>OY821791.1:15528541-21343541 GCA_963682175.1 Triglochin maritima
GCTTATAAGTAGAACTCTTCACCTCCCATTGTATCCATCTCTCTCTTTGGTGGCCACCTTCCCTACTAAGAGTGAAGCCTTGAAGCAAAACTCTGGTGGAGGAAGAGCTACTTGTAATTGAGTGAGTTAATAATAGAAGTTTCATTTAATTGTGTTGTTTCTTTCTTAGTTTTATTTCCTTCCATATGCATGTTTGCTTGTTTGTTTTGTTTTATGCTTCTTTAATATATCTTGCTTGATTAGTATAAATTTCATTTCAGTATTATGCTTGCTTCTGCTAATATAGTTAGTGTAATGAGTAGTGAGTAGTTCCATCCCCATTTGGGGGGGTGGAGAAATATGTGATATAATCATGTAGTGTATTAAGTGTGTGTTATTTTTATCCCTTGAGCTTTAAATGATTTCCATAACCATCTAATGGGTCTCCACTCTTATCTTTGATATGCTAATGCTCTTGAATGAAGCTTAGCTTATGCTTTGATTAGTGGATCTATTTTATGGGGAATGATAAGGTTAGGATATGGATAGGAATTAATATTGGAAACACAATTTGTAGTGTGTGAACTCTTGTTGCCTTTACCTTAGCTAATGTCTTGTATGTTTTAATGATGTAGTCTTATCTTAATTCATGTGGAGGCATAGTAGGGTCTAGTCTTTATACTTGAGTTCATTTAGCTTCATTCCAATTATTGTCTTGTATGTTTTAATGATGTAGTAAAATCTTAATTCATGTAGAGGCAAAGTTGGATGTAGCTTTATGATTTCATGCACTACATGTTGTGAGGAGCTTAATTACACATACACATCACACACACATCTTTATGTTCACATAATCTCTCTACCCCCTTTGGGGCTTAGTTTATTGCTTATCTTCATTTCCTTTTTGCATTTTAGTGTAGTTTAGTGTAACCAATCTTTCTTCCCTTTCTTTACCTCTCGCCTTCGCACAAACCAAGTGTCGACACACCTCCCAGTGGACGACCCGTATTTGCCACCGCTTCAACGCGGTCGTGCACTTGCGGTTAAATATAAAACGATCAATCAATGAGCACAACAAAGACCACAATGCCCAGCAAGTGATACCAGATTCGGAGATCCAGTACCTCCTACTATCGACAAGGCAGGCGACGCCAAACAGGTCATGACGGTCTCGACTAGATTACTCTCTTAGTGCATCCGAAATCCTTAGGGCCAATGTCTAGTTGCTTTTAGAATTAAGGCTTTTATTAAGAGTGATTTTTGGGGTCAAGGAAAGGGTGATGAAATCCCCCACCTTATCTTTTATGGGACAATCCCTCTTTAGTAGTATTTTGATCCTAAATCTAGCAATCAACTCTCCAATCAAGCGTTCAACTCACTCTTGTCCCGATGCACCTTACTAACTAATGCATGCTTGAACCATGCATGAATGAGAGAATGGGTGCACGTACCTTACGCCAGCAATAAACAAAAAAATGTAAAGCAAAGAAAAGACAAATGCATGCAAGGTCTACAAATGATGCATGACCTAGATGGCAATCAATCTACCCTTTTGCTTTGAGTTTTAAAGTCCAAGTTGATTGATGAGAATTTTATTTATACCGTAAGTGCACGACGTCAATGAAGACGTGGCAAGTACGGGTCGAACACAAGGAGGGAGAGATATTGTTATTTTTGTGATTTTCGATTAAGGAAAGAAAGAGAGAGAAATAAGGTTGGTTTGAGATTTTGGATTTTTAATTTTCTAAAGCAAGAACAACAAAAACAAACTAAGAATAAAACAAATATGAATGAGAGTCCAGCGGGTGGGGGTTTAGATATCGGGTTTTGTTTAGAGAAATCTTAAACTTATAATAAATCACATTAGTTATAAAGCATTACATGATAAATGACTTAACATAAACTCAAGTAATCAAAATATACTAACACGAAATTAAAATAATAACATCATTCTTCTTCTCGTCACCCTAAATCCGTCACCCCCACCCTTTGGAGAGAGTTAGAAACTCATGGATGGAGGGAAGGAGAAGGGGTCCTAGAGAAACTACGAAAGAAAACTAAAAACCTGAAATAAACCAACAGAATTTTATTGCTAAAGAATGGAATAAAAATAAGTTTTTTTCTACAACATAATCTCGGGGCTATTTATAGCCGATACAAGGGGCCCAAGTATAAAATAGGAAAGTACATGCATCAACACGCAACTGGACAGAAGCGCGACCCTCAGATCCACAGAGGTGCGGCGGAAACGCCACAATTTACATGAAATATGCGGCGGAATCGCCGCAATTCTGGATCAGATTTGATCCGAATTTTTCCTGTGTGTTTATAGTATGATTTAGGTGTCCTTTGCGCGTCCGGATTGATTTCTTTCCCTTTTTTGAGCTCCGAATTAATTTCTTCATATATTTGGAGATCCAAATTGATTTTTCTCCAAAATAATATTTTGGTACTCGTAATTTGCAGTCGAGTCCTCGGCTTTTTGCAATTAAGTCCCTGACCTTTTTGTGCTTAAGTCCTTGGCCTTTTTGTAATTAGGTCCTTGAATGCTTTTACGCTTGGATGGACTTCAATTTGAACCCCGATAATCTGGAACTTGGTCTTTATGACAGAAATGAGTCTTTTGCACGCGTTTATGCTCGGGATATGGGTAATTTGCATTCAGATCCCTGTATTCTGTAAATAAGACTAAACACATACCTTAGTAGCATTTATTGATATAAAGTTAATCTAATCGAACGACATATGATGCAATGTATGCAATGCATCATTGATTAAAGGGGATTGATTGTTAATTTTGGAGCAAACTATAAGTCACAACATGCAAGATTGAGCTCCCAGACTACTAAAATGAACAAACAAACAAACAACCAAACAAATATTGGAGAAAATAGAGCTCACTAGGCCGTCAATTGGTGGTCCCAGACCGCTAATTGGCGGTCACTATGGTGTATTTCTGCCTCCAAATCCTCCAGTCACCTCCCCTTTATCCCGAGGATCTCTGAAACAAACTATAACTAAAAAAGAAAAATTAAAACCACTCGAATCGTCCAAACCAAAGTCTGGACATAACACCTCCCCAACAACGACACCAAAAAATTGATTGAATGTTTTAATTATAACCGCAAGTGCACATCCGCGTTGAAGTGGTGGAAATATGGGTCGATCCACAGGGGGTGTGTCGACTTTAGTTTATTCGAAGGCGAGTGGGAAAGAAAGCAGAGAAAGGATTCCAGACCGGATCCAAACCCTGTAAACCGGCAATTGGCGGTCTGGGACCGCGAATTGGCGGTCCGGGTTTCTCCGGATCCGATGTGGTTTAGTCGGGTCTTGTATAATTGTGTGTAATGTCTATTTTTGGTATTGTATTAGTCCCATATCGGGGGTTTGTCCCGGAAAGAAAACATGCTTAAACTAACATTTATACCAGGGAAAGAAAACATGCTTAAACTAATTATAAGAAGACTAAAACAACAAGTTAACTAAGTATGTAATAATTGAAAAGACAAGACAATATAAAGAAAACTTAACAAAACATCTATTATTACTCACTCAATTACAAGTAGCCTCCTTCTACCAGGCTTTTTGCTTCAAGGCTTTTACTCCTAGTAGAGAGGATGACCACCAAGAGACAGATGGGATACAAAGAAGGAGGAAGAGTTCTATTTATAGCCATAGAAAAAGGTAATCCGGGACAATCCCCCAGTATGGGACTAATACAATACCAAAAATAGACATAACACACAATTATACAAGATCCGACTAAACCACATCGAATCCGGAGCAACCCGGACAACCAACTTGCGATTCCAGACTGCCAATTGACGGTCTAGAATTTTTGTTGGTTTTTTTGGATGGCTTTCTTCATGTGTGATTTATCGAAGTTAGTTGCTGGAGCTCCGACCCGAATCGAATAGCAAAAATATTTCCCATGATGGTGTGGAGTTTCCTGATTTGCTCATTGGTTCTTCGAGCTTACATTCAGGTCCTTCTCCCTTGCATCTTAGTCCCTAAGTCTCTCAAATTAGTTATTTTCCTGCTCTTAGGTCCTTTTATGCCTCTTCTCCTCAATCTTGTTTATTCCTGAAACTCAAACATAAAACTCGTTACGCAGCATTGTGTAGGTGAAAGATAACGGATATAAGACACAAATGTATGTATGATATGATGTCAATCAGTACGCCGCTATGAGAACTGAAGACATGTTTTGACTTTGGAGGGAAGGAAAAAACGCGTTATGGAGGGAGACCGGGTATTTACGAAGGGACAACATTTCAAGACGAATGGACAACATTTCTGGACGTAGGAACAACTACATTTCTGGACGAATAGACAACATTTTTGGACGAAGGGACAACATTTTTGGACGAATGGGCTTCATTTCTGGATGAAGGAACAATATTTCTAGACAGAATTCTGGACGAGATTTCTATACGAATTTCTGGACAATTCTGGACGGACTTCTGCATGGATTTTAGGATGGATATCGGGACGGGAATCTGGACGAGATTTCTGGATGGACTTTTGGATAGGATTTCTGGACAGATTTCTAGTACCAAAAGCTACCAAATGGAGTAATAAATATGGTTCAGGTCTGCACCTTTAAGATTTCAATGATGCCTCTAAAAGGACCTTGAAGTTTGTTTGGTAGTATACTACAGTTTGTAGTTTACATACTAAGCAAGAAACATGAAGCTGTTAACAAATGCACATTCTTTTACTGGAACCAATGCAATGGTTTATCATATTAATATGCAGTTGTTCAATTTTAATATTTCAATGATGCCTCTAAAACAACCAGTTCATTGTTATTCAATTTGAATCCACCCACTCACAACCAATGAAGAGGAAACTGTATTGCACAACCCGAACAATAAACTTGTGTGGTCAACAAAATTCAGGAAAATATAAAACAACCAAACCACAACTTAATGTGAAAGCAAAATAATCAAAACACGGGTGGTTAATAAAGGCGGCAAGCTTAAGGGTAGAAGAAGAAGAAGGTGGAGTTAGATTTGGGGATTTAGGGTTTCGTGGGGTTAGATTTGGGGGGGGGGAAGAAGAAGGTAGGTTAGGAGGTTATTTAAGAAGAGAAGAAGGATTAAGGTTAAGGTAATTGAAATTAATAAGCTATTTTAAAAAATTAATCAAACTGAACAACATGACTTCACGATGGAAATCACACGGAGTGGCATTTAGCAAATCATAATGGCAAATTGGATGATTCAAGTGAATTTCAGTTGCCCACAAACAAATATTAATATTTGGATGGAAGATCAGGAAATATGGTGTTTTAGAGTGGCAACCAAGCAAAAAATCTTAAAATAAAATACAAAACACACAATTGTTCGACGTGCCTCTGATGTTTTCGTAGAATAGGTCGATGGAGCATTTGTCTTTGAAGGTCTTCATGTTTTCATCTATTACAATGTGGAGGGGAAGATTCGCTAGTCGATGCTCTAAGTACTTGATGCCATATCTGCCACAATCTCTACTACAAAGTTAACCTTATTAGCTGTAAACATATGGGATACAATCGAGTTGAAAACAACTAAAGTAATCAGGAAAGGAAACTGACCTGCTTCGAGTTTGGGGGACCTCCTCCTATCCTAGATGGTGTCATTTCAACTCCGGTGGCGTGCGTCGTTTTGAGGACTTCAGCTTCGGGTGCTCCTTTAAATTCCCAGAAGATTTCATCAAAAAGGGAAGGGTATGATTCTGGACACATTTTGGACACACATTTTGGACATGTTTTGGACACGTTCTGGACACATGTTCTGGACACATTTTGGACACACATTCTGATTTTGGACTAACTTTGAATTGATTCTGGACTAACTCCAGACACGATTCTGGACTAACATTGGTCTGATTCTGGACATATTCTAGACACCTTCTTCGATATGTTCTGGATAAACTCATTCGTGACATGGTCTGCAAACTCATTTTGGACACAGTTTGTACAAGTTCTATACACATTTTGGACACACATTCTGGACAGAAATGATTTATGTCCACATGTTGGACACACATTATGGACATATTTTGGACGGATTATGGACACACATTATAGGCATACATGCCCAGAATCGATCCTAATCGGCAAATGTAGATCTATCGAGGTCACATGTACATTATTGCGTTCGTTTCCACCCTCGAATTACACGTATGCATTGAGATTTGAATTATTTGAAATACTTACGTTGTCACCGATCCAAAATTTGGGACACTTCATCCCCAAGAACTATGTTGGTCCGTAATTCGCCGTCTTCACCGAAACGGGCTTGTTATTGGGGATCAACACCAAGACCCACCGAAACGAGCTTGTCTTCAATTGTTTTGTCTCCGACTTCGTCAAAGGGCCGAGCACAAAAGGCTCTTCAACTTGGTCCGAAGGACGTGGTTTCTTGGTCAGGTTGGTGTACACTTCGTCAGGATGTTTTGGCCTAGGCCTCTTCCTCCATGGAGTGGACGGCTCTACTTCGGGTAGGTAACCATCTGGTAGTACGTCTTCATCGTTGGGCGACTGATTTGTTATCTTTTTGGCCATAATCCGTGTTTTGATGATTTAATCAACCTAATCTTAATCACAATCAAATGCAGTGTAGCACACATAATGGATAGGCGATATATTGTATTGTGCTAACATCTACAGATGATCAAGACTCGAAGAATAATGGAATTGAAGTCAAGGCATGTAATTAAGCTTTTGAAGACATATAATTTGCCTTTATTTAGAGTCTTAGGAATCTATGTGATCTTGATCATACAAGAGTTAAAACTTACTCATATACACATTAGGTTCCTTGTAGACCACACACAAAATCTCACATCAATTGGACTTCAATAGATCACCCAAACGTTATCCGGAAAATGACTTCAAACCAAACCTAGTTTTGCTGTGCTAAACGGTCGACCAAATGAGTTTTCAGTTCGACCGTTTATAACAGACTATCTAAGTGAATTTTCCATGTTCCACCGGTCGACTGGTTTTGACCTTTCTGTCGACCGATTCCGTATTTTCGGATGACCGTTATACCTTGTTGTATTATACAACGGTTGTATTCGTATAAATTCAACCTACCCCTAAAATACAATTGGCCACCGGTCGAATGTTGACCCAGAAATGGTCGACCGGTGGATCATTGTTTTCTTGATCCCAAAGTGCATGTTATTTTCGGTCTAACGTAACCTATATTTTAGTTCGACTGTTATTCATTTACCCTGGCTAAAACACTGGTTTTGGTCGAACATCCCTTTTCGTGGTCAACCATTCACTTAAGTCAGAAACCAATCTAGTTTGACCGATGCACTTTTGGTTCGAACGTTTCTTTTTATTCTTAAAGAAACGGTCAACCGTTATGCCCGATCCAGTCGATCATTGACGGACAGATTTGCTGGATCTTGATTTCTGTTTTGTGTATCTTACACACAACTCAATCAATTCTTCCCCAATGGATAGAAACCTTTAGGGTCTTATAAATAGAGGTCTAAACACATTGTTTAGACAATTCTCCCAATTCTAATTATCTCATGCATTAGAGAGAAGTCTCCCAATCCTTAAAGCTCCAAATCATACACTCCAAGCCTCAATTCCACACATTTGATCAATTCCTTATCTACTCAAAGTGTGCTCAAGTTAGAGAGTGTGATCCACTAAGTTCTCAGTCAAGTAAAGTTTGTAAAGGCTCCAGTGAAAGCCTGAAACATCGTTCTCGGATTTTAATAAAAGGATTCCAAGCTAAGCAAGGGTTGTTCGCTAGCTTGAAGATTGTAAAGGCATTGTCTTCTGGCCCGGAACGGGGAGCGGATAGTGATTTCGTGATCGGAGCTCGAAGTGTTCAGCGGAGCTTGCAAGAGAGGACGTAGGCGGATGATCAAATCTCTATGAAATCCACTGAGTTACTTGTCGTTTGCATTGCTTTCTCTACTTTGTTTTAAATTGTTTCCGCAGCTTTGCGTGTTTGTTTAAGTAGGGATAAAGCATAATTTGATTAGATAATTAGGAGCCATTACGATCCTACATGATTCACATAAAATGGTGGTCTCTAATGTGTCTCTATCGAAGACACGATCTTAGCCAACTTGTTCTTGTCAATTGGAGGTCTCAGAGGTGCTTCTACCAAAGCCACCATCTTCGACATCTGGTCCATGATGGAACACTGATTTTGTATGAGGCTCTTCCGTTGACCTTCCATCAATAGTTGTTTTGCATCCATCGTGGCCAACTGATTAAAATCAATTGGTGGTCTCGGGGGGCTTCTAAAAAAGCTACCATCTTAGTTATCTACTCCAGTGTGACATGTTGATTCTCCATGATGTTGTTCAATTGTACTTCGATCGATAGTTTCTTTGCTTCCATTGACAGTTGGGTCACTTCTATCCCCGGCAACGGCGCCAAAAACTTGGTGAGAATTAAATTTATACCGCAAGTGCACGACGTCAATGAAGACGTGGCAAATACGGGTCGAACACAAGGAAGGAGAGATTTGTTATTAGTGTGATTTCGATTGGGGGAAAGAAGGAGAGAAGAAATAAGTTGGTTTTGAGATTTTTGATTTTTAATTATCTAAAGCAAGAAACAAGAACAATTAAAACTAAAACAAGAACAAAGAAGAGAATTCCGTTGGGTGGAGGTTTAGATTTAGGGTTTAGATTAGAGAATTCAGAAACTTATAATAAATCATGTTAGTTATGAAGCATTACATGATAAATGATTTAACATAAACTCAAGTAATCAAAATATACTAATCATGAACTTAAAATAATAACATTTATTCTCTTCTCTTCACCCTAAATCCGTCACCTCCACCCTTTGGAAGGAGTTAGAAACTCATAGAGGGAGGAAGAAGGGGTCCTAGAGACATTACAAAAGAAAAGTAAAAACAAGAAATAAAAGACAGAATTTTATTACTAAAGTGAAGAGTACAAAACTGAAAATAAAAACAACTAAAAACTAGGTCTAAGGCCAAGGACCCTTCTACCATCGTTCTCGTGGCTATTTATAGCCGATACAAGGGATCCCAATATATAAATGGAACGTACACGCGTCAATACAACATTGGTAAAAATTTGAGCACACGGATCGACTTTTGTGCGGCTAAATCGCCGCAATTTGTACATGAGGTGCGGCGGAATCGCCACCTTTTTTGCTCGGATTCGATCCAGATTTTTCCTGTGTGTTTATGGTATGATTTGATCCTCCTTTGCGCGTCTGGATTGATTCTTTCCATTCTTTTGAGCTCCGGATTAATTCCTTTATATATATGGAGATTCACATTGATTTTTCTTTAGATTTTCTCCATAATAATAAAAGCTACTCGTGATTTGCAATTAGGTCCTTGACTTTTTGCAATTAAGGCCCCAGCTACTTTTGTGCTCAAGTCCTTGTTCTTTTTGTCATTAGGTCTTGAATGCTTTTATGCTTGGATACATTTCCATTTAAAACCCGATAAGCTTGAACTTGGTCTTTATGATAGAAATGAGTCTTTTGCACGCGTTTATGCTCGAAATGTGGGTAATTTGCATTCAGGTCCCTGTATTCTGTAAATAAGACTAAACACATACCTTAGTAGCATTTATTGATATAATAGTAATCTTAATGAAAGACATATGATGCAATGTATGCAATACATCAAATACCCCCACACCTAGATTTTGCTAGTCCCTAGCAAAACAGAAAATAAGAAAAATAAAAACAGGGAAATCCTAACTCATTTTCGTAGGAATCACGGTTGCACTTAGCATGTGCAACAAGCCTTTAAACCTCCTTGTTGCCAAGGAGGACGAGTTTTGTCTCGTGAGGGTTTTCAGTTGACACACCCACAAAGTCTTAATTCAACATTCCATTAATAGCTCTCAATATCCCTACCTCAACCTTATACATCTCACTTCGAATTCTTATATGCTCAATATATGAATCTAACTCATTAAAAATATGACTTGGTCTTTGTTCCTCCAACATTCACACCACTAACCCTTCTACACATGATATCACTTAAATTATTTTGCACGCCTCCTCTGGTGGTGAAGTATCATTCGGATCAACCATGACATGGATCATTCTTTTAGCTTTGCGCCTTGAGTATTTTTTTTCTTTTCTTCCGTGATTCAACACATTTGCGTTTTGACACTTTTACCCTTTTTTGCATTCGTGTAGCGAGTTTGGTCGATAATCCCGAGCTGGTAGATTCAAGTTACCGGGTTTCAAGATACCCCTACGGACCAGTGACTCAAAGGCTTGGGCTTTTGTAGTCATTTTGCAAAATGTGTTTCCTCACTTTATTCCTTTATTTTATTTTCCTCAAGGTTTAATTGCTATTAGAAGTCCACACTTCCCGGTATATTTTCCTCAACCTCTGCTTTTTATCAACCACTTCAAAGATTTGATTCATCGAATTTAAGTGCATACATGTCTTAAAGGGTAATGGGTTATTTCTTTGAAACTTCGATTTATGTCATAATTTCTACAAGCAGAACTATATAATAAGGAACAAAAAATCAATGCAATTTGTACACGGGTTTTGGCAGTTCAATCTTAAGCTATGTCATGAAACATTGATTTTTTTAAGGTATATATGTTTTTGAAATAAAAGACAGCTATATAGATAAATATATACATAAACATCCCCCCACACCTAAATCATGCATTGTCCTCAATGTATGCAAATATAAAGCAAATGCACTTATTACCTTGGTGAAATGCGGTGGAAGGATGAAATTTGCTCAAAGTCAACCATAGTCAGAACTGGATTGAATGACACCATATTGGTGCATGTATCCAGTTGAATTGTTCCCTATGTTGCAATGAGAGTCCTGAGTCACAGGTTCCACACCCCTCACTTAAATAGGTTCTCTTATTTGCTCGAGTGATGGTGGGTGTGTAGATGAATTCTTCCCCTTTTTCTTACTTCCTTTTTGATTTTGTGATGATTCAGAAATCTTATAGATACGTGATTTCATCACAACGTCACTTTGATTGCATATTATTTCTGGCTCACTATCAATATGAAAGATATTAAATTCAGCTTTTAAGTTCCCAAAAGATAATTGCATGAGCCTATTTCGACAGTTTATCAATGCTTCCGAAGTGGCTAAAAAGGGTCTGCCTAAAATTACAGGGATTTGTCGGTTAGGATTTACAACAGGTGCGGTATCTAGTACGACAAAATCCACTGGGTAAATGAGGTCACCAACCTTGATCAAAACATCCTCTACTATACCTCTTGGTTTCTTAATAGAACAATCAGCAAATTGAAGGGTTGTTTTAGAGGGTTTTAGTGGAGCAAGGTTCATTTGCTCATAGACAGAGTACGAGAGTAGGTTAACACTAGCACCAAGGTCTAGAAGGGCTTTGTTGATAAAAGTATCTCCTATTGAACATGAAATTGTGGGACACACAGGATCCTTATATTTTATAGGAGATGTGTTGGACAATATAGAACTTATGTTTGCAGTTAAGAATGCCTTCTTTGGTACGTTCGTTTTTCTCTTTTTAGTGCACAAATCTTTTAAGAATTTAGCATAAGCAGGTATTTGTTGAATCATGTCTAAGAGTGGAATGTTCACCTTAACTTGCTTAAATACTTCCAAGATTTTCTCTATTTGTGCATTTGAGTTCTTTTTGAGTCTATTAGGGAATGGAGCTTTAGGAACATAGACTCGCTCAGGTTCAGGTTGAGCTATGGGTTCAGGTTGAGTAGGTGGGTTGGGCGTTTCAGATTGGACGTCAGGTTCAATGGTCAGGTCATATGTGGGTGCTTGATGGCTACATTGATTGGACACTCTAGGATTTACCACATTGTTATCAACTTGTCTTCCGGACCGTAATGATACTACTGCATTTATTTGTCGGAACGGTCCTTCGTCATTAACCATTTGAACCGGTCTAGGGTTATTATTTCCTGAAGGTGCTTGATAGGATTGATATGAATTATTAGATCTAGGGTTCACCTCAGGTTGACTTGGAAGCCGACCATTTTCTCTTTCACCTACTATTTGTGCTAGTTGGCTGACTTGTGTCTCAAGCCTTTGGAAGGTCTGGTTGGTTGTTTGTATAAAGGTTTTCATCAAATTTTCCAAGCTTGTCAACCTAACCTCATGATCGTTATTGTTACTAAACCCAGATGATGTATTATTTTGATTATACGGGTTTGGTTGTTGTCTAGGAGGTTGACCCTGTTGGTTTGATGAGAAATTGGAATTATTACGCCAACCCGAGTTATAGGTTGGTGCGTATGGGTCATTTCTAGCATGGTTATACATGGCATTAACTTGGTCCCATTCCGCACAATCCTCCATTACATGACCTGTTTGACCACATCTAGAGCAAGGGATAGATGAGGCTTGAGTCACTCGGTTTTGGGTTCGTAGCTCTAAACTTTCCATTATGTGCATAAGGGTAGCTAGTTTTGCTTCAGCCGCTGTGTTGGCATCTACAGCTAAGACACCTGGTTTGGGTTGGCTTGCTATTCTAGATCCAATACTTGGGTTAAGCGGTGTTCTAGCATTGTCCCATTGCATACCGTTTTCAGCTAAATCCTCAAGAAAAGTCCAGGCATCATTTTCATTTTTCGACATAAAGTTCCCTTGGCTTACGGATTCTACCATAATCCTAGATGTGGGTGTCAATCTCTCATAAATAATTTGGCATAATTGCCATCTTGGAATTCCATGATGAGGGCATTGGGTCAAAACACTTTTGAATCTTTCTAGATAGGAATAGAACGACTCACTCTCAGACTGAACGAATGCAACAATTTCATTCCTAATCCTCATAGTCTTATGGTTGGGGAAATATTTTTTTAGGAAAACTTGAACAAACTCAGCCCAACTTCTAATGGATCTTTCGGCTGGACTATATAGCCATTTCTTAGCGTCGTCCTTCAGTGCTAGAGGCACGAATTTCAGACGCACTGCCTCCTCAGGGATATGCTGGTATTGCATAAGAGAGCAGATTTCCTCAAATTCTCTAAGGAAGAGATATGGGTCTTCCCTAGAGGTGAACTTAGGCAACATACTCATGTACTGTGCCTTAAGTTCGAAGTCGCGACCCGGTATGGTGGGCATAACGATGCACGATGGCTGAGCAGCCATCGCTGGATAGCATCGATCCCTCAGAGTTATAGGTTGTGCAACAGGCGGGTCCACTACGTTCTCACCCATTGGATCCGGGTGAGGTGGTGCAACAGGTGGATTGGGGCTAAGTTCCAGACAGGAATCTAGATGAACTCGTGAGAGTCGATTACTCAAGTCTCGAATCCAAATCTGAGTGCACCGGGTTGAATCAATTTTTGAATTCAAATTCGGAATTTAAATTCCAAATTTAATTTCAAGAATTAATTACAATTTTTTTTATATTTTCGTTTTATTTTTTATATTTTTTATATTTGTTTTTTTTCAAAAGGGAAACAAACAATAGAATGGGGAAAGATGAGAAAGGAATCCTAATCTAGAGAATTTAGGTGAGAAGAGAAAAAAGACTCAGATGAGAAGAGAAACCTAACTCTAAAGATAGAAAGAGGGTTGGTCAGAAAATTCCTAAGAAAACACGGTTCAAACAATCCTAGACCTAGTGTCGCTTAGATCTAGACGACTCCTAACTGGTTGAGTTGAATTGATTTGCTTGATTCACCTCCCTCACTAATCAAACAAACTTGGCCAGGCCGTGTATAGCTAGTGGGGGCGCTTCCGACAGAGTCGGTGCCAATTAGACAACCACTTCGCTTGGAAGACTTACGTCAACACAAAAACACTTTCTAGACACCAAATTAAATTCAATCGGCTTCAGGTCATAGCAAGTCAAACCAATTCTTCTCCTTAAATGAGTCCGAGTCCTTAGGGGTCAATGTCTAGTTGATTTTAAGTCAAGGCTTGGGTGACACTTTAGGTTTGTGATTTGTGGGCCACGGAAGGGTGATGAAATCCCCACCGTATCTTTGCCTACGGAGTTGCCCTTAGGATAGTTTAACTTAGATCTAGCAAAGATAGTCAAACAATGGTCTTTAGAGGGGGGCAATTTCAAGGTTGTATGCAAACTAGATTATATGCTTAAATGCATTCGATAAAAACCGCGATACGTACCTTGCCTCCAGCACACTTCAACAAGAATTAATTTGCAAGAATTTAGCAAGAATAATGCAAACAAAACATTATATGATGCATGCACTAAGTTCTTCTAGTTTTGCCAATTTTTAGGTCAGAGTTGAATTATTGCAATTTATGGAATTTTTGCCCTACACATGCAGTTATATGAAAAGGAAATTTTCTGAAAATAGAAATTACGAGGAAAAGAGGCAACAAAGGTTACCTTATGCAATGCTCAGTCCGGTTCACCGCCCGCTCTCGAAATTTCAGATGCTCTGCGCGTCCACCCAGCGATGATGTGCGGCCCAGAAAAGTTTGAAGCCCAGAAGCTCCAAGTGTGCGGCGATTCCGCCGCAGGTTGTTCTATAGGTGCGGCGATTTCGCTGCTCGTTTAGCTCAGATCGTGCTCGGATTTCGCCGTGCACTCTGTTGTCTCCTGAAACACAAATCCAAATAGTTAGATCGCGCACAAGATAAACAGAACAGAATAGAAATCAACAAAAAAACAAAATCTACGTCGCCTCCCCGGCAACGGCGCCAAAAACTTGGTGAGAATTAAATTTATACCGCAAGTGCACGGCGTCAATGAAGACGTGGCAAATACGGGTCGAACACAAGGAGGGAGAGATTTGTTATTAGTGTGATTTCGATTGGGGGAAAGAAGGAGAGAAGAAATAAGTTGGTTTTGAGATTTTTGATTATTAATTATCTAAAGCAAGAAAAAAGAACAATTAAAACTAAAACAAGAACAAAGAAGAGAATTCCGTTGGGTGGAGGTTTAGATTTAGGGTTTAGATTAGAGAATTCAGAAACTTATAATAAATCATGTTAGTTATGAAGCATTACATGATAAATGATTTAACATAAACTCAAGTAATCAAAATATACTAATCACGAACTTAAAATAATAACATTTATTCTCTTCTCTTCACCCTAAATCCGTCACCTCCACCCTTTGGAAGGAGTTAGAAACTCATAGAGGGAGGAAGAAGGGGTCCTAGAGACATTACAAAAGAAAAGTAAAAACAAGAAATAAAAGACAGAATTTTATTACTAAAGTGAAGAGTACAAAACTGAAAATAAAAACAACTAAAAACTAGGTCTAAGGCCAAGGACCCTTCTACCATCGTTCTCGTGGCTATTTATAGCCGATACAAGGGATCCCAATATATAAATGGAACGTACACGCGTCAATACAGCATTGGTAAAAATTTGAACACACGGATCGACTTTTGTGCGGCTAAATTGCCGCAATTTGTACATGAGGTGCGGCGGAATCGCCACCTTTTTGGCTCGGATTCGATCCAGATTTTTCCTGTGTGTTTATGGTATGATTTGATCCTCCTTTGCGCGTCTGGATTGATTTTTTCCATTCTTTTGAGCTCCGGATTAATTCCTTTATATATATGGAGATTCACATTGATTTTTCTTTAGATTTTCTCCATAATAATAAAAGCTACTCGTGATTTGCAATTAGGTCCTTGACTTTTTGCAATTAAGTCCCCGACTACTTTTGTGCTCAAGTCCTTGTTCTTTTTGTGATTAGGTCTTGAATGCTTTTATGCTTGGATACATTTCCATTTAAAACCCGATAAGCTTGAACTTGGTCTTTATGATAGAAATGAGTCTTGTGCACGCGTTTATGCTCGAAATGTGGGTAATTTGCATTCAGGTCCCTGTTTTCGTTAAATAAGACTAAACACATACCTTAGTAGCATTTATTGATATAAAAGTAATCTAAATGAAAGACATATGATGCAATGTATGCAATGCATCAGCCACCATCTTCGACATCTGGTCCATGATGGAACACTGATTATGTATGAGGCTCTTCAGTTGACCTTCCATCAATAGTTGTTTTGCATCCATCGTGGCCAACTGATTAAAATCAGTTGGTGGTCTCGGGGGGCTTCTAAAAAAGCTACCATCTTAGTTATCTACTCCAGTGTGACATGTTGATTCGCCATGATGTTGTTCAATTGTACTTCAATCGATAGTTTCTTTGCTTCCATTGACAGTTGGGTCACTTCTATCGACGATTGTTTTGTTTCCATCGACGACTGCATTGAATTCGACCCTCTCCAACCATTCCACAAGAAGATGGTAAGCTTGGGATGCAACCTGAGTCGGGGTTGGGGTGGCCGGCTGGGATGAGGTCGTGGCCGCGGTAGTGGTGGGAATAATTGTTTCCTCCGCTATGGTATCATCTGCAAAAATGTTCACCTCATTGGCAGCCTTGGCCAATCTTTCGGCAACCGCATCAGCACCCTCACTAACATCCTCCTCAAGCCCGGGTGGTAGGGGGTCATGACCCTCTGTAAGGTTGTTGTAATATTCAACCTCGCATGCACGGAGTGACAAAATAGTGTACACGGTCAACTGTGAGGAATATAAAACATGATGTTAGGTTCAGTAACTAAGAACAAATCCAAACTATCAATGTCTATCGTGCTCCTATCGAGCACACTAAATAATAAAGTAACCTACAACCTATCTAAACTATCGAGGTCTATCGATCAAATATCGAGCGACTAAAGTATTCATATAACCAAAACAATTAATATCGAGTTGATATCGAGTCCTATCGATGATCCCATCAAACTAGGGGTGTAAACGGGGCGGGTAATACCCGTATACCCGGTCACCCGCCCCGGGCGGGTACGGGTATGGGTACAAAAATCTATACCCGTTTAAAAATTCAAACCCGTATACCCGTACCCGTTTACCCGCTTAATAAACGGGTCTGGTACGGGTATACGCATTACCCATACCCGTATACCCGTTAAGATATATTATATTATATAAATAATATTTTTTTAATATTTTATATGTTATATATTATATATTTTTTATATATAATATATATTTTATATAATATATATTATATTTTTATATATTATATATTATACCCGCTATACCCGTTTACCCGCCCCGTACGTGCTAACTTAACGGGTACGGGTCGGGTACGGGTATATTTGTTTTTTGCCGGGTATATACCCGTACCCGTACCCGCTAATTTAGCCGGGTACGGGTACGGGTAGGGGCATACCCGACCCGTTTACACTCTTACATCAAACCAATCGAAAATAAACTAAGTTAATGGTAAAAATAAAACAAACAATGAACATCGAGTTCATATCAAACGCCTATCGAACCCATCGAAAAATGTAATGGTCCAGTAACCAACAACAAATCATTACTACCGAGGTTTATCGAACTCTTATTGAGACGGTCGAGCAAAATAAGTACTCCAATAGCTAAAAAACATGATTTAACAACAATGAAGACCAACTTACGTTTCTTATGGAAGTACACATTCGTGCAACCCCCACCACATGTGGGATGTTTTTCTCATTGCTCGTCCAACCGAACATCCTAGGAGGTGAACTGTTGAATAGCCTCGTACTCCCAATAGTGTAAAGTTGGGGCATAACCATATATACTGTATTTGGCCTCTTTTTGTTGGCCCCTCACTTCCTTCTTCTCATACAATTCTTTCTACTTATTCGTGTCTTTTTGACATGATGTTAGCAGCTTCTAGTAAGATGACTTCCCCCATGGATACTCGAAGAAGTAGTCCAGGTCGTCGACCATCTTGACCATATCCGTCCATACGAATAGCTTCCTCTCTTGGGAAAATAGAACACCTTCAATCAGGAGGCATAACCCCACCTTGAAGATGTCGTCGGTATTTATACAGTTTTTGAATGTCGTCTCCAACGTGCTTATCTGAATTTTGGGCTCTCCACTAAAATTTTCCTTAATAAGTCAGTCACTCGTATAGTGCTCCTGCAACTCAGCCTCTTACAGTATAGTATTGAAGTTCAAACTGGTGATCAGTGCAAACTCATATTTATTGAATATGCAAGGCTTAATGCCAAATAAGAAATGAACCTCTTCATCTCTACCATTGTGGGTCTTGTGCAACATTAACTAATGTGGAAGAACACCGGAAAACTGTAATTTGCCTGCCTCGAAAAATAGTTTGAGCAGTGATTCCTTTGTCCTTTCCAGCAAGTCGTGCTTCCGAAACTTCTCTTTTATGTCATTCATAGGCTTACTGCCCCTACACATCACACGGCCGGGGAAATGATGCTTGGTTGAAACTATTAACTTTGCCATCTGAAAAAAAATAAAATAACAATCACTGAAAAACAGGGGGGAAATGAAATCGATCTAATATCGAGCCCATCCAGCCCCAGTTCTTCCCAATTAAACCTATCCTATCGGTAAATCTACATAGTCACATCAAGCACATGTCTAGCACATATCGAACAAATAATCAGCTATAGAACCAATGGAGGAGAAAGTAACTACTATCAATCGACACCAACCTATCGAGCTACTATCGAACTATGATTGAATCTATCGAGCACCGTCGGAAACACAAAATGGTTCCACTTCCAACCCAGGTGACAAATGAACTTCATTTTCGGTAGAAACCATAACAAAACCTTATAAAACTATATGAAGAAGAAAAAAGAAAAGGGCTACAAATCGTGCCCTGAAATAGACCTTCGTCATCGTATTCGAAGTAGGAGTTGTTAGACAGGCTACGCTGCTGGGCTGAAATGACCGGTCGAGTGTGAGAGAGAAGGGATGTGCGAACGAGAGAGAGAGAGAGAAAGAATAGACAAATGGACGTGATGGTGGTTTGCAACTGTTCGACAGAAAGTGACAAAGAGGACAATTTGCTTATATAAAAGGAAAGAGAGTTCAAATGAAGGTAGGGGTATTTAGGGGAGAAGTGGCAAGATATGCATATTTTTTAGTGAATGTCAAAGTGGGAGTTTTTCTTAGAGGTTGGAGAACTTTTAGCATAGAAAGTCAAATTTTCCTTTTATTATATCCTGATTTATGGTAATATGGGATTATGTTGGGCCTAGGCAATGTGACTGGGCCTAGGTTAGTGGACTAAGCCGTTGTTAGGCCCAGATGTGTTGTAGATCATTATGCTCCTCCAATATATTGGTTTTACAAGGATTGACAAACTAACATGTTTATTACAAAATACAAACTAAACCTCGTACAATATGATTTTCAATGTTGCGATTGATGAAACAAAAACCGTTTAAACATAGCCATAAAGATTACGAATCGAAACGATATAATTTGCAGTCTGATCAAGATTCCGACATGCTATACATGCATCCTTGGACACTAACCGAACGTTTAAATTGTTCTTCGGCATCGGCGCCTCCACGGTGGACAACGGATATTTCCTAACCCTGGTTTGCATCTTGGACAATTGTCAGATCTTTCTTCGTTGTGACCATCGATACTCTGTCTATGTCGTCTCACGTCTCAAGCTTCCATAGACATGGTTGTTAAGAGAAGAACTAAAAATACTAGACATACGGTCTTTGAACTGCGCATGATAATGCGTGGAAGATTGATGAGTTGAGAAGGTGGACAGAAAACTTTGGTTTTCTTAATCTTAATTATAAAATTGGAAGACATGTATGCTTTTTTTATTGAACTTGATAATTGATATTTAAAGTCAATGTGATGACACTTCAAGAAGTGAACCATCGAAGCAATTCCTTTCATCAAAAAATATATAGCATTGCCTGAACTTCACACCCAAGGAATGGCACATTTGAAATTTGTGAATGATCAGATCAACGTATAAGAAGAAGATTGTAGTATTGAAGGGCTTTAACTATCTATGTTATTCTTTGAAGGTTGTGTTTAGAGTATAGGGTTTGAAAAAGATAGTGAACAAATTAAAATTTGAAGTGCATATATGTTAGGTTTTTATTGTCATATTCTCCATATGTGAGGGATTGAGTTTCCCTCGGTTGACTTGAGGATCAAGATACTTCAATACACTATCGATTTTTTTATATAAATGAAAATATATCTAAACTATATATTTCGGAATATTACACGAGTTATTCATGCACATCGAAAATTGTAAATTTTATAATCATTTCATATAAGATCAAAATCTGACAATTATAGTGCATTTATTTTTATTTTTGTCTTGATTGAAAACGTATAACCAATTTTATTATTTTCAACATATATTGATAATTTACGTTAAAAATCAAAATATATTGTTTGTATTTTCAATTATTTTAAAAATTGAAAGTATATTAAGAAACTTGACTACATATCAAGTAAATGGAGGTCCGATGAATGAGTGGATCAGTATGTTAAACTTGTTAGAACCCAACCTTAACATATTGGAAGTTTGTTAGAAACCCTGATTTATGTGACACAAGAGTAGCGAGCGATGATGTTTGTTCGGGGTCTTGGGAAGCATATCGGATCTTGCGTGATACTAGCATGCCGTAGACCCTGGCAGATGCGGCAAAGTACACGACCATCATAGACCAGGACCAACAGGAGAATTACCAGGAGGCTAGGAAGCCATAGGGGAATGTTAGGGGACGAGAGGATGATCATTTTGGAGGGAATCTGGGCAAGAGGCCTCTAATTGAAGGAGATGACACCCGTCAGCCTGAGGGGAGCATCTCTCACAGACCCGAGGTGTGCAGGAATTATAGCAGGATCCATGATGTGAATATTAAATTTAATTGCAAGTACACGACCGTTGGTGAAAATGGGCCAAGTACTGGTCGATCCACAGGGAGGTGTATCGACTTTTGGTTCTTTCGAAGGCAAGTGGGAAAAGATGGGAGAAGAAGTGTGGTTACACTAAACTAAACTATGAATGAACTACCAATAAACTAAAAGCCCCATGGAGTGGAGGTGTGTAGGTATATGTGTGTGAGTGGGTCTATATTTCAATTAGGAACAAGTGTAGTTTGTGTGGCATACATGTAGAAGCTAGTGTAGAATCTAAATGTAGGATGCACAATACTACATGGCAAACCATGAACATGCATATCTCATATAAAGTTGAGGTTGATTTTAGATCATCAAGCATGAAATAAGTACCTACTGTGGCCATTAGAGCATGAATCAATCCTAGATACAACCTAAATAATTCACGTAAATGTGCACCAAACATGGATCCATACATAACAAGTCATTCCCGTCACACTATTACAAGCAATAAGTTGAACTCAAAAGCTAGCATGAGATAAGTACCTAGTGTGGATATTATCCCATCTTATACAAGTTTAAACATGCTTCACGTATAGATCTACATTAAGCATATGAAATGACAAAATAAAAGAACTCATCACTATCACGTAATCTACATCACCTCCAACCCCAAAGGGGGGTGGAACTACTCATTACTCATCAAGAAAAGAGACAAAACGAAATTAAACTAAGCATGCAAGAATTGAAAGAGAATATAAAACTAACAAAATTTTCTTTTATTGCTCACTTACATTACAAGTAGCATCTCTCCACTAGAGTTTTGCTCCAAGGCATTACTCCAAGTAGAGAGAATATCACCAAGCAAGGATTTTTTACAAAGGATGAAGAACAGTTCTATTTATAGGCATGAAAAAAGGTAACCAGGGACAATCCTCCGATGTGGGACTAATGACAACTACTCAAAATAGCTATAACCAACATAAAAAATAACCAGAACAAATGAGATCGGATTTGGACCAGGTTGGTCCGCCAATTGGTAGTCAGAATGGGTCCGATCGAGTCCAAATTTTTTAGCCATCTTTAGTGTTTGTCATTAGGCATGTAGGTGCACCATAGCCGGTCATACAAGTCTGGGCATGAATCTAATTGCCAAAATATTCATGATGGTGTGGAGTTTCTCGATTTTCTAATTGGTCATTTTGGCTTGCATCCAGGTCCTTCCCTCTTGCATATCGGTCCATAAGCCTCACCGATCAGTCATTTTTCTCACGTTTTGGTCATTTTTGTGTCTCTTCTTCTCAAACCTGTTTATTCCTGAAACTTAAAACATAAAATCGTTACATAGCATTGCTTAGATTCAAAATAGAGGATATAAGACACGAATATATGCATGATATGATGTCAATCAAATACCCCACACTTACCTTTCGCTAGTCCCAAGCAAAACAAATCATACGAAACAAGGAAATTCTAACTCACTTTCTTAGGAATCACGTGCAACAAGCCGTAAACCTCCTTGTCACCAAGGAGAAGGAGTGGTGTCTGCTGAGAGTTTTCAGCGGATATATGTTTGTTTGTTTTAAATTTAGACCGCAAGTGCACAACCGTCAATGAAGAAAGGGCAAGTACAGGTCATCTGCAGGGAGGTAAGCAACCTCTGGCTTGACCGAAATCAAGTTGTGAAAAAAGGGAGAAGAGTTGTAGATTACGCTAAGCTAAACTACACTAAACTAATAAGTACGAAATGTGAAAGAAAGCACGAAAGATTGGAAATCAGAAAGAGAACCCCCTAAAAGGTGGAGTGTGTGCACATATGAAGTGAAATAAGTGATGAAAGATGCATGCAAGCATGTATGTGTGTGTGTTCATCCATAGGAAGTGTCTAAATATGTAGCAAAACCTATCAATCCATTCACACAACGTATCAACAATTACTACTTGATTAACATAATATTTGGCTCAGCATGAGAAGTGTCTAAAGATATGGAAAGACTCATCAAATACCATAAATTCATGTGAAGAACAAAGTTAAGCATGGGAGGTGTCTAAATGTTATGGCAAAACCCATCAAAACAAAGTTTCTTCAATTAATCAAGCAAGCAAACACAAACACGAGCACAAACTAACATGTAGATATTCAACAAGAAATTTCAGTAAATAAACATGAGAAAACTAGGCATGGGAAGTGTCTAAATCTTATGGCAAAACCCATCAAAATTCCCCAGCATGTAGATGATTAAAATACCCCAAATGAACATACAAAACATGCAAGTCGACACAATCAAAAATTCATCAAACATCCAAACTTCACAATATATATGAACATCATCCCCAACCCCCAAAGGGGATGGATCTACTCACTACACATTATTCTAGAAATTAAACTAAACAAAAAAGGAGACATTCTAACTAATTTATCCTAAGATCAAAGAAATAACACTAAGCTAAGCATCCATACAAAAAGAAACAACATGAGCAGAAAATAATGATTTTTATTATTATTAAATGACTCACATTAATAGTAGCATTCTTCTCCACCTTGATTTTTTTGCTCCCGGGCTTACTCCATGTAGAGAGCATGCCACCAAGAAATGGGTGAATACAATAGGAGGAGGAGTTCTATTTATAGCCAAAGAAAAAGGCACTCCGGGAAAATCCCCCGGTATGGGAGTAATACAATACCAAAAATAGACATAACACACAATTATACATGACCCGACAAAACCGCACCGGATCCGGAGCAACCCGGATCGCCAAGCGGTCCGAGGCCGCTAATTGGCACTCTACAGGGTTTGGATTTGGTTGTGCTTTTGTGTGGGCTTTCCTGGATAGCTTTCTTCATGTGTGATGTACCCAAGTCTGTTTATGGAGCTCCGAACCAAATCGAATTGCCAAAATACTCCCCATGATGGTGTGGAGTTTCCTGATTTGCTCATTGGTCTTTTTGGACTTACATTCAGGTCATTCTCCCTTGCATATTTGTCCCTAAGTCTCTCAAATCAGTCATTTTGCTGCTTTTAGGTCCTTTTATGCTTCTTCTCCTCAAACCTATTTATTTCTGAAATTCAAACATAAAACTCGTTACATAGCATTGTTTAGGTGAAAGATAACGGATATAAGACACAAATGTATGCATGAAATGATGTCAATCAAATACCCCCACACCTAACTTTTGCTAAGTCCCGAGCAAAACAAAGAAATAGAAAAGCATACGAAAAACAAGAAATCCTAACTCACTTTCGTAGGAATCACTGCAGCACTTAGCACGTGCAACAAGTCGCTAAACATCCTTGTCACCAAGTAGGAGGAGTGTTGTCTCCTGAGGGTTTCCAGCAGATAGACCCACAAAATCAGAACAAAGATACATTATTCAACCTAGCTACACGACTCGATGTCTCATTTTGGTCGATCATTTGACGGGGTAATGCTACAGGCCGACTCTATATATGTAATCAGTCCACACACCTAACCTAATGAATCGTTCATGAAAGTTAATTAAGGACTTAAGTGAAAGACATGGGCAACCTTAACTTCTTAAAGTGATACATTGTGTAAACTCCATTAAGGTTCTTATTTGACTCTTTTTTTTTCGTCTTTGGAGCATTACATTGGTTGGTGTTTGATTCTCCCAGGGTCGGGTTTCGTGCATCATTGCCTGTGATGACTTACACTATCACGTATACCTTCCCCCAAATATCCACATAGGGCGATCCCTACCACCCGTGTAATGGAAGTTCGGTCGGTGCATCCCAAGTCAGATGACTCGAAAGCACCAGACACCAAGTCCCCTTGGACCTAATTTCCCGAGTGATAGGAGCCGTGCAAGAACAGAGAACATCACTTATTTATTTATTTATTTATTTAAATGGGAACCAAAACCCTACACTTAAGTTTCACAACAAGATTTTAAGGGTCCCTGACAACGACAAACTTCCGTATACTAACAGAAAAAAATTATTTGACTCACTAGGTTCAGGGTGGACTTCTTTAGTTGTTTGAGTACTGAACCCCTATGATTACTCACCCTCAAAGGAAAACCGAGGTGCATCCTTACGACTTGATAAGACCTAAAGCCGGTATACAAGGTATCCTAATGCATCATGTTCAAGACATTTTTGGGAGCTTTCTTTTTACTTTACCTCTCAACGGTTTTGGACACGCAAAACCCACAAAACATTATCTTTCGTAAACACATGAAGACTTTGAAAGAAATGTCAAAATTTAAAGCACAAGGCAAGCAAAAGAAGACAAGTCACCCAAGGATCATGGCAAGCAGATATATCGATACTAAATGCAGCACACTAACATGACCCTAACAATACAAACAAAAGAAAATAAAATAAAATGAGAAATACTTAACTATGTACACACGTAAAACACTCCCCCACACCTACATCATACATTGTCCTCAATCAATGTGAGCATAAAACTACATGAATTTATGCATGAAAAAGAAAAGATCTCACCAACGTGAAGCACAATGAGAGTTTCATGGTCATGTTGATGGACATAACCCCAAATTTCCAAAAACCTGTGAGATACTTAAGAAGGGAGTCAAATACGTGAAATAAAATGGGGCCCAAATACACAAGGGTTGGGGCCACAACAACCAATGCTCACTTGTAGAGTCTTTTATTGCTTCTTTTTTTGTAAACAAGATATATATACATCAACAAAGATATTCTCATAATCATTTGGTCAAGGAACATCAAATGAGAACATCGAGTTATGTGGACCAGAGATTTGCAAAGATGGGCAAACTTCACTAGTACTCTGAGGTGTCATGAGGGGTGAAAGGTCAAAGCTGAAAGGCTCGAATCCCTCATGATATTGATTGAGTGTAGGCAACATGAATGAGTGGAGTTGTGTTTCCTCACTAGGGTTTAGTTGCTCATCAAACAAAATCCTCCAACCAATAGGTGGGTGCATCAGAATGAGTTCCTCAGGCTCATTGGAAAGATGTGAAACACTAGTTTCACTATGAATGAGGCTTCTCCCCAAGTCATTCAACAAGCACCACCCAACCTCCTGTGTATTATCATGCATAAGCTCGGTCGTAGGTGGGTCCTTATTGGAGTCAATATGAAGCTCAAAGGGCCAATAGCCCTGGGACACGGGGTGATAACACCTTCTAGAATGGGCATATGCTGAGGTGTGTCCCCCTCACTAATGGTCTCAACTGAATCACGCAACGAACACTCCCTTTGTATATTCATGTTTGATGTCAGCTCACTCTGTTGCATTGCAAAGACAGACAATGAGTTTTCGCTGGGCCCATAAACATTCTCAATGGGTTGCATTTGTGTTAGGGGTGTTCGTTGATTTTGCGGTGCTTTCTCTAATTGGCGGATGAGATTGAGATTTAAAGGTTGGTCCATGGGCTCCTATTGCCTACCAGAGTTGAACACATGAAACTCAGCACTCATGTTACCGAATGAGAGCTTCATGAGACCATTTCTACAATTAATTAAGGCGTTGGATGTTGCCAGAAATGGTCTACCCAAAATCAAAGGTATTTGAGAGTGGGTGTTCGATAAGCACGTCCTTGATAATTCCCTTTGGAATACGAATGGATCTATCCGCCAATTGGAGGGTGATCTTAGTTGGTTTCAATTCTCCGAAGTTGAACTATTGATAAACAGAAAATGGGAGGAGGTTGACTGCCGATCCTAAACCAAGAAATACATTACTCATGCTAGTGTCCCCTATCATACACTAAATAGTAGGACACCCAAGGTCCTTGTATTTTGTGTAGGTGGGATTGGAAAAAAGTGAGCTTACATTTGCAGCCAGAATGCTTTCTTAGGAATATTGGTCTTCCTCTTGGTTGTGCAGAGATCCTTTAACACTTTGGCATATTGAGGTATTTGTTGGATGACATCCAAGAAGGGGATGTTAACCTTCACTTGCTTAAACACCTCCAATATCTTATCTATTGTGTCACTCTGCTTTTTGGTTAACCTAATAGGATAGGGAGCTTTTGGCAGATAGGTTTTCTGTGGTACCTGAGAATGAGGCGTTGATGTATTACTCTCACCCTCGGCCTCTTCTTCACCACCATTCCTACGAGGGGCTGCATGGATGGTGGTGTTGGCAAGGAAATATCATTGTCAACCTGCTTTCCATTCCTTAAAGTTACAATGACATTGACATGATGAACAAGTTCCTCCACGTGGTTCACTTGCCGCCCCCGAGGTACCACATTCTCATTTGCATGTATTGTTGGTACACACGGGGGTTAATGATTGATCGTTTTATATTAACCGCAAGTGCACGGCCGCGTTGAAGCGGTGGCAAATACGGGTCGTCCACTGGGAGGTGTGTCGACACTTGGTTTGTGCGAAGGCGATAGGTAAAGAAAGGGAAGAAAGGTTGGTTACACTAAACTACACTAAGGTGCAAATGGAAATGGAAGAAAAGCAAGAAAACTAAACCCCAAAGGGGGTAGAGAAATAATGTGAACATAAAGAAGTGTGTGTGTTCATTAAGCTCCTCACAACATGTAGTGCATGAAATCATAAAACTACATCCAACTTTGCCTCTACATGAATTAATATAAGACTACATCATTAAAACATACAAGACAATAATTGGAATGAAGCTACATGAACTCAAGTATAAAGACTATACCCTAGTATGCCTCTACATGAATTAAGATTTCACTACATCATTAAAACATACAAGACATTAGCTAAAGTAAAGGCAACAAGAGCACATACACTACAAATTGTGTTTCCAATATTAACTTCATCCATATCCTAACCTTATCATTCCCCATAAAATAGGTCCACTAATCAAAGCATAAGCTAAGCTTCATTCAAGAGCATTAGCATATCAAAGATAAGAGTGAAAACCCATTAGATGGTTATGGAAATCATATAAAGCTCAAGGGATAAAGATAACACTCACTTGATACACTACATGATTATATCACATATTTCTCCACCCCCAAATGGGGATGGAACTACTCACTACTCATTACACTACTGATTAGACTAAGTAAACAAAACATTTAACTAAGATACTAAAATTACTAAACAAGAGATTAAACAAAGTAAAGCAACCCACACAAAACAAGCAACATAACAAAACAAGATTAAAAGAAACAAATAAACTTTTATTAACAATGACTCACATTGAAGGCAGCATTCTTCTCCACCTTGAGTTATTGCTTCAAGGCTCACTCCTTAGTAGAGAGAATGCCACCAAACAATGGGTGATTATAATGGAAGGTGAAGAGTTCTATTTATAAGCATGGAAAAAGTTAATCGGGGACAATCCCCCCATGTGGGACTAAACCAATACCAAAACTAGCCTAAACACATGATAATACAATTCCAGGAGAAAATTGGGTGGATCCTGAGTAATATGGACCGCCAATTAGCGGTCCAAAATCGTCGGATCGCGTTGGAATTTGTTGTGGGCTTTTCGTTCTGGTATTGTTGGTCTTTGATGCGGTTACTTGACTTCTTGGAGCTCCGACCCGAATAGAATTGGTAAAATACTCCCCATGATGGTGTGGAGTATTCTGTTTTGCTCTTAGGTCCTTCTGTCTTACATTCAGGTCATTCTCCTTTGCATCTTGGTCCCCAGATCTCACAATTCAGTCCTTTTTCCCAGCTTTTGGGTCCTTTCATGGCTCTTCTCTTCAAACCTCTCTATTTCTGAAAACTAAACATAAAACTCGTCACATAGCATTGCTTAGATGTAAGATAATGGATATAAGATACAAATATGAGCATGAAATGATGTCAATCAGTTAACCTCAGGCTGGCTAGGCAGAATTCCTATCTCTCTCTCATGTACAGACTAAGCCAATTGGCTCTTTGAAGCTCTAGAGATTTGATGGTCTGCTAATTTGAAGTTAGAACTTGACTTGTGGTTGACATAAAACTTTTCTTTAGGATTTCAAGTCCACGAGTCAAGGTCTCAAGCGAATTGAATCAGGTTTCCATATTGTTGGAATTTGGAAAATCAGATTGATTGGTGATTTGAGCTTGGGGTGACTCATAAGATTGTGCATGCATGGGAGGTTGGTGTGGTTGGTTAGGTGGTCGAGAGGAGTTTCAAGGACCACCCGAGGAATTATTTTGGTTCCATGAAAAATTAGGGTGGTTCCTCCATCTGGGATTATAAGATGATGAGTATAGGTCATTCCTGGTTCTATCATAGATGACATTGACATGTTCCATATCAGGAGGAATGAACGCACACTCGCTTCCTATATGAGATATCCTACCACATGAATGACAGGGAACTGGACCAGATGTAGACACATGAGGTGCAACTTGTTGGTTTTGGAGCTCAATCGAATCCATACGGCGGATTAAGGCCGCAGTGGTATCGACGACAAATGCGCCACTCGATCTAGTCGAGTTTGCATATGTGATCCTCGCTCCTATTCTAGATGATCCTGGTTGATTAATCATTTTATATTAACCGCAAGTGCACGACCGCGTTAAAGCGGTGGCAAATACGGGTCGTCCACTGGGAGGTGTGTCGACAATTGGTTTGTTCGAAGGCGAGAGGTAAAAGAAGGAGAGAAAGATGTATTACACTACACTACACTAATCTAAACTAGTAAGCAAGCAAGCTGAAATGAAATAACTAAACAACTAAGCTAAACAACAAATGAAGAAGATAAAAAGACAGGAATGGAAACCCCTAAGGGGTAGAGTGTGTATGCACATGAAATAAGTGTGGTGTTGAATGCATACTATAAGCTCAAGTGTGGTTAGTGTTTGTTCATGCATAAGAAGTACCTCATGGCAAGACCTATCATTTACAACACTGACCTAGGTGATTAATATGAGCAATGCAAGGTTGTTATTAAGAACATAATGAGCATGGAGTGTACCTAACTATGGCAGAAACCATCAAGTAAAGTTCTTATTAATTCAAGCAAGCATACTAGTATCTCTCACAAACAATAAAATCTATCATTCATACCACCTACATAACATGTACATACATCTACTCCACTCCCAAAGGGGATGGAACTACTCACACATATTTTAACTAACTACTCTAACAAAATGAAGCATTATACTGAAATAAAACTATACTAATCAAGCAATAAATATTAAAAAGCATAAAAGGAAAGGAAAGACTAAACAAACACGCACAAATTAAAAGACGATTAAAAGAAACTAGAAGAATTATTTTATTAACAAATGACTCGCATTGAAGGTAGCATTCTTCTCCACCTTGAGTTTTTGCTTCAAGACTCACTCCTTAGTAGAGAGAATGCCACCAAGCAATGAGTAATTACAATGGAAGGTGAAGAGTTCTATTTATAGGCATGGAAAAAACTAATCCGGGACAATCCCCAATGTGGGACTAAACCAATACCAAAAATGAACTAAGAATACACTAATACGCGTGCCCCACAAATATGAGAGGATCCAGAATGATTTGGACCGCCAATTAGCGGTCCAAGACCACCAATTGCCGGACTATTGGATCTGGATTCATCTGGGATTTGTTGTGGGTTTTGTTGGTGGTCTTTGTTGGTCTTTGATGCATCTACTTTGTTTATTGGTGCTCCGACTCGAATCGAATTGCCAAAATACTCCCCATGATGGTGTGGAGTTTCCGGTTTTGCTCTTAGGTCCTTCGGCCTTACGATCAGGTCCTTCTCCCTTGCATCTCAGTCCCTAGGTCTCACAATTAAGTCATTTTCCTACTTTTAGGTCATTTTATGGCTCTTCTCTTCAAACCTCTTTATTCCTGAAAACTAAATATAAAACTCATCACGTAGCATTTCTTAGGTGTAAGATAATGGATATAAGATACAAATATGAGCATGAAACGATGTCAATCACTGGTGATTTCCTCACACTCTCCCATTGCATTGTTTTCTCAGCGTGGTCTTATAGGAAAGCCCATGCTTCCCTTTCATCTTTTCCTAAGAACTCTCATTGACATATGGACTCAAGGAGCGTTCGGGAATGGATGTGAAGACCCTCGTAAACAATGTGATACAAACACCACAACTCAATGCCATGGTGAGGGCATGATGGTAGTAGCTTCTTAAATGTCTCTAAATATGCATGAAATGTTTCGATCTCAAGTTGATAGAATGAATTGATTTCGTTCCTCAATTTTTGAGTCCGATGATTTGGAAAGTACTTCTTGAGGAATGCAGATTGAAATTCATCACAAGTCCTAAAGGCATTCGCATGGTTGCTGTACAACCACTTCTTGGCATCATCCTTTAGTGCAAAGGGGAGAAGCCTAAGATGGATGAAGTATGTCTAAGTTGTTGCAGCTTTAACATGACACATACCTCCTACAATTCCCTGAGAAAGATATAGGGGTCACCCTTCCCAGTGAAGTGAGGGAGCATGGATATAAATTGAGGCTTAACCTCAATGTGGTTCCCATTTCCTCTGGTAATACAATGCACGAGGGTAGAGGGGTACGGCTCGGGTAGCATCAATCACGGAGAGGTATGGGAGAAACAACAAGAAGAACAGGTGTAACAGGTTGGTCCAGCAACTACTCCCCCCCGCGGTAATGAGCAGCCATTGAACCCGGACTGTGTGCGACACGAGAAGAGGAACGCGTCAAGAAATCGACTACCAAAGCAGGATTGACGACACGCCTCATCAAATGGCCACCCTCATCTCGTGCCCACACAAGCATGCACAGAGGTGCACATACAAAAACCAAAAACATTTTTGTTTAGAACTAAGATATAATGTGCGTAAAGGAGAAAACGGGAGGACACAAGAGATAAGGGAAGAAGTCCTTATGCTATAGTGGGTGGGTACAGGTACAAGCACACAAGCAAACAATGCTCAAACAATCTTAAGGTCGTTATAGGTCCTTATAGCTAGACGATGCCTAACTGCGAGGTCACACGGCCTCAACACGCCTCACCTCCCTATGACGAGGACCACAAAGACCAGCAAGTGAGTCAAGATCTGGAGATCTCGTCTCTCGTACTATTGACAGAGTGGGCGACGTCGATCAGGCCATGACGGTCGTGACCGGATCACTCTCCTAATGCGCCTGAGATCCCTAGGGCCAATGTCTACTTGATTTTAAAATTAGTCTCTTAATTAGTATGGCTTTTAGGGTGAAGGAACGGGTGATGAAATCCCCCACCTTATCTTATATGGGACAACCCCTCCTTAGTAGCGTTTTGGAGTCTTAATCTAGCAATCAACTCTCCAAACAAACGCTCAACTCACACTTGTTGCAATGCAATTCCTACTAACTAATGCATGTTCATACAAAATGCATGAATGAGAGTAGGAAATGCGTACCTCACGCCAACACTCAACAACTGAAAGTAAAGCTAAACTAAAAGGCAATCTACGTGCCTAAGTCAAGTACATGATGCATGACTTAAATAAGAAAGAATGCCTAATCTTTTGCTTTGGGTTTTAGGGTCCAAGTTGCTTAAAGGGAGATTGATTATTGATCTCAGGACAAACTAAAGATCAAAACATGAAAATTAAGTCCCAAATTTCTATATCTGTTATTCCAACACTCCAAAGAAATTACAAGGTGAAATGAGATTACCAGACCGCCAATTGGCGGTCTTGGGCCACTGATTGACGGTATGAACTTCTCTATTTGCCTCCCAACTTCACCAGGTGCCCTTCCTTGAGAGTGTGAGTCTCTAGAAAGACACAAAAGTACAACAAAAAAATTAAATCCACCTGAATTGTCCAAACCAGAGTCTAGAGTGGCACCTCCCCGGCAACGGTGCCAAAAACGTTTTTGTTCGTTTTAAATTTAGACCGCAAGTGCACAGCCATCGGTGAAGACGGGGCAAATACGGGTCGTCCGCAGGGAGGTGAGCAACCTCTAACTTGACCAAAATGAAGTGGCGAAAAAGGGGAGAAGAGTTGTAGATTAAGCTAAGCTAAGCTACACTAAACTAAACTAATAAGTACGAAATGCGAAAGAAAGCACGAAAGATTGGAAATCAGAAAGAGAAACCCCTAACGGGTGGAGTGTTTGCACATATGAAGTGAAATAAGTACTGAAAGATGCATGTATGTGTGTGTTGTCTGTGTGTCTTCATGCATAGGAAGTGTCTAAAGATGTGACAAAATCTATCAATCCATTCAGACAACGTATCGACAATTACTACTTGATTAACATAAGATTAGGTTCAGCATGAGAAATGTCTAAAGATATGGCAAGACTCATCAAAAACCATAAAGTCAAGTGAAGAACAAAGATAAGTGTGGGAGGTGTCTAAATGTTATGGCAAAACCCATAAAAACAAACTTTCTTCAATTAATCAAGCCAGCAAACACAAATACAAACACATAACTAACATGTAGCATATTCAATAGGAAATTTCAGTCAATACACATGAGAAAACTAAGCATGGGAAGTGTCTAAATCTTATGGAAAAACCCATCAAAATTTCCCAACATGTAGATAATTAAAATACCCCCAATGAACATACAAAACATGCAAGTCTACACACTCAAAAATTCATCAAACATCCAAACTTCACAATATATATGAACATCATCCCCAACCCCCAAAGGGGATGGATCTACTCATTGGTCTTTTTGGGCTTACATTCAGGTCCTTCTCCCTTGCATCTTAGTCCCTAAGTCTCTCAAATAAGTCATTTTCCAGCTTTTAGGTCCTTTTATGCTTCTTCTCCTAAAACCTATTTAATTCTGAAATTCAAACATAAAACTCGTTACGTAGCATTGTTTTGGTGAAAGATATAGGATATAAGACATAAATGTATGCATGAAATGATATCAATCAATATACCCACAAAATCCGAACATAGATGCATTATTCAACGTAGAAACACAACTCGATGGACTCATTTTTGTCGATCATTGGATACGGTAATACTATGAGCCAACTCTACATAGGTATTTAGTCCACACACCTAGCCTAATGAACCATTCGTGCAAGTTAGTTAATGACTGAAGTGAAAGACATGGGCAACCTCAACATCGTAATGTGATACAAAGTGTAAAGTTCATTAAAGTTCTTATTTGCATTGCCATTTCTTTTCTTTTCTATCTTTCTTTTTCTTTTTGTTCTTTTTTTTCATTTTTTACTAGTTGGTGTGTAATTCTCCCAGGGTTAGGCTTCATGCATCATTGCCTATGAGGACTTATACTATTACGTACACCTTTCCCTACATCTCCACAAAGGGAGATCCCTACCACCCGTGTAACGGGAGTTCGATCGGTGCATCCCCAGTCAAATGACTCGAAAGCACCAGACACTAAGTCCCCTCGGACCTAAATCCCCAAGTGATAAGAGCCATGCGAGAAGAGAGAACACCTACTCACTTATTTCTTATCTACACATGAACCAAAACCCCTACACTTAAGGTTTCACGAAAGGAGTTTAAAGGTCCTCGACTACGACAAACTTCATTATACTAACAAACATGAATTATTTGACTCACTAGGTTCAGGGTGGATGATTGACATTATTTCATGCTTATATTTGTATCTTATATCCATTATCTTTCACCTAAACAATGCTACGTGACGAGTTTTATGTGTGAATTTCAGAAATAAATATGTTTGAAGAGATGAAGCATAAAAGGACCCAAAAGTACGTGACCTGGGGACTAAGATGCAAGGGAGAAGCACCTGAACGTAAGACCAAAGGACCAAAGAGCAAAACAGAAAATTCCACACCATTATGGGGAGTATTTTGGCAATTAGCTTCGGGTCGTAGCTCCAATAAACAACGTAGATGCATCAAAGACCACCAGCAAAGCCCACAACAAATCCCAGATGAATCCAGATCCAATGGACCGCTAATTGGCGGTCTGGATCTCTCTGGATCTGCTAAAACTCCGCGGGCACATGTTTTAGAGGGTGTTTATTCTATTTCTAGTATTTGTTTAGTCCCGTACCGGGGGATTGTCCCGGATTACCTTTTTCTATGGCTATAAATAGAACTCTTCACCTTCCATTGTAATCACTTCACATTTTGAGTGCCTATTCTTCCTACTTGAAGTGAGTCCTTGAACCAAACACTAAAGTAGGAGGATGCTACTTGAATTGTGAGTCATTTTAAGAAAAATTTCTTTGTTATGTTATTTGTTTCATGTTGCTTGTTTTACTTAGTTTAATTTCATTTCATTAGTTTTAGTAGCTTAGTTTATATGCTTTCCTTGCTTAGTTTAATAATTAGTCTAATGTGTAGTGAGTAGTCCATCCCCTTTGGGGGGGGGGGGGGGGTGGAGTTGATGTTCATACATGCAAAAGAGAATGACATGAATGCTTTATTTACAATGTGTTGATAAAACATGAATGTATGCTTGCTTGTTTAGTATAGAACATATAACTTGATGAGTTTTGCCAAAATGATTAGACACCTCTCATGCTTGTTTAGGTTCTGAAATAACCAGCTTGTGTATGTAAATGTTAATCAACTAGGTTAGTGAATGGATTGATAGGTTTTGCCATAACATTTAGACACTTCCTATGCATGAAAACACTACCTTCATTTGTGCTTAAAGAATGTGTTCTTCACCACCTCTTTGCATGTGTGCACTCACTCCACCCCTTAGGGTTTTCCATTTCTGAATTCGAGCACACTTATTTCATTCTTAGTTAAGTTTTAGTTCATCGTTTGTTGTTTGCTTATGCATGCGTTACTTCGTAGTGTAGTCTAGCGTATATTAGTATAATCAAACTCTCTTCCCTATTTTTGCCACTTGATTTCGTGCAAAGCAGAGGCTGCTCACCTCCCTGTGGAAGATCCGTATTTGCCACATCTTCACCGACGCCGTGCACATGCGGTTATAATTAAAATATTCAACAAGTTTTTGGCGCCGTTGCTGGGGATGCGCCGTATGGATTCGATTGAGCTCCAAAACCAACAAGGTGCACCTCACATGTCCACATCTGGTCCATTTCCCTATCATTCATGTGGTAGGATAGGTCATGTAGAAAGAGAGTGTGCGTCCATTCCTCCTGAGATGCAACATGTCAATGCCATCTATGACAGAGCTAGGAATGACCCATACTCATCATCTTATAATCCTGGATGGAGGAACCACCAAATTTTTTTATGGAACCAAAATAACGCCCCGGGTGGTCCTTCAAACTTCTCTCGACCACCTAACCAACCACACCAACCTTCCATGCATTCACAATCTTATCAGCAACCCCAAGTTCCAAGCACCAAACCACCAGGTTTCCCAAATTCTAACAACTTGGAAACCTGGTTTAATTCGCTTGAGAACATGACTCTTGGACTTGAGAACTCTGTGAAATTTTTTATGTCATCCACAAGTCAAGTTCTCACTTCAAATCAGCAGACCATCAAATCTCTTGAGCTTCAGATGGGTCAGTTGGCGCAGTCTGTACATGAAAGAGAGAAAGAGTCTCTGCCTAGCCAGCCTGAGGCTAACCCCCGCATATACCAGCAACAACACATGCAAAATGAGAATGTGGTACCACGGGGGAGGCAAGTGAACCATGTGGAGGAACATGTTCACCATGTCAATTCCATTGTGACCTTAAGGAATGGAAAGCAGGTTGACAATCACATTTCCTTGCCACACCCACCATCATCCATGTAGCCCCTTAGTGGGAATGGTGGTGAAGAAGATGCTGAGGGTGAGGGTAATACACCAACACCTCCTTCTCAGGCACCGCAGAAAACCTACCTGCCAAAAGCTCCCTATCCAAGTAGGTTAACCAAAAAGCAGAGTGACACAATGAATAAGATATTAGAGGTGTTCAAGCAAGTGCAGGTTAACATCCCCTTGTTGGGTGTCATCCAACAAATCACTCACTCCACCCCTTAGGGGTTTTCTATTTCTGAATTCCAGCACACTTATTTCGTTCTTAGTTAAGTTTTAGTTCATCGTTTCTTGTTTGCTTATGCATGCGTTACCTCTTAGTGTAGTATAACGTTGATTTGTATAATTAAACTCTCTTCCCTATTTTTTCCACTTGATTTCGTACAAACGAGAGGTTGCTCACCTCCCTGTGGATGACCCGTATTTGCCACGTCTTCACCGACGTCGTGCACTTGCGGTTATAATTAAAACGTTCAACAAGTTTTTGGCACCGTTGCCGGGGAGGTGTCAGTCTAGACTCTTATTTGGACGATTCGAGTGGATTTAATTTGTGTTTTGTAGTTTTTCTTTGTTTCAGAAGATTTGGAGTTGCAAGGGAGGCAGCTGGAGAAGTTGGGAGCCAAACTGGGCAACTTGGACCGCCAATCAACGGTCAGGTGAGATATGTTTGCCTTCTCCTTTCTTTGCCTTGACCCATCATCTAGCATAGGAGCGAGGATCGCAAATGCAAACTCGACTATATCGGGTGCCACATTTGCTATCGATACCAGTACGACCACCGAGGCACGCATGGCGGCCCTAATGCGCCGTATGGATTCGATTGTGCTCCGAAACCAACAAGGTGCACCTCACATGTCCACATCTGGTCCAATTCCCTGTCATTCATGTGGTAGGATAGGTCATGTAGAAAGAGAGTGTGCGTCCATTCCTCCTGAGATGCAACATGTCAATGCCATCTATGACAGAGCTAGGAATGACCCATACTCATCATCTTATAATCCAAGATGGAGGAACCACCAAAATTTTTTATGGAACCAAAATAACGCCCCGGGTGGTCCTTCAAATCCTCTCGACCACCTAACCAACCACACCAACCTCCCATGCATTCACAATCTTATCAGCAACCCCAAGTTCCAAGCACCAACCCACCAGGTTTACCAAATTCTAACAACTTTGAAACCCGGTTTAATTCGCTTGAGAACATGACTCGTGGACTTGAGAACCCTGTGAATTTTTTTATGTCATCCAGAAGTCAAGTTCTCACTTCAAATCAGCAGACCATCAAATATCTTGAGCTTCAGATGGGTCAGTTGGCCCAGTCTGTACATGAAAGAGAGAAAGGGTCTCTGCCTAGCCAGGCTGAGCCTAACCCCCGCATATACCAGCAACAACACATGCAAAATGAGAATGTGGTACCAAGGGGGAGGCAAGTTAACCATGTGGAGGAACCTGTTCACCATGTCAATTCCATTGTGACATTAAGGAATGGAAAGCATGTTGACAATCACATTTGCTTGCCACACCCACCATCATCCATGCAGCCCCTTAGTGGGAATGGTGGTGAAGAAGATGCTGAGGGTGAGGGTAATACACCAACGCCTCCTTCTCAGGCACCGCAGAAAACCTACCTGCCAAAAGCTCCCTATCCATGTAGGTTAACCAAAATGCAGAGTGACACAATGGATAAGATATTAGAGGTGTTCAAGCAAGTGAAGGTTAACATCCCCTTGTTGGATGTCATCCAACAAATACCTTAATATGCCAAAGTGTTGAAGGATCTCTGCACAACCAAGAGGAAGACCAATGTTCCTAACAAAGAATTCTTGGTTGCAAATGTAAGCTCACTTTTGTCCAAACCCACCTACACAAAATACAAGGATCTTGGGTGTCCTACTATTCAGTGCACGATACGGGACACTAGCACGAGTAATGTATTGCTTGATTTAGGATCAGCGGTCAACCTCCTCCCATTTTCTGTTTATCAACAGTTTAATTTGGGAGAATTGAAACCAACTAAGATCACCCTCCAATTGGCGGATAGATCCTTTCGTATTCCAAAAGGGATTATCGAGGACGTGCATATCAAAGTTGGAGATTTTATATTTCCAGTCGATTTTGTCGTCCTCGATACCAATCCTGTTGCAAACACCGACTCTCAAATACCTTTGATTTTGGGTAGACCATTTCTGGCAACGTCCAACACCTTAATTAATTGTAGAAATGGTCTCATGAAGCTCTCATTCGGTAACGTGAGTGCTGAGTTTCATGTGTTCAACTCTGGTAGGCAACAGGAGCCCATGGACCAACCTTTAAATCTCAATCTCATCCGCCAATTAGAGAAAGCACCGCAAAATCAATGAACACCCCTAACACCAATGCAACCCATTGAGAATGTTTATGGGCCCAGCGAAAACTCATTGTCTGTCTTTGCAATGCAACAGAGTGAGTGGCATCAAACATGAATGTCCAAAAGGAGTGTTCGTTGAATGATTCAGTTGAGATTAGTGAGAGTGAGACACCTCATCATATGCCTATACCAGAAGGTGTCTCTATCTCATGACCCTTGGCTATTGAGCCATTTGAGCTTCATCTTGACTCCAACAAGGACCCACCTACGACCAAGCTTATGCCTTATGATATAAATGATGGTGGGAGGTCCTTGATGGATGACTTGGGGAGAAGCTCCATTTTTAGTGATGCAGGTCTGCTGCATCCATGGAATGAGCGTGAGGAACTCATTCTGATGCACCCACCTATTGGTTGGAGGGTTTTGTTCGATGAGCAACTAAACCCTAGTGAGGCAACAAAACTCCACTCATTCATGTTACCTACACCCAACCAATATCATGAGGGGTTCGAGCCTTTCAACTTTGACCTTTCACCCCTCATGACACGTCAGAGTACCGGTGAAGTTTGCCCATCTCGGCAAGTCTCGGGTCCTCATAACTTGATGTTCTCATTTGAAGTTCCTTGATCAAATGATTATGAGAATATCTTTGTTGATGTTATACCTTGTAAAAAAAACTGTAATAAAAGACTCCATGAGTGAGCATTGATTATTGTGGGCCCCAACCATTGTGTACTTGGGCCCCATTTCTTCACGTATTTGTCTCCTTTCTTCAGTATCTCACAGGTTTTGAGGGAATTTGGGTTTGTGTCCATCAACATAACCACGAACTTCCTTTTACGCTTTATGTTGGTGAGATCTTTCATTTTTCATGCATAAATCCATGTAGTATCTTGCTCACTTTCAATAAGGACAATGCATGAAGTAGGTGTGGGGGGGGTGTTTTACGTGTGTACATAGTCGAGTCTTTTCTTTTGATTTTGTTTTCTTTTGTGTGTATTGTTAGGGTCATTTAGTGTGTTGCATTTAATATTGATATATCTTCTTGCCATGATCCTTGGGTGACTTGTCTTTTTTGCTTGCCTAGTGCTTTAAAGTTTTCACATTTCTTTCAAATTCTTCATGTGTTTACGAAAGAAAATGTTTTTGTGGGTTTTGCGTGTGTTTAGCATGTGCAAAACCGTTGAGAGGCAAAGTAAAAAGAAAGCCCCCAAAAGTGTATTGAACTTGATGCATTAGGATATCTACTTTACTAGCTTTAGGTCTTATCGAGTAGTTAGGATGCACCCCGGTTTTCCCTCGGGGGGCGTGTAATCATAGGGTTTTAGCAGTCAAACATTTAAAGAAGTCCACCCTAAACGTAGTGAGTCAAATAATTCGTGTCTGTATAAGGAAGTTTGTCGTAGTCAAGGGCCCTTAATCTCTTTTTGTGAAATTTAAGTGTAGGGGTTTTGGTTCCCATGTAGATAAATAAATAAGTGGTGTTCTCTCTTCTCGCACGTCTCCTATCACTCGGGAAACTAGGTCTGAGGGGACTTTGTGCCTGGTGCTTTCGAGTAATCTGACTTGGGATGCACCGACCGAACTCCCATTACACGGGTGGTAGGGATCGCCCTATGTGGAGATTTGGGGAAGGTGTACGTGATAGTGTAAGTCCTCATAGGCAATTATGCACGAAACCCGACCCCAGGAGAATCAAATACCAACCAATAAAATGTTCCAAAGAAAAGAAAAAAAAGAAAAAAAGAAAAAGAAAAAAAGAGTCCAAAAAGAACCTTAATGGACTTTACACATTGTATCACATTCAGAAGTTAAGGTTGCCCATGTCTTTCACTTAAGTCCTTAACTAATTTTCACGAATAATTGATTAGGCTAGGTGTGTAGACCGATTACATATATAGAGTCGACCCGTAGTATTACCGCGTCCCATGATCGACAAAATAAGTCCAACGAGTCGTGTAGCTAGATTGATTAATGCATCTTTGTTCGGATTTTGTGGGTGTATCCGCTGAAAACCCTCAGGAGACAACACTTCTCCTCCTTGGCGACAAGGAGGTTTAATGGCTTGTTGCACGTGCTAAGTGCAACCGTGATTCCTACGAAAGTGAGTTAGGATTTCTTGTTTTTCATATGCTTTTCTCTTTCTTTCTTTTGCTCGGGACTAGCAAAACTTAGGTGTGGGGGTAATTGATTGACATCATTTCATGCTTATATTTGTATCTTATATCCATTATCTTTCACTTAAACAATGCTACGTGACGAATTTTATGTGTGAATTTCAGAAAGAAATAGGTTTGAAGAGATGAAGCATAAAAGGACCCAAAAGTAGGGAAAAATTACTGAATTGTGAGACCTGGAGATTAAGATGCAAGGGAGAAGGACCTGAACGTAAGACCAAAGGACCAAAGAGAAAAACAGAAAACTCCACACCATCATGGGGAGTATTTTGGCAATTAGATTCAGGTCGGAGCTCCAATAAACAACGTATATGCATCAAAGACCGACAAAGAAATCCATAAAAGCCCACAACAAATTCCAGCAGGATCCATAACCTATGGACCTCTAATTGGCGGTCTGGATCTCTCTGGATCCGCTAAAACTCCGCGGGCACATGTTTTAGAGGGTGTTTATTCTATTTCTAGTATTTGTTTAGTCCTGTACCGGAGGATTGTCCCGGATTACCTTTTTCTATGGCTATAAATAGAACTCTTCATCTTCCATTGTAATCACTTCACATTTTGAGTGCCTATTCTTCCTACTTGAAGTGAGTCCTTGAAGCAAACACTAAAGTAGGAGGATGCTACTTGAATTGTGAGTCATTTTAATAAAAGTTTCTTTGTTATGTTATTTGTTTCATGTTGCTTGTTTTACTTAGTTTAATTTCATTTCATTAGTTTTAGTAGCTTAGTTAATATGCTTTTCTTGCTTAGTTTAATAATTAGTCAAATGTGTAGTGAGTAGTCCATCCCCTTTGGGGGGGAGTGGAGTTAATGTTCATACATTCAAAAGAGAATGGAATGAATGCTTTATTTACAATGTGTTGATAAAACATGAATGCATGCTTTTTGTTTCTCATAGAACTTATAACTTAATGAGTTTTGCCAAAATGAATAGACACCTCTCATGCTTGTTTTAGTTCTGAAATAACCAGCTTGTGTATGTAAATGTTAATCAACTAGGTTAGTGAATGGATTGATAGGTTTTGCCATAACATTTAGACACTTCCTATGCATGAAAACACTACCTTCATTTGTGCTTAAAGAATGTGTTCTTCACCACCTCTTTGCATGTGTGCACTCACTCCAGCCCTTGGGGGTTTTCCATTTCTGAATTCCAGCACACTTATTTCGTTCTTAGTTAAGTTTTAGTTCATCGTTTGTTGTTTGCTTATGCATGCGTTACTTCGTAGTGCGTAGTATAGCGTAGATTAGTATAATCAAACTCTCTTCTCTATTTTTGCCACTTGATTTCGTGCAAACGAGAGGCTACTCACCTCCTTGTCGACGACCCGTATTTGCCACGTCTTCACCGACGCCGTGCACTTGCGGTTATAATTAAAATGTTCAACATTGGACTTCTTTATTTGTTTGAGTACTGAAACCATATGATTACTCTCCCCCGAGAGAAAACTTGGGTGCATTCTAATGACTAGATAAGACCTAAAATTCGTGTACTAAATATCCTAATGCATCATGTTCACGACAATTTTAGGAGCTTTCTTTTACTTTGTCTCTTGATTGATCGTTTTATTTTAAACCGCAAGTGCACGACCGCGTTGAAGCGGTGGCAAATACGGGTCGTCCACTGGGAGGTGTGTCGACGTTTGGTTTATGCAAAGGCGAGTGGTAAAGAAAGGAGAGAAAGATTAATTACACTAAACTACACTAGAATGCAAAAGGAAATCAAAGATAAGCAATAAAACTAAACCCCAAAGGGGGTAGAGAAATAATGTGAACATAAAGAAGTGTGTGTGTGTTTGTTCATTAAGATCCTCACAATAAGTAGTGCATGAAATCATAAAACTAAATCCAACTTTGCCTCCACATGAATTAAGATTAGATCACTGTAGGATCTAAATGCCCTAAGTATTAGTCTTAAGGGGGGGTTTATAGACTAATTTCTTACTACCAACTATTTGTGCAATAACAAGATAACCAATGAAAATAGTGAGATGAAAAAGGCAAACCAAACACCGGATGTATAGAGGTTTGGATCCAACCACCGGATCCTAGTCCTCTCTTACGAAATGCTCTTCCTTGAGCAACTTCGCGATCTTCACTAAATTGATCTTCTTTCCGGGCAAAGATCGAGCATTTACAATTCAAGCTTGCGAACACCCTCGCCAAGCTTGGACCTCCTTCTCACAACCCGAGAAGAGCTTCACTCCGGAAGCTTGTACAACTCCTTTGTAGTAGACTTTGTGTAACCTACTCTTGAGCACTTGAATTGATGATGAATGCAATTGAATGATTGATCAAGAGAGTGGTTGAGAGCAATAAAGAGAGTAAGAGCACTTGGAAGTTTTTAGCACAATGAGAGCTTAGAGAATGGATTTGTGGGCTTGTAAAGATGATCTAAGCTCTATATATAAGCCTTTTAAGTTTTCTAGCCGTTTGAGAAAGATTTGATTGGGTTTTGTGCAAGATACACAAACCAGAGATTCAGGAAGCAATTCTGTCAAAGTTCGGTCGACCGGTAAGAATGAAACGGTCGACCGGTTACGTGAATAGTAGTCAAACGGTCAGACAAAACGAGGAACGGTCGAACTAACTGGGATGGAACTTAAGTGTACCGGTCGGACGAAACAAGGAAACGGTCGACCGATGTGAAGGTTCGGTAGAGACAAAGTGTGACCGGTCGAACCAAGGTGGTATCGACCGATAGCAGGAAGAATGCTACGAACGATCAAAGGTTAAACGGTCGACCGGTTAATAAGATTTGTTCGACCGGTTAAGCTATGTATTTCGGGGTATGGTGAAAGTATGTGTATACGACCGTTGTATAATACGACAAGTATAACGGTCACAAAAGAAGACAAATATAGGAATCAACCGGTCGAACAGAAAAGGACTTTCGGTCGACCGGTTTGCACTAAGGCACGTGTCTTCCAGCACGTATGAACAGTTGATCGGTCGACCAAAATACCTAAAGTTATTCAAATGAACCGGTCGAACCAGAACACAGTTCGGTCGACCGAAAGGGTTCAGAAAATAGATTTTAGATTAAACGGTCGAACCAGATGGTCGACCGGTCGACCGGTTGAGTGCAGAATTCCTGGATATGGTTTGATTGATTTCTAAAGAAGTTTTGTATGGAATTTGAACGTTTAGTTCTACTTCTACGGAATCCTAAATAGTCGTGATATGCAATGCATCAAGATTTAAGTGCTCAAGTTACATTTAAATCCTAATGACAATAATGTAAACCTATCTACTCTTCAACTTCATTTCTCGTTAAACTTGTCACCTGAAATGTTAGTACAAAACAATATATGTGTATTGTGCAAGAGTGATATGAACGAATTACATGTGTTTAAGTTATATGTTGATTAATCATCAAAACGGATAAGCAATCATTAGCCAAAAAGCCAACAATCTCCCCCTTTTTGATGATGACAACTTATTAAATTAAATACATGTTATTTCAATGAATTTTACTCAATGCTCCCCCTATCTTATAGCTCCCCCTAGCTATATGGCATACGTAAACCCAATAGACATGTATGAGTAGTATTACTCTCCCCATTTGGCATAATCAAAAAGCTGAAAGAGAATATCCAACAACTAAAGCACAACCATTTGCCAAAACAACAATGAAGAAGAAGTAAAGCATGCATTAAGAAAAGAATGATTCAAAATACAACACACGCAAACAAGACACCACACATCCAAAGCAGAAAAGAAATCAAACAAGACACACGACCAACCCACATTAAACCAATAAAACAAAACGACAACCAACTCAATGTCCAAAACGATCACGAAACATAGATGTGAGAGAGTCAATGCCATGAAGCACCGAGTCGAACTTAGCGTCAAGACGCTCATGGTGCTGAGATGTCGAAGCTTCAAAACGATCAAGTCGTTGAGAAGTGGAGAAGACTCAATGATTGACATCATTTCATGCTTATATTTGTACCTTATATCCATTATCTTACACCTAAGCAATGCTACGTGACGAGTTTTATGTTTAGTTTTCAGGAATAAAGAGGTTTGAAGAGAAGAGCCATGAAAGGACCCAAAAGAAGGAAAAATGACTTAATTGTGCGACCTGAGGACCAAGATGCAATGGAGAAGGACCTGATCGTAAGACCGAGGGACCTAAGAGCAAAGCAGGAAACTCCACACCATCATGAGAAGTATTTTGGCAATTCGATTCGGGTCGAAGCTCCAATAAACAAAGTAGACGCATCAAAGACCAACAAAGACCCCCAGGAAAGCCCACAACCAAAACCAACTCGATCTGGATCATATAGACCGCCAATTGGCGTTCTTGTACCGCTAATTGGCGGTCCATATGTCTCCAGATCCGCTAAGATTTGTGTTGGGCTTGTATTAGTGTATTCTGAGTCTATTTTTGGTATTGGTTTAGTCCCACATCGGGGGATTGTCCCGGATTAGCTTTTTCCATGCCTATAAATAGAACTCTTCACCTTCCATTGTAATCACCCATTGTTTGGTGGCATTCTCTCTACTAAGGAGTGAGCCTTGAAGTAATAACTCAAGGTGGAGAAGAGTGCTACCTTCAATGTGAGTCATTGTTAATAAAAGTTTATTTGTTTCTTTTAATCTTGTTTTGTTATGTTGCTTGTTTTGTGTGGGTTGCTTTACTTTGTTAATCTCTTGTTTAGTAATTTTAGTATCTTAGCTAAATGTTTCTTTACTTAGTCTAATCAGTAGTGTAATAAGTAGTGAGTAGTTCCATCCCCATTTGGGGGGTGGAGAAATATGTGATATAATCATGTAGTGTATTAAGTGTGTGTTATCTTTATCCCTTGATCTTTATATGATTTCCATAACCATCTAATGTGTTTTCACTCTTATCTTTGATATGCTAATGCTCTTGAATGAAGCTTAGCTTATGCTTTGATTAGTGGACCTATTTTATGGGGAATGATAAGGTTAGGATATGGATGAACTTAATATTGGAAACACAATTTGTAGTGTATGTGCTCTTGTAGCCTTTACCTTAGCTAATGATGTCTTGTATGTTTTAATGATGTAGTGAAATCTTAATTCATGTAGAGGCATAGTAGGGTATAGTCTTTATACTTGAGTTCATGTAGCTTCATTCCAATTATTGTCTTGTATGTTTTAATGATGTAGTGTTACCTTAATTCATGTAGAGGCAAAGTTGGATGTAGTTTTATGATTTCATGCACTACATGTTGTGAGGAGCTTAATGAACACACACACACTTCTTTATGTTCACATTATTTCTCCACCCCCTTTGGGGTTTAGTTTTCTTGCTTTTCTTCCGTTTCCATTTGCACCTTAGTGTAGTTTAGTGTAACCAACCTTTCTTCCCTTTCTTTACCTCTCGACTTCGCACAAACCAAGTGTCGACACACCTCCCAGTGGACGACCCGTATTTTCCACTGTTTCAACGCGGCCGTGCACTTGCGCTTAAATATAAAACGAGATCAATCAAGTTTTTGGCGCCGTTGCCGGGGAGGTGCTCTGTCCAGACCTTGGTTTGGACGATTCGAGGGGTTTTTGATTTTTTGTTTCCAGTTTTGTTTAGTTTCAGAGAACCAGAACATCAAAGGGAGGCTACTAGGAAAGTTTGAGCAACAGAAGCCACAAAGAGACCGCCAATCAGCGGTTGGAGACCGCCAATTGGCGGCCTGGTAAGGGCTTCCTACTCTCAAATTTCCTCTGGTGGTTTATTGCTTTACTTTAGTTATCTGGGAGCCCAATTTTGCATGCTGTGATCTTTAGTTTGCTCCCAGATTTAATTTCAATCCCCTTTAATCAACTTGGACCATAAAACTCAAAGCAAAAGATTAGACTTCTTGCATTTGTCTTTTCTTTGCTTTACATTTTGTCGTTGATTGCTGGCGTGAGGTACGTGCACCCACATCCCTCATTCATGCATGTTTCGTTCATGCATTAGTTAGTAAGGTGCATCAGGACAAGAGTGAGAGAGCGTTTGATTGGAGCGATTGATTGCTAGATCTAGGATTAAATTGCTACTAAGGAGGGGCTGTCCCATAAAAGATAAGGTGGGGGATTTCATCACCCTTTCCTTGGCCCCAAAAATCACTCTTAATAAAACCTTAACTAAAAGCAAGTAGACATTGGCCCTAGGATTGAGGGCGCACTAGTAGAGTAATCTAGTTGAGACCGTCATGACCTGATCAGCGTTGCCTACCTTGTCGATAGTAGGAGGTACTGGATCTCCGGATCTGGTATCACTTGCTGGGCATTGTGGTCCTCGTTGTAGGGAGGTGAGACGTGTCGAGGCTAGTGACCTCGAAGTTAGGCGTCGTCTAGCCTAAGGACCCATTGCCTTACATTGTTTGAGTCGTGCTTGCTAGTTAGGCTTCTACCTGATCCCATTACCCACGCTAGCTCTAGGATTCTTCCCTTCTCCTCTGAGTCATCTTCTTCTCACCATCTTCTACGTTATAGTCTCCTCCCCTTTACACTCTCTGGTAGAGTTTTAGGGTCGAGTCGAGCACTTTTTGCGAGCTTGGCCTCGTGGTGGTCAGAGTGATCGACTCGAGAGTTCTTTGTTGAGATGGATGGTTACATGGGCGACCATCCATATCATTGTTGGGACCAGGACGATTCTCCCTGGTACTCTGGACCCATGCAACCTGGGGGGGCTCAGACTAACACCCCGTATGATTGGGACGATCGCAATTTTGTGACTGAGCAGTCTTCATATTGGGGTAACATGAGAGAGGCACTGACTGCTAGACCACAATCTAGTTATGTCGGATCATATGCTGGTCAACAAACTGAGATATTACAACAAACTTTGGCCTCTTTCATGCGTATGGCAGACGACATGAGTGCACCGGTGGCTCCAGTAGCCGTACCGTGCGACTGTTGTGGGTTGAGTGGTCATGTTATCGGGGAATGTCCTTATGTTCCCCCTGAGCCTGAGTATGAACACACATTTTCCCAAAATGCTCATTATGACCATTATGCATCTGCATACAACCCGAGAGTGATGGATTCGTGGGGAGACAATTCTTATCCAAATTCTTATACCTCATTTTCACCCCCGTATCCTCCTCCCGAATACCTAGAATTCTACCAACACCCCACTTCAAATCATTGGACTCATTCTCAGCCCATCAACACCCAACCCCAAAATTTCCCAAGCTCTGACTTGGACCTCACTGTTGACCCCAAATTTGATTCCTTTAAACAAACCCTCCAAACATTCATGGAAACCACTCAAACTTTATTGAAGTCCAACTTGAATTCCTTGCAAAATATGGAATTGCAAGTGAGTCAAATGACACTACAATTCCATGAACGTGAGGAGGGTCACCTTTCTTGTTAACATGGGATTCATCTTTTGATATCGAACCACCACCACATCCACAAATTCAAAGCACAATCTTTCAAAGTCAAACTCCTAGTCAGTCTGAGGGACTTGGGGTTTCAATTCACGATCACTTAGTGGAGGATTCGATTCAAATTGAGAATAACTTGGACCAGCCTCATTATGAGTCGGCACAGGATTGTGCCTTATCTTTTTGTCCCGTGGCCCTTGAGCCACATGATCTTCATATTGTGCCTATTAAGGACTCACCTCTGGTGGAGCAAGAGCTCCCTAATACCCTCAATTTCAAACAACCTGATGAGAGTTTGCCTCTCACTATTGTTCCTCATCATCTTGGAAATGATGGAACATCAAACAACTACATTGCTCATGAGGGTATTAGGAGTTCCTTGGAGGATACTTTTGGTATGAGACCCACTTCCTGTTCTCCTGGTGAGTTGGACATGCATAACGAGGTGCTTGACCTCGTTCCGACCCACCAGCCTGTTGGTTGGAGAGTTTGGATTGACGATCATAACTTCAGCAGCGCAACGAGAGAAACTCTTCTTCCGTTGCCCCTCATTTCCCACACTCTTGAGTGGTTCAAGCTCTTTAAGTTTGATCCTTTGAATGAGACGCCTTTGCGTCCAATTCATGAATCTCTCATTTCATCCGGTGCTCTTTGTGAAGGGGGGCCACGCATGCGTATTCTGGCCCCGCGTGGTGTCAAGTTCCCTTTCCAAGTGCATTGACCCACTCTTGAGGTTCCCATTTAATGTCTTTTGACAAATGAAGATGGGAACTTATGTTTGTACATACTTATAAAAAATAAAAAAAATAAACAAACAAAAAAAAACAATAAAAGACTCCTTCAGTGAGCATCGATTGTTGTGAGCCCCAACCCTTGTGTATTTGGGCTCCATTTCTTTCACGTATTTGTATCCCTTCTTTAACATCTCACAGGTTTTGAGGGAATTCGGGTTGTGTCCATCAACATGACCATGAACTTCCCTTTGTACTTCATGTTTGTGAGATCTTTCCTTTTTCATGCATAAATCCATGTAGTCTTTTGCTCACATTCATTGAGGACAATGCATGAAGTAGGTGTGGGGGGTGTTTTACGTGTGTACATAGTTGAGTCTTTTTCCTTTAATTTTGTTTTCTTTTGTTTGCATTGTTAGGGTCATGATAGTGTGCTGCATTTAATATCGATATATCTGCTTGCCATGATCCTTGGGTGACTTGTCTTCTTTTGCTTGCCTAGTGCTTCGAAATTTTCACATTTCTTTCAAAATATTCATGTGTTTGCGAAAGAAAATGTTTTGTGGGTTTTGCGTGTGTTTAGAATTTGCAAAACCGATGAGAGGCAAAGTAAAAAGAAAGCTCCCAAAATTGTCTTGAACTTGATGCATTAGGATATCTAGTACGTGGCTTTAGGATTTATCGAGTCGTTAGGATGCACCCCAGTTTTCCTTTGGGGGTGAGTAATCATAGGGTTTCAGTGCTCAAACATTCAAAGAAGTCCACCCTGAACCAAGTGAGTCAATAATTCGTGTTTGTTAATTTAGGAAGTTTGTTGTAGTCAAGGACCCTCTTAATCTTGTTGTGAGACATTAGTGTAGGGGTTTTGGTTCATGTGTAGATAAGAAATAAGTGAGTAGATGTTCTCTCTTCTCGCACGGCTCCTATCACTCGGGAAACTAGGTCTGAGGGGATTTTGTGCCTGGTGCTTTCGAGTCATCTGACTTGGGATGCGCCGACCGAACTCCCGTTACACGGGTGGTAGGGATTGCCCTATGTGGAGATTTGGGGAAAGGTGTACGTGATAGTGTAAGTCCTCATGGGCAATGATGCACGAAACCTGACCCTGGGAGAACGAAGCTCCAACTAATAAAAAGAAAAAAAAGAAGAAAAAAAATGTGAAAAGAAACAAGAAAAAAATGGTAATACAAATAAGAACCTTAATGGACCTTACACTTTGTATCACTTGAGGATCTTGAGGTTGTCCATGTCTTTTACTTAATTCCTTATTTAACTAACATGAATGGTTCATTAAGTTAGGTGTGTGGATTGATTACCTATATAGAGTCGGCCCGTAGGATTACCGCGTCCAATGATCGACAACATATGTCCAACAAGTCGAGTGTCTAGATTGAATAATGCATCTTGTTCGGATTTTGTGGGTGTATCCGCTGAAAACCCTCAGGAGACAACACTCCTCCTCCTTGGCAACAAGGAGGTTTAACGGCTTATTGCACGTGCTAAGTGCAACCGTGATTCCTACGAAAGTGAGTTAGGATTTCTTGTTTTTTGTTTGCTTTTCTATTTCTTTGTTTTGCTCGGGACTAGCAAAAACTTAGGTGTGGGGGTATTTGATTGACATCATTTCATGCTTATATTTGTACCTTATATCCATTATCTTACACCTAAGCAATGCTACGTGACGAGTTTTATGTTTAGTTTTCAGGAATAAAGAGGTTTGAAGAGAAGAGCCATGAAAGCACACAAAAGCAGGAAAAATGACTTAATTGTGAGACCTGAGGACCAAGATGCAATGGAGAAGGACCAGATCGTAAGACCGAAGGACCTAAGAGCAAAACAGGAAACTCCACACCATCATGAGGAGTATTTTGGCAATTCGATTCGGGTCAGAGCTCCAATAAACAAAGTAGATGCATCAAAGACCAACAAAGACCCCAGGAAAGCCCACAACCAAAACCAACTCGATCTGGATCATATAGACCGCCAATTGGCGGTCCATATGTCTCCAGATCCGCTAAGATTTGTGCTGGGCTTGTATTAGTGTATTCTTAGTCTAGTTTTGGTATTGGTTTAGTCCCACATTGGGGGATTGTCCCGGATTAGCTTTTTCCATGCCTATAAATAGAACTCTTCACCTTCCATTGTAATCACCCATTGTTTGGTGGCATTCTCTCTACTAAGGAGTGAGCCTTGAAGCAATAACTCAAGGTGGAGAAGAGTGCAACCTTCAATCTGAGTCATTGTTAATAAAAGTTTATTTGTTTCTTTTAATCTTGTTTTGTTATGTTGCTTGTTTTGTGTGGGTTGCTTTACTTTGTTAATCTATTGTTTAGTAATTTTAGTATCTTAGTTAAATGTTTTCTTTACTTAGTCTAATCAGTAGTGTAATGAGTAGTGAGTAGTTCCATCCCCATTTGGGGGGTGGAGAAATATGTGATATAATCATGTAGTGTATTAAGTGTGTGTTATCTTTATTCCTTGAGCTTTATATGATTTCCATAACCATCTAATGGGTTTTCACTCTTATCTTTGATATGCTAATGCTCTTGAATGAAGCTTAGCTTGTGCTTTGATTAGTGGACCTATTTTATGGGGAATGATAAGTTAGGATATGGATGAAGTTAATATTGGAAACACAATTTGTAGTGTATGTGCTCTTGTTGCCTTTACCTTAGCTAATGTCTTGTATGTTTTAATGATGTAGTGAAATCTTAATTCATGTAGAGGCATAGTAGGGTATAGTCTTTATACTTGAGTTCATGTAGCTTCATTCCAATTATTGTCTTGTATGTTTTAATGATGTAGTCTTATCTTAATTTATGTAGAGGCAAAGTTGGATGTAGTTTTATGATTTCATGCACTACATGTTGTGAGGAGCTTAATGAACACACACACTAATTTATGTTCACATTATTTCTCTACCCCTTTTGGGGTTTAGTTTTCTTGCTTTTCTTCCGTTTCCATTTGCACCTTAGTGTAGTTTAGTGTAACCAACCTTTCTTCCCTTTCTTTACCTCTTGCATTCGCACAAACCAAGTGTCGACACACCTCCCAGTGGACGACCCGTATTTGCCACCGCTTCAACACGGTCGTGCACTTGCGGTTAAATATAAAACGAGATCAATTACTCAACTATGTACACACGTAAAACACCCCCCACACCTACTTCATGCATTGTCCTCAATGAATGTCAGCAAAAGACTACATGGATTTATGCATGAAAAAGAATAGATCTCACCAACATGAAGTACACAGGGAAGTTGATGGCTATGTTGATGGACACAACCCATATTCCCTCAAAACCTGTGAGATGCTAAGGAAGGGATACAAATACGTGAAAGAATTGGGGCCCAAATACTCAAGGGTTGGGGCCCACAACAACTGATGCTCACTGAAGGAGTCTTCTCGTTTTTTTCTTCTTTTTTAACTATGTACAATATTGGGCTTCCATCTTCATATGTCAAGGGACATCAAATGGGAACTCGTCGTCGCTCGAGCCAGAAATGCACATGCATGGGCTCGCAACATACAAAACAGAATTGTTTGACCACCTGACACCCTTATATGCATTGTGGTTGTTCGATGCCTCTTGAGAGTTAGCAGAAGAGAAGGCATGAATGAGAGGTGAACCTCTATCAGGTTGAAGGGTATCAGGTGGTTGATTCTTAACCCACATGGGATCCTCAGCAGATACAGAATGAATAGCATTTGGCCCAGAGGCCATAAAAATGTTATCTGGTGGCTCAAAAGCCACGAGATCAGACGAATGTGGCTCAAGGGCCACGTGATCAAAAGAAGGTGGCTCAAGGGCCAGGTGATCAAAAGAAGGTGGCTCAAGGGCCAGGTGATCAAAAGAAGGTGGCTAAAGGGCCACCTGATCAAAAGATAAGGCACCTTCTTGTGCCAGTTCAGGTGAAACATCTTCACCACCTTTAGGATCTCCATCGAACAATTCTCTAAAGTACTTGAAGGTGCCCTCAACTTCACTATCATCCATGCCCTGGATAAGGTTGACCCCAACAGGGTCATTGAAGGCACCTGGCTTCTTGCGACAATTGATCAATGCATTGGAATCAACGCATTGACTACCATAAGTCAAGTGCATCATACCATTGCGACAATTGATCAATGCATTGGAAGTCGCAAGGAATGGTCACCCCAGAATGATAGGAATTTGTCCAAGTGGGTTTGGCACAGGTTCAGTATCCAAGACAAAGAAGTCGACTGGATAAATGAACTCTCCCACTTTGATTAGCACGTCTTCCACCACACCCCTTGGTTTCTTCATAGACCTATCAACCAATTGAAGAGTGGTCTTTGTTTGTTTGAGGTCTCTAAGACCGAGGTGGACGTAAACAGAATGTGGCAGAAGATTAACAGATGCACCAAGGTCCAATAAGGCACGATGTATGGGCACATCACCAATCACACAAGAGATAGTAGGACAACTAGGGTCCTTATACTTGACTTGCATGGGTTGTGCCAACAAAGAACTCACGTTAGCCGCAAGAAAAGCTTTCTAAGAAACATGAGTTTCTCTCTTCTTGGTGCATAAGTCCTTGAGAACCTTGGCATAAGGTGGCATTTGTTGAATCACCTCCAAAAGAGGGATATTCACCTTAACTTGCCGAAACATCTCACGCATCTTGTCATGCTGATCCGAGGTTTTCTTTTTAAGATTCTCTGGGAATGGCTCCTTCGAGGCATAAGAGTGTTGCGAAGGAAGATCAGAATTCTGGTCCAAAGAAGCATGAGTGGGCACCTCAGAATCTGATTCCTTCATCACAAGAGGAGACAAGGGGACCTCTGGGTTTGGCCCCTTTGTCGAAGGAAAAGTAGAAGGAACCTCAGGATCAGGCTCCTTCCTGGAAGTATTGGTGGAGGGAACCTCAGGATCTGGCTTCCTCAGAGATGCAGGTATCACTGCAGGTCTGGTGACACCAAGAGATGGTGATGACAAGGAAGACACCCCAATGTGGTTATCCACCTCCTTACCAGACCTCAAAGTATGAATCACATTAATATGATGGGTCGGTTAAGAGGTAGCGTGAGGTATATGTGGCCTTCCTTGAGAGTGGATATCCCGAGGATTCACCTCGGGTTGACTCGGTAACTGGCACTTCTCGCGTTCATGGAGCTGAGTAGCCAACTGGCTAACTTGCATTTCCAAAGCCTTGACAGTACTTTGCATGCTCTGCAAGAATGCTTGAAGGGTAGGATCACAAGAAGGGTTCTTCGGGTCAACCCGCGGGGGTGGTGGAGTTTGTCTAGAATAACCCAACGATGAGGTCTGAGGAGATTGGTAAGTATAATGCTGAGACCTTTGATGTGGGGGTTGGTAGGTCGCCGATGGGCGTGGAGGTTGATAAGGTGGAGGTTGAGGTTGAGCGTGCGAGCTCTGACTGTTACCCCCACTCGGCCCCGAAGAGAAGTTAGGATGGTTATGCCATCCCGGGTTGTAGGAGTGACTATACGAGTCGTTACGGGGCCCCTGTTGATACATCGCATTTGCATGCTCAGTATCCCTTGGAGCGTAAGCGCAATCCAAGTCATCATAGCCCGTAAGTCCACACCTACCACGTCCAGGAGTAGCAACCAGAGCTACAGGAGCTCGGTCCAACTCTAAACTCTCAATCCTACGCATGAGAGCAGCCATTTTTGCCTCAGACGCGATAGATGACTCAACTTGATAAGACCCAGCTCGACCAAAAGACCTGGCGGTTGGTGGCTCTCTCATGGTGTCCCACTCGAAGGTACGTTCAGCCATTGACTCAAAAGTGTCTCATGCCTCCTTGATGGGTTTTATTTGGAAGTCACCCTGACACATCGACTCCAACAATGTGCGGGTGTTGTAGTTGATGCCCTCATAAATAATCTAGCACAACTGCCATAGCTCAAGTCCATGATGAGGGCACTTCTAGAGAAGGTCCTTGAACCTCTCAAAGAAATCATGAAAAGATTCGGTCTCAGCCTGATACATTTGATGCATCTGGTGCCGTATCTGTTGAGTTTTCCATTGAGGGAAAAATCTCTTCAGAAATACGGTCACAAAGTCATCCCAAGACCGAATAAAGCTCGTCGGGAGGCTGTACATCCATTTCTTCACGTTATCCTTCAACGCGAAAGAAATCATCCTCAACTAGACTGAATCCTCGTCAAGTTGTTGAAGCTTGAAGATGGAGCATACTTCCTCGAATTCGCGTATAAAAATATATGGATCCTCCTTATTGGTAGTAAAGGTTGGAAGCATGCTCACATATTGAGGTTTCAGCTCATAGTTGTTCCCGCGAGCAGGGGGAAGAACTAAGCAAGAAGGCTGCGCGGCCCTAACAGGATGGGTCCGCTCCCACAAAGTCATCGGTCTATCCTGTCGAGCTAATGGTTGTGGTGCACCAAGAACTCGATCCTGACCGACTCTCCCTTCCTCTCGAGTCAGAGTAGGAGGAGAAGGAGGTCTACATGGTGGTGGGAGCGGACCGAGGTAATCCATGTATGGACCCGGTCTCCCTCGCCACCACGAGATGACTCGGCCTCTTGCTCCAAAGAAGCACGAGGCGGAGATGGTCGATCACTAAGACCGTCCATCTCAGAAGAATGCACTCTCTCTAGTCGAGCGCTCTCACCAGAACGAGCCCAACCTCGCATAAAATGCTCGACTCGACTCTAAAAAACACACAACAGAAGGTGTACTCAGAGGAGGAGACTACTCATAGAGAATAGATGAGGAGAGGACTCAGATGAGGAGGGAAGAATCCTTAGATCTAACGTGGTAATGGGATCAGGTAGAAGCCTAACAAGCAAGCACGATCGTTAGGCTAGACGACGCCTAACATCGAGGTCACTAGCCTCGACACGCCTCACCACCCTACAACGAGGACCACAATGCCCAGCAAGTGATACCAGATCCGGAGATCCAGTACCTCTTACTATCGACAAGGTAGGCAACGCCGATCAGGTCATGACGGTCTCAACTAGATTACTCTCCTAGTGCGTCCGCAATCCTTAGGGCCAATTTCTACTTGCTTTTAGTTAAGGCTTGATTAAGAGTGATTTTTGGGGCCAAGGAAAGGGTGATGAAATCCCCCACCTTATCTTTTATGGGACAACCCCTCCTTAGTAGCGTTTTGATCCTAAATCTAACAATCAATCGCTCCAATCAAACTCTCAACTCACTCTTGTCCTGATGCAATTCCTACTAACTAATGCATGGGCATACAAGATGCATGAACGCGTGTAGGAAATGTGTAACTCACGCCAGCGCTCAACAACTGAAGATAAAGCTAAAAGAAAAGACGACTATTTGCCTAAGTCAAGTACATGATGTGTGACCTAAACAAGTAAGAACGTCTAGTATTTTGTTTTGGATTTTAAGGCCAAGTTGATTAATGCGGGAGTGATTAATGATCTGGGAGCAAACTAGAAGTCATAGCAAGCAAAATAGGGCTCCTAGATTGTAACGCCCCGAAAACAGCGGAAATTTTAAACAATAATAAAGACCGTCAACGGTCAACACAGGGCACGTCACGGGAAACAAACCAACATATATATATAAAATATATAAGATACAGACCCACGTGGAAGTCAAACTATATAAATGAGTCAACTGTGATTACAACAAAAGTGAATATACATGTAATCACTACCTCAAACAAAAGAAGATATAAAAGAGAACATGATCTAATCCCGGGGGCACTCTCCTCGGTCACCACCTGACTCTAATGCTACTCGCTACCTGAAATGAAAACAAACAAACATGCCTGAGTTCCCTGAAGGAACCCCGTATACCAAGCCTCCTAAAAATATAAAAAGGAATTAAAGACAATGCAATACAATGCACATGATCATCCACCTCGGGCCCACAATAATGCCCTCACCGCCTCCGCGGCACTGAACCACTCCTGCCACTAGGGTCAAGTCAGTCCATCCCTGCCTCACAAGGGTCAGTCGACACCACTGCTCCCAAAAAGTACAGGAAGGAACCCCCGGTACACGCCGCACTCCAGGAGCGAGTCAGCCCGCCGAATACACAACTCGGGTCAGACGACAGCCGCTGCTCCCCCAAGAGCTGCCAAACGCGCACCCTGCCGGAACATCCTCGGCCTACCGTAAAACCCTCGCAAACTGCCCAAGGTTTACGGTACACATCCCTCACACCCCGCTCGGTAAGAGAGGAAAATGGTAGTACAATAATACGCCTTCGTCGAAGGTGAAATCCGTAGCTCTCAAAGCCGGTAATCAACCGTCGCCTCGGAGCCGGTAGTCGACCTATACTCAACGGATCGCGTGTGGATAAATCCAGCAACCTGCGGCAGATCGGTCAACCGCTAAAAGCACACCGGTCGGCCGGTCCCCCACACAGTACATGGTACTGTACAAACAAGTCTACCGGTCGAACCACGCCAACCGAAATACCTACCAATTGGCCGAACAAAAGTCATCTAGCGGTCAACCGTTTGAAAGGTCTACGCTATACATTTTAATATACATATATATCCAATCGGTCAAACCAGGGTCCGTTCCACCGATAAGGAAAACTGCCTGAATCCTGCCTACAGCATTCGGTCGACCGAAACCTACCTCCCGGTCGACCGATCTACAGGCACATCACTGCAGGAAAACTGCACGCGGTCGGTCGACCGGATCCAGAGCGGTCGATCGTTTAGATGGTCAACGCTCGTAACCGACCTTGCGCAGTTCGGTCGACCGAGACACACACTCGGTCTGCCGAAGGCCTGTCTAACCTATCTACTGGGTTCGGTCGACCGAAACAACACCGGTCGACCGGCTAATGTAACCCTTTATTTTCCCGCGAAATTTGGCATAAACGGTCGACTGTCACACAGACATCGTTCGACCGTTTTCGGGCAGTAAGTTAATATTTATAAATATCGGTCGACCGACCCATATACCGGTCGACCGAACAATACATCTTCCCACTGGACAGGCATCATTTAGACGCTGTTCGGTCGACCGAAACACCCAACGGTCGACCGAACCAGTCGTCTTCAACCTCCGTCCAGTAGGGTTTTCACCGGAGAGACGGCACCAACGCCGTCCTCTACACTCCCACACCTCTTGGGGAGTTAATATGAAGACTTGGCATACCTGTAGGTTGAGTGAAGAAGCCTCCCAAGCTTGCACCACTTCACTCCACTTCTTCTTCCTTCTTCTCCTTCTTCTCCTCTTCTTCTTCTTCACCTTCTTCTTCTTCTTCTCTCTAAACTCTTCTCTCACTCTCTGGTAAATCAAAACAAGAAGCAAAACGTTTCCAATTAAATTCTTATCTACCTATATATATTTACCTCAAAACTCAACACCTCTATCTCCTCCAATCCTATTCCAACACCTCATCTCTCAATTCTTATCCAATTCTCCACCTCATCCTTCACTAAACATGGTTTAATTAAGTTAATTTGGTTTAGGTTTAGTTAATTAAGGGATTTAGATTAGGTTATTACATAGATAACAAAAATGACAGAACTAACTACCAGAAAAAATTTGAAAGCAAGAAACCCTCACCAGGCCGCCAATTGGCGGTCTCAGACCGCTGATTGGCGGTCCCTTTTGATGCTTAGGTGCTCCAACTTCTCTAGTAGCCTCTCCGTAAGCTTTAGGATCCCTGAAACTAAAAAAAACTGGAAAGAAAAAATTAAAAACCACTCAAATCGTCCAAACCATGGTCTGGACATAGCACCTCCCCGGCAACGACGCCAAAAACATGATTGATCGTTTTATTTTAAACCGCAAGTGCACGGCTGCGTTGAAGTTGTGGCAAATACGGGTCGTCCACTGGGAGATGTGTCGACGTTTGGTTTGTGTGTAGGCGAGTGGTAAAGAAAGGAGAGAAAGATTGATTACACCAAACTACACTAGAATGCAAAAGGAAATGAAAGATAAGCAATAAAACTAAACCCCAAAGGGGGTAGAGAAATAATGTGAACATAAAGAAGTGTGTGTGTGTGTGTGTGTGTTCATTAAGCTCAGCACAATATGTAGTGCATGAAATCATAAAACTAAATCCAACTTTGCCTCCACATGAATTAAGATTAGATCACATCGTTAAAACATACGAGACAATAATTGGAATGAAGATAAAAGAACTCAAGTATAAAGACTAGACCCTACTATGCCTCCACATGAATTAAGATAACACATTATCATTAAAACATACAAGACATTAACCAAGGTAAAGGCAACAAGAGTACATACACTACAACTTGTGTTTCTAATATTAATTCCATCCATATCCTAACCTTATCATTCCCCATAAAATAGGTCCACTAATCAAAGCATAGGCTAAGCTTCATTCAAGAGCATTAGCATATCAAAGATAAGAGTGAAAACCCAATAAATGGTTATGGAAATCATATAAAGCTCAAGGGATTAAGATAACACATATTTAATACACTACATGATTATATCACATATTTCTCCACCCCCAAATGGTGATGGATCTACTCACTACTCATTACACTAACTATATTAACAAGATGAAGCATAAAACTGAAATGAAATTAATCTAAGCAAGCAAGAAGCATTATAGGAACTAAAAGAACATGAGACTAAAGAAACATGCAAGACATGTAAATCAAAATTAACTAAGCAATGTAAAAACTAAAGCAAACAACAATTAACTACAAAACTTCTATTATTACTCACTCCAAATTACAAGCAGCCCTTCCTCCACCAGAGTTTTGCTTCAAGGCTTCACTCTTAGTAGGGAAGAAGGCCACCAAGAGAGAGATCGATACATGAGAGGAAGGAGAGTTCTATTTATAGACATAGAAAAAGGTAATCCGGGATAATCCCCCGATGTGGGACTAAACAAATACCAAAAATAGACTAAGCATACACTAATACACGTGCTCCAGAAAACGTAGCGGATCCAAAGCTATCTGGACCGCCAATTAGAGGTCTATAACATCCAGATCCGTCTGGTTTTTATGGTGGGCTTTGCTTGATGTATTTGTTTGTCTTGCATGCATCTACTTTGTTTATTGGAGTTCCGACCCGAATCGAATTGTCAAAATACTCCCTCATGATGGTGTGGAGTTTTCTGTTTTGCTCTTAGGTCCTTCGGTCTTATGTTCAGGTCCTTCTCCCTTGCATCTTAGTCCCCAGGTCTCACAATTAAGTCCTTTTTTTCCTGCTTTTGGGTCCTTTCATGTCTCTTCTCTTCAAACCTCTTTATTTCTGAAATTCGAACATAAAACTCATCACGTAGCATTGCTTAGGTGTAAGATTATGGATATAAGGTACAAATATAAGCGTGAAAAGATGTCAATCATCTCTCAACGGTTTTGCACATGCTAAACACACGCAAAACCCACAAAACATTTTCTTTCGCAAACACATGGAGAATTTGAAAGAAATGTGAAAATTTAAAGCACAAGGCAAGCAAAAGAAGACAAGTCACCCAAGGAACATGGCAAGCATATATATTGATATTAAATGCAACACACTAACATGACCCTAACAATGCACACAAAAGAAAACAAAACAAAAGGAGAAAAGACTCGACTATGTAGACACGTAAACCCCCCCACACACACACACTTACTTCATGCGTTGTCCTCAATGAATGTAAGCATGATACTACATGGATTTATGCATGAAAAATAAAAGATCTCACCAATGTGAAGCGCAAAAGGAAGTTCGTGGTTTGGCTGATGGACACAAACCCGAATTCCTCTCAAAACCTGTGAAATACTAAAGAAGGGAGACAAATATGTGAAACAAATGGGGCCCAAATACATAGTGGTTGGAGCCCGCAACAAGATATGCTCACTCTTGGAGTATTCTTTTGGTTTTTTCAAGTACAACTATGTAAAAAAATGGGTTCTCATCTACAAAAATGGACATCAAATGGGAATCATCCCATCTCTCGACCTAGATATGCACTTGCATGGGCTCGCAACATAAGACATAGGAGGATTGTTGAGAGGTTTATGAACCAAGAATGGTGGTTCATGCCTCTCAAAACCGGGATCTGTGAAAGGAAATGGAAACAAAAATGTTTACATTCCATGACAAAGTCAATGTCATCAATATATACCCTCCAACTAACATTTGGGTGCACTGGGATCATTTCATCCACACAAAGTGACACCATAGACTTATTACCGAGATGGCAAAGTCCAGAAATAGAATTGTATGACCACTTGACACTCTTATAAGCATTGTGGTCATTTGATGCCTCTTGAGAATGAGCAAGATAGGAGGCATGAATGAGAGGGAACCTCTGTTTGGTTGTTTGAAATGTAGGGTATCAAATGGTTGATTCTTAACCCACATGGGGTCCACAATAGATACAGAGTGAAGAGCAGGTGGCCTAGAGGCCACAAAAATGGTATCTTGTTGCTCAACAGCCATATAATTGAAAGGATGTGCCTCAAAGGCCACATGATCACAAGATAAGTCACCTTCTTGTGTCAGCACAGGTGAAACATCTTCACCACCATCAAGATCTCCATCGAACAACTCTCTGAAATATTTGAAGGTGCCTTAGACTTCAATCTCATTCGTGCCCTGGATAAGGTTGACCTCCACAGGGTCATTGAACGCACCTGGCTTCTTGCCGATGGTGAAGATGTTGAAATCAGTGCACTGACTACCATTTGTCAAGCGCATCAGACCATTAAGACAGTTGATCAAGGCATTGGAAGTTGCTAGAAATGGTCACATAAAAATAACATGAATTTGTCCATGTGGATTTGGCACATGTTCAATATCCAAAACAAAGAAATTGACTGGATAAATGAACTCTCCCACTTTGATCAGAACATCTTCCACCATGCCCCTCGGTTTCTTCATAGACCTATCAGCCAATTGAAGAGTGGTTTTTTTGTTTTTTTGAGGTCTCTAAGACTGAGGTTGACGTAGACTGAATACGATAGAAGATTGACAGATGCACCAAGGTCCAATAAAGCTCGATTTACTGACACCTCACCAATCACACAAGAAATAGTAGCACAATTAGGGTCCTTGTATTTGACTTGCTCGGGTTGTGCCAACAATGAACTCACATTAGCTGCAAGAAACACTTTCTTGGGAACATTGGTTTTCCTCTTCTTCGTGCATAAATCTTTGAGAACCTTAGTATAAGGTGTCATTTGCTGAATCACCTCCAACTGAGGAATGTTCACCTTAACTTGTAGAAAGATCTAAAGCATTTTGTTATGCTGATCTGAAGTTTTCTTTTGAAGGCACTCAGGGAATGGAACCTTTGGGGCATAAGGGTCTTTCGAAGGACCCTCAACATTCTGTTCTGTAGAAACATAAGAAGGGACCTCAGAATCTGATTCCTTTGACCCATGATAAGACAAGGGGACCTCAGGGTTCGCGCCCCTCGTTGATGAAGGTAGATCCGTAGGTCTGGTGACACCAAGAGATTGTGATTGCAAGGAAGGAAACCCAATGTGGTTGTTCACCTTCTTACCGGACCTCAAAGTATGAATCACATTAAGATGATGGGTCAGTTCAGAGGTTGCTTGAGGTACTAGTGGCCTTCTTTAAGATTGGGTATCCCGGGGGTTCACCTTGGCTTGACTTGGGAATTGGTCATTCTCACGTTCATGGAGTTGTGAGCCAACTGGCTAACTTGCACTTCCAATTCTTTGACCGTGGAGTTATTGGCCGCAAGCATGGTTTGCGTGCTCTTCATGAACGCGTGAAGGGTTTGTTCAAGAGTGGAGTCCCCTGGGTTAACCCGCTGAGGTAGAGTCTGACTATAACCCGATGGTGAAGCTTGAGTAGGTTAGTGAGTATGGGGCTGAGACCTTTGATGTGCGGGTTGGTATGTCGCCGATGGGAGTGGAGGGTTATGAGGTGAAGGTGGAGGTTGAGGTTGATCATGGGAGCTCTGACCGTCCTAAAGTGTAGGAGTGACTGTACGGGTCGTTACGGGGATGTTGTTGATACATCGCATTCACATGCTCAGTATCGCTTAAAGCGTAAGCACACTGCATGTTACTATGTCCCGTAAGTCCACACGTACTACAAGTAGGAGTACCGACCTGAGCTATAGGAGCTCGATCCAACTCTAAACTCTTAATCGTACGCATGAGAACAACAATTTTCGCATCAGACGCGATAGTTGACTCAACTTGGTATGATCCAACTCGACCAGAAGACCTGGCGGCTGGTGGCTCTCTCATGGTGTCCCACTCAAGGGTATGTTCAACCATTACTTCAAAACTGTCCCACGCCTCATCAATGGGTTTCATTTGGAAATCACCCTGACACATCACTCCAACAATGTGCGGGTGTTGTAGTTGAGGCCCTCATGAACAATTTGGCACAACCACAACATCTCAATTCCATGATGAGGGAACTACAAGAGAAGGTCCTTGAACCTCTCAAAGAAAGAATGAAACAATTCAGTGTTAGTCTGATACATTTGATGTATCTGGTGTCGTATCTATTGAGTCTTTCTTTGGGGGGAAATCCCTTCAGAAAGATGGTTACAAAGTCATCCGAAGACCGAATCGAGTTTGTTGGGAGGTTGTTGATTGACATCATTTCATGCTTATATTTGTACCTTATATCTATTATCTTACACCTAAGCAATGCCACATGACGAGTTTTATGTTTGATTTTCAGAATTAAAGAGGTTTGAAGAGAAGAGCCATGAAAGGACCCAAAAGCAGGAAAAAGGACTTAATTGTGAGACCTGGGGACCAAGATGCAAGGGAGAAGGACCTGAACGTAAGACAGGAGGACCTAAGAGCAAAACAGGAAACTCCACACCATCATGGGGAGTATTTTGTCAATTCGATTCGGGTCGGAGATCCACTAAACCAAGTAGATGCATCCAAGACCAAGAAACACTCCAAGAAAAGACCACAACAAAAACCAAGGCGATCTGAAGTTTATAGACCGCCAATTGGCGGTCTTGGACCGCTAATTGGCGGTCCATATGGCCCCAGATCCGCTAAGCTTTCTCCTGGACTTGTATTATTATGTGCTTAGGCTATTTTTGGTATTGGTTTAGTCCCACATCGGGGGATTGTCCAGGATTATCTTTTTCCATGCTTATAAATAGAACTCTTCACCTCCCATTGTATCCATCTCTCTCTTTGGTGGCATCTTCCCTACTAAGAGTGAAGCCTTGAAGCAAAACTCTAGTGGAGGAAGGGCTGCTTGTAATCTGAGTGTGTTCATAATAGAAGTTTTTCATTAGCTTGTTAATTCTTGCTTAATTAATTTTCTTCAATGTGTTTGCTTTGGTGCTTGTTTTTTTTATGCTTCTTTAATGTTTCTTGCTTGATTAGTATAGTTTCATTTCAGTATTATGCTTGCTTTTATTAATATAGTTAGTGTAATGAGTAGTGAGTAGTTCCATCCCCATTTGGGGGGTGGAGAAATATGTGATATAATCATGTAGTGTATTAAGTGTGTGTTATCTTAATCCCTTGAGCTTTAAATGATTTCCATAACCATCTAATGGGTCTCCACTCTTATCTTTGATATGCTAATGCTCTTGAATGAAGCTTAGCTTATTCTTTGATTAGTGGATCTATTTTATGGGGAATGATAAGGTTAGGATATGGATAGGAATTAATATTGGAAACACAAGTTGTAGTGTATGAACTCTTGTGCCTTTACCTTGGTTAATGTCTTGTATGTTTTAACGATGTAGTCTTATCTTAATTCATGTGGAGGCATAGTAGGGTCTAGTCTTTATACTTGAGTTCATTTAGCTTCATTTCAATTATTGTCTTGTATGTTTTAACGATGTAGTGAAATCTTAATTCATGTAGAGGCAAAGTTGGATGTAGTTTTATGATTTCATGCACTACATGTTGTGAGGAGCTTAATTACACACACACACACACACATCTTTATATTCACATCATTTCTCTACCCCCTTTGGGGTTTAGTTTTTCTTGCTTCTTTTCCATTTCCATTTGCATCTTAGTGTAGTTTAGTGTAATTAATACATCATTTCTCTCCTTCTTTTACCTCTCGCCTTCGAACAAACCAAGTGTCGACACACCTCCCAGTGGACGACTCGTATTTGCCACCGTTCCAATGCGGTCGTGCACTTGAGGTTAAATATAAACCGATCAACCAGTTGTACATCCATTTGTTTGTGTTATCCTTCAACGCGAAAGGAATCAACCTAACCGGAAAGAATCCTCATCAAGTTGTTGAAGCTTGAACAATGAGCATACCTCCTCGAATTCACGTCTAAAGATATATGGATCTTCATTATTGGAAGTGAAGGTAGGAAGCATACTTACATATTGAGGTTTCAATTCATAGTTGTTCCCGCGAGCTGGCAGGATAACTATGCAAGAAGGTTGCGCGACCCGAACAGGATGGGTCCCCTCCCACAGAGTCATCGATTTATCCTATCGTGCTAAAGGTGGTGGTGCACCACTAACTCGATCCTGACCGAATCCCTCTTCCTTTTGGATCGGAGGAGGAGGAGAAGGAGCTTTACGGGGTGGTGGGAGTGGACCGAGATAATCCATGTATGGAACCTTGTCTCCCCCATCACTATAAGATGACTCAGCCTCATGCTCCAAAGGAGCTCGAGGCGGAGATAGGCGAACACCTAGTCAGCCCATCTCTGAAAAATGCACTCTCTCAAGTCGCACGCTCTCACCAGAACGAGCCCAACCTCACATAAAACACTTGACTCGACTCTAAACCCCCACACAGCAAAGGGTGAAATCAGAGGAGACTACTCGTAGAATATAGAGGAGGAGAAGACTCAGATGAGAAAGGAGGAATTCCTAGAGCTAGCATGGGGTAGTGGGTGATGGTAGAAGCCTAAGCTAGCAAACACGGCTCAAACAACCTAAGGACATTATAGGTCATTACAGCTAGATGGCACCAAGCTACAAGGTCACACGACCTCAACACGCCTCACCTCCCTACGACGAAGACCACAGATCCCAACACCGATAAGGCTATGACGGTCGTGACCGGATCACACTCATAATGCGCCCAAGATCCTTATGGGCCAATATCTACTTTCTTTTAGAATTAAGACTTTGATTAGTGTGATTTTTTGGGATAAGTAAAGGGTGATTAAATCCCCCACCTTATCTTGTATGGGATAGCCCGTCCTTAGTAGCGTTTTGAGTCTTAATCTAGAAATCAACGCTTCACACAAATGCTCACCTCACACTTGTCCTGGTGCACCTTACTTACTAATGCATGCTTTAACCATGCAGGAATAAGTGAATGGATGCACGTACCTCACACCAGCAATGAACAACAAGAATGTAGAGAAAAGAAAATACGAGTGCGTGTAAGGTCTACCAATGATGCATGACCATGATGGCAATCAGTCTAATCTTTTGCTTTGAGTTTTAAGGTCCAAGTTGATTAAAAGGGGGACTGATTATTGATCTGAGAGCAAACTACAGGTTCAGATATGCCAAATTAGGTTCCTAGATAACTAAATTGCAAAGGAAAACAACCAGAAGAAAATAGGAGGCAAGAGTCGCTCACCAGGCCCCCAGTTGGCAGTCCCAGGCTGTTGATTGGCGGTCTAGGTAGTTTCAAATCCTCCCAACTTTCTCCTGTTGCCTGCCCTTTGCACCTTGAATGCACTGAGATAACAAAAACTAAAAGAAAAAGATCAAATCCACTCGAATCGTCCAAACCAGAGTCTGGACAGAGCACCACCTTAACAACGGTGCCAAAAACTTGATGTGAATATTCAGTTTAATCGCAAATGCACGGCCATCGGTGAAGACATGGAAAGTACGGGTCGATCCACATAGAGGTGTGTCGACTCTGGTTCTTTTGACGACAAATGGGAAAAGAAGGGAGAAGAAGTGTGGTTACACTATACTAAACTATGAATGAACTACCAATTTAACTAAAACCCCCATGGAGTGGAGGTGTGTAGGTTTGTGTGTGTGAGTGGGTCTACATTTCAATTAGGAAGAAGTGTAGTTTGTGTAACATACAAGTAAAAGCTAGTGTAGAATCTAAATGTAGGATACACAACACTACATGACAAAACAAGAACATGCATATCTCATATAAAGTTGAGGTTGATTTTAGATTATCAAGCATGCAATAAGTACCTATTGTGGCCATTACAAAATCAATCAATCCTACATACAACCTAAATCATTCATGTGAATGTGCACCAAACATGGATCCATACATAACAAGTCATTCCCATCAAACCATTACAAGCAACAAGTTAAACTCTAAAGCTAGCATGAGATAAGTACCGAGTGTGGACATTATCCCATCTAATACAAGTTCTAGCATGCTACAAGTATAGATCTACATTAAGCATATGAAATGACACAAATCAAGGAACTCATCACTATCACGTAATCTACATCACCTCCACCCCCAAAGGGGGATGGAACTACTCTCTACTCATCAAGAAAAGAGAAAACGAAATTAAACTAAGCATGCAAGAATTGAAAGAGAATATAAAACTAACAAAACTTTCTTTTATTGCTCACTAACATTACAAGTACCATCTCTCCACTAGAGTTTTGCTCCAAGGCATTACTCCAAGTAGAGAGAATATCACCAAGCAATGATTTTTTTACAAAGGATGAAGAAGAGTTCTATTTATAGGCATGAAAAAGGTAATCGGGGAAGTTCCTCCGATGTGGGACTAATGGAAACTACTCAAAATAGCTATAACCAACATAACAAATAACCAGAACAAATAAGATCGGATTTGGACCAGGTTGGACCGCCAATTGGTAGTCTGAATGGGTCTGATCGAGTCCAAATGTTTTAGCCATCTTTAGTGTTTGTCATTAGGCATGTGGGTGCACCATAGCCGGTCATACAAGTCTGGGACTGAATCTAATTGCCAAAATACTCCTCATGATGGTGTGAAATTTCTCGATTTGCTAGTTGGTCCTCTTGGCCTGCCTTCTTGCATATCGGTCCATAAGCCTCACCGATCAGTCATTTTTTCACGTTTTGGTCCTTTTTGTCTCTCGTCTTCTCAAACTTGTTTATTCTTGAAACTTAAACATAAAACTCATTACATAGAATTGCTTAGATTCAAAATAGAGGATATAAGACACGAATATATGCGTGATATGATGTCAATCAATCCACCCAGGATGACCGTGTTTCTTTTGCGTGGGAGCTTGTTTAGGTTGTGGCCAGCTTGGACACTTTGTCCGAGAGTGCCTGAACTGGCAAGGAGACCCGGACCACCTAATGCAGGGAGAGGCGGTTCCAGCTGACCCATTGCACGACCGGAATAGGGAAGGGTAGCTGGACGAGTCTTTACTATCTAGGCTGAGGAGGAGAAGGATGCCAACACCTAAGGGGAAGGTACATTTTAGTTGTTAGCTTGTCACTTGGGTATTGTTGTTTCCTTTCATACTACGCTTTCTATATTCGGAAGAAGGATCTGGAACTTTTTCGAGGAGCGACTTCTTTTTAATTTCCAGGAAGAAATTTCTTTAAGGATGGTGGATTGTTAGAACTCAACCTTAACATATTGGATTATTTAAGTTATTGGGTGTTTTGTGATTTTTGGGGAAGTGGAGGTGGAAGTGCAATTTACCCACACCCTTTCCACGTGCCGTGGAATGAGAGGAGAGGGAGATGGATGTGGTTTGTTGGGTTATAAAAGGAGGGGTTGGCGTGAGAGTGAGGATTTTGCTTTGCTTAAGAGAGGGGAGAGAGAAAAGAAGAAGTTGAAGAAAGAGTGAAGAGGAAAGGAGTTGCAAAGGAGAAAAAGTGTTTTGGTCATGGGAAGAGAAAGATTCTTGCTGGGAAGGAGGATCAAGAGGAGAAGGAGGAGAAAGAGTTCGAGTTTCTTCAAGTAGAATCTCATCGGAGAGGGTCGTTGGTGTGGAGGCAATCACCGTTGTTCTTCTGAGGCTTCTTCATGCCTTAAAAGTATGCCAAGTTCAATTAGAAGTTTAGACAAGATATGTGAGAGGTCGGAGGTCTCGTCGATGCTGAGGTGAAGCATGGTTGTTGCACTGTAATGGTCGACCGATGTTGTCATTGGTTGGTCGGTTTTAGTGTAGTCCGATTTTATACCGTACCGGTCTAACGATGTCTTTCAGCAGTCGACTGGTATGCTGTATTTTGCGAGAAGAAGAATGTTCTGTTATTTTTGGTCAAACAGGACCCTTTGTCGTTCGACCGATTGTGACAATAGTGAGTCGGTTGGGGGCCTAGACCTTCTAAACGATCGACAACCTTATGATCCATTCGACTGATTGCACTGTAGTAAGTCGGTCAGAGCTTAAACAATCTAAACGGTCGACCGCTCATTGATTTTTTTCGACCAATTACTTAAGAGAACTTAAATGTGGTTTGACCAATTCATATTTAGGTCGACCAGTGATGACTTAGACAAAACGTACGAAGTCCCTATTATTTTCGGTCAATTGAGTCTACTTTGTCGTTCGACCGATGGGATGATTATTTTAATGATATACGTGGCATAGACCTTCCAAACGGTCGACCATCAGTAGACTTTTGTTTGACCATTTGTTGTTTATTTGGTTCGACCGATGGATTGTTGTTCGAACCAAGTACTGGTATTAACGACCAATCGGTCGACCGTTGGGGCACTAGATTGTATTGTATGTTTATGAGCGCGTTGGCATGTGGATTTTTTATGGCTTCTATTCCCATGATATGACATGTGCATTGAGACCTAGGTAGTAGACCTGTGGGATCATATTCCCTTTTGCATGATCTATATGATGTGGCTCTACGGAGCAAGATGACCGTTAGCCTGTGTGGCAACGGAAATGATTGTTTGCTTGTGTGGCAACAGAGTTAAGCCATTAGCCTGTGAGGCAACGGAGATGACCGTCTAGCCTGTGTGACAATGGAGATGACCGACCAATGTTGTTCTGATAGATGTGCTTGATCGATGTTGTTCCGACGAGTTTGATCATCCAGCTGTGGCACGGCTGGCGAGTATGACGACTCTGGCGGATTGTAGCATTTTGACCACGCGATCAGATCTGATGATGACTTGGAAATGTGTGCGACCTTCACCAAACACATATGACTTATGTAGCTGCGAGCAAGGGTGTCGCCTAATCTCCATATGACCGCATGTGCCTGCGATGGGTATCTACGGATGTTAATATAATATAAAGATGATGACCTTATGACCCCTGTCTGGGGAGATGACTGTTATTATTTTATGTTGCCATATTATACTAGTACGATAGGTCATGTATTGCATGTGCATGTAGGTGGGCTTGGCATACGGGGTTTCCTTATGGAAACTCAGGCAATGTTGTTTATGATTTTCAGGTTTCCCCTTCGGGAGGGTAGGATGGTGACTGAGGACGAGTACATTTAGGAGTCGCGTCATTGTGTTTATTTTGAGGTGGTATCACTACTTGTATTTATGTCTGTTGTATTCTGATGTAGTCATACTTTTGACAACTCTTGTGTACATATTTTGAGTAACGTTCCCTGAAGATTTGTTTATTGATGCCTTTTGAATATCTGTTAAAAGTTTAAATTTCTGTAGTTATGATACGTTACAAAATTACTTCCACCTCGGTTGTTTTTCCAACTCGTAGTTAAGTTTTAAGTTGATATTGTTTTTTATTTTTGTTGGAATTGTCGTTTCAAGGAAGACGCAGACGAAGTTTCTTCATCTGGACATTTTTATCAGGTATCTCATTTTTTCTATTATCGGGTGTATTGGTTAACAATCAACATCCATGAATTAGAGAGTGATGAACTATATATATCAACTCCTAAGCTTAACTTAATGTAATTGAATATATAATATAAATCCTCTTGGATATCTTAATTAGCCTTGGAATTCCTTCATAATATCCCAGAAACGTTGACTTTTTGATACAGGAGTACTTTTCCATGTATAGGCGTATATCGTATTTCTATGATAATTTCGTGCTAAAAAGTGTTTAATCGTTTTAAATTTAGACCGCAAGTGCATGGTCGCGATGAAGCAGTAGCAAGTTTGAATAGCGTCTGGTTTGTCAGAAATCAAGTGGCGAATAAAGGGAGAAAAGATGTTATTACGCTAAAGCTAAACTACACTAAACTAATAAGTACAAAATGCGAAAGAAAGCACGAAGATTGGAAATCAGAAAGAGAACCCCCTAAGGGGTGGAGTGTGTGCACATATGAAGTGAAATTAGTGATGAATGATGCAAGCATGTATGTGTGTGTTGTCATGCATAGGAAGTGTCTAAAGATGTGGCAAAATATATCAATCCATTCACACAATGTATCAGCAATTACTACTGGATTATCATAAAATTAGGCTCAGCATGAGAAGTGTCTAAAGATATGGCAAGACTCATCAAAAACCATAAACTCGTATGAAGAACAAAGGTAACATGGGAGGTGTCCAATGTTATGGAAAAAACCCATCAAAACAAAGTTTCTTTAATCAATCAAGCAAGCAAACACCAATGGAAACACATAACTAACATGTAGCATATTCAACAGAAAATTTCAGTCAATAGACATGAGAAAACTAGGCATGGGAAATGTCTAAATCTTATGGCAAATCCCATCAAAATTCCCCAACATGTAGATGATTAAAATACCCCCAATGAACATACAAACACATGGAAGTCTACACAATCAAAAATTCATCAAACATCCAAACTTCACAATATATATGGACATCATCTCCACCCCCATAGGGGATGGATCTACTCACTACACATTATGCTAGCAATTAAACTAAAGAAGAAATGAGACATTCTAACTAATTTAGCCTAAGATCAAAGAAACAAGACTATGCTAAGCATGCATAAAAAAGAGGCAACATGAGAACAAAAAATGAAAATTTATTTTATTAAATGACTCACATTACTAGTAGCATTCTTCTCCACCTTGAGTTTTTGCTCCAAGGCTTACTCCAAGTAGAGAGAATGCCACCAAGAAATAGGTGAATACAAATGAGGAGGAAGAGTTCTATTTATAGGCATGAAAAAAGGTAACCAGGGTCAGTCCCCCGGTATGGGACTAAACGCATACTGTAAATGGACATAAAACAACATAATACACGATCTGACTCACCATGTTGCATTTGGACACATTCGGACCGCCAATTGGCGGTCTATATGTTTCGGATCGAGTCTGGATTTTGGTGGCTCGGTTCTAGCGCCATTTCTTGGTGTTTGATGAACCCGATGTGGTTGTTGATGGTTGGGCCCGGATTTAATAGGTGAAATACTCCTCATTAAGTGTGGAGCTTCTTTATTTTCTCATTGATCCTTTTGGTTTTACATCCGGGTCCTTCTCTCTTTCATCTCAGTCGATAAGTCTTGCAACTTAGTCATTTTCCTTGCTTTTGAGTCCTTTTTGAATCTCTTTTCTGAAACCTATTTATTCCTGAAACTTAAACATAAACTCATTATATAGCATTACTTAGGCTCAAAATAGAGGATATAAGACACAAATATATCCATGATATGATGTCAATCACAAATGTGACAGACAAACGTAAGTTTGTTTCAAGTCTGCATTTAACATCATGTTAGTTTTTACTTATGGAACTAGAATAAATTTTAGAGAAAATAAAAAATGCCATGTGCTTATGTAGGAGTGACCTATATTTGTCTTAAACTTCATATCCCAACCCTATTTTAGTATTGGACATTGTAGTTTAAGTTAACATAAGCTTTGAACATAATATGTTACGGGTTGTGTACACTTAATGTATGCACCAGCTTGACCTAACCCCTAGGTTCTGTTGGTTTCTAGATCAATCAATTACTTGTACGCATGTTAATTACTTTGCATATGTACCACTTTGAGTTCTTTACTGTGATCTAAATTTTGCGTTCTCAGAACTCAGGTTAGGTAGTTGATGAGAACTACATATTACGACGGTTATAATTAAAGTGCATATGTAAGTTATGTTTTACATTCAAATCATTACTACAAAGTGTACTACAAAACCCATACTACATCTACTACTACTGCACGCCACAACAATGCAATGAAAGTCACTGATCACTCCCATGCAATAAATATTTCCTCAACACATATCTTGCTTTTTCCTGCATATGTCAATGCCATATCATATCGGAAAGGAGAAGGAAGGAGGTAGCGTTTGCATAAAGGGGGAAACATTTTGGTCCTCAAAAGTCTGCGGATAGTACTTGAGGTGTTAAGGAAGCATCAGTTATATGCCAAGTACTCGAAGTGTGAGTTTTGGCTAGATTGCGTGGCATTCCTTTGTCACATCGTGGCACAGGAAGGAATTTTGGTGGATCCAGCGAAAGTGGAGGCGGTGATGCAATGGCAGACACTTACCTCACTGTGAGAGGTCAGAATCTTTATGGGTTTGGCAGGTTATTACCGGCATTTTATACAAGATTTTTCAAAAATTTCTTATACGTTGACAACATTGACTAAGAAGAGTGTGAAGTTTGTCTGGTCGCAGAAATGGAATGACAGTTTCTAGGAGTTGAAGAGGTGATTGACGACCACACCCATCCTGACCATCCATAGTGGTAGTTGTGGCTACATGATATATTGTGACGTGTCTGGTACAGGTTTGGGGTGTCTGCTAATGCAACACGGGAAGGTGGTAGCATATGCGTTGAGACATTTGAAGGTTCATGAGCAAAAGTACCCTACAATGATCTGGAGTTGGCAGCAGTGGTATATGCACTAAAGATCTAGAGGCACTACCTGTATAGCAAGCAATTCGAGGTGGTCACAGATCACCAGAGTCTGAAGTTCCTATTCTCGTAGAAAGAACGGAACATGAGGCAACGACGATGGTTAGAGTTCATTAAAGATTATGACTTCACGGTCGCCTATCACTCTGGGAAGGCAAATACGGTGCCCGATGCTCTGAGTCGGAAGTGGGAGATTTCTGTGTCCAACTTGCAAGTCTATGAGTGGAGACTGTTCGAGGACTTGGTTTAGTGGAGGCCATTTGTAGCAACAGATAGGGGACCCATGCTTGCCAATTTTCAGGTCAAGCCGAATATAGTGGAGCGTATTGTCCGTGCACAAACACAAGATCCAGAGAGGACTGCCTTTATTCAATTGGTGGACTGAGAGTTCAAATTTCAGGATTGCTCCGGATGGGGCATCAGGTTCAGGAGTAGACTGTGGGTGCCAGTGACAACGAACCTGCGGAGAGGTTATGGAGGCTCATCGTGCTCGATATACGATTCATCCCGGTAGCGTGAACATGTATAAGGATCTTCAGAGACATTATTGGAAGAAGGAAGGAGGATATCGCTAAATTTGTAACCTAGTGTGTGGTTTGTCAACAGGCAAAGATCGAGCACCAGAGGTCAACCGGCGTGTTACAGAGGATTGAGCTTCCAAAGTAGAAGTGGGTGCATGTGACCATGGATTGTGTTACCGGACTACCCAAGACGAGGTGTTTCCATGACACGATCTAGGTGATTGTGGACCGACTGACCAAGTCGGTGCATTTTTTTGGCGACACGGAAGACGTTATTGCTGAACAGCAAGGCACAATTATACATGTACGATATTGTCTGATTGCACCCAGTACCAGTATCTATTATTTCAGACTGAGATACATGGTTCACCTCAGGATTATGGGGGTCACTACAGAGCGTGTTGGGGATGAAACTAAAGTTTACTACGACTTTTCACCCTCAAATGGATGGTCAGTCAAAGCGGACCATACAAACGCTCGAGGACGTGTTGAGGGCATGTGCCTTGGATTCGGTAGGTCGTTGGTACGAGCACCTATCCCTGATTGAGGTTGCTTAGAACAACAATTTCCATGCCAGTATCTGTAAGAGTCGATGGCCCTAATTAATCTAATCACTTAGTTAATTCTTTACGCGATTCAATCAATAGATGTAGTGGAAACAAAAAAATAAAACACAAGTAGGAAAATGCAAACCACAAAAAACTCAAGGGATTTTATAGAGGTTCGGCCTCCCACCTACTTCCTCTATTGTAAGCTCCGCTCGACTCCACGAGCTCCGCTCACGACTTCACTATCCATTACCTGTTTCGGGCGGGGAAAGAACGCCTTTACAAAGCAAGCTCCGCAAACAACCTCGTGAACTTGGCTCCTCTTCTCACAATCTTAGAGGGATGCTTCGGGCTTTCACCGAAACCTCTGCTTCTTTTGAGAAAGGACTTGAGTGCAACAACACTCTCTAGCATGAGCACACTTTGAGTATAATATGGATTTGATCAAAGATGTGGAAGTTTAGGCTTAGAGTGTATGTTTTGTAGCTTTGGGGATTGGGAGACGCCTCTCTAGTGTATGAGACAATTGGAAGTAGGAGAGTTGTCTAAACAAAGTGTTTGATCCTCTATTTATAAGCTCCTAAAGTTTTCTAGTCGTTGGGAAGATTTGATAGAGTTGTGGTAAGATACACAAGACAAAAATCTAAGTTTAGCAAATATGTCCCACAACAGTCGAACAAAACTAGTCAATTGGTCGACCGAATGACTTCCAGAAATGAAGTCCAGAAAAGACCAGGAACATTTGATCGAACGAGCAAAGAGGAGGTCAACCCAACTAGGCTAAACTTTAAGTTCACTTAAGTAAACGATCGAACTAAGTAATTGGATCGGTCGACCGTTCAGGGGTTTTTGCCAGGGTAAAGATAATTGGTCAAACAAAAGTTGCGTCAACCAAAAATAGGAACTTTTGGGCTCAGGATATGTCTTCATCTGGTCGACCATTCTATGGTCAACGTTTGACCGGTGGCCAATTGTATTATAGGGTAGGTTGAATTTATACGAATACGACCATTGTATTAATACAACAAGAAAAATGGCATATGAATTTCCGGAAACGGTCGAATGAAAGGTTCAAACTGGTCGACCGTTGGAGCTAGGAAAAACTAATAAAGGAGTCTGTTATAAACGGTCGAACTAAGAACTCGTTCGGTCGACCGTTTAGCATAGCAAACCTATGTTTGGGTTTAAGGGATTTTTGGCTAAGGTTTGGGTGATCTATTGAAGTCCAATTGATATGAGATTTCGTGTGTGACTTCTACAAGGAAATTAGTTTGTATGTGAGTAAATTTTAACTCTTGTATGCTCAAGATTACATAGATTCCTAAGACTCAAAATAAAGGAAAATTACATGTCTTCAAAAGCTTGATTACACGTCTTGACTTGAATTCCATTCTTCCTTGAGTCTTAATCACCTGTAGATGTTAGCACAATACAATATATCTTCCATGCATTATGTGTGTTACACTACATTTGATTGTGATTAAGATTAGGATGATTAAATTATCAAAACATGGATTAAGGCCAAAAAACCAACAGTATCGGGATGGCACCATTTGAGACATTATACAGACGACCGTGTAGATCGCCCTCGAGTTGGTGCTATTGCGTATCAGATTACCTTACCGTCGAAGTTCTCTGGATTGCACAACGTCTTTCATATTTCAATGCTAAAGAAGTACATTGCCGACGCTTCACACATTTTGGATGTGGCTATGCCTGAGGTACAACCTAAATTGTCATTAGAGGAGCGACCAGTGGAAATAGTTGATCAGATGGAGCACTAGTTGCGTAAGATGGTCATTCTGATGGCAGTACCACACCCCACGAGAGGCTACATGGGAGATTGAGGCGGATGTACGTGAAAAGTACCCATAGCTTGTCAGTACGTAGCTTGCTTTTATTTTGCGGACAAAATTCCTTTTTGGTGGGGTGATTATTGCACCATGTCCCCTACTCCTCTTCATCTTTCTCTTTTATCTCCCTGCCTCTCCCTCAACTCACTCTCCCTCGTGTATCTCCCCCCCCCCCCATCTTCTTCCTCTTGACCAACCGAATTCCCTCGAACCCAGCCCTCCTCCTCACGTGGGACGTGACAAGGACAGTGAAGCGAACGACAACGAGCATCTCTGTTAATGCGGGAGCGGCTCTGGCGACGTCGAAACGAAGGTACACCACCCACCCGCTGTTGTCGAGTCCCTATGGCCGGGAAGACGAGAGGAGAGGCCAGGAAGGCCGGCCGGACTTGCATCAGTAGTGCACAACCGTGCACGGGCTGGTGCTACGCGTGGTCCTGTGGGCAACGCCACCTCGTGGTGGCAGTGGTTGTCGACCTTGGTGGCCGCGGCTGACCACCCGTGGGTCGGCCTACTGGCGCCGATGGGGACAGGGTTTTTGATGGGTTTGATTTTTGCATATAATTGATGTATGTTAAAGTTATTTGGTTAGATAGGAGTTATTTGGAATAATTACAAACTAAATAAGTAAGTTATGGTATTCGTTTAGTTAATAATTATTTGGGAGAATTGCAAAATAAATCTTGGATGTTATGAATATTTAGGTGAATAAGACAATCTTGGTTAATTGCATAAGAAAACCCGTAATGTAATGATATTTGATTAAAATGTGAAAAATTGGATTTATTGCATTGAAAACCTTGAAATTAATTGTATTTGTTAAAAAGTTGACTAATAATTGCTGGAAAAACCTTGGATTTGTTTGTATTTGAGTAAATGATTAATATTTAGGTTAATTGCTGAATAAACCTTGGACTTTCTATAATTATGGAAAAATGATTTAATTGAGGGGAAATTGTTTCCTTTTTTTCCTGTGACTTCTCATATATTTGTAGAAAATTCTATTAAATTTGAAAATTTATTGTTTTCCCCTGAACTTCTGAGAATTATGTTTTGTACAGAAATTTTGATAGAATTACACGTATGACCTTGTTCCTTTAATTGTGAGTTTAGAGTTATAGTTTCTTTATATTGCTTATATGATTTCATGGTCTTGTTTATGTTTATTGCTCTATATTTTGTTGGTATTGTTTGACTCGTGTTTTTGAGGTTAATTGTGTTTACCCCTTTGTCGAGTAAAATTGTGAGGGCTTCGTGGAACCGGTTGTCCATCCACGTTGAGACGAGTGGTCGTTGGAGAGCGTTGGTCATGGACTTGGGTGTGCGGTGAGAGCGAGATGACGTGTGAGGTACGCATGACTAGAGGTTAGGGTTCCCCTGTGTTGTCACGGTTGGGAAGGGTCCACCGACGTTGTGACGAGTGACTGTTAGGGAGTGTTGCTCACGGGCTCGAGCGTGTGGTCGGATGCAGGACTAGTTAGGTCACCAGCGTTGTGACGAGTGGATGTTAGGGAGCATTACTCATGGGCTCGGGCGCGTGGTTGGAGTAGGGCGTTGCCTTGTGGGCTGGATGCGCGGACTTGTCGAGGGTGCACGCTCGGCATGGCTGAACGCGTGGTTGCCTTGGGACGTGTGGCAGTGTTGTTGTGAGAGTGGGTCGAGGTGCACGCTCGGCTTCGCTGGGACGCGAGGTCGCAATGGGACATGAGACCAATGTGGCCCGTGTGGACGGTATTGCTTAGTTAGTGTGAGCCGTCAGGGACAACTAGACATTTTTAAGTGTCAGGTTGGGGTCACGTATGAGGTCTTGATTTGAGACTCGGGCAGGATTTGTGGGTGTGCAGGTGAGACGCGATAGGCGGCTGAAGGAGACTTGGCCTAGGATGCGTGGATTGGTTCACTGAGCTCAGTTGTCATGTATTTTCCTACCTTTTCTTGGTAGGAATGTTCAAAGTTTCTTGTATTTCCCTTCTGCATTGTACTATGATCTTGACTTTATGACATGTTTTAATTGAGGCATCGACTTGATTATTGTTTGTTAATGTTCTTTTTTCGCTTGTTATAGTTGTGATTGATTGTTGTGTACCGACTGCGGATTAGCGGCGTTACTGAAGAAAATTGATCTTAATCTATCCTAGTTGTCAAGTTGGAAGCCAAAAAGATGGGGGGAGATGAAAACATGAGGAGAAGATGAAATGATAGGTCACATCTATTGTAGTGATTTAATTTGAATTATTTTGATTACTTGTTATTAGTATAGAAGATAGAATGTCAAAAGTCCTCTTAATGTAGAGGAAGTCTAAGAGTAATTTGTAATGCTATAAATAACATACAAAGTCATGTTTGTAAATGTGTTAGACGTACAAGAAATATTAGAGACTACAAGTTTGGATCATTTCTCTTCTTGTCTTCCATCTCCACATGACAAGACCACCCTATACATCCTAACTGTTACACTATGATCGGTAATATGACCCGTTTGTGTTATATATATGAACGTAAGGAACTGGACTTCGGCGTCAACTATGAAATAGTAGAGGTTTGGCCGGTTTAGACGATTAAAGAAGGGAACCCATATTAACGTTGTAGATTCTGTGAATGACATACATAATTTACTTTATAATCTCATTATAAGATTCCACGTTAGCAGCAATTGAAAAGCCCATGCAAAAAAATGACAGAATGTTTTTTATTTATTTCATCTACTATAGTCTCATCCTTTTTATTTTTATTCCAATGTATCTGAAAGAAGTGTGCTCCTTGATTTTAAGTATCCTAAGTCTAAATCTTTGAGTTATCCCCGGTTGGTAATGATAGAATGACATAAACACGTTGTTTATCTTTTTTTCTTTCCACAAATTATTTTATTAGCTACCATAAATGATTCCATGTGGATCCGATGGAATATAACACGATAAATTCATAAAGTATGATCATGTTGTGAAACATCATGGATGTTTCACCTTCACCTTCTCCTCCAATGACTCCATCAACCTCTCACATTCCCATTACTCTTGTAACATACAACCTTTCATTTGCCTCCTATAGCCTATAAATAGGAGATTATTGTAAGACCATTGTAATACTTTTGGTGATGATGAAATACTACAAATATTCTCTCCAAATATTTTATTCCATGTATATTTATTTTATAATACGTTATCAGCACGAAAGTTCTACTACCGACTAAAACCTTTGGTGTCACTCAAGTCTCAAGGTAGCAAATCCATGTTTTGATTCTCAATGTGACTTACATAATTTCTTACGTTTATCTGCCAAAAATTGTTTGTTTTGATCATAAAAAAAGAGTTAGAAAGGTGATACCATCTTGCATGATTAATAAAGAAATCATTTTCAATCAATTGAGGGTTGTATATGTATACTTTAAAAATGAAATAAAAAATATTTTTGGACGTGTGAATGTCGGACAATGGTATATCTTAGTGCTTTACAACAACAACAAAAATCAGGATTTATAAGATCTTTTGTGACATGATTATATGATTGTTCGAATATTTATTTTGTTATTTTGGTCAATATATTAATGTGCTTATGTTGGAGGGGAAACATTATTTAGTTCTTAATTTAAATCTTACACAACAAATACATTTTTAAACTCCTGATTTTTTATTGGTTATTCTGCCATGTGCGATAATACATTGATGCATCAGTCAATAATTGTTGTTTTTTACCCAACAAATTATGTTGAAAAGACAAAATAAAATAAAATCTAATGTCATGGTTTAGCATTTGTTAAATATTAATTTTTTTGTGAGAAAATGTTTTATATTGGTTAGTACTTTCATTAGTCCAATATATTTTCCATACTTGTGATTGTTATTCAGTTACGATGAGATTCTTCTAGATATTAATAATTTACATGCTAATATGTTGATATGCATAATTTCTATGTAAAAGACATATATGGATATTTTACTTACATCTTGAATGTGTATTTGTTCATCATGAGGTAATTAATTTACCCACATGGTGCATAGAATATATCATGACAATTTTGTATATATAAAAAATAAATGAGACTACATATATACAATCAATATATGTTGCTTTTGTAATTGCTAATATGCACTTTTGTTTATCATATGATTCAAGTACATTATAATATATTCCGTTTGGAGATGTTTAATTTAGCATGCACCGATAGAAGAAAAAAAGGTAATAAGTTGCATGCATGTACCAATTATGCTTTGATGCTTGTAAGTTGACTTTTAACTCTATACTTGACATCATGGATAAGAATGACATCTTATCATGGATTATGGACGTTGAACCTAACTCATTTCCTTTTTAAATATCAATGACTAGAGAAAGAAGCATCAAATCAAGATTAAATGGAGGTTATGATTTTCTTTTGCTATCCTATTTGTTAAAATGATTTTAAAAGTATTATGATTTAATCTCATGTCTGTTTTTGTGGTTGGACAAAACATAGAGTTATTGATCCAAATTTCATGAATTCTCGATCAAATGAAGCATGAAAAGAAATAGTTACATATTTAGTAGTGTTCTAAAATTGAATGATATATATCTCATGCAACTTTGTATTGATTCACTTGCTTAGTATAAGTTATATGAATTCTTAGAGTATTTGTAAAGTGGTTCAAGCATGTGATTACTACTTGTTAATTTTGATGCATCACATGATCATTCACAACCAATATGAACATTTATCTCGTGAGCACATAATATTCATCTTGATAGATGTATATATATAGTACGATGTGCTACAATATAGTGGAATTTGAATCACCATGTTACAATGTGATCATTGTTATTGAAAATGATATGCATTTGCCCAGAAGGTGAATATCTTAATATTCATAAAATGCTACTATACAAAGATTTAGAAATCATTCATTTAAAAAGGGTTATGAAATTTTATGATAATCCCTCAAGGATTCATATGATCATCTAAACGACATGCAAATAGCTTATTTAGTAAAAATGCACGTCGATCTCTAAATCAAACCCTATGACCAGAAGTTCATAGATATATAGAGATTAGTAGTAAAAGAAAAAAAAAATATTGATCACTTTACAAATTAATGACACAATACTCTTTTGGGTTATGCATCACGGATGATTGAAGGTCATGAGAGTTGTTGGAAAATCACGATACTTTTTATACCTTTTTTTGTGTGTGTGTCAGAAGCACTCACTACAAAGTATCATGAAAACAAGAGCATAAGCAGTGGACTAAATTTTGTGCAAATAAATATGAAATAAAGATGACATTAACGAGACGAAACATGCCCAGAAGTGCCTAAATAAAATCATCTCTTATATTAATTATGGATGTCATCAATTGTATTGTTTTTGTAAAGCTTTAGATAAAATTGTTGACTTCTATCACGACCAAAATGAGGTCAAATTTGTCGACCGATTTGCACAACAAAATGAGAGTCCCTCTGTTTTTAAAATGTCTCTCAATATTGATCATTATGGGATCTTAAAATTTATACATGATACATTAATGTGCATACATATACCTGCTAATATTATTCATTAATTTTATGGTTGATATACATCATGTTATGAATCTTCCCCTACTTTACTTGTACAATAATGAATAAATTGTTTCCCTCCTGCGATTTAAAGCTCCTGAAGGGCTAAGTTTTATTGTCCAATCCAATAATCATATATATATATATGTTATACATTTTCTGGCATTAGGGGGAGAAGCTAGAAGCTTAAAGAATGTCAAGAAAATGTACTATATTGAACTTGAAGTTCATAAGAGAATATACATACAAGTATGATTGAACCTGAAGTTCATAAAATCATTATCTTGCAATATCTAGCAAGTAATTGTCATACATTTGTATTGATCACGAAAGAGTGACTACGCCTTATATTACTAGACATAGACCACATAATATAAAGTGAAGATCTCCACATGATAAAATATATTTGAGCTCAACCAACGCCAGAAGCATGGACCATAACATATATTATTTGTGGAAATAAAATAAAGTTAGTCACTCTCATTGCATCTTCTGAAGAGGTTATTCCTGAAGAATATAAACCCGTAAAAATACATGCAGTTGCTAAACAAAAGATTAATGAAATTACGGGGATGCAAACGGTCAAATCCTAAAATTTTGGGAAACGATGAGGATTTGATTATTATTGACGTAAAACTTGCAATCAACTATATATGTTGATACGAGAGATATTAAATAATTATTAAAATTATTGTCGACAATTCATTCAACTTCTTAATAGCATGCTATCTCAAGAAAAGAAAAATGGATCCAAAACCTATGATATTATAAGAATGGCAGAAGCATTCGTATTTGACATAAACAAAAGAAGGCGAACAATATATAATAAATTCGTTGAATAAATATATTATTTGGACCAGTAGTCCTGATTTCTGAAGTTATATCCCTGTAGGATAAAATAGAAATCAGAAAAACATGTGATACATTATAAAGCGAGAAGTAATATAAGGGTATTCCCAGGACCCAACATCCATCGTGATGTTACTCATTCTCTCATAATATTGATAATAAGTTCTGTTACATGATCAATATGATATGCATATAAGATATGTTGTGACTTTAAATTTTTATAAGTCACTTAATATTGGTACTTATATGAGAGTCCCTGAAGGACTAATATGACAAAATATATTATATGATGACAAGAATCAAAAGATGCACTATACAATTTTTGAAAAGATCACTATATGAAGAAACAAGTAAGAGTGTGCATATAACCTCTTCAATCAAAGTCGTCATGAAGAATGATGCGAAGTTGATCTTAGTCGTCCATATGTTTCATCCAATAACAAAAGTTATTGTTATTTATTATATTTATAACATGCTTGATGTCATAGGACCTCCATCAGAGTTTTTGAAAACTCATGAAATATTTAATGGACAATTTTTGGAATAAATGACCAGAGAAAACTCAATTACTTTTCGACCTGAAGTTCGAACATTCTCTGGAAGAGAATTTTTGTACAATTATTCAATTGTAGAAAGTGAATATTGTAGAAAAAATATGTTCTACTTAATACTCACATTGAAATGACATTAAGAAAGGACATCTATTGTATATCAACAAAGATCCAATTGTAATAGGACCTGAAGTTCCTTATCAAAATGTCATGAACATTTTCTTATAACTTGAAACCTAATAAGGTTCACAGTAAATGTTTTATCTAAGCATAATGTTCATCTAAAAACATTTAGATGACGTTCAAGGATCTACCAATTTCTAGTCACGCGATAAAAAATTACGTTAGCAATGTTTCTTATATGTCCGATCCACATCAATTATTATCACAAAAATTTGGTGTCATTGCGTGGAGTCATTACAATTTTATGCAAGTTGGTGAATCAGTTATTGATTCTTACATTCTCGTATCGCTGGGACATCAATATAATTATGAGACATCTTTAAATTGTCCATAGGTAATATCTTTTGAGGTAACATATTCATATCAAAAGTTACCACAATTTGTATTACTCCCAGCATATTATTTGAGAAAAATTGTGCAAACATATTTCACAATCTTATTATCTAAGTAAAATATAGTAAATATTCATTAAATCCGTTAAACTATCATGTATTTGTTTATTGAATCCCCATGCAATTTTGTGTTTAAGGACTTCGTAAAATATATTTGTAAGTTTGTTAAACTACGAATAAGGGGAAGGGGATTTGTATTTATCGTCCCTGAAGGACGGATATCCCTGAAGGATAAAGCCCGGAAGACTTGTAGTTGCACTCTTTTTCCCCTTTTCCAATTTTTGTCCTAAAATGTTTTATTGGTTAAAGGTTTTTAATGAGGCAACTTGTGCAATTTTGTTAGCATATGTTATGCACTCTTTTCCTTAGTTACTTTTTCCCACAGGATTTTGTAGCAATGTTTTTAACGAGACATAAACATAACGCATATTATATAAGTGAGTGTTACAAATGTATGTTGAATTGAGAGGGAGAATTTTACGATGCACTCTTTTTTTCCTTCACCAAGTTTTGTCCCACAGGGTTTACTTGGCAAGGTTTTTAATGAGGCAGACCAATCAGGTGACAACTGATCAGATCCAATCAAGCGAGAATTTGGCGGATTTATTTACAAAGTCCTTGGCCACCAAAGTCTTTAAGAAGCTTGTCTCTAAATTTGGTGTTCGTCGTTTGAAGAATATATGTTGAAGTGAGGGGGAGCATCATACGCGTTGCACTCTTTTTTCCTTCATCCAGTTGTTATCCCATCGGGTTTTCTTGATAAGGTTTTTAACGAGGCAGCATTCCTAGCGTATAAAGGTGAAGATCCAAGGGGGAGTGTTGTGAAACATCATGGATGCTTCACCTTCTCCTCCAATGACTCCATCAACCTCTCACATTCTCATTACTCTTGTAACATACACCCTTTCATTTGCCTCCTATAGCCTATAAATAGGAGATTATTGTAAGACATTGTAATAATTTTGGTGATGATGAAATACTAAAAATATTCTCCCCAAATCTTTTATCTTCTTTGTTCCATGTATATTTATTTTATAACAGATCAGACATTATAAGAAATTTGTGTTGACTTATAATTTTCATCTTACATATATATGACAAAAAGACCAGTTCAAGTCTGAACAAAAGCTTGACAGATATACTCCACCAATAATCTTTCGTCATGTGATATTGTAAAAAATTATGATATAATCTCAATTCAATAGTATGTCATTTTTCAAATGCATAAAGAAAACATAATTTGTATAAGATTGTTACTTGTACGTATAGCATTTTGATTTGGTCTCAGGGTCATTATAAACTAAAAAATATTAGATGATGCCTTTCCTAAAGATATAAATACCCCTTCAAATCAAGATGTTCATAACTCAACCTTAATTTATTAAGTTCGCCTACTCACTATATTATAATTCTTTCACTCTTTCAACAAGGTTAAGCATGACAACGTCTAAGAATGTAGTTCTTGTTCTTGTGGTTATGCTCTCGGCATTAAGCATGACCCTGGGTGCTTGGATTTTTGCTGGCGGTGGTGGAGGAGGTGGTGGTGGCGGAGGGGGTGGAGGTAGCAATGGTGGTTATGGTTATGGGTCCGGATATGGGTCAAGATACGGTGGAGGATACGGACCATATGGTAAATATTCAGGTGGGGGTGGAGGAGGAGGTGGTGGGGGTGGTGGAAGTGGCAAGGGCAGTTTTGGTTATGGATCAGGAGGAGGATATGGTCAAGGTTGTGGATACTCTGGACCATATCATGGCTACGGCGGAGGAGGTGGTGGATCTAACAGAGGTTCTGGTTACGGCTCTGCCTATGGCAATGGTGGATATTAAAATCCATCAAGTATCATGGCTTCGTACCAACATGTCATTACCCTCACTAATAAATAAAGACTTTTTTTTCTAAATAAAATACATCAATATGTTTAAGTGAATGTGTGTGCACGCGTAGACGCACAAAATTAATACTTAAACATATAAAAATTGTCAAAATTCATTTGAGATATTAAACATCGTGTGATTATAATGGATTTGTTTTTTTGACCATTAATAGATGGTTAAGACCAATTTGAGAGACGAACAATGTTAATAAACAAATGGGTGAGATCTATTCATTAACTCTCTTAATAAATATATTTATAGAATATATAATGATTTTTATTGTTTTATGGTAAATTCGTAATAGATGACGAAAATCGTTTTGAAGGACCAAAAAATAATAATAGTAACTATTTTATTCAATATTAAAATTTGAACTTTTTTTGAATAAATTGTGATTTTCTTAAAATTCATTAATAATGCGATCTTATTTGAACTTACAGTATGACAAAATGTACGGACAGGCGTGCATGGTCCACGAACCACCTCTTTTATTATTATTATTATTATTGTTTCTATAATTATAGATTTACCAAACGCTAAATGAAACAACAAGCAACAAAACAGAAAAAAATAACAGCCGATATCTTCTCCAAGATCTACATAACATACGAACACTAATGTCACCACAAGCGACTTATTTTGCAACCGATCTTTGCAATCCGACCATCTTCTCCAAGATCTACACCAAATTGGCAACATGCAAGGCATTATCGATCCAAATGGATGACATGCAATGCAACATCAACCCAATCAGCGCCAATGAGGAGAAAGAAGGAAGAAGAGAAAGAAAGGAGAGGGTGGAGGAGATGGGAGGGGGGAGGGTGTGGGTTGCTTCTCTTCCTTCGGGTGGTTTCTTCAATTTTCATTAGAGCATACTAGCATGTTAAAAATCAGGTCCAAAATGGATGGGTTTAGGTGTGAAGGATAGTGTTAGCTTTATAGACTTGAGTGAAAGGTGAGAATTAAAATCAGACGACGTGGGACTAAATTTTCAGAGTACGAGACATTGGAAAAATGATCTATTAATATATTTGAACATCTGAAATATACAAAAAGTTGAGTTTGGCTTTGTGTTTATGCGTTGGGAATTCAATTTCAGATCATTATCATGTTATTAACGTGTATCCAAGTACACAATACCTTATCGTGTATATTATCAGGTTATCATGTATGGAGTCTTATGCATGAACCCGACACGACAAGAGTTCATATGTATCGTGTCGTGTATGCTTATTGTGTTATCATGTATAGGTTCCTATACTCATACAGTGAATTATTGATCGATCCTTTTAATAACCACAAGTGCATGACATCGGTGAAGACATGACAAATACGGATCGAACCTCAAGGAGTTGTGAGTGTTGTTATGACTACCATACTCGAGTGGGAAAGGAGAGGAGAATGAGGTGATTATGCTAAACTAACTACACTAAATGAGAAATGAATCAACAATTAAACTAAACCCCCATGGAGTGGAAGTGTGTAGGTATGTGTGTGTGTGAGAGAGTGGTTCTTGATTACATGAGACATAAGTGTGTAAAGTAGGTGAAATCAATTAGAAACTAGTATGGAGTCTAATTAACATCAACTACATTTACATGAATACATGACTAAAATAGTTAGACATGAAGTTTTGTTGCACTTTGGGTTCTCAAGAATGAACTAAGTACCTAGTGTGGACATTAGGATATCAATTAACCATCCAAACGTCAATACGTATAGACGTCGCATTTACTGATAGCCAACGTCAATACGGTCATCTAGACCTCGGTTGTTGTAATAACCATTTTAACCAACGTTTATTAGGCGATGTTTATTGCCCAGCGTAAAGACGTCAGAGTATTGACGTCACATGGGTTGTATAATCAACGTCTATTCCCAAATAGAGGTCGCGTGTGCTCTACAACCAACATCTATTGGTCTTATATCATAACGAACCATTTTATTTTATCTTTTATCCTGACAAAATCTCTACCCCGACCAAACCTTGTCCCCCTCCATGACAATCTCCGACCAAACCCTAGCCACCTCCACGACCTCGTCCACCACTGCAACGACCCCTATGACCTCGATCACCCTCCCCCAAGACCCCCGACCTCCTCCGCCAAAGTAGCCATGACCCCTGACCCTCTACGACACAACCACGATTCGTCGTGTGATTCATCCTCATCGGTCAGTTTCCTCCAAACCGTAATTTTGGAATTACTTTTTTGAATTTCCAGTGCTTTAGCTGAAATTCATGTAATGGTGTGTTAAAGGCTAAGGGTTTTGTTGGCAATCGAAGTAGTTTGGTCTAATCGAGTTCGGAATCTGATGATATAGTTGTGAAATTTTGGTGCTTTAGTGGAATTTCATGTAATGGTGTGGTAAAGCTTTAGTTTTGAAGTGATTCGATGTCAAGTTCGAGTGGAGCTTAAAAGTTAGAAGATCTACTTTTATCAATTTCGTACTAGTTTTATTGTTTTAGTTTTGGGTTTGTTGAAATCAATGTTGGTTATGTATATTATATTAGAGGTTCTTATTTTTGTCAACACCAAATATTTAGTTTATACATTATTGTGTTTGATTCCTACGTTCCATAGACTTGTGTGGTTATGTAGGGGTAATATAGTTGTTAATCCCAACGATTTACATTAAAAAAAGTGTGGTGGAAACAAGAATACGATATTGTGTTTTATTCCTAGGTTCCATGCACTTGTCTTTCTATCTGAGTGGTGAAGCTTTTGAAAATGTAAAAGGGGGAACTTCTATTTGGGATAAATTGTGAATTGCTCCTGCAAGTGCTCTTTCTTTTTGCTTTTTAATAGAAGATCTTAAAAATAGGGGACCCCCCCCCCCCCCCCCCAACATTTTGGAATCTTCTGTAGTTGAAAATCCCTGTCTAATGGCAATGCAATTTTAGATGTCAAGCAGATCATGTGGTTTGATAACTGCAAATTTCATTATTTTCCTATTTCTTATGGTGAATAGAAAAGTAAAACAAAAGAAAGTTTACTTAATGCCTATGAGAGTTACGTGGGATCATCCCTCATCTGAACAAAAAATATGAATGGTTATTAAAAATTAAACTGGTTTGGGTTTTGATAATTAAGCCTAATTTCATGTATCTTCTTATGTTTATGATTGCTTGGGCATTTTGTTGATTTTTATGCTTTGGCCGTGTCTGTTTGTTCTCAAAGTTTGCTAATCTTCCAGACTCATGTTTTTTGCAGAAAAATAGTACATTTATGATTTCTGTGTGCTCAATAATTTATCAATGATAATGAACTTCATTCAATTTTCCTTATCTGATTAATTGTCAATTATGCGTACTACTTTCAATACCTTCATTAGTGTGATAGTTGAAGCTCTCAAGGTGGATAGTCTGTAGAAGATTTGTTCATTTTTGGAGTCTATTCTCCCCAAAGTTGTAAGATATTGTTCTCACACCTCTTACTTGCTTGAGCAAATTGGATTATGACTAAGAGTTATCTATTAGGGTTGTCTACTTATCTATGGTCAAGCTTATATGCTTCTGGATTTATCTTTAAGAGTTTGAGGTCTCCATAGTATCATGTGCCAAGGATGCATGCCAATCTTGAACTAATTTAGTCATATGGAAATGCACACTAATCAAAGCCATGTTCTTGGCTTTATCATCTATCTATTGGTTATCCATTCTTCAAACAAAGCCATGTTCTATTTAACATGAAAATTTTCAATTTAGGACATAAACAATTGGAAACTTGATAAACATAAACAATTCAATTTAGTTTATGATTTAGTTTAGTATGTTTATTTATGTTTAATGTTTATTTATGTTTAGTTTAGTTAAATGTTTATTTATGTTTATTTTCTGAAAAAAACTTATTTTGTTAAGTTAAATGTTTATTTATGTTTAGTTTCTAGTAACTCATCGACCCTTAAGCCACTTGGCCTTTAATAACCTATAACAAAAGATTAGACAATATTTGCTAAGTCATTCATCATACAGGACTTTCCATTGATGTAATCATTGTATTTATTTATTTTTACCATTTTTGTCGTAGATTGCGTGCATAAGGTACGTAATCTCTTTCACTCATCATTCATTAGAAAACATGTATTAGTTAGTAGGACTGCATTGAAACAAGAGAGTTGGTGGTTGTTTGGTGTGTTGTTTGTTAGATTAAGGCATGAAAAACACCTAGATAGCAGTCACCTATAGAAGATTAGGTGGGGGATTTCATCACCTTTTCCTTGACCCAAAAATGACATAACAAAAAAGGCATAATAAAATCAATTTAAACGTTGGCCCCTAGGATTTCCGGACACATTAAAGAGAAAAAATCTTTTAAGACCGTTACGGCCTGAACGTCGTTGCCCATCTAGTATCCCTGAGATTTTAGGAACCCCGAGGTTCTTGATTTTCTACAGACTAGTGGTCCTTGTCATTTAAGACCGTATGGCCTGAACTTCGTTGCCCATCTAGTCTCGTAGATATTTTAGGTACCTCAGAGTTCTTGATTTCCTACAGACTAATGGTCTTTTGTGGGACCTCGAAGTTAGGCGTCGTCTAGTGTTAAGGACCTATGGGGGACTTTAGGCTTGCTTTTGCCTTGATTGCTTAGTTAGGTTTCTACCTTCCTTATTCCCACGCTAGATTAAGGACTTCATCTCCTCTCTCCTGAGTCAATCTTTTCTCGTCTTCATGTCTCTGAATCTTCTCATCTATGAACACTTTCTTTTAAATTGAAATTTTATTTTTTGACTTCAATAATAACTATCATTTTTCTTAATGTTTAGATTGAAATGGATCGAGATTGGATTCTTTGAAACCGAGTTATGAGTATGAGAACAAAGTGAATATGTTCTTAGAGGTTGCCAAACATCATTCAAAGAATAGGAATGACAGAGACATGACCTATTGTTCATGCAGTAAGTGTCAAAATATTTTAGTGTTGACTTTTCAGAAAATAAAAGATCATTTGTTTGAGAAAGGTTCCGACGCAAGTTATAGATGGTTGATATGGCACGGTGAAAATGAATCATTTAATTATTCTTAGAATGACGGAGACAATGTAAGTGTGGGAGAAAAGTTAGAGGACATGGTTCAGGATAGAGCTGAAAACTTTTCGTCCAATCCCGATTTACTTGGTAGTTTGTTGAGTGATAATGAGAAGCCGTAGCATAAGGGTTGCACCAAATTTCCTAGATTGTCAATGGTGTTGAAATTGTATAATTTAAAAGCAAGAAATGGTTGGACCGATGTCAGTTTCACATCACTATTCAAACTATTGAAAGAGATGCTTCCAGATGATAATGAAGTGTCATATATAACTTATGATGCTAAGAAAGTGTTGTGTCCTATGGGAATGGAATATAGGAAGATACATGCATGTCCGAATGATTGTATATTGTATAGGGGTGAGTTTGAAAACTTACATTCCTACCCCAGGTGTATTGTTTCACGATACAAAATGAAACGCAGTGGACCGAAACACAATTTAGAACGTGATGATTTGAAAATCAAAGGACCTCCTGCTAAAGATTTGTGGTATCTTCAGATAATACCAAGACATAAACTTGACATGACATGTTGATCGTGAGAAACCAAATGATCAATTGGTACTTCATCCTGCAGATTCACCTCAGTGGAAAAACTAGATTACGACTTTCCTTTGTTTGGTGAAGAATCCAGGAATTTATGACTTGGACTTTGTACCGACGGAATGAATCATTTTGGTAGTCTGAGTAGCATCCACATTTCTTGGCATGTTCTGCTTGTAATTTACAATCTGCCACCGTGGTTATGCATGAAACGCAAAAATATTATGTTGTCCTTAATGATTTTGGTCTGAAGCAACCTGGAAACGACATAGATGTATATGTAAGACCCTTAATTGATGACCTAAAGAGATTGTGGGATGACGGAGATTCAGTTTTAATGCTTATTGATTGACATCATATCATGCATATATTTGTGTATTATATCCATTATCTTGAACCTAAACAATGCTACGTAACGAGTTTTATGTTTGAGTTTTAGGAATAAACAGGATTGAGGAGAAGATGCATAAAAGGACCTAGAAGCAAGGAAAAGGACTGAGTTGCAAGACTTACGAACTGCGATGCAAGAGGGAAGGACCCGGATGTAAGCCCAAAGGACCAAGGAGCAAATCAAGAAACTCCACACCATCATGTGGAGTAATTTGGCAATTCGATTCGGTCCTAAGCTCCGACAACCTACTCGGATGCATCAAACATAAAGACATCAACCCAAACAACCACACACCAAATCCAGGCCGGATCCGAACAATATAGACCGCCAATTGGTGGTCCAAGACCACTGATTGGCGGTCGTTTTGGGTCCGAATCCGCTAAGACTTTGGCGGGTCGTGTATTTTAGTCTATTTTTGGTATATGTTTATTCCCATACAGGGGGATTGTCCCGGATTACCTTTTTCTATGGCTATAAATAATACTCCTTCTCCTTTTGTATTCACCCATTGCTTGGTGGCATTCTCTCTACATGGAATAAGCCTTGAAGCAAAACTCAAGGTGGAGAAGAGTGCTACCTTCAATGTCAGTCATTTTAATAAAATAATTGTTCTTAGTTTCTTTTAATCTTGTCTTTTAATTCTTGCATGCTTCTTTAGTTTTACTTTCCTTTCCTTTTAACTTCTTTAATATTTCTTGCTTGCTTAGGTTAATTTCATTTAAATAGAATGTTTCATTTTAATGAATGTTGTAGTGTAATAATTAGTGAGTAGTTCCATCCCCTTTGGGGATGGAGTAGATATTTATACATGTTATGTAGATTGAATGAATGCTAGACATTGTTGTTTGTGAGAGATGTTAGTATGATTGTTTGAATTAATAAGAACTTTTACTTGATGGTTTCTGTCATAATGTTTAGGTACATTCCATGATTGTTATGTTCTTAATAACAAACTTATCATGCTCATATTAATCACCTAGGTTAGTTCTTTAAATGATAGGTCTTGTCATTAGGTACTTCTTATCCATTAACAAACACTAACTACACTTGAGTTTATTGTATGCATTCACCACTCTTATTTCATGTGTACACACACACTCCACCCCTTAGGGGTTTTCCATTCTTGATTTCTATCTTCTTTTATTAGTTGCTTAGTTTAGTTTGTTTTGTGCTTTCATTTCCCCCATTCTAGTTTACTAGTTTAGTTTATTATAGTTTAGTTTAATCAATCATTTCTCTCATTTCTTTCCCACTCGCCTTCGAACAAACCAGAGTCGACACACCTCCCTGTGGATCGACCTATTTTTGCCACCGCTTCAACGCGGTCGTGCACTTGCGGTTAATGAAAATGTATCAATCACTTATCGTCACCAATCATTTGTAATGCGGGCAATAATTTATTGCGCGATTAATGACTTTCCAACTTATGGTAATTTATGTGGATATTCTGTCAAAGTTCATAAAGTTTGTCCAATTTGCGAAGAGAATACATGTTCCTTGCAACTTCTTAACAGTTGTAAGACAGACTATCTTGGTCATTGAAGTAGGCATTTAACAAAAAAACAAGAGTTTCAGAATCCGCCAGTTGAAATAAGTGTCGAAAAGGTGTATGAACGTGTAATGAACATTGAATGTGAATTTGGAAAACCATACAAATGAGCAAATGACAAAAGTTCTTGGAAAAAAAGATCCATATTTTTTTATCTTCCTTACTGGAAAACTTTAGAAGTTAGACATTGTGTTGATGTGATGCATGTAAAGAAAAATGTGTGTGATAGTCTTGTTGGCACTCTGTTGATCATACCTCGTAAGACAAAAGATGGATACAATGCTACACTTGATTTTGTTGACCTTTGTATACGCATAAGGCTAGCACCAGGGAAACCGTAGCTACTTACCTCTAGCTTGTTATACATTGTTCAGAAAGGAGAAAAGTATTGTCTGTGAGTGTTTGCATGATGTAAGGGTTCCACTAGGTTATTCTTCAAATATTAGCAGTCTAGTTGTTATGAAGGATTTGAAACTTGTGGGGATGAAATTTCACGATTGCCACACTTTAATGCAGCAGTTGTTACCTATAACACTGAGATCCATATTACCAAAACATGTTAGACGTGTCATAGTAAAGTTGTGTTCATTTTTCAACAGGATTTGCAGTAAAGTGGTCGATCCCGTGTAGTTAGATCAATTGCAGAATGAAATCGTTGTCACATTATGTCAGTTGGAGAAGTATTTTCCACCTGTTTTTTGACATTATGATTCATCTGGTTATTTATTTGGTTAGAGACGTTAAATTGTGTGCACATGTTTTTTGAGGTGGATGTATCCTTTCGAGCGCTATTTGAAAGTGTTGACAGGTTATTGTAAAAATTGTCAAAGGTCAGATGCTAGCATTGTTGAAGGATACATAGCTAAGGAGGTTATCGAGTTTTGCACTGGAAACCTAGCGAACACCAAAAGTATTGGACTTCCTAACAATCGTCATGATGAATATTCTGATGGTAAAGGAACGCGTGGGATGAAAATGGTAAATCCAAAAGCTGATAATTTAATGTCAGTATATTTATATGTGTTGTGCAATTCTATTGAAGTTCAAACTATCTAAATGAACACATGAATCTTTTAAAAGAAAAAAAATCTTTTATGGAGTGATCAACAAGTAATTAATAGCCATAATAAGAATTTCATCTCTTGGTTCAAAAGGGTTGCTTACAAGCGTAATGTTTCGGAGACAATACAATGGTTGGCCTACGGACCACATTGTGCTGTTACAAGTTACAATGACAATGATATCAATGGAAACTCATTCTACACTATTAGTCAAGATGTCAAAAGTATTATTCAGAATAGTGGGGTCACTTTAATAGCATAGACTTTGCATGTGTCTAGTTCTAAAGACAAGAATCATGTATACGCTAACATGTCCTATTATGGGGTATTGAAGACATATGGGAGCTAGACTTTGTTAAATTTGAAGTGACTGTATTTAGATGCAGTGGGTTGATAATAAAAGTGGAGTTGGAGTGGATGACTTTGGGTTCACTTTAATTGATTTTTCAAAAGAAGGATTTGAAGGAGAACCTTTTATTTTAGCTTCCCAAGCGAAATAAGTCCTTTATGTGGCTGATTCATGTGATAAGAAATGGTCAATAGTTCTAGAAGTGAAAAATTATTGTATCAGATGGTAGTCTCATCGAGTATGAGTAGACACCACCTTTCTTTAAGCAAGTATCCGAGTTGAGGTCACTAGATGACTTAATACATGTTGAGACTTTAATCGCAAGACATGACCACGGTGAAGGTATATGGATTGAAAATCCATTAAGAAAAAAGAAATCTTAAATGTGCAAAATATTTTTTCAATAATAACCATTTAATGTCTTGATTTTACTTTTTAATGTCTTGATTTTACTTATTATAGTATCATGGCTCCAAAAAAGAAACTGACTCCATTAGAGTCTGAGGACTCAAAGACTTATAGTTCACAAGGTCCTACTGTCATGAAAGAATTCATGGGCAAAAGGAATAGAGACAGTAAAATTCCGATCCAGTTTGATAGCCGTCTTGAGCCAATAGGCATGATATCTGATCACTGGTATAGTTATGTGGGGAGCCTAGCGAGGTCCAAAATTGACATTTGTTTGTCGAATTGGACCAAAGTTGATGAGAAGCTGAAAGAAACCATTTGGGATGATGTGCAGGAATGAGTATATTATAATGTTTTTTAGTTTTAGTCAAACTTTTAATTTATAGAAATTGAAAATAGTAAGGTGTTATAGGCAAGTTTTGAGTTCCCATCCACTGCCACTTCAAGACAAAGTTAACAAACAAGGGGATATTCAGAGATTATAATGACAGAAATCCATGCGATTACTATAACTTCATCATTCCGAGTACATGTGATCAATTCAAAAAATCAAGGGAAACCCCGGAGTTTCAGGTAACTTAGTTTAATTTAGAATATATATATGAACTTGTTAAGTTATTACTTTAAATGATAATCTAATAAAATTGGTTCTAGGCCCTCCGAGAAAAAAAACAAGAATGTCAATCTTCTAACAAGTATTTTCATTGTATGTCCCGATCAGGATACCAAAAATTAGACGACCAAATGATGGCCGAAAAATGGTCATGAAGAAACAAGAAGCAACTGACTTCGGTATGAGTGAGGAGAAAGCAAGCAACTTGTCTCCTCCTTCCCCTGTAGCTCTATGTGATTCTTGGAAGAGAGTGATGATAAACTCCAAAGGGGAGTACGTCACAGGCGAGTCGCAAGTGGTCGGCTCGAAGTTAGTAAGTTGTATCACTTGTATAATCATAAAATCACATTTACTAAATTTATATTTTCAATTGTTTGTAACATTTTTTTAAACTTTAGCTCTTTGAAGTTGAGAGAATCCCAATGTGATTTTGTTTCAGATGGTCAAAATGACATTCTACGCGAAGCCTTGGGAAATGACGAACATTCCGATTGTGTACGGGAGTAGGGAGTAGGGTTGGACTACGACAATATTATGGAAAGACTAATCGCCCAAGTTCGTCGATGGTTCATACAAACTGCGACCAACAAATTTTAGATTTGCAAAATAAATTGCAACTTGTTATAGAGAGATTGGATCGTGATTTGTCTACTTCTCCAACCCATCGTAGGACAACTTCTTCCCCGGTGACCACTCCTTCTGTACAACCACTGGTCAACCCCTACCGACCATCAGACTTCACAGCTCATTCTTGAGAATTGGCCCTCGTAGGTGGGCCCTTGCTTGGTAAATTTGAGGATGGAAGTAGATGTTGTCTATTTGTTGAAGACCCTGAGCGAAGATTGGTGGAATACAGAATAGTTTATAACCTCTCTAAACACCACTTCAAAGATGTGGAAGAGGGAGTCGTGAAGGTTGCCATGGGGAATTGTTTAGATGCTGGTGTTTTGGTGCCTATTCCTGAAAGAAGTTGTTACCTTGAGCGATGCATGCGGTGGGTTCCTGAGGTGGCATCGTCATTTAGTAGAGATTCATGACACACAAGAGGTATCCTTTAATTTTGAAAACAAATAAATTATGATTTTGTTACTAATTGTATTTCTATCGTTTATATATATATATCTGTAAGGTTATTGAAAGCCCCCTAAGAAAAGGATCAAACAACCAACCTCCGATCAACATTAATTTGCTACCAAATAGGTGCAAAATGTTGTATCAAATAATGCTAGTTAGGGAATTACAATCCTTAACTACCAGGCATTTGTGGGAGGTTAAAGGTTTCCCGTCGGATCTATATGTCGGCAGAGAGGATGTCATACAATTCCTGGCAACGGATCAATTGTGCATGTCCATTATCAACGTGTATGCAAAGTAAGTGCTATCTTGTGTATAAGATAAAATGTATTGAATAATTTTATCGTGATTATAACAAAACGTAATTTTTACTCTTGTAGATATCTTTATGATGCAAGAAGGTCAGTCTTTCCTGATGAAAAAGTATTTGGATTTATGTGTCCATCTACTTTTATACACGGAAATGACGATAATTCGGGTGAGCTTGCGAATATTATGAAAGAATAGGGCAAAAAATATTATATGACCCCTTATTATGAGAGGTAATTTTGTTAATTGAAAGTAATTAGAATTTGATTTTTATAATAAACTTCTAATTATATATACAATCGGTGCTCATTGGATGCTTTCTGTTATATTCCCTGAAGCTAATTCTGCATATTTGTTTGATCGTTTGGGGTCAACTACACCAAGGCCATCCTTAATGAAAATTGTTTCACTGTAAGTATGTTTTAATCATCGTATTTGTAATTCGTATATTTTTATTAGTATTATCGACTTCATATTGAATAACTCGTGTTACTTAGGACAATAAATGTTTACAAAATGGTTGGTGGAAGGACTACCAAAAATACGGGCATAACCTGACATGCAATGGGATTAAGTTTCTCCCTTTTTTTAAAGCAGTTGAATGTATATTTAACAAATTTATATCTTTGTATGTAGTACCGCAAGCAGAATTGAAATACCGAATGTGGGTACTACATCATGAGATACATGCAGGAAATCATCGAGATTACAATAGAAAATGTAGAGCTATTTAAGGTAATAATTATAGTTTCATTATTTATATATTTGTATTGTGTACTTGTACTTTCATAGGTCTTCCAAAAGAATAGTGATCCCTATTCGCAACAAGAGCTCGATGATACTCGTGAATAATGGGCTTGCTACTTTGTTACCAACATGTTAATGAACTAACATGTTCTAATATCATGAACCACCTTCTTTGTAATTAAACATGCAATTTTATTGAACCACATTCTTGGTATTACCAACATGTTATTGAACTAACATTATTTGACTACAATTTTTACTTTAATATGATCAAACTTCTTTGTGAATGATTGTATTTATGAAGTTGTGAAATATAAATGCGGGTGAATGAAATTAGTTGAATTTGTGTATGATTGAAGGATGATTGTGTTGTGAATGAAATTAGTTGTATGATTGTGGATGAATGTATTGTGCAGGATGAATGTGTTTGTTGTGCAGGATGACGATGTTGTATGTAGTTTTTTTTTTTAATTTGGGAAGGGTATAGACATCGGTTATTAGTTAAACCTGACATGTAATATGGGTTATAGATGTCGGTTATTAGTCTAATGCGACGCCAAGTCTTTTTTGAAGGATATAGACACCGACTGTAAGGGATAACCGACACATATTCGCTTAGAATAGATGTCGACTGTAAGTTATAAGTGATGCATATTCGCTTAGAATAGACGACATCTATAAAGTATAACTGACACATATTTGCTTAGATTAGATGTCGGTTGTAAAGCATAACCGACACATATCCCCCTAGAATAGACGTCAGTCTTTCGTGACAGACATTTAGGTATAGACGACTCATAAATAGACGTCAGGTTATGGAACACGAATAACTGACGTATAGAAGCCTTATATCTGACGTATATTCCATTTTCTGCACTAGTGCATACATAACAAGTCATTACCATAACAAGATGATAATTTACAAGAAATAACATAAACTCTAGATCTAGCATGAGATAAGTACCTAGTGTGGTCATTATCTCATCTAATACAAGTTTTAGCAAGTTACATGCATAGATCTACATTAAACATATAAAATGACACAAATAAGAAGAACCCATCACCAACACATCACATAATCTACATCACGTCCACTCCAAATCGAATGGATCTACTCTCTACTCCTCATGCTAACAATTATACTAAGACAGAAAGACATTCTAACTAATTATATTAAAATTAAGAAAACAAAACTACGCTAAACATGCAAGTATTGAAAAAGAGACAACATTAAAATAAAACTTGGAAAAATTATTTTATTGATGACTCACATAACAAGTAGCATTTCCTCCACTTGAGTTTTGCTCCAAAGGCATACTCCAAGTAGAGAAAATGGCCACTAAGTCATGGGTTACAAAGGAAGATGAGGAGTTCTATTTATAGATGATGAGAATTTTATTTATACCGCAAGTGCACGGCGTCAATGAAGACGTGGCAAGTACTGGTCGAACACAAGGAGGGAGAGATATTGTTATTTTTGTGATTATCGATTTAGGAAAGAAAGAAAGAGAAATAAGTTTGGTTTGAGATTTTTGGTTTTTAATTATCTAAAGCAAGAACAACAAGACTAAAAAGAAAATAAAGCAAATATGGATGAGAGTCCAGCGGGTGGAGGTTTAGATGTCGGGGTTTGTTTAGAGAAATCTGAAACTTATAATAAATCACATTAGTTATAAAGCATTACATGATAAATGATTCAATATAAACTCATGTAATCAAAATATACTAACACGAAATTAAAATAATAACATCATTCTTCTTCTTATCACCCTAAATCCGTCAACCCCACCCTTTGGAGAGAGTTAGAAACTCATGGATGGAGGGAAGGAGAACGGGTCCTAGAGAAACTACAAAAGAAAACTAAAAAATACAAAATAAAAGAACATAATTTTATTGCTAAAGAGAAGAACTTCTTTACAACATAATTTCGGGGCTATTTATAGCCGATACAAGGGACCCAAGTATAAAATAGGAAAGTACACGTGTCAAGACACGACTGGACAAAATTTGAGGCCACAAATCGCAAGGGGTGCGGAGTTTCCCCCGCATTTTACATGTAAGGAGCGGCGATTTCGCCGCATTCTGTGCTCTGATTGGATCCGGATTTTTCCTGTGTGTTTATGGTATGATTTAAATGTCCTTTGCGCGTCTGGACTGATTTCTTTCCTTTCTTTTGAGCTCCGAATTTATTTCTTCATATATTTGGAGATCCAAATTGTTTTTTCTTTAGAACTTCTCCAAAATAATATTTTGGTACTTTAATTTGCAGTCGGGTCCTAGGTTTTTTTGCAATTAAGTCCCTGGCTACTTTCGTGCTTAAGTCCTTGGCCTTTTTGTAATTAGGTATTTGAATGCTTTTATGCTTGGATGCACTTCCATTTGAATCCTGATAATCTTGAATTGGTCTTTATGATAGAAATGAGTCTTTTGCACGCGTTTATGCTCGGGATATGTGTAATTTGCATTCAGGTCCCAGTATTATGTAAATAAGACTAAACACATACCTTAGTAGCATTTACTGATATAAAGTTAATCTAAATGAACGACATATGATGCAATGTATGCAATGCATCAAATACCCCCACACCTAGATTTTGCTAGTCCCTACCAAAACAGAATATAAGAAAAATGAAAACAGGGAAATCCTAACTCACTTTCGTAGGAATCACGGTTGCACTTACCATGTGTAACAAGCCTTTAAACCCCTAAGTTTCCTTAGAGGACGAGTTTTGTCTCGTGAGGGTTTTCAGTTGACACACCCACAAAGTCTTAATTCAACATTTCATTAATAACTCTCAATATCTCCACCTCAACCTTATACATCTCACTTAGAATTCTTGCATGCTCATTATATAAATCTAACTCATAAAAAATCTGACTTGGTCTTCATTCCTCCAATATTCACACCATTAACCCTTCTACACATGTTATCACTTAAATTATTTTGCACGCCTCCTCTGGTGGTGAAGTATCATTCGGATCAACCATGACATGGATCATTCTTTTAACTTTAGGCCTTGAGTATCTTAAAGTATATTTTTTTCCTTTTTCCGTGATTCAACATATTTGCTTTTTCTGACACTTTTACCATTTTTGCATTCGTGTAGCAAGTTTGGTCGATAATCCCGAGCTGGCAGACTCAAGTTACCGGGTTTTAAGATACCCCTACGGACCAGTGACTCGAAGGCTTGGGCTTTTGTATTCATTTTGCAAGATATGCTTTCCTCACTTTTAATTCCCCTTTCATTTTCCTCAAGGCTTAATTGCTATTAGAAGTCCACACTTCCCGGTATATTTTCCTCAACCTCTGCTTTTTATCAACCACTTCAAAGATTTGATTCATCCAATTTAAGTGCATATATGTCTTAAAGGGTAATGGGTTATTTCTTTGGAACTTAAATTTATGTCATATTTTCTACAAGCAGAACTATATAATAAAGAACAAAAACTCAATGCAATTTGTAGTCGGGTTTTGGTGGTTCAATCTTAAGCTATGTCACGGAACATTGATTTTTTTTAAGAATAAATATAGATAGATAGATAGATAGATAGATAGATAGATAAACACCCCCCACCTAAATCATGCATTGTCCTCAATGAATGTGAGCAATATACTACATGCATTTATGCATGAAAAAGGAAAGATCTCACCAATGTGAAGTACAAAGGAAAGTTCATGGCTATGTTGAAAAACCCGAATTCCCTCAAAACCTGTGAGATGCTAAAGAATGGATACAAATACGTGAAAGAAATGGGCCCAAATATTCAAGGGTTGGAGCCCACACAAACGATGTTCACTGAAGGAGTCTTTTGTTGTACTTTTAAAAAAATATATAATTATGTACAAACATAAGTTCCCATCTTCATTTGTTAAAGGACATCAAATGGGAACCTCAAAAGTGGGTCAATGCACTTGGAAAGGGAACATGACACCACGCGGGCCAGAATACGCATGTGTGGGCCCCCTTCACAAAGAGCATCTAATGAAATGAGAGGTTCATGAATTGGACGCAAAGGCGTCTTATTCAAAGGATCAAACTAAAAGAGCTTGAACCTCACGAGCGTTTGGGAAATAAGGGGCAACGGAAGAAGAGTTTCTCCTGTTGCGGTGATGAAGTTATGATCGTCAATTCAAACTCTCCAACCAACTGGCTGGTGCGTCGGAGCGAGGTCAAGAGCCTTGTTAGGCAAGTCCGACTCACGAGGCGAACAAAAAATGGGTCTCATACCCAAGGTATCCTCCAAGGAACACCTAATACCCTCATGAGCAATGTAGTTGTTTGATGTTCCATCATTTCCAAGATGATCATGAACAGTAGTGAGAAGCAAACTCTCATCAGGTTGTTTGAAATTGAGGGTACTAGGGAGCTCTTGCTCCACCAGAGGTGAGTCCTTAAGAGGCACAACATGAAGATCATGTGGCTCAAGGGACAAGGGACAAGAAGATAAGGCACAATCTTGTACCGACTCATGATGAAATTGGTCCATGTTATTGTCAATGTGAATCGAATCCTCCACTAAGTGATCGTGAATTGAAACCCCAAGTCCCTCAGACTGACTAGGAGTTTGACTTTGAAAGATTGTGCTTTGAATTTGTGGATGTGGTGGTGGTTCGATATCAAAAGATGCATCCTCATGTTGACAAGAAAAGTTACTCTCCTCACGTTTACGTAATTGCTGCGACATTTGATTCACATACAGTGTTATATTTTGTACGGACTGTTGAGTGGTTTCCATGAACGTAAGGAAAGTTTGTTCCAGGGAATCAGGTATACGGTCAACTATGAGGTTCAAGTCAGAGCTTTTTGAGGTTGGGTGTTGGTGGGATGAGAATAAGTCCAATGATTTGAAGTGGGGTGTTGGTAGAATTCTGGGTATTCGGGAGGAGGATACTGGGGTGAAAATGAAGTATAAGAATTTTGATATGAATTGTCTCCCCACAAATCCATCACTCTCGGGTTGTACGCGGATGCGTAATGGTCATATTGAGCATTTTGGGAAAAGGTATATTCATACTCAGGCTCGGGGGAACATAAGGACATTCCCTGATAACATGAGCACTCAACCCACAACAGTCGCACGGTACGGCTACTGGAGCCATCAGTGCACTCATGTCGTCTGCCATCTGCATGAAAGAGGCCAAAGTTTGTTGTAATGTCTCAGTTTGTTGACCAGTATATGATCCGGCATAACTAGATTGTGGTCTAGCAGTTGGTGCCTCTCTTATGTTACCCGAATATGAAGATTGCTCAGTCACACAATGAGGATTATCCCAACCATACGAGGTGTTCGTCTGAGCCACCCCAGGTTGTATGGGTCCGGAATACCAGGAAGAATTGTCCTGGTCCCAACAATGATATGGATGGTCTCCCATGTAACTATCCATCTCAACCAAACACTCTCGAGTCGACCACTCTCACCACCACGAGGCCAAACTCGTAAAAAGTGCTCGACTCAACCCTAAAAACGCTACCAGAGAGTGTAAAGTGGAGGAGACTATAACGTAGAAGAAGGTGAGAAGAAGATGACTCAGAGGAGAAGGGAAACTTAACTCTAAAAGATAGATGAGAGGGTTGGTCAGAAGTTTCCTAAACAAGCATGATTCAAACAATCCTAGACCTAAGGGAGCCTAATTCTAGACGACTCCTAACTGGTTGAGTCGAATTGGCTCGCTTGATTCACCTCCCTCACTAATCAAACCAACTTGGTCAGGCAGTGTATAGCTAGTGGGGGCACTTCCGATAGAGTCGGTGCCAATTAGACAACCACTTCGCTTGGAAGACTTATGTCAACACAAAAACACTTTCTAGACACCAAATTAAATTCGATCAGCTTCAGGTCATAGCAAGTCAAACCAATCTTCTCCTTAATTGAGTCTGAATCCTTAGGGGGCCAATGTCTAATTGATTTTAATTTAAGGCTTGGGTGACATTTTAGGATTGTGATTTGTGGGCCACGGAAGGGTGATGAAATCCCCACCGTATCTTTTCCTACAGAGTTGCCCTTAAGATAGTTTAACTTAAATCTAACAAAGATAGTCAAACATTGGTCTTTTTTGTGGGGGGGCAATTGCAAGTGATTGACATCATTTCATGCTCATATTTGTATCTTATATCCATTATATTACACCTAACCAATGCTACGTGATGAGTTTTATGTTTAGTTTTCAGAAATAAAGAGGTTTGAAGAGAAGAGCCATGAAAGGACCTAAAAGCAGGAAAAAAGGACTTAATTGTGAGACCTGGGGACTAAGATGCAAGGGAGAAGGACCTGATCGTAAGACCGAAGGACCTAAGAGCAAAACAGAATACTCCACACCATCATGGGGAGTATTTTGCCAATTCGATTCGGGTCGGAGCTCCAACAAACCAACCAGATGCATCCAAGACCAAGACACACTTCAAGGAAAGCCCACCAGAAGACCCAGACGGATCTGGGCTTTATAGGCCGCCAATTGGCGGTCTGGATCATGCCAGATCCGCCCCAACTTCTCCTGGACTTGTATTAATGTTCGTTTAGGCTATTTTTGGTATTGGTTTAGTCCCACATCGGAGGATTGTCCCGGATTAGCTTTTTCAATGCTTATAAATAGAACTCTTCACCTCCCATTGTATCCATCTCTCTCTTTGGTGGCCACCTTCCCTACTAAGAGTGATGCCTTGAAGCGAAACTCTGGTGGAGGAAGAGCTACTTGTGATTGAGTGAGTTAATAATAGAAGTTTTCCTTTAATTGTGTTGTTTTTCTCTTAGTTTAATTTCCTTCCATATGCATGTTTGCTTGTTTGTTTTGTTTTATGCTTCTTTAATATTTCTTGCTTGATTAGTATAACTTTTATTTCAGTATTATGCTTTCTTTTGCTAATATAGTTAGTGTAATGAGTAGTGAGTAGTTCCATCCCCATTTGGGGGGGTGGAGAAATATGTGATATAATCATGTAGTGTATTAAGTGTGTGTTATTTTTATCCCTTGAGCTTTAAATGATTTCCATAACCATCTAATGGGTCTCCACTCTTATCTTTGATATGCTAATGCTCTTGAATGAAGCTTAGCTTATGCTTTGATTAGTGGATCTATTTTATGGGGAATGATAAGGTTAGGATATGGATAGGAATTAATATTGGAAACACAAGTTGTAGTGTGTGAACTCTTGTTGCCTTTACCTTAGCTAATGTCTTGTATGTTTTAATGATGTAGTCTTATCTTAATTCATGTGGAGGCATAGTAGGGTCTAGTCTTTATACTTGAGTTCATTTAGCTTCATTCCAATTATTGTCTGGTATGTTTTAATGATGTAGTAAAATCTTAATTCATGTAGAGTCAAAGTTGGATGTAGTTTTATGATTTCATGCACTACATGTTGTGAGGAGCTTAATTACACACACACATCACACACACATCTTTATGTTCACATCATCTCTCTACCCCCTTTGGGGCTTAGTTTATTGCTTATCTCCATTTCCATTTGCATCTTAGTGTAGTTTAGTGTAACCAACCTTTCTTCCCTTTCTTTACCTCTCGCCTTCGCACAAACCAAGTGTCGACACACCTCCCAGTGGACGACCCGTATTTTCCACCGCTTCAACGCGGCCGTGCACTTGCGGTTAAATATAAAACGATCAATCAGCAAGGTTGTATGCAAACTAGATTATATGCTCAAATGCAATCGAAAAAAGAAAAAAAACGCACACGTACCTTGCCTCCAGCACTCTTCAACAAGAACTAATTTGCAAGAATTTAGCAAGAATAATGCAAACAAAACACTATATGATGCATGCACTAAGTCCTTCTAATTTTGCCAATTTTTTAGGTCAGAGTTGAATTATTGCCAATTATGGAATTTTTGCCCTAACACGTGCAGTTCTACGAAAAGGAAAATTTTTGAAACTAGAAATTACGAGGAAAAAGGCAACAAATGTTACCTACGCACGCTCAGTCGGGTTCACCGCCCGCTCTCGAAAATTTCCAGTTGCTCTACGCGTCCACCCAGAGATGGAGACGATCCCAGAAAAGTTTGAAGCCCAGATGCTCCAAACGTGCGGCGAATCCGCCGCAGGTTCTTCTTTGGATGCGGCGATTTCGCCGCCCATCTTGCTCCGAATGTGCCCGAATTTTACCGCGCACTCTGTTGTCACCTGAAACGCAAACCCAAATAGTTAGATCGCGCACACGATAAACAGAATAGAATCGAAATCACAAAAAATAAACAAAATCTTCGTCGCCTCCCCGGCAACGGTGCCAAAAACTTGATGAGAATTTTATTTATACCGCAAGTGCACGGCGTCAATGAAGACGTGGCAAGTACGAGTCGAACACAAGGAGGGAGAGATATTGTTATTTTTGTGATTTTTGATTTAGGAAAGAAAGAGAGAGAAATAAGTTTGGTTTGAGATTTTTGGTTTTTAATTATCTAAAGCAAGAACAACAAAACTAAAAAGAAAATAAAGCAAATATGGATGAGAGTCCAGCGGGTGGAGGTTGAGATGTCGGGGTTTGTTTAGAGAAATCTGAAACTTATAATAAATCACATTAGTTATAAAGCATTACATGATAAATGATTCAACATAAACTCAAGTAATCAAAATATACTAACACGAAATTAAAATAATAACATCATTCTTCTTCTCATCACCCTAAATCTGTCACCCCCACCCTTTGGAGAGAGTTAGAAACTCATTGATGGAGGGAACGAGAAGGGGTCCTAGAGAAACTACAAAAGAAAACTAGAAAAACACAAAATAAAAGAACATAATTTTATTGCTAAAGAGAAGAACTTCTTTACAACATAATTTCGGGGCTATTTATAGCCGATACAAGGGACTCAAGTATAAAATAGGAAAGTACACGCATCAAGACACGACTGGACAAAATCTGAGGCCACAGATCGCAAGGGGTGCGGCGTCTCCGCCGCATTTTACATGTAAGGTGCGGCGATTTCGCCGCAATCTGTGCTCTGATTGGATCCGGATTTTTCATGTGTGTTTATGGTATGATTTAAATGTCCTTTGCGCGTCTGGATTGATTTCTTTCCTTTCTTTTGAGCTCCGAATTTATTTCTTCATATATTTGGAGATCCAAATTGTTTTTTCTTTAGAACTTCTCCAAAATAATATTTTGGTACTTTAATTTACAGTCGGGTCCTCGGTTTTTTTGCAATTAAGTCCCTGGTTACTTTTGTGCTTAAGTCCTTGGCCTTTTTGTAATTAGGTATTTGAATGCTTTTATGCTTGGATGGACTTCCATTTGAATCACGATAATCTTGACTTGGTCTTTATGATAGAAATGAGTCTCTTGCACGCGTTTATGCTCGGGATATGGGTAATTTGCATTCAGGTCCCTGTATTTTGTAAATAAGACTAAACACATACCTTAGTAGCATTTATTGATATAAAGTTAATCTAAATGAACGACATATGATGCAATGTATGTAATGCATCAATAGACATGAAAAAGGCAACTGGGGACAATCCTCCCCCGGTGTGGGACTAATGCAACATACCTAAAATGGACATAAACAACATAACCCACAACCACGTGAAACCGTGTCAGCTTCTAACTGCAATGGACCATCAATTGGCGGTCACAATGTGTCTGATGCGACCCATTTTTGGATGTCTTCTCTAGTGCTTCAATTATTCACTTAGGGTGCACTCGGGTCGGTTATTTGAGTTTTGGCCTCAATCTAATTGCCAAAATACTCCTCATGATGGTGTAGAGTTTCGCAGTTTTGGTCATTTTGGCTTACATCCAGGTCCTTCCCTCTTGCAGATAGGTCCATAAGTCTCACAAATCAATCTTTTTTCTTGTGTTTTAGTTATTTTTGTGTGTTCTTCTTCTTAAACATGTTTATTCCTGAAACTTAAATATAAAACTCGTTACATAGTGTTGCTTAGGATCAAAATAGAGTATGTATGACCTGGATATATGCATCATATGATACTAATCAATTATCGTGTAGTGTATGTGTTATCGTGCAGTGCCTGATTTTGATAGGTCTAGGATGCTACATTAAAAAATTGATTACTTGAGATGCCAAAATATAAAGGTCCTTCTTTGAATCATGGTTTGGTAAGGTTCGCCAAGGTAAATCCCAACGCATCCACCCAAAGGTCGTTGTTATTGTCCACCCACTTCTATTTAAATACTGCCACATCGAATTAGGTGAAGTTCAACACCCATATATCTTCAATTTGACCGTACTATGACATCTTGGCATATATAAGATTTTTATCTTCAGAACTAGAGATATGCAAAGAGTCAGCAACTAAACTTACTCTGTTGCTTTGCATTGTTCTTTTGTCGTGTCCAATCTTGATGTAGGAGTATTCATTGACATCGTAACCACTCTAAGATGTGACAACAAGATTAGGCATATAGGCGAACCACTTTATAGTCTCAGAAACATTATGGTTGTACACCATTTTCTTAAACCAATAAACATAAGTTTTGTTTTGAGCATTAATTATTTGTTGATCATTCCATACAGGATGTTTTTTCTTCGTTAGGGACATGTGCTCTTCCAGAGAAGTCTGAACTTCGTCGAATTCCACAACACATAAAAATACACCTTAAAGAGATCCTCGCCCTTTGGACTTATCAACTTTGTACCACGTTCCTTTACCTCCAACTCTGTCTTCGTGACAATTCTCAGGACGTCCAACACCTTTTGTATGAGTCAAGTACTCATTACAGAACTCAATAACCTCCTCGGTTATGTAGCCTTCAACAATGCTGACATCAGGCCTTCATCGATTATTATGATAACCCTTCAACACACCCATGTACCACCAAAGAAATATCATTCTATCTAATTTAATTTCTCATACTAGATGAACCGCCAAATGCACAATAATGTCAAAACATGATGGGGGAAGTATATCTCCAAGTGACATAGTGTAACGACCGCTTCATTCTGCAACTTATCCAATTAGTCTGGATCAAGTACTTTGTTGCACACCTTGTTAAAGAACAAATAAAGTTTGATAATTGAGTGTCAGACGTGGTTCGGCAATATCGATCCAATAAAAACAAGCATAAATTGTTGCATTAATACATGACAATCATGACTTCGACCATGTAGTTTCAAAATCTTTCATCAAAACTAGACTACTAATATTAGAAGAATACCCCTGCGACACTTTGACACCATTTAGACTTTGACACAAAGTTATCTTCGCTTTTTTGGACAATGTGTAACAAGATGGTGGTAAAGATTTACAGGTCCCTTTATCCTGTGGTGCTAGTTTTGCTTGTATACCACGTTCTACTAGATCAAGTCTGGCATTATAACCATCTTTTGTCTTACCATGTATGTTCAAAAGAGTTCCCAGTAACTATCACAAACCATTTTTTATATGCATGACATCAATATAATGTCTAACTTCTAGAGTTTGCCAGGAAGGTAAGTCAAAAGAGATGGATTTATGTTCCCAATTGCTCTTACCATTTCCACGATTGTAAGGCATGCTGAATTCACATTTAATGTTTTCCACGCGTTCATATACTTGTTTGGCATTGATTACTTTGGGTGCTTTGTTATAGTCGTGTTTTCCGTTAAATGTCTTCTTTAATCTACGGTACGGATAATTTATAGGAAGAAATCTCTGATGACTAGGATACACCATCTTACTGCTATGCACTAGCTGCAAGGAACATGTGTTCTCTTCACAACACGGACATGCTTTTTCACCTTTCACGGAATATCCCGATAGATTTCCATATGCGGGAAAGTAATTTATTGTGCAGAAGATCATCCCACGCATAGTAAATGACTTGTCGATGGAAATCCCACACTTTCTCACCATCTTCCCATAATTTCTTTAGCTCATCAATTAAGGGTCACGTCGATGGTGATTAAGTACACATCAATTTCTTTAGCTGGTGATTCAGTACACATCGATGTTGTTTTCTGGTTGTTTTGGACCCGAAGTGTTTAATGGCAACATCATGTATCTACGTTTCATGCTCAACCACAGTAGGAGATTGTAAATAACAAACAAAACATGCCAGGAACTATGAAGGATACTCAAACTACCATAAGAATTCATTCCATCGGTACACAGACTAAGTCTCAGGTTTCTGAATTCCTCACCAAATAATGGGAAGTCGGAATCAATTTTCTTCCACTGTGGAGAATCTATAGGATGTCGAAGCAACTGATCATTCACTATCTCTCGATATGCATGTCATGTTAGGTTCTTTAAGTCCTCAAAACAAGCAAACAAATGTTGAAACCTTGGAATTATCGGAAGATACCACAACACCTTTGCAGGGAGACCTTGCATTTTTTCATTCTCATCAGCACTCATATTTTTCTTTTGTTTGTACCGTGAGACAATACAAACATGACAACAATACTTAGACACTTTTCTAGAGATATGTCTAGGTTTCATAATACTTTAGATATCATATCGTGACACAATAACTAACTTTGCGGCTCATAGGCTTAACTTGGCTCCACTAAAAAATACTCAACCATTTTATGACTAGATGCCATGAACGAAGCTTCCCCTAGGCATTGGGCTTTTCTTGAAAGCTGGTATATATTTCATAAAAAAGAAAAAGATTTAGGTATTGATTCCACAGCCAAATCAAATAGATTCATACAGCCCGTATATATGAAAAGCTTGTTATCCACTAGATATGAAGTGGAAATTATGATCTTCACAAGTTTAAGTAATAACTACTGCCCTGTTATATCCCAAGGGTTTGGGCGCAATAACCGCTGTCCTAGGAAGATACACCTGAGGTGGATCACGCCATACTTTCTCTAAGGCATTCTTCCACATCTCCTGCTCGCGCTCAAATTTGAACCTTTTCTTTTCTCCCTCCTCGTCTTCTAGATGAACCCACTCATAAGTTAGCATCATTTCTTCCCTAAATGGGTACGTGTTGCATTACATGGTTGCAAGGTGTTGAACGTTTTAATTAAAACCGCAAGTGCACGACCGCGATGAAGTGGTGGCAAGTACGGGTCGTCCTCAGGGAGGTGAGCAACCTCCTGTTTATCAGAAATCAAGTGGCAAAATATGGAGAGAAAGATGTTTATGCTACTCTACTCTATACTACGCTAAGAAGTAGGAAATGCGAAAGGAAGAACCAAACAATGAAATTATAACTAAGCTAAGAACAAAGGAAGAATGCTTGAATACAGAAATGGGAAAACCCCTAAGGGGTGGAGTGAGTGCACACATGCAAAGAGGTGGGTGTAGAATACATTCTTTAAGCACATGAAGGTGGTGTTTATCAAGCATAGGAAGTGTCTAAATGTTATGGCAAAACCTATCAATCTATTCACCAACTTAGTTGATTAACATGTACATATGCAAGTTATTTATTTCAGAACCTAAACAAGCATGAGAGGTGTCTAATCATTTTGGCAAAACTCATCAAGTTATAAATTCTATCCTAAACAAGCAAGCATACATTCATGTTTTATCAACACATCAAAAATAAAGCATTCATCCCATTCTCTAATGCATGTATGTATATCTACTCCACCCCCCAAAGGGGATGGAACTACTCACTAAACATTACACTAATTATTAAACTAAGCAAAGAAAGCATATTAAAACTAAGCTAGAAATAAAAGATGATTAAACTAAAACTTGCACAAACAATAAAAGAAGCATAAACAAACAATGAAAGAAACACAAAACTTTATTGATAAAATGACTCACATTTCAAGTAGCATCCTCCTACTTTAGTGTGTGCTTCAAGGCCTCACTTCTAGTAGGAAGAATAGACACTTAAAATATGGAGTGCTTACAAAAGGAGGTGAAGAATTCTATTTATAGGCATGTAAAAAGCTAATCTGGGACAATCCCCCGATGTGGGACTAAACCAATACCAAAAATAGCCTACACAAACATTAATACACGTCCAGGAGAAAACTTGGCAGATTTGGGCCAAACCAGACCGCCAATTGGCGGTCAAAAAGGTCCGGATCCAGTTGAATCTTGTTCGGGGCTTTTCTTTGTGTATTTGGTGGTCTTGGATGCATCTACTTCATTTATTGGAGCTCCGACCCGAATCCAATTGCTAAAATACTCCCCATGATGGTGTGGAGTATTCTGTTTTGCTCTTAGGTCCTTCTGTCTTGCGTTCAGGCCCTTCTCCCTTGCATCTTGGTCCCCAGATCTCACAGTTCAGTCCTTTTTCCCAGCTTTTGAGTCCTTTTATGTTTCATCTCTTCAAACCTATTTATTCCTGAAAACTAAACATAAAACTCGTAACATAGCATTGTTTAGGTGAAAGATAATGGATACAAGAAACAAATATAAGCATGAAATGATGTCAATCACAAGGCTATATGTTAGGATCCTAACCCATGTTTAGGGTTAAACCTGGGATTAGAGGGGTTTGCATGGGGAAGACAAATGTGGCGAGTACTGTTGATGGAAGAGAGGTGATGGGTTGGATGAGTAGGTCACCGTTGGTGCAAGATTTGATTTTGGATTTAAGTGAAGAATCTGTTCCTCACCCTCATTTGCTCTCTCTCACTCACTCCCTTCCTCTCTTCCGACCAGACCTTGTGAAGGCGTCTCCGGCGCGTGGAGGCCAGCTTGGTGTTGGAGGAAAAACACGGGGCGCACGGGACGTAGGCGTCCGCTGAACAGTTGGTGTGGTTTGGATCTCCGATCTTCTCCGGGTATCGCACTTTTGAGGTATGCCAGCTTCTAGTGTGTTTTGTGGTTGCTAACCCGCGTGGGAGGGTTTTGTTGGTCGATCGAGGGAGGTCAGAGGCCTCCCCAGCGACGAGATGTGCGTAAATCCTCCGCTGGCGCAAGGTTGAAGACGACCAACGGTCGACCGGCTCCCTATGGGCGGTCGACCGATGTAGTGTTTTACCCGACTTTAACCATCACCGGTCTAATGATGCCAGAGTGGCGGTCGACCGGTTGCTTATGTGCTGGTGAGTTTGTGGCTTCCTGTTGGTTTTCGGTCGACCGTTCCTTGCTTTTGGGTCGACCGGAACTTAAGTGTACTTGAGATTGATGCATGTTGTTCGACCGTTTTATGTATATCGTTCGACCGGTATTTGACGTAGACTATTAGGATGACCCTGGTAGTTTTTGGTCGACCGGGACCGCTGGGTCAGTCGACCGAATAGTCTTTGGTGATTCTGACCAACTCCGGATTTTGACCTCGTATTCGGTCGATCGGTTTTAGACATATGTTCGACCATTTGGACTTAGGTGATGCGCAGAATAGTTCGACCGTTGTAGACTTTCGGTCGATCGAACCTGTTGAGGACGGTCGACCGGTTAGGCTCTTTCAGCCGACCGTTTGTGTGCAGAACTGGATTCCTGGTCTTGTGTTATGTCAACTATGTCCACGGAAACCTGTGTCCTCACTTAGAGCGTGAGCCGGGACGTGACGGCGGGTACATGTTGTACCGCCCAGGGACCGCCGCGTGGAAGAGTGTGGACACTTGGGTCGTGCCACCTCCGGATTGGACGTGTTGTTGCCTTACAACACCCGCCTAGTTTCGACGGCAGGAGTGACCCTAAGGCTGCAGAGGACTGTGTCTTTAAGATCCAGAGGATTTTCCAGGCGATCGGTTGTGTACCTAAGCGGATGGTGAGCCTGGCCATCTATGTGCTGGATGGAGAGGCAGCAAACTGGTGGAGGACCACATCTGCGGTGGTGTTTGCTGACCCAGTTGACGTGAGCTGGGACGAATTCCTAGAGGAGTTCAACCAGCAGTTCTTTACGCAACACGTCAGAGATAGGAAGAAGGAGTAGTTTTTGGACCTCGAGCAGAAGAAGATGTCCTTGGCTAGTTACGTCATCAGGTTTAACGCCCTTGAGCGTTATTGTTCTGAGACCTACGTGACGCCGGAGCAGCGTGCATGAAAGTTCATCAAGGGGTTGAGGAGGCATCTCAGGTCGCGTGTGATTACCAGCATGCCACAAACCCTGTCGGATGAGGTGAAGTATGCGACTCTCATCGATCAGGACTACCAGGAGAATTACCAAGAGGCGTGGAAGTCGCCAGTCAGCACGGGAGGATGTGCAGTTGAACGTTCCACTGGGAACCCGGGCAAGAGGCCCCGATTCGATGGAGGAGGATCACGCCAGTCTGGAGCGTGTGGTACTTGCGGGAGATCTCATCCGGGTCAGGAGTGCCCCCGACGTACAGGTGCATGCTTAGGATGTGGTCAGATGGGCCAGTAGATCCGAGATTGCCCGAGCAGGCAGGGCGAGACGAGCAGGAGGCCAGGACCACCAGTCTCAAGGAGGGGCGGAGGCAGCAGGTCCGTCGTTCCGCAGAGCCAGACCAGGAGAGCAGGTCGAGTCTTCACCGTCCGGGCTGAAGAGGCGAAGGACTCCAAGACTGTTGTGGAAGGTACCCTTGTCATTTCAGGTTTGGTTGCTCGTGTTTTATTTGATTGTAGCGCCACACACTCCTTCATTTCAGAGAAGTTTGCTGGCGAGTTGGATCGGACCCCTGAGCTACTGACTGATTTGTTGGAAGTCAGTACGTCCATGGGTGAGGTGGGCACTATGGGGAGCTTTCTCCCCGACACCACAGTTGTTTTGGGAGACCATGATTTTCCAGCAGATTTGGTCTTGCTACTGATGGAGGACTTCGACGTCATACTGGGGATGGACTGGCTATCACAGTACGATGTGTGAGTCTTTTGCCGTGAGAAGAAGATCCTTATCCCGAGGCAGGACGCGCCTGATGTATTGATCAGAGAGACGAGGAGTAGAGGAGGTCGTCTGATTGTGTCTGCGGTTAAGGCACAGAGGCTGATACATCAGGGTTGCAGAGTGTTTGTGGCGACTTTGGTTGTTCGTGATCCTGAGATGAGGAGGTTGGAGGATATAGAGGTTGTACAGGAGTTTCCAGATGTGTTTCCTGCAGAGATTCCTCGTTTACCGCCACACCGAGAGATCAAGTTCGGCATTGAGTTGACACCTGCTGAGTTGACAGAGCTGAAGAAGTAGTTGATGGACTCTGGATTTATCCGACCCAGTGTCTCGCCGTGGGGAGCGCCTGTATTGTTCGTGAAGAAGAAGGATGGGTCATTGCGGATATGCATCGACTACAGGATGCTGAATAAGGTTACCGCCAGGAATCGGTGCCATTTGCCCAGGATTGATGATCTGTTTGATCAGTTGCAGACGGCGAGAGTGCTCTCGAAGATTGATCTGTGTTCGGGTTATCACCAGTTGCGGATCAGAGTGGCAGATGTTCAAAAGACAGCTTTCAGGACACGATACGGGCACTACGAGTTCTTGGTAATGTCGTTTGGACTGACGAATGTACCTGCAACATTCAAGGACTTGATGAATAGGACATTTCAGCCATACCTCGACAGTTATGTTGTGGTGTTTGTGGATGATATCTTGGTGTACTCGCCTGACAGGGACCAGCACCGGGAGCACCTGAGGATTGTGCTTGGTATCTTGAGAGATGAGGAGTTGTATGCCAAGTACACGAATTGGGAGTTTTGGTTGGATCAGGTGGCGTTTCTGGGGCACATCTTGTCAGCAGTTGGGATTTCAGTGGATCCGGTGAAGGTTGAGGTTGTGACTCAGTGGAGAGCCCCGACGAGCGTGACTGAGATTAGGAGCTTCATGGGACTCGCTGGGTATTACAGACATTTCATTAAGGACTTGTCCCGTCTCTCTTCGCCGTTGACAGCGTTGACGCAGAAGGGCGTCAAGTTCGTTTGGTCCCAGAAGTTAGAGGACGGTTTCCAGGAGTTGAAGAGGCGACTGACGACAGTGCCGATTCTGACGCTACCGAGTGGCAGCGGAGGCTACGTGATTTACAGCGATGCGTCAGGGGTTGGCTTAGGCTGTGTTCTGATGCAGCATGGGAAGGTGGTGGCGTACGCTTCGAGGCAACTGAAGGTACAAGAGAAGAACTACCCTACTCATGATCTGGAGTTAGCAGCGGTAGTTCACGCGTTGAAGACCTAACAACATTATCTTTATGGCGAGCATTTCGAGGTCTTCACAGATCATCAGAGCCTGAAGTATTTATTCTCTCAGAGGGAGCTGAATATGAGGCAGCGCAGATGGCTTGAGTTCATTAAGGACTACGACTTCACCATCTCCTATCATCCGGGGAAGGCGAATCTGGTTGCAGATGCACTGAGCAGGAAGGTTGAGGTGTCAGTTGCTAGTTTGTGCATCCAGGAGTGGAGGCTACTCGAGACGTTGTTAGAGTAGAGGTCGTTCACAGAGGGCTCCGGGGGAGCAGTGATTGCTGGACTTCGGGTGGAGCCCCAGACCGTCTCACGTGTTATGCAGGCGCAGCGTGACGATGAGGAGTTAGCTGGTCTGCTACAGTTGGCTGCCAGAGATGGATCAGACTTCAGTGTGGGGGTTGATGGTGGTCTGAGGTTCAGGAGTCGGATTTGGGTGTCGCGGGTTGATGGACTGAGAGATGACATCATGGAGGAAGCACACCGAGCGAGGTATACCATTCACCCTGGGAGTACGAAGATGTATAAGGACCTGCAGCGGAACTTCTGGTGGAAAGGCATGAAGAGAGATATTGCTGAGTTTGTGGGCCGGTGCTTGGTCTGTCAGCAGGTGAAGATTGAGCATCAGCGACCAGCGGGACCAATGTAGTGTATCGAGCTTCCTGAGTGGAAGTGGGAGCACGTGATGATGGATTTTGTCACGGGGTTACCAAAGACGTGGAGATTTCACGACGCGATTTGGGTGATAGTCGATCGACTGACCAAGTCGGCGCACTTCTTAGCGATCAGGACTACATTGCCTTTGGAGGGTTTAGCTAAGTTGTACGTGGAGGAGATAGTCAGATTGAACAGAGTACCAGTGAGCATCATCTCTGATCGAGATCCCAGGTTTACAACCAGGTTTTGGGGGAGTCTGCAGCAGGCTTTGGGGACACGACTGAGATTCAGTACAACGTTTCACCCACAGACAGATGGTCAGTCAGAGAGGACGATCCAGACCCTGGAGGATATGCTGAGAGCATGCACACTGGATTGGTCAGGACATTGGGATGAGCACCTGCCGTTGATAGAGTTCGCCTACGACAACAACTACCATTCGAGTATTGGGATGGCCCCGTACGAGGCCTTGTACGGGAGGCCTTGCAGGTCACCGGTATGCTGGAGTGATGTGGGCGAGAGGCAGTTAGTGGGGCCAGAGCTGGTGCAGATGTATGCAGAGAAGGTGGATGTGATCCGCAGGAGATTGGCCACGGCACAGAGCAGGCAGAAGAGTTATGCTGACAGACGCAGACGGGCGTTGAGCTTTGAGGTTGGTGACCACGTATTTCTGAAGATTTCCCCTCGTCGAGGAGTGATGAGGTTTGGGAAGAAGGGGAAGCTCAGTCCGAGGTATGTCGGACCGTTTGAGATCCTAGACCGAGTTGGAGAGGTTGCTTACAGGATTGCATTGCCACAGCAGTTTTCGGATCTTCACAGCGTCTTCCATGTATCGACGCTGAGGAAGTACGTTGCAGATCCAACCTACGTGATTGAGATTGCAGTACCAGAGATACAACAGGACATGTCACTCGAGGAGAGACCAGTCGAGATCGTTGATCGTACGGATCACCAACTCAGGAGGCGGACCATGCCGATGGTGATGGTCTGGTGGCAGCATCACAGTGAGCGCGAGGCCACTTGGGAGATTGAGGAGGAAGTCAGAAGGCAGTATCCAGAGCTTTTCGGTGAGTAGTTTGTTTTGATTTCGGGACGAAATCCTTCTAAGGTGGGTGGATTGTTAGGATCCTAACTCATGTTTAGGGTTAACCCCGGGATTAGAGGGGTTTGCATGGGGAAGAGAAATGTGGTGAGTACTGTTGGTGGAAGAGAGGTGATGGGTTGGATGAGTAGGTCACTGTTGGTGCAAGATTTGGTTTTGGGTTTAAGTGAAGAATTTGTTTCTCTCCCTCATTTGCTCTCTCTCTCACTAACTCCCTTCCTCTCTTCCGACTAGACCTTGTGGAGGCGTCTCCGGCGCATGGAGGCCAGCTGGGTGTTGGGGGAGAAACGCGGGGCACACCGGACATAGGCGTCCGCTGAGCAGTTGGTGTGGTTTGGATCTCCGATCTTCTCCAGGGATCGCACTTTTGAGGTATGCCGGCTTCTAGTGTGTTTTGTGGTTGCTAACCCTCGTGGGAGGGTTTTGTTGGTCGATCGGGGGAGGTCGGAGGCCCCCCCAGCGACGAGATGTGCGTAAATCCTCCGCTGGCGCAAGGTTGAAGACGACCAACGGTCGACCGGGTCCCTATGGGCGGTCGACCGATGTAGTGTTTTACCCGACTTTAACCATCACCGGTCTAACGATGCCAGAGTGGCGGTTGACCGATTGCTTATGTACTGGTGAGTTTGGGGCTTCCTGTTGGTTTTCGGTCGACCGTTCCTTGCTTTTGGGTCGACCGGAACTTAAGTGTACTTGAGATTGATGCATGTTGTTCGACCGTTTTATGTATATCGTTCGACCGTTATTGGACGTACACTATTAGGATTACCCTGGTAGTTTTCGGTCGACCGGGACCCCTGGGTCGGTCGACCGAATAGTCTTTGGTGATTTTGACCAACTCCGGATTTTGACCTCGTATTCGGTCGACCGGTTTTAGACATCTGTTCGACCGTTTGGACTTAGGTGACGCGCAGAATAGTTCGACCGTTGTAGACTTTCGGTCGACTGTTTGTGTGCAGAACTGGATTCCTGGTCTTGTTTTGTGTCAACTCTGTCCACGGAAACCCGTGTCCTCGGTTAGAGCGTGAGCTGGGAGGTGACGGCGTGTACGTGTTGTACCGCCCAGGGACCGCCGTGTGGAAGAGTGTGGACACTTGGGTCGCGCCACCTCCGGAATGGACTTGGTGTGACGTGTTGTTGCCTTACTAATGCATTGCATACATTCCATCATATGTCTTTCACTTAGATTAATTTTATATCAATAAATGCTACTAAGGTATGTGTTTAGTCTTATTTACATAATACAGGGACCTGAATGCAAATTACCCATATCCCGAGCATAAACACGTGCAAAAGACTCATTTCTATCATAAAGACCGGTTCAAGATTATCGGGATTCAAATTGAAGTCAATCTAAGCATAAAAGCATTCAAAGACCTAATTACAAAAAGGTCAGGGACTTAATTGCAAAAGCCGAAGGACCTGACTGCAAATTACGAGTACCAAAAGATTATTTTGGAGAAGTTCTAAAGAAAAATCAATTTGGATCTCCAAATATATGAAGAACTTAACTCGGATCTCCAACGATATGCAATAATTAATTCGGACATGCAAAGGACAGCTAAAACATGTCATAAACACAGGAAAAATCCGGATCGATTCCGAGACAAAAAGGTGGCGATTCCGCCGCACCTCATTTACAAAATGTGGCGATTCCGCCGCACAAAAGTCGATCCATGCGCTCAAATTTTTACCAATGTTGTATTGACGCGTGTACGTTCCTTTTATGTATTAGGATCCCCGGTTGAGGCTATAAATAACGCCGAATCATGTATTGGAAGGGGCTCCTCTCCTCCTCTTCTTTTTAGCAATAAAATTCTGTTCTTTTATTTTGTGTTTTTAGTTTTCTTTTGTAGTTTCTCTAGGACCCCTTCTCCTTCCCTCCATCCATAAGTTTCTAACTCTCTCCAAAGGGTGAGGGTGACGGATTTAGGGTGATGAGAAGAAGAATTACGCTATTATTTTAATTTCGTGTTAGTATATTTTGATTACTTGAGTTTATGTTGAGTCATTTACATGTAATGTTTTATAACTAATATGATTTATTATAAGTTTCAGAATTCTCTAATCAAAACCCGATATCTAAACCTCCACCCGCTGGACTCTCATCCATATTTGCTTTATTCTTAATTTGTTTGTTGTTGTTCTTGCTTTAGAAATTAAAAATCCAAAAATCTCAAACCAACCTTATTTCTCTTTCTTTCCTTCCTTAATCGAAAAATTACAAAAATAACAATATCTCTCCCTCCTTGTGTTCGACTCGTACTTGCCACGTCTTCATTGACGCCGTGTGTTCGACTCGTACTCGTACTCGTACTTCCTTAATCGAAAAATCACAAAAATAACAATATCTCTCCCTCCTTGTGTTCGACTCGTACTTGCCACGTCTTCATTGACGCCGTGCACTTGCGGTATAAATTTAATTCTCATCACTTACTCTCTGATGAGTAGCAGACCTGAGCGATCTTGGATCCCAATGAGTGTGACGCATGGCTCTTGGAGCATGATGACCCTGCAGACTACGGTCCGGACCCGTCCGATGTTATGTCGGACGTATGTTGTACCGCCGATGTTGTGTCGGCGATGCTGCCGAGGTTGTTACCGGCGATGATGATGCCGACGATGTTCCGGCTTGTGGTTGTGCCGTCCGATGTTGTGCAAGACGTATGTTGTACCGCCGATGTTGTGTCGGTGATGCCGCTGATGTTGTGCCAACGATGATCCCTGATTGGGCACCTATCCTGGGATATTGACCAACCGAGCTACGGCTCCGTCGAAGGTGGTGTTGACCACGTGGTTACTTGCATGGAAGTGCGGACGCTCCTCACCGATCCCTTAAGCTCGTGTAGTTGCGTGTGGGGGGGCGTGTCGTGTACTGTCCGTAAGACCGTATGTGCCTACGGTAGGTTTCCGAGGGAGACCCGTTGTTGTTGTTGTTGGACTGCTGTTCATGGTGGACCCTATTGAGGGTCGTTGTTGTTGGACTTAGGTTCCGTTTACCCTGTTGAGGGACTTGATGCATTGTAGATGTGACATGACATGCTCCTAGTATGATATGTTCTTTTACCGTACTATTGCATGCATATAGGTGAGCTTGACATATGGGGTTTCCTAATCGGAAACTCGGGCATCGTTGTTTGATTCATGTTTCAGGACCGCAGTAGGTTCTGTCGGGTGGTGACAGCGGGCGCACACATTTTGGGGTTAGGATCCTCATCGGACTTTTCGAGGTCGTCGTGATTGCATTACCTGTCTTTTCATTATGCTGTTGTAATCACGTCTTTTGATAAACTCTGTCGTATTATTGGTGCACCGACTGTTGATTTATTTGAGTGACATTCCTGTTGATGAGTTTATTTGATATTCTTTTGTTAAATTAAAATTTTAAATTTCCGCTGTTTCGGGATGTTACACTATACATGGAGTTGTTTATCTACCTTGACACTAGAGAAACCATCGTTCAGTTCCGAAAGTGGGAGTTGATTGTCATATTTTCTTGTGGCAAAATATATGAGTATATCAGGTTTAGTAATTCTCCACCTAAAAAAGAATATGAGTACATCCAAAAAATATGAGTATATTCAAAAGTGTTACCAACATATAGAAATGATACGAGACTTTGCTTTCTAATTGTATGAACGTATTACTCGCTACAACTACGTGGACGGGGTATCAAAAGTAATGTCAAACCATTGGTATAGCCCCAGAGGTACAGAAAAATACTTTTCTTTGCCAGCACAACTTTGTTTCTTTAAAATGACAACATGATTCACAAATTCTCAGGTTGAAAAATCAAAATTAGTAGTAGTTCTTCTGTTGGATTTTTTTTCATAACCTAGTGTATTCACATCCACCCAGACCAAAGCATATTGTGGAAGTAGATTATTTGCCAAATAATATGTATGATGTTAAAATACGTGAAATGATCTCACTCATAAGGTCGGTTGGGACAATTGAAAAGCTGTGTTTGAGTCTCACCAAACTCCAAAAATGCAGCTTTTGGTCCCAAACGGAATTTTATGCAATTTAGAATCTATAGTTTGAGTCAAAACTACCATTCATTTTTGTTTGATTTGAGTATTCTCACTTACCTTTTCATGATACGCGAGCTTCTTGTACGTTCTTACCCTTAACATAATAAAATTACATCCACGAGTTAAAAAATTCGTAAGTGATGATAATTTCCCAACAAAGTTAACTACATGTTTGAGTCACGAAATTGCAACGTATATTATTTTTAATTAGGTTTTCTAAATAAATTTATAATATACGTTTTCAAACTTGTTGGTGTATTTTTTCGAAGAGAAATTGTTATTGTGTTACAGCCTCTTTATTTGCAATAATATAAGTATTTATTTTTAATTTTGACATTTAGAAGAAAAAATAATTTCTCGCTTAGGCGGGAGCCTCTTCTAAGACAATGGGGTTATGTTGATGTTGATGTTGTTAATATAGAAGAAAAAATAATTAACACGTAAAATGACCCAACTAATATGAACAATATCAATATTATTTAAAGATTTATAAACTGAAAAGATTAAACTTAAAAATTATTACACCGTGATCTCATCTTATTAGTGTACATGTATTTTTAAAGAATGGTTGAGATAGACTTGAAGAACGAAAAAACTAGACGGTAAAGATTAATTTAAGGGACCAAAAACTTATTAAACGAATGACTAGTATTGACTTGAAATATCAACTTTAGTAGACGGTCAAGATGAATTTAAGGGATCAAAAAATTAATTAATGAACAACTGAGATCGATTTGAAGGACCGAAAAGTAGTAGGACCATGCTACTATTTATGATAAGCTACAAAAGCATGAACTATTCTCGCATATATTTAGGGTCGATCAGGGTACTAACTAGTTTGGGATTAAAAATTTTGTTGTTGTTCTATCGGCGTATGAAGGTGGTCTTTTTTAAGCTGCACTTGCACAACAACCAAAGAACGGTAGAAATCTAATTGGCTATTGTAATTGATGCTCAGTTATAGACATGCGAACTGGACCGTACCGGCACCACATTGTGACGTCAGCACCAACGGCTCTTAGAGTCGTTGGTGAATTTATTGTATTTTTTTAAATTCCTAAACTACCCTCCTCTACCTTATATAAACTCTCAATCTCTCTTATTCTCTTTACACAAATCTCTTCAAATATTCTCTAATTGCTTTGATTTTGGTGGAGACGATGTCGAGTTTGAGTTAAAGCGTGAAGACTAAAGCTACAAGCGGACCGCTGACCGCCGATTTCGTGACTTCTTTGCTCTTCATTTCACAAGTTTTTCTAATTTTTTAGTAGTTAATTTTAGTTAATCAACCATAATTATGACTTACTCATTTATGGAAAAAAGATTTTTTTGTTTACATATTTAGTAATTTTCATGGTTTTATCATCTGATTTTAAAGATAATGATAACCCATAACCTCCAATTTCTGTTAATCCACCTATGAGAAAAGGTAATACGGGTACTAGAAGAAAAAAACTAGTACAACATAAGATGATTTTGATTAGGGGTACGTTGATAAAGGTAATCCAACTGCTACTTTTAGATGGCGTGATCATGTATATTTGGCTAAGTTAAGTGGACGAACGAGTCATTTAGGTAGACATCAACTTTATGTAAAATTAAGAATAATCATGCATTCGTAGTGAATTCACGTCAATCGGGTTTAGACACAACTAGTTGAACTTTAAATTTCAGAGATAATTATTGATTTCATTTAGCATATGTGAATCTAAAGACCTTAGGGAAGCAATTTCTACCATAATCCGCAATTTAAATCATTTTCTAGAAAAATACTTAAAAATATTACATTTGATAAATTCGGTAAACAAAGAGAAATCATAATTACTTATTTTTCATCAATGAACAATAATGTAGCATTAACTAGTGATGTTTAGACCGATCCAAATAATTATCCTTGTTGTTGCGTAACTGCTCATTATTTAGATGATTTGTGGTGTTTAAATAAAAAAATCATTTCTTTTTTACTTTTTTTGCATCACACACTACCAAGCTTATATTTGATCACATTAAATATGTCATCGTATCTAATAATCTTGAAAATAAAGTTTGTGCAATTGCATTTGATAATGCTACTAACAATAGTTCTGCAATACAAATACTTATTAATTATTGTCATCCACTTGTATATGGTTACTTTTTCATATTAAATGTTTGTCATACTTTGAACTTAGTGGTACAAGATGGACTTAACATAATTAAACCTTACTTAGAAAATGTTAGAAATACAATTGCTTATGTAGGTTGTAGTAGTACATCTAGATATCATGAATTTATAAAATTTTGTGTATATAATGAAATTAGACGTAGGAAGTTTAAATTAGATGTCCCTCGTAGATATAATTCTACATATGAAATGTTAAAATGTTGTCTTCCTTATCATCTTGCAATTTCAACATTTTATAATGAAAAAGTGTTAACGATTTAAATTGGAATAATTGTCAAATTATGCATGATTTTTTAAAACTTTTCTTTACGTTCCTACTAGATTAAGTGGACAATATTATCCCACCTCTAACATATTTATCTATGAATTACTTCCAATTACTAGAGTGTTTGTGAAATATAGGCACAATGCTGGTTTTGTTGAAATTTTATATGTAATGGATGCTAAGTTTAATAAATATTGGAATACTACTCCATTTAGTTTTTCTTTAGCTTTTGTTATGAATCGTAGATTTAAGATTACTGGTTTACAAGTTTCTTAGAAGAATTTTTTGAAAATATGAATTATGAAATTTTCCAAAATCATGTAGATAGGTGTAGATCTTTGTTAATCAAATATTTTGAAAAATATGGAAGACCATATAATGTAAATCAAATGAGTTCAAATGTTGCTAGTTCATCATCACAACCACCTTCAACTACAGTGAATTCAGATAATGACGACTCCCAATAGAATTGGTTTAGTTAAAAGAAGACAAAATTAGTGCAAATCGACAATCAAAATGAATTAACTATATATTTAAACACTGAACTTTACTTAAGCACGATTTCGTTAATTTTTTTGACGTTTTAGGCTGTTGGAGAAAAAACTCAGGTAGGTTTCCACTGGTCTTTTTTATGGCGCCAGACTTATTATGTCTTCCGGTGTCGGAGGCTGTTTTTAGTGCAGGTAAACACGTCTTGTCTGACAAAAGACAAAGCTTGTCCGACAAATCAATCGAGAGGAGCACATGCCTGAAAGATTGGATCGATGTTGCGGACAGAATGCAGAACATGAATATTCACGACAGCAGCGACAACGAAAATTGTGTTGGAGGACGGGGAGCTACTGATTAACCCACCACAGGAGAATGCCCGTCTCCTGATAAAAGGCGCACCTCGTGCGCTGCCTTAGACCGCCCTGATCACCATTCCTTTTGCCTTCTTTTGACACCACTAGATCCATTCTTGATCTATTCTACTGGGGGGCACGAAGGAAAGAATGTGGCTCTCTCCTTGACACTCACAAAGCAAAAAACGATTTTGCAATGCACACTCTTCTTCTTTTTTCTACTCACATACTCACTCTTTTCTCACACAATTTCGTGGATGAACTTCTAATGCTTGATATATATTGTTGTTCTGTTACAAATGATGAATTCTAGTGCTTTATATAGGCACTTACATGACCCTACAACTTCCAAATATAAAGACTACATAAACATGATCATTCAAGATCATTACACCCTCTACTTAAATTGCATACATAATTAGGACGAAAATTACACAAAAAATGAAAAGACTCTTGTCTCTTCCACTCCCTCAACCTTTTGTCTTCTCATGTGTTGACTCTTCACCCCTTGATGAGTCATCAAGCAATGATGATGTGGCGGGTGATTAGGACGCCACATAGGGTTAAGTTGCCACCTAGGATTAAGTTCAATTCTCAATACTCCTCCTTGAACTTAATCCTCTTCCATCCTCCATCCCAAGTTGATTTCTCAACTTCACTTACAAGCGGATTGCCAATGCTTTTGTTTTGTGTGAGAAGACACACCATGTGCAACTCACTCGTCGTCTCGTAGATTTCACAAAGTGTCTTGAACTTCCTTGGTCTCATCTCGTCATGTTTGTCAAATGGAACCATTTCATGATCAGTGGGGTTGGCTATCTCCTATTCTTGTTCTTCATTTGGCACTTGTGGAATCTCCTCTTTGGACTCCCATGTTACCTCCTCGTTAACCTGTACATCACGACTAATGACAATTTTGTTGTTAGTCGGATCGAGAACCCTATAAGCTTTCGATCGTTCATCATAGCCAACAAATACAAGCTTGATGCTCCTATTATCAAGTTTTATCCTTCTTTCTTTTGGTACATGTGCATATGATGTGCTTCCAAACACCTTCATATGTGCTACGGTTGGCTTGTAGCCACTCCACGCTTCTTGTGGAGTTACTCCCTCCAAGCTTGCAGTTTTGCAACGATTCAACGTGTACACTGCACAGGCCACTGCTTCGGCCCATAGCTCTTTTGACACGTTCTTGCTTTTCAACATACTTCGAACCATGTCCATGATGGTTCTACTTCCTTTCAGCTACACCATTTTGTTGTGGTGAGTATGGAGCCGTCAAATGGCGTTTTATGCCATTCTCCTCACATATACCTCCTCGATCAGACCTTAATGTCTTGATGTTGTTGTCACTTTGTTTCTCCACATATGCCTTGAACTTCTTGAACATGCGAAATGCCTCAGATTTCTCCTTCAAGAAGTACACCCACGTTTTCCGTGAAAAGTCATCAATAAACGTTAAGAAATAATGATTCTTACTAATCGAGTGTGTAGTAATCGGTCCACATATGTCGGTATGCACCAACTCTAGCACCTTCTTTGCTCTATGTTCAGCTTGCTTTGGAAAACTCTTCCTTGGTAATTTTCCAACCATGCAACCTTCACAAAATCCGTCTTTGGATTCGATCATCGGCAGACCATGCACCATTCACTTTTGTGCCATTTATTGGATCCCGCCGAAATTCAAGTGTCTAAGTCGCATATGCCACAACCAATCTCCCTCAATGCATGCATTCAAGCATCTAGCACGAGCACAGGTTAGATTCAATTTAAACATTCGATTTTTGGACATTTCTACCTTTGCAATCAGATGTCCATCTTGTCCTCGCACGGTCATTTGTCGATCCTTCATCAAGATCGTGAACTCTTTCTCCAGGAGTTGTCCCATGCTTAATATGTTCGTCTTCATATCGAGCACAAAGAACACATTGGAGATAAGCTTTTGAGATCCATCCTTTACTTGGATCATGATGTGGCCTTTCCCTTCCACGCGCACCTTTGATGCATCTCCAAACGAAACGTGCCCATGTACTCCTTCCTCCAAATGTGCGAACATGTGTCTATTTCCACACATGTGGTTGCTTGCTCCCATATCGAGATACCAAAGTCCTTCTTGTTCGGCCTCCACTCCTTTGTCGGCAAGCAAGACTACATCCTCATCACAAGCATTCTCCTCCACGGCCACAAGGTTGGAGTTTTCTTCCACCCTTTTCTTCGACCAACACTCGTTTGCGTAGTGTCCATGCTTCCCACAATTGAAGGACTCAATCACCTTCTTCGATCCGCGATCACCACGGACACGGCTGGAGCTCTCCTCCACCTTCTTTTGCGACCAGCATTCTTTCGCAAAATGACCACGCTTCCCACACTTGAAGCATTCAACCTCCTTCTTTCTTGGATGGCCTCCATAATCACGACCGCTTCCACGATCTACGTTGCGAGGTTTCTCCTCCTTAAGCGACATCTTCGCTTGCAACGCCTCCTCCAAGACATCTTGTCTTTTCTTCTTCTTTCTTTTCTCGTGTGCCTCCAACGAGCTAGCTAGATCATCAATAGTCATCTTCTCGAGGTCCTTTGATTCCTCGATTGTGCACACCACATTCTCGAAGTCCTCGGTGAGAGAACGCAACACCTTCTCCACCACTCTTCCTTCGGTCACTGCCTCCCCATTTCTTTTTAACTTGTTCGCCACCATGCGAACTCTCGTCACGAAATCGGCAACTCCTTCCGGTTCTTTCATCTTTAATGCCTCGAACTCGCCTCGAAGCATTTGGAGGCGCACTTGCCTCACTCGATCAGCACCCTTGTAGCTCCTCTCAAGGGTGTCACATGCCTCTTTCGACGTCCTCGCTTCAGCGATCTTTTCAAAGCCACTCTCATCCACCGCTTGGAAGAGAGCACTCTTATCTTTGGCTCTTCTCTCCTTTTGTGCTTTGATTTGTGCGACAGTTTCTTCTCCCATCTCGGCCTCCTCCTTGAAGCCGCTCTCCACAAGATCCCAAGCATCATGCGCACCCAGCAGCGCACGCGTTTGGATACTCTAATTGTCGTAGTTGCCTTTCGAAAATCGAGGCAACGACGCATGACAAAACGAAGTCATTCCCGAGCTTCCCATCGGACGAGGCTCTGATACCAGATGTTGGAGGACGGGAGGAGGACCGGGAGCTACTGATCAACCCACCACAGGAGAATGCCCGTCTCCTGGGCTACAGGGACCGCTGATTGGCGGTCCCCAACCGCCGATTGGCGGTCTAAAAGGCGCACCTCGTGCGCTGCCTTAGACCGCCCTGATCACCATTCCTTTTGCCTTCTTTTGACACCACAAGATCCATTCTTGATCTATTCTACTGGGGGGCACGAAGGAAAGAATGTAACTCTCTCCTTGACACTCACAAAGCAAAAAATGATTTTGCAATGCACACTTTTCTTTTTTCTACTCACATACTCACTCTTTTCTCACACAATTTCGTGGCTCAACTTTTAATGCTTGATATATATTGTTGTTCTGTTACAAATGGTGAATTCTAGTGCTTTATATAGGCACTTACATGACCCTACAACTTCCAAATTTAAAGACTACATAAAAATGATCATTCAAGATCATTACACTCTCTACTTAAATTGCATACATAATTAGGACGAAAATTACACAAAAAATGAAAAGACTCTTGTCTCTTCCACTCCCTCAACATTTTGTCTTCTTATGTGTTGACTCTTCACTCCCTTGATGAGTCATCAAACAATGATGATGTGGCGGGTGACTAGGACGCCACATAGGGTTAAGTCGCCACCTAGGATTAAGTTTCATTCTCAATAAATTAAAGACAAATTAGCTAAACCATTATGGTTAAAGAAATAAATGTTTTTCTAATACCACTTAGTGTTTTTTCGTTACTCCTTAGGTTTACTTTTTTTATTTGTACCAAAATATTATTAATAAATAAATTGGTTACTTTGGGAAAATTGTGTTTCTGTTTTTATTAATTCAATTGTGATTGTATACTTATATTAAATTTTAAAAAAATAATCGAAAAATCATAAACACAAACAAACGAAGAAAACCCAACCAGTCTACTCAGTTGTTGTGAAAAGTAACAGGTTGGAAAGCAAAAGAAACCGTTAAAGTTAGCACTCGAAATGGTTTCCGGTGGTGTTTTGGCTGCATTTCTCGAAAAGAGATGATATATCTGTGTTAATTTTATTCTTACGGCATAGGTGAAATACTCCCCTCCAGTTTGAGTTTTTAAATTAACTTATTTTGCTGGACACAAACATGACTACAAGACAACAAGATAAAAAATTTAGTGTGGTAAAAGCCAAGTAAAGTAGTCAAAGAGTCGTAGTGATATGTACGCAAGTGACGATTTTATTACAACTAACCTATTTTGATGTTGCATCAGTAGTCGAAAGAAAGAAATTAATTGGAAAAAGTTTTTTTGCATTCTTATTATCAAGTCGATATGAGACTTATGTTTTGTCTATTCGTTTCTACATTTTTCAAGACTTGGATTTTTGCTTAGTTAAGAGCACCCTTAACGGGTGCTCTTTGCCCGGGCGCCCTCCGGGGCGCCCGGGCAGCCCTCCCTTAACGGGAGGGCGTGCCCTGGGCGTCCGGGAGGGGGGCCACGTACCCCACATTCGTCCAATTTTTTTTGTTTTAAAAATAAAGATTATTTATATATAATTAGGATAATGTATTAATTAGGTAAATGAAATTTAATTAATTAGGTATTACAAAATAATTGAAAAAATATTTTATAATTAATTAACAATTTTTTGATTTACTTAAAAAAATCATAAACAAATTAAGAAATATAAAATACAAATACAATACATATACACTTCGGAAACAAAATACAATACCAGTACAGAATACGAAATATTGTAGGTCCTTGATGCTTGAGAAGTCCAAGCCTCGATCCAATCGTCTCGTCTTTAGTGAGTCACGCGCGTACTATAGGTTTTCGATGCTTGAATTAAATGTTAATTAAAAACGAAGGAATTGTGATATTAAATAATTACGATAATGATTATTAATACATTTTGTTGATTGTTGAAAGAGTTTTGGAGAGAAGAATAAAAATAATGACGTGACAACAAATACTGTAGGGTGGATTGGGTAATGGTTAAGGATTTTGTAGGGAGTTGTTTGTGCTGACATGGCAGAGAGAGAAGCTGACGTGCCTGAGAGAGAAAGCAGGACACCCGGAAACCGACTGGACGCGTTAATGTTGCTCTAAGTTTATGAAATGGTACTGTGCATGAAACCGGTTGGACATCTTTTCATGAATAGATTCTGACATGTTTTCAAATTTCCATTGGAGACCAAACAAAGTTCTCATCAGTTATCATTCCTGAATAGCATAACATTAATCCATCAACAGAGGCTACTATGGGAACTAAATTGTGATTTAAGTAAAAAATAACTGATATTCCAGATGAATGGTACCATACATATCAGACTGTAGCCTAAGATGGTAATAAGGTTTGTTTGGGACATATTTAAAGCAGAACACAAACTACATACGTGGACAGATAGACAATTGATCAGTCAAGCGTCGAGCCCAAGCTTCTTTCTGAGACTGGAGAAGGGCTCGTAAACCTCAAGGTGGTTGGCAAGTGATTTGGCGACAGTGTCCCTTTGCTTGCACCTCTCCACCCAAGCCATGAGCTTGGGGAAGTGTTGTTCCATGCTGAAACCACCAACTTTCTCCCAAGAGTAGAACCAAGTGGAGAAGGGAATGAGACACACATCCACCATTCCAAACTTGTTGTCTGCTCCAAAGAAGGGCTTCTCTCCCAATTCTCCTTCCAGCACCTTTAAGTGTCCTAGCAATGCTTTCTTACCTTCTTCGGCCTCATCTGGCTTTCCCAGCCAAAGTTGCCTCGAGGTTTGGTAGATCTGCACGTATATATGGTATGGCGATTACTAAGCTCCAGAGAACAAGAAGAGAAATAAAGAACATGCATGAGTGATACTGTAATTATTGTTGTCGAATGAAATTCATTATCACTAACATGAAAACAGGTATATCTACAAAATAAACCTAACCAAGCATAACCGAATTCTAGGATGTTATGTGTGTAAAGATTGTAGGTTGAATTGGTTTGATAAGAAATAAGCAATCCTGCAAATAAGGAACCACTAATTCGACTTGTAATATTAAAGAATACAAAAGCTACCCAGAAAAGCAATGAATTATCAGATACATATATATAAGGAAACAACAAACTACTTGTCTTAATAACACATTAAAAGCATAAATCAGATTGGATAGAATAATTAGTTAGTTGCCAAAAAACCCCAAGAAAAAAAGATCATGTAATGAATTCATGTCATAGTAAATGAAAAAGAAGTCTAATGCAACATCAAGTACGGTAAGGAGTCGGTTTTTCGCAATCGTACCCCTCTCACCCTGTAACATAAAGGTTGTTTATCATCGACCCGTGATGTGATGTGTTGACAACTTTCTGCTAATTCACAGTAAATAAGAATTTCAGACAGCTTATATGAACTGATTTAATCCAATGTAACCGGAAAAAAGAATATGCAAATGGTAGCTAGGCAATCTAAAAGTGAGATACATTTTTATCGATGAAATCAACCCAGAAGCGAGCTTGGGCACAAAGGTAGGGGTCGTGGGAGGGCAGGAGAGGGTTGGGTTGGTTCCATTTCTCGTCGATGTAGTGTAGGATGATGGAGGACTCGCAGATGGGTTTGGCGTCATCCAACAGCACCGGAATCTTCTTGTGGATGGGGTTAGATCTAAGTAACAAGTCGCTCTTGTTGTTCAACAGATCCTCTTCCTGATAGCGGTACGTAAGGTTCTTCTCAGCGAGGGCGATGCGGACTCTCATCCCAAACATGCTCAGCTTGAAATCCAGCAGAACCAAACCCTTCTCTGATTCCATCTTCTTCCAACCCTTCCACGGATCTCTCTGCGTGTGTTTCAAGTGTTTTCTGTTTCAACAAAAAAACTAACGTGTACGCTGCTGCATCTCTACTCACTCAATCTATCTTATCTCAACAATCAACGTCATCAAGATTCGTATTCTCTTGCAACACGATTCACTAACCACCCTTTCATTATCTTTTATGCTCCTTCACGAAATTATTTTCTGTTTTTTCACTATATATATAAATATCAGTATGTTCTACAAGAACTTCGTGTAAATAGAATCTCAAATGATGCAAGAGTGCTAAGGGTAGGGAGTAAGCGGACCGGGTCAAAAAAAAAAAAGTACTACTACCACCCCCCAAGGGTGAATTAGGAGGATCTTATTTGATCAAAGCTTGGACATGGGTCTAGGTGGGCCCGTCCTTGTCCTGTCGGGCTATCCAGTCTGTCCCATAAAAAAAAATTATTTATTTCAAAACACCTATAAAAGTACCTAAAATACTAAATATATATAAGATTATTGGACCCACGGGTCATGCCCGACATGTTACCCAAGTCTACATCATACTACAACAAAACCAGTGCAAAGTTTTTTCTATGCATTGTTCAATTCTCGGTAGTCTTGAATACTAATTTTTCGAATATATTCTATTGATGATACATGTCATTCATTTTTCCAATGTGATGCTCCTGTCAACTTAGCTTGCAAACATTTTATGCATTTTTTTGTTAATAAATAAAACACAGATTAGAATGCAAAATGTTATTATAAGACCTTATATTTATTTATTTATTTATGTTTGAGTGCATTAACTTGTATATCAATTATCAAAAAGCGGAAAGAAAAAAACTCCATGAATTAAGCTATATATAGTTGTCTAAATTTAACCTATGATATCAATCTACCGTAGATTCCAATATCGAAATAGGAAAATAACTTTTTTACATAATAGAATAGTATTAAAGGAAAAAAAAGAAATAATATTTCCAACCTTGGGTAAATCTAATCTTTGGCATGGCCTAAAGTTTATTTTTCTTATACGAATTTAATTAAAAACACATAATTGACAAGATTTTAAAAATAAAACAATGGTTTAATTTTCGGATTCAATATTAGGATTCTAACTTAACGTAAATTAGTGAAAAATGTAAATATACTTGCAACAATTCTTTTTCCATTGCATGCCTATATACATAAAATCTTCATCACAATATTTATCCAACATTTTCTTATAACCTTAATTAAAGGCTTATCAAACAAATGCTTTTTTAAAAGATTTTGGTGGACATAGAAAACTTACATGGTCGATTGTTTTGGGGTTTAATTTTTCCTTGACGTTTATTGAATTTAGAAGGAAACATAAAGTCAAATTTAAACGTAAAATAAAGTAATTTTTGTGAGATCCTAATCCTAATTGGGTTTTATTTGTTGTTTAGGTGGTGTTTAGGAGATGAGATGGACGACTAAGATGGAGTGATGTTGGATGAGTGGTTGAGATGAAAGGTGGGTTGCTTAAGGTGGATTTTCTCTCTCTCTCACTCGTCTCTCTTCCACTCTCTCACGCATCTCTCTCCCCCCCTCTCAGCGATTGTGCTTCGGCGTGGAGGTGTTCTCCGACGAGGAGAAGTGGGGTTTGGCGAGTGTTGGTTGGTGGAGGTGAGTGTTGGTTGCTAAACCCATCCCTTGTTTCTTCTTCTTTCTTTCTCTCTCTCTTAACCTTCATCGTTTCCAGTTGGTGTGGAGATTGACAAAGGTGGAGGTGTGCCTGTGAAAGAGCGAGGAGGTACGAACATTGATCAAGCGAGCGTTTGTCGATGGATCGTGATATTGGGAGAAGTGCTCGAGGAAACGCTGTCGAGGTTCTTCGAAGGTTTCTTCAAACGTTCATGGTATGTCAAACTTGTGGTTGTAGCTCACTTTTGGTGTGTGAGTATTTGGAAGTTGATGGTAGGCCGAAAGGCTTGTCGCAAGCAAACTTGCAGCAGATTTTACTGCTGGATGGGTCGACCGGTTGGTGCAAACGATCGACCGTTCCAAGTGAGAATTTGGGTTTCTGCCTCACACCGGTCGAACCATGCCCTTGGGTGGTCGACCGGTTGTGCATTTGAGGCAGGCCTGGTTGGTTTCGGTCGAACGGAGCCTCTTTGCCTTTCGACAGTGTAATAACCTAATCTAAAACATCTTAATTAACTAAACCTAAACCTAATTAACCCTAATTAATCATGCATGAAGAGGTGGAGGTGTTGGACATGTGGAGATTGAGGTGGATGACTTGGGTTGGAGGCTTTGGAGGTGGAATGGGAGATAAGATTTGAACTCTTCTATAAATAGGATTGTTAGATTAATTGCAAACGTTTTCTTCATCTTTTGCTTTTACCAGAGAGTGAGAGAGAGATATTCGGAGAGAAGAAGTAAAGAAGAAGAAGAAGAAGGAGAGAAGAAGTGAAGAAAGAGAAGAAGAAGTGGAGTGAAGTGGTGCAAGCTTGGGAGGCGTCTACAAACTCCTTCAAGGTATGCCAAGTCTTCATATTAACTCCCCAAGAGGTGTGGGAGTGTAGAGGACGGCGTTGGTGTCGTTTCTCCGGTGAAAACCCTACTGGACGGAGGTTGAAGACGACTGGTTCGGTCGACCGTTGGGTGTTTCGGTCGACCGAACAACGTCTAAATGATGCCTGTCCAGTAGGAAGATGTATTGTTCGGTCGACCGGTAGTTGGGTCGGTCGACCGATATTTATAAATATTAACTTGGTTCCCGGAACGGTCGAACGATGTCTGTGAGACGGTCGACCGTTATGCCAAATTTAAGCGGGAAAATAAAGGGTTACATTAGCCGGTCGACCGGTGTTGTTTCGGTCGACCGAACCCAGTATATAGATTAGACAGGCCTTCGGCCGACTGAGTGTGTGTCTCGGTCGACCGAACTGCGCAAGGTCGGTTCGAGCGTTGACCATCTAAACGGTCGACCGCTCTGGATCCGGTCGACCGACCGCGTGCAGTTTTCCTGTAGTGAAGTGCTTGTTGATCCGGTTAACCGGAAGAGTTCCGGTCGACCGAATTCAGTGGGCAGGATTCATGCAGGCATTCTTATCGGTTGAACGGACCCTGGTTCGACCGACAGGATATATATGTATATAAAATGTATAGCATAGACCTTCCAAACGGTCGACTGCTAGATGACTTTTGTTCGACCAATTGGTAGGTATTTCGGTTGGCGTGGTTCGACCAGTAGACTTGTTTGTACAGTACCGTGTACTGTGTGGGGGACCGGTTGACCGGTGTGCTTTTAGCGGTTGACCGATCTGCCGCAGGTTGGTGGATTTATCCACACGCGAGCCGTCGATGTCAGGTCGACTACCGGCTCCGAGGCGACGGTTGATTACCGGCTTTGAGAGCTACGGATTTCACCTTCGACGAAGGCGTATTATTGTACTACCATTTTTCCTCTCTTACCGAGCGGGGTGTGAGGGATGTGTACCGTAAACCTTGGGCAGTTTGCGAGGGTTTAGCGGTAGGCCGAGGATGTTCCGGCAGGGTGCGCGCTAGGCGACTCTTGGGGGAGCAGTGGCTGTCGTCTGACCCGAGTTGTGTATTCGGCGGGCTGACTCGCTCCTTGGGTGCGGCGTGTACCGGGGGTTCCTTCCTGCACTTTTGGGGAGCAGTGGTGTCGACTGACCCTTGTGAGGCAGCGGTGGACTGACTTGACCCTAGTGGCAGGAGTGGTTCAGTGCCGCGGAGGCGGTGAGGGCATTATTGTGGGCCCGAGGCGGATGATCATGTGCATTGTATTGCATTGTCTTTAATTCCTTTTTATATTTTTAGGAGACTTGGTATACGGGGTTCCTGCAGGGAACTCAGGCATGTTTGTTGTTTGCATTTCAGGTAGCGAGCAGGTTTAGAGTCAGGTGGTGACCGAGGACGGTGCCCCCGAGATCAGATCCTGTAGTTGTCAGTCTCTTCCTTTTGAGGTGATTACATATTGTATAGCTTTTGTCATAATCACAGTCAGTTTGTATAGTTGACTTCCACGTGGATCATATTTATATTATATATGTTGGTTTGTTTCCCGTGACGTGCCCAGTGTTGACCGTTGACGGTCTTTATTATTGTTTAAATTTTCCGTTGTTTTCGGGTACATTACAATTTGGTATCAGAGCGTTGATCGCGGCGTACTTGTCCAAAGAAACCACCTTGAGTTAGGAGTTAGGTCTAGAGGATCATGCATGCACAGATTATATTGATATTGTCTTGTTTCCTTTGGCAGATGCTTCCTAGACGGGGAAAGGCGGTTGCCCATACTCGCGGTGAGAGTGAGACTGCGAGGGATGAGGCTTGGGAGGATGAGCGTCGGACGTTGTTCGATACGGTCGGACGTCTGACAGAGATGCTACAGCAGCAGACGGCACAGACTGGGCAGACGGGGACTGGCGCTATGCATGACCGGTTTATGCGCCAGCATCCGCCTACCTTTCTGGGGCAGTACGACGCAGAGGCTGCGGAGGAGTGGATCTTCACTATGCAGAAGATCTTCAGTGCTATTGGTTGTCCTCCAGAGGCGAGAGTGGGCCTGGCTACATATGTGTTGGGCGGTGCTGCGTCCAACTGGTGGAGGTCCACATCTGCAGTGGTGTTTGCGGACAGAGATGATATAGCCTGGGAGGAGTTCGTTGGCGAGTTCAACGAGCAGTATTTTCCGCAGCATGTCCAGGATGAGAAGAGGGAGGAGTTTCTGAGTCTTCAGCAGGGAGACATGACCCTGGCAGGCTACATCAGGAAGTTCAACGCCCTTGAGCGTTACTGTCCCGAGATGTATATTACACAGGAGCAGAGAGCAGGGAAGTTCGTCCGAGGGCTCCGGAAGCAGTTGAGGACGAAGGTGCTGACACACATGCCGAGCACGTTGGCCGATGCAGTGAAGAGTGCCTCTGTTCTTGATCGTGACTACAGGGAGAACTACCAGGATGAGAGGAGGCCATCAGGTAGGTTCTCTGGGAGGCCAGGAGGTCAGACTGGAGGGAATCCGGGCAAGAAGCCCCGGTTCGAGGGAGCAGGAGTTGCAGTACCGCGACCTGAGCCTTGTGGTAGATGTGGGAGGTTTCACTCCGGGCCGTGCTTCACCCCTGGAGCATGTCATGGGTGTGGCCAGCTGGGCCACTTTATTAGGAGCTGTCCGAGCCGAGGAGCTGGGCCGAGCAGACCACCGGGTTTACCCGCACCAGGCAGAGGAGGAGGCGGAGGTAGACCACCTTTCAGACCACAGCAGGGGCAGCGCACTGGCAGAGTTTTCACCATCCAGGCAGAGGAGTCTCGGGATGGAGGCGCTGTCGTGGAAGGTACACTTCTTGTCGCAGGTTCAGTAGCTAGGGTGCTCTTTGATTGTGGCGCGACACACTCGTTCATCTCAGAGCGATTTGCGGGAGTGTTGGGCTGTACCATTGCGATGTTGACTGCCACGTTGGAGGTCAGCACACCCCTGGGTCTGGTGGGCACTGTGGGGAGATTTGTCCCCGGCGCCACGGTTGTTTCGGGAGATCAGGAGTTTCCGGCAGACCTGGTCTTGCTACCGATGGAGGACTTTGATGTCATACTTGGGATGGATTGGCTGTCCCAATATGATGTTCGAGTCTTGTGCCGTGAGAAGAAGATTTTGATCCCGAGGAAGGGTTTGCCTGATATTCTGATTAGAGGGATCAAAAGCAGAGGGGGTCGCATTATTGTATCTGCTGTGAGAGCTCAGAGACTGTTGCAGCAGGGTTGTGCAGCATTTCTGGCGACACTTGTGGTTGCGGAGGCAGAGTCTCAGAGGCTAGAGGACATTGAGGTGGTGCAGGAGTTCGCGGATGTTTTTCCAGCGGAGATTCCAGGTTTACCACCACACCGGGAGTTGGAGTTCGGCATAGAGTTGGTAGCTGGTACTACACCACAGTCGAAGGCTCCATACCGGATGGCACCTGCTGAGTTGACAGAGTTGAAGAAGCAGTTGCAGGAGTTGATGGACTCTGGATTTATCAGACCGAGCGTCTCGCCTTGGGGTGCACCAGTTTTGTTTGTGAAGAAGAAGGACGGATCCTTGAGGATGTGCATAGACTACAGGATGCTGAACCAGGTGACGGTGAAGAATAGGTATCCCTTACCTAGGATCGAGGACCTCTTTGATCAGCTGCAGTCAGCGAAGGTTTTCTCGAAGATTGACCTACGTTCAGGATATCACCAGTTGAGGATTCAAGATGAGGACATCCAGAAGACAGCCTTCAGGACGAGATATGGACACTATGAGTTCTTGGTGATGCCATTTGGATTGACGAATGCTCCGGCAGCGTTCATGGATCTGATGCACCGGACATTCAGGCAGTATATTGATATATTTGTGATTGTCTTCGTGGATGACATTTTGATTTATTCACCAGATGTGGAGCAGCACAGAGAGCATCTGAGGATTATACTCAGCATCTTGAGGGCTCAGCAGTTATATGCTAAGTTCTCAAAGTGCGAGTTTTGGCTGGACAGAGTGGCATTTCTCGGACACATTGTATCGGCAGAGGGGATATCAGTGGATCCGGCAAAGGTAGAGGCAGTGACACAGTGGAGGACCCCTACGAGCGTGACGGAGATTAGGAGCTTTGTTGGACTGGCGGGTTATTACCGTCGCTTCATCAAAGACTTCTCGAGATTGGCAGCACCACTGACGGCTCTGACGCAGAAGGGAGTCACTTTTGTTTGGTCGCAGAAGTGCGAGGACAGCTTTCAAGAGCTGAAAAGACTGTTGACCACAGCACCAGTTTTGTCATTGCCGAGTGGCACGGGTGGATTCGTGATTTATAGCGACGCTTCAGGAGTTGGCTTAGGATGTGTACTTATGCAGCACGGGAGGGTGATCGCGTACGCATCCAGACAGCTGAAGGTCCATGAGAGGAATTACCTGACACATGATTTGGAGTTAGCAGCAGTGGTTCATGCACTGAAGACCTGGAGACACTATCTTTATGGCGAGCAGTTCGAGGTGTTTACAGATCATCAGAGTCTGAAGTACCTGTTCTCGCAGAAGGAGCTGAACATGAGGCAGCGCAGATGACTTGAGTTCATTTAGGACTATGACTTCACTATCTCTTACCATCCGGGGAAGGCGAACACAGTTGCAGACGCTTTGAGCCGGAAGGTAGAGGTATCAGTAGCAGGCCTATGCATTCAGGAGTGGAGACTGCTAGAGTCCTTGGCAGAGTGGAGGCCATTTGCTGATAGCTCTGAGGGCGCAGTGATTGCCGGAGTGAGAGTAGAGCCTCAGACAGTATCAGCAGTGATTCATGCTCAGACTACAGATGAGGAGTTGAGCAGTTTGTTACAGTTAGCTGCCAGAGATGGGTCAGACTTCAGAGTTGGAGTGGATGGAGGTCTGAGATTCAGAGACCGTATCTGGGTGCCGAAGACAGAGGACCTAAGACATGATATCATGGAGGAGGCACACAGATCGAGATATTCCATTCATCCAGGGAGCACCAAGATGTACAAAGACCTGCAGCGGAACTTCTGGTGGCGAGGTATGAAGAAGGACGTTGCAGACTTCGTGTCGAGGTGTTTGGTCTGTCAGCAGGTGAAGATCGAGCACCAGAGACCAGCAGGACAGATGCAGAGGATTGAGTTGCCTGAGTGGAAGTGGGAGCACGTGACGATGGATTTTGTTACGGGGCTACCGAGGACACGGAGATTCCACAATGCGATTTGGGTTATAGTCGATCGACTGACCAAGTCGGCGCATTTCTTAGCTATTAAGACCACTCTTGCTCTGGAGGGTCTAGCTAAGTTATATATTGATGAGATTGTCAGACTTCATGGCGTACCAGTCAGTATCATTTCAGACAGAGATTCCAGATTCACTTCGAGATTTTGGGAGAGTCTACACAGAGCACTGGGGACACGTCTGAAGTTTAGCACAGCTTTCCACCCACATACTGATGGCCAGTCAGAGCGGACGATACAGACATTGGAGGACATGCTGAGAGCGTGTACACTGGACTGGGCCGGGCATTGGGATGAGCACTTGCCGTTGATAGAGTTTGCCTACAACAACAGCTACCACTCGAGTATTGGGATGACACCATATGAGGCATTATACGGGAGACCGTGTAGATCGCCGGTATGCTGGAGTGATGTGGGCGAGAGACAGCTAGTTGGACCTGACATTATTCAGTTGTATTCAGAGAAGGTCGACGTGATTCGGAGACGACTAGCTACGGCACAGAGCAGGCAGAAGAGTTATGCTGATACGCGGAGGCGTGAGCTGACTTTTGATGTAGGAGATCATGTCTTCCTGAAGATCTCACCTTCCAGAGGTGTGATGAGATTCGGGAAGAAGGGGAAGCTGAGTCCGAGATATGTTGGACCTTTTGAGATATTGGATCGGGTCGGTGAGGTGGCATATAGGATTGCACTACCACCACAGTTCGCAGGACTTCACAACGTCTTCCATGTTTCTATGCTGAGGAAGTACGTGGCCGATCCAGCTCATGTGATAGAGATAGCAGTGCCAGAGATCCGGCAGGATTTGTCATTAGATGAGAGACCAGTTCAGATTGTGGATCAGATGGTACATCAGCTCAGGAGGAGAGCAATTCCGATGGTGAAGGTCAGGTGGCAGCATCACACGGTCAGAGAGGCTACCTGGGAGATCGAGGAGGATGTCAGGAAGCAGTATCCAGAGTTATTCCGGTAAGTTACTTGTTTCAAATTTCGCGGACGAAATTCTTTTAAGGAGGGTAGATTGTAATAACCTAATCTAAAACATCTTAATTAACTAAACCTAAACCTAATTAACCCTAATTAATCATGCATGAAGAGGTGGAGGTGTTGGACATGTGGAGATTGAGGTGGATGACTTGGGTTGGAGGCTTTGGAGGTGGAATGGGAGATAAGATTTGAACTCTTCTATAAATAGGATTGTTAGATTAATTGCAAACGTTTTCTTCATCTTTTGCTTTTACCAGAGAGTGAGAGAGAGATATTCGGAGAGAAGAAGTAAAGAAGAAGAAGAAGAAGGAGAGAAGAAGTGAAGAAAGAGAAGAAGAAGTGGAGTGAAGTGGTGCAAGCTTGGGAGGCGTCTACAAACTCCTTCAAGGTATGCCAAGTCTTCATATTAACTCCCCAAGAGGTGTGGGAGTGTAGAGGACGGCGTTGGTGCCGTTTCTCCGGTGAAAACCCTACTGGACGGAGGTTGAAGACGACTGGTTCGGTCGACCGTTGGGTGTTTCGGTCGACCGAACAGCGTCTAAATGATGCCTGTCCAGTAGGAAGATGTATTGTTCGGTCGACCGGTAGTTGGGTCGGTCGACCGATATTTATAAATATTAACTTGGTTCCCGGAACGGTCGAACGATGTCTGTGAGACGGTCGACCGTTATGCCAAATTTAAGCGGGAAAATAAAGGGTTACATTAGCCGGTCGACCGGTGTTGTTTCGGTCGACCGAACCCAGTAGATAGATTAGACAGGCCTTCGGCCGACCGAGTGTGTGTCTCGGTCGACCGAACTGCGCAAGGTCGGTTCGAGCGTTGACCATCTAAACGGTCGACCGCTCTGGATCCGGTCGACCGACCGCGTGCAGTTTTCCTGTAGTGAAGTGCTTGTTGATCCGGTTAACCGGAAGAGTTCCGGTCGACCGAATTCAGTGGGCAGGATTCATGCAGGCATTCTTATCGGTTGAACGGACCCTGGTTCGACCGACAGGATATATATGTATATAAAATGTATAGCATAGACCTTCCAAACGGTCGACTGCTAGATGACTTTTGTTCGACCAATTGGTAGGTATTTCGGTTGGCGTGGTTCGACCGGTAGACTTGTTTGTACAGTACCGTGTACTGTGTGGGGGACCGGTTGACCGGTGTTTTTTTAGCGGTTGACCGATCTGCCGCAGGTTGGTGGATTTATCCACACGCGAGCCGTCGATGTCAGGTCGACTACCGGCTCCGAGGCGACGGTTGATTACCGGCTTTGAGAGCTACGGATTTCACCTTCGACGAAGGTGTATTATTGTACTACCATTTTTCCTCTCTTACCGAGCGGGGTGTGAGGGATGTGTACCGTAAACCTTGGGCAGTTTGCGAGGGTTTAGCGGTAGGCCGAGGATGTTCCGGCAGGGTGCGCGCTAGGCGACTCTTGGGGGAGCAGTGGCTGTCGTCTGACCCGAGTTGTGTATTCGGCGGGCTGACTCGCTCCTTGGGTGCGGCGTGTACCGGGGTTTCCTTCCTGCACTTTTGGGGAGCAGTGGTGTCGACTGACCCTTGTGAGGCAGCGTTGGACTGACTTGACCCTAGTGGCAGGAGTGGTTCAGTGTCGCGGAGGCGGTGAGGGCATTATTGTGGGCCCGAGGCGGATGATCATGTGCATTGTATTGCATTGTCTTTAATTCCTTTTTATATTTTTAGGAGACTTGGTATACGGGGTTCCTGCAGGGAACTCAGGCATGTTTGTTGTTTGCATTTCAGGTAGCGAGCAGGTTTAGAGTCAGGTGGTGACCGAGGACGGTGCCCCCAAGATCAGATCCTGTAGTTATCAGTCTCTTCCTTTTGAGGTGATTACATATTGTATAGCTTTTGTCGTAATCACAGTCAGTTTGTATAGTTGACTTCCACGTGGATCATATTTATATTATATATGTTGGTTTGTTTCCCGTGACGTGCCCAGTGTTGACCGTTGACGGTCTTTGTTATTGTTTAAATTTTCCGCTGTTTTCGGGTATGTTACAGACAGAGTGCGCTGTTGTAGGTCGATTGGGGCGTTGACCATCCAAACGGTCGACCGCCTGTTTGACTCGTCTGACCGATGACTTAAGTTGATTTGTGGTTGGGTTCGACCGAAAGTGGTTAGGTCAACCAGTGTTGTTTGGACGCATCGTGGATTTTACTGGTGGAATTCGGTCAACCGAGACTCCTCGGGGGTTCGACCGTTGATGATGTTGAGCGATGGTGGATTTCACTGGTGGGTTTCGATCGAACGGGTCCCCTTTACCGTTTGACCGATTGGTCGTTATGTTCGTTGAACCTGGGAGGTGACCTTCTAAACGGTCGACCGGTCCCTGACTTTGGTTCGATCGAACGTATGGAGTGTTGGTCGAACCAATTGCCATGTTTTGGTGAGATTCGATCGACCGGGACTCTTGGTTTGGTCGACCATTTGTGTCCAGTTTCTCACATTGGAGGTGCGGTTGTTGTGGTCGTCCGTGTGATGCTAGTTGTGGTACCGATGTTCTTCCGACAAGTGTGCTAGTGAGGTCGAGTTTTGAGGTGGTTGGGTGAAAGAGCACTGGAGCCCCGTAACTGTCGTGAGAGTTGTGGTTGGGTGAAAATGTCCTGGAGCCCAGCTAGTCTGTGCGGGGTTGGGTGAAAAAGTCGTGGAGCTCCGTAGTGCGTTCAGGTTGGGTGAAAAAACCCTGGAGCCTGACTATGGACCGTGTGATAAGGGTTGGGTGAAAAAGCCCTGGAGCCCTTAGACGTTCGAGTTGAGTGAAAGAGCCCTGGAGCCATGGTTGTATCGTGGTAGTTGTGGTTAGGTGAAAAAGCCCTGGAGCCCAGCTTGACGACATTGTGTGTTGCGGTGGTTGGGTGAAAAAGCCCTGGAGCCCCGTAACTGTGGTGTGTGCTGTGGTTGGGTGAAAAGGCCCTGGAGCCCAGCCTTGTTGTTTATACTTTTCTTTGTTGATAGAATTGTATGCTAGAGTATTTCAGTTTCATACATTGTAGAGTTTTGCATACGGGGTTTCCTTCTGGAAACTCAGGCATTGTTGCATGTTTGCTTTTCAGGCTGTGATCGGTGTTAGGGGTGTGGTGACTGAGGAGAGGAACACCGCTACCAGATCAAGCTTTCTCTCGTTTTGAGGTCGGAGTGATTACTTGTATTTGTTGTATAGCCTTTTTGATGTAATCACACTTTTGAAATATATATATATATATATATATATATATATATATATATGCTGGTGCACCTGTTTCCTTATATTTGAGTAATATCCTTTGCTTTGTTTGTATGTTATAAAATTTTAAATTCTTCCGCTGTTTGAGGATGTTACAACTTGGTATCAGAGCGGCCGGTTCCGGTGTCCTTATCCAAAGAAACCACCCTTAGAGTTTTAGAGTCTGCATTAGTTCATGCATTTTATGATTTTGATGTGTGTTGTCATGTTTGTGTATAGATGCCTCCGAGACGCGTAAGACCTCCCACACGGGACCGTAGCACCAGCGATGATACTAGGGGCACGAACTGGGCTGAGGAGTGGCGGATGCTCTATGACACAGTGGAGCGACTAGGTGCGATGTTGGATCGCCAGCTAGGCAAAGGAGAGTCAGCCATGGCAGGAGCGATGCTCGATCACTTTATGAGACAACACCCGCCTACCTTCGATGGTTGAGACGATTCTGAGGCTGCAGAGGATTGGGTCCAGAAGATTCATGACATTTTCAGGCAATTGAGTTCCTTCCGAGAGCAAGGCAGACATGGCAGCTTATTGTAGGATCGTATGGGTCAGTTATGCTAATCACAATTAATCCTAAATACCCACTTGTTTAACTATCAAAGATAAGTGCAGCGGAATTTAAACAAACAAGCGAGTAAAGGAAAAGAAACACAAACCACAATCGACACGGGGGTTTTACAGAGGTTCAGCCACCGCCTACGTCCTCTCTTGCAAGCTCCGCTCGACACTTCGAGCTCCGCTCACGTCTTCACTATCCACTCCCCGTTCCGGGCCGGGAGAGAACACCTTTTACAAAACACGCTCCACAAACACCCTCGTGAGCTTGACTTTCTTCTCTCACAATCCGAGAGGAACACTTCGGACTTTCACCGAAGTCCTTGCTTCTTTTACAAGTGAGAACTTGAGTGGAATACACTCTCTAGCTTGAGCACATTTGAATGAGATTGGATTTGTGATTAAAGTGTGGAAGGTTTGAGGCTTTGAGTGTGTTGGGTTTCTCTCTAATGTATTGGACAAGTAGTGGTAGGAGTGTTGTGTTAAAATGTGTTTTACAACTCTATTTATAAGCCTTAGAGAGAATAGAGCCGTTGGGATTGATTGGGTGTTAGTTGATGTGTGATACACAAAATAGAAATTTGTAGGACCCAATTCAGGATGAATTCGGTCGACCGGATCGGGCTGAACGGTCGACCGTTAGGCAGTTTTGAACTAAGTTCGGTCGACCGGTTAAGCAACGGTCGACCGCCCAACGCTACGATTTAGGTACACTTAAGTGATCGGTCGAACACCTATAGGGAAACGGTCGACCGATTTGTACCGGGCACTTTGGGGTTGACAAACAGTGATGTATTCGGTCGACCAAAACAGGTCTAGCGGTCGACAGTTTTTCAACAGGAGATTTGGGTTTGTCAAGAGATGGACAAACGGTCGACTGATCATGGTCCTCGGTTGACCGATACATGAAATGTATTTGGGGTATAATTGGTTTAATACGAATACGACCGTTGGGTATATACGACAAAAGTAACGGTCGGGAAAATAAGTTCAGACGGTCGACCGAAAGGCAAAACACGGTCGACCGAAACTAGACAGTGAAACACAAACAGGATACTTGATCATTCGGTCGACCGAACGGCATGTTGCGGTCGACCGAATGTGGGCAGACAGTTAGGGTCTAAGTTTGGTGATCTATTGAAGTCCATATTATGTGAAATTTCATGTGTGACTTCTATAAGGAACCTAGTGTGTGTTTAAGTTGATTTTAGCTCAAGTATGCTCAATTTACACATGTTCCGAAAGACTCAAAGAAATACAAAATACATGTCTTCAAAAGAGCTTGATTACATGTCTTGACTTGATTTTCCTTTCTTCCTTGAGTCTTGATCACCTGTAGAGGTTAGCACAAAGCAATATACATGCAATGCAATATGTGTGCTACTCTACATTATATAATTAAGATTAGGTTAATTAAATCATCAAAACATAGATTAACGCCAAAAAGCCAACAATCTCCCCCTTTTTGATGATGGCAACCTATATCTTAACTATATCTTAATACATGGAATTTGTATATGTAAACTATGCATATTAATGCTCCCCCTATGAATGTGCATAGTTTTTGTTCAATTTTATTCCAAATTCCAAGTTACCCCCTTAATTATCTCTCCCCCTTTGACATCCATCAAACAATTGATATGAATAAAAACAAAGATTATACAATTGAAGGTCAATGTGGATGTCTTGTTATGAAGTCGCTCCCCCTAAATTTTGCACTTCATTACTCTAACAAAATGATATTGATTAAGCTCCCCATATAGATATGAATATGATTTTGCAATTTGGTTCAATTTTTATTTGCTCCCCTATTAACATCAAGTGAATATTACAATTAAGCATGTGATGTTTCATTTCCCTTTTTTACATCCATTTAGACAATTTGACTCTAAACATTATGAATGTTATTAAAACATAAAGATTTGCAATGAATGGGTATATGATATGTCAATTGAGCATATAACCTAGACTAGAACCAATTTGATTGATAAAGTTTAGAGGATAGGAATTTATACCAACTTGAGGCTTGAATTGGTTCCAATCTCATTTGGTGATGCAAGCGGATTTGAATTTAACTCTTAAGCTCGCCCGGTCACCACCGATTTCTTCCTCAAGCACCTACAAGTGTAGATTTAGGTACCCAAACAACTTTGGGTCCTTGAATATTAGCTTTGGGAACCCAAACCATTTTGGTTTTAGGAGCCCACACACTTGAGGAAGTATGTTTTACAACTAAGTGCTTTCCATTCAAAGTTGAATAAGATGCATGGTTTTTCAATTTTGCATTAAATCCTAAACCATGTTTTTGCAAAGATTGTTTTTGACTTCCTAATAGCATGTTAAGCATCTTAGTTCCATGTGTGAACCTTTCTAAATCTTTTTTAATTGCACATTGCAAGCTTGAAGATCTAGTTGTTCACAATCTATAGGTGTTGCTTTTAATTTATCAAAATTTGATGCATAATTTTCTAGTTTAGCAACCACCTCATTTTTCTCATTCATGCATGTTTCAATTTGGCTTTGGAGATCTTTAATTTGCTTTCTAGCATTTTTGTTCTTTTCACAAATGATCTGATATTGTTTAACTAAGTCATGAAATTCATTTTGAAGCTCAACATGTGTATAAGTTTCTTCATTAACACTAGAATGTGAGCTATCACTATAATATGACTTAGTTGAGCAAGAATTACTAGAGCAAGAGTTAGATTCTACCTCACTTTGATCTTCAATAGCCATGAAACATGAGTGAGCCACTTCTCTTCTACTTTGCAAGGAAGACGACGATGATGATGGTGATGAATAATCATCCAATGTAGCCTTGTGTGCTTCCTCCTTCCTTTCTCTTCTCCTCTCCCTTCTCTCCTTTTTCTTCTCCCATTCTTTTCTGTCATTTTCACTCTCCTCCTTCTCCTTTTCTTTTTCTCTCTTTTCATTTCTTCTACCTCTTCTTTGATTCTTTTCTCCCATATCCTTCTTGAGGTATTTGAATAAGTCTTTGGCTAGGACTTCAATGCCCTCATCTTCTACACTCCTTCTTGGTTGGTCAATGTTTGCATGTAATGACAAGAAGGGTTTGTTCCGTGAAGCTTCCTTCTCCTTTCGATGGTTGATTTGGAGTTCATACGCCATCAAATTACCAATTAATTCCTCCATTTTGAGTTGGGAAAGGTCGCGTGCTTCTTCAATTGCGACCACCTTGTCTTCCCAATCGTGTCTTAACGACCGGAGGAATTTCCTTGTCATCTCTCCTTCATTTAATCTTCTTCCAAGAACCAAAAGAGAGTTAGTGATATCGGTGAAGCGAGTGTTCATTTCGCTTATGTTTTCACCGATTTGCATAGAAAAAATCTCATATTTATGCATGAGGAGACTAATGCGGGTTTCCTTAGTTTTACTATCCCCCTCATGATGCATTTGTAGTCTATGCCAAATCTCATATGCACTAACACAACCTCTAATCCTATTATATTCACCCTCATTAAGGCCACAATACAAGATGTTCATGATTTTCGAATTCATTTCGATTTCTTTCATTTTGGGTCTTGTAAGTGAATCTAATTCATCTTCATTTGGGGGTGTGTATGGATTTTGGAGAAACATCCAATACTTAAGGTCATTTGAAATTAGGAATATTTTCATCCTATTCTTCCAATAATCATAATTTGACCCATTTAGCAAAGGAGGTCGAGTTGTGCATAATCCCTCTACATGATTACATGTGCTAGCCATGCTAAAAATACGATTAAGTAATGAATTTAGCGCACAAGGCTCTGATACCAAACGAAGACACAGCCAACTGGTGGACCACATCTACGGTGGTGTTTGAGGGCAGGAGTGACCTAAGCTGGGAGGAATTCTTGCGGGAGTTCAATGAGCAGTATTTCTCAGAGCATGTCAGCGATGGGAGGAGAGAGGAGTTCATGACCCTCGAGCAGGGAGAGACGACCCTGGAATAGTATATCTAGAGGTTCAACGTGTTGGAGCGTTACTTTTCGAAGATTTGTGTGACGCCTATGCAGAGGGCGAGGAAGTTCGTACGGGGGCTCAGGAAGCACCTCCGTACTCAGGTGACATACAGTATGCCACAGACGCTGGCCGATGCCGTGAGGTTTGCTACGATCATCGATCAGGACGATGAGCAGATTTATGCTGAGGCCAGGAGAGCATAGGGGAAGGTTAGTGGACGTCCAGGTGCTCTGCTAGCAGGGAATCCGGGCAAGAGGCCCCAGATTGGAGGAGGTGGATCACGCCAGCCTGAGGTGTGCAGAGGTTGTGGTCGAGTTCACTCCGAAGAGTGTTGGGGTTGTTCTGGGGTTTGTCACGAGTGGGGCAAGCCATGCCATTTTGTTAGAGATTATCCGAGTGGGCCCGGTGGGTCCAACAGGCATCCAGGGCCGCCAGCAGCAGGCAGAGGTGGAGGTCGCTGTCCTTTTGCGCCACCACAGCAGGGTCAGAGGACTGGACGAGTCTTTACCATCCAGGCGGATGACGCGAGAGACGCCAACACGGTGGTGGAAGGTACGCTCTTTGTTGTTGTGTTGAATGCTAGAGTGTTGTTTGATTGTGGGGCTACACATTCGTTCATTTCGGAGAGATTTGCGAGTGTGTTGGGCCATACCCCTACGATGTTGACTGCCACGTTGGAATTCAGCACACCCTTGGGTCTGCTGGGCATTGTGGGGAGCTTCCTCCCCGGTGCCACGATTGTTTCGGAAGATCAGGAGTTTCCGGCAGACTTGATCTTGTTGCCGATGGAAGACTTTGACGTCATACTGGGGATGGATTGGCTATCCCCGTACGATGTGCGAGTCTTGTGCCAGGAGAAGAAGATTCTGATTTCGAGGAAGGGTCTACCTGATGTGCTGATCAGGGGGACGAAGGACAGAGGAGGCAGAGTAGTCGTATCAGCAGTAAAGGCACAAAAGTTGTTACAGTAGGGTTGCAGAGATTTCGTGGCCACACTAGTAGTTCCAGATCCAGAGGCGAGGAGATTGGAGGACATTGATGAGAATTTTATTTATACCGCAAGTGCACGGCGTCAATGAAGACGTGACAAGTACGGGTCGAACACAAGGAGGGAGAGATTTGTTATTTGTGTGATTTCGATTGGGGGAAAGAAGGAGAGAAGAAATAAATTGGGTTTTGAGATTTTTGATTTTTAATTTCCTAAAGCATGAAACATGAACAAATAAAACTAAAGCAAGAACAAAGATGGTGAATTCCGTTGGGTGGAGGTTTAGGTATTGGGTTTAGATTAGAGAATTCAGAAACTTATAATAAATCATATTAGTTATAAAGCATTACATGATAAATGATTTAACATAAACTCAAGTAATCAAAATATACTAACACGAAATTAAAATAATAACTTTTATTCTTCTTCTCTTCAACATAAATCCGTCACCTCCACCATTTGGGAAGAGTTAGAAACTCATGGATGGAAATGAGGAGAAGGGGTCCTAGAGGAATTATAAAAGAAAACTAAAAACAAGAAATAAAACAACAGAAATTTATTAAACTAAGGAATAAAAACTAGAACATAAGCTAAGGACTCTCACAACATCGTTTCAGGGCTATTTATAGCCGATACAAGGGACTTAGGTATAAAATAGGAAAGTACACGCGTCAACACGCAACCGGTAAAATTTTTTGAGCATTAATCTAATTTGGTGCGGCGGCTTTGCCGCATTTTGTACATAAAGTGCGGCGGATTCACACCTTTTTAGCTCCGATTTAATCCGGATTTTTCCTGTGTGTTTATGGTATGATTTCAATATCCTTTGCGCATCTGGATTGATTCTTTCCTTTCTTTTGAGCTCCGACTTTATTTCTTTATATATTTGGAGATCCACATTGATTTTCTTTAGATTTTCTCCATAATAATAAAAGCTACTCGTAATTTGCAATTAGGTCCTTGGCTTTTTTCAATTAAGTCCTTGTCTACTTTTGTGCTTAAGTCCTTGTTCTTTTTGTAATTAGGTCTTGAATGCTTTTATGCTTGGATACATTTCCATTCGTAACCCGATAATCTTGAACTTGGTCTTTATGCCAGTAATGAGTCTCTTGCACGCATTTATGCTCGGGATGTGGGTAATTTGCATTCAGGTCCCTGTATTCTGTAAATAAGACTAAACACATACCTTAGTAGCATTTATTGATATAAAATTAATCTAAATGAAAGACATATGATGCAATGTATGCAATGCATCAAATACCCCCACACCTAGATTTTGCTAGTCCCTTAGCAAAACAGAATATAAGAAAAATGAAAACAGGGAAATCCTAACTCACTTTCGTAGGAATCACGGTTGCACTTAGCATGTGCAACAAGCCTTTAAACCCCCAAGTTTCCTTAGAGGACGAGTTTTGTCTCGTGAGGGTTTTCAGTTGACTCACCCACAAAGTCTTAATTCAACATTCCATTAAGAACTTTCAATATCCCCACCTCAACCTTATACATCTCACTTAGAATTCTTGCATGCTCATTATATAAATCTAACTCATCAAAATTCTGACTTGATCTTCATTCCTCCAATATTCACACCACTAACCCTTCTACACATGTTATCACTTAAATTATTTTGCACGCCTCCTCTGGTGGTGAAGTATCATTCGGATCAACCATGACATGGATCATTCTTTTAGCTTTGGGCCTTGAGTATCTTAAAGTATTTTTTTTCTTTTTCCGTGATTCAACACATTTGCTTTTTCTGACACTTTTACCCTTTTTGCATTCGTGTAGCGAGTTTGGTCGATAATCCCGAGCTGATAGACTCAAGTTACCGGGTTTCAAGATACCCCTACGGACCAGTGGCTCAAAGGCTTGGGCTTTTGTAATCATTTTGCAAAATGTGCTTTCCTCACTTTTATTCCGCTTTTATTTTCCTCAAGGCTTAATTGCTATTAGAAGTCCACACTTCCCGGTATATTTTCCTCAACCTCTGTTTTTTATCAACCACTTCAAAGATTTGATTCATCCAATTTAAGTGCATACATATCTTAAAGGGCAATGTGTTATTTCTTTGGAACTTAGATTTATGTCATAATTTCTACAAGCAGAGCTATATAATAAGGAACAAAAACTCAATGCAATTTGTACACGGGTTTTGGCAGTTCAATCTTAAGCTATGTCATGAAACATTGTTTTTTTTATTTAGAAATAAAAGACAGATCTATAGATAAATATATACATAAACACCCCCCACACCTAAATCATGCATTGTCCTCAATGTATGCAAATATAAAGCAAATGCACTTATTACCTTGGTGAATTGCGGTGGAAGGATGAAATTTGCTCAAAGTCAACCATAGTCAGAACTGGATTGAATGACACCATATTGGTGCATGTATCCAGTTGAGTTGTTCCCCATGTTGCAATGAGAGTCCTGAGTCACAGGTTCCACACCCCTCACATAAATTGCTTCTCTTATTTGCTCGAGTGATGGTGGGTGTGTAGATGAATTCCTCCCCTTTTTCTTACTTCCTTTTTGATTTTGTGATGATTCAGAAATCTTATAGATACGCGATTTCATCACAACATCACTTTGATTGCATATTATTTCTGGCTCACTATCAATATGAAAGATATTAAATTCAGCTTTTAAGTTCCCAAAAGATAGTTGCATGAGCCCATTTAGACAGTTTATCAATGCTTCAGAAGTGGCTAAAAAGGGTCTGCCTAGAATTACAGGGATTTGTTGTTTAGGATTTACAACAGGTGTGGTATCTAGTACGACAAAATCCACTGGGTAAATGAAGTCACCGACCTTGATCAAAACATCCTCTACTATACCTCTTGGTTTCTTAATAGAGTAATCAGCAAATTGAAGGGTTGTCTTAGAGGGTTTTAGTGGACCAAGGTTCATTTGCTCATAGACAGAGTACGGGAGTAAGTTAACACAAGCACCAAGGTCTAGAAGGGCTTTGTTGATATAAGTATCTCCTATTGCACATGAAATTGTGGGACATCCAGGATCCTTATATTTTATAGGAGATGTGTTTGACAAAATAGAACTTATGTTTGCAGTTAAGAATGCCTTCTTTGGTACGTTTGTTTTTCTCTTTTTAGTGCACAAATCTTTTAAGAATTTAGCATAAGCAGGTATTTGTTGAATCATGTCTAAGAGTGGAATGTTCACCTTAACTTGCTTAAATACTTCCAAGATTTTCTCTATTTGTGCACTTGAGTTCTTTTTTAGTCTATTGGGGAATGGGTCTTTAGGAACATAGACTCGCTCAGGTTCAGGTTGAGCTATGGGTTCAGGTTAAGTAGGTGGGTTGTGCATTTCAGATTGGACGTCGGGTTCAATGGTTAGGTCATATGTGATAGCTTGATGGCTAGATTGATTAGACGTTCTGGGATTTTCCACATTGTTATCGACTTGTCTCCCGGACCGTAATGATACTACAACATTTATTTGTTGGAACGGTCCTTCCTCATTAACCATTTGAACCGGTCTAGGGTTGTTATTTCCTGAAGGTGCTTGATAGGATTGATATGAATTATTAGATCTAGGGTTCACCTCAGGTTGACTTGGAAACCGACCTTTTTCTCTTTCACCTACTATTTGTGCTAGTTGGCTGACTTGTGTCTCTAGCCTTTGGAAGGTCTGGTTGGTTGTTTGTATAAAGGTTTTCATCAAATTTTCCAAGCTTGTCAACCTAACCTCATGATCGCTATTGTTACTAAACCCAGATGATGTATTATTTTGGTTATACGGGTTTGGTAGTTGTCTAGGAGGTTGACCTTGTTGGCTTGATGAGAAATTGGAATTATTACGCCAACCCGAGTTATAGGTTGATGCCTACGGGTCATTTCTAGCATGGTTATACATGACATTAACTTGTTCCCAGTCTGCACAATCCTCCATTACATGACCTGTCTGACCACATCTAGAGCACGGGATAGTCGAGGCTTGATTCACTCGGTTTTGGGTTTGTAGCTCTAAACTTTCCATTCTGCGCATAAGAGTAGCTAGTTTTGCTTCAGCCGCTATGTTGGCATCTACAGCTAAGACACCTGGTTTGGGTTGACTTGCTATTCTAGATCCAATACTCGGGTTAAGCGGTGTTCTAGCATTGTCCCATTGCATACTGTTTTCAGCTAATTCCTCAAGGAAAGTCCAGGCATCATTTTCATTTTTCGACATAAAGTTCCCTTGGCTTACGGATTCTACCATAACCCTAGATGCGGGTGTCAATCCCTCATAAATAATTTGACATAATTGCCATCTCGGAATTCAATGATGAGGGCATTGGGTCAGAACACTTTTGAATCTTTCTAGATAGGAATAGAACGGCTCGCTCTCAGACTGAACGAATGCAACAATTTCATTCCTAATCCTCATAGTCTTATGGTTGGGAAAATATTTTTTCAGGAATATTTGAACAAACTCAGCCCAACTCCTAATAGATCTTTCGGCTAGACTATATAGCCATTTCTTAGCGTCATCCTTCAGTGCTAGAGGCACGAATTTCAGACGCACTGCCTCCTCAGGAATATGCTGGTATTGCATAAGAGAGCAGATTTCCTCAAATTCTCTAAGGAAGAGGTATGGGTCTTCCCTAGAGGTGAACTTAGGCAACATACTCATGTATTGTGCCTTAAGTTCGAAGTCGCGACCCGGTATGGTGGGCATAACGATGCACGATGGCTGAGCAGCCATCGCTGGATAGCATTGATCCCTCAGAGTTATGGGTTGCACAACAGGTGGGTCCACTACGTTCTCACCCATTGGATCTGGGTGAGGTGGTGCAACATGTGGATTTGGGCTAAGTTCCAGACTGGAATCTAGATAAACTCGTGAGAGTCGATTGCTCAAGTCCCGAATCCAAATTTGAGTGCACCGGGTTGAATCAATTTTTGAAATCAAATTCGAAATTTAAATTCCAAATTTAATTTCAAGAATTAATTACAAATATTTTTTTTAATATTTTTTTTATGTTTTTTTTTCAAAAGGAAAACAAACAATAGAATGGGGCAAGATGAGAAAGGAATCATAATCTAGAGAATTTAGGTGAGAAGAGAAAGAAGACTCAGATGAGAAGGAAAACCTAACTCTAAAGATAGAAAGAGGGTTGGTCAGAAAATTCCTAAGAAAGCACGGTTCAAACAATCCTAGACCTAGTGTCGCTTAGATCTAGACGACTCCTAACTGGTTGAGTCGAATTGATTCGCTTGATTCACCTCCCTCACTAGTCAAACCAACTTGGCCAGGTAATGTATAGCTAGTGGGGGCGCTTCCGACAGAGTCGGTGCCAATTAGACAACCACTTCGCTTGGAAGACTTGCGTCAACAAAAAAACACTTCCTAGGCACCAAATTAAATTCGATCAGCTTCAAGTCATAGCAAGTCAAACCAATTCTTCTCCTTAAATGAGTCCGAGTCCTTAGGGGTCAATGTCTAATTGATTTTAATTTTAAGGCTTGGGTGACACTTTAGGATTGTGATTTGTGGGCCACGGAAGGGTGATGAAATCCCCATCGTATTTTTTCCTACGGAGTTGCCCTTAAGATAGTTTAACCTAAATCTAGCAGAGATAGTCAAACAATGGTCTTTAGAGGGGGGCAATTGCAAGGTTGTATGCAACTAGATTATATGCTTAAATGCGATCGATGAAAACCACGATACGTACCTTGACTCCAGCACTCTTCAACAGAAATTGATTTGCAAGAATTTAGCAAGAATAATGCATACAAAACACTAGATGATGCATGCACTAAAGCCTTTCTAATTTTGCCAATTTTAGGTCAGAGTTGAATTATTGCAAATTATGGAATTTTGCCCTAACACATGCAGTTCTATGAAAAGGAAATTTTCTGAAAATAGAAATTACGAGGAAAAAGGCAACAAAAGTTACCTACGCAATGCTCAGTCGGGTTCACCGCCCGCTCTCGAAATTTCAGATGCTCTATGCGTCCACCCAGAGATGGCGCGCGTCCCAGAAAAGTTTGAAGCCCAGAAGTTCCAAGTGTGCGGCGATTCCGCCGCAGGTTGTTCTTGGTATGCGGCGATTCCGCCGCTCGTTAAACTCAGAATGTGCCCGGAGTTTTCCACGCACTCTGTTGTCTCCTGAAACACAAATCCAAATACTTAGATCGCGCACAAGATAAACAGAATAAAATCGAAATCAACAAAAAACAAAATCTGCGTCGCCTCCCCGGCAACGGCGCCAAAAACTTGATGAGAATTTTATTTATACCGCAAGTGCACGGCGTCAATGAAGACGTGGCAAGTACGGGTCGCACACAAGGAGGGAGAGATTTGTTATTTGTGTGATTTCGATTGGGGGAAAGAAGGAGAGAAGAAATAAATTGGGTTTTGAAATTTTTGATTTTTAATTTCCTAAAGCATGAAACATGAACAAATAAAACTAAAGCAAGAACAAAGATGGTGAATTCCGTTGGGTGGAGGTTTAGGTATTGGGTTTAGATTAGAGAATTCAGAAACTTATAATAAATCATATTAGTTATAAAGCATTACATGATAAATGATTTAACATAAACTCAAGTAATCAAAATATACTAACACGAAATTAAAATAATAACTTTTATTCTTCTTCTCTTCACCCTAAATCCGTCACCTCCACCCTTTGGAAAGAGTTAGAAACTCATGGATGGAAAGGAGGAGAAGGGGTCCTAGAGGAATTACAAAAGAAAACTAAAAACAAGAAATAAAACAACAGAAATTTATTAAACTAAGGAATAAAAACTAGAACATAAGCTAAGGACTCTCACAACATCGTTTTAGGGCTATTTATAGCCGATACAAGGGACTTAGGTATAAAATAGGAAAGTACACGCGTCAATACGCAACCTGTAAAAATTTTAGAGCATTAATCTAATTTGGTGCGGCGAATCCGCCGCATTTTGTACATAAAGTGCGGCGGATTCGCCACCTTTTTAGCTCCGATTTAATCCGGATTTTTCCTGTGTGTTTATGGTATGATTTCAATATCCTTTGCGCATCTGGATTGATTCTTTCCTTTCTTTTGAGCTCCGACTTTATTTCTTTATATATTTGGAGATCCACATTGATTTTCTTTAGATTTTCTCCATAATAATAAAAGCTACTCGTAATTTGCAATTAGGTCCTTGGCTTTTTTCAATTAAGTCCTTGTCTACTTTTGTGCTTAAGTCCTTGTTCTTTTTGTAATTAGGTCTTGAATGCTTTTATGCTTGGATACATTTCCATTCGTAACCCGATAATCTTGAACTTGGTCTTTATGCCAGGAACGAGTCTCTTGCACGCATTTATGCTCGGGATGTGGGTAATTTGCATTCAGGTCCCTGTATTCTGTAAATAAGACTAAACACATACCTTAGTAGCATTTATTGATATAAAATTAATCTAAATGAAAGACATATGATGCAATGTATGCAATGCATCAAGGCAGAGTAGTCGTATCAGCAGTAAAGGCACAAAAGTTGTTGCAGTAGGGTTGCAGAGATTTCGTGGCCACACTAGTAGTTCCAGATCCAGAGGCGAGGAGATTGGAGGACATTGAGATAGTCCAGGATTTTCCAGAGGTATTTTCCAACGATGTCTCCGGGTTGTCGCCTCAGAGATAGATTGAGTTGGGTATTGATTTGGTAGCTGGGACTACGCCGCAGTCGAAGGCTCCGTATAAGATGGCACCTGCTGAGCTGGCAGAGATGAAGACGTAGTTGTAGGATCTGATGGATATTAGGTTTATCCGACCTAGTGTCTCGCCTTGGGGAGCGCTGGTACTCTTCATGAAGAAGAAGGATGAATCGTTACGGATGTGTATCGACTACTGGATGCTGAACAAGGTTACCGTTAGGAATCAATATCCTTTGCCAAGGACCGAGGACATGTTTGACCAGTTGCAGTCAGCGAAGGTGTTCTCGAAGATTGATCTGCGATCCGGTTACCATCAGTTGAGGATCAGAGAGGCAGATGTACGGAAGACAGCTTTCAGGACGAGGTACGGGCATTATGAGTTTTTGGTGATGTCGTTCGGGTTGACGAACGTGCCTGCAACATTTATGGAATTGATGAACAGGACGTTCAGTTAGTACCTCGACCGGTTTGTGATTGTTTTCGTGGACAGCAATTTGGTCTACTCGCCAGATGTAGAGCAGCACCGAGAGCACTTGAGAGTTGTACTTGGTATTTTGAGAGATCATCTGTTGAATGGCAAGTTTTCGAAGTGCGAGTTCTAGCTGAGCAGTGTTGCTTTTCTGGGGATTGTATCAGGAGCTGGGATTTCAGTAGATCCAGCGAAGGTCGCGGCCCGTGACGCAGTGGAGAGCCCCGACTAGTGTGGCAGAGATCAAGAGTTTTATGGGTCTGTCGGGTTACTATCGCCGTTTTATTCAGGATTTCTCCAGGTTGACTTCGCCTCTGACGGCTTTGACGCGGAAGGGCGTCAAGTGTATGTGGTCCCAGAAGTGCGAGGACAGCTTCCAGGAACTGAAGAGTCGGCTGACGGCTGCTCCAGTTCTGACACTTCCCAGTGGCAGCGGTGGGTTTGTGATTTACAGTGACGCGTCAAGCGTTGGGCTGGGATACGTACTCATGCAGCACGGGCAGGTGGTTGCGTACACTTTGAGATAGCAGTAGTGCACACATTGAAGACTTGGAGACATTATCTGTATGGCAAGCAGTTCGAGGTTTTCACAGATCATCAGAGCCTAAAGTATCTGTTTTCGTAGAAGGAGCTAAATATGAGGCAGCGTAGATGGCTCGAGATGATTAAGGATTATGAGTTCACCATCTTGTATCGTCTAGGGAAGGCAAATTCGATTTCAGATGCTTTGAGCAGGAAGGTGGAGGTTACCGCGGCACGTCTTTGTATCCGGGAGTGGAAATTGGTTGAGGCATTGTCTGAATGGAGACTGTTCACCGATGAGTCGCGAGGTGTAGTGATTGCTGGGCTGAGAGTGGAGCCTCAGATGGTCTCGAGTATTATTCAGGCTCAGAGTTTAGATGATGAGTTAGCTGGGTTGTTGCAATTAGCTGCCAGAGATGGATTAGACTTCAGTATTGAAGTCGATGGTGGACTGAGATTCAGGGGGCGTGTCTGAGTGCCGAAGGGAGGAGATCTGAGGAAGGACATCTTAGAGGAGGCACACAGATCCCGATATTCGATCCACCCGGGCAACACGAAGAGGTATAAAGATCTTCAGAGAATTTTCTGGTGGAAGAGGACGAAGACGGAGATAGCAGAGTTTGTTGACAGATGTCCGATTTGTCAGCTGGTGAAGATTGAGCATCAGAGACCTGCAGGAACGATGCAGAGGATCGAGCTTCCAGAGTGGAAGTGGGAGCACGTGACGATGGATTTTGTCATCGGCCTGCCGAAGACGAAAGGATTCCATGATGCGATTTGGGTTATAGTCGATCGACTGACCAAATCGACACACTTCTTAGCTATCCGGACCACTTTACCTCTGGAGGATCTAACTAAGTTGTATATTAAGGAAATTGTCAGACTTCATGGAGTGCCTATGAGTATTATTTCCGATCGAGATCCTAGGTTCACTTCTAGATTTTGGGGGAGTTTGCAGCAGGCTCTGGGGACTCGATTGAAGTTCAGTACGACATTCCATCCGCAGACAGATTGTCAGTCTGAGAGGACCATCCAGACATTAGAGGATATACTACGAGCTTATACTCTGGATTGGTCAGGACATTGGAATGAGCATTTGTTGTTGATAGAGTTCGCCTACAACAACAACAACTACCATTCAAGCATTGGGATGTCACCGTACGAGGCTCTGTACAGGAGACCGTGTAGATCAACGGTATGCTAGAGTGATGTAGGCGAGAGATATCTAGTTGGTCCTGAGATTGTGTAGATGTATGCCGAGAAGATTGATGTGATCAGACAGAGACTAGTGACAACTCAGAGTAGGCAGAAGAGCTACGCTGATAGGCGTAGGCGAGAGTTGAGGATTGAAGTGGGCGATCATGTCTTCCTGAAGATTTCACCATCTCGTGGAGTGATGAGGTTCGGGAAGAAAGGGAAGCTCAGTCCGAGGTATCAGACCGTTTGAGATTCTCGATCGTGTTGGAGATGTTGCCTACAGGGTTGCGCTGCCACCGCAGTTTTCAGGTCTTCACAACGTCTTCCACGTTTCGATGCTGAGGAAGTACGTAGCTTTCTCATTTGATTCAGTTGGAGGTTCCTGAGATCCATCAGGATTTGTCTCTTGAGGAGAGACCTGTAGAGATTGTGGATCGGATGGAGCATCAGTTGAGGAGGAGGACCATTACAATGGGGAAGGTCTGGTGGCAGCACCACAGTGAGTGAGAGGTCACTTGGGATATTGAGGAGGAGGTTCGGAAGGAATTCCCGGAGCTGTTTGGTGAGTTTGCTCTAATTTCGAGGACGAAATTCTTTTAGGATGGTGGATTATGAGATCCTAATCCTAATTGGGTTTTATTTGTTGTTTAGGTGGTGTTTAGGAGGAAATGGGATGGATGGCTGAGATGGAGTGGTGTTGGAGGAGTGGTTTAGATGAAAGGTGGGTTGGTTAAGGTGGTTTTTTTTCTCTCTCTCTCTCTCACTCTTCTCTCTTCCACTCTCTCACGCATCTCTCTCCCCCCCAACGATTGTGCTCCGACGTGGGCGCGTTCTCCGGCGAGGAGAAGTGAGGTTTGGCGAGTGTTGGTTGGTGGAGGTGAGTGTTGGTTGCTAAACCCATCCCTTGTTTCTTCTTCTTTTTCTCTCTCTTAACCTTCCTCGTTTCCAGTTTGTGTGGAGATTGACAGAGGTGGAGGTGTGGCTGTGAAACAGCGAGGAGGTGCGAACGTTGATCAAGCGAGCGTTTGTCGATGGATCGTTATTTTACGAGAAGTGCTTGAGGAAACGCCGTCGAGGTTCTTCGTGAAAGGAATGTGTTCTAAAAGTTTTACTTTTATATGTCAATTATTATGAATTGAATGTGCAAACATTTTGTTCCTTGATTATGGTATTCGTCTTTTGGAAGTGTTAAGGAAGAGGCGCTTGGTCCTTAACCGTAGAGCTCTAAAAGATAATGGTTTACATAAATCAAAAGTTATTCACAATCATGGTAACTAACATGGAACATTAATCACAGAGATAAGATTGTCGTGTTGGTCAACGATTGTTGTAGCTCTACAAATAATTGACGAAACAAGTATATAAAAGTGGAAAAGATTACTTTTATATATTGAATAGACCTAACAAGTAAAACATTATGGAATTGTGTTTCATGTCATTAATGTTTTACTGTGTCTTGGATCCTAAGATATGAGACTTATATCTTTTCACTCAAGAAGTGCTTAATTTGATTATTGTCAAAAGCTATCAATGAGTGTAGTGATAAAGGCAATAGTTGGTTGAACATGACTTGTGCTGGAAAAGATAGCTAGTCAAACGATTATCATTGCCCCTCTTAATTGAGTGATGATATTAGTAGGCCCTTGATAAAGCAAAATTATAATGTGCACAATGTAACTTCAGTTAAGTTACATAGTTATAATTAGCTTAAAGAGATCAAGAAATGGATATAATACAAAGATGAGACATTTCTACTTCGTATATATTCTTAATATAATGAGGCAAGGGACGGACACAAGTGGTGCACCTACATCACTAAATGGATCGTGTTTTGGTTCGGGTAGAACAAAGACATCTATGCTAATTGGGTAACTATAATGTGTAGCAAGATACCACTTATAGTTTGAGATAAAGTGTTTAATATCACTGCCAATTTGGCTTAGATCCTCCTATAGGTCACACCACAAAACTGGGAAACAAGATGTTTGATTTTACGTTCATATGATGTGTCGGGTTTCATGTGAAAATATGACAGATGTGGTGAATGAATAGAATCAATATGTCATGAGAATTGACATAATTAGAATAATAATAAATTCATATGAGGTGTATATATTATGGGGTGTAATAATTAAATATTACATATGATAATATATTACATAAGATGTGAATTTGCTAAAACCCCCAAAAGATCAAATTTTGTTGGAAATAAATCCAAAATTTGACAGGCAAAATCGGGGTCAAACACGGTGAACCGTTCATGGTTCGGTCGACCGGTGCATCTTCGGATCGGTTAACCGAATAGGGAACCAGTAAGCACAATTGGTTGACCGAGATTGTCTGGAGTGCATGGACATTCAGGTTCGGTTAACCGAGTGTGCACGGTCAACCGAGAAGTAGTATTCTCGGTAGATCGAAGGTGATACGGTCATCCGATTACTATGTCCCAGGAGCGATTCTGGTGGGTCAACGGTCGACCGAGTAGAAGACGTGGTTCGTCTGAATTCTTCCAGGGAATATTTCTCATAAGGATTCGGTCGACTGTTTAGCTCACGGTGCACCGAACATGTGTTATAACCGAACGGGTCGGTTGACCGAATAATTCTCGGTCGACCGAACAAGAACGATTCTGCCTGAATTATTAAGAGATTAATTAGATCATGGACGGATTAATTCCAGATTTAATTAAAACGTTTTTGTGGGTGCTTATGTGAAAATTAGAGATTAAGTTTAGGAGAGAATAAGCAAGAGATCATGGCTAAAGAATATTTATTGATAAGGATGTTTTGGGAGACTATAAAAGGACCCATACTCCTACTTGTTTAATACTAATGCAAAAATTCTTTCTCTCATTAATCTCGCCACAATCACCACGAAAATCTCTTAGTAAATTTGAGTTTTAGAGATAAGAATCTCAGGAGCTTAAAGAGTGGTTATTAGTTTGGTTCTAAACCTTATTAGAGATTGATTGCCTAGCTCCTTTCTCTCTAATCTTGTTTAGAGTTTGGTGAACAGTCGGAGGCAAATCCGTGGATGATTCAATGGGCAACGCGACTCCGGATCTTCAAAAAAGTTTTAGAGAACCTTTAGGTATGATTCTACATTTGTGGTTTATTTTAATAAATGTAGGGTTGCATGTTATTAGAATAAAACACAAAGTTATGTACATAAAATTGTTGAAAATATGAAATTGATCTTGTATGTTGTATTAAAATTTTAAAATATATACATACATAGGGACACGAAATCCTACACTTGTGGTTGTAGTCCACTTTTGTTGTGTGAGTATTTGAAAGTCGAGAGTAGGCCGAAAGGCTTGTCGCAAGCAAACTTACAGCAGATTTTACTGCTGGATCGGTCGACCGGTTGGTGCAAACGATCAACCATTCCTAGTGAGAATTTGGGTTTCTGCCTCACACCGGTCGAACAATGCCCTTGGGCGGTCGACCGGTTGTGCATTTGAGGCAAGCCTGGTTGGTTTCGGTCGAACGGGGCCCCTTTGCCGTTCGACAGTGTGCACCGTTGTAGGTCGGTTGGGGCATTGACCATCCAAACGGTCGACCGCCTGTTTGACTCGTCCGACTGATGACTTAAATTGAATTGTGGTTGGGTTCGACCAAAAGTGAATAGGTCGATCGGTGTTGTTTGGACGCATCGTAGATTTTACTAGTGGAATTCGGTCGACCGAGAGTGCTCGGGGGTTCAACCGTTGATGTTGTTGAGCGATGGTGGATTTCACTTGTGGGTTTCGGTCGAATGGGTCCCCTTTACCGTTCGACCGATTGGCCGTTATGTTCGTCGAACCTGGGAGGTGACCTTCTAAACGATCGACCGGTCCCTAACTTTGGTTCGACCGAACGTTTGGAGTGTCAGTCGTACCAATTGCCCTGTTTTGGTGAGATTCGGTCGACCGGGACTCTTGGTTCGGTCGACCGTTTGTGTCCAGTTTTGCACATTAAAGGTGCGGTTGTTGTGGTCGTCCGTGTGATGCTAGTTGTGGTGCAGATGTTCTTCCGACAAGTGTGCTAGTGAGCACGGGGGTGGTTGGGTGAAAGAGCCCTGGAGCCCCGTAACTATTGTGAGAGCTGCGGTTGGGTGTAAAAGTCCTGGATCCCAGCTAGTTTATGCGGGGTTGGGTGAAAAACTCGTGGAGCTCCGTAGTGCGTTCAGGTTGGGTGAAAAAGTCCTAGAGCCCTAGACGTTCGGGTTGGGTGAAAGAGCCCTGGAGCCCTGGTCGTGTCGTGGTAGCTACGGTTGGGTGAAAAAGCCCTGGAGCCCAGCTTGATGACGTTGTGTGTTCGGTGGTTGGGTGAAAAAACCTTGGAGCCCCGTAACTGTGGTGTGTGTTGTGGTTGGGTGAAAAAGTCCTGGAGCCCAGCCTTGTTGTTTGTGCTTTTCTTTGTTGATAGAATTGCATGCTAGAGTGTTTCTGTTTCATGCATTGTAGAGTTTGGCATACGGGGTTTCCTTCTGGAAACTCAGGCATTGTTGCATGCTTGCTTTTCAGGCCGTCATCGGTGTTAGGGGGGGTGGTGACCGAGGACAGGAACGCCACTACCAGGTCCAACTTTCTCTCGTTTTGAGGTCAGAGTGATTACTTGTATTTGTTGTATAGCCTTTTTGATGTAATCACACTTTTGAAATACTCGGATATATATTATATATATATGTTGGTGCACCTGTTTCCTTATTTTGAGTAATATCCTTTGCTTTGTTTGTATGTTATAAAATTTAAAATTCTTCCATTGTTTGTTGCCTTACTGGAATAACTATGCAATTGACCCGCGCGTTGCACGACAACACCAACTGCCCCACGATAATTAGGTTTTTACATGAAACTTGTTTAGATAGAGGCAGCAAAACGTGAATCAAACTTAAATACACACACAAAATGTTTGTAAGACATGGCTGAGAGAGGTATATTTAGACATTATGCTGGAATGAAAGGAAACAATTTACAAAGATATATGGATTTTCAAAATAATACCTACCAGACTACCACTCTTAAATGCTAAGTATTAATTAACAACATCAGACAACATTCCTCCTCATTGGCGACAATGAGATTTAACGGCTTGATGCACGTGCTAAGTGCAACCGTGATTCCTACGAAAGTGAGTTAGGATTTCCCTGTCCTTCGTATGCTTTTTCCTTTGTTTCATTTTTCTCTTTCTCTATTTTGCTCAGGACTAGCAAAAGTTAGGTGTGGGGGTATTTGATTGACATTATATCATGCATATATTTGTGTCTTATATCCTTTATTCTTAGCCTAAGCAATGCTACATAACGAGTTTTATGTTAAGTTTCAGGAATAAATAAGTTTGAGAAGGAGATACTCTAAAAGGACTTCAAAGTAAGAAAATGGACTAAGTTGCAAGACTTATGGACTAAGATGCAAGAGAGAATGCAAAGCCAAAGGACCAATGAGCAAATAAAGAAACTCCACACCATCATGAGGAGTATTTTCACAATTGGATTCGGGTCGCAAGCTACACAACCAATTATGGTGCATCAGACATGAAGAAATCAAGCCAGGCAACCACACACCAAAACACAACCTGATCTGGACTTTATAGACTGCTGATCGGCGGCCTGTTTTGGTCCGGATCCGATGCGGTTTAGTCGGGTCATGTATTAAAGTGTGTTATGTCTATTTTTAGTATTGTTTTATTCCCATATCGGGGGATTGTCCCCGATTACCTTTTTCTTTGACTATAAATAGAACTCCTCCTTTGTAATGTACACATGCTTGGTGTCCATGCTCTCTACTTGAAGTGAGCCTTGGAGCAAAATCTCAAGTAGGGAGAGACTACTTGTATTGTGAGTTTGGAATTAATAAAGTTTTCCTTTAGTTATGTTGCTTATTTCTTAGTTTAATTTCCTTTCATATGTCTTGCATGCTTCTTTAGTTTTATGTCCTTTCAATTAACTTCTTTAATATTTGTTGCTTGCTTAGTTTAATTTCCTTTAAGTAGAATGTTTCATTTTGTTAATGTAGGGTGTAGTGTAATGACTAGTGAGTAGTTCCATCCTCATTTGGGGGTGGAGAAAAATGTGATGTGATTATGTGATGTATTAGGTGTGTGTGTTATCTTAATCCTTTGAACCTTACATGATTTCCATAACCATCTAATAGGATTTCACTCTTGTCTTTGATATGCTAATGCTCTTGAATGAAGCTTAGCATATGCATAGATTAGTGGACCTATTTTATGGGGAATGATGAGGTGAGGATATGGATGGAATTTATAAAGGAAACATGACTTGTAGTTGCATGTATTCTTGTTGCCTTTACCTTGGTTAATGGCTTGTATGTTTTAATGATTGTGTAAATCTTATTCCGTGTGGAGGCATAGTGGGGTTTGGTCTTTATACATGAGTTCATTTAGCTTCATTCCAATTCTTGTCTTGTATGTTTTAATGATAATGTGTTATCTTATTTCATGTCGAGGAAAAGTTAGATTTGGTTTTTTGATTTTCATGCACTACATTTTGTGATGAGCACAATTGAACACAAAACACATACATATATTTTTGTATTCACATTCTTTCTCTACCCCCTATGGGGTTTAGTTTTATTGCTTATTTTTCAATTACTTTCACATTTTGATGTAGTTTCGATCATAACTCGTTTCTCTCCTTTCTTTCCCACTCGCCTTCAAACTAACCATAGTTGACACACCAGTATTTGCCACCACTTCAACGCGGTCGTACACTTGCGGTTATTTTAAAATGTTCAATCAATGAGCTGCTAGTGCGTCTTCTTAAAAAAACCAAACAACTTTCAAAACTTTCCTCGTCCATTGTCAAATCCTCGTACACCATTACCTTTGCCCCCCATTTTCAGTTGGGCCGTTGAGTAATAGCAATAACAACACAAGGCACAAGTACACAACGTTGGTAAATTTATACCACATCCTTTACACCACTTGTTAGCACATTACTCTAGCAAGTCTCCTCTACCTACATTAAAAACTCTCAGTAATGTGTCTTCTCGTAATAGTAGAAGTTGCCTGCAAAGAAACTTGCTTCAATATAGTGTGGACACCACCATAGTGTGCCAGTAGTGGTCAAGGACATTAAGGTTAAGAGAAGACCACCTATAAATATAGTGTAGGGGCCTCCAATTCAAAGTGTGTGAAAAGAAAATCCTAATCCTAGTTGTCACCTCCACCTCTTTTTCTCACGTGGACCGCCCGAAGGATGATTGATCGTTTTATATTTCTACCGCAAGTGCACGGCCGCGTTGAAGCGGTGGCAAATACGGGTCGTCCACTGGGAGGTGTGTCGACACTTGGTTTGTTCGAAGGCGAGAGGTAAAAGAAGGAGAGAAATGTTTGGTTACACTAAACTACACTACAATGCTAAACTAGAATGCAAAAGGAAATGAAGATAAGCAATAAAACTAAACCCCAAAGGGGGTAGAGAACTGATGTGAACATAAAGATGTGTGTGTGTGTGTGTGTGTGTGTGTGTTCAATTAAGCTCCTCACAACATGTAGTGCATGAAATCATAAAACTACATCCAATCTTGCCTCTACATGAATTAAGATAAGACTACATCATTAAAACATACAAGACAATGATTTGAATGAAGCTACATGAACTCAAGTATAAAGACTAGACCCTACTATGCCTCCACATGAATTAAGATGACTACATCATTAAAACATACAAGACATTAGCTAAGGAAAAGGCAACAAGAGTACATACACTACAAATTGTGTTTCCAACATTAACTTCATCCATATCCTAACCTTATCATTCCCCATAAAATAGGTCCACTAATCAAAGCATAAGCTAAGCTTCATTCAACAGCATTAGCATATCAAAGATAAGAGTGGAGACCCATTAGATGGTTATGGAAATCATGTAAAGCTCAAGGGATAAAAATAACACACACTTAATACACTACATTATTATATCACATATTTCTCGACCCCCCAAATGGGGATGGAACTACTCACTACTCATTACACTAACTAATTTAGCAAAGGAAAGCATAATACTGAAATGAAATTTATACTACTTAAGCAAGAAATATTAAAGAGGCATAAAACTAAACAAACAAACAAGCATGCAAATGAAAGGAAATTAAACTAAGAGAGAAACAACATCATTAAAAAAACTTCTATTATTAACTCACTCAATTACAAGTAGCTCTTCCTCCACTAGAGTTTTGCTTCAAGGCTTCACTCTTAGTAGGGAAGATGGCCACCAAGAGGGAGATGGATACAATGGGAGGTGAAGAGTTCTATTTATAAGCATGGAAAAAGCTAATCAGGGACAATCCCCCGATGTGGGACTAAACCAATACCAAAAATAGCCTAAACGAACACTAATACAAGTCCAGGAGAAGTTGGGGCGGATCCTGCATGATCCAGACCGCCAATTGGCGGTTCCAGACCGCCAATTGGCGGCCTAGAAAGCCCAGATCCGTCTGGGTCTTCTCGTGGGCTTGCCTTGGTGTGTTTCTTGGTCTTGGATGCATCTAACTTGTTTAGTGGAGCTCCGACCCGAATCGAATTGACAAAATACTCCTCATGATGGTGTGGAGTTTCCTGTTTTGCTCTTAGGTCCTTCTGTCTTACGATCAGGTCCTTCTCCCTTGCATCTTGGTCCCCAGGTCACACAATTAGGTCCTTTTTTCCTGCTTTTGGGTCCTTTCATGGCTCTTCTCTTCAAACCTCTTTATTTCTGAAAACTAAACATAAAACTCGTCACGTAGCATTACTTAGGTGTAAGATAATGGATATAAGGTACAAATATAAGCATGAAATGATGTCAATCAAATACCCCCACACCTAAGTTTTTGCTAGTCTCGAGCAAAACAAAGAAAGGAAAAAGCATACGAAAAAAAAAACAAGAAATCCTAACTCACTTTCGTAGGAATCACGGTTGCACTTAGCATGTGCAACAAGCCGTTAAACCTCCTTGTTGCCAAGGAGGAGGAGTGGTGTCTCCTGAGGGTTTTCAGCGGATATACCCACAAAATCCGAACAAGATGCATTAATCAATCTAGCTACACGACTCGTTGGACTTATTTTGTCGATCATGGAATGCGGTAATACTACGGGTCGACTCTATATATGTAATCAGTCCACACACCTAGCCTAATGAGTTATTCGTGAGAGTTAACTAAGGAATTAAGTGAAAGACATGGGCAACCTTAACTTCTGAATGTGAAACAAAGTGTAAAGTCCATTTTGGTTCTTATTTGACTCTTCTTTTCTTTTCTTTTTTTCATTTTTTCTTTTCTTCCTTTTTTTTCTTTTTCTTTGGAACATTTATTGGTTGGTGTTTGATTCTCCCAGGGTCAGGTTTCGTGCATCATTGCCTATGAGGACTTACACTATCACGTACACCTTCCCCCAAATCTCCACATAGGGCGATCCCTACCACCCGTGTAACGGGAGTTCGGTCGGTGCATCCCAAGTCAGATGTCTCGAAAGCACCAGGCACAAAGTCCCCTCAGACCTACTTTCCCGAGTGATAGGAGCCGTGCGAGAAGAGAGAACACCACTTATTTATTCATTTATCTACATGGGAACCAAAACCCCTACACTTAAGTTTCACAAAAAGATATTAAGGGCCCTTGACTACAACAAACTTCCTAAACTAACAAACACGAATTATTTGACTCACTAGGTTCAGGGTGGACTTCTTTAAATGTTTGAGCACTGAAACCCACTGATTACTCACCCCCAAGGGAAAACTGGGGTGCATCCTAACGACTCGATAAATCCTAAAGCCACGTATTAGATATCCTAATGCATCAAGTTCAAGACAATTTTGGGAGCTTTCTTTTTACTTTGCCTCTCAATGGTTTTGCACATGCTAAACACACGCAAAACCCACAAAACATTTTCTTTCGAAAACACATGAAGATTTTGAAAGAAATGTGAAAATTTTGAAGCACTAGGCAAGCAAAAGAAGACAAGTCACCCAAGGATCATGGCAAGCAGATATATCGATATTAAATGCAGCACACTATCATGACCCTAACAATGCAAACAAAAGAAAACAAAATCAAAGGAAAAAGACTCGACTATGTACACACGTAAAACACCCCCCCACACCTACTTCATGCATTGACCTCAATGAATGCAAGCAAGAGACTACATGGATTGATGCATAAAAAGGAGAGATCTCACCAACATGAAGTACAAAGGGAAATGTATGGCTATGTTGATGGACACAACCCAAATTTCCTCAAAACCTGTGAGATGCTAAAGAAAGGGATACACATACGTGAAAGAAATGGGGCCCAAATACTCAAGGGTTGGGGCCCACAACAATCGATGCTCACTGAATGAGTTTTTTTTTTATGTAACTATGTACAAACATGAAAGCTCAACCACTCATGTAGGAGCATGAATGGTTGAGTGCGAGGGAGGTTCATGAAGGAACATGACCTCCTCGACTTCGGCTGGTGCCCCCTCCAAGTAGGGTTTGAGGCGTTGTCCATTAACTTTGAACACGTCCCCATTCCCTGGGTTCAAGATCTCAACCGCTCCATGAGGATAAACGGTTTGGACAATAAACGGGCCAGACCAGCGACTGCGGAGCTTACCCGCAAACAGATGAAGCTGGGAATTGTAGAGCAACACCTTCTGCCCGGCCGTAAACACCTTTCGCATAATCATGCGATCGTGAAACATCTTGGCTCGGGACTTATGAATTTTGGCATTCTCGTACGCATCATTGCGTAACTCTTCTAATTCCACAATGTCGAACTTACGTTGTACTCCTGCTTGATCAAGATCCATATTCAGGTTCTTGATCGCCCAGAAAGCACGATACTCAAGCTCGACGGGTAGGTGGCAAGCCTTGCCGTACACTACCCGATAAGGGGACATACCCAAATTGGTCTTGTACGCGGTGCGGAAAGCCCACAATGCGTCATTCAATTTGGTAGACCAATCCTTCCTCGAGGAACTAACCGTCTTCTCAAGAATTTGCTTTAATTGACGGTTAGAGATTTCGACCTGCCCACTAGTTTGCGGATGGTATGGGGTCGCAAGCTTGTGGGTGATCGAATATTTCCTCATAAGCGCTTCAAAGGAGCGATTACAGAAGTGGGTACCCCTATCGCTGATTATGGTACGAGGAGTACCAAATCGCGCAAAAATGTCCCTCAAGAATTTGGTGACCACCTTGTTGTCATTGGTCTTTGTGGGTATAGCCTCAACCCACTTAGACACATAGTCAACGGCCACCAGAATGTAAACATTCCCGAAAGAGTTCGGGAAGGGACCCATGAAATCGATGCCCCACACATCGAAGATGTCGACAACAAGGACATTTTGCAAAGGCATCATGTCACGTCGTCCAATCCTGCCAAGGCGCTGGCACCTATCACATTGCTTACAAAAGTCGTAAGCATCCTTGAAAAGAGAGGGCCAGTAGAATCCAGATTGGAGCACCTTGGCAGCAGTTTTCTTTGCTCCAAAGTGTCCTCCACATGCCTTGGAATGGCAGAAATGGAGCACACTTTGGAACTCGGTATCTGGGACGCACCGCCTGAAAATTTGGTCAGAGCAGTATTTGAATAGGTAGGGGTCGTCCCAGTGAAAGAATCTGACATACGATCTAAATTTGGATTGGTCAGATTTTGACCAACCCACAGGAAATTGCTCGGTCACGAGGTAGTTCACGATGTCGGCAAACCAAGGGTTATCTTCGATCATGAACAACTGCTCGTCAGGAAATTTATCGTCAATGATTTGGTCCTGTGGGTTGGTCGTCTCTAGACGAGACAAGTGGTCAGCTACAACGTTTTCACACCCTTTTTTGTCCCGAATCTCGAGATCGAATTCTTGTAACAACAAGATCCATCTCAAGAGTCGGGATTTTGCATCTTTCTTCGCCATGAGGTGCTTGATGGATGTGTGATCAGAATAGATAATCACGTGGGAGCCAATCAAGTACGACCGGAATTTCTCCAAAGCAAATATGATCGCTAAGAATTCCTTCTCGGTCACAGTGTAGTTCAATTGGGCATCATTGAGTGTTCTACTGGCATAGTAGATCACATGAGGCAATTTGTCCAATCGTTTCCCAAGCACTGCTCCCACAGCGAAGTCAGATGCATCACACATTAACTCAAAGGGTTCAGTCCACACCGGTGCCTTAATAATGGGAGCTGAAGTCAACTCTTTCTTCAAGGTCATAAAGGCATGGTGGCAATCCGGTGTGAACTCAAAAATGGCATCCTTAGCCAACAAGGCGGTGAGAGGTCGAGCGATTTTGCTAAAATCCCGAATGAACCGCCGATAGAATCCAGCATGCCCCAAAAAGGCGCGGATATCCTTCACATTACGTGGCGGTGGGAGATTAGCAATGATACCCACTTTGCCGGGATCGACCTCAATTCCCCTACTTGAGACCACATGTCCAAGTACAATCCCTCGCTTCACCATGAAGTGACATTTCTCCCAATTGAGAGCGAGGTTCTTCTCACGGCATCGCTTGAGGACAAGGCTCAAGTGATGAAGGCACTCATCAAAGGAAGCGCCAAATATGGAAAAGTCGTCCATGAAGATCTCAAGGAAACACTCAACCATATCGGAGAAGATGCTGATCATACACCTCTGAAACGTTGCCGGCGCATTGCATAACCCAAAGGGCATGCGACGGTAGGCAAACGTGCCAAAGGGACAAGTGAATGTGGTTTTCTCTTGGTCCTCGGGGGCGATGGGAATTTGGTTGTAACCGGAGTATCCATCAAGAAAACAATAGTACTCATGTCCGGCCAACCTTTCCAACATCTGATCAATGAATGGCAACGGGAAATGATCTTTCCGCGTTGCCGCATTGAGCTTGCGATAATCAATGCAAACTCGCCAGCCAGTTTGCAGGCGTGTCGGGATAAGCTCATTATGCTCATTATCCACAACCGTCACGCCTGACTTCTTGGGAACCACATGGACAGGACTCACCCACGAACTATCAGAGATAGGATAGATTATGCCATGATCCAAGCACTTAAGAACCTCCTTTCGGACGACTTCTTTCAGTACAGGATTCAATCTCCGTTGTGGGTCCCTGCGGGGCCTAGAATCCTCTTCCATGTGGATCCGATGCTGAACAATACCAGGGCTAATTCCCTTGATATCCTTCAAGGACCACCCGATCGCCTCTTTGTTTTCAAAGAGTACTCTTTTGAGGGCAACCTCTTGATCTTTTTCAAGATCAGAAGCAATAATGAGTGGCAAGGTCTCATTATCCCCTAAAAAGATGTACTTTAGGTTATCGGGGAGCGGTTTAAGCTCGACCAGAGGTGGGTCCTTGTCGGATTCAGAGTTAATTTCAAGTGGCTCAAGGGCCGCGGGGTAAGAGGAGCAAGCACCCAGATGTGCCTCCTCGTCCAGAGATATGCTGGCGGATTCCTCAAGATCCTCTTCACTCACAACCTGATCATTAGGCACCTCAATAATATGTCGATGTGAGTCGAACATGCCTAATGAATCGGGCTCATCCGTGTCCTGGATGAAATTGGCTCCGACTGAGTCGTCGAAGAGCCCAGGTTGCTTACCAAGAGTGAAGATGTTGAAATCCGCCGTGAGGTTTCCAAAAGACAACCTCATCAAGCCATTGCGACAATTGATCAAAGCATTAGATGTCGCAAGAAATGGCCTCCCAAGGATTACAGGAATTTGTCCTTGTGGGTTGGACACGGGTTCGGTATCCAAGATGATGAAATCAACTGGAAATACGAACTCACCCACTTTGATAAGGACATCCTCCACACTCCCTCGTGGGATTTTGACGGATCTATCAGCCAACTGGAGGGTTGTCCTCGTTGGTTTAAGATCGCCTATCCCAAGGTTGACATAGACTGAGTAAGGCAGGAGATTCACAGATGCCCCCAAATCCAATAGAGCTTGAGAGATGGTCACATTCCCAATCATGCAAGAGACAGTTGGACAACCAGGGTCCTTGTACTTGACATTCATGGGTTGTGTCAATATGGAGCTCACATTGGCGGCCAAGAAGGCCTTCTTGGGCACATTTGTTTTCCTCTTGGTGGTGCAAAGGTCTTTGAGGAACTTGGCATATGGTGGCATTTGTTGAACAACGTCCAACAACGGGATGTTCACCTTTACTTGCCTAAGTACCTCAACGATCTTATCCCAATGCTCATCACGTTTTTTAGTCAACCGATGAGGGAATGGTGCCTTGGGGACATAGGAATCACGAGGAGGAGTCTCAGAATTAGGTTCCTTGACAGGCTCAAGACTCTCCTCGGAAGACTTGCCAACAGGGTTGGCTTCCGGCATGTTCACATTGTTGTCAACGACCCTTCCCGATCTCAAGGTGTGAATAACATTAGCATGTTGGGAAGGGTCACTTTCAACATTGTGTACATTCTGCCTGGTATTAGCAGGCTGACCCCTGGGATTTACCACAGGTTGACTCGGGAATTGACCCTTCTCGCGTTCATGGAGATGATGAGCCAACTGGCTTACTTGCATTTCCAATGCTTTGACCGTATTATTGTTGGCCGCAAGCATGGATTGAGTGCTCTGCATGAATGCTTGAAGGGTTTGTTCAATGGTAGAGTCCTTAGGGTCAACCCGCTGGGGTGGTGGAGTCTGGTTAGAATAACCCGACGAAGAGGCCTGACCAGGTTGGTAATTTTGGTGCTGAGACCTTTGATGTGGGGGTTGGTAGGTCGCCGATGGGCGTGGAGGTTGATAAGGTGGAGGTTGAGGTTGAGCGTGCGAGCTCTGACCGTGTCCTCCACTAGACCCCCAAGAGAAGTTAGGATGGTTACGCCATCCCGGGTTATAGGACTGACTGTACGGGTCGTTTCGGGGCCTTTGTTGATACATCGCATTTGCATGCTCAGTATCTCTTGGAGCGTAAGCGCACTCCAAGTCATCATGTCCCGACAGTCCACACCTAGTACACCCGGGAGTAGCGACCTGAGCTACAGGAGCTCGGTCCATCTCCAAACTCTCTATCCTACGCATGAGAGCAGCCATTTTCGCCTCAGACGCGATAGTCGACTCAACATGATATGATCCAGCTCGACCAGAAGACCTGGCGGCTGGTGGCTCTCTCATGGTGTCCCACTCGAAGGTGCGCTCAGCCATGGATTCAAAAGTGTCCCATGCCTCCTCGATGGGTTTCATTTGGAAGTCACCCTGACACATCGACTCCAACAATGTGCGGGTGTTGTAGTTGATGCCCTCATAAACAATTTGGCACAGCTGCCATAGCTCAAGTCCATGATGAGGGCATTGCTGGAGAAGGTCCTTGAACCTCTCAAAGAAACCATGAAAAGATTCGGTCTCGGTCTGATACATTTGATGTATCTGGTGCCGTATCTGTTGAGTTTTCCTTTGAGGGAAAAATCTCTTCAGAAAGACGGTCACAAAGTCATCCCAAGACCGAATCGAGCTCGCCGGGAGGCTATACATCCATTTCTTTGCATTATCCTTCAATGCGAACGAAATCATCCTCAACCGGACAGAATCCTCGTCAAGCTGTTGAAGCTTGAACATGGAGCATACTTCCTCGAATTCGCGTATAAAAATATACGGATCCTCCTTATTGGCAGTAAAGGTTGGAAGCATGCTCACATACTGAGGTTTCAGCTCATAGTTGTTCCCGCGAGCAGGGGGAACAACTATGCAAGAAGGTTGCGCGGCCCGAACAGGATGGGTCCGCTCCCACAACGTCATCGGCCTATCCTGTCGAGCTAAAGGTGGTGGTGCACCTAGAACTCGATCCTGACCGAATTTCCCTTCCTCTCGAGTCAGAGGAGGAGGAGAAGGAGGTCTACGTGGTGGTGGGAATGGACCGAGGTAGTCCATGTATGGAACCCGGTCTCCCTCGCCACCACGAGACGACTCGCCTTCTTGCTCCAAAGGAGCACGAGGCGGAGATGGTCGATCACCAAGATCTTCCATCTCAGAAATAAGCACTCTCTCGAGTCGAGCGCTCTCACCAGAACGAGCCCAACCTCGCATAAAAATGCTCGACTCGACTCTACGAAACACACAACAGAAGGTGTACTAGAGGAGGAGACTAAACGTAGAGAATAGATGAGGAGATGACTCAGGTGAGGAGAGAAGAATCCCTAGAGCTAGCGTGGGTAGTGGGATCAGGAAGAAGCCTAACTAGCAAGCACGACTCAAACAAAGTAAGGCAATGGGTCCTTAAGCTAGACGACGCCTAACTTCGAGGTCACTAGCCTCGACACGCCTCACCTCCCTACAACGAGGACCACAATGCCCAGCAAGTGATACCAGATCCGGAGATCCAGTACCTCCTACTATCGACAAGGTAGGCAACGCCGATCAGGTCATGACGGTCTCGACTAGATTACTCTCCTAGTGCGTCCGAATTCCTTAGGGCCAATGTCTACTTGCTTTTAGTTAAGGCTTTATTAAGAGTGGTTTTTGGGGCCAAGGAAAGGGTGATGAAATCCCCCACCTTATCTTTTATGGGACAGCCCCTCCTTAGTAGCGATTTGATCCTAGATCTAGCAATCAATCGCTCCAATCAAACGCTCTCTCACTCTTGTCCCGATGCACCTTACTAACTAATGCATGAAAGAAACATGCATGAATGAGGGATGTGGGTGCACGTACCTCACGCCAGCAATCAACGACAAAATGTAAAGCAAAGAAAAGACAAATGCATGCAAGGTCTACCAATGGTGCATGACCTAGATGGCAAGAAGTCTAATCTTTTGCTTTGAGTTTTATGGTCCAAGTTGATTAATGGGAGAGTTATTAATGATCTGGGAGCAAACCAGAAGTCAAAGCATGCAAAATAGAGCTCCCAGATAACCAAATAGAAGCAAACAACTACCAGAAAAAATTTCAAGGCAAGATGACCTCACCAGGCCGCCAGTTGGCGGTCTACAACCGCTGATTGGCGGTCCATTTTGGTCGTCTGGTCCTCAGATTTTCCCAGTAGCCTCCCCTTGATCAGAATGTTCCTTGAAACTAAGAAAAACTGAAAACAAAAAATTAAAAACCCCTCGAATCGTCCAAACCAAGGTCTGGACAGAGCACCTCCCCGGCAACGGCGCCAAAAACTTGATTGATCGTTTTATATTTCTACCGCAAGTGCACGGCCGCGTTGAAGCGGTGGCAAATACGGGTCGTCCACTGGGAGGTGTGTCGACACTTGGTTTGTTCGAAGGCGAGAGGTAAAAGAAGGAGAGAAATGTTTGGTTACACTAAACTACACTACAATGCTAAACTAGAATGCAAAAGGAAATGAAGATAAGCAATAAAACTAAACCCCAAAGGGGGTAGAGAACTGATGTGAACATAAAGATGTGTGTGTGTGTGTGTGTGTGTTCAATTAAGCTCCTCACAACATGTAGTGCATGAAATCATAAAACTACATCCAATCTTGCCTCTACATGAATTAAGATAAGACTACATCATTAAAACATACAAGACAATGATTTGAATGAAGCTACATGAACTCAAGTATAAAGACTAGACCCTACTATGCCTCCACATGAATTAAGATGACTACATCATTAAAACATACAAGACATTAGCTAAGGAAAAGGCAACAAGAGTACATACACTACAAATTGTGTTTCCAACATTAACTTCATCCATATCCTAACCTTATCATTCCCCATAAAATAGGTCCACTAATCAAAGCATAAGCTAAGCTTCATTCAACAGCATTAGCATATCAAAGATAAGAGTGGAGACCCATTAGATGGTTATGGAAATCATGTAAAGCTCAAGGGATAAAAATAACACACACTTAATACACTACATTATTATATCACATATTTCTCGACCCCCCAAATGGGGATGGAACTACTCACTACTCATTACACTAACTAATTTAGCAAAGGAAAGCATAATACTGAAATGAAATTTATACTACTTAAGCAAGAAATATTAAAGAGGCATAAAACTAAACAAACAAACAAGCATGCAAATGAAAGGAAATTAAACTAAGAGAGAAACAACATCATTAAAAAAACTTCTATTATTAACTCACTCAATTACAAGTAGCTCTTCCTCCACTAGAGTTTTGCTTCAAGGCTTCACTCTTAGTAGGGAAGATGGCCACCAAGAGGGAGATGGATACAATGGGAGGTGAAGAGTTCTATTTATAAGCATGGAAAAAGCTAATCAGGGACAATCCCCCGATGTGGGACTAAACCAATACCAAAAATAGCCTAAACGAACACTAATACAAGTCCAGGAGAAGTTGGGGCGGATCCTGCATGATCCAGACCGCCAATTGGCGGTTCCAGACCGCCAATTGGCGGCCTAGAAAGCCCAGATCCGTCTGGGTCTTCTCGTGGGCTTGCCTTGGTGTGTTTCTTGGTCTTGGATGCATCTAACTTGTTTAGTGGAGCTCCGACCCGAATCGAATTGACAAAATACTCCTCATGATGGTGTGGAGTTTCCTGTTTTGCTCTTAGGTCCTTCTGTCTTACGATCAGGTCCTTCTCCCTTGCATCTTGGTCCCCAGGTCTCACAATTAGGTCCTTTTTTCATGCTTTTGGGTCCTTTCATGGCTCTTCTCTTCAAACCTCTTTATTTCTGAAAACTAAACATAAAACTCGTCACGTAGCATTGCTTAGGTGTAAGATAATGGATATAAGGTACAAATATAAGCATGAAATGATGTCAATCAAAGGACACTTGGCTTGTTGATTCACGCTCCTCCTTCAAGAGAGTTGGAGACCGGCCGATATAAGAAAAAAGATTTTATGTTATTTTACTTCATGCTATTTTTGGAATAAAAGTGATGGTCTATTTTGCATTTGGATCATGAGTTTTGTTGTTTTTCCCCAAAAAGTAAGAGATGAATTTGATGATTGATGTGAAGAACATTGTTGGTCTTAAGGATATTTTTTGTAAATTACTAAACATCCCTGCAAATTAATTATATCGCCCGCGCCAATTTCCATATTGTCCTTCTCTCCTTTCTACTTATATCATCTCTTCATTCCACTCTCCCACCACCACTCTCTCTTTATTTTCCTCTCAACCTCCAAAAACAATGTCTTGGAGACCAGGAAAGGCACCGACAGACGCACTGTTAGACTCGAATACAGTAAAATTTCTACCCGTTTTAAAAGAAAAAAGAAAAGAAGAGGAGGTGTCTTTGCGAGACGCCTCCCCTTAATTTTTTTAAAATTAATTAGTAATTAGTAATATTTGGTAATTAGTAAATAATAATTTGTAAATTTAATAACCCAATCCATATAATGTTTTTTAAATGTAATTAATAGTCATCGAGTCACCGTGGAGGAAAAAGAAAATCAATATCATTACGCATTGTGAGACCTTATAAGATGATTCAAGTCCTCGTCATCCTCATACCCGTTGTATATCTGTTTGGGTTAGGAGGGAGAGAGAGTATTCACGTCATCATCAGACAAGTAATGACCTATTTGATGATGATGAAATTTTCGGTGACGAGGGTGACGATTAGGGGTGGTATGGGTTGGGGTTGGAGCGGGAGAAGGAATATGGTAGCGGACGAGGGCGACATGGTAGTTATTCAACTGCTAAGTATATAGTTTGAAAGAACAAAGGTGGTAGGTTTGTGAGTGGCTAGTTTGAGCACTATAGATGCCCGAACACACAAAAAGAAGAGAGTTGATGACGATTCTTGGATGGTGACAGATATCATGCCCGATGTTCCTATAGATGGGAGCGTAATTCCTAGTTTTGGGGGTCACATTGCTAGACGCATTTGAGCAGACGAGAATCGGAAGATTCTGAAGTGTCATAATCGAAACATAGAATTCACTACATTTGGAGGTCAGTTTTGAGTACCGATATCACGAAGACCTTCGTTGCTAGCAGAGTATGTCACTTGCCTTGGAGCATGTTCACTCACATTAACATGTCGTTGTATCTGTGTTTGTGGAGCGATGCCAACCTGACACAAACTCTTTCCACCTGCCTTTTGGAGAGATGACAATCATGCTGCATGACGTGGTCTAGATCCTTCGCATTCCTGTTGAGGGTCATATGGTCAGTGCTCAGACATCGACGGTTGAACTGAAGGGTTATGTAGCTGAGATACTCGGAGTGATTGTTCTGGGTGGGTCCTATGACTTGATGTCTTGGATATGATACATTGATGCACGATATTATATATGTTACATGCATTCAATATGGTATATGTGCATTCTATATATATTCCCTTTAGTTGCTGCTCACGTCAGCCTAGTTTTATTCCTTTAATGTGCATTAGTTGGGAATGAAACGTCTCTGGCTTGATCATGCTTCTTGTTTAGTATGTGATACAATGAATGGTTATTGGTTACAATTCCTTTTTATTTTTTTCCATAACAACATGATCATAATGAGCAGTGATAAATTATAGAATTGATACTATTTTATCACTTTCATGTTTTTTTTCATTGGATGATTTCTAACATGTGGTGATTGACATTGCCCGGTAAACGTAGTCTTTATTGCCTAATATTGACATGTCATTTGTGAGGTTTATGGAAGTTCCCATGTTATATGCTAAAGTCTTGTGTAGACATGATTAGTATTTTTTTAACATTTCCTTATATAAATCGAGTTAGAAACTATTGTTTGATGATAATTGATTGTGTATCTTTTGACATCAATATTTAGATCCTTCACTCGATTAAGGATTGTTAAAAAATATTTAATTTCTTTGTGATTTTGATAATATTGTTTTGTGTGAACAAATGTTTTTGGGAACTAAACAAATAACATACTTAGGGAGTTAAAAGGTAGAAGTGTTTTGTGTAAACCGCCTTGTAACATGATAGCTGGAAATTTATTGTTTATTTTCCACTGATTTTGCATGACATATATATAGGTCATTAAATCATGATTAAGCGTGATGTATAAATTAGTAAATGACTTATTGGACTATTGCATGAGGATTTGATTGAATGCCTTTTGTTTTCTTTTGGTCTAAGTGCAATAGTTATTAAGTTATTTTATTATTTTAATGATGTTGTTGTTCGAATAATTTTATGCTAGGACCTATTATTTGTCGCTATAATTATGTCTTAGATTTTCATGACTGCTTCCAAGAGCATTGTCACTGATCTGACTTGAGGAGACAAACTCAATGAGAGAAATTACAATATGTGGTATCGTAAGATTGAGGATTTCCAAGAGGATCAGGACATGTTCGAGAACATAACCCAAACAATGACCCCATTTGAAGAAGGGAACACTACGCAGCATCGCAAAAATATGGATGTCTATAATGTCTGGAAAAAGAAGGATTGTATTGCTCGCATTACAATTATGAGTTCGATGCGAGATGATTTGTTGCTGCGGTTCGAAAAGTGTCGAACTGCAAAGACCTTGTGGGAACCTGTCTAGTTTCAATACGGAGTGACCTCCGTCACAAAGGCCCACCAGCTTGGGCTTATGTTTGAGGGGCATAAAACGCACCAAGGTCACACTATGAGGCATCATATTACCACGATGTCAAACATGATAAGCGAGTTGAGCGTTGTCGGTAGTACTAAGAAAGATGAGGAGCAAGTGTCCGCTTTTATCAGATCATTGCCTTTGAAGAATTGAAAGCACATGAAGGTCCATTTGACTAGGCTGCTAAACAACTTGAGTTAGAGGAGGACCGCATGTTTGCGGAAGCTCCTCAAGGTGAAGTGTTTGTTGCTGAAGCTAGTGCTCCTCGGAGGAGTGCAGGCTTTAAGCACAAAAGAGAGAAAGGTCATGGTTTTGGAGGCGAGAAAGGTGGAAATGGAAACAAAGCAGAAAAGAAAGCTGAATGTTGATGAGAATTAACATGAATTTTCCAACAATTCATGTAGCCTATAGGAGCCAGGTGCAAGCATCACATGTGGCGCAAGGTAGCACCCGCATGGCGTTGAGGTGACAATGATGAAGCTTGAGTTAGGCACAGAGGAGGTGCGACTAGATTAAGACTTGTATGTTGTATGATAAACGTGCTATTGTGGAGCACACTGTACACAACATAATCTATGTATCTCAAACACCATAAATGTCTTAGTCTAGTCGTGCCCCCTCTGCGCCTAACTGGAGCTTCATCATTGTCGCCTAACCATACGGGTGCTACCTGGCACCACATGTGGTGCTCGCACCTGGCTCCTATAGGCTACATGAATCATGGGAAAATTCATGTTAATTCTCATTACCATGGAGAATCTCATCTTGATTCCAAATCAATGAGACTCTTCAATTATGAATCTATCTGGATCCTTCACACAAGATTATTTCATAACCAGTCTGATCTCTGCTCGCTATCAAAGTTCTAGAGGCAAATGATTGTGTGAGTGAACATTCTATATCCTATTGACATAATATTTTATACTAGAATAATAATCAACCATAATGAATAACAAATATAGTTGGGAAAATAAGAACTCAACTTATTCATATAAGGAAGTTAAACATGACAGTTCATCAAAGTCTGCGTAAGCTTAGAGACTTCACATGACCCACAAACGAGTCTTTAGCTATCACTTTGGTGAGAGGGTCAGCTACCATATGACTAGTAGATACATGTTTTAACACAACTTCCTTGCTCGCTATAATGTCTTTCACAAAGTGGTACCTAACTTGTATATGTTTGCTTTTTCCATGATATTTGGGGTCTTTCACATAACAAAGGGTTGTCATGCTATCACAACAGGCTCATCAGATGTCTCTACCAACCCAGTATGTTGTAAGAACCTCCTCAACCAAACAACCTACTACACTGTTGCGGCAGAGCATGCAGCATATTGTGCCTCCATAATCGACAAGGCTATACAAGTTTGCTTCTTGCTGGACCACGAGATGACTCCATTTGCAAGCAAGAAAGCATAACCACATGTAGACTTCCTTTCATCAATATCTCCAACCCAATCGGCATCACTATAGCCAAATAGATATAGTTACTCATTCCTCTGAGGTATCTCATGATTTTCTCGACCGCCTTCCAATGCTCAATGCTTGGGTTGGATTGGTATCGACTCACCATGCCCACAACATAGCAAATATCTGGCCTAGTACACATCATAGCATACATAAGACTTCCTACAACGCTGGAGTATGGAACCCTGTCCGTTTTGGCCTTCTCTCAAGATGTTTACCAAGGCTCAAGTGCAAACCCTTCTCAACAGGAGTGTCAATTGGGTTGCATTTATCCATATGGTATTTTTTTAAGACATTGTTAATGTAGGTCTCTTGAGACAATCCTAGAAGTCTCTTGGACCTATCTTTAACTATCTTGACACCAAGAACATAGCTTGCCTCACCCAATTTCTTCATATCAAATGTAAAGGACAACTGCTCTTTAGTGGATTTCAGCAGCTCTTTACTATTGCAGCCATGAGTATGTCATCAACATACAAAATCAGAATGACAAATTTACCATTGGATATTTTAACGTACACACAGTGATCTTCCTGAAGCATAGAGAATGTATTCTTTGTTATAGATTGGTGAAAGTGAATATTCTACTGTCTAGATGCTTGTTTTAAGCCATATATGGACTTGTTAAGCTTGCACACCTTGCACTCTTGTCCTTTGACTTTGAAACATTGAGGTTGATCTATAGATTTCCTCCTCAAGTTCTCCTTTGAGAAAAATAGCCTTTACATCCATTTGGCAAAGTTCTAAGTCCATCTGATTTACAATAGCTAGAAGAAGACGAATTGAGGCAAACCTAACCACTAGTGAAAATGTTTCCTCAAAATCCACGCCTTCCCCCTAGGTATAGACTTTAGCTACCAATCTAGCCTTGAATCTTTCAACATATCTATCCGCCTTCCTCTTAATCTTGAGAATCAACTTGGCACCACTGGCCTTTCGGATTACCGGTATGTCAACCAAGTCCCAAACATGATTAACTTTCATTGACTCCAACTCCTCCTCTATAGCTTTTAACCACTCTTTTTCATTTGGACCATCCAAAGCCTCTCTCAAAGTCTTTGGCTCTTGCTCATTGATTATTGTCATACCGGATGATTCACAATCAATTTCTTCTTGAGCTATCATAAGGGCTTCTTTTTCTAAGCCAAATTGTCGACGAGGAATGAACCACGTCTGCTTCAATGCTGTCGAGGATCAGATTGCTCATCCTCTGTGAGAGCTATCTGATCATCAACGTTACCACCCCCACTGGGATCAACTGGTGGAACCTCATGTTCAACTTCCAGATCCAGATTTTGTGAAGTAGTAATTCATCCAACTTGTTGTTCAAAGAAGTCCACTAACTATTTCGTAGCTCTTACAAGACTTGGAAAATCACATTCCAAAAATGTGGCATCTCTAGACTCTAGTTCCATCCTTCTCTCATTCTCGTCTAACCCGATAAAACATAACCTGTAGATAAATCACAGTATCTTACAAAGACAATTTCTCCATCTAGGTCCTAGCTTTCCATATCGGTGAGCAGCATAATGAAAATATGCAGTGCATCCCTGAGGACGCAGCAAACTAAAATCAGGCTTCCTCCCTGTCCACAACTCATATGCAGTTGAAGGGGCTGACTTTGACGGAACTCTATTAAGGATATAGGCAGCAGTTAACAGAGCATCTCCCCAATAGTAAATTGGTCTCATGCGCCATCATGGATCTAACCATGTCTAGCAACGTTCTATTCCTTCTTTCAGCAACACCATTTTGCTGAGGTGTATAAGGTATAGTGAGTTGTCTAGATATACCATTTTCATCACATAACTCTCTAAACATATCGGAGAGATATTCTCAACTCATGTCCATTTTGAGAGTTTTTATCTTATTATTCAATTGATTCTCAACCAAACTCATGAATTTCTTAAAACATTCTGGAGCTTCTGATTTGTGAGAAATAAGATAAATATGACCGTATCTAGTAAAGTCATCAATAAATGTGATGAAATAATTTTGTCCATGTTTAGTGCGCATATTCAAAGGTCCACATATATCTGAGTGAATTAGTTCTAAAAGAGAAGTAGCTCTAATAGTTTTTCCAAATTGTTTTCTAGTTGCTTTTCCTACTAGACAGACTTCACAGGTTGGCAATTCAAATTTAGAGCATTCACCTAATACCCCCTCCTTTGCCAACTTATTCATCCGGTCAACACCAATGTATCCAAGTCTAGCATGTCACATAACTTAATCAATATTCATGGAATTTTGGCACATAAAAGTTTTAGTATTATGATCATTAAAATCATAAATTGCGTCCAAAACAACAATTGTCTGAGAGATCGATACTTACGACCATAAAAAATACCACCAAGGTATAAACCCACATCATTGTTTTGAAAAATAACTTTAAAACCATGTATCATTAAAACAATAACAAAAACAACATTTGATCGTATAGGTGGCACATACAACACATCGTGAAGTAATAGGATGCAGCCACTTCGCAAAGTCACTTTGCATGTGCCAATCCCAAGAACTTCAATGGTGGAGTTGTTTGCCATGCTAATTCGCCTCCCACTTGGAACACGACAATATTCCACGAAGGCAGAATGATCTTTTGTTAGGTGGTCCACTACACCTGAATCCACAATCCACATAGGAGATTGTTCAATAAGCATCACATAACTAGTTACGTAACAACTCGAAGAATTACACACAGTAATCACCTTTTCCTCAGTGCATTCATGAGAAAAATGTCCAACTTTACGACAGTTAAAGCAAGTCACATTTGACTTGTCTTTCCCGCCTCCGGATCCTCGAGGTCATTTCTTTTCAGCTTTCGTTTCTGCTTTGTTTTCATTTCCACCTTTCTAGCCTCCAAAACCTTGAGCTGTCTCTCTTTTGTGCTTAAAGCTTGCACTCCTCCGAGTAGCAATAGCTTCAGCAACAAACACTTCACCTTGAGGAGCTTCCGCAAACATGCGGTCCTCCTCTAGCTCAAGTTGCTGAATAGGCTGGTAAAATGTCCTAATGTCATCAGCGTGAGTCAAATGGACCTTCATTTGCTTTCAATTCTTTGAAGGCAATGATCTGATAAGAGCGAACATTTGCTCCTCATCGGTCTTAGCACGACCGGCAGTGCTCAACTCGCTTATCATGTTTGACATCGTGGTAATATGTTGCCTCATAGTGTGACCTTGGCGCATTTTATACCCCACAAACATAAGCCCAAGCTGGTGGGCCCTTGTGACGGAGGTCACTCCGTATTGAAACTTGACAGGTGATTGGCATCATTTCATGCATATCTTTGTGTCTTATATCCATTATCTTTCACCCAAACAATGCTATGTAACGAGTTTTATATTTAGTTTTCAGGAATAAGTAGGTTTGAGAAGGAGAGACTATAAATAGACCTAATAGCAAGGAAAAGGACTGAGTTGAGAGACTCGAGGACTAAGAAGCAAGGGAGAAGGACCTGAACGTAAGACCGAAGGACCAAAGTGCAAAACATAAAACTCCACACCATCATGGGGAGTATTTTGGCAATTCGATTAGGGTCGGAGCTCCAACAAGCGAAGTAGGTGCATCCAAGACCAACAAATATATAAAGAAAAGCCCAGAATGAATACCATATGGATGCGGATCCTGTAGACCGCCAATTGGCGGTCCGGATCTCTCCGAATCCGCTAAGATTTCACGTGCACATGTATTAGTGTTTTTTAGGCTATTTTTGGTATTTGTTTAGTCCCATACTGGGGATTGTCCCGGATTACCTTTTTCTATGGCTATTAATAGAACTCCTCATCCTCCATTGTATTCTACCCATTGCTTGGTGACATTCTCTCTACTTGGAGTAAGCCTTGAAGCAAAACTCAAGGTGGAGAAGAGTGCTACCTTCAATGTGAGCCATTTTTAATAAATAATTGTTCTTAGTTTCTTTTAATCTTGTCTTTTAATTCTTGCATGTTTCTTTAGTTTTATGTTCATTTCAATTAGTTTCTTTAATGTTCCTTTCTTGCTTAGTTAAATTTCCTTTTAGTATAATGTTTCATTTTGTTAATGTAGTTAGTGTAATGAGTAGTGAGTAATTCCATCCCCATTTGGGGGTGGAGAAATATGTGATATGATCATGTAGTGTATTAGGTGTGTGTTATCTTAATCCCTTGAGCCTTATATGATTTCCATAACTATTTAATGGGATTTCACTCTTATCTTTGATATGCTAATGTTTTCTTGAATGAAGCTTAGCTTATACTTAGATTAGTGGACCTATTTTATGGGAATGATAAGGTGAGGATATGGATGGAATTAATATTGGAAACACAATTTGTAGTGTATGTACTCTTGTTGCCTTTATCTTGGTTAATGCCTTGTATGTTTTAATGATATTGGGTTATCTTATTTCATGTGGAGGCATAGTAGGGTCTAGTCTTTACACATGAGTTCATTTAGCTTCATTCCAATTATTGTCTTGTATGTTTTAATGATATGATCGTATCTTATTTCATGTGGAGGCAAAGTTGGATTTAGTTATATGATTTCATGCACTACATATTGTGAGGGGCATGATTGACATCATTTCATGCTTATATTTGTACCTTATATCCATTATCTTACACCTAAGCAATGCTACGTGACGAGTTTTATGTTTGAATTTCAGAAATAAAGAGGTTTGAAGAGAAGATCCATGAAAGGACCCAAAAGTAGGAAAAATGACTTAATTGTGAGACCTGGGGACCAAGATGCAAGTGAGGAGGACCTGAACGTAAGACAGAAGGACCTAAGAGCAAAACAGGAAACTCCACACCATCATGGGGAGTATTTTGTCAATTCGAGGCCAAGAAACACTCCAAGCAAAGCCCACAACCAAAACCAATCGGATCTGAAGTTTTTAGGCCGCCAATTGGCGGTCTGCATCAGCCCAGATCCGCTAAGCTTTCTCTTGGACTTGTATTAATGTGTGTTTAGGCTATTTTTGGTATTGGTTTAGTCCCACATTGGGGGATTGTCCCGGATTAGCTTTTTCCATGCCTATAAATAGAACTCTTCACCTTCCATTGTAATCACCCATTGGTTGGTGGCATTCTCTCTACTAAGGAGTGAGCCTTGAAGCAAAACTCATGGTGGAGAAGAATGCTACCTTCAATGTGATTCATTTGTTAATAAAATAATTCTTCTAGTTTCTTTTAATCTTGTCTTTTAATTTGTGCATGTTTGTTTAGTCTTTCCTTTCCTTTTATGCTTCTTTAATATTTCTTGCTTGATTAGTGTAGTTTTATTTCAGTATAATGCTTCATTTTGTTAGAGTAGTTAGTTTAAATATGTGTGAGTAGTTCCATCCCCTTTGGGGGTGGAGTAGATGTATGTACATGTTATGTAGGTGGTATGAATGTTAGATTTTATTGTTTGTGAGAGATATTAGCATGCTTGCTTGAATTAATAAGAACTTTACTTGATGGTTTCTGCCATAGTTAGGTACACTTCATGCTCGTTATGTTCTTAATAACAACCTTGCATTGCTCATATTAATCACCTAGGTTAGTGTTGTAAATGATAGGTCTTGCCATGAGGTACTTCTTATGCATGAACAAACACTAACCACACTTGAGCTTATAGTATGCATTCAACACCACACTTATTTCATGTGCACACACACGCACTCCACCCCTTAGGGGTTTCCATTCCTGTCTTTTTATCTTCTTCATTAGTTGTTTAGCTTAGTTGTTTAGTTATTTCATTTCAGCTTGCTTGTTTACTAGTTTAGATTAGTGTAGTGTAATACATCTTTCTCTCCTTCTTTTACCTCTCGCCTTCGAATAAACCAATTGTCTACAGACCTCCCAATGGACGACCCGTATTTGCCACCGCTTCAACGCGGCCGTGCACTTGCGGTTAATATAAAACGATCAATCAGAGCAAAATTGAACACACACACACATCTTTATACTCACATTATTTCTCTACCCCCTATGGGGTTTAGTTTTATTGCTTCTCTTCCATTTCCTTCTTGCATTTTAGTGTAGTTTAGTGTAATCAACATTTCTCTCCTTTATTTCCCACTCGCCTTCGCACAAACCAAAAGTCGACACACCTCCCTGTGGATCGACCCGTATTTTCCACCGCTTCAACGCGGCCGTGCACTTGCGGTTTAATATAAAACGAATCAATCAACAGGTTCCCACAAGATCTTTGCAGTTCGATACTTTTCGAACCGTAGCAACAAATCATATCACATCAAACTCAGAATTGTAATGCGAGCAATACGGTCCATTTTCCAGGCATTATAGACATCCATATTTTTGCGATGCTGCGCAGTGTTCCCTTCTTCAGGTAGGGTCATGGTTTGGGTTTTGTTCTCGAACAAGTCCTGATCCTCTAGGAAATACTCAATCTTACGATGCCACATATTGTAGTTTCTCTCATTGAGTTTGTCTCCTCGAGTCAGATTGGCGACAATGCTCTTGGAAGCAGCCATGAAAATCTAAGACATAATTATAGCGACAAATAATAAGTTCTAGCATAAAAATATTTGAACAACATTATAAAAAAAATAAAATAACTTAATAAGTACTACACTTAGGCCAAAAGAAAAAGGCATTCAATCAAATCCTCATGCAATAGTCAAATAAGTCATTTTACTAATTTATACATCATGCCCAATCATAATTTAATGACCCAAATATATATACATCATGACAAATCAGCGAGAAATAAACAATAAATTTCCAGCTATCATGTTACAAGGCGGTTTACACAAAACACTTCTACCTTTTAACTCACTAAGTATGTTATTTGTTCAGTTCTCAAAAAAAATTGTTCACACAGAACAATATTATTAAAATCACCAAGAAATTAAATAATTTTTAACAATCCTAAATCGAGCGAAGGATCTAAATATCGATGTCAAAAGATACACAATCAATTATCATCAAACAATAGTTTCTAACTCGATTACATAAGGAAATGTTAAAAAATACTAAACATGTCTACACAAGACTTTAGCATATAACATGGGAACTTCCATAAACATCACAAATGACATGTCAATGTTAGGCAATTAAGTCTACGTTTACCCGGGCAATGTCAATCACCACATGTTATAAATCATCCAATGATAAAAAAATGAAAATGATAAAATATTATCAATTCTATAATTTATCACTGCTCAATATGATCATGTTGTTATGGAAACAAAAAAATAGGAATTGTAACCAATAACCATTCATTGTATCACATACTAAACAAGAAACATGATCAAGCCAGAGACGTTTTATTCCCAACTAATGCACATGAAAGGAATAAAACTAGGCTGACGTGAGCAGCAACTAAAGGGAATATATATAGAATGCACATATACCATATTGAATGCATGTAACATATATAATATTATGCATCATTGTATCATATCCAACACATCAAGTCATAGGACCCAACCAGAACATGTTCTAGAACTTATTTATTTCCATTATTCTATCAACATGTACATGTTCAAAAATTATGATAACCTTCTCTAAATGAAACGGAAAACAACATGTAAACATGCATGATACATAAAAGCCGATATACTAAATATCCTAATGTATCATGTTCAAGACAATTTTGGAAGCATTCTTTTTACTTTGTCTCACAATGATTTTGCACATGCTAAACACACGCAAAACCCACAAAACATTTTCTTTCACAACGATTTTGAAAGAAATGTGAAAATTTTAAAGCACCAGGAAAGCAAAAGAAGACAAGTCACCCAAGTATCATGGCAGACAGATATATCAATATTAAATCCAGCACACTATCATGACCATAACAATACAAACAAAAAAACAAAATGAAAACAACTCGACACCATATATATACAAACGTAAAGCACCCCCACACTTACTTCATGCATTGTCCTCCATGAATGTGAGTATGAAACTACATGAATGTATGCATGAAAAAGAAAAGATCTCACCAACGTGAAGCACAAAGGGAAGTTCATGGTTATGTTGATGGACATAAACCCGAATTTCCAAAAACCTGTGAAATACTTAAAAAAAGGGAATACAAATACGTCAAAGAAAATGAGGTCCAAATACTAAAGGGTTGGGGCCACAACAACCAATGCTCACTTATGGAGTCTTTTGTTTTTTTCTTTTTTAACTTTTTTATAAACAAGATATATTCATCAACAAAGATATTCTCATATCATTTGGTCAAGTGACATCAAATGAGAACATCGAGTCAGGCAGATCAGAAATTTGCAAAGATGGCTCCGCTCCATTGGTACTCTGAGGTGTCATGAGGGCTGAAAGGTCAAAGCTGAAAGGCTCGAACCCCTCATCATATTGGTTGGGTGTAGGCAACATGAATAAGTGGAGTTGTGTTGCCTCACTAGGGTTTAGTTGCTCATAGAAAAAAACCCTCAAACTAGTAGGCGGGTGCATCAGAATGAGTGCCTCAGGCTCATTCGAAGGATGTGGCACACCACCTTCACTAAGAATGAGGCTTCTCCCTAAGTCATCCAACATGGACCACCCAACCTCTTTTGTATTATCAAGCATAAGCTCGGTCGTAGGTGGGTCCTTGTTGGAGTCAATATGAAGCTCAAATGACTCAATAGCCCTGGGACATGGGGTAGAGAAACCTTCTGGTATGAGAATATGATGAGGTGTGTCCCCCTCACTAATAGTCTCAACTAAATCGTCCAACAAACACTCTCTTCATATATTCACGTTTGATGACAGCTCACTCTGTTGCAATGCAAAGACAAACAATGAGTTTTCGCTGGGCAAACAAACATTCTCAACGAGTTGCATTGGTGTTGGTGGTGTTTGTTGATTTTGCGGTGCTTTCTCTAATTGGTGGATGAGGTTGAGATTTAAAGGTTGGGCCATGGGCTCCTGTTTCTTACTAGAGTTGAACACATGAAACTCGGCACTCATGTTACCGAATGAGAGCCTCATGTGACCATTTCTACAATTAATTAAGGCATTGGAGGTTGCCAGAAATGGTCTACCCAAAATCAAAGGTATTTTAGAGTGATTGTCCGCAACATGGTTGGTATCGAGGATGACAAAATCTACTAAAACTATAAAATCTCCAACTTTGATGAGCAAATCCTCAATACTCCTCTTTGAGACACGAATGGATCTATCCACCAATTGAAGGGTGATCTTAGTTGGTTTCAGTTCTACCAAATTCAATTGTTTATTAAATAGAAAATGGGAGGAGGTTGACCCCTGATCCTAAATCAAGCAATACGTTACTCGTGCTAGTGTACCCTATCGTGCACTGAATAGTATGACACACAAAGTCCTTCTACTTTGTGTATGTGGGATTGGACAAATGTGAGCTTACACTTGCAACTAAGAATACTTTCTTAGGAACATTAATCTTCCTCTTGGTTGTGCAGAGATCTTTCAACGCTTTGATGAGCAAGTAAGGGTGGATCCACAGGAGGTGAGTAGCCATTGGTTTATCTGAAATCAAGTGGCAAATAAAGGGAGAAGCGATTTGGTTATGCTAAGCTGAACTACACTAAACTAGTAAGTAAGAAATACGAAATAAACAACGAAAGATTGGAAATCAAGAAGAGAAACCCCTAAGGGGAGGAGTGTGTGCACATATGAAGTGAAATTAGTGATGAATGATGCATGTAAGCATGTATGTGTGTTTCGTGTGTGTATTGTCATGCATAGGAAGTGTCTAAAGATGTGGCAAAACTTATCAATCTATTCACACAATGTATCGGCAATTACTACTTGATTATCATAAGATTAGGCTCAGCATGAAAAGTGTCTAAAGATGTGGCAAGACTCGTCAAAAACTATAAACTCATGTGAAGAACAAAGCTAAGCATGATAGATGTTTAAATCTTATGCCAAAACTCATCAAAACAAAGTTTATTCAATCAAGCAAACAACCAACCACAAATACAAACACTTAACTAACCTGTAGCATATTCAACAGGAAATTTCAGTCAATAAACATGAGGAAACTAAGCATGGGAAATATCTAAATCTTATGACAAAACCCATCAAAAATCCCCCAACATGTAGATGATTAAAATACCCCTGATGAACATATAAACATGCAACTCTACACAATCAAAAAAATCATCAAACATCAAAACTTGACAACATATATCTACATCATCTCCACCCCCAAAGGGGGATGGAACTACTCACTCATCATTAAGAAAACAAAACAAAACGAAATTAAACTAAGCATCCAAGAATTAAAAGAATTGAAAGAGACAATATGAAACTAACTAAGAAAATTATTTTATTAACATAACTCACATTAAAAGTAGCATTCTTCTACACTTGAGTTTTGCTTCAAGGCTTTACTCCAAGTAGAGAGAATGCCACCAAGCAATGGATATATTACAATGGAGGAGGAAGAGTTCTATTTATAGGCATGAAAAAAGGAAACTGGGGACAATCCCCTGATGTGAGACTAATGAAACATTCCCAGAATAGACATAAACACATAACCTATATCCCGGCGAAACCGGGTCGGAGTCTGAGAAAAATGGACTGCTAATTGGAGGTCTTGGACCGCCAATTGGCGGTCTTTTGTTCTCGGATTTGACCCATTTTCGGATATCTTCTTTAGTTCTTCAATTGGTCACATGTGGTTACTCGGCCTAGATCTAATTGACAAAATACTCCTCATGATGGTGTGAAGTTTTTTGATTTGGTGATTGGTCCTTTTGGTTTACATTCATGTCCTTCCCTCTTGCATATCAGTCCATAAGTCTCACAACTCAGTCGTTTTTCTTGCTTTTAGGTCTTTTTTGTGCCTCTTCTCCTCAAACATGTTTATTCCTGAAACTGAAACATAAAACTCGTTACGTAGCATTGTTTAGGTTAAAGATAACGGATATAAGACACATATATATGCATGATGTGATGTCAATCAAATACCCCCATACTTAACTTTTGCTAGTCCTGATCAAAACAAAGAAAGAGAAAAACGAAAGAAAGGAAAAAGTCTTGGCTTTTTGGCCTTATCTTTGTTTTGATGATTTAACCAACCTAATCTTAAATGTAATCAATGTAGAGTAGAACAAATATTGCATAACATATATATTGTATTGTGCTAACCTCTACAGGTGATCAATACTCAAAAAAGAAAGGAAATCAAGTCAAGACATGTATTAGAGCTATATTGAAGACATGTAATCTTGTTTTCTTTGAGTCTTAGGAACATCGTGTAATTGAGCATTCTTGAGCTAAAATCAAATCACATATACACTAGGTTCCTTATAGAAGTCATACACAAAATTTCACATTCATTGCACTTCAATGGATCACCTAAACTAGAACCAAAAACACAAAACCAAACCAGAACTTCCAAGTCCTTTTTCGGCTGACCATTATTCCCTTAAAAAGTTAGTATTTTCTACCAACCATTCGGTCAACCGTCCAGACCTTTTCGGTCGACCGTGTAACAACAAATTTCCGACCGTTAGACTTGTCGTACTATACCAACGGTCGTATTCAAATTATTCACAAATACCCCAAAATACTAATTGCCTATCGGTCGACCGTGGACCTGTTCGGTCGACCGAACTTTATTGTCTCCAAAGTTGTGCAACTGCCTGGACGTTTTCGGTCGACCAAAGACTTTGGATCGGTCGACTGAACTTGATCAATATCAACCCCGTAGAGCCTGTTGATTTTTGGTCGACTGAACCTTATTCGGTGATCGACCCTTAACTTCAGTGTACCTAAGTTATAGCCTATCGCGGTCGACCGTTCATTTATCGGTCGACCGAACCGAATTCAAAATTACCCAACGGTCAACCATTCTGCCCGATTCGGTCAACTGAATTTACTCAGAATTGGGTCTTACAGGTTGCTGTTTTATGATTCTCAATCAAACCTTACCCAACTTAACCCCAATGGCTATAACACCTTACGATCTTATAAATAGGTGTTCCCATGACACAATTACACAACTCTTACACTTCCATTTTTCATATACACGTAAGAGAAAACTTCAAGTCTCCTATTCCCCAAATCATACTCTCCAAGTTATACTTCCACATCTTAGATCACTTCCACATCATAAGTTATGTGTCCTCAATTTAGAGAGTGAGTGATCCACTCAACCATTGTTGTTCAAGGAAGCAAGTACTTTGGTGAAAACCCGAAGTGTTCCTCTTGGATTGTGAGAGAAGAAAGTCAAGCTCATGAGGGTGTTCGCGGAGCTTATTTTGTAAAAGGCTTAATCTCGGCCCGAAACGAGGTTGATAGTGAAGATGCACGCGGAGCTTGATGGAGTTTGAGCGGAGATTGCAAGAGAGGAAGTAGGCGGGAGGCCAAACCTTGATTGACATCATATCATGCATACATTTGTGTCTTATATCCGTTATCTTTCACCTAAACAATGCTACGTAATGAGGTTAATGTTTAAGTTTCAGGAATAAGCAGGTTTGAGGAGAAGAGGCACAAAAAGGACTCAAAAGCGAGGAAAAGGAACAAGTTGCAAGACTTCTAGACCTAGATGAAAGAGAGAAGGACCCGGATGTAAAGCCAAAATGACCAACGAGCAAATGAAGAAACTCCACACCATCATCAGGAGTATTTTGGCAATTGGATTCGGGTCGCAACCTACACAACCAATTAGGGTGCATCAGACATGAAGAAATCAAGGCAGACAACCACACTCAAAAACTATACCAGATCCAGACTATATAGACCGCCAATTGGCGGTCTGTTTTGCTCCAGATCCGATAAGGTTTAGGCGGGTCATGTATTATAGTGTTTTATGTCTATTTTTAGTAGTGTACTAGTCCCATACCGGGGGATTATCCCCGGTTACCTTTTTTGATGCCTATAAATAGAACTCTTCCTTCTCATTTGTATTCACCCATAGTTTGGTGGCACTCTCTCTACTTGGAGTAAGCCTTGGAGAAAAAACTCAATGTGGAGAAGAATGTCACTTGTAATGTGAGTCATGTAAATAAAATATTTTTTCATAGTTTGTTTTAATGTTGTCTTTGTTTTAATGTTTGCAAGTTTAGCTTGTTTTGTTTGTCTTAATCTTAGTAGAAGTAATTAGCATGTCTCCCTTTCCTATCTTAATTACCTTAATTTTGTTTTGTCTTCTTTTAATGAGTAGGATCTACTAGCCCCTAATCTTAATCTAAAGGGGGGGTGGTGAATAGACTAATTAAGGTTGTTTAACAAACTATGCCAAATTAAAAGCTAAGACAATTAATATGAAGGAGAGAACAACAAACCACAACTCCGGATGTATAGAGGTTTGGATCCAACCACTAGATCCTAGTCCTCTCTTACGAATTGCTCTTTCTCGAGCAACTTCGCGTCCTCCACTAATCTGATCTCCGTTGCGGGCCGAGATCACGCGTTTACACCACAAGCTTTGCGAACACCCTCGCCTAGCTCGGACCACCTTCTCACAATCCGAGAAGAGCTTCACTTCGGAAGCTTAGTACAACTCTTGAAGACTCTACTTCAGCAACTAATCTTGAGCACTTGAAATGGATCATGCAGTCAAAGGATGGTGATTTCAAGTGAGAAAACGTGAGCACAAGTGTTTAGAGCAAATATGAGAGTAGTAATGAGATTTGAGCTTAGACAAAGATTGGTGATCTTAGATGAGTGTTCTCAAATCTATTTATAAGCTCTAAACTAGTTCTAGTCGTTGGAATTGAAATGGTAAGAAGTTGTGCAAGAAAACACAAGTCAGGAAGTGACAGGACACATTTCAGGACCCGAACGGTCGACCGGATCATGTTACTTGGTCGATCGGAATGCAACAGTAAAAGGTTCAGTCGAGCAAAGATGCAAACGGTTGGTCCAATTTGGCTAGAATTTAAGTGATCGGTCGAACGAATGGGATTACCAGTTCGACCGAAAACGACTGATGAGAATTAAGTTTATACCGCAAGTGCACGGCGTCAATGAAGACGTGGCAAGTACGGGTCGAACACAAGGAGGGAGAGATTTGTTATTTGTGTGATTTTCGAGTAGGGGAAAGAAGGAGAGAAGAATAAGTTTGGTTTTGAGATTTTTGGTTTTTAATTTTCTAAAGCATGAAACATGAACAAATAAAACTAAAATAAGATCAAAGGTGGTGAATTCCATTGAGTGGAGGTTTAGATATCGGGTTTAGATTAGATAATTCAGAAACTTATAATAAATCATATTAGTTATAAAGCATTACATGATAAATGATTTAACATAAACTCAAGTAATCAAAATATACTAATCACGAAATTAAAATAATAACTTTATTCTCTTCTCATCACCCTAAATCGGTCACCTCCACCCCTTGGAAAGAGTTAGAAACTCATAGATGAAGGGAAGGAGAAGGGGTCCTAGAGGAATTACAAAAGAAAACTAAAAACAAGAAATAAAATAACAGAATTTTATTGCTAAAGAGAAGAATAAAAAACTAAGACTAAGAATTAAAAACTAAGGTTAAAATTTAGAAGATCCTCTACAACATCGTTTCAGGGCTATTTATAGCCGATACAATGGACTTAGGTATAAAATAGGAAAGTACACGCGTCAACACGCAACCGGTAAAAAATTTAGAGCATCGATCTAATTTGTGCAGCGGATTCGCCGCACAAAATACATAAGGTGCGGTGGATTCGCCACCTTTTTAGCTTCGATTTAATCTGGATTTTTCTTGTGTGTTTAGGGTATGATTTCAATATCCTTTGCGCGTCTGGATTGATTCTTTCCTTTCTTTTGAGCTCCGACTTTATTTCTTTATATATTTGGAGATCCATATTGATTTTTCTTTAGATTTTCTCCATAATAATAAAAGCTACTCGTAATTTGCAATTAGGTCCTTGGCTTTTTGCAGTTAAGTCCTTGTCTACTTTTGTGCTTAAGTCCTTGTCCATTTTGTAATTAGGTCTTGAATGCTTTTATGCTTGGATGCATTTCCATTTGAAACCCTATAATCTTGAACTTGGTCTTTATGACAGGAATGAGTCTTGCACGCATTTATGCTCGGGATATGGGTAATTTGTATTCAGGTCCCTGTATTCTGTAAATAAGACTAGACACATACCTTAGTAGCATTTATTGATATAAAATTAATCTAAATGAAAGACATATGATGCAATATATGCAATGCATCAAATACCCCCACACCTAGATTTTGCTAGTCCCTAGCAAAACGGAATATAAGAAAAATGAAAATAGGGAAATCCTAACTCACTTTCGTAGGAATCACGGTTGCACTTAGTATGTGCAACAAGCATTTAAACCCCCAAGTTTCCTTAGAGAACGACTTTTGTCTCGTGAGGGTTTTCAGTTGACACACCCACAAAGTCTTAATTCAACATTTCATTAATAGCTCTCAATATCTCCACCTCAACCTTATACATCTTACTTAGAATTCTTGCATGCTTATTATATAAGTCTAACCCATAAAAAAACTGACTTGGTCTGCATTCCTCCAATATTCACACCACTAACCCTTCTACACATGTTATCACTTAAATTATTTTGCACGCCTCCTCTGGTGGTGAAGTATCATTCGGATAAACCATGGCATGAATCATTCTTTTAGCTTTGGGCCTTGAGTATCTTAAAGTATTTTTTTTCTTTTTCCGTGATTCAACACATTTGCTTTTTCTGACACTTTTACCTTTTTTGCATTCGTGTAGCGAGTTTGGTCGATAATCCTGAGGTGGCGAACTCAAGTTACCGAGTTTTAAGATACCCCTACGGACCAGTGACTCAAAGACTTGAGTTTTGTAATCATTTTGCAAAATGTGTTTTCCTCACTTTATTCCTTTATTTTTATTTTTATTTTTACTTTTATTTTCCTCAAGGCTTAATTGCTATTAGAAGTCCACACTTCCCGGTATATTTTCCTCAACCTCTGCTTTTTATCAACCACTTCAAAGATTTGATTCATCCAATTTAAGTGCATACATGTCTTAAAGGGTAATGAGTTATTTCTTTGGAACTTAGATTTATGTCATAATTTTTACAAGTAGAACTATATAATAAGGAACAAAAACTCAATGCAATTTGTACTCGGGTTTTGGTGGTTGAATCTTCAGTTATGTCATGGAACATTGAATTTTTTTTATTTCTTAAACAAAAATATATATAGATAGATAGATACATACATAAACACCCCCCACACCTAAATCATGCATTGTCCTCAATGAATGTGAGCAAGATACTACATGGATTTATGCATGAAAAAGGAAAAGATCTCACCAACGTGAAGTACAGAGGAAGGTTCATGGCTATGTTGATGGACAAAACCCGAATTCCCTCAAAAACCTGTGAGATGCTAAAGAAGGGAGTCAAATACGGGAAACAAATGAGGCTTAAATACTTAAGGGTTGGAGCCCACACAAACAATGCTCACTGAAGGAGTCTTTTATTTATTTATTTATTTTTAATTTATTTTTTTGAAATATATAACTATGTACAAACATAAATTCCCATCTTCATTTGTCAAAAGACATCAAAAGGGAACATGACACCACGTGGGGCCAGAATATTCATGCGTGGGCCCCCTTCACAAAGAGCACAAGATGAAATGAGAGGTTCATAAATTGGACGCAATGGCGTCTCATTCAAAGGATCAAATTGAAAGAGCTTGAACCTCTCGAGAGTTTGGGAAATAAGGGGCAACGGAAGAAGAGTTTCTCCTGTTGCGGTGCTGAAGTTATGATCGTCAATCCAAACTCTCCAACCAACTGGCTGGTGCGTCGGAGCGAGGTCAAGAGCCTTGTCAGGCAAGTCCGACTCACCAGGCGAACATAAAATGGGTCTCATACCCAATGTATCCTCCAAGGAACTCCTAATACCCTCATGAGCAATGTATTCGTTTGATGTTCCATCATTTCCAAGATGATCAGGAACAATAGTGAGAGGCAAACTCTCATCAGGTTGTTTGAAATTGAGGGTGCTAGGGAGCTCTTGCTCCACCGGAGGTGAGTCCTTAAGAGGCACAACATTAAGATCATGTGGCTCAAGGGCCACGGGGCAAGAAGATAAGGCACAATCCTGGGCCGACTCATGATGAAATTGGTCAATTTTATTCTCAAAGTGTATCGAATCCTCCACTAAGTGATCGTGAATTGAAACCCCAAGTCCTTCAGACTGACTAGGAGTTTGCCTTTGAAAGATTATGCTTTGAATTTGTGGATGTGGTGGTGGTTCGATATCAAAAGATGAATCCTCATGTTGACAAGACAAGTTACTCTCCTCACGTTTACTTAATTGTTACGACATTTAACTCAATTGCAGTACCATATTATGTACGGACTGTTGAGTAGTTTCCACGAATGTAAGGAGAGTTTGTTCCAGGGAATCAGGTATGCGGTCAACTATGAGGTTCAAGTCAGAGCTTGGGAACTTTTTAGGTTAGGTGTTGATGGGGTGAGAGTAAGTCCAATGGTTTGGAGTGGCGTGTTGGTAGGACTCTGGGTATTCGGGAGGAGGATACTGAGGTGAAAATGAAGTATAAGAATTTGGATATGAATTGTCTCTCCACGAATCCATCACTCTCGGGTTGCACGCGGATGCGTAATAGTCATATTGAGCGTTTTGGGAAAAAGTATGCTCATACTCAGGCTCTGGGGGAATATAATGACATTCCCTGATAACATGACCACTCAACCCACAACAGTCGCACGGTATGGCTACTGGATCCACCGGTGCACTCATGTTGTCTGTCCTACGCATGAAGGAGGCAAAAGTTTGTTGTAATGTCTCAGTTTGTTGACCAGCATATGATCCGACATAACTAGATTGTGGTCTAGCAGTCGGTGCCTCTCTCATGTTACCCCAATATGAAGATTGCTCAGCCACACAATTAGGATTGTCCCAACCATATGGGGTGTTAGTCTGAGCCACCCCAGGTTGCATGGGTCCGGAATACCAGGACGAATTGTCCTGGTCCCAACAATGATATGGATGGTCACCAATGTAACCTTCCATCTTCACAAAGAGCTCAAGAGTCGACCACTCTCACCACCACGAGGCTAAACTCGTAAAAAGTGCTCGACTCGACCCTAAAAACGCTACCAGAGAGTGTAAAGGGGAGGATATTATAACGTAGAATAAGGTGAGAAGAAGATGACTCAGAGGAGAAGGGAAACTTAACTCTAAAAGATATATAAGAGGGTTGTCCTAAACAAGCACGATTCAAACAATCCTAGACCTAGTGTCGCTTAAATCTAGACGACTCCTAACTGGTTGAGTCAAATTGATCTGCTTGATTTACCTCCCTCACTAATCAAACCAACTTGGCCAGGCCGTGTATAGCTAGTGGGGGCGCTTCCGACAGAGTCGGTGCCAATTAGACAACCACCTCGCTTGGAAGACTTTCGTCAACACAAAAACACTTTCTAGACACCAAATTAAATTCAATCAGCCTCAGGTCATAGCAAGTCAAACCAATCTTCTCCTTAATTGAGTCTGAGTCCTTAGGGGCCAATGTCTAATTGATTTTAATTTTAAAACTTGGGTGACACTTTAGGAATGTGATTTGTGGGCCACGGAAGGGTGATGAAATCCACCGTATCTTTTCCTACGGAGTTGCCCTTAAGATAGTTTAACTTAAATCTAGCAAAGATAGTCAAACATTGGTCTTTAATTGGGGCAATTGCAAGGTTGTATGCAAACTAAATTATATGCTTAAATGCAATCGTTAAAACGCGATACGTACCTTGCCTCCAGCATTCTTCAACAATAAAAATAATTTGCAAGAATTTAGCAAGAATAATGCAAACAAAACATTATATGGTGCATGCACTAAGTCCTTCTAATTTTGCCAATTTTTAGGTCAGAGTTGAATTATTGCTAATTATGGAATTTTTCCCTAACACGTGCAGTTCTACGAAAAGGAACTTTTCGAAAATTAAGATTTTACGAGAAAGGCAAGAAAAGTTACCTCCGCAATGCTCAGACGGGTTCGCCGCCCGCTCTCGAAAATTCCCAGATGCTCTACGCGTCCACCCAGAGATGGAGACGACCTCAGAAAAAAATGAAACCCAGATTCTTAAAATGTGCGGCGATTCCGCCGCAGATTCTTCTTGGTATGCGGAGATTCCGCCGCAGATTCTTCTTGGTATGCGGCGATTCTGCCGCCCTTCTTGCTCCAACTGTGCCCGGATTTCGCCGTGCACTCTGTTGTCTCCTGAAACGCAAACCCAAATAGTTAGATCGCGCACAAGATAAACAGGATAAAATCGAAATCAACAAAAAACAAAATCTGCGTTGCCTCCCCGGCAACGGTGCCAAAAACTTGATGAGAATTAAGTTTATACCGCAAGTGCACGGCGTCAATGAAGACGTGGCAAGTACGGGTCGAACACAAGGAGGGAGAGATTTGTTATTTGTGTGATTTTCGAGTAGGGGAAAGAAGGAGAGAAGAATAGGTTTGGTTTTGAGATTTTTGGTTTTTAATTTTCTAAAGCATGAAACATGAACAAATAAAACTAAAATAAGAACAAAGATGGTGAATTCCGTTGGGTGGAGGTTTAGATATCGGGTTTAGATTAGATAATTCAGAAACTTATAATAAATCATATTAGTTATAAAGCATTACATGATAAATGATTTAACATAAACTCAAGTAATCAAAATATACTAATCACGAAATTAAAATAATAACTTTATTCTCTTCTCATCACCCTAAATCGGTCACCTCCACCCCTTGGAAAGAGTTAGAAACTCATAGATGGAGGGAAGGAGAAGGGGTCCTAGAGGAATTACAAAAGAAAACTAAAAACAAGAAATAAAATAACAGAATTTTATTGCTAAAGAGAAGAATACAAAACTAAGACTAAGAATTAAAAACTAAGGTTAAAATTTAGAAGATCTTCTACAACATCGTTTCAGGGCTATTTATAGCCGATACAATGGACTTAGGTATAAAATAGGAAAGTACACGGGTCAACACGCAACCGGTAAAAATTTTAGAGCATCGATCTAATTTGTGCAGCGAATTCGCCGCACAAATTACATATGGTTCGGCGGATTTGCCACCTTTTTAGCTTCGATTTAATCCGGATTTTTCTTGTGTGTTTATGGTATGATTTCAATATCCTTTGCGCGTTTGGATTGATTCTTTCCTTTCTTTTGAGCTCCGACTTTATTTCTTTATATATTTGGAGATCCACATTGATTTTTCTTTAGATTTTCTCCATAATAATAAAAGCTACTCGTAATTTGCAATTAGGTCCTTGGCTTTTTGCAGTTAAGTCCTTGTCTACTTTTGTGCTTAAGTCCTTGTCCTTTTTGTAATTAGGTCTTGAATGCTTTTATGCTTGGATGCATTTCCATTTGAAACCCGATAATCTTGAACTTCGTCTTTATGACAGGAATGAGTCTCTTGCACGCATTTATGCTCGGGATATGGGTAATTTGTATTCAGGTCCCTGTATTCTGTAAATAAGACTAGACACATACCTTAGTAGCATTTATTGATATAAAATTAATCTAAATGAAAGACATATGATGCAATGTATGCAATGCATCAACGACCAGTAGGACTTGATCTGGAAAATATTCAAGTATCGGTCGACCGTGAAGAGAGTTTCGGTCGATCGTTTGACGTGTTGGATTTTAGACAAGATAAAGCCAAATGCAATCGGTCGAACAGAATGAATTGAGGGTTCGACCGTTTGATCCTTTAAACAGTTAGTGTTTTCTACCATCCATTCGGTCGACTGTCCAGACCTTTTTGGTCGACCGTGTAACAACAAATTTCTGACCGTTAGACTTGTCGTATTATACCAACGGTCGTATTCTAATTATTCCTCAAAAACCCCAAAATACAAATTGCCTATCGGTCGACCGAAATTTATTTTCTCCGAAATTGTGCAACTGCCTGGACGTTTTCGGTCAACCGAAGATTTTGGATCGGTCGACCGAACTTGATCATTTTTATCAGCGCCATAGAGCCTGTTGATTTTTGGTCGACCGAACCCTATTCGGTGTACGACCGTTAACGTAAGTGTACTTAAGTTATAGCCTATCGCGGTCGACTGTTCATTTATCGGTCGCCGCACTCAATCCTATATACAACCTAAATCATTCATGTGAATGTGCACCAAACATGGATCCATACATAATAAGTCATTCTCATCAAATCATTACAAGCAACAACATAAACTCTAAATCTAGCATGAGATAAGTACCTAGTGTGGACATTATCCCATCTAATACAAGTTTAATCATGCTACAAGTATAGATCTATATTAAGCATATGAAATGACACAAATAAAATAACCCAAAAACATCACATATTCTACATTACCTCCACCCCAAATGGGGATGAAACTACTCACTACTCATAAAGAAAAGAAGATGAAACAAAATTAAACTAAGCATGCAAAAAGAGACAATATAAAATTAACTAAGAAAAATTATTTTATTTACATGACTCACATTACAAGTAGAATTCTTCTCCACCTTGAGTTTTTTCGCCAAGGCTTACTCCAAGTAGAGAGAATGCCACCAAGCAATTGGTGAATACAAAGAAAATGAAGAGTTTTATTTATAGGCATGGAAAAAGGTAATCTGGGACAATCCCCCGGTATGGGATTAAACGCATACCAAATATAGCATAAAACAATGCAATACACATCCAATAGAAGACGGGTCGGATTCGGAGCGAAATAGACTGCCAATTGGCGGTCTGGATCTCCTCGATCCGGCCCAATTTTGTCTTCTTGTTTGTAGCTTCATTTCTTCTCCTGGAGTGCACCCTAACCGGTTGTGTGAGTTGCAACCCGAATCCAATTGCCAAAATACTCCTCATGATGGTGTGGAGTGCTTGATTTTGCTAATTAATCCTTTTGGGTTTACATCAGGGTCATTCTCTCTTGCATCTTAGTCTATAAGTCTTGCAACTTAGTCATTTTCCTTGCTTTTAAGTCCTTTTTGAATCTTTTCTTCTCAAACTCATTTATTCCTTAAACATAAACATAAAACTCGTTACATAGCATTGCTTAGGCTAAAATTAAAGGATATAAGATATAAATATATGTATGATATGATGTCAATCACTTATCCCCCACTGGCTATAACACCTTAGGACCTTATAAATAGAGGATTGAACACTTTGTTTAGACAACTCTCTCACACAAAATTGTTCCATACATTAGAGATAAGTCTCCCAATCCCAAAACCTCCAAATCACATACTCTAAGCTTTAAACTTTCACACAATTGATCATAGCCAAATCTTACTCAAAGTGTGCTCAAGCTAGAGAGTGTTGTTCCACTCATTTGCTGTCAAGTAGCAATGGTCTTGGTGAAAGCCCAAGACAAGAGTATAGTCTTCGGTGAGAGTCCGACGTGATCCTCTTGGATTGTGAGAGCAGAAGACAAACTCGGTGAGGATTGTTCGCGAGTTTGAAGACTTGTAAAAGGCTTAATCTCGGCCCGGAACGAGATTGATAGTGAAGACGTAGGCGGAGCTCGAGGGAGATCGAGCGGAGCTTGCAAGAGAGGAAGTAGGCGAGAGGCCGAAGAACCTCTATAAAATATTCCGGGTCATCTTGTGGTTTACATATTCCTCTTTACTTGCTTTCTTTGTTTTAAATTCCGTTGTGTATCTTTGATTGTTAAGAAAGTAGGTAATTAGTTTAAAAGTGATTAGAACTAAGTCATACATCGGTCCTATAGAATGTATTGTAAGGTTGAATGTATTGTCAGGTGTTGGATGTTGAATTTGTTAAGTGTTATATTATGTTGAATTTGTTAAGTGTTATGAGTCATATTATAAGTCAAACCATATTAACAAAAATGACAAAAACAAATCATAACAACGCAAAGTAGCATAAGTTTACAAGTGAACTAAAACATCAACCACTCGGTAGGAGTGAAAATCTTCGTCTTCATCTTGCGTTGGTGCCCTCGACCTACTGGAGTCACATCCGCATGCACAAATTCTTCATCCTCCTGAGTTTAAATGTATGGAACCAATGACATATGTGACTGAGTCTCAACAACTGCAAAAGGTGGCTGAGTCTCAACTAAAAAAAGGTGACTGAGTCTCAATAGGCAAAAAAGGTGATTGAGTCTCGTAAACCATAGAAGGTACAGGAGCTAGTGCACCAATGTACCCCTGGGCGGGTACTGGGTTGAATGTACCATCGAGCCAACTTCCCAAGCCTGTCTGCGGCAGCTGAGGGGTGTCATAATTAATACCCAGCGAATGATAGTTGGGGTAATCTTCGGGAATCTGGGAAAGCCCAAACTATGATGGTTGCGATGGACATGTGCCAATGTCACCGTATGTATGAGGAGATCCAAACTGCGATGGTTGCGATGGACCTGTGCCAAAATCACCGTATGTATGAGGACATCCAAATTGCAATGGTTGTGATGGATCTGAGCCAAAATCATCGTATGATGTATGGGATGGGCTAAAATTATATGTTGTTTGGTCCTCATGTCCGTGTACCGCACATTCATCATCATGGTCAGCATTACCATCGTCATCTCCAGGAAACGACTCCACATTTGCAGGTAATCTGGCATCAGTCAGTACTCTTTCAAATTCGTGAACCTGATCGCAATCGACGACATCGAGTTGGTGACTCTTCAGTAACATTTTACTGAGTCCCTTAGTTCCACGTTTGTAAAGTTGTTTGATAACAAATGCAGCCAATTGGATGCCATGTAAACTTTGAAATTATATTTTCAAAATTAAACATTAAAACACAACAAAAACCAATTGTTAAACACGTTGAAAGCCCATACAATCTTTCAAATACGTGATCCACAAGGAACATAACCTAGGTCCTCGACGGAATCACGTGGGGCTGGCAACGGTCTGTCCAGACCCAACTCTATCTAGCCTCGTATGTAGACTATGTACATACCATTATGTTGAAACCACTGACGATACCATCGATTCTCTCTCTAATCATATGATCGGCTCTCCTCAATAAACTACGGTCTATCCCACTCCCGTATATAATTATTGCTTCGCTGACCAATCATCTTTCTATCGGGCTGCATGAACTATCTTGTCAAGTTTTTTCAGCTCTGTCCAATGGTGAGGCTCTTGCGGAGGCGTCGTCTGAAAAAGTCCAAACTTTCTCATAACTCTTTCTGGATAGTGTCAGGATATCATCCAGAAATGAATCAGTGTACTCTCGCAAACCAATATGCAACATCAGTAATTACCCGATAAGGAAGCAATGTCATGTATGAATGATACGACTACCAGTTGACATGCTCATCCAACATACATTCAAACTCATTTATGTAATGCGTGAGGCAATTATGTACGGCACTAACCTCATAAGTCTGGGAGTATTGCCACTTGATAGCAAATGAAGGTCTGGATTCTGGCTCATCTCCACCTACACCCAGCAAGGCCCACATGTCTCGGTCGGACTACAGGAAATCGAGTCCAAGACCAGTGCTGAAGGAGTAATAATGCCCCGCCAATTGAATTCTTACCACTTTGACATGAAATAGACAAGTTACGGTACAAACATAAAAAAACCCACCGCACCCCAATTGTACACTATCAGCTTATCCAAATCATGCAAAAACCTCAAATACATGACTGGAACGCTTGCTCCAGAGGTATCAGGGAAAACCAAGGATCCAAAAAAAATCTAAAATGAAAGCTCGTGTGTATCAAGCCACTTGCTCATCTATGGGATTGTCCGGGAGGTTATCGTAATTGACCCGCAACCATTGGCAATTGATGTTGAACCCCGACTCCTTGACAATTTGTTGCTCATTTGCTCCCATCGTGCGCTTACCTTTTCTCATCATATCGGCATTGCTATCAATCCCAAAAGCGTTTCTAATTAGCTCCTAGTTATCTCGATCATTGTGTCCGATTATCGGAAGACCAGTGATAGGTAGACCCCACAAGCAGCTCACATCCTGCAATGTCAGTCCAACCTGCCTAACCGGCATGTGGAAAGTGTGAGTCGCGGGACGCCAACGCTCTACATGTGCAATAATCAATCTGTGGTATGTCCTTATGTGCCTTATCAAAGCAAGCTGATATAGTCCCAAATTTTTCAATGTCTGACTACAACTGTCGTGAAAAGGAATGACTAGACGATATGCATGACAATCCAAAACAGCCTCCGATTATAATATATTAAAATATTTTGTCAAAATACACCAACCAAAAAAATGTAATTTAAATATTTGGCCAAATTAACACAATATGATTTTTGTTGGTACTTACATTTGCTCAAATGTCATTCACTTTAAACATGCAATTCCCTATGCCGAGGAGTGGGGAAATAGACTCTCTGTCCATTGCATTATTATACTCACGTTCGTTTCGTACGGAACGATTTCTACTAAAATTTGTCATTTTGACAAAAAACTATTCATGAAAACAAAAATAAATAAATTAAATTAAACAATGGAAAAGATTACAAAATGCATGTTATCCAAATGATAAAATGCATAAAAACTATTTTAATTGTAATTATAAACGAAAACATACATTTAACTAATATTTAAAAATAAATTTAATATAAAAATAAAAACAATATTCCAAATATTACATATTTTAAGCTAGAATAATATTAATTTTATTTATTCTTAGGAAAAACATAATAGATATGTGAAAAAATTAACCTGGATCTTGAATTTTTTATTTCACGGCTCCGAATTGAGAAGTTCGTTGGGTTAGGTGTGTTAAGTATTCAGAAGGGGTTAGCGTCAGAACATGGGATAATTGAGGCAATAGAAAAAAGAGATGAGATGAGAGAGGGACGAGGGAGGGGAGGCTAGGAGAGGGGAGAGGACATGGTGAGAGTGGCACGGATCGGGTTCACAACCCCGATCCGTGCTAGATTTGGAAGAAGAAGAAGAAGAAGAAGAAGAAGAAGAAGAAGAAGAAAAATTCCTAGTTTTTTTAATTTTAGAATTATTTTTTATTAAATAAAAAATTACGCCATGTGTCAAAGATTAAGTTGTTTTTTGACATTTGGAGCATCATGGACTATATCAAAGGGCTATTTAAACGATCTGCATTTCTTTTATTGTGGAATCGCAGATGGTTAGTTGCATTTGCATCATTTGGGTCAATTGGAAACAACCTCACTGTTTTAGAGTGGTAGGGTTGCGTACATCCGACCCCCTTACCTCGCTTAGGCGGGAGCCTCTTCTGAGGCATTGGGGTTATGTTGATGTTGTTGATGTAAACAATTACGCCATGTGGCCTATATTTCACAAATACTCTTGTAATTCTCATAGATAAATATGTTAGAGGTGGGTATTATTGTCCACTTAATCTCGTAGTGAAGGTGAAAAAAGTTTTTAAAATATCTAATACAGTTTTACAATTATCCCAATATACGGGATTAACTCATACTCATTTTGTTTTCCATTATAAAAGGTTGTAATTGCAAGATTTTAAGGATAACAACGTATTAACATTTCATATGTAGAATTTCATTTATGGGGGAGATCTAATTTAAACTTCCTAGGTTTAACATTATATGTACAAAATTTCCTAAATTCCTGATATCTAGATCGATGTACTACTGCAACCTACATAGCCAACTACATTTCTAACATTTTCTAAGTAATGTTTAATGATGGTAAGCTCATCTTGTACTACCAAGTTCAAAGCATGGCAAACACATCCTATATGAAAGAGTAAACCATCTATAGGTGGATGGTAATAATTTATAAGCATTTGTATTGCAGAACTGTTATTAGTAGCATTATCAACGTAATTGCACAAACTTTATTTTCAAGATTATTAGCTACTATGACATCTTTAATATGATCAAATAAAATCTTGTAGTGTGGATGAAAAATAGGTAAAAATGAAATGATTCTTTTGTTTTAAAACCATGAATCATCTAGGTAATGAGTAGTTAATGCTACCTTATTGTTCATTGATGAAAAATAACTAATCATGTGGTATCTTTCTTTACCAAATTTATCAAATGTAAAAATATTTTTAAGTGTTCTTCTAGAAAATAGTTTAAATTGCGGATTATGGTAGAGAATTGTTTTCCTAAGGCCTTTAGATTCACGTGTTAAATGATAGTTCATCTCTAATTATGAAATCAACAATTATATCTCTACCTTTAATTGGACAATTGATTCCCTAAGCCTTTAGATTCAAATGAAATCACCAATATTAGAGCAATTAGAGAAATAGTAGATAAGATTTGAAAAGATTTGTGTGAAGAAAATGAGAGGGGTTGGGGTTGATATAGGAAAGATGGGAATGGAGTTTAGTAATTTTTTAAAAAAAATAACGCACCCAACGACGGGTAACAGTGCCATGTGCAGGCTTGGCACGACACGGCCAGGTCGTTCTAATAACAGGTTGTGCCATGCTGGGTCGAGCCAGCATGACCCGTTACCCAGGTCTATTTACATATGTTGGTTGACAAGCTTCGGTGGACTGGGGTGCTAATTGGCTATGTATATAGGAATATATCTGTATACGTACGCAGCTGTGCTTGGTTCAAATTTGATTGTTTCAGGAAATATGCAAATTTTAGGGAATTTGAAAGATATGCTCAATTTTGGTATTTTAATGCAATTATGTAAATTTTTGGACATAAAATTCTTTCTAACTGAAATTGGTAAATGATGACGGGTGTTAATTATAATTTGTCATTCTGAACTATATATTGGTTTCACTTCCCACTCCTAAACTTTAAAAATTGACATTTGCTTTCTTCGATTTTTGTTTTGTAACATTTTATCCTCTAAACTTTAAAATTCATTATTTAAACACTTTTTACCGTATTTTTTGGAATTTGTTTACATTGTGTCCCTAGTACACTTGTAATACTAACTTTACCTTAAAGTTCGTATAAAATCAGATGTCAGATCTTGTTAAAATTTGTATCAAATTTAGTATCAATCTGACCCAAATTCGAATCAGATCTGACATCCGATTCGAAGTTTGACTTAATGTTAGCTTTAACAACATATTGGGGATAAAATGCAAAAAACACAAAAAATGGTGAAAAAGTGTTTACAATTACATAATGATCTTGGTTCCACGACGAAATCGTATGATTAGAATCCGACTTTCGAAGATTCCTATAATTTTAGTAAAAGAAATGTGAAATCATCATCAAGATATAGGGATTTTTTAGCACTCTTACAAAGTCAGAAACCGACGAATTTAAATATGAAATTTACTACCGTGTGTGCCTCCAATGGCTAACGGCGATTATGAGAATTTAGGGAAGACGATTATTTTAAGTAAAGCAATACATGATCATCAGAAATCTTTTAAGTAGTCCCCTAAGGTATACACGGTGTAATACAAGTCTATAAATAGGGGTATTGTTACATCCTAACCCTTGATTAATGGGTTGTTTGTGGTTTAGGTGGAGGATTAGAGGAGGTTGAGATGGAGGGCTGAGATTGATTGGGAGTTGAGGTGGTGGATGGTGGAGATTGAAGGAGGAAGGGTTTATAAGGTGGGATTTCTCTCTTCTCTCTCTCTCTCTTCACTCTCTCTCACTCATTTCACGTCCTCACCCTCTCAACTCTCTCCCTCCCTCTCAACTGCCGGTGTGGTGGTGTGGATCGGCGAGGAGACGATTCAGTAGAGCGCGAGGATCGTGTTCATCGGTGGCTCGGTTGTATTCGCCGGAGGTGAAGAGTTTGCGAGGAGGCGCTCTCCGGGATTCTTCAAAGGCTTCTTCAAGCCTAGGTACTTATTGCATGCTTGAGAATCTAAAATCAACCTCAACTTTATGTGAGATATGCATGTTCATGGTTTGCCATGTAGTGTTGTGTATCATACACTTAGATTCTACACTAGCTTCTACTTGTATGCCACACAAACTACACTTGTTTCTAATTGAAAAGAAGACTCACTCACACACACATACCTATACACCTCCACTCCATGGAGTTTAGTTTTATTGATTGTTCATTCTTAGTTTAGTGTAGTGTATTCACAAATTTTCTCCCCTTTGTTTTCCACTCGCCTTTGAACTAACCAGAGTCAACACACCTCCCTGTAAATAGGTGTTCCCATGACACAATTACACAACTCTTACACTTCCATTTGGCATATACACTTAAGAGAAAACTCCAAGTATCCCATTCCCCAAATCATACTCCCCAAGCTATAATTCCACATCTTAGATCAATTCTACATCATAAACTAAGTGTGCTCAAGTTAGAGAGTGAGTGATCCACTCAACCATTGTTGTTCAAGGAAGCAAGGACTTCGGTGAAAGTCCGAAGTGTTCCTCTCGGATTGTGAGAGAAGAAAGTCAAGCTCGCGAGGGTGTTCGCGGAGCTTGTTTTGTAAAAGGCTTAATCTCGGCCAGGAACGAGGTTGATAGTAAAGACACAACTGGAGCTCGAGGGAGTTTGAGCGGAGCTTGCAAGAGAGGAAGTAGGTGGGAGGCCGGACCTCCATAAAAATCCAGTGCCTTCTTGTTGGTTTGCATTATTTGCTCGTTTGCTTGCTTGTTTAGCTTTTATTTCCGCTGCATATACTTGATTGCTTAAAATAGTAGGTAATTTACTTAAAGTGATTAGAACTAAGCCGCATATACGATCCTACAAAAAGCATAGGTAAAATAAGGAAATCCTAACTCACTTTCGTAGGAATCACGGTTGCACTTAGTATGTGCAATAAGCCGTTAAACCTCATTGTCGCCAAGGAGGAGTGTTGTCTCCTGAGGGTTTAAGAGGATATACCCACAAAATCCGAACATTGATGCATTATCCAATCTAGAAACTCGACTCGATGGACTCATTTTTGTCGATCATTGGATACAGTAATCCTACAGGCCGACTCTATATATGTATCCAGTCCACACATATGGCATAATGAATGATTCGTGCAAGTTAATCAAGGACTTAAGTGAAAGACATAGACAACCTTAATATCTTCAAGTGATACAAAGTGTAAAGTCCATTTGGGTTCTTATGTGCATTACCATTTTTTTCTTTTTGTTTCTTTTTTTATACTAGTTGGTGTGTAATTCTCCTAGGGTCAGGTTTCGTGCATCATTGCCTATGAGGACTTACACTATCACGTACACCTTTCCCCACATCTCCACATAGGGCATTCCTTACCAACCGTGTAATGGGAGTTCGGTCGGTGCATCCCAAGTCAGATGACTCGAAAGCACTAGGCACAAAGTCCCCACAGACTTAATTTCTCGAGTGATAGGAGCCGAGCGAGAAGAGAGAACACATACTCACTTATTTCTTATCTTCACATGAACCAAAACCCCCACAACTTAACGTCTCACATCAGGATTTAAAGGGTCCTTGACTACAACAAACTTCCTTATATTAACAGACATGAATTATTTGACTCACTAGGTTCAGGGTGGACTTCTTTAATTGTTTGAGTACTGAAACTCTATGATTACAAGCTCCCCTGAGGGAAGACCGGGGTGCATCCTTAAAACAAGATAAGACCTAAAGTTGGTATACTAAATATCCTAATGCATCATGTTCAAGACAATTTTGGGAGCATTCTTTTTACTTTGCCTCTCAACGGTTTTGCACATGCTAAACACACACAAAACCCATAAAATATTTTCTTTCACAAACACATGTAGATTTTGAAAGAAATGTGAAAATTTTAAAGCACCAGGAAAGCAAAAGAAGACAAGTCACCCAAGGATCATGACAGACAGATATATCAATATTAAATGCAACACACTATCATGACCCTGACAATACAAACAAAAAAAACAAAATAAAAAAGACTCGACTCCACATATATACAAACGTAAAGCACCCCCCACACACACACTTACTTCATGCATTGTCCTCAATGAATGTGAGTATGAAACTACATGGATGTATGCATGAAAAAGAAAAGATCTCACCAACGTGAAGCACAAAGGGAAGTTCATGGTTATGTTGATGGACATAATCCTGAATTTCCGAAAACCTGTCAAATACTTAAAAAAGGGAATACAAATATGTCAAGGAAAATGGGCCCTAAATACTCAAGGGTTGGGGCCACAAAAACCAATGCTCACTTGTGGAGTCTTTCTTCTTTTTCTTCTTTTTTTGTAAACAAGATATATACATCAACAAACATATTCCCATATGATTTGGTCAAGTGACATCAAATGAGAACATCGAGTCAGGCAGATCAGAAATTTGCGAAGATCGGTCTGTTTCATTGGTACTCTGAGGTGTCATGAGGGGTGAAAGGTCAAAGTTCAAAGGCTCGAACCCCTCATCGTATTGGTTAGATGTAGGCATCATAAATGAGTTAAGTTGTGGTACCTCACTAGGGTTTAGTTGTTCATCAAACAAAACCCTCCAACCAGTACGTGGGTGCATTGGAATGAGTTCCCCAAGCTCATTCAAAGGATGTGGCACACCACTTTCACTAAGAATGGGGCTTCTCCCCAAGTCATCCAACAAGGACCACCCAACCTCCTTTATATTATCAAGCATAAGCTCGGTCGCAGGTGGGTCCTTGTTGGAGTCAATATGAAGCTCAAATGGCTCAATAGCCCTGGGACATAGGGTAGAGACACCTTCTGGTATGAGAATATGATGAGGTGTGTCCCCCTCACTAATAGTCTCAACTAAATCGTCCAACAAACACTCCCTTTGTGTATTCACGTTTAATGTTAACTCACTCTATTGCAATGCAAAGACAGGTAATGAGTTTTTTATGGGCAAACAAACATTTTCAACGGGTTGCATTGGTGTTGGGGGTGTTTGTAGTTTTTGCGGTGCTTTCTCTAATTGGCGGATGAGGTTGAGATTTAAAGGTTGGTCCATGGGCTCCTGTTGCCTACTAGAGTTGAACACAAGAAACTCGGCACTCATGTTACCGAGAGCTTCATGAGACCATTTCTACAATTAATTAAGGCGTTGGAGGTTGCCAGAAATGGTCTACCCAAAATCAAAGGTATTTGAGAGTGAGTGTTCGCAACAGGGTTGGTATCGAGGACGACAAAATCTACTGGAAATATAAAATCTCCAACTTTGATGAGCAAGTCCTCAATAATCCTCTTTCGTACATGAATGGATCTATGTGCCATTTGAAGGGTGATCTTAGTTGGTTTCAGTTCTCTCAAATTTTCAACTATTGATAAACAAAAAATGGGAGGAGGTTGACCGCTGATCCAAAATCAAGTAATATGTTACTCGTGCTAGTGTACCATATTGTACACTAAATAGTAGGACACACAGGGTCCTTGTACTTTGTGTGTGTGGGATTGGACAAAAGTGAGCTTACACCTGCAGCTAAGAATGTTTTCTTAGGAACATTGTTCTTCCTCTCGGTTGTGTAGAGATCTTTCAATACTTTGGCATATTTAGGTATTTGTTGGATGAAATCCAACAAGGGGATATTAACCTTCACTTGCTTAAAGACCTCTAATATATTTTCCATCGTGTCACTCTTCTTTTTGGTTAACCTATTAGGATAAGGAGCTTTTGGCAGGTTGGTTTTCTGCGGTGCCTGAGAAGGAGGCGTTGGTGTATTACCCTCACCCTCAGCTTCCTCCTCACCATCATTCCTACCAAGGAGCTGCGCAAATGATGGTGGTGGCAAGGAAATGTGATTTTTAACCTGCTTTCCATTCCTTAAGGTTACAATGGCATTGACATGGTGAACATGTTCCTCCACATGATTCACTTGCCGCCCCCCGAGTTACCAAACTCTCATTTTGCATGTGTTGTTGCTGGTACATGCGGGGGTTAGCCTCAGGCTGGCTTGGCAGAGTACCTCTCTCTCTCTCTCACTCATGTACAAACTGAGGCAATTGGCCCATCTGCAGCTCTAGAGATTTGATGCTCTGCTGATTGGAAGTAAGAACTTGACTTGTGGATGACATAAAGTTTTTCATTGAGTTCTCAAGTCCACGAGTCAAGTTCTCAAGCGAATTAAACTGAGTTTCCATTTTGTTAGAATTTGGGAAACCCGGTAGGTTGGTGATCTGGGCTTGGGGTGGCTGAAAAGATTGTGAATGCATGGGAGGTTGGTGTGGTTTGTTAGGTGGCCTAAATAAGTTTAAGAACCACCCTGGACATTGTTTTGGTTCCATGAAAAGTTAGGTGGTTCCTTCATCCAGGATTATATGATGATGAGTATGGGTCATTCATGGATCTATCATAGATGACATTGAGTTGTTCCATCTGAGGAGGAATGGACACACACTCACCTCCTACATGACCTATCCTACCATATAAATAACAAGGAACTGGACCAAATGAAGACACATGTGACACATCTTTCTGGTTTTATAGCTCAATCGAATCCACATGGCACATTAAGACCGCCATGCGTGCCTTGGTGGCCGTAATGGTATCGGCAACAAATGCAGGACGCAATCTAGTCCAATTTGCGTTTGTGATCCTCGCTCCTATGGTAGATGATGGCGATGGTTCCCTCACACTCTCCCACTGCATGGTCTTCTCAGCGAGGTCTTCTAGGAAAGCCCATGCCTCCCTTTCATCCTTTCCTAAGAACTCTCCTTGACACATAGACTCAAGGAGCATTCGGGACGGGATGTGAAGATCCTCATACACAATCTAACAAAGGCACCACAACTCGATGTCATGGTGAGGGCATGAGGATAGTAGCTCCTTGAACCTCTCTAAATATACATGAAATGATTCGGTCTCATGTTGATAAAATGAATTGATTTCGTCCCTCAATTTTTGAGTCTGATGATTTGGAAAGTACTTCTTGAGGAATGCAGATTGAAATTCATCCCATGTCCTAAAGGCATTCACTTTGTTGTTGTACAACCACTTCTTGGCGTCATCCTTTAGTGCAAAGGGGACAAGCCTAAGATGCGAGTCTATGCTAAGTTGTTGCAGCTTGAACAAAGCACATACCTCCTCAAATTCCCTGAGAAAGATATAGGTGTCACCCTTCCTAGTAAAGTGAGGGAGCATGGAGATAAATTGAGGCTTAACCTCAAAGTGGTTCTCATTTGCCTCTGGCAATACGATGCACGATGGTAGAGCGCTACGGCTCGGGTACCATCGATCACGTAGAGAAACGGGAACAAGAACAGGTGGAATAGGTGGGACAAGTGGGTCTAGCAACTGCTCCTCCTCGCGATAATGAGCAGCCATGGAACCCGAAAATTTTGTGCGACACGATAAGGGGAAGACGTCGAGAAATCAACTACCGACGCAGGATTGACGACACACCTCATCAAACGGCCAGTCTCGTCTCGTGCCCACACAAGCATGCACAAAGGTGCACATACACACACACAAACAAAAAAATTGTTATTTTTTGTTTTAAGAACTAAAGCAGAATGTGCATAGAGGAGAACAAGATGGGACGCAGATGACAGGGAATGATTCAGGGGAGAAGGGAAGAAGTCATTATGCTACGGTGGGTAGGTACCTCTGTTTAAAAAAGCGGACCGAACCGGCGGTCGGACCGGGTTGGACCGTGTTGGACCGGGTTGGACCGAACTGGCGAAAAGTGCGATTCTGCTAATCCTTTTTTCCCACGCCACGTCATCAACTTTCACCTCTCCACTACCTTCCACCCCAGACCTAGGACACACCAAGAGGTTCTTGGGCTTGCTCTTGGTCGTTCCGAACTCCCCTCACTCTCCTCTTTCGTTTAAGATCTCAGTCAACTACCTTTGCGGTCGGTTGAACTCCGACGATCACTGTTCCATTCACGTCGATAACTCGCCGGAGCTCCAAAGGACAGCAACAAGTGTGGAACATTCAGAGAAGTGTTCAAGTGCTTTCTGGAGCACAGATTTTTGTTCCTCTTCTCGGAATGTTCGGAAATTTCGACTGGTCGGCGACTAAATTGGAATCGGTGTGTTGAGTGGTATCTTGATTCGATTCTTCACCTTCTTACACTCAGTGGTTGCCAAGGAGAGTTCCTGTGGTTTCAATTGAACTCGATTTTGCCAGGAAACTTGAGTTCGTCGACCTACGCCGGCACCGGGATTTCGCCCCCTTTGGCTCGCTAGAGGTGTCCATTTTTCAATTAAACCTCTTCCACCCTCCAGTGCCCTCTGTGGAATACTCCGTTAGTTTCAATTTTATCGAATATTGTGCGAATTCGTGGGTCGAATTTTCGAATTAGCGTCAACGCCGGCGGCCCCCTTTTCAAATACGCTTGCTGGACGGGAAATCATCCTAATTCCGATCTTCAGAACACTCAGCTGCACCCGAGGAAGATTCCTTTGGCTTCAATTTGCTCGATTGTGCGGTGATTTGGTGTCGCGACCTTGGTGGACTTCGGAGAAGGGCAGCCCCTGTTTAGCGAATAATTCAGGGAAGTTTAATTTGATCAGTACACATGGATGTAATTGGTAACATACAGGACCAACCTAGACCACCAGACTCACCAATTAGAAATTTTTATGGTCCTTATACGCAACCTAAACCAAAGAAATCATATGCTAGTGTGGTGCGTCCTCTAAGAATGAATCGGTTGAACAAGGTAAATGGTTGGTTCGACCGGAAACTTCCAGACACTCCTGGGTTCAAGAAGAATTTGAGTTTCGGTCGACCAAGGTCTAGGCGACGTTCGACCGCAAAATACCAGAATGTTCACGGTGACCAAGAAATTTTGGATCGGTCGACCGTTAGGAAAGTTTCGGTCGACCGAAAGTTTGGTAAAATTAAGGGTTTGGGAAATCCAACCGTTGTAGAATACGACAAGTCTAACGGTCATGTGACACGTGTAGACGATCGAACAAAACGCTCTAAATGGTCGACCGGTTTTAACACTGAATCCTGTAACAGAATTCACAACCCAATCGTTCGAACGAAGAACTCGTTCCGGTCGACCGATTTGGTCCTGGTAGTTCAAGTTAGGTTTAAGTGTTTTCCGATTCTAGTTTGGGTGATCTATTGAAGTCCAAATGTTGTGAAATTTTGTGTGTAACTTCTATAGGGAACCTAGTGTGTATGTGAGTGGTTTTTAGATCAAGTATGCTCAATTACACATAGTTCCTAAGACTCAAAATAAATCAAGATTACATGTCTTCAAATGAGCTTTATTACATGTCTTGACTTGATTTTCTTTCTTCATTGAGTCTTAATCACCTGTAGAAGTTAGCACACTGCAATATATATGTTATTCAATATGTGAGCTACTCTACATTGATTAAAATTAAGATTAGGTTGATTAAATCATCAAAACATAGATTAAGACCCAAAAACCAACAAAAATGAGTCAACTCGTTTGGTCCAAAAGGGGTCACTCATTTATTCCAATGAGCTAGCTCATTTGGGCCAATGAGACAACTTATTTGGGCTAACGAGCTAGCTTGTATGGTCAAATGAGTCAGCTTGTTTGATGATGTTTTCAACTCATTTATTTTGATAGAGTGTGTAGATGTAACAAATTGGCTTGTTTAATCATAATGTTTGTGTGCGCAAATGAGCTAACTTGTTTGGTGATGTTTTGTACTCGTTTATCTTGATTGAATGTGTAGATGTAACAAGTTGGCTTGTATAGTCATAATGTTTGTGTGCAAATGAGTTAGCTTGTTTGGTGATATTTTCAACTCATTTTTATCTTGATTGAATGTGTAGATGTAACAAGTTTTCTTGTCTGGTCATAATGTTTGTGTGAAAATGAGCTAGCTTGTTTGGGGATGTTTCAACTTGTCTATTTTGAGTCAATGTGTAGATGTAACAAGTTGGCATGTCTGGTCATAACAAAGTAGATAGTACAAGAATGGCCCATATGAAGTTTCTTAACATCTCCATATAACTTCCACTACAACATTTTTACCCTTTAGCCACGGAAATAATCCGTAGCTGTAACTAAGTGTCCGTCGCAAAGGACCAACAGCCACAGATATTTCCCGTGGCTAATACGACGGTCACTGTAGATCTTCAGCCACGGAAATTGTGACGAACAAATACCGACGTTGTTTCCTTTTTGGCGAGAGAAGTGAGCGCGTAAATATGTATCAGCCACGGATTTTTTCCGTGGCGGATACCTGAACTGTAGTAACAGCCACGGAAAATATCCGTGGCTATTGGTACTCTGTTAAGGACCAATAGCCACGGATATTATCCATGGATGTAGCTTAATTTCATTCCAAACATAAAACAACCCATTTTTTTGATATTATTCATTTGAAATCATGTTTCATACAATAGATTGTAAAACAGATACATACAAGACGAGAAAGAAGAAAACATTCTAGGAAGTGTGGAGAAATCCAAAGTACCGCTGCCATGAAAAGAAAGACTCACAAACCTGGAGGGTTGGACGGCGCGAGGTTGGACGACGCGAGGTTGGATGACGTGAGGTTGGACTGTTGGACGCACGACGTTTGACGGTTGGCTGCGGGGATTCGGAGTTTTGGAGGGGGGTTCCGGGTTTGGGTGAGGGAAGAGGTTGGGTCGGAGGAGGGTTGAGGTCGGAGGAGGGGTGGGTCGGAGGAGGGGTTTGCGGAAGGAGGATTTGGGGGTGAAGGTTCGGAGGAGGGGTTTGCGGAAGGAGGATTTGGGGGTGAGGGTTTGCAGAAGTAGGATTTGGGGGTGAGGGAGTCGGGTTTTCTTTTCAAGGATTCAGCCACGAGATTTATCCGTGGCTGATTCGCTCACATCCGTCGCTGTTGTAGGAAATAGTGACGGATCCTACAGCCACGGATACACCTCCCGTGGCTGTAGGTTTAGTTTGTTGTATTGTTCTTTATCTCTAACTCTTTACCTTGTCAAGATCGAATGTATGCTATTTACACCCAAAGTTCACAAAATATATCCATTCCCAATTCATATGGTCGATACATTGGTTGGTATTTCAACATAGGCGTCACGATGTTAGCAACCAAATTCTTTGACGTTCTGGGATGACTTCTTGTTCCAATTCCACCCCCACCAAAAGTATGCTCTTTCACAAGTTCTTTTATGAGAATGCTACGAAAATGAGCAAATTTGATGGCATGCGCACACCATGAGCAAGTATCCTTTGCACAATGTGCGGTAACTCCAGAAGGACAATTTAGCATAAACTTGTAGTTAAAATCACAAGATATTGCATACTTTGTGAGACATTTCTGAAATGTTATAGCATTTTCAAATTCTTAACCAACACTTTCAATCTCCATTCCCCAATAATCGCTGAGACTATTCGGAGTAGTTGTACCATTATTGGATTGCTTCAACTACTTCAACTGTATGTATAGAATTGCGAATTGTCTTTCGTGTTTGTGGAGAATTGTGATGATTTCATGCTCTCTAATCCACTAGAAGTCTCATAGGGAGTATTTGCCTTTGGTGTGCTCATTGGACTCAGTTTAAGAATGGATTGTACTGGTGTTTCAAAGAACAAAACTTCTTTAGGAACAAGCTTTTTTTTGTAGAGTCACCTTCACAATTGGTACATTGGTGGTTGTTTGTACCTTCATGTCAGGAACCTTAACGTTGATGGACAAAACCACGTCAATCTTAATGTGAGACAAACAAGGACTTGAGAGTAATACAAAAAGTAGATGTACATCGCCGTCAGTAACAAAAGTTGCAGTACTATCAACAATTTCTGGAACTTCATACAATAACTGTAGATTATTACCTAAGGATTGCCAATACAATCGAACAAGATCCACCAATTCAACATTTGTGGTATTTTTCCTTAATGTGTTGAGTTTGACTTAATTATTATACGAGAACATAATAAAAAACTAATTTGAGGACCTACATTAAAATCACACAACAATAATTACTTATTAGAACAACATTTTGAAAGATAATAAGCAATTAGTAACTCAACATGTGTTTTCAGAGTCCAACTTGTTTCGTTTTAACTATTAACAAGCCAACTTGTTCAAAGTATCAAGTTGTTAATTAAGTTGTTTCATGCTAGTTAAGTTAATCCACATATACAACTTGTTTAACCTCTTAGAGAAAGTCTATTTTTTAAACGAGCCAAGTTATTAATTAAGTTGTAATGACCCAAGTCGTTTTGACCGAACGACTCAGATTGCTTCAACTTTGTTGTCATGCTTGTTTTTCAATAGGTTTGATAATGAATCAGCTTGTTTGGTGCAAATGAGCCAACTTGTTTTGACCAACATGCCAACTCATTTGTTCCAACGAGCCAATTCCTTTGGACTAATGAGCCAACTTGTTTTCGAGGCTAGCAAGTCAGCTTGTTTTATATTCAATACTAACAAATAAGCTTGTTTTGTTTCCAATACTGACAATTCAGCTTGTTATCTATTCATAATATCAACAAGTCAGCTTGTTTTGTTTCCAATACTAAGAGATCAACTTGTTTTATATTCAATACTAACAAGTTAGCTTGTTTTGTTTAAAATACTAACAACTAAGCTTGTTTTAGACGAGTTTTTTATGATTACACTCTATTTTTTAATACTGTGAAACATATTCATTTTCCAAAATAATAAGTCAGGCCAACATGTCTTTTTAAAAATAAATAACAAGTCAACTTGTTTTCAATACAAACAGCCAGTTCGTTTTGGTTTTCAATACTCAAAAGCAAACTTATTTTTTTTTATTTTCTCCAAATAATTACAAATCACTACTTCTTGCTTACTCATTTAAGTGAAGTATGCAAATAATCGTGGAGATTTTTTATATTCCAAACCTACTTACAAATCTAAATCAAATATAATTCACCAATCACTTCATTATTAAAACTCAACTCATACAACTTGTTACATACTCTCACAACCTATTAGTTGAGAAAATAAATATAACTTATTTCGAATTTGCTAACTCATCTAAATCAAGTAAAGATCATCAAGAAATTTGGTTATTTATGAAAATAAAATGTAAACCACATGAGCAACAAGTTGAGACTTGAGGTGAGAACCCAAAACAATTAAACTGAGAAAACTAAAAACCAAGACCAAATTGGTGGTGATCCAAACTCAATAGAAGATAATCCAAACCAAATCTCGAATGGATAGAAAATCAAGAGATAAACCCACAAAATAGACCAAAATAAAGCTTATATGATTGGAATGAAGTTTAAGACGACGTTGGGTGCTCAGGAGCCTTCAGTGGAGGTACAAAATGGTCACGACGTAGATGGAATATGTGTAGATCGGACTGTCGGAAGTGGTTGCTGAAGTAGGACGCATCACGAAAGTTGGTTGACGATGTAGGTCGACGGTCGGCGGGTGTATGGAGGATTGTTTGAGTGAGGTTCTAGGGTTTAAGGGAGAAATATGTTGGGAGGGAGTAAGGTTGGGCGAAAGAGAATGATATGATTTGTAATTATGACAAAAATAATAAGAATAAATATGACATTTTGTTGTAAATGTGGACATTATATGAGGGAGTTTTTATGGAGTTTTTGTATGGTTATAATACACATTATGTAAAAGAGGTTTTGAGGAGTTTCTTTAGCTACATAAACTATTCTTAAATCTATTGTAATATATGAGAGTTTGTTTTCTTGAAGTTTCATACCTCCTCTATATAAAGGAAAATTGTACTTTGTATTGGACACACACACAAAACATGAAATAAGAAAAGCTAGCTCCTCCATTTCTCACTATATATTTTTGCTAAACTTGTTATTGAGTTGATTCCATTGATCGCAGTAGTTTATTTTACAACACGTTATCAGCACGAGTCGGTTTGAGTATTGGAATTTGCTCAAGCAAATTATGTCGACCATTTCAAAGCGAGAATTTGCTATAATAGATATTACCGGGTGTAATTATCTAACATGGACATTTGACGTCAAGATACATTTAACCTCACTGGATCTAAGTCAGACTGTTGTTGAAAAATCTGAATGTACTTCTGCCCAGAAGGCTAAAGCCTTAATCTTCATTCGACACCATTTACATGAAGATTTAAAGGCAGAGTACTTCACTGAGGAGGACCTTGTAGCTTCATGGGAATCCCTGACGGATCATTATGACCATCAGCAAGATGTGGTCCTTCCATATGCTAGGTTTGAAAGGATCGACCTACGATTTCAAGATTTTAAAATTAGTATCAGTATATATTTCTGTCATCCACCGCATTGTGTCTCAAATGAGACTTTGTGGCCAGAATATCACAGAGAATGAGATATTAGAAAAGTCTTTATAAACCTTGCATGCTAGTAACCTTGTACTCCAATAGCAGTACAAGGCAAAAAAATATGCAAAGCACTTTGAGCTAATTTCTGTATTACTTGTTGCTGAAAAATACAACCAGTTGTTGATGTATAACCACAATACTCGTCCTAATGGCTCTGCACCTCTTCCAGAAGTGCAAAACATTTTGGACAAAAAACAATGGAAGGGAAAGAGACACACAACAGAAAACAGAGGTTCAAATGGCCCCCGAGGTGGTCAATGATTAAACGTTTTATTAATTACTGCAAGTGCACGACCGCGATGAAGCAGTGACAAGTATGGGTTGATCCGCAGGGAGGTGAGTAACCTCTGGTTCTTCAGAAAATCAAGTGACGAATAAAGGAGAAAAGATGTGATTATGCTAAAGCTAAACTACACTAAACTAGTAAGGAAGAAATGCAAAAGAAAGCAACGAAGGATTGGAAATCGGGAAGAGAAACCCTTAAGGTGTGGAGTGTGTGCACATATGAAGTAAAATTAGTGATGAATGATGCATATAAGCATGTATGTGTGTGTGTCGTGTGTGTGTGTTGTCATGCATAGGAAGTGTCTCAAGATTTGGCAAAACCTATCAATCCATTCACACAATGTATCAGCAATTACTACTTGATTATCATAAGATTAGGCTCAACATGAGAAGTGTCTAAAGATATGGCAAGACTCATCAAAAACCATAAACTCATATGAAGAACAAAGGTAAGCATGGGAGGTGTCTAAATGTTATGGCAAAACCCATCAAAACAAAGTTTTCTTCAATCAATCAAGCAAGCAAACACAAATACAAACACATAACTAACATGTAGCATATTCAACAGAATATTTCAGTCAATAAACATGAGAAAACTAAGCATCGGAGCTTAATTAATTTCATTTTCTTAGTGTAATGAAGTGCAAAATTTAGGGGGAGCAACTTCATTACAAGACATCCACAAATTCTTTGCTTATATCTTGTAATTTTTGTTGGATGTCAAAGGGGGAGAGATAATTAAGGGGGTAACTTTAAATTTGATTATAATTAAACAAAAACTATGCACATCCATAGGGCGGGCATTTATATGCATAGTTTACAACTAAAAATTTCAAGTATTAAGATATAGGTTGCCATCATCAAAAAGGGGGAGATTGTTGGCTTTTTTGCCTTAATCTATGTTTTGATGATTTAATCAACCTAATCTTAATTGTGATCATGTAGAGTAGCACACATGTTGCATTGCATATATATTGCTTTGTGTTAACCTCTACAGGTGATCAAGACTCAAGGAAGAAAGGAAATCAAGTCAAGACATGTAATCAAGCTCATTTGAAGACATGTAATTTGTATTTCTTTGAGTCTTAGGAACTTTGTGTAATTGAGAATAATTGAGCTAAAAACTACTCAAACACACACTAGGTGCCCTATAGAAGTCACACACAAAATTTCATATAATTTGGACTTCAATAGATCACCCAAACTTAGACCGGAAAACACTAAACACTTAACCTAATCTGTCTGCCCACATTCGGTCGACCGAGTGATCATATATCTTGTTAGTGTTTTACTTCCCAAGTTCGGTCGACCGTCCAGACCTTTTTGGTCGACCGAGTAGCAATAATTTTCCGACCGTTTGTTTTGTCGTATTATACCCAACTGTCGTATTCGTATTATCTCCATATACCCCAAATACATTTAGTGTATCGGTCGACCGAACTTAGATGTATTGACAAACCCAAAGTGCCTGTCAGTTTTTGGTCGACCGTGGACCTTGTTTCGGTCGACCGAATATGATCTTGTTTTGTCAACCCCAAAGTGCCTGGTGTGAATCGGTCGACCGAACCTATCTCGGTGTTCGACCGATCACTTAAGTGTACCTAGATTATAGCCTTTGGCGGTCGACCGTTCTTTTACCGATCGAGTGAACCAAGTTCTAAATTGCCAAACGATCGACCAAACAGCCCAATCCGGTCGACTGAACTTACTCAGAATTGGCTCCTGTCAGTTCCTGCTTTGTGTATCTTACACAATCTTTACACAATTCATCCCCAACGGCTATAACTCTTAGGAGCTTATAAATAGAGTTGTAAAACACATTTTAACACAACTCTCCCACTACTATTTGTCCCTTACATTAGAGAGAATGCTTCACACACTCCAAGCCTCAAACCTTCCAAACTTTAGTCTTCAATCAAATTCTCACTCAAGTGTGCTCAAGTTTAGAGAGTGTTGTTCCACTCATTGTTTGTTCAAGACGCAAGGGTCTTGGTGAAAGCCCAAGACAAGAGTATAGACTTCGGTGAGAGCTCGAAGTATCCCTCTCAGATTGTGAGAGGAGGAGCCAAGCTTGGCGAGGGTTGTTCGCGAGTTTGAAGATTGTAAAGACGTTCTCTGCTGGTCCAAAATGGGGAGTGGTTAGTCAAGTCGTGAGCGGAGCTCGATGATCTGAGCGGAGCTTGCAAGAGAGGACTAGGACCCGGGTGGGGTGCCAAACCTCTATAAAATCCACCGACTCCTTGTGGTTTGCATTTGCTATTCCTTACTTGCTTGTTTAGTTTTAAATTCTGCTGCATATCTTTGATTGGTTAAACAAGTAGGTAATTAGGTCTAAAAGTGATTAGAATTAGAGACCCCCACGATCCCACATTTGGTATTAGAGCCTTGTGAGCTAAATTTCATTACTTAACCGTAATTTTTAGCTTGGCTTCAACGTCTAATCATGTAGAGGGTTTATGCACAACTCGACCTCCTTTGCTAAATGGGTCAAATTATGATTATTGGAAGAATAGGATGAAAATATTCCTTATATCTAATGACCTAAAGTATTGGATGTTTCTTCAAAATCTATACACACCCACAAATGAAGATCAATTAGATTCACTTACTAGGCCCAAAATGAAAGAAATTGAGATGAACTCAAAAATCATGAACATTCTTTATTGTGGCCTTAATGAGGGTGAATACAATAGAATTAGGGGTTGTGAAAGTGCATATTAAATATGGCATAGATTGCAAATGCATCATGAGGGGGATAGCAAAACTAAGGAAACCCACATTAGTCTTCTCAAGCATAAATATGATATTTTTTCTATGAAAATCGGTGAAAACATAAGCGAAATGAACACTTGCTTCACCGATATTACTAACTCTCTTTTGGTTCTTGGAAGAAAATTAAATGAATGAGAGATGACAAGGAAATTCCTCCAGTCGCTAAGCAACGATTGGGAAGATAAAGTGTCGCAATTGAAGAAGCACACGACCTTTCCCAACTCATGATGGAGGAGTTAATTGGAAATCTCATGACTTATGAGCTCCAAATTAACCATCGGAAGGAGAAGGAAGCTTCAAAGAACAAACCATTCTTGTCATTACATGCAAATATTGAGGAACCAAGGAGGAGTGTAGAAGATGAGGACATTGAAGTCCTAGCCAAAGACTTTTTCAAATACCTCAAGAAGGATAAAGAAGAAAAGAATGAAAGAAGAGGTAGAAGAAGTGAAATGAGAGAAAAGAAGAAGGAGAAGGAGAGTGAAAATGAGGGAAAAGAGAAGGAGAAGAAAAATAAGAGAAGGAGAGGAGTAATAGAAAAGAGAAGAGGTTGGAAGCTCACAAGGCTACTTGGGACGATACATGATCATCTTCTTCATCCCAATCAACCGCACCTTCATCCACAAAGGAATATGGGCACATGTGCTACATGACAATTCAAGATGAAGGAAGTTAGGTATCCTCTAACTCTTGTTCTATTAGATCATGCTCAACTAAGTCTTATTATAGTGATAGCTCACATTCTAGTGATAATGAAGAAACTTATACACATGATGAGCTTCAAAATGCATTTAATGACTTAGTTAAACAATATGAGATCTTTTGTGAAAAGAACAAAAGTGCTAGAAAGTTAATCAATGATCTCCATAACCAAATTCAAACATGCATGATTGACATCATTTCATGCTTATATTTGTATCTTATATCCATTATCTTACACCTAAGCAATGCTATGTGACGAGTTTTATGTTTGAATTTCAGAAATAAATAGGTTTGAAGAGATGAAACATAAAAGGACCCAAGAGCAGGGAAAAAGGACTGAATTGTGAGACCTGGGGACTAAGATGCAAGGGAGAAGGACCCACTATGAGGTTTAGTTTTATTGCTTATTTTCTATTCCTTTCGCATCTTAGTGTAGTTTAGTGTAATCAATCTTTCTCTCCTTTCTTTCCCACTCGCCTTCGCACAAACCAAAAGTCGACACACCTCCCTGTAGATCGACCCGTATTTGCCACCGCTTCAACGCGGCCGTGCACTTGCGATTTTAATTAAAACATATCAATAAAGTTTTTGGCGTCGTTGCCGCGGAGGTGTGTTGTCCAGACCTTGGTTTGGACGATTGGAGTGGTTTTAATTTTTAGTTTTTAGTTTTTGTTTGTTTCAGAGAACCTTCGGATCAAGGGGAGGCTACTGGACGAATTGGAGCACAAAATCTTCAACACGGACCGCCAATCAGCGGTTGGGGACCGCCAATTGGCGGCCTGGTGAGCTTTGCTAGCTCTCAGTTTTGTTCTGGTAGTTGTGTGCTTCAAAGTAGTTGTCTGGGAGCACAATTTGGCATGTTTTGACTTCTAATTTGCTCCCATATTAATAAACCAATCCCCATTAATCAACTTGGCCTTAAAATCCAAAGCAAAAGATTAGACATTCTTACTTGTTTAGGTCTTCAAGCTTGCAATGTGCAATTAAGAAAAGATCTAGAGAAATTCACTAATGGAACCAAGATGTTTGACATGATTTTAGGTAGTTTATTATCATTTCATGCTTATATTTGTATCTTATATCCATTATCTTACACCTAAGCAATGCTATGTGACGAGTTTTATGTTTGAGTTTCAGAAATAAAGAGGTTTGAAGAGAAGAGCCATGAAAGGACTCACAAGCAGGGAAAAAGGACTCACAAGCAGGGAAAAAGGACTTAATTGTGAGACATGAGGACTAAGATGCTAGGGAGAAGGACCTGAACGTAAGACAAAAGGACCAAAGAGCAAAACAGAAAACTCCACACAATCATGGGGAATATTTTGGCAATTCTATTCGGGTCGGAGCTCCAACAAGCGAAGTAGATGCATCCAAGACCAACAAATACATCAAGACAGGCCCACACAAAAATGAACGAGATCCGGATCTTGTAGACCGCCAAGTGGCGGTCCGGATCTTCCCGGATTTGCTGAGATTTCTGGAGCGTATGTATTAGTGTTTGTTTAGGCTATTTTTGGTATTTGTTTAGTCCCACATCGGGGGATTGTCCCAGATTACCTTTTTCTATGGCTATAAATAGAACTCTCCCTCCTCTCATGTACCACATCTCCCTCTTTGTGGCCATCTTCCCCACTAAGAGTGAAGCATTGAAGCAAAACTCTGGTGGAGGAAGGGCTGCTTGTAATTGAGTGAGTTAATAATAGATGTTTTCATTAGCATGTTATTTCTTGATTAGTTAATTTCCTTTAATGTGCTTGCTTTGATGCTTGTTTTGTTTTATGTCATTTCAGCTTCTTTAATAGTTCTTGCTTGATTAGTGTAGTTTCATTTCAGTATAATGCTTCATTTTGTTAATGTAGTTAGTGTAATGAGTAGTGAATAGTTCCATCGCCTTTTGGAGTGGAGTAGATGTGTGTACATGTTATGTAGATTGTATGAATGCAAGATATAATTGTTTGTGAGAAATATTAGTATGATTGCTTGAATTAATAAGGACTTTACTTGATGGTTTCTGCCATAGTTAGGTACTTTCCATGCTTGTATGTTCTTAATAACAACCTTGCATTGCTCATATTAATCACCTAAGTTAGTGTTGTAAATGATAGGTTTTGCCATTAGGTACCTCTTATGCATTAACACACACTAACTAACTTGAGCTTCTTGTATGCATTCACCACCACACTTATTTCATGTGCACACACACACTCCACCCCTCAGGGGTTTTCATTCCTGAGTTCTTATCTTCCTCATTAGTTGTTTAGTTTAGTTTGAGTTGTGATTTCATTTGAGCTTTGCTAGTTTACTAGTTTAGATTAGTGTAGTTTAGTGTAATCCATCTTTCTCTCCTTTCTTTCCCACTCGCCTTCGCACAAACCAAACATCGACACACCTCCCTGTGGACGACCCGTATTTTTGTCACCGCTTCAACGCGGCCGTGCACTTGCGGTTTAATTAAAACGATCAATCAGTAGTTAAAGACTATCACTAGATAAACATGGTTTAGGATACAATGCAAAATTGAAAAACCGTGTATCTCATACTACACTAAATGACAAGCATGTGTTCATTAATCATAGTTTAGGATACAATGCAAAATTGAAAAACCATGTATCTCATACCAGCTTGGGAGGGATCTGACGTCCATGAATTTTGGTAGCCAGAATTAACATTAGCATCACCATAACCACCACCAAAATAACCAGAACCAGCCCTTTGGTCTCCACCACCTCCGGCCGACGCACCAGTTGGACCATGTCATGTTCTTGGAATCCTCTTTACCCGCAAACAAACGTTTAAGGCTTAGTATTATCGGAAGATACCACAAAATCTTAGCAGGATGTCCTTTGATTTCATCTCATCAACCTCTTAATTGTGGTTTGGTCCACTACGTTTCATTTTGTATCTTGAAACATTACACTTGGGACAGGAATATAAGTTTTCAAACTCACCCATATACAATATACAATCATTCGGGCATGCGTGTATCTTCCTATATTCCATTCCCATAGGGCACAACACTTTCTTTGCATCATAAGTTCTATCTGGCAACTCATTATCATCTGGAAGCATCTCTTTCACTAACTTCAACATTGATGTGAAACTCACATCGGACCAACCATTTCCAGCTTTTAAATTGTACAACTTCAACACCGCTGACAATCTAGTGAATTTGGTACAATTCTTATACAACGACTTCTCATTGTCACTCAACAAATTACCAAGTAAATCGGGGTTGGACGAAAACTTTTCAGCCATATCCTGAACCATTTCCTCTAAGTGATCTTCCACACTAACGTCTTCTCCATCATTCTTGGAATGACTAAATGATTCATTTTCACCGTGCCATATGCACCGTCTGTAATTTGGGTCGAAACCTTTCTCAAACAAATGATCTTTCATTTTCCGAAAAGTCAACACTGACATATTATGACACTTATTGCACGGACAATACGCCATGTCGCTGTCTGTCATTTTCTTAGAATGTTTTTGGCAACCTCTAAGAACATATTCACTCCGTTCTCATACTCATCACTCAATCTGTTTGAAACAATCCACTCTCGATCCATTTCAATCTAAACAGAGGCAAAAATGATAGTTATTATTGCAGAAAAGAAATAAAATTTTGATCTAAAAGAATGTGTTCGTAGATGAGAAGATTCGGAGACATTAAGATGAGAAAAGAATGACTCAGAGGAGAAGAGATGAGGTCCTTAATCTAGCGTGGAATAAGGAAGGTTAGAAATCTAACTAAGCAATCAAGGCCAAAACAAGCCTAAAGTCCACTATAGGTCCTTAGTAATAGACGACGCCTAACTTCGAGGTCCCACCGAGGACCACTAGTCAGTAGGAAATCAAGAACCCGGAGGTCCCTAATATCTCAGGGAGACTAGATGGGCAACGACGTTCAGGCTGAAACGGTCTTAAACATCGAGGACCACTAATCTATAGGAAATTAAGAACCCAGAGGTTCCTAAAATCTCAGGGAGACTAGATGGGCAACGACATTCAGGCCATAACGGTCTTAAACGGGTTCCTCTCCTTAATGCTTCCGAAAATCCTAAGGGACAACGTCTAATTGATTTTATTAAGGCTCTTTTATTAAGTGGTTTCTGGGCCAAGGAAAGGGTGATGAAATCCCCCACCTCATCTCCTATAGGTGACTACCCCCTAAGTGTTTTTCATACCTTAATCTAACAAACAACACACCAAACAAACACTCACCTCACTCTTGTTCCAATGCAAGTCCTACTAACTAATGCGTGCTTTGTAATGAATGATGAGTGAAAGATAGTACGTACCTTACGCCAGCAATCTACGACAGAAATCATAAAATGTATAATAAATACGATGAATGCATATCCTATATGATGAATGACTTAACAAATATTGTCTAATCTTTTGCTTTGTATTGTTAAAGGACAAGTTGTTTAAGGGGGTTGATGAGTTAAACATTAAAACTTTTCTAAATAAAAGAATATCTTAAACATAAATAAACATTTAACTAAATAAACATGTAACTAAATAAACGTTTAAAATTTAGAATTTAATGTTTATTAGTGTCGCATTTGAATCCAAGTTACAAGTAATTGTTTCAAAATTACTTTAGATAATTCAGATTAAAAAAAGTAAATACATGTGAGAAACTAAAAACTCAGGATTTTAATCAAATAGAAACATTTGATCCATTTAAAATTTCAACAACAATATTTGAACAACATGTTAAGAACATTTTAATCCATTTCAACAGCAACTTTTTAATTCATTTTAACAGCAACATTTCAACAACAACATCAACATTTGAATCCATTTAAAATTTCTACCATAATTTTATATCATGCATTTATCAACCAAAACCAAATCAAATAGAAAACCAAAATGTTAAGTTTAACTACAAATCACGAAATACGAATATATTCAAGATTAAAACCAAAAAATCAAAATGTTGCATTAACCAACAATAAACAAGAGGAGAAGTTTACTAACATAAAAAAGAATCGTTATCACAAGAAAAATCCAAAAATAAACCAACAAAAACGAACTTAACACTTACATTGGTTAGGATGTGGAGGAAGCCGGAGGAAGACGGAGGAAGAAGGAGAAGAGGGCCGGAGAAGGGGAGGAGAGCTTGGGACGTCGTTGCGGTGCCGGAGACGGTGCAGATCGATCGGAGATCGGTCGCAGAGGAGATTCGGTCGCGGGACGGCTAGGGTTTGGTTTGGTTTTTTGTTTGAAATGAATGACAGAAAGGCGTCTGTTCGATTTCTTTAAGACCTATAGACGTCGGATATTCTAGATTTTTGACGTCTATACCCCGACGTCTATATGCAGGGAGTATAGACGTCGGCCATCAATTACAGCCGACGTCTATCGATCGATGTCTATACCCTATAGACGTCGGTTTCAGAGGGTATTCAAAACACCGACGTTTATGGGTGGACGTCTATACCCTATAGACGTCGGATAAACGGAGTATTCCAATAGCCGACGTCTATAGTTCCACATAGACGTCGTCCATAGTAACGACCGACGTTTATTCCGTCCTCTCCCTACTAGACGTCGGACTGTCTAACGACCGACGTCTATGGGGCGACGAGTAAAGCCTATTCTGCACTAGTGGATTGACACCTACATCTAGGGTTATGTTAGAATATGTAAGCCAAGGAAACTTTATGTCCAAAAATGAGAATGATGCTTGGACTTTTCTTGAGGATTTAGCCGAAAATAGTATGCAATGGGACAATGCTAGAGCACCGATTAACCCGAGTATTGGATCTAGAATAGCAAGTCAACCCAAATCAGGTGTCTTAGCTGTAGATGCTACTGTAGCTGCTGAAGCAAAACTAGCTACCCTTATGCGTAGAATGGAAAGTCTAGAGCTAAAAACCCGACCCCTAGCGAATCAAGCCTCTTCTTTCCCTTGCTCTAGATGTGGTGAAACTGGTCATATAATGGAGGATTGTGCACATATTTCGGCAGACTTGGAACAAGTTAATGCCGAATTTAACCATTCTAGAAATGACCCATACGCATCAACCTATAACCCGGGTTGGCGCAATCATCCCAATTTTTCATGCAACCAACAAAGTCAACCTCCTAGACAACAACCAAACCCGTATAACCAAAATAATACATCATCTGGGTTTAGTAACAATGGAGATTATGATGTTAATTGACAAGGTTGGAAAATTTGGTTAAGACTTTTATGCAAACAACCACCCAATCCTTCCAAAAGCTAGAAACACAAGTTAGCCAACTAGCACAAATTGTATGTGAAAGAGAAAAGGGTCAGTTTCCAAGTCAACCTGAGGTGAATCGAAGACCTAATAATCAATATCAGCCCTATCAACCACCTCTAGGAAGTAACAACCCTAGACCGGTTCAAATGGTTCATGAGGAGGGACCGTTCCAACAAATAAATGCAGTTGTATCATTACAGTCTGGAAAACAAGTTGATAACAATGTGGTAAATCCTAGGGCTCCTAATCAATCTAGCCGTCAAGCACCGACATGTGACCTGACCATTGAACCTGAAGTCCAATTTGAAAAGCCCAACCCACCTAGTCAACCTGACCCTATAGCTCAACCTGAGCGAGTCTATGTTCTTAAAGCCTCATTCCCCAATAGACCCAATAAGAGCTCAAGTGCACAAATGGAGAAACTCTTGGAAGTATTTAAGCAAGTTAAGGTGAATATTCCACTCCTAGATATGATTCAACAAATACCTGATTATGCTAAATTCTTAAAGGATCTGTGCACTAAGAAGAGAAAAACGAACATACCAAAGAAGACATTCTTGACTGCAAACATAAGCTCTATTCTGTCTAACTCATCTCCTATAAAGTATAAGGACCCTGGGTGTCCCACAATTTCATGTGCGATAGGAGATACTTTTATCAACAAAGCCCTTCTAGATCTTGGTGCTAGTGTTAACTTACTCTTGTTCTTTGTCTATGAGCAACTAAACCTTGGTCCACTAAAACCCTCTAAGACAACCCTTCAATTTGCTGATTGCTTTGTTAAGAAACCAAGAGGTATAGTAGAGGATGTTTTGATTAAGGTTGGTGACTTCATTTACCCAGTGGATTTTGTCGTTCTAGACACTGAACCTGTTGTCAATCTTAAGAGACAAATCCCTGTAATACTAGGCAGACCATTTTTAGCCACTTCTGAAGCTTTGATAAATTGCCGAAATGGGCTCATGCAACTATCTTTTGGTAACTTAAAAACTGAATTTAATATCTTTCATGTTGATAGTGAACCAGAAATAGTATGCAATCAAAGTGATGTTGTGATGAGATCGCGTATCTATAAGATTTCTGAATCAAATAAATCATCACAAAATCAAAAAGAAAGTGAGAGAAAGGGGAGTAATTCATCTACCCAACCACCATCACTCGAGCAAATAAGAGAATCAACACATGTGAGGGGTGTGGAATCTTTACCTAAGAACTCTCAGGGCAACATGGGGAACAATTCAACTGGGTACACGCACCAACATGGTGACATTCAATCCAGTTCTGACTATGTTTGACTCTGAGAAAATTCAATCACTCTACCGCAAGTTGACTCAAGTAATAAGTGCATTTGCTTTATCTTTGAATACATTGAGGACAATGCATGATTTAGGTATGGGGGGTTGTTTATCTATCTATCTATCTATATATTCTTCAAAAAAAATGCTCCATGACATAGCTTAAGATTGAACTGCCAAAACCCGTGTACAAATTGCATTGAGTTTTTGTTCCTTATTAAATAGTTCTGGTTGTAGAAACTATGACATAAATCTAAGTTCCAATGAAATAACACATTACCTTTTAAGACATGTATGCACTTAAATTGGATGAATCAAATATTTGAAGTGGTTGATAAAAAGCAGAGGTTGAGGAAAATATACCGGGAAGTGTGGACTTCTAATAGCAATCAAGCCTTCGAGTCACTGGTCCGTAGGGTTATCTTAAAACCCGATAACTTGAGTCTGTCAGCTCGGGATTATCGACCAAACTCGCTACACGAATGCAAAAAGGGTAAAAGTGTCAAAAAAAAGCAAATGTGTTGAATTATGGGAAAAAATACTTTAAGATACTCAAGGCCCAAAGTTAAAAGAATGATCCATGTCATGGTTGATCCGAATGATACTTCACCACCAGAGGAGGCGTGCAAAATAATTTAAGTGATAACATGTGTAGAAGGGTTAGTGGTGTGAATATTTGAAGAATGAAGACCAAGTCAGATTTTTTATGAGTTAGATTTATATAATGAGCATGCAAGAATTCTAAGTGAGATGTATAAGGTTGAGGTGGAGATATTGAGAGTTATTAATGAAATGTTGAATTAAGTCTTTGTGGGTGTGTCAACTGAAAACCCTCACGAGACAAAACTCGTCCTCTAAGGAAACTTAGGGGTTTAAAGGCTTGTTGCACATGCTATGTGCAACCGTGATTCCTACGAAAGTGAGTTAGGATTTCCCTGTTTTCATTTTTCTTATATTTTGTTTTGCTAGGGACTAGCAAAATCTAGGTGTGGGGGTATTTGATGCATTGCATATATTGCATCACATGTATTTCATTTAGATTAATTTTATATCAATAAATGCTACTAAGGTATGTGTTTAGTCTTATTTACAGAATACATGGACCTGAATGCAAATTACCCATATACCGAGCATAAACGCGTGCAAGAGACTCATTTCTATCATAAAGACCAAGTTCAAGATTATCGGGGTTCAAATTGAAGTTCATCCAAGCATAAAAGCATTCAAAGACCTAATTACAAAAAGGCCAAGGACTTAAGCACAAAAGTAGTCAGGGACTTAATTGCAAAAAGCCTAGGACCCGACTGCAAATTACGAGTACCAAAATATTATTTTGGAGAAGTTTTAAAGAAAAAATCAAATTTGGATTTCCAAATATATGAAGAAATTAATTTGGAGCTCAAAAGAAAGGAAAGAAATCAATCCGGACGCGCAAAGGACAACTAAAACATACCATAAACACATAGGAAAAATCCGGATCGATTCTGAGCCAGAAAGGTGGCGATTCCGCCGCACCTCATATACAAAATACGGCGTATTAGCCGCACAAAATTTGATCCGTGCGCTCAAATTTTTACCAATGCTGTATTGACGCGTGTACTTTCCTTTTATGTATTGGGATCCCCGGTTAAGGCTAGAAATAAGGCCGAATCATGTATTGAAAGGAGCTTTTCCCCTCCCCTTCCCTTTAGCAATAAAATTATGTTCGTTTATTTCGTGTTTTTAGTTTTCTTTCGTAGTTTCTCTAGGACTCATTTGTAGGATCGTGTGGGTTATGGGTCCACTAATCACTTTTTAATCTAATCACCTACTTGTTTAAGCAATCGATATGCGCAGCGGAAATTTAAAACAAAACAAGCAAGTGTAGGAAATATGCAAACCACAAGAAGTCGGGTCGATTTTTATAGAGGTTCGGCACCCCACCCGGGTCCTAATCCTCTCTTGCAAGCTCCGCTCGGATCACCGAGCTCCGCCTACGACTTCACTATCCGCTCCCCGTTCCGGGCCGGGAGACAACGCCTTACAACCGTCAAACTCGCGAACAACCCTCGCCGAGCTTGGAATCTTCTTCTCACAATCCGAGAAGGATGCTTCGGGCTTTCACCGGAGCCTTTACTTTCTTTGACAACAATTGTAACCTTGAGTGGAACAACACTCTCTAAACTTTGAGCACACTTGAGTAGGATGAAGGAATTGATCACTAAGTGTGTGAGGTTTGAAGCTTTGAGTGTTTTGATTTCTCTCTAATGTTTGGGGCAAGTTTGTAGTGGGAGAGTTGTGTTAAAATGTGTTTTACAACTCTATTTATAAGCATTAGAGAGAATAGATCCGTTGGGACAAGATTTGGTTGGATATTGTGCAAAGAACACAAAGCAGAAAATCGGGCTGCAAATCTGTCCAGAAACGGTCGACCGAAAAGGTGCAACGGTCGACCGAACGCTTGGGTTCGATAGGGATACGGTCGACCGAAATATGAATCGGTCGACTGAACACTTAAGTCAATTAAGAAAACGGTCGACCAAACAAGATTACCGGTCGACCGAACAAGCGTTTCGGTAGAGGGAAAATTGGATCGGTCGACCGAAATTGTGTTGACCGATAGCAGGGGATTTTGACAAGGTTAAACGGTCGACCGAACTTGGCACATGGTTCGACCGATTGGTTAAGTATATGGAGGTGTATATAGTTTTAATACGAATACGACCGTTGGGCATATACGACAAGAATAACGGTCGGAACAGTAAGTTCAAACGGTCGACCGAAAGATATGGTGCGGTCGACCGAAACTAGGCAGGAAAACACAAATTGGATTACTTGATCATCCGGTCGACCGAACGGCATGTTGCGGTCGACCGAATGTGGGCAGACAGTTAGGGTTCAGGTTTTGTGTTTTTCCGGTCTAAGTTTGGGTGATCTATTGAAGTCCAAATAATGTGAAATTTCGTGTGTGACTTCTATAGGGAACCTATTGTGTATGTGATTGGTTTTTAACTCTTGTATGCTCAATTTACACATGTTCCTAAGACTCAAAATAAATCAACATTACATGTCTTCGATTTAGCTTTAATTTACATGTCTTGACTTCATTTCCTTCTTTCTTGAGTCTTGATCACCTGTAGAGGTTAGCACAATACAATATATATACAATGCAATATGTGTGCTACTCTACATCATCATAATTAAGATTAGGTTAATTAAATCATCAAAACATAGATTAAGGCCAAAAAGCCAACAATCTCCCCCTTTTTGATGATGGCAACCTATATCTTAATTCTATCTAAATACATGGAATTTGTATATGTAAACTATGCATATTAATGCTCCCCCTATGGATGTGCATAGTTTTTGTTCAATTTTATGCCAAATTCCAAGTTACCCCCTTAATTATCTCTCCCCCTTTGACATCCATCAAAAATAATAATTATTTAAGACTTTAAGCATAGAATTTGGATGTCTTGTAATGAAGTTGCTCCCCCTAAATTTTGCACTTCATTACTCTAATAAAAGATATAACATTTAAGCTCCCCCTATCAATAAGGCTAAATGGAAACAATGAGTATGATTCAAGTTAAGTTCATTTAAGTTTCAACTTAAGCCTTATTCTAACATCCATTTAAAATTTGACATTTGAATCAATGGATGTGATAAATGATTTGCAATGAATAGGGATAATGATTTTCAATGAATTGAACTATATGATATGTCAATTAAGCATGTGAAGCTAGATTAGAGCTAATTTAACATGAATTGTATAGATAGGAATTTATACCAATGTTGAATTCGTATTTAGCTCCAATCTCATTTAGTGATGCAACCGGATTTGAATTTGACTCTTGAGCTCACCCGGTCACCACCAATCTCCTCCTCAAGCTCCTACAAGAGTAGATTTAGGTACCCAAACAACTTTGGGTCCTTGAATGTTAGCTTTGGGAACCCAAACCATTTTGGTTTTGGGAGCCCACACACTTGAGGAACTATGGTTAATGAACATATGCTTACCATTTAGAGTAGTGTGAGAAACATGGTTTTTCAATTTAAAATTGTAACCTAAACCATGTTTTTGCAAAGATTGCCTTTGACTACCTAATAGCATGTTAAGCATATGAGTTCCATTAGTGAATCTTTCTAAATCTTTTCTTAATTGCAAGTTAGAAGCTTGAAGATTTAGTTGATCACAATCTATAGGTGTTGCTCTTAATTTTTCAAGATTTGATGCATTCTTTTCAAATTTAGCAATCACCTCATTCTTCTCATTTATGCATGTATCAATTTGGCTTTGAAGATCTTTGATGAACTTTCTAGCATTTTTGTTTTTATCACATATGATCTCATATTGTTTAACTAAATCATGGAATGCATTTTGAAGTTCATCATAAGAATAAGTTTCTTCTTTAGAACATGAACTATCACAAGCATATGATTTAGATGAGCAAGAATGTGATCTACTAGAGTAAGAGTTAGAGGATACCTCACTTCCTTCATCTTGAATTGCCATGAAGCATGAGTGAGCCACTTCTCTTCTACTTTGCAAGGAAGAAGACGATGATGATGGTGATGAAGAATCATCCCATGTAGCCTTGTGTGCTTCCTCCTTCCTTTCTCTTCTCTTGCTCTTCTCCTTTTCTTTTCTCCTCTCCCTTCTCTCCTTTTTCTTCTCCCCTTCTCTTCTCTCATTTTCACTCTCCTCCCTCTCTTTTTCTTTTTCTCTTTTCTCACTTCTTCTACCTCTTCTTTCATTCTTTTCTCCTTTATCCCTCTTGAGGTATTTGAAGAAGTCTTGGGCAAGGACCTCAATGTCATCTTCTTCCACCCTCCTTGGCTCATCAAACTTTGCATGTAATGCCACCACGGAGTTTTTCTTTGAAGCTTCCTTCTCTCTTCGATGACTCAATTGGAGCTCATAGGCCATGAGATTTCCAATGAGTTCCTCCATCTTTAATTTTGAAAGATCGTGCGATTCTTCGATTGCCACGACCTTGTCTTCCCAATCGTTGCTCAATGACCGGAGGAATTTTCGAGTCATCTCTCCTTCATTTATCCTTCTTCCAAGAATCAAAAGAGAGTTAGTGATATCGGTGAAGCGAGTGTTCATGTCGCTTATGTTCTCACCGATTTGCATAGAAAATATTTCATATTTATGCATGAGGAGACTTATCCTAGTTTCTTTGGTTTTGCTATCACCCTCATGATGCATTTGTAACCTATGCCATATTTCATTTGCACTTTCACATCCCCTAATTCTATTGTATTCTCCCTCATTAAGGCCACAATAAAGAATATTCATAATTTTTGAATTCATTTCAATTTCTTTCATTTGAGCCCTAGATAGAGAATCTAAATCATCTTCATTTGGGGGTATGTATGGATTTTGAATAAACTTCCAATACTTAAGGTCATTTGATATTAAAAAGATTTTCATTCTATTTTTCCAATAATCATAATTTGACCCATTAAGCAAAGGAGGCCTTGTGGTGCATAAACCCTCTAAGTGATTAGATGTGCTAGCCATGCTAAAAATACGATTAAGTATAGAATTTAGCTAACAAGGCTCTGATACCAAATGTAGGATCGTGTGGGTTATGGGTCCACTAATCACTTTTTAATCTAATCACCTACTTGTTTAAGCAATCGATATGCGCAGCGGAAATTTAAAACAAAACAAGCAAGTGTAGGAAATATGCAAACCACAAGAAGTCGGGTCGATTTTTATAGAGGTTCGGCACCCCACCCGGGTCCTAATCCTCTCTTGCAAGCTCCGCTCGGATCACCGAGCTCCGCCTACGACTTCACTATCCGCTCCCCGTTCCGGGCCGGGAGACAACGCCTTACAACCGTCAAACTCGCGAACAACCCTCGCCGAGCTTGGAATCTTCTTCTCACAATCCGAGAAGGATGCTTCGGGCTTTCACCGGAGCCTTTACTTTCTTTGACAACAATTGTAACCTTGAGTGGAACAACACTCTCTAAACTTTGAGCACACTTGAGTAGGATGAAGGAATTGATCACTAAGTGTGTGAGGTTTGAAGCTTTGAGTGTTTTGATTTCTCTCTAATGTTTGGGGCAAGTTTGTAGTGGGAGAGTTGTGTTAAAATGTGTTTTACAACTCTATTTATAAGCATTAGAGAGAATAGATCCGTTGGGACAAGATTTGGTTGGATATTGTGCAAAGAACACAAAGCAGAAAATCGGGCTGCAAATCTGTCCAGAAACGGTCGACCGAAAAGGTGCAACGGTCGACCGAACGCTTGGGTTCGATAGGGATACGGTCGACCGAAATATGAATCGGTCGACTGAACACTTAAGTCAATTAAGAAAACGGTCGACCAAACAAGATTACCGGTCGACCGAACAAGCGTTTCGGTAGAGGGAAAATTGGATCGGTCGACCGAAATTGTGTTGACCGATAGCAGGGGATTTTGACAAGGTTAAACGGTCGACCGAACTTGGCACATGGTTCGACCGATTGGTTAAGTATATGGAGGTGTATATAGTTTTAATACGAATACGACCGTTGGGCATATACGACAAGAATAACGGTCGGAACAGTAAGTTCAAACGGTCGACCGAAAGATATGGTGCGGTCGACCGAAACTAGGCAGGAAAACACAAATTGGATTACTTGATCATCCGGTCGACCGAACGGCATGTTGCGGTCGACCGAATGTGGGCAGACAGTTAGGGTTCAGGTTTTGTGTTTTTCCGGTCTAAGTTTGGGTGATCTATTGAAGTCCAAATAATGTGAAATTTCGTGTGTGACTTCTATAGGGAACCTATTGTGTATGTGATTGGTTTTTAACTCTTGTATGCTCAATTTACACATGTTCCTAAGACTCAAAATAAATCAACATTACATGTCTTCGATTTAGCTTTAATTTACATGTCTTGACTTCATTTCCTTCTTTCTTGAGTCTTGATCACCTGTAGAGGTTAGCACAATACAATATATATACAATGCAATATGTGTGCTACTCTACATCATCATAATTAAGATTAGGTTAATTAAATCATCAAAACATAGATTAAGGCCAAAAAGCCAACATCATTCTCCTTCCCTCCATCCATGAGTTTCTAACCATCTCCAAAGCGTGGGGGTGATGGATTTAGGGTGATGAGAAGAAGAATTATGTTATTATTTTAATTTCGTGTTAGTATATTTTGATTACTTGAGTTTATGTTGAGTCATTTATCATGTAATGCTTTATAACTAATGAGATTTATTATAAGTTTCAGATTTCTCTAAACAAAACCCGATATCTAAACCCCCACCCGCTGGACTCTCATCCATATTTGCTTTCTTCTTAGTTTTTGTTGTTCTTGCTTTAGAAAATTGAAAATCCAAAAATCTCAAACCAACCTTATTTCTCTCTCTTTCTTTCCTTAATCAAAAAATCACAAAAAAATATAAATATCTCTCCCTCCTTGTGTTCGACCCGTACTTGTCGCATCTTCATCGACGCCGTGCACTTGCGGTATAAATAAAATTCTCATCAAAGGTTCTGAATCGGATCTTTCCCATCTGCGTAATTTTGGTTGTGCTATATATGTTCCTATACCACCACAATGTTCAAAAATGGGACCTCAAAGAAGGTTGGGCATTTACATGGGATTTGAATCTCCGTCTATAATTAAGTACCTAGAACCCATGACGGGCGACTTGTTTACTGCCTGGTTCGTTGATTGTATATTTGACGAGAGACATTTTTCGGCATTAAGGGGAGAGAGCCAAAAGCTCAAAGAATGTCGAGAAATTTCCTGGAAGGAAAACCACATGAATTATTCGGATACACGTACAAGTATGACTGAACTAGAAGTTCAGAAAATAATTAACTTGCAAAATTTAGCAAGTAAACTGCTGGATGCATTTACTGATCATGAAAGAGTGATGAAGTCCCATATTCCTGCAGAAAATGCACCACCTAGAGTGGAGATCCCCACAAGACAAAAGTGTGGATGACCCACGGGGGCTAAAGACATTAATAGACGTAAAAGAAGAAACCAGTCACTTATTGCTCCTCCTGAAGAGATTGATCCTGAAGAAAGCAAATCCGGTGATATGAGTGCAGCTGCTCAACACCAACATCTCGAGAATACGGAACGACCAAATCCACTTGTCTTGGTAAATAAGGAGGATTTGGTTGATGTCGACATTGAAGTCACAATTAACTATGTTAATTTGGGAGAGAAATATAATATAATAACAATTGTCGTCGACGACTCATTTTCCTTGTCAGTAGCTCTTGTTGTCTCAAGAGATAATCTGGATCCAGAACATAAGACCATTCATGAATGTCATAAGCGTTCAGATTGGAATAAATGGAAGGAGACAATAATGGTTGAACTAAACTCGCTTAATAAACGTAGTGTTTTTGGACCCGTAGTCCGAACACCTAAAGATGTGATCCCTGTAGGATACAAATGTGTGTTTGTAAGAAAACACAATGAACTTAATGAGGTGGTATGTTATAAAGCTAGATGAGTTGCCCAAGGTTTTTTGCAGAGACCCGACATCGATTATGATGCTACCTATTCTCCCGTAATGGATAGTATTATGCTCTATTACTTAATAAGTATGGCAGTGAATATAAATCTAGATATGCATTTGATGGATGTCGTGACTGAATATTTGTACGGGTCACTTGACACATACATCTATAAGAAAGTCCCTGAAGGACTTCTGATTCCTTATATGGAAAAGAATGAAAATCACAACATTTTCAGTATTAAACTGTTGGATTTCATGTTTAATTATACATATATATTTTCGAAATTTTTATGTATAATAAGGATCAATTACAATTTTCTTTGATTTATTTCATGCATGCATCGGTTTGTTTTAACATCTAGTTTCAAAACTCTATTAAAACAAACAAGGGCTCCGAAATTCATACCTAGAAGTTCTCAAAAACTTCTTGAAGATTCGGAGACGTTGGGGATGCTTCTCGCCGTGCCGGATGCCTCCGAGTGTTCACCGAAATCCTAAACAAGGTTGGAGAGAAAGGAGCTAGCCAATCGATCTCCAAACAAGCTTAGAATCTAGCTACAAACCCCTTCCTTAGCCTCTGAGATTTCTCCTTCCAAAGACTTAGAAAACTAAGAGAATTTTCGTGGATTTTTGTGGTGAATTAAGAGAGAAAATAATTATTGAATTGTGTGTGTCAATTAGGGAGAATAAGGACCTATTTATAGGTTCCAATCTTACTCTTAATCATGGCTATTCTTAAGCCACGGTTTTATGACAATTTCTCTCACAAATTAATTCCATAATGCATTATATGCACCCACAAAACGTTTGACCAAATTTGGAGCTAATCCAACCATCGATCAAATTAATCTCTTAATAATCAAAGGCAGAAAATCGATCGCTGTTCGGTTTACCGAGTCCCACTCGGTTAACCGAATGTGTCACGATCGTTTAACCGAGTACGTGACGGATGACCGAATCTTAAGGGGAAAAATTCTCCTTAACCGATCGGACCCATTCACGTGTAAGACCGAGTGCTATTCGGTTAACCGAAAATATCGGAACTTGACATTGTTCGGTCGACCGTTTCTGGTTCGGTACACCGTACCAAAGCTCCAGGCACTTTGGTCAAGTTCGGTCAATCAATTACGATTATCCGTTCCACGTTCGGTTGACCGATCCATAGATCCTTCGGTCGACCGAACCTCAACGGATTACCGAACTTCTACCCGATTTTGCCTATTTCAAATTTTGGATTTATTTCCAACAAAATTTGAACTTAAGGGGGTTTTAGCAAATTCACAACTTATGCAATGTATTATCCTATGCAACAATAAATTATTGCACCCCATAATATATGCATCTCATATGAATTTATCATGATTCTAATTATGTTTATATACAACATAATTGATTTTACTTGTTCACCACATGTGTCATATTTTCTATGAGAAACCCGACACATCATATGAACCAATAATCAAGCTTCTTGTTTCACGGTTTTTGTGGTGTGACCTATGGGAGGATCTAAACTAAGTTGGCAGTGATATTAAGAGCTTAATATCACAAGCTATAAGCGGTATCTAGCTACACATTATAGCTCCCAATTAGTTAGATGTCTTAATTCCACTCGAACCAAAACCCGATCCATTTAGTGATGGAGTGCACCACTTGTGTCCGTCCCTTGCCTCATGATATTAAGAATACACACAAAGTAGTATTGTGTCATCTTTGTATTAGTATTCATTTCTTGATCTCTTTAAGCTAGTTATAAATATGTGACTTAACTCAAATCACATTGTGCACATTATAACTTTGCTTTATCAAGGGGCCCACTAATATCATCACTCAATTAAGAGGGGCAATGATAATCTTTTGACTAACTATCTTCTCCAACGAAAGTTATACTTAACCAACCGATGTCTTTACACTACACTGATCGATAGTTCAAGACACTGATCTAATTACGTATTCCTTAAGTGATTAGATATAAGTCTCATATCAAAGGACCAAAGACACAGTAAAATATTAATGACACAGAAACACATTTCTATAATATTTTACTTATTAGGTCTATTCAGTATACAAAAGTAATATTTTCCTCTTTTGCATACCCGTGTTGTCACTCACTTGTAGAGCTACAATGATCTATGACCAACACGACAATCTTAACTCGGTAATTAATGTTCCATGTTAATTACCATGATTGCGAATATCTTTTGTTTTATGCAAACCAATATCTTTTAGAGCTCTACGGTTAAGGACCAAGAGCCTCTTCCTTAACACTTCTAAAAGACGAATAACATAAACAAGGAACAAAATGATTTCTCATTCAATTCATAATAATTGGCATTTAAAAGTAAAACTTTTAGAACACATTCCCTTCAATCTCCCACTTGTTATTAAAGTTTTCTTTCTCATACATACTCAATGCATAAAACAATAATAACTAGGGTAAACCCCATTACATATCAATCATCAAGCCAATCTACATGGTTCCTCAATCCCATGGACTCGAAATGCATTTCGCCCTTGGCTTGGGATAAGGGTTTTGTGAATGGATCAGCTGTGTTGATGTTGGTGTCCACCCATAACAGATTTATTTTGCCTTCGTCGATGAGGTCACGCGTCACGAAGTACTTACGATCCATGTACTTCACTTTGTGGTGTGATTTGGGATCCTTGATTTGCGAGATAGATGCACTATTGTCGCAAAATAGCTCTATTGGTCCCTCGCTCGAGGGAACTACTCCAAGCTCTTCAAGGAACTTCTTAATCCACACTCCTTCCTTGCTCGCTTCAGCGACAGCCATCACTTCTGAAGCAGTGGTTGAGTCGGCAGTAGTGCTTTGCTTCCAACTACGCCAACTCACAGCTCCACCATTCAGAAGGAAGACGTATCCTGATTGCGACCTTCTATCGTCTGGATCACTCATGAAACTCGCATCCGAGTAACCCTCAGAAATAAATTCCCTTTGTCCTCCATAAACAAGAATCTTATCCTTAGTCCAGTTAAGGTACTTCAGGATATTCTTGACCGCAGTCCAATGCTCAGGACCTGCGTTGGATTGGTGACGACTTGTCACGCTTAGAGCATACGAGACATCTGGTCTTGTGCAAGTCATCGCGTACATGATCGACCCAATTGCCGAAGCATAAGGGACATCCTTCATGTACTCTAAGTCCTTACGTGATTGCGCACGTTGAGACTTCTTGAGTTGCACACCCATACTCATTGGCACACTGCCCTTTTTGGAGTTGTTCATCTCGAACCTTTCCAAGACCTTGTCAATGTATGCACGTTGACTGAGGCCAATGAGTCTACGAGATCTATCTCGATATATCTTGATTCCCAAGATGTATTGAGCCTCACCCATGTTTTTCATCGAAAATGCAGATTTCAATGAACTTCTCGTTTGCTCAAGCAAATGAATATGATTGCCCATAAGCAATATGTCATCGACATATAAGATTAGGAATACTACATGGCTCCCACTAACCTTCTTGTATACACAAGGTTCTTCCTTACTTTGAATGAAGTGAAGTTTCTTCACTTCCTCGTCAAAGCGTTTGTTCCAACTCCTTGATGCTTGCTTCAATCCATAAATGGATCTTTGAAGCTTGCATACCTTCTCGCTATTCTTTGGATCTTCAAAACCTTGAGGTTGTACCATGTACACATCCTCCTCCAAGTTCCCATTCAGGAACACCGTTTTGACATCCATTTGCCATATTTCATAATCGTGAAATGCGGCAATAGCGAGCATGATCCGAATAGACTTGAACATGGCAACCGGTGAAAAAGTTTCGTCACAGTCAATTCCTTGAACTTGAGTGAAACCCTTTGCTACAAGCCTCGCTTTGTAGGTTGTCAAGTTCCCATCCATGTCCATCTTCCTCTTAAAAACTCATTTATTATGAATGGCCTTTTTCCCTTGAGGAAGGTCAACCAAGTCCCATACTTGATTATCATACATGGATTCTATTTCGGATTCCATGGCCTTAAGCCATAGTTTGGAGTCTTCCCTTTCCATTGCCTCTTGGAAGGTTAAGGGATCATTGGTATCTAGTACCATGATTTCATGAAGTCCTAGATACAAATCGGGTTTCTTCCTTTCCCTTGTTGACCTTCTAAGTTCTTTTGGTTCTTCTCGTGTCTCTCGAACTTCTTCCACAATCTCTTGAGGAGTGGGTTCACGTTCAACTCTTGAACGTACACTTGGTGGGGATGATTGAGATTCTCTCACAATTTCTTGTGATGGTCTCTCGCTCACGCTCCCACTAACCAAAGGAATCTCGGTTGGGCCTTCATGATCTTGAATGTCATCATTCATGTCATGATCTTGTAGAGTATCTTGAGTTTCCTCAAGCATAACCCTACTCCCACTACTTTTTACTCTTTCTAGAAATTCTTTTTCCAGAAATGTGGCATCCCTCTCTACAATCACTCGATTGGAGGTGATATGCCAGAAGTAGTATCCTCTTATCTCACGAGGATAACCAATAAAGAAGCACTTATCCGCTTTTGGCTGAAGTTTGGTCGACATCAATTTCTTGACGTAAGCCTCACAACCCCAAATCTTGAGAAAACTGAGCTTAGGTGTTTTACCACTCCATAGCTCATAAGGAGTTTTCTCCACGGATTTGGATGGAACATTATTTAGTGTGTAAGTCGCAGTTTGTAGTGCATAACTCCAAAAGTAAAGAGGTAATTCCGCATGACTCATCATTGACCGAACCATGTCGAGCAATGTCCTATTCCTCCTTTCGGACACCCCATTCCACTGAGGTGTACCGTGAGGGGTGAGTTGAGGTACAATACCAAACTCCTTTAGGTATGAGTCAAATTCGGCACTTAAGTACTCACCTCCACGATCCGTTCGTAGAGACTTGATTTTCTTGTCGAGTTGGTTCTCTACTTCATTCTTGAATTCTTTGAACTTGTCAAAGGATTCACTTTTGTTTCTCATTAGATAAACATAGCCATAACGACTATAATCATCCGTGAATGTAATGAAGTACCTGAAACCATCTTGTGCACTAGTACTCATTGGACCACATACATCGGAATGTATCAAATCCAACAAGCCACTCGCCCTTGGCCCTTTCTTCTTGAAAGGCGTTTTGGTCATTTTTCCCATTAGACATGGTTGGCACGTCTCCAATGATTTAAAATCAAGTAGACCAAGAAGGTTAGCTTCTTGCAATTTCTTGATGCGCTTTTCATTTATATGACCAAGACGATAGTGCCACAAGAGAGTATCATTCTCGTGAGTGGTCTTAAGTCTTTTTTTATTGATATTAAAGATTTGTTTATTATCCAATTCAAGCAAATAGAGACCATTCCTTATAAACGCATTTGCATAGAATACACCATTCTTCGATATAGACAAACAAGAATTTGAAATATTTATATTAAATTATCCATATCCAGACATGATACAGAAATAATATTCTTGCTAATCAAAGGTACATAATAAACATTCTTTAGAAATAAATTTAAACCACTACACAATTGAAGCACCACAGAACCTTATGCAACCGCAGACACGTTCGCACCATTTCCGACCTTCAATTCTACCTCGTTCCTTACGAGTTCCTTCCTATCCATGAGTAGCTGCACATTAGAAACTATGTGAGCACAAGATCCGGTATCAATTACCCAATCCTGGACAGAGGTGGCTAAATTTATTTCAATAACAAATATACCTTTGGCCTTTTTGGGGCGCCGACGTTCAATCACTCCGTTGTCAAGGTCTTCCTTGTACTTGGGGCAATTTGGCCGGATGTGTCCTTTTTCACCGCAGTGAAAGCACTCCGTATTGGGAGTTGGAGATTTCTGAGATTTCCCCCTCGAGGCACTCGCACGAGCACCTCCTACTCCCTTGCTCTTGATTGAACCACTTTTGGTAGATTTGCCCTTTCCTTTACCAATCTTATGGCCCCTCCCATGGACGGAAAGGACTTGCTTGTCCCTACCCTTGCCCATGTCAACTTTAGCAGTTTTGAGAGCGTTGTGCAGCTCCTCAAGACTCACCCCTTTTTCACGCACGTGATAGTGCATCACAAAGTCCTTAAAGGACGGGGCTAGAGAGCCAAGAATCATATCTTCAGCAATGTCCTCGGGCATTGGTGAAGAGAGCTTTGCCAACTTCTCAAGGTATCCTTGCATCGTGAGAAAATGCATAGATACCGATGTTCCCTCCGCCATATGGCACCTTGTGAGTGCGATGGTGGTCTTATAGCGCTCCTTTCGGGCACTATCCATGAACATCTTAGATAAAGCCTCCATGGTCTTCTTGGGTTTTGAATCCAAGTATTTCGCTTGGAGCGAGTCACCCATGGATGCTAGCATAAGACCGTGAACCTGGTTCTCTTGGTCTTCCCACTTGGCCTTAGCCTCTTTCTCTTCATCGGTTAATCTCTCATTCCACTTTGGGATTCGACCTTCCAAAATGTGAGATAGTTTCTCAAACTTTAACACGATGTTGAGTTTGAGTTGCCAACTAATGAACTTTGAGCCATCATTCGCTAAAGGGTGTTTTTCTATCATGGATCGAACGATAGGTTGGATGTTCGACATTTTTCTACAAAATAAATCATATAGGTTTTAATGCCAATTTTATGTTTTAATACACATGCATACATATATCGAATATATAAATGTAAATGTTGCAAATTAAAATCTTGCCCATAAATGCAACAATCCAAGATCCTATTAATTGTAATATAGACTAGCTAAGGGCTATCGAATACATTACAATATCAAGGTAAGAAAACATTTTCTAATCACAACCTTTTTGAATTTTAGCAATATTTAGCATCTTCAAACTCTTGTGCCTCTTGTCGTTTTAATTATGAGGGAATACGACCTATCCTCGTAAGAAAAACTTTTTCCCAAAACCGAGCGAGGGCTCTAGGTAATGTTAAGAAAACTTATTTTCATTTGATACGAGATACGTTTATCTATTGTATTCACAGCTAAACATACTTGGGGTACACTAGGGTGAAACACACCTCATATATTCAATTGTGGCACAACAACAGACAACCTTTATATCTCCCACTATTCCCAAAGATAGAGGGAGCTATCTCTCGCTAAGGGCGAGCAGAATATCCCTCGATCAATGGCTGCTAGTGGATGAAATAAGAAGGAAATTTATTCTTAATTTTTGTTGGACAATTTTAACATGTGATTTAGAATTTTAGGTTATCATGCATATTATTAATCATACACATCCTAACATTCAACACATTCATCACATGCATATCAAGATAAAAACAGAAATTAAACATTCACACAATCCACATCGTGTGAGTTTATATGTTCCCTTCGATCCTCGATCCTCGATCCATGATCTTCGATCCCCGATCGATGCGCTACAGCGGCGACTTCCTCTTGCACTGGAGATGTAGATTTTACAGAAAATAAACATGCTCCTCACATTCGATAAAACCGACTAGTGCAAGTCCTATGTAAAAACCTCTCATATGCAAATGCAACTATCTAAAAGACGGAAATAGAGAGAATTTTGGCTTTTACATACATAAGCCCCTGTATAATAATAATTACATACATTTGTAGTGTCTGATTTGGAACATATAAACTCACAATCCTGCATAGCAACTCAAGCATCCATGCACGCAATTGCTATAAACTACAGAATCAAATTTATCAATCATCTAGAATTCTCAACAATTCTTTGAAAAATATTTTGAAATCCATTAAAAACATTTTTCATTCATCCATAGTTCACAAATTAATTATGAACCGCTGTTCATCCAATTTCCCATGGAAAGATGAATCGCAGTTTTTCGGTTTTGTTGATTCTCTTACAAAATAATCGTTTATACTTAAAACGAAATTATTGCAAGTTAGACTTATGTCTAAATCATAATTCTAATAATTATATGCCATGATTTAAACATTCAAAACATTTAAAACGAATTATTATAAAGAATTATTTCAACAAACATTTAAAGACCGAAAAACCGGTAAAAAGAATTGTTTAAATCCTAGATGGTAAACTAGATTTGTTTACAGCCATAAATCATGAGAAAATTGAACCCTAAGCTCTGATACCACTGTTGGATTTCATGTTTAATTATACATATATATTTTCGAAATTTTTATGTATAATAAGGATCAATTACAATTTTCTTTGATTTATTTCATGCGTGCATCGGTTTGTTTTAACATCTAGTTTCAAAACTCTATTAAAACAAACAAGGGCTCCGAAATTCATACCTAGAAGTTCTCAAAAACTTCTTGAAGATTCGGAGACGTTGGGGATGCTTCTCGCCGTGCCGGATGCCTCCGAGTGTTCACCGAAACCCTAAACAAGGTTGGAGAGAAAGGAGCTAGCCAATCGATCTCCAAACAAGCTTAGAATCTAGCTACAAACCCCTTCCTTAGCCTCTGAGATTTCTCCTTCCAAAGACTTAGAAAACTAAGAGAATTTTCGTGGATTTTTGTGGTGAATTAAGAGAGAAAATAATTATTGAATTGTGTGTGTCAATTAGGGAGAATAAGGACCTATTTATAGGTTCCAATCTTACTCTTAATCATGGCTATTCTTAAGCCACGGTTTTATGACAATTTCTCTCACAAATTAATTCCATAATGCATTATATGCACCCACAAAACGTTTGACCAAATTTGGAGCTAATCCAACCATCGATCAAATTAATCTCTTAATAATCAAAGGCAGAAAATCGATCGCTGTTCGGTTTACCGAGTCCCACTCGGTTAACCGAATGTGTCACGATCGTTTAACCGAGTACGTGACGGATGACCGAATCTTAAGGGGAAAAATTCTCCTTAACCGATCGGACTCATTCACGTGTAAGACCGAGTGCTATTCGGTTAACCGAAAATATCGGAACTTGACATTGTTCGGTCGACCGTTTCTGGTTCGGTACACCGTACCAAAGCTCCAGGCACTTTGGTCAAGTTCGGTCAATCAATTACGATTATCCGTTCCATGTTCGGTTGACCGATCCATAGATCCTTCGGTCGACTGAACCTCAACGGATTACCGAACTTCTACCCGATTTTGCCTATTTCAAATTTTGGATTTATTTCCAACAAAATTTGAACTTAAGGGGGTTTTAGCAAATTCACAACTTATGCAATGTATTATCCTATGCAACAATAAATTATTGCACCCCATAATATATGCATCTCATATGAATTTATCATGATTCTAATTATGTTTATATACAACATAATTGATTTTACTTGTTCACCACATGTGTCATATTTTCTATGAGAAACCCGACACATCATATGAACCAAAAATCAAGCTTCTTGTTTCACGGTTTTTGTGGTGTGACCTATGGGAGGATCTAAACTAAGTTGGCAGTGATATTAAGAGCTTAATATCACAAGCTATAAGCGGTATCTAGCTACACATTATAGCTCCCAATTAGTTAGATGTCTTAATTCCACTCGAACCAAAACCCGATCCATTTAGTGATAGAGTGCACCACTTGTGTCCGTCCCTTGCCTCATGATATTAAGAATACACACAAAGTAGTATTGTGTCATCTTTGTATTAGTATTCATTTCTTGATCTCTTTAAGCTAGTTATAAATGTGTGACTTAACTCAAATCACATTGTGCACATTATAACTTTGCTTTATCAAGGGGCCCACTAATATCATCACTCAATTAAGAGGGGCAATGATAATCTTTTGACTAACTATCTTCTCCAACGAAAGTTATACTTAACCAACCGATGTCTTTACACTACACTGATCGATAGTTCAAGACACTGATCTAATTACGTATTCCTTAAGTGATTAGATATAAGTCTCATATCAAAGGACCAAAGACACAGTAAAATATTAATGACACAGAAACACATTTCTATAATATTTTACTTATTAGGTCTATTCAGTATACAAAAGTAATATTTTCCTCTTTTGCATACCCGTGTTGTCACTCACTTGTAGAGCTACAATGATCTATGACCAACACGACAATCTTAACTCGGTAATTAATGTTCCATGTTAATTACCATGATTGCGAATATCTTTTGTTTTATGCAAACCAATATCTTTTAGAGCTCTACGGTTAAGGACCAAGAGCCTCTTCCTTAACACTTCTAAAAGACGAATAACATAAACAAGGAACAAAATGATTTCTCATTCAATTCATAATAATTGGCATTTAAAAGTAAAACTTTTAGAACACATTCCCTTCATAAACTACAAAGATCGTTGTATGGTCTTAAGCAATCTGGTCGTATGTGTACAATCGATTGCAAGAATATCTCATGAAGCATGGGTATGTGAACAATAAGGTTTTGGAAAGATTTCATATGGATAAATCTCATCCTCTTAGTACATCGATGGTGGTCCGCTCACTAGAAGTAAGTAAAGACCCATTTAGACCTAAAGAGATTGATGAGGAAGGATTAGGACCTGAAGTTCCATACCTTAGCGCCATTGGAGCATTATTATACCTTGCAAACTCCACCAGACCTGATAATACATTTGTAGTAAACGTTCTAGCTAGACATAGTGCTTCTCCAACCCGAAGACATTGGAATGGTGTTAAGCATAGTCTTCGTTATCTCCAAGGATCTATTGATCTTGGTCTATTTTACCCTCGAAGTAAAGGTTTCACATTGGTAGGATACCCCCATTACACTATATGAGGACAATGCAGCTTGCATTGCACAAATGAGTGATGGATATATTAAAAGTGATAGAACTAAACATATTTCTCCTAAGTTCTTTTATCCACATGAACTTCAAGAGAAAGGTGAAATAAATATCCATCAAGTTTTCTCTAGTGAAAATCTTGCAGATTTGTTTACTAAATCTCCACCGACTTCCACATTTGAGAAACTTGTATATGAAATCGGTATGCCTAGATTAGGTAGTCTACGTTCATCAGGGGGAGCGAAGTAGTTATCATCGTAGAAGGATGATTATCCTAATAGGATAAAACTAAGAATTTATGATTGAACTCTTTTTCCCTTTGTCAAGTTTTTATCCCATTGGATTTTTCTTGACCAAATGTTTTTAACAAAACTGGCCGTACAATGCTTATAGCTTGTACCATGTACTATTTTCCTTAGCTGGTTTTTCCCACTGGGTTTTCTAGCAAAGTTTTTAACAAGACATGTACATAGCAAATAATGTCCAGGGGGAAGTGTTGCAAATGTGGATATTATATGAGGGAGTTTTAAGGAGTTTTTGTATGGTTTCAATACACATTATGTAAAAGAGGTTTTGAGGAATTGCTTTAGCTACATAAACTATTCTTAAATCTATTGTAACATATGAGAGTTTTGTTTCCTTGAAGTTTCATACCTCTTTTATACAAAGGGAGATTGTACTTTGTATTGGACACACACAAAATATGAAATAAGAAAAACTAGCTCCTCCATTTCTCCCTATATATTTTTGCTAAACTTGTTATTGAGTTGATTCCATTGATTGTCGTAGTTTATTTTACAACACATTTGATATTCTTTTTAAAACCATGAAAAGTCAAAGTTTCTCAAATAAATATGCCTTAATTATTGGACTTATTGTATATTTCCAGTTCAAACATACCCTACCAATTTCCAAAAAAGACTTGCCAATGTAAAGTGGGTAAGTATGGTAGATTAGAGCCTAAGAAGTTGTGTTCACAATGCGTGTTCCACTATATCTGAAGGGTTGAACGGGTTCAAGATGGAATGGATTGGAACTCATCTACAATATGCCTCTCTTGTGGGATGGGAATAGATCCAACCTAAATGAAATTTCGGTAAAAATAATTAAAACCAAATTATTTCAGTTCAGATCAATTTATAAACTTGGATTTGCATGTTAGATCATTATTTTTTATCACCTTGAAAATATAAAAGCTAATGACAACAAAGAAAATGGGAATTACTATTCGTCGTCCCAAAATTACTTCAATCGCCCTAACAATTACCATTTTGCCCTTCACATTTCATTTAATACCTATTTCGTCCTGTCTCTTAAAATAAGGTTTCTGCCTAAGTTTTCCTCACTTTCCCAGTACCAACACCACAAAAATGTCTGGTGAAGCGCCTAGATCCGTCCAGGTGAAGTCGGTCTCCTCTTGTAAATGTCCTCCAAACTGATTCCACGCTCGAAGCATTGTGCCTGACGTCGTACGTCGTCGCAATCGCAGACCGCACTGCATGCTTTGGTGTTGGGATGTCAACTAGGATCACCTGAATGTACCCGAACTGACACAAGACGTGATCAGGCAAATAAGGCTTCGTGATATCCTGATAACGAATAACGCCGATCAATAAAGTCCTCGGTACAACTTCAGTAGGCTCGGGACCATAGGGCAATCACTCCACCTAAACATTTACACGTTAATAATAATAATAAAAAATTTAAATAAACGTGAATGATATAGAGTTTTATACCTCCGATATAGTTATCTGATCTAGCCGTCTACGAATGGAATGGAGTCGCCCCTCGCTCCTATCCTCGGTTCGAATAGTCCACATATGCGAACGGGGAAGGGTCGACTCAATGATTTTCCGCTCCCAATGCAGGCGGAAAGGATGAAAATACTCATATATACAAGCCTGCAACAGCGTAAGACAACCCGTAATAGCATAACAATCAGCACGACTCGCTATCCCACCTGTTGTAAGGCAACTAACCCAATCTGCTATCAGTAATGGTCACCGCCACATCATCACTCATCGTTGAACGTTAAGCCTGCAATGTAGTACAGACTCTGTGCCGATTATGACACTTTAGAACCTTCCGATCCTGGCCCTCCCAAATGCGTCTAGCGATGTGACCTCCGAAATTCGAAATGACGTTGTCATCTAAAGGACCACCGGGCATCACACCAGTCATGATCCAAGAATCATCCTCAACCCTCTTCTTCTTAGCTCGGGCATCTACAGTGCACGAACTCGAATCACCGGTCACAAACCTACCACTTCTACCCTTCTGAATGACCCACTCAGTAGAAGAAGAACTACCATGTCGCCCCCGTCCTCTACCATACTGCTACCTCTCCTCCTCCTGCGGCTCAAAGCCATACCGACCCCCATAGTCACTCACGTCGTCACTCTCCACCTCATCTGAATTTTCATCGTCATCGAAAGAATCCTCACATGTCTGACGACGACATAAACTATCCCTCTCCCTCCTAACCGAAGCAGATATACCTCGTTGGTTGGGAGTCCCCGGAGTTTCAAGATGAAAGTAGTCCCCATTCAGGAAGCCTTAGGGAAACAAGAACACTGATGACTCCAGGACACAATCTGTTGGCTTTTTGGCCTTAATCCATATTTTGATGATGTAATTCAACCTAATCTTAATTAGGACATGTAGATTAGCACATGTAGTATAATGGTATATATGTTGTATTGTGCTAACATCTACAGGTGATCAAGACTCAAGAAAGAAGAAAAATCAAGTCAAGACATGTAATTAAGCTGGATTGAAGACATGTATTTTACTTTTCTTTGAGTCTTAGGAACAAATGTGAATTGAGCATAACTTAAGCTAATATCCATGCATTCACACACTAGGTTCCTTAGAGAAGTCACGCACAAAATTTCAGATCAATCGGACTTCGATAGGTCATCTAAAACATAGTCGGAAAATCACTAAAACTAAACCTTAAATCCTGTCCGAAAACGTTCGACCGATTGGACCTTTTGTTCGACCGGTTTCAGTAAATTTAGAGTTTTTACATGACCATTTTGTTCGACCGAACCATCCATTTGTTCAACCGATCCATTAGTTTTTGTAAGGTTTTGTTCGACCGGTTCAACTTTAGGTCGACCGGTTGGAGACAGTTTTTGCTGAATTTGAATTCTGTTTATTGTATCTCTTACACAAATCAATCAAATCTTTCCCCAACGGCTAGGAATCTCTTAGACCTTATAAATATAGGTTCACACTTAGTTTTCCACAAGATTTCACAACTCCAAAGTGTCAAACTTATAGTGAGATTTTCCACAACCTCAAAGCTCCAAATTAGCCATCCAAAGCCTAATTTCCACATCTTCCATCATACAATCATCTAGCAATTGTTGTGCTCAATTAGAGAGTGAGTTCCACTCAAGTTACCATTGTTGTAAAGTGAGCAAGGGTCTTGGTGAAAGCCCAAGACAAAGAAGCAAGGATTTCGGTGAAAGCCCGAAGTGTTCCTCTCGGATTGTGAGAGGTGGTGCCAAGCTCGGCGAGGGTTGTTCGCGAGCTTGAAGACTTGTAAAAGGCGTTGCTCCCGGCCCGGAACGGGGAGGCATAGTGAAGACGCAAGAGGAGCTCGAACGGGGATTCGAGAGGGGCTTGCAAGAGAGGACGTAGGCGCGGCCGAACCTCTGTATATCCGGTGTCTTCTTGTGTGGTTTGCATTGTCTTTCTTTCTCTACTTGTTTGTTTATTCCGCTGCGCATTTGATTGCTTAATCAAGTAGAGAATTGTGGATTAGCTTAAAAAGTGATTAGTGGACCCATAACCCACACGATCCTACACAATCACCATCAGAGGCAGAAGAAATGACACCTTGACCGTATGCACGCCCACCAGGTGTGAAGAAGACAAAAAACAAGGGTGAAAGTTCATTAGGCCCTGAAGGCAACACCGACGTTAGGGAACTTGCACAACAAATTGCATACAACGCCCAAGTGAGAGAAGAAGATTTCTCCAAGCAAAAGGAATTAACGGAGCTAAATTTTCAAAGACATGTAAAAAAACTAAACGTGACATGCTTCACTCTCTCATGAAAAAGGACAACCCCTCAGAGCGGGATCAAAAAACGATTTTGAAACTCATGGACTGGGCGGCAGAGAATGGTTTCATGTACTTTGTTAGTTTATATTAGTTCGTATTTCGTGTAGTTTATATTACGTCTAGTTTGTTGTATTTCGTTTATTTTGTATTTCGTATCGCTTCGTATTTACGTCTACTTTGTATTTCGTACCGCAATGTGTTGTTCCTATGATGTTTTAGTATTAATATATTTTATAATTTAAGCATTAAATATGGATTTACCTTTGATTTAGGTAATGTAAAATTTTAAAATATTTTTCAAATTAATAACATCAAAAATTATCACCCCACTTTAATAAAAAATACCCAATACATTATCAATTACTTCTAATAACAAATTCTCCACTAAACAAATGTACCAATGGGGGGCAACACGTGCCCCCTAACCAAGGGTGCCCCGGTAGTCCAATTCGGATGCCCGACGCACAATCACTCGCCCGGGTGGGCGCGCGCCCGGCAGCCGCCCACCCCGTTAACGGGGGGCGCCCGGGCCGGGCGACAGGGCGTGCCTGACCCGATAAGCATGTTTTAACCCCTTTGTGACATGTTGTGGTTAGCCGAAGGTGATCTAATACGTTGTTAATACATTGGTAAGCAACTAACGACGCCTTTACATGTTATAGGTATTGCTAATTTTTACAAGTGTGCGGTCATGTATTTCTCAATGGGAATGGATGGTTCGTTGTTCCCGTGTCTTACTATGCTACCTTGAGAGAGTCTGTTTGCCATGACGAGGCCTGTCAGAGAGTTGGTCATTGCTCATTTAGGGAGTTACAGACATTTTATTCGTTTGGAATTAGCTGATGATTTCCCAGTATCTCCTATAGCGACCTTGTGGTATCAAATGCAAGATGAGAGTGTTGTTGGATGGGAGGATCCATACGAAAGTAGGATGACGTATTGGAACCGGTTATGTAGTACATTTTGATTGTAATTTGTAATGCATTTGTAATGTATAATATATCGTGTATTTGTACTTATATGGTGTTGTTCTTTTACCAGATTTTAAATTTAAGTATTATTTGATATCTAAAGAAATAAGTAGAAGATAGGTTCGTGAGAAATAAGTATTAAAAATATGATAGTCAAAGAAATAAGTAGAACATATGTTCGTAAGAAATAATAATAATAGTACACAGATAAGCATAAGCAAATACCAACAAATGTAGTAATAGTGCAACATATAATAAAACGACAGTAAGAGCAAGTGAACTAGAGCTCAACATCTGAATCATGGTCCGAAATGCCCAACTGGTTGTTCCAATCCTCGATGAGACGATCCCAATATGTACATGCAAGTCTCGTATCCTCAGTCGGCATCCTGTCTCTCTGTCGCAAGAACGGCACCGTATCGCCCTACTCATCCACTGCATGTAACATAAAAATTAGCGTACATTAACAATAAAAACAAAATATACATTACAATTACAAATAAAAATAGATAAACTTACCGCATCGGCACATGTCCTATCCAGTGGTCTCTCCGGTCTCGGAATGATACCGCATACGATAAGTGAATGTGATCACCTACCAAATCACTACAAATAATCTGCATCACAAGTGGAAGGGTCGCAGCTACGACTCAGATCGTCCAGGTGAAGTCGTCCTACTCTCGGAAATGTCCTCCAAACCAATTCCACGAACGAAACGTTATGCCTGACGTCGTACGTTGTCGCAATCATAGACCACACTGCATGCTCGGGCGTCGGGATGTCAACTGGGATCACCTGAATGTAACCTAACTGACGTAACACGCGATGAGGTAAATAAGGCTTTGTGATATCCCTATAACGAATAACGTCCATAAATGTAGTCATCGGCACAGCTACAGCAGGCTCTGGATCATACGACAACCACTCCACCTAAACATTTATACGTTAATAATAATAAAGTTGAAATTTAAATAAACGTGAATGATATATACATTATATACCTGCGATGCTGTCATCTGATCTAGCCGTCTATGAATAGAAAGAAGTCGACCCTCGCTCTTATCCTCGGCCCGGACAGCCCACATACGCGAACGAGGATGACCACGCTCAATAATCTTCCGCTCCCGATGGGGGCAAAAGCAGGAAAATACTCATAGATCCAAGCCTGCAGCAGTGTAAGATAACCCGTAATCCCAGAACTATCAGCACGAGTCGATATACCCAGCTGGCGATCCAGATATGCCAACGTCACCGACCCCAATGAGTACTGACCAATGGTATCTGGCTCCCTCGCCTCCAATAGGTCGCATGGTCTGACTCTGGAACCGTTCTTGTCGACAAACAAGATGCAGCCTAGCAGTAAGAAGAGGTAGCCATTCATCTGCGTATCCTCAATCTGTGGTGGTCACCCTCGTCTGCAACAGTCGTCCACAACATCGATACTAACACCACCGCCACTCCAAAATGAGTTATCCCGCCCAAAACCCTCGAGGCTGACACCCAGCAACTTTGATACAAATAACTTCAGCTCAGACATCGGCGCCTACGCACTGACCATAGGACCATCAACACGAATGTGCAAAATCTGAAAGACGTCATGCAACATGATCGTCATCTGTCCAAACGACAAGTGGAAAATGTTGGTGTCAGGCTTCCACCACTCAACGAAAGCCGAAATCAACGGCATGTCAATGCAGGAAAACATGTTGTACGGCAAGTGACCCAATCCACTGTCATTAACGGTCACCGTCATATCATCAGTCATCATTGAATGCCAAGCCTGCAATGTCGTACAGGCTCTGTACCGATTATGGCACTTCAAAACCTTCCGATCCTCGTCATCCCAGATGCGTCTGACGATGTGGCCTCCGAAACTCGAAATGATGATGTCATCTAGAGGACCACCGGGCATCATATCCGTCACGATCCAAGACTCGTCCTCACCCCTCTTCTTCTTCTTCTGAGCTCGGACGTCTGCAGTGTACAAACTTGAATCACCGGTCACAAACCGGCCACCTCGACCCTTCCTAATGACCCACTCAGCCAAAGGACTACATTGTCGCCCCCGTCCCCGACCGTACTGCTGTATCGCCTCCTCCTGTGGCTCCAAGCCATACCGGCCCCCATCGTCACTCTCGTCGTGACTCCTCAACTCATCTAAATCATCCTCGTCGTCAAAAGAATCCTCAGGTGTCTGACAACGACGTAAAAGATCTCTCTCTCTCCTAACTGAAGCAGAAATACCCCGTCTACGTGGATGACGAGGACCTGACTCGTCTACTATACTACGTATCGCGCGTAAAGGAATTGATTTCTCTTTTCCTCCATGGTAACCCAATGACTATTAATTCAATTTTAAAAATAAAATTTTATGAATGAATTTACTAAAATAATTAAACTAATTATTAACTCAATAATGAATTTATACTAAAATCGTACACAACTAATTATTAACTTAATAATCAATTTATTTAGCAATTATCACAAACTATAATCAATAATTCCTTACTAAAATAATTAAACCAATTATTAACTTAATAGTCAATTTATTTAGTAATTATCAAAATTTATAATCAATAAATGATTTACTAAACTAATGTGATTCATTATTAACATAATATTCAATTAATTCATTATTATCACAATTTATAATCATTTTAAATAATTAAAAAAAAGTTGGGCGTCTACCGGAGACGCCCCATCGTTCAGGGAGGCGTCTGCCGGAGCCTCCTCCCTGTTGGGGGAGGCGGCTCCCGTAGACGCCTCCTCTTTTGTTCGAGCGTCTCCCGTGGATGCCCCACACTAAAAAAAATTAAAAAAACAAGATAATTTACCATATTTGAGTAATCTGGGGCGTCCGCTGGTTCTTTTCCTGACCTCGAAGACATTTTTCTGGTGAATATAAGAGTAATACAAAGAGAAGTAGTTTTACGACGATGAATAACAGTTCAATTTTAAAATAGTAGTGTCCACTGCTTTTGAACGAAGAGGATACGTACCTCTCCAATTTACCCAAAGGCGAGTTAACCAGGTTGCATAAATGGATTCATTTGGAACCGGTGATTCACCCTATCAGTTATTTACATTCTTTTCACCCGGTTGTCATTGATTATCAATGGTGTTTGCAAAACGTTTTTTAATCTTTTGTTTAGTTACTCTGATCCGTTTGTATAGTACTCACGAAATGCCGGAATGGTGTGACTCACCGGAGGGTGTTCATTACCATGATCTTTCCTGCAACTCGTTGGTGTTTATGAAAAAACTACAAACATATTTTTGAGTATCACGTACCTCCGCAGTCTTGTTTTCTCGGATCATTTAGTCAAGGTCCAGGAGTGTAGTAAAGTTTCTGATAATGAAAACTGATAGCATACTGCCTTTCTGGTTGAATTAATGAAATGGATGGCAATAATGCAACCCCAAATGACCCCGATCCATAGGGTTGTAAATAGATAAGATTTTACCCACAACTTGTCCCGTCTAATGTGGGTAGCAGACAAAAAAATATTACCCGCCAACCCGCATAGCTCGCTTAATAAACGGGATGGGTTGCGATTGTCTTGCAACCCACCCCGCATTATCAGCAACTTGCCTAATCAAAATATATTATTAATTTTTATATACCAAAATTATTTTAATGTTTCAATTTTACCTATAATCATTAACTCACCGTACCAAGTTATTATTCAACACTCACCAAATGTCTAATTTTTCACTCACCACAAATCCAATTTCCAAAAAATACAATAAGTGATTACTATTTCTCAACTTTTAATGTTCTTTTATTTTTCTTAGGAAAAATCAACAAAAATTTAAAAAACCCCCATAACCCGCTCCACCCTGCTTGCACCCCTACCAATCCATGCACAGAAACACAAAACAAAAACAAACTCAACGCTTCACTCTTCACATTCCCCGTGAAGACTATCATAATTCATTCCACCATACTTAGTCCACTAAACAACACCATGAAAGAACAAAAAAAGAGCAATAAAATAAAATATATACAACAGCACTGGTTCGTAGGTCGAGAATAAGGGTTATAAGACCAAACCCCTGAACCTTGACCAAGTCAACAAATTTAAAAACCAAATCAAACTACCAAATTGACTAAAGTTAACCATGCACAACTCAACCCAGTAACTTCTGATCATGTTACTTGTTAATTCAACTTATCTCCATGTGCAACTTCAATTGTTTTAATTTATAACCATGTGAAGTTTTCACAAACCTGTCCAGAAAAAACAGAGGGAAGTGAATAGCCCTGCCGGCAACAACTTGTTGTAACCCGTAGGCGATTAGGCATTGCCTATCTAGAATTTTCAAATTAGATATACACAACTAAAAATAATGAACTGCTCACCCAAAGTAAGCTAAAATATCAACTTTTCAATCAAAACAAAATTGTTGATGCACCGTAGATCTGCCACAAATCGTAGGATGACATCTAGATTTTCATCTTCATTTATTTTCACAATGCCACAAACTAGAGCACAAGGTCGACCGAGTTACTATTTAAAAGAATATCCAAAACAAGAATCAAGAACTAAAAAAGGTTAACAAAAGTAAAAAAAATCATAGACACTAAACAACAATCTACAAGCATATTCAGATGGCCTTGTTTTATTCATGCTAATAGCCTCACATTAGGTTGTCATTGGGATTCTTATTATTTGGATGACGTCCGAAATTCCAGTGGTTTGGTGGCCTTGTTCGGATGTCATCCGAATAACAAGAATCCGAGCTTAATTTAGTAAGATCCAGATAAATCCGAATTTGAATTTGACGAATTCAAATTCAAACTATAGAAATTAATATTAGTTCGGATCCAAATTTGGATGCTAATATAAAGTTCGGATACGGATGCTGATACAGGTGAATCCAATTTTCAACTTTCAAAAACAACCTACAAGCAAGAGATTCACCCACACACCGCCAACCAAGACTAGAAAACCAAAACCAAAACCAAAACCAAACAAGTGCATTGCAAACAAGACATTCCTTCCATTTACCAAACTTCGTTTCACACTACCAAACCGCAAAATCAAAACTAAATTCCATCAACATTCAAAAAGCACATTACAAACAACACTTTCACACCATCAACCATACTTCATCTCACACCATGAAACCACAAAATCAAAACCAAACTCATAAAAAATCAACACTCCCATTCCATCTACCACAGTTTCATTTCACACCACAGAACCAAAACCACAAAATCACTTACCACCACCACCAACATCCTCAAACCCACCGCCCATCTCCCAGACCTTCTTCTCCACCTCCACAACCGCCAACCTACTCTGCTTCAGCAACCTCCACCCCCTCAAAGCCTCCACCCTCCTCATCTCCCCCACCGTCCTTACCTCCACGTCCCTCTCCCCCTCCGTCGCCTCCTTCTCCACCTCCACCACCCCCACCACAGCCCGCTCCTTCCCCGTGTGGTAGAAGAAGCACAGATCCCCCGCCCGCATCGAGCGGGGGTTCGACTTCACTTGCGGGTTCCGGACGCCGTCCCAGGTGGTCGTGGTGGCCGGCCTCTGGTCGGACCAGGACCTCAAAGAAAAATTTGTACATACCACAGAGTTCGATGAAAATCGGACATGAATTCCTTAAAGTGCACAAACAACCTCCCTCCACGAAGTCAAATGGAATATTGTTTCATTTCTGTTGGTTTCCATGGAATCTCCTCTTTAGTTTTTACAAGAAAAAGAAAAAAACTTTTTTTGAAATATTAAAATAAAAAATAAGAAAATGTAAGAATGTAAAACAATCTCCAGACATTCCACATAGAACACTAGAATTTTCTTCTTCTAAATACTAAGTTCCCCATGGATAGAAATCAGAACTAATACTTGAAGCCAGTTTCGAGTGCATGAAACGATAATTTAAATACCGATTTTTAATGTAGAATTCGGTAATAGTGATTATCATATGTACACGCAACCAACAAAAAGAAATTTTCAGGGCTACTTTTTGATTTTCATGATTAGTACGTAGCAAATGGTCTCAACTACACTTTAGTACGCATTTTTTTCTTTTAATATTTCAAAAACAATTTTTTTAAAATAACTATGATTATGAAGAATAAAATATTACAAATCAAAAGTATATATGCGGTAATTGTCATATACAAAACTGGTAGGTGTAATGTTTTATGAAGCGAAAATTGTAGTACCGTTACGTTTTCTTAATTGTAGGCTAATGTTACATGTGTACATTCCCCAGGCCACCGTTAACAGCGCCCGGGTACTTTTTCGGTGCTCGATTTTCTCTTTCTGTCATATCAACTTCTCTCTCTACCATGTCATACCAACTCATATACCCTCAAATTTCACTTAACCATGCCCAGAAATAGCTCAGACGCCCTATATTCTCTCCCCTCCACGTCATCTGGAGATCAATTCTCGGTAAAAAAAATAAAAAAATTAAAATTATTTTAAAAAATAAACAAATAAAAACATATTTACAAAAAGCAAAATAGGAAAAATAATTTAAAATAATTTTTAACAAATAAAATCAACGAATGGGGGGGGGGACATGTGCCCCCACCCAACCTATGCCCTTCTCTCGGGAAGGAGGGAGGGAGAACGTGACAACCTGTGGAGGACGTGGACCTGGATGTCCGGGCCACGCCCTCCTGTTAAGGATGGTCTCACAATCCTTATTGTACTCGTCAATTACAACATTACATTGTTCTACTCAAGAAGAATTCCTGTAATTGCAAAATCAAAAGTGTGTTTGGTCTTCCAAACCGTACAACATGATGCAAACTCCACTTTAATAAGGTGTTTTTTTTGACAAAAATGGTTGATTGTATTAAATAGAATATAGTTAAGCATGTTATAAACATAACACTCTTAGCAAAGTACAAAATTCCCACGAAGTGGGTAAGAAGCCTGAGTTTTAAGAACATCCCTTACAACATCCAAACAGAGGATCTAGACCCTCAAAGACCAGTAAGAAAAGAATATAACGGCTAACAAGACGAGCATTAAGAGCTCTCATTCTTCTAAAACTCGTTGGTTGTAGGAGCATCGAGCGGAGGTGGGAGCATGCCAAAATCTTCATAGTAGTGCATCCGTTCGCCACTCCCTAGCTCTTGATTTCGCTTCCTCCAACCGCTCTTGGGCCTCTTCCTCGATTGCAGCCAACTTATGGATTTCCACAACCTCCTTGGAAGATGGATCCACCAAATCTACCACCCTATGCCTCACCATAGTTGGTGGGGATGGTTGGACCATAAGAGGAACTAGTGACATTATCTGTTGGTTTGGTTGTGTAGCCGTTGTTGTATGTTAGCACCGGGATGACCATAGCCCTAGCTCGATTTTGAGCTTCATGTTGTAGAGTCTTGTCACTTCTTTTTTGAGTGACCTTGTCCAAGAAGTTAGAAGATCGAAATAATTATTCATAAGATGATTAAAAGATGATGCATGGCCACAGAATACACGATTATTACGTTCCAACCAAATACTCCAAAAGAAAGTGTTAATTAAGCACTTCCAAGAGTCGTAATCTAAATCAAGTCGATTCTGAATACACTCCCAGAATTCATAATTGATACCTAGTTGGATGTTTAGATCTAATTGAGCACTTAACCTCCAAAAGTGACTAACATAGTCACAGTATAAAAAAGGTGATCAATCGACTCATTTGCAAGGCCACACATTGGATAGGTTTGACAAATTGGTACTTTTTTCCTTATCATGTTAGCACGAGTACGAAGTCTTTCTCATTTAGTAGCCACACAAAAGTTTGAACTTTCGGTGGGCATTTTGCTTTCCAGATTTGCTTCACTAGGGGATATCTCGTGCTTTCGTCTGTTAAGATCTTATACATGTTTCGTACTGTGTACTCGCCTTTTTTAGTAGGCTTCTAAGTTCTTTTGTCTTGGATAGGAGTTGGTGTGTATGATATATATGTCGAGTATAGTCTAAGCATTTGGCTATCCTATATGTGACCATGGAACCAGACTTTTGCCCAATTTGTTTGGAAAGGGTTCCCACCCCACATTTTCTCTAATGATATCCATTGATGCCTAGCTTTGTTATATATGTCTGGTCATTGCGCTTTTAATGGGCAATCACTAAGCCAGTGGTCATGTCAAAACAAGGTATTTTCACCGTTTCCAACATTGATATGGCTATATTTTGCAAAGTATTGGAATGTATGCAATCAGATCTTCCAAAAATGTGAAATATTTCTTCGTAGATACGGAAGTATTTCAAGCTTGGATCTTTGATTTTGATATTTATTTCTTAAAATTTCTTGGCACAATTGTTGGCACCCTGAAAGAAGATCCCAAAGTTTTTTCAACCTTAAATTGAGGTCATGTTTTTCCAAGTTGAGGATGCCAAGGCCTCCCAACTTTTTGTTCTACAAACTCTATCCCAACATACTAGATTTTTAACTGGTGATTTTCTCGCAGTGTTGTTCCAAAGATTTTGCTTTGGATATTTTCCATTTTTTTGATGACTCCTTTTGGAGTATGTGAGCAACAGCTTAGAACGTATGACGTTATTGGTGTAAACACCATATTTATCATTGTAATACACCCTGCCATCAAAAAGCCTTTTGTTTGCCATCTTCCAATTTTACTCCTCAGGTTTTCATCAACGTTGCACTTAGGCTTTGAAGTTTCTCGTAGAAAAACCCATCCTAAGGTGCTGCTAAATGGAAGGATCTTATCAACGTCAAATCAAAAAAATTGTTAAGAATAGGAGTCATAGGCTACTTGGTCCTCTAGCAGGAGATAACAGAATTCCCAAATATTTGAATCGGGTAATGGTGTCTTTGTCACACTCCAATATCTTTTGGAAGTGGGTTAAGGTGTCAAGATGAATATGCGTTCCACTGATGCATGATTTCCCAAATTTTATCTTTAAACCTGATATTGATTAAAAAGTAATCAGGATTCGAATGTGGACGTATTTTGCTCATCTGGTTTAAAATAATATAATGTCATCTGCATGTTCATAATCTGAAGATTTTCTTTGCCCAATATTGTCCCTCAAATAGTGTTGTTGTTCATACGCAAACGTAGCATATGCCCCCATGAAGTTTGCAACAACCAGGAAGAGCAAAGAGGAGAGAGGGTCTTCTTGACGTAGGCCATTTTGGCTTGAGAAGTATCCCTCTAGTTGTTTGTTGCATTGTTAATCATAGGGGTTAATTGCTTGCATGACATTACCAAATATTGTAATTCTCAACGCTCACCACTTCACACCTATTTGCTTATATGTCATCCCAAAATACACATACTATATGCAATGTCATTATAGTTTCGAAAATGTCACTCCATTAGTCATCGTTCGTTTCCTCTGGCCTGTTAGTATTTGCCACGTGGAGTAACATCATTGGTTTGTTTAAGTATTAAGGTGCATAGTTATGTTTAGTTGATAATCATACTCAATTAAGATTAATTAATCTAAACCCTAAATTACACCTCTCATTTCCAAAGCTAAGGAAAACCCCCTCACTCGTCAAACACTGTATCCCCCCCCCCCCCCCCAAATTCCTAACCCCTAAAATCCCTAAACTCAGTCGGGGTTCCCGAATTCGCCATTCTCGCTGGTCACATTCAATCTTGCTAGCTACATTCAATCTCGCTGACCACATTCTCTAGAGTGGTTGGGAAACTGTTCTTGAAGGAGGCGATCAACTTAAAAGTGTCCACTCAGAGACTCTACATTCCTAAAGTGCAAAATCAAAAGGTGCGTCAATTTTTTCGCCGATGCATGTGGATTTGTGGGTTTTTTGTTGTGTCAGTGGGGGTTTTCTTGGCTTGCATGTTGTGATTCCTAGGGTCTATGGCGTCGATTTGAATTCTGGAGTTTAGGGTATGCGTAGTTGTTTTTATTTTGTATGCATGTTTTTATTCTTGAGAGTATATTATCTGTGGTTGGGATTTGGTTGTTATTGTTGCTATTATATTGTCTGTTGTCATTCTTGCGATTATAATGTAAATGCTACATTTTGTGTGACTGTTTAGATAATGATGACATTTACATGATATTGGATATTTGTATACTAGAGTCTTTTAGTTATTTCATGGTTTTTGTGCATGATTTGTAGATATATTGGTTGTTTGTAGGCGTGATTTGTGTTATTTCATTAAACAAGATTTTGTTGTTATTTCCTTGTTGCAGTAAAATGCCTCCACGACACCACTTTATGTATTTATAGAAGTGGGAAATGGGTCACTAGGATGGGTGGGGTATTCCCTCAAAAAGTTTAGGAAGTGGATCGAGTTTCAGTTATTGATCATGAGTTGAACTATGAAGTTCTTAGGTCCCGTATTTCAAGTAACATGAGGTGGTGGTTAGATGACTTTGAGTTTCACCTATTAGGTTCTGGGGAAAGTGAGGTTTGAGTTTAAGAGTGTTAAATGTCATAATGATGTATTTGAGGCCATTAGTTACCCAAACATAAACAAAGAATTGGAGATCTATGTCAGTGGTGATGTCCCAACCATCCTAATCAACATTGTCTTCCCTGAACCTCCATCACCCACTTCTAAGCTCACAACAACCCCGAACTTCGTCCCTTCTCCAAAAACTAAGGTAGACCTTAACTCCCCCCCCCCCCCCCCCCCCCCCCCCACAGAAGAAAAGTTTGTGCATAAAAGACCCCAAAAAAGAAGAGACAAATTAAGCAGGATAGGTGTATGAGTAGTGTAGACCCTTCCACCAAATCAAGAAATACAAATTCATTTCACATTAAAACGCCCAATAAAGAGGGTTTTTCTTGGGTTCCTTTCATCCCACCACCTAGCACTAAGGCACCTGATCATCCTAAGTTTACACCTCCCGTAAATAAGGCTGATAGTGGAGGAGATCAATCAGATGAAGATCTTCATACTCCTTAGGATCAGATGAGGAAGAGTATGACCCTAAAGGAGAGGATAGAAGGGAAGATGAAAATTCAAATATTATGATCAAGGAGGACTTAGATGTTGTGGTGAAGGGAGATGGGCCCAGTTCAGTGGAGATGGATTTATTGAAACCAGATTTCCGTATAGGCAAGAAGTTTGCTAACAGACAATTATTAAAATTTTCACTTAGGAAGTACTCAGTTCTGAAGGAGAGTGCAATAAAGGTCTACAAAAGTGATTCAACCAGAGTAATAACAATTTGTGAGGACAAGAAATGCAAGTAGATCAGAGTTGACACAAGAAATCCTGGTTATGCTATAAAACTAGAAGTGAATTCAGATGACAAGTTCCTCGGGTGCTTTGTCCTCTTGGCTGCGTGTAGGATTGAGTTTTTGCAAGGATGTAGACTTGTCACAGTGTTACATGGTTGTCAATTGAAAAACAAGTATACAAGGGTGCTTGTTTGGCAGAAGTCAGTATTGATGGAAATATTGGCAGTGGTCTTGTGGTCTACTGAAGGAGGTAATTGGGAGTACCAAGACTGGTCTTGCTTAATTATAGATGTAAGGGATTTGTGGGAGCAATTGCACAAAACTTTGCTCAGTGTGAGCACAAAACTTGCATGAGACACATACAAAATTTTCAGAAGAAAGTTTGGATGGGACAACTTGATTGATATTGTTTGGGGAGCTACCATAGCATATATAGAATAAGAATTCACTACGTTGATGGGGGGCTTGTAGTTTTCCATCAATGAGTCATGTAAGTGGTGGAAGAATGTGGAGTGCAAAGATAAATGATGGAGTAGATCCCGATATAGAGTGACAACAAAGTGTGAAAGTGTTACTAATCACATCTTAGAATCATTCAATTATTGGATCTCTAATCCAAGACATAAGGGAGCTTTGTTATTTGTTGACACCTTGAGACAAAATAATGAAGTTTTTTTATGAGAGAGAAACCAAGTCTAGTGGATGGGAAGATGTTATGGTTCCATATGCTAGGAAATGGATAACCAAGAAGTCAAGAGCTCTAGGTGGATATGTGTGACCAGATCATCTGATGTCAGAGCTGAAGTGGATATTCCAACTAGAAGATGCATTGTGGAGTTAGATGTGAGGGCTTGCACATGTAGGAAGTGACAACTAATTGGGCTCCCATATAACCATGCAACAACCTTTATAGGCATAATTACGAGGGCAATTTGGGAAAGTTATGGCCATCCATTTTACTACACAGATAGGTATATGCTAGCTTAGGATGGGAGCATATCACCACTTCTAGACATTACTCAATGGAAGTGCATGGTGCCTAGCATCATAGTGAAACCACCAGATGTTGTTAGGCCACCTGGCAGGCCTAGGAAGAAGTGGATGTGACCTGATGATGAGCCAAACAGAATAAGGAGGACACATAGATGCAAGAGGTGCAAAATATTGGTCATCAAACCAGAACATGTAAGGAGCACATTCAAAGTACACAACAGTCAAGTACTAAGTATAACCACCTTTATATGTTAAGTAGTAATTTCCATACCATTTTATTATTTTGCAATTGTAGTATTGTTTAACTCTATAAACTTTCTTGGTCATGCACCTCCCACCCAAAAGTCTTCGAAATCCAACATGGAGAGTGGCAAGTTAAAGAAGGGAAGGTAAGTGAAGTTATTTATATGATTTTGTTCATATGAGTGGGTTGTATTACATCATGATGTCATTCATGTATTTGTAGGTCTAAATCACCACCACCAAATGCACCACTTTAAATGATTGTGTTCTAAAAGTTTTACTTTTATATATCAATTATTATGAATTGGATGTGCAAACATTTTGTTCTTTGATTATGGTATTCATCTTTTGGAAGTGTTAAGGAAGAGGCGTTTGGTCCTTAGCCGTATAGCTCTAAATGATAATGGTTTACATAAATCAAAAGTTATTCACAATCATGGTAATTAACATGGAACATTAATTACCGAGATAAGATTGTCGTGTTGGTCATCGATTGTTGTAGCTCTGCAAATAATTGACGACACAAGTATATCAAAGAGGAAAAGATTACTTTTATATATTGAATAGACCCAACAAGTAAAACATTATGGAATTGTGTTTTGTGTCATTAATGTTTTACTGTGTCTTGGATCCTTTGATATGAGACTTATATCTTTTCACTCAAGAACTGCTTGATTTGATTATTGTCAAAAGTTATCAATGAGTATAGTGATAAAGACAATAGTTGGTTGAACTTGACTTGTGCTGGAAAAGATAACTAGTCAAACGATTATCATTGCCCCTCTTAATTGAGTGATGATATTAGTTGGGCCCTTGATAAAGCAAAATTATAATGTGCACAATGTAACTTGAGTTAAGTTACATAGTTATAATTAGCTTAAAGATATAAAGAAATGAATATAATACAAATGTGACACATTTCTACTTTGTATATATTCTTAATATCATGAGGCAAGGGACAAACACAAGTGGTGCACTCACATCACTAAATGGATCGTGTTTAGTTCGAGTGGAACAATACAGCTATGCTAATTGGGTAACTATAATGTGTAGCTAGATATTGCTTATAGTTTAAGAAACTGGGAAACAAGAAGCTTGATTTTGAGTTCATATGATGTGTCAGGTTTAATGTGAAAATGGACACATGTGGTGAATCAATAACATGAATGTCACGAAAATTGACATAAATAGAATCATGGACAAATTCATATGATGTGTATATATTATGAGGTGTAATAATTTAATATTACATAGGATAATATATTGCATAAGATATGAATTTGCTAAAAAAAACCCAAAAGATCAAATTTCGTAAATTTTGACAAAGGCAAATTCGGGGTTAACACGGTTAACTATTTTGGGTTCGGTCAACCGAGGTTTCTTAGGAACGGTCAACCGAATGGGGAACGTATGACATAATTGGTTGACCGAAATTGTCTGGAGTGCTTGGACAATTGGGATCGGTCAATCGGGCATAATCGATCAACCGAAGGAAAATATCCAGGAGCTGACTTGGGATATTTTCGGTAGACCGAAAGTGACACAGTCGTCCGAAGAGATTCACCAGGAGAAATTTTGGTGGGCCAACGGTCAACCGGAGGAGACGTGGATCGATCAAAATTTTCCAGGAAGTTTTTCTCGGAGTTTTTCTCATGTATATTCGGTCGATCGTCTATTTCCTAGTCATCCGAAACCGTGTTAAAATTGAATGGTTCGGTCAACCGATTGAAAATTTTGGTTAACCGAACAACACGATTTCTGACTGAATTATTAAGAGAATAATTAGATCATGGGTTAGATTAATTCCAAATTTGATCAAACATTTTAGGATGCTTATGTGGCCAATTGGGAGTAATTTTAGGAGAGAAAAAGCAAGGGAACATGGCTAGAGAATAATTCATGTTATGGGTGTTTTGGGAGCCTATAAAAGGACCCCTCATCCTACTTGTTTATGACATGCAAAAATTCTTTCTCTCCATAACCACCGCAATTAACCCATCCGAAAATCTCTTAATAGTTTTAAGTTTTGGAGATAAAAATCTCAGGAGCTTTTAGAGGGGTTATTAGCTAGATTCTAAGATTAATTAGAGATTGATTAACTAGCTCATTTCTCTCTAATCTTGTTTACAGTTTGGTGAACACTTGGAGGCGAATTAGCGGGTGATTCGGTGAGCAACAGAACTCTGGATCTTCTGAAAAGTTTTAGAGAACCTTTGGGTATGATCCTCTCTCTTTTGTTTATTTTAATATGTGTAGGAATGCATGATATTAGAATAAACATATACATGTACATAAAATCAATGAAAATATGAAATCGATCTTGTATGTTTGTATTAAAAAAATTAAAATATACAAATACATAGTGACACGAAATCCTACACCACTAGAACCACCAAGTGCGCATGAACATCCACCAGCCAGTGCACAGGAGGATTGATTGAATCAGTTATAATAACCGCAAGTGCACGGCCACGTTGAAGCGGTGGTAAATATCAGTCGATTCACAGAGAGGTGTGTCGACTTAGGTTAGTTCGAAGGCGAGTGGGAAACAAGATGGAAGAAAATGTGTGATTACACTACACTAAACTAAGAGTGAACAAACAATCAAAACTAAACCCCATAGGAGGTAGAGAAGGAATGTGAATGCAAAAATATGTGTAGGTGTGTGTATTCAATTGTGCTCGTCAGAACATGTAGTACATGTAAACCATAAAACGAGATCCAACTTTACCTCCACATGAAATAAAATAACACATTATCATTAAAACATACAAGACAATAATTGGAATGAAACTAAATGAACTCATGCATAAAGACCAAACCCCACTATGTCTCCACATGAAATAAGATTTACACAATCATTAAAACATAGAATACATTAATTAAGGTGATGGCAAAAAGAGTACATGCAACCACAAGTCATGTTTGCTTTATCAACTTCATCTTTATCCTAACCTCATCATTCCCCATAAAATAAGCCCAATAATCTAAGCATGAGCTAAGTTTCACTCAAGAGCATTAGCACATCAAAGATAAAAGTGAAATCTCATTAAATGGTTATGGAAATCATGTAAGGCTCAAAGGATTAAGATAACACACACACACCTAATACATCACATAATCACATCACACTCTTCTCCACCCCTCAAATGGGGATGGACTACTCACTAACCAGTAAACTAACTATTATATTAAGATAGAAAATATGTTAACTAAGCCAACTAGATTTAATGAAAGGGAATTAAGCTAAGCATGCAAGAAACATGAAAAAAGCAACATAACAAGAAAACTTTTATTAATTTCAGACTCACAATACAAGTAGCATCTCCCCAGTTGAGTTTTTTCTCCAAGGCTTCACTTCAAGTAGAGATAATGGCCACCAAACATGTAGTAGAATACAAAGGAGAAGGAAGAGTTCTATTTATAGTCATAGAAAAGGGCAATCGGGGATAATCCCCCGAGGTGGGACTATTGTTCTACTAAAAATAGACATAAAACACTCTAATACATGACCCGCCAAAGTTTTATCGGATCCGGACCAAAACAGACCGCCAATTAGCGGTCTTGGACCTCCAATTGGCGGTCTATATTGTTTGGATCCGGCCTGGTTTTGGAGTGTTGTTGTCTGGCTTCATGTCTTCATGTCTGATGCACCCTAATTGGTTGTGTAGGTTGTGACCCGAATTCAATTGCCAAAATACTCATCATGATGGTGTAGAGTTTCTTCATTTTCTCATTGGTCCTTTTGGTTTTGCATTCGGATCCCTCTCTCTTGCATCTCAGTCCATAAGTCTTGCATGTAAGTCTTTTTTCTTACTTTTAAGTCTTTTTTAATCTCTTCTTCTCAAACTTGTTTATTCCCGAAAGTTAAACATAAAACTCGTTACGTAGCATTACTTATGCTAAGAATAAATGATATAACACAAATATATGCATGATATGATGTCAATCAAGCATCCAGCAAGAGATGCACCCCAACCACCAGCCAGTGCATAGGAACATCCAATAGCAGATGCACCCCCACCAACAGCAGATGCATCACCAAATGTCATAGTTGACTCTGAGATGTTTCCAACTTACAAGGAATGGCTGGCATCCGAATACTCAAAAAAGAGGCTCGAGATGAAATAACATTTTGTAACCCGAGTATTTAGTTGGTTACATATAATTGTGTTGCTTAGATGTTGTAAGTTAGTACCTTATTGGAGTTATTGAATTTATATACTTTGTATTTGAAGTATCTTCTATCAAATTTGGTTGTCTATGTGTTGTATGTTAGTACATTAATTGCTTTAGAGATTGTAACATATTACATTAAAATGTGAAGTTATTGTGATATGCTTGCTAGATATTAGGTGTGATATGCCTTTTAGATTGTGTATGTGATATGCTTTTGTAACTATTTAACAAATTACATCAGGTGACAATTAAAAAGATTACGAATTTTGCTTTATTCATGGTTTGATTATATATGGCTGCGACAACATTCCCTTGCTTCAGATTTGGCTACAATTTGAACACACAAATACACAATTGACAAACAAAAACAAAAACCCATTTACTCCCAAGTCAGATGACTTGAAAGCACTAGGTACTAAGTCCCTTCAGACCTAATTTCTCAAGTTATAGGAGTCATACGAGAAGAGAGAACACTATACTTAATTATTATTTCTTATCTACGTGGGAACCAAAACCCCCATACTTAAGGTTTCACAACAGGAGTTTAAGGGTCTCTGACTACGACAAACTTCCTTATACTAACTCACGAGGGTCAGGGTGTACTTCTTTATTTATTTGGGTACAGAAACCCTATGATTACTCTCTCCCCGAGGGGAAACTAGGGTGCATCCTTACGACTAGATAAGACCTAAAGTCGGTGTACTACATATCCTAATGCATCAAGTTCAAGTTGATTCTTGGAGCTTCCTTTTACTTTGCCTCTCAATGATTTTGCACATGCTAAACACACACAAAACCCAAAAAACATTTTTCTTTCTCAAACCTATGAAGATTATGAAAGAAATGAAAAATTAAACCACTAGGGAAGCAAAAGAAGACAAGTCACCCAAGGATCATGGAAAACAAATATATCGATATTAAATGCGACCCACTATCATGACCCCAACAATACAAACAAAAGAAAATGAAAGAAATAGAAAAGACTCGACTATATAAACACGTAATGCACCTCCCACGCTTACTTCATGCATTGTCCTCAATGAATTTGAGTATACTACCACATGGATTTATGCACAAACAAGAAAACATCTCACTAACGTAGAACACAAAAAGGAAGTTCATGGTTATGTTGATGAACACAAACTCGAATTCCCCACAACTTGTGACGTACTTAAGAAGGGAAACAAATACGTGAAACAAATGAGGATCAAATACACTAGGGTTAAGGTCAACAACAACCAATGCTCACTTGTGGAGTCTTTTAGAAAGACAACTTGTAATCTTCTTTCATTAATCAAATGTTTGTTGTGTTATTTACATTCTTGTCTTGATTAGATTTAATGTTCTTTACTTGTTCATGTGTTATTTTTACTTTGTTGTTTTCTTTGTCAATGAGATGCTTAGTGAGTAGTCCATCCCCATTAAGGGGTGGAAGATGATGTGAAGTGCGAATGTAATTAGATTTGTGTGTGTTTTTAGTCTTAATCTTGGAGTTTCAAATCATTTTCAGTCATTTTCATAGGCTTCTCACTCTTGTCATTGATATGTTAATGACAATATTTTAAAAATCGAACAAAAGAGTGAATCGAACAGAGCTCGATTTGGTTACAACCTGTGAGGTACTTAAGAGATGAGAAAAAAATACTTATGTTTTTAAGGGTGAAATTGTAAAATTACAATTAAGTATTAATATTTTTAGCGCAATTAACAAAATAGTAATCCCTTAGCGGAAAAAGTTAACATAGTGACATAAAAAATTATAATGACATTTTAGATTTTAAAAATTTATTTTAGTTGTTTCTGGTTAAATAGTCGTAACTGGATGACATTTCAGGAAATCGAGTGTTTTTGAGTGATAATAAAGAATGGTTTAACTATTACATATTGAGTCTTAGGATTTATTATAAACATGGAACAAATGATAGGCTATAATTCCGGGTAAATTCCGTTGATCAAAACTTTGTCTAGTCGTTGGAGTTCTTTCAATAGAAAACCCAAGCCTTTGATCTGTCCAGTATTCAGACAACCAAGATTGTGTCCAGTCTAACAGCACTACAAATGTTGAAATGCTTGCTCTAGATCCAAATGCCATGTTTATTCCTTGGTCCTCTGATTTGGATAGCAAAATCTCTTTCGGATAACTTGTCTCTTCTTATGTCGTCTGAATTAAACTTTTCATAGGATGATTTGTCACACCTTACGCGCGCCATCCAATTCTTGAGTTTTTAGAGGTATTTATACAAAGAGTAGTTATAGACGGACGCGCGCGTCACGGACGCGCCTTACGTGGATCTGTACAGCTCAGATATTTTTCTTTGAGTCAGCGTCCAGTCAGCGAAATTTCTCTTCGTGCGTTTTGGTCTTTTTAAAAAACGCCGGTTCTTTAAGTTGAACGATTCATTTCCCAATACACAGATAAGACAGTGTGCAGACCCTAGGACATCGTGCAGTCTCATTATTCGTGCAGAGCCCACACTTATCATAATAAAATATTTGTTTTTAAGTTTTACGTTGGATCAACTTAATTTGTCTAGCTTACTTTATGTGTGTGTGCAGTTTACATTATGTGTTTGTCCTGTTTACGTTATGTGTCTGTCCGGAATAAGTGTATATTGTTGTACGGAATAAGTGTATTTGCAGTCCGGAATAAGTGTATTTGTTGTCCGGAATAAGTGTATTTGTTGTCCGGTTTAAGAATAAAGTGTGTCCAGAAACGAAACATAAAGTTTGTCCGGAATAAGTTGATTTGTTGTCCGGAATAAGTGTATTTGCTGTCCGGAATAAGTGTATTTGCAGTCCGGAATAAGAAGAAAAAGTGACCAGAAACGGAACAGAAAGTTTGTCCGGAATAAGTGTATTTGCTGTCCGGAATAAGTGTATTTGTTGTCCGGAATAAGTGTATTTGTTGTCCGGTTTAAGAATAAAGTGTGTCCAGAAACGGAACATAAAGTTTGTCCGGAATAAGTTGATTTGTTGTCCGGAATAAGTGTATTTGCAGTCCGGAATAAGTGTATTTGCAGTCCGGAATAAGAAGAAAATGTGACCAGAAACGGAACAGAAAGTTTGTCCGGAATAAGTGTATTTGTTGTCCGGAATAAGTGTATTTGTTGTCCGGTTTAAGAATAAAGTGTGTCCAGAAACGGAACATAAAGTTTGTCCGGAATAAGTTGATTTGTTGTCCGGAATAAGTGTATTTGCAGTCCGGAATAAGTGTATTTGCAGTCCGGAATAAGTGTATTTGCAGTCCGGAATAAGAAGAAAAAGTGACCAGAAACGGAACAGAAAGTTTGTCCGGAATAAGTGTATTTGCTGTCCGGAATAAGTGTATTTGTTGTCCGGAATAAGTGTATTTGTTGTCCGGTTTAAGAATAAAGTGTGTCCAGAAACGGAACATAAAGTTTGTCCGGAATAAGTGTATTTGAAGTCCGGAATAAGTGTATTTGTTGTCCGGTTTAAGAATAAAGTGTGTCCAGAAACGGAACATAAAGTTTGTCCGGAATAAGTGTATATTGTTGTACGGAATAAGTGTATTTTGCTGTCCGGAATAAGTGTATTTGCAGTCCGGAATAAGTGTATTTGCAGTCCGGAATAATATATGGCTTCATTATTGTCGGAATAAACGAATCAATATATGGAATGCAATAATATGATGTCGAAACAAACTGCCGCCCCCGCACAAACTCAACAAATCTCCCACTGTATATTTTACCCCACAAGAATTACGTTTAGGAAAAAAATAACATCTCAGATTTCCATTACAAACACAAACACACACAAATTACAAAAATAATATATATTTTCCCAGTAAATCGGAAAGAAGATGTAAGACTTAAACATGACTGTCTCATTCACGCTCCTTACGTTGTCAAGAACCTTCGGAGTCGGCATCAGACGCTTCTTCGACGTAATATCTTACTCGAAATGGTGATTTATTACGGAGAGATGTACAACATAAACCGAACAGACGTAAGTCTTCACCACGGAGCGTTGACAAGAACATCGGGAAGTCTTCGCACCGTCCCATTCACGCTGCTTACGTTGTGAAGAATCCTGGGAGTCGGCATCAGACGCTTCTTCGAAATGGTGATTTATTCTGGAGAGAAAGAATGAAGAAGAAAGAAAGAGTGTCATCATATTTGTATTTGGGTGGAGAGAGAGAACGTGCTGAGTTGAAACGCATTTAATGTGATTTGAGTGGACATCAGGAAGAAAAAGCAAAAAAACATTCATGCTTTGGCCACGTAAGGGCTGACATGGATGTCCACGTAGAACGCGTCCGTGACGCGCTGCGTTCAACAAACATTTCCCTTATACAAAATATAGACGTTATGTAACATCCCCGAACAACGGAAAATTTAAACTTTTTAAAATCAAGGAAACACAAGGATAAAACCATCAAGAGTGAGACATTACTCAAAGAAATACCCAAATATATCTGGTGCACCATATTACAGACGAGTTTGTCAAAAGAGTGATTACATCAGAATACGAAAGACATAATATGCGTAATCACGACAACCTAAAATAGGCAGACAATAGGATCCAGTCCCAAAGTGCAATCTCCTCGGTCACCACCTGCCGGAACCTAACGCGGTCCTGAAAATAAACATAACAACAATGCCTGAGTTTCCATAAGGAAACCCCGTATGACAAGCTCACCTATATGCCCTATCATACTAGTATAGCATGACATGAAATACAAAGCAGTAAACAACATTCCCACAAGGGCAAAACCGGACATCCGTCCTGCAATCGTTCCCGCTGCCACACAGGGCCCGCGGTCTACAATCGCCACCGCTGCCACACAGGCCCCACGGTCCACAGCATCGCCGCCGCCACACAGGCCGCATGGTCCACAACCACCGGTACCACACAGGCCACACGGTCCACAGCATCGCCGCCGCCACACAGGCCGCACGGTCCAAACATCGAGTCTCCGTAGAGACCTACCGTAGGCACATACGGTCTAGCGGACAATACGCAACACATCCCCACACGCGACTACACAACCCAAGGGATGAGTGAGGAGGCGTTCACACTTCCACGTAGGTAGAATCAGATCTGAAAACATCGTGGTCCACCACCACACCAACGGAGCCGTCGCTCAGGTCGGTCCATCACCGGCGCCACACAGACCACACAGTATCTCACTCGATAGGTGCCCAATCGAGCTACCTGCCGGAACACATCATCGGCAGTCCATCGCTGCAACCACACAGGCCACGTGCGATCCTCCTTGCCGCCACACAGACCGCGCATGGGCCCTCTCACCGCCACACAGGCCGCACAGGCTCGTGCAATCACTGCCACCAAGGCCAGTCAAACATATCCGCCACACAAAGGCCAGAAAATCGACAGATCCGAACCGAAGTCCGCGGGGTCAACGAGCTCCACGTGCAGACACCAACTTTGCCGCTATAAAAGCAGGGCAGCGGCCTCCGTAGCCATCCAGGCTGGTAGTCACTTCACCCAACGACAGTTGCGTGCCCGCTGAAACAATGGGATCTGCAATCCCTCAGGCTGCTACTCTAACACGAGAAACAATGAACAAACTACGTCACCCTCTATAATGCAGAGGCGACACGTCCCAAGTATCCACACTCTTCCACACGGCGGTCCCTGGGCAGGCACGTGCAACGTACCCACCGCCACCTCCCGGCTCACGCTCCAAGCGAGGACACGGGTTTTCGTGGACAGAGTTGACACTTCACTAGGACAAGGATTTTGTTTCTGGGCTCAAACGATCGACCAGAAAAGGTATACCGATCGACCGCTTCCGCAAAGGAATCGGTCGACCGAATGCCTACAACGGTCGAACTCTGTGCTCAAAACTAAATCCCCAACGGTCGAACAAAGGTCTAAAATCGGTCGACCGAACGTGGTCAAAATCTGGAGTCTGGTCAAAATCACACAAGTCTATTCGGTCGATCGACTCAGGGGTCCCGGCCGACCGAAAACTACCAGGGTCAACCTAATAGTCTAAGTCATCTACCGGTCGAACAAAACACGACAAACGGTCCAACAACATACTACATACTTAAGTTCACTTAAGATCCGGTTGGACCAAAGGTCAAGAACGGTCGACCGTTTGGATGGTCAACATTTGGTCCAAGCGAAACACGAAGCAATCAGTCGAACGACTCAAGGGTCCCGGTCGACCGAAAACTCCCAGACAAACCCCGACCCACCAGCACAAGCACGACCGGTCGACCGCCACAAAGGCATCGTTCTACCGGTGTTGGTTAAAGTCAGGAAAAACACTAAACCGGTCGACCGCCCGAAGGAGACCGATCGACCGTTGGTCGACAGCAACCTTGCGCCAGCCAAGGATTTTACGCAGTTTCCTCGTCGCTGGCGAGGTCTCCGACCTCCCGCGACCGACCACAACTCCACCCCAACTCGGGTGAGCAAAAAGGCCTCTAATGCAAGAACTTGGCATACCTTCTTCGAGAAGAACGACGAAGAACACCGGAGCTCACCGCATTGCTTGCCTCTGACGATCACCACCTCGCACTGAGCTCTCCACCGAATGTAGTGTATTTTGACTGTCTGTGGTGTTTTGGTCGGCCGGGTCCTTGTGTTCGGTCGACCAGAACTTAAGTGTATCGGACCTTCATTTGCTGTGTGCGGTCAACCGTTTTATGACTTAGAAATATTAGGATGCCTGGTAGGTTTCGGTCGACCGAGACCCCTGAGTCGGTCGACCGATAGATTTGATTTTGATGTTGACCAGACTCTTGATTTTGACCTCGTTCGGTCGACCGGTTTTAGACCTTCGATAGACCGTTGGGACTTATGTTTTGCTCAAATAGTTCGAACGTGGTAGACGCTTTGGTCGACCGATTCCCTTATGGAAGCGGTCGATCGGATGTCACTTTCGGTCGACCGATTCCCTTGAGGAAACGGTCGACCGAGTTGTCTCTTTCGGTCAACCGTTTTGCACAGGACAGAATTCCTGGTTCCGCTTAGGATACCAACTCTGTCCACGGAAACCCGTGTCCTCGCCTTGTGCGTGAGTCGGGAGGTGACGGTGGGCGCGTTACGCATGCCTGCCCAGGGACCGCCGTGTGGAAGAGTGTGGGTGTCCGGAACGCGTCACCTCCATGTATGGATCATGACAAATATGAGGGATTGTTTTGACTCGCGTTAGAGTAGCAGCCTGAGGGATTGCGGATCCCATTGCTCCAGCGAGCACGCAACTGTCGTTGGGTGAAGTGACTACCGGCCTGAGGGGCTATGGAGGCCGCTGCCCTGCTTTTATAGCGGCGGAGTTGGTGTCTACACGTGGAGCTCGTTGACCCTGCGGACTTTGGTTCGGATCTGTCGATTGTCTGGCCTTTGTGTGGAGGATATGTTCGACTGGCCTTGATGGTAGTGATTGCACGTGCCCGTGCGGCCTGTGTGGCGGCGGGAGGGCCCCTGTGCGGCCTGTGTGGTGGCAGGGAGGATCGCGCGTGGCCTGTGTGGTTGCGGCGATGGACTGCCGATGATGTGTTCCGGCAGGTAGCTCAATTGGGCACATATCGAGTGAGGTATCGTGCGGCCTGTGTGGTGTCGGTGATGGACCAACCTGAGCGACGACTCCGTTGGTGTGGTGGTGGACCATGATGTTTTCAGATCTGATTCTACCTGCGTAGAAGTGCGAACGCCTCCTCACCGATCCCTTGGCTTGTATAGTCGCGTGTAGGGATGTGTTGCGTACTGTCCGTTAGACCGTATGTGCCTACGGTAGGTCTCTACGGGGACCCGATGTTGGACCGTGCGGCCTGTGTGGCGGCGTTGATGTTTGACCGTGTGGCCTGTGTGGTACCAGTGGTTGTTGGACCGTGCGGCCTGTGTGGCGACGACGATGTTGCGGACCGTGGGGCCTGTGTGGCAGCAGGAACGATTGCAGGACGGATGTCCCATTTTGCCCTTGTGGGAATGTTGTTTTCTGCTTTGTATTTCATGCCACGCTACACTAGTATGTTAGGGCATATAGGTGAGCTTGTCATATGGGGTTTCCTTATGGAAACTAAGGCATTGTTGTTGCATCTTTTTCAGGACCACGTTAGGTTCCGGCGGGTGGTGACTGAGGGAGATTACACTTTGGGACTGGATCATGTCGTCTACCTACTTTAGGTTGTCGTGATTACATGTACTATGTGTTTTGTGTTATGATGTAATCACTCTTTTGACAAACTCTTATGTAATATGGTGCACTAGACGTATTTGGGTGTTTCTTTCAGTAATGTCCCCACTCTTGATGGTTTTATCCTTGTGTTCCTCTTGATTATAAATGTTTAAATTTTCCGCTGTTCGGGGATGTTACAATTGGTATCAGAGTGGTCGGTTCTTGTGCATTCTCTCAAAGAAATCACCCTTGCGAGTAGTATTGCTTGATTATTGCATTTCTGGTAGTAGATCATGCATGCATTGCTGATTAGTTTTGATTGATGTTCCAGATGGCTCCTAGACGTGTGCGGAGTTCCCCGCGTAATCGCGATGCCAGTGACGACACAGGAGGCGCCAACTGGGACAGGTTGGGTGAGTTTCTGGAGCGACAGGCAGCCCAGAATGTGCAGGGCGGGATGGGCGCTGAGCATTATCGGTTTATGCGTCAACACCCACCGAGTTTTGATGGCAGGAGTGCTCCAGAGGTGGCGGAGGACTGGGTCTTCAAGATGCAGAAAATCTTTCGAGCGATTGGAGTTGCACCTGAGAGGATGGTGGATCTGGCCACCTACGTTCTGGACGGTGATGCGGCAAATTGGTGGAGGTCCACATGCGTGGTGGTGTTCGACGACAGAGTGGATGTCAGCTGGGATGAGTTTTTGGAAGAGTTCAATGAGCAGTATTTTCCTCAGCATGTCAGAGATAGGAAGAAGGAGGAGTTTCTTGCCCTTGAGCAGAAGGAGATGTCTGATTGACATCATTTCATGCTTATATTTGTATCTTATATCCATTATCTTTCACTTAAACAATGCTATGTTACGAGTTTTATGTTTAGTTTTAGGAATAAATAGGTTTGAAGAGATGAAGCATAAAAGAACCCAAAAGCTGGGAAAAAGGACTGAATTGTGAGATCTGGGGACTAGGATGCAAGGGAGAAGGACCTGAATGTAAGACGGAAGGACCTAATAGCAAAACAGAATACTCCACACCATCATGTGGAGTATTTTAGCAATTCGATTCGGGTCGGAGCTCCAACAAACCAAGTGAATGCATCCAAGACCAGCAAATATACCAAGAAAAGCCCACAACAAAAATGAACAGGATCTGAACCATATAGCCCGCCAATTGGCGGTCCAAGACCTCTAATTGGAGGTCCATTTTGGCCCAAATCCGCTAAAATTTCTCCAGCACATGTATTAGAGGATGTTTAGGCTATTTGTGGTATCTGTTTAGTCCCACATCGGGGGATTGTCCCGGTTTGCCTTTTTACATGGCTATAAATAGAACTCTTCACCTTCCATTGTAATGACTCCATATTTTAAGTGGCTATTCTTCCTACTAGAAGTGAGGCCATGAAGCACACACTAAAGTAGGAGAATGCTACTTTTAATGTGAGTCATTTTAATACAAGTTTTCTTTATTATGTTATTTGTTTTGTGTTTCTTGTTTTGCTTTGCTTAATCTCATTTCATTAGTTTTATTAGCTTAGTTAATATGCTTTCTTTGTTTAGTTTAATAATTAGTGTAATGTTTAGTGAGTAGTTCCATCCCCATTGGGGGTGGAGTAGATGTACATACATGCAAATGAGAATGGATTGAATGCTTTATTTCTAATGTGTTGATAAAACATGAATGTATGCTTGCTTGTTTATGATAGAATTTATAACTTGATGAGTTTTGCCAAAATGATTAGACACCTCTCATGCTTGTTTAGGTTCTGAAATAAACATCTTGCATATGTAAATGTTAATCAACTAAGTTGGTGAATAGATTGATAGGTTTTGCCACAACATTTAGACACTTCCTATGCATGATAACACCACCTTAATTTGTGCTTAAAGAATGTGTTCAACACCCACCTCTTTGCTTGTGTGCACTCACTCCACCCCTTAGGAGTTTTCCATATCTGTATTCCAGGAATCTTCTTTTGTTCTTAGCTTAGTTGTCATTTCATTGTTTGTTTCTTTCATTCGCATTTGATACTTCTTAGCATAGTTTAGTGTAGAGTAGCATAATCAATCTTTCTCCCCAATTTTTGCCACTTGATTTTGATAAACAAGAGGTTGCTCACCTCCCTGAGGACGACCCGTACTTGCCACCACTTCATCGCGGCCGTGCACTTGCGGTTTAATTAAAACGTTCAACAATGTCTCTGGCCAGCTACATCAGCAAGTTTAACGCTTTGGAGTGTTACTGTTCTGAGACCTATGTGACACCCGAGCAGCGAGCGAGGAAGTTCATCAAGGGGTTGAGGAAGCAGCTCCGGTCACGTGTGATCAACAGTATGCCGCAGACTTTGGCGGATGCAGTGAAGTTCGCAACCATCATCAACCAAGACATCCAGGAGAACTATCAGGAACCTCAGAGGTAGTAGAAGGATCATGTTGGTCGCGCAGAGGACCGTGCTGAAGGTAGTTCAGGTAAGAGGTTCCGTACTGAGGAGGGTAGTAATAGCCGACCTGAGGCATACAGAGCTTGTAGTGGGGTCCACCCTGGTCAGCGGTGCTTCCTCCGTGCTGGAGTTTGCCGAGGATGCGGTCAGCAGGGACACTATATCCGAGAGTGCCCTCACAGGCAAGGAGGACCCAGCAGGAGATTTGGACCCCCGGAGTCGGCAGATCTGTTGCACGACCAGAGCAGGATCAGAGAGCTGGACGGGTCTTCACCATCCAGGCTGAGGAGGCGAGTGGCGCCCACACCGGAACGGGAGGTACGTTATCCGCTTTTGGGGCTTATTTGTTGTGTGGTTTGGTTTTGTGCTGTGTTTTCCATCTTCACGGAGCGAGTGTGAAAGGAGGACTTGGAGCTTCGAGGAGCAGCTTGTCGCGATTGCGAGGACGAAATCCTTTTAAGGAGGGTGGATTGTAAAGACTCTTGTTTGGACGATTCGAGTGGATTTAATTTTTTTCTTGTAATTTTCTTTGTTTCAGGATACTCACAATGAGAAGGGGAAGAATCTGGTGAAGTTTGGAGGCGGTCTGAGAGAAGAAGACCGCCAATCAGCGGTCTGGTTGTTTCATTTCACCTCTAAATTTCTGTGGTGTATTGCTTTATATGATAGTGATCTGGGACTCGATTTGGCATGTTTTGACTTATAGTTTGTCCCCATATCAATAATCAAACCTCCTTTAAGCAACTTGGACCCTAAAACTCAAAGCAAAACATTAGGCATTCTTGTTGTTTAGGTCATGCATCATGTATGTGACTTAGGCATTTAGATTGTCTTTTATCTTAGCTTTATTTTCTGTTGCTGAGAGCTGGCGTGAGGTACGCACCTTCTACTCTCATTCATACATTTCGTATGAACATGCATTAGTTAGTAGGAAGTGCATTGAAACAAGTGTGAGTTGAGCATTTGTTTGTAAGGAGGGGTTGTCCCATAAAAGATAAGGTGGGGAATTTCATCACCCTTTCCTTCGCCCCAAAAACCACACTAATCAAGAGCATAATTTTAAAATCAAGTAGACATTGGCCTTAAGGAATTCGGACGCATTAGGAGAGTGATCCGGTCCCGACCGTCATGACCTGATCGGCGTTGCCCACTTTGTTGATAGTAGGAGAGACGAGATCCCCGGATCTTGGCTCACTTGCTGGGCTTTGTGGTCCTCGTCGTAGGGAGGTGAGGCGTGTTGAGGCCGTGTGACCTCGCAGTTAGGCGTCGTCTAGCTGTAAGGACCTATAGCGACCTTAGGATTGCTTGAGCCTTGTTTGCTTGTGTGCTTCTACCTGTACCCATCCGCCGTAGCATAAGGAATTCTTCCCTTCTCTCCTGAGTCATTCTTTCTCTCCTGTGTTCCCCCGTCTTCTCCTCTACGCACATTCTTTGTTAAAAAAAAGTTTTGTTTTGTGTGTGTGCACCTTTGTGCATGTTTTCGTGCGCACGAGACGAGAGTGGTCGTTTGACGAGGCGCATTGTCAACCCTGCTTTGGTAGTCAACTTCTCGACGCCTTCCTCCTCTCTTGTCGCACACAGTACGAGTTCAATGGCTGCTAATTTCCGTGAGGAGCAGCAGTTGCTGGACCCACCTGCTCCACTAGTGCTTCCAGTTGTCGGTCCCATACCTCTACGCGATCGATGCTACCCGAGCCGTACAGCTCTACCCTCATGCATCGTATTGCCAGAGGCTAATGGGAACCATTTTGAGGTTAAGCCTCAGTTTATTTCCATTCTCCCTCACTTCACTGGGAAAGGTGACCCCTATATCTTTCTCAGGGAATTTGAGGAGGTCTGTGCTATGTTCAAGCTGCAACAACTTAGCACAGACTCCATGCATCTTAGGCTTGTCCCCTTTGCATTGAAGGATGACTCCAAGAAGTGGTTGTACAGCAACCAGGTGAATGCCTTTAGGACTTGGGATGAGTTTCAATCTTCATTCCTCAAGAAATACTTTCCAAATCATCGGACTCAAAAATTGAGGAACGAAATCAATTCGTTCTATGAACATGAGACCGAGACATTTCATGCATATCTAGAGAGGTTCAAGGAGCTACTATCCTCATGCCCTCACCATGGCATAGAGTTGTGGCGCCTTTGTCAAATTGTTTACGAAGGTCTTCACATCCCGTCAAGAACGCTCCTTGAGTCCATGTGTCAAGGAGAGTTCTTGGGAAAGGATGAAAGGGAGGCATGGGCTTTCCTAGAAGACCTTGCTGAGAAAACAATGCAATGGGAGAGTGTAAGGGAACCACCTGCATCATCTAGTATAGGAGCGAGGATCGCGAATGCAAACTCGACTAGATCGGGTGCCGCATTTGCTATCGATGCCACTACGGCCACTGAGGCACGCATGGCGGCCTTAATGCGCCGTATGGATTCGATTGAGCTCCAAAACCAACAAGGTGCACCTCACATGTCCACATCTGGTCCAGTTCCCTGTCATTCATGTGGTAGGGTAGGTCATGTAGAAAGCGAGTGTGTGTCTATTCCTCCTGAGATGGAGTGTGTCAACGCCATCTATGACAGATCTAGGAATGACCCATACTCATCATCTTATAATCCTGGATGGAGGAACCACCCCAATTTTTCATGGAACCAAACTAATGCCCCGGGTGGTCCTTCAAACTCCTCTAGACCACATTACCAATCACACCAACCTCCCATGCATGCACATTCGTATCAGCCACCCCAAGCGCAAACCACCAATCAATTGGGTTTCCCAAATTCCAATAATATGGAAACCCGATTCAATTCGCTTGAGACCTTGACTCGTGGACTTGAAAACTCAATGAAATTTTTTATGTCAACTACGAGTCAAGTTCTCACTTCAAATCAGCAGACCATCAAATCTCTAGAGCTTCAGATGGGCCAATTGACTCAGTCTGTACATGAAAGAGAGAGAGGGTCTTTTCCTAGCCAGCCTGAGGCTAACCCCCATCTGTACCAACAACAACACATGAAAAATGAGAATGTCATACCTCGGGGGAGGCAAGTGAACCATGTGGAGGAACCTATTGACCATGTCAATTCCATTGTGACCTTAAGGAATGGAAAACAGGTTGACAATCACATTTCCTTGTCACAACAACCACCATCTATGCAGCCCCTTAGTGGGAATGATGGTGAAGAAGAGGCTGCACCAAGGCTTCCTTCTCAGGCACCGCAGAAAACCTACCTGCCAAAAGCTCCCTATCCAAGTAGGTTAACCAAAAAGCAAAGTGACAACATGGACAAGATATTAGAGGAGTTTAAGCAAGTAAATGTTAACATCCCCTTGTTGGATGTCATCCAACAAATACCTCAATATGCCAAAGTGTTGAAGGATCTCTGCACAACCAAGAGGAAGACCAATGTTCCTAAGAAAGCATTCTTGGCTGCAAATATCAGCTCACTTTTGTCCAATCCCACCTACACAAAATACAAGGACTCTGGGTGTCCTACTATTCAGTGTACAATAGGGGACACTAGAATGAGCAATGTTTTGCTTGATTTAGGATCAACGGTCAACCTCCTCCCATTCTCTGTTTATCAACAGTTGAACTTGGGAGAATTGAAACCAACTAAGATCACCCTCCAATTAGCGGATAGATCCATTTGTATTCCCATGGGGATTATCGAGGACGTGCATATCAAAGTTGGAGATTTTATATTTCCAGTCGATTTTGTTGTCCTCGATACCAATCCTGTTGCGAACACCCACTCTCAAATACCTTTGATTTTGGGTAGACCATTTTTGGCAACCTCCAATGCCTTGATTAATTGTAGAAATGGTCTCATGAAGCTCTCATTCGGTAACATGAGTGCCGAGTTTCATGTGTTCAACTCTGGTAAGCAACAGGAACCCATGGATGAACCTTTAAATCTAAACCTCATCCGCCAATTGAAGAAAGCACCACACAATCAACGAACACCCCTAACACCAATGCAACCCGTTGAGAATGTTTGTAGGCTCAGCGAAGACTCATTGCCTGTCTTTGCAATGCAGCAGAGTGAGCTGGCCTCAAACATGAATGTTCAAAGGGAGTGTTTGTTGCATGATTCAGTTGAGACCACTAGTGAGAGTGAGACACCTCATCATATGCCTATACCAGAAGGTTTTTTTATCTCATGTCCCTTGGCCATTGAGCCATTTGAGCTTCATCTTGACTCCAACAAGGACCCACCTATGACCGATCTTATGCTTGATGATATAAATGATGGTGGGAGGTCCTTGATGGATGACTTGGGGAGAAGCCCCATTCTTCGTGATGCAGGTCTGTTGCATCCATCGAATGAGCTTTAGGAACTCATCCCGATGCACCCGCCTATTGGTTGGATGCAACTAAACCCTAGTGAGGCAACACAACTTCATTCTTTGTTGCCCACACCGAACCAATATCATGAGGGGTTCGAGCCTTTCAGCTTTGACCTTTCACCCCTCATGACTCCTCAGAGTACCAGTGAAGTTTGCCCATCTCGGCAAGTCTCTGGTCCTCATGACTTGATGTTCTCATTTGATGTTCCTTGACCAAATGATTATGAGAATATCATTGCTGCTGTATATATCATGTTAAAAAAGTAATAAAAGACGCCTTCAGTGAGCATCGATTGTTGTGGGCCCCAACCCTTGTGTCCTTGGGCCCAATTTCTTCACGTATTTATCTCCCTTCTTCAGCTTCTCACAGGTTTTGAGGGAATTTGGGTTTGTGTCCATCAACATGACCCTGAACGTCCCTTTGTACTTCATGTTGGTGAGATCTTTCCTTTTTCATGCATATATCCATGTAGTATCTTGTTCACATTCATTGAGGACAATGCATGAAGTAGGTGTGGGGGGTGTTTTACGTGTGTACATAGTCGAGTCTTTTCTTTTGATTTTTGTTTTCTTTTGTGTGCATTGTTAGGATCATGTTAGTGTGCCGCATTTAATATCGATATATCTGCTTGCCATGATCCTTGGGTGACTTGTCTTCTTTTGCTTGCCTAGTGCTTTAAAGTTTTCACATTTCTTTCAAAATCGTCATGTGTTTGCGAAAGAAAATGTTTTTGTAGGTTTTACGTGTGTTTAGCATGTGCAAAACCGTTGAGAGGCAAAGTAAAAAGAAAGCTCCCAAAATTGTTTTGAACTTGATGCATTAGGTTTTCTAGTTTACTGGCTTTAGGTCTTATCGAGTCGTTAGGATGCACCCCAGTTTTCCATCGGGGCGTGTAATCATAGGGTTTCAGCACTCAAACATTTAAAGAAGTCCACCCTGAACCTAGTGAGTCAAATAATTTGTGTCTTTTAGTATAAGGAAGTTTGTCGTAGTCAAGAGCCCTTAATCTCTTTTTTGTGAAACTTAAGTGTAGGGGTTTTGGTTCCCATGTAGATAAATAAATAAGGGGTGTTCTCTCTTCTCGCACGACTCCTATCACTCGGGAAAGTAGGTTTGAGGGGCCTTTGTGCCTGGTGCTTTCGAGTCATCTGACTTGGGATGCACCGACCGAACCCCCGTTACACGGGTGGTTCAAGACCGCTAATTGGTGGTCCAAGACCGCTAATTGGCGGTCCATTTTGGCCCAAATCCGCTAAAATTTCTCCAGCACATGTATTAGAGGATGTTTAGGCTATTTTTGGTATCTGTTTAGTCCCACATCGGGGGATTGTTCCGGTTTGCCTTTTTCCATGGCTATAAATAGAACTCTTCACCTTCCATTGTAATGACTCCATATTTTAAGTGGCTATTCTTCCTACTAGAAGTGGGGCCTTGAAGCACACACTAAAGTAGGAGGATGCTACTTTTAATGTGAGTCATTTTAATACAAGTTTTCTTTATTATGTTGTTTGTTTTATGTTTCTTGTTTTGCTTTGCTTAATCTCATTTCATTAGTTTTATTAGCTTAGTTAATATGCTTTCTTTGTTTAGTTTAATAATTAGTGTAATATTTAGTGAGTAGTTCCATCCCCTTTGGGGGTGGAGTAGATGTACATACTTGCAAATGAGAATGGATTGAATGCTTTATTTCCAATGTGTTGATAAAACATGAATGTATGCTTGCTTGTTTAGGATAGAATTTATAACTTGATGAGTTTTGCCAAAATGATTAGACACCTCTCATGCTTCTTTAGGTTCTGAAATAAACATCTTGCATATGTAAATGTTAATCAACTAAGTTGGTGAATAGATTGATAGGTTTTGCCACAACATTTAGACACTTCCTATGCATGATAACACCACCTTAATTTGTGCTTAAAGAATGTGTTCAACACCCACCTCTTTGCTTGTGTGCACTCACTCCACCCCTTAGGAGTTTCCCATATCTGTATTCCAGCAATCTTCTTTTGTTCTTAGCTTAGTTGTCATTTCATTGTTTGTTTCTTTCATTCGCATTTCATACTTCTTAGCATAGTTTAGTGTAGAGTAGCATAATCAATCTTTCTCCCCAATTTTTGCCACTTGATTTCTGATAAACAAGAGGCTGCTCACCTCCCTGAGGACGACCCGTACTTGCCACCGCTTCATTGTTGTCGTGCACTTGAGGTTTAATTAAAACGTTCAACAATGTCTCTGGCCAGCTACATCAGCAAGTTTAACTCTTTGGAGCGTTACTGTTCTGAGACCTATGTGACACCCGAGCAGCGAGCGAGGAAGTTCATCAAGGGGTTGAGGAAGCAGCTCCGGTCACGTGTGATCAACAGTATGCCGCAGACTTTGGCGGATGCAGTGAAGTTTGCAACCATCATCGACCAAGACATCCAGGAGAACTATCAGGAACCTCAGAGGTGGCAGAAGGATCATGTTGGTCGCGCAGAGGACCGTGCTGGAGGTAGTTCAGGTAAGAGGTTTCGCAATGAGTAGGGTAGTAATAGCTGACCTGAGGCATGCAGAGCTTGTGGCGGGGTCAACCCTTGTCAACGGTGCTTCCTCCGTGCTGGAGTTTGCCGAGGATGCGGTCAGCAGGGACACTTTATCCGAGAGTGCCCTCACAGGCAAGGAGGACCCAGCAGGAGATCTGGACCCCCGGATGCAGGGAGAGGCGGAGTCGACAGATCTGTTGCACGACCATAGCAGGATCGGAGAGCTGGACGGGTCTTGACCATCCAGGCTGAGGAGGCGAGTGGCGCCCACACCGGAACGGGAGGTACGTTATCCGTTTTTTGGGCCTTATTTGTTGTATGGTTTGGTTTTGTGCTGTGTTTTCCATCTTCACGGAGCGAGTGTGGAAGGAGGACTTGGAGCTTCGAGGAGCAGCTTGTCGCGATTTCGAGGACGAACTCCTTTTAAGGATGGTGGATTGTAAAGACCCTAACCTTGATTAGGGTTTAATGGTGATTAGGGGTGCTAATTGGAGGGTTTGCATGGGAAGTTGAGGAGGAATAGGAGGAGTGTTGTTGTTGATGGAGGTGTGGGCTATGGAGTAGGTGTGGGCTATGGATGGTGTGGTTGCTGTTGGTGTTGGGTTTGAAGAAGGAGAAGCACACCTCTCTCTCTCTCTCTCACATCTTCCTCTCTCTCTCTCTCTCACGTTCTTCTTCTTCTTCCTCTCTTCATTCTTCTCTCCACCTATCTATTCCTCTCCTGTTGCACTCGAGCACCGGTGGTGATCGTGCGTGCGTCGAGTGGGGCCGGTGGAGAGCTCAGTTCGAGGTGGTGATCGTCGGAGGCAAGCAATGCGGTGAGCTCCGGTGTTCTTCGTCGTTCTTCAAAGAGAAGGTATGCCAAGTTCTTGCATTAGAGGCCTTTAGTGATCACCCACGTTGGGGTGATGTTTTGGTCGGTCGCGGGAGGTCGGAGACCTCGCCGGCGACGAGGAATCTGCGTATAACCTTGGCTGGCGCGAGGTTGAAGACGTCTAACGGTCGACCGGGTCCCTCGGATGGTCGACCGAATGTAGTGTATTTTGACTGTCTGTGGTGTTTCGGTCGACCGGGTCCTTGTGTTCGGTCGACCGGAACTTAAGTGTATCAGACCTTCATTTGTTGTGTGCAGTCAACCGTTTTATGACTAAGAAATATTAGGATGCCCTGGTAGGTTTCGGTCGACCGAGACCCCTAAGTCGGTCGACTGATAGATTTGATTTTGATGTTGACCAGACTCCGGATTTTGACCTCGTTCGGTCGACCGATTTTAGACCTTCGGTAGACCGTTGGGACTTATGTTTTGCGCAAATAGTTCGACCATGGCAGACGCTTCGGTCGATCGAATCCCTTGTGTAAGTGGTCGACCGAGTTGTCACTTTCGGTCGATCGATTCCCTTGTGGAAGCGGTCGACCGGATGTCACTTTCGGTCGACCGATTCCCTTGAGGAAACAGTCGACCGAGTTGTCTCTTTCGGTCGACCGTTTTGCACAGGACAGAATTCCTGGTTCCGCTTAGGATACCAACTCTGTCCACGGAAACCCGTGTCCTCGCCTTTTGCGTGAGCCGGGAGGTGACGGTGGGCATGTTACGCGTGTCTGCCCAGGGACCGCCGTGTGGAAGAGTGTGGGTATCCGGAACGCGTCACCGCCATGTATGGATCGTGACAAATATGAGGGATTGTTTTGACTCGCGTTAGAGTAGCAGCCTGAGGGATTGCGGATCTCACTGCTTCAGCGGGCACACAACTGTCATTGGGTTAAGTGACTACCGGCCTGAGGGGCTACGGAGGCCACTGCCCTGCTTTTATAGCAGCGGAGTTGGTGTCTACACGTGGAGCTCGTTGACCCTGCGGACTTCGGTTCGGATCTGTCGATTGTCTGGCCTTTGTGTGGCGGATATGTTTGACTGGCCTTGATGGCAGTGATTGCACGTGCCCGTGCGGCCTGTGTGGCGGCGGGAGGGCCCCTGTGCCGCCTGTGTGGTGGCAGGGAGGATCGCGCGTGGCCTGTGTGGTTGCGGCGATGGACTGCCGATGATGTGTTCCGGCAGGTAGCTCAATTGGGCACCTATCGAGTGAGGTACCATGCGGCTTGTGTGGTGCCGGTGATGGACCGACCTGACCGACGGCTCCGTTGGTGTGGTGGTGGACCACGATGTTTTCAGATCTCATTCTACCAGCGCGGAAGTGCGAACACCTCCTCACCGATCCCTTGGCTTGTGTAGTCGCGTGTGGGGATGTGTTGCGTACTGTCCGTTAGACCGTATGTGCCTACGGTAGGTCTCTACGGGGACCCGATGTTGGACCGTGTGACCTGTGTGGCGGCGGTGATGTTTGACCGTGTGGCCTGTGTGGTACCGGTGGTTGTTGGACCGTGCGGCCTGTGTGGCGACGGCGATGTTGCGGACCGTGGGGCATGTGTGGCAGCGGTGGTGATTGTAGACCGCGGGGCCTGTGTGGCAGCGGGATTGATTGCAGGACGGATGTCCGATTTTGCCCTTGTGGGAATGTTGTTTACTGCTTTGTATTTCATGTCATGCTACACTAGTATGTTAGGGCGTATAGGTGAGCTTGTCATACGGGGTTTCCTTATGGAAACTCAGGCATTGTTGTTGCATCTTTTTCAGGACCACGTTAGGTTCCGGCAGGTGGTGACTGAGGGAGATTGCACTTTGGGACTGGATCATGTCGTCTACCTACTTTAGGTTGTCGTGATTACATGTACTATGTGTTTTGTGTTATGATGTAATCACTCTTTTGACAAACTCTTATGTAATATGGTACACCAGACGTATTTGGGTGTTTCTTTCTGTAATGTCCCCCACTTTTGATTGTTTTATCCTTGCAGTCCTCTTGATTTTAAAAGTTTAAATTTCCCGCTGTTCAGGTATGTTACACTTAACCTACGCCAATATCAAAGAATTGACACAACATATATAATCTTTCTTTATTTATCCAATTTGCTTGAGTAATTTCTTCAAATCTTTATTTCTGTCAATTGAGATGTATGATTTGAATATTTGCCCTGTAAAAATTGAAACTTCCGTTGGTAGAAGAAATTTTGTTGTCATATATCAAAATAATGGATGTTGTGTTCTATCAACAATAAGATTGACGGTAAGTAATGACCCACAAAACATGAAACACACAAAAGGTAATTTCACAATTTAAAACGTGTATATAAGAAAATAGTTCACAGTTTACAAAGTGCATTTAAGAAAATAATTCACAGTTTAATATTTAAAAAAATAGTTATTAGCTAGTCATATGCAAAATCTCCAATATCACTTGGAACCCAAGCAAAAAATCGTAGAACTTTTCAGCATAATTATGAAATAGCAACAATATTTTCGGAACAATAACGTACCAAGAGAACAAATATAGACCACAAGATCAGTCTATGAAAATATGATTAAATGTCACCCCAGTTTTCCATCGGGGGCGTGTAATCATAGGGTTTCAGCACTCAAACATTTAAAGAAGTACACCCTGAACCTAGTGAGTCAAATAATTCGTGTCTTTTAGTATAAGGAAGTTTGTCGTAGTCAAGAGCCCTTAATCTCTTTTTTGTGAAACTTAAGTGTAGGGGTTTTGGTTCCCATGTAGATAAATAAATAAGGGGTGTTCTCTCTTCTCGCACGACTCCTATCACTCGGGAAAGTAGGTCTGAGGGGCCTTTGTGTCTGGTGCTTTCGAGTCATCTGACTTGGGATGCACCGACCGAACCCCCGTTACACGGGTGGTTCAAGACCGCTAATTGGTGGTCCAAGACCGCTAATTGGCGGTCCATTTTGGCCCAAATCCGCTAAAATTTCTCCAGCACATGTATTAGAGGATGTTTAGGCTATTTTTGGTATCTGTTTAGTCCCACATCGGGGGATTGTCCCGATTTGCCTTTTTCCATGGCTATAAATAGAAATCTTCACCTTCCATTGTAATGACTCCATATTTTAAGTGGCTATTCTTCCTACTAGAAGTGGGGCCTTGAAGCACATTCTAAAGTAGGAGGATGCTACTTTTAATGTGAGTCATTTTAATACAAGTTTTCTTTATTATGTTGTTTGTTTTATGTTTCTTGTTTTGCTTTGCTTAATCTCATTTCATTAGTTTTATTAGCTTAGTTAATATGCTTTCTTTGTTTAGTTTAATAATTAGTGTAATATTTAGTGAGTAGTTCCATCCCCTTTGGGGGTGGAGTAGATGTACATACATGCAAATGAGAATGGATTGAATGCTTTATTTCCAATGTGTTGATAAAACATGAATGTATGCTTGCTTGTTTAGGATAGAATTTATAACTTGATGAGTTTTGCCAAAATGATTAGACACCTCTCATGCTTCTTTAGGTTCTGAAATAAACATCTTGCATATGTAAATGTTAATCAACTAAGTTGGTGAATAGATTGATAGGTTTTGCCACAACATTTAGACACTTCCTATGCATGATAACACCACCTTAATTTGTGCTTAAAGAATGTGTTCAATACCCACCTCTTTGCTTGTGTGCACTCACTCCACCCCTTAGGAGTTTCCCATATCTGTATTCCAGCAATCATCTTTTGTTCTTAGCTTAGTTGTCATTTCATTGTTTGTTTCTTTCATTCGCATTTCATACTTCTTAGCATAGTTTAGTGTAGAGTAGCATAATCAATATTTCTCCCCAATTTTTTCCACTCGATTTCTGATAAACAAGAGGCTGCTCACCTCCCTGAGGACGACCCGTACTTGCCACCGCTTCATTGTTGTCGTGCACTTGAGGTTTAATTAAAACGTTCAACAATGTCTCTGACCAGCTACATCAGCAAGTTTAACTCTTTGGAGCGTTACTGTTCTGAGACCTATGTGACACCCGAGCAGCGAGCGAGGAAGTTCATCAAGGGGTTGAGGAAGCAGCTCCGGTCACGTGTGATCAACAGTATGCCGCAGACTTTGGCGGATGCAGTGAAATTTGCAACCATCATCGACCAAGACATCCAGGAGAACTATCAGGAACCTCAGAGGTGGCAGAAGGATCATGTTGGTCGCGCAGAGGACCGTGCTGGAGGTAGTTCAGGTAAGAGGTTTCGCAATGAGGAGGGTAGTAATAGCTGACCTGAGGCATGCAGAGCTTGTGGCGGGGTCAACCCTGGTCAACGGTGCTTCCTCCGTGCTGGAGTTTGCCGAGGATGCGGTCAGCAGGGACACTTTATCCGAGAGTGCCCTCACAGGCAAGGAGGACCCAGCAGGAGATCTGGACCCCCGGATGCAGGGAGAGGCGGAGTCGACAGATCTGTTGCACGACCATAGCAGGATCGGAGAGCTGGACGGGTCTTCACCATCCAGGCTGAGGAGGCGAGTGGCGCCCACACCGGAACGGGAGGTACGTTATCCATTTTTGGGCCTTATTTGTTGTATGGTTTGGTTTTGTGCTGTGTTTTCCATCTTCACGGAGCGAGTGTGGAAGGAGGACTTGGAGCTTCGAGGAGCAGCTTGTCGCGATTTCGAGGACGAACTCCTTTTAAGGATGGTGGATTGTAAAGACCCTAACCTTGATTAGGGTTTAATGGTGATTAGGGGTGCTAATTGGAGGGTTTGCATGGGAAGTTGAGGAGGAATAGGAGGAATGTTGTTGTTGATGGAGGTGTGGGCTATGGAGTAGGTGTGGGCTATGGATGGTGTGGTTGCTGTTGGTGTTGGGTTTGAAGAAGGAGAAGCACACCTCTCTCTCTCACATCTTCCTCTCTCTCTCTCTCACGTTCTTCTTCTTCTTCTTCCTCTCTTCATTCTTCTCTCCACCCATATATTCCTCTCCTGTTGCACTCGAGCACCGGTGGTGATCGTGCGTGCGTCGAGTGGGGCCGGTGGAGAGCTCAGTTCGAGGTGGTGATCGTCGGAGGCAAGCAATGCGGTGAGCTCCGGTGTTCTTCGTCGTTCTTCAAAGAGAAGGTATGCCAAGTTCTTGCCTTAGAGGCCTTTAGTGATCACCCACGTTGGGGTGATGTTTTGGTCGGTCGCGGGAGGTCGGAGACCTCGCCGGCGACGAGGAATCGGCGTATAACCTTGGCTGGCGCGAGGTTGAAGACGTCTAACGGTCGACCGGGTCCCTCGGATGGTCGACCGAATGTAGTGTATTTTGACTGTCTGTGGTGTTTCGGTCGACCGGGTCCTTGTGTTCGGTCGACCGGAACTTAAGTGTATCAGACCTTCATTTGTTGTGTGCAATCAACCGTTTTATGACTAAGAAATATTAGGATGCCCTGGTAGGTTTCGGTCGACCGAGACTCCTAAGTCGGTCGACTGATAGATTTGATTTTGATGTTGACCAGACTCCGGATTTTGACCTCGTTCGGTCGACCGATTTTAGACCTTCGGTAGACCGTTGGGACTTATGTTTTGCGCAAATAGTTCGACCATGGCAGACGCTTCGGTCGACCGAATCCCTTGTGTAAGCGGTCGACCGAGTTGTCACTTTCGGTCGATCGATTCCCTTGTGGAAGCGGTCGACCGGATGTCACTTTCGGTCGACCGATTCCCTTGAGGAAACAGTCGACCGAGTTGTCTCTTTCGGTCGACCGTTTTGCACAGGACAGAATTCCTGGTTCCGCTTAGGATACCAACTCTGTCCACGGAAACCCGTGTCCTCGCCTTGTGCGTGAGTCGGGAGGTGACGGTGGGCGTGTTACGCGTGTCTGCCCAGGACCGCCGTGTGGAAGAGTGTGGGTATCCGGAACGCGTCACCGCCATGTATGGATCGTGACAAATATGAGGGATTGTTTTGACTCGCGTTAGAGTAGCAGCCTGAGGGATTGCGGATCTCACTGCTTCAGCGGGCACACAACTGTCATTGGGTTAAGTGACTACCGGCCTGAGGGGCTACGGAGGCCACTGCCCTGCTTTTATAGCAGCGGAGTTGGTGTCTACATGTGGAGCTCGTTGACCCTGCGGACTTCGGTTCGGATCTGTCGATTGTCTGGCTTTTGTGTGGCGGATATGTTTGACTGGCCTTGATGGCAGTGATTGCACGTGCCCGTGCGGCCTGTGTGGCAGCGGGAGGGCCCCTGTGCCGCCTGTGTGGTGGCAGGGAGGATCGCGCGTGGCCTGTGTGGTTGCGGCGATGGACTGCCGATGATGTGTTCCGGCAGGTAGCTCAATTGGGCACCTATCGAGTGAGGTACCATGCGGCTTGTGTGGTGCCGGTGATGGACCGACCTGACCGACGGCTCCGTTGGTGTGGTGGTGGACCACGATGTTTTCAGATCTCATTCTACCAGCGCGGAAGTGCGAACGCCTCCTCACCGATCCCTTGGCTTGTGTAGTCGCGTGTGGGGATGTGTTGCGTACTGTCCGTTAGACCATATGTGCCTACGGTAGGTCTCTACGGGGACCCGATGTTGGACCGTGTGACCTGTGTGGCGGCGGTGATGTTTGACCGTGTGGCCTGTGTGGTACCGGTGGTTGTTGGACCGTGCGGCCTGTGTGGCGACGGCGATGTTGCGGAACGTGGGGCCTGTGTGGCAGCGGTGGTGATTGTAGACCGCAGGGCCTGTGTGGCAGCGGGATTGATTGCAGGACGGATGTCCGATTTTGCCCTTGTGGGAATGTTGTTTACTGCTTTGTATTTCATGTCATGCTACACTAGTATGTTAGGGCGTATAGGTGAGCTTGTCATACGGGGTTTCCTTATGGAAACTCAGGCATTGTTGTTGCATCTTTTTCAGGACCACGTTAGGTTCCGGCAGGTGGTGACTGAGGGAGATTGCACTTTGGGACTGGATCATGTCGTCTACCTACTTTAGGTTGTCGTGATTACATGTACTATGTGTTTTGTGTTATGATGTAATCACTCTTTTAACAAACTCTTATGTAATATGGTACACCAGACGTATTTGGGTGTTTCTTTCTGTAATGTCCCCCACTTTTGATTGTTTTATCCTTGCAGTCCTCTTGATTTTAAAATTTTAAATTTCCCGCTGTTCAGGTATGTTACACTTAACCTACGCCAATATCAAAGAATTGACACAACATATATAATCTTTCTTTATTTATCCAATTTGCTTGAGTAATTTCTTCAAATCTTTATTTCTGTCAATTGAGATGTATGATTTGAATATTTGCCCTGTAAAAATTGAAACTTCCGTTGGTAGAAGAAATTTTGTTGTCATATATCAAAATAATGGATGTTGTGTTCTATCAACAATAAGATTGACGGTAAGTAATGACCCACAAAACATGAAACACACAGAAGGTAATTTCACAGTTTAAAACGTGTATATAAGAAAATAGTTCACAGTTTACAAAGTGCATTTAAGAAAATAGTTATTAGCTAGTCATATGCAGAATCTCCAATATCACTTGGAACCCAAGCAAAAAATCGTAGAACTTTTCAGCATAATTATGAAATAGCAACAATATTTTCGGAACAATAACGTACCAAGAGAACAGATATAGACCACAAGATCAGTCTATGAAAATATGATTAAATGTCACTTATTTTCTTTTAATCATTGCTTTCTCAGGGATAAGGATGACCGACCATCACGTGGTCATCGGATCTCCTTCTCACGCCCATCTTCTTCTTCACCTGGAGTCACATATGTCTATTTCATATTATTGTAAAAAGAAACACATGTCTATTTCATATTTCTTATTAATTGTTGCATGCACGAAACCAAACTGTTCAGATGTACGTATCATCGTAACACTGAATCACAACTTAAATCAAGTTGAGATACCTCAGCTGATTATCTTAGTGTTTATTTTGGGTGTTTCCTCAACCAAACGTTTTGCAAGTTCAAACTACACCAGATCAATGTGGCTGGAATTCTCCTACTCCTTCTCGGGGTTTACGTGTATACATTCGTTCCATTAAAATAAAAAATTGCGATTTTTTAAAAAAAACAAACTCCAAATCACAGCATAGTTTGTGTGGCTCCCGGATTAGTAAGCTCGTGTGGTTGAGGCTAATTGCCCCCATTTCCAAATGCAACCCACGAAAATTATTAAATAGTTAAGTTGAAAACAAGAGCAACAAATTTTATTGACCATGTGTTGTTAATTTAATCCAATAGTAGCCTAATTTAATTAGGTAATAATATTTGTATATTAATGACCATCTGATCGTTTTTACCTACTGTTAAGAAAAAGTTAAGACTCTCAGATCTTAACTAATGAACTAATCGTATATGAATATTGTATATATATATTTCTTATTTACTTATTGTTTTAAAATAATACTTATTGTCACACCATTGTTCCAAAGATGGCAAGAAGTAGACCATCGTCGATTCGAAGCAAACGGAGCAACGCGCGCACAAGGCAAGAGAAGCGGTCGAGTGGAGAGCGAACGGGTCAACCTTAGGATTAGGAGCACGAAGCGTAAGGCAGAAGATGTGGAGGTGAATGCCTGATCGAGTAAGAGGCCGGGAGCGAGCAAGAGGCTAACTTAATGGTTATGAGTATGTTTGGTTATTAATAATATACCTACCTTTATGTTATTATGGTGATGATCGGTACGTACTTCTGACCTACGACCATGGGCACGGGGAACCGATCGTCACGTTGTGATTCACGTGGGCTTGTCCTTTCAAGTAGTTGCAATGTCGATTCTTACATCGATCCACAAGTATGGGACGGTACATGCATGGCCGCATGAGCAGATACGTTATTCTAAAAAATGCCATGTATTTGCAACTTATGTGCTTTCTCATGCAAATAGTCAATGATGTATTTGCGATGATATTGAGGTTTGTGCATGTCTGTGTCATACTTAGGGTGCAACCCGATACGAATTATAGACGGATAGTCTGTATCCGTACGATTTTCTAAGGATACGAATATCATATCATTTTTCCATATCAGGGCAGATATGGATACAAATATTGGATTTCAAGTTCTTATATAAAAAAATAATTTTAGCAAATACAAATATGTATAATTGGTCAAATACAGATATCTGTAAGATTAAAATAATGGTTTTCACTAAATATGTTAAAAATAAATTAATTTTACATGGTTCCTTTTAATTTGTACTTAAATTTTTACTACACATAAAAATTATTACATTTCTAAACTAATATAGTTAAGATATCATTTAATCCAATTTAAGAGGTAAATTTTTATGTGAATTACCATGATCAACACTAACTTTATATTGTATATGTATACTGCATTTATTTATTTTTATCTGCATCCGTTTATAAAATATCTGTTCGATATCCGAATCCATTTTGTAAGGATATGGATACATATTTTTCATATCCAATATGATCTATATCCGTATCTATATCCGCAAATCAAATATGAATATGGTAATACTCATATCCGATCCATTAGCACCCCCAATCATACTTGTGTAACAATGTGTTGGTATAGGAATTTAAGGATTTTGAATTATTGAGTTCCAAAGTTGCTGGTATTTTCCGAGGTAACAAGGTTTGATGTATGTAAGATTTCTCAAGAATTTTCTACAATAATCAAACGTTAAAGTGCATGTATATGGCCAGTGGTGGAGCCACATAGGGGGGCAGGTGGGGCATCTGCGCCACCCAAATTTTCCAACAAAAAAAATCCCCCATTTTTATTATTCAATCTTCTAGATTTAAGTGTAGTATATTGAAGTTTTCAATTTTGTTTATTCAATGTTATAGATTTTAGTGTAGTATCTTGAAATTGGTAGTATAATTGTTTAACTGTGGTTTAATTTGAGATTTGAGAGGAGTTAAGATAATATTTTGACAAAAAATGAGTTTAGAGTCAATTTGATTCAGATTGGAGACTTTGAAGCTCTTTTGAACAACTATATTTGGAAGTAAGCTATAATCTTGGATTTGCATTGTCGTGTAAGTTTGATGAATTTTTAATTGAAAAATGAACATTGCATAGATTTTAGTTAGGTGTTGTAGATGTTTGAGATTTGAGTTTTTTTATATTATGATGTGTTATCTTACTTTTCTAGTACAATTATGCTTATTTACATGTTATATCTCACTTTGATACTGTAGAGTTTTGTTGACTAAAAATGGAATGAAGCTTATTCATCAAGGTCATTCATACATAAGAGTCGTAGAATGAATAATAAATCTAAAGTCTGCAATTCCAAGAATGAAAATAGCAATGAGCATAAATAGTAACAATTATTACAAAATTCTTTTATTATAATTTTAGGTAATACTTATACATTATTTTTGCTCTCTCTATTTGTCTAGATTTATTGATTTTAAACTTAAGAACGAACATAGCCAATAATTTTTCCCAAACCACATGCTTTGTGTTTGGATATTGGAATTTGAGTTGTAAGAACAAAATCAATTTAATTGATGTGTAGTGTTTTATGATTTTAATTTTTTTTAAGATGCTTAAATTTTAATATATTCAAGTTTGGAAAAAAATGTTAAAAATAGGAATGATATTTTCAATTTTTATTTTGTTTAGTAAATAATTTATTTAAAATATAATCTTAAAGTTGTGGATCCTCAAATAAATTCGAATTCTATATCCGTCCCTGTATTTGGCGACCGTGCGTGATCGAACAATTTATGTTTAGAAGGTCTATACCACAAGGTGCGACTAATTTAGTTGGATAAGCGCTTATTGAATTGGTTGACTTAACTCGGAAGGTAGAAGCTCAACTCTAAAGTGACATCTGGAAAATCACCAACTTTATGTACAAATTATTATTATTATTATTATTATTATTATTATAACTAACTAACTTAGGTTGTGTCACTTAAAATTCCAAATATGAAGACAAAATTAATGTTTATTTGGAAATTTATTATGTTGTTGACGGGTAGTTGAGGTCGTAATAACACAAGCTAAAAATATATGGGAGTTATTAATGCGATACAGGTTCAGGTCGCGCTATTTGTTTTAAAAAAACACAGATTTTCAACCTGTGCTAAAATATTTAACTATTGAATACTTATACTATTAATAAAATTGGCTCTTTCCTGTAAAAAAACGATATGTACTATTAATATGTACAACCAATATTAGTGCCCTAATACCCAAAATTAACAATAGAATTGTGAGCAGGCCCGAAATTTGTAATCCTTGAAAGCTCTTGCACCACAAACGAAAGATAACATATTGGAACTGAAAAAAAACGAGCAACAATGCTTTCACAAAATGAAAACAAACAACATTCACCATTACTATCCACTATCAAGCGCTTTAAAAAAAATCTACAATATTCTTGCCGTAATACCGAAGAAGATAATTTTTTTGGATAAAACCGAAGAAGACATTAAGACTTACGGAACTGCAACTTCATAGATATCAAATGATCACCACGTACAAAATGTACTCAGCCTTGAAAATCTAATAAATATATATACAACCGTTTGACTTCCAAACCATTCCCACTGATTCATAGATGGGACCAACATGAGTCTCATATCAAAATGCGAAAAGTATGGCATATTTCTCCTAACTTATGGTTGTTCTTTCTAAGGCACGAACCACAACCACAAGTCATTGAAATGGTCATCACTTGTGCACATCAAATTCATTAATCAATTGTGCTTGTCTTGTGTATAGATGTAATCGAGATGTGCTGTGAGGGTTCTCCTCGCCAAGCACTCCTCCTTTCCAAGCCCTTCACATCCTTCCACACCAACATCCTGCAAAAATACCATTAATTTTATTGAACTCTATACAGAATTTTTTCAAAAAGAGGCACTCTATACAGAATCATGTATGAATTTTATGTTAGATTAGACAAAGTAAATAAGTTGAATGTGTTGGAAATACAATCTCACGATGTAGCTTGCAAATTTTTTACAATAACATTGTACAACTTATATCTAAATTTAGATTTCAAAAAAGGCAACAAAAATTTACATTTTTCTTTCTATTTAATTTTCATGTGGACTAACAAGTCCATAACAAAGAATATCCAAGTAAGTATTCACAAAGACTAGTTGTGAGTGGGAATGAAATTGAATTTAGGCGCAAAATGAGATTTACCACTTGATTAGCCTTCGGTTCGGGCCGGATTGCATGGGAAAAGGAAGTGGTGAGGACAAGAACACATAGGAACAAAGCAGTGATTGTTTTCTTCGACATGTTTTGTTGGTTCAAATAATGGATATTGAAGAGATGGGGGGAATGAGAATGATTAGTCTTCGTTGGGGAAATGATGGGGGTCTTGGAGTGTTTATATAGAGAAGTGGTGCAAGAACAGACACAACAACAAAATCTATTTTTTAGATTTTTTATATTCTATTTCGGGGTTTTGTTTGGCTTACGTCAATTCCACTGATTTGGTTGGATGTGAAAGTTTCCCGGATTGAGATTTATTGCTTTGAAGATTTTGTCTATTCTTGGAATTTATCTTTTCTATGACGTCTATTCCTTCTCTCTCCATAATATTTGGTTTTGACAATTTTTCTAAGGGTTATTTGCTTGGATACACTCATACACATCAAAATGATCTCATTTAGGTTTTAGATAATTTTTCTAAGGCAACTTTATGTTAAGAATGTCTTCCTTCAATGATCAATTGTAGAAGAGGTTTACATGAGTCAAAGTTCCAAACTTTTCAGATGATCATCTTAGCTATGTTTCCAGGCTCAATAAAGACTTTATGGCTTCAAGCAGGCCCCCAAGAATTTAGTAACTTTTTATTATCCAAAGGATTTATAGTAGTGGAGATGGCTCACTCTTCATTTCTCATTCACCTCAGGTCTTGCTTATCTTACTTTTTTTGTTGATATTAACGTTTTAGCTAGTGCAAACTCCACTTCCATTAATTGTCTTATTTCCATTTTTGAAGTTGAATTATCCATGACATACTTAGGTCGACCTTTGCATAATTTTTAGTTATAGAAGTTAGTAGAGTCTCATTTGGTTTGTTTCTTAGCTAACAACATTACGCATTCTCTATTTTAAGAAGAATTCCTGCGGACTCTGCTCGGTTTTTAAATACTGCAATGATTGTTAGGCTTCTTAAGAATAGAGATAACACTCATTTTCTAATCCCTCTCTTTATAGGCAAACAGTTTGCTCCCTCTAGTACCTCATCGTAACTAGGCTTGATCTCACATTCATGTTAATTATTTGTGTCAATTTATGCATGCTCTTACCAAGTTTCACTACCAATTAGTTAAACATACTCATATATGTAAATGGAACTTTATCTTTAGTATGGACATTCATAGTTGTACTACTATTGTTAGATCCTAACCTTGCTTAAGGCTAATTCCTTGTTTAGTGGACGTGCTTTGCATGGGAAATGGGCGGTGAACAGTGACGGTGATGGGTGTAGGGGCGGGTTACTGTTCGTGTGTTTGGTTGAGGAGAAAGCCATATCTTTCCTTGATCTCTTCACTTCTTCCCTCTTCCTCTCACCATTTTTTCTCTCACTCTTCTTCTTCTCTCTGACGTCCAAAGGCGGTGGAGGAGACCTCGACGCGTGGAGGCGAGCGTGGAGTCAAGGAGGAGAGCGGAAGGCGTACGTGATCGGAGGGTGTTGTCGGGCGTGGACGTGGAAAGATCTCCGGTGTGCTCCGTCTTCTCGTCGAGGTATACCGGCTTCTAGTATGTTTTTGTTGTTCCCCACGTTGGTGGGATGTTTGGGTCGGTCGGAGACCTCGCCGGCGACGAGAAACAGCGTAAAATCCTCGGCTGGTGGGGGGTTGCTGTCGACCAACGGTCGATTGGTGCCTTCGGGCGGTCGACCGGTTTAGTGTTTTTGCCAACTTTAACCAACGTCGGTCGAACGATGTCATTGTGGCGGTCGACCGATTGCTTGTGTGCTGGTGAGTTGGGGCTTCATGTTGGTTTTCGGTCGACCGTCACTTGTCGTGGGTTCGACCGGAACTTAAGTGTACTTGATGATATTGCATGTTGTTCGACCATTTTCGATATATCGTTCGACCGTTATATGATGTAGACTATTAGGATGACCCTGGTAGTTTTCGGTCGATCGGGACCCCTGAGTCGGTCGACAGAATAGTCTTTGATGATTTTGACCAACTCCGGATTTTGACCTCGTATTCGGTCGACCGGTTTTAGACTTCTGTTCGACCGTTTGGACTTAGGTGACGCGCAGAATAGTTCAACCGTTGTAGACTATCGGTCGACCGAACCTATTGGGGACGGTCGACCGGTTATGTAATAACCTAATCTAAACACTGAAATTAAACTAAACTAAACCTAACTTACCCTAATTAATTATGTTAATGAAGAGTTAGGAGATAAGGATGGGAAGATGAGGTGGCTTGCTATGGTTGGTAGATTTGGAGGTGGTTAACTAAAGGTGATATATATAGTAAAGATAAGGTTAAGCTAAAAACGTTTTGCTTCTTTGTTTTGGATTACCAGAGAGTGAGAGAAGAGTTTAGAGAGAAGAAGAAGAAGAAGGTGAAGAAGAAGAAGAGGAGAAGAAGGAGAAGAAGGAAGAAGAAGAGGAGTGAAGTGACTCAAGCTTGGGAGGCTTCCACAACCGTCAAAAAGGTATGCCAAATCTTCCTACACAGACTGGGCAGACGGGGACTGGCGCTATGCATGACCGGTTTATGCGCCAGCATCTACCTACCTTTCTGGGGCAGTATGACGCAGAGGCTGCGGAGGAGTGGATCTTCACGATGCAGAAGATCTTCAGTGCTATTGGTTGTCCTCCAGAGGCGAGAGTGGGCCTGGCTACTTATGTTTTGGGCGGTGCTGCGTCCAACTGGTGGAGGTCCACATCTGCAGTAGTGTTTGCGGACAGAGACGATATAGCCTGGGAGGAGTTCGTTGGCGAGTTCAACGAGCAGTATTTTCCGCAGCATGTCCAGGATGAGAAGAGGGAGGAGTTTCTGAGTCTTCAGCAGGGAGACATGACCCTGGCAGGCTACATCGGGAAGTTCAATGCCCTAGAGCGTTACTGTCCCGAGATGTACATCACACAGAAGCAGAGAGCTGGGAAGTTCGTCCGAGGGCTCCGGAAGCAGTTGAGGACGAAGGTGCTGACACGTCTGCCACGCACATTAGCCGATGCAGTGAAGAGTGCTACTGTTCTCGATCGTGACTACAGAGAGAACTACCAGGATGAGAGGAGGCCATCGGGTAGGTTCTCTGGGCGGCCGAGAGGTCAGACTGGAGGGAATCCGGGCAAGAGGCCCCGATTCGAGGGAGCAGGAGTTGCGGTACCACGACCTGAGCCTTGTGGTACTTGTGGGAGGTTTCACTCCGGGCCGTGCTTCACCCCCGGAGCATGTCATGGGTGTGGCCAGCTGGACCACTTTATTAGGAACTGTCCGAGCCGAGGAGCTGGACCGAGCAGACCACCGGGGTTACCAGCACCCGGCAGAGGTGGAGGCGAAGGTAGACCACCTTTTAGACCACAGCAGGGACAGCGCACCGGCAGAGTTTTCACCATCCAGGCAGAGGAGGCTCGTGATGGAGGCGCTGTTGTGGAAGGTACACTTCTTGTCGCTGGTTCAGTAGCTAGGGTGCTCTTTGATTGTGGCGCGACACACTCGTTCATCTCAGAGCGATTTGCGGGAGTGTTGGGTTGTACCCTTGCGATGTTGACTGCCACTTTGGAGGTCAGCACACCCCTGGGTCTGGTGGGCACTGTGGGGAGATTTGTCCCCGGCGCCACGGTTGTTTCGGGAGATCAGGAGTTTCCGGCAGACCTGGTCTTGCTACCGATGGAGGACTTTGATGTCATACTTGGGATGGATTGGCTGTCCCAATATGATGTTCGAGTCTTGTGCCGTGAGAAGAAGATTTTGATCCCGAGGAAGGGTTTGCCTGATATTCTGATCAGAGGGATCAGAAACAGAGGGGGTCGCATTATTGTATCTGCCGTGAGAGCTCAGAGGCTATTGCAGCAGGGTTGTACAGCATTTTTAGCGACACTTGTGGTTGCGGAGGCAGAGTCTCAGAGGATAGAGGACATTGAGGTGGTGCAGGAGTTCACTGATGTTTTTCCAGCGGAGATTCCAGGTTTACCACCACACCGGGAGTTGGAGTTCGGCATAGAGTTGGTAGCTGGCACTACACCACAGTCGAAGGCTCCATACCGGATGGCACCTGCTGAGTTGGCAGAGCTGAAGAAGCAGTTGCAGGAGTTGATGGACTCTGGATTTATCAGGCCGAGTGTCTCGCCTTGGGGTGCACCAGTTTTGTTTGTGAAGAAGAAGGACGGATCCTTGAGGATGTGCATAGACTACAGGATGCTGAACCAGGTGACGGTGAAGAATAGGTATCCCTTACCTAGGATCGAGGACCTCTTTGACCAGCTGCAGTCAGCGAAGGTTTTCTCGAAGATTGACCTGCGTTCAGGATATCACCAGTTGAGGATCCGAGATGAGGACATCCAGAAGACAGCTTTCAGGACGAGATATGGACACTATGAGTTCTTGGTGATGCCATTTGGATTGACGAATGCTCCGGCAGCGTTCATGGATCTGATGCACCGGACATTCAGGCAGTATATTGATATATTTGTGATTGTCTTCGTGGATGACATTTTGATCTATTCACCAGATGTGGAGCAGCACAGAGAGCATCTGAGGATTGTACTCAGCATCTTGAGGGCTCAGCAGTTATATGCTAAGTTCTCAAAGTGCGAGTTTTTGTTGGACAGACTGGTGTTCCTTTTGCACATTGTATCGGCAGAGGGGATATCAGTGGATCCAGCGAAGGTAGAGGCAGTGACACAGTGGAGGACCCCTACGAGCGTGACGGAGATTAGGAGCTTTGTTGGACTGGCGGGCTATTACCGTCGCTTCATCAAAGACTTCTCGAGGTTGGCAGCACCACTGACGGCTCTAACGCAGAAGGGAGTCACCTTTGTATGGTCGCAGAAGTGCAAGGACAGCTTTCAGGAGCTGAAGAGACTGTTGACCACAGCACCAGTTTTGTCATTGCCGAGTGGCACGGGTGGATTCGTGATTTATAGCGACGCTTCAGGTGTTGGCTTAGGATGTGTACTTATGCAGCACGGGAGGGTGATCGCGTACGCATCCAGACAGCTGAAGGTCCATGAGAGGAATTACCCGACGCATGATTTGGAGTTAGCAGCAGTGGTTCACGCACTGAAGACCTGGAGACACTATCTTTATGGCGAGCAGTTCGAGGTGTTTACTGATCATCAGAGTCTGAAGTACCTGTTCTCGCAGAAGGAGCTGAACATGAGGCAACGCAGATGGCTTGAGTTCATTAAGGACTACGATTTCACTATCTCTTACCATCCGGGGAAGGCGAACACAGTTGCAGACGCTTTGAGCCGGAAGGTGGAGGTATCAGTAGCAGGCCTATGCATTCAGGAGTGGCGACTGCTAGAGTCCTTGGCAGAGTGGAGGCCATTTGCTGATAGCTCTGAGGGCACAGTGATTGCCGGATTGAGAGTAGAGCCTCAGACAGTATCAGCAGTGATTCATGCTCAGACTACAGATGAGGAGTTGAGCAGTTTGTTACAGTTAGCTGCCAGAGATGGGTCAGACTTCAGAGTTGGAGTGGATGGAGGTCTGAGATTCAGAGATCGTATCTGGGTGCCGAAGACAGAGGACCTGAGACATAATATCATGTACAAAGATCTGCAGCGGAACTTCTGGTGGCGAGGTATGAAGAAGGACGTTGCAGACTTCGTGTCGAGGTGTTTGGTCTGTTAGCAGGTGAAGATCGAGCACCAGAGACCAGCAGGGCAAATGCAGAGGATTGAGTTGCCCGAGTGGAAGTAGGAGCACGTGACGATGGATTTTGTTACGGGGCTACCGAAGACACGGAGATTCCACGATGCGATTTGGGTTATAGTCGATCGACTGACCAAGTCGGCGCATTTCTTAGCTATTAAGACGACTCTTGCTCTGGAGGGTCTAGCTAAGTTATATATTGATGAGATTGTCATACTTCATGGCGTACCAGTCAGTATCATTTCAGACAGAGATCCCAGATTCACTTCGAGATTTTGGGAGAGTCTACACAGAGCACTGGGGACACGTCTGAAGTTTAGCACAGCTTTCCACTCACAGACTGATGGCCAGTCAGAGCGGACGATACAGACATTGGAGGACATGCTGAGAGCGTGTACACTGGACTGGGCCGGGCATTGGGATGAGCACTTGCCGTTGATAGAATTCGCCTACAACAACAGCTACCACTCGAGTATTGGGATGGCACCATATGAGGCATTATACGGGAGGCCGTGTAGATCGTCGGTATGCTGGAGTGATGTGGGCGAGAGACAGTTAGTTGGACCTGACATTATACAGTTATATTCAGAGAAGGTCGACGTGATTCGGAGACGATTAGCTACAGCACAGAGCAGGCAGAAGAGTTATGCTGATACGCGGAGGCGTGAGCTGACTTTTGAGGTAGGAGATCATGTCTTCCTGAAGATCTCGCCTTCCAGAGGGGTGATGAGATTCGGGAAGAAGGGGAAGCTGAGTCCGAGGTAAGTTGGACCTTTTGAGATATTGGATCGGGTCGGTGAGGTGGCATATAGGATTGCACTACCACCACAGTTCGCAGGACTTCACAACGTCTTCCATGTTTCTATGCTGAGGAAGTACGTGGCCGATCCAGCTCATGTGATAGAGATATCAGTACAGGAGATCCAGCAGGATTTGTCATTAGATGAGAGACCAGTTGAGATTGTGGATCAAATGGTACATCAGCTCAGGAGGAGAGCGATTCCGATGGTGAAGGTCAGGTGGCAGCATCACAGTGTCAGAGAGGCTACCTGGGAGATCGAGGAGGATGTCAGGAAGCAGTATCCAGAGTTATTCCGGTAAGTCAGTTGTTTCGAATTTCGCGGACGAAATTCCTTTAAGGAGGGTAGATTGTAATAACCTAATCTAAACACTGAAATTAAACTAAACTAAACCTAACTTACCCTAATTAATTATGTTAATGAAGAGTTAGGAGATAAGGATGGGAAAATGAGGTGGCTTGCTATGGTTGGTAGATTTGGAGGTGGTTAACTAAATGTGATATATATAGTAAAGATAAGGTTAAGCTGAAAACGTTTTGCTTCTTTGTTTTGGATTACCAGAGAGTGAGAGAAGAGTTTAGAGAGAAGAAGAAGAAGAAGGTGAAGAAGAAGAAGAGGAGAAGAAGGAGAAGAAGGAAGAAGAAGAGGAGTGAAGTGACTCAAGCTTGGGAGGCTTCCACAACCGTCAAAAAGGTATGCCAAATCTTCAATATAACTCACTTATGCCTTGTGAGTGTTGGGGATCGACGTTGGTGTCGAATTCCCCGTCGGATTTCAACCAATTCAGAGGTTGAAGACGACGATCGGTCGACCGGTGCCTATGGGCAGTCGACCGATCCTATTATTATATTGATGTTTACCCGCGAACGGTCGAACGATGTCTTAGGACGGTCGACCGTTATGCCAGATTTGTGCGGGAAAAAGGGGTTATGCTGTTATCGGTCGAACGGGACCACTTAGCCGGTCGACCGAATAACAATGAGAATGGGTCGGTTGGGGATTTTGACTTATTAAACAGTCGAACGTCCTTCACCTTGTTCGACTGATCCATTCGATGCTTAGTCGGTTGGGAGCTTTGACCATCAAAACGGTCGACCGCTCTTTAACTTTCGGTCGACCGACTGAGCATTTTAATTTAGCAGTAGAGTGCCTGTGATGTTTCGGTCGAACTGTATAAGCAGTTCCGGTCGACTGAATGTCACTTGGGCAAGATACTGAGAAGTCCTGTTATCGGTTGAACGACCCCTTGGTTCGACCGATCGGATATATATATTATATAAATTTGTATAGCGTAGACCATCCAAACGGTCGACCGCTAGATGACTTTTGTTCGACCGATTGGTCGGTATTTCGGTTGGCGTGGTTCGACCGGTAGACTTGTTTGTACAGTACTGTGTACTGTGTGGGGGACCGGTCGACCGGTGTGCTTTTAGCGGTCGACCGATCTGCCGCAGGTTGATGGATTTATCCACACACGATCCGTTGAGTATAGGTCGACTACCGGCTCCGAGGCGACGGTTGATTACCGGCTTTGAGAGCTACGGATTTCACCTTCGACGAAGGCGTATTATTGTACTACTGTTGCCTCTCTTACCGAGCGGGGTGTGAGGGATGTGTGCCGTAAACCTTGGGCAGTTTGCGAGGGTTTAGCGGTAGGCCGAGGATGTTCCGGCAGGGTGCGCGCTTGGCGGCTCTTGGGGGAGCAGCGGTTGTCGTCTGACCCGAGTTGTGTATTCGGCGGGCTGACTCACTCCTGGGGTGGCGGCGTGTACCGGGGGTTCCTTCCTGCACTTTTTGGGGAGCAGTGGTGTCGACTGACCCTTGTGAGGCAGCGGTGGACTGACTTGACCCTAGTGACAGGAGTGGTTCAGTGCCGCGGAGGCGGTGAGGGCATTATTGTGGGCCCGAGGTGGATGATCATGTGCATAGCATTGCATTGTCTTTAATTCCTTTTTATATTTTAGGAGGTTTGGTATACGGGGTTCCTGCAGGGAACTCAGGCATGTTTGTTTGTTTTCATTTCAGGTAGCGAGTAGCATTAGAGTCAGGTAGTGACCGAGGAGAATGCCCCCGGGATCAGATCATGTTCTCTTTATTATCTTCTTTTGTTTGAGGTAGTGATTACATGTATATTCACTTTTGTTGTAATCACAGTTGACTCATTTATATAGTTTGACTTCCACGTGGGTCTGTATCTTATATATTTTATATATATGTTAGTTTGTTTTCCCGTGACGTGCCATGTGTTGACCGTTGATGGTCTTTATTATTGTTTAAATTTTCCGCTGTTTTCGGGTACGTTACAGGTTAGGCTTTTTTGGTCGACCGTTTGTGTGCAGAACTGAATTCCTGGTCTTGTTGTGTGTCAACTCTGTCCACGGAAACCCGTGTCCTTGCTTAGAGTGTGAGTCGGGAGGTGACGGCGGGTACGTGGTCGTACCGCCCAGGGACCGCCGTGTGGAAGAGTGTGGACACTTGGGTCGTGCCACATCCGTATTGGACGTGGTGTGACGTGTTGTTGTCTTACTCTCTGGTGAGTAGCAGACCTGGGGATCGCGGATCCCAATGCGTGTTGACAGTTGGCTCGTGGAGCATGATGACCCTGCAGACTACGGTCTGGACCGGTCCGATGTTGTGCCGGACGTATGTCGTGCCGCCGATGTTGTGCCGGCGATGCCGCCGAGGTTTTGCCGGCGATGATGGTGTCGACGATGTTCTGGCTTGTGGTTGTGTCGTCCGATGTTGTGCCAAACGTATGTTGTACCGCCGATGTTGTGCCGACGATGCTGCTGATGTTGTGCCAGCGATGATCCCCAATTGGGCACCTATCCTGGGATGTTGACCGACCGGGCTACGGCTCCGTCGAAGGTGGTGTAGACCACATGGTTCCTTGCGCGGAACTGCGGACGCTCCTCACTGATCCCTTAGGCTCGTGTAGTCGCGTGTGGGGGGACGCATCGCATGCTGTCCATAAGACCGTATGTGCCTACGGTAGGTTTCCGAGGGAGACTCGTTGTTGTTGCTGGACGGATGTCCTTGTGGACCCTGTTGAAGGTCGTTGTTGTTGGACCGAGGTCCCGTTTACCCTATTGTGGGACTTGATGCATTGCAGATGTGATATGACATGCCACTAGTATGATAGGTTCATTTACCGTACTATTGCATGCATATATGTGAGCTTGGCATACGGGGTTTCCTAATGGGAAACTCAGGCATCGTTGTTTGATTCATGTTTCAGGATCGCAGTAGGTTCTATCGGGTGGTGACAGCGGGCGCACACATTTTGGGGTCAGGATCCTCATCGGACTCTTCGAGGTCATCGTGATTAGTTTACCTATCTTTTCATTATATTGTTGTAATCACGTCTTTTGACAAACTCTGTTGTATTATTGGTGCACCGACTGTTGACTTATATGAGTAACATTCTCATTCATGATTTTATCTCAGAAATCTCTTGATTGTTTAAATTTTTAAATTTTCGCTGTTCGGGATGGTACAACTATTGATTTGTATGCATTCTCCCATTCTGATTGGGTAGGATATGAAAGAACTAGATGCTCGTTTACTGGGTTTTTTGTAATATCGTAACCCTTACTTATGTTTTAATTGTGTTTAGGGGTGGATTAGAGAGGATTGAGATGGACGACTGAGATCGATTTTGGGAAGAGTATATAAGGTTTGGTTTTCTCATGTCTCCCATTCTCTCTCTCGCGTCTCTCACTCTCTCACTCGTCTCTCCCCCTCAGTGCTTCCTCTGTGTTCGTGGAGGTGGGATCGTCGACGCTTGCTTGAGCTCAATTGGGTACCGCGTCGAGGTGATCGAGTTCGTGGAGTTCACCGGAGAAGAAGGGGTTGCGAGGAAGTGTCGTCGTTGGTTCTTCAAAAGCTTCTTCAAGCCTTAAGGTATGTCAAACTTGCTTTTACGCTCACCTATTATCAGTGTGGGGGTGGGAGCGGTCAACGTTAGGCCATTTTGTCTCGTCGGACCTGGACAACAGTTTCTGCACTAAAATCGGTCGACCAGTGTTCTGGGTTCGGTCGACCGGTTATAGTGTATTTTGGACAAAATCCCTCGCACCGGTCGAACGATACCTTCGTGGTGGTCGACCGGTGGTACAATTCTAGCGAGAGATGGAGGCTCTGGGTATTTTCGGTCGAACGGGACCCCTTTGCCGGTCGACTGAGAGTACTGTCGTAGGTCGGTTGGGGCGTTGACCATCCAAATGGTCGACCGCCTGGTTGACTCGTCCGACCAACGACTTAAGTTAACTTAATGTCCGGTCGACCAGAAGTGTTGTTTCGGTCGACCGTGTAGAATGGTTTGTTGAATGATTTACACTGGTGGATTTTGGTCGACCGCTAGTGTTGTTTCGGTCGACCGTGTAGTGTGGAATGTTGGCGGGTTCTACTGGAGGTTTTCGGTCGACCGGAAGTTTGGCATCGTCCGACCGTTTGATCGTGGATTGCGAAAATGTTTTCTTACTGGTGCTTATCGGTCGACCGGGTCCCCTTTGTCGTTCGACCGATTGGTGGGTTTTTCGGTTGGGTCAGTTCCCTAGGTGAGGATCGGTCGACCGTTAAACGGATTTCGTTCGACCGTTTCTGCCTGTTTTTGTTGGATTCGTGGTTTTATAAGTACACTTGACGGCGGCTCGTCTCTCCGGCCCCAGTGGGCAACTGCACGGACTGTCGCCCGATAGTGGTGTGCTTGTACGCTTGAAGGTGGCTCGTCTCTCCGGCCCATTGGGCAACGGCACAGACTGTCGCCCGATAGTGGTATGAGTGTTTGATTGAAGGCGGCTCGTCTCTCCAGCCCCAGTGGGCAACGGCACAGACTGTCGGCCTGATATCTTGTGGTGGTGCCTTGTGTGCACGGGTTGTCGTTTGGCTATGGCTGGGAGGGAGGTCCCAGGAACTTAGCGGTTGTGTCGGTTGTTCTATTCATTGTTCATTGTATCTTTCCCTATTGTTCATATATGTGTTAGGGTTTGACATACGGGGTTTCCTTCTGGAAACTCAGGCATATTTTATGTCTGCTTTCAGGCCGTGAGCGGCGTTAGAGGGTGGTGCCTGCGGATGAGAGCTGCTGGGAACTGATCCTGCTTTCCCCTCGTTTGAGGTTGTTGTGATTACATTTGTATATTTTATTTTATAGTCTTTGATGTAATCACCCTTTTGTAAACTCAGATCTGTATATTGATATATATGTTGGTGCACATTGTGTTTATCTTTGGTAATGTCCTCGGTGATTTATTCTGGTTGTTGATTTTACAATTTAAAAAGTTTTAAATTTTCCACTGTTCGAGGACGTTACATTTTTATGTTCTTGAGGTCAAACTATGTTTCTTGGAAAACCAAGGAAACAAACAACGACCATGACCACTATTGAGCTCACTGAATAACTTATATCCTCAAGGACCTTCAAATCCCTCTTCGATGTCGTCTAGTTCTATTTTTGTGATAATATTAGTGCCTTCCAAAGGACAATAAATTATGTGTTTCATGTTAGGACCAAACATGTGAAGCTTGATTACTACTATGTCCGTGAGAAGCTTTGACTTGTGTGATAATTACAAGGTTTGATTCTTCTGCTGCCTATGCTTGATGTTACCTTCACAAAGGCCTTAGCCGAAGGTGCTTTCATATCTATTTTTGCAAACTCGGCGTAATATCACGAACCAGTTTGATTGGGAATGCTAGTAATCAACGCACCCAATTCTAATGATTAAAGCTTGAATGTTTACGCCCATCAAACCAAGTAAAGGATCCAGATTGGATGAGTCTATAAGTGAGCCTCTGCAACCGACTTAGTGCAATTAGGTTGATGAAATGAACCTTGACCATCTAATGTGATTATTAGGTCTAGTACACCAAATAAGGGTTAAATTGGGTGCAATTATGATTAAGGCTAGAACCCTTATAGGCGGACGTAGGGCGTCTAGGACGTGCTAACTTTTTAAACATGGTGTTTGTCATTTTTATATATGACGGGTTGTCCAATTTAAACACGAAATTTCCATTATTTGTAGTGTATTTCATCACTTCTGGAGGTACATTTTTATACTTATGGTCAATCATTTTTAAATATGAGAGGTTGTCTTTTTTACGGACATCAAGGATGCCCTCGTCCACTAAACATTTTCCTTTGGGTTACCGCATTCCTGTACAAATACCCCTTGTAAGGGACATCAATAAAATTAGGTTTTCAAACCCTTTCTTCTATCTCGTCTTTTGCCTCTTTCTCTTTCTCTTTCTCTTTCTCTTTCTCCTTCTTCTTGTTCTAATTCTAATTCTCTACGGTTTCAAGGCCTACCTCATGCAGTGATTGCTTTAAAGGAAGTGAAGGAAAATGTAGAACTTCAGTTCCAAATTCTAATTCCTAAAACTTTAATTATCTAATCTTCGGTTCCGCTGAATGGTGAAATGTGTATTTTATGATGAGGTTTGGAAAATTATCGTTTTTCAGATATGATTGAAATAACATTTTAGGTATATTATAGGAAATTAGACTTCTTTGGATTTTGAGTGAAATGTGGAAACTCATCTTTACTACAATTTGTGGAAATGTTGGAAGTCATGGATGCAATTTCAGTTTCAGAATTTGTAAGTTTTCTTGTAAAACAATTACTTAAAAGTCATTCCAAAAGCTTGGTTCCCCCATTTTCTTACAGATTTCTTAACCCCAAATATAATAATATATAGGTCGTACTTATCCTTCAGAGGTGAGAACTCATACAAATTTGTACTTATTATGAACTTGGGCTTCTGTATTTTAGAAAGCGGTACAAAATAATAACTTGGATGTTACGAAAAATATTAGTGGAGTTCATTGTTTTTTTTTGAATGAGCATTGGAGTTCATCGTTGACCACGGAAGTTTGTGTGTTTCTCAATCTTGATTTATAGAAGCGATAGGAAAATTGGGATTCAATCTAGACTACACTCAAATTTAACGGACTGGTTTCCTAACTAATTTTTAACTTAACAATGTCATGCGCGCTGACAAGTCATACGACATTTAACCAAAAGCAGATAATTTTCTATCCGATACTAATTTGGTTTCCTAAACGTTAATGCTGTCAAGGCTCAAACAAAAACCGAAGCAGAAACAAAGTATTCGGAACAACACCAAACCCTAAACTAACCAACTGGCCAGACATAGACCGCAATTTCATTCTATGATACGATGATTGCATGTCATTTATTTTATCTAGAATTATTGCTTGCTTATGGATTAGGGCTGCCGAAGATCACGTGGGCTCCCGAATTTCTTCTCACGCCCATCTCCTTCATTACGTGGAAACACATAACATGTCCATTTCTATTTACTGTGACCTATTTCATATTTGTTGTTGTTCCATGCACGAAACCAAACTGTTCAGATGTATTTGTAATAGTAGCCATAATCACGACTACGAGTGTTCGTACGCCAATATGGCCATATGTGCGTATACACATGGGTGGTTAATCCCCCATGCGGTGGCGGTCACGGCTCGGTGACGAATCCAGAAAATTTTACCAGTTATGGCAAAAGTTTGACAAGTAAATATTAATAAAAAAAATCTCTAAATAATTAACATGAAATACCTTTGTAACGACAGATAGAAATATCAAATTTTATGAATTCCTCTATGATTTTTCATATTTTGAGATTGTTGCATTATAGTGTTGTTATCTACAATAGAACATTTTTTATATAATTAAGCAATCAAGCAACCATTCAGAACTTTATCTCCCACCCTATTACAAAGCAAACTCTTGATTACCTTCATTGTTGACAAAGTTTTATGCACAGGATTTGGGGGAACATGCTCAATGCCAATTCCACTAACAAGTACATTAATGGGTAAACTTCATTTTCCAAAAAGATATAATAATTTGCAATCATATATATATGTGAATGTATCAAGTTTCCAATTTATCAATTATAACCTCAATATTAAACTAAATAACAATCATTAGGTTCACGATCAAGCAAAACCCCAAAATTTCGTTCGCTTGATAAACAAATATACTAAATCTCAACAACCTTAGACGACACCTCAATAACTTAATAGATCTTGACAAAATTTTGAAATTAATTTAAAACTTAAAGTTTGAAGTTAGAAAACTTAGAAGGACCTTTGACTAATTTTTTTTTAAAAATTTGCTAGATAATCATTTTGTTCAAAATTGGTACTAGAATTGAGGAAATTTGCGAAATTCTACTGGGGGCATCTGGCAATTAGCCATCTTATATTCTTATCTCTGTTTTAAAAACCGAACCGAACCGACGGTCAGACCGGGTTGGACCGTGAACCGGTAGCAGACCGGTCGGTTCTGTCAAAAAACCGGCCCCCCTTATGAACCGAAGTGAACCGAAGAAAACCGAAAAAACCGATCGAACCGATCGGTTTTTTCGGTTTGGTCGAACCGAAATGAACCGCTTTTTTCAATTTAAACAAAATTTGATTTTTATTGTTTTATTTTTTGTTCAATTTTAACCCAAATTTTAGGGGTTTTATTTTTTACTACTCTTTCCACAACCCCTCACCACGCCTCCACCCCTCACCGCTCCTCCACCCCTCGCGATCATTTCAATTTTGTTTACAGGTTTTAATTAAATTATTTTACAGATTAGTAAATTTGTTGAATTAATCATAGGTTAGACACTTGGTTATTACTTATTATGTAAAAAAATAATAGAAAAAATCAGTTCAATTGGTTGGACCGCCGTTACGGAGTCGGTTCGGTTCAACTCTCGGTTCACAAAATTCCGATGTCATGCTGACATCATCATCGGTTGGATCAGGTTGAACCATCGGTTCGACCACTTTGAACCAAACCGAGCTGTTTTCGGTTCACTCTTCGGTTCGGTTTTTAAAACATTGATTCTTATTACGTGGTATGGGCAAAAAGTGCACTTGCATTCGCCACCTGTCCAACATATGAAACGAGTGCAAAGGCATCAACTCTAATGGTTATGAACTTATGATTGATTAGAGGGATGACCGGCAAAGACATCAACCCCAATGGTTGTGATTAATTATGGAGATGGCGGGTAGGGGTGCACACGGGTCGGGTTGGGTCGGGTTGGAGGTGAAACCCGACCCAACCCGAAAATTTCGGGTTAGGGGAAAACCCAACCCGAACCCGAACCGGTTCGGGTTGAACCCAACCCGACCCGAAATTTTCGGGTCGGGTTGGGTTGGGTCGGGTTGAACCCGAAAATTTGACATGAAGTATTTGCACACCAAGTGCTAAATAATTCCTGAAATGTAAGCAATAAAAATGATATGGATATTCCAAAAACCACAACCATTCAATCCTAACTTATATAAATTGATTTCAATCCTAAATTAAAAACAAACAACCAAGTGAAACAACTACATAACTTCAAACACACCTTAAATGAATACAACTTCAAAATCAGCAAGCAATAGACAATAGTTCAAGCCTTCAAGGTGTCAAGCCAAGAAGCAATAAGTTCAAAATAACTTCAAAATCTAACAATTAACTTAAAACACGATGCCATGAAACAATCCTAATTCCGACATAACATCCAATATTCGTAATGACTAAATAAAATTAAACATTACATCATTATTCATTGTACATAACAACAACATCAAACTGGAAATTCCAGAATGAAAACCCTAACCCTAATCCTACACATGGTTTAACCCTAACAAATATGTTTAAATAAAAGCATCAAAACAACATCATTATTCATTGTACATGTAAAACACAAGAATGAAAACCCTAACCCTAACTCCAGAAATTCCACAAATTCCACAAAACGGAACACTAATCCGAAATTCCAGAAATTTAGCATCAAAACCCTAACAACAACCCTAGCCGTAACCCTAACAATAATCGGAACCCTAACAGTAACCCTTACTAAAACCCTAACAGTAACGCTAACCCTAAATGGAAGTTTGAAATTACCTGCACCGAGTTTGAAGAGGACGCCGTGTTGGTGAAGCAGGATCGACGACTAACGGCGGCGTCTGACGGTGACCTTCAACCGGGCGACGATATGGAGAGAGACGGACGGCGATGATATGAAGCGTGAGGGAGAGGAGGAACTAGAGCGGGAGAGGGATGCACCGACGGGGGATCGAACGTGAGCGTGAGGGGGATCGACCGGTAGGGAGATCGAGCGTGAGTGTGAGGTCGGGAATTGGGGGTGCTGTGGTCGGGAGGGATTTGGGGGTCGGGAGCTTTTCGCAACAAGAAGCACTGAAGCAGTTGTGGAATCGGGTAGCCGGGTAGGGTTTGCTTATATTTGAGCGGGTATTTGGGTCAAGGGTTAATGGGTATTCGGGTTATTAGTGGGTATACGGGTCAGAGGGCATTTTTTTAGCGGGTTCGGGTCTGGTTGGGTCAACCCGACCCCTTCAACCCGAACCCGACCCGAAAATTCGGGTTTCAGAAATTTTTAACCCAACCCAACCCGACCCGACCAGTCGGGTTCGGGTCGGTTTCGGGTTCAACCCGACCCGTGTGCACCCCTAATGGCGGGTATGTACTCTTTTAAGTTTAACCTACGAATATGGAAAGGGGAACCGATGGTCACGTGCTAAGCAGAAATCTTCACGTGGGTGTGTCTTTGCAAAGTCTTATGTCGATCGTGGAAGTGTGGGAACGTACGTCCATGGTTGCATGAGCAGATACGTGCTTCCAATAGAATCCATGCATTAAGCTGTAGTTTAGAACAACAGGTGTTTCAATTTTGCAAGTCTCTGCTTTCTCGCAACGTAGGTTTACGTGCTAATAGTCAACAACCTATAATAAAAATTCTTTTTCTTTCTCTCTTCTTCTTCTTTTCCTCCTTCAAAAACAAAAGGGTTGATTTTCATACTTGTGCACGTTGGTGTTGGGATTGATGTAACCTTGGTGTTGGTACCGAAACTTTCTGATTTCAAGACTTTAATATAACCTTAAAACTGCTTTTATGATTACTCAAATACTTTAAAAAAAAGGTTTAGGTTTGAGGACTTCAAATTAGTGAGTTCCAAAGTTTATCATAAGTTTCAATCTTTAAGACTTCTTTCTTAGAAGATTTCCTAAACTATTTTGGTTTTAACTTTTATGACACAGCTCAATATGATTGTTGTTCAATCATTTTACTTAGCTATACATTTGAAAATCATATAACAAAATAAAAATCACACATGCGATCGAAGCAATCGAGTTTCAAAGGACTAAACCAAAAGGTACCACTTTATTTAATAAATATCATATCGGGTTATGGGTTGTGGCAGGGCTACGTAGTAACCAGGGGATCAGTGGCCGCGATGCCGAATTTTAATATTGTAATGTGCATAATTTAAAAGGCAATAAATTGCATAAGTTTAAAATAATAAATTGCATAATTTTCAATGATGGCAAATAAAAAAGTATGTTTACATTAGCACTTGAAAAGATATGTTAAATGATTGACATCATTTCATGCTTACATTTGTATTATATATTCATTATCTTTCACCTAAATAATGTTACGTAACGAGTTTTATGTTTGAATTTCAGAAATAAATAACTTTGAAGATAAGAGGCATAAAAAGAATCAAAAGCATAAAAAAAGACTGAGTTATGAGACTCGAGGACTAAGATGCAAGATCGAAGGACTTGAATGTAAAATCGAAGGACCAATGAGCAAACAAGAATACTTCACACTATCATGGGGAGTATTTTGGCAATTCTATTCGGGTCGGAGCTCCAGCAAGCGAAGTAGATGAATCAAAGACAAACAAAGACATCTAGAAAAGCCCAGAAGAAAACCCAGCGCAATCCAAACCCTGTAGACCGCCAATTAGTGGTCTAGGACCGCTGATTGGCAGTCCGGGTTGTTCCGGATCCGCTAAGATTTCTTTGGGTCGTGTATCAGAGTGTGTTTAGTCTACTTCTGGTATATGTTTAGTCTCATACCGGGGGATTGTCCCGGATTACTTTTCTCTATGGTTATAAATATAACTCTCCCTCATCTCTTGTATCATATCTCTCTCTTGGTGGTCATCCTCTCTAATAGGAGTAAAAGTCTTGAAGCAAAAACCCTGGTGGAGAGAAACTACTTGTAATTGAGTGAGTAATAATAGATTTTTTGTTAAGTTTTCTTCATATTGTCTTGTTTTTTCAATTCTTGCATAATTAGTTAATTTTTTATTTTAGTCTTCTTATAATTAGTTTAAGCATGTTTTATTTCCTTAGTATAAATGTCAGTTTAAATATGTGTGAGTAGTTTCATCCCCTTTGGGGGTGGAGTAGATGTATATACATGTTATGTAGATGGAATGAATGCTAGACATTGTTGTTTGTGAGAAATGTTAGTATGCTTGTTTGAATTAATAAGAACTTTTACTTGATGGTTTCTGTCATAATGTTTAGGTACATTCCATGCTTGTTTATGTTCTTAATAACAAACTTGTCATGCTCATATTAATCACCAAGGTTAGTGCTTTAAATGATAGGTCTTGTCATTAGGTACTTCTTATGCATTAACAAACACTAACTACACTTGAGCTTATCGTATGCATTCACCACACTTATTTCATGTGTACACACACACTCCACTCCTTAGGAGTTTTTCCCATTCCTGAGATTTATCTTTCTTCTTAGTAGTTGTTTAACTTAGTTTAGTTCATTTCGTGCTTTCATTTCCTCATTTCTAGTTTACTAGTTTAGTTTAGTGTAGTTTAGTTAATCAATCATTTCTCTCCTTTCTTTCTCACTCGGCTTCGAAGAAACTAAAGTCGACACACCTCCCTGTGGATCGACCCGTAATTGTCACTGCTTCAACACGGTCGTGCACTTGCAGTTAATTAAAATGAATCAATCAAGTTTTTGGCGTCGTTGCCGGGGAGGTGTACTGTCCAGACTTTGGTTTGGACGATTCGAGTGGTTTTTAATTTTTGTTTGTAGTTGTGTTCTGTTTCAGGAGGCTCCAAGGATCAGGAGATGTTACCATGAGAAGTCGGGAGTGGAGAAGGATCAAACAGACCGCCAATCAGTGGTTATGGACCGCCAATTGGTGGCCTGGTGAAATCAAAATTCTCTCTCATTTTTTCTGGTCGTTTCTACATTTACTAGGTTATCTAGGGGCTCAATTTGGCATATTCTGACTTATAGTTTGCCCCCAGATTAACAATCAAGTCCCTTGAATCAACTTGGACCTTAAAACTCAAAACAAAAGAGTAGATCAATTGTCATCTAGGTCATGCATCATTTGTAGATCTTGCACACATTTGTCTTTTCTTTGCTTTACATTTTTGTTGTTGATTGCTGGCGTGAGGTACGTACACCCAATTCTCTCATTCATGCATGTTTAGATCATGCATTAGTTAGTAAGGTGCATCAGGACAAGAGTGCGTTGAGCGTTTGATTGGAGAGTTGATTGCTAGATTTAAGATCAAAACGCTACTAAGGAGGGGTTGTCCCATAAAAGATAAGGTGGGGGATTTCATCACCCTTTCCTTGGCCCCAAAAATCACTCTTAATAAAGCCTTAATTCTAAAAGCAAGTAGACATTGGCCCTAAGGAATTCGGACGCACTATGAGAGTGATCTAGTTGAGACCGTCATGGCCTGATCGACGTTGCCTACCTTTTCGATAGTAGAAGGTACTGGATCTCCGGATCTGGTATCACTTGCTGGGCATTGCGGTCTTCGTTGTAGGGAGGTGAGGCGTGTCGAGACTAGGGATCTTGAAGTTAGGTGTCGTCTAACCGAAGGACCCATAGCCATACATTGTTTGAACCGTGCTTGCTAGATTAGGCTTCTACCTTCAGCTATTCCCCACACTAGCTTTAAGGATTCTTCATTCCTCATCTGAGTCCTCTCCTCATCTATATTCTACGAGTAGTCTCCTCCTCTGAGTACAACTTCTGTTGTGTGTTATTTTAGAGTCGAGTCGAGCATTTTATGCGATGTTGGGCTCGTTCTGGTGAGAGCGCTCGACTTGAGAGAGTGCATTTTTCTGAGATGGACAGTCTAGGTGATCAGTCATTTCCGCCTCGTGCTCTTTTGGAGCATGAGGCCGAGTCGTCTAGTGGGGATGGGGGAGACGGGGTTTCATATATGAATTACCTCGGTCCACTCCCACCACCACGTAGACCTCCTCCTCCTCTGACTCGAGAGGAAGAGGGATTCGGTTAGGATCGAGTTTTTGGTGCACCACCACCTTTAGCTCGACAAGATAGACCGATGACTTTGTAGGAGCGGACCCATCCTGTTCGGGCCGCGCAGCCTTGTTGCATAGTTCTTCCCCCAGCTCGCGGTAACAACTATGAGCTGAAACCTCAATATGTGAGCATGCTTCCTACCTTCACTGCCAATAAGGAGGATCCGTATATATTTATACGTGAATTCGAGGAAGTATGCGCCATGTTCATGCTTCAAAAACTTGATGAGGATTCAGTCCGGTTGATGATGATTTATTTCGCGTTGAAGGATAACACGAAGAAATGGATGTACAGTCTCCCGACGAGCTCTATCGGTCTTGGAATGACTTTGTGACCGTATTTCTGAAGAGATTTTTCTCTCAAAGGAAAACTCAACAGATACGACACCAGATACATCAAATGTATCAGACTGAGACCAAATGTTTTCATGCTTTCTTTGAGAGGTTCAAGGACCTTCTCTAGCAGTGCCCTCATCTACAACACCCGCACATTGTGGGAGTCGATGTGTCAAGGTGATTTCCAAATGAAACTCATCAACGAGGCGTGGGACACTTTTGAGTTAATGGCTGAACGTACCTTTGAGTGGGACACCATGAGAGAGCCACCAGCCGCCAGGTCTTCTGGTCGGGTTGGATCATATCAAGTTGAGTCAACTATTGTGTCTGAGGCGAACTTGGCGGCTCTCATGTGTAGGATTGAGAATTTAGAGTTGGACCGAGCTTTTGTAGCTCAGGTCGCTACTCCTTGCTGTAGTAGGTGTGGACTTACGGGCCATGATGACTTGGAATGCGCTTACGCTCCAAGGGTACTGAGCATGCAAATGCGATGTATCAACAGAGGCCCCGTAATGACCCGTACAGTCACTCCTACAACCCGGGATAGCATAACCATCCTAACTTCTCTTGGGGGCCTAGTGGGGGTCACGGTCAGAGCTCGCACGCTCAACCTCAACCTCCACCTTATCAACCTTCACGCCCATCGGCGACCTACCAACCCCCACATCAAAGGTCTCAGCACCATAATTACCAACCTGCTCATGCCTCATCGTCAGATTATTCTAATCAAACTCCACTACCCCAGTGGGTTGACCCGAAGGACCCCACTCTAGAACAAACCCTTCAAGTATTTATATAGAGCATACAAACCATGTTTGCGGCCAGATACAATTTGGTCAAAGCATTGAAAATGCAAGTTAGCCAATTGTCTCATCATCTCCATGAAAGCGAGAAGGGTCAGTTACCGAGTCAACCTGTGGTAAATCCTAGGGGTCAACCTGCTTAGGTTAGGCAAATGTGCACAATGTTGAAAGTGACCCTTCCCAACATGCAAATGTTGTCCATACCTTAAGATCGGGAAGGGTTGTTGACAACAATGTGGAAATGCCTGAATCCAACCCTGTTGGTGACTCTTCCGAGGAGGGTCACGAGTCTTTCAAGGAACCTCATTCTGAGACTCCTCCTCATGATAGTTATGTCCCAAAGGTATTCCTTTATAGGTTGACTAAAAAATGTGATGAGCATTGGGACAAAATCTTTGAGGTACTTAGGCAAGTCAAGGTGAACATCTCGTTGTTGGACATTGTTAGCAAATGCCACCATTTGCCAAGTTCCTTAGGGACCTTTGTACCGTTACGAGAAGAACAAATGTTCCCAAAAAGGCATTTTTGGCCGCCAATTTGAGCTCGATATTGACAAAACCCATGCAAGTCAAATACAAGGATCCAGTGTCCAACTGTCTCTTGCATGATCGGTAATGTGACAATTCCTCAACCTCTATTGGATTTGGGAGCATATGTGAACCTCTTGCCCTACTCTGTCTATGTCAACCTTGGAATAGGCGATCTTAAACCAACGTGAACAACCCTCTAGTTGGCTGACAAATTCGTCAAGATTCCACGAGGGAGTGTGGAGGACGTTCTTATTAAAGTGGGTGAGTTCGTATTTCCAGTTGATTTCATCATCTTGGATATTGAACCTGTGTCCAACCCACAAGGACAAATCCCAGTGATCCTTGGGAGACATTTTCTTGCGACATCTAATGCTTTGATCAATTGTCGCAATGGCTTGATGAGGTTGTCTTTTGGAAACCTCACGGTGGATTTCAACATCTTTACTCTTGGTAAGCAACCCGGGCTCTTTGACGATGCAGTCAGAGCCAATTTCATTCAGGACAAGGATGAGCCTGAGTCATTAGGCATGTTCGACTCACGCCGACATATTATTGAGGTGCCTAATGACCAGGTTGAGAGCGAAGAGGATCTTGAGAATCGGCCTGTGAATCTCTGGATGAGGAGGCAAGTCTGGGTGCTTGCTCCTCTTACCCCATGGCTCTTGAGCCACTTGAAAGTAACTCTGAATCCGACAAGGACCCACCTCGAGCTTAAACTGCTCCCCGATAACCTTAAGTACATCTTTTTAGGAGATAATGAGAACTTGCCACTCATTATTGCTTATGATCTTGCTAAAGATCAAGAGATTGCCCTCAAAAAAAGTGCTCTTTGAAAACAAAGAGGCTATTGGGTGGTCCTTGAAGGATATCAAGGGAATTAGCCCTGGTATTGTTCAGCATCGGATCCACATGGATGAGGATTCTAGGCCCCGCAGGGACCCACATAGAAGATTGAATCCTGTACTGAAAGAAGTCGTCCGAAAGGAGGTTCTCAAGTGCTTGTAGCATGGCATAATCTATCTTATCTCTGCTATTTTGTGGGTGAGTCCTGTCCATGTGGTTTCCAAGAAGTCAGGCATGACAGTTGTTGAGAATGACCATAATGAGCTTATCCCGACACGCCTGCAAACTGGCTGGCGACTTTGCGTTGATTATCGCAAGCTCAATGCGGCAACGCAAAAAGATCATTTCCCATTGTCATTCATTGATCAGATGTTGGAAAGATTGGTCGGACATGAGTATTATTGTTTTCTAGATGGATACTTCGGTTAGAACCAAATTCTCATCGCCCCCGAGGATTAAGAGAAAACCACATTTACATGTCCATTTGGCACGTTTGCCTACCGTCGCATGCCCTTTGGGTTATGTAGTGCGTTGGCAACGTTTCAAAGGTGTATGATCAACATCTTCTACGATATGGTAGAGTGTTTCCTTGAGATTTTCATGGATGACTTTTCCATATTTAGCGCTTCCTTTGATGAGTGTCTTCGTCACTTGAGCATTGTCCTCAAGCGATGCCGTGAGAAGAACCTCGTTCTCAATTGGGAGAAATGTCACTTCATGGTGAATTGAGGGATTGTATTTGGACATGTGGTCTCAAGTAGGGGAATTGAGGTTGATCCCGCCAAAGTGGGTCTGATTGCTAATCTCCCACCGCCACGTAATGTGAAGGATATCCGCGCCTTTTTGGGGCATGCTGGATTTTATCGGTGGTTCATTCGGGATTTTAGCAAAATTTCTCGACCTCTCACCGCCTTGTTGGCTAAGGATGTCATTTTTGAGTTCACACCGGATTGCCACCATGCCTTGTTGACATTGAAGAAAGAGTTGACTTTCAGCTCCCATAATTAAGGCACCGGTGTGGACTGAACCCTTTGAGTTGATGTGTGATGCATCTGACTTCGCTGTGGGAGCAGTGCTTGGGCAGCGATTGGACAAATTACCTCATGTGATCTACTATGCCAGTAGAACACTCAATGATGCCCAATTGAACTACACTGTGACCGAGAAGGAATTCTTAGCGATCATATTCGCTTTGGAGAAATTCCGGTCGTACTTGATTGGCTCCCACGTGATTATCTATTCTGATCACACAACCATCAAGCACCTCATGGCAAATAAAGATGCAAAATCCTGACTCTTGAGATCGAACTCTTGAGATGGATCTTGTTGTTACAAGAATTCGATCTCGAGATTCGGGATAAAAAAGGGTTTGAAAATGTTGTAGCAGACCACATGTCTCGTCTAGAGACAACCAACCCACAGGGCCAAATTATTAATGACAAATTTCCTGACGAGCGGTTGTTCACGATCTAAGATAACTCTTGGTTTGCCGACATCGTGAACTACCTCGTGACCGAGCAACTTTCTGTGGGTTGGTCAAAATCTGACCAAACAAAATTTAGATCTTATCTCAGATTCTTTCATTGGGACGACCCCTACCTATTCAAATACTACTCTGACCAAATTTTTAGGCGGTGCATCCCAGATAACGAGTTCCAAAGTGTGCTCCATTTCTGCCACTCTAAGGCATGTGGGGGACACTTTGGATCGAAGAAAACTGCCGCCAAGGTGCTCCAATCTGGATTCTACTAGCCTTCTCTTTTCAAAGATGCTTACGACTTTTGTAAGCAATGTCATAGGTGTCAGCACCTTGGAAGGATTAGTCGACGTGACATGATGCCTTTGCAAAATGTCCTTGTTATCTACATCTTCGATGTGTGGGGCATCAACTTTCTGGGTCCCTTCCCGAATTCGTTCGGGAATGTTTACATTCTGGTGGTCGTTGACTATGTGTCTAAGTGGGATGAGGTTATCCCCACAAAGACCAATGACAACAAGGTGGTCACCAAATTTTTAAGGGACATTTTTTCGCGATTTGGTACTCCTCATACCATAATCAGCGATAGGGATACCCACTTCTGTAATCGCTCCTTTGAACGCTTATGAGGAAATATTTGATCACCAACAAGCTTGCAACCCCATAACATCCGCAAACCAGTGGGCAGGTCGAAGTCTCTAACCGTCAATTATAGAAATCCTTGAGAAGACGGTTAATTTCTCGAGGAAGAATTGGTCAACTAAGTTGAATGACGCATTGTGGGCCTTCCGCACCGCGTATAAGACCAGTTTTGGGTATGTCCCCATATCGGGTAGTATACAACAATGCTTGCCACCTACCCGTCGAGTTTGAGCATCATGCTTTCTGGCGATCAAGAACCTGAATATGGATCTTGATCAAGCAGGGGTGCAGCGTAAACTCGACATTGTGGAGTTGGAAGAGCTACGCAATGATGCGTATGAAAATGCCAAAATTCATATGTCTCGAGCCAAGTTGTTTCACGATCGCATGATTATGCGAAATGTGTTTACGGTCGGGCAGAAGGTGTTGCTCTACAATTCCCGGCTTCATCTGTTTGCGGGTATGCTTCGCATTCGCTGGTCTGACCCTTTTATTGTCCAAACTGTGTTTCCTCATGGAGCAGTTGACATCCTGAACCCAGGGAATGGGGACGTGTTCAAAGTTAATGAACACCTCAAGCCCTACTTGGATGGGGCACCAATTCAAGTCGAGGAGGTCATGTTCCTTCGTGAACCTCTCTCGCACTCAACCATTCATGTTCCTGCATGAATGGTTGAGCTTTCATGTTTGTAAAGTTTTCTTCAGAAAAAAAGAAAAAGAATAAGAAAAAAGAAGACTCCTTTAGTGAGCATCGATTGTTGTGGGCTCCAACCCTTGAGTATTTGGGCCCCATTTTTTGTTCACGTATTTGTATACCTTCTTTAGCATCTCAAAGGTTTTGAGGGAATTCGGGTTTGTGTCCATTACTATAATCATGAACTTCCTGTCGCGCTTCATATTGGTGAGATCTTCCATTTTTCATGCATAAATCCATGTAGTATTTTGCTAGCATTCATTGAGGACAATGCATGAAGTAAGTGTGGGGGGTGTTTTACGTGTGTACATAGTCGAGTCATTTTCCTTTGATTTTGTTTTCTTTTATGTGCACTGTTAGGGTCATGTTAGTGTGCTGCATTTAATATCTATATATCTGCTTGTCATGATCCTTGGGTGACTTGTCTTTTTTTGCTTGCCTAGTGCTTTAAAGAAGTCTACCATGATCTATACATTAAAGAAGTCTACCATGAACCTAGTGAGTCAATAATTTGTGTCTGTTAATATAAGGAAGTTTGTTGTAGTCAATGACCTTTTAACTCCTCTTGTGAGACATTAAGTGTAGAGGTTTTGGTTCATGTGTAGATAAGAAATAAGTGAGTAGGTGTTCTCTCTTCTCGCACGACTCCTATCACTTGGGAAATTAGGTATGAGGGAACTTTGTACTTGGTGCTTTCGAGTCATCTTATTTGGGATGCACCGACCAAACTCCTGTTACACGGGTGATAGGGATTGCCCTATGTGGAGATGTGGGGAAAGTTGTACGTGATAGTGTAAGTCCTCATTGGCGATGATGCACGAAACCTGACTGATGAAAATTAAATTTATACCGCAAGTGCACGGCGTCAATGAAGACGTGGCAAGTACGGGTCGAACACAAGGAGGGAGAGATTTCGTTGTTAGTGTTATTTCGATTGTGGGAGAGAAAGGAGAGAAGAATTAATTTGGGTTTTTGGGGTTTTTGATTTAATTATCTAAAGCAAGAAACAAGAACAATTAAAACTAAAAACAAGAATAAAGATGGAGAATTCCGTCGGGTGGAGGTCTAGACTTAGGTTTAGATTGGAGAATGGAGAAACTTGAAATAAATCATGTTAGTTATGAAGCATTACAAGATAAATGATTTAACATAAACTCAAGTAATCAAAATATACTAATCACGAACTTAAAACAATAACATGCATTCATCTTCTCTACCCCTAATTCCATCACCTCCACCCTTTGGAAAGAGTTAGAAACTCATGGAGGGAGGAAGAAGAAGGGATCCTAGAGACATTAAGAAAAGAAAATTAAAACAAAACAAAATAAAACAGAATTTTATTACTAATGATCCAAGACCAAAGGTTCAAAGATGTGTTACATTCGTCCTACAGGGCTATTTATAGCCGATACAGGGGATACCAATACATAAAAGGATAGTACACGCGTCGACCCGACACTGGACGAAAATCGGGCACACAGATCACCTCTGGTGCGGCGAAATCGCCGCACAATGCATGGGAGGTGCGGCTAATTCGCCGCCCAGGTTGATGGGATCGGGTCCGGATTTCTGCGGTGCGTTTATGGCATGATTTGATCTTTATTTGCGCGTCTGGATGATTTGTTTCCATTCTTTTGAGCTCTGGATTAATTCCTTCCATTGTTGGAGATTTATATTTGATTTTTCTTTTGACTTTCTCCACACAATAACTTGGTCCTTTTATTTTGCAATTAGGTCCTTGGCATTTTGCAATTAAGTCCTTGACCTTTTTGTAATTAGCTCCTTAAATGCTTTTATGCTTGGATGCATTTCTATTTGAAACCCGATAAACTTGAACTCGGTCTTTATGATAGAAATGAATCTTTTGCACGCGTTTATGCTCGGAATGTGGGTAATTTGCATCCAGGTCCCTGTATTCTGTAAATACGACTAAACACATACCTTAGTAGCATTTATTGATATAAAAGTAATCTAAATGAAAGACATATGATGCAATGTATGCAATGCATCAAATACCCCCACACCTAGATTTTGCTAGTCCCTAGCAAAGCAAAATATAAGAAAATGAAAACAGGGAAATCCTAACTCACTTTCGTAGGAATCACGGTTGCACTTAGCATGTGCAACAAGCCTTTAAACCTCCAGGTTGCCTTAGAGGACGAGTTTTGTCTCGTGAGGGTTTTCAGTTGACACACCCACAAAGTCTTAATTCAACATTCCATTAATAGCTCTTAATACTTCTGCCTTAACCTTATACATCTCACTTAAAGTTCTCGCATGCTCATTATACAGTTCTAACTTATAAAAAGTTTGACTTGGTCTTTATTCCTCCAACATTCACACCACTAACCCTTCTACACATGTTATCACATAAATTATTTTGCACGCCTCCTCTGGTGGTGAAGTATCATTTGGATCAACCATGGCATGGATCATTCCTTTAGCTTTGGGCCTTGAGTATCTTAAAGTATTTATTTATTTTTATCCTTTTTCCGTGATTCAACACATTTGCTTTTCTTTTTGACACTTATACCCTTTTTGCATTCGTGTAGCGAGTTTGGTCGATAATCCTGAGCTGGCAGACTCAAGTTACCGGGTTTCAAGATACCCCTACGGACCAGTGACTCGAAGGCTTGGGCTTTTGTAATCATTTTGCAAAATGTGTTTTCCTCACTTTATTTTTACTTTTATTTTCCTCAAGGCTTAATTGCTATTAGAAGTCCACACTTCCCGGTATATTTTCCTCAACCTCTGCTTTTTATCAACCACTTCAAAGATTTGATTCATCCAATTTAAGTGCATACATGTCTTACAAGGGTCATGGGTTATTTCTTTGGAACCTAGATTTATGTCATAATTTCTACAAGCAGAACTATATAATAAGGAACAAAAACTTAATGCAATTTGTACACGGGTTTTGGCAGTTCAGTCTTAAGCTATGTCATAGAATATTGATTTTTTTTTAAATAAAACAAACAAATAGATATATACATAGATAAACACCCCCCCACACCTAAATCATGCATTGTCCTCAATGTATGCATAGATAAAATAAATGCACTTATTACCTGAGTCGGCTTGCGGTAGAGGGGTTGAGTTTGCTCAGAGTCAACCGTAATCAGAACTGGATTGAATGACACCATGTTGGTGCATGTATCCAGTTGAATTGTTCCCCATGTTGACTTGAGGAAAAGATTCCACTCTTCTCACTTGAATTGGTTCGCTTGTTTGCTCGAGTGATGGTGGTTGGGTAAATGAATTACTCCCTTTTTTCTTACATCCTTTTTGCTTATGTGATGATTTATTTGATTCAGAAATCTGATAAATACGTGCTCTCATCACAACATCACTTGGGTTGCATATTATTTCTGGCTCATTATCAATATGGAAGATATTAAATTCTGCTTTTAAGTTCCCGAAAGATAATTGCATGAGCCCATTTCGACAGTTTATTAATGCTTCCGAAGTGGCTAAAAAGGGTCTACCTAAAATTACAGGGATTTGTCGATTAGGATTTACAACAGGTTCAGTATCAAGTACGACAAAATCCACTGGATAAATGAAGTCACCAACCTTAATCAAAACGTCCTCTACTATACCTCTCGGTTTCTTAACAGAACAATCAGCGAATTGGAGGGTTGTCCTAGAGGGTTTCAGTGGACCAAGGTTGAGTTGCTCGTAGACAGAAAATGGGAGCAAGTTAACGCTTGCACCAAGGTCTAGAAGGGCTTTATTGATAAACGTATCTCCTATTGAACATGAAATTGTGGGACACCCAGGGTCCTTATATTTTATAGGAGATGTGTTGGAAAGAATAGAGCATATGTTTGCAGTTAAGAATGCCTTCTTTGGTACATTCGTTTTTCTCTTTTTAGTGCACAAATCTTTCAAGAATTTAGCATAAGCAGGTATTTGTTGAATCATATCTAAGAGTGGAATATTCACCTTAACTTGCTTAAATACTTCTAAGATTTTCTCCATTTGTGCACTTGAGCTCTTTTTGAGTCTATTGGGAAATGGGGCTTTAGGAACATAGACTCGCTCAGGTTCAGGTTGAGCTATGGGTTCAGGTTGTGTAGGTGGGTTGGGCTTTTCAATTTGGACGTCAGGTTCAATGGTCAGGTCATATGTGGTTGCTTGATGGCTAGATTGATTAGACATTCTAGGGTTTACCACATTGTTATCAACTTGTCGTCCGGACCGTAATGACACTACTGCATTGATTTGTTGGAACGGTCCTTCCTCGTTAATCATTTGAACCGGTCTGGGGTTGTTATTTCCTGAGGGTGGTTGATAAGATTGATATTGATTATTAGTTCTTGGGTTCACCTCAGGTTGACTTGGAAATTGACCCTTTTCTCTTTCACCTACTATTTGCGCTAATTGGCTGACTTGTGTCTCTAGCCTTTGGAATGATTGGTTGGTTGTTTGTATAAAAGTTTTCATTAAATTTTCCAAGTTTGTCAACCTAACTTCATGATTTCCATTGTTATTACCCCCAGATGATGTATTATTTTGGTTATATGGGTTTGGTTGTTGTCTAGGAGGTTGACCTTGTTGGTTCCACGAAAAATTGGGATGATTACGCCAACCCGGGTTGTAGGTTGATGCATAAGGATCATTTCTAGAATGGTTAAACGTGGCATTAACATGTTCCAAGTCTACACAGTCCTCCATTAAATGACCAGTCTGACCACATCTAGAGCAAGGGGTAGGGGATGCTTGTCGGGTTTGGTTTTGCAGCTCTAAACTTTCCATTCTACGCATAAGGGTGGCTAGTTTTGCCTCAGCCGCTATGTTGGCATCTACAGCTAAGACACCTGGTTTGAGTTGACTTGCTATTCTAGATCCAATACTCGGGTTAAGCGGTGTTCTAGCATTGTCCCATTGCATACTGTTTTCAGCTAAATCCTCAAGAAAAGTCCAGGCATCATTTTCATTTTTCGACATAAAGTTCCCTTGGCTTACAGATTCTACCATAACCCTAGATGTGGGTGTCAATCCCTCATAAATAATTTGACATAATTGCCATCTCGGAATTCCATGATGAGGGCATTGGGTCAGAACACTTTTGAATCTTTCTAGATAGGAATAGAACGGCTCGCTCTCAGACTGAACGAATGCAACAATTTCATTCCTAATCCTCATAGTCTTATGGTTGGGAAAATATTTTTTCAGGAACACTTGAACAAACTCAGCCCAACTCCTAATAGATCTTTCGGCTAGACTATATAGCCATTTCTTAGCGTCATCCTTCAGTGCTAGAGGCACGAATTTCAGACGTACTGCCTCCTCAGGGATATGCTGGTATTGCATAAGAGAGCAGATTTCCTCAAATTCTCTAAGGAAGAGATATGGGTCTTCCCTAGAGGTGAACTTAGGCAGCATACTCATGTATTGTGCCTTAAGTTCGAAATCGCGACCCGGTATGGTGGGCATAACGATGCACGATGGCTGAGCAGCCATCGTTGGGTAGCACCGATCCCTCAGAGTTATAGGTTGCGCAACAGGCGGGTCCACTACGTTTTCACCCATTAGATCCGGGTGAGGTGGTGCAACAGGTGGAATGGGGTTAAGTTCCAGACTGGAATCTAGATTAACTCGTGAGAGTCGATTACTCAAGTCCCGAATCCAAATCTGAGTGCACCGGGTTGAATCAATTTTTGAATTCAAATTCCAAATTTAAATTCCAAATTTAATTTCAAGAATTAATTACAATTTTTTTTTAAAGGAAACAAACAATAGAAAGGTAAGGATGAGAAGGGAAAGAAGACTCAGACGAGAAGGGAAACTTAACTCTAAAGGATAAAAATTAGGGTTGGTCAGAAATTTCCTGAACAAGCACGGTCAAAACAATCCTAGACCTAGTGTCACTTAGATCTAGACGACTCCTAACTGGTTGAGTCGAATTGATTTGCTTGATTCACCTCCCTCACCAATCAAACCAAGTTGGCCAGTTAGTGTATAGCTAGTGGGGGCGCTTCCGACAGAGTCGGTGCCAATTAGACAACCACGTCGCTTGGAAGACTTTCGTCGACACAAAAACACTTTCTAGACACCAAATTGAATTCAATTAGCTTCAGGTCATAGCAAGTCAAACCAATCTCCTCCTTAATTGAGTCCGAGTCCTTAGGGGCCAATGTCTAATTGATTTTAAATTTTAGGCTTAGGCGACACTTCAGGATTGTGGTTTGTGGGCTACGGGAGGGTGATGAAATCCCCACCGTATCTTTTCCTACGGAGTTGCCCTTAAGATAGTTTAACTTAAATCTAGCAAAGATAGTCAAACAATGGTCCTTTTAATGGGGGCAATTGCAAGGTTGTATGCAGCTAAATTATATGCTCTAATGCAATCGCTAAAAACCTCGATACGTACTTTGCCTCTAGCAATCTTCAACAAGTACTAATTTGCAAGAATTTAGCAAGAATAATGCAAACAAAACATTATATGATGCATGCACTAAGGTCTTTCTAATTTTGCCAATTTTAGGTCAGAGTTGAATTATTGCCAATTATGGAATTGTAACCCTAACACGTGCAATTCTACGAAAGGAAACTTTTCAACTATTCAGATTTTACGAGAAAGGCAAGAAAAGTTACCTCCGCAATGCTCAGTCGGGTTCGCCGCCCGCTCTCGGAGATTCCAGTAGCTCAATGCGACCACCCAGAGATGCCGACGTCGCCCTCAAAATTTGAAGACCGGAAGACCAACCTGTGCGGCGTTTTCGCCGCAAATGCTTCTTATGGTGCGGCGGATTCGCCGCTCTTTAAGCTCAGAATGCGCTCGTTTTTCGCCGCGCGCTCTGTTGTCTCCTGAAACACAAATCCAAATACTTAGATCGCGCACAAGATAAACAGGAAAAATCGAAAACACAAAAACAACAAAAATCTGCGCCGCCTCCCCGGCAACGGCGCCAAAAACTTGATGAAAATTAAATTTATACCGCAAGTGCACGGCGTCAATGAAGACGTGGCAAGTACGGGTCGAACACAAGGAGGGAGAGATTTCGTTGTTAGTGTTATTTCGATTGTGGGAGAGAAAGGAGAGAAGAATTAATTTGGGTTTTTGGGGTTTTTGATTTAATTATCTAAAGCAAGAAACAAGAACAATTAAAACTAAAAACAAGAATAAAGATGGAGAATTCCGTCGGGTGGAGGTCTAGACTTAGGTTTAGATTGGAGAATGGAGAAACTTGAAATAAATCATGTTAGTTATGAAGCATTACAAGATAAATGATTTAACATAAACTCAAGTAATCAAAATATACTAATCACGAACTTAAAACAATAACATGCATTCATCTTCTCTACCCCTAATTCCATCACCTCCACCCTTTGGAAAGAGTTAGAAACTCATGGAGGGAGGAAGAAGAAGGGATCCTAGAGACATTAAGAAAAGAAAATTAAAACAAAACAAAATAAAACAGAATTTTATTACTAATGATCCAAGACCAAAGGTTCAAAGATGTGTTACATTCGTCCTACAGGGCTATTTATAGCCGATACAGGGGATACCAATACATAAAAGGATAGTACACGCGTCGACCCGACACTGGACGAAAATCGGGCACACAGATCACCTCTGGTGCGGCGAAATCGCCGCACAATGCATGGGAGGTGCGGCTAATTCGCCGCCCAGGTTGATGGGATCGAGTCCGGATTTCTGCGGTGCGTTTATGGCATGATTTGATCTTTATTTGTGCGTCTGGATGATTTGTTTCCATTCTTTTGAGCTCCGGATTAATTACTTCCATTGTTGGAGATTTATATTTGATTTTTCTTTTGACTTTCTCCACACAATAACTTGGTCCTTTTATTTTGCAATTAGGTCCTTGGCATTTTGCAATTAAGTCCTTGACCTTTTTGTAATTAGCTCCTTGAATGCTTTTATGCTTGGATGCATTTCTATTTGAAACCCGATAAACTTGAACTCGGTCTTTATGATAGAAATGAATCTTTTGCACGCGTTTATGCTCGGAATGTGGGTAATTTGCATCCAGGTCCCTGTATTCTGTAAATACGACTAAACACATACCTTAGTAGCATTTATTGATATAAAAGTAATCTAAATGAAAGACATATGATGCAATGTATGCAATGCATCACTGACCCTAGGAGAATTACACTCCAACAAAGAAAAAAAAAGATGAAAAGTAGAAGAAAAAAAAGGTAATGCAAATAAGAACCTTGATAGACTTTACACTTTGTATCACTTGAGGATGTTGAGGTTGTCAATGTCTTTCACTTAAACCGTTATTTAACTTGCATGAATGGTTCATTAGGCTAGGTGTGTGGACCGAATACCTATATAAAGTCGGCCTGTTGGATTACCGCGTCCAATGATCGATAAAAATGAGTCCATCGAGTCGAGTTTCTAGATTGAATAATGCATCTATGTTCGAATTTTGTGGGAATATCCGCTGAAAACCCTCAAGAGACAACACTTGTCCTTGGCGACAAGGGGGTTTAACGGCTTGTTGCACATGCTAAGTGCAACCATGATTCCTACGAAAGCGAGTTAGGATTTCCTTATTTTTCGTATGTTTTTTCCTTTCTTTTTTCTCTTTCTATGTTTTGCTCGGGACTAGCAAAAGTTAGGTATGTGGGTATTTGATTGACATCATTTCATGCTTACATTTGTATCATATATCCATTATCTTTCACATAAACAATGCTACGTAACAAATGTTTGAATTTCATAAATAAATAGGTTTGAAGATAAGAGGCATAAAAGGACTCAAAAGCAAGAAAAAGACTGAGTTGAGAGACTCGAGGACTAAGATGCAAGATCGAAGGACCTGAATGTAAGATCGAAGTACCAATGAGCAAACAAGAATACTCCACACCATCATGGGGAGTATTTTGGCAATTCTATTCGGGTCGGAGCTCCAGCAAGCGAAGTAGATGCATCAAAGACAAACAAAGACATCCAGAAAATCCCAGAAGAAAACCCAGCGTGATCCAAACCCTGTAGACCGCCAATTATCGGTCTGGGACCGCTGATTGGCGGTTCGGGTTGCTCCGGATCCGCTAAGATTTCTTTGGGTCGTGTATTAGAGTGTGTTTAGTCTATTTCTCGTATATGTTTAGTCACATACCGGGGGATTATCCCGGATTACCTTTCTTTATGGCTATAAATAGAACTCTCCCTCCTCTCTTGTATCACATCTCTCTCTTGGTGGTCATCCTCTCTAATAGGAGTAAAAGCCTTGAAGCAAAAACCCTGGTGGAGAGAGGCTACTTGTAATTGAGTGAGTAATAATAGATTTTTTGTTAAGTTTTCTTCATATTGTCTTGTCTTTTCAATTCTTGCATACTCAATTAATTTGTTGTTTTAGTCTTCTTATAATTAGTTTAAGCATGTTTTCTTTCCTTAGTATAAATGTCAGTTTAAATATGTGTGAGTAGTTTCATCCCCTTTGGGGGTGGAGTAGATGTATATACATGTTATGTAGATCGTATGAATGCTAGACATTGTTGTTTGTGAGAAATGTTAGTATGCTTGTTTGAATTAATAAGAACTTTTACTTGATGGTTTCTGTCATAATGTTTAGGTACATTCCATGCTTGTTTATGTTCTTAATAACAAACTTGTCATGCTCATATTAATCACCAAGGTTAGTGCTTTAAATGATAGGTCTTGCCATTAGGTACTTCTTTTGCATTAACAAACACTAACTACACTTGAGCTTATCGTATGCATTCACCACACTTATTTCATGTGTACACACACACTCCACTCCTTAGGGGTTTTTCCCATTCCTGAGATTTATCTTTCTTCTTAGTAGTTGTTTAACTTAGTTTAGTTCATTTCGTGCTTTCATTTCCTCATTTCTAGTTTACTAGTTTAGTTTAGTGTAGTTTAGTTAATCAATCATTTCTCTCCTTTCTTTCTCACTCGGCTTCGAAGAAACTAAAGTCGACACACTTACCTGTGGAATGGATGTACATCCTCCCTCGCAACTGCGCCAAAAACTTGATTGATTCGTTTAAATTAACCGCAAGTGCACAACCGCGTTGAAGATGTGGCAAATACGAGTCGATCCACAGGCAAGTGTGTCGACTTTAGTTTGTGCGAATGCGAGTGGGAAAGAATGAGAGAAAGGAGTTATGATCTAAACTACACTACAATGCAAAAGGAAATGGAAAATAAGCAATAATACTAAACCCCATAGGGGGTACAGAAAGAATGTGAATATAAAGATATGTGTATGTGTGTGTTCAATTATGCTCACCACAGCATGTAGTGCATGAAAATCATAAAACTAAATCCAACTTTGCCTCCAGATGAAATAAGATAACACAATATCATTAAAACATACAAGACAATAATTGGAATGAAGCTAAATGAACTCATGTATAAAGACAAAAACCTCACTATGCCTCCACATGAAATAAGATTTAGACAATCATTAAACCATACAAGACATTAACCAAGGTAAAAGACAACAAGAGTACATGCAACTACAAGTCATGTTTCCTTCATCATTTCCATCCATATCCTCACCTTATCATTTCCCATAAAATAGGTTCACTAATCTAAGCATATGCTAAACTTCATTCAAGAGGATTAGCATATCAAAGACAAGAGTGAAATCTCATTAGATGGTTATGAAAATCATGGAAGGTTCAAAGAATTAAGATAAGACACACATAATACATCACATAATCATATCACATATTTCTCCACCCCCCAAATGGGGATGGAACTACGCATTAATCATTACACTACAACCTACATTAACAAAATGAAACATTTGACTGAAAGGAAATTAAACTAAGCAAGCAAGAAATATTAAAGAAGCTAATTGAAAGGAAATTTAACTAAAGAAGCATGCAAGACATATGAAAGAAAATTAAACTAAGAAAGAAACAACATAACTAAAGGAAACTTTATTAATTTCAAACTTACAATACAAGTAGTCTGTCTCCACCAGGATTTTTGCTTCAAGGCTTTTACTCCTAGCAGAGAGGATGACCACCAAGAGAGTGATGAATACAAGGGATGAGGAGTTCTACTTATAGTCAAAGAAAAAGGTAATCCGGGACAATCCACTGGTATGGGACTAAACATATACCAGAAATAGACTAAATACACTATAATACGCGAGACAACGAAATCTTAGCGGATCTGGAGCAACCCGGACCACCAATCGGCGGTCTACAGGGTTTGGATAGGGTTGTTGTTTCGTGTGGCTTTTCTGGATGTCTTTGCTTGTGTTTGATGCATCGAAGTCGGTTGCTGGAGCTCCAGACCGAATAGAATTGCCAAAATACTCCCCATGATGGTGTGAAGTTTCTTCATTTGCTCATTGGTCAATTGGTTTTGCATTCAGGTCCCTCTCTCTTGCATCTTAGTCCATAAGTCTTGCAACTTAGTCATTTTTCTTACTTTTGAGTCCTTTTTGTGTATCTTCTCCTCAAACCTACTTATTCCTGAAACTTAAACATTAAACTCGTTACGTAACATTGTTTAGGTGAAAGATAACAGATATAAGACACACATATATGCATTATATGTTGTCAATCAATCTTCCATACAAAGCTTCCTCCAATAAGGATTTGTCACCAACCTCAATTAGGAAAAAAACTAGATCTAAAGGTTGAGGAAGATGAAAAGTAGGAAAATGGTTATTATTTATAACTTACATTACATATGCACCCTTCAAATCTAAAACAATATAGATCGCAATCTGGATTGGTGGAGCATAGTATGGGCAGTCCTGTCAGGTTACAAGAGCAAGGTCGGGCGAATCGAAGCTACAATATTCACTAATAGTAGATTTGGATCTAACTCGATTTCACCAACAACTTAATCTCTCTTTATCTCCCACGTGGGGCTGAACCCTGCTTTACGTGGGTGCCCGAGAATGTCCTTAATTGCATGAAAAAGGCCTTGGTTCTTGAACGTGTGGACCTTTTGCACTGGAACTTATTTCTCTTCCAATTAAATCCCTTAGCACCTAAAACCAGAAACACCTAAAACCAAAACTCAATTAGCATAAATATGGGTAAAATAAAGAATTTATAATATGAATATGCAAAATGATCTGTTACGTACTAATCCTATTGCATGAAATATGACCTCATTTTATAAAAGTTAGGCTTCCATCATCCTTTGCATCTTGGTTCAACGGTCAATGTTTGTTCAGACTTACGGTCCATGATTGATCAGTTATAATACCGCAAGTTTACGACCGTGATGAAGCGGTGGCAAGTACAGGTCGAGTCTACAGGGAGTGCATGCGAGTCGAAATCCATCATACTCGAGTAGGGAAAGAAGAAATGAATGAGGTCGGAATTACACTACGATGCGTATGAAATTGAAAAACAAACAATAAAAAACAAAACCCCTTAAGGGGTAGAGGGAGAAAGAGAATACGAAAATATGTGTATTTATGCGTGTTCAAATGTGCTCATCAAAACATGTCATTTATGGAATCCATCAAACTCAACTCCAACTTTGCCTCCACATGAAATAAGATAAAACATTATCATTAAAACATACAAGACAATAATTGAAATGAAGCTAATATGTTCACATGCATCGTGACTCAAATCCAACTATGTTTCCACATGAAATAAGATTTTTCGCAATCATTAAAACTAGGGGTGTCAATGGATATTCGAATATCCGAACATCCGTCCGTATCCGTATTCGAATTTGGACATTCAATCCGCGAAAAAATATCTGTAAGACCGTATTCGTATCTGTAATATCCTTAATCCTTCTTAAGACTAATCATGTTTTGGCTTTGATTAGGTGCTTGATTGGGTGGTTTAAGATGGAGGGCTGAGATTGGTTTGGATGAGATGAGATGGATGGTGGTGATTTGGGGGAGAAATGTATATGTGGTGAGTGTGATTCTCTCTCCCCCTCTCTCTCGCATTTTCTCTCCCTCACCCGCTCAAACTCTCTCCCTCTCTCTGATCAGAGCTTTGGCGTGCGGAGGAGCTCGAGGTGTGGTTCTCGGAAGGCGAGGTGAAGCTCGGACGTTCGCCGGAGGGGAATAGATCGTTGATCGGTTGGTTTTCGCCGGAGGAGGTGCTTTGCGAGGAAAAGTTCGTTGTTGGGTCTTCGAGGGCTTATTCAAGTCTTCAAGGTATGTCAAGCTTTACTTTGATGCTCACTTATGCTTTGGTGGGTGTTGGGGTGGTCGACGGTAGGCCGGAGGGCTCGTCGGACCTGTGCAGCTGCGTTCTGCACTATAATCGGTCGACCGGTGGCATGGTTCGGTCGACCGGTTGCAGAATAATTTGGGCGGAAACCCTTGCACCGGTCGAACGATACTCCTTGAGTGGTCGACCGGTGGTACGTTTTATCAAGGGGAGAAGGCCCTGGGTGTTTTCGATCGGACGGGGCCCCTTTGCCGGTCGACCGAAAGCACTGTTGTAAGTCGGTTGGGGGCGTTGACCATCCAAACGGTCGACTGCCTTGTTGACTCGTTCGACCGGCGATTAAAAATAACTTAAGTTGGTTCGACCGTGAGATGTTCCGGTCGACCGGTGCACTACGCTTGAGTTTGGAGTTTTACTGGTCGTTTTCGGTCGACCGGTGAGTTTGGGTCGTTCGACCGTTGGTGCATATTACTGTGGCACAAGTTTTTAATGGTCGAATTCGGTCGAACGGGACCCCTTTGTCGTTCGACCGATTGACAGTTTTGTTGGTTGGGCCAGTCCTGCTGAGAGGATTCGGTCGACCGGTTGGGTGATTTCGTTCGACCGTTTGGTTCGGTTTTTGTGTGTTCTTGTGCTGTGAAGTCAGCCCGAGATGGCAACGGATCTCCGACCCTAGTGGGGTGACCGGTGCCGGCCTGAGGGTGGTTCGCGTGTGGGGCCAGCTCAAGATGGCAACGGATCTCCAGCCCTGGAGGGGTGACGGTGCCGGCCTGAGAGTGGTCTTCTGGACAACTCAAGATGGCAGCGGTACAGAGGATACCGACCTGAGAGTAATCCAGCGGTGCCTGGGGCACGTGTGTTGACCGAGGATGTTTCCGGTCGTGGTGCCTGGGGCACATGTGTTGTCGCCGAGGGAGTTTCCGGCTGAGGTGCCTGGGGCACGTGTGTGAGGGTTGGGCTAGAGGACCCGCGAGACCCGTCACTGTTTGGTGTCTACTGTGGTAGGGAGAGAGTTCCCGGGGACCCAGTGAGACGTTGAGTGTCTATTGCACTTCATTATCATACATGCCTTAGATGTCTAGTCATTTATTGTTTTAGAGGTTTGGCATACGGGGTTTCCTCTCGGGAAACTCAGGCATATTCATGTTTTATGTCAGGTCGTGAGCAGCGTTAGGAGGTGGTGACAGCGGAGGAGCGCCTTCGGGACCAGATCCTGCTTTCCCTGTTTTGAGGTCCGAGTGATTACATGCATATTTTTCCTTAGCTTTTGTTGTAATCACACTTTTGTAAACTCTCAGATATATATTGTATATATGTTGGTGCACCTGTTGGCCTTTTTCTTCGGTAATATCCTCGTGTTGTGTTTTATTAAAAATTTAAATTTCTTCCGCTTTCGAGGATGTTACAGTATCCGATCCGTAAAGTCGTGGAGCGGATATGGTTATTGGTACATCCGGTCCGTATAATATCCGATTCGGGATCGGATATCCGTAGTACAACATCTGTATTCATATCCGTATTCGAATCTGTATTATATATAGTTATTCTTTAAATTAATGAAATATTTATATGTTAAGTATTTTTTCTATAAATTACCCAAGTATATAACCTATCCTAAATTCCTAACCCTAAACCTACCTAAAGTCCTCCAAACACAACTCCAGCGGATATAAATACGGATACGGATAATATCCGTATTCGATTTATATCCGGATACGGATAATATCCGTATTCGATCCGTATCCGACGGATTCTAAAATGGATATTCAATTTAATATCCGTCCGGATACGGATCCGGATACGGATGTATCATTTGTTCCGCGGATACGGATACGGATATTGGTAGATCCGATCCATATTTGCTCTGTTGACACCCTTAATTAAAACATACAAGACATTAATTAGGATACATCTAACATGAGCACATGTCTTGTTTCCTTCTACCACTCCATTTTTTTCCTCAACTCCTCATTCACCATAAAATAAGCTCATTAATCTAAGCATGTGCTAAGCTTCACTCAAGAGTATTAGCACATCAAAGATAAGAGTGAAATCTCATTAGATGGTTATGGAAATCATATGAAGTTCAAAGGTATGATTAACACACACATTAATGCATCACATAATCCCATCACCTTCCTGTCCACCCCCATGGGGATGGACTACTCCCTACTCATATCTAAACTAAAGAAAACATAAAAACAACATAACCCTGCAATGGAAATGGAGAAAAACAAGATTAAGTAAACAACAACATCAAAGAAATTGCATCAAAGTAAAGACATTAATGGAAAGAACAAGATTCAACTAACTTGAAATGAAAAGATTACAAGGTTCCTCCTTCTCTTACACTAATGAGCAGCAAAATAAAACCTAAAACTAATGGAGAAGCAAGGAGAAGAGGGAAAGAAGGGATTACAATGGTATATATAGACTAATACTTGGGTAGGATTAATCTGGAAATAATCGGGCGACAATAAATCACATCTGATGTCCTAGAATGCTCTGACCCGAATACGCGATCCACGACAAAATTTTGAGAACCTGAGGACCGTTTTGATTCGCCAGTGGCAGATCAAATAGGTTTGATCAGGTTGAAATTTTGGTTGAGGTTGTATTTCTTTGATTGGCACATGTGGTGAAGCTTTGGGCCACTATCTTGACCCGATTTGGTTTTAATTGGAGAAATACATATATGATTCAAGTCATGTGGCACAACATTTTGTTCTTTACCATCATGTTCCTCCGGGTTTTCACTTGGGTCCTTTCTGATTTGCGATCCAGTCCTTGTGCATTACAAATAAGTCCAGAAGTCCTCGATTCAGTTCATTCTTGTTGCAATCAGGTCATTTTTGCTCACTTCCTCTTCTTTATTACCTAACTCCAGAAACACTACAAACAACAACTCGAGTAGCACAATATTGGGTAAAATAAAGGTTATATAGCATGAATATGATGCGTGATATGTTACTAATCAGTCTACTTCGGAAGGGTAATTGGGTTTCTGAACTTTCCTGATTTCCTTTGCTCTCGACCTCTTCAATTTGGGACAAAAACTCCTCAAACGCTTTCTCAAAAACATAAACATAAAATTCCACAAATCAACAATTTCTATTTCAAAACGTAGGATATTTGTTTCGAAAATTATTGTTCTTCGCAATTTGAGGGATTTCGGCATCCAAATTGAGTGTTTTTTGTTGTTGTTTAGTAGTGATCACATATTTGAATGTCATTTTTCTAACCACGGTTCCACATTCTCCCCTTCATAACTTTAGTTTTTGCCATTTTTTCTATGATTTGTTGAGAACTCAATTTAATTGATTCTTGGTCAAATTTGAGTTTTCGTATTTTAATATCAAGGCTTTTGGGACAACCTTTTAGTCTTGGTTGTTTCTATTCTTTTTTATGTTATTAGACCATTGCTAATTACAAGTTTCCTTAATTTAATATATCTTATTCTCAATGTTCCATTTTACCAAACAACAAGTACCATCAAATTGGTTTTGTTGTTTCACTACATTTCTAGGATATTAAATAACACTTTAACTTAAATCACCAATTCACCTTTATTCTTTCTTTTACACTTTTGTATTGCAGTTCTTCAGTTGTTTATTTGTGTCCTCTATTGTTTAATTTAGTGATTTTTGTTTGACTATATTCTTATTTGTTGAATGAAAATCAATTTGAATCATTTGATTAAAAACTAGGTTTATTGGAATGTAAATTACCATGAAGAAAGTGTTTTATTTAAGGGATCAACTACCCTTAAAAGTGATAATGAAATTCGACACTCGTTGATGATTTCAAAATTAAACTCCGAATGGATAATCTAAACTATAAATCTTGTTTAACAATATAATATTAGTGTGCACGTTAATATAATATCGGGCTTTCACCGAAATCTATACTTCTTTTGACAGGAAATGTTTGAGTGGAACAACACTCTCTAACTTGAACACACTTTGAGTATGAGTAGTAATTGATAAAAGATGTGGAGGTTTAGGCTTTGCGTGTAGGATTTGGGATTTCTTGATTGGGAGAAGTCTCTCTAGTATATGAAGCAATTGGAAGAGTTAGAGTTGTGTAAATAAGGTGTATGGACATCTATTTATAAGCTCCTAGAGAGATATAGCCGTTGGGGAAGAATTGTGTAAGTAGTGTGAAGAACACAAAAAACAGAAACTCTGAAACAACAATTTTGTCCATCAACGGTTGACTGAATCGGGGTAGCCGGTCGACCATTTCCTTAAGTATAAGGAAACATTCAAACCACATTAAGCAATTGTCGAACCTATTTGGTTTATGATTTAAGTTATCGGTCGACCGAAAATGGGGTGATCGACCAAAGCCAGGATTTTGTCAAGCTTAAAGGATATATCAGTCGACAACAAAAGGAAGGCCAGGTGGACCGAAATTAACAAGCACTTTGGTGTCTCAAAATATTTATATTCGGTCGACCGTTTCTAGGTCCACGATCGACAGGTGATCAAATGTATTTTGGGGGTTGGTGAATAATACAAATACGACTGTTGGTATAATACGATAAGGTTAACGGTCATTCGGGAAATACGGGACAATCGGTCTACCAGAAGGTCAAAGTCACTCGACCGAACCAAGGTTAAATTTGCACTTAACAACTGGTCGACCGTAACAGGGTCGGTCGACCGTCTTGGTGCAGACAATTCTATTAGGCTTGGTTATCTTATGGAATTGGGTTGTTTATTCAAGTCTGATTGATATGAACATTTGTATATGACTTCTATAGGTTCCCTAGAGTCTATGTGAATAGATTTTAACTCTTTGATGCTCAAGATAGCATAGATTCCTAAGACTCAAATAAAAGATAAAATTACATGTCTTCAATAAACTTGATTACATGTCTTGACTTCAATTTCATTCTTCCTTGAGTCTTGATCACCTGTAGATGTTGACATAATACAATATATGTTCTATGCATAATGTGTGTTACTCTACATTTAATCATGATTAAGATTAGGTTGATTAAGTCATCAAAACATAGATTAAGGCCAAAAAAACCAACAATCTCCCCCTTTTTGATGATAGCAACCTATATCTTAATACTTGAACATTCAATATGTAAACTATGCATGCAAGATGCCCCCTATAGATGTACATAGTTTTATTCAATTCTTCTTAATTTCAAGTTTCTTGTCCTCCTTTGATATCCATCAAAATTTTAAACAATGAAAACATGAGATGTCTAGTTTCTTCACCCCTTAATTAATGTAATGAATTTGCTCCTTCTTAATTTTGCAATTCATTACTCTATGCAAATGAGATTCATTAAGCTCCCCCTATCAATATGAATAGGTCTAACAATAAAGATCAATTTTTCTCCCCTTTGACATCAATTAGATATGGACATATAAGCATATGATGTTTTTCTCCCCCTTAATGTGATGCAATTGTATGAAACTAAAGATATGACAATTAAGCATTCATAATCCTATTGGGACCAATTCTATATGCTTGGAAGGATAAGACATTGTTAGGAAAGTCACATTTCTCAATTGTGGTTCCAATTCTCCTTTCGATAGTGCAACCAACTTTGAATTTGACATTCCAAGCTAGGCCAATCACTATTGATCTCCCATCCTCCTTTACGTACCTACAAGTTTAGATTTTAGGTACCCAAACAACTTTGGGTCCTTGAACATTATCTTTAGGAACCCAAACCATTTTGGTTTTGGAAGCCCACACACTTGAGAAACTTTGATTAACAAACAAATGCTTGTCATTTAAAATAGTATGAGATACATGGTTTTTTCAATTTAGCATTATATCCTAAGTAATGTTTATCAAATGCTTGTCTTTGACTACCTAAAAGCATATCAAACATTTATGTTCCATTAATGAACTTCTCTAGATCTTTTCTTAATTGTACATCACAAGCTCTAAGATCTTTCTAGTTCATCAATTTTAGTGTTGCTTTTAGACTAGCAAGTTCTAAAACATGATTTTCATGTCTAGCAATCATCTCATTCTTTTCATTCATGATTGTTTCAATTTGGCATTAGAGATCATTTATAGTCTTTCTAGCATTCTTATTCTTATCACAAATGATCTCATATTGTTTAACTAAATCATGAAAGGCATTTTGAAGCTCATCATGTATGTATGTATCTTGTTTAGAGCATGAGCTATCACCAGAATAAGACCTAGTAGAGCAATAATTAGAATTACTAGAACAAAAGTTAGAAGTTACCTCACTTTCTTCATCTTGAATAGCCATGAAGCATGTGTGGGCAACTTCTCTTCTACTTCGTAGGGAGGATGATGATAAAGAATCATCCCAAGTTATTTTGTGAGTTTCCTGCTTCCTTTCTCTTCTCTTGCCCTTTTCTTTTTCTCTCTCCTTCTCTCCCTTCTCTCATTTTGAAGGGAATGTGTTCTAAAAGTTTTACTTTTAAATGTCAATTATTATGAATTGAATGAGAAATCATTATGTTCCTTGTTTATGTTATTCGTCTTTTAGAAGTGTTAAGGAAGAGGCTCTTGGTCCTTAACCGTAGAGCTCTGAAAGATATTAGTTTGCATAAAACAAAAGATATTCGCAATCATAGTAATTAACATGGGACATTAATTACCGAGTTAAGATTGTCGTGTTGGTCATAGATCATTGTAGCTCTACAAGTGAGTGACGACACGGGTATGCAAAAGAGGAAAATATTACTTTTGTATACTGAATAGACCTAATAAGTAAAATATTATAGAAATGTGTTTCTGTGTCATTAATATTTTACTGTGTCTTTGGTCCTTTGATATGAGACTTATATCTAATCACTTAAGGAATACTTAATTAGATCAGTGTCTTGAACTATCGATCAGTGTAGTGTAAAGGCATCGGTTGGTTAAGTACAACTTTTGTTGGAGAAGATAGTTAGTCAAAAGACTATCATTGCCCCCTCTTAATTGAGTGATGATATTAGTGGCCCCCTTGATAAAGCAAAGTTATAATGTGCACAATGTGATTTGAGTTAAGTCACATATTTATAACTAGCTTAAAGAGATCAAGAAATGAATACTAATACAAAGATGACACAATACTACTTTGTGTGTATTCTTAATATCATGAGGCAAGGGACGGACACAAGTGATGCACTCCATCACTAAGTGGATCGGGTTTTGGTTCGAGTGGAATTAAGACATCTAACTAATTGGGAGCTATAATGTGTAGCTAGATACCGTTTATAGCTTGTGATATTAAGCTCTTAATATCACTACCAACTTAGTTTAGATCCTCCCATAGGTCACACCACAAAACTGGGAAACAAGAAATGGGGATTTTGAGTTCATAGGATGTGTCGGGTTTCATGTAGAAAATATGACACATGGGGTGAACAAGCAAAATCAAAATTATGTTGTAATTATAAGATAATTAGAATCTAAATTAAATTCATATGTGATGTAAATATTATGGGGTGTAATGATTGATCATTACATAGGATAATATGTTACATAAGTTGTGAATTTATTACTAATCCCGAAATGTCAAATTTTGTAGGGGTTAAACCGAAATTTGACAAGTCTGCAGCACAGTGCACAAACGGTCGACCGCTAAACAGTAAACGGTCGACCGGATGTGGGACGGTCGACCGCAATATTGCACGGTCGACCGGATGTGTGTACATCGTAACAGGGATTTCGTCTGTTCGTTTTCGGTCGACCGAATTTATCGGTCGGTCGATCGAACATTGTGATGAAATATTTTAATGTTGCGAATGGTCGACCGAGTGTCTAAACGGTCGACCGAAACCAGGTCTAAACGGTCGACCGGACCTCGCAGACGGTCGACCGGTCAGACGGTTTTATGCAGAATTAATTTAAGAATTAATTAGATCATGCATGGAATTGGTCCATAATTGATTTAATTCGTGGCTAAGATTATTTATTAATAAATAATGGATGGTTAGATGGAATTTTGCATGGAATCATGGGCAAGAAGTTGCACATGAATAGGTAATTTGGAGAGAACCTATAAATACAAGGTTATCTCATTACCTCCTTAATTAATTCATTATTTTTCTTATGCAAAATCTCTCTCCATAATTCTCCACGAAAATCCCTTAATTCTTAAGTTTAGTTTTAGTTCTTAAGAGACCATCTTCTCAAGGGAATTAAAGAGGGGTTAGTAATTAGATTCTAAACCCTATCGGAGATCGAGAGACTAGCTTCCCTCTCTCCGATCTTGTTTAGAGTTTGGTGAATACTCGGAGGCATCCGGCGCGGCGAGAAGCATCCCCAACGTCTCCGAATCTTCAAGAAGTTTTTGAGAACTTTTAGGTATGAATTTCGGAGCTCTTGTTTGTTTTAATAGAGTTTTGAAACTAGATGTTAAAACAAATCGATGCATGCATGAAATAAATCAAAGAAAATTGTAATTGATCCTTATTATACATAAAAATTTCGAAAATATATATGTATAATTAAACATGAAATCCAACACATTTTTCTTCTCCTTTTCTCTTCTCTCATATTCACTCTTCTCCTTCTCTTTTTCTATCTCTTTTTTCTCACTTCGTCTTCTTCTTTCTCTCATTTCTCCCTTATCTTTCTTGGGGTATTTGAAGAAGTCTTTGGCAAGGACCTCAATGTCCTCATCTTCTACTCTCATCCTAGGTTCATCAAAATTTGTTGTAATGCCAAGGTGGATTTCATCTTGGAGGCTTCTTTCTCCTTTCGATGATTGATTTGGAGTTCATAAGCCATGAAATTTCCAATTAGTTCATCCATCTTGAGTTTGGAAAGGTCGTGTGCGTCCTCAATTGCAACGACCTTGTCTTCCCAATTGTTGTTGAGCGTTCAAAGGAACTTCCTTGCCATTTCTCCTTCACTAATTTTTCTTCCAAGAACACAAAGAGAGTTAGTGATATCGATGAAACGAGTGTTCATTTCGCTTATGTTCTCACTAATTTGCATAGTGAAAATTTCATATTTATGCATGAGGAAACTAATTTTTGTTTCTTTTGTTTTGCTATCACCTTCATGATGCATTTGTGATCTATGTCATATTTCATATGCACTTTCACAACCCATAATCCTATTATATTCACCATCATTCAAGCCACAATAAAGGATGTTCAAGATAGTTCAATTCATTTCATATTCTTTCATTTTAGCCTTATTTAAGGTGGTTAGCTCTTCTTCCTTACGAGGGGTGTTTGGGTTTTGGAGGAAGTTCCAAAACATAAGATCGCTAGAAACTAAGAATATTTTGATTTCATTCTTCCAATAATCATAGTTTGACTCATTTAACAAAGGTGGTCTAGTTGTGCATAATCCTTCTACATGATTAGATGATGAAGATGTCATCCTAAAATATGGTTAAGTATATCAAATTTAGCACTTATGCTCTGATACCAAATGTCAGATAGTAATGGGTCCTAATTAATCTAATCAAATTACTCTTGATCCCTATTTAATTAACAATATATGTAGCAAAAATAAGAAACAAATCAAGTAGGGAAGGAAACATGCAGATCACAAGTGACAATGTGATTTTATAGAGGTTCGATCTCCTGCCTACTTCCTCTCTTGCAACCTCTGCTCGACTCCACGAGCTCCGCTCACGACTTCACTATCTAATCCCCGTTCCAGGCCGGTAGAGAACACATTTACAAAGCAAGCTCCGTGAACAAACTCGCGAACTTAGTTTCCTCTTCTCACAATCCGAGAAGGAACACTTCGGACTGTTACTAAAATCTATACTTCTTTTGACAGCAAATGTTTGAGTGGAACAACACTCTCTAACTTGAACACAATTTGAGTATGAGTAGCAATTGATAAAAGATGTGGAGGTTTAGGCTTTGCGTGTATGATTTGGGATTTCTTGATTGGGAGAAGTCTCTCTAGTATAAGGATCAATTGGAAGAGTGAGAGTTGTGTAAATAAGATGTATGGACCTCTATTTATAAGATCCTAGAGAGATATAGTCATTGGGGAAGAATTGTGTAAGTTGTGTGAAGAACACACAAAATAGAAACTCTGAAACAACAATTTTGTCCCTCAACGGTTAACTGAATCGGGGTAGTCGGTCGACCGTTTCCTTAAGTATAAGGAAACGGTCAAACCACATTAAGCAACGGTCGAACATATTTGGTTTATGACTTAAGTTATCGGTCGACCAAAAATAGGGCGGTTGACCAAAGCCTGGGTTTTGGTAGGGTTAAAGGATATATCGGTCGACCATAAAAGGAAGGTCCGATTGATCGAAATTAACAAGCACTTTGGTGTCTCGAAATGTTTATATTCGGGCGACCGTTTCTAGGTCCACGGTCGACCAGTGATCAAATGTATTTTGGGGGTTGGTGAAAAATACGTATACGACTGTTGGTATAATACGACAAGGTTAACGGTCATCTCGGAAAATACTAGACAATCGGTCAACTGGAAGGCCAAAGTCGCTCGACCAAACCAAGGTTAAACTTGCACTTAACAATCGGTCGACCGTCTAGGTGCAGACAATTCTATTAGGCTTGGTTATCTTATGGAATTGGGTTGTTTATTCAAGTCAGATTGATATGAAAATTTGTATGTGACTTCTATAGGTTCCCTAGAGTTTATGTGAATAGATTTTAACTCTTGTATGCTCAAGATTACATAGATTCCTAGGACTCAAATAAAAGATACAATTAAATATCTTCAATAAGTTTGATTACATGTCTTGACTTCAATTTCATTCTACATTGAGTCTTGGTCACCTGTAGATGTTGGCATAATATAATATATGTTCTATGCATAATGTGTGATACTCTACATTTTATTGTGATTAAGATTAAGTTTATTAAGTCATCAAAACATAGATTATGGCCAAAAGGCCAACAATAACAACTAAATTTGGTATAAGCTTTGGTAAAAGTGATTATGATCGTACGATTCAACAATCAATGAACTAGACAAGTCCTCAAATTGGGTGGATCAGATGACTCACAGAGTCATGAGCCGTCTGAAGGACTCACATCAAACATTTGAGGATGGGATGACTCTAGCTCAACTCAGTCATTTGAACAAGGTAAGGCTTGGAGTGTTTGGTGTATTGATGTAGTGGATAGAATGACTCAAAAGAAGATGAGTCGTCTGAATCTCTATGGCCAAGACATGTTTTGGTTATAGCTAAGGTTATTCGGACAAGTGGAGCAAGACTGAATCTTGTATCGTGAATTGTAGGCAGAGTAAATGATTTTCTAAATGTCTTAACTTGATTCTAACTTGTGCCATAGTTTACAAATGATTATAAGACTCAATAAAGGTAATATTACAAGTCTTCTTTGAGCTTGATTACATGTTTTGACCTTCATCATTGCTTTATGAGTCTTGATCACTTATTAAGATTGGAAATATGCACAAGTATTTTTCCACTCTTTTGATTTTTAGAGGACTTATAAATTTTGTTATGCTTTGATTTGCAATCAAATATTCTCTGTATTACAAGAATCCTTGATTCCATCTCCAAAGAAAAGATGAGTTCTATGATATTGAAATATGTGTCTCAATTGATATTCATTACTAATTTGTTGAATTTGTGATATTTGTAAATTACATATGCTTGGGATAAGGAAGACATATCATAATAAAGATTGGGTTTTTTATTACTTAGATTCGCATTAGAAAACGAATTTTTTATAGTCAAAATAAAGGAAATCCTATTTTTATTCTTTGATCAATAGAGAATTCTTCTTGACTTGTTTTATCATTACCCATAAATCAATATAAAAATCAATTTCCTTACTCCCTAGAAGTTCTCGAAAGTATCAATCATACCCTCTTATTCCTAAGATGGCAGAAATAATTACGTTGCTTGAGAAAGCTTGAAGCCTAAGGCCACTTGGTAGTTGGAACCACGGATGCAAAGTGCAAACAACTACAACAAAAAAATATAAATTGGAAACATTCACATGAACTTGGAACTAATTTCAAAAAAGTTCTATCAAGCAAAAAAAAAAAAAAGATTGCTAAACATCATGAAGTGACTAATGTGTGTGAATTTTCGGACAAAAAGATGTGTATATATGCTTGTTAATTCCAGACACGACACAAAACACGATGTGAAATGTTGACACGATTTAGACATGCATCGTTGAACTTTGTATCACGCTTAATCAATGTTGAGCCCAATAAATCAAGAAGTTGTTTGTTAGTAAGCTTATGGACGTATTGTAATGATCCAGCCCAGCCCAGCCCAGCATTTCGTCGTCTAGGGTTTCCTCAACCTTCAGCCCACCAATTGTTGTGTTGCTATAAATACCTAAACAAACTCTACCTACCTCGTCCGCCGACACCCAATTCTCTATCTTCAATTTTCTTCTCCCAATCTTTGCTTCGTATGTTTTTATTTGTCTTGTTGGATATGTTCTTTTGCTGGGAGTGTTTTCATTGGAAAATTTGCAATTGGAACTTGTGATTGCAGAGATTTGCTCGAATCTCCCTGACATTTAACGCGGCTTTTAAAGCCCTAGTTTTTGGTTACGGGATTAGGGTTACGCTCGCCTCTACATTTGATTTATTTGAATTTCTGATTATTTTTTTGTTGAAATTGAAGTGGTGTTTTAGGTGCTGTGATTATAAAGATAATTCCTCGTTCTGGATTTGCTGATTTTGGCAGTGTAGACTCTTTACACCCATAGAATATGAGCACCTTTGCAATCCAATTTGCTGCTTTTGATAATTAATTATTTGTTGTTTGGGATGATTTTTGTGTTTTTTTATATGTTTACATAATTTTGAAGATTTATTTTACTGGTGTGTTATGTGAACATGTAAAATTGTTCATGTTTTATTGGTAATGGAGGTGCTGTGATTATAAAACAATTCCTCGTACTGATTTGCCAGAGATGGCATGTAGACACCAGTACACCCATAGAATATGAGCATCTCCTCAATTTCCTCGTTTTTTGCTTTAACAAAAAATATATCCTTAATTGCAATTTGCCAGGTCTTCGACTCTTAGTGTGTGTAAAATATGTTACATTAAGTTTTTAGATTGATTAATCGGAAAATGATTCTTTAAGATCTTAAATCATGAGCTCAATTTTTTGAGGATTTGGTTAGTATATAAAATTAATTTGAGAGAATAAAGCTTTGTGTTAGTTTTTTAGATGTCCTTGTAATTGTAATATAAATCTGCATATCCATGTTTATATTTTTATTCTTAAGTTTTTGTTATATTTGTATTATGAGATGTTGGAAAATTGTTACGGATATTTAGCATTTTACTACAATGTTTTGAAACTCTTCTAACAATATTCTGGCAATTTACAAACCAGAATGGGATTACTACCTCTAGGTCGGAACACAATATTAACGATAATCTATGATGATAAAATTAAAAATCAAATTTCTACTAGAAATCCTGTAATTTTTTTAAATAATAATTATTTAATTAAAATTTCGAAAAATAATCACAAAAAAATTTAAAACTACGAGAAATAATCGTGGGTGCGATCTGCGATCTGTGCTTCACGATCTGTGTACTTTTGAAAGAAAAAAAATTGATTATTTTTCGAAATTTTTATTATCTGATTATTATTTTAAAAAATTACGGCTAGAAATCATTGACGGAGAATTTCTTAAATCGTAAATAAATCATTAAATTTTAATATATAAGAAAAACTTATCGAAAATTGAAACTCCGTATCTGTGAGCCCTATGTATCCGACGATTCCGATATTCATTTGAAAAGTAATACGAAAAATGATATTCATCTCCTCTAAACATTGATATTTATATCTGTTTGCACTCTGCCTCTACATATAATAATATCTCCTTAGTACGTCTCCAAGGTATTGGAAAACAAAACACAAGAACCTAGTTTACGATAAGATAAAATTAGAACCGGGAGATCCATGTTAAACCCATCCGAACCAAAATAAATGCTAGTTCTCGTAAAATCACAGGGAGGCAAGAAATTTTGAATTTCCCAACAATTTGATCAATTTGTTTTAGGGTATATATTTTGCAAGATAACGTTAAATTAGGTATGATTATCTTTTATTATAATTTTTTATTGTTCATAATGAGAGGGTCTTAGGAAATGAGATTTTTATTTTACATTATTAAAAAACTTATGTAGATGTTATGGTTGCAGTTATAACACCTAGTATAGATTGATTGATTTTTAGTGGGAAGTACCTCACAATTGAGAGGCAAGAGATTCTCACTCACTCAGAGAGACGACTAAATTAGTTAGTGTAACGTCTCGGAACAGTGGAAAATTTAAAACTTTAAAAAAATATAAGAATCAACATCGGGATCATTACCAAACCACATATATATTTTTTAAGTGGTACAACGTCTGATACAGGAATCAAAACATGATTACAACAACAAAAAGTATACAACTAATACAAGAGTAATCATCGACTTCAAAAGATACAAAAGACAGAATCTGGTACAAGTGTTCCCGCCCTAAGTCACCACCTCCTGATGTTTACGACCTGAAATGCAACAAAACTATGCCTGAGTTTCCCATTGGTAACCCCGTATGCCAACTCCTAAAATATGAATATCACATAAATGAGACGATATGAACACATGCAACCATCCAACTGGGCTCTCGGGACCTCACTCCCAACCACAGTCCACACCACAACACGTGCACACAAGGCACCGCCAGAAAGACATCGGTTACGGGTCTCAATGGTCCTCTCACCCCAACCCCACAACACGCGTGCACACAAGGTACTGTCGGAAAATCATCGACCACGGGTCTCAAGGGTCCTCTCACCCCAACCCCACAACACACGTGCACACAAGGCACTGTTGGAAAAACATCGACCAAACCAAACAAATACGTGCACACAAGGCACCCGCTCCTCAGAGCCACAACCATGATCTCTCTCAGGCCGGAATGTCCGTACTGTCGCCCCAAAAAGGCCGGGGACTCATTGTCCTCAAGGCAGACCCAAACCACACATCACAAGCATCCGTATGCAAAACAGTGCCCAAACAGTCGAACTAAAATCCACAACCGGCCAACCGAAGCTCCACTACTATTCCAAAAATACCCGAAATAACGTCCAACCGGTCGAACGGCAAAGGGGACCCGTTCGACCGAAATCCACCAGTGAAATCATCTTTTCTCAAAAAGAACAATCGGTCTAACGAATCCAAAACTTCCGGTCGACCGAACACCGCCAGTAAAACCCACCATCAATCCACACAACACGGTCGACCGAAACAACCCTTCCGGTCGAACGACCTTTAAGTTAACTTAAGTCGTCGGTCGGACGAGTCAAACAGGCGGTCGACCGTTTAGATGGTAAACGCCCCAACCGACCTACGACAATGCTTTCGGTCGACTAACAAAGGGGGTCGTTCGACCGAAAACACCCAGAGCCTCTTCCTCTTGCTAAAATTGCACCACCGGTCGACCACCCTACGGTATCGTTCGACCGGTGCAAGAGATATTGCCAAAAAATACACTACGCCCGGTCGACCGTTCGAGAGCAGAAAAGTTGTTGCACGACCCTCGACGAGCATTCAGGCCTACCGTCGTTCAATCCAACACTCGCAAGGGCTTAAATGAGTGTTAATGAAGCTTGGCATACCTTTAAGGCTTGAAGAAGCCTTTGAAGAAACACGGCGAGCGCTTCCTCGTAAATCCCTTCTTCTCCGGCAAAAACCTCGAACGTGATCACCTCACTTCTGGCAACACGACCGCAACCACGTGCACATCGTTTTCCAATCCTTGACGGAGCTTCCAAAAGCTGAGAGAGAAACGAGAGAATCGAACGGGAGAGTGAGAGAGACGAGTGAGAAGAGAGAGAAGTGAGAGAGAATTCGAACCTTTATACTCAATCCCAAGCAAATCTCAGTCGTTCATCTCAAACTTTCTCAAAACCACCACCTAAACACGATTAACCCATTATGCAAGGGTTAGGATATAACAGTTAGACTACAAATGAAGATGTTTTAAACTAAACAATGATAAAAGCTCTTGATGGGTGGTGTGTTGATATACATAGCTTGTGTATGTACATGTGAGTGGGAAGAAGCATGAAAGATGTCTAAATTTGTGGTAAACATTCACCAAACTCAAACTGATATTACACAATTTGCATCCGTGATACATACAAATATACATGTATATTCTAATTAAACATGAGAAGTATGACAAAACTCATTAAGAAGTAAAGCCTCAAGTTCCATTACATGAGTCATACATACAAGCACATGCAATTCCGTAATAAGATGATGATGAATGAATTCCAAATACAAGTCCAAGAAGTTTAAAAGGTGAAAGATTACCAAACAACAAAGTAGGGTTGTGCACGGACCGGTCCGGTCCGGGTTTTTGGACCGGACTGGACCGGTTGGAACCGGTCTGGGTTTCGGTCCGGAGGATTTGGATTTTTCGGGTTCGGTCCGGTCCGGAACGATCCGGTTTTTTGTTTTTTATTTAAAAATTCGGTTTTTGACCGGACCGGACCGATTCGGTCCGGTCCGGTCTTCGGTCTGCGAGAATCCGGTCCGGTCCAACAAAGCATCAAACTTGAACTTAAACCAAGATTTAGGAATATCCATACGAAGGCCAACAAACCAGCATTAAGATCTACCATATATAAGAAACTTTACTGCACCAAATCCATCATTCAAATATTACCATTACTCCACTGCCCAAGGGGTTAGACCTATTCCCTTCAGATACTAAGCAATCTAAATGTACAATTAATAAGTTTTAGAGTTTTGCGAGAACATTTAAGGGATGCGCAAACTGTCACTTATATGTAAAGTGTATCAAGTTGTTAAAATATGTGAAAGTGTGACTGATATGGACGTGTTGTATTTGTGCTAGTTGACTCATATGTTATTATTTGGTACCAACATTAAAATGATGATTTGCATGCCACGTGTCACCCTATGAAAAATTCTTGTTAATGTTGTGATAAAAAATGTTTATATTGCGATCGAGATGATGCGGCAGTAGTTGTGGAGGAAGCCCTTGATGCTTCACGGAAATATATGTACTGTGTCATTTGATATTTCGTCTTTCTACTTAGGGATGAAGCTTTAGATGCTTCATTCACTTTCTTGCAATCGAATACGTAAATATTTTAAGATGTCATTTGATATGATTTTGGATGTATGTGGATGCAAATGTCTTTTACAAACTGTCATGCCAGTGATGTTTGGATGTGTGTAAATGCATACCAATGGAGACATGTGGGGTAAATGATTGTAAAGATTCAATTTTTGATGACCTGATAGACTGCTTTAGTTACATAAATTAGATCCGAGAGGTATAATTTCCATCAAAACAAGGAAAATACATCTCCTTTTATGTATGCTACAATGTTAACATCTCAATTGTTCATGTCTCGAATCCTTTGTGAGCTTTCGACAGTTCCCTTCCTCAAATCTCTGGGGATTGGTTTTCCATTGATGAACCCAAACTCTATGACCTTCAATATCTAGTAGTCATATCCGGCATCAAAAGTAAAAAGAGCGAAGGTTCTGGAAACTCGGAGACAGTTAAACACTCGATCAGCCTGGTTAAACTCGGAGTCAGTAAAAAGAGCATTTTTCGGTCCGGTCTGGTTTTTTGGACCGGACCGGATCGATCAGTCTGGGTTCAGTCAGGACCGAATCCAATCGGTCTAGGTTTCGGTCCGGACCACGGGACGGGTTCGAGTTTCGGTTCGGTCTAAACTCGGTCTAAAACCCAAAATTCCCCACAAAAATCTGGTATGGTCTGGGTTTTTGGACTAGACCGATCGGTCTGAGTTTGGTCCTGACCGAATTCGACCAGTCCGGTGTTCAGTTCGGACCCCGAAGAGCATCCGGGTCTGGTCCAATCTGGGTTCAGTCCGGTCCGGTTCATGTCTGGAACGATGCTGAGCCCTATCAGAAAGAGCGTGCACATCAAGATAGTGAAGTAAATATCGGATAGCATGTGAATTGGATGATATTAAACATTGAAAATAATTATTTTAAACCCAACAAGCTATTGAAATTGTACGACACATTCCCAAACTAGGGATTACAGTTAAGACATTGAAGTTAAAAGAATTGAATAAAATTTCAAAGATATCTCTGAGGGTTGAGACTACGCACGCACCACAAAAACAATTTAGCATTGGAAGGTTCCATCTATATCCCTTTCACTTTCGATCTCTTATAATAAGTCGACAAACCTACAAAGTAAAATAATGTAGTTAGAGGATAAAATGATAAATATTTTTATAAAATGGAACATGTGTGATAGTCATTCATGATCATAATGTAAGAAAAGCTCTGATCTCACTCAATTGTTTCGGAAGGCCCATATACCATACTCTCCTTCTATCTTAGCCTAAGTGACTAGGTTTCGGAGCATAAATACCCGCCCTACGGCGTGTCCTTTTGACATGGACTTTAAGTCCTCCTTAAGCACAACACTTGTTTCCTCTCTTAAGATTTAGCTTAGCTCTCTAGGAAAGCGGCGAGGAGCTCCACTGGTCAATAGCTAACCACGTTTAATCGATTTTGAGGTCTACGCATAATGCGCTCTGGGAGAGAACCTTTTTTCCTATAAAAATTGGACTTTTCTGTCGAGGATTGTTTTTGGTTGGGGTTAATATATACGCCCTTCAACACTTCCTCCGGGACCTTTTTTGCCAGAAGTAGACTAGGAGGACTAGTCCCAGCTGCGCATCTTGGATCAAACGTGGTCCCTCTTTTTGGTGAGTTCCTACCGTCAGTGTTTTAGCCGAAGACCAATCTCCAAGGCACACCGTCCGATCCTCCGGATCATCGACCAACATTTTTCTGGCGGATAACCTCTGTTTTCGACGTCTGATTGACCAATGCACTGTGTAGATCAATCACGTCCATCAAAGTCCGTGCGAGTTCCAACGGGAAACCATCTTTTACACTGATAAAGTAGGTTTACGAGATCTTTCTTTGTGAGTTTAAGGCTGACAACTAATTTTTAATTCATAAAATGGTCATTTAAACAATAAGATTCTTAAATCAACTTTTGGCCATATCTTTCTAACAAAAGATAAACATACGATCAATCACATCACGTGATCGATAAAGCACAAACCTCAAGTCTGTGGGAAATCTGCAACCCCTTGCATAATAAATGGCTTCTCTCGCTGGAAACCGGTTTACAGTGGGAAAGTCTAATGAAAAATCTGGTTTGATGACTCTTCCACCTCACTTTTTAGTTCGGCTGAATGACATTTTAAACACAAAACCTTATCATCAAAACGTGGGAAAGTCTAATGAAAAATCTGGTTTGATGACTCTTCCACCTCACTTTTTAGCTCGGCTGAACGACATTTTAAACACAAAACCTTATCATCAAAACATGGGAAAGTCTAATGAAAAATCTGGTTTGATGACTCTTCCACCTCACTTTTTAGCTCGGCTGAACGACATTTTAAACACAAAACCTTATCATCAAAACGTGGGAAAGTCTAATGAAAAATCTGGTTTGATGACTCTTCCACCTCACTTTTTAGCTCGGCTAAACGACATTTTAAACACAAAACCTTATCATCAAAACGTGGGAAAGTCTAATGAAAAATCTGGTTTGATGACTCTTCCACCTCACTTTTTAGCTCGGCTGAACGACATTTTAAACACAAAACCTTATCATCAAAACGGTAATATTAAGGAAAAAAATTCAAAATAATTTTTTTTAAATTTTTTGTTGTCAAAATAAATATCAATTAAAAGTATTTTTGCACGACTAAAATATACCCAGCTGGCGATACAGATAAGCCAACGTCGCCGACCCCATGAGTACTGACCAATGGTATCTGGGTCCCTCGCCTCCAGTAGGTCGCGTGGTCTGACTCTGAAACCGCTCTTGTCGACAAACAAGACACAACCTAGCAGTAAAAAGAGGTAAGCAGTCATCTGCGTTCCTCAGTCCGTGGTGGTCGCCCTCGTCTACAACACTCGTCCACAACATCGATACTAACACCACCGTCACTCCAAAATGAGCTATCCCGCCCAAGACCCTCCAGGTTGACACCCAGCAACTCAGATACATATAACTTCAGGTCAGATGTCGGCGCCTGCCCACTGACCATAGGATCCTCAACATGAATGTGCAGAATCTGAAAGATGTCATACAACATGATCGTCATCTCTCCGAACGGCAAGTTGAAAGTGTTGGTGTCAGGCTGCCACCGCTCCACGAAAGCCGAAATCAATGGTATGTCGATGCAGGAAAACATGTTGTACGGTAATGACCCAATCCACTGTCACTGACGGTCGCCGTCACATCATCAGTCATCACCGAACGCCATGCCTGCAATGTCGTACAGGCTCTGTGCCGATTATGACACTTCAAGACCTTCCGATCCCCGTCATCCCAGATGCGTCTGGCGATGTGGCATCCGAAACTAGGAATGACGCTGCCATCTAGAGGACCACCGAGCATAATATCTGTGACGATCCAAGAGTCGTCCTCACCCCTCTTTTTCTTCTGAGCTCGGGCGTCTGCAGTGTACGAACTCGAATCACCGGTCACAAACCAGCCACCTCGATCCTTCCTAATGACTCACTCAGCCGAAGGACCACAATGTCGTCCCCGTCCTCGACCAGACTGATGTATCGCCTCCTCCTGTGGCCCCAAGTCATACCGGCCCCCATCGTCACTCTCGTCATGACTCCTCAACTCATCTGAATCATCCTCGTCGTCGAAAGAATCTCCACGTGTCTGACGACGACGTAACAGATCTCTCTCTCCTAACTGAAGCAGAAATACCACGTGTACGTGGATGACGAGGACCTGACTCGTCTGCTACACTACGTACTGCGCGTAAGAGGATTGATTTCATTTTTCCTCCACGGTAACCCGATGACTATTAATTCAATTTTAAAATTAAAATTTTATTAATGGATTTATTAAAATAATTAAACTCATTATTAACTTAATAATCGATTTATTTAGCAATTATCACAATTAATCAATAATCCTTTACAAAATTCGTACACAACTAATTATTAACATAATAATAAATTTATTTAGTTATTATCACAACTTTTAATCAATAATTCATTACTAAAATAATTAAACTAATTAACTTAATAATCGATTTATTTATTAATTTTCACAATTTATAATCAATAAAAGATTTACTAAACTAATTTAACTCATTATTAACATAATATTCAATTTATTTTAAATTTATCACAATTTATAATCAATTTAAATAAATTTAAAAAAAATTCGGAGCGTCTACGGGAGACGCCTGCCCTACGTGGGAAGCGTCTCCCGCAGACGTCTTGGCCAATGGTCGGGCGTCCGCGGGAGACGCCCGACCCAACGAGAGGGCGGCCGCCGGAACTGCCTCCCTGAAGTGTCCGTTGGTTCTTTTCCTGGCCTCCGAAACATTATATCTGGTGAATAGAAGAGTGATATGAAGAGAAAGTTGTGTTAAAAGAGTGAAATGAAGAGTTATATAAGTAGAAAAGGTAGAGGGGCAAAATGGTAATCTGTTGGGGGCGATTTAAGTAGTTTTACGGCAACGAATAGTAGTTCAGTTAAACAAACCATTGGATAAAAGTATTATGGAAGTGGTTGCAAAAACCCTCCTAATGCATCATTCCTATATAAATGAAAAAATCATGTGATTTCTAATTAGTAGCATTCATAAATTGCATTCATGTTATATATCTTTTATTTTATCTTAATTTTGTGATACTCGAGTGTTTGATTGATGTGTTTCAGGTTTTAGGAAGAGAATGGAAGAGAAAATGACTGCAATCTATAAAGAAAGAACCTTATTGAAGCATCTTGGACATGTTTGTCATGCTCAATGATCCATTACAACAGGAAGGACCTAGATGAAAATAGGAGGGACCTGAACTAAAGGAATACATTTCTGGTGCAAAAATACGTCAATATCATGATCTTGAGGAGTATTTGGGGAATTATGGTCAAATGGGCTTGAACCAGTGGAGCTGGAGTGCACCCTACGTGCAAAATAGAAAACTTAAGTTGCCGAAGAAAATTCAGGGGGGGGGGGGGATCAGACCAACCTGATATGCTAGTAGCAGATGAAAATCCATTAGTGGTGGATTTAGTTGGTCCAAACCCGGCCCAACTTCTCTTGTGGCTCAAACCTGCAAAATTGGGTGTACTAGACCATAGAGAAATCGATTGCAGTCGTCGGATTGCATCCATATTCATCTACACCTCTCTTTATTCTATAAATAACAATGTTTCTCCTACCTTCACTCTCTTCTTCTTCCTTCTTCCCCTGTTAAAGTAGGTTTTATTTCTTGCATAGTAGTGTAGTGGAGGAGGAGAGAAACACCATCTTGTAATCTTTTTTTCTTAATTGACTTTTAGTTTCTTGTTCTTTATGTTCTTGTCTTTCATTGATGCAATTTTTATTCCATTATTTTGGTTAGATCTAGTTTTCTTTAGTTGTTCATGTGTTGTTTTTATTTTTTTGTATTCTTTATTGTATTCTTTGTTTATATGGTGATTAGTGAGTAACCATCCCCATTGGGGATGGAGAATGATGTGAAGTGTGAATGTTGTGAGATTAGTTTTTAATCTTAATCTTGAAGTTATAAATGATTTTCATGGACATTTTGACGGGTTTCTCACTCTTGCTTTTGATGTGTTAATGGTCTTAATGGATGCTTAGCACATGCTTCGGCTAGTGGGCCACTTTATTGGGAAGGATGAGGTGATGCTAAGATTGGAGTGGATAGAGATAAGGATGGCATGTGGGAGCATGGGGTCATGTTGGCCTTATCATGATTAATGTCTTGTCTTTTTTTAATGATAATGTTAAATCTTAATTCATGTGGAGAGATAGTTGGGGTTGTGGTCAATATGAATTTCTATGTTCTTCATATCATATAAGACATAAGATTGACATGTGATCATTTGGTTGTCTTTCTCCTTATCTTGAGTAGTGTTTTGTATGTTTTAATGGTGGTGATAAATCTTAATCCATGTAGAGACACACTTAGGATTGTGGCATTATAAGATTTTCATGTTATGCATGTCACTAGCATTTATTTTGTATACACATATGTATCATACATCTACACATTGTCATGCACTCTCCACCTCTTACATGATTAGTCATATTAGGATTTCTTTAGTTGATTCGCTCATATTAGTTAGTTAGTTTAGATACACTCAATCTTTATTTCCTTCTCCCACTCGAGTATGGTCGATGACGACCTGCACTCGCTCCTCGTGAACATGACCCGTACTTGTCATCGCTTCAACGTGGTCGCGCACTTGTGATTTTGAACTTTAATTTCCCATTATGTCCCTAGGTTGGACAACCATCAGACAAAAACTTAAGAGGTCCCAAAAAAACCCAGAGCACCATAATATCCAAAATACCCAAGAAAAATGCTATCTATGCCACAAGGAAGGCCATTTGAAACGTGCTTGACTTACAAGACCACTTGTTAGGAAAACTCCTCAACACCAACACACCTCCAACCACCTTCACAAGCCACCACCACCTCCCAACCAAACGACAATGCAATACCATAACAAGAGGAACATGAGCCACAATGCCTCCCGAACTAGACACCTGGCTAATTTTGTGTTGTGCCTCCAACAGACGACCGCCTCGTATAAAATTTCAAAGAGTTACTCTATTACGTGGTGGCCACCATAGCCAACGGTCTCACAAAGGAGGCTGATTTGGACCACACTTTATGCTTCAAATGGCAGACCATGACAGCTGGAACTTGCATTATTTGTCGGCAATAGCATTTTTATTCAAGTGCCACACTAAGAAGATGACATCCGACTTGTACGAAACAAAATTGGAGACTCTTGAGGGCAACACATACGAGTTGCTCGATGGTCAAGAGGTGAAGGAGGTAGGTGATCACCCACTAATTCATGCATTTGGATTATTGTACACGACATGCCTCCCGCTGCAGGGACTTTGGAGGCATTTCGGGACCTTGCTTCCACCTTCAGAGATTTAATGGATGTCGGCAAAAATATGATCTCCAAAAATTTTATTTGGGGGCCCACATTCAAGTGCGACCACATGTTGGTGTCAACATCCCAAGAGTGAAAGAGTTCTGGCATCATGATCACCACTACGAGGCATTGATTTCTCTGGAAAAGGGTTTTATAAGTTCGAAGGGGACGACCAACCCAAATGTTAGGGCCCCGTAGTACCACAACTAAGCACAGTCAGATATATTATAGTGGATAAGAACAGTGGAGTGTTGGCTTTTTTGCCTTAATCTATGTTTTGATGATTTAATCAACCTAATCTTAATTGTGATCATTTAGAGTAGCACACATGTTGCATTGCATATATATTGCTTTGTGCTAACCTATACAGGTGATCAAGACTCAATGAAGAAATGAAATCAAGTCAAGACATGTAATCAAACTCATTTGAAGACATGTAATTTGTATTTTTTGAGTCTTAAAAACTTTGTGTAATTGAGCATACTTGAGCTAAAAACTACTCAAACACACACTAGGTTCCCTTTAGAAGTCAAACACGAAATTTCATATAATTTGAACTTCAATAGATCACCCAAACATAGACCGGAAAACACTAAACCAAAACCTAAACAGTCTGCCCACATTCGGTCGACCGAAACAGACCGTTCCGTCGACCGAGTGATCATATATCTTGTTAGTGTTTAACTGCCCAAGTTCGGTCGACCGTCCACACCTTTTTGGCCGACCGAGTTTCAACAAATTTCCGACAGTTTGTTTTGTCGTATATACCCAACGGTCATATTCGTATTATCTCAAAATACCCCAAATACATTTTATGTATCGGTCGACCGAGGACCTTGTTCGGTCGACCGAACTTAGAAGACTCGACAAACCCAAAGTGTCTGTCGGTTTTCGGTCGATCGTAGACCATGTTTTGGTCGACCGAACTTTATCTTGTTTGTCAACCCCAAATGCCTAGTGTGAATCGGTCGACCAAACCTATCTCAGTGTTCGACCGATCACTTAAGTGTACCTAGATTATAGCCTTTGGCGGTCGACCGTTCCTTAACCGGTCGACCGAACCTTAATCAAAATTGCCAAACGGTCGACCGTTCTACCCGATCCGGTCGACTGAACTTACTCAGAATTGGGTCCTGTCAGTTTCTGTTTTGTGTATCTTACATCAACTCTTACCCAATTAACCCCAACGGCTATATTATCTTTAGTGCTTATAAATAGAGTTGTAAAACACATTTTAACACAACTCTCCCACTACTATTTGTCCCCAACATTAGAGAGAAGCTCCACACACTCAAAAGCTCAAAACCTTCCACACTTAGTAATCAATTTCATATTCTACTCAAGTGTGCTCAAGTTTAGAGAGTGTTGTTCCACTCAAACATTGTTCAAGAAGCAATTGTCTTGGTGAAAGCCAAAGACACGAGTATAGACTTCGGTGAGAGCCCCAAGTGATCCCTCTCGGATTGTGAGAGGAGGAGCCAAGCTCGGCGAGGGTTGTTCACGAGTTTGAAGATTGTAAAGGCGTTCTCTCCCGGCCCGGAACAGGGAGTTGTTAGTGAAGTCGTAAGCAGAGCTCGGTGATCCGAACGGAGCTTGCAAGAGAGGACTAGTACCCGGGTGGGGTGTCGAACCTCTGTAAAATCCCCTGTCTCCATTGTGGTTTGAATTATCTCCCTCCTTACTTGCTTGTATTCCGCTGCATATCTTTGATCGATTAAACAAGTAGGTAATTAGCTTAAAAGTGATTAGAATTGTAGACCCTCACGATCGTACATGGAGTTGAAGATATCAAAGCAAAACAACTCGACGGAGATCATAGTCACCAACTGTCAATACGTGTAGCTCAAAAAGGGGTTGAATGACACGAGAAAGGTAGTTCCAAGCCCCAGTCATTGAACTCCGACCACTCAAATGTGCGACATAATGTGACAACACGCTGGGGGGATGAAGAACGACCTCCAACTGATGTACCAAAGTCAGGACCACCAAGATTGGAGAATGACTTTGTCGGTTCAAATCAAGCTCTTTCGAATAAAAAGGTTAAAGACCTAGGAGGTCACCTCTCCTCCTAAAATCGATGCAGACAAAAGATTGGTGATGCATATCGTGCCCTTAGGCCTACCAACCACATCTCACTGTACAAGCGGTGCACTTTGTGGTGGTAATCTCCAACCTCCTTGACTGGTACAAGTGCAAAAGCATTGCCTAACTTTGTTTTAAGGACCATCTCGGTAGAGGGTGTGGGCCCTCATATAATTTCCAGAAAATCCAAAATCCATAATTCGGTCTCCTCCTTGTCGGTGCCATGCGATAATTCACAACCACTGACTGCAGGCCAACTTCTGGTGGACATAGCAGACAAGGCAATGGAGGACGACAACTTTGGACCACTTATCTTTGACATGGAAGATGATGCATGTGACACCAAAGGATCAACGACGAGGTCTCACCAACGAGAAGGTTGCATTTCGACACAACTACCCATGGTAACAAATCTGGCTACCACTCTACTTCATTAACGTCAAAATATATTATGCCATCATGTTCACTTAAGGAAAAAATAAAGTTTAATCTCAAGGTTTGACGAGATAATTATGCACATATCAATTGCTTGAGCTGATCCTAGGGGCCAAAATTTGAAATTCCACTTAGATATTTCGAGAAAGATATCTTGCCGCAGTCGTCTAGAGTCACACTCTCAATCTTTTCTCTCCCCTAGCGACCAAGAGTCGTATTCACGGGGTGATGTTTTACATTTGGATAATGCTTGCGAGTTCAACTCATTTTGCCACAACATGGGATTGGACTTTACAAACACCTCACAATCTAACCGATTCTTAAACCTCATTAGAGACAGACTTGACCTTCCAGATATTTTTATAATTGAGCTTTTTTAGCAATGAGATCTTATGCATCACTACATGAAGATTTTGCATTTAGAGTTGCAATTTCATGAATCAAATAAGAGTTCTCTAATGCAACTTTACCATGATTAGCAAGCAAATCATTTTTTTCATTTAATTTGACATTGTAACTCATTGATTTTCTTTCTAGCTAGTTTATTCTTTTGACAAATTTGTTCAAAAGTTTCAAGTAGCTCATAGAATTCAATTTGTAATTCACTATATGAATAATCAGAAGCATGAGATGAGCTACAAAATACCTCACTTTCCTCGTATTCTATTGCCATAAAGCACATTGAGGCAATTGTGCCTTCATTTGATGAAGATGGTGTTGATTCATCCCAAGTTGCTTTGAGTCTTCGTTTTCTTTTCTTTTGCTCTTCTTCTTATCTTTTCTCATTTCTTTTTCTTTCTTGAGAAGCTCCTTGAATTTTCGACTCACCAACTTCTCTTCAATAACACTATCTCTTTTGATGGAGTTGGTGATGGCATGTAGCGTCAATAATTTCTTGGTTTCCTTCTCCTTGTGGTCTTTCATTTGTATCTCATATGTCATAAGACTACTCATAAATTCTCACAATGATTAGAGATAGATGTAATGCTAAACTACAATTAAGTAGATGAAATTAATAACCTAATGCTTTGATACCAATTTTTAGGATCGATGACCCATCTAATCTCTAACTAAATGCGGAATTAAACACTGAATTAAAGGACTAAAGACTTGCAAACCACAAATGAAGACTTCGAAGATTTACAGAGGTTCGGCATTGCACTCGGTCCTAGTCATCCTCGCAAGCCCCATTTGTGCTACAAGCCCTGCATATGGTTCCACTACACCATCTTCGTTCTGGGCTGAGATTAACGCCCTTACAACACCGAGCCTCATGAACAATCCTCACCTCACTTGTGTCTCCTCTCACAACAGAGGGAGAGCTTCCTCAAAGTTTTATAATGCCTTAGTGATTCTTAGATATGGAAATGAATCACCAGCTAAACACTCTAACTTGAGCACACTTGGATATAGGATCTGAATTGATATGCAAGTTGTGAAATTTGGATTTGAGTGTATTTGGGCTTTGAAAGGTTGAGAATTGAGAGCACAAAGAGTAGATGAATTGAGAGAGTAGTAATCTTGTTTGTGTCTCTTTAATGAGGCTTATATAGGCTCCAAAGTAAATAGAGTCATTTGAGAGAGTTGGTGGAGTTTCAATCAATGAGAAGCAAGATTTTACTTAAACCTCGGGTAGATATCTAAGCTGGTTTGGTCGACCGTATACAGAATGGTTGTCTGAAACATGAGTGCTTTGGTGTTCCGACATAAGGTCAGATAACCATTTGCTAGCTCTAGAAATGGATTTCAATTTCAACCAATAGAGGTGTCGGTTGACTGAAATGGATTTGGTGCATTGTTTCACTATAACATTGAAGATTGGTTTTTCCTGCCTATGATAGATCAGTCTACTGCCGTCTGTTCAAATGACTGAATGAAACATCAGTTTTACGCGAATAGTTATGGCTCAAAAGTCCGTTGAAAGGCAACGACTATATGCCACGAAAATAGTCGTTGCACACAAAAGGCTAAGAAGTAATCGGTTGACCGATAGGAGACCGATCGTCCAAAAATGGACAAGTCCAAGGGGCTTCGGTTGACCAAATGTAATTCAGTTTTCTGAGTGGATAGTTCCAGAGAGCATCCTAACAGCTACTGATGAAATTTTTTTGGTTACCCGATAGGTGTTTAGTTGTCCGAACAAGGCCGGAACAGAATCCTAGTGCTCAAGTTTACATATGATCCTACAGACTCAATAAATAAAAATATTACAAATCTTGGTCCAAAGCTTTGTTACAATCTTCAGTCTTTGTCCCAATGCTCATTCTCTTGATTATCTTGATCAACCTATTACTATGATTGAAAAGTATAAGTGTATATATGCAATACTTGTATATATATATATTTAAATTTTTACAAGCAATTAGGATCGGTTCATATTTTTCAACAATTTTATATACAAAACTTCCTTATTGTATTTCAATATATATTGTATACTAATTAACATTGAAATACATAAATTGGATCATACCTAGGTGATTATCAAATCATTTTTACCATTCGTAAGTCGGGTTGCAAGTCGGATCACCTCATAATCATCTCCAAGTGTTCAACAAACTCTAAAGAAGATTAGAGAGATCGAAACTAGTCGATCTCTAATTCAAGGTTATAATCTAGCTAATAACCTCTTCTATGCTTCAAAGAATTTAATTTCTCAAGCACTCAATTAAAAAGAAGGATTTCAGATGGAATGATGGAGAAAATATGGAGAGGAGAAGGTTTTGCATTAATTAAACAAAAGAAGAGACGAGAGACATATTTATAGGACATCCTCAAACCCACATCATAGGTAAACCACTTATACATAATCCCATGTTAATCTCTCCACTAAACTACATCATGTGCAAATCACTTTGCACATGATCTCTTATTTATTTCTCATCTCATAACTATCTTTGACCAAGGTGGATTAAATCCAACCATTAATCAACAAAAATCTCTTATTAATATATGCAAAAACATGAACAAACGGTTGGACTATTTTTCACTATTTTTGACTTTACCAAATTTGGATTAATATCCAACAAAATTTGGGCTTTGGTGGTTTAGCAAATTTATATGTTATAATGTTGCATATCACATTATATCATATAATATATTTTGATATGTAATATCAAAACATTATACCCCATAATATATACATCTCATTCGAATATATTTGTTGTTCTAACCATGCCGTTATTACGACATATTGATTTTATTATTTTACCTCATGTATATTATTTTATAACACATGAAACCTAATACATCATATAAAATATAGAATCACATCTCTTATTTCACAGTTTTGTGGTATGACCTATAGCAGAATCTAAGTTATGTTGGTAATGATATTAAACATTTAATATCATAAATTATAAGTGGTATCTAGCTATACATTATAGTTACTCAAATAACAAGATATTTTGCTTACTCGAACAAAACACGATCCATTTAGTGATATGTAATATAACACTTGTGTCTATCCATTGACTCATAATATTACGAATATTATACAAAGTAGGAATGTGTTATCTTTGTATTATATATTCTTTTTTCTTGATCTCATAAACTAATTATAAATATGTAACTATACATAGGCTACAATGTGCATATTATAATTTTTCTTTATCAGGGACCCAATAATATCATCACTTAAATGAAGAAGGACAATGATAATCTTTTGATATATCATCTTTTCCAGCATAAGTTATGTATAATCAACTAATATCTTTATCACTATACGTAGTGATAGTTTTTGATAATAATTAATTACACATTTCTCACGTGAAAGATATAGATCTTATCTTATGATCCAAAGACACAATGAAAACGTTAATGACACAAACACAATTCCATAGTGTTTCATTTATTAGGTCTATTCAATATATGAAAGAAAAATTCTATATTTCATATACTCATGTTGTTAAAATATTTGTAGAGCTACAATATCCTTTAACCAACATGACAATCTTATCTCGGTAATTAATGTTACATGTTAGTTTCCATGACTATGAATTTTTTTGATTATGCAAACCATTATCTTTTAGAACTCTACGGTAAAGGACTAAGAGTCTCTTCCTTAACACTTCCAAAATACGAATACATTAATTAAGGAACAAAATATTTGTACATTCAATTCATAATAAAAGACATGTCAAAGAATACTTAGAACACATTCATTTCAATTTCAACCTAACTAAATGACGAAAAGATAGATTCAAAGCATACAGTGGATCTGCCACTAATGCCCAATTATTCCACAATTTCAAAGACACTTGGCTTTTTGGCTAAATAATCGTTAATCCATTTTGATGATTAACTAACATATCAATAAACACATGTAATATATCAATAACATCGCATGCATATATTGTATTTCTAACGTTTCAGGAACAAAGTATGGATTAAGACAAGAAATGAAGAGTAGATATGTTTATATTTCTTGTACTTAGGCTATAATGTAACTTGACACTTGAATCATTGATGAATTGCATTGCATAACCCTTAGGGAACCTATAGAAGTCTCACATTTAAGTCCATATCATATTGACTTCAATAAGACATCGACCAAACCTAGAAATTACCCTAGAATAGGATTTCATAGTCAAATCGGTCGACTAGAATTCCATATGGTTCGACCGAAATTCAACAAACTCACATTACCCTTCTAAACGGTCGACCAGACTTTCCTTTAGTTCGACATATTCCTTATCGTGCCTTCACAGGCTTCTTCGGTCGACTATGTTACTTTGTCAAGTTGAATCGACCCTGTTCAACCGATACACGTTTCTTTCTCCAATCATATTTTGACACATGACCTGGTTAGAGTATAAACCGGTCAACCAAATGATCATTTTGTTCGACCGATTCGTTTCCGTATTTGTCTTTAATATGATTGTTATATTTGTCGTATATACCAACGGTCGTATACACATACTCACCTAACCACTATTTTAGATTTGGTCTATTGGTCAACCGAGACCTTTTATACAGTCGACTGGTTCATGAAACTCTCCAGCTCCAATTTTTACTCATCATTTTCGGTCGGACCACATATCTACCTTGTTCGACTGTTAGCTCATTCCCATTGTTTCATCCTGACCAAATTCGCCAAATGGTCGACCGAACCTTTCATCTATTCAACTGCTCACTTAAGCCAATTGGTTTGACCATCTGCACCTTGTGTTCGGACGAACTCTTATTTTTCTCTAATCGGTCGACCGATTGACCTGATCCGGTCGACTGTTGGTGTGCAGATTTGTGTCCAGACTTTCACTGCTTTGTGTGTTCTTACACAACTCTTTCCCAACTTAATCCCAACGGCTAGAATTAGTTTAGAGATTATAAATAGAGCTGAGAATACACTTCTAAGGTCACCAATCTTTCTCCAAACTCAGATATTCTTACTACTCACACTTTGCTCTAAACTTTCTTGTGGTCACATCTTCCTACTTAAAATCACTCTCATTGATTGCATCATTCATTTCAAGTTGCCAAGATTAGTTTGCTGAAGTAATTTCTTCAAGAGTTGTACAAGCTTCCGGAGTGAAGCTCTTCTCGGATTGTGAGAAGGTTGTCTAAGCTAGGCGGGGGTGTTTGCAAAGCTTGTGGTGTAAAGGCGTGATCTCGGCCTGCAATGGAGATCAGATTAGTGAAGGATGCGAAGTTGTTTAAGGAAGAGCAATTCGTAAGAGAAGACTAGGATCCCGTGGTTGGATCCAAACCTTTATACATCCGATGTTGTGGTTTGCTTCTCTCTCCTACACTTTTATTGTTATAGCTTTTAATTTGCAATTCTAGTTTAAAGAACTTAATTAGTCTATTCACCATCCCTTTAGACTAATATTAGGGCACATTAGATCCTATATTTGGTATCAGAGCCTTGTAAATTACATATAAACAAATTCATATTTGTAGCAATGGCCAAACAACGCGAGGGATTCCACATCGGTAGACCTCCATTGGTTGTGGAACCAACTATGCATATTGGAAGAAACACGTGGAAATTTTCATACAATCTTATGGAGTTAAATTATGGGTGTTCTTTCAAATACCATACATTCAAAACAAAGAATTAGTTCTCTTGAATGATGATGAATTAGTCATGGTGAAGATGAATACTAAACTCATGAACATTCTTATGTGTGGTTTAACCAAAGAAGAGTATGGTAGAATCAATGCATGTGATTCTGCATTTGAAGCATGACATATGTTAGAGAGTCATTTTGAAGGTCGATCATCCATTAAGGAAACTAGGATAGACTCATTCATGTAAAAGTATGAAATGTTTGCAATGAAACCGAATGAATCCATAAGCGAGATGCACACTCGATTTACTCATATCACTAACTCTTTGAAGAACCTTGGTAAGGTTTTGTTTGAAAGTGATAGGGAACCCACGTTTCTTCGACCACACTTTGGAATGGGAGAAAAAGTCTACGACAATTGAAGAAGTCAAAGATCTCTCAAAGTTGAAGATGGAGGATCTCATAGGAAGCCTCATGGCTTATGAGATTCAAATGGAAGAAAGAAGAGAGAAGGAGAATGATCGGGAAGGGTTTAGGCGGAAAGAGAAGCAAATTGCTTTGAAGGCAACCTCAGATTCGGAAGCAATCGAAGATGAGGAGACCGATGAAGATGTCGTTTTCCTAACTTGAAAATTTCAAGAAGTTCCTCTCCAAAAGAAAATTTGCAAAAGGGAGAGGAGAATCATTTTCGACGTTCACTTGCTATGAATGCAACAAAACCAACCATATGAAGAAGGATTGTCCATGGCTTAGGCCAAGACATTGTGAACGAAGAGAGGAAAATAGATATCCTCTTAGAAGCGAGAGGAAGGAAAGACCACGAAGAGATAAAGAAGAAAGTCCCTCACGAAAAGACAAAGATGAGAGGCCTAGAAGACGTGATCGTGATGATAACAAAAGAAGGGGTCATCGCGAGAAAGATGAGAATAAGATCATCAAGGACACTTAGGATGACCCAAGCTCATCTAAAGATTCCGACTCTGAGTGCTCTCAAGAAGAAGAAGCACACATGTTTCATGGCCACTAATGATGATTCCGACTCAAGCATACCTCCACCACCAAAGACAAGTATCAACCGTACGTGGTGGAAATTGACGATGATGATTTGTTAGATGTGTTTAATGAACTTGCTAAGCGTTATAAAATGATTTGTCATGAAAACAAACTAGGAAGAAAAGTGCATCTAGAACTATCAAATATGACATGTTAGGTAAAGAAATTGAAACACTAAATGATGAGATAAAAACCTTGACATCTACAAAAGAGAGTCACACAAATAAAGATCTTATTGCCAAGAATAAGCAACTCACAAAAGATCTAGAGAACTTCACTCTAGGAAGAAAAATGTTTGACATGCTTCTTGGAACCCAAACTCAATCCCCAACAAAACATGGCTTAGGATACAAGCGAGGGAAACAAAAGAAACCCACATCTTATTTTGTTAAAATGAACAACTCTCTTGTCAAGAAAGTAAATTATTCAAATGTTTGGGTACCTAAGACTACTCAAGTTTGGGTACCAAAAGCTAACCCTCAAGGACCCAAACAAATTTGGGTACCAAAGTCTTCACTTGTTTCCTTATTTGTAGATAAAAGCAAAGAGAAATGAGAAGTGGATTCTCGATAGCGGGTGCCCAAGGCACATGACGGGAAACTCCCAAACTCTATCAAACTTAAAGCCTAAGAAGGGTGGAACCGTCACATTTGGAGACAATGCTAAAAGTCACATTGTCGGTATTGGTAATGTTGGCAATACTTTTACTCCAAATATTGAAAAGTGTTATTAGTAGATGGTTTGAAACATAGCTTACTAAGTCTTAGTCAATTAACCGATAAGAACTTTCTATCCGTGTTTGATAAACATACGTGTCATATCATTTCTAAACATAATATGAAAACCGTTTTCAAAGGTTATAGGTCAAACAATATTTGCATTGATAACCTTAGAAATTTAAATGTTGAAACTTGTTTAGTTGCCTCACATGACAAAGCTTGATTATGGTACAACTGTTGGGGACATATTAGTATGTCGTAATTGCACAAATTATCCAAACTTGAATTGGTTAGAGGACTACCAAAAATTGATTTAAAAAGGACAAACTTTGTGATGCATGCCAATTTGGAAAAACAATTTAAATTTTCTTTCAAATCCTTAAATGTGGTATCAACTTCAAAACCTCTTGAGCCTCACGAATCCTAAGTTTAGGAGGGAAAAGATATGATTTTGTTATTGTTGATGATTTCTCAAGATTCACTTGGGTTTGTTTTTAGCAAACAACACACGATGCTTTTGAAAGATTTAAAAGTTTTTGCAAATGTGTTCAAAAGGAAAAAGACTCTAACATAATCACTATTCGTAGTGATCATATAAGAGAATTTGAAATGAGTCGTTTCAAAAAATTGTGAAAAATATGGAATTGAGCATAGCATGTGAAAAAGGGCTTCCAAAATATTTAGGGTGCGAAGCCGCTAATACATCTTGCTATGTTTTAAATCGTGTCCTCATTAGACCCATTTTGAAGAAAACTCCTTTTGAGCTTTGGCATAATCATATTCCTAAAATCTCTTACTTTAAAACTTTTGGTTCAAAATGTTTTGTCCTCAATACTAAAGATAATTTGGGTACATTTGATGCAAAATCCGATGAGGCTATCTTTCTAGGGTATTCCGATAGGAGTAAAGCATATAGAATCTACAATAAAAGAACTAGTTATGTCGAGGAATCTCTACACGTAAACTTTGACGAGTTGACTTGTGTAGATAACTCATCTCTTGATGATGATTGCATGGATATCATTAGACATGTATCATCACAAGATGCCACACTTGAGTCTCGTCCAGAACCTCCAAGTTCTCCACAAGAGGACAAAGAGGAATTTCCTAAGGTTGGACCTATAGAAAGGATCATCTGAAGGACTTTATGATAGGAATGTCTCTCAAGGTGTGACAACACGCTCTAGAGCTCATGTCGTTTGTGAGTCTTATGTATTTATCTATACATTAGAACCCAAGAAAGTAGAACAATCATGTTATGATGAGTTTTGGCTAATGGCTATCCATGAAGAGCTAAATCAATTTGTTCGAAATGATATTTGGAAACTTGTGGAAAAACCAACTAACCAATCAGTTATTGGAACTAAATGGATATTTCGAAACAAACTTGACGAAGACGGGAATGTAGTTAGAAACAAAGTTAGACTCCTTGCTCACGGCTACCGCCAAGAGGAAGGAATAGACTTTGATGAAACTTATGCTCCCATTACTCGAATGGAAGTCATTGCATGTTGTTAGCATATGCATCTTTTATGGACGTAAAACTATTTCAAATGGATGTTAAAAGTGCTTTCTAAAATGACTTTATTAATTAAGAAGTTTATGTTGCACAACCCCCCAGCTTTGTAAATGAAACCTACCTAAACCATGTTTTTAAACTTAAGATGGTTCTTTATGGTCTCAAACAAGCTCTTGAGCTTGGTATGAGAGGTTGAAGAACTTCTTAATCAACAAATGTTTTTGTGTGGGTAAAGTGGATACCACTTTTTTTGTGAAATCTTATGATCGTGATTTACTTGTAGTACAAATATATGTGGATGATATTATATTTGGTGCAAGTAACCCGCGTCTATGCGAAGAATTCTTTAAGTCTATGTAGGGGAGTTCGAGATGAGCTTAATTGGTGAACTAATTTTTTTTCTCGGACTTCAAATCAAGTAAACTCTAAATGTGAACTTCATACACCAAACAAAGGGTAAATACAAAGGAGAATGAAGAGTTCTATTGATAGGCATGAAAAAAGGTAATCGATGACAATCCCCCGGTATGGGACTAAAACACATACCATATATGGACTAAACACAACCTAATCTAACACATGACTGAAGAATGTGTCATTTGGGGCCAAATGGACAGCCAATTGGCGGTCAGGATGGGCTTGATCGGGTTTGGTTTTGGGTAACTTGATTCTGACTTGATTTCTTTATGTTTGGTGAACCCGATTTGGTTGTTGATGTTTAGGCCCAAATCTAATTGCCAAAATACTCCTCATGATGGTGTGAAGCTTCTTGATTTGCTCATTGGTCCTTTTGGTTTACATTCAGGTCATTCTCTCTTGCATCTCAGACTATAAGTCTTGCAATTCAGTCATTTTTCTTGCTTTTAGGTCATTTTTGTGTCTCTTCTTCTCACTTGTTTTATTCCTGAAACTTAAACATAAAACTCGTTACGTAACATTGCTTAGGTTAAGAATAAATGATATAAGACACAATTATATGCATGATATGATGTCAATCATCGATTGAATAATCTTTGAATCCCATGTTCATGAGTATGCTTCTTTTTTATTATGCCAAAGGGGGAGAAATAAATACATGCATCATAGATAGGGGGAGCTATAAGATAGGGTGAGCTTAAAAAGATGATAAAACTTGAAAGAACATGTATTTAAATTGATAAGTTGTCATTATAAAAAATGGGAAGATTGTTGGCTTTTTGGCTAAATAATCTTTAATTTGTTTTAATGATTAACTAACATATCAATAAACACATGTAATCTATTAATATCATCCCATACATATATTGTATTTCAAACTTTCAGGAACCAAGTATGGATTAAGACAAGAAATGAAGAATGAAGAGTAGATATCTTTATATTTCTTGTACTTAATCTATAATGTAACTTGACACTTGAAATCATTGATGAATTGCATTGCATAACCCTTAGGGAACCTATAGAAGTCTCACATTTAAGTCCATATCATATTGACTTTAATAGGACATCGACCAAACTTAGAAATTGCCCTAGAACAAGATTTCATAGTCAAATCGGTCGACCAGAATTCCATATGGTTCGACTGACATTCCACAAACTCACATTCCCTTCTAAACGGTTGACCAGACTTTCCTTTAATTTGACTGATTCCTTATCGTGCCTTCATAGGCTTATTCGGTCGACCGAACCTTGTTTGGATTGTGTCAGTTTGTCAAGTTGAATCAACTGTTTTCGACCAATACACGTCTCTTTCTCTAATCATATTTTGACACATGACCTGGTTAAAGTATAAACCGGTCAACCGAATGATCATTTGGTTCGACCGATTCGTTTCTGTATTTGTTTTTAATATGACCAATATTCTTGTCGTATATACTAACAATCGTATACACATACTCACCTAACCACTATTTTAGATTTGGTCTATCGGTCGACCGAGACCCTTTATACGGTCGACTGATTCATGAAACTATCCAGCTCCAATTTTCACTCGTCATTTTCGGTCGGACCACATCTCTACCTTGTTCGACTGTTAGCTCATTCCCACTGTTTCATCCTGACAAATTCGCCAAACGGTCCACCAAACCTTTCAAATGTTCATCCGTTTACTTAAGTTCTAGCCCAGTTGGTTTAAACGTCTGCACCTTGTGTTCGGATGAACTCTTATTTTTCTCTAATGAGTCGACCGATTGACCTGATACGGTCGACTGTTGGTGTGCAGATTTGTGTCCTGACTTTCACTGCTTTGTGTATTCTTACACAACTCTTTCCCAACTTAATCCCAATGGCTAGAATTAGTTTAGAACTTATAAATAGCGCTTAGAATACACTTCTAAGGTCACCAATCTTTCTCCATACTCAAATATTCTTACTACTCACACTTTGCTCTAATCTTCCATGTGCTCACATCTTCCCACTTGAAATCAATCTCATTGATTGCATCATTCATTTCAAGTGCCTAATATTAGTTTGTTGAAGTAATTTCTTCAAGAGTTGTACAAGCTTCCGGAGTGAAGCTCTTCTCGGATTGTGAGAAAGTGGTCCAAGCTAGGGAAGGGTGTTCGCAAAGCTTGTAGTGTAAAGACGCGATCTCGGTCCGCAACGGAGATTGGATTAGTGGAGGACACAAAGTTGCTCGAGAAAGAGCAATTCGTAAGAGAAGATTAGGATCCCGTGGTTGGATCCAAACCTCTATACATCTGATTTTGTGGTTTGCTTATCTCTCCTACACTTTTATTGTTATAGCTTTTAATTTGCAATTCTAGTTTAAAGGACTTAATTAGTCTATTCACTCATTTTAGACTAATATTAGGACACATTAGATCCTACACACTATTCCCTCATCGATGTGGGTCCCTTAAATTTGCAATTCACCTGAACAAGCATGCAACATTATCTAACTTGGGCCAAGCTGAGGTTCCTCTTTTCACAGGAATGGGAAAAAATTCCCACTCTCCATTTGTTTGGGAGTCTCGAGAACGCCTTTGGATCACATCCTTATCTTGTTGAACACCGACGAAATTGATTTAAAAGAGGATATTTCAAATTTGAAGATCGTTGGATTATGGATTCCGATGTCAAAGAAGTGGTTTCGAGCACTTTAGAAAGTGTAAACACCAACATACTCCTTTAATTCTTGGGCAAATCAAGGCAAAAATTGAAATGCACCTTCTTGAGGTTAAAGGTCGATCCCCAAACCAAAAACTACATAACCTGGAAACAACAATCAAGAGTACAGTGGTAGATCAAAATACAATTTTTTTCATCGGATAGCAAATAGTCGGAAAAGACAGAACACAATCCTATCCCTCCAAATAGACAACAATATTACCTTTTCCAAGCATATGATATCAACACACATTGTTGACCATTTCAAAAAGCTTTTCAACGGGACTCAAGCATAAATGCCCTAATTGATAGGGATCGAGTCCTTCCCCATATGATTAAACACGCGACTTCTTAACTTTGGAAATAAAAAGCGATCTTTGCAATGGCTCCCCGGAAAGCCTCGGGGCTAGATGGTTTTAACCTTTACTTTATGCAACACTACTGGTACGAGCGCAAAGACGTAATAGAGCACTACTTCAGACATCTCCAAAATAATCTTATCCAAAAAAGAATTTGAAGATTTTAACCAATGCCTCATCGCTCTTATCCCCAAAACGTTAGGGTCAAAATCAGTCAAAGATTTCTGACCAATATCATTACTGACAGCTTATACAAAATATGGGCTAAAGCCCTTTCTTCACATCTATCGTGCGTTATAAACCCAATAAGTCTATCATCCCAATCTACTTTTCTTAAGGGGCGACCGATTGTGGACATGGTGATTGGTGCGCAAGAGGTAATTCACTACGTTCACAAAAAAGAAAAAAAATCAACAATCATCCTCAAATTAAACTTTGAGAAAACCTTCAACAAGATCGAATGAGACTTCTTACAAGCAAATTTGCAGGGTATGGGGTGCACTAGACACATGGCGCAACTAGATTGAACTATGTATAAAAACTTCAAAGGCCTCTATCTTGATAAATGGCAAACCAGAGGTCATTTCAGAAGTCAAAATAGGTTGCGACAAGGAGATCCTCTATCACCCTTACTCTTCATAATTGTTGAAATTTTCTTGTGCAATATGCTCAGGGTTGGGATGGAAAAGGTAGTGGTAAAAGACGTTATTATCGGAGATGGTCTGCATTTAATGAACATGCAAAATGCAGATGACAATGCTTTTCCTTCATCTCGATGAACAAAATATCATTAATATCAAACACATTCTTATAATCTTCGAGGCCTTATCTGGCCTAAAAATAAACTTTGCTAAGTCTAGTATCGCTAGTACTCATGTCCCAGTAGACCTGATAGCAAAATTCCTATCAATTCGGGTTGCGAAAGAAACAACATTTTTTTCCAATATATTGGTGTACCTTTTTCCCCTCTACGAGGGGCCTACAACGGGTGGAACCCAATCATCAAGTAAATCAAGAATAAAATCGAAAGTTTAGCAAAAAAAAATTATTTATAACGGGTTAGATCACAATGATTACTTTGGTCATCACACATATGGCTAGTTACAACTAAGTTGCACAAACACACCAAAAAAAGTGTTGTGAGACATCGACAAAATCCAGAAACACTTCCTTTGCAATAATAGGGTCGAAAATTCCAATGTTAAAAATCTTGTAAAGTGGAAGAAAGTGTGCATACCAAACAAATGGGGGCGACTAGGACTCCTAAACTTATGGTACCTTACCACTTGCCTCAAACTGAAAAAACTTTGAGAGTATCTAGTTGGGTACTAGGGAGAATGTATGGAAATTATAAATTACAAATACCATAATGAACAGAAGATTGGATTACTACAAAAATTGTCCCAACAAATCTCGCCCTTTCTAAGGGAAGTCACCACTCACCAGATACCTCCCAATGCTATGTAATTTTAGCAAGGTGTTGATGGGAAATGGTAAACTGATGTTGTTCTGGTTTGATGGGTGGAATAACAATGAAATTTTCAATCTTGAATGGCCTGATATTTCACGAAGTGCAAACATCCTTGGGCTTCAGTGACCATATTTGGGGAAACCCACCTTTGACACCAGGTTGGATCAAAATTTGATTCAAGGAACCCCTTTAGGAGGAGCAATGGTGGAGATTATACTCGACATTACTTATCTTCTCCCATACTCAAGCCTTAGACTCCAGATCTTGGAAATTAACAAGGAACGGTAACATAAGCACAAAAGGCTTATATAAACTATTCATTGATGGGGGATCAGGTACCCCTTGGTTAACAAGATATAGAAATCTTGTTGTCCGCCTAGATTACATTTTTTTGCCGATTACTAAGTGAAAACAAACTCCTCACTAGAGATCAACTCATCCGAAGAGGTGCATTGGTTAATCCCATCTGTCTGATGTGTGTAATAGACTAAGAGATGACATATCTTCTCTTCTTTTCCTGTGAATACGCAACACGTTTCTTGGACATAAGCACGCAACTACCTGAACTTAGAACCTACTAATATGTGCAAATCTGTAATCTCATCCCAAACCAATTTGATTCCTGTAAAGAAAATTGGAATTGCTTAATTAATGCTTTCTTTTTGTGTTTGTGGTTGGAATGAAACAACAGGATCTTTAGAAACAAAGCAACAAGTTTTAGCAATATGATTAATCATTATCATTTTTTTTTGATCCTTTAGAACAATAGACATGTTCATTCAAAAGAAACGGTGAGATTCTACAACATTCTATTCAAAAAAGGGCTCAACTTCTATTTCCACCGACAACAACAATAACTGGTTCGACTGTGGTGAACCTCAAACCTCTCCCAACCATCACGCAGGCTCGCCTAGAAGAAGAAATAGAAGATGAGGCCAGAGAGAGGCTCGCGACAACGGAGACTAGGAGACGGATACGAGAGGATAGAGACATGCTCATGGAACCGATGGATCACAATCCAATGTTTGACATGTAGTGTTCTTGAAGCATCACATGGTTGTACCTCCACTGGTCGCTTTTGTGTCTGTTTTTTATGCATTTATCGTACTTTTGATAATGTATGAAGTACTTGCTCCTCGGGCCTTATTTGTATTTTGGTTGTTGTCTCGTAACAATCAAACTTTTTTAATTAATGCAAAAAACCTTTTCATTAAAAAGTAAGAAAACGACAAAATTAATTAGAGAAAAGGATAAGTACAATATAGTGTCATATCAATAATTGATTACGTGGTTGTTCATAAAGAACATGTCCAAACAAAGCCATACGTCAAGTACGTATAAGGTTACATATCAACTGAATTATATTAGAAAACAAAATTACAATGGTTAGTAGAATCCTTTATCGTTGGAGGACCAATGGTGTGAATAAAGAGGTTAAGGCTGACTATAAAAATACAATTACCAAAGTTGAAACGATTATATTATGATATTACACTTGATATTACACTTTTCAATAATCTTAAAAAGAATTATTTTTAACTTACATTATTTTTAACTTTTTTAGGGTTTTATTCTCACAACTTCATCTTTACAATTGATTATTTGTAAAATGTAATAAATGAGTTAGAGAAAAGAGAGCAATTGATTTGACATTATGATTTTTTAAAGATGTGCTATGATTAAAAAGATCAAAGAGAAAAAGATTACAGCTAAATGTTGTAAAGTGAAAAAATTGACATGATAGAAAAAAAATTGTGGAGGAAGATAACAATTAATTTGACATCATAATCTTTTTATGATGTACTATAATTGAGAAAATGAAAGAAAAAGATATTGTGGTTAAACATTGTTAAGTGACTTCGCAGAAAATAAAATTAGGATGATCTAAGTTGGACTAAACTTAGGTATTAGATATCCTTTTTCCTTAAAATATGGACAAAAATACAAATAACCCACGACAAATCCAGCATCCTCATCGGTCGGATCCTTGTTCTTCTTCTTCTCAAAAAAACCCAAACCCCTAAACCCTAAACCCCTCCCCAAACCCTAACGGCGATGGAGACGAACGCCGACAACATCAAGAAGGAGGAGACCGACACGGAGACCAAGGTGGAGAAGCCGTTGGGGTTCGAAGACCTCGGCCTCGACGCCCGCCTCGTCCGCGCCCTCCACAAGGAGGGCGTCGACGTCCCCACTCCCATCCAGTCCGTCGGCATCCCGATGATTCTGGTACTCCCTTTTGCATCTTCTCCAATTTTCTGTTTTTTCGGAGTTTTTTGTTTGTTTTTGTATTCGTTCCGGTTGACAGAAAAGCAAAAAAGTTGTAAATTTTGACCCCAAACCAAGGAGGATTGCTCATAAGGAATTACGGTTCCGTCATGTAAGTCGCCTCGTGGACTCCTACCGAAAGCAGTATCTCTGGAAACGTTTATTGATGAGGTCCCATTTTAATGCTGTTCTCAAGTTAATCTTGGTCTGTCTCTGCTTTTGATGTAGCGGGTTGTGGCTCAATGAAAATTTTGAGTTGCATTTATGTGAGAGTGGTTGTGTTTCTGGCTGCTTACGAGTATCCCAACTCTCACCGACTGGGGCTAGCTCAGTTAGGAGTCAAGACCAGGGATCAAATCCCAACAGTCTCATTTTAATGATTGGGAGGTTGAGATTAAAAATTGGGGTGGGGATATTACATTTATAAAATTCAAAAAACAACTCTCTTCCTTAGTTCCTTTATCTTGGTTTGGGAAGGTTTTTGTGCCAAATGATAAGAGTTCCAAATTTTCTTTCTTTTCCGAAGAAAATATTAATCTGTATGGTGTCCTTTTCTCTCTTAGCTTTCTATCTTTTGCTCTAAGTTTGTCCTTAATTTTCAATTTTTGTGCGTTTGGTTTGTAAGCTGTAAACTTTTGACCTATTCATTGCTGTCATGTGAAATTGTATTGTTCTGGCTTAAAGCTTACTGAATGTCTGACCAATTTTGTATTTGTGATGTTTGGGTTTATCTATTAGAACACCTGGAGGTCTGTGTTAAGTTGTTCTTCATTTATTACAGGAAGGGAAGGATGTCGTCGCTCGAGCAAATACTGGTTCAGGGAAGACTTACACATATGTATTACCGATGTTGCATAAGCTCTTTTCTGAAAAAACTTCTGGAACTGCTCCGAGTGCTATTATACTTGTTCCATCACGGGAATTATGTCAGCAGGTATTGAATAGTGTCGATGAAGACTTACACTTACATTGCCCCGATGTTACTCTTAATTTGGCTTGTATCATTCATGTTTCTTTGCCATCTGGTTAGATTCTGACTCTGATATATGTTTTCCCATTTTGGTGCTACTGTTATGTCATATCAAGGTTTGTGCAGTGACAAAGACATTACTTGATTACTGCAGAGTCCAATTGAAAGTTGTGAAACTATTGAGTGATATGAACTTCAATGACATGGTGAGTGATCTCTTGTGCAGTTCTCAAAATGAAATTTCATAGTTGGATGCTTCAGCCGTCATATTATTCATTACATCTATATTTTAATTTATGCCCAAATATCTTCTATTTCAGAAAACAGAATTGTCGTGGCATCCTGAGATCGTGGTCTCTACACCAGCATGTGTTTCAAGCTGCATGTCCAAAGATATAATTCAAGCAACTGCCCTTCAAAATTCACTATCAATGTTGGTTCTTGATGAGGTAAGGACTATTGGACTAGTAATTAGGTGAAATGTTTTACATAAGTGCATCTGTTATCCTAGGGTATTATGAAATTGTTCTTCAATGCGGACTTAAGATGCTTTTAGTAAGTCTTGATATCTTTCATGCATTTCCTTGTTGTTTCACTAGTGACACCACGAGTAGTTGCCTTTAATTTCATGGAGTTTTTTTTTTCTTCTGGAAAATGCCATTACATTTGTGATGTACAAAATCTTGATAATTAATTATAATTGACCTCTTTTTTTACTTCGATGGAATTGAAGCTTGATAGTTTGTAGAGGACCATCACTCAAAAAATAAGGTTTGTAGAGGACCTAATCATTCAAAACCAAGCATTTTGCACTAATTGCACTTTCAAGTCCATTTCAAAGTTGTCAGATTGATGTTCAATATTAAGGAATTTTATACATCCGTCATCCATTTGGTTCAAATGAACATTCTGCTATGTTCCATCCATCTTCCACTGTTTTCTTGCGGCTATTCATGTTGTAGCTAAGTGGGATGTCCTGGCTTGGCCTTTTACATCTTTTGTTGTGTTAATATGGATACATACTAATCAATATTAGCAAAAAATGAAGAGAACTGATAAAGCCAACATGGTAGCTGATAATGTTTTAAAAATCATTACTGATTAAAAGAATGTTATTGAAACAAACAGCAGAAGTAATGTTTTATGTTTGTTTTAACCTCCAGGCTGATCTCCTTTTGTCATTTGGCTATGAGAAAAACTTGAAAGATCTCATCCCACATATTCCACGGCGCTGCCAGTGCCTGCTCATGACCGCAAGCCCAAGGTTTCTAACTGTAGTTCTTTTCAATTACCATATGTCTCTATAGATTTTTTTTGTTGTTGGTAAAAGCTATAAGCGCATATGCTCCCTTATGGGCTTGTGTTTTTTGAATGCTACTTGGTTGAGGGTGGTATTCATCAATGTTGGTCTCTGCATGATCTTGTATAATTCTTTTGTCAACTTCTTGTAGAATGATTACAACCTACCAAATTTAATTTGATATTTGAATTTTAATATAGCAAAGGAAATAAGTCATCATATCGGCATTTTTCCTTGGTCATGTTGTTTGTAACATTATCTTAGTTCATTAAAGTTTTTTTGTCTCATCTTATTCCTTTCTTTATGTAATTTCTTACGAAGTGATTCTTCTACCGGTGCTGATGTTGAAAAGTTGAAGAAACTTGTTCTTCATAATCCAGTAAGTTTGACTTTAGCCGAGGAAGGAAATGAAAAGGAAGATATTATCCCCAAGAGCATTGAACAATTCTCGGTAAGAAGATATAACTCAATTTTTGATAGCTACACTCATTGCCTCCGAATGCCTAAATCAATGTAAATTCAAATTTGTTGATGGCCATCAGGCAATGTGAAAACTAGACTTTCATCCTACTTAATTGTGTCAGCCACTGATAACCTGCTAAATATAATCCATTCTCTTTTGATGGATGGAGTAAAAGGTTCCTTTTAATCATTGAGCTTGTATGTGTAATATGTTGTCGTATCCACAGTCCACCATTGAGATATTTTTCGCCTACTACCACAAGTGTACTTTATCATAATGATTTACGTTATTTATCCTGGAGTTTTAGTTCAAGAGAGTTTTCTGTGCATTAGACATGTGCCAAGTACTTTTGATAAGTTGTGAATTTTCTCCTTCTGTTGTTTAGATGTTGTTGACCGGGGATACATTGAAATAAACTGTAAGGATGTTGTTGTTTAGTCCTTCCTTTCCTGAACCAAATACTATAGTTAACAATGCACTTCTTTTTAAGTCTTTCTTATTTACCTTTCTTTTATACTATCAATCAATCATAATACCTCTGTTTTTGTTGTTGAGAACTGTGGTTCGTTTGTTCCTACTTATGCGAATTTCTAACATATGTCCAGATATCTTGCAATGCTTGTGACAAGCTGCTATATACTTTTGCTCTTCTGAAGCTTGAACTTGTGACGAAAAAAGTACTCATCTTTGTAAACTCTATTGACATGGGATATCGATTGAAGCTTTTTCTTGAACAGGTATTGACATTCTTGCATCCCTATTTTATATCACTCATACATGACATTTGTGGCAAAATTTCTGCTTAAACGTATCGGTACCACAAGGTGTGTGGTGTTAGACCTACACCATTGATATAGTAAAATTGCTTCACTTGATATTTGACAAACAAGGTTAAGTTATTCTAATAATGACTTAATAAAGTGGCCCAAATTTTCAAATATCCTACTCCAAAACTAGCACACACTTATCACACTCTTCATACACACGGCGGGTGGGGGTTTGCAAAGCAACTCCATCGACAAGCACACAGAGTGTTGTGTTAGACCTACACCATTGATATAGTAAAATAGCTTCACTTGATATTTGACTAACAATGTTTTATTATTCTAATAACGACTTAATAAAGTAGCCCAAAATTTTGAATATCCTACTCCAAAACTAGCAAACACCTATGACACTCTTTGTACACATGACAGGTGGGGGTTTGCAAAGCAACTCCATTGACAAGCACACACATGCCCTCCACCTTTGCCGTGTGCACAAAGTTCTGGGTTGTGCACGAGTCCATCACCCGCACAATGTGTGCTCGATGCAATAAATAATAGCTCTGGTGCAAGAGAATCTGATATTGAATTTCATCATTAGACTTGATTATAGAGTAATCTTAGTAATTACATTAGTCTGGAACAGTAAGTTCGCTTGATTGGCTTGCCTTGTTCATTCTTTTGGGCCAGAGCATAAGCCAGACCAAAGAGGCTCACAATTTACAAGCTTGGTCAGTCTATTGACATGGCTGCATTTGTTAAGCTTTATATTAAAATACTGAAAGTTCTCGAAATGTGAGAAAAAGTATTGTGTTGCTAACTTGGTCACAGAAGAATGTTATTTGTCCTGAAATAACCAACACTACATATAGACACACCGTTCAAAGAAACAAACTACATATAGACAAGTTTAAATTCAATCAATTTTTAGTGCTTGCAACTGCAGTGAAAAATATAAGTGTTAGTGGGTCTAGCTGACCTTCGCCACTGAGTCATCTTGAAACAAATCACAGATCGGTATCGCCTGCCCTTGACCCTCTCCATTTGACCAATATCACTAAGTTACCATCTTTTCCATCACCTAGTCACTAACTTGCATGTTGCTTCAAAGGTGAGTTATGCCTATTAGCTTACAACATCATTGGATATTGAAAGTCTTGGGTGTACTATCCTATTAACATTGACAATAAACTTGGCCTATTTGTGGTAGGATTTTAGTTGTTTCATTTGCGTTTCATGGGCATGATATTTGTCATTTTGCCATTTACCTAGAAAAATATGCATGCAACTTATCTACAGAGTTTGATGTACTAAGATGTATTCTACTCTGTAAGGTTTATAGTTGATGATGTCATGGTGTTGGTATCATCAAGGACCCAAAGTCAATTATGTTCTAGTTGATGTAAATTATCATCTTTTTATATATATTACGGATATGAATGGGCACTTGAACTTTGTTATTGACTAACTATATGTAAATGTGTGTTGGTACAGTTGTGGCCTTGTGGGTTAGTTTGGAATTCTTCGGTGGTTAATTTCCTATCTTGGTTGCCTTGTTACTTAATTATACATTCATGTTATGTATTTAATTATCTTTTACTTTTTTCACCGAGTAACTCTTGAGGCCTGGGTATTATCCAGGTTGGTCTAAACTCTGCAGTGCTAAATGCTTATTTGCCACAAAACTCTCGGCTTCATATACTTGAGGTATGCTTATTTGTTTGAATGTAACATGGAGAGTATTTTCTTTTTTTTCTCATAGGCTATAGGATCCCCCTAATGACACCTTGGTTTATGACTTATTGATGGAAAAGGTTTTGAATTAACACTATATAGAAATTTGGCTTTAGTGATATGCTTTACTACTTTAGCTGCAAAAGTAAATTTTATTACTCCAAACAAACAGAACTCTGCTTCAGTGAAACATGCAAATGTACGAACTTACGAAAGTTAGAATTCACCAAGAAGATAATATGAAATCAACTTATGTGTCAATCTAGAGAAACCACTTAGAGTAGAAACTATTGGGAAGTAACTAAAATAAAATTTTCTTCTTGAAATGGTATACCAACTTTTGAAAATAGTTATTCGTAGAAGGCCTAAGGTCATAGCCTGTCAAAAGATCGGATGCTTGTGTCAGTTATCCTTTCCCAAATTGAGTGTAGATCCCATATCACTAACCTGATAATGCATTTATTTTGACTATACTAAGATTTTCTTTTTAGAAAGCTATGCATTCTCCATTTAATCAAATAACATTGTTGAAATTGTCCATAGCTTTGATAATTCATGAACTCGGAGCCAGTCCAACGTTTAGGGAAGCAAAATATGTGTCCTTTTACTTTATGCTATTTAACCACCCCAGCTAGTTTGGGATTAAAGGCTTTGTTTTTGTTGTTTATGCTATTTGACCACTCAGCTGAACTGTATATTGTGTACGAGTTGATAATAAGTTAAGGTGCATTATAGTTTCCCTACGTTACATATAGGTGATGGAAGGGGTGCATCTGCATCACATACAAGAAAATGATGGATTTGGTGTTGAATGAGTGGTTTTTACCCAGATACCTGAATGTAAGTCAGAAAGTTAATCTACCAAATACAGAATCTGAAATAAAAGTCTCCACTCTCAAAACTCTAATCCATTGAAGGAAAATCTTCCATTCCGACAACCATGTTTTTGCAACGTAGCTCCTGTGCCTCTTTGTTGATTGATCACTATTCCCCTTCTCTTCATCGGCGTGGATTGTTTCCTTCTGAATATGCAATCTCCGTTTATTACAACCAGTGATTAAAACTCTCAGCCCATTAGTCACCTAAGTCAAAGATTGGTACTCGAGACAATGTTCCAATTGAAGGATGTACAAATTTAAAAAAACCTAACTATACCCAACCAACCACCACAACAACCAAATCCAACCTTAAAAAACTAATGATTGTAAAAAAATATGTTCTTTTTGGAAAGTTGACCACATTAGTCGTCTGCCTATTTAGTTAGATTAGTTGCCTGAGAGCCCCAGGCCTCCTACTAGTTGACTAGCAGCCTTTCAATCCTTGATCACGACCACTTGTCCACTCTTGTTATCGCCTTATTTCTTTTTATTTATTTTTCTAATGTTCTTTTACTTGTTTATTTACACTTACACTTTTTTTCATTATTGAAGTATATTAGTGTTGGTATACATTTGTTCCATTATTTTGTACGGGGATTATTCTAGGATGCTGTTTATCTCATCAATGTTTTACAGTGGTAGGGTTGTGTACATCCGACCCCCCCTTACCTCGCTTAGGCGGGAGCCTCTTCTGAGGCATTGGGGTTATGTTGATGATGTTGATGTTGATGATGCTGTTTATCTCATCAATGAGTTATTTTGGCTATTTCTTTGGTGACTTAATAATTTGATAGTTATGAGATTTCTTTCATGGTAAATGATCCACGTACTGATGGCTTCTGTATCTTTGTGTAGCAATTCAATGCAGGACTGTTTGATTATTTAATTGCAACGGATGTCAGTCAGACTGGGGAGAAACAATCTGAAGTTAAAGAAGCTCAGTCAAAAAAATCAAAAAGAAAATTTAGACAAAAACCTGATTCAGAGTTTGGAGTAGTGAGAGGAATCGATTTCAAAAATGTTTACACTGTAAGTCTTTATCGGAAATACACTTCTAATATTTGCATCTCTATGCACTTTACTTTGTTCTTAATCTTGCATTAGTCTGGAATTTTTTTTAGAAATAAAGTGTCTAGCATGTTAAGATAGATATGTACACTTATGGCTGCTTTTTTTGCACTGCTAAATTATGGTTATGCTTAAGAACTTATCTAGATATTACTGAGCAATAACAAAAAAGAACTATCTAAACGATAGGTACCCAACTGAAATACAATAGGACCATGTTTACAAATTACAATTTAAAATTGTAATTTCTGTTTTCTCATGACTACTTGGTACTTGATTTTTTAGTTTGACAATTTTAGTTCTGTTGGTTTTTTATTGTCCTGATACTTTGGCTTTTATTTTTTAAAGAATAAAAACCCGATGGTGAAAAGATTTGGTGTTCATATAAATTTTTTGTTTAGTGGTTAAAAGTAATGAAGTTATTTTAAAAAATGTTAGATAACTTTTTGTATGACCTTGCAATTATTTTATGTTCAAGTGGTAACATTTATATGATCATAATATATCACATTTCAGAATAGTGGCTTTCGTAAGTTTGATCAATGTTGAAGCCCATAGGAGATATGAGTTAGATGCACAGCAGCAAGATGAGAAGTCAACGTTAATAATTTTAATTTTTCAGTTCCTTAGTAAATATGAGGCTCCTGATAGGATTCATGATGGATATAGGGCAAGTCGGTTTGAGGTGGATTATAAACTAGAATGTTTTTATCGGATTAACTGGATATTTTCACTTTATTTTTTGTCTTGGACCATATGTTTTACTGTTCATTTGATTTCAGATTTCTCATCGTTGTATTTATTCATATGGCATTGCTGTTTGTTTTTTCCTTCACCTTTTATTTTCTCACATTTAGTTTTTGATCTACTTTTTCAACCTTCTGTTGAAGCCATTATGTGTTCATTCATGATACCACAAATATACGAGTGTCATGCATGTGTCCATGTTCATTTTGACTCATTTAAATTGTGGTTCATGCTAACTTTCTAGTAACCAAGCGTCAACAATGTATTACAGGTTATAAATTTCAACATGCCCCAAACCTCTGCAGGATATGTGCATCGCGTTGGGCGTACTGGGAGGGCCCACAACACCGGTGTAGCTATATCTCTTGTAAGTTCATGTTCAGCCATTCAGACATGCTCTTGTGGGCCTGAATTTTGTTTTTCCAAACCGAAAAGGCGAAAACCGTCTAATATCGTCATGATTGTTTAAGCAAAGTAGTTTTGTGTCCGTCTTGCTCTAATCCATTTAGTAGAGATTTTTTTGGCTCATACACTTTATCATTGCCGGTCTTTATGTAGTGCGAGATCTTCAGAATTCAGGTACCTTTGTACTGACTCTTTTTTTTAATCTGGCTTGCATCTAAATAGTTAAACATTGCTAATGTTTTACAGCAAACGCACTTGTTTTCTGTTATCGAAGCTGCCTTTGTATCTTTAAGCAATTTTTTGGTAACTTCGTTACAATCATGGTCATAAAAAAGCTTCATCAGAAATTCAGAATCATTTTCTTATCCATGACAATTGACTGTTTCCAAGTCACTGAGTCTATCATGATGAAGTTTGGTGCCTTTTTAATAGACAGCATAAACATTATAGCTCTTCTTTCTGGGAAATCTTTTCTTTTTTCATAATCAGAAAGCTAAAACAGCATACCGGTCTTCTATTTATATTCTCACTGTTGACTGTCCTGTCTTCAAACAGGTCTGTCCGGAGGAAGAAACAGTTTTCGAAGAAATCAAACTCCTGTTGCATCCTTTATCCTCCAACACAATTGTGCCATTCCATTTGCTTTCCCAGGATGCTGTGGAATCTCTCCGGTACAGAGTCGAGGTTAAGCATTTTGGTCTTGCAAATTGTTTGATATGTGATTCTGGTTTGCAAGGGTCCTGTTATTTTCTGCCACTGCACATTAACATGGGGTTACTTACTCACTTGTTTGATTTTGCAGGACGTTGCTAAAAGTGTCACAAAGGTTGCAGTTAGAGAAGCACGTGCCCAAGATCTGAGGAATGAAATTCTTAATTCAAAAAAGTAAGCTGTGAAACTATTATTAATTTTCTTATTTTAGACTCTCTCCCTATCTTCAGTACAATTTTAACATTTATTCTTACAAAAATAGAATTTGGAGAAGCAGGTAATATTTGAACGAGTATTTCAGCTGCATCAAGTTTTTCACATTTTGGTATACCAAATATAGTTCTGAAAAATTGAGAAATTTCAAATGTTTTAAGTTACTTTTTTGTTGTTTAGGTTGAAGGCTCACTTCGAAGATAATCCAAGAGACTTAGGTATTGAAGCTGTTGCCAAAATCTCCTAAAGACTATTAATTATTCATTGTTGAAAACATGCCTAACATTTCTGTATCACAGATCTGTTGAAGCACGACAAAGTCCTCAGCAAGAAGCAAGCTTCTTCCCATCTTCGTGTAATACCTGATTATTTGGTGGATCCTGCAACTCGGGAAGCCAGCAAACTTATTAAGCTTTCCCAAGCTGCTATTACTAAAAGTACTTCAAAGCGGAAAGGTGGGTTCAAGAAAAAAGGGTTCTCCAGAAGTAAAGATCCTCTCAAGAGTATATCTGCTGAGGTTAGTTCATTTTGCCTTTCCACCTACATTAAGTACATATGTGTGAGTACTCTTTCTTCAATCTTGGATTCATTTATTTGCTTTGGATCTGCTTTAGTTGTTTGAGTCTTTTCTTTATTATTATGTTATATGTAAAATCAAAGTAATTTATTTTTTAGGCTATGCTTCTCGTCATTGTTGGATTGGTGGCTCCATTTCTCGTAGCCACGGCATTGTTTTTACGTTACAGAAAACAAAAATCAAAACTACAATTTGCTAGATTGTCATGTTATCTGAGAATCTTAGAGATATATCTGAGGATGTATTTGGTTGATAATGCATGAAATATGGTAGCTTTTAAGTTTTAACCTAAATGAAAGCACTATTTTTAAGTAGCTGCACCGCCAGTATTTTCTCTAGATATAATAATATTTGCTCCTTTTGTGGGTTTGCCATAAAGCTTGTTCCTTTGAGTTAAAATGGAATAGAAAAGTATTTCCAGCTTGATGGTCTTAAAACAGAAATATGGGGTATCACATGATGTAAGCATAGATCAAGGAACATAAGAAAGGATAAGTGATTGACTGCTGCGCTTTTTGCCTGTACATACATGCTGTGATTTCAACAACGTGTTTCTTATTCAAGTTCTCATAGTGTTTTATTGCTTTAATATCAGCTAGCTGATTTTCTTTCTGATGTTAATTCTACAATAATTATAATCTCAAAAGTGTATTCATGATTGGCTGTTTGCAGAAGAAACCGCACAAAGGGATGAAACAGAAGAACGATTACAGAGAAAAACACGGACAGAAGAAGGCCAAAGTTTGATATATAAACCAAGCTTACGACGCAACCATTTCTTTGATTTTAGGGTAACATTATATTAATTATTGATCCTTTACGTAGGAAAATTATTTATTGTCTATCAGCAGAAATTATTTGCGCCAGTTTCCTGTAAAGGTTTGTATGTGCAATTTTGACCCGAATGATAAATTCTATTCATATTTACAAACGGCATTGGCATTTAGTTTCACTTTATGCAAGGTTAAGATCAATATCTGATTACTGGGTCAATGAGTCGCATTTCGTCAAGGATAATAAGCATCATTGTCAGTTTCGCTTAAGGTGTTCCATGCCTTTTAGGAGGGCTCCAAATTCGAAATTTCATATTGATTTCGTCACATTTTGATCGTGTATGTTTTACTTCCGGTCATTCCTATAAAGTTTTCGAGTGCAAGAGTCCTACAGGCAGAACAAAAGGTAAAAGTAAGGGTCGTTATACATGGACGCGGGTGTCTGTGACGTTTCCTACGTGACACTCAAAAGTTGATGAGTCAGCGTTCAGTCGGATTGACATATCATCCTTTCCAAACGTGTCTTTAATGACTTTTTAAATATATTTTTACGATTTTTCAAGTACGACGGTTACTTTCCAAATCCCAGATAAGACAGCGTTAGACACCTTATGAACGACCGTCCGGATACTGAGAAAGATTAAAAATATCCAGATCGAAAAGGAGAGTTCTGCTTTCTTTCTCGTTGGATTACCTGTGAACGGAGAAAATGAACCTCTGAACCTATTCCGCTTTCTTTCTTCCCCGCTAAATGATAATGAATTCTTCGACTCCTGCCGTCGATAGCGAACATGTGCCAGAACAGGTGAGTCTATTTAGTTTTTTTCCATTCGTCGTTCTTTTTTTGAGGAACTTTCGTTTCTTCGATTTTTTGTTTTAGGGACCACTTACTATTTTCGGGAATCCCGGTGCTCCTCGACGATAATCCGAAATCAGTTTGACAGGATGAAGAACGTTGAAAATGAGGTTTTCCGGAGCAGCACTGTCGGTCACTTCCTAGACCTTCCTAACATTAATACGGAAAAACGAAATAGTCGGTTGTTTCGTCGAACACTACGATGCGAAGGAGGTTGGCTGAGAATACGATCAGGGATAATTCCCCTTACACTTGAAGATGTTGCCCTAATTTTGGGCTTAAGTATGCATGGGAAGACTGTTGTGATGGAACCATTGGGTGCACAAAGGCGAGAAGGGGTGAACCTTGACAACACACAACTGTTAGGTCATCTGACGGCAACCAGTGTCATGTGCAAGACAGAGGAGTACGTTTGTCTCCTGATTTCTTTCATCTTCAACCATTTTTTGTTCTTTGATGGAACACTTCGACCGAAGCAATGGTTCATGCACGATTTGAGGGACATCAGATGCATAAAAATATACGCATGAGCACATGCAGTTCACGGAGCCCTCGTTGGGGGCCTGGAGAAAGTCAGTTTAGAACTGCAGGAGAGGAGAAAGGCAGGGGAACTTCATCATGAGGCAGGGGAACGTCGACGGTTGTGTGGCAATACTACAAGTAAGTGTTTTTTGCTCTTTAAGTTATGTGTTTGTTCCGTTTAAATTGTGTCTGTTCGGAATAAGTTGTGTGTCTATTCGGATTAAGTTGTGTGTATGTTCGGATTAAAGTGTTTGTTTGTTCGGATTAAATTGTGTCTGTTCAGAATATGTTCTGTGTCTGTTGGGAATAAGTTGTTTGTCTGTTCGGATTAAATTGTTTGTCTGTTCGGATTAAATTGTGTATCTGTTCGGAATATGTTGTGTGTCTGTTCGAAATAAGTTGTGTCTTTTCGGAATAAGTTGTGTGTCTGTTCGGTTTAAATTGCGTATATGTTCGGAATATGTTGTGTGTTTGTTCGGAATATGTTGTGCGTATGTTTGGGGGCAACTTCAGTTCCTCATTCAGCCTCTTAACCTCTTCATTTGCCTCATTCAGGGCAACTTCTGCTTATAGTCATTTTGTCTTCAACCCTGCAAACTCCAATTTTTGCCGCAGTGGGTCCCGAGGGATGCTGCAGCCCTCAATTGCAGCCTTGGTTCGGTGCTTGTTGACTGGCAATCGCTATTGGTTCGTAGACTTGACTGAGTTTTTAAGTTAGACCAATGATTTTCCTCTCTTTCTGCGTAATCGTCAGCTGAGTCTGATTGAATTCACCCTCGTAAATTTTTGAAAGGGTGATGCCCATTTCTCTCCCATTTCTTTAGGATGAACCGTTTTCCAAACATGCTCGACCAACGATTCCACCTAGGATTACCACCCATTTTAGGCTCTGCCAGGTTGAACTTCTCGCACAACCATACGTAAGAAGGAGAAACCGAATAATTCAAAAACAATAATTTAAAAATGAACAAGTGTAACATAAAAATGAACAAGCATAACTTAAAAATGAACAACTATAAGTTTAAAAGGAACAAGCATAACTTAAAAAGGAACAAACAAAACTTAAAAATGAACAAGTATATTTTAAAAAGGAACAAGCATAACTTAAAAAGGACAAACAATAACTTAAAAAGAAAGAAACGAAACCGAAAAATGAACAAATATAACATAAAAAGGAAGAAGCATTACTAAAAAATAAACAAGTATAACATAAAAAGAAACAAACGAAACTTAAAAAGCAACAAACAACAACTTAAAAAATAACAAACGAAATTTAAAAAGGAACAAGTATAACATAAAAAGGAAGAAGCATTACTTAAAAGGAACAAGTATAACATAAAAAGGAAAAAAAACATAACTTAAAAATGAACAAACAACAACTTAAAAAGGAACAAACGAAACTTAAATAGAAACAAACGAAACTTAAAAATGAACAAATATAACATAAAAAGGAAGAAACATAACTTAAAAAGGAACAAATATAACATAAAAAGGAACAGACGAAACTTAAAAAGAAACAAACAACTTAAAAATGAACAAACGAAACTTAAAAATGAACAAGTATAACATAAAAATGAACAAACGAAACTTAAAAATACTAGTCACTTAAAAATACTAGCCACTTTTGTAGGATCGTGTGGGTTATGGGTCCACAATACTAGTCACTTTTATCCATAATTACCTACTTGTTTGATTTATCAAAGATATGCAGCGGAATTAAAACAAAACAATCAAGTAGGGAAGGAATATGCAAACCACAATCGACACGGGCGATTTTTATAGTGGTTCGGCACCCCACCCGGGTCTTAGTCATCTCTTGCAAGTTCCGCTCGGATCACCGAGCTCCGCTCACGACTTCACTAACCACTCCCCGTTCCGGGCCGGGAGAGAACGCCTTTACAATCTTCAAGCTTGCGAACAACCCTCGCCGAGCTTGGCTCCACCTCTCACAATCCAAGAGGGACACTTCGGGCTCTCACCAAAGTCTATACTTGTGTCTTGGGCTTTCACCAAGACCCTTGCTTCTTGCACAAAGATTGAGTGGAACAACACTCTCTAAACTTGAGCACACTTAGAATATGAATTAAGACTAAAGTGTGGAAGGTTTTGAGTTTTTGAGTGTTTGGATATTCTCTCTAATGTTGGGGACAAATATGAGTGTGAGAGTTGTGTTAAAATGTGTTTTACAACTCTATTTATAAGCATTAGAGAGAATAGAGCCGTTGGGGTTGATTGTGTATGAGTTGGTGAAGATACACAAAACAGAAACCTGCAGGACGCAATTCTGCCTAAAAACAGTCGATCGAAACGGGTATGTCGTTCGACCGTTTGGTCAAATTTCAGTTTTGACTTGAGTTAACTTAAGTTAACGGTCGAACGGGCTCAGGCGATTGTTCGACCGAATTAGTCCAGGCACTTCTGGGAGACCAAATTGTGTTGGTTCGGTCGACCGTTAGGAAAGTTTCGGTCGACCGGAGGTTTGGTAATTTTAGGGTATTCGGGAATAATACGAATACGACCGTTGGGTATAATACGACAAAACAAACGGTCTGAAAATATGTGTAAACGGTCGAACGGAAAGGTTTCAACGGTCGACCGTTTTAGTCCATGCAGTTCATGTTTTGTTTAGGTGTTTTCCTGTTCTAGTTTGGATGATCTATTGAAGTCCAAATTATGTGAAATTTTGTGTGTGACTTCTACAGAGAACCTAGTGTGTGGTTGAGTAGTTTTTAGCTCAAGTATGCTCAATTACACAAGGTTCCTAAAGACTCAAAGAAATGCAAAATACATGTCTTCAAATGAGCTTGATTACATGTTTTGACTTGATTTCTTTCTTCCTTGAGTCTTGATCCCCTGTAGAGGTTAGCACAAAACAATATATATGCAATGCAACATGTGTGCTACTCTACATGATCATAATTAAGATTAGGTTGATTAAATCATCAAAACAAAGATTAAAGCCAAAAAACCAACAATAGTGTTCCACGAACCAGTCGATAATGTCATTATCGACAAGAATGTTGGAGAGGGTGATGAAGTGATCGAAGAGGGTAGTCCGGAAGACATCATTCTCTGCGTCCCTCAACTTCCCAAAAACCTTCTCTATTGGGGTCCACGAACATTTGGAGGGCTGGAAGTAATGCGTAGAAGCCTAAGAAGACACCAACCATATGAGAACATTATTTTTTATAGTATCGCAATTCAATGTTACAGTTAAAACGACAAACCTGGTGCACCACCACCCCCGAAGGAGAAGGTTGAAGTGGAGAATCAATGTCGTCGATAGATATCTAGGGTTACGAAAAAGAACTGGGGTGATGAATCAGAGAAAAGTTGAGAAAGGGAATGTGAGAAAGATCAGAAACGAATTTGGTTTTCTTTCGCAACTTGGGATGTGAACAGACGCCGGTATGGTGTCCCTTCTCGGTCTTATCGATGCGTCAGAGAGAGAACCGTCGCATGAAAGTCACAGGGGTTTTTCCATTTTTCGAAAAAACACGCACTTTACTTTTGGCTGACTGGGCAGCTGACTCGACGGCTGACTAGATGCCATTCAGCCGCGTCCTAGACGCGCGCGGCCGTGTTTTAAGGACTCTGATTTAAAAGGAGTGTGTAATATATTGAAAGGTACAAAATCCTACTTTGAAAACTTTAACCGAACAATCACACAACTTAAACCGAACAGACATACAACTTAAACCGAACGGATCAACACCTAAAACAAAATAGAAACAACTTAAACCGAACAGACAACTTAAACTGAACAGATAAACAACTTAAACCGAAGTCACACAACTTAAACCGAACAGATGCACACCATAAGCCGAACGGACACACAACTTAATCCGAACAGATCCACACCTTAAACCGAACAGTCACACAACTTAAACCGAACAGACATACAACTTAAACTGAACGGATCCACACCTAAAACCAAACAGACACAACTTAAACCGAACAGACACACAATTTAAACCGAACAGATGCACACCTTAAACCGAACAGTTACACAACTGAAACAGAACAAATGCACACCTTAAACCGAACAGTCGCACAACTTAAACCGAACAGATGCACACCATAAACCGAACAGACACACAACTTAATCCGAACAGATCCACTCCTTAAACCGAACATGCACAAAACTTAAACCGACCGGATCCAATTCTTAAACCGAACAGTCACACCACTTAAACAGAACAGTTTCACCACTTAAACCGAACAGTTCTACCACTTCAACAGAACGCATACACACCTTAAACTGAACAGTCACAGACCTTTAACTGGACATAGCCACACCTTACCGTTCATGCACGACACCCATGTTTGGAACAACCATATGTAATTTTCAGTGGTCTCAGAAGACAGCAAAGCGCAACCGAGCAAAACTGACTCGAAATGGGGCAAAGGGCATATCGTATTTGTTTGTAATGTAGGTGACGTCGAAACATATTGCATCTCCAAAATATGAATATGCAGCTCTAGAATGTCAATCAACCTAAAACACGTTCTGTATTCTTCCTTCGTCATCCATATCCATTACATAGAAAAACATGTAATCAATCTTCTGCATCCTAATGAAATAGTTCTGAAGAGCTTGTGCACACCAGGTCTCATCTTCAAATTTCTGACTTCGTTTATAAAGTTCCTGCACAGAGAGCTTCCACCGCACCCCATTGGTTTGGAGTCGGTAGGCAGCTTCTCGAATTTCTCGGTGGGGCACCCAGAACCCAATCTTGTAGTATTGGTTGCCCGCTTTGGTCTAAAAATCTTCCCTCTCCTAACCGGTCAGCGACCCTCTCCCTAGTGGTCTACATCCATTGTGTGGCATCGGAGTTACATCACGTACGAAACTTGGCTTGCCTTCTTGCTCTCAACGGCTGTCGCCGGAACTCGCTGGATGAAAGCCTCAAGTTGCTAATAGCGCTTGTAAAATTGGCATATCCTCTCAGCACTGCATTTCGCTACGTTAAATCGGGGTTTGATTTTCATCCCATATCTAGACAAATCTTTGAAAGGTTTGTTTAGAGTCACTAAGACCAGACACAAAATGTTGAATTTCAATTATGTTAAGCAGAAATAACACAAACCTTAAATCATTTTCGTTGAAAGTCAATTTGTCATGACCTCCAACCTCGACCACAAAAGATTGCATGGTCTTAGCAGCCGATATCCCAACAGTATCATTGCACGATATGCGTGCTTTGGCGGCCTCAGGGAAGGTTTGTTTTTGTCTGAGAAAACACATTTGCACATGTTCAAGCATGACGTAGTTATGTTTAAGATCCACAAAGTTAATGTGGTAACCTCTTACTGGGTTTCCGGAGACCCTTATCCGAGCAGTGCATTGGACTCTACTGGATAACCTAGGCTTCAATTTCATTTGCCCTTAGTTTGTTGGTGTTGTGCCCTCCTTGGAGCAAGTCAGCGTGACCCGTATAACACTACGATCGTAATGAGATTGTTTTGTCTTAACACCAAAACCACAAAATCCACATAGACAACGTAAAATGTTTTCTTCGAAAGAAGGAAAAAAACATCTCCTCCTTAGGAACATTTTCCGATTGTTACACTTGAGAAGACACATTAACGATTTCCATTGAAGTACAGAGAAAGACCACAGAAGAGAAAGGAAGAAAAAAGAATACACATCTTGAGATGAAGATGAAAAGTCATCTATGTAGGAACGTCAAAATGAGAAATGAAGTGATTTGAGACACATTAATGAGAGATAGACAAGACATTTGTACGGACAACCAAAGAATTAAGAGATAAAATAATATAAAAAAACTATTTTCTCTGCTGACATGGAACATACCAACTAAACCACGTCCTCAAGAACGTCCGTGTATCATTTTCCTAAAAATAATATTTATCCCGCTAAACTGCACCTGCGCTTCATGAGTTCATGTTGCCCCTTCGGTCTTGAAAGATTGAACGTCATCTTCCCTTGTAATTCGCGACACTTAAAACACCGAACCATAAATAAAAAATGAGCGCCATGATAAAGAAATGAGAACTTGCGCAAGCGACAAAAGTAGAACAATATCAGGAAAAAAATATTCTGTCAACGCTATTAGAAATGGAAGGTCAAATAATTGAAGAGAACGTAAAGTAAAAAGTTAAAACCGTAACAGACCTATATATGAGTGATTTTAACGAATAATCTACATCCAAGACATTTAACTTAAGCCCCACTTAAGAATGCGTTGCGACTTCCAACAATGCACCCACCCTATAAAGTATAAACATATGAACTCCCTTCTAAAAGGGCATAAGTATACCCGATCACCTGTTCTATTCGGCAACATTCTCCTACTAAAAAATTATTTTTATTTGCACGATTACATATAGAAGCACTTGCAAACGCTGGATACAGTAGTGAAGCTTATCTTTATCTGTATAAGCTGTTTGCGGTTCATCTGCATCAAAAATTGGAATAACACACTACGAGTTATTAGTATTAGGATACACAAATTATAGTTGGACGATCAGTGCTTTCCATTTCCCCTCTCTGCTTTAATAGCTTCATAGGATGACATCACTTCTTTGAACTTCGCTTCTGCCGCTTCTACACAACATAAGTGACAAAATCTAATAAAATGGAAAGAAAAGTGAAAAGAAAATAGCAAGTATACAAGTCTGAAGTAAGAGAGTGATAAATACTTACCTTTATTGCTTTGGTTCTGATCCGGATGATATTCCATGGCTTTTGCTCTGAAAGCAGTCTGCAATTTTAATGAAAAAGTCAGATAACGATTATGACTTTTACCAAGTTATTTCCTGTTGATTACTTTACATCTCATCTTTACAAACTACCATGATGCGGAAAAAAAAGAAAAAAAAAGATAATGAGAAATATACTAACCATCCATAAAGGATTCCATTTATGGGAGGAAAGCTAAGTTGCCTTGTATCATTATTACACATTCTAATAATATATCCAGCATCTGCCTAATTCAAATGCTACCTTTCATTGAGCCTTTCAACCAGGAAACTCGTGCTGTAGTTTGTCAGGTCTTTGAACTTGATCAAAAGGTTTAAATACTAGAGTTCTCAGAAGTTATATTAGAAGCGTTTGGTGAACCACAAAGCTAACTATTCTCTTATTTCCTGTTGGCCTTCAAAATTTTGCTGCTGTGCAGGACCAATATATATTACTATTTCCTAAGATCTACATTCATTTAAGAATGAGCATAAGGCCAACAGCATAAACATATCAAGCCAGGGATATGTAAGTTAGCCGAAGTACCTTGATTTCAGCATCAGAGTAAGGTTTTGTCCTTGACCTACCAGAGAGCAAAGACATTCAAACAACTCAGTCAGGTCAGTTGCAAGACTTCACAGAAAAGTTAACAAAAATATTGTTTGCTTTATAGTTAGTCTTGACAAAATGGCATCAACTAATCAGCTGTTCTCCTTATGCTTGTAAAATAGTGACGAATAAACAAACTCAGGTACCTGTGAAGGCCTAGAATCGAGTAATGATGAGACATTGACCGACTCCCGACTTCCGTGGGAGTTGATCTTGAATTAGCTCTCTGGTTTCTGTAAGATGTATCTGATTTCCAATACCAATCATCCCGCTCAGCGTGTCGATAATATTGATATGCACCAGGGCCATGTTCTCTCCAACTCTCATAGGTGTTCTTATGTTTGTTCCTTTCTCTGTTGAACACACTTTGCATACGCTTTATTCGCTCCTATCAGATTCAACACAACAGTTTAAGGTGGAAAAAAGATTCTACAAGACCGGAAAATTCTCGATAAAACTTTTTTTCCATTTATAGAATAAATGATCAAACACAGCAGAATCGAGCACAGAGAAACTGGCCGAACGAAAAGTGTCACCAACTTATGAAGAATTTTTAAATACCAACACATTTTACCAGAGACTATAGAGATTTAGAAATACATAATTTCTGGCAAAACTTTGGAAATATAGTGAAACTTTGACTTGAAATCGGAATCGAGTATTGTATGTCAACTTCAATTAACTTTTGGGAACTTTAGTGAAAATCTTAGCTTTAATTTTTGACTTTAACTTTGGGAATGTTCTGAAACAATCTCTCTTGCGATGGATATAAAGATGTAAGTCAAGAATTATGATCCACTTATTCAACTTAAAATTGAAAATCAGAGTCCATATTATATAACTTTAGAAAGTTCATTGGTGTATAATCAGAATATGTTGTCTAAGTGATGTATATATCATGTCAGAAGTTGAATACTTGTACAGTATGCTTTCATGACATAAATGTATGTTTTTCCTATAAATATAAATGCAAAGGTCTCTAAAGGTATGTTTCTCAATGGTCACCAAGTATTTTCAGTCAAATGTCATCTCTTCAGTCTTCACTTCCACTTTTTGCCACATTTTTTTCCAAAATCCGACACCCTATTTTCAAGGTATGATGTCCGAACCAATCAATGTTTTGGTCATTGGACACAGTATGTCGAAGACATCAGTAGTTGACAACCATGTCAATACCAATATAAGTTCAATAATCAGACAAGATCGGCATGGAGCGTGCGTGTATGCTACTGTAAATGCATAAATTTTTATCAGTACTGCAAAGTATCGGTACTGCAAAGCATACTTTTTTTATCAGTGCTGAAGGAACAACTCCACACCCCCACTAGGAGGGTTGGGGATCCCAGAGTGTCAATTATGGGAAAATTGAAAAAATAAAATAGTAAACTGTCAAAACGATCATGCATATAGAAACAAGCCGACACTAGCCAATATGTTACAAAGCTTTGCAATATTCAAAAGTAACTGTACTAAAGCCTGGAGCTTCATTTCAGATAAAATACCTCATTTTGAAGAAATAAAACCTTGAGGTGGATGATAAAAGGACCAATAATAGCTACGGTAATCATCAATTCAACACTAGCTACAAAAATTGATGGTGCTAACTGTTTAAAAACTACTGGATGACGATCTACACCTGCACAAAATTTGGAAATCTATGCATTGAAAAAGGGAAGTATCACGTTTAACTTTTTTACTTATGAGCATACATGTTCCTACAATAGGCTAAGGTCCCAAAATACATTTTTGGAACTCATATATTTATACATAGATAAGGAGAGCATCATCATCTTGAAAAATTAAAATAGCAAAACTAACCACTCTTTCCATTTCCTCTTCATATTCCTCTTGCATCCGGCGATTATACCTCCTCCAAGCCTCCTCTCTGAAGCCTCCATTAGTAGAACTAGTACCACCGTTCGACGACCTCCATGCTGAAGAGGAACTGTATACCTTTCATTGCACAGGTGTATAACACAAAATAAATTAACTTAAACTGTAAGAAAAAAAATCTAGAAATAGACATAAAAAGTAAGTGGCATATGCTTATTAGATGATACATTCATAACCAAGAATGTACCAACAAAAACAACCACAGGATAAATGATAATGCAACCCCTGAATTTTAAAAAACTATACATGCTTGATTGGGATAAAACACAAGAAATAATCTACAACAATGGATTTCTTTAGAATGTCACGAAAAAGAAGAATTCGAAAGATTATCTTTATACCTGACTGAAGAACCAATCAAATGTCCTGCGCAACCGAGTAACCTGCAATTTTGATTTGCCAATCAAACTCAAGATCTGCCGCAGAAAACGAGGAATGTATCCTAGACCGTATAGCTAAAAGGATATGCACATCATGAGATCAAATGTGCAAATGGCAACAAGTGTCATGCAGGCAAATAAGATGGTGTGGCTAAGTTATAATAATAGCATGGATGATATCTCAACACCTAATAGGATCACTTTTTTTATATGAAAGTACAGACATGGATAATTTCATAGCTGTCAACTCTATTAAGACACATCTTGAATCTGTTGAGTTTCAAATGCTTTCCCCTTCCGTTTATTTTCCTTACCAAAGGAGAAAAACAACCAGCTTAACATATTATTATTGCCCAATTGGACATAATATTATCAATTGACTAATTTAAGCTTACTAATAACAACTTATGCTTGATACATACGAGTTAGAAATGTTTCTTATATCCCTCATAATGATCATGACAATGGGGTTCACTTGACTGTGTTTCAAAAGAAAGCTACTATGAATTTGTTCTTGAAAAGATGTGCACTTCTGCGGTTGTTTTGCTAGCTGAAGTGACCGAGGATCAAAATTTACCCATGTCATTCCATGTCTCAATGCTACCAACAATAATTCATTTTTTTTATCATTGATAGAGGAAGACAAAAAGGGATACAAGAGGAGAAAAAACAAAAACAAAAGGCCGGGAACAAGACCCCATCACAGCCAAAAACAAATGTAAAATGTCAAAAAAAACCACAAGAAGTGGGGAAAGAAAAGGAGACAGAAAAATCACAATAACCCCAACAAGATATTGTTCTAAAACAGAAACTCCACTGCACTCCACGAAGTTTGTAGCCACAGATAGACATCTCGAATAGTCTTTTGCCAGATCTCCCCAATTACAATTCTCTTGTTATCAAAATGTAGTCTACTACGTGCGACCCAAATATTCCACCATAAGGCAAGAGGACCAAGATTTCCAGCCAACTTAACAGGTCCGCTAGGCATGTCCGAGGTCCACTTACACCAAAATTCTTTGAAATCATCACCCACATCAGTCAAACCCTTACCAAGCTTAGATGCAAGCTTATTTAACAAAGTTCGGGTAACCTCACAATTTCTGAATATGTGATCATTATCATCCTCTTCCTCCAAACAAAGTGGGCAATGACTAGCCAAATACCAACCCCACGATTTCAGGGCGACCTCTGTCAAAGTCTTACCAAGAAAAATCAGCCAAGCAAGGACACAAATTTTCGGCGGCACATTCTTGTTCCAAATCGGCGATACGAGGTCTAGGGACGGCCCTGAGCTGAGAAGAATATGATATAGGGATTTGACTGAGAAAGAAAAATTAGATCGAAACTTCCAAATAAGAGAGTCAGCAACAGAAATGAAGGAGCACGAATTTAACAAGCCCAGAAGAGAATAAATGTGAGAGGATTCTCGATCCGTGAGGGACCGGGAGAAAGCTAAATTCCAAGTTGGTGACGAATCCTGCCATGTAAGTAGATCAACAACCCACGCCTCCTTATCCACCGCTAACCTGTAGAGTAGGGGGAAATTACCATAAGTGACGACTGACCCACACATCTATCTAATCAGAACCTAATAACCTCCCCATTTCCTACACACCTCATTCCCAGTTGTACCACATCCTCCCCATCAAGAACACCCTTCCATAGACCTTTGATAGTTTTCATATGAGTAGGGAACCATTCAGAAGAACCACGGTAGTATTTATCCCGGATTAAATGTTTCCACAAAGGTGGATCTGGGTTAGGCGGAACAGACAACCTCCAAACTCATTTACCCAACAACGCTTAGTTAAAAAACTTAAAATCTCGAATGCCCAGTCCTCCCCTCGATTTTGGTTGATACAATCTTCCATGGAACAAGAAGGTAACCGGTGTTTTTCTCACATTTTCCTACTTTCCAGAGAAAGTTCCTTTGTAGACTACTCTCTCTTTTACCACACTTGATCGGACCACAAAGATTGACATAAAATATATGGGTAAATTAGTCAAAATAGATTGGATTAACGTCAATCTACCCCCCCCCCCCCCCCAAGACAAAAAATTTCATTTCCAACCTACAAGTCTAAGATCCATTCTCTTCAAAATCGGATCTCAATCTTGTTTGCGAATTTTTTTGGGTGACAAAGGTAGCCCTAGATATTTACATGATAAAGTCTCAACTTTACACCCAAGCATGTTTGCACGTTCAGATATGTCTTCATCTCTCATATTTAAACCTAACATAGAAGATTTATTCCAGTTAACAAATAGTCTGACACCCACTCAAAAATCGTAATTAGGCAAAATAAAGTTCTGATTGATTCCTTATCCTTGCTACAAAACAACTTTATCTAATTCATTTCTAATTTCAATTATTAAGAAAGGAACCTCTTCAAACAAAAACTTTGAATTTTCAACAAAAGACACTAATTTATCTGAAAAATTACAAATCAAATTCCAATAGTTCCATTTAAAATCCAAACCTCAGACAAGCGTACTTCCAAAAGCACAATAACCACAACTCGGAAAATAACAACAGAGAGTTTTCAAAGAAAGAAAAAGGAAATAAACTAGAATTGCAAACTCCGAAAGCCAACAATTCCAATGAAACACCATACCCCAAAACAAACCCAAAATCCCTCTATTACATCGGATATTTTTTAATCCAATTTTTCAACTACAAATATGATTTCTCAAAAACAAGACGGAACAATGCTTCACCACAAACTAGCAAAACTTCAACGCCAGTCGATATTTCCAAAGCAATAGACAAACAACTTCTACAATTCAACTAGAAACAGAAATTCTTCAAAGGAGTATCTGAAGGGAAAACCAGCAAAAATCCCAATTCCAACAGTACCCAAGGAAAAAAACCCTAAATCACAAAAAACCAAACCATCACATCAAAAACTCCCAACTTTTTCTCCAATAAAAAGGGCAACCCAAACCCTAGCAAAGCCAAAACCCAAATTCGAAGCTAAACCCGAAAAGAAAGAAATTTACCGCGACGGTGGTGGCGGTGGCGGCGATTAGGGAGAAAATGAAGAACCTCGGGGCCTCGAAACCTTCCTCCGCCTCCCGCTTCCTCGTCCGGCGTCCGCCCTCGCTGTTTCCGGCGGATTGCATGTCGTCTATACAAGGTTCGATCCCCGACGAGCGTGACCAGGGACGATCATGTAGGGAGTTCCCAATTCCTTCTGAAATTCTTCTTGTGGTTTCGGATTGGTTTGTAACTCAAAGTGATCCGAAGCTCGTAATCATTAAATAAAAAGTTTGTTTAAATATAGTAAGATAATATCCGATACTTATCCGTAATCAAATTCTTAATTCCAATTTTTTTTCATATAAGTCGATAGAAAACGATAAACGACCGTCCTTAAGACGCTGAGTTGGCATGAACCATGTCAGCAGAGAAAATATTTTTTTTTATTTTTTTTCCTCTATTCCTTGATTGTCCGTACAAATGTCCTGAGCTCAAATCACTTCATCTCTCCCTTCAACTTTCATTAATGCGTCTCAAATCATTTCATTCCTCATTTTGGCGCTCCTACACAGATGACTTTTCATCTTCCTTTTGTCTCACTCATCTCAAGATGCGTCTTCCTTTTTCTTCTCTTCTCTTCTGTGGTCTTTTCTCTGTATTCAATGGAAATCGTTAATGTGTCTTTCCAAGTGGAGCAGCCGACAAACGTTCCTAAGGAGGAAATGTTTTTTCCTTCTTTCGAAGAAGCCAAAACATTTTACGTGGCCTATGCCGATTCTTGTGGTTTTAGTGTTAAGATAAGGCAATCTCATTACAATCGTGGTGTTGTTATACGGGTCACACTGACTTGCTCCAAGGAGGCACGACACCAACAACCCAAGGGCAAGGGCAATTGAAGCCTAGGTTATCCAGTAGAGTCCAATGCAATGCTCGGATAATGGTCTCTGGAAACCCAGCAAGGAGTTACCATATTAACTTTGAGGATCTTAAACATAACCACGTCATTCTTGACCAGGAGCAAATGCGTTTTCTTAGACAAAAACGAATTGTTAATTAAAGAGTACTAATGTATATCTGCAGTTTTTCTAGTGTATATGAGTGTTCATGTATATACACGTATCTGCATGGGCTATATGTCAAATACATATACAATTTGAAGGTGATGTGGATTAGATCTTCAGTGAGCAAAGATGATATAAAAATATGAAATTATCATATAAATGAAGAAAATAAATAGAAAACATAACCAAAATTGACATATTTGAGAGCTAGATGATATCCCAAATATGTTAGATAAGCCAGTACGGTTTCAAACCATATTTGGTTAATTCTACCCTCTATATGGGCTACATTACCTTATATTTTCACGTATCTTACTTCTTTAGAAATAAATACATTTTGAACAAGTGCGATATCAAAAAGATGAACTTTGATAAACTACCTTTCTCTTTGCAGGATGTTATTGAGTTGGACAAATTAGACGAACAAAGTGGGCAAATGGAACAAATGCACATGCAACTACAATCAGCATATTGTCAGGCACAGTTTGACAAGAATGAGGATGAGGAAGTTGGAGCAGGAAACAGACGGGGTGGTCAAGTTAAAGATTGTGATGTTAGAAAAAAACAATCCCAACAGACAACCTCTGGTGAACTTGTTACATGTGAACTCCAAGAAGCTATCCCCTCATTGTCTGCTGTCATTGCTCATCTACAAAGAAGTGATTCCACAGTGTGAAGCTGGTCGTGATAAGCACATTCTATTGGTAAAATCAAAAGATATTGGCAATCTGGATTAGCCAAGTACGGTTTGAAATCAGGAGATTTTGATTCTGATACTGGGAGATTTTGGTTTTGTACATACTGTGGCACCACATTCAGCAGAAAGGAAGTATTGAGGAAAGGACTTCAGTCTGGATAGATTTTTCACATTTCCAATGCAATTATTCTGTTCATCTGAACTACAGTTTAGTAAAATTGAGTTTTCAAATATTAGAAATTGTTTTGGGTAGTGATTTTTTTAACCAAAAATAGTGGTGAGCTTTAGGGTAAGTTATTGTTGATACTGCCAACAGCAGTGGATTTTCACCCTGGTGTCCCACATTTCAGATATCATGTATGTTAGACTGCTAGAAATTGCATAAATTGTCAATTCTTCTAATTTTGCATTCATCAATTTTAACCATGCCATCCTTCTCATCGAATGATTATCCGTGTACCCTGATTTTAGAAGTCACTGCAATATTTGTTGGATTATATTTCCAATCTGATTTGGAGAGAATTTGTGGGCGTCAGGGTGCAAATGGTTATTAATTATCTGAGTATTCGATTCAAAAATTTCTATTTAGTTGGTATTTGGTAAGTTCCATGTTACCAATTTAATTTCAGATACGGATTTGGTTTAAAATAAATTACCAATTGGAAATCGGATACGAATTCGGATACAAGGTATGTCAAATTCGAATTATCCGAATTATTCGGATACATGGTCAAATACACAAATTAGTATTCGAAAATTAATTACAACATACATATCTATTTAATTTCGGATAATATCCGAATACCAATTAGTATTCAAAAATTTTGAAGATTCGGATTCGAATTCAAATTTGGTAGTAGATTATGGAATTCTAATTTGGATATACTAGGTATCCGAGTCAAATTATCTAAGTTACACCCGTACATTTATTGACTATAGTACTTGGACGATGGTAGAAGAATCACGTAGTTGTACACCAGAAATTGGAGGTTTGAAGCTGCACTACTACTAACGATCAACCTAGATGAGCCCCGGTCGACTGATTGGAGCTGCTTCCTGGTCAAGGCAAATTGTTTTGGTGAAATCTTGTAGATTTTGTTCCAAATCCTGAGACGTGATTTGATTTTTATTGAGAAGATTTTTCATGTGTTTAACTTTACAAATACGTAGGAATTCGTGGATTTTAGGTGTCCTTCTCTGAGGTATCAATAGGAAGGTGGAGAAAACCCGGTGTAATATAGTGTGGAGGTTAGGGTTTATCCGCATAGAATTCAGGGAGTTGTTAATAAAGTAAGGACTCGGTTGCAAACTTATTCTCTCAATGACCGTGTTTTTCCTTTCCTCCCCAGGTTGGGAGGGGATTTTCCACATATATCCTTATGTTTGAAGTTTGTTTATTCTTCTTGCGTCCAGTACTCTTGTGTTATGGATCATAGGGATATATTGGGGAGGCCAAATCTCTAACAATATCTAACCCAGCATAAAAACAATTATTTGTATGACTAATGTTTTTTACCAGTCACTTGTGAAACCCACGTTAGAATTGCATGCTTATTTTTCAAACTCCTTCGGAATCCTAAATCTGAAGTTCACGGGACTGCAGCGGAAAAGAGTTATTGTAACGTCCGTCCCCGAGTCCGCATCGAACCCGGATCCTAGTCCGTCACCCATGTGTCCACTGACCCATAACACTCATTTATTGTCACAAAACTTAAGTTGGTAAGTGTTATGGTACTTGGCTCATGTCATTATATCTCACCCCAACATTCTCATGCTAAACAATGTGAGACTAAACTTGGGGGGTGTTACAACCTACCCCACTTGAACACCTGACGTCCTCGTCAGGGTCAAGCCACTCAGTCATCAGGCGTTGTGGGATTCTAGAGGTGACTCTTACCCTTTAGGTGTAGCACTTAGTTCCCACAATTCCGGCTGGTTCAAGCTCTGATACCATCTGTAATGTCCCGTCCCCGACTCCGTATCGAACCCGGATCCCGATCCGTCACCCATGTGCCCACTGGCCCATAACACTCACATATTGTCACAAAACTTAAGTTAGTAAGTGTTATGGTAGTGGGCCCATGTCATTATATCTCACCCCAACATTCTCATGCTAAGGAATGTGGGACTAAACTTGGGAGTGTTACAGTTATTAACCCTAAAAATTGCTTAATTCAAGTTTTGAAACTATATCACTATCAAATTTTGTGAAATTACACAAGCAAGATATGTGAAACAATTGTACCATGAAATGATGAACTATGTGAAAGAGAATTATTCTTGATAACGAGAAGAAGAGAAAAAAAGTCAGTGCTACAACTTCATAAATAGATTAGGAGTAAAAACATACTTCTATCCAAACAGATGAGTACATCATACACTGATTGTTTAAAATCTAAAAAAAACAAAATTTTCTTTGTAAAAGTGGTTTACTAGTGACTAACATCTGGGCTTGGAGATGGTGATGGCTCCTCTTTCTCATTGCCCTTTTTGTCAGCCAACTTCTTTCCCAACCAAAGCACTTGCATTAACCCACCATTGGCTAAATGGGAAAGAAAAAATCCTCCAGGCGCTGAGAAGTACATTAAGAAAACTTTGAGTGCAACAAACCAGGACCCAATGATGAAAAGTGTTTCATCCATGCTCAATTCCTGCTCAAGAAAGTCAGGTAGAAATACACATTACTCTCGGAACTTAAGGATGTGATTGATTCAAGAGAAGCTTCTGAATTTTAGCACATGGAAATGAATTGACTGGTTATTGTTTTTGAAATTTGTCATAAATTAGAAGTGTGCTCTTCTAATTTTGTATCGCTTTGGAGTTTCCCATGACTTGTTATGGTTCTAGTAGGGAAGTACGGGATTTATATCATGTATGACTTCAAATTAAAAACTAATGTTCCAGAACTCCAACAAAATAATCATACCTAAGTTAGCTTTGAGAGTTCAGTTTTGCACTTACCGACTACTTTCTTAAATACCAATAATAACAACATGAACAATATCATAAGTGATGGTTCAAAACTTTAAAGTACCTTACTTTCAGACAATTGTCCTGCAAAGTAAACCAATTACAAGAACAAGTACCATAAAGGAGACATACCATTTTGTTTATCAGCAATAGTTCTTGAGAGATTTCTTTCATGAACTCAGCACTGGCAATTCCCATAAAAAGTCCAAAAGGAATCATCAACTCTTTGCTTCTAGAAATGGAAAGGGACACATCAGAGAGGACACTGGCAACGAAAAACGCAGCGAGGGACCACTTCATCGCCCTTTTCAAGAGGATGAGGACCCGTTGTGTGAGCATGTTTTCTGCTTTCCTCCACGGGATTTTTTTCACAGGTTTGGGGAAGACATCTGCAATGTGTATGGCCAAGTTCTTCAAGAATGTCGCAGCCTTGTTCAGTTTTCCGTTGTTGTCTGCAGTTGGGAAATTAATGGAGCATGATGTGCGATATGGATAATTTAAGTGCAAAAAGGTGGAGCAACTGTCTTGTTTAAGAAACTTTTGGCTCTTGGACGTTTTTATCTGTGTACAGAAGAAATGAAAAATGATATCTGCTCATTAAATGATAACAAAAGGAATTGACCGAATTTTTATTTTTTAAAAATCAAGTGTTTACTCACATCAGCAGAAAATCCTGCTTCTCATTTTGAACCTTTAATTATTTCCTTCTAAAGTATCTTATTTTTTAAGACATGCTATGAATAATAAATTTTACTTGAGTCATAAACAAAGTATTTTCTGTGTAATATCTGATTATTAAATAAGATATAAGCTACACATGTGCCAAAGTGCAAGTTTGGAAAGAGAGGGCATGAAGAGGCTAGTGGAAACATAAGAAGCTTGGTAAGGCCAGTGGACAGCGGACAATACAATCTGGCAAGGAAGAAGAAAAAATGAAAAAGGAAAAAGGAAAAGGAAAAAAAAAAAGAAAAAAAAAATTGAACTTATTACCACTTAACAAGTTTCTACTTCTCATTCGGCATCAAACATATCATTTGGCAGTTAGTGTGAAGGTTCAGCTTCAAGGAAAATATGACACCAAATTCGAACCCGAACTTGACACAAAATTTTCGTGTTCGGATTGACCCATTTCAGGTTATGTCAAATTCTGGTCGACATGAACGACACGAATTGTAATTTGGGTCGAGTTCGGGTTGAGGTATTTTGTGTTTCGTGTAATTCGGATCGACACGAATAATCTGAAATAAAAATCAATTTATTTGTGTTGTGGATTGTGATGAATGTTTTTGGATTTTGGATGAAGTTTATGAATGTTATGAAGATGGATGTATGATTTTGTTTTTCAAAGAAATTTGTGATGTTGAATGTTTAGTATTGGTGCAGGTTGATAAATTATATTGTGTTAGTTTGTGTTAATCAGGTTAGTTCGAGTTATTCGTGTTAATCAGGTCAGTTCGAGTTATTCGGCTTAATTCGTGTTCGTCTTGACACGAACACGAAATAAAATCGTGTCAACGTGGGTCATGTTCGGGTTATCTAATTCGTGTTCGAGTTTAAGTGTAGGTTTTCGTGTTTGTGTTGACCTTTTCATTTTAATTAGTGTTCGGGTTCAGGTTGAGAGAAAAAAAATTGTGCAATTCGTGTTCGTGTCAAACACGACCCGAAACACGAATTTGACGATCCTAATATAGTATGCTTCCAATGAGAACTCTAACCCTTTTCAAACAAAATATAAACTCTAACTCATGGTCTAAACTTCGTGAGATTAAACATTCTAAAATGTTATATATTTACTACCTAGACTCCACAGTGTAAATTCGATGATTGTATCGTTCTGGTGCCATATTGTCACGTCTCATAGTCAACCCAGACTTGCACCGCTATCACTCCAACTAGTAAATCGTTTAGTTTTTTGTGGCAGTACAAAACACGTAGACCTAGTATCCATTCCCATTGTGTCAAAGATTATGTTGTTCTTTGGTATTTGGAGCATCATGGACTATATCAAATGACTATCTAAACGATATGCATTTCTTATCTATTGTGAAATCGCAGATGCTTAGTTGCACTTTGCATCATTGTGTCAATTGGAAACAATCTCACAGTTTTACAGTAATAGGGTTGCGTACACCCGACTTGCATTCGAATGTGATGTGATGTTGAAAGAATACGTGATGTTGAGGCACTATGGTAATGTGATGTTGAAAGAATACGTAAACCTAAATATACACCAACTTGCAACACTACGAGAACATAATCCAAGCAAATGATCAAGAGAGCAAAAATCAATTATTAGGCAAGTTTGTCATTAATCACGGGATCATTAGGCTCGTCGGAACATCGAACCTTGCGAGCTAGAACCCTTATAACAGAACTTATGGATGTGTAGTCCACAAGTTGATTGTTATTAGTCTCGTGCCTACACTTCCTTGAAGACCCTAAACTACCAAACACCCAACAAGCAAAACCCAAACAGCACACCCAATCAATTTCAGCCAAAAATAAAGCATACCCAATTGGTTTCACATCAAAACGTTTGATAAAAAACCAACAAAGACTGCACTCATGTATCCTCACCACAAGCGCAGCAAGAATTCAAAAATAAAACTGAAGGGGCAGAAGAAAGGGATGGGGTTTCTTACAACTGTTGGTGCGAAACAAGTGGGTTTATTCCATACGGAGGTGAAGACCAACTCCATTCTCGCCTTGTCTTCTTCACTTTTCTAGACTTCTTCTGTGGACTTTCGATCTCCTGATAAACAGAAGAGGGAATCCGTGGAACGGTGGAAGAAAGGAAATTTCTGGAGAAATGATAAAATGGGACGATTGCAGGGAAACCCATTGGAAGTTTGAATTCTATTTTAAGGGCTGAAATCTCTCTAATTTTCTCTTATGGGACTTACCGTGGATAAAAGATCGAAAATCGACAACTTGTTGTCTCTCCAATTTTCTCCGATTCAACCCATCAAAAGTGTAAATCCTCGCCCATTCAAGAAAGTAGTGAGATAAAAAAGATGATAGTTATTTGTGAGATTTTTCGAGAACTATTGTGATGTGAGTTGCATTGCAAGAATGTTTTGTGTAGGATTGTAAATAGAACGACTTTAGGGTTGTAAACAGGACGAGTATTACTTGTTTGTTTACCTATTCCATTTAACTCGTGGGTGTGGGTATAGGTGTAATTTTTGTATCTATTTTAAAAATTATACTGACTTATCCATACATGTCTTACCCAGTTAATAATACACATACCTATTTATTCATTTAATATTTTAATTATATCAATACATATTAATTATCAATACACTTATACCTTAATCTTCACATAATATAAATACATAACAATAACAATAAATATTTAGTGGTGGTTCGCAAATCTTTCGGATTTTTTGTGATGTTCTAGACTTATATTTGTGCAAAATCACAATATAACATACATAAAGATTTTCCAAAATCTTGGGGGGCCATGACCCTCCTTGTAGCTTCAGCTTCAACCATGTTCGGTCAACAAACCTTAATTGTCTCATTTAGATGACTACAATTGAAATACCCACAACATATCAATATGTCACACTTAGCTCCAACAGGTTCATGAGATCAGAAATGAACTGTGAAAGCGCCGACCACCCGGTCGCCGTAACAAGCTTCCCATCAGACAAAGACTTGTCGGATTCTGCCACCACTCCGCCAGCCAACTTAACTATGGCCTTCATGCCATAACCACTAGCACATCTTTTCCCCTGATCGAGCCATGGGAAAATAATAATTTGGCATCAACAATTAACTTTTATTTATTACTCTATGGGCAGCCCGGTCGACCATCACACGTAGTTTTCTGGCCAGCTAATCACAATTCTTTGGAAAATTAATGGGTTTTGATTTCCTATTATTATTAATTGGGAACGTGATTTTATGTGTTTGGGAATTTCTTTTTGTATTAATAGAGTATAAATATGGGTACTTACGTGGGTTTTGAAGACGTGACCATTTGAGTGCACGTGCCAAATGGGAGATGGTACGTGCTGTGGAGGCTAGGATTTTAACGAAGCGGGATGAACGTTATTTGTGAAAGGGTGAGAATAATCTTGTGGTGAGAAGAAACAAATAATCTTGTGGTGAATGTTTCTACCTTAAATTATCTTTAATTAATATAAAATTCGTAAAGTGTGTGTTAGGGCCGTGGTTTTCCCTTTGAATTAGGAAGTGAGTTTCCACGTAAATTTTATTGTTTTTGTGGTGTATAATCTATTCTTTATGTGTGCTTTGTGATTTTTTTTGTACTATTTGAAACTCTTCTTTTGTAAGTGACGATTGTATCCCCTTTATATTTGATTTCGTGACATGTAATGGATTTAAGAAATTACTATATAAATTATTTTCCTTTATATCTCTAAATTCATGTATTAAGTTACTAACTTTCGCACTTTACAATAAATATCACTTTTTTCTTCTAACCAACCTGTTAACCTTAGTATGTTTCTAAGTAAACGGTAAACCAATTATTTTCTTTTGCAAGTTGCTACCTAAATCAGAGATAAAATATTTGAGATTAAAAAAATGCATACCTTGTCTTTTAAATCATCAGTATCATATTAGTGAAGCTAACATAAAAACCCATAAGTTCTGAAGTAGTGAAATGTGAAGAAAGTGACGGTAAAATACAATCATCAATATCATATTAGTGAAGCTAACATAAAAAACCCATAAGTTCCGAAGTAGTGAAATGTGAAGAGAGTGATGGTAAAACCCAGTCATTAATCAATAAGAAATGTGAAGAAAGTGGTTGCTAAGGTTTGATTTAAATTATTTGGTTAAGGTTCATTAGGTTACAATTAAGTTACCTCCTCTCGTCTAATATATATATATATATATATATATATATATATATATATATATATATAGAAATTATAGAATGAGTCCTGGGCTCATTTAAGCTTAAATGAGTCTCCTAAACACCAAGTGATGATAATTCAACTAGGAGATAGTTAACACGAATGTTCAAATACTAACTACCTCTTGTTTGAGATTTTTGTTATTTAAAATGAGAATAGGATAAAGATTATATAAAAAACATTTATTCAAAAAACTTAACGACAAAGAGACATTAACTAACCTTCAGCAGTCCCGCAGCAGCCAACAAGAGTTGCCCCATCCCAATCCCAGCCACAACCTTCCTTTGATCGGCAAACTCCCTCACCAGACAAACAACCGACTCTTGATCGACCAACAGCTCCGGCGACCTGCCGCCCGGGACCACGAGGCAGTCAAAGTCCTCGGACCGGACATCCGCCCAATTGGACGTGACCACAAAGTTGTGGCCGCGCTTTTCGCTGCATATCTGGTGCCCCTCATCGTCGTGGATGGCGGTCACGCACGCCTCGCCTTTGCTCTTGGTCGGGCACGCGACAACAACGTTGCATCCTAGACCAGTCAGGGCCTGGAATGGGACATTGATCTCGTAGTCTTCTACGTAGTCCTGATATATAATTGGATATCTGATTAGCAACCGACCCACAAAGGTCTCCATGTTTTTAAAATCTAAGCACCTAAGCAGGAGTTAGGGGGCTATATATTAATGCTATGAGAAATGAAGTGTAGGAAATGTTTAATTTTATACATATAGTGAGATTATGTTTCGTGTCTATGCATCAACAATATAAATAGGAACGAGTTGTATTATGTTTGCCAACCTACATCAAGACCACATACGTTCTAAGACAATTAAGTGAATTAATTGATACAGAATTCCAGCGAAAGCTGATATTATATATTCAACACGACCTGGCATGTTTAATCTATCTTACATTCCAACATGACATATCGTATTTAACCAAATTTATGCTTTATATGTGGATGAATAAATTCTATATTGACCGGAACAAATATTAGAGGTTAGTGAATCAACGTGAAATTTGTTTACTCTATTATTTAAACAAGTGGTAGTACCATGTGAAATTTAGTACACTACAAAACAAACCCTATTAATAGATTCATAATATCTCAATAATAAAACATTCACATTCACTAACCCACATATAATAGAAAATTAAATCCATCCCCGTTATTATCCAACAGTTAGCTTACCCCACATAGGATAAGGACGGACGTCCCACGCCGACTGGAGATCTTCCCGCCGGCACACTCCACAAATCGTCCGAGAAGCTCGGCATGCGCCGGCCAACCGATAGCACTAACGACGTTCCGATCCACCACCGCCTTGGTGAAGGGGCGGGGGTCCTCCCACGTCCCCCCACCAAGCTCAACCACCAGCTTCATGCTAAAGAAGGCGGTGCATGTGATTCCCTTGAGGGCTCCGGCAGCCGCGAGGATCAGCTGGCTGTGGCAGGTTGTCATGATCGGCTTCCTCGCTGCTGCAAAAGCACCCACGATGGCAAGTGTTGCATCGTGGGCACTTAGAAGCTCCGTGAAGCGACCGCCGGGGATGACCAGGCCGGAGTAGAGGTCGGCGTTGACGGTTGTGAAATCGTGGGTGATGTAGAAGTTGCGGCCCGGCAGCTCTGTGTAGAGCTGCAGAAGTTAAAATTAAGAGATCAGTGATTGCAAGAGTTTAGGATGGATGTTGGGATTCCCTGATCTATTTATTTAAGGGTAAAATTAGTTCAATACACTTATGATCTTTGATATAACTGAAAATTTAAGCTTTACATTCCGATTTAGGACGCGAGTTATTCACGCAGGTCGTAAAATTTGATAACCATGTCATATAACATAAAGAGACCAACAAATATACTAAGTTCATTTTTAGTTTTGCCATCATCTTATTGAAAACATATATCTAATTTTATGATTTTCAACTTGCAAGGTCGTGTGTCGCAACATGGATCAAAATGTAGAGTTTGATTTTTCAATTAAATTAAAAATCAAAAGTATATTAAGCAACTTGACCATCGGGAAAATGGAGGGAATCCCGCCCCAAATTATTTATGATGGCACGTGGTTTCATTTAAGTGTAGTGATTTTATTCATTTCCCAATTCATGTCCTACGTCAATTATATCAATGAAATGCTTAAAGAAAGAGGTTAGCTCAATTGGTATACATCATTGAGTCCTAACAAGTGACATGTTGAAATTTAATTGAAAAGTATAAAATGTTTTCAAACAAAGTTAAACAAGAAAATACTAGTTTTACAGGAAAAAGCTAGATCCTAAGTTTGTAAAAATTAAATAATTAAGTTTAACTAATCTTTTCAAATATTATTAGACTGTGTATGGAGTTGACTAAGGGTCTGCTAGGCGGTGCAATATTGGATCCGACATATTAATTTTCAAAATCCAGCTTCTAATTAGACGCGAAATTAGAAATTTAGATTCTATCAAATCTCAAGAATCCAAAAAATTAGGTTCGAAGCTTTATCAAACCATGCCAAAACCAATAATAATTTCAGGAGGTATTAACCATATCTTGAATCATTTGGAAGATATTTATGAAATCAACCCAATACTTTTTGTTGAAGAAAGATTAGACCTCAAATTGAAGGTTAATTAAACAACAGAGTGAAAATGTACAATTTAAAATTCTACTCAAACGAAAAGATAAATTAAGTGAGGAGCCTCGAAGCCTTGGAAGTCGTGGACGGCGGTGAGGCACTTGTCGCCGGGGACTTTGTCCGGCGAGACGCAGTGGACGTTGAAGCCGAGGACCGGAAGGACGTAGAATGGCACTGCGGCCTCGTAGTCCTCCATGAAGTCTCCGCATATCATGAGCACACTCTTCTTCGTCTCCATTGCTTTGAATTGGATGGAGAGATGGTGGATTTGGATGGAGAGATGGTGTCTATATAAGGGTAAGATACTTTTACGGTCAACGATAGAGAGTGTATATATAATACAAAGAATATAAAGACCATCGGTCGCTCGACTTATTATGAAACTATAATTGACCCATCGCACGTTGGTCACGTTGGGTGAAGTTAATAGGGTCGATGTACGTGATATGATATTTTATGGATATGATTTTATGAATGCATGCAATGGTCAACAAGGGAACGGAATCAAAATATAATGGAAAGATGGGGGAGGGGGGATTGGGATTTATTTCTTGTATTCAGTTGTCACGCATTTGGGAATTAACATGGGAAATAAACTTGTAAACATGGCAAGTATGAGGTAGGTATAGTGTTAGATCCTAACTCATGCTTAAGCTAATCCCGTGATTAGTGGAGGGTTTTGCTTGGGGAATGAAGAGGTGAGCAGTGAGCTGGTGATGGGTGATGGGTGTAGGGAGGCTGCTACTGTTGGCGTGGGGTTGTGTGGGAAGAGGAGAAACCAACGTCTCTCTCTCTCTCTCTCCCAATTTCCTTTCTTCTTCCATTTTTCCACTCCTATCTCCACCTCCGACTAACCTATTCTTCTCCTCAGTTCCCACGTCCACTGTCGAGCGGAGCTCCGGCTAGCAGCAACAAGGAGGTGGAGGAGAAACACGACGTGCACGAGACTCAAGCGGTTGCTGAGGAGGGTGTGTGGTTTGGATCTCCAACATTCTCCGGTGATCACACACTTGAGGTATGTCGGCTTTTAGTGTGGTTTTGTGGTTTCCCCACGTTGGTGGGAAGTTGAGTTCGGTCGCGGGAGGTCGGAGACCTCGCCGGCGATGAGAAACGACGTAAAAATCTTGGCTGGCGCAAGGTTGCTGTCGAATAACGGTCGACCGGTTTTACTGTTTTGCCAAACTTTAACCAACACCGGTCGAACGATGCCAATGTGGCGGTCGACTGGTTGCTTGTGCGCTGGTGAGTTGGAGGCTTACTGTCGGGTTTCGGTCGACCGTCTCTTGTTTTTGGGTCGACCAGAACTTAAGTGTACTCGATATTATGCATGTTGTTCGACCGATTTTGATATGTTGTTCGACCGTTATATGACGTAGACTATTAGGATGACCCTGGTAGTTTTCGGTCGACCGTGACCCCTGAGTCGATCGACCGAATAGACTTGTTGATTTTGACCAACTCTGGATTTTGACCTCGTGTTTGGTCGACTGGTTTCAGACTGCTGTCCGACCGTTTGGACTTAAGTGATACGCAGAATAGTTCGACCGTTGTAGACTTTCGGTCGACCGAACCTATTGGGGACGGTCGACCGGTTAGGATTTTTTGGTCGACCGTTTGTGTGCGGAACTGAATTCTTGGTCCTTGTGATTGTGTCAACTCTGTCCACGGAAACCCGTGTCCTCGCTTAGAGCGTGAGCCGGGAGGTGACGATGGGTACATGCTCGTGCCTGCCCAGGGACCGCCGTGTGGAAGAGTGTGGACACTTGGGTCGTACCACCTCCGTGTTAGACCGTGGTGTGACGTGTTGTTGCCTTACTCTCTGTAGAGTAGCAGTCCTGAGGGATCGTGGATCCCAATGTGTGTTGACGCATGGCTCGTGGAGCATGATGACCCTGCAGATTAAGGTCTGGACCCGTCCGATGTTGTGTCGGACGTATGTTGTACCGCCGAGGTTGTGTCGACGATGTCGTCGAGGTTTTACCAGCGATGATGGTGCCAACGATGTTCCAGCTTGTGGTTGTGTCGTCCGATGTTGTGCCGGACGTATGTTGTACCGCTGATGTTGTGCCGGCGATGCCACCGATGTTGTTCCGGTGATGATCCCCGATTGGGCACCTATCTTGGGATGTTGACGGACCAGGCTACGACTCCGTCGAGGTGGTGTAGACCACGTAGTTACATTTCGTGGAAGTGCGGACGCTCCTTACCGATCCCTTTGGCTCGAGTAGTCGCGTGTGAGGGTGCGTCGCGTACTGTCCGAGGGAGAGCCATTGTTGTTGCTGGACTGATGTCCTTGTGGACCCTGTTGATGGTACTTGTGTTGTTGGACTGAGGTCCCGTTTACCCTTCGTGGGATTTGATGCATTGCAGATGTGATATGACATGCTACTAGTATGATAGGTTCATTTACCGTATTGTTGCATTCATATAGGCGAGCTTGGCATACGGGGTTTCCTAATGGAAAACTCAGGCATCGTTGTTTGATTCATGTTTCAGGACCGCAGTAGGTTCTGTTGGGTGGTAACAGCGGGCGCACACATTTTGGGGTCAGAATCCTCTTCGGACTCTTCGAGGTCGTCGTGATTACTTGTACATGTCTTTCGTTGTATTGTAGTAATCACGTATTTTGACAAACTCTGTTGTATTTGGTGCACTGACTGTTGATTTACAATACGTCGAGGTGGTGCACCGACTTTTGACCAATTCCTTACAGTATCTATTTGGTGCACCGACTGTTGTATATGAGTAACATTCCCGTTGATGAGTTTTATCTGATTATCTCTTGGTTGTTTAAATTTTTAAATTTTCGTTGTTTCGGGATGTTACATATAGTCTTCTCGTATCCACATCCGTCTAATTAATCGAGCACCATTATGAGTATATACTCATTTAAGTTTTGTTGTACTCGTATCCGCCTCAAACTTGTTTATTAAATGGTTATTAATATGGATCATGAGTATGATGAGTATGAAATGAATGTGTGTTCTAAAAGTATACTTTTATATGTCTTTTATTATGAATTGAATGTAGAAATATTTTGTTCTTTGATTAATGTATTCGTCTTTTGGAAGTGTTAATGAATAGACAATAACTTTACACCATTATCACTTCTTAATTTCAGAATATTCTTGTTAAACTGTCTTTTAACCATGTTAAAGAAGTTTTTAATAATTTCATTGCATTCAGACTTATGTCTCATAAGATAAACCCAGGTGTTCCTAGAAAAGTCATCAACAATAGTCAAAAAATAATGTGCACCATTTAAATTGGAAATAACAAATTTACCCCATATGTCAACATGAATTAAATCGAATATAGCATTTGTAATTGTTATATTGTTGGCAAAAGGCAATCTAGAATGCTTTGCAAGATGGTAAGACTCACAAACAAATTCTTTATTACGAGAGAGAAAAGGTAAAATACTAGACATGTATTGCATCCTTCCATGAGATAGCCTATAGTGCCACGCATCACGAGTAATGACAGTGTGGGCATTAACTTGAGTCTCTTTAATTTTGTCAAACATGTAGTAGACTACATTCCATTCCTTACCCAGACCAATTATCTTCCTCAACTCGACGTCCTGAAATATACATAAGTTAGCATAAAAACCAACAAAGCAAATGCTTCGGTGCATAAGCTTACTCGCAGATACGAGGTTCACCTTAAAGGTGGGAACATAAAGTACATCCTTTAATTATATTCTGGAATTAAGTTTAATGCCACCAATAGCAATAACAATAAAATTCTTACCATCAGGGAGATGCAGTGAACACTTAAGAGAACAGAAGCAAGAAGCGATTGAAGAGAATGGATACCTCGGATCGCTTGCTTTGATACCATGTTGAAATTCATCAACCAACCTCCATCTACTACCTTTGATCAAGATAGAGATCAACCAGGGAAAATGTAAGAGAGTGAAGCACAAGATTTTAGGGAAAGGAAAAACCCTCCAACCAACTCAACGGAATCAACCGTTGGTGGAGGGTGAAAAACCCTAACTTTTATACTCCTAACTGGGCGGGTAATCGGGTCACCAGATCCGATTACACATAAGGAAGTAATGGGCTTCAACAAGCTTCTAGCCCGAGTAGGTGACAATGTAGCCCGCTAGTCTCTATATTACAAATTGAAGTGAATTGAAGTTAAAATAACATTACAACTAATGACTAATGAGGAGAACCAATAATTCTCCTGATCATCAAGTTCTACATGCTTTGTTCTAGAGTGGCAAACTGGATTCACAGTTAATTGAAGTACAGTCATATTGTCACTTGACTGAACTAGAGGTTTAGGCAATGAAACATTCAAATCACCAAAAATGTTACCCAAGCAACCTCAGCAACTGCAGTAGACAATCCTCTATATTCTGCCTCAACTCAGGTCTTAGAAACAACATACTGCTTCTTTCATCTCCAACTGATACAAGTGGAACCAAGAGTTGAACGTCTTGTGAGTGAATAACCACTCCAATTTGAGTCATTGAAGGCATATAAATCCAGAGTTGATGTTCTCTAAATACGAATTCCACAAGTCAAAGAACCATTAACATATCCGACGATCCTCTTGACTAGCTGGAAGTGACACACATTTGATTTGTGCATGAACTGAAAAACAAAGTTCACTGCAAAACTCAGGTCTGGTCTCTTAAGTGTTTGAAATGACCCTACTAGTCGTAGAAAATGATTGATATCAATGAAGGGCTTGTCCTAAGTAAACAATTTCCTACCCAGTTTTGAAGGCAAGGGTGTTGCTGCATGTCTTGAACCTTGCATTTGAGCTCTGTTAACAATACTCTGAGCATAATATTGTTGACTAACATACCTTCACCAGTATGAAGGGACAGGGTTAGGTAGGGTTGGAGGGGACCTCAAGCCTTCGCAACCATTTCACAACTAATGGAAGTAAATTTGTTAAAAAAAGAACATAAAAAAACCTTCTATAAAGAAGTGAAGGAAATGTCTACTTCAAAACTATATTCATACAAGGCTGCAATTATGAAGTGAAATTTACAGAAAACTCCCATTCTACAATGAATTTATAAGCCAATAGGTATTCGCCTAGTGGTTCAAGTAATGGGATGATATCAAGGAGACTAGAATTCAAATCCCACCAAGATCACCTAACACTTGGGGTAAGATGCGGATCACAACCAACCTTTAATTAAATACTTACATCTCGAAAAAAAACAAATAAATCTATTAGCATTGCCAAATTTTGCTTGGGATCGGTTGATTACTCGATGTTCGCTCGATTTTTACTTCAATCATGACTCTAATTGATTAGTAACGATCCAAGTACGAACAAAAAAATCCGCTCGATGAACTAAATGAGCCTAACACGAGCAGACCCTGCTTGCTCAATGCTCGCTCGGTTGCTCGATTATACATACATAATTTAGTTTTATGGTACCCACCAACAACCGATGGTTTAGTGGTTAAGTTGGTTTTGGAACCAAGGTTGTGGGTTTGAATCTTGACTTGTACATTTTATTTTCTGTTCTTACTACAGACTCCAAAACTCAGTAATACGTTTAATGCTATTACAAGCTTTTATTCGGGAGTCTTAATGGTGTAATTAGTGACTTAGAGCACCCTTAACAGGTGCTCTTCGCCCGGGAGCCCTCTGGGGCGCCCGTGTCGGATTTCATGTTTAATTATACATATATATTTTCGAATTTTTATGTATAATAAGGATCAATTTTCAATTTTCTATAATTTATTTCATGCATGCATCAATTTGTTTCAATATCTAGTTTCAAAACTTTATTAAAACAGATATGGGCTCCGAAATTCATACCTAGAAGTTCTCTAAAACTTCTTGAAGATTCGGAGATGTTGGGGATGCTCCTCGCTGCGCCGGATGCCTCCGAGTATTCACCAAACTCTAAACAAGATCGGAGAGAGGGAAGCTAGTCTCTCAATCTCCGATAGGGTTTAGAATCTAATTACTAACCCCTCTTCAATTTTCTTGAGAAGTTGATCTCTTAAGAACTAAAACTAAACTTAAGAATTAAGGGATTTTCGTGGAGAATTATGGAGAGAAAATTTTTGCACAAGAAATAATGAATTCTATTAATTGGGTAATGAAATAAGCTTGTATTTATAAGCTCTCTCCAAATTACCTATTCATGTGCAACCCCTTGCCCATGATCTCATGCAAAATTCCATCTAACCATCCATTATTTAATAATAAATAATATTAGCCACGAATTAAATCAATTATGGACCAATTCCATGCATGATCTAATTAATTCTTAAATTAATTCTGCACAAAACCGTCTGGACCGGTCGACCGTTTCAAGGTTCGGTCGACCGCTCGAACCTAGTTTCGGTCGACCGTACTATAACTCGGTCGACCGTTCGTAACAGGAACTATTCCATCGCAATATTCGGTCGACCGACCGATCACATTCGGTCGACCGTTCGAACATATGAAAATTCCCTATTATCGGTCGAGACACGTCCGGTCGACCGTGCCCGATCGGTCGACCATTTACTGCTAACCGGTCGACCGTTTGAGCACTGTTCTGCAGACTTGTCAAATTTCGGTTTAACCCCTACAAAATTTGACATTTCGGGATTAGTAGTAAATTCACAACTTATGTAACATATTATCCTATGTAATGATCAATCATTACACCCCATAATATTTACATCACATATGAATTTAATTTAGATTCTAATTATGTTATTAAGCATAACATAATTTTGATTTTGCTTGTTCATTCCATGTGTCATATTTTCTACATGAAACCCGACACATCTTATGAACTCAAAATCCTCATTTCTTGTTTTCCAGTTTTGTGGTGTGACCTATGGGAGGATCTAAACTAAGTTGACAGTGATATTAAGAGCTTAATATCACAAGCTATAAGCGGTATCTAGCTACACATTATAGCTCCCAATTAGTTAGATGTCTTAATTCCACTCGAACCAAAACCCGATCCATTTAGTGATGGAGTGCACCACTTGTGTCCGTCTATTGCCTCATGATATTAAGAATAGACACAAAATAGTATTGTGTCATCTTTGTATTAGTATTCATTTCTTGATCTCTTTAAGCTAGTTATAAATATGTGACTTAACTCAAATCACATTGTGCATATTATAACTTTGCTCTATCAAGGGCCCCACTAATATCATCACTCAATTAAGAGGGGCAATGATAATCTTTTGACTAACTATCTTCTCCATCGAAAGTTATACTTAACCAACTAATGTCTTTACACTACACTCATCGATAGCTCAAGACAATAGTATAATTAAGAACTCCTTAAGCGATCAGATATAAGTCTCATATCAAAGGACCAAGGACGAGGTAAAATATTAATGACACAGAAACACATTCCTATAATATTTTACTTGTTAGGTCAATTCGGTATACAAAAGTACTATTTTCCTCTTTTGTGTACCCGTGTTGTCACTCACTTGTAGAGCTACAATGATCTATGACCAACACGACAATCTTAACTCGGTAATTAATGTCCCATGTTAATTACCATGATCGCGAATATCTTTTGTTTTATGTAAACCAATATCTTTTAGAGCTCTACGGTTAAGGACCAAGAGTCTCTTCCTTAACACTTCTAAAAGACGAATAACATAAACAAGGAAGAAAATGATTTCTCATTCAATTCATAATAATTGACATTTAAAAGTAAAACTTTTAGAACACATTCCCTTCAATCTCCCACTTGTTATTAAAGTTTTCTTTCTCATACATACTCAATGCATAAAACAATAATAACTAGGGTAAACCCCATTACATATCAATCATCAAGCCAATCTACATGGTTCCTCAATCCCATGGACTCGAAATGCATTTCGCCCTTGGCTTGGGATAAAGGTTTTGTGAATGGATCAGTTGTGTTGTTGTTGGTGTCCACCCATAACAGATTTATTTTGCCTTCGTCGATGAGGTCACGCGTCACGAAGTACTTACGATCCATGTACTTCACTTTGTGGTGTGATTTGGGATCCTTGATTTGCGAGATAGATGCACTATTATCGCAAAATAGCTCTATTGGTCCCTCGCTCGAGGGAACTACTCCAAGCTCTTCAAGGAACTTCTTAATCCACTATCCTTTAGGGGTGAGCAAAATTCGGTCCGGTCCGGGCACCCGGACCGAACCGAATTTTTCGGTCCGGTCTTCGGTCCACAAAATTTTGGAAATTCGGTCTTCGGTCCGGACCGGACCGAAAATTTAAGGGGAAAATTCGGGTTTTGGACCGACCCGGACCGGACCGGACCGGACCGAACCTATTCGGTCCGGTCTTCGGTCCGGACTTCCCGAAAATTCGGGTTCCGGTCCGGTCCGGTTCGGTCCGGTCCGGTCCGGTCCTGGACCGAAGCTCACCCCTACTCTCCTTCCTTGCTCGCTTCAGCGACAACCATCACTTCGGAAGCAGTGGTTGAGTCGGCCGTAGTGCTTTGCTTCCAACTACGCCAACTCACAGCTCCACCATTCAGAAGGAAGAGGTATCCTGATTGCGACCTTCTATCGTCTGGATCACTCATGAAACTCGCATCCGAGTAACCTTCAGCTATTAATTCCCTTTGTCCTCCATAAACAAGAATCTTATCCTTAGTCCGGTTAAGGTACTTCAGGATATTCTTGACCGCAGTCCAATGCTCAGGACCTGCGTTGGATTGATGACGACTTGTCACGCTTAGAGCATACGAGACATCGGGTCGTGTGCAAGTCATCGCGTACATGATCGACCCAATTGCCGAAGCATAAGGGACATCCTTCATGTACTCTAAGTCCTTACGTGATTGCGCACGTTGAGACTTCTTGAGTTGCACACCCATACTCATTGGCACACTGCCCTTTTTGGGGTTGTTCATCTTGAACCTTTCCAAGACCTTGTCAATGTATGCACGTTGACTGAGGCCAATGAGTCTGCGAGATCTATCTCGATATATCTTGATTCCCAAGATGTATTGAGCCTCACCCATGTCTTTCATCGAAAATGCAGATTTCAATGAACTTCTCGTTTGCTCAAGCAAAGGAATATGATTGCTCATAAGCAATATGTCATCGACATATAAGATTATGAATACTACATGGCTCCCACTAACCTTCTTGTATACACAAGGTTCTTCCTTACTTTGAATGAAGTGAAGCTTCTTCACTTCCTCGTCAAAGCGTTTGTTCCAACTCCTTGATGCTTGCTTCAATCCATAGATGGATCTTTGAAGCTTGCATACCTTCTCGCTATTCTTTGGATCTTCAAAACCTTGAGGTTGTACCATGTACACATCCTCCTCCAAGTTCCCATTCAGAAACGCCGTTTTGACATCCATTTGCCATATTTCATAATCGTGAAATACGGCAATAGCGAGCATGATCCTAATAGACTTGAACATGGCAACCGGTGAAAAAGTTTCATCATAGTCAATTCCTTGAACTTGAGTGAAACCCTTCGCTACAAGCCTCGCTTTGTAGGTTGTCAAGTTCCCATCCATGTCCATCTTCCTCTTGAAAACCCATTTATTATGAATGACCTTTTTCCCTTTAGGAAGGTCAACCAAGTCCCATACTTGATTATCATACATGGATTCTATTTCGGATTCCATGGCCTTAAGCCATAGTTTGGAGTCTTCACTTTCCATTGCTTCTTGGAAGGTCAAGGGATCATTGGTATCTAGTACCATGATTTCATGAAGTCCCAGATACAAATCGGGTTTCTTCCTTTCCCTTGTTGATCTTCTAAGTTCTTTTGGTTCTTCTCGTGTCTCTCGAACTTCTTCCACAATTTCTTGAGGAGTGGGTTCACGTTCAACTCTTGAACGTACACTTGGTGGGGATGATTGAGATTCTCTCACAATTTCTTGTGATGGTCTCTCGCTCACGCTCCCACTAACCAAAGGAATCTCGGTTGGGCCTTCATGATCTTGAATGTCATCATTCATTTCATGATCTTGTAGAGTATCTTGAGTTTCCTCAAGCACAACCCTACTCCCACTACTTTTTACTCTTTTTAGAAATTCCTTTTCCAGAAATGTGGCATCCCTATCTACAATCACTCGATTGGAGGTGATATGCCAAAAGTAATATCCTCTTGTCTCACGAGGATAACCAATAAAGAAGCACTTATCCGCTTTTGGTTGAAGTTTGGTCGACATCAATCTCTTGACGTAAGCCTCACAACCCCAAATCTTGAGAAAACTGAGCTTAGGTGTTTTACCACTCCATAGCTCATAAGGAGTTTTCTCCACGGATTTGGATGAAACATTATTTAGTGTGTAAGCCGTAGTTTGTAGTGCATAACTCCAAAAGTAAAGAGGTAATTCCGCATGACTCATCATTGACCGAACCATGTCGAGCAATGTCCTATTCCTCCTTTCGGATACCCCATTCCACTGAGGTGTACCGGGAGGGGTGAGTTGAGGTACAATACCAAACTCCTTTAGGTATGAGTCAAATTCGGCACTTAAGTACTCACCTCCACGATCCGTTCGTAGAGACTTGATTTTCTTGTCGAGTTGGTTCTCTACTTCATTCTTGAATTCTTTGAACTTGTCAAAAGATTCACTTTTGTTTCTCATTAGATAAACATAACCATAACGACTATAATCATCCGTGAACGTAATGAAGTACCTGAAACCATCTCGTGCACTAGTACTCATTGGACCACATACATCGGAATGTATCAAATCCAACAAGCCATTCGCCCTTGAACCTTTCTTCTTGAAAGGCTTTTTGGTCATTTTTCCCATTAGACATGGTTGACACGTCTCCAATGATTTAAAATCAAGTAGACCAAGATGAAGGGAATGTGTTCTAAAAGTTTTACTTTTTAAATGCCAATTATTATGAATTGAATGAGAAATCATTTTGTTCCTTGTTTATGTTATTCGTCTTTTAGAAGTGTTAAGGAAGAGGCTCTTGGTCCTTAACCGTAGAGCTCTAAAAGATATTGGTTTGCATAAAACAAAAGATATTCGCAATCATGGTAATTAACATGGGACATTAATTACCGAGTTAAGATTGTCGTGTTGGTCATAGATCATTGTAGCTCTACAAGTGAGTGACAACACGGGTATGCAAAAGAGGAAAATATTACTTTTGTATACTGAATAGACCTAATAAGTAAAATATTATAGAAATGTGTTTCTGTGTCATTAATATTTTACTGTGTCTTTGGTCCTTTGATATGAGACTTATATCTAATCACTTAAGGAATACTTAATTAGATCAGTATCTTGAACTATCGATCAGTGTAGTGTAAAGGCATTGGTTGGTTAAGTATAACTTTCGTTGGAGAAGATAGTTAGTCAAAAGATTATCATTGCCCCTCTTAATTGAGTGATGATATTAGTGGGCCCCTTGATAAAGCAAAGTTATAATGTGCACAATGTGATTTGAGTTAAGTCACATATTTATAACTAGCTTAAAGAGATCAAGAAATGAATACTAATACAAAGATGACACAATACTACTTTGTGTGTATTCTTAATATCATGAGGCAAGGGACGGACACAAGTGATGCACTCCATCACTAAGTGGATCGGGTTTTGGTTCGAGTGGAATAAAGACATCTAACTAATTGGGAGCTATAATGTGTAGCTAGATACCGCTTATAGCTTGTGATATTAAGCCTTTAATATCACTGCCAACTTAGTTTAGATCCTCCCATAGGTCACACCACAAAACTGGGAAACAAGAAATGGGGATTTTGAGTTCATAAGATGTGTCGGGTTTCATGTAGAAAATATGACACATCGGGTGAACAAGCAAAATCAAAATTATGTTGTGATTAATAACATAATTAGAATCTAAATTGAATTCATATGTGATGTAAATATTATGGGGTGTAATGATTAATCATTACATAGGATAATATGTTACATAAGTTGTGAATTTACTACTAATCCCGAAATGTCAAATTTTGTAGGGGTTAAACCGAAATTTGACAAGTCTGCAAGACTGTGCAAACGGTCGACCGGTTAATGGATAATGGTCGACCGAAGGTGCACGGTCGACCGGACATGTCTCGACCGATAACATGGAATTTTCGTCTGTTCGGAACGGTCGACCGAATCTATCGGTCGGTCGACCGAACATTGCGATGAAATATTCTACGTTAAGAACGGTCGACCGAATCTTTCACGGTCGACCGAAATTGGGTTCGAGCGGTCGACCGGACCTTCGTAACGGTCGACCGGTCCAGACGGTTTTATGCAGAATTAATTTAAGAATTAATTAGATCATGCATGGAATTGGTCCATAATTGATTTAATTCGTGGATAATATTATTTATTAATAAATAATGGATGGTTAGATGGAATTTTGCATGAAATCATGGGCAAGAGGTTGCACATGAATAGGTAATTTGGAGAGAACCTATAAATAGAGGTTATCTCATTGCCTACCAACATCTTAATTAATATTGCTTTTCATGCAAAATCTCTCTCCTTAATTCTCCACGAAAATTCCACAAATTCTTAAGTTTAGTTTAGTTCTTAAGAGATCATCTTCTCAAGGGAATTAAAGAGGGGTTAGTAATTGGATTCTAAACCCTATCGGAGATTGAGAGACTAGCTTCCCTCTCTCCCATCTTGTTTAGAGTTTGGTGAATACTCGGAGGCATCTGGCGCAGCAAGGAGCATCCCCAACGTCTCCGAATCTTCAAGAAGTTTTAGAGAACTTCTAGGTATGAATTTCGGAGCCTTTGTTTGTTTTAATAGAGTTTTGAAACTAGATGTTAAAACAAACCGATGCATGCATGAAATAAATCAAAGAAAATTGTAATTGATCCTTATTATACATAAAAATTTCGAAAATATATATGTATAATTAAACATGAAATCCTACACAAGAAGGTTAGCTTCTTGCAATTTCTTGATGCGCTTCATTTATGTGACCAAGACGATAATGCCACAAGAGAGTATCATTCTCGTGAGTGGTCTTAAGTCTTTTGTTATTGATATTAAAGATTTGTTTATTATCCAATTCAAGCAAATAGAGACCATTCCTTATGAACGCATTTGCATAGAAAACACCATTCTTCGATATAGACAAACAAGAATTTGAAATATTTATATTAAAATTATCCATATCCAGACATGATACAGAAATAATATTATTGCTAATCGAAGGTACATAATAAACATTCTTTAGACATAAATTTAAACCACTACATAATTGAAGCACCACAGAACCTTGTGCAACCGCAGACACGTTCACACCATTTCCGACCTTCAATTCAATCTCGTTCCTTACGAGTTCCTTGCTATCCATGAGTAGCTGCACATTAGAAACTATGTGAGCACAAGATCCGGTATCTATTACCCAATCCTGGACAGAGGTGGCTAAATTTATTTCAATAACAAATATACCTTTGGCCTTTTTAGGGCGCCGACGTTCAATCACTCCGTTGTCAAGGTCTTCCTTGTACTTGGGGCAATTTGGCCGGATGTGTCCTTTTTCACCGCAGTGAAAGCACTCCGTATTGGGAGTTGGAGATTTCTGAGATTTCCCCCTCGAGGCACTTTTATGAGCACCTCCTACTCCCTTGCTCTTGATTGAACCACTTTTGGTAGATTTGCCCTTTCCTTTACCAATCTTTTGGTTCCTCCCATGGACGGCAATAACTTGCTTGTCCCTACCCTTGCCCATGTCAACTTCAGCAGTTTTGAGAGCGTTGTGAAGCTCCTCAAGACTCACCCTTTTTTCACGCACGTGATAGTGCATCACAAAGTCCTTAAAGGACGGGGCTAGAGATCCAAGAATCATATCTTCAGCAATGTCCTCGGGCATTGGTGAAGAGAGCTTTGACAACTTCTCAAGGTATCCTTGCATCGTGAGAAAATGCATAGATACCGATGTTCCCTCCTCCATATGGCACATTGTGAGTGCGATGGTGGTCTTATAGCGCTCCTTTCGGGCACTATCCATGAACATCTTGGATAAAGCCTCCATGGTCTTCTTGGGTTTTGAATCCAAGTATTTCGCCTGAAGCGAGTCACCCATGGATGCTAGCATAAGACCGTGAACTTGGTTCTCTTGGTCTTCCCACTTGGCTTTTGTCTCTTTCTCTTCATCGGTTAATCTCTCATTCCACTTTGGGATTGGACCTTCCAAAATGTGAGATAGTTTCTCAAACTTTAACACGATGTTGAGTTTGAGTTGCCAACTAATGAAGTTTGAGCCATCATTTGCTAAAGGGTGTTTTTCTATCATGGATCGTACGATAGGTTGGATGTTCGACATTTTTCTACAAAATAAATCATATAGGATTTTAATGCCAATTTTATGTTTTAATACACATCCATACATATATTGAATATAAACGTAAATGTTCCAAATAAAAAAATTTGCCCATAAATGCAACAATCCAAGATCCCATCAATCGTAATATAGACTAGCTAATGGCTATCGAATACATTACAATATCAAGGTAAGAAAACATTTTCTAATCACAACCTTTTTGAATTTTAGCAACATTTGGCATCTTCAAACTCTTGTGACTCTTGTCGTTTTAATTATGAGGGAATACGACCTATTCTCGTAAGAAATTTTTTTCCCAAAACCGAGCGAGGGCTCTAGGTAATGTTAAGAAAACTTATCTTCATTTGATACGAGATACGTTTATCCATTGTATTCACAACTAAACATACTTGGGGTTCACTAGGGTGAAACACACCTTATATATTTAATTGTGACACAACAACAGACAACCATTATATCTCCCACTATTCCCAAAGATGGAGGGAGCTATCTCCCGCTAAGGGCGAGCAGAGTATCCCTCGATCAATGGCTGCTAGTGGATGAAATAAGAATGAAATTTATTCTTAATTTTTGTTTGGACAATTTAACATGTGATTTAGAATTTTAGGTTATCATGCATATTATTAATCATACACATCCTAACATTCAACACATTCATCACATGCATAGCAAGATAAAAACAAAAATTAAACATTCACACAATCCACATCGTGTGAGTTTATATGTTCCATTCGATCCTCGATCCTTGATCCCTGATCTTCGATCCTCGATCGATGCGCTACAGCGGCGACTTCCTCTTGCACCGGAGATGTAGATTTTACATAAAATAAACATGCTCCTCACATTCGATAAAAACCGACTAGTGCAAGTCCTATGTAAAAACCTCTGATATGCAAATGCAACTATCTAAAAGACGGAAAGAGAGAGAATTTTGGCTTTTACATATATAAGCCCCTGTATAATAATGATTACATACATTCATAATTGCTGATTTGGAACATATAAACTCACAATCCTGCAAAGCAACTCAAGCATCCATGCACGCAATTGCTATAAACTACAGAATCTAATTTATCAATCATCTAGAATCCTACACAATTCTTTGAAAAATATTTTGAAATCCATTAAAAACATTTTTCATTCATCCATAGTTCAAAAATTAATTATGAACCACTGTCCATCCAATTTCCAATGGAAAGATGAATCGCAGTTTTTCGGTTTTGTTGATTCTCTTACAAAATAATCGTTTATACTTAAAACGAAATTATTGCAAGTTAGACTTATGTCTAAATCATAATTCTAATAATTAGATGACATGTTTTAAACATTCAAAACATTTAAAACGAATTATTATAAAAAAATATTTCAACAAACATTTAAAGACCGAAAAAACTAGTAAAACGAATTGTTTAAATCCTAGATGGTAAACTAGATTTGTTTACAGCCATAAATCATGAGAAAACTGAACCCTAAGCTCTGATACCACTGTCGGATTTCATGTTTAATTATACATATATATTTTCGATTTTTTATGTATAATAAGGATCAATTTTCAATTTTCTATAATTTATTTCATGCATGCATCAATTTGTTTCAATATCTAGTTTCAAAACTTTATTAAAACAGATATGGGCTCCGAAATTCATACCTAGAAGTTCTCTAAAACTTCTTGAAGATTCGGAGATGTTGGGGATGCTCCTTGCTGCGCCGGATGCCTCCGAGTATTCACCAAACTCTAAACAAGATCGGAGAGAGGGAAGCTAGTCTCTCAATCTCTGATAGGGTTTAGAATCTAATTTCTAACCCCTTTTCAATTCTCTTGAGAAGATGATCTCTTAAGAACTAAAACTAAACTTAAGAATTAAGGAATTTTCGTGGACAATTATGGAGAGAGAATTTTTGCACAAGAAATAATGAATTCTATTAATTGGGTAATGAAATAAGCTTGTATTTATAAGCTCTCTCCAAATTACCTATTCATGTGCAACCCCTTGCCCATGATCTCATGCAAAATTCCATCTAACCATCCACTATTTAATAATAAATAATATTAGCCACAAATTAAATCAATTATGGACCAATTCCATGCATGATCTAATTAATTCTTAAATTAATTCTGCACAAAACCGTCTGGACCGGTCGACCGTTTCAAGGTTCGGTCGACCGCTCGAACCTAGTTTCGGTCGACCGTTCTATAACTCGGTCGACCGTTCGTAATAGGAACTATTCCATCGCAATGTTCGGTCGACCGACCGATCACATTCGGTCGACCGTTCGAACAGATGAAAATTCCCTATTATCGGTCGAGACACGTCCGGTCGACCGTACCCGATCGGTCGACTGTTTACTGCTAACCGGTCGACCGTTTGAGCACTGTTCTGCAGACTTGTCAAATTTCGGTTTAACCCCTACAAAATTTGACATTTCGGGATTAGTAGTAAATTCACAACTTATGTAACATATTATCCTATATAATGATCAATCATTACACCCCATAATATTTACATCACATATGAATTTAATTTAGATTCTAATTTTGTTATTAATCACAACATAATTTTGATTTTGCTTGTTCACCCCATGTGTCATATTTTCTACATGAAACCCGACACATCTTATGAACTCAAAATCCTCATTTCTTGTTTTCCAGTTTTGTGGTGTGACCTATGGGAGGATCTAAACTAAGTTGACAGTGATATTAAGAGCTTAATATCACAAGCTATAAGCGGTATCTAGCTACACATTATAGCTCCCAATTAGTTAAATGTCTTAATTCCACTCGAACCAAAACCCGATCCATTTAGTGATGGAGTGCACCACTTGTGTTCGTCCCTTGCCTCATGATATTAAGAATAGACACAAAATAGTATTGTGTCATCTTTGTATTAGTATTCATTTCTTGATTTCTTTAAGCTAGTTATAAATATGTGACTTAACTCAAATCACATTGTGCACATTATAACTTTGCTTTATCAAGGGGCCCACTAATATCATCACTCAATTAAGAGGGGCAATGATAATCTTTTGACTATCTTCTCCATCGAAAGTTATACTTAACCAACTAATGCCTTTACACTACACTCATCGATAGCTCAAGACACTAGTATAATTAAGAACTCCTTAAGCGATCGGATATAAGTCTCATATCAAAGGACCAAGGACACAGTAAAATATTAATGACACAGAAACACATTCCTATAATATTTTACTTGTTAGGTCAATTCGGTATACAAAAGTACTATTTTCCTCTTTTGTGTACCCGTGTTGTCACTCACTTGTAGAGCTACAATGATCTATGACCAACACGACAATCTTAACTCGGTAATTAATGTCCCATGTTAATTACCATGATCGCGAATATCTTTTGTTTTATGTAAACCAATATCTTTTAGAGCTCTACGGTTAAGGACCAAGAGCCCATTCCTTAACACTTCTAAAAGACGAATAACATAAACAAGGAACAAAATGATTTCTCATTCAATTCATAATAATTGACATTTAAAAGTAAAACTTTTAGAACACATTTCCTTCAGCCCGGGCAGCCCTCCCTTAACGGGAGGGCGCGCCCAGGGCGGATTTTTTTGTTTTTGTTTTAAAAACAAAGATTATTTATATATAATTAGGATAATGTATTAATTAGGTAAATGGAATTTAATTAATTAGGTATTACAAAATAATTGAAAAAATATTTTATAATTAATTAACAAAATTTTGATTTACTTAGATATAAATAAAATTAAAAAAATCATAAACAAATTGAGAAATAGTAGTACAATACTCATATATTTCGGAAACAAAATACAATACAAATACAGAATACGAAATACAACAGAAATATGGAAAGGAAAGACAATCTTACTACGGATACATAATTTAAACTACTAGAATACTGATAAACTACCGCAGACATATTGAAAACATAAGCACCTACAGATATCCTTGTGCTTTAACCCACTCCTTGAGTTCAACAAGTGTTTCTTTATCGAATTCGTCATTGTTTTCCTTCTTCGTTAGAGCGAAGAGGACATCAAGTTTCTTGCTGTTCAGTTCCTTTTGGAAATTCGCCTCAGCTTCGATGCGTTTACTCTCCATCCGTTCTTCGTAACGCAAATATTTTTCCTCTTTCACTTTTGCGCTATATTCAATTTGTTTTCCCAGTTCTAACATATCAGGATCAAGTGTGTGCCTGAAATGGTTGTTTCCCCTCCTTTTTGGCTTTTTAACACCTTCAGGACGAGGACATGTTTCGAACATCATTTCATCTGCTGACGGTGTTGCGTTACTCCCATCGTCGTCTGTGCGTTTTCTTTTCCCACTGCTAAAACTCTCCGGACTTTCTGCAGCGACGTTTCCGGTGGGAAGTTCAAGCGCAACAGACTCCCATTTAGGGTACCTGCGTAACAAAAGCCAAACATGCATGAGCTGAAATTTGGCGTTGTGTGTTCGTTCGTAGATGATGTGCGCTTCATGGATGACATCGTCCTCGTTGTAACCGCTTCTCTTCCTCCGCACCGCCTGGTCGAAGCAACCGACCCATTGGTTCACAGATGACAATGTACGCCTCCATCGCCCCTTCAATGATTCATCGTTACGCTCTACTACACCTGGCTCGCCTGAGTCACTGTAGATGCGTTCCACACGTTTCCAGAAGGACTTCATTTTTTGGTTTGTTTCAACCACAACATCGCCACTGACAACCATGTAAACCGAGACGAGTCATTGATCCTCTTGTGCGGACCACGATTTTTGCGACCTCATCGTCGCGGTTTTGCGTATTTATTAATTTGAGGTTTTCTAAATTCTAAATTTATTAATTTGTGATTTTCTAAATTTTAATAATATTTTCGTATTTATTAATTAAATGTTAATTAAAAACGAATGAATTGTTGATATTAAATAATTACGATAATGATTATTAATATATTTTGTTGATTGTTGAAAGAGTTTTGGAGAGAAGAATAAAAATAATGACGTAACAACAAATACTGTAGCGTGACTGGGTGGATTGGGTAATGGTTAATGATTTTGTAGGGGGATTGGTTTGTGCTGACGTGACAGAGAGAGAAGCTGACGTGGCTGATAGAGAAAGCAGGATGTCCGGGAACTGCCCGGGCGCTGTTAAGGATGCTCTTAATTGCTGCTATCAAGGCTCCTTGGTGAGTAATTGAGTGACTCGTGAGCATTGAGCGAGCCGAGCACGAACGACTATTTCTACTCGACTCGACTAAACGAGCAAGCAGGGGAAAATGTTAATGAGCCGTCGGCTCATTTATAGCATTAATCTTTATAATGGAACTCTATTTAACATTTTCTTATATAAAATATGATATAACACCCTTTCATTGGTTAACCTTCCTCTTTCTGTAGATTTCCCAAATCAAACCCTTCTAATCCCCAAATTTTCAAACGAAATGTCCGTTCTGGGGAATGACCCAACAAAGCGTCCACGTCGGTCGTCCTTCTACGCCTCAGTCTACTCCGAAGTGAGTCTGTCCTCCCATCCAATCCATCGGAACATCTACCATCCTAATGTTATGTTCACGTGTTTCCGATTCGTGTAGATAGAAGAAGTTGGATGGGATCATCTCGTGAGATCCGCGGAGGATCTGTCCTGCCTCACCTTTCGTATCTGGTACACTTTTAAAATAAATAAAAATAAATTAAGTGTGGGTTCTGTTGTTTCAACATTCAAGTGGTGAATTTGCTGTTTTTTCTAGATCGATATGTAGAGGTTTCCAACTTTCTGGTTTGTCAAGTGGGATACCCCCACGTTATATTTCGGGGAAGATTTGCTGCTATGAGTGTGTATCAAATTTAGATGGTACTATCTTTAACATGTGTCAATAGTTACTTTTAAAGCAGGGATAAATGCAAAACATTAGGCATTGAGTTTATTAAAGACCGTAGAAACAACAAAACTTAGGAAAAACTCATAACAGATCCCGGAGGCGTTATATCTAAACAAATGGTGTTGGTTGGCCGTTATATCTTAAGAAGTAATGTTGATGGGAGCTAAATTGTTATAGCACTTAAGTTGCATAAACAATAGGTTCAAAAAGAACCGGGCGATTTAGTTTGATTTGGAGTTTGATTTGAAGTTCAATCCGGTATTATACCTAAAGTTGGTATACAGAGGATCTGATAGTATACTGATTGGAATTTAGAAAAATCCAAGGGGGTCAAACTCCAAAGGGTTCATAATGCAGGGTAAGGGGGCGTAATCTAGAAAGATCTTTAACCATAAGCGAAATTTCAAAATCCAAGAGTTGCCCGACCTTTTGCTCTGTACTTAGCATCACCCCTGCACTCATAACACCCTTTAAACTATTGGATTAACCCCCTACGACCTTATGGATTAAGTACTAGGTTGCCTGTGAATACTGGGTCAATCTTATTCAATGTTTATTTTCCAGTTCATAGTAAAATTTTGATGCTTTTAGTATAATTACTTGTTCAGTGTATTTTACATTTCTTGTATGCGGGTTAGGATGAGAAAATGTGTAACCTATAAGCACAGAACATGATCTCGATAAACAAGGTCTTGCCCTGGAACGTAGTTGAAATTTCAAGGATGTCATATGTTATAATCTAGCTTGTTTTGCTGCTGGTTCACTGGTTTGGGTCAGTGCAAGGTTTTCCATGAGAGTGTCCAATTTGAAATCGAGGTTTCATCATTTTCCAAACTGAAGGTTTTTTAATATTCATGATATTTGAAGCAAATACGGACGTCAGTACAGATGCTTGGAAGTAAGGACGGACAATCTAACATTTATAAATTCGAATGTCTTAATGAAATTTGGGGTATTCTTGATGTTGTGTGTTGTTTTTCTTTTAACTGCAACTACAAGTATAATTACAACGATGATATGTCATTTGTATATTTCACTACAGTAGGGATGTTGATTCATAATTATCTACTTTTAAGTGTTAACTTGGTAGATTACAGTGCCAACATTATTATAGTTCATAAATAACAGTGAGATACTATAAAAATCGCAGTTTGAATAATTTTCTTATTTGTTGCACAAGCCTTTTGAAATCTTGCGTTGCATGTGAATATATCATATTACAGAAGATTTTTGGTTATATGTGAGATGCACTGCTGCTATTTCATTTAGTTTTTGCACCTTTAATATGTCATTGACTCATTTTTATTTAAGATATATGGATTTTTTTTGTTAAGATAATCATATGGCACGTGTTGCAGAATGAAAATTTTGTTATCATATTCATGTTATTCTAGTGTGTGTATATAATCTCGTCAATAATATATAATATGGAGTTTATAAACTAAGAGAAATATTGCAATGAAAGAAAAGGACAATAGAAATGCGGAAGTGACATTCCTGTTTGCATACTTGGTTGCCAGTGATAAAAACGGAAAAACTCACCATATGGAGTTACTGTTGCCAAAGGACTACCCTGAACAGGCACCATCAATTTCCGCAGTATGTATACTTCTTTTATAGCTTCTTCTGTAAATTTTACACAATACTGGTAGGCTTTTGACAATGTAAGACTCTGGTCTATGTCGGTAATTGTAGTATCAGGAAATCATAAATTTATTGTGCCTATTCATCCAAAAGACCTTTATAAGGTCGATACGATGTCTTACTTGATTCGACTCTGTGAGAGATATGCATTCTGTAGTTGTTTAGGGTATGGCAAACCCATAGGAAATCCAAATTCAACTCTCTTAAGTGCATAAAGGACTCATTCACTAATAAGGCAATATTATGTTGGATTGTCACATCTCAAAACCTACCGACGCAAATTTAGCCATTGTTTGGGCATGGGTAATCAGAGTTATTAATTGTTATATTGGATTTGTTGTCCGTCTAAAAAGGCTGATTAGTAACTTTCTGATATAAGATTCTATTCGACATTGTGTTTGACGAATTGATACCTATCCAATCTGGATATAACTACTGCACTCGGCTGTTTGGTGTCACCATTTGCTCTTTTTGTCAGGACTTCCAGAATGTGATGTAGTATCTCAACATTTGCTCTTTTTGTTAGGATGTGCCTTACTTGTGTAAGTTGCAATGGTCAAATGCTTCAAAATTGAAAGACGTGGTGGACCAGTTCACTAAGGTACGTCTATCAGACTTAATGTAGCCATGATTTTCAGTTAAAAAGTTGTAACCATGATTCTCTATAACATGATCATTCAGAATATATTCTTTCTGTTCATGCACTTTCCTTTCCAAAAAACATGAGCAGCATGTAGAGAAGCTGCAAGACTTCTGGTCTGTTATGGATGAAATTGACCATGCTCTTCCAGTTCTTGAGCCGAAAAAATCATCACTTGCGACATCATTCAGACAAATTAGCCTTGGTGTGTGCTAGTTCATTGTATATTCTCATCATAATTGCATCATACTCAAAACAATCTTATTACTAAGGTATTGATTGTTAACTTCGGTACTGGTTATTCAGGAAATGATTGCCATCTCTTGGTTTCAGTGAATCCTCGTAGACCACGCTCTCTACCAGAGTAAGGATATGTTAGGTTTTTTATTGTAGTCTTCGCTATAATTTATCCGTTCAGTTATTAGCATAAATATTTTGTAGGTGTCGTTTCCTTGGACCCAACATAGTCGTGAATTCACTGAGACAACTATGGAAGAAGAATAGTAACAGATGGTACACCTTTCCCTCTCATTCTTTGCAGATCCTTTCAGCTTTGGGTTCAGCCGACAGAACCAGAATTTTCCTAAATAGGCTCATTAGTCCTTCAGTTTTGAAATTTGACCCATGGAATTGTTTGCAATGGCACGAGCCCTCTTTACATTTGGCGATTATAACTATTTTTTACTCTCCTTTGTTGTTTATATAATTTCTTACTTTATCATTATTGTTAAAGAATGACTCTCCAACGATGAAATCAGGTGACTAGTTAAGGCTTCTTTGTCATTTATAACGTTTTGGCTTATAGGATAAAACTTCATCATCATCACAAGAATGGTGCAAAAGCCTTTGCACTTTTTGTTGATGATAAAATTTGACTAAGTCTGATAAAATTTATCGAAAACAAGAAGAATGGCCTTTTAACAGCCTTGTGACTATTTTGACAAAGAATCAGATTGTCGTTACTGATGCCCAACTTGCGAATTTCAATGCATCCAATGTGTGCATTATACATCTGCCTGCTTACTCCATCCTTGTTTTCCAAGATAACTAACAAAGGAAACCATCTAAGTCCCCCACACCCTCCATTTTTTTTCATTATTTGGAACCGTGATTCTTACTTCATCTTATGCTATTTGTTCTAGGAGCAACAATAGACCAATCTCTGAAAATCTAGAAGCTCTACTGGAAGTTTCGGTCGCCAAAGTTCCCGACTCCAGCAAAAAGGGAGATGAGGAAATCGAATGTGGAATTTGTTATGCTCGATACCTTCCTGTTGGTAGGCTTCATTATTTGTCTCTTTTAAAGCACTTCAGCTCCTAATATCTTTTCTCTTACTTTCGTAGACGATGAACTTGGACATGAAAGTGGAAGGTTGCCCGATTATACATGTGAAAATTGTAGTTGCAGCAGAGCTTTCCACAGTGTATGTCTGAGAGATTGGCTGAAGTCCATCACGACGACTAGGCAGTACGTTTGTGCTTGTTCTGCATAGTTTCTATGCTTGTTGATCTGCAGAAGTGTGGACGTCAAACTGATAAATACATAACCTGGTTTGTGTTGCAGGTCATTCGACGTCCTATTTGGGAACTGCCCATATTGTTCTGATCCAGTTGCAGTCAAAGTCAATTGCAGCGAATAGTAGTTGTAAACTTCAAAGGTGCTATGTAGTTTTTATTTTTGCTTCATTTTTAGAGAGAAATGGATCTGAATGCTTTTTTAGATTTTAGAGAACAAATTTGCAGAGAGATCATTTCTCTGAAGTTATTGTGCTGTTTTGAAGAAGGTCCGATGTAATCCCAGGTGTGTATAGATGGAGAAGATGAATGACATGTATAGTGCTGTTGAGTACTAGTGTTTGTCCTTATAGTAGAATTAGCATTCGACTCGTGTGTTGTGTTAGACACCGTGAATTTTATTGTAGTAATGCTAATTTCAGTTTCTATATATTCCAAAGCTTGTCTATTTATGTTGCAAAGATTGTTCAGAAAAGAAGTGAACCCAAAACAAATTTAGTAAAAGATTGAGACACAACAATATAAAATTGACATTTTCAGTCTATTGGTCATATATATTGGAATTTGTTTTTTGAAATAATCATAAAAAAATAAAATTGGTTGAATATAAGACTTCAAAACATATTTGGCAAAACATTAGAAATTAAAACGACAGAAAATGGTACTGGGAGTGATGTTTTCACTAAAAATGATGTTTAGAGTACCGTTTTAAATAAACAGAAAACGGTATTAGTATTATTGTTTTATGTTTTTAGTCCTATGCAAGAGAGTTAATCCACAATAAGCCAAGTCTAAATTAGAACATATGAGGTAATTAAAAGATGGAAGAACATTGTTAAAAGAAAATGGAAAATTGTAGTTAGAAGATGAAATTGTTTCACAATGTCTAAACAATCCAACTATGTGTCGTGATTAAGAATAAGAGTGACTTCATGTCCAACCTAACCAGTCCATTGTAAGCAAAATGTGTCTGACACGTCCAATTTGAGTTGACCATTGGGCAGTCAGACGACTAGCTAGAGCCCGTGTCGTCTGATTCGGGACTTCAACGAATATTACTTATCTTTTTCGTTGTCCATTGGAGCCCCAGTCCCTTACCTTTGTGAGCTATAAATAGACCGGTATACTCTACATGGAAAACTCTCCTTACACATTCTATTACTCAACTCTCAAGCCTTCACTCCATCAATTTGGTAGTCGACAAAGTTCATTTGATTCCAAATACTCAAGTAAGAGTTCCCTTTTGAAAACTTCAAGGTTGTAGCTTTGATGATTGGCCTGTTGGGGGTGTGGGTGAGATTCAAGCTAGACGAGGATGTTCACTAACTTGTGGTGTAAAAGACTTGATCACCGAGGATATCAATAATGAAATACTTGAGTACTCAAGGATTGAGTGGGATTCTAGGATGCGGGGTGTGTTGAACATTTATAAATATGTGCGTTACATGTGGTTTGCATTCTTGTCTCCTAAGAGTTTTTAATTCTGCATTTGCATCCATATTTAGCTGATTAATCTATAGACCTTTCTAGACTAGGGCCTTACATCCTAAAAACAATTGGTACAATTTCGAACGATGAATCTTCTCCGGATCTAATGGTATTATCGGCCATATAAATGAAAATGCTTACTTCAACCTTTCATCTTCTACCTTTAGACCTAGAATTTGCCAAATTGGGTTGGTGACAAAACCATATGCGAAGCTCTTCTACTTGAGGATTAAAAAAGTAGTTTCAATGTTTTTGGTACTAAATGTTTTATATTATAGATATAATTACTGAATTCCTACACGTCGCCCAAAAATTACTTAAATCGTCAGTACGAATTACCGTTTTGCATTCTCTCGTTTCTACGTATATATCTATTCATTTCACTCTCCTACTACCACTCTCTCTTCATATTCCTCTCATACTCATCAAAAAATGTCTTGGCGACTAGGAAAGGAGCCAGCGGACGTCCCAATGTACTCGAATATGGTACAATGTCCCATTTATTTAAATTTTTTAGGATTTTATTTTGCGATGGGCGTCCACGTGTGTGTGTGTGGGGGGGGGGGGGGGGGGGCTGCTCCGCGGGCACCCACCCATTGGGAGGGGTACCTCCCGCGGACGCCCTTCCCTTTGTAGGAGCGACTCCCGCAGACGCCCCTTCCATTTTTTGTATTTTTAAGTATTAATTAGTATTAATGGATAATTACTTAAAAGTAATTAATAAATTTGTTAATTTAGATGCTTAAATCCACTTAACAACATTTTATTTCTAAAATGTAATTAATAGTTATTGGGTTACCGTGGAGGAAGAGGAAAATCCATACCTTTACACGCGCGCTGTACATGCTTACGAAGAGGATTCAACACCTCGTCATCCACGTAGATAAGATATATCTGCTTCGGTTAGGAGGGAGAGATAGTTTACGTCGTCGTCAGACACGTAAGGATTCTTTCGACGACGAAGAGGATTCAAATGAGGTGGAAAGTGACGACGAGAGTGACGATGGGGGTCAATATGGGTTGGAGAGGCAGGAGGAGGCAAGGCAGCAGTTTGGTAGAGGACGGTGGTGACATGGTAGTAGTATTCTTCTGCTGAGCGGGTGATTCAGAAAAGTAGAGGTGGTAGGTTTATACCAGTGATTCAAGTTCGTGCACTGCAGACTCTCGAGCTCAGAAGAAGAAGATGGTTAATGACGATTTTGGGATTGTGACTGGTGTGATGCCCGGTGGTCCTTTAGATGGCAGCGTAATTCTGGGTTTCGGAGGCCACATCGCCAGACGCATTTGGGAGAGCGAGGATCGGAAGGTTCTGAAGTGTCATAATCGGCACAGAGGATATACTTCATTGAAGGGTTGGCGTTCAGTTATGAGTGATGATATCACGGGGACCAATACTGATAGTCGATTTCACTTGCCTTACAACATGTTCCCCTGCATTGACATGCTATTGATTTCTGCGTTTGTGGAGCGGTGACAGCCTGACACCAACTCTTTCTACTTGCCTTTCGGAGAGATGATGATCATGTTTCATGATGTCTTCCAGATTATGTGCATTCCTGTTGAGGGTCGTATGGTCAGTGCTCAAGCATCGACGCGTGAGCTGAAGAGTTATGTATTAAAGTTGCTCAGGGTTAGCGTCGATGGTCTTGGGAGAGATAACTCATTTTGGAGTGGCGGTGGTGTTGGCAGCTTCTTCCTATTTGGTTGGTGTGAAGCATGGAATGCTGTTGACGACTGTTGCAGACGGGGATAACCACCACGGACTGAGGATACGCTGATGACTACCTACCTCTTCTTACTGCTAGACTGCGTCTTGTTTGTCGACAAGAGTGGTTGCAGAGTCAGACCACGCGACCTATTGGAGGTTAGGGACCCAAATACCATTGGTCAGTACTCATGGGGGTCGACGACGTTGGCATATCTATATCGCCAGTTGGGGATAGCAAATCATACTGATTGTTCTTGTGTTGTGTGTTGTCTTATGCTGCTATAGGCTTGGATATATGAGTATTTTCCTTCTTTCCGCCCGCATCGGGAGCGGAAAATCATTGAGTTGGGTCATCCTCGTTCGCGTATGTGAGCTGTCCAGACCGAGGATAGGAGCGAGGGGTGACTCCATTCCATTCGTAGACGGCTAGATCATATGACTGCATTGCAAGTATAAAACTATATATCATTCATGTTTATTAAATATTATTATTATTATTATTATTATTATTATTATTATTAACGTGTAAACGTTTAGGTGGAGTGGTTGTCCTATGTGTAGGAACGTGAGGGTCTACAAATACTAATCACTTTTATCCCTAATTACCCACTTGTTTAACTATCAAAGATATGCGCAGCGGAATTTAAACAAACAAGCAAGTAAGGAAGGAATAATGCAAACCACAATGGACTAAGGGTTTTTTACAGAGGTTCGGCCACCGCCTACATCCTCTCTTGCAAGCTCCGCTCGACACTTCGAGCTCCGCTCGTGTCTTCACTATTCACTCCCCGTTCCGGGCCGCGAGAGAACGCCTTTTACTAAACAAGCACCGCGAACACCCTCGCTTGCTTGACCTTCTTCCTCTCACAATCTGAGAGGGAACACTTTGGGCTTTCACCGAAACCCTTGCTTCTTGAACAAAGGTTGAGTGGAACAACACTCTCTAAACTTGAGCACACTTGAGTGAGATTGGATTTATGACTAAAGTGTGGAAGGTTTGAGGCTTGGAGTGTTTGGATCTTTTCTCTAATATATTGGACACGTATGTGTGGGAGAGTTGTGTTAAAATGTGTTTTACAACTCTATTTATAAGTATTAGAGAGAATATAGCCGTTGGGGTTAATTGGGTATGAGTTGGTGTAAGATACACAAAACAGAAACTATCAGGACCCAATTCTGAGTTAATTCGGTCGACCGTTTGGCAGTTTTGAACTCAGTTCGGTCGACCAGTTAAGGAACGGTCGACCGCCCAACGCTAAGACTTAGGTACACTTAAGTGATCGGTCGAACACCGAATAGGGTTCGGTCGACCGATTCACACCAGGCACATTGGGGTTGACAAACAATGTTCTATTCGGTCGACCGAACAAAGGTCTAACGGTCGACCGAATTCCAGCAGGAGATTCGGGTTTGTCAAGAGACAAATATTCGGTCGACCGAACAAGGTCCTCGGTGGACCGATACATGAAATGTGTTTGGGGTATTTTTGGTTAATACGAATACGACCGTTGGGTATATACGACAAAACAAACGGTCGGAAAATACTTGGGACTCGGTCGACCGAAAAGGTCTGAACAGTCGACCAAACTTAGGCAGTTAAACACTAAAAGATTAATTGATAACTCGATCGACCGAACGGTCTGTTTCGGTCGACCGAATGTGGGCAGACAATTTGGGTTCAGGTTTAGTGTTTTCCGGTCTATGTTTGGGTGATCTATTGAAGTCCAATTTGTGTGAAATTTCGTGTGTGATTTCTATAAGGAACCTAGTGTGTGATTGAGTAGTTTTTAGCTCAAGTATGCTCAATTACACAAAGTTCCTAAAGACTCAAAGAAATACAAAATACATGTCTTCAAAAGAGCTTGATTACATGTCTTGACTTGATTTCCTTTCTTCATTGAGTCTTGATCACCTCTAGAGGTTAGCACAAAGCAATATATATGCAATGCAACATGTGTGCTACTCTACATGATCATAATTAAGATTAGGTTGATTAAATCATCAAAACATAAATTAAGGCAAAAAAGCCAACACTATAATCCTGAGTCTGCTGTAGCTGTGCCGAGGACTTTATTGATGGGCGTTATTCGTTATTGAGATATCACAAAGTCTTATTATCCTGATCACCTCTTACGTCAGTCAGGGTACGTTCAGGTGATCCTGATTGACATCCCGACGCCAGAGCAAACAGTGCGGTTTGCGATTACGACGATGTACGATGTCAGGCACAACGCTTGGAACGCGGAATCGGTTTGGAGGACATTTCCTAGAGGAGCCTGACTTCACCTGGGCGATCTCACATGTAGCCGCGACCCCTCCACTTGTCATGCAGATTATTTTTTGGATTGGTTCGGTAGAGGCTCACATCCAGTTCTCGTGCGCGGTACCGCCCTGAGACCTGAGAGACCACAAGATAGGACATGTGGCGATGCAGTAAGTTTTTCTAAATTATTTTTTATTTGTAATTTATATTTTGTTTTTTTGTTAGTGTACACTAATCTTTATGTTACATACAGTGGATGAGTAGGACGATACATGTTACACAACCGTTCTTGCGATACAGGGACCAGATGCTGAAACGAGGAGACGAGATTGGCATGTGCAGATTTGGATGACCTCGTACAGGCGTGGAACAATTAGTTGGGCATTTCTGGCCATGATTCGGATGATGAGTTTTAGTTGGCTTGTACATTATTTATGTTATTATATGTTGAACTTTTACTACATTTATTGGTATTTACGTATCTGTTGTACTCTTATTATTTATTTCTGACGAACATATCTTCTCCATATTTGTTTATCTATTGTACTTTTATTATTTAATTCTGACAAGCATATCTTAAACTTGTTTGGTATATTTAATGTAATTTAAATTTAAAATCTAATAAAAAATAACACGATATAAATACAAATACACAATATAATCGTGGATAGATTATACATTAAAAACACAGTAATTTAACAAATACATTACAAATTACAATCAAAATGTACTACGTAACCGGTCCCAATACGCTCTCCTACTTTCGTACTCTTCCTCCCATCTAGCAACACTCTCATCTCGCATTTGAAACCACAAGGTTGCTATAGGAGGTACTGGGAATCCCTCAGCTAATTCTAAGCGAATGAAATGTCTGTAATTCCCTAAATGAGCAATGATCAACTCTCTGCATGACTTCGTCATGGTAGACGGACTCTCCCAAGGTAGTACTGTAATACACGGGTACAACGAACCATCCGTTCCACTTGAGAAATACGTAATTGCACACTTGTAAAAATTGACAATCGGGAACAAGTCTCACCAAACCTCTATATAGTGATCATCACCACAAGGTCCCACGCCCCAATCAATTCGCTGACGAGCTTGTACCACACCGTCGTAATAGACATGCTCATAAATGAGATGCACCCCTATCTCATTAGAAATCGCACGACGAGCGTACAACCAATTGTCTTGACCACCATGAAAAACATCGACAACACATCAAAATCCACAGTTGCCATCAACACGTATGTCATTCCACCTCTCAAGAAATGGTAAAATGATTCCTGACAGTCTATCAACATATGAGAAGTTATCAACGTCAATCTGTTCGGAAACTATAAGATGGAAAAATAGCAAAGTTATATATAATAACTGGAAGAACATATTTACTGAATAAAACAAACAACAAAGTAATAATAATGACAACAAACATATCGTCATACCAGATCCTACACCCGTGTTTACGGACGATCGAGACGAACTAGAAGACCGACTACGACCCCTTCTCCGACTACTAGAAGATCGACCACGACCTCGCTCAGCATACTCAAAGGCACTTGGGTCTCGACGTGTCGACTTTCCCCTTGGTCGACCTCGTACCTTAGTATTTTCTGTAGGCTCTTAATAATTTGGTTGATCGGGGTGTAACTGTGCATATAAAATACGAGAGGCACTACGAATTACTGCTGGGTCACTCCCCGAAATCTCATCAATGAGGTTCCAAAAATACTCAAGGTCTTGTGCTGATTGATCCACAAACTCTGGCATTTGGACTCCTTCTCCAATGACATGTGTTTTCCAGAATGGATGAATTTTCTCTAAATAAATTCCTTCACCTGACTCAATACAACCGTGCATGGTACATGCACAAGGAATCCCATGTGATGTCAGAAAAGTGCACCCACAACGATATTCAACTTGATTGCTTAAGTTCTGCATTCTCTTCAACTCCTGACTTAATAATGACAAGCAGTGATGCGAAACTCACCCATTTATATGCTGATACAAAGCATTTATGTAGTTAGTCAAATTTTGACATCTCGACTCTTCAAGAAAGTTCCGAATATTCGTCAGCTGCATTTCAATAGCCGCGTTCACGCGGTCGAAAAGAGTGTCCAGAGGTGCAATCGATGTAGTGATCAACTCTTTCAGAGCCGAATGAGTGCTTTCAACCCTACAATTTGTAGTGTTGCCGAAATGAAGGACTTTGTTCGTCCAATTTCACACAAACTTTTCTTTATGCACTAACCACGTCTTCCAGATACTCCGTGATAGCTGGGCATATCACGAACAATTTTCTTTGCCACAAGACTAAGACCGCTGATCTGTCAGTGACCCTCTAGATAAACTGCAAGTCTGTGGTTGTGCTACCCATGAGTACTATTAGAAACTACGACCCATCCATCACGCTCCCCTCGCTTGACCACCTTTATCAAAAAGCGACTACCGCAACCCTTTCTTTTCGTGTTCTTTCCGTATTGCAATATGCATATCACGAGAACCCATTTTATTTCTACGATTGCATCTCACATAACAATCCATCCGATTATCTGCTTTTGATTTATAGGATGATGTTACCAAAAAACCCCAGCTCTGATGACAACTTGTTTTGCCCATTTACTCGCGTCATCGATTGCTGGAAATACTCGTGTACTTAAAAAAACTCATTGTAATCTAATCCATCACCACCAAAACCTTGCAATGAAACATGAAATAATTTAAAATAACACAACATAAATAAATTTAAAACAAATTTGGGCGTCTTGCTAGGAGGCCACCTCCTTGGAGAAGGCGTCCTAGCCAGATGCCCCTCTCTTGGGGGAGGTGCCCTACTCAGGCACCTGGCCCATGGCCCAGGCGTCTTTCTAAGAGGTGGGGGCGTCTGGATAGGACGCCACCTCCAAGGAGAGGGCGTCCTAGCCAGACGCCCCCACCTTGGGGGTGACGGCTTAGACAGACGCCCGAGACAATTTTTTCTTCTCCTTGGCTTACCTCACCGGATCTAGACGCTTCACCAGACATTTTCATGGTGTTGGTACTCGGAAAGTGAGGAAAACTTAGTCATAAATCTTATTTTAAGAGACATGAGGAAATGAGTATTAAATTAATTGTGAAGGGCAAAATGATAATTGTTGGGGCGATTTAAGTAATTTTGGGGTGACGAATAGTAGTCCCTATAATTATTTGGCAGATGAGCAGCTAGTTAGTGCACCTTTGAATATCCCATTTATCCTTGTAAATTTGCACCAAAGTACTGTTGGCTTTTTGGCCTTAATCTATATTAATTTTGATGATTAATTAAACTAATCTTAATCAATCAACCTAATCAATCAAAGAGAGCAAACACGATTACATGCATTGCATATATATTTGTATACTTGCAATCATCTTAATAGGTTGATCAAGACAATCACGGAAATGAGCATTGGGACAAAGACATCAAGACTCAAGAGTTGTAATCAAAGCTTTGGATCAAGAGATGTAACTTTATATTTATTGAGTCCATAAGGTTTTATGTAAACTTGAGCACTAGGATTTTGTCTCGTCATTTATCGGTAAGTTGAACCTATTTCGGTCAACCGAATCCTGCCTAGTTTGGTCAACCGAACACCTATCGGATACCGAAGTGTACACGGTCAACCGAACTTGACATAATCAGAGCCCAATCAATTCTACTGTCCACCTTGGAACGATGAACTGAATGTACTTCGGTGAACCGAATTTAATTAGGGCTAAATAGATAAAAGCTACTAGAGGTTGGTGAACGGTGATCCGATACAAAATCGGTCAACCGAGTTCTTAGTTCAGACCAATTATTCAGACTACCATTTGGATAACGGTCGACCGAATATGCCACGATTTCTGTCCGAGCTTAAGTCACATCTTGCATTGCTATTGGTCAATTTCCCCCACCAACTCCCAAACGGTTAGTTGAGCTTGAAGGCTTATAAACAGGACCTCATTTGGTTGTTTTGGACATCTTGAACACTTCCTATCTATCCAATACTCAAAGAAAAATCCTCTCCATCTTCAAGCTCTTAATCCACAACACTCAAGCCTAAATTTCACCACTTGCATATTCAATTCCATATCAATATCCCAGTGTGCTCAAGTGTAGTGTGTTAGTTAGATTGTGATTCCAATTCCTTATTCAAGAATCACCAAGTTGTAAAGCTTCGAGGAAGCTCCCTCTCGGATTGTGAGAGGAGACACGAGCGAGGCAAGGTTGTTCGCGAGGCTCGGTGTTGTAAAGGCGTTGGTCTTGGCCCGGAACGGAGATCAGTTAGTGGAACCGTAAGCGAGGCTCGGGGGATCGAGTGAGGCTTGCGAGGAGGACTAGGACCCGGGTGTGGGTGTCGAACCTCTCTAAACTCCGGTGTCGACGAATTTGTGGTTTGCAATTGTCACTTCCTTAATCCTTCGATTATTATTTTTTAATTCCACATTTATCTATCTATTAGAGGGCCATAGATCCTAACAAGTACTCCTTCTCCACTCATTTGGTATTTTATTTTTCTTAAAAATACTACTAAACAATTTTGTTAACCTCGTTACAGCTTTATCCCTAAGACATTTTCACACATCAATTGGGATCTCGTCTGGTCCTAAAGCCTTACCAACTTTCATCCTTTTTAAGACTTCCTTAACCTTAACTTCTCTTATCCTCCGTACAAATCGTCTATTAGATTCCTCAATTGTATCATCCACTTCAAAAGTGTCGCTATCATTTTCTCCATTTAACAACTTATCAAAATACCCTCTTGATGCATTGCATACATTGCATCATATGTCTTTCATTTAGATTACTTTTATATCAATAAATGCTACTAAGGTATGTGTTTAGTCTTATTTACAGAATACAGGGACCTGAATGCAAATTACCCACATCCCTAGCATAAACGCGTGCAAAAGATTCATTTCTATCATAAAGACAAGTTCAAGTTTATCGAGTTTCAAATAGAAATGCATCGAAGCACAAAAGCATTCAAGGAGCTAATCACAAAAAGGTCAGGGGCTTAAGTGCAAAATGTCAAGGACCTGACTACAAAATAAAAGGGCAAAGTTATTGTGTTGGAGAATTCAAAAGAAAAGTCAAAAAATAAATCCCCAACAATGGAAGGAATTAATCCGGAGCTCAAGACAATGGAAAGAATCAATCCAGACGCGCAAAGGAGGATCAAATCATACCATAAACACATGACAGAAATCCGGGCGCAATATCTTCAACCTGGGCGGCGTTTTAGCCGCATATTGTACATAACAGGCGGCGAATTCGCCGCCCCTCTTAGGGTTTAAAGTTTGAAATTCCGGCCTGTGGTGCGATGACGCGTGTACTCTCCTTTTATGTATTGGTATCCCTTGTATCGGCTATAAATAGCCTCGTAGGACGAATGTAACACATCTTTGAACCTTTGGTCTTGGATCATTAGTAATAAATTTTCTGTTTTATTTTGTTTTGTTTCTCTTTTCTTTTAATGTCTCTAGGATCCCTTCTTCTTCCTCCCTCCATGAGTTTCTAACTCTTTCCAAAGGGTGGAGGCGATGGAATTAGGGTTAGAGAAGATGAATTGCATGTTATTATTTTAAGTTCATGATTAGTATATTTTGATTACTTGAGTTTATGTTAAGTCATTTATCTTGTAATGCTTCATAACTAACATGATTTACAATAAGTTTCAGTAATTCTCTGATCTAAACCTAAATCTAAACCTCCATCCAACGGATTTCTCTCTTTGTTCTTGTTTTAGTTTATTTGTTCTTGTTCTTGCTTTAGATAATTATAATCCAAAAACCAAAAAACCCAATTGATTATTCTCTCCTTCTTCCTCTTAATCGAAAATAACATCAACTACGAAATCTCTCCCTCCTTGTGTTCGACCCGTACTTGTCACGTCTTCATAGACGCCGTGCACTTGCGGTATAAATAAAATTCTCATCAAGTTTTTGGCGCCGTTGCCGGGGAGGCGACGCAGATTTTTGTGTTTTTGTGTTTTCGATTTTATCCTGTCTACCTTGTGCGCGATCTAAGTATTTGAATTTGTGTAGCAGGAGACAACAGAGCGCGCGGCGAAATCCAGGAGCGTTCTGAGACACTTGGGCGGCGGAATCGCCGCATCTACAAGGTGACTTGCGGCGGAATCGCCCCACCAGTGTGGGTTCTGGTCTTCAAATTTCTGGGGCATCGTCGGCATCTCTGGGTGGTCGCATTAAGCTACTGGAATCTCCGAGAGCGGGCGGCGAACCCGACTGAGCATTGCGGAGGTAACTTTTCTTGCCTTTCTCGTAAAATCTGAATTGTTGAAAAGTTTCCTTTCGTAGAATTGCATGTGTTAGGGTTTACAATTCCATAATTGGCAATAATTCAACTCGGACCTAAAATTGGCAAAATTAGAAAGACCTTAGTGCATGCATCATATAATGTTTTGCTTGCATTATTCTTGCTAAATTCTTGCAAATTTTTTTTTTTGAAGAGTGCTGGAGGCAAGGTACGTATCACGGTTTTAATGATTGCATTTAAGCATATACTTTAGTTTGCATACAACCTTGAAATTGCCCCCATTAAAAAGACCATTGTTTGACTATCTTTGCTAGATCTAAGTTAAACTACTTTAAGGGCAACTCCGTAGGCAAAGATACGGTGGGGATTTCATCACCCTCCCGTGGCCCACAAACCACAATCCTAAAGAGTCACCTAAGCCTAAATTTAAAATCAATTAGACATTGGCCCCCAAGGACTCGGACTCAATTAAGGAGGAGATTGGTTTGACTTGCTATGACCTGAAGCTAATTGAATTCAATTTGGTGTCTAGAAAGTGTTTTTGTGTTGACGAAAGTCTTCCAAGCGACGTGGTTGTCTAATTGGCACCGACTCTGTCGGAAGCGCCCCCACTAGCTATACACTGACTGGCCAACTTGGTTTGATTGGTGAGGGAGGTGAATCAAGCAAATCAATTCGACTCAACCAGTTAGGAGTCGTCTAGATTTAAGTGACACTAGGTCTAGGATTGTTTGAACCATGCTTGTTCAGGAAATTTCTGGCCAACCCTTGAATTTACCTTTAGAGTTAAGTTTCCCTTCTCGTCTGAGTCTTCTTTCCCTTCTCATCTTTACCTTTCTATTGTTTGTTTCCCTTTTGAAAAAAAAACATATTTAAAAAAAAAACGAAAATTTAAAAAAAAAATTAAAAAAAAATTTGTAATTAATTCTTGAAATTAAATTTGGAATTTAAATTTCGAATTTGAATTCAAAAATTGATTCAACCCGGTGCACTCAGATTTGGATTCGGGACTTGAGTAATCGACTCTCACGAGTTCATCTAGATTCCAGTCTGGAACTTAACCCCAATCCATCTGTTGCACCACCTCACCCGGATCTAATGGGTGAGAATGTTGTGAACCCGCCTATGACTTTGAGGGATCGGTGCTACCCAACGATGGCTGCTCAGCCATCGTGCATCGTCATGCCCACCATACCGGGTCGCGATTTCGAACTTAAGGCACAATACATGAGTATGCTGCCTAAGTTCACCTCTAGGGAAGATCCATATCTCTTCCTTAGAGAATTTGAGGAAATCTGCTCTCTTATGCAATACCAGCATATCCCTGAGGAGGCAGTGCGTCTGAAATTCGTGCCTCTAGCACTGAAGGACGACGCTAAGAAATGGCTATATAGTCTAGCCGAAAGATCTATTAGGAGTTGGGCTGAGTTTGTTCAAGTGTTTCTAAAAAAATATTTCCCCAACCATAAGACTATGAAGATTAGGAATGAAATTGTTGCATTCGTTCAGTCTGAGAGCGAGCCGTTCTATTCCTATCTTGAAAGATTTAAAAGTGTCTTGACCCAATGCCCTCATCACGGAATTCCAAAATGGCAATTATGCCAAATTATTTATGAGGGATTGACACCCACATCTAGAGTTATGCTAGAATCTGTGAGCCAAGGGAATTTCATGTCGAAAAACGAAAATGATGCCTGGACTTTTCTTGAGGATTTAGCTGAAAACAGTATGCAATGGGACAATGCTAGAACACCCATCAACCCGAGTATTGGATCTAGAATAGCAAGTCAACCCCGACCAGGTGTCTTAGCTATAGATGCCAACATAGCGGCTGAGGCAAAACTAGCCACCCTTATGCGCAGAATGGAAAGTTTAGAGCTGCAAAACCAAACCCGACAAGCATCCCCTACCCCTTGCTCTAGATGTGGTCAGACTGGTCATTTAATGGAGGACTGTGTAGACTTGGAACATGTTAATGCCACGTTTAACCATTCTAGAAATGATCCTTATGCATCAACCTACAACCCGGGTTGGCGTAATCATCCCAATTTTTCGTGGAACCAACAAGGTCAACCTCCTAGACAACAACCAAACCCATATAACCAAAATAATACATCATCTGGGGGTAATAACAATGGAAATCATGAAGTTAGGTTGACAAACTTGGAAAATTTAATGAAAACTTTTATACAAACAACCAACCAATCATTCCAAAGGCTAGAGACACAAGTCAGCCAATTAGCGCAAATAGTAGGTGAAAGAGAAAATGGTCAATTTCCAAGTCAACCTGAGGTGAACCCAAGAACTAATAATCAATATCAATCTTATCAACCACCATCAGGAAATAACAACCCCAGACCGGTTCAAATGATTAACGAGGAAGGACCGTTCCAACAAATTAATGCAGTAGTATCATTACGGTCCGGACGACAAGTTGATAACAATGTGGTAAACCCTAGAATGTCTAATCAATCTAGCCATCAAGCAACCACATATGACCTGACCATTGAACCTGACGTCCAAACTGCAAAGCCCAACCCACCTACACAACCTGAACCCATAGCTCAAACTGAACCTGAGCGAGTCTATGTTCCTAAAGCCCCATTTCCCAATAGACTCAAGAAGAGCTCAAGTGCACAAATGGAGAAAATCTTAGAAGTATTTAAGCAAGTTAAGGTGAATATTCCACTCTTAGATATGATTCAACAAATACCTGCTTATGCTAAATTCTTGAAAGATTTGTGCACTAAAAAGAGAAAAACGAATGTACCAAAGAAGGCATTCTTAACTGCAAACATATGCTCTATTCTTTCCAACACATCTCCTATAAAATATAAGGACCCTGGGTGTCCCACAATTTCATGTTCAATAGGAGATACTTTTATCAATAAAGCCCTTCTAGACCTAGGCGCAAGCGTTAACTTACTCCCATTTTCTGTCTACGAGCAACTCAACCTTGGTCCACTGAAACCCTCTAAGACAACCCTCTAATTCGCTGATTGTTCTGTTAAGAAACCAAGAGGTATAGTAGAGGACGTTTTGATTAAGGTTGGTGACTTCATTTATCCAGTGGATTTTGTCGTACTTGATACTGAACCTGTTGTAAATCCTAATCGACAAATCCCTGTAATTCTAGGTAGACCCTTTTTAGCCACTTCGGAAGCATTAATAAACTGTCGAAATGGGCTCATGCAATTATCTTTCGGGAACTTAAAAGCAGAATTTAATATCTTCCATATTGATAATGAGCCAGAAATAATATGCAACCCAAGTGATGTTGTGATGAGAGCACGTATTTATCAGAATTCTGAATCAAATAAATCATCACATAAGCAAAAAGGAAGTAAGAAAAAAGGGAGTGATTCATTTACTCAACCACCATCACTCGAGCAAATAAGCGAACCAATTCAAGTGAGAAGAGTGGAATCTTTTCCTCAAGTCAACATGGGGAACAATTCAACTGGATACATGCACCAATATGGTGTCATTCAATCCAGTTCTGATTACGGTTGACTCTGAGCAAACTCAACCCCTCTACCGCAAGCCGACTCAGGTAATAAGTGCATTTATTTTATCTATGCATATATTGAGGACAATGCATGATTTAGGTGTGGGGGGTGTTTATGTATATATTTATCTATATATCTGTTCTTTTATCTCTTATAAAAAAATTTCAATGTTTCATAACATAGCTTAAGATTGAACTACCAAAACCCGAGTACAAATTGCATTGAATTTTTTGTTCCTTATTATATAGTTCTGCTTGTAGAAACTATGACATAAATCTAAGTTCCAAAGAAATAACTTATTCCCCTTTAAGACATGTATGCACTTAAATTGGATGAATCAAATCTTTGAAGTGGTTGATAAAAAGCAGAGGTTGAGGAAAATATACCGGGAAGTGTGGACTTCTAAATAGCAATTAAGCCTTGAGGAAAATAAAATTAAAAATAAAGGAATAAAGTGAAGAAAACACATTTTGCAAATGATTACAAAAGCCCAAGCCTTTGAGTCACTGGTCCGTAGGGGTATCTTGAAACCCGGTAACTTGAGTCTACCAGCTTGGGATTATCGACCAAACTCGCTACACGAATGCAAAAGGGTAAAAGTGTCAAAAAGCAAATGTGTTGAATCATGGAAGAAAAAAAAAATACTCAAGGCCCAAAGCTAAAAGAATGATCCATGCCATGGTTGATCCGAATGATACTTCACCACCAAAGGAGGCGTGCAAAATAATTCAAGTGATAAACATGTGTAGAAGGGTTAGTGGTGTGAATGTTGGAGGAACAAAGACCAAGTCATATTTTTACTGAGTTAGATTTATATAATGAGCATGCAAGAATTCTCAGTGAGATGTATAAGGTTGAGGTAGGGATATTGAGAACTATTAATGGAATGTTGATTCAGGATTTTGTGGGTATATCCGCTGAAAACCCTCAGGAGACAACACTCCTCCCCCTTGGCAACAAAGAGGTTTAACGGCTTGTTGCACATGCTAAGTGCAACCGTGATTCCTACGAAAGTGAGTTAGGATTTCCCTGTTTTTATTTTTCTTATATTCTGTTTTGCTAGGGACTAGCAAAATCTAGGTGTGGGGGTATTTGATGCATTGCATACATTGCATCATATGTCTTTCATTTAGATTACTTTTATATCAATAAATGCTACTAAGGTATGTGTTTAGTCTTATTTACAGAATACAGGGACCTGGATGCAAATTACCCACATCCCGAGCATAAACGCGTGCAAAAGATTCATTTCTATCATAAAGACAAGTTCAAGTTTATCGAGTTTCAAATAGAAATGCATCCAAGCAAAAAAGCATTCAAGGAGCTAATCACAAAAAGGTCAGGGGCTTAAGTGCAAAATGTCAAGGACCTGACTACAAAATAAAAGGGCAAAGTTATTGTGTTGGAGAAGTCAAAAGAAAAGTCAAAAAATAAATCCCCAACAATAGAAGGAATTAATCCGGAGCTCAAGACAATGGAAAGAATCAATCCAGACGCGCAAAGGAGGATCAAATCATACCATAAACACATGACAGAAATCCGGGCGCAATATCTTCAACCTGGGCGGCGTTTTAGCCGCATATTGTACATAACAGGCGGCGAATTCGCCGCCCCTCTTAGGGTTTAAAGTTTGAAATTCCGGCCTGTGGTGCGATGACGCGTGTACTCTCCTTTTATGTATTGGTATCCCTTGTATCGGCTATAAATAGCCTCGTAGGACGAATGTAACACATCTTTGAACCTTTGGTCTTGGATCATTAGTAATAAATTTTCTGTTTTATTTTGTTTTGTTTCTCTTTTCTTTTAATGTCTCTAGGATCCCTTCTTCTTCCTCCCTCCATGAGTTTCTAACTCTTTCCAAAGGGTGGAGGTGATGGAATTAGGGTTAGAGAAGATGAATTGCATGTTATTATTTTAAGTTCATGATTAGTATATTTTGATTACTTGAGTTTATGTTAAGTCATTTATCTTGTAATGCTTCATAACTAACATGATTTACAATAAGTTTCAGTAATTCTCTGATCTAAACCTAAATCTAAACCTCCATCCAACGGATTTCTCTTTTTGTTCTTGTTTTAGTTTATTTGTTCTTGTTCTTGCTTTAGATAATTATAATCCAAAAACCAAAAAACCCAATTGATTCTTCTCTCCTTCTTCCTCTTAATCTAAAATAACATCAACTACGAAATCTCTCCCTCCTTGTGTTCGACCCGTACTTGCCACGTCTTCATAGACGTCGTGCACTTGCGGTATAAATAAAATTCTCATCACCTCTCCACCTTTCCTTGATAACCTACGCCTTAACTAAAAGGTTATTATTATCATCTTTAATGCATTTAACTTGATTAAGGTCTCTAGTTTTCTTGTCTCTTATTTTAGCCAACTTATATATTCCAACCTGTCCCTCCTTTGATCCCAACTTTTGATATAAATTCTCATAAACAACCCTCTAGCCTCTCTTACTGCTTTCTTAGTTTTTTTATTAGCCAACCTATACTCTTCTAAGTTAGTTTCATTTTTATCTTTAAACCACATCTTATAACATTCTTTCTTAGTTTTAATTGCCTGTTGTACATCATCATTCCATCACCACGTGTGTCTCGAATCTAGTCTACCTCCTCTAATCTCCCCATAAACTTCTTTAGCCACTTGTCGAATGTAAGATCACATACCCTCCCACATACTATGAGCGTCTCTTACAACATCCCAAGGTCACTATGCTATAAGTCTATCCCTAAATCTAATACATTTTTCTCTTCTAAGATTCTACCACTTAATCTTCACAGCTTTATTACACTTATTTCGTACCACACCAATACGAAAGCGAAAGTTCACTACTACCAACTTATGTTGAGTCACCACACTCCCTCCAGGTATTACCTTACAATCTATACGAGATCCTCGATCCTCTTTTCGAGTAAGCACCAAATCAATTTGACTTCGATGTTGACCACTACAAAATATGACTAAATGAGATTCTCTTTTCCTAAAGAAAGTATTTGCTACCATGAGGTCATATGCTACAACGAAATTCAGAAAATCTTCTCCTTATTGGTTCCTAACACCAAACCCAAACCCTCCATGGATGTGTTCAAACCCTTCGCCATCTTTACCAATATGGCCGTTAAAATCTCCTCCAACACAAAGTTTCTCACTACTAGGAATCCCTCTAACCATAATGTCAAGGTCCTCCCAAAACTGTTTCTTCACTATTTCGCTCAAACCTACTTATGGGGCATAGGCACTAATTGTAGGATCGTGAGGGTCTCTAATTCTAATCACTTTTAAGCTAATTACCTACTTGTTTAATCGATCAAAGATATGCAGCGGAATTTAAAACAGACAAGAAAGTAAGGAGGGAGATAATGCAAACCACAATGGAGACGAGAGATTTTACAGAGGTTTGGCACCCCACCAGGGTCCTAGTCCTCTCTTGCAAGCTCCGCTCGGATCACCGAGCTCCGCTCACGACTTCGCTAACCACTCCCCGTTCCGGGCCAGGAGAGAACGCCTTTACAATACAAGCACCGCGAACACCCTCTCTTGCTTGACCTTCTTCCTCTCACAATCCGAGAGGGAACACTTCAGGCTTTCATCGAAATTCTTGCTTCTTGAACAACAAATGAGTGGAATAACACTCTCTAATCTTGAGCACACTTGAGTGAGAATATGATTTAAGACTAAAGTGTGGAAGGTTTGAGGCTTGGAGTGTTTGGAGCTTTCTCTCTAATGTAGGGGACAAATAGTAATGGGAGAGTTGTGTTAAAATGTGTTTTACAACTATATTTATAAGCTACTAAAGAGTTATAGCCATTGGGGATGAATTAGATAATGATTGTGTAAGATACACAAAACAGAAACTGATAGGACCCGATTCTAAGTAAGATCGGTCGACCGGATCAGGCTGTTCGGTCGACCGTTTGGCAATTTAGAACTTAGTTTTGTCGACCGGTAAAAGAACGGTCGACCGCCAAAGGCTATAATCTAGGTACACTTAAGTGATCGGTCGAACACCAAGATAGGTTCGGTCGACCGATTCACACCAGGCACTTTGGGGTTGACAAACAAGATCATATTTGGTCGACCGAAACAAGGAATACGGACGACCGAAAACCGACAAGCACTTTGGGTTTGTCAAGGAACATAAATTCGGTCGACCGAATAAGGTCCTCGGTCGTCCGATACACTAAATGTATTTGGGGTATATGGAGATAATACGAATACCACCATTGGGTATAATACGACAAAACAAACGGTCGGCAAAATTTTGTTACTCGGTCGACCAAACTTGGGCAGTAAAATACTAACAGGATATATGATCACTCAATCGACCGAACGGTCTGTTTCGGTCGACCGAATGTGGGCAGACAATTCAGGTTAAGTGTTTAGTGTTTTGCGGTCTAAGTTTGGGTGATCTATTGAAGTCCAAATTATGTGAAATTTTGTGTGTGACTTCTATAGGGAACCTAGTGTGTGGTTGAGTAGTTTTTAGCTCAAGTATGCTCAATTACACAAAGTTCCTAAGCCTCAAAGAAATACAAATTACATCTCTTCAAATGAGCTTGATTACATGTCTTGACTTGATTTCCTTTCTTCCTTGAATCTTGATCACCTGTAGAGGTTAGCACAAAGCAATATATATGCAATGTAACATGTGTGCTACTCTACATGATCACAATTAAGATTAGGTTGATTAAATCATCAAAACATAGATTAAGGCCAAAAAGCCAACACTAATGACATTTAAAATCAGTTTTCCGATATCTAACTTAATCAAAAAAAATCGATCACCTTGCCTTTTAACCTCTACCACCTCATCTCTTAGGCTCTTATCTACTAAGATTCCTACTCCATTTTTGTTTCTATCTTTTCCACTATACCATAACTTAAACCCTGTATGTTCAACTTCTTTAGCCTTTTCACCTACCCATTTGGTCTCCTGAACACAAAGAATATTGACTTTTCTCCTCTTGATCACATCCACTAACTCTCTCAACTTTCATGTTAAAGATCCAACATTCCAACTACCTATGCGTATCCTACTATCCTCAACTAGCTTCCTTACCTCTCGCACCCATTGAGTAAAGTACGAGGACCCTAACTCCTTGTGCACTACATCCGGGTGCCAATGCAGTGTGCCACTAAGGTGGTGGCGTCCCTCGACTAGATTCCTTATCGTTCGCACCCATAGAGAATGATGCGTAGACCGTTGCTCACTTTGAATCACTACATCCAGGGCCCGATGTAGCGCGTCGCTAAGAGGGTGACACCCCAAACACGATTCTCATTTAAGTTTCACTTCCATGGCAGTAGATAGGGTTTTACGCTGGCTCGCAACACCTAATGCAACCCTCCTCCTTTATCCTGGCTTGGGATAGGCTATGTACATGTACATAGGCAGAGAGTAAAACTAAAATAACTAAATTCAGTACGCGAATGTTAACATGAACCAAGAATGGCTCGTTGGTTCATGTACCCGAAACACGATACGAAACACTAAATCCTTAAACCCAAAAATGGATTGTTCGTGTCGTGATTTTGTGTTCTGTGTCAAATAGCCTGGTCTAGTTTCGAGTAATTTTTGAGATTGTCATTTCTGGAGTCTTTTCACCACACAAGCATGGAGTCAATTCGCTAATGGACGATGACCTATTGGTTGAACATCATATTGTGTGGTTCTTGGTCAATACCTTGTGGTTCGTACCTGATGGGAATTTAATTTATACTGCAAGTGCACGGCGTCAATGAAGACGTGGCAAGTACGGGTCGAACACAAGGAGGGAGAGATTTGTTATTTGTGTGATTTTCGAGTAGGGGAAAGAAGGAGAGAAGAATAAGTTTGGTTTTGAGATTTTTGGTTTTTAATTTTCTAAAGCATGAAACATGAACAAATAAAGCTAAAATAAGAACAAAGATGGTGAATTCCGTTGGGTGGAGGTTTAGATATAGGATTTAGATTAGCGAATTCAGAAACTTATAATAAATCATATTAGTTATAAAGCATTATATGATAAATGATTTAACATAAACTCAAGTAATCAAAATATACTAACACGAAATTAAAATAATAACTTTTATTCTTCTTCTCTTCACCCTAAATCCGTCACCTACACCCTTTGGAAAGAGTTAGAAACTCATGGATGGAGGGAAGGAGAAGGGGTCCTAGAGAAACTACAAAAGAAAACTAAAACAAGAAATAAAAGAACAGAATTTTATTGCTAAAGAGAAGAACAAAAACTAAGGACTAAAATTAAGAACATCCTCTACAACATCGTTTCAGGTCTATTTATAGCCGATACAAGGGACTTAGCTATAAAATAGGAAAGTACACGTTGCAAGACACGACTGGACAAAATCTGGAGCCACGAATCACAAGGGGTGCGGCGGAATCACCGCATATTACACATAAGGTGCGGCGGAATCGTCTCAATATTCGCTCTGATTTAATCTGGATTTTTCCTGTGTGTTTATGGTATGATTTCAATATCCTTTGCACGTCTAGATTGCTTCTTTCATTTCTTTTGAGCTCTGACTTTATTTCTTTATATATTTGGAGATCCACATTGATTTTTCTTTAGACTTTCTCCATAATAATAAAAACTACTCGTAATTTGCAATTAGGTCCTTGGCTTTTTGCAATTAAGTCCCTGACTACTTTTGTGCTTAAGTCCTTGGCTTTTTTGTAATTAGGTCTTTGAATGCGTTTATGCTTGGATGGACTTCCATTTGAATCCCGATAATCTTGAACTTGGTCTTTATGATAGGAATGAGTCTCTTGCATGCATTTATGCTCGGGATATGGGTAATTTGCATTCAGGTCCCTGTATTCTGTAAATAAGACTAAACACATACCTTAGTAGCATTTGTTGATCTAAAATTAATCTAAATGAAAGACATATGATGTAATGTATGCAATGCATCAGTACCCTTTCTTATGTAGTTCTTTTGTACACCTTAAGTTCACATATTGCATTAACATGTCGATTTTGGGATTCTTCAGGGGGTCACATATGCTGATTGGGTTGTAGTATCCTTTGACACAAGTATTAGCTATAACGAGCATGGATTAAGCAACGATGTTGTGATTCTTCGCCAGTCTCTAATGCTAATTGGGTTGTAGAATCATTTCACCAAATGAGCATGAAGTACATTCATTATAGGACGATGAAATATTTGTTGGACACCTAATACTACGGGTCAAAACATTCTAATTCTCAATAAACTAGTATGGAGTCCATTTGTTAAGCAATGATGACCTATTCGTTGGACATCCAAACAATGTGGCTATTGACTAATACCTTGTGGTTCAAACATTTCTCATGTACTTCTTGTGCACAACTTAAGTTTCCATATCACATTAACACGTCGATTTTGAGATTCTTCATGGGGTCACTTTTGCTATTTTGGTTTTAGTATCCTTAGACCTTAGTATTAGGTTTTAAGAGCATAGATTTGGTGAATGTGTTGTGATTCTTTGTTGGGTCACGATACAAGCATGAAGTCCATTCGTTAAGAGACGAGGACCTATTCGTTAGACACCCAAATTGTGTGGCTATTGATCAATACCTTGTGGTTCAGTATGAAGTTTCTACGTAGACTTTATATAGAAAAATTAATAACCAAAAAACTAACTGATCAAAATATATTGAAAATTGTACTCAAACTGGTCGGCTTGATCAGATGATTTTAACTCCATGCTTACATCTTTGAGAAACCATTTGTGGATATGTAAGTACTTGGTTTTAAAAAAGGTAAAAAATGTAACATAATAACAACAAAAGAGGGGATGAATTGTAAAGAAACTTTATCAACGATAAAAAAACAAACATTGTGTGGTTGAGATTGATCAAAAACCTCAATAAACTTCTCTTCCAACATGGCAAGCAACATAGGAGAGCGTGTTCTTGGCGTCAAAACCGAGCGTGAGCCTCTTACAATCCTTGATTAAGTCCTCGCCACAACAACTTTCATTTGCTATTCTTCATTTTTTGCCGGAGTCTGCATAGACGGAAAAGACATGTGCAACTTCTTGATTTACTTTTCTGTGGTCTTACATGGCATGCCATACATAGGCATCAACTATATAGGGTGAGCAACGTCTATACATACATTACGACCTATAGACGTCGGCTACCCTATAAAACCGACATCTATACCTTTAAATAATAATAATAAAAAAGTTACACCCTATAGGCGTCGGTTACCCTATAAAACCGACATCTATACAAGAGTAAATAATATAAAAACCATTGCAACCATCTTAAGCCAAAGTTTTTTTGCTTAGAAACGGCATATAGACGTCGACTACCCTATAAAAACGACATGTGCAACATTGCATCGTTAGTTTTCATCGGTTTTTTTGCTTCCGTACTGATCTAAAGTTTGGAAATGGATGATGTACCCATGGTTTTGCAAAAATTAGACGTGTACCTATCAAATAAACTTATAATTGAACTCATACCTATCTATCACAGTGGATCCCATAATCGTGTGTCTCAGTTTAAGTTTCTCGTAACACGTTGTTATGTTTCATTGTTTTTTTTGTTTCTGTACCGATCAAAAGTTTGAAAATTGGAGACATATTCATGGTTCTGCAAAAATTAGATGTGTACCTATCGAAAATTGAGCCAAATTGCAGCCAATCTTGAGCCAAAATAAACTTAAGAATTTAGCCCAATTTGTAGCCAATAATGAGTAGTAAAATTTAAGAAAAATTCAGAGATAATGCATGTCAAATGCAACCAAGAATGATCCCTAAAATGCATCCAAGAATGAGCCAAATCGTAGCCAATCTTCAAACATAAGCAACTTAAGAATTTAGCCCAAATTGTAGCCATGAATAAGTAGTAAAATTCAAGAATGATAAAGTGATTGATTAGTAGCATATCATGCATCATATTCATGCTATATATCCTTTATTTTACCCAAATATTGTGCTACTCGAGTTGTTGTTTGTAGTATTTCAGGAGTTAGGTAAAAAATAAGAGGAAGGGAGCTAAAAAGACTAAGTGTAACTAGTATGGACTGATTTGGCAGGTTCTGGAACTATTTGTAATGCACAAGGACTGCATCGCAAATCAGGAAGGACCCAAGTGCAAACCCGGAGGGTCCTGATTGTGAAGTGCAAAATATGGTGACACACGACTTGAGTTAGAGCAGTATTTTGCCAATTAAAGTCAAAGTGATTTGAGCCAGCCAACCAGAGCTTCACCCTACGTGCCAAATGAAGATATCAAGTGGGACACAAAATTTCAGACTGATCGGATCCATTCGCTCCGCCACTGGCGTAAAAAAATGGTCCAAATGGGGTGAAATTTTGGTTGGGGTTCGGGTTGTCAGGTCAGAGTAGTCCTGGACTATCAGATATGATTTAGAGCCGTCCGATTAATCCTAAACATGTATTAATATATATGTACCATTGTAAGCCCCCTCTCCCACTTCATCTTGCTTCTCCATTAGTTTTAGGTTTTATTTTGCTATTGCTTAGTGTAGGTGGAGGAGAAGAAGCATACTTTGTAATCTTTTCATTTCAATCAAGTGTGAGTTTTGTTCTTTAAATACTTGCCCTTCCTTTGATGCAATTTGTTTGATGTTGTGGTTTGGTTAATCTTGTTTTTGTCATTTCCATTATGGATTCATGTTATTTTTATGTTTTCTTTAGTGTAGAGATGAGTAGAGAGTAGTTCATCCCCATTGGGGGGTGGGGGTGGGGTGGAGAGGAAGGTGATTTGATCATGTGATGGATTAGTGTGTGTGTTAATCTTAATCATTTGAGCCTTACATGATTTCCATAACCATCTAATGAGATTTCACTCTTATCTTTGATGTTCTAATGCTCTTGAATAAAGCTTAGCGCATGCTTAGATTAGTGAGCCTATTTTATGGGGAATGATGAGGTTAGGATAATGATGAAGTGGAAGAAGGAAACAAGGCACGTGCATGCATGTGCTCATGTTTGCTTTATCCAAATTAATGTCTTGTATGTTTTAATGATTGTGATAAATCTTATTTCATTTGGAGACATAGTTGGATTTTAGTTTTGATGCATGTGAATATATTAGTTTCATTTCAATTATTGTCTTGTATGTTTTAATGATAATGTCTTATCTTATTTCATGTGGAGCAAAGTTGTAACTGGATTTTATGGATTTTATGTATGACATGTTTTGATGAGCAGAAATAAACACGCACACTACACACATTTTTGTATTCACAATCTTTCTCTACCCCCCGAGGGGTTTAGTTTTATTGCTTCTTTTCTGATTTCTTTTGCATTGTAGTGTAGTTTCGATCACATCTCTACTTTCTTCTCCTCCACTTGAGTATCGTGAATCCGACTCACACGCGCTCCCTGTCGACCAACCCGTATTTGCCACCGCTTCAACGCGACCATGCAATTATGGTATTTTAATTGATTTAATAAAGTATTTGGCGCCGTTGCCGGAGTTTTTTTGGTGGGCTTTTTCTTTTCCCCCATTTTCCCCTCTTTTGGTTACTGGAAGGGACTACAATGTGCATACTGGAAGGGACTACCGTGCACAGGAGGATCTACATGTGCATAAAATGATTCTGCTGAATTCCGGGGACCGGAATCCCCAGATAATCTGCCAGTAGTGGATTTTAATCCGCCACTGGCGTCTCTGGTGTGTGATTTTGAAGTTCTATTTCTAGTGTAGCTTTCTTCGCTTCTTTCCTGTCACTGTTGATGCGATGCGTGCTCTGTTTCGTGTTAAAAATTAATTTGGCTTGCATGACCCCTTGTTAAGACAACTTGGACCATAAAACTCAAAAGCAAAAGATTAGACTTTATTGCCATCTAGGTCATGCATCATTTGTAGACCTTACACACATTTGTCTTTTCTTTTCTTTACATTCTTGTTGTCGATTGCTAGCATGAGGTACGTGCCCCCGATCTCTCATTCACGCATGTTTAGATCATGCATTAGTAAGTAAGGTGCATTGTAACAAGTGTGAGTTGAGCGTTTGTTTGGAGAGTTGATTTCTAGATTAAGACTCCAAAACGCTAGTAAGGAGGGGTTGTCCCATACAAGATAAGGTGGGGGATTTCATCACCGTCTCTTTACCCCCAAAAATCATACTAATCAAAGCCTAATTTCTAAAGCAAGTAGACATTGGCCCTAAGGATTTCTGACGCACTAGGAGACTGATCGAGTTGAGACCGTCATGACCTGATCGGCGTCGCCTGCCTTGCCGATAGTAGGAGGTATCAGATCTTCAGATCTGGTATCACTTGCTGGGCATTGTGATCTTCGTTGTTGGGAGGTGAGGTGTGTCAAGACTAGTGATCTCAAAGTTAGGCGTCGTCTAGCCCAAGGACCTATAGCCATAGGCTATTTGAGCCTTGTTTGCTTGTGTGCTTCTATCTTCACCCACTACCATTGCTAGCTCTACAAATTCTTCCTTTCTCATATGAGTCTTCTTCTCCTTTATATTCTTCGTTATAGTCTCCTTCTCTGATTACACCTTCTGTTGTGTGTTGTCGTAGAGTCGAGTTGAGTGTTTTATGTGAGGTTGGGCTCTTTCTGGTGAGAGCGCTCAACTTGAGAGAGTGCATTTGACTGAGATGGACGGGCTAGGTGTTCTCCCATCTCCACCTTGTGCTCCTTTGGAGCATGAGGCCGAGTCGTCTCATGGCGATGGAGCACACCGAGTTCCATACATGGATTACCTTGGTCCGCTCCCACCACCACGTAGACCTCCTTCTCCCCCTCCGACTCAGGAGGAAGAGGTATTCGGTCCGAACTGAGTTCTTGGTGCACCACCACCTTTTGCTTGACAACATAGACTGATGACTTTGTGGGAGCGGATCCATCCTGTTCGGGACGTGCAACCTTCTTGCATAGTTCTCCTGCTGGCTCGCAGGAACAACTATGAGTTGAAACCTCAATATGTGAGCATGCTTCCTACCTTCACTGCCAATAAAGGAGGATTCATATATTTTTATACGTAAATTTGAGGAGGTATGCTCCATCGAATAGGATTGAGAGTTGGACCGAGCTCCTATAGCTCAAGTTGCTACTCCCGCGTATAGCAGGTGTGGACTTACGGGACATGATGAATTGGAATGTGCTTACGCTACAAGGGATACTGAGCATGCAAATGTGATGTATCAACAGAGGCCCTGTAATGACCTGTACAGTCACTCCTACAACCCGGGATGACAAAACTACCCTAACTTCTCTTGGGGGCCCAGTTGGGGCCACGGTCAGAGCTCGCACGCTCAACCTCAACCTCCACATTATCTCCCTCCACGCCCATCGGTGACCTACCAACCCCACATTAAAGGTCTCAGCACCATAATTACCAACCTCTTCAGGCCTCGTCGACGAGTTATTCTAACCAAACACCACTACCCCAGCGGGTTGACCCAAAGGACTACTCTAGTGATCTGACCTTTCAAGCGTTCATGCAGAGCATGCAATGTACATTCAAAGCTTTGGAAATGCAAGTTAGCCAGTTGGCTCATCAGTTCCATGAACGTGAGAATGTCAATTGCCGAGTCAACCTGTGGTAAATCCCAAGGGTCAACGTGCTCAGGCTAGGCAGAATGTGCACAGTGTTGAAAATGACCATTCCCAACATGCAAATGTTGTCCGTACCTTAAAATGTGGAAATGCTTGAATCCAACCCTGTTGGTGACTCTTCCGATTAGGGTCGTGAGTCTTTCAAGGAACCCAATCCTGAGACTCCTCATCGTGATAGTTATGTCCCCAAGGCACCATTCCCTCATAGGTTGACTAAAAAACATGTTGAGCATTGGGACAAAATCGTTGAGGTACTTAGGAAAGTCAAGGTGACCATTCTATTGTTGGATGTTGTTCAACAAATGCCACCATATGGCAAGTTCCTTGAGGACCTTTGTACCATTAAGAGGAGAACAAATGTTCCCAAAAACGCATTTCTGGACGCCAATGTGAGTTTGATATTGACACAACCCATGCAAGTCAAATACAAGGACCCCGGTTGTCCAACTGTTTCTTGCTTGATAGGTAACGTGACAATTTCCCAAGCTCTATTGGATTTGGGAGCATCTGTGAACCTCCTGCCCTACTCTGTCTATGTCAACCTTGGAATAGGCAATCTTAAGCCAACAAGGATGATTGACATCATTTCATGCATTCATTTGTGTCTTATATCCATTATCTTGAACCTAAACAATGCTACGTAATGAGTTTTATGTTTGAGTTTCAGGAATAAACAGGATTGAGGAGAAGAGGCATAAAAGCACCTAAAAGCAAGAAAAAGGACTAAGTTGCAAGACTTATTGACTAAGATGCACAAGAGAGGGACCCGAATGTAAAACCAAAGGGCCATTGATCAAATGAAGGAATTCCACACCATTATGAGGAGTATTTTGGCAATTGGATTTGAGTCGCAACATCAACAACCAAATTGCGTTCACCAAACATCAAGAAATGAAGTCCTAAACAAGCCATCAAAACCCATGGCTAATCAGACAAATATGGACCGCCAATCAGCAGCCATAGACCGCCAATTGGCGGTTTAATAGGACCCAATGGCAACCTACTTTGGCGTGGGTGTTTTTTAGATTGTCTTATGTCCATTTGTGGTATGTTTTTAGTCCCATATCGGGGGATTGTCCCCGATTGCCTTTTTCTATGACTATAAATAGAACTCTTCCTCTCCTTTTGTATTCACCCATTGCTTGGTGGCATTCTCTCTACTTGGAGTCAAAGCTTTGAAGCAAAGGGAGGCTACTGGGGAAGTTGGAGTTTCATTCTCCTAGGGTCAGGTTTCGTGCATTATTGCCTATGAGGACTTACACTATCATGTACACCTTACCCCAAATCTCCACATAGGGCAATCCCTACCCCCGTCTAACTGGAGTTCGGTTGGTACATCCCATGTTAGATGACTAGAAAACACCAGGCACAAAATCCCCCCATCATAATTTCCCGAGTGATAGGAGCCATGCGAGAAGAGAGAACACCTACTCACTTATTTCTTATTTACACATGAACCAAAACCCTTGCACTTAATGTCTCACAACAAGATTTATAGGGTCCCTGACTACAACAATCTTCCTTAAATTAACAGACACAAATTATTGACTCACTAGGTTCAGGGTGGACTTCTTTAATTGTTTGAGTACTGAAACCCTATGATTACTCGCCCCCGAGGGAAAACCGGGGTACATCCTAACGACTAGATAAGTCCTAAAGCCATTGTACTAGATATCCTAATGCATTTTCAAGACAATTTGGGAGCTTTCTTTTTACTTTGCCTCAACGGTTTTGCACAAGCTAAACACACGCAAAACCCACAAAACATTTTCTTTTGCAAACACATGAAGATTTTGAAACAAATGTGAAAAGTGAAAATTTTAAAGCACTAGGCAAGCAAAAGAAGACAAGTCACCCAAGTATTATGGCAAACAGATATATCGATATTAAATGCAGCACACTAACATACCTATCAATACACACAAAAGAAAACAAAATCAAAGGAAAAAGACTCGACTATGTACACACCTAAAACAAAGGACCACCCTCTACTTGGCTGACAGATCTGTCAAGATTCCACGAGGTAGTGTGGTGGATGTCCTTACTAAAGTGGGTGAGTTCATATTCCCAGTTAATTTCATCATCTTGGATACTGAACCTGTGTCCAACCCACAAGGACAAATTCCAGTAATCCTTGGGAGGTCATTTCTTGTGACATCCAATGCTTTGATCAATTGTCGTAATGACTTGATGAGGACGTCTTTTTGAAACCTGACGTCATATTTCAACATCTTTAATCTTGGTAAGCAACATGGTCTCTTCGATGATGCTGTCGGAGCCAATTTCATACAGGACACGGATGAGCTCGAGTCATTGGGCATGTTCGACTCACATTGACATATTATTGAGGTGCCTAGTGACTAGGTTGCGATTGAAGATGATTTTGAGAAATCTGCGTATGAACTTCTGGATGAGGAGGCACATTTGGGTGCTTGCACCTCTTACCCTGTGGCTCTTGAGCCACTTCAAATTAACTCTGAATCCAATAAGGACCCACCTCTGGTCGAGCTTAAATCACTCTCCGATAACCTTAAATACATCTTTTTAGGGGATAATGAGACCTTGTCACTCTATATTGCTTCTGATCTTCCAAAAGATCAAGAGGTGCCCTCAAAAAAGTGCTCCTTGAAAACAAAGAGGCTATCGGATGGTTCTTGAAGGACATCAAGGGAATTAGCCCTGGTATTGTCCAGCATCGGATCCACATGGAAGAGAATTCTAGGCGCCGCTGGGACCCACAATGAAGATTGAATCCTGTGCTAAAAGAAGTCATCCGAAAGGAGGTTCTTAAGTGCTTGGATGATGGTATAATCTATCCTATCTCTGATAGTTCATGGGTGAGTCATGTCCATGTGGTTCCCAAAAAGCCAGGCGTGACAGTTGTTGAGAATGAACATAATGAGCTTATACAAACATGCATGCAAACTGGCTGACGAGTTTACGTTGATTATCGCAAGCTTAATGCGGCAACGCGGAAAGATCATTTCCCATTGCCATTTATTGATAAGATGTTGGAAAGGTTGGCCGGACACGAGTATTATTGTTTTCTTGATGGATACTCAGGTTACAACCAAATTCCCACCACCCCCGAGGATCAAGAGAAAACCACATTTACTTGTCCCTTTGGCAGGTTTGCCTACCGTCGCATGCGCTTTGGGTTATGTAATGCACCGACAACGTTTCAAGGAATGCTGCATTTATCGATTGGAATGTTAACATGAATTAAATGTGTGATTTTATCCCAGTCATGACTAATCAATGTATATGCTCTGATTTGTAATCCCTCTAAGATATATTCTTTACAACCTCTGAGCATAAGTTATATATTTTAATTTAAATGTTGATGCAATCGGTATAAATGCATGTATTGACTCTAATGTTGCTATGAGTTTCTCAAGTCTGATTTTATCCCCACCATGTTCAGTTTATGTGTATGATATGATTTCCATAAACCTTCTCTGCTATGACTTGTTATGCTCTCACATGAAACTATACCAGATTTTATGAGTTATGATATTCATCCTATGCCGTCTAGTTTTGTGCAAATCCTTATGCATGTAGATTTATATCGATCATGAATATGCTCAGACTTCTGATTTCTAGATATATGCAATCCATGTTAGATTATTGATATATTCATATATTAATTCCTGTTCATATGATCTTGGGCCATTTTCTGAATCGCTATCTTCTAATGCATGTGCGTTCTGAAATTATGATAGGTGCAATCAGTTGGGTTATAGGTGTTGTTTGTGGTGACTTGTTATTTGAGTTGATTTCATTCCAGTAGTAAGCATAACACATTCATGATCTTATTTTGTATACCTTCTCTGATGTTATCGTTATGCTTTCATTTAGAATAAAATATGTACTCATCCATGACATATGCAACTCATTCCATGACTTATCGTAATGTGTGAATCCGAATGCATGCATGTATATTATTTATGGATATATCTAGACTCCTGATCTCATATGCATGTTCACCATGTTGTATTACTGATACATAAATTGTTTCCTGTCGATATAATCTTTGATGATGGCCTGATTTGCAAGATCGTAACGCATATATGTCCTGAAATTTATGACTCATGCTATCGAATGCTTGTAGTATTTTACTACGATGCCTTTTACTATTGTACACATTCTATTACTCATTTCATGTTTAGATTGTTGTTAGGAAGTTATGCTGGTACGCATGACATAGTTGTTGGAAACAAAAAATTGCATTATATGAAAAGGTTAACCAAACAGTTTTGATTCTACTATGTGCATGATGCTATGCCCTGAAATGTTGAAATCAGAAGTAACTTGCCATCCGTTCATGCATGCATGCCTATCACTTGTATTGTCATGATTGCATCGTGGGATCTTATATCATTCATATAGTCTCAATCTTAATATGTTTAATATAAAGTGCAACTAATGCAAATTTCAGGTGCTTATATGCGATTAGAGGTTGAGTTTACAACCTCGATTTTTGCATGATGAGGCCTGAAATCAGTCACGTTATAGTGTCATATACCTCCTAAATATACTTAGATTTATGCATGAATGAATTATAAACCCATGGATGTGTCACTATAGATTGATGTAAATGTTGTATATCATCTCTTCATGACCCATAGCTCCTGCTGGTTGCATGTTCGATTTCCATGATCCATGATTACTATAGCATGTGCTTTACCAAATTTATTATAGTTGTTGTTGTTGTTGTTGTTATGGGTATGATGATGTAGGTGCATGCAAGTAAGTTCATGTTGTGATATTATGACTACGATTTAATAATTTAGTTGTTGTCTAGATACATCATGCACATGTATATTTAACCATCAAAATCTTATGATAATTACACATTTAATTTGTTGTCCTCATAAATCATGTACATGTAATGTAAATATAGAAATCCATGGAGATCTTGTTATTGCGACATGATGTAATTGCTGCCTAGATATATCTCGTGCATAAGTAGTCTATCGAGATCTAGTATTGTTATATGTTGTATTGCTTCTATATATGTCATGTGCATGTAGATATATATCTATTGAGAGCTTGTTTCCATTCCATGACTTATTTGCTGCCTAAATACACCATGTGCATGTATGTTTACCTATAGAGAGCTTGTTATTCCTTCCACATTTAATTGCTGTCTTGATACATTACATGTATGTTATGTAATTTTAGTTGCTGGAACTATATGATCTCATGATTAGCTTTCTGTTAAATACCATATGTTATGTACGTTTAGTTGCTGCTAAGACGTCACTTATGTACGTACATATTAGTTGCTGGAAATTTTATGATTGTCAAAGTATCATACGTTCATACATTATTACTTGCTGGATTTCATGTGACCCTTCTAATTAGTTTACTAACAATATATATTATGATGTTATATGTTGGATTTTAGGTGATCTTCATGTTTAAATTGTTGTCCACATATCATTTTTTCTCTTATTATTAGTTGTTAGATTCTTGTGATTGGTTCATGATTTGCTCTCAGAATCTTAGGTTGTCATGACACTTGTGTTTCATCGTCTCATAGATTTTGTTGTTGTGGTTTGGGCGTCAGGATGATGTGAGGAATTTGTATCCCGAGCTTTTGTTGAGAGTCAGGGATAGCAAATTTCGAGGATGAAATTTTGTTTAAGGGGGGTAGGTTGTAAGACTTGCTCTCCTGCCACATTATTAAAGTCTTATTCATCCTTGTGGTCAATTTTGGTGTCTTCTTGGAGTGCTTGATGTATGCTTGTGGCTTCATGCTTGGACTTGTAAAGTTTCCTTTTTGGGCGAGTTTATGTGGTTTGTGGTTTGGTGCGACCCATCGAGCGGTTTTTGCAATCGGTGGCTTAATCGGGTGCAAACCGTGTGCGTGTGGGCTTAGTTTTGGGTTGGGCTCAGATTGGATGTTGTGGGCTGGCGTGTGGGTGAGGTGGACAAGTTTCCATTTCAGCAGGAGATGATCTCCAAGAATCCTTGCAAATTTGAATTGGGTGGATTATGGAAAGTTTTGATGGGGCCATCAAGTGGATTGATTTATTGCCTTTGGTGCTTATTTCTTGAAACGCATATCTTGTGCAACCCTACACCAGCCGACCCTATTTTTCCCTCCTCTCTTTCCCACGCCACAAAAACCCTTCCCCATCACCACCACCACTTCTGGTTCCTGCTGGTGGATCCGGCAGCTTGTGGTGTAGAAGCAAAGTCTTCTCTTGGGTGCAGCTAGCCCTTGGAGTTTTCTGCTAGCTCAGGCGCCCCTACAACTCAGGTATGTCTCTAGCCGTAGTGTAGGATGTGGTAGGGTGTTGGTCGGAGGCTGCCCAACATCTTTGGCTGGTCGGTTCCGAGGTTTAAAGTTGGCACATCTTTAACATATCCGGGAAGGTGGTTTGTGGTGCAACCCAACTCAGGTTGATGGATCATGGGAGCTAGTGATGTTTTGTTAACGTGTTCCTGGGTGTGTTTATTGATTTTGGTTAGTTTCCTTGCATGATTTCATGTTTTTGCTGGAAAGAGATCTCAAGTACATGGGGAAGCGACTTTTCGAACTTCTAGGGATAAGGCTCTGTGTAGGTCACGAAGGCCAGAAGCGAATTAGCCGTAGTGTAGGATTGTGGCGAATTATTGATATCATGTATATGTTTTGTCCAGTAGTTATATTCAGATCATGTTCTTAAATCATTCCAGTTGTGGGTTCTGTGTTCTTGGAAGTGTTTCATGATCATATTATAGGTCTGTATGCTGAATATAGGCTATATTATAAGTGGTCAAGCACGACTATATATTCTGATAATCATTACTAAGAACATCTGCGAATAGACCATGTATGCTTGAGATCAATTAACGGTTATGTTCTGAAGATCTGCTATGTTTTGGTATCTGATTTGTTGTTTATGCATTCTTGTATTATCCCCAACCATACTCATACTTATCTTATGGATCACACGCCAAGAATATCTTGCATCAAGTTCTGATTGGAGTCAAGTAGTCAGTCATGATTCACCGTTAGTTAGAGGACATGTGTGCTTCCCATGGTTCTTGGTCATATTCTGGAAAGAGCTTAATTTAATTACTGATTTCTGGACAAGTGCTCACCTATTACCATTACTTATATTCTCACATTATTTGATTTAGTGCCAGGTGCAACAATAAGAATGTATGCACGTTCTGAGATTCTAGTGTTCATGTTAAGTAGGTATTTCAGTAGTGCACTGGTTGTTGATGCTGCTATATAGGTTTTATTATTATTACTAACATGCTTGTATGTATTGATATGATACATCCTAGTGTGGTCTTCCGTGGTCAGTAGGAATCGAACCCTTTTAACTCCTTATCATGGCCCGTAGATGATTTAATTAGTAATTATATCATGTTACCAATTCAGTTATGATTGATTGCTTTTGCATTTTGATATTAATGTCGTGGTCTGATTTTTGTGAGGAGCTGCAAGGAAGTACTTGAGTACCCCTCCTTATCTCGCACTAGATTTCTTGACTACCCTAGATATATAGATCCTCGGGTAGTTTGAATTGCATATAATCTGATAATGTAATTTGGGGCACGTATTGTTTTCTAGGCCGACGGGCCACGGGTGGGTCCTCTAGTTCCCGAGGCCATCCGATTAAGACCTTCACGTTGGGAGGCAAGGCATAAGATAAGTCCTGGGCAGGCACACTGCCATTCCGTCTCAGGTTAAGTGTTCCCAATGTCGCGATGGCACCATGTAGGTTTTTCCACGAATTGGGAGCTTTATCCTGCGCACCGCTTTGTGTCGAGCGGTGGGTCACTGTCGAGTGACCACTTCTGACCAGCGAGGCTGGTGTTCTGGTTCCTTGCGAGGAACGTGTCGGGTGCGCCCGACTGACATGGCTTGTGGAGTCATAGCCTTCTGATGCATTATGTGCTCTTCTGTTCCGTTATCTTTTGATGCTTGTCTTAGTTAGACTTCATGCATGGTTCTGTTATTGTTTGGCTGGGGCATACTAGGTTTTCTTAATTCAAAACTCACGCATTTCTTAATGCGGTGCTTGCAGGTACTTAGGTTCCACACAAGGTAGACTGGACGAGTGTCGAAGATTCTGTACACGAGGGACATGTCGATCAGAGTCTTCAAATATCTTTTGTTTCCGCTTATGTCATTGTATTTCCTTTGAAACTCAAGTATTGTATTGACCTTTTTCATATATGGATATTCACTCGTTCTGTTCTTTATATGTCTGTTATCCATGTATGTCTTATTGTCGAGTTAGTCTGTCTTGTCAATCTTTCCTTGTAACTCCTTCAGTCGTCGCGGATGTCTCTAATCGCGACACTTGAGTTGGTTCCCAGTGTGCGTACCCACGAGATCGGGGGCATTACAGAAATCCCTACAACATCGATTCTATTGACGACCGACGTGGTACGTTATTTTATATAAAAAATCCTTCAACGTCGATAGTATTTACAACTGACGTGCGAGAGAACCTCTATAACGTTAGCTTTAATAAAAAGCCAACGTAGTAATATGGACACTATCACGTTAGAATAATTGGGGACCGACATGGTAGGTTCATTAATAAAAATTAAAAAAAAGAGAAATATCCTAAAACGTCGGTGGTATTTACAACCGACATGCTAAATTGTCTACAACGTCAGTTATGTTATCAGACCGATGTTGTAGGACATTTCTCTTATTATTATTATTTTATTTGTTTGATACCTTTATTTCAAACTCAAACCTTGTAGTTCATATTCAACATTCATATCTACCAAACAAGTACGTAATCTTCACAACATATCCATTCCACCAATAACAACAATCATATCTATCAAATGGACAACATTCAATTCAACATACACAAATGCATCTAGTTAATACTACAACATACAATGAAACTTTACTTTTGACATTTTTGTTTTATGCTCATAGGATCCTTGATCCATATTCCTTCATGATGATCATCTCGAATAATTAAGTTGTCAACAGTTCTGTCGTCATTGAGCGATTTAAGTTCAGGTACTTATGTGGACATCTTCTTCAACCACAATTTGCCATTTCCTTCTAAAAATACCGAGCATTCATTAGCACACGGGTCTTTTACATAAAATATCTATTTTTCTTGAGATGCCAGAATGAAAGGATCTTCCTTAAAACCTTCCTTTTTAAGGTTTACCAAAGAAAACCCTAAATCATCAACTTGAAGACCGTTCTTGTTGTCCACCCATTTGCATTTAAATACCACAACATTGAATTTAGTAAAATTCAGCTCCCATATTTCTTCAATCTAACCATAATAAGACATATTGGCATATGTTGGATTTCTATCTTTCGAACTACAGATGTGAAACGATTCAGCTACCAAAGTGACCCCACTATTTTGCATTGTGCTTTTCTCGTCCTCCATTTTGGTATAGAAAGAAAAACCATTGATATCATAGCCATTATAAGGTGTTACTATAGGATTTGGCCTATATGCCAACCACTTCAAATTTTCAGAAACATTACGGCTGTACACAGTATTCCTGAACCAATTAACGAAAGCCTTATTATGAGCATTAATTACTTGTTGATCAGTCCAAGAAGGATGTTCCCTCACTATGGTCATGTGCTCATCCAAATAAGGTTGGACTTCATCAGAATTGCACAACACATAGAAATACACTTTTAAGAGATCCTCACCTTTTGGATTTATTATCTTCGGGCCATGTGTACCTTTACCTTCAATCCTATTTTCATTTTTGTTCTTAGGAAGTCCCACAATATTAGTATGAGCCATGTACTCATTACAAAACTCAATTACCTATTGAGCTATGTAACCTTCAACGATGCTCGCATCTGGCCTTTGTCGATTCTTACAATAATCTTTCAACTCACCCATGTAATGCTCGAATGGATACACCCCCCTCAAAAATACCAGACCGTGTAGCTTAATTTTTCTAACCAGATGAATCACCAAATGAACCATAATGTCAAAAAAAGACAGCGGAAAGTACATCTCGAGCTGACACATCGTAACAACAACTTCATTTTTGCATCTTATCCAAATACTTTGGATCAATTACTTTGCTGCAAATCTTGTTAAAGAACAAACAAAATTTGATAATAGCATGTCTAACATGTTTTGGCAATATCGATCTAATGGCAACCGGTAACAACTGTTGCATCAACACATGACCATCATGAGACTTCAAACCAATTAGTTCAAATCTTTCATTGAAACAAGACTGCTAATATTTGATGAATACCCCTATGGCACTTTAACACCATGTAGACACTGACACAAAGCTAATTTCTCCTTTCTAGACAGAGTGTAATAGGCTGGTGGTATATACTTGCGAGTACCTTTACTCTCTGGTGCCAATTTTGCTCGAATACCAAGTTCAACTAAATGAAGTCTGACAGTATATCCATCTTTAGTCTTACCTGGTATGTTAAGAAGAGTTCCTAACAAACTGTCACAAACATTTTTCTCGACATGCATCACATCAATACAGTGTCTGACTTCCAAAGTCTCCCAATAAGGAAGGTTAAAAAAATGGATTTTTTCCAGCTACTTTTATCGTTTCCGCGTTTGTAAGGCTTGCCGAATTTGCATTGAATGTTCTTCACCTTCTCAAGAACTTTTGTTCCACTGATTTCAATAGGAAGTTCTTCGAATTCCTGCTTCCTGTTAAATGCCTTTTTCATTTTGCGATACGGATGGCTCATAGGAAGAAATTTGCGATGACCAAGATAAACTATCTTACTGCCATGCAAAAGCTGCAAAGAACATGTGTTTTCTTCACAAATAGGACACGCTTTGTGCCCTTTCACAGAATAGCCAGGCAGATTTCCATATGCAGGGAAGTCATTAATTGTGCAAAATATCATCGCACACATTGTAACTGACTGTTGACGGTAAGCATCCCACACTTGCTCACCATCATTCCACAATTTCTTCAAGTCATCAATTAGTGGAGCCAAATACACATCGATGTCATTTCCTGGTTGTTTTGGACCAGAAATCATTAAAGACAACATCATGTATCTATCTTTCATGCTTAACCATGGAGGTAGATTATACATCACTAGTAGAACATGCCACAAATTATGAAGGCTACTCAAACTCCCGTAAGGATTCATTCCATCAGTACACAAACCAAGTCTTAGATTTCTGGATTCTTGACCGAACACTGGAAATTCTGAATCGATCTTCTTCCACTGCGGAGAATCAGAAGGATGTCGAAGCATCTGATCATTCACTTTATCACGATCTGCGTTCCAGGTTAGATTCTTTGAATCTGCGGGGCAGGCAAACAAACGTTTCAACCTTGAAATGATCAGAAGATACCACAACACCTTCGCAGGTGGCCCCTGTACTGGTACATCACCACTCACAATTTTCTTTGGTTTATACTGTGACGCGTTACAAACCGGACAACAATGCAGATTTTCATATTGAGCCCTATATATTATGCAATCATTTGGGCATGCATGTATTTTCCTATACTGCATACCCATTGGACACAAGATCTTTTTGGCCTTATATGTATGGTTTGGAAGTTCGTTGTATTCTGGAAGAATTTCTTTTAACAACTTAAGTAAGGCAGTAAAACTGACATCAGTCCAACCGTTCGAGGCTTTCAAGGTATATAACCGTAACACAGTAGACAATCTCCTGAAATTGTTGCAACCCGAATATAAAGGTCTTTCATTGTCTAACAACAAATTACTAAGTACTTGTGGTTTATCATCAAACTTTTCGGCAACATCTCGAATCATATATTCTAACCGATCATCATCATGAATATCTTTCTGTGAAGGACTATCACTTTCTTTACGTATTTCATTCTCACCATGCCATATGTAACGCATATAACCTTCATCAAAACCTTTCTCAAACATATGAGCCTTGATTTCTTTTACATCTCTTAAGAACATGTTAAGACACTTTCTACACGGACAGAAGACCTTTCCTTCTTTTCTAAAATGTGCATTCTTTTGTGCAAACTCTAGGAATTTATCAACTCCGTACTCATACTCATCACTCAATCGACTTGCAAAAATCCAATTTTAATTCATTTTTATCTACACAACAACACAAAATATCATGATACAAAATGAACCGCTACATATTAACACAAAATTAACAAAATCCAAAATTCCCAGGCAAGATAAGCATATCCACAAAATCACAAGAAACCCTTAAAATTCGGGCAAGATACGGGCAAGATAAGCATATCCATAAAATCACAATAAACTATTAAAAATCGGAGAAGTGGATACATGCAAAAGATCCAAAAAATAGGTAGACAAGGTCAACAAATCAACCAAATCGAGAAATCAAAAATTGTGTAAAAGAGGGACCTTGTTCGAGTTGATGTGTGCCCGAAGAGGACGGAGAGAGAGATATATTGGAGTCTGGCTGCGGTGTGCTCTGATAGCTGTTATGAGGTTAGGTCTGAGGGGTGAGCCAAAATATCCACAAAATAAGCAGACAATATCCACCAAATCAACAAAAGTAGAGAACAACAACCAAAAATCGTCTAAAATAGGAACCTTGTTTGAGTTGATGTGAGCCTGAAGAGGACGGAGATCAGATAGATTGGAGGATGTGAGTCTGAGAAGCAAAGCTAGTAGTGTGCTCGTAGAGGTGTTATGGGGTTTGAGACTGAGAGGTGAGAGGTTGGCTTCATAGGGGTTTGACTAAAAAAACATTACCACGCCGGATTTCATGTTTAAACCGACGTGATAATGGATCTACCACATCGAGTAATTCCATATCCGACATGATAATTAATTTTGGATTCTATTTTGTTTTGGCTAAGATTCAAACCCCGTCCAGAGAAATGTAACGCAGCCAATTTAAATGATGGCTCAGATCTACCCCGTCGAATGGAATGAATATCCGACATGATAATGTATTGGAATAGCACGTCGAATGGAATGACTATCCGACGTGATAATGGATTGGAATACCACATCGAATGAAATGAATATCTGATGTGATAATTGGTCTACCATGTCGGATATGAATAAAATACGATGTGGTAGACCCGCTAATCTGCTACGTTTTTCAAAAACCGATTTTTTTGTAAAGATTCTCTCACACCTACACAGTTGCAAAGAAACCAATAATGGTTTTATTTCCACTCGTCCATTAACATTCATTGAAATTACCTTACACCCTCCATTTACTCCACACAACATACTCACCCGTGACTCTCCTCTCTCTCACCTCACACACCCACCCGAGAAGTGAAGATTCCTGCCCCAGCTCCTCCACTTCTCCTCTCGTCGTCTTGGAACCAACACAACCTTTCTCCCTCCGTTAACGACCCCGAGGCAGAGGTAACCCGCTTCCACTTACAATCCCAAATCTGGAAAAGTTAGCCTAACTTGTATAAACATTTTCTTAGATCGTAGTTGCAAGTTTAACAAACTGTAAGAATATTTGGTCATGGATTAAGATTGTGGATTACTTGTTCAAATGATTAAGGTTGTGGATTTGTTGGTCCTATCTACAGGTTTGCAATGGGTAAAAACCAGAGAAAGGTGAGGGATGTAGTGATTTTACTGATGTGGAAGGGTTTAGTGGGGGTTTTGATGGATTGGGGTGTTCAGAAGAGAAATTGACGGATTCGGGTTTGGGAGTTGTGCGTTTGTGATGTGGATGCTCAAATTTGTTTTTTTAATGTTTTTTAGTTTCTTTCCAAGTTTACGAAGTTGTTGCTTCTTTGGTCAGGAGTTATGGTGCTGTTGTTCTTTATATTTTTTTCATGGATATGTAATGTATTTGTTGAACATTTGAGTTGTTACCGTGGTAAATGTTTATTTGTAGTTTGCGTAATTATATTAGTCAATTGTCCTAAATCTTGAATATTTTGCATAACTTCTAGAATCATTTGTTGTGAACGTAGTTCCATGTATATAGATATTATATGGCAGGGGATACACTGATATTATATTCATAATGACGCCTCTAGATTGATGCCTCAAAGTTTGAAAAAATTATGTGATTTGTTTAGAGGTTCGGGTAAGCTAAAGGATTCTGATAATAACATAAAGGTAGAGGAGCAAATGTACATCCTCAACTAGTACGTTCTATATATTACAATTTTTTTATTGCTAAATAGGCTTGCGGCGGGCAATTATTAGATTAGCATTTTTTTGTATTATATTTAATGTCCTATTCAACTTCAATTAAATGTTGTTAACATTTGGGCTTACATATTTTTATTTTTTGGTAAGGTACGGAATGACTTCTAATTCCCTGGTAGTAGTAGATTACGACGAAGAATTGTTTGTAATGTTATCATTCCTACCGCTTTGTAAAGAAAAAATTGGATTACAGAAAGTTCCTCAGAATTTAGTACACATTTCCCCATTCACCGGCGTTCATATTATAGCTGACCTGATGTCCGGACATTATAGGATTTGTTATGATGCTTGTAGATTGTTGCCTCAAAGTTTCAAAAATCTATGTGAATTGTTTAGAGGTTCGGGTAAGCTAAAAAATTCAGATAACAACATAAGGGTAGAGGAGCAAATGTACATTTTCTTAAGAACTTTAGGTCACAGTGACAATAATAGGTCATTAAAATAAAGATTGCAGCATTCCGGGGAAACAATAAGTCGGTATTTTGATGAGGTAACTGATGTGTTTGAGTGAGCATGTAATATGATCAAACCATATACAAGTCTAGCCACAACTCCCCAACACATAGTAGAGGGTTGTGGTGGGAAATATTTTCCGTACTTTAAAGACTGTATTGGGGCTCTCGACGGGACACATGTAGATGCATTTGTTCCCATCAACATGCAAATTCCTTATCGATCTGGTAGGAACCCGAAAATGTGCACTCAAAATGTTCTGGGGTTTGTGACTTCAATACGAGGTTCACTTTTATTTACGCGGGATGGGAGGGGTGTGCTCATGATTGCAAAGTCCTCAACCATGCCTTAGCAGACAGAGCAAATAACTTCCATAGTTTTTCCGGGTTAGTCTCAGTCCTAATAATTATTTCAAATCACATTTTATTATAAAAAAATGTATACCCTATTAACCAAAACATATGGTACTTGTTCCAGACAAGTACTACCTTATGGATGCTGGATACCCGAATCGAGAAGGTTTCTTGGCTCCTTATATAAACACAAGGTACCATGTCCCCCAATTTTGAGCACGTGGGCCTATGGGGAAGAAGGAGTTGTTTAACAACTTGCATTCATCATTGACGAATATAATTGAAGCGGCATTCAATGTGATAAAGAAAAGGTGGACAGTTTTAAAAAAAGATGCCATCTTTCCGTATGTGCAAACAAGTGAAGTTGGTCATTTGTGCAATGGGTCTACATAATTACATTATCGAACAACGATTGACCGACGAAATTATATTGGAATTCCAAACATAGCAAGTAGTTGGTGACCTCGAAAATGAGGAAGTTTGGTTAGGAATGGATGGTCAACTCGGTGAAACAACCATGTCCATTAGAAGAGATTCAATTTGTGATTTGATAGCCGAAAATAGAGGTTTGGAATGACATTTGTTGTATGTTTTGGTAGTGTTAAGTTGTAAAAATTGTAACAACATTGACCCTTTTGATGTCTTTAATATATGTGCAGTTTTAAATTACATTCTTTTGTACTTTATTGTTGTGTTCAATCAACACAGGATGGATGCTCCTTCTGATATTCGTCCCGACGAGTCTTTAAATTTAGACGACCCCATGTTCCATAACATACCATTCCCAAACAACCCACAGACCATAATGCCCATTATTATCCAAAACAACTTCTTTAACCACTACCAATTCAGACCGGTATGACCCCCCCCCCCCCTTTCCGCCCAAATGCAATCTCATATATTGTAATTTAAGTTGGGATTAAGCGTAATTTGATTAGTTGAATTAAGGCCATCGATCCTAAGAACACTTCTACTAAACTTTTGTCTTTTTGGACTCTCCATCAAAATCCTTCTCCACTAACTATCTATCCTCCAGTCATCACTCTCTCAATTCATTCTATCTGCTCCACCACATACAAACTTTAATATAAACTCTCTCCACTTATTCTCTCTCCTTATCTCACGTCAGTATAGAAGCAAAGATATTGTCAAATATATCTCCACGTAAATATTGATATATCACATTCAATGTGATATATCTAACCTTATTTTTCATTTCCTCCACTATAACCTTGTGAATCTACACTCAAACTGTGATATATCACGTCTAGTGTGATATATCTGACCCTTGTGGTATATTCTAATGGAGCATTGAGAAGGGAGAGCCCAAGAGAGCATTGATATCTACCCATTGTGATATATCCCAAGGTAGCATTGATATATCTAACCATTGTGATATATCCCAAGGGAGCATTGATATATCCAATGTGATATATCATTGTTTGGGTGAAGATTCACACGTTACTTGAGAAGAAATAAAAATATGGTTAGATATATCCCAATGGTCAAATATATTAATGCTCTGTTAAGGTCTACCTCTCAATGCTCTCTTCTGATATATCCTAACGATCAGATATATCACATGGACGTGATATATTACTGTCTCGGTGGAGATTCGCATGATCTCCACCGAGATCATGTGATATATCACACTGAAATGTGATATATCACTATTTTTGTGGAGATACATTTTACAACATTAGATATATCACACTGAATGTGATATATCACTATTTTTGTGGAGATACATTTTACAATATCTTTACATCTTTATGAACGCAAGAGCATGAGTGGAGATAGTTTATGTTAATGTTTGCACGTGATGGGGGAGAAATAATGAGTGGAGAGAGTTATGTCTAAGTTTTGATGTGGTGGATGAGAGAGAATGAGGGGAGAGAGTGATGAATGTAGGAGAGAGAATTACTGGAGGGGGGGGGGGGGGGGGGGGGGTTGACCACAAAAAGAGTCCAAAAAAGCACATCTAACACTACTGTTAGAAAAAAATCATTCAAAGAATTTTTGCGTCCTTCTATCACCAATCGTAGTCACGATCGTCCTATTGTAGCCAAGAATCCCGAGACATGAAGTAGTGGGAAGTGTGTACGACTTGACGAATGCTGGGCTTCTCAACCTTTTCTAACAAATACATTAATTAGAGGAGACATGGGGATGATGTCATCTGCTCGCTAAAAAAATGTTGACGAGCCTTTTTGATACTCCTCGGACCAAACAATAACTATTAATGACTATTTGTCAAATAAGAATCAAGTTCGTGACAAGACATGATTTGGTAGAGAACATATGAGAGCATCGTTAACGGCACCCAGGCAGTTCTCGGGCGCCCTGTTTTCTCTCTCAGCCACGTCAGCTTCTCTCTCTGCCACGTCAGCACAAACCAACCCCCCTACAAAATCCTTTATCATTATCCAATCCACCCAGTCACGCTACAGTATTTGTTGCCACGTCATTATTTTTATACTTCTCTCCAAAACTCTTTCAACAATCAACAAAATATATTAATAATCATTATTGTAATTATTTAATATCAACAATCATTCGTTTTTAATTAACATTTAATTAATAAATATGAAAATATTATTAAAAATTAGAAAACCACATTACATAGTACATTAACCGGAAATTTAGAAACTAAAACTAAAAATACATGCTTAAATACTAAACATAAATACTAAACTTCAAATACATCAAGATGCATTTCCTCCAAAGCGTTGCCATATATTGTCGACCAAATCGGCTTGAAGGTTCAAATGTGTGGTGCGATCACGCACTTGATCTCTCCTTCTCAAGTACCTGGTAATATCCAATACACGGTCAGTGGAATACCGAACCGCGTCGTTCACGGAATTTCCAGGTTGATCATCAACAAATTCGTTCCAATCTCCAAAATTACCAAAGGAATCACGTTCATCCTCCACTATCATATTATGCATTACAATGCAAGCTGTCATTATTTTGTTAAGTACAATCTTACTCCATGCAAGAGATGACTTCTTCACTATCGCGAATCGCGCTTACAAGACTCCAAATGCACGTTTTACATCTTTGCGTGCTGCTTCTTGTCGTTCAGAAAATAACCTGTCCTTCGGTGTTTGTGGATGAACGATGGACGGAATGATGCTGCCCATTTTGGATAAATATCATCAGTAAGATAATATCCCATATTATATCGAGAACCATTTACCTCAAAATTCACAGGTGGAGCTCGTCCTTCCATTACGTCGTCAAAAACCGGAGATTGTTCGTAGATGAATGAGAGAGAACCAACCAGGAGGGGTACATTTATAGTTCTCAGAAGTAACCTACAGTACGCGCGTGATTCACTAAAGACGAGACGATTGGATCGAGACATGGACTTCTCAAGCATCGAGGACCTACAGTACGCGCGTGATTCACTACAGACGAGACGATTGAATCGAGGCTTGGACTTCTCAAGCATCGAGGACCTACAGTACGCGCGTGATTCACTAAAGACGAGACAATTGAATCGAGGCTTGAACTTCTCAAATATCGAGGACTTACAGTACGCGCCTGACTCACTAAAGACGAGGCGATTTGATCGAGGCTTGGACTTCTCAAACATCGAGGACCTACAGTATTTCGTATTCTGTACTTGTATTGTATTTTGTTTCTGAAGTGTATATGTATTGTATTTGTATTTTGTATTTCTTAATTTATTTATGATTTTTTTAATTTTTTTATATCTAAGTAAATCATAAAATTATTAATTAATCATAAAATATTTTTTCAATTATTTTGTAATACCTAATTAATTAAATTCCATTTACCTAATTAATACATTATCCTAATTATAAAAATAATCTTTATTTTTAAAACAAAAACAAAAACAAAAAAACAAAAAAAAAACTGGACGAATGGGGGGGGGGGGGGGGCACGTGGCCCCCCGCCCGGGCGGCCTGCCTCCCGGGAATCCGCCCAGGGCGCCCCGTCCTGGGCGTGCCCTTTCGTTAAGGGAGGGCTGCCCGGGCGCCCTACCGGGCGCTCGGGCAAAGAGCACCCGTTAAGGGTGCTCTGAGTGTTTTTGGTATAATAACTAATCGAGCACCATATGTTAATGTATTTAATTTACCCCCATGTTTCGTCATTCTAAAATGGTCAGGAGCAAACTGCAAATCACTAGATGAGGTGGAGGAAAGAGAAATGGTGAGCTGATATTTTAAGAAAAAAAGTTAATTTGGGATGGATGTTAAGAAATACAACTTAGACCTGTGTATATTTTTAGACATGGAAATGATGATAAGAAGGGTTGGACTGCTCTGACTCGGATGACAGGCGGAAGTGGCGTCCGGACGAGAATCAAATAAAAACGGACACTCCGGTCCGCGCTGTCTCCGGCAATTTCCTTCCGAAAATTTATGAACTAACGAGAATGTTCCAGCATCCGTTAGGAGCACTCGTGGAAGAAGTCGACCATGGAGACGAGGCTGGCCGCGCGATCAACCCTACCTCGCCCCTCCCCACGCTGTCTCCGGCAAGAGGAACTTCGCTTCCGCCGCCCACGACGACGCCCGTGAGTGATACTCATTCCAATTTTTGTTCTTACTTTCGTGGTTGTGTTTCTTAGGTTGACGAAAGAATCGCGGAATAGTTTTTTTTATTATAAAACTGGTAGGATGCTAATTTCGAGTTTATGATTGTGAGAGTTAGATGGGACGGACAATTGAGGGACGTGAATTGGGGTTCGTGTTTTGTTGCAAATTGTGATCATTGTGTGTTTGGATTTTGTTATGTGCATGAGACGGTGTTTTGTTGCAAATTGCGTGTTTTGTGTGGAATCATGAATTAGGTATTTTCGGGTTGTTATTTGGAAGTTTTGAAATTTTAATTTCATTCGAAGATATATATGTTTGAGTTTCTAGTTTTTCTTAGTTGACACGTTCAAAATTGTGATTTTTGTGTTTTTGGATTTTGTCATATGAGACAGTAAATTGAGAGAAAAAACACACATGAACTTTGAAAAAGTGATCTTTTTGGTGGTGTTATGTTCAAAATTTGGAAATTAAAGCGTTTCATGCTAGTGTTGAGACGAATTGAAGAAGGTAACAGACAAAAGAATTGTGAATTAGGTTTTCCTTGGGATGTTACGTTCAAGTTTGTGTTTTGTTATGTTTGATTAGAAAATGCATATGTGGGAATTTTTTTTACAACATATGCTGTTTGTTAGATGAGACGGCGAAATGGGAGAAGATAACATATGCTGGAATTGTGACTTGTACTACGCTTGCTGCTTACAATCTGTGCAAGGGTCACCCCGACTACGAGGAACAACCTGTAATTACTGATTCACCATAAGTACTAGTTTGGTATGTATTGATGTTCACATGGTGATTTGTTGCAGGGTTACTGTTATGTCTCTAACCTCACTTAGGCTAAACCCTCGTTTAGTGGATGCTTTGCATGGGGAATGAGGTTGTGAACAGGGGTTTGTTTGGGGAGTTGGAGAGAGGGAGGTTGGTTTTTGTTAGTGGTGTTGGGTTTGGTGCCAAGCAAACCAACGCCTATTCCTTCCATTCTCTCTTTGTTTTTCATCTCACTTCACTCAAACCTCTCTCACACTTTCTCTTCCTTGTTCGGCATTCTAGAGGTCGTTGCGGAGGCTACGGCGAGTGGAGTCGAGCTCGGAGTCGCGGAGGCGCGGACGTGAGGCGCGTTGGAGCGGAGGTTGCTGTTGAGTGGCGACGTTGAGTGAACTCCGGTGTGCTCGTCTTGTTTTGAGGTATGCTGGTTCTTTGACCTAACTTCGGATTTTGACCCCGTATTCGGTCGACCGATAGACTTGTATGATTTTGACCTAACTTCGGATTTTGACCCCGTATTCGGTCGACCGGTTTTAAATTGGTGTTCGACCGTTGGGACTTAAGTAATGCGTAGAGAGTTCGACCATTGCAGACTTTCGGTCTACCGAAACTATTGGGAATGGTCGACCGTTTGTGCGCAGAACTGAATTCTTGGACCTTGTGCTGCGTCAACTTTGTTCACGAAAACTCGTGTCCTCGCTTAGAGCGTGAGCCGGGAAGTGACGGCGAGTACGTTGCAAGTGGAAAGTGTTGGTGTCAGGCTGCCACCGCTCCACGAATGCCGAAATCAACGGCATTTCGATGCAGGAAAACATGTTGTACGGCAAGTGACCCAATCCACTGTCAACCACGGTCGCCGTCATATCCTTAGTCATCACTGAACGCCATGCCTGTAATGTCGTACAGGCTCTGTGCTAATTATGGCACTTCAAAACCTTCCGCTCCTCGCCATCCCAGATGCGTCTCGCGACGTGGACTCCGAAACTCGGAATGACGCTGCCATCTACAGGACCACCGGGTATAATATCTGTGACGATCCAAGACTCGTCATCACCCCTCTTCTTCTTCTGAGCTCGGGCGTCTGCAGTTCACGAACTCGGATCATCGGTTACAAACCGACCACCTCGATCCTTCCTAATGACCCACTCAGCTGAAGGACCACCTTGTCGCCCCCGTCCTCGACCAGACTGATGTACTGCCTCCTCCTGTGGCCCCAAGTCGTATCGGCCCCCATCGTCACTCTCGTCGTGACTTCTCACCTCATCTGAATCATCCTCGTCGTCGAAAGAATCTCCAGGTGTCTGACGACGACGTAACAACTCGCTCCTAACTGAAGCAGAAATACCACGTGTACGTGGATGACGAGGACCTGACTCGTCTGCTATACTACGTACCGCGCGTAAGGGAATTGACTTCCCTTTTCCTCCACGGTAACCCGAGGACTATTAATTTAATTTTAAAAATAAAAATTTATTAATGGATTTACTAAAATAATTAAACTAATTATTAACTTAATAATCGATTTATTTAGCAATTATCACAATTAATCAATAATCTTTTACTAAAATCGTACACAACTAATTACTAACATAATAATCAAATTATTTAGCGATTTATTTATTAATTATCACAATTTATAATCAATAAACGATTTAGTAAACTAATTTAACTCATTATTAACATAATATTCAAATTATTTTAAGTTTATCACAATTTAAAATCAATTTAAAAAAAATCAAAAAAAATCGGGGCGTTTGCTGGAGACGCCTACCCTACGTGAAAGGCGTCTGCCGGAGACGCCTACCCTACGTGGGAGACGTCTCCCGCAGACGTCGGGTCGTGGGGTCGGGAGTCCGTGGGAGCCGCCCGACCCAAAAATGTTTTTTTTAAATTAATTGAAATAAATAGGGTAATTTACCAGATGTGAGTAGTCAGGGGTCTCCGCTGGTTCTTTTCCTGGCCTCTGAGACATTTTATGTGGTGAATAGAAGAGTGATATGAAGAGAAAGTTGTGTTAAAAGAGTGAAATGAAGAGTTATATTAGTAGAAAGGGTAGAGGGGCAAAATGGTAATCTTACAAGCGATTTAAGTAGTTTTACGACGATGAATAACAATTTAATTTTGCAAATCTACAATCTTTTCAGAGTTGGAGTTTGTGATTCTAGTTGGATCTTTTATGTTTTACCGATGAATTTCAACTCATCTCTAAAATCAATAGTCTTTCTAAGAATGTTAATTTGGAGTTCCTACAAGATTATTAACAGTTGTTTGGTAAGCTTCCATAATAACCACACCACAAATAATTTCCAATGGTAATCTAGATTTGTGACCGAGACTCACATTGTCAAAATGTCAATTGACCTAACCAAGCCAATGAAGTATTTCTATACCATCAACCTTGTGCAGAAGATTGGTATTGTTATTGAAGGTAAAAGTTTCTAGCTATGTAGAGTTGGCGTTGGATGACATTTATGGAATTTTGATCCATTGTAGCTTGTAGGAATCACAAAAGTATATCACAATTCTCTCTTTTGGTGCATGTTTTCTAGTTGGACTTATTTTCTTTTCATCATAACATAGGGATATTTGTTGTTGTAAATTGAGTTGGTTAGTAATCCTTTGTGGCTTAGATTGTGTAAAATTGTCTTACGTGGCATGTGTAAGATTGGTTGCCAAAATAAATGTCAAAGTTTTGAGACGTAGGACTACAAATTTCAGTTCAATGACAACTTTTATAATGTTCAGAATTGGTTTACAAAAGGCATGATCCAATAAGAATTATTGATCTGCTTCGAAATGGAGTTAACTTTGATGAAGATGACTTCAAAAATTACTTGATCAGTTGATTTCCTTGAAAACTTGTGAAATCTGTTCTGTTAACTATATCTAATGTTATGATATTGTCGTTAAAGCCTTCTCAATTTCCGGATATTGCCAACCAAACTAAAAAAAACTAAATACAAGCACCTGCCATATTCCCGCATATGTGGTTCTAATTGGTGTTTTACTATGAAGTTGCCTTTTTGAAAGGGGGAATTGTACAAAATTATCAAAAATATTATCATAAGTGTGTCTTACAGAAGCACTTTTTATTATTACAATTGAATTTTGTCTTCCTGTGTTTCATGTGAGCTGCAGCATCATGTCCTTACATAATCATGTAGCCCTTCATTAAGTTGCCCTGTGCCTGTGTGGCATATCCTTGCCCATTTTTTCTTCCATATATAACTTTGTTTAAATTTTTAAGGAATTGCATCAACTTCGATTGCTTAATTTTGTAATGGTATTATATGAAATTAGATCTGACGATAATGTCGTGTTGTGAACTTTCATGTCACGATAAGGTTTGTGTATTAGTCACATCCACTCAACATGTGTAGTTAATGAAATTTGTTTACATCTTCTTTAGTCTTCTTCAGGGTAGCTAGAGATAAGAGGTTCAAATGCTTGGATATTTCGACAAGAAACAAAATCTATGTGATAATGTTGTTAGATGATCGGCAATGTACATGAAACTTGTGTCGATGAAAGATATAAACATGTCCAAACCAAGAAATGATTTACATGTTCAAAGTATTTATATGTTTATTCAAACACTAATAGTAGATGTATCTTTTTATATCACTAATGTTAGATATATCTATAAATGTACAATTTTAATTTCATTGAGTTTGTGTACATTTCATGTATTACTTTAGTTGAGGGTACGGACAATTATTGTAACGTCCCACAAATGCAGCGAAAATTTAAACTTTTCAAAAGGAAATAATCAAAGATATCAACAAGCAACACTGGGAACGTTACTAAAAATATACACATAAGGTGCACCCAATACAAGAGTTGGCAAATGTATAATTACATCAAAATAAAACATAAAAGATACATGTAATCATAATCACCACAAAAGACTAGAGTATCTGGATCCAAAATGTGCTCATCCTTGGCCACCACCCCACCAGAACCCGCCGCGGTCGTGAAAACCAAACGTAACAACGATGCTTGAGTTTTCATAAAGAAAATCCAGTATACCAAGTCCACCTACACTAGTGGAAAAAGTGTCATATACGTCGGATATACAGTGGTATATACGACAGATTTTTGTCATCCAAGTGTCGGACGTATATTCGACCGACGTCTATACCCTTGTGTATAGACGTCGGCTATATACGACTGACGTCTATACAATGTACAGTGTATAGACGTCGGTCCTATATAGCCGACGTCTATTATACCTTTAATTTACAAACAAAAATATACGCTTGTTATACGGCCTATAACAGGCACCCAACCTCTACAGTAATCAAGCCCAAGTCGCCCAAGTGCCCCAAGTGCCCATCTTTTGACCAATAACAACGTAGAGCAAACCCAAGTCGCCCAAGTGACCAATCTCGTGCGTATTCACCTGTGTAGGAGTGGTGGAGTACTTCAACCACTGCAGCAAAAACAAATTGGTCGATGTGGGACTAAACGTTTACGGCCTATAGACGTCGGATATATGGGGTGACCGACGTCTATACATACAGTACGACTGATAGACGCCGGCCACGTCATACATCTGACGTCTATACATTTATATAACTATAATAATAAAATGTACAACCTATAGACGTAAGTCATTCGATACATCCGATGTCTATACACGAGTAAATAGTAAAAATATAATTACAATCATCTTAGGCCCAAGTGTCAATCTTTTGACCATTAAATATATATATGTCTCACTTGTATTTTGTAGTGTGGTACCAAACTCCCATTTACAAGTAAAGGAGTGGTGGAGTACTTCAACTCCACTAACAAAAAACTTTCTCCAATGTGGGACTAAACTTCAAGACATATGAACATACACACACATGCATGTGATAGTTACATTGATGTAACTATTTTTAAAACTATCCAAATAATTCACATAATCTTATACAAAATAAATATACATAAATTCTTACACGAAATAAATCCCAAAAAATAAATCCACATAAATTCTTACACAAAATAAATCCCAAAAAATAAATCCACATAAATTTTTACACGAAATAAATCCCAAAAAATAAATCCACATAAATTCTTATACGAAATAAATCCCAAAAAAAATTCTTCTTTCAGGAGGTATAGACGTCGGTTATACTAAAAAACCGACGTTTATACAAACCTATAGACGTCGGATGACCAAATATCCGACGTCTATACCTATAGACGTCGAATGTTTTTATATCTGACGTCTATTCGGTGACGTCTATTGTGCATTCTGCACTAGTGCTATATGCATACTGTGAGATCCTAATCCTAATTGGGTTTTAACTGATGCTTAGGTGGTGTTTAGGAGAAGATGGGATGGACGGCTGAGATGGAGTGGTGTTGGCTGAGTGGTTGAGATGAAAGGTGGGTTGCATATAAGGTGGATTTTCTCTCTCACACACACTCTTCTCTCTTCCACTCTCTCACGCATCTCTCTCTCTCTCCCTCTAAGTGTTGTGCCCCGTGAGTGGAGGTGATCTCCGACGAGGTTGAGGTGGTTGGCGTCTTTTGCTTGTGGAGGTGAGTTGTGTTGCTAAACCCATCCCTTGTTTCTTCTTCTTTCTCTCTGTCAACCTACCTCGTTTTCAGTTGTTGTGGTCGGTTTGGAGATTGATGGAGGTGGAGGTGTGGTTGTGAAACAATGAGGAGGTGCGATCGTTGGTCAAGCGAGCGTTTGTCGGTGGATTGTGATATTGGGCAGAAGTGCTCGTGGAAGCGTCGTCTAGGTTCTTGGAAGGTTTCTTCAAACCTTCATGGTATGTCAAACTTGTAGTTGTAGCTCACTTTTGTAGCATGAGTATTTGGAAGTCGACGGTAGGCCGAAAGGCTTGTCGCAAGCAAACGTGCAACAGATTTTACTGCTTGATCGGTCGACCAGTTGGTGTAAACGGTCGACCGTTCCTAATGAGAATTCAGGTTTCTGCCTCACACCGGTCGAACGATGCCCTTCGGCGGTCGACCGGTTGAGCATTTGAGGCAAGCTTGATTGGTTTCGGTCGAACATGGCCCCTTTGTCGTTCGACCGTGTGCACTGTTGTAGGTCGGTTGGGGCGTTGACCATCCAAACGGTCGACCGCCTGTTTGACTCGTCTAACTGATGACTTAAGTTGAATAGTGCTTGGGTTCGACGGATGGTGGTTCGGTCGAGCGGTGTTGTTTGGACGCATGGTGGATTTTACTGGTGGGAATCGGTCGACCAAGAGTGCTGAGGGGTTCGACCGGTGTTGATGTTGAGCGATGGTGGATTTCCCTGGTGGGTTTTGGTGGAACGGGTCCCCTTTGTCGTTCTACCGATTGGTTGTTATGTTCGTTGAACTTGGGAGATGACTTTCTAAACAGTCGACCGGTCCCTGACTTTGGTTCGACCGAATGTATGTTGTTGTTGGGAATTGTTCGACCGATTGAGTGCCGGTCGAGGCAATTTCCATGTTTTAGCGTGATTCGATCGACCGTTTGTGTCTAGTTTTGCACGTTGAAGGTACGGTTGTTGTAGTCATCCGTGTGAGGAGAGTTGTGGTGCCGATGTTCTTCCGGCAAGTGTGCTAGTGACCACGAGAGTTGCGGTGGTTGGGTGAAAGAGCCCTGGAGCCTCGTAACTGTTGTGAGAGCTGCGGTTGGATGAAAAAGCCCTGGAGCCCAGCTAGTATGTGAGTGGTTGGGTGAAAAAGCCCTGGAGCTCCGTAGTGCGTTCAGGTTGGGTGAAAGATCCCTGGAGCCTGAGCATTGACCGCTTGATAAGGGTTGGGTGAAAAAGCCTGGAGCCCTTAGATGTTTGGGATGTGATGAGAATTTTATTTATACCGCAAGTGCACGGCGTCAATGAAGACGTGACAAGTACGGGTCGAACACAAGGAGGGAGAGATATTGTTATTTTTGTGATTTTCGATTAAGGAAGAAAGTGAGAGAAATAAGTTTGGTTTGAGATTTTTGGTTTTTAATTTTCTAAAGCAAGAACAACAAAAGAAAAACTAAAAAGAAAACAAATATGGATGAGAGTCCAGCGGGTGGGGGATTAGATATCGGGTTTTGTTTAGAGAATTCTGAAACTTATAATAAATCACATTAGTTATAAGGCATTACATGATAAATGATTCAACATAAACTCAAGTAATCAAAATATACTAACACGAAATTAAAATAATAACATCATTCTTCTTCTCATCACCCTAAATCCGTCACCCCCACCCTTTGGAGAGAGTTAGAAACTCATGGATGGAGGGAAGGAGAAGGGGTCCTAGAGAGACTACAAAAGAAAACTAAAAAAACACAAAATAAAAGAACAAAATTTTATTGCTAAAGAGAAGAACGTCATTACAACATAATTTCGGGGCTATTTATAGCCGATACAAGGGACCCAAGTATGAAATACGAAAGTACACACGTCAACACGCAACTGGTAAAAATTGGAGCGCACGGATCGACTTTTGTGCGGCGGAATCGCCGTAATTCGTACATGAGGTGCGGCGTAATCGCCACCTTTCTGGCTCAGAATCGATCCGGGTTTTTCCTGTGTGTTTATGGTATGATTTAAATGTCCTTTGCGCGTATGGATTGATTTCTTTCCGTTCTTTTGATCTCCGAATTTATTTCTTCATATATTTGGAGATCGAAATTGATTTTTCTTTAGAACTTCTCCAAAATAATATTTTGGTACTCGTAATTTGCAGTCGGGTCCTCGAGCTTTTGCAATTAAGTCCCTGACTACTTTTGTGCTTAAGTCCTTGGCCTTTTTGTAATTAGGTCTTTGAATGCTTTTATGCTTGGATGAACATCAATTTGAATCCCAATAATCTTGAACTTGGTCTTTATGATAGAAAAGAATCTCTTGCACGCGTTTATGCCCGGGATATGGGTAATTTGCATTCAGGTCCCTGTATTCTGTAAATAAGACTAAACACATACCTTAGTAGCATTTATTGATATAAAATTAATCTAAATGAAAGACATATGATGCAATGTATGCAATGCATCAAATACCCCCACACCTAGATTTTGCTAGTCCCTAGCAAAACAAAATATAAGAGAAATGAAAACAGGGAAATCCTAACTCACTTTCGTAGGAATCACGGTTGCACTTAGCATGTGCAACAAGCCTTTAAACCCCTAAGTTTCCTTAGCGGACGAGTTTTGTCTCGTGAGGGTTTTCAGTTGACACACCCACAAAGTCTTAATTCAACATTTAATTAATAGCTCTCAATATCTCCACCTCAACCTTATACATCTCACTTAGAATTCTTGCATGCTCATTATATAAATCTAACTCAAAAAATCTGAGTTGGTCTTCATTCCTCCAATATTCACACCACTAACCCTTCTACACATGTTATCACTTAAATTATTTTGCACGCCTCCTCTGGTGGTGAAGTATCATTCGGATCAACCATGACATGAATCATTCTTTTAACTTTGGGTCTTAACTATCTTAAAGTATATTTTTTTTCCCGTGATTCAACACATTTGCTTATTTGACACTTTTACCCTTTTGCATTCGTGTAGCGAGTTTGGTTGATAATCCCGAGCTGGCAGACTCAAGTTACCGGATTTCAAGATACCCATACAGACCAGTGACTCGAAGACTTGGGTTTTGTAATCATTTTGCAAAATGTGCTTTCCTCACTTTTATTCCCCTTTTATTTTCCTCAAGGCTTAATTGCTATCAGAAGTCCACACTTCCCGGTATATTTTCCTCAACCTCTGCCTTTTATCCACCACTTCAAAGATTTGATTCATCCAATTTAAGTGCGTACATGTCTTAAAGGGTAATGGGTTATTTCTTTGGAACTTAGATTTATGTCATAATTTCTTGAAGCATAACTATATAATAAGGAACAAAAACTCAATGCAATTTGTACTCGGGTTTTGGTGGTTCAATCTTAAGCTATGTCCTAGAACATTGATTTTTTTTGAAGAATATATATAGATAGATAGATAGATAGATAAACACCCCCCACACCTAAATCATACATTGTCCTCAATGAATGTGAGCAAGATACAACATGGATATATGCATGAAAAAGGAAAGATCTCTCACCAACGTGAAGTACAAAGGAAAGTTCATGGCTATGTTGATGGACAAAAACCCGAATTCCCTCAAAACTTGTGAGTTGTTAAAGAAGGGATACAAATACGTGAAAGAAATGGGGCCCAAATACTCAAGGGTTGGAGCCCGTACAAACGATGCTCACTGAAGGAGTCTTTTATTGTACTTTTCTTTTCTTTTTTTTATTTTTTTTAATATAATTATGTACAAACATATATTCCCATCTTCATTTGTCAAAAGACATCAAATGCGAACCTCAAAAGTGGGTCAATGCACTTGGAAAGGGAACATGACACCACGCGGGACCAGAATACGCATGCGTGGTCCCCCTTCACAAAGAGCACTTGATGAAATGAGAGGTTCATGAATTGGACGCAAAGGTGTCTCATTCAAAGGATCAAACTGAAAGAGCTTGAACCTCTCGAGAGTTTGGGAAATAAAGGGAAACGGAAGAAGAGTTTCTCCCGTTGCGGTGTTGAAGTTATGATCGTCAATCCAAACTCTCCAACCAACTGGCTGGTGCGTCGGAGCGAGGTCAAGAACCTCGTTAGGCAAGTCCGACTCACCAGGCGAACAAAAAGTGGGTCTCATACCCAAGGTATCCTCCAAGGAACTCCTAATACCCTCAGGAGCAATGTAGTTGTTTGATGTTCCATCATTTCCAAGATGATCAGGAACAATAGTGAGAGGCAAACTCTCATCAGGTTGTTTGAAATTGAGGGTGCTAGGGAGCTCTTGCTCCACCAGAGGTGAGTCCTTAAGAGGCACAACATGAAGATCATGTGGCTCAAGGGCCACAGGACAAAAAGATAAGGCATAATCCTGTGCCGACTCATGATGAAATTGGTCCATGTTATTCTCAACTTGAATCGAATCCTCCACCAAGTGATCGTGAATTGAAACCCCAAGTCCCTCAGACTGACTAGGAGTTTGACTTTGAAAGATTGTGCTTTGAATTTGTGGATGTGGTGGTGGTTTGGTATCAAATGATGCATCCTCATGTTGACAAGAAAAGCTACTCTCCTCACGTTTACGTAATTACCGTGACATTTTACTTACATGCAGTGTTATATTTTGTACGAACTGTTGAGTGATTTCCATGAACGTAAGGAAAGTTTGTTTCAAGGAATCAGGTATGCGGTCAACTATGAGGTCCAAGTCAGAGCTTGGAAAATTTTTAGGTTGGGTGTTGATGGGCTTAGAATGGGTCCAATGATTTGAAGTGGGGTGTTGGTAGAATTCTGGGTATTCGGGAGGAGGATACTGGGGTGAAAATGAAGTATAAGAATTTGGATATGAATTGTCTCCCCACGAATCCATCACTCTCGGGTTGTACGCGGATGCGTAATGGTCATATTGAGCATTTTGGGAAAAGGTATGCTCATACTCAGGCTCTGGGGGAACATAAGGGCATTCCCTTATAACATGACCACTCAACCCACAACAGTCGCACGGTACGACTACTGGAGCCACCGATGCACTCATGTTGTCTGCCATACGCATGAAGGAGGCCAACGTTTGTTGTAATGTCTCAGTTTGTTGACCAACATATGATCCAACATAACTAGATTGTGGTCTAGCAGTCGGTGCCTCTCTCATGTTACCCCAATATCAAGATTGCTCAGTCACACAATTAGGATTGTCCCAACCATATGGGGTGTTAGTCTGAGCCACCCCAGGTTGCTGGGTCCAGAATACCAGGAAGAATTGTCCTGGTCCCAACAATGATATGGATGGTCGCCCATGTAACAATCCATCTCAACAATACACTCTCGAGTCGACCACTCTCACCATCACGAGGCTAAGCAAGCAAAAGTGCTCGACTCGACCCTAAAACGCTAACAGAGAGTGTAAAGGGAAGGAGACTAGAACGTAGAAGTAGGTGAGAAGAAGATGACTCAGAGGAGAAGGGAAACTTAACTCTAAAAGATAGATGAGAGGGTTGGTCAGAAGTTTCCTAAACAAGCACGGTTCGAACAATCCTAGACCTAATGTCGCTTAAATCTAGACGACTCCTAACTGGTTGAGTCGAATTGGTTCGCTTGATTCACCTCCCTCACTAATCAAACCAAATTGGTCAGACAGTGTATAGCTAGTGGGGGCGCTTCCGACAGAGTCAGTGCCAATTAGACAACCACTTCGTTTGGAAGACTTACGTCAACACAAAAACACTTTCTACACACCAAATTAAATTCGATCAGCTTCAAGTCATAGCAAGTCAAACCAATCTTCTCCTTCATCGAGTCTGAGTCCTTAGGGGCCAATGTCTAATTGATTTTAATTTAAGGCTTGGGTGACACTTTAGGATTGTGATTTATGGGCCACGGAAGGGTGATGAAATCCCCACCGTATCTTTTCCTACAGAGTTGCCCTTAAGATAGTTTAACTTAAATCTAGCAAAGATAGTCAAACATTGGTCTTTAGTGGGGGACAATTGCAAGGTTGTATGCAAACTAAATTATATGCTTAAATGCAATCGATAAAAACCGCGTACGTACCTTGCCTCCAGCACTCTTCAACAATGAATTGATTTGCAAAATTTAGCATACATAATGCGAGAAAATCTCTAAATGATGCATGCACTAAGGCCTTTCTAATTTTGCAAAATTTTAGGTCACAAGTTGAAATAGTGCCAATTATGGAAGTTTTCCCTACACATGCAATTCTACCAAAAAGGAAATTTTTCGAAAATAGAAATTACGAGGAAAAGGCAACAAATGTTACCTACGCACGCTCAGTCGGGTTCGCCGCCCGCTCTCGAGACTTTCCAGTGCTCTACGCGTCCACCCAGAGATGAGTCGCGTTCCAGAGAAATTTCACGACCAAATTTCCAACCCGTGCGGCGTTTCCGCCGCAAACTATACTGCTGGAGCAGTGTTTTCGCCGCTTGTTCAACTTGGATCGCCTCCGGATTTTTGCGTCGTCTCTACTACTTCCTGGAAAGCACAGAGAAAACGTTAGATCGTGAGAAACCAAAATCCAAACAAAACAAAAAAACGAAATCACAAAAACTGGAAATTCTCGTCGCCTCCCCGACAACGGCGCCAAAAACTTGATGAGAATTTTATTTATACCGCAAGTGCACGGCGTCAATGAAGACGTGGCAAGTACGGGTCGAACACAAGGAGGGAGATATATTGTTATTTTTGTGATTTTCGATTAAGGAAGAAAGAGAGAGAAATATGTTTGGTTTGAGATTTTTGGTTTTTAATTTTTGAAAGCAAGAACAACAAAAGAAAAACTAAAAAGAAAACAAATATGGATGAGAGTCCAGCGAGTGGGGGATTAGATATCGGGTTTTGTTTAGAGAATTCTGAAACTTATAATAAATCACATTAGTTATAAAGCATTACATGATAAATGATTCAACATAAACTCAAGTAATCAAAATATACTAACACGAAATTAAAATAATAACATCATTCTTCTTCTCATCACCCTAAATCTGTCAGCCCCACCCTTTGGAGAGAGTTAGAAACTCATGTGTGGAGGGAAGGAGAAGGGGTCCTAGAGAAACTACAAAAGAAAACTAAAAAAACACAAAATAAAAGAACAAAATTTTATTGCTAAAGAGAAGAACGTCATTACAACATAATTTCGGGGCTATTTATAGCCGATACAAGGGACCCAAGTATGAAATAGGAAAGTACACGCGTCAACACACAACTGGTAAAAATTGGAGCGCACGGATCGACTTTTGTGCGGCGGAATCGCCGTAATTTGTACATGAGGTGCGGCGGAATCGCCACCTTTCTGGCTCAGAATCGATCCGGGTTTTTCCTGTGTGTTTATGGTATGATTTAAATGTCCTTTGCGCGTATGGATTGATTTCTTTCCTTTCTTTTGAGCTCCGAATTTATTTCTTCATATATTTGGAGATCCAAATTGATTTTTCTTTAGAACTTCTCCAAAATAATATTTTAGTACTCGTAATTTGTAGTCGGGTCCTCGAGTTTTTGCAATTAAGTCTCTGGCTACTTTTGTGCTTAAGTCATTGGCCTTTTTGTAATTAGGTCTTTGAATGCTTTTATGCTTGGATGGACTTCAATTTGAATCCCAATAATCTTGAACTTTGTCTTTATGATAGAAATGAGTCTCTTGCACGCGTTTATGCTCGGGATATGGGTAATTTGCATTCAGGTCCCTGTATTCTGTAAATAAGACTAAACACATACCTTAGTAGCATTTATTGATATAAAATTAATCTAAATGAAAGACATATGATGCAATGTATGCAATGCATCAGGATGAAAGAGCCCCGGAGCCCTGGTCGTGTCGTGGTAGCTGCGGTTGGGTGAAAAAGCCCTGGAACCCAGCTTAACGACGTTGAGTGTTGCGGTGGTTGGGTGAAAAAGCCTTAGAGCCCTGTAACTGTGTGTGGTAGTTGTGGTTGGGTGAAAAAGCCCTAGAGCCCTTTGACGTTCGGGTTGGGTGAAAGAGTCCTGGAGCTCTGGTCGTGTCGTGGTAGCTGTGGTTGGGTGAAAAAGGCCTGGAGCCTAGCTTGACGACGTTGAGTGTTGCGGTGGTTGGGTAAAAAAACCCTGGAGCCCTATAGCTGTGTGTGGTAGCTGTGGTTGGGTGAAATAGCCCTGGAGCCCAACCTTGTTGTTTGTGCTTTTCTTGTTGGTAGAATCGCATGCTAGAGTGTTTCTGTTTCATGCATTGTAGAGTTTGGCATACGAGGTTTCCTTCTGGAAACTTAGGCATTGTTGCATGTTTGTTTTTCAGGCCATGATCGGCGTTAGGGGGTGGTGACCGAGGAGATGAGCGTCGCTACCAGATCCAGCTTTCTCTCATTTGAGGTCTGAGTGATTACTTGTATTTGTTGTATAGCCTTTTGATGTAATCACACTTTTGAAATACTCGGATATATATTATGTTGGTGCACCTGTTTCCTTGTATTTGAGTAATAACCTCTGTTTGATTGTATGTTATAAAATATTAAATTCTTCCGCGGTTTGAGGATGCTACACATACTACGTACAATGAATGATCCTATCATACTAGTATCTCATGACAATTCATAGACAATAACATAAAAGACACCCCTCCAACAATCCATGTTCCAAAACCAATTGAACAACGACTGCTCACACAAGCTGTAATACCGTTGCTCACACCGCTGCCACACAGGCCACACGATCCACAACCTCACCACCACCACACATGTCGTACGGTCCACAACATCATCGTCGCCACACAGACCGCACGGTCCACAAACACCAGCTGTAAACATCAGCTGCTTGTACAAGCTGTAATACCGATATTACACAAGCTGCTGAAGACAATGGCTGCTCACACAAGCTGTAATACCTCATCCGCTGGCAATGCCAGGCGGCTTCCCGCTCCACCTAGACGGGTACCATCCGCACTCTATCAGTCGAACCAAACACCAACCGAATGGCCGAACCAAGATCGCAGGCTGTCGACCTTATAGAAGGTCTACGCCACACATTAATTAAATACAATCATCCCATCGGTCAAACGACAAAGAGGACCCAGTCGACCGAAATACAACAGAGATGTCCAGTCTCGATTTCAACTTCCATCGGTCGACCGTTTGGATCATAAAAAAATGATCGATCCAACACACAACGGTCGCACAATAATTAAATTAACTTAAGCTATCAGTCGAACAAATCATATAGGCGGTCGACCGTTTAGATGGTCTAGGCCCCAACCAACTTAGCTACAAGTATAATCAATCGAACAAATCAAAAGGCGGTCGACCGTTTAGATGATTTATGCCCCCAACCGACCTACCAACAGTGTAACCGGTCGAACGGCAAGGGGACCCGTTCGACCGAAGCATTCCAGAATCTCCCTAACATGCTTAACTGGTCGACCGCCCGAGGGCATCGTTCAACCGGTGCAAGGTAGATTCCTAAGTTTACACTACAATCGGTCGACCGAAACAATGCAGCAAACTACTGCACAACAAATCGACGAGGCCTCCGGCAACCGTCCGACCAACACTACTACTAAACACTCGGGTGAGTCTTAAACTGAACTTGGCATACCTTTAAGGCTTGAATAAGCCTTCGAAGAACAACGATAATCACTTCCACGCCAACGAGCTTCTCCTGCGAGCTCTTCACCCTCCTTTCATTCGTATGCCGGCAAACTCCGAGTTGAAGAAACCCGACTCTTCCTCCAACTTTCTCTCCTTCACTTGCTTTTGTTGTTCACCAACTCCTTTCCTCTTCCTCTCAATCTTCTTTCTTTTCAATCTTTTCTCCTCAACTCAACAAAACATCAATTCAACTGTCAACTCACCCTTCTTCTTTCAACTTCTTCTTTGCTGCCGAACCAAAATGAGAGATAGAGGGAGAGTTAAGATGAGTGATCTCCTTAAATACTAACCACCTCCAAAACACCCAATCAACACACTCCACCTCAATCTCAACCTCAACAATCTAATCAAACGTCCACCTAAGTGGCCAAATCCAAATTGATAACCTTAATCGTAATTAAAATTTGAGTTCTCACAATTATCTTGTCTCTGACCCATAACAACAAGGCACAAGACAGAGAATCTCTAGCCATGTAGTTAGTGGGTTTAGAAGCTCAAGCTCGACAATGTGCATGCGCACTAGGGTATTCCCTATATCGAGCCTACTCAGAAATCCCCAACTAGTTGAGGATTATGGCTCTGTCAGATGTTTCCTAAAATTAGATTGTAAATGAACAACATGCAATTCATTTAGTTTTCTTTAAACACAAGTACACAATAGAAAAAAGGCTTCTCCTAAGTACAATAGTATCGTACCCGTTCTTGCATATTATTAAAAGTTGTCGTGTATATATCTAACTGTATTCGTTTTAGACTTAGTTATGGTTTCCAACCTAGTTGTAAAATCAATTTGAGTATTGAAATCACTCACCTTGCATGGTATGTCTGCCTGGTTACTGGAACATGTCTGTTGTACAAAAGGTTCGTCTGAAATTCTGAATCCGTATCGTGCCCTTCCTCAATCTGGTACGCAGATTGAAAAAATATTTTCTGCTATGGATGTTTGGTTTTTATCACTCTAGTGTCTGGATATACTACGGTTTGGCATCTTTATTTAGTTTGTAAGTAAAAGAAGGGGCGAATTCTTATTATTTTGTTTCTAGTAATTATCACCGTTATTACCTTATTTGCTGTTATATTGTTGCTTTTGAGTTCTGAATCGGTATGCGATGACTTAGCAACAAAATTCACAGATTTAACTCCTGTCAATGACAACTTATGCAACATTTGATAATTTATGCAAGATTTTCATTGTAGATTAAAATCATATCATCGTAAGCTTCTTGTTTGGAAATTTAGCAGTGGTGATTTTTATACTGCCCGTCATCAAATTCTTGTATTTAACTGAAGCCATCGTTTTTTATCCAGAGCAGTCCGGAAGTCAGAGGCTCTAGGTCAGACAAATCACTCCAAAATCACAAACCAAATCCAAAGCCGCTAGAATACTAATTGAAGAACTCACCAATATTCGAAGAAGTACCAGTATAAACACTGTTCGGCTGCAAAACCAAATCAAACCAAACCATGCCGTTCTGGAAGATGCATCTCCCCTACCAAACAAAAAAAATGGAGAGACCACTCACTGTAACTCAACATTCCCATAAAACTTTAATGTACAAGCACACTAAATCAGAACCAAATGATCACAAGACGATGTCCTTGCCGAGAGTGAACTCCTTCCTGAGCTTCTGCGTGAACAACCTGCAAGCGTCCATGCACAAGTCCACGGCCGCCGCCAATGCCAAGAAGGCTGCGGCGTCCTCAGAGCACCCCACATTGCCAATCCCGATCTCGACCACCGGCTTGCTACACTTACCCTCACCTTCCACTGCCACGGACATAACGAACCTCTTAGCGCTGTGCGGAGGCGAGGAGTGGACCGTGAACTTGCCGCCTCGGGCGGTGGAGATGTTGGAGATTGAGGAGAGGGTGGTGTCGTTGTTACACAATTGGAGGCGGAGCGCGAGGTCATCGTGGACACGCCAGGCCTCCAGGCGGGCCCACGGGTACCAGGTGCCGTCGGTCGGGCGGAGGAGGAGCCAGGCACCAGGGTTGGATCGCATGACGTGATCGGAGCCGGGGGATGCCACGAATGGGGTGACCATGGAGGCGGAGGCCAGAGGGGAGCCAGAGAGGTCGTGGACGGTGACCGACCAGCCCTTGCGCTCGCGTCGAGAGAGCCGCTCTCGCTCCGAACCGAAGGAGCCCAACCAGCGGCGGGAGGAGGAGGATGAGAGTGAGACCGAGCGCGGGGTGCGGATGCTCGGTGAACGGAGATTGAATGTGCATGTGAACATTGGCTGGCGCATGCTGCCCTGAACCTGTGCGTGAATTGGAGGGAAAATAACCAACCGTTGAACGTTTAATCATGTAGACAACTCTTGAATGTATTACGGTAGTTTTTGGTTAAATCCTATGTAATCATCAGATGAATCTCTATATCTATCTAATCGAATATTAAAAATCTACGAACTGAGTTATTCCCAATTCATATAATCTAACCCCACTTCTCACTAATCAAAATTTAGAAGGACAAAGTGACGGTTGAGAAGACCAACTAAATAGTCAAGTTGGAAGTTCAAAAAGACAAATATATATATATATATATATATATATATATTCAGGGTTATACGTCTTTCCTGAAGAGTTTCCCATCAAGCTAATTAAAATTATAGGATGTATCGTCATCTTTCTGGTGTAAATGATCACGACTCTTCCAAAAATCGAGAATATATAACCGGAGTTGGCAACATCAGGGTACCTTGGGAGAAATTTATTGACGTCGTTAAGTCAGACTAGCAAGCTGAAGATAACAAGCATGAGATCACAATGTTGTGTGTTTTTTTTATGAAATTGGCGGAATCTTTTGTCACTTCAATTAATTTAGTTCTACTGCGCTAATATTATACTAATTTTAAAGCAGCACATTGATCTTATCCCTTAAGTTAGTTTTATTTGGTGAAGATGAGGTTACAATTGGTGATTTATAGGAGGAGATATTCTCAATCAAAGAGGGGAAATTCGACTAATTCAGACATCTAAGAGGATTTTAAAAACATCAATTTCTGAGGATATCCGTAATTAATAAAATATAACTTTTGGGGGAGTTTCATTTTATTTACAAGACTATAAGTCTAAAATAACAAAGCCCGGAAGTTTAGAAGGCTTTCGCCTCTGCTAGTGGCATTCTAGAGGCATTCAAACTTCGAAGTACATGGGCACATGCCTTTTTTATTTATTTAAGTACATGCCAAAAATTAATTTCACCTTGGAACTTCCATAATTTATTCGTTCAATTTTAATATTTTTACTCCACAAAGACAATTCAATATTGTGTACACTTCTCCTAAATAATTCCATACTTTAGCATGAACCGCAAATATGCTACGCACGTTCAAAACTTAACGAAACAAAGTAATAAAAAACAACAAATATATTGCTGCCAAACCACCGAACATTCCATATTCCTTGACTTCTATACATATGTTTCTCAACTGGGAATTAAGCTTCGATTTTCTTTAAAAAATTATTCATATGTTTCTCAAGTTTTAGTTAGCGTTAATTTTTCAACTAATACAAGCTGGATTGAAATAATATCAATTATTGAAGAAAAGGAAAATCTTGAAGGAAAAAAAGAGTACCTGGAAGACCTGAGGACTACACTCAGGTTCACCGTCGAACTCGAAAACAAACCGCGGGTCGGGTTCCGACATCACGGTGACATGAACCATAGCGTCCTCCTCTGTCCCACCGCCACCGCCCTTGACGGTCGCATTGTTGTTGTTGTTCTTCTTCTTCCCCAACGTGACCCACCCGTCATGGAAAACGCACGACTTCCCTTCGACCCCTCTCAAATCCAATCCCACCTTCACCTTCCCGATAAGCCTCCTCCCGGGCCCCACCCCGCACGACGCCCCCATGCTCCCAGCGTAAACCGCCACCTTCACTGCCGCCTTCTTCCTCTTAAATATCGACTTCCCAGCCAACTTCTCAACGTCGGACGGCCCCAAGTCGAACGCGGCCGCCAAAGTCAACGCTGACTCGTTTGACAAAGGCGTGTCGAGGGCCGAGAGGTGGACGGCGACGGTCTTGGGAGGTAACCCCCCGAGACGGATCTTGCAGAAGCATGGTGTGGTAGAAAGATGGACACCGGAGTGGCGGGACGGTTTAGATGGATTTCGGGATGCGATAGAGAGGTTTCCGACGAGGACCCGGATGAATGGGCAAGGGTCCATGGATTAGGCCGGGTTGGTGCGTTGTGGTTTGCATGCACATGCATGGGATGGTAATTATGTTTGGTATTGTGATGTTAGAGAGTACGTGTGGAGCATGAAGAGGAGTGGAGGTGGTGTTTAGGGTTGGAGATGGAGAGGATTAATATGTTGGATAATTTGGGAGGAGAGAGGGGTTGGGGAGGGTTGGAGGGAGAGATAAAAATAGGGTTTGTAAGGGTGGCAATGACAGAGTGGAAGTGGACAGAATCGGATGATTTGGTTGGAGATTTAAAAGGTTGTTGACTCTAGGATTGGAGCCAGCTTCAAGTGATTGAGCTGTGTTACATCCATGGAGAGAGTGAGACATATTGTATTAATTAGATGTATCTTGAAGTTATTTTACTTGGTATATTTTTTTAGTCTTCAATTATGTAAGGTTTAATATCACATCCTGATGGTACATATTAGGTCATGAGTTTTTTTTGGAATATATGGTTGTAATATGTATTGTAAGTTATTTTAGTTCGTAGATATCATATCCTCGTGGACACATGTTCTGTCAAGAGTTTTTAATTTGAATATATCAGTAGAAACATATTCAAGTTATTTTTTTCTTGGTAGTTTTTTTAGTGTTCAATTACTTAATATTCAATATCATTTTTTTTGAGTAGGTACTTTTTTTTGAAATAATCATGGAAAATTAAATATTGGAAGAATATAAAGATGTAAATTTTAATTGGCAAACTATGAGACAAAAAAAGACACCTGGGTTGCCGTTTCATTTACAAAAAACGACATCACATATGAGAGTTTTTATCCCTTAATAAAAACGACATCATGGATGTCATTTTCACTATATGCAAAAAAAAGCATTCGATATGCCATTTTTGCCTAGGGTAGAAAGGGAGCCGCCAGTCATCCCTCTTCCTCCTCCCACCACCAAATCACTCCTCACTCCCCATTATTCCCACTCTTCGGTGACAAGCAAAGTTCAAGTTGGTTTTCCTTTTGTTTTTTGATTTTTTGATTTCGATATGAAATGTTGTGCATCTATAGTTGATATATGATTGTTATTTTGATGTATTAAATGTAGAATTTGTACACCCGAAGTAATGAGCTTCGGTACCTGATTAGTTATAGTTTTTTCGATGGAATTGTTAAATTCGTAGATAACATTCCAGAATATGTAGGTGGTTACATATAGATGATGAATGTTAATAATGAAATACGATATGATGATGTTTGTGCCATAGTTTGGTGAGTTTGTGGTTTTCGAGAAGAGATCTGACGTTAACATGCAAGTGGCCACCGTATGAAAAGTATACCTATGTTGATGTGTTTGGTGATCAGAGCACGACAACAATGTTATCTTTATTTAATATCACGAATAACGTTGTGTTGTTTTGTTTAGAAACAACACAACCATTATACTACTGTGCACCCAAGTCAGTTGTCTGAGGATTATAAAGCACTGCCACAGAGATGTAACCTGTAACCAATATGAGGCAGGTCCATCGTCCGCAGTTCCTCAGTCTTTCTTTGAATCATCCGAGCATGCACCAATGAATAGTAGTAATTATGAAGAAATATGGATTGAAGATGCAAGCAATGATGAGACAAATAATGTTTAGACAAAGGGTTAGATGGATGGTCATGATATAGGCATTGTTGATATAGATTCAACACCATTTCCAGAGTGATGGAACACAAGGAAGATCTAAGGCTAACCTTGAGCTCGACAACATCATACATCAATTCTTCCTACGCTTCCATAGATCAACTCTACAAAGATCACAATATCTATGGTAAGAAATATACTTCTCATGTCACTTCCTGGCCTATTTGGGTTGTTCATTCACACAAGTATATAACACCCCCAAAAATTCATGCCCGAATTCCACAAGTATATATATGATCACAAGTCTCAATCAACCCAAATCAATTTCTAAACACAAACAAGTAATCCAGACCAATCAAGACAAATGTTAACAAAAATAAGCTAAATGTACCAAAAAAGAATCAAACGAGTGAAAACGGCACCGGGAGGTCAAAAATCGCTGGAGAGAGGGAGGATGAGAGGGAAATCGGCGGTTATGGGAAGAAGTGAGGAAAGAGGGGTGGCTGGTAGCCTTTTGTGCTCAACTTAAAAACAACATCTCGGAGGTCGTTTCTCACCTAGAATGAAAACGACATCCGTGGTGCTAAGGAAAAAAAATGACACATGTGATATCATTTATTGTTAATAAAAACGGCATCACAAGTGTCCTTTTTTGCCTTATAGTTTGCCAATTAAGTTTTTCACCTTTATATATTCTTCTATTTTTTAATTTTCCATGATTATTTAAAAAAACCCTTTTTAATAGGTTCCTCATGGAACATGTTGGGTCATGAGTTTTAATTTGAATGTTGTGGTAATATTTTGATGTTATTTTAGTTGGTAGATTTTTTTTGTGTTGAATATATAAATATTTAATATCACATCTTGATGGTACATGTTGTGTCATGAGTTTTAATTGGAATATAGTGATAAATTGGTATACGGTTATTTTAGTTGGTAGATTATATAATATTTCATATCACAGCTTTAATTATGATACATGTTGTGTCAGGACTCATGACTCTTAATTGGAATATAGTAATAACACATGTAATAGAGAAATTACTTGACCGATATATAATTGTTATTACGTACACGGAAGGTGTAAGGTCGAATGGGAGTAAGTACATCAAGTTATGTATCACAGTATTGATGATTGTGGATGTGAGCGTGAAGTTGTTGGATTATTTTACTAGGGATAATGGGAGCAAGTTTTGTGGTTCCGTGTCTTTTGATACAAGTCGTTTACACCACGGTGGTGAGACTGAGTGTTGAAGTCATTCAACCATATATATATGATGGTGAGAGTTAGTGAATATATTTTACCAATAATTTGAAGTTGTTATGAAATAAGAATATAGAGTGAAATAAGAAAACGTGCTAGAAATAATCCAACAACTTAAGAATATAGAGTGAAATAAGAAAATTTTATGAAATAAGAATATAAAGTGGATGATACACCTAGACCATGGAACCGGCCCGGCCTGACCGACCAATTTCAGGTCGGCCATCTCGCCCAACACGCCGGCACAACGTGCTAGCAGGCCATGCCGGGCCTATGTGTAATGCCCTCGATCTTGCGGGTATACACACTGGGAAAGGAACACATGTGTCGCGACCAGAGACCTCCGCGATGACCGAAAGAGTTACAAATAAAACTAACCAAACAGACTAACTCAACAATACTCGAAAGACATACATGGATAAACAACATATAAAAATAAATGAGACAATATAATATCCATACATGGAATAGATTCAAGTACAATATGTAGAGTTAAAAGGAAATACAACAATATAGGTGCGGAAGCAAAATAATAAGAAGAATCTGGTCGACATGTCTCTCGTGTACAGAATCTTCATGTACCCATCCAGTCCATCTTTGAGGTAACCTAAATACCTGAAACAAAGCATCAACATATGCATGAGTTTTCAATAAAGAAAACCCAGTATGCTCCCAGCCTGATCCAAGTTTACAGAGTTATGCATGAAGTCTAAACTAAGACAGATGCATCAGAAAACAATAGAAGGAATAAAAGCAACAAAATACAACGGAATGGTCACAACTTTAAACAACCACACCAATCGGGTAAAACCTGAAGGGGTCCCTCAAAAGGGAAACACCACACCAGCCATGCTGGTCAGAATCAGAAGTGGGTCACTCAACAGTGACCCACCACTTGGCACAAAGCGATATGCTAGATAGACACCCCAATTCGTGGAAATAGACCTACATGATGTCATCGCGACATTGGGAACATCTAACTTGACAGAGAATGATAGCGCGCATGTCCATGACTTATCTTATGCCTGGCCTTCACATAGAGGTCGTGTGCCAATGGCCTCTCCACCCAGAGGACCCACTCGTGGCCCGTCGGCCTAGAAATAGAATATGCCCAGAATTAATTTATTGTTGATGCAATGCAAGCTATCTATAGGTGTACTAATCTATATAGCTACATAATTCAGAACGAGCTTAACGTTAAGGATATACAAACATCCTCCCCACATCTCCAAGCAAATTAGAATAATCACACTCAAATCATCTAAACATTCAAGCCATAACATCTCCACTTAATGCATCAACCACATCAAATGAAATAAAGTGACTCATAGCCATGTACGTGAACCCCTTAACCCTTCCACCACTAGCTCAGAACATCCCTTCCAGATGACTTGAGGTGGGAGAAGGTTAGAGGAGGTCAAACGGAGTCGTACATCCTAGCAACAGAGCAAAACGGCACGCGAGTTGCACCAAACCACCATGGTGAGCTCACTCTTGCGCCCCAATCATAGACCGATAGCCAGCCCCGACTCATAGGCTCCCTAGGGTCTGTCCTCACTCCTTCTTGACCCCAGACACCGCCTGAGATTTGCTGCACAAGCCATCCACTCAGAGCTAGGCGTCAGTAAGGTTGAAGACAAACCCTAGTCAGATTTAGTGTGCACCAGCCACACCTATCCACATCCGAAACCACACTAAACCTCAGCCCTGAAGAGACATCTTCGCATCTGGTCAGACCTCACCAGAGCTCACTGGATTTCCAACATGCCTGTCTGAGTCCACATCCAACCCTATCCAGTGCACACCTCATGCCCGCTAGAGGGAACTCGGTTGGTGGTGCAACATCCGCAACATCGTAGTCGTAACAACATTGGCTGCATCATCACCAGAACGACATTGGCGGCATCGTCAGAACAACATCGGCGGTATGACATACGTCTGGCACAACATTTGACGGTACACCATACGTCCGACACAATATCAGACGGTTTTCAGACTGAAGTCTGCCTGGTCATTATGCTCCATGAGCCATGCATCGTCATACATTAGGATCCGTGATCCCTCAGGTCTACTACTCTACAGAGAGTCATTACAACAACTCTTTATGCCACTATCTATCAACAGAGGTGGTACATCCCAAGTACCCACACTCTTCAACTCGGCGGTCCCAGGGTTGGCACGATCAACGCACCCACCGTCACCTCTTGGCTCATGCTTGGGGCGAGGACACAGGTTTCTGTGAACAGAGTTGGCACTTCACCAGGACTGAGAATTTCAGTTCTGAGCACAAATCGTCGACCGAAATAGTCAACCCGGTCGACCGTTCCTAAGATGACCAATTAAATAAATGCCTGCAACGGTCGAACTCTCTGCTCATAACCTAATTCCCAATGGTCAAACAATCATACAAAACCAGTCAACCGATACGTGGTCAAAATTTGCACTCAATCAAAATCATACAGGTGAAACGGTCGACCAACTCAGGGGTCCTGGTCGACCGAAACTACTAGGGGCAACCTAGAAGTTTCTAGTCATCCATTAGTTGAACTATCAACTAATCGGTCGAACAATCATGAAGTTACTTAAGTTACCGGTCAGACAAACTCACGAGCGGTCGACTATTTAGATAGTCCATGCTCTGTCCAGAAAGCAACGATCGATCGACTAAGGGGTCCTTGTCGACTGAAAAACAACAACCATTCCTCTGACTCACCAGCATACGCACAATCGGTCGACCGCCCCAGGGCATCATTCGACCGATGTTGGTTAAAGTCACCATTTCCACTACATTCGGTCGACCACCCAAAGACAGCTGACAACTGTTGGCCGACAGCTACCTAGCCGAGCTAGGTCTAACTTGCTACCCAAACAACGCCAGCGAGGTCTCCGACCTCCACCGACGAGCCAACACCTCACACCACAAGTGCGAGGAAAACGAGATGCATCTATTGAACCAGCATACCTTCTTTGCTTGCGAGAGAACATCGAAGAACACTCACGCAGGAAGCCTGAACGTCGTCACGCCTGGAAGCCACGCTCGAGCACCTTGCCACGCCGTGCTTCACCTTTCCCACCTTGCTGCTGCTAGCCAGAGCTCCACTCGCCAGAGGACGTGGAAACTGAGGGAATGGGAGAGAATCAGTGAGAGATGGAAGTGAGGGAGAGGAAGGAAATGGGTTGGTTTCTCCTCCACCAAAAAAAACCAAGCCAACGCCCAACCATCACCCTACACCATCACTCTACCACCCCTACACCCATACCCCATCCCCTCACCAACTCCTCCTTCCCCATGCAAAATCCCACCTAAACTGGGATTAGCACTAACAAGGGGTTAGGATTTTACAATTATTTTACGATGTGATTACCCATGTTGATAGAATTTTGCACTTGCTGCCAAGTACGTATTTATACCACGAATCCGTAGTTTGGTTTTATAACTGCTCATACTTGTATTGATTTCATGTCATCCATATGTCTCAAAATCCTTGCACTGTAGATTTATGATTATAGTGTTAGAGACGTGAAGGTTGAATATTCTCTGTTGATTTGTTGTTTTATGATTATTATTGTTATAGACTTGAAATAGAAGTGCAAACCTTGGTTTGGAATTTAATAACATTTTCTTGTCTAATTTCAATTAATATATAAATAACAAGTTAAGACAATAAAGGTTTTATTTTTCTTGTCGTATACTCACTATTTGGTACCTGATGCATATCTAGTGATTTATATAGTAGAAATGGGTTGACTTTTTGCATCAATGACCTCTTAATTAGGACCTAAAAACTTTGGACTATTAGTGCCTCGAATCATGAGTTTCTTTTGAGAAAGAATGAAATTATGAATGTTTTTTAAATAAAAAGGAGTTCATTTCGTAATATTTGTGAATTCGGAAATATATTCATATGGAAGGGAGATTGTATAATCTTATATGGGGTTTTCCATATATAACTTATCATATGAAAATGAATTTTATTTGTGATTTATCCTTGTTTTAACGTAAGCTTTATTTGGAAACTATGACCTCCTTTTAAGACAAATATGTGTCGTCATTAATTCTGTTTTTGTTTTACTCTATATGTTGTAACTCCTCATCATTTGATGCTTAAATTCGAGTTGCCATGTAATAATTGGCATTAAACGGATTTCATTATGATATTAATCAATACATGGAAGGATGATATCTCTTGGAGCCTTTGAAATTTGATTTGAAATGTGGTTCTGAATGATATTTAAGTTTAAGGTTCTTATAAATCAAATAGATTTATACTATGCTAAAAATATGGGAAATGATTTCTATCTCATGTGGCTTTTTATAGATTCACTTGCTTGATATTCATTATACAAATTGATATATTAATTTTTAGCATGCATGTGAGTGACCTTCTCTTGGACGGATATGTTCAAAGATAACTAAGCAATTTAAATGGCAAAAGAATTGGAAATTTTTGTTTGTTGTTTCAAAACTCAGATATTACTTGATTATCTATTTTTACCAACTTCTGTTTTACATGTCACAACCTTGAGTTAGTTCCCAAAATTATATGCATATAATAAGTTAAGCTTTTTTGATACATGTAATGCATGGTCATGATTATTTTTGGTTTGAAATTTGCATAATGCATTCTCAACATTGATATATGATTAAGTATATTTGTGTTTTATGATGTGTCAGTTGCCTTGCATGCATGGATGTGGCACAAATGCTCTTCTATACGTTTTGATAAGGAGACATTACCAATTTGATTTCACTACCCACTTAATGCATATAAGTTATTGACACAATGAACTTTCAATGTCCATTGTTCAATTATACATACTTTTAAATGCAAATTCATGCCAATTGATCTTAATTTATTATAATAATTAAAAATCAAATGATTCGCACATATATAAGTTATATGAATTCCTAGTATCATGTTGATTAAAAGAGTATTTGTAAAGTGGTTCAAGCATGTGATTATTACTTGTTAATTTGATGCATCATATGATCATTCACAACTATTATGAGAATTCATCTCGTGAGCATATAATATCCATTTTGATAGATGTGTATATATAATACAATGTGCTTGTAGTGGAATTTAAATTACCATGTTACAAGTGCTCATTGTTATTGAAAATGATATGCATTGGCCTAGAAGGCGAATATCTTAATATTCATGGAATGCTACTCTACAAGATTTAGAGATTATTCTTTTAAAGAGGGTTATAAAATTTTATGATAATCCCTGAAGGATTCATAAAGAGTGTTAAATGACGTGCAAATAACTAATTGTGTACAAAAACACGTCAATTTCTAAATCAAACCCTATGGCCAGAAGACCATAGAGAGTTTAGTAGTAAAAGAGAAATATTTTATTTATCACTTTACAAATTAACGAAAAATCCAGTAGTAGTAGATAGTCAAAAATCACAAGTTTTGGATTATGCATTGCATGTGCTTGATAGTCATGAACATGAATTTTTCAAAATCATGATGTTTTTTTCTCGTATATTTATTGGTGTGCCTGAAGCACACACTACAAAGCACCATGAAAATAAGAGCATAAGTAGTGGGAGAGAAATGGGTACGCCTCCAATTAACAATATTTTGATTGGTACGGAAGCAAAAACCTTGTTGAAATCACGGGACATTACGGAAAATGTTAACGAATGTGGGTCCTACCATAACGGATGAGTATGAGGCCAATTACATTGTTTTTTATACGTACAGGGCCAATTTTCTCCGAATTATGAGTATGTCGCCAATTAATGATGTTTTGATCGGTACGGAAGCAAAAAACCCGAAGGTTTTTTTAATGACTCTTGAAGGTCAACTAGAAAAAATTGGCCCAGAAGCGCCCAAATAAAATTATCACGTTTTGCTGTGGATGTCAGCATTGGTATTGTTTTTGTGAAACTTTAGATAACTTTGTTGACTACTATCAGTCGAATAACAATGATGTCAAGTTTATCGATTGATTTGCACAATAAACAAGTCCCTAAGTTGATAGAACATCTCTCAAATAAAGATCACTTTGGATCTCAAAAATGGAAAAATTATCGAAAATTTCTTATTGCTCATATTTATATGTCTAATATTGATTAACATCATATCATGCATAAAATTGTGTCTTATATCCATTATTCTTAATCTAAGGAATGCTATGTAACGAGTTTTATATTTAAGTTTCATGAATAAAACAAGTGAGAAGAAGAGACTCAAAAAGGACTTAAAAGCAAGGAAAATGACAAAATTGCAAGACTTATGGACTGAGATGCAAGAGAGAAAGACCCGAATGTAAACCAAAAGGGCCAATGAGCAAATCAAGAAGCTCCACACCATCATGAGGAGTATTTTGGCAATGAGATCCTAGCCTAAACATCAACAACCAAATCGGGTTCATCAAACATCAAGAAATCAAACCAGAAACGAGCCACCAAAATCCAGACTCGATCCAACCAATCCAGACCGCAAATTAGAGGTCCAAATTGATCCAAACGATTCATGGTTTAGTCGGATGTTCGGATGTTATTTTATGTCCATTGATAGTATGTGTTTAGTCTCATACCAGGGGATTGTCTCCGGTTACCTTTTTCTATGACTATAAATAGAACTCTTCCTCCTTTGTATTTACTCATTCCTTAGTGGCCAATCCCTATACTTAAAGTCAAGTCTTGAAGCAAAAACTCAGTGGGGGCGATGTTACTTGTAATGTGAGTCATTTAATAAAAGAAATTTTATTAGTTTAATGTTGTCTGTTTCACTCCTTGCTTGCTTAGCGCACATTTTGTTTAATTAATCTTTGTTGAATTAGTTAGAATGTTTTCTCTTCTTAAGATAATAGTTAGCTTAATTATTAGTGAGTAGTTCCATCCCCTTTTGGGGGTGGAGATGATGTACGTATATGTTGTGAACTTTGGATGTTTGATGAACTTTTGATTGTGTAGACTTGCATGTTTGTGTGTTCATTTGGGGTATTTTGATCATCTACATGTTGGGGATTTTTGATGATTTTGCCATAAGATTTAGACACTTCCCATGCTTAGTTTCCTCAGGTTTATTGACTGGAATTTTCTGTTGAATATGCTACATGTTAGTTAAGTGTTTGTATTTGTGGATGCTTGCTTTATTGATTGAAGAAACTTTGTTTTGATGGGTTTTGCCAAAAGATTTAGACACCTCACAAGCTTAACTTTGTTCTTCACATGAGTTTATGGTTTTTGATGAGTCTTGCCATATCTTTAGACACTTCTCATGCTGAGCCTAGTCTTATGATAATCAAGTAGTAATTGACAATACGTTGTGTAAATGGATTGATAGGTTTTGCCACATATTTAGACACTTCCTATGCATTAAAACACACACACACACGACACACACACATACATGTTTACATGTATCATTCATCACTTATTTTACTTCATATGTGCACACCATCCACCCCTTAGGGGTTTCTCTTCCTGATTTCCAATCTTTAGATGCTTTCTTTCGTATTTCTTACTTACCAGTTTAGTGTAGTTTAACTTAGCATAATCAAATCTCTTTCCCCTTTCTCACCACTTGATTTCGGATAAATCAGATGCTACTCACCTCCCCATGGATCGACCCGTACTTGCCGCGTCTTCACCGACGTCGTGCACTTGCGGTATTTAAACGTTTAAACAAATATAATTTAGACATGGTTTATCAACATGCATATCTGCCAATTTTTTTATTAGACCAATATCATATTATAAATACTCACTTACATTACTTGTGTGATAATGAATAAGTTGTTCCCTTCCTGCGATTTAAAGTCCCTGAAGGGCTAAGTTTTTATTGTCCAGTCGAATAATCATATATATGATGTACATTTTCTGGCATTAGGGGGAGAAGCTAGAAACATAAAGAATACGGAGAAAATAAAATATGTTGAACTTGAGATTCATAAATAAGATTAGAAGACAAATGTTTAAAGAATGCCAAGAAAGTCTACTACATTGAACCTGAAGTTCATAAAATAACAATAAACTTACAAGTATGATTGAACCCGACGTTTATAAAAAGAATATATGTACAAGTATGATTGAACCTAAAATTCATAAAATAATTAACTTACAATATCTAGCAAGTAATTATCATACGTATTTATTGATCAGAAATGAGTGACTAAGTCTTGTATTACACTTTTACTAGACATAAAACACATAATAGTAAATGGAGATCTCCACAATCTAAGATATATTGAACTCAACCAACACCAGAAGCGTGGACCGAAAAACAGATCATCCATGGAAATAAAAACAAAAGTTAGTCATTCATTACTTCTCCTGAAGAGGTAATTTCTGGCGAATACAAACCTGGTAAAATAAATACAGCTTTTAAACAAAAGAAATTCCGGACATACAGAATGATAAAATCCTAATGTTTGGGAGACGACTATGATGTGATTATTATTGACATAAAAGTTGTAATCAACTATCTTGATATGAGAGAGATATTAAATAATTAAAAGTATTGTCGACAATTCATCCACCTTCTTTATAGCAAGCTATTTCAAGAAAAAAATGGATCCAAAACCCATAATATTATAAGAATGTCAGAAATATTTGTATTTGAAATGAATGAAAGAAGGCAAACAATGTAGAAGTAAACTTGCTTAATAAACATATTGTTTGGACATGTTGTCCAAATTTCTATTTGATTACTTACATTATATCCCTACAAGATACAAATAAAAATCACAATAGAAGGGTATTCGTAAGACCCAATAGGGTTTGTAAGGGAGGCAATGACAGAGTGGAAGTGGACAGAATGGGATGATTTGGTTGGAGATTTAAAAGGTTGTGGACTCTAGGATTGGAGCCAGCTTCAAGTGATTGAGCTGTGTTACATCCATGGAGAGAGTGAGACATATTGTATTAATTAGATGTATCTTGAAGTTATTTTATTTGGTATATTTTTTTAGTCTTCAATTATGTAAGGTTTAATATCACATCATGATGGTACATATTAGGTCATGAGTTTTTATTGTAATATATGGTTGTAATATGTATTGTAAGTTATTTTAGTTCGTAGATATCATATCCTCGTGGACACATGTTGTGTCAAGAGTTTTTAATTTGAATATATCAGTAGAAACATATTCAAGTTATTTTTTTCTTGGTAGTTTTTTTAGTGTTCAATTACTTAATATTCAATATCACTTTTTTTGAATAGGTACTTTTTTTTGAAATAATCATGGAAAATTAAATATTGGAAGAATATAAAGCTATAAAATTTAATTGGCAAACTATGAGACAAAAAAGACACCTGGGTTGCCGTTTCATTAACAAAAAAATGACATCACATATGAGAGTTTTTATCCCTTAATAAAAACGGCATCATGGATGTCATTTGAAGGATGATTTTTTTTTGAAATAAATGACTAGATAAAAACTAATTGCTATTCGACTTGAAGTTCGAACGTTATCTAGAAGAGAATTGGTACAATGATTCAATTGTTTTAAATGAATATTGAAGAGAAATAGTCTACTAAAATGCTCATTTTGATAGCACACTAACAATAGCTCATTTATTGTATATCGACAAAGATCCAATTGTAATAATAATCTAAAGATGTTGCAATAGGACCTAAAGTTCCTTATCAGAATGTTATGAAAAATTTCTTATAACTTTAAACCTAATAAGATTCATAGTGCATGATTTATCTAAGCATAATATTTCTCTGAAAATATTTAGATGACGTTCGAGGATCTACAAATATCTAGTCATGCAATAAAGATTTACAATTGTGATGTTTCCTACATTTCCGATCCACATCAATTATTATCACAAACTATTTGGTGTCATTATGTGGAATCAATACAATTTTTATGCACGTTGGTGAATCAATTATTGATTCTTACATGCTCAAATCTCTAGACATCAATATAAATAAGTGACATCTTTAAATTGTCCATGAGTAATATCTTTTGAGGTAATATATTCGTATTTTTCAAAAGTTACCACAGTTTGTGCTACTCCCAATATATCTTTTGAGAAAAATTGCGCAAACTTATTTCACAATCCTATTATCTAAGTGGAATATAGTAAATATCCATCAAATCAGTTTAACTATAATGTATATGTTTATTGAATCCCTATGCACTTTTGTATTTAAGAACTTTGTAAAATATATTCATAAGTTTGGTAAACTACGAATCAAGGGGAGCAGATTTGTATTTATCGCCCCTTAAGGACTGATATTCCTGATGGATAAAGCCTAGAAGGCTTGTAGTTGCATTATTTTTCCATTTTTCCAATTTTTGTCCAAAAAGGTTTTATTGGTTAAAGGTTTTTAATGATACATGTTGTGCAATTTTGTTAGTGTATGTAATGCACTCTTTTCCTTACCTATTTTTTTCCACAGGGTTTTGTAGCAAGATTTTTAATGAGACATGAACATAACACATATTGTCTAAGGGAGTGTTATAAATGTATGTTGAATTGAAGGCGAGAATTATAGGCTCTGTACTCTTTTTCCTTCACCAAGTTTTGTCCCACATAATTTTTCTTGGGAAGGTTTTTAACTCGGCAAATGAAAAAAACGTATATCAGAAGATGAACATCCAAGGGGGAGTGTTATGAAACAAGAATATAGAGTGGGTGATACACCTTACATTCATTCCTATGTTGTATCACATTTCTCATTCAAGTATATTCATTTATTTTGTATTGATTTATACTAATTCCTCCTTTAACTCCTATGTCTTTCTAAGCCTATAAATAAAGGTCATTGTAATATCCAAATGAAGACGGAAATGAGATGAAATACAACTCCCCTATTCTCCCTCAACCTCTTGTCCTTTTGCTTGATCGTTATTTATAACAAAATTTGAAAGGAATATGTGTTCTAATAGTATTCTTGTACATGTCTTTTATTATAAATTGAATGTACAAACATTTTGTTCCTTGATTAATGTATTCATCTTTTGGAAGTGTTAAGGAAGAGGCTCTTGGTCATTAACCGTAGAGCTCTTAAAAGATAATGATTTGCACAAATCAAAAATAATTCACAATCATGGTAATTAACATGGAAGATTAATTACCGAGATAAGATTGTCATGTTTATTAATTACATATTTATAATTAGCTCAAGAGATTAAGAAAAGAATATATAATACAAAGATGACACATTCCTACTTTTTATAATATCTTAATATCATGAGGCAATGGATAGACACAAGTAATATTTCTTAGACTGTTGTACTTAGGTACGCCTTCAAAAGATGCCAATAAGTGATTTACACTTGTGTTTTCCATTTTACTTGAGTACGCCTTATGTGATGTATTTTTACTTGGGTACGCCTTCCCCGTCAATGGGACCCACTCCGTCAGACCTCCGTAACCCCCCGAAACACCCCCGTCAGACTCTACAATCCAAAACTAACTGATTTACACATGTATTTTCCATATTTACTTGAGTACGCCTTACGTGCTGTGTTTTTACTTGGGTACACAATCCTCGTCAACCCTAAACTTATATGAGAGTCCCTCGACAATGTTGGTACTTATATGAGAGTCCTTCGGCAATGCATGAAATGATCAAACATTTTCTATATATATTTTTAAACCCTAAACTTTAACATGAGAAATGCATAGATCTAAGCACAAATCAATCTGAGATGTAAGCATAAATCCATCCAACATCTAAGCACCATAGTCATAAAAGCACAAATCTATCCTAGATCATTTCATGCTTCATTTAAAGCCAAGCCACACTCACATTCAATCAATACATTCACTTAATAAATCAACCTCAATTAAAACAAAGTTAAACTCACCAAATGTTAAAGTTTATGATTGATGGGGAAGGTGTACCCAAGTAAAAACATAGCACGTAAGGCGTACTCAAGTAAATATGGAAGACACAGGTGTAAATCAGTTACTTGGGGATTGTAGAGTCTGACGGGGGTGTTACAGGGGGTTACAGAGGTCTGACGGAGTGAGTCTCGTTGATGGGGAAGGCGTACCCAAGTAAAAACACAGGACGTAAGACGTACTCAAGTAAATATGGAAAACACGGGTGTAAATAAGTTATTGCCATCTTTTGAAGGCGTACTGAAGTAAACCCCCAATATTTCCCATATTACTAAATGGATCGTGTTCTGTTCAAATGAGCAAAACATCTTTGTTATTTGGATAACTATAATGTGTAACTAGATACTGCTTATAGTTTATGACATAAAGTGTTTTATATCATTACAAACGTAACTTAGATCATACTACAGGTTACACCACAAAATTGGAAAACAAGAAATATGATTTTACTTTTTACATGATGTATTGAAACACATGTGGGAAAATAATAAAATCAATATGTCGTGATTACGACATGGTTAGAATTAGGGGCGAGCAAATTTCGGTTCGGTCCGGCACCCAGACCAGACCGAACCAGACTGATTTTTTTCGATCCAGTCATCGATCTGGGGGATACCAAAAATTCGGTCTTCGATCTGGTCCGGTACCGGATCGAACCAAGATTTTGTGGGTAAAATTTGGGTTTTGGACCAAACCGGACCGACCCGAATTTATTCAGTCTGGTCCGGTTCAGTCCGGAGGTCCCAAAAATTCGGTCATCGGTCCGGTCCCGGACCGAAGCTCACCCCTAGTTAGAATAACAAATAAATTTGTATGAGATATGTATACATTAAGAGGTATAATGTCTGACATTATATATGATAATATATTACATAATATAATGTGATCTGCAATATTATGACATATAAATTTGCCAAACCCTAATGCTCAAATTTTGTTGGATATTGATCGAAAAATTTGGTGAAAGCAAAAACAGTAAAAACGGTCCACCGAATTTAACAGTAACTTTTTAAGTTCGAAAATGGTCGACCAGGTGGACTTGGTAAACTAGAAGGTGAGCGTGAGATTACTTTGGGTTTTGTTGATTTATTACGTGATGATTATATTTAAAAAGACTGAAGCCGCAATATCTTTTTCACTCAAGATTGGGTTTCTATGCCAGGTGTTCTGCCTGTGGCTTCCGGGGGTATTCATGTTTGACATATGCTTGCCTTGACTGAGATTTTTAGGGATGATTCCGTACTACAATTTGGCAGAGGGTTCAACCAATAATAACATGAACATTTTCTATTGTGAAACATCGACCGGTGTGTGACGTGGTTCGACTAAAATTATCACTAGCATTCTTAGTAGGGAATCGGTCGATCGACTTGGAACACAGTTCGACCAAAAATAATAGACACTTTTATTTTAGCTAAACGGTCGACCGTCTGGACTTATAGTCCGACCAAAATTGTCAAAACATTTGGAACCATTTGGTCAAACGATTGGTTATTTCGGTCGACCGTTTGCCCACGATTTTGCCTGTATTAATAAAAGAATTTTTCTGATCATGGCCTTGATTTGATTCAACGTTGTCAAAGGAGGTTATGGGATGTCATAATATGATTGGTTTAGAGGAGAGATAATCAAGGGATCACGTCTAAGTGGTTTGTACATGACGTAGGTTTGAGGATGCCCTATAAATAGGTCCATCATTCATTCCTTTGTTTAATTAATGCAAAAACTTCTCCTCTCCATATTTTCTCCATCATTCCATCCAAAATTTTTCTTATAATTGAGTGCTTGAGAAATTAAATTCTTTGGAGCTTTGAAGGGGTTATTAGCTAGATTGATTGGCTAGCTTCGATCTATCGAATCTTGTTTAGAATTTGGTGAACACTTGGAGGAAATTTCAAGGCCATCCGACGTGCAACTCAACTCCAGATCATGAAAGGGTTTGAGAATCCTTGGGGTATGATTCTTCTGTAGCATTTTTATATTGTCTGTAGTGTATCTATATTAAAATGCTTTGCATAGTTTTTGTATATGAAATTATTGAAAAATATGAAAACTGATCATAATTGCTTGTAAATGTTTTTAAAAATATATACAAGTATGGGACACGAAATCCTACAAAATTAGTTTAATATTTATGTCCTTAATTCTTGTTTCGATTAAGCTTAAACTGTAAGTGCACGCCCATGATGAAGCGGTGGCAAGTACGTGTTTAGTCCATGAGGAGTTGTGTCAAGTCTAATCATTGCAAATCAAGTGGAAAATAAGGGGAGAAGAAGTTTGATTATACTAAACTAGGCTACACTAAACAAGCAACTAACAAAAAAGAAAGATGAAAGCACAAGACTAACTGAAACTAAACTAGCAACTAACAAACTAGGATGATAAAATTCAATAAGGAAAACTCCCATGGGTGGAGTGTGTGTACATGATGGATTCTATTATAATAACTGCAAGTGCACAACGTCGGTTAAGACGCGACAAGTATGGGTCGAGTCCACATGGAGGTGTGTCAACTATGATTCTTTAGAAGTCAAGTGGCAAATAAAGGGAGAAGAGGTTTGACTAATCTAAACTATGAGTGAATTAACAATTAAACAAAACCCCCATGGAGTGGAGGTGTGTAGATATGTGTGTGTGTGAGTGAGTCTTCATTTCAATTAGGCACAAGTGTAGTTTGTGTGGCATACAAGTAGAAGCTGGTGTACAATCTAAGTGTAGGATACACAACACTACATGGCAAACCATGAACGTGCATATCTCACGTAAAGTGGAGGTTGATTTTAGATTGTCAAGCATGCAATAAGTACCTTGTGTGGCCATTAGAGCATCAATTAATCCTACATACAACCTAAATCATTCATGTGACTGTGTACCAAACATGGATCCATACATAACAAGCCACTTCCATCAAACCATTACAAGCAACAAGATTAACTCTAAAACTAGCATGAGATAAGTACCTAGTGTGACCATTATCCCATGTAATACAAGTTTAAGCATGCTACGAGTATAGATCTAAATTAAGCACATGAAATGACACAAATAAAAGAACCCATCACTAACATTTAATCTACATCACCTCCACCCCAAATGGGGTGGATCTACTCTCTACTCATTAAGCTAATTAATAATGCTAAGATTTAAAAAACATGTAAGACTAAAGGAAACAATATCTAACTAAAAAGAAAATATTTTATTTACATGACTCACATTACAATGTGGAATCCTCTCCACCTTGATTTTTTCTCCGAAGGCTTACTCCAAGTAGAGAGAATGGTCACCAAGCAATTTGTGGTTTACAAAGGAGGAAGATATGTTCTATTTATAGACATGAAAAAGGTACTGGGGGACAATCCCCCGATGTGGGACTAATAAAACTTCTACAAATGGATGAAAACAATATAATACACAACTACGAGAAGTCAGGTCGGATCCTGACCCATTTTCGGTTGGCATCTTCAGTGCTTCAATTATGAAAGTGAAGTGCATTCGGATCAGTTGTTTGAGTCTAGCCCCGAATATAATTGTCAAAATACTCCTCATGATGGTGTGGAGTTTCTCAATTTGCTAATTGAGCCTTTTGGCTTACATCCAGGTCCTTCGCTCTTGCAGATAGGTCCATTGGTCTCACCGATCAGTCCTTTTTCTCGCATTTTGGTTCTTTTCTCTTCATTTGTCTTCTTTATTGCCTAAACCCTGAAACATAACAAATAAACACTTGAGTAACACAATATGGTGTAAAATAAAGGATATATAGCATGAATGCAATGTATGATATGCTACTAATCAGTACACATGTAATAAGGTGGCGAAGAACGCATTCAATAAGGCACATGTGTAGTTTGTGTTTTCATGAATAGGAATTACCTAATGGTTGTGACAAAACCTATCATTGCAATCACTAACCTAGTCTATTAATATGAACAAAAAGAAGTTGGTCATTAAGAACCTAAACACGCATGGGAAGTGTCTAAAAGTTATGACAAAACCCATCAAGTTAAGTATTCATTTAAACAAACAAGCATACATTCATATTCATCACATATTGCATAAGATAGAATTCATTCCCATTCTTTATTACATGTATAAACATCATCTCCACCCCAAAGGGGGATGAAACTACTCATTAGACATTAAGATAACAAATATACTAAGGAAGAAAACCATTCTAATTAATTATACTACGATTAAAGAAACAAAACTAAGCTAAACATGCAAGTATTAAAAGAAACAACGTGAAACTAACAAAAATTGATTTTATTCATGACTCACATTACAAGTAGCATCTCTGCACTTGAGTTTTGCTCCAAATGCTTACTCCAAGTAGAGATAATGACCACCAAGCAAAGTGTAGATTACAATGGTTGAAGAAGAGTTCTATTTATAGACATGAAAAAGGCAACTGGGACAATCCGGTTGTTTGACTAATGAAACATACTTAAAATATACATAAACAACCTGATACACAACGAAGAGAAGACACGTCAGATCATGAGAAAAAGAAACCGCAAACTGGCGGTCTGGAGCCGCCAATTGGCGTCTGAAGTGTTTTGATTCGACCCGTTTTCAGATGACTTGTTAAATGCTTCATTTCTTCACGTGGAGTGCACCCTAAGCGATTGTTTGAGTCGAGGCCCAAATCTAATTGCCAAAATACTCCTCATGATGGTGTGGACTTTCTCGATTTGATATTTGGTCCTTTTTCTTACATCCAGGTCCTTCTCTATTGCAGATAGGTCCATAAGTGTCACCGATCAACCATTTTTCTCGTGTTTCAGTCCTTTTTGTGTGTTCTTTTTCTTAAACCTATTTATTCCTGAAACTTAAACATACAACTCATTACATAGCATTGCTTAGGCTTAAAATAGAGGATATGTGACCTGAATATATGCATGATATGATATTAATCAAATACCCCTACACCTAGTTTTTGCTAGTCCGAGCAAAACAATGAAAAGAAGAACAGAGTGAGGAAAAAAAAGGAAAACAAGATAAGTCCTAACTCACTTTCGTAGGAGTAACGGTTGCACTTATCACGTGCAACAAGCCATTAGACCTCCTTGTTGCCAAGCAGGAGTAGTGCTGTCTCCTGAAAGTTTTCAGCGGATATACCCATAAAATCCGAACATTGATGCATTATTCCACATAGCAACATGACTCGAACGACCTACTTTTGTCAATCATTCATGCAATTAATTAAGGTCTTAAGTGACAGACGTCGGCAACTTTAACATCCTCAAGTGATACATTGTGTAAAATCCATTAAGGTTCTTATTTGTATTTTATTTGTCTTTTTTCATTTTTTTCATTTTTGAGACTAATGAGTTAGAACTCGTTGGTGTTTAATTCTCCTAGGGTTGGGTTTCATGCATCATTGCCTGTGAGGACTTACACTATCACATATATCTTCCCCTAAATCACCACATAGGGTGATCCCTACCACTCGTGTAATGAGAGTTCGGTCGGTGCATCCCAAGTCAGATGACTCGAAAGTACCAGGTATTAAGTCCCCTCGGAGAGAATTTTATCAGCGATATGGGCCGTGAGAGAAGAGAGAACACCCTACTAAATTATTTCTTATCCACAAATGAACAAAAAACCCCACACTTAAGGTTTCATAAAAGGAGTTGAAGGGTCTATGACTATGACAAACTTCCTTATACTAACAGACATGAATTATTAAACTCACTAGGTCAGCGTAGACTTCTTTATTTGCTTGAGTACTAAAACCCTATCATAACTCTCCCCGTAAGGGAAAATTGGGGTGCATCCTTACGACTAGATAAAAGCTAAAGCTGGTGTACTAAATATCCTAATGCATCATGTTAAAGTCAATTTTGGGAGTTTCTCTTTTGGGTGCCTCAAAATGGTTTTGTATACTCTACACACATATAATCTCACAAAATATTTTTCTTTCGCAAACGCATCCAAATTTTGAAAGAAATGGAAAGCTTAAAGTACTAGGCAAGCAAAAGAAGACAAGTCACCCAATGATCACGATATATCAAATATATCAATATTAAATGCAACACACTAACATAACCTTATCAAAGTAAACAAAAGAAAGTGAAAAACAAAAGACAATAAAAAATCTATGTACACATGTCAAAATACCTCCCTACACCTAATCCATGCATTGTCCTCAATGCATGAAAGAATGGCTCAAATGCATGGATAGGGTGCACCAGACTAATGACGACGGTCAGAGGTGCTTGAAGAGGCACCTCGCTCAAGAGCCGACAACTTCCTATAGATTTTTAAGTTTTGCTTAGCCAAAATGACATTTTGCTGCTCTACCGCCATCTCAGAAATATCGGTGTTGAAAAGTGTTCCTAAGCTCATAGATGTGTTTGGTGAACTGTCTCTAACATCCTCCTCCATGTAATCATGCACCTATGCCTCTTGAAGGCAATGACAATATTGTGGGGTCATTTTCGTGACCTCAAGGTGGATGCCCTGTCACCACAACGCTCAAACCATGGGATGTCCACATCCCACAAAGTTTGGTCACCAGATCGGGGAAATAATGTATATCTTTAAGCTTGGAGTTCACCAGAACGTCGAACAATCTTCGACACATACAATGAGGTGAACTGCCCATAAGACTATACACGATCCACAAACTAGGTGTGAAGAACAAGGAGGTCCGTTCTCGGCCCAACACGTTCCTACATACCCACTTGGAGACAATGTGCACGGTCAAGTATATGTTGAAATGGGATGCCCGTACCCAAGCATAGATCGGTAAAAATTAATGTCACTGGTGGGCACGAGATCATCGACTAAGGGGATCCCATCGCATCAGAGATAAGTTGAGGATACAATACGTTTCTTCCCTCTAAGGGTGTCACTAAACTCGAGTTGGAATAGAACTGTACGAGAGGTGGTACGTACATTGTTTGGGCAACCTCAAACAATAAATAATTCCACCCTTTTGCTATGATATTATCATAGAAGGGTTCTCCGAAGTCGCGAATCAGGGAGGGAAAATTTAGTTCAAGAATGAAGAGTGGGTTGACCATACCTGCACATACCTTGGTGATCTTTAACAAAGAGAAGAGTGGTGGTGGAGACGAGCAGGACACATGAATAGTGAAGGGTGATGCTCGCCAACTAAACTGCGACGCTAGAACAAATCTAACAAACAAGGAAGCACAACCTCCCAGTCGACCCACTGGCAAAGTTTGGGATCCGGATCTGCAAAACAATCGGCGGTGTGGGACCACTAATCGGCGGTCTGTTTTGCTCGGACACGCTTTGGATTTCTATAGTATGACAGACAAAAGAGAGGATTTGTTTCGAAAGAAATGGGATGAGTAAGGTTGCGAAGGGGGTTTTTGAGAAAGGGAAGTGAAGAATATCAAAAAGACCTCACGTTTATAGAGTTTTTTCTTCAACATGTGTATTAACAAATTAAACTCCACAGCCACATGGGGTCGGACCCGTGACAACATCTTTTGTTTTTCTCTTTTTTCTCTATATTTTTTGATTTCTTTATATGTATGTACAAACATGAAATCTCAACCATTCAAATGGTTGAGTGCGAGGGAGGTTCATGAAGGAGCATGACCTCCTCGACTTCTGCTGGTGCTCCCTCCAAGTAAGGTTTGAGGCATTGTCCATTAACTTTGAACATGTCCCCATTCTTTGGGTTCAAGATTTCAACTGCTCCATGGGGAAATACGGTTTGCACAAGAAAAGGGCCAGACTATCAACTGTGGAGCTTAGCCACAAATAGATGAAGCCGGGAGTTGTAGAGCAACACCTTCTGCCAAGCCGTAAATACTTTTTGCACAAATCATACGATCGTGGAACATTTTGGCTCGAGACTTATGAATTTCGGCATTCTTATACACATCGCGTACCTGTTCCAATTCCATGATGTCGAACTTACGCTGCACCCCTGCTTGATCAAGATCCATATTCAGGTTCTTGATCACCTAGAAAGCACGGTGCTCAAGCTCGATGGGTAGGTGGCAAGCCTTACCGTACATTACCTGATAAAGGGACTTACCCAAATTGATCTTATACGTGGTGCAAAAAGCCCACAATGAGTTATTCAGCTTAATAGACTAATCCTTTTGTGGGGAATTAACCGTGTTCTCAAGTATATGCTTTAGTTGGTGGTTAGAAACATCAACCTACCCACTAGTTTGCGGATGATTTGGAGTCGCAGGCTTGTGGGTGATCGAATACTTCGTCATAAGCGCTAGCTTCAAAGGAGGGATTGCAGAAGTGGGTGCCCTTGTCACTGATTATGGTACGAGGCATACCAAATCGTGCAAAAATGTCCTTTAAGAAATTGGTGACCACCTTATTATCATTGGTCTTTGTGGGTAGAACCTCAACCCACTTAGACACATAGTCAATGACCACCAAAATGCAAACATTACCGAACGAATTCAGGAAAGGACCCATAAAGTCGATGCCCCACACATTGAAGATGTCGGTGACGATGATATTTTGCAAAGGCATCATATCTTGTCAACTTATTTTTCCAAGGCACTGACACCTATCACACTGCTTACAAAATTCGTAAGCATCTTTGAAAAAGAAACACAGTAAAATCCAGATTGGAGCATATTTCTTTGCTCCAAAGTGTCCTTTACATGCCTCAGAATGGCAAAATTGGAGGACACTTTGGAACTCATTATTTGGGACGCACTGCCTAGAAAATTTGTCAGAGCGGTATTGGAATAGATAGGGGTCCTACCAGTGAAAGAATTTGACATACGATCTAAATTTGGTTTGGTCAGATTTTGACCAACCCACAGGAAGTTGCTCGGTCATGAGGTAGTTCACGATGTCAGCACACCAGGGGTTATCTTCGATCATGAACAATTCTTGTCTGGAAATTTGTCATTAATAATTTGGGCTTGTGGGTTGGTCGTCTCAAGACGAGATAGGTGGTTTGCTACAACATTTTCACACCCTTTTTGTCCTGAATCTCGAGATCGAATTCTTATAACAACAAGATCCATCTCAAGAGTCGAGATTTGGCATCATTGTTTGCCATGAGGTGCTTGATGGCTGTGTGATCAGAGTGGATAATCACGTGGGAGCCAATCAGGTACGACCAGAATTTCTCTAAAGCGAATATGATCGCTAAGAATTCTTTCTCGGTCATAATGTAGTTCAATTGGGCATCGTTGAGTGTCCTACTTGCATAGTAGATCACATGAGGCAATTTATCCAATTGTTGCCCAAGCACTGCTCCCATAACAAAATCAGATGCATCACACATCAACTCGAAGGGTTCAGTCCACACCGGTGCCTTAATTATGGGAGCCAAAGTCAGCTCTTTCTTCAAGGTCAAAAACGCATGGTGGCAATCCAGTGTGAACTCAAAATTGGTATCCTTAGCCAACAACCGGTGAGAGGTCCAGAAATTTTAGTAAAATCAAGAATGGACCGCTGATAGAATCCAACATGCCCCAAAAAGGTGTGGATATCATTCACATTGCGTGGCAGTGGGAGATCAGCAATAAGACCCACTTTGGCAGGATCGACCTCAATTCACCTGCTTGAGACCACATGTCCAAATACAATCCCTCGCTTTACCATGAAGTGACATTTTTCCCAATTAAGAGTGAGGTTCTTCTCATGGCATCACTTGAGGACAACGCTCAAGTGATGAAGACACTCATCGACGAAGCGCCAAATATTGAGAAGTCATCCATGAAAATCTCAAGGAAATACTCCACCATATCGGAGAAAATACTAACCATACACCTTTGAAATGTCACTGATGTGTTACATAACCCAAAGGGCATGCGACAGTAAACGAACGTGCCAAAGGGACTTGTAAATGTGGTCTTCTCTTGGTCCTCGGGTGCGATGGGATTTTGGTTGTAACCAGAGTATCCATTAATTAAAAATGATACTCATGTCCGACCATCCTTTCCAACATCTGATCAATGAATAACAACGGGAAATGATCTTTCCGTGTTGTCACATTAAGCTTGTGATAATCAATGCAAACTCGCCAACCAGTTTGCAAGCATGTCGGTATAAGCTCCTTATGCTCATTCTCAACAACCGTCACGCCTCACTTCTTGGGAACCACATGGACAAGACTCACCCACAAACTATAAGAAATGGAATATATTATACCATGATCTAAGCACTTAAGAACCTCCTTTCGGATGATTTCTTTCAGCACAGGATTCAATCTTTGTTGTGGGTCCTGACGGGGCCCAAAATTCTCTTCCATGTGGATCTGATGCTGGACAATACCGAGGCTTATTCCCTTGATGTCCTTCAAGGACAATCTGATCCGATCTGTCCCAAGACCACCAATTAGCGGTCTCTTTTTCTCAGAATCCGACCAGACTTCTCTTGGATATGGGGTATCTGTTTATGTATATTCTGGGAATGTTTCATTAGTCCCACATCGGGGACTATCTTAAGTTCCTTTTTTCATGCCTATAAATAGAACTATTCTTCCTCCTTTTTAATCAACACCTTGCTTGTTGGTCATTCTCTCGACTTGGAGTAAAGCCTTGGAGCAAAGAGATGCTACATGTAATGTGAGTGAGTAATAAAATAAATCTTTGTTAGTTTTATGTTGCCTCTTTTAATTCTTGCATGCTTAGCTTAATCTTGTTTTGGTAATATAATTAGTTAGAATGCTTTCTTTTCTTAATATAAATGCTATCTTAATGTGTAGTGAGTAGTTCCATCCCCCTTTGGGGGGTGGTGGAGATGATGTACATTTACGTTTTGAGGTTTTGAATGTTTGAAAATTTTAGATTGTGTAGACTTGAATGTTTGTATGTTCATCGGGTTTGTTTTAATCATCTACATGTTGGGGGATTGTTGATGGATTTTGCCATAATATTTAGACACTTCCCATGCTTGGTTTCCTCATGTTTATTGGCTGAAATTCCATGTTGGATATGCTACATTGTAGTCGTTTAATTGCTTGATTGATTGAAGAAACTTTGTTTTGATGGGTTTTGCAATAAATTTCAAACACCTCCCATGCTTAGCTTTGTTCTTCACATGAGTACTAGTTTTTGATGGGTTTTCCATAATTTTAGATACTTCTCATGCTGAGCCTCATCTTATGATAATCAAGTAGTCATTGCTAATATGGTGTGTGAATGGATTGATAGATCTCGCCAAATCTTTAGACGCTTTCTATGCATGAAGACACACACATGACACACATACACTTACATGCTTACATGAGTCATTCATCTTTTCTCTCACCTCATATGTGTTCACACTCCACTCGTTAGGGGTTCATCCATATTTCGTTCCATATCGTTTGTTGCATTTATTTAGTTTTCATTTGCATTGTAATCTAGTTTGTTTTGCATTCTAGCATCATTGTCTTTTTACTAGTAGCATAATAATCTCTTCTTCCACCATTATTTCCCACTTGCTTTCAGAAGAACCAGAGCTGACACACCTCCCTATTGATCAACCCGTACTTGCCCCATCTTCATCGACGGTCATGCACTTATGGTTAAAGCTTGATTTCAATCAAGTTTTTGGCGGCATCGTCGGGGAGGTGCTCTATTGAGACTCTGGTTTGGACGATTCGAGTGGATTTAATCATTTTTTACTTTTGTTTTGTTCAATACATTGATAGTTTACTGCGGAAGCAATAAGGAAAATTTGATAGCATTTGAAGCTATCAAGACCGTCAGGTAGCGGTCCAAGACCGCGGATTGGCGGTCTGGTGAGCTCTGTTTACCCTTTGTTTTCTTTTGGTTGTTGGCGATTCCACTATAATTGTCTGGGAGCCTTATATTGCATGTCTAAATCTGTAGATTGTTTCTAGATTAATCAATAAACCCATAAATCCTCCTTCTATACAACTTGGACCTTAAAACTCAAAGCAAAGGATTAGACTGATTGTCATCTAGGTCATGCATCATTTGTAGACCTCACACGCACTCATTTTTTTTACATTCTTGTTGTCGATTGCTGGCGTGATATTCGTGCACCCATTCTCTCATTCATGCATGTTTAAAGCAACATTAGTTAGTAAGGTGCATCAGGAAGGGAGTGAGGTGAGCATTTGTTTGGATTGTTGGTTACTAGATTAAGACCCAAAACACTACTAAGGAAGGGTTCTCCCATACAAGATAAGGTGGGGGATTTCATCACCCATTCCTTTGCGCCAAAAATCACTCCTAATCGAAAGCCTTAATCTAAAATCATGTAGACATTGGCCACAAAGACTCGGGCACATTAGGAGAATGATCCGGTCACGACCGTGATAGCCTGATTGACGTCGCCCACTTTGTGGATAGTAGGAGAGATGAGATCTCCACATATTGGCTCACTAGGTGGGCTTTGTGTTCTTCATTGTAGGGAGGTGAAGTGTGTTGAGGCTGTGTGACCTCGCAGTTAGGTGTCATCCAGCTGTAAGGACATATAGTGACCTTAGGCTATTTGAGCCGTGTTTGCCAGCTTAGGCTTGTACCATCACCCACTACCCACACTAGTTCTAGGGATTCTTCCCTTCTCATCTGAGTCTTCTCCTCCTCTTTATTCTTCGAGTAGTTTCCTCCTCTGAGATGGTTTTAGAGTCGAGTCAAGCATTTTATGCGAGGTTGGGCTCGTTCTTGTGAGAGTGCTCGACTTGAGAGAGAGTGTTTTTCTGAGATGGACGAGTTATGTATTCATTCATCTCTGCCTCGAGCTCCTTTGGAGCGTAAGGCCGAGTCCTCTCATGAAGAGGGGGGTGGCCAGGTTCCATACATGGATTACCTCGATCCGCTCCCACCTCCACGTACACCTCCTTCTCAACCTCTGACTCGGGAAGAAGAGGGATTCGGTCAGGATCGAGTTCTTGCTACACCACCACCGTTAGCTCAACGGGATAGACCGATGACTCTGTGGGAGCAGACCCATCTTGTTCGGGTCGTGCAACCTTTTTGCATAGTTGTCCTGCCCGCTCATGGGAATAACTATGAATTGAAACCACAATATGTGACCATGCTTCCTCCCGTCACTGCCAATAAGGAAGATCGATACATTTTTATACGTGAATTTGAGGAGCTATGGTCACTATTCAAGCTTCAACAACGTAATGAGGATTTCCTCTGGTTGATGATGATTCCTTTTGCATTGAATTATAATACACAGAAATAGATGTACACCCTCCCGACAAACTTGTATCGATCTTGGGAAGACTTTGTCACCGTCGTTCTGAAGAGATTCTTCCCCCAAAGGAATACTCAATAGATACGACACTAGATACATTAAATGTATCAGACTGAGACCAAATCATTTCATGATTTCTTTGAGAAGTTCAAGGATTTTTTATTGTCATGCCCTCATCATGGAATTGAGTTGTGGCAGTCGTGCCAAATTGTTTATGAGGGATCGACTACAACACCCACACATTGTTGGAGTCGATGTGTCAAGGTGATTTCCGAATGAAACTCATTGATGAGGCATGTGATACTTTTGAATTAATGGTTAAACTTACCATTGAGTGGGAAACCATGAGAGTGCCGCCAGTGACCAGATCTTCTGGTCGAGGTAGATCATACCAAGTTGAGTCAACTATTGCTTCTAAGGCCAAAATGGATGCTCTCATGCGTAGGATTGAGAGTTTAGAGTTGAACCGAGCTCATGTAGCTCTGGGCGCTACTCCCGCTTGTAGTAGGCGTGGAGTTAGGGGACACAGTGACTTGGAGTGTGCTTACCCTCTAAGCGATACTAAGCATGCAAATGCGATGTATCAACAATGGCCTTGTAAGGACCCATACAGTCACTCCTACAACCTGGGATGACAAAACTACCCTAATTTCTCATGGCGGCCTAGTAGGGGCCACGGTCAGAGCACACACGTTCAATCTCAACCCCCATGTCATCACCCTCCATGCCCATCGGCGACCTACGAACCCCCACATCAAAGGACTCAGCCCTATACTCACCACATACTTAGGCTTCACCATCGGGTTATTCTAGTCAGACTCTACCCCAGCAGGTTGACCCAAAAGGCCCCTCTCTTGATCAAATCCTTCAAGCATTCATGTAGAGCATGCAAAGTTCCTTCAAAATTTTGGAAGTCCAAGTAAGCCAGTTGGCTCATCCGCTCCGTGAACGTGAGACGGGTTAATTCCCAAGTCAACTCGAGGTGAATCCCTGAGATACCCAATCTCAAGGAAGGCCGTTAGTGCCTACAACTACCTCTTAACCGACCCATCATATCAATGTGATTCATACTTTGAGGTTTGGTAAGGAGGTGGACAACTAAATAGGGTTGCCTTCCTTGCAATCACCATCTCTTGGTGTCACCAGACCTGCGGTGCGACCTCCATCTATGATGGAGCCGTATCCTAAGTCTCCCTCAATGAATACTTCCAAGAAGGAGCTTAATCCTGAGGTTCCATATACTTTTATTTTTACAATGTGGCCGAACCCTGAGGTTCCCTTGAAGGGAATGTGTTCTAAAAGTTTTACTTTTAAATGTCAATTATTATGAATTGAATGAGAAATCGTTTTGTTCCTTGTTTATGTTATTCGTCTTTTGGAAGTGTTAAGGAAGAGGCTCTTGGTCCTTAACCGTAGAGCTCTAAAAGATATTGGTTTACATAAAACAAAAGATATTCGCAATCATGGTAATAAACATGGGACATTTATTACCGAGTTAAGATTGTCGTGTTGCTCATAGATCATTGTAGCTCTACAAGTGAGTGACAACACTGGTACACAAAAGAGGAAAATAGTACTTTTGTATACCGAATTGACCTAACAAGTAAAATATTATAGGAATGTGTTTCTGTGTCATTAATATTTTACCGTGTCCTTGGTCCTTTGATATGAGACTTATATCTGATCGCTTAACGAGTTCTTAATTAGACTAGTGTCTTGAGCTATCGATGAGTGTAGGGTAAAGGCATTAGTTGGTTAAGTATAACTTTCGTTGGAGAAGATAGTTAGTCAAAAGATTATCATTGCCCCTCTTAATTGCGTGATGATATTAGTGGGCCCCTTGATAAAGCAAAGTTATAATGTGCACAATGTGATTTGAGTTAAGTCACATATTTATAACTAGCTTAAAGAGATCAAGAAATGAATACTAATACAAAGATGACACAATACTACTTAGTCTGTATTCTTAATATCATGAGGCAAGGGATGGACACAAGTGGTGCACTCCATCACTAAATGGACCGGGTTTTGGTTCGAGTGGAATTAAGACATCTAACTAATTGGGAGCTATAATGTGTAGCTAGATACCGCTTATAGCTTGTGATATTAAGCTCTTAATATCACTGCCAACTTAGTTTAGATCCTCCATAGGTCACACCACAAAACTGGGAAACAAGAAATGTGGATTTTGAGTTCATAAGATGTGTCGGGTTTCATGTAGAAAATATGACACATGGGATGAACATGCAAAATCAAAATTATGTTGTGATTGATAACGTAATTAGAATCTAAATTAAATTCATATGTGATGTAAATATTATGGGGTATAATGATTGATCATTACATAGGATACTATGTTACATAAGTTGTGAATTTACTACTAATCCCGAAATGTCAAATTTTGTAGGGGTTAAACCGAAATTTGACAAGTCTGCAGAACAGTGCTCAAACGGTCGACCGCTTAGCAGTAAACGGTCGACCGGACATGTCTCGACCGATAATAGGGAATTTTGATCTGTTCGAACGGTCGACCGAAAGTAATCGGTCGGTCGACCGAACATTGCGATGGAATAATTCCTGTTACGAACGGTCGAACGAGTTATTGAACGGTCGACCGAAACCTGGTTCGAGCGGTCGACCGAACTTCCAAACGGTCGACCGGTCCAGACGGTTTTATGCAGAATTAATTTAAGAATTAATTAGATCATGCATGGAATTGGTCCATAATTGATTGAATTCGTGGCTAAGATTATTTATTATTAAATAATGGATGGTTAGATGGAAGTTTGCATGAAATCATGGGCAAGGGGTTGCACATGAATAGGTGATTTGGAGAGAACTTATAAATACAAGTTTATCTCATTACCTCCTTAATTCATTCATTATTTTATTATGCAAAATTCTCTCTCCATAATTCTCCACGAAAATCCCTTAATTCTTAAGTTTAGTTTTAGTTCTTAAGAGATCATCTTCTCAAGGGAATTAAAGAGGGGTTAGTAATTAGATTCTAAACCCTATCGGAGATTGAGAGACTAGCTTCCCTCTCTCCGATCTTGTTTTGAGTTTGGTGAATACTCGGAGGCATCCGGCGCAGCGAGGAGCATCCCCAACGTCTCCGAATCTTCAAGAAGTTTTAGAGAACTTCTAGGTATGAATTTCAGAGCCCATATTTGTTTTAATAAAGTTTTGAAACTAGTTATTGAAACAAATTGATGCATAAATGAAATAAATCATAGAAAATTGTAAATTGATCCTTATTGTGCATAACAATTTCGAAAATAAATATGTACAATTAAACATGAAATCCTATAGTGGTATCAGAGCTTAGGGTTCAATTTTCTCATGATTTAAGGCTGTAAACGAATTTAGTTTACCATCTAGGATTTAAACAATTCGATTTACCGGTTTTTTCGGTCTATGAATGTTTGTTGATGTAATTCTCCATAATAATTCATTCTGAATGTTTTAAGTGTTTTAAAACATGCCATGTAATTACTAGAATTAAGATTTAGACATTTGTCTAACTTGCAATAATTTCGTTTTAAGTATAAACGATTATTTTGTAAGAGAATCAACAAAACCAAAAAACTGCGGTTCATCTTTCCATTGGAAATTGGATGGACAGCGGTTCATAATTAATTTTTGAACTATGGATGCATGAAAAACATTTTTAATGGATTTCAAAATGTTTTTCAAAGAATTGTTTGGGATTCTAGATGCTCGATAAACTAGGGTGGATAGTTTATAGCGATATTGCGTGCATGGATGCTCGAGTTGTTTTTGCAGGAATTGTGAGTTTATATGTTCCAAATCAGCGCCTATGAATGTTTATAATTGTTATAATACAGGGGCTTATGTATGTAAAAGCCAAATTCTCTATTTCCATCTTTTAGATAATTGCATATTCATATGAGAGGTTTTACATAGGACTTGCACTAGTTGGTTTTTTTATCGAATGTGAGGAGCATGTTTATTTTCTATAAAATCTACATCTACGGTGCAAGAGGAAGTCGCCGCTGTAGCGCATCGATCGAGGATCGGGGATCGAGGATCAAGGATCGAAGGGAACATATAAACTCACACGATGTGGATTGTGTGAATGTTTAATTTCTGTTTTTAATTTCTGCTATGCATGTGATGAATGTGGTGAATGTTAGGATGTGTATGAATATTAATATGCATGATAACCTAAAATTCCAAATCACATGTAAATATATGAAATTGTCCAACAAAAATTAAGAATAATTTCCTTCTTATTTCATCCACTAGCAGCCATTGATTGAGGGATACTCTGCTCGCCCTTAGCGGGAGATAGCTCCCTCCATCTTTGGGAATAGTGGGAGATATAATGGTTGTCTGTTGTTGTGCCACGATTAAATGTATGAGGTGTGTTTCACCCTAGTGAACCCCAAGTATGTTTAGTTGTGAATACAATGGATAAACGTATCTCGTATCAAATGAAAATAAGTTTTCTTAACATTACCTAGAGCCCTCGCTCGGTTTTGGGAAAAAGTTTTTCTTACGAGGATAGGTCGCATTCCCTCATAATTAAAACGACAAGAATCACAAGAGTTTGAAGATGCTAATATTGCTAAAATTCAAAAAGGTTGTGATTACAAAATGTTTTTCTTACCTTGATGTTGTAATGTATTCGATAGCCCTTAGCTAGTCTATGTTACAATTAATGGGATCTTGGATTGTTGCATTTATGGGCAAAATTTTTATTTGCAACATTTACATTTGTATGTATGTATAATAAACATAAAATTGGCATTAAAATCCTGTATGATTTATTTTGTAGAAAAATGTCGAACATCCAACCTATCGTACGATCCATGATAGCAAAACACCCTTTAGCAAATGATGGCTCAAACTCCATTAGTTGGCAACTCAAACTCAACATCGTGTTAAAGTTTGAGAAACTATCTCACATTTTGGAAGGTCCAATCCCAAAGTGGAATGAGAGATTAACCGATGAAGAGAAAGAGGCTAAATCCAAGTGGGAAGACCAAGAGAACAAAGTTCACGGTCTTATGCTAGCATCCATGGGTGACTCGCTTCAAGAGAAATACTTGAATTCAAAACCCAAGAAGACCATGGAGGCTTTATCAAAGATGTTCATGGATAGTGCCCGAAAGGAGCGCTATAAGACCACCATCGCACTCACAAGGTGCCATATGGCGGAGGGAACATCGGTATCTATGCATTTTCTCACGATGCAAGGATACCTTGAGAAGTTGGCAAAGCTCTCTTCCCCAATGCCCGAGGACATTGCTGAAGATATGATTCTTGGCTCTCTAGCCCCGTCCTTTAAGGACTTTGTGATGTACTATCACGTGCGTGAAAAAAGGGTGAGTCTTGAGGAGCTGCACAACGCTCTCAAAACTGCTGAAGTTGACATGGGCAAGGGTAGGGACAAGCAAGTCCTTGCCGTCCATGGGAGGAGCCAAAAGATTGGTAAAGGAAAGGGCAAATCTACTAAAAGTGGTTCAATCAAGAGCAAGGGAGTAGGAGGTGCTCATAAGATTGCCTCGAGGGGGAAATCTCAGAAATCTCCAACTCCCAATACAGAGTGCTTTCACTGCGGGAAAAAGGACACATCCGGCCAAATTGTCCCAAGTACAAGGAAGACCTTGACAACGGAGTGATTGAACGTCGGCGCCCCAAAAAGGCCAAAGGTATATTTGTTATTGAAATAAATTTAGCCACCTTTGTCCAGGATTGGGTAATTGATACCGGATCTTGTGCTCACATAGTTTCTAATGTGCAGCTACTCATGGATAGGAAGGAACTCGTAAGGAACGAGGTAGAATTGAAGGTCGGAAATGGTGCGAATGTGTCTGCGGTTGCACAAGGTTCTGTGGTGCTTCAATTATGTAGTGGTTTAAATTTATGCCTAAAGAATGTTTATTATGTACCTTCGATTAGCAAGAATATTATTTCTGTATCATGTTTGGATATGGATAATTTCAATATAAATATTTCAAATTCTTGTTTGTCTATATCGAAGAATGGTGTTTTCTATGCAAATGCGTTCATAAGGAATGGTCTCTATTTGCTTGAATTGAATAATAAACAAATCTTTAATATCAATAACAAAAGACTTAAGACCACTCACGAGAATGATACTCTCTTGTGGCACTATCGTCTTGGTCACATAAATGAAAAGCGCATCAAGAAATTGCAAGAAGCTAACGTTCTTGGTCTACTTGATTTTAAAACATTGGAGACGTGCCAACCATGTCTAATGGGAAAAATGACCAAGAAGCCTTTCAAGAAGAAAGGCCCAAGGGCGAGTGGCTTGTTGGATTTGATACATTCCGATGTATGTTGTCCAATGAGTACTAGTGCACGAGATGGTTTCAGGTACTTCATTACGTTCACGGATGATTATAGTCGTTATGGCTATGTTTATCTTATGAGAAACAAAAGTGAATCTTTTGACAAGTTCAAAGAATTCACGAATGAAGTAGAGAACCAACTCGACAAGAAAATCAAGTCTCTACGAACGGATCGTGGAGGTGAGTACTTAAGTGCCGAATTTGACTCATACCTAAAGGAGTTTGGTATTATACCTCAACTCACCCCTCCCGGTACACCTCAGTGGAATGGGGTATCTGAAAGGAGGAATAGGACATTGCTCGACATGGTTCGGTCAATGATGAGTCATGCGGAATTACCTCTTTACTTTTGGAGTTATGCACTACAAACTGCGGCTTACACACTAAATAATGTTCCATCCAAATCCATGGAGAAAACTCATTATGTGCTATGGAGTGGTAAAACACCTAAGCTCAATTTTCTCAAGATTTGGGGTTGTGAGGCTTACGTCAAGAGATTGATGTCGACCAAACTTCAACCAAAAGCGGATAAGTGCTTCTTTATTGGTTATCCTCGTGAGACAAGAGGATACTACTTTTGGAATATCACCTCCAATCGAGTGATTGTAGAGAGGGATGCCACATTTCTGGAAAAGGAATTTCTAGAAAGAGTAAAAAGTAGTGGGAGTAGGAGTAGGGTTGTGCTTGAGGAAACTCAAGATACTCTACAAGATCATGACATGAATGATGACATTCAAGATCATGAAGGCCCAACCGAGATTCCTTTGGTTAGTGGGAGCGTGAGCGAGAGACCATCACAAGAAATTGTGAGAGAATCTCAATCATCCCCACCAAGTGTGCTTTCAAGCGTTGAACGTGAACCAACTCCTCAAGAAATTGTGGAAGAAGTTCGAGAGACACGAGAAGAACCAAAAGAACTGAGAAGGTCAACAAGGGAAAGGAAGAACCCGACTTATATCTGGGACTTCATGAAATCATGGTACTAGATACCAATGATCCCTTGACCTTCCAAGAAGCAATGGAAAGGGAGGACTCCAAACTGTGGCTTAAGGCCATGGAATCCGAAATAGAATCCATGTATGATAATCAAGTGTGGAACTTGGTTGACCTTCCTCAAGGGAAAAAGGCCATTCAAAATAAATGGGTTTTCAAGAGGAAGATGGACATGGATGGGAACTTGACAACCTACAAAGTGAGGCTTGTAGTGAAGGGTTTCACTCAAGTTCAAGGAATTGACTATGATGAAACTTTTTCACCGGTTGCTATGTTCAAGTCTATTCAGATTATGCTCGCTATTGCCGCATTTCATGATTATGAAATATGGCAAATGGATGTCAAAACGACATTCCTTAATGGGAACTTGGAGGAGGATGTGTACATGGTACAGCCTCAAGGTTTTGAAGATCCAAAGAATAGCGAGAAGGTATGCAAGCTTCAAAGATCCATTTATGGATTGAAGCAAGCATCAAGGAGTTGGAACAAACGCTTTGACGAGGAAGTGAAGAAGCTTCACTTCATTCAAAGTAAGGAAGAACCTTGTATATACAAGAAGGTTAGTGGGAGCCATGTAGTATTCCTAATCTTATATGTCGATGACATATTGCTCATGGGTAATCATATTCCTTTGCTTGAGCAAACGAGAAGTTCATTGAAATCTGCATTTTCAATGAAAGACATGGGTGAGGCTCAATACATCTTGGGAATCAAGATATATCGAGATAGATCCCGTAGACTCATTGGCCTCAGTCAACGTACATACATTGACAAGGTCTTGGAAAGGTTCAAGATGAACAACTCCAAAAAGGGCAGTGTGCCAATGAGTATGGGTGTGCAACTCAAGAAGTCTCAACGTGCGGAATCGCATAAGGACTTAGAGTACATGAAGGATGTCCCTTATGCTTCGGCAATTGGGTCGATCATGTACGCGATGACTTGCACCAGACCCGATGTCTCGTATGCTCTAAGCGTGACAAGTCGTCACTAATCCAACGCAGGTCCTGAGCATTGGACTGCGGTCAAGAATATCCTGAAGTACCTTAACCGGACTAAGGATAAGATTCTTGTTTATGGAGGACAAAGGGAATTGATAGCTGAGGGTTACTCGGATGCAAGTTTCATGAGTGATCCAGACGATAGAAGGTCGCAATTAGGATACGTCTTCCTTCTGAGTGGTGGAGCTGTGAGTTGGCGTAGTTGGAAGCAAAGTGATGCATTGCATACATTGCATCATATGTCTTTCATTTAGATCACTTTTACATCAATAAATGCTACTAAGGTATGTGTTTTGTCTTATTTACAGAATACAGGGACCGGAATGCAATTTACCCATATCCCGAGCATAAACGCGTGCGGAAGACTCATTTCTATCATAAAGACCAAGCTCAAGATTATCGGGTTTCAAGTGGAAATGTTTCCAAGCATAAAAGCATTCAAAACCTAATTACAAAAAGAACAAGGACTTGAGCACAAAAGTAGCCGGGGACTTGATTGCAAAAAAAGACAAGGACCTAATTGCAATTCGCGAGTTATTATGGAGAAAATCTAATGAAAAATCAATGTAGTTCTCCACACATATAAAGGAATTAATCCGGAGCTCAAAAGAATGGAAAGAATCAATCCAGACGCGCAAAGGAGGATCAAATCATACCATAAACTACCAGCAAAAATCCGGATTAAATCAGAGAAGATTGTGGGGCGAAATCGCCGCATATCACATACATTGTGCGGCGGAAATGCCGCCCCCTCAGCAATCTGTGTGCTCCAATTTTGTCCAGTCGTGTCTGGACACGTGTACTCTCCAATTCTATACTTAGGTCTCTTGTAACAACTATAAATAGACCCGAGAACGATGTTAGAAGAGTGCTTAGTCTTTGGTGGTAGTTTTTATTCTTAATCTTAATTTTGTATTCTTCTTTTCATTAATAAAATTCTGTCTTTTATTTCTTACTTTTAGTTTTCTTTTGTAATGTCTCAAGGACCCCTTCTTCCTCCCTCTATGAGTTTCTAACTCCTTCCAGAAGGTGGAGGTGACGGATTAGGGTGAAGAGAAGATGAATGAATGTTGTTATTTTAATTTCGTGTTAGTATATTTTGATTACTTGAGTTTATGTTAAATCATTTATCATGTAATGCTTTATAACTAATATGATTTATTATAAGGTTCTAAATTCTCTAATCTAAACCTTAAATCTAAACCTCCACCCGACGGAATTCACATCTTTGTTCTTGTTTTAGTTTTAATTGTTCTTGTTTCTTGCTTAGATAATTAAAATCCAAAAATCTCAAAACCCAATTATTTCTTCTCTCCTTCTTCTTCTTAATCGAAAATCACGAAAATAACAAATCTCTCCCTCCTTGTGTTCGACCCGTATTTGCCACGTCTTCATTGACACCGTGCACTTGCGGTATAAATTTAATTCTCATCACAAAGCACTACAACCGACTCAACCACTGCTTCCGAAGTAATGGTTGTCGCTGAAGCGAGCAAGGAAGGAGTGTGGATTAAGAAGTTCCTTGAAGAGCTTGGAGTAGTTCCCTCGAGCGAGGGACCAATAGAGCTATTTTGCGACAATAGTGCATCTATCTCGCAAATCAAGGACCCCAAATCACACCACAAAGTGATGTACATGGATCGTAAGTACTTCGTGTAGCGTGACCTCATCGACGAAGGCAAAATAAATCTTTTATGGGTGGACACCAACAGCAACACAGCTGATCCATTCACAAAATCCTTATCCCAAGCCAAGGGCGAAATGCATTTCGAGTCCATGGGATTGAGGAACCATGTAGATTGGCTTGATTATTGATATGTAATGGGGTTTACCCTAGTTATTATTGTTTTATGCATTGAGTATGTATGAGAAAGAAAACTTTAATAACAAGTGGGAGATTGAAGGGAATGTGTTCTAAAAGTTTTACTTTTAAATGTCAATTATTATGAATTGAATGAGAAATCGTTTTGTTCCTTGTTTATGTTATTCGTCTTTTGGAAGTGTTAAGGAAGAGGCTCTTGGTCCTTAACCGTAGAGCTCTAAAAGATATTGGTTTACATAAAACAAAAGATATTCGCAATCATGGTAATAAACATGGGACATTTATTACCGAGTTAAGATTGTCGTGTTGCTCATAGATCATTGGAGCTCTACAAGTGAGTGACAATACGGGTACACAAAAGAGGAAAATAGTACTTTTGTATACCGAATTGACCTAACAAGTAAAATATTATAGGAATGTGTTTCTGTGTCATTAATATTTTACTGTGTCCTTGGTCCTTTGATATGAGACTTATATCCGATCGCTTAAGGAGTTCTTAATTAGACTAGTGTCTTGAGCTATCGATGAGTGTAGTGTAAAGGCATTAGTTAGTTAAGTATAGCTTTCGTTGGAGAAGATAGTTAGTCAAAAGATTATCATTGCCCCTCTTAATTGAGTGATGATATTAGTGGGCCCCTTGATAAAGCAAAGTTATAATGTGCACAATGTGATTTGAGTTAAGTCACATATGTATAACTAGCTTAAAGAGATCAAGAAATGAATACTAATACAAAAATGACACAATACTACTTAGTTTATATTCTTAATATCATGAGGCAAGGGACGGACACAAGTGGTGCACTCCATCACTAAATGGATCGGGTTTTGGTTCGAGTGGAATTAAGACATCTAACTAATTGGGAGCTATAATGTGTAGCTAGATACCGCTTATAGCTTGTGATATTAAGCTCTTAATATCACTGCCAACTTAGTTTAGATCCTCCCATAGGTCACACCACAAAACTGGGAAACAAGAAATGTGGATTTTGAGTTCATAAGATGTGTCGGGTTTCATGTAGAAAATATGACACATAGGATGAACAAGCAAAATCAAAATTATGTTGTGATTGATAACATAATTAGAATCTAAATTAAATTCATATGTGATGTAAATATTATGGGGTGTAATGATTGATCATTACATAGGATAATATGTTACATAAGTTGTGAATTTACTACTAATCCCGAAATGTCAAATTTTGTAGGGGTTAAACCGAAATTTGACAAGTCTGCAGAACAGTGCTCAAACGGTCGACCGCTTAGCAGTAAACGGTCGACCGATCGGGCACCGTCGACCGGACATGTCTCGACCGATAATAGGGAATTTTCATCTGTTCGAACGGTCGACCGAAAGTAATCGGTCGGTCGACCGAACATTGCGATGGAATAATTCCTGTTACGAATGGTCGACCGAGTTATTGAACGGTCGACCGAAACCTGGTTCGAGCGGTCGACCGAACTTCCAAACGGTCGACCGGTCCAAACGGTTTTATGCAGAATTAATTTAAGAATTAATTAGATCATGCATGGAATTGGTCCATAATTGATTGAATTCGTGGCTAAGATTATTTATTATTAAATAATGGATGGTTAGATGGAAGTTTGCATGAAATCATGGGCAAGGGGTTGCACATGAATAGGTGATTTGGAGAGAACTTATAAATACAACTTTATCTCATTACCTCCTTAATTCATTCATTATTTTCTTATGCAAAATTCTCTCTCCATAATTCTCCATGAAAATCCCTTAATTCTTAAGTTTAGTTTAGTTCTTAAGAGATCATCTTCTCAAGGGAATTAAAGAGGGGTTAGTAATTAGATTCTAAACCCTATTAGACATTGAGAGACTAGCTTCCCTCTCTCCAATCTTGTTTAGAGTTTGGTGAATACTCGGAGGCATCCGGCGCAGCGAGGAGCATCCCCAACGTCTTCGAATCTTCAAGAAGTTTTAGAGAACTTCTAGGTATGAATTTCGGAGCCCATATTTGTTTTAATAAAGTTTTGAAACTAGTTATTGAAACAAATTGATGCATGAATGAAATAAATCATAGAAAATTGTAAATTGATCCTTATTGTGCATAAAAATTTCGAAAATAAATATGTACAATTAAACATGAAATCCTACATCCCTTGTCCCATCTTGTGTCGAAAGAATCAGAGTTTGAGGTTTCTTCATAAGACACTTATGCCCCGAAGGTGCCTTTTCTTGAGTCCCTGAAAAAGAAAATATCGGATCAGCATGGAAAGATGCTTGAGATTTTTCGGTAAGTTAAGCTGAACATTCCGTTGTTGGAGGTGATTCAACATATGTCACCTTATGCCAAGGTTCTCAAGGATTTATGCACCAAAAAGAGAAAAACTCATGTTCCATGAAAGATTTTCTTGTGGTAAATACGAGTTCATTGTCGGCACAACCCACGCAAGTCAAATACAAAGACCCTCGTTGTCCTACTATTTCTTGTGTGATTTGTGAGGTGTCAACACCTCGAGCTTTATTGAACCTAGGTGCATCTGTCAATCTTCTGCCATATTCGGTTTACGTCCACCTTGGTCTTGGAGACCTCAAACAAACAAAAAACCACTCTTCAACTGGCTGATAGCTCAATGAAGAAATTGAGGGGCGTGGTGGAAGATGTTCTGATCGAATTGGGTGAGTTCATTTATCCAGTCGATTTCTTTGTTTTGGATATTGAACATCACCCAAACCCACATGGATAAATTCCTGTTATTTTGAGGCGACCATTTCTAGAGACTTCCAATACCTTGTGTAGACTTGAATGTTTGTATGTTCATCGGGTTTATTTAATCATCTACATGTTGGGGGCTTTTTGATGGATTTTGCCATAAGATTTATACACTTCCCATGATTGGTTTCCTCATGTTTATTGGCTGAAATTTCATGTTGCATATGCTACATTGTAGTCGTTTAATTGATTGATTGATTGAAGAAACTTTGTTTTGATGAGTTTTGCCATAAATTTCAAACACCTCCCATGCTTAGCTTTGTTCTTCACATGAGTACTAGTTTTTGATGGGTTTTCCATAATTTTAGATACTTCTCATGCTGAGCTTCATCTTATGATAATAAGTAGTCGTTGCTAATATGGTGTGTGAATGGATTGATAGATCTCGCCAAATCTTTAGACGCTTTCTATGCATGAAGACACACACATGACACACATACACTTACATGCTTACATGAGTCATTCATCTTTTCTCTCACCTCATATGTGTTCACACTCCACTCATTAGGGGTTCATCCATATTTCTTTCCACATCGTTTGTTGCATTTATTTAGTTTTCATTTGCATTGTAATCTAGTTTGTTTTGCATTCTAGCATAATTGTCTTTTTACTAGTAGCATAATAATCTCTTCTTCCACCATTATTTCCCACTTGATTTCAGAAGAACCAGAGCTGACACACCTCCCTATTGATCGACCCGTACTTGCCCCATCTTCATCGACGATCATGCCCTTACGGTTAAAGTTTGATTTCAGTCAAGTTTTTGGCGGCATCGTCGGGGAGGTGCTCTGTTGAGACTCTGGTTTGGACGATTCGAGTGGATTTAATCATTTTTTTACTTTTGTTTTGTTCAATACATTGATAGTTTACTGCGGAAGCAGCATGGAAAATTTGATAGCATTTGAAGCTATCAAGACCGTCAGGTAGCGGTCCAAGACCGCGGATTGGCGGTCTGGTGAGCTCTATTTACCCTTTGTTTTCTTTTGGTTGTTGGCGATTCCACTATAATTGTCTGGGATCCTAATATTGCATGCCTAAATCTGTAGATTGCTTCCAGATTAATTAATAAACCCATAAATCCCCCTTCTATACAACTTGGACCTTAAAACTCAAAGCAAAGGATTAGACTGATTGTCATCTACGTCATGCATCATTTGTAGACCTCGCACGCACTCTTTTTTTACATTCTTGTTGTCGATTGCTGGCGTGATATTCGTGCACCCATTCTCTCATTCATGCATGGTTAAAGCAGCATTAGTTAGTAAGGTGCATCAGGAAGGTAGTGAGGTGAGCATTTGTTTGGATTGTTGATTACTAGATTAAGACCCAAAACACTACTAAGGAGGGGTTCTCCCATACAAGATAAGGTGGGGGATTTCATCACCCATTCCTTTGCGCCAAAAATCACTCCTAATCGAAAGCCTTAATCTAAAATCATGGAGACATTGGCCACAAGGACTCAGGCACATTAGGAGAATGATCCGGTCACGACCGTCATAGCCTGATTGGCGTCGCCCACTTTGTGGATAGTAGGAGAGATGAGATCTCCACATATTGGCTCACTTGTTGGGCTTTGTGTTCTTCGTTGTAGGGAGGTGAAGTGTGTTGAGGCCGTGTGACCTCGCAGTTAGGTGTCATCCAGCTGTAAGGACATATAGTGACCTTAGGCTATTTGAGCCGTGTTTGCCAGCATAGGCTTGTACCATCACCCACTACCCACACTAGTTCTAGGGATTCTTCCCTTCTCATCTGAGTCTTCTCCTCCTCTTTATTCTTCGAGTAGTTTCCTCCTCTGAGATGGTTTTAGAGTCGAGTCAAGAATTTTATGCGAGGTTGGGCTCGTTCTGGTGAGAGTGCTCGACTTGAGAGAGAGTGTTTTTCTGAGATGGACGAGTCATGTGTTCATTCATCTCTGCCTCGAGCTCCTTTGGAGCGTAAGGCCAAGTCGTCTCATGAAGATGGGGGTGGCCAGGTTCCATACATGGATTACCTCGATCCGCTCCGACCTCCACGTAAACCTCCTTCTCAACCTCTGACTCGGGAAGAAGAGGGATTCGGTCAGGATCGAGTTCTTGCGGCACCACCACCTTTAGCTTAACAGGATAGACCGATGACTCTGTGGGAGCAGACCCACCTTGTTCGGGTCATGCAACCTTCTTGCATAGTTGTTCTGCCTGCTCATGGGAACAACTATGAATTGAAACCTCAATATGTGACCATGCTTCCTCCCGTCACTACCATACGTGAATTTGAGGAGCTATGCTCACTATTCAAGCTTCAACAGCGTAATGAGGATTTCCTCCGGTTGATGATGATTCCTTTTGCATTGAATTATAATACACAGAAATAGATGTACACCCTCCCGGCAAACTTGTTTCGATCTTGGGAAGACTTTGTCACCGTCGTTCTGAAGAGATTCTTCCCCCAAAGGAATACTCAACAGATACGACACTAGATACATTAAATGTATCAGACTGAGACCAAATCATTTCATGATTTCTTTGAGAAGTTCAAGGATCTTTTATTGTCGTGCCCTCGTCATGGAATTAAGTTGTGGTAGTCGTGCCGAATTGTTTATGAGGGATCGACTACAACACCCACACATTGTTGGAGTTGATGTGTGAAGGTGATACTTTGGAATTAATGAGGCATGTGATACTTTGGAATTAATGGTTAAACTTACCATTGAGTGGGACACCATGAGAGTGCCGCCAGCGACCAGATCTTCTGGTCGAGGTAGATCATACCAAGTTGAGTCAACTATTGCTTCTAAGGCCAAAATGGATGCTCTCATGCGTAGGATTGAGAGTTTAGAGTTGAACCGAGCTCATGTAGCTCTGGTCGCTACTCCCGCTTGTAGTAGGCATGGACTTAGGGGACACAGTGACTTGGAGTGTGCTTACCCTCTAAGCGATACTAAGCATGCAAATGTGATGTATCAACAATGGCCTTGTAAGGACCCATACAGTCACTCCTATAACCCGGGATGACAAAACTACCCTAACTTCTCATGGCGGCCTAGTAGGGGCAACGGTCAGAGCACATACGTTCAATCTCAACCCCCATGTCATCACCCTCCATGCCCATCGGCGACCTACCAACCCCCACATCAAAGGTCTCAGCCCTATACTCACCACATACTCAGGCTTCACCATCGGTTATTCTAGTCAGACTCTACCCCAGCAGGTTGACCCAAAAGGCCCCTCTCTTGATTAAATCCTTCAAGCATTCATGTAGAGCATGCAAAGTTCCTTCAAAATTTTGGAAGTCCAAGTAAGCCAGTTGGCTCATCCGCTCCGTGAACGTGAGACAGGTTAATTCCCATGTCAACCCGAGGTGAATCCCTGAGATACCCAATCTCAAGGAAGGCCGTTAGTGCCTACAACTACCTCTTAACCGACCCATCATATCAATGTGATTCATACGTTGAGGTTTGATAAGGAGGTGGACAACTAAATAGGGTTGCCTTCCTTGCAATCACCATCTCTTGGTGTCACCAGACCAGCAGTGTGACCCGCATCTATGACAGAGCCGTATCCTAAGTCTCCCTCAATGACTACTTCCAAGAAGGAGCTTAATCCTGAGGTTCCACCTACTTTTATTTTGACAATGTGGCCGAACCCTGAGGTTCCCTTGTCTCATAATTTGTCGAAAGAATCAGAGTTTGAGGTTTCTTCATAAGACACTTATGCCCCGAAGGTGCCTTTTCTTGAGGGCCTGAAAAAGAAAATATCGGATCAGCATGGAAAGATGCTTGAGATCTTTCGGTAAGTTAAGGTGAACATTCCGTTGTTGGAGGTGATTCAACATATGCCACCTTATGCCAAGGTTCTCAAGGATTTATGCACCAAAAAAAGAAAAACTCATGTTCCATGAAAGATTTTCTTGTGGTAAATACGAGTTCATTGTCGGCACAACCCACGCAAGTCAAATACAAAGACCCTCGTTGTCCTACTATTTCTTGTGTGATTTGTGAGGTGTCAACACCTCGAGCTTTATTGAACCTAGGTGCATCTGTCAATCTTCTGCCATATTCGGTTTACGTCCACCTTGGTCTTGGAGACCTCAAACAAACAAAAACCACTCTTCAACTGGCTGATAGTTCAATGAAGAAATTGAGGGGCGTGGTGGAAGATGTTCTGATCGAATTGGGTGAGTTCATTTATCCAGTCGATTTCTTTGTTTTGGATATTGAACCTGTCCCAAACCCATATGGACAAATTCCTGTTATTTTGATGCGACCATTTCTAGAGACTTCCAATGCCTTGATCAATTGTCGTAATGGTCTGATGTGCTTGACATATGGTAGTCAGTGCGCTGATTTCAACATGTTCACCATCGGGAAGAAGCTAGGTGCCTTCGATGACCCTGTTGAGGTCAACCTTATCCAGGACACAGATGAGATTGAAGTCGAAGGCACTTTCAGTATTTCAGAGATTTGTTCAATGTAAATCATGATGGTGGTGAAGATATTTCACCTTGGTTGGCACAAGAAGGTGCCTTATCTTGTGATCATATGGCCATTGAGCCACAAGATACCATTTTTTGTGGCCTCTGGGCCACCTGCTCTTCACTCTGTGTTGAGGACCCCATGTGGGTTAAGAATCAACCACCTGACACTCTATATTTCAAACAACAAGATAGAGATTCACCTCTCATTCATACCTCCTATCTTCCTCATTCTCAAGAGGCATCAAACGACCACAATGAAGTAAAGGTATCCAGTGGTCAAGCAATTCTATTTCTAGACTTGGCCATTTGGGTAATAAGTCCAGGGTGTCACCTTGTGTGGAGGAAATGATCTCGGTGCAGCCAAATGTAGTTCGAGTGTATATATTGATGTCCATTAGCTTTGTCGTGGAGCGGAAACATATTTGTTTCCATTTCCTTTCACAGACCCGGGTTTTTAGAGTCATGAACCACCATCCTTGGTTCTTAAACCTCTCAACAAAAGAATGCATTTTAGAAATGAAGGAAAGGTCTTATGTCAATGTAGGAAGTGTCTTAACATGTTGTTAAGAGATGTAAAAGAGATCAAGGCTCATTTGTTTGAGAAAGGTTTTGATGAAGGATATGGCATTGTGAGAATGAAATACATACGAAGGAAGAAATTGATAGTCCTTCAAATCAAGATGTTAATGATGAGGAATGGTTAGATGATATGATTCGAGTTGTTGCCGATAAGTTTGTTGATAAACCCCAAGTACTTAGTAGTCTGGTATCTGATAATGAAAAACCTTAGTATTTGACTTGCACTGATTTCAGTAGATTGTCTGCAGTGTTATAGTTATATACCTTGAAAGCCTCGAATGGTTAGAGTGATATCAGTTTTATTGCCTTACTTAAGCTGCTAAAAGAAATTCTTCCAGTAAAGAATGAACTTCTGGACCATACATATGAGGCCCCAAAAATCTTGTGTCCGATGGGAATGCAGTATAGGAAAATACGTGCATCCCAAATGATTGCATATTATATAGGGCTGCATATGAAAATCTGCATTGTTGTGCAGTTTGTAATGTGTCATGGTACAAACATAAGAAACATGAGAGTGGTGATATGCAAGTACAAGTACCGCCTCCGAAATTGTTGTGGTATCTTCCGATAATTTCAAGGTTGAAACGTTTCTTTACCTGCCCCACGGATTCAAAGAATCTGACATGGCACACAGATCGTGACAAAGTGAACAATCAGATGCTTTGACATCTTGCAGATTCTCCGCAGTTGAAGTAAATCGATTCAGATTTTTCAGTGTTCGGTCAAGAAATTAGAAATCTAAGACTTGGTCTGTGTACTGACGGAATGAATCCTTAAGGGAATTTGAGTAGCCTTCATAGTTCGTGGCATGTTCTACTTCTTATGTATAATATGTCTCCTTGGTTAAGTATAAAACATAGATACATTATGTTATCTTTAATCATTTCTGGTCCAAAACAACCAGGTAATGACATAGATGTGTATTTGGCCCTCTTGATTGATGACTTGAATAAATTGTGGAATGAAGGGGAGCAAGTGTGGGGTGCCCACTGTCAAGAGTCATTTACAACGCAATGATATTTTGCACAATTAAGGACTTCACGCTACTGAAAATTTGTCTGGCTATTCCGTGAAAGGACACAAATTGTGTCCTATTTGTGAAGAAAAGACGTGTTCTTTACAACTTGTTCATGGCAGTAAGACAATGTATCTTGGTCATTGTAAATTTCTTCGGATGAATCATCCGTACCATAAAATGAAGAGGGCTTTTAACGGAAAGCAGGAATTCAAAGAGCCCCCCTACAAAAATTAGTGTAAGGCAAGTTGTTGAGTGGGTAAAGAACATGCAATGCAAATTTGGCAAGCCTTACAAATGCGGAAATGATAAGCGTAGTTGGAACGAAAAATTCATTTTTTTAACCTTCCTTATTGGGAGACCTTAGAAGTCAGACATTGTATTGATTTGATGCATGTCAAAAAAAATGTTTGTGACAGTTTGGTAGGAACTCTTCTGAACATACCGGGTAAGACTAAAGATGGATATAATGCCAGACTTGATCTACTTGAACTTGGTATTGAGCAAAATTGGCACTAGAGAGTAAAGGTACTCGTAAGTATTTACCATCAGCCTGTTAAACTCTGTCCAGAAAGGAGAAATTATCTTTGGATCAATGTCTACATGGTGTTAAAGTGCCACAAGGGTATTCATCGAAAAATAGCAGTCTTGTTTCAATGAAAGATTTGAAATTAATTGGTTTGAAATCTCATGATGTCATGCCCCCGTTCCACACGTGGGACACAACAACCGAAGGACTGAAGAACATGTACGAAAGATGGCATTAATCATATGAAATGAGACCACGAGTTCTCAAGATATATATATATATATATATATATATATTTAAAAATATATTACACCAGGGTAATGAAATGCAGAAGGAAAATACACGAGGAGATCTATCCCTACTACATATGAGGAAGAGACAAAAAGATAAAAATACCAATAATGAGCTCGACTGATCCAGTCCACGCGTCCCTAGCCCAAGTAATCCCAATCACGCTCCACCTAAGGCACCAGTCCTGCACACACGTGCCACACCTGAGTCTAAAATAACTCAGTACACCATAAGCAACATAAAAGATCACAAGACAAAAACCACCCTCCTTGTGCTTACTAAGACCCACAAAGCCCTGACCATCTGCTGACCCACACGGCTACTCTCACAAGGCGAGTTCCTACACCCGAACCCCCTTGCATGAACCACGTGGTGTCACACCGCACCACTCCCACCTATGAGCTAGCGAGCAAAGCTTCATAGCTGCCACTCCCAGGCATGGATGTACAGACTGGTCCCACCAATCCGACGCAGGGAAAAAACGACCCGACCCTAGGACACGCATCGACACCTCCGACCATGCTGGGAACCCCAAGACGGGAAACCACCCAACCGCCCACTCTCCCAATAAAGAGAGGCCTCACATGTAATTAAATAATTTACCCATCTCGCGAATACATACGATCAACACAATCAAATGCATGATCTAAAAGAAGTACATCCTCAAGGCAGATATCCAACAATTAAAAGACTAACTACACTAACCAACATAAGGCAATAATAACTCTCCAACCAGCTAACATGTTCTAAGCATGGCATATAAAATAGTAGATAAAAGCATGGTAATTGATAAGGAAAATGTCTAACACCAAGAACACAAAGCAAGCTTGAACCAACTTATAATAGTTCAACGAACTAGGAATACAAATAGAAATGTAGACGTGCAACAAAACCACATAAATCAATTATGGTATGATTTCTTCCTAGGTTCTACTCATGAAATAGTCACGTGTGCTGCAGTAGATATCATCACTAAGCAAGGACCAAATATTACTATGAACATGTATAACCAAAGTGGCTTCCGTTGAAGCAAACCCAACCATATCATCAATGAGTACCACTACCATTAAGAACCCAATTCCGAACCCACGTAGAAACCCAAAATCACAAGACCTACTGTCACAACCCATTAAGTTGAAGCAATCAGAATGTGACTTACAATCCAAAAATAATAAATCGTTTAATATCAAGGTCTCATGCAAAAGCCTACTGTCACATGATTCAACTAACAAGGTATTCAACGACATAGGACACCTCAAGCTAAAGGAAAGGGCAACGTGACATTCAAGCAGACAAGATCAAAATCAGTAAGAGTTACTATGACAAGACCAATGCAACATGACATTCATGCTTAACAAGGAGTTGCATTAGCAACTAAGTCTACCACAAGATCAACCCAAAAACACTAGCGAGAGGCACCATCCAGTACGGCAATCCAAGCAGCACCGATGCTACGAAGTCCAACACGGCGACCTAGACCGTTCCGGCACCGACGATGTCGTTGCTATTCGACCACACACAACTCCAACAATCACACCATCTAGGACACTAGATAGGGAAAACCGATGATAGTGGCGTACCTAACCACGACAAGCGTCCCCACTCAGCCAACGACTCCACCAGAGCGATCCACCACCAATCGCCCGACCACCGTGGTTTTGAAGGAAGCAAACAAGCTCGGAAGGGAAAAAGATGGGTTGGAAGAAGAAAAAAGGAAATGTCGGCACCAAGTTGGGGAGGGATTAAAAGGGATGAGATTAGGGTTGGTTAATATCTAAAACCCTATTAAATAACCCAAAATATAACAACTAACCCACCAAAAATAGTTTTCGACCACGAAAGCAAGCAAGATACTCACCAAAAAGCTCAAGGTACCTGATTGACATAATATCATGCATATATTTGTGTCTTATGTCCTTTAATTTATCCGAAGCAATGCTACGTAATGAGTGTTCTGTTTATGTTTCAGGAATAAATAGGTTTAGGAAGAAGAGACTCAAAAAGGACTCAAATGCAAGGAAAATGACTAAGTTGCAAGACTTATGGGCTGAGATGAAAGAGAGAAGGACCCGGATGTAAAACCAAAAGGATTAATGAGTAAATCAAGAAGCTCCACACCTTAATGAAGAGTATTTTGGCAATTAAATCCGGGCCCAACCATCAACAACGAAATCAGGTTCATCAAACACCAAGAAATCAAGCAAGAACCAAGCCAAAGAAATCCAGACCCGATCAGAAGAATATAGACCGCTGATTAGCGGTCCCAGACCGCCAATCAGTGGTCAAGATGTCTTCAAAACACACGTGCTTTGGTCGGATGTTAGATTAGGTTGTATTTAGTCCATATTTGGTATGCTTTTAGTCCCATACCGGGGGATTGTCACAGATAAGCTTTTTCCATGCCTATAAATAAAACTCTTCACCTTCCTTTCTAGTCACCCATTGCTTGGTGGCATTCTCTCTACTTGGAGTAAAAGCCTTGAAGCAAAAACTCAAGGTGGAGAAGAATATCACTTGTAATGTGAGTCATGTAAATAAAATAATTGTTCTTAGTGTCTTTTAATCTTGTCTTTTAATTCTTGCATGCTTCTTTAGTTTTACTTTCGTTTCAATTAGCTTCTTTAATATTCCTTTCTTGCTTAGTTTAATTTCCTTTCATTCGAATGTTGAATTTTGTTAATGTAGGTTGTAGTGTAATGATTAGTGAGTAGTTCCATCTCCAATTGGGGGTGGAGAAATATGTGATATGATTATGTGTTGTATTACGTGTGTGTTATCTTAATCATTTGATCCTTATATGATTTCCATAACCATCTAATGGGATTTCACTCTTGTCTTTGATATGCTAATGCTCTTGAATGAAGCTTACCATATGCTTAGATTAGTGGACCTATTTTATGGGGAATGATGAGGTAACAATAAGGATGGAATTAATATTGGAAACATGACTTGTAGTTGCATGTACTCTTGTCGCATTTGATTTGGTTAATGCTTTGTATGTTTTAATGATAATGTGCTATCTTATTTCATGTGGAGGCATAGTACGGTTGTGTAGGCTGCGACCCGAATCCAATTGCCAAAATACTCCTTATGATGGTGTGGAGTTTCTTCATTTGCTCATTTATCTTTTGGTTTTGCATTCAGGTCTCTCTCTCTTGCATCTTCGTCCATAAGTCTTGCAACTTAGTCCATTTTCTTGCTTTTAAGTTCTATTATAGTCTCTACTTCTCAAACCTTCTTATTCCTAAAACTTAAACATTAAACTCGTTACGTAGCATTGTTTATGTAAAAGATAATGGATATAAGACACAAATATATGCATGATATGATGTCAATCAAATAAGACATCCTTATTCATGAAGAAGAAGGATGGACTCGACCCAACCTTCTTCTTCATGAATAAGACAGGTGCTCGCCATGCTGAAATGCTTGGCCGGATGAACCCCTTGTCAATGAAGTCCTGCAGTTGGACTTTCAACTCTGACAACTTTGTTGGTGCCATCCTGTACGGCGCCTTTGACAACGGTGTAGTAGCAGGAAGCAGTCAATGGCAAACTCGATCTCTTAGTGTGGCGGCAACCCCTTCAAGTCGTCTGGAAACACATCGGCGAGCTCTTTGACTTTTTCCAGATCCTCTAAGCTCGATCGTTGCGCATTCGACAACACTGCACTTGCCAGAAAAGCTGCACAACCCTGACTTAAATCTATGCGCCTTTAGTGCGGATATGATGATGCGACCCTCTTTGCTACGTATGCGGATATGATGATGCGACCCTATTTTCCACATCCTCTTTGCTACGTGCGCTCTGCCCCCACAACTCTCAGAATCAACATTTTCCATTCTCGGCAATGCCTTTTGGTTTAAATCCGGGTCCTTCTCTCTTTCAACTTAGTCCATAAGTCCTGCAATTCAATAATTTTCCTTGGTTTTAGGTCCTTTTTGAGTCTCTTCATCTCAAACCTGTTTAATTTTGAAACTTAAACATAAAACTCATTACGTAGCATTGCTTAGGCTAAAAATAAAGGATATAAGATTATGCATGATATAATGTCAATCCAATACCCCAACACCTAACTTTTGCTAGTCTTGAGAAAAATCATTCGTAAAATAGGGAAATCCTAACTCACTTTCGTAGGAATCACGGTTGCACTTTTGTAGGAATCACGGTCCACGAACATAATCACGAACTGATCCAGAAAAGGCTTGAACGCTCGGTTCATAAGATCCATAAAAGTCGTTGGCGCGTTGGTCAGTCTATAAGGCATCACTAAAATCTCGAAGTGACCATAGCATGTCCTGAATGCAGTCTTCGAGACATCCTCGCCCTTGATCCTCAGCTGATGATACCCATACCTCAGATATATCTTGGAGAACACCTTCGCCGACCGCAGTTGGTCAAACAAGTCATCAATCCTCAATAGGGGATACTAATTCTTGATTGTCACCTTGTTCAACATCCTATAGTCGATGCACATCAGCATCAACCCGCCCTTCTTCTCCACCAATAGCACTCGAGCTCCCCACGGAGAAACACTTGGCCTGATGAAACCCTTATCCAAAAGTTCCTGCAACTGCTCCTTCAATTCTGCTAACTCCGTCGGAGCCATACGGTATGGTGCCTTGGAGATGGGGGCCATTCCCGGCAGTAGGTCTTCAATCTCACGAGGGGGAGGCAATCCTTGGATATCGACTGGAAACACGTCCGGGAACTCCCGAACTACAGCAATCTCTTCCAGAGACTAGACTGCCTCCTCCGATGACACTACGCTCACCAGAAATGCACAACAACCCTTCTCCAACAGTCGCCGAGCCTTCAGAGGTGACATCACCACACGACCATCCCTGCTCCGAATGCTCTTGACCACCAATGGGCGCCCCTCAGGTTGGGCGATCACAACTCTCCTTTCCCGGTAAAGAATGCACACATCGTGGTCAGAAAGCCAATCCATTCCAAAGATCACATCGAAATCAGACATAGGCAAAACAACAAGGTCAGCCGGAAGGTCCTGATCTCCCAGTACCACCGATACCCTCGGAAGATACGTCCTCTCCACAAGAACGTTACCAATTGGAGTACTGACATTCAAGCTGAAAGTTAGCTCCACCAGCACCTTATCCACTATGACTGCGAACCCCTCCAAAAGGAAGGAATGCATTGCCCCACAATCAAAGAATTTCTCCAAAACACGAGCATATATACCAAATTTTACCTTAGATGATGTCGCTGGACTTCTTTGCATCCTCAGCTCGGATCGCAAATACACGCCCAGATGGCCTGCCCTGCTCTGCACTACGATCGTGCCCACTAGCATTCCTGCCATGACACGCACCAGCACCTGCCCTGCTAGTGGCCACACCCTCGCCTCCAGAAGTCTTCTGTGGACACTCACGAAAAAAGTGCCCCACCTGACTGCAACCCAGAGAAGCTCTAGACATCCTGTAGCAGTCTTTCGTGGCGTGCGCCCTACCAAAGTGCCCGCACGGGCCACCTCCGGACCCTTGACCCTTCTTCTTGTCTATACGAGGTCGCTTTGACGAATCACTACCCTTCTTTCCCTTGTCCTGACATCCCCGAGAAGTATCGAACCATCGCTTCCTGTCTGTCAGTGCCTCTTAATAATCTGCCTCCAGCAAGGTGGCGCACTTCACAACCTCCTCTAGTGTCTATGGCATCCTGATCAGAACTTACGATCTCAGACCTCATTGCAGCCCACACATGATCATCATGGCATGCTACTCATCAGTAACGTAAATCCCCTAACCTTACTTCTCCAATGCGTGGAACTTGTTAATATACCCCTCCAAGCTCAAGTCCCACTACTCAAGCGCCAGAAACTCCTCGTGCTTCCGGTCCAGCACATGGTGAGGGAAAAACGTCTGGTTGAACTCAACCAGAAACTCCTCCCAAGAGACGTCCGTTCGGTCCATGAATACGGCCCCAGCAGTCGCTCTCTACCAAGTGACTACGTGCTCCTGGAAGACAAACGTTGTCAAATCCACCTTCCTCTCTGGGGACACTCGATGACCCCAAAGATCTGTTGGATCTTGTAGACCCACTCCTCCATAGCATCTGGACTTACTCCGCTCCAAAAGACTAGTGGATTCTTCCTCATGAACTGCTCGTGCACCATGGCGGATCCCTCTACTCGAGGCCTCTGCACCTGCCTCTCCATGAGGGCGCCCAAATATCGAACCGCCTCGAACAACATGCAATGATTGGTCTCCCAATCATTAGTAGTCCCAGAGGACTCATGTCTCCTCTTTGGCACCATGGGTCTGCGAGAAGCAATTATATATTATTATTATTATTATTATCAGTATGCAATTCTAAAATGTAAGAAATTACCAACAAGGTATGGGCAAGATGGCCCACTGGAGAGTCTTCAGATTTTGTACACTTTAGGGATCGACCTGCTCTGATACCAAGATGTAACGCCCCCGACCTCGTGGGTATGCACACCTGGACGAAACACTAGTGTCACGATCAGAAACCTCCGCGACAATCGAAGGAGTCACTATAACAGACGATCAGAAAACTAGCTCGACAAACGCGAAAGATATACATGGATACTGATGAATAAAATATAACTAAGAGTAGCTAAACATCCATGTATAAAAGTGTTACTACATCAATCGAGTTTCAAAATGGTAATACAATAATGAAAGCAGAAATAAAGGATAGCTAAGACTCTGGTCGACGTGTCCCTCGTGTACAGAATCTTCGATACTCGTCCAGTCAACCGCAAGTACCTGCAAGCACCACATTAACAAATGCGTGATTTTTCAATTAAGAAAACCTGTATGCCCCAGATCCAAAAACGAGATGAGAAGATATGCATGAGTCCTAACCAACACACATGCAACAAGAAGGCAACAACTCTACATAGCTATGTCGGGCAACAACTCTACATTGTTGCGCCACTCGGGCTTCACCCGAAGTGATCCCTCTACATGAGAATCGAACCACCTGCCATACTGGTGTAATCCACCAGTGGGTCACTCGCCAGTGACCCACCGCTTGGCATAAAGTGTTCTTCGGGATTGACATCCCAACTCGCGGCAAGTGCCCAACATGGTGCCTGATTGGCACCATATCATGCATTTATTTATGTCTTATATCCATTATCATGAACCTAAACAATGCTACGTAATGAGTTTTATGTTTAAGTTTCAGGAATAAACATGTTTGGGAAGAAGAGACTCAAAAAGGACTTAAAAGCAAGGAAAAGAACTCAATTACAGGACTTATGGACTGAGATGCAAGAGAGAAGGACCTGGATCTAATCCAAAAGAATCAATGAGCAAATTAAGAAGCTCCACACCATCATGAGTATTTTGGCAATTAGATCCGGGCCCAAACATCCACAACCAAATCGGGTTCATAAAACATCAAGCAATCAAGCTCGAAACGAACTACAAAAATCTAGACTCAATCTTAAGACATATGGACTCCCAATTGGTTGTCCCAAACCGCCAATTTCCGGACCAAATGTATCTTAAGCTTTCACGGTTTAGTCGGGTCATTGGTTATGTTATTTTATTTTCATTTATATTATGCATTTTGTCCCATACTGGGGGATTGTTCCCGATTGCCTTTTTATATGACTATAAATAGAACTCTTCCTTCTTCTCTGTATTTACCCATTACTTGGTGGCATTCTCTTTATTTAGAGTAAGCCTAGGAGCAAAAACTCAAGGTGTAGAAGAATGCTACTTGTAATGTGAGTCTTGTCAATAAAATAATTTTCTTAGTTTGTTTTATATTGTCTCTTTCAATTCTTGCATGTTTAGTTTAATTTCGGTTTGTTTTCCTTTCTTAATGATTAGTGAGTATTTCCATCACCATATGGCGTGGAGGTAATGTAGACTATGTGATAGTGATGGGTTCTTTTATTTGTGCCATTTCATTTGCTTAATATAAATCTATACTTGTAGCATGATTAAACTTGTATTAGATCGGATAATGCCCACACTAGGTACTTATCTCATGCTAGCTTTAGAGTTTATCTTGTTGCTTGTTATGATTTAATGGGAATGGCTTGCTATGTATGTATCCATGTTTGGTGCTCATTTACATGAATGATTTAGGTTGTATGTGTTGGCTTTTCGGCCTTAATCTATGTTTTGATGATTTAATCAACCTAATCGTAATTATGATCATGTAGAGTAGCAGACATATTGCATTGCATATATATTTCTTTGTGCTAACATCTACAGGTGATCAAGACTCAAGGAAGAAGGAAATCAAGTCAAGACATGTAATCAAGCTCTTTTGAAGACATGTATTTTGTATTTCTTTGAGTCTTTAGGAACTTTGTGTAATTGAGCATACTTGAGCTAAAAACTACTAAACCACACACTAGATTCCCTATACAAGTCACACACGAAATTTCCCACAATTTGGACTTCAATAGATCACCCAAACTTTGACCGGAAAACACTAGACCTGAACCCAAATAGTCTGCCCACATTCGGTCGACCGAAACAGACCGTTCGGTCGACCAAGTGATCAATTATTCTATTAGTGTTTAACTACCTAAGTTCGGTCGACCTTCCAGACCTTTTTGGTCTTCCGAGTCCCAATTATTTTCCGACCATTTGTTTTGTCGTATATACCCAACGGTCGTATTCGTATTAATCAAAAATACCCCAAACACATTTTATGTATCGGTCGACCGAACCTATGTCTCTTGACAAACCCAAATCTCCTGCTAGAATTTGGTCGACCATGGACCTTGTTTCGGTCGACCGAATAGAACTTTGTTTGTCAACCCCAAAGTGCATGGTGTGAATCGGTCGACTGAACCCTATTTGGTGTTCGACCGATCACTTAAGTGTACCTGAGTCTTAGCATTGGGCGGTCGACCATTCCTTAACCGGTCGACCGAATTGAGTTCAAAACTGCCAAATGGTCGACCGAACAGCTCGATCCGGTTGACCGAATTCATTCAGAATTGGGTCCTGCAAGTTTCTGTTTTGTGTATCTTACACCAACTCTTACCTAATCAACCCCAACGGCTATAATACCTTAGGAGCTTATAAATAGGAGTTTCCTTGACACAATTACACATCTCTCACACTTCCATTTGACACATACACTAGAGACAAACTCCCAAGCTCCAATTTCCCCAATCCTACACTCTAAGCCTAAATTCCACACATTGGATCATATCCAAATCATACTCAAAGTGTGCTTAATATTTAGAGAGTGTTGTCCCACTCATTGGTTGTTCAAGAAGCAAGGATTTTGGTGAAAGCCCAAAGTGTTCCATCTTGGATTGTGAGAGTAAGAAGGTCAAGCAAGCGAGGGTGTTCGCGGTGCTTGTTTTGTAAAGACGTTCTCTCCCGGCCCGGAATGGGGAGTGGTTAGTGAAGTCGTGAGAGGAGCTTGATTGACATCATATCATGCATATATTTGTGTCTCATATCCATTATCTTGATCCTAAACAATGCTACGTAACGAGTTTTATTTTTGAGTTTTAGGAATAAACAGGATTGAGGAGAAGAGTCATACAAGGAACTAGAAGCAAGGAAAATGACTGAGTTGCAAGATATGAGGACTGAGATGCAAGAGTGAAGGACCCAGATGAAAGCCTAAAGGACCAATGAGCAAATCAGGAAACTCCACACCATCATTAGGAGTATTTTGGCAATTAAATCTGGGTCCAACCATCAAAAACCGAATTCGGTTCATCAAACACCAAGAAATAAATCCAAAACCTAGCCACCAAAATCCAGAATCGATCCAACACTTATAGACCGCCAATTAGCGGTCCAAGACCGCCAATTGGCGGTCCATTTGGATCCAAACCCGATAAGACTTGGCCGGGTTTGTATTAGCATGTATTTAGTCCATTTATGGTATGCGTTTAGTCCCATACCGGGGGATTGTCCTGGATTACCTTTTTCTATGGATATAAATAGAACTCTTCCTGCTCCATTGTATTCTACCCATTGGTTGGTGTCATTCTCTCTACTTGGAGTAAGCCTTGAAGCAACACTCAAGGTGGAGAAGAGTGCTACCTTCAATGTGAGTCATTTTAATAAAATAATTGTTCTTAGTTTCTTTTAATCTTGTCTTTTAATTCTTGCATGCTTCTTTAGTTTTACTTTCCTTTCCTTTTAGCTTCTTTAATATTTCTTGCTTGCTTAGTTTAATTTCATTTCAGTAAAATGTTTCATTTTGTTAATGTAGTTACTGTAATGATTAGTGAGTAGTTTCATCCCCATTTGGCGAGTGGAGAAATATGTGATGTGATTATGTGATGTATTAGGTGTGTGTTATCTTAATCCTTTGAACCTTATATGATTTCCATAACCATATAATGGGATTTCACTCTTGTCTTTGATATGCTAATGCTCTTGAATGAAGCTTAGCTTATGCTTAGACTAGTGGACCTATTTTATGGGGAATGATGAGGTGAGGATAAGGATGGAATTGATAAAGGAAACATTACTTGTAGTGTATGTGCTCTTGTTGCCCTTACCCTTATTAATGTCCTGTATGTTTTAATGATTGGGCAAATCTTATTTCATGTAGAGGCATAGTGGGGTTTGGTCTTTATACTTGAGTTCATTTAGCTTCATTCCAATTATTGTCTTGTATGTTTTAATGATATGATCTTATCTTATTTCATGTGGAGGCAAAGTTGGATGTAGTTTTATGATTTTCATGCACTACATATTGTGCGGAGCTTAATTGAACACACACACACATATCTTTGTATTCACACTCTTTTCTCTACTCCCTATGGGGTTTAGTTTTATTGCTTATTGTCCATTTCCTTTTGCATCTTAGTGTAGTTTAGTGTAACCAATCTTTCTCTCCTTTCTTTCCCACTCGCCTTCAAACAAACTAAAGTCGACACACCTCCCTGTGGATCGACCTGTATTTTCCACCGCTTCAACGTGGCCGTGCACTTGTGGTTATAATTAAAACGTTCAATCAAATTTTTGGCGCCGTTGCTGGGGAGGTGCTCTGTCTAGACTTTGGTTTGGACGATTCGAGTGGTTTTAATTTTAATTTTTTAGTTTTGGTTTGTTGCAAAGGTTGTAAGAAGCAAGGGGAGGCTACCTGAGAAACTAGGGGACCAATTCCGCAAAAGGGACCGCCAATCAGCAGTGTGAAACCGCCAATTGGTGGCCTGGTGAGTTGTGTTCTTCGCAAATTTTGTTCTGGTAGTTTATGCTTTCATATTAGTGGTCTGGAGTTCTATTTTGCATGTTTTAACCTGTAGTTAGCTACCAGATTAACAATCAATCCCCATTAATCAACTTGGATCTTAAAACTCAAAGCAAAAGATTAGACTTCTTTCCATCTAGGTCATGCATCATTTGTAGACCTTGCACGCATTTGTCTTTTCTTTGTTTTACATTTTTGTTGTTGATTGCTGGCGTGAGGTACGTGCACTCAAATCTCTCATTCATGCATGTTTCGATCATGCATTAGTTAGTAAGGTGCATCGGGACAAGAGTGAGTTGAGCGTTTGATTGGAGTGTTGATTGCTAGATTTAAGACCAAAACGCTACTAAGGATGGGTTGTCCCATAAAAGAAAAGGTGGGGGATTCATCACCCTTTCCTTAGCCCCAAAAATCACTCTTAAGAAAGCCTTAATTCTAAAAGCAAGTAGACATTGGCCCTAAGCATTTTGGATGCACTAGGAGAGTGATCTAGTTTACACCGTCATGGCCTGATCGGCGTTGCCTACTTTGTCGATAGTAGGAGGTACTGGATCTCCGGATCTGGCATCACTTGCTGGACATTGTGGTCTTCGTTGTAGGGAGGTGAGGCGTGTCGAGACTAGTGACCTCGAAGTTAGGCATCGTCTAGCCAAGGACCCATTGTCTTACATTGTTTGAGTCGTGCTTGCTAGATTAGGCTTCTACCCTCTCCCATTACCCACGCTACTTTCTAGGAATTCTTCCCTTCTCCTCTGAGTCGTCGTCTTCTCACCTACTTCTACGTTCTAGTCTCCTCCCCTTTACACTCTCTGGTAGCATTTAAAGGTCGAGTCGAGCACTTTTTGTGAGCTAAGCGTCGTGATGGTGAGAGTGGTTGACTCGAGAATTTTTTGTTGAGTGGATGGTTACATGGGCGACCATCCATATCATTGTTGGGACCATGACAATTCTTCCTGATATTCAGGACCCATTCAATCTGGGGTGGCTCAGACTAACACCTCGTATTGTTGGGACAATCTTAATTGTGTGACTGAGCAATCTTCATATTGGGGTAATATGAGAGAGGCACTGACTGGTAGACCACCATCTAGTTACGTCGGATGATATGCTGGTCATCACATTGAGACATTGCAAGAACGTTTTGCCTCTTTCATGCATGAGGTAGAAGACATGAGTGCACTGGTGGCTCCAGTAGTCGTACTATATGATTGTTGTGGGTTGAGTGGTCATGTTTTCGGGGATGTCCTTATGTTCCCCCAGAGCCTGAGTATGAGCATACCTTTTCCCAAAATGCTCAATATTACCATTACGCATCCGCGTACAACCCGAGAGGGATGGATTCGTGGGGAGACAATTCTTATTCAAATTCTTATGCATCATTTTCAACCCAGTATTGTTATATCCTAACCCTTGCTTAATGTTTTAATTGTGTTTAGAGATGGATTAAGATGGACGACTGAGATCGATTGTGGACAGTATATAAAGGTTAAAACCTTTTCTATCTCTCTCTCACTTCTCTATCTCACCGCACGACTCACTCTCCCGCTCATTTCTCTCTCCCGTAGGCGAGCCGGAGGATCTGCATTTGGAGTGGCGGGGAGGAGCTTGGACGATTGCCGGAGTTGAGGTGTTCGAGTTGAGGTGTTCGTCGGAGGAGAGTAGGTTTTGGGAGGAAGCGTCGTCGTTCGATGGTAGGCCGTTTTAGCTCGTTGGACCGGCATAACAGTTTTTCTGCACTATTCGGTCGACCGGTGTTTTGGGTTCGGTCGACCGGTTATAGTGTATTTCGGGCAAATCCCTCGCACCGGTCGAACGATACCCTTTGCGTGGTCGACCGGTTGTGCAATTCTAGCGAGAGATAGATGATCTGTGTATTTTCGGTCGAACGGGGCCCCTTTGCCGGTCGACCAAAAGTACTGTTGTAGGTCGGTTGGGGCGTTGACCATCCAAATGGTCCACCGCCTGTTTGACTCGTCCGACCGACGACTTAAGTTAACTTAAAGGCCGGTCTACCGGAAGTGTGGTTTCGGTCGACCGTGTAGTGTGGACTGTTGGTAAGTTCTACTGGAGGTTTTCGGTCGACCGGATGTCTTGGGTCGTCCGACCGTTTTATCGTGGTTTGCGAAAATGGTTTTCTTACTGATGCTTTTCGGTCGACCGGGTCCCTTTTGTTGTTCGACCGATTGGTGGGTTTTTCGGTTGGGCCAGTTCTCTAGGTCAAGATCGGTCGACCGAAAGACGGCTTTTGTTCGACCGTTTTTACACAGTTGGTGTTGGGTGTTGCCATTGATTGGCTAGAAGGCAACGGGTTCACCGGCCCTTTTGGGGCAACGGACAGACAGGCCGGCCCTATAACGAACAGTGGTGACACATGAGGAGGGGGTGATTGTTTTGTCGTGGCTCCGGCAAATGAGGCAAAACCGTGGCTCCGGCGATAGATGCGAAATCGTGGCTCCGGTAACACTAAGGCAAGGTCGTGGCTCCGGCGAATGAGGCATGTATAAGTGGTCGCCGTGTTTCCGGCAATTGAGGCAAAACCGTGGCTCCGGTGAATGAGGCAAATGTTGATGGTTTTCAGTGGTTGAGATTGTGTCTGTTTATGTCTTTTCGTATTCATTGTTCATATATGTGTTAGGGTTTGGCAAACGGGGTTTCCTTTTAGAAACTCATGCATGTTTCATGTCTGCTTTTCAGGCTGGGAGCGGCGTTAGGCGGGTGGTGACAGTGGAGGAGGTGCTCGGGACTAGATCCTGCTTTCCTTCCTTTTGAGGTGGTTGTGATTACATATGTATATTTTCTGTTTACGAGGTTTTGATGTAATCACATTCTTTTGTAAACTCGATCACATATATATATATTATATGTTAGTGCACCTGTGTGTATATCTTTGCGTAGTATCCTCACTTGATTGTATATTTAAATTTTAAAATTTTCAGCTGTGTCTGAGGACGTTACAACTTGGTATCAGGGCGGTCAGTTTCGGTGTCTCCGTCCAAAGAAACCACTCTTAGAGTTATGTCGATCATGCATGCATTGTTCTGATTCATGTTTTGTGTCTCTTGCATAGATGGCACCGAGACACGTGAGACCTCCTCCCCGAGACCGTAGCAGGGAGGAGGAGTGGAGGACGCTCCAGGGCACGCTGCGTAGACTGGGCGAGATTCTAGAGCTCCAATCTGCCCAGGCTGAACAGGGAGGAGCAGGCGCAGTACTGGATCGGTTTATGCGTCAGCATCCCCCATCCTTTGATGGTAGTGGCGACCCTGAGGTAGTAGATGACTGATTCTTTAAGATCCAGAAGATTTTTCGGGCGATAGGATGTGCTCCTGAGAGGAAGGTGGATCTGGCCACCTACATGTTGGACGGCGGTGCAACCAACTGGTGGAGGTATACTTCTGCTGTGGTTTTCGAGGACAGTGAGGAGTTGGGTTGGGAGGATTTCCTAGAGGAATTCAACCAGTAGTATTTCCCGCAGCACACCTGCGACCGGAAGAGAGAGGAGTTCCTAGCTTTAGAGCAGAATGACATGACTCTGGCGGCCTACATCAGCAAAATTTCATGCTTTGGAGCGATATTGTGCAGAGGGCTCGGAGGTTAGTGCGCGGTCTGAGGCCGCAGTTCAGGGCCCTTGTTACCACGAGCATGCCACAAACGTTAGCAGATGCTGTGAAGTTGGCGACCATCGTGGATAAGGATAGCCAGGACATTGAGGAGGCTAGGAGGTCGCTGGTGAAGACCGGATTGCTTCCGGGGAGTCAGTTGTCAGGGAATTCGGGCAAGAGGCCCCGGATTGACGGAGGTGGAGCACCGCAGACTGGGCAGTGAAAGCAGTGTGGTGGAGTTCATCCTAGACGTGGTTGTGGGCCCCGTTCAGGTGCTTGTCACGGTTGTGGCCAGCTGGGTCACTTTATTCGTTCTTGCCCGAGTAGGCCTGGTGGGCCTATCATTCGACCGAGATCGTCCACAGCTGGTGGAGCTGGACCGAGTCGTTTAGCAGCACCACCCCAGCAGGGGAAGAGGGCAGGTGGATTGGTGGTTTCCGCAGTTAGAGCTCAGAAGTTGATTCAGCAGGGTTGCAGAGCTTTCGTGGCCACTCTATTAGTTTCAGATCCCGAGGTGAGCAGTTTAGAGGACATTGAGGTGGTCTGGGATTTTCCAGAGGTCTTTTAAGAGATCAATGCTTTGCCGCCGTCTATAGAGTTAGAGTTCGGCATAGATTTGGTAGCTAGGACCACACCACAGTCGAAGGCTCCGTACAGGATGGCGCCCGTAGAGTTGGCGGAGCTAAAAAGTAGTTGCAGGATCTGATGGATACTGGGTTTATCCGACCTAGTGTCTCACCTTGGGGTGTGCCGATATTATTCGTGAAGAAGAAGGATGACTCATTGCGGATGTGTACAGACTATCGGATGCTGAATAAGGTTACCGTGAGGATTTGATATCCTTTGCCCAGGATCGAGGACCTGTTTGACCAGTTGCAGTCGGCGAAGGTGTTCTCGAAGATTGATCTGCGATTTGGGTACCATCAGTTGAGGATCAGAGGGGCAGATGTTCAGAAGACTACTTTCCGGACGAGGTACGGGCACTTTGAGTTTATGGTGATGCCGTTCGGGTTGACGAACATGCCTGCAACTTTTATGGATCTGATGAATAGGACATTCAGTCAGTACCTTGACTGTTTCGTGATTGTTTTCGTGGACGATATCTTGGTCTATTCACCAGATATAGAGCAACACCGGGAGCATCTGAGGATTGTACTTGTCATTCTGAGAGTTCAGTAGTTGTCCACCAAGTTTTCGAAGTGTGAGTTCTGGCTTCACAGTGTGGCATTTTTCGGACACATAGTGTCGGGAGTTGGGATATCAGTGGATCCAGCGAAGGTCGAGGCAGTGACACAGTGGAGAGCCCCGACGAGTGTGACTGAGATTAGGAGTTTTGTTGGATTGGCGAGTTATTATTGTCGGTTCATCAAAGACTTCTCAAGACTTGCTTCACCTCTGACAGCACTGACGCAGAAAGGAGTGAAGTTTGTTTGGTCCCAGAAGTGCGAGGACAGTTTTCAGGAACTAAAGAGTCGGTTGACGACTGCTCCAGTTCTGACTCTTCCCAGTGGTAGCGGAGGTTTCGTGATTTACAGCGACGCATCAGGTGTTGGGTTGGGATGTGTACTCATGCAACACGGGCAGGTAGTGGCGTATTTTTCGAGGCAGCTGAAAGCGCACGAGACGAATTACCCCACTCACGATTTAGAGTTGACAGCAGTGGTTCATGCTCTGAAGATCTGGCTTCACTATTTGTACGGGGAGCAGTTTGAAGTCTTCTCCGATCGTCAGAGTCTAAAGTCCCTGTTTTCACAGAAGGAGCTGAATATGAGATAGCGCAGATGGCTCGAGCTGATTAAGGATTTCGACTTCACCATCTCCTATCTTCCGGGGAAGGCGAATTCAGTTGCTGACGCACTGAGCAGGAAAGTAGAGGTGCCAGCTACGAGTTTGTGCATTCGGGAGTAGAGGCTACTCGAGACATTGTCAGAGTGGAGGCCGTTCAGAGAGAGCTCAGAGGGGGCAGTGATTACGGGACTTCGAGTGGATTTGCAGACTGTCAGTTTTTTTTCAGGCTCAACACGGTGATAAAGAGCTAGCTAGTCTGCTCCAGTCAGCTGCCAGGGATGGTTCAGACTTCACTGTGGGAGTGGATGGAGGTCTAAGGTTCAGGAGGTGGATCTGCGTGCCGAAGGTTGATGAGCTGAGAGATGGCATCATGGAGGAGGCACACCGAGCGAGATATTCCATTCACCCGGGGGGTACGAAAATGTATAAAGATCTGCAGCGGAACTTCTGGTGGAGAGGAACGAAGCGTGATGTGGCTGAGTTTGTGGCTAAGTGTTTGGTTTGCCAGCAGGTTAAGATCAAGAACCAGAGACCAGTGTGGCCGATGCAGAGTATAGAGCTACCTGAGTGGAAATGGGAGCATGTGACGATGGATTTCGTCACCGGGTTGCCGAAGACGAAGAGCTTTCATGACGCGATTTGGGTTATAGTCGATCGACTGACCAAGTCGGCACACTTTCTGGCTATCAGGACTACTCTACCTTTGGAAGCTCTGGCGAGGTTATATATTGAGGAGATCGTCAGACTGCATGGGGTGCCAGTGAGTATCATTTCAGATCGAGATCCGAGGTTCACCTCCAGGTTCTGGGGAAGCTTGCAGCAGGCTCTGGGAACTCGGCTGAAGTTTAGTACAACTTTCCATCCACAGACAGACGGGCAGTCCGAGAGGACTATTCAAACATTGGAGGACATGTTGAGAGCTTGCACTCTGGATTAAGCAGGGCATTGGGATGAGCACTTTCCATTGATTGAGTTCGCCTACAACAACAACTACCATGGGAGCATTGGGATGGCGCCGTACGAGGCTTTATACGGGAGACCTTGTAGATCACCGGTGTGCTGGAGTGAGGTAGGCGAGAGACAGCTAGTCGGGCCTGAGATTGTGCAGTTGTATGCTGAGAAAGTTGACGTGATCAGGCAGAGACTAGCGACAGCTCAGAGCAGGCAGAAGAGCTATGCGGATCAGCGTAGGCATGTGCTGATTTTTGATGTTGGCGATCATGTCTTTCTGAAGATCTCACCGTCGCGGGGGGGGGGGGGGGGGGGGTGATGAGATTCGGGAAGAAGGGGAAGCTCAGTCGGCGATATATTGGGTCGTTTGAGATTTTAGACCTAGTTGGAGAGGTCGCCTACCGGATCGCGTTGCCGCCACAGTTTTCTGGTCTTCAAAACGTCTTCCACGTATCGATGCTGAGGAAGTACGTGGCAGATCCTTCTCACGTAATCTAGTTTGAGGTTCCAGAGATCTAGCAAGATTTGTCTCTTGAGGAGAGACCCGTGGAGATTGTGGATCGGATGGAGCACCAGCTTAGGAGGAGGACTATCCCTATGGTTAGGATTAAGTGGCAGCATCACTTTGAGCGAGAGGCTACTTGGGAGGTTGAGGAGGAAGTCCGGAAGTTGTATCCGGAGCTGTTTGGTAAGCGCTGGATTTAATTTCGTGGGCGAAATTCTTTTAAGGAGGGTGGATTGTTATATCCTAACCCTTGCTTAATGTTTTAATTGTGTTTAGAGATGGATTAAGATGGACGGCTGAGATCGATTGTGGAGAGTATATAAAGGATAAAACCTTTTCTCTCTCTCTCTCTCTCTCTCACTTCTCTATCTCACCGCACATCTCTCTCTCTCTCCCGCTCATTTCTCTCTCCCGTTGACGAGCCGGAGGATCTAGATTTGGAGTGGCGGGGAGGATCTTGGACGGTTGCCGGAGTTGATGTGTTCGAGTTGAGGTGTTCGCCGGAGGAGAGGAGGTTTTGCGAGGAAGTGTCGTCGTTGGTTCTTCAAGCCTTAAGGTATGTCGAACTAGCTTTTACGCTCACCTATTATAAGTGTGGGGGTGGGAGCGGTCGACGGTTGGCCGTTTTGGCTCATCGGACGTGCACAACAGTTTTTCTGCACTATTCGGTCGACCTGTGTTTTGGGTTCAGTCGACCGGTTATAGTGTATTTTGAGCAAATCTCTCGCACAAGTCGAACGATACCCTTTGGGTGGTCGACTGGTTGTGAAATTCTAGAGAGAGATGGATGCTCTGGGTATTTTCGGTCGAACAAGACCCCTTTGCCGGTCGACCATATGTACTGTTGTAGGTCGGTTGGGGCGTTGACCATCCAAACCGTGGCGATAGATGTGAAACCGTGGCTCCGACGAATGAGGCATGTATAAGTGGTCGCCGTGGCTCCGGCAATTGGGGCAAACCGTGGCTCCGGTGAATGAGGTAAATGTTGATGGTTTTTAGTGGTTGAGATTGTGTCTGTTTATGGCTTTTCGTATTCATTGTTCATATATGTGTTAGGGTTTGGCATACGGGGTTTACTTTTGGAAACTCGGGCATGATTCATTTCTGCTTTTCAGGCCAGGAGCGGCGTTAGGCGGGTGGTGACAGCGGAGGAGGTGCTCGGGACTAGATCCTGCTTTCCTTCCTTTTGAGGTGGTTGTGATTACATATGTATATTTTCTGTTTATGGGGTTTTGATGTAATCACATTCTTTTGTAAATTCGATCATATATATATATATTATATGTTGGTGCACCTGTATGTATATCTTTGCGTAATGTCCTCACTTGACTGTATACTTAAATTTTAAAATTTTCAGCTATGTTTGAGGACGTTACAACTTGGTATCAGGGCGGTCAGTTTCGGTGTCTCCGTCCAAAGAAACCACCCATAGAGTTGTGTCGAGCATGCATGCATTGTTCTAATTCATGTTTTGCGTCTCTTGCGTAGATGGCACCGAGACGCGTGAGACCTCCTCCCCGAGACGGTAGCACCAGTGATGAGGTGGGTGAGGGGAGAAGCGAGGAGGAGTGGAGGACGCTACAGGGCACGCTGGGTAGACTGGGCGTAAACTCGATCACACACACACACACACACACACACACATATATATATATATATATGTATATTATATGTTGGTGCATCTATGTGTATATTGATTGACATCATTTCATGCTCATATTTGTATCTTATATCCATTATCTTACACCTAAGCAATGTTACGTGACGAGTTTTATGTTTAGTTTTCAGGAATAAAGAGGTTTGAAGAGAAGAGCCATGAAAGGACCCAAAAGCTGGGAAAAAGGACTGAATGGTGAGATCTAGGGACCAAGATGCAAGGGAGAAGGACCTGAATGTAAGACAGAAGGACCTAAGAGTAAAACAGAATACTCCACACCATCATGGGGAGTATTTTACCAATTCTATTCGGGTCGGAGCTCCAACAAGTCGCGTAACCGCATCAAAGACCAACAATACCAGAAAACAAAGCCCACAACAAATTCCAACACGATCCGACAATTTTGGACCGCCAATTGGCGGTCTTGGACCGCTAATTGGCGGTCCATATTGCTCAGGATCCGTCGAAATTTCTCCTGGACTTGTATTAATGTTCATTTAGGCTATTTTTGGTATTTGTTTAGTCCCACATCGGGGGATTGTCCCCGATTAGCTTTTTCCATGCTTATAAATAGAACTCTTCACCTTCCATTGTAATTACCCATTGCTTGGTGGCATTCTCTCTACTAAGGAGTGAGCCTTGAAGCAAAAACTCAAGGTGGAGATGAATGCTACCTTCAATGTGAGTCATTGTTAATAAAAGTTTATTTGTTTCTTTTAATCTTGTTTTGTTATGTTGCTTGTTTTGTGTGGGTTGCTTTACTTTGTTTAATCTCTTGTTTAATAATTTTAGTATCTTAGTTAAATGTTTTCTTTACTTAGTCTAATCAGTAGTGTAATGAGTAGTGAGTAGTTCCATCCCCATTTGGGGGGTGGAGAAATATGTGATATAATTATGTAGTGTATTAAGTGTGTGTTATTTTTATCCCTTGAGCTTTATATGATTTCCATAACCATCTAATGGGTGTCCACTCTTATCTTTGATATGCTAATGCTCTTGAATGAAGCTTAGCTTATGCTTTGATTAGTGGACCTATTTTATGGGGAATGATAAGGTTAGGATATGGATGAAGTTAATATTGGAAACACAAGTTGTAGTGTATGAGCTCTTGTTGCCTTTACCTTAGCTAATGTCTTGTATGTTTTAATGATGTAGTGAAATCTTAATTCATGTGGAGGCATAGTAGGGTATAGTCTTTATACTTGAGTTCATTTAGCTTCATTCCAATTATTGTCTTGTATGTTTTAATGATGTAGTCTTATCTTAATTCATGTGGAGGCAAAGTTGGATGTAGTTTTATGATTTCATGCACTACATGTTGTGAGGAGCTTAATGAACACACACACACTTCTTTATGTTCACATTATTTCTCTACCCCCTATGGGGCTTAGTTTTATTGCTTATCTTCATTTCCTTTTTGCATCTTACTGTAGTTTAGTGTAACCAATCCCTTTCTCCTTTCTTTACTCCTTGCCTTCGCACGAACCAAGTGTCGACACACCTCCCAGTGGACGACCCGTATTTGCCACCGCTTCAACGCGGCCGTGCACTTGCGGTAGAAATATAAAACGATCAATCATATATCTTTGCGTAATGTCCTCACTTGATTGTATATTTAAATTTTAAAATTTTCCACTGTGTCTGAAGACGTTACAAGTATCCTCGTCCCGAATACCCAGAATTCTACCAACACCCCACTTCAAATCATTGGACTCATTCTGAGCCCATCCACACCCAACCCCAAAATTTCCCAAGCTCTGACTTGGATCTCATAGTTGACCGCATACCTGATTCCTTGAAACAAACTTTCCTTACGTTCATGGAAACCACTCAACAGTCCATAAAAAATATGGCACAGCAAGTGAGTCAAATGACGCAGCAATTACGTGAACGTGAGGAGAGTAACTTTTCTTGTCAACATGAGGATTCATCTTTTGATATCGAACCACCACATCCACAAATTCAAAGCACAATCTTTCAAAGTCAAACTCCTAGTCAGTCTGAGAGACTTGGGGTTTCAATTCACGATCACGTAGTTGAGGATTCGATTCAAATTGAGAATAACATGGACCAACTTCATTATGAGTCGGCACAAGATTGTGCCTTATCGTTTTGTCCCGTGGCCCTTGAGCCACATGATCTTCATCTTTATACTCCCATTCATTGAGCACATTACATGAAGTAGGTGTGTGAGGGTGTTTTACGTGTGTACATAGTCGAGCCTTTTTCCTTTGATTTTATTTTCTTTTGTGTGCATTGTTAGGGTCATGTTAGTGTGTTGAATTTAATATCGATATATCTGCTTGCCATGATGATCCTTGGGTGACTTGTCTTCTTTTGATTGCCTAGTGCTTTAAAAAATTTCACATTTCTTTCAAAATCTTCATGTGTTTGCGAAAGAAAATGTTTTGTGGGTTTTGCGCGTGTTCAGGGAAATGATGTGGAGATTCAGGGAAATTGTGTACGTGATAGTGTAAGTCCTCATAGGCAATGATGCACAAAACTTGACGCTGAGAGAATGAAACTCGAACTAATAAAACGAAAAAAAGAAAAAAATAAGAAAAAAAAAGAAAAAAAAATGGTAATGCAAATAAGAACCTTAGTGGACCTTACACTTTGTATCACTTGAGGATGTTGAGGTTGTCTATGTCTTACACTTACGTCCTTAATTAACTTTCACGAATGATTCATTAGGCTAGGTGTGTGGACTGATTACATATATAGAGTCGGCCCGTAGCATTACCGAGTCCAATGATCGACAAAATGAGCCATCGAGTCGTGTAGCTAGATTGAATAATGCATCTTTGTTCGGATTTTGTGGGTGTATCCACTGAAAACCATCAGGAGACAACACTCCTCCTCCTTGGCGATAATGGGGTTTAACGACTTGTTGCACGTGCTAAGTGCAACCGTGATTCCTACGAAAGTGAGTTAGGATTTCCCTGTTTTTCGTATGCTTTTTCCTTTCTTTTATTTTTCACTTTCTTTGTTTTGCTCGAGACTAGCAAAAGTTAGGTGCGGGGGTATTTGATTGACATCATATCATGCATATATTTTTGTCTCATATCCATTATCTTGAGCCTAAACAATGCTACGTAACGAGTTTTATGTTTGATTTTTAGGAATAAACAGGATTGAGGAGAAGAGGCATAAAAGGACCTAGAAGCAAGGAAAATGACTGAGTTGCAAGACTTGAGGACTGAGATGCAAGAGGGAAGGACCCGGATGAAAGCCTAAAGAACCAATGAGAAAATCAGGAAACTCCACACCATCATGAGGAGTATTTTGGCAATTAAATCCGGGTCCAACCATCAAAAACCGAATTGGGTTCATCAAACACCAAGAAATCAATCCAGAACCTAGCCACCAAAATCCAGAATCGATCCAACACTTATAGACAGCCAATTAGCGGTCCAAGACCACCAATTGGCATTCCATTTGGATCCAAACCCGATAAGACTTGGCCGAGTGTTGTATTAGCATGTATTTAGTCCATTTATGGTATGCGTTTAGTCCCGTACCGGGGGATTGTCCTGGATTACCTTTTTCTATGGCTATAAATAGAAATCCTCCTCCTCCATTGTATTCTACCCATTGGTTGGTGGCATTCTCTCTACTTGGAGTAAGCCTTGAAGCAACACTCAAGGTGGAGAAGAGTGCTACCTTCAATGTGAGTCATTTTAATAAAATAATTGTTCTTAGTTTCTTTTAATCTTGTCTTTTAATTCTTGCATGCTTCTTTAGTTTTACTTTCCTTCCCTTTAAGCTTCTTTAATATTTCTTGCTTGCTTAGTTTATTTTCATTTCAGTAAAATGTTTCATTTTGTTAATGTAGTTAGTGTAATGATTAGTGAGTAATTTCATCCCCATTTGGGGGTGGAGAAATATGTGTTGTGATTATGTGATGTATTAGGTGTGTGTTATCTTAATCCTTTGAACCTTATATGATTTCCATTACCATCTAATGAGATTTCACTCTTGTCTTTGATATGCTAATGCTCTTGAATGAAGCTTAGCTTATGCTTAGACTAGTGGACCTATTTTATTGGGAATGATGAGGTGAGGATAATGATGAAATTGATAAAGGAAACATGACTTGTAGTGTATGTGCTCTTGTTGCCCTTACCCTTATTAATGTCTTGTATGTTTTAATGATTGGGTAAATCTTATTTCATGTAGAGGCATAGTGGGGTTTGGTCTTTATACTTGAGTTCATTTAGCTTCATTCCAATTATTGTCTTGTATGTAATAATTGCCTTACATAGAGTTGCCTTAAATCTATTTATTTGCTTCGTAAAGATGTCAGGCAACTCTGCATAGCATTCACACTAAATGCATCAATTGATGATTATGTAATGTCCCCGATCTCACGGGTATGCACATTGGGAACCAACTCAAGTGTCGCGATCAGAGACCTCCGCGACGATCGAAGGAGTTACAAAGAAAGACTGACAAGATAGACCTTTTGGCTTTTTTGCCTTAATCTATGTTTTGATGATTTAATTAACCTAATCTTAATTATGATGATGTAGAGTAGCACACATATTGCATTGCATGTATATTGTATTGTGCTAACCTCTACAGGTGATCAAGACTCAAGAAAGAAGGAAATGAAGTCAAGACATGTAATTAAAGCTAAATCGAAGACATGTAATCTTGATTTATTTTGAGTCTTAGGAACATGTGTAAATTGAGCATACAAGAGTTAAAAACCAATCACATACACAATAGGTTCCCTATAGAAGTCACACACGAAATTTCACATTATTTGGACTTCATTAGATCACCCAAACCTTAGTCGGAAATCACTTATAAACTTAAACCCAGATTTCCTGTGTGAACCGGTCGACCGAACCAGTTCTCAGTTCGACCGGTTTATAACAGACTCTCCACAGTGATTTTACCGAACTCTACCGGTCGACCGGTTCTACCTTTTCGGTCGACCGATCCCGGATTTTAATATGACCGTTTTTCTTGTCGTATTCCTATAACGGTCGTATTCGTATAAAACAAAACTTAACCCCAAAATACATTCGGTAACCGGTCGAACGAAGACCTTGTTTCGGTCGATCGGTTGAACATATTTTCAGAAACCAAATTCCCTGCTATCGGTCGACACATTTCTCGTTCGACCGATTGACCTTTGTCTCAACCGAATCCCCTTATCGGTCGACCGTCCCATACTTTGGTTCGACCGATTCACTTAAGTAGAGTTAAGTTCTAGCTCGTTTGTCCGACCGAATATTCTTTTGTTCAACCGTTCTCTTTGAAATCAAGTTAACGGTCGACCGGTTTACTAGTTTCGGTCGACCGGTTCTGGACAGATTTGCAGCCCGATTTTCTGCTTTGTGTATCTTGCACAAAACCCAATCAAATCTATCCCCAACGGCTAGAATACCTTAGGAGCTTATAAATAGAGGATCAAGACTTGTTGTTAACACAACTCTCCAACTCCAATTGTCCCAATACATTAGAGAGAAACCTCAATCCTCAAAGCTCCCAATTCTACACTCTTTAAGCCTAAACTTCACACACTTGATCAATTACTCATCCTACTCAAAGTGTGCTCAATTAGAGAGTGAATCCCACTCAGTCACAAGTGTTGTCAAAAGAAGCAAGGACTTCGGTGAAAGCCCGAAGTGTCCCTCTCGGATTGTGAGAGGAAGAATTCAAGCAAGCGAGGGTTGTTCGCGTTGCTTGTGGTGTAAAAGGCGTTCTCTCCCGGCCCGGAACGGGGAGTGGTTAGTGAAGATGTAGGCGGAGCTCGCGGAGTCGAGCGGAGCTTACAAGAGAGGACTAGGACCCGGGTGGGGTGCCGAACCTCTATAAAAACGCCGTGTCTCTTTATGGTTTGCATTTTCTGTTAATTTCCCTACTTGTTTTTAAATTTGTTTCCGCTGCGTTTATTGTTTGATTAGTTAGGGATTAGCTTAATAGTGATTAGTGGACCCATAACCCACACGATCCTACAAGACCAACTCGACAATATATGAAGACATACATGGATAGCTGACGAATAAAAGTAACTAAAATAACTGAATATCCATATATGACATATTCATTACAAAACTCGAGTTTCAAGAAGGAAATACATCAATAAAGTGGAAGAAAAAGACAACTGAAGACTTTGGTCGACGTGTCCCTCGTGTATAGAATCTTCAACACTCGTCCAGTCTGCCCTATGGAAACATAAGTACCTACAAGCACCGCATCAACATATGCGTAAGTTTTCTATAAAGAAAACCCAGTATGCCCCAGCCAAACAGTAATAGAACTATGCATGAAGTCTAACTAAGACAAGCATCAAAACATAGCAGAACAGAAGAGCACATAATGCATCAGAAGACTATGCTCCACAAGCCATGTCAGCCGGGCGCACCCGACACGTTCTTCACAAGGAACAAGAACACCAGCCTCGTTGGTCAGAAGTGGTCACTCGACAGTGACACACCGATTGGCACAAAGCAGTGCGCTGGATAAATGTCCCAAGTCGCAGAAATAAATCTACATGGTGTCATCGCGAACTTGGGAACATCTACCCTGAGACAGAATGGCAGCGCGCCTGCCCAGGACTTATCTTACGACTGGTCTCCCAACGTGAAGGTCTTATGCAAATGACCTATGAAGCTAGAGGACCCACTCGTGGCCCGTCGGCCCAGAAAACAGAACGTGCCCAGAATTATTAATCAGATTAAATGTAATGCAAGCTACTTGAGCATCTAAGATCGAATGTAGCTATAGTATACAGAACGAGCTCAAGGAAGAGTATCCGGATACCCTCTTAACAGCCCTAAACAAATCAGAGTCAGAACATCCCAATCAGGAATCAAACGAAACTCACAACAACAAGCAATCATAATCGAATTGGTAAATCAAGATAACAACTAATCGAGTCATCTACAGGTCATGATAAGGATGTTATAAGGTTTGTTATCATAAGGGTCATACCCCAGCACAACATCATACATCACATATCACACATCACATCAGTAACGCAACAACATGAAAGAAATAGTGGGATGATGCAAGACAGCAAAAACATGCCATAGTCGAATGCAATAATAATCGAAGACATACATTCGTCGATTTCATAGCGTGCATGCGACTGTATCAAAACCTCATAATATGATCAGAGTTTATAAATGTATCAAATTCAATAAATACTAGCAGAAACACATGACAAAACATGCATATAGCATCAGCAATGCTATGGGTATCTGCTGGCATATATGCATGCAATCGGTATTCTACAACATGCATTTCAGAGCACACGTATGTTAGGAACTTAGAATCCCATACCATAATAGGCTTTATATGAATGTAAAACAGAGCTAATGCATGAACATGTGTACTATGATATGTAAACAAGTCACGAAAGGTTATACAATAGGTTAAAGGAATGATGCACGATTACATGACCTAGGGTCAGCAACCGATCCTGACAGAATCATCTATGTATGGCACGAATAATACAAGTGTATGAAATCCAAAATCAGTATCCAAGTATAGGACATTATCACAATAAGGTTACTAAATAATAACGAACACATATGATCTCATTTCAACACACTATTATGGTTTGATAGCAGAATGTAATCATTAGTTACGCGTGACTATGTATGATCTGAAATCAGCAAGGACTCATTGACATACTATCAGAGCAGAGTAGTAATTAATTCATGAGTAACAATCTGAAATCAGTAACAAGGTATATGCTAAAGTCTGAATGAAATCATGAATCAAAACATGAGTTTCAGAACTAATATTATCAAGCTCCTCTTGCATGAAAATCTGGACAGTTTTGACAAATCATACATAACACCAGATCTGAAACTAATGATGATTTATGATATATATATATACATATAGAGTCAACAAATCATGCCAAAAAGTGGAATCACTAATCAATAAAATGACCAGGAGAAGAATTATGCTACACAATGATAAACATGTTAACAAACCATCAAGGAATCTCAAAATCAGACCACACGTGTAGAGTTGTACCTCACGCGAGATGCATGTACAACCCCACCTGACATACTCCCCACAGCCCCGTCTCCTCCCTACTGATTTCTCCATCAACCACCCAGGAGACATGGAGAAGAGAACGTGCTAGAGGGAAGGGATGCACGGTCAGCCACTGAAGACCTGATTTGCACCACAGTCCACCCGATCGGTGGCACTCTTGTTGTGCAAACCCTAGACCTCATGAAAGACCAACGACTAGTATTGAGCAACATTCCGCCCAACACCCACCACTACATCCTATGCTAATTAGAGCTAGAGGCATGCCTAATCAGAAAGGAAAAGACTGAGCTTAGCCGGAGATCACCACTCCTCTTCTAGCCGCACAAATGATGCCCACTAGCTTGCTCTACCAATCTTGCCGGAGATCAGTCCAGTAGCTTGCCGGAGAGGGAGGAGAAAGTTTGTCTCAAGGAAGGTGTGGTCTGAGGTGGATGGCGTGGAGAAGAGAAGGGTGGGGAGGTATGGGACGGCTGGTTAGGGTTGTGTTTGTCTCAAGGAAACCAACACAAAAGGCAAGGAGTGATTGCCATTGAAGGCCAATCAAAACTTACCAAAAAGCTCCCAATTCAAAAGTTTGCAAATCTCAAGAGATTTGTTGTTGCTGATGTGGCAGCCACGTCACCCAGCCTTCACACCTTAGCCCTAAATTCCTCCTCAAATCCCAAGCCAAACCACACACACGAATTGCACCCGATCGACCCGATTAAGTCAACCGATTGGAAAACTGCCCGTAATCGGGTCGACCGGGTGATCAGTTGACTTAATCGGGTCGATCGGGTTCCTTCCAGCTGTGACCATAACCCATTCATGATCTGATTTTATCTACCTTCTTTGATGTTATCATTATGCTTTCTTTTATAAATAAATTATGTACTCGTCCATGTTGTATGCAACTCATTCCATGACTTATTGTAATTTGTTAATCCCAACGCATGCACGTATATTATTTTGGGATATATGTAGACTCCTGATCTCATATGCATGTTTCACGATGTAGTATTACAGATAAATATATTGTTTCATGTCCATTTAATTCTCTGATCATGTCCAGAGTTGCAAGATTCAAACACATTTATGTCCTGGAATTTATGACTCATGTTATCGAATGCTTGTAGTATTTTACTACGATACCTTTTACTGTTGTACACATTCTATTACTTGTTTCATGTTAGATTGCTACTAGGAAGATATACTGGTACGTGAGATAGTTGTTGGAAATAGGAAATTGCACTACATGAAAGGCTAACCGAATAGTTTTGATTCTAATATGTGCATGATGTTATGCCCTGAAATGTTGGAATCAGAAGTAACTTCCCATCCCTTCATTCAGGCATGACTATCACTTGTATTGTCATGATTGCATCATGGGAGATTATATTATTCATATAGTCTCAATCTTAGTATGTTTAACATATAGTGAAACTAATGCAAATTTCAGGTGCTTATATGAGATTAGAGGTTGAGTTTACAACCTCGATGTCTTGCATGATGAGGCCTGAAATCAGTCACGTTATAGTCTCATATACCTCCTAATTATACTTAGATTTGTTCTTGAATAAATTCAAAACCCATGAATGCGTTACTATAGATCGAAGTAAATGTTGTATAATCATCTCATCATGACCCATAGCTCCTGCTGGTTGCATGTTCATTTTCCATGAGCCATGATTATGATAGCATGTGCTTTACCAAATTTTTTATAATGGTTGCTGCTACTGTTATGGGTATGATGATGCAAGTGTATGCAAGTTCATGTTGTGATGTTATGACTACAATTTCATGATTTAATTGTTGACTGGATGCATCTTCTGCATGTGTATGATCTACCGAGATCTAGTATTATTACATGTATTATTGCTTTCTATACACGTCATGTGCATGTAGATATATATATCCAATGAGAGCTTGTTTCCATTCCATGATTTATTTGCTGCCTAAATACACCATGGGAACGTATGTTTATCTATAGAGAGCTTGTTATTCCTTCTTCATTAAATTGCTGTCTTGATACATTACATGTATGTTATGTATATATTTAGTTGCGGGAACTATATGATCTCATGATTAGCTTGCTGTTAAATACCATATGTTATGTACGTTTTGTGGCTGCTAAGACGTCGTATATGCATGTACATATTAGTTGCTGGATATTTTATGATTGTCAATATATGAAAGAATATATTTATCAGTAATACTACATGATTTGCTATCGTTTTTAATCGTTTTCCTTTCTCAACATTTGTGGTCAGAGACGAAATGCAATGGAACCCCGAATTCGGTAGGCGATCGACCAACCCGCATTTAGTTCACCAACTTCCCAAAATAGAATCACCAGTTCAGACAACCAAAATGAATTCGATCACTATATTTTGTCCTTGTAAACTCAAGTCTGTCCAAATTCTTAGGAATGCGTCCTTTAAGCTTGAAAGAATCCTCAAATAGCATGCCCATTCTAATAAAGGATACATCCTTTATCATGTAAACATCCCTCATTACCTCATTGCATGAGAACTATAAAGAATGGAACACACTACAATGTACAGACTATGTAAAATGCAATGAAAGGTTGTGTTATGTCCTGTCATAACGTAACCCAATAAGGATGTGCTATAGTAATTGAGTATCCTACAATCTCTTTCATTTTTATCTTCTCATCTTGTTATAAAAACAACTATTCTCTTTCCTCCAACTCATTTCTACATTTTACCAATAACTAAATAAATTTATAATACAATAATTCTCTAGTATGTCCAGGGCTTCAGTTTTCTATTTTAAGCCCCACCACATTCACCCCTCATCTAAAATAATAAGGTAGATTAAGGCTAAGGGCAGTTATGCTAATAAAAGGATGTAATGGTGGAGATTAAACGTAATTAGATCTAATGGTGAGACTGTAGGGGGCTAATCAGATGAGCCCAGGGCTCACTAAATCTTGCTAGTAAATTTATATATCGTCATTTATATAATAGTACGTAGGAATAATTACTAAAATTTAATATATGTTTTTATTTTCAAATTTTCAAAACACTTGTTAGAAATGATTAAAATTTTATTTCTGAAATTTAATCAGACAAGATGCATTCTTATGGTTAGTCTTTTATTATATAGTTTATGGTATAATTTTGTAACATATTGTCATGGTTTTCAAGACACATAGTCTCATATTTATTAAATTTTAAATTATGATTTAGCTTTTTTGTAATTATGGATGGTAGAGGGAAAAGAAATTGGGGAAAAATCCTTTCTCTATGGATGACATAAAAAACAAGGAAAATTCCAACGTAAGATGTCCTCTCGTTTGGATTTTCGGCGACAATTATTTCACGAATCAGAGAAATTTCCCTGGAAATTCTTGTGTGAGTTGTTAATTCTATTTATTCCAATTCTCTTCATTCATGAAAGAAAGTTGCCAGCAGGTTAGTGCGATCAAAATGAAAGTTGGGATGATAAGCATCTCAGAGTAGAAGACAAATAACATTCCAAAATACAATATCAATGTATTTAAATGTTCAGGTTACATACACCCGAAGGGTTTGGACAAAATCAAAATGGTTTTGTACAAAAGAAATATTTTCTTCATCCTGGTAGATTGGTATGTAGGAATGTCATTTTGGATGGAAATACAAATATGACAACAAATGTTCAATTGTGCAAAAAAAACAATACTGAATTCCATGTCCAGGAGCCCATGTCGTGATGGTCTTCATCTGAAAGGCTCAATGTGATTGGTTTCCATGAAAATTGTTTTGGAAAGAAACAGAAATACAACTACTTCACTTCTGTTGTTGTGCATGAAGAAAAAGATTTCAGGAGTATGCAGGAAGATGGTTTTGACAAAACTGTTCCAGCAAACCATTGTAATTAAAGCAGATTGATTTGCTAGGCATTTTCCTGAGAAACCAATCTAACATCAAAAGGATTTTCCGACATGGTAACCTTTTTTTGCAGCAGTGTGGGTGGTACCTAGGCATAGGCAAGTGGGCTGGTAAGACTTTGTGTGGCATAAATACCACATCCCGAAGCACACCCTCACACTTTGGAGAGCTTTGCGAGGGTGGCTGTTGACAAAGGCTTTCATGCGAGCTCGGGGTGCAACTCATGACCCCAAGTGTGCACTATGCGAAGAGAAGGGAGAGTATATGGTTCACCTCTTCTGGGAATGCAGATTCACAAGGCAAATTTGGCTACAAATGCAGTGGATTCTAGAGATGGATACGAGGATGGGAAGAACACTTGCCGCGGAGGTGGGAAGGTTTAAGGTGATCCGGGGAAACATAACACAACAAACCACCATATGCCTAGATCTTGCTGCAACCATTCATGAGTGTTGGCAAGAGAGAAATAGGCGGATATTCGACAATTAGAAGCGCCGACCCGGAGATGTGAGCATGACCATCAAGGACGCGGTGCGAGCAATGGGCACAAGAATTCAGGAAATTCGAGAGGACCTCGAGGCTTTGAGATTGTATGAGTTTAGTTCCAATTAGGTGTGATGCATGTTAGGTGCTTCACGAAAATATGGTGGCCTAGAGTAGAGTCTAGTTATGTACTTAGCATAACTCGAGGGTTGTAATAAACACATTTTTGTAGGTTGTAAATTCTTACATACATCAATACTAGAGGCTATGCCTCCTTTTTTCTTTGCAAAAGAAAAAAAACGAAAGAAAGAAGAAGACTAAGAAGTCTGAACAAGAAAAAAGAGGTTCAAAAGAAGAACCTCCTAGAAAAGAAAGGTGAAAGAGAACAAATCACAGAAGAGTCAATTATGCTGAAGATGCTGAAATATGATGGAAATCAAATTTCAGACAAAGAAGAAGTGAATTCCCCAACAATAAGCTGCCTAGCCAACTGACACACAAAACCAAATAAAAGCATTGACATGAAAGCCATGGTTGGGTTGATAATTGATGGAAAAAATGTTTTTCTTAATTTAAGAACGTCAGCAAACCTAAAAGCTGTAAAACATCTAATCACCCAAGGCAATGGTCTAACAGAGGACGTAAGTATATTATATTTTGTGAATCATGTTTTGATTTAATCCACTGAAATGACTAGTTAATTGCAATTAATTTAATGGACAGTTAGTAGACGCATTGCTTGCTGTGTTGGAGCAAAAATAGAAGTGAGGATGCTCCAAAGGAAGGTTATTCTCATTCCCTACTTGACCACCAATGCTATTGCGACCAACTTCGATGATTTATTTTCAGACGTAGCAAATCAAATTACAAGACTGGGACCCAAAGGACATAGTCATTGCACAATTGTTGATAAACAATCATCGCTGCACATTGCAGACTATGGATGGAAGAACTAAACAAATAACACACCTTAACAACCTTCCTTGGGTAGATAGAGACAATGATCCAACACCAGTGGGTATCCATGATGAACATGCTATGGTAAAAAGGGCAAAATTCTACAGATCCCACTTTAACATTGACTGAAACTGTCCTTTGAAGGGAAAAAGTGCCCATGCCAAGCACCCAATGAAGAGGATTATTGAGTGTACGTCTTTCACTGCATAAAATGCTTATTGTTAGAAGTACATCCCACAACTGAAATGGACAGCAAATATCTGCACTTAGTCAAAGGCGAAATGACAATGTATTTGCTGAGGGTCTCCAACGTCCGAAGCCAATGTTTGATAGCAGAAAAATTGATGTGGAATCTTGTTAACTGTAATTATATGCATTTGTTGTATATTTTAAATTGTAATTATATACCTTTTTTATACAACATTACAACTACAGAAATTGTAATTGTTTGAAACCTAACTTATATATTTTAAGCCAACATTAAGGCCAAAAAAATTTAATTTTAAAGTAGTTTGTTCTGTTCTTTAAAACTTGAAAGGGTCCTTTCCTCTAAAAAGACACTTATATTCCTCAAAGCGTGAGTTTGTTAAAGGACTGGTTTGTCCTCCAAAGGGAATATATAGAGGGGCATGGCACGTCGGATAATACCTTTAAAACCGACAAGTGTCCTTTAAAGTTCGTGTTTGTTCTCCAAACTCAAAACGGTCCCCTCCCCTTAAAGGACACTTATGTCCCTCACGGCACGAGTTTGTTACAGGATAGGTCCTTTCTTCTTAAAGGACACTTATGTCCTTCAAAGCACAAGTCCGTTAAAAGACTGGGTTGTCCTTCAATGGGAACAAATAAATGGGACATGTCACGTCTGATTAAAGCTATCATCTAACATCTGTCTTTTAAAGCACATACTTGTATGTTCTCTCGTCAGAATTGGACAACACAAAAATACGCATTAAAAAGATCCTTTCTCTCAAGACTTATCAACTTTACCTCCAATAACCCTGTCTTCGTGATGATTCTTAGGAAGTCCAACACTTTTATATGAGTCAGGTACTCATTACAAAAGTAAATAAACACCTAGGCTATGTGGCCTTCAACAATGCTGGCGTCGGGCCTCCATCAATTATTACAATAACCCTTCAACAAACTCATGTACCACTCGAAAGGATAGATCCACCCCAGAAATATCGATCCAGCTAATTTAATTTCTCAGACTAGATGCAACCACCAAATGCACCATGATGTCAAAATATGATGGGTTGAATATTAAATATGACAATGCAATAAAATTTACTAATTTTTTTTAGAGTTAACCACGTTGGGTAGCCTAAGCAACGATGTGGTTAATCCCTATATGGAGTAATGTGCTAATCGAATGACCAAACACATTTCGGTCTACCGGAACTGCTAACTAGACTCACCGGTTTTGACAACCGAAAGACATTTGATCAATAAAATACTAATGCTTAAGATATATTGCGCTATGATGGTCAAATACACCACGTCGGTGCACATCAAACATAATACGACTGACGTGGTAACACAATCGTTCACGTTGGTTGTAAGCTAGCCGACATGATAGGGCTAAAACCACGTCGGTCCACGTCGAACATATAATGGCCGACGTGGTAACACAACTATTCATGTCGATTGTAAACTTGCTGACGTGATAAGTCTAAAACCATGTTGGTTGTTTGTGAATTTGATGTTTAGACCGCAAGTGCACAACCGTCGGTGAAGATGGGCTACGTACGGGTCAATCAACAAGGAAGTGGGTCGACTCTAGTTCTTTCAAAGTCAAGTGGAAAATTTGGGGAGGAGAAGTGTGATTATGCTAACTATAATAAACAATGAATGAACTAACAATTAAACTAAACCCCTATGTAGTAGAAGTGTGTAGGTGTATGTGTGTAAGTAAGTCTACATTTCAATTAGGAACAAGTGTAGTTTGTGTGGCATAGAAGTAGAATCTAAGTGTAGGATACACAACAGTACATGGCAAACCATGAACATGCATATCTCACATAAAGTTGAGGTTGACTTTAGATTATTAAGCATGCAATAAGTACCTAGTGTGGCCATTAGAGCATCAATCAATCATACATACAACCTAAATCATTCATGTGAATGTGCACCAACCATGGATCAATAAATAACGCCATTCCCATAAAACCATTTCAAGTAACAATATAAACTCTAAAGCTAGCATGAGATAAGTACCTTGTGTGGACATTATCCAATCTAATACAAGTTTAAGCATGCTACAAGTATAGATCTATATTAAGCATATGAAATGTCACAAATAAAAGAACCCATCACTATCACATATTCTACATTACCTCCACCCCAAATGGGGTGGATTTACTCTCTACTCATTAGGCTAACATGCATATTAGGAAGAGAAAACATTCTAACTAATTCTACTAAGATTAATAAAACTAAACTTGCAAGCATTAAAAAGACAACATTAAAACAAACTAAGAAAACTTATTTTATTTACATGACTCACTTTACAAGAAGCATTCTTCTTCACTTGAGTTTTCTCCAAGGCTTACTCCAAGTAGAGAGAATGCCACCAAGCAATGGGGTTATTACAAAGGAAGAAGAAGAGTTCTATTTATAGGCATGAAAAAAGATAACCGGGGGCAATCCCCCGATGTGAGACTAATGGCACCTACTAAAAATAGTTGTAAATGACATAACAACTAACCAGGACAAATTAGATCGGGTCTTGACTGTGTTGGACTGCCAATTGGGGGTCTGGGGCCGCCAATTGGCGGTCTGAATTGGTCAAATCTAGTCCAAAATTCTGTCATGACTCGCACTAGCACCTGCCCTGCTAGTGCCCACACCCTCGCCTCCAGAAGTCTTCTGTGGACACTCACGAAAAAAGTGCCCCACCTGACTGCAACCCAGAGAAGCTCTAGACATCCTATAGCAGTCTTTCGTGGCGTGTGCCCTACCAAAGTGCCCGCACGAGCCACCTCCGGACCCTTGACCCTTCTTCTCGTCTATACGAGGTCGCTTCGACGAACCACTACCCTGCTTTCCCTTGTCCGGACATTCCCGAGAAGTATCGAACCATCGCTTCCCGTCTGTCAGTGCCTCTCGATAATTTGCCTCCAGCAAGGTGGCGCACTTCACAACCTCCTCTAGTGTCTATGGCATCCTGATCAGAACCTACGATCTCAGACCTCATTGCAGCCCACGCATGATCTTCAAGGCATGCTACTCATCAGTAACGTAAATCCCCTAACATTACTTCTCCAACGCGTGGAACTTGTTAATATACCCCTCCAAGCTCAAGTCCCACTACTCAAGCGCCAAAAACTCCTCGCGCTTCCGGTCCAGCACATGGTGAGGGAAAAACTTCTGGTTGAACTCAACCAGAAACTCCTCCCAAGAGACGTCCGTTCGGTCCCTGAATACGGCCCCAGCAGTCGCTCTCTACCAAGTGACTGCGTTCTCCTGGAAGACAAACGTTGTCAAATCCACCTTCCTCTCTGGGGACACTCGATGACCCCAAAGATCTGTTGGATCTTGTAGACCTACGCCTCCATAGCATCTGGCCTTACTCCGCTCCAAAAGACTAGTGGATTCTTCCTCATGAACTGCTCGTGCACCATGGTGGATCCCTCTACTCGAGGCCTCTGGACCTTCCTCTCCATGAGGGCGCCCAAATGTCGAACCGCCTCGAACAACATGCAATGATTGGTCTCCTAATCATTAGTAGTCCCAGAGGACTCATGTCTCCTCTTTGGCACCATGGGTCTGCCAGAAGCAATTATATATTATTATTATTATTATTATCAGTATGCAATTCTAAGATGTAAGAAATTACCAACAAGGTTTGGGCAAGATGTCCTACTGGAGAGTCTTCAGATTTTGTACACTTTAGGGATCGACCTGCTCTGATACCAAGATGTAACACTGACGACCTCGTGGGTACGCACACCGGGAAGAAACACTAGTGTCACGATCAGAAACCTCCGCGAGAATCGAAGGAGTTACAATAACAGACGATCAGAAAACTAGCTCGACAAACGCGAAAGAAATACATGGATACTGATGAATAAAATATAACTAAGAGTAGCTAAACATCCATGTATAAAAGAGTTACTACACCAATCGAGTTTCAAAATGGTAATACAATAATGAAAGCGGAAATAAAGGATAGCTAAGACTCTGGTAGACGTGTCCCTCGTGTACAGAATCTTCGATACTCGTCCAGTCAACCCTAAGTACCTGCAAGCACCGCATTAACAAATGCGTGATTTTTCAATTAAGAAAACCCAGTATGCCCCAGATCCAAAAACGAGATGAGAAGCTATGCATGAGTCCTAACCAACACACATGCAACAAGAAGGCAACAACTCTACATAGTTGTGTCGGGCAACAACTCTACATTGTTGCACCACTCGGGCTTCACCCGAAGTGATCCCTCTAGATGAGAATCGAACCACCCGCCATACTGGTGTAATCCACCAGCGGGTCACTCGCCAGTGACCCACCGCTTGGCATAAAGCGTTCTTCCGGATTGACATCCCAACTGGCGGCAAGTGCCCTACATGGTGCCTAATTGGAATCATATCATGCATTTATTTATGTCTTATATCCATTATCATGAACCTAAACAATGCTACGTAATGAGTTTTATGTTTTAGTTTCAGTTATAAACATGTTTGGGAAGAAGAGACTCAGAAAGGACTTAAAAGCAAGGAAAAGAACTGAATTACAGGACTTATGGACTGAGATGCAAGAGAGAAGGACCTGGATCTAATCCAAAAGAATCAATGAGCAAATTAAGAATCTCCACACCATCATGAGTATTTTGGCAATTAGATCCGGGCCCAAACATCCACAACCAAATCGGGTTCATAAAACATCAAGCAATCAAGCTCGAAACGAACTACAAAAATCCAGACTCAATCTTAAGACATATGGACTCCCAATTGGTTGTCCCAAACCGCCAATTTCCGGTCCAAATGTGTCTTAAGCTTTCACGGTTTAGTCGGGTCATTGGTTATGTTATTTTATGTTCATTTATATTATGCATTTTGTCCCATAATGGGGGATTGTCGCCGATTGCCTTTTTATATGACTATAAATAGAACTCTTCCTTCTTCTCTGTATTTACCCATTACTTGGTGGCATTCTCTTTATTTAGAGTAAGCCTGGGAGCAAAAACTCAAGGTGGAGAAGAATGATACTTGTAATGTGAGTCTTGTCAATAAAATAAATTTCTTAGTTTGTTTTATATTGTCTCTTTCAATTCTTGCATGTTTAGTTTAATTTCGTTTTGTTTTCCTTTCTTAATGATTAGTGAGTAGTTCCATCCCCATATGGCGTGGAGGTAATGTAGACTATGTGATAGTGATGGATTCTTTTATTTGTGCCATTTCATTTGCTTAATATAAATCTATACTTGTAGCATGATTAAAGTTGTATTAGATGGGATAATGCCCACACTAGGTACTTATCTCATGCTAGCTTAGAGTTTATCTTGTTGCTTGTTATGATTTAATGGGAAGGGCTTGCTTTGTATGGATCCATGTTTGGTGCACATTTACATGAATGATTTAGGTTGTATGTGTTGGCTTTTTGGCCTTATCTATGTTTTGATGATTTAATCAACCTAATCTTAATTATGATCATGTAGAGTAGCACACATATTGCATTGCATATATATTTCTTTGTGCTAACATCTACAGGTGATCAAGACTCAAGGAAGATGGAAATCAAGACAAGACATGTAATCAAGCTCTTTTGAAGACATGTATTTTGTATTTCTTTGAGTCTTTAGGAACTTTGTGTAATTGAGCATACTTGAGCTAAAAACTACTAAACCACACACTAGGTTCCCTATACAAGTCACACACGAAATTTCCCACAATTTGGACTTCAACAGATCACCCAAACTTTGACCGGAAAACACTAGACCTGAACCCAAATAGTCTGCCCACATTCGGTCAACCGAAACATACCGTTCGGTCGACCAAGTGATCAATTATTCTATTAGTGTTTAACTACCTAAGTTCGGTCTACCTTCCAGACCTTTTTGGTCGACCGAGTCGCAATTATTTTGCGACCATTTGTTTTGTCGTATATACCCAAAGGTCGTATTCGTATTAATCAAAAATACCCCAAACACATTTTATGTATCGGTCGACCGAACCTACATCTCTTGATAAACCCAAATCTCCTGCTAGAATTTGGTCGACCGTGGACCTTGTTTCGGTCGACCGAATAGAACTTTGTTTGTCAACCCCAAAGTGCCTGGTCTGAATCGGTCGACTGAACCCTATTTGGTGTTCGACCGATCACTTAAGTATACCTGACTCTTAGCATTGGGCGGTCGACCATCCCTTAACCGGTCGACCGAACTGAGTTCAAAACTGCCAAATGGTCGACCGAACACCTCGATCCGGTCGACCGAATTCACACAGAATTGGGTCCTGCAAGTTTCTGTTTTGTGTATCTTACACCAACTCTTACCTAATCAACCCCAACGGCTATAATACCTTAGGAGCTTATAAATAGAAGTTTCCTTGACACAATTACACATCTCTCACACTTCCATTTGTCACATACACTAGAGAGAAACTCCCAAGCTCCAATTTCCCCAATCCTACACTCTAAGCCTAAATTCCACACGTTTGATCATATCCAAATCATACTCAAAGTGTGCTTAATATTTAGAGAGTGTTGTCCCACTCATTGGTTGTTCAAGAAGCAAGGATTTTGGTGAAAGCCCAAAGTGTTCCATCTTGGATTGTGAGAGTAAGAAGGTCAAGCAAGCGAGGGTGTTCGCGGTGCTTGTTTTGTAAAGGCGTTCTCTCCTGGCCCGGAAAGGGGAGTGGTTAGTGAAGTCGTGAGCGGAGCTTGATTGACATCATATCATGCATATATTTGTGTCTCATATCCATTATCTTGATCATAAACAATGCTACGTAATGAGTTTTATTTTTGAGTTTTAGGAATAAACATGATTGAGGAGAAGAGTCATACAAGGACCTAGAAGCAAGGAAAATGACTGAGTTGCAAGATATGAGGACTGAGATGCAAGAGGGAAGGACCCAGATGAAAGCCTAAAGGACCAATGAGCAAATCAGGAAACTCCACACCATCATTAGGAGTATTTTGGCAATTAAATCTGGGCCCAACCATCAAAAACCGAATTCGGTTCATCAAACACCAAGAAATCAATCCAAAACCTAGCCACCAAAATCCAGAATCGATCCAACACTTATAGACCGCCAATTAGCGGTCCAAGACCGCCAATTGGCGGTCCATTTGGATCCAAACCCGATAAGACTTGGCCGGGTTTGTATTAGCATGTATTTAGTCCATTTATGGTATGCGTTTAGTCCCATACCGGGGGATTGTCCCGGATTACCTTTTTCTATGGATATAAATAGAACTCCTCCTGCTCCATTGTATTCTACCCATTGGTTGGTGTCATTCTCTCTACTTGGAGTAAGCCTTGAAGCAACACTCAAGGTGGAGAAGAGTGCTACCTTCAATGTGAGTCATTTTAATAAAATAATTGTTCTTAGTTTCTTTTAATCTTGTCTTTTAATTCTTGCATGCTTCTTTAGTTTTACTTTCCTTCCCTTTAAGCTTCTTTAATATTTCTTGCTTGCTTAGTTTAATTTCATTTCAGTAAAATGTTTCATTTTGTTAATGTAGTTAGTGTAATGATTAGTGAGTAATTTCATCCCCATTTGGGGGTGGAGAAATATGTGTTGTGATTATGTGATGTATTAGGTGTGTGTTATCTTAATCCTTTGAACCTTATATGATTTCCATTACCATCTAATGAGATTTCACTCTTGTCTTTGATATGCTAATGCTCTTGAATGAAGCTTAGCTTATTCTTAGACTAGTGGAACTATTTTATTGGGAATGATGAGGTGAGGATAATGATGAAATTGATAAAGGAAACATGACTTGTAGTGTATGTGCTCTTATGGCCCTTACCCTTATTAATGTCCTGTATGTTTTAATGATTGGGTAAATCTTATTTCATGTAGAGGCATAGTGGGGTTTGGTGTTTATACTTGAGTTCATTTAGCTTCATTCCAATTATGTCTTGTATGTTTTAATGATATGATCTTATCTTATTTCATGTGGAGGCAAAGTTGGATGTAGTTTTATGATTTTCATGCACTACATATTGTGCGGAGCTTAATTGAACACACACACACATACACATATCTTTGTAATCACACTCTTTTCTCTACCCCCTATGGGGTTTAGTTTTATTGCTTATTGTCCATTTCCTTTTGCATCTTAGTGTAGTTTAGTGTAACCAATCTTTCTCTCCTTTCTTTCCCACTCGCCTTCAAACAAACTAAAGTCGACACACCTCCCTGTGGATCGACCCGTATTTTCCACCGCTTCAACGTGGCCGTGCACTTGCGGTTATAATTAAAACGTTCAATAAAATTTTTGGCGCCGTTGCTGGGGAGCTGCTCTGTCGAGACTTTGGTTTGGACGATTCGAGTGGTTTTAATTTTTATTTTTTAGTTTTGGTTTGTTGCAAAGGTTGTAAGAAGCAAGGGGAGGCTACCTAAGAAACTAGAGGACCAATTCCGCAAAAGGGACCGCCAATCAGCGGTGTGAAACCGCCAATTGGCGGAGTGGTGAGTTGTGTTTTTCGTAAATTTTGTTCTGGTAGTTTATGCTTTCAGATTAGTGGTCTGGGAGTTCTATTTTGCATGTTTTAACCTGTAGTTAGCTACCAGATTAACAATCAATCCCCATTAATCAACTTGGACCTTAAAACTCAAAGCAAAAGATTAGACTTCTTGCCATCTAGGTCATGCATCATTTGTAGACCATGCACGCATTTGTCGTTTCTTTGCTTTACATTTTTGTTGTTGATTGCTGGCGTGAGGTACGTGCACCCAAATCTCTCATTCATGCATGTTTCGATCATGCATTAGTTAGTAAGGTGCATCGGGACAAGAGTGAGTTGAGCGTTTGATTGGAGTGTTGATTGCTAGATTTAAGATCAAAACGCTACTAAGCAGGGGCTATCCCATAAAAGATAAGGTGGGGGATTCATCACCCTTTCCTTGGCCCCAAAAATCACTCTTAAGAAAGCCTTAATTCTAAAAGCAAGTAGACATTGGCCCTAAGCATTTTGGACGCACTAGGAGAGTGATCTAGTTTACACCGTCATGGCCTAATCGGCGTTGCCTACTTTGTCGATAGTAGGAGGTACTGGATCTCCGGATATGGTATCACTTGCTGGGCATTGTGGTCTTCGTTGTAGGGAGGTGAGGCGTGTCAAGACTAGTGACCTCGAAGTTAGGCATCGTCTAGCCAAGGACCCATTGTCTTACATTGTTTGAGCTGTGCTTGCTAGATTAGGCTTCTACCCTCTCCCACTACCCACGCTAGTTTCTAGGGATTCTTCCCTTCTCCTCTGAGTCATCGTCTTCTCACCTACTTCTACGTTCTAGTCTCCTCCCCTTTACACTCTCTAGTAGCGTTTTAGGGTCGAGTCGAGCACTTTTTGCGAGCTAAGCCTCGTGGTGGTGAGAGTGGTCGACTCGAGAATTTTTTGTTGAGATGGATGGTTACATGGGCGACCATCCATATCATTGTTGGGACCACGACAATTCTTCCTGATATTCAGGACCCATTCAACCTGGGGTGGCTCAGACTAACACCTCGTATGGTTGGGACAATCTTAATTGTGTGACTGAGCAATCTTCATATTGGGGTAATATGAGAGAGGCACCGACTGCTAGACCACCATCTAGTTACATCGGATGATATGCTGGTCATCACACTGAGACATTGCAAGAACGTTTGGCCTCTTTCATGCATGTGGTAGAAGACATGAGTGCACTGGTGGCTCCAGTAGTCGTACTATATGATTGTTGTGGGTTGAGTGGTCATGTTTTCGGGGATGTCCTTATGTTCCCCCAGAGCCTGAGTATGAGCATATCTTTTCCCAAAATGCTCAATATTACCATTACGCATCCGCGTACAACCCGACCGGTGTTTTGGGTTCGGTCGACCGGTTATAGTGTATTTCGGGCAAATCCCTCGCACCGGTCGAATGATACCCTTTGCGTGGTCGACCGGTTGTGCAATTCTAGCGAGAGATCGATGATCTGTGTATTTTCGGTCGAATGGGGCCCCTTTGCCGGTCGACCAAAAGTACTGTTGTAGATCGGTTGGGGCGTTGACCATCCAAATGGTCCACCACCTGTTTGACTCGTCCGACCGACGACTTAAGCTAACTTAAAGGCCGGTCTACCGGAAGTGTGGTTTCGGTAAACCGTGTAGTGTGGACTGTTGGTGAGTTCTACTGGAGGTTTTCGGTCGACCGGATGTCTTGGGTCGTCCGACCGTTTTATCGTGGTTTGAGAAAATGGTTTTCTTACTGATGCTTTTCGGTTGCATGTGCTGATTTTTGAGGTTGGCGATCATGTCTTTCTGAATATCTCACCGTCGCGGGGGGGGGGGGGGGGGTGATGAGATTCGGTAAGAAGGGGAAGCTCAGTCGGCGATATATTGGGTCGTTTGAGATTTTAGACCTAGTTGGAGAGGTCGCCTACCGGATCGCGTTGCCGCCACAGTTTTCTGGTCTTCAAAACGTCTTCCACGTATCGATGCTGAGGAAGTACGTGGCAGATCCTTCTCACGTAATCTAGTTTGAGGTTCCAGAGATCTAGCAAGATTTGTCTCTTGAGGAGAGACCCGTGGAGATTGTGGATCGGATGGAGCACCAGCTTAGGAGGAGGACTATCCCTATGGTTAGGATTAAGTGGCAGCATCACTTTGAGCGAGAGGCTACTTGGGAGGTTGAGGAGGAAGTCCGGAAGTTGTATCCGGAGCTGTTTGGTAAGCGCTGGATTTAATTTCGTGGGCGAAATTCTTTTAAGGAGGGTGGATTGTTATATCCTAACCCTTGCTTAATGTTTTAATTGTGTTTAGAGATGGATTAAGATGGACGGCTGAGATCGATTGTGGAGAGTATATAAAGGATAAAACCTTTTCTCTCTCTCTCTCTCTCTCACTTCTCTATCTCACCGCACATCTCTCTCTCTCTCCCGCTCATTTCTCTCTCCCGTTGACGAGCCGGAGGATCTAGATTTGGAGTGGCGGGGAGGATCTTGGACGGTTGCCGGAGTTGATGTGTTCGAGTTGAGGTGTTCGCCGGAGGAGAGGAGGTTTTGCGAGGAAGTGTCGTCGTTGGTTCTTCAAGCCTTAAGGTATGTCGAACTAGCTTTTACGCTCACCTATTATAAGTGTGGGGGTGGGAGCGGTCGACGGTTGGCCGTTTTGGCTCATCGGACGTGCACAACAGTTTTTCTGCACTATTCGGTCGACCTGTGTTTTGGGTTCAGTCGACCGGTTATAGTGTATTTTGAGCAAATCTCTCGCACAAGTCGAACGATACCCTTTGGGTGGTCGACTGGTTGTGAAATTCTAGAGAGAGATGGATGCTCTGGGTATTTTCGGTCGAACAAGACCCCTTTGCCGGTCGACCATATGTACTGTTGTAGGTCGGTTGGGGCGTTGACCATCCAAACGGTCCACCGCCTGTTTGACTCCTCCGACTGACGACTTAAGTTAACTTAATGGACGGTCGACTGGAAGTGTGGTTTCGGTCGACCGTGTAGTGTGGACTGTGGGTGAGTTCTACTGGAAGTTTTCGGTCGACCGGATGTCTTGGGTCGTCCAACCGTTTTATCGTGGTTTGCAAAAATGGTTTTCTTACTGGTGCTTTTCGGTCGACCGGGTCCTTTTTGCGGTTCGACCGATTAGCAGGTTTTTCGGTTGGGCCAGTTCTCTAGGTCAGGATCTGTCGACCGAAAGACGACTTTTGTTCGACCGTTTTTACACAGTTGGTGTTGGGTGTTGCTATTGATTGGCTAGAAGGTAACGGGTTCACCGTCCCTTTTGGGGGCAACAGACGGACATGCCGACCCTATAACGATCACAGGTGACACATGAGGAGGGGGTGATTGTTTTGTCGTGGCTCTAGCGAATGAGGCAAAGCCGTGGCTCCGGCGATAGATGCGAAACCGTGGCTCCGGTAACACTGAGGCAAGGTCGTGGCTCCGACGAATGAGGCATGTATAAGTGGTCTCCGTGGCTCCGGCAATTGGGGCAAACCGTGGCTCCTGTGAATGAGGCAAATGTTGATGGTTTTTAGTGGTTGAGATTGTGTCTGTTTATGGCTTTTCGTATTCATTGTTCATATATGTGTTAGGGTTTGGCATACGGGGTTTACTTTTGGAAACTCGGGCATGATTCATGTCTGCTTTTCAGGTCGGGAGCGGCGTTAGGCGGGTGGTGACAGTGGAGGAGGTGCTCGGGACTAGATCCTGCTTTCCTTCCTTTTGAGGTGGTTGTGATTACATATGTATATTTTCTGTTTACGGGGTTTTGATGTAATCACATTCTTTTGTAAATTCGGTCATATATATATATTATATGGTTGTGCACCTGTATGTATATCTTTGCGTAATGTCCTCACTTGATTGTATATTTAAATTTTAAAATTTTCAGCTATGTCTGAGGACGTTACAACTTGGTATCAGGGCGGTCAGTTTCGGTGTCTCCGTCCAAAGAAACCACCCTTAGAGTTGTGTCGAGCATGCATGCATTGTTCTGATTCATGTTTTGTGTCTCTTGCGTAGATGGCACCGAGACGCGTGAGACCTCCTCCCCTAGACGGTAGCACGAGTGATGAGGTGGGTGAGGGGAGAAGAGAGGAGGAGTGGAGGACGCTACCTGGCACGCTGGGTAGACTGGGCGTAAACTCGATCACATATATATATATATATATATATATATATATTATATGTTGGTGCATCTATGTGTATATCTTTGCGTAATGTCCTCACTTGATTGTATATTTAAAATTTAAAATTTTCCACTGTGTCTGAAGACGTTACAAGTATCCTCCTCCCGAATACCCAGAATTCTACCAACACCCCACTTCAAATCATTGGACACATTCTGAGCCCATCCACACCCAACCCCAAAATTTCCCAAGCTCTGACTTGGACCTCATAGTTGACCGCATACCTGATTCCTTGAAACAAACTTTCCTTACGTTCATGGAAACCACTCAACAGTCCATACAAAATATGGCACTGCAAATGAGTCAAATGACGCAGCAATTACGTGAACGTGAGGAGAGTAACTTTTCTTGTCAACATGAGGATTCATCTTCTGATATCGAACCACCACCACCACATCCACAAATTCAAAGCACAATCTTTTAAAGTCAAACTCCGAGTCAGTCTGAGAGACTTGGGGTTTCAATTCACGATCACGTAGTTGAGGATTCGATTCAAATTGAGAATAACATGGACCAACTTCATTATGAGTCGGCACAAGATTGTGCCTTATCGTTTTGTCCCGTGGCCCTTGAGCCACATGATCTTCATCTTTATACTCCCATTCATTGAGGACATTACATGAAGTAGGTGTGTGAGGGTGTTTTACGTGTGTACATAGTCGAGCCTTTTTCCTTTGATTTTATTTTCTTTTGTGTGCATTGTTAGGGTCATGTTAGTGTGTTGAATTTAATATCGATATATCTGCTTGCCATGATGATCCTTGGGTGACTTGTCTTCTTTTGCTTGCCTAGTGCTTTAAAAAATTTCACATTTCTTTCAAAATCTTCATGTGTTTGCGAAAGAAAATGTTTTGTGGGTTTTGCGCGTGTTTAACATGTGCAAAACCGTTGAGAGGCAAAGTAAAAGGAAAAGTCCCAAAATTTTCTTGAACTTGATGCATTAGGATATATAGTACAGTGGCTTTAGGACTTATCGAGTCGCTAGGATGCACCCTGGTTTTCCCTCAGGGGGCGAGTAATCATAGGGTTTCAGTACTCAAACATTTAAAGAAGTCCACCCTGAACCTAGTGAGTTGAATAATTCATGTCTGTTAATAGAAGGAAGTTTGTTGTAGTCAAGGACCCTTTAAATCTTGTTGTGAGACATTAAGTGTAGGGGTTTTGGTTCATGTGTAGATAAGAAATAAGTGCGTTGGTGTTCTGTCTTCTCCCACGGCTCCTATCACTCGGGAAAGTAGGTCTGAGGGGACTTTGTGCCTGGTACTCTCGAGGCATCTGACTTGGGATGCGTCGACCGAACTCCTGTTACACGGGTGGTAGGGATTGCCCTATGTGGAGATTCAGGGAAATTGTGTACGTGATAGTGTAAGTCCTCATAGGCAATGATGCACAAAACTTGACGCTGAGAGAATGAAACTCGAACTAATAAAAAGAAAAAAAGAAAAAAATAAGAAAAGAAAAAAAAGAAAAAAAATGGTAATGCAAATAAGAACCTTAGTGGACCTTACACTTTGTCTCACTTGACGATGTTGAGGTTGTCCATGTTTTACACTTAAGTCCTTAATTAACTTTCACGAATGATTCATTAGGCTAGGTGTGTGGACTGATTACATATATAGAGTCGGCCCGTAGCATTACCGAGTCCAATGATCGACAAAATGAGCCATCGAGTCGTGTAGCTAGATTGAATAATGCATCTTTGTTCGGATTTTGTGGGTGTATCCACTGAAAACCATCAGGAGACAACACTCCTCCTCCTTGGCGATAAGGGGGTTTAACGACTTGTTGCACGTGTTAAGTGCAACCGTGATTCCTACGAAAGTGAGTTAGGATTTCCCCATTTTTCGTATGCTTTTTCCTTTCTTTTATTTTTCACTTTCTTTGTTTTGCTCGAGACTAGCAAAAGTTAGGTGCGGGGGTATTTGATTGACATCATATCATGCATATATTTTTGTCTCATATCCATTATCTTGAGCCTAAACAATGCTACGTAACGAGTTTTATGTTTGATTTTTAGGAATAAACAGGATTGAGGAGAAGAGGCCTAAAAGGACCTAGAAGCAAGGAAAATGACTGAGTTGCAAGACTTGAGGACTGAGATGCAAGAGGGAAGGACCCGGATGAAAGCCTAAAGAACCAATGAGAAAATCAGGAAACTCCACACCATCATGAGGAGTATTTTGGCAATTAAATCCGGGTCCAACCATCAAAAACCGAATTGGGTTCATCAAACACCAAGAAATCAATCCAGAACCTAGCCACCAAAATCCAGAATCGATCCAACACTTATAGACAACCAATTAGCTGTCCAAGACCACCAATTGGCATTCCATTTGGATCCAAACCCGATAAGACTTGGCCGAGTGTTGTATTAGCATGTATTTAGTCCATTTATGGTATGCGTTTAGTCCCATACCGGGGGATTGTCCTGGATTACCTTTTTCTATGGCTATAAATAGAAATCCTCCTCCTCCATTGTATTCTACCCATTGGTTGGTGGCATTCTCTCTACTTGGAGTAGGCCTTGAAGCAACACTCAAGGTGGAGAAGAGTGCTACCTTCAATGTGAGTCATTTTAATAAAATAATTGTTCTTAGTTTCTTTTAATCTTGTCTTTTAATTCTTGCATGCTTCTTTAGTTTTACTTTCCTTCCCTTTAAGCTTCTTTAATATTTCTTGCTTGCTTAGTTTAATTTCATTTCAGTAAAATGTTTCATTTTGTTAATGTAGTTAGTGTAATGATTAATAAGTAATTTCATCCCCATTTGGGGGTGGAGAAATATGTGTTGTGATTATGTGATGTATTAGGTGTGTGTTATGTTAATCCTTTGAACCTTATATGATTTCCATTACCATCTAATGAGATTTCACTCTTGTCTTTGATATGCTAATGCTCTTGAATGAAGCTTAGCTTATGCTTAGACTAGTGGACCTATTTTATTGGGAATGATGAGGTGAGGATAATGATGAAATTGATAAAGGAAACATGACTTGTAGTGTATGTGCTCTTGTTGCCCTTACCCTTATTAATGTCTTGTATGTTTTAATGATTGGGTAAATCTTATTTCATGTAGAGGCATAGTGGGGTTTGGTCTTTATACTTGAGTTCGTTTAGCTTCATTCCAATTATTGTCTTGTATGTAATAATTGCCTTACATAGAGTTGCCTTAAATCTATTTATTTGCTTCGTAAAGATGTCAGGCAACTCTGCATAGCATTCACACTAAATGCATCAATTGATGATTATGTAATGTCCCTGATCTCACGGGTATGCACACTGGGAACCAACTCAAGTGTCGCGATCAGAGAACTCCGCGACGATCGAAGGAGTTACAAAGAAAGACTGACAAGATTGACCAACTCGACAATATATGAAGACATACATGGATAGCTGACGAATAAAAGTAACTAAAATAACTGAATATCCATATATGACATATTCATTACAAAACTCGAGTTTCAAGAAGGAAATACATCAATAAAGTGGAAGAAAAAGACAACTGAAGACTTTGGTCGACGTGTCCCTCGTGTACAGAATCTTCAACACTCGTCCAGTCTGCCCTGTGGAAACATAAGTACCTACAAGCACCGCATCAACATATGCGTAAGTTTTCTATACAGAAAACCCAGTATGCCCCAGCCAAACAATAATAGAACTATGCATGAAGTCTAACTAAGACAAGCATAAAAACATAGCAGAACAGAAGAGCACATAATGCATCAGAAGACTATGCTCCACAAGCCATGCCAGCCGGGCGCACCCGACACGTTCTTCACAAGGAACAAGAACACCAGCCTCGTTGGTCAGAAGTGGTCACTCGACAGTGACACACTGCTTGGCACAAAGCAGTGCGCTGGATAAATGTCCCAAGTCGCAGAAATAAATCTACATGGTGTCATCGCGAACTTGGGAACATCTACCCTGAGACAGAATGGCAGCGCGCCTGCCCAGGACTTATCTTACGACTGGTCTCCCAACGTGAAGGTCTTATGCAAATGACCTATGAAGCTAGAGGACCCACTGGTGGCCCGTCGGCCCAGAAAACAGAACCTGCCCAGAATTATTAATCAGATTAAATGTAATGCAAGCTACTTGAGCATCTAAGATCGAATGTAGCTATAGTATACAGAACGAGCTCAAGGAAGAGTATCCGGATACCCTCCTAACAGCCCCAAACAAATCAGAGTCAGAACATCCCAATCAGGAATCAAACGAAACTCACAACAACAAGCAATCATAACCAAATTGGTAAATCAAGATAACAACTAATCGAGTCATCTACAGGTCATGATAAGGATGTTATAAGGTTTGTTATCATAAGGGTCATACCCCAGCACAACATCACACATCACATATCACACATCACATCAGTAAAGCAACAACATGAAAGAAATAGTGGGATGATGCAAGACAGCAAAAACATGCCATAGTCGAATGCAATAATAATCGAAGACATACATTCGTCGATTTCATAGCGTGCATGCGACTGTACCAAAACCTAATAATATGATCAGAGTTTATAAATGTATCAAATTCAATAAATACTAGGAGAAACACATGACAAAACATGCATATAGCATCAGCAATGCTATGGGTATCTGCTGGCATATATGCATGCAATCGGTATTCTACAACATGCATTTCAGAGCACATGTATGTTAGGAACTTAGAATCCCATACCATAATAGGCTTTATATGAATGTAAAACAGAGCTAATGCATGAACATGTGTACTATGTTCTGTAAACAAGTCACGAAAGGTTATACAATAGGTTAAAGGAATGATGCACGATTACATGACCTAGGGTCAGCAACCGATCCTGACAGAATCATCTATGTATGGCACGAATAATACATGTGTATGAAATCCAAAATCAGTATCCAAGTATAGGACATTATCACAATAAGGTTACTAAATAATAACGAACACATATGATCTCATTTCAACACACTATTATGGTTTGATAGCAGAATGTAATCATTAGTTACGCGTGACTATGTATGATCTGAAATCAGCAAGGACTCATTGACATACTATCAGAGCAGAGTAGTAATTAATTCATGAGTAACAATCTGAAATCAGTAACAAGGTATATGCTAAAGTCTGAATGAAATCATGAATCAAAACATGAGTTTCAGAACTAATATTATCAAGCTCCTCTTGCATGAAAATCTGGACAGTTTTGACAAATCATACATAACACCAGATCTGAAACTAATGATGATTTATGACATATATATATATACATATAGAGTCAACAAATCATGCCAAAAGGTGGAATCACTAATCAATAAAATGACCAGTAGAAGAATTATGCTACAGCATGATAAACATGTTAACAAACCATCAAGGAATCTCAAAATCAGACCACACGTGTAGAGTTGTACCTCACGCGAGATGCATGTACAACCCCACCTGACATACTCCCCACAGCCCCGTCTCCTCCCTACTGATTTCTCCATCAACCACCCAGGAGACATGGAGAAGAGAACGTGCTAGAGGGAAGGGATGCACGGTCAGCCACTGAAGACCTGATTTGCACCACAGTCCACCCGATCGGTGGCACTCTTGTTGTGCAAACCCTAGACCTCATGAAAGACCAACCACTGGTATTGAGCAACATTCCGCCCAACACCCACCACTACATCCTATGCTAAGAGCTAGAGGCATGCCTAATCAGAAAGGAAAAGACTGAGCTTAGCCGGAAATCACCACTCCTCTTCTAGCCGCACAAATGATGCCCACTAGCTTGCTCTACCAATCTTGCCGGAGATCAGTCCAGTAGCTCGCCGGAGAGGGAGGAGAAAGTTTGTCTCAAGGAAGGTGTGGTCTGAGGTGGATGGCGTGGAGAAGAGAAGGGTGGGGAGGTATGGGACAGCTGGTTAGGGTTGTGTTTGTCTCAAGGAAACCAACACAAAAGGCAAGGAGTGATTGCCATTGAAGGCCAATCAAAACTTACCAAAAAGCTCCCAATTCAAAAGTTTGCAAATCTCAAGAGATTTGTTGTTGCTGATGTGGCAGCCACGTCACCCAGCCTTCACACCTTAGCCCTAAATGCCTCCTCAAATCCCAAGCCAAACCACACACACGAATTGCACCCGATCGACCCGATTAAGTCAACCGATTGGAAAACTGCCCGTAATCGGGTCGACCGGGTGATCAGTTGACTTAATCGGGTCGATCGGGTTCCTTCCAGCTGTGACCATAACCCATTCATGATCTGATTTTATCTACCTTCTTTGATGTTATCATTATGCTTTCTTTTATAAATAAATTATGTACTCGTCCATGTTGTATGCAACTCATTCCATGACTTATTGTAATTTGTTAATCCCAACGCATGCACGTATATTATTTTGGGATATATGTAGACTCCTGATCTAATATGCATGTTTCACGATGTAGTATTACAGATAAATATATTGTTTCATGTCCATTTAATTCTCTGATCATGTCCAGAGTTGCAAGATTCAAACACATTTATGTCCTGGAATTTATGACTCATGTTATCGAATGCTTGTAGAATTTTACTACGATACCTTTTACTGTTGTACACATTCTATTACTTGTTTCATGTTAGATTGCTACTAGGAAGATATACTGGTACGTGAGATAGTTGTTGGAAATAGGAAATTGCACTACATGAAAGGCTAACCGAATAGTTTTGATTCTAATATGTGCATGATGTTATGCCCTGAAATGTTGAAATCAGAAGTAACTTCCCATCCCTTCATTCATGCATGCCTATCACTTGTATTGTCATGATGGCATCATGGGAGATTATATTATTCATATAGTCTCAATCTTAGTATGTTTAACATATAGTGAAACTAATGCAAATTTCAGGTGCTTATATGAGATTAGAGGTTGAGTTTACAGCCTCGATGTCTTGCATGATGAGGCCTGAAATCAGTCACGTTATAGTCTCATATACCTCCTAATTATACTTAGATTTGTGCTTGAATAAATTCAAAACCCATGAATGCGTTACTATAGATCGAAGTAAATGTTCTATAATCATCTCATCATGACCCATAGCTCCTGCTGGTTGCATGTTCGTTTTCCATGAGCCATGATTACGATAGCATGTGCTTTACCAATTTTTTTATAAAGGTTACTGCTACTGTTATGGGTATGATGATGCAAGTGTATGCAAGTTCATGTTGTGATGTTATGACTACAATTTCATGATTTAATTGTTGACTGGATGCATCTTCTGCATGTGTATGATCTACCGAGATCTAGTATTATTACATGTATTATTGCTTTCTATACACGTCATGTGCATGTAGATATATATCCAATGAGAGCTTGTTTCCATTCCATGATTTATTTGCTGCCTAAATACACCATGGGAACGTATGTTTATCTATAGAGAGCTTGTTATTCCTTCTTCATTAAATTGCTGTCTTGATACATTACATGTATGTTATGTATATATTTAGTTGCGGGAACTATATGATCTCATGATTAGCTTGCTGTTAAATACCATATGTTATGTACGTTTACTGGCTGCTAAGACGTCGCATATGCATGTACATATTAGTTGCTGGATATTTTATGATTGTCAATATATGAAAGAATATATTTATTAGTAATACTACATGATTTGCTATCATTTTTAATCGTTTTCCTTTCTCAACATTTGTGGTCAGAGACGAAATGCAATGGAACCCCGAATTCGGTAGGCGATCGACCAACCCGCATTTAGTTCACCAACTTCCCAAAATAGAATCACCAATTCAGACAACCAAAATGAATTCGGTCACTATATTTTGTCCTTGTAAACTCAAGTCTGTCCAAATTCTTAGGAATGCGTCCTTTAAGCTTGAAAGAATCCTCAAATAGCATGCCCATTCTAATAAAGGATACATCCTTTATCATGTAAACATCCCTCATTACCTCATTGCATGAGAACTATAAAGAATGGAACACACTACAAAGTACAGACTATGTAAAATGCAATGAAAGGTTGTGTTATGTCCTGTCATAACGTAACCCAATAAGGATGTGCTATAGTAATTGAGTATCCTACAATCTCTTTCTTTTTTATCTTCTCATCTTGTTATCAAAACAACTATTCTCTTTCCTCCAACTCATTTCTACATTTTACCAATAACTAAATAAATTTATAATACAATAATTCTCTAGTATGTCCAGGGCTTCAGTTTTCTATTTTAAGCCCCACCACATTCACCCCTCATCTAAAATAATAAGGTAGATTAAGGCTAAGGGCAGTTATGCTAATAAAAGGATGTAATGGTGGAGATTAACCGTTATTAGATCTAATGGTGAGACTGTAGGGGGCTAATCAGATGAGCCCAGGGCTCACTAAATCTTGCTAGTAAAATTATATATCGTCATTTATATAATTGTACGTAGGAATAATTACTAAAATTTAATATATGTTTTTATTTTCAAATTTTCAAAACACTTGTTAGAAATGATTAAAATTTTATTTCTGAAATTTAATCAGACAAGATGCATTCTTATGGTTAGTCTTTTATTATATAGTTTATGGTATAATTTTGTAACATATTGTCATGGTTTTCAAGACACATAGTCTCATATTTATTAAATTTTAAATTATGATTTAGCTTTTTTGTAATTATGGATGGTAGAGGGAAAAGAAATTGAGGAAAAAATCCTTTCTCTATGGATGACATAAAAAACAAGGAAAATTCCAACGTAAGATGTCCTCTCGTTTGGATTTTCGGCGACAATTATTTCACGAATCAGAGAAATTTCCCTGGATATTCTTGTGTGACTTGTTAATTCTATTTATTCCAATTCTCTTCATTCATGAAAGAAAGTTTCCAGCAGGTTAGTGCGATCAAAATGAAAGTTGGGATGATAAGCATCTCAGAGTAGAAGACAAATAACATTCCAAAATACAATATCAATGTATTTAAATGTTCAGGTTACATACACCCGAAGGGTTTGGACAAAATCAAAATGGTTTTGTACAAAAGAAATATTTTCTTCATCCTGGTAGATTGGTATGTAGGAATGTCATTTTGGATGGAAATACAAATATGACAACAAATGTTCAATTGTGCAAAAAAACAATACTGAATTCCATGTCCAGGAGCCCATGTCGTGATGGTCTTCATCTGAAAGGCTCAATGTGATTGGTTTCCATGAAAATTGTTTTGGAAAGAAACAGAAATACAACTACTTCACTTCTGTTGTTGTGCATGAAGAAAAAGATTTCAGGAGTATGCAGGAAGATGGTTTTGACAAAACTGTTCCAGCAAACCATTGTAATTAAAGCAGATTGATTTGCTAGGCATTTTCCTGAGAAACCAATCTAACATCAAAAGGATTTTCCGACGTGGTAACCTTTTTTTGCAGCAGTGTGGGTGGTACCTAGGCGTAGGCAAGTGGGCTGGTAAGACTTTGTGTGGCATAAATACCACATCCCGAAGCACACCCTCACACTTTGGAGAGCTTTGCGAGGGTGGCTGTTGACAAAGGCTTTCATGCGAGCTCGGGGTGCAACTCATGACCCCAAGTGTGCACTATGCGAAGAGAAGGGAGAGGATATGGTTCAACTCTTCTGGGAATGCAGATTCACAAGGCAAATTTGGCTACAAATGCAGTGGATTCTAGAGATGGATACGAGGATGGGAAGAACACTTGCCGCGGAGGTGGGAAGGTTTAAGGTGATCCGGGGAAACATAACACAACAAATCACCATATGCCTAGATCTTGCTGCAACCATTCATGAGTGTTGGCAAGAGAGAAATAGGCGGATATTCGACAATGAGAAGCGCCGACCCGGAGATGTGAGCATGACCATCAAGGACGCGGTGCGAGCAATGGGCACAAGAATTCAGGAAATTCGAGAGGACCTCGAGGCTTTGAGATTGTATGAGTTTAGTTCCAATTAGGTGTGATGCATGTTAGGTGCTTCACGAAAATATGGTAGCCTAGAGTAGAGTCTAGTTATGTACTTAGCATAACTCGAGGGTTGTAATAAACACATTTTTGTAGGTTGTAAATTCTTACATACATCAATACTAGAGGCTACGCCTCCTTTTTTCTTTGCAAAAGAAAAAAAAGAAAGAAAGAAGAAGACTAAGAAGTCTGAACAAGAAAAAAGATGTTCAAAAGAAGAACCTCATAGAAAAGAAAGGTGAAAGAGAACAAATCACAGAAGAGTCAATTATGCTGAAGATGCTGAAATATGATGGAAATCAAATTTCAGACAAAGACGAAGTGAATTCCCCAACAATAAGCTGCCTAGCCAACTGACACACAACCAAATAAAAGCATTGACATGAAAGCCATGGTTGGGTTGATAATTGATGGAAAAAATGTTTTTCTTAATTTAAGAACGTCAGCAAACCTAAAAGCTGTAAAACATCTAATCACCCAAGGCAATGGTCTAACAGAGGACGTAAGTATATTATATTTTGTGAATCATGTTTTGATTTAATCCACTGAAATGACTAGTTAATTGTAATTAATTTAATGGACAGTTAGTAGACGCATTGCTTGCTGTGTTGGAGCAAAAATAGAAGTGAGGATGCTACCAAAGGAAGGTTATTCTCATTCCCTACTCGACCACCAATGCTATTGCGACCAACTTCGATGATTTATTTTCAGACGTAGCAAATCAAATTACAAGACTGGGACCCAAAGGACATAGTCATTGCACAATTGTTGATAAACAATCATCGCTGCACATTGCAGACTATGGATGGAAGAACTAAACAAATAACACACCTTAACAACCTTCCTTGGGTAGATAGAGACAATGATCCAACACCAGTGGGTATCCATGATGAACATGCTATGGTAAAAAGGGCAAAATTCTACAGATCCCACTTTAACATTGACTGAAACTGTCCTTTGAAGGGAAAAAGTGCCCATGCCAAGCACCCAATGAAGAGGATTATTGAGTGTACGTCTTTCACTGCATAAAATGCTTATTGTTAGAAGTACATCCCACAACTGAAATGGACAGCAAATATCTGCACTTAGTCAAAGGCGAAATGACAATGTATTTGCTGAGGGTCTCCAACGTCCGAAGCCAATGTTTGATAGCAGAAAAATTGATGTGGAATCTTGTTAACTGTAATTATATGCATTTGTTGTATATTTTAAATTGTAATTATATACCTTTTTTATACAACATTACAACTACAAAAAATGTAATTGTTTGAAATTTAACTTATATATTTTAAGCCAACATTAAGGCAAAAAAAATTAAATTTTAAAGTAGTTTGTTCTGTTCTTTAAAACTTGAAAGAGTCCTTTCCTCTAAAAAGACACTTATATTCCTCAAAGCGTGAGTTTGTTAAAGGATTGGTTTGTCGTCCAAAGGGAATATATAGATGGGCATGGCATGTCGGATAATACCTTTAAAACCGACATGTGTCCTTTAAAGTTCGTGTCTGTTCTCCAAACTCAAAACGGTCCCCTCCCCTTAAAGGACACTTACGTCCCTCACGGCACGAATTTGTTACAGGATAGGTCCTTTCTTCTTAAAGGACACTTATGTCCTTCAAAGCACAAGTCTGTTAAAAGACTGGGTTGTCCTTCAATGGGAACAAATAAATGGGACATGTCACGTCTGATTAAAGCTATCATCTGACATGTGTCTTTTAAAGCACATACTTGTATGTTCTCTCATCAGAATTGCACAACACAAAAATACGCCTTAAAAAGATACTTTCTCTCAAGACTTATCAACTTTACCTCCAATAACCCTATCTTCGTGATGATTCTTAGGAAGTCCAACACTTTTATATGAGTCAGGTACTCATTACAAAAGTAAATAAACTCATAGGCTATGTGGCCTTCAACAATGCTGGCTTCGGGCCTCCATCAATTATTACAATAACCCTTCAACAAACTCATGTACCACTCGAAAGGATAGATCCACCCCAGAAATATCGATCCAGCTAATTTAATTTCTCAGACTAGATGCAACCAACAAATGCACCATGATGTCAAAATATGATGGGTTGAATATTAAATATGACAATGCATTAAAATTTACTAAATTTTTTTAGAGTTAACCACGTTGGGTAGCCTAAGCAACAATGTGGTTAATCCCTATATGGAGTAATGTGCTAATCGAATGACCAAACACATTTCGGTCTACCGGAACTGCAAACTAGACTCACCGGTTTTGACAACCGAAAGACATTTGATCAATAAAATACTAATGCTTAAGATATATTGCGCTATGATGGTCAAATACACCACGTCGGTGCACATCAAACATAATACGACTGACGTGGTAACACAATCGTTCACGTTGGTTGTAAGCTAGCCGACATGATAGGGCTAAAACCACGTCGGTCCACGTCGAACATATAATGGCCGACTTGGTAACACAACTATTCATGTCGATCGTAAACTTGCTGACGTGATAAGTCTAAAACCATGTTGGTTGTTTGTGAATTTGATGTTTAGACCGCAAGTGCACAACCGTCGGTGAAGATGGGCTACGTACGGGTCAATCAACAAGGAAGTGGGTCGACTCTAGTTCTTTCAAAGTCAAGTGGAAAATTTGGGGAGGAGAAGTGTGATTATGCTAACTATACTAAACAATGAATGAACTAACAATTAAACTAAACCCCTATGTAGTAGAAGTGTGTAGGTGTATGTGTGTAAGTAAGTCTACATTTCAATTAGGAACAAGTGTAGTTTGTGTGGCATAGAAGTAGAATCTAAGTGTAGGATACACAACACTACATGGCAAACCATGAACATGCATATCTCACATAAAGTTGAGGTTGACTTTAGATTATTAAGCATGCAATAAGTACCTAGTGTGGCCATTAGAGCATCAATCAATCATACATACAACCTAAATCATTCATGTGAATGTGCACCAAGCATGGATCAATAAATAACGCCATTCCCATAAAACCATTTCAAGTAACAATATAAACTCTAAAGCTAGCATGAGATAAGTACCTTGTGTGAACATTATCCAATCTAATACAAGTTTAAGCATGCTACAAGTATAGATCTATATTAAGCATATGAAATGTCACAAATAAAAGAACCCATCACTATCACATATTCTACATTACCTCCACCCCAAATGGGGTGGATTTACTCTCTACTCATTAGGCTAACATGCATATTAGGAAGAGAAAACATTCTAACTAATTCTACTAAGATTAATAAAACTAAACTTGCAAGCATTAAAAAGACAACATTAAAACAAACTAAGAAAACTTATTTTATTTACATGACTCACTTTACAAGAAGCATTCTTCTTCACTTGAGTTTTCTCCAAGGCTTACTCCAAGTAGAGAGAATGCCACCAAGCAATGGGGTTATTACAAAGGAAGAAGAAGAGTTCTATTTATAGGCATGAAAAAAGATAACCGGGGGCAATCCCCCGATGTGAGACTAATGGCACCTACTAAAAATGGTTGTAAATGACATAACAACTAACCAGGACAAATTAGATCGGGTCTTGACTGTGTTGGACTGCCAATTGGGGGTCTGGGGCCGCCAATTGGCGGTCTGAATTGGTCAAAACTAGTCCAAAATTCTGTCATGACTCGCACTAGCACCTGCCCTGCTAGTGCCCACACCCTCGCCTCCAGAAGTCTTCTGTGGACACTCACGAAAAAAGTGCCCCACCTGACTGCAACCCAGAGAAGCTCTAGAATAATGCTCTTGTGGCCCATGGATAATCTTCATTCAACCCCAGACTGTTAGGAATTCAGAAGATATTGACCGGAGGAATGTTCCAAAGCTACCAAGATTTCCAGTATTAGGGTCTTAGTATTTATACCTAGTTTACTCAAACTAAACATGCAAGAATTGAAAGAGACAATATAAAACTAACTGGGGGTCAATATAAAACTTATGCACGGTTTGGTCTTTATACTTGAGTTCCTCACATTGTAGGGGGTCAATATGTCCCACAGATAAATACCTAGTTTTATATTGTCTGGTTCTGAATACCCGAATTCATAGGTCCTAAATTTCCAATGGTGCTCAAATTAAATTGAACTACATATTATTGGTAAAATAAGGGAGGCATATGATGCACAATACATTAGAAGTCCAATATAAACTACGATAATCATGAATATTTTCACAAGGGATTGTATTGCTGCACACGTATGAGGGTAAGGTATCTAAAGAATGTGTCATTTCTGACATGTGCAATCGAATTGTTCTACATTTACAGTGCAAGAAGAAGTTGTGTGTACCTCAATTATCATGCCCAGAATTGAAATCGAACATTCTACTCCTCTAGAGTCAAATATGTTTTTCATAAGGATTGATTCTACTTCAGGACAAGTAACTAATCAACTATGAGGATCCAATTCTCCTTCTACTAGAAAGTTCCATTATCTGCCAGTGAATTTGATCAACAAGGTCTAATATAGCAAGGCTTCTTGCACCAACAACCCACGCATTAAAGATCTCTGCCACATTTGAATATATATTTCCATATTATTCACCTTGGAATAACGAATTTTCCCAATGTGCGGGTCCATTCTCTCTACTTAGAGTAAGCCTTGGAGTAAAAGTCAAGTGGACACTAGGTCTAGGATTGTTTGAACCGTGCTTGTTCAGGAAATTTCTGGCCAACCCTTGAATTTACCTTTAGAGTTAAGTTTCCCTTCTCGTCTGAGTCTTCTTTCCCTTCTCATCTTTACCTTTCTATTGTTTGTTTCCCTTTTGAAAAGAAAAAAAACATATTTAAAAAAAAAACGAAAATTTAAAAAAAAAATTAAAAAAATTTGTAATTAATTCTTGAAATTAAATTTGGAATTTAAATTTGGAATTTGAATTCAAAAATTGATTCAACCCGGTGCACTCAGATTTGGATTCGGGACTTGAGTAATCGACTCTCACGAGTTCATCTAGATTCCAGTCTGGAACTTAACCTCAATCCATCTGTTGCACCACCTTACCCGGATCTAATGGGTGAGAATGTTCTGAACCCGCCTATGACTCTGAGGGATCGGTGCTACCCAACGATGGCTGCTCAGCCATCGTGCATCGTCATGCCCACCATACCGGGTCGCGATTTCGAACTTAAGGCACAATACATGAGTATGCTGCCTAAGTTCACCTCTAGGGAAGATCCATATCTCTTCCTTAGAGAATTTGAGGAAATCTGCTCTCTTATGCAATACCAGCATATCCCTGAGGAGGCAGTGCGTCTGAAATTCGTGCCTCTAGCACTGAAGGACGACGCTAAGAAATGGCTATATAGTCTAGCCGAAAGATCTATTAGGAGTTGGGCTGAGTTTGTTCAAGTGTTTCTAAAAAAATATTTCCCCAACCATAAGACTATGAAGATTAGGAATGAAATTGTTGCATTCGTTCAGTCTGAGAGCGAGTCGTTCTATTCCTATCTTGAAAGATTTAAAAGTGTCTTGACCCAATGCCCTCATCACGGAATTCCAAAATGGTAATTATGCCAAATTATTTATGAGGGATTGACACCCATATCTAGAGTTATGCTAGAATCTGTGAGCCAAGGGAATTTCATGTCGAAAAACGAAAATGATGCCTGGACTTTTCTTGAGGATTTAGCTGAAAACAGTATGCAATGGGACAATGCTAGAACACCCATCAACCCGAGTATTGGATCTAGAATAGCAAGTCAACCCCGACCAGGTGTCTTAGCTATAGATGCCAACATAGCGGCTGAGGCAAAACTAGCCACCCTTATGCGCAGAATGGAAAGTTTAGAGCTGCAAAACCAAACCCGACAAGCATCCCCTACCCCTTGCTCTAGATGTGGTCAGACTGGTCATTTAATGGAGGACTGTGTAGACTTGGAACATGTTAATGCCACGTTTAACCATTCTATAAATGATCCTTATGCATCAACCTACAACTCGGGTTGGCGTAATCATCCCAATTTTTCGTGGAACCAACAAGGTCAACCTCCTAGACAACAACCAAACCCATATAACCAAAATAATACATCATCTAGGGGTAATAACAATGGAAATCATGAAGTTAGGTTGACAAACTTGGAAAATTTAATGAAAACTTTTATACAAACAACCAACCAATCATTCCAAAGGCTAGAGACACAAGTCAGCCAATTAGCGCAAATAGTAGGTGAAAGAGAAAAGGGTCAATTTCCAAGTCAACCTGAGGTGAACCCAAGAACTAATAATCAATATCAATCTTATCAACCACCATCAGGAAATAACAACCCCAGACCGGTTCAAATGATTAACGAGGAAGGACCGTTCCAACAAATTAATGCAGTAGTATCATTACGGTCCGGACGACAAGTTGATAACAATGTGGTAAACCCTAGAATGTCTAATCAATCTAGCCATCAAGCAACCACATATGACCTGACCATTGTACCTGACGTCCAAACTGAAAAGCCCAACCCACCTACACAACCTGAACCCATAGCTCAACCTGAACCTGAGCGAGTCTATGTTCCTAAAGCCCCATTTCCCAATAGACTCAAGAAGAGCTCAAGTGCACAAATGGAGAAAATCTTAGAAGTATTTAAGCAAGTTAAGGTGAATATTCCACTCTTAGATATGATTCAACAAATACCTGCTTATGCTAAATTCTTGAAAGATTTGTGCACTAAAAAGAGAAAAACGAATGTACCAAAGAAGGCATTCTTAACTGCAAACATATGCTCTATTCTTTCCAACACATCTCCTATAAAATATAAGGACCCTGGGTGTCCCACAATTTCATGTTCAATAGGAGATACTTTTATCAATAAAGCCCTTCTAGACCTAGGTGCAAGCGTTAACTTACTCCCATTTTCTGTCTACGAGCAACTCAACCTTGGTCCACTGAAACCCTCTAAGAGAACCCTCCAATTCGCTGATTGTTCTGTTAAGAAACTGAGAGGTATAGTAGAGGACGTTTTGATTAAGGTTGGTGACTTCATTTATCCAGTGGATTTTGTCGTACTTGATACTGAACCTGTTGTAAATCCTAATCGACAAATCCCTGTAATTCTAGGTAGACCCTTTTTAGCCACTTCGGAAGCATTAATAAACTGTCGAAATGGGCTCATGCAATTATCTTTCGGGAACTTAAAAGCAGAATTTAATATCTTCCATATTGATAATGAGCCAGAAATAATATGCAACCCAAGTGATGTTGTGATGAGAGCACGTATTTATCAGAATTCTGAATCAAATAAATCATCACATAAGCAAAAAGGAAGTAAGAAAAAAGGGAGTGATTCATTTACTCAACCACCATCACTCGAGCAAATAAGCGAACCAATTCAAGTGAGAAGAGTGGAATCTTTTCCTCAAGTCAACATGGGGAACAATTCAACTGGATACATGCACCAATATGGTGTCATTCAATCCAGTTCTGATTACGGTTGACTCTGAGCAAACTCAACCCCTCTACCGCAAGCCGACTCAGGTAATAAGTGCATTTATTTTATCTATGCATACATTGAGGACAATGCATGATTTAGGTGTGGGGGGGTGTTTATCTATGTATATATCTATTGTTTGTTTCCCTTATTAAAAAAAAAATCAATGTTCCATGACATAGCTTAAGATTGAACTACCAAAATCTGTGTACAAATTGCATTAAGTTTTTGTTCCTTATTATATAGTTCTGCTTGTAGAAATTGTGACATAAATCTAAGTTCCAAAGAAATAACACATTGCCCTTTAAGACATGTATGCACTTAAATTGGATGAATCAAATCTTTGAAGTGGTTGATAAAAAGCAGAGGTTGAGGAAAATATACCGGGAAGTGTGGACTTCTAATAGCAATTAAGCCTTGAGGAAAATAAAAATAAAAATAAAAGAATAAAGTGAAGAAAACACATTTTGCAAAATGATTACAAAAGCCCAAGCCTTCGAGTCACTGGTCCGTAGGGGTATCTTGAAACCCGGTAACTTGAGTCTACCAGCTCGGGATTATCGACCAAACTCACTACACGAATGCAAAAAGGGTAAAAGTGTCAAAAAGCAAATGTGTTGAATCACGAAAAAAAAAAATAATAATAATAATACTCAAGGCCCAAAGCTAAAAGAATGATCCATACCATGGTTGATCCGAATGATACTTCACCACCAGAGGAGGCGTGCAAAATAATTCAAGTGATAAACATGTGTAGAAGGGTTAGTGGTGTGAATGTTGGAGGAACAAAGACCAAGTCATATTTTTAATGAGTTAGATTTATATAATGAGCATGCAAAAACTCTTAGTGAGATGTATTTGGTCGAGGTAGGGATATTGAGAACTATTAATGAAATATTGATTCAGGATTTTGTGGGTATATCCGCTGAAAACCCTCAGGAGACAACACTCCTCCCCCTTGGCAACAAGGAGGTTTAAAGGCTTGTTGCACATGCTAAGTGCAACCGTGATTCCTACGAAAGTGAGTTAGGATTTCCCTGTTTTCATTCCTTCTTATATTCTGTTTTGCAAAGGGACTAGCAAAATCTAGGTGTGGGGGTATTTGATGCATTGCATACATTGCATCATATGTCTTTCATTTAGATTGCTTTTAATTCAATAAATGCTACTAAGGTATGTGTTTAGCCTTGTTTACAGAATACAGGGACCTGAATGCAAATTACCCACATCCCGAGCATAAACGCGTGCAAAAGATTCATTTCTATCATAAAGACAAGTTCAAGTTTATCGAGTTTCAAATAGAAATGCATCCAAGCACAAAAGCATTCAAGGAGCTAATCACAAAAAAGGTCAGGGGCTTAAGTGCAAAATGTCAAGGACCTGACTACAAAATAAAAGGGCAAAGTTATTGTGTTGGAGAAGTCAAAAGAAAAGTCAAAAAATAAATCCCCAACAATGGAAGGAATTAATCCGGAGCTCAAGACAATGGAAAGAATCAATCCAGACGCGCAAAGGAGGATCAAATCATACCATAAACACATGACAGAAATCCGGGCGCAATATCTTCAACCTGGGCGGCGTTTTAGCCGCATATTGTACATAACAGGCGGCGAATTCGCCGCCCCTCTTAGGGTTTAAAGTTTGAAATTCCGGCCTGTGGTGCGATGACGCGTGTACTCTCCTTTTATGTATTGGTATCCCTTGTATCGGCTATAAATAGCCTCGTAGGACGAATGTAACACATCTTCGAACCTTTGGTCTTGGATCATTAGTAATAAATTTCTGTTTTATTTTGTTTTGTTTCTCTTTTCTTTTAATGTCTCTAGGATCCCTTCTTCTTCCTCCCTCCATGAGTTTCTAACTCTTTCCAAAGGGTGGAGGTGATGGAATTAGGGTTAGAGAAGATGAATTGCATGTTATTATTTTAAGTTCATGATTAGTATATTTTGATTACTTGAGTTTATGTTAAGTCATTTATCTTGTAATGCTTCATAACTAACATGATTTACAATAAGTTTCAGTAATTCTCTGATCTAAACCTAAATCTAAACCTCCATCCAACGGATTTCTCTCTTTGTTCTTGTTTTAGTTTATTTGTTCTTGTTCTTGCTTTAGATAATTATAATCCAAAAACCTAAAAACCCAATTGATTCTTCTCTCCTTCTTCCTCTTAATCGAAAATAACATCAACTACGAAATCTCTCCCTCCTTGTGTTCGACCCGTACTTGCCACGTCTTCATAGACGCCGTGCACTTGCGGTATAAATTTAAATCTTCATCAGCAAGCTCCTCTCCAGGGCGGGGCGAGTGGAGCTAGTGCGTAGTGTGCTTACGTCCTTTAGTATTTATTGGATTTCGGCCTTCCTCGTACCACGGAGTGTGCTTCACGAAATGGAAAGATTGATGATGCATTTTGTTTGGGGGGAACGAAGCGGTTGGCTGCTGTCTCGTGGCAGGACATATGCACTCTGAGGCGGGAAGGAGGCCTCGGTTTGCGTCGATTGGTGGATTGGAACGATGCATGCCTTCTACGCTTATTTTGGATCATTGCGTCACATGATACATCCCTTTGGGCCTCTTGCTTGCGGAGTAAGTACCTAAGGAGGAAGACTATATGGATAATGCGCCTCCAGCAAATTGCTATTGGGCGTGGCAAGGTCTCATGAGAGTTCGGAATACGGCGAGGGAGAAAATGATTTTCAGACTAGGTGATGGGCGGAGGGTGAAGTTCTTTGAGGATCCTTGGTGTGGCCCGCCACTTCTAACCAGTCCGGAGGGGGAGAGAATGAGGTATGATCTAGGGGTCCCACAAGATATCACCGTGTCCCACTTCCTCGAAGATGGTAGGTGGAGAGTGCCTCGACTACGCTCCCGAGCTCTCACACAACTTTGGGACCGATTGCCTACCATCCAGGTGGACCGGGGGGAGGATGAGCTCTCATGGATGGGTGCCTCTCGAAGCACACTTACCTTGAGGGATACGTGGAAGTGGGTCAAGCTGGACCGACCCGTCGTGAGGTGGGGGACAATGGTGTGGCACAAATGGGTTGTCCCAAAGCATGTGTTAACATTATGGAGGACAATGCATGGGAAGCTACCTACTCATGATATGATGAGACGGAGGGGGTAAAGCTATGCATGGTGTCAAGGTGTGCACTATGTAAGAATGCCTACGAGGAGTTAAAGCTCCTGTTTTGGGAGTGCCCATTCGTACAGATTGTATGGGAAGAAATCCGGAGGATCGGAGGAGATATGAGTCACATGGTTGCAGCTACTTCCGAGGATATTTATAGGATTCAGACATGGAGTACACCTACAAAGCATGGGGCACTAACGCTGAAGTTAGCTTTGGGAGCTGTGGTGTTCGAGTGCTGGGCTGAACGGAATAGGCGATGTATGGAGGGTGAGGAACGACGAGTGGAGTCCATTATTCAGCAAGTGAAGGATGTGATTCGGATAAAAGGGCTGGGTATGCTGGAAAGAAAGGGAGACGAGCATGAGAGGGTGACATTTGCGACAACATGGAGGTAGCAATGGGTCTCTTTCTTTCGTTGGTGCAGATTTAAATTATGTAATAGCTAAGCAATGCGGGGCATGCTGTAATTCATTGTCGTAGACGGTGGAACTTGTGATAGAAGTGTGCTAGATTCGAATCTGAGCTTGTACCCAGCAAGTTCCGAATGCCTTGGTTGTGTGTTTGTTGGGTTGGTTTGTATGTAAGTCCGTTTACACAAATCAATAAAATTCGAGGCTGCGCCTCCCTTTTGCTTTGTAAAAAAACATCTGAATCACTTTACCTTCCTTTCATGTCAAGTTACTTTCTTTTTTGTTGCAAGCCTTCGACCATCCAAGTATTGACAGACCTCAAGGCCCCTACCAAAATATCTAAATGTTCAAAAATGAATTCAAACATTCAATAACAACAAAAAAATCAGAATATGAATGGAATTATTCGAAATAACTTACGTTTGAATAATGTTCACTAAACCTTTCCTGGAATTATTCAATGTCATAGGATAAAACCAGTAGAGTGTCCATATAAAGGTTCTACCACAACTAACATGCAATGTTTACTGAAAATCACTCATGTTAAATTACTTCATCCAATTGAAGGTGTTATAAAACATAATGAGCTAGTTATTTCTCCCAATATGGTAATATAAAATATGAAGTCTTCCTTGAGGCTTGCAACACCTTCGCAAATTTTATAGATCTATTGTCTTTACTTGGAGGTCCTCATTTTATAAGTAGAGTGGAACACAAAAAACTATAGGATCATTATTGCCCCTAATTAATCTAATCAAATTCTTAATTCTTTACTAAATATGCAAAAAAACAAGGAATAAAAACAAGTAAAGAAAATAGGGCAAAGCACAAGTGAAGTAATTCTTAATCCTTGAGGCTTTGCCCTATTTTCTTTACTTGTTTTCCTCAACCTCTGGTGGTGAACACAACCCTAGGGCAAAGAAAATAGGGCAAAGAAAAGTGGAATCACCTAGGGCAAAGAAAATAGGGCAAAGCACCAGTGATTTCCTCAACCTCTGGTGGTGAACACAACCCAACCAACCCAACAAGTGAAGTAATTCTTAATCCTTGAGGCTTTGCCCTATTTTCTTTACTTGTTTTTATTCCTTGTTTTTTTGCATATTTAGTAAAGAATTAAGAATTTGATTAGATTAATTAGGGGCAATAATGATCCTATAGTTTTTTGTGTTCCACTCTACTTATAAAATGAGGACCTCCAAGTAAAGACAATAGATCTATAAAATTTGCGAAGGTGTTGCAAGCCTCAAGGAAGACTTCATATTTTATATTACCATATTGGGAGAAATAACTAGCTCATTATGTTTTATAACACCTTCAATTGGATGAAGTAATTTAACATGAGTGATTTTCAGTAAACATTGCATGTTAGTTGTGGTAGAACCTTTATATGGACACTCTACTGGTTTTATCCTATGACATTGAATAATTCCAGGAAAGGTTTAGTGAACATTATTCAAACGTAAGTTATTTCGAATAATTCCATTCATATTCTGATTTTTTTGTTGTTATTGAATGTTTGAATTCATTTTTGAACATTTAGATATTTTGGTAGGGGCCTTGAGGTCTGTCAATACTTGGATGGTCGAAGGCTTGCAACAAAAAAGAAAGTAACTTGACATGAAAGGAAGGTAAAGTGATTCAGATGTTTTTTTACAAAGCAAAAGGGAGGCGCAGCCTCGAATTTTATTGATTTGTGTAAACGGACTTACATACAAACCAACCCAACAAACACACAACCAAGGCATTCGGAACTTGCTGGGTACAAGCTCAGATTCGAATCTAGCACACTTCTATCACAAGTTCCACCGTCTACGACAATGAATTACAGCATGCCCCGCATTGCTTAGCTATTACATAATTTAAATCTGCACCAACGAAAGAAAGAGACCCATTGCTACCTCCATGTTGTCGCAAATGTCACCCTCTCATGCTCGTCTCCCTTTCTTTCCAGCATACCCAGCCCTTTTATCCGAATCACATCCTTCACTTGCTGAATAATGGACTCCACTCGTCGTTCCTCACCCTCCATACATCGCCTATTCCGTTCAGCCCAGCACTCGAACACCACAGCTCCCAAAGCTAACTTCAGCGTTAGTGCCCCATGCTTTGTAGGTGTACTCCATGTCTGAATCCTATAAATATCCTCGGAAGTAGCTGCAACCATGTGACTCATATCTCCTCCGATCCTCCGGATTTCTTCCCATACAATCTGTACGAATGGGCACTCCCAAAACAGGAGCTTTAACTCCTCGTAGGCATTCTTACATAGTGCACACCTTGACACCATGCATAGCTTTACCCCCTCCGTCTCATCATATCATGAGTAGGTAGCTTCCCATGCATTGTCCTCCATAATGTTAACACATGCTTTGGGACAACCCATTTGTGCCACACCATTGTCCCCCACCTCACGACGGGTCGGTCCAGCTTGACCCACTTCCACGTATCCCTCAAGGTAAGTGTGCTTCGAGAGGCACCCATCCATGAGAGCTCATCCTCCCCCCGGTCCACCTGGATGGTAGGCAATCGGGCCCAAAGTTGTGTGAGAGCTCGGGAGCGTAGTCGAGGCACTCTCCACCTACCATCTTCGAGGAAGTGGGACACGGTGATATCTTGTGGGACCCCTAGATCATACCTCATTCTCTCCCCCTCCGGACTGGTTAGAAGTGGCGGGCCACACCAAGGATCCTCAAAGAACTTCACCCTCCGCCCATCACCTAGTCTGAAAATCATTTTCTCCCTCGCCGTATTCCGAACTCTCATGAGACCTTGCCACGCCCAATAGCAATTTGCTGGAGGCGCATTATCCATATAGTCTTCCTCCTTAGGTACTTACTCCGCAAGCAAGAGGCCCAAAGGGATGTATCATGTGACGCAATGATCCAAAATAAGCGTAGAAGGCATGCATCGTTCCAATCCACCAATCGACGCAAACCGAGGCCTCCTTCCCGCCTCAGAGTGCATATGTCCTGCCACGAGACAGCAGCCAACCGCTTCGTTCCCCCCAAACAAAATGCATCATCAATCTTTCCATTTCGTGAAGCACACTCCGTGGTACGAGGAAGGCCGAAATCCAATAAATACTAAAGGACGTAAGCACACTACGCACTAGCTCCACTCGCCCCGCCCTGGAGAGGAGCTTGCTGATGAAGATTTAAATTTATACCGCAAGTGCACGGCGTCTATGAAGACGTGGCAAGTACGGGTCGAACACAAGGAGGGAGAGATTTCGTAGTTGATGTTATTTTCGATTAAGAGGAAGAAGGAGAGAAGAATCAATTGGGTTTTTAGGTTTTTGGATTATAATTATCTAAAGCAAGAACAAGAACAAATAAACTAAAACAAGAACAAAGAGAGAAATCCGTTGGATGGAGGTTTAGATTTAGGTTTAGATCAGAGAATTACTGAAACTTATTGTAAATCATGTTAGTTATGAAGCATTACAAGATAAATGACTTAACATAAACTCAAGTAATCAAAATATACTAATCATGAACTTAAAATAATAACATGCAATTCATCTTCTCTAACCCTAATTCCATCACCTCCACCCTTTGGAAAGAGTTAGAAACTCATGGAGGGAGGAAGAAGAAGGGATCCTAGAGACATTAAAAGAAAAGAGAAACAAAACAAAATAAAACAGAAATTTATTACTAATGATCCAAGACCAAAGGTTCGAAGATGTGTTACATTCGTCCTACGAGGCTATTTATAGCCGATACAAGGGATACCAATACATAAAAGGAGAGTACACGCGTCATCGCACCACAGGCCGGAATTTCAAACTTTAAACCCTAAGAGGGGCGGCGAATTCGCCGCCTGTTATGTACAATATGCGGCTAAAACGCCGCCCAGGTTGAAGATATTGCGCCCGGATTTCTGTCATGTGTTTATGGTATGATTTGATCCTCCTTTGCGCGTCTGGATTGATTCTTTCCATTGTCTTGAGCTCCGGATTAATTCCTTCCATTGTTGGGGATTTATTTTTTGACTTTTCTTTTGACTTCTCCAACACAATAACTTTGCCCTTTTATTTTGTAGTCAGGTCCTTGACATTTTGCACTTAAGCCCCTGACCTTTTTTGTGATTAGCTCCTTGAATGCTTTTGTGCTTGGATGCATTTCTATTTGAAACTCGATAAACTTGAACTTGTCTTTATGATAGAAATGAATCTTTTGCACGCGTTTATGCTCGGGATGTGGGTAATTTGCATTCAGGTCCCTGTATTCTGTAAACAAGGCTAAACACATACCTTAGTAGCATTTATTGAATTAAAAGCAATCTAAATGAAAGACATATGATGCAATGTATGCAATGCATCAAATACCCCCACACCTAGATTTTGCTAGTCCCTTTGCAAAACAGAATATAAGAAGGAATGAAAACAGGGAAATCCTAACTCACTTTCGTAGGAATCACGGTTGCACTTAGCATGTGCAACAAGCCTTTAAACCTCCTTGTTGCCAAGGGGGAGGAGTGTTGTCTCCTGAGGGTTTTCAGCGGATATACCCACAAAATCCTGAATCAATATTTCATTAATAGTTCTCAATATCCCTACCTCGACCAAATCCATCTCACTAAGAGTTTTTGCATGCTCATTATATAAATCTAACTCATTAAAAATATGACTTGGTCTTTGTTCCTCCAACATTCACACCACTAACCCTTCTACACATGTTTATCACTTGAATTATTTTGCACGCCTCCTCTGGTGGTGAAGTATCATTCGGATCAACCATGGTATGGATCATTCTTTTAGCTTTGGGCCTTGAGTATTATTATTATTATTATTATTTTTTTTTCGTGATTCAACACATTTGCTTTTTGACACTTTTACCCTTTTTGCATTCGTGTAGCGAGTTTGGTCGATAATCCCGAGCTGGTAGACTCAAGTTACCGGGTTTCAAGATACCCCTACGGACCAGTGACTCGAAGGCTTGGGCTTTTGTAATCATTTTTGCAAAATGTGTTTTCTTCACTTTATTCTTTTATTTTTATTTTTATTTTCCTCAAGGCTTAATTGCTATTAGAAGTCCACACTTCCCGGTATATTTTCCTCAACCTCTGCTTTTTATCAACCACTTCAAAGATTTGATTCATCCAATTTAAGTGCATACATGTCTTAAAGGGCAATGTGTTATTTCTTTGGAACTTAGATTTATGTCACAATTTCTACAAGCAGAACTATATAAGAAGGAACAAAAACTTAATGCAATTTGTACACAGATTTTGGTAGTTCAATCTTAAGCTATGTCATGGAACATTGATTTTTTTTTTAATAAGGGAAACAAACAATAGATATATACATAGATAAACACCCCCCCACACCTAAATCATGCATTGTCCTCAATGTATGCATAGATAAAATAAATGCACTTATTACCTGAGTCGGCTTGCGGTAGAGGGGTTGAGTTTGCTCAGAGTCAACCGTAATCAGAACTGGATTGAATGACACCATATTGGTGCATGTATCCAGTTGAATTGTTCCCCATGTTGACTTGAGGAAAAGATTCCACTCTTCTCACTTGAATTGGTTCGCTTATTTGCTCGAGTGATGGTGGTTGAGTAAATGAATCACTCCCTTTTTTCTTACTTCCTTTTTGCTTATGTGATGATTTATTTGATTCAGAATTCTGATAAATACGTGCTCTCATCACAACATCACTTGGGTTGCATATTATTTCTGGCTCATTATCAATATGGAAGATATTAAATTCTGCTTTTAAGTTCCCGAAAGATAATTGCATGAGCCCATTTCGACAGTTTATTAATGCTTCCGAAGTGGCTAAAAAGGGTCTACCTAGAATTACAGGGATTTGTCGATTAGGATTTACAACAGGTTCAGTATCAAGTACGACAAAATCCACTGGATAAATGAAGTCACCAACCTTAATCAAAACGTCCTCTACTATACCTCTCAGTTTCTTAACAGAACAATCAGCGAATTGGAGGGTTCTCTTAGAGGGTTTCAGTGGACCAAGGTTGAGTTGCTCGTAGACAGAAAATGGGAGTAAGTTAACGCTTGCACCTAGGTCTAGAAGGGCTTTATTGATAAAAGTATCTCCTATTGAACATGAAATTGTGGGACACCCAGGGTCCTTATATTTTATAGGAGATGTGTTGGAAAGAATAGAGCATATGTTTGCAGTTAAGAATGCCTTCTTTGGTACATTCGTTTTTCTCTTTTTAGTGCACAAATCTTTCAAGAATTTAGCATAAGCAGGTATTTGTTGAATCATATCTAAGAGTGGAATATTCACCTTAACTTGCTTAAATACTTCTAAGATTTTCTCCATTTGTGCACTTGAGCTCTTCTTGAGTCTATTGGGAAATGGGGCTTTAGGAACATAGACTCTCTCAGGTTCAGGTTGAGCTATGGGTTCAGGTTGTGTAGGTGGGTTGGGCTTTTCAGTTTGGACGTCAGGTACAATGGTCAGGTCATATGTGGTTGCTTGATGGCTAGATTGATTAGACATTCTAGGGTTTACCACATTGTTATCAACTTGTCGTCCGGACCGTAATGATACTACTGCATTAATTTGTTGGAACGGTCCTTCCTCGTTAATCATTTGAACCGGTCTGGGGTTGTTATTTCCTGATGGTGGTTGATAAGATTGATATTGATTATTAGTTCTTGGGTTCACCTCAGGTTGACTTGGAAATTGACCCTTTTCTCTTTCACCTACTATTTGCGCTAATTGGCTGACTTGTGTCTCTAGCCTTTGGAATGATTGGTTGGTTGTTTGTATAAAAGTTTTCATTAAATTTTCCAAGTTTGTCAACCTAACTTCATGATTTCCATTGTTATTACCCCTAGATGATGTATTATTTTGGTTATATGGGTTTGGTTGTTGTCTAGGAGGTTGACCTTGTTGGTTCCACGAAAAATTGGGATGATTACGCCAACCCGAGTTGTAGGTTGATGCATAAGGATCATTTATAGAATGGTTAAACGTGGCATTAACATGTTCCAAGTCTACACAGTCCTCCATTAAATGACCAGTCTGACCACATCTAGAGCAAGGGGTAGGGGATGCTTGTCGGGTTTGGTTTTGCAGCTCTAAACTTTCCATTCTGCGCATAAGGGTGGCTAGTTTTGCCTCAGCCGCTATGTTGGCATCTATAGCTAAGACACCTGGTCGGGGTTGACTTGCTATTCTAGATCCAATACTCGGGTTGATGGGTGTTCTAGCATTGTCCCATTGCATACTGTTTTCAGCTAAATCCTCAAGAAAAGTCCAGGCATCATTTTCGTTTTTCGACATGAAATTCCCTTGGCTCACAGATTCTAGCATAACTCTAGATATGGGTGTCAATCCCTCATAAATAATTTGGCATAATTACCATTTTGGAATTCCGTGATGAGGGCATTGGGTCAAGACACTTTTAAATCTTTCAAGATAGGAATAGAACGACTCGCTCTCAGACTGAACGAATGCAACAATTTCATTCCTAATCTTCATAGTCTTATGGTTGGGGAAATATTTTTTTAGAAACACTTGAACAAACTCAGCCCAACTCCTAATAGATCTTTCGGCTAGACTATATAGCCATTTCTTAGCGTCGTCCTTCAGTGCTAGAGGCACGAATTTCAGACGCACTGCCTCCTCAGGGATATGCTGGTATTGCATAAGAGAGCAGATTTCCTCAAATTCTCTAAGGAAGAGATATGGATCTTTCCTAGAGGTGAACTTAGGCAGCATACTCATGTATTGTGCCTTAAGTTCGAAATCGCGACCCGGTATGGTGGGCATGACGATGCACGATGGCTGAGCAGCCATCGTTGGGTTGCACCGATCCCTCAGAGTCATAGGCGGGTTCAGAACATTCTCACCCATTAGATCCGGGTAAGGTGGTGCAACAGATGGATTGAGGTTAAGTTCCAGACTGGAATCTAGATGAACTCGTGAGAGTCGATTACTCAAGTCCCGAATCCAAATCTGAGTGCACCGGGTTGAATCAATTTTTGAATTCAAATTCCAAATTTAAATTCCAAATTTAATTTCAAGAATTAATTACAAATTTTTTTAAATTTTTTTTTAATTTTCGTTTTTTTTAAATATGTTTTTTTTCTTTTCAAAAGGGAAACAAACAATAGAAAGGTAAAGATGAGAAGGGAAAGAAGACTCAGACGAGAAGGGAAACTTAACTCTAAAGGTAAATTCAAGGGTTGGCCAGAAATTTCCTGAACAAGCACGGTTCAAACAATCCTAGACCTAGTGTCCACTTGACTTTTACTCCAAGGCTTACTCTAAGTAGAGAGAATGGACCCGCACATTGGGAAAATTCGTTATTCCAAGGTGAATAATATGGAAATATATATTCAAATGTGGCAGAGATCTTTAATGCGTGGGTTGTTGGTGCAAGAAGCCTTGCTATATTAGACCTTGTTGATCAAATTCACTGGCAGATAATGGAACTTTCTAGTAGAAGGAGAATTGGATCCTCATAGTTGATTAGTTACTTGTCCTGAAGTAGAATCAATCCTTATGAAAAACATATTTGACTCTAGAGGAGTAGAATGTTCGATTTCAATTCTGGGCATGATAATTGAGGTACACACAACTTCTTCTTGCACTGTAAATGTAGAACAATTCGATTGCACATGTCAGAAATGACACATTCTTTAGATACCTTACCCTCATACGTGTGCAGCAATACAATCCCTTGTGAAAATATTCATGATTATCGTAGTTTATATTGGACTTCTAATGTATTGTGCATCATATGCCTCCCTTATTTTACCAATAATATGTAGTTCAATTTAATTTGAGCACCATTGGAAATTTAGGACCTATGAATTCGGGTATTCAGAACCAGACAATATAAAACTAGGTATTTATCTGTGGGACATATTGACCCCTTACAATGTGAGGAACTCAAGTATAAAGACCAAACCTTGCATTAGTTTTATATTGACCCCCAGTTAGTTTTATATTGTCTGGTTCTGAATACCCGAATTCATAGGTGGTAAATTTCCAATGGTGCTCAAATTAAATTGAACTACATATTATTGGTAAAATAAGGGAGGCATATGATGCGCAATACATTAGAAGTCCAATATAAACTACGATAATCATGAATATTTTCACAAGGGATTGTATTGCTGCACACGTATGAGGGTAAGGACCCTACACTGCTCGTTTTGACTGTGTTGGACTGCCAATTGGCGGTCCATTTGGATCCAAACCCGATAAGACTTAGCCGGGTTTGTATTAGCATGTATTTAGTCCATTTATGGTATGCGTTTAGTCCCATACTGGGGGATTGTCCCGGATTACCTTTTTCTATTGATATAAATAAACTCCTCCTGCTCCATTGTATTCTACCCATTGGTTGGTGTCATTCTCTCTACTTGGAGTAAGCCTTGAAGCAACACTCAAGGTGGAGAAGAGTGCTACCTTCAATGTGAGTCATTTTAATAAAATAATTGTTCTTAGTTTCTTTTAATCTTGTCTTTTAATTCTTGCATGCTTCTTTAGTTTTACTTTCGTTTCCTTTTAGCTTCTTTAATATTTCTTGCTTGCTTAGTTTAATTTCATTTCAGTAAATTATTTCATTTTGTTAATGTAGTTACTGTAATGATTAGTGAGTAGTTTCATCCCCATTTGGCGGGTGGAGAAATATGTGATGTGATTATGTGATGTATTAGGTGTGTGTTATCTTAATCCTTTGAACCTTATATGATTTCCATAACCATATAATGGGATTTCACTCTTGTCTTTGATATGCTAATGCTCTTGAATGAAGCTTAGCTTATGCTTAGACTAGTGGACATATTTTATGGGGAATGATGAGGTGAGGATAAGGATGGAATTGATAAAGGAAACATTACTTGTAGTGTATGTGCTCTTGTTGCCCTTACCCTTATTAATGTCCTGTATGTGTTAATGATTGGGTAAATCTTATTTCATGTAGAGGCATAGTGGGGTTTGGTCTTTATACTTGAGTTCATTTACCTTCATTCCAATTATTGTCTTGTATGTTTTAATGATATGATCTTATCTTGTTTCATGTGGAGGCAAAGTTGGATGTAGTTTTATGATTTTCATGCACTACATATTGTGCGGAGCTTAATTGAACACACACACACATACACATATCTTTGTATTCACACTCTTTTCTCTACCCCCTATGGGGTTTAGTTTTATTGTTTATTGTCCATTTCCTTTTGCATCTTAGTGTAGTTTAGTGTAACCAATCTTTCTCTCCTTTCTTTCCCACTCGCCTTCAAACAAACTAAAGTCGACACACCTCCATGTGGATCGACCCATATTTTCCACCGCTTCAACGTGGCCGTGCACTTGCGGTTATAATTAAAACGTTCAATCAAATTTTTGGCGCCGTTGCTGGGGAACTGCTTTGTCTAGACTTTGGTTTGGACGATTCGAGTGGTTTTAATTTTTATTTTTTAGTTTTGGTTTGTTGCAAAGGTTGTAAGAAGCAAGGGGAGGCTACCTGAGAAACTAGCGGACCAATTCCGCAAAAGGGACCGCCAATCAGCGGTGTGAAACTGCCAATTGGCGGCCTGGTGAGTTGTGTTCTTCGCAAATTTTGTTCTGGTAGTTTATGCTTTCAGATTAGTGGTCTGGGAGTTCTATTTTGCATGTTTTAACCTGTAGTTAGCTACCAGATTAACAATCAATCCCCATTAATCAACTTGGACCTTAAAACTTAAAGCAAAAGATTAGACTTCTTGCCATCTAGGTCATGCATCATTTGTAGACCTTGCACGCATTTGTCTTTTCTTTGCTTTACATTTTTGTTGTTGATTGCTGGTGTGAGGTACGTGCTCCCAAATCTCTCATTCATGCATGTTTCGATCATGCATTAGTTAGTAAGGTGCATCGGGACAAGAGTGAGTTGAGCGTTTGATTGGAGTGTTGATTACTAGATTTAAGATCAAAACGCTACTAAGCAGGGGCTATCCCATAAAAGATAAGGTGGGGGATTCATCACCCTTTCCTTGGCCCCAAAAATCACTCTTAAGAAAGCCTTAATTCTAAAAGCAAGTAGACATCGGCCCTAAGCATTTTGGACGCACTAGGAGAGTGATCTAGTTTACACCGTCATGGCCTAATCGGCGTTGCCTACTTTGTCGATAGTAGGAGGTACTGGATCTCCGGATCTGGTATCACTTGCTGGGCATTGTGGTCTTCGTTGTAGGGAGGTGAGGCGTGTCGAGACTAGTGACCTCGAAGTTAGGCATCGTCTAGCCAAGGACCCATTGTCTTACATTGTTTGAGCCGTGCTTGCTAGATTAGGCTTCTACCCTCTCCCACTACCCACGCTAGTTTCTAGGGATTCTTCCCTTCTCCTCTGAGTCATCGTCTTCTCACCTACTTCTACGTTCTAGTCTCCTCCCCTTTACACTCTTTAGTAGCGTTTTAGGGTCGAGTCGAGCACTTCTTGCGAGCTAAGCCTCGTGGTGGTCAGAGTGGTCGACTCGAGAATTTTTTGTTGAGATGGATGGTTACATGGGCGACCATCCATATCATTGTTGGGACCACGACAATTCTTCCTGATATTCAGGACCCATTCAACCTGGGGTGGCTCAGACTAACACCTCGTATGGTTGGGACAATCTTAATTGTGTGACTGAGCAATCTTCATATTGGGGTAATATGAGAGAGGCACCGACTGCTAGACCACCATCTAGTTACATCGGATGATATGCTGGTCATCACACTGAGACATTGGAAGAACGTTTGGCCTCTTTCATGCATTTGGTAGAAGACATGAGTGCACCGGTGGCTCCAGTAGCCGTACTGTATGATTGTTGTGGGGGAATCGACAGGTGCCAAAGGCCGTCTCCCTCCTCATTGAGTGGTCATGTTTTCGGGGATGTCCTTATGTTCCCCCAGAGCCTGAGTATGAGCATACCTTTTCCCAAAATGCTCAATATGACCATTACGCATCCGCGTACAACCCGAGAGGGATGGATTCGCGGGGAGACAATTCTTATTCAAATTCTTATGCATCATTTTCACCCCAGTATTGTTATATCCTACCCCTTGCTTAATGTTTTAATTGTGTTTAGAGATGGATTAAGATGGACAGCTGAGATCGATTGTGGAGAGTATATAAAGGTTAAAACCTTTTCTATCTCTCTCTCACTTCTCTATCTCACCGCACGACTCTCTCTCTCCCGCTCATTTCTCTCTCCCGTAGGCGAGCCGGAGGATCTGGATTTGGAGTGGCGGGGAGGAGCTTCGACGATTGCCAGAGTTGAGGTGTTCGCCGGAGGAGAGGATGTTTTGCGAGGAAGCGTCGCCGTTGGACGGTAGGCCGTTTTAGCTCGTTGGACCGGCACAAGTGTTTTTCAGCACTATTTGGTCGACCGGTGTTTTGGGTTCGGTCGACCGGTTATAGTGTATTTCAGGCAAATCCCTCGCACCGGTCGAACGATACCCTTTGGGTGGTTGACCGGTTGTGCAATTCTAGCGAGAGATGGATGATCTGTGTATTTTCGGTCGAACGAGGCCTCTTTGCCGGTCGACCGAAAGTACTATTGTAGGTCGGTTGGGGCGTTGACCATCCAAATGGTCCACCGCCTGTTTGACTCGTCCGACCGACGACTTAAGTTAACTTAATGGCCGGTCTACCGAAGTGTGGTTTCGGTCGACCGTGTAGTGTGGACTGCTGGTGAGTTCTACTGGAGGTTTTCGGTCGACCGGATGTCTTGGGTCGTCCGACCGTTTTATCGTGGTTTGCGAAAATGGTTTTCTTACTGGTGCTTTTCGGTCGACCGGGTCCCTTTTGCCGTTCGACCGATTGGTGGGTTTTTCAGTTGGGCCAGTTCTCTAGGTCAAGATCGGTCCACCAAAAGACGGCTTTTGTTCGACCGTTTTGACACAGTTGGTGATTGACATCATTTCATGATTATATTTGTATCTTATATCCATTATCTTTCACCTAAACAATGCTATGTTACGAGTTTTATGTTTAGTTTTCAGGAATAAATAGGTTTGAAGAGATGAAGCATAAAAGGACCCAAAAGCTGGTAAAAAAGACTGAATTGTGAGATCTGGGGACTAAGATGCAAGGGAGAAGGACATGAATGTAAGACAGAAGGATCTAAGAGCAAAACAGAATACTCCACACCATCATGGGGAGTATTTTACTAATTCGATTCGGATCGGAGCTCCAACAAGTCAAGTAACCGCATCAAAGACCAACAATACCAGAAAGAAAAGCCCACAAACGATTCGCAAGGACTTTTGATGTGAACCTATATGTCATGTTGCATAGAGCAATGGCTCGGTAGTCCTCCACCAAAAGTGGTGCTTTCTTCTTCGGGATAATCGTAATGGATGTGGCATTCCATTTGGCTAGCACCTTTCCACTCTCTAGGCAGGAGCTCATGGCATTAAACATGTCCCTTTTGATTATTTTCCAAGTGGCTTTGAAGAACTTTGCATTGAAGCCATCCGGTCCTGGTGCTTTATCTATATTTGCGTTTAGCACTACCATTTCAAGCTCCTTCATCTCAAGAGGTCGTGTGAACTCCGTCCCCTCTGCCGGTAGGATTTGTGGTAGGATGACAGAAGGGGGAGGGGTTTCACCTGCAAATCATGAGCAAACAAGTTAGCATAAAAACGCCAGAAAGCGTCCCGGATCTCTCCTTCCTCCTCCACGAGAGTGGAGCCCTCACCCACTCGTCTCACTTGGTTGGTGGCTCTCTTCACTCTATGGTGCGCATGGAAAAATCTAGTGTTCCGGTCCCCCTCCTTCAGCCACTTGACTCTTGATTTTTGTCGAATAATGGACTCCTCCCGAGCAAGAATCCGCACAAGGTCATCTTTTGCTTCTCCCTCAGCAAGAATAAGCGCAGCATCCAGTGGGTTTGCTGCCCTTCTTCTCTGAGCTTCCTCTAGAGCAGCCCGGGCCTCTCCCACCTTTTGGTTCACATTCCCAAATTTAGAGGTGCTCCACTGGTAAGCCTCTTCTTTACTTCATGTAGCTTTCCCACCATCCGAAACATAGGTGTACCTCTCATATACTTGGTCCAAGCTTGTCCCACAATACTCCTAAACTCTTCATGCTCAGCCCAATGGTTTTCGAAGCGAAACATCTTTCTCTTTTGTCTTTCGTTTCCTTCCGTCTTCATGATGAGCATCGTGTGGTCACTTAGGTCCTTCGCACCAGCAAGGTAATAGGATTTCGGGAATATCTCGAGCCATGCATTGTTGATTAGAATCCGGTCAATCCTTGTCTCGATGCAAGCACTACCCTCAGAGGAATTTGACCAAGTGAACTCGCTGCCGGTAGATGGCATCTCAAGGAGTTGGAGTGCATCAATACACCCGTTAAATTCTGACATGGCAACCTCGTTTCCAGCAGCACCTCCCCGTTTCTCGCTCAGCTTACGGATGCAATTGAAGTCACCCCCCACTATCCATGGCCTTGAATCATTTGGGGCTACTTGTAGAAGGTCATTCCACAATACTCTCCTATCCACATGCCCATTTTCCCCGTAGATCGCTGTGATATCAAACTCACTTCCATCTCCCTTCAAGCTGGCCCGAAAGTGTAGCAATTGTGACGTTTCAAAGGTGACCCTCATGTCCACTATTTGGTCATTCCATAGCACTAGGATCCGCCCCGAGTCTACTATCAAACTATTTGACATCCATGCGTTGGGCCAAATGGCTCTCTTGAAACGTTCAATCCTCTTGTACTTGACCTTGTGCTCCATCACACACACGACATCCGGGTTTACTTCCTTTATTCGACCCCTTATCATTAGTGCACGGCCGGGTCCATTTACGCCACGCACATTCCAAAATAGGATATTCATGGATTTAAAGGTGCGGGGTGACCCCCTTGACCTCCACATGAGATTGTTTTGCTAGTTATCTTTCTCCCGGATCGCCTTAGTGGTGGTGGTGGCGAGTTGCCTATCTTCTTGCTTGTCTCCCCTTCTCCATTTGTCCCCAAGTCCATCCCGTCTCCTAGTATGTCAAATCTCCCCCCCACAATGTGTTCCTGATCTCAGCTTAGGTCCCTTTGCACGTGTCACCGATTGTGGAGACATCCAATTTAGATCCTCTTGGACCAAAGCTGCGAGTCCGCTTTGATCATTTCGGCCTTCCCTTTGCTCATGCCCTTGACTCCCGACACTATCCTCTATTGTCGTGGCTCTCCCCACACTTCTAAGGTCTGCCTCACATGCCCTTGGTGCAGCCGCATATAGCACATCCCCATTTAAATTTTGTACCTCCATTCCATGAACAAATTTTGGCTCACCTTTCCCATTCCCCTCACTTTGAGAAACCTTCACTAAGTGTCCCTCATGCCCTTGATGTTCACCAATTAAACCAAGTGGTGTGGCCACCCTTCCAACATAATTTTCGTCCCCACTCCATGGCTCAAACTGAAACTCCACTTCCCCATCACGTGATAGCTCATCTTCATGCACCACATGCCCACCACATTTTTTGTCATCTTGCCTTTGAGGGTCCCCCACTAAGTGTGTCCCATGCAAGCCCTCATGGTCCCTTGCTATGTCCTTTGCACAAGAGAATTCCTTCTTCTTATTGGCCCAAGAGAAAGTAGAGCACTCAAGTTCCTCCTCATTGGATGGTCCCAAAATGGATACAACACTTTTCTCACCCACTTCCACTTGCTTCTTTTGGCTCCCCTTAGTCTTCCTTCCTTGTGCACTCTTTGCAGCCTTGCTGGAATTTGATTTGAAGGAGGGTGTATCTTTGCCACATGGTGTGGTTGCATTGGTTTCTTCCAAGGAGCAAAAGGTTGTCTTATTTTGTTCATTTCCTCCCAAAGCTGCCACATCACACCCATTCCCACATGGCCACTCCTCATTTGCTCTTACTGCCACCTCAGCTGCACCATATTCCACCTCATCATCCCTTCCACCCTCTCCTCCCTTCTCTCCCTCACCACCAGCCCCTTCCCTCTCTATGTGAGCCTCACTCACCCTCACCAAACCATCTACCCTATCCCCACTCCCACTCCCACTCGCCTCTCCCCCCACTCTTTCCTCACAACCTTCATGTCTCCCCCCTTATCACGAATAACCACCACCCATTTTCCAGCAACGTGAGATTGGGAAGCAAGCACCTTTGAGGGTAGCTTCTGTCGTGGGCATTTCTCCTCATCGTGGCCAAATTCGAGACAATCCTTACAATAACCAGGGCGCCACTCGTATTCCACGAAAACTCGATGTGTTGCACCATCCTCTACTTGAACATCTACCCAACAAGGGTATAAGAAATCAGGACTTACCTCAATGCATGCCCGAGCAAAAGCTAATCTCCTTCCATAAGTCGTGTTGTCATCCATGTAGAGTGGTCTCCCGAGGACACTTTCAATAGTACTCAATGTTCTTTGCGACCAAAATCGAAGGTCAAGCTCCGGCAAACGAACCCATATAGGAACCGTTGTGATGTGTGCCTTCTCCAATGTCATATCCGGGAGCCATTCTTGAACCACAAGTGGAGCTCCTCTAACAAAATATGACCCTCCTTGGAGGACTTTCTTCCTATCTTCTCCAAGAGAAAAATGAAATAACAAGAAACCTTGCCCCCTCCTAATGACCTCCAAGCCTCCAACAAGAGCCCATAGCTTGTGGAGGTGCTTCTCCAAATTTGGTAGATGAGGTTTGAAACCGATGAAGTGACCTACCAAAACCGAATCCCATCTTTTCAGTGCCTCCACTACTTCCATCTTTGAGCAAACAACCACCTTCTCCCCTCCTTTTACAGCAGGTTGAATGAAGTCTAGGGTCGTGGATGCTCTTGGCTTTGCTGCGAAGAGGTCAGACCACTTCCTTGGGGGAGCATTTGCACTCCTTAGAGGTGGCGCAACATCAAGCTCTTCCAAAGCTGCAGAAAAGCTTTCCTTTGAGATGAAATGGAGATCATTTGTTGTGCCACAATCTCCATCTTGTTGTTGCAAACGTGTAGAGCTTGTCTTTGTCTCCATTTTGGTGAAGAAAACAAGCAATTTGGTGAAGAAATGGGGTCGGAAACCCTAGAGGAGCCAAGGCTCCCCATGCGCACCAGACACTCTCTCTCCCCTCATGCTTTCTCTCCTTGTCTTTCTCCTGAGTCATTCTTTCTCTCCTGTGTCCCCCCGTCTTCTCCTCTACGTACATTCTTTGTTAAAATAAAAATTTGGTGTGTGTGCACCTTTGTGCATGCTTTCGTGGACACGAGACGAGAGTGGTCGTTTGACGAGGAGCGTTATCAATCCGGCTTCGGTCATCGATTTCTCGACACCTTCCTCCCATCGTGTCGCACGCAGTCCGGGTTCAATGGCTGCTAATTTCTGTGAGGAGGAGCAGTTGCTGGACCCACCTGCTCCACCAGTGCTTCCAGTTGTCGTTCCTATACCTCTTCGTGATCGATGCTACCTGATTGACATTATTTCATGCTTATATTTGTACCTTATATCCATTATCTTACACCTAAGCAATGCTACGTGACGAGTTTTATGTTTAGTTTTCAGGAATAAAGAGTTTTGAAGAGAAGAGCCATGAAAGGACCCAAAAGCAGGAAAAAAGGACTTAATTGTGAGACCTGGGGACCAAGATGCAAGATAGAAGGACCTGATCGTAAGAAAGAAGGACCTAAGAGCAAAACAGGAAACTCCACACCATCATGGGGAGTATTTTGTCAATTCGATTTGGGTCGGAGCTCCACTAAACAAGTTAGATGCATCCAAGACCAAGAAACACTCCAAGCAAAGCCCAAAAAAAAACCAAGCAGATCTGAAGTTTATAGACCATCAATTGGCGGTCTTGGACCGCTAATTGGCGGTCCATATGGCCCCAGATCCGCCAAGATTTCTCCTGGACTTGTATTATCATGTGTTTAGGCTATTTTTGGTATTGGTTTTGTCCCACATCGGGGGATTGTCCCGGATTAGCTTTTTCCATGCTTATAAATAGAACTCTTCACCTCCCATTGTATCCATCTCTCTCTTTGGTGGCCACCTTCCCTACTAAGAGTGAAGCCTTGAAGCAAAACTCTGGTGGTGGAAGAGCTACTTGTAATTGAGTGAGTTAATAATAGAAGTTTTCCTTTAATTTTGTTGTTTCTCTCTTAGTTTAATTTCCTTCCATATGCATGTTTGCTTGCTTGTTTTGTTTTATGCTTCTTTAATATTTCTTGCTTGATTAGTATAAATTTCATTTCAGTATTATGCTTGCTTTTGTTAATATAGTTAGTGTAATGAGTAGTGAGTAGTTCCATCCCCATTTGGGGGGTGGAGAAATATGTGATATAATCATGTAGTGTATTAAGTGTGTGTTATCTTAATCCCTTGAGCTTTAAATGATTTCCATAACCATCTAATGGGTCTCCACTCTTATCTTTGATATGCTAATGCTCTTGAATGATGCTTAGCTTATGCTTTGATTAGTTGATCTATTTTATGGGGAATGATAAGGTTAGGATATGGATAGGAATTAATATTGGAAACACAAGTTGTAGTGTATGAACTCTTGTTGCCTTTACCTTAGCTAATGTCTTGTATGTTTTAATGATGTAGTCTTATCTTAATTCATGTGGAGGGATAGTAGGGTCTAGTCTTTATACTTGAGTTCATTTAGCTTCATTCCAATTATTGTCTTGTATGTTTTAATGATGTAGTAAAATCTTAATTCATGTGGAGGCAAAGTTGGATGTAGTTTTATGATTTCATGCACTACATGTTGTGAGGAGCTTAATTACATACACACACCACACACACATCTTTATGTTTACATCATTTCTCTACCCCTTTGGGGTTTAGTTTTTCTTGCTTCTTTTCCATTTCCATTTGCATCTTAGTGTAGTTTAGTGTAACCAACCTTTCTTCCCTTTCTTTACCTCTCGCCTTCGCACAAACCAAGTGTCGACACACCTCCCAGTGGACGACCCGTATTTGCCACCGCTTCAACGCGGTCGTGCACTTGCGGTTAAATATAAAACGATCAATCAAGTTTTTGGCGCCGTTGCCGGGGAGGTGCTCTGTCCAGACCTTGGTTTGGACGATTCGAGGGGTTTTTAATTTTTTGTTTCCAGTTTTTCTTAGTTTCAGGGAACCAGTAGATCAAGGGGAGGCTACTGGACAAGTTTGAAGGAGAGAAGCTTCAACTTGACCGCCAATTGGCGGTTTGGAACCGCCAACTGGCGGCCTGGTGAGGTCATCTTGCCTTGTAATTTTTTCTGGTAGTTGTGTTCTTCCATTTTGTTATCTGGGAGCTCTATTTTGCATGCTTTGCCTTCTGGTTTGCTCCCAGATCATTAATCACTCCCCCATTAATCAACTTGGCCCTAAAATCCAAAGCAAAAGACTAGACGTTCTTATTTGTTTAGGTCACGCATCATGTATTGACTTGAGCATATAGTTGTCTTTTCTTTTAGCTTTAATTTCAGTTGTTGAGTGCTGGCGTAAGGTACGCATTTCCTACAGTCATTCACGCATCTCGTATTCCCATGCATTAGTTAGTAGGATTTGCATCAGGACAAGAGTGAGAGAGCGTTTGATTGGAGTGATTGATTGCTAGCTCTAGGATCAAATCACTACTAAGGAGGGGATGTCCCATAAAAGATAAGGTGGGGGATTTCATCACCCTTTCCTTGGCCCCAAAAACCACTCTTAATAATGCCTTAACTAAAAGCAAGTAGACATTGGCCCTAGGATTGCGGGCGCACTAGGAGAGTAATCTAGTTGAGACCGTCATGACCTGACCGGCGTTGCCTACCTTGTCGATAGTAGGAGGTACTGGATCTCCGGATCTGGTATCACTTGCTGGGCATTGTGGTCCTCGTTGTAGGGAGGTGGGACGTGTCGAGGCTAGTGACCTCGAAGTTAGGCGTCGTCTAGCTTAAGGACCCATTGCCTTACATTGTTTGAGTCGTGCTTGCTAGTTAGGCTTCTTCCTGATCCCTCTACCCATGCTAGCTCTAGGGATTCTTCCCTCCTCATCTGAGTCCTCTCCTCATCTATTCTCTACGTATAGTCTCCTCCTCTAGTACACCTCCGGTTGTGTGTCGTTTAGAGTCGAGTCGAGCATTTTTATGTGAGGTTGGGCTCGTTCTAGTGACAGCGCTCGACTCGAGAGAGTGCATTCTGCTGAGATGGACGGTCTTGGTGATCGACCATCTCCACCTCGTGCTCCTTTGGAGCAAGAGGCCGAGTCGTCTCGCGGTGGCGAAGGAGACCGGGTGCCATACATGGACTACCTCGGTCCATTCCCACCATCACGTAGACCTCCTTCTCCTCCTCCTCTGACTCGAGGGGAAGGGAGATTCGGTCAGGATCGAGTTCTAGGTGCACCACCACCTTTAGCTCGACAGGATAGGCCGATGACGTTGTGGGAGCGGACCCATCCTGTTCTGGCCGCGCAGCCTTCTTGCATAGTTGTTCCCCCTGCTCACGGGAACAACTATGAGCTGAAACGTCAGTATGTGAGCATGCTTCCAACCTTTACTGCCAATAAGGAGGATCCGTATATTTTTATACGCGAATTCGAGGAAGTATGCTCCATGTTCAAGCATCAACAGCTTGACGAGGATTCGGTCCGGTTGAGGATGATTTCTTTCGCATTGAAGGATAATGCGAAGAAATGGATGTATAGCCTCCCGGCGAGCTCGATTCGGTCATGAGATGACTTTGTAACCGTCTTTCTGAAGAGATTTTTCCCTCAAAGGAAAACTCAACAGATACGGCACCTGATACATCAAATGTATCAAAACCGAGACCGAATCGTTTCATGGTTTCTTTGAGAGGTTCAAGGACCTTCTCCAGCAGTGCCCTCATCATGGGGATTGAGCTTTGGCAGTTGTGCCAAATTGTTTATGAGGTCATCAACTACAACACCCACACATTGTTGGAGTCAATGTGTCAGGGTGACTTCCAAATGAAACTCATCGAGGAGGCTTGGGACACTTTTGAATCCATGGCTGAACGCACCTTCGAGTGGGATACCATGAGAGAGCCACCAGCCGCCAGGTCTTCTGGTCGAGCTGGATCTTATCAAGTTGAGTCATCGATCGCGTCTGAGGCGAAAATGGCTGCTCTCATGCGTAGGATTGAGAGTTTGGAGATGGACCGAGCTCCTGTAGCTCAGGTCGCTACTCCCGAGTGTAGTAGGTGTGGATTGTCGAGACATGATGACTTGGAATGCGCTTACGCTCCAAGGGATACTGAGCATGCAAATGCGATGTATCAACAAAGGCCCCGAAACGACCCGTACAGTCACTCCTACAACCCGGGATGGCGTAACCATCCTAACTTCTCTTAAGGGCCTAGTGGGGGTAACGGTCAGAGCTCGCACGCTCAACCTCAACCTCCGCCTTATCAACCACCACGCCCATCGGCGACCTACCAACCTCCACATCAAAGGTCTCAGACCCACAATTACCAACCTCCTCAGACCTCTTCGTTGGGTTATTCTAACCAAACTCCACAACCCCAACGGGTTGACCCTAAGGACTCCACTCTTGAACAAACCCTTCATGCGTTCATTCAGAGTACACAATCCATGCTTTCGGCCAACAACAATTCGGTCAAAGCATTGGAAATGCAAGTTAGCCAGTTGGCTAATCAGCTCCATGAACGCGAGAAGGGCCAATTACCGAGTCAACCCGAGGTGAATCCTCGGGGTACCCATTCGCAAGGAAGGACACCTTTACCTCATGCTACCTCTGAACCGACCCATCATATTAATGTGATTCATACTTTGAGGTCTGGTAAGGAGGTGGACAACCACATTGGGGTGCCTTCCTTGTCATCACCATCTCTGAGGGAGCCGGATCCTGAGGCTCCCTACACAAATACTTCCAGGAAGGAGCCAGATTCTGAGGTTCTTTCTACTTTTCCTTCGACAAAGGGGCCGAACCCTGAGGTCCCTTTGTCTACTCTTGTGTCGAAGGAACCATATTCTTAGGTCCCCACTCATGTTTCTTTGGACCAGAATTCTGAGGTTCCTTCGCACAATTATGCCCCGAAGGCGCCATTCCCTGAGCGCCTTAAAAAGAAAACCTCTGATCAGCATGACAAGATGCTTGAGATGTTTCGGCAGGTTAAGGTGAATATCCCTCTTTTGGAGGTGATCCAGCAAATGCCACCTTATGCCAAGGTTCTCAAGGACTTATGCACCAAGAAGAGAAAAACTTATGTTCCAAAGAAAGCTTTTCTTGCGGCTAACGTGAGTTCTTTGTTGGCACAACCCATGCAAGTCAAGTACAAGGACCCTGGTTGTCCTACTATCTCTTGTGTGATTGGGGATGTGTCCATACATCGAGCCTTATTGGAACTTGGTGCATCTGTTAATATTCTGCCATATTCTGTCTACATCCACCTCGGTCTTGGAGACCTCAAACAAACAAAGATCACTCTTCAATTGGCTGATAGGTCTATGAAGAAACCGAGGGGGTGTGGTGGAAGATGTGCTGATCAAAGCGGGAGAGTTCATTTATCCAGTCGACTTCTTTGTCTTGGATACTGAACCTGTGCCAAACCCACTTGGACAAATTCCTGTCATTCTGGGGCGACCATTTCTTGCGACTTCCAATGCCTTGATCAATTGTCGCAATGGTCCGATGCGCTTGACTTATGGTAGTCAATGCGCTGATTTCAACATCTTCACCATTGGCAAGAAGCCAGGTGCCTTCAATGACCCTGTTGAGGATAACCTTATCCAGGGCTTGGATGAGATTGAAGTTGAGGGCACCTTCAAGTACTTCAGAGAATTGTTCGATGAAGATCCTGAAGGTGGTGAAGATGTTTCACCTGGGCTGGCACAAGAAGGTGCCTTATGTTTTGATCACGTGGCCCTTGAGCCACATTCTTCTGATCTTGTGGCCCTTGAGCCACATTCTTCTGATCATGTGGCCCTTGAGCCACATTCTTCTGATCATGTGGCCCTTGAGCCACATTCTTCTGATCATGTGGCCCTTGAGCCACTTCTTTTTGACCACGTGGCCCTTGAGCCGCATCCTTTTGAGCACGTGGCTTTTGAGCCACAAGATACTATTTTAATGGCCTCTCGGCCACATGCTCTTCATTCTGTATCTGCTGAGGACCACATGTGGGTTAAGATTCAACCACCTGATACCCTTATACCTGATAGAGGTTCACCTCTCGTTCATGCCTCCTCTTTTGCCAACTCTAAAGAGGCATCAACCGACCACAATGCTTATAAGGGTGTCAAGTGGTCGAGCAATTCTGTTGTGTATGTTGCGAGCCCATGCATGCGCATTTCTGGCTCGAGAGATGGTGGGTTCCTATTTGATGTCCCTTGACATAGGAAGATGGAAGCCTATTGCTGTACATAGTTAAAAAAAAGACTCCTTCAGTGAGCATCGATTGTTGTGGGCCCCAACCCTTGAGTATTTGGGCCCCCATTCTTTCATGTATGTGTATCCCTTCCTTAGCATCTCACAGGTTTTAGGGGAATTTGGGTTGTGTCCATCAACATAGCCATGAACTCCCCTGTGTACTTCATGTTGGTGAGATCTTTCTTTTTTCATGCATAAATCCATGTAGTTTCATGCTCACATTCATTGAGGACAATGCATGAAGTAGGTGTGTGGGGGGGGTGTTTTACGTGTGTACATAGTCGAGTCTTTTTCTTTTGATTTTGCTTTCTTTTGTTTGCATTGTTAGGGTCATGTTAGTGTGCTGCATTTAATATCGATATATCTGTTTGCCATGATCCTTGGGTGACTTGTCTTCTTTTGCTTGCCTAGTGCTTCAAAATTTTCACATTTCTTTCAAAATCTTCATGTGTTTGCGAAAGAAAATGTTTTGTGTGTTTTGCGTGTGTTTAGAATGTACAAAACCGTTGAGAGGCAAAGTAAAAAGAAAGCTCCCAAAATTGTCTTGAACTTGATGCATTAGGATATCTAGTACAATGGCTTTAGGATTTATCGAGTCGTTAGGATGCACCCCAGTTTTCCTTTGGGGGTGAGTAATCCTAGGGTTTCAGTGCTCAAACATTCAAAGAAGTCCACCCTGAACCTAGTGAGTCAATAATTCGTGTTTGTTAATTTAGGAAGTTTGTTGTAGTCAAGGACCCTTTAAATTCTGTTGTGAGACATTAAGTGTAGGGGTTTTGGTTCATGTGTAGATAAAAAATAAGTGAGTAGGTGTTCTCTCTTCTCGCATGGCTCCTATCACTCGGGAAAGTAGGTCTGAGGGGACTTTGTGCCTGGTGCTTTCGAGTCATCTGACTTGGGATGCGCCGACCGAACTCCCGTTACACGGGTGGTAGGGATTTCCCTATGTGGAGATTTGGGGAAAGGTGTACGTGATAGTGTAAGTCCTCATGGGCAATGATGCACGAAACTTGACCCTGGGAGAACGAAGCTCCAACTAATAAAAAGAAAAAAAAGAAAAAAAATGTAAAAAGAAACAAAAAGAAAAAAATTTGGTAATGCAAATAAGAACCTTAATGGACCTTACACTTTGTATCACTTGAGGATCTTGAGGTTGTCGATGTCTTTCACTTAATTCCTTATTTAACTAACACGAATGGTTCATTAAGTTAGGTGTATGGACTGATTACCTATATAGAGTCGGCCCGTAGGATTATCGCGTCCAATGATCGACAACATAAGTCCAACGAGTCGAGTGTCTAGATTGAATAATGCATCTTGTTCGGATTTTGTGGGTGTATCCGCTGAAAACCCTCAAGAGACAACACTCCTCCTCCTTGGCAACGAGGAGGTTTAACGGCTTGTTGCACGTGCTAAGTGCAACCATGATTCCTACGAAAGTGAGTTAGGATTTCTTGTTTTTCGTTTGCTTTTCTCTTTCTTTGTTTTGCTCGGGACTAGCAAAAACTTAGGTGTGGGGGTATTTGATTGACATCATTTCATGCTTATATTTGTACCTTATATCCATTATCTTACACCTAAGCAATGCTACGTGACGAGTTTTATGTTTACTTTTCAGGAATAAAGAGGTTTGAAGAGAAGAGCCATGAAAGGACCCAAAAGCAGGAAAAAACTACTTAATTGTGAGACCTAGGGACCAAGATGCAAGACAGAAGGACCTGATCGTAAGACAGAAGGACCTAAAAGCAAAACAGGAAACTCCACACCATCATGGGGAGTATTTTGTCAATTCGATTCAGGTCGGAGCTCCACTAAACAAGTTAGATGCATCCAAGACCAAGAAACACTCCAAGCAAAGCCCAAAACAAAAACCAAGTAGATCTGAAGTTTATAGACCGCCAATTGGCGGTCTTGGACCGCTAATTGGCGGTCCATGTGGCCCCAGATCCGCCAAGATTTCTCCTGGAGTTGTATTATCATGTGTTTAGGCTATTTTTGGTATTGGTTTAGTCCCACATCAGGGGATTGTCCCGAATTAGCTTTTTCCATGCTTATAAATAGAACTCTTCACCTCCCATTGTATCCACCTCTCTCTTTGGTGGCCACCTTCCCTACTAAGAGTGCAGCCTTGAAGCAAAACTCTGGTGGAGGAAGAGCTACTTGTAATTGAGTGAGTTAATAATAGAAGTTTTCCTTTAATTTTTTTGTTTCTCTCTTAGTTTAATTTCCTTCCATATGCATGTTTGCTTGTTTGTTTTGTTTTATGCTTCTTTAATATTTCTTGCTTGATTAGTATAAATTTCATTTCAGTATTATGCTTGCTTTTGTTAATATAATTAGTGTAATGAGTAGTGAGTAGTTCCATCCCCATTTGGGGGTGGAGAAATATGTGATATAATCATGTAGTGTACTAAGTGTGTGTTATCTTAATCCCTTGAGCTTTAAATGATTTCCATAACCATCTAATGGGTCTCCACTCTTATCTTTGATATGCTAATGCTCTTGAATGAAGCTTAGCTTATGCTTTGATTAGTGGATCTATTTTATGGGGAATGATAAGGTTAGGATATGGATAGGAATTAATATTGGAAACACAAGTTGTAGTGTAAGAACTCTTGTTGCCTTTACCTTAGCTAATGTCTTGTATGTTTTAATGATGTAGTCTTATCTTAATTCATGTGGAGGGATAGTAGGATCTAGTCTTTATACTTGAGTTCATTTAGCCTCATTCCAATTATTGTCTTGTATGTTTTAATGATGTAGTAAAATCTTAATTCATGTGGAGGCAAAGTTGGATGTAGTTTTACGATTTCATGCACTACATGTTGTGAGGAGCTTAATTACACACACACACCACACACACATCTTTATGTTTACATCATTTCTCTACCCCCTTTGGGGTTTAGTTTTTCTTGCTTCTTTTCCATTTCCATTTGCATCTTAGTGTAGTTTAGTGTAACCAACCTTTCTTCCCTTTCTTTACCTCTCGCCTTCGCACAAACCAAGTGTCGACACACCTCCCAGTGGACGACCCGTATTTGCCACCGCTTCAACGCGGTCGTGCACTTGCGGTTAAATATAAAACGATCAATCACTACCCAAGCCGTACAGCTCTACCCTCATGCGTCGTATTACCAGAGACTAATGGGAACCATTTTGAGGTTAAGCCTCACTTTATTTCCATTCTCCCTCTCTTCACTGGGAAAGGTGACCCCTATATCTTTCTCAGGGAATTTGAGGAGGTTTGTGCTTTGTTCAAGCTGCAACAACTTAGCACAGACTCCATCCATCTTAGGCTTGTCCCGTTTGCGCTGAAGGATGACGCCAAGAAGTGGTTGTACAGCAACCAGGCGAATGCCTTTAGGACTTGGGATGAGTTTCAATCTGCATTCCTCAAGAAGTACTTCCCAAATTATCGGACTTAAAAATTGAGGAACGAAATCAATTCGTTCTATCAACATGAGACCGAACCATTCCATGCATACTTAGAGAGGTTCAAGGAGCTACTATCCTCATGCCCTCACCATGGCATCGAGTTGTGGCGCCTTTGTCAGATTGTTTACGAAGGTCTTCACATCCCGTCAAGAACGCTCCTTAAGTCCATCTGTCAAGGAGAGTTCTTGGGAAAGGATGAAAGGGAGGTATGGGCTTTCCTAGAAGACCTTGCTGAGAAAACCATGCAATGGGAGAGTGTGAGGGAGCCACCAGCATCATCTAGTATAGGAGCAAGGATCGCGAATGCAAACTCGACTAGATCGTGTGCCGCATTTGTCGTCGATACCACTACGGCCATCGAGGCGCGCATGGCGGCCTTAATGCGCCGTATGGATTCGATTGAGCTCCAAAACCAACAGGGTGCACCTCACATGTCCACATCTAGTCCAGTTCCCTGTCATTCATGTGGTAGGATAGGTCATGTAGAAAGCGAGTGTGTGTCTATTCCTCCTGAGATGGAGCGTGTCAACGCCATCTATGATAGAGCTAGGAATGACCCATACTCATCATCTTATAATCCTGGATGGAGGAACCACCCCAATTTTTCATGGAACCAAACTAATGCCCAGGGTGGTCTTTCAAACTCCTCTAGACCACATTACCAATCACACCAACCTCCCATGCATGCACATTCCTATCAGCCACCCCAAGCGCAAACCACCAATCAATCGGGTTTCCCAAATTCCAATAATATGGAAACCCGATTCAATTCGCTTGAGACCTTGACTCGTGGGCTTGAAAACTCAATGAATTTTTTTATGTCAACCACGAATCAAGTTCTCACTTCAAATCAGCAGACCATCAAATCTCTAGAGCTTCAGATGGGCCAATTGGCTCAGTCTGTACATGAAAGAGAGAGATGGTCTTTTCCTAGACAGCCTGAGGCTAACCCCCGTATGTACCAACAACACATGCAAAATGGGAATGTGGTACCTTGGGGGAGGGAAGTGAACCATGTGGAAGAACCTGTTCACCATGTCAATTCCATTGCGACCTTAAGGAATGGAAAACAGGTTGACAATCACATTTCCTTGCCACAACAACCACCATCTATGCAGCCCCTCAGTGGGAATGGTGGTGAAGAAGAGGCTGAGGGTGAGGGTAATACACCAAAGCTTTCTTCTCAGGCACCGCAGAAAACCTACCTGCCAAAAGCTCTCTATCCAAGTAGGTTAACCAAAAAGCAGAGTGACAACATGAACAAGATAGTAGAGGTGTTTAAGCAAGTAATGGTTAACATCCCCTTGTTGGATGTCATCCAACAATTACCTCAATATGCCAAAGTGTTGAAGGATCTCTGCACAACCAAGAGGAAGAACAATGTTCCTAAGAAAGCATTCTTGGCTGCAAATATCAGCTCACTTTTGTCCAATCCCACATACACAAAATACAAGGACCCTGGGTGTCCTACTATTCAGTGTACGATAGGGGACACTAGAATGAGCAATGTTTTGATTGATTTAGGATCAGCGGTCAACCTCCTCCCATTCTCTGTTTATCAACAGTTGAACTTGGGAGAATTGAAACCAACTAAGATCACCCTCCAATTGGCGGATAAATCCATTCGTATTCCCATGGGGATTATCGAGGACGTGCTTATCAAAGTTGGAGATTTTATATTTCCAGTCGATTTTGTTGTCCTCAATACCAATCCTGTTGCGAACACCCACTATCAAATACCTTTGATTTTGGGTAGACCATTTCTGGCCACCTCCAATGCCTTAATTAATTGTAGAAATGGTCTCATGAAGCTCTCATTCGGTAACATGAGTGCCGAGTTTCATGTGTTCAACTCTGGTAGGCAACAAGAATCCATGGATGAACCTTTAAATCTAAATCTCATCCGCCAATTGGAGAAAACACCACAAAATCAACCAACACCCCTAACCCCAATGCAACCCGTTGAGAATGTTCGTGGGCCCAGCGAAAACTCATTGCCTGTCTTCGCAATGCAACAGAGTGAGCTGGCCTCGAACATCAATGTCCAAAGGGAGTGTTCGTTGCATGATTCAGTTGAGAGTACTAGTGAGAGTGAGACACCTCATCATATGCCTATACCAGAAGGTGTCTCTACCTCATGTCCCATGGCCATTGAGCCATTTGAGCTTCATATTGACTCTAACAAGGACCCACCTATGACCGAGCTTATGCTTGATGATCTAAATGATGGTGGGAGGTCCTTGTTGGATGACTTGGGGAGAAGCCCCATTCTTAGTGATGCAAGTCTGCTGCATCCATCGAATGAGCCTGAGGAACTCATTCCGATGCACCCGCCTATTGGTTGGAGGGTTTTGTTCGATGAGCAACTAAACCCTAGTGAGGCAACACAACCTCATTCATTCATGTGGCCCACACCCAACCAATATCATGAGGGGTTCGAGCCGTTCAGCTTTGACCTTTCACCCCTCATGACACCTCCGAGTACCGATGAAGTTTGCCCATCTAGGCAAGTCTCTGGTTCTCATGACTTGATGTTCTCATTTGATGTTCCTTGCCCAAATGATTATGAGAATATCGTTCCTGCTGTATATATCATGTTAAAAATAAAAAAAGAGTAATAAAAGACTCCTTCAGCGAGCATCGATTGTTGTGGGCCCCAACCCTTGTGTACTTGGGCCCAATTTCTTCACGTATTTATCTCCCTTCTTCAGCTTCTCACAGGTTTTGAGGGAATTTGGGTTTGTGTCCATCAACATGACCCTGAACGTCCCTTTGCACTTCATGTTGGTGAGATCTTTCCTTTTTCATGCATATATCCATGTAGTATCGCCTCACATTCATTGAGGACAATGCATGAAGTATGTGTGGGGGGGTGTTTTACGTGTGTACATAGTCGAGTCTTTTCATTTGATTTTTTGTTTTCTTTTGTGTGCATTGATAGGGTTATGTTAGTGTGCTGCATTTAATATCAATATATTTGCTTGCCATGATCCTTGGGTGACTTGTCTTCTTTTTCTTGCCTAGTGCTTTAAAATATTCCTATTTCTTTCAAAATCTTCATGTGTTTGCGAAAGAAAAATGTTCTTGTAGGTTTTGCATGTGTTTAGCATGTGCAAAACCGTTGAGAGGCAAAGTAAAAAGAAAGCTCCCAAAATTGTCTTGAACTTGATGCATTAGGATATCTAGTTTACTGACTTTAGGTCTTATCGAGTCGTTAGGATGCACCCCGGTTTTCCCTCGGGGGGCGTGTAATCATAGGGTTTCAACACTCAAACATTTAAAGAAGTCCACCTTGAACCTAGTGAGTCAAATAATTCGTGTCTATTAGTATAAGGAAGTTTGTCGTAGTCAAGGGCCCTTAATCTCTTTTTGTGAAACTTAAGTGTAGGGGTTTTGATTCCCATGTAGATAAATAAATAAGTGGTGTTCTCTCTTCTCTCACGGCTCCTATCACTCGGGAAAGTAGGTCTGAGGGGACTTTGTGCCTGGTGTTTTCGAGTCATCTGACTTGGGATGCACCGACCGAACTCCCGTTACACGGGTGGGTACGGATCGCCTTATGTGGAGATTTGGGGGAAGGTGTACGTGATAGTGTAAGTCCTCATAGGCAATGATGCACGAAACTTGACCCTGGGAGAATCAAACATCAACCAATAAAATGCTCCCAACAAAAAAAAAGAAAAAAAATGTGTGTCAAATAAGAACCAAAATGGACTTTACACATTGTATCACATTCAGAAGCTAAGGTTGCCCATGTTTTTCACTTAAGTCCTTAACTAACTTTCACGAATAACTCATTTGGCAAGGTGTGTGGACCGATTACATATATAGAATCGACCCATAGTATTACCGCGTCCCATGATCGACAATATGAGTCCAACGAGTCGTGTAGCTAGATTGATTAATGCATCTTGTTCGGATGTTGTGGGTGTATCCGCTGAAAACCCTCAGGAGACAACACTCCTCCTCCTTGGCGACAAGGAGGTTTAACGGCTTTTTGCACGTGCTAAGTGCAACCGTGATTCCTACGAAAGTGAGTTAGTTGGTGTTGGGTGTTGCCGTTGATTGGCTAGAAGGCAACGGGTTCACCGGCCCTTTTGGGGCAACAGACAGACATGCCAACCCTATAACGAATAGTGGTGACACATGAGGAGGGGGTGATTGTTTTGTCGTGGCTCCGGCAAATGAGGCAAAGCCGTGGCTCTGGCGATAGATGCAAAATCGTGGCTTCGGTAACACTGAGGCAAGGTCGTCGCTCCGGCGAATGAGGCATGTATAAGTTGTCGCCGTGTTTCCGGCAATTGAGGCAAAACCGTGGCTCCGGTGAATGACGCAAATGTTGATAGTTTTCAGTGGTTGAGATTGTGTCTGTTTATGGCTTTTCGTATTCATTGTTCATATATGTGTTAGGGTTTGGCATACGGGGTTTCCTTTCAGAAACTCATGCATGTTTCATGTCTGCTTTTCAGGCTGGGAGCGGCGTTAGGCGGGTGGTGACAGCGGAGGAGGTGCTCGGGACTAGATCCTGCTTTTCTTCCTTTTGAGGTGGTTGTGATTACATATGTATATTTTCTGTTTACGAGGTTTGATGTAATCACATTCTTTTGTAAACTCGATCACATATATATATATTATATGTTGGTGCACTTGTGTGTTTATTTTTGCGTAATGTCCTCACCTTATTGTATATTTAAATTTTAAAATTTTCAGCTGTGTCTGAGGGCGGTACAACTTGGTATCAGGGCGGTCAGTTTCGGTGTCTCCGTCCAAAGAAACCACCCTTAGAGTTATGTCGATCATGCAAGCATTGTTTTGATTCATGTTTTGTGTCTCTTGCATAGATGGCACCGAGACGCGTGAGACCTCCTCCCCGAGACTGTAGCACCAGCGATGAGGTGGGTGATGGGAGCAGGGAGGAGGAGTGGAGGATGCTCCAGGGCACGCTGGGTAGACTGGGCGAGATTCTAAAATCGGTCGACCGGTGTTCTGGGTTCGGTCGACCGGTTATAGTGTATTTTGGTCAAATTCCTTGCACCGGTCGAACGATGCCCTTTTGGCGGTCGACCGGTTGTGCAATTTTAGCGAGAGAAAGACGTCCTGGGTATTTTCTATCGAACGGGACCCCCTTGTCGGTCGACCGAAAGTACTGTCGTAGGTCGGTTGGGGCGTTGACCATCAAAACGGTCGATCGCTCGTTGACTTCGTCCGACTGACGCTTAAGTTAACTTAATTGCCGGTCGACCAGATGTGTGGTTTCGGTCGACCGTGAAGTGTGGACTCTGGGTGAGTTCTACTGGTGGTTTTCGGTCGACCGATAGGGTTCGGTTGTTCGACCGTTTTACTGTTGTTTGCGAAAATGGATTTCTACTGGTGCTTTTCGGTCGACCGGGACCTCTTTGTCGGTCGACCGTTTGGCGGGTTTTTCATTTAGGCCAGTTCTCTGGGCGAGGATCGGTCGACCGGAAGCCATGTTTTGTTCGACCGTTTTGCACTGTTTTTGTGTGTGTTGCTAATGATTGGCTAGAAGGCAACGGGTCTGTCAGCTCTTTTGGGGCGACGGAGGACATGTCGGCCCTATAGCGATTAGTAGTGACACGTGGAGGTGGATTGTGATAATTGTCGCCGTGGCTCCGGAAGTTGAGGCAAAGCCGTGGCTCCGGCGAATGATGCAAAATCGTGGCTCCGGTAACACTAAGGCAATGAGGGGGTTGTTTGGCCGTGAGTTGGACCGGCGGTGCCTTGTGTGCACGTGTGTTGGTGGGTTGGGGTGAGAGGACCCTTGAGACCCGTGTTGTTGGGCTATGGCCGGAAGAGAGGTCCCAGGAACTTAGCGGGTGTATCTGTTGTGGTGTTTTACGGTTCTTTGCATATTTCATTCTGTCCATATATGTGTTAGGGTTTGGCATACTGGGTTTCCTCCTGGAAACTCAGGCATTTATTGTCTGCTTTCAGGCCGAGAGCGACGTTAGGTGGGTGGTGACGGTGGAGGGAGCGCTCGAGACCTGATCCTGCTTCCCTATATTTTGAGGTGGTTGTGATTACTTGTGTATATTTTATGTATATGATCTTTTGATGTAATCACATTCTTTTGTAAACTTGTTCACATATATATATTATATGTTGGTGCACCGGTGTGTGTATTTCTTTTCGTAATGTCCTCGTTGATTGTATGATTTAAATTTGAAATTTTCCGCTGTGTTTGAGGACGTTACAACTTGGTATCAGAGCGGTCAGTTTCAGTGTCTTCGTCCAAAGTAACCACCCTTAGAGTTGTGTCGTTCATGCATGCATTGTTCTCATTCATGTTTTGTGTCTCCTGTGTAGATGGCTCCGAGACGTGTGAGACCTCCTCCCCGAGATCATAGCCCCAGTGTTGAGGCAGATGAGGGGAGCAGGGATGAGGAGCTGAGGACGCTCTAGGGCACGCTGGGTAGACTGGGCGAGATTCTCGAGCGCCAATCTGCCCAGGCTTAGCAGGGTGGAGCGGGTGCAGTGCTTGATCGGTTTATGCGTCAGCATCCCCCATCCTTCGATGGTAGCGGCGACCCTGAGGCAACAAAGGACTGGGTCTTTAAGATCCAGAAGATATTTCGGGCGATTTGGTGTCCTCCTGAGAGGAAGGTGGATCTGGTCACTTACGTGTTGGACGGCGGCGCAGTCAACTGGTGGAGGTCCAATTCTGCTGTGCTGTTTGAGGACAGTGAGGTCGCGTGTTCACTATCCAGTCGGAGGAGGCTAGAGATGCCAACACGGTGGTGGAAGGTACGCTACTTGTTGCAGTTTTGGTAGATAGGGTGTTGTTCGACTCTGGGGCCACACACTCGTTTATCTCTGAGCAGTTTGCGAGCGTGTTGGGCCGTACCCCTGCGATGTTGACTGCCACTTTGGAAGTCAGCACACCCCTGGGTTTGGTGGGCACTGTGGGGAGATTTCTTCCCGGTGCCACTATTGCTTCGGGAGACCAGGAATTTCCGGCTGACCTGGTCTTGCTACCGATGGTGGACTTCGATGTTATACTCGGGATGGATTGGTTGTCCCAGTACGACGTCCGAGTCTTGTGCCGTGATAAGAAGATTTTGATTCTGAGACGAGGTTTGCCTGATCTTCTGATCAGAGGATTGAAGGACTGAGGGAGTCGGTTGATCGTTTCTTCAGTTAGAGCTCGGAAGTTGATTCAGCAGGGTTGCAGGGCTTTTGTAGCCACCTTGGTAGTTCCAGACCCAGAGTTGAGGAGGCTGGAAGACATCAAGATTGTTCTGGATTTTCCCGAGGTGTTTGCTGATGATGTCTCCGGTCTACCACCCCACAGAGAGATTGAGTTCGGCATTGATCTGATAGCTACGACTACACCGCAGTCGAAGGCTCCGTACAGGATGGCACCTGCAGAGTTCGCAGAGCTGAAGAAGCAGTTACAGGATCTGATGGATACTGGGTTTATCTGACCTAGTGTCTCACCGTGGGGTGCGCCGATTTTATTGGTGAAGAAGAAGGACGGCTCGTTGCGGATGTGTATAGATTACCGGATGCTGAATAAGGTTACTGTGAGGAATTAGTATCCTTGGTCCAGGATCGAGGACCTGTTTGACCAGTTGTAGTCAGCGAAGGTGTTCTCGAAGATTGATCTACGATCCGGGTATCATCAGTTGAGGATCAGAGTGGCAGATGTTCAGAAGACAACTTTTCGGACGAGTGTTGAACGTTTTAATTTAAACCGCAAGTGCACGGCCACGATGAAGCGGTGGCAAGTACGGGTCGTCCTCAGGGAGGTGAGCAGCCTCTTGTTTGCACAAAACTAAGTGGCGAAAATAATGGAGAAGAGAGTTGGTTACGCTACTCTACACTAAACTACGCTAAGAAGTACGAAATGCGAAACAAAGAAATAAACGATCAAATAAAAACTAAGCTAAGAACAAAATAGAAGTGCTGGAATTTCAGGAATGGAAAACCCCTAAGGGGTGGAGTGAGTGCACACAAGCAAAGAGGTGGGTGTAGAATACATTCTTTAAGCACATGAAGGTGGTGTTTATCAAGCATAGGAAGTGTCTAAATATTATGGCAAAACCTATCAATCTATTCACCAACTTGGTTGATTAATATTTACATATGCAAGTTGTTTATTTCAGAACCTAAACAAGCATGAGTGGTGATTGATCGTTTTATATTTCTACCGCAAGTGCACGGCCGCGTTGAAGCGGTGGCAAATACGGGTCGTCCACTGGGAGGTGTGTCGACACTTGGTTTATTCGAAGGCGAGAGGTAAAAAGAAGGGAGAAAGATGTATTACACTAATCTAAACTACAAAGCTGAAATGAAATGCAAAAGGAAATGAAGATAAGCAATAAAACTAAGCCCCAAATGGGGTAGAGAAATAATGTGAACATAAAGAAGTGTGTGTGTGTGTTCATTAAGCTCCTCACAACATGTAGTACATGAAATCATAAAACTACATCCAACTTTGCCTCTACATGAATTAAGATAAGACTACATCATTAAAACATACAAGACAATAATTGGAATGAAGCTACATGAACTCAAGTATAAAGACTAGACCCTACTATGCCTCCACATGAATTAAGATGACTACATCATTAAAACATACAAGACATTAGCTAAGGAAAAGGCAACAAGAGTACATACACTACAAATTGTGTTTCCAACATTAACTTCATCCATATCCTAACCTTATCATTCCCCATAAAATAGGTCCACTAATCAAAGCATAAGCTAAGCTTAATTCAAGAGCATTAGCATATCAAAGATAAGAGTGGAGACCCATTATATGGTTATGGAAATCATATAAAGCTCAAGGGATAAAAATAACACACACTTAATACACTACATGATTATATCACATATTTCTCCACCCCCCAAATGGGGATGGAACTAATCACTACTCATTATACTACTGATTAGACTAAGCAAAGAAAACATTTAACTAAGATACTGAAATTACTAAACAAGAAATCAAGCAAAGTAAAACAAACCACACAAAACAAGCAACATAACAAGACAAGATTAAAAGAAACAAATAAACTTTTATTAACAATGACTCACATTGAAGGTAGCACTCTTCTCCACCTTGAGTTATTGCTTCAAGGCTCACTCCTTAGTAGAGAGAATGCCACCAAACAATGGGTAATTACAATGGAAGGTGAAGAATTCTATTTATAAGCATGGAAAAAGCTAATCCGGGACAATCCCCCGATGTGGGACTAAACCAATACCAAAAATACACTAAGAATACACTAATACACGTGCTACAGAAAACTAGATGGATTCTGGGCTAAATGGACCGCCAATTAGCGGTTCCAGACCGCCAATTGGCGGTCTATAAGGTTTAGATCCGTCTGGTTTTCTTTGTGGGCTTTTCTTGAAGTGTTTCTTGGTCTTAGATGCATCTGGTTGGTTTAGTGGAGCTCCGACCCGAATCGAATTGACAAAATACTCCTCATGATGGTGTGGAGTTTCCTGTTTTGCTCTTAGGTCCTTCTGTCTTACGATCAGGTCCTTCCCCCTTGCATCTTGGTCCCCAGGTCTCACAATTAGGTCCTTTTTTTCCTGCTTTTGGGTCCTTTCATGGCTCTTCTCTTCAAACCTCTTTATTTCTGAAAACTAAACATAAAACTCGTCACATAGCATTGCTTAGGTGTAAGATAATGGATATAAGGTACAAATATAAGCATGAAATGATGTCAATCAAATACCCCCACACCTAAGTTTTTGCTAGTCTCGAGCAAAACAAAGAAAGGAAAAAGCATACGAAAAACAAGAAATCCTAACTCACTTTCGTAGGAATCACGGTTGCACTTAGCACGTGCAACAAGCCGTTAAACCTCCTTGTTGCCAAGGAGGAGGAGTGGTGTCTCCTGAGGGTTTTCAGCGGATATACCCACAAAATCCGAACAAGATGCATTAATCAATCTAGCTACACGACTCGTTGGACTTATTTTGTCGATCATGGAATGCGGTAATACTACGGGTCGACTCTATATATGTAATCAGTCCACACACCTAGCCTAATGAGTTATTCGTGAGAGTTAACTAAGGAATTAAGTGAAAGACATGGGCCACCTTAACTTCTGAATGTGAAACAAAGTGTAAAGTCCATTTTGGTTCTTATTTGCATTATCATTTTTTTTTTCTTTTTGTTTCTTTTCACATTTTTTTTTCTTTTACTTTTTATTAGTTGGAGCTTCATTCTCCCAGGGTCAGGTTCCATGCATCATTGCCCATGAGGACTTACACTATCATGTACACCTTTCCCCACATCTCCACATAGGGCAATCCCTACCACCCGTGTAACGGGAGTTCGGTCGGTGCATCCCAAGTCAGATGACTCGAAAGCACCAGGCACAAAGTCCCCTCAGACCTACTTTCCCGAGTGATAGGAGCCGTGCGAGAAGAGAGAACACCACTTATTTATTCATTTATCTACATGGGAACCAAAACCCCTACACTTAAGTTTCACAAAAAGATATTAAGGGCCCTTGACTACAACAAACTTCCTAAATTAACAAACACGAATTATTTGACTCACTAGGTTCAGGGTGGACTTCTTTAAATGTTTGAGCACTGAAACCCACTGATTACTCACTCCCAAGGGAAAACTGGGGTGCATCCTAACGACTCGATAAATCCTAAAGCCACGTACTAGATATCCTAATGCATCAAGTTCAAGACAATTTTGGGAGCTTTCTTTTTACTTTGCCTCTCAACGGTTTTGCACATGCTAAACACACGCAAAACCCACAAAACATTTTCTTTCGAAAACACATGAAGATTTTGAAAGAAATGTGAAAATTTTGAAGCACTAGGCAAGCAAAAGAAGACAAGTCACCCAAGGATCATGGCAAGCAAATATATCGATATTAAATGCAGCACACTAACATGACCCTAACAATGCAAACAAAAGAAAACAAAATCAAAAGAAAAGACTCGACTATGTACACACGTAAAACACCCCCCCACACCTACTTCATGCATTGTCCTCAATGAATGTGAACAAGATACTACATGGATACATGCATGAAAAAGGAACGATCTCACCAACATGAAGTACAAAGGGACGTTCGGGGTCATGTTGATGGACACAAACCCAAATTCCCTCAAAACCTGTGAGAAGCTGAAGAAGGGAGACAAATACGTGAAAGAAATGGGGCCCAAATACACAAGGGTTGGGGCTCACAACAATCAATGCTCACTGAGGGAGTCTTTTATTGTACTTTTTTTTTCTTTTTCTTTTTTTTCTTTTTTTTTTCCTTTTTTTTATATAACTATGTACAAACATAAGTTCCCATCTTCATTTGTCAAAAGACATCAAATGGGAACCTCAAGAGTGGGTCAATGCACTTGGAAAGGGAACATGACACCACGCGGGGCCAGAATACGCATGCGTGGGCCCCCTTCACAAAGAGCACCAGATGAAATGAGAGGTTCATGAATTGGACGCAAAGGCGTCTCATTCAAAGGATCAAACTGAAAGAGCTTGAACCTCTCAAGAGTTTGGGAAATAAGGGGCAACGGAAGAAAAATATCTCCCGTTGCGGAACTGAAGTTATGATCATCAATCCAAACTCTCCAACCAACAGGCTGGTGGGTCGGAACGAGGTCAAGCACCTCGTTATGCATGTCCAACTCACCAGGAGAACAGGAAGTGGGTCTCATACCCAAAGTATCCTCCAAGGAACTCCTAATACCCTCATGAGCAATGTAGTTGTTTGATGTTCCATCATTTCCAAGATGATCAGGAACAATAGTGAGAGGCAAACTCTCATCAGGTTGTTTGAAATTGAGGGTACTAGGGAGCTCTTGCTCCACCAGAGGTGGGTCCTTAAGAGGATGAAAATGAAGATCATGTGGCTCAAGGGCCACGGGACAAAAAAGTAAGGCACAATCCTGTGCCGACTCATAATAGAACTGGTCCAAGTTATGCTCAATTTGAATTGAATCCTCCACTAAGTGATCGTGAATTGAAACCCCAAGTCCCTCAGACTGACTAGGAGTTTGACTTTGAAAGGTTGTGCTTTCAATTTGTGGATGTGGTGGTGGTTCGATATCAAAAGAAGAATCCTCATGTTGACAAGAAAGGTTACTTTCCTCACATTCACGTAATTTCTGCGACATTTGACTCACTTGCAGTGTCATATTTTGTATGGACTGTTGAGTGGTTTCCATGAACGTAAGGAAAGTTTGTTTCAAGGAATCAGGTATGCGGTCAACGATGAGGTCCAAGTCAGAGCTTGGGAAATTTTGTGGTTGGGTATTGATGGGCTGAGAATGAGTCCAATGATTTGGAGTGGGGTGCTGGTAGAATTCTGGGTATTCGGGAGGAGGATACGGGGGTGAAAATGAGGTATAAGAATTTGGATAAGATTTGTCTCCCCATGAATCCATCACTCTCGGGTTGTACGCGGATGCGTAATGGTCATAATGAGCATTTTGGGAAAATGTGTGCTCATACTCAGGCTCAGGGGGAACATAAGGACATTCCCCGATAACATGACCACTCAACCCACAACAGTCGCACGGTACGGCTACTGGAGCCACCGGGGCACTCATGTCGTCTGCCATACGCATGAAAGAGGCCAAAGTTTGTTGTAATGTCTCAGTTTGTTGACCAGCATATGATCCGGCATAACTAGATTGTGGTCTAGCAGTCGGTGCCTCTCTCATGTTACCCCAATATGAAGACTGCTCAGTCACAAAATTGCGATCATCCCAACCATACGGGGTGTTAGTCTGAGCCACCCCAGGTTGCATGGGTCCGGAGTACCAGGGAGAATCGTCCTGGTCCCAACAATGATATGGATGGTCGCCCATGTAACCATCCATCTCAAGAAAAACTCTCCAGTCGATCACTCTCACCACCACGAGGCTAAGCTCGCAAAAAGTGCTCGACTCGACCCTAAAACGCTACCAGAGAGTGTAAAGGGGAGGAGACTATAACGTAGAAGAAGGTGAGAAGAAGATGACTCAGAGGAGAAGGGAAGAATCCCTAGAGCTAGCGAGGGTACAGGGTGAAGGTAGAAGCCTAACTAGCAAGCATGGCTCAAACAATGTAAGGCAATGGGTCCTTAGGCTAGACGACGCCTAACTTCGAGGTCACTAGCCTTGACACGCCTCACCTCCCTACAACGAGGACCACAATGCCCAGCAAGTGATACCAGATCCGGAGATCCAGTACCTCCTACTATCGACAAGGTAGGCAACGCCGATCAGGTCATGACGGTCTCAACTAGATTACTCTCCTAGTGCGCCCGCAATCGTAGGGCTAATGTCTACTTGCTTTTAGTTAAGGCTTTACTTGAGTGTGCTTTTTGGGGCTAAGGGAGGGGTGATGAAATCCCCCACCTTATCTTTGAAGTCTATAGGTGATGCCCCTTAAAGATGTTTTGAAATATTAGGCTAGCAAGCAACTCACCAAACAAGCACTCACCTCACTCTTGTTTCGATGCAAACCTTACTCACTAATGAATGTCCTAATGCGTGAATGAGTGATAAGGAATGCGTACCTCGCTCCAGCAATCAACGACAAAATGTAAAGCAAAGAAAAGAAAGATGCATGCAAGGTCTACATATGATGCATGACCTAGATGGCAAGAAGTCTAATCTTTTGCTTTGAGTTTTATGGTCCAAGTTGATTAAAGGGGGAGTGATTAATGATCTGGGAGCAAATAAGAAGTCACAGCATGCAACATTGGGCTCCCAGATAACAAAAATTACAACACAAATGACCACAAAAAAATTGGAAGACAGAATCCCTTACCAGGCCGCCAATTGGCGGTTCCAAACCGCGGATTGGCGGTCTGTTGTTGGATTTGCTTCCTCAAACTTCTCCAGTGGCCTCCCCGTGATCAGAGTGTTCCCAGCAACTAAGAAAAACTGAAAACAAAAAATTAAAAACCCCTCGAATCGTCCAAACCAAGGTCTGGACAGAGCACCTCCCCGGCAACGGCGCCAAAAACTTGATTGATCGTTTTATATTTCTACCGCAAGTGCACGGCCGCGTTGAAGCGGTGGCAAATACGGGTCGTCCACTGGGAGGTGTGTCGACACTTGGTTTATTCGAAGGCGAGAGGTAAAAAGAAGGGAGAAAGATGTATTACACTAATCTAAACTACAAAGCTGAAATGAAATGCAAAAGGAAATGAAGATAAGCAATAAAACTAAGCCCCAAAGGGGGTAGAGAAATAATGTGAACATAAAGAAGTGTGTGTGTGTGTGTTCATTAAGCTCCTCACAACATGTAGTACATGAAATCATAAAACTACATCCAACTTTGCCTCTACATGAATTAAGATAAGACTACATCATTAAAACATACAAGACAATAATTGGAATGAAGCTACATGAACTCAAGTATAAAGACTAGACCCTACTATGCCTCCACATGAATTAAGATGACTACATCATTAAAACATACAAGACATTAGCTAAGGAAAAGGCAACAAGAGTACATACACTACAAATTGTGTTTCCAACATTAACTTCATCCATATCCTAACCTTATCATTCCCCATAAAATAGGTCCACTAATCAAAGCATAAGCTAAGCTTCATTCAAGAGCATTAGCATATCAAAGATAAGAGTGGAGACCCATTATATGGTTATGGAAATCATATAAAGCTCAAGGGATAAAAATAACACACACTTAATACACTACATGATTATATCACATATTTCTCCACCCCCCAAATGGGGATGGAACTACTCACTACTCATTATACTACTGATTAGACTAAGCAAAGAAAACATTTAACTAAGATACTGAAATTACTAAACAAGAAATCAAGCAAAGTAAAACAAACCACACAAAACAAGCAACATAACAAGACAAGATTAAAAGAAACAAATAAACTTTTATTAACAATGACTCACATTGAAGGTAGCACTCTTCTCCACCTTGAGTTATTGCTTCAAGGCTCACTCCTTAGTAGAGAGAATGCCACCAAACAATGGGTAATTACAATGGAAGGTGAAGAATTCTATTTATAAGCATGGAAAAAGCTAATCCGGGACAATCCCCCGATGTGGGACTAAACCAATACCAAAAATACACTAAGAATACACTAATACACGTGCTACAGAAAACTAGATGGATTCTGGGCTAAATGGACCGCCAATTAGCGGTTCCAGACCGCCAATTGGCGGTCTATAAGGTTTAGATCCGTCTGGTTTTCTTTGTGGGCTTTTCTTGAAGTGTTTCTTGGTCTTAGATGCATCTGGTTGGTTTAGTGGAGCTCCGACCCGAATCGAATTGACAAAATACTCCTCATGATGGTGTGGAGTTTCCTGTTTTGCTCTTAGGTCCTTCTGTCTTACGATCAGGTCCTTCCCCCTTGCATCTTGGTCCCCAGGTCTCACAATTAGGTCCTTTTTTTCCTGCTTTTGGGTCCTTTCATGGCTCTTCTCTTCAAACCTCTTTATTTCTGAAAACTAAACATAAAACTCGTCACATAGCATTGCTTAGGTGTAAGATAATGGATATAAGGTACAAATATAAGCATGAAATGATGTCAATCAAGTGGTGTCTAATCATTTTTGCAAAACTCATCAAGTTATAAATTCTATCCTAAACAAGCAAGCATACATTCATGTTTAATCAACACATTGAAATTAAAGCATTCATCCCATTTCTAATGCATGTATGTACATCTACTCCACCCCCCAAAGGGGATGGAACTACTCACTAAACATTACACTAATTATTAAACTATGGAAAGAAAGCATATTAAAACTAAGCTAGAATTAAAAGACGATTAAACTAAAACATGCACAAACAATAAAAGGAGCATAAAACAAACAATGAAAGAAACACAAAACTTTATTGATAAAATGACTCACATTAAAAGTAGCATCCTCCTACTTTAGTGTGTGCTTCAAGGCCTCACTTCTAGTAGGAAGAATAGCCACTTAAAATATGGAGTGATTACAAAAGGAGGTGAAGAGTTCTATTTATAGGCATGGAAAAAGCTAATTCGGGACAATCCCCCGATGTGGGACTAAACAGATACCACACATAGCCTAAACATCCTCTAATACATGTGCTGAAGAATTTTTAGCGCATTTGGGCCAAAAGTGACCGGCAATTAGCGGTCTTGGACCGCTAATTAGCGGTCTACAGTGTCCGGATCGCTCTGGAATTTCTTGTGGGCTTTTCTGGAAGGCTTTGTTGGTATTTGATATATCTAGTTTGCATGTTGGAGCTCCGACCCGAATAGAATTGCCAAAATACTCCCCATGATGGTGAGGAGTATTCTGTTTTGCTCTTAGGTCCTTCTGTCTTGCAATCAGGTCCTTCTTCCTTGCATCTTGGTCCCCAGATCTCACAATTCAGTCCTTTTTCCCAGCTTTTGGGTCATTTTATCCTTCATCTCTTCAAACCTATTTATTCCTGAAAACTAAACATAAAACTCGTGACATAGCATTGTTTAGGTGAAAGATAATGGATATAAGATACAAATATAAGCATGAAATGATGTCAATCAAATACCCCCACACCTAACTTTTGCTAGTCCCGAGCAAAACAAAGAAAGAGAAAAGCATACGAAAAAACAAGAAATCCTAACTCACTTTCGTAGGAATCACAGTTGCACTTAGCACGTGCAATAAGCCGTTAAACCTCCTTGTCGCGAAGGAGGAGGAGTGTTGTCTCCTGAGGGTTTTCAGCGGATATACCCACAAAATCCGAACAGGATGCATTAATCAATCTAGCTACATGACTCGTTGGACTCATTTTGTCGATCATGGGACGCGGTAATACTACGGGTCGACTCTATAAATGTAATCGGTCCACACACCTAGCCTAATGAGTTATTTGTGAAAGTTAGTTAAGGACTTGAGTGAAAGACATGGGCAACCTTAACTTCTGAATGTGATACAATGTGTAAAGTCCATTTTGGTTCTTATTTGACTCTTTTTTTTCTTCTTTTTTTTCAATTTTTTTTTTCATTGGAGCATTTTATTGGTTGGTGTTTGATTCTCCCAGGGTCAGGTTTCGTGCATCATTGCCTGTGAGGACTTACACTATCACGTACACCTTCCCCGAAATCTCCACTTAGGGCGCTCCCTACCACCCGTGTAACGGGAGTTCGGTCGGTGCATCCCAAGTCAGATGACTCGAAAGCACCAGGCACAAAGTCCCCTCAGACCTACTTTCCCGAGTGATAGGAGTCGTGCGAGAAGAGATAATACCACTTATTTATCTACATGGGAACCAAAACCCCTACACTTAAGTTTCACAAAAAGAGATTAAGGGCCCTTGCCTACGACAAACTTCCTTATACTAACAGACACGAATTATTTGACTCACTAGGTTCAGGGTGGACTTCTTTAAATGTTTGAGTACTGAAACCCTATGATTACACGCCCCCCGAGGGAAAACCGGGGTGCATCCTAATGACTCGATAAGACCTAAAGCCAGTAAACTAGAAATCCTAATGCATCAAGTTCAAGACAATTTTGGGAGCTTTCTTTTTACTTTGCCTCTCAACGGTTTTGCACATGCTAAACACACGCAAAACCTACAAAAACATTTTCTTTCGCAAACACATGAAGATTTTGAAAGAAATGTGAAAATTTTAATGCACTAGGCAAGCAAAAGAAGACAGGTCACCCAATGATCATGGCAAGCAGATATATCAATGTTAAATGCGGCACACTAACATGACCCTAACAATGCACACAAAAGAAAACAAAAAATCAAAAGAAAAGACTTGACTATGTAGTCACGTAAAACACCCCCCCACACCTACTTCATTAATTGTCCTCAATGAATGTGAACAAGATACTACATGTAGATATGCATGAAAAAGGAAAGATCTCACCAACATGAAGTACAAAGGGACGTTCAGGGTCATGTTGATGAACACAAACCCAAATTCCTTCAAAACCTGTGAGAAGCTGAAGAAGGGAGATAAATACGTGAAGAGATTGGGCCCAAGTACACAAGGGTTGGGGCCCACAACAATCGATGCTCACTGAAGGAGTCTTTTATTACACACTTTTTTTTCTTTTTTTTTTTGTTTTTTTTGTTTTTTTTACAAGATATACACATCAACCAAGATATTCTCATAATCATTTGGTCAAGGAACATCAAATGAGAACATCATGTTTTGAGGACCAGAGACTTGCCGAGATGGGCAAACTCCACTGGTACTCTGAGGTGTCATGCGGGGTGAAAGGTCAAAGCTGAAAGGCTCGAACCCCTCATGATATTGGTTGGGTGTGGGCAACAAAGAATGAAGTTGTGTTGCCTAACTAGGGTTTAATTGCTTATCGAAGAAAACCCTCCAACCAATAGGCGGGTGCATCGGAATGAGTTCCTCAGGCTCATTCGATGGATGCAGCAGACTTGCATCACTAAGAATGGGGCTTCTCCCCAAGTCATCCAACAAGGACCTCCCACCATCATTTAGATCATCAAGCATAAGCTCGGTCATAGGTGGGTCCTTGTTGGAGTCAATATGAAGCTCAAATGGCTCAATGACCATGAGACATGAGGTAGAGACACCTTCTGGTATAGGCATATGATGAGGTGTCTCACTCTCACTAGTACTCTCAACTGAATCATGCAACGAACACTCCCTTTGGACATTCATGTTCGAGGCCAGCTCACTCTGTTGCATTGCGAAGACAGGCAATGAGTTTTCGCTGGGCCCTCGAACATTCTCAACGGGTTGCATTGGGGTTAGGGGTGTTCGTTGATTTTGTGGTGCTTTCTCCAATTGGCGGATGAGATTGAGATTTAAAGGTTTATCCATGGGTTCCTGTTGCCTACCAGAGTTGAACACATGAAACTCGGCACTCATGTTACCGAATGAGAGCTTCATGAGACCATTTCTACAATTAATCAAAGCATTGGAGGTTGCCAGAAATGGTCTACCTAAAATCATAGGTATTTGAGAGTGGGTGTTCGCAACAGGATTGGTATCGAGGACAACAAAATCGACTGGAAATATAAAATCTCCAACTTTGATAAGCACAACCTCGATAATCCCCATGGGAATACGAATGGATCTATCCGCCAATTGGAGGGTGATCTTAGTTGGTTTCAATTCTGCCAAGTTCAACTGTTGATAAACAGAGAATGGGAGGAGGTTGACCGCCGATCCTAAATCAAGCAAAACATTGCTCAGTCTAGTGTCCCATATCGTACACTGAATAGTAGGACACCCAGGGTCCTTGTATTTTGTGTAGGTGGGATTGGACAAAAGTGAGCTGATATTTGCAGCCAAAAATGCTTTCTTAGGCACATTGGTCTTCCTCTTGGTTGTGCAGAGATCCTTCAACACTTTGGCATATTGAGGTATTTGTTGGATGACATCCAACAAGGGGATGTTAACCTTCACTTGCTTAAATACCTCTAATATCTTGTCCATGTTGTCACTCTGCTTTTTGGTTAACCTACTTGGATAAGGAGCTTTTGGCAGGTAGGTTTTCTGCGGTGCCTGAGAAGAAAGCTTTGGTGTATTACCCTCACCCTCAGCTTCTTCTTCACCACCATTCCCACTGAGGGGCTGCGTAGATGGTGGTGGGTGTGGCAAGGAAATGTGATTGTCAACCTGTTTTCGATTCCTTAAGGTCACAATGGAATTGACATGGTGAACAGGTTCCTCCACATGGTTCACTTGCCTCCCCCGAGGTACCACATTCTCATTTTGCATTTGTTGTTGTTGGTACATGCGGGGGTTAGCCTCAGGCTGGCTAGGAAAAGACCCTCTCTCTCTCTCATGTACAGACTGAGCCAATTGGCCCATCTGAAGCTCTAGAGATTTCATGGTCTGCTGATTTGAAGTGAGAACTTGACTTGTGGTAGACATAAAATTTTTCATTGAGTTTTCAAGTCCACGAGTCAAGGTCTCAAGCGAATTGAATCGGGTTTCCATATTATTGGAATTTGGGAAACCCGATTGATTGGTCGTTTGTGCTTAGGGTGGCTGATAGGAATGTGCATGCATGGGAGGTTGGTATGATTGGGAAGGTGGTCTAGAGGAGTTTGAAGGACCACCCGGGGCATTATTTTGGTTCCATGAAAAATTGGGGTGGTTCCTCCATCCAGGGTTATAAGATGATGAGTATGGGTCATTCCTAGCTCTGTCATAGATGGCGTTGACACGCTCCATCTCAGGAGGAATGGACTCACACTCGCTCTCTACATGACCTATCTTACCACATGAATGACAAGGAACTGGACCAGATGTGGACATGTGAGGTGTACTTTGTCGGTTTTGGAGCTCAATCGAATCCATACGGCACATTATGGCCGCCATGCGTGCCTCGGTGGCCGTAGTGGTATCGATAGCAAATGCGGCACCCGATCTAGTCGAGTTTGCACTCGCGATCCTCGCTCCTATACTAGATGATGCAGGTGGTTCCCTCACACTCTCCCACTGCATGGTTTTCTCAGCGAGGTCTTCTAGGAAGGCCCATGCCTCCCTTTCATCCTTTCCCAAAAACTCTCCTTGACACATGGACTCAAGGAGCGTTCTGGACGGGATGTGAAGACCCTCATACACAATCTGACAAAGACGCCACAACTCAATGCCATGGTGAGGGCACGAGGATAGTAGCTCTTTGAACCTCTCAAGATATGCATGAAATGGTTCGGTCTCATGTTGATAGAACGAATTGATTTCGTTCCTCAATTTTTGAGTCCGATGATTAGGAAAGTACTTCTTGAGGAATGCAGATTGAAACTCATCCCAAGTCCTAAAGGAATTCGCCTGGTTGCTGTACAACCACTTCTTGGCGTCATCCTTTAGTGCAAAAGGAACGAGCCTAAGATGGATGGAGTCTGTGGTAAGTTGTTACAGCTTGAACATAGCACAGACCTCCTCAAATTCCCTGAGAAAGATATAGGGGTCACCTTTCCCAGTGAAGCGAGGGAGCATGGAAATGAATTGAGGCTTAACCTCAAAATGGTTCCCATTAGCCTCTGGTAATACGATGCACGAGGGTAGAGCGGTACGGCTCGGGTAGCATCGATCACGAAGAGGTATGGGAACGACAACTGGAAGCACAGGTGGAACAGGCGGGTCCAGCAACTGCTCCTCCTCACGGAAATTAGCAGCCATTGGACCCAAACTACGTGCGACACGAGAGGAGGAAGGTGTCGAGAAATCGATGACCGAAGCCGGATTGACAACGCTCCTCGTCAAACAACCACTCTCGTCTTGTGTCCACGAAAGCATGCACAAAGGTGCACACACAAACCACAACTCTTTTTTTTTCAAAGAATGTACGTAGGGGAGAAGACAGGGGGAACACAGGAGAGAAAGAATGACTCAGGAGAGAAAGGAAGAAGTCCTTATGCTACGGCGGATGGGTACAGGTAAAAGCACACAAGCAAACAAGGCTCAAGCAATCCTAAGGTCGCTATAGGTCGTTACAGCTAGACCACGCCTAACTGCGAGGTCACACTGCCTTAACACGCCTCACCTCCCTACAACGAGGACCACAAAGCCCAGCAAGTGAGCCAAGATCCGGGGATCTCGTCTCTCCTACTATCGACAAAGTGGGCAACGCCGATCAGGTCATGACGGTCGGGACCGGATCACTCTCCTAATGCGTCCAAGATCCTTAGGGCCAATGTCTACTTGATTTTAAAATTAGGCTCTTGATTAGTGTGGTTTTTGGGGCAAAGGAAAGGGTGATGAAATCCCCCACCTTATCTTTTATGGGACAGCCCCTCCTTAGTAGCGTTTTGGAGTCCTAATCTAGCAATCAACTCTCCAAACAAAACGCTCAACTCACACTTGTTTCAATGCACTTCCTACTAACTAATGCATGTTCATACGAAATGCATGAATGAGAGTATAAGGTGCGTACCTCACGCCAGCTCTCAGCAACAGAAAATAAAGCTAAGATAAAAGACAATCTAAGTGCCTAAGTCACATACATGATGCATGGCCTAAACAAAAAGAATGCATAATCTTTTGCTTTGAGTTTTAGGGTCCAAGTTGCTCAAGGGAAGTTGATTATTAATCTGGGAGCAATCTAAGAGTCAGAACATGCACAAATGGAGTCCCAGATTACTATATCAATTAGGCTAACAACAACAAAAAACTAGAAGGTGAACTGAGCTCACCCAACCGCTGATTAGCGGTCTCAGACCACTAATTGGCGGTCTGAAGTGCCCAGGTAGCCTTGCAATTTTTCCAGAAGCCTTCCCTTGCTATTCCCAGTCTCCTGAAACAAAGAACAACTACAAAACACAAATTAAATCCACTCGAATCGTCCAAACAAGAGTCTGGACTGGCACCTCCCCGGCAACGGCGCCAAAAACTTGTTGAACGTTTTAATTTAAACCGCAGGTGCACGGCCGTGATGAAGCGGTGGCAAGTACGGGTCGTCCTCAGGGAGGTGAGCAGCCTCTTGTTTGCACAAAATAAAGTGGCGAAAATAATGGAGAAGAGAGTTGGTTACGCTACTCTACACTAAACTACGCTAAGAAGTACGAAATGCGAAACAAAGAAATAAACGATCAAATAAAAACTAAGCTAAGAACAAAATAGAAGTGCTGGAATTTCAGGAATGGAAAACCCCTAAGGGGTGGAGTGAGTGCACACAAGCAAAGAGGTGGGTGTAGAATACATTCTTTAAGCACATGAAGGTGGTGTTTATCAAGCATAGGAAGTGTCTAAATATTATGGCAAAACCTATCAATCTATTCACCAACTTAGTTGATTAACATTTACATATGCAAGATGTTTATTTCAGAACCTAAACAAGCATGAGAGGTGTCTAATCATTTTGGCAAAACTCATCAAGTTATAAATTCTATCCTAAACAAGCAAGCATACATTCATGTTTAATCAACACATTGAAATTAAAGCATTCATCCCATTTCTAATGCATGTATGGACATCTACTCCACCCCCCAAAGGGGATGGAACTACTCACTAAACATTACACTAATTATTAAACTATGGAAAGAAAGCATATTAAAACTAAGCTAGAATTAAAAGACGATTAAACTAAAACATGCACAAACAATAAAAGGAACATAAAACAAACAATGAAAGAAATACAAAACTTTATTGATAAAATGACTCACATTAAAAGTAGCATCCTCCTACATTAGTGTGTGCTTCAAGGCCTCACATATGCTGAAGAATCCGGGACAATCCCCCGATGTGGGACTAAACAGATACCACACATAGCCTAAACATCCTCTAATACATGTGTTGAAGAATTTTTAGCGCATTTGGGCCAAAAGTGACCGGCAATTAGCGGTCTTGGACCGCTAATTAGCGGTCTACAGTGTCCGGATCGCTCTGGAATTTCTTGTGGGCTTTTCTGGAAGGCTTTGTTGGTATTTGATACATCTAGTTTGCATGTTGGAGCTCCGACCCGAATAGAATTGCCATAATACTCCCCATGATGGTGAGGAGTATTCTGTTTTGCTCTTAGGTCCTTCTGTCTTGCAATCAGGTCCTTCTTCCTTGCATCTTGATCCCCAGATCTCACAATTCAGTCATTTTTCCCAGCTTTTGGGTCCTTTTATCCTTCATCTCTTCAAACCTATTTATTCCTGAAAACTAAACATAAAACTCGTGACATAGCATTGTTTAGGTGAAAGGTAATGGATATAAGATACAAATATAAGCATGAAATGATGTCAATCAACGAGGTACGGGCACTTTGAGTTTCTGGTGATGCCGTTCGGTTTGACGAACGCGCCGCAGCTTTTATGGATCTGATGAATAGGACTTTCAGTCAGTATCTCGACCGTTTCGTGATTGTCTTCGTGGACGATATTTTAGTCTATTCACCAGAAATGGATCAGCACCGGGAGCATCTGGGGATTGTACTTGGCATTCTGAGAGATCAGCAGCTGTATGCCAAGTTTTCGAAGTGCGAGTTCTGGCTTCACAGTGTAGCATTTCTGGGGCATATAGTGTCAGGTGCTGGGATATCAGTAGATCCAGCGAAGGTCGAGGCAGTGACACAGTGGAGAGCCCCGACGAGTGTGACTGAGATTAGGAGTTTTATTGGATTGGCGGGTTATTACCGTCGGTTCATCAAAGACTTCTCGAGACTTGCTTGACCACTGACAGCGCTGACGAAGAAGGGAGTGAAGTTTGTTTGGTCCCAGAATTGCGAGGACAGTATTCAGGAACTGAAGAGTCGGTTGACGACTGCTCCAGTTCTGACTCTTCCCAGCGGTAGCGGAGGTTATGTGATTTACAACGCCGCCTCAGGTGTTGGTTTGGGTTGTGTACTGATGCAGCACGGACAGGTAGTGGCGTATGATTCGAGGCAGCTGAAGGTGCACGAGAAGGATTACCCCACTCACGATTTAGAGTTGGCGGTTGTGGTTCATGCTCTGAAGATTTGGCGTCACTATTTGTATGGGAGCGGTTCGAAGTCTTCACGGATCATCAGAGTCTGAAGTACCTGTTTTCACAAAAGGAGCTGAATATGAGGCAGCGCAGATGGCTTGAGCTGATTAAGGATTTTGATTTCACCATCTCCTATCATCCGGGGAAGGCGAATTCAGTTGCAGACGCGTTGAGCAGGAAAGTGGAGGTGTCAGCTGCGAGTTTGTGTATTCAGGAGTGGAGGCTACTCGAGACATTGTCAGAGTGGAGGCCGTTCACAGAGAGCTCAGGGGGAGCAGTGATTGCAGGCCTTCGAGTGGAGTCACAGACCGTCAGTCGAGTTGTTCAGGTTCACTTCCAGATTCTGGGGGAGTTTGCAGCAGGCTCTGGGGACTCGTCTGAAGTTCAGTACAACATTCCATCCGCACACAGACGGTCAGTCAGAGTGGACCATTCAGACGTTAGAGGACATGCTGAGAGCATGCACTCTGGATTGGGCAGGGTACTGGGATGAGCACTTGTCGTTGATCGAGTTCGCCTACAACAACAGCTACCATGCGAGTATTGGGATGGATCCAAACCCGATAAGACTTGGCCGAGTGTTGTATTAGCATGTATTTAGTCCATTTATGGTATGCGTTTAGTCCCATACCGGGGGATTGTCCCGGATTACCTTTTTCTATGGCTATAAATAGAAATCCTCCTCCTCCATTGTATTCTACCCATTGGTTGGTGGCATTCTCTCTACTTGGAGTAAGCCTTGAAGCAACACTCAAGGTGGAGAAGAGTGCTACCTTCAATGTGAGTCATTTTAATAAATTAATTGTTCTTAGTTTCTTTTAATCTTGTCTTTTAATTCTTGCATGCTTCTTTAGTTTTACTTTCCTTCCCTTTAAGCTTCTTTAATATTTCTTGCTTGCTTAGTTTAATTTCATTTTAGTAAAATGTTTCATTTTGTTAATGTAGTTAGTGTAATGATTAGTGAGTAATTTCATCCCCATTTGGGGGTGGAGAAATATGTGTTGTGATTATGTGATGTATTAGGTGTGTGTTATCTTAATCCTTTGAACCTTATATGATTTCCATTACCATCTAATGAGATTTCACTCTTGTCTTTGATATGCTAATGCTCTTGAATGAAGCTTAGCTTATGCTTAGACTAGTGGACCTATTTTATTGGGAATGATGAGGTGAGGATAATGATGGAATTGATAAAGGAAACATGACTTGTAGTGTATGTGCTCTTGTTGCCCTTACCCTTATTAATGTCTTGTATGTTTTAATGATTGGGTAAATCTTATTTCATGTAGAGGCATAGTGGGGTTTGGTCTTTATACTTGAGTTCATTTAGCTTCATTCCAATTATTGTCTTGTATGTAATAATTGCCTTACATAGAGTTGCCTTACATATATTTATTTGCTTCGTAAAGATGTCAGGCAACTCTGCATAGCATTCACACTAAATGCATCAATTGATGATTATGTAACGCCACCGATCTCACGGGAATGCACACTGGGAACCAACTCAAGTATCGCGATCAGAGACCTCCACGACGATCGAATGAGTTACAAAGAAAGACTGACAAGACTGACCAACTCGACAATATATGAAGACATACATGGATAGCTGACGAATAAAAGTAACTAAAATAACTGAATATCCATATATGAAATATTCATTACAAAACTCGAGTTTCAAGAAGGAAATACATCAATAAAGCGGAAGAAAAAGACAACTGAAGACTTTGGTCGACGTGTCCCTCGTGTACAGAATCTTCAACACTCGTCCGGTCTGCCCTGTGGAAACATAAGTACCTACAAGCACCACATCAACATATGCGTAAGTTTTCTATAAAGAAAACCCAGTATGCCCCAGCCAAACAATAATAGAACTATGCATGAAGTCTAACTAAGACAAGCATCAAAACATAGCAGAACAGAAGAGCACATAATGCATCAGAAGACTATGCTACACAGGCCATGCCAGCCGGGCGCACCCGACACGTTCTTCACAAGGAACAAGAACACCATGCTCGTTGGTCAGAAGTGGTCACTCGACAGTGACACACCGCTTGGCACAAAGCAGTGCGCTGGATAAATGTCCCAAGTCGCGGAAATAAATCTACATGATGTCATCGCGAACTTGGGAACATCTACCTTGAGACAGAATGGTAGCGTGCCTGCCCAGGACTTATCTTACGACTGGTCTCCCAACGTGAAGGTCTTATGCAAATGACCTATGAAGCTAGAGGACACACTCGTGGCCCGTCGGCCCAGAAAACAGAACGTGCCCAGAATTATTAATCAGATTAAATGCAATGCAAGCTACTTGAGCATCTAAGATCGAATGTAGCTATAGTATATAGAACGAGCTCAAGGAAGAGTATCCGGATACCCTCCTAACAACCCCAAACAAATCAGAGTCAGAACATCCCAATCAGGAATCAAACGAAACTCACAACAACAAGCAATCATAACCGAATCGGTAAATCAAGATAACAACTAATCGAGTCATCTACAGGTCATGATAAGGATGTTATAAGGTTTGTTATCCTAAGGGTCATACCCCAGCACAACATCACACATCACATCAGTAAAGCAACAACATGAAAGAAATAGTGAGATGATGCAAGACAGCAAAAACATGCCATAGTCGAATGCAATAATAATCGAAGACATGCATTCGTCGATTTCAGAGCGTGCATGCGACTGTAACAAAACCTCATAATATGATCAGAGTTTATAAATGTATAAAATTCAATAAATACCAGCAGAAACACATGACAAAACATGCATATAGCATCAGCAATGCTATGGGTATCTGCTGGCATATATGCATGCAATCGGTATTCTACAACATGCATTTCAGAGCACATGTATGTTAGGAACTTAGAATCCCATACCATAATAGGCTTTATATGAATGTAAAACAGAGCTACTGCATGAACATGTGTACTATGATCTGTAAACAAGTCACGAAAGGTTATACAATAGGTTAAAGGAATGATGCACGATTACATGACCTAGGGTCAGCAACCGATCCTGACAGAACCATCTATGTATGGCACGAATAATACATGTGTATGAAATCCAAAATCAGTATCCAAGTATAGGACATTATCAGAATAAGGTTACTAAATAATAACGAACACATATGATCTCATTTCAACACACTATTATGGTTTGATAGCAGAATGTAATCATTAGTTACGCGTGACTATGTATGATCTGAAATCAGCAAGGACTCATTGACATACTATCAGACCAGAGTAGTAATTAATTCATGAGTAACAATCTGAAATCAGTAACAAGGTATATGCTAAAGTTTGAATGAAATCATGAATCAAAACATGAGTTTCAGAACTAATATTATCAAGCTCCTCTTGCATGAAAATCTGGACAGTTTTGACAAATCATACATTACACCAGATCTGAAACTAATGATGATTTATGACATATATATATATACATAAAGAGTCAACAAATCATGCCAATAAGTGGAATCACTAATCAATAAAATGACCAGGAGAAGAATTATGCTACAGCATGATAAACATATTAACAAACCATCAAGGAATCTCAAAATCAGACCACACGTGTAGAGTCGTACCTCACGCGAGATGCATCTACAACCCCACCTGACATACTCCCCACAGCCCCGTCTCCTCCCTACTGATTTCTCCATCAACCATCCAGGAGACATGGAGAAGAGAACGTGCTAGAGGGAAGGGATGCACGGTCAGCCACTGAAGACCTGATTTGCACCACAGTCCACCCGATCGGTGGCACTCTTATTGTGCAAACCCTAGACCTCATGAAAGACCAACCACTGGTATTGAGCAACATTCTGCCCAACACCCACCACTACATCCTATGCCAAGAGCTAGAGGCATGCCTAATCAGAAAGGAAAAGACTGAGCTTAGCCGGAGATCACCACTCCTCTTCTAGCCGCACAAATGATGCCCACTAGCTTGCTCTACCAATCTTGCCGGAGATCAGTCCAGTAGCTCGCCGGAGAGGGAGGAGAAAGTTTGTCTCAAGGAAGGTGTGGTCTGAGGTGGATGGCGTGGAGAAGAGAATGGTGGGGAGGTAGGGGATGGCTGGTTAGGGTTGTGTTTGTCTCAAGGAAACCAACACAAAAGGCAAGGAGTGATTGCCATTGAAGGCCAATCAAAACTTACCAAAAAGCTCCCAATTCAAAAGTTTGCAAATCTCAAGAGATTTGTTGTTGCTGATGTGGCAGCCACGTCACCCAGCCTTGACACCTTAGCCCTAAATGCCTCCTCAAATCCCAAGCCAAACCACACACACGAATTGCACCCGATCGACCTGATTAAGTCAACTGATTGGAAAACTGCCCGTAATCGAGTCGACCGGGTGACCGGTTGACTTAATCGGGTCGATCGAGTTCCTTCCAGCTGTGACCATAACCCATTCATGATCTGATTTTATCTACCTTCTCTGATGTTATTATTATTCTTTCTTTTATAAATAAATTATGTACTCGTCCATGTTGTATGCAACTCATTCCATGACTTATTGTAATTTGTTAATCCCAACACATGCACGTATATTATTTTGGGATATATGTAGACTCCTGATCTCATATGCATGTTTCACGATGTAGTATTACAGATAAATATATTGTTTCATGTCCATTTAATTCTCTGATCATGTCCAGAGTTGCAAGATTCAAACACATTTATGTCCTGGAATTTATGACTCATGTTATCGAATGCTTGTAGTATTTTACTACGATACCTTTTACTGTTGTACACATTCTATTACCCGTTTCATGTTAGATTGCTACTAGGAAGATATACTGGTACGTGAGATAGTTGTTGGAAATAGGAAATTGCACTACATGAAAGGCTAACCGAATAGTTTTGATTCTAATATGTGCATGATGTTATGCCCTGAAATGTTGAAATCAGAAGTAACTTCCCATCCCTTCATTCATGCATGCCTCTCACTTGTATTGTCATGATTGCATCATGGGAGCTTATATTATTTATATAGTCTCAATCTTAGTATGTTTAATATATAATGCAACTAATGCAAATTTCAGGTGCTTATATGCGATTAGAGGTTACAACCTCGATGTGTTGCATGATGAGGCCTGAAATCAGTCACGTTATAGTCTCATATACCTCCTAATTATACTTAGATTTGTGCTTGAATAAATTCAAAACCCATGAATGCGTTACTATAGATCGAAGTAAATGTTGTATAATCATCTCATCATGACCCATAGCTCCTGCTTCTTGCATGTTCGTTTTCCATGAGCCATGATTACGATAGCATGTGCTTTACCAATTTTTTTATAATTGTTGCTGCTACTGTTATGGGTATGATGATGCAAGTGTATGCAAGTTGATGTTGTGATTTTATGACTACAATTTCATGATTTAATTGTTGACTGGATGCATCTTGTGCATGTGTATGATCTACCGAGATCTAGTATTATTATATGTATTATTGCTTTCTATACACGTCATGTGCATGTAGATATATATCCAATGAGAGCTTGTTTCCATTCCATGATTTATTTTCTGCCTAAATACACCATGGGAACGTATGTTTATCTATAGAGAGCTTGTTATTCCTTCTTCATTAAATTGCTGTCTTGATACATTACATGTATGTTATGTATATATTTAGTTGCGGGAACTATATGATCTCATGATTAGCTTGCTGTTAAATACCATATGTTATGTACGTTTAGTGGCTGATAAGACGTCGCATATGCATGTACATATTAGTTGCTGGATATTTTATGATTGTCAATATATGAAACAATATATTTATCAGTAATACTACATGATTTGCTATCATTTTTAATCGTTTTCCTTTCTCAACATTTGTGGTCAGAGACGAAATGCAATGGAACCCCGCATTCGGTAGGTGATTGACCAACCCGCATTTAGTTCACCAACTTCCCAAAATAGAATCACCAGTTCGGACAACCAAAATGAATTCGGTCACTATATTTTGTCCTTGTAAACTCAAGTCTGTCCAAATTCTTAGGAATGCATCCTTTAAGCTTGAAAGAATCCTCAAATAGCATGCCCATTCTAATAAAGGATACTTCCTTTATCATGTAAACATCCCTCATTACCTCATTGCATGAGAACTATAAGGAATGGAACACACTACACAGTACAGACTATGTAAAATGCAATGAAAGGTTGTGTTATGTCCTGTCATAACGTAACCCAATAAGGATGTGCTATAGTAATTGAGTATCCTACAATCTCTTTGATTTTTATCTTCTCATCTTGTTATCAAAACAACTATTCTCTTTCCTCCAACTTATTTCTACATTTTACCAATAACTAAATATATTTATAATACAATAATTCTCTAGTATGTCCAGGGCTTCAGTTTTCTATTTTAAGCCCCACCACATTCACCCCTCATCTAAAATTATAAGGTAGATTAAGGCTAAGGGCAGTTATGCTAATAAAAGGATGTAATGGTGGAGATTAACCGTAATTAGATCTAATGGTGATATTGTAGGGGGCTAATGAGATGAGCCCAGGGCTCACTAAATCTTGCTAGTAAATTTATATATCGTCATTTATATAATTGTACGTAGGAATAATTACTAAATTTTAATATATGTTTTTATTTTCAAATTTTCAAAACACTTGTTAGAAATGATTAAAATTTTATTTCTGAAATTTAATCAGACAAGATGTATTCTTATGGTTAATCTTTTATTATATAGTTTATGGTATAATTTTGTAACATATTGTCATGGTTTTCAAGACACATAGTCTCATATTTATTAAATTTTAAATTATTATTTAGCTTTTTTGTAATTATGGATGGTAGAGGGAAAGGAAATTGGGGAAAAATTCCTTTCTCTATGGATGACATAAAAAACAAGGAAAATTCCAACGTAAGATGTCCTCTGGTTTGGATTTTCGGCGACAATTATTTAATGAATCAGAGAAATTTCCCTGGATATTCTTGTGTGACTTGTTAATTCTATTTATTCCAATTCTCTTCATTCATGAAAGAAAGTTGTCAGCAGGTTAGTGCGATCAAAATGAAAGTTGGGATGATAAGCATCTCAGAGTAGAAGACAAATAACATTCCAAAATACAATATCAATGTATTTAAATGTTCAGGTTACATACACCCGAAGGGTTTGGACAAAATCAAAATGGTTTTGTACAACAGAAATATTTTCTTCATCCTGGTAGATTGGTATGTAGGAATGTCATTTTGGATGGAAATACAAAGATGACAACAAATGTTCGTTGTGCAAAAAAACAATACTGAATTCCATGTCCAGGAGCCCATGTCGTGATGGTCTTCATCTGAAAGGCTCAATGTGATCGGTTTCCATGAAAATTGTTTTGGAAAGAAACAGAAATACAACTACTTCACTTCTGTTGTTGTGCATGAAGAAAAACATTTCAGGAGTATGCAGGAAGATGGTTTTGACAAAACTGTTCCAGCAAACCATTGTAATTAAAGCAGATTGATTTGCTAGGCATTTTCCCGAGAAACCAATATAACATCAAAAGGTTTTTCCGACGTGGTAACCTTTTTTTGCAGCAGTGTGGGTGGTACCTAGGCATAGGCAAGTGGGCTGGTCAGACTTTGTGTGGCATAAATACCACATCCCGAAGCACACCCTCACACTTTGGAGAGCTTTGCGAGGGTGGCTGTTGACAAAGGCTTTCATGCGAGCTCGGGGTGCAACTCATGACCCCAAGTGTGCACTATGCGAAGAGAAGGGAGAGGATATGGTTCACCTCTTCTGGAAATGTAGATTCACAAGGCAAATTTGGCTACAAATGCAGTGGATTCTAGAGATGGATACGAGGATGGGAAGAACACTTGCCGCGGAGGTGGGAAGGTTTAAGGTGATCCGGGGAAACATAACACAACAAACCACCATATGCCTAGATCTTGCTGCAACCATTCATGAGTGTTGGCAAGAGAGAAATAGGCGGATATTCGACAATGAGAAGCGCCGACCTGGAGATGTGAGCATGACCATCAAGGACGCGGTGCGAGCAATGGGCACAAGAATTCAGGAAATTCGAGAGGATCTCGAGGCTTTGAGATTGTATGAGTTTAGTTCCAATTAGGTGTGATGCATGTTAGGTGCTTCGCGAAAATATGGTAGCCTAGAGTAGAGTCTAGTTATGTACTTAGCATAACTCGAGGGTTGTAATAAACACATTTTTGTAGGCTGTAAATTCTTACATACATCAATACTAGAGGCTATGCCTCCTTTTTTCTTTGCAAAAGAAAAAAAAGAAAGAAAGAAGAAGACTAAGAAGTCTGAACAAGAAAAAAGAGGTCCAAAAGAAGAACCTCATAGAAAAGAAAGGTGAAAGAGAACAAATCACAGAAGAGTCAATTATGCTGAAGATGCTGAAATATGATGGAAATCAAATTTCAGACAAAGAAGAAGTGAATTCCCAAACAATAAGCTGCCTAGCCAACTGACACACAAAACCAAATAAAAGAATTGACATGAAAGCCATGGTTGGGTTGATAATTGATGGAAAAAATGTTATTCTTAATTTAAGAACGTCAGCAAACCTAAAAGCTGTAAAACATCTAATCACCCAAGGCAATGGTCTAACAGAGGACGTAAGTATATTATATTTTGTGAATCATGTTTTGATTTGATCCACTGAAATGACTAGTTAATTGTAATTAATTTAATGGACAGTTAGTAGACGCATAGCTTGCTGTGTTGGAGCAAAAATAGAAGTGAGGATGCTACCAAAGGAAGGTTATTTTCATTCCCTACTCGACCACCAATGCTATTGCGACCAACTTCGATGATTTATTTTCAGACGTAGCAAATCAAATTACAAGACTGGGACCCAAAGGACATAGTCATTGCACAATTGTTGATAAACAATCATCGCTGCACATTGCAGACTATGGATGGAAGAACTAAACAAATAACACACCTTAACAACCTTCCTTGGGTAGATAGAGACAATGATCCAACACTAGTGGGTATCCATGATGAACATGCTATGGTAAAAAGGGCAAAATTCTACAGATCCCACTTTAACATTGACTGAAACTGTCCTTTGAAGGGAAAAAGTGCCCATGCCAAGCACCCAATGAAGAGGATTATTGAGTGTACGTCTTTCACTGCATAAAATGCTTATTGTTAGAAGTACATCCCACATCTGAAATGGACAGCAAATATCTGCACTTAGTCAAAGGCGAAATGGTAATGTATTTTCTGAGGGTCTCCAACGTCCGAAGCCAATGTTTGATAGCAGAAAAATTGATGTGGAATCTTGTTAACTGTAATTATATGCATTTGTTGTATATTTTAAATTGTAATTATATACCTTTTTTATACAACATTACAACTACAGAAATTGTAATTGTTTGAAATTTAACTTATATATTTTAAGCCAACATTAAGGCAAAAAAAATTAAATTTTAAAGTAGTTTGTTCTGTTCTTTAAAACTTGAAAGGGTCCTTTCCTCTAAAAAGACACTTATATTCCTCAAAGCGTGAGTTTGTTAAAGGACTGGTTTGTCCTCCAAAGGGAATATATAGAGGGGCATGGCACGTCGGATAATACCTTTAAAACCGACATGTGTCCTTTAAAGTTCGTGTCTCTTCTCCAAACTCAAAATGGTCCCCTCCCCTTAAAGGACACGTATGTCCCTCACGACACGAGTTTGTTACAGGATAGGTCCTTTCTTCTTAAAGGACACTTATGTCCTTCAAAGCACAAGTCCGTTAAAGACTGGGTTGTCCTTCAATGGGAACAAATAAATGGGACATGTCACGTCTGATTAAAGCTATCATCCGATATGTGTCTTTTAAAGCACATACTTGTATGTTCTCTCGTCAGAATTGCACACACAAAAATACGCCTTAAAGAGATCCTTTCTCTCAAGACTTATCAACTTTACCCACAATAACCCTGTCTTCGTGATGATTCTTAGGAAGTCCAACACTTTTATATGAGTCAGGTACTCATTACAAAACTAAATAAACTCCTAGGCTATGTGGCCTTCAACAATGCTGGCGTCGGGCCTCCATCAATTATTACAATAACCCTTCAACAAACTTATGTACCACTCGAAAGGATAGATCCACCCCAGAAATATCGATCCAGGTAATTTAATTTCTCAGACTAGATGCAACCACCAAATGCACCATGATGTCAAAATATGATGGGTTGAATATTAAATATGACAATGCATTAAAATTTACTAATTTTTTTAGAGTTAACCACGTTGGGTAGCCTAAGCAACGATGTGGTTAATCCCTATATGGAGTAATGTGCTAATCGAATGACCAAACACATTTCGGTCCACCGGAATTGCTAACTAGACTCACCGGTTTTGACAACCGAAAGACATTCGATCAATAAAATACAATGCTTAAGATATATTGCGCTACGATGGTCAAATACACCACGTCGGTGCACATCAAACATAATACGACCGACGTGGTAACACAATCATTCACGTTGGTTGTAAGCTAGCCGACATGATAAGGCTAAAACCACGTCGGTCCACGTCGAACATATAATGGCCGACGTGGTAACACAACCATTCATGTCGATCGTAAACTTGCTGACGTGATAAGTCTAAAACCATGTTGGTTGTTTGTGAATTTGATGTTTAGACCGCAAGTGCACAACCGTCGGTGAAGATGGGCTAGGTACGGGTCAATCAACAAGGAAGTGGGTCGACTCTAGTTCTTTCAAAGTCAAGTGGAAAATTTGGGGAGGAGAAGTGTGATTATGCTAACTATACTAAACAATGAATGAACTAACAATTAAACTAAACCCCTATGTAGTAGAAGTGTGTAGGTGTATGTGTGTAAGTAAGTCTACATTTCAATTAGGAACAAGTGTAGTTTGTGTGACATAGAAGTAGAATCTAAGTGTAGGATACACAACACTACATGGCAAACCATGAACATGCATATCTCACATAAAGTTGAGGTTGATTTTAGATTATTAAGCATGCAATAAGTACCTAGTGTGGCCATTAGAGCATCAATCAATCATACATACAACCTAAATCATTCATGTGAATGTGCACCAAACATGGATCAATAAATAACGCCATTCCCATAAAACCATTTGAAGTAACAATATAAACTCTAAAGATAGCATGAGATAAGTACCTTGTGTGGACATTATCCAATCTAATACAAGTTTAAGCATGCTACAAGTATAGATCTATATTAAGCATATGAAATGACACAAATAAAAGAACCCATCACTATCACATATTCTACATTACCTCCACCCCAAATGGGGTGGATTTACTCTCTACTCATTAGGCTAACATGCATATTAGGAAGAGAAAACATTCTAACTAATTCTACTAAGATTAATAAAACTAAACTTGCAAGCATTTAAAAGACAACATTAAAACAAACTAAGAAAACTTATTTTATTTACATGACTCACTTTACAAGAAGCATTCTTCTCCACGTGAGTTTTCTCCAAGGCTTATTCCAAGTAGACAGAATGCCACCAAGCAATGGGGTTATTACAAAGGAAGAAGAAGAGTTCTATTTATAGGCATGAAAAAAGATAACCGGGGGCAATCCCCCGATGTGAGACTAATGGCACCTACTAAAAATAGTTGTAAACGACATAACAACTAACCAGGACAAATTAGATCGGGTCTTGACTGTGTTGAACTGCCAATTGGGGGTCTGGGGCCGCCAATTGGCGGTCTGAATTGGTCAAATCCAGTCCAAAATTTGCATCCATCTTTATTGTTGTAATTAGGCATGTGGGGTGCACCATATCTGGTCATACAAGTTTGGGCCTGAATCTAATTTCCAAAATACTCCTCATGATGGTGTGGAGTTTCTCGATTTGCTAATTGGTACTCTTAGCTTCCATCTAAGTCCTTCACACCTACAGATCGGTCCATAAGTCTCACCGATATGTCCATTTTCACACGTTTTGGTCCTTTTGTGTCTCTTCTTCTCATACATATTTATTACTAAAGCTTAAACATAAAACTCATTACATAGCATTGCTAAGGTTCCACATAGAGGATATAAGACACAAATATATGCATGATATGTTGTCAATCATTGGTGCACGTCGAACATATTACCACCGGCGTAGGAAGTCCAATATCACGTTGGATTTTCAACTACCGACGTGGTTCGCCTAATACCACGTTGGATTCCCCAGTTCTGATGTAGAGGGGGCAATGTAATACCCTTATTTTCTGGCAGTGCGAGTGTGCATCTAACTGACTAACATTAGGGTTAGGTGTGAGACCATAGGTTAGGACTTATGTGTGTGAGTGTAATACAGAAAGGTTTTGGTCGAAACAAGTTGTTTTGTCCTGTCTCAATGTTTGTTTAAGTTAACTTGTTAAGTTGTCACAAAGTTTGTTGGTCCCATCTCATTGTGCATACAAATAAACTTGCAACAAGTTGGTTTGTAATGTTTTTCACTCATTTGTCTTAATTCAATCCTACCATGTAACAAGTTTGTTTGTCCCATCACAATGTGAATACAACTTAACTTGGAACAATTTCACTTAAAAAATTAAAGTGATCTACATGTAAATGATCTAACACTAAAAACCAATCATTTGCAATTGGATATGTCGTTAACTAAGTCATGTCCTATTGGACAAGTTGTTTCATGTCTTCGAGAGGAGTATTGATTGACATCATTTCATGCCCATATTCGTATCTTATATCCATTATCTTACATCTAAGAAATGCTATGTGACGAGTTTTATGTTTGAATTTCAGAAATAAAGAGGTTTGAAGAGAAGAGCCATGAAAGGACCCAAAAGCAAGAAAAATGACTTAATCGTGAGATCTGGGGACTAAGATGCAAGGGAGAAGGACCTGATCGTAAGACCGAAGGACCTAAGTTTTGGATTTCACGTTTAATTGTACATATATATTTTCGAAATTTTTTGCACAATAAGGATCAATTTACAAATTTTCTATGATTTATTTCATGCATGCATCAATTTTTTTCAATAACTTTATTAAAACAAATAAGGGTTCTGAAATTCATACCTAGAAGTTCTCTAAAACTTCTTGAATATTCGGAGATGCGGAAGAAGACGATCGACGCTTCCCGTTGCGCCGGATGCCTCCGAGTGTTCACCGAAACCCTAAACAAGGTTGAAGAGAAAGGAGCCAGCCAATCAATCTCCAAACAAGCTTAGAATCTAGCTACAAACCCCTTCCTTAGCCTCTGAGATTTCTCCTTCCAAAGACTTAGAAACTAAGAGAATTTTCGTGGGTTTTAGTAGTGAATTAGGAGAGAAAATAATTTCTGAATTGTGTAACCCAATTAGGGAGAATAAGGACCTATTTATAGGTTCCAATCTTACTCTTAATCATGGCTATATTTAAGCCACGGTTTTATGACAATTTCTCTCACAAACTAATTCCATAATGCATTATATGCACCCACAAAACGTTTGACCGAATTTGGAGCTAATCCAACCATCGAACAAATTAATCTCTTAATAATCAAAGGCAGAAAATCGACCGCTGTTCGGTTTACCGAGTCCCACTCGGTTAACCGAATTTGTCTCGATCGTTTAACCGAGTACGTGACGGATGACCGAATCTTAAGGAGAAAAATTCTCCTTAACCGATCGGACCCATTCACGTCTAAAACCGAGTGCTATTCGGTTAACCGAAAATATCGGAACTTGACATTGTTCGGTCGACCGTTTCTGGTTCGGTACACCGTACCAAAGATCCAGGCACTTTGGTCAAGTTCGGTCAATCAATTACGATTATCCGTTCCACGTTCGGTTGATCGATCCATAGATCCTTCGGTCGACTGAACCATAACGGATTACCAAACTTCTACCCGATTTTGCCTTTTTCAAATTTTGGATTTATTTCCAACAAAATTTGAACTTAAGGGGGTTTTAGCAAATTCACAACTTATGCAATATATTATCCTATGCAACAATAAATTATTGCACCCCATAATATATGCATCTCATATGAATTTATCATGATTCTAATTATGTTTATATACAACATAATTGATTTTACTTGTTCACCACATGTGTCATATTTTCTATAAGAAACCTGACACATCATATGAACCAAAAATCAAGCTTCTTGTTTCACTGTTTTTGCGGTGTGACCTATGGGAGGATCTAAACTAAGTTGACAGTGATATTAAGAGCTTAATATCACATGCTATAAGCGGTATCTAGCTACACATTATAGCTCCCAATTAGTTAGATGTCTTAATTCCACTCGAACCAAAACCTGATCCATTTAGTGATGGAGTGCACTGCTTGTGTCCGTCCCTTGCCTCATGATATTAAGAATACACACAAAGTAGTATTGTGTCATCTTTGTCTTAGTATTCATTTCTTGATCTCTTTAAGCTAGTTACAAATATGTGACTTAACTCAAATCACATTGTGCACATTATAACTTTGCTTTATCAAGGGGCCCACTAATATCATCACTCAATTAAGAGGGGGCAATGATAGTCTTTTGACTAACTATTTCTCCAATAAAAGTTGTACTTAACCAACCAATGCCTTTACACTACACTTATCGATAGTTCAAGACATTGATCTAATTAAGTATTCCTTAAGTGATTAGATATAAGTCTCATATCAAAGGACCAAAGACACAGTAAAATATTAATGACACAGAAACACATTTCTATAATAATTTATTTATTAGGTCTATTCAGTATACAAAACTAATATTTGCCTCTTTTGCATACCTGTGTTGTCACTCACTTGTAGAGCTACAATGATCTATGACCAACACGACAATCTTAACCCGGTAATTAATGTCCCATGTTAATTACCATGATTGCGAATATCTTTTCTTTTATGTAAACCAATATCTTTTAGAGCTCTACGGTTAAGGACCAAGAGCCTCTTCCTTAACACTTCTAAAAGACGAATAACATAAAAAAGGAACAAAATGATTTCTCATTCAATTCATAATAATTGACATTTAAAAGTAAAACTTTTAGAACACATTCCCTTCACTAAGTGCATAACAGGAAACTCCACACCATCATGGGGAGTATTTTGGCAATTCGATTCGGGTCGGAGCTCCAACAGACCAAGTAGATGCATCCAAGACCCAAAAATACTTCAAGCAAAGCCCACAAAGAAAACCAGACGGATCTAAAGCTTATAGACCACCAATTGGTGGTCGATATAGCCCAGGATCCGTTTAGTTTTCTGTAGCACGTGTATTAGTGTATGCTTAGTCTATTTTTGGTATTGGTTTAGTCCCACATCGGGGGATTGTCCCGGATTAGCTTTTTCTTGCGGCTAACGTGAGTTCTTTGTTGGCACAACCCATGCAAGTTAAATACAAGGACCCTGGCTGTCCTACTATCTCTTGTGTGATTGGTGATGTGTCCATACATCGTGCCTTATTGGACCTTGGTGCATCTGTTAATCTTCTGCCATATTCTGTCTACGTCCACCTCGGTCTTGTAGACCTCAAACAAACAAGGATCACTCTTCAATTGGCTGATAGGTCTATGAAGAAACCGAGGGGTGTGGTGGAAGATGTGCTGATCAAAGTGGGAGAGTTCATTTATCCAGTCGACTTCTTTGTCTTGGATACTAAACCTGTGCCAAACCCACTTGGACAAATTCCTGTCATTCTGGGGCGACCATTCCTTGCGACTTCCAATGCATTTATCAATTGTCGCAATGGTCTGATGCGCTTGACTTATGGTAGTCAATGCGCTGATTTTAACATCTTCACCATCGGCAAGAAACCAGGTGCCTTCAATGACCCTGTTGGGGTCAACCTTATCCAGGGTTTGGATGAGATTGAAGTTGAGGGCACCTTCAAGTACTTCAGAGAATTGTTCGATGAAGCTCCTGAAGGTGGTGAAGATGTTTCACCTGGGCTGGCACATGAAGGTGCCTTATGTTCTGATCATGTGGCCTCAGTGCCACCTCCTTTTGATCTTGTGGCCCTTGAGCCACATTCTTCTGATCTTGTGGCCCTTGAGCCACAACCTTTTGATCATGTGGCTTTTGAGCCACAAGATACCATTTTTATGGCCTCTGGGCCATAGGATCTTCAATTTGTATCTGCTGAGGACCCCATGTGGGTTAAGAATCAACCACCTGATACCCTTCAACCTGATAGAGGTTCACCTCTCATTCATGCCTCCTATATTTCTCACTCTCAAGAGGCATCAAACGACCACCATGCTTATAAGGGTATCAGGTGGTCAAGCAATTCTGATTTGTATGTCGTGAGCCCATGCATGTGCATTTTTGGCTCGAGTGATGGTGGGTTTCCATTTGATGTCCCTTGACATATGAAGATGGGAGCCCATTTGTTGTTCATAAAAATAAAAATAAAAACAAACAAACAAACAAACAAAAAGAAGAAGAAGAGAAGATTGCTTCAGTGAGCATCGATTGTTGTGGGCCCCAACGCTTGAGTATTTAGGCCCCAATTCTTTCACGTATTTGTATCCCTTCCTTAGTATCTCATAGGTTTTGAGGGAATTTCGGTTGTGTCCATCAACATAGCCATAATCTTCCCTGTGTCCTTCACATTGGTGAGATCTATTCTTTTTCATGCATAAATCCATGTAGTATCTTGCTCGCATTCATTGAGGACAATGCATGAACTAGGTGTGGGGGGGGGGGGGGGGGGTGTTTTACGTGTGTACATAGTCGAGTCTTTTCTTTTGATTTTGTTTTCTTTTGTTTGCATTGTTAGGGTCATGTTAGTGTGCTGCATTTAATATCGATATATCGCTTGCCATGATCCTTATGTGACTTGTATTCTTTTGCTTGCCTAGTGCTTCAAAATTTTCACATTTCTTTCAAAATATTCATGTGTATGCGAAAGAAAATGTTTTGTGGGTTTTGCGTGTGTTTAGCATGTGCAAAACCGTTGAGAGGCAAAGTAAAAAGAAAGCTCCCAAAATTGTCTTGAACTTGATGCATTAGGATATCTTGTACAGTGGCTTTAAGATTTATCGAGTCGTTAAGATGCACCCCAGTTTTCCTTTGGGGGTGAGTAATCATAGGGTTTGAGTGCTCAAACATTCAAAGAAGTCCACCGTGAACCTAGTGAGTCAATAATTCGTGTGTGTTAATTTAAGGAAGTTTGTTGTAGTCAAGGACCCTTTAAATCTTGTTGTGAGACATTAAGTGTAGGGGTTTTGGTTCATGTGTAGATAAGAAATAAGTGAGTAGGTGTTCTCTCTTCTCGCACAGTTCCTATCACTTGGGAAAGTAGGTCTGAGGGGACTTTGTGTCTGGTGCTTTCGAGTCATCTGACTTGGGATGCGCCGACCGAACTCCCGTTACACGGGTGGTAGGGATTGTCCTATGTGGAGATTTTGGGAAAGGTGTACGTGATAGTGTAAGTCCTCATGGGCAATGATGCACGAAACATGACCCTGGGAGAATGAAGCTCCAACTAATAAAAAGAAAAAGAAAAAAAAATTGATGAGAAATGAAAGAAAAAGAAAAAAATTGCGAATAAGAACCTTAATGGACTTTACACTTTGTATCACTTGAGGATGTTGAGGTTGTCCACGTCTTTCACTTAATTCCTTATTTAACGTGCACGATTGGTTTATTAGTCTAGCTGTGGACTGATTACCTATATAGAGTCGGCCCGTAGGATTACCACGTCCATTGATCGACAAAATATTTCCAACGACTCGAGGTCTAGTTTGCATAATGCATCTTGTTCGGATTTTGTGGGTATATCCGCTGAAAACCCTCAGGAGACAACACTCCTCCTCCTTGGTAACAAGGAGGTTTAACGGCTTGTTGCACGTGCTAAGTGCAACCGTGATTCCTACGAAAGTGAGTTAGGATTTCTTGTTTCTCGTTTGATTTTCTCTTTCTTTGTTTTGCTCGGGACTAGCAAAAACTTAGGTGTGGGGGTATTTGATTCACATCATTTCATGCTCATATTCGTATCTTATATCCATTATCTTACATCTACGCAATGCTATGTGACGAGTTTTATGTTTGAATTTCAGAAATAAAGAGGTTTGAAGAGAAGAGCCATGAAAGGACCCAAAAGCAAGAAAAATGACTTAATTGTGAGATCTGGGGACTAAGATGCAAGGGAGAAGGACCTGATCGTAAGACTGAAGGACCTAAGTGCAAAACAGGAAACTCCACACCATCATGGGGAGTATTTTGGCAATTCGATTCGGGTTGGAGCACCAACAGACCAAGTAGATGCAACCAAGACCCAAAAATACTTCAAGCAAAGCCCACAAAGAAAACCAGACGGATCTAAAGCTTACAGACCGCCAATTGGCGGTCTGGAACCGCCAATTGGCGGTCCATATAGCCCAGGATCCGTTTAGTTTTCTGTAGCACGTGTATTAGTGTATGCTTAGTCTATTTTTGGTATTGGTTTAGTCCCACATCGGGGGATTGTCCCGGATTAGCTTTTTCCATGCTTATAAATAGAACTCTTCACCTCCCATTGTATCCATCTCTCTCTTTGGTGGCATCTTCCCTACTAAGAGTGAAGCCTTGAAGCAAAACTCTGGTGGAGGAAGAGCTGCTTGTAATTTGAGTGAGTTAATAATAGATGTTTTGATTAGCTTGTTAATTGTTGCTTAGTTAATTTCCTTTAATGTGTTTGCTTTGGTGCTTGTTTAGTTTGATGCTTCTTTAATATTTCTTGCTTGATTAGTATAGTTTCATTTTAGTATAATGATTCATTTTATTAGAGTAATTAGTTTAAATATGTGTGAGTAGTTCCATCCCCATTTGGGGGGTGGACAAATATGTGATATAATCATGTAGTGTATTAAGTGTGTTATATTTATCCCTTGAGCTTTATATGATTTCCATAACCATCTAATGGGTTTTCACTCTTATCTTTGATATGCTAATGCTCTTGAATGAAGCTTAGCTTATGCTTTGATTAGTGGACGTATTTTATGGGGAATGATAAGGTTAGGATATGGATGAAGTTAATGTTGGAAACACAATTTGTAGTGTATGTGCTCTTGTTGCCTTTACCTTAGCTAATGTCTTGTATGTTTTAATGATGTAGTCTTATCTTAATTCATGTGGAGGCATAGTAGGGTCTAGTCTTTATACTTGAGTTCATGTAGCTTCATTCCAATTATTGCCTTGTATGTTTTAATGATGTAGTCTTATCTTAATTCATGTGGAGGCAAAGTTGGATGTAGTTTTATGATTTCATGCACTACATGTTGTGAGGAGCTTAATGAACACACACACACTTCTTTATGTTCACATTATTTCTATACCCCCTATGGGGTTTAGTTTTCTTGCTTTTCTTCCATTTCCATTTGCACCTTAGTGTAGTGTAGTGTAATACATCTTTCTGTCCTTCTTTTACCTCTCGCCTTCGAACAAACCAAGCGTCGACACACCTCCCAGTGGACGACCCGTATTTGCCTCCGCTTTAACGCGGCCGTGCACTTGCGGTTAAATAAAACGATCAATCAAGTATGTATTTTTATTTTTGTTAAATTGGTAGGTTCCTAATTAAGTCAAAACGACCAAGCTCGTTTCAATTAGATGAGTTAGCTTGTTTGATGGTGTTTACAGCTCATTTATCCTGACATAATTCTACCATCTAAGAAGTTTGTTCGTCACATCTCAATGTGTGTACAAGTTAACATGTAACAAGTTTTCATGTGTTGTTTTCAACTTGTTTGTGTTATTTCAATCCTACCATGTAACAAGTTAGTTTGTCTTGTCTCAATGTGCGTGCAAGCTAACTTGCAACAAGTTCACTTAACGAATTAAATTGAACTACATGTTAAATGTCTAGCACTCAAAAACAATCATTTGCAATTGAATATGTTGTTAATTAAGTTGTTTTATATTGGACAAGTGGTTTCTTGTCTTATAGAGTTTTTTTTCAAAACTAGCCATGTTGTTGTCTAAGTCGAAACGACCCAGCTCATTTGGTTGTACGAGCCAGCTCGTTTGGTGATTTTACAGCTCATTAATCTTAATTCAATCCAACAATCTAACAAGTTGTTAACTTGTAACAAGTTGTATGTGATGTATCTAATTCGTTTATCTTAATTCAATCATACCATGTAACAAAGATTGTTTGTCCCATCTCAATGTGCGTACAAGGTAACATGTAACAAGTTGGTTTGTGGTGTTTTCAACTCGTTTGGCTAAATTCAATCCTACCATCTAAGAAGTTTTTTGCCCCCTCTCAATGTGCGTACAAGTTAGCTTTTAACAAGTTCACTTAACAAATCAAATTGAACTACATATTAATTGTCTAACACTCAAAAATAATGTCATTGGATATGTTGTTAACTAAGTTGTCTCATATTGGACAAGTTGTTTCATGTCTTAAAGAGAAGTATATATATATATATATATATATATATAACTGGCCAAATTGTTAATTAAGTTGAAACCAACGCAGCTCATTTGCTGGAACAATCCATGTTGTATCGACCGAGCGACCCAACTCATTGGTGATTTTTACAACTCGTTTATCCTTATTCCTTTCTACCATTTAAGAAGTTTGTTTGTCCTGTCTCAATGTGCATACAAGTTTACTTGTAACAAGTTGGTTTGTGATATTTTCAACTCGTTTGTCTTAATTCAAACCTACCATGTAGCAAGTTTGTTTGTCTTGTCTCAATGTGGTTAGAAGTTATCTTGTCACAAATTCAGTTAACAAATTAAATTGAACTACATATTAATTGTCTAACACTTAGAAGTAATCATTTGCAATTGGATATGTTGTTAATAAAGTTGTCTCATATTGCAAGTTAACTGTTCAAATTTATTTAACAATTAAATTGAACTAATAATTGTCTAACACTCAAAAACAATCATTTGCAATTGGATGTGTAGTTAATTACGTTGTCTCATATTCACAAATGCAGAATAGGGAATAGACGTCACCATATATACGTCGGATGAGTCAACGACCGATGCCTAATATTATAGGGGTCGGGTATTACTTTAATCGACGCCTATATGTTCGTATACACGTCGGATATTACTACAACTGATGCCTATAGGTACATAGACGTCGGTTGTCGTATAGCCGACGTCTATAGGTAAAGTTTTTGAAATATAATTAAAATATAATATGCTTTCAAAGGAAGTTACTGTTAATTAATTTAGTAGAGCAAAATAAAATGGTTATAGGTAAAGTTTTGGATTGATTTAAAAATAGTTACATCAATGTAACTATCCCATATGTGTTGAAGTTTAATCCCACATTGGAGAAAGATTTTTGATTCGTGTGGTTGATGTACTCCACCACTCCTTTACTTCTAAATGAGAGTTGGGTACCATACTACAACAGGGCTAGTGGACTATATATATTTAATGGCAAAAGATTGGCACTTGGGGCAGTTGGGCAACTTGGGCTTATGATGCTTGGGCATGTACATAGAAATATTCAATGTATTTTTTTATTTTAAGGTATTGACGTCGGTTTATAGGCTAGCCGACGTCTATAGGCCGTAATGTATTTATTTTATTTTATTTGAAGGTATAGACATCAATCACCCTATACAACAACACCTATTGTAGTGGTAAGTTTAGTCCCACATCGGAGAAAATGTTTGTATTGGGTAGCTTGATGTACTCCACCACTCCTTTACCGCCGAATGAGATTGATTTGCGGAACTTGGGCATCTTGGTCTTGATTTACTTCGTCAATGGTCAAACGATTGGCACTTGTGGCAACCTGGGCCACTTGGGCCTGACTAATGTACAGGTTGAGAGCGAGCTATAGGTTGTAATGTATTTTTTGGGTTATTTAAATGTACAACAGACGTCGGCCGTATATAGCCGATGCCTATACGCTAGGGCATATGTGTTGGGGATATATACGACGGTCAGTTGGACTGCATAAAGTCATCGTATATACCCTGTATTTCCGACCTGTATAAACTTTTCTGCACTATTGATTGGACAAGTTGTTTCATGTCTTAGAGAGAAGTAGTTAATGAAGGCGAAACAATGCAACTCATTTGGTCTAACGACCTAGGTCGTTTCAACCGAATGACCCAGCTCGTTTGGTCATTTTTACAGCTTGTTTATCCTTATTCAATTTATCATCTAAGAAGTTTGTTTGTCCTGTCTCAATGCGCGTACAAGTTAACTTGTAACAATATGTTATGTGATGTTTTCAACATGCTTGTCTGAATTCAGTCCTACCATGAAAGAAGTTTGTTTGTCCAGTCTCACTGTGCGTACAAGTTAACTTGTAAAAAGTTCACTTAACAACTTAAATTGAACTACATATCAGTGGTCTAAAACTCAAAAACAATCATTTGCAATTGAGCTTCGGTCCGGGACCGGACCCAAGACCGGACCAAATAAATTTGGTTCGGTCCAAAACCCGAAATTTACCAAAAAAAAATTGGTTCAGTTCGAGACCGGACCGAAGACCAAACTTTTGGTACGCCTGGACTGAAGACCGGAGCAGAAAAATTCAGTCCGGACCAAAAAAATTGGTTTGGTCCGGGTGCCCAGACCGAACCAAAATTTGCTCACCCATAATGAAGACGTACGTGGAGCTCGTTGTGTCAAGCGGAGCATGCAAGAGAGGAAGTAGGTGGGAGGTCAAACCTCTATAAAAACCACCGCGTCTCTTTTTAGTTTGCATTGTCTTTTCTCTATATTTTTAATATTGTTTCCGTTGCATGTTTGGTAGAGATTAGGCAAATTGGATTAGATTAATTAGGGTTATATACGATCCTACTTACATATATATCTTGTCCATAAATCTAACCGAGGGAACCATACGTGCAAGTTAATTAAGAAGTTAAGTAAAAGACATGGGCAACCTTAATATCCTGAAATTATAGGTTGTGTAAAGTCCATTAAGGTTCCTATTTGTAATTTTTTTATTTTTCTCTTGTTTTTCTTTAATTTTTAGAGAATAAGAAATTCAAATTGGTTGGTGTTTAATTATCTCAGGGTCCAGTTTTGTGCATCATTGCCTGTGAGGACTTACACTATCATGTACACTGATTGATCGCTTTAATAACCGCAAGTGCATGACCTCGGTGAAGATGTGGCAAATACGGGTTGAACCTCAAGGAGTTGTGAGTGCTATTATGACTACTATACTCGAGTAGGAAAGGAGAGAGGAGAATGAGGGGATTATGCTAAACTAATCAACAATTAAACTAAATCCCCATGGAGTGGAGGTTCATAGGTATGTGTGTGTGAGTGGTTCTTGATTACATGAGGCACAAGTGTGTAAAGTAGGTGAAATCAACTAGATACTAGTGTGGAGTCTAATTAACATCAACTACATTACATGAATACATGACTAATATAGATAGACATGAAGTTAAGATGTACTTTGGGTTCTCAAGAATGAACTAAGTACCTAGTGTGGACATTAGGACATCAATTAACCATCCATACAACTTAATACATTATTGGATTCTCTACTAATCAAGCATCCATACATAACAAACCATTTGCCAAAAACATGATGATCCATTACAAGCACCATGATTAACTCTAGATCTCGCATGAGAAAAGTACCCAACAAGGACATTTTCCCATCTAATACAAGTTTAAGCAAGTTACATGCATATATCTACATTAAGCATATGAAATTGCACAAGATAAGAGGAACTCATAACTAACACTTCACATAATCTACATTACCTCCACCCGAAATGGGGTGGATCTACTCACTAATCATCACTACAAATGTGTAAATTAAGAGATTAAGAGTAAACACGACATAAAAGTCTAACTAGAAAACTAACCAACAAAATCAAAAAACTAATTATATAGAAAGAAAGTTAATAAGAAGAGGACCATGAATCCAACCTTATATTAAAGAAAATGTGACATTACAACCTTCTTCTAGGTGTAGACAAATTGGGTAAAACCTAACCTACTCTAATGATGCAACTGAAGAAGAAGAGGAAAGGTAGGAGAAATATTTCTATTTATAAAAGAAAGAGTGGTATAGATGAATCTGGAAGCAATGGAATGACTGTAATCGATTTCTCAATGGTTAAAACTTTCAAGCCACGAAAGAAATTTAGGGAGATTTTGGTCAAATGATACGCAACTGGCGTATCTCTTGGCTCCAATCCGTCCCAAATTTTCCTTGAAATTAAGTTCTCTATTTTGCACGTGGGGTGCACTCCAATCCGTTGGTTCGAGCCGTTTGGTCTTAAATTCTAAAATACTCTTCAAGATCATGGGATTGAGGGATTTTTTCTCCCGAAATATTTTTTATTCATTCAGAGAGTCCCTCTGGGTTTCATCTGGGTCCTTCCTAAATTGTAGATGGGTCCTTGTTAATGACAAACATGTCCAAGATGCTTCAGCAAGTGATACCAGATCCGGAGATCAAGTAATTCCATATAATGAAGACCACAATGCCCAGCAAGTGATACCAGATCCGGAGATCCAGTTCCTCCTACTATCGACGAGGCAGGTGACGCCGATCCGGTCATGACGGTTTAAACTCGATCACTCTCCTAGTGCGTCCGAAATCCTAGGGCTAATGTCTACGTGCTTTTAGAATTAAGGCTTAGATTAAGAGTGATTTTTTGGGCAAAGGAAAGGGTGGTGAAATCTCCCACCTTATCTTGTATGGGATAACCCCTCCTTAGTAGCATTTTGAGTCTTAATCTAGAAATCAACTCTCCAATCAAACGATCAACTAACTCTTATCATGATGCACCTTACTAACTAATGCATGCTTTAACTATGCATGAATGAGAGAATTGGGTACACTTACCTCACCCCAGCAATCAACAACAAAAAATGTAAAGCAAAGAATAGACAAATGCGTGAAAGGCTACAAATGATGCATGACCTAGATGACAATCAATCTAATCTTTTGCTTTGAATTTTAAGGTCCAAGTTGATTAAAGAGACATAATTGTTAATCTAGGAGCAAAACTACAAGTCAAAACAATCCAAATTGAGCTCCCAGATATCCAAGTGAATGTAGAAACAACCTATTAAAAAAAGAGGAAATTTTGAGCTCCCAGGCCACCAATTGGTGGTCCAGAACCGCTGATTGGCGATCAGGTATGCCGTCAACTATGAGGTCCAAGTCAGAGCTTGGGAAGTGTTGGGGTTGGGTGGTGATGGGCTGAGAATGAGTCCAATGATTTGGAGAAAGGTGTTGGTAGAATTATGGATATTGGGGAAAAGGATACTGGGGTGGAAATGATGTATAAGAGTTTGAATAAGAATTATCTCCCCACGAATCCATCCCTCTCGGGTTGTACGCGGAAGTGTAAGGGTCATATTAAGCATTTTGGGAAAATGTGTGCTCATACTCAGGATCTGAGGGAACATAAGGACATTCCCCAAGAACATGACCACTCAACCCGCAATAGTCACACGCTACAACTACTAGAGCTACCGGCGCACTCATGTCATCTACCACATGCATGAAAGAAGCCAAAGGTTCTTGAATTGTCTTAGTTTGATGACCAACATATGATCTGACATAACTAGATGGTTGTCTAGCAGTCGGTGCCTCTCTCATATTACCCCAATATGAAGATTTCTCAGCAACACAATTAAGATTGTCCCAACCATACAGGATGTTTGTCTGAGGCACCACAGGTTGCATGGGTCCTGAATACCCAATAAAATTTTCCTGGTCCCAATAATGATATGGATGGTCGCCTATATAGCCATCCATCTCTCCAAAGAACTCTCGAGTCGATTACTCTCCCCATCACGAAGCCAAGCTCGCAAAAAGTGCTCGACTCAACCCTAAAATGCTAACAAAGGGGGTAAAGGGGAGGATACTAGAACGTAGAAGTAGGTGACAAGAAGATGACTCAGAGAAGTAGGGAAGAATTTTTAGAGCTAGCATGGGTAGTGGGTGAAGGTAGAAGACCTAATCTAGCAAGCACGGCTCAAACAACTTATGGCTATAGGTCCTTAGGCTAGACGACGCCTAACTTCGAGATCACTAGTCTCGACACGCCTCACCTCCGTATAATGAAGACCACAGTGCCCAGCAAGTGATACCAGATCCGGAGATCCAGTACTTCCTACTATCGACAAGGCAGGCGACGCCAATCAGGTCATGACGGTCTCAACTCAATCACTCTCCTAGTGCATCCGAAAATCCTGGGGCCAATGTCTACTTGCTTAGAATTAAGGCTTTGATTAAGAGTGATTTTGGGGACAAAGGAAAGGGTGATGAAATCCCCCACCTTATCTTGTATGGGATAGCCCTTCCTTAGTAGCGTTTTGAGACTAATGCACTACTAAAAATAGACATAAACACTATAATACATGACCCTCCTAAACCTTATCGGATATGGAGCAAAACAGACCGCAAATCAGCAGTCTGGGACCACCAGTTGGCGGTCTATATGCTATGGATCTGGTCATGTTTTGGAGTGTGGTTGTGTGACTTTATTTCTTAATTTCTGATGCACCTTAATCGGTTGTGTAGGTTGTGGCCCGAATCTAATTGCCAAAATACTCCTCATGATGGTGTGGAGTTTCTTCATTTGCTCGTTCGTTCTTTTGTCTTTACATCCGGGTCCTTCTCTCTTTCATCTTGGTCCAGAAGTCTTGCAACTTAGTCATTTTCCATGCTTTTGAGTCCTTTTTGTGTCTCTTCTCTTCAAACCTGCTTATTCCTGAAACTTAAACATTAAACTCGTTACATAGCAATGTTTAGGGGAAAGATAACGGATATAAGATACAAATGTATGCATGATATGATGTCAATCATTCCTCACCACGTGCCTCCTCGGTAGTACCTACACGTAGACGAAAATCATCCCCATCTTGGACCACGACCCCAAGCCCAACTAATATTTTGAATCGCCCTGGGTTCGATCCTCCTTCCCGAATTATTCTCTCATCCATTTGCGCTCTACCTGGTTCACGCACCACACTTTTGGGAGAAAACCAATTTTGCATTTGGCTGGTGTTGGTTTAAGGCAACTCCCACGCTGTCTTGGTGCAACACTTCCTTTGACTCACTAGCGTTAGCCACCTTTCCACATGGACCGCTATGGCTATTGTCTTGCTCTTCCCCTTCCTTTCCACATGGCACCTTGTGAGGGGTCATCTCCTCTCCCCCTGGGAGGACAAGTGGAGCAATAGAATCAGCCTCCTTCACTCTAGTTGGTTGACATCATTTCATGCTCATATTTGTATCTTATATCCATTAACTTACACCTAAGTAATGCTACGTGATGAGTTTTATGTTTAGTTTTCAGGAATAAAGAGGTTTGAAGAGAAGAGCCATGAAAGGACCCAAAAGCAGGAAAAAGGACTTAATTGTGAGACCGGGGGACTAAGATGCAAGGGAGAAGGACCTGAGTGTAAGACCGAAGGACCTAAGAGCAAACAGGAAACTCCACACCATCATGGGGAGTATTTTGGTAATTCGACTCGGGTCGGAGCTCCAACACACCAAGTAGATGCATCCAAGACCAAGAAATACTTCAAGCAAAGCCCAACACAAAAAGCAGACGGATCTGGATCTTATAGACCGCCAATTGGCGGTCCGGATCATCCCAGATGTGCTAAGATTTCTAATGGACTTGTATTAATGTTTGTTTAGGCTATTTTTGTTATTTGTTTAGTCCCACATCGGGGAATTGTCCTGGATTAGCTTTTTCCACGTCTATAAATAGAACTTTTCACCTTCTATTGTAACTACCCATTGCTTGGTGACATTCTCTCTACTAAGGAGTGAGCCTTGAAGCAAAAACTCAAGGTGGAGAAGAATGCTACCTTCAATGTGAGTCATTTGTTAATAAAATAATTCTTCTAGTTCTTCTAATCTTGTCTTTTAATTTATGCATGCTTGTTTAGTCTTTACTTTCCTTTTAAGCTTCTTTAATATTTCTTGCTTGCTTAGATTAATTTCATTTCAGTATTATGTTTCATTTTGTTAATGTAATTAGTGTAATGAGTAGTGAGTAGATCCATCCCCATTTGGGGGGTGGAGAAATATGTAATATAATCATGTAGTGTATTAAGTGTGTGTTATCTTAATCTCTTGAGCTTTATATGATTTCCATAACCATCTAATGAGTTTTCACTCTTATCTTTGATATGCTAATGCTCTTGAATGAAGCTTAACTTATGCTTTGATTAGTGAAACTATTTTATGGGGAATGATAAGGTTAGGATATGGATGGAACACATTTTGTAGTGTATGTAATCTTGTGGCGTTTACCTTAGTTAACATCTTGTATGTTTTAATGATGTAGTCTTATCTTAATTCATGTGTAGGCATAGTAGGGTATAGTCTTTATACATGAGTTCATTTAGATTCATTCCAATTATTGTCTTGTATGTTTTATTGATGTAGTCTTATCTTAATTCATGTGGACGCAAAGATGGATGTAGTTTTATGATTTCATGCACTACATGTTGTGAGGAGCTTAATTGAACACACACACACACATCTTTCTATTCACATTATTTCTCTACCTCCTATGAGGTTTAGTTTTATTGCTTATCTTTCATTTCCTTTTAAATCTTAGTGTAGTTTAGTGTAATCAACCTTTCTCTCCTTTCCTTACCACTCGCCTTCGCACAAACCAAACATTGACACACCTCCCAGTGGACGACCCGTATTTGCCACCGCTTCAACGCGGTCGTGCACTTGCGGTTTAAATAAAACGATCAATCAAGTTTTTGGCGCCGTTGCCGGGGAGGTGCTTTGTCCAGACGTTGGTTTGGACGATTTGAGTGGTTTTTAATTTTTTGTTTCCAGTTTTTCTTAGTTTCAGGGATCCTAGAGCTCACAGGGAGGATACTGGAGGAGGTGGAGCACCTAAGAATCAAAAGAGACTGCCAATCAGCGGTCTGAGACTGTCAATTGTGGCCTGGTGAGGGTTTCGTGCTTTGAAATTTCTTCTGGTAGTTAGTTCTGTCATTTACGTTATCTGGGAGCCCTATTTTGCATGCTGTGACTTCTAGTTTTCTGCCAGATCATTAATCACTCCTCCATTAATCAACTTGGCCTTAAAATTCAAAGCAAAAGACTAGACGTTCTTACTTGTTTAGGTCACGCATCATGTACTTGACTTAGGCATATAGTCGTCTTTTCTTTTAGCTTTATCTTCAGTTGTTGAGTGCTGGCGTGAGGTACGCATTTCCTACACTCATTCATGCATCTTGTATGCCCATGCATTAGTTAGTAGGAATTACATCAGGACAAGAGTGAGTTGAGTGTTTGATTGGAGTGATTGATTGCTAGATCTAGGATCAAAACGCTACTAAAGAGGGGCTGTCCCATAAAAGATAAGGTGGGGGATTTCATCACCCTTTCCTTGGCCCCAAAAATCACTCTTAATCAAGCCTTAACTAAAAGCAAGTAGACATTGGCCCTAGGATTTCGGACGCACTAGGAGAGTAATCTAGTTGAGACCGCCATGGCCTGATCGGCGTTGCCTACCTTGTCGATAGTAGGAGGTACTAGATCTCCGGATCTGGTATCACTTGCTGGGCATTGTGGTCCTCGTTGTAGGGAGGTGAGGCGTGTCGAGGCTAGTGACCTCGAACTTAGGCGTCGTGTAGCCTAAGGACCCATTGCTTTACATTGTTTGAGTCGTGCTTGCTAGTTAGGCTTCTACCTGATCCCATTACCCACGCTAGCTCTAGGATTCTTCCCTTCTTCTCACCTTCTTCTACGTTATAGTCTCCTCCCATTTACACTCTCTGGTAGCGCTTTAGGGTCGAGTCGAGCACTTTTTGCGAGTTTAGCCTCGTGGTGGTGAGAGTGGTCGACTCTCGAGTTCTCTGTTGTGATGGATGGTTACATGGGCGACCATCCATATCATTGTTGGGATCAGGACGATTCTCCCTGGTACTCCCGACCCATGCATCCTGGGGTGGCTCAGACTAACACCCCGTATGATTGGGACAATCTTAATTGTGTGACTGAGCAATCTGCATATTGGGGTGGTATGAGAGAGGCACCGACTGCTAGACCACCATCTAGTTACGTTGGATCATATGTTGGTCATGAAACTGAGACATTACAAGAATCTTTGGCCTCTTTCATGCATGTGGTAGATGACATGGGTGCACCGGTGGCTCCAGTAGCCACACCGTGTGAGTGTTGTGGGTTGAGTGGTCATGTTATCAGGGAATGTCCTTATGTTGCCCCTGAGACTGAGTATGAGCACACATTTTCCCAAAATGCTCATTACGACCATTACGCATCCGCGTACAACCCGAGAGGGTTGGATTCGTGGGGAGAGAATTCTTTTTCAAATTCTTATACATCATTTTCACCCCAGTATCCTCCTCCCGAATACCCAGGATTCTACCAACACCCCACTTCAAATCATTGGACTCATTCTCAGCCCATCAACACCCAACCCCAATATTTCCCAAGCTCTGACTTGGACCTCATAGTTGACCGCATACCTGATTCCTTGAAACAAACTCTCCAAACGTTCATGGAAACCACTTAAAATTTATTGAAGTCCAACTTGAATTCCTTGCAAACTATGGAAACACAAGTGAGTCAAATGACACAGCAATCACGTGAAAGTGAGGAGGGTAATTTTTCTTGTCAACATGAGGATTTATCTTCTGGAAATGGAACCACGACCACATCCACAAATTCAAAGCACAATCTTTCAAAGTCAAACTCCTAGTCAGTCTGAGGGACTTGGGGTTTCAATTCACGATCACTTGGTGGAGGATTCGATTCCAATTGAGAATACTATGGACCAGCTTCTTTATGAGTCGGCACGGGATTGTGCCTTATCTTCTTGTCCCGTGGCCCTGGAGCCACATGATCTTATTGTTGTACCTCCTAAGGACTCACCTCTTGTAGAGCAAGAGCTCCCTAGTCCCCTTAATCTCATACAACCTGATGATAGTTTGCCTCTCACTATTGTTCCTGATCATCTTACAAATGATGGAACATCAAACAACTACATTGCACATGAGGATATTAGGAGTTCCTTGGAGGATACCTTGGGTATGAGACCCACTTTTTGTTCGCCTGGTGTGTCGGACATGCCTAACGAGATTCTTGACCTCGTTCCGACGCACCAGCATGTTGGTTGGAGAGTTTGGATTGACGATCATAACTTCAGCAGCGCAACGGGAGAAACTCTTCTTCCGTTCCCCCTTATTTCCCAAACTCTTGAGAGGTTCAAGCTCTTTCAGTTTGATCCTTTGAATGACACGTCTTTGCGTCCCATTCATGAACCTCTCATTTCATCTTGTGCTCTTTGTTAAGGGGCCCACACATGAGTCTTCTGGCCCCGCGTGGTGTCATGTTCCCTTTCCAAGTGCATTGACCCACTTTTGAGGTTCCCATTTGATGTCTTTTGACAAATGAAGCTGGGAACATATGTTTGTACATAGTTATATATAATAATAAAAAAAAAAAGAAAAAAAAAGTACAATAAAAGACTTCTTCTGTGAGCATCGATTGTTGTGGGCTCCAACCCTTGTGTATTTGGGCTCCATCTCTTTCACGTATTTGTATCCCTTCTTTAGCATCTCACAGGTTTTGAGGGAATTCGAGTTTGTGTCCATCAACATGACCTTGAACTTCCGTTTGTACTTTATGTTGGTGAGATCTCTCCTTTTTCATGCATAAATCCATGTAGTATCTTGCTCGCATTAATTGGGGACAATGCATGAAGTAGGTGTGGGGGGGGTGTTTTACGTGTGTACATAGTCGAGTCTTTTCTTTTGATTTTGTTTTCTTTTGTGTGTATTGATAGGGTCATGTTAGTGTGATGCATTCAATATCGATATATCTGCTTGCCAAGATCCTTGGGTGACTTGTCTTCTTTTGCTTGCCTAGTGCCTTAAAATTTTCACATTTCTTTCAAATTCTTCATGTGTTTGCGAAAGAAAATGTTTTGTGGGTTTTGCGTGTGCTTAGCATGTGCAAAACCATTGAGAGGCAAAGTAAAAAGAAAGCTCCCAAAATTATCTTGAACTTGATGCGTTAGGATATCTAGTACAGTGGCTTTAGGATTTATCGAGTCGTTAGGATGCACCCCAGTTTCCCTTGGGGGTGAGTAATCATTGGTTTTCAGTGCTCAAACATTTAAAGAAGTCCACCCTGAACCTAGTGAGTAAATAATTCGTGTCTGTTAACTTAAGGAAGTTTGTTGTAGTCAAGGACCCTTTAAATCTTGTTGTGAGACATTAAGTGTAGGGGTTTTGGTTCATGTGTAGATAAGAAATAAGTGAGTAGGTGTTCTCTCTTCTCGTACGGCTCCTATCACTTGGGAAAGTAGGTCTGAGGGGAATTTGTGCCTAGTGCTTTCGAGTCATCTGACTTGGGATGCACCGACCGAACTCCCGTTACACGGGTGGTAGGGATTGCCCTATGTGGAGATTTGGGGAAAGGTGTACGTGATAATGTAAGTCCTGGGAGAATGAAGCTCCAACTAATAAAAGAAACAAAAATGAGAAAAGAAACAAAAACAAAAAAATGGTAATGCAAATAAGAACCTTGATGGACTTTACACTTTGTATCACTTGAGGATGTTGAGGTTGTCCATGTCTTTCACTTAATTCCTTATTTAACTTGCACGAATGGTTCATTAGGTTAGGTGTGTGGACCGATTACCTATATAGAGTCGGCCCGTAGGATTACCGCGTCGAATGATCGACAACATATGTCCAACGAGTCCAGTGTCTAGATTGAATAATGCATCTTGTTCGGATTTTGTGGGTGTATCCGCTGAAAACCCTCAGGAGACAACACTCCTCCTCCTTGGCAACAAGGAGGTTTAACGACTTGTTGCACGTGCTAAGTGCAACCGTGATTCCTACGAAAGTGAGTTAGGATTTCTTGTTTCTCGTTGCTTTTCTCTTTCTTTGTTTTGCTCGGGACTAGCAAAAACTTAGGTGTGGGGGTATTTGATTGACATCATTTCATGCTCATATTTGTATCTTATATCAATTATCTTACACCTAAGCAATGCTACGTGACGAGTTTTATGTTTAGTTTTCAGGACTAAAGAGGTTTAAAGAGAAGAGCCATGAAAGGACTTACTTGTGAGACCTGGGGACTAAGATGCAAGGGAGAAGGACCTGAGCGTAAGACCGAAGGACCTAAGAGCAAACAGGAAACTCCACACCATCATGGGGAGTATTTTGGGAATTCGACTCGGGTCGGAGCTCCAACAAACCAAGTAGATGCATCCAAGACCAAGAAATACTTCAATCAAAGCCCAACACAAAAAGCAGACGGATCTGGATCTTATAGACCGCCAATTGGCGGTCCGGATCATCCCAGATGCGCTAAGATTTCTAATGGACTTGTATTAATGTTTGTTTAGGCTATTTTTGGTATTTGTTTAGTCCCACATCGGGGGATTGTTCTGGATTAGCTTTTTCCATGCCTATAAATAGAACTCTTCACCTTCTATTGTAACTACCCATTGCTTGGTGGCATTCTCTCTACTAAGGAGTGAGCTTTGAAGCAAAAACTCAAGGTGGAGAAGAATGCTACCTTCAATGTGAGTCATTTGTTAATAAAATAATTCTTCTAGTTCTTCTAATATTGTCTTTTAATTTGTGCATGCTTGTTTAGTCTTTCCTTTCCTTTTAAGCTTCTTTAATATTTCTTGCTTCTTAGATTAATTTCATTTCAGTATTATGTTTCATTTTGTTAATGTAGTTAGTGTAATGAGTAGTGAGTAGATCCATCCCCATTTGGGGGTGGAGAAATATGTGATATAATCATGTAGTGTATTAAGTGTGTGTTATTTTAATCCCTTGAGCTTTATATGATTTCCATAACCATCTAATGGGTTTTCACTCTTATCTTTGATATGCTAATGTTCTTGAATGAAGCTTAGCTTATGCTTTGATTAGTGAAACTATTTTATGGGGAATGATAAGGTTAGGATATGGATGGAATTAATATTGGAAACACAATTTGTAGTGTTTGTACTCTTGTGGCCTTTACCTTAGTTAAGTCTTGTATGTTTTAATGATGTAGTCTTATCTTAATTCATGTGGAGGCATAGTAGGGTCTAGTCTTTATACTTGAGTTAATTTAGTTTCATTCCAATTATTGCCTTGAATGTTTTAATGATGTAGTCTTATATTAATTCATGTGGAGGCAAAGTTGGATGTAGTTTTATGATTTCATGCACTACATGTTGTGAGGAGCTTAATTGAACACACACACACACATCTTTCTATTCACATTATTTCTCTACCACCTATGGGGTTTAGTTTTATTGCTTATCTTTCATTTCCTTTTGCATCTTAGTATAGTTTAGTGTAATCAACCTTTCTCTCCTTTCCTTACCACCCGTCTTCTCACAAACCAAACATCGACACACCTCCCAGTGGACGACCCGTATTTGCCACCGCTTCAACGCGGCCGTGCACTTGCGGTTTAAATAAAACGATCAATCACTTATGGACTGAGATGGAAAATAGAAGGACCCGGATGTAAACCAAAAGGATCAATGAGCAAATCAAGAAGCTCAACACCATCATAGGGAGTATTTTGGAAAAAAAATTGGGCCCAAACATCTATAACCAAATCGGGTTCATCAAACATCAAGAAATCAAGTCAAAAACGAGCTGCCAAAATCCAGGCGCGATCCAACCACTCCAGGCCGCCAATTGGCTGTCCCATACCGCAAATTGGAGGTCTAAATTGGTCAAAATCATTCATGGTTTAGTCGGGTCGTTGAATATGTTGTTTTATATCCATTTATATAATGCTTTTAGTCCCATACCGGGGATTGTCCCCGATTGGCTTTTTCTATGATTATAAATAGAACTCTTCCTTCTCCTTTGTATTGACGCATTTATTGGTGGCATTCTCTCTACTTTGAGTAAGCCTTGGAGCAAAACTCAAGTGGAGAAGCATGTTACTTGTAATGTGAGTCATGTAAATAAAATAATTTTTCTTAGTTAGTTTTATATTGTCTCTTTCAATTCTTGCATGCTTAGTTTAATTTGGTTTTGTGTTCTTAATGAATAGTGAGTAGTTCCATCCCCATTTGTGGTGGAGGTAATGTATACTATGTGATAGTGATGGGTTCTTTTATTTGTGTCATTTCATATGCTTCATATAGATCTATACTTGTAGCATTCTTAAACTTGTATTAGATGAGATAATGTCCACACTAGGTTCTTATCTAATGCTAGCTTTAGAGTTTATCTTGTTGCTTGTTATGATTTGATGGGAATGGCTTGTTATGTTTGGATCCATGTGTGCTGCACATTTAGAATGATTTAGGTTGTATGTAGGATTGATGGATGCTTTAATGGCCAGACTAGGTACTTATTGCATGCTTGATAATCTAAAATCAACCTTCACTTTATGTGAGATATGCATGTTCATGGTTTTCCATGTAGTGTTGTGTATCCTACACTTAGATTCTACACTAGCGTCTACTTGTATGTCACACAAACTACACTTGTTTCTAACTTAAAAGAAGACCCACTCACGCACATACCTACTACCGCTACTCCATGGGATTTAGTTTTATTGTTTATTCATTCGTAGTTTAGTTTAGTATAATCACAACTTCTTCTCCTCTTTTTCTCACTTGCCTTCGAACAAACCAGAGTTGACACACCTCCCTGTGGATCGACCTATACTTGCCCCGTCTTCACCGATCGTCGGGCACTTTTGGTATTAAAAATGAATATATAAATAGGTCACCCAAACTTAGACCGGAAATCACTAAAACCCAATCCTAGACTGTCTGAACCAAATCGGTCGACCGAACAAATTCTCAGTTCGACCGATTGGATCATTTAATCAGTTCTCCTTTTGTTACAAATCGGTCGACCATTTGCGTACATATTGTTTGACCGTTTACACGTGTCTTGTTACCGTTAAACTTGTCGTATTATACCAATGGTCCTATTTGTATAAACCTAACAAAACTCCAAAATACTTTGGCCACCGGTCGACCTTTACCATGACCCCAGTCGGCCGTTCCTGGATATTTTCTTGAACCCCAGAGTTCCTGATATTTTCGGTCGACCAATCTAACCTTTTTGTTCGACTGAACATAAAACCCTATAATGCCTGTTAGATTTCGATCGACCATTCCACCCTTTAGTTTGACCATTATCTTAAGTTATAGCTGAGTTGGTTCGACCATTCTTGTTTCAGTTCGAACTTTTCCACACCTTTATGGAAATGGTCGACCCTTTATCCCGAGTCAGTTGACCGTTTGTGTCCCAATCTGTGACCTGCATTTTTTGTGTGTATTTTGCACTAACAACTCATATACTTTTCACAACGGCTATAACCTTCCTAGAGCTTATAAAAAAGCATCCCCAACCTTGCTTATAGAACTCTCCCACACATATTTGTCTCCTACATTAAAGAGATCATTTCAAACACTCCAAACCTCAATTTCCACACTTTAGTCTAAACTCTTAGTCACTCAAGTGTGCTCAAGTTTAGAGAGTGTGTTCCACTCATTTGTTTGTCAAAGTAGCAAGGATTTTTGTGAAAGCCATAATGATCCTACAAAACCAGACTCAAGTGAAGCCTCGAACTAATATCAAGTAGACATTGGCCATTAGGACTCGGGCGCATTAAGAAAGTGATCCGGTCGCAACCGTCATAGCCTGATTTGTGTCACCCACTTTGTCGATAGCAGGATAGATGAGATCTCCGGATCTTGACTCACTTGTTGGGCTCTGTGGTCTTCATTGTAGCAAGCTGAGGCGTGTTGAGGCCGCATGAGCTTGAAGTTATGTGTCGTCTAGCGTAAAGACCCGTGTCCAGCCTAAGCTTGCTTGAGTCGTGTTTGCTTGACTAGGCTTCTACCCTCACCCTTTACCCATGGAAGCTTTAGAAATTCTTCCCTTCTCCTCTGAGTCATCTTCTTCTCACCTACTTCGTCATTGTAGTCTCGTACCATTTAAACTCTCTATAAGCGTTTTAGGGTCGAGTTGAGCACTTTTTGCGAGCTTGGCCTCATGGTGGTGAGAGTTGTCGACTCGAGAGTACTATGTCGAGATGGATGGTTACATGGGGGACCATCCATTTCATTGTTGGGACTAGGACTATTCTCCTTTTTATTCTACACCAATGCATTCTGGGGTGCCTTAGTCAAACACCCTGTATGGTTAGGACAATCTTAATTGTGTGGTTGAGCAGTCTTCAAATTGGTGTAATATGAGAGAGGCACCGACTACTAGACCACCATCAAGTTATGTCGGATCATATGTTGGTCAACAATCTCAGACAATACAAGAAACTTTGGCCTATTTCATGCATCTGGTAGATGATATGATGCACCGGTGCTCCAGTAGTTGTACCGTGTGACTGTTGCAGGTTAAATGGTCACATTATGGGGGAATATCCATATGTTCCCCCAGAGCCTGAGTATGACCATACATTTTCCAATAATGCTTAATGTGACATTTACGCATCTGCATAAAACCCAAGAGGGATTGTTTCATGGGGAGACAATATTGATTCAAATTTATTACATTATACCCACCTCATTAAATAAAATGCTACTTGTAATGTGAGTCATGTAAATAAAATCCTTCTTCTAGTTTTATCTTCATGTTATCTCTTTTAATGTTTGCATGCTTAGCTTGAAATTATTTTCTCTAATGTAGTGTAATTAGAATGTCTTCCTTTCATAATACGATTGTTAGCTTAATGGGTAGTGAGTAGTCCATCCTCATTTGGGGGGTGGATAAGAAGGTGATGTGATTATGTGATTGATTAGGTGTGTGTGTTAATCTTAATCTTTTGAGCGTTACATGATTTCCATAATCTTCTAACGGGATTTCACTCTTCTCTTTGATCTACTAATGCTCTTGAGTGATGCTTAGTACATGCTTAGATTAGTGGGCCTATTTTCTGGAGAATGATGAAGTGGGGATAAGGATGTAGTGGAAGAAGGAAACATGACATGCGGTAGCATGTGATGTTGTTGGCTTCACCTTAATTAATGTATTGTATGTTTTAATGATTCTGTAAATCTTATTTCATGTGGAGACATAGTGGGGTTTGGTCTTTATGCAAGAGTTCATTTAGCTTCATTTCAATTATTGTGTTGTATGTTTTAATGATAATGTTTTATCTTATTTCATGTGGAGGCAAAGTTGAATTTAGTTTTATGGTTTTCATGTTCTACATGTAGTGGCGAGCTCAAATGAGCACACACATACACATATTTTCGTATTTTCGCATTCTTTCTCTACCCCTAAGTGGCTTAGTTTTATCGTTTTTATTCCGCTTTATATGCAGCGTAGTGTAATTCCTCTCGCATTCCTCTCTCTTTTTCCCACTAGAGTACGATGCATTTCGACTCGCACACACTCCCTGTGGATGCGACCCGTACTTGCCACAACTTCATCTTGACCGTGCACTTGCGGTATTTCAATTGATCGATCACACATCACCAATCGTACAAGAAATAGTAGGACAATCAGGGTCCTATTATTTGACTTACATGGATTCTACCAACAATGAACTCACGTTTGCCTCAAGAAAAGCTTTCGTGGAACATTGATTTTTCTCTTGTTGGTGCATAAATCATTGGGAACCTTGACATAAGGTGGCATTTGCGGAATCACCTCCAACAAAAGAATATTCATCTTAACTTGGTGAAAGGTCTCAATCATCTTGTCGTGTTGATCCGTAATTTTCTTTTTAAGGCACTCGGTGAATGGCACCTTCGGGGTATAAGGGTCTTTCGAAAGAACCTCCTCATTCGGTTCCATAGAAACATCAATAAAGGGACCTAAGATGGTCCCATGGATGTGGACTTTTGCGAAGGCACCTCAGACTATGATTCCTTCGACACCCGATCATATAAACAAACCCTCAGGGTTCGGCTTCATTGTCAAAATAAAAGTAGAAGGAACCTCAGGATGAAGCTCATTCCTGGAAGTATTCATTGAGGGAACTTCAAGATTAGGCTCCCTCATAGATGTTGGTGTCACCACAGGTCTGGTGACACCAAGAGATGGTGATGGCAAGGAAGGCAACCCAAATGGTTGACCACCTCCTTACCAGGCCTTATAGTATGAATCACATTAACGTGATGGGTCAGTTCAGAAGTAACTTTAGGTACTAGTGCCCTTCCTTGAGATTGAGTACCCTGGGGATTCACCTCGGGTTGACTTGGGAATTGACCCTTCTCATGTTCATTGAGATGATGAGCCAACCGGATGACTTGCACTTCCAATGCTTTGACCGAACTGTTGTTGGCCGCAAGCATGGTTTTTGTGCTCGTCATGAATGTTTGAAAGGTTTGTTCAAGAGTGGAGTCCTTTGGTGGGGTGGAGTTTGTCTAGGATAACTGAAGATGAGGCTTGAGGAGGTTGGTGAGTATGGGGCTGAGACCTTTGATGTGGTGGTTGGTAGATCATCAATGGGTGTGGGGGTTGGGGTTGAGCGTGCGAGCATGGACCAAGCTATTTGAAGACATATGATTTAGCCCTGAAGAGAAGTTAGGACAGTTTTGTCATCCCGGGCTGTAGGAGTGACTGTAGAAGAATATCTTCGGAAAGACAGTCACAAAGTCATCCCAAGACCAAATCGAGTTTGCTGGGAGGTTGTACACCCCTTTCTTCTCATTGTCCTTTAATACGAAAGAAATCATCGTCAACCGAATAGAATCGTCGTCAAGTTGTCGAGGTTGGAACATGGAGCATACCTCCTTGAATTCAAGTATAAAGATATACGGATCCTCTTTATTAGCTGTGAAGGTAGGCATGCTCACATATTGAACTTTTAATTCATAGTTGTTCCTGCGTGCATGCGGCAGAACTATGCAAGATGGTTGCGCGACTAGAACAACATGGGTCCACTCCCATAAAGTCATCGGTCGATCCTATCGAGCTAAGTGTGATGGTACTCCCATAACTCTATCCCGACCGGGACCCTCTTCCTATCGAGTCGAAGGAGGAGAAGATTGTTGGTTTTTGGCTTTAATCTATGTTTTGATTATTTAACTAACCTAATCTTAATGACAATCACATTGAATGTAGCACACATTATGAATGGAATATATTGTATTGTGCTAACATATACAGGTGATCAAGACTCAAGGAAGAATGGAACGAAGTCAAGACATGTAACCAAGCTATTTGAAGACATATGATTTAGCCTTTATTTGAGTCTTATGAATCTATGTACACTTGAGCGTACAAGAATTGTAACCTTTTCAAATACGCACTAGATTCCTTGTAGAAGTCCCACACCAAATTTTCACATGATTTGGACTTCAATAGATCACGCAAACTTAAGTCGAAAAATCACTTAAACTAAACCTCAACTTGTCTATGCAGAATGGTCAACCGAAACAAGTTTTTCGTTTGACCGTTTCTACTAGTTAACCAATACACCAAAAGTGATTTTACGCAGTTCAACCGATAGACCTATTTTGATCTTTCGGCCTATTATGGAACCCGTATTTTCGTATGACCATTATACTTGCCATATTCTCCAATGATCGTATTTGTATTTTCACCTAACCCCTATTTTTTTTATGGCTACCGGTCGAACATTGTCAAGCTAGCAGTCGACCGGATGTAGACAAACTTGTGCGGCAAAAGACCTTGATATTTTCGATCAGAAAAACTTCCTTTTCCAATTTGACCATTAACTTAAGTTGTAGCTGTCTGGTTCGACTGTATCTTTAGTTGGTTTGAACATTTCCTCTACTTTCATGGAAATGGTCGACCGTTGATATCATATCGGTCAACCGATATATGACAGATTTGCTGAACTTGGTTTTCTATTTTGTGTATCTCACACAAATCTTAACCAAATCTTTCCAAATGGCTATAACACTTTAGGAGCTTATAAATAGTGGTTCACACAACTTATTTACACAACTCTCATACTCACAAATTCTTATACACTAGAGAGAATTCTCTCACTCCCCTTGCCTTCTTGAGTTTCTTGGTCAACAATCGGCCTCGCAACGCACGCCACGCGGTTAGGGCGTGCTTTGGGACATGGTTCTTGAACCATATGAGTTTGCTCCATTCCACGGCTGCCTTCCTTGGTGCAACCAGATTGACATCATTTCATGCTTATATTTGTATCTTATATCCATTATCTTTCACCTAAACAATGCTATGTTATGATGAGTTTTATGTTTAGTTTTCAGGAATAAATAGGTTTGAAGAGATGAAGCATAAAAGGACCCAAAAGCTGTGAAAAAGGATTGAATTGTGAGATCTGGAGACTGAGATGCAAGGGAGAAGGACCTGAACGTAAGACAGAAGGACCTAAGAGCAAAACAGAATACTCAACACCATCATGGGGAATATTTTAGCAATTCGATTCAGGTCGGAGCTCCAACAAACCAAGTAGATGCATCCAAGACCAGCAAATATACCAAGAAATGTCCACAACAAAACTGAGCAGGATCTGAACTATATAGACCGCTAATTGGCGGTCTGTTTGGGCCCAAATCCACTCAAATTTCTCCCATACATGTATTAGAGGATGTTTAGGCCATTGTTTGTATTTGTTTAGTCCCACATCGGGGGATTGTCCCGGATTGCCTTTCTCTTTGGCTATAAATAGAACTCTTCACCTTCTATTGTAATCACTCCATATTTTAAGTGGCTATTCTTCCTACTAGAAGTGAGGCCTTGAAGAACACACTAAAGTAGGAGGATGCTACTTGAAATGTGAGTCATTTTATCAATAAAGTTTTCTTTGTTTTGTTCTTCTTTTATTGTTTGTGCATGCTTTAGTTTAATTGTCTTTTATTAATTCTAGCTTAGTTAATATGCTTTCCTTTCTTAGTTCAATAATTAGTGTAATGTGTAGTGAGTAGTTCCATCCCCTTTGGGTGGTGGAGTAGATGTTCATACATGCATTAGAGAATGGGATGAATGCTTTATTTCCAATGTGTTGATAAAACATGAATGTATGCTTGCTTGTTTAGGATAGAATTTATAACTTGACGAGTTTTGCCAAAATGATTAGACACGTCTCATGCTTGTTTAAGTTCTTAAATAAACAACTTGTATATGTTAATGTTAATCAACTAGGTTGGTGAATAGATTGATAGGTTTTGCCATAACATTTAGACACTTCCTATGCATGATAACACCACCTTCATTTGTGCTTAAAGAATGTGTTCAACACTCACCTCTTTGCATGTGTGAACTCACTCCACCCCTTAGGGGTTTTCTCATTCATGAATTCCAGCATTTCGTTCTTAGCTTAGTTGGTATTTCATCGTTTGTTTCTTTCTTTCGCATTTCATACTTCTTAGTGTAGTGTAGCGTAGATTAGCGTAAACAACTTTCTTCCCCCTTTTGTGCCACTTGATTTCTAATAAACAAGAGGCTGCTCACCTCCCTGAGGACGACCCGTATTTTCCACCGCTTCAACGCGGTCGTGCACTTGCGGTTTAATTAAAACGTTCAATCAAGTTTTTGGCGCCGTTGTCGGGGAAGTGTCAGTCCAGACTCTTGTTTGGACGATTCGAGTGGATTTAATTTGTGTTTTGTAGTTTTGCTTTGTTTCAGGAGACTTGGAGTCGCCAGGAGGAACACCTCGAGAAATTCGGAGGCATTCTGAGCATTGTAGACTGCCAATCAGCGGCCTGAGACCGCCAATTGGCGGTCTGGTGAGCTCATTTTACTCTCTTATTTTTGTGGTGTGTTTATATAATTGATGTAGTGATCGGGAACTTGATTTGGCATGTTTTGACTTATATGTTGTTCCCAGATCAATAATCAAATCTCCTTTAAGCAACTTGGACCCTAAAACTCAAAGCAAAAGATTAGGCATCCTTTTTGTTTAGGTCATGCATCATGTATGTGACTTAGGCATATAGATTGTCTTTCATTTTAGATTTATTTTTAGTTGCTGAGTGCTGGCGTGAGGTACGCACCTTCTACTCTCATTCATGCATTTCCTATGAACATGCACTAGTTAGTAGGAAGTGCATTGAAACAAGTGTGAGTTGAGCGTTTGTTTGGAGAGTTGATTGCTAGATTAGGACTCCAAAACGCTGCTAAGGAGGGGCTGTCCCATAAAAGATAAGGTGGGGGATTTCATCACCCTTTCCTTTGCCCCACAAACCACACTAATCAAGAGCCTAATTTTTAAAATCAAGTAGACATTGGCCCTAAGGATTTCGGGCGCATTAGGAGAGTGATCCGGTCCCGACCGTCATGACCTGATCGGCGTTGCCCACTTTGTCGATAGTAGGAGAGACGAGATCCCCGGATCTTGGCTCACTTGCTGGGCTTTGTGGTCCTCGTCGTAGGGAGGTGAGGCGTGTTGAGGTCGTGTGACCTCGCAGTTAGGCGTCGTCTAGCTGTAAGGACCTATAGCGACCTTAGGACTGCTTGAGCCTTGTTTGCTTGTGTGCTTCTACCTGTACCCATCCACCGTAGCATAAGGACTTATTCCTTTCACTCCTGAGTCATTCTTTCGCTCCTGTGTTCCCCCGTCTTCTCCTCTACGCACATTCTTCAAAAAAAAATTGGTTTGTGTGTGCACCTTTGTGCATGCTTTCGTGGACCACCAAGGTGGTCAATTTCCCGTGAGATGGTCAAAATCTAACCAAACAAACTTTTGATCTGATGTTATATTCTTTCATTGTGACTATCCCTATCATTCACATACTACTCTAAACAAATTTTCAAGTGGTGCGTCCCAAAAAATTAGTTCCAAGGTGTGCTCCAATTTTGCCACTCTGAGGCATGTGGAAGACACTTTGGAGCAAAGAAAACTGCCACCAAGGTGCTCCAGTTTGGATTTTACTGACCTTCACTTTTCAAAGATGTGTATGAATTTTTTAAGCAATGTTATAGCTTCCACCGCGTTGGCAAAATCAGTTGGCGAGATATGATGCCTTTGCAAAATATCCTCGCCATCAACAACTTTGATGTGTGGGGCATCGACTTTATAGGTCATTTCCCGAATTCATTCGGGAATGTTTACATCCTAGTGGTCATTTACTATGTGTCTAAATGGGTAGAGGTTATCCTACAAAGACCAATGGTAACAACATGGTCACAAAGTCTTTAAAGGACATCTTTACACGATTTGGTATGCCTCATACCATAATCAGCGAAAGGGGTACACACTTCTGCAATTGCCACTTTGAAGCACTTATGAGCAAGTATTCGATCACCCACAGGCTTGCCACCCCATATCATCCTCAAACTAGTGGGTAGGTTGAAGTCTCTAACTGTCAATTAAAGAAAATCCTTGAGAAGACGATTAATTCCTCGAGGAAGGATTGGTCGACTAAGCTGAATTACGCATTGTGGGCTTTCCGCACTGCGTATAAGACCAATTTGGGTATGTCCCCATATTGGGTAATGTACGGAAAGGCTTGCCACCTACCCATCGAGCTCAAGTATCGTGGTTTCTAGGCGATCAAGAACCAAAATATGGATCTTTATCAACTAGGGGTGGAGCGTAAACTCGACATCATGGAATTGGAAGAGCTACGCAACGATGCATATGAAAATGCCAAAATTCATAAGAGTTGAGCCAAAATGTTTTACGATCGGATGATTATGCAAAATGTGTTCACGGTCGGGCAGAAAGTGTTATTCTACAATTCCGGCTTCATCTGTTTGTAGATAAGCTCCGTAGTCGCTGGTCTGGCCCATTTATTGTGCAACCCATTTTTCCTCATGATTGAAATCCTGAACCCAAGGAATGGGGATATGTTCAACATTAATGGACAATGCCTCAAACCTTACTTAGATAGGGCACCAACAGAAGTCGAGGAGGTCATGTTCCTTCATGAACCTCCTTCGCACTCAACCATGTGAATGGTTGAGATTTTATGTTGTACATAGTTTTATCTTAAAAAAGACTCCAACCCTTATGTATTTGGGGCCCATTTGTTTGACATATTTGTCTCCATTCTTAAGTATCTCACAGGTTTTTCAGGAATTTGGGTATATGTCCATCCACATAACCATGAACTTCCCTTTGCACTTTACATTGGTGAGATCTTTTCTTTTTCATGAATAAATTCATGTAGTATCATGCTCACATTCATTGAGGACAATGCATGAGGTGTGGGGGTGTTTTACATATGTACATAGTCAAGTCTTTCTCCTTTTATTTTGTTTGCATTCTTAGGGTCATCATAGTGTGCTACATTTAATATCGATATATCTGCTTCCCATGATCCTAACGTGACTTGTCTTCTTTTGAATGCCTATTGCTTTAAATTTTTCATTTCTTTCAAAAACTTCACGTGTTTGCGAAAGAAAATGTTTTGTGGGTTTTGCGTGTATTTAACATGTGCAAAATCATTGAGATGCAAAGTAAAAAGGAAACTCCTAAAATTAACTTGAACATGATGCATTACGATATCTAGTATACTGACTTTAGGCCTTATTTAGTCATTAGGATGCACCCTTGTTTTCCCTCGGGGGTAGAGTAATCATAGGGTTTTAGTACTCAAACAAATAAGGAAGTCCACCAGGATTCTTGTGAGTCAAATAATTCACGTCTGTTAGTATAAGGAAGTTTGTCGTAGTTAGGGACCTTAAAACTCCTTTTGTGAAACCTTAAGTGTAGGGGTTTTGGTTCATGTATAGATAATAATGAGTAGGGTGTTCTCTCTTCTCGCACGGATCCTACCACTCTTGAAATTAGGTCCAAAGGGACTTAGTGCCTTGTGCTTTAGAGTCACCTTACTTGGGATGCACCGACCGAACTCCCATTACACGAGTGTTAGGGATCGCCCTATGTGGAGATTTGGGGGAAGCATACATGATAGAGTAAGTTATCATAGTCAATGTTGCACAAAACCTGACCCTGGGAGAATTAAACACCAATTAGTAAAATATTGATGAAATGAAAAAACCAAAAAATGGTAATGCAAATAAGAACCTTAATGGACTTTACACTTTGTGTCACTTGAGGATGGTAAGTGTGGGCGTACTTGATTAGTAGCGTATCATACATTGTATTCATGCTATATATCCTTTATTTAAACCCAAATTTGTGCTACTCGAGTGTTTGTTGTAGTCTTTCAGGTGTTAGGTAATAAAGAGGAGAAAATGGAGCATTAAGGACCTGAATGCAAGAAGAATGGGCTGATTTGGAAGGTTCTGTACCTATTTGTAATGCACGAGGACTGGATCGCAAATCAAGAAAGACCCAAGTGAAAACCCGTATGGACCTGATTGTGGAGTGCAAAATATGGTGACACGTGACTTGAACCAGATCAGTATTTCACCAATTAAAATAAAAGTGGTTCGAGACAGTGGACAGACTTCAACCTATGGGATGTAATTTAGACTTCAACCATGCCAAATGGAGGAACTTATGCGCTGGAAAAATTTGGCGGATCAACTTGCTTTTGTTGGATCACAAAGTTTTGTCCGCTGGTCCGGTATTCTGGTCAGAGCATTCCGGGACCATCATATTTGATTTAGAGCTGTCTGATTATTTCCAGATTAATCCTAACCATGTATTAGTCTATACATACCATTGTAATCCCTCCTTTCCCTCTTCTTCTTCCAGACTCCATTAGTTTAGGTTTAATTCTTGTGTTCAGTAGTGTAGTTGGGAGAGAAGAAGAATATTTTGTAATCTTTTCAATCAAGTGTTAGTTTTGTGCTTGAAATACATGTCTTTCCTTTGATGCAATTTCTTTTATGTTGTTGTTTTCTTAATCTTGTTTCTCTTCATTTCCATTATGGGTTTATATTATTTTCATGTTGTCTTTAGTTTAGATATTAGTAGGGACTACTCCATCACCATGGGGGTTGTAGAGGAAGGTGATGTGATTATGTGATGTATTAGGTGCGTGTGTGTTAATTCCAATCGTTTGAACCATACATGATTTCTATAACCATCTAATAGAATTTCACTCTTATCTTTGATGTGCTAATGCTCTTGAGTGATGCTTAGCACATGCTTAGATTAGTGGGCCTCTTTTATAGGGAATGATGAGGTGAGGATAAGGTTCGAGTGGAAGAAGGAAACATAACATGTGGGAGCATGTGCTCTTGTTCGCCTCACCTTAATTAATGTCTTCTATGATTTAAAGATTGTGTAAATCTTATTTCATGTAGAGACATAGTGGGGTGTGGTTTTTTTTGCATGAGCTCATTTAGCTTCATTTCTATTAATGTCTTGTATGTTTTAATGATAATGTTTTATCTTATTTCATGTGGAGGCAAAGTTGGATATGGTTTTATGGATTTCATGTATTACAAGTTGTGTTGAGCACAAATGAACACACACACATACACATTTTCGTATTCGCATTCTTTCTCTACCCCTAAATGGTTTTATTTTTATTGTTTGTTTTCCCATTTCATTCACATTGTAGTGTAGTTTCGACCTCATTCCTCTCTTCTTTCCCCTCACGAGTATCGTGATTCCGACTCGCACACGGTCCCTGTGGACCGACCCATTCTTGCCATCGCTTCAACGTGGCCATGCACTTGCGGTATTTTAACTGATTCAATCACTTATTCAAGTTTACCATCTAAGAAGATTGTTTGTCCCATCTCAATGTGCATATAATTTAACTTGTAACAAGTTGTCATGTGATGTTTTCAACTAATTTGTCTTAATTCAATCCTATAATGTAACAAGTTTGTTTGTCCCGTCTAATTGAGCATACAAGTTAACTTGTAAGAAGTTCACTAAACAACTTAAATTGAACTACATATTAATGGTCCAACAGTCAAAAACAATCATTTGCAATTGGATATTTTGTTAATTAAGTTGTCTTATATTGGTCAAGCTATTTCATGTCTGAGAGTGAAGTATATATATATTTTAAAACTAGCCAAGTTGTTATTGAAATGAGCCAGCTCATTTGGTCGAATGACCCAGGTCGTTTCGACCAGACGACCCAACTCGTTTGGTTGAATGACCTAGCTCATTTAGTGATTTTTACAGGTCGTCTATCTTGATTCAAACCTACCATCTAATAAGTTGTTAACTTGTTAATTTAGAACAAGTTGTTATGTGTTGTTTCCCCTTATTTGTCTTACTTCAATCCTACCATGTAACAAAGTTTGTGTGTCCCGTCTCAATGTGCGTACAAGTTACCTTGTAATAAGTTGCTTTGTCATGTTTTCAACTCATTTGCCTTAATTTAATCCAAAGATGTAATAAGTGTGTAAGACCCACTCTCCTCATATTATAATAAGTCCTTTGTCATCTCTTATACTTGTTTTGGTACTTATGTCTGCTTGCTTGTGTGCTTATTTTTCATTTTGGGAAAGTTTCCTTTTCGAGAATAGATTCTCTCAGGCAAAAAAACTCATCTTCCGGGAAAGTCTCCTCTTCAAGGAAAAGTTTCCTTTTTGGTAGAAGTTCCCTTTTGCAGAAAAGTTTCCTTTTTGGCCGAGCAAATACAGCTCATAAGCGAGTGTGACTCATCGGACAAACTTGTAACTGATTCACTCAATCAGGTCAATCAGGTGTGAGTTGCTTGTGTAAGTCGACTTTGCTCATTGTTAGGGTGTGTGTGGGGATGACTAGGTAGAGGTGGATGACGTGGCATCCTAGTCAGCAATGGGAGATCTGATTTTGCATGCAATATTTGATGTGCATGTTTTAGGCAAGTGCTAATGAAGAATATTTCACATTATTTTGTTGCCTTTCTTTTGTTTCCTTGAGAGAAAAAACCGACCTTACCCTAGTCATTCCTATCCTTCTTCTCTCCCTCTCCTACAAAATCTAGACCCTCTCCTCCTCCCTCTGACATGGTGTAGCTTCAGCTCCGGTAAAGCAATCAAATCCGGCGTGGTTGCTAGAGTGCAGCTCCGGCGAAACAATCAAATCTGGAGTGGTTGCTAGAGGAAGTGCTAGTTGTTGGAGCGGCTAGGAGGAGGCTGTTGTGGTCTGTTCTCCGGCAATCTAGGGTGAGATTTTTAGCAAGCTCAGGTATGCGCTGGACCCTTGAAGAGTTTATGGAGTGAGGGTGGTGGCTGGAGGGCCGACCATCACCTAGCTGGTTGGTAGTGCCATCGGTTTACACCTAGCGCACACTAGGTTGGTGTGTGTAGGTGGCTGGCCTTGGGCAGCCAGGGGATGTCGAAGCTTAGGTGAGCTCCAGTGGGGTATGACCACCTCCGGCCAGGCATCACAGGGGAGCCGTGGTGGCTTCGGTTGGAGGCTGGGGTGGTTGGTGCACCCGAACACCTCCTTTGGGTTTCTTGCTTGTGTGGTTGTAGCTCCCGGACTGCCGGCTAGTGCAACTGAAATCTGGTGGTGTCTGGACCATATACACATGAAGAGGGACTCGAGGGAAGGGGGCTGGCTTGGGCTGTGGTGGATCGGACAGGAAGAGTTCAAGGCTAAAAAGGAGCATGCGTGACCATCCTAGTGCTTGATTGGTCTCCTGAGTGTCCTGTCGAGTCTTGTGTCTGACCAGACCCCATCGCACCACTTCAGCAATGACTACCACCCTCTGAGATGGCTTAAGGGAGGCCTGGAAGGGCAGGTATGCATTTGGAATTGATTGTGTGCATGGTCTGAGCTGGGGTTGTCGATACTATGCATGTTTGTGATTTTCGATTGTGACGCTTGTACTAGCATTACTATGAATGGATGTGTGCTCTGAATTTCCGTATGTCTGAGCTATGTCATATGCTGGAATAGATCTCATATTAGTATATATGCATGTCTGAGTTAATTAAGTATTATAGTAATGCATTCATATTGCTTCCATGTGATAGACATGTATGCGCTAGTGGAAAAAGACCTTTTAACGCCGATATTTCAAGTCGAGTAAAAATTAACCAACGTATAAGCCATATATCGTGTCGGTTTCCCTAAAACCGACATGATAACCAGGAAAACATGTTAGCTGCATAAAAATCGACGTGATAACCAGAAAAAAAACATCAGCTTTTTAAAACCGACGTGACATGTCGTCAATTTCACGTCGATTTTCAAAAAACCGACATGTTTTCCATATTCTATTTTTTTTTTAAATTCTCTTCCCAATCGAAATGCCCTAAACGCAACCAAAAATCATCACTGGTATGAAAGACAATAATAGGCACCTGTTCCACTCGACTCCATCGGACCCAGTCCCTACCACCGACCAACCCCAACTAGAAGGTCGACAACGCCTGTCCCCGACCCCGAACGACCTCGACTAGTCCTGACCAACAGACTCCCAACTTCCCAGATGTCACGCGCCCTTGGCCAATCCCTCCCCTACTCTGCCCATCCATACCTCGCGTCGGTTTTCCAAAAACCGACGTGAAATCTCTCCCAATCCAAGCTTTCACGTATGTTCTAGGAAAACTGACGTGAAATATCCACATTGCACGTCGGTTTTCCTGAAACTGACGTGAAATATTGGACATTTCACGTCGGTTTTCCTAGAACTGACGTAGTATCATCTTCACTATTACGTCTCCCAATTATGACGTCGGTAAATTTGAATAGTAAAGCCGACACAATATAATCCAAACAACCAACTAAAACACTATTTTCCAACAGTGACGCGCATTGTTGACTTGTGGCGTTCATGTGCACATTCGACTAAGACCTCTTGCACACAATCCTGATCTAAGTGTTTGGATTACACCTCATGCATTACTGTAATCATAAGGTTTATGAAATTATTAAGATGTGTGCATGTATGTATGTTCTAGAATTATATTCATATCTGATCATGCCATCTAATCAATTGTATTTTAATACTCATGCATGCATGATGGCTTGTAAAGAAAACTAGATTTCTGTTTCAAGTATATCATATATCATGATGTTTATTTTTTTATAACATGGATACATGCCCTTTGTTATGTCTGGAACTGCTCTGAAATTGCACTAAATATCGAAGAAGGAAGGACCCGAGCGGCGTAGCTGTTTAGAGCTTCTTTATACTTGAGTTCCTCACATTGTAGGGGGTCAATATGTCCCACAGATAAATACCTAGTTTTATATTGTCTGGTTCTGAATACCCGAATTCATAGGTCCTAAATTTCAAATGGTGCTCAAATTAAATTGAACTACATATTATTGGTAAAATAAGGGAGGCATATGATGCACAATACATTAGAAGTCCAATATAAACTACGATAATCATGAATATTTTCACAAGGGATTGTATTGCTGCACACGTATGAGGGTAAGGTATCTAAAGAATGTGTCATTTCTGACATGTGCAATCGAATTGTTCTACATTTACAGTGCAAGAAGAAGTTGTGTGTACCTCAATTATCATGCCCAGAATTGAAATCGAACATTCTACTCCTCTAGAGTCAAATATGTTTTTCATAAGGATTGATTCTACTTCAGGACAAGTAACTAATCAACTATGAGGATCCAATTCTCCTTCTACTAGAAAGTTCCATTATCTGCCAGTGAATTTGATCAACAAGGTCTAATATAGCAAGGCTTCTTGCACCAACAACCCACGCATTAAAGATCTCTGCCACATTTGAATATATATTTCCATATTATTCACCTTGGAATAACGAATTTTCCCAATGTGCGGGTCCATTCTCTCTACTTAGAGTAAGCCTTGGAGTAAAAGTCAAGTGGACACTAGGTCTAGGATTGTTTGAACCGTGCTTGTTCAGGAAATTTCTGGCCAACCCTTGAATTTACCTTTAGAGTTAAGTTTCCCTTCTCGTCTGAGTCTTCTTTCCCTTCTCATCTTTACCTTTCTATTGTTTGTTTCCCTTTTGAAAAGAAAAAAAACATATTTAAAAAAAAAACTAAAATTTAAAAAAAAAATTAAAAAAAATTGTAATTAATTCTTGAAATTAAATTTGGAATTTAAATTTGGAATTTGAATTCAAAAATTGATTCAACCCGGTGCACTCAGATTTGGATTCGGGACTTGAGTAATCGACTCTCACGAGTTCATCTAGATTCCAGTCTGGAACTTAACCTCAATCCATCTGTTGCACCACCTTACCCGGATCTAATGGGTGAGAATGTTCTGAACCCGCCTATGACTCTGAGGGATCGGTGCTACCCAACGATGGCTGCTCAGCCATCGTGCATCGTCATGCCCACCATACCGGGTCGCGATTTCGAACTTAAGGCACAATACATGAGTATGCTGCCTAAGTTCACCTCTAGGGAAGATCCATATCTCTTCCTTAGAGAATTTGAGGAAATCTGCTCTCTTATGCAATACCAGCATATCCCTGAGGAGGCAGTGCGTCTGAAATTCGTGCCTCTAGCACTGAAGGACGACGCTAAGAAATGGCTATATAGTCTAGCCGAAAGATCTATTAGGAGTTGGGCTGAGTTTGTTCAAGTGTTTCTAAAAAAATATTTCCCCAACCATAAGACTATGAAGATTAGGAATGAAATTGTTGCATTCGTTCAGTCTGAGAGCGAGTCGTTCTATTCCTATCTTGAAAGATTTAAAAGTGTCTTGACCCAATGCCCTCATCACGGAATTCCAAAATGGTAATTATGCCAAATTATTTATGAGGGATTGACACCCATATCTAGAGTTATGCTAGAATCTGTGAGCCAAGGGAATTTCATGTCGAAAAACGAAAATGATGCCTGGACTTTTCTTGAGGATTTAGCTGAAAACAGTATGCAATGGGACAATGCTAGAACACCCATCAACCCGAGTATTGGATCTAGAATAGCAAGTCAACCCCGACCAGGTGTCTTAGCTATATATGCCAACATAGCGGCTGAGGCAAAACTAGCCACCCTTATGCGCAGAATGGAAAGTTTAGAGCTGCAAAACCAAACCCGACAAGCATCCCCTACCCCTTGCTCTAGATGTGGTCAGACTGGTCATTTAATGGAGGACTGTGTAGACTTGGAACATGTTAATGCCACGTTTAACCATTCTATAAATGATCCTTATGCATCAACCTACAACTCGGGTTGGCGTAATCATCCCAATTTTTCGTGGAACCAACAAGGTCAACCTCCTAGACAACAACCAAACCCATATAACCAAAATAATACATCATCTAGGGGTAATAACAATGGAAATCATGAAGTTAGGTTGACAAACTTGGAAAATTTAATGAAAACTTTTATACAAACAACCAACCAATCATTCCAAAGGCTAGAGACACAAGTCAGCCAATTAGCGCAAATAGTAGGTGAAAGAGAAAAGGGTCAATTTCCAAGTCAACCTGAGGTGAACCCAAGAACTAATAATCAATATCAATCTTATCAACCACCATCAGGAAATAACAACCCCAGACCGGTTCAAATGATTAACGAGGAAGGACCGTTCCAACAAATTAATGCAGTAGTATCATTACGGTCCGGACGACAAGTTGATAACAATGTGGTAAACCCTAGAATGTCTAATCAATCTAGCCATCAAGCAACCACATATGACCTGACCATTGTACCTGACGTCCAAACTGAAAAGCCCAACCCACCTACACAACCTGAACCCATAGCTCAACCTGAACCTGAGCGAGTCTATGTTCCTAAAGCCCCATTTCCCAATAGACTCAAGAAGAGCTCAAGTGCACAAATGGAGAAAATCTTAGAAGTATTTAAGCAAGTTAAGGTGAATATTCCACTCTTAGATATGATTCAACAAATACCTGCTTATGCTAAATTCTTGAAAGATTTGTGCACTAAAAAGAGAAAAACGAATGTACCAAAGAAGACATTCTTAACTGCAAACATATGCTCTATTCTTTCCAACACATCTCCTATAAAATATAAGGACCCTGGGTGTCCCACAATTTCATGTTCAATAGGAGATACTTTTATCAATAAAGCCCTTCTAGACCTAGGTGCAAGCGTTAACTTACTCCCATTTTCTGTCTACGAGCAACTCAACCTTGGTCCACTGAAACCCTCTAAGAGAACCCTCCAATTCGCTGATTGTTCTGTTAAGAAACTGAGAGGTATAGTAGAGGACGTTTTGATTAAGGTTGGTGACTTCATTTATCCAGTGGATTTTGTCGTACTTGATACTGAACCTGTTGTAAATCCTAATCGACAAATCCCTGTAATTCTAGGTAGACCCTTTTTAGCCACTTCGGAAGCATTAATAAACTGTCGAAATGGGCTCATGCAATTATCTTTCGGGAACTTAAAAGCAGAATTTAATATCTTCCATATTGATAATGAGCCAGAAATAATATGCAACCCAAGTGATGTTGTGATGAGAGCACGTATTTATCAGAATTCTGAATCAAATAAATCATCACATAAGCAAAAAGGAAGTAAGAAAAAAGGGAGTGATTCATTTACTCAACCACCATCACTCGAGCAAATAAGCGAACCAATTCAAGTGAGAAGAGTGGAATCTTTTCCTCAAGTCAACATGGGGAACAATTCAACTGGATACATGCACCAATATGGTGTCATTCAATCCAGTTCTGATTACGGTTGACTCTGAGCAAACTCAACCCCTCTACCGCAAGCCGACTCAGGTAATAAGTGCATTTATTTTATCTATGCATACATTGAGGACAATGCATGATTTAGGTGTGGGGGGTGTTTATCTATGTATATATCTATTGTTTGTTTCCCTTATTAAAAAAAAAAATCAATGTTCCATGACATAGCTTAAGATTGAACTACCAAAATCTGTGTACAAATTGCATTAAGTTTTTGTTCCTTATTATATAGTTCTGCTTGTAGAAATTGTGACATAAATCTAAGTTCCAAAGAAATAACACATTTCCCTTTAAGACATGTATGCACTTAAATTGGATGAATCAAATCTTTGAAGTGGTTGATAAAAAGCAGAGGTTGAGGAAAATATACCGGGAAGTGTGGACTTCTAATAGCAATTAAGCCTTGAGGAAAATAAAAATAAAAATAAAAGAATAAAGTGAAGAAAACACATTTTGCAAAATGATTACAAAAGCCCAAGCCTTCGAGTCACTGGTCCGTAGGGGTATCTTGAAACCCGGTAACTTGAGTCTACCAGCTCGGGATTATCGACCAAACTCGCTACACGAATGCAAAAAGGGTAAAAGTGTCAAAAAGCAAATGTGTTGAATCACGAAAAAAAAAAATAATAATAATAATACTCAAGGCCCAAAGCTAAAAGAATGATCCATACCATGGTTGATCCGAATGATACTTCACCACCAGAGGAGGCGTGCAAAATAATTCAAGTGATAAACATGTGTAGAAGGGTTAGTGGTGTGAATGTTGGAGGAACAAAGACCAAGTCATATTTTTAATGAGTTAGATTTATATAATGAGCATGCAAAAACTCTTAGTGAGATGTATTTGGTCGAGGTAGGGATATTGAGAACTATTAATGAAATATTGATTCAGGATTTTGTGGGTATATCCGCTAAAAACCCTCAGGAGACAACACTCCTCCCCCTTGGCAACAAGGAGGTTTAAAGGCTTGTTGCACATGCTAAGTGCAACCGTGATTCCTACGAAAGTGAGTTAGGATTTCCCTGTTTTCATTCCTTCTTATATTCTGTTTTGCAAAGGGACTAGCAAAATCTAGGTGTGGGGGTATTTGATGCATTGCATACATTGCATCATATGTCTTTCATTTAGATTGCTTTTAATTCAATAAATGCTACTAAGGTATGTGTTTAGCCTTGTTTACAGAATACAGGGACCTGAATGCAAATTACCCACTTCCCGAGCATAAACGCGTGCAAAAGATTCATTTCTATCATAAAGACAAGTTCAAGTTTATCGAGTTTCAAATAGAAATGCATCCAAGCACAAAAGCATTCAAGGAGCTAATCACAAAAAAGGTCAGGGGCTTAAGTGCAAAATGTCAAGCACCTGACTACAAAATAAAAGGGCAAAGTTATTGTGTTGGAGAAGTCAAAAGAAAAGTCAAAAAATAAATCCCCAACAATGGAAGGAATTAATCCGGAGCTCAAGACAATGGAAAGAATCAATCCAGACGCGGAAAGGAGGATCAAATCATACCATAAACACATGACAGAAATCCGGGCGCAATATCTTCAACCTGGGCGGCGTTTTAGCCGCATATTGTACATAACAGGCGGCGAATTCGCCGCCCCTCTTAGGGTTTAAAGTTTGAAATTCCGGCCTGTGGTGCGATGACGCGTGTACTCTCCTTTTATGTATTGGTATCCCTTGTATCGGCTATAAATAGCCTCGTAGGACGAATGTAACACATCTTCGAACCTTTGGTCTTGGATCATTAGTAATAAATTTCTGTTTTATTTTGTTTTGTTTCTCTTTTCTTTTAATGTCTCTAGGATCCCTTCTTCTTCCTCCCTCCATGAGTTTCTAACTCTTTCCAAAGGGTGGAGGTGATGGAATTAGGGTTAGAGAAGATGAATTGCATGTTATTATTTTAAGTTCATGATTAGTATATTTTGATTACTTGAGTTTATGTTAAGTCATTTATCTTGTAATGCTTCATAACTAACATGATTTACAATAAGTTTCAGTAATTCTCTGATCTAAACCTAAATCTAAACCTCCATCCAACGGATTTCTCTCTTTGTTCTTGTTTTAGTTTATTTGTTCTTGTTCTTGCTTTAGATAATTATAATCCAAAAACCTAAAAACCCAATTGATTCTTCTCTCCTTCTTCCTCTTAATCGAAAATAACATCAACTACGAAATCTCTCCCTCCTTGTGTTCGACCCGTACTTGCCACGTCTTCATAGACGCCGTGCACTTGCGGTATAAATTTAAATCTTCATCAGCAAGCTCCTCTCCAGGGCGGGGCGAGTGGAGCTAGTGCGTAGTGTGCTTACGTCCTTTAGTATTTATTGGATTTCGGCCTTCCTCGTACCACGGAGTGTGCTTCACGAAATGGAAAGATTGATGATGCATTTTGTTTGGGGGGAACGAAGCGGTTGGCTGCTGTCTCGTGGCAGGACATATGCACTCTGAGGCGGGAAGGAGGCCTCGGTTTGCGTCGATTGGTGGATTGGAACGATGCATGCCTTCTACGCTTATTTTGGATCATTGCGTCACATGATACATCCCTTTGGGCCTCTTGCTTGCGGAGTAAGTACCTAAGGAGGAAGACTATATGGATAATGCGCCTCCAGCAAATTGCTATTGGGCGTGGCAAGGTCTCATGAGAGTTCGGAATACGGCGAGGGAGAAAATGATTTTCAGACTAGGTGATGGGCGGAGGGTGAAGTTCTTTGAGGATCCTTGGTGTGGCCCGCCACTTCTAACCAGTCCGGAGGGGGAGAGAATGAGGTATGATCTAGGGGTCCCACAAGATATCACCGTGTCCCACTTCCTCGAAGATGGTAGGTGGAGAGTGCCTCGACTACGCTCCCGAGCTCTCACACAACTTTGGGCCCGATTGCCTACCATCCAGGTGGACCGGGGGGAGGATGAGCTCTCATGGATGGGTGCCTCTCGAAGCACACTTACCTTGAGGGATACGTGGAAGTGGGTCAAGCTGGACCGACCCGTCGTGAGGTGGGGGACAATGGTGTGGCACAAATGGGTTGTCCCAAAGCATGTGTTAACATTATGGAGGACAATGCATGGGAAGCTACCTACTCATGATATGATGAGACGGAGGGGGTAAAGCTATGCATGGTGTCAAGGTGTGCACTATGTAAGAATGCCTACGAGGAGTTAAAGCTCCTGTTTTGGGAGTGCCCATTCGTACAGATTGTATGGGAAGAAATCCGGAGGATCGGAGGAGATATGAGTCACATGGTTGCAGCTACTTCCGAGGATATTTATAGGATTCAGACATGGAGTACACCTACAAAGCATGGGGCACTAACGCTGAAGTTAGCTTTGGGAGCTGTGGTATTCGAGTGCTGGGCTGAACGGAATAGGCGATGTATGGAGGGTGAGGAACGACGAGTGGAGTCCATTATTCAGCAAGTGAAGGATGTGATTCGGATAAAAGGGCTGGGTATGCTGGAAAGAAAGGGAGACGAGCATGAGAGGGTGACATTTGCGACAACATGGAGGTAGCAATGGGTCTCTTTCTTTCGTTGGTGCAGATTTAAATTATGTAATAGCTAAGCAATGCGGGGCATGCTGTAATTCATTGTCGTAGACGGTGGAACTTGTGATAGAAGTGTGCTAGATTCGAATCTGAGCTTGTACCCAGCAAGTTCCGAATGCCTTGGTTGTGTGTTTGTTGGGTTGGTTTGTATGTAAGTCCGTTTACACAAATCAATAAAATTCGAGGTTGCGCCTCCCTTTTGCTTTGTAAAAAAACATCTGAATCACTTTACCTTCCTTTCATGTCAAGTTACTTTCTTTTTTGTTGCAAGCCTTCGACCATCCAAGTATTGACAGACCTCAAGGCCCCTACCAAAATATCTAAATGTTCAAAAATGAATTCAAACATTCAATAACAACAAAAAAATCAGAATATGAATGGAATTATTCGAAATAACTTACGTTTGAATAATGTTCACTAAACCTTTCCTGGAATTATTCAATGTCATAGGATAAAACCAGTAGAGTGTCCATATAAAGGTTCTACCACAACTAACATGCAATGTTTACTGAAAATCACTCATGTTAAATTACTTCATCCAATTGAAGGTGTTATAAAACATAATGAGCTAGTTATTTCTCCCAATATGGTAATATAAAATATGAAGTCTTCCTTGAGGCTTGCAACACCTTCGCAAATTTTATAGATCTATTGTCTTTACTTGGAGGTCCTCATTTTATAAGTAGAGTGGAACACAAAAAACTATAGGATCATTATTGCCCCTAATTAATCTAATCAAATTCTTAATTCTTTACTAAATATGCAAAAAAACAAGGAATAAAAACAAGTAAAGAAAATAGGGCAAAGCACAAGTGAACAAGGCCATTTTATAGAGGTTCGGCAACCTACCTACTTCCTCTCTTGCAAGCTCTGCTCGACTCTGTGAGCTCCGCTATGTCTTCACTATCAACTTCCAATTCCGGGCTGGGAGAGAACACCTTTACAAAGCAACCCTTGCAAACACCCTCTCAAGCTTGATTTCTTCTTCCTCTCACAATCGGAGAAGGATGCTTCGGGCTTTAGCCAAATCTTTACAACTTTGATGGCAATAAGTAACCAGAGTACTTGGACACTCTAACTTTGAGCACACTTGAGTATGATGTGGAATTTTGTTAAGTGGTGAAATTTTAGCTTCGAGTGTATAGAATTGGGGATTTAAAGATCAGGAGAAGTCTCTCTCGTATATGGAGCGATTCGAAGTACGAGAGTTGTATAAATAAGGTGTATGGACCTCTATTTATAGGATCATAAAGGTTTGTAGCTGTTGGGAAAGATTTGGTTGAAGTTTGTGTCAGATACACAATATAGAATTCTAAGTTCAGCAAATCTGTCCTAAATCGGTCGACCGATATAGGTTAAACGATTAACCATTTCCTCAAGTATAAGGAAACGTTCATGCCAACTTAAGCTATGGTCGAACCAATTGGGTTACAACTTAAGTCGTTGTTGGAACCAAATGTGGGGGTGGTCGACCGATTAGAGAGTTTTGACCAGGTAAAAGATTAGTGGTCGAACGCAAGAAGAAAGTTCATTCGACCGAAAATAACTGGCACTTTTGGGAGACAAAAAAAATTTCTTCATCCGGTTGACCTCCATGAAGGCATCGTTCGACCATTGACCAAATGTGTTTAGGGGTTTAGCTAGAATTATACGAATAGGATTGTTGACAGAATACGACAAGTATAACGGTCGTCTGGAAAATATGGGTAAACGGTTGACCGAAAAGTCAGAATAGGTTGACCAGTAGAGTTAGGTGAAATCACTATTTCGAAAAACCATTAATTGGTCGAAATAGTCGAACGGAAAACTTGTTTCATTCGATCGTTGTGCACAAACAGGCAGATGTTAAGTTTAAGTGATTTTCCTACCTAAGTTTGGGTGACCTATTGAAGTCCAATTGATCTGAAAATTTGTGTGTGACTTCTACAAGGAACCAAGTGTGTATGTGAATAAATTTTAACTCTTGTATACTTAAATTCACATAAGTTCTTAAGACTCAAATAAAGGAAAATCACGTCTTCAATTTGTTTGATTACATGTCTTGACTTCATTACATTCTTCCTTGAGTCTTGATCACCTGTAGATGTTAGCACAATACAATGTATATTCTATGCATGATGTGTGCTACACTACATTTCATTGTGATTAAGATTAGGTTAGTTAAATCATCAAAACAAGGATTAAGGTCAAAAGGCAAACAATAACCATACTTTTTGTCATTTGGCATTTGGTACAAACTCCTAATATAAACAAACTAACAACATTAAAAGTTAAATGTAACATAATTGAACAGTTATGAAAAAGACAAACATGACTTGTTTCAATTGAACCTGAATGATTGTCAATGTTTCCATCTTTTTAAACTGCAGGACATCACCTATGCAGACATATAACAGTTCTTCTATGCCGCTCTTGGTTGTTTTGCCTACCTTTTCTTTCGGTATAACACCTTTTATTGTAGAATCTACATATTTATCCTTTACAATAATGTACAACAATTTGCATATTCAAAGGCAATTGGCTCTTGTCACACAACTCCTGAGGAGAAGATACTTTTGACGATGGAAGACTATCCTGAGAAGAACAAAACAACATGAGCAATATATACAATTAGGGAGTTATAAAATTCAAAGGTAATAACATTGCCTTCTTTATTATTTCTACTTTTTTCCCGACAAGGATTCGAATTGGACATTCATCTTCAGGATTCACACTTCCCATTGTACTTCATAGTGTTGGAATAGGTGAGACCATTTCGGCTGATGCACTTAATTTGTTAAGTACAAAGCCATTTGTTCTTGCAGCGTATTGATATTTTCATCTCAATCCGTATGAATTACTTTCCTACTATGCTTAGAGGAGGATGATCCAAAGTATTATCATATTTTTATTCGACTACCGACCCACGTACTCGTCTAGCATGCTCCTCTCTGGGCTACAGTAAAATATATTTTCTGCCACTAAAATAAATTCACCTTCGGAGCCTTGCAGTGTATGATCATCCTATTATGTATAAAACACAAGAATCTTAGAAACTATATCATTTTCTAACGTTAAACACTATTTTATTAATTAATTATGTAGTATACAAAACACAAGAATTAAATGTAACCACTTACAATCTTCGTTGCAACCTCTGCCGACCAGAGTTAATGTAACTATTGTCCGGAGTAATGCGCGCTCTCTTCCACTTATCTTGACTATCTGGGGGTGACGGAGGAGCCAAATTACTGCCTTTCTCTTTGCTCAAACCAGCCTATAAAGCATCCAACCTATAAAGCTCCTAGTTCCTACAAACCGAAAAAAGAGATTTGCTATCATATTTAACATTTCAATGTGTGAAGGAAGTATGAATGCATATTTTACCAAAAATTCTGGAGTTAGCCTTGAGCTTTTGAATTCTTCCCATGCCGTCTGAGTAATAAAATGGTAAATTTTTCATGGATCTCGATCCCTATACTTTCCACAAATGAAATTGGAAGTCAACTTTGTTTTGAAAACTTTCCATCAAGTACCTACAAACAATATCTACTTCTTTCTCAACTCTTTAATTGATTGGAAAATAAATTTTTCCTGCAACACGACATAAAGAATAGTATTGAATAGATAAACAATATGTAGAGAAAGGAATTAACTTCAAAGTAAATCTGGATAATAATGAACTTACCATTGCATTCTTCCAAATTTGCCTATAAAGCCAACAAATCTAAAAAACAAAAAAGAAGCAAGGCGAGTACGCCATGCTAGTGCAAACAAGTGTCGGCTATAGAGTGGTAATCCCTAAATTCCTGTCCACTAGTACATCAAAAGTAAAAAGGCAAGGCAGCCTTGTATGAGACATGTCGCGTTATGACCAAACACTCTCAAAGAAAGAGAATTTGGGCGCTTCAGTAGCTTTCCTCACTAGTGGTCCACGTATCTGCATGATATGTGATATAACCATGCAAACATCTCTATAGCCTCTCCTGTAACCACCGAAGATTCTACAGTTGCATTTTGCCCATAGTTCATGTAGCGTAGCTGCAAAAAGGAGCCTTGTCCAGGACATCATGACCTTCGTATGATTCATGGAGTCATGGTCAATGCATGCAATCTCCCCTACGATGGTTACATCACAATCCGTTGTGAGGTGGAATCGGGAGTAGATCTCTGCTTCCTGTCATGTTGCGGTTTTTCATTAGATCATGGGTAAGAAGCTAGCCACGAGTAGCCTTCCATAGTGAAAACGACTTACAAGTTACAAACGTTGTCCTTTTAAACCCACGAATATATCTTGTATAGGCCATGTTTGTCCTTTAAAAAACAAGTGGGCCCTCAAAAAAAGCCCTTATTTTAAAGGACACATGTGTCCTTTAATATCGAATGTATCCTTCTACAAAAGTTCTATCCTAACAAATGTAACTTATGTCCAGTAAAGATCAAATATTCAAATGTCCTTTAAACTCCAAGTCTGTCCACAAAAATTGAGTGTGTCATTTATTCCTTTAAAGCACAACCTCACCATATATAACTTCATTTGTTAAAACGAGCCAACTCGTTTTGGTTTTCAATAATCACAAGCTCACTCATTTAAGTGAAGTAAGTAAACAATCGTGTGAATTTTTTTCTCTTCCTAACGTACTTACAAGTCTAAATCAAGCATAATTCACCAATCAATGTGTGAATAAAACTCAACTCATTCAACTTGTTCCAAGTTATATGAGTTGAGAATACTAATATAACTTGTTTAGAACTTGCTAAATCATCTAAATCAAGTAAATATCATCACTCAAATTGGGGGTTATTTACAAAAATAAAAGGTAAACCACAGCACCAACTAGTTGAGCCTTTAGATGACAACCCAAACAATTAAAAAGTGACAAATCTAAAAGCCAAGACCAAAGCAGTATGATCCAAACCCAATGGAAGATAACCTAAAATAAATCACGAAAAGGTCCAAAAATCAAGAGATAAAATCTAAAAAAGAGACCAAAATAAAGCTTACATGATGGAAATCGATGGAGACGGGAAAAAGGGGAGTTTGGCTAGCTCAATGGGTTTGTGTGTTTGATTTGGGTTCAATATTAAAAGTGATACGCCCAAAACCATGTTGGCGTATTGACAATAGACGTGGTATGCCTAAAACCAAGTCGGCCTTTCTACGACCATTATGGTAACTCAAACAGTCACATCAGATGTTCTTCGCCCGATGTCGTACGCTAATACCATGTCAGATTTCCAATATCTGACGTAATCAGGGCGACGTGGTATCCATTTTTTCCAGCAGTGTGGTTTTCCAATAGAAAATAAATAACTAATGTTAGACAATAATTTGAGGAACAAAACAATCAACGGGTTTAGATGGAATCAAAAGAAATAATCATTCAAGAAATTAAAACATTGATGAGATTAATGGGTGTGTGGATAGGGGCGGTTCCAGGATTTTAAGTCAGAGAGACACAATTTGTATGACATCAGGTAAAAGTCTAAGAGGCACAAAATCCAGTATAAGTATACTTAACCAGGTAAATCCAAACTACTTGATAAAGGTGAAATGTTTGTTCTTCATGATTGATCGTTTTATATTTAACCGCAAGTGCACGGTAACGTTGGAGCGGTGGCAAATACGAGTCGTCCACTGGGAGGTGTGTCGACACTTGGTTTGTGCGAAGGCGAGAGGTAAAGAAAGGGAAGAAAGGTTGGTTACACTAAACTACACTAAGATGCAAATGGAAATGGAAAAGAAGCAAGAAAAACTAAACCCCAAAGGGGGTAGAGAAATGATGTGAACATAAAGATGTGTGTGTGGTGTGTGTGTGTAATTAAGCTCCTCACAACATGTAGTGCATGAAATCATAAAACTACATCCAACTTTGCCTCCACATGAATTAAGATTTTACTACATCATTAAAACTTACAAGACAATAATTGGAATGAAGCTAAATGAACTCAAGTATAAAGACTAGACCCTACTATGCCTCCACATGAATTAAGATAAGACTACATCATTAAAACATACAAGACATTAGCTAAGGTAAAGGCAACAAGAGTTCATACACTACAACTTGTGTTTCCAATATTAATTCATATCCATATCCTAACCTTATCATTCCCCATAAAATAGATCCACTAATCAAAGAATAAGCTAAGCTTCATTCAAGAGCATTAGCATATCAAAGATAAGAGTGGAGGCCCATTAGATGGTTATGGAAATCATTTAAAGCTCAAGGGATTAAGATAACACACACTTAATACACTACATGATTATATCACATATTTCTCCACCCCCCAAATAGGGATGGAACTACTCACTACTCATTACACTAACTATATTAACAGAAGCAAGCATAATACTGAAATGAAACTATACTAATCAAGCAAGAAATATAAAAGAAGCATAAAACAAAACAAGCAATAAAGCAAACACATAAAAGGAAATCAACTAAGTAAGAATTAACAAGCTAAAGAAAACAACTATTATTAACTCACTCAAATTACAAGCAGCTCTTCCTCCACCAGAGTTTTGCTTCAAGGCTTCACTCTTAGTAGGGAAGATGCCACCAAAGAGAGAGATAGCTACAATGGGAGGTGAAGAGTTCTATTTATAAGCATGGAAAAAGGTAATCCGGGACAATCCCCCGATGTGGGACTAAACTAATACCAAAAATAGCCTAAACACACATTAATACAAGTCCAGGAGAAAACTTAGTGGATCTGGGCTTAACCAGACCGCCAATTGGCCGTTCCAGACCGCCAATTGGCGGCCTATAAGCTTCACATCCCATTGGCTCTTCTGGTGGGCTTTCCTTGGAGTGTTTCTTGGTCTTGAATGCATCTAACTTGTTTAGTGGAGCTCCGACCCGAATCGAATTGACAAAATACTCCCCATGATGGCGTGGAGTTTCCTGTTTTGCTCTTAGGTCCTTCTGTCTTACGATCAGGTCCTTCTCCGTTGCATCTCAGTCCCTAGGTCTCACAAATAAGTCCTTTTTTCCTGCTTTTGGGTCCTTTCATGGCTCTTCTCTTCAAACCTATTTATTCCTGAAAACTAAACATAAAACTCGTAACATAGCATTGTTTAGGGGAAAGATAATGGATATAAGATACAAATATAAACATGAAATGATGCCAATCACTTCACCCCGAACTGCTTTGAACCTTTGCTTGAGCCATTGGCTTTGGAAACATTCCCGCCAAAAAAATTATGTAAGGTGATTGTCTTGTGTATGCAAAAAGATAAGATGTCGCGCCAAAGATCACCTAAAGGTTGACCCTCGTACCAAGCATCCAAAAAACAGTATACCCTTCCTATTAGAGCACGGTAACGGGCTGGGCCAGCCCGGCCCGAGCCCGTTGGCCCGCCAACCTAAATGGCCCGGCCCATTTCAAAGAGGTCAGGCCTGGCCCGACCTGTTTTTTTTTGTTATTTGTGAGCAATTGAGTCAGGCCTAAAGCCCAACATGTTTATTTTTTCCAGGTCGTGGCCCGGCCCGGTACCCACCTCTACTTCCCATCTCGTATAGTTACTTGGTTGTATTTGCAAAGAGTTGGTAGCCACATTAGTAAGTCTCTAAATTGGTTGAAGCCCAAAAATTCCTGGCTTGGGATGAGTCCTTGTTGAAACCGAGAAAACATGTTCAGAATCTGGTCTTCGATATTGACTAGTAGAAATTCAAGTTATATCATATATGGTCTCGGTGATTTGCAAGGTGTAAGGGAAAATGTTACCTCCTTGATTTTTTTTTACAGAGAAGTCCTGAGTGAAGAGATCCGGCCGGGTTCTGAATTTTCAATGATGATACCTAGCGAGCACAAAAACAAGTACGTTTGCAGTTTCAAGTTCCAATGATACTGACCTACTATGTATTATCTAAACGTAAACTTGCTAAAAATGAAATTGAGGTGGAATTAAAATATTTAGTGTCGGAAATCGTTACAAAACAATATGTTATCTGTGGATTTTGCATTATATGTACAAAAATAATGTTGGAACACGACACTGTTTTTCGTGTAACATAACAAGTGTAAAATCCTCAAAAGCGGAAGAAATTTTAAAAAATTAATATAACACAAACACGAGGATATTACACAAGAAAACCGGCAACTAGTGCACCAACATATATACAACATATATAACTGAGAGTTTCAAGAGTGTGATTACAACAAAAGCTAAAGGAAATGTACATGTAATCATTAAGACCTCAAAACAGGGAAAAGCAGGATCTGGCTCCGAACACGCTCCTCCTCGGTCACCACCTCCTAGTGCCGCTCACGACCTGAAATAAAGCATGACTATGTCTGAGTTTTCCATAAGGAAACCCCGTATGCCAAACTCCTATCACGATAAATGGACTAGATATCTATAAGCATGTATGATATGAAATTCAGTAAACAACATCAACGTCTCACTGGGCCTCTGGGAACTCACTCTCTACCACTGTAGACACAAGCAATAACAGGACTCGTGGGTCCTCTAGCCCAACCCTCACACGTGCCCCAGCCACCACAGCCGGAAACATCCTCGGCTACGACACAACGCTGGATCACTATCTGACCGGCAATGTTCGTACCGTTTCCCATCCAGGGCCGGGGATCCGTTGCCTTCAAAGCTGATCCAAGGAACCACTCTCAGGCCGACAATGTCCATATCGTTTCCCCTCCAAGGCTGGGGACCCATTGCCCTTAAGCTGGCTCCACAACACCAACAAACCACTCCCAGGTCGGCAATGTCTGTACCGTTGCCCCAAAAATGCCGGAGACCCGTTGCTCTTGAGCTGGCTCCACAACACCAAAATAACACAAAACTGCACCAAAACGGTCGAACAAAACCACCAAACTGGTCGACCGAAGCCCTCTCTGCTGGACTGATCCAACCGAAAAACCCGTCAACCAGTCGAACGGCAAAGGGGACCCGTTCGACCGAAATCCACCAGTAAAAACCCCTTGCCGCATAAAAAACACAAACGGTCGAACAACACGAGATCGACGGTTGACCGAAAACGGGGCAGTAAAATCTAATTCATAACAAAATACACCAGTCAACCGAACCATCAAATGGTCGGACAAACTTTAAGTTATTTTAATTTGTCGGTCGAACGAGGTCTTAAGGAGGTCGGCCGTTTTGTGGTCTACACCCACAACCGACTTAAAACAGTGTTTCGATCGAACGGCAAAGGGGTCCCGTTCGACCGAAAGCCACCTCTAGCACCCTCTTCTCGCTTAACATGCACCACCGGTCGACCACCCAAGGGTATCGTTCGACCGGTGCAAGAGATAATGTCAAAATTACACTACAACCGGTCGACCGAATCAAGCTACCGGTCGACCGTTACAGTGCAGAAAATTGCTGCACAGGTCCGACGAGTCATCCGGCCTACCGTCGACCACTCCAACACCCACAAAAACATAAGTGAGTATCAAAGTAAAGCTTGACATACCTTGAAGGCTTGAAGAAGTCTTTGAAGAACCACCGCGAGCGTCCCTTCGAGAAAACTCTCATCTTCCGGCAACTCTTCGAGCCCGGTCACCTCTTCCAATCAAACCACCCTGATCCCCTCAGTTCGCGCCAATAGAGCTGGGAGTGAGTGAGATGAGAGTGAGAAACGCGAGAGAGAGAGGAACGAGTGAGTGAGGGAGAGAGAAATAAACCCAACCTTTATACATTTCTCCCCTCCATCTCCACCATCAAACCCAATCTTCTCCAACTCAATCCCAGCCCTCCATCCAAAAACCTCCTATTTGCCACCTAAAAGGAAATTAACCCAATTAATAAGGGTTTAAGATATTACAACAAGTACTCAAATTCAAAGGTGTTTTAAAAGAGAAATCATGATGAAAGTGTTTAGATGCAAGAACACCTCAATAAATGGATTAACAATGCAGACAGTGCGGAATGATGTGAGATGAATGGATTAAATATTGGGACAGATCATAATTTGCCCTCTACAGAAAACTAGTGGAAAGACACGAAGACAAAAAAATAGGGACCACTCAACAGTAACTCGTAAAAGCATGAATTAAATTTCTCCAATATTATGGGGTGTAATTCCAACTTGTGTTTGAGACTTAGAGCTAAGTGATTTTCTGGTCTAATTGTTGTTGGGTTGTCAACTCCAAAGTTGGGGTTAATGATGAAAGACCCCCATACTTTTCTAGTTGATATGTGCACATGTGAATTGGGTTTATTATAAAGCCACTTGCTTCTTTGCCCATATAATTATGCTAACCTTCTTGCTGTGCACTACATCTCAAGTTGCCTATTTTCAAATTAAATTTTAAACCTAACGAAGATATCTTCTGTCGGTGGTGGTTTCAGGAGAATTCATTTGTAGATCTTTGATGTTGTTTCATATTATCTGAAAGTGATCTCAAGATCAAGATCTGTGTTGCTTTCTTCTTATTAACAAGGGTTGCTTATTCCAGGTGATCTTTAGCTACTTTTTCTTTGCTTGTTGATATTGGTTTCTTCTGAATTCCTTGAAAATTCTGTCCATCTAGAGGATAACTTATATATTCCTCAAACGTTTCCCAATATCTCCGTGCTTCTATCGGACACCCCTTTAAGTGTTTGTAATATTACCTTATTTGAAGCATATTTTTGTTCCTTTCTGTGAAAGATGGTTCAATGTGGGTTGCATGATCCGCGGAGAGTATGCTATCTAGATACCTCATTGAGCTCTCCAGAAAAGGACTTTTAATTAGTATTTGGTATCAATTTCATGCTTTTGATTTTGGTACGTACTTTGTGATGATATTCATGTCGTTTCCTCACTGAAGGCATGGACCTTAAAATATATTAAATAAAGAGTAAAAAATATACTCCACTTTCCTTATCAATTTCACTTAAATCTTCTCAGGCAAAGATCAAACTCTTAAAATTTTAACTTGCACCTCGAAATTATTCCCCAGAATCAAAATTACATCCTTAGATTTCGTCTTTCATTTAAATCAAACCATAAGAAATACTTCCTCATACAGCTCATGTATACTTGTAGAAGACCATGCCCTTTCAGGGATGTTGTTCTTTAAAGCATACTCGATTATATACATAATCGTCAACGTTACTACAAAATCCTCAAAAGAGGTTCTCTAACGAGCAAAGGACATGCCGGTCGAAATGTTTCTGGCTTTACCTTGGCAATAAGAAAGACTACTTTTATGGCAAATTTGAACATAGACGCAAACAAGTTCCATTACCACAATAAATTAGAATGGCTAACAGTTCAATTTGCCATTTTTATCAACTTCTTTTGGAATACCTTTGATAATAACCTCTAACTCTATAGAAAATAAGACAAATGCAAGAAAATAGTAATAATTGGCATCTGATGACTTATCAATCTTATAATATAGTTTTTCTTTACATTTTACAGGATAGGTTGATGGACAATCCAAACTTCTTGAAGAACTTCGTGACCAACCCTGAACACAACTCGCAACCTGTACACGGACATCACCATGCTGAGGTTAGAGTTTGTAAAAATTCGACCATAGCCAGCATTGAGAACAATTACTACTCACACGACAACCAAAAACAAATTGGCTCAACCAACATAGGTTCCACATCATCCCAACAATTTTTTTCATTTGGTGGGAAGAGGGATGATGTAATCGGATCTTCTAATGTATCACAAGGAATTAAATGGGATCATGTTGAAGACAAATCAGCTAAGTGTTCGAGGATAAGTGTTGCAACAAATATTAGAGCATCACCAGAACATGCTAGGGACCATATACTAGCTGAGAGGAGGAGGAGGGAGAAGCTTAGCCAAAGGCTAATAGCTCTTGCAGCAATAGTCCCAGGATTGAAGAAGGTAAGCCCTTTATATACGACTTACCTAATATGACTATCATGTGTTCTTTTCAGAACAATGGTTAATAACAACTAAACAATTCAGTAGTTTGGTTGTTCGAATTTGATGGGTTGATGCCGTTATCGCACTTTGTACAGTCAAATCTTATTGATGTTGGAGGCTATGGATCAAAGACTTGTATAAGTTCTGGTTGGTCCAACTTGTCAAATTTGGGACGCATAACATGAAAAATGGCTATGACAAAATATATTTAGACAGATGCACATATGAAACTTCACGTTTGCAAGTCATATGTTTGCCTGAAATTTAGTTCCGGCTTACAAGTTTTTTATTTAGAATTCGATGTGTTTCTTCTTTACAATGCTTGTTGGTAATTAAGTACCATATTTTCGACATATATAATAGTATTCACATTTTGGAATCTTCTTTTGTCTGGTGTATATACAAATCAACTATCAATTGTAACAATTGGTATGTCATTTGACTTATTATTTTGCAAAGCGATTATTTGCCTTGATCTAACATGTAAAGTTTCACATACATTTTTGAAGACGGACAAAGCCTCTATCCTAGAGGATGCCACCAATTATGTGAAGCAACTTCAAGTGAGAGTGAAGAAACTAGAAGAAGGAAACCAAAACAAATCCATCGAATCAGTTGTGCTCGTCAGGAAATCCCAGCTCACAGCCGAGGACATCGTCTCCCCTAGCTCTTCCACCTCATCCTCTTGCTCTATCACCTGCAACAAAAAGATTGAAGGGAAGACCCCTTTCAAGGACACGAAACTCCCAGATATCGAGGTTAGGGTCTCCGACAGGATGGTTCTTGTGAGGATCCAATGCCACAAGCAAAAGGGATTTTTCGTCAAGGTTTTGGAAGAGATGGAGAAACTCCATGTTGAAGTTGTGAACAGTAGTTTGATTCCTTTCGGCTCAGCTCTTGACACGACAATTGTGTCCCAAGTAAGCTATATATCCTACGTGGTATTTCTTTACTATTTCGTATTTGTATTTTTCATCAAAAAAACATTTTCAAATATTTATACATCTTGGTGTGCATGTATATGTAGCGTCAAGGTATAAAAGCACACTATTGATTTAGAGAAAAATGCGTCCATCACTTGATTGGATAGAGAATGGTGGAGGAGGAGATATTTATAAGTGTTGTTGCCTTGCTTAGTCAAGAAGAAAAATAGAGTTAGGAGAATAGGAGGAAGGATGAGTGTTTGTGAGAGGAAAGGGAGAATAAGAGAAGGAGAACGATCTGCTGAGTTGAGGTAAGTTCTCTTTTAGTAGCTCAAATGAAGTTAGAAATTGAAGTTCATGTTCATTTTTGTGCTTGGTTTTGTTTGGTAAATGTAACAGAAGAAATGAAGGATTTTAAGAGACATTGATGAAGGAAAAAGATGAAGATTTGGATATGGTTTTTGGAGTCAAATCGAAGTAATTTTTATGATACAGAAGGGATGTTAAGGAAAATAAATGTGCATGTCGTCCAACATGCATTTGATTACAGCTTATAAGATTTTGTATGATGTTGTTTGGATCTTCTAGTCCGTCTATATACTTCTTATATAGAACTAAAATAAGGTACGTATACCGATGGTCGGTGCTATCAACAAAATTACAAATTATATGAAAAATGACTACCCTCCTTTTTAGCAAAATAAGTAAAAAACAATTCTAGTTTAACATTGAGCTTTAAATATTTATATGATCGAGAAGTGGTGTAATTTTCATAGTTTTTATCTGATAAGTTTCATAGTAATTTTCAGTTAAATGTAGACATTGGTAATTTAGTGATCTAAGGTTTCTTGAATGACTACTCATTTTGAAACAAATCAAACGACAATCTTATGATATGTTTCTGACATTTCAGCAATTAATTAATGACAGTAAAAAAGTCTAGATGCCGATAATATAATTTTTTTGAGTTCCTGATTCCAATGATATGTTGTTTAATTTTGTTTTTAAATATTTTTCTTAAATCATTATCATACGGCATTTGTGTTTGTTATGTTGATGTAGATGGAAGATGGCTATTGCATGAATGCGAAGTTTCTTATGGAGAAGCTTAACTCAGTTTTGACCAATTAGTTTCACTCAAAGGTCTCCTGATTCTAGCATCTCTCTCACTCACTCAATGATAAAAAAGTACCTTTTAAATATCTAGTGGTATCCACAATTTGCAATACTTCATGTCCATTTGACCAGGATTTGTTGGATTAGTAACATCCAGGTTGTATGAGATTTCTTAAATGAGCGTGTTGGACAAATGGAGAGGTTAGTTTGTTAACAATGATATTTTTTGTTATGGTTAGTTTTCATGATTGTCAAATTGTTTTTTTTATGAAAGTAGAACACAAATTGGCGAAATGAGAAGTCCAGAATAAATGAACAATTATAAGTAGTTAGCTAGTATGCATAATTATAACGATATAATGTAATAATACATATAAACATTTGTGAGGGGTTTTTCTAGAATTTTCTTTTCCAACTTAATTAAATACTTTGTGCCTAAATAACTCAACTATTTCAATTTCACACAGAATGCTTCAGTTACTAAATGTGAATTTCTAATCCGTAGCTATTATATAGAACTTCCATGGTTATTGATATTTTAATCCACAAGATAATATAAGTAAACTTACTCTTTAAGCAAACTTGAGTTGTCATGTGTTTCAAAGCAAAAATTTAGAACATCCAAGTAGAAAAGTCTTGAAGTTCATAATGTCGCGGGTCGTAATTATTATCCAGACCCTTTCTTCATTAATCAAGGGTAAAGCCACGGTGCACTTCTCATGGATTTGTTCGTTAGCTTTCGTTAGATTGTAACATCTAGTTAATCGACATGTGTACATTGTTATACATGCTCCTGTTTGTATTGTCAACAGTACTACATTGGACCGATAGATGACTTCAGGAGTTTCTCATTGGTCGATGTCTCAAAATGCGAAGGAAATTCATTTCCTCTTTTTCTATTGGTTTTGGAAACCCATATTTTTCCTGAAGACGACTAGTTGCTAAAGATGCTCTCCTTTCTATGTCAAATCCCGAAACCTGTTCCCGAAAGAAGTGCTCCGCGGGAGGATGCGCGTACACCAGTGCTCCATCTTATTTAAAAGCAAGAATTTGTGGAACCTACATTTTAATTAACCGAAATTAATTTGGTGACTACTCAAAGTTTTATGGACTGGAGTGGGTCCTGTTGGTTGACTATCTGAGTCTCATGTCTTGTAAAACTTCGTTCACTACTATTCTAAATCCAAGCGCAGAACTTGAAAATAATGAACACAACATACTTAATATACCGACTAATGAATGGATTATATTACCCGCAACTCTTGCATCTTGCTAATTGCAAGAATTGTGCATAGTGATGTACATTAAAGACCTAGGAAGCTTGTGATGGTTGGTGTTTGTCCTACCGTAAGTGGTATTATTTTATATATTCCTCTTCCCATAGACATGCTTGTGCTTGAGATATAACTTCTTTAGTTCGGGAAGGAATCATATCGGGACACTTACCCAACGCACAAGCTTACGTAGTTCCACTAGTGATTATTATAATACAAAAGAAAATCTATGATTAATAATCGAAGCATATGTTTGCACCGGGTTTAGCTTTGGGAGACATTCTCCGACTTTGTTAACAACTTTCGGCCCTTCATTATTAAGGACACAACAACTTCAAGCGACTAGAGTGCATATCGGATTAGTTGCTCAAATCTCCTCCGTACTGAAGAAAACTTTTGTTTAGTACCATTTCTGATACTTTTGAAGATGCTTATCATGTTCCATTACTATAGTAAATAAAGGTGTTTGTTGAGAAACATATCAACATATCTTGCAACTCTGGCGAAGATCTTTATTTCTTGATTAGATTATGAGATTCAGATTTGCAGGTTGCCAAATTATTCGATGGCAAAATCATGCCAGCCTAGTCGTATATCTTCACAAATCATGATTGAGCTTTTTAAATAATTGGAATACTATTTTATATAGCAAAGCATTTCTCTTTTAGACGATGGTTTAGAAACAATGAGCCAAGAACTAATAGCCATTTTTTAGCATGACAGCAAATAGCATCATATATATCAACGGTGGACTATGTGGATAGAGAAATATAGTTATCCTAGCAGAATATAAGGTAAAAGAATATCAAAATTGGAAATACCTCACCCAAATTCAAGTATAGAACATGCTAATCGTTGTTAACATGATGTATGGATTTTATATGCATTTTCAATTGATTTTTATATTTAAGTTGTAATTTTTTTATGTTGAAGACTATATAGCCTTCAACAATGCTGGCATCAGACCTCTGTCGATTGTTACAATAATTCTTCAACATACTCACTCATGTACCACTCGAAATGATATATCCATCACAGAAATACCAGTCCCGTTAATTTAATTTCTTGAGCTAGATAAACTACCAAATGCACCATGCTGACAAAAAACAATTGAAGAAGTACATCTCCAACGTACATATTGTAACAACCACTTCATGGTACAAATTATCTAATTAGTATTATATCATACATTGTATTCATTCTATATATTCTTTATTTTTACCCTATATCTATTACTTAAGTGTTTATTTGATATGTTTCAGGGTTTAGCAATAAAGAAGAGAAAGAAAGAGAAAATGACCTAAACGCAAGAAGAATTGACTGATTTGGAAGGTTTTGGACACGTTTGTAATGCCCAAGGACATGAATGTAAGTCAGGAATGACCCAAGTGAAAACCTGGAGGGACCTACATGTAAAGAAAACTTGTTGGTTGCAAAAGTCTGTAATCTCGTGAACCTGAGAATTAAATCAATAATTAAAACCAAACAAGTTCTAACCAACAACTCCGGGCGCACCCCACGTGTTTATTATAAGGTGAACTAAAGTCGTAGTCAAAATTTGTAGGCGACCAGACAAAATTGATCCACCCGTGGCAGATTAAAATCCACCACTGACGGATCCGGTTAAGAGTTTGGCAGCCAGATTTCTCCAGCGGGTCGGGTTGTCGAGTTAAAGAAATATGCAACCTCCAGATCTGATTTATAGTTGTCCGCTTGCGCCCAGATCCATCCAAAGTCTCTAATTTTATATAAATACACTTGTAATGACTTCTTTATTCTTCTTCCTTCCTCTCCTCCTTAGGTTAGTTTCTTTTCTTGTTTAGTAGAGTGTGTTTTATTTATTGTTTATTATAGTAGGTTTTAGTGTAGTGGAGGAGAAAATGAGCAACTTTGTATTCTTTATTTTCTTAATCAAGTAAGTCTTTATGTTTTTCATGTTGTTATATTTTCATTTGATGCAATTTTTTGTTCACTTACTTTGGGTTGTGTTGTTTTTTATCTTTTCTTATGTTTAGAGATGAGTATGGAGTAGTCCATCCCCATTGGGGGTGTAGAAGAAGATGATGTAATCATGTGATGTATTAGGTGTTAGTGTTAATCCTGACCTTTGAATCTCACATGATTTCCATAACCATCTAATGACATTTTCACTCTTATCTTTGATGCGCTAATGCTCTTCAGTGATGCTTAGCACGTTCTTAGGATAGTGGGCATATTTTATGGGGAATGTTGAGGTGAGGATAAGTATGGAGTGGAAGAAGAAAACATGACATGTGCTCTTGTTGGCCTCATCTTAATTAATATCTTGTAAGTTTTAATGATTGTGTAAATCTTATTACATGTGGAGACATAGTGGGGTTTGGTCTTTATGCATGAGCTCACTTAGCCTCATTTCAATTATTTTCTTGGATGTTTTAATGATAATGTTTTATCTTTTTTCATGTGGAGGCAAAGTTGGATTTGGTATTATGGATTTCATGTATTACTTGTTGTGATGAGCACAATTCAACATACACGTACACATATCTTCATTTTCACATTCTTTCCCTACCTCTTAAGGGGTTTATTTTTATCGTTTGTTTTCTAGTTTTATACGTATCATAGTATAATTCCGACCTCATTTCTCTTTTCTTTTCCCACTCAAGTATTGTCGATTTCGACTCGCACGCGCTCTCTATGGACTCGACCCGTACTTGCCACCGCTTCATCGTGGTCGTGCAGTTGCGGTATTATAACTGAATCAACCATTATCCAAGTAGTTCAGATCGATTACTTTGTTGCAAATTTTGCTAACGAATAAACAAAGTTTGATAATTATGTGTTAGACGTGTTTCGGCAATATCAATTTAATAGAAACAGACATAAGCTGCTGCATCAATACATGACAATCATGAGACTTCAAACCAAGTCGTTTCAAAATTTTCATCGAAACCAAACTACTAATATTTGAAGAATACCCTACGGGACTTTAACACCGCATAGACTTTGACACAAAATTGTCTTATATTTTATAGATAATGTGTAATGACCTGGTGGTAAAAAATTATGGGTCCCTTATCCTCTAGTGCTAGTTTTGCTCGTATACCAAAGTGTACAACATCAAGTCTGACATTATAACCATCTTTAATCTTACCATGAATGTTCAAAAGAGTTCTTAGTAAACTATCACATAATTATGTTTTTCTAAAGTTTGCCAGTAAGGTAGGTCAAAAAAGATGGATTTCTTTTTCTAATTGCTCTTACCATTTCCACAATTGTAAGGCTTGACGAATTCACATTTAATGTTCTTCAAATATTCATAAACTTGTTTGGCTTGGGTGTTTCGTTATATTCCTAACCATGTATTAGTCTATATATATGATTAAATGTTTCATATAAGCGCAAGTGCACGACCGCGTTGACGCAGTGACAAATACTGGTCGATCCACAGGGAGGTGTGTCGACTTTGGTTAGTTCAACGACGAGTGGGAAACAAGATGGGAGAAGGAGTTTGATTACACTTCACTAAACTAAAAATAAACAATAAATAAAACTAAACCCCATGGAGTGGAGGTGTGTAGGTATGTTTGTGTGAGTGAGTCTTCTTTTCAATTAGAAAGAAATGTAGTTTGTGTGGAATACAAGTAGAAGCTAGTGTAGAATCTAAGTGTAGGATACACAACACTACAAGGAAAACCATGAACATGCATATATCACATAAAGTTGAGGTTGATTTTAGATTCTCAAACATGGAATAAGTACCTAGTGTGACCATTAGAGCATAAATCAATCCTACATACAACCTAAATCATTCATGTAAATGTGCACCAAACATGGATCTATACATAACAAACCATTCCCATCAAATCATAACAAGCAACAAGATAAACTCTAACGCTAGCATGATATAAGTACCTAGTGTGGACATTATCCCATCTAATACAAGTTTAAGCATGCTACAAGTATAGATCTATATTAAGCATATGAAATGACACAAATAAAAGAACTCATCACTATCACATAGTCTACATTACCTCCACCCCATAAGGGGATGGAACTACTCACTACTCATTAAGAAGATAAACAAAATTAAACTAAGCATGCAACATTTGAAAGAGACAATATAAAACTAACAAAGAAAATTATTTTATTGACACGACTCACATTACAAGTAGCATTCTTCTCCACCTTGAGTTTTTGCTCCAACGCTTACTCTAAGTAGAGAGAATGCCACCAAGCAATGGGTAAATACAAAGGAGAAGGAAGAGTTCTATTTATAGTCATAGAAAAAGGCAATCGGGGACAATCCCCCGATGTGGGACTAATGCACTACTAAAAATAGACATAAAACACTCTAATACATGACCGCCTAAAGCTTATCGGATCCGAGCAAAACAAACCGCCAATCAGCGGTCTATATGGTCTGGATCCGGTCTGGATTTGGAGTGTGGTTGTTTGGCTTGATTTCTTTATGTATGATGCACCCTTATTGGTTGTGGAGGTTGCGACCAGAATCCAATTGCCAAAATACTCTTCATGATGGTGTGGAGTTTCTTCATTTGCTCATGGATCCTTTTGGTTTTACATTTGGTTCCCTCTCTCTTTCATCTCAGTCCATAAGTCTTGCAACTTAGTCATTTTTTTTGCTTTTAAGTCCTTTTTTAGTCTCTTCATTTCAATTCTACTTATTCCTGAAACTTAAACATAAAACTTGTTACGTAGCATTTCTTAGGTTAAGAATAAAGGATATAAGACACAAATATATACATGATATGATGTCAATCAATATACCATTGTAATCCCTCCTCTCCTACTTCTTCTTGCTTCTCCATTAGTTTTAGGTTTTATTTTGCTGCTTCTTAGTGTAGTTGGAGGAGAAGAAGCATACTTTGTAATCCTTTCATTTCAATAAATAGTGAGTTTTGTTCTTTAAATACATGTCTTTTACTTTGATGTAAATTCTTTGATGTTGTGGTTTGGTTATTCTTGTTTTCAGTTATTTACATTATGGGTTCATGTTGTTTTTATGCTTTCTTTAGTTTAGAGATGCGTAGAGAGTAGTCGATTCCCATGGGGGGTGGAGAGGAAGGTGATTTGATCATGTGATGGATTAGTGTGTGTTAATCTTAATCCTATGATCCTTACATGATTTGCATAATCATCTAATGGGATTTCACTCTTATCTTTGATGTGTTAATGCTCTTAAATGAAGCTTAGCACATGCTTAGATTAGTGGGCCTATTTTATGGGGAATGATGAGGTTAAGATAAGGATGGAGTGGAAGAAGGAAGCAAGGCATGTGCATGCATGTGCTCATGTTGGCTTTATTCAAATTAATGTGTTGTATGTTTTAATGATTGTAATAAGTCTTATTTCATGTGGAGACATAGTTGGATTTGAGTCATTTTGCATGTGAACATATTAGCTTCATTTCAATTATTGTATTATATGTTTTAATGATAAGGTTTTATCTTATTTCATGTGGAGGCAAAGTTGGAATTGAGTTTTATGGATTTCATGTATGACAAGTTTTGATGAGTACATTTGAACACACACACAACATACATTTTCGTATTCACATTCTGTCTCTACCCAACGAGGGGTTTAGTTTTATTGCTTGTTTTTCTAATTTCCCACATATTGTAGTTTAATTTCGATCACATCTCTCTTTTCTTCTCCCCCACTCTAGTATTGTGAATACGACTCACACACGCTCCCTGTGGACCAACCCGTATTTGCCACTACTTCAACGCAGTTGTGCACTTGCGGTATTTTAACTGATTCAATCAAGTTTTTGGCGTTGTTGCCGGGGAGCTTCATTTTTGTAGTCGAGTTCACCATTTCGGTGGGATTTTTTCTTTGTTTTTATGTTTGTTTTTCTCTTTTGGTGACTCCAAGGGACTACAAGTGCAGAGGAGGATCTACATGAGCATAGAAGGATTCTTCTGAAGTCTAGGGATAAGAATCCCCAGACAATCTGTTAGTAGTGGATTTTAATCCGCCACTGGCGGCTCTGGTGTGTGATTTTGAAGTTTTGTTTCAACTGTAGCTTCATTTGCTTCTTATATGTTGTTTCCTGTCACTGTTGATGTCATGCATGCTCTATTTTTGTGTTAAAATTTAATTTTGCTTGCATGACCCCTTGTTAAGACAACTTGGACCATAAAACTCAAAGCAAAATATTATACTTATTGCCATCTAGTTCATGCATCATTTGTAGACCTTGCACGCATTTGTCTTTTCGTTTCTTTACATTCTTGTTGTAGATTGATGCTGTGAGGTATGTGCACCCGATCTCTCATTCCCGCATGTTTAGATCATCCATTAGGAAGTAAGGTGCATTGCAACAAGTGTGAGTTGAACGTTTGTTTGGAAAGTTGATTTCTAGATTAAGACTCCAAAATGGTACTAAGGAGGGGTTGTACAAGATAAGGTGGGGAATTTCATCACCCTTTTCTTAGCCCCAAAAATCACAGTAATCAAAGCCTTAATTCTAAAAGCAAGTAGACATTTTCCGTAAGGATTTCGGATGCACTAGGAGAGCGATCGAGTTGAGACCGTCATGACCTGATCGGCGCCGCCTGCCTTGTCGATAGTAGGAGGTACTAGATCTTCAGATCTTGTATCACTTGTTGGGCATTGTGGTCTTCGTTGTAGGGAGGTGAGGTGTGTCGAGACTAGTGATCTCGAAGTTAGGCGTCGTCTAGCCTAAGGACCCACAGCTATAAGTTGTTTGAGCCTTGTTTGCTTGTGTGCTTCTACCTTCACCCACTACCCATGCTAGCTCTAGGGATTCTTCCTTTCCTATCTGCGTCTTCTCCTCCTCTATATTCTTCGTTATAGCCTCCTCCTCTGATTACACCTTCTGTTGTGTGTTGTTGTAGAGTCGAGTTGAGCTTTTTATGCGAGGTTGGGTTCATTCTGGTGAGAGTGCTCGACTTGAGAGAGTGCATGTGTCTGAGATGGATGAGCTAGGTGTTCGCTCATCTCCGCCTCGTGCTCCTTTGGAGCATGATGCCGAGTTGTCTTGTGGCGATGTGGGAGATCGAGTTCCATACATGGATTACCTCAGTCCACTCCCACCACCACGTAGACCTCCTTCTCCTCCTCCTCCGACTCAGGAGGAAGAGGAATTTTGTCAGGATAGAGTTTGGTGCACCACATCCTTTAATTTGCTCGACAGTATAGACTGATGATTTTGTGGGAGCGGACCCATCCTGTTTGGGTCGTGCAACCTTCTTGCATTGTTCTCCCGCCGGCTCACGGGAACAACTATGAGTTGAAACCTCAATATGTGAGCATGCTTCCTACCTTCACTACCAATAAGGAGGATACATATAATTTTATACGTGAGTTCAAGGAGGTATGCTCCATGTTCAAGCTTCAACAACTTGATGAGGATTCTGTCCGGTTGAGGATGATTTCTTTCGCGTTGAAGGATAACGCGAAGCAATAGATGTACATCGTCCTGGCGAGCTCTTTTCGGTCTTGGGATGACTTTGTGACAATCTTTCTGAAGAGATTTTCCCCCCAAAAGAAAACTCAACAGATACAGCACAAGATACATCAAATGTATCAGACTGAGATCAAATCTTTTAATGCTTTCTTTGAGAGGTTCAAAGAACTTCTCCAACAGTGTCCTCGTCATGGACTTGAGCTATGGCAGCGGTGCCCAATTGTTTATGAGGGCCTCAACTACAACACCTGCACATTGTTGGAGTCGATGTGTCAATGTGAATTCCTAATTAAACCCATTGATGAGGCATGGTAAACTTTTGAATTGATGGATGAACGTACCATTGAGTGGGACACCATGAGAGAGACACCAGCCGCTAGGTCTTCTGGTCGAGCTGGATCATATCAAGTTGAGTCAACTATCACGTCTGAGGCGAAAATGACTGCTCTCATGCATAGGATTGAGAGTTTAGAGTTGGATTGAGCTTCAGTAGCTCAGGTCGCTACTTCCGCGTGTAGTAGGTGTGGACTTACGGGACAGGATGAGTTGGAATGTGTTTACACTCCAAGGGATACTGAGCATGCAAATGCGATGTATCAACAAAGGCCCCGTAATGACTCGTACAGTCACTCCTACAACCCGGGATGGAGAAACCACCCTAACTTCTCTTGGGTACCCGTACAGTCACTCCTACAAGGTACGAACTATTAAGTGAAAGTGTCGTGGAGTTTGCAATATTTGGAAAAATCGAAGAAGCATTCTTGATAAGATAAAAACCACCTTGTATATATATCAGTTGTGTTCTTTGCAATTTGAGTGATACATTTTTACTTATGAATGTCATATTAATTCTCATATATATTAGTGGAGGATATTATATATTTTTCTTGTTAATCCCTGGGATTTTAAGTTTTTTACATAGCAAATTTTTAGGGGAGGTTCTGCCAAAATTACAATAAAATTATAAACCTAATTGTTATTAATAACATGATATTCTATGTTTAACATGTTTTCCATCTTAAAATTATAATCCAAGTAATTGTATTAAAATTATAACTTAGATTTTATATTAAAAAACTATAACTTATATAATGTAAAAAACTTTATGTTTAGTTTTGTGAGTTTAGACATTTATGTATTTTTAGTTTAGTTAAATGTTTATTTATGCTGAAAAAATCTTATTTTGTTTAGTTAAATGTTTATTTATGTTTAGTTTCTAATAACTCATCGACCCCCTTTAGCAACTTGACCTTCAATAAGTTATAACAAAAGATTAGACAATATTTGCTAAGTCATTCATCATATAGGACTTTCCATTCAACGTATTTATTTTTTATTTTTCGATTTCTGTCGTAGATTGTTTGCGTAAGGTAATCTCTTTCTCTCATCATTCATTAGAAAGCACACAATAGTTAGTAGAACTTGCATTTGAACAAGAGTGAGGTGAGTGTTTGTTTGGTGTGTTGTTTGTTAGATTAATGTATGAAAAATACCTAGGGGCAGTCACCTATAGGAGATGAGGTGGGGGATTTCATCACGCTTTCCTTGGCCCAAAAACCACATAATAAAAGAGCCTTAATAAAATCAATTTAGATGTTGGCCCCTAGAATTTCCAGACGCATTAAGGAGAGGAAACCATTTAGGACCGTCATGGCCTAAACGTCGTTGCCCATCTAGTCTCCCCGAGATTTTAGTAACCTTCGTGTTCTTAATTTCCAACAAAAATGGTCCTCGCCATTTATGTCCGTTTCGACCTGAATGTCGTTGCCCATCTAGTCTCCCTGAGATTTTAGGAACCTCTAGGTTCTTGATTTCCTACAGACTAGTGGTCATCGGTGGGACCTCGAAGTTAGGCTCGTCTATTGCTAAGGACCTATAGTGGACTTTAGGCTTGCTTTTACCTTGATTGCTTAGTTCTAAAGACAAGAATCTTGTATATGCTGACATGTCCTATTACGATTTAATGGAAGACATATGGGCGGTAGACTTTGTTAAATTCAAAGTGCATGTATTTAGATGCAAGTGTGATGATAATAAAAATGGAGTTCGATTGGATGAATTAGGGTTCACTTTAATTGATTTTTCGAAAGAAGGATTTAAAGGAGAACCTTTTATTTTAGCCTCCAAAGCGAAACAAGTCTTCTATGTGGCTGATCCATCTGATAAGAAATTGTCTCATCGATTATGAAGAGACACCACCTTTCTCTAAGCTAGTACCCGAGTTGAACTCACAAGATGATGAAATACCTGTTGAGACTTGTATGTTTTGAGATGACCACGGTGAAGGTATATGGATTGAAGATCCGATAAGAGAAAAGAAATTGTAAAGGTGCAAAATGTCTTGTATCACATTATAATAACCATTTAATATCTGGATTTTACTTTTCGTTGCCTTCATTTTACCTTTTATAGTATCATGACTCCGAAAATGAAACTCACTCCATCAGATTCTAAGGTCTCGAAGACTTATAGTTCATGACGTCCTACACTCATGAAGGAATTCATGGGGAAAAGGAATAGAGACGGTAGACTTCCAATCCAGTTTGATGAACGTCTTGAGACGATAGGCATGATGTCTGATAAGTAGACTATATATCAAGGGAGCCTAACAAGGTCCAAAGTTGACATACGTTTGTCAAGTTCGGCCGAAGTTGATGAGAAGCTTAAATACACAATCTGGGATAACGTGCAGGTAATGAGTCCATTATAAGATTCTTTAGTGTCAGTCAAACTTTTAATATATAGAAATTAAAAATGCTAACGTGTGATAGGCAACTTTTGAGTTCCTATCCACTGACCAGTTGAAGAAAAAGTGGATGACATTCATGTCGGTCCATTGGAGGGACTTTATAACAAATTTAACCAAGAAGTACATATTCGGAGAGTATCAAGACAGAACTCCATAACTTTATCACTCCGAATTCATGGGATCATTCAGAAAATGAAGAGAAAGCTCGGAGCTTCAGGTAACTGAGTTAAATCTAATAAGTTATTGCTTTAATGATAATCTAATAAAATTGGTTTTAGGTCATCCGAGCAAGAAACCAAGAGCGTAGATCTACTATCTCCTCGTATGTCTCGATCGGGGTACCAAAAAATAGAAGCACATATGATGGCTGAAAAAATGGCGCTGAAAAAACAAGAGGCAATCGACTCCGGCCTGAGTGAGGAGCAAGAAAGCAACTTGTATCCTCCTTCCCCCGTCCTTCGATGTGATTCTTGGAAGAGAGTGAGGGTACTCCAATGGGGAGTACATCACAGACAAGTCGCAAGCGATTGGCTCGAAGATAGTAAGTTGTATCACTTCTATATGTTATTAAATCACATTCAGCAATTTTATATTTTTCAATTGTTTGTAACAATTTTCTTTAAACTTTACGACTCTTTGATGTTGAGTAAATCCCAATGTCAATTTTTTTCAGATGGTCGTAAAGATATTCTACGCAAAGCCTTCGGAAACGACGAACATCCAGTCGTGTACGGGGGGGGGGGGGGGGGGGGGGTAGGGCGTAGGGTTGGACTGAGACAATATTATGGAAGGACTAATGGTCAAGTTCGTCGATAGTTCATACCAAATGCGAGACACAAATTTTAGATTTGCAAAATATCTTGCAACTTGTTATGGAGAGATTGGATTGTGATTTGCCTACTTCTCCTACCCACCGTAGGATGCCTTCTTCCCCGGTGGACCACTCCTTTGGTACAACCAGTGTAATGCCCCGATCTCACGGGTACGCACACTGGGAAAGGAACACAAGTGTCGCAATCAGAGACTTCCGCGACGATCGAAGGAGTTACGAAAAAAGACAATACCGACTAACTCAACAATACATAACAGACATACATGGATAGACAATAAGGGTATAAAACTGAAACAAATGATTATCCATGTATACATAAATGATCCAATTACAATATATCGAGTTTCAAAGGAAATACAATGATATAAGCGGAAACAAACGATAACTGAAGGCTCTGGTCGACATGTCCCTCGTGTACAGAATCTTCGGCACTCGTCCAGTCTGCCCTGTGGGGAACCTAAGTACCTGCAAGCACCGCATTAACAAATAAATGAGTTTTCAATTAAGATAACCCAGTATGCCCCAGCAAAACAATAATAGAACTATGCATGAAGTCTATCTAAGACAAGCATCAAAACATAACAGAACAGAAGAGCACATAATGCATCAGAAGGCTATGACTCTACAAGCCATGCCAGCCGGGTGCACCCGACACGTTCCTCGCAAGGAACCAGAACACCAGCCTCGCTGGTCAGAAGTGGTCACTCGACAGTGACCCACCGCTCGGCACAAAGCGGTGCGCCGGCTAAATGTCCCAATTCACGGAAATAAACCTACATGGTGTCATCACGAACTTGGGAACATCTAGCCTGAGACAGAATGGCAGCACGTCTGCCCATGACTTATCTTACGCCTGGCCTCCCAACGTGAAGGTCTTATGCGAATGACCTCTCGAGCTAGAGGACCCACTCGTGGCCCGTCGGCCCAGAAAACAGAACGTGCCCAGAATTATTAATCATATTAAATGCAGTGCAAGCTACTTAAGCATCTAAGATCTACTGTAGCTACAGTATGCGGAACGAGCTCAAGGAAGAGTATCTGGATACCCTCCTAACAGCCCCAAACAAATCATAATCAGAACATCCCAATCAGGAATCATAACATTGCCATCAGAAAACAAAAAGCACTCACAACAGCAAGCAATCATGACCGGGATCGATTAATCAATACGACAACTAATAAATTCATCTACGGGTCATGATATGGAGTTATAAGTTCTGATTTCCCAAGTGCCACGCATACCCACACCATAATACCTCATATCAGCAAAATATATACATGACGTGAATGATAGAACAAGCTCAACAGTAAGAGATACCACGGATACCACTACAAGCATTCAATAGTATGAATGCTAAACTTAAGAACATATATGCGTTGCAAACTTAGGACTTGATCTGATATTATATGAATATAATCACGAGATAATGCACGAAAATATGATCTTTAATGAGCAACAAATCACGGGGGATTATCTGAATATAATCATGGAATGACGCATGGACATATGATCTATAATCAGCCAACAAATCATGGAAGATTATCTGAATATAATCACTAAGCAATGCATGGACATGTGATCTGAAATCAGCAAACAAATCCTAGAATATTATCTGAATATAATCACAAAATAATGCAAGAACATATGATCTATAATCAGCAAGAAGATCATGGGATATTGTCATGCATATAATAACTAACTAATACATGGACATGTGATCTATAATCAGCCAATAAATCATTGAATATTATCTGAATATAATCATTAAATAATGCATGAACATATGATCTATAATGAGCAACAAGATCAGGGGATATTGTTTGCATATAATCACTAAGTAATGCATGGACATGTGATCTATAATCAGCCAATAAATCATGGAAGATTATCTGAATATAATCACTAAATTATGCATGAACATGTTATCTGAAATCAGTAAACAAATCCTGGAATATTATCTGAATATAATCACAAAATAATGCAAGAACATATGATCTATAATCAGCAACAAGATCATGGGATATTGTTTGCATATAATCACTAAGTAATGCATGGACATGTGATCTATAATAAGCCAATAAATCATGGAAGATTATCTGAATATAATCACTAAATAATGCATGAACATGTGATCTGAAATCAGAAAACAAATCCTGGAATATTATCTGAATATAATCACAAAATAATGCAACAACATATGATCTATAATCAGCAACAACTCATGGAAAAATCGCAGGTTACAGCCTGCTAAACGTTGTCACAAAACAACCAAGAAATCACAAGTTCATACAACAAGAGGTTGGTTGCATATCACGCAAAATATGAATGCAAAACACCACTCCGACTTGCTCCCCACAACCCAGCCTCATACATTCTGGTTTCTTCATCAAACCCCCAAGGAAAGCATGAACCAAGGGTCGTGCTAGTGGGAGAAAAACCCAACCAGCCGCTGGAGTCCAGAATGTGCACCACAGCCCACCCTATCGGGTAGATCTCCACCAACACAAACCCTAGACTTCAGATCGGCCAGCCCAATGGTGTTGGACAAACCTCCGTCCAACACCATGCACTTCTTCCTACGTTAAAAGGCTAGGAGCATCCGTGAGAGGGAGGTTGTTGCTGCCAAAAGATCGTCGGAGATCTGCCCACCAAGATCTTCTTCAAGCCGCTGCAAAAGATGCACTATAGCTTGCTCCACTTGACTCGCCGGAGCTCCAGCCACTACCACGCCGGAGAGGGAGATAGAGAAGGTCTGAAATTTCGTGGGTGAGGAGAGAGAAGGTAGGGACGGCTGGGAGGGGGTGTAGGGTTGTGTGCTTTTGTTTCAAGAAAACAAAGAAAAGGCAACAAGTGAATGGAATTAAATCTCCATTAACACTTGCCTAAACCATGCATATTCAAAATTTGTATGAAAAATCAGATCTCCTCTTGCTAACTAGGATGCCACATCATCCTACCTAGTTACTCACCCCCCAGCCCCTAACGACAAGGCAAGTCGAATTTCACAAGCAACTCGTCCCCGATTGACCCGATTGAATGAATCGATTACAAAATTGCCCGATAAGTCTTACCCGTTTGAGAGTCGATTTTGCTCGACCAAAAATGAAACTTTTCCCTGAAAGGAAACTTTCCCGAACAAAAATAAGCAAACGAAACCTGAAGCATACAATCAACTAATGCACAAAAAATATGAAGATGAAAAAGGGCCTTATTCATAGAACAGGAGAGAGCGGGTCTTACAAGAAGTGTCTAAAGATATGGAAACACTCATCAAAAACAATAAACTCCTATGAAGAACAAAGCTAAGCATGGGAGGGGTCTAAATCGTTTGGTAAAACCCATCAAGACAAAGTTTCTTCAATCAAGCAAAAACAAGAAACCACAAATACAACACTTAACTAACATGTAGCATATTCAATAGGAAATTTCAGTCAATAAACATGAGCAAACTAAGCATGGGAATTGTCTAAATCTTATGGCAAAACCCATCAAGAATCCCCCCAACATATAGATGATTAAAATACCCCGATGAACATGCAAACATACAAGTTTACACAATCAAAAAATCATGAATCATCCAAACACCACAACATATATGTACATCATCTCCACCCCCAAAGGGGATTGAACTACCTAATCATTAACCTAACAATTATGTTAAGAGAGGAAAACATATTAACTAAGTCTACTAAGATCAATGAAACAAAATTAACCTAAGCATGCAAAAAGATAAAAGAGACAACATTAAACAAACAAAAATTTCTTTTATTAAATGACTCACATTAAAAGTGGCATCTCCCTACTTGAGTTTTTGCTTTAACGCTTGACTATAAGTAGAGGGAGTGGTCACTAAGCAATGGGTAAATACAAAGGAGAAGGAAGAGTTCTATTTATAGGAACGAAAAAAAGTAATCGGGGACAATCCCCCGGTATGAGACTAAAACACTTACCATATATGGACTAAATACAACCTAATCTACACACCTAACTGGTGGTTTGGGACAGCCAATTGGCGGTCTAGATGGGCTTGATTGGGTCTGGTTTTGGGTGGCTTGATTCTGGCTTCATTTCTTCATGTTTGGTGAACCCGATTTGGTTGTTGATGTTTAGGCCCGGATATAATTGCCAAAATACTCCTCATGACGGTGTGGAGCTTCTTGATTTACTCATTGGTCCTTTTGGTTTACATCCGGGTCCTTCTCTCTTGCATCTCAGTCCACAAGTCTTGCAATTCAGTCATTTTTCTTGCTTTTAGGTCCTTTTTGTGTCTCTTCTTCTCACGTGTTTTATTCTTGAAACTTAAACATAAAAATCGTTACATAGCATTGCTTAGGGTACGAATAAAGGATATAAGACATAATTATATGCATGATATTATGTCAATCAAATACCCCCACACTTAACTTTTGCTAGTCCCGAGCAAAACAAAGAAAGAGAAAAATGAAAGAAAGGAAAAATCATTCGTAAAACTTGGAAATCCTAACTCACTTTCGTAGGAATCACGGTTGAACTTAGCATATGCAACAAGCCGTTAAACCTCCTTGTCGCCAAGGAGTAGTTGTGTTGTATTGACGTAACCAAAAACCCCCGACCATTTGAGGAAATGTAGATTTCTATCCCTATTTCGTCATTGACATTGGCCTAGTCGTTCATGTTAATTACAGTTCCAACGGCCATCTCTATAATTACTGATCCTACCGCCGGGGTATAGCTTGGATCACATGTCCTGCTTCAACCAAACCTTGTTTGGTCCATCCCCCATCGAGATCCCCTTTCTCTCACACACAAATGGATAGCTGGACTTGGACTCCTTGACTTGCTTGGTGTGTACTCGGATAGTTTAGGTATGCTTGGTAAGGACGAATGAAAACTTGTCGATCGTTACCCATGTCATTGGGGGTGGAATGAAAACCCCTTTTGCCTCATATTTCCCAAACTCTTGAGAGGTTCAAGCTCTTTCAATTTGATCCTTTGAATGAGACTCCTTTGCGTCCAATTCATGAACCTCTCCTCTCATCTTGTGCTCTTTGTGGTGGGGGGGGGGGGGCAAACATAAGTAATTTGGCCCCACGTGGTGTCATGTTCCCTTTCCAAGTGCATTGACCCACTTTTGAGGTTCCCATTTGATGTCTTTTGACAAATGAAGATGGGAACTTATGTTTGTACATAGTTATATTCAAAAAAAAGTACAATAAAAGACTCCTTCAGTGAGCATCGATTGTTGTGGGCTCCAACCCTTGAGTATTTAGGCCCCATTTCTTTCGCATAGTTGTATCCCATCTTTGGCATCTCACAGGTTTTGAGAGAATTTGGGTTGTGTTCATCAACATAGCCATGCACTTCCCTTTGTACTTCACGTTGGTGAGATCTTTCCTGTCTCATTGCATTATTCCATGTAGTATCTTGCTCGCATTCATTGAGGACAATGCATGAAGTAGGTGTGGGGGGTGTTTTACGTATGTACATAGTCGAGTCTTTTCTTTTGATTTTTTTCTTTTGTTTGCATTGTTAGGGTCATGTTAGTGTGCTTCTTTTAATATCGATATATCTGCTTGCCATGATCCTTGGGTGACTTGTCTTCTTTTGCTTGCCTAGTGCTTTAAAATTTTCACATTTCTTTCAAAATCTCCATGTGTTTGTGAAAGAAAATGTTTTTGTGGGTTTTGCGTGTGTTTAGCATGTGTAAAACCGTTGAGAGGAAAAGTAAAAAGAAAGCTCCCAAAATTGTCTTGAACTTGATGCATTAGGATATCTAGTACAGTGGCTTTAAGACTTATCTAGTCATTAGGATGCACCCCGTTTTTCCTCGGGGGTTGAGTAATCATAGGGTTTCAGTGCTCAAACATTTAAAGAAGTCCACCCTGAACCTAGTGAGTCAATAATTCGTGTCTGTTAATTTAAGGAAGTTTGTTGTAGTCAAGGACCCTTGAAATCTTGTTGTGAGACATTAAGTGTAGGGGTTTTGGTTCATGTGTTGATAGGAATTAAGTGAGTAGGTGTTCTCTCTTCTCGCACAGCTCCTATCACTCAGGAAAGTAGGTGTGAGGGGACTTTGTGTCGGGTGCTTTCGAGTCATCTGACTTGGGATGCTCCTATCACTCGTAACATAGCATTGTTTAGGTGAAAGATAATGGATATAAGATACAAATATGAGCATGAAATGATGTCAATCAAATACCCCCACACCTAACTTTTGCTAGTCCCGAGCAAAACAAAGAAACAGAAAAGCATGAGAAAAACAAGAAATCCTAACTCACTTTCGTAGGAATCATGGTTGCACTTAGCACGTGCAACAAGCCGTTAAACCTCCCCATTGCCAAGGAGGATGAGTGTTGTCTCCTGAGGGTTTTCAGCGGATATACCCACAAAATCCGAACAAGATGCATTAATCAATCTAGCTACACGACTCGTTGGAGTTATTTTGTCGGTCATGGGACGCGGTAATACTATGGGTCGACTCTATATATGTAATCGGTCCACACACTTAGCCTAATGAGTTATTCGTGAGAGTTAGTTAAGGACTTAAGTGAAAGACATGGGCAACCTTAACTTCTGAATGTGATACATGTTGGCTTTTTGGACTTAATCCTTGTTTTGATGATTTAATCAACCTAATCTTAATCATAAGTAATGTAGAGTAGCACACATATTGTATTGCATATATATTGCATGTGCTAACCTCTACAGGTGATCAAGACTCATGGAAGGAAGGAAATCAAGTCAAGATTTGTAATAAAGCTATATGAAGACTTGTAATCTTGATTTTATTTTGAGTCTTAGGAACATGTGTAAATTGAGCATACAAGAGCTAAAAACTTATCACATACACACTAGGTTCCTTAGAGAAGTCACACACAAAATTTCACCTAATTTGGACTTCATTAGATCACCCAAACCTAAGTCGGAAATCACTTAAAACCTAAACCCAGATTTCCTGTGTGAACCGGTCGACCGAACCAGTTCTCAGTTCGACCGGTTTATAACAGACTCTCCACAATGATTTTACCGAACTCTTCCGGTCGACCGATCCCAGATTTTTATATGGCCGTTTTCCTTGTCGTATTCCTATAACGGTCGTATTCATATAAAACAACTTAACCCCAAAATACATTCGGTAACCGGTCGAACGACGACCTTGATTCGGTCGACCGGTTGAACAGAAACAAAATTCCCTGCTATCGGTCGACACATTTTCGTTCGACCGTTTCACCTTTGTCTCAACCGAATCCCCTGAACGGTCGACCACACCATACTTTGGTTCGACCGATTCACTTAAGTAGAGTTAAGTTCTAGCGCGTTTGTCCGACCGAATATTCTTTTGTTCGACCGTTCTCCTTGAAATCAAGTGAACGGTCGACCAGTTTAGTAGTTGCGGTCGACCGGTTCTGAACAGATTTGCAGCCCGATTTTCTGCCTTGTGTACAAAACCCAATCAAATCTTGTCCAAACGGCTAGAAAACTTTAGGAGCTTATAAATAGAGGATCAAGACTTGTTGTTAACACAACTCTCCAACTCCAATTGTCCCAACTCATTAGAGAGAAACCTCAATCCTCAAAGCTCCCAATTCTACACTCTATAAGCTTAAACTTCACACACTTGATCAATTACTCATCCTACTCAAAGTGTGCTCAATTAGAGAGTGAATCCCACTCAGTTACAAGTGTTGTCAAAAGAAGCAAGGACTTCGGTGAAAGCCCGAAGTGTCCCTCTCGGATTGTGAGAGGAAGAATTCAAGCAAGCGAGGGTTGTTCGCGTTGCATGTGGTGTAAAGACGTTCTCTCCCGGCCCGGAACGGGGAATGGTTAGTGAAGATGTAGGCGGAGCTCGCGGAGTTGAGCGGAGCTTACAAGAGAGGACTAGGACCCGGGTGGGGTGCCGAACCTCTATAAAAACATCGTGTCTTCTTGTGGTTTGCATTACTTTCTTACTTGCTCGTTTAATTTTTTAAATTCTACTGCATATAACTCTATCGATAAAACGAGTATGTGATTAGATTAATAGTGATTAGTGGACCCATAACCCACACGATCCTACATTTGGTATCAGAGCCTTGTTAGCTAAATTCTCATACTTAATCGTATTATTTAGCATGGCTTCTACATCATCTAATCACATAGAAGGATTATGCACCACTAGACCTCCATTGCTTAATGGATCAAACTATGATTATTGGAAAAATAGGATGAAAATCTTTTTAATATCAAATGACCTTAAGTATTGGATGTTTCTCCAAAATCCATACACACCCCCTAAAGAAGATGAATTAGATTCACTTACAAGACCAAAAATGAAAGAAATCGAAATGAATTCGAAAATTATGAACATCTTGTATTGTGGCCTTAATGAGGGTGAATATAATAGGATTAGGGGATGTGAAAGTGCACATGAGAAATGGCATAGACTTCAAATGCACCATGAGGGCGATAGTAAAACTAAAGAAACTAGGGTTAGTCTCCTCATGCATAAATATGAAATATTTTCTATGCAAATCGGTGAGAACATAAGCGACATGAACACTCGCTTCACCGATATTACTAACTCTCTTTTGATTCTTGGAAGAAGGATAAATGAAGGAGAGATGACTCGAAAATTCCTCCGGTCATTGAGCAACGATTGGGAAGACAAGGTCGTGGCAATCGAAGAATCGCACGATCTTTCAAAATTGAAGATGGAGGAACTCATTGGAAATCTCATGGCCTATGAGCTCCAATTGAGTCATCGAAGAGAGAAGGAAGCTTCAAAGAAAAACTCCATGGTGGCAATGCATGCAAATTTTGATGAGCCAAGGAGGGTGGAAGAAGAGGACATTGAGGTCCTTGCCCAAGACTTCTTCAAATACCTCAAGAGGGATAAGGGAGAAAAGAATGAAAGAAGAGGTAGAAGAAGCGAGAAAAGAGAAAAAGAAAAGGAGAGGGAGGAGAGTGAAAATGAGAGAAGAGAAGGGGAGAAGAAAAAGGAAAGAAGGGAGAGGAGAAAAGAAAAGGAGAAGAGAAAGGAAGGAGGAAGCACACAAGGCTACATGGGATGATTCTTCATCACCATCATCATCATCGTCTTCCTTGCAAAGTAGAAGAGAAGTGGCTCACTCATGCTTCATGGCTATTGAAGATCAAATTGAAAAACCATGTATCTCACACTACTCTAAATGGAAAGCAGTTAGTTGTAAACCATAGTTCCTCAAGTGTATGGGCTCCCAAAACCAAAATGGTTTGGATTCCCAAAGCTAACATTCAAGGACCCAAAGTTGTTTGGGTACCTAAATCTACTCTTGTAGGAGCTTGAGGAGGAGATTGGTGGTGATCGGGTGAGCTCAAGAGTCAAATTCAAATCCGGTTGCAACATTGGACCTACTTTCCCGAGTGATAGGAGCCGTGCGAGAAGAGAGAACACCACTTATTTATTTATCTACATGGGAACCAAAACCCCTACACTTAAGTTTCACAAAAAGAGATTAAGGGCCCTTGACTACGACAAACTTCCTTATACTAACAGACACGAATTATTTGACTCACTAGGTTCGGGGTGGACTTCTTTAAATGTTTGAGTACTGAAACCCTATGATTACACGCTCCCCGAGGGAAAACCGGGGTGCATCCTAACGACTCGATAAGACCTAAAGCCAGTAAACTAGAAATCCTAATGCATCAAGTTCAAGACAATTTTGGGAGCTTTCTTTTTACTTTGCCTCTCCACGGTTTTGCACATGCTAAACACACGCAAAACACACAAAAACATTTTCTTTCACAACCACATGAAGATTTTGAAAGAAATGTGAAAATTTTAAAGCACTAGGCAAGCAAAAGAAGACAAGTCACCCAAGGATCATGGCAACCAGATATATCGATATTAAATGCAGCACACTAACATGACCCTATCAATACACACAAAAGAAAACAAAATCAAAAGAAAAGACTCGACTATGTACACACGTAAAACACCCTCCCACACCTACTTCATGCATTGTCCTCAATGAATGCGAACAAGATACTACATGTAGATATGCATGAAAAAGGAAAGATCTAACCAACATGAAGTACAAAGGGACGTTCAGGGTTATGTTGATGGACACAAACCCCAATTCCCTCAAAACCTGTGAGAAGCTGAAGAAGGGAGATAAATACGTGAAGAGATTCGGCCCAACTACACAAGGGTTGGGGCCCACAACAATCGATGCTCGCTGAAGGAGTCTTTTATTACACTTTTTTTCTTCTTTTTTTCTTTTTTTGTTTTTTTTACATGATATATACATCAACCAAGATATTCTCATAATCATTTGGTCAAGGAACATCAAATGAGAACATCAAGTTTTGAGGACCAGAGACTTGCCGAGATGGGCAAACTTCACCGGTACTCTGAGGTGTCATGAGGGTTGAAAGGTCAAAGCTGAAAGGCTCGAACCCCTCATGATATTGGTCGGGTGTGGGCAACAAAGAATGAAGTTGTGTTGCCTCACTAGGGTTTAGTTGCTCATCGAACAAAACCCTCCAACCAATAGGCGGGTGCATCGGAATGAGTTCCTCAAGCTCATTCGATGGATGTAGTAGACCTGCATCACTAAGAACGGGGCTGCTCCCCAACTCATCCAACAAGGACCTCCCACCATCATTTAGATCATCAAGCAAAAGCTCGGTCATAGGTGGGTCCTTGTTGGAGTCAAGATGAAGCTCAAATGGCTCAGTGGCCAAGGGACATGAGATAGAGACAGCTTCTGGTATAGGCATATGATGAGGTGTCTCACTCTCACTAGTACTCTCAACTGAATCATGGAACGAACACTCCCTTTGGACATTCATGTTCGAGGCCAGCTCACTCTGTTGCATTGCGAAGACAGACAATGAGTTTTCGCTGGGCCCACGAACATTCTCAACGGGTTGCATTGGGGTTAGGGGTGTCCGTTGAGTTTGTGGTGCTTTCTCCAATTGGCGGATGAGATTTAGATTTAAAGGTTCATACATGGGTTCATGTTGCCTACCAGAGTTGAAGACATGAAACTCGGCACTCATGTTACCGAATGAGAGCTTCATGAGACCATTTCTACAATTAATCAAGGCATTGGAGGTGTCCTGAAATGGTCTACCCAAAATCAAAGGTATTTGAGAGTGGGTGTTCGCAACAGGATTGGTATCGAGGACAACAAAATCAACTGGAAATATAAAATCTTCAACTTTGATAAGCACATCCTCCATAATCCCCAAGGGAATACGAATGGATCTATCCGCCAATTGGAGGGTGATCTTAGTTGGTTTCAATTCTCCCAAGTTCAACTGTTGATAAACAGAGAATGGGAGGAGGTTGACCGCTGATCCTAAATCAAGCAAAACATTGCTCATTCTAGTGTCCCCTATCGTACACTGAATAGTAGGACACCCAGGGTCCTTGTATTTTGTGTAGGTGGGATTGGACAAAAGTGAGCTGATATTTGTAGCCAAGAATGCTTTCTTAGGAACATTGGTCTTCCTCTTGGTTGTGCAGAGATCCTTCAACACTTTGGCATATTGAGGTATTTGTTGGATGACATCCAACAAGGGGATGTTAACCTTTACTTACTTAAACACCTCTAATATCTTGTCCATGTTGTCACTCTGATTTTTGGTTAACCTACTTGGATAGGGAGCTTTTGGCAGGTAGGTTTTCTGCGGTGCCTGATTGACATCATTTCATGCTCATATTTGTATCTTATATCCATTATCTTACACCTAAGCAATGCTACGTGACGAGTTTTATGTTTAGTTTTCAGGAATAAAGAGGTTTGAAGAGAAGAGCCATGAAAGGACCCAAAAGCTGGGAAAAAGGACTGAATGGTGAGATCTAGGGACCAAGATGCAAGGGAGAAGGACCTGAATGTAAGACAGAAGGACCTAAGAGCAAAACAGAATACTCCACACCATCATGGGGAGTATTTTACCAATTCTATTCGGGTCGGAGCTCCAACAAGTCAAGTAACCGCATCAAAGACCAACAATACCAGAAAGCAAAGCCCACAACAAATTCCAACACGATCCGACAATTTTGGACCGCCAATTGGCGGTCTTGGACCGCTAATTGGCGGTCCATATTGCTCAGGATCCGTCGAAATTTCTTCTGGACTTGTATTAATGTTCGTTTAGGCTATGTTTGGTATTGGTTTAGTCCCACATCGGGGGATTGTCCCCGATTAGCTTTTTCCATGCTTATAAATAGAACTCTTCACCTTCCATTGTAATTACCCATTGCTTGGTGGTATTCTCTCTACTAAGGAGTGAGCCTTGAAGCAAAAACTCAAGGTGGAGAAGAATGCTACCTTCAATGTGAGTCATTTTGTTAATAAAATAATTCTTCTAGTTTCTTTCAATCTTGTCTTTTAATTTGTGCATGTTTGTTTAGTCTTTCCTTTCCTTTTATGTTTCTTTAATGCTTCTTGCCTTCTTAGTTAACTTTCATTTCAGTATTATGCTTTCTTTTGCTAATATAGTTAGTGTAATGAGTAGTGAGTAGTTCCATCCCCATTTGGGGGGTGGAGAAATATGTGATATAATCATGTAGTGTATTAAGTGTGTGTTATTTTTATCCCTTGAGCTTTATATGATTTCCATAACCATCTAATGGCTCTCCACTCTTATCTTTGATATGCTAATGCTCTTGAATGAAGCTTAGCTTATGCTTTGATTAGTGGACCTATTTTATGGGGAATGATAAGGTTAGGATATGGATGAAGTTAATGTTGGAAACACAATTTGTAGTGTATGTACTCTTGTTGCCTTTTCCTTAGCTAATGTCTTGTATGTTTTAATGATGTAGTCATCTTAATTCATGTGGAGGCATAGTAGGGTATAGTCTTTATACTTGAGTTCATGTAGCTTCATTCCAATTATTGTCTTGTATGTTTTAATGATGTAGTCTTATCTTAATTCATGTAGAGGCAAAGTTGGATGTAGTTTTATGATTTCATGTACTACATGTTGTGAGGATCTTAATGAACACACACACACACTTCTTTATGTTCACATTATTTCTCTACCCCCTTTGGGGCTTAGTTTATTGCTTATCTCCATTTCCATTTGCATCTTAGTGTAGTTTAGTGTAACCAACCTTTCTTCCCTTTCTTTACCTCTCGCCTTCGCACAAACCAAGTGTCGACACACCTCCCAGTGGACGACCCGTATTTGCCACCGCTTCAACGCGGCCGTGCACTTGCGGTTAAATATAAAACGATCAATCAAGTTTTTGGCGCCGTTGCCGGGGAGGTGCTCTGTCCAGACGTTGGTTTGGACGATTCGAGGGGTTTTTAATTTTTTGTTTTTAGTTTTTCTTAGTGGCAGGGAACCTGAGGATCAAGGGGAAGCGACTGGAGTAATTGGAGAGCAAAAGACCCCAAAGTGACCGCCAATCAGCGGTCTGGGACCGCCAATTGGCGGCCTGGTGAGCCTCAATTGCTCCCAAATTTGTTCCAGTTGTTATGTTGTTCACTTTAGTTATCTGGGAGCCCAATTTTGCATGTTGTGATCTTTAGTTTGCTCCCAGATTTAATTTCAATCCCCTTTAATCAACTTGGACCATAAAACTCAAAGCAAAAGATTAGACTTCTTGCCATCTAGGTCATGCATCATATGTAGACCTTGCATGCATCTTTCTTTTCTTTGCTTTACATTTTGTCGTTGATTGCTGGAGCGAGGTACGCATTCCTTATCACTCATTCACGCATTAGGACATTCATTAGTGAGTAAGGTTTGCATCGAAACAAGAGTGAGGTGAGTGCTTGTTTGGTGAGTTGCTTGCTAGCCTAAGATTTCAAAACATCTTTAAGGGGCATCACCTATAGACTTCAAAGATAAGGTGGGGGATTTCATCACCCCTCCCTTAGCCCCAAAAAGCACACTCAAGTAAAGCTTAACTAAAAGCAAGTAGACATTGGCCCTAGGAATTCGGACGCACTAGGAGAGTAATCTAGTTGAGACCGCCATGACCTGATCGGCGTTGCCTACCTTGTCGATAGTAGGAGGTACTGGATCTCCGGATCTGGTATCACTTGCTGGGCATTGTGGTCCTCGTTGTAGGGAGGTGAGGCGTGTCGAGGCTAGTGACCTCGAAGTTAGGCGTCGTCTAGCCTAAGGACCCATTGCCTTACATTGTTTGAGCCATGCTTGCTAGTTAGGCTTCTACCTTCACCCTGTACCCTCGCTAGCTCTAGGGATTCTTCCCTTCTCCTCTGAGTCATCTTCTTCTCACCTTCTTCTACGTTATAGTCTCCTCCCCTTTACACTCTCTGTTAGCGTTTTAGGGTCGAGTCGAGCACTTTTTGCGAGCTTAGCCTCGTGGTGGTGAGAGTGATCGACTCGAGAGTTTTTCTTGAGATGGATGGTTACATGGGCGACCATCCATATCATTGTTGGGACCAGGACGATTCTCCCTGGTACTCCGGACCCATGCAACCTGGGGTGGCTCAGACTAACACCCCGTATGGTTGGGATGATCGCAATTTTGTGACTGAGCAGTCTTCATATTGGGGTAACATGAGAGAGGCACCGACTGCTAGACCACAATCTAGTTATGCCGGATCATATGCTGGTCAACAAACTGAGACATTACAACAAACTTTGGCCTCTTTCATGCGCATGGCAGACGACATGAGTGCCCCGGTGGCTCCAGTAGCCGTACCGTGCGACTGTTGTGGGTTGAGTGGTCATGTTATCGGGGAATGTCCTTATGTTCCCCCTGAGCCTGAGTATGAGCACACATTTTCCCAAAATTCTCATTATGACCATTACGCATCCGCGTACAACCCGAGAGTGATGGATTCATGGGGAGACAAATCTTATCCAAATTCTTATACCTCATTTTCACCCCCGTATCCTCCTCCCGAATACCCAGAATTCTACCAACACCCCACTTCAAATCATTGGACTCATTCTCAGCCCATCAACACCCAACCCCAAAATTTCCCAAGCTCTGACTTGGACCTCACTGTTGACCCCAAATTTGATTCTTTAAAACAAACCCTCCAAACATTCATGGAAACCACTCAAACTTTATTGAAGTCCAACTTGAATTCCTTGCAAAATATGGAATTGCAAGTGAGTCAAATGACACAGCAATTCCATGAACGTGAGGAGGGTTACTTTTCTTGTCAACATGAGGATTCATATTTTGATATCGAACCACCACCACATCCACAAATTCAAAGCACAATCTTTCAAAGTCAAACTCCTAGTCAGTCTGAGGGACTTGGGGTTTCAATTCACGATCACTTAGTGGAGGATTCGATTCAAATTGAGAATAACTTGGACCAGTTCTATTATGAGTCGGCACAGGATTGTGCCTTACCTTTTTGTCCCGTGGCCCTTGAGCCACATGATCTTATTGTTGTACCTCCTAAGGACTCACCTCTGGTGGAGCAAGAGCTCCCTAGTACCCTCAACTTCAAACAACCTGATGAGAGTTTGCCTCTCACTATTGTTCCTGATCATCTTGGAAATGATGGAACATCAAACAACTACATTGCTCATGAGGGTATTAGGAGTTCCTTGGAGGATACTTTGGGCATGAGACCCACTTCCTGTTCTCCTGGTGAGTTGGACATGCATAATGAGGTGCTTGACCTCGTTCCGACCCACCAGCCTGTTGGTTGGAGAGTTTGGATTGATGATCATAACTTCAGTTCCGCAACGGGAGATATTTTTCTTCCGTTGCCCCTTATTTCCCAAACTCTCGAGAGGTTCAAGCTCTTTCAGTTTGATCCTGTGAATGAGACGACTTTGCGTCCAATTCATGAACCTCTCATTTTATCTGGTGCTCTTTGTGAAGGGGGCCCACGCATGCGTATTCTGGCCCCGCGTGGTGTCATGTTCCCTTTCCAAGTGCATTGACCCACTCTTGAGGTTCCCATTTGATGTCTTTTGACAAATGAAGATGGGAACTTATGTTTGTACATAGTTATATAAAAAAAAAGAAAAAAAAAGAAAAAAAAGAAAAAGAAAAAAAAGAAGTACAATAAAAGACTCCTTCAGTGAGCATTGATTGTTGTGAGCCCCAACCCTTGTGTATTTGTGCTCCATTTCTTTCACGTATTTGTATCCCTTCTTTAGCATCTCACAAGTTTTGAGGGAATTCGGGTTATGTCCATCAACATGACCTTGCACTTCCCTTTGTACTTCATGTTGGTGAGATCTCTCCTTTTTATGCATCAATCCATGTAGTATCTTGCTTGCATTCATTGAGGACAATGCATGAAGTAGGTGTGGGGGGGTGTTTTACGTGTGTACATAGTCGAGTCTTTTTCCTTTGATTTTGTTTTCTTTTGTTTGCATTGTTAGGGTCATGATAGTGTGCTGCATTTAATATCGATATATCTGCTTGCCATGATCCTTGGGTGACTTGTCTTCTTTTGCTTGCCTAGTGCTTCAAAATTTTCACATTTCTTTCAAAATCTTCATGTGTTTTCGAAAGAAAATGTTTTGTGGGTTTTGCGTGTGTTTAGCATGTGCAAAACCGTTGAGAGGCAAAGTAAAAAGAAAGCTCCCAAAATTGTCTTGAACTTGATGCATTAGGATATCTAGTACGTGGCTTTAGGATTTATCGAGTCGTTAGGATGCACCCCAGTTTTCCTTTGGGGGTGAGTAATCATAGGGTTTCAGTGCTCAAACATTCAAAGAAGTCCACCCTGAACCTAGTGAGTCAATAATTCGTGTTTGTTAATTTAGGAAGTTTGTTGTAGTCAAGGACCCTCTTAATCTTGTTGTGAGACATTAGTGTAGGGGTTTTGGTTCATGTGTAGATAAGAAATAAGTGAGTAGATGTTCTCTCTTCTCGCACGGCTCCTATCACTCGGGAAAGTAGGTCTGAGGGGACTTTGTGCCTGGTGCTTTCGAGTCATCTGACTTGGGATGCGCTGACCGAACTCCCGTTACACGGGTGGTAGGGATTGCCCTATGTGGAGATTTGGGGAAAGGTGTACGTGATAGTGTAAGTCCTCATGGGCAATGATGCACGAAACCTGACCCTGGGAGAATGAAGCTCCAACTAATAAAAAGAAAAAAAAAGAAGAAAAAAAAATGTGTGAAAAGAAACAAAAAGAAAAAAAAATGGTAATGCAAATAAGAACCTTAATGGACCTTACACTTTGTATCACTTGAGGATCTTGAGGTTGTCCATGTCTTTCACTTAATTCCTTATTTAACTAACACGAATGGTTCATTAGGGTAGAGGTGTGGACTGATCACCTATATAGAGTCGGCCCGTAGGATTACCGCGTCCATTGATCGACAAAATATTTCCAACGAGTCGAGGTCTAGATTGAATAATGCATCTTGTTCGGATTTTGTGGGCATATCCGCTGAAAACCCTCAGGAGACAACACTCCTCCTCCTTGGCAACAAAGAGGTTTAACGGCTTGTTGCACGTGCTAAGTGCAACCGTGATTCCTACGAAAGTGAGTTAGGATTTCTTGTTTCTCGTTTGTTTTCCTCTTTCTTTGTTTTGCTCGAGACTAGCAAAAACTTAGGTGTGGGGGTATTTGATTGACATCATTTCATGCTCATATTTGTATCTTATATCCATTATCTTACACCTAAGCAATGCTACGTGATGAGTTTTATGTTTAGTTTTCAGGAATAAAGAGGTTTGAAGAGAAGAGCCATGAAAGGACCCAAAAGCTGGGAAAAAGGACTGAATGGTGAGATCTAGGGACCAAGATGCAAGGGAGAAGGACCTGAATGTAAGACAGAAGGACCTAAGAGCAAAACAGAATACTCCACACCATCATGGGGAGTATTTTACCAATTCTATTCGGGTCGGAGCTCCAACAAGTCAAGTAACCACATCAAAGACCAACAATACCAGAAAGCAAAGCCCACAACAAATTCCAACACGATCCGACAATTTTGGACCGCCAATTGGCGGTCTTGGACCGCTAATTGGCGGTCCATATTGCTCAGGATCCGTCGAAATTTCTCCTGGACTTGTATTAATGTTCGTTTAGGCTATTTTTGGTATTGATTTAGTCCCACATCGGGGGATTGTCCCCGATTAGCTTTTTCCATGCTTATAAATAGAACTCTTCACCTTCCATTGTAATTACCCATTGCTTGGTGGCATTCTCTCTACTAAGGAGTGAGCCTTGAAGCAAAAACTCAAGGTGGAGAAGAATGCTACCTTCAATGTGAGTCATTTTGTTAATAAAATAATTCTTCTAGTTTCTTTCAATCTTGTCTTTTAATTTGTGCATGTTTGTTTAGTCTTTCCTTTCCTTTTATGTTTCTTTAATGCTTCTTGCCTTCTTAGTTAACTTTCATTTCAGTATTATGCTTTCTTTTGCTAATATAGTTAGTGTAATGAGTAGTGAGTAGTTCCATCCCCATTTGGGGGGTGGAGAAATATGTGATATAATCATGTAGTGTATTAAGTGTGTGTTATTTTTATCCCTTGAGCTTTATATGATTTCCATAACCATCTAATGGGTCTCCACTCTTATCTTTGATATGCTAATGCTCTTGAATGAAGCTTAGCTTATGCTTTGATTAGTGGACCTATTTTATGGGGAATGATAAGGTTAGGATATGGATGAAGTTAATGTTGGAAACACAATTTGTAGTGTATGTACTCTTGTTGCCTTTTCCTTAGCTAATGTCTTGTATGTTTTAATGATGTAGTCATCTTAATTCATGTGGAGGCATAGTAGGGTATAGTCTTTATACTTGAGTTCATGTAGCTTCATTCCAATTATTGTCTTGTATGTTTTAATGACGTAGTCTTATCTTAATTCATGTAGAGGCAAAGTTGGATGTAGTTTTATGATTTCATGTACTACATGTTGTGAGGAGCTTAATGAACACACACACACACTTCTTTATGTTCACATTATTTCTCTACCCCCTTTGGGGCTTAGTTTATTGCTTATCTCCATTTCCATTTGCATCTTAGTGTAGTTTAGTGTAACCAACCTTTCTTCCCTTTCTTTACCTCTCGCCTTCGCACAAACCAAGTGTCGACACACCTCCCAGTGGACGACCCGTATTTGCCACCGCTTCAACGCGGCCGTGCACTTGCGGTTAAATATAAAACGATCAATCAGTGCCTGAGAAGGAAGCCTTGGTGTATTACCCTCACCCTCAGCCTCTTCTTCACCACCATTCCCACTGAGGGGCTGCATAGATGGTGGTGGGTGTGCCAAGGAAATGTGATTGTCAACCTGTTTTCCATTTATTAAGGTAACAATGGCATTGACATGGTGAACAGGTTCCTCCACATTGTTCACTTGCCTCCCCCAAGGTACCACATTCTCATTTTGCATGTGTTGTTGCTGGTACACACGGGGGTTAGCCTCAGGCTGGCTAGGAAAAGACCCTCTCTCTCTTTCATGTACAGACTGAGCCAATTGGCCCATCTGAAGCTCTAGAGATTTGATGGTATGCTGATTTGAAGTTAGAACTTGACTCGTGGTTGACATAAAAAAATTCATTGAGTTTTCAAGTCCACGAGTCAAGGTCTCAAGCGAATTGAATCGGGTTTCCATATTATTGGAATTTGGGAAACCCGATTGATTGGTGGTTTGCACTTGGGGTGGCTGATAGGAATGTGCATGCATGGGATGTTGGTGTGATTGGTAATGTGGTCTAGAGGGGTTTGAAAGACCACCCGGGGCATTAGTTTGGTTCCATGAAAAAATGGGGTGGTTCCTCCATCCAGGATTATAAGATACTGAGTATGGGTCATTCCTGGCTCTATCATAGATGGCGTTGACACGCTCCATCTCAGGAGGAATGGACTCACACTCGTTTTTTACATGACCTATCCTACCACATGAATGAAAGGGAACTGGACCAGATGTAGACATGTGAGGTGCACCTTGTTGGTTTTGGAGCTCAATCGAATCCATATGGCGCATTAAGGCCGCCATGTGCGCCTCGGTGGCCGTAGTGGTATCGACAACAAATGCGGCACCCGAGTTTTAGGTCTAAGTTGCTTAAAGGAGGTTTGATTATTGATCTGGGAATAAACTATAAGTCAAAATATGCCAAATTGAGTCCCAGATTACTAGATCATGTAGAACAACAACACAAAGAAATTAAAAGATGAACAGAGCTCACCAGACCGCTGATTGGCGGTCTGAAGTGCTCAGGTCGTCTGGAAATTTCTTTAGCAGCCTCCTCTTGCTATCCCCAGTCTCCAGAAACAAAGAAAAACTACAAAACACAAATTAAATCCACTCGAATCGTCCAAACAAGAGTCTGGACTGGCACCTCCCCGGCAACGGCGCCAAAAACTTGTTGAACGTTTTATATTAAACCGCAAGTGCACGGCCGCGATGAAGCGGTGGCAAGTACGGGTCGTCCTCAGGGAGGTGAGCATCCTCTTGTTTATCAGAAATCAAGTGGCAAAAATTGGGGGAGAAAGATTAATTATGCTACTCTACACTAAACTACGCTAAGAAGTATGAAATGCGAAAGAAAGCAACAAACGATTAACTAAAACTAAACTAAGAATGAAAGAAGAGTGCTGGAATACAAAAGTGGAAAACCCCTAAGGGGTGGAGTGAGTGCACACAAGCAAAGAGGTGGGTGTAGAATACATTCTTTAAGCACATGAAGGTGGTGTTTATCAAGCATAGGAAGTGTCTAAATGTTATGGCAAAACCTATCAATCTATTCACCAACTTGGTTGATTAACATTTACATATGCAAGTTGTTTATTTCAGAACCTAAACAAGCATGAGAGGTGTCTAATCATTTTGGCAAAACTCATCAAGTTATAAATTCCATCCTAAACAAGCAAGCATACATTCATGTTTTATCAACACATCAAAAATAAAGCATTCATCCCATTCTCTAATGCATGTATGTACATCTACTCCACCCCCAAAGGGGATGGAACTACTCACTAAACATTACACTAATTATTAAACTAAGCAAAGAAAGCATATTAAAACTAAGCTAGAAATACAAGACGATTAAACTAAAACATGCAAAAACAATAAAAGAAGCATAAACAAACAATGAAAGAAACACAAAACTTTATTGATAAAATGACTCACATTTCAAGTAGCATCCTCCTACTTTAGTGTGTGCTTCAAGGCCTCACTTCTAGTAGGAAGAATACCCACTTAAAATATGGAGTGATTACAATAGGAGGTGAAGAGTTCTATTTATAGGCATGGAAAAAGCTAATCCGCGACAATCCCCCGATGTGGGACTAAACAAATACCAGAAATGGACTAAATATACACTAATACGTAACCCAGAGAAATCATAGCGGATTTGGGCCAAAAGTGACCGCCAATTGGCAGTCTAAAAAGTCTGGATCCATCTGGAATTTGTGCTGGGCTTTGCTTAGTGTATTTGGTGGTCTTAGATGCATCTACTTCGTTTATTGGAGCTCCGACCCGAATCGAATTGCTAAAATACTCCCCATGATGATGTGGAGTATTCTGTTTTGCTCTGAGGTCCTTCTGTCTTGCGTTCAGGTCCTTCACCCTTTGCATCTTAGTCCCCAGATCTCACAATTCAGTCCTTTTTCCCAGCTTTTGGGTCCTTTTACGATTCGTCTCTTCAAACCTATTTATTCCTGAAAACTAAACATAAAACTCGTAACATAGCATTGTTTAGGTGAAAGATAATGGATATAAGATACAAATATGAGCATGAAATGATGTCAATCACAGCTCCTATCACTCGGGAAAGTAGGTCTGAGGGGACTTTGTGCTGGGTGCTTTCGAGTCATCTGACTTGGGATGCGCTGACCGAACTCTCGTTACACGGGTGGTAGGGATTGCCCTATGTGGAGATTTGGGGAAAAGTGTACATGATAGTGTAAGTCCTCATGGGAAATGATGCACGAAACCTGACCCTCGTAGAATGACGCTCCAACTAATAATAAAAAAAAAAGAAAGAAAAAGAAAAAAATGGTAATGCAAATAAGAACCTTAATGGACCTTACACTTTGTATCACTTGAGGATGTTGAGGTTGTCCATGTCTTTCACTTAATTCCTTATTTAACTTGCACGAATGGTTCATTAGGCTAGGTGTGTGGACTGATTACCTATATAAAGTCGGCCCGTAGGATTACCGCGTCCAATGATCGACAAAATTTGTCCATCGAGTCGAGTGTCTAGATTGAATAATGCATCTTGTTCGGATTTTGTGTGTATATCCGCTGAAAACCCTCAGGAGACAACACTCCTCCTCCTTGGCGACAAGGAGGTTTAACGACTTGTTACACGTGCTAAGTGCAACCGTTATTCCTACGAAAGTGAGTTAGGATTTGCCTGTTTTTCGTATGCTTTTCCTTTCTTCGATTTTTCTCTTTCTTTGTTTTGCTCGAGACTAGCAAAAGTTAGGTGTGGGGGTATTTGATTGGCATCATTTCATGCATATCTTTGTGTCTTATATCCATTATCTTTCACCCTAAACAATGCTACGTAACGAGTTTTATGTTTAGTTTTCAGGAATAAGTAGATTTGAGAAGATGAGACGGTAAATAGCAACGAAAAGGACTGAATTGTGAGACCTGGGGACTAAGATGCAAGGGAGAAGGACCCGAACGTAAGACCGAAGGACCTAAGAACAAAACAGAAAACTCCACACCATCATGGGGAGTATTGTGGCAATTCGATTTGGAGCTCCAACAAACGAAGTAGATGCATCCAAGACAACCAAAGATATTCAGAAAAGCCCACCACAAATTCCAGACCGATCCAGAACCAATAGACCGCCTATTGGCGGTCTGTTTGGCTCTGGATCCGCTAATCTTTTGCAGGCATGTGTATTAGAGTGTGTTTATTCTATTTCTGGTTTTGGTTTAGTCCCATATCGGGGGATTGTCCCAGATTACCTTTTTCTATGGCTATAAATATAACTCTTCACCTTCCATTGTAATTACCCATTGATTGGTGGCATTCTCTCTACTAAGGAGTAAGTCTTGAAGCAAAACTCAAGGTGGAGAAGAATGCTACTTTCAATGTGAGTCATTGTTAATAAAATAATTGTTCTTAGTTTCTTTTAATCTTGTCTTTTAATTCTTGCATGTTTCTCTAGTTTATGTTCCTTTCAGTTAGCTTCTTTAATATTCCTTTCTTGCTTAGTCTAATTTCATTTTAGTAGAATGTTTCATTTTAATGTAGGTTGATGAGAATTAAATTTATACCGCAAGTGCACGACGTCAATGACGACGTGGCAAGTACGTGTCGAACACAAGGAGGGAGAGATATTGTTATTTTTGTGATTTTCGATTAAGGAAAGAAAGAGAGAGAAATAAGTTTGGTTTGAGATTTTTTTCTTTTAATTATCTAAAGAAAGAACAACAAAAACTAAAAAGAAAATAAAGCAAAGATGGAAGAGAGTCCAGCGGGTGGAGGTTTAGATATCGGGTTTTGATTAGAGAATTCTGAAACTTATAATAAATCACATTAGTTATAAAGCATTACATGATAAATGACTCAACATAAACTCAAGTAATCAAAATATACTAACACGAAATTAAAATAATAACGTAATTCTTCTTCTCATCACCCTAAATCCGTCACCCCCACCCTTTGGAGAGAGTTAGAAACTCATGGATGGATGGAAGGAGAAGGGTCCTAGAGAAACTACAAAATAAAACTAAAAACATAAATAAAAGAATAGAATTTTATTGCTAAAAAGAAGGGGAGAGGAACCCCTTTCAATACATGATTCGGCCTTATTTATAGCGTCAACCGGGGATCCTAATACATAAAAGGAAAGTACACGCGTCTATACAGCATTGGTAAATATTTGACCGCACGGATCGACTTTTGTGCGGCGGAATCGCCGCATTTTGTACATGAGGTGCGGCGGAATCGCCACCTTTTTTGCTCGGAATCGATCCTGATTTTTCCTGTGTGTTTATGGTATGTTTTAGCTGTCCTTTGCGCGTCCGAATTAATTATTGCATATCTTTGGAGATCCGAGTTAATTTCTTCATATATTTGGAGATCCAAATTGATTTTTCTTTAGAACTTCTTCAAAATAATCTTTTGGTACTCGTAATTTGCAGTCGGGTCCTCAGCTTTTGCAATTAAGTCCCTCACCTTTTTGTAATTAGGTCTTTGAATGCTTTTATGCTTCGATGGACTTAAATTTGAATCCCGATAATCTTGAACATGGTCTTTATGATAGAAATGAGTCTCTTGCACGCGTTTATGCTCGAGATATGGGTAATTTGCATTAAGGTCCCTGTATTCTGTAAATAAGACTAAACACATACCTTAGTAGCATTTATTGATATAAAATTAATCTAAATGAAAGACATATGATGCAATGTATGCAATGCATCAAATACCCCCACACCTAGATTTTGCTAGTCCCTAGCAAAACAGAGTATAAGAAAAATGAAAATAGGGAAATCCTAACTCACTTTCGTAGGAATCACGGTTGCACATAGCATGTGTAACAAGCCTTTAAACCCCCAAGTTTCCTTAGAGGACGAGTTTTGACTCGTGAGGGTTTTCAGTTGACACACCCACAAAGTCTTAATTCAACATTTCATTAATAACTCTCAATATCTTCACCTCAACCTTATACAACTCACTTAGAATTCTTGCATGCTCATTATATAAATCTAACTCATAAAGAATCTGACTTGGTCTTTGTTCCTCCAACATTCACACCACTAACCCTTCTACACATGTTATCACTTAAATTATTTTGCACGCCTCCTCTGGTGGTGAAGTATCATTCGGATCAACCATGGCATGGATCATTCTTTTAGCTTTGGGCCTTGAGTATCTTACAGTATTTTTTTCCTCTTTTTTCCGTGATTCAACACATTTGCTTTTTTTTGACACTTTTACCCTTTTTGCATTCGTGTAGCGAGTTTGGTCGATAATCCCGAGCTGGCAGACTCAAGTTACCGGGTTTCAAGATACACCTACGAACCAGTGACTCGAAGGCTTGGACTTTTGTAATCATTTTGCAAGATGTGCTTTCCTCACTTTTATTCCCCTTTTATTTTCCTCAAGGCTTAATTGCTATCAGAAGTCCACACTTCCCGGTATATTTTCCTCAACCTCTGCTTTTTATCAACCACTTCAAAGATTTGATTCATCCAATTTAAGTGCATACATGTCTTAAAGGGTAATGGGTTATTTATTTGGAACTTAGATTTATGTCATAATTTCTACAAGCAGAACTATATAATAAGGACAAAAACTTAATGCAATTTGTACACGGGTTTTGGTAGTTCAATCTTAAGCTATGTCATGAAACATTGATTTTTTTTATTTTTTATTTTTTAAATAACAGAATATACAGATAGATAAACACCCCTCCCCACACCTAAATCATGCATTGTCCTAAATGTATGCAAAGATAAAGCAAATGCACTTATTACCTGAGTCAACTGTGGTGGAGGGATTGAATTTTCTCAGAGTCAACCATAGTCAGAACTGGATTGAATGACACCATGTTGGTGCATGTATCTAGTTGAATTGTTCCCCATGTTGCACTGAGAGTCCTGAGGCACAGATTCCACACCCCTCACATGTATTGGTTCTTTTATTTGCTCGAGTGATGGTGGGTGTGTAGATGAATTACTCCCCTTTTTCTCACTTCCTTTTTGATTTTGTGATGATTTATTTGATTCAGAAATCTTATAGATACGTGATCTCATCACAACATCACTTTGATTGCATACTATTTCTGGCTCACTATCAACATGAAAGATATTAAATTCAGCTTTTAAGTTTCCAAAAGATAGTTGCATGAGCCAATTTCGGCAATTTATCAAAGCTTCAGAAGTGGCTAAAAAGGGTCTGCCTAGTATTACAGGAATTTGTCTCTTAGGATTTACAACAGGTTCAGTGTCTAGTACGACAAAATCCATTGGGTAAATGAAGTCACCAACCTTAATCAAAACATCCTCTACTATACCTCTTGGTCTTTTAATAGAGCAATCAGCAAATTGAAGGGTTGTCTTAGAGGGTTTTAGTGGACCAAGGTTGAGTTGCTCATAGACAGAGAACGGGAGTAAGTTAACACTAGCACCAAGGTCTAGAAGGGCTTTGTTGATAAAAGTATCTCCTATCACACATGAAATTGTGGGACATCCAGGATCCTTATACTTTATAGGAATGAGTTGGACAAAATAGAACTTATGTTTGCAGTTAAGAATGCCTTCTTTGGTACGTTCGTTTTTTCTCTTTTTAGTGCACAAATCTTTTAAGAATTTAGCATAAGCAGGTATTTGTTGAATCATATCTAGGAGTGGAATATTCACCTTAACTTGCTTAAATACTTCCAAAATTTTCTCCATTTGTGCACTTGAGCTCTTCTTGAGTCTATCGGGGAATGGGACCTTAGGAACATAGACTCGTTCAGGTTGAGCTATATGTTCAGGTTGAGTAGGTGGGTTGGGCTTTTCAATTTGGACTTCAGGTTCAATGGTCAGGTCATATGTGGGTGCTTGACGGCTAGATTGATTAGGAGTTCTAGGATTTACCACATTGTTATCAACTTGTTTTCCAGACCATAATGATACGACTACATTTATTTGTTGGAACGGTCCCTCCTCATGAACCATTTGAACCGGTCTAGGGTTATTACGTCCTAGAGGTGGTTGATAGGGTTGATATTGATTATTAGATCTTGTGTTCACCTCAGGTTGACTTGGAAACTGACTCTTTTCTCTTTCACCTACGTTTTGTGCTAGTTGGCTGACTTGCGTTTCTAGCCTTTGGAAAGATTGGTTGGTTGTTTGCATAAAAGTCTTGACCAAATTTTCCAAGCTTGTCAATCTATCATCATAATCTCCATTGTTACTAAACCCAGATGATGTATTATTTTGGTTATACGGGTTTGGTTGTTGTCTACGAGGTTGACCTTGTTGGTTCCATGAAAGATTGGGATGGTTACGCCAACCCGGGTTATAGGTTGATGCGTATGGGTCATTTCTAGAATGGTTAAAGGTGGCATTAACTTGTTCCAAGTCCGCACAATCCTCCATTGTATGACCAGCTTGACCACATCTAGAGCAAGGGATAGAAGATGCTTGATTCACTAGGGGTCGGGTTTTTAGCTCTAGACTTTCCATTCTGTGCATAAGGGTAGCTAGTTTTGCTTCAGCAGCAACCTTAGCATCTACAGCTAAGACACCTAGTTTGGGTTGACTTGCTATTCTAGATCCAATACTCGGATTATTCGGCTCTCTAGCATTGTCCCATTGCATACTGTTTTCGGCTAAATCCTCAGGAAAAGTCCAAGCATCATTCTCATTTTTGGACATGAAGTTTCCTTGGCTTACAGATTCTACCATAACCCTAGATGTGGGTGTCAATCCCTCATAGATAATTTGGCACAATTGCCATCTTGGAATTCCATGATGAGGGCATTGGGTCAATAGACTTTTAAATCTTTAGGAATAGAACGGCTCGCTCTCATATTGAACGAATGCAACAATTTCATTCCTAATCCTAATAGTCTTATGGTTGGGGAAATATTTCTTTAAGAATACTTGAACAAACTCGGCCCAACTCCTAATAGATATTTCGGCTAGACTATGTAGCCATTTCTTAGCGTCGTCCTTCAGTGCTAGAGGCACGAATTTAAGACGCACTGCCTCCTCAGAGATATGCTGGTATTGCATAACAGAGCAGATTTCCTCAAAATCTCTAAGGAAGAGATATGGGTCTTCCCTAGAGGTGAACTTGGGCAACATACTCATGTATTGTGCCTTCAGTTCGAAGTCGCGACCCGGTATGGTGGGCATAACGATGCACGATGGCTGAGTAGCCATCGTTGGGTAGCACCGATCCCTCAGAGTCATAGGTGGTGCAACAGGCGGGTCCACTACATTCTCACCCATTGGATCCGGGTGAGGTGGTGCAACAGGTGGAGTGGGGCTAAGCTCCAGACTGAAATCTAGATGAACTCGTGAGAGTCGATTACCCAAGTCCCGAACCCAAATCTGAGTGCACCGGTTTGAATCAATTTTTGAATTCAAATTCGAAATTTAAATTCTAAATTCAAATACAAGAATCAATTGATTATTTTATTTTATTTTTAAAATTTGTTTTTAAAATTGTTTTTTATAAAAAAAATTTCAAAAATGGAAACAAACAATCGAAGGGGGAAAAATGAGAAAGGAATCCTAATCTAGAGAATTGAGATGAGAAGAGAAAGAAGACTCAGATAAGAAGGGAAACTTAACTCTAAAAGATAGAGAAGAGGGTTGGTCAGAAGTTTCCTAAACAAGCACGGTTCAAACAATCGTAGACCTAGTGTCGCTTAAATCTAGACGACTCCTAACTGGTTGAGTCGAATTGATTCGCTTGATTCACGTCCCTCACTAGTCAAACCAAATTGGCCGGGCAGTGTGTAGCTAGTGGGGGCGCTTCCGACCGAGGCGGTGCCAATTAGACAACCACTTCGCTTGAAAGACTTTCGTCAACACAAAAACACTTTCTAGACACCAAATTAAATTCGATCAGCTTCAAGTCATAGCAAGTCAAACCAATCTTCTCCTTAATTGTGTCCGAGTCCTTAGGGGCCAATGTCTAATTGATTTTAATTTTAAGGCTTGGGTAACACTTTAGGATTGTGATTTGTGGGCCACGGGAGGGTGATGAACTCCCCACCGTATATTTTCCTACGGAGTTGCCCTTAAGATAGTTTAACTTAAATCTAGCAGAGATAGTCAAACATTGGTCTTTAGTTGGGGGACAATTACAAGGTTGTATGCAAACTAAATTATATGCTTAAATGCAATCGATAAAAAACCGCGCACGTACCTTGCCTCCAACACTCTTCAACTAGAATTAATTTGCAAGAATTTAGCAAGAATAATGCAAACAAAACACTATATGATGCATGCACTAAGTCCTTCTAATTTTGCCAATTTTTAGGTCAGAGTTGAATTATTGCCAATTATGGAATTTTTTCCCTAACACGTGCAGTTCTAAAAAGGAAATTTTCCGAAACTAGAAATTACGAGGAAAAAGTCAACAAAGGTTACCTACGCACGCTCAGTCGGGTTCGCCGCCCGCTCTCGCAAATTTCCAGTCGCTCTACGCGTCCAATTGAAGGGTGATCTTAGTTGGTTTCAATTCTCCCAAGTTCAACTGTTGATAAACAGAGAATGGGAGGAGGTTGACCGCTGATCCTAAATCAAGCAAAACATTGCTCATTCTAGTGTCCCCTATCGTACACTGAATAGTAGGACACCCAGGGTCCTTGTATTTTGTGTAGGTGGGATTGGACAAAAGTGAGCTGATATTTGCAACCAAGAATGCTTTCTTAGGAACATTGGTCTTCCTCTTGGTTGTGCAGAGATCCTTCAACACTTTGGCATATTGAGGTATTTGTTGGATGACATCCAACAAGGGGATGTTAACCTTTACTTGCTTAAACACCTCTAATATCGTGTCCATGTTGTCACTCTGATTTTTGGTTAACCTACTTGGATAGGGAGCTTTTGGCAGGTAGGTTTTCTGCGGTGCCTGAGAAGGAAGCCTTGGTGTATTACCCTCACCCTCAGCCTCTTCTTCACCACCATTCCCACTGAGGGGCTGCATAGATGGTGGTGGGTGTGGCAAGGAAATGTGATTGTCAACCTGTTTTCCATTTCTTAAGGTAACAATGGCATTGACATGGTGAACAGGTTCCTCCACATTGTTCACTTGCCTCCCCCGAGGTACCACATTCTCATTTTGCATGTGTTGTTGCTGGTACACACGGGGGTTAGCCTCAGGCTGGCTAGGAAAAGACCCTCTCTCTCTTTCATGTACAGACTGAGCCAATTGGCCCATCTGAAGCTCTAGAGATTTGATGGTATGCTGATTTGAAGTTAGAACTTGACTCGTGGTTGACATAAAAAAATTCATTGAGTTTTCAAGTCCACGAGTCAAGGTCTCAAGCGAATTGAATCGGGTTTCCATATTATTGGAATTTAGGAAACCCGATTGATTGGTGGTTTGCACTTGGGGTGGCTGATAGGAATGTGCATGCATGGGATGTTGGTGTGATTGGTAATGTGGTCTAGAGGGGTTTGAAGTACCACCCGGGGCATTAGTTTGGTTCCATGAAAAATTGGGGTGGTTCCCCCATCCAGGATTATTAGATGATGAGTATGGGTCATTCCTGTCTCTATCATAGATGGTGTTGACACGCTCCATCTCAGGAGGAATGGACTCGCACTCGTTTTTTACATGACCTATCCTACCACATGAATGAAAGGGAACTGGACAAGATGTGGACATGTGAGGTGCACCTTGTTTGTTTTGGAGCTCAATCGAATCCATACGGCGCATTAAGGCCGCCATGCGCGCCTCGGTGGCCGTAGTGGTATCGACAACAAATGCGGCACCCGATCTTGTCGAGTTTGCATTCGTGATCCTCGCTCCTATGCTAGATGATGCAGGTGGTTCCCTCACATTCTCCCATTGCATGATTTTCTCAGCAAGGTCTTCTAGGAAAGCCCATGCCTCCCTTTCATCCTTTCCCAAGAACTCTCCTTGCCACATGGACTCAAGGAAAGTTCGGGACGGGATGTGAAGACCCTCATACACAATCTGACAAAGGCGCCACAACTCAATGCCATGGTGACGGCACGAGGATAGTAGCTCTTTGAACCTCTCTAGATATGCATGAAATGGTTCGGTCTCATGTTGATAGAACGAATTGATTTCGTTCCTCAATTTTTGAGTCCGATGATTTGGAAAGTATTTCTTGAGGAATGCAGATTGAAACTCATCCCAAGTCCTAAAGGCATTCGTCTGGTTGTTGTACAACCACTTCTTGGCATCATCCTTCAGCGCAAAGGGGACAAGCCTAAGATGGATGGAGTCTGTGCTAAGTTGTTGCAGCTTTAACATAGCACAGACCTCCTCAAATTCCCTGAGAAAGATATAGGGGTCACCCTTCCCAGTGAAGCGAGGGAGCATGGAAATAAACTGAGGCTTAACCTCAAAATGGTTCCCATTAGCCTCTGGTAATACGATGCATGAAGGTAGAGCTGTACGGCTCGGGTAGCATTGATCACGTAGAGGTATGGGAACGACAACAGGACGCTCAGGTGGAACAGGTGGGTCCAGCAACTGCTCCTCCTCACGGAAATTAGCAGCCATTAAACCCGGACTGTGTGCGACACGAGAGGAGGAAGGTGTCGAGAAATCGATGACCGAAGCCGGATTGACAACGCTCCTCGTCAAACGACCACTCTCGTCTCGTGTCCACGAAAGCATGCACAAAGGTGCACACACACCAAAACTTTTTTTTTCAAACAAAGAATGTACGTAGAAGAGAAGACTGGGGAACACAGGAGAGAAAGAATGACTCTGGAGAGAAGGGAAGAAGTCCTTATGCTACGGCGGATGGGTACAGGTAGAAGCACACAAGCAAACAAGGCTCAAGCAATCCTAAGGTCGCTATAGGTCCTTAAAGCTAGACGACGCCTAACTGCGAGGTCACGCGGCCTCAACACGCCTCACCTCCCTACGACGAGGACCACAAAGCCCAGCAAGTGAGTCAAGATCCGGGGATCTCGTCTCTCCTACTATCGACAAAGTGGGCAACGCCGATCAGGTCATGACGGTTGGGACCGGATCACTCTCCTAATGCACCCGAAATCCTTAGGCCAATGTCTACTTGATTTTAAAATTAGGCTATTGATTAGTGTGGTTTGTGGGGCGAAGGAAAGGGTGATGAAATCCCCCACCTTATCTTTTACGGGACAGCCCCTCCTTAGTAGCGTTTTGGAGTCCTAAATATAACAATCAACTCTCCAAACAACGCTCAACTCACACTTGTTGCAATGCACTTCCTACTAACTAATGCATGCCATACGAAATGCATGAATGAGAGTAGAAGGTGCGTACCTCACGCCAGCACTCAGCAACTGAAAATAAAGCTAAAATAAAAGACAATCTAAATGCTTAAGTCACATACATGGTGCATGACCTAAACAAGAAAGAATGCCTAGTCTTTTGCTTTGAGTTTTAGGTCTAAGTTGCTTAAAGGAGGTTTGATTATTGATCTGGGAATAAACTATAAGTCAAAACATGCCAAATTGAGTCCCAGATTACTAGATCATGTAGAACAACAACACAAAGAAATTAAAAGATGAACAAAGCTCACCAGACCGCTGATTGGCGGTCTGAAGTGCTCAGGTCGTCTAGAAATTTCTTCAGCAGCCTCCTCTTGCTATCCCCAGTCTCCTGAAACAAAGAAAAACTACAAAACACAAATTAAATCCACTCGAATCGTCCAAACAAGAGTCTGGACTGGCACCTCCCCGGCAACGGCGCCAAAAACTTGTCGAACGTTTTATATTAAACCGCAAGTGCACGGCCGCGATGAAGCGGTGGCTAGTACGGGTCGTCCTCAGGGAGGTGAGCAGGCTCTTGTTTATCAGAAATCAAGTGGCAAAAATTGGGGGAGAAAGATTGATTATGCTACTCTACACTAAACTACGCTAAGAAGTATGAAATGCGAAAGAAAGCAACAAACGATTAACTAAAACTAAACTAAGAATGAAAGAAGAGTGCTGGAATACAAAAGTGGAAAACCCCTATGGGGTGGAGTGAGTGCACACAAGTAAAGAGGTGGGTGTAGAATACATTCTTTAAGCACATGAAGGTGGTGTTTATCAAGCATAGGAAGTGTCTAAATGTTATGGCAAAACCTATCAATCTATTCACCAACTTGGTTGATTAACATTTACATATGCAAGTTGTTTATTTCAGAATCTAAACAAGCATGAGAGGTGTCTAATCATTTTGGCAAAACTCATCAAGTCATAAATTCCATCCTAAACAAGCAAGCATACATTCATGTTTTATCAACACATCAAAAATAAAGCATTCATCCCATTCTCTAATGCATGTATGTACATCTACTCCACCCCCAAAGGGGATGGAACTACTCACTAAACATTACACTAATTATTAAACTATGCAAAGAAAGCATATTAAAACTAAGCTAGAAATACAATACAATTAAACTAAAACATGCAAAAACAATAAAAGAAGCATAAACAAACAATGAAAGAAACACAAAACTTTATTGATAAAATGACTCACATTTCAAGTAGCATCCTCCTACTTTAGTGTGTGCTTCAAGGCCTCACTTCTAGTAGGAAGAATACCCACTTAAAATATGGAGTGATTACAATAGGAGGTGAAGAGTTCTATTTATAGGCATGGAAAAAGCTAATCCGGGACAATCCCCCGATGTGGGACTAAACAAATACCAGAAATGGACTAAATATACACTAATACGTAACCCAGAGAAATCATAGCGGATTTGGGCCAAAAGTGACCGCCAATTGGCAGTCTAAAAAGTCTGGATCCATCTGGAATTTGTGCTGGGCTTTGCTTAGTGTATTTGGTGGTCTTAGATGCATCTACTTCGTTTATTGGAGCTCCGACCCGAATCGAATTGCTAAAATACTCCCCATGATGGTGTGGAGTATTCTGTTTTGCTCTTAGGTCCTTCTGTCTTGCGTTCAGGTCCTTCACCCTTTGCATCTTAGTCCCCAGATCTCACAATTCAGTCCTTTTTCCTAGCTTTTGGGTCCTTTTACGCTTCGTCTCTTCAAACCTATTTATTCCAGAAAACTAAACATAAAACTCATAACATAGCATTGTTTAGGTGAAAGATAATGGATATAAGATACAAATATGAGCATGAAATGATGTCAATCACAGCTCCTATCACTCGGGAAAGTAGGTCTGAGGGGACTTTGTGCCGGGTGCTTTCGAGTCATCTGACTTGGGATGCGCTGACCGAACTCTCGTTACACGGGTGGTAGGGATTGCCCTATGTGGAGTTTGGGGAAAAGTGTACATGATAGTGTAAGTCCTCATGGGAAATGATGCACGAAACCTGACCCTGGTAGAATGACGCTCCAACTAATAATAATAAAAAAGAAAAACAAAAAAAGAAAAAAAAATGGTAATGCAAATAAGAACCTTAATGGACCTTACACTTTGTATCACTTGAGGATGTTGAGGTTGTCCATGTCTTTCACTTAATTCCTTATTTAACTTGCACGAATGGTTCATTAGGCTAGGTGTGTGGACTGATTACCTATATAAAGTCGGCCCGTAGGATTACCGCGTCCAATGATCGACAAAATTTGTCCATCGAGTCGAGTGTCTAGATTGAATAATGCATCTTGTTCGGATTTTGTGTGTATATCCGCTGAAAACCCTCAGGAGACAGCACTCCTCCTCCTTGGCGACAAGGAGGTTTAACGACTTGTTACACGTGCTAAGTGCAACCGTTATTCCTACGAAAGTGAGTTAGGATTTGCCTGTTTTTCGTATGCTTTTCCTTTCTTCGATTTTTCTCTTTCTTTGTTTTGCTCGAGACTAGCAAAAGTTAGGTGTGGGGGTATTTGATTGGCATCATTTCATGCATATCTTTGTGTCTTATATCCATTATCTTTCACCCTAAACAATGCTACGTAACGAGTTTTATGTTTAGTTTTCAGGAATAAGTAGATTTGAGAAGATGAGACGGTAAATAGCAACGAAAAGGACTGAATTATGAGACCTGGGGACTAAGATGCAAGGGAGAAGGACCCGAACGTAAGACCGAAGGACCTAAGAACAAAACAGAAAACTCCACACCATCATGGGGAGTATTGTGGCAATTCGATTTGGAGCTCCAACAAACGAAGTAGATGCATCCAAGACAACCAAAGATATTCAGAAAAGCCCACCACAAATTCCAGACCGATCCAGAACCAATAGACCGCCAATTGGCGGTCTGTTTGGCTCTGGATCCTCTAATCTTTTGCAGGCATGTGTATTAGAGTGTGTTTATTCTATTTCTGGTTTTGGTTTAGTCCCCTATCGGGGGATTGTCCCAGATTACCTTTTTCTATGGCTATAAATATAACTCTTCACCTTCCATTGTAATTACCCATTGATTGGTGGAATTCTCTCTACTAAGGAGTAAGCCTTGAAGCAAAACTCAAGGTGGAGAAGAATGCTACTTTCAATGTGAGTCATTGTTAATAAAATAATTGTTCTTAGTTTCTTTTAATCTTGTCTTTTAATTCTTGCATGTTTCTTTAGTTTATGTTCTTTCAGTTAGCTTCTTTAATATTCCTTTCTTGCTTAGTCTAATTTCATTTTAGTAGAATGTTTCATTTTAATGTAGGTTGATGAGAATTAAATTTATACCGCAAGTGCACGACGTCAATGAAGACGTGGCAAGTACGTGTCGAACACAAGGAGGGAGAGATATTGTTATTTTTGTGATTTTCGATTAAGGAAAGAAAGAGAGAGAAATAAGTTTGGTTTGAGATTTTTTGTTTTTAATTATCTAAAGAAAGAACAACAAAAACTAAAAAGAAAATAAAGCAAAGATGGATGAGAGTCCAGCGGGTGGAGGTTTAGATATCGGGTTTTGATTAGAGAATTCTGAAACTTATAATAAATCACATTAGTTATAAAGCATTACATGATAAATGACTCAACATAAACTCAAGTAATCAAAATATACTAACACGAAATTTAAATAATAACGTAATTCTTCTTCTCATCACCTTAAATCCGTCACCCCCACCCTTTGGAGAGAGTTAGAAACTCATGGATGGATGGAAGGAGAAGGGTCCTAGAGAAACTACAAAAGAAAACTAAAAACATAAATAAAAGAATAGAATTTTATTGCTAAAAAGAAGAGGAGAGGAACCCCTTTCAATACATGATTCGGCCTTATTTATAGCCTCAACCGGGGATCCTAATACATAAAAGGAAAGTACACGCGTCTATACAGCATTGGTAAATATTTGACCGCACGGATCGACTTTTGTGCGGCGGAATCGCCGCATTTTGTACATGAGGTGCGGCGGAATCGCCACCTTTTTTGCTCGGAATCGATCCTGATTTTTCCTGTGTGTTTATGGTATGTTTTAGCTGTCCTTTGCGCGTCCGAATTAATTATTGCATATCTTTGGAGATCCGAGTTAATTTCTTCATATATTTGGAGATCCAAATTGATTTTTCTTTAGAACTTCTCCAAAATAATCTTTTGGTACTCGTAATTTGCAGTCGGGTCCTCGGCTTTTGCAATTAAGTCCCTCACCTTTTTGTAATTAGGTCTTTGAATGTTTTTTTGCTTGGATGGACTTAAATTTGAATCCCGATAATCTTGAACATGGTCTTTATGATAGAAATGAGTCTCTTGAACGCGTTTATGGTCGAGATATGGGTAATTTGCATTAAGGTCCCTGTATTCTGTAAATAAGACTAAAAACATACCTTAGTAGCATTTATTGATATAAAATTAATCTAAATGAAAGACATATGATGCAATGTATGCAATGCATCAAATACCCCCACACCTAGATTTTGCTAGTCCCTAGCAAAACAGAGTATAAGAAAAATGAAAACAGGGAAATCCTAACTCACTTTCGTAGGAATCACGGTTGCACATAGCATGTGTAACAAGCCTTTAAACCCCCAAGTTTCCTTAGAGGACGAGTTTTGTCTCGTTAGGGTTTTCAGTTGACACACCCACAAAGTCTTAATTCAACATTTCATTAATAACTCTCAATATCTTCACCTCAACCTTATACAACTCACTTAGAATTCTTGCATGCTCATTATATAAATCTAACTCATAAAGAATCTGACTTGGTCTTTGTTCCTCCAACATTCACACCACTAACCCTTCTACACATGTTATCACTTAAATTATTTTGCACACCTCCTCTGGTGGTGAAGTATCATTCAGATCAACCATGGCATGGATCATTCTTTTAGCTTTGGGCCTTGAGTATCTTACAGTATTTTTTTTTCCTTTTTTTCCGTGATTCAACACATTTGCTTTTTTTGACACTTTTACCCTTTTTGCATTTGTGTAGCGAGCTTGGTCGATAATCCCGAGCTGACAGACTCAAGTTACCGGGTTTCAAGATACACCTACGGACCAGTGACTCGAAGGCTTGGGCTTTTGTAATCATTTTGCAAGATGTGCTTTCCTCACTTTTATTCCCCTTTTATTTTCCTCAAGGCTTAATTGCTATCAGAAGTCCACACTTCCCGGTATATTTTCCTCAACCTCTGCTTTTTATCAACCACTTCAAAGATTTGATTCATCCAATTTAAGTGCATACATGTCTTAAAGGGTAATGGGTTATTTATTTGGAACTTAGATTTATGTCATAATTTCTACAAGCAGAACTATATAATAAGGACAAAAACTTAATGCAATTTGTACACGGGTTTTGGTAGTTCAATCTTAAGCTATGTCATGAAACATTGATTTTTTTTTATTTTTTATTTTTTAAATAACAGAATATATAGATAGATAGATAGATAAACACCCCTCCCCCCCACACCTAAATCATGCATTGTCCTAAATGTATGCAAAGATAAAGAAAATGCACTTATTACCTGAGTCAACTGTGGTGGAGGGATTGAATTTTCTCAGAGTCAACCATAGTCAGAACTGGATTGAATGACACCATGTTGGTGCATGTATCTAGTTGAATTGTTCCCCATGTTGCACTGAGAGTCCTGAGGCACAGATTCCACACCCCTCACATGTATTGGTTCTTTTATTTGCTCGAGTGATGGTGGGTGTGTAGATGAATTACTCCCTTTTTCTCACTTCCTTTTTGATTTTGTGATGATTTATTTGATTCAGAAATCTTATAGATACGTGATCTCATCACAACATCACTTTGATTGCATACTATTTCTGGCTCACTATCAACATGAAAGATATTAAATTCAGCTTTTAAGTTTCCAAAAGATAGTTACATGAGCCCATTTCGGCAATTTATCAAAGCTTCAGAAGTGGCTAAAAAGGGTCTGCCTAGTATTACAGGAATTTGTCTCTTAGGATTTACAACAGGTTCAGTGTTTAGTACGACAAAATCCATTGGGTAAATGAAGTCACCAACCTTAATCAAAACATCCTCTACTATACCTCTTGGTCTTTTAATAGAGCAATCAGCAAATTGAAGGGTTGTCTTAGAGGGTTTTAGTGGACCAAGGTTGAGTTGCTCATAGACAGAGAACGGGAGTAAGTTAACACTAGCACCAAGGTCTAGAAGGGCTTTGTTGATAAAAGTATCTCCTATCACACATGAAATTGTGGGACACCCAGGGTCCTTATACTTTATAGGAGATGAGTTAGACAGAATAGAGCTTATGTTTGCAGTTAAGAATGCCTTCTTTGGTATGTTCTTTTTTCTCTTTTTAGTGCACAGATCTTTTGAAAATTTAGCATAAGCAGGTATTTGTTGAATCATATCTAGGAGTGGAATATTCACCTTAACTTGCTTAAATACTTCCAAAATTTTCTCCATTTGTGCACTTGAGCTCTTCTTGAGTCTATCGGGGAATGGGACCTTAGGAACATAGACTCACTCAGGTTGAGCTATATGTTCAGGTTGAGTAGGTGGGTTGGGCTTTTCAATTTGGACTTCAGGTTCAATGGTCAGGTCATATGTGGGTGCTTGACGGCTAGATTGATTAGGAGTTCTAGGGTTTACCACAATGTTATCAACTTGTTTTCCAGACCATAATGATACGACTACATTTATTTGTTGGAACGGTCCCTCCTCATGAACCATTTGAACCGGTCTAGGGTTATTACTTCCTAGAGGTGGTTGATAGGGTTGATATTGATTATTAGATCTTGGGTTCACCTCAGGTTGACTTGGAAACTGACTCTTTTCTCTTTCACCTACGTTTTGTGCTAGTTGGCTGACTTGCGTTTCTAGCCTTTGGAAAGATTGGTTGGTTGTTTACATAAAAGTCTTGACCAAATTTTCCAAGCGTGTCAATCTATCATCATAATGTCCATTGTTACTAAACCCAGATGATGTATTATTTTGGTTATACGGGTTTGGTTGTTGTCTACGAGGTTGACCTTGTTGGTTCCATGAAAGATTGGGATGGTTACGCCAACCCGGGTTATAGGTTGATGTGTATGGGTCATTTCTAGAATGGTTAAAGGTGGCATTAACTTGTTCCAAGTCCGCACAATCCTCCATTGTATGACCAGCTTGACCACATCTAGAGCAAGGGATAGAAGATGCTTGATTCACTAGGGGTCGGGTTTTTACCTCTAGACTTTCCATTCTGCGCATAAGGGTAGCTAGTTTTGCTTCAGCAGCAACCGTAGCATCTACAGCTAAGACACCTAGTTTGGGTTGACTTGCTATTCTAGATCCAATACTCGGATTATTCGGCTCTCTAGCGTTGTCCCATTGCATACTGTTTTCGGCTAAATCCTCAGGAAAAGTCCAAGCATCATTCTCATTTTTGGGCATGAAGTTTCCTTGGCTTACAGATTCTACCATAACCCTAGATGTGGGTGTCAATCCCTCATAGATAATTTCGCACAATTGCCATCTTGGAATTCCATGATGAGGGCATTGGGTCAATAGACTTTTAAATCTTTCTAAATAGGAATAGAACGGCTCGCTCTCAGATTGAACGAATGCAACAATTTCATTCCTAATCCTAATAGTCTTATGGTTGGGGAAATATTTCTTTAAGAATACTTGAACAAACTCGGCCCAACTCCTAATAGATATTTCGGCTAGACTATGTAGCCATTTCTTAGCGTCGTCCTTCAGTGCTAGAGGCACGAATTTAAGACGCACTGCCTCCTCAGAGATATGCTGGTATTGCATAAGGGAGCAGATTTCCTCAAAATCTCTAAGGAAGAGATATGGGTCTTCCCTAGAGGTGAACTTGGGCAACATACTCATGTATTGTGCCTTCAGTTCGAAGTCGCGACCCGGTATGGTGGGCATAACGATGCACGATGGCTGAGCAGCCATCGTTGGGTAGCACCGATCCCTCAGAGTCATAGGTGGTGCAACAGACGGGCCCACTACATTCTCACCCATTGGATCCGGGTGAGGTGGTGCAAGAGGTGGAGTGGGGCTAAGCTCCAGACTGGAATCTAGATGAACTCGTGAGAGTCGATTACCCAAGTCACGAACCCAAATCTGAGTGCACCGGTTTGAATCAATTTTTGAATTCAAATTCGAAATTTAAATTCCAAATTCAAATTCAAGAATCAATTGATTATTTTATTTTATTTTATTTTTAAAATTTGTTTTTAAAATTGTTTTTTATAAATTTTTTTTCAAAAATGGAAACAAACAATCGAATGGGAAAGATGAGAAAGGAATCCTAATCTAGAGAATTGAGATGAGAAGAGAAAGAAGACTCAGATGAGAAGGGAAACTTAACTCTAAAAGATAGATAAGACGGTTGGTCAGAAGTTTCCTAAACAAGCACGGTTCAAACAATCCTAGACCTAGTGTCGCTTAAATCTAGACGACTCCTAACTGGTTGAGTCGAATTGATTCGCTTGATTCACCTCCCTCACTAATCAAACAAAATTGGTCAGGCAGTGTGTAGCTAGTGGGGGCGCTTCCGACTGAGGCGGTGCCAATTAGACAACCACTTCGCTTGAAAGACTTTCGTCAACACAAAAACACTTTCTAGACACCAAATTAAATTCGATCAGCTTCAAGTCATAGCAAGTCAAACCAATCTTCTCCTTAATTGTGTCAGAGTCCTTAGGGGCCAATGTCTAATTGATTTTAATTTTAAGGCTTGGGTAACACTTCAGGATTGTGATTTGTGGGCCATAGAAGGGTGATGAACTCCCCACCGTATCTTTTCCTACGGAGTTGCCCTTAAGATAGTTTAACTTAAATCTAGCAGAGATAGTCAAACATTGGTCTTTAGTTGGGGGACAATTGCAAGGTTGTATGCAAACTAAATTATATGCTTAAATGCAATCGATAAAAAACCGCGCACGTACCTTGCCTCCAGCACTCTTCAACTAGAATTAATTTGCAAGAATTTAGCAAAAATAATGCAAACAAAACACTATATGATGCATGCACTAAGTCCTTCTAATTTTGCCAATTTTTAGGTCAGAGTTGAATTATTGCCAATTATGGAATTTTTTCACTAACACGAGCAGTTCTAAAAAGGAAATTTTCCGAAACTAGAAATTACGAGGAAAAAGGCAACAAAGGTTACCTACGCACGCTCAGTCGGGTTCGCCGCCCGCTCTCGCAAATTTCCAGTCGCTCTACGCGTCCACCCAGAGATGGAGACAACCCCAGACAAATTTGAAGCCCAGATGTTTCAGACGTGCGGCGGATCCGCCGCAGGTTGTGCTTGAGATGCGGCAATTTTGCCGCCCTTCTTGCTTCGAATGTGCTCGGATTTCGCCGCGCACTCCGTTGTCTCCTGAAATGCAAATCCAAATAGTTAGATCGCGCACACGATAAACAGAAGAAAAAAAATCGAAATTACAAAAATAAACAAAAATCTTTGTCGCCTCCCCGGCAACGACGCCAAAAACTTGATGAGAATTAAATTTATACCGCAAGTGCACGACGTCAATGAAGACGTGGCAAGTACGGGTCAAACACAAGGAGGGAGAGATATTGTTATTTTTTTGATTTTGGATTTAGGAAAGAAAGAGAGAGAAATAAGTTTGGTTTGAGATTTTTGGTTTTTAATTATCTAAAGCAAGAACAACAAAAACTAAAAAGAAAATAAAGCAAAGATGGACGAGAGTCCAGCGGGTGGAGGTTTAGATATCGGGTTTTGATTAGAGAATTCTGAAACTTATAATAAATCACATTAGTTATAAAGCATTACATTATAAATGGCTCAACATAAACTCAAGTAATCAAAATATACTAACACGAAATTAAAATAATAACGTAATTCTTCTTCTCATCACCCTAAATCCGTCACCCCCACCCTTTGGAGAGAGTTAGAAACTCATGGATGGATGGAAGGAGAAGGGTCCTAGAGAAACTACAAAAGAAAACTAAAAACACAAATAAAAGAATAGAATTTTATTGCTAAAAAGAAGAGGAGGAGAGGAACCCCTTTCAATACATGTTTCGGCCTTATTTATAGGCTCAACTGGGGATCCTAATACATAAAAGGAAAGTACACGCGTCTATAAAACATTGGTAAAAATTTGAGCACACGGATCAACTTTTGTACGGTGGAATCGCCGCATTTTGTAAATGAGGTGCGGCGGAATCGCCACCTTTTTGGCTCGGAATCGATCCGGATTTTTCCTGTGTGTTTATGGTATGTTTTAGCTGTCCTTTGCGCGTCCGAATTAATTATTGCATATCTTTGGAGATCCGAGTTAATTTCTTCATATATTTGGAGATCCAAATTGATTTTTCTTTAGAACTTCTCCAAAATAATCTTTTGGTACTCGTAATTTGCAGTCGGGTTCTCGGCTTTTGCAATTAAGTCCCTGACCATTTTGTAATTAGGTCTTTGAATGCTTTTATGCTTGGATGAACTTCAATTTGAATCCCGATAATCTTGAACATGGTCTTTATGATAGAAATGAGTCTCTTGCACGCGTTTATCCTCGGGATATGGGTAATTTGCTTAAGGTCCCTGTATTCTGTAAATAAGACTAAACACATACCTTAGTAGCATTTATTGATATAAAATTAATCTAAATGAAAGACATATGATGCAATGTATGCAATGCATCATAGGTTGTAGTGTAATGATTGGTGAGTAGTTCCATCCCCATTTGGGGGGTGGAGAAATATGTGATATGATCTTGTAGTGTATTAGGTGTGTGTTATCTTAATCCCTTGATCCTTATATGATTTCCATAACCATCTAATGGGATCTAACTCTTATATTTGATATCCTAATGCTCTTGAATGAATCTTAGCTTATGCTTAGATTAGTGGACCTATTTTTTGGGGAATGATAAGGTGAGGATATGGATGGAATTAATATTGGAAACACAATTTGTAGTGTTTGTACTCTTGTTGCCTTTACCTTGGTTAATGCCTTGTATGTTTTAATGATATTGGGTTATCTTATTTCATGTGGAGGCATAGTAGCGTCTTGATGAGAATTTTATTTATACCGCAAGTGCACGGTGTCAATGAAGACGTGGCGAATACGGGTCGAACACAGGGAGGGAGAGATTTGTTATTTTCGTGTGATTTTCGATTAAGGAGAAGAAGGAGAGAAGAAATAAATTTGGTTTTGAGATTTTTGGGTTTTAATTATGTAAAGCAAGAAACAAGAACAATTAAAACTAAAACAAGAACAAAGAGGTGAATTCCGTCAGGTGAAGGTTTAGATTTAGGTTTTAGATTAGAGAATTCAGAAACTTATAATAAATCATGTTAGTTATGAAGCATTACATGATAAATGATTTAACACAAACTCAAGTAATCAAAATATACTAACACAAAATTAAAATAATAACTTTTATTCGTCTTCTCTTCACCCTAAATCCGTCACCTCCACCCTTTGGAAAGAGTTAGAAACTCATGGAGGGAGGAAGAAGGGGTCCTAGAGGCATTACAATAGAAAAGTAAAAACAAGAAATAAAAGACAGAATTTTATTAATGAAAAGAAGAATACAAAACTAAGATTAAGAATAAAAACTACCACCAAAGACTAAGGACCCTTCTAACATCGTTCTTGGGTCTATTTATAGTTGCTACAAGGGATCTAGGTATAATATTGGAAAGTACACGTGTCCAGACACGACTGGACGAAATTAGGAGACGCGGATCGATGCTTGGGCGGCGGAAACGCCGCACATTGTGTTTGTGGTGCGGCGGAAACGCCGCACAATCTGGCTTGATTTTGTCCGGATTTTGGTTGAATGTTTATGGTATGATTTGATCCTTCTTTACACGTCTGGATTGATTCTTTCCATTCTTTTGAGCTCCGGATTAATTCCTTCATATATTTGGAGATATACATTGATTTTTCTATATATTTTCTCCAAGATAATAAAAGCTACTCGTGATTTGCAATTAGGTCCTTGTCTTTTTGCAATTAAGTCCCCGACTACTTTTGTGCTCAAGTCGTTGCTCTTTTTGTAATTAGGTCTTGAATGCTTTTATGCTTGGATACATTTCCATTTGTAACCCGATAAACTTGAACTTGGTCTTTATGATAGAAATGAATCTTTTGCACGCGTTTATGCTCGGGATGTGGGTAAATTGCATTCAGGTCCCTGTATTCTGTAAATAAGACTAAACACATACCTTAGTAGCATTTATTGATGTAAAAGTAATCTAAATGAAAGACATATGATGCAATGTATGCAATGCATCAAATACCCCCACACCTAGATTTTGCTAGTCCCTAGCAAAACAGAAGATACGAAAAATAAAAACAGGGAAATCCTAACTCACTTTCGTAGGAATCACGGTTGCACTTAGCATGTGCAACAAGCCTTTAAACCTCCAAGTTTCCTAGGAGGAGGAGTGTTGTCTCCTGAGGGTTTTCAGCGGATATAGCCACAAAATCCTAAATCAACGTTTCATTAATAGTTCTCAATATCCCTACCTCAACCTTATACATTTCACTAAGAATTTTTTTGCATGCTCATTATATAAATCTAACTCATTAAAAATATGACTTGGTCTTTGTTCCTCCAACATTCACACCACTAACCCTTCTACACATGTTTATCACTTGAATTATTTTGCACGCCTCCTCTGGTGGTGAAGTATCATTCGGATCAACCATGGCATGGATCATTCTTTTAGCTTTGGGCCTTGAGTATTATTTTTTTTTCTTTTCTTCCGTGATTCGACACATTTGCTTTTTTTGACACTTTTACCCTTTTTGCATTCGTGTAGCGAGTTTGGTCGATAATCCCGAGCTGGTAGACTCAAGTTACCGGGTTTCAAGATACCCCTACGGACCAGTGACTCAAAGGCTTGGGCTTTTGTAATCATTTTGCAAAATGTGTTTTCTTCACTTTATTCCTTTATTTTTATTTTTATTTTCCTCAAGGCTTAATTGCTATTAGAAGTCCACACTTCCCGGTATATTTTCCTCAACCTCTGCTTTTTATCAACCACTTCAAAGATTTGATTCATCCAATTTAAGTGCATACATGTCTTAAAGGGCAATGAGTTATTTCTTTGGAACTTAGATTTATGTCATAATTTCTACAAGCATCACTATATAATAAGGAACAAAAACTCAATGCAATTTGTACATGGGTTTTGACAGTTCAATCTTAAGCTATGTCATGAAACATTGATTTTTTTTAAGAAATAAAAGACAGATCTATAGATAAATATATACATAAACACCCCCCACACCTAAATCATGCATTGTCCTCAATGTATGCAAATATAAAGCAAATGCACTTATTACCTTGGTGAACTGTGGTGGACGGATGGAATTTGCTCAAAGTCAACCCTAGTCAGAACTGGATTGAATGACACCATATTGGTGCATGTATCCAGTTGAATTGTTCCCCATGTTGCAATGAGCGTCCTGAGTTACAGGTTCCACACCCCTCACATAAATTGGTTCTCTTATTTGCTCGAGTGACGGTGGGTGTGTAGATGAATTCCTCCCATTTTTCTTACTTCCTTTTTGATTTTGTGATGATTCAGAAATATTATAGATACGCGATTTCATCACAACATCTCTTTGATTGCATGTTATTTCTGGCTCACTATCAATATGAAAGATATTAAATTCAGCTTTTAAGTTCCCAAAAGATAATTGCATGACCCCATTTCGACAGTTTATCAATGCTTCCGAAGTGGCTAAAAAGGGTCTGCCTAGAATTACAGGGATTTGTCGATTAGGATTTACAACAGGTGCGGTATCTAGTACGACAAAATCCACTGGGTAAATGAAGTCACCAACCTTGATCAAAACATCCTCTACTATACCTCTTGGTTTCTTAATAGAGCAATCAGCAAATTGAAGGGTTGTCTTAGAGGGTTTTAGTGGACCAAGGTTCATTTGCTCATAGATAGAGTACGGGAGTAGGTTAACACTAGCACCAAGGTCTAGAAGGGCTCTGTTGATAAAAGTATCTCCTATTGAACATGAAATTGTGGGACATCCAGGATCCTTATATTTTATAGGAGATGTGTTGGACAAAATAGAACTTATGTTTGCAGTTAAGAATGCCTTCTTTGGTACGTTTGTTTTTCTCTTTTTAGTGCACAAATCTTTTAAGAATTTAGCATAAGCAGGTATTTGTTGAATCATGTCTAAGAGTGGAATGTTCACCTTAACTTGCTTAAATACTTCCAAGATTTTCTCTATTTGTGCACTTGAGTTCTTTTTGAGTCTATTGGGAAATGGGGCTTTAGGAACATAGACTCGCTCAGGTTCAGGTTGAGCTATAGGTTCAGGTTAAGTAGGTGGGTTGGGCGTTTCAGATTGGACGTCGGGTTCAATGGTTAGGTCATATGTGGTAGCTTGATGGCTAGATTGATTAGGCATTCTAGGATTTACCAAATTATTATCAATCTGTCTTCCGGACCGTAATGACACTACTGCATTTATTTGTTGGAACGGTCCTTCCTCATTAACCATTTGAATCGGTCTAGGGTTGTTATTTCCTGAAGGTGCTTGATAGGATTGATATGAGTTATTAGATATAGGGTTCACCTCAGGTTGACTTGGAAACTGACCCTTTTCTCTTTCACCTACTATTTGTGCTAGTTGGCTGACTTGTGTCTCTAGCCTTTGGAAGGTCTGTTTGGTTGTTTGTATAAAGGTTTTCATCAAATTTTCCAGGCTTGTCAACCTAACCTCATGATCGCCATTGTTACTAAACCCAGAAGATGTATTATTTTGGTTGTACGGGTTTGGTTGTTGTCTAGGAGGTTGACCCTGTTGGTTTGATGAGAAATTGGAATTATTACGCCAACCCGAGTTATAGGTTGATGCGTATGGGTCATTTCTAGCATGGTTATACATGGCATTAACTTGGTCCCATTCCGCACAATCCTCCTTTACATGACCAGTCTGACCACATCTAGAGCACGGGATAGTCGAGGCTTGATTCACTCGGTTTTGGGTTTGTAGCTCTAAACTTTCCATTCTGCGCAAAAGGGTAGCTAGTTTTGCTTCAGCCGCTATGTTGGCATCTACAGCTAAGACACCTGGTTTGGGTTGACTTGCTATTCTAGATCCAATACTCGGGTTAAGCGGTGTTCTAGCATTGTCCCATTGCATACTGTTTTCAACTAATTCCTCAAGGAAAGTCCAGGCATCATTTTCATTTTTCGACATAAAGTTCCCTTGGCTTACGGATTCTACCATAACCCTAGATGTGGGTGTCAATCCCTCATAAATAATTTGGCATAATTGCCATCTCGGAATTCCATGATGAGGGCATTGGGTCAGAACACTTTTGAATCTTTCTAGATAGGAATAGAACGGCTCGCTCTCAGACTGAACGAATGCAACAATTTCATTCCTAATCCTCATAGTCTTATGGTTGGGAAAATATTTTTTCAGGAATACTTGAACAAACTCAGACCAACTCCTAATAGATCTTTCGGCTAGACTATATAGCCATTTCTTAGCGTCGTCCTTTAGTGCTAGATGCACAAATTTCAGACGCACTGCCTCTTCAGGGATATGCTGGTATTGCATAAGAGAGCAGATTTCCTCAAATTCTCTAAGGAAGAGATATGGGTCTTCCCTAGAGGTGAACTTAGGCAACATACTCATGTATTGTGCCTTCAGTTCGAAGTCGCGACCCGGTATGGTAGGCATAACGATGCACGATGGCTGAGCAGCCATCGCTGGATAGCATCGATCCCTCAGAGTTATAGGTTGTGCAACAGGCGGGTCTACTACATTCTCACCCATTGGATCTGGGTGAGGTGGTGCAACAGGTGGATTGGGGCTAAGTTCCAGACTGGAATCTAGATGAACTCGTGAGAGTCGATTACTCAAGTCCCGAATCCAAATCTGAGTGCACCGGGTTGAATCAATTTTTGAATTCAATTTCGAAATTTAAATTCCAAATTTAATTTCAAGAATTAATTACAATTTTTTTTTCGTTTTTTTTATGTTTTTTTTTCAAAAGGGAAACAAACAATAGAATGGGGCAAGATGAGAAAGGAATCCTAATCTAGAGAATTTAGGTGAGAAGAGAAAGAAGACTCAGATGAGAAGGGAAACCTAACTCTAAAGATAGAAAGAGGGTTGGTCAGAAAATTCCTAAGAAAGCATGGTTCAAACAATCCTAGACCTAGTGTCGCTTAGATCTAGACGACTCCTAACTGGTTGAGTCGAATTGATTTGCTTGATTCACCTCCCTCACTAATCAAACCAACTTGGCCAGGCCGTGTATAGCTAGTGGGGACGCTTCCGACAGAGTCGGTGCCAATTAGACAACCACTTCGCTTGGAAGACTTACGTCAACACAAAAACACTTTCTAGACACCAAATTAAATTCAATCGGCTTCAGGTCATAGCTAGTCAAACCAAGTCTTCTCTTTAAATGAGTCTGAGTCCTTAGGGGTCAATGTCTAATTGATTTTAATTTAAGGCTTGGGTGACACTTTGGGATTGTTGTTTGTGGGCCACGGAAGGGTGATGAAATCCCCACCGTATCTTTGCCTACGGAGTTGCCCTTAAGATAGTTTAACTTAGATCTAGCAAAGATAGTCAAACAATGGTCTTTAATTGGGGGCAATTGCAAGGTTGTATGCAAACTAAATTATATGCTTAAATGCAATCGTTAAAACGCGATACGTACCTTGCCTCCAGCACTCTTCAACAAGAATTAATTTGCAAGAATTTAGCAAGAATAATGCATACAAAACACTAGATGATGCATGCACTAAGGCCTTTCTAATTTTGCCAATTTTAGGTCAGAGTTGAATTATTGCCAATTATGGAATTGTTTTCCCTAACACATGCAGTTCTATGAAAAGGAAATTTTCTGAAACTAGAAATTACGAGGAAAAAGGCAACAAAGGTTACCTACGCAATGCTCAGTCGGGTTCGCCGCCCGCTCTCGAAATTTCAGTAGCTCCACGCGTCCACCCAGAGATGGTGCTAACCCCAGAAAAATTTGAAGCCCAGATGCTTCAATTGTGTGGCGATTCCGCCGCAGGTTCCTCTTGATGTGCGGCGATTCTGCCGCCCTTGTTACTCAGACTGCGCTCAGATTTCGCCACGCGCTCTGTTGTCTCCTCAAACACAAATCCAAATAGTTAGATCGCGCACAAGATAAACAGAATAGAATCGAAATCAACAAAAAAACAAAATCTGCGTCGTCTCCCCGGCAACGGCGCCAAAAACTTGAAGAGAATTTTATTTATACCGCAAGTGCACGGTGTCAATGAAGACGTGGCAAATACGGGTCGAACACAAGGAGGGAGAGATTTGTTATTTTCGTGTGATTTTCGATTAAGGAGAAGAAGGAGAGAAGAAATAAATTTGGTTTTGAGATTTTTGGGTTTTAATTATGTAAAGCAAGAAACAAGAACAATTAAAACTAAAAGAAGAACAAAGAGGTGAATTCCGTCGGGTGAAGGTTTAGATTTAGGTTTTAGATTAGAGAATTCAGAAACTTATAATAAATCATGTTAGTTATGAAGCATTACATGATAAATGATTTAACACAAACTCAAGTAATCAAAATATACTAACACAAAATTAAAATAATAACTTTTATTCGTCTTCTCTTCACCCTAAATCCGTCACCTCCACCCTGGTCCTAGAGGCATTACAATAGAAAAGTAAAAGCAAGAAATAAAAGACAGAATTTTATTAATGAAAAGAAGAATACAAAACTAAGATTAAGAATAAAAACTACCACCAAAGACTAAGGACCCTTCTAACATCGTTCTTGGGTCTATTTATAGTTGCTACAAGGGATCTTGGTATAATATTGGAAAGTACACGTGTCCAGACACGACTGGACGAAATTGGGAGACGCGGATCGATGCTTGGGCGGCGGAAACGCCGCACATTGTGTGTGTGGTCCGGCGGAAACGCCGCACAATCTGGCCTGATTTTGTCCGGATTTTGGTTGAATGTTTATGGTATGATTTGATCCTTCTTTACGCGTCTGGATTGATTCTTTCCATTCTTTTGAGCTCCGGATTAATTCCTTCATATATTTGGAGATATACATTGATTTTTCTATATATTTTCTCCAAGATAATAAAAGCTACTCGTGATTTGCAATTAGGTCCTTGTCTTTTTGCAATTAAGTCCCCGACTACTTTTGTGCTCAAGTCCTTGCTCTTTTTGTAATTAGGTCTTGAATGCTTTTATGCTTGGATACGTTTCCATTTGTAACCCGATAAACTTGAACTTGGTCTTTATGATAGAAATGAATCTTTTGCACGCGTTTATGCTCGGGATGTGGGTAAATTGCATTCAGGTCCCTGTATTCTGTAAATAAGACTAAACACATACCTTAGTAGCATTTATTGATGTAAAAGTAATCTAAATGAAAGACATATGATGCAATGTATGCAATGCATCTGGTCTAGTCTTTATACATGAGTTCATTTAGCTTCATCTCAATTATTATCTTGTATGTTTTAACGATATAGTCTTATCTTATTTCATGTGGAGGCAAAGTTGGATTTAGTTTTATGATTTCATGCACTACATGCTGTGAGGAGCATAATTGAACACACACACACACACACACATCTTTATATTCACATTATTTCTCTACCTCCTATGGGGTTTAGTTTTATTGCTTATCTTCCATTTCCTTTTTGCATTGTAGTGTAGTTTAGTGTAACCAACCTTTCTCTCCTTTCTTTCCCACTCGCCTTCGCACAAACCAAAAGTCGACACACCTCCCTGTGGATCGACCCGTATTTGCCACCGCTTCAACGCGGCCGTACACATGCGGTTTAATATAAAACGAATCAATCAGTAGTTTTGCCATGACAAGAAATTGTTTATTTGAGTTTTAGTATTTACCTACCAAAATGTGACTACTGTGTATTATAACATCGATTAGAACTTGTAATTTGCTGAACTTGGACTACTTTCATTGATTACTAGTTTTGTATTTAAGTTATGGTGAGTAGTAAACCTTCAATTTCAACTTCTAATTTGCTAAACTTGTAGTATATTCACTGATGAGTTTTATGTATTTTAGTTATGATGATTATTTACCTACATAATCGTACTACAGTTGGTTATACAATGGATTTGAACCTGAAATTTCCTGGACGTGGTAGTATATTCAATTTCCGCTTAGATAATAAATAAAAAACTCCATTTTGGAAATGTACTTACGCTTGCATTTTTTATTATTAGTTAAACCATAAATTGAGGTTTTCCTAAGTTCAGTTTTGATTGGACCAGAATATTCATTAGTTTTGTGTGATTTTACAGGAATAATTAATACAATAGGATAAACTAAAGTTTACATAATGGTTTCATTATGATGTGCAAACATATAGTTTGTATAGCTCATATATATTTGTATAGCAAACATATAGCTTCATTTTTGGAAGGGGCATGAATATGGGGTTAGCCAATTAGGCAGTGTTGCCATTAATTATTGTTTTCCTATTTTTACTCCATGAGTTTAACAATCATGAGTGAAGAAACATTGAACCAATAGTTTGAGGATGATTATGACCTAGAGGATGTGATTTCCTCCGTTGTGGAGGTTGTTCAAGAATACATTGACACATATTTAGTCAAAACTAAAGCTCACACAACACCTTGTAGTTGTCAAGAGAGGACTGAAGATTTACTCATCGGTCACTATCGGGTTTGCTTGGATGGGTGTCGGATGCTACCGTACATCTTCGTTAATTTATGTCAAAGTTTTAAGGTATAAGGACTGCTAACACCAACTACAAATGTCACCATAGAAGAGCAGATGCATATTTTATTGTATGCCTTAGGCAATTGTGTTGTCAACCGGGCATTGCAACGATACTTTCAACACTCTGGTGAAACAATTAGTCATCACATTAATCATGTTCTTAGAGCGATGGCCCTAAATGGTCATGTGACATGATATAACCGAAAGACGGCCTCAATGCAATCCCTGACCATATATTGCATCACCACGGTGGCAAGTTTTTCCCATATTTTGAAGATAGCATAGGATCCTTAGATGGTATCAATATTCATGCATCTGTTCCAAAAGAAAAAAAAACATATGTACCAATTGGCTCGGCAACCGAAGTACACAACTCAAAATGTTTTAGGAGTGTATGATTTCAGAATGCGATTCATTTTCTTGACGGCTGGTTGGGAAGGTAGTGCACACGACAATCGGATGCTGAACCATGCTATATACGAGTCCAACTGCTTCACAATGCCCCCACCTGGTAACTGTTGATAAAAATATATCATTTACATTCTTCGTTAATTTGCATTTTAGAGTAATAGGAATTTGTACCGGCCTATGTGTAGGTAAATATTACCTCGTGGACTCTAGTTATGCCAACAGACGTGAGTTTCTAGTTCCTTACAGGAACACCCGTTATCATCTTTCGGAATTTCAGTCAAGCCAATCACAAGGAGAGGAGGAGATGTTTAATAGTATGCACTCCTCCATGAGGAATGCCATCGAGAGGGCATTCAGTGTTTTGAAGAAAAGATGGCATATGTTAAAGATGATGGGCCCTATTCGCTCGACGACCAAGCAAAGTTTGTAGCGGCTACAATGTTGTTGCATAACTTCATCATTGATCATAGCAATGACCCATTAATCGTGGAGTTTGATAATGACAACCCAATCCCTAGCATTTATAAAAATAGCGGAGAACTACTATAGGAACACCGATTGGAGAGAGTGGCATGCCAGGGTCTCTTGAATCGGCCAAACCTACTCAGGATGGTTCTTTGAAAGAAGGTGTTCTTCGTGAACCACCTCCGGATGGTAAAGTGCCAAAAGCTCAGAAGTGGTCTGACCTATTCAAGTCAAGCCCAAGGTTGTCCACAGCCTGGAAGTTTGTTCAACCGGTGGAGAAGGGAGGTGCAAAGGTTGCGGTTTGTTCAATGGAAGAAGTAATCCAAGCTTTTCAAAGGTGGGGCAAGGTGTTAGTGGGTTACTTTGTGAATTTTAAGCCCCATCTTCCAACTCTTGAGAAGTTTTTGCCCAAGCTATGGGGGATATCCGGAGGCGTGCAGGTAATACGAAGTAGCGGCTTCCTCCTATTTCGATTTTCATTGGTGGAGGACCTCACGCATGTCCTGCAAATTGGTGCTTTGATTGTGAGGTGGTCGCCCTTGGTGGTGCAACGATGGACACTATAAACGGTGATGAGGAGGTTTGATATTACATCTGTGCACATATGGTTACAATTCCCCAATTTAGATTTGCGATTTTGGTCCACTAAAAGTTGAGCTCCATTGCTAGTGTTCTAGGTAAGTTGCTTTACATGGATGACAATACTACAATGGGGAGGAGGTTGGCCTACGCAAGGGTATGTGTGGAGGTGGATAGAGAGTTCGAGTACCCATCCACCATGGAAGTCCAAATCGAATGGATTAGCACGGAGGAGGTTAGCATTGAGTATGAATGGAAGTCGGGCTTTTGTAAGATTGTATGGAGTTGGGGCACACCAAGCTCAATTGCCCCAGCAAGACATAGTGATGAAGGGAGGTAAGGAGGGGTGAGCTCAAAAGGAATGGGTGGAAGTGGGTAGAAGGCGGTAGAATGATAAGGAAGTGGGGCGTGGAAAGGAGAAGAGAGTGGAGGAGAGTGGGGGTGACCATGAAGCCAGCATTGTGTGTGAGGACACACTTGCCCCCAAAGAATACACAAGAGATGGATGTGGAGGAGGTTGTTGGAGAGCATGCTGGAACACCAAACGGAGAAGGAGGTGAGGAAATAAATGGAGAAGATGAAGCTCCTGGAACGAGGATGGGTGCAACGGTAACAGAAACGAGGTCAGCAAAAGAAGGGGGACAAAAAGAGTAATGCAAAAGATGCTCCTCGGCAGCACCAATCAGAGGAAGGGGGAAGATCCGTTGGCTCCACTTGTTCTCTCAGCTGGAGAGGAGGATACCACTCAGCCCATGCCATGCGGAAAGGAGGGGAGCAAAGACCAACCAACTGCAGCGTGTCATGTGGAAAGGAAGCTCACTTGTGTGTGCCCAAGTGGCGTCCCATGCTAGTGAGGAAGTTGCATTGAGCCAAAGTGAACCAAATACAAGTTGGGTGTCTCCAAAGAGGGTGGTTCATGAACCTGGAAGGGCCAGCTTGGCTGCACAAATAATCCGAAGTGAAGGCGGCTCAAAACTGGCACAAATAATCCGAAATGGATGTGGAGGAACATGGTGTAGAGTACAAAACACCCTTGATGACTACTACCAAACATCCGGAGACAACCAAGCGTGTTTTGTTGAGATTGGAGTAACAAAAAGCTAGCCGAGGATGCAAGGGAACCTGATCCCCTCTTCCAAAACCATGATTATCCTCGCATGGAACGTGCGCAGCACAAACCTTCCCGGTCGTGCACATATGATAAGGGGAAGGACAAAAAAGGCCAAAGCTGACATCGTATGCCTCGTAGAGCATAAGGTAAAGGAAAAGAAACTCAAGCGCTTCTGGAAAGAAATTTGGGCACATAATTGGGCAGCTAATAGCATGTTAGTGGATTCCGGACTGATCCTTGCAATGTGGAATGAACTGCAAGTTCACCTTTATGTCACCTATGAAACATCACAACTACTACACCTGGAAGGGCTTGACCAAGGAAATGGGAAAACAGTGGCAATCACGGCCATTTACGGAGCAAATGAGCATATGGAACGACGCAAATTGTGGGCGGACCTTGGACCACTAGCACCAAATGCGTCCACCCCGTGATTGCTTTGCGGAGAGTTCGATTGTATTCGTCGCTGCCATGAGAAGAGAGGAGGCTTGCATTTTAATTTTATGGCTATGGAAGAGTTCAATGCGTGCATTGATAGGTTGCAAGTGGTCGAAGTGCCGTCCGGAGGGAGTGAATTCACGTGGTCTAACTCATCGCAAGGTGACGCTTGTATCGAAACCAGGATAGTTCAGATGCTTATGTCCCTCACTTGGCTGAATACCTTCCTGGAGTCTTTCTATGTTGTTGGGGACAAGAAACTTAGCGACCGTGCCACGCTCACGATGAGAACCACACAAGTCATCACGTGCAAGAAGAGGACGTTTAGATTTGTAAATTTCTGGAGTGAGCACGAGGAGTTTTCAGAAGTTGTTCGTAGTGCTTGGGCCTTTTCATTAGTGGAAAACCCTTGTTTAGAGTGGTGGCCAAGCTGCACATTGTTAAAATGGAACTCAAACAATGGAGTGAGGAGAAATTCGGGCATGTTGAAAATAGGGTGGCTGAAACTAAACACTGGCTTGCGCAAGTGAGACTTGCTAGGCAAACAGACCCGAGGGACCTCTCTCTCTCTCAAATCAGGAACAAAGCTGTAGGGATGAGTTGTTGCTAGTACTATGAAGAGAAGAATCGCTTGTGAGGCAGAAATTGAGGATTCAGTGGTTGCGGGAGGGTGACCAAAATTCTACATTCTTCCATGCTTCCCTTCAAGTGAGGAGAGCCACCGACAATGTGAGACTTGTGAGCGAAAATGGGGAGCTTGTGGAGGAGGAGAATGATATTCGTTAAGAGTTTCGGCGCCATTTTTCTAACTTGTTTGCTAGTGATTTTCAGGTTACATCGATACCCACTTCTGTCAAGTCAGTCCCGATAAGGCAAGAAGCCTTATTGCATCACTTGATATAAAGGAGCTTGAGGAGGTGGTTGTACACTTAAATGTGGATAAGGCACCCAGGCCTGATGGGTTTAATGCAAAATTCTTAAGGCATCTTGGGGGGTGGTAAGCTCCTAGGCTAAGTCAACTACACATCCATCATTTTAATCCCAAACAAGAGTACACCGTCCACGGTCGTTGATTACCGGCCCATCTCCCTTTGTAATATGTTGTACCGCTATAATTCCAAGGTTTTGGAAAATCACTTGAAGGTGGTTCTACCCCAGTTGATTAGAGAGAAGTGATTGACATCATTTCATGCTTATATTTGTATCTTATATCCATTATCTTACACCTAAGTAATGCTACGTGACGAGTTTTATGTTTGAATTTCAGAAATAAATAGGTTTGAAGAGATGAAGCATGAAAGGACCCAAAAGCAGGGAAAAAGGACTTAATTGTGAGACCTGGGGATTAAGATGCAAGGGAGAAGGACCTGAACGTAAGACCAAAGGACTAAAGAGCAAAACAGAAAACTCCACACCATCATGGGGAGTATTTTGGCAATTAGATTTGGGTCGGAGCTCCAACAAGTGAAGTAGATGCATCCAAGACCAACAATTACATCAAGACAAGCCCACAACAAAAATGAGCCAGATCCGGATCCTGTAGACCGCGAATTGGCAGTCTAGAACCGCCAATTGGCGGTCCGGATCTTCCCGGGTCCGCTAAGATTTGAGGAGCACGCGTATTAGTGGATGTTTAGTATATTTGTGGTATTTGTTTAGTCCCGCATCGGAGGATTTTCCCGGATTACCTTTTTCTATGGCGATAAATAGAACTCTTCACCTTCTATTGTAAACTACCCATTGCTTGGTGGCATTCTCTCTACTGAGGAGTAAGCCTTGAAGCAAAACTCAAGGTGGAGAAGAATGCTACCTTCAATGTGAGTCATTGTTAATAAACTAATTGTTCTAGATTCTTTTAATCTTGTCTTTTAATTTGTGCATGCTTGTTTAGTCTTTCCTTTCCTTTTAAGCTTCTTTAATGCTCCCTTCTTGCTTAGTTAAATTTCCTTTCAGTATAATGTCTCATTTTGTTAATGTAGGTAGTGTAATGATTAGTTAGTAGTTCCATCCCTTTTGGGGGTGGAGTAGATGTATGTACATGTTGTGTAGGTGGTATGCTTGCTTGAATTAATAAGAACTTTACTTGATGGTTTCTGCCATAGTTAGGTACACTCCATGCTCGTTATGTTCTTAATAACAACCTTGCCTTGCTCATATTAATCACCTAGGTTAGTGTTGTAAATGATAGCTCTTGCCATGAGGTACTTCTTATGCATTAACAAACACTAACCACACTTGAGCTTATTGTCTGCATTCACAACAATTATTTCATGTGCACACACACACTCCACTCCTTAGGGGTTTTCCATTCCTAAGTTTTATCTCCTTTCATTAGTTGCTTAGTTTAGTTTGTTTTGGGATTTCATTTCAGCTTTCCTAGTTTACTAGTTTAGATTAGTCTAGTTAGTGTAATCAATCTTTCTCTCATTTCTTTCCCACTCGCCTTCGCAGAAACCAAAAATCGACACACCTCCCTGTGGATCGACCCGTATTTGCAACTGCTTCGACGCGGTCGTGCACTTGCGGTTTAATATAAAACGAATCAACCAAGTTTTTTGCGCCGTTGCCGGGGAGGTGCTCTGTCCAGACTCTGGTTTGGACGATTCGAGTGGTTTTAATTTATTGTTTTTAGTTTTTGTTTGTTTCAGGGGACCTTTGGATCCAGGGGAGGCTACTGGACGAGTTGGAGCACAAAAGCTTCAACAGGGACCGCCAATCAGCGGTGTGGGACCGCCAATTGGCGGCCTGGTAAGCTTTACTTCCTCTCCGTTTTGTTATGGTAGTTGTTTGCTTCGACATTGTTGTCTGGGAGCACAATTTGGCATGTTTTGACTTCTAGTTTGCTCCCAGATCATTAAACCAATCCCCATTAATCAATTTGGCCTTCAAATCCAAAGCAAAAAATTAGACATTCTTACTTGTTTAGGTCAAGCATCATGTACTTGACTTAGGCACGTAGTTATCTTTTCTTTTAGCTTTATTTTCAGTTGTTGAGCGCTGGCATAAGGTACGCATTTCCTACACTCATTCATGCATCTTGTATGCCCATGCATTAGTTAGTAGGAATTGCATCAGGACAAGAGTGAGTTCAGCGTTTGATTGGAGCGTTGATTGATAGATTTAGGATCAAAACGCTAATAAGGAGGGGTTGTCCCATAAAAGATAAGGTGGGAGATTTCATCACCTTTTCCGTCGCCCCAACAATCACTCTTAATCAAGCCTTAACTAAAAGCAATTAGACATTGGACCTAGGATTTCAGACGCACTAGGAGAGTAATCTAGTTGAGACCGTCATGGCCTGATCGGCGTTGCCTACCTTGTCGATTGTAGGAGGTACTGGATCTCTGGATCTGGTATCACTTGCTAGGCATTGTGGTCTTCGTTGTAGGGAGGTGAGGCATGTCAAGGATAGTGACCTCGAAGTTAGGCGTCGTCTAGCCTAAGGACTCATTGCCTTACATTGTTTGAGCCGTGCTTGCTAGATTAGGCTTCTACCCTCTCCCACTACCCACAGTAGCTTCTAGGGATTCTTCCCATCTCCTCTGAGTCATCTTCTTCTCACCTACTTCTACGTCTAGTCTCCTCCCCTTTACACTCTCTGGTAGCGTTTTAGGGTCGAGTCGAGCACTTTTTTCGAACTTAGCCTCGTGGTGGTGAGAGTGGTCGACTCGAGAGTTTTTGTTGAGATGCATGGTTACATGGGCGACCATCCATATCATTGTTGGGACCAGGAAAATTCTTCCTAGTATTCTGGACCCATGCAACCTTGGGTGGCTCAAACTAACACTCCGTATGGTTGGGACAATCTTAATTGTGTGATTGAGCAATCTTCATATTGGGGTAACATGAGAGAGGCACTGACTGCTAGACCACAATCTAGTTATGTCGGATCATATGCTGGTCAACAAACTGAGACATTACAACAAACTTTGGAATCTTTCATGCGTGCCTTAGATGTTGAACGTTTTAATTTAAACCGCAAGTGCACGGCCGCGTTGAAGCGGTGGCAAATACGAGTCATCCTCAGGGAGGTGAGCAACCTCTCGTTTGCACGAAATCAAGTGGCAAAAATATGGAAGAGAGTTTGATTATCCTACTCTACGCTACACTACACTACGAAGTACGAAATGCGAAAGAAAGCAACAAACGATTAACTAAAACCTAACTAAGAACGAAATAAGAGTGCTGGAATTCAGAAATGGAATACCCCTAAAGGGTGGAGTGAGTGGACACATGCAAAGAGGTGGGTGTTGAACACATTCTTTAAGCACAAATAAAGGTGGTGTTATCATGCATAGGAAGTGTCTAAATGTTATGGCAAAACCAATCAATTCATTTACCATCCTAGTTGATTAACATTTACAAATACAAGTTGTTTATTTCAGAACCTAAACAAACATGAGAGGTGTCTAATCATTTTGGCAAAACTCATCAAGTTATAAATTCTATCCTAAACAAGCAAGCATACAGTCATGTTTTATCAACATATTGTAAATAAAGCATTCATTCTATTCTCATTTGTATGTATGTACATCTACTCCACCCCCAAAGGGGATGAAACTACTCACTAAACATTAAACTAACTATTACACTAAGCAAGAAAAAACATATTAACTAAGCTACTAAAACTAATGAAATGAAACTAAACAAAGTAAAACAAGAAACATAAAACAAACAACATAATAAATAAACTTTTATTAAAGTGACTCACATTTCAAGTAGCATCCTCCTACTTTAGTGTGTGCTTCAAGGCCTCACTTCTAGTAGAAAGAATAACCACTTAAAATATGGAGTGATTACATTAGAAGGTGAATAGTTCTATTTATAGCCATAGAAAAAGGCACTCCGGGACAATTCCCCGATGTGGGACTAAACAGATACCAAAAATAGCCTAAACATCCTCTAATACATGTGCTGGAGAAATTGGGGCAGATCCAGAGTGATCTGGACCGCCAATTAGCGGTCCATAAACTTTGGATCGGGTTGGAATTGGTTGTGGGCTTTTCTTGCTGGTATTGTTTGTCTTTGATGCAGTTACTTGACTTGTTGGAGCTCCTACCCGACTCGAATTGCTAAAATACTCCCCATGATGGTGTGGAGTTTTCTGTTTTTCTCTTTGGTCCTTTGGTTTTACGTTCAGGTCCTTCTCTCTTGCATCTTAGTCCCTAAATCTCACAATTCTGTCCTTTTTCCCAGCTTTTTGGTCCTTTTATGCTTCATCTCTTCAAACCTATTTAATCCTGAAAACTAAACATAAAACTCGTTACATAGCATTGTTTAGGTGAAAGATAATGGATATAAGATGCAAATATGAGCATGAAATGATGTCAATCAGTAGACGACATGAGTGCACCGGTGGCTCCATGTCGTGCGACTCTTGTGGGTTAAGTGGTCATGTTATCGGGCAATGTCCTTATGTTCCCCCAAAGCCTGAGTATGAGCATACATTTTCCCAAAATGCTCAATATGACCATTACGCATCCGCGTACAACCAGAGAGGGATGGATTTGTGGGGTGACAATTCTTATTCAAATTCTTATACTTCATTTTAACCACAGTATCCTCCTCCCGAATACCCAGAATTCTACCAACACCCCACTTCAAATCATTGGACTCATTCTCTGCCCATCAACACCCAACCCCAAAATTTCCCAAGCTCTGACTTGGACCTCATAGTTGACCGCATACCTGATTCCTTGAAACAAACTTTCCTTACGTTCATGGAAACCACTCAACAGTCCATACAAAATATGGCACTGCAAGTGTGTCAAATGTCGCAGCAATTACGTGAACGTGAGGAGAGTAACTTTTCTTGTCAACATGAGGATTCATCTTTTGATATCGAACCACCACCACATCCACAAATTCAAAGCACAATCTTTCAAAGTCAAACTCCTAGTCAGTCTGAGGGACTTGGGGTTTCAATTCACGATCACTTGGTGGAGGATTCGATTCCAACTGAGAATAGCATGGACCAGTTCTATTATGAGTCGGCACAGGATTGTGCCTTACCTTTTTGTCCCATGGACCTTGAGCCACATGATCTTATTGTTGTACATCCTAAGGACTCACGTTTGGTGGAGCAAGAGCTCCCTAGTACCCTTAATCTCATACGACCTGATGAGAGTTTGCCTATAACTATTGTTCCTGATCACCTTGGAAATGATGGGACATCAAATAATTACATTTCCAATTAGGGTAATAGTAGTTCCTTGGAGGATACCTTGGGTATGAGACCCACTTTTTGTTTGCCTGGTGTGTCGGACATGCCTAACGAGGTTATTGACCTCGTTCCGACGCACCAGCCTGTTTGTTGGAGAGTTTGGATTGACGATCATAACTTCAGCACCGCAACGGCAGAAACTCTTCTTCCGTTGCCCCATATTTCCCAAACTCTTGAGAGGTTCAAGCTCTTTCAATTTGATCCTTTGAATGAGATGCCTTTGCGTCCAATTCATGAACCTCTCCTTTCATCTTGTGCTTTTTGTGAGGGGGTCCCAAACATGAGTATTCTGGCCCCACGTGGTGTCATGTTCCTGTTCCAAGTGCATTGACCCACTCTTGAGGTTCCCATTTGATGTCTTTTGACAAATGAAGATTTGAACTTATGTTTGTACATAGTTATATTATAAAAAACAAAAAAACAAGTACAATAAAAGACTCCTTCAGTGAGCATCGGTTGTTGTGGGCTCCAACCCTTAGTATTTGGGCCTCATTTCTTTCACGTATTTGTATACCTTCTTTAGCATCTCACAGGTTTTGAGGAAATTCGGGTTTGTGTCCATCAACATTACCTTGAACTTCCCTTTGTACTTCATGTTGGTGAGATCTCTCATTTTTCATGCATACATCCATGTAGTATCTTGCTCGCATTCATTGAGGACAATGCATGAAGTAGGTGTGGGGGGTATTTTCACGTGTGTACATAGTCGAGTCTTTTCCTTTGATTTTTGTTTTCTTTTGTGTGCATTGTTAGGGTCATGTTAGTGTGCTTCATTTAATATCGATATATCTGCTTGCCATGATCCTTGGGTGACTTGTCTTCTTTTGCTTGCCTAGTGCTTCAAAATTTTCACATTTCTTTCAAAATCTTCATGTGTTTGCGAAAGAAAATGTTTTGTGCGTTTTGTGTGTGTTTAGCATGTGCAAAACCGTTGAGAGGCAAAGTAAAAAGAAAGCTTCCAAAATTGTCTTGAACTTGATGAATTAGGATATCTAGTACAGTGGCTTTAGGATTTATCGAGTCGTTAGGATGCACCCCAGTTTTCGCTTGGGGGTGAGTAATCATAGGGTTTTAGTGCTCCAACATTTATAGAAGTCCACCCTAAACCTAGTGAGTCGATAATTCGTGTCTGTTAAATTAAGGAAGTTTCTTAAGCCAAGGACCATTTGAATCTTGTTGTGAGACATTAAGTGTAGGGGTTTTGGTTCATGTGTAGATAACAAATAAGTGAGTAGGTGTTCTCTCTTCTCGCACGACTCTTAACACTTGGGAAAGTAGGTCGGAGGGGACTTTGTGCTTGGTGCTTTCGAGTCATCTGACTTGGGATGCGCCGTCCGAACTCTCATTACACGGGTGGTAGAGATTGCCCTACGTGGAGATTTGGGGAAAGGTGTACGTGATAGTGTAAGTCCTCATGGGCAATGATGCACGAAACCTGACCCTGGGAGAATGAAGCTCCAATTAATAAAAAGAAAAGAAGAAAAAAAAGAGAAAAGAAACAAAAAGAAGAAAAAAATGGTAATGCAAATAAGAACCTTAACGGACTTTACACTTTGTATCACTTGAGGATGTAAGGTTGTCCATGTCTTTCACTTAATTCGTTATTTAACTTGCACGAATGGTTCATTAGGCTAGGTGTGTGGATTGATTACCTTTATAGAGTCGGGTCGTAGGATTACCACGTCCAATGATCGACAAAATTTGTCCAATGAGTCGAGTGTCTAGATTGAATAATGCATCTTGTTCGGATTTTGTGGGTATATCCGCTGAAAACCCTCAGGAGACAACACTCCTCCTCCTTGGCAACAAGGAGGTTTAACGACTTGTTGCACGTGCTAAGTGCAACCGTGATTCCTACGAAAGTGAGTTAGGATTTCTTGTTTCTCGTTGGTTTTTCTCTTTCTTTGTTTTGCTCGGGACTAACAAAAACTTAGGTATGGGGGTATTTGATTGACATCATTTCATGCTTATATTTGTATCTTATATCCATTATCTTACACCTAAGCAATGCTACGTGACGAGTTTTATGTTTGAATTTCAGAAATAAATAGGTTTGAAGAGATGAAGCATGAAAGGACCCAAAAGCACGGAAAAAGGATTTAATTGTGAGACCTGGGGATTAAGATGCAAGGGAGAAGGACCTGAACGTAAGACAAATGGACCAAAGAGAAAAACAGAAAACTCCACACCATCATGGGGAGTATTTTGGCAATTAGATTCGGGTCGGAGCTCCAACAAGTGAAGTAGATGCATCCAAGACCAACAAATACATCAAGACAAGCCCACAACAAAAATGAGCCAGATCCAGATCCTGTAGACCGCCAATTGGTGATCCGGATCTTCCCGGATCCGCTAAGTTTTTTGGAGCACGCGTATTAGTGGATGTTTAGTATATTTTTGGTATTTGTTTAGTCCCACATCGGGAGATTGTCCCGGATTACCTTTTTCTATGGCTATAAATAGAACTCTTTACCTTCTATTGTAAACTACCCATTGCTTGGTGGCATTGTCTCTACTAAGGAGTAAGCCTTGAAGCAAAACTCAAGGTGGAGAGAAATGCTACCTTCAATGTGAGTCATTGTTAATAAAATAATTGTTCTAGTTTCTTTTAATCTTGTCTTTTAATTTGTGCATGCTTGTTTAGTCTTTCCTTTCCTTTTAAGCTTCTTTAATGCTCCCTTCTTGCTTAGTTAAATTTCCTTTCAGTATAATGTCTCATTTTGTTAATGTAGGTAGTGTAATGATTAGTGAGTAGTTCCATCCCCTTTGGGGTGGAGTAGATGTATGTACATGTTATGTAGGTGGTATGAATGCTAGATATTATTGTTTGTGAGAGATATTAGTATGCTTGCTTGAATTAATAAGAACTTTACTTGATGGTTTCTTCCATAGTTAGGTACACTCCAAGCTCGTTATGATCTTAATAACAACCTTGCATTGCTCATATTAATCACCTAGGTTAGTGTTGTCAATGATAGGTCTTGCCATGAGGTACTTCTTATGCATTAACAAACACTAACCACACTTGAACTTATTGTATGCATTCACCACACGTATTTCATGTGCACACACACACTCCACCCCTTAGGGGTTTTCCATTCCTGAGTTTTATCTCCTTTCATTAGTTGCTTAGTTTAGTTTGTTTTGTGATTTCATTTCAGCTTTCCTAGTTTACTAGTATAGATTAGTGTAGTTAGTGTAATAAATCTTTCTCTCCTTTCTTTCCCACTCGCCTTCGCACAAACCAAAAGTCGACACACCTCCGTGTGGATCGACCTATATTTGCCACCGCTTCAACGTGGCCGTGCACTTGCGGTTTAATATAAAACGTATCAATCAAGAAGCAAAGTGCATTCATCTGTGGAAGACGTATTGGTGACAACATCTTGCTTGCCCACGAGATCTGCCATAACATGCACGTTGAGAGTGGCCCAGGAAGGATGTGTTTGAAACCTGATTTGAGGAAGGCCTATGATTCGGTTTCATGGGATTTTCTCCTTGAGGTACTTAAGAGGTTTGGCTTCCCGGACCATTGGCAATGCCTAATTATGGCTTGTGTGCGGGCATCCTTTGTTGTAACAGTTAATGGAGAAAACTCACGACCGTTCAAGGCATCCAATGGCTTGCGACAAGGTGACCCTATATCTCCCTACCTTTTTGTTCTTTGCATGGAAGTCCTAAGCTTAATGATAAAGGAGGCTGCTGAAAATGGGAGCTAGAATCGCTCAAATGTGGTGGCATTTCTGTGTCACATCTTCTGTTTGTTGATGACGTCTTGTTGATTGTGATAGCTACAAACAAGAATACAAAGGAAATCAAGAGGATCCTTACCATGTTCTCTGAATGCTCGAGGCTGCACCTAAATACCACCAAGAGTCAAGTATTCTTGGGGGGAACACGACACATGGTAGGTGGATCATTGCCCACCTAGGGATGGAATGGGTGTACTTTCTGGTGAAATATCTTGGGCTCCCACTGTTTACCTCTCGTCTTAGGAGGAATCTTTGTGTGGGGCTGGTGGCAAAGCTAAGAGCGAGGCTCCGCTCTTGGAAGCGGAACTTGCTATCCATGGCTGGAAGGGTGGAGCTGGTCCAAGGCGTCCTGGTGTCCTATAGTATCTATTGGACGTCAGCTCTCCTTCTACCAAGATCGGTGTTGAAGGAGATGGAGAGTATTATGATTCAGTTCACTTGGGGAGGGCCAAAGAAGTGGGTGGCGGTCGCATGGAAGGATATTGGCATGCCTATAGACGAGGGGGTTTGGGATTGAGACGGCTAGAAGACTGGAACGATGCTGGTTTGCTGAGGTTGCTATGGTTGATCATATTGGATTAATCTAGGATTAATAGGATATTTGCCCAAGGCACTGACACATGGTGCATCCCTATTGGACTACACATTTAAGGGTTTAGGGTGGAGCCATCTATATAAGGAGGGGAGCCTCCCATTGGATAGAAGAACAAGTGTGCAAACCCTAGCCTCCACCCACCATAGCCGCCACCTTCTCTCTCTCCCATTTCGTCCCTCCACCTCCACCAAGCTCATTCCGTGGACTCTTGGGTTGTGGAATCGCGCTCCTTCTCCAAGAGAGTAGGAGACCGACCGGTGAAAAGGATTCCGTAAGGTGACCTCCGATCTTCCTTCCGCTGCCACAAGTTCTCTCCAAGAAAGGTACTCCTGAACCTGTAGAATCGTTGTTTGCTAACATTGGTACCAGAGCCATCTCGGTTACCTTCGAATCCTCACAATGATTGATGAATTTTTGTTTCATGATAATCTGATTTGAGATAAAAATTCGGTGGTTATGTTTTTTGGAGAAAGAAAGATAACAGAAAAATCAGCATTGCTTATTTACATGATGCGCATGTTTTGGTTCATTAGAGCATGCATCTAGGGTTAGATTTTGCTCCTCCATTCTTGCGCATGTATGCATGGTTTGAGATGGATTTTTGCTGATTTTATTTCGAGTCAATATGATATGTTGCTCTCCTATCATTACACATACATAGATGTGACCATAATTCTATTTTTTCTGTGTTGTTACCTCTATTCTTTGCGCATGTATTAGATAAAATCAGAAGTTATTTCCCATGTTGATTCTTGTAAATCATGCACATGTATACATGAAATCAGATGTCTATTTTTCCTGATTTTTCCGAATTAGGGTTAGATATTATTTATTCTAATCCTTGAGCATGTATACATGAAATCTGTGTTAACCCTATCATGATGATCTTCTGTTTTTGCGCATGTTTTATATGATAATCAGTAGTTTAATTCTCTGATATTTTTTCATGCTTGAATTAGATGATGATGTTTGTATGTCATTTGTATATCATCATGCATGTCGGTTTGCATGGATGGATCAAATGTTGTTATCTCTGATTCGTGTACATGCATGACTAGATCTCATGTTTGCTGGAATTTCGTGTATATGCTTGTTTATTTAGCATTTTTCAATATGAGCATGCATCTATAGTAGATGTTTATTGCCATATACATATGCATGATAATTGTGTTGCCTTGTTGCTCCAAAGAATTTCGGATATGGCTGTTTTTGGAGCATTAACATGCATGTGATTGATTGGTTTCCTTACGGAAAAATGCGCATATATGCTTGCTGTTCTCTTTAAAATTTCGTTTTTTTTCTTTCCAATATAAGTAGAATAATTATTGTTGATTGCATGCTTATATTGATTAAGGAAAGATTGGCAAATTCTGAAATTTTTTAGGGCATATTATGGGCTGGAGTTTTGTTGCCTTAAAAGTAGTTTTTGAATGCTTTCCTTTATGCACACATATGTGTTGATCTCATTTAAGGAATTTCGGATTTTTTGGAATGATAGCATGCATTTCATTTGAAATATTTCCTTTATGATTAAATCCACATACATGTGTTGATCTCATTGAGGATTTTTCCGGATTTTTCTTTCCTAATGCGAGTAGGATATTTTTACGCTCTCATGATTATGTTGATTGGGGAAAGAAAAGAAAATTTCTGTTTTGAGATACTATCATGGAGATTGATTGGTATTTCCATATACGTTTTTCTTATGCTCCATATATGTGTTGTTTCCTTATATATTACTTCCTTCTTATTTGGAAGTGGTGTACACTTTATTCATGTGTGTGATTGTGCTAACGTATGGAAGGATTGCGCTTGTATGGTATGAATGGTGTGAATGGATGCTGATTCATTTTTGCTGCCTTATTGAGAGTTGAGCGTAATTTCATTCATTCATTTCCATTTGCAATAAATATCGCAATGGGCTGTAATATTTATGGACTGTAATAATTATGGACTGTGGACTGTTTATTGCCCTAGGGAGACGAGGGGCTCCTTTATTTTTATTATTGCGATATTATTGCTATAAGGCTTATGCAGGTTCCCATCTACAGTGCTAAATCCCTATGGGGGATCCTTAGCTCGATATGGAAGTAATGTAGCAATTAATTTCTGTGTGATCTTGATTGGAATGTTCTGAAAGGAACGTTTTTTTGGAACTTGCATGCCTAGTGGGAGTTGCAAGGTAGAAGTGTTTTGTGTAAACCACCTTGCAACCGGCGGATAATTATTTATTTGCTGCTGATTTGCTATGATTTATGCATTTTTTAGGGTTATTAAATCATGATGGAGCGCAATATATGAATTGGTAAAATAGCTTTATTAAATATTGCATGAGGATTTGATCGAATGCTTTATGTTTTCCTTTGGTCTGAATGTTATAGTTATTAAGTTAGTTTATTTTTTTACGACTATTACGGCTCGTTGTATTTTATGCTAGAACTCATGTATCGATATGTGGTTTTTTGTCCTAGATTTTTATGGCTGCTTCCAAAAGCATTGTCGTTGATCTGACTCGAGGAGATAAACTCAATGAAACAAATTACGATCTGTGGCATCGTAAAATTTAGTATCTCTTAGAGGATCAGGACATGTTAGAAAATATAACCCAAACTATGTCTCCACCTGAGGACGGGAACACTGCGCAGCATCGCAGAAATATGGATGTCTATAATGTATGGAAAAAGAAAGACCGTATTGCTCGCATTACAATTCTGAGTTCGATGCGAGATGATCTGTTACTACGGTTCGAAAAATTGCGAACTGCAAAGGCTTTGTGGGAAGCTGTGAAGTTTCAGTACGGAGTGACCTCCGTCACAAGGGCCCACCAGCTTGGGCTCATGTTTGATGGGTATAAAATGCGCCAAGGTCACACGATGAGGCAACATATTACCGCAATGTCAAACATGATAAGCGAGCTGAGCGCTGCCGGTCGTGCTAAGACCGATGAGGAGCAAGTGTCTGCTCTCATCAGATCATTGCCTTCGAAGAGTTGGGAGCATATGAAGGTCCATCTGACTCATGTTGATGACATCAGGACATTTGACCAGGCCGCAAAACACCTAGAGCTGGAGGAGGACCGCATGCTTGCGGAAGCCCCTCTAACTGAAGTGTTTGCTGCTGAAGCTGGCGCTCCTCGGAGGAGTGCAAGTTTTAAGCGCAAAAGAGATAGAGCTCAGGGTTTTAAAGGCAAGAAGCGTGCAAATAAAAACAAAACAGAAAACAAAGCTGGAAAGAAACGACCTCGAGGATCCAGAGGTGGGAAAGATAAGTCTAATGTGACTTGTTTTAACTGCCGAAAGACTGGACATTTTTCTCGTGAGTGCACTGAGCAAAAGGTAATTACTGTGTGTAATCCCTTGAATTGTAACGTGACTAGTTCTGTGATGCTCACTGATCACTCTCCTGTGTGGATTGTGGATTCAGGTGCCACGGATCACATAACAAAGGATCATTCTGCCTTTGTGGAATATCGCCGTGTTCCAAGTGGGAGGCGAATAAAAATGGCGAACAACACTAGCATTGAAGTTCTTGGAGTTGGCACATGCAAAGTGGCTTTGCGAAGTGGCCGGATCCTATTACTTCACGACGTGTTGTATGCACCAGCTATACGGCGAAATATTATTTCTGTTGTTGTTTTGATGAGACATGGTTTTAAAATTGTTTTTGAGAACAATGATATGGGTTTATACCTTGCTAACATTTATTATGGACGTGCCTTTCTTTCAGACGGTTTTATTGTGTTGGACGCAATTTATGATTTCAATCATAACACTAGTGCCTTTATGAGTCAAAGTTCTATGAATAATGATTCAGTTATGTGGCATGCTAGACTAGGTCACATTGGTGTTGACCGGATGAACAGGTTGGCAAAGGAGGGGGTATTAGGAGAATGCTCCAAATTTGAATTGCCGACCTGTGAATCTTGTCTAGCTGGAAAGGCAACTAGAAAACCGTTCGGAAAAGCCATTATGGCTACTTCTCCTTTAGAACTAATTCACTCGGATATTTGTGAACCTTTGAATGTGCGTACTAGACATGGACAAAATTACTTCATCACATTTATTGATGACTACACTAGATATGGTCATATTTATCTTATTTCTCACAATTCAGAAGCTCTAGAATGCTTTAAGAAATTCATGAGCTTGGTAGAAAATCAATTGGATAATAAGATAAAAACTCTCGGAACGGACAGAGGTGGGGAGTATCTCTCCATAATGTTCAAGGAGTTATGTGATGAAAAGGGGATATCTAGACAACTCACTATGCCTTATACTCCTCAGCAAAATGGTGTTGCCGAGAGAAGGAATAGAACGTTCCTAGACAAGGCTAGATCCATGATGGCGCATGCGAGCTGACCAATTTTGTTTTGGGGAGATGCTCTAATGACTGCTGCCTATATCCTCAATAGAGTTCCAACAAAATCGGTTCCCTCAACTCCATATGAGTTATGGACAGGACGGAAGCCTGATTTTAGTCAGCTGCATTCTTGGGGATGCGCGACATACATTCATTCTACTAGTCACCGATATAGAAAACTAGGACCTAGAGGGAAAAAGTGTATCTTTGTAAAATACAGTAATCTCTCCAAAGGTTATGTTTTTATCGGGTTAGACGAGAATGAAAGAAGGACGGAAGTGGAGTCTAGGGATGCCACATTCTTGGAAAATGTTTTTCCAACTCTTGCTGGAGCTATCAAAGAGTCAGTGGACTTCTTTGAACAACAAGATGAGGACATTGCCACTCCACGGGATCAGGATCTGGAAGTTGAACATGAGGTTCCACTAGTCAATCCTAGTGGGAGCAGCAATGTTGAGGATCCGATAGCTCTCACGGAGGATGAGCCATCAGATACCCATCTGCGTCGAAGTAAACGCGGACTCATTCCTCGTAGGCGGTTTCACTTAGAGGAAGAGGCCCTCATGATAGCTCAAGAAGAAATTGATTATGAATCATCTAGGATGATAGTAATCGATGAGCAAGAACTGGAGACCTTGAAAGAGGCTTTGGAAGGTCCAAATGCGAAAGAGTGGTTAGAAGCTATAAAGGAAGAGTTGGAGTCGATGAAAGTTAATCGAGTCTGGGACTTGGTCGACTTACCGCCGAACCGAAAGGCCATTGGGGCCAAGTAGATCCTCAAGATTAAGAGGAAGGCGGATGGATCTATTGATAGATTCAAGGTTAGACTGGTAGCTAAAGGCTACACCCAAAGAAAAGGCGTGGATTTTGAGGAAACTTTTTCACCCGTGGTTAGGTTTGACTCCATCCGCCTTCTACTAGCTATTGTAGCTCAGATGGACTTAGAGCTTTACCAAATGGATGTAAAGACTACTTTTCTCAATGGAGAACTTGAGGAGGAGGTCTATATGGATCAACCTCAAGGTTTTGAAGTCAAAGGACAAGAGCGCAAAGTGTGCAAGCTCAATAAGTCCTTGTATGGCTTAAAACAAGCGTCTAGACAGTGGAACATTCGCTTCCATCAAGCTATATCAGAGAATGCGTTCTCTATGCTTGAGGAAGATCACTGTGTGTACGTTAAGATATCCAATGGTAAATTTGTCATTCTGACCGGTGACATACTCATGGCTAGCAATAGCAAAGAGTTGCTGAAATCCACTAAAGAGTGGTTGTCCTCCACGTTTGATATGAAGGACATGGGTGAACCTAGCTACATCCTTGGTATCAAGATAGTTAGAAATAGGTCCAAAAGACTTCTGGGATTGTCTCAAGAGACTTATATTAACAACATCTTGAAGAAATACCATATGGACAAATGCAAACCAATCGACACTCCTGTTGAGAAGGGTTTGCACTTGACCCTTGATAAGCATCCTGAGACTCCTGAAGAGAAGGCCAAAATGAGCAAGGTTCCATACTCCAATGCTGTGGGAAGCCTTATGTACGTTATGATGTGTACTAGGCCAGACATTTGTTATGTTGTGGGCATGGTGAGTCGATGCCAGTCTAGCCCAAGCATGGAGCACTGGAAGGCAGTCAAGAGAATCATGAGATACGTCAAAGGAACGAGTAACTACATGTTGTATTACCAAGCATTAGATCTCCGCCTGATTGGCTATAGTGATGCCGATTGGGCTGGAGACATTGATGAAAGGAAGTCTGCCTCTGGTTATGCTTTCTTGCTGGCTAATGGGGCCATCTCATGGTCCAGCAAGAAGCAAACTTGTATAGCCCTGTCGACTATGGAAGCAGAGTATATTGCATGCTCTGCAGCAGTACAGGAGGCAGTTTGGTTGAGGAGGTTCTTACAATATACTGGGCTAGTAGAGACATCGGATGAGCCTTTTGTTGTCTATTGTGTCAGCATGGCTGCCCTTTGTTATGTGAAAGACCCCAAATATCATGGAAAGACCAAACATATACAAGTTAGGTATCATTTTGTGAAGGACATCATAGCGAGAAAGGAAGTTGTGTTAAGACATGTGTCCACTAGTCTTATGGTAGCTGACCCTCTTACCAAGGCTATAGCTAAGGACTCGTTTGTGTCTCATGTGAAGTCCTTAGGCTTACGCAGACTTTGATGCATTGACATGTCTAACTTCCTTTTATGAGTGATTGCGTTTTCCTTTCGACTATATCTGTTTGGTTGATGTTGTTGTTCTGGCATAAAATATTATTCTGTCAATAGGCTGAAGAATGCTCACTCACACGAGCATTCGCCTCTGGCGCTTTTGATAGCGAGCAGAGATGAGACTGATCATGAGGAGATCTTGTATGATAGATCCAGAGCAGTTCATGATAGGACAGTCGCCTTGATTAGGAATCAAGATGAGATCCTCTATGTTGGTGAGGATTGACATGAATGTTCCCACGATTCATGTGACCTATAGAAGCCAAGTGCGAGCATCACATGTTGCGCCAGGTGGCACCTGTATGGTGTTAAGGCGACAATGATGAAGCTCGGGTCAGGCGCAGAGGGGGTGCGACTGGACTAAGACTTGTATGGTGTTGAGAGACAGACATACTGTTGTGTACAGTATGATCCACCATAACATGTTTGTCATACAACATGTGCTGAGCGACCATTTGGAAGTGAAAGGATGGATCCCTGCTCCTTCACTGTGTGAGTCCAAGACTTGATTGTCATTAGTTGCCCTCAGTGACCTTCGACGACACCATGAAGCAAAGAGTTCATGTGGCTACTTTGGGATGTTATCTATGACCATGAGAGATTCGGTCTAAAGAGGCATCTTCGGGAAAGGAGTCAACTCTGAGTGTAATGGTGGTCTGGGGGGAAGGGAAAGGTTTGACTCGACTGGACTAAAAGTATTTGCTGGGCCCAACTGTATTGGATACAGTAGCAAGTACCTTGAGGACAAGAAGGTATTCTCTCCGAGGGATCGAGATACTGTTCATGTTAAGTGAGTTTCTGAGTAAACCTGGGGAACTGTGATGTGCATTTTAACTGCTTATTTTTTGTTTTATTAGGATGTTGTCATTCTAGCTTTCTAGTAAGGTTTCTAGTTTGAGACTCCTAAATTGCAGGTGCATCACCGGTCGCACGACCCATTTGTCCGTATGATCGGAAGAGTACATGTGTCGGGGACACAGATGGTCGTGTATCGAGGATACATGATCAGAGACTTGCGTATTGTGGATGTGTACTTGGAGAGAGGAGTAGTTGTATGTATCAGGGATATATACATATGTGTCGGGGACACATAAAGAGGTGACATATTGCCATTGTGTGATTGTATGTATCAGGGATATATGCATATGTGTCAGGGACACAAAAGCAGATGACATGTTGTTATCGTGCTATTGTGCAAGTGGGAGATATTGGATTAATCTAGGATTAATAAGATATTTGCCCAAAGCACTGACACATGGCGTGTCCCTATTAGACTACACATTTAAGGGTTTAGGGTGGAGCCATCTATATAAGGAGGGGAGCCTCCCATTGGATAGAAGAACAAGTGTGCAAACCCTAGCCTCTACCCACCCTAGCCGCCACCTTCTCTCTCTCCCATTTCGTCCCTCCACCTCCACCAAGCTCATTCCGTGGACTCTTGGGTTGTGGACTCGCGCTCCTTCTCCAAGAGAGTAGGAGACCGACCGGTGAAAAGGATTTCGTAAGGTGACCTCCGATCTTCCTTCCGCTGCCACAGGTTCTCTCCAAGAAAGGTACTCCTGAACCTGTAGAATCGTTGTTTGCTAACAGATCATGTTCGACAATGAGTCCTTCTGGGTTATATGCACACGAAGGAAGTATCTCATAAACCACACAATTTAGATAGAATGCCCACCAGCAGTGTGTTCTTGGGCGTGGAAGGGCGTCTTGAGTGTGCGGGACATCGCTAGTGAACACATCCAGTTCCAAGTGGGAGATGGCATCAACATACATGTCATCCTTGACCCATAGTGTGGTAACTCGTTCTTCTGTGAGGGTGAACGCCTGCACTATGATGTTGGCTTAACAAAGGACACGCTTGTGGCACATTTCATTCAAAATGGTACATGGAACCTTCCCCCTCCACGATCCATTAAGATATTTGATCTATGGCCGAAGATTATGGAGACTTGAATACATGGCGGGATGGATAGGCCCACTAGGTTGGCTGGCCGGAAGGAAACCTTTTCCTTGAAAGAAGCAAGGACATGGGTGGCCCCTAGGAAGACACTTGTGGGGGTGGATCATGCTCATGTGGTTTAAGAATCATGACCCAAAGCTGGCCATTACAACGTGGCACACAATGCGGGGACGTTTGATGACAAAGAAGCTAATGAAGGCGCAAGGTGCAGCTCATGACCTAAACCGTGTACTATGCAACAAGGCTGAGGGGGATATGGGACACCTATTTTGGGCATGCTCATTTATGAGGGAGGTCTGGACAGGAGTATTGCAAGCACTAAAGCTGGGTGTTGCCATAAAAAATACACTAGAAGAGGAGGCAAAATGTATGTTACAAGTGAAGGGAGGACAACTGCACATGACAACATTAAAGCTAGCCTTTAGTGCGGTTATATATGAGTGCTGGCAGGAGAAGAATAGAAGAGTGTTTGATCACGAGAAGAGGCACCCTTCGGATATTATTAGATTGGCAAAGGACACAGTTTGGGTAGTGGGCTCAAGGATGGCAGATCTTGTAGCATACCCGGTGGCAGTGCAAGGTTTCAAAGACGTATGGAGTTAGAAGTAAAAGTGCACTAGAGAAGCTAAGGGACTATTGGTAAGAAGTTCATAATTCATGGGGTTGTAGGCCGGGCATGTAGATTGTAGGATTTAATGTTTAATTGTACATATTTATTTTCGAAACTTTTATGCACAATAAGGATCAATTTGCAATTTTCTATGATTTATTTAATGCATGCATCAATTTGTTTCAATAACTAGTTTCATAACTTTATTAAAACAAATATGGGCTCCGAAATTCATACCTAGAAGTTCTCCAAAACTTCTTGAAGATTCGGAGACGTTGGGATGCTCCTCGCTGCGCCGGATGCCTCCGAGTATTCACCAAACTCTGAACAAGATCGGAGAGAGGGAAGCTAGTCTCTCAATCTCTGATAGGGTTTAGAATCTAATTACTAACCCCTCTTTAATTCCCTTGAGAAGATGATCTCTTAAGAACTAAAACTAAACTTAAGAATTAAGGGAATATCGTGGAGAATTATGGAGAGAGAATTTTGCATGAGAAAATAATGAATGAATTAATGAGGTAATGAGATAAACTTGTATTTTTAAGTTCTCTCCAAATTACCTATTCATGTGCAACCCCTTGCCCATGATTTCATGCAAACTTCCATTTAACCATCCATTATTTAATAATAAATAATATTAGCCACGAATTAAATCAATTATGGACCAATTCCATGCATGATCTAATTAATTCTTAAATTAATTCTGCTGAAAACCGTCTGGACCGGTCGACCGTTTGGAGGTTCGGTCGACCGCTCGAACCAGGTTTCGGTCGACCGTTCAATAACTCGGTCGACTGTTCGTAACAGGAATTATTCCATCGCAATGTTTGGTCGACCGACCGATTACGTTCGGTCGACCGTTCGAACAGATGAAAATTTCCTGTTATCGGTCAAGACATGTCCGGTCGACCGTTTGAGCACTGTTCTGCAGACTTGTCAAATTTCGGTTTAATCCCTACAAAATTTGACATTTCGGGATTAGTAGTAAATTCACAACTTATGTAACATATTATCCTACGTAATGATCAATCATTACACCCTATAATATTTACATCACATATGAATTTAATTTAGATTCTAATTATGTTATCAATCACAACATAATTTTGATTTTGCTAGTTCACCCCATGTGTCATCTTTTCTACATGAAACCCGACACATCTTATGAACTCAAAATCCCCATTTCTTGTTTCCCAGTTTTGTGGTGTGACCTATGGGAGGATCTAAACTAAGTTGGCAGTGATACTAAGAGCTTAATATCACAAGCTAAAAGCGGTATCTAGCTACACATTATAGCTCCCAATTAGTTAGATGTCTTAATTCCACTCGAACGAAAACCCGATCCAGTTAGTGATGGAGTGCATCACTTGTGTCCGTCCCTTGCCTCATGATATTAAGAATACACACAAAGTAGTCTTGTGTCATCTTTATATTAGTATTCATTTCTTGATCTCTTTAAGCTAGTTATAAATATGTGACTTAACTCAAATCACATTGTGCACATTATAACTTTGCTTTATCAAGCGGCCCACTAATATCATCACTCAATTAAGAGGGGCAATGATAATCTTTTGACTAATTATCGTCTCCAACGAAAGTTATACTTAACCAACTAATGCTTTTACACTACACTCATCGATAGCTCAAGACACTAGTCTAATTAAGAACTCCTTAAGCGATCAAATATAAGTCTCATATCAAAGGACCAAGGACACAGTAAAATATTAATGACATAGAAACACATTTGTATAATATTTTACTTGTTAGGTCTATTCAGTATACAAAAGTAATATGTTCCTCTTTTGTGTACCCGTGTTGTCACTCACTTGTAGAGCTACAATGATCTATGACCAACACGACAATCTTAACTCGGTAATTAATGTCCCATGTTAATTACCATGACTGCGAATATCTTTTGTTTTATGTAAACCAATATCTTTTAGAGCTCTACGGTTAAGGACCAAGAGCCTCTTCCTTAACACTTCTAAAAGACGAATAACATAAACAAGGAACAAAATGATTTCTCATTCAATTCATAATAATTGACATTTAAAAGTAAAACTTTTAGAACACATTCCCTTCAATCTCCCACTTGTTATTAAAGTTTTCTTTCTCATACATACTCAATGCATAAAACAATAATAACTAGGGTAAACCCCATTACATATCAATCATCAAGCCAATCTACATGGTTCCTCAATCCCATGGACTCGAAATGCATTTCGCTTTTGGCCAGGGATAAGGGTTTTGTGAATGGATCAGCTGTGTTGTTGTTGGTGTCCACCCATAAAAGATTTATTTTGCCTTCGTCGATGAGGTCACGCGTCACGAAGTACTTACGATCCATGTACTTCACTTTGTGGTGTGATTTGGGATCCTTGATTTGCGAGATAGATGCACTATTGTCGCAAAATAGCTCTATTGGTCCCGCGCTCGAGGGAACTACACCAAGCTCTTCAAGGAACTTCTTAATCCACACGCCTTCCTTTATCGCTTCAGCGACATCCATTACTTCGGAAGCAGTGGTTGAGTCAGTTGTAGTGCTTTGCTTCCAACTACGCCAACTCACAGCTCCACCATTCAGAAGGAAGACGTATCCTGATTGCGACCTTCTATCGTCTGGATCACTCATGAAACTCGCATCCGAGTAACCCTCGGCTATCAATTCCCTTTGTCCTCCATAAACAAGAATCTTATCCTTAGTCCGGTTAAGGTACTTCAGGATATTCTTGACCGCAGTCCAATGCTCAGGACCTGCGTTGGATTGGTGACGACTTGTCACGATTAGAGCATACGAGACATCGGGTCTGGTGCAAGTCATCGCGTACATGATCGACCCAATTGCCGAAGCATAAGGGACATCCTTCATGTACTCTAAGTCCTTACGCGATTCCGCACGTTGAGACTTCTTGAGTTGCACACCCATACTCATTGGCACACTGCCCTTTTTGGAGTTGTTCATCTTGAACCTTTCCAAGACCTTGTCAATGTATGTACGTTGACTGAGGCCAATGAGTCTACGAGATCTATCTCGATATATCTTGATTCCCAAGATGTATTGAGCCTCACCCATGTCTTTCATTGAAAATGCAGTTTTCAATGAACTTCTCGTTTGCTCAAGCAAAGGAATATGATTACCCATAAGCAATATGTCATCGACATATAAGATTAGGAATACTACATGGCTCCCACTAACCTTCTTGTATATACAAGGTTCTTCCTTGATTTGAATCAAGTGAAGCTTCTTTACTTCCTCGTGAAAGCGTTTCTTCCAACTCCTTGATGCTTGCTTCAATCCATAAATGGATCTTTGAAGCTTGCATACCTTCTCGCTATTCTTTTGATCTTCAAAACCTTGAGGCTGTACCATGTACACATCCTCCTCCAAGTTCCCATTAAGGAACACCGTTTTGACATCCATTTGCCATATTTCATAATCATGAAATGCGGCAATAGCGAGCATGATCCGAATAGACTTGAACATGGCAACCGGTGAAAAGGTTTCATCATAGTCAATTCCTTGAACTTGAGTGAAACCCTTCGCTACAAGCCTTGCTTTGTAGGTTGTCAGGTTCCCATCCATGTCCATCTTCCTCTTAAAAACCCATTTATTATGAATGGCCTTTTTACATTGAGGAATGTCAACCAAGTCCTATACTTTATTATCATACATGGGTTCTATTTCGGATTCCATGGCATTGAGCCATAGTTTGGAGTCTTCCCTATACATTGCTTCTTGGAAGGTCAAGGGATCATTGGTATCTAGTACCATGATTTCATGAAGTCCCAGATAGATATCGGGTTTCTTCCTTTCCCTCGTTGACCTTCTAAGTTCTTTTGGTTCTTCTCGTGTTTCTCGAACTTCTTCCACAATTTCTTGAGGAATCGGTTCATGTTCAACTCTTGAACGTACACTTGGTGGGGATGATTGAGATTCTCTCACAATTTCTTGTGATGGTCTCTCGCTCACGCTCCCACTAACCAAAGGAATCTCGGTTGGGCCTTCATGATCTTGAATGTCATCATTCATGTCATGATCTTGTAGAGTATCTTGAGTTTCCTCAAGCACAACCCTACTCCCACTACTTTTTACTCTTTCTATAAATTCCTTTTCCAGAAATGTGGCATCCCTCTCTACAATCACTCGATTGGAGGTGATATGCCAAAAGTAGTATCCTCTTGTCTCACGAGGATAACCAATAAAGAAGCACTTATCCGCTTTTGGTTGAAGTTTGGTCGACATCAATCTCTTGACGTAAGCCTCACACCCCCAAATCTTGAGAAAATTGAGCTTAGGTGTTTTACCACTCCATAGCTCATAAGGAGTTTTCTCCACGGATTTGGATGAAACATTATTTAGTGAGTAAGCCGCAGTTTGTAGTGCATAACTCCAAAAGTAAAGAGGTAATTCCGCATGACTCATCATTGACCGAACCATGTCGACCAATGTCCTATTCCTCCTTTCGGATACCCCATTCCACTGAGGTGTACCGGGAGGGGTGAGTTGAGGTACAATACCAAACTCCTTTAGGTATGAGTCAAATTCAGCACTTAAGTACTCACCTCCACGATCCGTTCATAGAGACTTGATTTTCTTGTCGAGTTGGTTCTCTACTTCATTCTTGAATTCTTTGAACTTGTCCAAAGATTCACTTTTGTTTCTCATTAGATAAACATAGCCATAACGACTATAATCATCCGTGAACGTAATGAAGTACCTGAAACCATCTCGTGCACTAGTACTCATTGGACCACATACATCGGAATGTATCAAATCCAACAAGCCACTCGCCCTTGGGCCTTTCTTCTTGAAAGGCTTTTTGGTCATTTTTCCATTAGACATGGTTGGCACGTCTCCAATGATTTAAAATCAAGTAGACCAAGAAGGTTAGCTTCTTGCAATTTCTTGATACGCTCTTCATTTATGTGACCAAGACGATAGTGCCACAAGAGAGTATCATTCTCGTGAGTGGTCTTAAGTCTTTTGTTATTGATATTAAAGATTTGTTTATTATTCAATTCAAGCAAATAGAGACCATTCCTTATGAACGCATTTGCATAGAAAACACCATTCTTCGATATAGACAAACAAGAATTTGAAATATTTATATTAAAATTATCCATATCCAAACATGATATAGAAATAATATTCTTGTTAATCGAAGGTACATAATAAACATTCTTTAGACATAAATTTAAACCACTACATAATTGAAGCACCACAGAACCTTGTGCAACCGCAGACACGTTCGCACCATTTCCGACCTTCAATTCTACCACGTTCCTTACGAGTTCCTTCCTATCCATTAGTAGCTGCACATTAGAAACTATGTGAGCACAAGATCCGGTATCAATTACCCAATCCTGGACAGAGGTGGCTAAATTTATTCCAATAACAAATATACCTTTGGCCTTTTTGGGGCGCCGACGTTCAATCACTCTGTTGTCAAGGTCTTCCTTGTACTTGGGGCAATTTGGCCGGATGTGTCCTTTTTCACCGCAGTGAAAGCACTCCGTATTGGGAGTTGGAGATTTCTGAGATTTCCCCCTCGAGGCACTCTTATGAGCACCTCCTACTCCCTTGCTCTTGATTGAACCACTTTTGGTAGATTTGCCCTTTCCTTTACCAATCTTATGGCCCATCCCATGGACGGCAAGGACTTGCTTGTCCCTACCTTTGCCCATGTCAACTTCAGCAGTTTTGAGAGCGTTGTGCAGCTCCTCAAGACTCACCCCTTTTTCACGCACGTGATAGTGCATCACAAAGTCCTTAAAGGACGGGGCTAGAGAGCCAAGAATCATATCTTCAGCAATGTCCTCGGGCATTGGTGAAGAGAGCTTTGCCAACTTCTCAAGGTATCCTTGCATCGTGAGAAAATACATAGATACCGATGTTCCCTCCGCCATATGGCACCTTGTGAGTGAGATGGTGGTCTTATAGCGCTCTTTTCGGGCACTATCCATGAACATCTTTGATAAAGCCTCCATGGTCTTCTTGGGTTTTGAATCCAAGTATTTCGCTTGAAGCGAGTCACCCATGGATGCTAGCATAAGACCGTGAACTTGGTTCTCTTGGTCTTCCCACTTGGCTTTAGCCTCTTTCTCTTCATCGGTTAATCTCTCATTCCACTTTGGGATTGGACCTTCCAAAATGTGAGATAGTTTCTCAAACTTTAACACGATGTTGACTTTGAGTTGCCAACTAATGAAGTTTGAGCCATCATTTGCTAAAGGGTGTTTTTCTATCATGGATCGTACGATAGGTTGGATGTTCGACATTTTTCTACAAAATAAATCATATAGGATTTAATACACATGCATACATATATCGAATATAAATGTAAATGTTGCAAATAAAAATTTTGGCCATAAATGCAACAATACAAGATCCCATTAATTGTAACATAGACTAGCTAAGGGCTATCGAATATATTACAACATCAAGGTAGAAAAACATTTTTCTAATCACAACCTTTTTGAATTTTAGCAATATTAGCATCTTCAAACTCTTGTGATTCTTATGAGGGAATGCGACCTATCCTCGTAAGAAAAACTTTTTCCCAAAACCGAGCGAGGGCTCTAGGTAATGTTAAGAAAACTTATTTTCATTTGATAAGAGATAGGTTTATCCATTGTATTCACAACTAAACATACTTGGGGTTCACTAGGGTGAAACACACCTCATACATTTAATCGTGGCACAACAACAGACAACCATTATATCTCCCACTATTCCCAAAGATGGAGGTAGCTATCTCCCGCTAAGGGCGAGCAGAGTATCCCTCAATCAATGGCTGCTAGTGGATGAAATAAGAAGGAAATTATTCTTAATTTTTGTTGGACAATTTCATATATTTACATGTGATTTGGAATTTTAGGTTATCATGCATATTAATATTCATACACATCCTAACATTCACCACATTCATCACATGCATAGCAGAAATTAAAAAACAGAAATTAAACATTCACACAATCCACATCGTGTGAGTTTATATGTTCCCTTCGATCCTTGATCCGCGATCCCCGATCCTCGATCGTCGATCGATGCGCTACAACGGCGACTTCCTCTTGCACCGGAGATGTAGATTTTACAGAAAATAAACATGCTCCTCACATTCGATAAAAACCGACTAGTGGAAGTCCTATGTAAAACCTCTCATATGCATATGCAATTATCTAAAAGATGGAAATAGAGAATTTGGCTTTTACATACATAAGCCCCTGTATTATAACAATTATAAACATTCATAGGCGCTGATTTGGAACATATAAACTCACAATTCCTGCAAAAACAACTCGAGCATCCATGCACGCAATATCGCTATAAACTATCCAACCTAGTTTATCAAGCATCTAGAATCCCAAACAATTCTTTGAAAAACATTTTGAAATCCATTAAAAACGTTTTTCATGCATCCATAGTTCAAAAATTAATTAAGAACCGCTGTCCATCCAATTTCCAATGGAAAGATGAACCGCAGTTTTTCGGTTTTGTCTATTCTCTAACAAAATAATCGTTTATACTTAAAACCAAATTATTGCAAGTTAGACAAATGTCTAAATCTTAATTCTAATAATTGCATGGCATGTTTTAAAACACTTAAAACATTCAGAACGAATTATTATGGAGAATTACATCAACAAACATTCATAGATCGAAAAAACCGGTAAATCGAATTGTTTAAATCCTAGATGGTAAACTAAATTGATTTACAACCTTAAATCATGAGAAAATTGAACCCTAAGCTCTGAAACCACTGTAGGATTTCATGTTTAATTGTACATATTTATTTTCGAAATTTTTATGCACAATAAGGATCAATTTGCAATTTTCTATGATTTATTTCATGCATGCATCAATTTGTTTCAATAACTAGTTTCATAACTTTATTAAAACAAATATGGGCTCCGAAATTCATACCTAGAAGTTCTCTAAAACTTCTTGAAGATTCGGAGACGTTGGGGATGCTCCTCGCTGCGCCGGATGCCTCCGAGTATTCACCAAACTCTAAACAAGATCGGAGAGAGGGAAGCTAGTCTCTCAATCTCCGATAGGGTTTAGAATCTAATTACTAACCCCTCTTTAATTCCCTTGAGAAGATGATCTCTTAAGAACTAAAACTAAACTTAAGAATTAAGGGAATTTCGTGGAGAATCATGGAGAGAGAATTTTACATGAGAAAATAATTAATGAATTAATGAGGTAATGAAATAAACTTGTATTTATAAGTTCTCTCCAAATTACCTATTCATGTGCAACCCCTTGCCCATGATTTCATGCAAACCTCCATCTAACCATCCATTATTTAATAATAAATAATATTAGCCACGAATTAAATCAATTATGGACCAATTCCATGCATGATCTAATTAATTCTTAAATTAATTCTGCTGAAAACCGTCTGGACCGGTCGACCGTTTGGAGGTTCGGTCGACCGCTCGAACCAGGTTTCGGTCGACCGTTCAATAACTCGATCGACCGTTCGTAACAGGAATTATTCCATCGCAATGTTAGGTCGACCGACCGATTACGTTCGGTCGACCGTTCGAACAGATGAAAATTCCCTGTTATCGGTCGAGACATGTCCGTTCGACCGTGCCCGATCGGTCGACCGTTTACTACTAACCGGTCGACCGTTTGAGCACTGTTCTGCAGACTTGTCAAATTTTGGTTTAATCCCTACAAAATTTGACATTTCGGGATTAGTAGTAAATTCACAACTTATGTAACATATTATCCTATGTAATGATCAATCATTACACTCTATAATATTTACATCACATATGAATTTAATTTAGATTCTAATTATGTTATCAATCACAACATAATTTTGATTTTGCTTGTTCACCCCATGTGTCATCTTTTCTACATGAAACCCGACACATCTTATGAACTCAAAATCCCCATTTCTTGTTTCCCAGCTTTGTGGTGTGACCTATGGGAGGATCTAAACTAAGTTGGCAGTGATACTAAGAGCTTAATATCACAAGCTATAAGCGGTATCTAGCTACACATTATAGCTCCCAATTAGTTAGATGTCTTAATTCCACTCGAACCAAAACCCGGTCCAGTTAGTGATGGAGTGCAACACTTGTGTCCGTCCCTTGCCTCATGATATTAAGAATACACACAAAGTAGTATTGTGTCATCTTTGTATTAGTATTCATTTCTTGATCTCTTTAACTTTGCTTTACTCAAATCACATTGTGCACATTATAACTTTGCTTTATCACAATGTGCACATTATAACTTTGCTTAACTCAAATCACATTGTGCACATTATAACTTTGCTTTATCAAGCGGCCCACTAATATCATCACTCAATTAAGAGGGGCAATGATAATCTTTTGACTAACTATCGTCTCCAACAAAAGTTATACTTAACCAACTAATGCCTTTACACTACACTCATTGATAGCTCAAGACACTAGTCTAATTAAGAACTCCTTAAGCGATCAGATCTAAGTCTCATATCAAAGGACCAAGGACACAGTAAAATATTAATGACACAGAAACACATTTCTATAATATTTTACTTGTTAGGTCTATTCAGTATACAAAAGTAATATGTTCCTCTTTTGTGTACCCGTGTTGTCACTCACTTGTAGAGCTACAATGATCTATGACCAACACGACAATCTTAACTCGGTAATTAATGTCCCATGTTAATTACCATGACTGCGAATATCTTTTGTTTTATGTAAACCAATATCTTTTAGAGCTCTACGGTTAAGGACAAGGAGCCTCTTCCTTAACACTTCTAAAAGACGAATAACATAAACAAGGAACAAAATGATTTCTCATTCAATTCATAATAATTGACATTTAAAAGTAAAACTTTTAGAACAAATTCCCTTCATAGATAGCATGTCCCGTGGGTGTTATTCGAATGTTTTGTAGGTTGTAAATCACAGTTTACACATTAATAGAATTTCGAGGCTAAGCCTCCCTTTTGCTTTGCAAAAAAAAGCAGTAGGAGGAGACGATAATGATATGGGCATACTACGCAACAATATTCGAGATGCAATTGCCGCAAGTAGAGGGTTGTAATGGGATAGGATATTGTTTTGTGTATTTTAGCAAGAAACCTCTTAATTTCCTTCAAGCATATACTGTTATTGCCATGTTGCACTTTGACATCTACTCCTTAAATGAGATCTCATTTAGATTTGTTACTTTTATATATCAACCATGTTAGTGTTTGGCTTATCATTAATTTTAATGTAATTACTATTTCAAATTACATATATTGTTGCTACAGGTTGAAGGAATGTGAACCCCTCCTCCAGTGAATGAAGACGAATCTTGGATGGCTGAGTTACAACTGCAGCAACTTCCACCATCAATGTCCAATCCGCAAGGTTGGAGTATAGACACTGACTCCTTCCATCAATGCAGTGGCCAATTTGGTTCATTTAACCACACTTCTTCTGAATCTCCTCAACTAACGCATGTTGAAGCGGTTGGGGGTCACAGTGTTAATGGAAATCCAATTAAGAAGAAGGTAAATGGAGATGGAAATAAGAGCAAGGGTCATTGGTCTTCGTCCCATCATAGAAGTTGGGTTATGTTGTGTTTATATGAGATTCGTGTCGGTAACAAGGTTAACAATGTCCTAACGAACAAGGGGAAGAAAAATTTAGAAGAGAATTTCTTCAAATTAACTGGCATGCACTACACTCGAACACAAGAACCACTGGGATAAAACCAAAAAAGCTTACCGTAATTGGCAATGGTTGAAGAAGAAACCATGAATAGGATGGGATGACCAAAAGAGGATGATCATTGTAGATGAGGACTAGTGGGCCGAGACCGCTAAGGTAGTACAAGTCCTTCAAGTTTAATTTTTAATGATGTTGTTGTGCTTGCTTACACTTCATATTGATGTGATTTTAATTGCAGAAAAGTGATCAGGTGGAGAGGTTTAAAACCCAAGGCTTAGAGTTTGAGGACCAACTTTGTGTGATATTTTGACCATATATTTGACGGTGATACAAACTTCATACCTGGACAGTCTAGATGGAAGGTGGCACTCATAGCGCTGCGAAGTCTATCTCTTCCAACATTAGTGACATCTACAACCATGAAGCTGAAGACACTACCGACTCAAATAAGGGGAAAAATGAGGACTCATCGTGTCTACCTGCCAACAAAAGTGGTAGTGTGAATCCAAAGAAAATCAGACTGGCACCTGCAGCTGCTGCAATCACATGGAAGCTCAGTTACATCCAACAGGAAGTGGTCAAAAATTAGGACCATACGCGAGGATGGAACTTCAACGCTGAAGAAATATAATATGGAGTTATGTGTACAAAAGATGGAAGAGTGTGGTGTGCAGCCAGGTTCAAGGGGTTGGGGTAGAAAGTCTAGACAATACATAATCATGGATAAGTACACAATTAGAAAAATTGCTTAGGGTGAAGGGATGGGATAAACATTTGTCTTATGATTTGTTGTATAAAATTGTACGTAGATCAAATGAAGTAGAAGACTAACAAGGATCCCAATCTGGAGCATGCATGTTTTGGAGCAACTACATATACTTTTAGTTTTAAACAAGATGTTACTAAATACCATAGGTATTTCCTTCATATTGTTTTTAGATTACCTGCATGCATGTTGCACCTATTTATATAGCATCTTGGAGGACTAGGCTAATACGGTTTGAAAGTTGAAGCCATACCTATCCCTAATGTATGGTTCTCATTGTTACTTGAAGTAAAATTCCCAAAAATAGATAGTTTATATTGTATTTTTAAGTAAACTTTGTGAGCTTGTGTTGCAGATGGAGGAGGGTTACGCAGGCATAGCAGTGAGGGATCTTGTAAATACCCTTAATTCAACACTATCTCAAGGATAAATTTGTTGTCAGAAAAAAAAAGAAAACAGAGGCATTTGTTGTCATGGCTTCCCTCCACTATATATACTAACTTTCGTCATCTTTGCTTCTTTTATATGGGGTGGATATACAAGGTATTTGAGCTACTACTACTTGTAATAATCTCCCTCTTCGACAAGGATTTGTTGACGTGTTTTGGATTATCCTTCCGACATAGCTCGTGGAATAGTACATACACAATTATGAGTTTTGCAATTAATTGTCTTCCCACTAGTCGGATTTCAATTCTTCTTGTTAGGACCCTAACCTTGATTAGTGGACTAATCCCGTGATTAGTGGAGGCTTTGCATGGGGAAGGGAAGGCGGAACAGTGATGGGTGATGGGTAGGGGCCAGTTACTGTAGCGGAGAGTGGGTTGTGTTGGGTTTAAAGCAAACCCATCAATCTCTCTCTCTCTCTCTCTCTCACTCACTTGCTCACTCATCTCTCAGCCTTTCTCTCTTTTCTTTTCCGGCAACTAGAGAACGTGGCGGCGGCTCCGGCGAGTGGTGACGAGCGCGGAGTCGAGGAGACGGACGTGAGGCGCGCGTGATCGGAAGATGCGGTCGGTGGGCGACGTTGAACAAATCTCCGGTGTGCTCCATCTTGTGTTGAGGTATGCCGGTTCTTTAGTTGTTGATGTTTCTCACCCATGTTGGGGTGATGTTGTGGTCGGTCGCGAGAGGTCGGAGACCTCACCGGCGACGAGAAAATGGCGTAAGATCCTTGGCTGGCGCAAGATTGTTGTCGACCAACGATCGATCGGTGCCTTCGGGCGGTTGACCGGTTTTACTATTTTGTCCCACTTTAACCAACACCGGTCAAACGATGCCATGTGGAAGTCGACCAGTTGCATGTGTGCTGGTGAGTTGGAGGCTTCCTGTTGGTTTTCGGTCGACCGTTCCTAGCGGTTGGTTCAACCGGAACTTAAGTGTACTTGATTATATTGCATGTTGTTCAACCGATTTTGATATATTGTTCGACCGTTATATGACGTAGATTATTAGGATCAGCCTGGTAGTTTTTGTTCGACTGAGACCCTTGAGTTGTTCGACCGAATAGACTTGTATGATTTTCACCAACTCTAGATTTTGACCTCGTATTCGGTCGACCAGTTTTAGACTGTTGTCCGACCGTTTGGACTTATGTGATGCGCAGAATAGTTCGACCGTTGTACACTTTCGGTCGACAGAACCTATTGGGGACGGTCATCCGGTTAGGCTTTTTTGGTCGAACTAAATTCCTGGTCCTTGTGATTGTGTCAACTCTGTCCACGGAAACCCGTGTCCTCCCTTAGAGCGTGAGCCGAGAGGTGAAGGCGGGTACATGGTCGTTCCTGCCGAGGGACCACCGTGTGGAAGAGTGTGGACACTTGAGTCGCGCCACCTCCGTGATGGACCATGGTGTGACGTGTAGTTGCTTGACTCTCTGTAGAGTAGCAGACCTGAGGGATAGCGGATCCCAATGTGTGTTGACGCATGGCTCGTGGAGCATGATGAACCTGTAGACTACGGTCTGGACCCGTCCGATGTTGTGCCGGACGTATGTTGTACCTTCGAGGTTTTTACCGGCAATGATGGTGCCGACGATGTTCCGACTTGTGGTTGTGTCGTCCGATGTTGTGCCGGACGTATGTTGTACCGCCGATGTTGTGCCGACGATGCCACCGATTTTGTTCCGGTGATGATCCCCGATTGGGCACCTACCTTGGGATGTTGACCGATTGGGCTACGGCTCCGTTGAGGTGGTGTAGACCACGTGTTACTTTGAGCGGAAGTGTGAACGCCCCTCACCGATCCCTTTGGCTCGAGTAGTCGCGCGTGGGGGGTGCATCGCGCACTGCCCGTAAGACCGTATGTGCCTACGGTAGGTTTCCGAGGGAGACCCGTTGTTGTTGCTGGACTGATGTCCTTGTTGACCCTTGGAGGGTCCTTGTGTTGTTGGACTGAGGTCATGTTTACCCTTGGAGGGATTTGATGCATTGCAGATGTTGATATGACATGCTACTAGTATGATAGGTTCATTTACCGTACGGTTGCATTCATATAGGTGAGCTTGGCATACGGGGTTTCCTAATGGGAAACTCAGGTATCGTTGTTTGATTCATGTTTAAGGACCGCAGTAGGTTCTGTCGGGTGGTGGCAGCGGGCGCACACATTTTGGGGGCAGGATCCTCTTCGGACTCTTCGAGGTCATCATGATTACTTGTACCTGTCTTTTGTAGTATTGTTGTAATCATGTCTTTTGACAAACTCTATTGTATTATTGGTGCACCGACTGTTGATTTATATGAGTAACATTCCCGTTGATGAGTTTTATCTGATGATCTCTTGATGGTTTAAATTTTTAAATTTCGGGATGTTACACTTCTAGAGATGAAATGCATATGTCATCCAAGGAGTCCTATTGGTGCACTCAAAAGAAGAGGGACGGAAACAAATGTCGTCAACACAACAAATAACCAACTCTCCTTTATATACACCAAAGTCTTTTAACCACCATATATATATATCTATATACACACGTGATTGATAACATGGCCAACCACATTAATTACCTGAAGTGTTACCCATATTTACATGTACCATTGGACATATGCATGGTTAATATATGCAGACACCTAAAGGACATCGCAAAGATTATTATACATTACATAGTTTGGTAGATTCGTACTAGACTATCTACTTCAACAATTATAGGCCTTTTTCAATAAAATTTGTATATTAAGTAAATATTTTAAACAATATAACTAAAAATATATAATCATTCGTACACTCATGTATGACACTTACATATTAAACTATTTTTAATTAAATTTAAAAAAATACATATCTCATGATCAATATAATAGCCACAAAATAAAAGGTGATATTTCTTTTTTATTGTTGGAAAACATTATTTACAAACTCAATCTCTTGTACAAACTTGTATATTTGTTGTATGGTGTAATTACAATTTGAAGATGTATTGATTCGTTAGAGGGAGTAGGATGTGGCATACTTGTTGTATTATCCACGAATTGGACCTTTTGATTCTAGAAGAATGGGACATAATTGTGTTCTTAGAACATAACTGACGTAAAAAGTTGGGGTTTTTGCTACAGTACAAACCGTAAGTGTCCAAATTGGCCATATGCACTATGGAATCACTATGGATCCGCTCTGGAATCAATGTGGGAGAACTCATGGGTTTTCCCACTGGGTTTTCCCACTGTCCAGAAACCATGTGGGAGAACTCGAGGATTTGGGTAGGAGGAGAGTTAGGAGTCGAGTTAGGATTTCCGCAATGTGGGATAACTCGGGGATTTGGGAAGGATGAGAGTTAGGTTTAGTCATCGTCTTTGATTAGTAGAGGGGACATTCACTGGATCCAGAGTGATTCCAGAGTGGATCCCGAGTGATTCCAGAGCGGATCTGGAGTGATTCCAGAGTGATTCCAGAGCTGATCCAGATTATCCAGAGTCGATCCAGATTGATTCCAGAGTCGATCCAGATTGATTCCAGAGACGATCCAGAGACGATCCAGAACGATTCCAGAGTCGATACTGAGCGATTCCATAGACGATCCAGAGTGATGCCAGAGTCGATCCAGAGTGATTCGATGCAGAGTCATTCCAGCACTGTAATGGTTTAGTCACGGTCTTAGATTAGTCTTAGTAAAATTTATTTGGCTACAGTCAATCACAAATCACACGTCCTACAAAACGGATCACGAACCGATTTGGACGGCCGTTAACGGCACATTCACGTCGTCTCTCTGGAGTGGGGGCCACGAACGGCCAATGTGCATTTGCGCATATAAGATGCTTCCCAGATGCATATGCGGAAATACCGAAAAAGCAGGTGCATATGGCCAATTTAGACACTGGCGGTGTACTGTAGCAAAAACCCCTAAAAAGTTCCTAGATTCGTTTGTCTAACTAAGCTAATATATAGATTCACAAATTACGGTGAATTTTATTTGCACTCCTTAACAATTTCATCAATTCCCTATAAATTGAATTGCAATAATACATAATATATATATATATATATGTATGGAAAAAGCTCCAAGTATAACGAGACCATCTACTGTTCCTCTCTAAGCTCCAAGTGGACATCAGCCTTTGAAGAACATAATAAAATTTATAGATGTTTTCTAGAATATTTTACCAAATAAGCGGGAAAAACATTGATTGGACTTGCGTTCACGAAAAGTAAGCTTTAAAGAAGGAAACTACTATTCGTCGCCGGAAAACTACTTAAATCGCCCCAAAAAAGACTTTTTTCCCCTTAACAAATCAATTAATACCCATTTCGTCCCGTGTCTTTAAATAAGGTGTTACACTCAGTTTTACTAACATTCATAGTACCAACACCACGAAAATGTCTGGCGAATCACATGGATACGACGAGGTAACAGGGGGCGGATTTTTTTTCCCGACTCGGGCGTCTGGCTAAGCCACCTCCACCTTGGTGGAGGCGTCTGGCTAACACGCCTCCACCTAGGGGGACGCGTCTTAGCCAAACGCCTCCACTAATGTGTAGGTGTCTTAGCCAGACACACTTAGGTGTTCGCGTGTGGCTAACACGCCTCCACCTAGGTGGAGGCGTGTTAGCCAGGCGCCTCCACCAAGATGGAGGCGGCTTAGCCAGACGCCCGTTTGTTTTAGTTTTTTTTAATTTTCTGTTAAATTAATTTTTTTCGAGTTCCGTTGCAAGATTTCGGTGGTAATGGAGTAGATTACAGTGAGCTTTTTGACAGTAAAGAAATATTTACAACAATCGAGGAAGCTTGTAAATGGGCGAAACAAGTTGCAATAAGAGCTAGATTTTTTTTGGTTATATCATCATACAAACCAAAAGAAGATAACCGGATGGATTGTTACCTGAGATGTGATCACAGACGTGAAATGAGTTCTCGTGATGCGAGTATTGCACTGCGAAAGAATACAAAAAGAAAAGGTTGCAGTTGTTGGTTTTTGGTAAAAGTGGTGGAGCGACGGGTTCGTGATGGATGGGTCATTGTTTCTAGTAGCACCTATGGGCAGCACAACCATGCACTTGCAGTTTATTCAGAGGGTCACCGACAGGTCAGCAGACTTAGTGTTGGAGCAAAGCAAATTGTTCGTGATATGGCAGAGGCACAAGCAAGACCACGTAACATTTGGTTGGTGGTAAAGGAGAAATTCCCGGACGATAATCCCAATGAAAGACACATTTATAACTTCAGAGAGTACATGAGGAGGACGAAATCTGAAGACAGGAATCCCGCGCAGTAGTTTCTCAGCGAGGCAGTGCAGCATAACTATTTGCATTGGATTGTGGCAGATGAAGAAACTAATGTCCTCACTCACGCGTTTTTGGCACATCCGACTCCAGTTCAATTGTTGCGTACATACCCATTCGTAATATGCATGGATTCGACGTATAAGATGAACAAGTACAAGATTCATTTGTTTGAGATGGTTGGGGTTACTCCAACAAACAAGAATTTCCTCGTCGGATATGCGATTTTGCAGAATGAGACCGAGTCTAGTTACCAGTGGGTGTTGGAGAGTTTGCGAGATATGTTATTGGATATTGTTAGCCTGACTGCAATAATAACGGACCGGGAGATGGGTCTGATGCGACCAGTGGCAGAGGTTTTTCCTGAGTCTGCTCATTTACTATGCACCTAGCATATCAACATAGACATGTACAACTATGCATACCACGTTTTCGGCAAGGACAAGCAGTCTGCAGAGATTTTTGGGCTTGGAAAGTGGAGGAAAGTCATGCTTTCTGATTCATAGACGGATTATGATAGAACGGTCCGTAATCTGAAAGATTCTTTCAAGACTTGGCCAGTGCTCACGGAGTATGTGGAAGACACGTGGTTGGTGCATAAAGAAAAGTTTGTGTTGAATTGGACGAATAAAGTTCTTCATTTCGGCAACACTACGAACTGCAGGGTGGAAAGTGCACATTCGGAACTTTCTTGAAGATTCGAGACGTCGAATTGTGACAAACTACATAGGTCCTTTGTTTCAGCATATAAATGGCCGAGTTTCACATCACTGCTTGTCGTTATTGAATCGGGAGTTGAAGAGAATGCAGGACTTAAGTGATGAAGTTGAATATCGTTGCGGGTGTGCTTTTCTGACATCACATGGGATTCCTTGTGCTTGTACGAGTGTTTTGCGTCAGGTGATGGAATTTATTTAGAGCACATTCATCCATTATGGAAAACACTTGTCATTGGAGAAGGAGTCTAGATGTCAGAGTTTATGGATCAGTCAACACAAGACGTCGAGCATTTTCGGAAGCTCGTTGGTGAGATTTCGGAGAGCGACCCTACAGTAATTCGTAGTGCCTCTCGTATCTTATACGAACAGTTACACCCCGATCAGTCGAACTATGGAGAACCCGCAGAAAATACTAAGGTACGAGGTCGACCTAGGGGAAAGTCGACACGTCGGGATCCGAGTGCCATCGAGTATGCTGAGCGAGGTCGTGGTCGGTCTGGTAGTAGTGGGAGCAGCAGTCGTGGTCGGTCTTCCAATTCGTCTCGATCGTCCGTGAACACGGGAACATGATCTTCTGGTATGACGATATCTTTGTTGTTATTTAATATATATCAGTAATCTAGATGGGGTTGAATATATTATCTCCTAATTTTGTTGTTTTAATGAATTGTTATTTATCTATCTTACAATGTCCGGACGGATTGACGTGGACAACTTCCCATGTGTTGATAGACTGCCAGGAATCATTTTACCATTTCTGGAAAGGTGCAATGACGTACGTGCTGATGGCAACTGTGGATTTCGATGTATTGCCGATGTCTTCCATGGTGGTCAAGACAACTGGTCGTACGCCCGTCGTGTGATTTCTAATGAGATAGGGGCACATCCAATTTATGAGAGTGTCTATTTCGGCAATGTGGTAGACGCTCGTCAACGAATTCATTGGGGCGGGGGAGCTTGTGGCGAGAATCATTATATGGAGGTTTGGGCCGACTTGTTTCCTATTGCTAATTTTTACAAGTGTGCGGTCATGTATTTCGCAATGGGAACGGATGGTTCGTTGTTTCTGTGTCTTACTGTGCTACCATGGGAGAGTCCGTCTGTCATGACGAGGCCTGTCAAAGAGTTGGTCATTGCTCATTTAGGGAGTTACAGACATTTTATTCGTTTGGAATTAGCTGATAATTTCGCACTACCTCCTATAAAGACCTTATGGTATCAAATGCGAGATGAGAGTGTTGTTGGATTGGAGGATCAGTACGAAAGTAGGATAGAGTATTGGAACCGGTTACGTAGTACATTTTGATTGTAATTTGTAATGCATTTGTAATGTATAATATATCGTGTATTTGTACTTATATCGTGTTGTTCTTTTACCATATTTTAAATTTAAGTATTATTTGATTTCTAAAGAAATAAGTTGAAGATATTTTCGTGACAAATAAATTTTAAAAATACGATAGTTAAAGAAATACGTAGAAGATATGTTCGTAAGAAATAAATAATAAGAGTACACAAATAAGCATAAGCAAATACCAACAAATGTAGTAACAATGCAAAATATAACAAAACGATAGTCAAAACAAGTCAACTACAGCTCAACATCCGAATCATGGTCCGAAAAACCCAACTGGTTGTTCCAATCCTCGATGAGGCGATCCCAATCTGTACATGGAAGTCTTGTATCCTCAGTCGGCATCCTGTCTCTGTGTCGCAAGAACGGCTGCGTACACCGTATCGCCCTACTCATCCACTTTATGTAAAGTAAAAATTAGCGTACATTAACAATAATAACAAAATATACATTACAATTACAAATATAATTAGATAAACTTACCACATCGGCACATGGCCTATCCAGTGGTCTCTCCGGTCTCGGAATGATACCGCGTACGATAAGTGGATGTGAGCACCTACCGAACCACTACAAATAATCTGCATCACAAGTGGAGGGGTCGCGCCTACGACTCAGATCGTCCAGGTGAAGTCGTCCTACTCTCGGAAATGTCCTCCAAACCAATTCCGCGAACGAAGCGTTATGCCTGACGTCGTACGTCGTCGCAGTCGCAGACCGTACTGCATGCTCGGGCGTCGGGATGTCAACCGGGATCACTTGAACGTAACCTAAGTGACGTAACACGCGATCAGGTAAATAAGGCTCTGTGATATCCCTATAATGAATAACACCCATAAATGTAGTCCTCGGCACAGCTACAGCAGGCTCGGCAGCATACGACAACCACTCCACCTAAATGTTTATACGTTTCTAATAATAAAGTTAAAATTTAAATAAACGTGAATGATATATACATTATATACCTGCGATGCAGTCATCTGATCTAGCCGTCTACGAATAGAAAGAAGTCGACCCTCGCTCTTATCCTCGGTCCGGACAGCCCACATACGCGAACAAGGATGACCACACTCAATAATCTTTCGCTCCCGATGTGGGCGGAAAGCAGGAAAATACTCATAAATCCAAGATTGCAGCAGTGTGAGACAACACGTAATCCCAGAACAATCAACACGACTCGATATACCTAGCTGGCGATACAGATATGCCAACGTCGCGGACCCCCACGAGTACTGACCAATGGTATCTGGCTCCCTCGCCTCCAGTAGGTCGCCTGGTCTAACTCTGGAACCACTCTTATCGACAAACAAGACACAGCCTAGCAGTAAGAAGAGGTAAGTAGTCATCTGCGTATCCTCAGTCTGTGGTGGTCGCCCCCGTCTGCAACACTCATCCACAACATCGATACTAACACCACCGCCACTCCAAAATGAGCTATCCCGTCAAAGACCCTCCAGGCTGACACCCAGCAACTCAGATACATATAACTTCAGCTCAGATGTCGGCACCTGCGCACTGACCATAGGACCCTCAACAGGAATGTGCAGAATCTGAAAGACGTCATGCAACATGATCGTCATCTCTCCGAACGAAAAGTGGAAAGTGTTGGTGTCAGGCTGCCACCGCTCCACGAAAGCTGAAAGCAATGACATGTCGATGCAGGAAATATGTTGTACGGCAAGTGACCCAATCCACTGTCACTGACGGTTGTCGTCATATCATCAGTCATCACCGAACGCCATGCCTGCAATGTCGTACAGGCTTTATGCCGATTATGGCACTTCAAGACCGTCCGATCCTCGCCATCCCAGATGCGTCTGGCGATGTGGCGTCCGAAACTAGGAATGGCGTTGCCATCTAGAGGACCACCGGGCATAATATCCGTGACGATCCAAGAGTCGTCCTCAGCCCTCTTCTTCTTCTGGGCTCGGGCATCTGCAGTGAACGAACTCGAATCACCGGTCACAAACCGGACACCTCGACCCTTCCTAATGACCCACTCAGCCGAAGGACCACAATGTCGCCCCCGTCCTCGACCGGACTGATGTATCGCCTCCTCCTGTGGCCCCAAGTCATACCGACCCCCATCGACACTCTCGTCGTGACTCCTCAACTCATCTGAATCATCCTCGTCGTCGAAAGAATCCTCAGATGTCTGACAAGGACGTAACAGATTTCTCTCTCTCCTAACTGAAGTAGAAATACCACGTGTACGTGGATGACGAGGACCTGACTCGTCTCCTACACTACATACCGCGTGTAAGGGAATTGATTTACCTTTTCCCCCACGGTAACCCGATGACTATTAATTCAATTTTTAAAATAAAATTTTATTAATTGATTTAGTAAAATAATTAAACTAATTATTGACTTAATAATCGATTTATTTAGCATTTATCACAATTAATCAAAAATCCTTTACTAAAATCATACACAACTAATTATTAACATAATAATCAATTTATTTAGTGATTATCACAACTTTTAATCAATAATTCATTACTAAAATAATTAAAGTAATTATTAACTTAATAATCGATTTATTTATTAATTATCACAATTTATAATCAATAAAGGATTCACTAAACTAATTTAATTCATTATTAACATAATATTCAATTTATTTTAAATTTATCACAATTTATAATCAATTTAAAAAAATTAAAAACAAATTCCTGGGCGTTTGACGGAGACGCCTGCCCTACGTGGGAGGCGTCTCCCGAAGACGCCTACCCAAATTTATATTTTTTAAATTTAATTAAAATAAACAGGGAAATTTACCAGATATGAGTAGTCCGGAGCGTCTGCTGGTTCTTTTCCTGGCCTCCTAGACATTATATCTGGTGAATAGAAGAGTTATATGAAGAGAAAATTGTGTTAAAAGAGTGAAATGAAGAGTTATATAAATAGAAAGGGTAGAAGGGCAAAATGGTAATCTGTTGGGGCGATTTAAGTAGTAATACGGGCGACGAATAGTAGTTCAGTTAAAGAATGGCCCTGGAACATATTCTTCCTGACTTATCTACGAAAAATTGGATTGTGTATTTTCAAAATAAAAAAAATGGATTGTGTTGGTGAATGAAATAACACACTTATACCGTAATTTGTTTAAGTAATAAATTTTAAATCGGAAATTTTAAAACTAAGAAATAAAAAATTGAAAAATAATCCGATCACGGGTCGAACCCGCGATATGTGCAACCATGGATCGCGGGTCCAAACCGCGATCCGTGTGTGTTTAGCAAAAAAAAAATTAAATACTGATTAAAAAAATTCTCCTCTTCTAGTTTTTCTCCCATTCGCCTATCACACAACACTTCTTTCTGAGCTTATCTTGGGACCGAGGTTAATTTTACAAAAAAAAATTACTTAAGAATAATTAAAATTAAGATTTAATTTCTTTGTTAAATTAAAATTATTCGGAATTGTTTTGTTATTTCCTATTATATTTAATTTTAAATATTAGTTTTATTTAGGTATCTGTTTATAATTAAATTAAATTTTTATACATTTAAAATTTCTATAACGTACATTTACGAAATTTAGTATATAATATAAGTATTTGGAATAGTTTTTTATTATTTTCTGTTAAATGAAATTGTAAATATTAGTTGTATTTAAGTGCTAAATTGTTATATATTTCATTATTTGTATAACATGAAATTTGTCATGAAATGTACGAATATTGTTTTACCTTATTAAAATTAATTTTTATTTTATTTTCCTAAACAGTTGTTTTGTCAAAATGAGTCATTTAAGTAGAAGTCGCTGTGTACAAAACGAACGTGAGTATAATAATGTAGTGGATAGAGAGTCTATTTCCCCATTTCTCGGGATACCAAATTACTTGTTCAGAGTCAACGATATTTGCACAAATGTAAGTACAAACAAAAATCATATTGTGTTAATTTTTCTAAATATTTAAATTACATATTTTTAGTTGGTGTATTTTTCACAATATATTTTAATATATTATAGTCAGAGGATGTTTTGGAATGTCGTGCACATCGTCCAGTCATTCCTTTCGACGATAGTTTTAGTCAAGCACTTAAAAATTTGAGATTATATCAACTTGCCCAAATAAGACATACAAGGACATACAATATAGATTGATTACTGCACTTGTAGAGCGTTGGCGTCCTGAGACTCACACTTTCCACTTACCGGTTGGGGAGGTTGGATTAACATTGCAGGATCTGAGTTGTTTGTGGGGTCTACCTATCACTGGTATTCCAATAATCGGGCACAGTGATCGAGACAGTCTTGAGTTAATTAAAACTTCATTTGGGATTGATATAAATGCCGAGATGATGAAAAAAGGTAAACGAACGGTAGGAGCAGATGAGCCACAAATTTTCAAAGAGTCAAGATTTTGCATTAGTTTCCAATGGTTGCGGGTAAATTACGGGAACCTCCAGGATTTTCCCACAGATGAAGAAGTGGCACAATATACACGGGCTTTCATTTTAGATTTGTTCGGATCCATGGTTTTCCCTGATAGCTCTGGGACAGGTGTTCCAGTTTTGTATTTGAGGTTTTTGCAGGTGTTGGATAAGCCGATAGTATACAATTGGGGTGCGGTCGTGCTTTCATGTTTATATCGCAACTTGTCTATTTCATGTCAAACTGGTAAGAAGAACATTGGTGGTGCATTATTACTCCTTCAACACTGGTCTTGGACTCGGTTTCCCGTAGCCCGGCCGAGACACGTGGGTCATGCTGAGTGTTTAGGTGGAGAAGACCTAGAATCGCGACCTCCATTTGCTATTAAGTGGCAATACGCATAGACTTATGAGGTTAGTGCCGCACATAATTGTCTTACACATTATAGAAATGAATTTGAATGTATGTTGGATGAGCATGTAAACTGGCAGCCGTATAATCCATATATGACATTGCTTCCTGGCCGGGTATTTACTACTGATGTTGCATATTGGCTTGCGAGAGTGCCTTTGATTCATTTCTGGATGATTCCATGCATTATCCAGAAAGAACTATGAGACAATTTGGATTTTATCAGACGACGTCACCGCCAGAACCTCATCCGTGGACAGAACTCAAAAGACTTGATAAGATAGTACATGTTACCCGACAGAGAGATGATTGGTCAGCGAAGCATGAAATTTACATACGAATGTGGGACAGACCGTAGATTCTTGAGGAAAGTCGACCATATGATTCGAGAGAAAATCGACGGTATCGTCAGTGGTTTCAGCATAATGGTATGTACACAGTCTACATACGAGGTCAAATAGAGTTCGGTTTGGAAAGGTCGTTGCCAGCCCAACATGATTCTATCGAGGACTTAGGTTACGTTCCTGGTGGACCACGTATTAGACGTATCGTATGTTTTTTTAACGACTTTGACGATTATTGTTTGTTGTGTTTTACTATCTAATTTTCAAACTACAATTTCAAGGCTTACGTGGTATTCAACGGGCTAAATTTGTTATCAAGCAGCTGTACAAATGTGGAACTAAGGGGCTCTGTAAAATGTTGCTGAAGAGTCACCAACTCGATGTTGTCGATTGCAATCAGGTGCACGAATTTGAAAGAGTACTGAGTGATGCTGGATTACCTGCAGATGTGGATTCGATTCCTGAAGATGATGATGGTAATAATGAGATTCGTGATGATTGTTCGGTACCTAGAGATGTAGACCAAACAACATATAGTTTTAGGCTATCCAATGCATCATATGATGATTTTGCCCCAGATCCATCGCAGTTTAGAGGTTCATATACATACGGTGACATTGGTGCATGACCATCACAATCAACCCAGTTTGGATATTCTCAAACATACCGTGACATTGGTGCAGGACCATCGTAGCCAACCCAGTTCGGGCTTTCCCAGATGCCCGAAGATTATCCAACTTATCAGACACCTGGTACTAATTATGATACCCCTCAGTTGCCATAAACAGACTTCGGGACTTTGTTCAATGGTATATTCAGCCCATTAACTGACCAATGGTACACTTGTGAACTAAATCCTGTACCTTTTATAGTTTACGAGACTCAGTCAATTATTGAGACTCAGTCACCTGTTCGCCCTGTTGAGACTCAGTCACTTGTTCACCCTGTTTGGACTCAGTCACCTGCTGTACCTGTTGAGACTCAGGCACATTCTGAGTTGGTTCCATACGTTTTATCTTATGAGGATGAAGAATCGGTGCATGTTGCGACTCCAGTCGGTCCAAGGTGCCGACCCAAGATGAAGGCGAAGATTTTCACTCCCACGCAGTAGTTCATATTGTAATTCAGCTGTAAACATGTTGTACTTTAAGATCTTATGATTTTGTTTTTGTCATTTTAATTGATATGGTTTGACTTATAAATAAGACTACTAAACATTACAATACATTAAAAAAATGTATACGCTATTCTCTAGGAATTGTCATCATATACAGACATCACATTAAAAAAAGTAACCGGTTGGTGCAATGTTGCAACGATATTGAATATCCATCGAGTACCGAGATTCTTCGACATTCAAAGCTTGATAAATCCAGCTCTTAATTTCTTCTAAGGTACATTTTCGCTCGCTGAAAGTGTAAGTCTTGGACCTATCGTGTATTCTACACCATAACTTGCATTTTGAGTTATTTCACCGCCAAAGTGCATACTTACCGCAATCATTTCGTGAACTACAATGTAAAATTCTTTAATCAGTTTTATATTAAAAATTACTTCAAGATTTGATATTATTACCAATTATTAATAACTATAAATACAATAAGAATGAAAAAAATTACCTCAAATATCACCAGGAAAGACACATGGATCAGAAAAATTGATATCACCGGGCACAATTTGAATACTGTGTAGAGATTATAGCTTCAAGATTTGATATTATTACCAATTATTAATAACTATAAATACAAATTAAGAATGAAAAAAAATTACCTCAAATATCACCGGGAAAGACACACGGATCAGAAAAATTGATATCACCGGGCAGAATTTGAATACTGTGTAGAGAGTAGAACTTCAAGATTTTATATTATTACCAATTATTAATAACTATAAATACAAATTAAGAATGAAAAAAATTACCTCAAATATCACCAAGAATGACACACAAATCAGAAAAATTGATATCTCCGGGCACAATTTGAAGACTGTAGAGAGTAGAAGTGGAAATGTGCGAGGAATTGAACAAAAAATGAATTGATTTTTTTTTTTGAAGCGGATCCGTATTTTATAGGGGCTTGCGCCAACGGATCGCGGGTCGCACCCGCTATCGGATTATTTTTTAATTTTTTTTTCTTTCTTAGTTTTAAAATTTCCGATTTAAAATTTATTAATTAAAAAAATTACGGCACTTATACCCTTTTTCTATGCTTATAATAGATAGTGTAAAAGTTTTTCTTATAAGTTGCTGGATTAATTTTAATTATTGTAATGACTTGGGTGACCATCGACCACATTCTATTGGTTACATGTTACGCAGTGAAGATCAAACCCGTGTCTCACTATTACCCAACCAGCTTTTTATCAACTAGCATACACAATTTCTACTGTGGATGGTAAATTGTTTTGAAAAATGTCGGTCTTCAATAACCATCAAGCCTTTCCTGTCATTCGGGAGCTCATCTTTACTTTCAGTCGAACAAGGCAAGGACGGTTTCATTAATCTAAAGGAGGAGGGTACTGTTTTGACAAATTGATGAATTGAATATATAAAATTATATAGCTGTATGGGAGTTCAAGAATGTCCGCAAATGAGACTTGTAAGAGTCGCAAACCGCTTTGGTCATCGCCTATATCATAATCGATATCCACGATTTTCCGAGAGAAATAAATAACTACTACACAAGATATTCCCATTGCCTAAAATCTATATTTCTAAGATAAAAGCACGGCTATAATTTTTTTATAATCATGAAATAACTTGATAATCCTACCAAATATCAAACGTGGATCCTCACTGGCGCATGCAGCAAGCCCTATCCTTGACATCAGGTTAGATAGACACGATTGATTAATAACCGGAACCTTGTATTAAATTTTCATTTTCTTATAGGATGGTATGGTGGTACACTTGTACTTAATTAAAACATTCATCAGCTTTTGGCCATAAACTATGGACATAACCCGACATATGACTACAACGGATGATATAGTGTTAGGTGCCCAAATCTCCTCCTTAATGAAGACACTACTCTTTAGTGCCATAACATGATAGGAGGGTCTATGGGTACACAAAAATATGTTATGAATGCGTCATAAGATATCTCAACTCTGTCGAAGATCTTTATTTCTAAATATTTTGATCAACAACTGGACGACCCCATCCACTTATTGCAAAATTGAGTAATTTATGTTATATAAAATTTCAGAAGTGGACACGGGAAATTAAAGAACGGTCCCCATGCCTTAAAGTGTTTTATATTGCCAATCATCTTCTCCATGCATAGTTTTTTAAAGAACAGCAGATCCCTTGAGGATTCCATGGTGAGTTAAGTAGCAAATAAATAATGGGCTTCATATTCGGAAAAAATTACGACATTTCGATTCCATGAAAGTCGGCACTACCCTCTAACCATGACTAACTCAGTTAGAAATAGCCATAGTCTTTTCTTTTTTATAAGAGTAGCCATAGTACTCTTTGATCAGTCATATCTTGAGAAGGTTGGTGCCACTTATTGAGCTATTTCAATTTGAAATTGTACCTACGCTGCAAGGAGATTGAGATTTCAACCCTTCGGAGTTTTATTCCTTTAAATTATGAGTCCTTATACATGGCCACGCTGATGTGGCATCTAATCAGCTGTCGAGTCAGCTGCCCAGTCAGCCAAAAGTAAAGCGCGTTTTTTCGAAAAATGGAAAAACCCTTGTGGCTTTCGTGCGACGGTTCCCTCTGTGACGCATCGATAAGACCGGGAAGGGACACCAGACGCGCCTGTTCACATTCCGAGTTGCGAAAAAAAACCAAAAACGTTTCTGATCTTTCTCACATTCCCTTTCTCAACTTTTCTCTGATTCATTACCCCAGTTCTTTTTCGTAACCTTAGATATCTGTCGACGACATGGATTCTCCAATTCAAGCTTCTCTTTTGGGGGTTGTGGTGCACCAGGTTTGTCGTTTAAACCGTAACATTGAATTGCGATTCTATAAAAAAGAATGTTCTCATACGGTTGGTGTCTTCTTAGGCTTCTACGCATTACTTCCCGCCCTCCAAATGTTTGTGGACCCCAATAGAGAAGGTCTTTGGGAAGTTGAGGAGGAGGAGTACGTCCGGCTACTCATTTGTTACATCTTCAACCATTTTTTGTTTTGCGATGGCACCTATCGAGCCAAAATTTGGTTCCTCGACCACTTGGCCGACTTGACTAGGCTACACAACTACGCGTGGGCCGAGGTTGTTCACGAGGCACTTGTGACGGGTCTGGAGAAGGCCAACCGGGATCTACGCGCTAGGAGATCTACCGGTTCTTCTATTTTAAGAAGGGGATATGTCGAGGGGTGTGTTGTTGTACTACAGGTAATGGTTCTTCCCTTTTTAAGTTGTTTGTTCCTTTTTAAGTTGTTGTTTGTCCTTTTTAAGTTATACTTGTTCCTTTTTATGTTATACTTGTTTCTTTTTAAGTTTCGTTTGTTCCTTTTTATGTTATACTTGTTCCTTTTTAAGTTTGTTGTTTGTTCCTTTTTAAGTTACTGTTTGTCCCTTTTAAGTATCGTTTGTTCCTTTTTATGTTATACTTGTTCCTTTTTAAGATAGGTTTGTTCCTTTTTATGTTATACTTGTTCCTTTTTAAGTTATAGTTGTTCATTTTTAAGTTTCGTTTGTTCCTTTTTATGTTATATTTGTTCCTTTTTAAGTTACGTTTGTTCCTTTTTAAGTTGTTGTTTGTTCCTTTTTAATTTTCGTTTGTTCCTTTTTATGTTATACTTGTTTCTTTTTAAGTTTCGTTTGTTCCTTTTTTATGTTATAGTTGTTCCTTTTTAAGTTATGTTTCTTCCTTTTTATGTTATACTTGTTCCTTTTTAAGTTACGTTTGTTCTTTTTAAGTTGTTGTTTGTTCCTTTTTAATTATCGTTTGTTCCTTTTTATGTTATACTTGTTCCTTTTATGTTGTACTTGTACCTTTTTATGTTATACTTGTTCCTTTTTAATTAATTGTTTTTGAATTATTCAGTTTCTCCTTCTTAGGTATGGTTGTGCGAGAAGTTCAACCTGGCAGAGACTAAAATGGGTGGCCATCCTAGGTGGAATCGTTGGTCGAGCATGTTTGGAAAACGGCTCATCCTGAAGAAATGGGAGGAAATGAGCATCACCCTTTCAAAAATTTATGAGGGTGAATTCAATCAGACTCATCCGACGACCCTTACGCAGAAAGAGAGGGAAATCATTGGTCTGGCTGAAAAAACTCAGCCAACTGTACGAACCAATAGTGATTGCCAGTCAACAAGCACCGAACCAAGGCTGCAATTGAGGGACAACAGCATCCCTCGGGACCCACTGCGGCAAGAATTGGAGTTTGCGGGGTTGAAGACGAAAATGGTTTGAAGCAAAAGTTGCCCTGAATGAGGAACTGAGGAAGTACCAGGAGGAAAATGAGAACCTAAGGAAAGAGATTGCATCTCTTTGAGGATATGGGAAAGAAGGTGGACAAGAAGGGAGAGAGGAGGGACGAAGAGCAGGAAAGAGAGGAGGATAATAGGAGGGAAAGAGAGAATGAGATTGAGAGGGAAAGAGAAAAGGAAGAGAGCAAGAGAGAGGAGGAGAAAAAGAGAGAGGAGAGGGAAAGAGAAGAGAAGAGGAAAGAGGAGGAAAAAGAGAAAGAAAGGGAGAGAGAAAGAGAAGAGAAGAGGAAAGAGGAGGAAAAAGAGAAAGAAAGGGAGAGAGAAAGAGAAGAGAAGAGGAAAGAGGAGGAAAAAGAGAGGGAGAGAGAACAAAAGAGACAAGAGGAGGAGAAAAGGAGAGAGGAGAGGGAAAGAGAAGAGAAGAGGAAAGAGGAGGAAAATGAGAAAGAGAGGGAGAGGGAAAGAGAAGAGAAGAGGAAAGAGGAGGAAAACGAGAAAGAGAGGGAGAGGGAAAGAGAAGAGAAGAGGATAGAGGGGGAGAAAAAGAGAGAGGAGAGGGAAAGAGAAGAGAAGAGGCAAGAGGAGGAAAAAGAGAAACAAAGGGAGAGAGAACGGAAGAGGATAGAAGAGGAAAAGAGGAGGGAGAAAGAGGAAAGAGAGAGGAAAGAAGACGAGAAGAGAGACAGGGAGAGAAGAGAGAAGAGGAATGCCGATGATAAATGGAGGGAGGCTGAAGCTTCAAAGAAGAGGTTGAGGGAAGAGGTAGAAAGAAAGAGGGTAAAGGAGGAAAATGACAAAGATAAGGAGAGGGAGAAAGAAGAGAAACGAATAAAGGAGAGAAGAGAGGGGGATAAGCAGAAGGAGAAAAAGGAGGATGAGGGAAAGGAAAAACTCATGAGGGCAGACTGGGGGGCCAAAGGATCACGCTTAACGGCCAAAAAACAAGAAGATGATGTGAAAGAAAGGAAGAAAAAAGAAGAGGAGCGGAAAAGGGGAGAAAGAAGGCTCCAGAGGAGCATGAACAAAAAAAGAAAGTGGGATGGGAATGACGAATTCAGGTTGGCTCATCACGGGAGAGAGACTAGGCCAGAAGTTGACATGGATGCATTGGCCACGTTGAGCCCCGATGAGCTGAACATTGTACTGAAGGTGACTGCACCTACACATAACTAAAGGGAGGTGTTATGGAGAGGTGATTCCTGTTTCGACCTCAAGGAGTTAATGACGAAGGGGATGGATTTGACTAACGAGGCGATCGACAGTATGCTTTGTGTACTTGAAGATCGCCAAAAAACAGAAAACTACCCCCAAGAGGTAATTTGTATTCCAAGCTTCTATTCGGAAAGAATTATGATCGATAAAGAGAATACCATGATTGAAGAGTGGCTGGCACCCAGACTACAATGCCATGAACCGGGAAGCATCGCCATTGCACAACCATTGCTGCTGTCAGAACGTTGGACCCTGATCGTTGTTAATGGCTTAAACGAGGAGATCCTGCATTACAACAATTGCTCTAGGGAGCTGGTCCCAGATGAGGATCCTAACAATGCGGTAGGGGTACATGAATGTTCAGCCAAAGATGTGGGTGAATTCTGGAGAAACCGTCTTAAGGTGAACTGGCCAGTGAGATACCTGAGGGAAACGTGTCAGAGACAGATGCCGGGAAGCAACGACTGCGGTGTTTTTCTATACTACTGGATCAAATGTCTCATGCGAAAGGTCAACCTAACGGAACCGAAAGACCCCAAGACACCTCACTCGATCAGGGGTGAAATGGCCATTACTTTATTGAGGGACTCCCGCAGTTGTGTCGAATTAAAGTAGTGGTTTGTAAATTAACAAATACATTTTATCGTTGTTGTAATCAAAACATTTCCATACTCCAAAGTAATAGCTCCAACATTTAAGGTAGAACTTCACCCTTAAAAAGGTACAACTCAGCATTAAAAAGGATTCCCGCAATCTTAAAAAGGAACAAGCTACTACTTAAAAAGGAATAGACTACACTTAAAAAGGTTCAACTCACATTTAAAAAGGAGAACCGCAAACATAAAAAAGAACAAGCTAGTCTTAAAAAGGAACAAACTACACATAAAAAGGTACAACTCACTGTTAAAAAGGAGAACTGCAAACTTAAAAAGGAACAAAAAAAAACTAAAAAGAAAAACTTCACATTTAAAAAGGTACACTCACTTAAAAAGGAACAGACTACACTTAAAAATGTACAACTCACATTTAAAAAGGAGAACTGCAAATATAAAAAGGAACAAGCAACTCTTAAAACGGAACCAACTGCACTTAAAAAGGTACAACTCACAGTTAAAAAGGAGAACCGCAAACTTAAAAAGCAACAAAAACACTAAAAAGGAAAACTTCACACTTAAAAAGGTACACTGACTTAAAAAGGAACATACTACACTTAAAAAGGTACAACTAACATTAAAAAGGAACAGGCAACATTTAAAAAGGTACAACTTACATTTAAAAATGAGAACCGCAAACATAAAAAGGAACAAGCAATTCTTCAAAAGGAACCAACTACACTTAAAAAGGTACAACTCACAGTTAAAAATGAGAACCGCAAACATAAAAAGGAACAAGCAACTCTTAAAAAGGAACCAACTACACTTAAAAAGGTACAACTCACAGTTAAAAAGGAGAACCGCAAACTTAAAAAGGAACAAAAAACACTAAAAAGGAAAACTTCACACTTGAAAAGGTACTCACTTAAAAAGAAAAAAGCTACTCTTAAAAAGGAACAACTTCACACTTAAAGGAGAAACACAAACATAAAAAGGAACAAGCTAATCTTAAAAAGGAACAGACTACACTTAAAAAAGAACAAACTACTATTAAAAAGGAACAACTTCACAGTTTAAGGAGAAACGCAAACATAAAAAGGTACAACTCACTCTTAAAAAGGAGAACCGCAAGCTTAAAAAGGAACAAACTACAACTCACAATTAAAAGAGAACAACTTTACACTTAAGAATAAAGTGTTGTCTTACAAAAGTGTACAAAATTCAAAGACCAATCCTTGGTACATAATTAAGGAGCAAGTTGGTCGTAATACAACTTAATGTCCCAATCATTAAAATATGGATCCCCTGGTCTAGGTGTGACCTCATGCATAGGTGATTTGCCCTTCCTTCGATACTTGCTCTTTTCTGCTGTGAGACTCTTTTTTGGCTTCTTTGAAGAATTTTCTCGGCTAAGGAAACCCGACATCTAGTAGGCGGTCTTCCTGGACGGGTTACTTTGTCTGGATTGCGCAAAGAGGTACCACCGGGCACAACATCATCAACTATGGGAGGTGCGTGGGGAATGTTAATACGTGACCTAAGCCACTCCATACACTTCACGACCTTAAGATACCTTTCATTAGAAATGAATGCTTCCTGTGGAATCCAAAGAGCACGACCCATTATGTCGGTGTGACGACTCAGCGCATCCTTCTCCAATACGCCATCGTCTTGGTACATCTTGTCTCCATAGCTCCGACGAATATCCTTCCGCCATCGATCTGTGATGTAAGACGGCAGGAGTAATGCATTAGGATCTAGCCGTGCAAATACGACCAGGAGGTGACAACAAAGAATACCAACACTCTTAAACAGTTTACAATCGCATGTCAAGTTCAGACTTGTCCTCTGTACAAGAAACGTTTTGATAATAGTTGCTGACCGACCCGTACACGTTCAGTCACCTTGTAATACAACGCGTCGGCTGATTGCAACTCCTCGGTTAGGTCGCAGTTCATCATCTTACCAATTTGTAACTGTACTTTCTTGAAAACCCCTACGGTATACAACTCGCTCATTTGACTCTCGAAGGGATATATTGAAACCATTTGGGGTTTCTTATGCAGGCAATCGAAATCCGATTGAGCTTCCTTCTCGTACTTGTGACGAAGAGCAAGTTTGTATTGTTGAACGAACTGCTTAAGGGTGGTTCTAGAAGATAAGTACTTGTCAAAGAAGGAGTTCATACTTTCGCTTCTTTGAGTAGAAGTCATTCCAGCAAAAAAACATTCAAACAAGTAAGCAGGTACCCAAGACTCACGGATACCGTAAATTGTTTGGAGCCAACTATGGTCTTGAAGGTCAAAATCAACCAGGAAACCGTGCCAATTCTGCTCAAATTCAGGTGGGTTTTTTGAGTCGTAGACAATCAAATTTAGATCAAATAATATGTGCTGACGATACTTCGTCGGCAACTTCACGGGAGCTTTGTTCATTATGTGCTAAATGCAAAATCGGTGTCTGGCATTTGGGAAGACATTCCTTACAGCAGCAGTAATGGCCCCACATTGGTCCGTTATGATAGCTAGTGGAGGGATATCTGCAACAACACCGATATTACATAAAAAAAGAAAAATCGCTATAAAGCAGACGAGGTAACTTAAGAAGGAAAAAGAAACTTAAAAAGGATGGAAAGTACTTAAAAATTCCTATAAAGCAGACAGGGTAACTTAAAAAGGAAAAAGAAACTTAAAAAGGATGGAAAGTACTTAAAAAGGAAAAATCGTAACTTAAAAAGGATGAAATCAAACTTAAAAAGGAAAATTGCACTTAAAAAGGGTCAAAAGGTAACTAAAAAATAGTAACTCAAAATGTTTTAGAAGAAGTTAAAAACGAACAGACATCACTTAAAAAGGAACAGACATCACTAAAAAATGATAAACAGTAACTCAAAAGGTTTTAGAAGAAGTTAAAAATGAAGAAACAAAACTTAAAAAGGAACCTACATCACTTAAAAAAGAACAGACATCACTTAAAAAGGAAAAACAGTAACTCAAAAGGTTTTAGAAGAAATTAAAAAAGAACATACATCACTTAAAAAGGAACAGACATCACTTAAAAAGGAGAAACAGTAACTCAAAAGGTTTTAGAAAAAGTTAAAAAGGAAGAAACAAAACTTAAAGAGGAACATACATCACTTAAGAAGGAACAGACATCACTTAAAAATGAAAAAACAGTAACTCAAAAGGTTTTAGAAGAAGTTAAAAAGGAACATACATCACTTAAAAAGGATAAACAGTCACTCAACATGTAATATCCTGAATTTTTTAGTTGAGGTAATAATCAAATATCTTAATGGACTAATTAAGATTGTTGGATGATTGTGTGGTTTTAGGAGAAGATCGAATTTTGAGAAGAATATAGAGAAGAAAAAGATGGAGATTTTGAGGCAAGTACTAATTCGTTATTCTTCAGTTTCATATCATGTCCGTCTCTCTTGATATTCGTGGTTGCATGCATGTTGAGTATTGAGGTTGATTTTATGGATATGCATATGATTGCATGGTGGTGTTTCGGTCGACATGTCCTGTGGCTGTGTGTATGTTTCTGGCAGAGCAACTTTGGAAAGAGTTGTCTAGCGGACAGCGTGGAGCCACCTGAGAGAGGAAAGGGCTACCTGTCGTTAGTGTGGAGCTACCAGGTGTGCGTCTGACTGATTGATAGATTTCAGAAGCACAGGATGTGGTCGAATCCGAATGGGGGTTCCAGATTGTTATGCATGTATTTTATTTGTGATGCATGTCTCTTGATTGTGCTTATTGACTGAATGTCATATTCCGTATTATTTTCCACATGATTATGATTCTGATTGATTGACGGTTGGAACTTGCAGGCTGTCGAGCTCACAAATTGTTGATTATATTTTTCAGATTGTTATGGGCCTATCAGATGGATATAAATATCAAAGTGCGCAGCGCTCAGGTTCGTCGATTGTATTTTAACGCACCGGGTTCGGGCGGGTGAGCAGTTGTCCGGGCTCGGGGCGTTACAAATGGTATCAGAGCAATACAATTCTCGGAATTAGTCGGGATTTGGATTTGAAATAATAATTTGATTGAATTGGAATTTGAGAAATTGGATTTAGAAGTATTGACTATTGGTTCAAATGTGAATTTGGATTTGGTTGGATTGATTATCTAAATTATGAGCGATAAGTGGTGTTAGGTTTTTATATTTGATAAATAATGAGTTGAAAAATTTGTATTGATTTGTTCGGATTGAGACAGTATTGAGATCAAATTTCGAGGACGAAATTTCTTTTAAGGAGGGTAGAATGTAATATCCTGAATTTTTTAGTTGAGGTAATAATCAAATATCTTACTGAACTAATTAAGATTGTTGGATGATTGTGTGGTTTTAGGAGAAGATGGAATTTTGAGAAGAATATAGAGAAGAAAAAGATGGAGATTTTGAGGCAAGTACTGATTCGTTATTCTTCAGTTTCATATCATGTCTGTCTCTCTTGATATTCGTGGTTGCATGCATGTTGAGTATTGATGTTGATTTTATGGATATGTGATTGATCTCGTTTTATATTTCTACCGCAAGTGCACGGCCGCGTTGAAGCGGTGGCAAATACGGGTCGTCCACTGGGAGGTGTGTCGACACTTGGTTTGTGCGAAGGCGAGAGGTAAAGAAAGGGAAGAAAGGTTTGGTTATACTAAACTACACTACAATGCTAAACTAGAATGCAAAAGGAAATGAAGATAAGCAATAAAACTAAACCCCAAAGGGGGTAGAGAAATGATGTGAACATAAAGATGTGTGTGTGTGTGTGTTCAATTAAGCTCTTCACAACATGTAGTGCATGAAATCATAAAACTACATCCAATCTTGCCTCTACATGAATTAAGATAAGACTACATCATTAAAACATACAAGACAATGAGTGGAATGAAGCTACATGAACTCAAGTATAAAGACTAGACCCTACTATGCCTCCACATGAATTAAGATGACTACATCATTAAAACATACAAGACATTAGCTAAGGAAAAGGCAACAAGAGTACATACACTACAAATTGTGTTTCCAATATTAACTTCATCCATATCCTAACCTTATCATTCCCCATAAAATAGGTCCACTAATCAAAGCATAAGCTAAGCTTCATTCAAGAGCATTAGCATATCAAAGATAAGAGTGGAGACCCATTAGATGGTTATGGAAATCATATAAAGCTCAAGGGATAAAAATAACACACACTTAATACACTACATTATTATATCACATATTTCTCCACCCCCCACATGGGGATGGAACTACTCACTACTCATTATACTAACTAATTTAGCAAAGGAAAACATAATACTGAAATAAAATTTATACTACTTAAGCAAGAAATATTAAAGAAGCATAAAACTAAACAAACAAACAAGCATGCAAATGAAAGGAAATTAAACTAAGAGAGAAACAACATCATTAAGAGAACTTATATTATTAACTCACTCAATTACAAGTAGCTCTTCCTCCACTAGAGTTTTGCTTCAAGGCTTCACTCTTAGTAGGGAAGATGGCCACCAAGAGGGAGATGGATACAATGGGAGGTGAAGAGTTCTATTTATAAGCATGGAAAAAGCTAATCCGGGACAATCCCCCGATGTGGGACTAAACCAATACCAAAAATAGCCTAAACACATGCTAATACAAGTCCAGGAAGAATCTTGGCTGATTTGGGCTTAACCAGACCGCCAATTGGCGGTTCCAGACCGCCAATTGGCGGCCTATAAAGCCCAGATCCGGCTGGGTCTTCTGGTGGGCTTGCCTTGGTGTGTTTCTTGGTCTTGGATGCATCTAGCTGGTTTAGTGGAGCTCCGACCCGAATCGAATTGACAAAATACTCCTCATGATGGTGTGGAGTTTCCTGTTTTGCTCTTAGGTCCTTCTGTCTTACGATCAGGTCCTTCCCCCTTGCATCTTGGTCCCCAGGTCTCACAATTAGGTCCTTTTTTCCTGCTTTTGGGTCCTTTCATGGCTCTTCTCTTCAAACCTCTTTATTTTGAAAACTAAACATAAAACTCGTCACATAGCATTGCTTAGGTGTAAGATAATGGATATAAGGTACAAATATAAGCATGAAATGATGTCAATCAAATACCCCCACACCTAAGTTTTTGCTAGTCTCGAGCAAAACAAAGAAAGGAAAAAGCATACGAAAAAACAAGAAATCCTAACTCACTTTCGTAGGAATCACGGTTGCACTTAGCATGTGCAACAAGCCGTTAAACCTCCTTGTTGCCAAGGAGGAGGAGTGGTGTCTCCTGAGGGTTTTCAGCGGATATACCCACAAAATCCGAACAAGATGCATTAATCAATCTAGCTACACGACTCGTTGGACTTATTTTGACGATCATGGAATGCGGTAATACTACGGGTCGACTCTATATATGTAATCAGTCCACACACCTAGCCTAATGAGTTATTCGTGAGAGTTAACTAAGGAATTAAGTGAAAGACATGGGCAACCTTAACTTCTGAATGTGAAACAAAGTGTAAAGTCCATTTTGGTTCTTATTTGACTCTTCTTTTCTTCTTTTTTTTCTTTTTCTTTTCTTTTTCTTTTTTTTTGTTTTTTTGTTTGGAGCATTTATTTGTTGGTGTTTGATTCTCCCAGGGTCAGGTTTCGTGCATCATTGCCTATGAGGACTTACACTATCACGTACACCTTCCCCCAAATCTCCACATAGGGCGATCCCTACCACCCGTGTAACGGGAGTTCGGTCGGTGCATCCCAAGTCAGATGACTCGAAAGCACCAGGCACAAAGTCCCCTCAGACCTACTTTCCCGAGTGATAGGAGCCGTGCGAGAAGAGAGAACACCACTTATTCATTTATCTACATGGGAACCAAAACCCCTACACTTAAGTTTCACAAAAAGATATTAAGGGCCCTTGACTACAACAAACTTCCTAAATTAACAAACACGAATTATTTGACTCACTAGGTTCAGGGTGGACTTCTTTAAATGTTTGAGCGCTGAAACCCACTGATTACTCACCCCCAAGGGAAAACTGGGGTGCATCCTAACGACTCGATAAATCCTAAAGCCACGTACTAGATATCCTAATGCATCAAGTTCAAGACAATTTTGGGAGCTTTCTTTTTACTTTGCCTCTTAACGGTTTTGCACATGCTAAACACACGCAAAACCCACAAAACATTTTCTTTCGAAAACACATGAAGATTTTGAAAGAAATGTGAAAATTTTGAAGCACTAGGCAAGCAAAAGAAGACAAGTCACCCAAGGATCATGGCAAGCAGATATATCTATATTAAATGCAGCACACTAACATGACCCTAAAAATGCAAACAAAAGAAAGCAAAATCAAAAGAAAAGACTCGACTATGTACACACGTAAAACACCCCCCCACACCTACTTCATGCATTGTCCTCAATGAATGCAAGCAAGATACTACATGGATTGATGCATAAAAAGGAGAGATCTCACCAACATGAAGTACAAAGGGAAGTGCAAGGTCATGTTGATGGACATAACCCGAATTCCCTCAAAACCTGTGAGATGCTAAAGAAGGGATACAAATACGTGAAAGAAATGGAGCCCAAATACACAAGGGTTGGGGCTCACAACAATCAATGCTCACTGAAGGAGTCTTTTATTGTACTTTTTTTTTTATCTATGTACAAACATAAGTTCCCATCTTCATTTGTCAAAAGACATCAAATGGGAACCTAAACAGTGGGTCAATGCACTTGGAAAGGGAACTTGACACCACGCGGGGCCAGAATACGCATGCGTGGGCCCCCTTCACAAAGAGCACCAGATGAAATGAGAGGTTCGTGAATTGGACGCAAAGGCGTCTCATTCAAAGGATCAAACTGAAAGAGCTTGAACCTCTCAAGAGTTTGGGAAATGAGGGGCAACGGAAGAAGAGTTTCTCCCGTTGCGCAGTTGAAGTTATGATCATCAATCCAAACTCTCCAACCGACAGGCTGGTGCGTCGGAACGAGGTCAAGAACCTCGTTAGGCATGTCCGACACACCAGGCGAACAAAAAGTGGGTCTCATACCCAAGGTATCCTCCAAGGAACTCCTAATACCCTCATGAGCAATATAGTTGTTTGATGTTCCATCATTTCCAAGATGATCAGGAACAATAGTGAGAGGCAAACTCTCATCAGGTTGTTTGAAATTGAGGGTACTAGGGAGCTCTTGCTCCACCAGAGGTGAGTCCTTAAGAGGCAAAACAATAAGATCATGTGGCTCAAGGGCCACGGGACAAAAAGGTAAGGCACAATCCTGTGCCGACTCATAATAGAACTGGTCCAAGTTATTCTCAATTTGAATCGAATCCTCCACTAAGTGATCGTGAATTGAAACCCCAAGTCCCTCAGACTGACTAGGAGTTTGACTTTGAAAGGTTGTGCTTTGAATTTGTGGATGTGGTGGTGGTTCGATATCAAAAGAAGAATCCTCATGTTGACAAGAAAGGTTACTTTCCTCACATTCACGTAATTTCTGCGACATTTGACTCACTTGCAGTGTCATATTTTGTATGGACTGTTGAGTGGTTTCCATGAACGTAAGGAAAGTTTGTTTCAAGGAATCACGTATGCGGTCAACGATGAGGTCCAAGTCAGAGCTTGGGAAATTTTGTGGTTGGGTATTGATGGGCTGAGAATGAGTCCAATGATTTGGAGTGGGGTGCTGGTAGAATTCTGGGTATTCGGGAGGAGGATACGGGGGTGAAAATGAGGTATAAGAATTTGGATAAGATTTGTCTCCCCATGAATCCATCACTCTCGGGTTGTACGCGGATGCGTAATGGTCATAATGAGCATTTTGGGAAAATGTGTGCTCATACTCAGGCTCAGGGGGAACATAAGAACATTCCCCGATAACATGACCACTCAACCCACAACAGTCGCATGGTATGGCTACTGGAGCCACCGGGGCACTCATGTCGTCTGCCATACGCATGAAAGAGGCCAAAGTTTGTTGTAATGTCTCAGTTTGTTGACCCGCATATGATCCGGCATAACTAGATTGTGGTCTAGCAGTCTGTGCCTCTCTCATGTTACCCCAATATGAAGACTGCTCAGTCACAAAATTGCGATCATCCCAACCATACGGGGTGTTAGTCTGAGCCACCCCAGGTTGCATGGGTCCGGAGTACCAGGGAGAATCGTCCTGGTCCCAACAATGATATGGATGGTCGCCCATGTAACCATCCATCTCAAGAAAAACTCTCGAGTCGATCACTCTCACCACCACGAGGCTAAGCTCGCAAAAAGTGCTCGACTCGACCCTAAAACGCTAACAGAGAGTGTAAAGGGGAGGAGACTATAACGTAGAAGAAGGTGAGAAGAAGATGACTCAGAGGAGAAGGGAAGAATCCCTAGAGCTAGCGAGGGTACAGGGTGAAGGTAGAAGCCTAACTAGCAAGCATGGCTCAAACAATGTAAGGCAATGGGTCCTTAGGCTAGACGACGCCTAACTTCGAGGTCACTAGCCTCGACACGCCTCACCTCCCTACAACGAGGACCACAATGCCCAGCAAGTGATACCAGATCTGGAGATCCAGTACCTCCTACTATCGACAAGGTAGGCAACGCCGATCAGGTCATGGCGGTCTCAACTAGATTACTCTCCTAGTGCGTCCGAATTCCTAGGGCCAATGTCTACTTGCTTTTAGTTAAGGCTTTACTTGAGTGTGCTTTTTGGGGCTAAGGGAGGGGTGATGAAATCCCCCACCTTATCTTTGAAGTCTATAGGTGATGCCCCTTAAAGATGTTTTGAAATCTTAGGCTAGCAAGCAACTCACCAAACAAGCACTCACCTCACTCTTGTTTTGATGCAAACCTTACTCACTAATGAATGTCCTAATGCGTGAATGAGTGATAAGGAATGCGTACCTCGCTCCAGCAATCAACGACAAAATGTAAAGCAAAGAAAAGAAAGATGCATGCAAGGTCTACATATGATGCATGACCTAGATGGCAAGAAGTCTAATCTTTTGCTTTGAGTTTTATGGTCCAAGTTGATTAAAGGGGATTGAAATTAAATCTGGGAGCAAACTAAAGATCACAACATGCAAACTTGGGCTCCCAGATAACCAAATAGAAGAAAACAACTACCAGAAAAAATTTCAAGGCAAGATGACCTCACCAGGCCGCCAGTTGGCGGTTCCAAACCGCTAATTGGCGGTCAAGTTGAAGCTTCTCTCCTTCAAACTTGTCCAGTAGGCTCCCCTTGATCTTCTGGTTCCCTGAAACTAAGACAAACTGGAAACAAAAAATTAAAACCCCTCGAATCGTCCAAACCAAGGTCTGGACAGAGCACCTCCCCGGCAACGGCGCCAAAAACTTGATTGATCTCGTTTTATATTTCTACCGCAAGTGCACGGCCGCGTTGAAGCGGTGGCAAATACGGGTCGTCCACTGGGAGGTGTGTCGACACTTGGTTTGTGCGAAGGCGAGAGGTAAAGAAAGGGAAGAAAGGTTTGGTTATACTAAACTACACTACAATGCTAAACTAGAATGCAAAAGGAAATGAAGATAAGCAATAAAACTAAACCCCAAAGGGGGTAGAGAAATGATGTGAACATAAAGATGTGTGTGTGTGTGTGTTCAATTAAGCTCTTCACAACATGTAGTGCATGAAATCATAAAACTACATCCAATCTTGCCTCTACATGAATTAAGATAAGACTACATCATTAAAACATACAAGACAATGAGTGGAATGAAGCTACATGAACTCAAGTATAAAGACTAGACCCTACTATGCCTCCACATGAATTAAGATGACTACATCATTAAAACATACAAGACATTAGCTAAGGAAAAGGCAACAAGAGTACATACACTACAAATTGTGTTTCCAATATTAACTTCATCCATATCCTAACCTTATCATTCCCCATAAAATAGGTCCACTAATCAAAGCATAAGCTAAGCTTCATTCAAGAGCATTAGCATATCAAAGATAAGAGTGGAGACCCATTAGATGGTTATGGAAATCATATAAAGCTCAAGGGATAAAAATAACACACACTTAATACACTACATTATTATATCACATATTTCTCCACCCCCCACATGGGGATGGAACTACTCACTACTCATTATACTAACTAATTTAGCAAAGGAAAACATAATACTGAAATAAAATTTATACTACTTAAGCAAGAAATATTAAAGAAGCATAAAACTAAACAAACAAACAAGCATGCAAATGAAAGGAAATTAAACTAAGAGAGAAACAACATCATTAAGAGAACTTATATTATTAACTCACTCAATTACAAGTAGCTCTTCCTCCACTAGAGTTTTGCTTCAAGGCTTCACTCTTAGTAGGGAAGATGGCCACCAAGAGGGAGATGGATACAATGGGAGGTGAAGAGTTCTATTTATAAGCATGGAAAAAGCTAATCCGGGACAATCCCCCGATGTGGGACTAAACCAATACCAAAAATAGCCTAAACACATGCTAATACAAGTCCAGGAAGAATCTTGGCTGATTTGGGCTTAACCAGACCGCCAATTGGCGGTTCCAGACCGCCAATTGGCGGCCTATAAAGCCCAGATCCGGCTGGGTCTTCTGGTGGGCTTGCCTTGGTGTGTTTCTTGGTCTTGGATGCATCTAGCTGGTTTAGTGGAGCTCCGACCCGAATCGAATTGACAAAATACTCCTCATGATGGTGTGGAGTTTCCTGTTTTGCTCTTAGGTCCTTCTGTCTTACGATCAGGTCCTTCCCCCTTGCATCTTGGTCCCCAGGTCTCACAATTAGGTCCTTTTTTCCTGCTTTTGGGTCCTTTCATGGCTCTTCTCTTCAAACCTCTTTATTTTGAAAACTAAACATAAAACTCGTCACATAGCATTGCTTAGGTGTAAGATAATGGATATAAGGTACAAATATAAGCATGAAATGATGTCAATCAAATACCCCCACACCTAAGTTTTTGCTAGTCTCGAGCAAAACAAAGAAAGGAAAAAGCATACGAAAAAACAAGAAATCCTAACTCACTTTCGTAGGAATCACGGTTGCACTTAGCATGTGCAACAAGCCGTTAAACCTCCTTGTTGCCAAGGAGGAGGAGTGGTGTCTCCTGAGGGTTTTCAGCGGATATACCCACAAAATCCGAACAAGATGCATTAATCAATCTAGCTACACGACTCGTTGGACTTATTTTGACGATCATGGAATGCGGTAATACTACGGGTCGACTCTATATATGTAATCAGTCCACACACCTAGCCTAATGAGTTATTCGTGAGAGTTAACTAAGGAATTAAGTGAAAGACATGGGCAACCTTAACTTCTGAATGTGAAACAAAGTGTAAAGTCCATTTTGGTTCTTATTTGACTCTTCTTTTCTTCTTTTTTTTCTTTTTCTTTTTTTTTTTTTTTTTTTTTTGTTTGGAGCATTTATTGGTTGGTGTTTGATTCTCTCAGGGTCAGGTTTCGTGCATCATTGCCTATGAGGACTTACACTATCACGTACACCTTCCCCCAAATCTCCACATAGGGCGATCCCTACCACCCGTGTAACGGGAGTTCGGTCGGTGCATCCCAAGTCAGATGACTCGAAAGCACCAGGCACAAAGTCCCCTCAGACCTACTTTCCCGAGTGATAGGAGCCGTGCGAGAAGAGAGAACACCACTTATTCATTTATCTACATGGGAACCAAAACCCCTACACTTAAGTTTCACAAAAAGATATTAAGGGCCCTTGACTACAACAAACTTCCTAAATTAACAAACACGAATTATTTGACTCACTAGGTTCAGGGTGGACTTCTTTAAATGTTTGAGCGCTAAAATCCACTGATTACTCACCCCCAAGGGAAAACTGGGGTGCATCCTAACGACTCGATAAATCCTAAAGCCACGTACTAGATATCCTAATGCATCAAGTTCAAGACAATTTTGGGAGCTTTCTTTTTACTTTGCCTCTTAACGGTTTTGCACATGCTAAACACACGCAAAACCCACAAAACATTTTCTTTCGAAAACACATGAAGATTTTGAAAGAAATGTGAAAATTTTGAAGCACTAGGCAAGCAAAAGAAGACAAGTCACCCAAGGATCATGGCAAGCAGATATATCTATATTAAATGCAGCACACTAACATGACCCTAAAAATGCAAACAAAAGAAAGCAAAATCAAAAGAAAAGACTCGACTATGTACACACGTAAAACACCCCCCCACACCTACTTCATGCATTGTCCTCAATGAATGCAAGCAAGATACTACATGGATTGATGCATAAAAAGGAGAGATCTCACCAACATGAAGTACAAAGGGAAGTGCAAGGTCATGTTGATGGACATAACCCGAATTCCCTCAAAACCTGTGAGATGCTAAAGAAGGGATACAAATACGTGAAAGAAATGGAGCCCAAATACACAAGGGTTGGGGCTCACAACAATCAATGCTCACTGAAGGAGTCTTTTATTGTACTTTTTTTTTTATCTATGTACAAACATAAGTTCCCATCTTCATTTGTCAAAAGACATCAAATGGGAACCTAAACAGTGGGTCAATGCACTTGGAAAGGGAACTTGACACCACGCGGGGCCAGAATACGCATGCGTGGGCCCCCTTCACAAAGAGCACCAGATGAAATGAGAGGTTCGTGAATTGGACGCAAAGGCGTCTCATTCAAAGGATCAAACTGAAAGAGCTTGAACCTCTCAAGAGTTTGGGAAATGAGGGGCAACGGAAGAAGAGTTTCTCCCGTTGCGCAGTTGAAGTTATGATCATCAATCCAAACTCTCCAACCGACAGGCTGGTGCGTCGGAACGAGGTCAAGAACCTCGTTAGGCATGTCCGACACACCAGGCGAACAAAAAGTGGGTCTCATACCCAAGGTATCCTCCAAGGAACTCCTAATACCCTCATGAGCAATATAGTTGTTTGATGTTCCATCATTTCCAAGATGATCAGGAACAATAGTGAGAGGCAAACTCTCATCAGGTTGTTTGAAATTGAGGGTACTAGGGAGCTCTTGCTCCACCAGAGGTGAGTCCTTAAGAGGCAAAACAATAAGATCATGTGGCTCAAGGGCCACGGGACAAAAAGGTAAGGCACAATCCTGTGCCGACTCATAATAGAACTGGTCCAAGTTATTCTCAATTTGAATCGAATCCTCCACTAAGTGATCGTGAATTGAAACCCCAAGTCCCTCAGACTGACTAGGAGTTTGACTTTGAAAGGTTGTGCTTTGAATTTGTGGATGTGGTGGTGGTTCGATATCAAAAGAAGAATCCTCATGTTGACAAGAAAGGTTACTTTCCTCACATTCACGTAATTTCTGCGACATTTGACTCACTTGCAGTGTCATATTTTGTATGGACTGTTGAGTGGTTTCCATGAACGTAAGGAAAGTTTGTTTCAAGGAATCACGTATGCGGTCAACGATGAGGTCCAAGTCAGAGCTTGGGAAATTTTGTGGTTGGGTATTGATGGGCTGAGAATGAGTCCAATGATTTGGAGTGGGGTGCTGGTAGAATTCTGGGTATTCGGGAGGAGGATACGGGGGTGAAAATGAGGTATAAGAATTTGGATAAGATTTGTCTCCCCATGAATCCATCACTCTCGGGTTGTACGCGGATGCGTAATGGTCATAATGAGCATTTTGGGAAAATGTGTGCTCATACTCAGGCTCAGGGGGAACATAAGAACATTCCCCGATAACATGACCACTCAACCCACAACAGTCGCATGGTATGGCTACTGGAGCCACCGGGGCACTCATGTCGTCTGCCATACGCATGAAAGAGGCCAAAGTTTGTTGTAATGTCTCAGTTTGTTGACCCGCATATGATCCGGCATAACTAGATTGTGGTCTAGCAGTCTGTGCCTCTCTCATGTTACCCCAATATGAAGACTGCTCAGTCACAAAATTGCGATCATCCCAACCATACGGGGTGTTAGTCTGAGCCACCCCAGGTTGCATGGGTCCGGAGTACCAGGGAGAATCGTCCTGGTCCCAACAATGATATGGATGGTCGCCCATGTAACCATCCATCTCAAGAAAAACTCTCGAGTCGATCACTCTCACCACCACGAGGCTAAGCTCGCAAAAAATGCTCGACTCGACCCTAAAACGCTAACAGAGAGTGTAAAGGGGAGGAGACTATAACGTAGAAGAAGGTGAGAAGAAGATGACTCAGAGGAGAAGGGAAGAATCCCTAGAGCTAGCGAGGGTACAGGGTGAAGGTAGAAGCCTAACTAGCAAGCATGGCTCAAACAATGTAAGGCAATGGGTCCTTAGGCTAGACGACGCCTAACTTCGAGGTCACTAGCCTCGACACGCCTCACCTCCCTACAACGAGGACCACAATGCCCAGCAAGTGATACCAGATCTGGAGATCCAGTACCTCCTACTATCGACAAGGTAGGCAACGCCGATCAGGTCATGGCGGTCTCAACTAGATTACTCTCCTAGTGCGTCCGAATTCCTAGGGCCAATGTCTACTTGCTTTTAGTTAAGGCTTTACTTGAGTGTGCTTTTTGGGGCTAAGGGAGGGGTGATGAAATCCCCCACCTTATCTTTGAAGTCTATAGGTGATGCCCCTTAAAGATGTTTTGAAATCTTAGGCTAGCAAGCAACTCACCAAACAAGCACTCACCTCACTCTTGTTTTGATGCAAACCTTACTCACTAATGAATGTCCTAATGCGTGAATGAGTGATAAGGAATGCGTACCTCGCTCCAGCAATCAACGACAAAATGTAAAGCAAAGAAAAGAAAGATGCATGCAAGGTCTACATATGATGCATGACCTAGATGGCAAGAAGTCTAATCTTTTGCTTTGAGTTTTATGGTCCAAGTTGATTAAAGGGGATTGAAATTAAATCTGGGAGCAAACTAAAGATCACAACATGCAAACTTGGGCTCCCAGATAACCAAATAGAAGAAAACAACTACCAGAAAAAATTTCAAGGCAAGATGACCTCACCAGGCCGCCAGTTGGCGGTTCCAAACCGCTAATTGGCGGTCAAGTTGAAGCTTCTCTCCTTCAAACTTGTCCAGTAGGCTCCCCTTGATCTTCTGGTTCCCTGAAACTAAGACAAACTGGAAACAAAAAATTAAAACCCCTCGAATCGTCCAAACCAAGGTCTGGACAGAGCACCTCCCCGGCAACGGCGCCAAAAACTTGATTGATCTCGTTTTATATTTCTACCGCAAGTGCACGGCCGCGTTGAAGCGGTGGCAAATACGGGTCGTCCACTGGGAGGTGTGTCGACACTTGGTTTGTGCGAAGGCGAGAGGTAAAGAAAGGGAAGAAAGGTTTGGTTATACTAAACTACACTACAATGCTAAACTAGAATGCAAAAGGAAATGAAGATAAGCAATAAAACTAAACCCCAAAGGGGGTAGAGAAATGATGTGAACATAAAGATGTGTGTGTGTGTGTGTTCAATTAAGCTCTTCACAACATGTAGTGCATGAAATCATAAAACTACATCCAATCTTGCCTCTACATGAATTAAGATAAGACTACATCATTAAAACATACAAGACAATGAGTGGAATGAAGCTACATGAACTCAAGTATAAAGACTAGACCCTACTATGCCTCCACATGAATTAAGATGACTACATCATTAAAACATACAAGACATTAGCTAAGGAAAAGGCAACAAGAGTACATACACTACAAATTGTGTTTCCAATATTAACTTCATCCATATCCTAACCTTATCATTCCCCATAAAATAGGTCCACTAATCAAAGCATAAGCTAAGCTTCATTCAAGAGCATTAGCATATCAAAGATAAGAGTGGAGACCCATTAGATGGTTATGGAAATCATATAAAGCTCAAGGGATAAAAATAACACACACTTAATACACTACATTATTATATCACATATTTCTCCACCCCCCACATGGGGATGGAACTACTCACTACTCATTATACTAACTAATTTAGCAAAGGAAAACATAATACTGAAATAAAATTTATACTACTTAAGCAAGAAATATTAAAGAAGCATAAAACTAAACAAACAAACAAGCATGCAAATGAAAGGAAATTAAACTAAGAGAGAAACAACATCATTAAGAGAACTTATATTATTAAGTCACTCAATTACAAGTAGCTCTTCCTCCACTAGAGTTTTGCTTCAAGGCTTCACTCTTAGTAGGGAAGATGGCCACCAAGAGGGAGATGGATACAATGGGAGGTGAAGAGTTCTATTTATAAGCATGGAAAAAGCTAATCCGGGACAATCCCCCGATGTGGGACTAAACCAATACCAAAAATAGCCTAAACACATGCTAATACAAGTCCAGGAAGAATCTTGGCTGATTTGGGCTTAACCAGACCGCCAATTGGCGGTTCCAGACCGCCAATTGGCGGCCTATAAAGCCCAGATCCGGCTGGGTCTTCTGGTGGGCTTGCCTTGGTGTGTTTCTTGGTCTTGGATGCATCTAGCTGGTTTAGTGGAGCTCCGACCCGAATCGAATTGACAAAATACTCCTCATGATGGTGTGGAGTTTCCTGTTTTGCTCTTAGGTCCTTCTGTCTTACGATCAGGTCCTTCCCCCTTGCATCTTGGTCCCCAGGTCTCACAATTAGGTCCTTTTTTCCTGCTTTTGGGTCCTTTCATGGCTCTTCTCTTCAAACCTCTTTATTTCTGAAAACTAAACATAAAACTCGTCACATAGCATTGCTTAGGTGTAAGATAATGGATATAAGGTACAAATATAAGCATGAAATGATGTCAATCAAATACCCCCACACCTAAGTTTTTGCTAGTCTCGAGCAAAACAAAGAAAGGAAAAAGCATACGAAAAAACAAGAAATCCTAACTCACTTTCGTAGGAATCACGGTTGCACTTAGCATGTGCAACAAGCCGTTAAACCTCCTTGTTGCCAAGGAGGAGGAGTGGTGTCTCCTGAGGGTTTTCAGCGGATATACCCACAAAATCCGAACAAGATGCATTAATCAATCTAGCTACACGACTCGTTGGACTTATTTTGACGATCATGGAATGCGGTAATACTACGGGTCGACTCTATATATGTAATCAGTCCACACACCTAGCCTAATGAGTTATTCGTGAGAGTTAACTAAGGAATTAAGTGAAAGACATGGGCAACCTTAACTTCTGAATGTGAAACAAAGTGTAAAGTCCATTTTGGTTCTTATTTGACTCTTCTTTTCTTCTTTTTTTTCTTTTTCTTTTTTTTTTTTTTTTTTTTTGTTTGGAGCATTTATTGGTTGGTGTTTGATTCTCTCAGGGTCAGGTTTCGTGCATCATTGCCTATGAGGACTTACACTATCACGTACACCTTCCCCCAAATCTCCACATAGGGCGATCCCTACCACCCGTGTAACGGGAGTTCGGTCGGTGCATCCCAAGTCAGATGACTCGAAAGCACCAGGCACAAAGTCCCCTCAGACCTACTTTCCCGAGTGATAGGAGCCGTGCGAGAAGAGAGAACACCACTTATTCATTTATCTACATGGGAACCAAAACCCCTACACTTAAGTTTCACAAAAAGATATTAAGGGCCCTTGACTACAACAAACTTCCTAAATTAACAAACACGAATTATTTGACTCACTAGGTTCAGGGTGGACTTCTTTAAATGTTTGAGCGCTAAAATCCACTGATTACTCACCCCCAAGGGAAAACTGGGGTGCATCCTAACGACTCGATAAATCCTAAAGCCACGTACTAGATATCCTAATGCATCAAGTTCAAGACAATTTTGGGAGCTTTCTTTTTACTTTGCCTCTTAACGGTTTTGCACATGCTAAACACACGCAAAACCCACAAAACATTTTCTTTCGAAAACACATGAAGATTTTGAAAGAAATGTGAAAATTTTGAAGCACTAGGCAAGCAAAAGAAGACAAGTCACCCAAGGATCATGGCAAGCAGATATATCTATATTAAATGCAGCACACTAACATGACCCTAAAAATGCAAACAAAAGAAAGCAAAATCAAAAGAAAAGACTCGACTATGTACACACGTAAAACACCCCCCCACACCTACTTCATGCATTGTCCTCAATGAATGCAAGCAAGATACTACATGGATTGATGCATAAAAAGGAGAGATCTCACCAACATGAAGTACAAAGGGAAGTGCAAGGTCATGTTGATGGACATAACCCGAATTCCCTCAAAACCTGTGAGATGCTAAAGAAGGGATACAAATACGTGAAAGAAATGGAGCCCAAATACACAAGGGTTGGGGCTCACAACAATCAATGCTCACTGAAGGAGTCTTTTATTGTACTTTTTTTTTTATCTATGTACAAACATAAGTTCCCATCTTCATTTGTCAAAAGACATCAAATGGGAACCTAAACAGTGGGTCAATGCACTTGGAAAGGGAACTTGACACCACGCGGGGCCAGAATACGCATGCGTGGGCCCCCTTCACAAAGAGCACCAGATGAAATGAGAGGTTCGTGAATTGGACGCAAAGGCGTCTCATTCAAAGGATCAAACTGAAAGAGCTTGAACCTCTCAAGAGTTTGGGAAATGAGGGGCAACGGAAGAAGAGTTTCTCCCGTTGCGCAGTTGAAGTTATGATCATCAATCCAAACTCTCCAACCGACAGGCTGGTGCGTCGGAACGAGGTCAAGAACCTCGTTAGGCATGTCCGACACACCAGGCGAACAAAAAGTGGGTCTCATACCCAAGGTATCCTCCAAGGAACTCCTAATACCCTCATGAGCAATATAGTTGTTTGATGTTCCATCATTTCCAAGATGATCAGGAACAATAGTGAGAGGCAAACTCTCATCAGGTTGTTTGAAATTGAGGGTACTAGGGAGCTCTTGCTCCACCAGAGGTGAGTCCTTAAGAGGCAAAACAATAAGATCATGTGGCTCAAGGGCCACGGGACAAAAAGGTAAGGCACAATCGTGTGCCGACTCATAATAGAACTGGTCCAAGTTATTCTCAATTTGAATCGAATCCTCCACTAAGTGATCGTGAATTGAAACCCCAAGTCCCTCAGACTGACTAGGAGTTTGACTTTGAAAGGTTGTGCTTTGAATTTGTGGATGTGGTGGTGGTTCGATATCAAAAGAAGAATCCTCATGTTGACAAGAAAGGTTACTTTCCTCACATTCACGTAATTTCTGCGACATTTGACTCACTTGCAGTGTCATATTTTGTATGGACTGTTGAGTGGTTTCCATGAACGTAAGGAAAGTTTGTTTCAAGGAATCACGTATGCGGTCAACGATGAGGTCCAAGTCAGAGCTTGGGAAATTTTGTGGTTGGGTATTGATGGGCTGAGAATGAGTCCAATGATTTGGAGTGGGGTGCTGGTAGAATTCTGGGTATTCGGGAGGAGGATACGGGGGTGAAAATGAGGTATAAGAATTTGGATAAGATTTGTCTCCCCATGAATCCATCACTCTCGGGTTGTACGCGGATGCGTAATGGTCATAATGAGCATTTTGGGAAAATGTGTGCTCATACTCAGGCTCAGGGGGAACATAAGAACATTCCCCGATAACATGACCACTCAACCCACAACAGTCGCATGGTATGGCTACTGGAGCCACCGGGGCACTCATGTCGTCTGCCATACGCATGAAAGAGGCCAAAGTTTGTTGTAATGTCTCAGTTTGTTGACCCGCATATGATCCGGCATAACTAGATTGTGGTCTAGCAGTCGGTGCCTCTCTCATGTTACCCCAATATGAAGACTGCTCAGTCACAAAATTGCGATCATCCCAACCATACGGGGTGTTAGTCTGAGCCACCCCAGGTTGCATGGGTCCGGAGTACCAGGGAGAATCGTCCTGGTCCCAACAATGATATGGATGGTCGCCCATGTAACCATCCATCTCAAGAAAAACTCTCGAGTCGATCACTCTCACCACCACGAGGCTAAGCTCGCAAAAAGTGCTCGACTCGACCCTAAAACGCTAACAGAGAGTGTAAAGGGGAGGAGACTATAACGTAGAAGAAGGTGAGAAGAAGATGACTCAGAGGAGAAGGGAAGAATCCCTAGAGCTAGCGAGGGTACAGGGTGAAGGTAGAAGCCTAACTAGCAAGCATGGCTCAAACAATGTAAGGCAATGGGTCCTTAGGCTAGACGACGCCTAACTTCGAGGTCACTAGCCTCGACACGCCTCACCTCCCTACAACGAGGACCACAATGCCCAGCAAGTGATACCAGATCCGGATATCCAGTACCTCCTACTATCGACAAGGTAGGCAACGCCGATCAGGTCATGGCGGTCTCAACTAGATTACTCTCCTAGTGCGTCCGAATTCCTAGGGCCAATGTCTACTTGCTTTTAGTTAAGGCTTTACTTGAGTGTGCTTTTTGGGGCTAAGGGAGGGGTGATGAAATCCCCCACCTTATCTTTGAAGTCTATAGGTGATGCCCCTTAAAGATGTTTTGAAATCTTAGGCTAGCAAGCAACTCACCAAACAAGCACTCACCTCACTCTTGTTTTGATGCAAACCTTACTCACTAATGAATGTCCTAATGCGTGAATGAGTGATAAGGAATGCGTACCTCGCTCCAGCAATCAACGACAAAATGTAAAGCAAAGAAAAGAAAGATGCATGCAAGGTCTACATATGATGCATGACCTAGATGGCAAGAAGTCTAATCTTTTGCTTTGAGTTTTATGGTCCAAGTTGATTAAAGGGGATTGAAATTAAATCTGGGAGCAAACTAAAGATCACAACATGCAAACTTGGGCTCCCAGATAACCAAATAGAAGAAAACAACTACCAGAAAAAATTTCAAGGCAAGATGACCTCACCAGGCCGCCAGTTGGCGGTTCCAAACCGCTAATTGGCGGTCAAGTTGAAGCTTCTCTCCTTCAAACTTGTCCAGTAGGCTCCCCTTGATCTTCTGGTTCCCTGAAACTAAGACAAACTGGAAACAAAAAATTAAAAACCCCTCGAATCGTCCAAACCAAGGTCTGGACAGAGCACCTCCCCGGCAACGGCGCCAAAAACTTGATTGATCTCGTTTTATATTTCTACCGCAAGTGCACGGCCGCGTTGAAGCGGTGGCAAATACGGGTCGTCCACTGGGAGGTGTGTCGACACTTGGTTTGTGCGAAGGCGAGAGGTAAAGAAAGGGAAGAAAGGTTTGGTTATACTAAACTACACTACAATGCTAAACTAGAATGCAAAAGGAAATGAAGATAAGCAATAAAACTAAACCCCAAAGGGGGTAGAGAAATGATGTGAACATAAAGATGTGTGTGTGTGTGTGTTCAATTAAGCTCTTCACAACATGTAGTGCATGAAATCATAAAACTACATCCAATCTTGCCTCTACATGAATTAAGATAAGACTACATCATTAAAACATACAAGACAATGAGTGGAATGAAGCTACATGAACTCAAGTATAAAGACTAGACCCTACTATGCCTCCACATGAATTAAGATGACTACATCATTAAAACATACAAGACATTAGCTAAGGAAAAGGCAACAAGAGTACATACACTACAAATTGTGTTTCCAATATTAACTTCATCCATATCCTAACCTTATCATTCCCCATAAAATAGGTCCACTAATCAAAGCATAAGCTAAGCTTCATTCAAGAGCATTAGCATATCAAAGATAAGAGTGGAGACCCATTAGATGGTTATGGAAATCATATAAAGCTCAAGGGATAAAAATAACACACACTTAATACACTACATTATTATATCACATATTTCTCCACCCCCCACATGGGGATGGAACTACTCACTACTCATTATACTAACTAATTTAGCAAAGGAAAACATAATACTGAAATAAAATTTATACTACTTAAGCAAGAAATATTAAAGAAGCATAAAACTAAACAAACAAACAAGCATGCAAATGAAAGGAAATTAAACTAAGAGAGAAACAACATCATTAAGAGAAAACTTATATTATTAACTCACTCAATTACAAGTAGCTCTTCCTCCACTAGAGTTTTGCTTCAAGGCTTCACTCTTAGTAGGGAAGATGGCCACCAAGAGGGAGATGGATACAATGGGAGGTGAAGAGTTCTATTTATAAGCATGGAAAAAGCTAATCCGGGACAATCCCCCGATGTGGGACTAAACCAATACCAAAAATAGCCTAAACACATGCTAATACAAGTCCAGGAAGAATCTTGGCTGATTTGGGCTTAACCAGACCGCCAATTGGCGGTTCCAGACCGCCAATTGGCGGCCTATAAAGCCCAGATCCGGCTGGGTCTTCTGGTGGGCTTGCCTTGGTGTGTTTCTTGGTCTTGGATGCATCTAGCTGGTTTAGTGGAGCTCCGACCCGAATCGAATTGACAAAATACTCCTCATGATGGTGTGGAGTTTACTGTTTTGCTCTTAGGTCCTTCTGTCTTACGATCAGGTCCTTCCCCCTTGCATCTTGGTCCCCAGGTCTCACAATTAGGTCTTTTTTTCCTGCTTTTGGGTCCTTTCATGGCTCTTCTCTTCAAACCTCTTTATTTCTGAAAACTAAACATAAAACTCGTCACATAGCATTGCTTAGGTGTAAGATAATGGATATAAGGTACAAATATAAGCATGAAATGATGTCAATCAATATGCATATGATTGCATGGTGGTGTTTCGGTCGACATGTCCTGTGGCTGTGTGTATGTTTCTGGCAGAGCAACTTAGGCAAGGGCTGCCTAGCAGACACCGTGGAGCCACCTGAGAGAGGAAAGGGCTGTCTGTCGTTAGTGTGGAGCTACCAGGTGTGCGTCTGACTGATTGATAGATTTCAGAAGCACAGGATGTGGTCGAATCCGAATGGGGGTTCTAGATTGTTATGCATGTATTTTATTTGTGATGCATGTCTCTTTATTGTGCTTATTGACTGAATGTCATATTCCGTATTATTTTCCACATGATTATGATTCTGATTGATTGACGGTTGGAACTTGCGGGCTGTCGAGCTCACAAACTGTTGATTATATTTTTCAGATTGTTATGGGCCTATCAGATGGATATAAATATCAAAGTGCGCAGCGCTCAGGTTCGTCGATTGTATCTTAACGCACCGGGTTCGGGCGGGTGAGCAGTTGTCCGGGCTCGGGGCGTTACACAACAGGTTTTAGAAGAAGTTAAAAAGGAAGAAACAAAACTTAAAGAGGAACATACATCACTTAAAAAGGAATAGACATCACTTAAAAAGGAAAAAACAGTAACTCAAAAGGTTTTAGAAGAAGTTAAAAAGGAACAGACATCAGTTAAAAAGGAAAAACAGTAACTCAAAAGGTTTTAGAAGAAGTTAAAAAGGAACATACAAAACTTAAAAATGAACATACAAATCTTCATCATTTTAGAGTTGAAAATTTTCTAAGTGTCTTGGATCTACAATTGCAAGAACTTGAAAATCGATTTAAAAAAGTAAGCAAAGAATCACTTGTTTGTATGTCTTCTTTCAATCCCGTTAACCGGTTTTCTTCTTTTGACAAAAGTAAAAGGAAATTGTTCCGACTTGCTTAATTCTATCATAATGAATTTTCAAGTGCCCAATTGATATTTTTTGAATATTCACTTGACAATTTCGTGTGTTGACATTCGAAATGATGAGAGATTTTGGAATGTGAAGAATCTTAAGGAGCTTTCCGTGAAACTTGTTAAGAGAAACAAACATGAAACTTATTCAAATGTCTACTTACTATTGAAGTTGGTGCTACTTCTTCCGGTTGCAACGACATGTGCTGAAAAAGTATTTTGCAGAATGACTAGTAATAGATAAGTTGTGTAGTAGTATGGGAGATCAAATGTTGAATGATTATTTAGTTATTTATCTAGAGTAAGATTTATTTTTTGGTATTAAAATGGATGTTATAATAAATTGGTTCCAAAATATGAAAACTCATCGAGAGAAATTATAATTTTAAAAAACTATTAGGTTGTAATTTGAATTTTTTACAATATTTTGCTTCTAACTTTGTATGAAATATTAATATTTTTGGCTTGTATGCTATTTTTTGATTGTCGATTGTTGCAGTAGTGCGTGCTGCCCTAACATACTTGAAATCCTGGATCCACCACTGGGTGCAACTCCATCAAACTCCGTCAACTCATTCTGTGACATCGTTGGTTTCCCCGTTAGATCAACTAAAGGTATCACGAAATGGGTCTGACGGAATTTGATGGAGGTGCACCTAACAATTAGATGAATTTTTTGGTGTTCTTGAACAACGAAAAAATACACTGGTGCAAATGCCTAATAAATGACTTTTGGAGGTGCACTGAAGCAAAACCCCAATGATGTTTTCGTCAATTGCAACTATTTTATTTAAAATTCAACAATCATTTGTTCAAATAATAGTGAATCAGCGTTTCACTTCCTCGGATGACTGCACATGGATTTTTTTAATCAACTTATAAGTCTTTAAATAATGTAATTAATTCTATATACATAACCATGTGTTTACTAATAATGCATTTTTATTATTTACTAAATTGTGTATTCATGTTTAATTATTTTTTTTGCAAATGAATGAGTTAATTTTAATTATTAAATTGAGTTGAAGATCTGAATCCTATCTACCATGGATTATATACAGTGATGGAGGGGATTAAAACCTGCCTTTCAGCCCCACTTAACCGTACTTAGACAAGCCGGTAATGATTGCTCACTGTATTAATTTTGTAACTATTTGTTTTACGGGTACAAGAAATTTAAAAGTCTAAAAAGACAAGATATTCAGTTTTGTCCCATGTTTACATTATCGGGTAATCAAATCAAGCAACCCTTACTCTAAACATTACTCTAACAGCATACACCCCCAAACTCTAATATACCATAGAAATACAAGCTCTTCTAACCACATTGAATCTCAAAAGTCCAGCTCTACAGCTTCCTTAAGATTTTCCTTCATACCCTAATTAAGCAAATGATTAGTAAAATGTGGTTAAAAGAGCTTGTATTTCTAAGGTATATTAGAGTTTGGGGTGTAATTAAGCGTTTAGAGTAAAGTTAGGGTAAAGGTTGTTTGATTTGATTACCCGATAATATAAACATGTTACAAAATGAATATCTTGTCTTTTATACTTTTAAATTTCTTGTACCCGTAAAACAAATAGGTACAAATTGAGATCAATTTTGGGTATTTGGTATGTTAGAAAACTTGGTAATTTTGGAATAAGAGTTCGACTAGTTCCATGACTTTTAGAAATTTATATTTAAGACGAATTCCTCCACTTCCACGGCAACCCAAGGGAAAGTTCAGTTCCTTGTAATTCTAGAAAAGTTTGATTTTCATTAGGATAGAAAAAGACTTGTTTTCGCTAATTAATCATAAAATATAAATTTGAATCAATTAGCATGAATTGTAGTTCTTGAAACTTCACTTCTAATAACTAAAGCTCTGGGAACTCACTTCTAAATATCTCCCCACCTCCTTATATTGTATTAGGTAAATTGTAATTTGCAATTTGCAGCCTTACAATTATCTAAATATTTTCACCCAATAGTAAAGACTAAAGAGTAAATCTACTCAAAATTTAATAAAAAACCCTTAATTAGAATATTTTTTTATGGTTTCGATATGGATATTAAAAAGAAATACTAAATAACTAAAAGAGTATAAAAAAAATTCTTTGCCGATATATTTTTTATGGTTTCAATATGAATATTAACAAGAAATAGGTGTTATTCTATTTAACAAGGTTTAACGATTTCAATTGAACAATAATGAGCGCGCATCGCACGTGCACGAAAACTAGTATGAAGAAACATAGATGATGAGTGTTGATCTTAGAAATTTAACCCCATAGTATGGATTTCTCGCACCTACACTGCGATTAGGGACTGAATTCCAGCATGTTAATTACATGATTATATTTAATTAAAAAAATAAGATCTCAATATTAAAGAGAATAGGCGTAACATTTATTATATTTATCATGGGCGTAAGCAAATCCAAATCCTAGAAATTGCAGTACATTAACAAGTAATTTGATCTTCTTGGTACTTTCCATTTTACGTTTATGTCATTTTTATATTAAAATAATAATTTGTACTTCCCGATTGTAAGATGGGACGTATTGTAGTTCTGGTTGTTTGCTTGTGTGCCGGTCTAAACAATTGAAACTGTTATGTTGTCTTTTTTATCTTGTTTTTTGCTTATATATAATTTCAAAATACTATATTTCTGTTTCTACTAATTTTCCATGACAATTTGTATCACTGCCACTATAAAAATTACATAAAACACAAATTCCATTAATGTCATAATTTGTTCGTGCACGTCACTCCAGTAACTTCTTCCGTTAACGACATTACTATATCGTTAACACCTATACTATTCTGTTAACATGTTAAAAACATATTATTTCAATAATAATATTTATAAATCTACCCTATATTATTTCATAAGTTAGTAATCTAAATCTGTCAATTAATTAAGCTATCTTGTTTTGAAAAATCAAAACACATCAAAATGGTACCAACTTATGATCTTCACGGTAAATTTTCGGTCATCTTGGGACATTCTTTAAACAAGAAGACAAAAGATGTTATCTGCTCCCTTATCATGAGAGGTAAACTTCGTAATTCAAAGTGGATTTTTATTTTGTAATAAGCTTCTAATTATATATATAACAAGGCTAATTGGATACTTGTCGTTGTATGTCGCATGACTAATTGGGCATATTGGTTTGATCCGTTGGGGTCGAATAAACCAAGGGACTCAATAAAGAAACTTCTAAATTTGTAAGTTCATTTTAGTCATGGTAAAAGTAATTCGTAGATTTTTATTAGTATTATTGAATGAAATTTTAACTTGTGCTACTCAGGGCAATTAAGGTTTACAGAGCTTTAGGTGACAGGAGAACAACCACAAAACCAGGAATAACATCGCATGGAATGAGAGTACGTTCTCTCCCATTTTTGTTAATTAAGTTAGGAACTATATTTAGCGAATTTCTATGTTTGTAGTACCGAAAGTAGGTTGGAAATACGGAATGTGGTTACTACGTAATGAGATACATGGAGGAAATCCTTGAATTGGCAACTCAAGACGTATGTCTATCTGAGGTAATGTAGATCGTTATTCAATTTTATAGTTGTACTTTCAATATTTAGTTATTAACATTCAACACACTTGTATTTTTTTGATAGGTCTTCCCAAAAAGTAGTGATCCCTTCTCGCAACAGGAGCTCGATGAAACTCGCGACCGATGGGCTCGTTATTTTATCAGAAACATGTTGATCAACTAAGAGGTTCTCCTGTCACTAGCATTTTTTGTAATTTAGTTAACAAGTGTACTTGTATTACAAACCTACAATTTATGCCTTAATATAATCGCCTCAACTTTAGATTAAATGCCAATTGTTTATGAATTAATTGCAAGAGTGTTGAATGTCAATTGTGTATGCTTGTATGTTAGTGTTTGTGCATGTATGATTCTATGTTTGTGTTTGTGCATGTATGCTTGTATGTTTGTGCTTTTATGTACATGTGTATGAAAGTGTGAGCATCTGTGAACGAATTTGGTGTAGGTTGTATGTACACGAATAAGATGACTAAATACAAGTTTGCAGGATGCTATTTATTTTTGTGTGTCCAGGTTTAGGAATAGACGTCGGATGTTTGTATTAGCCAACGTTTATTCCTCTGAAGAAAGGAATATATGTCGGTTGTATGTATAATCCGATGTCTATTCTTTAGGAATATACGTCGTCTGTTATTTCACCGACGTCTATACTTAAAGAGTAGACGTCGGTTCTAGTTAAAGGCCGACGTCTATTCTTTAAGTATAGACGTCGGCTGATACATACAACCGACGTCTATTCTTTAGGAATAGACGTCGGATATTTGACGTCCGACGTCTATATATAGACGACGCACACATAGACGTCAGATCTGGGAGTGCTTATATCCGACGTATATACCCTCGTACATCCAACGTATATTCCCTTTTCTATAGTAGTGTCATATCCAAGTGGACGACCATACAAATGTTGATATTTAAAAAATGCAGTCATTAGTACCAACTCATTGCTTGTCAAGTATCCAATTCATTAAAAAAAATTAAATAAAACCCAATTCATTACATACTATACATCCAATTCATTCATACCATTAAAGGTAAAGAAACCAATCAATTCATCGCATATAAGTTTAATTCATAGCTCAATTTATGGGTGCACATGGGTCGGGTTTGTGCGATAACCCGACCCAACCCGAACCGATTAAGGTTCAACCCAACCCGATCCAAAATTTTCGGGTTGGGTTGGATCAGTTCGGGTTGGACCCGAATGAATTAAACATAAACAAAAACTCAAATCCAGAACTAAAAAAACCACAAACATAATTTAAACAACACAAAAGACTTCAGCTCCAAAACCAAAAGTTCAAGAAAAAAAGATTTACAACTACTGCACGTAGAAAGTGAGAGTTCATCAAGTCAGTCAACTAACAAAACAAAAGATCCATCTTATCTTAGATAGGAATTTTTCTGACTGCGATTCGGCTCGTAGATTCTACTACTTTAGCCATCTCCACTTTTTTTCTCTTGAAATAAGAAAGAAATCTTTGATGCGAGTGGTTGAGGAATTCATTGAAGAGTGGGTGAGGCTGAGGAGATTGTGAGGGCGAGGTCATGAGAGTCAGGGTGAGGAGGTCATGAGCCGGCGAGGTCGTGAGAGTGAGGGTGAGCCGGCGATATTTAGTGTGTTAAGGTTGGGAAAACATGAGGTAGAGATCGGTTACGGGCTTAGGGAATGGTCTGATACATTGTGGGAGATATATAAAAAATTATTCTTCGGGTTCGGGTTGTTTTGGGTCAACATGATCCCTCAACTCGAACTCGACCCAAAAATTCGGGTTTCTACATTTCCCAACCCAATCCAACACGAACTCCTTCCCAACCAGACCCGACCAGTCGAGTTTGGGTCGGTTTTCGCATTCAACCCGACCCATCTGCACCCCTAGCTCAATGGAATCCAAAGTCCAAATTCAAAACCTAGGGCTATGGGCTAGATCAAACCAGCAAACCCGAAAACTCAAAAATTAAAACCCACGAACTTGCCAACTGACCTCCTTAGCAAGTAAGGTTATGGTCGAGTAAAAATGCGAACCTGGCAACCAGCTAAAATAAAATAATAATAATAATATATATTATTAAAATTACACTTATATATATGTTAATAAGTATAGTTAATCGTAGTTAAGTGCAAAATCACTCGTTAACTAGTCTCCAAACCATTATTACGATTTGTGAATGTCTAACGGGTTATAATTATATTTTTTCTTCAAAAATATTGTCATTTAGATTAATTTTATGAATAGTTATCTGGTAGAAACAGTAATAATTTTTACTTAAAAACATAATCTGCCAAATCACCTTGCAACACTCACAGGGGCAGGATGCACTTCGGGTGGAAAATAGGGTTTTGTGGAGCGAGTTTTCAACCGATCTGATCCACAACCCACCAGTTATTGTTGGGTTGGGTCCAAATTGGTCCCAACACACTGCGAAACCAACCGGCTTATGCACCCCTTCAAAAATCCAGTAACATATCAATTGCACACTTTATTCATTGCATACAATTATTGCAAGTAATGTGCATAACGAAGTTGAATATAAACAATAGGCTCCACAATTGCAAACTCAAGCTTTACCATAATTGTATATTATATTCATATACATAATTTTGTTGCTTTAAAGCCATATATCTCGGAATCTCTATTCTCTATATATCCAACTCTACCTATTAAAAACCATATACACTATTTTCAAATCTTATATCCAACCTATAAATCCTCTCCCTAACAAAAGACTGCTCTATCTTAGCTAGTCTATTGCACTCCATACGTCACTCTTCATATTAAGATTACAAACAATGTAAGGTGTACCCAAGCATGTTCTAGCTAAAATGCTTGCTTGCATGCTTATGACACAATTCATTGCCTAAAACTACAACATCAATTTCAACCAAAAAAACACTCAACCTTTTTCACTGATGGACATACATGTTTTACAATAGACAAATATTACTGATTTCATTTGCAATATTAATCTCTCTTGTATTCCAACAACCACACGAAACATAAGACTAGACACAAGATAACAATACATATGAGCTTGGATGAACCAATTGCATGCTCATAACACAAGTTGTGGCCTATTGCAATAACTTAATTGCTAAAAAACATCCATGCAAACATTTATTTATTGTATATCCTTTAGGCAGCAGAAATTAAGATAAAATTGGTTGCCATATAGTGTCAATCGTGCCCTTCTACCACCAGACAGTCTTCCACTCTCTTGGAGAAGAAGCTACCAAATCCACTGCGTAAGAGTCTCTTGTTGGTGCACTCAATGGAAAGGATGAAAACCCTAATCCTAATTTGAGGTGGAGGTAGGAGTAAGGGGAGAGGGTGTGAAGGCTAGCCAATCCCTTATTTGCAAATACAGGGCTTCACCGACGGTAGGTATACGTCTGTGTAAAGTATCACTGATGAATAATGTGTCGTCGGTGTTAAATGCGTTGGTGTATCTCTACTCCAACGGATATAGCCCGTTGATGTTACTTTTGGTGTGAAAGTTCCCGTCATAATTTCTTGCCTACTTTCGTCGGATCGAAGAACACCAATGGCATATCCGTCGGTGTATGTTACACCGACTCAAAAGTTCTCGGACGGTTGTACACCTACACCGATGAATATATGATGTCGAAGATAAATATCGGTTATATACACCGACAGATATGTACCATCGGTGTACGTCCACCATCAAACGTCAGTCCTTTTTTCGATGGATACGTACCGTCGGTGTATGTGTTATACGGAATGTTATAACCAACACCGACAAATGCCTACCGTCGGTGTAAGTCATGTCCAAAACCTAAAAAGAGCTTGTTTGCTCTTCTGGGGTCTGGGTTTCCCCTGTTCATTCATCAAACATTAATACATATCCAATTCAATCATCATTCAATAAACATTCATACACATCCAATTTACTCATCATTTAACACACATTCATACACATCTAAACACAAGAAGTCATATATATATATTGATTCATGTAAACATAATTTAAACACATATGTAATTTCATTAAAATTACCATTTAAATTCTCTAAGTACTAAAATAAAATTTAACAATAACAACAAACAGAAAACATAAAAACACTAAGTTACCAAACCTCTCGTGTCAACTCTGCTTGATGGATCATCATCATTATCTCAACTTGGTGGCGGACGTGGCGTGCAAACATCTTGCACGATTAAAACATTATACATTAAGTCACTGAGAACATTAAAATGCATATAAACTAACTTAGTAAATGTAATACCATTTACTAAATTACAAATACAATACCTCGGGATTAAAACCCTCATTCTCCATCAAAAAGTTGACAATCGACTTATACCTCGCGGGCTCATTTTTCGTCTCCCTAGCTTGCTTCTCACCATCTTCGTCTCCTCACCTTTCTCAAACCCCGCTCTGGCATTACTCTCTGCTTAAGATGGCACCCCGTGCAATCCGTACATGTCAGTCGGGGTGACAAGATTTGACCAAGAGCAGTCCCGACCGGATCCTTGGAGTCGACCACCGTATTGATAGACCCCTAAGAGCTCATCTCACCCGGTCCTCACAGATCTTCAATTGTTCTCGGCAACATTCGCATAATGACCAAATATTGTTCATCGCTTTCTCGTTGTGTGGGCTCGACAACATAATATACTTGCTCTACTTGGGATCCAAGTACAAATGACTCTTCTGGTTTCAGAAATTTACTCTCGTTCACCAATGTCAACCCATATTCGTCGCTTCTAATGGTATTGTCCCGACCCAGAATGTCATACCACTTGCGCTTGAATGAAGCATCTTTCGCATCACCATATTATTAATGTTCAATTATGTCTTGCAATATAGCAAAGTAGTCGACTAGTGCACGGATATGATTGTTATCTCGTGTTGTTGAGAAACTTACTATTGTTGCGTTCACAAACACACCAGAATTCTGAGTTTTTTCTTTGTACTCACGTTTCTTACTACCAAACCATAAAGCATTGATGATATATCCTGAATATTTCTTTGTCACGATATTCGTACCTCGAGCAAGTGCTTCGATTTCAACACTCTCAGTGTTTTAATTTTGAACGGTCTTCCTGAACAATTCACTAAATTTCTTATGTTGTACATTTGATTGTTGTCTTTGATTATGATGTAGGCTTACTCCCATGAAAGCATTGTATCGGTTAAAGAACCTGTGGACGGTGAATTTCTTCATTAGCAATGAAGTACTCAAATTTAAGAAATGAGCAAAGTAAAAATACCTTTGTTCACTTACTCTTGATATTCATCAACAATGGCAGTGTTATTCAAAATCCAATCATGTGCTTTCTCTAGATCACCAATGTCAAGGACAGTCATTCGTGCTTTACCTAGGGGTCTTTCAGCTTCATTGTTCCTTGATGGTCTATTAAATATTGTCTTTATACTTTTCAAGTATCTAGAGCAAAAGGTCATACACTCCACCGACAGAATACATTCAGCAATTGATCATTCAGTTTTCTTCTCTTCATTGCTCATCCAAAAAGGTGTAGGTGGATACAGTGTCTTGTTGTCTTAGTGCTACCAAAATGCAAGTCCCTTTTGATGCCCATTTACACTAAGTCACATCTTCATTTCTGATTATCTTTGCTTTCCTTTGGTGTCATTATAGTATTCAACAAACTTTCACACACATTCCACTCAGTGTTCATCACATCCAGATTGTGTCGAACTAAAAAATCTTTTTAGTCGATAACTGGAAAAATATACTTCTCTTGCTCCAGTTATTCTCAGCACCTAGAGAATAATTTTGCAAATATTTAAGAACATCTTTCCCAGTTTGTATTCTTGTGGACCCCTCCTCTTTGCCATCAAATGCTCTCTTATTTATCCTCCAATGGTGATCTTTATCTAGCCACTGACGGTGACCCAAATAAACATTCTTGTCACTATTCGTCATATAAATTGAATGAGTATCTTCCATAAGTATGGACATGCCATATACTTGTAGTCATCCAACCACTCAAACTATGAAACGCAGGAAAGTCTTTAATTGTCCATAACAGGGCAACTCGCAGAGTGAAACATGACTGACTATAAGGATCAGAAGTATCTACACCCTCTTCCCAAAGCTCTTTCAGCTCTTTGATAAGTGGTTGCGAACAAACATCTAGCTTGTTCCCAGGATGACCAGGAATGATGAGCGACATCATCAAAAACTAGTGTTTCATGCTCATCCACACGAGATTATAAGCCACGAGCATTACATGCCAAATACTATGTTGCGTCTTACTAAATGGTTGAAACCTATCTGATGCCGAACCTGGCCTCACATTTCTCATTTCTGAAGTGAAATAGGGGTCTTTATTGTCCAACGTGGCCTAACCTTCAGAATCAGTCGGATGACGTAATTTCCCATATTTTTGTTTTTCCTCCGCATGTCATCTCATTGACTTGGCAATATCAACAATGATATATAACCTGCGGAGTCTTGGTTTCAGCGGGAAGTACAGTAAGAGTGCCACTGGGAATTCTTTTGCTCTTTCGGGCTCCAACATTTTCAGATTTCTTCTTCATCTGCCCCCTGCACGGTTACCCAACGAGATGCACCACACATAGAACATGAATCGACACTCTCATTTTCTTTCCAGTACAACGTGCAATGATTCTTACAGACATGAATATCTTCATAATGAAACCTGAAGTTGGCAACCAACTTTTTTGTCTCATATGTATCTTTCGGCAAACAAGCTCCCTCTGAAAGTAATTCTACTTGATACGCTAACCACTTATCAAACACAGTGTCCATCCATCTACTTGTGCACCTCATGTGAAACGCTTTGATGACGATTTATAATTTCGTCAATTCTGGTTTGCACCCAGGATACAATGGTTGATCTCTATCATTCATGCAGGCAAGAAACTTATGAGCATAATTTGTGATCCCATGTCTCGACGAATCGGTTGTGGCATTACCACCTTCTTCCACATTGTGTATCATCCTCTCTATGTCGTCTACATCATCCTCTTCTGACTCAATCTCTGTTAGTTGTGTTGTAATTGTCGTTACAACTTGTGCACTCGAACTAGCAATACTTTTCTCATGAAAAATCCACTGCTTGTAATTACCAACAAAGCCATTTATGATGATATCACTGACAACGTCGCCTCTAGTTGCCCACTTATTGTTACAACACTTCTCATAAGATTTTATTCCCATCACTAATGTATTGGTTGTGAGGACTAAAGCCAAGGTTCAGGAATGACTTCAAATTTTCCGTGAATTTCTGAGTAATTCTCTTCTCATACATCCAATTTCTATCTGTGCTCATAATTGTTTTAATTTAAAACAAACACGTTAAGCATAAATAAATCCAACATAAAAGTTTCAACCTCTACCATCATCAAATTGACAGTTTCAAATTTCAACCCTTAACATAAATCTTATTTCCAACCAACCCTAAATTCAATCTTTACCGAAACTACCACAACCAACTAATTGTCAACTAACACATCTCCATATTCTACTCAATCTAATTATCACATCGAACTCATCCAAATAAACCCAATCTATTAAATCAATTAACTAATCTAACAATCAAGTAACAAATCCAACCCAATCCAACTAACTCAATCACACTAGTGCATTCCACTCAATCCAAATCAATATAACTAAACTGTAAAATATGTTAACTAATTCTAAAATAACTATTTAATAGAAAAATTGACAGAACCTCTCCTAGATTGTCGTCAACAAGGAAAAACACATTTACATTATATCATGCATTCACAAGCACTTCCAACTATATGTTAACTATAAATTTGTATAATAATTGTAAAAATATAGACCATCAACGAAACACTACATTTCAAACCCAATCTCCCATCCAAAATCCGTTATTTCAAAAAACCTATCTTCTACGAATTCCAAATAACTACTACATTTCCCAGTAGCACAAATTTACCAAGTAAAAAACATAAAGAACACCAACAGTTCAAAACCAACCCCAACCTCCAATTCTCTTATCCTTACAACAAATCTTATTTCCAACCAAGCCTACATGTAATCCTAAATTTTGAATTCAAAATATAATCCAAAATACAATACTAAATGTAGTTTTCTTTTGACGAAAAAATAATACCTTTTGAATCACCTATATGTTAATATTTTTTCTTTAAGCTCCATCCCAATGAAATTCCTAGTTCCACTAATGTTCAATATTGTTCAATGGGGGGTCAATTTTAAATCGACTTATGTATGTCAACTAAGCTCAATGTGTGGTGGGTTGTAACCATACGTTGTAGGCTTTTATATTATGTTAAAGTATGGATGCCCATCTTAAAATCGATATATTTCAATAGGATGTACTTGTGATATTCCGTTTGACTATAATGTACAAGACTGAAAAACTTGTTTGACTTAATATTTCATTTAATTTGATAGTGGAATGAATAGCGTGTAATTGATTACAATTTTCATTAATTGTTTTTTTAATTTTTGGTAGAACCCCCTATAAATCAAAAAATTAAAGATTCATTAAATCTGGGATACACAAAAAAAATCAACTATTTCAATATTCATTGCATTTCACATTCCTTCATTCAAACTATCAAACTAATCAAATTCAAACTACATTCTAACCAAAATAAATAATCTAAATTTATAAAAACAAATAATCTAAACAAAAATATAGATAAAAACTATATTCATATTATATTTGAATTATATTTGAAACACATTCAATTATTCAAACTAACAAACTTTTTAAACTATAATCACAACAATAATGTGTTATTTTTAATCTATAAACATAGATAAATTTACCAAAACAATCTAAAATTATACATTCAAACTAAATATAAACTAAAAACAATTTAAATTTATCAAAATAAATAAAGTTAACAAAAATATAGATAAAAACAATATAGACGGGTTTGAGCTTGGGTTTGGGGATGGGGGTTGGGTTCGGGGCCTTATCCTTGGCTGGGGTTTGGGTTTGGGGCTACGATCGTGGCTGGGGATCAGGTTTAAGGTCAGGACTGAGGTTGGCCTTTGGGGAGGGATGGGTGGAAGGGGTCGGGTTCGAGGTGAGAGGTAGGGGTCGCAGGTGGGGGTTGGCGGAGGGCGTGGGGTTGGGTCACCAGCCGCACAAGAGGGAGGGGTCGGGGAAGGAGGGGTCGAGGAAGCATGGCAAGGGGAGAGAGGGCTTACAGTGCAAACATCGAGGGGATGACAACGTGTCGAGTAGGCACAACAAGTGGGCAGCAACGAGGAGAGGATGCTTGGTGGCGATCAGAGGAGCGGTGATGAGTGGTTGGGTTAGTATTAAGGTTGGGATGGATTGGGGAAAGTGAAGGTGGAAGCTTGAATCGACTCATTATAAAACCCTACACCGACGGACAGTATCCGTCGGTGATGACTGACCTATCCGTCGGTGTATCTAATAATATTAAATTCAGGGAAAAAATTAGAAATCTTCACAGACAAATGTTATCCATCCGTGTAGGTTAACACAACCATCGGTGATCGTTTTTTCGTAAAAAAATTCATTTTACCATAGATTCGAAATCATTACCAACAGATGCGATCCGTCAGTGATGTTTTTTAAAAAAACCAACAAATATATTCGTCGAAGAAGGTTGACACAGCCGTCAGTAAATTTTTCCACGAAAAATTCATTTTATCGTGGATTTGAAATATTCACTGACGGATTCAGATCTCGCTATCCGTCAGTGTATGTTTCTATTTGGATGAATACTACGAAAACATTTTCCAACGACTACTTACAATCGACGTTAGCAAGAGTATCCATCAGTGTAGTGATACGCCAACGAAAAAAGATATTCGTCGATGTTAACCTTCCTTGACCGAGGAATGTTTCACCGACGGATACAGTCTGTCGGTGAAACCTATTTTCCTAGCAGTGTTTAATAAAGGGAAGATAAGGTTTCCATGAGCTAGGGTTTTCTTGAGATAGGGTTACCATAAAGTTGGACCAAAAGAGTCACGACACATGTCCTACCTAATATGTCATTTGGGCATATTCCAATACATCCCAATATCTTACACTTGTAGAAATGGCACGTTAAGGGCCTGTCACATTCACATATATACCTTAGATGTATACATTCTTCTCATTCTTGTGTCATGTATCCCAAAGACTTGCACTAAATAATCACAAAAACAAATAGATTGTGTGATATACTTGCATCAGGTGCACCAAACTAGATTTCTTACTAAAGGCTATAATGGAAGTATTGTAATGCCCCCGATCTCGCGAGTACGCACACCGGATAGATACACTAGTGTCATGATCAGAGACCTCCACGATGATTGAAGGAGTCATAGAAGACAAACAACATACTACTCGACAAAATAGAAAAGACATGCATGGATAGCTGGCATATTAAAACAACTGAAACAACTGAATATCCATATATGAAAAGATTCAATACAATACTTGAGTTTCAAAAAGGAAATACAACAATAAGTGCAAGTAAAGATAACTGACGACTCTGGTTGACATGTCCATCGTGATAGAATCTTCGACTACTCGTCCAGTCTGCCCTATAGGAACCTAAGTACCTGCAAGCACTACATTAACATATGCGTGAGTTTTTAATAAAGAAAACCCATTATGCCCCCGACCCAAACAGAGTTTGATTGAAGAATGTATGCAGTCTAACTAAGACAAAAGCATAAGAAACACAATAGAAAAGCACAATATGCAACAGAAGGCTACGACTCCAATAGCCGCACCAATCGGGCGCACCCAAGCGAGTTACTCTAAAAGGAAATAGAACACAAGCCACATTGGTCAGAAACAGAACACAAGCCACGCTGGTCAGAAATAGAACACCAGCCACGCTGTTCAGAAATAGAAACGGGTCACTCGACAGTGACCCACCGCTTGGCGCAAAGCGGTATGCCGGATAGATGCCCCAAATGGCAGAAATAAACCCACATGGTGTCATCGCGAGGTTGAGAACATCTAACCTGAGCTAGAATGGCAGCGCGCCTGCCATGACATATCTTACACATGGCCTCCACAAAGAGGTCTTATGTGAATGGCCTTTGAAGCTAGGGGACCCACTCTTGGCCTGTCGACCCAAAAAATAGAATGTGTCCAAAATTATTTATCAGATTAAATGCAATGCAAGCTACTTAAGCATCTAAAATCAAATGTAGCTACAGAGTCTAGAATGAGCTCAAGGAAGGATATAAGAGTACCCTCCTCATAGCCCCAAACAACAATCAGAAATAGTCATCCCTGATCGGGGATCAATTGGCATCCACGTCAATAACAATTCCTAACCAAATCGGTAAAACCGTCTAGCAACTAATCGAGTCGTCTACGGGTCATGATAATGATGTTATAGGGTCTGATATCCTAAGGGTCATACATGACCATATCATAACACCTCACTTCAGTAACATATAGACATGAAACGGGTAGTAGATTCATGCACAACAGTCTGAGATGTCATAATCCAACACACAAACAATCGCTAACATGCAACATCAATTTCAGAGCATATATGCGATAGGAACTAGAATTTCAGAACATAATCAGAGCATACATGAGCATGAAATAGGTTATATATCAGCAATAAAACATGGTGAAACATGCACATAATATCAGAACACTCAATCTATCCAATATTACTATATATTCGTACATTCGAAAGCATATGTTGCATTAAGATATAATATGAATAACATATAACAAGAAGTGGTCCAATTTACTTCATGGGAGCATGAATATAAATAATATCAGGGAATATAACCGAAATCAGATCATGAATATATCATTTTTACTATTTGACCAGAAACGATTCAAACAGCAAACCGTAGCAACCGACACACATCATACAACCAACGACATCAATTAAATCACAGAAAATACAAGACTCATAGATATGCATATGACTCCCTTACCCATCCAATCCACGTGCTCAGAGAACTCTTCCAGGATGGCCTGAAGTGGGAGAAGGTCAGTAGAGATCATTCCAAGAAGCTCAGTCCAGCAACCGACCAAGATGGCGCGCATGGTGCACTAACCGCATGGTTAGCCCACCCTAGCGCACCCTGCTCAGACCAAGCTTGCCCATCCAGACCCCTTTCACCGTTAGCCTCCATAGGGTCTGTCCCCACCCCCTCCTGACCCCCGCAACCATCTGGGAGGGCTGCACCAGCCAGCCGCCCAAGACAAGGAGTCAAAAGGGTTGAAGATAAACACTAGTCGGATCTTGTGTTCACCAGACACACCCAACCAGACACGTGACCACTCCAAACTCAGCCCATAAGGAAACCTCTTCACCCCTGGTCAGGCCTCACCAGAGCTCGCCGAAGCTTCGGTGCATCTGGCTGCCCCACAACCAATCCCATCCAGCGCGCACACCACGTGCACGTTAGAGGGAAGTTGGTTGATGGTGCAACCGATTGCACCAACCACCAACATGGTGCTGGCCGGCCCTCCAGACAACACCCCCTCCCATAAAAATCTTCAAGGGTCAGGAGTGTACCTCATCTGCAAGAAGAAAGCCTGAGCTAGCCGGAGATTCTGCACACCACTCTTCTAGTCGCACCAAAAGTTGCACTAGATGTTGATTCTAGCCTCGCCGTATTTGAAATTCGCCGAAGCACCACCTGAGTGGCCTGATGATTGATTCAGTTAAAATTAACGCAAGTGCACGGACATTAGTGAAGACGGGGCAACTACGGGTCGATCCACAAGGAGGTGTGTCGACTCTGGTTCTTTCAAAGGCAAGTGGGAAGAGACCGGAGAAGAAATTGATTACACTAACTAAACTACAAATGAACTAACAAGTGGACTAAACCCCCATGGAGGGGAGGTGTGTAGGTATGTGTGTAGGTATGTGTGTGCGAATGAGTCTTCATTTCAATTAGGAACAAGTGTAGTTTGTGTGGCATACGAGTAGAAGCTAGTGTAGAATCTAAGTGTAGGATACACAACACTACATGGCAAACCATGAATATGCATATCTCACATGAAGTTGAGGTTGATTTTATGTGAATGTGCACAAAACGTGGATCCATACATAACAAGCCATTCCCATCAAACCATTACAAGAAACAAGATAAACTCTAAAGCTAGCATGAGATAAGTACCTAGTGTGGACATTATCTCATCTAATACATACAGGTATAAATCTATATTAAACATATGAAATGACACAAATTAAAGAACCCTCCACTATCACATATTCTACATTACCTCCACCCCAAATGGGGATGAAACTACTCACTACTCATTAAGAAAGAATACAAAACAAAATTAAACTAGGCATGCAAGAATTGAAAGAGACAATATAAAACTAACTACGAAAATTATTTTATTTACATGACTCACATTACAAGTAGCATTCTTCTCCCCTTGAGTTTTGCTCCAAGGCTTACTCTAAGTAGAGAGAATGCCACGAAGGAATGGGTAACTACAAAGGAGGAGAAATAGTTCTATTTATAGTCATAGAAAAAGGTAACATGGGACAAACCCCCGGTATGGGACTAAACGCATACTATAAATGGACATCAAACAACATAATCAAACACCTGACTAGACCATGAATCATTTTGAGACATTCAGACCATGAATTGGTGGTCTAGGAAAGACCATGAATTGGTCGTATGAAATTAAGGGGTGCTAGGGAGCTCTTGCTCCACCACAAATGAGTCCTTAAGAGGCACAACAACAAGGTCATGTGACTCAAGGGACACGAGACAAAAAGGTAAGGCACAATCATGTGCCGACTCATAATGAAGTTGGTCCATGCTATTCTCGATTTGAATCGAATCCTCCACCAAGTGATCGTGAATTGAAACCCCAAGTCCCTCAGACAGACTAGCAGTTTGACTCGAAATGTGCTTTGAATTTGTGGATGTGGTGGTGGTTTGATATCAAAAGATGAATCCTCATGCTTACAAGAAAGATTACCCTCCTCACGTTCACGTAATTTCCGTGTGATCTGACTCACTTGCATTGTCATATTTTGCGTTGACTGTTGATTGGTTTCCATGAATGTAGGGAAAGTTTGTTTCAAGGAATCATGTCTCTGGTCAACTGTGAGGCTCAAGTTAGAGCTTGGGAAATTTTGGGGTTGGATGTTGATGGGCTGAGAATGAGTCCAATGATTGGGAGTAGGGTGTTGGTAGAATTATGGGTATTTGGGAGTATGATACTGGGGCGGGAATGACGTATAAGAATTTGAATAAGAATTGTCTCGCTACGAATCCATCCCTCTCCGGTTGTACGCAGATGCATAAAGGTCACATTGAGAATTTTTGGAAAATGTGTGCTCATACTCATGCTCTGGGGAAACATAAGGACATTCCCCGAAAACATGACCACTCAACCCGCAATAGTCACACGGTACAACTACTGAAGCTACCAGTGCACTCTTGTCATCTACCACATGCATGAAAGAGGCCAAAGGTTCTTGTAATGTCTGAATTTGTTGACCAACATATATGATCCCACATAAGTATATGGTGGTCTAGCAGTTAGTGTCTCTCTCATATTACTCCAATATGAAGATTGCTCATCCACATACCCAACCATACGGGGTGTTTGTCTGAGCCACCTCAGGCTGCATGGATCCGGAATACCAGGGAGACTTGTCCTGGTCCCAACAATGATATGGATGGTTGCCCATGTAACTATCCATCTCGCCAAAGAAGTCTCGAGTCGACCACTCTCACCACCACGAGGCCAAGCTCGCAAAAAGTGCTCGACTCGACCCAAAAATGCTAACAGAGAGCGTAAAGGGGAGGAGACTAAAATGTTGAAGTATGTGAGAAGAAGATGACTCAGAGGAGAAGTGAAGACTCCCTAAAGCTAGCATGGGAGAAGGGTGAGGGTAGAAGCCAAGTCTAGCAAACACATCTCAAGCAGGCTATGGTCACTATAGGTACTTACAACTAGACATCGTCTAACTGCGAGGTCACACTGCCTCAACATGCCTCACCTCCGTACGATGAAGAATACAGAGCCCAGCAAGTAAGCTAAGATCTAGAGATCTCGTCTCTCCCACTATCGACGAAGTGGACGACGTTGATTAAGCCATGATAGTCGTGACCCGATCACTCTCCTAATGCGCCTGAGCCCTAGGGCCAATGTCTACTTGATTTTTGATTAAGACTTTACTTAAGTGTGCGTTTTGGGTCTAAGGAAGGGGTGATGAAATCCCCCACCTTATCCTTTAAGACTATAGGTGGTTCCCCTTAAAGATGTTTTGAAATCTTTGGCTAGCAAGCAACTCACCAAACAAGCACTTTCCTCACTCTTGTTACAATGCACCTTACTAACTAATACATCCTCTAACCATGCATGAATGAGAGCACAGGTGCACGTGCCTCACGTCAGCATTCGAGAACAGGAATTTAAAGCAAATGAAAGCCAATGTGCATGCGAGGCCTACAAGTGATGCATGACCTAGATGACAATTAGTCTAATATTATGCTTCAAGTTTTATGGTCCAAGTTGTCTTAAAAGGGGAATTGATTGATCTGGGAGCAAACTACAGGTCACAACATGCAAAATTGATCTCTCAGACCACGAGATTGAAATAACAAACAACCAGAACAAAATTTGGGGCAAAAGAAGCTCACCGAGTTGCCAGTTGGCGGTCCGAGACCACTGATTGACGGTCAAGATAGCTTTCCACTTCTCCAAATTTCCCTTGGTGCCTCCCCTGGATGCTGAGATGTCCATGAAATACACAAAACTAAAAAGAAAAGATTAAACCCACATGAATTGTCCAAACCAAAGTCTGGACAAAGCACCTCTCGACAACGGTGCCAAAAACTTGATTGATTCAGTTAAAATTACCTCAAGTGCACGACCGTCAGTGAAGACGGGGCAAGTACGGGTTGATCCACAAGGAGGTGTGTCGACTCTAGTTCTTTCGAAGGCAAGTGGGAAAAGGAGGGGAGAAGAAGTGTGATTACACTAAACTAAACTACGATTGAAGTACCAATTAAACTAGACCCCCATGGACTGGAGATATTTAGGTATGTGTGTGTGAGTGGGTCTTTATTTCAATTAGGAACAAGTGTAGTTTGTGTGGCATACAAGTAGAAGCTAGTGTGGAATCTAAGTGTACGATACACAATAGTACTACATGGCAAACCATGAACATGCATATCTCACATGAAGTTGAGGTTGATTTTATATTATCAAGCATGCAACAAGTACTAGTGTGGCCATTAGAGCATGAATAAATCCTACATACAACCTAAATCATTCATGTGAATGTGCACCAAACATTCATTTGCGTCTTATATCCATTTTGTTGAACTTAAACAATACTACATAACAAGTTTTATGTTTGAGTTTCAGGAATAAACAGGTTTGAGAAGAAGAGGCATAAAAGGACCTAAAAGCAAGAAAAAAGACTGAGTTGTAAGACTTGGGGGCTGAGATGCAAGAGAGAAGGACCCGGATGTAAACCAAAATGATCAATGAGCAAATGAAGAAGCTCCACACCATCATGACGAGTATTTTGGCAATTAGATCCGGGCCCAAACGTCAACAACCAATTCGGGTTCGTCAAACATCAAGAAATCAAGCTAGAAATGAGCCGCCGAAATCCAGACGCGATCCGACCATTCCAGACCACCAATTGGCTGTCTTAGACGGCTAATTGGCGGTCCAAATGGGTCCAAAGAATTCATGGTTTAGTCAGGTCGTTGGTTATGTTGTTTTATGTCCACTTATAGTATGTGTTTAGTCCCATATGGGGGGATTGTCCCCAATTGCCTTTGCTATGACTATAAATAGAACTCTTCATTCTCTTTTGTATTCACCCATTGCTTAGTGGCCAATCCCTCTACTTAGAGTCAAGCCTTGAAGCAAAAACTCAAGTAGGGAGATGGTGCTTGTAATGTGAGTCATTTAATAAAAGAAGTTTTTTTAGTTTAATGTTGGCTCTTTTATCTTCTTGTATGCTTAGCTTAATTTCGTTATTAATGTTAGTAGACTTAGTTAATTTGTTTTCCTCTCTTAACATAATAGTTAGGTTAATGATTAGTGAGTAGTTCAATCCCCCTTTGGGGGTGGAGATGATGTAGATATATGTTGTGAAGTTTTGATGTTTGTTGATTTTTTGATTGTGTAGACTTGGATGTTTATATGTTCATTGGGGGTATTTTAATCATCTACATGTTGAAGGATTTTGATGGATTTTTTCCATAGGATTTAGACACTTCCCATGCTTAGTTTCCTCATGATTATTGATTGAAATTTCCTGTTGAATATGCTACATGTAAGTTAAGTGTTTGTATTTGTGGTGCTTCCTTGATTGATTGAAGAAACTTTGTTTTGATGGGGTTTGCCATAAGATTTAGACACCTCCCATGCCTACCTTTGTTCTTCACATGAGTTTATGGTTTTTGATGAGTCTTGCCATATCTTTAGACACTTCTCATGCTGAGCCTAATCTTATGATAATCAAGTAGTAATTGCCGATACATTGTGTGAATGGATTGATAGGATTTTCCACATCTTTAGACACTTCCTATGCATGAAAATGCACACATGACACACACACATACATGCTTACATGCATCATTAGTCCCTTATTTCACTTCATATGTGCACACACTCCACCCCTTAGGAATTTTTGTTCTTGATTTCCAATCTTTCGTTGCTTTCTTTCACATTTCTTAGTTACTAGTATAATGTAGTTTAACTTAGCATAACCAAATCTCCTCCCTTTATTTGCCACCTGAATTCTGACAAACCAGAGGCTACTCACTGGCCTGTGGATCAAACTGACTCGCCACCGCTTCATCGCGGTCGTGCACTTGCGGTAACTAAATTTAAAATGTTTGAACATGTGCCCACACCATGGATAGGTGAAGAATCTAATTTCTGTCCCCCACTCTGTATTGGATCTTATCCTTTGCCAACTCTTGGACACTCTAGATGCCCCACCATGCTCATGTGCAAACCGATTGTGGCCTTGCTAAGCATATATTGTGATTCCTTAAGTACTTACTTCTCATGCAATGAACCCAAAGTGAGCCACCATCCTCCACAACCAGCCATAGGAGACATAGCAGCCCGACAACATTCCAATCCTGAAGTCTTAGAAGCCCCAATCCTCCCTTGGTATCCTTTAAGCTATAGGCACCCACTTTGTAGGTCCTCCCCATACAAAGTGAGTCATGATGCTCTATACTTCCTTCAAAACTTTCCGCGAGATAAGAAAAATCGATGTCCAATCGATGCTCATAAACACAAGCACACTTCTCACCAACTCCAGATGACCCGCCATCGAAAGAAAGTTCCGTTTCCACATGTTAAGTCTCTCCTAGACCTTGACGACAAGCCCCATGCCATTGTGTCTTCCTAGACGTGAGGAGAATAATGGAAGGCCCATGAATGTGACCAGAAAGTAGATCTCTCCATGCCTAGATGTGCACAAATCCAGGTGCCTTCATGTGCTTCACCCCTCATGAAAATTTGACTCTTAGATGCGTTCAGCTGTAGCCCTGAAGTAGCTGAAAACTCCTTAAGGATGCGCTTGATTGTCCCCGCATTTGCTCTAGTAGCTACAAAAACACCATTACATCATCCATAAAGAGAAGATGAGAAACTTGCACATTCCCGCACCTTGCTGGTTCTACGGTGCCCCTCTCCACCTCCCTTCTAAACATAGAGCTAAGCACCTCCATACAAAGAACAAAAAGGTAAGGGGCCAGCGGGTTAGCTCCATTCACCATGAAACGGTCGCGAGGTAGCTCCATTCACCATGACCACGAAGGATACTCGGATGCATGCTAACATAATCTTACACCAGTGGGATGGAAAACCAAAACATTTAAGTATTTCCTCTAGGAATTGCCATGAGATAGAATCATAGGCCTTTCTAAGTTCCAACTTCAAACACATCCAGTCCCTTCCTCCTCGCAAGTGCTTATTGTGGCATATCTCATGGGCACGTAAAATGTTATCGTTGATCCGCCTTCCACTTACAAATGCACTTTGAGTTTCCCCTACCAAACTCGGAAGAAGCACCTTCAATCGGTTCGCCATAATCTTTGGAAAAAAAACCTATACACCATATTGCATAGAGAGATGTGCCGATAATCATCAACCAAGGTGTGTGTCGTCTTCTTTGGAATGCTGGTGATATATGTATAGTTGAGACACTTCAGCAACTTGCCACTCCTCATGAAGGAGTCAACAACTTTGAACAAATCACCCTTCACACACTCCCAAACAGCTTTGAAGAATTCGGCATTGAACCCATTTGTTCCGGCAATTTTGTCCACATTCAAATGCATTACCACCGTTTCAAGTTCCTTCATATCGAGAGGTTGGATGAGTGCAAGCTTCTCAGCCTCCCCCAACCGAGGAAGACATAACATAGGATCAATATGTTGTACCTGAAAATCACTAGCAAACAGGTTAGAATAACGCCTCTAAAAGGCCTCCCGGATAACCTCCTCCTCCTCAATAACCACCCATTCCTCACTCACTCTCCTCACAGTGTTGGTGCCTCTCCTAACTCTAAGGGAAGCATGGGAAAATCTCGAGTTTTGGTCACCGTCCTGTAGTCATCGTACCCTAGATTTCTTCCTCAAAAGAGCCTCCTCCCCCACCAAGGCTTGGTCCATCTCCACCTTGCAAAGACCCTCACGTTGGACTAGGTTCTCATTGCTCGAGTATTCCTCTATTTGTTTTCTGATTTCAGCAAGCGAGAGTTGGGCCTCGCTTACTTTCCGTTCAATGTTTGCCGAATGTCTCCTCACTCCATTTCTTCAATGCTTCCTTCGCCTCATTGAGCTTTGCCAACAATCTAAACATGGGAGTGCCTTCCACCCTCTTAGCCCACGCCTCCTTCACCACATCCTTAAACTTCTCATGCTCAGCCCAGAAATTTACAAACTTAAACATCCGCTTCTTATGATGGCTCTCTATCTCCATGTCCATGATGAGCATCAAATGATCACTCATGTCCCTATCTTCCACAATATAGAACGAGTTCAGGAAAGCTTCGAGCCACACGTGAGACATGAATATTCTATCAATGCGTGTCTCGATGCATCCCTCCCCATGTGAAGAGTTGGACCATGTAAACTCGCCACCGGTTGAAGGAACCTCAACAAGATGAAGTCGGTCAACACAAGCATTGAATTCATCCATAGACACTACATTTAAGCCGGCACCTCCCCTTTTATCGTTTGCATTCCTAATGCAATTGAAGTCACCACAAACCAGCCAAGGCGTCGAGTTTGGAGGGGCTGCTCGTGCAAGATCATCCCAAAGCGAACGCGGTTCCAAGTGCCCATTTTCAACATAAACCGCTGTGATAACAAACTTCTTCCCATTCATTTTCTCTCTTCCCTCCAGCTCCAGCATTTGTGTAGTTTCGTGACCCTCAGGTCCACCTTCAGCTCATTCCATAACACCAGAATTCTCCCAGAATTTATAACCATGTTATTTGATGCCCACTCGTGCCTCCAAATTGGTCTTCGGAGGTGCTCAATCTTCTTGAGCTTCACTTTATGCTCGACGAGGTACACAATGTCCTCCTTTGCCTCCTTTATTCTTCCCCGAATCATGTGCGCACAGCCAGGGAGATTTGCACCATGCACATTCCACACTACAACATTCATGATTTTGCAATACGGGACTTTCGTCCCTTACCGCCTCGGTTCGCTCTTTGTTGTTCCAGCCCCTTCTCTCGAATAACACGGAAAGCCTCAGGTTGTGGTGGAGACATAACCTTTCTGCCATTTCTCTTCTTCCCACCCACACGCTGAAAGGCCTTCAATTGTGCTTCCTACATCCACAGCCCCTTATGCTCATTTTATCTCTCATAGCTCTCGATCTAGTAATAATATTTCCTCTCCGGTGTCGATAGCTGGGGTCGGAGGTGCACTCATACACTCCACTCAGCCCATTCGGATTTTGCTCCCCGCTACTCCTACCTTCTTGTCCCCTTTGCACATCATGTGCTGGCCATAAGACCACTCCTTGGTTCCTACTTAGCAATTATTCAACAAACTTTCCCTCCCTTGGAGCAATAGACACCCCTTTAGGACCCTCCACAGCAGCAACTTGTTTGTGCTCCAGCTGCTATCCACTTTTTGTTAGCTCCTCTCTATTGGTCACTATATCTCCTGCTGGCACCTTTTGTGCAGTAGACTTTGACCCCCTAAAGGAGGAAACTCCTCCATGGTTGGTGAATTCAAACAATTCCATGTTGTTCCACTATCAAACTCAGCTGGGATTGGTTCTTCTTCTAACAAACTTTTGTGCTTTTCCGTTGGCTCAGCCCTCACCAGCTCCGTTTCACGGGTCCCCATTTCCGTTTGAGCCTCCACCTCCATTATGGCCTTGCTTTGTTCCTCCAATCAATCCTCTCTACCTTCCACAACCTCGGCTTGCTCTTGCACCACTTTTCCCAGGCCTTCTCCGCCTTGAGTCTCCAACACTCCGACTCTGCTTCCTTTGGCATGATACTTTGGCAGTCCTCTCCAGCTTACTTGCACCCATTCGTGGGACTTTTGTGTAGGTTTTGCTGTCACTTTCCCAGCCCCTATACCCTTCTACTTATCCCTTGGTCTACGTGGGTATTGGGCTAGCTTGTGCTTGAACTCCAAGCATGTCCCGCAATACCCTGGTTTCTACTCATACTCGATGTCCATCTTCGTCGAAGCACCCCCTTCAATCTGAATCACCACGAAATCAGGATACTCAAATGTTCCTTCAATCTCCACACAAACTCTTGCATAGGATAGCCTCCTTCCTAAAGCCATATTATCATCCATGTATAATGGCTTTCCAAGAACACTAGCAATTGTGCTCAAAATCTCCGGTGACCAAAACCGAAGGTCTAGCTCCGACAACCTTATCAATATCAGAAAGGATGAAATTTTACTACTCTCCGTGACCATTTCAGTTGTCCATTGCTGAACCACTAAGCGGGTTCCCCTCACAAACCAAGCTCCACGTTCAAACACATGTTGTCGGTCTTCTTCTAGTGTGAATCTAAAAAGTAGGAACCTATTCTGGCGGCAAATCACCTCTACTCCTGAAGGATTTCGAGTTTAATTGTACATATTTATTTTCAAAATTTTTATGCACAATAAGGATCAATTACGATTTTTCTATGATTTGTTTCATGCATGCATCGGTTTGTTTCAATAACTAGTTTTAAAACTTTATTAAAACAAACATGGGCTCCGAATTTTATACCTAGAAGTTCTCTAAAACTTCTTGACAATCCGGAGACGTTGAGGATGCTTGTCGCTGCGCCGGATGCCTCCGAGTATTCACCAAACTCTAAACAAGATTGGAGAGAGAAGAGCTAGCCTCTCAATCTCCAATAGGGTTTAGAATCCAATTAGTAACCCCTCTTTAGTTCCCTTGAGAAGAAGATCTCTAAAAACTAAAACTAACTCAAGAATTAAGGTGAAATTCGTGGAGAATTATGGAGAGAGAAGTTTGCACAAGAAGATAATGAATGAATTAACAAGGTAATGAGATAAACTTGTATTTATAAGTTCTCTCCAAATTACCTATTCATGTGCAAACTCTTGCCCATGATTTCATGCAAACTTCCATCTAACCATCCATTATTTGCTAACAAATAATCTTAGCCACAAATTAAATCAGTTATGGACCAATTCCATGCATGATCTAATTAATTCTTAAATTAATTCTGCAGAAAACCGTCTCGACCGGTCGACCGTTTTGAGGTTCGGTCGACCGTTCGAACCAAGTTTCAGTCGATAGTTCGACATTCGGTCGACTGTTCGCAACAATAAAATATTTCATCGCAATGTTCGGTCGACCGACCGATAGATTCGGTCGACCGTTCCGAACAGACGAAAATTCCCTGTTATCGGTCGAGACGTGTCCGGTCGACCGTGCACCGATCGGTCGACCGTTTACTATTAACCAGTCGACCGTTTTGCACAGTACTGTAGACTTGTCAAATTTCGGTTTAACCCCTACAAAATTTGACATTTCGGGATTAGTAGTAAATTCACAACTTATGTAACATATTATCCTATGTAACGATAAATCATTACACCCCATAATATTTACATCACATATGAATTTAATTTAGATTCTAATTATGTTATTAATCACAACATAACTTTGATTTTGCTTGTTCACCCCATGTGTCATATTTTCTACATGAAACCTGACACATCTTATGAACTCAAAATCCCCATTTCTTGTTTCCCAATTTTGTGGTGTGACCTATGGGAGGATCTAAACTAAGTTGGCAGTGATATTAAGAGTTTTATATCACAAGCTATAAGCGGTATCTAGCTACACATTATAGCTCCAAATTAGTTAGATGTCTTAATTCCACTCGAACCAAAACCCGATCCAGTTAGTGATGGAGTGCACCACTTGTGTCCGTCCCTTGCCTCATGATATTAAGAATACACACAAAGTAGTATTGTGTCATCTTTGTATATAGTATTCATTTCTTGATCTCTTTAAGCTAGTTACAAATATGTGACTTAACTCAAATCACATTGTGCACATTATAACTTTGTTTTATCAAGGGGCCCACTAATATCATCACTCAATTAAGAGGGGCAATGATAATCTTTTGACTAACTATCTTCTCCAACAAAAGTCATACATAACCAACTAATGCCTTTACACTACACTCATCGATAGCTGAAGACGCTAGTCTTATCAAGCATTTCTTAAGTGATCGGATATAAGTCTCCTATCAAAGGACCAAGGACACAGTAAAATATTAATGACACAGAAACACATTTCTATAATATTTTACTTATTAGGTCTATTCAGTATACAAAAGTAGTATTTTCCTCTTTTGTGTATCCGTGTTGTCACTCACTTGTAGAGCTACAATGATCTATGACTAACACGACAATCTTAACTCGGTAATTAATGTCCCATGTTAATTACCATGATTGCGAATATCTTTTGTTTTATGTAAACCAATATCTTTCAGAGCTCTACGGTTAAGGACCAAGAGCCTCTTCCTTAACACTTCTAAAAGACGAATAACATAAACAAGGAACAAAATGATTTCTCATTCAATTCATAATAATTGACATTTAAAAGTAAAACTTTTAGAACACATTCCCTTCAATCTCCCACTTGTTATCAAAGTTTTCTTTCACATACATTCTCAATGCATAAAACATTAATAACTAGGGTAACCTTCCCAAATCACCTATCAAGGCAATCCACATGGATCCTCAGATCCATGGACTCGAAATATATTTCGTCTCTTAGCTTGGTTTGAAGGTTTGTTGAATGGATCAGTTGTGTTACTGTTGTGTCCACCTATTTATTTATTTTGTCTTTCGTTGGTGGTTGAGTTAGCTGTAGTGATATTACTCCTAACTACACTAGCTCATACCTCCACCTTCGATAATGATGACGCATCATCATTCCAACCTCCTATTGTCAAGAATTTCTATGAGAATTGCATCAAAATAGCCCTCGGCTATTTTCTCATTTGTCCTCCATAAACAAGAACCTTATCTTTAGTCCGGTTAAGGTACTTCAGAATATTCTTGACCGCAATCCTCTGCTTAGGACTTGCGTCGGATTGGTGACTACTTGTCACGCGTAGAGCATACGAGATATCGAGTCTTGTGCAAGTCATCGTGTACATGGTCCTTCCTTTTGCCGAAGCATAATGGATACCTCATGTACTCCAAGTCTTTGCGTGATTGAGCACGTTGAGACTCCTTGAGTTGCACACCTATACTCATACTTATTGGCACATTGTCCATATCGGAATTGTTCACCCTAAACATTTCCAAGACCTTGTCAATGTATGCACGTTGATTGAAGCCAATGAGTCTACGAGATGTATCTCAATGTATCTTGATTCTCAAGATGTGTTGAGCCTCATCCATTTCTTTTCATTGAAAATGCCGATTTCAATGAAATTTCTCGTTTGCTAATGCTAAGGTATATGATTGCTCATGAACAATATGTCATCGACATATAAGATCAGAAGTACTACATGGCTCCCACTAATCTCCTTGTATCAACGAGGTTTTCCTTTACTTTGAATGAAGTAAATCTTCTTCACCTCTTCGTCAAAGCGTTTGTTCCAACTCCTCGATGCTTCCTTCAATCCATAAATGGATTCTCGAAACTTGCATTTCTTCTCGCTATTATTCGGATCATCAGAACCTTGAGGTTGTACCATGTACATATCCTCCTCCAAGTTCCCGTTTAAGGAACGTCATTTTGATATCCATCTTCCATATCTCACAATTGTGAAATGCGGTAATAGTGAGCATTATCCGAATAGATTTTTAATATGGCAACCTCTCAAAAATCTCATCAAAGTCAATTTCTTGAATTTGAGTATAACTTTTGCTACAAGCCTTGCTTCATAGGTTGTCAAGTTACTATCCATGTCTATCTTCCTCCTAAAAGCTCATTTATACCAAATGATATTTTCTCTTGAGGAAGGCAAATCAAGTTCCATACTTGATTATCATACATGGATTCTACTTCGGATTCCATGGCCTTTAACCATAGTTTGGAGTCTTTTCTTTCCATTGCTTCTTGGAAGGTCGAGGGATCTTTGGTGTCTAGTACCATGATCTCATGAAGTCCCACATACTTATTGGGTTTCTTCCTTTCCCTCATTGACCTTCTTAGTTCTTTTGGTTCTTCTCGTGTCTCTCGAACTTCTTCCACAATTTCTTGAGGAATAGGTTCATGTTCGACTCTCGAACGCACACTTGGTGAGGATGATTGAGATTCTCTCACAATTTCTTGTAAGGATCTCTCTCTCATGCTCCCACTAACCAAATGAATCTCGACTGGGCCTTCATGATTTTGAATGCAACAGTCATATCATGATCTTGTAGAGTATCTTGAGTTTCCCCAAACTTAACTCTACTCCCACTACTTTTCTCTCTTTTCTAGAAATTCCAGAAAAACCATATTTCTCTCTACAATCTTTCGATTGGAGGTGATACACCAAAAGTAGTATCCTTTTATCATACGAGGACAACCTATAAAGAAGCACTTATCCGCTTTTGGTTGAAGCTTGGTTGACATCAATTTCTTGATGTATACCTCACAACCCCAAATCTTGAGAAAGTCAAGCTTAGGTGTCTTTCAACTCCATAGCTCACAAGATATTTTCTCCACGGATTTGGATGGAACATTATTTAGTGAGTTTGTCATTATTTGTAGTGCATAATTCCAAAAGTAAATAGGCAATTTGGATTGACTTATTATTGATCGAACCATGTCGAGCAATATCATGTTCCTACTTTAGGAATGAGTCAAATTAGGTATCCTAAGCACTCACCCCTACGAACCTTTCATAGAGACTCGATATTCTTGTTGAGTTGGTTCACTACTCCATCCTCGAATTCCTTGAACTTGTCAAAGAATTCACTTTTGCTTCCCATTAGACAAATATAGTCATAATGACTATAGTTGTCCGTGAACAAAATGAAGTACCTTAAACCGTTTCTTGCACTTGTACTTATCGGACCACGTACATTAGAATGTATCATATCCAATTAGTTATTCGTTTTCGTTCCTTTCTTCTTGAAAGGTCTCTTGGTCATTTATTTGACCAATCCGATAGTGCTACAAGATTGTATCATTCACGTGAGTTATCTTAGTTTTTTCTGTTATTGTTTGTTTGAGTTTGTTTATTATTCATTTCAAGCAAATAGAAGTCATTCCAAACGAATGCATTTGCATACAGAATTCCATTCTTCGATATAGACAAGCAAGAATTAAAATATTTATTAAAATTTATTCATATCTAAAACTTGATACAGAATAGTTCTTGCTAATCGAAGACACATAATAAACATTCTTCAAAGCACAAATTTAAATCACTATACTATTGAAGTTCCATTGAATCTTGACAATCGCAACGATGCTTGTACTATTTCCAATCTTCAATATCATCTCGTTCTCCATGAGTTCCTTCCTATCCTTCAATAGCTGCACATCAAAATTATGTGAGCACAAGATCCGGTAACCATTACCAAATCAAGGACAGAGGTGATTAAATTTATCTCAATAACAAACATACCTACGGCGTTTCTCGGGCGCCTACGTTCAATCATCCCATTTTCAAGGTCTTCCTTGTACTTGGGGCAATTAGGTCGATGTGTCCTTTTTCACCGCAGTGAAAGCACTCCGTGTTGGGAGTTGGAGATTTGAAAGATTTCCCCCTTGAGGCACTCCCATGAGCACCTCCTACTCCCTTGCTCTTAATTGACGTATCTTTGGTAAATTTGCCTTCACCTTTGTTGATCTTTTTGCTCCTCTCATGGACGGCTAGGACGTGATTGTCCCGACCCTTGCCCATGTCAACTTCTGCCGTTTTGAGAGCATTGTGAAGCTCCTCAAGACTCACCCCTTTTTCACGCACATGATAGTGCATCACAAAGTCCTTAAAGGACGGGGCTAGAGAGTCAAGAATCAGATCTTCGGCAATGTCCTCGGGCATTGGAGAAGAGAGCTTCGACAATTTCTCAAGGTATCCTTGCATCGTGAGAAAATGCATGGATACTGATGTTCCCTCCGCCATGTGGCCATGTGAGTGCGATGGTGGTCTTATAGCGCTCCTTTCGGGCACTATCCATGAACATCTTTGTTAAAGCTTCCATGGTCTCCTTGGGTTTTGAATCCAAGTATTTCGCTTGAAGCGAGTCACCGATGGATGCCAACATTAAACCGTGAACTTGGTTCTCTTGGTCTTCCCACTTGGCTATCACCTCTTTCTCATTACCGGTTGCCTTCTCATTCAATTTTGGGATTTCACCATCCAAAATATGAGATAGTTTTTCAAACCTCAACACGATATTAAGATTGAGTTGTCATTTCATGAAGTTTGAGCCATCATTTTGCAAAGGATTTTTTCGATCATAGATCGCACAATTGGTTGGATATTAGACATTTCGACAAAATAAATTATACAGGATTTTAATGTCAGTTTTATGTTTTAAAATACATACATATATATCGAATATAAATGTAAATACTGCAAATAAAATTTTGTCCGTAAATGCAGTAATCCAAGATCCTATCAATTGCAATATTGACTAGCTAAGGGCTATCGAATATATCACAATCTCAAGGTAAGAAAAACTCTTTCTAATCACAACTTTTTTGAATTTTAACAACATTAACATCTTCAAACTCTTGTGATTCTTGTCGTTTTAATTATGAGGGAATATGACCTATCCTCGTAAGAAAAACTTTTTCCCAAAACCGATCGAGGGCTCTAGGTAATGTTTAGAAAACTTATTTTCATTTGATACGAGATACGTTTATCCATTGTATTCACAACTAAACATACTTGGGGTTCACTAGGTGAAACGCACCTCATACATTTAATCGTGGCACAACAATAGACAACCATTATATCTCCCACTATTCCCAAAGATGGAGGGAGCTATCTCCCGCTAAGGGCGAGCAGAGTATCCCTCGATCAATGGCTGCTTGTGGATGAAATAAGAAGGAAAATTGCTCTTAATTTTGTTGGACAATTTCATGTATTAACATGTGATTCGGAATTTTAGGTTATCATGCATATTATCGTTCATACACATCCTAACATTCAATCACATTCATCACATGCATAGCAGAAATTAAAAACAGAAATTAAACCATTCACACAATCCACATCGTGTGAGATTATATGTTCCCTTTAATCCTTGATCCTCGATCCCTGATCCTCGATCCTTGATCGATGCGCTACAGTGGCAACTTCCTCTTGCACCGGAGATATAGATTTTACATAAAATAAACATGCTCCTCACATTCGATAAAAACTGACTAGTGCAAGTCCTATGTAAAAACCTCTCAAATGCAATGCAATTATCTAGAGATAGAAAGAGAGAATTTGGTTTTACATATACATAAGCCCCTGTATAATAATAATTACATACATCCATAGTTGCTGATTTGGAACATATAAACTGACAATTCCTGCAAAGACAACTCGAGCATCCATGCACGCAATATCGCTATAAACTATACAATCTAGTTTATCAATCATCTAGAATCCCAAACAATTCTTTGAAACACATTTTGAAATCCACTATAAACGTTTTTCATCCATCCATAAGTTCAAAAAACAATTTTGAACCACTGTCCATCCAATTTCCTAAAAGGAAAGATGAACCGCAGTTTTTCGGTTTTGTTGATTCTCTTACAAAACAATCGTTTATGCTTAAAACGAAATTATTGCAAGTTAGACTTATGTCTAAATCATAATTCTAATAACTACATGGCATGTTTTAAACCACTTAAAACATTCAAAACGAATTATTGTAAAGAATTATTCCAACAAAACATTTAAAGACCGAAAAAACCGGAAAATCGAATTGTTCGAACACTAGATGGTAAACTAAATTTGTTTATAGTTTCAAATCATTAGAAAATTGAAGCCTATGCTCTGATACCACTGAATGATTTCTAACTTAATTGTACATATTTATTTTCGAAATTTTTATGCACAATAAGGATCAATTACAATTTTTCTATGATTTGTTTCATGCATGCATCGGTTTGTTTCAATAACTAGTTTTAAAACTTTATTAAAACAAACATGGGCTCCGAATTTTATACCTAGAAGTTCTCTAAAACTTCTTGACGATCCGGAGACGTTGAGGATGCTTGTCGCTGCGCCGGATGCCTCCGAGTATTCACCAAACTCTAAACAAGATTGGAGAGAGAAGAGCTAGCCTCTCAATCTCCAATAGGGTTTAGAATCCAATTACTAACCCCTCTTTAGTTCCCTTGAGAAGAAGATCTCTGAAAACCAAAACTAACTCAAGAATTAAGGTGAAATTCGTGGAGAATTATGGAGAGAGAAGTTTGCACAAGAAGATAATGAATGAATTAACAAGGTAATGAGATAAACTTGTATTTATAAGTTCTCTCCAAATTACCTATTCATGTGCAACCTCTTGCCCATGATTTCATGCAAACTTCCATCTAACCATCCATTATTTGCTAACAAATAATCTTAGCCACGAATTAAATCAGTTATGGACCAATTCCATGCATGATCTAATTAATTCTTAAATTAATTCAGCAGAAAACTGTCCGGACCGGTCGACCGTTCGCGACAATAAAATATTTCATCGCAATGTTTGGTTGACCGACCGATAGATTCGGTCGACCGTTCCGAACAGACGAAAATTCCATGTTATCGGTCGAGACGTGTCCGGTCGATCGTGCACCGATCGGTCGACCGTTTACTGTTAACCGGTCGACCGTTTTTGCACAGTACTGCAGACTTGTCAAATTTCGGTTTAACCCCTACAAAATTTGACATTTCGAGATTAGTAGTAAATTCACGACTTATGTAACATATTATCCTATGTAACGATAAATCATTACACCCCACAATATTTACATCACATATGAATTTAATTTAGATTCTAATTATGTTATTAATCACAACATAGCTTTGATTTTGCTTGTTCACCCCATGTGTCATATTTTCTACATGAAACCCGACACATATTATGAACTCAAAATCCCCATTTCTTGTTTCCCAGTTTTGTGGTGTGTCCTATGGGAGGATCTAAACTAAGTTGGCAGTGATATTAAGAGCTTAATATCACAAGCTATAAGCGGTATCTAGCTACACATTATAGCTCCCAATTAGTTAGATGTCTTAATTCCACTCGAACCAAAACCCGATCCAGTTAGTGATGGAGTGCACCACTTGTGTCCGTCCCTTGCCTAATGATATTAAGAATACACACAAAGTAGTATTGTGCCATCTTTGTATTTAGTATTCATTTCTTGATCTCTTTAAGCTAGTTACAAATATGTGACTTAACTCAAATCACATTGTGCACATTATAACTTTGTTTTATCAAGGGGCCCACTAATATCATCACTCAATTAAGAGGGGCAATGATAATCTTTTGACTAACTATCTTCTCCAACAAAAGTCATACTTAACCAACTAATGCATTTACACTACACTCAACGATAGCTGAAGATGCTAGTCTAATCAAGCATTTCTTAAGTGATCGGATATAAGTATCATATCAAAGGACCAAGGACACAGTAAAATATTAATGACACAGAAACACATTTCTATAATATTTTACTTATTAGGTCTATTCAGTATACAAAAGTAGTATTTTTCCTCTTTGTGTACCCGTGTTGTCACTCACTTGTAGAGCTACAATGATCTATGACCAACACGACAATCATAACTCGGTAATTAATGTCCCATGTTAATTACCATGATTGCGAATATCTTTTGTTTTATGTAAACCAATATCTTTCAGAGCTCTTCGGTTAAGGACCAAGAGCCTCTTCCTTAACACTTCAAAAAGACGAATAACATAAACAAGGAACAAAATGATTTCTCATTCAATTCATAATAATTGACATTTAAAAGTAAAACTTTTAGAACACATTCCCTTCAACTCCGTCATGTAACTCCCAAAGTTTGTGGAGGTACCTTTCAAGGGTTGGTAAATGGGGTTTAAAATCCACAAAGTAACTGAAGAAAACCTTCTCCCAACACTTTAGTGCAGCCACCACTTGTTGCTTGGTGCACATCGCAACCTTGACTCCTTCCTTTAAATCCGGCTGGACGAACTCTAGATTTGTCTTCGCCTTGATCTTGACACCAGCCCCAAACAACTCGGCCCATATCCTAGGCTTCAGCCCCTCGCCAACACTTGCCGAAACCAACTCAGAACTTCGAAAAGCCACATCTCCATGAATTGTTTTTGCTGTTTGAGGAGGCTCATGGCTGCCACCCTCCTCCGACAACCCCATATCAGTGCTAGAATGCACCCAACACTCCATTTGAGCAAGAAATCAGTGGTGGAAGTGAAGCAAACGTGAGAAAATGACCTAGGAAACCATAGGTTTCCCCATGCCTTCCCAGAGCTTCTTTCTCCTCTCTAAGACTCTCGGTTTTAACTAAAGCTGATTTTTCCTTTTCTCTTCTTCTCTCCTTTTTCTCCTTCTTCTTCTCCCTTTATCTTCTCTCACTTTTACTCTCCTCCTTCTCCTTTTCTTTTTCTCTCTTGTCACTTCTTCATCCTCTTCTTTCTCTCATTTCTTCTTTATCCTTCTTGAGGAATTTGAAGAAGTCTTGAGCAAGGACTTCAATGTCCTCATTCTCCTCTCTTCTCCTTGTCTCATCAAAATTTGCATGTAATGCCAAGGTTAGACTCTTCTTGGAAGGTTCCTTCTCCTTTCGATGACTCAATTGGAGTTCATACGCCATGTGATTTCCAATTAGTTCCTTCATTTTTAATTTGGTAAGGTCGTGAGCTTCCTCGATTACTACCACCTTGTCTTCCTGATTAATTCGTTTTATATTAAATCGCAAGTGCACGGCCACGTTGAAGCGGTGGGAAATATGGGTCGCTCCACAGGGAGGTGTGTCGACTTTTGGTTTGTTCGAAGACGAGTGGTAAAGAAAGGAGAGAAAGATTGATTACACTAAACTACACTAAAATGCAAAAGGAAATGGAAGATAAGCGATAAAACTAAGCCCCATAGGGGGGTAGAGAAATAATGTGAATATAAAGATGTGTGTGTGTGTGTTAAATTATGCTCCTCACAACATGTAGTACATGAAATCATAAAACTAAATCCAACTTTGCCTCCACATGAAATAAGATAAGACTATATCGTTAAAACATACAAGACAATAATTGGAATGAAGCTAAATGAACTAATGTATAAAAACTAGACCCTACTATGCCTCCACATGAAATAAGATAACCCAATATCATTAAAATATACAAGGCATTAACCAATGTAAATGCAACAAGAGTACATACACTACAAATTGTGTTTCCAATATTAATTCCATCCATATCCTCACCTTATCATTCCCCATAAAATAGGTCCACTAATCTAAGCATAAGCTAAGATTCATTCAAGAGCATTAGCATATCAAAGATAAGAGTGAAATCCCATTAGATGGTTATGGAAATCATATAAGGTTCAAGGGATTAAAATAACACACACCTAATACACTACATATCACATATTTCTCCACCCCCAAATGGGGATGGAACTACTCACTAATCATTACACTACAACCTACATTAAAATGAAACATTCCACTGAAATGAAATTAGACGAAGCAAGAAAGGAATATTAAAGAAGTTAATTGAAAGGAACATAAACTAAAGAAACATGCAAGAATTAAAAGACAAGATTAAAAGAAACTAAGAACAATTATTTTATTAACAATGACTCACATTGAAGGTAGCATTCTTCTCCACCTTGAGTTTTGCTTCAAGGCTTACTCAGTAGAGAGAATGCCACCAAGCAATGGGTAGTTTACAATAGAAGGTGAAGAGTTCTATTTATAGCCATAGAAAAAGGTGATCCGGGACAATCCCCTGGTATGGGACTAAACAAATACCAGAAATAAAATAAACACACTCTAATACACATGACCACCAAAGCTTAGCGGATTCGGAGCCAAACAGATCGCCAGTTTGTGGTCCCAGACCGCCAATTGGCGGTCTATCGGGTCTGGACCCGTCTGGAATTTGTTGTGGGCTTTTCTAGATGTCTTTGTTGGTCTTTGATGCATATACTTCGTTTATTGGAGCTCCGACCCGAATCGAATTGCCAAAATACTCCCCATGATGTTGTGGAGTTTTCTGTTTTGCTCTTTGGTCCTTCGGTCTTACGTTCAAGTCCTTCTCCCTTGCATCTTAGTCCCCAAGTCTCACAACTCAGTCTTTTTTCCCTGCTCTTGGGTCCTTTTATGCTTCATCTCTTCAAACCTATTTATTTCTGAAATGCAAACATAAAACTCGTCACGTAGCATTTCTTAGGTGTAAGATAATGGATATAAGATACAAATATAAGCAGGAAATGATGTCAATCACTTCCCAATCGTTGCTTAGACACCGGAGGAACTTCCTTGTCATCTCTCCTTCATTAAGATTTGATTCCAAGAACAAATAGAGAGTTAGTGATATCGGTGAAATGAGTGTTCATTTTGCTTATGTTCTCACCGATTTGCTCAGAAAAAAATTCATATTTATGCATGAGGGACTAATGCGAGTTTCCTTAGTCTTACTATCTCCCTCATGATGCATTTTAAGCATATGCCATATTTCATGTGCACATTCACAACCCCTAATCCTATTGTATTCTCCCTCATTTAGGCCACAATAAAAAATGTTCATAATTTTTTAACATCTTTAACATAAAAAAATGTTCATTTCAACATCTTTCAATTTAGCCCTAGTTAAGGTAGCTAACCCTTCTTCCTTAGGAGGGGTGTATGAGGTTTGAATGAACATCCAATACTTAAGGTCACTAGGGATTAAGAAAATCTTCATTTTATTCTTCCAATAATAGTAGTTTGACCCATTAAGCAAATGTGGTCTAGTGGTGCACAATCCCCCTACATGATTAGAAGTGGATGTCATGCTAAAATATTGTTAAGTATAGAAATTTAACTAACAAGCCTCTAATACCAATTTTCAGGATTGTGTATGGCCCTCACTTTTAAATTAATCTATCTACTTCCTTAAACAAACAAAGATGCAGCGGAATAAAATAAACAAGTAGAGAAATGAAAACCACAATGAAGAAGGTGGATTTTTGTAGAGGTTCGGATCCACCCTCGGATCCTAGTCCTCTCTTTCAAACTCCTCTCGAATCACCGAGCTTCGCTTACGACTTCACTATCCGCTCCCCGTTCCGGGCTGGGAGACAACACCTTTACAATTCCTCAAGCTCGCGAACAACCTTCACCGACCTTGGCTCCTCCTCACACAATCCGAGAGGGACACTTCCTGCTCTCACCAAAGTCTATATTGTTTGTGTCTTGGGTTTCCACCAAGACCCTTGCTTCCTTGACAAACAATTGGTGGAGTGGAACTACACTCTCTAATTCTTGAGCACGCTTAGAGTAGGATATGGAAATGATCTAAAGTGTGAAGGTTTGAGCTTTTGAGTGTTTTGAGCTTTCTCTCTAGTGTGTTGAACAAATAGAAGTGGGAGAGTTGTGTAAATATGTCTTGGTAACATCAATTTATAAGCTCCTAAGAGGTTATAGCCGTTGGGATAAAAGTAGTAAGTGATTGTGCAAGAAACACAAAACAGAAAATCACAAGGCACAGTTCTGGGCACAATCGGTTGACCGAAAAAGGTCTAACGGTCGACCGCACGTCATCCAAAAACGAAGTCCAGGAAAGTCCGGAAAAGTCTAGAAACAAATGGTCGACCTAGCAGGCAACGGTCGAATGAATTACGGTTGTAACTAAGGTTCACTTCAGTTATCGATCAAACTAACGGGATGGTTAGGTCGAACTAAAAATAACATGCACTTAGGGGTTTGTCAAAACGTTTAGGTTCAGTCGAGTAAAATGGTTGAGTTGGTGGCCAAAAATAACAGGCACTTGGGAAGACAGAAAAAGTCTTCATTCGGTCGGCCGCGAAGAAGACATCGTTCAATCGGTGACCAGAAGAAATCCAGGGGTTTTGGAAATACGACCTTTGGAGAATAAGACAAGTCTACGATCATTTGACACGTGTAGACAATCGAAAAAAATGCTCAAAGCCGTAAACCGGTTTAACACTGTTGGCTAACATATTTAACTGATCTAATTGCTCGAACTGAGAACTAGTTTGGTCAACCAATTTGGCTCAGACAATTCAGGTTTGGTTTAAGTGTTTTCCGGTCTAAGTTTGGGTGACCTATTGAAGTCCACAAGTGCTGAAATTTTGTGTGTGACTTCTCTAAGGAACCTAGTATGTATGTGATTGGTTATTTATTCTAGTATGCTCAAGTACACAAAGTTCCTAAGACTCAAAAGAAATATAAATACATGTCTTCAATGAGCTTGATTACATGTGTTGGCTTGAATTCCTTTCTTCGTTAAGTCTTGATCACCTGTAGAAGTTAGCACAAGGCAATATGTATGTTATGCAATATTTGTGCTACTGTACATTTATTATAGTTAAGATTAGGTTGATTAAATCATCAAAACATAGATTAAGGCCAAAAAAGCCAACACCTTCTTCGTCCACACCGTCAATGGAGAAGCGATCTTCATAAAGTCAAGAACAAAGCGCCGGTAATAACCTGCAATCCCACAAAGTTTTTGACCTCTAATGCTGCATCACTGTCTCAATTTTTGCTTGGTCCACCGGATATTCCATCCTTTGACACGATTTACCCACGGAATGGCACGCTATCATGACAAAACTCACACTTCGAGTACCTGGCATACAAGTGATGTTCCCTCAACATCTACAATATGGTCTACAAATGCTCTCTGTGTATCTCGTGATCCGGGGAGTAGACTAGGATATCACAAACTGATCCAAGAACAAATTAAAATCCTTGTTCGCCAAAACCATGAACATTGCAGATGTGTTCGTCACTCCAAAGGACATCACCAAAATCACTTGCGGAAGCAGCATGTTTCAACGCATTTGTGTAAACCTGATGAGTTGTTCATGCCAATTTAGTAGAGAAGGCTTTCGATTGAATGCTCACCTTTTGCGGTATGGACGGACGATTAAGTCACCTTTTGTGGTGGAAGCTCCATCAAGCAGAGAAGGCTTTCGACTAAAAAAGAGAAGAGACAAGACAAACCCGATAGGGTTGACCTTTACCTCCCTACCTATAAGAAGCGATTGAATGCTCAACCGATAGGGATCTGCTCTTTCCGGTAGGTATACGAGGATGCTACTCGTGCCGGTGAATTGATAGGTTAACTTTCAGCCTGACCTCTCAGGTAAGTGAAGTGGAAGGCTCCACGACCTCCACCACTTCTGCGGAATGCAACGATCCATCCGTCACCACAGAGAGTAATGAAACAACTCCAAATAGCAGATCAAGTCTGCCAGCTCATGTCCATACAACGCGGGAAAAGTTGTCTTCGACTTGTCATCATCTCTGATCCTCAACTGATGGTATCCGGATCTTAAGTCAGTTTTTGAGAAGAACTTCGTGGTCTTCAACTGATAAAAAAGGTCATCAACCCTTGGCAACGGATAACGGTTCCTGATCATCATCTTATTCAACATATGGTAGCCGACACACATACTCATGGAACCGTCCTTCACGAACATAACAGGGACTCCCCATGATGACACACTCGGTCAAAATAACCCCTTGTCCATCAACTCCTGCAACTAAACCATCAGCTCAGACAACTCTACAAGGGTCAATCCATATGACGCCTTAGATTGAGGCGTAGTACCGGGAAGTAGGTCGATAGCAAACTTAGTCCCTCGATATGGAGGTAATCCTGCCAGGTCCCCGGGGAACACATCGGCAAAAACCCAGACTATCTTCACATCCGCTAGGTTGGGTCCTTGACTCTCAGTCAACATTGCTTCGCCATAATGCTACACATCCCTGAATCAAAAGCTTCTGCGCTTTTAGTGCGGAAATTATGATACAACCCTCTCTATCACGCATGCCACAGACCACCAGTCACCGACCCACTTCACTTGGAATTAAAATCCTCGGTTCTCGACAATGAACTTGCACGTCATAACAGAACAACTAGTCCATTCCTAGTATCACTTCACAATTGCCAACATGTCAAACTCTCATCGCAGATGTTAATGCCGACAACGTCCACAAATATCACTGACACTGTCCTCAGCTGACCTCCGTTTCTTCTCAGGACGACACCCGAATCTGTTCTTCAACTAGCTTCTATCACGGCGACTACAACCTCCAGCTCTACTATACCGATTGTACTGCTGCCCAATACCCTGCTCTCTTGGGTGTGACTCAGGTACTTAACATCTAAGGTCATAGCACTACGATGTATGTCCTCTAGTGTCCGAGGCATCCTGGTAAGCACTGCTCGCCGAAGCAGGTGTTGAAGTCTCTAAGTCAACTTCATCGCCCTCTGCTCAGGCGTGCTGAAGATCTCTGCACTGTATCTCTCTAAACAATTGAATTCGTAGGTATACCAATCAAAGTGTCAATCTCCCGGTTGAAGCACCAAAAACACACGCGTCGGACAATAGCGACCATGTTGTGGAAGTTTCTTCTTCCTAAACTCTCTAGAAAGTCATCCCAACTAATCGTGGTGGCACCACCAAACACCACCGCTACGGTCGTCCTCCACCAACTAATCACTAGCCCACTGAAAATATATGTGGCCAGCTCCACCCGCCACTTCGACAAACAAGCAATCGCCTCGAAGATTTGTTGTATCCTGAGAATCCAAACATCTATTACCTCTGGCTGTGTTTGTCCAACAAAGTGGGTGGGTGCTGATGCATAAAGCGGTAAAGAACCTCGACTTTGTCCTCAAACTAGGGCCTCTTGTGTGCTCCTCCATAAACACGCATAAGTGCTCAAGCTGGTTGATTGAATTCATATGAAGCATATATTTGTGTCCTATATCCTTTATTTTAAGCCTAAGAAATGCTACATAACGAGTTTTATGTTTAAGTTTCACGAACAAACAGGTTTGAGAAGAAGATAGTCAAAAAGGACTTAAAAGCAAGGAAAAGGACTGAATTGGAGGACTTATTGAATGAGATGCAAGAGAGAATGACCCAGATGTAAACCAAAAGGACCAATGAGCAAATCAAGAAGCTCCACACCATCATGTGGAGTATTTTGGCAATTAGATATGGGCCCAAATATCAACAACCAAATCGGGTTCACCAAACATCAAGAAATCAAGCCAGAAACATGCCATTCAAATCTAAACTCGATCCAACCAATCCAGACCGCCAATTTGCTGTCATAATGACTCCAAATGGTTCATGGTTTTTTCGGGTGTTCAATTATGTTATTATATGTCTATTTATAGTATGCGTTTAGTCCCATACCGGGGGATTGTTCCCGATTACCTTTTTCTATGACTATTAATAGAACTCTTCGTCCTCCTTTGAATTTACCCATTGCTTGGTGGAATTCTCTTTACTTAGGGTAAGACTTTTAATTTTTGCATGCTTAGTTTAATTTCGTTTTGTCTTCTTTTCTTAATGAGTAGTGAGTAGTTCCATCCCCATTTGAGGTGAATGTGATGTAGAATATGTGATAGTAATGGATTCTTTAACTTGTGTCATTTCATATGCTTAATATAGATCTATACCTGTAGCATGCTTAAACTTGTATTAGATGAGATAATGTCCAAACTAGGTACTTATCTCATGCTAGCTTTAGAGTTTATCTTGTTGCTTTAATGGTTTGATGGGAATGACTTCTTATGTATGGATTCATGTTTGGTGCACATTCACATGAATGATTTAGGTTGTATGTAAGAATGATTGATGCTCTCATGGCCACACTATGTACTTGTTGCGTGTTTGATAATCTAAAATCAACCTCAAGTTGATGTGAGATATGCATGTTCATGGTTTTCCATGTACTATTGTGTATCCTACACTTAGATTCTACTTGTATGCCACACAAACTACACTTGTTCCTAATTGAAATGAAGATCCACTCACTCACACATACCTACACAGCTCCACTCCATGAGGGTTTAGTCTACTTGTTAGTTCATTCGTAGTTTAGTTTAGTGTAATCAATTTCTTGTCCCCTCTCTTCCCACTTGCCTTCGAAAGAACCAGAGTTGACACACCTCCCTGTGGATCGACCCATACTTGCCCCGTCTTCGCCGACGTCGTGCAATTGTGGTATTTAAAATGCATACATCACTAGCCTTGCATCACTCGTTGTTCCTCCTCATGAGAAATGGGTGTGGAGGAGTCCACACGCCTTGCACTAACACCTCGATGGAGCAATATTTGCCCACCAAAATAAGAAATATCACACTCATAAGACCAATGGGACAATGCTAAAAGGTTCTAGCTTGGGTTGTAAATGAATGGGACACATCAGTCAAAACAAATTAAAAACCAAGCGAAAAAGGGACATTAACTAAACACCGTCAAGTCGAGACCTCATTAATAATAGTAAAAAATATAACAAGATGATAATGTCAGAGTACAAAGTGGAAGGAAAATACAAGAAACTCTGAACTCCTACTAGATGACTTCTAAGAGGAGACGGAAAATACATCACACATGATCCAGTCCAAGCGTCCCAAGCCCAAGTCACCTCCGGTTGCAAACCGCGTCCCACCTGCACACCACTAGTCACGATTGAGTCTCAAATCAAGACTCAATACACCACCCCAGCCTGACACCCTACAAGGTCTAGCCATCCCTGACGGCTCACACTGGTCTCGTGTCCCAAGGTGATCACGTGTCCAGTGAAGCCGAGCGTGCACCTCAACCCCACCACGCATCCGATCTACAAGGCAACACACAACCCGCTCTCGTGGCAGAACTGTCACACGTCCAAAAGTGACCACGTACCCAGCCAGGCTGAGCGTGCACCCTCGACAAGACTACGCATCCGGCCCACAAGGCAACACCCTACTCAAACAACGCGCTCGAGCCCGTAAGAAACGCTCCTAAATAGCCACCCGTCACAATGCTGGTGAGCTGACCAGTTCTGCATCCGACTTCGGAAGCCGAGCACACACCCGAGCCCGTGAGCAACACTCCCTTACAGTCACTCGTCACAACGTGAGTGGACCATTCCGAGCCGCAACAACACAAGGGAAAACACGGCTTCGGGAATCCAACCCCAACGCTTGAGCCTACGAGCCTAGCTCTAGCGGGCACTCGCAATAATGCTAGTAAGCCATCCTGGACCGCCAAATAATGGAAACACCCTAACATCTAGTCTTACGTGCCTCACACGCCAACCTCGCTACCCGAACACACGCCTGAGTCTGTGAGCAACGCTCTAATAACCACTCGTCACAACGTGGGTGAACGATCAGTCCCCCGAACCTCTCACAGTCTCACGAACAAGGGGGTATATGCAATTTACCCCACAAAGCACAGGTCAACGACCCCCACAATATATATAAAATAATAAACATGAACCAAACTACAAAATCATATAAGCAGCATGAAGAATATATAGCTCTAAATTCACAATCATGGTACAGGAGTATAAACGTTATTCTCCTAAATTTCCTTATAATTCACAATTCGCAAAAGTTCGGGGGTAAAAGAGCAATTAGTCCAATTATTACTTAATGAAGCACATACAACCAAATCTAAGGTTTTCCATGCAATTTATCTCGTTATTAACTATTAAACCAAATACAACTAATTTCAGGATTTTCCAGCAATTAATCCAATTATCTGATCTTTAATGAATTACCATAAAATTTGATATTTATTATGTAATTAACCCAACTACTTATCAATAATTCAAATACAATTTAATCAAAGGATTATTTTCGTAAAATATCCAACTTAACTTTCCAACCAAATATTAAACTAGTCCAGGGGCCTCCAACGCAATTAACCAGCACAAACCACACCCCCTCTCAACCCTAGCCGAAAGCTTCGTTGGCACTCCTAGTGCCCCGACGATCTTCCGTTGGTGGTCTGCCCAGCTTAGTTGGCAGCAGCAGTAGCGGCGGCCACCGCCACGAGCGCAGTGGCGCATCCTCATGGTCGCGCGTGGCTTCACCGTTGCCAGGGCTGCCAATCTGCCCAGTACTCCTCCGGTGCACTACTCTCTCCCTACCCGATCGAGCCCGAACCTAAAAGTAGGGTAGATGGCGTACCTTGACTCGATCGAGTCAAGAAAAGCTCGCCCGCGGAGAAAAGGACAACTTCCCCTCCGCGCGGACGCAGGACTCGTCGAGCTCCTCGTCGTCGCTGTTGGAGTTGGGTGAGAGAGGTGAGGATGAGGGGGAGAGAGATGGGTTAGGGGAGGGGTTAGGGATTTGGGGAGAGGAGGGGGGGTTCCACACTCATGGTGACATGAGTTTAGATACCAAAAAGAATGACCGGAAAATGTAATTGAATTTTTTGTTGGGATGCATTTCCCAAACAACAATATTAGATCTTTACACGCGCCAAAGTAAAATTTGACGTGGTTCACAGGCTAAACAGAAATTTTATGTTGGTGCATATGCTAACAAATGTTTTAAAAACCGAACCGAAGATTGAACTGAAAACAGCTCGGTTTGGTTCAAAGTGGTTGAACCATCGTTCAACCTGGTCCAACCGATGATGACGTCAGCATGACATCAGCATTTTGTGAACTGAGGGTTGAACCAAACCGATTCCGTAGCGGCGGTCCAACCGACGGTCCGACCCATTGAACCGATTTTTCCTATTATTTTTTAACATAATAAGTAACAACCAAGTACCTAAACTATGAACAATTCAACAAAATTTATCCATTTGTAAAATAACTTAATTAAAATCAGTAAAAAAAATGAACAAACATGTAACTAAGTAATATTAGTCTTTCTTCTAACAAATGAACAAACATTTACTTCAACATCTAAAGCAGTAGGGGTGATAGACTGTCCTAGAGATCGGCCGGTCTGCCGGCCTTGGTGGAGATCGCGAGCGGTGGCGGTGCGATGAGGGGTGGACCGGTGGAGATCGCGAGGGTGGAGGTGTGGTGCGGGGTTGGGGAAGGAGTAGTAAAAAGTAAAAATCTTAGAATTTAGGTCAAAATTGAACAAAAAATATAACAATAAAAACCAAATTTTGTTTAAATTGAAAAAACCGGATTTTTCGGTTCGACCTAACCGAAAAAACCGATCTGTTCGATCGTTTTTTTCGGATTTCTTCGGTTCGCTCCGGTTCACGAGAGAATCCAGTTTTTTGACCGAGCCGACCGGTTTGCTACCGGTTCACGGTCCAACCCGGTCCGACCGCCGGTTCGGTCCGGTTTTTAAAACAGAGATGCTAACATGTGGGTCGCAGTTACATCCTTAGTTTTATAATAAATAATAAAAAAAATTGCATCCAAGCCGGACCAAACACATTATATTCAATTTACATCTGTAAAATTTATGAAATATTCCCTGAATAAATTAATAAATATTATTAGATTAAAATTAAACCCACCGTTTACCGACGATCTCTCTCTCTCACCTCTCTTCTCTCTCTCCTATCCATCTCTTTATTCTCTTGAAACACGCCCTCTCCCTTCTGTCTCTTTCTTGTCTACTATCTCTTCCAATGTTCTCGTGATTATAAAATCCCCATTTTCGGTTTATTGCCACATTTCCATTTACATTGTTCGAACTGCCTTTTTTTGTTCTACCAACAACTCCAATCTCTTTTACTTTTATTGTTAGAACCCAAACCTTGATTAGAGGGTTAATGGTGATTAAGGAGGTGTTTTGCATGGGGAAGAGGCGGGCTACAGTGGTCTGGTGATGGGTGAGAGGTGTAGAGTTGCGGGTTACTGTAGCGGAGAGATCGGTTGGGGGTTTAAAACGCATTTCTCTCTCTCTCTCTCTCTCTCTCTCTCTCATTCTCTCCATTTCATCTTTCTTCTCATTCTTGCAGTTGAGGCGCCGATCGGAGGAGACGAGGACGACGCGCGGGCAGAGGTCGGACGTCCAGAGGAGGCGCGGCGCGTGCTCGAGGTCTACAGGAGACGACGTGCGTGAGCGAGCTCCGGCGTTTCGTCGTCGTTGGTTGAGGTATGTCGACTCATTAGTGTGGTTTTGTGTTGTTAACCCTTGTGAAGGGTTGTGTTGGTCGGACGGGGAGGTCGGAGACCTCCTCGGCGTTGTTTTCCGTGGAAAACCTCGGCTGGTGCGAGGTGGAAGACGACCAACGGTCGACCGGTCCCTTCGGGCGGTAGACCGAATGTAGTGTTTTTGCCCGACTTTAACCTTCACCGGTCGAACGATGCCTGGTGGTGGTCGACCGGTAGTGCATATTGCCGGTGAGTTGGGACATTTCTGCCTGTTGTCGGTCGACCGGTGCTTTGGGTCGTTCGACCGGAACTTAAGTGTACTGAGTAGATTGGTATGAATTGTTCGACCGATTGTATATTGCGTTCGACCGATTGTATGTTGTTTGACCGTTGGAGGTTTGCGTTCGACCGATTATATGACTTAGAATAATAGGTTGACTCTGTCTGTTTTCGGTCGACCGAGACCCCTGAGTCGGTCGACCGATAGAATTGAATTTAATGTTGACCAGACTCCGGATTTTGACCTCGTTCGGTCGACCGGTTTTAGACCTTTGTTCGGCCGTTGGGGATTGTGTTTTTTGCGCAGCGGTAGACCGTGTTAGGCGTACGGTCGACCGATTCCTTTCTGGAACCGGTCGACCGAATCACCTCTTCTGGTCGACCGTTTGGGCCCAGAACAGAATTCCTGGTTCCAATTTTTGAACGCCAACTTTGTCCACGGAAACCCGTGTCCTCGCCTTGTGCGTGAGCCAGGTGGTGACGGTGGGCGCATGATGCGTGCCTGCCCAGGGACCGCCGTTGGGAAGAGTGTGGGTGTTCGGGACGCGTCACCTCCGTGTATGGACCGTGACTTGAGATGGATGATTAGCACTTTGTAGTGTAGCAGGCCTGAGAGATCGCGGATTCTAGTGTTGATGTTTGTGCGGGCACGCAACTCGCGTTGGGTGAGGTGACTACCGGCCTTCGGGGTACGGAGGTCGCTGCCCTGCTTTTATAGCGGCGCGGTTGGTGTTTGCGGCTCGTGGAGCGTGATGACCTGGCAGACTTCGGTCTGGACCCGTCCGATGTTGTGCCGGACGTTTTGATGGACCACCGATGCTGTGCCGGTGATGCCGCCGAGGTTGTGCCGGCGATGATGATTGTTGGGCCGAGGTTGTTCCGGCTATGTTGATTCCTCGACTGGGCACCTATCGAGATGTTGTTGTTATACCTTCCGGGCGACGGCCCCGTTGGTCCCTGTGGCTCCGACCACTGAGATTTGCAGATCTGTATTCTATCGGCGTGCAGGCGTGACAGAGGTTCCCTGCCGAACCCTTGAGTAGTGTAGCCGCGTGTGGGGGTGCGATGTCGCGTGCTGTATGGCTGCATGTGCCTGCAGTAGGTCTCCTCGGGAGACTCGTTGTTGATTGTCGGACTGATGTCCTGTTTTACCCTTCGGGGGAATTGTTTTTCCATTCTGTCGATGCTATGACATGCTCCTAGTATGATAGGTTCATTTGTGTAATGCATGCATATAGGTGAGTTGGCATACGGGGTTTCCTTCTGGAAACTCAGGCATTGTTGTTATATATTTTCAGGACCGCAGTAGGTCCAGTTGGGTGGTGATCGGCGGGCACGCGCATTTTGGAGTCGGATCCTCTTCTCGGGCCGCTGAGGTCGGCATGATTACGTTTTATCTTCTGTTGTCGTTTTGTTGTAATCATGTATTATTTTGACAAACTCTGATGTAATTTTGGTGCACCGCTATTTGTTTATGAGAAGTAACAGTCCCGTCTTTGATTATTGAGTTCTTGTGTCTTGATTACAATTTTTAAATTTTCCACTGTTTCGGGATGTCACAACTTGGTATCAGAACGGTCGATTCCTATGCGGTTCCCAATGAAATCACCCTTGTAATAATAAGACTCATGCATTTTATCTTTTAGCATGCATACATGGCTGAAGTTTGTGATTGTTTCTTCTGTCAGATGGCACCTAGGCGCGTGAGGAGTTCTCCACGCGATCGCGATCCCAGTGACGACACTTTTGGTGCTCATTGGGACAGGTTGGGCGAGTTTCTGGAGCGTCAGGCAGCTCAGAACGCCCAGGGCGGAGTGGGAGCTGAGCACGATCGGTTTATGCGTCAGCACCCGCCGACTTTTGATGGCAGGAGGGCCCCTGAGGTTGCGGAGGACTGGATCTTCCGGATGGAGAAGATCTTCCGCGCTATTGGAGTAGCACCTGAGAGGATGGTGGAGTTGGCCACCTATGTGTTCGATGGCGAGGCCGCCAACTGGTGGAGATCCACGTCCACAGTTCTATTTGATGATCGTGTGGATGTCAGCTGGGAGGAGTTCTTAGAGGTGTTCCATGAGCAGTACTTCCCCCAGCATGTCAGGGATCAGATGAGAGAGGAGTTTATGTCGCTGGAGCAGAGGGAGATGACTCTGGCGAGCTACATCAGCAGGTTCAATGCTTTAGAGCGTTACTGCCCTGACATTTGTGTGACACCTGAGCAGCGAGCGAGGAAGTTCGTGAGGGGACTGAGGCAGCCGCTCCGATCTCGTGTGATCAACAGCATGCCGCGGACCCTTGCAGATGCGGTGAAGCATGCTACCATCATCTAGCAGGACCAGAGGGAGTGTATTCAGGTAGCCGTGTAGCCGGTCGTAGGGCAGGGAACCCGGGCAAGAGGCCCAGGTTCGATGGAGGAGGAGCACGTCAGTCAGGAGCGTGCACTTATTGTGGGAGGTTCCATCCAGGACAGGAGTGTCCCCGTCGGACTGGAGCGTGTATGGGTTGCGGCCAGATGGGGCATTTTGTCTGTTATTGTCCTCAGAGGCAGGGAGAGCCGAGCAGGAGGCCAGGACCACCAGCAGTAGGCAGAGGCGGAGGCAGCCGATCAGTTGTTTCACCGGGCCAGGGCAGGAAGACCTGGCGAGTCTTCACTATTCAGGCTGAGGAGGCGAGGGACTCCAACACCGTCGTGGAAGGTACGCTTTCAGTTTCTGGTTCAGTAGCTCGGGTGTTGTTTGATTGTGGCTCCACTCACTCCTTCATTTCGGAGAAGTTTGCTGGCGAGTTGGGTCGGACCCCTGTGCTGCTGACTGATGTTTTGGAGGTCAGCACGCCCATGGGTGAGGTGGGCACTGTGGGGAGCTTTTTCCCCAGCACCACAGTTGCTTCGGGAGACCATGATTTTCCGGCAGATCTGGTCTTGTTACCGATGGTGGACTTCGACGTCATACTGGGGATGGACTGGATGTCACAGTACGACGTACGGGTCTTTTGCCGCGAGAAGAAGATTCTGATTCCGATGGAGGGCTTGCCAGATGTTCTGATCAGAGGTGCGAGGAGCAGAGGAGGTCGTCTGATTGTGTCTGCGGTTAAGGCACAGAGACTGATACAGCAGGGATGCAGAGCGTTTGTGGCCACGCTGGTAGTTCCTGATCCTGAGACGAGGAGGCTGGAGGACATAGAGATTGTGCAGGAGTTTCCGGATGTGTTTCCAGCAGAGATTCCAGCGTTACCGCCGCACCGAGAGATCGAGTTCGGCATCAAGTTGGTAGCGGGTACGACACCTCAGTCGAAGGCACCGTATCGTATGGCACCTGCTGAGTTGACAGAGCTGAAGAAGCAGTTGCAGGAGTTGATGGAGTCCGGGTTCATTCGACCAAGTGTTTCCCCATGGGGAGCGCCTGTGCTCTTCGTGAAGAAGAAGGTGTTGGCTTTTTGGCAAATGATTGCTTATCCGTTTTGATGATTAATCAACATATAACTTAAACACATGTAATTCGTTCATATCACTCTTGCACAATACACATATATTGTTTTGTACTAACATTTCAGGTGACAAGTTTAACGAGAAATGAAGTTGAAGAGTAGATAGGTTTACATTATTGTCATTAGGATTTAAATGTAACTTGAGCACTTAAATCTTGATGCATTGCATATCACTACTCTTTAGGATTCCATAGAAGTAGAACTAAACGTTCAAATTCCATACAAAACTTCTTTAGAAATCAATCAAACCTTATCTAGGAATTCTGCACTCAACCGGTCGACCGGTCGACCATCTGGTTCGACCGTTTAATCTAAAAACTATTTTCTGAACCCTTTCGGTCGACCGAACTGTGTTCTGGTTCGACCGGTTCATTAGAATAACTTAAGGTATTTTGGTCGACCGATCAACTGTTCATACGTGCTGGAAGACACGTGCCTTAGTGCAAACCGGTCGACCGAAAGTCCTTTTCTGTTCGACCGGTTGATTCCTATTTTTGTCCTCTTTTGTGACCGTTATACTTGTTGTATTATACAACGGTCGTATACACATACTTTCACCATACCCCGAAATACATAGCTTAACCGGTCGAACAAATCTTATTTACCGGTCGACCGTTTGACCATTGATCGTTCGTAGCATTCTTCCTGCTATCGGTCGATACCACCTTGGTTCGACCGGTCACACTTTGTCTCTACCGAACCTTCACATCGGTCGACCTTTTCCTTGTTTCGTCCGACCGGTACACTTAAGTTCCCTCCCAGTCAGTTCGACCGTTCCTCGTTTGTCTGACCGTTTGACTACTATTCACGTAACCGGTCGACCGTTTCATTATTACCGGTCGACCGAACTTTGACAGAATTGCTTCCTGAATCTCTGGTTTGTGTATCTTGCACAAAACCCAATCAAATCTTTCTCAAACGGCTAGAAAACTTAAGAGGCTTATATATAGAGCTTAGATCATCTTTACAAGGTCACCAATCCATTCTCTAAGCTCTCATTGTGCTAAAAACTTCCAAGTGCTCTTACTCTCTTTATTGCTCTCAACCACTCTCTTGATCAATCATTCAATTGCATTCATCATCAATTCAAGTGCTCAAGAGTAGGTTACACAAAGTCTACTACAAAGGAGTTGTACAAGCTTCCGGAGTGAAGCTCTTCTCGGGTTGTGAGAAGGAGGTCCAAGCTTGGCGAGGGTGTTCGCAAGCTTGAATTGTAAAGGCTCGATCTTTGCCCGGAAAGAAGATCAATTTAGTGAAGATCGCGAAGTTGCTCAAGGAAGAGCATTTCGTAAGAGAGGACTAGGATCCGGTGGTTGGATCCAAACCTCTATACATCCGGTGTTTGGTTTGCCTTTTTCATCTCACTATTTTCATTGGTTATCTTGTTATTGCACAAATAGTTGGTAGTGAGAAATTAGTCTATAAACCCCCCCTTAAGACTAATATTTAGGGCATTTAGATCCTACATTTGGTATCAGAGCCTTGTTAATTGCATATAAACAAATTAACATTTGTAGCAATGGCCCAACAACGTGAGGGATTCCACACCGGTAGACCTCCACTTTTTAATGGAACCAATTATGCCTATTGGAAGAAACGCATGATAATCTTCATTCAATCATATGATGTTAAGCTATGGGTTTTCTTTCAAATTCCATATACTCAAAACAAAGAGTTTGAACTCATGAGTGATGATGAACTAGCAATGGTTCAAATGAATGCAAAATTAATGAACATTCTCATGTGTGGATTAACCGAAGAGGAATATGGTAGAATTAATGCTTGTGATTCTGCATTTGTGGCATGGCATATGTTAGAAAGTCATTTTGGAGGACGATCATCCGTGAAAGAAACTAGGATAGATTCATATATGCAAAAATATGAAATGTTTGCCATGAAACCCAACGAATCCATTAGCGAGATGCATACTCGCTTTACTCATATCACTAACTCCTTGAAAAACCTTGGTAAGGTCTTGATTGAAAGTGACAGGGTACGGAAGTTTCTTAGATCGTTGACATTGGAGTGGGAGAAGAAGACAATGGCAATCGAGGAGGCCAAAGATCTCTCAAAGCTAAAGATGGAGCATCTCATAGGAAGCCTCATGGCTTATGAGATTCAAATGGAGGAAAGAAGAGAGAAGGAGAAGGAGCGAGAGGGGTTAAGGAGAAAGGAGAAAACAATTGCTCTCAAAGCAACGTCGGATTTGGAAAGTATCGAAGACGATGACACCGATGATGATGTTGCATTTCTAACCCGCAACTTCAAGAAGTTTCTCGCCAAAGGAAGGTTCACAAGAGGGAAAGGAGAATCATCCCGGACTTTCACGTCCTACGAATGCAACAAGACGGGGCACATGAAGAAGGATTGTCCACTCCTTAAGTCAAGAGATCGTGAACAACGAGAACCAAGAAGATTCCCTCCTAGAAGAGAAAGAGATGAGAGACCGAGAAGAATTAGGGAAGATAGGCCTCCTAGAAGAGATAAAGAAGAGAGACCTAGAAGACGAGAACGTGATGATCACAAAAGAAGGGATCACCATGACAAAGACGGAAAGAAGGCATTTAAAGCCACTTGGGATGATTCAAGCTCATCTACATCCTCCGACACCGAATACTCTCAAGAGGAAGAAGCACACATGTGCTTTATGGCACACAATGAGGATTCAGATTCAAGCACCGCTACATCCCCAAGGAGAAGCAATCAACCCCAAGTGGTGGAAATTGATGACGATGAGGTATCAATTCAAGAAACCCCTTCCTATGATGAGTTATTAGATGCTTTTCATGAACTTGCTGAAAAATATGAGATGATTTGTCATAAAAACAAATTAGGAAGAAAAGTGCATCTAGATTTATCTACTAAACATGAAAACTTACTTAAAGAGAATGAATTGCTTGCTAATGAGATAAACATGCTGAAATCTACTAGTAATTGTAACAACAACAAAGATCTTATTGCCAAGAATGAACAACTTACAAAAGATCTAGAGAAATTCACGTTGGGTAGAAAAATGCTAGACATGCTTCTAGGAACCCAAACTCAATCTTTGACTAAGCATGGTTTGGGGTACATGGGTGGAAAACAAAAGAAAGCTACATCTTATTTTGTTAAACATGACAATTCATATGTTAAGAAAGTAAGTTTGTCAAATGTATGGGTACCTAAGACCTCTCAAGTTTGGGTACCAAAAGCTAACCCTCAAGGACCCAAACAAATTTGGGTACCAAAGTCTTCACTTGTCTCTTTGCATGTAGATCAAAGCAAGGAGAAAGGGCAAGTGGATACTCGATAGTGGGTGCTCAAGGCACATGACGGGAGACTCTCAAGTTCTATCAAATCTAAAGCCTAAGAAGGGAGGAACCGTCACATTTGGAGACAACGCTAAAGGTCAAATTGTCGGCATTGGTAATGTTGGCAATTCCTCTACTCCTCATATTGAAAATGTTTTGTTAGTAGAAGGGCTAAAACACAATTTGCTAAGTGTTAGTCAACTAGCGGATAAAAATTATATGGTTATCTTTGACAATTCAAATTGCTATATTGTCTCAAAACATAACATGAAAACTATATTTAAAGGTTGTAGATCTCATAATATTTACATTGTGTTTGTTGATGTCATTAGCAATTTAGCCGTAGAGACTTGTTTAGTTGCCTCAAATGACGAAGCTTGGTTATGGCATAACCGATTGGGACATATTAGTATGTCACAATTACACAAATTATCCAAACTTGAATTAGTTAGAGGACTTCCTAAAATTGATTTCAAAAAGGATAAACTTTGTGATGCATGTCAATTTGGAAAACAATTTAAATCGTCTTTCAAATCTTTAAATGTTGTGTCAACTTCAAAACCTCTTGAGCTTTTACATCTAGATCTTTTTGGTCCTTCAAGAACCGTTAGTTTAGGTGGTAAAAGATATGCTTTTGTGATTGTCGATGATTTTTCACGATTTACATGGGTTTTGTTTTTGGCTAATAAATATGATGCATTTGAAAGATTTAAAAGCTTTTGCAAACGTGTTCAAAGAGAAAAAGATTTACATATCATTACTATCCGTAGCGATCATGGAGGAGAATTTGAAAATGATCTATTTCAAAAGTTTTGTGAAAAACAAGGGATTAAACATAATTTTTCTTTTCCTCGCACTCCCCAACAAAATGGGGTAGTTGAAAGGAAAAATAGAACTCTTCAAGAGATGGCAAGAACCATGCTTATGGAAAAAGGGCTTCCAAAATATTTTTGGTGTGAAGCCGTAAATACTTCTTCTTATGTGTTAAACCGTGTTCTTATAAGACCCATTTTGAAGAAAACACCTTTTGAATTGTGGCACAAACGTATTCCAAAAATCTCTTACTTTAAAGCTTTTGGGTCAAAATGTTTTGTCCTCAACACTAAAGATAACTTCGAAAAATTTGATGCAAAATCCGATGAGGCCATCTTTTTAGGATATTCCGATAGGAGCAAAGCCTATAGAGTCTATAACAAACGAACCTTTTGTGTCGAGGAGTCTCTACACGTTAACTTTGATGAGTTGGCTTGTGTAGATAATTCCTCTCTTGATGATGACTATATGGATATAATTAGACATGTCTCATCTCAAGATGTCTCCCATGAGCCACATCAAGATCCTCCAAGTTTTCCACAAGAAAACAAAGAGGAGCTTCCCAAGGATTGGACCTATAGAAAGGAACATCCAAAGGACCTTGTGATTGGAGATGTTTCTCAAGGTGTGACAACACGATCAAAGGCTCATGTAGTTTGTGATTCTTATGCTTTCATATCTAAATTAGAACCTAAGAAAGTAGACGAAGCTTGTAATGATGAATTTTGGTTAATGGCTATGCATGAAGAGTTAAACCAATTCGTTCGAAATGACGTTTGGGAACTTGTTGAAAAACCCATTAATCAAACCGTTATTGGAACTAAATGGATCTTCCGAAATAAACTTGATGAGGATGGGAATGTAGTTAGAAACAAAGCTAGACTCGTTGCTCAAGGCTACCGCCAAGAGGAGGGAATAGACTTTGATGAAACTTATGCTCCCGTGGCTCGTATGGAAGCTATTCGTATGCTTTTAGCTTATGCCTCTTTTATGGACATTAAACTTTTTCAAATGGATGTTAAAAGTGCTTTCCTAAATGGAATTATTTCTGAAGAAGTTTATGTTGCTCAACCCCCCGGTTTTATTAATGAATCTTATCCGAACCATGTATTTAAACTCAAGAAGGCTCTTTATGGTCTCAAACAAGCTCCTAGAGCTTGGTATGAGAGGTTGAAGAATTTCTTGATTAATAAAGGATTCAAAATGGTTAAAGTAGATACCACTTTATTTGTTAAAACTCTTAATGATGACTTATTAGTGGTACAAATATATGTTGATGACATTATCTTTGGTGCAAGTAACCCGCGTCTATGCGAAGAATTTTCTAAGTCTATGCAGGGAGAGTTCGAGATGAGCCTTATTGGTGAGCTAAATTTCTTTCTCGGACTCCAAATAAAGCAAACTCAAGAGGGAAATTTCATACATCAAGCAAAGTACACAAAGGAACTTCTCAAACGCTTTGAGCTTGAAACTAGCAAACCTCAAAAGACACCTATGAGTACAAGCGTAAAATTGGACAAAGACGAAAATGGCAAAGATGTGGACATCAAGAAGTATCGTGGTATGATCGGTTCTTTACTCTATCTTACTGCAAGTCGTCCCGATATTATGTTTGCTGTATGTTTATGTGCACGTTTTCAAGCATGTCCAAAAGAAACTCATTTGAATGCATTAAAAAGAATTTTTCGTTATCTAAAAGGCACTTTTGATTTTGGACTTTTCTACCCTAAGACTAGGAATTTCGATCTTGCTGCCTATAGCGACGCCGACTATGCCGGTTGTATTTTAGATCGTAAGAGTACTAGTGGCACTTGTCAATTTTTGGGTAAATCTCTTGTTTCATGGTTTAGTAAGAAACAAAATAGTGTTGCATTATCAACAACCGAGGCTGAATATATCGCCGCCGGTTGTGCTTGTGCACAAGTCCTTTGGATGAGGCAAACCCTCAAGGACTTGCAACTTGAGTTTCAAATTACACCAATTTATTGTGATAATACAAGTGCTATCAACCTTTCCAAAAATCCTATCTTGCATTCAAGAACTAAGCATATAGAAGTTAGACATCATTTTCTTAGAGATCATGCAAATAAAGAAGACATTAAACCTATATTTGTTCCCACAAATGATCAATTAGCGGATATATTCACCAAACCCTTAAATGTTGATCAATTCAATCTCATTAGACTCAATCTTGGCATGTGTACCCTAAATGACATTTGAGTACGTTTTACTTGAGCCCATTTGACTATATTTGGTTCTAGTGTCTCTTGTTTTTTTTTGAAACTTTGTTCTGGTTTTTACTGTTCCATCGGTCGACCGAACTGAGATTTCGTTCGACCGGTGCTGAGTTGTTTCTTGACCGAATTCTGTTTGTTCAACCGATTTCCTGAGTTTGGTCGACCGGTGTTAGTAGTTCGGTCGACCGGTCCGTTTTGTTCAACCGATAGCAGGGATCCTAAAGTTTTCAACTTTGAGTTTTTGTTCGACCGCATGTGTTCGCCATGCGACCGTTTTTTTTTGTTCGGTCGACCGGTTGGTGTTGTTCAACCGATAGCAGGGATCTTAAGTTTTTGACTTTGAGTATTTGTTCGACCGCAAGTGTTGTCCGTGCGACCGTTTTCAATATATCGGTCGACCGGTTGGTTTTGTTCAACCGATAGCAGGGATCTTAAGTTTTTGACTTTGAGTTTTCGTTCGACCGCTCGTGTCTTCCGTGCGACCGATTTTATTTTGTGCGGTCGACCGGTAGGTTTTGTTCGACTGATAGCAGGGGATTGTCTGCCTTGTTCTTCGATCCGGTCGACCGAAATATGCTTCTGTCCGACCGTTCGTTTTGTCGACTTAAGTTTTTTACAGTTTTCTTTAACCTTTCGGTCGACCGAAAGATGGATCGGTCGACCGGTGCTGTCGTTTTCTGCTGCATTTAGGGCTAAATCGAAACTTGGTCTTCACTTTTACCCATCTCTCTCTCTAACCCTAAGCCTTCCCCATCACCTTCCTCCCTCGACTTTGCGTTTTTCCTGCGGTAAAACTCAAATCTTTTTGCATTTTATCGCTTCTCATCATCTCCTCTTCATTTTGCACCCATTTTTTCCCCCAAACTCGAGTTATTCACCATGACCGGGAAGAAAATGGCTATCCGCAAGAAACGTTCGGATGCTTCCACCACTTCCACCGAAAGACGCACCAAGAAGGCCCACGATCGCTCCTCTACTACCCCAAATGTCCGGCATCCGCCCGCGCCTCCTACTCTTGCCTTCCATCCTATTGACGAGTTCGCCAAAAGTGATTGGGAGAAAAAGCTCTCGGTGGCTCCTTTTATTCCAAACCGCGCTGTTGAGGTAGCGGATTTTCATGATTATTCTCTTAAATCGTGCTTAGATGCTAATGGACTTACTCATTGTCTCACCCATTTAGCTTCAAAACCTTACTATCCGTTTTTGGTTCAACAATTCTATTGTAATCTTCGTTTTGAACAAAATCACCATATTGCTCGTACCATGATCAATGGTCTTAGATATGAAATTGTCCCCGGAACTCTTGCTGAAGCTTTTGGCTTAGAGTTCTCGGGTGTTCATTTATATGTTGATCATCCTCTTAGCGTACTAGAAAACATTTCTCATGATGATATGGTTGCTGAATTATATGCATTTCCACCTCCTTCCAAAAATGGTTATATTATTCACAACTCCTCCTTGATGCATCCTTTTGCTCGCATCTTGGCTTATATCGTATCATTCAATTTGCTACCTAAACATGGTCATCATAACGAAGTCTCTTATACGGAGCTTGTGTGTATCTATTGCATTTACAAGAAAATTCCGGTTAATTGGCCTCTATTCATTTTCCTTCATATGCGCTTTAAGAAAGGGAGGTATCTCCCTTATCCCATGTTGCTCACCGCTCTCTTTGACCTTCTGAAAATTCGTGTTACCGATTGTCCATCGGCCACATACAAATACCAAATCTGTAAGACCACTCTGTCTAAAATGAAAACCATTGCATCATCTTCTATTCAAGCGTCATCTGAGGGAGATTCTGAGCAAGAAGATGAAGATGATGTGCCGGCCGATCCTCGTTGGATGCCCCAGCCATTTCAGCAGGAGGGTCACTGTTCTTGGGAAGAAGGCGACGAATCTGCTTGGCAGGAGAGTCAGTGGAGATCCGCTTATACTGATTACACTCCGGATCATTCCTTTCAGCAGATTTCGGATCGTTTTGATGCGTTTGAAGCTTCCACTTCTCAACGACTTGATCGTTTTGAAGCTTCGACATCTCAGCACCTTGAGCGTCTTGACGCTAAGTTCGACTCGGTGCTTCATGGCATTGATTCTCTTACATCTATGTTTCGTGATCGTTTTGGACATTGAGTTGGTTGTCGTTTTGTTTTAATGGTTTTATGTGGGTTGGTCGTGTGTGTCTTGTATGATTTATTTTTCGCTTTGGATGTGTGGTGTCTCGTTTGCGTGTGTTGTATTTTGAACCCTTCTTTTCTTAATGCATGTTTTACTTCATCTTCATTGTTGTTTTGGCAAATGGTTGTGCTTTAGTTGTTGGATATTCTCTTTCAGCTTTTTGATTATGCCAAAGGGGGAGAGTAATACTACTCATACATGTCTATTGGGTTTACGTATGCCATATAGCTAGGGGGAGCTATAAGATAGGGGGAGTATTGAGTAAAATTCATTGAAATAACATGTATTTAATTTAATAAGTTGTCATCATCAAAAAGGGGGAGATTGTTGGCTTTTTGGCAAATGATTGCTTATCCGTTTTGATGATTAATCAACATATAACTTAAACACATGTAATTCGTTCATATCACTCTTGCACAATACACATATATTGTTTTGTACTAACATTTCAGGTGACAAGTTTAACGAGAAATGAAGTTGAAGAGTAGATAGGTTTACATTATTGTCATTAGGATTTAAATGTAACTTGAGCACTTAAATCTTGATGCATTGCATATCACTACTCTTTAGGATTCCATAGAAGTAGAACTAAACGTTCAAATTCCATACAAAACTTCTTTAGAAATCAATCAAACCTTATCTAGGAATTCTGCACTCAACCGGTCGACCGGTCGACCATCTGGTTCGACCGTTTAATCTAAAAACTATTTTCTGAACCCTTTCGGTCGACCGAACTGTGTTCTGGTTCGACCGGTTCATTAGAATAACTTAAGGTATTTTGGTCGACCGATCAACTGTTCATACGTGCTGGAAGACACGTGCCTTAGTGCAAACCGGTCGACCGAAAGTCCTTTTCTGTTCGACCGGTTGATTCCTATTTTTGTCCTCTTTTGTGACTGTTATACTTGTTGTATTATACAACGGTCGTATGCACATACTTTCACCATACCCCGAAATACATAGCTTAACCGGTCGAACAAATCTTATTTACCGGTCGACCGTTTGACCATTGATCGTTCGTAGCATTCTTCCTGCTATCGGTCGATACCACCTTGGTTCGACCGGTCACACTTTGTCTCTACCGAACCTTCACATCGGTCGACCGTTTCCTTGTTTCGTCCGACCGGTACACTTAAGTTCCCTCCCAGTCAGTTCGACCGTTCCTCGTTTGTCTGACCGTTTGACTACTATTCACGTAACCGGTCGACCGTTTCATTATTACCGGTCGACCGAACTTTGACAGAATTGCTTCCTGAATCTCTGGTTTGTGTATCTTGCACAAAACCCAATCAAATCTTTCTCAAACGGCTAGAAAACTTAAGAGGCTTATATATAGAGCTTAGATCATCTTTACAAGGTCACCAATCCATTCTCTAAGCTCTCATTGTGCTAAAAACTTCCAAGTGCTCTTACTCTCTTTATTGCTCTCAACCACTCTCTTGATCAATCATTCAATTGCATTCATCATCAATTCAAGTGCTCAAGAGTAGGTTACACAAAGTCCACTACAAAGGAGTTGTACAAGCTTCCGGAGTGAAGCTCTTCTCGGGTTGTGAGAAGGAGGTCCAAGCTTGGCGAGGGTGTTCGCAAGCTTGAATTGTAAAGGCTCGATCTTTGCCCGGAAAGAAGATCAATTTAGTGAAGATCGCGAAGTTGCTCAAGGAAGAGCATTTCGTAAGAGAGGACTAGGATCCGGTGGTTGGATCCAAACCTCTATACATCCGGTGTTTGGTTTGCCTTTTTCATCTCTCTATTTTCATTGGTTATCTTGTTATTGCACAAATAGTTGGTAGTGAGAAATTAGTCTATAAACCCCCACTTAAGACTAATATTTAGGGCATTTAGATCCTACAGAAGGATGGATCGTTGCGGATGTGCATTGACTACAGGATGCTGAATAAGGTTACCATTCGGAACCGGTACCCTTTGCCCAGAATTGATGATTTGTTTGATCAGTTGCAGACGGCGAGAGTGTTCTCGAAGATCGATCTGCGTTCGGGTTATCACCAGTTGCGGATCAGGGAGGCACATGTTCAGATGACAGCCTTCAGGACGCGGTACGGCCACTACGAGTTCTTGGTGATGCCATTTGGACTGACGAATGCGCCTGCAGCATTCATGGATTTGATGAATAGGACCTTCCAGTCGTACCTTGACAGATTTGTCGTGGTGTTCGTGGATGACATCTTGGTGTACTCGCCTGACGGGGAGCAGCATCGAGAGCACCTGAGGATTGTGATTGGCATCTTGAGGGATCAGCAGCTTTACGCCAAGTACACGAAGTGTGAGTTTTGGTTGGATCAGGTGGCTTTTCAAGGGCATATTGTGTCAGCAGATGGGATTTCAGTGGATCCAGCTAAGGTCGAGGCAGTGACTCAGTGGAGAGCCCTGACGAGCGTGACGGAGATCAGGAGTTTCGTAGGGCTGGGAGGGTACTACAGACGGTTTATCCAGGATTTCTCCAGACTTGCGTCGCCGCTGACAGCGTTGACGCAGAAGGGTGTCAAGTTCGTTTGGTCCCAGAAGTGCGAGGACAGCTTTCAGGAGCTGAAGAGGCGATTGACGACAGCACCTGTTCTGACTCTACCGAGTGGCAGTGGAGGCTTTGTGATTTACAACGATGCATCAGGGATAGGCTTGGGTTATGTTCTGATGCAGCATGGGAAGGTGGTCGCGTACGCTTCGAGGCAGCTGAAGGTGCACGAGAAGAACTACCCTACTCACGATCTGGAGTTAGCAGCAGTAGTTCACGCGTTGAAGACCTGGCGGCACTATCTGTATGGTGAGCAGTTCGAGGTCTTCACCGATCATCAGAGTCTGAAGTATTTGTTCTCGCAGAAGGAGCTGAATATGAGGCAGCGCAGATGGTTTGAGTTCATTAAGGACTACGACTTCACCATTTCCTATCATCCGGGGAAGGCGAATTCGGTTGCAGATGCCTTGAGCAGGAATGTGGAGGTTTCAGTTGCGAGTCTGTGCATCCAGGAGTGGAGGCTACTCGAGGCTTTGTCAGAGTGGAGACCATTCACAGAGGGTACAGAGGGAGCAGTGATTGCTGGGCTTCGGGTGGAGCCGCAGACTGTCTCACGGTTGGTTCAGGCTCAGCAGGGGGATGATGAGTTAGCTAGTCTGCTACAGTTAGCTTCCAGAGACGGATCAGACTTCAGTGTGTGGGTTGATGGTGGTCTGAGGTTCAGGAGTCGGATCTGGGTGCCGAAGGTTGATGGGCTGAGAGATGACATCATGGAGGAGGCACACAGAGCTAGATACACCATTCATCCGGGGAGCACGAAGATGTATAAGGACCTGCAGCGGAACTTCTGGTGGAAGGTCATGAAGAGGGACATCGCAGAGTTTGTGGAGAGATGCTTAGTCTGTCAGCAGGTGAAGATTGAGCATCAGAGGCCAGCAGGACCGATGCAGTGTATTGAGCTTCCTGAGTGGAAGTGGGAGCACGTGACGATGGATTTTGTCACAGGATTGCCGAAGACGAGGAGATTCCACGACGCGATTTGGGTGATAGTCGATCGACTGACCAAGTCGGCGCACTTCTTAGTGATCAGGACCACGTTGCCTTTGGAGGGTCTAGCTAAGTTGTATGTGGAGGAGATAGTCAGGTTGCATGGAGTGCCAGTGAGCATCATCTCTGATCGAGATCCTCGATTCACTTCCAGATTTTGGGTGAGTCTGCAACAGGCTTTGGGGACGCGTCTGAGGTTCAGTACAACGTTTCATCCGCAGACAGATGGTCAGTCAGAGAGGACGATTCAGACCTTGGAGGATATGCTGAGAGCTTGCACACTGGATTGGACAGGGCACTGGGATGAGCACTTGCCGCTGATAGAATTCGCCTACAACAACAGCTACCACTCGAGTATTGGGATGGCACCGTACGAGGCGTTGTACGGGAGGCCTTGCAGATCAACGGTATGCTGGAGTGATGTGGGCGAGAGGCAGTTAGTGGGGCCAGAGATCGTACAGATGTATGCAGAGAAGGTGGATGTGATCAGGAGGAGATTGGCCACAGCACAGAGCAGGCAGAAGAGTTATGCAGATCGACGCAGACGAATGTTGAGTTTCGAGGTGGGCGACCATGTGTTTCTGAAGATTTCCCCAGCCATAGGTGTGATGAGGTTTGGGAAGAAGGGGAAGCTCAGTCCGAGATATGTTGGACCGTTTGAGATTCTCGACCGAGTTGGAGAGGTCGCCTACCGGATTGCATTGCCACCGCAATTTTCGGGTCTTCACAACGTCTTCCATGTATCGATGTTGAGGAAGTACTTTGCAGATCCAGCTCACGTTATTGAGATAGCAGTGCCAGAGATTCAGCAGGACTTGTCACTCGAGGAGAGACCAGTTGAGATTGTCGATCGCATGGATCATCAGCTCAGGAGGAGGACCATTCCGATGGTGAAGGTCAGGTGGCAGCATCACAGTGAGCGCGATGCCACTTGGGAGATCGAGGAGGATGTCAGAAGGCAGTGCCCAGAGCTATTTGGTGAGTAGTTTGCTTTGATTTCGGGACGAAATCCTTTTAAGTTGGGTGGATTGTTAAAACCCAAACCTTGATTAGAGGGTTAATGGTGTTTAAGGAGGTGTTTTGCATGGGGAAGAGGCGGGCTACAGTGGTCTGGTGATGGGTGAGAGGTGTAGAGTTGCGGGTTACTGTAGCGGAGAGATGGGTTGGGGGTTTAAAACGTGTTTTTCTCTCTCTCTCTCTCTCTCTCTCTCATTCTCTCCATTTCATCCTTCTTCTCCTTCTTGCAGTTGAGGCGCCGATCGGAGGAGACGAGGACGACGCGCGGGCAGAGGTCGGACGTCCAGAGGAGGCGCGACGCGTGCTCGAGGTCTACCGGATGCGACGTGCGTGAGCGAGCTCCGGCGTTTCGTCGTCGTTGGTTGAGGTATGTCGACTCATTAGTGTGGTTTTGTGTTGTTAACCCTTGTGAAGGGTTGTGTTGGTCGGACGGGGAGGTCGGAGACCTCCTCGGCGTTGTTTTCCGTGGAAAACCTCGGCTGGTGCGAGGTGGAAGACGACCAACGGTCGACCGGTCCCTTCGGGCGGTCGACCGAATGTAGTGTTTTTGCCCGACTTTAACCTTCACCGGTCGAACAATGCCTGGTGGCGGTCGACCGGTAGTGCATATTGCTGGTGAGTTGGGACATTTCTGCCTGTTGTCGGTCGACCGGTGCTTTGGGTCGTTCGACCGGAACTTAAGTGTACTGAGTAGATTTGCATGAATTGTTCGACCAATTGTATATTGCGTTCGACCGATTGTATGTTGTTTGACCGTTAGAGGTTTGCGTTCGACCAATTATATGACTTAGAATAATAGGTTGACCCTGTCTGTTTTCGGTCGACTTAGACCCCTGAGTCGGTCGACCGATAGAATTGAATTTAATGTTGACCAGACTCCGGATTTTGACCTCGTTCGGTCGACCGGTTTTAGACCTTTGTTCGACCGTTGCGGATTGTGTTTTGAGCGCAGCGGTAGACCGTGTTAGGCGTACGGTCGACCGATTCCTTTCTGGAACCGGTCGACTGAATCACCTCTTCCGGTCGACCGTTTGTGCCCAGAACAGAATTCCTGGTTCCCATTTTTGAACGCCAACTTTGTCCACGGAAACCCGTGTCCTCGCCTTGTGCGTGAGCCGGGAGGTGACGGTGGGCGCGTGATGCATGCCTGCCCAGGCACCGCCGTTGGGAAGAGTGTGGGTGTTCGGGACGCGTCACCTCCGTGTATGGACCGTAACTTGAGATGGATGATTAGCACTTTGTAGTATAGCAGGCCTGAGGGATCGCGGATCCCAGTGTTGATGTTTGTGCGGGCATGCAACTGGCGATGGGTGAGGTGACTACCGGCCTTCGGGCTACGGAGGTCGCTGCCCTGCTTTTATAGCGGCGCGGTTGGTGTTTGCGGCTCGTAGAGCCTGATGACCTGGCAGACTTTGGTCTGGACCCGTCCGATGTTGTGCCGGACGTTGTGATGGACCACCGATGCTGTGTCGGTGATGCCACCGAGGTTGTGCCGACGATGATGATTGTTGGGCCGAGGCTGTTCCGGCTATGTTGATTCCTCGACTGGGCACCTATCGAGATGTTGTTATACCTTCCGGGCGACGGCCCCGTTTGTCCCTGTGACTCCGACTACTGAGATTTGCAGATCTGTATTCTATCGGCGCGCAGGCGTGACAGAGGCTCCCTGCCGAACCCTTGAGTAGTGTAGCCGTGTGTGGGGGGTGCGATGTCGCGTGCTGTAAGGCTGCATGTGCCTGCAGTAGGTCTCCTCGGGAGACTCGTTGTTGATTGTCGGACTGATGTCCTATTTTACCCTTCGGGGGAATTGTTTTTCCATTCTGTCGATGCTATGACATGCTCCTAGTATGATAGGTTCATTTGTGTAATGCATGCATATAGGTGAGTTGGCATACGGGGTTTCCTTCTGGAAACTCAGGCATTGTTGTTATATATTTTCAGGACCGCAGTAGGTCCAGTTGGGTGGTGATCGGCGGGCACGCGCATTTTGGAGTCGGATCCTCTTCTCGGACCACTGAGGTCGGCATGATTACTTTTTATCTTCTGTTGTCGTTTTGTTGTAATCATGTATTATTTTGACAAACTCTGATGTAATTTTGGTGCACCGCTAGTTGTTTATGAGAAGTAACAGTCCCGTCTTTGATTATTGAGTTCCTGTGTCTTGATTACAAATTTTAAATTTTCCGTTGTTTCGGGATGTTACATTTATTCTTTACGATTTTGATGCATCACTGTCTTTCTGGGGACATTTTATTCGATCCAATCTAATGAAATCGTGAAGACTGCCAATCGTCAAGTTTCAACCATGCTTTTGGGTTTGAGATTTCGATTTGGGTTTGATTACAGATACAATTTAACCTAGTGAATCAGCTCTATTATCCGTCAACTATGACAAGAGAGAAATGAAGTGTTGGGAGTTCGGTTGGGTTTGGGGTATAGATTTTGGGATTATGGGTTGTCAAGAGAGAGAGGAAGAGAGAAGGGAGGAAAGAAACGGGGAATAAGTAAAGGACCAGAGAGGAGAAAGCGTGTGTTTTTTGGGGTTGGATCAAAAATTTATATTATCTTACTAGAAAACTAAGGATAGAATAAAGTGGAGCATATAGTTTTTTTGTTTCGCAAGTGTACCGTATATAAAAAGATTCAATGTTGTTGTTTTGGAAATACACTCGAGCAAAAAACTCAATTGCTATTTAAGATGTCATATTGTCATATAGGGGCTTCCAGGCAAGAACTAGAATCCTTTTTATTTTATTTGACAATGAGTGCAAACCGTCTAGAAAAACTATAACCAGCGCAGCTAAGGCTCATGGTCTCATGGATCTTGTCCTAATGAAGGATCCCACAGTTTTAGGTTGGTAGTCTAGAAAAAATTTAAACGAAAAAATTATGCCCTTAGGAGAGCCCAATGGAGCAGAAACCCACATTATAGATATATTGCAACTAGATGTCAGATAGAAACATTAAATAAGGGGACAAACCAATCAATCACCTTCCATCATGTCAAGCAAACAGAAGCCCAGGAAATACTAGAGATCTCTCATGCCTTCCTCTCTCCAATAATCCAGGACATTAGAAGGGAAACACTTCAGTCCCACCTTGATTCAATTTTTCCTTCTTCGGTTCCACATCATTTCTTCATCAGGCATGGAATATCTTCAATTTTAAGTGGGCAGGATCTCATTTGGTACTCAATAATGGAAGATCCCATGTTTTTTCCCTATTCGTGCATATATATACCTGAACTGGATATCAGGGTAGATTATGAAGGGTGTCATCTTGTGCTTTTTGAAAAATTATCATGCTTAATTTCTTTCTGTTCTTGGTCACAATTGTTCTTAAATTAGGGTTTGTCGAGCTTAAGCCTTGTGTTTTAATTTGTGGGTTCTATTGGCTATTGGTTTTGAAGGATTTCACTCGTAGAATATATAGTTTTGTTCTCTTTGTGAAGCATCGTTTTGTAACTTTAACTTCAAAGCCGCCTTCCTTGTTTACCCTTATTGATGCCATCGTCTTAAATGTTTTCTTCAATTTGTTTGTTTTGCTACATATGTTTAATAGATACATGTTTCTTCGAATCCATAATGGAGGGTCAGGGAGGACGAAAGACTGATGAATGAAGTCATGGTAATTCGATTCAAATAATGCATGGAATCAGTTGGAAACAAATGAATTTCATGCTTTATATATACAAAATTAAATTCAGCTAGTATTTCATATTATTGAGGGGAAAATTTATGTAATTACCATTTGTATCTTTCCGAAACATCTCATAGGTGATATCTCTATCTATAACTGTTGGCAAATGGCAGCCACCGTACCATGAGTTGTCGGATTTGGTAAAGCATAAAGACATTACGTGTGATATAGCTGGAAGGAATGGATTTGTTTGGATCCTGTGTCCCCTATAACTAAGCACATGCACTAATAGTCACGAACAACTAAATTTTAGAAACTAAAAGAATTTTTTGCCTTACTTTATTGATATAAGCCACAGGAATTAATGGATGATTCAAACTTCTTCAACCACTTCATGATGAACCAAGAACTGATTCTATCACAATACACACCAAGAGATCCTTCCTATCAGATTGCAAATACTTCAAATCCAACACCAAGAACTGACTTTCACGCCAACGACCATTGGTTTGGACGACAAAGCTCCGGCACCATTCCCACGATTTCTGTCTTTTGGCAGCCAAGATGATTTGTTAGAAGAGTCTCCTGATTTTTCTCAGGGATTTGTAAGTTCTGATGCTTATGCTGAATCTTCAAGGAGAATTGTTGCCCCGACTAGAGTATCACCACTGCAAGTTCAAGTTCATAAAATGGCAGAAAGAAAAAGAAGAGAGAAGGTGGCCCAAAAGCTATTAGCTCTTGCTGCCATAATACCCGGTTTACAGAAGGTATTGGGAGTTATTTATAAAATGTTTGGTTCCCTAAATATGTTGTTTCCAATAAATTTCGGAAAACTCTGCTAACGGCAACAAAATTTGTTTAGGATTTGTGCTCCTAATATCATGTGGTTTTGACTTCGTTCATTTGGTTGGATGTATAAGGCAATCTATCAACTCCATGTGGAATCTATAATTTAATTGGTCGGCCTATACATGTCAAAATCTTTGAAAACATTTGAAAAGAGGATGTTAACACTCTAAAGGTCACTAAGATAGATTCCAACATGACATTCAGGTTCCAATGTCTTGATCATTCCGATGTTCCCTATATGCTTCTTATAACATTATTTACTAAAATTTATGTTGCTTACTTTTTTTCAATACTGAAATATATTTTCAAATACAAAAATTATTTCTGGCCAGTTAAAGATAACATAGTTGGCAAATCTACAATCACAGAATGTAAAAAACTACCTAGAAATTGAATTCAAGTGGAGAATAGTCATGCTCTGACATTCTCTATTTAGCATATTAATTTACTTAAGTAAAGAACACCAAACCAAACTTATATTCGATTTGCCCAAAAGCAGCACAATAGTAATTATATTGAGTAAATGATGTTAGAGTAATGTTAAATTTGAATTCCAAGTAATTATATTCTGTATACTAGAAAATACATTAAATTTTTAGTCATCCTAACAGCTAGCTGTACCCAAAAGTACATTATAATCAAAATTGTGTGTATGTAATCCCTTCTGTTAATGGACTCATATTTGATGATGAATGTTGGTTACATAGAAGATGTTTTTTTTGTATGTATGTTGATTTCAAAATATTTCAATTTTTTCATTGTATTTGTTTTATTTCATGTCCTAGAGCTTATTGTTCTCCTATTTCTGTAATATATTAATTCTTTGAATTGAACTTTGCTGTGTTTTTTTGTGACTGCATGAGGCGGACAAGCTATCTATTCTAGAAGAAGCTATCAAGTATGTGAAGGAACTCGAAGACAGACTAAAGAAACTCGAAGACCAAAATACAAACACGACCATTGAATCGGTGGTGCTTGTCAACCATTCCCAAGTCAATGCTGAAGGCATCACCTCCTCCATCTCGAACAGAAGCTTTGATGGAAATTCAGTTTCCTATGATTCAAAAATCCCCGACATTGAAGTTAAGATCTCCAATAATATGATACTCATAAGGATACTTTGCGAGGGACACAAAGGGGCACTACTTAGGGTTTTGGAGGGAATTGAGAAGCTGCAACTTGTTGTTCTTAACACTAGCATCATGCCTTTTGTTTCCTCCACTCTTGACATGAGTATCGTGGCCCAGGTAATTGATTGTAAATGGGGTGATGCAAAAAATAAAAAAATTCTAATAGCATTTTTCATTAGAAAAGATTTGAGCATACATGCGATCAAAGTTGGACCTCTCTTAGTAATTAAGAATAAGCTGGGATTAGTAAAGAAGATCAACATGTGTTATGATTTGTTGTATATCATTGTTGGTATACCTATCAAGTAGAAGATCAACAAGGATCAAAATCAGCATGGTAGTTTCGAAGAATTAAACTGCATATTCAAATTTCGACATTGCGAGCAGTATGGTTTCAATCAACATGAGATTACCTACTTTCCATGTGATTTCCATCACCTTATGATATGCATTTCATTCCTCGGCTTTTAAAACTGCCTACTTGCTATTCACATGTATTAACGTTTGAAACCATACCTATTCCAACAATATATATGGTTTATAATGTTTAGTTGAAGTAATATTCCGTATAATTGACAGTTGACAACGTTTACATGAAGTAAAAAAAAAGTGTTGAGCTTTCATATTGTGTGTTGCAGATGGACGACGACTACTGCATCGGAGAGAGGGATCTCGTTAGTGCGCTTAGTTCCACATTGTCGCAAGGATAATTTTGCTGTGAAAGGTCATTATAGTCATGGCTTCCATCCACTATATATACCATCGCTGCCATATTTGGATCATATAGATTGTTTGGACGTAAATGGTATTTGGGTTGTTACAGGATCAAATTCTCTCCCTCTTGGAAAAGGACTTAGTGGTGTGTACATGTATGTGTTGTACAATTATTTGTCAACCATGTGAGTAAAATATGACTAGACAATATAGTTAAGTTGCAAGTGTAACTAGCGTTGATGACTGGTTTGACGGAGGAGGATTAAAAAAAGGAAAATGTTTAGTGGACGCGCGCGTCCGGGACGCGCGCTGATGTGGCCAGTCCACTCAGCAGACGCTGCTTAGTTGGCGCGATGGGATATGAAAAGTTTTTTGTTTTTTTATTCCTCTATTTTCGTACCTTCATCATTTCCACCATCCTTCCCTCCATCCCTCATTAATGCGACTCAAATCACTCTCTTCCTTCATCATTTTGGCGCTCGGCGCTCCTACACGGCACACAAGACTTGTTATCAATCTCAAGATGCCTCTTCCTTTTCCTTCCCTTCTCTTCTGTGGTCATTCCTCTGTACCAAATGGAAATCGTTCCCGTGCCTTCCCTAGTGGAGCAGCCAACAAACGTTCCCCATGAGGGGATGTTTTTCCCCTCTTTCGAAGAAGCCAAAGCATTTTACGTGGCTTATGCCGATTATTGTGGTTTTGGCGTTAAGACAAGACAATCTCATTACGATCGTGGTGTTGTTATACGGGCCACGCTGACTTGCTCCAAGGAGGGCACCGCACCAACGGACCAAGGGCAAGGAAAATTGAAGCCTAGGTTATCCAGCAGAGTACAATGCACTGCTCGGATAAGGGTATCCGGAAACACAACAAGGGGTTACAACGTTAACTTTGTGGATCTTAACCATAACCATCCCATGCTTGACCCGGAGCAAATGCGATTTCTCAGGCAAAAACGAACCGTCCCTGAGGCCGTCGTAGCACGGATATCGGTTAATGATGAAGCTGGGATATCGGCTGCTAAGACCATGCAATCTCTTGTGGTCGAGGCTGGAGGTTATGACAAATTGACTTTCAACGAAAGGGATTTAAGGTTTGTGTTCTTTCCGTCTAACATAATTGAAGTTGAACATTTTGCGCCTGGTCTTACTGGTTCCTGTTTGCAGGAATGTTGTAAACCAAGTCAGAAATTTGAAGATGGGACCTGGTGATGCACAAGCTCTTCAGGACTATTTCATTAGGATGCAGAAGATTGATTCCATGTTTTTTTATGTAATAGATATGGATGACGAAGGAAGACTACGCAACGTTTTTTGGGCTGACAGTCGTTCTAGAGCTGCATATTCATACTTTGGAGACGCAATATGTTTCGACACAACCTACATTACCAACAAATACGACATGCCATTCGCCCTATTTGTAGGAGTCAATCACTATTTCGAATCAGTTTTGCTCGGTTGCGCTTTGCTGTCCTATGAGACTACTGAAAATTACATATGGTTGTTCCAAACCTGGTTGTCGTGCATGAACGGTAATTTTTTTTCCTTCTTCCCTCTTCATATCTTCCTCTTTTTTGTTTGTCTATTCGTAATAAAAAGTCTGTCTGTTCGGAATAAGAAGAGTGTATGTTCGGAATAAGAAGTCTGTCTGTTCGTATTAAGAAGTCTCTCTGTTCGGATTAAGTGTTGTGTTTGTTCGGAATAAGAAGTCGGATTGTTCGGATTAAGTGTTGTGTCTGTTCGGAATAAGAAGTTTGACTGTTCGGATTAAGTGTTGTGTCTGTTCGGAATAAGTTGTGAGTCTGTTCGGAATAAGTTGTGAGTCTGTTCGGAATAAGTGGTGGGTCTGTTCGGATTAAGTGTTGGGTCTGTTCTGATTAAGTGTTCGGTCTGTTCGGAATAAGTGGTGGTTCTGTTCGGATTAAGTGTTGTGTCTGTTCGGAATAAGAAGTCGGACTGTTCGGATTAAGTGTTGTGTCTGTTCGGAATAAGAAGTCTGAATGTTTGGATTAAGTGTTGTGTCTGTTCGGAATAAGTGGTCTGACTGTTCGGATTAAGTGTTGTGTCTGTTCGGAATAAGAAGTCTGACTGTTCGGAATAAGTAGTCTGTCTGTTCGGAATAAGAAGTCTGACTGTTCGGATTAAGTGTTGTGTCTGTTCGGAATAAGTGGCCTGACTGTTCGGATTAAGTGTTGTGTCTGTTCGGAATAAGAAGACTGTCTGTTTGGATTAAGAAGTCTGTCTGTTCGGAATAATGTCTCACTCCTTTCGAATTGGGTCCCTTATGCAGATATACCCCCCCCAGCTATAATAACAGATCAATGTGGTGCCATTACTGCTGCTGTAAGGAATGTCTTCCCAGATTCAAGACACAGATTCTGTATATGGCACATAATGAACAAAGCTCCCGTGAAGTTGCCGACGCAGTATCGGGATCACATATTATTTGATCTGAAATTGATTGTATATGATTCCAAAACCCCAGCAGAATTTGATCGTAATTGGCAGGGTTTCCTTCTTGATTTTGACCTGCAGAACCACAGCTGGCTCAAATCCATTTATGCAATCCGAGAGTCGTGGATCCCTGCATTTATTGGTGATTTTTTTTTTCGCGGGAATGACATCTACTCAGAGGAGCGAGAGTATGAACGCCTTCTTCGACAAGTATCTTACTTCGAAGACCACCCTTAAGCAGTTTGTTCAACAATACGAACTTGCGCTCCGCCACAAGTACGAGAAGGAAGCTCAATCAGAATTTGATTGTCTTCATAAAAAACCCCAGTTGGTTTCAATTTATCCATTCGAGAGTCAGTTGAGCGAGTTGTATACCGTAGGGGTCTTCAAAAAAGTGCAGTTACAAATTGGGAAGATGATATACTACGATATAACGGAGGAGTTCAATACGAATGAAACATTCCAGTACAAGGTATCTGAACGTGTTTTGGCTGGTGAGCAGCTACTGTCGAAACGTTTCCTAGTACAAAACACATCCATGAATTTTACATGTGATTGCAGAATGTTTCAGCACGTTGGGCTTCTATGCTGCCACGTTTTTGTTGTACTTGCATGCTTGAATCCTAATGCATTGCTTCCAGACTCTTACATCCTTAATCGATGGCGGAAGGATATTCGAAGGAGCTATCGAGATAAGACGTACCCAGACGATGGTGTAATGGCGAAGGATGCGCTACGTCGTCACGACGACATCATGGGTCGTGCCGTTTGGATCGCACAGGAAGCCTTCATCTCCCACAAAAGGTATATTGAGGCCGTGAAGTGTATTGAAATGCTTAAGGCACGTATGCACACTACACAAAACTTGGTTCGACCTGATGAACCTGAGTCTTCGGGTACATCGGTCCTTAATCCGGAAAAGGTCAGACGTATAGGAAGACCGCCGACTAGACGTCGAGTGTCTTTAGCTGAGAAGATAATTAAAAAGAGCCATAAAAAACACGCCCAACAAGAGAAGGGAAAGTGGAAGATGAAGGTTACTTCGCCGCTTCACGAAGTAGCACCAAAACCCGCGGATCCTGATTTCTCCGATTGGGACATGAGTTTGTATTACGAGGAATTTCCTCCTTAATTTACATTTTTTTGTTTTTTCCCGTTCTTGTAAAACCAAGAAACTTGTAATTGTTGATCTGTTATGATCTGTAAATGGTTGTTATACAAGTTCAGTTCAGATTTACTTGTGTCTGATCGAAATAAGTTTTTCCTGTTCGGAATATGTTGTGGGTCTGTTCGGATTAAGTGTTGCGTCTGTTTGGATTAAGTGGTGTGTCTGTTCGGAATAAGTTGTGAGTCTGTTCGGAATAAGTGGTGGTTCTGTTCCGATTAAGTTGTGAGTCTGTTCGGATTAAGTGTTGGGTCTGTTCTGATTAAGTGTTCGGTCTGTTCGGAATAAGTGGTCGTTCTGTTCGGATTAAGTTGTGAGTCTGTTCGGATTAAGTGTTCGGTCTGTTCGGAATAAGTGGTGGTTCTGTTCCGATTAAGTTGTGAGTCTGTTCGGATTAAGTGTTGGGTCTGTTCTGATTAAGTGTTCGGTCTGTTCGGAATAAGTGGTGGTTCTGTTCGGATTAAGTTGTGAGTCTGTTCGGATTAAGTGTTGGGTCTGTTCTGATTAAGTGTTCGGTCTGTTCGGAATAAGTGGTTGGTTCTGTTAGGATTAAATGTTGCGTTTGTTCGGATTAAGTTGTGAGTCTGTTCGGATTAAGTGTTGCGTATGTTCGGATTAAGTGTTGGGTCTGTTCGGAATAAGTGGTTGGTCTGTTCGGAATAAGAAGACTGTGTTCGGAATAAGTTGTGAGCCTGTTCGGATTAAATGTTGCGGTTGTTCGGATTAAGTTGTGAGTCTGTTCGGATTAAGTGTTGCGTCTGTTCGGATTAAGTGTTGGGTCTGTTCAGAATAAGTGGTGGGTCTGTTCGGAATAAGAAGACTGTGTTCGGAATAAGTTGTGAGGCTGTTAGGATTAAATGTTGCGTTTGTTCGGATTAAGTTGTGAGTCTGTTCGGATTAAGTGTTGCGTCTGTTCGGATTAAGTGTTGGGTCTGTTCGGAATAAGTGGTTGGTTCTGTTAGGATTAAATGTTGCGTTTGTTCGGATTAAGTTGTGAGTCTGTTCGGATTAAGTGTTGCGTCTGTTCGGATTAAGTGTTGGGTCTGTTCGGAATAAGTGGTTGGTCTGTTCGGAATAAGAAGACTGTGTTCGGAATAAGTTGTGAGCCTGTTCGGATTAAATGTTGCGGTTGTTCGGATTAAGTTGTGAGTCTGTTCGGATTAAGTGTTGCGTCTGTTCGGATTAAGTGTTGGGTCTGTTCGGAATTAGAAGACTGTCTGTTCGGAATAAAGTTAGCTTAAGAATGACATTGGTAATGTTTGTATTTTTACATGTAAATAGTTTGTGAACTGAATATGTAAACATTTTGTACATGTAAACCAAAAAATAAACAAAACTTAAAATATCGTTGTCTGTTTAGACCTGCACACACGACCGACGATCCCTAAGTAACATGACCGCCAATTCACCCCTGATAGAGTGGATGGTATTGGGGTCCTTCTCCTTCGTAGGGTCAAGATTGAACATTAGGCACCTTATCCAGTATAAAACGAAGGCGCCGCAATCGTTGCTCCCCGGTGGTTGTTGTTGGCTCTCTTTCCTCAGGATTCTCAGGGGCCAGTCGACCTTGAGTAGATCCCTCCAGTATACAGCCGCATCCGCTGCTGCACATTCATGTAGGCCTACAGTCTGCTCCGGATCATCACCTTCGCCTAGCTCCCTAGAGAGACTGTTGAATGCCAAAATCTCTTTGGACGGGCCATAGACAACCACCAGTGTCCAATGACCTGAAGACCAGCATGGTTGTGCGATCACGGTCTGTGTTGGAGACGCACCTACGATTTTAGGGAGGATAAAATCATCAACTTCTCTGCCTTGCCCTGCAAGAATTCGCCCCGACTCGAATGTGGATATGCATATAACTTTTTCTGGGTGGCGTCTTTCTTCGAGCACCGATAGCATAGCGTCGATAGTTTCATCGCTAATATCCATCCTAGGCGTTATAAGCTCCTTCAGGTCGGAGCGTTTTAAACTGCACATATCGCCTCTCCAGATGACCTCCCTATTGTCCTTGCTGGGTTCGGTCAGGTTCAGTAGCATTTTGACCTCATCAAATGACATTGTGCCCAATGCAGGCATGTCAACATCCGGCCTTTTTTTCTTCAGGCTCCTTTGAGCCGCTCTATCTTTTCTTTTTTGCTCTTCTTCCTTCTTATTCTTCTTGGCCAGATGTTCGCCTTCCTTTAGCTGCTGCTCAACGGTGGCCGTCGAGCGTTTTCTTTTCGCGACCCAGTTTGCTATCTGGGCCTTGCTTTCTTCTTCCTTCTCCTTCTTCTTCTTCTCTTCCCTCTTCTTCTCTTCCTCCTTCTCCACTATTTTCCTCTTTTCTTCCATCTTCCTCTCCTCCTCCCTCTTCTCCTCTTCTTCCTTCTTCCTTTACTCCTCCCTTTTTCTCTCACATTCCTCCTCCTCCCTCTTCCTCTTTTCTCGTTCCTCCTCCTCCTTCCTCTTCTTCTTTTCTCGTTCCTCCTCCTCCTTCCTCTTCTTCTCTTCTTCTTCCTCCTCCCTCCTCTTTTCTTCTTCCTCCTCCTTCCTCTTCTTCTTTTCTCGTTCCTCCTCCTCCTTCCTCTTCTTCTCTTCTTCTTCCTCCTCCCTCCTCTTTTCTTCTTCCTCCTCCTCCCTCCTCTTTTCTTCTTCCTCCTCCTTCCTCTTTTTTTCTTCTTCTTCTTCATCCTCCTTCATCTTCCTATTCTCTTCTTCCTCCGCCTCCCTCTTCTTCCTATTCTCCTCCTCTTGCTCTCGCTCGTTCTCCCCACCAGGGACTCCAGTTGTCCCTGTCCCTCGAAGATATATAATATCTTCCCTGAGCCTCCCACACTCTTCCTGGGAAATCCTCAGTTCTTCCCTGAGGTCGTGTACCTGTTCTGTGGCCTTCTTAAGGGCAGCTTCGGCCCTCAGCCATTTTGTCTTCACCTCACTCAGCTCCAATTCTTGGAGCAGCGGGTCGCATGGAATGCTGCAGTCTGCCAGTTGGAGCCTTGGCAAACTGACGGTTGAAGTTGAGCTCTTTCGAACAGGACCAATAAGTTGCAGCTCCCTTTCACTCATTGATGGAGCCCCTATCAGGTCGAACGTGCCGTCGTAAATCCGATGTAAGGTAATTCCACGTTCCTCCCATTTCCTCAGGGTTAATCGTTTCCCAAACATCTCCGTCCATCTTTTCATCCGTGGGAAAACTCCAGTTCTGGGCTCTCCCAATTTAAATTTCTCACAAAGCCACACCTTCAAATGGAAAGGAAAAAAATGAGAACTACTATACCAACGTACCTTCCTATTCGAAAGACAACTGAATCCGAACATACATTAAACGTAAACCGAACAGACACCCAACTTAATCCGAACAGACGGACTTCTTATTCCGAACAGACACACGTCTTATTCCGAACAGACCCACCACTTAATCCGAACAGACCCAACACTTAATCCGAACAACCCCATCACATATTCCGAACAGCCCCACCACTTAATCCGAACAGGCCCACAACGTATTCCGAACAGACTCACAACGTATTCCGAACAGACCCACCACTTAATCCGAACAGACCCACCCCTTAATGCGAACAGACTCACAATGTATTCCGAACAGTCTCACAACGTATTCCGAACAGACCCACCACTTAATCCGAACAGACCCACCCCTTAATGCGAACAGACTCACAATGTATTTCGAACAGACTCACAATGTATTCCGAACTGACTCACAATGTATTCCGAACAGACCCAACACTTAATCCGAACAACCCCACCACATATTCCGAACAGCCCCACCACTTAATCCGAACAGACCCACAACGTATTCCGAACAGACTCACAACGTATTCCGAACAGACGCACCACTTAATCCGAACAGACGCACCACTTAATCCGAACAGACGCACCACTTAATCCGAACAGACACCCAACTTAATCCGAACAGACGCACCACTTAATCCGAACAGACGCACCACTTAATCCGAACAGACACCCAACTTAATCCGAACAGACGCAACACTTAATCCGAACAGACCCACCACTTAATCCGAACCGACACCCAACTTAATCCGAACAGACGCACCACTTATTCCGAACAGACTCACCACTTAATCCGAACAGACCCACCACTTAACCCCAACAGACCCACCACTTAATCCGAACAGACCCACCACTTAACCCGAACAGACCCACCATTTAATCCGAACAGACCCACCACTTAATCCGAACAGACTCACAACGTATTCCGAACAGACACACATCGTCTTCCGAAAAGAACAAAAACAAAAAAAGAGGAAGAGAGGAAGTGTGAAGCAGGAACAAAAACTTACGTGTAGTATGGCAACACAACCTTCGACGTTCCCCTGCCTCATTATGAAATTCCCTGCCTTTTTCCTCTCCTGCAGTTCTAAACTTGCTTTCTCGAGGCCTCCAACCAGGGTTTTGTGAACTGCACTTGCCCATGCGTAGCTGCTTAGGCGTTTGATGTTCCTCAGAGGGTGCATGAACCATTCCTTCGGTCGCAGCGTTCCATCATAGAACAAAAAATTGTTGAAGATGAAAGAAATCAGGAGACGAACGTACTCCTCCGTCTCGCCCATGGTACTGTTTGCCATGAGATGAACTAAAAGTTGGGTGTTGTCAAGGTTCACCCCGTCTCGCTTCTGGACGCGCAATGGTTCCATCACCACGGCCTTCCCATGCGTACGTAACCCCAAAATTAGGGCGATGTCTTCCGGTGTAAGGGGAACTACCCCTGATCCTATTCTCAGCCCCACCTCCTCCGTATCGTAGTGCTCGACGAACCAACCGACTATTTCGTTGTCCGTCGTAATGTTAGGAAGGTTTAGGAAGTGACCGAATGGGGTGCTACGGAAAGCCTCCTTCTCCACCTTATTCATCCGGTCAAACTGCTTTCGGATGGCCTTCCAGGAGCATCGTGATTCCCGGAAGTAGTACGTGGTTCCCTAAAACCAATAATTTAATAAACGGAAGTTCATCAAAAAAAATAACGACCCAGGGAAAGAAAAAATTAGAGACCCACCGGTTCTGGGACGTGTTCGATATCGACGGCCGGAGTTGAAGAATCCATTATCGTTTACAAGGTGCGCTTCACAGGGAAAGAAAGTCGGGAAAGCTTCACAGGTGCGCTTCCTACGTTCACAGGTAAGAAAGAAAGAAAGCGAGAGTCTCCCTTTTGTTCTGGATATGTTATCTTCCTCGGTATCCGAACCGTCGTTCGTAGGGTGTCTGCCGCTGTCTAATCTGGAAACGAACCGTCCTTCTTCGAAAACCGTCAAAAAAAATTTAAAACAATTTAAGGCGCGTTCGGAAGGAAAGCGTGACATGGCAATCCGACTAGACGCTGACTCCTCCACTTTTTGAAGCCACGTAGGGCGCGTCCGTGACGCCCGCGTCCGTGTATAAGGACTCTTAAAAAAATATTATATATCTGTACCATATTGTTTGGGGATTTTGAATCAAGAAAGATTAAAATTAAGTATAAACGTGATCATGTTCAAATATGTGGATTTAAATCAATATCTTATGTTTCATGTGTTTTTATGTTTTAATTTAAATAATACTTAAATATGATCGCAGTTTTACTCATGTTTATAGCTTAGCCAGTGATTTGGAAATCTGTATGTAATTTGTTTGGAAATTTTTAGGGATCTGTATATTCTTCATTGTAATTTGCAATTGCATTTCTGTGTAAATGTTGTCAAAAGCACGCTCCTGTTTACATGTGAAATCCTAAAATTCTAGTTGTCGTACGAACATCAATCCTGTTAGATCCAAGATTCGTAAGGCGTTAAAAAAGTAGTAAACATGTAGTAAGAAGTTAGGGTTAGGGTTTTCTATAAATTGAATGTTTACTATTGGAGTGAAGGGCGGAAGCTCTGATGATAGTAGTATTCTTTGAGGAAACCTTGTCACTTGGAGGAGCAAAAAACAAAATGTTGTTGCAAGATCTAGCGCTGAAGCAGAATATCGTGCTATGACATCCACCACCAGCGAACTAATATGGCTCAAACAACTCCTCAAAGAAATGATGGTTCCATACCATGAACCTATGCACATGTTCTGTGACAATCATGCTTCTCGTCACGTCGCCTCCAATCTTGTGTTTCACGAACAAACAAAGCATATAGAAGTAGACTATCACTTCATCAGAGAAAAACTTCAGACTAAAGAAATCGAAGTCCCTTACGTTCCAAGTAAAGACCAACTCGCAGATATCTTCACCAAACCATTGGATCAAAAACAATTTCATAGCATTCTACACAAGTTGGGTTCCTTCAATCTCTTCCGGACTCAACTTGAGGTGGAGTGTTAAAAATACACAGCTCAGACTTGGAATGTCATCAATGCCATATCTCGAAATCCAAATCGTCTCATACAATTAATCCCTCTCGTCAACCAAGGACTGCGAATCATAAAATCACATCTCTGTATTCAAACGGCTAGTTCAAACTAGTACCTATATAAACATACACAATTGTAATCGCAGAGCAAGAAATAATATATACAAAACACATTTTTCACATGATATCAGAGCAACGATCTCAGAATTAGGGAGTTCATCACCGGCGGCGAACCCCGAATTCACCACCTCAGACATCCTTTTTTTCATCATAGACTCCGACCACCTCATTATCTAAAACCCAAAACCAAACTACCCACCAAATCCCATCATCGGTCATACTGACCTCAGACTCATTCGAACCACCGTAATACCCAAAACCCAAACCAAACAATCCGCCCAAAAATCTTCATCGGTCGTCAGACCTCAGAACGCCAAGTCACAGAGGTGGGGGGTGACACAAATCGCACCTCCAACCCCTCGCCATGACATCAGAAGGATCCACACCACAAAGACTCACCACCCAACTCCTTAACGGGACAAATTACCTGTCATGGGCTCGGTCGGTCACCTTGTCTCTCAGCGGCAAGGGAAAGCGTGGTCACATCACGGGACGCACAACAAAACCAAGCATCGACGACGCAAAGTTCGAAGAATGGCAGACCGCCGATCATCTTGCAATGACATGGGTACTCAACTCCATGCAACCTCAGATAGCGGAGCTGTTCATTTACTCTGACTCAGCCAAAGAGCTATGGGCCTCAATTCACGATGTGTATGGTAAGCAACAAAACTTCGCCCATGTTTTTAAAGTTGATGAGAATTTTATTTATACCACAACAGCACGACGTCAATGAAGACGTGGCAAGTACGGGTCGAACACAAGGAGGGAGAGATATTATTATTTCTGTGATTTTCGATAAAGGAAAGAAAGAGAGAGAAATAAGTTTGGTTTGAGATTTTTGGTTTTTAATTTTCTAAAGCAAGAACAACAAAAGAAAAACTAAAAAGAAAACAAATATGGATAAGAGTCCAGCGAGTGGAGGTTTAGGTATCGGGTTTTGTTTAGAGAATTCTGAAACTTATAATAAATCACATAAGTTATAAAGCATTACATGATAAATGGTTCAACATAAACTCAAGTAATCAAAATATACTAACACGAAATTAAAATAATAACATCATTCTTCTTCTCATCACCCTAAATCCGTCACCCCCACCCTTTGGAGAGAGTTAGAAACTCACGGATGAAGGGAAGGAGAAGGGGTCCTAGGGAAACCACAAAAGAAAACTAAAAACACAAAATAAAACAACAAAATTTTACTGCTAAAGCATGGAATAAAACAAGTTCCCCTTTCATTACATGATTCGGCCTTATTTATAGCCTCAACCGGGGATCCCAATACATGAAAGAAAAGTACACGAGTCAATACAACATTGGTAAAAATTTGAGCACACGGATCGACTTTTGTGCGGCGGACTCGCCGCATTTTGTACATGGGATGCGGCGGAATCGCCACCTTTTTGGCTCAGATTCTTTGCGTGTCTGGATTAATTTCTTTCCTTTCTTTTGAGCTCCGAATTTATTTCTTCATATATTTGGAGATCCCAATTGATTTTTCTTTAGAATTTTTCCAAATTAATATTTTGGTATTTGTAATTGCAGTCGGGTCCTCGGCTTTTTTGCAATTAAGTCCCTGACTACTTTTGTGCTTAAGTCCTTGGCCTTTTTGTAATTAGGTCTTTGAATGCTTTTATGCTTGGATGGACTTCTATTTGAATCCCGATAATCTTGACTTGGTCTTTATGATAGAAATGAGTCTCTTGCACGCATTTATGCTCGGGATATGGGTAATTGGCATTCAGGTCCCTGTATTATGTAAATAAGACTAAACACATACCTTAGTAGCATTTATTGATATAAAATTAATCTATATGAAAGACATATGATGCAATGTATGCAATGCATCAAATACCCCCACACCTAGATTTTGCTAGTCCATAGCAAAACAGAATATAAGAAAATTGAAAACAGGGAAATCCTAACTCACTTTCGTAGAAATCACGGTTGCACTTAGCATGTGCAACAAGCCTTTAAACCCCTAAGTTTCCTTAGAGGACGAGTTTTGTCTCGTGAGGGTTTTCAGTTGACACACCCACAAAGTCTTAATTCAACATTTCATTAATAACTCTCAATATCTCCACCTCAACTTTATACATCTCTCTTAGAATTCTTGCATGCTCATTATATATATCTAACTCATAAAAATTCTGACTTGGTCTTTGTTCCTCCAACATTCACACCACTAACCCTTCTACACATGTTATTACTTATATTATTTCGCACGCCTCCTCTGGTGGTGAAGTATAATTCGGATCAACCATGACATGGATCATTCTTTTAACTTGGGGCCTTGAGTAAAGTTTTTTTTCCTTCGTTATTCAACACATTTGCTTTTTCTGACAATTTTACCCTTATTGCATTCGTGTAGATAGTTTGATCGATAATCCTGAGCTGGCAGACTCAAGTTACCGAGTTTTAAGATACCCCTACGGACCAGTGACTCGAAGGCTTGGGCTTTTGTAATCATTTTGCAAAATGTGCTTTCCTCACTTTATTCCTTTATTTTTACTTTTATTTTCCTCAAGGCTTAATTGCTATTAGAAGTCTACACCTGCCGGTATATTTTACTCAACCTCTGCTTTTTATCAACCACTTCAAAGATTTGATTCATCCAATTTAAGTGCATACATGTCTTAAAGGGTAATGGGTTATTTCTGTGGAACTTAGATTTATGTCATAGTTTCTACAAGCAGAACTATATAATAAGGAACAAAAACTCAATGCAATTTGTACTCGGGTTTTGGTGGTTCAATCTTAAGCTATGTCATGGAACATTGATTTTTTTTAAATAAATATAGATAGATAGATAAACACCCCCACACCTAAATCATGCATTGTCTTCAATGAATGTGAGCAAGATACTACATGGATTTATACATGAAAAAGGAAAGATCTCACCAACGTGAAGTACAAAGGAAAGTTCATGGCTATGTTGATGGACAAAAACCCGAATTCCCTCAAAACCTGTGAGATGCTAAAGAAGGGATACAAATACGTGAAAGAAATGGAGCCCAAATACACAAGGGTTGGGGCTCACAACAATCAATGCTCACTGAAGGAGTCTTTTATTGTACTTCTTTTTTTTATTTTTTTTTATATAACTATGTACAAACATAAGTTCCCATCTTCATTTGTCAAAAGACATCAAATGGGAACCTCAAGAGTGGGTCAATGCACTTGGAAAAGGAACATGACACCACCCGGGGCCAGAATATGCATGCGTGGGCCGCCTTCACAAAGAGCACCAGATGAAATGAGAGGTTCATGAATTGGAGGCAAAGGCGTCTCATTCAAAGGATCAAACTGAAAGAGTTTGAACCTCTCAAGAGTTTGGGAAATGAGGGGCAACGGAAGAAGAGTTTCTCCCGTTGCTTTTCTGAAGTTCTGATCGTCAATCCAAACTCTCCAACCAATAGGCTGGTGCGTCGGAATGAGGTCAAGAACCTCGTTAGGCATGTCCGACACACCAGGTGAACAAAAAGTGGGTCTCATACCCAAGGTATCTTCCAAGGAACTTATAATACCCTCATGAGCTATGTAGTTGTTTGATGTTCCATCATTTCCAAGATGATCGGGAACAATGGTGAGAGGTAGACTCTCATCAGGTTGTTTGAAATTGAGGGTACTAGGGAGATCTTGCTCCACCAGAGGTGAGTCCTTAAGAGACACAACATGAAGATTATGCGGCTCAAGGGCCACGAGACAAAAAGATAAGGCATAATCCTGTGCCGACTCATAATGAAATTGGTCCATGTTTTTCTCAATTTGAATCGAATCCTCCACTAAGTGATCGTGAATTGAAACCCCAAGTCCCTCAGACTGACTAGGAGTTTGACTTTGAAAGATTGTGCTTTGAATTTGTGGATGTGGTGGTGGTTCGATATCAAAAGATGAATCCTCATGTTGACAAGAAAAGTTACTCTCCTCACGTTCACGTAATTGCTGAGACATTTGACTCAATTGCAGTATCATATTTTGTGTGGACTGTTGAGTGGTTTCCATGAACGTAAGGAAAGTTTGTTCCAAGGAATCAGGTATGCGGTCAACTATGAGGTTCAAGTCAGAGCTTGGGAAATTTTGAGGTTGGGTGTTGGTGGGCTGAGAATAAGTCCAATGATTTAAAGTGGGGTGTTGGTAGAATTCTGGGTATTCAGGAGAAGGATACTGGGGTGAAAATCAAGTACAAGAATTTAGATATGATTTGTCTCCCCACGAATCCATCACTCTCGGGTTGAACGTGGATGCGTAATGGTCATATTGAGCATTTTGGGAAAATGTATGCTCATACTCAGGCTCTGGGGGAACATAAGGACATTCCCTGATAACATGACCACTCAACCCACAATAGTCGCACGGTACGGCTACTGGAGCCACCGGTGCACTCATGTTGTCTGCCATACGCATGAAGGAGGCCAAAGTTTGTTGTAATGTCTCAGTTTGTTGACCAACATATGATCCAACATAACTAGATTGTGGTCTAGCAGTCGGTGCCTCTCTCATGTTACCCCAATATGAAAATTGCTCAGTCACACAATTAGGATTGTCCCAACCATATGGGGTGTTGGTCTGAGAGACCCCAGGTTGCATGGGTCCAGAATACCAGGAAGCATTGTCCTGGTCCCAACAATGATATGGATGGTTGCCCATGTAACCATGCATCTCAACAAAACACTCTCGAGTCAACCACTCTCACCCTCACGAGGCTAAGCAAGCACAAGTTCCCGACTCGACCCTAAAATGCTAACAGAGAGTGTAAAGGGGAGGAGACTAGAACGTAGAAGTAGGTGAGAAGAAGATGACTCAGAGGAGAAGGGAAACTTAACTCTAAAAGATAGATGAGAGAGTTGGTCAGAAGTTTCCTAAACAAGCACGATTCAAACAATCCTAGACCTAATGTCGCTTAAATCTAGACGACTCCTAACTGGTTGAGTCGAATTGGTTCGCTTGATTCACCTCCCTCACTAATTAAACCAAATTGGCTAGGCAGTGTATAACTAGTGGGGGCGCTTCCAACAGAGTCGGTGCCAATTAGACAACCACTTCGCTTGGAAGACTTAGGTCAACACAAAAACACTTTCTAGACACCAAATTAAATTCGATCAGCTTCAAGTCATAGCAAGTCAAACCAATCTTCTCCTTAATTGAGTCCGAGTCCTTAGGGGCCAATGCCTAATTGATTTTAATTTTAAGGCTTGGGTGACACTTTAGGATTGTGATTTGTGGGCCACAGAAGGGTGATGAAATCCCCACCGTATCTTTTCCTACGGAGTTGCCCTTAAGATAGTTTAACTTAAATCTAGCAAAGATAGTCAAACATTGGTCTTTAATTGGGGGACAATTGCAAGGTTGTATACAAGCTAATTTATATGCTTAAATGCAATTGATAAAAACCACGCACGTACCTTGCCTCCAACACTCTTCAACAAAAATTAATTTGCAAGAATTTAGCAAGAATAATGCAAACAAAACACTATATGATGCATGCACTAAGTCCTTCTGATTTTGCCAATTTTTAGGTCAGAGTTGAATTATTGCCAATTATGGAATTTCAGCCTAACACGTGCAGTTCTACGAAAAGGAAATTTTCCGAAATTAGAAATTACGAGGAAAAAGGCAACAAAGGTTACCTCCGCACGCTCAGTCGGGTTTGCCCCCGCTCTCGCAAATTTCCAGATGCTCTACGCGTCCATCCAGAGATGGAGACAACCCCAGAAAAATTTGAAGCCCAGAGGCTTCAGACGTGCGGCGGATCCGCCGCAAGTTCTTCTTTGGATGCGGCGATTTCGCCGCCCTTCTTGCTCCGAATGTGCCCGGATTTCGCCGCGCACTCTGTCGTCTCCTGAAACGCAAACCCAAATAGTTAGATCACGAACACGATAAACAGAATAGAATCGAAATCACAAAAAATAAACAAAATCTTCGTCGCCTCCCCGGCAACGGCGCCAAAAACTTGATGAGAATTTTATTTATACCGCAAGTGCACGACGTCAATGAAGACGTGGCAAGTACGGGTCGAACACAAGGAGGGAGAGATATTGTTATTTTTGTGATTTTTGATTAAGGAAAGAAAGAGAGAGAAATAAGTTTGGTTTGAGATGTTTGGTTTTTAATTTTCTAAAGCAAGAACAACAAAAGAAAAACTAAAAAGAAAACAAATATGGATGAGAGTCCAGCGGGTGGAGGTTTAGATATCGGGTTTTGTTTAGAGAATTCTGAAACTTATAATAAATCACATTAGTTATAAAGCATTACATGGTAAATGATTCAACATAAACTCAAGTAACCAAAATATACTAACACGAAATTAAAATAAGAACATCATTCTTCTTCTCATCACCCTAAATCTGTCACCCCGGCCCACCCTTTGGAGAGAGTTAGAAACTCATGGATGGAGGGAAAGAGAAGGGGTCCTAGGTAAACCACAAAAGAAAACTAAAAACACAAAATAAAACAACAAAATTTTATTGCTAAAGCATGGAATAAAACAAGTTCCCCTTTCATTACATGATTCGGCCTTATTTACAACGTCAACCGGGGATCCCAATACATAAAAGAAAAGTACACGCGTCAATACAACATTGGTAAAAATTTGAGCACACGGATTGACTTTTGTGCGGTGGAATCGCCGCATTTTGTACATGGGATGCGGCGGAATCGCCACCTTTTTGGCTCAGATTCGGTCCGGATTTTTCCTGTGTGTTTATGGTATGATTTAAATGTCCTTTGCGTGTCTGGATTAATTTCTTTCCTTTCTTTTGAGCTCCGAATTTATTTCTTCATATATTTGGAGATCCTAATTGATTTTTTCTTTAGAATTTTTCCAAATTAATATTTTGGTATTTGTAATTGCATTCGGGTCCTCGGATTTTTTGCAATTAAGTCCCTCGCTACTTTTGTGCTTAAGTCCTTGGCCTTTTTGTAATTAGGTCTTTGAATGCTTTTATGCTTGGATGGACTTCCATTTGAATCCCGATAATCTTGACTTGGTCTTCATGATAGAAATGAGTCTCTTGCACGCATTTATGCTCGGGATATGGGTAATTTGCATTCAGGTCCCTGTATTATGTAAATAAGACTAAACACATACCTTAGTAGCATTTATTGATATAAAATTAATCTAAATGAAAGACATATGATGCAATGTATGCAATGCATCAAAAGTCAAGCAAGAACTAGCGCAAACAAAACAAGGGTCAAAATCTGTAACCGAATATGTCGGTGCACTTAAAAGTCGGTGGGACGAGCTCGGGGTTTATGAACCACCGAGCAACGATCCTAAAATTATTAAGGAAAGAGACGAGCAGAATCGAGTCTACCAGTTCTTGGTAGTACTCGATCCTAGCTACGAGCCTCTAAAATCGCAAATACTACTATCATCAAAGCTTCCGCCCTTCACTCAAATCATTGCAATGGTTCAACGGGAAGAAACCCGAAGACATGCCATGCCTCAAACCAACAACAGAGAAAACCAAGCGTTTGCCACAACACAACACCAAAACCAAAAAGGAAGAGGACACTTCGGAAAACACAAGGACGAACATTGTGACAACTGCAAGAAACAGGGACACAGTCGCGACAGGTGCTGGTTCCTCTACCCGCACCTCCGGCCACCAAAAGATGGAACCGGAGAAAGAAGGAGCGATAGCAGAGGAAATCCTAGCACTGGTAGCAGAGTAAATGTCGCCTCTCATAACCCTAACCCTAACTTTGGAGGCGAAAAATCAAAATGGGCACAGTCCCGGTCTGGGTCCGGATGTCGAGGGTATTTATCCTCTGATTACACAGATATCCAGCTACCTGAACTCGGAAATAAAGCGAATGGGCATTTCGGGTTGGATCTGGATCCGTGTATGAGTGTTGATAGTCATGGGCTCGGGTCAGCGGGTCATGGGCCCGGATCAGCACATAATGGGCTCCATTCCTCAAGTGACCATGGGCCAGGATCTTTACACAAAGAATTAGGTCATGTGCTGGCCCACCTCAACAGCATGCTACACAATTCCGGTCAAAATCAGAATCAACAAGGTAATGGGTCAGGTATTATTTCAACTCACATCTCTTGCAACCATACTTTTTCCCCTAGTTCATGGATTATAGACACTGGAGCTACTGACCACATGACCATAAATAAAGATCTTATATGCAATATTCAAAATCACCCAAACATAAACAAATTTGTGACTGTGGCAAATGGAAATCAAGTAAAAATTAGCGGTACATGACAATCAACATTCCTAAATAACACATCCGAAAATATATTATATGTCCCCGAATTTACATCTAGCCTTTTGTCTGTTCCAAGGATAACAATTTTTTTTAATTGTAATGCTATTTTCTCACCATATGATGTGTTATTTCAGGACCGAGTATCAGGGAAGATGATTGGTGGAGGCACTCTCATCAATGGCCTTTACATACTTGAAAAATCGAACAATACCTTCCATGCTAATAATGTGTCATGTTATACACCTGAACTTCTGCATAAACGCATGGGACACCCATCTTTTCCTGTATTGAAAAAATTATTTCCTAGCATAAATCCAAACATTGAATTATGTTGTGAGACCTGTCGTCTTGCAAAACAAACCAGGTTACCTTTTCATTCCTCCACCACTAAAACTAGGACACCCTTAGAGCTAGTCCAGTCTGACATTTGTGGCCCTACTCCAGTTGAGTCATATAATGGCTTTAAATATTTTATCACGTTTATCGATGATTTTTCTCGTACCACTTGGTTATACCTGCTTAAATCCAAATCTGAAGTTTTTTCTATTTTTTGCGAATATGTTGTTTTGGTTGAAAACATGTATGACACGAAAATTAAAACCTTTAGGTCAGATAATGGTGCTGAATACACTAGCACTCTATTTCAAACTTTCTTAAAAGAAAAAGGTATTTATCACCAAACTACTTGTCTAAATACCCCTGAACAAAATGGTATCTCCGAAAGAAAAAACCGACATCTTCTAAATGTCACCCGATCCCTGTTATTTCAAACCAAAGTTCCCATAAATTTCTGGTCTGAAGCTATTTTAAACGCGGTTTATCTTATCAATCGTCTACCTAGCCCTATTCTTGACAATAAACAACCCTTGGAAATTTTGAATAAAAGGAAGATGGGCGTTGATCACCTCAAGGTTTTTGGTTGTGTGTGTCACGTACATAAGAAACGGGTTGATAAATTTGACTCTCACTCTGTCAAAGCTATCTTTCTTGGGTATTCTTTCCACAAGAAAGGAAACAAATGCTATAACCCTACGAATTGCAAACTTTATATTTCCAGGGATGTCTCCTTCTCTGAAAAAGAATCATACTTCGAATCTATGACTAACACTCCTGCAGGTACAACTTTTCCTCTCCCAACCATTGACTTATTTTCAAACGAGTTCTTTCGCCATGAGGACACTCCTTTTCCTGAAAGGGGGGGGGGAAAAATAGTACTCCGGATGGACAAGGAGAACACCACAATGAACCGGTCCAAGGAGTAGCCCCCACAAGACTGTAGGATTTCATGTTTAATTACACATATATATTTTCGAAATTTTTATGCATAATAAGGATCAATTCCAATTTTCTATGATTTGTTTCATGCATGCATCGGTTTGTTTCAATAACTAGTTTCAAAACTTTATTAAAACAAACATGGGACTCCGAAATTCATACCTAGAAGTTCTCTAAAACTTCTTGAAGATCCGGAGATGTTGAGGATGCTTGTCGCTGCGCCGGATGCCTCAGAGAATTCACCAAACTCTAAACAAGATTGGAGAGAGAAAAGCTAGCCTCTCAATCTCCAATAGGGTTTAGAATCCAATTACTAACCCCTCTTTAGTTCCCTTCAGAAGAAGATCTCTGAAAACTAAAACTAAACTCAATAATTAAGGTGAAATTCGTGGAGAATTATGGAGAGAGAAGTTTGCATAAGAAAATAATGAATTAATTGATGAGGTAATGAGATAAACTTGTATTTATAAGTTCTCTCCAAATTACCTATTCATGTGCAACCTCTTGCCCATGATTTCATGCAAAGTGCCATCTAACCATCCATTATTTGCTAACAAATAATCTCAGCCACGAATCAAATCAATTATGGACCAATTCCATGCATGATCTAATTAATTCTTAAATTAATTCTGCAGAAACCGTCTGGACCGGTCAACCGTTTGGAGGTTCGGTCGACCGTTCGAACCAAGTTTGTGTAGGATTTCATGTTTAATTGTGCATATATATTTTTTGAAATTTTATGCATAATAAGCATCAATTACAATTTTCTACGATTTATTTCATGCATGCATCGGTTTGTTTTAATAACTAGTTTCAAAAACTTATTAAAACAAACACAAGGGACTCCGAAATTCATACCTAGAAGTTCTATAAAACTTCTTGATGTTCCAAAGACGTTGAGGATGACGATCGTCGCTTCTCGTTGCGCCGGATGCCTCCGAGTGTTCATCGAAACCCTAAACAAGGTTGGAGAAAAGGAGCTAGCCAATCAATCTCCAAACTAGCTTAGAATCTAGCTACAAACCCCTTCCTTAATCTCTGAGATTTCTCCTTCCAAAGACTTAGAAAACTAAGAGAATTTTCGTGACTTTTTGTGGTGAATTAGGAGAGAAAATAATTTAAAAAACATCTAACATAGTTAAGGAGAATAAGGATCTATTTATAGGCTCCAATCTTAATCTCAATCATGGCTATTCTTAAGCCATGTTTTCTTGACATTTTCTCTGACAAACTAATTCCATAATGCATTACATGCATCCATAAAACGTTTGACCAAGTTTGGAGCTAATCCAACCATTTATCAAAGGCAGAAAATCGATCGCAGTTCGGTTTACCGAGTTACACTCAGTTAACTGAATGTGTCACGATTGATTTACCGAGTATTAGACGGATGACCGATTCTTAAGGAGAAAATTCTCCTTAACCGATCGGACGAATTCTCGTCTAAGACCGAGTGCCATTCGGTTAACCAAAAATATCGGAACTGGACATTGTTCGGTCGTCCGTTTCTGGTTTGGTACACCGTACCAGAGTTCCACGCACTTTGGTCAAGTTCGGTAAATCAACTATGACTATCTGTTCCACGTTCGGTTGACCGATCCACAGATCCTTCGGTCGACCGAACCATAACGGATTACCGAACTTTTACCCGATTTAGCATTTTCAAATTTTGGATTTATTTCCAACAAAATTTGAAGTTTTGGGGGTTTTAGCAAATTCACAACTTATGCAATATATTATCCTATGCAATAATAAATTATTGCACCCCATAATATATGCATCTCATATGAATTTATCATGATTCTAATTATGTTATATACAACACAATTGATTTTACTTGTTCACCACATGTGTCATATTTTCTATAAGAAACCCGACACATCATATGAACCAAAAATCAAGCTTCTTGTTTCCCGGTTTTTGCGGTGTGACCTATGGGAGGACCTAGACTAAGTTGGCAGTAATATTAAAAGCTTAATATCACAAGCTCTAAGCGGTATCTAGCTACACATTATAGCTCCCAATTAGTTAGATGCCTTAATTCCACTCGAATCAAAACCCGATCCATTCAGTGATGGAGTGCACCACTTGTGTCCGTCCCTTGCCTCATGATATTAAGAATACACACAAAGTAGTATTGTGTCATCTTTGCATTAGTATTCATTTCTTGATCTCTTTAAGCTAGTTATAAATATGTGACTTAACTCAAATTACATTGTGCACATTATAACTTTGCTTTATCAAGTGGCCCACTAATATCATCACTCAATTAAGAGTGGCAATGATAATCTTTTGACTAACTATCTTCTCCAACAAAATTCATGCTTAACCAACCAATGCCTTTACACTACACTCATCGGTAGCTCAAGACACTAGTCTAATTAAGCAATTCTTAAGTGATCGGATATAAGTCTCATATCAAAGGACCAAAGACACAGTAAAACATTAATGAGACAGAAAACACAATTCTATAATGTTTTACTTATTAGGTCTATTCAGTATACAAAAGTAATATTTACCTCTTTTGTGTACCCGTGTTGTCACTCACTTGTAGAGCTACAGTGATCTATGACCAACACGACAATTTTAACTCGGTAATTTATGTCACATGTTAATTACCATGTTTGTGAATATCTTTTGTTTTATGTAAACCAATATCTTTTAGAGCTCTACGGTTAAGGACCAAGAGCCTCTTCCTTAACACTTCTAAAAGACGAATAATATAAATAATGAACAAAATGATTTCTCATTCAATTCATAATAATTGACATTTAAAGTAAAACTTTTAGAACACATTCCCTTCAATCTCCCACTTGTTATTAAAGTTTTCTTTCACATACATACTCAATGTATAAAACAATAATAACTAGGGTAAACCCCATTACATATCAATCATCAAGCCAATCTACATGGTTCCTTAATCCCATGGACTCGAAATGCATTTCGCCCTTGTCTTGGGATAAGGGTTTTGGGAATGGATCAGATGTGTTGCTGTTGGTGTCCACCCATAAAAGATTTATTTTGCCATCGTCGATGAGGTCACGCGTCACGAAGTACTTACGATCCATGTACTTCACTTTGTGATGTGATCTAGGATCCTTGATTTGCGAGATAGATGCACTATTAACGCAAAATAGCTCAATGGGTCCCTCGCTCGAGGGAACTACTCCAAGCTCTTCAAGGAAATTCTTGATCCACACTCCTTCCTTGCTCGCATCAGCGACATCCATTACTTCTGAAGCGGTGGTTGAATCAGCCGTAGTGGTTTGCTTCCAGCTACGCCAACTCACAACTCCACCATTCAGAAGAAAGACGTACCCTGATTGCGACCTTCTATCATCTGGATCACTCATGAAACTCGCATCCGAGTACCCTTCGGCTATCAACTCCCTTTGTCCTCCATAAACAAGAATCTTATCCTTAGTCTGGTTAAGGTACTTCAGGATATTCTTGACCGCAGTCCCATGCTCAGGACCTGCTGATGTGAATTAAATTTATACCGCAAGTGCACGGCGTCAATGAAGACGTGGCAAGTACGGGTCGAACACAAGGAGGGAGAGATTTGTTATTTGTGTGATTTTCGAGTAGGGGAAAGAAGGAGAGAAGAATAAGTTTGGTTTTGAGATTTTTGGTTTTTAATTTTCTAAAGCATGAAACATGAACAAATAAAACTAAAACAAGAACAAAGATGGTGAATTCCATTGGGTGGAGGTTTAGATATCGGGTTTAGATTAGAGAATTCAGAAACTTATAATAAATCATATTAGTTATAAAGCATTACATGATAAATATTTAACACAAACTCAAGTAATCAAAATATACTAATCACGAAATTAAAATAATAACTTTATTCTCTTCTCATCACCCTAAATCCGTCACCTCCACCCTTTGGAGAGAGTTAGAAACTCATGGATGGGAGGAAGGAGAAGGGGTCCTAGAGGAATTACAAAAGAAAACTAAAAACAAGAAATAAAACAACAGAAATTTATTAAACTAAGGAATAAAAACTAGAACATAAGCTAAGGGACCATCACAACATCGTTTCAAGGCTATTTATAGCCGATACAAGGGGCCTAGGTATAGAATTGGAAAGTACACGTGTCCAGACACGACTGGACAAAATTTGAGCACACGGATCGCCTAGGGGGCGGCGGAATCGCCGCACATTGTGTGTGTTGTGCGGCGGAAACGCCGCACAATCGAGTCGGATTAAATCTTGATTTTGGCTGAATGTTTATGGTATGATTTGATCCTCCTTTGCGCGTCTGGATTGATTCTTTCCATTCTTTTGAGCTCCGAATTAATTCCTTTATATATTTGGAGATCCACATTGATTTTTCTTTAGATTTTCTCCATAATAATAAAAGCTACTTGTGATTTGCAATTAGGTCCTTGGCTTCTTGCAATTATGTCCCCGGCTACTTTTGTGCTTAAGTCCTTGTTCTTTTTGTAATTAGATCTTGAATGCTTTTATGCTTGGATACATTTCCATTTGAAACCCGATAAACTTGAGCTTGGTCTTTATGATTGAAATGAGTCTTTTGCACGCGTTTATGCTCGGGATGTGGGTAATTTGCATTCAGGTCCCTGTATTCTGTAAATAGGACTAAACACATACCTTAGTAGCATTTATTGATATAAAATTACTCTAAATGAAAGTCATATGATGCAATGTATGCAATGCATCAAATACCGCCACACCTAGATTTTGCTAGTCCCTAGCAAAACAGAATATAAGAAAAATGAAAACAGGGAAATCCTAACTCACTTTCGTAGGAATCACGGTTGCACTTAGCATGTGCAACAAGCCTTTAAACCCCCAAGTTTCCTTAGAGGACGAGTTTTGTCTCGTGAGGGTTTTCAGTTGACACACCCACAAAGTCTTAATTCAACATTCCATTAATAGCTCTCAATATCTCCACCTCAACCTTATATATCTTACTTAGAATTCTTGCATGCTTATTATATAAGTCTAACCCATAAAAAAATATGACTTGGTCTTCATTCCCCCAATATTCACACCACTAACCCTTCTACACATGTTATCACTTAAATTATTTTGCACGCCTCCTCTGGTGGTGCAGTATCATTCGGATCAACCATGGCATGAATCATTCTTTTAGCTTTGGGCCTTGAGTATCTTAAAGTATTTTTTTTCTTTTTCCGTGATTCAACACATTTGCTTTTCCTGACACTTTTGCCCATTTTGCATTCGTGTAGCGAGTTTGGTCGATAATCCCGAGCTGGCAGACTCAAGTTACCGGGTTTTAAGATACCCCTACGGACCAGTGACTCAAAGGCTTGGGCTTTTGTAATCATTTTGCAAAATGTGCTTTCCTCACTTTATTCCTTTATTTTTACTTTTATTTTCCTCAAGGCTTAATTATTATTAGAAGTCCACACTTCCCGGTATGTTTTCCTCAACCTCTGCTTTTTATCAACCACTTCAAAGATTTGATTCATCCAATTTAAGTGCATACATGTCTTAAAGGGCAATGAGTTATTTCTTTGGAACTTAGATTTATGTCATAATTTCTACAAGCAGAACTATATAATAAGGAACAAAAACTCAATGCAATTTGTACACGGGTTTTGGCAGTTCAATCTTAAGCTATGTCATGAAACATTGAATTTTATTTTTTTTTAACAAAAATATATATAGATAGATACATAAACACCCCCCACACCTAAATCATGCATTGTCCTCAATGTTTGCAAAGAAAAAGCAAATGCACTTGTTACATGCGTCAACTTGCGGTAGAGGGGTTGAATTTGCTCAAAGTCAACCATAGTCAGAACTGGATTGAATGACACCATGTTGGTGCATGTATCCAGTTGAATTGTGCCACATGTTGCACTGAGAGTCCTGAGGCACAGATTGCACACCCCTCACATGTATTGATTCTCTTGTTTGTTCGAGTGATGGTGGGTGTGTCGCAGAATTACTCCTCCTTTTCTCACTTCCTTTTTGATTTTGTGATGATTTATTTGATTCAGAAATCTTATAGATACGTGCTCTCATCACAACATCACTTTGATTGCATATTATTTCTGGCTCACTATCAACATGAAAGATATTATTCAGCTTTTAGGTTCCCAAAAGATAATTGCATGAGCCCATTTCGACAGTTTATCAATGCTTCAGAAGTAGCTAAAAAGGGTCTACCTAATATTACAGGGATTTGTCTCTTAGGATCGACAACAGGTTCAGTGTCTAGAACGACAAAATCCACTGGGTAAATGAAATCACGCACCTTGATCAAAACGTCCTCGACTACACCTCTTGGTTTCTTAAGAGAGCAATCAGCAAATTGAAGGGTTGTCTTAGAGGGTTTTAGTGGACCAAGGTTGATATGCTAGTAGACAGAGAACGGGAGTAAGTTAACACTAGCACCAAGGTCTAGAAGGGGTTTGTTGATAAAAGTATCTCCTATTGAACATGAAATTGTGGGACACCCAGGATCCTTATATTTTATAGGAGATGAGTTGGACAGAATAGAGCTTATGTTTGCAGTTAAGAAAGCCTTCTTTGGTACGTTTGTTTTTCTCTTCTTAGTGCACAAATCTTTTAAGAATTTAGCATAAGCAGGTATTTGTTGAATCATATCTAAAAGTGGAATATTCACCTTAACTTGCTTAAATACTTCCAAGATTTTCTCCATTTGTGCACTTGAGTTCTTTTTGAGTCTATTGGGGAATGGAGCTTTAGGAACATAGACTCGCTCAGGTTGAGCTATGGGTTCAGGTTGAGTAGGTGGGTTGGGCGTTTCAGATTGGACGTCAGGTTCACTGGTTAAGTCATATGTGGTGGCTTGATGGCTAGATTGATTAGGCGTCGTAGGATTTACCGCATTGTTATCAACTTGTCTTCCGGACCGTAATGATACTACTGCATTTATTTGTTCGAACGGTCCTTCCTCATGAACCATTTGAACCGGTCTAGGGTTGTTATTTCCTGAAGGTGGTTGATAGGGCTAATATTGATTATTAGATCTTGGGTTCACCTCAGGTTGACTTGGAAACCGACCCTTTTCTCTTTCACCTACTATTTGTGCTAGTTGGCTGACTTGTGTCTCTAGCCTTTGGAAGGATTGGTTGGTTGTTTGTATAAAGTTTTTCATCAAATTTTCCAGGCTTGTCAACCTCTCCTCATGATCGCCATTGTTATTAAACCCAGATGATGTATTATTTTGGTTATACGGGTTTGGTTGTTGTCTAGGAGGTTGACCTTGTTGGCTTGATGAGAAATTGGAATTATTACGCCAACCCGAGTTATAGGTTGATGCGTATGGGTCATTTCTAGCATGGTTATACATGGCATTAACTTGTTCCCAGTCCGCACAGTCCTCCATTAAATGACCAGTCTGACCACATCTAGAGCAAGGGATAGACGAAGCTTGATTCACTCGGGTTTGGGTTTGTAGCTCTAAACATTCCATTCTGCGCATAAGGGTAGCTAGTTTTGCTTCAGCCACTACATTAGCATCTACAGCTAAGACACCTGGTTTGGGTTGACTTGCTATTCTAGATCCAATACTCGGGTTAAGCGGTGTTCTAGCATTGTCCCATTGCATACTGTTTTCAGCTAAATCCTCAAGAAAAGTCCAGGCATCATTTTCATTTTTCGACATGAAGTTCCCTTGGCTTACAGATTCTACCATAACCCTAGATGTGGGTGTCAATCCCTCATAAATAATTTGGCACAATTGCCATCTTGGAATTCCGTGATGAGGGCATTGGGTCAGCACACTTTTAAATCTTTCTAGATAGGAATAAAACAGCTCGCTCTCAGATTGAACGAATGCAACAATTTCATTCCTAATCCTCATAGTCTTATGGTTGGGGAAATATTTTTTTAGAAATACTTGAACAAATTCAGCCCAACTCTTAATGGATCTTTTGGCTAGACTATATAGCCATTTCTTAGCGTCGTCTTTCAGTGCTAGAGGCACGAATTTCAGACGCACTGCCTCCTCAGGGATATGCTGGTATTGCATAAGAGAGCAGATTTTCTCAAATTTTCTAAGGAAGAGATATGGGTCTTCCCTAGAGGTGAACTTAGGCAACATACTCATGTATTGTGCCTTAAGTTCGAAGTCGCGACCCGGTATGGTGGGCATAACGATGCACGATGGCTGAGCAGCCATCGCTGGGTAGCATCGATCCCTCAGAGTTATAGGTTGTGCAACAGGTGGGTCCACCACATTCTCACCCATTGGATCCGGGTGAGGTGGTGCAGCAGATGGATTGGGGCTAAGTTCTAGACTGGAATCTAGATGAACTCGTGAGAGTCGATTACTCAAGTCTCGAATCCAAATCTGAGTGCACCGGGTTGAATCAATTTTTGAATTCAAATTTGAAATTTAAATTCCAAATTCAATTTCAAGAATTGATTACAATTTTTTTTCGTTTTTTTAAAGGGAAACAATCAATAGAATGGGAAAAGATGAGAAAGGAATCATAATCTAGAGAATTGACGTGAGAAGAGATAGAAGACTCAGATGAGAAGGGAAACTTAACTCTAAAGATAGAAAAGAGGGTTGGTTAGAAAATTCCTAAGAAAGCACGGTTCAAACAATCCTAGACCTAGTGTCGCTTAAATCTAGACGACTCCTAACTGGTTGAGTCGAGTTGATTTGCTTGATTCACCTCCCTCACTAATCAAACCAACTTGGCCAGGTAGTGTATAGCTAGTGGGGGCGCTTCCGACAGAGTCGGTGCCAATTAGACAACCACTTCGCTTGGAAGACTTACGTCAACACAAAAACACTTCCTAGACACCAAATTAAATTCGATCAGCTTCAAGTCATAGCAAGTCAAACCAATCTTCTCCTTAATTGAGTCCGAGTCCTTAGGGGCCAATGTCTAATTGATTTTAATTTAAGGCTTGGGTGACACTTTAGGATTGTGATTTGTGGGCCATGGAAGGGTGATGAAATCCCCACCGTATCTTTTCCTACGGAGTTGCCCTTAAGATAGTTTAACTTAAATCTAGCAAAGATAGTCAAACAATGGTCTTTAGTGGGGGGCAATTGTAAGTTTGTATGCAAATTAGATTATATGCTTAAATACAATCGATAAAAACCGTGATACGTACCTTGCCTCTAGCACTCTTCAACAAGAATTAATTTGCAAGAATTTAGCAAGAATAATGCAAACAAAATATTATATGATGCATGCACTAAGTTCTTCTAGTTTTGCCAATTTTTAGGTCAGAGTTGAATTATTGCCAATTATGGAATTTAAGCTTAACACGTGCAGTTCTACAAAAGAAAATTTTCCGAAACTAGAAATTATGAGGAAAGAGGCAACAAAGGTTACCTATGCATTGCTCAGTCGGGTTCACCGCCCGCTCTCGAAATTTCAGTAGCTCCACGCGTCCACCCAGAGATGGTGCTAACCCCAGAAAAAATTGAAGCCCAGATGCTTCAAATGTGCGGCGATTCCGCCGCCGATTATTCTTGGTATGCGACGATTCCACCGCCCTTGTTGCTCAGACTGCGTTCAGATTTCACCGCACGCTCTATTTTCTCCTGAAACACAAATCCTAATAATTAGATCGTGCACAAGATAAACAGAATAGAATCGAAATCGACAAAAAACAAAATCTGCGTCGCCTCCCCGGCAACGGCGCCAAAAACTTGATGTGAATTAAATTTATACCGCAAGTGCACGGCATCAATGAAGACGTGGCAAGTACGGGTCAAACACAAGGAGGGAGAGATTTGTTATTTGTGTGATTTTCGAGTAGGGGAAAGAAGGAGAGAAGAATAAGTTTGGTTTTGAGATTTTTGGTTTTTAATTTTCTAAAGCATGAAACATGAACAAATAAAACTAAAACAAGAACAAAGATGGTGAATTCCGTTGGGTGGAGGTTTAGATATCGGGTTTAGATTAGAGAATTCAGAAACTTATAACAAATCATATTAGTTATAAAGCATTACATGATAAATGATTTAACAAAAGAATTACAAAAGAAAACTAAAAACAAGAAATAAAACAACAGAAATTTATTAAACATGTACGTTGACTTAGGCCAATGAGTCTACGGGATCTATCTCTATATATCTTGATTCCCAAGATGTATTGAGCCTCACCCATATCTTTCATTGAGAATGAGATTTCAATGAACTTCTCGTTTGCTCAAGCAAAGGAATATGATTGCCCATAAGCAATATGTCATCGACATATAAGATTAGGAATACTACATGGCTCCCACTGACATTCATGTATAAACAAGGTTCTTCCTTACTTTGAATGAAATGAAGCTTCTTCACTTCCTCGTTAAAGCGTTTGTTCCAACTCCTTGATGCTTGCTTCAATCCATAGATGGATCTTTGAAGCTTGCATAGTTTCTCACTATTCTTTGGATCTTCAAAACCTCGAGGCTGTACCATGTACACATCCTCTTCCAAGTTCCCATTAAGGAATGCTGTTTTGACATCCATTTGCCATATTTCATAATCATGAAATGCAGCAATAGCGAGCACGATCCGAATAGACTTGAACATGGCAACCGGTGAAAAAGTTTCATCATAGTCAATTCCTTTAACTTGAGTGAAATCCTTCGCTAAAAGCCTCGCTTTGTAGGTTGTCAAGTTCCCATCCATGTCCATCTTCCTCTTGAAAACCCATTTATTTTGAATGGCCTTTTTCCCCTTGAGGAAGGTCAACCAAGTTCCACACTTGATTATCATACATGGATTCTATTTCGGATTCCATGGCCTTAAGCCATAGTTTGGAGTCTTCCCTTTCCATTGCTTCTTGGAAGGTCAATGGATCATTGGTATCAAGTACCATGATTTCATGAAGTCCCAGATGCAAGTCGGGTTTCTTCCTTTCCCTCGTTGACCTTCTTAGGTCTTTTGGTTCTTCTCGTGTCTCTCGAACTTCTTCCACAATTTCTTGAGGAGTGGGTTCACGTTCAACTCTTGAACGTACACTAGGTGGGGATGATTGAGATTCTCTCACAATTTCTTGCGAGGGTATCTCACTTACGCTCCCACTAACCAAAGTAATCTCGGTTGGGCCTTCATGATCTTGAATGTCATCATTCTTGTAGAGTATCTTGAGTTTCCTCAAGCACAACCCTACTCCCACTACTTTTTACTCTTTCCAGAAATTCCTTTTCTAGAAATGTGGCATCCCTCTCTACAATCACTCGATTGGAGGTGATATGCCAAAAGTAGTATCCTCTTGTCTCACGAGGATAACCTATAAAGAAGCACTTATCCGCTTTTGGTTGAATGGTCGACATCAATTTCTTGACGTAAGCCTCACAACCCCAAATCTTGAGAAAATTGAGCTTGGGTGTTTTACCACTCCACATCTCATAAGGAGTTTTCTCCACGGATTTGGATGGAACATGATTTAGTGTGTAAGCCGCAGTTTGTAGTGCATAACTCCAAAAGTAAAGAGGTAATTCCGCATGACTCATCATTGACCGAACCATGTCGAGCAATGTCCTATTCCACCTTTCGGATACCCTATTCCACTGAGGTGTACCGGGAGGGGTGAGTTGAGGTACAATACCAAACTCCTTTAGGTATGAGTCAAATTCGGCACTTAAGTAATCACCTCCACGATCCGTTCGTAGAGACTTGATTTTCTTGTCGAGTTGGTTCTCTACTTCATTCTTGAATTCTTTGAACTTGTCAAAGGACTCACTTTTGTTTCTCATTAGATAAACATAGCCATAACGACTATAATCATCCGTGAACGTAATGAAGTACCTGAAACCGTCTCGTGCACTAGTACTCATTGGACCACATACATCGGAATGTATCAAATTCAACAAGCCACTCGCCATTGGTCCTTTCTTCTTGAAAGGCTTTTTGGTCATTTTTCCCATTATACATGGTTGGCACGTCTCCAATGATTTAAAATCAAGTAGACCAAGATGGTTAGCTTCTTGCAATTTCTTGACGCATTTTTCATTTATGTGACCAAGACGATAGTGCCACAAGAGAGTATCATTCTCGTGAGTGGTCTTAAATCTTTTGTTATTGATATTAAAGATTTGTTTATTATTCAATTCAAGCAAATAGAGACCATTCCTTATGAATGCATTTGCATAGAAAACACCATTCTTCGATATAGACAAACAAGAATTTGAAACATTTATATTAAAATTATTCATATCTAAACATGATACAGAAATTATGTTCTTGCTAATCGAAGGCACATAATAAACATTCTTTAGACATAAATTTAAACCACTACATAATTGAAGCACCACAGAATCTTGTGCAACCGCAGAAACATTCGCACCATTTCTGACCTTCAATTCTACCTCGTTCCTCACGAGTTCCTTCCAATCCTTTAGTAGCTGCACATTAGAAACTATGTGAGCACAAGATCCGGTATCAATTTCCCAATCCTGGACAGAGGTGGCTAAATTTATTTCAATAACAAATATACCTTTGGCCTTTTTGGGGCGTCGACGTTCAATTACTCCGTTGTCAAGGTCTTCCTTGTACTTGGGGCAATTTGGCCGGATGTGTCCCTTTTCACCGCAGTGATAGCACTCCGTATTGGGAGTTGGAGATTTCTGAGATTTCCCCCTCGAGGCACTCTTATGAGCACCTCCTACTCCCTTGCTCTTGATTGAACCACTTTTGGTAGATTTGCCCTTTTCTTTACCAATCTTTTGGCTCCTCCCATGGACGGCAGGGACATGCTTGTCCCTACCCTTGTCCATGTCAACTTCTGCGGTTTTGAGAGCGTTGTGCAGCTCCTCAAGACTCACCCCTTTTTCACGCACGTGGTAGTGCATCACAAAGTCCTTAAAGGACGGGGCTAGAGAGCCAAGAATCAGATCTTCGGCAATGTCCTCGGGCATTGGAGAAGAGAGCTTCGATAACTTCTCAAGGAATCCTTGCATCGTGAGAAAATGCATGGATACCGATGTTCCCTCCGCCATGTGGCACCTTGTGAGTGCGATGGAGGTCTTATAGCGCTCCTTTCGGGCACTATCCATGAACATCTTTGTTAAAGCTTCCATGGTCTTCTTGGGTTTTGAATCCAAGTATTTCGCTTGAAGCGAGTCACCCATGGATGCTAGCATAAGACCGTGAACTTGGTTCTCTTGGTCTTCCCACTTGGCTTTAGCCTCCTTCTCTTCATCGGTTAATCTCTCATTCCATTTTGGGATTGCACCTTCCAAAATGTGAGACAGTTTCTCAAATTTTAACACGATGTTGAGTTTGAGTTGCCAACTAATGAAGTTTGAGCCATCATTTGCTAAAGGGTGTTTTTCTATCATGGATCGTACGATAGGTTGGATGTTCGACATTTTTCTACAAAATAAATCATACAGGATTTTAATGCCAATTTTATGTTTTAAAACACATACATATATACCGAATATAAATGTAAATACTGCAAATAAAATTTTGCCCATAAATGCAGCAATCCAAGATCCTATCAATTGTAATATAGACTAGTTATGGGCTATCGAATATATCCAAATATCAAGGTAAGAAAAACTCTTTCTAATCACAACCTTTTTGAACTTTAGCAATATTAGCATCTTCAAACTCTTGTGATTCTTGTCGTTTTAATTATTAGGGAATATGACCTATCCTCGTAAGAAAAACTTTTCCCAAAACCGAGCGAGGGCTCTAGGTAATGTTAAGAAAACTTATTTTCATTTGATACGAGATACGTTTATCCATTGTATTCACAACTAAACATACTTGGGGTTCACAAGGGTTAAACGCACCTCATATATTTAATCGTGGCACAACAACAGACAACCATTATATCTCCCACTATTCCCTCGATCAATGGCTGCTAGTGGATGAAATAAGAAGGAAAATTACTCTTAATTTTGTTGGAAAATTTCATATATTATAACATGTGATTCAGAATTTTAGGTTATCATGCATATTATCATTCATACACATCCTAACATTCAACACATTCATCACATGCATAGCAAGATAAAAACAGAAATTAAACCATTCACACAATCCACATCGTGTGAGTTCATATGTTCCCTTTGATCCTTGATCCTCGATCCCTGATCCTCGGTCCTCGATCGATGCGCTACAGCGGCGACTGTTGGATTTCGTGCCCTATAGTATGTATATATTTTCGAAATTTTATAAACATATAGGATCGTAGTATTCATATTTTCTTCGATTTTCATATAGACATGTATTTGTTTATCCTAATTATTTAACATGCATTAGAATAAACAAACAATTGCAAAGAGGATCATACCTAGAGATTCTCTAGAACCTCTCGAAGATCCGGAGTCGCGTTGACGGTTGAATCGCCCGGTGGATTGCCTCCGAGTATTCACCAAACTCTAAACGAGATTGGAGAGAGAAGAGCTAGCCTCTCAATCTCCAATAGGGTTTAGAATCTAATTACTAACCCCTCTTTAGTTCCCTTGAGAAGATGATCTCTGAAAACTAAAACTAATCTTAAGAATTAAGGAAATTTCGTGGAGAATTATGGAGAGAGATTTTTGCATGAGAAAATAATGAATTAATTAATGAGGTAATGAGATAAACTTGTATTTATAAGTTCTCTCCAAATTACCTATTCATGTGCAACCTCTTGCCCATGATTTCATGCAAACTTCCATCTAACCATCCATTATTTGCTAACAAATAATCTTAGCCACGAATTAAATCAATTATGGACCAATTCCATGCATGATCTAATTAATTCTTAAATTAATTCTGCAGATAACCGTCTGGACCGGTCGACCGTTTGAAGGTTCGGTCGACCGCTCGAACCAAGTTTCGGTCGACCGTTCGATATTTGGTCGAGCGCTCGCAACATTAAAATATTTCATCGCAATATTCGGTCGACCGTTCCGAACAGACGAAAATTCCCTGTTATCGGTCGAGACGTGTCCGGTCGACCGTGCACGATCGGTCGACCGTTTGCGGTTAACCAGTCGACCGTTTGTGCACAGTACTGCAGAGTTGTCAAATTTCGGTTTAACCCCTACAAAATTTGACATTTCGGGATTAGTATTAAATTCACAACTTATGTAACATATTATCCTATGTAATGATCAATCATTACACCCCATAATATTTACATCACATATGAATTTAATTTAGATTCTAATTATGTTATTAATCACAACATAACTATGATTTTGCTTGTTCACCCCATGTGTCATATTTTCTACATGAAACCCGACACATCTTATGAACTCAAAATCCCCATTTCCCGTTTCCCAGTTTTGTGGTGTGACCTATGGGAGGATCTAGACTAAGTTGGCAGTAATATTAAAAGCTTAATATCACAAGCTCTAAGCGGTATCTAGCTACACATTATAGCTCCCAATTAGTTAGATGCCTTAATTCCACTCGAATCAAAACCCGATCCATTCAGTGATGGAGTGCACCACTTGTGTCCGTCCCTTGCCTCATGATATTAAGAATACACACAAAGTAGTATTGTGTCATCTTTGCATTAGTATTCATTTCTTGATCTCTTTAAGCTAGTTATAAATATGTGACTTAACTCAAATCACATTGTGCACATTATAACTTTGCTTTATCAAGGGGCCCACTAATATCATCACTCAATTAAGAGGGGCAATGATAATCTTTTGACTAACTATCTTCTCCAACAAAAGTCATACTTAACCAACCAATGCCTTTACACTACACTCATTGATAGCTTAAGACAGTAGTCTAATTAAGCACTCCTTAAGTGATCGGATATAAGTCTCATATCAAAGGACCAAGGACAGAGTAAAATATTAATGACACAGAAACACATTTCTATAATATTTTACTTATTAGGTCTATTCAGTATACAAAAGTAATATTTTCCTCTTTTGTGTACCCGCGTTGTCACTCACTTGTAGAGCTACAATGATCTATGACCAACACGACAATCTTAACTCGGTAATTAATGTCCCATGTTAATTACCATGATTGCGAATATCTTTTGTTTTATGTAAACCAATATCTTTTAGAGCTCTACGGTTAAGGACCAAGAGCCTCTTCCTTAACATTTCTAAAAGGCGAATAACACAAACAAGGAACAAAATGATTTCTCATTCAATTCATAACAAATGACATTCAAAAGTAAAACTTTTAGAACACATTCCCTTCAGCGACTTCCTCTTGCACCGGAGATGTAGACTTTACAGAAAATAAACATGCTCCTCACATTCGATAAAAAACCGACTAGTGCAAGTCCTATGTAAAACCTCTCAAATGCAATGCAATTATCTAAAGATAGAAAGAGAGAATTTGGCTTTTACATATAAATAAGCCCCTGTATAATAATAATTGCATACATTCATAGTTGCTGATTTGGAACATATAAACTCACAATTCCTGCAAAGACAACTCGAGCATCCATGCACGCAATATGGCTATAAACTATACAATCTAGTTTATCAATCATCTAGAATCCCAAACAATTCTTTGAAAACTATTTTGAAATCCATTAAAAACGTTTTTCATCCATCCATTAGTTCAAATATTTTTGATAATGGTGCTGAACACACTAGCACTGTATTTCAATCTTTCTTAAAAGAAAAAGGTATTTATCACCAAACTACTTGTATAAATACCCCTGAACAAAATGGTATCTCCGAAAGAAAAAACCGACATCTTCTAAATGTCACCTGATCCCTGTTATTTCAAACCAAAGTTCCCACAAATTTCTGGTCTGAAGCTATTTTAAACGCGGTTTATCTTATCAATCGTCTACCTAGCCCTATTCTTGACAATAAACAACCCTTGGAAATTTTGAATAAAAGGAAGATGGGCGTTGATCACCTCAAGGTTTTTGGTTTTGTGTGTCATGTACATAAGAAACGGGTTGATAAATTTGACTCTCACTCTGTCAAAGCTATCTTTCTTGGGTATTCTTTCCACAAGAAAGGAAACAAATGCTATGACCCTACGAATTGCAAACTTTATATTTCCAGGGATGTCTCCTTCTCTGAAAAAGAATCATACTTCGAATCTATGACTAACAATCCTGCAGGTACAACTTTTCCTCTCCCAACCATTGACTTATTTTCTAACGAGTTCTTTCGCCATGAGGACACTCCTGTTCCTGAAAGGGGGGGGGGAGAAAATAGTACTCCGGATGGACAAGGATTACACCACAATGAACCGGTCCAAGGAGTAGCCCCCACAAGATTGTAGGATTTCATGTTTAATTACACATATATATTTTCGAAATTTTATGCATAATAAGGATCAATTCCAATTTTCTATGATTTGTTTCATGCATGCATCGGTTTGTTTCAATAACTAGTTTCAAAACTTTATTAAAACAAACATGGGACTCCGAAATTCTTACCTAGAAGTTCTCTAAAACTTCTTGAAGATCCGGAGATGTTGAGGATGCTTGTCGCTGTGCCGGATGCCTCCGAGAATTCACCAAACTCTAAACAAGATTGGAGAGAGAAAAGCTAGCCTCTCAATCTCCAATAGGGTTTAGAATCCAATTACTAACCCCTCTTTAGTTCCCTTGAGAAGAAGATCTCTGAAAACTAAAACTAAACTCAAGAATTAAGGTGAAATTCGTGGAGAATTATGGAGAGAGAAGTTTGCATAAGAAAATAATGAATTAATTGATGAGGTAATGAGATAAACTTGTATTTATAAGTTCTCTCCAAATTACCTATTCATGTGCAACCTCTTGCCCATGATTTCATGCAAACTTCCATCTAACCATCCATTATTTGCTAACAAATAATCTCAGCCACGAATCAAATTAATTATGGACCAATTCCATGTATGATCTAATTAATTCTTAAATTAATTCTGCAGAAACCGTCTGGACCGATCGACCGTTTGGAGGTTCGGTTGACCGTTCGAACCAAGTTTGTGTAGGATTTCATGTTTAATAGTGCATATATATTTTTCGAAATTTTATGCATAATAAGGATCAATTACAAATTTCTACGATTTATTTCATGCATGCATCGGTTTGTTTTAATAACTAGTTTCAAAAACTTATTAAAACAAACACAAGGGACTCCGAAATTCATACCTAGAAGTTCTCTAAAACTTCTTGATGTTCCAGATATGTTGAGGAAGATGATCGTTGCTTCTCGTTGCGCCGGATGCCTCCGAGTGTTCACCGAAACCCTAAACAAGGTTCGAGAGAAAGGAGCTAGCCAACGAATCTCTAAACTAGCTTAGAATCTAGCTACAAACCCCTTCCTTAATCTCTGAGATTTCTCCTTCCAAAGACCTAGAAAACTAAGAGAATTTTCGTGACTTTTTGTGGTGAATTAGGAGAGAAAATAATTAAAAAAAATCTAACATAATTAAAGAGAATAAGGACCTATTTGAAGGCTCTAATCTTAATCTCAATCATGGCATTCTTAAGCCATGTTTTCTTGACATTTTCTCTCACAAACTAATTTCATAATGCATTACATGCATCCACAAAACGTTTGACCAAGTTTGGAGCTAATCCAACCATTGATCAAATTAATCTCTTCATAATCAAAGGCAGAAAATCGATCGCAGTTCGGTTTACCGAGTTACACTCGGTTAATCGAATGTGTCACGATTGTTTTACCGAGTATTAGACATATGACCGATTCTTAAGGAGAAAATTCTCCTTAACCGATCGGACGAATTCTCGTCTAAGACCGAGTGTCATTCGGTTAACCAAAAATATCGGAACTGGACATTGTTCGGTCGACCGTTTTTGGTTCGGTACACCGTACCAGAGTTCCAGGCACTTTGGTCAAGTTCGGTCAATCAACTATGACTATCCGTTCCACGTTCCGTTGACCGATCCACAGATCCTTCGGTCGACCGAACCGTAACGGATTATCGAACTTTTACCCGATTTAGCCTTTTAAAATTTTGGATTTATTTCCAACAAAATTTGAACTTTAGGGGGTTTTAGCAAATTCACAACTTATGCAATATATTATCCAATGCAATAATAAATTATTGCACCCAATAAAATATGCATCTCATATGAATTTATCATGATTCTAATTATGTTATATACAACACAATTGATTTTACTTGTTCACCATATGTGTCATATTTTCTATAAGAAACCTGACACATCATACGAACCAAAAATCAAGCTTCTTGTTTCCCGGTTTTTGCGGTGTGACCTATGGGAGGATCTAGACTAAGTTGGCAGTGATATTAACAGCTTAATATCACAAGCTATAAGCGGTATCCAGCTACACATTATAGCTCCCAATTAGTTAGATGTCTTAATTCCACTCGAACCAAAACCCGGTCCATTTAGTGATGGAGTGCACCACTTTTGTCCGTCCCTTGCCTCATGATATTAAGAATACACACAAAGTAGTATTGTGTCATCTTTGTGTTAGTATTCATTTCTTGATCTCTTTAAGCTAGTTATACATATGTGACTTAACTCAAATCACATTGTGCACATTATAACTTTGCTTTATCAAGGGGCCCATTAATATCATTAGTCAATTAAGAGGGGAAATGATAATCTTTTGACTAACTATCTTCTCCAACAAAAGTAATACTTAACCAACCAATGCCTTTACACTACACTCATCGATAGCTCAAGACACTAGTCTAATTAAGCAATTCTTAAGTGATCGGATATAAGTCTCATATCAAAGTACCAAAGACACAGTAAAGCATTAATGACACAGAAAATACAATTCTATAATGTTTTAATTATTAGGTCTATTCAGTATACAAAAGTAATATTTTCCTCTTTTGTGTACCCGTGTTGTCACTCACTTGTAGAGCTTCAGTGATCTATGACCAACACGACAATCTTAACTCGGTAATTAATGTCTTATGTTAATTACCATGATTTCGAATATCTTTTAGAGCTCTACGGTTAAGGACCAAGAGCCTCTTCCTTAACACTTCTAAAAGACGAATAACATAAACAAGAAACAAAATGATTTCTCATTCAATTCATAATAATTGACATTTAAAAGTAAAACTTTTAGAACACATTCCCTTCAATCTCCCACTTGTTATTAAAGTTTTCTTTCACATACATACTCAATGTATAAAACAATAATAACTAGGGAAAACCCCATTACATATCAATCATCAAGCCAGTATACATGGTTCCTCAATCCCATGGACTCGAAATGCATTTCGCCCTTGGCTTGGGATGAAGGTTTTGTGAATGGATCAGCTGTGTTGTTGTTGGTGTCCACCCATAAAAGATTTATTTTGCCTTCGTCGATGAGGTCACGTGTCACGAAGTACTTACGATCCATGTACATCACTTTGTGGTGTGATTTGGGATCCTTGATTTGCGAGATAGATGCACTATTCTCGCAAAATAGTTCTACTGGTCCCTCGTTTGAGGGAACTACTCCAAGCTCTTCAAGGAACTTCTTAATCCACACTCCTTCCTTGCTCGCTTCAGCGACAGCCATTACTTTGGAAGCAGTGGTTGAGTCGGCCGTAGTGCTTTGCTTCCAACTACGCCAACTTACAGCTCCACCATTCAGAAGGAAGACGTATCCTGATTGCGACTTTCTATCGTTTGGATCACTCATGAAACTCGCATCCGAGTAACCCTCGACTATCAATTCCTTTTGTCCTCCATAAACAAGAATCTTATCCTTAGTCCAGTTAAGTTACTTCAGGATATTCTTGACCGCAGTCCAATGCTCAGGACCTACGTTGGATTGGTGACGACTTGTCACGCTTAGAGCATAGGAGACATCGGGTCTTGTGCAAGTCATCGCATACATGATCGACCCAATTGCCGAAGCATAAGGGACATCCTTCATGTACTCTAAGTCCTTATGTGATTGCGCACGTTGAGACTTCTTGAGTTGCACACCCATACTCATTGGCACACTGCCCTTTTTGGAGTTGTTCATCTTGAACCTTTCCAAGACCTTGTCAATGTATGTACGTTGACTGAGGCCTATGAGTCTACGGGATCTATCTCGATATATCTTGATTCCCAAGATGTATTGAGCCTCACCCATATCTTTCATTGAAAATGCAGATTTCAATGAACTTCTCGTTTGCTCAAGCAAAGGAATATGATTGCCCATGAGCAATATGTCATCGACATATAAGATTAGGAATACTACATGGCCCCTACTAACCTTCTTGTATATACAAGGTTCTTCCTTACTTTGAATGAAGTGAAGCTTCTTCACTTCCTCGTCAAAGCGTTTGTTCCAACTCCTTGATGCTTGCTTCAATCCATAAATGGATTCTAGAAACTTGCATTTCTTCTCGCTATTATTTGGATCATGAAAACCTTGAGGTTGTACCATGTACATATCCTCCTCCAAGTTCCCGTTTAAGGAACGCCATTTTGATATCCATCTTCCATATCTCACAATTGTGAAATGCGGTAATAGTGAGCATAATCCGACTAGATTTTTAATATGGCAACCTCTCAAAAATCTCATTAAAGTCAATTTCTTGAATTTGAGTATAACTTTTGCTACAAGCCTTGCTTCGTAGGTTGTCAAGTTACTATCCATGTGTATCTTCCTCCTAAAAGCTCATTTATACCAAATGATATTTTCTCTTGAGGAAGGCAAATCAAGTTCCATACTTGATTATCATACATGGATTCTACTTCGGATTCCATGGCCTTTAACCATAGTTTGGAGTTTTTTCTTTCCATTGCTTCTTGGAAGGGGAGGGATCTTTGGTATCTAGTACCATGATCTCATGAAGTTCCACATACTTATTGAGTTTCTTCCTTTCCCTCATTGACCTTCTTAGTTCTTTTGGTTCTTCTCGTGTCTCTTGAACTTCTTCCACAATTTCTTGAGGAATCGGTTCATGTTCGACTCTCGAACACACACTTGGTGGGGATGATTGAGATTCTCTCACAATTTCTTGTAAGGATCTCTCGCTCATGCTCCCACTAACCAAATGAATCTCGGTTGGGCCTTCATGATTTTGAATGCAACATTCACATCATGATCTTGTAGAGTATCTTGAGTTTCCCCAAGCTTAACTCTACTCCCACTACTTTTCTCTCTTTTCCAGAAATTCTAGAAAAACATATCTCTCTCTACAATCTTTCGATTGGAGGTGATACACCAAAAGTAGTATCCCTTTGTCATACGAGGACAACCTATAAAGAAACACTTATCCGCTTTTGGTTGAAGCTTGGTTGACATCAATTTCTTGATGTATACCTCACAATCCCAAATCTTGAGAAAGTCGAGCTTAGGTGTCTTTCAACTCCATAGCTCACAAGACATTTTCTCTATGGATTTGGATGGAACATTATTTAGTGAGTTTGTCATTATTTGTAGTGCATAATTACAAAAGTAAATAGGCAATTTAGATTGACTTATTATTGATCAAACCTTGTCGAGCAATATCATGTTCCTACTTTAGGAATGAGTCAAATTAGGTATCCTAAGCATTCACCCCTATGAACCTTTCATAGAGACTTGATATTCTTGTTGAGTTGGTTCACTACTCCATCCTCGAATTCCTTGAACTTGTCAAAGAATTCACTTTGGTTTCTCATTAGATAAACATAGCCATAACAACTATAATCATCCGTGAACGTAATGAAGGACCTGAAACCATCTCGTGCACTAGTACTCATTGGACCACATACATCGGAATGTATCAAATCCAACAAGCTACTCGCCCTTGGACCTTTCTTCTGGAAAGGCTTTTTGGTCATTTTTCCCATTAAACATGGTTGGCATGTCTCCAATGATTTAAAATCAAGTATACCAAGAAGGTTAGCTTCTTGCAATTTCTTGATGCGCTTTTCATTTATGTGACCAATTGGCGGTCCAAGACCGCTAATTGGCGGTCCATTTTGGCCCAAATCCGCTCAAATATCTCCAGCACATGTATTAGAGGATGTTTAGGCTATTTTTGGTATCTGTTTAGTCCCACTTCGGGGGATTGTCCCGGTTTGCCTTTTTCCATGGCTATAAATAGAACTCTTCACCTTCCAATGTAATCACTCCATATTTTAAGTGGCTATTCTTCCTACTAGAAGTGAGGCCTTGAAGCACACACTAAAGTAGGAGGATGCTACTTTTAATGTGAGTCATTTTAATACAAGTTTTCTTTATTATGTTGTTTGTTTTATGTTTCTTGTTTTGCTTTGCTTAATCTTATTTCATTTGTTTTATTAACTTAGTTAATATGCTTTCTTTGTTTAGTTTAATAATTAGTGTAATGTTTAGTGAGTAGTTCCATCCCCTTTGGGGGTGGAGTACATACATGCAAATGAGAATGGATTGAATGCTTTATATCCAATGTGTTGATAAAACATGAATGTATGCTTGCTTGTTTAGGATAGAATTGATAACTTGATGAGTTTTGCCAAAATGATTAGACACCTCTCATGCTCGTTTAGGTTCTGAAATAAACATCTTGCATATGTAAATGTTAATCAACTAAGTTGGTGAATAGATTGATAGGTTTTTCCACAACATTTAGACACTTCCTATGCATGATAACACCACCTTTATTTGTGCTTAAAGAATGTATTCTACACCCACCTCTTTGCATGTGTGCACTCACTCCACCCCTTAGGGGTTTTCCCATTTCTGTATTCCAGCATTCCTCTTTTGTTCTTAGCTTAGTTGTCATTTCATTGTTTGTTTCTTTCATTCGCATTTCATACTTCTTAGCGTAGTTTAGTGTAGAGTAGCATAATCAATCTTTCTCCCCCAATTTTTGCCACTTGATTTCTGATAAACAAGAGGCTGCTCACACACGACCCGTACTTGCCACCGCTTCATCGCGGCCGTGCACTTGCGGTTTAATATAAAATGTTCAACAGTGGTCTTAAGTCTTTTGTTATTGATATTAATGATTTGTCTATTATTCATTTCAAGCAAATAGAAGTCATTCCAAACGAATGCATTTGCATAGAGAATTCCATTCTTCGATATAGACAAGCAAGAATTAAAATATTTATTAAAATTTATCCATATCTAAAACTTGATACAGAATAGTTCTTGTTAATCGAAGGCACATAATTAACATTCTTCAAAGTACAAATTTAAATCACTAGACTATTGAAGTTCCATAGAATCTTGTACAATCGCAGCGATGCTTGTACTATTTCCAATCTTCAATATCATCTCGTTCTCCACGAGTTCCTACCTATCCTTCAATAGCTGCACATCAAAATTATGTGAGCACAAGATCTGGTAACCATTACCAAATCAAGGACAGAGGTGATTAAATTTATCTCAATAACAAACATACCTATGGCGTTTCTCGGGCGCCTACGTTCAATCATCCCATTTTCAAAGTCTTCCTTGTACTTGGGGCAATTAGGTCGGATGTGTCCCTTTTCACCACAGTGAAAGCACTCCGTGTTGGGAGTTGGAGATTTGAAAGATTTCCCCCTTGAGGCACTCCTATGAGCACCTCCTACTCCCTTGCTTTTGATTGACGAATCTTTGGTAAATTTACCTTTACCTTTGTCGATCATTTTGCTCCTCTCATGGACGGCTAGGACCTGATTGTCCCGACTCTTGCCCATGTCAACTTCGTACTTTAGATAATTAAATCAAAAATACCAAAAACTCAACTTATTTCTTCCCCCTTCTTCCCCTTAATCGAAAATCACAAAAATACAAGAATCTCTCCCTCCTTGTGTTCGACCCGTACTTGCCACCGCTTCAACGCGGCCGTGCACTTGCGGTATAAATAAAAATCTCATCACTAACCATCCATTATTTGCTAACAAATAATCTCAGCCAGGAATTAAATCAATTATGGACCAATTCCATGCATGATCTAATTAATTCTTAAATTAATTCTGTAGAAACCGTTTGGAGGTTCGGTCGACCGTTTGGAGGTTCGGTCGACCGTTCGAACCAAGTTTGGTCGACCGTTCGACATTCGGTCGACCGTTCGCAATAATAAAATATTTCATCGCAATGTTCGGACAGCCGACCGATAGATTCGGTCGACCGTTCCGAACAGACGAAAATATTATGAAATCCATTAAAAACGTTTTTCGTCCATCCATTAGTTCAAAAAATAATTTTGAACCGCTGTCCATCCAATTTCCCAAAAGGAAAGACGAACCGCAGTTTTTCGGTTTTGTTGATTCTCTTACTAAACAATCATTTATACTTAAAACGAAACATGTTTTAAACCACTTAAAACATTCAAAACGAATTATTACAAAGAATTATTCCAACAAAACATTTAAAGACCGAAAAATCGGAAAATCGAATTGTTCGAACCCTAGATGGTAAACTAAATTTGTTTATAGATTCAAATCATTAGAAAATTGAACCCTAAGCTCTGATACCACTGTAGGATTTCATGTTTAATTACACATATATATTTTCGAAATGTTTATGCATAATAAGGATCAATTACAATTTTCTATGATTTGTTTCATGCATGCATCGGTTTGTTTCAATAACTAGTTTCAAAACTTTATTAAAACAAACATGGGACTCTGAAATTCATACCTAGTAGTTCTCTAAAACTTCTTGAAGATCCGGAGATATTGAGGATGCTTGTCGCTGCGCCGGATGCCTCCGAGAATTCATCAAATTCTAAACAAGATTGGAGAGAGAAAAGCTAGCCTCTCAATCTCCAATAGGGTTTAGAATCCAATTACTAACCCCTCTTTAGTTCCCTTGAGAAGAAAATCTCTGAAAACTAAAACTAAACTCAAGAATTAAGGTGAAATTCGTGGAGAATTATGGAGAGAGAAGTTTGCATAAGAAAATAATGAATTAATTGATGAGGTAATGAGATAAACTTGTATTTATAAGTTCTCTCCAAATTACCTATTCATGTGCAACCTCTTGGCCATGATTTTATGCAAACTTCCATCTAACCATCCATTATTTGCTAACAAATAATCTCAGCCAGGAATTAAATCAATTATGGACCAATTCCATGCATGATCTAATTAATTCTTAAATTAATTCTGCAGAAACCGTTTGGAGGTTCGGTCGACCGTTTGGAGGTTCAGTCGACCGTTCGAACCAAGTTTGGTCGACCGTTCGCAATAATAAAATATTTCATCGCAATGTTCGGTCGACCGACCGATAGATTCGGTCGACCATTCAGAACGGACGAAAATTCCCAGTTATCGGTCGAGACGTGTCCGGTCGACCGTTCACCGACCGGCCGACCGTTTACTGTTGTTCAGTCGACCGTTGAGCACTGTTCTGCTGATTGGTCAAATTTTGGTTTTACCCCTACAAAATTTGACATTTCGGGATTAGTAGTAAATTCACAACTTATGTAACATATTATCCTATGAAATGATTAATCATTACGCCCTATAATATTTACATCACATATGAATTTAATTTAGAATCTAATTATGTTATTAATCACAACATGATTTTAATTTTGCTTGTTCACCCCATGTGTCATATTTTCTACATGAAACCCGACACATCTTATGAACTCAAAATCCCCATTTCTTGTTTCCCAGTTTTGTGGTGTGACCTATGGGAGGATCTAAACTAAGTTGACAGTGATATTAAGAGCTTAATATCACAAGCTATAAGTGGTATCTAGGTACACATTATAGCTCCCAATTAGTTAGATGTCTTAATTCCACTCGAACCAAAACCCGATTCATTTAGTGATAGAGTGCACCACTTGTGTCCGTCCCTTGCCTCATGATATTAAGAATACACATAAAAGTAGTATTGTGTCATCTTTGTATTAGTATTCATTTCTTGATCTCTTTAAGCTAGTTATAAATATGTGACCTAACTCAAATCACATTGTGCACATTATAACTTTGCTTTATCAAGGGGCCCGCTAATATCATTACTCAATTAAGAGGGGCAATGATAATCTTTTGACTAGCTATCTTTTCCAACGAAAGTCATACTTAACCAACTATTGCCTTTACACTACACTCATCGATAACTCAAGACACTATTCTAATTTAAACAATTCTTAAGTGATAGGATATAAGTCTCATATCAAAGGACCAAGGACACAGTAAAATATTAATGACACAGAAACACATTTCTATAATATTTTACTTATTAGGTCTATACAGTATACAAAAGTACTATTTTCCTCTGTTGTGTACCCGTGTTGTCACTCACTTGTAGAGCTACAATGATCTATGACCAACACGACAATCTTAACTTGGTAATTAATGTCTCATGTTAATTACCATGATTGCGAATATCTTTTGTTTTATGTAAACCAATATCTTTTAGAGCTCTACGGTTAAGGACCAAGAGCCTCTTCCTTAACACTTCTAAAAGACGAATAACATAAACAAGAACAAAATGATTTCTCATTCAATTCATAATAATTGACATTTAAAAGTAAAACTTTTAGAAGACATTCCCTTCAAAGACGATCTACAAGACCTACACGTTCTCCATCCCACCTTCAAGACTTTGTTACTTATAATGTTACGTATCCCATTCAAGATTACATATCCTACAACGCCATAACAAACTCCCACCAAGCTTTCTTAGATTCTATTGGTAGTCTTAAGGAACCAACCTCCTATCAAGAAGCCCTTAGCGATCCTAATTGGACAAAAGCCATGAAAGAGGAACTAGAGGCCTTGGAAAAAAATCAAACTTGGACCATGGTTAACCCTAAACCTGGAACCAAACCCGTAGGCTGTAAATGGATTTATAAAATTAAATATAATAGCAACGGGTCAATAGACCGATATAAAGCTAGATTAGTCGCCAAGGGATACACTCAAACGTACGGCATCGACTATCAAGAAACCTTTGCCCCGGTTGCAAAATTGAATATTGTCCGGGTCCTCCTATCTGTAGCGGTCAACTATGGGTGGAATCTCTTTCAGATGGATGTCCGAAATCACTTCCTTCAAGGCTCCTTAGAAGAACATGTCTACATGACTCCTCCTCCAGGGTACAACACCACTTACAATAAGGTTTGCAAACTTCACAAATCAATCTACGGATTGAAATAGTCACCTCGAGCCTGGTATGCAAAACTTAGTCTCTCACTCAGTCAATTTGGTTTCTCTAAATGTTCTGCCGATGCATCCATGTTCATCAAACATGATAACAATATTACCATCATTATCTTAGTATATGTAGATGACATTATAATCACCGGAAATAGTGATAAAGAAATTAATATAGTTAAATCATATCTAAAAAACAAATTTGACATCGAAGACTTAGGATTCATGAAAACATTTTTAGGCAATGAAATAGCTTACTCAAAAAAGGGTTTATTCCTATCTCAACGCAAGTATGTTCTTGATCTACTGAAAGAAACTAGGAAATTAGGATCCAAACCTGCCAATACACCCATCGAGACCAATCGAAAAGTTGGTCCCACCGATGGCGAACCCTTGAACGACATAGGCCAATTCCAACGTCTAGTAGGGAAACTCATTTATCTAACTGTCACTAGACCTGACATAACTTATGCGGTTAGTACGATAAGTTAGTTCATGCATGCACCACACACACACCATCTAGACATCATCGATAGAATACTCAAGTATTTAAAGAAAACTCCAGGACAAGGCATATGGATGAAAAGAAACAACTCTAACTCAATAATTGGTTATTCTGATGCAGATTGGGCGGGTAGTCACGATCGCAAATCCACCACAGGATTCTGCACATTCGTTGGAGGAAACCTTGTCACTTGGAGGACCAAAAACAAAATGTTGTTGCAAGATCTAGCGTTGAAGAAAAATATCGTGCTATGGCATCCACCACCAGCGAACTAGTATGGCTCAAACAACTCCTCAAAGAAATGACGGTTCCATACCATGAACCTACGCACATGTTCTGTGACAATCATGCTGCTCGTCACATCGTCTCCAATCATGTGCTTAACGAACGAACAAAGCATATAGAAGTAGACTGTCACTTCATCAGAGAAAAACTTCAGACTAAAGATGTAATAACCTGAATTTAAACACCCTAATTAAACTAAACTAAACCTAATTAACCTTAATTAAGCCGTGAACAGTAATTGGTGAGGTGGAGGTGTTGGATAAGATTTGGTTTTTTCTATAAATAGGGGGTTAGGGTTTTTTAGAGAGTTTTCGTTATCCTCAATCCTTTGTGTGAGTCTTGGTCGTGGTTGAAGAAGAGGAGAGGAGGAGAAGAAGAGGAGAAGAGGAGGATAAGGAGAAGAAGTTGGGTTGGGCTTGCGAAAGCTTGGGAGGCTTCCACGAACTTCAATAAGTTATGCCAAGTCTTCATTATAACTCACATAAGCTTTGTGGGTGTTCGGGATCGACGTTGGTGTAATCATAGGGTTTCAACACTCAAACATTTAAAGAAGTCCACCCTGAACCTAGTGAGTCAAATAATTCGTGTTTGTTAGTATAAGGAAGTTTGCCGTAGTCAACGGCCCTTAATCTCTTTTTGTGAAACTTAAGTGTAGGGGTTTTGGTTCTCTTCTCGCACGGCTCCTATCACTCGGGAAAGTAGGTCTGAGGGGACTTTGTGCCTGGTGCTTTCGAGTCATCTGACTTGGGATGCATCGACCGAACTCCCGTTACACGGGTGGTAGGGATCGCCCTATGTGGAGATTTGGGGGAAGGTGTACGTGATAGTGTAAGTCCTCATAGGCAATGATGCACGAAACCTGACGATGGGAGAATCAAACACCAACCAATAAAATGCTCCAAAGAAAAAGAAAAAAAAGAAAAAAAGAAAAAAAAAAGAAAAAAAAGAATCAAATAAAACCAAAATGGACTTTACACATTGTATCACATTCAGAAGTTAAGGTTGCCCATGTCTTTCACTTAAGCCCTTGACTAACTTTCATGAATAACTCATTCGGCTAGGTGTGTGGACGGATTACATATATAGAGTCGACCCGTAGTATTACCGCGTCCCATGATCGACTCTTGCCCATGTCCATTCTTCGATATAGACAAGCAAGAATTAAAATATTTATTAAAGTCTATCCATATCTAAAACTTGATACAGAATAGTTCTTGGTAATCGAAGGCACATAATAAACATTCTTCAAAGTACAAATTTAAATCACTAGACTATTGAAGTTCCATAGAATCTTGTACAATCGCAGCGATGCTTGTACTATTTCCAATCTTCAATATCATCTCGTTCTCCACGAGTTCCTTCCTATCCTTCAATAGCTGCACATCAAAATTATGTGAGCACAAGATCCGGTAACCATTACCAAATCAAGGACAGAGGTGATTAAATTTATCTCAATAACAAACACACCTATGGCGTTTCTCGGGCGCCTACGTTCAATCATCCCATTTTCAAGGTCTTCCTTGTACTTGGGGCAATTAGGTCGGATGTGTCCCTTTTCACCACAGTGAAAGCACTCCGTGTTGGGAGTTGGAGATTTGAAAGATTTCCCCCTTGAGCCACTCCTATGAGCACCTCCTACTCCCTTGCTTTTGATTGACGTATCTTTGGTAAATTTACCTTTACCATTGTCGATCTTTTTGCTCCTCTCATGGACGGCTAGGACCTGATTGTCCCGACTCTTGCCCATGTCAACTTCTGCCGTTTTGAGAGCATTGTGAAGCTCCTCAAGACTCACCCTTTTTTCACGCACATGATAGTGCATCACAAAGTCCTTAAAGGACGGGGCTAGAGAGCCAAGAATCAGATCTTCAGCAATGTCCTCGGGCATTGGAGAAGAGAGCTTCGATAACTTCTCAAGGTATCCTTGCATCGTGAGAAAATGCATGGATACCGATGTTCCCTCCGCCATGTGGCACCTTGTGAGTGTGATGGAGGTCTTATAGCGCTCCTTTCGGGCACTATCCATGAACATCTTTGTTAAAGCTTCCATGGTCTTCTTGGGTTTTGAATCCAAGTATTTCGCTTGAAGCGAGTCACCCATGGATGCTAGCATAAGACCGTGAACTTGGTTCTCTTGGTCTTCCCACTTGGCTTTAGCCTCCTTCTCTTCATTGGTTAATCTCTCATTCCATTTTGGGATTGGACCTTCCAAAATGTGAGACAGTTTCTCAAATTTTAACACGATGTTGAGTTTGAGTTGCCAACTAATGAAGTTTGAGCCATCATTTGCTAAAGGGTGTTTTTCTATCATGGATCGTACGATAGGTTGGATGTTCGAAATTTTCTACAAAATAAATCATACAGGATTTTAATGCCAATTTTATGTTTTAAAACACATACATATATATCTAATATAAATGTAAATACTGCAAATAAAATTTTGCCCATAAATGCAACAATCCAAGATCCTATCAATTGTAATATAGACTAGCTAAGGGCTATAGAATATATCACAATATCAAGGTAAGAAAAACTCTTTCTAATCACAACCTTTTTGAACTTTAGCAATATTAGCATCTTCAAACTCTTGTGATTCTTGTCATTTTAATTATGAGGGAATATGACCTATCCTCGTAAGAAAAACTTTTTCCCAAAACCGAGCGAGGGCTCTAGGTAATGTTAAGAAAACTTATTTTCATTTGATACGAGATACGTTTATCCATTGTATTCACAACTAAACCTACTTGGGGTTCACTAGGGTTAAATGCACCTCATATATTTAATCGTGGCATAACAACAGACAACCATTATATCTCCCACTATTCCCAAAGATGGAGGGAGATATCTCCCGCTAAGGGCGAGCAAAGTATCCCTCGATCAATGGCTGCTAGTGGATGAAATAAGAAGGAAAATTACTCTTAATTTTGTTGGACAATTTCATATATTAACATGTGATTTAGAATTTTCGGTTATCATGCATATTATCATTCATACACATCCTAACATTCAACACATTCATCACATGCATAGCAAGATAAAAACAGAAATTAAACCATTCACACAATCCACATCGTGTGAGTTCATATGTTCCCTTTGAACCTTGATCCTCGATCGATGCGCTACAGCGGCGACTTCCTCTTGCACCGGAGATGTAGACTTTATAGAAAATAAACATGCTCCTCACATTCGATAAAAAACCGACTAGTGCAAGTCCTATGTAAAACCTCTCAAATGCAATGCAATTATCTAAAGATAGAAAGAGAGAATTTGGCTTTTACATATAAAAAGCCCCTGTATAATAATAATTGCATACATTCATAGTTGCTGATTTGGAACATATAAACTCACAATTCCAGCAAAGACAACTCGAGCATCCATGCACGCAATATTGCTATAAACTATGCAACCTAGTTTATCAATCATCTAGAATCCAAAACAATTCGTTGAAAAATATTATGAAATACATTAAAAACGTTTTTCATCCATCCATTAGTTCAAAAAATAATTTTGAACCGCTGTCCATCCAATTTCCCAAAAGGAAAGACGAACCGCAGTTTTTCTGTTTTGTTGATTCTCTTACTAAGCAATCGTTTATACTTAAAACGAAACATGTTTTAAACCACTTAAAACATTCAAAACGAATTATTACAAAGAATTATTCCAACAAAACATTTAAAGACCGAAAAACCGGAAAATCGAATTGTTCGAACCCTAGATGGTAAACTAAATTTGTTTATAGATTCAAATCATTAGAAAATTGAACCCTAAGCTCTGATACCACTGTAGGATTTCATGTTTAATTACACATATATATTTTCGAAATTTTTATGCATAATAAGGATCAATTACAATTTTCTATGATTTGTTTCATGCATGCATCGGTTTGTTTCAATAACTAGTTTCAAAACATTATTAAAACAAACATGGGACTCCGAAATTCATACCTAGTAGTTCTCTAAAACTTCTTGAAGATCCGGAGATATTGAGGATGCTTGTCGCTGCGCGGATGCCTCCGAGAATTCACCAAACTCTAAACAAGATTGGAGAGAGAAAAGCTAGCCTCTCAATCTCCAATAGGGTTTAGAATCCAATTACTAACCCCTCTTTAGTTTCCTTGAGAAGAAGATCTCTGAAAACTAAAACTAAACTCAAGAATTAAGGTGAAATTCGTGGAGAATTATGGAGAGAGAAGTTTGCATAAGAAAATAATGAATTAATTGATGAGGTAATGAGATAAACTTGTATTTATAAGTTCTCTCCGAATTACCTATTCATGTGCAACCTCTTGCCCATGATTTTATGCAAACTTCCATCTAACTGATGCATTGCATACATTGCATCATATGTCTTTCATTTAGATTACTTTTATATCAATAAATGCTACTAAGGTATGTGTTTAGTCGTATTTACAGAATACAGGGACCTGAATGCAAATTACCCACATTCCGAGCATAAACGCGTGCAAAAGATTCATTTCTATCATAAAGACCGAGTTCAAGTTTATCGGGTTCCGAATGGAAATGAATCCAAGCATAAAAGCATTCAAGGAGCTAATCACAAAAAGGTCAAGGGCTTAATTGCAAAATGCCAAGGACCTGATTGCAAAAGAAAAGGATCAAGTTATTTTGTTGGAAAAGTCAAAAGAAAAGTCAAAAATAAATCCCCAACAATGGAAGGAATAATCCGGAGTTCAAGACAATGGAAAGAATCATCCAGACGCGTAAATAAAGATCAAATCATACCATAAACACATGACCAAAATCCGGACCCGAGCAGACCTGATTGTGCGGCGTTTTCGCCGCACAACACCTTCAATATGCGGCGTTTCCGCCGCCCAGTCATTGATCTGTGTGCCCGATTTTTGTCCAGTGTCGGGTCGACGCGTGTACTATCCTTTTATGTATTGGTATCCCCTGTATCGGCTATAAATAGCCCTGTAGGACGAATGTAACACATCTTTGAACCTTTGGTCTTGGATTATTAGTAATAAAATTCTGTTCTTTTAATTCTTGTTTTTATTTTATTTTAATGTCTCTAGGATCCCTTCTTCTTCCTCCCTCCATGAGTTTCTAACTCTTTCCAAAGGGTGGAGGTGATGGAATTAGGGGTAGAGAAGATGAATGCATGTTATTGTTTTAAGTTCGTGATTAGTATATTTTGATTACTTGAGTTTATGTTAAATCATTTATCTTGTAATGCTTCATAACTAACATGATTTATTTCAAGTTTCTCCATTCTCCAATCTAAACCTAAATCTAAACCTCCACCCAACGGGTTTCTCTTCTTATTTCTTGTTTTAGTTCTAATTGCTTTTGTTTCGTACTTTAGATAATTAAATCAAAAATACCAAAAACTCAACTTATTTCTTCCCCCTTCTTCCCCTTAATCGAAAATCACAAAAATACAAGAATCTCTCCCTCCTTGTGTTCGACCCGTACTTGCCACCGCTTCAACGCGGCCGTGCACTTGCGGTATAAATAAAAATCTCATCACTAACCATACATTATTTGCTAACAAATAATCTCAGCCAGGAATTAAATCAATTATGGACCAATTCCATGCATGATCTAATTAATTCTTAAATTAATTCTGTAGAAACCGTTTGGAGGTTCGGTCGACCGTTTGGAGGTTCGGTCGACCGTTCGAACCAAGTTTGGTCGACCGTTCGACATTCGGTCGACCGTTCGCAATAATAAAATATTTCATCGCAATGTTCGGTCAGCCGACCGATAGATTCGGTCGACCGTTCCGAACAGACGAAAATTCCCTGTTATCGGTCGAGACGTGTCCGGTCGACCGTCCACCGACCGGTCGACCGTTTACTGTTGTTCGGTCGACCGTTGAGCACTGTTCTGCTGATTGGTCAAATTTTGGTTTTACCCCTACAAAATTTGACATTTCGGGATTAGTAGTAAATTCACAACTTATGTAACATATTATCCTATGAAATGATTAATCATTACGCCCTATAATATTTACATCACATATGAATTTAATTTAGAATCTAATTATGTTATTAATCACAACATGATTTTAATTTTGCTTGTTCACCCCATGTGTCATATTTTCTACATGAAACCCGACACATCTTATGAACTCAAAATCCCCATTTCTTGTTTCCCAGTTTTGTGGTGTGACCTATGGGAGGATCTAAACTAAGTTGACAGTGATATTAAGAGCTTAATATCACAAGCTATAAGTGGTATCTAGGTACACATTATAGCTCCCAATTAGTTAGATGTCTTAATTCCACTTGAACCAAAACCCGAAAACGCCGCACAGGTTGGTCTTCCGGTCTGCAAATTTTGAGGGCATCATCGGCATCTCTGGGTGGTCGCATTGAGCTACTGGAATCTCCGAGAGCGGGCGGCGAACCCGACTGAGCATTGCGGAGGTAACTTTTCTTGCCTTTCTCGTAAAATCTGAATAGTTGAAAAGTTTCCTTTCGTAGAATTGCACGTGTTAGGGTTACAATTCCATAATTGGCAATAATTCAACTCTGACCTAAAATTGGCAAAATTAGAAAGACCTTAGTGCATGCATCATATAATGTTTTGCTTGCATTATTCTTGCTAAATTCTTGCAAATTAATACTTGTTGAAGATTGCTGGAGGCAAGGTACGTATCGAGGTTTTTATCGATTACATTAGAGCATATAATTTAGTTGCATACAACCTTGCAATTGCCCCCATTAAAAGGACCATTGTTTGACTATCTTTGCTAGATTTAAGTTAAACTATCTTAAGGGCAACTCCGTAGGAAAAGATACGGTGGGGATTTCATCACCCTCCCGTAGCCCACAAACCACAATCCTGAAGTGTCGCCTAAGCCTAAAATTTAAAATCAATTAGACATTGGCCCTTAAGGACTCGGACTCAATTAAGGAGGAGATTGGTTTGACTTGCTATGACCTGAAGCTAATTGAATTCAATTTGGTGTCTAGAAAGTGTTTTTGTGTCGACGAAAGTCTTCCAAGCGACGTGGTTGTCTAATTGGCACCGACTCTGTCGGAAGCGCCCCCACTAGCTATACACTAACTGGCCAACTTGGTTTGATTGGTGAGGGAGGTGAATCAAGCAAATCAATTCGACTCAACCAGTTAGGAGTCGTCTAGATCTATGTGACACTAGGTCTAGGATTGTTTGAACCGTGCTTTCTGACCAACCCTCTCTTTCTATCTTTAGAGTTAGGTTTCCCTTCTCATCTGAGTCTTCTTTCTCTTCTCACCTAAATTCTCTAGATTAGGATTCCTTTCTCATCTTGCCCCATTCTATTGTTTGTTTCCCTTTTGAAAAAAAAAACATAAAAAAAACGAAAATTAAAAAAAAAAAAAAAGAGTAATTGATTCTTGGAATTGAATTTGAAATTTAAATTCAAATTCAAAAAAAAAATTAATTCAAACCGGTGCACTCAGATTTGGGTGCGGGATTTAAGCAATCGACTCTCACGAGTTCATCTGGATTCCAGTCTAGAGCTTAACCCCAACCCATCTGTTGCACCACCTCACCCGGATCTAATGGGTGAGAACGTAGTGGACCCGCCTGTTGCGCAACCTATAACTTTGAGGGATCGGTGCTACCCAACGATGGCTGCTCAGCCATCGTGCATCGTCATGCCCACCATACCGGGTCGCGACTTCGAACTTAAGGCACAATACATGAGTATGCTGCCTAAGTTCACCTCTAGGGAAGACCCATATCCCTTCCTTAGAGAATTTGAAGAAATCTGCTCTCTTATGCAATACCAGCATGTCCCTGAAGAGGCAGTGCGTCTGAAATTCGTGCCTCTAGCACTGAAGGACGACGCTAAGAAATGGCTATATAGTCTAACCGAAAGATCTATTAGAAGTTGGGCCGAATTTGTTCAAGTTTTCCTAAAAAAATATTTTCCCAACCATAAGACTATGAAGATTAGGAATGAAATTGTTGCATTCGTTCAGTCTGAGAGCGAGCCGTTCTATTCCTATCTTGAGAGATTTAAGAGTGTCTTGACCCAATGTCCTCATCACGGAATTCCGAAGTGGCAATTATGCCAAATTATTTATGAGGGATTGACACCCACATCTAGGGTTATGCTAGAATCTGTGAGCCAAGGGAACTTTATGTCCAAAAATGAAAATGATGCCTGGACTTTTCTTGAGGATTTAGCTGAAAATAGTATGCAATGGGACAATGCTAGAACACCCATCAACCCGAGTATTGGATCTAGAATAGCGAGTCAACCCCGACCAGGTGTCTTAGCTATAGACTCCAACATAGCGGCCGAGGCAAAACTAGCTACCCTAATGCGTAGAATGGAAAGCCTAGAACTGCAAAACCAAACCCGACAAGCATCCCCTACCCCTTGCTCTAGATGTGGTCAGACTGGTCATTTAATGGAGGACTGTGTGAACCTGGAACATGTTAATGCCACATTTAACAATTCTAGAAATGATCCTTACGCATCAACCTATAACCCAGGTTGGCGTAATCATCCCAATTTTTCGTGGACCCAACAAGGACAACCTCCTAGACAACAACCAACCCCATATAACCAAAATAATACATCATCTGGGGGTAATAATGGAAATCATGAGGTTAGGTTGACAAAATTAGAAAATTTAATGACAACTTTTATACAAACAACCAACCAATCATTCCAAAGGCTAGAGACACAGGTCAGCCAATTAGCACAGATAATAGGTGAAAGAGAAAAGGGCCAATTTCCAAGTCAACCTGAGGTGAACCCCAGAACTAATAATCAATATCAATCTTATCAACCACCTTCAGGAAATAACAACCCTAGACCGGTTCAAATGGTTAATGAGGAAGGACCGTTCCAACAAATCAATGTTGTAGTATCATTACGGTCCGGAAAACAAATTGACAATAATGTGGTAAACCCTAGAATGACTAATCAATCTAGCCATCAAACACCCACATATGACTTGACCATTGAACCCGACGTCCAAATTGAAAAGCCCAATCCACCTACCCAACCTGAACCTGTAGCTCAACCTGAACCTGAGCGAGTCTATGTGCCTAAAGCCCCATTTCCCAATAGACTCAAAAAGAACTCTAGTGCACAAATAGAGAATATCTTGGAAGTATTTAAGCAAGTTAAGGTAAACATTCCACTCTTAGACATGATTCAACAAATACCTGCTTATGCTAAATTCTTAAAAGATTTGTGCACTAAGAAGAGAAAAACGAATGTACCAAAGAAGGCATTCTTAACTGCAAACATATGCTCTATTCTTTCCAACACATCTCCTATAAAATATAAGGACCCTGGGTGTCCCACAATTTCATGTTCAATAGGAGATACTTTTATCAATAAAGCCCTTCTAGACCTAGGCGCAAGCGTTAACTTACTCCCATTTTCTGTCTACGAGCAACTCAACCTTGGTCCACTGAAACCCTCTAAGACAACCCTCCAATTCGCTGATTGTTCTGTTAAGAAACCAAGAGGTATAGTAGAGGACGTTTTGATTAAGGTTGGTGACTTCATTTATCCAGTGGATTTTGTCGTACTTGATACTGAACCTGTTGTAAATCCTAATCGACAAATCCCTGTAATTTTAGGTAGACCCTTTTTAGCCACTTCGGAAGCATTAATAAACTGTCGAAATGGGCTCATGCAATTATCTTTCGGGAACTTAAAAGCAGAATTTAATATCTTCCATATTGATAATGAGCCAGAAATAATATGCAACCCAAGTGATGTTGTGATGAGAGCACGTATTTATCAGAATTCTGAATCAAATAAATCATCACATAAGCAAAAAGGAAGTAAGAAAAAAGGGAGTGATTCATTTACTCAACCACCATCACTCGAGCAAACAAGCGAACCAATTCAAGTGAGAAGAGTGGAATCTTTTCCTCAAGTCAACATGGGGAACAATTCAACTGGATACATGCACCAACATGGTGTCATTCAATCCAGTTCTGATTATGGTTGACGTTGAGCAAACTCAACCCCTCTACCGCAAGCCGACTCAGGTAATAAGTGCATTTATTTTATCTATGCATACATTGAGGACAATGCATGATTTAGGTGTGGGGGGTGTTTATCTATGTATATATCTATTTGTTTGTTTTGTTCTTTTAAAAAAAAAATCAATGTTTCATGACATAGCTTAAGATTGAACTACCAAAACCCGAGTACAAATTGCATTGAGTTCTTGTTCCTTATTATATGGGTCTGCTTGTAGAAATTATGACATAAATCTAAGTTCCAAAGAAATAACCCATTACCCTTTAAGACATGTATGCACTTAAATTGGATGAATCAAATCTTTGAAGTGGTTGATAAAAAGCAGAGGTTGAGGAAAATATACCGGGAAGTGTGGACTTCTAATAGCAATTAAGCCTTGAGGAAAATAAAAATAAAGGAATAAAGTGAAGAAAACACGTTTTGCAAAATGATTACAAAAGCCCAAGCCTTTGAGTCACTGGTCCGTAGGGGTATCTTGAAACCCGGTAACTTGAGTCTACCAGCTCGGGATTATCGACCAAACTCGCTACATGAATGCAAAAGGGTAAAAGTGTCAAAAAGCAAACGTGTTGAATCACGGAAGAAAAGAAAAAAAAAATAATACTCAAGGCCCAAAGCTAAAAGAATGATCCATGCCATGGTTGATCCGAATGATACTTCACCACCAGAGGAGGCGTGCAAAATAATTCAAGTGATAAACATGTATAGAAGGGTTAGTGGTGTGAATGTTGGAGGAACAAAGACCAAGTCATATTTTTAATGAGTTAGATTTATATAATGAGCATGCAAAAATTCTTAGTGAGATATATAAAGTTGAGGTAGGGATATTGAGAGCTATTAATGAAATGTTGATTCAGGATTTTGTGGGTATATCCGCTGAAAACCCTCAGGAGACAACACTCCTCCTCCTTGGCAACAAAGAGGTTTAACGGCTTGTTGCACATGCTAAGTGCAACCGTGATTCCTACGAAAGTGAGTTAGGATTTCCCTGCTTTCATTTTCTTATATTCTGCTTTGCTAGGGACTAGTAAAATCTAGGTGTGGGGGTATTTGATGCATTGCATACATTGCATCATATGTCTTTCATTTAGATTACTTTTATATCAATAAATGCTACTAAGGTATGTGTTTAGTCGTATTTACAGAATACAGGGACCTGAATGCAAATTACCCACATTCCGAGCATAAACGCGTGCAAAAGATTCATTTCTATCATAAAGACCGAGTTCAAGTTTATCGGGTTCCGAATGGAAATGAATCCAAGCATAAAAGCATTCAAGGAGCTAATCACAAAAAGGTCAAGGGCTTAATTGCAAAATGCCAAGGACCTGATTGCAAAAGAAAAGGATCAAGTTATTTTGTTGGAAAAGTCAAAAGAAAAGTCAAAAATAAATCCCCAACAATGGAAGGAATAATCCGGAGTTCAAGACAATGGAAAGAATCATCCAGACGCGTAAATAAAGATCAAATCATACCATAAACACATGACCAAAATCCGGACCCGAGCAGACCTGATTGTGCGGCGTTTTCGCCGCACAACACCTTCAATATGCGGCGTTTCCGCCGCCCAGTCATTGATCTATGTGCCCGATTTTTGTCCAGTGTCGGGTCGACGCGTGTACTATCCTTTTATGTATTGGTATCCCCTGTATCGGCTATAAATAGCCCTGTAGGACGAATGTAACACATCTTTGAACCTTTGGTCTTGGATCATTAGTAATAAAATTCTGTTCTTTTAATTCTTGTTTTTATTTTATTTTAATGTCTCTAGGATCCCTTCTTCTTCCTCCCTCCATGAGTTTCTAACTCTTTCCAAAGGGTGGAGGTGATGGAATTAGGGGTAGAGAAGATGAATGCATGTTATTGTTTTAAGTTCGTGATTAGTATATTTTGATTACTTGAGTTTATGTTAAATCATTTATCTTGTAATGCTTCATAACTAACATGATTTATTTCAAGTTTCTCCATTCTCCAATCTAAACCTAAATCTAAACCTCCACCCAACGGGTTTCTCTTCTTATTTCTTGTTTTAGTTCTAATTGCTTTTGTTTCGTACTTTAGATAATTAAATCAAAAATACCAAAAACTCAACTTATTTCTTCCCCCTTCTTCCCCTTAATCGAAAATCACAAAAATACAAGAATCTCTCCCTCCTTGTGTTCGACCCGTACTTGCCACCGCTTCAACGCGGCCGTGCACTTGCGGTATAAATAAAAATCTCATCACTAACCATACATTATTTGCTAACAAATAATCTCAGCCAGGAATTAAATCAATTATGGACCAATTCCATGCATGATCTAATTAATTCTTAAATTAATTCTGTAGAAACCGTTTGGAGGTTCGGTCGACCGTTTGGAGGTTCGGTCGACCGTTCGAACCAAGTTTGGTCGACCGTTCGACATTCGGTCGACCGTTCGCAATAATAAAATATTTCATCGCAATGTTCGGTCAGCCGACCGATAGATTCGGTCGACCGTTCCGAACAGACGAAAATTCCCTGTTATCGGTCGAGACGTGTCCGGTCGACCGTCCACCGACCGGTCGACCGTTTACTGTTGTTCGGTCGACCGTTGAGCACTGTTCTGCTGATTGGTCAAATTTTGGTTTTACCCCTACAAAATTTGACATTTCGGGATTAGTAGTAAATTCACAACTTATGTAACATATTATCCTATGAAATGATTAATCATTACGCCCTATAATATTTACATCACATATGAATTTAATTTAGAATCTAATTATGTTATTAATCACAACATGATTTTAATTTTGCTTGTTCACCCCATGTGTCATATTTTCTACATGAAACCCGACACATCTTATGAACTCAAAATCCCCATTTCTTGTTTCCCAGTTTTGTGGTGTGACCTATGGGAGGATCTAAACTAAGTTGACAGTGATATTAAGAGCTTAATATCACAAGCTATAAGTGGTATCTAGGTACACATTATAGCTCCCAATTAGTTAGATGTCTTAATTCCACTTGAACCAAAACCCGATCCATTTAGTGATGGAGTGCACCACTTGTGTCCGTCCCTTGCCTCATGATATTAAGAATACACACAAAGTAGTATTGTGTCATCTTTGTATTAGTATTCATTTCTTGATCTCTTTAAGCTAGTTATAAATATGTGACCTAACTCAAATCACATTGTGCACATTATAACTTTGCTTTATCAAGGGGCCCGCTAATATCATTACTCAATTAAGAGGGGCAATGATAATCTTTTGACTAGCTATCTTTTCCAACGAAAGTCATACTTAACCAACTATTGCCTTTACACTACACTCATCGATAGCTCAAGACACTAGTCTAAATTTAAACAATTCTTAAGTGATAGGATATAAGTCTCATATCAAAGGACCAAGGACACAGTAAAATATTAATGACACAGAAACACATTTCTATAATATTTTACTTATTAGGTCTATACAGTATACAAAAGTACTATTTTCCTCTTTTGTGTACCCGTGTTGTCACTCACTTGTAGAGCTACAATGATCTATGACCAACACAACAATCTTAACTTGGTAATTAATGTCCCATGTTAATTACCATGATTGCGAATATCTTTTGTTTTATGTAAACCAATATCTTTTAGAACTCTACGGTTAAGGACCAAGAGCCTCTTCCTTTACACTTCTAAAAAACGAATAACATAAACAAGGAACAAAATGATTTCTCATTCAATTCATAATAATTGACATTTAAAAGTAAAACTTTTAGAAGACATTCCCTTCAAAGACGATCTACAAGACCTACACGTTCTCCATCCCACCTTCAAGACTTTGTTACTTATAATGTTACGTATCCCATTCAAGATTACATATCCTACAACGCCATAACAAACTCCCACCAAGCTTTCTTAGATTCTATTGGTAGTCTTAAGGAACCAACCTCTTATCAAGAAGCCCTTAGCGATCCTAATTGGACAAAAGCCATGAAAGAGGAACTAGAGGCCTTGGAAAAAAATCAAACTTGGACCATGGTTAACCCTAAACCTGGAACCAAACCCGTAGGCTGTAAATGGATTTATAAAATTAAATATAATAGCAACGGGTCAATAGACCGATATAAAGCTAGATTAGTCGCCAAGGGATACACTCAAACGTACGGCATCGACTATCAAGAAACCTTTGCCCCGGTTGCAAAATTGAATATTATCCGGGTCCTCCTATCTGTAGCGGTCAACTATGGGTGGAATCTCTTTCAGATGGATGTCCGAAATCACTTCCTTCAAGGCTCCTTAGAAGAACATGTCTACATGACTCCTCCTCCAGGGTACAACACCACTTACAATAAGGTTTGCAAACTTCACAAATCAATCTACGGATTGAAATAGTCACCTCGAGCCTGGTATGCAAAACTTAGTCTCTCACTCAGTCAATTTGGTTTCTCTAAATGTTCTGCCGATGCATCCATGTTCATCAAACATGATAACAATATTACCATCATTATCTTAGTATATGTAGATGACATTATAATCACCGGAAATAGTGATAAAGAAATTAATATAGTTAAATCATATCTAAAAAACAAATTTGACATCAAAGACTTAGGATTCATGAAAAAAAAATTAGGCATTGAAATAGCTTACTCAAAAAAGGGTCTATTGCTATTTCAACGCAAGTATGTTCTTGATCTACTTAAAGAAACTAGGAAATTAGGATCCAAACCTGCCAATACACCCATCGAGACCAATCGAAAAGTTGGTCCCACCGATGGCGAACCCTTGAACGACATAGGCCAATTCCAACGTCTAGTAGGGAAACTCATTTATCTAACTGTCACTAGACCTGACATAACTTATGCGGTTAGTACGATAAGTTAGTTCATGCATGCACCACACACACACCATCTAGACATCATCGATAGAATACTCAGGTATTTAAAGAAAACTCCACGACAAGGCATATGGATGAAAAGAAACAACTCTAACTCAATAATTGGTTATTCTGATGCATATTGGGCGGGTAGTCACGATCGCAAATCCACCACAGGATTCTGCACATTCGTTGGAGGAAACCTTGTCACTTGGAGGACCAAAAACAAAATGTTGTTGCAAGATCTAGCGTTGAAGAAAAATATCGTGCTATGGCATCCACCACCAGCGAACTAATATGGCTCAAACAACTCCTCAAAGAAATGATGGTTGCATACCATGAACCTAGGCACATGTTCTGTGACAATCATGCTGCTCGTCACATCGCCTCCAATCATGTGTTTCACGAACGAACAAAGCATATAGAAGTAGACTTTCACTTCATCAGAGAAAAACTTCAGACTAAAGATGTAATAACCTGAATCTAAACACCCTAATTAAACTAAACTAAACCTAATTAACCTTAATTAAGCCGTGAACAGTAATTGGTGAGGTGGAGGTGTTGGATAAGATTTGGTTTTTTCTATAAATAGGGGGTTAGGGTTTTTTAGAGAGTTTTCGTTATCCTCAATCCTTTGTGTGAGTCTTGGTCGTGGTTGAAGAAGAGGAGAGGAGGAGAAGAAGAGGAGAAGAGGAGGAGAAGGAGAAGAAGTTGGGTTGGGCTTGCGAAAGCTTGGGAGGCTTCCACGAACTTCAATAAGGTATGCCAAGTCTTCATTATAACTCACATAAGCTTTGTGGGTGTTCGGGATCGACGTTGGTGTCGAATTCCCCGTCGGATTGCAACCTATTCAGAGGTTGAAGACGACAATCGGTCGACCGGTGCCTGTGGGCAGTCGACCGATTCTATTATTATATTGTTTTGCACCCGTAAACGGTCGAACGATGTCTGAGGACGGTCGACCGTTATGCCAGATTTTTGCGGGATAAAGGGTTTAATGCTGTTATTGGTCGAACGGATCCATTTCGCCAGTCGACCGAAACAATGAGAATAGGTCAGTTGGGGGTTTTGACTTATTAAACGGTCGAACACCCTTAACCTGGTTCGACCGATCTATTCGATGCTAAGTCGGTTGGGAGCTTTGACCATCAAAACGGTCGACCTCTCTTTAACTTTTGGTCGACCTACTGAGCATTTTAATCAAGCAGTGGAGTGCTGTGATGTTTCGGTCGAACTGTATCTCAGTTCCGGTCGACCGAATATTACTTAGGCAAAATGCTGAGATCCCTGTTATCGGTTGAACGGACCCTTGGTTCGACCGGTCGGATATATATATTATAAATATTGTATAGTGTATACCATCCAAACGGTCGACCGCTAGATGACTTTTGTTCGACCGATTGGTCGGTAATTCGGGTGGCGTGGTTCGACCGAATACATTGTTTGTACAGTACTGAGTACTGTGTGGAAGACCGGTCGACCGGTGTGCTTGTAGCGGTCGACCGATCTGCCGCAGGTTGGTGGATTTATCCACACGCGAGCCGTCGAGTATAGGTCGACTACCGGCTCTGAGGCGACGGTCGATTACCGGCCTTGGGAGCGACGAATTTCACCTTCGACGAGGGCGTATTATTGTTGGGCCTCTCATATCGTACAGGGTGTGAGAGATAATTGCCGTAAACCTTGGGCTATTTGCTGGGGTTTGTCGGTAGGCCGACGATGTTCCGGCAGGGTGCGCGTCTGGCGGTGCTTGGTGGAGCAATTTCTGTCGTCTGGCCCGAGTTGTGCATTCGGCGGGCTGGCTCGCTCCTTGTGCGGCGGCGTAGTACCGGGGGGCCTTTCTGGCAGTGCTTGTGGGAGCAGTGGTGACGTCTGACCCTTGTGTGGCAGCGGTGGACTAACTTGAACCTTGTGCGACAGGAGTGGTTCAGTACCGCGGAGGCGGTGAGGGGTATTATTGTGGACCCGAGGTGGACGATCATGTGCATTGCATTGCATTGTCTTTTATTCCTTTTTGTATTTTAGGAGGTTTGGCATACGGGGTTCCAGTAGGGAACTCAGGCATGTTTGTTTTTTACATTTCAGGTAGCGACCTGCATTAGAGTCGAGGTGGTGACCGAGGAGGTGCTCCCGGGATCTGATCCTGGCTTCTCTTTATATCTTTTGTTGAGGTAGTGATTACGCGGTTGTATTCATTTCTGTTGTAATCACAGTTGTCTCGTGACGTGCCCGGTGTTGACCGTTGACAGTCTTTTATATTGTTTAAATTTTCCGCTGTTTTCAGGGACGTTACAAAAGGAATCGAAGTAAGACCAACTCGCAGATATCTTCACCAAACCCTTGGATCAAAAACAATTTCATAGCATTCTACACAAGTTGGGTTCCTTCAATCTCTTCCGGACTCAACTTGAGGGGGAGTGTTAAAAATACGCGGCTCAGACATGGAATGTCATCAATGCCATATCTCGAAACCCAAATCATCTCATACAATTAATCCCTCTCGTCAACCAAGGACTGCGAATCATAAAATCACATCTCTGTATTCAAACGGCTAGTTCAAACTAGCACCTATATAAACATACACAATTGTAATCGTAGAGCAAGAAATAATATATACAAAACACATTTTTCACAGTTCAATGTCGAAGAAGCACAAGAGATAAAAGTTAGATATGATCATCCAAGCAATTAGATATGGAACCCTAATTGGTAGGTGTAGTTTATTTACTCTTGTATCGTTAGAAATCATGTAAACAAAGTGGATCACTTAATCTAACGCAGCACTGTTACGAATCCAATACCGTAGGGAAAAAATATAAGACAAGCAACATGCGCTTTCAAGTCAAAAACTTAAACACTACGTGTTATCACGTCTAATAGCTGTAAAATAAAAATAATATAATATACCAAAATTGTGTATTCTCATCAATTAATTTGTGCGTCACTGTGTTTACACGTTTAGTATGGCATGTATGAAAACTATCTTTCTTTGCGCGCCATAAATTTCATACTTCTAGGTAGTAATAAAAGCTGTGAGGAGAGATCAACCTTGAAAGAAGAAAATAAAGTCTACGTCAATTTCCTAGCAAATGTTGGCAAATAAGGACGAGCATCGAGGTCCAAACAACTAAGGTTTTTAGAACTTTGATTTGAAAATACGTATAGTCTTGTTCAAGTTCACATTCAATTCTAATAATGTATTTTGAAAACATATTGTTATATTTATTAATATGTTTAGACAACAAATGATTTTTTACAGATTTCATGAGAAAAATAAAAGGAAGAAGAGAGAAGCCATGGGAAGAAAAAAGAAGTCTCGCGTTTTTCTCTTGAAAAATGCATTTACAAAAACATGTAGATTCACAATCCATTATTAGTGGTGATGTAAACACCCTGGTAGATAATATAAAACCTTAGTTCTTTGAGAATACAGATTTCCTTAAAATTCATGTTAGTTTAGGTTACTCAACTAGGTCTCGAACGGACTCGTGGTTTCTAAATCATGGGATTTGAACAACTACCCTCTTGAATATGCTTCGAGGGTTTTTGCTTGGGTGCACTTCTAAAATCTGTCTATTTGACATTTGCACACGTGTAAATTTTTATTGCCCTAGAACACTCACCAAACAACATATTTGCTATGGTGCACATCCCCTAAATGTCGTTTCCCCTCATCATAATGCCGCAAAATAAATCGTAACCCAACCATCCAAATTCAGTACTTAGCCAAACTAATCCAAATGAGTCTGAGTCTAACCAAAACCCCTTAACTGAGTCCAATTATACTCCAAATCAACCCTCCCCCCCCAACTGATTAGCAACCCAACCCCTAAATCCTCAAATCGTTTTCTCCCCAATCCCTGAAATCCCAAATTGATTTCCCCCAAATTGGAGAGATCCCGTCCCCTCCCTCCGATGTTTTTGTGGATGTATGGATTCAGTTTGGATGGGTTAGCCACGTCAAATTGCTGCATTTGTTTTTAAAATATGTTATTGCTAACATTTGGATGGTGAATGAAGCTTGCCTTTTAGTTCCCTACTTTAAATTATATTTTGTTTGCTGGATTAAGTCTCGATTCAGGATGATAAATGATTGGGGGAATTAATTCAAGGTCACAAAAATCCCTCGACTTCAATGATAAAGCGGACAATTCTAAGAATTCTTAAAATGTAGTTTTCCTTCTGATTAAGTAAGTTTTGCATGCTATTAGAGCTTAATAACTCAATGATAGTGATTGATGAAATAAGTGTTGATTTTTCTTTACTTATATGCAGGGGCTTTCAGTATTAGATGTTAAGAATGATTTTATAACTGTAATTTGTCAATAACGTCTGACTGCATATTTTAAGTTATGGATATGTCCATTTTAAGTTATAGGTTTGTCCATTTTAAGTTGTGGGTCTCTCCATTTTAAGTTGTGAGTCTGTCCATTTTGAGCTATACGTACGTCTGTCCATTTGAAATTGTGTGACTGCACATTTTATGTTTTTGGGTCTATCCATTTTATATTGTGTGTTTGTCCATTTAAGTTGTGTGTCTACCCATTTTAAGGTGCATGTCCGCCCATTTTAAGTTCTGAGTATGTCCATTTTAAGTTATAGCTGTGTTCATTTTAAGTTCTAGATGTGTCCATTTTAAGTTATGATGTCCATTTTAAGTTGTGTGTTTGCCCATTTTAAGTTGTGGGTCTGTACATTTTAAGTTGTTTGTCTTTCCATTTTAACTTGTGTGACTACACAAAGTTATGGGTCTGTCTATTTTAAGTTGTGTGTCTGTCTATTTTAAGTTGTGTGACTGCATATTTTACGTTATGGGTCTGTCCATTTTAAGTTGTGTCTGTCCATTTTAACTTGTGTGACTGCATATTTTAAGTTATGGGTCTGTCCATTTTATGTTGTGGGTCTGTCCATTTTGAGTTGTGTGTCTGAAAAACACACACATACAACCCCCACTAATAAGAAAGATTTGTGTAGCTTAATAAGATGCAAAGATAAGGATTTGATCATCTAAAATTCTGGAACTGAAAACTCACGTAACAAAATGAAGAGGTTAAAAATTTTCAGGTTTAATATAGTCTTGAGTATAGAATCCTGCAAAAAAATAGAATCGATACATATCAATGTTTGGAGCTAAAGTAGCAACCTATATTTTCCACCTTAAAAACCGATCACATAAAATACCACATCACATTAATAATGGGGAATAACATAACAAAAATCTGAAATCTCAAACATTTAACTAAAGCAAACTATAAATTAAGCCAACTACAACAACTAAAACCAACTAGAACAACCACTTCAAGAAAGCGGAGTCAGACACCACAACCAATACAATCAACAAAATCTCTGCCTTCTCCATGATCGGCTTCAAGACCTCGGCAACATTCTTAATTTCTTTGACCGTCTCCTGGATTTCGTCAACAAACACAAAATTAACGACGACCGAATGACATAAGGTTATTCGACATGTGGATCTTCGCCGGCAACTGACAATTGCAAACCGGAATGTTGCCAATGCCTGACCAAACCAAATCTTCACCCGTGAAGCCCGCCATTGTGAGACAACGTTGATGAGGTCGGCTTACTGCCCGAGAGCTGCTGGCCCAGTAGGGATGACAAAGGGAGGGGACGGGAGCTCTCCAATTTGGGGGGAAATCGATTTGGGCACTAGTGCAAAATGCTCAATAGACGTCATTGAATAAACGTCAGATATAAAAACATCTGACGTCTATAAGTATAGACATCGGATGTTTGGACATCCGATGTCTATAGGTTTGTATAAACGTCGGTTTTTTAGTATAACCGACGTCTATACCTCCTGAAAGAAGAAAAAAAATTGTTTATTTTTTGGATTTATTTCGTATAATATTTTATGTGGATTTATTTTGTATAAGAAATAACGCAATTTTTTGGGATTTAATTTGTATAAGAATTAACGCAATTTTGTATAAGAATAATGTGGATTTAAAAATAGTTACATCAATGTAACTATGACATGTGTGTTGTACACATGTGTGTGTATGGTCACATATGTTGAAGTTTAATCCCACATTGGAGAAAAAAAATTATTGGTGGAGTTGAAGTACTCCTTTACTTCGAAATGGGAGTTTGGTATCACACTACAAAATGCAAGTGAGATATATATATATATATATATATATTTAATAGTCCAAAGATTGGCACTTGAGCTTAAAATGGTTGCAATGTTTTTTATACTATTTACTCATGTATAGACGTCAGTTGTATAGGGTAGCCGATGTCTATAGGGTGTATTTTTTATATTAATTATTGTTATTTCCATGTATAGACGTCGGACGTATAGCATGACCGACGTCTATAGGTCATACTGTATGTATAGACGTCGGTCATCCTATATATCCGACGTCTATAGGGCGTAATAGTTTAGTCTCACATCGGAGAATTTATTTTTGTTGGTGTGGTTGACGTACTCCACCACTCCTTTATTGCTGAACGCGAACGACTTGGGGCACCTGGGCATGTTGGGCTTGATATTCGTGGTTATTTGTCAAAAGATTGACACTTGGGGCACTTGGGTAGCTTGGACTTGATTAATGTGAGTGCAGAATGCCTAATATAGGTTGCAATGTATTTTTTGGTTAATTAACATATAATAGACGTCGGTCGTATATAGACGACGTCTATACAACAAGGAATAGGCGACGGGGAAATATACATCGGGTACTTGGACTGCCAAAATCCGACATCTATACCCCTGTATATCCGACGTATATGGACTTTTCTGTACTAGTGGGGATTTAGGCGTTGGGTTGCTAATCGGTTAGGGGGTGGGGTTGATTTGGGGTTTAATTGGACTCGGTTAAGAGGTTTTGGTTAGACTCAGACTCCTTTGGATTAGTTTGGTTAAACACCGAATTTGGATAGTTCGGTTACGATCTCTGTTACGGCATTATGATGAGGGAAAATAAAGTTTAGGGGACGTGCACCACAACAAATATGTTGTTTGGCGAGTGTTCTGAGGTAATAAAAATTTACACGTGTGCAAATGTCAAATAGATAGACTTTAGAAGTGCACCGAAGCAAAAAACTCATATTCTTCCTTACCTATAAAAAGAAATTTGGCTGTCTTAGTGGACGTGGTAGTACATTTATCGATGGTCATTCTAAAGAGCACGTGGATTGTAAAAGAAGGTTACTCAAAATTGTAACAACCTACAAACATTTCCTTATATTCCGGAGCTCGTCTTTAAAAACGTTCGATGAAGTTCACGGCGTGGTAGTACATGAAATGCTGTCGTTTTGACAAATTATATATAATATATAGATAGATGGGACAATGGACAAGCGTAAGTAGGGTTAGCAAAATTCGGTTCGGTCCAGGTGTCCGGACCGAACCGAATTTTTCGGTCCGGTCTTCGGTCCGGGAGACCACGACATTTCGGTCTTCGGTCCGGTCCGGTCAAAGACCGAAATTTTAAGGGTTAAATTCTGGTTTTGGACCGAACCGGATCGGACCGAACCGAATTTATTCGGTCCGGTCTTCGGCCCGGGCTTCCGAAAATTTCGGTCTTCGGTCCGGTCCCGGACGGAAGCTCACACCTAAGCGTAAGGGTCACAATATACGTTACTTAGGTCATTTGCTATATTGTAATAGATATCCAAGATTCTTAGAGAGACTTAAACTTTATTAGTGACCGCCACACATCCTTTCTTCGTAGCCTCAAAATCTACTCCTATATGAGAGAAAAACCATATTTTTTATAATCAAGAAAAATCTTGAAAATCCTACCAATTATAAAACGTAGACAATCGGTTGTGCACGCAACAAGGCTTACACACTATTGACTAATACAGTGGGAAGCTTCCATCGCCATCAAGATTCAATGTCCTTATTGGAGGGCATGATTGTAATTAATTCATACAAGGATCATCTTTTGACCCTATATTATGGACAAAATCAGGCATAGGAATACAATGGATATAGTGTTAGGTGTACAAATCTCTTTCTTAATGAAGCGACTATTGTTTAGTGCCATAACTAAATAAAAAATATAGTGGTGGTGCCCAAAAAGATCTTCACACGGATGTGTTTGTTCAGGCACGTATCACAAGAAATCTGGCAACCCTGTCGAAGATCTTTGCTTGTTGTAAAGTTCCATAAAGAATAAGACGACCCCATATATAAATGCAATTGAGTCATATCGGTGACAAATCATCAAGAGAAGACATTCGATACTGAAGAACGGTCCCCATTTGTTTTTGTATATTGCCAACCATCATGTCCAACATATATTTATTTTAAGAAAAGAAAGAAACAACGGATCACTTGAGGATTCTACTGAGGCTGAGGATATTGTATTCAAATAAATATTCGGTTGATGTTTTCGTAATATTGCTCAAGATTACTCCAAGTAAAGTTTACCAACTCCTGGAAGCGAGATGTTACCGGAAGAATGTGAAGCACATGGTAAAATTCAATGGCTGATGTAAGCGTAAACATTCTTTTGAGGGGAAGTCTCAGATTTCGACATCGAGATCGGATTTAATTAAGGATTTTGTAAATTTATCAAATTTAAATTTAGTTGAAATCATTTCCATGAACTATCAGGTTAACGAATGAATCGCTACTTCGAGTTTTTTGCCTTTTGTTTCTGTCTTCTTCTCATTTATTGTTCAATTTTCTAAGTCATATGCTCTTTCCGAATCTATAGTATTATATAATTGGTTAGGTGTAAATTAATTTTTTTTCTTAGTCCCTACTTTGAATCATGACCGTTCATTTACAAAAAAAACCAATCTCAACCCTTCAATATCAAATACAACTTTTCAAGTCCCTTCAACACATCTAAACAGTTCAATTAATAAACCAACCTCCCCATAAATCTCAACCCTTCATTTTTTTCAAACCTCTTTCAAACCCTAATTAGTATTATATAATTGGTTAGGCGTAAAATTATTTTTTCCTAGTCCCTGCTTTGAATCATGACGGCTCATTTACTAAAAAAACCAATATGAGCCCTTCAATACCAAATAGGCAAATACAACTTTCCTGTCCCTTCGACACATCTAAACCGTTCAATTAATAAACCAACCTCTCCATCAATCTCAACCCTTCATTTTGCCTAAACCTATTTCAAAACCAAACACAAATTCCACAACCCTCCCCACAACCACAAGCCGTAACCTCTCTTCCAAACCCTAAACGTCGATTCCAGTCCTCCAACCGCAGGCAACTTGTGATGACGTCACTTCCAACAGCTTCGATGGAACGCCACTTTTCATTCACTCACTGTATATCCTACCTACCGTTGACACCAGCATTCAATACTCCATCTTGTCAACGTCTGTCGATAATTTTCTTCTTCTACTACTTCTTCTTTGTCGTTGGTACTTTTCCCCCTTTGTCTACACTATTTGTTTCAGTCATTAGTTCATTTTTAAATGTTTAACATGGATATATATATATATATCCTCTTAGGTTTATCAATTTTCGTTTACTTGGTGTTTCTGGGTGCTTTCTTTTTTTTTGCTCGTTTCCTTTTCCTCCTAACTTTCATATAGTAATGGGTTACTAATAATGTTCAACAATTTTTTTTAATTGTAGGTTTGAAGTTCTGGTTTATGCAGTTGATGTTCAAAATCATGCCTCAAGATTTGGAGCATCAAAGTTTGGTTCGGCTCCTTGATGGTATGAGCGATTCTTTGTAAAAAGAATTTGGTATAGAGGTATATATATTGATTTAACGATTTAATAATTTGGTTAAAAAGATCATACAAAAACCTTTTAGATGTATGTTACCAATAAGGTCAGACTTCAATACTTGCACATGTTATGTTAATGTATTGCATTACTAATGCCTTAAAAGAGAACCACTGCTTATGGTCATGGGGAATTGCTATATTTGTTTTATCGGTCTAGATCATTACTTAATGTTGCCCCAAGCAATTGTCATTGGTTTTCTACCCCACTTCCATCAACTGTTTGATGAAATGGCAAATTGGAAGTTTTAAGTTGTGTTGACATTTTTATTTTGTATTCAAGCAATAAATATTGATATGTGACATAGTTGAGAATTGACATCATTCCTATTGAAGTTCTTGGATTTTAACAAAGTACTTAATTATCAGTTATATTCTTTATTTCACATATTTTAACAAATTTTAATGTAGGAATGGAAGAGCTTGAATTTGAAGATGTTGGGATGACTTTGAAAGGACATGTTTCCCTTTTTCCAAATATTATTTTTAGTTGATTTTTTAATCATTGTTAATTTTGGTTAATTTTTTGAAAGCGTAAACCTAGAGAGCAAGTTAAGTGTTATCATGGTTGAGATTAGGAACCACTGTCGAAAGCACAATTTAAGTTTTTCTATGATTAAATCCAGAAAGTACAGAAACCATTGAAGAAAACAACAATGGTTTTTATTGGAAAATCATGTTTTCAAACTATTTGGAAAAGCTTTCTTTTAACAAAACCAAAGACCGGTCATTTATTAAAACCAAAATCATATGATCTCTATATATGACCTCACTTTTTTTAAATGTGATGTCTTGATTTTTTCTTATAATTTCACACCTGTTTGATATTCAGATTTTTTAAATTCAAACTGAATCTCAAAATCGTTCTCAAATGTTTTATCCGATTAGCACGAAGTTTCTAAGGTTTTAGATTTGTAACTAAACTAGTATGGATGTCAAAATCTCAACATCTTTTTCTCTTGATTATGGAGTTTTGACAGGGCATATTATGGAAGGGACAAAAGTCCTAACTAAGTTGGGTGAACTTTCATTGGAAGATGTAGGAACGGGAAGATACACAAACTGGATGCCAAATTTGAAGAGCTTGAATTTGAAGATGTTGAAGATGACTTTGAAGGACCAGGTTATCCAGAAGAAATTGAAGCAATGAATTCTCTCAACATTACACTACCGAGTGAAAAATTGGCTGTCATCTCAATTTTGTCTGAACTACACCCAACCATAAAGGACAATGAAGGCATGTTTGGAGATTATTGTAGCATTTGTCTTGACCCCATTCCAATTGGAGATTTAGTCAGGGTCATGCCATGTGACCATTATTTTCATGGGCAATGCATGAAACGTTGGGTCCAAGTCCATAAAGATTGTCCTCTATGTGTTATTGACTATAATATCTGAAATGTTATGTACATTGTTTATTGTGTATGTAAACTTTGATTCGAAGATGTGTATGTGTGGTTTTAAACCTATGCTTTGTAATGTATGCCGTGTATAATGCTTGAAAGTGTATGTGTAGTCATTATAAATGTTGATGAAATGGATGTTGTAATTGTATTAATTTCTTAAATTATAAACATAGTCTATTTGACATGATCTGTAATTGGTTGTAAATAACTTTTCTTTGATGCATAACATGATAGACTATCTGAAATGCACAATATGTACTCTACATATGAAATAAAGTATTGAGAAGTTGCAGAAATTATACCAGATATATAATTAGAACACCAATTATTTTAGGAATTAGAACACAACTAGAATGTTCAGGATTAGGAACACCATTTACATTGCTAACCATTTAGGGACTAAAGAAGAAACTGCAACACGATCCCACTCCATCCAACACCATGATTAGACACCCTAACCCAAAAGATACTACTACCATTTCGTCCAAGCCATTTGCTGAGTTTTCCTTTCTTCCAAACCAATATTGGAACTATAATGTGAGAAAATCATAATAATCATTCTGCTACAAACATGTTCCCCATGTATGCCTAGTTATCCTACAAACCCATCACTCCACACATAATAATCATCCTACATAGTCCGTTTTCAGGGATCGTTTCTTGTTCGTTGTCGCACAACTTATTGGTTTAACAAATTTTCTTTACTTTGTCTAATGAGTGCTTTGGAATTTCCACTCATTTGCCATCTAACATTGGACAATTAATGAGTTTATGTTGACGTTCATATTTTCCCCTAAGAACGACCTATTTTGTTTTTGTTTATTTATTTTTATTGATTTAAATTTAAATTTTATTATAGGTTTGAAACAAAGGAGTATGGAGTTGATGCCCTTCCAAAATCATTAACCAATATTTTGGTTTCAAAGTTCGATTACCTTTTTGTAGAAGGTATCGAAGATTCTTTATATCAATATATTTTGTCCTATTCTTGATTAGGATGCATCTTAGTTGGGATTTTGTTTTCCAATACTTCACTTAGAAACTGTGATATGTGGTTTTTCGCTATATAGTTCATGCTTTTGAAGGTTCTTTAATATGTTGGCTTCTTTCACCTCCTTCATCATTAAGATGTAGAGATTATAATGATCAATTTTCCTTTTACTCTACTTGTTCGTTGAACTCTGTTTCAGGAACTACTTCATATTCAATTCTTCTTTTCCACTTCTCCCCAAAATACCCCTGTAGAAACCGTGGGACCATTCCCCTCTTTCTCTCTTTCCAAAAACATTTTCTCTGTCTCTTTCTTTCGACAGTTGTAAACCTCTCTCTCTCTCTCTCTCTCTCTCTCTCTCTCTCTCTCTTTCTTTCTCTCTCTTTTGTGCATCCCTTCTCTCTCGCACTCGACCCCTCAATCGAACCCAACGTTGTACCATGTCAAACAACTCCTCCAACGAAGCCGACGATGAAGGTCAGATTTAGGGCACATTTTGTTTATGTATTTTTGCCTTTTGATATAGATTTTTAAGGTTAAGTTATTGTTTCTATAAAAATGTAGCTGATTTCCTCCATTTATTGGTATTGATTTGAGTTTTGTGGTATGGGTTGGAAGTGGAACCATTTTCCTATATTTCCGACAAGGCTCGATAGGTTCGATTGTAGTTCGATAGGTACTCAATTGTTATGCTCGAGGGAAATCAGATCATTTTTTTCTGTAAGCTTGATAGGTTCGATATTTAGCTTCATTCCTTTTACATGTGAGCTCAATAGGACTAGTTTGATTGTGAAGAAACGTGAGCTTGACAGGCTCGACACGAGAGATACCCTTTTCCTTTGAAAATTTCCTCATATTTTATTTAACTTGTTGTGGTTTTTTCCTGCTTTATTTTTGCAAATGCTGAAGTTAATAGGTCTAGTGTGGATCATTTCCCTGGCCATGTGACATACAGGGGGCAATAAGCCTCTGAATGGCATAAAAGAGAACTTTTGAGAGCACGACTTGCTGGAAAGCGCAAAGGAATCCCTTTTCAGACAAATATTTGAGGCAGGCAAATTACAGTTCTCCAGTGTTCTTTCTCATCAATTACTATGCGGAGAATAATTGAGTATATACAAACCCCCCTGATCAAGAGCTGCAGCAACTGCGTGAACACAAAGTATTCCAATAATTTGAAACATGCCACGAGAAAAATATTTTGTCATCAAATTAACCTCACCATCACCATCGCCATCCCCTTGTAACACATGAAATTCAAACCGATTAAGGTTGTGGACTGTCAAGAACCTTGCTTTGTTAGCTATTCCAAATAGATCACACGCCATGAGAGGTGACAATTTGGTTGTGCTCGCCTCGACAGCAGCTCATCGTTCGCATAACCATGTTTGAAGTGTGAACCGAATGTACGCCACAGATGTCATGACTAGCCATGTTCTTGCCTCCCTGGTTTTGTTGTTCAGGCTTTCAGCGTAATTGCTGGTCATAAATTCTACTGATTCCCCGTAAAGTAAGAATGAGTCCACTTATCGAAACCAATATCTTCAAGATATTCTGCTAGTGGAGGATCAATTTCTTTTATTGTGTCAAAGTGCTTATGGAAAATTGACTTTCAGAATGGGTACGCGGCACACACATCTTTTCATGATAGTGGTCCATCTTGAAATTTGCAACCACATTCATACAGATGTGGTGGTAGCATGCACTGTGATGGGCATCTGGAAATACCGTCTCCAAAGCATGAAAATGCTAGCATGCCTGTCTAATATAAAAACTAAGTTCTCGACGTCCGTAATGGTTTCCTTCAATTTACTCATGAAATAGGTCCAAGAGTTGTTAATCTCACTGCCCACAAGTGCAAACGCAATAGGATACAAGTGATCGTTTGCATCCAATGCAACGACACATAACATGTGCCCACTATATCTCGTCTTCAAGAAAGTGCCATTGACACATATTATTGGACGACACCATCTAAATCCCCTTCTTAAAGCTTCAAGAGAGAAGAATCAATATAGGAAGTGGCCATCTCCGAAAAATTAGTGATTGTGCTTGGATTCTTTTGCTCCAACATGTTCAAGTACGTAAGTAACTTTAAGATTCCTTAGGTGTCCTCCTCACATATGTAAGTGCCTTCTCTCTGCATCTTCATGCCTTTTCGTAACTCATATTTATGTCGTATTGTTTCTTCATATCCTCCTTTATGTCTTTTACCAAGTACTAGTGCCATCATTGACATATTTATCCTTGATTAGGTTGCTAACTACCCAAGGTGCTACTTGTCGGTGGTCTTTTTGTCTGAGTTCCAATGTACAATTATGTACATTGTGGAAGATAGTAAGCTCAAACATGGGTGGGCGCACTTATTTTTGCCCCTCAATCTCTAACGACAATTAGGATCCTTGCAAGTGATATACCACACATGTTACCAGACTTCTTCACTACAAACTCAAAATTATTCTTCATTGCAAAGAGAGCAGCTTTGGTTTTCAATTCAACCTTGCTTTCGAAAGTCTTACCAAGGTGGAATCCTCTAGATGATTCGCCAGCAGAGGACATATAAGTGTGGCTAGAATTCAATATATCTTCTCTTGTTAACATTGGAGTACTCCAACTTCTGTGATCTTCTGGTGAAATGAATTGAGACGACTGTTGGTTGTCCCAGGTGTTTGGTTTCCTGGAGTTCCAAACTGTGGGTGTCTTTCCGTTGGGGGTTGCGACTGTGGGAGTGGCAAGTTTTCACTACCATCTCCTTCTGAATCTTCTTCCCAATTTCCTTCTTCATCACTTAAGTTCACAGCAGGATCGTCATTCAGATAGGTCTCGTACTCATTCAATTAATGGGGGACATCAACTTCAGGAACAACTATCTCACCTCTAGTAGCCATGTGATATGTTTGGGAAACAAAAGTCCCAACCTGACTCCTAACTTCTTTATTAAAGTTGGGATTGGGATATGGTTCTAACGGTGCATTCTTTTTAACCAGAGTCACACATAAAGGGATATTGTCTTGTAATATTTCAGACACCAAGAAACAGACGTCAAAATTATTTGTAATTTCAATAAGTATAAATGGCTACCAATGTGTTTTGTAAGGGGCGTCCAGCGTGAGCTCATACTTAAACTTATCAACATCATGTTGGCTTTTTGGCTAATGATTGCTTATCCGTTTTGATGATTAATCAACATATAACTTAAACACATGTAATTCGTTCATATCACTCTTGCACAATACACATATATCGTTTTGTACTAACATTTCAGGTGACAAGTTTAACGAGAAATGAAGTTGAAGAGTAGATAGGTTTACATTATTGTCATTAGGATTTAAATGTAACTTGAGCACTTAAATCTTGATGCATTGCATATCATGACTTTTTAGGATTCCATAGAAGTAGAACTAAACCTTCAAATTCCATACAAAACTTCTTTAGAAATCAATCAAACCATATCCAGGATTTCTGCACTCAACCGGTCGACCATCGGGTTCGACCGTTTAATCTAAAAACTATTTTCTGAACCTTTTCGGTCGACCGAACTGTGTTCTGGTTTGACCGTTTCATTAGAGTAACTTAAGGTTTTTGGTCGACCGATCAACTGTTCATACGTGCTGGAAGACACGTGCCTTAGTGCAAACCGGTCGACCGAAAGTCCTTTTCTGTTCGATCGTTTGATTTCTATTTTTGTCTTCTTTTGTGACCGTTATACTTGTCGTATTATACAACGGTCGTATACACATACTTTCACCTACCCTCAAATACATAGCTTACCGGTCGAACAATTCGTATTTACCGGTCGACCGTTTGACCATTGATCTTTCGTATCATGCTTCTTGTTATCGGTCGATACCACCTTGGTTCGACCGAACACACTTTGTCTCTACCGAACATTACACGTCGGTCGACTGTTTCCTTGTTTCGTTCGACCGGTGCACTTAAGTTCAATCCCAGTAAGTTCGACCGTTCCTAGTTTGTCTGACCGTTTGACTACTATTCACGTAACCGGTCGACCGTTTCTTCCTTACCGGTCGACCGAACTTTGACAGAATTGCTTCCTGAATTTCTGGTTTGTGTATCTTACACAAAACCCAATCAAATCTTTCTTAAACGGCCAGAAAACTTAAGAGGCTTATATATAGAGCTTAGATCATCTTTACAAGCACCCCAATCCAATCTCTAAGCTCTTATTGTGCTAAAACCTTCCAAGTGCTCTTACTCTCTTTATTGCTCTCAACCACTCTCTTGATCAATCATTCAATTGCATTAATCATCAAATTCAAGTGCTCAAGAGTAGGTTACACAAAGTCTACTACAAAGGAGTTGTACAAGCTTCCGGAGTGAAGCTCTTCTCGGGTTGTGAGAAGGAGGTCCAAGCTTGGCGAGGGTGTTCGCAAACTTGAATTGTAAAGGCTCGATCTTTGCCCGGAAAGAAGATCAAATTAGTGAAGATCGCGAAGTTGCTCAAGGAAGAGCAATTCGTAAGAGAGGACTAGGATCCAGTGCTTGGATCCAAACCTCTATACATCCGGTGTTTGGTTTGCCTTTTCATCTCACTATTTTCATTGGTTATCTTGTTATTGCACAAATAGTTAGTAGTGAGTAATTAGTCTATAAACCCCCCCTTAAGACTAATATTTAGGGCAATTAGATCCTACACATCAAACACCTTATGCAAAATTTCAAGCAGTTGCAAGTATGTTACATTCTTTTCTCGTGATCACTTTACTTTTGCCATCCTTGAAAAGTCAATCGCTACCATCCATTTCCCAAGCACCATTGTATACAGTCAATACGTTAATGGCCGAACCTGATACGACAAAAAAATAAAAAAAGAAGATGAAAGCAGTTGAATTCAGAATAATAATCATAACTCATTGGGTTCTATCGAGTTTCTATCCAACACATATCGAGTTACCCAATCCAACACAATCGAGTTCAATCGAACTCTAATCAAGTATAACTATCACGCATACATATTGGCACACACTATTGTGCACCATCGAGTTTACTCAAACTCAATTGAACTCTAACATAATTTTAACTATCGAGCAAACCCATCGAGCCAATCTATTGTGTTACTATCGAGTACCATCTGGCATCGCCTTCAACCCCACAAAAGGCAGATTCAAACAAAACTTGAAGAAACCAACAAAATGCATCAATACATTGACAGATCTATTCGAAAATGGAAAGAAAATGCAAGTAACCCCCATATCAATTTTTTACAATTTAACTAACCCATTCTCTTTTTTGACTGGTTTCTCCTCCAAGAATACTAGAGCAACATGTGCATTCCGGTGGGGCTCCAACGGAATCAGTGAGGGAGGATCTTAGCTCTATATTGACTTTTATGGGCTCAATCTGGTCTTCACTCCTAACTCAAAAATCAGAGCTCGATACGCCTGAAATAGAGAAAGAGAGAAACAAAGAGACAGAAAGAGGGGAATGGTCCCACCATTTTTGCAGGGTTTTTTGGGAGGAGAAGTGGAAAGATAAACATAGTTTTCAGAGGATGTCAATATGAGGGCTTCTTTTTCAATTTTGGGTCACTTCGAGCATAGAAAGTTAAATTTTCCTTCTTATATTAGTATTAGTTTATATTTTTTATATTAGTCTTTAACATGTTTGCATGTCAATTTTCAGACCAAATTTCCCACTTTCATTTATGATAATTTCTGTATATGTATACTCCATTATTATTTTGATGAGGCTACAAAAGTGTCATAACCGAAATAGATATCGTACATCAATATTTTAAAATCGCTAAATGTTTTGTTATGAATTATTTTTGGCATTAGGTCTGTCACATACATGAATTTTTTATTTTTTATTTTATATCTAGTCATAGTACTATTGGCAATTTTGGTCAGCAGAGAAGTGTGCTTTGTTCAGGTTAAACTTTACCATATATGACCTTCAAAGATACCATTGATATTGTATTTACTAATGTAGTTTTTAGGGAAAAATCACTTGGTGCATTCAGTTGCTAAGGGACTGTGTCTGAGAATACCCCACTTCCATTTATTATGTATTTCAGTTTTTGTATCATATAGTATATTTGTGGGAATTTTAACTGATCTCCAGGCGTAAGTTGAAGCGAGCAAATACAATTATGAACTGTTACTGTAATAATTTTTTGATAGTCACATGACGACTTGATGAGTGAGGAAGCATGTCAATCAAATCAACTAATGCGTATAGAGATTGATACCTTTTATTAGGTTTTTAAATTTGAGTGAGATCACTTATGCTGTATTCGTAAAAAGTAGAGTGGTTATGTAAAAAATGAGACATTAGTTAATCTTTGACATTTTCTATGACTGGGGGTTGCTTTCTTTGTGATGTCATGGTCGATTAATTGAAGGGTGCCCAAATAATTTCTTCGTAATTATTATCATTTTATTGATATAAATTATTTCCAATATCATTTTATCTTTTCATCATCTCTTCGTAATTTCGTCATTTCTACGGGAAAAATCTTGGACAATACAAAATATACCCATTGATGATAGCGTATTTTTGAGCCATAATGAGATAACTTATGGTCTTGAGGAAGAACCATCGATATAGGATTTGCTGGAAGGCCATGTTGATGGACTGTCTGAATATGATAAGGTGGACCACGAAAATGTCAAGGAGATTGAGAATGACAAAGAAACATCCACGCTCGAAGGAGTGGAAAACTTGGGATATTTGTTTAGATAATCAATTGTCAGGGTCAACAATAGGAATGACGCATTCAAAGATATTCACAATTTTGAGCGAAAATACTAAATATATTACTCCTAGAGTTGGCCACTTTTTGTGGAACTAGTGCGCAACATTCTAGCAACAAGATCATTTTCATCAACCTCCGTCTCGGTTGTGAAATAGAAGAGAATCTAGATCATATTTTTCTCCATTGTTCCTGCACAAGAGAATATGTGTCAGTAGTAATTCTGTTGGATAATGGATCCAACTTCACAAATATTCTTCACAATGTTATAAATACGATGGCCATCGGCTCATTGGCAACCTTAGCGTATTTATGGTGGTCAATTTGGGGTGCACGACGTGCTTATGTATTTAGAGCGCAATTATAAGAACCTAGACAAGTGGTTATGAGAGCATGGTGTCAAAAGGAATTTTACTCTCACTTAATTAATTGTGACCTATGAACATGTACTCTTGAATTCATAATAATGACATGTGTGCTTTGGGGGAAATAATAGTCATACCGTGTCACAATAACTTCCATGAGTTATACATGAGTTATAACAATAATAGAGGTTGACTTCAATGTAGACTATCAAAACAATATCCATGCACAAAGAGTTACACCAATCAACTGATGTGCCTTACAAATCAATGGTTAATTTTTAATGTAACACGACAGGATGATCTATAGATCCACGTCATAAATATATTGAAACATAAAACTATCAAGAACGTGGACAAATGATGCAATGTTGAAGACATTTCCTAATTGAATACATACCTGACAATGGTCCAACTCAAAGATGAGCGAAATTAACAAATTTAAGGGATTTTGTATCAAATAGGACCATATGATTGATAGAGTGATTATAATTTAGTTTAAAACAAATTTACAACAAACATATTTCTTTACAAAATAATGGAATAATAGTTGCACAATAATTGATCTTACCAATTGAATAATAATTATTGAGAATTGAACTTAATCCTAGGTGGCGACTTAACCCTATGTGGCGTCCTATTCACCCGTCACATCATCATTGCTTGATGACTCATCAAGGGGGTGAAGAGTCAACACATGAGAAGACAAAAGCTTGAGGGAGTGGAAGAGACAAGAGTCTTTTCATTTTTTGAGTAATTTTCGTCCTAATTATGTATGCAATTTAAGTAGAGGGTGTAATGATCTTGAATGATCATGTTTATGTAGTCATTATATTTGAAAATTGTAGGGTCATGTAAGTGCCTATATAAAGCACTAGAATTCACCATTTGTAACACAACAACAATACAACAACAATATATATCAAGCATTAGAAGTTGAGCCACGAAATTGTGTGATAAAAGAGTGAGTATGTGAGTAGAAAAAAGAAGAAGAGTGTGCATTGCAAAATCGTTTTTTTTTTTGGCTTTGTGAGTGTCAAGGAAAGAGCCACCTTCTTTCCTTCGTGCCCCCTAGTAGAATAGATCAAGAATGGATCTAGTGGTGTCAAAAGAAGGCAAAAGGAATGGTGATCAGGGTGGTCTAAGGCAGCGCACGAGGTACGCCTTTTAGACCGCCAATCGGCGGTTGGGGACCGCTGTAGCCCAGGAGACGTGCATTCTCCTGTGGTGGGTTGATTAGTAGCTCCCCATCCTCCTCCCGTCCTCCAACATCTGGTATCAGAGCTTCGTCCGATGGGATGCTCGGGAATGACCTCGTTTGGTCATGCGTCGTTGCCTCGATTGTCGAAAGGCAACTACGACAATTGGAGTATCCAAATGCGTGCGCTGCTGGGTGCGCATGATGCTTGGGATCTTGTGGAGAGTGGCTTCGAGGAGGAGGCCAAGACGGGAGAAGAAACCGTCGCACAAATCAAAGCACAAAAGGAGAGAAGAGCCAAAGATAAGAGTGCTCTCTTCCTTCTCTTCCAAGCGGTGGATGAGAGTGGCTTTGAAAAGAACGCTGAAGCGAGGACGTCGAAGGAGGCGTGGGATACTCTTGAAAGGAGCTACAAGGGGGCTGATCGAGTGAGGCAAGAGCGCCTCCAAATGCTTCGAGGCGAGTTCGAGGCATTAAAGATGAAAGAATCGGAAGGAGTTGCCAATTTCGTGACGAGAGTTTGCATGGTGGCGAACAAGTTAAAAAGAAATGGGGAGGTGCTGACCGAAGGAAGAGTGGTGGAGAAGGTGTTGCATTCTCTCACCGAGGACTTCGAGAATGTGGTGTGCGCAATCGAGGAATCAAAAGACCTTGAGAAGATGACTATTGATGATTTAGCTAGCTCGTTGGAGGCACACGAGCAAAGAAAGAAGAAGAAAAGACAAGATGTCTTGGAGGAGGCGTTGCAAGCGAAGATGTCGCTTAAGGAGGAGAAACCTCGCAACGTAGATCGTGGAAGCGGTCGTGATTATGGAGGCCATCCAAGAAAGAAGGAGGTCGAATGCTTCAAGTGTGGGAAGCGTGATCATTTTGCGAAAGAATGCTGGTCGCAAAAGAAGGTGGAGGAGAGCTCCAACCGTGTCCGTGGTGATCGCGGATCGAAGAAGGTGATTGAGTGCTTCAATTGTGGGAAGCATGGACACTACGCAAGCGAGTGTTGGTCGAAGAAAAGGGTGGAAGAAAACTCCAACCTTATTGCCGTGGAGGAGAGTGCTTGCGAAGGAGGAATGACCTTGTTTGTAAGTGACGACGAAGTCACAAACCATGTCATGCATGCTCAAGTAGAACATGAACATGATGGGAGGTGAGAAGAAGAACAAGAAGAAGAAGAAAGAGAAGAAGTGGCGATTTCTAACCATGTGGAGGAGATGAGATCAAAGGAGATTACAAGCGAGCAAAAGATATTGTGTCTTCTAGGACAAGGAGAGAATATTCCTTTTGAAGAGGTGATGGAGGATGCAAAATGGTGCGCCGCGATTGCTGAAGAAATGAGATCCATCGAAAGGAATGAAACTTGGGAATTAGTCTCATTGCCTAAAGGACACAAAGCGATTGGTGTCAAATGGGTATACAAAAGAAAGATGACGGCACAAGGAGAAGTTGAAAGGTACAAAGCACGATTGGTGGCAAAAGGCTACAAGCAAAGGGCCAGCATAGATTATGAAGAAGTGTTCGCCCCGGTGGCACGCATGGAGACAATCCATCTCCTAACCTCACTTGCAGCTCAAAGAAAGTGGCGCATGCATCAAATGGACGTAAAGTCCGCTTTCATGAATGGAGTTCTCGAAGAAGAAGTTTATGTGGAGCAACCGCCGGGCTATGAAAAGTAAGGCGAAGAGGTGAAAGTGCTGAAGTTAAAGAAGGCACTATATGGCTTGAAGCAAGCCCCGAGGGCATGGAATGCAAGGATTGATGCCTACTTCAAGCAAAATGGATTCTTACAATGCCCACATTAACATGCAATCTATGTGAAGAAAGAAGGCAACGACATATTGATCGTAGCCTTGTATGTTGATGATCTTGTTTTTCTAGGAAGCAACGATGGGATGCTTGCTGATTTCAAATACATCATGAAAAATGAGTTCGAGATGACTGATCTTGGAGTCATGTCCTACTTTCTTGGTTTGGAGTTCAAACAAGGAGGGGACGGGATCTTTGTATCACAAGAAGGCTATGCTAAAGATGTGTTGGGGCGCTTCGAGATGGGTGATTGCAAACCCGTGAACACACCGGTGGCATGTGGATTAAAGTTATTCAAACACGAAGAAGGTAAGTTGGTTGATGCAACAATGTACAAAAGTACAGTAGGGTGTCTACGATACCTAACATGCACCCGACCAGATCTTGTATATGGACTTGGCTTGGTGAGCAGGTACATGGAGAGTCCAACCATGGAACATTGGATGGCGGTTAAGCGAATATTTTGCTACATCAAAAGTACTCTTTCCCTTGGTTTATTCTATGGAGAATGTGTTGACAAAGAGATACTCTATGGATATACTGATAGTGATTGGAGTGGGGATGTGGATGATAGAAAGAGTACCTCGGGTTTTGTCTTTTATGTTGGTGACACGGCTTTCTCATGGTCATCAAAGAAGCAACCCATCGTCGCATTATCAACTTGTGAAGTGGAATATGTGGCGGCAAGTGCATGTGTGTGTCATGCAATATGGCTTAGAGAATTGTTGAAAGAGCTATGTTCAAGCCAGACAAGTGCTACGAAGGTGTACATGGATAGCAAATCTGCTATCGAGCTGGCTAAAAATCCGGTCCATCACGAAAGGAGCAAACACATCGACACAAGGTTTCATTTCATTCGTGAACATATGAAAGAAAAGGATGTAGACTTGGTGCATGTGAGAAGTGAAGATCAAGTGGCTGACATATTCACAAAAGCCCTGCCAATCCGCTTGTATGTGAAGCTGCAAACTCATCTTGGGATGGTGGATGGAAGAGGATTAAGTTCAAGGAGGAGTATTGAGAATTGAACTTAATCCTAGGTGGCGACTTAACCCTATGTGGCGTCCTAGTCACCTGCCACATCATCATTGCTTGATTACTCATCAAGGGGGTAAAGAGTCAACACATGAGAAGACAAAAGGTTGAGGAGTGGAAGAGACAAGAGTCTTTTCATTTTTTGAGTAATTTTCGTCCTAATTATGTATGCAATTTAAGTAGAGGGTGTAATGATCTTGAATGATCATGTTTATGTAGTCTTTATATTTGTAAGTTGTAGGGTCATGTAAGTGCCTATATAAAGAACTAGAATCCACCATTTGTAACACAACAACAATACAACAACAATATATATCAAGCATTAGAAGTTGAGCCACGAAATTGTGTGAGAAAAGAGTGGGTATGTGAGTAGAAAAAAGAAGAAGAGTGTGCATTGCAAAATCATTTTTTTTGCTTTGTGAGTGTCAAGGAGAGAGTCACCCTCTTTCCTTCGTGCCCCAGTAGAATAGATTAAGAATGGATGTAGTGGTGTCAAATGAAGGCAAAAAGAATGGTGATCAGGGCGGTCTAAGGCAGTGCACGAGGTGCGCTTTTTAGACCGCCAATCGGCGGTTGGGGACCGCCAATCAACAGTCCCTGTAGCCCAGGAGACGGGCATTCTCCTGTGGTGGGTTGATCAGTAGCTCCCCATCCTCCTCCCGTCCTCCAACAATAATGACATTGTCATACCAAATGAATATTTATGCTGCCCATTTCAGCGCCAGAAATCCATCGTAGTCCTAAAAATGTACTTATTAAACAACAAACATAAACTACCCATACAAAACTGATTGTAACGAAACATTAGACATGGCATATTAAACAAACAGTTACCCGTGGTTGCTTATTTTTTGGGGGTGGAAGATTGTCTTTCTGTTAAGGTTGTCCTTCATTTCCCTACATGTGTTGATATTGTCTTTCCTATTAGGATAGATATGTTGTGTAGTTTAAAGACTATGAAAAATAAAAGCTAATCTTCTGATTTAGAAAAGAAACTAACAATTAAACAAAACCCCCATGGAGTGGAGGTGTGTAGGTATGTGTGTGAGTTGATCTTTATTTCAATTAGGAACAAGTGTAGTTTGTATGACATACAAGTAAATTCTAGTGTAGAATCTAAGTGTAGGATATACAACACTACATGGTAAATCATGAACCTGCATATCTGACATAAAGTTGTGGTTGATTTTAGATTATCAAGCATGTAATAAGTACCTAGTGTGCCCATTAGAACATCAATCAATCCTACATACAACCTAAATCATTCATGCAAATGTGCACCAAACATGGATCCATACATAACAAGTCATTCCCATCAAACCATTACAAGCAACAAGATAAACTTTAAAGCTAGCAAGAGATAAGTACCTAGTGTGGACATTATCCATCTAATACAAGTTTAAGCATGCTACAAGTATAGATCTAGATTAAGCATATGAAATGACACAAATAAGAGAACCCATCACACTCACATATTCTACATTACCATCACCCCAAATGGGGATGGAACTACTCACTACTCAATAAGAAAAAAAGACAAAACGAAACTAAACTAAACATTCAAGAATTGAAAGAGACAATATAAAACTAACTAAGAAATATTATTTTATTTACGTGACTCACATTACAAGTAGTATTCTTCTCTACTTGAGTTTTGCTCCACGACTTACTCTAAGTAGAGAGAATGCCACCAAGTAAAACTACGATGACCAACCCCAAAATTTAACTAATCAAGCTTCGACCAGCACGAAAGGATAGATAAATTATTATATTATGCTCTCTATTTTTGTATTCACATTTGTAGATGTTTGCTCATATACATTATGAACTTGTTTCCATGTCAATATACTTTTTCATTTATAAATGTAGTATATATGGAAGCTATTTGTTTAACATAAAGAATATAACATAGTTGCAGAAATGACCATAGGAAATGAACAAAGAAGTGCAACTGAGAATGACCAGCCGCAAAATTTTACCATTGAAGCTTCAGGCAACCCAAAAGATTAGTTAAATTAATCTATGGAACTTTGAAGTTTTGTTTACCTATAAAGTCTCTATAAATTCTTTGAGTTTTCCCCATTTTAAATATACTATAGAAGTCAGGATTAACAGTCATTTCTCAAGTACTATGACAAAAATAAAAACGACATCAATCCATCAAATAGGTATCCTTCAAGTGTTACATTAAAAAGTAAGAAGAAATTAACTTCTATTGTTTATTTATGCTCATAATTTACAAGCTTTAAATTCTAACTATAACTATAAAGTAACTTCCAGGGAAATATCTTGAGAGGTCGGCTTTCGGTATCCCTACATGTCGTTGCCCAATGTGCTCTGCACTTTTTGGATAGAAGAGGGAATCCAACGTCATGGTCAAAACTCCCTGAGGTTTTAGTTTGTGTTGCTTTGATGGAAAAGTGAGGTTGCGAGTCTTCTACAAACTCCACCTCTTCTTGACAAATTGTTTCAAGAAGGTTTTTGAATCGCATTAGAAGTTATAACAATGCATTTAGTTCTACTTCTATGGGTGCCAACGTTGATCATAATGTCAATGATGGTAGTGGTGCCTTTTGCTATAGAATAGATGGTCAAGTTTACCACCGAATTGTCACGCTTCTACCTACGCATAGAGATCGGTCAAAATTTATCACAATACATATATGATACACAAAATGAAATACATAATAGATGTCAAGCATTTCAACCAGACCCTAATTCAACACCTCCAAATATTGAACTTCTAACTGAAATACAAGAAATGTTGTTCTCAATAAACCCATATGTTCACAAATTCCACCAGGCTCGAGATATGATTCAGAATAAAAAACATCATTAATTATGTTTAAAAATAATAGATTCAAGAAAACATAATGGAAGACAATTCGTTGCACCAACTACAAGTGAGGTGGGTGGGGCTAATTGTAGGTGATGCTAACAATCAAGGTGAGCATCCGGACATAGTACTATCTAGGCAAAATGGTATATTCCAAAGGATAAATGAAAGTCATCGATCCTTCCTACGTGGCCCTACAATATTTACTTCTATTCCCATATGGTGAAGATGGTTGGACATTTCAAATAACTTATAGTCCTATGCCTAATAGTCGTCTTGTTCCACGTGAAAAAGTTACCATGATGGAATATTATTCATTCCGACTGGAAATCGTGACACTGAGGGAAACACTACTACGTCGTGGTCGTCTATTGCATCAGTACATAATTGACGCCTATGCATGCATAGAGTCAGGCCCGGCCCATAGCAGGAGCAGGGTGAGCTCCTGCTCCGGGTCTCATTTTGAGAGGGCCTAAAAAAATTTATTTATGTACATGAAGTTATTGGGTTGCAAAGAAGATTAGTGTTAACACATAGTTAACACATAAACATTGATAAATTTGCCTCAAAGAATGCTAAGAGGACAAATAATTTCAAGTGATATTGCACTAAGTTAGCGAAAATTTTATTATTTAAACTAGGAGGACAATTTTTTTCAAATTTAGGAACCTCATTGTTGATTTTCGCACAGGGTCTTGAAAATTCCCGAGACGGCCTTGCATAGAGTCTGCAAGATTGGGATGGTTTAGAAGAAACTAGGATAAAATTAGAGCAGAATCATACCACGCATTGCAAATGCTTTGGGTGATGGTCATGAAACAAGGGTTACTGTTGGACGAAGAATTGGTCACTCATCCTCATTTACTGGACGACCACATTATATGTTACATCCTAACCCTTGATTAATGGGTTGATTGTGTTTTAGGTGGAGGATTAGAAGAGGTGGAGGTGGAGGGCTGAGATTGATTGGATGGTGTTGAGGTGGATGGTGGAGATGAGGGGAGGTGTTTGAGTAGGTGGGTGCTCTCTCTCTCTCTCTCACTCGTGCATTCCTCTCTCTCACTCAAGTCTCTCTCTCTCTTGATCCGCAGCTCTCTGAGGCGAGGATGAGCTCGAGCCTCGCCGGATCGTGTGGCCGGAGGAAGGTGATCACGTTCGGGTTTCGCCGGAGAGAAGAGTTTTGCGAGGAAGCATTCGCCGGGATTCTTCGAAGGCTTCTTCAAGCCTTAAGGTATGCCAAGCTTTAGTTTAATCCTCCTTTTAGCCTTTGCGGGGGTTGGAGTGGCCGACGGTAGGCCGGAAGGCTCCTCGAGAACCTTGCAGCAGCTTTTCTGCTCTGCAACGGTCGACCGGTCGTAGTGTGAATCGGGCAAAAACCCTTGCACCGATTGAACGATACTCTTCGAGTGGTCGACCGGTGGTACGTTTTTGCAAGGGAAAAAAGCTCTAGGTGTTTTCGGTCGAACGGGTCCCCTTTTGCCGGTCGACCGAAAGCACTGTTGTAGGTCGGTTGGGGGCGTTGACCATCTAAACGGTCGACCGCTCATTGACTTCGTCCGATCGGAACTTAAGTTAACTTATTGGCCGGTCGACCGGGAGTGTGGTTTCGGTCGACCGTGTAGTGCGGATTGTTTGTGAGTTTTACTGGTGGGAATCAGTCGACCGTGATTTTTAGGTCGTTCGACCGTTGGTGCTTTTTGAGCAAGAGAGGATTTCCCTGTTGGATTTCGGTCGAACGAGTCCCCTTTGTTGTTCGACCGGTTGGACGTTATTTCGGTTTTTCTGCGGAATTGTAGGGGTGTTCGGTCGACCGTTTGGGGTCTTCCGTTCGACCGTTTGGGCACAGTTTGCATATGGATGCTTGTGTCGTGTATGGTTGGATCTGCCTCGAGGGCAACGGGTCTCCGGCCTTTTTTGGGGCGACGGTACAGACATTGCCGGCCTGAGAGGAGGGTCATGGCTGTGGCTCTACGGAGCGGGTGCCTTGTGTGCACGTTGTTGTGGCTCTACGGAGCGACTGCCTTGTGTGCACGTTGTCGTGGCTCTACGGAGCGGGTACCTTGTGTGCACGTGTGTTGTTGTTGCCGATGTTTTCCGGCGGTGCCTTGTGTGCACATGAGATTGATATGCCCTTACTGCATTCTTCATTTCATGTTCATATATGCATATTATGTTCATATTTTAGGGGTTTGGCATACGGGGTTTCCTCTCGGGGAACTCAGGCATATTCATGTTTTATGTCAGGTCGTGCACGTCAGTAGGAGGTGGTGACGGCGGACAGGAGCACCCAGACCAGATCCTGTCTTTTGTTCTTCGAGGTGGATGCTTTTCCCTTGTACATACGTTGTATACATTTTGTGTTGGGTTGTAATCATCCTTGGCTCTTGTATTGCACAGTTTACCACCTTATATGATATATATACTCGTGGTTTGGTGACGACCCTAGTGTTGATTCTTATTTGTTTTAAAGTTTTAAATTTTTCCGCTGTTTCGGGGCGTTACAATTAGGTATCAGAGCTTTCGGTCCCGGTGTGCTTGTCCAATGAAACCACCTTATGGGTCTTGCATTTAGTTGTCGTTCATCATGCATTCATTCATAATCATTAATTCATTGTCGTTCCTGTCCTCTTGTGTAGATGCCTCCGAGACGTGTGAGGCCACCTTCGCGTTATAGGGGCGCCAGTGAGGAGACTGGTAGGGAGGACAGAGAGGAGAAGGAGAGGAGGACCCTTCAGGGGACTCTTGGTAGGCTGGGCGAGTTTCTCGAGCGCCAGTCTGCACAGGCCGAGCTGGCAGGGGCGGGGGCAGTGTTGGATCGGTTTATGCGACAGCACCCTCCTTCCTTTGACGACAGTGGTGAGCCAGAGGAAGCTGAGGATTGGGTCTTTAAGATCCGGAAGATCTTCAGAGCGATTGGATGTCCTTCTGAGAGGCAGGTGGACCTGGCCACCTATGTGTTAGACGGAGAGGCGGCCAACTGGTGGAGGTCCACGTCGGCTGTTGTTTTTGAGGAAAGTGAGGAGGTGGGCTGGGGGGAATTCCTCGTGGAGTTCAACCAGCAGTATTTTCCCCAGCATGCGCGGGATAGGAAGAAGGACGAGTTCCTAGCACTCGAGCAGCGAGAGATGACGCTGGCGGCTTATATTAGCAGGTTTCACGCCCTGTAGCGTTATTGCCTGGATACTTATGTGACACCGGAGCAGAGAGCTCGGAAGTTTATCCGAGGGTTGAGGCCACAGTTCCGGTCTCGTGTGACCACGAGCATTCCGCAGACTTTAGCTGATGCAGTGAAGTTTGCGTCGATTATGGATCAGGACTACCAGGAGAGGGTAGAGGCCAGGAAGGTGAAGACGAAGGCCAGTGTGTGACCTGGAGATCAGACTTCGGGAAATCCGGGCAAGAGGCCCCGGATTGATAGTGGTGGATCTCAGCAGTCAGGGCAGTGCAGGCAGTGTGGTAGAGTTCACCCCGGGCACGGGTGTGGGGCTCGATTACGTGCCTTGTGTGCACGTTGTCGTGGCTCTACGGAGCGGGTGCCTTGTGTGCACGTGTGTTGTTGTTGCCGATGTTTTCCGGCGGTGCCTTGTGTGCACAGGAGATTGATATGCCCTTACTGCATTCTTCATTTCATGTTCATATATGCATATTATGTTCATATTTTAGGGGTTTGGCATACGGGGTTTCCTCTCGGGGAACTCAGGCATATTCATGTTTTATGTCAGGTCGTGCACGTCAGTAGGAGGTGGTGACGGCGGACAGGAGCACCCAGACCAGATCCTGTCTTTTGTTCTTCGAGGTGGATGATTTTCCCTTGTACATACGTTGTATACATTTTGTGTTGGGTTGTAATCATCCTTGGCTCTTGTATTGCACAGTTTACCACCTTATATGATATATATACTTGTGGTTTGGTGACGAACCCAGTGTTGATTCTTATCTGTTTTAAAGTTTTAAATTTTTCTGCTGTTTCGGGGCATTACATTATATTGTTCAGAACTACGAAGCTGCCATGCCTTATGTGCTTGGGCTGGCCCTCCAGATCTTTTCCTCACATTCACTTGCAACCCAAATTGGTAAGAAATAAAACATTTCCTTGATATGATTGGAGTTCAGAATCCCCAAGATCACCCAGATATCATTGTCCGAGTCTTAAACATCATATTAAGAGAATTAAGGGATGATATATTATTTGGACGTACTCACTCAGGTGCGTAATTTTTTTCCAATTCTCATTGGTTTTAAATATTTTAAAAACTTCAATTATTTTCTTTCTAATTATTACTATGTTTCATAGATGTCTCTGTTGTGGAATTCCAAAAAAGAGGGCCCCCATGTGCTGACATGCGTATCACCTTAAGTACTGAAAATAAAATTCGAACTCTTGAAAACATCGACAAAATTATCTCCGCTAAAATACCTGACATATTAACAACTCCAATTGCATGTGAAAATGTCTTCAAAAGTATGGTGCATGGACCATGTGGTGAATTTCATCATGCATGATTGATAAAAAATACTCAAAACATTACCCCAAACGATTCAGCCAAACAACTTTTTCGGATAAATATGGATATGCAATTTATAAAAGGCACGACGATGGAAGGAAAACATCAGTTGTTGACAATAGATGGATAGTCCAATGTAACCTTGATCTTACAACAAAATATGATGCTCATATAAATGATAAAGTCACTTTGCTATTGGGAAGTAGTGAAGATGAACATGATGAAATAAAAACATATTTAAACTGTAGGTACATTTCTACAGTATAATCCTGTTAGAGAATCTTTGGTTTCCCAATTCAAAATAGACGTCATGCTATCCAAAGGTTAACATACCATTTACCAAACGAGCAAAATGTCATGTTTAGAGATTCTGATGTTTTAGTGGACGTGGCTAATCGGCCTTCTAATACATCCACAATGTTTATAGAGTGGTTCTTACTAATAGTTTTAATTTTTTTTCAAGGACACTAAGATACTGTGAGTTTCCCCAGAAATGGGTGTGCTATGAAAATGTATGTAAAGGGATCCCACGAAAGTGAGGTATATCAATTGGACGACTTCATTATTCTAATATAGCGTCAGGTGAAATATACTACCTAAGGATGTTACTTCATACCATTTGTGGTGCTCGAAGTTACGAGGACTTAAGAACAATTCATGGAAAACCCCATAACACATTTAAGGAGCCATGTGCTACACTTGGATTGTTAGATGATGAAAGGGAGTGGGAATAGGATTTCGATGATGCTACGCATAGGGCATCTACTTGGCAAGTCCGACACTTATTTGTATCAATATTATTATCTGGAGTAATAAACAACCCGAGCTTCTTATGGGAAAAATATTGGAGAGATTTATCTGGTGATTTTCAATAATGATTCCCAGATGACTCAAATAGAAACGTCATGCATGTGAGTGAAAATGAGTTAAAAATAAAATCATTGGAACATATAGAACATATATTAAATCAAAATGCTAGATCATTGTTGGATTACCCTCAAATGCCAAATGTAGAAGTCAATAACAAAAGTGGTGAAAATAGACTTATAAGAGAGAAACTTGACTATGATTGCAATGTACTACATGCACTATCACAATTTGAATGATGAACAAATTCAAAATTTTAATAAAGTTATTGAATCATGTCAGCATGAAAATAGATCACTCTTTTTTGTTTATGGGGGAGGCGGCAGATGGAAGACCTATTTATTGAAAACTATCATATCTAAACTTCGAAGTGAGGGAAGATTGTTTTGTTGGTTGCATCATTGGGGATAGCATCATTACTTCTACAAGGAGGAAGGACAACACATTCCCAATTCAAAATCCCATTACAATTGGATGAGTTCTCAACATATGTAATTCCAATACAATCTGATCTAGCAAAACATCACATAACAAACAGATCTCATTATATGGAACGAATCTTCAATGACACATAACTAGGCTTTTGAAACCTTTGATAGATCTATGACTCTAAGAGGGATATCCTCAGTCAAACTCAAGAAAATGCAAAAAGTAAAGTGTTTGGTGGCAAAATAGTTCTTTTGGGTGGGGATTCAGGACAAATTATACATGTCATCTTGAAAGGGCAAAGAAAGGATATTGTTGTTGTAACATCTCGAAACAGCGGAAATTTAAAAATTATAATCAAGTCAACAGAGCTCAATAATCAAAGACGAGACTGTTACTTCTCATCAACATAAAAGCGGTGCACCATATTACATCAGAGTTTGTCAAAACGATACATGATTACAACAAAACAACAAACAGAGATAAACGTAATTATGTCGACCTCAGCGGTTCGAATAGATGATCCGATCCCAAGATACGCGCGCCCGCTGATCACCACCCAACTGGACCAACTGCGGTACTGAAAAAGATGCAACAACAATGACTGAGTTTCCACAAGGAAACCCCGTATGCCAAGCTCACCTATATGTATGCAGTAGTACAAATGAACCTATCATACTAGTAGCATGTCATGTCATCAACAGTAAGGAAAACAGTTTACCCGAAGGGTAACACAGGACATCAGTCCGACAATCATCATCGGGTCTCCCAAAGAGACCTACCATAGGCACATATTGTCTAACGGAACAAGACGCGACAACCCCCACATGCGGCTACATTAAACATGGGGCTCGGCAAGGGGCATCCGCCAGGTCCGCGCCGTAAGAAACAGATCTGTAACTCGTGGTCGAAACCACACCATCGGAGCCGTCGCTCGGTCGGTCCATCAATCATCATCTCAGTAGGTGCCCAGCTGAGGAAAACATAGCCGGAACAACATCAGCCCATTATACAACATAGCCGGAACAACATCAGCCCATCAATCATCATTGCCGGAACATCATCAGCGGCATCACCGGCACAACATCGGTTGTCCAACAATACGTCTGGCACATCATCGGACGGGTCCAGACCGAAGTCTGCCAGGTAATTAGGCTGCACGAGCCGCAAACACAAACGTTGCCGCTATAAAAGCAGGGCAGCGACCTCCGTCACCATATAGGCTGGTAGTCACCTCGCCCAACGACAGTTGGTGCTCGCACAATCATCATAAATTGGGATCCGCGATCCCTCAGGCCTGCTACTCTATAATGAGTCCAATCAATCCATCATATTAGTCACGGTTCATACATGGAGGTGTCGCGTCCCGAACACCCACACTCTTCCACACGGCGGTCCCTTGGCAGGCACGCGTAACGCGCCCACCGTCACCTCCCGGTTCACGCACAAGGAGAGGACACGGGTTTTCATGGACAAAGTTGTCATTCAAAAAGGGAACCAGGAATTCAGTCCTGTGCAAAAACGGTCGACCGAAGGAGGCAACCCGGTCGACCGTTTCCTCAAGGGAATCGGTCGACCAAAAGTCTAGATCGGTCGAACTATTTGCACAAAACTTAAGTCTCAACTGTCTACCGAAGGTCTAAAACCGGTTGACCGAAACGAGGTCAAAATCCGGAGTCTGGTCAACATCAATTAAAAACTATCGGTCGACCGACTCAGGGGTCTCGGTCGACCAAACACTACCAGGGCATCCTATTAATTCTAGGTCATGTAACGGTCGACCGCAATAAGCATAAAATGATCCAGTACACTTAAGTTCCGGTCGACTGAACACAATGAACCGGTCGACCGAAACACAACAGGCAGTCAAAATACACTACATCGGTCGACCGCCCAAAGGGACTCGGTCGACCGTTGGTCGTCTTCAACCTTGCGCCAGCCGAGGATTTACAAGGAAAACGTCACCCGAGAGGTCTCCGACCTCCCCCGATCGACCAACTCAAACCCTCACACGAGGGTGAGCAACCAAATCACACTAGAAGCCGCCATACCTCTCAAAATCAACGAATCCGCCAGAGCTTCGTTCGCGCCTCCGTTGCCTCCGGTGATCCTCCTCGCGCGCTAAGCTCCACACCACTACCCTCGTCGCCGTCCACCGGAGCTGCTCGTCGGATCAAGAGAAGAAAGAAATGAGAGTGAGAGAGAGATCAAAATATAGAGAGAACAAAATCTACTCTTAAACCCTACCCTCTCCTCGCGTCAACAGTAACCGCCCCTACACTACACCCCATCACCTCATCTCCTCCAACTTCCCATGCACCCCACTGTGCACGCCCCTCTTCCCTATGCAAAGCCATCTCCTAAACACCTCTCTCCTCCTAATCCCTCATTAGCACCCATAATGGGTTTAGAGTTGTAACAATCAACCCTCCTTAAAAGGATTTCGTCCCGAAATCAAAGCAAACTACTCACCGAAAAGCTTTGGATACTGCCTTCTGACTTCCTCATCGATCTCCCAAGTGGCCTCGCGCTCGCTGTGAGGCTTCCACCTGACCTTCACCATCGGAATGGTCCTCCTCCTGAGCTGATGATTCATGCGATCAACAATCTCGACTGGTCTCTCCTGGAGCGACAAGTCCTGCTGGATATCTGGCACTGCAATCTCAATCACATGAGCTGGATCTGCAACGTACTTCCTCAGCATCGATACATGGAAGACGTTGTGAAGACCCAAAAACTGCGGTGGCAATGCAATCCGGTAGGCAACCTCTCCAACTCGGTCGAGGATCTCAAACGGCCCAACATACCTCGGACTGAGCTTCCCCTTCTTCCCAAACCTCATCACACCTCGGGCTGGGGAAATCTTCAGAAACACATGGTCGCCCACCTTGAAACTCAACACCCGTCTGCGTCGATCAGCATAACTCTTCTGCCTGCTCTGTGCCGTGGCCAATCTCTTCCTGATCACATCAACCTTCTCTGCATACATCTGTACAATCTCTGGCCCCACTAGTTGCCTCTCGCCCACGTCACTCCAGCATACCGGTGACCTACAAGGCCTCCCGTACAATGCCTCGTACGGTGCCATCCCAATACTCGAATGGTAGCTGTTATTGTAGGCGAACTCTATCAGCGGCAAGTGCTCATCCCAGTGTCCTGCCCAATCCAGTGTGCATGCCCTCAGCATATCCTCTAAGGTCTGAATTGTCCTCTCTGACTGACCATCTGTCTGCGGATGGAACGATGTACTGAACCTCAGACGCGTCCCCAAAGCTTGCTGCAGACTCCCCCAAAATCTGGAAGTGAAACGAGTATCTCGATCGGAGATGATCCTCACTGGCACCCCATGCAGCCTGAGTATCTCCTCCACGTACAACCTAGCTAGACCCTCCAAAGGCAACGTGGTCCTGATCACTAAGAAGTGCGCCGACTTGGTCAGTCGATCGACTATCACCCAAATCGCGTTGTGGAATCTCCTCGTCTTCGGCAATCCTGTGACGAAATCCGTCGTCACATGCACCCACTTCCACTCAGGAAGCTCAATACACTGCATCGGTCCCGCTGGTCGCTGATGCTCAATCTTCACCTGCTAACAGACTAAGCATCGCTCCACAAACTCTGCAATGTCCCGCTTCATGCCCTTCCACCAGAAGTTACGCTACAGGTCCTTATACATCTTCGTGCTCCCCGGGTGAATGGTGTATCTCGCTCTGTGTGCCTCCTCCATGATGTCATCTCTCAGCCCATCGACCTTCGGCACCCAGATCCGAATCCTGAACCTCAAACAACCATCAACCCCTACACTGAAGTCTGACTTATCTCTAGAGGCTAACTGTAGCAGACCAGCTAACTCCTCATCCCCATGCCGAGCCTGCACTACCCGTGAGACTGTCTGCGGCTCCACCCGAAGCCCAACAATCACTGCTCCCTCTGAGCCCTCTGTGAACGACCTCCACTCTGACAACGTCTCGAGTAGTCTCCACTCTTGGATGCACAAACTCGCAACTGAAACCTCCACCTTCCTGCTCAACGCATCTGCAACCGAATTCGCCTTCCCCGGATGATAGGAAATGGTGAAGTCGTAGTCCTTAATGAACTCGAGTCATCTGCGCTGCCTCATATTCAGCTCCTTCTGCGAGAACAAATACTTCAGGCTCTGATGATCTGTGAAGACCTCGAACTGCTCGCCATAAAGAGTGCCGACAAGTCTTCAACGCGTGAACTACCGCTGCTAACTCCATATCATGAGTAGGGTAGTTCTTCTCGTGCACCTTCAACTACCTCAAAGCGTACGCCACCACCTTCCCGTGTTACATCAGAACATAGCCCAAGCCAATCCCTGACACATTGTTGTATATCACATAACCTCCACTGCCACTCGGTAGAATCAGAATAGGTGCTGTCGTCAATCGCCTCTTCAGCTCCTGAAAGCTGTCCTCGCACTTCTGGGACCAAACAAACTTGACGCCCTTCTGCGTCAACGCTGTCAGCGGCGATGCAAGTCTGGCGAAATCCTGAATAAACCGTCTATAATACCATGCCAGCCTTACGAAACTCCTGATCTCCATTACGCTCGTCGGGGCTCTCCACTGAGTCACTACCTCAACCTTCGCCAGATCCACCGAAATCCCATCCGCTGACACAATATGCCCCAGAAAAGGCAGCTGATCCAACCAAAACTCATACTCCGTGTACTTGGCATAGAGCAGCTGATCTCTCAGGATGCCAAGCACAAACCTCAGGTGCTCTCGATGCTGCTCTCTGTCAGGCTAGTATACCAAGATGTCGTCCACGAATACAACGACAACTCTGTCGAGGTATGGCTGAAAGGTCCTATTCATCATGTCCATGAATGCTGCAGGTGCATTCGTCGGTCCAAACGACATCACCAAGAACTCGTAGTGCCCGTACCGCATCCTGAAGGTTGTCTTCTGAACATCTGCCTCTCTGATCCGAACTGGTGATAACCTGAACGCAGATCAATCTTCGAGAACACCCTCTCCGTCTGCAACTGATCAAACAAGTCATCAATCCTGGGCAAAGGGTACCGGTTCCGAATGGTAACCTTATTCAGCATCCTGTAGTCGTTGCACATCCGCAACGACCCATCCTTCTTCTTCACGAACAACACAGGCGCTCCCAACGGAGAAACACTCGGTCGAATGAACCCGGAGTCCATCAACTCCTGCAACTGCTTCTTCAGCTCTGTCAACCTAGCAGGTGCCATCCGATAAGGTGCCTTTGACTGAGGTGTCGTACCCGCTACCAACTCGATGCCAAACTCGATCTCTCGGTGCGGCGGTAACGACGGAATCTCTGCTGGAAACACATCTGGTAACTCCTGCACAACCTTTATATCCTCCAGCGTCCTCGTCTCAGGATCAGGAACAATGATTGATCGTTTTATATTAACCGCAAGTGCACGGCCGCGTTGAAGCGGTGGCAAATACGGGTCGTCCACTGGGATGTGTGTCGACGATTGGTTTGTTCGAAGGCGAGAGGTAAAAAGAAGGAGAGAAAGGTTGGTTACACTAAACTACACTAAGATGCAAAAAGGAAATGAAGATAAGCAATAAAACTAAGCCCCATAGGGGGTAGAGAAATAATGTGAACATAAAGAAGTGTGTGTGTGTTCATTAAGCTCCTCACAACATGTAGTGCATGAAATCATAAAACTACATCCGACTTTGCCTCCACATGAATTAAGATAAGACTACATCATTAAAACATACAAGACAATAATTGGAATGAAGCTACATGAACTCAAGTATAAAGACTATACCCTACTATGCCTCTACATGAATTAAGATTTCATTACATCATTAAAACATACAAGACATTAGCTAAGGTAAAGGCAACAAGAGCACATACACTACAAATTATGTTTCCAATATTAACTTCATCCATATCCTAACCTTATCATTCCCCATGAAATAGGTCCACTAATCAAAGCATAAGCTAAGCTTCATTCAAGAGCATTAGCATATCAAAGATAAGAGTGAAAACCCATTAGATGGTTATGGAAATCATATAAAGCTCAAAGGATAAAGATAACACACACTTAATACACTACATGATTATATCACATATTTCTCCACCCCCCAAATGGGGATGGAACTACTCACTACTCATTACACTAACTATATTAGCAAAAGAAAGCATAATACTGAAATGAAAGTTAACTAAGAAGGCAAGAAGCATTAAAGAAACATAAAAGGAAAGGAAAGACTAAACAAACATGCACAAATTAAAAGACAAGATTAAAAGAAACTAGAAGAATTATTTTATTAACAAATGACTCACATTGAAGGTAGCATTCTTCTCCACCTTGAGTTTTTGCTTCAAGGCTCACTCCTTAGTAGAGAGAATGCCACCAAGCAATGGGTAATTACAATGGAAGGTGAAGAGTTCTATTTATAAGCATGGAAAAAGCTAATCGGGGACAATCCCCCGATGTGGGACTAAACCAATACCAAAAATAGCCTAAACACATGATAATACAAGTCCAGGAGAAAGCTTGGCGGATCTGGGGCCATATGGACCGCCAATTGGCGGTCTATAAACTTCAGATCTGCTTGGTTTTTGTTTTGGGCTTTGCTTGGAGTGCTTCTTGGTCTTAGATGCATCTACTTTGTTTAGTGGAGCTCCGACCCGAATCAAATTGACAAAATACTCCCCATGAAGGTGTGGAGTTTCCTGTTTTGCTCTTAGGTCCTTTTGTCTTACGTTCAGGTCCTTCTCCCTTGCATCTTGGTCCTCAGGTCTCACAATTAAGTCCTTTTTCCCTGCTTTTGGGTCCTTTTATGTTTCTTCTCTTCAAACCTATTTATTCCTGAAAACTAAACATAAAACTCGTTACGTAGCATTGCTTAGGTGTAAGATAATGGATATAAGATACAAATATAAGCATGAAATGATGTCAATCAAATACCCCCACACCTAAGTTTTTGCTAGTCCCGAGCAAAACAAAGAAAGAGAAAAGCAAACGAAAAACAAGAAATCCTAACTCACTTTCGTAGAAATCACGGTTGCACTTAGCACGTGCAACAAGCCGTTAAATCTCTTTGTTGCCAAGGAGGAGGAGTGTTGTCTCCTGAGGGTTTTCAACGGATACACCCACAAAATCCGAACAAGATGCATTATTCAATCTAGACACTCGACTCGTTGGACAAATTTTGTCGATCAATGGACGCAGTAATCCTACGGGCCGACTCTATATAGGTAATCAGTCCACACCTAGCCTAATGAACCATTCGTGCAAATTAAATAAGGAATTAAGTGAAAAGACATGGACAACCTCAAGATCCTCAAATGATACAAAGTGTAAGGTCCATTAAGGTTCTTATTTGCATTACCATTTTTTTTTCTTTTTTTTCTTTTCACATTTTTTTTCTTTTTCTTTTTATTAGTTGGAGCTTCATTCTCCCAGGGTCAGGTTTCGTGCATCATTGCCCATGAGGACTTATACTATCACGTACACCTTTCCCCAAATCTCCACATAGGGCAATCCCTACCACCCGTGTAACGGAAGTTCGGTCGGTGCATCCCAAGTCAGATGACTCGAAAGCACCAGGCACAAAGTCCCCTCAGACCTACTTTCCCGAGTGATAGGAGCCGTGCGAGAAGAGAGAATACCTACTCACTTATTTCTTATCTACACATGAACCAAAACCCCTACACTAATGTCTCACAACAGGATTTAGAGGGTCCTTGACTACAACAAACTTCATTAAGTTAACAGACACGAATTATTGACTCACTAGGTTCAGGGTGGACTTCATTAAATGTTTGAGCACTGAAACCATATGATTACTCACCCCCAAGGGAAAACTGGGGTGCATCCTAACGACTCGATAAATCCTAAAGTCACTGTACTAGATATCCTAATGCATCAAGTTCAAGACAATTTTGGGGGCTTTCTTTTTTACTTTGCCTCTCAACGGTTTTGCACATGCTAAACACACGCAAAACCCACAAAACATTTTCTTTCGCAAACACATGAAGATTTTGAAAGAAATGTGGAAATTTTAAAGCATTAGGAAAGCAAAAGAAGACAAGTCACCCAAGGATCATGGCAAGCAGATATATCGATATTAAATGCAGCACACTAACATGACCCTAAAAATGCAAACAAAAGAAAGCAAAATAAAAAGAAAAGACTCGACTATGTACACACGTAAAACACCCCCCCACACCTACTTCATGCATTGTCCTCAATGAATGTGAGCATGAAACTACATGGATTTATGCATGAAAAAGGAAAGATCTCACCAACATGAAGTACACAGGAGAGTTCATGGCCATGTTGATGGACACAACCCAAATTCCCTTAAAACCTGTGAGATGCTAAGGAAGGGATACAAATACATGAAAGAATTGGGGCCCAAATACTCAAGGGTTGGGGCCCACAACAATCGATGCTCACTGAAGGAGTCTTTTATTGTACTCTTTTTTCTTTTTTTCTTTTTTTTTCTTTTTTTATATAACTATGTACAAACATAAGTTCCCATCTTCATTTGTCAAAAGACATCAAATGGGAACCTCAAGAGTGGGTCAATGCACTTGGAAAGGGAACATGACACCACGCGGGGCCAGAATACGCATGCGTGGGCCCCCTTCACAAAGAGCACCAGATGAAATGAGAGGTTCATGAATTGGACGCAAAGGCGTCTCATTCAAAGGATCAAACTGAAAGAGCTTGAACCTCTCGAGAGTTTGGGAAATAAGAGGCAACGGAAGAAAAATATCTCCCGTTGCGGAACTGAAGTTATGATCATCAATCCAAACTCTCCAACCAACAGGCTGGTGGGTCGGAACGAGGTCAAGCACCTCGTTATGCATGTCCAACTCACCAGGAGAACAGGAAGTGGGTCTCATACCCAAAGTATCCTCCAAGGAACTCCTAATACCCTCATGAGCAATGTAGTTGTTTGATGTTCCATCATTTCCAAGATGATCAGGAACAATAGTGAGAGGCAAACTCTCATCAGGTTGTTTGAAATTGAGGGTACTAGGGAGCTCTTGCTCCACCAGAGGTGAGTCCTTAAGAGGCACAATATGAAGATCATGTGGCTCAAGGGCCACGGGACAAAAAGATAAGGCACAATCCTGTGCCGACTCATAATGAGGCTGGTCCAAGTTATTCTCAATTTGAATCGAATCCTCCACTAAGTGATCATGAATTGAAACCCCAAGTCCCTCAGACTGACTAGGAGTTTGACTTTGAAAGATTGTGCTTTGAATTTGTGGATGTGGTGGTGGTTCGATATCAAAAGATGAATCCTCATGTTGACAAGAAAAGTTACCCTCCTCACGTTCATGGAATTGTTGTGTCATCTGGCTCACTTGCATTTCCATGGTTTGCAAGGAATTCAAGTTGGACATCAATAAATTTTGTGTGGTTTCCATGAATGTTTGGAGAGTTGTTTCAAGGAATCAGGTATGCGGTCAACGATGGGGTCCAAGTCAGAGCTTGGGAAATTTTGGGGTTGGGTGTTGATGGGCTGAGAATGAGTCCAATGATTTGGAGTGGGGTGCTGGTAGAATTCTGGGTATTCGGGAGGAGGATACTGGGGTGAATATGAAGTATAAGAATTTGAATAAGAATTGTTTCCCCATGAATCCATCACTCTCGGGATGTACGCGGATGCGTAATGGTCATATTGAGCATTTTGGGAAAATGTATGCTCATACTCAGGCTCTGGGGGAACATAAGGACATTCCCTGATATTATGACCACTCAACCCACAACAATCGCACGATATGGCTACTGGAGCCACTGGTGCACTCATGTCGTCTACCGCATGCATGAAAGAGGCCAAAGTTTGTTGCCCAGAGTATGATCCAACATAACTAGATGGAGATCTAGCCGTCGGTGCCTCTCTCATATCACCCCTATATGAAGATTGCTCAGTCACATAATGAAGATCATCCCAACCGTACGGGGTATCCGTCTGAGCCACCCCAGGTTGCATGGGTCCGGAATACCAGGGAGAATCATCCTGGTCCCAACAATGATATGAATGGTCGCCCATGTAACCATCCATCTCAACAAACAACTCTCGAGTCGACCACTCTCACCACCACGAGACTAAGCTCGCAAAAAGTGCTCGACTCGACCCTAAAACGCTACCAGAGAGTGTAAAGGGGAGGAGACTATAACGTAGAAGAAGGTGAGAAGAAGATGACTCAGAGGAGAAGGGAAGAATCCTTAGAGCTAGCGAGGGTACATGGTGAAGGTAGAAGCCTAACTAGCAAGCATGGCTCAAACAATGTAAGGCAATGGGTCCTTAGGCTAGACGATGCCTAACTTCGAGGTCAATAGCCTCGACACGCCTCACCTCCCTACAACGAGGACCACAATGCCCAGCAAGTGATACCAGATCCGGAGATCCAGTACCTCCTACTATCGACAAGGTAGGCAACGCCGATCAGGTCATGGCGGTCTCAACTAGATTACTCTCCTAGTGCGTCCAAAATCCTAGGGCCAATGTCTACTTGCTTTTAGTTAAGGCTTTACTTGAGTGTGCTTTTTGGGGCTAAGGGAGCGGTGACGAAATCCCCCACCTTATCTTTGAAGACTATAGGTGATGCCCCTTAAAGATGTTTTGAAATCTAAGGCTAGCAAGCAACTCACCAAACAAGCACTCACCTCACTCTTGTTTGGATGCAAACCTTACTCACTAATGAATGTCCTAATGCGTGAATGAGTGATAAGGAATGCGTACCTCGCTCCAGCAATCAACGACAAAATGTAAAGCAAAGAAAAGAAAGATGCATGCAAGGTCTACATATGATGCATGACCTAGATGACAAAGTGTCTAATCTTTTGATTTGAGTTTTATGGTCCAAGTTGATTAAAGGGGGAGTGATTAATGATCTGGGAGCAAACACAAAGTCTCAGCATGCAAAATTGGACTCCCAGATAACACCAATTACAGAAATAACTACCACAAAAAATTTAGAAGCAGGACACCCTTACCAGGCCGCCAATTGGCGGTCTCCAACCGCTGATTGGCGGTCCTTTTGTGGTTTCTCTTCCTCAAACTTCTTCAGTAGCCTCCCCTTGATGTGCTGGTTCCCTGAAACTAAGAAACACTGGAAACAAAAAATTAAAAACCCCTCGAATCGTCCAAACCAATGTCTGGACAGAGCACCTCCCCGGCAACGGCGCCAAAAACTTGATTGATCGTTTTATATTAACCGCAAGTGCACGGCCGTGTTGAAGCGGTGGAAAATACGGGTCGTCCACTGGGAGGTGTGTCGACGATTGGTTTGTTCGAAGGCGAGAGGTAAAAAGAAGGAGAGAAAGGTTGGTTACACTAAACTACACTAAGATGAAAAAAGGAAATGAAGATAAGCAATAAAACTAAGCCCCATAGGGGGTAGAGAAATAATGTGAACATAAAGAAGTGTGTGTGTGTTCATTAAGCTCCTCACAACATGTAGTGCATGAAATCATAAAACTACATCCGACTTTGCCTCCACATGAATTAAGATAAGACTACATCATTAAAACATACAAGACAATAATTGGAATGAAGCTACATGAACTCAAGTATAAAGACTATACCCTACTATGCCTCTACATGAATTAAGATTTCACTACATCATTAAAACATACAAGACATTAGCTAAGGTAAAGGCAACAAGAGCACATACACTACAAATTATGTTTCCAATATTAACTTCATCCATATCCTAACCTTATCATTCCCCATAAAATAGGTCCACTAATCAAAGCATAAGCTAAGCTTCATTCAAGAGCATTAGCATATCAAAGATAAGAGTGAAAACCCATTAGATGGTTATGGAAATCATATAAAGCTCAAGAGATAAAGATAACACACACTTAATATACTACATGATTATATCACATATTTCTCCACCCCCCAAATGGGGATGGAACTACTCACTACTCATTACACTAACTATATTAGCAAAAGAAAGCATAATACTGAAATGAAAGTTAACTAAGAAGGCAAGAAGCATTAAAGAAACATAAAAGGAAAGGAAAGACTAAACAAACATGCACAAATTAAAAGACAAGATTAAAAGAAACTAGAAGAATTATTTTATTAACAAATGACTCACATTGAAGGTAGCATTCTTCTCCACCTTGAGTTTTTGCTTCAAGGCTCACTCCTTAGTAGAGAGAATGCCACCAAGCAATGGGTAATTACAATGGAAGGTGAAGAGTTCTATTTATAAGCATGAAAAAGCTAATCGGGGACAATCCCCCGATGTGGGACTAAACCAATACCAACAATAGCCTAAACACATGATAATACAAGTCCAGGAGAAAGCTTAGCGGATCTGGGGCCATATGGACCGCCAATTAGCGGTCCAAGACCGCCAATTGGCGGTCTATAAACTTCAGATCTGCTTGGTTTTTGTTTTGGGCTTTGCTTGGAGTGCTTCTTGGTCTTAGATGCATCTAATTTGTTTAGTGGAGCTCCGACCCGAATCAAATTGACAAAATACTCCCCATGAAGGTGTGGAGTTTCCTGTTTTGCTCTTAGGTCCTTTTGTCTTACGTTCAGGTCCTTCTCCCTTGCATCTTGGTCCTCAGGTCTCACAATTAAGTCCTTTTTCCCTGCTTTTGGGTCCTTTTATGTTTCTTCTCTTCAAACCTATTTATTCCTGAAAACTAAACATAAAACTCGTTACGTAGTGTTGCTTAGGTGTAAGATAATCGATATAAGATACAAATATAAGCATGAAATGATGTCAATCAAACAACCAGCGTGGCAACAAACGCTCTGCATCCCTACTGTATCAGTCTCTGTGCCTTAACTGTAGACACAATCAGACGACCCCCTCTGCTCCTCGTACCTCTGATCAAAGCATATGGCGAGCCCTCCATCGGAATTAGGATCTTCTTCTCGCGGCAAAAGACCCACACGTCGTACTGTGACAGCCAGTCCATCCCCAGTATGATGTCAAAGTCCTCCATCGGTAACAAGACAAGATCTGCCGGAAAATCATGGTCTCCCAAAGCAATTGTGGTGCCGGGAAAAAGCTCCCCACAGTGCCCACCTCACCCATGGGCGTGTTGACCTCCAAAACATCAGTCAGCAGCATAGGGGTCTGACCCAACTCGCCAGCAAACTTCTCCGAAATGAAGGAGTGAGTGGCGCCGCAACCAAACAACACATGCGCTACCAAACAAGAAACAGAAAGTGTACCTTCCACCACGGTGTTGGAGTCCCTCGCCTCCTCAGCCTGAATAGTGAAGACTCACCCGGTCTTCCTGCCCTGTCCTGGTGAAACAATGGATCGGCTGCCTCTGCTCTTCCCTGCTACTGGTGGCCCAAACCTCCTGCTAGGCTCTCCCTGCCTATTCGGGCACTCCCGACGAAGTGACCCAACTGCCCGCACCCCATGCAAGCTCCTGAGCGCTTGAAGCACTCCTGACCAGAGTGACACCTCCCACAGAAAGTGCACGCTCCAGACTGACGTACTCCTCCACCATCGAACCTGGGCCTCTTGCCCGGCTTCCTTGCTCCACGGTCGACAGCTCGGCTACCGGTGCTCACTGGTGCCTTCCTCGCCTCCTGAAGACACTCCCTCTGATCCTACTCAATGATGGTAGCATGCTTCACCGCATCAGCAAGGGTATGTGGCATGCTGTTGATCACACGTGATCGGAGCGGCTGCCTCAGTCCCTTCACGAACTTCCTCGCCCGCTGCTCTAAGGTCACACAGATCTCTGGGCAGTAACGCTCCAAAGCGTTAAACCTGCTGATGTAACTCGCCAGAGTCATCTCCCTTTGCTCCAGCGACATGAACTCCTCCCTCTTCCGATCCCTGACATGCTGGGGAAGTACTGCTCATGAAACACCTCTAAGAACTCCTCCCAGCTGACATCCTCACGATCCTCAAACACAACCGTGGATGCGGTCCTCCACCAGTTGGCTGCCTCGCCATCAAACACATAGGTGGCCAGATCCACCCTCCTTTCAGGTGCAACTCCAATCGCTCGAAAGATCTTCTACATCTTTAAGACCCAGTCCTACGCCACCTCTGGAGCACTCCTGCAATCAAAACTCGGTGGGCGCTGACGCATAAACCAATCATGTTCAGCGCTCATCCCGCCCTGCACATTCTGGGCTGCCTGACGCTCCAGAAACTCGCCCAACCTGTCCCAGTTGGTGCCCTAGTGGTGTCGCTGGGATCGCGATCACGCGGGGAACTCCGTACGCGTGTAGGAGCCATCTGACAGATGAAACAAACACAAACTTCAGCCATGAATGCATGCTAAAAGATAAAATGCATGCGTCCTATTACTATAAGGGTGATTTCATTGGGAACCGCATAGGAATCGACCGCTCTGATATCAAATTGTAACATCCCAAAACAGCGGAAATTTAAAAATTATAATCAAGTCAACAAAGCTCAATAATCAAAGACGGACTGTTACTTCTCATAATCATATAAGCGGTGCACCATATTACATCAGAGTTTGTAAAAATGATACATGATTACAACAGAACAACTAAAGGAGATAAACGTAATCATGTCGACCTCAGTGGTCCGAATAGAGGATCTGATCCCAAGATACGCGCGCCTGCTGATCACCACCCAACTGGACCTACTGCGGTCCTGAAAAAGATGCAACAACAATACCTGAGTTTTCATAAGTAAAACCCCGTATGCCAAGCTCACCTATATGCATGCAGTAGTACAAATGAACCTATCATACTAGTAGCATATCATGTCATCAACAGTAAGGAAAACAGTTCCCCCGAAGGGTAACACAGGACATCAGTCTGACAATCATCATCGGATCTCCCGAGGAGACCTACCGTAGGCACATACGGTCTAACGGAACAAGACGCGACACCCCCCACACACGGCTACACTAAACATGGGGTTCGGCAAGGCGCATCCGCCAGGTCTGCGCCATAAGAAACAAATCTGTAACTCGTGGTCGAAACCACACCAACGGAGCCATCGCTCGGTTTGTCCATCAATCATCATCTCAGTAGGTGCCCAGCTGAGGAAAACATAGCCGGAACAGCATCGGCCCATCAATCATCATTGTCGGAACAACATCGGCGGCATCACCGGCACAACATCAGTGGTCCAACAATACGTCCGACACAGCATCGGACGGGTCTAGACCGAAGTCTGTCAGGTCATCAGGCTCCACGAGCCGCAAACACCAACGTCGCCGCTATAAAAGCAGGGCAGCGACCTCCGTCGCAATATAGGCCGGTAGTCACCTCGCCCAACGACAGTTGCGTGCTCGCACAATCATCATACATTGGGATACGCGATCCCTCAGGCCTGCTACTCTACATTGAGTCCAATCAATCCATCATATTAGTCACGATCCATACATGGAGGTGACGCGTCCTGAACACCCACACTTTTCCGCACGGTGGTCCCTTGGTAGGCATGGGTAACGCGCTCACCGTCACCTCCCGGCTCACGCACAAGGAGAGGACACGGGTTTCTGTGGACAGAGTTGGCATTCAAAAAGGGAACCAGGAATTCAGTCCTGTGCAAAATCGGTCAACCGAAGGAGGCAACCCGGTCGACCGTTTCCTCAAGGAAATTGGTCGACCGAAAGTCTGGATTGGTCGAATATTTGCGCAAAACTTAAGTCTCAACGGTCTACCAAAGGTCTAAAACCGGTCGACCGAAATGAGGTCAAAATCCAGAGTCTGGTCAACATCAATTAAAAACTATCGGTCGACCGACTCAGGGGTCTCGGTCGACCGAACACTACCAGGGCATCCTACTAATTCTAAGTCATGTAACGGTTGACCACAACAAACATAAAATGATCCAGTACACTTAAGTTCCGGTCGACCGAACACAAGGGACCGGTCGACCGAAAGACAACAGGCAGTCAAAATACACTACATCGGTCGACCGCCCAAAGGGACTCGGTCGACCGTTGGTCGTCTTCAACCTCGCGCCAGCCAAGGATTTACGAGGAAAACGTCGCCAGAGTGGTCTCCGACCTCCCCGACCGACCAACACAAACCCTCCCACGAGGGTGAGCATGTTGGATTTCATGTTTAATAATACATATAAACTTTCGAAATTTTTATGTATAATAAGGATCAATTACAATTTTCTTTGATTTATTTCACGCATGCATCGGTTTGTTTTAACAACTAGTTTGAAAAACCTTATTAAAACAAACACAAGGGACTCCGAAATTCATACCTAGAAGTTCTCTAAAACTTCTTGAAGATTCGGAGACGTTGGGAAGATGATCGTCGCTTCCCGTTGCGCCGGATGCCTCCGAGTGTTCACCGAAACCCTAAACAAGGTTGGAGAGAAAGGAGCTAGCCAATCAATCTCCAAACAAGCTTAGAATCTAGCTACAAACCCCTTCCTTAGCCTCTGAGATTTCTCCTTCCAAAGACTTAGAAAACTAAGAGAATTTTCGTGGGTTTTAGTAGTGAATTAGGAGAGAAAATAATTTCTGAATTGTGTGTGTCAATTAGGGAGAATAAGGACCTATTTATAGGTTCCAATCTTACTCTTAATCATGGCTATTCTTAAGCCACGGTTTTATGACAATTTCTCTCACAAACTAATTCCATAATGCATTATATGCACCCACAAAACGTTTGACCAAATTTGGAGCTAATCCAACCATCGATCAAATTAATCTCTTAATAATCAAAGGTAGAAAATCGATCGTTGTTCGGTTTACCGAGTCCCACTCGGTTAACCGAATTTGTCACGATCGTTTAACCGAGTACGTGACGGATGACCGAATCTTAAGGAGAAAAATTCTCCTTAACCGATCGGACCCATTCACGTCTAAAACCGAGTGCTATTCGGTTAACCGAAAATATCGGAACTTGGCATTGTTCGGTCGACCGTTTCTGATTCGGTACACCGTACCAAAGCTCTAGGCACTTTGGTCAAGTTCGGTCAATCAATTACGATTATCCGTTCCACGTTCGGTTGACCGATCCATAGATCCTTCGGTCGACCGAACCATAACGGATTACCGAACTTCTACCCGATTTTGCCTATTTCAAATTTTGGATTTATTTCCAACAAAATTTGAACTTAAGGGGGTTTTAGCAAATTCACAACTTATGCAATGTATTATCCTATGCAACAATAAATTATTGCACCCCATAATATATGCATCTCATATGAATTTATCATGACTCTAATTATGTTTATATACAACATAATTGATTTTACTTGTTCACCACATGTGTCATATTTTCTATGAGAAACCCGACACATCATATGAACCAAAAATCAAGCTTCTTGTTTCACGGTTTTTGCGGTGTGACCTATGGGAGGATCTAAACTAAGTTGGCAGTGATATTAAGAGCTTAATATCACAAGCTATAAGCGGTATCTAGCTACACATTATAGCTCCCAATTAGTTAGATGTCTTAATTCCACTCGAACCAAAACCCGATCCATTTAGTGATGGAGTGCACCACTTGTGTCCGTCCCTTGCCTCATGATATTAAGAATACACACAAAGTAGTATTGTGTCATCTTTGTATTAGTATTCATTTCTTGATCTCTTTAAGCTAGTTATAAATATGTGACTTAACTCAAATCACATTGTGCACATTATAACTTTGCTTTATCAAGGGGCCCACTAATATCATCACTCAATTAAGAGGGGCAATGATAATCTTTTGACTAACTATCTTCTCCAACGAAAGTTATACTTAACCAACCAATGCCTTTACACTACACTGATCGATAGTTCAAGACACTGATCTAATTAAGTATTCCTTAAGTGATTAGATATAAGTCTCATATCAAAGGACCAAAGACACAGTAAAATATTAATGACACAGAAACACATTTCTATAATATTTTACTTATTAGGTCTATTCAGTATACAAAAGTAATATTTTCATCTTTTGCATACCCGTGTTGTCACTCACTTGTAGAGCTACAATGATCTATGACCAACACGACAATCTTAACTCGGTAATTAATGTTCCATGTTAATTACCATGATTGCGAATATCTTTTGTTTTATGTAAACCAATATCTTTTAGAGCTCTACGGTTAAGGACCAAGAGCCTCTTCCTTAACACTTCTAAAAGACGAATAACATAAACAAGGAACAAAATGATTTCTCATTCAATTCATAATAATTGACATTTAAAAGTAAAACTTTTAGAACACATTCCCTTCAATCTCCCACTTGTTATTAAAGTTTTCTTTCTCATACATACTCAATGCATAAAACAATAATAACTAGGGTAAACCCCATTACATATCAATCATCAAGCCAATCTACATGGTTCCTCAATCCCATGGACTCGAAATGCATTTCGCCCTTGGCTTGGGATAAGGGTTTTGTGAATGGATCAGCTGTGTTGCTGTTGGTGTCCACCCATAACAGATTTATTTTGCCTTCGTCGATGAGGTCACGCGTCACGAAGTACTTACGATCCATGTACTTCACTTTGTGGTGTGATTTGGGATCCTTGATTTGCGAGATAGATGCACTATTGTCGCAAAATAGCTCTATTGGTCCCTCGCTCGAGGGAACTACTACTCCAAGATCTTCAAGGAACTTCTTAATCCACACTCCTTCCTTGCTCGCTTCAGCGACAGCCATCACTTCGGAAGCAGTGGTTGAGTCGGCAGTAGTGCTTTGCTTCCAACTACGCCAACTCACAGCTCCACCATTCGGAAGGAAGACGTATCCTGATTGCGACCTTCTATCGTCTGGATCACTCATGAAACTCGCATCCGAGTAACCTTCAGCTATCAATTCCCTTTGTCCTCCATAAACAAGAATCTTATCCTTAGTCCGGTTAAGGTACTTCAGGATATTCTTGACCGCAGTCCAATGCTCAGGACCTGCGTTGGATTGGTGAGGACTTGTCACACTTAGAGCATACGAGACATCGGGTCTTGTGCAAGTCATCGCGTACATGATCGACCCAATTGCCGAAGCATAAGGGACATCTTTCATGTACTCTAAGTCCTTACGTGATTGCGCACGTTGAGACTTCTTGAGTTGCACACCCATACTCATTGGCACACTGCCCTTTTTGGAGTTGTTCATCTTGAACCTTTCCAAGACCTTGTCAATGTATGCACGTTGACTGAGGCCAATGAGTCTGCGAGATCTATCTCGATATATCTTGATTCCCAAGATGTATTGATCCTCACCCATGTCTTTCATCGAAAATGCAGATTTCAATGAACTTCTCGTTTGCTCAAGCAAAGGAATATGATTGCCCATAAGCAATATGTCATCGACATATAGGATTAGGAATACTACATGGTTCCCACTAACCTTCTTGTATACACAAGGTTCTTCCTTACTTTGAATGAAGTGAACCTTTTTCACTTCCTCGTCAAAGCGTTTGTTCCAACTCCTTGATGCTTGCTTCAATCCATAAATGGATCTTTGAAGCTTGCATACCTTCTCACTATTCTTTGGATCTTCAAAACCTTGAGGTTGTACCATGTACACATCCTCCTCCAAGTTCCCATTCAGGAACTCCGTTTTGACATCCATTTGCCATATTTCATAATCGTGAAATGCGGCAATAGCGAGCATGATCCGAATAGACTTGAACATGGCAACCGGTGAAAAAGTTTCATCATAGTCAATTCCTTGAACTTGAGTGAAACCCTTCGCTACAAGCCTCGCTTTGTAGGTTGTCAAGTTCCCATCCATGTCCATCTTCCTCTTAAAAACCCATTTATTATGAATGGCCTTTTTCCCTTGAGGAAGGTCAACCAAGTCCCATACTTGATTATCATACATGGATTCTATTTCGGATTCCATGGCCTTAAGCCATAGTTTGGAGTCTTCCCTTTCCATTGCCTCTTGGAAGGTTAAGGGATCATTGGTATCTAGTACCATGATTTCATGAAGTCCCAGATACAAATTGGGTTTCTTCCTTTCCCTTGTTGACCTTCTAAGTTCTTTTGGTTCTTCTCGTGTATCTCGAACTTCTTCCACAATTTCTTGAGGAGTGGGTTCACGTTCAACTCTTGAACGTACACTTGGTGGGGATGATTGAGATTCTCTCACAATTTCTTGTGATGGTCTCTCGCTCACGCTCCCACTAACCAAAGGAATCTCGGTTGGGCCTTCATGATCTTGAATGTCATCATTCATTTCATGATCTTGTAGAGTATCTTGAGTTTCCTCAAGCACAACCCTACTCCCACTACTTTTTACTCTTTCTAGAAATTCCTTTTCCAGAAATGTGGCATCCCTCTCTACAATCACTCGATTGGAGGTGATATGCTAAAAGTAGTATCCTCTTGTCTCACGAGGATAACCAATAAAGAAGCACTTATCCGCTTTTGGTTGAAGTTTGGTCGACATCAATCTCTTGACGTAAGCCTCACAACCCCAAATCTTGAGAAAACTGAGCTTAGGTGTTTTACCACTCCATAGCTCATAAGGAGTTTTCTCCACGGATTTGGATGGAACATTATTTAGTGTGTAAGCCGCAGTTTGTAGTGCATAACTCCAAAAGTAAAGAGGTAATTCCGCATGACTCATCATTGACCGAACCATATCGAGCAATGTCCTATTCCTCCTTTCGGATACCCCATTCCACTGAGGTGTACCGGGAGGGGTGAGTTGAGGTACAATACCAAACTCCTTTAGGTATGAGTCAAATTCGGCACTTAAGTACTCACCTCCACGATCCGTTCGTAGAGACTTGATTTTCTTGTCGAGTTGGTTCTCTACTTCATTCTTGAATTCTTTGAACTTGTCAAAAGATTCACTTTTGTTTCTCATTAGATAAACATAGCCATAACGACTATAATCATCCGTGAACGTAATGAAGTACCTAAAACCATCTCGTGCACTAGTACTCATTTGACCACATACATCGGAATGTATCAAATCCAACAAGCCACTCGCCCTTGGGCCTTTCTTCTTGAAAGGCTTTTTGGTCATTTTTCCCATTAGACATGGTTGGCATGTCTCCAATGATTTAAAATCAAGTAGACCAAGAAGGTTAGCTTCTTGCAATTTCTTGATGCGCTTTTCATTTATATGACCAAGACGATAGTGCCACAAGAGAGTATCATTCTCGTGAGTGGTCTTAAGTCTTTTGTTATTGATATTAAAGATTTGTTTATTATCCAATTCAAGCAAATAGAGACCATTCCTTATGAACGCATTTGCATAGAACACACCATTCTTCGATATAGACAAACAAGAATTTGAAATATTTATATTAAAATTATCCATATCTAGACATGATACAGAAATAATATTCTTGCTAATCGAAGGTACATAATAAACATTCTTTAGACATAAATTTAAACCACTACACAATTGAAGCACCACAGAACCTTGTGCAACCGCAGACACGTTCGCACCATTTCCGACCTTCAATTCTACCTCGTTCCTTACGAGTTCCTTCCTATCCATGAGTAGCTGCACATTAGAAACTATGTGAGCACAAGATCCGGTATCAATTACCCAATCCTGGACAGAGGTGGCTAAATTTATTTCAATAACAAATATACCTTTGGCCTTTTTGGGGCGCCTTCGTTCAATCACTCCGTTGCCAAGGTCTTCCTTGTACTTGGGGCAATTTGGCCGGATGTGTCCTTTTTCACCGCAGTGAAAGCACTCCGTATTGGGAATTGGAGATTTCTGAGATTTCCCCCTCGAAGCACTTTTATGAGCACCTCCTACTCCCTTGCTCTTGATTGAACCACTTTTGGTAGATTTGCCCTTTCCTTTACCAATCTTATGGCCCCTCCCATGGACGACAAGGACTTGCTTGTCCCTACCCTTGCCCATGTCAACTTCAGCAGTTTTGAGAGCGTTGTGAAGCTCCTCAAGACTCACCCCTTTTTCACGCACGTGATAGTGCATCACAAAGTCCTTAAAGGACAGGGCTAGAGAGCCAAGAATCATATCTTCAGCAATGTCCTCGGGCATTGGTGAAGAGAGTTTTGCCAACTTCTCAAGGTATCCTTGCATTGTGAGAAAATGCATAGATACCGATGTTCCCTCCGCCATATGGCACCTTGTGAGTGCGATGGTGGTCTTATAGCGCTCCTTTCGGGCACTATCCATGAACATCTTTGATAAAGCCTCCATGGTCTTCTTGGGTTTTGAATCCAAGTATTTCGCTTGAAGCGAGTCACCCATGGATGCTAGCATAAGACCGTGAACTTGGTTCTCTTGGTCTTCCCACTTGGCTTTAGCCTCTTTCTCTTCATCGGTTAATCTCTCATTCCACTTTGGGATTGGACCTTCCAAAATGTGAGATAGTTTCTCAAACTTTAACACGATGTTGAGTTTGAGTTGCCAACTAATGAAGTTTGAGCCATCATTCGCTAAAGGGTGTTTTTCTATCATGGATCGTACGATAGGTTGGATGTTCGACATTTTTCTACAAAATAAATCATATAGGTTTTAATGCCAATTTTATGTTTTAATATACATGCATACATATATCGAATATATAAATGTAAATGTTGCAAATTAAATCTTGCCCATAAATGCAACAATCCAAGATCCTATTAATTGTAATATAGACTAGCTAAGGGTTATCGAATACATTACAATATCAAGGTAAGAAATCATTTTCTAATCACAACCTTTTTGAATTTTAGCATCTTCAAACTCTTGTGACTCTTGTCGTTTTAATTATGAGGGAATACGACCTATCCTCGTAAGAAAAACGTTTTCCCAAAACCGAGCGAGGGCTCTAGGTAATGTTAAGAAAACTTATTTTCATTTGATACGAGATACGTTTATCTATTGTATTCACAACTAAACATATTTGGGGTTCACTAGGGTGAAACACACCTCATATATTTAATTGTGGCACAACAACAGACAACCTTTATATCTCCCACTATTCCCAAAGATAGAGGGAGCTATCTCCCGCTAAGGGCGAGCAGAGTATCCCTCGATCAATGGCTGCTAGTGGATGAAATAAGAAGGAAATTTATTCTTAATTTTTGTTGGACAATTTAACATGTGATTTAGAATTTTAGGTTATCATGCATATTATTAATCATACACATCCTAACATTCAACACATTCATCACATGCATATCAAGATAAAAACAGAAATTAAACATTCACACAATCCACATCGTGTGAGTTTATATGTTCCCTTCGATCCTCGATCCTCGATCCCTGATCTTCGATCCTCGATCGATGCGCTACAGCGGCGACTTCCTCTTGCACCGGAGATGTAGATTTTACAGAAAATAAACATGCTCCTCACATTCGATAAAACCGACTAGTGCAAGTCCTATGTAAAAACCTCTCATATGCAAATGCAACTATCTAAAAGACGGAAATAGAGAGAATTTTGGCTTTTACATACATAAGCCCCTGTATAATAATAATTACATACATTTGTAGTGTCTGATTTGGAACATATAAACTCACAATCCTGCAAAGCAACTCAAGCATCCATGCACGCAATTGCTATAAACTACAGAATCTAATTTATCAATCATCCAGAATTCTCAACAATTCTTTGAAAAATATTTTGAAATCCATTAAAAACATTTTTCATTCATCCATAGTTCAAAACTATTTTTGAACCGCTGTCCATCCAATTTCCAATGGAAAGATGAACTGCAGTTTTTCGGTTTTGTTGATTCTCTTACAAAATAATTGTTTTTAAATAAAACGAAATTATTGTAAGTTGGACTAATGTCTTAATCCTAATTCCAATAATCACATGGCATGTTTTAAAACTCTTAAAACATTCAGACAAATTATTATGGAGAATTATATCAACAAAACATCCATACACTGAAAAACCGGTAAAACCGAATTGTTTAAATCCTATATGGCAAACTAAATTCGTTTACAACCATAAATCATTAGAAAATTGAACCCTAAGCTCTGATACCACTGTTGGATTTCATGTTTAATTATACATATAAACTTTCGAAATTTTTATGTATAATAAGGATCAATTACAATTTTCTTTGATTTATTTCACGCATGCATCGGTTTGTTTTAACAACTAGTTTGAAAAACCTTATTAAAACAAACACAAGGGACTCCGAAATTCATACCTAGAAGTTCTCTAAAACTTCTTGAAGATTCAGAGACGTTGGAAAGATGATCGTCGCTTCCCGTTGCGCCGGATGCCTCCGAGTGTTCACCGAAACCCTAAACAAGGTTGGAGAGAAAGGAGCTAGCCAATCAATCTCCAAACAAGCTTAGAATCTAGCTACAAACCCCTTCCTTAGCCTCTGAGATTTCTCCTTCCAAAGACTTAGAAAACTAAGAGAATTTTCGTGGGTTTTAGTAGTGAATTAGGAGAGAAAATAATTTCTGAATTGTGTGTGTCAATTAGGGAGAATAAGGACCTATTTATAGGTTCCAATCTTACTCTTAATCATGGCTATTCTTAAGCCACGGTTTTATGACAATTTCTCTCACAAACTAATTCCATAATGCATTATATGCACCCACAAAACGTTTGACCAAATTTGGAGCTAATCCAACCATCGATCAAATTAATCTCTTAATAATCAAAGGTAGAAAATCGATCGCTGTTCGGTTTACCGAGTCCCACTTGGTTAACCGAATTTGTCACGATCGTTTAACCGAGTACGTGACGGATGACCGAATCTTAAGGAGAAAAATTCTCCTTAACCGATCGGACCCATTCACGTCTAAAACCGAGTGCTATTCGGTTAACCGAAAATATCGGAACTTGACATTGTTCGGTCAACCGTTTCTGATTCGGTACACCGTACCAAAGCTCCAGGCACTTTGGTCAAGTTCGGTCAATCAATTACGATTATCCGTTCCACGTTCGGTTGACCGATCCATAGATCCTTCGGTCGACCGAACCATAACGGATTACCGAACTTCTACCCGATTTTGCCTATTTCAAATTTTGGATTTATTTCCAACAAAATTTGAACTTAAGGGGGTTTTAGCAAATTCACAACTTATGCAATGTATTATCCTATGCAACAATAAATTATTGTACCCCATAATATATGCATCTCATATGAATTTATCATGACTCTAATTATGTTTATATACAACAGAATTGATTTTACTTGTTCACCACATGTGTCATATTTTCTATGAGAAACCCGACACATCATATGAACCAAAAATCAAGCTTCTTGTTTCACGGTTTTTGCGGTGTGACCTATGGAGGATCTAAACTAAGTTGGCAGTGATATTAAGAGCTTAATATCACAAGCTATAAGCGGTATCTAGCTACACATTATATCTCCCAATTAGTTAGATGTCTTAATTCCACTCGAACCAAAACCCGATCCATTTAGTGATGGAGTGCACCACTTGTGTCCGTCCCTTGCCTCATGATATTAAGATACACACAAAGTAGTATTGTGTCATCTTTGTATTAGTATTCATTTCTTGATCTCTTTAAGCTAGTTATAAATATGTGACTTAACTCAAATCACATTGTGCACATTATAACTTTGCTTTATCAAGGGCCCACTAATATCATCACTCAATTAAGAGGGGCAATGATAATGTTTTGACTAACTATCTTCTCCAACGAAAGTTATACTTAACCAACCAATGCCTTTACACTACACTGATCGATAGTTCAAGACACTGATCTAATTAAGTATTCCTTAAGTGATTAGATATAAGTCTCATATCAAAGGACCAAAGACACAGTAAAATATTAATGACACAGAAACACATTTCTATAATATTTTACTTATTAGGTCTATTCAGTATACAAAAGTAATATTTTCCTCTTTTGCATACCCGTGTTGTCACTCACTTGTAGAGCTACAATGATCTATGACCAACACGACAATCTTAACTCGGTAATTAATGTTCCATGTTAATTACCATGATTGCGAATATCTTTTGTTTTATGTAAACCAATATCTTTTAGAGCTCTACGGTTAAGGACCAAGAGCCTCTTCCTTAACACTTCTAAAAGACGAATAACATAAACAAGGAACAAAATAATTTCTCATTCAATTCATAATAATTGACATTTAAAAGTAAAACTTTTAGAACACATTCCCTTCAGAGCAACCAAATCACACTAGAAGCCCGCATACCTCTCAAAAGCAACGAATCCGCCCGAGCCTCGCTCGCGCCTCTGTTGCCTCCGGTGATCCTCCTCGCACGCTAAGCTCCACATCACTCCCGTCCACCGGAGCTGCCCGTCGGATCAAGAGAATAAAGAAATGAGAGTGAGAGAGAGATCAAAAGAGAGAGAGAGAGAGAGAGAACAAAATCCACTCTTAAACCCAACCCTCTCGTCGCGTCAACAGTAACCACCCCTACACTACACCCCATCACCTCACCTCCTCCAACTTCCCATGCACCCCACTATGCATGCCCCTCTTCCCCATGCAAAGCCATCTCCTAAACACCTCTCTCCTCCTAATCCCTCATTAGCACCCATAATGGGTTTAGGGTTCTAACCGTTGTAGTAAGTCTGCATCAATCTACTATCTGGCAACATTGCAAATTTTTTTATCTAACAAAAAACATGCAAATTCAAGGAATTCATGATCTTACAGACAATTCTTAAGCAGTAGAATTAGCACACTGGGTAAAAGATATTAGAGATGGCAACATACATTTAGAGTATTTTGGAGGAAACAACGAGGAGGCATGTTGGATCCCTATTCGTTCAGATTTGTTGATTAATCCAAATAAAGGCATCAAATCATTAATTGATGAAATTTATCTTGATCTTGGTTTAGTAATTGCAATCACATCTTTCTTAAAAGTGCGAGCCATTCTTGCTCCTCGAAATGATGATGTAGATGAATTGAACAACATATTACTACAAAGATTTAGTGGTGTCGAACGCATCTACTATAGTTCTGATAGTGCAACAACATCGGATAATGATTTACATTTTGATTCTTCTCTTTATCCTCCTGAATACATACATTCTGTTAAACCAAATGGCATTCTCCCATATGAGAGGAATCCACTGGAAGAATTAATGGAATGAATGGGGTCCCGGTTGGAAAGATAGCGAGCACTATTCTCAACTTAGTCATTAGTTTTAAGATTTGGAACACCAGTAATGCTTTTGAGGAACCTAGACCATTCAACTGGTATGTGTAATGGTACATGATTAATTGTCAAATCATTACATAATCATGTCATTGAAGCAGAAATAATGATGGGGAGTGACATTCGTCGTCGAGTGTTCATTACAAGAATTATAATGATGGACAAAAAAATAGGATCACCTTATGTTTTGAGAAGGATTCATTTTACGTTTACTCGCCTTTGCAATGACAATAATTAAAAGTCAAGGGCAGACTTTGAAAAATGTTGGGATATGGCTAAGAAGTCCAATTTTCACACATGGACAATTATATGTGGTGATTTCCATATCCTCATTAAGAGATGGCCTAAAGATGTTATTGAACCAAAATGAAGCAGTTCCTCCAAATTATACCAAAAATTGGGTGTATTCTGAAGTTTTACACGCCGCAAAAAAAAGTGGTACATTGACACCATTCGATACTATTCTCTTTCATTCATTTTATAGGTTGGAATCAAACTAAAAAAAATTCTTTGCAAACTTAAAATTCCATGTTGTTATGATGTAACTATATGTTTACCAGTGTATCACTTCTAATTGATCGATGTTGTCAGCTTCTGTAGGTACACGGCAAAATACAAAAACTTATACACAGTCATGATAAACCAGTTGTTAATGTGAGTGGATGTCAAGTTAATGATCTACCTTCACCAATCGGTATGTCATATACAACCATCTCAACAAAGTACAACTATTTCAGAGATTTAGATAAGAAACAATCAACTTTGTATATTAATGTTAGAATATTGAGGTTATTGTCCAATTGAACTTCCCTAATGTTGTATATTAATGTCAGAATATTTTCGGAACTTGGATTTAGAACTTTCCTTCCAATGACAGAATAAGACAAGGAAAAATTGCATATGCTTAATTCTCATTGTCTTTCTACTAATGTGATTTATATTGTCAGCCCTTGGGAAGAATAAAAAATCTAGAAAAACATATAGACGGTACCACGACAACAAGTTATTAATGTCAATGATCATAATGTAAAGACCTACCTTCAACAATAGGTACGTAATGGAGTTCTTCCCATTTAAATTTTGCACCCAACTTTATTATCAAATAGTCACTCATTTTCTAGATATTCATTATAGCATTATCTCTAGATATTCATTATATCAATAGCATATTCAGATAGCATCTGCTCGATCTTCATTATATAGCATTATAGCAACTACAACCTTTTTACTAACCCTCTATTTGCAGATTATCCAAAACCCACAATGTTAAGAGATGCACATCCAAATAAATATCAATGCAACTTCAATGCTTGGATAAATAAATTACGGCATGGACATGTTTTTGGTGAGAAGATCAAGAATAATCTTAGTTTCTTGGCCACTGATGAACAAGTACTTATCTGTATGTGAAGTTTGAGGGATAACAATTTCGAGTGTCTAATTATTTTAATGGATTTTTTGAGGGACGAAATACAAGTCTTTGGAAATGATTCCAACCTTGATAAATAGGCAAAAAGTTGCAAAAAGGTTCCATATACATTCTGTAAATGTTGGGTTCTCATCGGGCCAAAGGAAATATATAATAGTGAAGGCAAACTACTATATGACTATAGAAGCAACATCCATTGCAATCGTGTTACCAGATGATTGTTCTATCCCAACAACAAAGTATTATATAACTCCTTTGCATATGTTACGTACCATTCACAGCAAAGTCGGCCATGTAACAAGTGAATTCTGTTCACACAAGCTCATGTCCAAAGAAAAAAAAAGTTCTATTTTGTACTAATCATTATATCTTTCTTGAGAAGTTATCTTCGGTATAGTCCTCCATGTAGAACTATTAACACTAATAAAGACCCAACAAGGAAATTTTGCTGACAAATGCAGTGTCACAATCATAGACAATACGTTCATCATAGTTAAAAAAAATTGTTTTTTTGTTTGGACAACACAAAGATAATTATTTTCCTTAATAGTAAAAGCAAGACTAAATTAACAATATAGGGGGGACTTGGCAATGGCAAATGAACATAAACTTAGGGACGCTCAGGAATTTCATAGAACCATTTTGGCTACTCACCTAACAGTAAAAATCTTTCAAGGTAAAATAAAGTTGTTCCCATTCAAGATTCTTTGTTTTCGTTTTGAAACTAACCTTCTATGTCGATCAATAGGTTCATATTATGTGGCAACAATAGGTTATTTGGATATAAAAGTTGATTCATCTCACATGCAGAGAAAGAAAGAGTCGGCTCATTGGTTAATACACGAAATATGTTCGAAGTGACATTTATATTCAACACTACTTAAATAGAAATTGATAATGTCACTTACAACTCACTCATTTATTCATTTTAAATCCCAGGTTCAACACTACATACTCTTCAGATGAAGTAGAGAAATTAGCATTATCCAACTATAATGTCAACCCGGTGCATATTAATATGACAACTAAGTCAAGCATAATTGATATGTTGGGAAGTTGCACTACATTTTCTGAAAAGTTAAACCTTACTAATTTTGTTTTCGTTTTTCGTAGACATTAACTTTCGTGATCACTGGAACATTAATAACTGCGATATATACAACGGCTAACTTATGGTATCAAGCATGTCCAAAGTGTAACTCAACATTTAAGCTTGCTGATAATTGTTTGAGTTGCATTAACTGCAACAAACATGCACCAACCCATGTCCAAAGGTAACCACAAATTGAAGAAAAAATTGTCATAATTTGAAAATTAGATGTTTGATATCACCTGATGTATCATAAGGCAAAAGTAAATTACAAGTCACTGATAGCACATGTCAAGTTGATGTAACGGTATTTGGCAAAGATAACAACATGATTTTCAGCATGTCGACAACATCACTTCTAGAAATTTTAACCAAGGAAACACTCCAAAGTTTATATCTAACCACTTAAAAAATATTTTTCATTTAAGATTCAAATGACTTCTCTCAACTGATCGATAAACTCCATCTAGAAGTTGTGAACAGTAGTTTCATTCCTTTTGGCCTAGCTCTTGACACGACAATTTGTCCTAAGTAAGCTATCTATCCTACGTGGCATTTCTTTACTATTTCATATTTGTATTTTTCAACAAAAAAACATTTCCAAATATTTATACATCTTTGTGTGCATATATATGAAGCGTCAAGGTATATAAACACTATTGATATAGAGAAAAATGAATGCATAGGCTATGTTTGGATGGTTGGTTTTGGAAATCACTTTCTTTAAGAAAGTGCACTTTAGATGTGCAAACGTGATTTGATGTTTTGAAACTTCTTTAGATGTTATTAAGTGTTGGGTGAGAAAATAAGAAACGGAAAAATGAAAGGTCTGATCAAACATCAATTACACTAATGTCCTTCTCATATTTCACCTTCTGGACACATTCTAAACAAGTTTGGACACACCCTGGACGAGAATGTGTCCACACCTATCCTGTTCAGAGTGTGTCCAGACCTGTCCAAATTAAGTCCAGACCTGTCCAAATTGTGTCCAGACCAGTTCAGAGTGTGTCCAAACATGTCCAATTCTGGACACGAGCCAATTTATAGTGTGTCCAGCTGGCAGTCGAATCCTAGACACGAATGTGTCCAGATCGTGTCTAGATCTAGACACACTATGGACAAGTTTGGACAAAGTGTGTCCAGACCTGTCCATAGTTTGTTCAGATAATTAAAATAATTAATTAACATACTTAAAATGATATAAATTTAACAATAGTTAATTATTTAACAAAACAATATTAATTACAATAATAAATTGGGCATTCGGTTAAATATTACTCATGTTTTGGGGACAGACTAGAAAATCAAATTTCAACAATGACATTTTTGGTCAAACTACGATGGTAGTCCTCGTAAATTATTACACTTTATGTGTGGGTCCTACTATAAACTCAGAAAAACAAGTCCCCTATGGTTTCTTGATTCATGTGTTAAATTTTAAAAACTCAATTATGCAAATACCAGTTAATGTTAAAGATACTGGGTTGTTTGTATGAATTTTGGATGAATACTAGTTTCCCCCGAAAATTACTATTTCCAATAACCTATGCAGTAGGTTATTTTCCAATATGAAATTTCTACCTCTGTATCAAAGTAATTTTTATAATATAGAAGGGATGTTAAGGAAAACAAATGTGCATATTGTCCAACATTTGATTATGATGTTGTTTGGATCTTCTAGCTTGTCCGTCTGTATACTTCTTATATAGAACTCAAATAACGTATGTATACCGATGGTCAGTGCTATCATAAAATTTACAATTATATGAAAAATGATGACCCTCATGTTTAGCAAAATAAGGTAAAAACAATTCCAGATTAAATTTGATCAAGTCGGTCTTTGGGAAGTATCATGATCATCCAATAAGAAGGGTTTCCATTTATTCAAATGAACAATTTGAACATCTATTGATTCTAATAATCGATTGCGGGGTTGATCATTTGGGCCTTTCAATTCATAGATGTGAATTTGTGACCTATGAATGGGGATATTCCCGATACTCACAAAGAAAAAAGGAAGTGACTTGGACAAAAAGAAAAGAAGTGACTTGGACAAATATTCTTTGTCGATAGCCTCAGACCAATCAATCGAATATTGATTAATACGTAATCGATTGAACACTACTTGAAAATGGTTCTTTTGTTCAGAAACAAAATGTTCCAAATGTTCCTGGAAATTCTTGCTCCTATTGGACCATTTGTATCTATTTGTATCACGTTAAGGATTCATGGAGTTTTAAATATTTATATGATCGAGCAGTGGTGTACTTTTCATAGTAAATCTTGTAAGTTTTTATTTACTTCTGATTAGTGCACAACAAAACCCTGATTGCACATTATAGGATCTTGAACAAATGATTTCGACAATGATATTAAAGAGAAGACAAAGAACACATACCTTGCTCCACGATTTTATGCGACGAAGAGAAATCTCCAATTGCTAAGAATTGATTTCTCCCACTCAACCCTCACACACTTTTACTTGATAGAAGTTTTGATGGGTAAAACTAACTTTGTCTGTGGAAGAGGGAGGACAAACTTATATAGAAACAGAGGGAGTAATCACCCATCACGGTGTAACTACCCACTTAACATAAATCTTTTTTAAATTAATCAATTGATTTTAGACTGATAATATTATTAATTTAATAGAGTTGAGAGACTTAATACATGGGTTAAAAGAAAATATCTGACATTCTCCCACTTAGCCCATGTAACACAATTCAAGTTCAAGTATTTAATAATAAAACACCATGCGCATAATTTAAGTAAAAAACTTATATCAATTAAAACATGAGTCACTACTAAGTACGAAAACCTATATGGATCATGGCAGTCGTACGTCATTGACTCTGACACATTCCCTTCCATGTATCACAATATAAATTTCATATCTAGTATGATGAATAATGAGAGATATCATAATGATCTAACAATATTGTCTTTATAAAAGACGGTTCCCATTTAATCACAGAAATCATTGATGTACATGTACTATGATAACTGCTTAATCGTTTTAAATACTATAAGTGCACGACCACGTTGAAGCGGTGGCAAGTACGGGTCGAACCTTGATTGATCGTTTTATATTTAACCGCAAGTGCACGGCCGCGTTGAAGCGGTGGCAAATACGGGTCGTCCACTGGGAGGTGTGTCGACACTTGGTTTATTCGAAGGCAAGGGGTAAAAAGAAGGGGGAAAGATGTATTACACTAATCTAAACTACAAAGCTGAAATGAAATGCAAAGGGAATGAAGATAAGCAATAAAACTAAACCCCAAAGGGGGTAGAGAAATAATGTGAACATAAAGAAGTGTGTGTGTGTTCATTAAGCTCCTCACAGCATGTAGTGCATGAAATCATAAAACTACATCCAACTTTGCCTCTACATGAATTAAGATAAGACTACATCATTAAAACATACAAGACAATAATTGGAATGAAACTAAATGAACTCATGTATAAAGACTAGACCCTACTATGCCTCCACATGAATTAAGATGACTACATCATTAAAACATACAAGACATTAGCTAAGGAAAAGGCAACAAGAGTACATACACTACAAATTGTGTTACCAACAATTACTTCATCCATATCCTAACCTTATCATTCCCCATAAAATAGGTCCACTAATCAAAGCATAAGCTAAGCTTCATTCAAGAGCATTAGCATATCAAAGATAAGAGTGGAGACCCATTAGATGGTTATGGAAATCATATAAAGCTCAAGGGATAAAAATAACACACACTTAATACACTACATTATTATATCACATATTTCTCCACCCCCCAAATGGGGATGGAACTACTCACTACTCATTACACTACTGATTAGACTAAGTAAGGAAAACATTTAACTAAGATACTAAAATTACTAAACAAGAAATTAAACAAAGTAAAGCAACCCACACAAAACAAGCAACATAACAAAACAAGATTAAAAGAAACAAATAAACTTTTATTAACAATGACTCACATTGAAGGTAGCATCCTTCTCCACCTTGAGTTATTGCTTCAAGGCTCACTCCTTAGTAGAGAGAATGCCACCAAACAATGGGTAATTACAATGGAAGGTGAAGAGTTCTATTTATAAGCATGGAAAAAGCTAATCCGGGACAATCCCCCGATGTGGGACTAAACCAATACCACAAATACACTAAGAATACACTAATACACGTGCTACAGAAAATTGGACGGATCCTGGGCTAAATGGACCGCCAATTAGCGGTTCCAGACCCCCAATTGGCGGCCTATAAAGCTTGGATCCGTCTGGTTTTCTTTGTGGGCTTTTCTTGAAGTGTTTCTTGGTCTTAGATGCATCTGGTTGGTTTATTGGAGCTCCGACCCGAATCGAATTGACAAAATACTCCTCATGATGGTGTGGAGTTTCCTGTTTTGCTCTTAGGTCCTTCTGTCTTACGATCAGGTCCTTCCCCCTTGCATCTTGGTCCCCAGGTCTCACAATTAGGTCCTTTTTTCCTGCTTTTAGGTCCTTTCATGGCTCTTCTCTTCAAACCTACTTATTTCTGAAAACTAAACATAAAACTCGTCACATAGCATTGCTTAGGTGTAAGATAATGGATATAAGGTACAAATATAAGCATGAAATGATGTCAATCAAATACCCCCACACCTAAGTTTTTGCTAGTCTCGAGCAAAACAAAGAAAGGAAAAAGCATACGAAAAACAAGAAATCCTAACTCACTTTCGTAGGAATCACGGTTGCACTTAGCACGTGCAACAAGCCGTTAAACCTCCTTGTTGCCAAGGAGGAGGAGTGGTGTCTCCTGAGGGTTTTCAGCGGATATACCCACAAAATCCGAACAAGATGCATTAATCAATCTAGCTACACGACTCGTTGGACTTATTTTGTCGATCATGGAATGCGGTAATACTACGGGTCGACTCTATATATGTAATCAGTCCACACACCTAGCCTAATGAGTTATTCGTGAGAGTTAACTAAGGAATTAAGTGAAAGACATGGGCAACCTTAACTTCTGAATGTGAAACAAAGTGTAAAGTCCATTTTGGTTCTTATTTGACTCTTCTTTTCTTTTTTTCTTTTTCTTTTCTTTCTTTTTTTTTTCTTTTTTTTTTTTTGGAACGGTTGGTGTTTGATTCTCCCAGGGTCAGGTTTCGTGCATCATTGCCTATGAGGACTTACACTATCACGTACACCTTCCCCCAAATCTCCACATAGGGCGATCCCTACCACCCGTGTAACGGGAGTTCGGTCGGTGCATCCCAAGTCAGATGACTCGAAAGCACCAGGCACAAAGTCCCCTCAGACCTACTTTCCCGAGTGATAGGAGCCGTGCGAGAAGAGAGAACACCACTTATTTATTCATTTATCTACATGGGAACCAAAACCCCTACACTTAAGTTTCACAAAAAGATATTAAGGGCCCTTGACTACAACAAACTTCCTAAATTAACAAACACGAATTATTTGACTCACTAGGTTCAGGGTGGACTTCTTTAAATGTTTGAGCACTGAAACCCTATGATTACTCACCCCCAAAGGAAAACTGGGGTGCATCCTAACGACTCGATAAATCCTAAAGCCACGTACTAGATATCCTAATGCATCAAGTTCAAGACAATTTTGGGAGCTTTCTTTTTACTTTGCCTCTCAACGGTTTTGCACATGCTAAACACACGCAAAACCCACAAAACATTTTCTTTCGAAAACACATGAAGATTTTGAAAGAAATGTGAAAATTTTGAAGCACTAGGCAAGCAAAAGAAGACAAGTCACCCAAGGATCATGGCAAGCATATATATCGGTATTAAATGCAGCACACTATCATGACCCTAACAATGCAAACAAAAGAAAACAAAATCGAAGGAAAAAGACTCGACTATGTACACACGTAAAACACCCCCCACACCTACTTCATGCATTGACCTCAATGAATGCAAGCAAGATACTACATGGATTGATGCATAAAAAGGAGAGATCTCACCAACATGAAGTACAAAGGGAAGTGCAAGGTCATGTTGATGGACATAACCCGAATTCCCTCAAAACCTGTGAGATGCTAAAGAAGGGATACAAATACGTGAAAGAAATGGAGCCCAAATACACAAGGGTTGGGGCTCACAACAATCGATGCTCACTGAAGGAGTCTTTTATTGTACTTCTTTTTTTCTTTTTATTTTTGTTCTTTTTTTTTATTTTTATTTTTTCATATAACTATGTACAAACATAAGTTCCCATCTTCATTTGTCAAAAGACATCAAATGGGAACCTCAAGAGTGGGTCAATGCACCTGGAAAGGGAACATGACACCACGCGGGGCCAGAATACTCATGTGTGGGCCCCCTTCACAAAAAGCACCAGATGAAATGAGAGGTTCGTGAATTGGACGCAAAGGCGTCTCATTCAAAGGATCAAACTGAAAGAGCTTGAACCTCTCGAGAGTTTGGGAAGTAAAGGGCAACGGAGGAAGAGTTTCTCCCGTTGCGTTGCTGAAGTTATGATCGTCAATCCAAACTCTCCAACCAACAGGCTGGTGGGTTGGAACGAGGTCAAGCACCTCGTTATGCATGTCCAACTCACCAGGAGAACAGGACGTGGGTCTCATACCCAAAGTATCCTCCAAGGAACTCCTAATACCCTCATGAGCAATGTAGTTGTTTGATGTTCCATCATTTCCAAGATGATCAGGAACAATAGTGAGAGGCAAACTCTCATCAGGTTGTTTGAAGTTGAGGGTACTAGGGAGCTCTTGCTCCACCAGAGGTGGGTCCTTAAGAGGATCAAAATGAAGATCATGTGGCTCAAGGGCCACGGGACAAAAAGATAAGGCACAATCCTGTGCCGACTCATAATAGAACTGGTCCAAGTTATTCTCAATTTGAATCGAATCCTCCACTAAGTGATCGTGAATTGAAACCCCAAGTCCCTCAGGCTGACTAGGAGTTTGACTTTGAAAGGTTGTGCTTTGAATTTGTGGATGTGGTGGTGGTTCGATATCAAAAGATGAATCCTCATGTTGACAAGAAAGGTGACCCTCCTCGCGTTCATGGAATTGTTGTGTCATTTGTCTCACTTGCAATTCCATATTTTGCAAGGAATTCAAGTTGGACTTCAATAAAGTTTGAGTGGTTTCCATGAATGTTTGGAGGGTTTGTTTTAAGGAATCAAATTTGGGGTCAACAGTGAGGTCCAAGTCAGAGCTTGGGAAATTTTGGGGTTGGGTGTTGATGGGCTGAGAATGAGTCCAATGATTTGAAGTGGGGTGTTGGTAGAATTCTGAGTATTCGGGAGGAGGATACGGGGGTGAAAATGAGGTATAAGAATTTGGATAAGATTTGTCTCCCCATGAATCCATCACTCTCGGGTTGTAAGCGGATGCGTAATGGTCATAATGAGCATTTTGGGAAAATGTGTGCTCATACTCAGGCTCAGGGGGAACATAAGGACTTTCCCCGATAACATGACCACTCAACCCACAACAGTCGCACGGTACGGCTACTGGAGCCACCGGGGCACTCATGTCGTCTGCCATATGCATGAAAGAGGCCAAAGTTTGTTGTAATGTCTCAGTTTGTTGACCAGCATATGATCCGGCATAACTAGATTGTGGTCTAGCAGTCGGTGCCTCTCTCATGTTACCCCAATATGAAGACTGCTCAGTCACAAAATTGCGATCATCCCAACCATACGGGGTGTTAGTCTGAGCCACCCCAGGTTGCATGGGTCCGGAGTACCAGGGAGAATCGTCCTGGTCCCAACAATGATATGGATGGTCGCCCATGTAACCATCCATCTCAAGAAAAACTCTCGAGTCGATCACTCTCACCACCACGAGGCTAAGCTCGCAAAAAGTGCTCGACTCGACCCTAAAACGCTAACAGAGAGTGTAAAGGGGAGGAGACTATAACGTAGAAGAAGGTAAGAAGAAGATGACTCAGAGGAGAAGGGAAGAATCCCTAGAGCTAGCGAGGGTACAGGGTGAAGGTAGAAGCCTAACTAGCAAGCATGGCTCAAACAATGTAAGGCAATGGGTCCTTAGGCTAGACGACGCCTAACTTCGAGGTCACTAGCCTCGACACGCCTCACCTCCCTACAACGAGGACCACAATGCCCAGCAAGTGATACCAGATCCGGAGATCCAGTACCTCCTACTATCGACAAGGTAGGCAACGCCGATCAGGTCATGGCGGTCTCAACTAGATTACTCTCCTAGTGCGTCCGAATTCCTAGGGCCAATGTCTACTTGCTTTTAGTTAAGGCTTTACTTGAGTGTGCTTTTTGGGGCTAAGGGAGGGGTGATGAAATCCCCCACCTTATCTTTGAAGTCTATAGGTGATGCCCCTTAAAGATGTTTTGAAATCTTAGGCTAGCAAGCAACTCACCAAACAAGCACTCACCTCACTCTTGTTTCGATGCAAACCTTACTCACTAATGAATGTCCTAATCCGTGAATGAGTGATAAGGAATGCGTACCTCGCTCCAGCAATCAATGACAAAATGTAAAGCAAAGAAAAGAAAGATGCAAGCAAGGTCTACATATGATGCATGACCTAGATGGCAAGAAGTCTAATCTTTTGCTTTGAGTTTTATGGTCCAAGTTGATTAAAGGGGATTGAAATTAAATCTGGGAGCAAACTAAAGATCACAACATGCAAAATTGGGCTCCCAGATAACTAAAGTGAACAACATAACAACTGGAACAAATTTGAGAGCAATTGAGGCTCACCAGGCCGCCAATTGGCGGTCCCAGACCGCTAATTGGCGGTCACTTTGTGGATTCGTTTGCTCCAACTTTCCCAGTAGCTTCCCCTTGATTTTCTCGTTCCCTGAAACTAAACAAAACTGGACACAAAAAATCAAAAACCCCTCGAATCGTCCAAACCAAGGTCTGGACAGAGCACCTCCCCGGCAACGGCGCCAAAAACTTGATTGATCGTTTTATATTTAACCGCAAGTGCACGGCCGCGTTGAAGCGGTGGCAAATACGGGTCGTCCACTGGGAGGTGTGTCGACACTTGGTTTATTCGAAGGCAAGGGGTAAAAAGAAGGGGGAAAGATGTATTACACTAATCTAAACTACAAAGCTGAAATGAAATGCAAAGGGAATGAAGATAAGCAATAAAACTAAACCCCAAAGGGGGTAGAGAAATAATGTGAACATAAAGAAGTGTGTGTGTGTTCATTAAGCTCCTCACAGCATGTAGTGCATGAAATCATAAAACTACATCCAACTTTGCCTCTACATGAATTAAGATAAGACTACATCATTAAAACATACAAGACAATAATTGGAATGAAACTAAATGAACTCATGTATAAAGACTAGACCCTACTATGCCTCCACATGAATTAAGATGACTACATCATTAAAACATACAAGACATTAGCTAAGGAAAAGGCAACAAGAGTACATACACTACAAATTGTGTTACCAACAATTACTTCATCCATATCCTAACCTTATCATTCCCCATAAAATAGGTCCACTAATCAAAGCATAAGCTAAGCTTCATTCAAGAGCATTAGCATATCAAAGATAAGAGTGGAGACCCATTAGATGGTTATGGAAATCATATAAAGCTCAAGGGATAAAAATAACACACACTTAATACACTACATTATTATATCACATATTTCTCCACCCCCCAAATGGGGATGGAACTACTCACTACTCATTACACTACTGATTAGACTAAGTAAGGAAAACATTTAACTAAGATACTAAAATTACTAAACAAGAAATTAAACAAAGTAAAGCAACCCACACAAAACAAGCAACATAACAAAACAAGATTAAAAGAAACAAATAAACTTTTATTAACAATGACTCACATTGAAGGTAGCATCCTTCTCCACCTTGAGTTATTGCTTCAAGGCTCACTCCTTAGTAGAGAGAATGCCACCAAACAATGGGTAATTACAATGGAAGGTGAAGAGTTCTATTTATAAGCATGGAAAAAGCTAATCCGGGACAATCCCCCGATGTGGGACTAAACCAATACCACAAATACACTAAGAATACACTAATACACGTGCTACAGAAAATTGGACGGATCCTGGGCTAAATGGACCGCCAATTAGCGGTTCCAGACCGCCAATTGGCGGCCTATAAAGCTTGGATCCGTCTGGTTTTCTTTGTGGGCTTTTCTTGAAGTGTTTCTTGGTCTTAGATGCATCTGGTTGGTTTATTGGAGCTCCGACCCGAATCGAATTGACAAAATACTCCTCATGATGGTGTGGAGTTTCCTGTTTTGCTCTTAGGTCCTTCTGTCTTACGATCAGGTCCTTCCCCCTTGCATCTTGGTCCCCAGGTCTCACAATTAGGTCCTTTTTTCCTGCTTTTAGGTCCTTTCATGGCTCTTCTCTTCAAACCTACTTATTTCTGAAAACTAAACATAAAACTCGTCACATAGCATTGCTTAGGTGTAAGATAATGGATATAAGGTACAAATATAAGCATGAAATGATGTCAATCAAACCTCAGGGAGTTGAGTAGCCTCTTATTTTTCAGAAATCAAGTGGCAACAAAAAGGGAGAAGAGTTTGTCTATGCTAATCTACGCTACACTAAACTACTAAGAAGAGAAACGCAAAGTAAAACAACTAACGATTACTTCGAATCAAAGCTTTAAGAATGTAAAACTAAGCTGGAATCAAGAAGAGAAAGACCCCTAGGGGTGGAGTGTGTGCAGACATGTAAAAAGATGGTGAAGAATGCTTCTATAGGCACAAATGTAGGTAGTGTTTTCATTCATATGAAGTGTCTAAAGGTTATGACAAAACCTATCAATCCATTCACTAACCTAGTTGATTAACATTCATATACACAAGCTGGTTATTTCATAACCTAAACAAGCATGGGAGGTGTCTAAGATGTGTGGCAAAACCCATCAAGTGTAGTATTGTAATCTAACAAGCAAGCATACATTCACATTTATCAACACAATCAACATAGAAAGCATTCATATCCATTCTTTAATGCATGTATGAACATCATCTCCACCCCAAAGGGGGGCTGGATCTACTCACTACACATTATTCTAACAATTAAACTAAAGAAGAAAGGAAACATTCTAACTACTTTAGCCTACAATCAAAGAAATAAAACTAAGCTAAGCATGCATAAAGAAACAACATAAGAACAAAACAGTGGAAAAATTATTTTATTAAATGACTCACATCACTAGCAGCATTCTTCTCCACCTTGAGATTTTGCTCCAATGCTTGCTCCAAGTAGAGAAAATGCCACCAAGCAATGAGTGAATACAAAGGAAGGTGAAGATTTCTATTTATAGGCATGGAAAAAGGTAATCCGGGACAATCCCTCGGTATTGAACTAAACAAATATCAGAAATAGACTAAATACACACTAATATGCGACCCTACGAAATCTTAGCGGATCCGGATCAAAACAGACCGCCAATCAGTGGTCTATATTGTTTGGATCTGGCTGTTGTTTCGTGTGGCCTTTTCTGGATGTCTTTGGTGGTCTTTGATGCATCTACTTCCCTTGCTGGAGCTCCGACCCGAATAGAATTTCCAAATACTCTCCATGATGATGTGAAGTATTCTTGTTTGTTCATTGGTCATTCGATCTTACATTCAGGTCCTTCAATCTTCCATCTTAGTCCTTGAGTCTGTCAACTCAGTCCTTTTTCATGCTTTTAGGTCCTTTTATGCCTCTTCTCTTCAAACCTATTTATTTCTGAAATTCAAACATTAAACTCGTCACGTAGCATTGTTTTGGTGAAAGATAATGGATATAAGATACAAATATAAGCATGAAATGATGTCAATCAAATATCCCCACACCTCACTTTTGCTAGTCCCGAGCAAAAGAAAGAAAAGGAAAAGCATACGAAAAACAAGAAATCCTAACTCACTTTCGTAGGAATCACGGTTGCACTTAGCACGTGCAACAAGCCGTTAAACCTCCTTGTCGCCAAGGAGGAGGAGTGTTGTCTCCTGAGGGTTTTCAGCGGATACACCCACAAAATCCAAACAAAGATGCATTATTCAATCTATAAACTCGACTCGATGGACTCATTTTTATCGATCATTGGACGCGGTAATCCTACGGGCCGACTCTATATATGTAATCCATCCACACACCTAGCCTAATGAATCATTCGTAAAAGTTAATTAAGGACTTAAGTGAAAGACATGGGCAACCTTAACTTCTGAAAGTGATACATTGTGTAATGTCCATTAAGGTTCTTATTTAACTCTTTTTTTTCTTCTTCTTCTTTGGAGCATTATATTGGTTGGTGTTTGATTCTCCCAACGTCGGGTTTCGTGCATCATTGCCTGTGAGGACTTACACTATCACGTACAACTTCCCCCAAATCTCCACATAAGGAAATCCCTACCACCCGTGTAACGGGAGTTCGGTCGGTGCATCCCAAGTCAGATGACTCGAGAACACCAAGCACTACGTCCCCTCGGACCTAATTTCCCGAGTGATAGGAGCCGTGCAAGAAGAGAGAACACTACTTATTCATTTATCTACATGGGAACCAAAACCCCTACACTTACAGTTTCACAAAAAGAGTTTAAGGGCCCTTGACTACGACGAACATCCTTATACTAACATACATAAATTATTTGACTCACTAGGTCGAGGGTGGACTTCTTTATTTGTTTGAGTACTGAAACCCTATGATTTCTCGGCCCCTGAGGGAAAAATGGGGTGTATCCTTACGACTCGATAAGACCTGAAACCAGTAAACTAGATATCTTAATGCATCATGTTCAAGACAATTTTGGGAGCTTTCTTTTTACTTTGCCTCTCAACGGTTTTGCACATGCCAAACATACGCAAAACCCACAGAACATTTTCTTTCACAAATACATAAAGATTTTAAAAGAAATGTGAAAATTTTAAAGCACTAGTGATTGACATAATTTCATGCTTATATTTGTATCTTATATCCATTATCTTTCACCTAAACAATGCTATGTTACGAGTTTTATGTTTAGTTTTTAGGAATAAATAGGTTTGAAGAGATGAAGCATAAAAGGACCCAAAAGCTGGGAAAAAGGACTGAATTGTGAGATTTGGGGACTGAGATGCAAGGAAGAAGGACCTGAACGTAAGACAGAAGGACCTAAGAGCAAAATAGAATACTCCACACCATCATGGGGAATATTTTAGCAATTCGATTCGGGTCGGAGCTCCAACAAACCAAGTAAATGCATCCAAGACCAGAAAATATACCAAGAAAAGCCCACAACAAAAATGAGCAGGATCCGAACCATATAGACCGCCAATTGGCGGTCTATTTTGGGCCAAATCCGCTCAAATTTATCCAGCACGTGTATTAGAGGATGTTTAGGCCATTTGTGGTATTTTTTTAGTCCCACATCGGGGGATTGTCCCGGATTGCCTTTTTCTTTGGCTATAAATAGAACTCTTCACCTTCTATTGTAATCACTCCATATTTTAAGTGGCTATTCTTCCTACTAGAAGTGAGGCCTTGAAGCACACACTAAAGTAGGAGGATGCTACTTGAAATGTGAGTCATTTTATCAATAAAGTTTTCTTTGTTTTGTTCTACTTTTATTGTTTGTGCATGCTTTAGTTTAATTGTCTTTTATTAAATCTAGCTTAGTTAATATGCTTTCCTTTCTTAGTTCAATAATTAGTGTAATGTGTAGTGAGTAGGTCCATCCCCTTTGAGGGGTGGAGTAGATGTTCATACAAGCATTAAAGAATGGAATGAATGCTTTATTTTCAATATGTTGATAAAACATGAGTGTATGCTTGCTTGTTTAGGATAGAATTTATAACTTGATGTGTTTTGTCAAAATGATTAGACACCTCTCATGCTTGTTTAGGTTCTGAAATAAACAACTTGTATATGTAAATGCTAATCAACTAGGTTGGTGAATAGGTTGATAGGTTTTGCCATAACATTTAGACACTTCCTATGCATGATAACACCACCTTCATTTGTGCTTAAAGAATGTGTTCAACACCCACCTCTTTGCATGTGTGTACTCACTCCACCCCCCTTAGGGGTTTTCCCATTCCTGAATTCCAGCATTTCGTTCTTAGCTTGGTTGGTATTTCATCGTTTCTTTCTTTCTTCCGCATTTCGTGCTTCTTTGTGTAGTGTAGCGTAGAGTAGCATAATCAATCATCTTCTCCATTTTTTCCCCACTTGATTTCATGCAAACGAGAGGCTGCTCACCTCCCTAAGGACAACCCGTATTTGCCACCGCTTCAACGTGGCCGTGCACTTGCGGTTAAATTAAAACGTTGAACAAGTTTTTGGCGCCGTTGCCGGGGAGGTGCCAGTCCAGACTCTTGTTTGGACGATTCGAGTGGATTTAATTTGTGTTTTGTAGTTTTTCTTTGTTTCAGGAGACTTGGAGTCGCTAGGAGGAACACCTGGAGAAGTTTGGAGGCATTCTGGGCACTGTAGACCGCCAATCAGCGGTCTGGTGAGCTCATTTTACTCTCTTATTTTTGTGACGTGTTTACATAATTGATGTAGTGATATGGGACTTGATTTGGCATGTTTTGACTTATAGTTTGTCCCAGATCAATAATCACACGTCCTTTAAGCAACTTGGACCCTAAAACCCAAAGCAAAAGATTAGGCATTCTTTTTGTTTAGGTCATGCATCATGTATGTGACTTAGGCATATAGATTGTCTTTCATTTTAGCTTTATTTTCAGCTGCTCAGTGCTGGCGTGAGGTACGCAACTTCTACTCTCATTCATGCATTTCGTATGAACATGCATTAGTTAGTAGGAAGTGCATTGAAACAAGTGTGAGTTGAGCGTTTGTCTAGAGAGTTTATTGCTAGATTTAGACTCCAAAACGCTACTAAGGAGGGGCTGTCCCATAAAAGATAAGGTGGGGGATTTCATCACCCTTTCCTTCACCCCACAAACCACACTAATCAAGAGCCTAATTGTTAAAATCAAGTAGACATTGGCCCTAAGGATTTCAGGTGCATTAGGAGAGTGATCCGGTCCCGACCGTCATGACCTGATCGACGTTGCCCACTTTGTCGATAGTAGGAGAGATGAGATCCCCGGATCTTGGCTCACTTGCTGGGCTTTGTGGTCCTCGTCGTAGGGAGGTGAGGCGTGTTGAGGCCGTGTGACCTCGCAGTTAGGCGTCGTCTAGCTGTAAGGACCTATAGCGACCTTAGGATTGCTTGAACCTTGTTTGCTTGTGTGCTTCTACCTGTATCCATCCGCCGTAGCATAATGACTTCTTCCCTTCTCTCCTGAGTCATTCTTTCTCTCCTGTGTTCCCCCCGTCTTCTCCTCTACGCACATTCTTTGTTAAAAAAAGTTTTGGTTCGCGTGTGTGCACCTTTGTGCATGCTTTCGTGGACACGAGACGAGAGGGGTCGTTTGACGAGGAGCGTTGTCAATCCGGCTTCAGTAATCGATTTCTCGATGCCTTCCTCCTCTCGTGTCGCACACAGTCCCGCTTCAATGACTGCTATTTTCCGTGAGGAGGAGCAGTTGCTGGACCCACCTGTTCGACCTGTTCTTCCAGTTGTCATTCCCATACCTCTCCGTGATCGATGCTACCCGAGCCGTACCGCTCTACCCTCATGCATCATATTGCCTGAGGCAAATGGGAACCATTTTGAGGTTAAGCCTCAGTTTATTTCCATGCTCCTTCACTTCACTGGGAAAGGTGACCCCTATATCTTTCTCAGGGAATTGGAGGAGGTCTGTGCTATGTTCAACCTACAACAACTTAGCACAGACTCCATCCATCTTAGGCTTGTCCCCTTTGCGCTGAAGGATGATGCAAAGAAATGGTTCTACAGCAACCAGGCGAATTCCTTTAGGACTTGGGATGAGTTTCAATCTGCATTCCTCAAGAAGTACTTCACAAATCATCAGACTCAAAAATTGAGGAACGAAATCAATTCGTTCTATCAATTTGAGACCGAAACATTTCATGCATATCTAGAGAGGTTGAAGGAGCTACTATCTTCATGCCCTCACCATGGCATTGAGTATTGGCGTCGTTGTCAGATTGTTTACGTGGGTCTTCACATCCCGTCCCGAACGCTCCTTAAGTCCATGTGTCAAGGAGAGTTCTTGGGAAAGGATAAAAGGGAGGGATGGGCTTTCCTAGAAGACCTTGTTGAGAAAACAATGCAATGGGGGAGTGTAAGGGAGCCACCTGCCTCATCTAGTATAGGAGCGAGGATCGCGAATGCAAACTCGACTAGATCGGGTGCCGCCTTTGCTATCGATGCCACTACGGACACCGAGGCACGCATGATGGCCTTAATGCGCCGTATGGATTTGATTGAGCTCCAAAACCAACAATGTGCCCCTCACATGTCCACATCTGGTTGAGTTCCCTGTCATTCATGTGGCAGGATAGGTCATGTAGAAAGCGAGTGTGCGTCCATTCCTCCTGAGATGGAACATGTCAACTCCATCTATGACAGACCTAGGAATGACCCATACTCATCATCTTATAATCCTGGATGGAGGAACCACCCCAATTTTTCATGGAACCAAAATAATGCCCCGGGTGGTCCTTCAACCTCCCCTCGACCACCTAATCAACCACACCACCTCCCATGCATGCTCATTCATATCAGCAACCCCAAGTTCTAAGCACCAATCCACCAGGTTTCCCAAATTCTAACAACTTTGAAAGCCAGTTTCATTCGCTTGATAACTTGAGTCGTGGACTTGAGAACACTGTGAAAAATTTTATGTCATCCACAAGTCAAGTTCTCACTTCAAATCAGCAGACCATCAAATCTCTAGAGCTTCAGATGGGCCAATTGGTTCAGTCTGTACATGAAAGAGAGAGAGAGGGTCTTTTGTTAGCCAGCCTGAGTCTAACCCCCACATGTACTAGCAACAACACATGCAAAATGAGAATGTGGTACCTCGGGGGAGGCAAGTGAACCATGTGGAGGAACCTGTTCACCATGTCAATTCCATTGTGACCTTAAGGAATGGAAAACAGGTTGACAATCACATTTCCTTGCCACCACCACCATCTATGCAGCCCCTCAGTGGGAATGGTGGTGAAGAAGAGGCTGAGGGCGAGGGTAATACATCAAGGCTTCCTTCTCAGGTACTGCAGAAAACCAACCTGCCAAAAGCTCCTTATCCAAGTAGGTTAACCAAAAAGCAGAGTGACACAATGGACAATATATTAGAGGTGTTTAAGCAGCTAATTGGCGGTCTATTTTGGCCCAAATCCGCTCAAATTTCTCCAACACATGTATTAGAGGATGTTTAGGCCATTTGTGGTATTTGTTTAGTCCCACATCGGGGGATTGTTCCGGATTGCCTTTTTCTTTGGCTATAAATAGAACTCTTCACCTTCTATTGTAATCACTCCATATTTTAAGTGGCTATTCTTCCTACTAGAAGTGAGGCCTTGAAGCACACACTAAAGTAGGAGGATGCTACTTGAAATGTGAGTCATTTTATCAATAAAGTTTTCTTTGTTTTGTTCTTCTTTTATAGTTTGTGCATGCTTTAGTTTAATTGTCTTTTATTAAATCTATCTTAGTTAATATGCTTTCCTTTCTTAGTTCAACAATTAGTGTAATGTGTAGTGAGTAGTTCCATCCCCTTTGGGGGGTGGAGTAGATGTTCATACATGTATTAGAGAATGGAATGAATGCTTTATTTTCAATGTGTTGATAAAACATGAATGTATGCTTGCTTGTTTAGGATAGAATTTATAACTTGACGAGTTTTGCCAAAATGATTAGACACCTCTCATGCTTGTTTAGGTTCTGAAATAAATAACTTGTATATGTAAATGTTAATCAACTAGGTTGGTGAATAGATTGATAGGTTTTGCCATAACATTTAGACACTTCCTATGCATGATAACACCACCTTCATTTGTGCTTCAAGAATGTGTTCAACACCCACCTCTTTGCATGTGTGCACTCACTCCACCCCTTAGGGGTTTTCCCATTCCTGAATTCCATCATTTCGTTCTTAGCTTAGTTGGTATTTCATCGTTTGTTTCTTTCTTTCGCATTTCGTGCTTCTTAGTGTAGTGTAGCGTAGAGTAGCATAATCAATCATCTTCTCCATTTTTTCGCCACTTGATTTCGTGCAAAGGAGAGGCTGCTCACCTCCCTGAGGACGACCCATATTTCCCACCGCTTCAACGCGGCAATGTACTTGCGGTCAAATTAAAACGTTCAACAACTAGGCAGGCAAAAGAAGACAAGTCACCCAACGATTATGTCAAGCAGATAGTCAATATTAAATGCAGCACGCTAACATGTCCCTAGTAGTACAAACAAAAGAAAATGAAATCTAAGGAAAATGACTCGACTATGTACACACATAAAGCACCCCCCACACCTACTTCATGCATTGTCCTCAATGAATGTGAGCATGATACTATATGGATTTAGGCAGGAAAAATGGAAAATCTCACCAACATGAAGTTCATGGTTATAGTGATGGACACAAACCTGAATTCCCTCAAAACCTGTGAGATACTGCAGAAGGGAGACAAATACATGAAGAAATGGGGCCCAAGTAGACAATGGTTGGAGCCCACAACAATCAATGCTCACTCATGGAGTCTTTTATTACTTGCCTTTTCTTTTCCTTTTCTTCAATTATTTTTTCATTTTTCAAATTTTTTTTTCATTTTTCAATTTTTTTAGAGGATATATACATCAACAAAGAGTGTCATAATCATTTGGTCAAGGAACATAAAATGAGAACATCGAGTCATGTGGACCAGAGAATTGCCAAGATGGGCAAACTTCACTGGTATTCTGACGTGTCACGAGGAGTGAAAGGTCAAAGTTGAAAGACTCGAACCCTTCATGATATTGGTTGGGTGTAGGCAACATGAATGAGTGAAGTTGTGTTGCGTCACTAGGGTTTAGTTGCTCATAGGACAAAACCCTCCAACCAATAGGTGGGTGCATCGGAATGAGTTCCTCAAGCTCATTCGATGGATGCAGCAGACCTGCATCACTAAGAATGGGGCGTCTCCCCAAGTCATCCAACAAGGACCTCCCACCATCATTTATATCATCAAGCATAAGCTCGGTTGTTGGTGGGTCCTTGTTGGAGTCAATCTGATTCTCAAAGGGCTCAATAGCCGTAGGATACTGGGTGACGACACCTTCTGGAATGGGCATATGTTGAGGTGTGTCCCCCTCACTAATGGTCTCCACTGAATCATGCAACGAACACTCCCGTTGAACATTCATGTTTGATGCCAGCTCACTCTGTTGCATTGCAAAGACAGGCAATGACTTTTTTCCTGGGCCCACAAACATTCTCAATGGGGTGCATTGGTGTTAGGGGTGTTCGTTGATTTTGCGGTCCTTTCTCTAATTGGCGGATCAGATTAAGATTTAAAGGTTGGTCCATGGGCTCTTGTTGCCTACCAGAGTTGAACACATGAAACTCGACACTCATGTTACCGAATGAGAGCTTCATGAGACCATTTCTACAATTAATTAAGGTATTGGAGGTTGCCAGAAATGGTCTACCCAAAATCAAAGGTATTTGAGAGTGGGCGTTTGCAACAGGATTGGTATCGAGGATGACAAAATCGACTGAAAATATAAAATCTCCAACTTTGAGAAGCACGTCCTCGATAATCCCCTTTGGAATACGAATGGATCTATCCGCCAATTGGAGGGTGATCTTAGTTGGTTTCAATTCTCCCAAGTTCAACTGTTGATAAATAGAAAATGGGAGGAGGTTGACAACCGATCCTAAATCAAGCACTTTATTACTCATACTAGTGTCCCCCATTGTACATTGAATAGTAGGACACCTAGGGTCCTTGTATTTTGTGTAGGTGGGATTGGAAAAAGTGAGCTTACATTTGCAGCCAAGAATGCTTTCTTAGGAACATTGGCCTTCCTGTTGGTTGTGCAGAGATCTTTTAACACTTTGGCATATTGAGGTATTTGTTGGATGACATCCAACAAAGGGATGTTAACCTGCACTTGCTTAAACACCTCTAATATCTTATCCGTTGTGTCACTTTGCTTTTTGGTTAACCTACTAGGATAGGGAGCTTTTGGCAGGTAGGTTTGCTGCGGTGCCTGAGAATGAGGTGTTGGTGTATTACCCTCACCCTCAGCCTCTTCTTCACCACCATTACCACTAAGGGGCTGCATACATGGTGGTGGGTGTGGCAAAGAAATGTGATTGTCAACCTGCTTTCCATTCCTAAAGGTTACAATGGAATTGACATGGTTAACATGTTCCTCCACATGGCTCACTTGCCGCCCCCGAGGTACCACATTCTCATTTTGCATGTGTTGCTGCTAGTACATGCGGGGGTTAGCCTCAGGCTGGCTAGGTGGAGTCCCTCTCTCTCTTTCATGTACAGACTGAGCCAATTGGCCCATCTGAAGCTCTAGAGATTGGATGGTCTGCTGATTTGAAGTGAGAACTTGACTTGTGGTTGACATAAAAAATTTAATTGACTTTTCAAGTCTACGAGTCAAGGCCTCAAGCGAATTGAATCGAGTTTCCATATTGTTGGAATTTGGGAAACCCAATTGATTGGTGATTTGAGCTTGGGGTGGTTGATAAGATTGTGCATGAATGAGAGGTTGGTGTGGTTGCTTAGGTGGTCGAGAGGAGTTTGAAGGACCACTCGGGGTATTATTTTGGTTCCATGAAAAATTAGGGTGGTTCCTCCATCCGGGATTATAAGATGATGAGTATGGGTCATTCGTAGCCCTATCATAGATGGCATTGACATATTCCATCTCAACAGGAATGGACGCCCACTCGCTTCCTACATGACCTATCCTACCACATGAATGACAGGGGACTGAACTAGATGTGGACTTGTGAGGTGCACTATGTTGGTTTTGGAGCTCAATCGAATCCATACGGCGTATTAAGGCCGCCATGCGCACCTCGGTGGCCGTAGTGGTATCGACAGCAAATCCGGCACCCGATCTAGTCGAGTTTGCATTCGCGATCCTCGCTCCAATGCTGGATGATGCTGGGGGTTCCCTCACACTCTCCCACTGCATGGTTTTCTCAGCGAGGTCTTCTAGGAAAGTACATGCCTCCCCTTCATCCTTTCCTAAGAACTCTCCTTGACACATGGACTCAAAGAGCGCTTCGGACGGGATGTGAAGACCCTCGTAGACAATCTCACAAATGCGCCACAACTCGATGCCATGGTGAGGGCATGAGGATAGTAGCTCCTTGAATCTCTCTAAATATGCATGAAATGTTTTGGTCTCAATTTGATAGAACGAATTGATTTCGTTCCTCAATTTTTGAGTCTGATATTTGGAAAGTACTTTTTGAGAAATGCAGATTGAAATTCATCCCAAGTCCTAAAGGCATTCACCTGGTTGCTGTACAACCACTTCTTGGCATCAGCCTTTAGTGCAAAAGGGACTAGCCTAAGATGGATAAAGTATGTGATAAGTTGTTGCAGCTTGAACATAGCACAAACCTCCTCAAATTCCCTGAGAAAGATATAGGGTCACCATTCCCAGTGAAATGAGGGAGCATGGAAATGAATTGAGGCTTAACCTCAAAGTGGTGCATACTCACCTCTATTAATACGATGCACGAGGGTAGCGCGATACGACTCGGGTAGCATCGATCACCTAGAGGTATGGGAGTCACAACAGGACAAACAGATGGAATAAGTGGAACAGGTGGGTCCAACAACTGCTCCTCCTTGCGGAAATGAGAAGCCATTGAACACAGATTATTTGCGACACGAGAGGAAGAAGGCGTCCAGAAATCGACTACAGAAGTAGGATTGACGACACGCCTCGTCAAACGGCTACTATCGTCTCGTGCCCACACAAGCATGCACAAAGGTGCACACACACAAACCAAAACTTCTTCTCTTTATTTTAAACAAAGAATGTGCGTAGAGGAGAAGATGAAGGGACATAGAAGAGAGGGAATGACTCAGGAGAGAAGGGAAGAAGTCCTTATGCTATGGCGGGTTGGTACAGGTCGAATCACACAAGCAAACAAGGCTCAAATAATCCTAAAGTCGCTATAGGTTCTTACAACTAGACGACGCCTAACTGCGAGGTCACACGGCCTCAACACGCCTCACGTCCCTACGACGAGGACCACAAAGCCCAGCAAGTGAGTCAAGATCCGGAGATCTCGTCTCTCCTACTATCGACAGAGTGGGTGACGCCGATCAGGCCATGACGGTCGGGACCGGATAACTCTCCTACTGCGCCTAAAATCCTTAGGGCTAAGGTCTACTTGATTTTAAAATTAGGCTCTTGATTAGTGTGGTTTTTGGGGCAAAGGAAAGGGTGATGAAATCCCCCACCTTATCTTATATGGGATAACACCTCCTTAGTAGCGTTTTGGTGTCCTAATCTAACAATCAACTCTCCAAACAAATGCTCAACTCACACTTGTTGCAATGCACTTCCTACTAACTAATGCATGTTCATACGAAATGCATGAATGAGAGTCGGAAATGCGTACCTCACGCCAGCGCTCAGCAACTGAATGTAAATCTAAAAGAAAAGATAATCTACGTGCCTAAGTCGAGTACAAGGTGCATGACCTAAACAAGAAAGAATGCCTAATCTTTTTCTTTAGGTTTAAAGGTCCAAGTTTCTTAAAGGATGATAGAATATTGATCTAGGGGCAAACTAAAAGTCAGAACATGCCAAATTGATCCCCAGATCACTCTAACAGATAAAGGGACAAGCCAAATAAAGAACAAGAGCAACATAGCTTACCAGACCGCCAGTTGGCGGTCTTAGGCCGCTGATTGGCGGTCTGAAGCTTCCAGTTTGCCTCAGAATTTCTCCAGATTTCTTCTCTTGAGCTTCAGAGCTTCCTGAAACAAAGAAAACTAGAAAACACAAATTAAATCCACTCGAATCGTCGAAACCAGTGTTTGGACTGACACCTCCCCGTCAATGGCGCCAAAAACTTGTTTAATCGTTTTAAATACCGTAATTACACGGCCGCGTTGAAGTGGTGGCAAGTACGGGTCGATCCTTGGGGAGGTGAGTAGCCTTTGGTTTTTCAGAAATCAAGTGACAAAAAATGGGAGAAGAGTTTGTCTATGCTAATCTACACTAAACTACTAAGAAGAAAAATGCAAAGTAAAGCAACTAACGATTACTTCGAATCAAAACTAAAAGAATGTAAAACTAAGCTGGAATAGAAAAGAGCAAAATAGAATACTCCACACCATCATGGGGAGTATTTTGGCAATTCGATTCGGGTCGGAGCTTCAACAAACCATGTAAATGCATCCAAGACCAGCAAGTATACCAAGAAAAGCCCACAACAAAAATGTGCAGGATCATATAGACCGCCAATTGGCGGTCCAAGACCGCTAATTGGCGGTCTATTTTGACCCAAATCCGCTCAAATTTCTCCAGCACATGTATTAGAGGATGTTTAGGCCATTTGTGGTATTTTTTAGTCCCACATTGGGGGGTTGTCCCGGATTGCCTTTTTCTTTGGCTATAAATAGAACTCTTCACCTTCTATTGTAATCACTCCATATTTTAAGTGGCTATTCTTCCTACTAGAAGTGAGGCCTTGAAGCACACACAAAAGTAGGAGGATGCTACTTGAAATGTGAGTCATTTTATCAATAAAGTTTTCTTTGTTTTGTTCTTCTTTTATAGTTTGTGCATGCTTTAGTTTAATTACCTTTTATTAAATCTAGCTTAGTTAATATGCTTTCCTTTCTTAGTTCAATAATTAGTGTAATGTGTAGCTTATTTATGAAATCTAAGGAAAACGACTCGACTATGTACACACATAAAACACCCTCCACACCTACTTCATTTATTGTTCTCAATGAATGTGAGCATGATACTATATGGATTTATGCATGAAAAGGGAAAATCTCACCAACCTGAAGTTCATGGTTATAGTGATGGACACAAACCCGAATTCCCTCAAAACCTGTGAGATACTGAAGAAGGGAGACAAATACGTGAAGAAATGGGGCCCAAGTACACAATGGTTGGAGCCCACAACAATCAATGCTTGCTCATGGAGTCTTTTATTACTTGCCTTTTTTTGAAATTTTTTTCATTTTTCAATTTCTTTTTTCATTTTTCAAATTTTTTACAAGATATATACATCAACAAAGATTCTCATAATCATTTGGTCAAGGAACATAAAATGAGAACATCGAGTCATGTGGACCAGAGAATTGCCAAGATGGGCAAACTTCACTGGTAGTCTGAGGTGTCATGAGGGGTGAAAGGTCAAAGCTGAAAGGCTCAAACCCCTCATGGTATTGGTTGGGTGTAGGCAACATGAATGAGTGAAGTTGTGTTACGTCACTAGGGTTTCGTTGCTCATAGCACAAAACCCTCCAACCAATAGGTGGGTGCATCAGAATGAGTTCCTCAAGCTCATTCGATGCATGCAGCAGACCTGCATCACTAAGAATGGGGCTTCTCCCCAACTCATCCAACAAGGACCTCCCACCATCATTTATATCATCAAGCATAAACTCGGTTGTAGGTGAGTCCTTGTTGGAGTCAATCTGATACTCAAAGGGCTCAATAGCCCTAGGACACGGGGTGAAAACACCTTCTGGAATGGGCATATGTTGAGGTGTGTCCCCTACACTAATGGCCTCAACTGAATCATGCAACGAACACTCCCGTTGAACATTCATGTTTGATGCCAGCTCACTCTGTTGCATTGCAAAGACAGGCAATGGCTTTTTTCCTTGGCCCACAAACATTCTCAATGGGGTGCATTGGTGTTATGGGTGTTCGTTGATTTTGCCGTGCTTTCTCTAATTGGCGGATCAGATTGAGATTTAAAGGTTGGTCCATGGGCTCCTGTTGCCTACCAGAGTTGAACACATGAAACTCGACACTCATGTTACCGAATGAGAGCTTCAAGAGACCATTTCTACAATTAATTAAGGTATTGGAGGTTGCCAGAAATGGTCTACCCAAAATCAAAGGTATTTGACAGTGGGTGTTTGCAACAGGATTGCTATAGAGGATGACAAAATCGACTGAAAATATAAAATCTCCAACTTTGAGAAGCATGTCCTCGATAATCCCATTTGGAATACGAATTGATCTATCCGCCAATTGGAGGGTGATCTTAGTTGGTTTCAATTCTCCCAAGTTCAACTGTTGATAAACAGAAAATGGGAGGAGGTTGACCGCCGATCCTAAATCAAGCAATATATTACTCATGCTAGTGTCCCCTATCGTACACTGATTAGTAGGACACCTACGGTCCTTGTATTTTCTGTAGGTGGGATTGGAAAAGGTGAGCTTACATTTGCAGCCAAGAACGCTTTCTCAGGAACATTGGTCTTCCTCTTGGTTGTGCAGAGATCTTTTAACACATTGGCATATTGAGGTATTTGTTGGATGACATCCAACAAGGGGATGTTAACCTGCACTTGCTTAAACACCTGTAATATCTTATCCATTGTGTCACTTTGCTTTTGGGTTAACCTACTAGGATAGGGAGCTTTTGGCAGGTAGGTTTGCTGCGGTGCCTGAGAAGGAGGCGTTGGAGTATTACCCTCACCCTCAGCCTCTTCTTCACCACCATTTCCACTAAGGGGTGCATACATGGTGGTGGGTGTGGCAAATAAATGTTATTGTCAACCTGCTTTCCATTCCTTAAGGTTACAATGGAATTGACATGGTTAACAGGTTCCTCCACATGGCTCACTTGCCGCCCTCGAGGTACCACATTCTCATTTTGCATGTGTTGTTGCTAGTACATGCGGGGGTTAGCCTCAGGCTGGCTAAGTAGAGTCCCTCTCTCTCTTTCATGTACAGACTGAGCCAATTGGCCAATCTGAAGCTCTAGAGATTGGATGGTCTGCTGATTTGAAGTGAGAACTTGACTTGTGGTTGACATAAAAAATTTAATTGAGTTTTCAAGTCTACGAGTCAAGGTCTCAAGCGAATTGAATCGAGTTTCCATATTGTTGAATTTGGGAAACCCGATTGATTGGTGATTTGAGCTTGGGGTGGTTGACAAGATTGTGCATGAATGGGAGGTTGGTGTGGTTGCTTAGGTGGTCGAGAGGAGTTTGAAGGACCACTCGGGGCATTATTTTGGTTCCATGAAAAATTAGGGTGGTTCCTCCATCCGGGATTATAAGATGATGAGTATGGGTCATTCCTAGCCCTATCATAGATGACATTGACATATTCCATCTCAAGAGGAATGGACGCCCACTCGCTTCCTACATGACCTATCCTACCACATGAATGACAGGGGACTGAACTAGATGTGGACTTGTGAGGTGCACTATGTTGGTTTTGGAGCTCAATCGAATCCATACGGTGCATTAAGGCCGCCATGCGCTCCTCGGTGGCCGTAGTGGTATCGACAGCAAATCTGGCACCCGATCTAGTCGAGTTTGCATTCGCGATCCTCGCTCCTATGCTGGATGATGCTGGGGGTTCCCTCACACTCTCCCACTGCATGGTTTTCTCAGCGAGGTCTTCCAGGAAAGTACATGCCTCCCCTTCATCCTTTCCTAAGAACTCTCCTTGAGACATGGACTAAAAGAGCATTTGGGACGGGATGTGAAGACCCTCGTAGACAATCTCACAAAGGCGCCACAACTCGATGCCATGGTGAGGGCATGAGGATAGTAGTTCCTTGAATCTCTCTAAATATGCATGAAATGTTTTGGTCTCAAGTTGATAGAACGAATTGATTTCGTTCCTCAATTTTTAAGTCCGATATTTGGAAAGTACTTTTTGAGAAATGCAGATTGAAATTCATCCCAAGTCCTAAAGGCATTCACCTGGTTGCTGTACAACCACTTCTTCCTTTAGTGCAAAAGGGACTAGCCTAAGATGGATAGAGTCTGTGATAAGTTGTTGCACCTTGAACATAGCACAAACCTCCTCAATTTCCCTGAGAAAGATATATGGGTCATCATTCCCAGTGAAATGAGGGAGCATGGAAATGAATTGAGGCTTAACCTCAAAGTGGTTCTCATTTGCCTCTGTTAATACGATGCATGAGGGTAGAGCGATACGGCTCGGGTAGCATCGATCACGTAGAGGTATGGGAGCCACAACAGGACAAATAGGTGGAACAAGTGGAACAGGTGGGTCCAGCAACTGCTCCTCCGTGCAGAAATGAGAAGTCATTGAACACAGATTATGTGCGACACGAGAGGAAGAATGCGTCAAGAAATCGACTACTGAAGTAGGATTGACGACACGCCTCGTCAAACGGCTACTCTCGTCTCGTGCCCACACAAGCATGCACAAAGGTGCACACACACAAACCAAAACTTCTTCTTTTTATTTTAAACAAAGAATGTGCGTAGAGGAGAAGACGGAGGGACACAGAAGAGAGGGAATGACTCAGGAGAGAAGGGAAGAAGCCCTTATGCTATGGCGGGTGGGTACAGGTCGAATCACACAAGAAAACAAGGCTCAAACAATCCTAAAGTCGCTATAGGTTCTTACAACTAGATGACGCCTAACTGCGAGGTCACACGGCCTCAACACGCCTCACCTCCCTACGACGACGACCACAAAGCCCAGCAAGTGAGTCAAGATCCGGAGATCTCGTCTCTCCTACTATCGACTGAGTGGGTGACGCTGATCGGGCCATGACGGTCGGGACCGGATAACTCTCCTACTGCGCCTGAAATCCTTAGTGTCAATGTCTACTTGATTTTAAAATTAGGCTCTTGATTAGTGTGGTTTTTGGGGCAAAGGAAAGGGTGATGAAATCCCCCACCTTATCTTATATGGGATAGCCCCTCCTTAGTAGCGTTTTGGCGTCCTAATCTAACAATCAACTCTCCAAACAAATGCTCAACTCACACTTGTTGCAATGCACTTCCTACTAACTAATGCATGTTCATACGAAATGCATGAATGAGAGTCGGAAATGCGTACCTCACGCCAGCGTTCAACAACTGAAAGTAAAGCTAAAAGAAAATATAATTTATGTGCCTAAGTCGAGTACATGGTGCATGACCTAAACAAGAAAAATGCCTAATCTTTGCTTTAGGTTTTAAGGTCCAAGTTGCTTAAAGGATGATAGAATATTGATCTAGGGGCAAACTAAAAGTCAGAACTTGCCAAATTGATCCCCAGATCACTCAAACAGATAAAGGAACAAGCCAAATAAAGAACAAGAGCAACATAGCTTACCAGACCGCCAGTTGGCGGTCTTAGGCCGCTGATTGGCGGTCTGAAGCTTCCAGTTTGCCTCAGAATTTCTCCAGATTTCTTCTCTTGAGCTTCAGAGCTTCCTGAAACAAAGAAAACTAGAAAACACAAATTAAATCCCCGTCATTGGTGCCAAAAACTTGTTTAATCATTTTAAATACCGTAATTACACGGCCGCGTTGAAGCTGTGGCAAGTACGGGTCGATCCTCAGGGAGGTGAGTAGCCTTTGGTTTTTCAGAAATCAAGTGGCAAAAAGGGAGAAGAGTTTGTCTATGCTAATCTACACTAAACTACTAAGAAGAAAAATGCAAAGTAAAGCAACTAACGATTACTTCGAATGAAAACTAAGAGAATGTAAAACTAAGCTGGAATAAAGAAGAGAAAGACCCCTAGGGGTGGAGTGTGTGCACACATGTAAAAAGATGGTGACGAATGCATTCTATAGGCACAAATGTAGGTAGTGTTTTCATGCATAGAAAGTGTCTAAAGGTTATCGCAAAACCTATCAATCCATTCACTAACCTAGTTGATTAACATTCTTATACACAAGCTGGTTATTTCAGAACCTAAACAAGGATGGGAGGTGTCTAAGATGTGTGGCAAAACCCATCAAGTGTAGTATTCTACTCTAACAAGCAAGCATACATTCACATTGATCAACACAATAAAAATATAAAGCATTCATATCCATTCTTTAATGCATGTATGAACATCATCTCCACAACCAAAGGGGGATGGATCTACTCACTACACATTATTCTTACAATTAAACTAAAGAAGAAAGGAAACATTCTAACTACTTTAGCCTACAATCAAAGAAATAAAACTAATCTAAGCATGCATAAAGAAACAACATAAGAACAAAATAGTGGAAAATTTATTTTATTAAATGACTCACATCACTAGCAGTATTCTTCTCCACCTTGAGATTTTTCTCCAAGGCTTACTCCAAGTAGAGAGAATGCCACCAAGCAATGGGTGAATACAAAGGAAGGTGAGGAGTTCTATTTATAGGCATGGAAAAAGGTGATCCGGGACAATCCCATGGTATAGGACTAAACAAATATAAGAAATAGACTAAATACACACTAATACGCGACCCTACAAAATCTTAGCGGATCCGGATCAAAACAGACCGCCAATCAGCAGTCTATATTGTTTGGATCCGGCCGTTGTTTCGTGTGGGCTTTTCTGGATGTCTTTGGTAGTGTTTGATGCATCTACTTCACTTGTTGGAGCTCCAACCCGAATAGAATTGCCAAAATACTCTCCATGTAACGCCCCCGATCTCGTGGGTACACACACTGGGAAAGACTACGAGTGCCGCGATCAGAGACCTCCGCGACGACCGAAGTAGTTACCAAAGACAGACCAAACAATGACTCAACAATAAATAGAGACATCATACATGGATAGACTAACATAAAACATAGATAAAAAGTGAGAGATTATCCATATATGGTAATAAGGTCAACTACATTAGATCGACTTCAAAAGGGAAATACGTCATAAATAATGCGGAAGCAAAAGACAGACTGAAGAATCTGGTCGACGTGACCCTCATGTACAGAATCTTCGACTACTCGTCCTGTCTACCCTGTAGGAATCTAAGTACCTGCAAGCACCACATCAACATATGCGTGAGTTTTCTATAAGAAAACCCAGTATGCCCCTGGCCCAATCGGATATATGGAAGAATGCATGCAATCTATCTAAGACAAAAGCATCCGAAACACAAACAGAAAAGCATCAAACGCAACAGAAGGCTACGACTCCATAAGCCGTGCCGGTCGGACGCACCCGAATCATTCCTCGAAAGGAACCAGAACACCAGCCTCGCTGGTCAAAGGCGGTCACTCGACAGTGACCCACCGCTCGGCACAAAGTGGTGCGCCGGATAAGTGTCCCAATTCACGGCAAGCGTCCTACATGGTTCCATCGCAAACTTGGGAACAAATACCCTGAGACAGAATGGCAGCACGTCTGCCCAGAACTTATCTTACGCTTGGCCTCCCAATGTGAAGGTCTTATACGAATGTCCTCTGAAGCTAGAGGACCCACGTGTGGCCCTTCGCCCGAGAAAACAGAACGTGCCATGAATTATTAATCAGATTAAATGCAATGCAAGCTACTTAAGCATCTAAAATATCATGCAGCTATGGGATACAGAATGAGCTCAAGGAAGAGTATCCGGATATCCTCCAAACTTCCCCCAAACAACTCAGAATCAGAACATCCCAATCAGGAATCAAACAAAACTCACAACAGCAAGCAATCATAACCGGATCGGCAAATCAAGATAATAGCTAATCGAGTCATCTACAGGTCATGATAAAGATGTTATAAGGTCTGATATCCTAAGGGTCATACATAACCATATCATAACACTTTACTTCAGTAACATATAGACATGAAAGACGCAATAGGATGATGCATTACAGCTAGATATATCAAAATCAAACTCCACACTAATTGATAGCATGCATCCTTAATTTCAGAGTGTATATGCGATGCTAACTGAAATCTCAGAGCATGATCATAGTTGATATGAGTATGGATTACATGTATATCAGTAGGATAATCATGTTGGAACATGCATAAAATATCAGTAGACAATATAGATCTCTAAACTAGCATACATGTGTGCAACGGGTTAATATGTTGCTTTAGAATATGACACGATCAACACATGATATGAAAGAGCCCATTTACATTCATAAGTGCATGCATAAATAAAACAACAGGAATACACACACATCAGATCATATAAACACATTATATCTGCTACTGAAATACAACAAGTCATATATAGCAAAACACATTCAACACATAGCACACGATAACTTACAATATGCAAGCTAACAAGTTCAATCAACTCACAACCAGATGCATGAGCCCCTGACCACTCCAACCCCGTGCTTAGAGTATCCCTCTCACGCGGTCCATGGTGGGAGACGGTCAGTAGAGATCCATCCAAGCAACTCAGCCCAACAACCGGGCAAGTTGATGCATATGGTGCACTAACCGCACAGCTAGCCCATTCAAGCGCACCCTGCTCCGACCAAGCTAGCCCATCCAGATCCCCCTCACCCTTAGCCTCCCTAGGGTCGTTCCACACCCCATCCTGACCCCAGCCACCGTCTAGAAGGGTTGGACCAGCCAGCCAACCGAAACAAAGAGTGAAGAGGGTTGAAGAAAAAACCTAGTCGGATCTTGTGTGCACAAGCCACACCCAACCAGATCCGTGTCCACTCCAAAACTCAGCCCAGAAGAAACCTCATCACTCCTGGTCGGACCTCACTGGAGCTTGCCGGAGGCCCGTGTTGGATTTCGTGCCCTATAGTATGTATATATTTTCGAAATTTTATAAACATATAGGATCGTAGTATTCATATTTTCTTCGATTTTCATATAGACATGTATTTGTTTATCCTAATTATTTAACATGCATTAGAATAAACAAATAATTGCAAAGAGGATCATACCTAGAGGTTCTCTAAAACCTCTCGAAGATCCGGAGTCGCGTTGACGGTCAAATCGCCCGGTGGATTGCCTCTGAGTATTCACCAAACTCTAAACGAGATTGGAGAGAGAAGAGCTAGCCTCTCAATCTCCAATAGGGTTTAGAATCTAATTACTAACCCCTTTTTAGTTCCCTTGAGAAGATGATCTCTTAAAAACTAAAACTAAGCTTAAGAATTAAGGAAATTTCGGAGAATTATGGAGAGAGTTTTTGCATGAGAAAAAAACAATGAATTAATTTGAGGTAATGAGATAAACTTGTATTTATAAGTTCTCTCCAAATTACCTATTCATGTGCAACCTCTTGCCCATGATTTCATGCAAACTTCCATCTAACCATCCATTATTTGCTAACAAATAATCTCAGCCACGAATTAAATCAAGTATGGACTAATTCCATGCATGATCTAATTAATTCTTAAATTTATTCTGCAGAAAACCGTCTGGACCGGTCGACCGTTTGGAGGTTCGGTCGACCGCTCGAACCAAGTTTTGGTCGACCGTTCGATATTCGGTCGACCGCTCGCAACAATAAAATATTTCATCGCAATGTTCGGTCGACCGACCGATAGATTCGGTCGACCGGTCCGAACAGACGAAAATTCCCTGTTATCGGTCGAGACGTGTCCGGTCGACCGTTTACGGTTAATCGGTCGACCGTTTGTGCACTGTACTGCAGACTTGTCAAATTTCGGTTTAACCCCTACAAAATTTGACTTTTTGGGATTAGTATTAAATTCACAACTTATGTAACATATTATCCTATGTAATGATCACTCATTACACCCATAATATTCACATCACATATTAATTTAATTTAGATTCTAATTATGTTATTAATCACAACATAATTTTGATTTTGCTTGTTCACCCCATGTGTCATATTTTCTACATGAAACCCGACACATCTTATGAACTCAAAATACCCATTTCTCGTTTCCCAGTTTTGTGGTGTGACCTATGGGAGGATCTAAACAAAGTTGGCAGTGATATTAAGAACTTAATATCACAAACTATAAGCGATATCTAGCTACACATTACGGCTCCCAATTAGTTAGATGTCTTAATTCCACTTGAATCAAAACCCGATCCATTTAGTGATGGAGTGCACCACTTGTGTCCGTCCCTTGCCTCATGATATTAAGAATACACACAAAGTAGTATTGTGTCATCTTTGTATTAGTATTCATTTCTTGATCTCTTTAAGCTAGTTATAAATATGTGACTTAACTCAAATCACATTGTGCACATTATAACTTTGCTTTATCAAGGGGCCCACTAATATCATCACTCAATTAAGAGGGGCAACGATAGTCTTTTGACTAACTATCTTCTCCAACAAAAGTCATACTTAACCAACCAATGCCTTTACACTACACTTATCGATAGCTTAAGACACTAGTCTAATCAAGCATTTCTTAAGTGATCGGATATAAGTCTCATATCAAAGGACCAAGGACACAGTAAAATATTAATGACACAGAAACACATTTCTATATTATTTTATTTATTAGGTCTATTCAGTATACAAAAGTAATATCTTCCTCTTTTGTGTACCCGTGTTGTCACACACTTGTAGTGCTACAATGATCTATGACCAACACGACAATTTTAACTCGGTAATTAATGTCCCATGTTAATTACCATGATTACGAATATCTTTTGGTTTATGTAAACCAATATCTTTTAGAGATCTACGGTTAAGGACCAAGAGCCTCTTCCTTAACACTTCTAAAAGACGAATAACATAAACAAAGAACAAAATGATTTCTCAATCAATTCATAATAATTGACATTTAAAAGCAAAACTTTTAGAACACATTTCCTTCAATCTCCCACTTGTTATCAAAGTTTTCTTTCACATACATTCTCAATGCATAAAACAATAATAACTAGGGTAACCTTCCCAAATCACCTATCAAGCCAATCCACATGGATCCTCGGATCCATGGACTCAAAATATATTTCGTCTCTTAGCTTGGTATGGAGGTTTGTTGAATGGATCAGTTGTGTCACTGTTGTGTCCACCTATTTATTTATTTTGTCTTTCGTGGGCGGTTGGGTTAGCTGTAGTGATATTACTCCTAACTACACTAGCTCATACCTCCACCTTCGATAATGATGACACATCATCATTCCAACCTCCTATTGTCAAGAATTCCTATGAGAATTGCATCAAAATAGCCCTCGGCTATTTTCTCCTTTGTTTTCCATAAACAAGAACCTTATCTTTAGTCCGGTTAAGGTACTTCAGAATATTCTTGACCGCAATCCTACGATTAGGACTTGCGTTGGATTGGTGACCTCTTGTCACGTTTAGAGCATACGAGATATTGAGTCTTGTGCAAGTCATCGTGTACATGGTCCTTCCTTTTACCGAAGCATAAGGGATACCTTCATGTACTCAAAGTCTTTGTGTGATTGAGCACGTTGAGACTTCTTGAGTTGCACACCTATACTCATACTTATTGGCACATTGCCCATATCAGAATTGTTCACCCTGAACATTTCCAAGACCTTGTCAATGTATGCACGTTGACTGAAGCCAATGAGTCTACGGGATGTATCTCAATGTATCTTGATTCTAAAGATGTGTTGAGCCTCATCCTTTTCTTTTCATTGAAATGCCGATTTTAATGAAATTTCTCGTTTGCTAATGCTAAGGTATATGATTGCTCATGAGCAATATGTCATCGACATATAAGATCAGGAGTACTACATGGCTCCCACTAATCTCCTTGTATCAACAAGGTTTTCCTTTACATTGAATGAAGTGAATCTTCTTCACCTCTTCGTCAAAGCGTTTGTTCCAACTCCTCGATGCTTGTTTCAATCCATAAATGGATTCTCGAAACTTGCATTTCTTCTCGCTATTATTTGGATCATAAAACCTTGAGGTTGTACCATGTACATATCCTCCTCCAAGTTCCTGTTTAAGGAACGCCATTTTGATATCCATCTTCCATATCCCACAATTGTGAAATGCGGTAATAGTGAGCATAATCTGAATAGATTTTAATATGACAACTTCTCAAAAATTTCATCAAAGTCAAATTCTTGAATTTGAGTATAACTTTTGTTACAAGCCTTGTTTTGTAGGTTGTCAAGTTACTATCCATGTCTATCTTCCTCCTAAAAGCTCATTTATACCAAATGATATTTTCTCTTGAGGAAGGCAAATCAAGTTCCATACTTGATTACCATACATGGATTCTACTTCGGATTCCATGGCTTTTAACCATAGTATGGAGTCTTTTCTTTCCATTGCTTCTTGGAAGGTCGAGGGATCTTTGGTATCTAGTACCATGATCTCATGAAGTCCCACATACTTATTGGGTTTCTTCCTGTCCCTCATTGACCTTCTTAGTTCTTTTGGTTCTTCTCGTGTCTCTCGAACTTCTTCCACAATCTCTTGAGGAATAGGTTCATGTTCGACTCTCGAACGCACACTAGGTGAGGATGATTGAGATTCTCTCACAATTTCTTGTAAGGATCTCTCGCTCATGCTCCCACTAACCAAATGAATCTCGGTTGGGCCTTCATGATTTTGAATGCAACATTCACATCATGATCTTGTAGAGTATCTTGAGTTTCCTCAAGCTTAACTCCACTCCCACTACTTTTCTCTCTTTTCCAGAAATTCCAGAAAAACCATATCTCTCTCTACAATGTTTCGATTGGAGGTGATACACTAAAAGTAGTATCCTCTTATCATACGATGACAACCTATAAAGAAGCTTATCCGCTTTTGGTTGAAGCTTGGTCGACATCAATTTCTTGATGTATACCTCACAACCCCAAATCTTGAGAAAGTCGAGCTTAGGTGTCTTTCAACTCCATAGCTCACAAGACATTTTCTCCACGGATTTGGATGGAACATTATTTAGTGAGTTTGTCATTATTTGTAGTGCATAATTCCAAAAGTAAATACGAAATTTAAATTGACTTATTATTGATCAAACCATGTCGAGCAATATCATGTTCCTACTTTAGGAATGAGTCAAATTAGGTATCCTAAGCACTCACCCCTACGAACCTTTCACGGAGACTCGATATTCTTGTTGAGTCGGTTCACTACTTCATCCTCGAATTCCTTGAACTTGTCAAAGAATTCACTTTTGCTTCCCATTAGACAAATATAGCCATAATGACTATAGTTGTCCGTGAACAAAATGAGGTACCTTAAACCGTCTCTTGCACTTGTACTTATCGAACCATATACATTAGAATGTATCATATCCAATTAGCTATTCGTTTTCGTTCCTTTCTTCTTGAAAGGTCTTTTGGTCATTCATTTGACCAATCCGATAGTGCTACATGATTGTATCATTCACGTGAGTTATCTTAGTTCCTTTTGTTATTGTTTGTTTGAGTTTGTTTATTATTCATTTCAAGCAAATAGAAACCATTCTATACGAATGTATTTGCATAGAAATTTCCATTCTTTGATATAGACAAGCAAGAATTAAAATATTTATTAAAATTTATCCATATCTAAAACTTGATACAGAAATGTTCTTGCTGATCGAAGGCATATAACAAACATTCTTCAAGGTACAAATTTAAATCACTAGACTATTGAAGTTCCATAGAATCTTGTACAATCGCAGCGATGCTTGTACTATTTCCAATCTTCAATATCATCTCGTTCTCCACGAGTTCCTTGCTATCCTTCAATAGTTGCACATCAAAATTATGTGAGCACAAGATCTGGTAACTATTACCATATCAGGGACAGAGGTGATTAAATTTATCTCAATAACAAACATACCTACGACGTTTCTCGGGCGCCTACGTTCAATCATTTCATTTTCATGGTCTTCCTTGTACTTGGGGCAATTAGGTCGGATGTGTCCCTTTTCACCGCAGTGAAAGTACTCCGTGTTGGGAGTTGGAGATTTGAAAGATTTCCCCCTTGAGGCATTCCCATGAGCACCTCCTACTCCCTTGCTCTTGATTGACGTATCTTTGGTAAATTTGCCTTCACCTTTGTTGATCTTTTTGCTCCTCTCATGGACGACTAGGACGTGATTGTCTCGACCCTTGCCCATGTCAACTTCTGCCGTTTTGAGAGCGTTGTGAAGCTCCTCAAGACTCACCCCTTTTTGACGCACATGATAGTGCATCACAAAGTCCTTAAAGGACGGGGCTATAGAGCCAAGAATCAGATCTTCGGCAATGTCCTCGGGCATTGGAGAAGAGAGCTTCGACAATTTCTCAAGGTATCCTTGCATCGTGAGAAAATGCATGGACACCGATGTTCCCTCCGCCATGTGGCACCTTGGGAGTGTGATGGTGGTCTTATAGCGCTCCTTTCGGGCACTATCCATGAACATCTTTGTTAAAGCTTCCATGGTCTTCTTGGGTTTTGAATCCAAGTATTTCGTTTGAAGCGAGTCACCCATGGATGCCAACATTAGACCGTGAACTTGGTTCTCTTGGTCTTCCCACTTGGCTATCGCCTCTTTCTCATTACCGGTTGCCTTCTCATTCAATTTTGGGATTTCACCATCCAAAATACGAAATAGTTTTTCAAACCTCAACACGATATTAAGATTGAGTTTCCATTTCATGAAGTTTGAGCCATCATTTTGCAAAGGATTCTTTTCGATCATAGATCGCACAATTGGTTGGATATTAGACATTTCTACAAAATAAATTATACATGATCTTAATGTCAATTTTATGTTTTAAAATACATACATATATATCGAATATAAATGTAAATACTGCAAATAATTTTTTTCCCGTAAATGCAGTAATCCAAGATCCCATTAATTGTAACATAGACTAGCTAAGGGCTATCGAGTATATTACAATATCAAGGTAAGAAAAACATTTTCTAATCACAACATTTTTGAATTTTAGCAATATTAGCATCTTAAAACTCTTGCGATTCTTGTCGTTTTAATTATGAGGGAATATGACCTATCCTCGTAAGAAAAACTTTTTCCCAAAACCGAGTGAGGGCTCTAGGTGATGTTAAGAAAACTTATTTTCATTTGATACGAGATACGTTTATCCATTGTATTCACAACTAAACATACTTGGGGTTCACTAGGGTAAAACACACCTCATATATTTAATCGTGGCAAACAATAGACAACCATTATATCTCCCACTATTCCCAAAGATGGAGGGAGCTATCTCCTGCTAAGTGCGAGCAGAGTATCCCTCGATCAATGGCTGCTAGTGGATGAAATAAGAAGGAAAATTACTCTTAATTTTGTTGGACAATTTCATTTATTAACATGTGATTCGGAATTTTAGTTATCATGCATATTATCATTGATACACATCCTAACATTCAATCACATTCATCACATGCATAGCAGAAATTAAAAACAGAAATTAAACCATTCACACAATCCACATCGTGTGAGTTTATATGTTCCCTCCGATCCTGGATCCTCAATCCCTGATCTTTGATGAATGTGATTGAATGTTAGGATGTGTATCAATGATAATATGCATGATAACTAAAATTCCGATCGATGATCTTTGATCCTAACTAAAATTCCGATCGATGATCTTTGATCCTAACTAAAATTCCGATCGATGATCGATGTTAGAATGTCATAGATAATCCCTGATCTTTGATCCTCGATCGATGCGCTACAGCGGCGACTTCCTCTTGCACCGGAGATGTAGATTTTACAGAAAATAAACATGCTCATCACATTCGATAAAAACCGACTAGTGCAAGTCCTATGTAAAAACCTCTCATATGAAAATGGAATTATCTAAAAGACGGAAAGCTAGAATTTTGGCTTTTACATACACATAAGCCCCTATATAATAATGATTACATACATTCATAGTTGCTGATTTGGAACATATAAACTCACAATTCCTGCAAAGAGAACTCGAGCAACGCATACACGCATGTCCAATCTAAACTATTTAATCTAGATTATCAAGCATCTAAAATCAAACAATTCTAGAAAAAATCATTTCAAATCCATTAAAATGATTTTCATGCATCCATAGTTCAAAATTAATTATTTTGAACCGTTGTTCATCCAATTTCCAAAAGGAAAGATGAACATTAGATCTTTTCGGTTTTGTTGATTCCTTAATAAAATAATCATTTAAAATAAAACGAAAATTCTATAAATTAGACAAAAGTCTAAATTTCAATTCTAACAATCATGTGAGATGTTTTAAAACATATAAAACCATCAAAACGAATTTATTAGAATTTTATCAACAAAAACACCGAAAAACTCGAAACAGACATAAACCGAATTGTTTTGATTCTAGATGGTAGTCTAAATTAATTTTATAGTTTAAATCAAAGATAATATGAATCAAAAGCTCTGATACCACTATTGGATTTCGTGCCCTATAGTATGTATATATTTTCGAAATTTTATAAACATATAGGATCGTAGTATTCATATTTTCTTCGATTTTCATATAGACATGTATTTGTTTATCCTAATTATTTAACATACATTAGAATAAACAAACAATTGCAAAGATGATCATACCTAGAGGTTCTCTTAAACCTCTCGAAGATGAGTCGCGTTGACGGTCGAATCGCCCGGTGGATTGCCTCCGAGTATTCACCAAACTCTAAACGAGATTGGAGAGAGAAGAGCTAGCCTCTCAATCTCCAATAGGGTTTAGAATCTAATTACTAACCCCTCTTTAGTTCCCTTGAGAAGATGATGTCTTAAAAACTAAAACTAAACTTAAGAATTAAGGAAATTTCGTGGAGAATTATAGAGAGAGTTTTTGCATGAGAAAAAACAATGAATTAATTTGAGGTAATGAGATAAACTTGTATTTATAAGTTCTCTCCAAATTACCTATTCATGCACACGATAGAGACGTGTCCGGTCGACCGTGCATGATCGGTCGACCGTTGTGCACTGTACTGCAGACTTGTCAAATTTCGGTTTAACCCCTACAAAATTTGACTTTTTGGGATTAGTATTAAATTCACAACTTATGTAACATATTATCCTATGTAATGATCACTCATTACATCGCATAATATTCACATCACATATGAATTTAATTTAGATTCTAATTATGTTATTAATCATAACATAATTTTGATTTTGCTTGTTCACCCCATGTGTCATATTTTCTACATGAAACCCGACACATCTTATGAACTCAAAATATCAATTTCTCGTTTCCCAATTTTGTGGTGTGACCTATGGGAGGATCTAAACTAAGTTGGCAGTGATATTAAGAACTTAATATCACAAGCTATAAGCGGTATCTAGCTACACATTACAACTCCCAATTAGTTAGATGACATAATTCCATTTGAATCAAAACCCGATCCATTTAGTGATGGAGTGCACCACTTGTGTCCGTCCCTTGCCTCATGATATTAAGAATACAGACAAAGTAGTATTGTGACATCTTTGTATTAGTATTCATTTCTTGATCTCTTTAAGCTAGTTATAAATATGTAACTTAACTCAAATCACATTGTGCACATTATAACTTTGCTTTATCAAGGGGCCCACTAATATCATCACTCAATTAAGAGGGGAAATGATAGTCTTTTGACTAACTAACTTCTCCAACAAAAGTCATACTTAACCAACCAATGCTTTTACACTACACTTATCGATAGCTTAAGACACTAGTCTAATCAAGCATTTCTTAAGTGATCGGATATAAGTCTCATATCAAAGGACCAAGGACACAGTAAAATATTAATGACACAGAAACACATTTCTATAATATTTTACTTATAAGGTCTATTCAGTATACAAAAGTAATATCTTCCTCTTTTGTGTACCCGTGTTGTCACTCACTTGTAGAGCTACAATGATCTATGACCAACACGACAATATTAACTCGGTAATTAATGTCCCATGTTAATTACCATGATTGCGAATATATTTTGTTTTATGTAAACCAATATCTTTTAGAGCTCTACGGTTAAGGACCAAGAGCCTCTTCCTTAACACTTCTAAAAGACGAATAACATAAACAAGGAACAAAATGATTTCTCATTCAATTCATAATAATTGACATTTAAAAGCAAAACTTTTAGAACACATTTCCTTCAGCCCGGTCCCTCTGGCTGCTCCACAGCCAGCCCCATCTAGCGCATGCTACATGTACACGCTAGAAGGGAACTCGGTTGATGGTGCAACCGATTGCACCAACTACCAACATGGTGCTGGCCGGCCCTCCAGCCAACACCCCCCTCCCACAAAGCTCTTTAAGGGTCAGTAGCATACCTGAATTCACGAAAAGCTTTGCCCGAGATCACTGGAGATCCGCCCACCCAGATCTTCGTCTAATTGCTCCCAAAAGATGCACTCTCGCTTGCTCCACTTGACCCAGAGCTCCAGCCGCTAGCACGCCGGAGAGGGTCTGAATTTCGTAGGTGAGGGAGTGAGAGGGTAGGGATGGCTTGGGTTGAGGGGGTTTTGTTTGTAAACAACCCTCCAACTTTCATAGCCTTCATGGCTATTCAAGTCACATCAAGGAATGCCAAAAATGGCACCATTCCAAAGGCATCCAAAAGCGACGAAATAATGTGCATCCAAACCCCAAACGCAACCCTTCCGATTCCACTCCACTTCAACATGGACTCAGCCCAAACTCGCACCATTCACCCCCTCGGATCGGATTGAGTCTATCAAGCCAGCAAATGCGTACTCGCCCGGTGAGTCACACTCGATTGACCGACAAGGAACCCGATTAAAAATAAGCATACAAACACACCACAAACACAATTAGATAATCTAAGAACTAAATTATACATAAATGAGGAGAGTGGACTTATCATTATTGTAGCAGGAGAGTGGGTCTTACACTCCATGATGGTGTGAAGTATTCTTGTTTGCTCATTGGTCCTTTGATCTTACATTCAGGTCCTTCGATCTTCCATCTTAGTCCTTGAGTCTCTCAACTCAGTCCTTTTTCATGCGTTTAGGTGCTTTTATGCCTCTTCTCGTCACACCTATTTATTTCTGAAATTCAAACATAAAACTCGTCACGTAGCATTGTTTAGGTGAAAGATAATGGATATAAGATACAAATATAAGCATGAAATGATGTCAATCAATAATGAAACAGGAAAATATAATTTCAGAAACAATTCATAAGTGAATTCAAGATGTCAACAACATAACATACATACTACATTAATATGCATCATCAATAATTGTTTTCAATATTACCCATCCGTTCGACATGTTCCCCAAATGTCTTTGGTGCCAAACCTTTAGTCAATGGATCCGCAACCATTAAATTGGTGCTAATGTGTTCAATTGACACCGTTTGTTTCTGAACTTCTTCTTTAACAGCATAATATTTCAATTCAATGTGTTTAACACTTTTTGAATACTTGTCATTCTTAGAAACGAAGACTGCTGCAGCATTATCACAGTAAAATTTTCAGCGTCTTGGCAATAGAATTGACAATTCCAAGCTCTAAAATATAATTCCGCAACCATAAACCATGAACAGTAGCCTCAAAGCATGCTACAAACTCAGCCTCCATAGTGGACGCAACAATGACAGACTGCTTCACACTCTTCCAAGATATTTCTCTTCCAGCAAAAAGAAACAAATATCCAAATGTAGATTTTCTAGTATCTACACAACCTTCAAAGTCTGAATTATAATATCCAATAACCTCGAGGTGATCAAACTGCCTATAAGTGAGCATGTGATCCTTCGTTCCTTGTAAGTATCTCAATACTTTCTTCGCATCTCTCCAATCATCTATTCCACCTTTGATATCTACCCAGCATACCGACAACAAAATTGATGTCTGGTCGAGTACAAGTCCGTGCATACATAAAACTTCGAACAATGGATGCATAAGGAATATTCTCCATTTGTTTGTGTTCCAATTCATTCTTTGGACATTGATTAAAATTAAATTTATCCTCTTTCTGAATTGGAACAACACCTGCTGAACAACTTTCCATCTTAAATCTCTCCAAAACTTTGTTAATATATGCTTTCTGAGACAACCCTAACAATCCTTGTGATCTATCATGGAATATTTTTATTCCTATTACATATGATGTCTCACCCATATCTTTCATTTCAAGGTTGTTAGAGAGAAATTTCTTGGTTTCATGTAATAAACAAATATCATTAGTAGCTAGCAAGAGATCATCAATATACAAAATCAGAAATATAAATTTACTCCCACTGACCTTCAGATATATATATCGATCAACGACATTTTTATTAAATCCAAAGGATGTAATGGTATCATCAAACTTGAGATATCTTTGAAGGGAAGCTTGCTTAAGTCCGTATATTGATTTCTTATGTTTACACACCATGTCTTCCTTTCCTTCAATTACAAAACCCTCAGGATGATCCATATATACTTCTTCATCTAAATTTCCATTGAGAAAGGTAGTTTTTACATCCATTTGATGTAACTCTAAATCATAATAACCTACTAATGCCAGAATAATTCTAAGAGAGTCCATTTTAGATACAAGAGACATGTCTCTTTGTAGTCAATGCCGCTTTTCTTAGTGAAACATTTGGCAACAATTATAGCCTTGTGTCTTTCAATATTGCCATTAGAATCGAGTTTAGTCTTGAAGACCCACTTATACCCAACTCTTTTAGAACCTTTAGACAATTAACCAAGATCCCAAACTTTATTTTGATCCATTGATTTCAATTATTCTTTCGTGGCATTTAACCACTTAAAGAATTAGTACTTTCCATGGCTTGTGAAAATGAAACTGGATCTTCATTAATTCCAAGGTCAAGTTCTGACTCTCGAAGATAAACCACATCATCATTAGAAATAGCAGGTTTTCTTGGTCTTTCAGACCTTCTTAATGCCACTTCATGTGGTTCATTTTCTGAAGTTTCATTGTTGACGACTTCATTCTGGGGTGTTTGGTCTTTTATTTATTGTTCTTGTACATTTTGAAATTGCTTAACAATTGTAAGAACAACAACATTAGAAGAAATTATGGGTAAATAAACTTGCACCCTCACTTCTTGAATTTCCACTTTACGTGGTTCTTTACTCCCACTAATCTCGTCATTTTCAATGAATTTAGCATTTCTAGTTTCAACATTTCTTGTACTATGGTTAGGCCAATAAAATTTAAAGCCTTTAGTTTTTTCTGGATAACCAATGAAGAAACCACTGGTCATTCTTGAATCCAGTTTCTTTCCATGTGGATTATATATTCTTACTTCCGCCGGGCAACTCCAAACATGTAGGTGCCTTAAACTAGGTTTCCTTCCCGTCCACAGTTCAAAAGGAGTCTTTGGAACTGCCTTACTAGGAATCCTGATTAACAAATACATAGCGGTTTTAATGCATTCACCCACAATGATAAAGGCAATGAGCAATTATTTAACATACTCCTAACCATGTCAATTAAAGTACAATGACGCCTTTTTTCAACACCATTCCGTTGTGGTGTGCCTAACATTGTGTATGGAGCACAAATACCACGTCCTTCAAGAAATTTAGCAAATGGACCAAGACATTGTCCACTTTCATCACACTTTCCATAATATTCACCACCTCTGCGAGATCTAATAATTTTCACCATTTTGCCTAGTTGTCTTTTAACCTCAATAACAAACAGCTCTAAAGTATTTGTTGCTTGAGATTTTTCATGCGACAAGTACACATAACCATAATGTGAAAAATCATCAATAATGGTGATAAAATATTTTTCCATACTCAAGGATGGAACATCAAAAGGTCCACATATATCAGTGTGTACAATTTCAAGGAGTTGTGTGCTTCTTGTGGCTGATTTCTTAATTGTGTGTTTTGTGAATTTCCGTTTAATACAATCCACACATACATTAAGATCTGTAAAATACAAATTAAGAAAGATTTCATTATTTACTAATGTTTGCATTCTTTCTTTGGATACATGACTCAATCGTTTATGCCACAAGTAAGCTGAACTTTCATCCACTAAACCACGTTTCATACCAACATTGCAAGGTCAATAAGGTTTCAGCAACCAAATTATCAAGATTTAACTTGTATAAACCATCACAATGGACACCTGAACCAACAAGAAGATTTTTCTTAAACAAACTGAAACTTCAATTTCCAAACTTGGAACAACAACCAGTTGTATCAAGTTTAGACTAAGAAACCAAATTACGAGAAAGAGATGGAACATAAAGAGCCTGATAAAGAACTAAATGATGTCCAGTATCTAAACTTAAACGGTTAGTCTCAATCCCTTCAACTGGTGCTTTGACATGTTTCCCCCATAAGGACAAAGTTCTATTTGGGTTTGTGGTTTGGATCGTAATCAATCCCTGCATCGTATTAGAAACATGAGTGATACAACCAAAATCAATCCACCAAATATTATAAGGAACTTCAGCCAAATATGATTCGAAACATACAAAAACATTATGTTTACCATTACTTTCGAACCATCCCTTATTTTATTGCAGTATTTATGATAGTGTCAAAGTTTGTGGTAGAAAAATGACACTTATCACCCTTTTGTTCATTCTTGTGGATTTGAGCAGATTACTCAACTAAATAACTCAACTATTTCAATTTCACACAGAAGGTTTCAGTTACTAAGTGTGGATTTCTCATCCCTAGCTATTATATAGAACTTGGATGCTTACTGAGATTTTAATCCACAAGATTATATATGTAACGTCCCGAAACAGCGGAAGATTTAAAATTTCGAAATAACGAATAAAACTGACAACTTAAGGCGGGAACGTCACTAATATATAAATATATAAATCCGGGTGCACCCAAAATACATGGAGTTTACAAAAGGTGTACAACTACAATCCAGATGAAAGAAATGAAAATACAAGTAGTCGTACAATCTCGCAAATGCCGAAGAGGATCCGACTCCAAAGCGCTCCGTCCTCGGTCACCACCCACCCGGACCTACTGTGGTCCTGAAATAAAAAGTGCAACAACAATGCCTGAGTTTCCTGAAAGGAAACCCCGTATACCAAGCCCTAAATGCATGCAAGACTATCAATGAAACCTATCATACTAGTCATCATGGCATGGCATCAATGTGATACATAAACAATCCCACCATGGGTAAACAATCCCACCACGGGGAAACACAGGACCTCTGTCCGCAAACTGTAAGGGGTCCCACTCTGAGAGCTACCGTAGGCACATACGGTCTAGAAGAAGGTACGCAACGAACCCCACACGCGACTACACTAGTCAAGGGATCGGTGAGGAGCGTCCGCACGCCTGCGCAAAGTAGAAATCAGCTGAAATCTCGAGGTCAACACCTCACCAACGGGGCCGTCTCCCAGGTCGGTCCACTCATCTGGAGGAGCCCGTCCAGACTACCCTGCTGGAAAACATCGTCGGCAGTCCATACCCTCACCGGAACAGCATCGGTGGGACACCATCGCCCGGAAACGTCGTCGGACGGCACTTCCGCCGGAACAGCATCGGCAGAACAATCATCACCCGGAACAGCATCGGGTGGAACGATCATCGCCTCGTCTACACGAGCGATCCGAGCTCAAACAGCCCGCAGGGTCAACATGCTCCAACGAGCCGTGCACCTCGTGCACCGGGATCCGCGATCCCTCAGGCCTGCTACTCTACTGTGAGTCAGAACATCAAGGCTACGTCGCCCTCCATCGGTGGAGACGACACGTCCCAGATGCCCACACTCTTCCACACGGCGGTCCCTGGGCAGGCACGCAGAACGCACCCACCGTCACCTCCCGGCTCACGCGCTAAGCGAGGACACGGGTTTCCGTGGACAGAGTTGACATCTCACTAGGACAAGAAAACCAGTACTGTGCCCCATCGGTCGACCGAATCAGGCAAACCGGTCGACCGAAACCAACAGTAACGGTCGAACGGATTTCCTCCAAACGGTCAAACAAAGTGCCCAACACTCTGTCTCTAATCGGTCGAACCAGCGGGAAGAACCGGTCGACCGGACAGGTCAAAATCCTAGGTCTGACTAAGTCAAAATCAATTCAACTATCGGTCGACCGACTCAAGGGTCCCGGTCGACCGAACATTACAGGGCCAGCCTAGTAATTCTAAGTCATATAATCGGTCGAACACATATACTAATCGGTCGAACCAACAAGCAGTAAACAACAAACAACTTAAGTTCTGGTCGAACCACAAGGCTCGTTCGACCGGAAACAGGCAACATCAAACACGAACCCACGAAATTTGGCATAACCGGTCGACCGCCCCAACGCATCGTCCGACCGGTTCTGGGCAAAAACATCAATTTACACTAACACCGGTCGACCGCCCGAAGGCACCGGTCGACCGTTGGTCGACAGCAACCTTGCACCAGCCAAGGATTTTACGCTGTTTTCTTGTCGCCGGCGAGGTCTCCGACCTCCCGCGACCGATCCACACGTACCCCAACATGGAGAACCACAAAACACACTAATGCTTGGCATACCTCGAGAGAGAGACGAATCCGCCGGAGCAACGCTCACGCCTCCGTCACCTCCTCACGCGCGACCTCCGCGAGCCTCACGCCAAACAGCCTCCTCCGCTTGAGCTCGCGTCCCTCCGTCACCGTCCGCCGGAGCTGCTCGCCGACCAAAGAGAGAAGATGGTGAGGATGATGTGAAGAGAAGGAAGGAAAGAAGAAAAGAAGAGGAAGAAGAGTTGGGTGTATTTAACTCCCAAACCCTACACCCCCACCATCCCCCTACACCCTATCCCTCACCTCACCCATACCTCCACCATACCTCTCTCTCTCCTCCAAGTCAAACTCCACCTAACCACCCATTAACCCCTAATCCGGTTTAGGGACTCAACAATCCACCCTCCTTAAAAGGATTTCGTCCCGAAATCACAGCAACAACTTACCGAAAAGCTCTGGATACCGCCTTCTGACTTCCTCCTCGATCTCCCAAGTGGCCTCGCGCTCGCTATGATGCCGCCACCGGACCTTCACCATCGGAATGGTCCTCCTCCTGAGCTGATGATCCATACGATCAACAATCTCGACTGGCTTCTCCTCGAGCGACAAGTCCTACTGAATCTCTGGCACTGCAATCTCAATCACGTGCGACGGATCTGCAACGTACTTCCTCAGCATCGATACATGGAAGACGTTGTGAAGACCCGAAAACTGCGGCGGCAACGCAATCCGGTAGGCAACCTCTCCAACTCGGTCAAGGATCTCAAACGGCCCAACGTATCTCGGACTGAGCTTCCCCTTCTTCCCAAACCTCATCACACCTCGGGCAGGGGAAATCTTCAGAAACACATGGTCGCCCACCTCGAAACTCAGCGCTCGTCTGCGTCGATCTGCATAACTCTTCTGCCTGCTCTGTGCTGTGGCCAGTCTCCTCCTGATCACATCCACCTTCTCTGCATACATCTGCACGATCTCTGGCCCCACTAACTGCCTCTCGCCCACATCACTCCAGCATACCGGTGATCTGCAAGGCCTCCCGTACAACGCCTCGTACGGTGCCATCCCAATACTCGAGTGGTAGCTGTTGTTGTAGGCGAACTCTATCAGCGGCAAGTGCTCATCCCAGTGCCCTGCCCAGTCCAGTGTGCATGCTCTCAGAATATCCTCCAAGGTCTGAATCGTCCTCTCTGACTGGCCCTCGGTCTGCGGATGGAACGTTGTACTGAATCTCAGACGCGTCCCCAAAGCCTGCTGCAGACTCCCCCAAAATCTGGAAGTGAAACGAGGATCTCGATCGGAGATGATGCTCACTGGCACCCCATGCAACCTGACTATCTCCTCCACGTACAACTTAGCTAGACCCTCCAAAGGCAACGTGGTCCTGATCGCTAAGAAATGCGCCGACTTGGTCAGTCGATCGACTATCACCCAAATCGCGTCGTGGAATCTCCTCGTCTTCGGCAATCCTGTGACAAAATCCATCGTCACGTGCTCCCACTTCCACTCGGGAAGCTCGATACACTGCATCGGTCCTGCTGGTCGCTGATGCTCGATCTTCACCTGCTGGCAGACCAAGCATCTGCTCACAAACTCCGCTATGTCTCGCTTCATCCCCTTCCACCAGAAATTACGCTGCAGGTCCTTATACATCTTCGTGCTCCCCGGGTGAATGGAATATCGTGCTCGGTGTGCCTCCTCCATGATCTCCTCTCTCAGCTCATCCACCCTCGGCACCCAAATACGGCTTCTGAACCTCAGGCCACCATCTGCTCCAATGCTGAAATCAGATCCCTCCTGAGCAGCCAACTGCACCAGACCAGCCAACTCCGCATCGGTACCCTGAGCCTGCACAACTCTCAAGACAGTCTGCGGCTCAACTCTCAACCCAGCAATCACTGCCCCCTCTGCTGACCCAGCAAACGGCCTCCACTCTGACAGGGACTCAAGCAATCTCCACTCCTGAACGCAGAGGCTCGCTACCGACACCTCAACTCTCCTGCTCAGCGCATCAGCAACTGAATTGGCCTTCCCCGGATGATAGGATATGGTGAAGTCGTAGTCCTTAATGAACTCGAGCCACCTCCTCTGCCTCATATTCAGCTCCTTCTGCGAAAATAGGTACTTCAAGCTCTGGTGATCGGTGAAAACCTCGAACTGCTCCCCGTACAGATAATGCCGCCAAGTCTTCAGTGCATGAACTACCGCCGCCAACTCCAAGTCATGAGTGGGGTAGTTCCTCTCATGATCCTTCAACTGTCTCGAAGCGTACGCCACGACCTTCCCGTGCTGCATCAGTACGCAACCCAAACCGATCCCTGATGCATCATTGTAAATCACAAACCCTCCGCTGCCGCTCGGAAGTGTCAAGATCGGTGCTGTCGTCAGCCGTCGCTTCAACTCAAGAAAATTGTCCTCGCACTTCTGGGACCAAGCAAACCTAACTCCCTTCCGCGTCAAAGTCGTGAGCGGAGAAGCAAGTCGGGAGAAATCCTGAATGAATCGCCTGTAGTAGCCTGCTAACCCCAGAAAACTCCTGATCTCAGTCACGCTCGTCGGAGCCTTCCACTGCGTCACTGCCTCCACCTTCGTTGGGTCCACTGAGATCCCGTCCTTCGACACGATGTGTCCCAAGAACGCCACCTGATCCAACCAAAACTCCCACTTCTTGTACTTGGCATACAACTGCTGATCCCTCAAGATGCCAAGCACAATCCTCAAGTGCTCTCGGTGCTGCTCCCAGTCCGGCGAGTACACCAAAATGTCGTCGACGAACACAATCACAAAACTGTCAAGGTACGGCTTGAACGTTCTGTTCATCAGGTCCATGAATGCTGCAGGGGCATTCGTCAATCCAAATGGCATCACCAAAAACTCGTAGTGCCCGTACCGTGTCCTGAAGGCTGTCTTCTGAACATCTGCCTCCCTAATCCTCAGCTGATGATACCCAGACCTCAAATCAATCTTCGAGAAGACCTTCGCCGTCTGTAACTGATCAAACAGGTCCTCGATCCTGGGTAAGGGATACCGGTTCCTAACGGTAACCTTATTCAGCATCCTGTAGTCGATGCACATCCGCAACGACCCATCCTTCTTCTTCACGAACAAGACTGGCGCTCCCCATGGCGAGACGCTAGGTCGGATGAACCCAGTATCCATCAACTCCTGCAACTGCTTCTTCAGCTCAGCCAACTCTGCAGGTGCCATCCTATACGGAGCCTTCGACTGCGGAGTCGCACCCTCCACCAAGTCGATGCCGAACTCGATCTCTCTGCGTGGCGGTAGCCCCGGGATATCCACTGGAAACACATCTGCGAAATCCCGTACCACCTCTATGTCCTCCAGACTCCTCGACTCAGAATCTGACACTACCAGTGTAGCCACATAAGCTCTGCATCCCTGCTGGATCAATCTCTGTGCCTTCACTGCCGAGACCATAATCCGACCTCTGCCTCTCAGCCCTCTGATCACAACATCTGGCAGGTCCTCCCTCGGAATCAGAATCTTCTTCTCGCGGCAAAAGACCCGAACATCGTACTGGGACAGCAAATCCATCCCAAGTATGACGTCGAAGTCCTCCATCGGTAGCAAGACCAGATCTGCCGGAAAATCTTGGTCTCCCGAAACAACTGTGGTGCCGGGGAGGAAGCTCCCCACAGTGCCCACCTCACCCATGGGCGTACTGACTTCCAAACACACAGTCAGCAGCTCAGGGGTCTGACCCAACTCGCCAGCAAACTTCTCCGAAATGAAGGAGTGAGTGGCACCGCAATCGAAAAAGGACTCTAGCAACACGACCAGAAACAGAAAGAGTACCTTCCACCACAGTGTTGGAGTCCCTCGCCTCCTCAGCCTGGATGGTGAAAACCCGCCCGGCGACTCTGCTCGGTCCCGGTGGTGCAACTGAGCGACTGCCTCCGCTCCTGCCTGCTGCTGGCGGTCCTGGCCTCCTACTCGGCTCTCCCCGCCTCTGCGGACAATCTCGAATGAAGTGCCCCATCTGACCGCAACCCAGACATGCTCCAGTACGACGGGGACACTCCTGCCCCGGATGAGCTCCACCACAAGAACTGCACATCCCGGGCCGACGTGCTCCTCCCCCATCAGACCGAGGCCTCTTGCCGGCCACCACTGCGGAACGGCTAGCTGCACGCCCCACTGCACTACCCTGAGGTCTCCTAGCCTCCTGGTAGTTCTCCTGGAAGTCCCGATCAAGAACCGTCGCGCACTCCACTGCATCTGCCAGAGTCCGCGGCATACTGGTGAGAACACGAGACCTCAACTGCTTCCTCAGTCCCCTCACAAACTTCCTCGCTCTCTGCTCCTGAGTAACATAAATCTCTGGACAGTAGCGCTCCAGGGCGTTGTACCGATCGACGTAGGCAGCTAACGTCATATCCCTCTGCTCCAACGCCAGGAACTCCTCTCTCTTCGCATCTCTGACATGCGGCGGGAAGTATTTCTGATTAAACTCCTCCAGAAACTCCTCCCAAGTCACATCATCTCGGTCGGCGAACACAACTGCAGATGTACTCCTCCACCAGCTCGACGCCTGACCTCTCAGCACGTAGGTAGCCAGACCTACCTGCAGCTCCGGTGCACATCCAATCGCACGGAAGATCTTCTAAATCGTGAAGATCCAGTCCTCAGCCAGCTCAGGATCCACTCCGCCCTCAAAAGTCGGAGGATGCTGCCTCATGAACCTGTCGTGCACCGCACCAGGTCCTGCCTGCTCAGCTCGGGCAGCCTGGCGCTCCAGAAACTCGCCCAGCCTGTCCATAGTGCCATAGAGCGTACGCCGCTCCTCCTCCCATGTCGCGCCTCCCGTCCCCTCGCTGGAACTACGCGGCAGGGGCGTACCTCTCACACGCCTCGGAGGCATCTGCCACCACAACAATCAACAGATAAGCAACAATGCATGCATGAGCTACAGAAAGTAATGCATGCCTCTAACACTACTCCTAAGGGTGGTTCTTTAGACGAAGACACAGGAATCGACCGCTCTGATACCAAGTTGTAACGTCCCGAAACAGCGGAAGATTTAAAATTTCGAAATAACGAATAAAACTGACAACTTAAGGCGGGAACGTCACTAATATATAAATATATAAATCCGGGTGCACCCAAAATACATGGAGTTTACAAAAGGTGTACAACTACAATCCAGATGAAAGAAATGAAAATACAAGTAGTCGTACAATCTCACAAATGCCGAAGAGGATCCGACTCCAAAGCGCTCCGTCCTCGGTCACCACCCACCCGGACCTACTGTGGTCCTGAAAAAAAAATTGCAACAACAATGCCTGAGTTTCCTGAAAGGAAACCCCGTATACCAAGCCCTAAATGCATGCAAGACTATCAATGAAACCTATCATACTAGTCATCATGGCATGGCATCAATGTGATACATAAACAATCCCACCACGGGTAAACAATCCCACCACGGGGAAACACAGGACCTCTGTCCGCAAACTGTAAGGGGTCCCACTCTGAGACCTATCGTAGGCACATACGGTCTAGCAGAAGGTACGCAACGAACCCCACACGCGACTACACTAGTCAAGCGATCGGTGAGGAGCGTCCGCACGCCTGCGCAAAGTAGAAATCAGCTGAAATCTCGAGGTCAACACCTCACCAACGGGGCCGTCGCCCAGGTCGGTCCACTCATCTGGAGGAGCCCGTCCAGACTACCCTGCCGGAAAACATCGTCGGCAGTCCATACCCTCACCGGAACAGCATCGGTGGGACACCATCGCCCGGAAACGTCGTCGGACGGCACTTCCGCCGGAACAGCATCGGCAGAACAATCATCACCCGGAACAGCATCGGGTGGAACGATCATCGCCTCGTCTACACGAGCGATCCGAGCTCAAACAGCCCGCAGGGTCAACATGCTCCAACGAGCCGTGCACCGGGATCCGCGATCCCTCAGGCCTGCTACTCTACTGTGAGTCAGAACATCAAGGCTACGTCGCCCTCCATCGGTGGAGACGACACGTCCCAGATGCCCACACTCTTCCACACGGCGGTCCCTGGGCAGGCACGCAGAACGCACCCACCGTCACCTCCCGGCTCACGCGCTAAGCGAGGACACGGGTTTCCGTGGACAGAGTTGACATCTCACTAGGACAAGAAAACCAGTACTGTGCCCCATCGGTCGACCGAATCAGGCAAACCGGTCGACCGAAACCAACAGTAACGGTCGAACGGATTTCCTCCAAACGGTCGAACAAAGTGCCCAACACTCTGTCTCTAATCGGTCGAACCAGCGGGAAGAACCGGTCGACCGGACAGGTCAAAATCCTAGGTCTGACTAAGTCAAAATCAATTCAACTATCGGTCGACCGACTCAAGGGTCCCGGTCGACCGAACATTACAGGGTCAGCCTAGTAATTCTAAGTCATATAATCGGTCGAACGCATATACTAATCGGTCGAACCAACAAGCAGTAAACAACAAACAACTTAAGTTCCGGTCGAACCACAAGGCTCGTTCGACCGGAAACAGGCAACATCAAACACGAACCCACGAAATTTGGCATAACCGGTCGACCGCCCCAAGGCATCGTCCGACCGGTTCTGGGCAAAAACATCAATTTACACTAGCACCGGTCGACCGCCCGAAGGCACCGGTCGACCGTTGGTCGACAGCAACCTTGCACCAGCCAAGGATTTTACGTTGTTTTCTTGTCGCCGGTGAGGTCTCCGACCTCCCGCGACCGACCCACACGTCCCCCAACATGGAGAACCACAAAACACACTAATGCTTGGCATACCTCGAGAGAGAGAGACGAATCCGCCGGAGCAACGCTCACGCCTCCGTCACCTCCTCACGTGCGACCTCCGCGAGCCTCACGCCAAACAGCCTCCTCCGCTTGAGCTCGCGTCCCTCCGTCACCGTCCGCCGGAGCTGCTCGCCGACCAAAGAGAGAAGATGGTGAGGATGATGTGAAGAGAAGGAAGGAAAGAAGAAAAGAAGAGGAAGAAGAGTTGGGTGTATTTAACTCCCAAACCCTACACCCCCACCATCCCCCTACACCCTATCCCTCACCTCACCCATACCTCCACCATACCTCTCTCTCTCCTCCAAGTCAAACTCCACCTAACCACCCATTAACCCCTAATCCGGTTTAGGGACTCAACAATATAAGTAACTTACTCTATAAGCAAACTTGAGTTGTCATGTGTTTCAAATTAAAAGCTTAGAACATTCAAGTAGATGAGTCTTGAACTTCATAATGTCTCAGGTCGCATTATCCAGACCCAATCTTCATTAATCAAGGGTAAAGCCACGACGCACTCCTCTTGTTAATTGAGATGTGTACCTCACTGATATACATGCTCCTTTTTGTATTGTCAACAGTAATTCGTCTCAGTTTCCAGATTAACAACACTACATTGGACCGATAGATGACTTCAGGAGTTTCTCAGTGGTCAACGTCTCAAAATGGCGAAGGAAATTCATTTCCAAGCGCAGAACTGGAAGACAATGAACACAACATACTGAATATACCCACTAATGAATGGATTATTATAATACAAGCTTACGTAGTTCCACTAGAGATTATTATAATACAAAAGCAAATCTATGATTAATAATCGAAGCATATGTTTGCACCGACTTCAGCTTTGGGAGACACTGTCCGACTTTGTTAACAACCTTCGGCCCTTTATTATTAAGGACGCAACAACTTCTAGCGACTAGAGTGGATATCGGATTAGTTTCTCAAATCTTCTCCGTACTGAAGAAAACTTATGTTTAGTACCATTTCTAATACTTTGGAAGATGCTTCGCATGTTCCACTACTATAGTAAATAAAGGTGTTTGTTGAGATACATATCAACATATAGCTTGCAACTCTGGCGAAGATCTATATTTCTTGATTAGATTATGAGATTCAGATTTGCAGGTTGCCAAATTAGTCGAGGGCAAAATCATGCCAGCCTAGTCGTATATCTTCACAAATCATGATTGAGCCTTTTTAAATAATTGGAATACTATTTTATATCACAAAGACGATGGCTAAGAAATAATGAGCTGCCCTTTTTAAATAATGAGCCTTTTCAAATAATTGGAGCTTTATTTAGACGATGCTTTAGAAACAATGAGCCAAGAACTAATAGCCATTTTTAGTGTAACATCCCCATCTTCAGAGGGTCACAGCCAGAAATAGAAAATACGATAATATATGTGAAAGAGCATATTACTGAATAAAGTCACAAAAAATGTTGGCGCTCCGAGGGTCACAGCTCATATGTAGTGTAGTGAGTAGTTTCATCCCCTTTGGGGGTGGAGAAAATGTAAATATATGTTGTGAAGTTTTGATAATTGATGAATTTTTTATTGTGTAGATCTTCTAACAAGTTTACGCATCGTATGTCTCGAGCGGGGTACCAAAAGTTAGAAGCACAAATGATGGCTGAAAAAACTACCCTGAAGAAACAAGAGGCAATTGACTCCGGAATGAGTGAGGAGCAAGCAAGCAACTTGTCTCCTCCTCCTCCCGTAGCTATTTGTGATTCTTGGAAGAGAGCGATGGTAGATTCTACAGGGGAGTACGTCACAGATGACTCGCAAGCGATCGGCTTGAAGATAGTAAGTTGTATCACTTGCATCTGTTATTAATTCACATCCAGTAGTTTTATATTTTTCAATTGTTGGTAACATTTTTCTTTAAACTTTAGGACTCTCTGAAGTTGAGAGAATCTCAAGGTGAATTTGATTCTGATGGTCGGAATGACATTCTACGCGAGGCCTTGGGAAATGACGAACATCCTGGTCGTGTATGGGGGGTGGGGTGTAGGGTTGGACAGAGATAATATTAGGGATAGACTCAACGGTCTACTTCGTCGACAGGTCATACCAAATGCCAGCAAGAGATCGTAGATTTGAAAAATACTTTCAACTTGTTTTAGAGAGATTGGATCACGATTTGCCTACTTCTCCTACGTGTCGTAGGAACACTTCTTCCCCGGAGAACACTCCTCCAGTGCAGTCAGTGTTCAACCCCGATCGACAATATCATTTCGTGGCTCATTCTCGAGAATTGGCCCTCGAAGGTGGTCCCTCATTTGGAAAGTTCGAGGATGGATCTAGATGTGCTCTATTTGTCGAAGACTCTGATCAAAGATTGGTGGGACACGACAAAGCTTATAACATCTCCAAACACCACTTAATAGAGGTGTAAGAGGGAGAAGTGAAGGTTGCAGTGGGGAGTTGCTTAGATGTTGGTGCTCTGGTGCCAATTCCGGAAGAAGAGGTTGCTACGCTCGGCGATGCTATCGGTGGGTTCGTGAGGTGACCTAGCCCATTTACTAGAGCTAAATGACACACACAAGGTATACTTTAATTCTAAAAGACTGTAGATTTCAATTTTGTTAACAATTGTATTTTTAACGGTTGTATATATATTTGTAAGGTGTCAAGCCCCCGGAGCAAAGGGTCCAACAACCAACCTCCGATCAACATTAATTTACTTCCAAGTAGTTGCAAAATGTTGTATCAATGTATGGTAGGTAGGGAATCACAATCCTTAAGTACCTTAGGTTTGGAGGAGGGGTTAAAGGTTGGCCATTTGCTTTGTAGATCACCAAAGAGGATGTTACGTAGTTCTTGGCGATTGATTCATTGTGCATCATGATTATCGACGTGCAAGTGAAGTAACTATTTTCTTTGGTATATGATGAAATGTATTGAATACTTTTAATGTAACTATAATAAAATGAAATTTTCCTCTTCTAGACACCTTTATGATGCCATAAGGTTAGTCTTTCTCGACGATCAACTATTTGGATTTATCAGTCCATCTACCTATATATACGGGAATGACGATAATGTTGGCCTTTTGGCCTTAATCTATGTTTTGATGATTTAATCAACCTAATCTTAATTGTGATCATGTAGAGTAGCACACATGTTGAATTGCATATATATTGCTTTGTGCAAACCTCTACAGGTGATCAAGACTCAAGGAAGAAAGGAAATCAAGTCAAGACATGTAATCAATCTCATCTGAAGACATGTAATTTGTATTTCTTTGAGTCTTAGGAACTTTGTGTAATTGAGCATACTTGAGCTAAAAACTACTCAAACACACACTAGATTCCCTATAGAAGTCACACACAAAATTTCATATGATTTGGACTTCAATAGATCACTCAAACTTAGATCGGAAAACACTAAACCAAAACCAGAACAGTATGCCCACATTCGGTCGACCGAAAGAGACCGTTCGGTCGACCGAGTGATCATATATCCTGTTAGTGTTTAACTGCCCAAGTTTGGTTGACAGTCCAGACCTTTTTGGTCGATCGAGTTTCAACAAATTTCCGACCGTTTGTTTTGTCGTATATACCCAACGGTCGTATTCGTATTATCTCAAAATATCCCAAATAAATTTTATGTATCGGTCGACCGAGGACCTTGTTCGGTCGACCGAACTTAGAAGACTTGACAAACCAAAAAGTGTCTTATCGGTTTTCGGTCGACCGAACTTAATCTTGTGTGTCAACCCCAAAGTGCCTGGTGTGAATCGGTCGACCAAACCTACCTTGGTGTTCGACCGATCACTTAAGTGTACCAAGATTATAGCCTTTGGCGGTCGACCGTTCTTTTACCGATCGACCGAACCAAGTTCTAAACTGCCAAACGGTCGACCGAACTGCCCGATCCGGTCAACCGAATTTACTCAGAATTGGGTCCTGTCAGTTTCTGTTTTGTGTATCTTATACAATCTTTACCCAATTCATCCGCAACGGCTATAATTCTTTTGGAGCTTATAAATAGAGTTGTAAAACACATTTTAACACAACTCTAATTATTACTATTTGTTCCCAACATTAGAGAGAATCTCGACACACTGAAAAGCTTAAAACCTTCCATAGTTGGTAATCAATTCCATATTCTACTCAAGTGTGCTCAAGTTTAGAGAGTGTTCTTCCACTCAAACATTGTTCAAGAAGCAAGGCTCTTGGTGAAAGCCCAAGACATGAGTATAGACTTCGGTGAGAGCCCGAAGTGATCCCTCTCGGATTGTGACTGATTGTACGTTTTAATTAACCGCAAGTGCACGGCCGCGTAGAAGCGGTGGCAAATACGGGTCGATCCATAGGGAGGTATGTCGACTCTGGTTTGTTCGAAGGCGAGTGGGAAAAAAGGAGAGAAAGTATTGATTAAACTAAACTATACTAAACTAAACTAGTAAACTAGAAAGGAGGAAATGAAAGTACAAAACAAACTAAACTAAGCAACTAACAAAAGAAGATAGAAATCAGGAATGGAAAACCCCTAAGGGGTGCAGTGTGTGTGTACACATGAAATAAGTGTGGTGAATGCATACAATATGCTCAAGTGTAGTTAGTGTTTGTTAATGCATAAGAAGTACCTAATGGCAAGACCTATCCTTTAAAGCACTAACCTAGGTGATTAATATGAGCATGACAATTTTGTTATTAAGAACATAACAAGCATGGAATGTACCTAAACATTATGGCAAAAACCATCAAGTAAAAATTCTTATTAATTCAAAAAAGCATACTAACATCTCTCACAAACAACAATGTCTAGCATTCATTCCATCTACATAACATGTATAAACATCTACTCCACCCCCAAAGGGGATGGAACTACTCACTAATCAGTTTGTTGTAATGCGTCAAAATTGTTTGGGTACCAAAAATTAATGTCAAAGGACCCAAGATTGTGTGGGTACCAAAATCTTCACTTGTAGGTACTTAGAAGGAGGAGAATCGGTAGCGATCAGCTCAAGCAAAAAAAGATCGATTCCAAGCTTCAAGAAAATCATTTGGATCGAATTCATAAAGCCGTCGTCACTATCAAGGATCCAAAGTTGGGTAATATTCTCAATTCTCTTAAATTTTAAGAATTTGTTCTAATCTAGGAAATTGAATGCTTAAATGATAACATACATCATTTGCTTTTACGCCTTAGTGCTGGGGAAGGATAGAATGTTATATCATCTAATTACAGAGGAGAATTATGTAATCCTAACCTTGGCATCATATGCTTCATTGTTTGCATTCGATTGATTTCAAATGGTGGAGAATGATAAGATTGGGCTTCAATTTCATCATACTATGCATATTGTTAGGGGAGTATCTTATACATGCATAGTTTACATATATGAGGGGGGAGCATTCATATTGAAAAGGGGATAACTTAAATTAAAACTCAAGTATTAAGATATAGGTTTGCCATCATCATAAAAGGGGCGATTGTTGGCTTTTATTCCTTAATCTATATTCTGATGATTAATCAAACTAATCCTAATCAACCAACCAAATCAATCAATGTGAGCAAACCCCATTACATGCATTGCATACATACCTGTATGCTTGCAATCATCTTACTAGGTTTATCAAGATCATCAAGAAAATAAGCATTGGCACAAAGATATCAAGACTTGTAATGAAAGCTTCAAACCAAGACATGTACTTTTGTATTTATTGAGTCCATAAGGTTTAATGTAAACTTGAACAATAAGATTCTCTCCCGTCAAGATTCGGTAAACCAAACCCATCACGGTCAACCGAAACATTTCTAGTTGGATCCATCGAACACCTATCGGTTACCTGAATATTTCCCATCCGTAAACCTTAGGTTGTTCTCTGATATTTCCGTGACGGAAGATTGAACCACCTTTGGTCGACCAAATAAACCTGGACTGATTTCTGGACTTTGCTCCAATGGTCGCATTTGAATCGAGCCATAGCACCCAATTCACTTATCCTAATTCAGACGAGCGAATACCTATCGGTCAACCGAGTCCTTCTGGGCTTTAGGCACCCAATGGATATTTACACGTGGCACTTGATAGTTATACCCAATGACTATTTGAGCATTAACTATCACCGCAAAATCTGTGCTAGCTTCGGTCTACCTAAGTATACATATTCAACTGAACTTGAGTAGCCGGAGCCCAAACTATCTCATTGCTCACCTTGGAATGGTGAACCAAATGGAATTCGGTTAACCTAACTTAAATAGGTCTAAATTGGAAATAGTTACTGAAAGCTGGTGAACGGTGATCCAAACCCTATTTGGTCAACTGTATGCTTAGTTCAAACGTATCAAACCATTGGGTTTCAGACTACAGTTACATAAACGGTCAACCAAACATGGTCTAAAATCTGCCCGAGCTTATTTCACATCTTGCTTCTCATTGGTCTTTTTCCCCAACGAACTCCCAAATGGCTAGTAGAGTAATTAACATCACATCATGAATATATTTGTGTCTTATATCCATTATTCTTAGCCTAAGAAATGCTACGTAACGAGTTTTATGTTTAAGTTTCAGGAATAAACAGGTTTGAGAAGAAGAGACTCAAAAAGGACTTAAAAAGAACTAAGTTGCAAGACTTATAGACTGAGATGCATGAGAGAGGGACCCAGATGTAACACCAAAAGGACAAGTGAGCAAATGAAGAAACTCCACACCATCATGAGGAGTATTTTGGCAATTGGATTCGGGTCGCAAACACACAACCGATTAAGGTGCATCAGACATGAAGAAATCAAGCCAGACAACCACACTCCAAATCCATACCCGATTATAGACCGCCAATTAGCGGTCCAAGACCGCTGATTGACTGTTGATCTTGTTGGCTTTTTGGCCTTAATCTATGTTTTGATGATTTAATCAACCTAATCTTAATTGTGATCATGTAGAGTAGCGCACATGTTGCATTACATATATGTTGCTTTGTGATAACCTCTACAGGTGATCAAGACTCAAGGAAGAAAGGAAATCAAGTCAAGACATGTAATCAAGCTCATTTGAAGACATGCAATTTCTATTTCTTTGAGTCTTAGGAACTTTGTGTAATTGAGCATACTTGAGCTAAAAACTACTCAAACACATACTAGGTTCCTTATTGAAGTCACACACGAAATTTCACATAATTTGGACTTCAATAAATCACCCAAACTTATACCGGAAAACACTAAACCAAAACCTGAACAGTCTGCCCACATTCGGTCGACCGAAATAGACCGTTCAGTCGACCGAGTGATCATATATTCTGTAAGTGTTTTACTGCCCTAGTTCGGTCGACCAAGTTAACATATTTTTCCAACCGTTTGTTTTATTGTATTATACCCAACAGTCGTATTTGTATTATCTCCATATACCCTAAATAAATTTAGTGTGTCGGTCAACCGAGGACCTTGTTCGGTCGACCGAACTTATGTTCCTTGACAAACCCAAAGTGCCTTTTGGTTTTCGGTCGACCGAGGAACTTTTTTGGGTCGACTAAATATGATCTTGTTTGTCAACCCTAAAGTTCCTGGTGTGAATCGGTCGACCGAACCTATCTCGGTGTTCGACAGATCACTTAAATGTACCTAGATTATAGCCTTTGGCGGTCGATTGTTCTTTTACTGGTTCTAAATTGCCAAACGGTCGACCGAACTACCCGATCCGGTTGACCAAATTTACTCAGAATTGGGTCCTATCAGTTTCTGTTTTGTGTTTCTTACACAATCTTTACCCAATTCATCCCCAAGGGCTATAATACCTTAGGAGCTTATAATTGGTGTTCCCTTGACACAATTAGACAACTCTTACACTTCCATTTGCGAAATACACCTAAGAGAAACTCCCAAGTCTCCCATTCCCCAAATACTACTCTCCAAGCTTAAACATCCACATCTTAGCATCAATTACACATCCTAAGCTAAGTGTGCTCAAGTTAGAGAGTGTGTTCCACTCAAGATCTCAGTTGTAAAGAAGCAAGGACTTCGGTGAAAGCCCGAAGTGTTCCTCTCGGATTGTGAGAGAAGAAAGTCAAGCTCACAAGGGTGTTCGTGGAGCTTGTTTTGTAAAAGGCTTAATCTCGGCCCAGAACGAGGTTGACAGTGAAGACGCGAGCGGAGCTTGAGGGAGATCGAGCGGAGCTTGCAAGAGAGAAAGTAAGTAGGAGGTTGAACCTCTATAAAAATCTGGTGTCATCATTGTGGTTTGCTTTGCTTACTTGCATTTGTTTAAATTCCGCTGTGCATATCTTGATTGATTGAACAAGTAGGTAATTAGCTTAAAAGTGATTAGAATTAGAGACCCTCACGATCCTACAGATTTTTCTGCAAATCTGATAAGATTTAGGCGGGCATGTATTAGAGTGTTTTATGTCTAATTTTAGTAGTGCCTTGGTCCCACATTGGGGGATTGTCCCTGATTTCCTTTTTCTATGACTATAAATAGAACTCTTTCTTCTCCTTTGTATTCACCCATTGTTTGGTGGCATTCTCTCTACATCGAGTAATCCTTGGAGCAAAACTCAAGTGAAGAAGAATGCTACTTGTAATGTGACTCATGTGAATAAAATTATTTTTCTTAGTTAGTTTTATATTGTCTCTTTCAATTCTTGCATGCTTAGTTTAATTTCGTTTTGTCTTCTTAATGAGTAGTGAGTAGTTCCATCCCCATTTGGTGTGGAGGTAATGTAGACTATGTGATAGCGATGAGTTCTTTTATTTGTGTCATTTAATTTGCTTCATATAGATCTATACTTGTAGCATGCTTGAACTTGTATTATATTGGATAATGTCCAAACTTGGTACTTATCTCATGCTAGCTTTAGAGTTTATCTTGTTGCTTGTAATGGTTTGACGGGAATGGCTTGATATGTATGGATCCATGTTTGGTGCACATTTACATGAATGATTTTGGTTGTATGTAGGATTGATTGATGATCTAATGGTCACACTAGGTACTTATTGCATGCTTGATAATCTAAAATCAACCTTAACTTTATGTGAGATATGCATGTTCATGGTTTGCATGTAGTGTTGTGTATCCAACACTTAGATCCTACAATAGCTTCTACTTGTATGCCACACAACCTACACTTGTTCCTAATTGAAAAGAAGACCCACTCACACACACATACCTACACACCTCCACTCCATAGGGGTCTAGTTTTATTTTTGTCCATTCGTAGTTTAGTTTAGTTTAATCACAACTTCTTCCCCTCTTATTCCCACTTGCCTTCGAACAAACCAGAGTCGACACACCTCCTTGTGGATTGACCCGTACTTGCCCCATACTCACCGATGGTCATGCACTAGCAGTATCTAAAACGTTTAATCAAGTTTTTGGCGTCGTTGTCGGGGGAGGTGCTTTGTCCAGACTCTGGTTTGGACGATTCAAGTGAGTTTAAACTTTTGTGTTTAGTTTATTTTTGTTTCAGGGACATTAAAGCATCAAGGGGACACACTAGGTGACATTTTGAGTAGAGATCATCTCTTTGGACCGCCAATCAACTATTTGGGATCTCCAACTAGAGACCTGATGAGCTTCTTTTTCTCCAATGTTTGTTCTTGTTATTTCAATTTAGTTGTCTGGGAGCTCAATTGTGCAGGTTGTGACCTACAGTTCGCTCCCAGATCAATCAATTCTCCTTTTTAGGACAACTTCGACCATAAAACTCAAAGCAAAAGATTAGACTAATTGCCATCTAGGTAATGCATCACTTGTAGACCTTCCATGCACATTGTCTTTCAATTGCTTTAAATTCCTGTTGGTGCACCTCTTGCGTCATCCTGCTCGGTGGATGGATGTAGTAGCCTAGATGGATTCCTACTGACCTCCTCCCACATAAGACCTCCTGAGACGTATGCTCTAAGAACTTGGGTTGGACGGGTAGAGGCTCACGTGGCTGGATGTGAGTCGGGTGGCTTGGGTTAGCTTTTTGCTTATAAGTTCATGTTCTAGGTTTGATTGTTGTTTTTTTATATACGAATTGTTGTGTTCCTGCAGCGATCATATATGTCTTTATGCTCTGATTTTATGTGTATTTCCTATTGCTAAAGTCACACATGCATGCTTGAAAGTAATCTAGCCCCTTCATATCATATGCTACCCATCATACATCTTAATTCAATGAGTCAACTCGGATGCATACATGTGGCCTAGTTTAAATATTCATATTGTGACTGTTGTTTATCATGCACATGCCCATTGATTGATACGTTTTAATTAACCGCAAGTGCACGACCACGTTGAAGCGGTGGCAAATACGGGTCGATCCACAGGGAGGTGTGTCGACTATGGTTTGTTCGAAGGCGAGTGGGAAAGAAAGAGGAAATGATTGATTAAACTACACTACACTAAACTAGTAAACAACAAAGAAGGAAACGAAAGTATAAAACAAATAAACAACTAATAACAGAAGATAGGACTCCGGAATGGAAAACCCCTAAGGGGTCGCGCATGGGAGGCCTGGGTGACCTGTGCTGTGGCTTCCTCCAAAGTCCCCGCTCCTATATTCATATATACTCTGACGTAGGTCAGACTGACGACGCTGGAGTGGCGCTCTCTCCAGTTGAGAGGTCAATAGGGGAACAGGAGTTGTCACGATAGTGCCAGAGAAATGACTATTGCAAGATCTAATTCCAGTTTCTTCGACTGGAATGGAAAGACAGCGGATATGAAATCCCGAAAGATGCTATTTGCTGCTATTCCATCTATTTGTGCATCAAGTTCGAAGGACTGTGTGTGCACATGAAATAAGTGTGGTGAATGCATACAAGAAGCTCAAGTGTAGTTAGTGTTTGTTACTGCATAAGAAGTACCTAATGGCAAGACCTATCGTTTAAAACACTAACCTAGGTGATTAACATGAGCATAACAAGTTTGTTATTAAGAACATAAAAAAGCATGGAATGTACCTAACATTATGGCAGAAATCATCAAGTAAAAGTTCCTATTAATTCAAGCAAACATACTAACATATCTCACAAACAATAATGTCTAGCATTCATACCATCTACATAACATGTACACACATCTACTCCACCCCCAAAGGGGATGAAACTACTCACTCATATTGAAACTAACATTTATACTAAGGAAAGAAAACATGCTTAAACTAATTATAAGAAAACTAAACAACAAGTTTAACTAAAAGAACATAAAACTAAAGAAACATGCAAGACATAACAAATGAAATTAAACTAAGAAACAAACAACATAACGAAAAGGAAACCTTTATTATTACTCACTCAATTACAAGTAGCCTCTCTCCACCAGTGTTTTTGCTTCAAGGCTTGTACTCCTAGTAGAGAGGATGGCCACAAAGAGAGAGAGATCGGGTACAAGAGAGGAGGGAGAGTTCTATTTATAGCCATAGAAAAAGGTAATCCAGGACAATCCCCTGGTATGGGACTAAACAAATACCAGAAATAGACTAAACACACTCTAATACATAACCTACAGAAATATTAAAGGATCCGGAGCAACCCGGACCGCCAATTAGCGGTCCCTGACCGCCAATTGGCGGTCGACAGGGTTTGGATCCGTCTGGTTTTTGTTCTGGGCTTTTCTGGATGGATTTGTTGGTCTTTGATGCATCTACCTCGCTTGCTGGAGGTACGACCCAAATAGAATTGCCAACATACTCCCCATCATGGTGTGGAGTATTCTTGTTTGCTCATTGGTCCTTCTATCTTGCCTTCAGGTCCTTCCATCTTGCATCTTAGTCCTCAATTCTCTCAACTCAGTCCTTTTTCCTTCTTTTAGGTCATTTCATGCCTCTTCACTTCGAACCTCTTTATTTCTGAAATTCAAACATAAAACTCGTTACGTAGCATTGTTTTGGTGAAAAATAATGGATATAAGATACAAATGTAAGCATGAAATGATGTTAATCACCAATCATGTTAGCCTACTGATATGCATATTATTTCATACTTATGCCACCTCTGATCATGTCTAGAGTTAATTTTATTCACATATACACCCTGAAATTGATGATGCATGTTATCGATTATTGCGGAGTTCGATTATGATATACCTTGTTGTAATTCATCATCCTATTGCTTCTTACATGTCTATGTGTTACTGATGTGACGTGTTATGATGTGGTTATGTATGTTACTTAGGAAACCAGACCTTATAACATCCTTATCCTGACCTGTAGATGACTCGATTAGTTGTTATCTTGATTTGCCGATCCGGTTATGATTACTTCTTGTTGTGAGTTTCGTTTAATTCCTGATTGGGATGTTCTGATTCTGATTTGTTTGGGGCTCTTAGGAGGGTATCCGGATACTCTTCCTTGAGCTCATTTTGTATAATGTAGCTACACTAGATTTTAGATGCTTAAGTAGCTTGCATTGCATCAATATGATTAATAATTATGGACACGTTCTGTTTTCTGGGCCGACGGGCCAAGAGTGGGTCCTCTAGCTTCAGAGGTCATTCGCATAAGAATTTCACGTTGTGTAAGACCCGCTCTCCTGCTATAATATTAATAAGTCCACTCACCTCGGTTATGCATAATTTACTTCTTAGAATGTCAATTTGTGTTATGGTATGTTTGTTTAAGTAGATTTGATCGGATTTCTCGTTGGTCGATCGGGTGCGACACATCGGGCTAGTGCGCGGTGGTTTGACTCAATCGACTCAATTTGGGTCCGAGTGAGTGTAGGGTTGGTTTTGGGCTAAACCCGTGCTGAAGTGGTGTGGAATTGGAAAGGTTGCATTGGGGTTTGTATGTGCATTTTCGTGGCTTTTGGGATGTGGTGCCATTTTTGGTATGTGTTGAGGTGGCTTGATTAGCCATGAAGACTTGGAAGTTGGAGGGTTGTGTGCAAGCAAATAAGCCTCCCACCCAGCCATCCTATTCCCTCTCCTTTCCTTCCTCACACACCTCACTTCAGACCACATATCCTCTACTCCAGCTGATTGGTGGGCTGATCTCCGACGAGTTGGTGGAGCTACGCCTAGTGCAACTTTTGGTGCGACTAGAAGGGTGGTGGGCAGAATCTCTGGCTAAGTTCAAGCAATCTTCCTTGATGATCAGGTATGTTCCTGACCCTTTAAGAATTTTGTGGGAGTGGGTGTTGGCTGGAGGGCCGGCCAATACCATGTTGGTGGTTGGTGCAATCGGTTGCACAATCAACCGAGTTCCCTGCTAGCGTGCGCATGGAGCATGCGCTAGATGGGGCTGGCTGTGGGACAACTAGAGGGACCGGGGCTCCAGCGAGATCTGGTGAGGTCCTACCAGGAGCGATGAGGTTTCTTCTGGGCTGAGTTTTTGGGTGGACACAGATCTGGTTGGGTGTGGCTGGTGCACACAAGTTCCGACTAGGATTTTTCTTCAATCCTCTTGACTCTTTGTTTGGATCGGCTGGCTGGTCCAGCCCTTCTAGACGGTGGCAGGGGTTAGGAAAAGGTGTGGAACAACCCTAGGGAGGCAAAGGGTGAGGGGGATCTGGATGGGCTAGCTCGGTCTGAGCAGGGTGCGCTTGAATGGGCTAGCCATGCGGTTAGTGCACCATGTGCATCAGCTTGCTCGGTTGTTGGGCTGAACTGCTTGGATGGATCTCTACTGACCCTCTCCCACCACAGATCGCGAGAGAGGGATACTCTAAGCACATGGGTTGGAGTGGTCAGGGGCTCATGCATCTGGTTGTGAGTCGATTGAACATGTTAGCTTGCCTATTGTAAGTTATTGTGTTCTTTGTGTTGAATATGTTTTGCTATATACAACTTGTTGTGTTTAAGTGGCAAATATAATGTGGCTATATGATCTGGTGTGTGTGTATTCCTGATGTTGTAGTCATGCATGCACCTATGAAGGTAAACGGCCTCTTCCATATCATGTGTTGATTGTGTCATATTCTAAAGAAACATATTAACCCGTTGCACGTATGCATGCTAGTTTAGATATCTATATAGTCTACCGATATTTTATGCATGTTCCAACATGATTATCCTACTGATATACATGTAATCCATACCCATATCAAGTCTGATCATGCTCTGAGATTTTAGTTATCATCGCATATACACTTTGGAATTAAGGATGCAGGCTATCAATTACTGTGGAGTTTGATTTTGATATATCTAGTTGTAATGCATCATCCTATTGCGTCTTTCTTGTCTATATGTTACTGAAGTGAAGTGTTATGATATGGTTATGTATGAAACATAGGATATCAGACCACATAACATCCTTATCATGACCCCTAGATGACTCGATTAGCTATTATCTTGATTTGCCGATCCGGTTATGATTGCTTGTTGTTGTGAGTTTTATTTGATTCCTGATTGGGATGTTCTTATTTTGATTTGTTTGGGGTCTGTTAGGAGGGTATCCGGATACCTTTCCATGAGCTCGTTCCATACACTGTAGATGCATTAGATTTTAGATGCTTAAGTAGTTTGCATTGCATTTAATCTGATTAATAATTCTGGGCACGTTTTGTTTTCTGGGCCGACGGGCCACGAGTGGATCCTCTAGCTCCAGAGGCCATTCGCATAAGACTTTCATGTTGGGAGGCCAGGCGTAAGATAAGTCCTGGGCAGGTGCGCTGCCATTTTGTCTCAGGGTAGGTGTTCCCAAGTTCGCGATGGCACCATGTAGGTCACTTGCCGTGAATTGTGACATTTATCCGGCGCACCGCTTTGTGCCGAGCAGTGGGTCACTGTCGAGTGACCACCTTTCACCAGTGAGGCTGGGGTTCTGGTTCCTTTTGAGGAATGGTTCGGGTGTGCCCGACTGGCACGACTTATGGAGTCATAGCCTTCTATTGCATTATGTGCTTTTCTGTTTCGGTTTCGGATGCTTTTGTCTTAGATAGATTGCATGCATTCTTCCATATAACTCTGATTGGGCCAGGGGCATACTAGGTTTTCTTTATAGAAAACTCACGCATATGTTGATGCGGTGCTTGCAGGTACTTAGATTCCTACAGGGTAGACTGGACGAGTAGTCGAAGATTCTGTACACGAGGGACACGTCGACCAGATTCTTCTGTTTATCTTTTACCTACGCATTATTGATGATGTATTTCCCTTTTGCACTCGATCTAATGTATTTGACAGTGTTACCATATATGGATAATCTCTCACTTTTCAGTTATGTTTTATGTTAGTCTATCCATGTATGACCTCTCTACGTATTGTTGAGTCGTTGTTTGGTCTGTCTTTTGTAACTCCTTCGGTTGTCGCGGAGGTCTCTGATAGCGACACTTGTATTCTTTCCCAGTGTTCGTACCCACAAGATTGGGAGCGTTACAACTTGGTATCAGAGTAGGTCAGTCCCTAAAGTGTAAAGAATCCGAAGACTCACCAGTGGGGCATCTTGCGCAAACCCTGTCGATAGTCTCCTATCTTTTAGAATTGCATTCTGATAGTGATAGATCATATTTGCATTGGTTAAATTACTTTCTTGTGGATTGCCTTGTGTGCTTTCAGACCAAAACCACCCAGCCCTATCTACCTTTATTAGTTCCCTTGCCTCCTCCCCCATTTTGGTGTCGAAATCACCAACAAGTCCACCCAGTCAAGCAAACAAGAAGTGCAAGTGCAAGAGTTTACTAGCTAGCAAGCATGGGAGGCAGTTGCAGCGGGATTCCAGCAAAATCTAAGCCTCTTCTCCACCAGTTTCAGGTATACTTCTGCCCATTAGCATAAGAGGATGTAGAGTGGGTATTGGACGAAGTTTAGTCCAGCACCATTGCGTTAGCCGATCTTAGGTTCGGAGTGCACAAGTGGAGATCTACCCGATAGTGTGGACTGTGTAGCACCATCCGAATTTCAGAGGTTGGCTGGGCTTTTCTCCCACTAGCCCGACCCATGCTTCATGCTTTCCTTGCTGGTTTGATGAAGGAACTTGAAGGTATGATGCTGGGCCGTGCGGAGCAAGTTGGGGTAGTGTTTGCATGCATTTTGTGTGTGATTTGCGACCACCTCTTGTTGTTTGAAATTATGATTTCTTGGTTGATTTGTTAATGTATTTAACATGCTATAACATGCAATTTTTCTAGGGTGTATTACTGATTTTAGAACTCATGCTCCTTCATTTCATGATTTTTTTTCCAGGTGATATTTGCATGAATCATTACTGATCACAGATCTGATATCTATGCGTGATCTAGCTAATAGGTCTAAATAATACAACATGACCTATTTTGATTTTAGTCCAGTACCGATCAATACAAGTATACGCTCTGATTTGACAATTTCCTAAGATATATTCATGACATCTCATCTGAGAATAAGTTGCATATTTTCATTTGTGATGTTGAGGCAATCGGTAGGGTTGTTATGTGTCGATTGCTTTGATTGCTAATCTAGTTTGATTTCGTCCCAGCAATAACCATATCACATAAATAATCTGATTTTCGTATGCCTCCTCTGAGGTGTCTTGTTATGCTCTCACATGAAAACGAAATAAGAACTTATCCATGTTTTATGAAACTCATTCTATGACTTATAAGTAGTAAGCAAATCTGAATGCATGCATGTATATCAATTTATAAATCGGTTTGGACTATTGATAATAAAAGCATGTTTCGTTACCTTATGTTATTGTTATATACTTGTGCATGTTCATATCATCTCTGATCATGTTGGGTGTTGCTAGAACTATAGTGCATGTGGTCTGAAATCTAATGTTTTTGCCATATAATGCTTGTAGTATCTCTTTTGTGAAACATCTTTTTGTTATGGATGTGTTTCTCATACTGAATACATGCTATTGTTTGAGTTTCATTTGCTGTTAATTAGGTACATCACATACATGTATAATTATCCTTTGAGATCTGGTTTTTATTTTTTATTTTTATCCCATAATTTAATTGTTGTGAAGGTGCTACATGTGGATGTATCTTTTGTTGCTAAATTCATGTGATTCTTCCTAACTAAGTTGCTGTTAAGATGTTGCATGCCTATGTATTATTTGGCTACTAGATTTATGGGACTATTCATGTTTAGATTATTGTTAGGAAGTTATACTTGTACGCATGACATAGTTGTTTGAAACAAGAAATTACACTACATGAAGAGGCTAAGCTAACATTTTAATTCAACTATGTGCATGATGATATGCTCTAAAATGTTGGAATCAGAAGTGATTTGCCATCCATTCATGCATCCACGCCTATCACTCGTATTATCATGATTACATCGTGGGATCTTGTATTATGCATATAGTCTCATATATCTCCTAAACATACTAAGATTCATGCATGAATGAATTCTAAACCCACGATTGCGTTATAGTAGTGTGAAGTGTTGTGTAATCATCTCATCGTGACCATAGCTCCCACAGGTTGCATGTTTGATTCTCATGATCTACGATTATCATGGCATGTGATATACCTAATTTATTATAATTGTTGTTGCTTCTGTTATGTGTATGATGACATGAGTGCATGTCGTGCGTGCAAGTAAGTTCGTGTTGTGATATTATGACTATGATTCCATGATTTATAGGTTGTGTAGATACATTATGCCCATATATATTTAGCCATTGAGATCTTATTATGATTACACGTCTTAATTGGGAGCCTCATACATCATGTGCATGTAAATATATAAACGCATGGAGATCTTGTTATTAGCACATGATTTAATTGCTGCCTAGATATATATATATATATATATATATATATATATATATATATATATATATATATATATATATATATATATATTGTGCATAAGTATTGTCTATTGAGATCTTGTCATTAATTCCATGTTTTATTTGTTTTTCTCATACACCTTGTGCATATAGATATAAATATATTATATGTTCATGTCTATTTAGTGACTGTATTTTGTGTGACCTTCCTAATTAGTTTGTTATCAATAGGCATTATGATCATGTATGATTAGGTTGTTGTTGTTAGGTCATACGTATATAGGTTTATAGGTCAAGAATTCGATACTGTAGTTATTGTCTCATGGCCATTGTTGGCAATGTTTTGCAGTGCCCCTTCTTTTTGTTGTTACTGCAAAGTTTGTGTCTGGAGGATGATGTAAGGAGTTTGTCTCCATAGATCTTATTAAGAGTTAGGGATAGCAAATTTCGAGGACGAAATTTATTTAAGGGGGGTAGGTTGTAAGACCCGCTCTCCTGCAATAATATTAATAAGTCCACTCTCCTCAGTTATGCATAATTTACTTCTTAGAATGTCAATTTGTGTTATGGTATGTTTGTTTAAGTAGATTTGATCAGATTTCTCGTTGGTCGATCGGGTGCGACACATCAGGCTAGTGTGCGGTGGTTTGACTCGATCGATTCAATTTGGGTCCGAGTGAGTGTAGGGTTGGTTTTGGGCTAAACCCGTGCTGAAGTGGTGTGGAATTGGAAAGGATGCATTAGGGTTTGTATGTGCATTTTCGCTTTTGGGATGCCTTTGCTGGTGCCATTTTTGGTATGTGTTGAGGTGGCCTGATTAGCCATGAAGGCTTGGAAGTTGGAGGGTTGTGTGCAAGCAACTAACCTCCCACCCAACCATCCTCTTCCCTCACCTTTCCTTCCTCACACACCTCACTTCGGACCACATATCCTCTACTCTCCAGCTGATTGGTGGGCTGATCTCCGGCGAGTTGGTGGAGCTACGCCTAGTGCAACTTTTGGTGCGACTGGAAGAGTGGTGGGCAGAATCTCCGGCTAAGTTCAAGCAATCTTCCTTGATGATCAGGTATGTTCCTGACCCTTGAAGAGTTTTGTGGGAGGGGGTGTTGGCTGGAGAGCCGGCTAATACTATGCACATCCATAGGGAGGGCATTTATATGCATAGTTACATATAAAAATTCCATGTATTAAGATATAGTTAAAATATAGGTTGCCATCATCAAAAAGGGGGAGATTGTTGGCTTTTTGGCCTTAATCTATGTTTTGATGATTTAATCAACCTAATCTTAATTATGATCAGGTAAAGGAGCACACATATTGCATTGCATATATATTGCTTTGTGCTAACCTCTACAAGTGATCAAGACTCAAGGAAGAAAGTAAAATCGAGTCAAGACATGTAATCAAGCTCTTTTGAAGACATGTATTTTGTATTTTCTTTGAGTGTTAGGAACTTATGTAAATTAAGCATACTTGAGCTAAAATCAACTTAAACACACACTAGGTTCCTTATAGAAGTCACACACGAAATTTCACACAATTTGGACTTCAATAGATCACCCAAACTTAGACCGGAAAACACTAAACCTGAACCCTAACAGTCTGCCCACATTCAGTCTGCCCACATTCGGTCGACCGTAACAGACCGTTCGGTCGACCGAGTGATCATTCATCTTGTTTGTGTTTTCACTGCCTGGTTTCGGTCGACCATATATTCCCTTTTGGACGACCATATGAACTTATTTTTCCGACCGTTTATTTTGTCGTATTATACCCAACGGTCGTATTCGTATTAACCAAAAATACCCAAAATACATTTCATGTATCGAACGACCGAGGACCTTGTTCTGTCGACCGAATATCTGTCTCTTGACAAACCAAAACCTTCTGGTGAAAATCGGTCGACTGCTATACCTTGTTTCGGTCGACCGAATTGATCATTGCTTGTCAACCCCAAAGTGTCTGGTGCAAATCGGTCGACCGAATGGGCTAGCCATGCGGTTAGTGCACCATGTGCATCAGCTTGCTCGGTTGTTGGGCTGAACTGCTTGGATGGATCTCTACTGACCCTCTCCCACCACAGATCGCCAGAGAGGGATACTCTAAGCACATGGGTTGGAGTGGTCAGGGGCTCATGCATCTGGTTGTGAGTCGATTGAACTTGTTAGCTTGCCTATTGTAAGTTATTGTGATCTATGTGTTGAATGTGTTTTGCTATATATGACTTGTTGTGTTTCAGTGGAAAATATAATGTGGCTATATGATCTGGTGTGTGTGTGTGTGTGTATTCCTGATGTTGTAGTCATGCATGCACTTATGAAGGTAAACGACCTCTTCCATATCATGTGTCGATGGTGTTCATGCGTATGTATGCTAGTTTAGAGATCTATATTGTCTACTGATATTTTATGCATGTTCAAACATGATTATCCTACTGATATACATGTAATCCATACCCATATCAACTCTGATCATGCTCTGAAATTTCAGTTATAATCGCATATACACTCTGGAATTAAGGATGCATGCTATCGATTACTGTGGAGTTTGATTTTGATATATCTAGTTGTAATGCATCATCCTATTGCGTCTTTCATGTCTATATGTTACTGAAGTGAAGTGTTATGATATGGTTATGTATGAACCTTAGGATATCAGACCTCATAACATCCTTATCATGACCCCTAGATGACTCGATTAGCTATTATCTTGATTTGCCGATCCGGTTATGATTGCTTGTTGTTGTGAGTTTTGTTTGATTCCTTATTGGGATGTTCTGATTTTGATTTGTTTGGGGTCTGTTAGGAGGGTATCCGGATACCTTTCCATGAGCTCGTTCCATACACTGTAGATGCATTAGATTTTAGATGCTTAAGTAGCTTGCATTGCATTTAATCTGATTAATAATTCTGGGCACGTTCTGTTTTCTGGGCCGACGGGCCACGAGTGGGTCCTCTAGCTCCAGAAGCCATTCGCATAAGACTTTCACGTTGGGAGGCCAGGCGTAAGATAACTCCAGGGCAGGCGCGCTGCCATTCTGTCTCAGGGTATTTGTTCCCAAGTTTGCGATGGAACCATGTAGGTCACTTGCCGCGAATTGTGACACTTATCTGGCGCACCGCTTTCTGCCGAGCGGTGGGTCACTGTCGAGTGACCACCTTTGACCAGCAAGGCTGGTGTTCTCGTTCCTTTTGAGGAATGGTTCGGGTGTGCCCGACTGGCACGACTTATGGAGTCATAGCCTTATGTTGCATTATGTGCTTTTCTGTTTTGGTTTCGGATGCTTTTGTCTTAGATAGATTGCATGCATTCTTCCATATAACTCCAATTGGGCCAGGGGCATACTGGGTTTTCTTTATCGAAAACTCACGCATATGTTGATGCGGTGCTTGCAGGTACTTAGATTCCTACAGGGTAGACTGGACGAGTAGTCGAAGATTCTGTACACGAGGGACACGTCGACCATATTCGTCTGTTTGTCTTTTGTTTCCGCATTATTGATGATGTATTTCCCTTTTGCACTCGATCTAATGTATTTGACCGTGTTACCATATATGGATAATTTCTCACTTTTCAGTTATGTTTTATGTTAGTCTATCCATGTATGATCTCTCTACGTATTGTTGAGTCGTTGTTTGGTCTGTCGTTTGTAACTCCTTCAGTCGTCGCGGAGGTGTCTGATCGCGACACTTGTAGTCTTTCCCAGTGTGCGTACCCACGAGATTGGGGGCGTTACACGTTGGGAGGCCAGGCGTAAGATAAGTCTAGGGCAGGCGCGCTGCCATTTTATCTCAGGGTAGGTGCTCTCAAGTTCGCGATGGCACCATGTAGGACACTTGCCGCGAATTTGGACACTTATCCGGATCACCGCTTTGTGCAAAGAGGTGGGTCACTATTGAGTGACCGTCTCTGACCAACGAGGCTGGTGTTCTGGTTCCTTGCGAGGAATGTGTTCGGGTGTGCCCGACTGGCACAACTTATGGATTGCCTTCTGATGCATTATGTACTTTTCTGTTTCTGTTTCTGATGCTTTTGCCTTAGATAGACTGCATGCTTCTTCTATAAAACTCTAATTGGTCCAGTGGCATACTGGGTTTTCTTTATAGAAAACTCACGTATATGTTGATGTGGTCCTTGCAGGTACTTAGGTTTCCACATGGAAGACTGGACGAGTGTTGAAGATTCTGTACATGAGGGACACATCGACCAGAGTCTTCAGTTGTCTTTTTCTTCCACTTTATTGATGTATTTCCTTCTTGAAACTCGAGTTTTGTATGAATCTTTCATATATAGATATTCAGTTACTTTTATTTGCCAACTATCCTTGTATGTCTTCATATATTGTCGAGTTTGTCAGTCTTGTCAGTCTTGCTTTGTAACTCCTTCGGTCATCGCGAAGGTCTCTTATCGCGACACTTGAGTTGGTTCCCAGTGTGCGTACCTGCAAGATCGGGTGGTGTTACAACTTGGTATCAGAGTAGGTCGCTCCCTAAAGTGTAAAGAATCTGAAGACTCTCCAGTGGGGCATCTTGCCCAAACCCTGTCGGTAATTTCTTATCATTTGAAATTGCATTCTGATTGTGATAGATCATATTTGCATTGGTTAAATTGCTTTCTTGTTGATTGCCTTGTGTACTTGGAGACCGAACCACCCAACCCTATCTGTCTTTATTAGTTCCCTCACCTCCTCCCATGTTCTGGTGCTGAGATCTCCAACAAGTCCAACCGGTCAAGCAAGAAAGAAGTGCAAGTGTATGTGGTGACTAGCTAGCAAGCATGGGAGGCGGCTGCAGCTAGATTCAAGCAAACTCCGAGGCCCTTCTCCATCAGTTTCAGGTTTGCTCATACCCCTTTAGCATAAGAGGATGTAGAGTGGATGTTAGAAAAAGTTTAATCCAGCACCATTAGGTTTGCCGATCTGAGGTTTGGAATGCACTAGTGGAGACCCACCGATTGTGTGGACTGTGGTGCACGATCCGAATTTCAGAGGTGGCTGAGTACCTCCCTCTCTACCACGACTAGGGCCTCAGTTCTTCCTTGGTGGTTTTCTGGAGAAACCAGGGGAAATGGGCTGGATTGTGGAGAGCTAGTTGGGGAGGGGTTCAGCTTGCATGTTGACTGATGTGTTAATAACCTTGTGTTGAATCTTGTGATCTTTTGGATGTTATGCTGATGCATGATATTGTGATGAAGTCCATATTTTCTCGCATGATATGCTTACTGATGTTAGATGTCATAATGACGTGTAATTTTTTTGATTCTGATCAGGCATCATGACATGTTATTGATTTGAAATCTAGTTTCTATGGTGATCTGATTTTATGTTAAGGAATGTTTCATTTATCGATTGGAATGTTAAGAGGAATTAAATGTGTGATTTTATCCCAGTCATGACTAATCAATATATATGCTCCAATTTGTCTCTCTAAGATATACTTTTTACAACATCTAAGCAGAAGTTATATAGTTTAATTTAAGCATTGATGCAATCAGTATAGATGTATGTAATGACTCAAATGTTTCTATGAGTTTCTTTAATTTGATTTTATCCCAAAAATATTTACTTATGGGTATGATCTGATTTCCATAAACCTTCTCTAATATGACTTTTATGCTCTTACATGAAACTATATCGGAATTCGTATTTGAGTCATGCTACTTATCCTATGACGTCTAGTTTTGCATAGATCCTTAGGCACGCAGATTTATATCGATTATGAATATGCTCGGACTCTTAACTTCCAGATGTATGCTTTCCATGTTAGATTACTGATATCTCCATATATTAATTCCTATTCATATAATCTCGGACTACATTGTGAATCACAAGCTTGTAATGCATGTATGATCTGAAATTATGATGTGAGCAATCGTTAGATTATATGTGTTGTTGTGGTGACTTGTTGTTTGAGTTGATTCCTTCCAGTGGTGACCATAACCCACTCATTATCTGATTTTGTCTACCTTCTCTGATGTTATCATTATGCTTTCTTTTAAAAATAAATTATGTACTCGTCCATGTTGTATGCAACTCATTCCATGACTTATTGTAATGTGTTAATCCAAACGCATGCATGTATATTATTTTTGGATATATGTAGACTCCGGATATCATATGCATGTTTCACCATGTAGTATTACTGATAAATATATTATTTCCTGTCCATTTAATTCTTTGATCATGTCCAGAGTTGCAAGATTCAAACGCATTTATGTCCTGGAATTTATGACTCATGCTATCGAATGCTTGTAGTATTTTACTACGATACATTTTACTGTTGTACACATTCTATTACTCATTTCATGTTAGATTGCTGTTAGGAAGATATACTAGTACACATGAGATAGTTGTTGGAAACAGGAAATTGCACTACATGAAAAGGCTAACCGAATAGTTTTGATTCTAATATGTGCATGATGCTATGCCCTGAAATGTTGAGATAAGAAGTAACTTGCCATCCCTTCATGTATGCATGCTTATCACTTGTATTAGCATTATTTCATCATGGGATCTGATATTATTCATATAGTTTCAATTTAGTATGTTTAATATTTAGTGCAAGTCATACAAGTTGAGTTTACAGCCTCAATGTCTTGCATGATGAGGTCTAAAATCAGCCACGTTATAGTCTCATATATCTCCTAATTATACTTAGATTTGTGCTTGAATAAATTCAAAATCCATGAATACGTTACTATAGATCGAAGTAAATGTTGTATAATCATCTCATCATGACCCATAGCTCCTGCTGGTTGCATGTTCGTTGTCCATGATCCATGATTACCATAGCATGTGCTTTACCAAAAAAATTATAATTATTGCTACTACTGTTATGGGTATGATGATGTAGGTGCATGCAAGTAAGTTCGTGTTGTGATGTTATGACTACGATTTCATGATTTAATTGTTGACTGGATGCATCTTGTGCATGTGTATGATCTACCGAGATCTAGTATTATTACATGTTTTATTGCTTTCTATACACGTCAAGTGCATGTAGATATATATCCAATGAGAGCTTGTTTCCATTCCATGATTTATTTGGTACCTAAATACACCATGTGCACGTATTTTTATCTATAGAGAGCTTGTTATTCCTTCTTCATTAAATTGATGTCTTGATACATTACATGTATGTTATGTATATTTTAGTTGCGGGAACTATATGATCTCATGAATATCTTGCTGTTAAATACCATATCTTATGTACGTTTAGTGGCTCCTAAGACGTCGCATATGTACGTACATATTAGTTGCTTGAAATTTTATGATTGTCAAAGTATCATAGGTTCATAAATTATTACTTGTTGGATTTCATGTGACCCTTCTAATTAGTTTACTGACAATATATATTACGATCATGTATAATTACTTGCTAGATTTTTAGGTGATCTTCATGGTTAAATTGCTATCCACATGTCATATTCTCTCTTATTATTAGTTGTTAGATTCTTGTGATTGGTTCATGATTTGTTCTCAGAATCTTTGGCTGTTATGGCACCTGTATTTCATCACCTTATAGCTTTTGTTGCCGTTGTTTGAGTGTTAAGATGATGTGAGGAAATTGTAACCTGGGCTTTTTGGTTAAGAGTTAGGGAAAGCAAATTTCGAGGACGAAATTTTGTTTAAGGGGTGTAGGTTGTACGACCCGCTCTCCGGTACCTTATTAAGTCTTATTCATCCTTATGCCAAAGTTTGTGTTTTCTTGATGAATGATAGTTGTGTGATTTTATGCTTTGTTTTGCAAAAGCTTCCTTTCATAGAAAAGTTTCCTTTTTGGGCGAGTTAATGCGACTCATGAGCGGGTGCAACCCGTCGGGTAGTTTTACAATCAGTTGACTTAATCGAGTCGATCGGTTGCAATTCGTGTGTGTGGTTTGGCTTGGCTTTGGGGGGTGGATTTTAGGGCTGAGGTGTGAAGGTTGGGTGATGTGGCTGCCACATCAGCAAGAGGAGATCTCTTGAGATTTGCACACATTTGAATTGCTAGCCATATGGTATGTTTTATTTTGGCCTTTATTGCATTAAACCTTTGCCTTTTGTGTTTGTTTCCTTAAAACACAAACACAACCCAGACCCCAGCCATCCCCACACCCTTTCCCTTCCCCTTCTCCATGACACCATCACCTCCATCTCCGGCAAGCTATTTGGCTGATCTCCGACAGACTTTGAAGAAGCATCTAGTGGGCACCCTTGTGTGCAGCTTGGAGGATGTTTTTGGTGGCTGTTTTCCGGCAAGCTCAGGTCATATTCCGGAAAATCAGGTATGCTGCTATCCCTTGATGAGTTTTCAAGGAGGGGATGTTGGCTGGAGGGGTCGTTCAACATCAGGTGGTTGCTGGTGCAATGGTTGCACCACCAATCAGATCCCTTCTAGCGCCTGTTTGTTGCATGCGCTAGATGGGGGATGGTTGTAGGCAGCCGGGGGTACTGGAGCTGCGGTGAGCTCTAGTGAAGTCTGACCTGGGGTGATGAGCTTTCTTTTGGGCTGAGTTTTGGAGTGGACACGGATCTGGTTGGGGTGTGGCTGGTGCTCACAAGATCTGACTTGGGTTGGCTTCAACTCTCTTGACTCTTCGTTTTGGTCGGCTTGCTGGTGCAACCGTCTTGGACGATAGTTTGGGTCAGGAGGGGGTGGGGACGGACCCTAGGGAGGCTCTGAGCTGGGGTTGCTCTGAGCTGGGTGCGTTAAAGTGGGCTAACCATGCAGTTGGTGCACCTCTTGCGTCATCTTGCTCGGTGGATGGACAGAGCAGCCTAATTGGATCCCTACTGACCTCCTCCCACTTCAGACCTCCTGAGAAGTATGCTCTAAGAACTTGGGTTGGACGGGTAGAGGCTCACATAGCGGGATGTGAGTCGGGTCGCTTGGGTTAGCTCGTTGCTTGTAAGTTCATGTTCTAGGTTTGATTGTTGTTGTTTTATATACGAATTGTTGTGTTCCTGCAGCGATCATATATGTCTTTATGCTCTGATTTTATGTGTATTTCCTATTGCTGGAGTCAGGCATGCATGACTGAAAGTAATCTAGCCCCTTCATATCATATGCTACCCATCATACATCTTAATTCAATGAGTCAACTCGGATGCATGCATGTGGCCTAGTTTAAATATTCATATTGTGACTGTTGTTTATCATGCACATGCCCATTATGTTAGCGTACTGATATGCAGGTTATTTCATACTTATGCCACCTCTGATAATGTCTAGAGTTAATTTTATTCGCATATACGCCCTAAAATTGATGATGCATCTTATCGATTATTAAGGAGTTCGATTATGATGTACCTTGTTGTATTTCATCTTCCTATTGCTTCTTACATGTCTATGTGTTACTGATGTGAAGTGTTATGATATGGTTATGTATGTTGCTTAGGAAACTAGACCTCATAACATCCTTATCATGACCCGTAGATGACTATTAGTTGTTATCTTGATTTGCCGATCCGGTTATGATTGCTTGTTGTTGTGAGTTTCGGTTGATTCCTGATTGGGATGTTCTGATTCTGATTTGTTTGGGGCTGTTAGGAGGGTATCCAGATACTCTTCCTTGAGCTTGTTCTTTATACTGTAGATACACTAGATTTTAGATGCTTAAGTAGCTTGCATTGCATCAATATGATTAATAATTCTGAGCACGTTTTGTTTTCTGGGCCGACGGGCCAAGAGTGGGTCCTCTAGCTTCAGAGGCCATTTGTATAAGACTTTCCCATTGGGAGGCTAGGCGTAAGATAAGTCTATGGCAGGCGGGACGAGTGTTGAAGATTCTGTACATGAGGGACATGTCGACCAGAGTCTTCAGTTGTCTTTTTCTTCCGCTTTATTGATGTATTTCCTTCTTGAAACTAGAGTTTTGTAATGAATCTTTCATATATGGATATTCAGTACCTTTGTTACTTTTATTCGTCAGCTATTCATGTATGTCTTCATATATTGTCGAGTTCGTCTGTCTTGTCAGGCTTTCTTTGTAACTCCTTCGGTCTTCGCGGAGGTCTCTGATCGCGACACTTGAGTTGGTTCCCAGTGTGCGTGCCCACGAAAACGGGGGCGTTACATATTAACTATAGCTACGACCACAACCTCTAAAACATGGGGAAATAAGGATCTTCAGTGGCCTTCCTGACCCGTGGTCCTCAAATTCGCATCACCTGCAAAACAATCTTGCAAATATCCTTGTAGCCTCTCTTTGCACCCCTGAAAATGCGTGTATTCCATTCAACCCATATTCCATGTATTGTAGTTGCGACCATATTGTAGGTCCAAGCTTTCATAACCCCTGTTCAGTGCAGCTTCCCTTTCAAGACGAGCATTCTCATCCACGATGGTGGTTTCACAATTCGCACTAATCTGCAGCTTGGACAAGATCTCCGCCCAGATGCGTTTGGCATACTCACAGCCGAGCAAGACATGGCTATTGGTTTCCTCCACACACTCACAGAGGGGACAAACTTGGCATCCCATAATACGCATGTTACGTCTCTTCATTACGTCATAGGTCAAAGGTCGACGTCGAGCTGCTCTCCATAATGTCATGGCATGCTTCGGAACACGATTTTTGTGCCAAACAACTGGTGCCAAGTAACCAACATGGGTGGTGAGGCAACTAGTGCCCAAGAGTACTTTAAAGAGAATTGCTGCCCGATCGCTCCACCATCCCATGTCAATATGTCAGATGCCTGGCTAGGCGTGATTGCCTTGATCTGGTCCCGAAGCTGCTCCATCTCCCTTGATCGAGGCAATGATAGAATCCATTGCCATTATGAATGAAAGACCACACAAAAATATCCCAAGTTAGGTTACCCATATCATAGTGCAGGCACTCCCCAAAAGATTCACAAGAAAGAGGATGGCCTAACCAAGGGTCCTCAAAAAAATGCACAGAATCACCCGTTCCAATCAGAAAATGAAACTTCTATCAAGCAATGGTCGCACCTTTGGATTCCCTGCCACGCCCAAGAGCACACCGCCCAATAGACAAAGAGAAATGGCTCGCACCACCCAAAGCCTGAAAAGATTCAGCCTTAGTCTGATAAATTTGATGTATCTAGTGTTGTATCTGTTGAGTTTTCCTTTGAGGGAAAATCTCTTCAAAAAGACGGTCACAAAGTCATCCCAATACCAAATAGAGCTCGTCGGGAGGTTGTACATCCATTTCTTCGTGTTATCCATCAACATGGAGCAACCTCCTCGAATTCACTTATAAAAATATACGGATCCTCTTTATTGGCAGTGAAGGTTGAAGTTGAATTCATAGTTGTTCCTCCCGCGAGCTGGGGGTAGAACTATGAAAGAAGGTTGTACAACCCGAACATGATGGGTCCGCTCCCAAAATGTCATCGGCCTACCATGTTGAGCTAAAGGTGGTGGTGCACCAAGAACTCAATCCTGACTGAATCTCTCTTCCTCCCGAGTCAGAGGAGGAGGAGAAGGAGGTCTACGTGGTGGTAGGAGCGGACCGAAGTAATCCATGTATGGAAACCGGTCTCTCCCATCACCACGAGATGACTCGGCCTTACGCTCCAAGGGAGCATGAGGTGGAGATGGCCGATCACCTAGACCGTCCATCCCAGAAAAGTGCACTCCGTCAAGTCGAGAGCTCTCAGCAGAACGAGCCAAACCTCGCATAAAACGCTCAACTCGACTCTGAAACAACACACAACAGAAGGTTTAATCAGAGGAGGAGACTATAATGCAGATTATAGAGGAGGAGAAGACTTAGATAAGAAAGCAAGAATCCCTAGATCTAGCGTAGGTAGTGGGTGAAGGTAGAAGCCTAATCTAGCAAGCACGGCTCAAACAACTTATGACTATAGGTCCTTAGGCTAGATGACGCCTAACTTCGAGATCACTAGTCTCGACATGCCTCACCTTCGTACAACGAAGACAACAATGCCCAGCAAGTGATACTAGATCTAGACATCCAGTACCTCCTACTATCGAAAAGGCAGGTGACGTCGATCACGGTCTCAACTCGATCACTCTCTTAGTGCGCTCGAGTCCTAGGGCCAATGTATACTTTCTTTTAAATTAAGGCTTTGATTAATAGTGATTTTTGGGGCAAAGGAAAAGGTGATGAAATCCCCCACCTTATCTTGTATGGGACAACCCCTCCTTAGTAGCGTTCTGAGTCTTAATCTAGAAATCAATTCTCCAAACAAAGGCTCACATCACTCCCGATGCACCTTACTAACTAATGCATGATTTAACCATGTATGAATGAGAGAATGGGTGCACATACCTCACACCAGCAGTCAACAATAAGAATGTAAAGAAAAGAAAGACGAGTGCGTGCAATGTCTACAAATGATGCGTGACCTAGATGGCAATCAATCTAATCTTTTGTTGTGAGTTTTAAGGTCCAAGTTGTATAGAAAGGGATTAGTTCTTAATAGATATGGAAGAAAACTACATGTTAAAACATGCAAAATTGATCTCCCAGACAACTAAAATGAATAAACAAAAAACCAGAACAAAAATTGGATCAAAATACATTCACCAGGCCGCAAGTTGGCTGTCCCAGACCAGTGATTGGCGGTCACTTTGGTGTCCTTCCTCAATTTCTACAGTTACCTACCCTTGATACTTAGGATCCCTGAAATAAACCAAAACAAAAAACAAAAAAATTAAACCCACTTGAATAGTCCAAACCAGAGTCAGGACATAGCACCTCCCGGCAACGGCACCAAAAACTTGATGTGTTCATTTTAACAACCTCAAGTACACGGCCGCGTTGAAACGGTGGCAAATACGAGTCAATCCAGAAAGAGGTGTGTCAATTTTGGTTAGTTCGAAAGCGAGTGGGAAACAAGATGGGTTAAAATGTATGATTATACTACACCAAACAAAGAAGGAACAAACAATAAAACTAAACCCCAAGGAGTAGAGGTGTGTAGGTATGTGTGTGTGAGTGAGTCTTCTTTTCAATTAGAAACAAGTGTAGTTTGTGTGGCATACAAGTAGAAGCTAGTGTAGAATCTAAGTGTAGGATACATGATTGATTCATTTTATTTAAACCGCAACTGCACGACAGCGTTGAAGCGGTGGAAAATACGTGTCGATCCACAGGGAGGTGTGTTGACTTTTGGTTTGTGCGAAGGCGAGTGGGAAAGAAAGAAGAGAAAGGTTGGCTACACTAAACTACACTAAAATGCAAAAGGAAATGGCAGATAAGAAATAAAACTAAACCCCAAAGGGGGTACATAAATAAGGTGAATATAAAGATGTGTGTGTGTTCAATTATGCTCATCACAACATCTATTGCATGAAATCATAAAACTAAATCCAACTTTGCCTCCACATGAGATAAAATAAGACTATATCGTTAAAACATACAAGACAATAATTGGGATGAAGCTAAACGAACTCATGTATAAAGACACCCTACTATGCCTCCACATGAAATAAGATAATCCAATATCATTAAAACATACAGGGCATTAACCAACGTAAAGGAAACAAGAGTACATACACCACAATTTGTGTTTCCAATATTAATTCCATCCATATCCGCACCTTATCATTCCCCATAAAATAGGTCCACTAATCTAAGCATAAGCTAAGCTTAATTCAAGAGCATTAGCCTATCAAAGATAAGAGTGAAATCCCATTAAATGTTTACGGAAATCATATAAGGCTCAAGGGATTAAGATAACACACACCTAATACACTACATGATCATATCACATATTTCTCCACCCCCCAAATGGGGATGGAACTACTCACTACTCATTACACTAACTACATTAACAAAATGAAACATTATACTGAAAGGAAACTACATTAAGCAAGCAAGGAATATTAAAGAAACTAAATTGACATAAAACAAAACAAGCATGCAAGCATATGAAAGGAATTTAAACTAAGAAAACAACATACTAAAGGAAAACATGTATTTATTACTCACTCAATTACAAGTAGCCCTTCCTCCACCAGAGTTTTGCTTCCAGACTTCACTCTTAGTAGGGAAGATGGCCACAAAGAGAGAGATGGGGTACAAGAGAGGAGGGAGAGTTCTATTTATAGTCATAGAAAAAGGTAATCCGGGGCAATCCCCCGGTATCGGACTAAACAAATACCAAAAATAGCCTAAACAGACAATAATACACACGCTCCAGAAATATTAACGGATCCGGGAAGATCCGTACCGCCAACCGGCGGTCTACGGGATCCAGATCGAGTTGAATTTGGTTTTGGGCTTTCCTTCATATATTTGTTGGTCTTGGATGCATCTACTTCGCTTGTTGGAGCTCCGACCCTAATCGAATTGCCAAAATACTCCCCATGATGGTGTGGAGTTTTCTGTTTTGCTCTTAGATCCTTCAGTCTTACGTTCAGGTCCTTCTCCCTTGCATCTTGGTCCCCAGGTCTCACTATTAAGTCCTTTTTCCCTGCTTTTGGGTCCTTTCATGCCTCTTCTACTCAAACCTCTTTATTTCTGAAATTCAAACATAAAACTCATCATGTAGCATTGCGTAGGTGTAAGATAGTGGATATAAGATACAAATATAAGCATGAAATGATTTCAATCAAATACCCCCACACCTAAGTTTTTGCTAGTCCCGAGCAAAACAAAGAAAAACAAAAACAAACGAGAAACAAGAAATCCTAACTCACTTTTGTAGGAATCACGGTTGCACTTAGCATGTGCAACAAGCCATTAAACCTCCTTGTTTCTAAGGAGGAGGAGTGTTGTCTCCTGAGGGTTTTCAGCGGATATACCCACAAAATCCGAACAAGATGTATTATTCAATCTAGACACTCGACTCGTTGGACTCATTTTTATCGATCATTGGACGCGGTAATCCTACGAGCCGACTCGATATAGGTAATTAGTCCACACACTTAGCCTAATGAACCATTCGTGCAAGTTAAATAATGGATTACGTGAAAGACATGGACAACTTCAACATCCTCAAGTGATACAAAGTGTAAAGTCCATTAAGTTTCTTATTTGCATTACCAATTTTTTCTTTTTGTTTAATTTCTTATTTTTTCTTCTTTTCTTTTTATTAGTTGGAGTTTCATTCTCCTAGGGTCAGGTTTCGTGCATCATTTCCTATGAGGACTTACACTATCACATACAACTTTCCCCAAATCTCCACATAGGGCAATCCTTACCACTTGTATAACGGGAGTTCGGTCGGCACATCCCAACTCAGATGACTCGAAAGCACTAGGCACAAAGTCCCCTCAGACCTACTTTCCCGAGTGATAGGAGCCGTGCGAGAAAAGAGAACACCTACTCACTTATTCTTATCTACACATGAACCAAAACCGCTACACTTAATGTCTCACAACAAGATTTAAAGGGTCCTTGACTACAACAAATTCCCTTAGATTAACAGACACGAATTATTGACTCACTAGTTTCAGGGTGGACTTCATTAAATGTTTGAGCACTGAAACCTTATGATTACTCACCCCCGAGGGAAAACTGGGGTGCATCCTAACGACTAGATAAATCCTTAAGCCATTGTACTAGATATCCTAATGCATCAAATTCAAGACAATTTTGGAAGCTTTCTTTTAACTCAATGGTTTTGCACATGCTAAACACACGCAAAACCCACAAAACATTTTCTTTCGCAAACACATTAAGATTTTGAAAGAAATGTGAAAGCAGATATATCGGTATTAAATGCAGCACACTAACATGACCCTAACAATGCACACAAAAGAAAACAAAAATCAAAGGAAAAGACTCGACTATGTACACACGTAAAAACACCCTCCACACCTAGTTCATGCATTCTTCTCAATGAATGTGAGCAAAATACTACATGGATTTATGCATGAAAAAGGAGAGATCTCACCAACGAGAAGTACAAAGGGAAGTACAAGGTAATGTTGATGGATACAAACCCGAATTCCCTCAAAACCTGTGAGATGCTAAAAAAGGGATACAAATACGTGAAAGAAATGGGGCCCAAATACTCATGGTTGGAGCCCACAACAATCGATGCTCGCTTTTTTTAACTATGTACAACAATAGGCTTCCATCTTCATATGTCAAGGGACATCAAATGGGAACCCACCATCTCTCGAGCCAGAAATGCACATGCATGGGCTCGCAACATACAAAACAGAATTTCTTGACCACCTGACACCGTTGTATGTATTGTGGTCGTTTGATGACTCTTGAGAGTTAGCAAAAGAGGAGGCATGAACGAGAGGTGAACCTCTATCAGGTTGAAGGGTATCAGGTGGTTGATTCTTAACCCACATGAGGTCTTCTGCAGATACAGAATGAAGAGCATGTGGCCCAGAGGCCATAAAAATGGTATCTTGTGGGTCAAAAGCCACGTGATCAAAAGGATGTGGCTCAAGGGCCACGTGATCATAATATAAGGCACCTTCATGTGCCGGCCCAGGTGAAACATCTTCACCACCTTCAGGATCTTCATCGAACAATTCTCTGAAGTACTTGAAGGTGCCCTCAAGTTCAATCTCATCCAAGCCCTGGATAAGGTTGACCCCAACAGGGTCATTGAAGGCACCTGGCTTCTTGCCAATGGTGAAGATGTTGAAATCAGTGCATTGACTACCACAAGTCAAGAACATTAGACCATTGCGACAATTGATCAAGGCATTGGAAGTCGCAAGAAATGGTCAGCCTAGAATGACAGAAATTTGTCCAAGTGGGTTTGGCACAGGTTCAGTATCCAAAACAAAGAAGTCGACTGGATAAATGAACTTTCCCACTTTGATCAGCACGTCTTCCACCACACCCCTCGGTTTCTTCATAGACTTATCAGCCAATTGAGTGGTCTTTGTTTGTTTGAGGTCTCCAAGACCGAGGTGGACGTAGACAGAATATGAGAAAAGATTAACAGATGCACCAAGGTCCAGTAAGGCTCGATGTATGGACACATCACCAATCACACAAGAGATAGTAGGACAGCCAGGGTCCTTGTACTTGACTTCCATGAGTTTTTCCAACAAAGAACTCACGTTATCAGCAAGAAAAGTTTTCTTTGGAACATGAGTTTTTCTCTTCTTAGTGCATAAGTCCTTGAGAACCTTGGCATAAGGTGGAATTTGCTTAATCACCTCCAATAGAGGGATGCTCATCTTAAATTTCCGTAACATCTCAAGCATCTTATCATGCTGATCAGAGGTTTTCTTTTTAAGGCGCTCAAGGAATGGCGCCTTCGGGGCATAACGGTGCGAAGGAACCTCAGAATTCTGGTCCAAAGAAGCATGAGTGGGGACCTCAGAATCTGATTCCTTCGACACATGAGGAGACAAGGGGACCTCAGGGTTCGGCCCCTTTGTCGAAGGAAATGTAGAAGGAACCTCAGGATCTGGCTCCCTCAGAGATGGTGATGACAAAGAAGGCACCCCAATGTGGTTGTCCACCTCCTTACCAGACCTCAAAGTACGAATCACATTAATATGATTGGTCAGTTCAGAGGTCGCATGAGGTACAGGTGGCCTTCCTTGAGAATGGGTACCCCGAGGATTCACCTCGGGTTGACTCGGTAATTGGCCCTCCTCGCGTTCATGGAGCTGATTAGCCAACTGGCTAACTTGCATTTCCAATGCTTTGACCGAATTGTTGCTGGCCGCAAACATGGATTGTCTGCTCTGAATGAACGCTTGAAGGGTTTGTTCAAGAGTGGGGTCCTTCGAGTCAACCCGTTGGGGTAATGGAGTTTGGTTAAAATAACCCGACGATGAGGTATGGGGAGGTTGGTAATTATGGTTTTGAGACCTTTGATGTGGAGGTCGGTAGGTCACCAATGGGCATGGAGGTTGATAAGGTGGAGGTTTAGGTTGAGCGTGCGAGCTCTGACCGTTACCCCCACTAGGCCCCCAACAGAAGTTAGGATGGTTACACCATCTCAGGTTGTAGGAGTGATTGTACGGGTCGTTACGGGGCCTTTGTTGATACATCGCATTTGCATGCTCAGTATCCCTTGGAGCGTAAGTGCATTCCAAGTCATCATGGCCCGTAAGTCCACACCTACCACATCCGGGAGTCGTGACCCGAGCTACAGGAGCTCGGTCCAACTCTAAAATCTCAATCCTACGCATGAGAGCAACCATTTTCGCCTCAGACGCGATAGATGACTCAACTTGATATGATCCAGCTCGACCAGAAGACCTGGCAGCTGGTGGATCTCTCAAGGTGTCCCACTCAAAGGTGCGTTCAGCCATTAACTCAAAAGTGTCTCATGCCTCATCGATGGGTTTCATTTGGAAGTCACCATAACACATCGACTCCAACAATGTGTGGGTGTTGTAGTTGAGGCCCTCATAAACAATCTGACACAACTGCCATAGCTCAAGTCATTGATGAGGGCAATGCTGGAGAAGGTCCTTGAACCTCTCAAAGAAACCATGAAAAGATTCGGTCTCAGTCTGATACATTTCATGTATCTGGTGCCGTATCTGTTGAGTTTTCCTTTGAGGAAAAAAACTCTTCAGAAATACGGTCACGAAGTCATCCCAAGACCCAATAGAGCTCGCCGGGAGGCTGTACATCCATTTCTTCACGTTATCCTTCAACGCGAAAGAAATCATCCTCAACCGGACTGAATCCTCATCAAGCTGCTGAAGCTTGAACATGGAGCATACTTCCTTGAATTTTCGTATAAAAATATACGGATCCTCCTTATTGGCAGTGAAGGTAGGAAGCATGCTCACATATTGAGGTTTCAGTTCATAGTTGTTCCCGCGAGCTGGGGGAAGAACTATGCAAGAAGGTTGCGTGACCCGAACAGGATGGGTCCGCTCCCACAAAGTCATCGGCCTATCCTGTCGAGCTAAAGGTGGTAGTGCACCAAGAACTCGATCCTGAGCGAATCTCCCTTCCTCTCGAGTCAGAAGAGGAGAAGAAGGAGGTCTACGTGGTGGTGGGAGCGGACCGATAACTAAAATGAAAGAACAAACTACCAGAACAAAACGGAGAGGAAAAACAGCTCACCAGGCCGCCAGTTGGCGGTTCCAGACCGCTAATTGGCGGTCAGTTGGGAGCTTCTGTTCCTCCAACTTCGCCGGTGGCCTCCCCTTGACCTCTAGGATCCCTAAAACCAAGACAAACTACAAACAAAAAATTAAAACCACACGAATCGTCCAAACCAAAGTCTGGACAGAGCACCTCCCCGGCAACGGCGCCAAAAACTTGAATGATTCGTTTTATTTAAACCGCAAGTGCACAGCCGCGTTGAAGCGGTGGAAAATATGGGTCGATCCACAGGGAGGTGTGTCGAATTTTGGTTTGTGCGAAGGCGAGTGGGATAGAAAGGAGAGAAAGATTGGTTACACTAAACTACACTAAAATGCAAAAGGAAATGGAAGATAAGCAATAAAACTAAACCCCAAAGTGGGTAGAGAAATAATGTGAATATAAAGATGTTTGTGTTTGTGTTTAATTATGCTCATCACAACATCTAGTGCATGAAATCATAAAACTAAATCCAACTTTGTCTCCACATGAGATAAGATAATACTATATCATTAAAACATACAAGACAATAATTGGAATGAAGCTAAAGGAACTCATGTATAAAGACTAGACCCTACTATGCCTCCACATGAAATAAGATAACCCAATATCATGAAAACATACAAGGCATTAACCAAGGTAAAGGCAACAAGAGTACATACACTACAATTTGTGTTTCCAATATTAATTTCATCCATATCCTCACCTTATCATTCCCCATAAAATAGGTTCACTAATCTAAGCATAAGCTAAGCTTTATTCAAGAGCATTAGCATATCATAGATAAGAGTGAAATCCCATTAAATGTTTACGGAAATCGTATAAGGCTCAAGGGATTAAGATAACACACACCTAATACACTACATGATCATATCACATATTTCTCCACCCCCCAAATGAGGATGGAACTACTCACTACTCATTACACTAACTACATTAACAAAATGAAACATTATACTGAAAGGAAACTACACTAAGCAAGCAAGGAATATTAAAGAAACTAAAGTGACATAAAACAAAACAAGCATGCAAGCATATGAAAGGAATTTAAACTAAGAAAACAACATACTAAAGGAAAACATGTATTTATTACTCACTCAATTACAAGTAGCCCTTCCTCCACCAGAGTTTTGCTTCAAGGCTTCACTCTTAGTAGGGAAGATGGCCACAAAGAGAGAGATGGGGTACAAGAGAGGAGGGAGAGTTCTATTTATAGCCATAGAAAAAGGTAATCTGGGACAATCCCCCGGTATGGGACTAAACAAATACCAAAAATAGCCTAAACAAACAATAATACATGCACACCAGAAATATTAGCGGATCCGGGAAGATCCATACCTCCAATTGGCGGTTCCAGACCGCCAATTGGTGGTCGACAGGATCTAGATCGAGTTGAATTTGGTTTTGGGCTTTCCTTGATATATTTGTTCGTCTTGGATGCATCTACTTCGCTTGTTGGAGCTCCGACCCAAATCGAATTGCCAAAATACTCCCCATGATTGTGTGGAGTTTTATGTTTTGCCCTAAGGTCCTTCGGTCTTACGTTCAGGTCCTTCTCCCTTGCTTCTTAGTGCCCATGTCTCACAATTAAGTCCTTTTTCCCTGCTTTTGGGTCCTTTCATGCCTCTTCTCTTCAAACTTCTTTATTTCTGAAATTAAAACAAAAAACTCGTCAGGTATCATTGCTTAGGTGTAAGATAATGGATATAAAATACAAATATAAGCATGAAATGATGTCAATCAATACACAACACTACATGGCAAACCATGAACAAGCATATCTCACGTAAAGATGAGGTTAATTTTAGATTCTCAAGCATGCAAAAAGTACCTAGTGTGGCCATTATAACATCAATCAATCTGACATACAACTTAAATCATTCATGTAAATGTGCACCAAATATGGATCCATACATAACAAGCCATTCCCATCAAATCATAACAAGCAACAAGATAAACTCTAAAGCTATCATGAGATAAGTACCTAGTGTGGAAATTATCACATCTAATACAAGTTTAAGCATGCTAGAAGTATAGATCTGTATTAAGCATATGCAATAGCACAAATAAAAGACCCCATCACTATCACATAGTCTACATTACCTCCACCCTATATGGGGATGGAAATACTCACAACTCATTAAGAAGATAAAACAAAATTAAACTAAGCATGCAAGAACTGAAAGAGACAATATAAAACAATTTAGGAAAATTATTTTCTTGACAGTACTAACATTACAAGTAGCATTCTTCTCCACCTTGAGTTTTTTCTCTAAGGCTTACTCTAAGTAGAGAAAATGCAACCAATCAATGGATGAATAAAAAGGAAAATGAGGAGTTCTATTTATAGTCATAGAAAAAGGCAGTCGGGGAAAATCCCCCGGTATGGACTAAACGCATACCAAATATAGCATAAAACACCCTAATACACATCCGATAGAAGAATGTTTGACTTGCACAATTTCAGTCGACCATTAAGAGAATGGTGATCCATAAAGAAAGGTTGACTTGGCTAAAATTTTAGATAAATGATCACCAAGGTCCAACAAGTTTTTATCCACTTCCTCACATGTATTATCTCCTTCATCCCCTCTTCCCTCAAGACCCACAAGGATTTCAAACCTACCCAAACCCATTATTCTTGTCTTATCCCTCATATCGCTCGACCTAGTAATGATACCTCTCTTTAGGCGCATGTGGCTAGGGTCAGAAGTGCATTCATACACCCCACTCAGCCCACTCGATTTCTTCTCCACATATCCCCTTGTTTCTTTCCCCCCATGCATGTCATATACTTTTCCACATGGTATTTCTCCAGCCATATTTCCTTCCCATGGAGCAAAAGAAACACCTTTAGGATTCTCCCTAATGCTTTGTGGACCAGAAATTTATTTGTGCTCCACACCAAACTTCTACCCACTCATGATTGGCTCCTTTCTTGTGCTCACATGGGTCGTTGCTGCCTCCTTTTGTCCAACAACCTTTCCCCCCCCCCCCCCCCCCCAAAGTGAAATCCTCCATGGTTGGTGCATTCAAATATTCCTATGTGACTCCACTAGCATGCTCAACTACAATTGGTTATTTTCCTAACAATACATGTTGCTTTTTCGTTGGCTCAGCCCTCACTAACTCTGTTCCAAGGCTCACCATTCCCGTTAAAGCCTCCACCTCCGTTATGGTCTCCACCTCCATGATGGCCTCCCCTTGTTTCTCCATGCCATCACCTTGTTCTTGCACCACTTGTGTAGGATCACCCCACCCCTCTTTTCCATATCACAACTCCACTTTCCATCTCATGCTCTTCCAGCCCCATGGTTCCATGCTTCTTAAACGCTCTTTTCCATCCTACTTGCACCCAATTTTGTGACTTAGGTAGAGACTTTGAAGACACTTTCTCAGCCACCAAAGCCTTCTCACTTTCCCTTCGTGGGTACCGAGCTTGAGTGTGTCCGAACTCCAAACAAGTCTCACAATGCCCTGGTTTCCACTCATACTCGATGTCCACTTTCTCCGAAGCACCTCCGATTTGAATCCACGAAACCAGGATACTTGAATGTTCCATCAACCACAACACAAACTCTTGCAAAATATAGCCTTCTTCCCAAAGCCGTATTATCATCCATGTATAACAACTTTCCAAGAACACTAGTTGTGGTGCTCAAACTCTTTGGCGACCAAAACCGAAGGTCTAACTCCGACAACCTTATCCAAATCATAATGGATGAGATTTTACTCCTTTCCCAGACCACTTAAGGCATCCATTATTGAACCACTAAGGGAGTTCCCCTCACAAACCATGCACCATGCTCAAGCACATATTTACGGTCCTCTTCCAAAGTGAACCTAAAAAGTACAAACCCATTCCGACGACGAACCACCACTACTCCCCCATTTATCTCCCAAAGCTTATGGAGGTAGCTTTCAAGGATTGGTAAATGGGGTTTGAAATCCACAAAATAACCAAAGAGAACCTTGTCCCATGGTTTCAGCCCATCCACCACTTGAGAGTTAGAAAATTTGGACTAGGATGAACTTGAGAGACATCTTTATCATTGACTTGGTACCAGCACCGAACAACTTGGACCACTTTTTAGGTTGATGCCCCTCACCATTTGTTGATGGATCCAAGTCAGACCTCCCTTCATCCACACTCCCACAACTTGTGTTTGCTATTTGAGGATGATCTTGGTCTCCACCATCCTCCAGTAACCTTGAATCGGGACTAGAACTCTTCAAATGCTCCATTTGAGTAAGAAAACAAGGGTAAAATGATGAAAAATGCTAAAATGTGACCTAGGAATTCCCCATACCCCCCAATGATTCTCTCTCCTATACCCTATGCCTTCTTCCTCTCTTTGCGTGCCTTCACTAATCGATCTTCATTCTGATATGAGACCAAGCCTTTACAACACAAGCATTAGTTGACAACTATCACCTTCCTCGATTTGCCTCTCACAACCTAAGAGGGAGGTTCCGCGAAACTTTAATTTTGATAATTCTTGGATGTTGAATCGGAATCACTTACAATTTACTACTTGTGCACACTTGGATATGATATGGAGTGGATACACAACTGGTGGAGTTTAAGCTTTTGAGTTTGGAGACTGAGACTTTGAATGTGTAAAGAGTTGGACTCTAAAGTATGGATCGATAGAGTGTGTTCAAGGTGTGTAAAACTATGTCATAAGACCCTATTTAGCCGTTTGGGATAGTTGGTGAGATTTCAACTAACAGGAGCTAAGATATGACTTAAGCTGAGGTAGAAATTTGCACAATTTCAGTCGACCATTTAGAGAATGGTGATCCATAAAGAAAGGTTGACTTGGCTAAAATTTTAGATAATTGATCACCAAGGTCCAACAAGTTTTTATTCACTTCCTCATTTGTATTATGTCCTTCATCCCCTCTTCCCACAAGATCCACAAGGATTTCAAACCTACCCAAACCCATTATTCTTGTCTTATCCCTCATATCACTCGACCTAGTAATGATACCTCTCTTTGGGCGCATGTCGCTAGGGTCAGAAATGCATTCATACACCCAACTCAGCCCACTCGATTGCTTCTCCCCACATCCCCTTGTTTCTTTCCCCCCATGATGGTCATATACTTTTCCACATGGTAATTCTCCAACCATATTTCATTCCCATGGAGCAAAAGAAACACCTTTAGGATTCTCCCAAATGCTTTGTGGACCAGAAATTTGTTTGTGCTCCACACCAAACTGCTACACACTCATGATTGGCTCGTTTCTTGTGCTCACATGGGTCGTTGCTGCCTCCTTTTCTCCAACAACCATTGTCCCCCCCCCCCCCAAAGTGAAGTCCTCCATGGTTGGTGCATTCAAACATTCCTATGTGACTCCACTAGCATGCTCAACTACAATTGGTTATTTTCCTAACAATACATGTTGCTTTTTCGTTGGCTCAACCCTCACGAGTCGGATCCGCAGACAAATGGACCGCCAATTGGCGGTTTGGAACCACCAATTGGCGGTCTGCATCTCTTGGATCCGTCCCAATTTTGTCTGACGTCTTTGCAGCTTCGTTGCTTCTCCTGGGGTGCACCCTAATCGGTTGTGTGAGGTGTGACCTGAATCCAATTGCCAAAATACTCTTCATGATGGTGTGGAGTGCTTGATTTTGCTAGTGGGCCTTTTGGGTTTACATCGAGGTCATTCTCTCTTGCATCTTAGTCCATAAGTCTTGCAACTTAGTCATTTTCCTTGCTTTTAAGTCATTTTTGAGTCTCTTCTTCTCAAACTTGTTTATTCCTGAAACATAAAACTCGTTACATAGCATTGCTTATGCTAAAAATAATGGTTATAAGACAAATATATGCGATATGATGTCAATCAAGAACCCATCACTATCACATAGTATACATTACCTCCATTGCAAATGGGAATGAAACTACTCACTACTCATTAAGAAGACAAAACGAAATTAAACTAAGCATGCAAGAATTGGAAGAGACAATATAAAACTAACTAAGAAAAATTATTTTATTTACATGAGTCACATTACAAGTAGCATTCTAATCCTCGAGTTTTGCTCTAAGACTAATCCTAGTAGAGAATATACCACCAATCCATGGGCGAATACAAAAGGAGAGGAAGAGTTCTATTTATAGGCATGGAAAAAGGAAATCCGGAACAATCCCCCTTTATGGGACTAATTGCATACTATAAATGGACATAAAACAACAAAGTACACTACCCGACCAAAGCATGGGGCATGTAGACACATTTGGACCGCTGATGGGCGGTCTTGGAATGCCGGCGGTGTGGATGTGTCTGATCGAGTCTGGATTTTTGTTACTCGATTCGGGCTTGATTTCTTGTTGTTTGATGCACTCGATTTGGTGTTGATGGTTAGGCCCGGATCTAATTACCAAAATACTCCTCATAATGGTGTGGAGCCTCTTGATTTCCTCATTGGTCCTTTTAGTCTTACATTCGGGTCCTTCTCTCTTGCACCTCAGTCCATAAGTCTTGCAACTCAGTCTTTTCCCTTGCTTTTAAGTCTTTTTTGTGTCTTTTCTTCTCACTTGTTTAATTCCTGAAACTTAAAAGTAAAACTCGTTACGTAGCATTGCTTAGGTTAAAAATAGAGGATATAAGACACAAATATATGCATGATATGATGACAATCAAATACCCCCATACCTAAATTTTGCTAGTCCCAGCAAAACAAAGAAAGAGAAAAGTGAAAGAAAGGAAAAACATACGAAAAACAGGGAAATCCTAACTCAGTTTCGTAGGAATCACAGTTTCACTTAGCACGTGCAACAAGCCGTTAAACCTCCTTGTCTTCAAGGAGGTGGAGTGTTGTCTCCTGAGAGTTTTCAGCGGATATACCCACAAATCCGAACATTGATGCATTATTCAATCTAGAAACTCAACTCTTTGGACTCATTTTTGTCGATCATTGGACACGGTAATCCTACGGGCCGACTCTATATATGTATCTAGTCCACACATCTAGCCTAATGAATCATTCATGAAAGTTAATAAAGGACTTAAGTAAAAGACATAAACAACCTTAACACCCTCAAGCGATACAAAGTGTAAAGTCCATTAAGGTTCTTATTTGCATTACCCTTTTTTTTCTTTTTTTCTTACTTGTTGGTGTGTAATTCTCCCAGGGTCAGGTTTCGTTCATCATTGCCTATACGGACTTACACTATCACGTACACCTTTCCTCACATCTCCACATAGGTAAATTCCTACCACCTACGTAATGGGAGTTCGGTCAGATGACTCGAAAGCACCAGTCAGAAAGTCTCCTCAGACCTAATTTCCCGAGTGATAGGAGTCGTACAATAAGAGAAAACACCTACTTACTTATTCTTATCTACACATGAACCAAAACCCCTATACTTAATGTTTCACAACAGGAGTTTGACTACAACAAACTTCCTTATATTAACAGACATGAATTATTTGACTCATTAGGATCATGGTGGACTTGTTTAATTGTTTGAGTACTGAAACCCTATGATTACTCGCCCCCCGAGGGAAGACCGGGGTGCATCCTTACGACTCGATAAGGCCAACAGACGGTACACTAGATATCCTAATGCATCATGTTCAAGACAAATTTGGGAGCTTTCTTTTTACTTTGCCTCTCAACGGTTTTGCACATGCTAAACACACGCAAAATCCACAAAACATTTTCTTTCACAAACACAAAGATTTTGAAAGAAATGTGAAAATTTTAAAGCACTTGGCAAGCAAAAGAAGACAAGTCACCCAAGAATCATGGCAGGCTGATATATCAATATTAAATGTAGCACACTATCATGACCCTAACAATACAAACAAAAAAAACAAAATGAAAAAGACTTGACTATGTACACACACACACACACTTACTTCATGCATTGTCCTCAATGAATGCGAGAATGAAACTACATGGATTTATGCATGAAAAAGTAAAGATCTCACCAACATGAATCGCAATGGGACGTTCATGGTTATGTTGATGGACACAACTCAAATTCTTCTTAAAACCTGTGAAATACTAAAGAAGGGATACTAATACGTGAAAGAAATGGTGCCCAAATACACAAGGGTTGGGGCCCACAACCATCAATGCTCACTCATGGAGTCTTTTATTGTATTTCATTTTTTGAAATATAATTTTGTACAAACATAAGTTCTCATCTTCATTTGTCAAAGAACATCAAATGGAAACCTCAAAAGTGGGTCAATGCACTAGGAATGGGAACATGACAACACGCGGGGCCAAAATACTCTTGCATGAGCCCCCTTAGAAAGAGCATGAGATGAAAGGAAAGGTTCATGAATTGGATGCCAAAGCGTCTGATTCAAAGGATCAAACTGAAAGAGCTCGAACCTCTCAAGAGCTTGGGAAATATTGTGCAACGGAAGAAGACTTTCTCCCGTTGCACTACTGAAGTTATGATCGTCAACCCAAACTCTCCAACCAACAGGCTGGTGGGTCGGAACGAGATCAAAAACCTCGTCATGCATGTCCGACTCACCAGGCAAACAGAAGGTGGCTCTCTTACCCAAGGTATCCTCTAAGGAACTCCCAATACTCTCATTGGCATTGTAAATGTTTGATGTTCTGGTCAGGAACAATAGTGAGAGGCAAACTCTCATCTCGTCGTAGGAAATTAAGGATACGAGGGAGCTCTTGTTCCAACATAGGTGAGTCCTTAAAGAGGCACAACAACAAGATCATGTAGCTCAAGGGACATGGGACAAAAAGGTAAGGTACAATCTTGTACCGACTCATTTTGTGGTGACTCATAATGAAGATGGTCCATGTTATTCTCAATTTTAATCGAATTCTTCACCAAGTGATCGTGAATTGAAACCCCAAGTCCCTCAGACTAACTAGGAGTTTGAATTTGAAAGATTGTGCTTTAAATTTGTGGATGTGGTGGTGGTTCGATATCAAAAGATAAATCATTATGTTGACAAGAAAAGTTACCATCCTCACGTTCACGTAATTGCAGCGTCATTTTACTCACTTGCATTGCCATATTTTGTATGAACTGTTAAGTTGTTTTCATGAACGTAAGGAAAGTTTGTTTTAAGGAATCAGGTATGTGGTCAACTATGAGGTCCAATTCCGAATTTTGGAGATTTTAGGAGTTAGTGTTTCTGGGCTGAGAATGAGTCCAATGATTGGTCATGGGTGGTTGTTGGTAGAATTCTGAGTATTCGGGAAGAGGATAATGGGGGTGGGCATGATGTATCAAAATGTGAATAAGTATTGTTTTCCCATGAATCCATCCCTCTCGGCTTATACACGGATGCATAATGGTCACATTGAGCATTTTGGGAAAAGGTATGTTGATACTTAGGCTCTGGGGGAACTTAAGGACATTCCCCGATAACATGACCACTCAACCTACAACAATCACACGGTACGGCTACTGGAGCCACCGGTGTGCACTCATGTCGTCTCCTGCACGCATGAAAGAGGCCAAACTAGATGGTGGTGTAGCCGTCGGTGCCTCTCTCATATTATCCCAATCTGAAGATTGCTCAGCCACACAATTAGGATTGTCGCAACCATACGATGTGTTTGTCTGAGGCACCCCAGGATGCATGGGTCCAGAGTACCAGGGAGAATAGTCCTAGTCCCAACAATGAAATGGATGGTTGCCCATGTAACCACCCATCTCGACAATGAACTCTCGAGTCGACCACTCTCACCACCACGAGACCAAGCTCACAAAAATTGCTCGACTCGACCCTAAGACGCTAACAGAGAGTGTAAAGGGGAGGAGACTAGAATGTAGAAGCAGGTGAGGAGGAGAAGAAGCCTCGGAGGAGAAGGGAAGAATCCCTAAAAACTAGCATGGGTAAAGGGTGAGGGTAGAAGCCTAGTCTAGCAAACACGACTCAAGCAGCCTACGATCACTATAGGTACTTACATCTAGACGACGCCCAATTCTGAGTTCACACGACGTCAACACGGCTCACCTCCCTATGACGAAGACCACAGAGCCCAGCAAGTGAGCCAAGATCTGGAGATCTAGTCTATCCTACAATCGACAATGTGGGCGACGCCGATCATGCAATGACGGTCGTGATCGGATCACTATCCTAATGCGCCATAGTCCTAAGACCAATGTCTACTTGCTTTTAGATTAATTCTTTGATTAAGAGTGATTTTTGGGGCAAAGAAAAGGTGGTGAAATCTCCCACCTTATCTTGTATGGGACAACCCCTCCTTAGTAGCGTTTTGAGTCTTAATCTAGCAATCAACTCTCCAAACAAACGCTCACCTCACTCTTGTCCCGATGCACCTTACTAACTAGTGCAAGATCAACCATGCATGAATGATAGAATGGGTGCACGTACCTCACGTTAGAAATCGACAATAGGAATTTAAAGCAATTGAAACACAATGTGCATGTGAGGTCTACAAGTGATACATGACTTAGATGGCAATTAGTCGAATCTTTTGCTTTGAGTTTTATGGTCCAATTTGTCTTAAAAAGGGGAATTGATTGATCTGGGAACAAACTACAGGTCACAACATTCAAAATTAAGCTCCCAGACAACTAAAATGAAATAACAAACAACCAAACCAAAACTAGGAGCAAAAGAAGCTCACCAGCCAGCCAGTTGGCGGTCCCACACCACTGATTGGTGGTCACTTTGGTGTCTTTCTTCCTCCAATTTCTCCAGTTGCCTCCCCTTGATCCTTAGGATCCCTGAAACAAACCAAAACTAAGAACAAAAAATTAAACACACTCGAATCGTCCAAACCAGTGTCTGGACAAAGCACCTCCCCAGCAACGGTGCTAAAAACTTGATGTGTTCGTTTTAAATAAGCGCAAATGCACGATCGTTGGTGAAGATAGGACAAGTACGGGTCGATATACAGGGAGGTGTGTCAACTAAAGTTTGTTCGAAGGCAATTGGGGAAAGAGGGGAATAAGTTGTGATTACACTAAACTAAACTACGAATGAAAAAACAATAAAAATAAACCCCATGGAGTGGAGGTGTGTAGGTATGTGTGTGTGAGTGGGTCTTCCTTTCAATTAGAAAATAGTGTAGTTTGTGTGGCATACAAGTAGAAGCTAGTGTAGAATCTAAGTGTAGGATACACAACACTACATGGCAAACCATGAACATGCATGTCTCACATAAAGTTAAGGTTGATTTTCGATTATCAAGCATGCAATAAGTACCTAGTGTGGCCATTAGAACATCAATAAATCCTACATACAACCTAAATCATTCTTGTAAATGTGCACCAAACATGGATCCATACATAACAAGTCATTCCCACCAAATCATAACAAGCAACAAGATAAACTCTAAAGCTAGCATGAGATAAGTACATTGTGTGGATATTATCTCATCTAATACAAGTTTAAGTATGCTACAAGTATAGATCTATATGAAGCATATGAAATGACACAAATAAAAGAACCCATCACTATCACATAGTCTACATTACCTCCATCCTAAATGGGGATGGAACCACCCACCACTCATTAAGAAGACAAAACGAAATTAAACTAAGCATGCAAGAATTGAAAGAGACAATATAAAACTAACTAAGAAAAATTATGTTATTTACATGACTCTCACTACAAGCACCATTCTTCTCCACTTGAGTTTTGTTCCAAGGCTTACTCCAAGTAGAGATAATGCCACCAAGCAATGAGTGAATACAAAAGGATAGGAATAGTTCTAATTATAGGCATGGACAAAGGTAATCTGGGACAATCCCTCGGTATGGGACTAATTGCATACTATAAATGGACATAAAACAACATAATACACCACCCAACCAAAGCATGTGGCATTTGGACATATTTAGACTGGTGATTGGCAGTCTGGATGTGTCTAATCGAGTCTGGATTTTGGTGGCTCGGTTCTGGCTTGATTTCTTGATGTTTGACGAACCCGATTTGGTTGTCGATGGTTAGACCCAGATCAAATTGGCAAAATACTCCTCATAATGGTGTGGAGCTTATTGATTTCCTCATTAGTCCTTTTGGTCTTACATTTGGGTCTTTCTCTCTTACAACTCAGGCTTTTTCCTTGCTTTTAAGTCCTTTTTTGTGTCTCTTCATCTCACTTGTTTTCTTCCTGAAACTTAAGCATAAAACTCATTACATAGCGTTGCTTAGGTTAAATATAAGGGATATAAGACACAAATATATGCCTGATATGATGTCAATCACCACCCATTATCCTCCTCCCGAATACCCATATTACTACTGGCCACAACCCATGACCAATCATCAGACTCATTCTCAGCCCATCAACATCCAACCCAATAATTTACGTTTGTTCTATGGAGTCAAATTTGGGGTCAACTGTGACCCTCAAGTCACAATTTGGAATTTTGTGACTTGAGGGTTACAGTTGACCCCAAACTTGACTCCTTAAAACAAACCCCTCCAAACGTTCATGGAAACCACTCAAAATATGTTGATGTCCACTCAAATTTCCTTGCAAAGTATGGAAATGCAAGTGATTCAGATGACACAACAAATAAGTGAACGTGAGGGGTGCGGCTTTTCTTCTCAACATGAGAATTTATCTTCTGATATCGAACCACCACCACATCCACAAATTCAAAGAATAATCTTTCAAAGTCAAACTCCTAGTCATAGGGTTTCAGTACTTAAACAAAAAAAGAAGTCCACCCTGAACCTAGTGAGTCAAATAATTCGTGTTTGTTAGTATAAGGAAGTTTGTCGTAGTCAGCGACCCTTAATCTCCTTTTGTGAAACCATAAGTGTAGGGGTTTTGGTTCATGTGTAGATACGAAATAAGTGAGTAGGTGTTCTCTCTTCTCACACGGCTGCTTCACTAGGGAAATTAGGTCTGAGGGGACTTAGTGCCTGGTGCTTTCAATTCATCTGACTTGGGATGCACCGACCGAACTCTAGTTACACTGGTTGTAGGGATCGCCCTATGTGGAGATGTGGGGAAATATGTACGTGATACTGTAAGTCGTCATAGCCAATGTTGTACAAACCTGACCCAGGGAGAATTACACACCAACTAGAAAAGAAATGAAAAAAAGAACAAAAGAAAATAAAAATGGTAATGCAAATAAGTAACCTTAATGGACTTTACACTTTGTATCACTTGAGGATGTTAAGGTTGCCCTTGTCTTTTACTTAAATCCTTAATTAATTTGCACGAATGGTTCATTAGGCTAGGTGTGTGGACTAAATACCTATATAAAGTGGGCTAGTAGAATTACCGCATCCTATGATCGACAAAGATATGCCATCGAGTCGTGTTGTTAGGTTGAATAATGCATCTATGTTTGGATTTTGTGGGTATATCCACTGAAAACCCTCAGGAGACAACACTCCTCCTCCTTGGTGACAATGAGGATTAACGGCTTGTTGCACGTGCTAAGTGCAACTGTGATTCCTACGAAAGTGAATTAGGATTTCTTGTTTTTTGTATGCTTCCATATTTTCCATTTCTCTCTTTCTTTGTTTTGCTCGGGACTAGCAAAAAGGGTGTAGGTGTATTTGATTGACATCATATCATGCATATATTCGTGTCTTATATCCTTTATTCTTAGCCTAAGCAATGCTACGTAAAGATTTTTATGTTTAAGTTTCAGGAATAATCAGGTTTGAGAAGAAGAGACTCAAAAAGGACTTAAAAGCAAGAAGAATGACTAAGTTGCAAGACTTATGGACTGAGATGCAAAAGAGAGGGACCCGGATGTAAAGCCAAAAGGACCAATAAGAAAATGAAGAAACTCCACACCATCATGAGGAGTATTTTGGCAATTGGATTGGGGTCGCAACCTACACAACCGATTAGGGTGCATCATACATGAAGAAATCAAACCAGAAAACCACACTCCAAATCCATACCTAATCCAGACTATATAGACCGCCAATTAGCTGTCCAAGACCGCTGATTGGTGGTCGGTTTTTTTGTCCAAATCCGATAAGATTTAGGCGGGTCATGTATTAGAGTGTTTTATGTCTAATTTTAGTAGTGCATTAGTCCCACATCAGGGGATTGTCCCCGATTGCCTTTTTCTATGACTATAAATAGAACTATTCATACTCCTTTGTATTCACCCATTGCTTGGTGGCATTCTCTCTACTTGGAGTAAGCCTTAGAATCAAGTGGAGAAGAATGCTACTTGTAATGTGAGTCGTGTAAATAAAATAATTTCTTCTTAGTTAGTTTTATATTGTCTCTTTTAATTCTTGCATGCTTAGTTTAATTTCGTTTTGTCTTCTTAATGAGTAGTGAGTACTTTCATACCCATTTGCAATGGAGGTAATGCAGACTATATGATAGTGATGGGTTCTTTTATTTGTGTCATTTCATATGCTTCATATAGATCTATACTAGTGACATGCATAAACTTGTATTAGATGGGATAATGTCCACATTAGGTACTTATCTCATGCTAGCTTTAGAGTTTATCTTGTTGCTTGTAAGGGTTTGATGGGAATGGCTTGATATGTATGGATCCACGTTTGGTGCACATTTACATGAATGATTTAGGTTGTATGTAGGATTGATTGATGCTCTAATTGCCACACTAGGTACTTATTGCATGCTTGATAATCTAAAATCAACCTCAACTTTATGTGAGATATGCATGTTCATGGTTTTCCCTGTAGTGTTGTGTATCCTACACTTAGATTCTACACTAGCTTCTACTTGTATACCATACAAACTACACTTGTTCCTAATTAAGAAGAAGACCCACTCACACACAGATACCTACACACCTCCACTCCATGGGGGTTTAGTTTTATTGTTTCTTCAATCATATTTTAGTTTTGTGTAATCACAACTTCTCCCCCTGTTTTTCCCATTTGCCTCGTCTTCACTGACGACCATGCACTTGCGGTATTTGAAACATTTAATCATATAGCTTGAAGGCTTATAAATAGGATCCCATTTGTTGGTTTTGAGACTCGTGAACACTTCCTATCTATCCTATACTCAAAGCCAAATCCTCTTCATCTTCAAGCTCTCATTCTTCTACATTCAAGCCAAAAATTCACCACTTGCATATCCATTCCATATCAATTTCCAAGTGTGTTCAAGTATGGAGTGTTAGTTAGATTGTGATATAACTTCCATATTCAAGAATCACCAAAGAGTTGTAATGCTTCTAGGTAGCTCCCTCTCTCAGGTTGTGAGAGGAGACACGAACGAGGCGAGGTTGTTTAAGAGGCTCAGAGTTGTAAACGACATTGATCTCGGCCCAGAACGAAGATCGATTATTGGAGCCGTAAGCGAGGCTCGGGGAATCGAGCAAGGCTTACGAGGAGGACTAGGACCAGCTGCGGTGAAGAACCTCTCTACACTCTGGTGTCGTCGATTTTGTGGTTTGCAATTGTCTCATCTCTTAATCCTTCAATTATTATTTTTAATTACGCAATTTATTTAGTGATTAGAGGGTCATCGATCCTAATAGTTAGCAGTGTCCAATGTGCAAAGCTATCAGTATTAACATTTTACTAAATAAACACAAGTGCACAACCATCGGTGAAGATGGGGCAAGAACGGGTCGATCCATAGGAAGCGTTACCATCCTTTGCTACTACTTAGAAGACGATTATACTAAGAACACAAAATAAACTAGATTACGATGCAAATGAAAACTAAAGAAATTGAACAGACGATATGGAATGAATATGGATAAACCCCTGAGGGGTGGAGTGTGTGCACATATGAGGTGAGAGAAGTGATGAATGACGCATGTAAGCATGTATGTGTATGTTTGTGTCTTCATGCGTAGGAAGTGTCTAAAGATTTTGCAAAACCTATCATTCCATTCACACAACATATTAGCAATTACTACTTGTTTGTCAGAAGAGGAGGTACCGCATGAGAAGTATCAAAAATTATGGCAAGACTCACAAAAACCAGGAACTCATGTGAAACAAAGCTAAGCATGGGAGGTGTCTGAATTTCATGGCAAAACTCATCAAAACAAAGTTTCTTCAATCAATCGAGCAAACAAACGCTAATATAAAGACACGACTAACATGTATCATGTCCAATAGGAGATTTCAGCCAATACACATGACGAAACTAAGTTTGGTAAGTGTCTAAAACATATGGCAAAACCTAACAAAAACCCCCCAACATGTAAATGATCAAAATGAACCCGATAGACATACAAACACCCAAGTCTACACAAACCGAAATTTGTCAAGCATCAAAACCTCAAACATACATGTACATCATCTCCACCTCAATGGGAGACATAACTACTCACAAAACATGAAGAACATATTATATTTCAACAGAAAAACATTCTATGCTAACAATAAGAAAAGAGAGAAACAAAAACCGAACTATTTTATTAAGATGGAAGAGACATTACACTTTCCAGCAAGAGAGCTTCCACCCTTCCAGCAAAAACTAAAATTCTCCAAGGATTACAAGGGGTGCAGCAGCAGCAACAAGGAAACAAAATGCAATAGGGATAGAGAGAAGACAAATAAAGGCAAGAGAGAGGGATATATAGCCAATACAAGTAGGGTTTTCTGTTCTCTCTAATCAGAAGTCTTACACGACCTTTACGACCCCCGTATCTTCTGAATTTGGAAACCCGTACAATACCAAAGTTGTGTATGTATAAGTTGTCTGTGTAGTGCCTCTTGAATCACCTTATGTCGATATCTTATCAAAACATTATTCCCCAATTACGGATGATCCGTCGGATGCCCGGTTTCCAAATACAATCTGACTTGATAAACATTTTTAGCCTTCATATCATCAGAATTTGGCAAGTCTTAAGAGATACGAATATTTTCACCTTTAAATTATCTTTCCTGAATATCTTGGATCATAAATTTGGTATTTGTATGTAGATGTTATGAATAAAACAAGTGGCATGTGCTGACAGTCCAAACTGTCCTTTTTGCTGGAATGAAATAATTCAGATGCAATTTTCTTCTTCATCTCTTGCCAAATACGTTTTTATCTTCCTTTCCTTTTCTTTGTATGTGGGATTCTAGTGGGATTTCATTGTTTGACCAATTTAAATCATGGAATTTTCGCATGCATGTCCTCTCCTTTTCATTGGTCCAAAACATGCACGTCCAAAAACTATCGCAATTCAACCCTTCTTCCTACTTTTAAATCCTTTTCACTCTTATGTTTCTTTGTACCTACTTGTTCCTGAAATAATATTAAAACAAACCTAGTAGCACAAATATGGGGGGAAATAATAGATATATAGCATGAATAGACTACATGATATGCCACTAATCAATTGCCCCCACACTTACCATTTGGTACTCTCGAGCAAACCCAAGAAATATAAAATTTGAAATAAAGGAAAAACATACGAAAATCTGGAAAAACCTAACTCACTTTTGTAGGAATGAATGTTGCTTTTAGAATGAGCAACAAGTTGTTAAACATTCTTGTCGCCAAGAAGGAGGTGTGTTGTCTCCTGAGGGTTTTCAGCAGATACACCCACAAAATCTGAACATTGATGCATAATTCAATCTAGCAACGCAACTTAAAGGGACCCATCTTCATCGATCATGACATGTGGTAATTGATTGACATCATTTCATGCTTATATTTGTATCTTATATCCATTATCTTTCACCTAAACAATGCTATGTCACGAGTTTTATGTTTAGTTTTCAGGAATAAATAGGTTTGAAAAGATGAAGCATAAAAGGACCCAAAAGCTGGGAAAAAAGACTGAATTGTGAGATCTGGGGACCAAGATGCAAGGAAGAAGGACCTGATTGCAAGACATAAGGACCTAAGAGCAAAAGATTCGGGTCGGAGCTCCAACAAACCAACCAGATGCATCCAAGACCAAGACACACAACAAGGAAGGCCCACAAACAAATCCAGACGGATCTGGATCATATAGGCCGCCAATTGGCGGTCTGGAACCGCCAATTGGCGGGCGGTCTGGAACCGCCAATTGGCGGTCTGGATTGGCCCAGATCCACCTAATTTTCTCCTGGACTTGTATTAATGTGTGCTTAGTCTATTTTTGGTATTGGTTTAGTCCCACATCGGGGAATTGTCCCGGATTAGCTTTTTCCATGCTTATAAATAGAACTCTTCACCTCCCATTGTATCCATCTCTCTCTTTGGTGGCTTTCTTCCCTACTAAGAGTGAAGCCTTGAAGCAAAACTCTAGTGGAGGAAGGGCTGCTTGTAATCTGAGTGAGTTCATAATAGAAGTTTTTTTAGCTTGTTAATTCTTGCTTAGTTAATGTGTTTACTTTGGTGCTTGTTTTGTTTTATGCTTCTTTAAATATTTCTTGCTTGATTAGTATAACTTTCATTTCAGTATTATGCTTTCTTTTGCTAATATAGTTAGAGTAATGAGTAGTGAGTAGTTCCATCCCCATTTGGGGGGTGGAGAAATATGTGATATAATCATGTAGTGTATTAAGTGTGTGTTATTTTTATCCCTTGAGCTTTATATGATTTCCAAAACCATCTAATGGGTCTCCACTCTTATCTTTGATATGCTAATGCTCTTGAATGAAGCTTAGCTTTTGCTTTGATTAGTGGACCTATTTTATGGGGAATGATAAGGTTAGGATATGGATGAAGTTAATATTGGAAACACAAGTTGTAGTGTATGAGCTCTTGTTGCCTTTACCTTAGCTAATGTCTTGTATGTTTTAATGATGTAGTCTTATCTTAATTCATGTGGAGGCATAGTAGGGTCTAGTCTTTATACTTGAGTTCATGTAGCTTCATTCCAACTATTGTCTTGTATGTTTTAATGATGTAGTGAAATCTTAATTCATGTGGAGGGAAAGTTGGATGTAGTTTTATGATTTCATGCACTACATGTTGTGAAGAGCTTAATGAACACACACACATACACTTCTTTATGTTCACATTATTTCTCTACCCCCTTTGGGGTTTAGTTTTATCGTTTCTTCTCCATTTCATTTCGGCTTTGTAGTTTAGATTAGTGTAAGACATCTTTCTCCCTTTCTTTACCTCTCGCCTTCGCATAAACCAAGTGTCGACACACCTCCCAGTGGACGACCCGTATTTGCCACCGCTTCAACGCGGTCGTGCACTTGCGGTAAATATAAAACGAGATCAATCAGTAATCCTACAAGCTGACTATATAAAAGTAATATGTCCACACTTCGATCCTAGGGAACCATTCGTGCAAGTTAATTAAGGACTTAAGTAGAATATATGGGAAACCTTAACATCCTCAAGTGATACCTTGTGTAAAGTCCATTAAGATTCTTATTAGTATTTCTTTTTGTTCATTTTTTTGTATTTTTAGAGAGCAAGGAATTGAAACTCGTTGCTGTTTAATTCTCTCAAGGTTAGGTTTCGTGCATCATTGCTTGTGAGGGCATACATTACCACATACACCTTCCCCCAAATCCCCACATAGGGTGATCCCTACCACCCGTGTAACGGGAGTTCGGTCGATGCATCCCATGTCAGATGACTCGAAAGCAGTAGGTACTAAGTCCCCTCGGACCTAATTTCCCGAGTGATAGGAGCAGTACGGGAAAACATAACACCCTACTAATTTGTTCCTTATTTGCAAATGCACCAAAAACCCTACACTTAAGGTTTCACAATAGGAGTTTAAGGGTCATTAACTTGACAAACTTCCTTATACTAACAAACTAGAATTATTGAACTCATTAGGTTTAAGGTCGTCTTATTTATTTGTTTAAGTGTTGAAACCGTATAATTACTCTCGCCTTGAGGGAAAACCATGGTACATCCTCACGACTCTAGAAAGGACCTAAAGCAGGTATACTAGATATCCTAATGCATCATGTTCAAGTCAATTCTAGGTGCTTCTCTTTCGCATACGTTAAACACATACACAAACCCCACAAAATACCTTTTTTCGCAAACGTTTCAATTTTTTTAAAGAAATGGAAAATGAAAGCACTACGACAAATAAAAGAAGACAAGCCACCCAAGGATCATGGCATAGCAAATATATCAATATTAAATGCGGCACACTATCTTGACCTCCCCAAACAATACAAATGAAAGAAAACAAAACGCAAAATGAAAAAGACTCGACTCCACATATATACAAACATAAAGCACCCCCTCCCCCCCCCCCCCCCCCCCACGCACACACTAACTTCATGCATTGTCCTCAATGTATGTAAGCATGATCCTACATTTTTTTGCATGAAAAATAAAAGATCTTACCAACGTAAATCACAAAAGGAAGTTCATGGTTATGTGGATTGACATATACCCGAATTCCCAAAAACCTGTGAGATACTTAAGAAGGGAGACAAATACGTGAAACAAATAGGGCCCAAATACATATGGGTTACCTATGCTCACTCTTGGAGTCTTTTGTTCTTTTTTTTGTTTTTCTTTTTGTTATAGACAAGATATATACATCAACAAAGATATTCTCATAATCATTTGGTCAAGGAACATTGAATGAGAACATTGAGTCATACGGACCAGAGATCTGCCACGATGGGCTCGCTTCATTGGGTACTCTGAGGTATCGTGAGAGGTGAAAGGTTAAAACTGAAAGGCTTAAACCCCTCATGATATTGGTTGGGTGTAGGCAATGTGAATGAGTGGAATTGTGTTGTCTCGCTATGGTTTAGTTGCTCGTCGAACAAAACCCTCCAACCAATAGGCGAGTGCATCAGAATGAGTTCCTCAGGCTCATTCGTGTGATGTGACACACCTATCACACTAAGTATGAGGCTTCTCCCCAAGTCGTCCAGCAAGGACCACCCAACTTCTTATATTATCAATCATAAGATCGGTCGCAGGTGGGTCGTTGTTGGAGTCAAGATGAAGCTTATGAGGCTCAACAACCATGGGACATGGGGGTCAAGACACCTTCTGGTATGGCATATGATGAGGTGTGTCCCCCAAACTAACAGCCTCAACTAAATGTGGTATTTGGATGTGGATGCTATGAATAAAATAATTGACATATTCTGACAGTCCAAACTTTCCTTTTTGCTGGAAGGAAATAATTGGATGTAATTTTCTTCTTCATCTCTTGCCGAAACTATTTTTATCTTCCTTTTCTTTTATACGTGGGATTCTGATGGGATTTCTTTGTTTGACCAATTTAAATCATGGAATTTTCGCGTGCATGTCCTCTCCTTTTCATTGGTCTAAAACATGCACATCCAATTACATCCACGTCCAAACAGTATTGCAATTCAGCCCTTTCTTCCCGCTTTTAAATCCTTTTCACTCTTATAATTCTTTGTACCTACTTGTTCTTGAAATAATATTAAAACAACCCGACTAGCATAAATATGGGGTAAAATAAGAGATATATAGCATGAATAGACTACATGATATGCCACTAATCAATCAGTGGTTGGGTTATAACATTGCCCATTGGGTCCAACTCTTTAATTTTGTCTCTAGCTGTTCTACATCAATTTCAAAGCCATTTTCAGACAACATGGCTTGGGTGGGTAAGCTTGCAATTGTGATAACCTTCCATGCATATTATCCCCTCTCCTGCTTTTGCTCCAACACATCTAGCAAGGCATCCATTAATTGTCCATTCAAAATAGTGACATTAACATGACAATTTCCGAGCTAAAAAAGAACATATGATAAGGAAAGCTACTTACATTTGTTGAGAGCCCTGACCCTTTCATGATTAGATCTTGCAGATCCCGTAGCCTCACCTAGCTCACGTTATTGCACCATAGATATTTAGTCTCGTCTTTTCCTAGTGTTGTTAGATTGAAAAACACATTCCTCTCTGAATTGGCCAACCCGGCCATGGCTTTCATGTCAATATTTTCATTTAATTTTACCAAGGGTATGTGGTTGTTTAGTTGGCTCTTCGTAGGAGAAAATTTGTCTGCTCTGGGTGAAATTTCATTTCCTTTGAATTGTGCCTCTTCCATTTTTTCATTTTTTCTTCTTCTCATTTTTTTTATCTTCTCCCTTTTTCTTCTTCTACAACCCTTCATTCTTATTTTCCTCTTCTCCCATCTTCTTCAACCCTCTTTCCTATTTTCCTCTTCTCCATTCTTCCTCCTTTCTTCTCTCTCCTCCTCTTTTTCCTTCTTTCCGGGGCCAGGGAGTGATTCCCTTAACTCGTACTGATGAGAATTCGACTCCACGAGAAATTGAACAAAAAGCTACAGAATTGTCCTATCTCATCCTCCTCTTCTTCCTTTCTCCTCCTCTCCTTCTATTCTTTTTTTCTCCGCTTCTCCTCCTCTTCTTCCTTACTCCTCCTCTCCTCCTATTCTTCCTTTGCCCCCTTCTCCTTTTCTTCTTTTCTCCTCATGTTCCTCCTTTCTCCTCCTCTCTACTTGTTCTACCTTTCTCCTCCTCTTCTTCCTTTCTTCTCCTCTCCTCCTATTCTTCCTTTCCGCTCCTCTTCTTTCTCTCTTCTCCTCTCCTCATGTTCTTCCTTTCTCCTCCTTTCTTTCCTTTTCCTTCTCTTCCACTAACTTTTTCCTATGGTCTTCTACTTCTTCTTATTGTCCACCAATGAATTCTTAATTTGTCATTTTTCCTATTAAATATCATGTAAAGTTGTCACACTCGCATATAGTAGAAAATGGTGTTTGAATGTTTGATTCATTTCCTTGGGTTCCTCAAGGTATATAAGAGTCCCTCACTGGTCACAACTGTCCCTCGTGGGACACATTCGTCCATTTTGGGACGCATCTGTCCCTAATGGATGCTTGTGTCCCTTGCAACACTAATGTGTCCCTAATTGGATGTACATATTCCCCATGGGTTAGAAGTGTCCCTCGCGGGATGCAAATGTCCTCCATGGAAAACGTCTACCCTAATAAAACACAGGTGTCTGTTGAACTGCAATTTTGTTGTTTAAAGGGTTTAGATTAGATTTACACATACCATTACAATGGTGTACACGTCTGACGCTTTCAACTTGGACGTGGAGGAACCTTCTGCAGGCGTCGTGAATGTGTCCTCGCTAATGTCTTTGCTACTTTGCTCTATTGGAGAAGTTCTCTCTGATTGGGTGTACTGGGTATTTTTTGGAGAGGTATAATTCGTGTTTCCTCACCTTGCTGGGATTCCATCAACATTTCTTTCTAGAAATTTATTTCTTTGTCATTCTCCCATAGTTTTTTTTGTCTTTCTCACCCAGTTCTTTGTCGTTCTCTACCAGTTGTTGTTGTAGATCCTTGATCGTCTGTTCTGCCCGGAACCATCTCAATTTCAGGTCTGGGTAGTTGATCTTATCTTGTAGTGGGTATCTCGGAACATCATGTTCACCCATCATGATCCTCTGCGGCAAATTATAACGGGGATTGTTTGCAATTCGTTGATCGTCCCTGGTTCCACACTCAGCGCATTCGTCGATCTCAGGGTCCTCATTTGTCTTTAAATTTTCAAGTGGTTCAATCTCATCTTCTTCTCTCAACTTGTCTACTGCCTATTTTTAGAAGGGGACACCCTCCGCATATTCCTTGCCCAAGTTAAGGAACTCCAGTGGCTCATTAATGGGACCTATGGTGGCATCCCATTCTCTATTTTTATCTTCTCATAGAGCCATACCTGCATCAAAATGTAGATATCTCATTTTAAGGAAAACTATCGGTATTCTAAAATGAGGGAAAATAATTGAAATTGTATTTTTTTACCTGAATTATGGCCATGCATTCGTCCACATTCCCCTCACCAAAGGTATCTCTGCCGATAGATTTCCTTATCTTCAAATCTCTACTGACATTTTTAAGCCACCAATCAGGTCCTCAAAAACCACCTCCAACCAGTCCAGTTTTTCGATCACAGACATGTATCGTTTCTTTACTCTCTGTGAATCGTCACTGGAAAGGAAGGTACTGAAAGGAAGATAAAATAGAAGTTTGACGCACTCTCCCCTCGCCCTCACTTTGACCAGTTGTATTCCAAACTCTACCTTCTCCAATCGTTGACCTTGTCGTTGCATGGATGACTTCTCAGTCATGTCAACCGACACTCCGCCCAGAGGTAGTCCAATATCGTAGTGATGTCGGAGGCCTTCAGATTCACCACTTTGTTCCCAAATCTGAAACCTCCTTCTTCTTCATGGTAATTATCGATCAAGAACTCCACGATGTCATTTCTCACCGTGATACTTTCCATCTTAACGAAGTTTGGGAATGGGGGCCTTTTGAATATCGCTTACGGTATGTCAAAAAAAAATTCTTCTGCGTCTTGAAGGATGCCCATCTACACTTTGTTGGCTGGAAGAATTTTGATGTCTGCAATGAAAAAAGATCTGACTTAGTAACTCAAAAGCATAATTAGAATGTTAAACCAAAAAATTAGAACCATAAGGGACACAACCTAAAAGAACAAAATGGTACTTCGAAGGACACACAACTCCTTCGTGGGACCCAACTGTCCTACGAGAGACAGAAGTATCCTTCGAGGGACACGTGTGTCCTTCCAGAGACACAATATACAATGTTAAACTGACACACTGAATGTCGGTCATACCTTGAATACTAAAAGGACGGAGCCTGGCCAACTGAAAATGAACACAATACGGCAAAATCCTAGACGAGTATCAAAAACCACAGAGCACTGATTATATAGCATATCATACAGTGCATTCGTGCTATATATCCTTTATTTCACCCCATATTTGTGCTACTCGGGTATTTGTTTCATACATTTCATGGTTTAGGTAATAAGGAAGAGAAATAACCTAAATGCATGAAAAAATGTCCAATTTTGAAGCCTTCTAGACATGTTTGTAGTACTCAAGGACCAGATTGCAAGTCAATAAGGACCTAAGTGAACACCGGAGGGACCTGATCATAGAGAAAATATGGTGGTTGCAAAAGTCAATAATCTCATCAACCTAAGGAGTAATTCAACAATTAAAACCAAACAGGTTTGAACCAACGGCTCTCGGTGCACCCCACCTATGTATATGATTAACGTAAGTTGCTTGATCCGTGTTTGCTAGTTTAGGCTTTTACCCGACACCACTACCCACGCTAGTTCTTAAGGCTTCTTTTCTTCTCACCTGAGTCGTCCTCCTCCACTTCAATAGTTTAATCTCCTCCCCTTTATTCCTTTTCTTAATGTTTTAGGGTGGAGTCGAGCACTTTTATGTGAGCTTGATCTTGTGGTGGTGAGAGTAGTCGCTTTGAGAGTGTTATTGTTGAGATGGATGGTTACATGGGCGGCCATTCATTTCATTGCTAGGACCATAACTACTCTCCCTAGTATACCCAACCCATGCACCCAACATGGTTGGGACAATTTTAATTATGTAGTTGAGTAGTCTTTAGATTGGGTTGATATGAAAGAGTCACCAACTGTTAGACCATCATCTGTTATGTTGGATCATACCTTTGTGAACAAACTAAGTCATTACAAGAAACTTTGGCCTATTTCGTGCGTGTGGTGGAGGGTCTGACTAGATTGGTTGTTCCAGAAGCCACATTAGATGACCAAAGTGGTTTAAGTGGTTAAGTGTTCGATGAGTGTTTGTATGTTCCTCCAGAACATGAATATGATGATGTTTTTCCCCAAAGTACACATTATGACCCACATGCAATTACATATAACCTAGGGAGGACATATTCATGCGGAATACTTAGAAATCTTGAGTATCGTAGATAATGCCCACCCCAGTATCCTCCTCCCACATACCCAGATTTCTACCACCACCCCACTACCAATCATTGGACTCATCCCAGCACATGAACATCCAACCTGAAAATTTACAAAATTCTGAAATGGGCCTCATAGTTGACCCCTAACTTGATTCCTTAGATCAAACTCACAAAACGTTCATACAAACCACTCAAAATTTGATGAAGTCCAACTTGAATTCCTTGTAAACTCTGGAAATGCAAGTGAGTCAGATAGCACAACAATTAAGCAAACAAGATGAGGGTGACATTTCTTGTCAACATGAGGATTCATCTTCTGATATCGAACCATGACGACATCAATAAATTCAAAGAAGAATCTTTGAAAATCAAACTCCTTGTCAGTCTGAGGGGCTTGGAGTTTCAATTAAGGATCACTTAGTGGAAGATTCAATCGAAGTTGAGAATAACTTGAACCAACTTGATTTTGACTCCGCATATGATTTGTGCCTTATCTTTTTGTCCTATGGCCTTTGAGCCACATGATATTAATGTTGTGCCCCTCAAGGACCCATCTTTGATAGTGCAGTAGCTCCCCAATACTATTATTTTCATAATACCTAATGAGGGTGTTGAGAGGTCCTTACAGGATATCTTGGGTGAAAGACCGACTTTTTGTTCGCGTGATGTATTGTGTAAGCATAACGAGGGTCTTGACCACATTCCGACACCCCAGCCTATTGGTTGGAGAGTTTGGATTGATGATCATGATTTTAATATTGCAATGGGGGAAGCTTTTCTTCTGTTGAGCAATTGTGGCCAAACTCTTGAGAGGTTAGACCTCTTTCAATTTGATCCTTTGAATAAATGTTTTTGCATACAATTCATGAACCTCTCCTGGTATTTGGTACAATTTGTGAGGGGGCCACACATAAGTATTTTGGCCCCACGCGGTGTCGTGTTCCAATTCCAGGTACATTGATTCATTATGAGGTTCCCTTTCATTGTCCTTTGACAGGGGACGACGAGAGCTTCTTTTTCATATAGTTCTAATAAAAAACAAAAAAAGGTTGTCGTGGCTCCCACTTCTTGAGGATTTGGGCTCCATTTGTTAATTTGTATTCCCTTCTTAAGTATCTCATAGTTTGTTGGGAATTAAGGTTTATATCCTTCAACATGACCATGGACTTTCTTTTGCGGTTCACGTTGGGGAATTAAAATTTGATTTTAGAAATTTAATCTCGCAAGATCTAATCTTATGGGTAATCTTAATTATATTGTATTATGGTATAATTTTGTAACATATTGTGACTATTGTCATGGATAGGATTCTCATGACTCACATCTTTATCATGTACACATCCTTCATTGCACGAGAAGAATTATCAATGGAACACACTACAGATAATGTAATGAAAGGTTATGTTGTCTTCTGTCATAGCAAAAAATTATATATCATCATTTTTATAATTATATGTATAATTATGACTAAAATTTGATACCAATTTTTTTCATTTCAAAATTTTCAAAAATATTGTTAGAAATTATTAAGATTTTATTTTAGAAATTAAATCTAACAAGATCAATTCTTATGGTTAATCTTTATTAAATAGTTTTATGGTATAATTTTGTTACATGTTGTCATGGTTTTTAAGACATTCATATAGATTTTTTTAAAATTATGATTTAGTATTTTTGTTAATTTTTTTTGTAATTATTGGTGGTTAATGGAAATTGAGGGAATATTTCCTTTTCTATGGATGACACAAACACAAGAAAAATTTGGAAGTAAGATGACCTTTCGTTTGGATTTTGGTGACAATGTTTACATGAATCACATAAATTTCACTGGATATTCTTGTGTGACTGGTTAATTCTATTTATTCTGTTTCATTTCAGTCATGAAATTAAGATGCTAGCAGGTTAGTGTGACCAAAATGAAAGTTATGGTGATAATCATCTTAGAATAGAAGACAACTAACATTCCAAAAGTACAATTTCAATTAATTTAAATCTTCATATTACATACACCCGACTACAAAAAATAGAAGGATGACAACAACAACTTGTGAAAAAAATACAAAGATGACAACAACAACAACATCACTTGTGCGAAAAAAACAATACTAAATTCCATGTCCAGGATCCATGTCTTGATTGTGTTTATCAAAGGGGCTCTGTAGATTTGTATGCACAAAGATGGTTTGGGACAGAAATAAAAAGATGACAAGTTGTCACCTGTGCAAAAAATACAATACTAATTTCAATGTGCAGGAGTCCATGTCTTGATGGTCTCCATCAAAAGGGCTTGTTAGATTGGCATGTAGGAAGATGGTTTAAAGCAAACTATTCCACCAAACCGATCACACTAATGCAGCTTGGTTTTCTAGCAAACCAATCTAACATCATATCATTTTCTAGCAAACCACACTATTGCCAAATCCATTGGATGTGAGTGCTCCAATAATTGTCGCGTGCAAGCGCACTAGATAATACGTTAAACTCAATAGGCTACCGGCTTCTCGCCAGTGCCAAGTGGATTATGTCTACCTAGGGTACTCCCATTACGTAATTCTCATCATCACCGGATTAGTGATCATTGTAGTGTTAGAAGACAATTTATTTGTGATGGAAACAAGCTGAAATGGTACTGGATGTGGACGTAAGAATAGAATACCAAAATATAACTGCAGATGGGAGGAATTTATAGTCCCGATAAGGTTGTACTGAAAGGTCGTGTCCAATCACATAAGGATGTCCTCACATGATATGTCAGTTTTATTTGTGTTTGGTGCGACTTCTATTTCTTGGAATTGTTTGCTACATTTCATTTCATTGGATGTAAAGCAAGAACTTGTCCTTTAAATTGATGTATGTCCTTTAATCGATACTTATTTTTTAAAGGGTGGATATGTCTTTTAAAAGGCTGATGTGTCCTTTAAAACACGAGTCTGTCATTAAACTCTAATGGATCCTTAAACGACAAGTCTGCCCGGAAAATGATATGTCCTTTAAAACAAAAATTTCACCTTTAAACCTCAATTTTTCCCTTTAAATCATGAGTATGTTGCTTCATGAAGGATTTTGGAGGCCGAGATGTGTTTGATCGTCCATGTAGCATGTACTTTTCGATGGACAGAAATATGTCTTGTTGACCGCTTACCTGTAAGGTTTAAATTGCTTTCAGATTCTAACCTCAAATGTTAAGAAGGAAAAGAAAAGTGTGCATGGATTCTAAATTTCCAATGAGTGCACTGAATTCCTGTTCTTTTAAAGGACATTTATATCTTTTAAAGGCCCTTTCTCAAGGAATAGTGGATACGGGTTCCCACTTATATCAATGACATGAGATGTCCTTTCTAGGGTAAGATCTATAAATTGAACACAATACAGCCTACGATATTATAGGTCGTGTAATGAAAAGTTGTGTCCTATCATAACAAACCTCAGAAAGGGTAGGTTATAGTTTTTTTGACACTAATTGAGAACCCAAATTCATAAGGTTTTCTACCATTTTTTGGTCTTGTTCCTGTATCAACATTTGTGGTCTAAAACGGAAAGAAATAGAAACCTTACTGTTATGCAGTTCATAGAGCCGCATTCAGTCCACTGACTTCCCTAAATAGAATCACCAGTTCATATAACCGAAATGCATTCGGTTACTAAAGTCAGTACATGGAAACTCAAGTGTGTCCTTCAAATTCGTAGGAATGTCTACTTTAAACTCGAAAGAATCTTCAAATAATAAGTTTGTTCTTTTATAGGATACTTACTTCATTTAAATATCACTTTAAAAAATTCACTAAATTAAAATTTGGTTAAGATTTCATTTAGAAATTTAATCCACAAGATCTAATCTTATGGTAAATCTTTATTATATAGTTTTATGGTATAATTTTGTAACATATTTTGACCATTGTCATGGTTAGGATTCTCATGACTCACAACCCTTTTTCTTGTACACAACCCTAATTCTACAAAAACAAATTTGATTGAAACACACTACAGACTAATGTAATGAAAGGTTATGTTGTGTCATGTCATAACGAAACCAATAAGGATATACTATATTTTTTGACACCTAGCATCCCACACTTTCTTTCTTTCATTTTCGCAACCATTATCTTTATAAAAAGATCTAGTTATCAAATCAACTGTTCTTTATCCTCCAACTCTTTTTTTACATTTTAGAAATAACTAAATAAAATTTTATATCATCATTTATATAATTGTATGTATTAATTATTACTAAAATTTGATACCATTTTTTTTTATTTTCAAAATTTCAAAAATATTTGTTAGAAATGATTAAAATTTTATATTATAAATTTAATCTAAGAAGATCTATTCTTATGGTTAAATCTTTATTTTATAGTTTTATGGTTTAATTTTGTAACATATTTTTTATGGTTTTTTAAGACATTCATATAGATTAATTTTTAAATTACGATTTAGTGTTTCTGTTAATTAGTTTTTGTAATTCTGGATGGTTGAAGAAAATTGAGGGAAAATATTTCCCTTTTCCTTGGATGACACAAACACCTATTGGGGAAGAATCGCTTCAGAAAGACGGTCACAAAGTCATACCAAGACTGAATTGAATTTGTCAGGAGGTTGTACATCCATTTCTTCGTGTTATACTTCAACACGAAAGAAATCATCCCCAACTTGAAGGAATCCTCGTCATGTTGTTGAAGCTTGAACATGGAGCATACTTCCTCGAATTCACGTATAAAGATATACAAATCTCTTTATTGGATGTGAAGGTAGGAAGTATGCTCACATATTGAGGTTTTAATTCATAGTTATTCCTACGAGCAGGCGGGAGAACTATGCAAAATGAATTTGTGGCCAGAGCATGATGGGTCCACTCCCACATTCATTCGTCGATCCTCTTGAGCTAAGGGTGATGGTACTCCCATACCTCGATCCCAACCATGACCCTCTTTTTTTGCAAAGCAAAAAGGGAGGCACAGCCTCTAGTATTGATGTATGTAAGAAATTACAGTCTACAAAAATGTGTCTTTTACAACTCTCGAGTTATGCTAAGTACATAACTAGACTCTGCTCTATGCTACCATAGTCTCGTGACTACTTAACATGCGTCACTCCTAAGTCCAACTGAGCTCATACAATCTCAAAGCCTCGGGGTTCTCTCTAATTTCCTGAATTCTTGTGCCCATTGCTCGCACCACCTCCTTGATGGTCATGCTCACATCTTTGGGACTGCGCTTCTCATTCTCAAATATTCGCCTATTTCTCTCTTGCCAACACTCATGAATGGTTGCAGTAAGAGCTAGCCATATGGTGGTTCGTTGTGCCATGTTTTCGTGGATCCCCTTCAGCCTATCTACCACCACATCAAGTGTTCTTCCCATCCTCGTGTCCAGCTTTAAAATCCGCAGCATTTGTTGCCATACCTACCTAGTGAAGTTGCACTCCCAGAAAAGGTGAGACATATCCTGTTCCTTCTCTTCGCATAATGCACACATGGGGTCATGACTTGCACCCCTAACTCGCATGAAAGCCTTTGTCAATAGCCACCCTCGCAAAGCTCTCCAATGTGTGAGTGTGTCCTTCTGGATGTGATATTTATGCCACACCAAGTATGACCAACCCACTTGCCTTTGCCTCAGTAACACCCAAGTCCATGCTTCCTCGATTGAAAATAGCTCACTCTTTGCTCCAACCCTTATAGGGGTGTCGCATCCTCCATGTATGTTGGTTTGTAGCATTCTAGGCCATAATACCTCCAACTCTAAGGACCTCGATTCGGGAAGACGCCATGCACCCTCATGGATAAAATATGTTACCAAAGTGTCCTTTGGAACTCCCATGTCGTATTGAAAGTGCTCTCCTCCCGGTTAAGATAGCAATGGCTGCCCACACCTTGGATCGGTGAAGAATCTAATTTTTGTCCCATTTCCCACTCTGTATTGGATTTTATCCTTTGCCAACTCTCAGACACTCAAGATTCCCCGCCATGCCCATGAGCAAACCGATGGTGGCCTTGCGAACCACATATTCTGATTCCTTAAGTACTTACTTCTCATGCAAGGAACCCAAAGTGAGCCACCATCCTCCATAACCAGCCAAAGGAGATGCAAAAGCCCAGCCGCATTCCAATCCCGAGGTCTTTGAAGCCCCAGTCCTCCCTCCTTTCTTGGTGTGCAAATATCTTTCCAAGCTACAGCCACCCACTTGGTTGGTCCTCCCCATTCAAAGTGAGTCATGATGCTCTCTACTTCCTTCAAAGCTTCTCACGGGATAAGAAAGGTCGATGTCCAGTAGCTTCTCATAGACACAAGCAAACTTCTCACCAACTCCACACGACCCACCAACGAAAGAAAGTTCCATTTCCACGTGCTAAGTCTCTGCTGGACCTTGCAGATCGGCCCCATGCATTGGTGTCTTCCTAGACATGAGGAGAATATTGGGAGACCCAAGTATGTGATCGGGAAAGCAACTCTCTCCATGCCTAGATGTGCACATATCCAGGTGCCTTCATGTGCTCCATCCCCCATGAAAATTTGACTCTTAGATACGTTCAGCTGTAGCCCGGAAGTAGCTAAAAACTCCTTAAGGATGTGCTTGATTGTCCTCGCATTTGCTCTAGTAGCTGCAGCAAATACCATTACATCATCCGCACAGAGAAGATGAGAAACTTGCACATCACCGCACCTTGCTGGTTCTAGGGTGGCCCTCCCCACCTCCCTTCTAAACATAGAGCTAAGAACCTCCAAAAGGTAGGGGCCAACTGGTCCCCTTGTCTTAATTGATTTGTTGTGCGAAACGGATGCATGCCAACATAAGCTTACACCAGTGGACTGGAAAACCAAAACTCTCAAGTACTTCCTCGAGGAATGGCCATGAGATAGAAGCATAGGCCTTTCTAAGATCCAGCTTCCAAAACGTCCGCCCCCTTCCTCCTCTCAAGTGCATATTGTGGCATATCTCATGAGGAAGTAAAATGTTATCGCTAATCTGCCTTCCACTCACAAATGTAATTTGTGTTTCCCTACCAAACTCGGAAGAAGCACCTTTAATCGGTTTGCACGAATCTTCGAATGAAATCTGTACACCATATTGCATAGAGAGATGGGCCGATAATCATCAACCATGTCGGGTGTCGTCTTCTTTGGAATGATGGTGATAGATGTGTAGTTGACCCGCTTCAGAACCTTGCCACTCCTCATGAAGGAGTCGACAACTTTGAACAAATCACCCTTCACACACTCCCAAACGGCTTTAAAGAATTAGGCATTGAACCCATCCGGTCCCGACACTTTGTCCACATTCAAATGCATCACCACCGTTTCAAGTTCCTTCATATCCAGAGGTTGGATGAGTGCAATCTTCTCAGCCTCCCCCAACCGAGGAAGACATAACATAGGATCGATATGTTGTACCTGAAAATCACTAGCAAACAAGTTAGAATAACGCCCCCAAAAGGCCTCCCAGATAGCCTCCTCCTCCTCAATAACCACCCCTTCCTCACTCACTCTCTTCACAGTGTTGGTGGCTCTCCTCACTCTAAGGAAAGCATGGAAAATCTTGAGTTTCGGTCACCTTCACGTAGCCATCGTACCCTAGATTTCTACCTCAAAAGAGCCTCTTCCCTGACCAAGGCTTTGTCCAGCTCCACCTTGCAAAGACCCTCACGTTGGACTAGGTTCTCATTGTTCGGATATTCCTCCATTTGTTTTCTGATTTCAGCAAGTGAGAGCTGGGCCTCGCTCACCTTCCGTTCCACATTACCGAATGTCTCCTCACTCCATTTCGTCAATGCTTCCAACACCTCATTGAGCTTTGCCAACAATGTAAACATGGGAGTGCCTTCCATTCTCTTAGACCACGCCTCCTTCACCACATCCTTAAACTTCTCATGCTCAGCCCAGAAATTTACAAACTTAAGCATCCGCTTCCTATGATGGCCCTCTATCTCCATGACCATGATGAGCATCGAATGATCGCTCAAGTCCCTATCCACCACAATATAGAACAAGTCCGGGAAAGCTTTGAGCCATGCATGAGACATGATTATTCTATAAATGTGTGTCTCGATGCATGCCTCTCCATGTGAAGAGTTGGACAATGTAAACTCGCCAACGGTCGAAGGAACCTCAACAAGTTGAAGTCGGTCAACACAAGCATTGAATTCATCCATAGCCACCACATTTAAAACCACACCTCCCCGATTCTCATTTGTATTCCTAATGCAATTGAAGACACCACAAACAAGCCAAGGTGTCGAATCCGAAGGGGCTGCTCGTACAAGATCATCCTAAAGTGAATGTTGTTCCAAGTGCCCATTTTCAGCATAAACCATTGTGATAACCAAGTTCTTCCCATTCCTTTTCTCTCTTCCCTCCAGTTGTAGCATTTGTGTAGTTTTGTAAGTGACCCTTAGGTCCACCTTCAGATCATTCCAAAGCACCAGAATTCTCCCGGAATTTATTACCATGTTATTTGATGCCCACTCGTGCCTCCAAATTGCTCTTTGGAAGTGCTTAATCTTTTGAGCTTCACTTTATGCTCGACAAGGCACACAATGTCCACCTTCGCCTCCTTTTTCCTTCCCCGAATCATGTGCGCACGACCGGGGAGATTTGCACCATGCACATTCCACACTAGAACATTCATGATTTTGCAATATGGGACTTTCGTCCCTTACCGCCTTGGTTAGCTCTTTGTTGTTCAAGCCCCTTCTCTCGAATAACACGGAAAGCCTCGGGTTGTGGAGAAAGTACTTCAAGATCTTCTTCCCACCCACACGCGAAAGGGCCCTTCAATTGTGCTTCCTACATCCACTTCCTCGGCTTCAATTTCTTCATCATCCCCTCTTCCATCAAGGTCAGCAAGGGCCTTGAACCTACCCAAGCCTCTTATGCTCATTTTATCTCTCATAGCTCTCAATCTAGTAATAATATTTCCCCTCCGGCGTAGATGGCTGGGGTCAGAGATGCACTCATACACTCCACTCAGACCATTCGGATTTTGCTCCCCGCAGCTCCTAACTTCTTGTCCCCCTTTCACATCATGTGTTGGCCATAAGACTACTCCTTGGTTCCCACCTTGCAGTTATTCAACCAACTTTCCCTCCCTTGGAGCAAAAGACACCCCTTTAGGATCCTCCCCAGCAGCACCTTGTTTGTGCTCCACTCCAAGCTGTTGTCCACATGTTGTTAGCTCCTCTCTATTGGTCGCTATAACTCCTGCTAGCACCTTTTGTACAGTAGTGTTTGACCCCCAAAGGAGGAAACTCTTCCGTGTTTGGTGCATTCAAACAATTCCATGTGGCTCCACTATCAATCTCAGCTGCGATTGGTTCTTCTTCTAACAAACTTTTGTGCTTCCGGTTGGCTCAGCGCTCACCAACTCCATTTCAAGGCTCCCCGTTTTCGTTTGAGCCTCCAACTCCGTTTTGAGCTTCACTTCCGTTACGGCCTTGGTTTGTTCCTCCAATCCATCCTCGCTACCTTCCACAGCCTCGGCTTGCTCTTGCACCACTTTTCCTAGGCCTTCTCTGCCTTTTGTCTCCAACACTCCGACTCCCATTCCTTTGTCATGATTCTTTGGCCCTTCTCTCCGGCTTACTTGCACCCATTTGTGGGATTTTTCTGTAGGTTTTGTTGTCACTTTCCCATACCCTATATCCTTCTCCTTCTCCCTTGGCCTACGTGGGCATTGGGCTAGCTTGTGCCCGAACTCCACGCATGTCTCACAATACCCCAGTTTCCACTCATACTCGATTCCACCTTCGTCGAAGCACCCCTTCAATCTGAATGACCAAGAAATCAGGATACTCAAATGTTCCTTCAACCTCCACGCAAAATCTTGCATAGGATAGCCTCCTTCCCGAAGCCGTATTATCATCCATGTATAATGGCTTTCCAAGAACACTAGCAATTGTGCTCAAAATCTCCGGCGACCAAAATCGAAGGTCTAACTCCGGCAGTCTTATCCATATCGGAATGGACGAAATTTTACTTCTCACCATGACCATATCAGGTGTACATTTTTGAACCACTAAGGGGGTTCCACTCACAAACCAAGCTCCATGTTCCAGCACATGTTGCCAGTCTTCTTCTAATGTGAATCTAAAAAGTAGGAACCCATTCCGGCGGTGAATTTAATTTTTGGGGGTTTTGGGGGAAATTAGAAGCTTTAGCTTCATGGTGAAGGGTGTATTCAAGTTTTGGACCACATGTTAATTGCTTTTTGCAATTAAGTCCTTGACTGTTACAAAATTAACTACATATATATCACAGTCGGTTCCTCATGTACACACACGTTTTATTCTTATCCTCTCACTATGAAAACCGTCCCACTCCGGCGATTTTAAGTCTCCGAATCCAAAGTTCTTCTGCAATCGATTCTTGCGAGGTTCCACGCTGCTTTCATGGTCCGTCGACTCTGGTGTGCACCTGATTGACGGTGAGACCGTTCTATCCTGGGAGAAAACCGGCAGACCATCAACGTACAGGTATGTGGGCAAATATCTTTTCTGAGGCAAGTTGACTTCCGACGGCTCGGTCTTTGAGGTCGTCTCTGATCATTGTTCCTTCTTTTGTTGTTTTCCTATACATGTTTTTGTATGTTGGCTTCATCTGGATCCTTACGGAATATTTATTCAACATATGTAACCCATTGTATTACATTATCATGTTTGTAATTGTTTCTACACAATTTAAGTAGAGGTTGTAATGATCTTGAATGGTCATCTTTATTTGGTGTATGTTATGTTTATGTTTAGGTTAAGTTGAAAAGTCATTGTAATTGCCTATATAAGCACAAGAGTTCTCCATTTGTAGCATGAGTGAAAAAGAGAAAAAGAAGAAGAATGTAAGTGAGTAGAAAGAAGAAAGAAAAGGATAATGTTTATTGCAAATCCCATTTTGCATTTGAGTGTTAAGTAGTCATTTTCTTCTTTCATTCGTGGCCACTTATTACATATATCAAAGAATGATTTTAATGATGGCAATGGAAGGCCCTCAGCATGGAAAGCAAGGCGAGCCAAAACCGCGCACCAGGTGCGGCTTTTGAACCACTGAATAACGGTTTGGGACCGTTGGTTGGCGGTCCAAGTGCGCCTGGTGGAGGGTGGCTTTCTGGGGTGACTTTGCAAAGTGCTCCCTGTATTTTTCCCGTGTCTAACATTTGGTATCAGAGCCTCGTCTGATGGGCAGCTCGGGAATGACTTCGTTTGGTCATGTATCGTTGCCTCGCCTTTGGAATGGCAACTACGACAATTGGAATATCCAAATGCATGCTCTGCTTGGTGAGCATGATGCTTGGGATCTTGTGGAGAGTGGCTTCGAGGAGGAGGCTGTGACGGGGGTAGCAACCATCGCAAAAATCAAAGAACAAAAGGAGAGAAGAGCCAAAGACAAGAGTGCTCTCTTCCTTCTCTTCCAAGCGGTGGATGAGAGTGTCTTTGTGAGGATCGATGAAGCCAAGACGTCAAAGGAGGCATGTGATACCCTTGAGAAGAGCTACAAGGGTGTTGATCGAGCGAAGCAAGTGCGCCTCCAAATGCTTCGAGGCGAGTTCGAGGCGTTGCAAATGAAGGAATCAGTAGGTGTTGCTGATTTCACGACGAGGGTTCGTGTGGTGGAGAACAAATTGAATATAAATGGGTAGGCATTAACTGAAGGAAGTGTGGTGGAGAAGGTGTTGCGTTCTCTCACCGAAAACTTCGAAAAAGTTGTGTGTGCTATCGAGGAATCAAAGGACCTCGAGAAGATGACCGTCGATGACCTAGCAAGCTCATTGGAGGCACATGAACAAAGAAAGAAGAATAAGAAATGATAGGTGTTGGAGGAGGCATTGTAAGAGAAGATGTCGCTCAAGGAGGAGAAGTCTCGCAACGTCAATCGAGGTGGCCATCCAATCAAGAAGAATGTCGAGTGCTTCAAGTGTTGGAATTGTGGCCATTTTGCGAAAGAGTCTTGGTCGCAAAAGAAGGTGGAAGAGAGCTCCAACCGTGGTCGTGGTGATCGTGGATCAAAGAAGGAGGTCGAGTGCTTCAACTGTGGGAAGCATGAACACTATGCAAGCGAATGTTGGTCAAAGAAAAGGTGGAAGAAAACTCCACCCTTGTTGCCGTGGATGAGAATGCTTGTGATGATAGCGTGGTTTTGCTTGCCGACAAAGGAGTGGAAACCAATCAAGAAGGTATTTGGTATCTCGATACGGGAGCAAGCAATCACATGTGTGGGAATAGACACATGTTCGCAAACTTGGAAGAGGGAGTGCATGGGTACGTCTCATTTGGAGATGCATCGAAGGTGCGTGTTGAAGGGAAAGGGCACATCATGATTCAAGTGAAGGATTGATCACAAAAGCTTATTTCCAACGTCTACTTTGTGCCCGATATGAAGACAAACATACTAAGCATGGGACAACTGCTGGATAATGGCTTCACGATCTCGATGAAGGATCGACACATGACCGTGCGAGGACAAGATGGGCGCTTGGTTGCAAAGGTATAAATGCCCAAACATTGAATGTTTGAATTAAACCTAACATGTGCTCGTGCTAGATGTTTGAATGCATGCATTGAGGGAGATTGGTTGTGGCATATGCGACTTGGACACTTGAACTTTGGTGGCCTCCAAGAAATTGCGCGAAAGGGAATGGTGCATGGCTTGCCGATGATCGAATCAAAAGAAGGAGTTTGTGAGGGTTGCATGGTTGGAAAACTACTGATTGACATCATATCATGCATACATTTGTGTCGTATATCCATTATCTTTCACCTAAACAATGCTACGTAACGCATTTAATGTTTAAGTTTCAGGAATAAGCAGGTTTGAGGAGAAGAGGCACAAAAAGGACTCAAAAGCAAGGAAAAACACTGAGTTGCAAGACCTGGGGACTGAGATGCAAGAGGGAAGGACCTGGATGTAAGACCAAAGGACCAATGAACAAATCTAGAAACTCCACACCATCATGAGGAGTATTTGGCAATTCAATTTGGTCTTAAGCTACAACAACCTATATTGATGCATCTGATGAGAATTTTATTTATACCGCAAGTGCACGGCGTCAATGACGACGTGGCAAGTACGGGTCGAACACAATGAGGGAGAGATATTGTTATTTTTGTGATTTTCGATTAGGGAAAGAAAGATAGAGAAATATGTTTGGGTTGAGATTTTTGGTTTTTAATTTTAAAGCAAGAACAACAAAAGAAAACTAAAAAGAAAACAAATATGGATGGGAGTCCAGCGGGTTGAGGTTTAGATATCGGGTTTAGATTAGAGAATTCTGAAACTTATAATAAATCACATTAGTTATACAACATTACATGATAAATGATGCAACATAAACTCAAGTAATCAAAATATACTAACACGCAATTAAAATAATAACTTTATTCTTCTTCTCATCACCCTAAATCCGTCACCCCCACCCTTTGGAGAGAGTTAGAAACTTGTGGATGGAGAGAAGGAGAAGGGGTCCTACAGAAACTACAAAAGAAAACTAAAAAAACAAGAAATAAAAGAACAGAATTTTATTACTAAAATATGGAACCAAAACTAAGACTATTTACAACATCGTTTCGGGGCTATTTATAGCCGATACAAGGACCTAAGTATAAAATAGGAAAGTACACGCCTCAAGACACGACTGGACAAAATCCAGAGCCACGGATTGCAAAGGGTGCGGCGTTTCCGCCGCATATTACATGTAAGGTGCGGTGATTTCGCCGCAATATGTGCTCTGATTGGATCCGGATTTTTCCTGTGTGTTTATGGTATGATTTAAATGTCCTTTGCGCGTCTGGATTGATTTCTTTCCTTTCTTTTGAGCTCCGAATTTATTTCTTCATATATTTGGAGATCCACATTGATTTTTCTTTAGGATTTCTCCAAAATAATATTTTGGTACTTTAATTTGCAGCCGGATCCTCGGCTTTTTGCAATTAAGTCTCTGGCTGCTTTTGTGCTTACGTCTTTGGTCTTTTTGTAATTAGGTCTTTGAATGCTTTTATGCTTGGATGGACTTCCATTTGAATCCCAAAAATCTTGACTTGGTCTTTATGATAGAAATGAGTCTCTTGCACGCGTTTATGCTCGGGATATGGGTAATTTGCATTTAGGTCCCTGTATTCTATAAATAAGACTAAACACATACCTTAGTAGCATTTATTGATATAAAATTAATCTAAATGAAAGACATATGATGCAATGTATGCAATGCATCAAATACCCCCACACCTAGATTTTGCTAGTCCCTAGCAAAACAGAATATAAGAAAAATGAAAACAGGGAAATCCTAACTCACTTTCGTAGGAATCACGGTTGCACTTAGCATGTGCAACAAGCCTTTAAACCCCTAAGTTTCCTTAGAGGACGAGTTTTGTCTCGTGAGGGTTTTCAGTTGACACACTCACAAAGTCTTAATTCAACATTTCATAAATAACTCTCAATATCTTCACCTCAACCTTATACATCTCACTTAGAATTCTTGCATGCTCATTATATAAATCTAACTCATAAAGAATCTGACTTGGTCTTTGTTCCTCCAATATTCACACCACTAACCCTTCTACACATGTTATCACTTAAATTATTTTTCACTCGCTCCTCTGGTGGTGAAGTATCATTCGGATCAACCATGGCATGGATCATTCTTTTAACTTTGGGCCTTGAGTATCTTAAAGTATATTTTTTTCCGTGATTCAACACATTTGCTTTTTTTGACACTTTTACCCTTTTTGCATTCATGCAGCGAGTTTGGTCGATAATCTCGATCTGACAGACTCAAGTTACCGGGTTTCAAGATACCCCTACGGACCAGTAACTCGAAGGCTTGGGATTTTGTAATTATTGTGCAAAAATGTGCTTTCCTCACTTTATTCCTTTATTTTTACTTTTATTTTCCTCAAGGCTTAATTGCTATTAGAAGTCCACACTTCCCGGTATATTTTCCTCAACCTCTGCTTTTTATCAACCACTTCAAAGATTTGATTCATCCAATTTAATTGCATACATGTCTTAAAGGGTAATGGGTTATTTCTTTGGAACTTAGATTTATGTCATAATTTCTACAAGCAGAACTATATAATAAGGAACAAAAACTCAATGCATTTTGTACATGGGTTTTGGCGGTTCAATCTTAAGCTATGTCATGGAATATTGATTTTTTTTTAAATAACAGAATATATAGATAGATAAACACTCCCCCACACCTAAATCATGCATTGTCCTCAATGAATGTGAGCAAGATACTACATGGATTTATGCATGAAAAAGGAAAGATCTCACCAACGTGAAGTACAAAGGAAAGTTCATGGCTATGTTGATGGACAAAAACTCGAATTCCCTCAAAACCTGTAAGATGCTAAAGAAGTGATTCAAATACGGGAAAGAAATGGGCCCAAAAACTCTTGGAGCCACACAAACGAAGCTCACTGAAGGAGTCTTTTATTATAATTTTTTTTGAATATAATTATGTACAAACATAAGTTCCCATCTTCATTTGTCAAAGGACATCAAATGGGAACCTCAAAAGTGGGTCAATGCACTTGGAAAGGGAACATGACACCACGCGGGGCCAGAATACGCATGCGTGGGCCCCCTTCACAAAGAGCATCTGATGAAATGAGAAGTTCATGAATATGACGCAAAGGCGTCTCATTCAAAGGATCAAACTGAAAGAGCTTGAACCTCTCAAGAGTTTGGGAAATAAGGGGCAACAGAAGAAGAGTTTCTCCTGTTGCGGTGCTGACGTTATGATCTTCAATCCAAACTCTCCAACCAACTGGCTGGCGCGTCAGAGCGAGGTCAAGAACCTTGTTAGGCAAGTCCAACTCACCAGGCGAACAAAAAATGGGTCACATACCCAAGGTATCCTCCAAGGAACTCCTAATACCCTTATGAGCTATGTAGTTGTTTGATGTTCCATCATTTCCAAGATGATCAGGAACAATGGTGAGAGGCAGACTCTCATCAGGTTGTTTGAAATTGAGGGTACTAGGGAGATCTTGCTCCACCAGAGGTGAGTCCTTAAGAGGTACAACATGAAGATCATGTGGCTCAAGGGCCACGGGACAAGAAGATAAGGCACAATCCTGTGCCGACTCATGATGAAATTGGTCCATGTTATTCTCAATGTGAATCGAATCCTCCACTAAGTGATCGTGAATTGAAACCCCAAGTCCCTCAGACTGACTAGGAGTTTGACTTTGAAAGATTGTGCTTTTAATTTTTGGATGTGGTGGTGGTTCGATATCAAAAGATGCATCCTCATGTTGACAAGAAATGTTACTCTCCTTACGTTCACGTAATTGCTGCGACATTTGACTCAATTGCAGTACCATATTTTGTGTGGACTGTTGAGTGATTTTCATGAACGTAAGGAAAGTTTGTTCCAAGGAATCAGGTATGCGGTCAGTTATGAGGTTCAAGTCAGAGCTTGGGAAATTTTGAGGTTGGGTGTTGATGGGCTGAGAATGGGTCCAATGATTTGAAGTGGGGTGGTGGTAGAATTCTGGGTATTCGGGAGGAGGATACTGAGGTGAAAATAAAGTATAAGAATTTGGATATGAATTATCTCTCCATGAATCTATCATTGTCGGGTTGTACGCAGATGCGTAATAGTCATATTGAGCATTTTGGGAAAATGTATACTCATACTCAGGCTCTAGGGGAACATAAGGGCATTCCCTAATAACATGACCACTCAACCCACAACAGTCGCACGGTACGGCTACTGGAGCCACCAGTGCACTCATGTTGTCTGCCATACGCATGAAAGAGGAAAAGGTTTGTTGTAATGTCTCAGTTTGTTGACCAGCATATGATCCAACATAACTAGATTGTGGTCTAGCAGTCAGTGCCTCTCTCATGTTACCCCAATATGAAGATTGCTCAGTCACACAATTAGGATTGTCCCAACCATATGGGGTGTTAGTCTGAGCCACCCCAGGTTGTATGGGTCTAGAATACCAGGAAGAATTGTCCTGGTCCCAACAATGATATGGACGGTCGCCCATGTAACCATCCATCTCAACCAAACACTCTCGAGTCAACCACTCTGACCACCACGAGACTAAACTCGTAAAAAGTACTCGACTCGACCCTAAAAACGCTACCAGAGAGTGTAAAGGGGAGGAGACTATAACATAAAAGAAGGTGAGAAGAAGATGACTCAGAGGAGAAGGGAAACTTAACTCTAAAAGATAAGTGAGAGGGTTTGTCAGAAGTTTCCTAAACAAGCACGGTTCAAACAATCCTAGTCCTAAGGGAGCCTAATTCTAGACGACTCCTAACTGGTTGAGTCGAATTGGCTTGATTGATTTACCTCCCTCACTAATTAAACCAACTTGGCCAGGCAGTGTATAGCTAGTGGGGGCGCTTCCGACAGAGTCGGTGCCAATTAGACAACCACTTCACTTGGAAGACTTACGTCAACACAAAAACATTTTCTAGACACCAAATCAAATTCGATCAGCTTCAAGTCATAGCAAGTCAAACCAATCTTCTCCTTAATTGAGTCCGAGTCCTTAGGGGCCAATGTCTAATTGATTTTAATTTTAAGGCTTGGTGACACTTTAGGATTGTGATTTGTGGGCCACGGAAGGGTGATGAAATCCCCACCGTATCTTTTCCTACGGAGTTGCCCTTAAGATAGTTTAACTTGAATCTAGCAAAGATAGTCAAACATTGGTCTTTTTAGTGAGGGGCAATTGCAAGGTTGTATGCAAACTAGATTATATGCTTAAATGCAATCGAAAAAAAAACCGCGCACGTACCTTGTCTCCGGCACTCTTCAACAAGAATTAATTTGCAAGAATTTAGCAGGAATAATGCAAACAAAACACTATATGATGCATGCGCTAAGTCCTTCTAATTTTGCCAATTTTTAGGTCAAAGTTGAATTATTGCCAATTATGGAATTTTGCCCTAACACGTGCAGTTCTACGAAAAGGAACTTTTCGAAAATTAATATTTTACGAGAAGGGCAAGAAAAGTTACCTCCGCAATGTTCAGACGGGTTCGCCGCCCGCTCTCGAAAATTCGCAGATGCTCTACGCGTCCACCCAGAGATGGAGACGCCCTCAAAAAAAATTGAAGCCCAGATGCTTCAGTTGTGCGGCGGATTCGCCGCAGATTCTTCTTTGTGTGCGGCGATTTCGCCGCCCTTTTTACTCAGAATGTGCACGGATTTCGCCGTGCACTCTGTTATCTCCTGAAACGCAAACCCAAATAGTTAGATCGCGCACACGATAAACAGGATAGAATCGAAATCACAAAAAATAAACAAAATCTTCGTCGCCTCCCCGACAACGGCACTAAAAACTTGATGAGAATTTTATTTATACCGCAAGTGGACGGCGTCAATGAAGACGTGACAAGTACGGGTCGAACACAAGGAGGGAGAGATATTGTTATTTTTTTGATTTTTGATTAGGGAAAGAAAGAAAGAGAAATATGTTTGGGTTGAGATTTTTGGTTTTTAATTTTCTAAAGCAAGAACAACAAAAGAAAAACTAAAAAGAAAACAAATATGGATGGGAGTCCAGCGGATTGAGGTTTAGATATCGGGTTTAGATTAGAGAATTCTGAAACTTATAATACATCACATTAGTTATAAAGCATTACATGATAAATGATTCAACATAAACTCAAGTAATCAAAATATACTAACACGCAATTAAAATAATAACTTTATTCTTCTTCTCATCACCCTAAATCCGTCACCCCCACCCTTTGGAGAGAGTTAGAAACTCATGGATGGAGAAAAGGAGAAGGGGTCCTACAGAAACTACAAAAGAAAACTAAAAAAACAAGAAATAAAAGAACAGAATTTTATTACTAAAATATGGAACCAAAACTAAGACTATTTACAACATCGTTTCGGTGCTATTTATAGCCGATACAAGGGACCTAAGTATAAAATAGGAAAGTACACGCGTCAAGACATGACTGGACAAAATCCGGAGCCACGGATCGCAAGGGGTGCGGCGTTTCCACCGCATATTACATGTAAGGTGCGGCGATTTCGCCGCAATATGTGCTCTGATTGGATCCAAATTTTTCCTGTGTGTTTTATGATATGATTTAAATGTCATTTGCGCGTCTGGATTGATTTCTTTCCTTTCTTTTGAGCTCCGAATTTATTTCTTCATATATTTGGAGATCCACATTGATTTTTCTTTATGATTTCTCCAAAATAATATTTTCGTACTTTAATTTGTAGTCGGGTCCTCGGCTTTTTGCAATTAAGTCCCTGGGTACTTTTGTGCTTACGTCCTTCGCCTGTTTGTAATTAGGTATTTGAATGCTTTTATGCTTGGATGGACTTCCATTTGAATCCCGAAAATCTTGACTTGGTCTTTATGATAGAAATGAGTCTCTTGCACGCGTTTATGCTCGGGATATGGGTAATTTGCATTCAGGTCCCTGTATTCTATAAATAAGACTAGACACATACCTTAGTAGCATTTATTGATATAAAATTAATCTAAATGAAAGACATATGATGCAATGTATGCAATGCATCACATCACACATGAAGACATGAAGCCAAACAACAACACTCCAAAACTAGGCCGGATCCAGACAATATAGATCGTCAATTGGCGGTGGAAGACAATTGTTTGGCGGTCGGTTTTTGTTTGGATCTGCTAATACTTTGATGGATCATGTATTAGGTTGTATTTAGTCTATTTTTGGTATACATTTAGTCCCATATCGGGGGATTGTCCCAGAATACCTTTCTCTATGGCTATAAATATAACTCTTCCTCCTCATTTGTATTCACCCATTGCTTGGTGGTATTCTCTCTACTTGGAGTAAAAGCCTTGAAGCAAAAACTCAAGGTGGAGAAGAATGTCACTTGTAATGTGAGTCATGTAAATAAAATAAGTCTTCATAGTTTTGTTAGTTTTATATTGTCTTTATTTTGATGCTTGCGTGTTTAGTTTGTTTGTTTTCTTTATCATAGTATAATTAGAATGTTTTGTTTCCTTAGTATGAATGTTAGTTTAATAATGTGTGGGTAGTTCCATCCCCGTTTGGGGGTGGCGTAGATGTCTATACATGTTATGTAGATGGATGAATGCTAAACATTGTTGTATGTGAGAAATGTTAGTATGCTTGTTTGAATTAAAGAGAATACTTAACTTGATGATTTCTGCCATAATATTTAGGTACATTCTATGCTTGTTTAGGTTCTTAGTAACAAACTTATCATGCTCATATTAATAACCTAGGTTAGTGCCCACTATGATAGGTTTTGTCATGAGGTACTTCTTATGCATAACAAACACTAACTACACTTGAGCTTATTGTATGCATTCATCACACTTATTTCATGTGTACACACTACTTCAAAACCCCATTCCTGAATTTCATCTTTCTTATTAGTAGTTTCTTAGTTTAGTTTTAGTTTGATTCGTGCTTTCATTTCCTTCTTTGTTTCTACTAGTTTAGTGTAGTTTAGTTTAATCAATCTTTTCTCCACCTTGTTTCCCACTCACCTTCGAACTAACCAAAGTCGACAAACCTCCCTATGGATCAACCCATATTTGCCACCATTTCAACGTGGCCGTGCACTTGCGGTTATTTTAAAATATTCAATCAACTACCAAGGAAGAGTTTTCCAAAACAAGCGGAATATAGAGCAAAGAAGGTGTTAGAGTTAGTACATACCGACATTTGTTGACCGATCACTCCATACTCGATTAGTAAGAAACATTATTTCTTAACCTTTATTGATGATTTTTCGCGCAAGACTTGGGTGTACTTCTTGAAGGAGAAATCCAAGGCATTTTGCATGTTCAAGAAGTTCAAGGCATATGTGGAGAAACAAAGTGGAAATAACATCAAGATATTGAGGTCTGATTGAGGAGGAGAGTTCACATCAACCGAGTTCAACAAGTTTTGTGCGGAACATGGCTTAAATGCCATTTAACCACTCCATACTCGCCACAAAAAATGGTGTAGTTGAGAGAAAAATAGAATCATCATGGACCTGGTTAGAATTATATTAAAGAACAAGAACGTGTCAAAAGAACTATGGGCCGAGGCAGTGGCTTGTGTGGTGTACACGTTGAATCGTTGCAAGACCGCAAGCTTGGAGGAAGTAACTCCACAAGAAGCTTGGAGTGGCTAGAAGCCAATTGTGGCACATCTGAAGGTGTTTGGGGGCGTCGCCTATGCACATGTACCAAAGGAGAAAAGAATAAAACTTGATGATAGGAGCACAAAGCTTGTGTTCGTTGGCTATGATGAACGATCGAAAGCTTATAGGTTTCTCGATCCCACTTACAACAAAATTACCCATGATGTGCAGGTTAACGAGGAGGTAACATGGGATTCCAAAGAAGAAATTTCACAAGTGCCAAATGAAGAACAAGAAGAGGAGATTGCCAATCCCACTGAACATGAAACAATCCCATCCGACAAACAAGACGAGATGAGACGAAGGAGGTGCAAGACACTTCGTGAAATCTACGAGATGACAAATGAGTTGCATATGGTGTGTCTTCTCACACAAACCAAAAGCCTTGCCAATCGGTTTGTATGTGAAGTTGCGAAATCATCTTGGAATGGAGGATGGAAGATGATTAAGTTCAAGGAGGAGTATTGAGAATTGAACTTAATCCCAAGTGGCATCCTAGTCACTAGCCACATCATCTATGGAGGGTGAGTCATCAGGTGTTGATGACTCAACAAGTTGGAAAGTAGAAAGGTTGAAGGAAAGTAAGAGACAAAGAGTCTCTCCATTTATCCATGATTTTCGTCCTTGTTTTATGGTGCAATTTAAGTAGAGGTTGTAATGATCTTGAATGGTCATCTTTATGTGGTGTATGTTATATTTATGTTTAGGTTAAGTTGAAGAGTCATTGTAAGTGCCTATATAAGCACAAGAGTTCTCCATTTGTAGCATAAGTGAAAAAGAGAAAAAGGAGAAGAATGTAAGTGAGTAGAAAGAAGAAAGAAAAGGAGAATGTTTATTGCAAATCCCATTTTGCATTTGAGTGTTAAGTAGTCATTTTCTTCTTTCATTATTGGCCACCTATTACATAAATCAAAGTATGGTTTTAGTGATGGCGATGGAAGGCCCTCAGCATGAAGAGCAAGGCGAGCCAAAACCGCGCACCAGGCACAGCTTCTGAACCGTTGAATAGCGGTTTGGGACCGTTGGTTGGCAGTCCAAGTGCTCCTGGTGGAGGGTGGCTTTCTCGGGTTACTTTGCCAAGTGCTCCCCGTCTTTCTCCCGTATCTAACAAATACACTATTGACAACCCTAACTCCAAGTAGCCAAAAGATGACAAAACCATGCACAAACAAGACACAAATGGTTTTGTTTCTATGTACATAATGTATCGAATCCATCTTTAGCAAAAATCAACCTAAACATACCATCAATCTCAAGCAGGATCACTCAAAGGATCAATTCTCCAACAACAAAAGATGAAGAAATGGGAGAAAAGGCAAAATCAGAGAAAATGGAAGGGAAATTGAGAGAAGAGAAAGCTAAAAGACGGAAGGAAGGGGTGGACTCGAGGACGAGGTCTTCCCGCCTTTCCTGGAGACTAATCCGAGGCAGAGTTAAGGAGGAGGAAAGTACAGGACATGAACGAATAGACCTAAAGATTGTCAGTTTACCTTTGCCCCACATGTAATGCCAAGTGCACGTACAACCTAATGGAACGATGGTAGCGTTCAAAACTTAGATATGGACATGGACAATTTGTACATCTTTAACTTTAAAAAAAGAAAACTTGACCTTCTTTTCAAGAACTTGGAGAAGAATCCCTTATGCCTTAATTTCCAATTGGATCCTTACAAAGGCCATCTTCTCAGAGATCTTTACTTCGAACTCCTGGAGTTGTGTTTATTTGAAGTTGGATGACAAAAAGGTGTTGAAGGAATAATTCCATTTTGATTTATGTATCTCTACATGGGTATTTATACAAGTTTAAGTGTGGATAAGAACAAAACATACAAGATGTATTAGCCTTTTGGACTATACAACTTAGACCAATAACATAGTTTCTCACACTCCCCCTCAAGTTGGAGCATGCAAATTTTGATGTGCAACTTGCTCAAAAGCCACCTCAATTGTCATTGTCCGAGCACCTTGGTCATCATGTCAGTTGGATGATTTTGGTGGACACATACTTGGTTTGTAAGAGGCAGGACTTGATACAATTGCAAAAGAAGTGGCATTCTATTTTATGTGTTTGGTGTGCTTGTGGAAGACTAAATTTTCGACGATGTGATATGAGGATGTGTTGTTGCAGTAGAGAATCGCTGGCAAGTCGATGGGAAAACCAAGGTCTGTTAAGATGTAGGTCAACCATACAATCTCACAGCTAGCCATTGGCGTGGCACGGTATTTCACCTCAGCCGACAACCGGGACACCATATGTTGTCTTTTCGACTTCCATGAAATGATCAAGGCTTCCAGCACACAATATCATGTGATCGACCAACGTGGAATATCGTGCCATGGCAATGTCAGTCCCATGATCGATTAACGTAGAATACAATATGTTCCATTAAGGTCTGTTCGTGGAAGAGGACATCATGACTTTGGAAAACTTTGTTTGATTCGAGATCGTAGAGGGATAGTCCCTTTGATTACGAATGACTAACTGATGAAGGCAATTGTGAGATCAAGGAGCAAATTTTTGATTTAGATGTGGGTTTTTGGCGAAGCAAAGGCACCCGAAGACACAAAGGTGGTCGAGGAAGGGTAGTTTGTTGAACAATTTTTCGTAGGTGGTTTGCCAAGAGAGTAGTGGGGTTGGAAGGTGGTTTATGAGATATGTGTTAGGATTGATGGCCCTCTAAGCACTAAACTAATTATGGAATTGAAACGATAATTGAGGGATTAAGGGAGAAGACAATGCAAACCACAAAAATCGTCAACACTGGAGTTTCGAGAGGTTCGGCACCGCGCCCCGGTCCTAGTCCTCATTGCTTATAGTTCCACTAACCGATCTCCATTCAGGGCAGAGATCAATGTCTTTTACAACACTGAGCTCGCGAACAATCCTCGCCTCACTCATGTATCCTCTCACAACCCGAGAGGGAGCTTCCTCGATGCTTTACAACACTTGGGTGATTTTTTAATATGGAAATGGAATCACAATCTAACTAACACTTTATACTTGAGCACACTTGGATATTGATATGGAATGGATATCAAAGTAGTAATGTTTTGGCTTGAGTGTAGAAAAAATGAGAGCTTGAAGATGAAGAGGATTTGCCTTTGGGTATAGGATCAATAGGGAGTGTTCAAGAGATCGAAAACCAACAAATGAGATCTTATTTATAAGCCTTCAATCTCTACTAGCCGTTTGGGAGTTTGTAGGATATGGACCAATGAGAAGCAAGGATTTGCTTAAAGCTCGAGCATATTTCTATGCAGGTTTGGTCGACCGTGAATGGAATGGTAGTCCAAAACATGATGGTTGGACTGGTATGAATTAAGCATACGATTGACCAAATAGGGTTCAGATCACCGTTCACCAACTTCTAGTAACTATTTTCAATTTCACCCTATTTAATTTTGGTTAACCGAATTCCATTCGGATCACCGTTCCAAGGTTGACGGTAAGATTGGTTGTGATCTGATTACTCAAGTTTGGTTGACCGTGTATACTTCGGATAATCAAGGTTAGCACGACGTTTGCACTGACAGTTATGTTTTAAATAGTCATTGGGTACAACGGTCAAGTTCCACGTGTAAATAGTCATTAGGCGCCTAAAGCCAAGAAGGACTTAGTTTACCGATAGGCATTCCGTCGTCCGAATTAAGACAAGTTAATTGGGCTCTAAGGCTTGATTAAAGTGTGACCGTTGGAGCAAAGTCCAAAAATGGTTTAAGGCTATTTGGTCGACCGAAGGTGTTTCGGTCGTCCGTTTGGACAATTCCAAAGAGCATCCTATGGTTTACTAATGAGAAGGATTTGGTTATCCGATGGGTATTCGGTGGACCAAACTGAAAGGTTTTGGTTGACCGTGAGGGGTCTTGTTTACCGAATAGTGACAGGATAGAATCCTAGTGCTCAAGTTTGCAGAAAACCTATGGACTCATCAATAATTATAAATTTACATGTCTTGGTCCAAAGCTTTGATTACAAGTCTTAAGTCTTGATGTTTTTGTCCCAATGCTCCTTTTCTTGATTATCTTGATCAACCTATTAAGATGATTGTAAGTACACAAGTTTGTATGCAATGCATGTAATCGTGTTTGCTTACTTTGACTGATTAGGTTGATTGATTTTGATTACTTTGATTAATCATCAAAATTAATATAGATTAAGGACAAAAAACCAACAATATGTTGCGGTGATGATGCATTCACTCCAAAACTTCAGGGAAGCGATCATTGGAGGAGAAAGGCATGAGACATTGAGCAAATGACGGTGTTTGTGTTTGGGAACTCCGTTTTGTTGAACTATATTGATGCAAGAGTGGTGGATGGTGCATTGGTTGTTTAGGAAGGTTTGGAAATCATGTGATAGGAATTTGGTTCCATTATCGGATCAAAGGATTTTAATTGTGGTGTTCAATTGGGTGGAAACCATAGTAAAGAAGGCTTTAAGATGGGAATTTGCTTCGAATTTGTTACTCATCATTTAAGTCCACTTGCAATGACTAAAAATAGTTCGTAATAGTTAGAAAGTAATGATTACATGAATAAATGGGGTAGAAATGTTTCCCCAAATATCACAATGTATTAGGTCGAATGGTAAAGAAGATGTTGTATCGCTATTTTGAAAAGGAAATCAATGTTGCTTAGCTAATGGGCAAACTTCACATATGAACTCTTTTGAAATAGGAAAAGGTGTTCTTGATTTGGATGGGTTGCCGAGGTGGCGGAGCCATAGGGTAGTGGTGGAAATTGATCGAACAAGTGGTGGGTTGATGGTGGCGTGTATGGAATGGGCGTCGGATTCAGGAATGAGATGAGTTAGGATGTATAAGTCATGGTGCAGGAGACCCACCCCAATGATCATACTCGTTCGAAGCTTATGGAGATAACAAAATGTCCTAATGAAGATGGCGAAATAAAGCCCAGAAGCGACAAATTTTCAAAGCAAAAGAGGTCAATGCAGAAATCCGGTGAGTAAATTACATTAGTTAGGGTATTATGTGGTCATATGATTATGGTGCCAATAATGGTGACCTTCGTAGCATGGTTGTCAGGTAGGTGGATATGTAAGACCCGCTCTCTGTCCACTTTTTTTAATCACATTGGGCAATCGTGCCATCAGCTGACTCAATCGGGTCGAGCTCGTGCAATTCAAGTGCATGGTTTGGCTTGAACTCGGTTTGGGTGAGGAGGGCTGGCGTGTGGGTGTGGTGGCATGGTTGCCACGTCAAGAGGAGGTGATCCTCTAATATCTTTCCAGACGTTTGAATGGTGTGCTTTATGGAAGGATTTTATTGGGCCTTCAATGACATTGATCACTTTCCTTTTAGTGCTTGTTCTTGAAACAAAAATAGGAGGAAATCAACCTCAGCCAACCCTACCTCTCTCCTTTTTCCACACCACCATATCTTTTCACCACCACCACCATCATCTCTGGTTTTCTGCTGGTGGAGCTCCGGCGGCTATTGAAGAAGCTAATAGATCTCCTTGGGTGCGGCTAGGAAGACTTCGGAGGATCTCCGATTGGCTTATGTGTCTCCGTACTGCTCAGGTATGCCTCTAGATATAGTCAATATGTTGCAGGGTGTGTTGGGAAGGCTGCTTAACATCCTTGGCTGGTCGGGTTTGATGTTTAAGGTTAGAGCGCCAAGCACCTAGCTGTGAAGGTGGGTTGTGGTGCAACCCTTGACATCCGCCGATGGCCGGGTATCCCTCCCATTTTTGCGACACCTTTTTCATGTCCTCCTTGGTGGTTGTTGAGCAAACCAGGGAGGAAGGAGGGGGAGTCATAGGGAGTAGGTAGGTGTAACATCCTCAAAAGCGGAAGAAATTTAAATTTTAATAAAACACAACACGAGTATATTACCAACGAAAAAGGCCAACTGGTGCACCAACATATATACAATATATATCTGTGAGTTTGCAAAAGTGTGATTACAACAAAAGCTAAGGAAAAATATACATGTAATCACTCGGACCTCCAAAACAGGGAAAGCAGGATCTGGTCCCGAAGGCGCTCCTCCGCGGTCACCACCTCCTAATGCTGCCTACGACCTGACATAAAACATGAATATGCCTGAGTTTCCCGAGAGGAAACCCCGTATGCCAAACCTCTATAACAATAAATGACTAGATATCTAAAGCATGTATGATATGAAATGCGATAGACCAACAATGTCTCACTGGGTCCTCAGGAACTCTCTCCCTACCACAGTAGACACCAAACAGTGACGGGTCCCACGGGTCCTCTAGCCCAACCCTCACACACGTGCCCCAGGCACCTCAGCCGGAAACTCCCTTGGCGACAACACACGTGCCCCAGGCACCACGACCGGAAATATCCTCGGTCAACACACACATGTGCCTCAGGCACCGCCGGATTACTCTCAGGTCGGTATCCTCTGTACCGCTGTCATCTTGAGCTGTCCAGAAGACCACTCTCAGGCCGGCACCGTCACCCCTCTAGGGCCGGAGATCCGTTGCCATCTTGAGCTGGCCCCACACGCGAACCACCCCCAGGCCGGCATCGGTCACCCCACTAGGGCCGGAGATCCGTTGCCTTCTTGGGCTGGCCCGACAACACCCGTGAACCACTCTCAGGCCGGCACCGGTCACCCCACTAGGGCCGGAGATCCGTTGCCATCTCGAGCTGGCTTCACAACACAAGAACACACGAAAACCGTACCAAACGGTCGAACAAAATGTCCCAACCGGTCGACCGAATCCTCACAGCAGGACCGGCCCAACCAACAAAACTGCCGATCGGTCGAACGGCAAAGGGGTCCCATTCGACCGAATCCGACCAGTAAAAACTTGTGCCACAGTAATATGCACCAACGGTCGAACGACCCAAACTCACCGGTCGACCGAAAATGACTAGTACCAAACTCCAAAATCCGCATAGTGCACCGGTCGACTGGAACATCTCACGGTCGAACCAACTTAAGTTATTTTTAATCGCCGGTCGAACGAGTCAACAAGGCGGTCGACCGTTTGGATGGTCAACGCCCCCAACCGACTTACAATAGTGCTTTCGGTCGACCGACAAAGGGGTCCCGTTCGACCGAAAACACACAGAGCCTTTTCTCCCTTGATCAAACGTACCATCGGTCGACCACTCGAAGAGTATCGTTCGACCGGTGCAAGGGTTTTCCGCCCAAATTCCTCTACAACCGGTCGACCGAACCATGCCACCGGTCGACCGATTATAGTGCAGAACGCAGCTGCACGGGTCCGACGAGCCCTCCGGCCTACCGTCGACCACCCCAACACCCACCAAGGCATAAGTGAGCATCAAAGTAAAGCTTGACATACCTTGAAGACTTGAAGAAGCCTTCGAAGACTCGACGGCGAGCTTTTCCTCGCAAATCACCTCCTCCGGTGAAAACCAACCGAACGACGATCTACCCTCACCGGCGAACGTCGGATCCTTGCCTCGCCTTCAGAACCGCACGGCTCGAGCTCCTCCACGCACCGGAGGTCTGATCAGAGAGAGAGAGAGAGAGAGTTTGAGCAGTGAGAGAGAGAAAACGCGAGAGAGAGGGAGAGAGAGAATCACTCACCACTCCTTAAACCCTTCTCTTCCAATCTCCACCCTTCATCTCATCTCATCCAAACCAAATCAATCTCAGCCCTCCATCATAATCCAACCAATTAAGCACCTAATCAAAGCCAAAACATGATTAGTCTTAAGATGGATGAAGGATATTACAATCCACCCTCCTTAAAAGAATTTCGTCCACGAAATTAGGACCGAAACTCACCAAACAATTCCAGGAACTCCTTCCGGACCTCTTCTTCAACTTCCCAAGTAGCCTCTCGCTGACTATGGTGCTGCCACCTGATCTTCACCATCGGAATGGTCCTCCTCCTAAGCTGGTGGTCCATCCGATCCACGATCTCCACCGGTCTCTCCTCGAGAGACAAATCCTGACGGATCTCCGAAACCTCTAACTGAATCACGTGAGAAGGATCTGCCACGTACTTCCTCAACATAGACACATGGAAGACGTCGTGAAGACCTGAAAATTGCGGCGGCAACGCAATCCTGTAGGCAACCTCTCCGATCCGATCGAGAATCTCAAACGGCCCGACGTACCTCGGACTGAGCTTCCCTTTCTTCCCGAACCTCATCACTCCTCGAGATGGTGAAATCTTCAGGAAAACGTGATCGCCTACCTCAAACATCAACACTCGCCTACGCCGATCCCGTAGCTCTTCTGCCTGCTCTGCGCTGTCGCTAATCTCTGCCTGATCACATCAACCTTCTCGGCATACATCTGCACAATCTCAGGCCCGATCAGCTGTCTCTCGCCTACATCGCTCCAGCACACTAGCGATCTACAAGGTCTCCCGTACAAAGCCTCGTACGGCGCCATTCCGATACTCGAATGGTAACTGTTGTTGTAGGCGAACTCTATCAGCGGTAGATGCTCATCCCAGTGCCCTGCCCAATCCAGCGCACAAGCTCTCAGCATATCCTCCAGAGTCTGGATCGTCCTCTCTGACTGCCCGTCTGTCTGCGGGTGGAATGTTGTACTAAACTTCAACCGTGTCCCCAGAGCCTGCTGCAGACTTCCCCAAAATCTGGAAGTAAACCTGGTGTCTCGATCAGATATAATACTGACTGGCACTCCATGCAAACGAACTATCTCATCAATGTACAGCCTAGCCAGGTCCTCCAAGGGTAAAGTGGTCCGGATTGCCAGAAAATGCGACGACTTGGTCAGTCGATCAACTATCACCCAAATCGCGTCATGAGATCTCTTCGTCCTCGGCAACCCGGTGACGAAATCCATCGTCACGTGCTCCCATTTCCACTCTGGCAAATCTATCCTCTGCATCGGTCCCGCGGGTCTCTGGTGCTCAATCTTCACCTGCTGACAAACCAGACATCTGCCAACAAACTCCGCTATCTCAGTCTTCATCCCCTTCCACCAGAAATTCCTCTGAAGGTCCTTGTACATCTTCGTGCTACCCGGGTGGATGGAATAACGGGACCTGTGTGCCTCCTCCAAGATTTCCTTCTTCAGCTCTCCCCCATTGGGTACCCAGACTCGGCCTCTGAATCTCAGACCTCCGTCAACCCCTATACTGAAATCTGATCCGTCTCTGGCAACCAACTGCAACAACCCAGCTAAATCTTCGTCAGCCCTCTGAGCCTGGACAATACTCGTGACCATCTGAGGCTCCACTCTCAGTCCAGCTATCACTACGCCCTCAGAGTCCGTGGAGAATGGCTTCCACTCTGACAAAGACTCGAGCAGCTTCCACTCCTGAACACACAAACCAGCAGCTGAAATTTCCACTTTCCTACTCAAAGCATCTGCGACTGTATTCGCCTTCCCCGGATGGTAGGAGATAGTGAAATCATAGTCCTTAATCAGCTCAAGCCACCTGCGCTGCCTCATATTCAGCTCCTTCTGCGAAAACAGATACTTCAGACTCTGATGGTCCGTGAAAACCTCGAACTTCTCCCCATACAGATAATGACGCCAGGTTTTCAGTGCGTGAACCACTGCCGCCAACTCCAAATCGTGAGTGGGGTAGTTCCTCTCGGGTACTTTCAACTGCCTCAAAGTATAAGCAACCACCTGACCGTGCTGCATCAGTACCCAACCCCACACCAGATGCGTCACTATAAATCACAACCTCCACTGCCACTGGGAAGAGTCAGAACGGGAGCAGTCGTCAACCGACTCTTCAGTTCCTGAAAACTGTCCTCGCACTTCTGGGACCAAACAAACTTCACTCCCTTCTGCGTCATTGCCGTCAAAGGTGAAGCAAGCCTCGAGAAGTCCTTGATGAATCGACGATAATAACCTGCCAATCCAACAAAGCTCCTGATCTCCGTCACACTAGTCGGTGCTCTCCACTGAGTCACTGCCTCCACCTTCGCTGGATCCACTGATATCCCAGCCCCAGATACAATGTGACCAAGAAAAGCGACACTTTCCAACCAGAACTCGCACTTCGAAAACTTGGCGAACAACTGATGATCTCTCAGAATGCCAAGCACGATCCGTAAGTGCTCCCTGTGCTGCTCTATGTCCGGTGAATAAATCAGGATGTCGTCTACAAAGACCACCACGAATCGGTCGAGGTACTGACTGAACGTCCTGTTCATCAGATCCATGAAAGCTGCAGGCGCGTTCGTCAACCCGAACGGCATCACCAGAAACTCAAAGTGTCCGTACCTCGTCCGAAAAGCTGTCTTCTGAACATCTGCCTCTCTGATCCTCAACTGATGATACCAGGATCGCAGATCAATCTTCGAAAATATCTTCGCTGACTGTAGCTGGTCAAACAGATCCTCAATCCTGGGTAAAGGGTACTGATTCCTTACAGTAACCTTGTTCAACATCCTGTAGTCGATGCACATCCTCAATGAGCCATCTTTCTTCTTCACAAAGAGTACCGGAGCTCCCCAAGGCGAGACACTGGGCGGATAAACCCAGTATCTAACAAATCCTGCAGCTGCTTCTTCAGCTCAGGTAACTCAGCCGGTGCCATCCTATAAGGAGCCTTCGACTGTGGAGTGGTCCCAGCCACCAAATCAATACCGAACTCCAACTCTCTGTGAGGCGGCAAACCAGAAACATCTGAAAACACATCAGCAAACTCCTGGACAATCTCTATGTCCTCCAACGATCTCATCTCTGGATCTGGAACAACCAAGGTAGCCACGAAAGCTCTGCAGCCCTGCTCAAGCAGCTTCCGTGCCCTCACTGCTGACACTACGACCCGACCACCACGGTCCTTCCTTCCCCTGATTATCAAATCAGGTAGCCCATTCCTCGGGATCAGAATCTTCTTCTCCCGGCACAACACTCGAACATCATACTGGGATAGCCAATCCATCCCCAGTATAACATCGAAATCCTCCATCGGCAACAAGATCAGGTCAACAGGAAACTCCTGATCTTCCGAAACAATCGTGGCGCCGGGGAGGAAGCTCCCCACAGTGCCCACCAAACCCAAGGGTGTGCTGACTTCCAACGTGACAGTCAACATCGCAGGGGTACGGCCCAACACACTCGCAAATCTCTCAGAAATGAACGAATGTGTGGCCCCACAATCAAACAACACTCTGGCTACCAACCCAGAAACCAAGAGCGTACCTTCCACCACAGTGCTTGCGTCCTTCGCCTCCTCTGTCTGACTGGTGAATACCCGTCCGGTCCTCTGTCCCTGCTGAGGTGGTGAAAAAGGATGACGGCCTTCGCCTCTACCTGCTACCGGAGGTCTCACTCGAGAACTGGACTCGCCTGGTCCGCTCCTGCAGTCTCTGGCATAATGGCCTGGCTGGCCACAACTGAAACAAACTCCAGGACGGCTCCCACACTCGCGACCTGGGTGGGCTCTGCCACACTTCCTGCACGGCTCAGGCTCACGTGTACCACTCCCCTCAATCCGGGGCCTCTTGCCCGGATTTCCTGCCAGTGGAGCTCCTGGACGTCCACTACTCTTCCCTTGAGGCCTCCTGGACTCTGCATAGTTTTCCTGATAGTCCTGGTCAATGAGAGTCGCGAACTTCACAACATCTGCTAAGGTCTGAGGCATGCTGTAAGTCACGCGGGTACGGAGCTGCTTCTGATGCCCCCGTAAAAACTTCCTCGCCCTCTGAATCGGGGTCACACAGAACTCCGGACAATAACGCTCCAAAGCGTTGAATTTCCGGACGTAATCCGCTAGTGTCATCTCACCCTGCTCGAGGCTCATGAACTCCTCTCTCTTCCCGTCCCTGACATGCTCTGGGAAGTACTGCTCATTGAATTCCCCGAGGAACTCATCCCAGCTGACATCTGTCCTGCCCGGAAACACCACTGCAGCCGTTGTTCTCCACCAGTTGGACGCCTCACCGCCCAACACGTACGTAGCCAACCCCACCATCCTCTCTGGTGGACTCCCAATCGCCTGAAAGATCTCCTGGATCTTAAAAACCCAGTCCTCGGCAGCCTCAGCATCTCCTCTGCCATCAAAAGTAGGTGGGTGCTGGCGCATAAACCGGTCGTGCACCGCCCCTACCCCTGTCGTCTCCTCTCTTCCAGACTGACGATCTAAAAGAACGCCCAGCCTCTGCACAGTGTCGAAGAGCATCCGGCGCTCCTCCGCCCAATCCATGGCGCCAGTCTCCTCACTGGTACTCGGGCCACGTGGGGGAAGTCTCTTGCGTCTCGGAGGCATCTACACACGAGACAACAAAACTGGAAATCAGATGATTATGGATGTATGCTCTAAAATGCGACTAACTAAAAGACATCTAAGGTGGCTCCTTTGGACAAGTGCGTCGGAACAGACTGCTCTGATACCAATTTGTAACATCCTCAAAAGCGAAAGAAATTTAAATTTTAATAAAACACAACACGAGGATATTACCAACGAAAATGGCCAACTGGTGCACCAACATATATACAATATATATCTGAGAGTTTACAAAAGTGTGATTACAACAAAAGGTAAGGAAAAATATACATGTAATCACTCGGACCTCCAAAACAGGGAAAGCAGGATCTGGTCCCGAAGGCACTCCTCCGCGGTCACCACCTCCTAATGCTGCCTACGACCTGACATAAAACATGAATATGCCTGAGTTTCCCGAGAGGAAACCCCGTATGCCAAACCTCTATAACAATAAATGACTAGATATCTAAAGCATGTATGATATGAAATGCGATAGACCAACAATGTCTCACTGGGTCCTCAGGAACTCTCTCCCTACCACAGTAGACACCAAACAGTGACGGGTCCCACGGGTCCTGTAGCCCAACCCTCACACACGTGCCCCAGGCACCTCAGCCGGAAACTCCCTTGGCGACAACACACGTGCCCCAGGCACCACGACCGGAAATATCCTCGGTCAACACACACATGTGCCCCAGGCACCGCCGGATTACTCTCAGGTCGGTATCCTCTGTACTGCTGCCATCTTGAGCTGTCCAGAAGACCACTCTCAGGCCGGCACCGTCACCCCTCTAGGGCCAGAGATCCGTTGCCATCTTGAGCTGGCCCCACACGCGAACCACCCTCAGGCCGGCACCGGTCACCCCACTAGGGCCGGAGATCCGTTGCCTTCTTGGGCTGGCCCGAAAACACCCGTGAACCACTCTCAGGCTGGCACCGGTCACCCCACTAGGGCCGGAGATCCGTTGCCATCTCGAGCTGGCTTCACAACACAAGAACACACGAAAACCGTACCAAACGGTCGAACAAAATGTCCCAACCGGTCGATCGAATCCTCACAGCGGGACCAGCCCAACCAACAAAACTGCCGATCGGTCGAACGGCAAAGGGGTCCCGTTCGACCGAATCCGACCAGTAAAAACTTGTGCCACAGTAATATGCACCAACGGTCGAACGACCCAAACTCACCGGTCGACCGAAAACGACCAGTACCAAACTCCAAAATCCGCATAGTGCACCGGTCGACCGGAACATCAAACGGTCGAACCAACTTAAGTTATTTTTAATCGCCGGTCGAACGAGTCAACAAGGCGGTCGACCGTTTGGATGGTCAACGCCCCCAACCGACTTACAACAGTGCTTTCGGTCGACTCGCAAAGGGGTCCCGTTCGACCGAAAACACAGAGCCTTTTCTCCCTTGATCAAACGTACCACCGGTCGACCACTCAAAGAGTATCGTTCGATCGGTGCAAGGGTTTTCCGCCCAAATTCCTCTACAACCGGTCGACCGAACCATGCCACCGGTCGACCGATTATAGTGCAGAACGCAGCTGCACGGGTCCGACGAGCCCTCCGGCCTACCGTCGACCACCCCAACACCCACCAAAGCATAAGTGAGCATCAAAGTAAAGCTTGACATACCTTGAAGACTTGAAGAAGCCTTCGAAGACTCGACGGCGAGCTTTTCCTCGCAAATCACCTCCTCCGGTGAAAACCAACCGAACGACGATCTACCCTCACCGGCGAACGTCCGATCCTTGCCTCGCCTTCAGAACCGCACGGCTCGAGCTCCTCCACGCACCGGAGGTCTGATCAGAGAGAGAGAGTTTGAGCGGTGAGAGAGAGAAAACACGAGAGAGAGGGAGAGAGAGAGAATCACTCACCACTCCTTAAACCCTTCTCTTCCAATCTCCACCCTTCATCTCATCTCATCCAAACCAAATCAATCTCAGCCCTCCATCATAATCCAACAAATTAAGCACCTAATCAAAGCCAAAACATGATTAGTCTTAAGATGGATTAAGGATATTACAGTAGGGTAGGGTTGCTGCATGCATGTGCGTGAATTGCAGCCCAACCCTTGTAGCTAGATCTTGAGACCGATTGATATTTTGTGACATGTTTAGCGTGTTGCAGCACACTCGATTTCCTGGATGGGTTACTGCTTTTGTTTTCACATTCTTGAATGTTTCCTTGTTATTTTTAAAAGAGATCTACACATGTTGTTGCGATTTCTTGATGCCATGTGATGCTTTACCTGATAGTCATTGTCAGAGCATGTCTTCCTGTGTTGTCGCAGATTGTGGGTCTTATATTCTTGGAATGATTCGTGATCTATCCAGATGACAACTTAGGATTGTATGTGGATTAGAGGTTACGTTATCAGGAGTTAATTAACGAATATACTCTGCTAACATCTCATGAAAACTTGCCGTAAATAGGTCATATGAGCATGCAATCGTTTAGTGGTTAAGTTTTGATAATCTCTTGTGACTTGGTTATTGATTTATTGGTTATAAGTTAATGTAATATTTTAACCACACTCAGATGCACCATCTTGATATATTACTGATCATATGTCTTGAAATCGTGTAGTAACCTCTGAATATAGCCATGTAGTTTTCCATGACTCGTCGTTGCTAATGATAAGACATGTGTTCAGCTAGGTTTCATGATCATAGTCTGGAAAGATGCATGAATTTTGTTGCTATGTATAGGACATGTGCTCATGTGTATTATACTATAATCTCATCATTTGGGATCTAAGGCCAAGTTCCATATTCCGAATACATGCACGTGGCCCTTAAGACCCGAGGTTGGGGTGAGAGGACCCTTGAGACCTGTGTTATGGCGTGGGTTGTGGTTGGGAGAGAGATTCCGAGAACCCAGTTGGATGGTGGTAGTTATTGTAATATCCTGAATTTTTTAGTTGAGGTAATAATCAAATATCTTAATGGACTAATTAAGATTGTTGGATGATTGTGTGGTTTTAGGAGAAGATGGAATTTTGAGAAGAATATGGAGAAGAAAAAGTTGGAGATTTTGAGGCAAGTACTGATTCGTTATTCTTCAGTTTCATATCATGTCTGTCTCTCTTGATATTCGTAGTTGCATGCATGTTGAGCATTAATATTGATTTTATGGATATGCATATGATTGCATGGTAGTATTTCGGTCGACATGCCATGTGGCTGTGTGTATGTTTCTGGCAGAGCAACATAGGAAAGACCTGTCTAACGGACAGCGTGGAGCCACCCGAGAGAGGAAAGGGCTGCATGTCGTTAGTGTGGAGCTACCAGGTGTGCGTCTGACAGATTGATACATTTCAGAAGCACAGGATGTGGTCGAATCTGAATGGGGTTTCAGATTGTTATGCATGCATTTTATTTGTGATGCATGTCTCTTGATTGTGCTTATTGACTGAATGTCATATTCTGTATTATTTTCCACATGATTATGATTCTGATTGATTGACGGTTGGAACTTGCGGGCTGTCGAGCTCACAATTTGTTAATTATGTTTTTCAGATTAATTATGGGCGTATCAGATGGATATAAATATCAGAGTGCGCAGCGCTCAGGTTCGTGGTTTGTATCTTAACGCACCGGGTTCGGGCGGGTGAGCAGTTGTCCAGGCTCGGGGCGTTACAAATGGTATCAGAGCAATACGATCCTCGGAATTAGTCGGGATTTGGATTTGAAATAAAAATTTGATTGGATTGGAATTTGAGAAATTGAATTTAGAAGTATTGACTATTGATTTAAATGTGAATTTTGACTTGGTTGGATTTGCTACCAAATTATTAATAAATAATGAAAGATGAATTTAGAGATATTTGGACTTGAGTTCAAATGTGAATTTGGATTTGGTTGGATTGATTATCTAAATTATGAGCGATAAGTGGTGTTAGGTTTTTAGATTTTATAAATAATGAGTTGAAAAATTTGTATTGATTTGTTCGGATTGAGACAGTATTGAGATCAAATTTCGAGGACGAAATTTCTTTTAAGGAGTGTAGAATGTAATATCCTGAATTTTTTAGTTGAGGTAATAATCAAATTTCTTAATGGACTAATTAAGATTGTTGGATGATTGTGTGGATTTAGGAGAATATGGAATTTTGAGAAGAAAAAGATGGAGATTTTGAGGCAAGTACTGATTCGTTATTCTTCAGTTTCATATCATGTCTGTCTCTCTTGATATTCATAGTTGCATGAATGTTGAGCATTAATATTGATTTTATGGATATGCATATGATTGCATGGTGGTGTTTCAGTCGACATGTCCTATGACTGTGTATGTTTCTGGCAGAGCAACTTAGGAAAGAGCTGCCTAACGGACAGCGTGGAGCAACCCGAGAGAGGAAAGGGCTGCCTGTCGTTAGTGTGGAGCTACCAGGTGTGCGTCTGACAGATTGATACATTTCAGAAGCACAGGATGTGGTCGAATCTGAATGGTGTTTCAGATAGTTATGCATGCATTTTATTTGTGATGCATGTCTCTTGATTGTGCTTATTGACTGAATGTCATATTCTGTATTATTTTCCACATGATTATGATTCTGATTGATTGACGGTTGGAACTTGCGGGCTGTCGAGCTCACAATTTGTTAATTATATTTTTCAGATTAATTATGGGCGTACCAGATGGATATAAATATCAGAGTGCGCAGCGCTCAGGTTCGTGGATTGTATCTTCACGCACCAGGTTCGGGCGGGTGAGCAGTTGTCTGGGCTCGGGGCGTTGCACTTATGATACATTTTATTTCTCATTTGATGTCATACATTTGTTAATTCATGTGTTTAGGAGTTTGGCATACGGGGTTTCCTTATGGGAAACTCATGCATAGTCTGTTATTGCATTTCAGGTCGTGAGCGTCGTTAGGAGGTGGTGATTGAGTGCGGGAGCACTCGGACCAGATCATGTTTTCCATGTTTTTTTAGGTTGTTGTGATTACTTTTGTACATGTTGTATATCTTTTCTGGTTGTAATCATACCGTTAATTTCCTGTATCACATACAATGTACCAGTCGATATATATATATATATATATATATATATATATATATATATATATATATATATATATATTGAAAAGACACGTCTAACGCAGATCTATTTTCTAAAGTAACTATGAGAGTAGGATTGCTTTTGAGCCACTCTCACTAACCAACTGGGGTCGGCATTCTCTAGTGTGGGATCCAAAGTAGAGCACATTTAGAGTTATACATAATATAATTATAGTAGTTGAATTATTCTAGAAAAGCAAGGCACTACTTAAACTTTGTTAAAACACCCGATCTCTTAATCTCATCAAATGACTCGTAAATGTACGTTTTGATTTTGGACACACATATAATATGACTCCAGTATCAAGATGTATTGTTTGGATTTTTTATTTAAATTCTAAAATTCATGTTGAGTAAGGGTAACTTGATTTTAAGAAAAATTAAGTTTAGTGGATCCCTCTCAACTAGAAGAATGCATCCATTACATTTAGCTTTTGTTAACATCAATTTACTTTTACTAATAACTTAAATACAAAAGTTTAAATTGAAAATTCAAACCATAGATTTTAGATTGAGGACTCATGTAAACTATGTAGGAGGAAAATCATAAAAAATTGAAGTGATTAAACAAAAGGTTAAGAGACCGAAAATTTAACTTATTACATTCGTCCAATAACCTGATCTCAGTCTCATATGAAATGACTATTAATTTTTTTGATTTTTGAAACAAATAAGTAATGTCTTCTATATCAGGATGTATGTTTTGGATTTTCTATTTAAAATTTAAGTTTTGAGTAAGAGTAAATTATTGTTAACATAAATTAAAGAAAGGAGATCCCTTATCTAATTATAATATGCTTAGATGATTAGAATTAGCATTTCTATTCTGATGGTACTGTACCAATGGCTAGAAATGGGAGCTAAATGATCCTCCTATCTCGTAGTTGTCGTTGTCCGCCGCAGACCAAGAATAATTGGGAAGTTATCTCCTAATTATCACGAAACCAAAGAATTCACTTTAAGTGAGAATACCTTCAACGTGAAACATGCCCGGGTGTGTGAATCAAGTTGGGAAGGCACGATTCACACTGAGCGCCGTTGAAAAAGTTATTCGAATCTTGTGCACGTCCTAAATATTTAGAAACTGAAGTGATGCTAATGGCGCGACTTCTAATAGGGCTGCCTTTTCTTTAATTTATTCCACTGGTACCATTCCTGTTGCTCGCCAAAATCTAGATTTACGCATTGCACGTTTCTTCATTTTCAAACATGGAGTGATTTTTAATTATACTCATTAAGTGTAACACCTTTTTGCATTGCAGCCAAAGTGGACTTTTACATTTTCACGCAAAAACGGCTACGATTGGATTGTGGAACACTCCATCAGCTCAGAAATTGCAAAAGTTTTGATCATGTGAACTTGGAAACCCCAACAGGGAAACAGGCTAATACTAATGAGAGTCTAACATTGCGTAGCACATATATCAACTAAAACGCGACTATGAGATTATCCATTATGATTTATGACATTATATATGTATGTCTTCCATACCCACACATGATATTATTTATTTATTATCTTCTAAATAAGGTTATCTTCTTACTATAATGTCAATACTACTGAGGAGTGCAAAACCCATTCCGAAGTCTTTCTTAGTTTCGAAATTAAAAACTTTTCCCTATCTACATTTGCGTGATAACTCTTTTCTTGGTTTCTCAAACTATCTTTTTACATGAGTTCAAAGGTCGGAAATGACTTGGGCTTGTACGAAAGATAAATCTTCATCTCCTTGCATTTTTCGACCTGTCTTTTTTGGTAAATCGTGTATTGTGGAATTTCAAAGGATGAAACAATCCCAGTAAATCTTTCAAACATAAGTTCGGTCACATACCATTCGATGCATAATTTTTCATCCACTTGGGTTTTCAAATGGCAGCAATCTTTCTCCTAGCTAGACACTTAGATTACAAAAAATATTTTGAAAATCAACAAATTGGAAGGAAAAATGAAATTAACACACTCAATAAACAGTTATTTTGTTCTTTTACAATTATCCAAACTAATAGCTTCTTTTACAAATAATCTACAAGCGTCTACAACATGGATAATTGGATCCATCCATCACATCCATGTTGAACTGAAGCTATATTTATTGCAAATTGAGCATCCATGCGAGATATTCTTGTCAGAGGAAGAGGAAACAAATGAAATCAAGAGATGATCGTGGAGAAAAAAGGTCGATTTTGGTTTTCAGTTTGCTTAGAACAAAGTCATTCAGTGTTTAGTGAAACTGAGACAACATCGAGTTAAGGTTCCCGACGAGATCCTTTGCTTCCATGCAATAGTCTTCCTCCATCTGCACCAAAAGTTCAAAAGAAAGAATCTACTTAACGTGGTAGGAGAATAATATGTTTAATTCGTTGTTATTTGAGTAGGCAAAGTTACGGATCAGTACAATTCACACAGCCTAGAGAGATGTGTTCCATGTTGATTATATGTCCCGAAAAATTTGATGCATATGTTTATATTGTCTCCCCAATGGAAGATGCAAACTAAGATGTAAATGCTTTATATAAATGGATAATTAGTAATATGATGTATATATGTTGTTATAATCTATAATAGCAGATCTTGAGATAGACACATATTTGGTCTCATGATCTGCCATTTTCAATAAGCTTGCGAATACCAAGTCAATCTTTAGGGATTTGATTTAGAGTTCAAAAAATAAGCAGTTGTTGTTAGACAATTATCAAAACGTCAGACTGCGATCGAGCTCATCAACACAATATAATGTGATTGTGGCTGTTTTTTCTGTGTCTAGGTTGGAGTAGGTAATTGATGTTTGTTTGCAAATCAAAGTGGCAATCTTCACAAAATAGAGCATAAGGTTGATCACTTACCTTTTGCCACGATTGTCATGTCAAGAGAACAGCCATAAGGAATGATGCTAGTGTTCACAACTTCAAGATGGAGATTTTCCATCATTTCCAAAACATTGGGAAAAATTCCCTTATGCATCTCGCATTGGATCCTTACAAGAACCGTCTTGTCAGCAATTTTGACTTCGATATCTGGGAGTTCTGCCTTGTTGAAGAGGCTGCCATCGTCAAGATTCCTTTTGGGCAAAGAGGAGGTAGTTGAGACAATGTCATCTACACTAAGTCGGGTTTTCCTAACGAGCACAATTGATTCAATCGTTTTGTTCTGATTTTGTCCTTCAAGTTTCTGTACTCTCTCTTGAAGCTGCTTCACATAATTGGTGGCATTCTCTAGAACAGATGCCTTGTCCGTCTAAAAATTAATGTAAATAAAGTTCCACTAATTAGATAAAACAAAATAATTGAATCAGAGAAAAATTGAAGTTATAGAAATATCAAATAGGTTAGATGCTTGCGTTTTTGTTTTATATCAAACATATCAAAGGGAGAGTAAATATGGTTGTTAGTTGTGCAGTAAAAGGTTAAACACATCATTATAACCAAGGTTCAAAAATACGGGTTGCAGATTCGATATGGCGAGACACTACATCCGAGATATGTAAGATGTGTGTTCAAAGCGGCAAGACACAACAACCAACAAATGCGGGATGTGGATGCGGATGCAGTTTGCGATTTAATAATTAAATAATATAATATAGATATACTAATTATGCATAATATACATTTAACTAAAAAATTAGGTAAACTTTTCAATAATTTTTAAGATCAGTAATTTAATATTAAATAAATCGGAGTAAAACCAAATAAAATGAAAAAAAACCAAAAATAGGTGTTTTGAGATACGGTCACATATGCGGGTCATGATCTGTGCTGCCTAGGGGATACCACATCGGGGAGATGCGATACGCATCTCCCCGCATCGTGCCCGCTTCTACATATGTAGCCGCATCGGGCCGCATTCCTGAACAAAGATTATAACAAATACAAATAAAACAACATGGGGGGAGCAAAAGTTGATAAGTTTTCAAAGTTCTATTAAAATCATAATATGGTTTCTATATATGTGATGAAGGAAACTCTTCCTATATAATTTGAAGTTGTCGTAATTTGGTCTTTACACCTTTATGAAGAATTAGATTTTTGCTATCATACTAATAAATAAGGTGTGATAAATTTCAAAAGCATATAACAAAATGTGCTATTAGTATTCGTTTATGCTTATATAACTTTAAAAAAGATTGACAATTTCAAATATATGTAACATTAAGAAAAATTACACTGTCACATATTGATCATAAATAACATGCCAAGTTGCATAAACTTCTCTAGTGATTAAACACATTGGATTCACATCAATGTTTCAAATAGTACTTACATAGCTTTCATAACGTATTTCCTAAAGTGAAATTTGTGCCCTTCGAAGTTCGACAACATATGCTAAGATGTCCACCCTTGGATATCTCAAATTTTGTCTAAGTACTATTTCGTAAAGAGGGATATAAGAAATCAATCAGCATATCAAGAGAGTAAAATGTAAGATGCTTACCTTCTTCAATCCGGGGATTATCGCGGAGAGAGTTATAAGTCTTTGGCTAAGCTTTTCCCTCCTTTTCCTCTCCGCCATTATATGATCTCTAGCATCTTGTGGTGGTGCTCTAATATTTTTGGCAATACTTCTCTTCGAAGATTTGGCTGACGTGCTGGCACCATGATCCCAGCTAAATTGTTGTAGTACATTTGATACATCCATCCCACCAAAAGAAACAACGTGTTGTGATGATAATGGGGCTGTGTAGACCGACCCCATGGCGTTTAGATTGTCGTTGGGATAGTAATTTTTATCAATGATTTCTATGGTGCCATTTGTACCAACTGTAAGCTCATTGGAGTTATCTTGTAAAACAAATTGTGAGGGGTCCGGTTCATGAATCTTCATGAACTGTTCGAAGAAATTCGGATCATCCATAATTACGTCCTGTGGATCATTTTTGCAAACAGTTCAATTAAAAAAAAGATGTAAGGTAAAAATGGTGGGGTCAAAAGTATCCAAAGTGGACAATTTCAAGCTAGAAATTTGACGGTCTGTTATTGATTGGTTTTCAGTATGGCTTCACATTTTTCGAATATTTTTCCCAAAACGAATTGAAAGAATAGAGGTTCAAATATTCTTAAAAATCGGTTTATGATTAGATGTACATTATTTTTAGAAAAGTTGTCCATATTTTGTATTGTATTATTTACTTGAATACACATTTTCTTATCATGGAAAAGGATATATATCCGAATCACCATAGTAAAAAATTATGAAGAGATGGATTTTCAGTTGGATAGATTTTTGATACCATTTCAGTATCATGTCCCACCACTTCATACTTTCAGCGGGATATCTGTGTGGATCATTCTTAACCACATATACATGTATAAAGAGTGATCTGTGCTAAGATCGGCAAAAAACTAAAAAATTGAAAACAAAAAATTATACACAAAAAGAAACGGCAATATTGCACCTTGAATTAGCAGCCACAAACTGATTAATAGGAATAAAGCACTGCAGATCTTTACTTTGTGATGGTTTTTGTGCCAAACAAGCAAGAAGGGCATGTCAAAGATCTACTACACAAATCCGTTATGAGTTTGCCAGCCAGCTCTGACGGTAACCATGTTGGTTTGAAGCCAAAATACTGGAAACCCTAGTTTCCGAAGTTGGTCAAGTGCACCGCGGGCCCCATCTGACACTATTGACATGTGCATAATTGGACCTACTTGAAGAGTGGAATGATTAATTATTATCAAATGTTATAGGTGATGGTTCACGAAAATAGATTAAATGAATTCAAGGTGGGGGATGGATAATTAAAAATTGGTCTCACCTAATCCACACAAACCATCAACTATACAACTATCTGGAAAACATTACGCCCTTATACAACCCCGACTAGCTTTCTTCGTCTGGCATCTCCTAAAAGACATGCTATCTATCTGGTCATCCATCGGAAGGAAATTGAACGTCAACACAACATTTCCTTTTGAATGTGGACACGAAGAGATGACAAATTATTTGTAATATCCTAACCTTGCTTAATGTTTTAATTGTGTTTAGGGGTGGATTAGAGATGGATTAGATGGACGGCTGAGATCGTTTTTGGAGAGTATATAAAGGTTAAAACTTTTTTCTCTCTCTCTCACTTCTCTCTCTCACCGCACGTCTCTTTTCTCTCTCTCTCTCCCGCTCATTCTCTCTCCCGTAAGCGAGCCGGAGGATCTGGATTTGGAGTGACGGGGAGGAGCTTGGACGTTTGCCGGAGTCGAGGTGTCGAGTTGAAGTGTTTGCCGGAGGAGAGGAGGTTTCGCGAGGAAGTGCTCGCCGTTGGTTCTTCGAAGGCTTCTTCAAGCCTTAAGGTATGTCAAACTTGCTTTTGCGCTCACCTATTATTAGTGTGGGGGTGGGAGCGATCGACGGTAGGCCGAAAGGCTCGTCGGACCTGCACAACTAGTTTCTGCACTACAAACGGTCGACCGGTGTTTTGGGTTCGGTCGACCGGTTATAGTGTATTTTGGGCAAATCCCTCGCACCGGTCGAACGATGACCTTTGGGTGGTCGACCGGTTGTGCATTTCTAGCGAGAGATGGATGCTCTGGGTATTTTCGGTTGAACGGGACCCCTTTGCCGGTCGACCGAAAGTAATGTTGTAGGTCGGTTGGGGTGTTGACCATCTAAACGGTCAACCGCCCGTTTGACTCGTCCGACCGACGACTTAAGTTAACTTAATGGCCGGTCGACCGGAAGCGTGATTTCGGTCGACCGTGTAGTGTGGACTGTTGGTGAGTTTTACTGGAGGTTTTCGGTCCACCAAAAGTCTTGGGTCGTCCGACCGTTTTATCGTGGTTTGCGAAAATGGTTTTCGTACTGGTGTTTTTTGGTCGACCGAGGCCCCTTTGTCATTCGACCGATTGGCGGGTTTTTCGGTTGGGCCAGTCCTCTAGGTGGGGATTCAGTCGACCGGTAAACGGCTTTTGTTCGACCGTTTCTGCCTATTTTTGGTGGATTCGTGGTTTTGTGAGTACACTTGATGGTGCCTCGTCTCTCCGGCCCCCTTGGGCAACGACACAGACTGTCGCCCGATAGTGGTGTGCTTGTACGCTTTCAGGTGGCTCGTCTCTCCGGCCCCCTTGGGCAACGGCACGGACTGTCGCCCGATAGTGGTATGAGTGTTTGATTGAAGGCGGCTCGTCTCTCCGCCCCCCTTGGGCAACGACACGAACTATCGGCCTGATATCTTGTGGTGGTACCTTGTGTGCACGAGTGTTGGTGGGGTTGGGGTGAGAGGACCCTTGAGAACCGGTTGTGAGGCCGTGTTTTGGACCGGCGGTGCCTTGTGTGCACGAGTGTGGGTGTTTGGCCGTGATTTGGACCGGCAGTGTCTTGTGTGCACGAGTGTTGGTGGGGATGGAGTGAGAGGACCCTTGAGACCCTGGTTGTCATTCGGCTATGGCTGGGAGAGAGGTCCCATGAACTTAGCGGTTGTGTCGGTTGTGCTATTTATGGTTCATTTTATGTTTCATCATTGTTCATATATGTGTTAGGGTTTGGCATACAGGGTTTCCTTCTGGAAACTCAGGCATATTTTATGTCTGCTTTCAGGCCGTGAGCGGCGTTAGAGGGTGGTGCCTGCGGAGGAGAGCTGCTGGGACATGATCCTGCTTTCCCCTCGTTTGAGGTTGTTCTGATTACATTTGTATATTTTATCTTATAGCTTTTGATGTAATCACCATTTTTGTAAACTCAGATCTGTATATTGATATATACGTTGGTGCACCTTGTGGTTATCTTTGGTAATGTCCTCAGTGATGTATTCTGGTTGTTGATTATACTCTTTAAAAAGTTTTAATTTTTCGCTGTTTCGAGGACTTTACATTATTTATTCCTCGCATGTCCAACCAAGACAACTATACTAAGATAAGCAAAAATTCGGATGTTCACCATATCTGTTAAGGCACATATCCGACATATCCTTTGCATCTCGATGCATGCCGTAATCCACCCACTTCCTTGGAATAGTGGATGATTTGTAAAACAACATGCAATAAGATTTTCCGCATCTGACAACTACAACCACAGAGCTTCTCGGCCGTATTTACAAAACTTAGTTTGATTATCCACTATCCGGAACTCATGACTTCCTTTCGTATCAACAATTATACTACAATCTAATATTAGTAATTTGAATATAATGACCTCAGAAGGAGAGAGGAAAAAACATGAGAGGAGACAGAAGGAGTGGCGAACATGGGAAACGTAAGTTTCTCTAGGGTTCCGACCTCTTTTCCCCACCAAATCTCTTGGTTTTTACATCAAAATGGATCCCAAGCTGAGTTCTACTCATGTGATACTAGAGAATGAAGATTGTGGCGCAAGTGAGGATCTCCATCCACCACCTCTGCATGGCTCAACCCCAAACTTGGGGGGGGGGTAAAGCTCATGCCCTACCTCTAGGGAGTAATACTACTCCCCAAGGACGTGGAGTGACTTGTTTAAGGCCGGATGATGCATTGCATACCTTGCATCATATGTCTTTCATTTAGATTAATTTTATATCAATAAATGCTACTAAGGTATGTGTTTAGTCTTATTTACATAATACAGGGACCTGAATACAAATTACCCATATCCCGAGAATAAATGCGTGCAAGAGACTCATTTCTATCATAAAGACCAAGTCAAGATTATCGGGATTCAAATGGAAGTTCATCCAAGCATAAAAGCATTCAAATACCTAAGTATAAAAAGGCCAGGGACTTAAGCACAAAAGTAGTCAGGGACTTAATTGCAAAAGCCGAGGACCCGACTGCAAATTACGAGTACCAAAAGGTTATTTTGGAGAAGTTCTAGAGAAAAATCAATTTGGATCTCCAAATATATGAAGAAATTAACTCCGATCTCCAAAGATATGCAATAATTAATCCAGACGCGCAAATGACAGCTAAAACATACCATAAACACACATGAAAAATCCAGGTCGATTCTGAGCCAAAAAGGTGGCGATTCCGCCGCACCCCATGTACAAATTGCGACGATTCCGTTGCACAAAAGTTGATCTGTGCGCTCAAATTTTTACCAATGCTGTATTGACGCGTGTACTTTGCTTTTATATATTGGGATCCCTTATATCGACTATAAATAGCCCCGAAACGTTGTTGTAAAGGGTCCTTAGTTTTTGTTCCATATTTTAGTAATAAAATTCTGTTCTTTTATTTCTTGTTTTTAGTTTTATTTTGTAGTTTCTCTAGGACCCCTTCTCCTTCCCTCCATCCATGAGTTTTTAACTCTCTCCAAAGGGTGGGGGTGACGGATTTAGGGTGATGAGAAGAAGAATTACGTTATTATTTTAATTTCATGTTAGTATATTTTGATTACTTGAGTTTATGTTGAATCATTTATCATGTAATACTTTATAACTAATGTGATTTATTATAAGTTTCAAATTCTCTAATATAAACCCGATATCTAAACCTCCACCCACTAGACTCCCATCCATCTTTGCTTTATTTTTAATTTGTTTTTGTTGTTCTCGCTCTAGATAATTAAAAACCAAAAATCTCAAACCAACCTTATTTTTCTCTCTTTCTTCCTTAATCGAAAATCACAAAAATAACAATATCTCTCCCTCCTTGTGTTCGACCCGTACTTGCCACGTCTTCTTTGATGCCGTGCACTTGCAGTATAAATAAAATTCCCACCAAGTTTTTGGCACCGTTGCCGGGGAGGCGACGAAGGTTTTGTTTATTTTTTGTTGTGATTTCGATTCTATCATGTTTATCGTGTGCGCGATCTAACTATTTGGGTTTGCGTTTTAGGAGAAAACAGAGGGCGCGGCGAAATCCGGGACAGTTGGAGCAAGACGGGCGGCAGAATCGCCGCACACCAAGAAGAACTTGCGGCGGATTCGCCGCACGTTTGAAGCATACGGGCTTCATTTTTTCTGAGGTCGTCTCCATCTCTGCGTGGACGCGTAGAGCATCTGGGAAGTTTCGAGAGCGGGCGGCGAACCCGTCTGAGCATTGCGGAGGTAACTTTTCTTGCCCTTCTCGTAAAATCTTAATTTTCGAAAAGTTCCTTTTCGTAGAACTGCACGTGTTAGGGCAAAATTCCATAATTGGCAATAATTCAACTCTGACCTAAAAATTGGCAAATTTAGAAGGACTTAGTGCATGCATCATATAGTGTTTTGTTTGCATTATTCTTGCTAAATTCTTGCAAATTAATTCTTGTTGAAGAGTGCTGGAGGCAAGGTACGTGCGTGGTTTTTTATCGATTGCATTTAAGCATATAATCTAGTTGCATACAACCTTGCAATTGCCCCCACTAAAAAGACCAATGTTTGACTATCTTTGCTAGATGTAAGTTAAACTATCTTAAGGGCAACTCCGTAGGAAAAGATACGGTGGGGATTTCATTACCCTTCCGTGGCCCACAAATCACAATCCTAAAGTGTGACCCAAGCCTTAAAATTAAAATCAATTAGACATTGGCCCCTAAGGACTCAGACTCAATTAAGGAGAAGATTGGTTTGACTTGCTATGACTTGAAGCTGATCGAATTTAATTTGGTGTCTAGAAAGTGTTTTTGTGTTGACGAAAGTCTTCCAAGCGAAGTGGTTGTCTAATTGGCACCGACTCTGTCGGAAGCGCCCCCACTAGCTATACACTGCCTGGCCAATTTGGTTTGATTAGTGAGGTAGGTGAATCAAGCGAATCAATTCGACTCAACCAGTTAGGAGTCGTCTAGATTTAAGCAACACTAGGTCTAGGATTGTTTGAACCGTGCATGCTTAGGAAATTTCTGACCGACCCTATTTTCTATCTTTAGAGTTAAGTTTTCCTTCTCATTTGAGTCTTCTTTCTCTTCTCACCTCAATTTTCTTGATTAGGATTACTTTCTCATATTTCCCCATGCTATTGTTTGTTTCCATTTTTGAAAAAAAAATTATTAAAAAAAATTATAAAAAAATCAATTGCTTCTTGACTTTGACTTTGGAATTTAAATTTCGAATTTGAATTCAAAAATTTATTCAAACCGGTGCACTCAGATTTGGATTCGGGACTTGAGTAATCGACTCTCACAAGTTCATCTAGATTCCAGTCTGGAGCTTAGCCCTAATCCACCTGTTGCACCACCTCATCCAGATCCAATGGGTGAGAATGTAGTGGACCCACATGTTGCATCACCTATGACTCTGAGGGATCGGTGCTACCCAACGACGGCTGCTCAGCCATCATGCATCGTTATGCCCGTCATATCGGGTCGCGACTTCGAACTGAAGGCACAATACATGAGTATGTTGCCCAAGTTCACCTCTAAGGAAGACCCTTATCTCTTCCTTAGAGAATTTGAGGAAATCTGCTCTCTTATGGAATACCAGCATATCTTTGAGGAGGCAGTACGTCTGAAATTCGTGCCTCTAGCATTGAAAGACGACGCTAAGAAATGGCTATATAGTCTAGCCGAAAGATCTATTAGGAGTTGGGCCGAGTTTGTTCAAGTTTTCTTAATGAAATATTTCCCCAACCATAAGACTATTAGGATTAGGAATGAAATTGTTGCATTCGTTCAATCTGAGAGCGAGCCGTTCTATTCCTATTTAGAAAGATTTAAAAGTCTGTTGACCCAATGTCCTCATCATGGAATTCCAAGATGGCAATTGTGCCAAATTATCTATGAGGGATTGACACCCACATCTAGGGTTATGCTAGAATCTGTAAGCCAAGGAAGCTTTATGTCCAAAAATGAGAATGATGTTTGGATTTTTCTTGAGGATTTAGCCGAAAACAGCATGCAATGGGACAATGCTAGAGCACCGATTAACACGAGTATTGGATCTAGAATAGCAAGTCAACCCAAACCAGGTGTCTTAGCTGTAGATGCTACCGTAGCTGTTGAAGCAAAACTAGCTACCCTTATGCGTAGAATGGAAAGTCTAGAGCTAAACACCCGACCCCTAGTGAATCAAGCATTTTCTATCCCTTTCTCTAGATGTGGTCAGACTGGTCATATAACGGAGGATTGTGCGGGCTTGGAACAAGTTAATGTCACCTTTAACCATTCTAGAAATGACCCATATGCATCAACCTATAACCCGGGTTGGCGTAATCATCCCAATCTTTCATGGAGCCAACAAGGTCAACCTCCTAAACAACAACCAAACCTGTATAACCAAAATAATACATCATCTGGGTTTAGTAACAATGGAGATTATGATGTTAGATTGACGAGCTTGGAAAATTTGGTTAAAACTTTTATGCAAACAACCAACCAATCCTTCCAAAGGCTAGAAACACAAGTCAGCCAACTAGCACAAATAGTAGGTGAAAGAGAAAAGGGTCAGTTTCCAAGTCAACCTGAGGTCAACCCAAGATCTAATAATCAATATCAGCCTTATCAACCACCTTTAGGAAATAACAACCCTAGACCGGTTCAAATGGTTCATGAGGAAGGATCGTTCCAACAAATACATGCAGTTATATCATTACGGTCTGGTAAACAAGTTGATAACAATGTGGTAAATCCTAGAACTCCTAATCAATCTAGCCGTCAAGCACCCACATATGACCTGACCATGGAACCAGAAGTCCAAATTGAAAAGCCCAACCCACCTACTCAACCCGAACCTATAGCTCAACCTGAGCAAGTCTATGTTCCTAAAGCCCCATTCCCCAATAGACTCAAGAAGAGCTCAAGTGCACAAATGGAGAAAATCTTGGAAGTATTTAAGCAAGTTAATGTGAATATTCCACTTTTAGATATGATTCAACAAATACCTGCTTATGCTAAATTCTTAAAGGATCTGTGCACTAAGAAAAGAAAAACAAACGTACCAAAGAAGGCATTCTTAACTGCAAACATAAGCTCTATTCTGTCAAATTCGTCTCCTATAAAATATAAGGACCATGGGTGTCCCACAATTTCATGTGCGATAGGAGATACTTTTATCAACAAAGCCCTTCTAGACCTTGATGCTAGTGTTAACTTACTCCCGTTCTCTGTCTACGAGCAACTCAATCTTGGTCCACTAAAACCCTCTAGACAACCCTTCAATTTGCTGATTGCTCTATGAAGAAACCAAGAGGTGTAGTAGAGGATGTTTTGATTAAGGTTGGTGACTTCATTTACCTAGTGGATTTTGTCGTTCTAGATACTGAACATGTTGTCGATCCTAAGAGACAAATCCCTGTGATACTAGGCAGACCCTTTTTAGCCACTTCTGAAGATTTGATAAATTGCCGAAATGAGCTCATGCAATTATCTTTTGGAAACTTAAAAGCTGAATTTAATATCTTTCATGTTGATAATGAGCCAGAAATAGTATGCAATCAAAGTGATGTGGTGATGAGATCGCGTATTTATAAGATTTCTGAATCAAATAAATCATCACAAAATAAAAAAGGAAGTGAGAAAAAGGGGAATAATTCTTCGACACACCCACCATCACTCGAGCAAATCAGAGAACCAATACATGTGAGGGGTGTGGAATCTGTGATTCAGGACTGTCATTGCAACACGGGGAACAATTCAACTGGATACATGCACCAACATGATGTCATTCAATCCCTCCACCACAGTTGACGCAGGTAATAAGTGCATTTGCTTTATCTTTGCATACATTGAGGACAATGCATGATTTAGGTGTGGGGGGTGTTTATGTATCTATCCATCTATATATATATATATATTCTTAAAAAATATAAATAAATAAATAAAATAAAATAAAATAAAATAATAAAAAAAATTCAATGTTCCATGACATAGCTTAAGATTGAACCACCAAAACCCGAGTACAAATTGCATTGAGTTTTTGTTCCTTATTATATAGTTCTGCTTGTAGAAACTGTGACATAAATCTAAGTTCCAAAGAAATAACCCATTACCCTTTAAAACATGTATGCACTTAAATTGGATGAATCATATCTTTGAAGTGGTTGATAAAAAACAGAGGTTGAGGAAAATATACCGGGAAGTGTGGACTTCTAATAGCAATTAAGCCTTGAGGAAAATAAAAGTAAAAAAATAAAGGAATAAAGTGAGGAAAGCACATTCTGCAAAATGATTACAAAAGCCCAAGCCTTCGAGTCACTGGTCCGTAGGGGTATCTTGAAACCCGGTAACTTGAGTATGCTGGCTCAGGATTATCGACCAAAACTCGCTACACGAATGCAAAAAGGGTAAAAGTGTCATAAAAAGCAAATGTGTTGAATCATGAAAAAAAATACTTTAAGATACTCAAGGCCCAAAGCTAAAAGAATGATTCATGCCATGGTTGATCCGAATGATACTTCACCACCAGAGGAGGCGTGCAAAATAATTTAAGTGATAACATGTGTAGAAGGGTTAGTGGTGTGAATGTTGGAGGAACACAGACCAAATCAGATTCTTTATGAGTTAGATTTATATAATGAGCATGCAAGAATTCTAAGTGAGATGTATAAGGTTGAGGTGGAGATATTTAGAGTTATTAATGAAACGTTGAATTAAGACTTTGTGGGTGTGTCAACTGAAAACCCTCACGAGACAAAACTCATCCTCTAAGGAAACTTGGGGGTTTAAAGGCTTGTTGCACATGCTAAGTGCAACCGTGATTCCTACGAAAGTGAGTTAGGATTTCCCTGTTTTCATATTTCTTATATTTTGTTTTGCTAGGGACTAGCAAAATCTAGGTGTGGGGGTATTTGATGCATTGCATACATTGCATCATATGTCTTTCATTTAGATTAATTTTATATCAATAAATGCTACTAAGGTATGTGTTTAGTCTTATTTACATAATACAGGGACCTGAATGCAAATTACCCATATCCCGAGCATAAATGCGTGCAAGAGACTCATTTCTATCATAAAGACCATGTCAAGATTATCGGGATTCAAATGGAAGTTCATCCAAGCATAAAAGCATTCAAATACCTAATTACAAAAAGGCCAGGAACTTAAGCACAAAAGTAGTCAGGGACTTAATTGCAAAAGCCGAGGATCCGACTGCAAATTACGAGTACCAAAAGATTATTTTGGAGAAGTTCTAGAGAAAAATCAATTTGGATCTCCAAATATATGAAGAAATTAACTCGGATCTCCAAAGATATGCAATAATTAATCCGGACGCGCAAATGACAGTTAAAACATACCATAAACACACATGAAAAATCCGGGTCGATTCTGAGCCAAAAAGGTGGCGATTCTACCGCACCTCATGTACAAATTGCGGTGATTCCGCCGCAAAAAAGTTGATCCGTGCGCTCAAATTTTTACCAATGTTGTATTGACGCGTGTACTTTCCTTTTATATATTGGGATCCCTTGTATCGGCTATAAATAGCCCCGAAACGAGTTTTTGTTCCATATTTTAGTAATAAAATTCTGTTCTTTTATTTCTTGTTTTTAGTTTTATTTTGTAGTTTCTCTAGGACCCCTTCTCCTTCCCTCCATCCATGAGTTTCTAACTCTCTCCAACGGGTGGGGTGACGGATTTAGGGTGATGAGAAGAAGAATTACGTTATTATTTTAATTTCGTGTTAGTATATTTTGATTACTTGAGTTTATGTTGAATCATTTATCATGTAATGCTTTATAACTAATGTGATTTATTATAAGTTTCAGAATTCTCTAATCTAAACCAGATATCTAAAACTCCACCCAGTGGACTCCCATCCATCTTTGCTTTATTTTTAATTTGTTTTTGTTGTTCTCGCTCTAGATAATTAAAAACCAAAAATCTCAAACCAACCTTACTTTTCTCTCTTTCTTCCTTAATCGAAAATCACAAAAATAACAATATCTCTCCCTCCTTGTGTTCGACCCGTACTTGCCACGTCTTCATTGACGTCGTGCACTTGCGGTATAAATAAAATTCCCACCACCGGACCATGGGTCTCCACGGCACTAGAGTTCGTTCCTCCGGCTGTGAACGGAGGAGAAAAAGTGGCTTTGGATTCCAAGCAAGAAGTGGTTGATGCTCTGAAGAAGTGGGATAAGGTGTTAGTTGGTTACTTTATTGCTTTCAAACTACATTTGCCAACACTTGAGAAGCAACAACACAAGATGTGGGGTTTGGTTGGAGGCATGGAGGTCATCAAGAGCAGTCAAGGTTTCCTCCTTTTATGGTTTACACTTGGAGAGGATAGAAAACGCGTGCTTGAAGGAGGGCCATGATTCACTCGTGGGTGCCCCCTTGTGGTTCAAAAGTGGGCTCCAAATGTTGGGTTGAAGAGGGCCAGCATCAACACCGTACCAATTTGGATTCGTCTCCCGGAGCTAGACCTCCGGTCTTAGTTAAGTAAGATGTTGAGCAACATTGTAGTGTCCTCGGTGGTCGTTATACATGGATGAGCACACCGCATTGGGGAGGAGACTGACCTTTGCTAAGGTTTGTGTGGAAGTTGCCCATGACTTCACATATCCGAGTTGGGTGGATGTTCAAGTTAAAGGGGCCAAACACATAGAGTGTATGTAGAGTATGAATGGAGACCCAATTATTGCCTTGAATGTAGGGAGTTTGGTCACATTATGGAGAAGTGTCCGAGGAAACAAGTGGCTGCAATGGAGCATGTGGAGGCCCCAAGGAGAAGGCTGAAAGATGGGTAGTAGTTAGCAAAGGAGGGGCTGGGAATGGGGATGCAAGTTGAAGAAGGGAGGAGAGCTCATTCGAGAGGTTGAATGGACAAGGGCTTGAAGATGGGGACATTGCGGGTGGGGGGGCTTGGGATGGCTGGTCGGAGAGCGGGAGAGAGGAAAGGGTGGAAGGGATGATGACGTGGAGGGAGGGATAGATGAGGTGGAGCAAGGTGCGAGTGAGGAGGTGCCATGTAGAAGGATGGGTGAGGTGGTGCAAGGTGCAATAGTAGGTATTCAATTAATTTCGGAGCAAGTTCGTTTGGAAGGAGCAAATGAGGATATGTTAAGTGGTATGAGACAAAACACTTGTCAAGACAATTTTGGTTTCTCCCCTAAGGGTCTAACAGTTTATAGTATGGGCAAGCAAGGGAGAGAGCCTATTGGTGGACACAAGGGGCCAAGAGAAGTGGGTGGGGAAAGTGCTAGGCTTATTTCAGGAATAACCAATGGGGAGGGAGTTGAGTGCTCTATACATAGTTGGGCCAATGAGGGGAGGACCAACTCTTTTGCTAAGAATAAAGTAGGGGACCATGTGGAAATGATTGGGTAATCCTTAGTGGAGGAAGTCCAAGCTGAAGGGAGTGGGAAACGTGTAGTGCATTGTGTGCTTGGTTTGGAAACACATGCTACACGTGTGGTTGGGGTGGTCATGAGTGGGGGACACTTAGTGGACGCATCTCAAGGTGGAGGGAGTGGGCATTATGAAGTGACTTGTATGCTTGGGCTGGGAACAAATGCTACACGTGTTGGGACAGCTTGTGTGAGAGAGGCCACTCATGGAAACATCACAAATGGAATGGGGGAGAACCTGGAAATCACGCACGAAGCTAGTTGGCTAGACGAGTGTGGGGCAAGGCCAAATACATCCAAACATGGGGCAAGTGAACAAAGTGGGCTAGCTTCATTGATGTATGAGGAGAAGTGGACATCTCCCTCGAGAGTGGCCCGAGGAAAGGAACTCTTGAAGCAAAGTGACATGCAAAATGGTGGAAGATTTGACCTCCTTAGGAGTGAGGAGGTTTCGATGGTGGGGGATCAAGAACTTAGAGAGGCATACACGAAACAAGCTAGCTCCCCAACACCGACTCTTAGGTGCTCCGGGAGGAAGATAAGTAGTAAAACAATTCCATGTGGAGGCAAAGGGGGTCACCCCACACCTTAAACCCATGAATATCCTAGTGTGGAATGTGCACGGAGAAAATGGATCCAACCATGCACTTGTGATTAGGGGTCGAATAAAGGAGGTAAACCCGGATGTGGTGTGCCTTGTGGCATAAGGAAAAACTTAAGAAGATTGAGAGCTTCAAAAGAGCGTTTTGGCCTAGTGCTTGGGTGTCAAATAGTATGGTTATTGACTTCGGGTGGATTTTGGTGCTACTACATTTCAAGGCACGTCAGAAGAGAGATGGACTCGAGTTCGACCTCACGGTTGTCTATGGTGATAATAGGCATGTGGATAGGTGACATTTGTGGAGTGACATTCTTCAAGTGGCACCACCCACACCTAGGCCGTGGATGGTGGGGGGGGACTTCAATTGCCTTCGGCGGGCGAGTGAAAAGATAGGAGGAGCTACTGGAAATGAGGTTGTTTTGGTGGAGTTTAATGATTGTATCGATGCCCTTGGAATTCCTTGAGATGTCATCCACCGGTGGGGAGTTCATGTGGTCCAACTCATCCGATGGAAGTGCATGTATTGAGATGCGGATAGATCGTATTTTGATTAATAATGCGTGGCTTGAGTTGTTTAGGGAATCCTACTATCTTGTCGGTGCAAAGGACTTGAGCGATCACACAATGCTTATCATGACGACATAAGGCAATGGAAGACGGAAAAAGAAGATGTTTAGATTTGAAAATCATTGGGCTGACTATGAGGACTTTCGTGAAGTTGTAGGAAGAGCTTGGTCCACTTACATGAGGGGAACTCCCATTTTTTGGGTGGCAGCAAAACTACAAGAAGTAAAGAAGACGCTTGTACGATGGAATGGCTCAACTTTTGGGAACATTACGCATAAGGTGGGAGAGGCTCGTGCTGCACTTGAGGAAGTGAGGAGACAACGGCTTTACCAACCCCTTGATGCTGGTCTCTCCCTCGCGGAAAGGGCAGCAAAGGACTCCCTTGCATGAACTCTTGCTTGGGACGAGTCTATTATTCGACAAAAATGAAGGGTGAAGTGGTTGAAGGAGGGGGACCGGAACACTAGGTTTTTCCATGCACACCTTTGAGTGAGGAGAGACACCAACCAAGTGAGACGAGTGTGTGAGGGTGCCACCATCGTGGAAGAGGAGGGAGAGATTTGGGATGCCTTCCAGCATTTTTATGCTTAGTTGTTTGCTAATGATTTGCAAGTGACCCCTATTCCCTCTCCCTCTCTTTACCACAACTCCTTCCCGTGGAGGGGACCGAGCTGACATGTGACCTTGACATGAAGGTGTTGGAGGATGTGGTGTTGAATGCAAACGTTGATAAAGCGTTGGGTCCTGATGGCTTCAATGCAAAAATCTTCAAGGCTGCATGGGAGCTCATCAAGAGGGACATGTTTAAGGCCATACATTCTTGTATGGACAGCGGGAAGGTGCTGGCCCAATGGAACTCCACATCAATTAAGCTCATCCCAAAGAAGAAAGCTCCGGTCTCGGTGAAGGATTATCGACCCATAGTGCTGTGCAACATGACGTATAGATTCACAAACAATGTGCTTGCAAACCGATTGAAGGGGCTGCTGCCATGTCTTATTGGAGAAAATCAAAGTGCCTTAGTTAAAGACCAGTGAATTAGGGACAATATTCTTCTTGCCCATGAGCTTTGTCATAATATCCACCTTGACAAAGGAAAGGGAAAAATGTGTATCAAGATTGATATCCGGAAAGCGTATGACTCCATATCGTGGGCTTTTCTAGATGGAGTCTTAGAACAATTTGGTTTTCCGGTAAAGTGGAGACGACTCATTATGAATTGTGTTTTCCGGTAAAGTGGTGACGGTAAATGGTGCAAACTCCTCCCCTTTCGTGGCCAGAAATGGGTTAAGACAAGGCGATCATTTGTCTCCCTACTTGTTCGTTATGTGTATGGAAGTCTTGAGTGAGATGGTGAAGAAGGCGGTTATAGATGGACGCATTCAACAACTTACTTGTGGAGATATCACCGTATCACATCTACTATTTACTGATGACTTCCTATTGTTTGCGAAAGCCACAAAGGAGAATGCGAGAGCCATTAGAGGTGTACTCGCGGAATTCACATCTTGCTCGGGGCTGAGCTTTAGTGTGTTAAAAAGCCAAATCTTTATGGGCAGCGAAGCAAGGCATGGTGCATGGATTGCAACACATTTTTGTATGGAGCGGAAGGAGTTCCCCGTCACTTACCTTGGGCTTCCTTTGTTCTCCGGAAGGATGGGGAGAACCAATTGTACGACACTTGTGAACAAAGTAAAATCACGACTTAGCACTTGGCAGCAAAACTTTTTATCCATTGCGAGAAGGGTGGAACTTGGGAGGAGCATCCTTATCTCCCTTAGCATGTATTGGACCTCCGCTTTCCTCATCTCTCGGAAAACCTTGCAAGAGATTGAGAGTCTTATGTGTAACTTTATTTGGGGAGGCCCACGGAAGTGGGTTGCGGTAGCTTGGAGAGATATATGTACACCAAAGGATGAAGGTGGGCTTGGCCTCAAGCGCCTAACAGACTAGAATGATGTGGGTCTACTACGCTTATTTTGGCTTGTGGTGGCGGATGGAAACTCTCTTTGGGTCAAGTGTGTGCGCCGGAAATACTTGAAGAACCAATCCATTTGGCTTGCACGACCTCCACCCACTTCCTCTTGGGCTTGGAGAGGGCTATTCACCAAGACATAGCGAGACGACATATCCAATATGAGGTGGGCAATGGCAATGAGATCCGGTTCTACCAATTTCCTTGGTGTGGAGAGCCATTTCAATGTGAAAGTTAAGGAATGGTTACATTATGAGTTGGGAGTGCCTTGGGACACGAAAGTCTCATATTTTATCATAGGAGCGTGGATGTTACCCCCCCCCCCCCAAAGATCCACCTTGATGGAGGAAGTCCACTTGAGCATAGCAAACACACGAATCCATGGAGGCACGGACCAGCCAAAGAGGATAGATGGCAAGGGCATCGTGCTTGGTATAAGAGAAGTGTGGAAATGGGTAAAGCCACCATGAAACAAGGTTGCATGGGCTAGTATGGTGTGGCACAAGCATGCCATTCCCAAGCATGCACTCACGGCTTGGAAGGCTTTGAGGGGCCGCTTACTCACTAAGAAACTTATAAATCAAAGAGGAGCAAAGCACAACCTGGTTTGCAGCCTTTGTGAGAGGGACGAGGAAGATATGGAGCACCTCTTCTGGGGGTGCACGTTTATAAAGGAGGTTTGGGCCACCCTTCTGCATCTACTGAAGCTCAGCCATCGACATGCACGATCTTTAGAAGGCGAAGCTATACGAATCTCACACGCGCGTGGTAGCTGGCTTGGAAATGTGGTGAGGTGATGAGCTTTTAATGCCATGATACATGAGTGATGGCTTGAACGAAACCGTAGAATTTTCGAGGGAAAAAGACATTGCCGAAAGATATAGTGGCTGCCATCAAAGACATTATTCGCTGCCTATGGGATAGGGTGAGGAAGCTTGCGAAGAATGACGAGGAGGAGCACGATTTCTAGATCACGAGGAGTTATGAGTTTGAGTTAGGGCTGGTTAATACGTTTATGTACGTAGGAAATGTTGCCCATACCTACTGATTTTCAGCTTGCTATTTTTATGTATTAGTAGGGCAAAGGCCGGGTATGCATGTAGTATACCCCGCACACTTATCTTTCTGATTTTTTTGGTAGGTTGTAAACATTACTTAGTTAATATAATTCGAGACCAACCCGCCCTTTTGCTTTGCAAAAAAAAAAAACCCCAGATATTCTACAATCACTTTTTGGAACAACTTACTCAGAATTTTCGGGCGCTTAAGGTTAACATTGGTAAGGTTACTTACCAATGTTAAGAATGGGAACAATGGCCACTTTTCGCTTATCAAATATCCAACTACACTTCCTAATCAATTACGAAGGATTTTCGAAAATAGGTCCGGCAAATTAAGTAGTATTGCAATTCCCAAGCATTATTGAAAGAGAAGGCATTCACTATCTCAAAAAAATGGCATCAATTTACATTGTTGATAACATAAAAATTGAAACTCCAAATTGATAATCTTAATTATATATCATGTTTTATATCACAATATCAGTATGAACGTCGAAAATCATGAAAAATAGAAATCATCTTATTCGTTTTTTGAAGTGCCCAAAAATCAAGGCACGAGATCCTTTACAATATTGACATCACTTGTGTTATGTAAAATGATATTTAAATTTTATAAGTTTTGACGTGCATACTAATATTATCATGTTAAACAAAAATCTACAATGTGAAACTTTCATTTGGAGTCTTAAATTATTGAGAAGGCTAAGAAGGATCCACTACCCTTAAAAAATTTGACATCAATTACCCCATGGATGACATAAGTTCCTACTGCCAATTTATTTATTTTGGTTGCCAAGAGCAATGTGGAAAGCTTGCCTTTAACAACCACTTAGATGATTCTCCTGTTTACACTCAGACTGGAAATTGAGTATACTCTGTCAAGTTCTTCTATTTCAGCTTATGCATTGAAGGCTTCGATCTTGGAAATATCTTTGGTAGGTAAAATGGCCATTGCAAAATTAAGAACCTATACATGGTTGTTATCTAATGATAAAATTCTAATTTTTAATAATCTTATAAAATATGGCATTCGTAGTTCAATCTCATACTTGCTTTGTAAGGATTGTGGATGGTAGACCATAGTTTTTGTGAGATCCTTATCCTTGCTTAAGGAGTTAATTGTGTTTTGGCTTGGTTTATGGGTGTTTAGTGGTGGATTTGTGATGATGAGGTGGAGGTTTGTGATTGGTGGAGGTGTTGTGAGGAGTATATATAAAGATAACTCTCTCTACCACACTTTTACTCTCTCTCTCTCTCTCTCTCAAACTCATTCTCTACCACAGCCATCTGAAGTGTATGTCGGTGACGTGCAGTGACCGGCGAGCACAAGAGTTGCGGTTGGAGTCGTTGGAGGTGCTTTGATCGTGAGGGTTATCGCCATGGATCTTCAGAGACTTCTTAAAGCCATAAAAGTATACCAAGTTCATTATTGGTACTCACCCATGGAATGTGAGATGTTTAGATCGGTCGTCGGAGTTCAGTGGTCAACTACGCATAGTGTAATCGCAAGAGTTTTGCTTGTCACTGGTCAAACGATGTCGTTGATGGTCGACCGGTTGTGTGGTTTGGGAAAGATATGTTATTTTTGGTCGAACGGGTCCCCTTTGTTGTTCGAACAGTTGCACTGTAAGTAAGTCAGTTGGGGGCATAGACAATCTAAACAGTCGACCACCTTTAGAACAATTCGACCGATTGTACCTGTACCTAAGTCGGTTGAGACCTGGACCTTCTAAACGGTCGTCTGCCTATATGATTTGTTCGACTGATAGCTTAAGTTAACTTAAAATCTGTTCGACCAGTGCGTGCCATGTTCGACCGGATGTGGATTTTAAGAAAACATTGGAAATCCATGTTTTGGTCAAACCGGTCCCATTGGCCTTGGACTGTTGGGATGATTACTTTAATGTTAATTATGGCATAGACCTTCAAAACGGTCGACCGCCTGTGACCATTTGTTCAACCGATTGGTCATTTTTTGTTAGTTGAACCTGGGAGTTGACCATCCAAACGGTTGACCGCCCAATATGTACAAATGGGTCCCCTTGGCCTTCGACTGTTGGGATGATTACTTTAATCTTAATTGCGTGGTAGACCTTCCAAACTGTAGACCGCCTATGACCATTTGTTCAACCGATTGGTCGTTTTGTTCGTTGAACCTGGGAGTTGACCATCCAAATGGTCGACCGTTTTATGTTGGATTTTGTTCGACCGGCTAAGTGATGATTGAACGTGCATGTTTCTGGAGGGAGTTGGTCGACCGATGTGCCTAGTTTGGTCGCCCGTTGTTGCCCTATTTTGTGTTTGTGGTGTGTGTGATCGGGTTTGAGGGCATCAGGTGCCTGCCCTTTTTGGGAAGACAGAACGGAACTGTCTTGATAGCGATGTGTGGCTCTGGATGTGGGAGCGGGATGTGGCTCTGGATGTGGGAGCAAACGTCCTTATGAAGAGAGGTTTGTTTGCCGACGATGTTCCAGTACTGGTGCCTTGTATACACGTGTGTTGTGGGGGTTGGGTGAGAGGACACTAGAGTCCTGTTGTGGATCGTGTCTGTTGTGGTTGGGAGAGGTCTCTGGAGCCTAGAATTGATGACGATGTTTACTACTATTATACTTTTCATGTCATGCATGTTAGTTGTCTTTTGTTTCCTATAAGGGGAGTTTGGCATACAGGGTTTCCTTATGGAAACTCAGGCATAGTTTCATGTTTGTTTTCAAACCATGAGCGGCAGTAGGGGCGGTGACTGAGGAGGAGCGCATCATGGATCATATCCTCCAGTTTTCCCTTTTAAGGTTGATAGGATTACATGTATATGTTTAGTATCTCTTTTGTTGTAATCATACTTTTGAAACTCTGTATTATATGGTGCACCTCTTGACGTATATATGGTTGGTAGCATTCCCTCTTGATTTGATTATCTATTAAAGTTTAAAAATTTCCGTTGTTTTAGGGATGTTACAATTTGGTATCAGAGCGGTTGATTCCACTTGAGTTTTCCTCCAAGGCTTACTTCAAGTAGAGAGAATTCCACCAAGAATTGGGTAAAAAAGAGAGGAAGAAGAGTTCTATTTATAGCCATGAAAAAATGTAATCGGTGATAATCCCCCGGTATGGGACAAAACACATACTATAAATGGACATAAAAAAATAATAATCCACGACCCGAATAAACCATGAATTGTTTGGACCAATTTAGACTACCAATTGGCGGTCTGGAATGGTTGGATCGTGTCTGGATTTTGGGGGTTCGTTCCTGGCCTGATTACATGATGTTTGATGAACCTGATTTGGTTGTTGATGTTTGGGCCCAGATCTAATTGCCAAAATACTCCTCATGATGGTGTGGAGCTTGTTGATTTGCTCATAATGGTGTGGAGCTTGTTGAATTGCCAAAATCAATTTCCGTTGTTTCGGGGATGTTACAATTTGGTATCAGAGTGGTTGTTTCCGGTGTACTTATCCGAAGGAACCACTCTTAGGAGTACGATAGATTGATTTTCTTGTAGAGCATGCATGCATTGTTATATTGATTTTATTTTTTTGTTGTGTGCTAGATGCCTCCAAGACGAGTGAAACCGGCACCACGCACGCGTAGTTCCAGTGATACCACTGAGGGTGTCGTATGGGCAGAGGAGAGGTGACCATGTGTGCTGCTGATTTGTTCGTTTTAATACCTCAAGTGCACGACCGTCGGTGAGGACGGGGCAAGTACGGGTTGATCTATAGGGAGGTGTGTCGACTCTAGTTCGTTTGAAGGCAATGGGAAAAAGATAGAAAGAAGTTGTGATTACACTAAACTAAACTACTAATGAACAAACAATAAAACTAGACCTTCATGGAGTGGAGGTGTGTAGGTATGTGTGTGTGAGTCTGTCTTCTTTTCAATTAGAAACAAGTGTAGTTTGTGTGGCGTACAAGTAGAAGCTAGTGTAGAATCTTAGGGTAGGATACACAACACTACATGGTAAACCACGAACATGCACATCTCACATAAAGTTAAGGTTGATTTTAGATTATGAAGCATGCAATAAGTACCTAGTGTGGCCTTTAGAACATCAATCAATCCTACATACAACCTAAATCATTCATGTCAATATGCCCCAAACATGGATCCATACATATCAAGTCATTCCAATCAAACCATTACAAGTAAGAAGATAAACTCTAAAGCTAGCATGAGATAAGTACCTAGTGTAGACATTATCCCATCCAATACAAGTTTAAGAATGGTACAAGTATAGATCTATATGAAGCATATGAAATGACACAAATTAAAGAACCCATCACTATCATATAGTCTACATTACCTCCACCCCAAATGGTGATGGAATTACTCACTACTCATTAAGAAGACAAAACGAAATTAAACTATGTATGCTTGAATTGAAAGAGACAATATAAAACTAACTATGAAGAAATTATTTTATTTACACGACTCAAATTACAAGTAGCATTCTTCTCCACTTGAGATTTGCTCCAAGGCTTACTTCAAGTAGAGAGAATGCAACCAAGAAATGGGTAATTAAAAATAAGGAAGATGAGTTCTATTTATAGCCATGAAAAAATGTAATCGGGGATAATCCCTCAGTATGGGACTAAACACATACTATAAGTGGACATAAAAAAAACATAATCCATGACCCGACTAAACCATGGATTGTTTGGACCAATTTAGACTACCAATTGGCGGTCTGGAATGGTTGGATCATGTCTGGATTTCAGTGGCTCGTTCCTAGCTTGATGACTTGATGTTTGATGAACCTGATTTGGTTGTTGATGTTTGGGCCCGAATATAATTGTCAAAATACTCCTCATGATGGTGTGGAGCTTGTTAATTTGCTCATTGATCCTTTTGATTTCGATCTCGGTCCTTCTCTCTTGCATCTCAGTCCATAAGTCCTACAATTCATTCCTTTTCCTTGCTTTTAAATCCTTTTTGAGTCACTTCTTCCCAAACCTATTTAATCCTGAAACTAAAACATAAAATTCATCACGTACCATTGCTTAGGCTAAGAACAAAGGATATAAGACACATTTATATGCATGAGATGATGTCACTCAATTTCCGCTGTTTCAGGGATGTTACAATTTGGTATCAGAGTGGTTGTTTCCGGTGTACTTATCCAAAGGAACCACTACTAGGAGTACGATAGATTCATTTTGTTGTAGAGAATGCGCGCATTGTTATATTGATTTTATTTTTTTGTTGTGTGCAAGATGCTTCCAAGACGAGTGAGACCCGCACCAGGCACGCGTAGTTCCACTGATACCACTGAGGGTGTGGTATGGGCAGAGGAGAGGTGGACCCTATATGCTACTGATTTGTTTGTTTTAATATCGCAAGTGCACAACCAACGGTGAAGATGGGGCAAGTACGAGTCGATCCACAGGGAGGTGTGTCGACTCTGGTTCGTTCGAAGGCAAGTAGGAAAAAGAGGGAAAGAAGTTGTGATTACACTAAACTAAACTACGAATGAATAAACAATAAAACTAGACCTTCATGGAGTGGAGGTGTGTAGGTATGTGTGTGTGAGTGGGTCTTCTTTTCAATTAGGAACAAGTGTAGTTTGTGTGGCGTACATGTAGAAGCTAGTGTAGAATCTAAGTGTAGGATACACAACACTACATGGCAAACCATGAGCTTGCATATCTCACATAAAGTTCAGGTTGATTTTAGATTATCAAGCGTGCAATAAGTACCTAGTGTGGCCATTAGAGCATCAATCAATCGTACATACAACCTAAATCAATAATGTAAATGTGCACCAAACATAGATCGATACCTATCAAGTCATTCCTATAAAACCGTTACAAGCAACAAGATAAACTCTAAAGCTAGCATGAGATAAGTACCTAGTGTGGACATTATCCCATCTAATACAAGTATAAGAATGCTACAAGTATAGATATATATGAAGCATATGAAATTTCACAAGTAAAAGAACCAATCACTATCACATAGTCTACATTACCTCCACCCCAAATGGGGATGGAACTACTCACTTCTCATTAAGAAGACAAAACGAAATTAAACTATGTATGCTTGAATTGAAAGAGACAATATAAAACAAACTATGAAGAAATTATTTTATTTACACGACTCACATTACAAGTAGCATTCTTCTCCACTTGAGTTTTGCTCCAAGACTTACTTCAAGTAGAGAGAATGCCACCAAGCAATGGCTAATTAAAAAGGAGGAAGAAGAGTTCTATTTATAGCCATGGAAAAAGGTATTCGTGGATAATCCCTCGGTATGGGACTAAACACATACTATAAATGGACATAAAAAAGCATAATGCATGACCTGACTACACCATGGATTGTTTGGACCAATTTAGACTACCAATTGGCAGTCTCGAATGGTTGGATCGCGTCTAGATTTCGGTGGCTCGTTCCGGGCTTGATTACTTGATGTTTGAAGAACCTCATTTGGTTGTTGATGTTTGGGCCCGGATCTAATTGCCAAAATACTCCCCATGATGGTGTGGAACTTGTTGATTCGCTCATTGATCCTTTTGGTTTCGATCCGGGTCCTTCTCTCTTGTATCTCAGTCTGTAAGTCCTGCAATTCAGTCATTTTCCTTGCTTTTAAGTCCTTTTTGAGTCTCTTCTTTCCAAACCTGTTTAATCCTGAAACATAAACATAAAACTCGTTACGTAGCATTGATTAGGCTAAGAACAAAGGATATAAGACACAAATATATGCATGATATGATGTCAATCAATTTCCGCTATTTCGGGGATGTTACAATTTGGTATCAGAACGGTCATTTCCGGTGTACTTATCCAAAGGAACCACTCTTACGAGTACGATAGATTGATTTGCATGCATTGTTATATGGATTTTATTTTTTTGTTGTGTCCTAGATGCCTCCAAGACGAGTGAAACCCGCACCACGCACGCGTAGTTCTAGTGATACCACTGAGGGTGTGGTATGGGCAGAGGCGAGGTGGACCATGTATGCTATTGATTTGTTCGTTTTAATACCTCAAGTGCACGACCGTCGGTGAGGACGGGGCAAGTACGGGTTGATCCATAGGGAGGTGTGTCGACTCTAGTTCGTTCGAAGGCAATGGGAAAAAGATAGAAAGAAGTTGTGATTACACTAAACTAAACTACGAATGAACAAACAATAAAACTAGACCTTCATGGAGTGGAGGTGTGTAGGTATGTGTGTGTGAGTGTGTCTTCTTTTCAATTAGAAACAAGTGTAGTTTGTGTGGCGTACAAGTAGAAGCTAGTGTAGAATCTAAGTGTAGGATACACAACACTACATGGCAAACCATGAACATGCATATATCTCACATAAAGTTAAGGTTGATTTTAGATTATCATTAGAGTCTTATTCCATGAGAAGAGGATTATGATCCTCAGGAAGGGACTTCGTGATCTGCTGATCAAGGGATAAAGGGCAGAGAAGACCGAATTATTGTGTCAGCAGTGAAGGCTCAAAAGTTGATTTACAGTGGTGCAAAGCGTTCTTGGCTACACTGTACCCCGAGTCGAGGAGGCTAGAGGATATAAAGGTTGTGCAGGAGTTTCCAGAGGTGTTTCCAGCTGATATTGTTGGGTTATCTCCACATCGAGAGTTAGATTTTGGCATTGAGTTGATGGCTGGTACCATTCCAGAGTCGAAGGCTCCGTACCATATGGCACCTGCAGAGCTGACTGAGCTAAAGAAGCAGTTGCAGAATCTAATAGATACTGGGTTTATCTGACCTAGTGTCTCATCTTGGGGAGCGCCAGTGCTATTTCTAAAGAAGAAAGATGGGTGGTTATGGATGTGCATCGTCTATAGGATGCTGCATAAGCTTACCGTTAGGAATCAATATCCTTTACCTAGGATTGAGGACCTCTTTGAGCATTTACAGTTAGTGAAGGAGTTCTCGAAGATCAATCTACGGTCCAGTTATCATCAGTTGAGGATCAAGGAGGTAGACAACCAGAAGACATGATTCAGGATAAGGTCGGCCTTACAAGTTTTTAGTAATGCCCTTTGGATTGACAAACGCGTCTGCAACATTCATGGATATAATGAATAGGACATTCAGTCAGAACCTCGAACCATTCATTATTGTTTTTATGGATGACATCTTGGTTTACTCCCCGGACAGAGAGCAGCAAATGGAGCACTTGGGGATAGTGCTTGGCATCTTGAATGATCAGCGGTTGTACGCCAAGTATTCAAAGTGCGAGTTTTTGTTGAACATTGTTTCTTTTTTGGGGTACATTGTGTCTAGAGCTGGGATATCTGTGGACCCAGTGAAGATTGAGGCAGTGACACAGTGGAGAGCCCCGATGAGTATGACTGAGGTCAGAAGCTTTGTGGGATTGGCGAGTTTTGATTTGTATCATATCATGCATCATATTCATGCTATATATCCTTAATTTTACCCCCAATATTGTGCTACTCGAGTGTTTGTCGTTATATTTGAGGTATTAGGTCATAAAGAAGAGAACATAAGGAAAAAAAGACTGAAAGGTCAGAAGAAAAGACAAAAATGAAGCAAAATGGACATCTCGGTCATACACAATGACCCATCCAAAATATAATAGTAAACTGAGAAACTCTACACCATCGTGAGAAGTATTTTGACAATTATATTCGGGCCCATATTCCAATAACCGATCCGAGTCTGTTTCGCACCGTTATGGGTTATGTGTTTTTGTCTATTCTGGGAAAGTTTAATTAGTCTCACACCGGGGGATTGTCCCTAGTTGTCTTTTTCATGTCTATAAATATAACTCTTCCTCCTCCTTTATAAACTACCCTTGCTTGGTGTCTATTTTCTATACTTGGAGTAAGTCTTGGAGCAAAACTCAAGTGTAGAAGAATGCTACTTGTAATGTAAGTCATCAATAAATTATTTTTTCCTTGTTTGTTTTAGTGTTGTTTCTTTTAATTCTTGCATGTTTAGCTTTGTTTTGAGTTCTTAATCTTAGTATAACTAGTTTGAATGTCATTCATTTTTAATATAATTTGTATCTGAATGTAAAGTGAGTAGTTTCATCCCCCTTTGGGGGTGGAGATGATGTTTATACATGTAATGAAGAATGTGAATGAATGTTATCTTATGCAATATGTGAGGAATGTGAATGAATGCTTGTTTGTTTTAGAATACTTAACTTGATGTATTTTTCCACATCTTTTATACACCTCCCATGCTTGTTTAGGTTCTTAATAACTAACTTGTGTATGCTTATGTTAATCAACTAGGTTTGTGATTGGATTTATAGGTCTTGCCACAACCATTAGATACTTCCTATGCATGAAAACACAACCTACACTTGTGCCTTATTGAATGTATTTTTCGCCACCTTACTACATTTGTACACACTCCAGCCCTTAGGGGGTTTCCTTACTCAATTTCAACTTTCTTGTTTGTTAGTTGCTTTATTAGTTTTAGTTAGTCTCGTGCTTTCATATTTCCCATTTTTTAGCTGTTAGTTTAGTGTAATCAAACTTCTTCTCCCCTTATTTTCCACTTGATTTCTGAAGAACAAGAGTCGACACATCTCCCTGTGGACTCGACCCATATTTGCCACGTCTTCACCGACGTCGTGTACTTGCAGTTATTATAACTGAACCAATCAAGTTTTTGGCGCCATTGTCGGGGAGGTGTTCTGTCCTGACTCTATTTTGGATGATACTAGTGGATTTGATCTTTTGTTTTAGTTTTGGTTTATTTTAGGACATTTGACGTGCACAGGAGAAGCAACATGAAAAATTTGGGAGCATTTGAAGCTATCGAGGACCGCTGATTGGTGGCCTGGTGAGCTCCGTTTGCACCTTGTTTTCTTCTGGTTGATGGAAATTCCATTGTAGTTATCTGGAAACTTAATTTTGCATCTTTGAACCTGTAGAGTGCTTCTAGATTAATCAATATACCCATCAATCCCCTTTTATACAACTTGGACCTTAAAAGTCAAACCAAACGATAAGTGGATTGCCATCTAGGTCATGCATCTTATCTAGACCTTATACGCATTCATCTTTTCTTTGCTTTATTTTTCTATTGTTAAGTGTTAGCATGAGGTATGTGCACCCATTCTCTCATTCATGCATTATTAGAGCATGCATTAATTAGTAAGGTGCATCAAGACAAAAGTGAGGTGCGTGCTTGTTTGGTGAGTTACTTGCTAGCCTAAGGATTCAAAACATCTTTAACGAGCACTACCTATAGTTTTCAAGACAATGTGGGGGATTTCATCACCCCTCCCTTAGCCCCACAAACCACACTCAAGTGAAGCTCTAAATCTAAAATCAAGTAGACATTGACCACTAGGATTCGGGCGCATTAGGAGAGTGAGCTGGTTGCCCACTTTGTCGATAGCAAGAGAGATGAGAGACGAGATCTCCGGATCTTGGCTCACTCGCTGGTCTTTCTGGTCTTCGTCATAGGGAGGTAAGGCGTGTTGAGGCCGTGTGACCTCGCAATTAGGTGTCGTCTAGTTGTAAGGACCTACAGTGGCCTTAGGTTGTTTGAGTCGTGTTTGCTAGCTTAGGCTTCTAACATCACCCACTTCCCATGCAAGCTCTAGGGATTCTTCCATTCTCATATAAGTCTTCTGCTCCTCTTTATTCTTCAATTGGTCTCCTCCTCTGATTACACATTATGCACTGTGTAGTTTTTGAGTCTAGTGTTTTATGCGAGGTTGGACTTGTTATGGTGAGAGCGCTCGACTTGAGAGATTGCATTTTTCTGAGATGGGAGGTCTAGGTGAACCCTTGTCTCCGCCTCGAGCTCCTTTGGAGTGTGAGGTTGAGTCATCTCATGGAGACGGGGGAGAGCAGCTTCCATACATTGATCACCTCGGAACACTCCGGGTTGAATCAGTTAAAATAACCACAAGTGCACGACCACGTTGAAGCGGTGGCAAATACGGGTCGGTCCAAAGGGAGCACGTGTGAGTTGGATTCACGATACTCGAGTGGGGGAGAAGAAGAGAGATGTGATCAAAATTAAACTACAATGCGTCGGAAATTGGAAAATAAGCAATAAAACTAAACCCGTCAAGGGGTAGAGAAAGAATGTGAATACGAACATGTGTGTTGTGTATGTGTTAAAATGTGCTCATCAAAACATGTCATACATGAAATTCATAAAAACTCAATTTCAACTTTGCCTCCACATGAAATAAAATAAAACATTATCATTAAAACATACAAGATAATAATTGAAATGAAGCTAATATGTTCGCATGCACCATGACTCAAAGCCAACTATGTCTCCACATGAAATAAGATTTATCACAATCATTAAAACATACAAGACATTAATTTGTATAAAGCCAACATGAGCACATGCATGCACATGCGTTGTTTCCTTCTTCCACTCCATCCTTATCCTAACCTCTAATAAATATAGGCCCACTAATCTAAGCATGTGCTAAGCTTCATTCAAGAGCATTAGCACATCAAAGATAAGAGTGAAATCCCATTAGATGGTTATGGAAATCATGTAACGCTCAAAGGATTAAGATTAACACACACACCAATCCATCACATGATCAAATCACCTTCTTGTCCACCCCAGTGGGGATGGACTACTCTCTACTCATCTCTACACTAAAGAAAACATAAAATAACATGAACCCATAATGGAAATGAACAAAAACAAGATTAAACAAATCACAACATCAGAGAAATTGCATCAAAGGAAATACAAGTATTGAAAGAACAAAGCTCACACTTGATGGAAATGAAAAGATTACAAATTATGTTTCTTCTCCTCCAACTCCACTAAGCAGCAACAAAATAAAACCTAAAACTAATGGAGAAGCAAGAAGAAGAGGGAGAGGAGGGATTACAATGGTATATATAGACTAATACGTGGTTAGAATTAATCTGGGAATAATCGAACGACTCTAAATCACATCTGATAGTACAGGAATGCTCTGACCCGACAACCCAAACCGCAACTCAAATTGGAGACCATTTGGACCATTTTGATCCGCCAGTGGCGGATCGAATGGATCCGATTGGGCTGAAAATTTGTATCCCTCTTTATTGCTTCATTTGGCACATTGAGTGAAGTCATGGTCTGCTAGGTCGAATCCCTTTGAGTTTAATTGGCAAAATACTGATCTGATTCAAGTCATGTGTCACCACATTTTGCACTTCACAATCAGGTCCCTCCGGGTATGCACTTGGGTCCTTCTTGATTTGCGATCCAGTCCTTGTGCATTACAAATAGGTCCAGAACCTTCCAAATGAGTCCATACTTGTTACATTTAGGTCATTTTAGCTCCTTTTCTCTTCTTTATTACCTGATTCCTGAAACACTACCAACAACAACTCGAGTAACACAATCTTGGGATAAAATAAAGGATATATAGCATGAATATGACGCATGATATGCTACTAATCATTTAACCCCAAACTTACCTTTTGCTAGTCCCGAGCAAAACAAAGAAAGAGAAAAATGAAAGAAAGGAAAACAAATGAAAAATTGGGAAATCCTAACTCACTTTCGTAGGAATCACGGTTGCACTTAGCATGTGCAACAAGTTGTTACTGAAGGTTTTCAACGGATATACCCACAAAATTCGAACATTGATGCATTAATCAACCTAGAAACTCGACTCGATGGACTCGTTTTTGGCGATCATTGGACACGGTAATACTACATCCGACTCTATATATGTATCCAGTCCACACACCTAGACTAATGAATCATTCATGCAAGTTAATTAAGGATTTAAGTGAAAAACATGGACAACCATAACATCCTCAACTGATACAAAGTGTAAAGCCCATTAAGGTTCTTACTTGCATTACCCTTTTTTCTTCTCTTTTTTTTCTTCTCTTTTTTTCTAGTTGGTGTGTAATTCCCCCAGGGTCAGGTTTCGTGCATCATTGCCTATGAGGACTTACACTATCACGTACACCTTTCCCCCACATCTCCACGTAGGGCGATCCCTACCACCCATGTAACGGGAGTTCGGTCGGTGCATCCCAAGTCAGAGGACTCGAAAGCACAAGGCACAAAGTCCCTTCAGACCTAATTTGCTGAGTGATAGGAGACGTGCCAGAAAAGAGAGCACCTACGCACTAATTTCTTATCTACACATGAACCAAAACCCCTACACTTATTGTCTCACAACAGGAGTTAAAGGGTCCTTGACTACAACAAACTTCCTTATATTAACAAACACAAATTATTCAACTCACTAGGTTCAGGTTGGACTTCTTTATTTGTTTGAGTCCTTTGATTACTCTCCCCCCGAGGAATTGTTCGCAAACACATAAAGATTTTGAAAGAAATGTGAGAATTTAAAGCACTAGGCAAGCAAAAGAAGACAAGTCACCCAAGGATCATGGCAAACATATATATCAATATTAAATGTAACACATTAACATGACCCTAACAATACAAACAAAAGAAAACAAAAAAGGAGAAAGACTAGACAATGTACACAAGTAAAACACCCCCCACACTTACTTCTTGCATTGTCCTCAATGAATGTGAGCATGGTACTACATGAATTTATGCATGAAAAAGAAAACATCTGACCAACATGAAGCATAAGGAAATTTTCATGGTCAACAACAATTTGGTCAAAGCATTGAAGTGCAAGTCAGCCAGTTGGTTAATCACCTCAATGAACGCGAGAATGGTTAATTGCCGAGTCTACCCGAGGTGAATCCCCACATGTACAGGCAACCACAAAAGCAAATTGAGAGTTCAGTACTTTGGTGACAGCAAGTGAACCATGTTGAGGAACCTTTTCACCATATCAATGTCATTGTAACCTTAAGGAATTGAATGCAGGTCAAAAATAACATTTCCTTGCTGTCACCCCCCATCTCTGCAGCCTCTTGGTGGGAATGATGGTGAGAAAGAGGCTGAGGGTGAGGGTAATACACCAATGCCTCCTTCTCAGGAACAACAGAAAACCTACCTGCGAAAAGCTCCCTATCGTAGTAGGTTAACCAAAAAGTAGAGTGACACAATGGAGAAGATATTAGAGGTCTTTCAACAAGTGAAGGTTAACATCCCCTTGTTGGATGTCATCCAACAAATACCTCAATATGCCGAAGTGTTGAAAGATCTCTACACAACCAAGAGAAAGACCAATGTTCCTAAGAAAGCATTCTTAGCTATGAGTGTGAGCTCACTTTTGTCCAATCCCACATACACAAAGTAAAAGGACCCTGAGTGTCCTACTATTCAGTGTATGATAGGGGATATTAGCTTGAGTAATGTCTTACTTGATTTAGGATCCACATTCAATCTCCTCCCATCTTTTGTTTATCAACAGTTGAACTTGGGAGAATTGAAACCAACTAAGATCACACTCCAATTGGTGGATAGATCCATTCGTGTCCCAAAGAGGATTATTGAGGACGTGCTCATCAAAGTTGGAGATTTTATATTTCCAATAGATTTTGTCGTCATCGATACCAACCCTGTTGCGAACACCAACTCTCAAATACCTTTGATTTTGGACAGACCATTTTTAGCAACCTCGAATGCCTTAATTAATCATAGAAATGGTCACACGAAGCTCTCATTTGGTAATATGAGTGTTGAGTTTCATGTGCTCAATTCTGGTAGGCAAGAAGAGCCATTGGACCAACCTTTAACTCTCAACCTCAACCACTAATTAGAGAAAGTACTGCAAGACTCCACAGGTGAGCATTGGTTGTTGTTGTCCCTAACCCTAGTGGATTTGGGCCCCATTTGTTCCACATATTTTTCTTCCTTCTTAAGTATCTCACAGGTTTTAGGGAATTCGGGGTATGTCCATCCACATAACCATTAACATCCTTTTGCACTTTATGTTGTTGAGATCTTTTCTTTTTTTTGCATAAATCCATGTAGCATAATACGCTCATTCATTGAGGACAATGCATGAAGTAAGTGTGATGGGGGTGTTCTATGTGTGTATATAGTCGAGTCTTTTGTTTTGTTTTGTTTGCTTTTGTTTGCATTGTTAGGTTCGTGATAGTGTGCTGCAATTAACATTGATATATATGTTATACCATGATCCATGGGTGACTTGCCTTCTTTTGCTTGCCCAGTGCTTTAAAATATTCATTTCTTTCAAAATCATCATATGTTGGCGAAAGAAAATGTTTTGTGGGTTTTGCGTGTATTTAGCTTGTGCCAAAATGTTGTGAGGCAAAGTAAAAAAGAACCTCCCATAATTGACTTGAACATGATGCATTAGGATATCTAGTACATTGTCTTTAGGTTTTATCTAGTCGTATGGATGCACTCTGGTTTTCTCATGGTGGGAGAGTAATCATAGGGTTTCAGCACTCAAACGAATGAAGAAGTCCACCCTGAACCTTGTGAGTTGAATAAGTTATGTCTTTTAATATAAGCAAGTTTGTTATAGTCAGCGACCCTAAAACTCCTATTGTGAATCCTTAAGTGTAGGGGTTTTTGTTCATGTGCAGATAAGAAATAAGTAAGTATGGTGTTCTCTCTTCTCGCACAACTCCTATCACTCAGGAAATTAGGTCCGATGGGACTTAGTACCTCGTGCTTTCGAGTCATCTGACTTGGGATACACCGATCGAACTCCTGTTACACGGGTGGTATGGTTTGCCCTATGTGTAGATTTGAGGGAAGGTGTACGTGATAGTGTAAGTCCTCATAGGTGTTGATGCACAAAACCTGACCATAGGTGAATTACACACCAACTAGTAAAAATAAAAATGAAAGAAAAGAGAAAAAGAAAAAAATAGAAGCAAAATAATACAAATAAGAACCTTTAATGGACTCTACACGATATCACTTAATAATTTTAAGGTTGCCCATGTTTTTAACTTAAGTCTTTAATTAACTTGCACGAATGATTCATTAGGTTAGGTGTGTGGACTGCATACATAGAGTAGGCCGTAGGATTATTGTGTCCAATGATTGACAAAAAGGCCATCGAGTCGAGTTGCTAGGTTGAATAATGCATCGATATTTGGATTTTGTGGGTATATCCACTGAAAACCATCAGAAGACACCACTCCACCATCGCGACATTGAGGTTTTACGGCTTGTTGCACGTGCTAAGTGCAATCGTGATTCCTATGAAAGTGAATTAGGATTTCCCAATTTTTCGTATGTTTTTCTTTCTTTCATTTTTCTCTTTCTTTGTTTTGCGACTAGCAGAAGGTCTATGTGGGGGTATTTAATTAGTAGTTTATCATACATCATATTCATGCTATATATCCTTAAGTTTGCCCTAATATTGTGTTACTCGAGTGTTCATTGTTATATTTCAGGTATTAGGTAATAAAGAAGAGAATGGAAGAGAAAAATGACTGAAACGTAAGAAGAAAGGACTTAAATGAAGCACAATGGACCTATCGGTCATGCACAAGGCCCATCTTCAAGAGGTAATGACCTGGATGTAAGCCCGGAGGGACCAAATAGCAAACCGAGAAACTCCACACAATGAGAATATTTTGGCAATTAAATTCGGGCCCAAACTCCAACAACCGATCCAAGTGCACCCCACGTGAAGAATTGAAGCATTAAAGGAGATATCCAAAAATAGGTCTGATCCTACAAAAAAACTGCTTTCTTCTCAGAATCTGACCCAGTTTAGCACGGTTATGGGTTATGTGTTTGTGTCTATTCTGAGAATGTTTAATTAGTCTCACACCAGGGGATTGTCCCTAGTTGCCTTTTTCATGTCTATAAATGTAACTCTTCCTCCTCCTTTATAAACTACCCTTGCTTGGTGGCTATTTTCTCTACTTGTAGTAAGTCTTGGAGCAAAACTCAAGTAGAGAAGAATGGTACTTGTAATGTGAGTCATCAATAAAATATTTTTTCCTTGTTTTGTTTTAGTGTTGTCTCTTTTAATGCTTGCATGTTTAGCTTTGCTTTGATTTCTTAATCTTAGTATAATTAGTTTGAATGTCCTTTCTTAATATAATTTGTATCTTAATATGTAGTGAGTAGTTTCGTCCCCCTTTGGGGGTGGAGATGATGTTTATACATATAATGAAGAATGTGAATGAATGTTATCTTATGCAATATGTGATGAATGTGAATGTATGCTTCTTTGTTTTAGAATACTTAACTTGATGGGTTCGCCACATCTTTTAGACGCTTCCAATGCCTATTCAGTTTCCTAATAACCAACTTGTATATGCTTATGTTAATCAACTAGGTTTGTGATTGGATTGATAGGTCTAGCGACAACCATTAGACACTTCCTATCCATGAAAACACAACCTACACTTGTGCCTTATTGAATGCATTCTTCACCACCTTTTTATATGTGCACACACACTCCACCCCCTAGGGGGTTTCCTTACTGAATTTTAGTTTTCTTGTTTGTTAGTTGCTTAATTAGGTTTAGTTAGTCTTGTGCTTTCATCTTTCCCGTTTGTTAGTTGTTAGTTTAGTGTAATCAAACTTCTTCTCCCCTTATTTGCCACTTCATTTCTGAAGAACCAGTGTTGACACACTCCTTGTGGACTCGACCGTTATTTCACACGTCTTCACAAACATCATGCACTTACGGTTATTAACTGAATCAATCACCTTATTACCGTTGTTTCATCAAAGACTTCTCTAGGCTTGCTTCTCCGTTGACAGTGCTAATGCAGAAAGGTGTCAAGTTGGTTTGGTCCTAGAAGTGCGAGGACAGTTTTTAGGAGCTGAAGAGTCAACTGACGATTGCTCTGGTTCTGACTCTTCTTAGTGGCAGTGGAGGGTTTGTGATCTATAGTGATGCTTCAGGTAATGGTTTGGGTTGTGTGCTTATGAAACACAAAAAGGTAGTATCTTACGCTTCGAGGCAACTGAAGTTAGACGAGAGGAATTACCTTACTCATGATTTGGAGTTAGCAGTAGTGGTTCATGCCTTGAAGACCTGAATACATTTTCTATATGGAGAGCAGTTTGAGGTTTTCATAGATCATCAGAGTCTGAAGTATCTGTTGTCTCAGAGTAAGCTTAACATGAGGCAACGTAAATGACTTGAGTTCATTAAGGACTATGATTTCACCATTTCCTATCATCAGGGAAAGTGAAATTCAGTTGAAGATGATTTGAGAAGGAAGGTGGAGGTTTCTGCTGCCAGACTGTATATCCAAGAGTGGAAGCTGCTTGAGACGTTGGCTGAGTGGGAGTTGTTCACTGATAGATCACGGGTAGCACCAATTGCAGGTTTGAGGGTGGAGCCTCAGACATTCTCGAGTATAGTCCAGGCTCAGAGTTCTGATGTCGCGCTGGTCAGTTGTCGTAGTTAGCTAGCTGGTAGAGATGGATCAGATTTCAGTATTAGATTTGATGGAGGTTTGAGATTTAGAGATCGTATCTGGGTACCAAAGTAAATAGATCTGCGGAAAGAAATCGTGAAGGAGGCACATTGATCCCGTTACACGGTACACCTAGGCAGCATGAAGATGTATTAGGACCTACAACGAAATTTTGGTGGAAGGGGATAAAGCGGGACATTGCAGATTTTGTGACAAGATGCTTGGTTTGTCAACAGGTGAAGATTGAGCACCATAGATGATTGATACGTTTTAATTAACCGTAAGTGCATGACCGCGTTGAAGCGGTGGCAAATACGGGTCAATCCATAGGGAGGTGTGTCGACTTTTGGTTTGTGCGAAGGCGAGTAGGAAAGAAAGGGGAGAAAGTTTGGTTACACCAAACTACACTAAAATGCAAAAGGAAATGGAAGATAGCAATAAAACTAAACCCCAAAGGGGGTAGATAAAAGAGTGTGAATACAAAGATATGTGTATGTGTGTGTGTGTGTTCAATTAAGCTCATCAAAACATGTAGTGCATGAAAACATAAAACTACATCCAACTTTGCCTCCACATGAAATAAGATAACACAATATCATTAAAACATACAAGACAATTATTGGAATGAATCTCAATGAACTCATGTATAAAGACTAGACCCTACTATGCCTCCACATGAAATAAGATAACCCAATATCATTAAAACATACAAGTCATTAACGAAGGTAAAGGCAACTAGAGCACATACACTACAAGTCATGTTTCCTTTATCAATTCCATCCATATCCTCACCTCATCATTCCCCCTTAAATAGGTCCACTAGTCTAAGCATAAGCTAAGCTTCATTCAAGAGCATTAACATATGAAAGACAAGAGTGAAATCCCATTAGATGGTTATGGAAATCATATAAGGTTCAAGGGATTAAGATAACACACACCTAATACATCACATAATCACATCACATATTTCTCCACCCCCAAAATGGGGATGGAACTACTCACTAATCATTACACCAACTACATTAACAAAGTGAAACATTGTACTGAAATGAAATTAAACTATGCAAGCAAGAAATATTAAAGAAACTAAAAGGACATAAAACTAAAGAAGCATACAAGAATTAGAAGACAAGATTAAAAGAAACTAAGAAAAATTGTTTTATTAAAGTGACTCACATTAAGGTAGCACTCTTCTCCACCTTGAGTTTTGCTTCAAGGCTTACTCCAAGTAGAGAGAATGCCACCAAGCAATGGGTAGAATACAATGGAGGAGAAGGAGTTCTATTTATAGCCATAGAAAAAGGTAATCCGGGATAATCCCCCGGTATGGGACTAAATACATGCTAATACAACACCCGGCCAAGTCTTATCGGGTTTGGATCCAAATGGACCGCCAATTGTCGGTCTTGGACCGCTAAGTGGCGGTCTATAATAGTTGGATCGAGTCTGGATTTTGGTGGCTCGGTTCTGGATTGATTTTTTGGTGTTTGATGAACCCAATTCGGTTGTTGATGGTTGGGTCCGGATTTAATTGCCAAAATACTCCTCATGATGGTGTGGAGTTTCCTGATTTGCTCATTGGTCCTTTAGGCTTTCATCCGGGTCCTTCCCTCTTGCATCTCAGTCCTCAAGTCTTGCAACTCAGTCCTTTTACTTGCTTCTAGGTCCTTTATGCCTCTTATCCTCAATCACGTTTATTCCTAAAACTCAAACATAAAACTCGTTACGTAGCATTGTTTAGGCTCAAGATAATAGATATAAGACACAAATATATGCATGATATGATGTCAATCAAGAGACTAGAAGGGCCGATGTAGACGATCGAGCTTCCATAATGGAAGTGGGATCACATGATGATGGATTTTGTCGCCGGGCTACCGAAGGCGAGGGGATTTCACGACGCGATTTGGGTCATACTTGATCGACTAACCAAGTTAGCTCACTTCTTAGCTATCATGATCACTTTGCCTCTGGAGGGTCTCACCAAGTTGTATATTGAGGAGATAGATAGGCTACACGGAGTGCCAGTTAGCATCATCTCTGACAGAGATCCCATATTCACTTCTTGATTTTGGGGGACTCTACGGAAGGCTTTGGCGACTCAGTTGAAGTTCAACACAACTTTTTATCCGCAGACAGACGGTCAATCCAAGAGGACCATGCAGTCATTGGAAGATATGCTAACAACTTGTACTCTGGATTGGGCAGGACACTGGGATGACCATTTTCCATTAGAGTTTGCCTACAACAGCAGCTAGCACTCGAGTATTGGGATGGCACCATATGAGGCTGTGTACGACAGACCTTGCAGATCACTAGTATGCTAGAGTGACGTAGGCAAGAGACAACTAGTTGGGCGAGAGATTGTACAGATGTACGCAGAAAAGATATCGGTTATCAATCGCACAGAGCAGGCAAAAGAGCTACACGGATAGGCGTAGGCTTGAGTTGAGGTTTGAGGTTGGAGATCGCGTGTTTCTGAAGATCTCCCCAACTCGAGGAGTGATGGGGCTTGGGAGGAAGGGGAAGCTCAGTCTAAGGTACGTCGGACCCTTTGAGATCCAAGATCGGGTTTGAGACGTCGCCTACAAGATTGCGTTACCACCACAGTTTTTGGGTCTTCACAACGTCTTTCATGTGTCGATGCTGAGTAAGTATGTGGCAGATCCAACACATGTGATTCAAATTGAGGTTCCAGAGATCAGGCAGGATTTGTCTTATGAGGAGAGACCGGTGGAGGTTGTGGGTCACATGGAGCATCAACTCAGGAGACGAACCATCACGGTGGTGAAGGTGAGGTAGTAGCAACACAGTATTCGCAAGGCCACCTGGGAGATCGAGGAGGAAGTTCGAAAGAAGTACCTAAAGCTTTTCGGTAAGGCCTTGATTAAATTTTGAGGACGAAATTTCTCTAAGGATGGTGGATTGTGAAAACCTAATCCTTGATTAAGGAGTTAATTGTGTTTTGACTTGATTTATAGGTGTTTAGGGGTGAATTTGTGTTGATGTGTTGGAGGCATGTGATTGGTGGAGGTGTTGTGAGGAGTATATATAAAGGTAACTCTCTCTACCTCATTTTTACTCTCTCTCTCTAATTCATTCTCTCCCCCATCCATCTAAGGTGTCAGCGACGTGTGGTCACCAGCGAGCACAATAGTTGCGGTTGGAGTTGTCGAACGTGCTGACATTGTTGTTTGCGTGAGGAGTTCGCCAGAGAAGCAAACTCAACGTGAGGGTGATCGTTGTAGCTCTTCGTAGGCTTCTTCAAGCCCTAAAGGTATGTCAAGTTCCTTATTGGTACACACCCAAGGAGGGTGAGATGGTCAGATCGGTTGCCAGAGGCCCGAGGCCTCGGCAAAGAGCCTTGTGTAGCAATGTTGCTGTAGGATAACGGTCGACCATGGTTGTTTCGGTCGACTTCTCATAGTGTAATCGCAGGAGTTTTGCTTGTCACCGGTACAACAATGTCGTTGGTAGTCGACTGGTGATTGACATCATATCAATCATATATTTGTGGCTTATATTCTTAATTTTTAGCCTAAGCAATGCTACGTAACAAGTTTTATGCTTATGTTTCATGAATAAACATGTTTAAGAAGAGGAGATTCAAAAAAGGACTTAAAAAAAAGAAAAAGGACTAAATTGCAAGACTAATCGACTAAGATGCAAGACAGAAGGATTCGGATGTAAACCCAAAATAACTAATTAGCAAAATCAAGCACTCCACACCATCATGAGGACTATTTTGGCAATTGGATTCGGGTCGCAACTCCTACAACCGATTAAGGTGCACTCCAGGAGAAAAAACCAAGCTACAAACAAGTTAGACGAAACTGGGATGGATGCAAGAGATCCAGACCGCCAATTGGCGGTTCCAAACCACCAATTGGCGGCCGATTTGACTTCGGATCCGACCCGTCTTCTACCGGATGTGTATTAGGGTTTTTATGCTATATTTGGTATAAGCTTAATCCCATACCGGGGGATTGTCCATGGCTACCTTTTTTCATGCCTATAAATAGAACTCTTCCTCCTCATTTGTATTCACTCATTGGTTGGTGGAATTCTCTCTACTTGGAGTAAAGCCCTGGAGAAAAAACTCAAGGCGGAGAAGAATGACACTTCTAATGTGAGTCATGTAAATAAAATAATTCTTCATAGTTTGTTTTACTGTTGTCTTGGTTTTAATGCTTGCTTGTTAAGCTTGTTTTGTTTGTCTTAATCTTAGTAGAAGTAATTAGCATGTCTCCCTTTCCTATCTTAACTACCTTAATTTCGTTTTATCTTTTTACATGACTCACATGTTATACATGTTATGTAGATGGAATGAATGCTAAATATTTTTGTATGTGAGAAATGTTAGTATGCTTGTTTGAATTAAAGAGAATACTTTACTTGATTTTGTCTTGTGGCCCTTGAGCCACATGATCTTCATACACTCCACCCCTTAGGGGTCTTCCATTCCTGATTTCTAGCTTCTTCTATTATTCGCTTAGTTTCATTTCTTCTCGCACTTTCATCTTGTTTGTTGCTTACTCCTGTAGTGTACTTTAGTCTAGTTTAGTGTAATTACTTTTTCTCCAATCTTGGTTTCCACTCGCCTTCGAACTAACCAAAGTCGACACACCTCCCTGTGGATCGACCTGTATTTTCCACCACTTCAACGTGGTCATGCACTTCTGGTTATTATAACTAATTCAATCAAATTTTTGGCGTCGTTGCTCGGGAGGTGGTTTGTCCAGACTTTGCTTTGGACGCTTCGAGTGGGTTTAATTTTTTTGTTTTTAGTTTTGGTTTGTTTCAGGGATCCTAAGTATCAAGAGGAGGCAACTAGAGAAATCGGAGGAAGCAAGACACTGAAGTGACAACCAATCAGTGATCTGGGACTGCCAACTGGCGGCCTGGTGAGCTGCGTTTGCCCCAATTTTTGTTCTGGTTGTTTGCTTGCTCATGTTAGTTGTCTGGGAGTTCAAGTTTGCAAGTTTTAACCTGTAGTTAGCTCCCAGATCAATTAATTCCCCTTTTAAGACAACTTGGACCATAAAACTCAAAGCAAAAGATTAGACTAATTGCCATCTAGGTCATGCATCACTTGTAGACCTCGCATGCACAATTGTCTTTCAATTGCTTTAAATTCTTATTGTCGATTGCTGGCATGAGGTACGTGCACTCATTCTCTCATTCATGCATGTTTAGATCATGCATTAGTTAGTAAGGTGCATTGTAACAAGAGTGAGGTGAGTGCTTGTTTGATGAGTTGCTTGCCAGTCTAAGATTTCAAAACATCATTAAGGGGCATCACCTATAGTCTTCAAAGATAAGGTGAGGGATTTCATCACCCCTCCCTTTGCTCCAAAAATCATACTCAAGTAAAGCCTTAATCTAAATCAAGTAGACATTGGCCGATAGGGCGCGAGCGCATTAGGAGAGTGATCCGGTCATGACCGTCAAAGCCTGATCGACGTCGCCCACTTTGTCGATAGCAGGAGAGACGAGATCTCCGGATCTTGCCTCACTTGTTGGGCTTTGTAGTCTTCATTGTAGGGAGGTTAAGCATGTTGAGGACGTGTGACCTCGCAGTTAGGCGTTGTCTAGTTGTAAGTACCTATAGTGACCGTAGGCTGCTTGAGCCATGTTTGCTAGACTAGGCTTCTACCCTCACCATTTACCCACGCTAGGTTTTAGGGATTCTTCCCTTCTCCTCTGAGTCATCTTCTTTGCACCTACTTCTACGTTCTAGTCTCCTCCCCTTTACACTCTTTGTTAGCGTTTTAAAGTCGAGTCGAGCACGTTTTCCTAGCTTGGCCTTGTGGTGGTGAGAGTGGTCGACTCGAGAATTTTTTGTTGAGATGGATAGTTACATCAGCAACCATCCATATCGTTGTTGGGACCAGGACAATTCTTTCTGGTATTCCAGACCCATGCAACCTTGGGTGGATCAAACAAACACCCCGTATGGTTGGGACAATATTAATGGTGTGACTGAGCAATCTTCATATTGGGGTAATATAAGAGAGACACCAACTGCTAGACCACCATCTAGTTACGTCGGATCATATGTTGGTCATCAAACTGAGACATTTCAAGTACCTTTGGTCTCTTTCATGCATGTGGTAGATGACATGAGTTCACCGGTGGCTCCAGTAGTCGTACCGTGTGACTTTTGTGGGTTGAGTGGTCATGTTATCGGGGACTATCCTTATGTTCCCTCAGAGCCTGAGTATGAGCATACCTTTTCGCAAAATGCGCGATGTAACCCTTACGCTTTTGCATACAACCCGAGAGGGATGGATTCGTAGGAAGACAATTCTTATTCAAATTCTTATACATCATTTCCAGCCAAGTATCCTCCTCCCGAATACCCAGAATTATACCAACACCCCACTCCGAATCATTGGACTCATTCTCAGCTCATCAACACCCAATCCTGAAATTTCCCAAGCTCTGACTTGGACCTCAGAGTAGACCACCTACCTGATTCCTTGAAACAAACTTTCCTTACGTTCATGGAAAGCACTCAACAGTTCATACAAAATATGGCACTGCAAGTGAGTCAAATGACACAGCAATTACGTGAACGTGAGGAGGGTAATCTTTCTTGTCAACATGAGCATTCATCTTTTGATATCGAACCACCACCACATCCATAAATTCAAAGCACAATCTTTCAAAGTCAAACTCCTAGTTAGTCTGAGAGACTTGGGTTTCAATTCACGATCACATGGTGGGGGATTCGATCCAAATTGAGAATAACATGGACCAACTTCATTATGAGTCGGCACAGGATTGAGCCTTACCTTTTTGTCCCATGGCCCTTGAGCCACATAATCTTCATGTTGTGCCACTTAAGGACTCACCTCTCGTGGAACAAGAGCTCCCTAATACCCTTACATTCAAAGAACATGATGAGAGTTTGCCTCTCGCTAGTGTTCCTGATCATATTGGAAATGATAGGACATCAAACAACTACATTGCCAATGAGGGTATTAGGAGTTCCTTAGAGGATACCTTGGGTAAGAGACTCACTTTTTGTTCTCCTGGTAAGTCAGACATGCATAACGAGGTACTTGACCTCGTTCCGACCCACCAGCCTGTTGGTTGGAGAGTTTGGATTGACGATCATTACTTCAGTACCGTAACGCGAGAAACTCTTCTTCTATTTCCCCATATTTCCCAAACTCTTGAGAGGTTCAACATCTTTCATCTTGATCCTTTGAATGAGATGCATTTGCGTCCAATTCATGAAACTCTCCTTTCATCTTGTGTTCTTTGTGAGGGGGGCCCACACATGAGTATTCTTGCCCCGCATGGTGTCATGTTCCCATTCCAAGTGCGTTGACCCACTTTTGAGGTTCACATTTGATGTCCTTTGACAAATGAAGAAGAGAACTTATTTTTGTACATAGTTATATTTTAAAAAAAGTACAATAAAAGACTCCTTGAGTGAGCATTGATTATTGTGGGGCCCAACCCTTGTGTATTTGGGCCCCATTTCTTTCACGTATTTGTATCCCTTGTTTAGCATCTCACAGGTTTTGAGGGAATTCGGGTTTGTGAATCAATATAACCATGAACTTCCCTTTGCGCTTCATGTTGGTGAGATCTTTTCTTTTTCATGCATAAATCCATGTAGTTTTATACTCACATTCATTGAGGAAAATGCATGAAGTAGGTGTTGGGGGTGTTTTACGTGTGTACATAATCACGTCTTTCTCATTTTCTTTTGTGCTGTTTCGTTTTCTTTTGTGTGCATTGTTAGGATCATGATAGTGTGCTGCATTTAATATCGATGTATCTGCTTGCCATGATCATTGGGTGACTTGTCTTCTTTTGCTTGCCTTGTGCTTTAAATTTTCGTATTTCTTTCAAAATCTTCATGTGTTTGCGAAAGAAAATGTTTTGTGAGTTTTGTGTGTGTTTGCCATGTGCAAAACCGTTGATAGACAAAGTCAAACGAAAACTCCCAAAATTGTCTTGAACTTGATGCAATATGATATCTACTACAGTGGATTTAGGACTTATCTTATCGTTAGGACGCACTCCAATTTCGCCTCGAGGGGAGAGTAATCATAGGGTTTCGGGACTCAAACAAATAAAGAAGTCCACCCTGAACCTAGTGAGTTGAATAATTCATGTCCATTATTGTTTGGAAGTTTGTTGTCGTCAAGGACCATTTAGCTCTTGTTGTGATACATTACGTGTAGGGGTTTTGGTTCATCTGTAGATAAGAAATAAGTGACTAGGTGTTCTATCTTCTCGCACGGCTTCTATCACTCGGGAAATTAGGTCTGAAGGGACTTTGTGCCTGGTGCTTTCCAGTCATCTTACTTGGGATGCACCGACCGAATTCCCGTTACACTGGTGGTAGGGATTGCCCTATGTAGAGATGTAGGGAAAGGTGTACGTGATAGTGTAAGTCCTCAAAGGCAATGATGCACAAAACCTGACCCTGGGAGAATTACACACCAACTAGTAAAAAAGATAAAATAATGGTGATGCAAATAAGAACCTTAATGCACTTTACACTTTGTATAACTTGAGGATGTTAAGGTTGTCCATGTCTTTCATTTAAGTCCTTAATTAACTTGTACGAATGATTCATTAGGCTAGGTGTGTGTATTGGATACATATATAGAGTCGACCCGTAGGATTACTGTGTCCAATGATCGACAAAAATGAGTCAATCGAGTCGAGTTTCTAAATTGAATAATGCATCTATGTTCGGATGTTGTGGGTATATCCGCTGAAAACCCTCAGGAGACAACACTCCTACTCTTTGGCGACAAGGAGGTTTAACGACTTGTTACGTGATAAGTGCAACCGTGATTCCTACGAAAGTGAGTTAGGATTTCTTGTTTTTCATATGCTTTCATTTCTTCCATTTTTTCTCTTTCTTTGTTTTGATCGGGACTAGAAAAAGATAGGTGTGGGGGTATTTGATTGACATCATATCATGCATACATTTGTGTCTTACATCCGTTATCTTTCATCCAAACAATGCTACGTAATGAGTTTAATGGTTAAGTTTCAGGAATAAGCAGGTTTGAGGAGAAGTGGAACAAAAAGGACTCAAAAGTAAGGAAAATGACTAAGTTGCAAGACTTCTGGACCGAGATGAAAGAGAGAAGGACCCGGATGTAAATCCAAAAATACCAACGAGCAAATGAAGAAACTCCACACCATCATGAGGAGTAGTTTGCCAATTCGATTCGGGTTGCAACCTACACAACCGATTATGGTGCACTAGACATGAAGAAATCAAGCCAGACAACCACACTCCAAAACTTGACCAGATCTAGAGCATATAGACCGTTAATTGGCCATTCAAGACCGCTGATTGTGGGTCTATTTTGCTCCAGATCCGATAAGGTTTAGGTGGGTCATGTATTAGAGTGTTCTATGTCTATTTTTAGTAGTGCATTAGTCTCATACCGGGGGATTATCCCCGGTTACCTTTTTTCATGCCTATAAATAGAACTCTTCCTCCTTATTTATATTCACTCATTGCTTGGGGACATTCTCTCTACTTTGAGTAAAGCCTTGGAGCAAAAACTCAAGGTGGAGAAGAATGACACTTGTAATGTGAGTCATGTAAATAAAATAAATTTTCATAGTTTGATTTAGTGTTGTCTTGGTTTTTATGCTTGCTTGTTAAGCTTGTTTTGTTTGTCTTAATCTTAGTAGAAGTAATTATCATGTCTCCCTTTCCTATCTTAATTACCTTAATTTCGTTTTATCTTTTTACATGACTCACATGTTATGTAGATGGAATGAATGCTAAATATTGTTGTATGTGAGTAATGTTAGTATGCTTGTTTGAATTAAAGAGAATACTTAACTTGATGGTGTCTGTCATAATATTTAGGTACATTCCATGCTTGTTTAGGTTCTTAATAACAAACTTATCATGCTCATATTAATCACCTAGGTTAGTGATTTGTATGATAGGTCTTGCCATGACGTACTTCTTATGCATAGCAAACACTTCCTACACTCTTGCTTAATGAATGCATTCATCACCACTTATTTCATGTGTACACACACTTCACCCCTTAGGGGTCTTCCATTCCTGATTTCTAGCTTCTTCTATTAGTCGTTTAGTTTCATTTCCTCTCGCACTTTCATCTTGTTTGTTGCTTACTCCTGTAATTACTTTTTCTCCAATCTTGTTTTGCACTCGCCTTCGAACTGACCAAAGTCGTCACACCTCCCTGTGGATCGACCCATATTTGCCACCGCTTCAATGTGGTCGTGCACTTGCGGTTATTATTGATTCAATCATCTTGTCAATAAAATAATTTTCTTAGTTAGTTTTATATTATCTCTTTCAATTCTTGCATGCTTAGTTTAATTTTGTTTATCTTCTTAATGAGTAGTGAGTAGATCCATGCCCATATGGGGTGGAGGTTATGTAGGCTATGTGATAGTGATGGGTTCTTTTATTTGTGCAATTTAATATGCTGATTATAGATCTGTACTTGTAGCATGGTTAAACTTGTATTAGATGGGATAATGTCCACACTAGGTACTTATCTCATGCTAGCTTTAGAGTTTATCTTGTTGCCTGTTATGATTTGATGGGATTGGCTTGCTATGTATGGATCCATGTTTGGTGCACATTTACATGAATGATTTAGGTTGTATGTAGGATTGATTTATGCTTTAATGGCCACACTAGGTACTTATTGCATGCTTGATAATCTAAAATCAACGTTAACTTTATGTGAGATATGTGTGTTCGTGGTTTGCCATGTAGTGTTGTGTATCCTACACTTATATTCTACACTAACTTCTACTTGTATGCCACACAAACTACAGTTGTTTCTACACATACCTACACACCTCCACTCTATGGTATTTAGTTTTACTGATTGTTCATTCTTAGTTTGATGTAGTGTAATCAAACTCCTTCTCCCATCTTGTTTCCCACTCACCTTCGAACTAACCAAAGTCGACACTCCTCCCTGTGGATCGATCCGTATTTGCCACCGCTTCAACGTGGCCATGCACTTGCGGTTAATTATAAATGATTCAATCCACTGTTTGTGTGTTTTGGGCAAGCACTATTGTTTTCGGTTGAACTGGTCCTCTTTCTCGTTCGACTAGTTGCATTGTAGGTAAGTCAGTTGGGGGCATAGGCCATGTAAACGGTCAACCACCTTTAGATCAGTTTGACTGATTGCACATGTAGCTAAAGTCGGTTGGGGCCTAGACCTTCTAAACGGTCGACCGCCTATATGATTTGTTCGACCGATAGCCTAAGTTAACTTAAAATCTGTTTGATCAGTCAACTGGATATGGATTTTGAGAAACCATTGGAAACCCCTATTTTTGGTCAACCGGGTCCCCTTTGTCGTTCGACCATTGGGAAGATTACTTTAATGTTAATTGTGGCATAGACCTTCTAAACAATCCATCACCTGTGAACATTTGTTCAACCGATTTGTCGTTTTGTTAGTTGAAGCCGGGAGTTGGCCATTGATTGACATCATATCATGCATATATTTGTGTCTTATATACCTTATTCTTAGCCTAAGCAATGCTACATAATGAGTTTTATGTTTAAGTTTGAGGAATAAACAAGTTTCAGAAGAAGAGACAAAAAAGGACTAAGTTGCAAGACTTATAGACTGAGATGCAAGAGAGAGGGACCCGAATGTAAAACCAAAAGGACCAACGTGCAAATGAAAATCCACACCGTCATGAGGAGTATTTTGGCAATTAGATTCGGGTTACAACCTACACAACCAATTAGGGTGCATCAGAAATGAAGAAATGAAGCCACACAACCACACTCCAAAACTTGACGAGATCCAGACCATATATGTAACGCCCCCGATCTCACGCGTGCGTACACTGGGAAGGAACACAAGTGTCGTGATGAGAGACTTCCGCGATGACCGAAGGAGTTACAAAAGAGAGACCAAAGAACGACTCGACAATACGTATAGAGATCATACATGGATAGACTAACATAAAACATAACTGAAAAGTGAGAGATTATCCATATATGGTAACAAGATCAAATACATTACATCGAGTTCAAAAGGGAAATACATGATAAATAATGCGGAAGCAAAAGACAAACTGAAGAATCCAGTCGATGTGCCCCTCGTGTACAGAATCTTCGACTACTCGTCCAGTCTGCCATGTGGAAACCTAAGTACCTGCAAGCACCGCATTAACAAATGCGTGAGTTTTCAATGAAGAAAACTCAGTATGCCCTTAGCCCAATCAGAGTTATATGGAAGAATGCATGCAATCTATCAAAGACAAAAACATCCGTAATAGAAACAGAAAAGCACATAATGCATCAGAAGGCTACAACTCCATCAGTCGTACCAATCGGGTAACACCCGTAGAAATCCCTCCAAGGGAACCAGAATACCAACCATGCTGGTTAGACACTACTGCAAAATAGGCTTTACTCGTCGCCCAATAGACGTCGGCCTTTATGACCACCAACGTCTAGTGGGGAGGGGACAGAATAGACGTCGGCCGTTAGGGAGACCGACGTCTATATTGTACTATAGACGTCGGGTGTAAGAATACCAAGTTTGGCCGACGTCTATGGTGTATAGACGTCAACCTATAGACGTCGGGTGTGATAGTACCTTGTGTTTCCGACGTCTATATGGTATAGACGTCGACCTATAGACGTCGGATGTTATAGTAGACCGACATCTATACTCCATGCATATAGACGTTGAGCAGCCATCACCGCACCATCTCGTGTCTCCGAACCACAAAGACCTCCTCCGGCATCACATCTTGTTTAAGTTCGTCTTCCTCCGTCCTCCTCTGGTTCGTCACTTCATCATCTCTGTAGAAAAATTAATAAGTGAAAAATATAGGTGGAACGAGTCAAATGTAGTTTGAAATCATATCAAAACAGATCTTAACATGCATATTTGGTATTGATTCCGACTGAAAGTGTATTATCGAGGTTGCATTGAAGTCTAATTAAGATTTATCTTTGTTCATTGGCATATTCGAACCAATGCAATATTAAAATTTCGAGGTTTTACGATAGGTCCATCTAAATGAGAACTTAAATGTTGCAAACTGAACTTAGATTGGTTTGGTTTTATAGCTGAGATTTGTAATGTGAATGTGAATGTGATGTAATGACTTGGATTGGATTGGATTGGATTGGATTGGATTGGTTTGGTTTGATTTCAGGATTTGAAGAATTTTACATATCAAATTTTAAGTGGAGGTTCTGCCAAAATTTCAATAAAATTTTATTCCCAATTATTATTAATAACATGATAGTTTGTGTTTAAAATGTTTTTCTGTCAATTCAAGTAATTATTTTTAATACTTGTTTTTAATATCATGTATGTTTATTGCCTTAATTTTTTGAATTTTTAATATTATGATAATAACTCATTGCCCCCCTTAAACAACTTGGCCTTTAATAACCCAAAGCAAAAGAATAGACAATATTTGCTAAGTCATTCATCATATAGGATTTGCATGCATTGTATTTTTCTATTATTTACGATTTCTGTCGTAGATTGCTGGCGTAAGGTACGTACTATCTTTCACTCATCATTCATTACAAAGCACGCATTAGTTAGTAGGACTTGCATTGAAACAAGAGTGAGGTGAGTGTTTGTTTGGTGTGTTGTTTGTTAGATTAAGGTATGAAAAACACTTAGGGGGCAGTCACCTATAGGAGATGAGGTGGGGGATTTCATCACCCTCTCCTTGGCCCAAAAACCACTTAATAAAAGAGCATTAATAAAATCAATTAGACGTTGGCCCCTAGGATTTTCAGACGCATTAAGGAGAGGAAACCGTTTAAGACCGTTATTGCCTGAATGTCGTTGCCCATCTAGTCTCCCTGAGATTTTAGGAACCTCCGGGTTCTTGATTTCCTATAGATTAGTGGTCCTCGATGTTTAAGACCGTTTCGGCCTGAACGTCGTTGCCCATCTAGTCTCCCTGAGATATTAGGGACCTCCGGGTTCTTGATTTCCTACGGACTAGTGGTCCTCAGTGGGACCTCGAAGTTAGGCGTCGTCTATTACTAAGGACCTATAGTGGACTTTAGGCTTGTTTTGGCCTTGATTGCTTAGTTAGATTTCTAACCTTCCTTATTCCACGCTAGATTAAGGACTTCATCTCTTCTCCTCTGAGTCATTCTTCTCCTCTGAGTCATCTTAATGTCTCCGAATCTTCTCATCTACGAACACATTATTTTAAATTGAAATTTTATTTCTTTTCTGCAACAATAACTATCATTTTTGCCTATGTTTAGATTGAAATGGATCGAGAGTGGATTGTTTCAAATAGATTGAGTGATGAGTATGAGAACGGAGTGAATATGTTCTTAGAGGTTGCCAAAAAACATTCTAAGAAAATGAAAGACAGCGACATGGCGTATTGTCCGTGCAATAAGTGTCATAATATGTCAGTGTTGACTTTTCGGAAAATGAAAGATCATTTGTTTGAGAAAGGTTTCGACCCAAATTACAGACGGTGGATATGGCACGGTGAAAATGAATCATTTAGTCATTCGAAGAATGATGGAGAAGACGATAATGTAGAAGATCACTTAGAGGAAATGGTTCAGGATATGGCTGAAAAGTTTTCGTCCAACCCTGATTTACTTGGTAATTTATTGAGTGACAATGAGAAATCGTTGTATAAGAATTGTACCAAATTCACTAGATTGTCAGCGGCGTTGAAGTTGTACAATTTAAAAGCTGGAAATGGTTGGTCCGATGTGAGTTTCACATCAATGTTGAAGTTACTGAAAGAGATGCTTCCAGATGATAATGAGTTACCAGATAGAACTTATGATGCAAAGAAAGTGTTGTGCCCTATGGGAATGGAATATAGGAAGATACACGCATGCCCGAACGATTGTATATTGTATAGGGGTGAGTTTGAAAACTTACATTCTTGTCCCAGGTGTAATGTTTAAAGATACAAAATGAAACGTAGTGGACCAAACCACAATGAAGAGGCTGATGAGATGAAAATCAAAGGACCTCCTGCTAAGATTTTGTGGTATCTTCCGATAATACCAAGGCTTAAACGTTTGTTTGCGGGTAAAGAGGATTCCAAGAACATGACATGGCATGCTGATCGTGAGAAACCAAATGATCAGTTGCTACGTCACCCTGCAGATTCACCTCAGTGGAAAAAAATAGATTTCGACTTTCCTGTGTTTGGTGAAGAATCCAGGAATGTACGACTTGGACTCTGTACTGACGGAATGAATCCTTTCGGTAGTTTGAGTAGCATTCACAGTTCTTGGCCCGTTCTGCTTGTAATTTACAATCTGTCCCCGTGGTTATGCATGAAACGCAAATATATCATGTTTTCCTTAATGATTTCTGGTCTGAAACAACCTGGAGATATTCAGAACAAACTTGTTTAATTTATAAAATCCAGAAATAGCCCGAAGTTTGAGGTAACTGAGTTTAATTTATAATATAGTAACTGAGTTTCAAAACAAACTTGTTAGTTATTGATTTTAGTGACAATCTAATAAATTGATTTTAGGCCATCCGAGCAAAAAACCAACAGATTAGATCTTCTAACAAGTATACCCATCGTATGTCTCGAGCGGGGTACCAAAAGTTAGAAGCACAAATGATGGCTGAAAAAATTGCTCAGAAGAAACAGGAGGCAATTGACTCCGGTATGAGTGAGGAGCAAGCAAATAACCTATCTCCTCCTTCTCCCGTAGCTCGTTGGGATTCTTGGAAGAGAGCGAGAGTAAACTCCAGAGGGGAGTACGTCACAGACGAGTCGCAAGCGATCGGCTCGAAGATAGTAAGTTGCATCACTTATATATATGTTATTAATTCAGAATCATTAATTTTATATTTTTCAAATGTTAGTAAATATTGTTTTAAACTTAGAACTCTCTGAAGTTGAGATAATCTCAAGGCGAATTTGCTTCCGATGGTCGGAATGATATTCTACGCGAGGCCTTGGGAAACGACGAACACCCTGGTCGTGTGCGAGGGGTAGGGAGTAGAGTTGGACTTCGACAATATTATGGGAAGACTCAACGGTCTACTTCGTCGATTGGTCATACCAAATGCCAGCAAGAGATCGCAGATTTGAAGGATACGTTGCAACTGGTTTTGGAGAGATTGGATCGTTTGCCTACTTCTCCTACCCGTCGTAAGACCGGTTCTTCCGCGGAGACTACTCCAGTTCCGCCAGTGTTCCACCCTGATCGACAAGATAATTTCGTGTCTCATTCTCGAGAACTGGCCCTCGTCGACGGTCCCTCGTTTGGAAAGTTCGCGGATGGATCTAGATGTGCTTTATTTGTCGAAGACCCTGATCGAAGATTGGTGGGACACAGGAAAGTTTATAACATCTCCAGACACCACTTCACAGAGGTAGGAGAGGGAGAATTGAAGGTTGCAGTTGAGAGTTGCTTAGATGCTGGTGCTTTTGTGCCATTTCCGGAAGAAGAGATTGTTACTCTCGGCGATGCTATCGGTGGGTTCGTGCGTTGGCCTAGTTATTTAGTAGAGCTAAACGACAAACATGAGGTATAGTTTAACTTTGAAAGACTTTAAACTTCAAATTTGTCAACAATTGTATTTTAATGGTTGTATACATATCTGTAAGGTGTCAAGCCCCCGGAGCAAAGGGTCAAACAACCAATCTCCGATCAACATTAATTCGCTTCCAAGTAGGTGCAAAATGTTGTATCAATGTATGGTAGGTAGGGAGGCACAATCCTTAAGTACCTGGGAGTTGGAGGGGGATAAAGGGTTGCCTACCGCTTTGTACGTCACCAAAGAGGATATCATGCAGTTCATGGCGATGGATTCATTGTGTATCATGATTATCGACGTGCAAGTGAAGTAAGTGTTTTTTTGTATACAATGAAAAGTATTGAATAATTTTATCAAAACTGTAATAAATTATAATTTTTATACTTGTAGACATCTTTACGACGCCAGAAGGTCAATCTTTCCCGAGGATCAAGTATTTGGATTTATCAGTCCATCTACATATATATACGGGAATGACGATAAATCGGGTCAACTTGGGACATTCTTTAAAGAAGAAGACAAAAAATATTATCTGCTCCCTTATCATGAGAGGTAAACTTTGTAATTCAAAGTGAAATTTTATTTTGTAATAAACTTCTAATTATATATATAACACAGGGCTCATTGGATGCTTGTCGTTGTATGCCCCACGACTAATTCGACATATTGGTTTGATCCGTTGGGGTCGAATAAACCAAGGGACTCAATAAAGAAACTTCTAAATATGTAAGTTCGTTTAGTCGTGAATAAAGTAATTCGTGGATTTTTATTAGTATTACTGATTGATATTTTAACTTGTGCTACTCAGGGCAATTAAGGTTTACAGAGCTTTAGGTGGTAGGAGAACAAGAACAAAATCAGGAATAACATGGCATGGAATGAGAGTACGTTCTATCCCATTTTTGTTAATTAAGTTAGGAACAAATATTTAGCGAATTCCTATGTTTGTAGTACCGGAAGCAGGTTGGAAATACGGAATGCGGTTACTACGTGATGAGATACATGGAGGAAATCCTCGAATTGGCAACTCAAGACGTATGTCTATCCGAGGTAATGTAGATCGTTATTCAATTGTATAGTTGTGTAGTTTCAATATTTAGTTATTAATATTCAACACTTGTATTTTTTTGATAGGTTTTCCCAAAAAGTAGTGATCCCTTCTCGCAACAGGAGCTCGATGAAACTCGCGACCGATGGGCTCGCTATTTCATCAGAAACATGCTGACGAACTAGGTTCTCCTGCCAATAGTATTTTTTGTAATTTAGTTAACAAGTGCACTTGTATTACAAACGTACACTTTATGCATTAATATAATCGCCTTAATTTTAGAATGAATTAATTGCAAGTGTGTTGAATGTCAATTGTATATACTTTGTATGTTTGTGCATGTATGGTTGTATGTTTGTGTTTGTGTTTGTGCATGTATGCTTGTTAGTTTGTGCTTGTATGTATGTGGATGAAATTGTGAACAAATTTATAGGTGAACGAATTTGGTGCAGTTGTATGTACATGAATACGAGACTAAAAACAATTTCGTCGGATGTTTTTTTTTGTCCAGGTTTAGGAATAGACGACAGATGTAGTTAGTGGCCGACGTCTATTCCCTAGAAGAAAGGCATAGACGTCGGATTTCGTTTGAAGCCGACGTCTATACCTAAAGTATAGACATCGTATGTTAGGTACCCGACGTCTATACCTAACGTATAGACGTCGTATGTTTGTTTACCGACGTCTATACCTAAAGTATAGACGTCGTCTATCGCATAGACCGACGTCTATACGTTAACGAATATACGTCGGCTTCTAAGTACAGCCGACGTATATTCGTTATCTATAGACGTCGGCTATAATATGACCGACGTCTATGTATAGACGACGCACACATAGACGTCGGTTCGGGGTGTGCTTATATCCGACGTGTATAGCCCCGTACAGCCGACGTATATTCCCTTTTCTGTAGTAGTGAGAACAGAACATAAAAGCATCAAATGCAACAGAAGGCTACGACTCCATAAGTCGTGTCGGTCGGGCGCACCCGAACCATTCCTCCAAAGGAACCAGAACACCAACCTCGCTGGTCAAAGGCGGTCACTCGACAGTGACCCACCGCTTGGCACAAAGCGGTGCGCCGGATAAGTGTCCCAATTCGCGGCAAGTGACCTACATGGTGTCATCGCGAACTTGAGAACACCTACCCTGAGACAGAATGGCAGCACGCCTGCCCAGGACTTATCTTATGCCTGGCCTCCCAACGTGAAGGTCTTATGAGAATGACCTGTGGAGCTAGAGGACCCACTCGTCGCCCGTTGGCCCAGAAAACAGAACGTGCCTAGAATTATTAATCTAATTAAATGCATTGCAAGCTACTAAAGCATCTAAAATTCTAATGCAGCTACAGTGTATGGAACGGGCTCAAGGAGAAGTATCCAGATACCCTCCTAACAGCCCCGAACCAACTCAGAAATCAGACATCTCAATCAGTAAACAAACAAAGCTCGCAATAGCAAACAATCATAACCGGACCGGCAAACAAAGATAACAGCTAATCGTGTCATCTACGGGTCATGGCATGAATGTCATAAGGTCAGATGTCCTAAGAACATACATAAACACAAACCAATACTACAGATCAGTAGTATAGCAGTATTAAACGAACAATAGAACGTGTCTAACAATAGGATGTATCATGATCAAACCCCACAAGCAATCGGTAGTATACCTCATAAATTTCAGAACGTACATGCATAGAAACTTGTGATTCAGGACATGAACAGAGGTTATATGGATAGGAATTTATGAATTTATATGAATATATCAGTAACCCAACATGAGAGCATGCTTCAGAAATTAGGAGTCTAAATATATACGCAATTGATATGTATAAGCATGCGTATAGATTTGCATAATTCTAGATGTCATAGGATGAATTGCGTACATTATGGCCAATTTTCTGATTTCGTCTAATGTGATGGCATCTCAAGATATATCGGAGAAGACATATGAAAATAAGACGTAACCATGAACTAAACATTGTTGCTGCAAAATCAGGTTGATAAACCCACAGCAACATCCAAGTCTAAACATGCACCTATACCGATTGTATTAACATATAGGTAGAAATGTGCAACTTACTCTCAAATGAAATGTGATGAATATATCTTAGGGAATGATTAAATCAGAGTATATACTTATATTATTCATTGCTGGACAAAATCAAAATGAATCATGTTGTATTATTTAGACATATTAGCGAGATCACGCATAGATATAAAATCTGAACTCAGTGATGACTTACGAACTATCCTTGTAACAACTTACGAAATCATGTAAGATTAGGTGAACTGAACCAGTAACAATTCCTTTAACTAATGTCTAAACGAAATCATGAAACTATACATGAATGAAACACCTAAATCAGCAAGCACCTCATGCAAGAATTCTGGACAGAATTGCTTAACTCACAGAACACATGATCTGAAATCAGAGATGATCTATGAATTACCAACATAACAATTCATGAAATCAAACTAGAAAGAGAACCCACAAATCAGTAACACATACAGAAAAAATGATGCTACAGCAAATTAAAAACATTCTCCCGGAACCAACAAAAGATCTCAATATCAAAACACCCGAGTAGAGTTGCAAATCACGCAATATGCATGCAACAACCCTACCCGACACCCTCCCCATGGCCCAGCCTCCTCCTCCCCTGGTCTCCTCACCAAACCACCAATAAGCTCTAGGAGCTGGTGACGTGCTAATGGGATGGATACCCAGCCAACCGCTGAAATCCCTAGCTTGCACCACAGTCCACCCCATCGTGTAGAACTCAAGATGTGCAACCCTAGACATCAGAACCGACCAGCCCACTGGTGCTGAACTAAACTCCGTCCAACACTTCCTACTTCCCCTTACCTACAGGGCCAGAAGCATACCTGAGTGGGAGGTGTCTGCTGCTAGAAGATCTCCGGAGAGGAGCTGCTGCAGCCTTCTACACGCCTAGCCTTCTTGCATGCTGCACACTTGGCTGCCCGGAGTTGTTTCTGGTCAGAACGTGGGAGAGGGAGGAGAAGGGTTGAATTTCGTGTGGGAGGAGGTGGAGAACAGGAAGAGATGGCTAGGGTAGCGGGGTTTTTTGTTACAAGCAAGAAGAGAAAAAGGAAACTAGTGATTGCAAATATCCTTCCATTAAAACATGCCTTAAACATGATAATTCAAAAGTTTGCACACCAAATTGGATTCCCCCTTGCTGACTAGGATGCCACACCATCCTCCCCCAGCCCACTCAGCCATGGACCCCACGAAATCATCCCACAAGCTAAGAGGAAATCAAATCCAAAGTGCAACTTACCAAAATGCAACACCAACATGTGCACCAAAATCTCCCCTTGATTCTCCCATCCTTTTCCTTGCAAAATCAGATCTTCATTTGATGACATGGAGCCACCTCACATGGCCACTTATCATGCCTCACACACCCCTAACAACTATCCAAAATGATTTATACAAACAACTCGCACCCGATTGACCTGATTGAGTGAATCGGTTACAAGTTGCCCGATGAATCGCACTCGCTTGCGAGTCAATTTGACTTGCCCAAAAAGGGAACTTTTCCGCAAAAGGAAACTTTCCCGAAACAAAGCATAAAATCAAAAAAATACATCAAGCATAAAGATAATACATAAATAAGTATAAGGATGAAATAAGAGTTAATAGTGTAGTAGGAGAGCGGGTCTTACAATATAGACCGCGAATTGGCGGTATGTTTGTCTCCAGATTTGATAAGATTTAGGCATGGTCATGTATTAGAGTGTTTTATGTCTATTTTAGTAGTGCATTTGTCCCACATCAGGAGATTGTCCCCGATTGCCTTTTCTATGACTATAAATAGAACTCTTCCTTCTCCTTTGTAATCACCCATGGCTTGGTGGAATTCTCTCTACTTAGAGTAGGCCTTGGAGAAAAAACTCAAGGTGCAGAAGAATGCTACTTGTAATGTGAGTCTTGTCAATAAAATAATTTTCTCAGTTTTATATTGTCTCTTTCAATTCTTGCATGCTTAGTTTAATTTTGTTTTATCTTTTGAATGAGTAGTGAGTAGTTCCATCCCCATATGGGGTGGAGGTAATGTAGACTATGTGAAAGTGACGTGTTCTTTTATTTGTGTCATTTTATATGCTTAATATAGATCTATACTTGTAGCATGGTTAAACTTGTATTAGATGGAATAATATCCACACTAGGCACTTATCTCATGCTAGCTATAGAATTTATCTTGTTGCTTGTTCTGATTTGATAGGAATGGCTTGTTATGTATGGATCCATGTTTGGTGCACATTTACGTGAATGATTTAGGTTGTATGTAGGATTGATTGATTCTCTAATGGCCACACTAGGTACTTATTGCATGCTTGAGAATCTAAAATCAACCTCATCTTTATGTCAGATATGCAAGTTCATGGTTTGCCATGGTGTGTTGTGTACCCTACACTTAGATTCTACACTAGCTTCTACTTGTATGCCACACAAACTACACTTGTTTCTAATTGAGAATAAGACTCACTCACACGCATACCTACACACCTCCACTCCATAGGGGTTAGTTTTAGTGATTGTTCATTCTTAGTTTAGTGTAGTATAATCACACATTTTCTCCTATCTTGTTTCCCACTCACCATTGAACTAACCAAAGTTGACACACCTCCCTATGCATCGACCCGTACTTGCCTCGTTTTCACTAACGGCCGTGCACTTGTGGTTATTAAAACGAACACATCATCAATCCAAACGGTCGACCGCCCATAACTTTTAGTTCGACCATTGTGTATTGGATTTCGTTCGACCGGCTAGGTCACGATTGGACCATGCCTATTTCTGGAGGCAGCCAGTCGACCGTTGTTGCCCTATTTTATGTTTATGGTGTGTGATCAGATTTGAGGGCAACAGGTCCCTTGCCTTGTTGGGGCGACAGAACAGTACCCACCTGATAGCAATCTGTGGCTCTTGATGTGGGAGGAACCATCCTTGTGAGGTGGGGTTTGTTTGCCAACGATGTTCCGGCAGTGGTGCCTTGTTTGCACGTGTTTTGTGGGGCTTGGGTGAGAGGACCCTAGAGTCATGTTGTTGATCGTGTCTGCTGTGGTTGGGAGAGAGGTCAGTGGAGCCCAGTGATTTGTGACATATCATATATTGCATTCATGCTATTTATCCTTTATTTCACCCTAATTTTGTGCTACTCGAGTGTTTATTTGATGTGTTTGAGGATTTAGGCAATAAGAAGAGAATTGAAGAGAAAACGACCTAAACAGAAGAAGAATGTGTTGATTTGGAAGGTTTTGGACCTGTTTGTACTGCCAAGGACTGGATTGTAACTCAGGAAGGACCCAAGTGAAAACTCATAGTGACTTAAGTGTAAAAAAAATATGTTGGTTGCAAAAGTCCAGAATCTCCTAAACCTGAAGAGTAATTCGACAATTACAACCAAATGCCTCGAACCAATAGCTCTGAGTGCATCCACGTGTTTATGACGTTAACAAAAGCTACATTTAAAATTTGGAGGTGATCAGAGAAAAATCATCCACCAATGGCGGATGAAAATCCACCAATGGCGGATCTGGTTAAGAATTTGGCATTCGAATTTATATGGTGGGTCGGGTTCTCGTGTTACAGAAATATTAAACATCCAGATCTGATTTACAACCGTCTGATTGCGCCCACATCCATCCAAACCCTCTCATCTTCAATAAATACACTTGTAATGCCTCCTTTCTTCTACTTCCTCCTTCCCCAATTAGAGTAGGTTTTTGTTTCCGGTTTTAGTAGTGTAAATAAGGGAGTTGGAGAGGAGAAAACTTCGTATTTTTATTTCTTAGTCTAGTTTTGTCTTGTTCTTTATCTTGATGTTTTTCCTTTTATGCCATTTCCTTTGTGCTTGTTTCCTTCATCTAGTGTCCTGAATTTGGTATTATGGTTTTGCGTTGTTTTTATGTTTTCTTTAGTTTAGAGATGAGTAGAAAGAGTAGTCCATCCCCATTGAGGGGTGGAGAAGAAAGTGTTGTGATTATGTGATGTATTAGTGTGTGTGTGTGTGTGTGTGTTAATCCTAATCCTTTGAGCCTTACATGATTTTCATAATCATCTAATGAAATTTCACTCTTATCTTTGATGTGCTAATGTCTGTGAGTGATGTTTAGCACATGCTTAGATTAGTGGGCCTATTTTATGGGGAATGATGAGGTTAGGATAAGGATGGAGTGGAACAAGGAAACAAGGCATGTGAATGCATGTGCTCTTGTTGGATTTATCCAAATTAATGTCTTGTATGTTTTAATGATTGTGATAAATCTTATTTTATGTGGAGACATAGTTGGATTTGAGTCATGATGCATGTGAACATATTAGCTTCATTTCAATTATTGTCTTGTATATTTTAATGATAATGTTTTATCTTATTTCATGTGGAGGCAAAGTTGGAATTGAGTTTTTATGAATTTCATGTATGACATGTTTTGATGAGCACATTTAAACACACACAACACACATTTTGTATTCACATTCTTTCTCTACCCCCTGAGGGGTTTAGGTTTACTGTTTTTTTCATATTTCATTGCATCGTAGTGTAATTCCGCTCGCATTCCTCTCTCTCCGTTCCCCACTCGAGTATCGTGAATCAGACTCATACACACTCCTTGTGGACCGACACGTGCTTGTCACTGCTTCAACGCGGTCGTGCACTTGTGGTATTTTTACTGATTCAATCACCTAGTATTTATGACAATGCTTACTATTTTTATATTGTTCATATCATGCATGTTACTTGTCTTTCTTTTGTTGTTAGTGGAGTTTGGCATATGGGGTTTCCTTATGGAAACTCAAGCATAGTTTTATGTTTGTTTTTCAGGCCGTGAGCGGCAGTAGGGGTGGTGACTGAGGAGCATTTCATGGATCGGATCCTCCAGTTTTCCATTTTGAGGTTCATATGATTACATTTATATGTTTAGTATCTCTTTTGTTGTAATCATACTTTTGAAACCTTGTATTATACAGTGCACCTCTTGATGTATATCTGGTTGGTGGTGTTCCTTCTTGATTTGATTATCTCTTGAAGTTTAAATTTTCCATTGTTTCGGGGATGTTACAGTTTTACTTCTTCTTTATTTTCTACGAATATTCTAGCAAGACGATTTGGACGAAGGTTTACCACCTTGGAAACTTTTGGACTACACGGTAGTTTTAAACCATTTGTCAAATTTTGGGAAACAAATATGTTTGGTTCATTGGTGGTTGGAATCGGTGTGGAATCGATAATAACTAGAAATAATTAGGTAAGGCAATTAAGCAAACACCTAACATGCATATAAACACCAAACCACAGTAGCAAGCACAAAACAAGCTCACAATCAAACACACAAGATTTACGTGGTAAAAAAAGGGACAGAAGGGACGGACGGAAGCTTCACTATGAATGATTGAAGTACAAGAATGAAGCCGGAGATGATTACAATGCACACTGGATTGGGGTTGAATGAATCTTGAACAACAAGGTTCCCAATCAAAAATCAAAAGGAGTTTGGGTGGCTATACCTTACTTCTCAATGGCTCTCTTTCTCTCAAGCTTTCAATCCTCTTCTAATTTAAGGTTAAAACAACTTTGTTTATATAGTAAGGAGGTAATGAAAGGTTAATAGGGTGAAACATCCCCAAATTTCCCTTAAGAGAAAATTGCTCCATCCGCAATGGTCGACCGAACATAATTACCGGTTGACCATGTCACAACCTTTTGTTCAACCGTTTGGGCAAACGGTCGGACTACTTGAGGCGTGCAAATAGTTTGTTCCATAGTAAAACAATCGGTCGACCGGCTAGAGACAATGGTCCACTGGTACACTTAAGTCATTTATCCAAGGAACTTTGGTGGTCGACTGTTGGCCAAACGGTTGACCGAAAACTCTGGGTCATCTGATTTGCAATTTTCAATCTGGGCTACCGGTCAACCACTGATCAGTTGTTGATTGACCGTTGAACAACCTGGATGTTGTTCTAAAGGAAATTATCGAACAATCTCCACCTTGCATTTAGAACACATCCATCAATCATCACATTTATCATATCTTCGTGATCCTTTGCCGTCGCAGCCTATGCTCCACCTATTTGGAGATCATCCCAACCAAGCTGAAGCAATCCTTGAACTTGCTAAGCGTAACAAGTTTTGTGAGGATGTCCTCCAGATTATCTTCGGTGTCAATCTTCACCAACACCATGCTTCATTCAAGTATCACCTCTCTGATGAAATGGTACCGAACATCTAGGTGTTTGGTTCTCTTGTGATGCATTTGGTCTTTGCTTTAATGAATGGCACTATGGTTTTCGCAATAGACATTGATCGTCTTCTAACCCAGGCATAAATCGGTCAACAATCTCTTAGGACTCACCTTCCAACTGACTGCACTATTTGCAATGCTGAAAACATAACTGGTCATTGATCTTCTTTTGTCACGGTCACCCGCATAATCAGCATCAACGTACCCTTTTAGAGCACCTGGGGACCTTCCAAACTCAAGACATAAGCTGGCGGATCATTTTAGATACCTTAAGATCCACTTCAGAACACGCCAATGTTCTTTTCCTGAATTTTCCATATATCTACTAACCACACTAATGGCGTGTACAATATTCGGACGTGTGCAAATCATGGCATACATCGAAATGCCTATTGCACTGAAGTAAGGAAATCCTGATATGTGAGTTATATCCTCCTCGGATTCAGGACAAAGGTCAGTTGAGAGCTTGAAGTGTCTGGCCAACGGTGCCTTCTCAGACTTGGCATTCTCCATGCCAAAATGGTGTAGAACTTTCTCCACATATTTCTTCTGAGATAGGAAAAGACTCTTGTTCTTTCGATCTCTTCTGACCTCCATACCAAGAATCCTCTTTGTGGCTCCAAGATCCTTCATCTCGAATTCATTTGACAATAATTTCTTTATTTCCAATATCTCAGCCTTGTCCTTGGCTTCAACTAGCATCTCATCCATATAGAGTAGCAAGAAGATTGATGATCCATCTTCTAGATGCTGAAGTACACACATACATCATACTTTGAGCCTAAGAACCCATGACCAACCATAAATGAGTCAAACTTCTTATACCATAGTCGAGGAGATTGTTTCAACCCACGAAGAGATTTTTGGAGGAGACCTACATGTCTCTCATTTCTTTCCTCGACGAAGCCTTCGGGTTGTGCCATGTAAATCCTCTCTCTAAGCTCGCCATGCAGGAATGTCATTTTTATATCATGTTGTTCAAGCTCCTAATTGTGTATTGCCACCAAACTGAACAATACGTGAATGGAAGTGTGTTTGACGACCGAGGAGAAAATATCATTGTAGTCAATGCCTTCACCTTGACTAAACCCTTTAGCCACTAACCGAGCTTTATATATGTGGTTTTCTTTCTTCTTCAACACCCATTTGAAGTCAATAATTTTCTTTCGATTTGGAGGCTCAACAAGCTCCCAAGTTTGGTTTTTGTGAAGAGATTACATCTCTTCATTCATGGCACCTAGCCATGAAACTAGATCGGTGTCGAGATTGCAACACTGTATCTACTCAGCTCTCCCGACTCTCCAATATCCTCTACTACAGATAGAGCATAAGCAAGTGTAGATTCAAGATATCTTTGTGACTTTCTTATTTCTCTTCTTGATCTATTTCTTGCAATAACTTAGACCTCAATGTCTTCCTCTTGAAGCTCTACCTCATCTTTTTCTTCAGATGGTGAGACAACCTCTTCATATTGTTTTACTTGTGGCTCCACCAGGACTGGAGTCTCTCTCTTGAAATTTAAGACTGAGGAATGGAATTAAAATCTTTTTGGATGGCAACACGGAAGCTTCAATGAAAATGACATCTTTTTCTATCATGAACTTGTGAGACTCGGGACACCACAAACGATAATCACTCCTTGTTGGTAGCCTAGGAAGATACACTTCATTGATCGTGCTTCAAGTTTTCCTTGATCAATCCTGGCATATGCATCACACCCGAAAGCCTTTAAATTTGAGTAGTCAGGAGAGGTTCCCGACCACACTTCCTCTGGTGTCTTGAAGTCCCGAGCGGAATGTGGTGAGGAGTTCACAAGGTAGCAAGCAGCTTAAACTGCTTCCGCCCTGAAATTGTTGGACATCTTTGAATTCAAGAGCATACAAGGTGGTCTCTCCAAGAGTGTATGGTTCAGCCTCTTTGCAACCCTATTCTTTTGTGGTGTATATAGAACAGTGCGGTGTCAGACTATGCCTTCTTCCTTACAGAATTCATTGAACTCCTCGGAACAAAAGTCCAACCTATTATATGTTCTTAACCTCTTAATCTTCTTCTCAATTTGCTTCTCAGCCATGGTCTTCCATTGTTTGAAGTGTATGAACACCTCACTCTTCTGCTTCAACACATAAATCCAGGACTTCTTGGAGTAGTCATCGGTGAATGATAACATGTAAAAGGCTCCACCTTTAGATGGAACGTGAGAAGGTCCCAAAGATCTGAATGGATGTAATCTAGAGCATGAATATGACACTTAATATACTACGAATATTTAATATTAACAATCCTCATATCATCTATTGGTAGTTGGAATGGAATATAAGATAAACTATTATAGAAAGTTATTTTCTGAAGAGTGAGATACAAATACTCCTCACAAATATACTTTACAAAACATAAATCCCATAATCTTTGAAACGCCATGGTCACGCCCAAAATATTCGATCTATAACGCTTTGTGGACTACTCCACATTAATAATTGTGAGTTGTCAGCATATTTATAGATATTCTGTGGGGTTTTTTCGTATTTTTTAATACTCAAAATCATAAGTTTTTTAACAAAATGAAACTAAAAATTGCATAAGATTTGTACCCTTTTGTGATGTATATTTGACATGAATCAATAAAAATCAATTTAATCTGATGATATTGGGAATTTCATCGTGTTAAAATATTAAGGTTATAAGCATTGATGGAATTAATATAGAATAAATCGAGAATAACGATAAATACGTAGAAAACCAACGCAAAATATTATTGAAAAGGGGTCAAAGTGTTTCAAATCTTAATGTGGGTTTGATTGGGACTTTTCATAGACTCTGGGAACCGGAGTAGAATTCGATTGGACTGTTCACCAGTACACTTTTCTTCAACGTGATTCATCCCCGGGTGTGAATCATGTACGCCTGATTTCCTGACGGCATCGTTGAAGAAGTGATTCGAATCTCGTGCATCTTTGAATATTTAAAATTGAAATGCTGCTAACGAGACCACCTTTATGGGGCTGCCTTTTGTTTTAATTTATCACATGCTGAAATTGGGAAAAATGAATTATACGTTACATTTTGAATTTACGAAAAGGATTTTAAATGTAGATACCTTATCTGTAACACTCTTGTAGATAAAGTGGACTTTTACATAGGGGTGCACACGGGTCGGGTTGAACCCGAAAACCGACCCGAACCCGACTGGTCAGGTCGGGTTGGAAAGGGTTTCGGGTTGGGTCGTGATTGAACGTTTTAATTAAACCGCAAGTGCACGGCCGCGATGAAGCGGTGGCAAGTACGGGTCGTCCTGAGGGAGGTGAGCAGCCTCTCGTTTTGCACGAAATCAAGTGGCGAAAATAGGGAGAAGAGAGTTGTTTATGCTACTCTACGCTACACTACACTACAAAATACGAAATGCGAAAGAAAACAACAAACGATTAACTAAAACTTAACTAAGAACAAAAGAAGAGTGCTGGAATTCAGGAGTGCAAGAACCCCTAAGGGGTGGAGTGAGTGCACACATGCAAAGAGGTGGGTATTAAACGCATTCTTTAAGCACAAATGAAGATGGTGTTATCATGCATAGGAAGTGTCTAAATGTTATGGCAAAACCTATCAATCTATTCACCAACCTAGTTGATTAACATTTACATATAAAAGTTGTTTATTTCAGAACCTAAACAAGCATGAGAGGTGTCTAATCATTTTGGTAAAACTCATCAAGTTATAAATTCTATCCTAAACAAGAAAGCATACATTCATTTTTATCAACACATTGGAAAAAAGTATTCATTCCATTATCTAATGCATGTATGAACATCTACTCCACCCCCCAAAGGGGATGGAACTACTCACTACACATTACACTAATTATTAAACTAAGCAAGGAAAGCATATTAACTAAGCAACTAAAACTAATGAAAAGAAATTAAACAAAGTAAAGCAAGAAATATGAAACAAAGTAAAACAAGCGAAATGAAACTAATAACATAACAAAGAAACTTTATTAACAAATGACTCACATTTCAAGTAGCATCCTCCTACTTTAGTGTGTGCTTCAAGGCCTCACTTCTAATAGGAAGACTAGCCACTCAAAATATGGAGTGATTACAATAGAAGGTGAAGAGTTCTATTTATAGCCAAAGAAAAAGGCAATCCGGGACAATCCTCCGATGTGGGACTAAACAAATACCAGAAATAGACTAAATACACACTAATATGCAACCCACCAAAATCTTAGCGGATTTGGGCCAAAATAGACCGCCAATTAGCGGTCTTGGACTGCCAATTCGCGGTCTTGGACCGCCAATTGGCAATCTATATGGTTCGGATCTCGCTAAGTTTTCTTCTGGGCTTTTCTGGATGTCTTTGGTGATCTTTGATGCATCTACTTTGCTTTCTGGAGCTCCGACCCGAATAGAATTGCCAAAATAGTCCCCATGATGAAGTGGAGTATTTTGTTTTGCACTTTGGTCATTTGGTCTTACGTTCAGGTCCTTCTCCCTCGCATCTTAGTCCACAGATCTCACAATTCAGTCTTTTTTCCCAGCTTTTGGGTCCTTTTATGCTTCATCTCTTCAAACCTATTTATTCTTGAAAACTAAACATAAAACTCGTTACATAGCATTGTTTACGTGAAAGATAATGGATATAAGATACAAATATAAGCATGAAATGATGTCAATCAAATACCCCCACACCTAACTTTTGCTAGTCCCGAGCAAAACAAAGAAAGAGAAAAGCATACGAAAAACAAGAAATCCTAACTCACTTTCGTAGGAATCACGGTTTCACTTAGCACGTGCAACAAGCTGTTAAACCTCCTTGTCGCCAAGGAGGAGGAGTGTTGTCTCCTGAGGGTTTTCAGAAGATATACCCACAAAATCCGAACAAGATGCATTAATCAATCTAGCTACATGACTCGTTGGACTCATATTGTCGATCATGGGATGCGGTAATACTATGGGTCGACTCAATATATGTAATCGGTCCACACACCTAGCCTAATGAGTTATTCGTGAGAGTTAGTTAAGGACTTAAGTGAAAGACATGGGCAACCTTAACTTCTGAATGTGATACAATGTGTAAAGTCCATTTTGGTTCTTATTTGACTCTTTTTTTCTTTTTTTTCTTTTTTCTTTGGAGTAGTTTATTGATTGGTGTTTGATTCTCCCAGGGTCAGGTTTCGTGCATCATTGCCTATGAGGACTTACACTATCACGTACACCTTCCCCCAAATCTCCACATTGGGCGATCCCTACCACCTGTGTAACGGGAGTTCGGTCGGTGCATCCCAAGTCAGATGACTCGAGAGCACCAGGCACAAAGTCCCCTCAGACGTACTTTCCCGAGTGATAGGAGCCGTGCGAGAAGAGAGAACACCACTTATTTATTTATCTACATGGGAACCAAAACCCCTACACTTAAGTTTCACAAAAAGAGATTAAGGGTCCTTGACCACGACAAACTTCCTTATACTAACAGACACGAATTATTTGACTCACAAGGTTCAGGGTGGACTTCTTTAAATGTTTGAGTGCTGAAACCCTAAGATTACAGCCCCTTGAGGGAAAACCGGGGTGCATCCTGACGACTCGATAAGACCTAAAGCCAGTAAACTAGAAATCCTAATGCATCAAGTTCAAGAAAATTTTGGGAGCTTTCTTTTTACTTTGCCTCTCAACGGTTTTGCACATGCTAAACACACGCAAAACCTACAAAAACATTTTCTTTCGCAAACACATGAAGATTTTAAAAGAAATGTGAAAATTTTAAAGCACTAGGCAAGGAAAAGAAGACAAGTCACCCAAGGATCATGGCAAGCAGATATATCGATGTTAAATGCAGCACACTAACATGACCCTATCAGTTTACACAAAAGAAAACAAAATCAGAGGAAAAAGACTTGACTATGTACACACGTAAAACACCCCCCACACCTACTTCATGCATTGTCCTCAATGAATGTGAGCATGATACTACATGGATTTATGCATGAAAAAGGGAAGATCTCACCAACATGAAGCACAACAGGAAGTTCATGGTTATAGTGATGGACACAAACCGGAATTTCCTCAAAACCTGTGAGACGCTAAAGAGGGAATACAAATACGTAAAAGAAATGTGGCCCAAATACTCAAGGGTTTGAGCCCACAACAATCGATGCTCACTGAAGGAGTCCTTTATTGCTTTTTTTGTTCTTTTTTTTAATATAACGATGTACAAACATAAGTTTCCATCTTCATTTCTCAAAAGACATCCAATGGGAATCTCAAAAGTGGGTCAATGTACTTGGAAATGGAACATGACACCACGCGGGGCCAGAATACTCATGCGTGGGCCCCCTTCACAAAGAGCACAAGATGAAATGAGAGGTTCATGAATTGGACGCAAAGGTGTCTCAATCAAAGGATCAAACTGAAAGAGCTTGAACCTCTCGAGAATTTGGGAAATAAGGGGCAACAAAAGAAGAGTTTCTCCTGTTGCGCTGCTGAAGTTATGATCGTCAATCCAAACTCTCCAACCAACTGGCTGGTGAGTCGGAACGAGGTCAAGAACCTCGTTAGGCATGTCTGACTCACCAGGCGAACATAAAGTGGGTCTCATACCCAAGGTATCCTCTAAGGAACTCCTAATACCCTCATTAGCAATGTAGTTGTTTGATGATCCATCATTTCCAAGATGATCAGGAACAATAGTGAGAGGCAAACTCTCATCAAGTTGTTTGAAATTGAGGGTACTAGAGAGCTTTTGTTCCACCAGAGGTGAGTCCTTAAGAGGCACAACATGAAGATCATGTGGTTCAAGGGCCATGGGACAAAAAGATAAGGCACAATCCTGTGCCGACGCATAATGAAATTGGTCCATCTTATTCTCAATTTTGATCGAATCCCCCACAATGTGATCGTGAATTGAAACTCCAAGTCCCTCAGACTGACTAGGAGTTTGACTCTGAAAGATTGTGCTTTGAATTTGTGAATGTGGTGGTGGTTGGATATCAAAAGATGAATCCACAAGCTGACAAGAAATGTCATCCTCCTCACGTTTACTGAATTGTTGTCTAATTTGACTCACATACATTTCCATAGTTTGCAGGGAATCGTGATTGGACTTCAACACATTTTTAGTGGTTTCCATGAACGTTTGGAGGGCTTGTTCCAAAGAATCAAGTTTGGGGTCAACTGTGAGGTTCATGTCAGAATTTGGGAAATGGATGGGTTGGGTGGTGATGGGCTGAGAATGAGTCCAATGATTGGTCGTGGGGTATTGGTAGAATTCAGGATATTCAGAAGGAGGGTACTGGGGTGGGAGTGTTGTATAAGAATTTGAATAAAAATTGTCCCCACGAATCCAGCCTTCTCGGATTGTACGCGGATGTGTAATGGTCATATTGAGCATTTTGGGAAAATGTATGCTCATACTCAGGCTCTGAGGGAACATAAGGACATTCCTCGCAAACATGACCACTCAACCCACAACAGTGACACGGTACGGCTACTGGAGCCACCGGTGCACTCATGTCTTCTACTACATGCATGAAAGAGGCTCAAGGTTCTTGTAATGTCTCAGTTTGATGACCAATATATGATCCGACGTAACTAGATGGAGATCTTGCAGTCGGTGCCTCTCTCATATCACTCCTATATGAAGATTGCTCAGTCACACAATGAAGATTATCCCAACCATACGGGGTGTTCGTCTGAGCCACCCCAGGTTGCATGGGTCCGGAGTACCAGGAAGAATTGTCCTGGTCCCAACAATGATATAGACGGTCGCACATGTAACCATCCATCTCGACAAAGAACTCTCGAGTCGATCACTCTCACCACCACGAGGCCATGCTCGCAAAAAAGTGCTCGACTCGTCCCTAAAACGCTAACAGAGAGTGTAAAGGAGAGGAGACTAAAACGTAGAAGTAGGTGAGAAGAAGATGACTTAGAGGAGAAGGGACGAATCCCTAAAAACTAGCGTGGGTAAAGGGTGAGGGTAGAAGCCTAGTCTAGCAAACACGGCTCAAACAAGCTTAGGTTGGCTATGGGTCCTTACAGCTAGACGACGCCTAACTGCGAGGTCACACGACCTCAACACGCCTCACCTCCCTACGACGAAGACCAAAATGCCCAGTAAGTGAGCCAGGATCCGTAGATCTCGTCTCTCCTACTATCGACAAAGTGGGCGACGCCGATCAGGCTATGACGGTCATGACCGGCTCACTCTCCTAATGCGCCCAAGTCCTAATGGCCAATGTCTACTTGCTTTTAGATTAAGGCTTTACTTGAGTGTTCTTTTTGGGGCTAAGGGAGGGGTGATGAAATCCCCCACCTTATCTTTGAAGACTATAGGTGGTGCCCCTTAAGATGTTTTGATCCTTAACCTAGCTAGCAACTCACCAAGCAAACACTCACCTCACTCTTGTTTCGATGCAAACCTTACTCACTAATGAATGTCCTAATGCGTGAATGAGTGTTAAGGATTGCGTACCTCGCTCCAACAATCAACGGCAAAAATTAAAACTAAAAGAAAACAATTAACATGCTCAAGTCATTACTAGATGATGCATGACCTAAACATAGCAAATGCCTAATCTTTTGCTTTGGGGTTTAGTGTCCAAATTGATTAAAGGAGGGTTGATTATTGATCTGGGAACAAACTATAAGTCAAAACATGTCAAATCAAGTCCTAGATCACTAAATGAATTATGGTAACAACACCAAGAAATACGAAGGTAAACAGAGCTCACCCGACCGCCAATTGGCGGTCTCAGACCGCGGATTGGCGGTCTATAGTCCCTAGAATGCCTCCAAAATTCTCCTGCTGCTTCTCTTGGCCAGTCCACGTCTCCTGAAAAAAGACAAACTAAAAAACACAAATTAAATCCACTTGAATCGTCCAAACAAGAGTCTGGACTGACACCTCCCCGGCAACGGCGCCAAAAACTTGATTGAACGTTTTAATTAAGCCGCAAGTGCACGACCGCGATGAAGCGGTGGCAAGTACGGGTCGTCCTCGGGGAGGTGAGCAGCCTCTCGTTTTGTGCAAGAAATCAAGTGGCGAAAATAGGGAGAAGAGAGTTGTTTATGCTACTCTACGCTACATTACACTACGAAATACGAAATGCGAAAAAAAACAACAAACGATTAACTAAAACTTAACTAAGAACAAAAGAAGAGTGCTGGAATTCAGGAGTGGAAGAACCCCTAAGGGGTGGAGTGAGTGGACACATGCAAAGAGGTGGGTGTTGAACACATTCTTTAAGCACAAATGAAGGTGGTGTTATCATGCATAGGAAGTGTCTAAATGTTATGGCAAAACCTATCAATCTATTCACCAACCTAGTTGATTAACAATTACATATACAAGTTGTTTATTTCAGAACCTAAACAAGCATGAGAGGTGTCTAATCATTTTGGCAAAACTCATCAAGTTATAAATTCTATCCTAAAAAAGCAAACATACATTCATGTTTTATCAGCACATTGGAAAAAAAGCATTCATTCCATTCTCTAATGCATGTATGAACATCTACTCCACCCCCCAAAGGGGATGGAACTACTCACTACACATTACACTAATTATTAAACTAAGCAAGGAAAGCATATTAACTAAGCAACTAAAACTAATGAAAAGAAATTAAACAAAGTAAAGCAATAAATATGAAACAAAGTAAAACAAGAAAAATGAAACTAATAACATAACAAAGAAACTTTATTAACAAATGACTCACATTTCAAGTAGCATCCTCCTACTTTAGTGTGTGCTTCAAGGCCTCACTTCTAGTAGGAAGAATATCCACTCAAAATATGGAGTGATTACAATAGAAGGTGAAGAGTTCTATTTATAGCCAAAGAAAAAGGCAATCCGGGACAAAATGTGGGACTAAACAAATACCAGAAATGGACTAAATACACATTAATACTCAACCCACCAAAATCTTAGCGGATTTGGGCCAAATCAGAACGCCAATTAGCGGTCTTGGATGGCCAATTAGCGGTCTATATGGTTCTGATCTCGCTAAGTTTTCTTCTGGGCTTTTCTGGATGTCTTTGGTGATCTTTGATGCATCTACTTTGCTTTCTGGAGCTCCGACCCGAATAGAATTGCCAAAATACTCCCCATAATTGTGTGGAATATTTTGTTTTGCACTTTGGTCCTTTGGTCTTACGTTCAGGTCCTTCTCCCTTGCATCTTAGTCCCCAGATCTCAGAATTCAGTCCTTTTTCCCAGCTTTTGGGTCATTTTATGCTTCATCTCTTCAAACCTATTTATTCTTGAAAACTAAACCTAAAACTCGTTACATAGCATTGTTTAGGTGAAAGATAATGGATATAAGATACAAATATAAGCATAAAATGATGTCAATCAGGTCGGGTTGGAAAATCTGAAAACCGAATTTTTCGGGTCGGGTTTGGGTTGAGTGGTCGGGTTGACCCAACCCAACCCGAATCTGAAAATGTTGTTTTAATCTGGGTCGTCCAGATTTTTAACCCCACCCTAAACCAATCTCGTCCATCCCTCGCGCCTCAAAACCCAACCCCGTCTATATTCCTAACCCTAGTCGCCCCCTCCCGACCTCTCCTCGTCCCCTCTCCTCGAGGCCTCGGTGCCTCCTCTCCGGCGTCCAGATTTGCATTTTATCTACCGTTGTCTAATTGAATGGATTATTCTCAACGGTTCAAGGTGTGCTTGGTACCAAGGTTAAGATCATGTTGGATTGTGATCCGAAAGGTATGTTTGGGGCAATGACTCCTGTAACAGATCTTGTAACAATCCATCCTCCCAACGAGGAAGATGAGTACACGAGGCCTTACATAGCACATGTTCTACCGCCTACTGAAATTGAGGCTCTAGTTGCTTAACCTGCCAGTTTACTTTAAACATGTTTGATGTCATTAGTTAATTTTCTGTTTCAAAATTTTGAACACTAGTAGTTGTTTTGGTGATTATGTATTCTGGATGCATCTTCTGAGTTTGAAACTTATTTATTCCCTCAAGTCCTTGACATTTTAGTATAGGGGTCTGCCCTCTTGATTTTGTTGTTCTAGTACAAGTTGCAATATTGTTTTGTGGTACGCATATTTCTTTACGATCAATTAATTTGTCTTGTTTTGGTTTTTTGTTCCTGAGTTTATTTGGTTTGTGGTTGGTTGATGTCAGTTGCATCTGCAGACGAATAAATCTCTTGAAAACCGAAACTTTTCCAATAACTAATAGCATTGTATTATCGAAATATTAATTTTGGTTATGCGTCCACAAAAACAAGAAAGTAGACACCCGATCCAACCCAACCCGAAATTTTCGTTGTAGGTTATCATTATACCTTGCATTATACCAACAAAATCAATGATAAACATAGGAGTTCCTTGCATTATATTCGAGTCCAACCCGATCCAAGCCAACCCAACCCGAAATTTTCGGGTTGGGTTGGGTTGGATTGAACCCGAATCGGTTCGGGTTGGGTTTTTCACAAACCCGAATTTTTCGGGTTGGGTCGGGTTTTGGTCCAAACCCGAACCAACCCGACCTATGTGCACCCCTACTTTAAAATATCAATTAACGTAACGGTTAGAACTGATCACGTGGAATCCTTCATCAGCTCATAGATCAAAAAATAGTTAATCGTGATATAAAAACCCTTATAGGCTAATATTAGTAAGTATTATGTAATTAACCAAACATTGAATTAGCAAATACGTCATCTGAGTAATCCTGTATAAAAAGGTAGACATGATTGATCACAATTACAAATGGGTTCGATATGGGTCGAAAAAAAGGGTTTGATATCGATTTGCATATAAGGCGTCGATTAGTACACACAATACACTATTGACAACGTTGACCCCAAGGAGCCAAAAGATGACAAAACCATGCACAAACAAGACACAAACAGTTTTGTTTCTATGTACATAATGTGATCCAATCCATGTTCAGCAAAAATCAACCTAAACATACCGTCAATATCAAGTAATCACTCAAAGGATCCACATGCAGGTACTCTGCAGCAACAAAGATGAAGAAATTGGAGAAAAGGAAAAATCAGAGAAAATGGAAGGGAATGGAAGAGAAACAGAGAAGACAAGGCAGAAAAGACGGTAGGAAGGGGGAGGACAAAGAAACTATACTGCCTTTCAGGAAGACTTATCCGAGGTGGAGTTAAGGAGGAGGAAAGTACAAGACAGTAACAAATAAACCTTAAGAATGACCGTTTACCTTTGCCACACATCTTGTTAAGTCCCTAACCCCGATTATGTGGCTAATCCCAGTTCTTGTGGGGGATTAGCATGGGCAAGGGGCATGCACAGTGATGTGCGTGGGGAAGGGGAGGAGATTCGTGTGGGGTGATGGTGTAGGAGGAGTAGGGGATGGGATGGGTTGGCTTGGGTTTTGTATTTGTTTGAAACAAAACCCATGCACACCTCTCTCTCCCACTTGGTTGCCTTCTCTCACCCTTTCTTCTTCTCTTCCGGCGATCAGGAGGTGTGGAGGTTGCTCCGGCGTAAGGCGCGGAGGTCGGTGTGCGAGGAGGGGCGCGTGCGGTCGCGGATCGGAGGTGGTGTCACAGTTTCTCCGGCGGGCGTTGTTGATCGCACTTTTGAGGTATGTCGGCTTCTAGTTTGGGTTTGTTGCTTCGCCACGTTGGTGGGATAATGTTGGTCGGTCGGGGGAGGTTGGAGACCTCCCCGGCGACGAGAACGACGTAAATACTCGGCTGGCGCGAGGTTGAAGACGACCAACGGTCGACCGGGTCCCTTCGGGTGGTCGACTGATGTAGTGTTTTCCCCAATTTTAACGGTCACCGGTCGAACGATGCCTTGCGGCGATCGACCGGTTGTGTATTGTGCTGGTGAATCAGGGTCTTCCTGTTGTGTTTCGGTCGACCGCTTCCTTGGGTTCGTTAGACCGGAACTTAAGTGTACTTGTTGATTTTGCATGCTGTTCGACCGATTTATATATATTGTTCGACCGTTATATGACGTAGACTATTAGGACGACCTGGTAGTTTTCGGTCGACCGGGACCACTGAGTCGGTCGACCGAATAGTCTTTGGTGATTTTGACCAACTCTGGATTTTGACCTCGTATTCGGTCGACCGGCTTTAGACTTGTGTTCAACCGTTTGGACTTAAGTTACGCGCAGAATAGTTTTGCTATTGTAGACTTTTGGTTGACCGAACCTATTGGGGACGGTGGACTGGTTAGGCTTTTTCAGTCGACCATTTGTGTGAAGAACTGAATTCCTGGTCTTGTGGTTGTGTCAACTCTGTCCACGGAAACCCGTGTCCTCGCTTAGAGCATGAGCCGGGAGGTGACAGTTTGTACGTGCTCGTACCGCCCAGGGACCGCCGTGTGGAAGAGTGTGGACACTTGGGTCGCGCCACGTCCATATTGCACGTGGTGTGACGTGTTGTTGCCTTACTCTCTAATGAGTAGCAGACCTGAGGGATTGCGGATCCCAATGCGTGTGACGCATGGCTCGTGGAGCATGATGACCCTGCAGACTACGGTCTGGACCCATCCGATGTTGTGCTGGACGTATGTTGTACCACTGATGTTGTGCCGGCGATGCCGCCGAGGTTTTGCCGGCGGTGATGGTGCCGATGATGTTCCGGCTTGTGGTTGTGCCGTCCGATGTTGTGCCAGACGTATGTTGTACCGTTGATGTTGTGTCGGCGATGCCGCTAATGTTGTGCCAGCGAGTATCCCCGATTGGGCACCTATCCTGGGATGTTGACCGACCGGGCTACAGCTCCGTCGAAGGTGGTGTAGACGATGTGGTTCCTTAAGCGGAAGTGCGGACGCTCCTCACCGATCCCTTAGGCTCGTGTAGTCGCGTGTGGGGGGGCACGTCGCGTGCTGTCTGTAAGACCGTATGTGCCTACGGTAGGTTTCCGAGGGAGACCCGTTGTTGTTGCAGGACTGATGTCCTTGTGGACCCTGTTGAGGGTCGTCGTTGTTGGACTGAGGTCCCGTTTATCCTGTTCAGGGACTTGATGCATTGCAGATGTGATATGACATGCCACTAGTATGATAGGTTCATTTACCGTACTATTGCATGCATATAGGTGAGCTTGGCATACGGGGTTTCCCAATGGGAAACTCAGGCGTCGTTGTTTGATTCATGTTTCGGGACCGCAGTAGGTTCTGTCGGGTGGTTTCAGCGGGCACACACATTTTGGGGCCAGGATCCTCATCGGACTCTTCGAGGTCGTCGTGATTACTTTACCTGTCTTTTCATTGTATTGTTGTAATCACGTCTTTTGACAAACTCTGTTGTATTAAATGTGCACTGATTGTTGACTTATATGAGTAACATTCCCGTTGATGATTTTATCTCAGTAATCTCTTGATTGTTTAAATTTCCACTGTTTCGGGATGTTACAACTTGGTATCAAAGCGGTTGGTCCCTATGTGTGGCTCCCAAAGAAATCACCTCAGTGTAGTAGTGTAGATTGCACTTTACATTTAGCAAGCATTCATGGCTAATCTTGAGTTGTTTCTTGTGCCAGATGCCTCCGAGACGTGTGAGGCACATCGCGAATGAGTGCGTTGCCAGTGATGCCACTGAGGGCGCTACCAGGGATAGGTTGGGCGAGTTCCTCGAGCGTCAGGCAGCGAGGGCAGAGCAAACAGGGACAGGTACGGAGCATGATCGCTTCATGAGGCAGCACCCGCCTAGTTTCGATAGCAGGAGTGACCCTGAGGCTGTAGAGGATTGTGTCTTTAAGATCGAGATGATTTTCCAAGCGATTGACTGTGTACCGGAGCGGATGGTGAGCCTGGTGATGAAGATTTAAATTTATACTGCAAGTGCACGGCGTCTATGAAGACGTGGCAAGTACGGGTCGAACACAAGGAGGGAGAGATTTCGTAGTTGATGTTATTTTCGATTAAGAGGAAGAAGGAGAGAAGAATCAATTGGGTTTTTAGGTTTTTGGATTATAATTATCTAAAGCAAGAACAAGAACAAATAAACTAAAACAAGAACAAAGGGAGAAATCCGTTGGATGGAGGTTTAGATTTAGGTTTAGATCAGAGAATTACTGAAACTTATTGTAAATCATGTTAGTTATGAAGCATTACAAGATAAATGACTTAACATAAACTCAAGTAATCAAAATATACTAATCATGAACTTAAAATAATAACATGCAATTCATCTTCTCTAACCCTAATTCCATCACCTCCACCCTTTGGAAAGAGTTAGAAACTCATGGAGGGAGGAAGAAGAAGGGATCCTAGAGACATTAAAAGAAAAGAAAAACAAAACAAAATAAAACAGAAATTTATTACTAATGATCCAAGACCAAATGTTCAAAGATGTGTTACATTCGTCCTACGAGGCTATTTATAGCCGATACAAGGGATACCAATACATAAAAGGAGAGTACACGCGTTATCGCACCACAAGCCAGAATTTCAAATTTTAAACACTAAGAGGGGCGGCGAATTCGCCGCCTGTTATGTACAATATGCGGCTAAAACGCCGCCCAGGTTGAAGATATTGCGCCCGGATTTCTGTCATGTATTTATGGTATGATTTTATCCTCCTTTGCGCGTTGGATGGATTCTTTCCAATCTCTTGAGCTCCGGATTAATTCCTTCCATTGTTGGGGATTTATTTTTGACTTTTCTTTTGACTTCTCCAACACAATAACTTTGCCCTTTTATTTTGTAGTTAGGTCCTTGACATTTTGCACTTAAGCCCCTGACCTTTTTGTGATTAGCTCCTTGAATGCTTTTGTACTTGGATGCATTTCCATTTGAAACTCGATAAACTTGAACTTGTCTTTATGATAGAAATGAATCTTTTGCACGCGTTTATGCTCGGGATGTGGGTAATTTGCATTCAGGTCCCTGTATTATGTAAACAAGGCTAAACACATACCTTAGTAGCATTTATTGAATTAAAAGCAATCTAAATGAAAGACATACGATGCAATGTATGCAATGCATCAAATACCCCCACACCTAGATTTTGCTAGTCCATAGCAAAACGGAATATAAGAAGGAATGAAAACAGGGAAATCCTAACTCACTTTCGTAGGAATCACGGTTGCACTTAGCATGTGCAACAAGCCTTTAAACCTCCTTGTTGCCAAGGGGGAGGAGTGTTGTCTCCTGAGGGTTTTCAGCGGAAATACCCACAAAATCCTGAATCAACATTTCATTAATAGTTCTCAATATCCCTACCTCGACCAAATACATCTCACTAAGAATTTTTGCATGCTCATTATATAAATCTAACTCATTAAAAATATGACTTGGTCTTTGTTCCTCCAACATTCACACCACTAACCCTTCTACACATGTTTATCACTTGAATTATTTTGCACGCCTCCTCTGGTGGTGAAGTATCATTCGGATCAACCATGGTATGGATCATTCTTTTAGCTTTGGGCCTTGAGTATTATTATTATTTATTTATTTTTCGTGATTCAACACATTTGCTTTTTGACACTTTTACCCTTTTTGCATTCGTGTAGCGAGTTTGGTCGATAATCCCGAGCTGGTAGACTCAAGTTACCGGGTTTCAAGATACCCCTACGGACCAGTGACTCAAAGGCTTGGGCTTTTGTAATCATTTTGCAAAATGTGTTGTCTTCACTTTATTCTTTTATTTTTATTTTTATTTTCCTCAAGGCTTAATTGCTATTAGAAGTCCACACTTCCCGGTATATTTTCCTCAACCTCTGCTTTTTATCAACCACTTCAAAGATTTGATTCATCCAATTTAAGTGCATACATGTCTTAAAGGGCAATGTGTTATTTCTTTGGAACTTAGATTTATGTCACAATTCCTACAAGCAGAACTATATAATAAGGAACAAAAACTCAATGCAATTTGTACACAGATTTTGGTAGTTCAATCTTAAGCTATGTCATGGAACATTGAATTTTTTTTATTTTTTTTTGGAAGAAGAAAACAAACAAATAGATATATACATAGATAAACACCCCCCACACCTAAATCATGCATTGTCCTCAATGTATGCATAGATAAAATAAATGCACTTATTACCTGAGTCGGCTTGCAGTAGAGGGGTTGAGTTTGCTCAGAGTCAACCGTAATCAGAACTGGATTGAATGACACCATATTGGTGCATGTATCCAGTTGAATTGTTCCCCATGTTGACTTGAGGAAAAGATTCCACTCTTCTCACTTGAATTGGTTTGCTTATTTGCTCGAGTGATGGTGGTTGAGTAAATGAATCACTCCTTTTTTTCTTACTTCCTTTTTGCTTATGTGATGATTTATTTGATTCAGAATTCTGATAAATACGTGCTCTCATCACAACATCACTTGGGTTGCATATTGTTTCTGGCTCATTATCAATATGGAAGATATTAAATTCTGCTTTTAAGTTCCCGAAAGATAATTGCATGAGCCCATTTCGACAGTTTATTAATGCTTCCGAAGTGGCTAAAAAGGGTCTACCTAGAATTACAGGGATTTGTCGATTAGGATTTACAACAGGTTCAGTATCAAGTACGACAAAATCCACTGGATAAATGAAGTCACCAACCTTAATCAAAACGTCCTCTACTATACGTCTCGGTTTCTTAACAGAACAATCAGCGAATTGGAGGGTTGTCTTAGAGGGTTTCAGTGGACCAAGGTTGAGTTGCTCGTAGACAGAAAATGGGAGTAAGTTAACGCTTGCACCTAGGTCTAGAAGGGCTTTATTGATAAAAGTATCTCCTATTGAACATGAAATTGTGAGACACCCAGGGTCCTTATATTTTATAGGAGATGTGTTGGAAAGAATAGAGCATATGTTTGCAGTTAAGAATGCCTTCTTTGGTACATTCGTTTTTCTCTTTTTAGTGCCCAAATCTTTCAAGAATTTAGCATAAGCAGGTATTTGTTGAATCATATCTAAGAGTGGAATATTCACCTTAACTTGCTTAAATACTTCTAAGATTTTCTCCATTTGTGCACTTGAGCTCTTCTTGAGTCTATTGGGAAATGGGGCTTTAGGAACATAGACTCGCTCAGGTTCAGGTTGAGCTATGGGTTCAGGTTGTGTAGGTGGGTTGGGCTTTTCAACTTGGACGTCAGGTTCAATGGTCAGGTCATATGTGGTTGCTTGATGGCTAGATTGATTAGACATTCTAGGGTTTACCACATTGTTATCAACTTGTCGTCCGGACCGTAATGACACTACTGCATTGATTTGTTGGAACGGTCCTTCCTCGTTAATCATTTGAACCGGTCTGGGGTTGTTATTTCCTGAGGGTGGTTGATAAGATTGATATTGATTATTAGTTCTTGGGTTCACCTCAGGTTGACTTGGAAATTGACCCTTTTCTCTTTCATCTACTATTTGCGCTAATTGGCCGACTTGTGTCTCTAGCCTTTGGAATGATTGGTTGGTTGTTTGTATAAAAGTTTTCATTAAATTTTCCAAGTTTGTCAACCTAACTTCATGATTTCCATTGTTATTACCCCCAGATGATGTATTATTTTGGTTATATGGGTTTGGTTGTTGTCTAGGAGGTTGACCTTGTTGGTTCCACGAAAAATTGGGATGATTACGCCAACCCGGGTTGTAGGTTGATGCATAAGGATCATTTCTAGAATGGTTAAACGTGGCATTAACATGTTCCAAGTCTACACAGTCCTCCATTAAATGACCAGTCTGACCACATCTAGAGCAAGGGGTAGGGGATGCTTGTCGGGTTTGGTTTTGCAGCTCTAAACTTTCCATTCTGCGCATAAGGGTGGCTAGTTTTGCCTCAGCCGCTATGTTGGCATCTATAGCTAAGACACCTGGTCGGGGTTGACTTGCTATTCTAGATCCAATACTCAGGTTGATGGGTGTTCTAGCATTGTCCCATTGCATACTGTTTTCAGCTAAATCCTCAAGAAAAGTCCAGGCATCATTTTCGTTTTTCGACATGAAATTCCCTTGGCTCACAGATTCTAGCATAACTCTAGATGTGGGTGTCAATCCCTCATAAATAATTTGGCATAATTGCCATTTTGGAATTCCGTGATGAGGGCATTGGGTCAAGACACTTTTAAATCTTTCAAGATAGGAATAGAACGGCTCGCTCTCAGACTGAACGAATGCAACAATTTCATTCCTAATCTTCATAGTCTTATGGTTGGGGAAATATTTTTTTAGAAACACTTGAACAAACTCAGCCCAACTCCTAATAGATCTTTCGGCTAGACTATATAGCCATTTCTTAGCGTCGTCTTTTAGTGCCAGAGGCACAAATTTCAGACGCACTGCTTCTTCAGGGATATGCTGGTATTGCATAAGAGAGCAGATTTCCTCAAATTCTCTAAGGAAGAGATATGGATCTTCCCTAGAGGTGAACTTAGGCAGCATACTCATGTATTGTGCCTTAAGTTCGAAATCGCGACCCGGTATGGTGGGCATGACGATGCACGATGGCTGAGCAGCCATCGTTGGGTAGCACCGATCCGTCAGAGTCATAGGCGGGTTCACAACATTCTCACCCATTAGATCCGGGTGAGGTGGTGTAACAGATGGATTGGGGTTAAGCTCTAGACTGGAATCTAGATGAACTCGTGAGAGTCGATTACTCAAGTCCCGAATCCAAATCTGAGTGCACCGGGCTGAATCAATTTTTGAATTCAAATTCGAAATTTAAATTCCAAATTTAATTTCAAGAATTAATTACAATTTTTTTTTCGTTTTTTTTTCAAAAGGGAAACAAACAATAGAATGGGGCAAGATGAGGAAGGAATCCTAATCTAGAGAATTTAGGTGAGAAGAGAAAGAAGACTCATATGAGAAAGGAAACTTAACTCTAAAGATAGAAAAGAGGGTTGGTCAGAAATTTCCTGAACAAGCACGGTTCAAACAATCCTAGACCTAGTGTCACTTAAATCTAGACGACTCCTAACTGGTTGAGTCGAATTGATTCGCTTGATTCACCTCCCTCACTAATCAAACCAAATTGGCCAGGTAGTGTATAGCTAGTGGGGGCGCTTCCGACAGAGTCGGTGCCAATTAGACAACCACTTCGCTTGGAAGACTCTCGTCAACACAAAAACACTTCCTAGACACCAAATTGAATTCGATCGGCTTCAGGTCATAGCAAGTCAAACCAATTCTTCTCCTTAATTGAGTCCGAGTCCTTAGGGGCCAATGTCTAATTGATTTTAAATTTTAAGGCTTGGGTGACACTTTAGGATTGTGATTTGTGGGCCACGGAAGGGTGATGAAATCCCCACCGTATCTTTTCCTACGGAGTTGCCCTTAAGATAGTTTAACTTAGATCTAACAAAGATAGTCAAACAATGGTCTTTTTAACGGGGGCAATTGCAAGGTTGTATGCAAATTAAATTATATGCTTAAATGCAGTCGTTAAAAACCGCGATACGTACCTTGCCTCCAGCACTCTTCAACAGAAATTGATTTGCAAGAATTTAGCAAGAATAATGCAAACAAAACATTATATGATGCATGCACTAAGGTCTTTCTAATTTTGCGAATTTTAGGTCAGAGTTGAAATATTGCCAATTATGGAATTTTAAACCCTAACACGTGCAATTCTACGAAAGGAAACTTTTCAATAATTCAGATTTTACGAGAAAGGCAAGAAAAGTTACCTCCGCAATGCTCAGTCGGGTTCGCCGCCCGCTCTCTGAGATTCCAGTAGCTTAATGCGACCACCCAGAGATGCCGACGATGCCCCAGAAATTTGAAGACCAGAACCCACACTGGTGCGGCGATTCCGCCACAAGTCACCTTGTAGATGCGGCGATTCCGCCGCCCAAGTGTCTCAGAACGCTCCCGGATTTCGCCGCGCGCTCTGTTGTCTCCTGCTACACAAATTCAAATACTTAGATCGCGCACAAGGTAGACAGGAAAAAATCGAAAACACAAAAACACAAAATCTGCGTCGCCTCCCCGGCAACGACGCCAAAAACTTGATGAAGATTTAAATTTATACCGCAAGTGCACGGCGTCTATGAAGACGTGGCAAGTACGGGTCGAACACAAGGAGGGAGAGATTTCGTAGTTGATGTTATTTTCGATTAAGAGGAAGAAGGAGAGAAGAATCAATTGGGTTTTTAGGTTTTTGGATTATAATTATCTAAAGCAAGAACAAGAACAAATAAACTAAAACAAGAACAAAGAGAGAAATCCGTTGGATGGAGGTTTAGATTTAGGTTTAGATCAGAGAATTACTGAAACTTATTGTAAATCATGTTAGTTATGAAGCATTACAAGATAAATGACTTAACATAAACTCAAGTAATCAAAATATACTAATCATGAACTTAAAATAATAACATGCAATTCATCTTCTCTAACCCTAATTCCATCACCTCCACCCTTTGGAAAGAGTTAGAAACTCATGGAGGGAGGAAGAAGAAGGGATCCTAGAGACATTAAAAGAAAAGAGAAACAAAACAAAATAAAACAGAAATTTATTACTAATGATACAAGACCAAAGGTTCAAAGATGTGTTACATTCGTCCTACGAGGCTATTTATAGCCGATACAAGGGATACCAATACATAAAAGGAGAGTACACGCGTCATCGCACCACAGGCCGGAATTTCAAATTTTAAACCCTAAGAGGGGCGGCGAATTCGCCGCCTGTTATGTACAATATGCGGCTAAAACGCCGCCCAGGTTGAAGATATTGCGCCCGGATTTCTGTCATGTGTTTATGGTATGATTTTATCCTCCTTTGCGCGTTGGATGGATTCTTTCCAATCTCTTGAGCTCCGGATTAATTCCTTCCATTGTTGGGGATTTATTTTTGACTTTTCTTTTGACTTCTCCAACACAATAACTTTGCCCTTTTATTTTGTAGTCAGGTCCTTGACATTTTGCACTGAAGCCCCTGACCTTTTTGTGATTAGCTCCTTGAATGCTTTTGTACTTGGATGCATTTCCATTTGAAACTCGATAAACTTGAACTTGTCTTTATGATAGAAATGAATCTTTTGCACGCGTTTATACTCGGGATGTGGGTAATTTGCATTCAGGTCCCTGTATTATGTAAACAAGGCTAAACACATACCTTAGTAGCATTTATTGAATTAAAAGCAATCTAAATGAAAGACATATGATGCAATGTATGCAATGCATCACCTGGCCACCTATGTGCTGGATGGAGAGGAAGCAAACAGGTGGAGGACCGCATCTGCTGTGGTGTCTGCTGCCCTAGTTGACGTGAGCTGGGAGGAATTCCTTGAGGAGTTCAACCAGCAGTTCTTCCGGTAGCACGCCAGAGAAAGGAAGAAGGAGGAGTTCTTGGCCCTCGAGCAGAATGAGATGTCCTTGGCTAGTTACATCAGCAGGTTTAACGCCCTTGAGCGTTATTGCTCTGAGACTTACGTGACGCCCAAGCAGCGTGCACGAAAGTTCATCAAGGGGCTGAGGAAGCAGCTCAGATCGCGGGTGATTACTAGCATGCCACAGACCGTGGCGGATGCGGTGAAGTATGCGACTATCATCGATCAGGACTACCAGGAGAATTACCAGGAGGTGCGGAAGCCGTCAGTGAGCACGGGACGACGTGTAGTTGGACGTTCCACTGGGAACTCGGGCAAGAGGCCGCAGGTTGATGGAGGAGGATCGCGCCAGTCTGGTGCGTGTGGTACGTGTGGGAGATCTCACCCAGGTCAGGAGTGCCCCCGACGTACAGGTGCGTGCTTGGGATGCGGTCAGATGGGAAATTTCATCCGAGATTGCCCTAGTAGGCAGGGCGAGACGAGCAGGTGGCCAGGACCACCGGTCTCAGGGAGGAACGGAGGCAGCAGGTCTGTTGTTCCCCAGAGCCAGACCAGGAGAGCAGGGCGAGTCTTCACCGTCCGGGCTGAGGAGGCGAAGGACTCCAACACTGTTGTGGAAGGTACCCTTGTCATTTCAGGTTTGGTTGCTCGTGTTTTATTTGATTGCGGCGCCACACACTCCTTCATTTAGGAGAAGTTTGATGGCGAGTTGGATCAGACCCCTGAGCTACTGACTGATTTGTTGGAAGTCAGTACGCCCATGGGTGAGGTGGGCACTGTGGGGAGCTTCCTCCCAGGCACCACAGTTGTTTCAGGAGACCATGACTTTCTGGCAGATCTGGTCTTGCTACCGATGGAGGACTTCGACGTCATACTGGGGATGGACTGACTATCACAGTACGATGTGCGAGTCTTTTGTCATGAGAAGAAGATCCTTATTCCAAGGAAGGACGTGCCTGATGTGTTGATCAAATGGACAAGGAGTAGAGGTGGTCGTCTGATTGTGTCTGCGGTTAAGGCACAAAGGCTGTTGTATCAGGGTTGCAGAGCGTTTGTGGCGACATTACTTGTTTCTGATCCTGAGCCAAGGAGGCTGGAGGATATAGAGGTTGTATGAGAGTTCCCTGAGGTGTTTCCTGCAGAGATTCCTCGTTTACCACCGCACCGAGAGATCGAGTTCGGCATTGAGTTGGTGGCCGGCGCGACACCCCAGTCAAAGGCTCCGTATCGGATGGCGCCTGCTAAGTTGACAGAGCTGAAGAAGCAGTTGCAGGAGTTGATGGACTTCGGGTTTATCCGGCGGAATGTCTCGCCATGGGGAGCGCCTGTGTTGTTTGTGAAGAAGAAGGATGGGTCGTTGCGGATGTGCATCAACTACAAGATGCTGAATAAGGTTACCGTCAGGAACCGGTACCCTTTGGCCAGGATCAATGATCTGTCTGATCAGTTGCAAACAACGAGAGTGTTCTCAAAGATTGATTTGTGTTCAGGTTATCCCCAGTTGTGGATCAGAGAGGCAGATGTTCAGAAGATAGCCTTCAGGACACGGTACGGGCATTACGAGTTTTTGGTGATGCCGTTTGGACTGACGAATGCACCTGCAGCGTTCATGTACCTGATGAATAGGACCTTTCAGCCGTACCTCGACAGATTTGTTGTCGTGTTTGTGTATGACATCTTGGTGTACTCGCCTGACAGGGAGCAGCATCGGGAGCACCTGGGGATTGTGCTTGGCATCTTGAGAGATCAGGAGCTGTATGCCAACTACACGAAGTGCGAGTTATGGTTGGATCATGTGACATTTCTGGGGCATATTGTGTCAGCAGATGGGATTTCAGTGGATCCGGCGAAGGTTGAGGTTGTGACTCAGTGGAGGGCCCCGACGAGCGTGACTGAGCTCAGGAGCTTCGTGGGACTTGCTAGGTATTACAAACGGTTCATTCAGGACTTTTCCAGACTTGCTTCGCCGTTGACAACATTGACGCAGAAGGGCATTAAGTTCGCTTGGTCCCAGAAGTGCGAAGACAGTTTCCAGGAGCTGAAGAGGCGACTGACGACAGCGTCGATTCTGACGCTACCGAGTGGCAACGGAGGCTATGTGATTTACAGCGATGCGTCAGGGGTTGGCTTGGGCTGTGTTCTGATGCAGCACGGGAAGGTAGTGGCGTACGCTTCGAGGCAGCTGAAGGTGCACAAGAAGAATACCCCACTCATGATCTAGAGTTAGCAGCGGTGGTTCGCGCGTTGAAGACTTGGCGACATTATCTTTATGGTGAGCAGTTCAAGGTCTTTACGGATCATCAGAGTCTGAAGTATCTATTCTCGCAGAAGGAGCTGAATATGAGGCAGTGCAGATGGCTTGAGTTCATTAAGGACTACGACTTCACCATCTCCTATCATCCGGGGAAGGCGAATTCGGTTGCGGATGCACTGAGCAGGAAGGTTGAGGTGTCAGTTGCTAGTTTGTGCATTCAGCAGTGGAGGCTACTCGAGACGTTGTCAGAGTGGAGGCCGTTCATGGAGGGCTCTGAGGGAGCAGTGATTGATGGGCTTCGGGTGGAGCCGCAGACTGTCTCACGTCTTGTGCAGGCTCAGCATGACGATGAGGAGTTAGCTGGTCTGTTACAGTTGGCTGCCAGAGATGGATCAGACTTCAGTGTGGGGGTTGATGGTGGTCTGAGGTTCAGGAGTTGGATTTTGGTGCCAAAGGTTGATGATCTGAGAGATGACATCATGGAGGAGGCACACCGAGCGAGATATACCATCCACCCTGGAAGTACGAAGATGTATAAGGACCTGCAGCGGAACTTCTGGTGGAAGGGCATGAAGGCAGATATTGCAGAGTTTGTGGGTCAGTGCTTAGTCTGTCAACAGGTGAAGATTGAGCATTAGCGACCAGCGGGACCGATGCAGTGTATTGAGCTTCCTGAGTGGAAGTGGGAGCATGTAATGATGGATTTTTTCACGGGGTTGCCGAAGACGAGGAGATTCCACGACGCGATTTGGGTGATAGTTGATCGACTGACCAAGTCGGTGCACTTCTTAGCGATCAGGACCACGTTGCCTCTGGAGGGTCTAGCTAAGTAGTACGTGGAGGAGATAGTCAGGCTGCACGGAATACCTGTGAGTATCATCTCTGATCGAGATCCCATATTTACAACCAGGTTTTGGGGGAGTCTGCAGCAGGCTTTGGGGACACGACTGAGGTTCAGTACAGTGTTTCACCCACAGACAAATGGTCAGTCAGAGAGGACGATCCAGACCCTGGAGGATATGCTGAGAGCATGCACACTGGATTGGTCAGGACATTGGGATGAGCACCTACCATTAATAGAGTTCGCCTACAACAACAACTACTATTCGAGTATTGGGATGACAACGTACGAGGCACTGTATGGGAGACCTTGCAGATCACCGGTATGCTGGAGTGATGTGGGCGAGAGGCAGTTAGTGGGGCCAGAGCTCGTGCAGATGTATGCAGAGAAGGTGGATGTGATCCGGAGGAGATTGGCTACAGCACAGAGCAGGCAGAAGAGTTATGCCGACAGACGCAGACGGGCGTTGAGCTTTGAGGTTGGTGACGACGTGTTTCTAAAGATCTCCCCGCTCGGGGAGTGATGAGGTTTGGGAAGAAGGGGAAGCTCAGTCCGAGGTATGTTGGACCGTTCGAGATCCTAGACCGAGTCGGAGAGGATGCGTACAGGATTGCATTGCCACCGTAGTTTTCGGGTCTTAACAACGTCTTCCATGTATCGATGCTGAGGAAGTATGTTGCAGATCCAGCTCATGTGATTGAGATCGTAGTGCCAGAGATCCAGCAGGACTTGTCGCTCGAGGAGAGACCAGTCGAGATCGTTGATCATATGGATCATCAGCTCAGGCGGAGGACCATTCCGATGGTGAAGGTCAGGTGGCAGCAGCACAACGAGCGCAAGGCCACTTGGGAGATCGAGGAGGAAGTTCAAAAGCAGTACCCGGAGCTTTTCGGTGAGTTGCTTGTTTGATTTCGGGACGAAATCCTTTTAAGGAGGGTGGATTGTTAAGTCCCTAACCCCGGTTTTGTGGCTAATCCCGGTTTTTGTGGGGGATTAGCATGGGGAGGGGCATGCACAGTGATGTGCGTGGGGAAGGGGAGGAGATTCGTGTGGGGTGATGGTGTAGGAGGAGTAGGGGATGGGATGGGATGGCTTGGGTTTTGTATTTGTTTGAAACAAAACCCATGCACACCTCTCTCTCTCTCCCACTTGGTTGCCTTCTCTCACCCTTTCTTCTTCTCTTCCGGCGATCAGGAGGCGTGGAGGTTGCTCCAGCGTGAGGCGCGGAGGTCGGTGTGCGAGGAGGCGCGCGTGCGATCGCGGATCAGAGGTGGTGTCGCAGTTTCTCCGGCAGGCATCGTTGATCGCACTTTTGAGGTATGTCGGCTTCTAGTTTGGTTTTGTTGCTTCCCCACGTTGGTGGGATGTTGTTGGTCGGTCGGGGGAGGTCAGAGACCTCCCCGGCGACGAGAACGGCGTAAATCCTTGGGTGGTGCGAGGTTGAAGACGACCAACGGTCGACCGGGTCCCTTCGGGCGGTCGACCGATGTAGTGTTTTGCCTGATTTTAACCGTCACCGATCGAACGATGCCTTTTGGCGGTCGACCGGTTGTGTATTGTGCTGGTGAATCTGGGCTTCCTGTTGTGTTTCGGTCGACCGGTTCCTTGGGGTCGTTCGACCGGAACTTAAGTGTACTTGTTGATTTTGCATGTTGTTCGACAGATTTATATCTATTGTTCGACCGTTATATGACGTAGACTATTAGGATGACCCTGGTAGTTTTCGATCGACCGGGACCCCTGAGTCGTCGACCGAATAGTCTTTGGTGATTTTGACCAACTTCGGATTTTGACCTCGTATTCGGTCGACCGGCTTTAGACTTCTGTTCGACCGTTTGGACTTAAGTGACGCGCAAAATAGTTTGACCGTTGTAGACTTTTGGTCGACCGAACCTATTGGGGACGGTCGACCGGTTAGGCTTTTTTGGTGGACCGTTTGTGTGAAGCACTGAATTCCCGGTCTTGTGGTTGTGTCAACTCTGTCCACGGAAACTCGTGTCCTCGCTTAGAGCGTGAGCCGGGAGGTGACGGCGGGTACGTGCTCGTATCGCCGAGGGACCGCCGTGTGGAAGAGTGTGGACACTTGGGTCGCGCCACATCTGTATTGGACGTGGTGTGACGTGTTGTTGCCTTACTCTCTGACGAGTAGCAGACCTGAGGGATCGTGGATCCCAATGCGCGTGACGCATGGCTCGTGGAGCATGATGATGCTGCATACTACGGTCTGGACCCGTCCGATGTTGTGTCGGACGTATGTTGTACCGCCGATGTTGTGTCGGCGATGCCGCCGAGGTTTTGCCAGCGATGATGGTGCCGAAGATGTTCCAGCTTGTGGTTGTGTCGTCCGATGTTGTATCGGACGTATGTTGTACTGCCGATGTTGTGTCGGCGATGCCGCTGATGTTGTACCAGCGATGATCCCCGATTGGGCACCTATCTTGGGATGTTGACTGACCGGGCTACGGCTCCGTCGAAGGTCGTGTAGACCACGTGGTTCCTTGCGTGGAAGTGCGGACGCTCCTCACCGATCCCTTAGGCTCGTGTAGTCGCGTGTGGGGGGACGCGTCGCGTGTTGTCCGTAAGACTGTATGTGCCTACGGTAGGTTTCCGAGGGAGACCCATTGTTGCAGGAATGATGTCCTTGTGGACCCTATTGAGGGTCGTCGTTGTTGGACTGAGGTGTCGTTTACCCTGTTGAGGGACTTGATGCATTGCAGATGTGATATGACATGCCACTAGTATGATAGGTTCATTTACCGTACTATTGCATGCATATAGGTGAGCTTGGCATACGGGGTTTCCTAATGGGAAACTCAGGCGTCATTGTTTGATTCATGTTTCAGGACCGCAGTAGGTTCAGTCGGGTGGTGACAGCGGGCGCACACATTTTGGGACCAGGATCCTCATCGGACTCTTCGAGGTCGTCGTGATTACTTTACATGTCTTTTCATTGTATTGTTGTAATCACGTATTTTGACAAACTCTGTTGTATTATTGGTGCACCGACTGTTGACTTATATGAGTAACATTCCCGTTGATGATTTTATCTCAGTAATCTCTTGATTGTTTAAATTTTTAAATTTCCGCTGTTTCGAGATGTTACACATCTCATATGAAATGCACGTAGAGCCGCAAGGAATGATAGTAGCGTTCAAAACTTAGAGATGTACAATTTGTCCATCTTTACTTAAAAAATGAAATTATTAAACGTTTTCCGGTTTTACTAAAATCGTCCGACCTAATTACCCTTTTGCCCTTCATAATCCATCTAATACCCATTATGACCTGTAAAAAAAATCAGGGAGTCTGGTTAGGACACCTTTTTTTTAAAACTTGAACTTATACGGTTTGTTATTTCAAATTATTTCAGGTTCCGTCGTAAGATTTCTGTGGTGATGGGGTGGAAAAAACAAATATAAACAAATAGGTTAAATGATCAATATCCGGAGTGCAATAATAAGGTGTCAAAACAAAAAACATCTGCAATGTGCTCTCCCTCTGCTCGTTCGCTAGCGTCCACCGCAAGGGCTGCCGCCCCCGCATTCTTACTCGGATTTTATTTTTCATAGTTATTTTTTTGGAGTATGAAAAGATGAGAGCCTATTAGGAGCAGAAATAAGTAAAAATGAGAGAATGACAAAATAGTAATTGACATGAACGACGTTTAGCAGTCTAGTAAAAAAGGACATTGTTTCCTTTTGTGAGAACTTCGAGAAGAATCCCTTATGCGTTTCCAGACCCTTACAAGGACCATCCTTTCAAAGATCTTCACTTCGAACTCCTGGAGTTTTGTCGAGTTGGAGGATGACAAAAGATGGTGAAGGAATAATTCCATTAGGATTTGTGTATCTCTACATGGGTATTTATACAAGTTTATGAGTCGATAAGAACAAAACATACAAGATGTACTAGGGTCTTGGACAATACAATTTTAGCCCAATAACGTAGTCTCCTCACACTCTCCCTCACGTTGGACCATGCAAATTTTGGATATGCAACTTGCTCAAGATCTACCGCAATTGTTGTTGTCTGAGCACCTTGATCATCATGTCGGCTGTATGATTTTTGGTGGACACATACTTGGTTTGTAGGAGGCAGGACTTGAGACAATTGTGAAAGAAGTGACGTTCTATTTCTCTGTGTTTGGTGCACTCGTGGAAGGCTGCATTTTCGACTATGTGATGTGTGGACGCATTGTTTTAGCAGAGTGTCACCTACAACTCGATGGGAAAACCAAGGTCTCTTAGGATGTAGGTCAACCACACGATCGCGCAACTAGCTATTGTCATGGCACGATATTCGATCGTTTTATGACTTCCATGAAATGAGTGATCCACCGAGGAGCGCATAATGTCCTGTGATCGACCAACGTGGAATATCGTGCCATGGCAATGTCAGTCCCATGATCGACCAATGTGCAATACAGAATATTCCATCAAGGTCTGTTGGTGGAAGAGGACATCACGACTATGGAAAACTTTGTTTGATTTGAGATCCTAGAGGTGATAGCCCCTTTGATTTTGAATGCCTAACCGATGAAGGCATTTGTGAGATCGAGGTGCAAATTTGTGATGTGGATGTAGATTTTTGGCGAAGCAAAGGCACCCGAAGACATGAGAGTCGAGGAGGGGTGGTTTGTTGAACAATTTTTTAGGTAGTTTTCCCTGAGAGTAGTGGATTCGGAAGGCAATTGATAATATATGTGGTGGTGAGGATGAATTCACTCCAAAATTTCAGGGGAAGAGATGCTTGGAGGCCAATGGAGCGGGCAACATTGAGCAAATGACAGTGTTTGCGTTCGGTAACTTCGTTTTGTTAAGCAGTGTTAGCTCAAGAGCAGTAGTGGTGGCGCCTTGATTGTTTAGTAAGGTTTGGAAATCATGTGATAGGAATTTGGTTATCAAATCAAATTAAGGGTTTTAATTGTGGTGTTCAATTGGGTGGAAACCATAGTAAAGAAGGTTTAAGGCTGGAATTTGCATCGAATTTGTTACGTATCATGTAAGTCAACATGCAACGACTAAAATCGTCTGCAATAGTTAGAAAGTAATGATCACCATGACTAAACAGGGTAGAATTTTTTGCAAATATCACAATGTATTAGGTCGAATGGTAAAGAAGATGTTCCTTAGCTAATGCCCAAACCTCACATATGAACTCTTCTGAAATAGGAAAAGGTCATCCAGATTCCAATGGGTGGTCGAGGTGGCGGTGCCAAATGGTAGTGGTGGCAATGGATCGAACAGGTGGTGGGTTGATGGTGCCATGTATAGAATGGGCATCAGCTTCGGGAACGGGACAAGTTAGGTAGTATAAGTCATGGTGCAGGAGACCCATCCAATCATCATACTCGTTCCAAACTTATGGAGATAACAAAAAGTCTGGAAGAAGTTGGCAAAATAAAACCCAATAGCAACAAATATTTCAACAGAGAAGAGGTTAATGTGGAAATTCGGTGCGTAAAAGTCAGGGTATTACACGGTGATATCATTGTGTTGCCTATAATGGAGACAATAGCATTGTTATTGGGAAGGTGGATAGGTATGGGTTTTTGTATGGTTCGGTAAGAGGAAAAAAAATGGATAGATACGTTTCAAACGTGATTAATGGCACCCTGAGTCAAGAATCCACTTGATTGTGTAACGAGAAAGAAGAACAAGGCAGAATACATGTGGTAGCGTTGGAGGAGGATCGATGATCCCCTTCCTTGACAATCTCCATGATACGGTGGTATTGTTCAGTTGTAATCACTATGCTTTTCTCAGTGATGCTGATCTGACCATCGAGCCTTTTTGAATCACACTCATTTTCGAGACATTTGCGATCCGTATGGTGGTCGCCTAGGGCTGCTAGAAAGCTTGTGAAATTTCTGACAGAATTTCAGCTTTTATCTTTTTTTATCAGTCCCCTTCCCCGTCGATTCGTCTTTAGCCCCAATGATTATATGAATCTTAGAGCCTATTAATAAGTCTTCAAATCTTAGTTTAACACATCTCTTACACCTCGTATTGATCTATTCCTTTTTTTCTCATCCTTAAACATCAACTACACACACTCAAGCCTAAATTCACTACTTGTATTCCAACATTACATCTTGCTAAAGTGTGCTCAACTATAGAGTGTAGATTGATTGAGATTTTATTAGTTCAATCTGCACGTGTACGACGTCGGTAAAGACGCTACAAGTACGGGTTGTACCACGAGAAGTTGTGTGTGTCATTGTTTTTTCCATACTTAAATGTGAGAGAAAGGGAGATGGAGAGGATTATGCTAATATAACTAAACTAGACAAAGAATGACTCAACAAGATAATTAAAATCCCCTTAGAGTGGATGTGTGTAGAGGTGTAAGTGTGGGTGAGTGTTTGATTGAATTAGTTATAATAACCGCAAGTGCACGACCGCGTTGAAGCGGTGGCAAATACGGGTCGATCCGCAGGGAGGTGTGTCGACTTTGGTTAGTTTGAAGACGAGTGGAAAACAAGATTGGAGAAAAGGTAATTACAGTAAACTACACTACACGAGTAAGCAACAACCAAGATGAAAATGTGAGAAGAAATAAAACTAAGTGACTGATAGAAGAAGCTAGAAATCAGGAATGAAAGACCCCTAAGGGGTGGAGTGTGTGTACACGTGAAGTAAGTGGTGATGAATGCATTCATTAAGCTCAAGTGTAGGTAGTGTTTGTTATGCATAAGAAGTACCTCATGGCAAGACCTATCATCCAAATCAGTAAACTAGGTGATTAATATGAGCATGACAAGTTTGTTATTAGGAACCTAAACAAACATGGAATGTACCTAAATATTATGGCAGAAACAATCAAGTTAAGTATTCTCTTTAATTCAAACAAGCATTCTAACATTTCTCACATACAACAATATTTAGCATTCATTCCATCTACATAACATGTATAAACATTAACTCCACCCCCAAAGGAGGATGGAAGTACTCACTACTCATTAAAAGAAGACAAAACGAAATTAAGGTAATTAAGATAGCAAAAGGAGACATGCTAATTACTTCTACTAAGATTAAGACAAACAAAAGAAGCTAAACAAGCAAGCATTAAAACAAAGACAACATTAAAACAAACTATGAAGAATTATTTTATTTACATAACTCACATTACAAGTGACATTCTTTTTCATCTTGAGGTTTGCTCCAAGCTTACTCCAAGTAGAGAGAATGCCACCAAGCAATGAGTGAATACAAATGAGGAGGAAAAGTTCTATTTATAGGCATGAAAAAATGTAACCGGGGACAATCTCCCGGTATGGGACTAATGCACTACTAAAAATAGACATAAAACACTCTAATACATGACCTGCCTAAACCTTTTTGGATCTGGAGCAAAACAGACAATCAACAGTCTTGGACCGCCAATTTGCGGTCTATATGGTCTAGATATGGTCAAGTTTTGGAGTGTGGTTGTCTGACTTGATTTCTTCATGTTTGATGCACCTTAATCGGTTGTGTAGGTTGCGACTTGAATCCAATTGCCAAAATACTCGTCATGATGATGTGGAGTTTCTTCATTTGCTCGTTGGTCGTTTTGATTTACATCCGAGTCCTTCTCTCTATCATCTCGGTCCAGAAGTCTTGCAACATAATCATTTTCCTTGCTGAGTCCGTTTTGTGCGTCTTGTCATCAAAACTGCTTATTCCTGAAACTTAAATATTAAACTCGTTAAGTAGCATTGTTTAGGTGAAAGAAAATGGATATAAGACACAAATGTATGCATGATATGATGTCAATTAGATACCCCAACACCTAACTTTTGCTAGTCCCGAGCAAAACAAAGAAATAGAAAATATGGAAGAAATGAAAGCATACAAAAAACAAGAAATCCTAACTCACTTTCATAGGAATCACGGTTGCACTTAGCACGTGCAACAAGCCGTTAAACCTCCTTGTAGCCAAAGAGGAGTGTTGTCTCCTGACGGTTTTCAGCGGATATACCCACAAAATCTGAACATAGATGCATTATTCAACCTAGCACACGACTCGATGGACTCATTTTTGTCGATCATTGGATACGGTAATTCTACGGGCCACCTCTATATATGTAATTAGTCCACACACCTAGCCTAATGAGCCATTCATGAAAGTTAATTAAGAACTTAACTGAAAGACATGGACAATCTTAACATCCTCAAGTGATACAAAGTGTAAAGTCCATTAAGGTTCTTATTTGCATTATCATTTTTTCTTTTTGTTTCTTCTTTTTTCTTCTTTTTTTTACTAGTTGGTATGTAATTCTCCCACGGTCAGATTTCATGCATCATTGCCTATGAGGACTTACACTATCACGTACACCTTCCCCACATCTCCACATAGGGCAATCCCTACCACCCGTGTAACGGGAGTTTGGTTGGTGCATCCCAAGTCAGATGACTCGAAAGTACCAGGCACAATGTACCCTCAGACCTAATTCCCTGAGTGATAGAAGCCATGTGAGAAGAGAGAACACCTACTCACTTATTTCTTATCTACACATGAACCAAAACACCATACACTTAATGTCCCACAACAGGAGTTAAAGGGTCATTGACTACAACAAACTTCCTTATATTAACAGACACGAATTATTCAACTCACTAGGTTCAGGGTGGACTTCTTTAATTGCTTGAGTACTGAAACCCTATGATTACTCGCCCCCCATGGAAGACCGGGGTGCTCCTTACGACTCGATAAGACCTAAAGTCGGTATACTAGATATCTTAATATATGATGTTCAAGACAATTTTGGGAGCTTTCTTTTTACTTTGTCTCTCAATAGTTTTGAACATGCTAAACACACGTAAAACCCACAAAATATTTTCTTTCGTAAACACATGAAGATTTTGAAAGAAATGTGAAAATTGAAAGCACAAGGCTAGCAAAAGAAGACAAGTCAAGTAAGAATCATGACAAGCAGATATATCGATATTAAATGCAACACACTAACATGACCCTAACAATACAAACAAAAGAAAACAAAACAAAATGAGAAAGACTCGACTATGTACACACGTAAAACACCCGCCACACCTACTTCATGCATTGTACTCAATGAATGTGAGCTTAAACTACATAGATATATGCATGAAAGCGAAAAAATATCACCAACCTGAAGCTCAAAGATCTCACCAACATGAAGCTCAAAGGGAAGTTCATGGTTATGTTGATGGACACGAACCCAAATTCTCTCAAAACATTTGAGATGTTAAAGAAGGAATACAAATACATGAAATAATGGAGCCCAAATAAACAAAGGTTGGGCCCACAACAATCAATGCTTGCTCATTGAGTCTTTATAGTACTTTTTTTATTCTTCTTTTTTTCTTTTTTTTAATATAACTATTGTTGAACGTTTTAATTAAACCGCAAGTGCACAGCCGCGATGAAGCGGTGGCAAGTACGGGTCGTCCTCAGGGAGGTGAGTAGCCTCTTGCTTGTACGAAATCAAGTGGCAAAAATAGGGGGAGAAAGATTGATTATGCTACTCTACACTAAACTACGCTAAGAAGTATGAAATGCGAACAAAAGAAACAAACAATGAAATGACAACTAAGCTAAGAACAAAAGAAGAATGCTGGAATTCAGGAATGGGAAAACCCCTAAGGGGTGGAGTGAGTGCACACATGCAAAGAGGTGGGTGTAGAATACATTCTTTAAGCATATGAAGGTGGTGTTTATCAAGCATAGGAAGTGTCTAAATGTTATGGCAAAACCTATCAATCTATTCACCAACTTAGTTGATTAACATTTACATATGCAAGGTGTTTATTTCAGAACCTAAACAAGCATGAGAGGTGTCTAATCATTTTGGCAAAACTCATCAAGTTGTAAATTCTATCCTAAACAAGCAAGCATACATTCATGTTTAATCAACACATTGAAATTAAAGCATTCATCCCATTCTCTAATGCATGTATGTACATCTACTCCACCCCCCAAAGGGGATGGAACTAGTCACTAAACATTACACTAATTATTAAACTATGGAAAGAAAGCATATTAAAACTAAGCTAGAATTAAAAGACGATTAAACTAAAACATGCACAACAATAAAAGAAGCATAAAACAAACAATGAAATAAACACAAAACTTTATTGATAAAATGACTCACATTAAAAGTAGCATCCTCCTACTTTAGTGTGTGCTTCAAGGCCTCACTTCTAGTAGGAAGAATAGTCACTTAAAATATGGAGTGATTACAAAAGGAGGTGAAGAGTTCTATTTATAAGCATGGAAAAAGCTAATCGGGGACAATCCCCCGATGTGGGACTAAACCAATACCAAAAATAGCCTAAACGAACATTAATACAAGTCCAGGAGAAATTTCGACGGATCCTGAGCAATATGGACCGCCAATTAGCGGTCCAAAATTGTCGGATCGTGTTGGAATTTGTTGTGGGCTTTGCTTTCTGGTATCATTGGTCTTTGATGCGGTTACTCGACTTGTTGGAGCTCCGACCCGAATAGAATTGGTAAAATACTCCCCATGATGGTGTGGAGTATTCTGTTTTGCTCTTAGGTCCTTCTGTCTTACATTCAGGTCCTTCTCCCTTGCATCTTGGTCCCTAGATCTCACAATTCAGTCCTTTTTCCCAGCTTTTGGGTCCTTTTATGCTTCATCTCTTCAAACCTATTTATTCCTGAAAACTAAACATAAAACTCGTGACATAGCATTGTTTAGGTGAAAGATAATGGATATAAGATACAAAAATGAGCATGAAATGATGTCAATCAAATACCCCCACACCTAACTTTTGCTAGTCCCGGGCAAAACAAAGAAAGAGAAAAGCATGCGAAAAAAAACAAGAAATCCTAACTCACTTTCGTAGGAATCACGGTTGCACTTAGCACGTGCAACAAGCCGTTAAACCTCCTTGTCGCCAAGGAGGAGGAGTGTTGTCTCCTGAGGGTTTTCAGCGGATCTACCCACAAAATCCGAACAAGATGCATTAATCAATCTAGCTACACGACTCGCTGGACTTATTTTGTCGATCATGGGACGCGGTAACACTACGGGTCGACTCTATATATGTAATCCGTCCACACACCTAGCCTAATGAGTTATTCGTGAGAGTTAGTTAATGACTTAAGTGAAAGACATCGGCAACCTTAACTTCTGAATGTGATACAACGTGTAAAGTCCATTTTGGTTCTTATTTGACTCTTTTTTTTTCTTTTTTTTTCTTTGGAGCATTTTATTGGTTGGTGTTTGATTCTCCCAGGGTCAGGTTTCGTGCATCATTGCCTATGAGGACTTACACTATCACGTACACCTTCCCCCAAATCTCCACATAGGGCGATCCCTACCACCCGTGTAACGGGAGTTCGGTCGGTGCATCCCAAGTCAGATGACTCGAAAGCACCAGGCACAAAGTCCCCTCAGACCTACTTTCCCGAGTGATAGCAGCCGTGCGAGAAGAGAGAACACCACTTATTTATCTACATGGGAACCAAAACCCCTACACTTAAGTTTCACAAAAAGAGATTAAGGGCCCTTGACTACGACAAACTTCCTTATACTAACAGACACGAATTATTTGACTCACTAGGTTCAGGGTGGACTTCTTTAAATTTTTGAGTACTGAAACCCTATGATTACACGCCCCCCGAGGGAAAACCGGGGTGCATCCTAACGACTCGATAAAACCTAAAGCCAGTAAACTAGAAATCCTAATGCATCAAGTTCAAGAAAATTTTGGGAGCTTTCTTTTTACTTTGCCTCTCAACGGTTTTGCACATGCTAAACACACGCAAAACCTACAAAAACATTTTCTTTCGCAAATACATGGAGATTTTGAAAGAAATGTGAAAATTTTAAAGCACTAGGCAAGCAAAAGAAGACAAGTCACCCAAGGATCATGGCAAGCAGATATATCAATGTTAAATGCGGCACACTAACATGACCCTAACAATGCACACAAAAGAAAACAAAAAATCAAAAGAAAAGACTCGACTATGTACACACGTAAAACACCCCCCCACACCTACTTCATGCATTGTCCTCAATGAATGTGAACAAGATACTACATGGATACATGCATGAAAAAGGAAAGATCTCACCAACATGAAGTACAAAGGGACGTTCAGGGTCATGTTGATGGACACAAACCCAAATTCCCTCAAAACCTGTGAGAAGCTGAAGAATGGAGATAAATACGTGAAGAGATTGGGCCCAAGTACACAAGGGTTGGGGCCCACAACAATCGATGCTCACTGAAGGAGTCTTTTATTACACACTTTTTTTTCTTTTCTTTTTTTTTTGTTTTTTTTTTCTTCTTCTTTTTTTTTTTTTACAAGATATATACATCAACCAAAATATTCTCATAATCATTTGGTCAAGGAACATCAAATGAGAACATCAAGTCATGAGGACCAGAGACTTGCCGAGATGGGCAAACTCCACTGGTACTCTGAGGTGTCATGAGGGGTGAAAGGTCAAAGTTGAAAGGCTCGAACCCCTCATGATATTGGTTGGGTGTGGGCAACAAAGAATGAAGTTGTGTTGCCTCACTAGGGTTTAATTGCTCATCGAAGAAAACCCTCCAACCAATAGGCGGGTGCATCGGAATGAGTTCCTCGGGCTCATTCGATGGATGCAGCAGACATGCATCACTAAGAATGGGGCTTCTCCCCAAGTCATCCAACAAGGACCTCCCACCATCACTTAGATCATCAAGCATAAGCTCGGTCATAGGTGGGTCCTTGTTGGAGTCAATATGAAGCTCAAATGGCTCAATGGCCATGGGACATGAGGTAGAGACACCTTCTGGTATAGGCATATGATGAGGTGTCTCACTCTCACTAGTACTCTCAACTGAATCATGCAACGAACACTCCCTTTGGACATTCATGTTCGAGCCAAGCTCACTCTGTTGCATTGCGAAGACAGGCAATGAGTTTTCGTTGGGCCCACGAACATTCTCAACGGGTTGCATTGGGGTTAGGGGTGTTCGTTGATTTTGTGGTGCTTTCTCCAATTGGCGGATGAGATTTAGATTTAAAGGTTCATCCATGGGTTCCTGTTGCTTACCAGAGTTGAACACATGAAACTCGGCACTCATGTTACCGAATGAGAGCTTCATGAGACCATTTCTACAATTAATCAAGGCATTGGAGGTTGCCAGAAATGGTCTACCCAAAATCAAAGGTATTTGAGAGTGGGTGTTCGCAACAGGATTGGTATCGAGGACAACAAAATCGACTGGAAATATAAAATCTCCAACTTTGATAAGCACGTCCTCGATAATCCCCATGGGAATACGAATGGATCTATCTGCTAATTGGAGGGTGATCTTAGTTGGTTTCAATTCTCCCAAGTTCAACTGTTGATAAACAGAGAATGGGAGGAGGTTGACCGCTGATCCTAAATCAAGCAAAACATTGCTCAATCTAGTGTCCCCTATCGTACACTGAATAGTAGGACACCCAGGGTCCTTGTATTTTGTGTAGGTAGGATTGGACAAAAGTGAGCTGATATTTGCAGCCAAGAATGCTCTCTTAGGAACATTGGTCTTCCTCTTGGTTGTGCAGAGATCCTTCAACACTTTGGCATATTGAGGTATTTGTTGGATGACATCCAACAAGGGGATGTTAACCTTTACTTGCTTAAACACCTCTACTATCTTGTCCATGTTGTCACTCTGCTTTTTGGTTAACCTACTTGGATAGGGAGCTTTTGGCAGGTAGGTTTTCTGCTGTGCCTGAGAAGAAAGCTTTGGTGTATTACCCTCACCCTCAGCTTCTTCTTCACCACCATTCCTACTGAGGGGCTGCATAGATGGTGGTGGGTGTGGCAAGGAAATGTGATTGTCAACCTGCTTTCCATTCCTTAAGGTCACAATGGAATTGACATGGTGAACAGGTTCCTCCACATGGTTCACTTGCCTCCCCCGAGGTACCACATTCTCATTTTGCATTTGTTGTTGTTGGTACATGCGGGGGTTAGCCTCAGGCTGGCTAGGAAAAGACCCTCTCTCTCTTTCATGTACAGACTGAGCCAATTGGCCCATCTGAAGCTCTAGAGATTTGATGGTCTGCTGATTTGAAGTGATAACTTGACTCGTGGTTGACATAAAATTTTTCATTGAGTTTTAAAGTCCACGAGTCAAGGTCTCAAGCGAATTGAATCGGGTTTCCATATTATTGGAATTTGGGAAACCCGATTGATTGGTGGTTTGCGCTTGGGGTGGCTGATAGGAATGCGCATGCATGGGAGGTTGGTGTGATTGGTAAGGTGGTCTCGAGGAGTTTGGAGGACCACCTGGGGCATTAGTTTGGTTCCATGAAAAATTGGGGTGGTTCCTCCATCCAGGATTATAAGATGATGAGTATGGGTCATTCCTGGCTCTATCATAGACGGCGTTGACACGCTCCATCTCAGGAGGAATGGACTCACACTCGCTTTCTACATGACCTATCCTACCACATAAATGACAGGGAACTGGACCAGATGTAGACACGTGAGGTGCACTTTGTTGGTTTTGGAGCTCAATCGAATCCATACGGCGCATTAAGGCCGCCATGCGCGCCTCGGTGGCCGTAGTGGTATCGATAGCAAATGCGGCACCCGATCTAGTCGAGTTTGCATTCGCGATCCTCGCTCCTATACTAGATGATGCAGGTGGTTCCCTCACACTCTCCCACTGCATGATTTTCTCAGCGAGGTCTTCTAGGAAGGCCCATGCCTCCCTTTCATCCTTTCCCAAGAACTCTCCTTGACACATGGACTCAAGGAGCGTTCTGGACGGGATGTGAAGACCCTCATACACAATCTGACAAAGACGCCACAACTCAATGCCATGGTGAGGGCACGAGGATAGTAGCTCTTTGAACCTCTCAAGATATGCATGAAATGGTTCGGTCTCATGTTGATAGAACGAATTGATTTCGTTCCTCAATTTTTGAGTCCGATGATTAGGAAAATACTTCTTGAGGAATGCAGATTGAAACTCATCCCAAGTCCTAAAGGAATTCGCCTGGTTGCTGTACAACCACTTCTTGGCGTCATCCTTTAGTGCAAAAGGAACGAGCCTAAGATGGATGGAGTCTGTGCTAAGTTGTTGCAGCTTGAACATAGCACAGACCTCCTCAAATTCCCTGAGAAAGATATAGGGGTCACCTTTCCCAGTGAAATGAGGGAGCATGGAAATGAATTGAGGCTTAACCTCAAAATGGTTCCCATTAGCCTCTGGTAATACGATGCATGAGGGTAGAGCGGTACGGCTCGGGTAGCATCGATCACGAAGAGGTATGGGAACGACAACTGGAAGAACAGGTGGAGCAGGCGGGTCCAGCAACTGCTCCTCCTCACGGAAATTAGCAGCCATTGGACCCGAACTACGTGCGACACGAGAGGAGGAAGGCGTCGAGAAATCGATGACCGAAGCCGGATTGACAACGCTCCTCGTCAAACGACCACTCTCGTCTCGTGTCCACGAAAGCATGCACAAAGGTGCACAAAAAAACCACAACTCTTTTTTTTTTAAACAAAGAATGTGCGTAGAGGAGAAGACGGGGGAACACAGGAGAGAAAGAATGACTCAGGAGAGAAGGGAAGAAGTCCTTATGCTACGGCGGATGAGTACAGGTAGAAGCACACAAGCAAACAAGGCTCAAGCAATCCTAAGGTCGCTATAGGTCCTTACAGCTAGACGACGCCTAACTGCGAGGTCACACGGCCTCAACACGCCTCACCTCCCTACAACGAGGACCACAAAGCCCAGCAAGTGAGCCAAGATCCGGGGATCTCGTCTCTCCTACTATCGACAAAGTGGGCAACGCCGATCAGGTCATGACGGTCGAGACCGGATCACTCTCCTAATGCGTCCGAATTCCTTAAGGCCAATGTCTACTTGATTTTAAAATTAGGCTCTTGATTAGTGTGGTTTTTGGGGCGAAGGAAAGGGTGATGAAATCCCCCACCTTATCTTTTATGGGACAGCCCCTCCTTAGTAGCGTTTTGGAGTCCTAATCTAGCAATCAACTCTCCAAACAAAACGCTCAACTGACACCTGTTTCAATGCACTTCCTACTAACTAATGTATGTTCATACGAAATGCATGAATGAGAGTAGAAGGTGCGTACCTCACGCCAGCTCTCAGCAACAGAAAATAAAGCTAAGATAAAAGACAATCTAAATGCCTAAGTCACATACATGATGCATGGCCTAAACAAAAAGAATGCCTAATCTTTTGCTTTGAGTTTTAGGGTCCAAGTTGCTTAAAGGAGGTTGATTATGGATCTGGGAACAAACTATAAGTCAAAACATGCCAAATTAAATCCCAGATCACTACATCAATTATGAAAACCGACCAAAGAAATAAGAGAGCAAACAGAGCTTACCAGACCGTCAATTGGCGGTCTCAGGCCGCTGATTGGCGGTCTACAGTGCTCAGCTTGCTTCAAAACTTCTCCCGGTGCTCCTCCTGACCACTCCAAGTCTCCTGAAACAAAGACAAACTACAAAACAAAAATTAAATCCACTCGAATCGTCCAAACAAGAGTCTGGACTGGCACCTCCCCGGCAACGGCGCCAAAAACTTGTTGAACGTTTTAATTAAACCGCAAGTGCACGGCCGCGATGAAGCGGTGGCAAGTACGGGTCGTCCTCAGGGAGGTGAGTAGCCTCTTGCTTGTACGAAATCAAGTGGCAAAAATAGGGGGAGAAAGATTGATTATGCTACTCTACACTAAACTACGCTAAGAAGTATGAAATGCGAACAAAAGAAACAAACAATGAAATGACAACTAAGCTAAGAACAAAAGAAGAATGCTGGAATTCAGGAATGGGAAAACCCCTAAGGGGTGGAGTGAGTACTCACATGTAAAGAGGTGGGTGTAGAATACATTCTTTAAGCATATGAAGGTGGTGTTTATCAAGCATAGGAAGTGTCTAAATGTTATGGCAAAACCTATCAATCTATTCAGCAACTTAGTTGATTAACATTTACATATGCAAGGTGTTTATTTCAGAACCTAAACAAGCATGAGAGGTGTCTAATCATTTTGGCAAAACTCATCAAGTTGTAAATTCTATCCTAAACAAGCAAGCATACATTCATGTTTAATCAACACATTGAAATTAAAGCATTCATCCCATTCTCTAATGCATGTATGTACATCTACTCCACCCCCCAAAGGGGATGGAACTAGTCACTAAACATTACACTAATTATTAAACTATGGAAAGAAAGCATATTAAAACTAAGCTAGAATTAAAAGACGATTAAACTAAAACATGCACAACAATAAAAGAAGCATAAAACAAACAATGAAATAAACACAAAACTTTATTGATAAAATGACTCACATTAAAAGTAGCATCCTCCTACTTTAGTGTGTGCTTCAAGGCCTCACTTCTAGTAGGAAGAATAATCACTTAAAATATGGAGTGATTACAAAAGGAGGTGAAGAGTTCTATTTATAAGCATGGAAAAAGCTAATCGGGGACAATCCCCCGATGTGGGACTAAACCAATACCAAAAATAGCCTAAACGAACATTAATACAAGTCCAGGAGAAATTTCGACGGATCCTGAGCAATATGGACCGCCAATTAGCGGTCCAAAATTGTCGGATCGTGTTGGAATTTGTTGTGGGCTTTGCTTTCTGGTATCATTGGTCTTTGATGCGGTTACTCGACTTGTTGGAGCTCCGACCCGAATAGAATTGGTAAAATACTCCCCATGATGGTGTGGAGTATTCTGTTTTGCTCTTAGGTCCTTCTGTCTTACATTCAGGTCCTTCTCCCTTGCATCTTGGTCCCTAGATCTCACAATTCAGTCCTTTTTCCCAGCTTTTGGGTCCTTTTATGCTTCATCTCTTCAAACCTATTTATTCCTGAAAACTAAACATAAAACTCGTGACATAGCATTGTTTAGGTGAAAGATAATGGATATAAGATACAAATATGAGCATGAAATGATGTCAATCAACTATGTACAAAAATAAGTTCATCTTCATTTGTAAAAGGACATCAAATGGGAACATCAAAAGTGGGTCAATGCACTTGGAATGAGAAAATGACTCCACGTGGGGCCAAAATACTCATAAGTGCCCCCCCCTCACAAAGAGCACAAGATGAAAGGAGAGGTTCATGAATTAGATGCAAAGGTGTCTCTTTCAAAGGATCAAACTGAAAGAGCTTGAACCTCTCAAGAGTTTGGGAAATTTGGGGCAACAAAAGAAGAGTTTCTCTTGTTGCGGTACTGAAGTTATGATCGTCAATCTAAAATCTCCAACCAACAGGCTAGTGGGTCGGAACGAGGTCAAGTACCTCGTTATGCATGTCAGACTCACCAGGCAAACAGAAGGTGAGTCTCTTACCCAAGGTATCCTCTAAGGAACTCCCAATACCCTCATTGGCAATGTAGTTGTTTGATGTCCCATCATTTTCAAGATGACAAGGAACAATAGTGAGAGGAACACTCTCATCAGGTTGTTTGAATTTAAGGGTACAATGGAGCTCATGCTCCACCAGAGTTGAGTCCTTAAGAGGCACAACATGAAGATCATGTGGCTCAAGGGCCACAGGACAAAAAGATAAGGCACAATCTTATGCTGACTCATAGTTAAGCCGGTCCATGTTATTCTCATTTGGATCGAATCTCCCACCATGTGATCGTGAATTGAAACCTCAAGTCCCTCAAACTGACTAGGAGTTTGACTTTGAAATATTATGCTTTGAATTTTTGGATGTGGTGGTGGTTCGATATCAGAAGATAAGTCCTCATGTTGACAAGAAAAGTTACCATCCTCACATTCACGTAATTGCTGCGTCATTTGACTCACTTACTTTGCCATATTTTGTATGAACTGTTGAGTGGTTTCCATGAACATAAGGAAAGTTTGTTTCAAGGAATCAGGTATGCGTTCAACTACGAGGTCCAAGTCAGAGCATGGGAAATTTTGGGGGTTGGGTGTTGATAGGCTGCGAATGAGTTCAATGATTTGGAGTGGGGTGTTGGTAGAATTCTGGGTATTCGGGAGGAGGATACTGGGGTAAAAATGATGTATAAGAATTTGAATAAGAAATGTCTCCCCACGAATCCACCCCTCTCGGGTTGTACGCGGATGCGTAATGGTCAAATTGAGCATTTTGGGAAAATGTATGCTAATACTCAGGCTCTGGGGGAACATAAGGATGTTCCCCGATAACATGACCACTCAACCCACAACTGTCAGACGGTACGTCTACAGGAGCTACCGGTGCACTCATGTCATATACCACATGCATGAAAGAGGTCAAAGGTTCTTTTAATGTCTCAATTTGATGTCCAACAAATTATCCGACATAACTAGATGGTGGTTTAGCAGTTGGTGTCTCTCTCATATTACCCCAATATAAAGATTGCTCAGTCATACAATTAAGATTGTCCCAACCATACGGGGTGTTTGTCTGAGCCACACTAGGTTGCATGGGTCCGGAATACTAGGCAGAATTTTCCTGGTCCCAACAATGATATGGATGGTTTCCTATGTAATCATCCATCTCAACAAAAAACTCTCGAGTAGACCACTCTCACCACCACGAGGCCAAGCTCGCAAAAAGTGCTCGACTCGACCCTAAAACGCTAACATAGAGTGTAAAGGAGACGAGACTAGAACGTAGAAGTAGGTGAGAAGAAGATGACTCAGAGGAGAAGGGAAGAATCCCTAAAGCTAGCGTGGGTAGTGGGAGAGGGTAGAAGCCTGATCTAGCAAGCACGGCTCAAACTTGATCCTTAGGCTAGACGATGCCTAACTTTGAGATCACTAGCCTCAACATGCCTCACCTCCCTTCAACGAAGATCACAATGCTTAGCAAGTGATACCATATCTGGAGATCCAGTACCTCCTACTATCGACAAGGTAGGCGACGCCGATCAGGTCATGTTGGTCTCAGCTCGATCACTCTCCTAGTGCATCTGAAATCCTTAGGATCAATGTATACTTGCATTTAGAATTAAGTCTTGGATTAAGAGTGATTTTTTGGGGCAAAGGAAATGGTGATGAAATCACCCACCTTATCTTGTATGGTACAATCCCTTCTTAGTAGCGTTTTGAGTCTTAATATAGCAATCAACTCTCTAAATAAACGCTCACCTCACTCTTGTCCCGATGCACCTTAATAACTAATGCATGATCTAAACATGCATGAATGATAGAATGGGTGCACGTACCTCACGCCAGAAATCAACAACAAGAATGTAAAAAAAAGAAAGACGAGTGCGTGTAAGGTCTACAAATGATGCATGACCTAGATGACAATCAATCTATTCTTTTGCTTTGAGTTTTATGGTCAAAGTTGTCTTAAAAGGGGAATTGATTGATCTGGGAGCAAACTAAAGGTCACAACATGCACAATTGAGCTTCTAGACCACTAAAATGAATAAACAAACAACCAGAACAAAACATGGGGCAAACGAGGCTTACCAGGCCGCCAGTTGGCGGTCCCAGACCGCTGAATGGTGGTCACTTTGGTGTCCTTTGCCACCAAGGTACCCTCCACTTTCTCCAGTTGCCTCCACTGGATGTCGTGATATTCCTGAAACAATTTTTTTTTAAATCCCACTGGATTAAGCCCACTCGAATCGTCCAAACCAAAGTCTGGACAGAACACCTCCTCGGCAACGGCGCCAAAAACATGATTGAATCAGTTACAATAACCGCAAGTACACGGCCACGTTGACGCGTTGGCAAATATGGGTCTATCCACAGGGAGGTGTGTCGACTTTGGTTAGTTCGAAGGCGAGTGGAAAACAAGATTGGAGAAAAAGTAATTACACTAAACTAGACTATATGAGTAAGAAACAACCAAGATGAAAGTGCGAGAAGAAATGAAACTAAGTGACTAATAGAAGAAGCTAGAAATCAGGAATAGAAGACCCCTAAGGGGTGGAGTATGTGCACACATGAAATAAGTGGTGATGAATGCATTCATTAAGCACAAGTGTAGGGACTGTTTGCTATGCATAAGAAGTACCTCATGGCAAGACCTATCATCCAAATCACCAACCTAGTTGATTAATATGAGCATGACAAGTTTGTTATTAAGAACCTAAACAAGCATGGAATGTACCTAAATATTATAGCAGAAACCATCAAGTTAAGTATTCTCTTTAATTCAAAAAAGCATACTAACATTTCTCACATACAACAATATTTAGCATTCATTCCATCTACATAACATGTATAACATGTGAGTCATGTAAAAAGATAAAACGAAATTAAGGTAATTAAGATGGGAAAGGGAGACATGCTAATTACTTCTGCTAAGATTAAGACAAACAAAACAAGCTTAACAAGCAAGCATTAAAACCAAGACAACATTAAAACAAACTATGAAGAATTTTTTATTTACGTGACTCACATTACAAGTGTCATTCTTCTCCACCTTGATGGAACTACTCACCTATGTATAAGAATTTGAATAAGAATTGTGTTCCCACGAATCCATCCCTCTCGGGTTGTATGCGGAAACGTAAGGGTTACATCGCGCATTTTGCGAAAAGGTATGCGCGTACTCAGGCTCTGAGGGAATATAAGGATAGTCCTCGATAACATGACCACTCAACCCACAACAGTCACACGGTACGACTACTGGAGCCACCGGTGAACTCATGTCATCTACCACATGCATGAAAGAGACCAAAGGTACTTGAAATGTCTCAGTTTGATGACCAACATATGATCCGACGTAACTAGGTGGTGGTCTAGCAGTTGGTGGCTCTCTTATATTGCCCTAATATGAAGATTGCTCAGTCACACAATTAAGATTGTCCCAACCATACGGGGTGTTTGTCTGAGCCACTCCAGGTTGCATGGGTCCGGAATACCAGAAAGAATTGTCCTGGTCCCAACAATGATATGGATGGTCACCCATGTAACTATCCATCCAACCAAAAAACTCTCGAGTCGACCACTCTCACCACCACGAGGCCAAGCTAGCAAAAAGTGCTCGACTCGACCCTAAAACGCTAACAAAGAGTGTAAAGGGGAGGAGACTAGAACGTACAAGTAGGTGTGAAGAAGATTACTCAGGGGAGAAGGGAAGAATCCCTAAAACCTAGCGTGGGTAAAGGGTGAGGGTAGAAGCCTAGTCTAGCAAACATTGCTCAAACAGCCTACGGTCACTATAGGTACTTACAACTAGACGACGCCTAACTGCGAGGTCACACATCCTCAACATGCCTCACCTCCCTATGACGAAGACCACAAAGCCTAACAAGTGAGCCAAGATCCGGAGATCTCATCTGGAGATCTCATCTCTCGTGTTATTGACAAAGTGGGCGACGCTGATCAGGCTTTGACGGTCATGACCGGATCACTCTTCTAATGCGCCCGCATCCTATCGGTCAATGTCTACTTGATTTTAGATTAAGACTTTACTTGAGTGTGATTTTTGGGGCTAAGGGAGGGGTGATGACATCCCTCATCTTATCTTTGAAGACTATAGGTGATGCCCCTTAAAGATGTTTTGAAATCTTAGATGGGCAAGCAACTCATCAAACAAGCACTCACCTCACTCTTGTTACAATGCACCTAACTAACTAATGCATGATCTAAACATGCATGAATGAGAGAATGAGTGCACGTACCTCACGCCAGCAATCGACAACAGGAATTTAAAGCAATTGAAAGACAAATGTGCATGCGAGGTATACAAGTGATGCATGACCTAGATGGCAATTAGTCTAATCTTTTGCTTTCAGTTTTATAGTCCAAGTTGTCTTAAAAGGGGAATTAATTGATCTAGTAGCTAACTATAGGTTAAAACATGCAAACTTGAACTCCGAGACAACTAACATGAACAAGCAAACAACCAGAACAAAAATTGGGGCAAACGAAGCTCACCAGGCCGCCAGTTGGCGGTCCCAGACCGTTGATTGGTTGTCACTTCAGTGTCTTACTTCCTCCAATTTCTCCAGTTGCCTCCTCTTGATCCTTTGGATCCCTGAAACAAACCAAAACTAAAAACAAAAAAATTAAACTCACTCGAGACGTCCAAACCAAAGTCTGGAAAAAGCACCTCCCCAGCAATGACACCAAAAATTTGATTGAATCAGTTATAATAATCGGAAGTGCACGACCACGTTGAAGCGATGGCAAATACAGGTTGATTCACAGGGAGGTGTGTCGACTTTGGTTAGTTCGAAGGCGAGTGGAAAACAAGATTGGAGAAAAAGTAATTACACTAAACTAGACTAAAGTACACTACGGGAGTAAGCAACAAACAAGATGAAAGTGCAAGAAGAAATGAAACTAAGTGACTAATAGAAGAAGGTAGAAATCAGGAATGGAAGACCCCTAAGGGGTGGAGTGTGTGTACACATGAAATAAGTGGTGATGAATGGATGCACAAATGTAGGTAGTGTTTGTTATGCATAAGAAGTACCTCATGGCAAGACCTATAATCCAAATTACTAACCTAGGTAATTAATATGAGCATGACAAGTTTATTATTAAGAACCTAAACAAGCATGAAATGTAACTAAATAGTTTGGCAGAAACCATCAAGTTAAGTATTCTCTTTAATTCAAACAAGCATACTAACATTTCTTACATACAACAATATTTAGCATTCATTCCATCTATATTACATGTATAAACATTAACTCCACCCCCAAAGGAGGATGGAACTATTCACTACTCATTAAAAGAAGACAAAACAAAATTAAGGTAATTAAGATAGGAAATGGAGACATGCTAATTACTTCTACTAAGATTAAGACAAACAAAATAAGTTAAATAAGCAAGCATTAAAACAAAGACAATATTAAAACAAACTATGAAGAATTATTTTATTTACATGACTCACATTACAAGTGGCATTCTTCTTCACCTTGAGCTTTTCTCTAAGGCTTACACCAAGTAGAGAGAATGCCACCACGCAATGGGTGAATACAAATGAGGAGGAAGAGTTCTATTTATAGGCATGAAAAAAGATAACTGGGGACAATCCCCCGGTATGGGATTAATGCACTACTAAAAATAGACATAAACCACTCTAATACATGACCCTCCTAAACCTTATATGATCTGGAGCAAAACATACTGCCAATCAGTGGTCTTGGACCGCCAATTGGCCGTCTATATGGTTTGGATCTGGTAATGTTTTGGAGTTTGGTTGTCTGGCTTGATTTTTTCATGTCTGATGCACCATAATCGGTTGAATTGGTTGCGACCCTAATCCAATTGCCAAAATACTCCTCATGATGGTGTGGAGTTTCTTCATTTGCTCGTTGGTCCTTTTGGCTTTACATCCGGGTCCTTCTCTCTTTCATCTCGGTCTAAAAGTCTTGCAACTTAGTCATTTTCCTTGCTTTGAGTCCTTTTTGTGTCTATTCTCCTCAAACCTGCTTATTCCTGAAACTTAAATATTAAACACATTACGTAGCATTGTTTAGGTGAAAGATAGGGGATATAAGACACAAATGTATGCATGAAAGATAATGGATATAAGACACAAACGTATGAATGATATGATGTCAATTAGTGTTCAATGCAATTAGGCACAAGTGTAGTGTGTGTGACATACAAATAGAAGCTAGTGTAGAATCAAAGTATAGGACACACAACACTATATGTTAAACATGGACATGCATATTTCACATAAAGTTTAGATTGATTTTAGATTATCAAGCATGCAACAAGTACCTAGTTTGGCAATTAGAATATCAATTAATCCTACCTACAACCTATATCATTCATGTGAATGTGCACCAACATAAATCCTTACATTCAAGCCAATTCTATAACAAAGACAACCATTACACGAAACAAGATAAACTCTAGATCTAGCATGAGACGAGTACCCAGTGTGACCATTGTCTCATCTAATACAAGTTTAAGCATGTTACAAGTATAGATCAACATTAAGCACATGGAAATGACACAAATAATAGAAACCCATCACCACACAACACATAGTCTACATCACCTCTACCCCAAATAGGGTGGATCTACTGTCTACTCATAACAACAAGCATGGAAAGTAAGAAAAATCTACACTAAACATGGCAAGAATAACAAACTACTAAATCAACCAACAAAATATAAAAATACATAGATAGAAAGGGAGCTAAAGAACAGTGTAACTCAAATTTAACATTAGATTAAGCAAAGAATAAGATTACAAGCATCGTCCCCCAACATTCCTTCACTGCCAACTTGTGTAATTAAACTTACTCCAATGGAGGAAGGTGGAAGAAGAGAGATAAAGTTAGGAGAAACATTGCTATTTATAGAAGAAAGATAGGTGTAGATGCATCTGGAAACAATCCAACAGTTGTAAGTGATTTCTCTATGGTCTGGTACACCCAATTAAGCAGATTTGAGCCACGGGACAAGTTAGGGTGAGTTTGGACCAAATTGATCCGCCACTGGCGGATTATTTGTGTCCAATCCGCCTCGATTTTCTTCAGTAACTTAAGTTGTATGTTTCACACGTGGGGTGCACTCCAGGTCCCTTGGTTCGAGCCCGTTTGACCTTAATTTCCCAAATACTCTTCAAGGTCATGGTATTGAGGGATTTTTGTGCAAGATATATTTTCCTTATGTTCAGGTCTCCCAAGAATCATAGAGATTTGTACTTGCAGGTACGACACTGCTTCTGTATCCAAGATAATATAATCTGTTGGAAATATGAATTCACCAACTTTGATAATGCCATTGCTCACGACCTCATGTTGAACTTTGACCGACCTATCAGCCAACTGAAGGGTAGTCCTTGTTGGGTGATTAACATCATATCATGCATATATTTGTGTCTTATATCCTTTATTTTTAATCTAAGCAATGCTATGTAACAAGGTTTAAGTTTCAGGAATAAGACAAGTGAGAAGAAGAGACAAAAAAGGACCTAAAAGCAAGAGAAATGACTAAATTGCAAGACTTATGGACTAAGATGCAAGAGAGAAGGACCCAAATGTAAACCAAAAGGACCACTGAGCAAATCAAGAAGCTCCACACTATCATGAGTATTTTGGCAATGAGATCCGGGTCTAAACATCAACAACCAAATAGGGTTCAACAAACATGAAGAAATCAAGCCACCCAAAACCAGACCCCATGAAGCCAATCAAGACCGCCAATTGGTTGTTCAAACCACCAATTGGCGGTCCAAATTGCTCCAAATGATTCATGGTTTAGTCGGGTGTTCAATTATGTTGTTTTATGTCTATTTAGAGTATGTTTAGTCCCATACCGGGAGATTGTCCTCGGTTACCTTTTCTATGACTAAATAGGACTCTTCCTCCTCCTTTGCATTTACCCATTGCTTAGTGGCCAATCCCCCTACTTAGACTCAATCCTTGAAGAAAAAACTCAAGTGGAGAGATGCTACTTGTAATATGAGTTATTTAATAAAGGAAATTTGTGGTAGTTTAAGGTTGTCTCTTTTATCTTTTTTCATGCTTAGCTTAATTTTATTTCATTAATCTTAGTAGACTTAGTTAACATGTTTTCTTCTCTTAAGATGATAGTTAGTTTAATGATTAGTGAGTGGTTCCATCCCCCTTTTGGGGATGAAGATGATGTACATATATGTTGTGAAGTTTGGATGTTTGATGAACTTTTGATTGTGTAGACTTGCATGTTTGTATGTTCATTGGGGGTATTTTAATCATCTACATGTTGGGGGATTTTTTATGGGTTTTTCCATAAGATTTAGACACTTCCCATGCTTAGTTTCCTCATATTTATTGACTGAAATTTCCTGTTGAATATGCTACATGTTATTATGTGTTTGCATTTGTGTTTGCTTGCTTGATTGATTGAAGAAACTTTGTTTTGATGGGCTTTGCCATAAGATTTAGACACCTCCCATGCTTATCTATGTTCTTCACACGAGCTCTTGGTTTTTTATGAGTCTTGCCATATCTTTAGACACTTCTCTTGCTGAGCCTTGTCTTATAACAGTCAAGTAGTAATTGCTGATACGTTGTGTGAATGGATTGATAGGTTTTGCCACATCTTTACACACTTCCTATGCATGAAGACACACACATGACACACACATACATGCTTACATGCATCACTTATTTCACTTTATATGTGCACCCACTCCACCAATTAGGGGTTTCTCTTCCTGAATTCAAATCCCTTTGTTAGGTCTTTAGTTAGTTTTAAATCAATCATTAGTTACTTTCTTTTGCATTTGTTACTTACTAGTTTAGTGTAGTTTAGCTTAGCATAATCAAATATCTTTCCATTTTTTCCACTTGATAGGTCGAACTTTGACTGACCTCTCAGCCAACTGAAGGATAGTCCTTGCTGGGTTAAGGTAGTCAATTCCTAGGTTGACATAGATCGAGTATAGTAAGAGGTTCACAGATGCCTCTAAATCAAGTAATGCCTGATGAATGGGTTATCACTGATGACATAAGAAATAGTTGTACAGCTAGGGTCCTTGTACTTTACTTATGCGGATTGTGTCAGAATCAAACTTACATTAGAAACCTAGAAGACTTTCTTTAGGACATTAATGTGACTCTTCTGGATCCATAGATCCTTAAGGATTTTTGCCTACGGTGGCTTTTGTTGAATAACGTCTAACAATGGGATGCTCACCTTAACTTGTCGTAGTACCTCTACAATCTTATCCCGAGCTTGTCTCACTTCTTCGCAAATCTATGTGGGTATGGCTCCTTGGGAAGATAAGAATCAGAAGATTGAGCCTCATGAATGAATTCTTTAGGAGGCTCACGACTCTTCTCTTGAGAGTTTCAACGTGATTATCCACAACTCATCTCGATCCAAATGTATGAACAACATTTGAATTGTGGGGAGGGTTGCTTTCACATTTTTGGCATGATGCCTGCCTTGAGAAGGTTGACCCCTAGGGTGGACCTCAGTTTCTCAGCAATTGTCCCTTCTCACACTCATTAAACTGTTGAGTAAATTTGCTCACTTGCACTTACAATGCATAGACCGAAGTATTGGTGATCGCACTACTCGAACAAAGGGTTTTCACATCGAGTTTTTTGGCCATATCACGTCGGGTTTGCTGGTCCAATATACTGACGTCATAATTGGGAGACACAATAGGGAAGAAGATACCACGTTGGTTGTAAAACCAACGTGATATGAAGGCATACCACGTCGGTTTTTCTAAGAACTAACGTGCTATGAGTAGGCATACCATGTCGGTGTTTCTAACAACCAACATGCTATGAGTAGGCATACCACGTCGGTTTTCAATAAACCAATGTGATATGATTGCCATATCATGTCGGTTTTTGAATAACTGACATAGAAAGTCCCATTGGAACAAAAAATTAATATATTCCTTATATTTTATATATATCTCTTATATCAATTCCTGTATTTACACAACCAACAAATGCACATAACAAATGCACAACCAACAAATGTATTTAAGAGAACTGCATTCTCCTAAAGGAATAGGTAATATGAATTATGTACTTTTATGGGAATAGGTAATATGGAAAAATAGTAGTAATAGAATATGGGGAAAAATCATTGAAACTTAAGAAACGCTAAATATTAAATTAATACGACTAAATATGGTAGAAAAACTTAACAAAGATACACTAGATGTCTTCAGTTGTACTTTAGTTGTGTTAAGTGAAAGTTCTCAAAAATGAAACAAGTCAAAACTTCAAAGAGTTATCGAACTTGTTCAACATGAGACCAAACTCAATGCTTTCTCGCATTATGGTGTATCTTAAGCCTACCTTTACAATGTGGATGTGCTTTGCTGATTAGAAACCTTTTTGGGCTCTTCATGCCGTAATAAAATGAGAGTGTCAACTTAAATCCAATTAAGATATCAAAGTGTGGGATTTAACTCAAAACTGTTATGAAACAATAATATAATGTATGGTACACCTTCCATTCAATTCTTATATTGTAACCTATCTCTCATTCAAGTATATTCATTTGTATTAGATTGTAATTATTTGTACAAATTCCTCCTTTACCTCCATGTAACTCTAATGTCTTTCTAGCCTATAAATAAAGGCCATTGTAATGTCCAAGGATGTGAAGAACAATGAGATGAAATACAACTCGTCCATTCTCCTTGAACCTCACGTCCTTTTTCTTGATCGTTATTTATAACATGTTATCAGCACTATGTCGTAGTAGCATTGTAGGTATCATCTAATCTAACAAATCGTATCTTTGGCGCTCACGATATGTGATTTTGTTTCTTTTGGCACTTGTAAACATTCGAATATTCAAAGTATTGGTTTGTGCATATTTTTTCTTTTTTTGTTCTCTTTAATAGCCACATTTTCAATGAAATAGGAGATAAAGCCATACATAAATGAAGGTCTGGTTTTGGGTTCATGTGCGGCCACCTAAATAGTTTGTAAATAAATCTTGTACTTCAATTTCCCCTTCAAAAGATATTTTTCTTTTGTTGTTTGGTCTTGAGGAAAACAAGTGCTTAAGTTGTAAATATTTGTGTGGCTTTCATGTTTTTTCATATTGTTTGATGATGGGTCATGTGGTCGGTCGTTTTCTTTTATAGATTTGCATGAGCTTAAAAGAATTTTTTGGATATTAATGATTATAGTCCATTCCTATTTAAGGCTCAAATGCTTGGTATATTTTTTTGGACCTTTCCTCTTAACGTGAGATGGATTAAGGATCATTAATCTAGGATTATTTTTTTACAAAGGATTTTCCTATATTAACATATAAAGATTTTTCTTTTTTTTACTTAGAGATTCTTTTGATTGGAATTAATGATATTTTGATGCTTCAAATTGTACTTTCTATCTAAAAGTGTCGGCACCACTTATCTACGCTCATGCCATAGATACATCTCTTGAGTACATGTTATTTGTTTTGTTAGAAATGTATAAGTGATATAATATGGTATATTTCAAAGAAATTTGAGTCACCATCTTACAATATTTGTTTTGTCATTGACGTTATGCTTATTGGAAATTAATTTATAAGCAAAGTTAGATGTAATTTGTGTGTGCTTATATTTGATGTGGTGCATACATATCTCATGATATAGAAAACATACATATATTTGATGTGTTTGACCTCGTTCGATCTTAGCTGAAATATTACTGAAAATACATGGATGTACTTCCGCCGAGAAGGCAAAATTTTACTATTGATAGGATGTCTCTTGTGTAAACGTTTTAGAGATCGAGTACTTAAGTACAAGAAGAGACCTCAGTTTTATAGCAATCCTTAAAAGATTTATATAAATATCAGAAGGATGTGCTAATGAGTAAATTCGTGTGATCCATCATATTGTTTTCCAAATAAAACTTTGTGGCTAGAAGACCACAAATATTGTTTCCCAAGTATTGTTTTTCAAATACATGAGATGTAAAAGGAAAAAGATTTTATCCACCATGCAAGCTAATGATCCGATACTCCAATAGTAGAACGGAGCCAAAAAAAATCTAAGACTTTTTAAAAGCTTACGCCTAGATTAATTGTGCTCTAAAAGCATGAGTATTAGTTGTTGTATGAGCACAATATTTGCTCTAGTGTCTCTGGTGCTTGTGCCTGAAGCACGTGCTAAAGCATTATGGAAGAAAAATTCATGGTCGATGGAATCGAAATTGTGCAAATACGAACTACGAGATGATTGGTTGACAATTGAAGTGTTACAAATTATTATTCTTTATGTCGACTCATTCTGTAATGGTAATCGATTTAACGTTGTTGTGAATAATACCATCAAAACTCATAAAGTTTTTTCCCGTCTATGATATACGTATTCTTTGCAAATTGTGTTTTGATAAGGAGGCATTACCAATTTGATTTCATTACCCACTTAATGCATATGATTTACTAGACATAATGTGCTTTCAATGTTTGTCGTGTCTTTTATGCATACTTTTAAATGCAAATTTATGCCAATTAATTTTAATTTATTGCAATCATTAAGAAGCAAATGATTCACACATATAAGTTATATGAATTCTTAGTATCATGTTGAATAAAAGAGTATTTGTAAAGTGGTCCAAGCATGTCATTATTACTTGTTAATTTTGATGCATCACATGATCATTCACAACTATTAGGAGCATTCATCTCGTGAGGACATAATATCCATTTTCTAAACATACAACTATGATTGAACTTGAAGTTCATAAAAGAATATACGTACAAATATGATTGAACCTGAAGTTCACAAAAGAATATACGTACAAGTATGATTGAACCTAAAGTTCATAAAATCATTATCTTGCAATATCTAGCGAGTAATTGTCATACATGTCTATTGATCACAAAGACGTGACTAAGTCGTGTATTACTTGGTATAATACACATAACATAAAGTACTGAAGATCTCCACATGAGAAAATATATTTGAGCTAATCACACACGAGAAGTGTGGATCAGAACATATATTATTTGTGGAAATAAAATAAAAATTAGTCACTCATTGCACCTCCGGTTATTCCTGAAGAATATAAACCCGGTAAAATAAATGCAGCTGCTAAACAAAAGAAATTTTGAGTATACAGAATGGTCAAATCCTAAAGTTTTGGGAACGAGGAGGATTTGATTATTATTGACGTAAAAGTTGCAATCACCTATATATGTTGATACGAGAGATATTAAAAAATTATTAAAATTATTGTCGACAATTCATTCGCCTTCTTAATAGCATGCTATCTCAAGAGAAAAATTGGATCCAAAACCTAAGATCTATAAGAATGGCAGAAGCATTCGTATTTAATAGAAATAAAAGAAGGTGAACAATATAGAATAAACTCGCTGAATAAAATTATTATTTGGACGAGTAGTCCTGATTTCTGAAACTATATTGCTGAAGGATACAAAAGAAATCACAATAACAATGTGATACGTTATAAAGCGAGAAGTAATATAATGCTATTCGCAGGACCCAACATCCATCGTGATGTTACTCATTCTCTCGTAATATTGATAATACGTTCTGTTACATGGTCAGTATGATATGCATATAAGATATGTTGTGACTTTAAAGTTTTATAAGTCACTTAATATTGGTACTTATATGAGAGTCCCTGAAGGACTAAGATGACAAAGTATATTATATAATGACAAGAATCAAAAAATGCACTATACAAATTTGGGAAGATCACTTTACCAAGAAACAAGTAAGAGTGTGCATATAACATCTTCAATCAAAGTCATCACGAAGAATGATACGAAATTGATCTTATTCGTCCATATGTTTTAGCCAATAACGAAATTTACTATTATTTATTATACTTTTACATGCTAATGACTTTATGTCATAGGACATCCTGCAGGGTTTTTTGAAAACCTGTGAAATATTTTAAGGATGATTTTTTCTATTTTCGACCTGAAGTTCGAACATTCTCTAGAAGAGAATTGATACAATGATTCAATTGTACAAAGAGAATACTGAACTGTTCACCTTGAAAGCACATTAACAGGGTGTTTATTGTATATCGACAAAGATCCAATTGTAATAGGACTTGAAGTTCCTTATCAGAAAGTCATGAAAATTTTCTTTTAACTAGAAACCTAATAAGGTTCATAGTGAATGTTTTATCTAAGCATAATGTTCCTATGAAAACATTTAGATGACGTTCAAGGATCTACCAAATTCTAGTCATGCGATAAAGATTTACATTAGTGATGTTTCCTACATGTCCGATCCACATCAATTATTATCACAAACTATTTGGTGTCATTATGTGGAGTCTTTACAATTTTATGCAAGTTGGTTAATAAGTTATTGATTCTTACATTCTCATCTCATTATGACATCAATATAAATATGAGACATCCTTAAATTGTCCATAAGTAATATGTTTTTGGTAACATACTCATAGTTTGTAAAAGTTACCACAGTATATCTTTTGAAAAGAAAATTGCACAAACATATTTCATAATCTTATTATGTAAGTGAAGTAAAGTATATATCACTCAAATCCGCTAAACTATGATGTATTTGTTTAGAATTCCCATGCACTTTTTTGTCAAGAACTTTGTAAAATATATTCGTATGTTTGGTAAACTACGAAGCAGGGGGAGCCGATTTGTATTTATCATCCCTAAAGGACTGATATCCCTGAAGGATAAAGCCCGGATGGCTTGTAGTTGCAATTTTTTTCCTTTTTTGCAATTTTTGTTCTAAAAGGTTTTATTGATTAATATTTTTAATGAGGCAGATTGTACGTGAAATTTTGTTAGTGTGTGTTATGCAGTCTTTTTCTTAGCTATTTTTCCCACAGGGTTTTATAGTAAGGGTTTTAATGAGACATGAACATAACACATATTATCTAAAGGGTGTGTTATAAATGTAAGTTGAATTATGGGGGCGAATTATACGCTCTGCACTTTTTTTCATTCACCAAGTTTTGTCCCACAGGTTTTTCTTGGTAAGGTTTTTAACGAGGCAAATCAAAAGACGTATATCAAAAGATGATCATCCAACGGGGAGTGTTATTAAACAATAATATAGAGTGGATGATACACCTTCCATTCAATTCTTATATTGTAACCTATCTCACATTCAAGTATATTCATTTGTATTACATTGTATTGATTTGTACTAATTCCTCTTTTACCTCCTTGTAACTCTTATGTCTTTCTAAGCCTATAAATAAAGGTCATTGTAATGTCCAAGGATGTGAAGAACAATGAAATGAAATACAACTCCTCCATTCTCCCTCAACCTCTTGTCGTTTTTGCTTGATCGTTATTTTATAACAAACCAATTATTATTATTAAGTGGAGTCCCAACATGTTACACGTTACACGTTACATATATAATAATTATGATCAACCATTATAAGGTTATATAATTATAAGATGTATAGTAATACTTTCTAATTAAAAAACAATTTAAAGATTTTTCTGGTTGTGATACCCTGCATTTTAAAGTGGAGTCCCAACAATGTGGTTGTGATACCTGCATTTTAGAAACTAAATTTAAGATGATGATATTAAGAAATAGTTAGCAAGCATACTATTTACAACTAACCTCAAAAGCAGATTCAGTACGACCATAAGTAGAAGTTCATTGCGAAGTTCAACATAACCTCACGCACAAGGGCAACTACTGGTTACCACATCATGGATCACGAAATAGGATGCTGACAAAATCATTAGACAACCATCAGCATAAGTGCAGAAAACCTTATTACGTTTGCAGTCAAGATCTTAACTGAGGATTTGAATGGAAATGAAAAGAAAGAACATTAATTTATGGATTATGAAAACCTTCCGTTGAACTTCCACCAAAAAAATAAGTCATTGTTTTGATAAGCAACAGCCAAAAAAACATTGGTTTTAAAGTAATAAATAATTCACAAGATTCTGATGGAAATGGGGGATAGTAAATGTGAGGCAAGTACCTGTAAGGTTGGAGGATGGAAAGTGGGGATTCCGATGTGGCAGACGGTGAGGGAACTGAAGAAGTTACCCAAGAGGGTGGCTTGAGGGACGGGGAGACCGTGCATGATGGCACTGGAGAAGGCACAAACGAAGCTATCACCGACATGGTGGGATCGAGCTATTGGGCAGGGAAGGTGGGGACGTGGAGCTGGCGGCCTTCCTTCCAGTAGAGGGTGCAGCCGTCCCTGCCGTGAGTGACAACGACGCAGCAGTACCTCCTCGACTCCTCTAGGACAAGGATGGAGGCTTCCTCGACGTAGGGCATGCATAGATGGAGCCCTCGGGTTGTTCACATGGGGTTTGGGTTTGGCCGGGTAGGAGATGGATTGGATCGGGGCGGGGGTGCGAGAGGGTGGGGTGGAGGAGGAGGAGGAGGAGGAGGAGGAGGAGGAGAAGAAGAAGAAGAAGAAGAGGCTGAGAAGGTGTGGGAGTTGGGATCGAAAGGGTGGATTTGAGAAGTATGTTGGCTAGGGTTACAGACATTTAAAAATACAAAGAAAACACGTCGGTTGTTAGAAACCGACGTGAACCATGGTGAGAAGTTCTTTATCACATTGGTTTCTCCTAAACCAATGTGATAAGGTCCTTTCATGTTGGTTTTTTTAAAAATATGACGTGAAATGCCAACGTTATAGCTTTTTTACCAACAGTGTCATAAGCATTGTTTGGGAACTCTGCATGAACATTTGAAGGGGCTCAAGAGTAGAGACTCTTGGGTGAAACTGTTGTTGTAGAGAAGTCTAATTAGGATAGCCAGATGATGGTGCTTGGTTTTAAGATTGAGTGTGTGGCTGAGACCATTTATGTGGGGGTTGGTTGGGCGTCGCTGAGCATAGAGGGTGATAATGTGGTGGTTGAGATTGATCGTGCGAGCTCTGACTTGGACCTCGATTGTCATCCAAATAAAACTTATAGTGATTGTGCCATACCGGGTTATATTTTTTGTTGTACAGGACGTTACAAGGTCATTGTTGATACGTAGAATTTACATGCTCAACCTCCTGAGAAACGTATGTACAGTCCATGTCAATGTGTCCCATTAGGCCACACTTACTACAGGTGGGATGGCTACTTCAGCTACAGGAGCTCGATCCACCTCGACACACTCTAACATATGCATGCTAGTAGTCATTTTCACCTCAGACAAATTAGTTGAGTCTACTTGGATCTCACTCGACTAGTAGATCTTCCACCCACTGGCTCTCTTATAGTATACCACTCAAGTGTTCGTTCGGCCATGTTTTTGAAGGTTTTCCATGCTACATCAATAGGATTCATTTTAAATCACCCTGACACATCATCTACAACAATGTGTGGGTGTTGTAATTCAGACCCTCATAAACAATTTGGCACAACTTTCAGAGCTCAAGGTCATGATGAGGGCACTGCTGGAGGGGCCTTTAAATCTCTCAAAGAATGAATGAAACGATTCAACCTCAGATTGATATGATTGGAGTACTAATTGACATAATTTCATGCTTATATTTGTATCTTATATCCATTTTCTTACACCTAAGCATTGCTACGTGACGAGTGTTATGTTTGAATTTCAGAAATAAATAGGTTTGAAGAGATGAAGCATAAAAGGACCCAAAAGCAGGGAAAAAGGACTTAATTGTGAGACCTGGGGACTAAGATGCAACGGAGAAGGACCTGAACGTAAGACCGAAGGACCAAAGAGCAAAACAGAAAACTCCACACCATCATGGGGAGTATTTTGGTAATTATATTCGGGTCGGAGCTCCAACAAGTGAAGTAGATACATCAACGACCGACAAAGACATCCAGAAAAGCCCAGAATAAAATCCAGCATGATCCGGACCATATAGACCGCCAATTGGTGGTCCAGGACCACTAATTGGTGGTCTGTTTTGGCTCAAATTCGCTAAGATTTTGGTGGGTCGCGTATTAGTGTGTATTTAGTCCATCTCTGGTATTTTTTTAGTCCCACATCGGGGGATTGTCCCGGATTGCCTTTTTCTTTGGCTATAAATAGAACTCTTCACCTTCTATTGTAAACTACCCATTGCTTGGTGGCATTCTCTCCAACTAAGGAGTAAGCCTTGAAGCAAAACGCAAGGTGGCGAAGAATGATACCTTCAATGTGAGTCATTGTTAATAAAATAATTGTTCTAGTTTCTTTTAATCTTGTCTTTTAATTCTTGCATGTTTCTTTAGTTTATGTTTCTTTCAATTAGCTTCTTTAATGTTCCTTTCTTCCTTAGTTGAATTTCTTTTCAGTATAATTTTTTATTTTGTTAATGTAGTTAGTGTAATGAGTAGTGAGTAGTTCCATCCCCATTTGGGGGTGGAGAAATATGTGATATGATCATGTAGTGTATTAGGTGTGTGTTATCTTAATCCCTTGAGCCTTATATGATTTCGATAACCATCTAATGGGATTTCACTCTTATCTTTGATATGCTAATGCTCTTGAATGAAGCTTAGCTTATGCTTTGATTAGTGGACCTATTTTATGGGGAATGATAAGGTGAGGATATGGATGGAATTAATATTGGAAACACAATTTGTAGTGTATGTACTCTTGTTGCCTTTACCTTGGTTAATGTCTTATATGTTTTAATGATATAGTCTTATCTTAATTCATGTGGAGGCATAGTAGGGTCTAGTCTTTATACATGAGTTCATTTAACTTCATTCCAATTATTGTCTTGTATGTTTTAATGATATGGTCTTATCTTATTTCATGTGGAGGCAAAGTAGGATTTAGTTTTATGATTTCATGCACTACATGTTGTGAGGAGCATAATTGAACACACACACACATCTTTATATTCACATCATTTCTCTACCCCCTATGGGGTTTAGTTTTATTGCTTATCTACATTTCCTTTTGCATCTTAATGTAGTTTAGTGTAACCAACCATTCTCTCCTTTCTTTACCACTCTCCTTCGAACAAACCAAAAGTTGACACACCTCCCAGTGAACGACCCGTATTTGCCACCGCTTCAACGCAGCCGTGCACTTGCGGTTTAATATAAAACGAATCAATCAAGTGCCACGTGTCGTAATTATTGAGTCTTCCACTGGGGGAATAATCTCTTCAAAACGAATGTGACAAGATCCTCCCAAAACCGTATTATGGTGTATCTTAAGCCTACCTTTACAATGTGGATGTGCTTTGCTGATTAGAAACCTTTTTGGGCTCTTCATGCCGTAATAAAATGAGAGTGTCAACTTAAATCCAATTAAGATATCAAAGTGTGGGATTTAACTCAAAACTGTTATGAAACAATAATATAATGGATGGTACACCTTCCATTCAATTCTTATATTGTAACCTATCTCTCATTCAAGTATATTCATTTGTATTAGATTGTAATTATTTGTACTAATTCCTCCTTTACCTCCATGTAACTCTAATGTCTTTCTAGCCTATAAATAAAGGCCATTGTAATGTCCAAGGATGTGAAGAACAATGAGATGAAATACAACTCGTCCATTCTCCTTGAACCTCACGTCCTTTTTCTTGATCGTTATTTATAACATGTTATCAGCACTATGTCGTAGTAGCATTGTAGGTATCATCTAATCTAACAAATCGTATCTTTGGCGCTCACGATATGTGATTTTGTTTCTTTTGGCACTTGTAAACATTCGAATATTCAAAGTATTGGTTTGTGCATATTTTTTCTTTTTTTGTTCTCTTTAATAGCCACGTTTTCAATGAAATAGGAGATAAAGCCATACATAAATGAAGGTCTGGTTTTGGGTTCATGTGCGGCCACCTAAATAGTTTGTAAATAAATCTTGTACTTCAATTTCCCCTTCAAAAGATATTTTTCTTTTGTTGTTTGGTCTTGAGGAAAACAAGTGCTTAAGTTGTAAATATTTGTGTGGCTTTCATGTTTTTTCATATTGTTTGATGATGGGTCATGTGGTCGGTCGTTTTCTTTTATAGATTTGCATGAGCTTAAAAGAAATTTTTGGATATTAATGATTATAGTCCATTCCTATTTAAGGCTCAAATGCTTGGTATATTTTTTGGACCTTTCCTCTTAACGTGAGATGGATTAAGGATCATTAATCTAGGATTATTTTTTTACAAAGGATTTTCCTATATTAACATATAAAGATTTTTCTTTTTTTTACTTAGAGATTCTTTTGATTGGAATTAATGATATTTTGATGCTTCAAATTGTACTTTCTATCTAAAAGTGTCGGCACCACTTATCTACGCTCATGCCATAGATACATCTCTTGAGTACATGTTATTTGTTTTGTTAGAAATGTATAAGTGATATAATATGGTATATTGCAAAGAAATTTGAGTCACCATCTTACAATATTTGTTTTGTCATTGACGTTATGCTTATTGGAAATTAATTTATAAGCAAAGTTAGATGTAATTTGTGTGTGCTTATATTTGATGTGGTGCATACATATCTCATGATATAGAAAACATACATATATTTGATGTGTTTGACCTCGTTCGATCTTAGCTGAAATATTACTGAAAATACATGGATGTACTTCCGCCGAGAAGGCAAAATTTTACTATTGATAGGATGTCTCTTGTGTAAACGTTTTAGAGATCGAGTACTTAAGTACAAGAAGAGACCTCAGTTTTATAGCAATCCTTAAAAGATTTATATAAATATCAGAAGGATGTGCTAATGAGTAAATTCGTGTGATCCATCATATTGTTTTCCAAATAAAACTTTGTGGCTAGAAGACCACAAATATTGTTTCCCAAGTATTGTTTTTCAAATACATGAGATGTAAAAGGAAAAAGATTTTATCCACCATGCAAGCTAATGATCCGATACTCCAATAGTAGAACGGAGCCAAAAAAAATCTAAGACTTTTTAAAAGCTTACGCCTAGATTAATTGTGCTCTAAAAGCATGAGTATTAGTTGTTGTATGAGCACAATATTTGCTCTAGTGTCTCTGGTGCTTGTGCCTGAAGCACGTGCTAAAGCATTATGGAAGAAAAATTCATGGTCGATGGAATCGAAATTGTGCAAATACGAACTACGAGATGATTGGTTGACAATTGAAGTGTTACAAATTATTATTCTTTATGTCGACTCATTCTGTAATGGTAATCGATTTAACGTTGTTGTGAATAATACCATCAAAACTCATAAAGTTTTTTCCCGTCTATGATATACGTATTCTTTGCAAATTGTGTTTTGATAAGGAGGCATTACCAATTTGATTTCATTACCCACTTAATGCATATGATTTACTAGACATAATGTGCTTTCAATGTTTGTCGTGTCTTTTATGCATACTTTTAAATGCAAATTTATGCCAATTAATTTTAATTTATTGCAATCATTAAGAAGCAAATGATTCACACATATAAGTTATATGAATTCTTAGTATCATGTTGAATAAAAGAGTATTTGTAAAGTGGTCCAAGCATGTCATTATTACTTGTTAATTTTGATGCATCACATGATCATTCACAACTATTAGGAGCATTCATCTCGTGAGGACATAATATCCATTTTCTAAACATACAACTATGATTGAACTTGAAGTTCATAAAAGAATATACGTACAAATATGATTGAACCTGAAGTTCACAAAAGAATATACGTACAAGTATGATTGAACCTAAAGTTCATAAAATCATTATCTTGCAATATCTAGCGAGTAATTGTCATACATGTCTATTGATCACAAAGACGTGACTAAGTCGTGTATTACTTGGTATAATACACATAACATAAAGTACTGAAGATCTCCACATGAGAAAATATATTTGAGCTAATCACACACGAGAAGTGTGGATCAGAACATATATTATTTGTGGAAATAAAATAAAAATTAGTCACTCATTGCACCTCCGGTTATTCCTGAAGAATATAAACCCGGTAAAATAAATGCAGCTGCTAAACAAAAGAAATTTTGAGTATACAGAATGGTCAAATCCTAAAGTTTTGGGAACGAGGAGGATTTGATTATTATTGACGTAAAAGTTGCAATCACCTATATATGTTGATACGAGAGATATTAAAAAATTATTAAAATTATTGTCGACAATTCATTCGCCTTCTTAATAGCATGCTATCTCAAGAGAAAAATTGGATCCAAAACCTAAGATCTATAAGAATGGCAGAAGCATTCGTATTTAATAGAAATAAAAGAAGGTGAACAATATAGAATAAACTCGCTGAATAAAATTATTATTTGGACGAGTAGTCCTGATTTCTGAAACTATATTGCTGAAGGATACAAAAGAAATCACAATAACAATGTGATACGTTATAAAGCGAGAAGTAATATAATGCTATTCGCAGGACCCAACATCCATCGTGATGTTACTCATTCTCTCGTAATATTGATAATACGTTCTGTTACATGGTCAGTATGATATGCATATAAGATATGTTGTGACTTTAAAGTTTTATAAGTCACTTAATATTGGTACTTATATGAGAGTCCCTGAAGGACTAAGATGACAAAGTATATTATATAATGACAAGAATCAAAAAATGCACTATACAAATTTGGGAAGATCACTTTACCAAGAAACAAGTAAGAGTGTGCATATAACATCTTCAATCAAAGTCATCACGAAGAATGATACGAAATTGATCTTATTCGTCCATATGTTTTAGCCAATAACGAAATTTACTATTATTTATTATACTTTTACATGCTAATGACTTTATGTCATAGGACATCCTGCAGGGTTTTTTGAAAACCTGTGAAATATTTTAAGGATGATTTTTTCTATTTTCGACCTGAAGTTCGAACATTCTCTAGAAGAGAATTGATACAATGATTCAATTGTACAAAGAGAATACTGAACTGTTCACCTTGAAAGCACATTAACAGGGTGTTTATTGTATATCGACAAAGATCCAATTGTAATAGGACTTGAAGTTCCTTATCAGAAAGTCATGAAAATTTTCTTTTAACTAGAAACCTAATAAGGTTCATAGTGAATGTTTTATCTAAGCATAATGTTCCTATGAAAACATTTAGATGACGTTCAAGGATCTACCAAATTCTAGTCATGCGATAAAGATTTACATTAGTGATGTTTCCTACATGTCCGATCCACATCAATTATTATCACAAACTATTTGGTGTCATTATGTGGAGTCTTTACAATTTTATGCAAGTTGGTTAATAAGTTATTGATTCTTACATTCTCATCTCATTATGACATCAATATAAATATGAGACATCCTTAAATTGTCCATAAGTAATATGTTTTTGGTAACATACTCATAGTTTGTAAAAGTTACCACAGTATATCTTTTGAAAAGAAAATTGCACAAACATATTTCATAATCTTATTATGTAAGTGAAGTAAAGTATATATCACTCAAATCCGCTAAACTATGATGTATTTGTTTAGAATTCCCATGCACTTTTTTGTCAAGAACTTTGTAAAATATATTCGTATGTTTGGTAAACTACGAAGCAGGGGGAGCCGATTTGTATTTATCATCCCTAAAGGACTGATATCCCTGAAGGATAAAGCCCGGATGGCTTGTAGTTGCAATTTTTTTCCTTTTTTGCAATTTTTGTTCTAAAAGGTTTTATTGATTAATATTTTTAATGAGGCAGATTGTACGTGAAATTTTGTTAGTGTGTGTTATGCAGTCTTTTTCTTAGCTATTTTTCCCACAGGGTTTTATAGTAAGGGTTTTAATGAGACATGAACATAACACATATTATCTAAAGGGTGTGTTATAAATGTAAGTTGAATTATGGGGGCGAATTATACGCTCTGCACTTTTTTTCATTCACCAAGTTTTGTCCCACAGGTTTTTCTTGGTAAGGTTTTTAACGAGGCAAATCAAAAGACGTATATCAAAAGATGATCATCCAACGGGGAGTGTTATTAAACAATAATATAGAGTGGATGATACACCTTCCATTCAATTCTTATATTGTAACCTATCTCACATTCAAGTATATTCATTTGTATTACATTGTATTGATTTGTACTAATTCCTCTTTTACCTCCTTGTAACTCTTATGTCTTTCTAAGCCTATAAATAAAGGTCATTGTAATGTCCAAGGATGTGAAGAACAATGAAATGAAATACAACTCCTCCATTCTCCCTCAACCTCTTGTCGTTTTTGCTTGATCGTTATTTTATAACAAACCAATTATTATTATTAAGTGGAGTCCCAACATGTTACACGTTACACGTTACATATATAATAATTATGATCAACCATTATAAGGTTATATAATTATAAGATGTATAGTAATACTTTCTAATTAAAAAACAATTTAAAGATTTTTCTGGTTGTGATACTGATTGACATCATTTCATGCTTATATTTGTATCTTATATCCATTATCTTTCACCTAAACAATGCTATGTCACGAGTTTTACGTTTAGTTTTCAGGAATAAATAGGTTTGAAGAGATGAAGGATAAAAGGACCCAAAAGCTGGGAAAAAGGACTGAATTGTGAGATCTGGGGACCAAGATGCAAGGAAGAAGGACCTGATTGCAAGACAGAAGGACCTAAGAGCAAAACAGAATACTCCACACCATCATGGGGAGTATTTTACCAATTCGGTTCGGGTCGGAGCTCCAACAAGTCAAGTAACCGCATCAAAGACCAACAATACCAGAATTAAAAGCCCACAACAAAAATGAGCAGGATCTGAACCATATAGACCGCCAATTGGCGGTCCAAGACCGCTAATTGGCGGTCCAAGACCGCTAATTGGCGGTCCATTTTGGCCCAAATCCGCTCAAATTTCTCCAGCACATGTATTAGAGGATGTTTAGGCTATTTTTGGTATCTGTTTAGTCCCACATCGGGGGATTGTCCCGGATTAGCTTTTTCCATGCCTATAAATAGAACTCTTCACCTCCTTTTGTAAACACTCCATATTTTAAGTGGCTATTCTTCCTACTAGAAGTGAGGCCTTGAAGCACACACTAAAGTAGGAGGATGCTACTTTTAATGTGAGTCATTTTATCAATAAAGTTTTGTGTTTCTTTCATTGTTTATTTTATGCTCCTTTTATTGTTTGTGCATGTTTTAGTTTAATCGTCTTTTAATTCTAGCTTAGTTTGAATATGCTTTCTTTCCATAGTTTAATAATTAGTGTAATGTTTAGTGAGTAGTTCCATCCCCTTTGGGGGGTGGAGTAGATGTACATACATGCATTAGAGAATGGGATGAATGCTTTAATTTCAATGTGTTGATTAAACATGAATGTATGCTTGCTTGTTTAGGATAGAATTTATAACTTGATGAGTTTTGCCAAAATGATTAGACACCTCTCATGCTTGTTTAGGTTCTGAAATAAACAACTTGCATATGTAAATGTTAATCAACCAAGTTGGTGAATAGATTGATAGGTTTTGCCATAACATTTAGACACTTCCTATGCTTGATAAACACCACCTTCATGTGCTTAAAGAATGTATTCTACACCCACCTCTTTGCTTGTGTGCACTCACTCCACCCCTTAGGGGTTTTCCATTCCTTAAATTCCAGCACTTCTATTTTGTTCTTAGCTTAGTTTTTATTTGATCGTTTATTTCTTTCTTTCGCATTTCGTACTTCTTAGCGTAGTTTAGTGTAGAGTAGTGTAACCAACTCTCTCTCCATTATTTTCGCCACTTGATTTCGTGCAAACAAGAGGTTGCTCACCTCCCTGAGGACGACCCGTACTTGCCACCGCTTCATCGCGGCCGTGCACTTGCGGTTTAAAATAAAACGTTCAACAAGTTTTTGGCGCCGTTGCCGGGGAGGTGTCAGTCCAGACTCTTGTTTGGACGATTCGAGTGGATTTAATTTGTGTTTTGTAGTTTTGCTTTGTTTCAGGAGACTTGGAGTCATCAGGAGGAACGCCTAGAGAAGTTTGGAGTCAAGCTGAGCACTTCAGACCGCCAATCAGCGGCCTGAGACCGCCAATTGGCGGTCTAGTAAGCTCTGTTCGCTCGCTTATTTCTTTGGTCTATTTGCATAATTGATGTAGTGATCTGGGATTTAATTTGGTATGTTTTGACTTATAGTTTGTTCCCAGATCCATAATCAACCTCCTTTAAGCAACTTGGACCCTAAAACTCAAAGCAAAAGATTAGGCATTTTTTTTGTTTAGGCCATGCATCATGTATGTGACTTAGGCATTTAGATTGTCTTTTATCTTAGCTTTATTTTCTGTTGCTGAGAGCTGGCGTGAGGTACGCACCTTCTACTCTCATTCATACATTTCGTATGAACATGCATTAGTTAGTAGGAAGTGCATTGCAACAAGTGTGAGTTGAGCGTTGTTTGGAGAGTTGATTGCTAGATTTAGGACTCCAAAACGCTACTAAGGAGGGGCTGTCCCATAAAAGATAAGGTGGGGGATTTCATCACCCTTTCCTTCGCCCCAAAAACCACACTAATCAAGAGCCTAATTTTAAAATCAAGTAGACATTGGCCTTAAGGAATTCGGACGCATTAGGAGAGTGATCCGGTCCCGACTGTCATGACCTGATCGACGTTGCCCACCTTGTCGATAGTAGGAGAGACGAGATCCCCGGATCTTGGCTCACTTGCTGGGCTTTGTGGTCCTCGTCGTAGGGAGGTGAGGCGTGTTGAGGCCGTGTGACCTCACAGTTAGGCGTCGTCTAGCTGTAAGGACCTATAGCGACCTTAGGATTGCTTGAGCCTTGTGTGCTTGTGTGCTTCTTCCTGTACCCATCCGCCGTAGCATAAGGACTTCTTCCCTTCTCTCCTGAGTCATTCTTTCTCTCCTGTGTTCCCCAGTCTTCTCTTCTACGTACATTCTTTGTTTGAAAAAAAAAAGTTTTGGTGTGTGTGCACCTTTGTGCATGCTTTCGTGGACACGAGACGAGAGTGGTCGTTTGACGAGGAGCGTTGTCAATCCGGCTTCGGTCATCGATTTCTCGAGACCTCCCTCCTCTCGTGTCGCACGTAGTTCGGGTCAAATGGCTGCTAATTTCCGTGAGGAGGAGCAGTTGCTGGACCCACTTGCTCCACCAGTGCTTCCAGTTGTCGTTCCCATACCTCTTCGTGATCGATGCTACCCGAGCCGTACAGCTCTACCCTCATGCATCGTATTACCAGAGGCTAATGGGAACCATTTTGAGGTTAAGCCTCAATTCATTTCCATGCTCCCTCGCTTCACTGGGAAAGGTGACCCCTATATCTTTCTCAGGGAATTTGAGGAGGTCTGTGCTATGTTCAAGCTGCAACAACTTAGCACAGACTCCATCCATCTTAGGCTTATTCCTTTTGCACTAAAGGATGACGCCAAGAAGTGGTTGTACAGCAACCAAGCGAATTCCTTTAGGACTTGGGATGAGTTTCAATCTGCATTCCTCAAGAAGTACTTTCCAAATCATCGGACTCAAAAATTGAGGAACGAAATCAATTCGTTCTATCAACATGAGACCGAACCATTTCACGCATATCTAGAGAGGTTCAAAGAGCTACTAACCTCGTGCCCTCACCATGGCATTGAGTTGTGGCGTCTTTGTCAGATTGTGTATGAGGGTCTTCACATCCCGTCCAGAACGCTCCTCGAGTCCATGTGTCAAGGAGAGTTCTTGGCAAAGGATGAAAGGGAGGCATGGGCCTTCCTAGAAGACCTCGCTGAGAAAACCATGCAATGGGAGAGTGTGAGGGAACCACCTGCATCATCTAGTATAGGAGCGAGGATCGCGAATGCAAACTCGACTAGATCGGGTACCGCATTTGCTATCGATACCACTACGGCCACCGAGGCACGCATGGCGGCCTTAATGCGCCGTATGGATTCGATTGAGCTCCAAAACCAACAAAGTGCACCTCACATGTCCACATCTGGTCCAGTTCCTTGTCATTCATGTGGTAGGATAGGTCATATAGAAAGCGAGTGTGAGTCCATTCCTCCTGAGATGGAGCGTGTCAACGCCGTCTATGATAGAGCCAGGAATGACCCATACTCATCATCTTATAATCCTGGATGGAGGAACCACCCCAATTTTTCATGGAACCAAACTAATGCCCCGTGTGGTCCTTCAAACTCCTCTAGACCACCTTACCAATCACACCAACCTCCCATGCATGCACAATCTTATCAGCAACCCCAAGTTCCAAGCACCAACCAACCAGGTTTTCCAAATTCTAACAACTTCGAAACCCGGTTTAATTCGCTTGAGAACTTGACTCGTGGACTTGAGAACTCTATGAAAAAAATTATGTCTACCACAAGTCAAGTTCTCACTTCAAATCAGTAGACCATGAAATCTCTAGAGCTTCAGATGGGCCAATTGGCTCAGTCTGTACATGAGAGAGAGAGATGGTCTTTTCCTAGCCAGCCTGAGGCTAAGCCCCGCATGTACCAACAACAACAAATGCAAAATGAGAATGTGGTACCTCGGGGGAGGCAAGTGAACCATGTGGAGGAACCTGTTCACCATGTCAATTCCATTGTGACCTTAAGGAATGGAAAACAAGTTGACAATCACATTTCCTTGCCACACCCACCACCATCTATGCAGCCCCTCAGTTGGAATGGTGGTGAAGAAGAAGCTGAGGGTGAGGGTAATACACCAAAGCTTTCTTCTCAGGCACAGCAGAAAACCTACCTACCAAAAGCTCCCTATCCAAGTAGGTTAAACAAAAAGCAGAGTGACAACATGGACAAGATATTAGAGGTGTTTAAGCAAGTGAAGGTTAACATCCCCTTGTTGGATGTCATCCAACAAATACCTCAATATGCCAAAGTGTTGAAGGATCTCTGCACAACCAAGAGGAAGACCAATGTTCCTAAGAAAGCATTCTTGGCTGCAAATATAAGCTCTCTTTTGTCCAATCCCACCTACACAAAATACAAGGACCCTGGGTGTCCTACTATTCAGTGTAAGATAGGGGACACTAGATTGAGCAATGTTTTGCTTGATTTAGGATCAGCGGTCAACCTCCTCCCATTCTCTGTTTATCAACAGTTGAACTTGGGAGAATTGAAACCAACTAAGATCACCCTCCAACTGGCGGATAGATCCATTCGTATTCCCATGGGGATTATCGAGGACGTGCTTATCAAAGTTGGAGATTTTATATTTCCAGTCGATTTTGTTGTCCTCGATATCAATCCTGTTGCGAACACCCACTCTCAAATACCTTTGATTTTGGGTAGACCATTTCTGGCAACCTCCAATGCCTTGATTAGTTGTAGAAATGGTCTCATAAAGCTCTCATTTGGTAACATGAGTGCCGAGTTTCATGTGTTCAACTCTGGTAGGCAACAGGAACCCATGGATGAACCTTTAAATCTAAATCTCATCCGCCAATTGGAGAAAGCACCACAAAATCAACGAACACCCCTAACCCCAATGCAACCCGTTGAGAATGTTCGTGGGCCCAGCGAAAACTCATTGCCTGTCTTCGCAATGCAACAGAGTGAGCTGGCCTCGAACATGAATGTCCAAAGGGAGTGTTCGTTGCATGATTCAGTTGAGAGTACTAGTGAGAGTGAGACACCTCATCATATGCCTATACCAGAAGGTGTCTCTACCTCATGTCCCATGGCCATTGAGCCGTTTGAGCTTCATTTTGACTCCAACAAGGACCCACCTATGACCGAGCTTATGCTTGATGATCTAAACGATGGTGGGAGGTCCTTGTTGGATGACTTGGGGAGAAGCCCCATTCTTAGTGATGCAAGTCTGTTGCATCCATCGAATGAGCCTGAGGAACTCATTCCGATGCACCCGCCTATTGGTTGGAGGGTTTTCTTCGATGAGCAATTAAACCCTAGTGAGGCAACACAACTTCATTCTTTGTTGCCCACACCCGACCAATATCATGAGGGGTTCGAGCCTTTCAGCTTTGACCTTTCACCCCTCATGACACCTCAGAGTACCAGTGGAGTTTGCCCATCTCGGCAAGTCTCTGGTCCTCCTGACTTGATGTTCTCATTTGATGTTGCTTGACCAAATGATTATGAGAGTATCTTGGTTGATGTATATATCTTTAAAAAAAAAGAAAAAAAAACAACAAAAAAGAAAAAGAAAAAAAAACAACAAAAAAGAAAAAGAAAAAAAGTGTGTAATAAAAGACTCCTTCAGTGAGCATCGATTGTTGTGGGCCCCAACCCTTGTGTACTTGGGCCCAATCTCTTCACGTATTTATCTCCCTTCTTCAGCTTCTCACAGGTTTTGAAGGAATTTGGGTTTGTGTTCATAAACATGACCCTGAACGTCCCTTTGTACTTCATGTTGGTGAGATCTTTCCTTTTTCATGCATATCTTCATGTAGTATCTTGTTCACATTCATTGAGGACAATGCATGAAGTAGGTGTGGGGGGGTGTTTTACGTGTGTACATAGTCGAGTCTTTTTCCTTTGGTTTTATTTTTGTTTGTTTGTACTGCTAGGGTCATGTTAGTGTGCCGCATTTAACATTGATATATCTGCTTGCCATGATCCTTGGGTGACTTGTCTCCTTTTGCTTGCCGAGTGCTTTAAAATTTTCACATTTCTTTCAAAATCTTCATGTGTTTGCGAAAGAAAATGTTTTTGTGGGTTTTGCGTGTGTTTAGCATGTGCAAAACCGTTGAGAGGCAAAGTAAAAAGAAAGATCCCAAAATTGTCTTGAACTTGATGCATTAGGATTTCTAGTTTACTGGCTTTAGGTCTTATCGAGTCGTTAGGATGCACCCCGGTTTTCCCTCGGGGGGCGTGTAATCATAGGGTTTCAGTACTCAAACATTTAAAGAAGTCCACCCTGAACCTAGTGAGTCAAATAATTCGTGTCTGTTAGTATAAGGAAGTTTGTCGTAGGCAAGGGCCCTTAATCTCTTTTTGTGAAACTTAAGTGTAGGGGTTTTGGTTCCCATATAGATAAATAAGTGGTGTTCTCTCTTCTCGCACGGCTCCTATCACTCGGGAAAGTAGGTCTGAGGGGACTTTGTGCCTGGTGCTTTCGAGTCATCTGACTTGGGATGCGCCGACCGAACTCTCGTTACACGGGTGGTAGGGATCGCCCTATGTGGAGATTTGGGGGAAGGTGTACGTGATAGTGTAAGTCCTCATAGGCAATGATGCACGAAACCTGACCCTGGGAGAATCAAACACCAACCAATAAAATGCTCCAAAGAAAAAGAAAAAAAAAGAAAAAGGAAAAAAAGAAGAAAAAAAGAGTCAAATAAGAACCAAAATGGACTTTACACATTGTATCACATTCAGAAGTTAAGGTTGCCCATGTCTTTCACTTAAGTCCTTGACTAACTCTCACGAATAACTCATTAGGCTAGGTGTGTGGACCGATTACATATATAGAGTCGACCCGTAGTATTACCGCGTCCCATGATCGACAAAATAAGTCCAACGAGTCGTGTAGCTAGATTGATTAATGCATCTTGTTCGGATTTTGTGGGTATATCCGCTGAAAACCCTCAGGAGACAACACTCCTCCTCCTTGGCGACAAGGAGGTTTAACGGCTTGTTGCACGTGCTAAGTGCAACCGTGATTCCTACGAAAGTGAGTTAGGATTTCTTGTTTTTTCGTATGTTTTTCTCTTTCTTTGTTTTGCTCGGGACTAGCAAAATTTAGGTGTGGGGGTATTTGATTGACATCATTTCATGCTTATATTTGTATCTTATATCCATTATCTTTCACCTAAACAATGCTATGTCACGAGTTTTACGTTTAGTTTTCAGGAATAAATAGGTTTGAAGAGATGAAGGATAAAAGGACCCAAAAGCTGGGAAAAAGGACTGAATTGTGAGATCTGGGGACCAAGATGCAAGGAAGAAGGACCTGATTGCAAGACAGAAGGACCTAAGAGCAAAACAGAATACTCCACACCATCATGGGGAGTATTTTACCAATTCGATTCGGGTCGGAGCTCCAACAAGTCAAGTAACCGCATCAAAGACCAACAATACCAGAATTAAAAGCCCACAACAAAAATGAGCAGGATCTGAACCATATAGACCGCCAATTGGCGGTCCAAGACCGCTAATTGGCGGTCCATTTTGGCCCAAATCCGCTCAAATTTCTCCAGCACATGTATTAGAGGATGTTTAGGCTATTTTTGGTATCTGTTTAGTCCCACGTGTGGAGGAGGAGGAGGAGGAGGAGGAGAAGAAGAAGAAGAAGAAGAGGCTGAGAAGGTGTGGGAGTTGGGATCGAAAGGGTGGATTTGAGAAGTATGTTGGCTAGGGTTACAGACATTTAAAAAAACAAAGAAAACACGTCGGTTGTTAGAAACCGACGTGAACCATGGTGAGAAGTTCTTTATCACATTGGTTTCTCCTAAACCAATGTGATAAGGTCCTTTCATGTTGGTTTTTTTAAAAATATGACGTGAAATGCCAACGTTATAGCTTTTTTACCAACAGTGTCATAAGCATTGTTTGGGAACTCTGCATGAACATTTGAAGGGGCTCAAGAGTAGAGACTCTTGGGTCAAACTGTTGTTGTAGAGAAGTCTAATTAGGATAGCCAGATGATGGTGCTTGGTTTTAAGATTGAGTGTGTGGCTGAGACCATTTATGTGGGGGTTGGTTGGGCGTCGCTGAGCATAGAGGGTGATAATGTGGTGGTTGAGATTGATCGTGCGAGCTCTGACTTGGACCTCGATTGTCATCCAAATAAAACTTATAGTGATTGTGCCATACCGGGTTATATGTTTTGTTGTACAGGACGTTACAAGGTCATTGTTGATACGTAGAATTTACATGCTCAACCTCCTGAGAAACGTATGTACAGTCCATGTCAATGTGTCCCATTAGGCCACACTTACTACAGGTGGGATGGCTACTTCAGCTACAGGAGCTCGATCCACCTCGACACACTCTAACATATGCATGCTAGTAGTCATTTTCACCTCAGACAAATTAGTTGAGTCTACTTGGATCTCACTCGACTAGTAGATCTTCCACCCACTGGCTCTCTTATAGTATACCACTCAAGTGTTCGTTCGGCCATGTTTTTGAAGGTTTTCCATGCTACATCAATAGGATTCATTTTAAATCACCCTGACACATCATCTACAACAATGTGTGGGTGTTGTAATTCAGACCCTCATAAACAATTTGGCACAACTTTCAGAGCTCAAGGTCATGATGAGGGCACTGCTGGAGGGGCCTTTAAATCTCTCAAAGAATGAATGAAACGATTCAACCTCAGATTGATATGATTGGAGTACTAATTGACATAATTTCATGCTTATATTTGTATCTTATATCCATTTTCTTACACCTAAGCATTGCTACGTGACGAGTGTTATGTTTGAATTTCAGAAATAAATAGGTTTGAAGAGATGAAGCATAAAAGGACCCAAAAGCAGGGAAAAAGGACTTAATTGTGAGACCTGGGGACTAAGATGCAACGGAGAAGGACCTGAACGTAAGACCGAAGGACCAAAGAGCAAAACAGAAAACTCCACACCATCATGGGGAGTATTTTGGTAATTATATTCGGGTCGGAGCTCCAACAAGTGAAGTAGATACATCAACGACCGACAAAGACATCCAGAAAAGCCCAGAATAAAATCCAGCATGATCCGGACCATATAGACCGCCAATTGGCGGTCCAGGACCACTAATTGGTGGTCTGTTTTGGCTCAAATTCGCTAAGATTTTGGTGGGTCGCGTATTAGTGTGTATTTAGTCCATCTCTGGTATTTTTTTAGTCCCACATCGGGGGATTGTCCCGGATTGCCTTTTTCTTTGGCTATAAATAGAACTATTCACCTTCTATTGTAAACTACCCATTGCTTGGTGGCATTCTCTCTACTAAGGAGTAAGCCTTGAAGCAAAACGCAAGGTGGCGAAGAATGATACCTTCAATGTGAGTCATTGTTAATAAAATAATTGTTCTAGTTTCTTTTAATCTTGTCTTTTAATTCTTGCATGTTTCTTTAGTTTATGTTTCTTTCAATTAGCTTCTTTAATGTTCCTTTCTTCCTTAGTTGAATTTCTTTTCAGTATAATTTTTTATTTTGTTAATGTAGTTAGTGTAATGAGTAGTGAGTAGTTCCATCCCCATTTGGGGGTGGAGAAATATGTGATATGATCATGTAGTGTATTAGGTGTGTGTTATCTTAATCCCTTGAGCCTTATATGATTTCGATAACCATCTAATGGGATTTCACTCTTATCTTTGATATGCTAATGCTCTTGAATGAAGCTTAGCTTATGCTTTGATTAGTGGACCTATTTTATGGGGAATGATAAGGTGAGGATATGGATGGAATTAATATTGGAAACACAATTTGTAGTGTATGTACTCTTGTTGCCTTTACCTTGGTTAATGTCTTATATGTTTTAATGATATAGTCTTATCTTAATTCATGTGGAGGCATAGTAGGGTCTAGTCTTTATACATGAGTTCATTTAACTTCATTCCAATTATTGTCTTGTATGTTTTAATGATATAGTCTTATCTTATTTCATGTGGAGGCAAAGTAGGATTTAGTTTTATGATTTCATGCACTACATGTTGTGAGGAGCATAATTGAACACACACACACATCTTTATATTCACATCATTTCTCTACCCCCTATGGGGTTTAGTTTTATTGCTTATCTACATTTCCTTTTGCATCTTAATGTAGTTTAGTGTAACCAACCATTCTCTCCTTTCTTTACCACTCTCCTTCGAACAAACCAAAAGTTGACACACCTCCCAGTGAACGACCCGTATTTGCCACCGCTTCAACGCAGCCGTGCACTTGCGGTTTAATATAAAACGAATCAATCAAGTGCCACGTGTCGTAATTATTGAGTCTTCCACTGGGGGAATAATCTCTTCAAAACGAATGTGACAAGATCCTCCCAAGACCGTATTGAATTTGTCGGGAGGTTGTTCATCCCTTTTTTTCATGTTATTCTTCAATGCAAAAGAAATCATCTTCAACCAGACAAAGTCGTCATCAAGTTATTGCAGCTTGAACATGGAGCATACTTCCTATAATTTGCGTATAAAGATGCATAAATTTTCATTATTTGGAGTAAAGGTAGGAAGCTTGATCACATATAGAGGTTTCAGCTCATGGTTGTTTCCACGGGTAGGCGGCAAAACTATGCAAAAAGGTTGCATGGACCAAACATGATGGGTCCACTCCCACAACATTATCAATCACTCCTCCATAGGTATTGGTGGTGGTACACCCTTGCCTAAATCCTGACTGAAACCCTCTACCTCCCGAGTCGAAGGAGGAGATTATGCAGTAAACACCATGAGTGAGGGCCCAAACCGATTAGTTCTCTGGGTACCCCAAAGAAGATAACTCATGCTAGACCTAAGCTTGAGGCGGTCTTGGAGGATCCCCATGACCGCTCATCTCAGAAAAAGGATTGACTTTCTCAAGCCGACCACCCTCTCGTGTGGGAGTGCAACCTCGCTTAGAATACCTCAACTAAAAAAACAAATGCTCTCCTCACACTTGTCCCGTTGCACCTTACTAACTACTGCAAGCTTTAAACATGCATATAGAAGGGCAAGAGTCACATATCTCTCACCAACAATCAACAAAAGAAATGTAAAGAAAAGATAAATGAGTGCATGGTCTACAACTGATGCAAGATCTAGATGGAAATCAATCTAATCTTTTGTTTTGATATTTAGAGGTCAAGTTGTCTTAAAAGGGGATCATTTGCATTTAATAGGTTCTAATATTCACAAAGATCATGTATTGAATGAATAGGGAATGAAACAATAACTAAGAAAAGCAAGAAACCACTACTAAACCATGAAGCGTTGAAGGCGAACCCAATCCACCACAAGCAGAGGAAGAGCAGTTTTTGACGTCGCATTTCGTCTGATGTGCTCCCCTGATAACGTGAGTCCCCTATTCACTATAATCACTAGCATACAAATCCAAACAACCAGAAATAAAAAATAAAAATAGAAATCCACGAAAATGATAAACAAGAAGAAATCGACAATTTGCTCCCCAACAACGAGGCCAAAAACTTGTTTCATTGTGAAGTTTAAAACTGCAAGTGCACGGCCGCGTTGAAGCAATTGCAAGTACGGGTCGTGTCCACGGGGAGCTGGAGAGGGTCGTCAACCAAATTCTAGTGGGAAAAGAAGATAAGAACTAACTATGGTTTGAAGAAGTAGATACTAACTATGCTAATTGACAAAGAAAACATAATATGGTTAATCCTGTTGGAGGTGGAGAATGTAGGGAAAAGTGTAGATATGTGATGATGTGTGCACAATTAATGCTAATGTCATGACTAACATGGAAATCTATAATGACCACAATCCAAAGTGTTTCCACGTGGATAAATGATTAGTAGCATATCATACATTGCATTCAAGTTATATATCTTTATTTTACCCCAATTTTGTGCTACTCGAGTGTTTGTTTGATGTGTTTCAGGTTTTAGGTAATAAAGAGGAGAAAGTAACCAAAAAAGGACATCAATGCAAGAAGAAATGACCTAGTTGAAGCATCTTGGACCTGTTTGTTATGCTCAAAGACTCATCTGCAATTCAGTAAAGACCTAGATGAAACCCAAATAGACCTAAGCATAAGGAAAACATTTCTAGTTTAGAAAAATCCCTCATTATAATTATCTTGAGAGGTATTTGGAGAATTAAGACCAAACAGGCTCGAACCAGCGGACCACAAGTGCAAAATACATCACTTAAGTTTATGGGAGAAATAAAGGTAGATCGGAGCCAAAACATCTGTTGGCTTTTTGGCCTTAATCTTATGTTTTGATGATTTAATCAACCGAATCTTAATTAGAGTAGCACACACCATGCATTGCATATATATTGCATGTGCTAACCTCTACAGGTGATCAAGACTCATGGAAGGAAGGAAATCAAGTCAAGATTTGTAATAAAGCTAAATGAAGACTTGTAATCTTGATTTTATTTTGAGTCTTAGGAACATGTGTAAATTGAGCATACAAGAGTTAAAAACCAATCACATACACACTAGGTTCCTTAGAGAAGTCACACACAATATTTAACCTTATTTGGACTTCATTAGATCACCCAAACCTTAGTCGGAAATCACTTATAAACTTAAACCCAGATTTCCTGTGTGAACCGGTCGACCGAACCAGTTCTCAGTTCGACCGGTTTATAACAGACTCTCCACAGTGATTTTACCGAACTCTACCGGTCGACCGGTTCTACCTTTTCGGTCGACCGATCTCGGATTTTAATATGACCCTTTTTCTTGTCGTATTCCTATAACGGTCGTATTCGTATAAAACAAAACTTAACCCCAAAATACATTCGGTAACCGGTCGAACGAAGACCTTGTTTCGGTCGACCGGTGGAACATATTTTTCAGAAATCAAATTCCCTGCTATCGGTCGACACATTTCTCGTTCGACCGATTGACCTTTGTCTCAACCGAATCCCCTGAACGGTCGACCGCCCCTTACTTTGGTTCGACCGATTCACTTAAGTAGAGTTAAGTTTTAGCTCGTTTGTCCGACCGAATATTCTTTTGTTCGACCGTTCTCCTTGAAATCAAGTGAACGGTCGACCGGTTTAGTAGTTTCGGTCGACCGGTTCTGGATAGATTTGCAGCCCGATTTTCTGCTTTGTGTATCTTGCACAAAACCCAATCAAATCTATCCCCAACGGCTAGAAAACCTTAGGAGCTTATAAATAGAGGATCAAGACTTGTTGTTTAGACAACTCTCCAACTCCAATTGTCCCAACTCATTAGAGAGAAACCTCAATCCTCAAAGCTCCCATTTCTACACTCTATAAGCCTAAACTTCACACACTTGATCAATTACTCATCCTACTCAAAGTGTGCTCAATTAGAGAGTGAATCCCACTCAGTTACAAGTGTTGTCAAAAGAAGCAAGGACTTCGGTGAAAGCCTGAAGTGTCCCTCTCGGATTGTGAGAGGAAGAATTCAAGCAAGCGAGGGTTGTTCGCGTTGCTTGTGGTGTAAAGGCGTTCTCTCCCGGCCCGGAACGGGGAGTGGTTAGTGAAGACGTAGGCGGAGCTCGCGGAGTCGAGCGGAGCCTACAAGAGAGGACTAGGACCCGGGTGGGGTGCCGAACCTCTATAAAATCCCCCGACTTCTTGTGGTTTGCATTACTTTCCTACACTTGCTTGTTTTGTTTTTAATTTCCGCTGCGCATATCGATTGCTTAAACAAGTAGGTGATTAGATTAATAGTGATTATTGGACCCATAACCCACACGATCCTACAACATCCACCACTGGCGGATCATTTTAGTCCAAATTCTGCAAGTTTCTCTTGTGGCTCGAACGTGTTTATTTAGGTGCACCAGACTAAAGAGAAGTTCATTACAACCGTCGGATTGGTTCAAGATTCATCTACACCACTCTTTCTTCTATAAATAGCAATATTTCACCTACCTTTCTGCTTCTTCTTAGCCTCCACCATTAGAGTAGCTTAGGTTTTACCCAATTTGGGCAGTACATAAAAGTGGGCTTTGAAGCTTGTTATGTTACTCTTTCGCTAATCTAAAGGTAGATTTGGATTCCTCTTGTCATTAGCTTTTTTCTATCTAATTAGTTTTTTTTATTTTGTTGGTTAGTTTTCTAATGAAAGTTTGAGGCCATGTTTAGTCTTAATATCTTGCTTTCCATGCTTGTTATTATGATTAGTGAGTAGATCACACTCATTTAGGGTGGAGGTGATGTAGATTATGTGATGTGTTAGTTATGGGTTCTTCTTATCTTATGTTATTTCATATACTTAATGTAGATTAATGCATGTAACTTGGATTAGATGTGATAATGACCACACAAGGTACTTGTCTCGTGCTAGATCTAGAGTTTATCTTGTTGCTTGTAACTTATCATCTTGTTATGGTAAATGACTTGTTATGTATGGATGCTTGATTAGTAGAGAATGCATGAATATATTGAGTTGTATGGATGGTTATTTAATGTCCTAATGTCCACACTAGGTACTTAGTTCATTCTTGAGAATCCAAAGTGCATCTTAACTTCATATCTAACTATATTAGTCATGTATTCATGTAAATATAGTTGATGTTAATTAGACTAAACACTAGTTTCTAGTTGATTTCACCTACTCTACACACTTGTGCCTCATGTAATCAAGAACCACTCACTCTAACACACACACCTACCTACACACATGCACTCCATGGTGGTTTAGTTTAATTGTTGATTCGTTCCTCATTATTGTAGTTAGTTTACCATAATCACCTCATTCTCCTCTCATTTCCCACTCGAGTATGGTAATCACAACAATACTCATAACTCTTTGAAGTTAGACTCGTATTTGTCACGTCTTCACCAAGGACATTCACTTGTAATTATTAAAACGATCAATAAATTTTTGGAACCGTTGTCAGGGAGTTGGTCGTAGTCGTTGTTGTTTCCACCATTTTGGTGGGTTTTTCTTACATCTTCTTTTAGTTTTGTTACTGGACAAAGGAACGAGTGGAGAGGGCACCTCGTAGAAGCAAGGAAGCATCTAGGAGGTGTTTGAGGACCAGTGTCCCCAAATAATCCGCCAGTGGCAGATTTTGTGAGTTGGTTTCTCTTTCTGATTCACCTATAGCTTTGTCTTCTTATTATTAGTTGATATATGGCACTTTCCGCTTCATACATGCTTCGTTTTGATTCCAAAAATTAATTTTAAAAGCATATCCCCATCTTTAAGACAAATTGGACACTAAAACTCAAAGCAAAAGAGTAGATGAGTGTCATCTAGGTCATGCACCATACATATACCTTGGACACATATTGTCTTTCCTTTGCTTTACTTTCTTGTTGTTGATTGCTAGCGAGAGGTATGGTCCTTCTTGTAGGATTTCGTGTCCCCATATATGTACATAATTTAAAAAAATTAATAGAACATACAAGATCGATTTCATACTTTCAACAATTTTATGTACATTACTTTGTGTTTATTCTAATATCATGCGGTCCTACATATATTAAAATAAATCACAAAGCGAGAATCATACCCAAAGGTTCTCTAAAACCTTTTGAAAATCCGGAGTCGCGTTGCCCGTTTAATGGCTCGCCGATTCGCCTCCAAGTGTTCACCAAACTCTAAACAAGATTAGAGAGAAAGGAGCTAGCCAATTAATCTCTAATTAGGCTTAGAATCTAGCTAATATCCCTCTTTAAGCTCCTGCGATTTTCTATCTCCAAAACTTAAATTACTAAGAGATTTTTGTGGTGGTTAAGGGAGAGATTAATGAGACAAAGAATTTTTGCATTAACATAAACAAGTACGATGAGGGGTCCTTTTATAGGATTCCAAAACATCATCATCAAGAACTATTCTTTAGTCATGATCTCTTGCTTATTCTCTCTTAAAATTAATCTCTAATTGCCACATAAGCACCCTAAAAATGTTTTATTAAATCTGGAATTAATCCAACCCATGATCTAATTAATCTCTTAATAATTCATGCAGAAATCGCACTGTTCGGTCGACCGAGAAATTTTCTCGGTTAACCAAACCATTCGGTTATAACACATGTTTGGTGCACCGTGAGATAGACGGTCGACCGAATCCGCATGAGAAAAATTCTATGGAAAAATTCGGACGAACCACGACTTCTCTTCGGTCTACCGTTGACTCACCAAAATTTCTCCTGGAGCATAGTCATCGGATGACCGTGTCACCTTTGGTCTACCAAAAATACTTTTTCTCGGTTGACCGTTCACACTCGGTTAACCGAACCCGATTGTCCAGACACTCTAGACAATTTTGGTCAACCAATTGTGCTTACCCGTTCCCCATTCGGTTAACCGACCCGAAGATTCCCCGGTCGACCGAACCATGAACAGTTCTCCGTGTTTGACCCCGATTTTGCCTTTGTCAAATTTTGGATTTATTTCCAACAAAATCTGATCTTTTGGGGTTTTTAGCAAATTCATATCTTATGTAATATATCATCTTGTGTAATATTAAATTATTACACCCCATAATATACACACCTCATATGAATTTATTATGATTCTAATTATGTCAATTCTCATGACATATTGATTTTATTCGTTCACCACATGTGTCCCTTTTTCACATGAAACCTGACACATCACATGAACTCAAAATCTAGCTTCTTGTTTCCCAGTTTTGTGTTGTGACCTATAGGAGGATCTAAGCCTAATTGGCAGCGATATTAAACAATTAATATCTCAAACTATAAGCCGTATCTAGCTACACATTATAGTTACCCAATTAGCATAGATGTCTTTGTTCCACTCGAACTACAACACGATCCATCTAGTGATGTAAGTGTACCACTTGTGTCCGTCCCTTGCCTCACGATATTAAGAATATATACAAAGTAGAAATGTGTCACATTTGTATTATATTCATTTCTTGATCTCTTTAAGATAATTATAACTATGTAACTTAACTCAAGTTACATTGTGCACATTATAATTTTGCTTTATCAAGGGGCCCACTAATATCATCACTCAATTAAGAGGGGCAACAATAATCTTGTGACTAGCTATCTTTTCCAGCACAAGTCATGTTCAATCAACTATTGCCTTTATCACTATACCCATTGATAGCTTTTGACAATAATTAAATTAAGCATTTCTTGAGTGAAAAGATATAAGTCTCATATCTTAGGATCCAAGACACAGTAAAATAGTAATGACACGAAACATAATTCCATAATGTTTTACTTGTTAGGTCTATTCAATATATAAAAGTAATCTTTTCCTCTTTCATATACTCGTGTCGTCAATTATTTGTAGAGCTACAATAATCGATGACCAACACGACAATCTTATCTCGGTGATTAATGTTCCATGTTAATTACCATGATTGTGAATAACTTTTGATTTATGTAAACCATTATCTTTTAGAGCTCTACGGTTAAGGACCAAGCGTCTCTTCCTTAACACTTCCAAAGGACCAATACCATAATCAAGGAACAAGATGTTTGCACATCCAATTCATAATAATTGACATATAAAAGTAAAACTTTTAGAACACATTCCTTTCACTTCTTAACTCATTCATGCATTAGTTCGCATGCATTAGTAAGTAAGGTTGCATTGAAATAAGGGTGAGGTGAGTGTTTGATTGGAGGGATTTATTGCTAGTTTAGGGATCAAACTATTCTAAGGGGGTTGTCCCATACAAGATAAGGTGGGAGATCACCACTCATTTCTTTGCCCCAAAAATCACACTAATCAAAAGACTTAATTTAAAACTAAGTAGACATCTACCCCTAGGATTCGGGCGCACTTAGGAGACAATCTCATTCTCAACGTCGTGGTCTGAACATCATCGTTTTCTTACTTGCATTGAGACTTTTGGGACCTCTAGGACTTGACTTTCTCATTCGCTTTGTGAGCTTTGGCTTGTAGGATTTCATGCCCATGCTTGGGTTTTTTTTATACACAAGCAAAATCGTTTTTCATATTATTTCAACAATTTTATGCACAAGACTCCCTTATGGCATTTCAATAAGATATATTCTACATAATATTAAAATGCACAACTAGATCACACCAAAAAGGATTGTCAAACACTTTTTAATTGTCAGAAGTCGAATTGCACCTTGAATCCCCTATGGACTTTTCTACAAGTTTTCCCAAACTCTTAACAAGATTAGAATGATCAAAGCTAACCAATCTAATCTAATACAATGTTAGAATCTAGCTAATAACCCTTTAGTGCCACCAAGGATTTAATCTCTCAAACGTGGACCTAATTAATTAAGAGAGATTGTATAGATAGAGAGAAGATAGAAAAGGCTCAATTTTTCTATTTGTTGCCTATATCAAAAATGGAGGAGAGGTCTATTTAGAGTGTATTCTTAAATCACACCATGTGTATAACCCACCTACCCATGATCCATATTAATCTCTCCTCTCAACTAATCATATTCTGAAACATAATCCTCCTATAACTTCCATTGTCCAAGATAGATTAAATCCATCCATTGACCAGCAATAATCTCTTATTAATATGGGAAAAAACATGGGCAAACCGTCGAACAAATCGTCCAACCAATCGACAATTCAGTTATCTAGAAAAGTTTGTAATAATTTTGGTCGAACTGATTGCCACTTCAGTCGGCCATTTTGCTACGAGGAAAAGTCGCTGATAATTTTGGTCGGACTGTGTTTCATATTGGTTGACTGTGCCATTATCAAGAAAGCTCCTGATAATTTCGGTCGAACCAGGAACCACCTCGGTCGAATGTTCGCTTACCGAGAAAGGTCCTAATAAATTCATTCTCTAAGAAAATGTCATCCCTATCAAATATCACTCGATTGGAAAGAGGTTTTCTGCCAAATGTATATAGAAGTATTTATCCTCTTTTAGTTGAAGTTTGGTTGACGTAGGCCTCACAACTCCAAGTCTTAAGAAACTTGAGCTTGAGTATTTTACCACTCCACAGATCATATGACATTTTCTCTATGGATTTGGATGGGACATTGTTCAGTTTATAAGATGTAGCTTGTAGTGCGTAACACTAAAAGTTAAGTGGTAATTTAGATTAAGTCGTCATTGATCGAACCATGTCGAGCAATGTCCTATTTCTCCATTCAGATGCACCATTCCACTGAGGTGTACCAGGTGGAGTGAGTTGTGTTTAATACCACATTCCTTTAGGAATGAGTCAAATTCGGTAATCAAGTACTTACCTCCACGATCGATTCGTAAAGATTTGATTTTCTTATTGAGTTGGTTCTCTACTTCATTCTTGAATTCTTTGAACTTGTCAAGGGATTCACTTTTGTTCCTCATTAGACAAATGTAACTGTAATAGCTATAATCATCCATGAATGTTATGAAGTACCTATAACCATTTCTTGCACTTGTACTCATTGGACCACATACATCAGAATGTATCAAATCTAGCAAGTTATTTGCTCTTGGACCTTTCTTCTTGAGAAGTCTCTTGGTCATTTGCCCATAAGATAAGGTTTGCATGTCTCCAATGATTTAAAATCAATGGGACGAAGAAGATTAGCTTCCTGCAATATCTTGATGCGTTTTTCATTGATGTGACCAAGACGATAGTGTCATAAGATTGTATCATTTATGTGAGTCATTTTGAGTCTTTTGTTATTGATGTTTAAGACTTGTCTATTATTTAGTTCAAGAAAATAGATTCCATTTCTCATTAAAGCATTTACATTAAAAATTACATTCTTCGATAAAGACATGCAAGAGTTTGAAATGTTCATTACAAAGCCATCCATATCTACACATGATACGTATATAATATTCTTACTAATGAAAAGTACGTAATAGACATTCTTCAAACTTTAAATTAAACCACTAGATAAATTACGATCCACGGAGCCTTTTGCAATCACAGCGATACTTGCAACATTTCTGACCTTCAAAATCATCTCTCCTTTAGTAGTTGCACATTGGAAATTATGTGAGCATAAGATCCTTTATCAAGTACCCAATAATGGATGGAGGTGGCTAAATGTATTACAATAAATAAAAAATTGGCCTTTTTGGGGTGCTTACGCTCAATCCCCCATTGTCAAGGTCCTCCTTGTACTTGGGACAATTCGGGTGGATGTGTCCTTTTCCACCACATTGGTAACACTTCCTATCGGGAGTTGGAGATTTTGAAGATTTCCCCTTAAGGCGCTCATATGAGCACCTGCTACTCCCTTGTCCTTGATTGATGCCTATTTGGTTAATTTGTCTTTCCCTTTACCCTTGGCGATCTTTTTACTTCCACCATAAACTACTAGGACATTTTTGTCCCTGCCCTTTCCTATATCAACTTCAATAGTTTTGAGAGCATTATGAAGCTCCTCAAGACTCACCCCATTTTCACGCACATGGTAATGCATGATAAAGTCCTTGTATGACGGGGCTAGAGAGCCAAGAATCAAATCTTCCACAATGTCCTTGTGCATCGCGGGGTCCTTGCATTGTTAGAAAATGCATGGACACAGATGTTCTCTCCACCATGTGAGTTCTATGGTGGTCTTATAGTGCTACTTTCTATCTATCCATAAACATCTTTTTGAGAGCTTCCATGGTCTTCTTGGGTTTTGAGTCCAAGTATTTCACTTGAAGCAAGTCACCCATGGAGGCAAGCATGAGACCGTCAACTTGGTTCTCTTGGTCTTCCCACTTTGTTGCTGCCCCACGCTCAGCATCAGTTTTCTTCTCACTTAATTTTGGGCTTTCACCATCAAAAATGTAACATTTTTTTTAAACTTTAACACAATGGTGAGCTTGATCTGCCAGCTATTGAAGTTGAAGCTCAATCATGGATTGCACAATAGGTTGAATGTTCAACATGCTACAAAATAATTTATAAGGTTTTTATGTCAACTTTATGTTTATAAAATCTATACTACAAATAAATAATTAATTGTTTTCATAATTACAGTCATACAAGATCCTATCATTCATAACATAGACTAGCTAGGGGCTATGATTTATGTCAAAAACTCAAAGTAAGAAACCTTTTCTAATCACAACCATTTGAAGAATTTACAAACTTTTCGTATTTTTCAAACTTTATAATTGTTGCCATTTTAATTAACGGGGAATTTGATCCATCCTCCTAAGAAAAACTCTCTTTCTCAAAATCGAGTGAGGGCTCAAGTTTTGTTAAGAAAACTTATTTCATTTGATATGAGATACAATTGTCCATTATATCCATGAATAAATACACTTTGTGTCCATTTAAGGGTAAAACTCACTTTATGCATTTATTAATGGCACAACAATGTCCATCCTTACATCTCCCACTAAGGGTGAGTAGAACATTTCTCGATCGGTGAGTTTAAGTGGATGAAATAAGAAATAAAGATCTTCTTAATTTTTAGTTTGGACAATTAAACAATTCATATGTGATACTAGAATTTAGGTTATCATGTTTGCATTCATTCATACCTATCCCAACCATTTAATCATTCAATCACATACAACCCAAGCTCATAAACATAAAGTAAATTCATTCACACAAGGGTGTGAGTTTATATTCCCGTGTCCTTGACATTCTCTTCTTCTTCTTCTTGCACCGTGAATGTAAATATTGGATAATATTTAATGCATGTCATAATTTGAATCTTAACAAAATTGAATTGGCTAGTGGAAGTCCTATATATAAAGTCCTATCTTATCCATGCATACAATAGGCTTTTACATATACAATAAGCCTTGAGACTAATTAATAAAAAACATTATTAATTACACAAATTATTTACATATCATAGATCAACACGATGCATTGATGGGAACATATAAAACTCACTTATTCCAGCAAAACATGGTAAGTGCAACAATTCTGCATATGCTATTTTATGCTATTTAGTTGATCCTACATCTCTTAATTAAATAATTCGAAAATTATTTGAAATCCTTTAAAAATGATTCAAGCATTCATAATTCATAATTCAAAATACAAAAAATATTTGAATCAAAGTTTACTTTTATTTCCAAAAAAACTTTTAAGGAAAATAAACTTATTTATACATTTTGTTTTGTCGATCCCAAATAGAATAATCATTTATACAAAATGAAAATTCCACACATTTAGACTCAAGTCTAAAAACTCGATTCTAACATTCATATTACATGTTTTAAAATATTCAAAACCCTCAAAAGAATAATTAGAATCAAAATCGACAAAACATTCCTATTTTCTTTATTTCACCTTAAAGATCTGAATTAATTCATTGATCTTAGTGATTAATACATTTTCTAACATTAAAACTAATGTATAAAAATAAGAAACATAAAAAATCCAATGTTTCAATTTGATGCATCCATCAAAATGCTAAAAGGACTCAAAAAGATAGAATTCATGAATTGCTTAATTAAGAGATGGTAAAGTAAACATAATCAAATAGCCTAATTATTGAAAAAAATGAAGAAAAGCTCTAATACCATTGTAGGTTGAGGTGCCCATGCTTGAGTTTTTTTATACACAAGCAAGATCATTTTTCATATTATTTCAGCAATTTTATGCACAAGACTCCCTTATTGCATTTCAATAAGATATATTCTATATAATATTAACATGCACAAATACATCATACCTAAAAGGATTGTCAAACCCTTTTCAATCATTGAAAGTCAAATTGCACCTTGAATCACCCGTGGAATTTTCTCTAAGTTTCACCAAATCTAATACAAGTTTAATAACCCCTTTAATGCCACCAAGGATTGAATCTTTCAAGCACTCAATTAATTAAGAGAGATTGGATGGATGGAGAGAACATAGAAAAGGCTGTATTTTTGTATTTTGTTGCATATCAAGAATGAAGGAGAGGTCTATTTATTATAGTGTATTCGTAAAACCACATCATGTGTATAAGCACCTACACATGATCCATATTAATCTCTCCTCTCAACCAATCATTTTTTGACTCATCATCCTCCCATAACTTCCATTGTCCAAGCTGGATTAAATCCATCCATTGACCAACAATAATCTCTTATTAATATGTGCAAAAATGTGGGCCAACGGTCGACCAACCGGTTATCTAGAAAGGTTCCTGATAATTTTTTGGTCAAACTGATTGCCACTCCGGTCGACCGTTTTTCTACCAAAAAAGTCCCAAATAGTTTTGGTCGGATTGTGTTTCATATTTGTCAACCATTCCATTACCAAGAAAGCTCGTGATAATTTCGGTCGAATCAAAAACCACATCAGTGGATTGTTCCCTTACAAGGAAAGCCCCTGATAATTTTGGTTGAACCGCGTGTCCAGCCAGTCAACCATTTCCAAACTTAAAAGTTAATGTTGAATTTGATCGACCAGTTTCCGAAAAACATTCAACCGTTTTTATCTGTTTTTGCCTTCACATGTTTTGGATCAATATTCAACAAAATTTGAGCTTGAGGGTTTTAGCAAATTCGTATATTATAATGTTACTAATTACATTATATTAGGTCATATATTATCATATATAATGTCAACATTATACCCCATAATATATACACATCTCATACAAATATATTTGTTATTCTAACCATGTTGTTATTACGACATATTGATTTTATCATTTTACCATATGTACATCATTCAATATATCACATAAATGTAAAATCGCATTTCTTGTTTCCCAGTTTTGTGGTGTGACCTATAGGATGATCTAAGTTATGTTGGCAATGACATAAAATACTTCATATCATAAACTATAAACGGTATCTAACTACACATTATAGGTACCCATTTAACAAAGATGTTTTGTTCTCTAGAACATAACACGATCCATTTAGTAATATAAAGTAATATCACTTGTGTCTATCCCTTGCCTCATGATATTAGGAACATTTTACAAAATAGGAATGTGTCATCTTTCTATTATATATTCTTTTCTTGATTTCTTAAGCAAATTATAAATATGTAACTATACAAAGTCTCATTGTGCACATTATAACTTTTGTTTTATCAAAGGGCCAAATAATATCATCACTCAAGTCAAGAGGGACAATGATAATCTTTTGACCTATAACTTTCTCCCGCATGAGTTATATATAACCAACTAATATCTTTATCACTATCATAATGACAGCTTTTGATAATAATCAAATTATATATTTCTCATGTGAAAAGGATATAAGTCTCATATATTAGGATTCAAAGACACAATGAAAACATTAATAAAACAAACACAATTACATAATGTTTAATTTATTAGGTCAGTTAAATATATAAAAGAACTCATTTTCCTCTTTTATATACACACGTTGTTAAATATGTAGAGCTACAATACCTATTTAACCAACATGGCAGTCTTATCTCGGCAATTAATGTCTCATGTTAATCACCATTATTGTGAATTACCTTAGATTTATGTAAAGCATTATCGTGCTCAAGTTGTAATGACGACAACACGAGAAACAACGATTGAGTCGGAAGAGGATGACAATGCTAACGACATAGAGGGGATGATAAATGATGTGGTTGAAGGTGGTAAGTTTAGAATCGATTCCTTGAGACCGGGGATCACAAATTATGCTCAGAAGTTTCTTGCCTATATGAAGGATGGAGATCAACCGTTGTATCTTGGGTGCAAATCTGAATTGACGAAATTATCTTTCGTCATCAAAGCAGTTCACATGAAATGCACAAGTAGATGGATGGACACAATGTTTGATAAGTGGTTAGCATATCAAGAAGAACTACTTCCAGAGGGAGCTTGCCTTGCTGAAGGATACGTATGAGACGAAAAAGTTGGTTGCCAACTTTGGGTTTCGGTATGAAAATATCCATGTCTGCAAGAATCATTGTAGGTTGTACTGGAAAGAAAATTAGAATGTTGATTCATGTTCTGTGTGCGGGGAATCTCATTGGGTAACCATATAAGGGGAAGATGAATTAGAAACTGAAAATTCTGGAGTCCAAAAAGGCAAAAGAATTTTAGTGGTACTTGTGCGGTACTTTCCATTAAAGCCAAGACTCCACAGGTTATATACCATTGTTGATATTGCCAAGTCGATGAGATGGCATGCGGAGGAACAATAAAAAGATGGAAAATTACATCATCCGTCTTATTCTGAATGTTGGGCCGAATTAGACAACAAACACGCTTCTTTTGTTTCAGAATTAAGAAATGTGACGCTAGGTTTGGCATCAAATGGGTTTCAACCATTCAGTCAGACGCAACATAGTATTTGGCCTGTAATGCTCGTGCCTTATAATGTCCCACTATTGGTGAAAGAGAAAGTGACGACCAATGGTTGGTCGTTGTGCAAATGTTGCCAAGGGATTTATATAGTATGGAGAAAGAAGCATCTGAAGTCCCCAAGTAAGGGCGAGGAAATCTTATACAAGATAGAGTCGAACTTGATGATATTAATTTGGTTGATTTTGTTAGAATGGATTTAGAACCAATCATGGAGTAGTACATCCTTAGGGAAACAAATGTAATGACAAAACTTAATATTGTGTATCAATATATTTGTATTTTATAAATTTCATTTTGTATTTGATGAATAGATTTGTAGGTATGATTAGACGTGAGGCTTCACCACCGCACTCTGACAGAGACAGTGTTAGGCATAGACGTCGACGACGTCAAGCGCAGGATGCCCAATAGATAGCCAATGATGCAGTCTATAGTGGGAATATTCCTAGAACTTTGACATTTGCAGCCAATACTGGGGATGTGCCTAGTACGAGTAGGTATGGTAAATCCACACAGCTGCTGGATGACTGAAGCTCTACTGTTTAGCATTAGATAGAGTTCACACCGGAAGGTATACCTATAGGAAAACATGTCAAGCGCTTCCAAAATTTTATTGGGACGATAGCCAGGAGGACACAGGTACTACATCCTCGTTATTCAGACTGGAGATTGGTGCCTAAGAAAGATAAGGATGTGGCATGGCAGCAATTGATGGTAATATTAAATACGTACTTATATAATATTAGTATTCATTTCAGTTGAAAACTATTTTTATTTTTTTCCACAATCACACTGGACAGTTCCAAAGGGTTTTAGAGCAAAAATTATGAAGGCTCTGAACACCAAATGGAAAGAAAATAAGTATCAATTATATCTTGATGTTGCATATCTGGCTACTAGACCGCAACATATTTCCAAGGAGGATTGGTCTACTCTCCTGAACTACTGGTCCAGCGAGATGTTTATGGTAAATTTATAGTAATTTTAGTTCAATTATAATAAATGATTGAAAATTCTAACAATTTGGTTATATTTCTAATAAAGAAAAAGAACAAGACTAATAAGAAAAACCGAGCGCATTTAGTCATACCACACTAGTTTGGTACCAAATCGGTGGTGCTACACAGGGAGAAGATGGTGAGATATTATTTATATTTTTCAATTTCTTACATATTCATTATTTTTTTAAAATAAACTGAGTCAATATTAATATTGCACATTGTAGAAAATCCTGATGCTCCTGAGCCAAATTGGGTAGATATGTACATCCAGCTTGCATGACAAGACAAACCCTTAAGCTGCGGCCATTATTGTATATTGAATATTAATGTTTGTTTTAAATTAGTTAATTTTATTTGATATCTTTATTTGTGAATTTATGAGATTTTTTCTTTTTGGAACAATTACAGGTTATTCGAGGACCAGGTGAGACGAGTTCTCAGGGTTTTATCAATTCGAAGACTATTGTCGAGGATCTGGTCGGAACTCTACTTTGTGAAGGGCACGGACGTGTGAGGATGTATTCTAGTCTCGTCACCCCAACTGACATGTACCGACCACACGGGACACCCAATCCAAGAGTGACGTGAGAGTTTAGGTTGAGAAAGATCAAAAAATGAAGTGGATGGAAAAAATGCTAACTGAGATGAAAAAGAGGCTCGCAAACATGGAGTCATTGATGGAGCAATTGATAGCAAAGGGGGTTATAGTAGTGAGGTATTATATTTCTAATTTTATAAGTTTTACATTTACAAAGTAAGTTTATATGCCTAATATTCTTCATGTATAATGTTTAAATCGTGCAGGATTTTAATGTTACATCTATTTGCACACCACCTCCTCCGCTAAGTCGAGATACCAACGACAGTCCATCAGGCGGAGCAGACACGAGAGGTTTGACAACGTAGTCTTTCTATTTTTGAATGTTGTTTGATTATGTTTATTTTAAGCATTTTTACTTTGTATTGTTAAATACTAATTTCAATGAAACTTCAACTTTTATTTTAGAGTTTATAAGTGTGGTATTGTATGAATGCTTGGATTACGATTTATAAATCTTTGAAGAAAATGATGATTCAATTGCGAATGTATGATTGTTTGAGTTATGAATGTTTGAGTTGTGAGCAATGAATGTTTGAGTAGTGAGCAATGAATGTTTGAGTTTTGATGAATGATTTGTGAATGACAATTGAATTGAGTTGTGACGAGATATTTGTTTGAACAGGGATAATCGGAACCCAGAACGAGCAAACAAACATTTTCGGGTTCTGGATAGGGCCTACACTGATGAAATGTATCCGTCGGTGTAGGTTGTTTCATTTCTTTATGGTCAAAATGGACCAACGGCAGATATTCGTCGGTGTTCGTCATGAGAGACGTACACGGACAGGACATATCCGTCAGTGTAGATCATAGATATTTCCCACCGACGGGACTTATCTGTCGATGTACATGGACTTCCGTCGGAATATATATTTGTCGGTGCACTCTACACCGACAGATACACCAACAAATATGTCCATCAGTGGACAACAGTAACAGACAATCCATTGGTGCATATCCATCGGTGTTATATGGAATCGATGAAACAAGGCAAGATATTTTTACGTAAATTTTCATGCCAAAATGAACACTGACGGCGAATACCCTTCAGTATATCCATCGCAGTTGTGCAACACCAACGTTTAGAATCATCGACGGAGACGTTTCTGTCGGTTTAACGATTCACCGATGGAACGTGGAGTACACCGATGGATAAGTACCTTCGGTGTATCCCTATATTGTAGTAGTGCTACACACCTCGACTCCTTGGGGAATTAGTTTAATTGTTGCTTCATTCCTCGCTTAGTGTAGTTAGTTTATAATAATTACCCCATTCGCCTCTCCTTTCCCACTCAAGTATGGTAGTCAAAATAATACTTCCAACTCCTTGAGGTTCGACCCATATTTGTCACGTCTTCACCGACATCGTGCTCTTGAGGTTATTAAAACAATTAATCAATTAAGGTTTATCATCATCATTAAAATATAGAAAATACTTCTCAAAATAAGTACAAAGATAAGCACATGATTCCACATGTCATCCTTATCTTTTTATCCACTAAGATCTTATCCCCATCTCATAATTCCCTATTAAGTATGCTTACTAACCAACACATGTGCTAAGTTTCCATTAGGACCACAAACACATCAAAGGTAATAGTAGAAATCCCTCAAAATGGCTATGGAAATTAATCATGTAAGATTAAGATTAAACACATACACATCAACTACATTCATACTTCACATCATCCTCCACCCCTAATGGGGATGGACTACTCACTAATCATATCAATACAAATAAAACAATAAAGTTAAAACACCACTTGGACAAGTAAATAAATTTAATCTAACAAAGATAATTGAATAAAAATTGCATCAAGTAAAAGATAAGAAAACAATAAGAACAAAAAAAATCAAAACTAAATTAATGAAGAAGAGATTACAAACCTTCCTCTTCATCCCGTTCACTACTACTAAACAAGAAAGAAACCTACTAACGAGCAAATCGATTGCTTACAAATTTTATTTAGAAGATTAGAAAGTCTTGGTTAATCTGGGAGAAATTTGATGGATAAAAATCCAATAAGAGTGACCTGGAGTGCTTCTGCCCAAATACTCGACCTACTAACAACATTTCAGGCTTAGCTAACTTGGACCATCCACCAGCAACGCATTAAAATTCCACCATTGGCGGATCTAGTTGACTGGATCAGACTTTTCTTCTTGCAAGTCCTTTTTACTTCATTTCTCTTCTTTATTACCTAAAACCTGAAATACATGCAACACAAACCCGAGTAACACAAATACAGGGTAAAAGAAAGAATATATAGCATGACTGCATGGATGATATTGTTGGATTTCGTCCCATGCTGATGTGTATAATTTTAAAATTTTATATACTCAAGCAAGATCGTTTGCATATTTTACAACAAATTTATGTACAAAACGTCCTAATTGTATTTCAATATACATTATATACTAATTAGTATTGAAATACACAAGTTGATCATACCTAAAGAGTTGTCAAACTCTTTTGAATCATCGGAAGCTGGGTTGCACTTGAATCGCCTCGGAATTTCCTCCAAGTGTTCACTAAACTCTAAATAAGATTAAAGAGATCACCGCTAGCAAATAAATCTTTAATGCAAAGTTAGAATCTAAATAATAACCCCTTTAATGCTTCAAAGATTTTAATCTCCAACACTTCTATTAAACTAAAGAATTTTCGAATGGGTGAGATGGAGAAAATATGGAGAGAATTTGCATTCATACATACAAAGCGAGGGAGGAGAGACCAATTTATAGGGCATCCTCAAACCCACATCATGTGCAAACCACTTACACATGATCCCTTAATTATCTCTTCTCTAAATCAATCATATTTTGACACATCATCATCCCTTAACATCATTTGACCAAGTTGGATCAAATCCAACTCGTGATCAGAAAAAATTTCTTATTAATGCAGTAAAAACCGTGAGCCAACAGTCGACCGAAACTCCCATTCGGTCAACCGATTTGTTAGTCCAAAAACTCCCTCATATTTTTGGTCGGACTGTGTTTCATGGCGGTCAACCAATCCCTTACCAAGAATGCTCCTGATATTTTCAATCGAACCATGAAACACACCGGTCGACCGTTCCTTTACCAGGAATGCTCCTAACAATTTTGGTCGACCAACGTGTCCAGTCAGTCGACCGTTTTGAACTTAAAAAGTTTCTGTTAAATTCGGTCGACCGGTTCCCAAAAAACATTCAACCGTTTTTCACTGTTTTTGCCTTTATCAAATTTTGGATCAATATCTGACAAAATTTGACCTTTGGGGTTTTAGCAAATTCATATGTTATAATGTTGTGAATCAAATTATATTATATAATATATTATCATATAAAATGTCAAAACATTATACCCCATAATATATACATATCATAAGAATTTATTTGTTATTCTAATCATATCGTTATCATGACATATTAATTTTGTCATTTTACCATATGTATTTTATTTCATATCATATGAAATTTCATACATCACATAAAACACAAAATTATATATTTCTTGTTTCTCAATTTTGTGGGGTGACCTATAGGAGAATCTAAGTTATATTGACAATGATATAAAACACTTCATATCAAATACTATAGGCGGTATCTAGCTACACATTATACTTACCCAAATAACAAAGCTATTTCGTTCACTTGAACTAAACACGATTCACTTAATTATATGAAATAATATGACTTGTGGTTATCCCTTGCCTCATGATATTAAGAATATTATACAAAGTAGGAATGTGTCATTTTTATGTTATATATTCTTTTCTTGATCTCTTAAGCTAATTATAAATATGTAACTATACATAAGTTATATTATGCACATTATAATTTTGCTTTATAAAGGGGCTCAATAATGTCATCACTCAAGTCAAGAGGGACAATGATAATCTTTTGGCATATGTCATTTTCCTACACAAGTTGTATATAACAAATTAATATTTTTATCACTATACGTGATGATAGTTTTTGATAATAATCAAATTATATACTTCTCATGTGAAAAAGACATTAGTCTCATAACTTAAGATTCAAAGACGTAATGAAAATATTAATGACACAAACACAATTCCATAATTTTTATTTATTAGGTCTATTCAATATACGAAAGACAACATTTTCCATTTCATATACCCATGTTGTTAAAATATTTGTAGAGTCACAATATCATTTAACCAACGTGAGAATCTTATCTCAGTAATTAATGTTCCACATTAATCACCAAGATTAATGTATTATCTTTTACAACTCTAGGTCAAGAACTAAGAGTCTCTTCCTTAACATTTTCAAAAGACGAATATATTAATCAAGTAACAAAATGTTTATACATTAAATTCATAATAAAAGACATATAAAAGAATACTTTTAGAACACATTCCTTTCAGATATGCTATTAATCAAATGCCCAACTATAAGTTGACCAAAATTGACCTTAAAATACATATGCCGCATGAAGATTTTGGTCATCCGAATCTTGGCAATTCATAGATTTTTTATTTATTTAAATGGTAATTTTGCATGAAATACAAGTGTATCAACAAGTATGAAAACATAAAATATGATCTATTGAAGTTCATTAGCACTAGTCATATGATGTTCTTGCCTTATCATCTTAAATTGATCGATACAAATGTTTTGGTAAAGATATCTATCCGCAAAATAATCACGTGTTGGAATAAATGGAAGAACTATGTAACCATTAGAAGTATTATCTCTCAGAAAAGTATGTCTACTTTTTGTATGCTTTGTTCTTGAATGCAAATTATTATTATTTTGAAATTAATTACACTAGCGTTAATACAACAAACTGAGATTGTTAAAATTGAAGCCCCAAGTCGTGGAGAGTTTATGTCATCCACAAGACTTGTACACAAGCACAACCGATGGCTATATAGTTAGCCTCAGTTATGGAGTGTGCAAAGCTATTTTGTTTCTTAATAAACCAATAAACCAAAGATTCACCGAAGACTTGTGTCCCTAGTACTCTTCCAAACACACATATTAACCTTAATCGACATCGATCTCTAGAGCCAACTAGATCAAAAGACATTGTTTTGGGATGAAACAAATCAAAATCAGGAGTTTCTTTAAGATAAATCATTTAAAAAAATTCAAATGAGATTCTTTTGGACAATCTTGAATTTGAGCAAAAAGGAAACACAAACATCATTTGGATCTTTGTCCATTTACAAATTTGAATACAAACACAAATACAAATCATATGCCACTAGAAATTTGTATACATATCTGTCCAAAATGGATACATATACAAATCGGATAAGGATGGATTTAGATCGAATATAGAAACAAATGTTAATATTGTTAAGGATATATAATAATACAATAAAAATATAATATGTTAAAGAAACATAAATATAGTTTATCATAAAAAAATTAAAAAATTCTGAAGACATCTTAATCAAACAAATTCATAAGAGGTATGCTTTGGGTTTAGGGCTAACGTACGTGTAAATAGAGTTAGTCTTGTATTCTAGAATTTTTATATAAACTATTATATATAATTATGTGATGCTTGTGTTACCTTATGTTACTAAATGCATATTAATATAAGTAATTTAGTATAGATTTTAAAAAAATATAGCTTGAACTATGTTCTACTTGAAACTAAGAGGACCGTAAGAGATGTTGATATAGATACAAATTATATATATAGTTATATTCATATTCATTTTAATTTGTTTTGTAATCCGGATATGGACCATCTACGAACACAAAAGTCATATTCATATCCATATCGCTTTTCTATTCTGGATTCATATACAAATATGGATCATCTATGGATACAAAATAATCATATCCATATCCATGAAACGGATAAGGATATTAAAAATATGGACCCATATCTTTAAAATTTCGAATATGATACGGATACGGTACGGATAAATCATATACATTGGCGTTAATCTCGCATAAAGTTGTATCTATTTTACAAAATATTATTGACAAAAACAGTAACATATATTTAAAAAGTTTTAGTCAATTATAGGGCATATATTATATTACAAAAAATGGGACATCGTGACATTTTCTATTATGCTGATTTGTTTATGAAATAAACTATCCCAATAAAATAAAAACAGTTTCACTCGAATTTATGAGACCAAAATCTTTCCCTTTACGCGACGAAAACCATTTCCCTTATATTTCTTTAATCCAGCAAGCCTCGGCACCGTTTACCATTTAATGTTCTTCTTGGTCGACTTATCTTACTAAAGCATATTTTGTAATAGATTTGAGATGAGTTTATGAATCAATGCTTGGTTCCTTATATCCCAATATATTTGTTTGTACATAATAATACTCTAACCAAACTACGTTACGATACAAATATTATATTTGAAATTTGCAAAACTTTAATACTATTAATATTTGTACTAAGATAGCCTTTCGAACGAGAGTAACAAGGGGATAAAAAATAGTAATAGAAATATAATTTTTTACCCCATAATCTTAACCTTCTTTTGTTGGACTTGGATTCTCGTGGTTTTTTTGCTTGCATGTCATTTTGAAATAGTATATTTATATTTCTACTATTATTCCATAAATATTTGTATTAGTATTACTCAAAAACTACACAAATTTCATTAATATCGTTACTTTTTTGTGATACCATATCTTTTTCGATTAAGGGTATTAAAAATTTATTATTTTAATAATAACATTTACAAATTCTATCTTATAATAATATTTAATTGTTAAATTTAAATAAAAAAAACCCTTAAGAAATCAAATAACTAACTTTCACTCCTTTATTCTCTCTCCCTTGTATTTCTCTCCTCTTTATTCTCTCTCACATTTCTCATCTTTGTTTCCACTTTCTTCTCTCCTTTACTCTTCTTCTTACTGTTTCTCCTCTCATAAAATTCAAAGCCAAACTTAAAACCAAATCCGCCCCGCACCACACCCGCAACGACCTCCACAACCTTTCCCTCATCAATTTTGAGCTCCTCCTGCCGACCCCACCACCAACCCTTCTCCTCAACTCCATCTCATCAGCCTCGTCTCCAACTCTCGACCCCACCATACTCTCCACCTCCTCTCAGCCCACCCCTCTAACTTTCAGCTCTGCCCTCACCGCCACTGTCGATTGAGGCTGTGAGCTTTGTGAATTTCTTTCCGACGGTCAAGTGCAGGAGGAATGTGGAGGTTTGGACTGCTTTGATTGAGATTTATATGTTCAAAATGAGATGACGATCGATTGAGGCAATGAAGGTTTAGGGAGATCGTTGAGCTCTTGGAGGTTTATGTTGATTTAGTTTGGTTGGTTGTGATTAATTGTGGTTTCGCAGTTGATGGATGTTGGGATTGGGAGGCAAATTCATGAGTAAGGATGTTGGGTTTTGACTTGAAAATGGGTTGGCTTATGTGAACAAAGAAGAGAAGAGGGGAGAGTGGGAGAAGACTAAAGCAAGAAGACAAAGTAGAGACATGAGAGAAGAGCGATGGGAAACAAAAGGGATTGCAGAGAGAAGGGAAGTTAATAGCATACACATATTTATTTCTGGACTGCTAAACGTTGCCCGCGAATTACTTAAATCGACATGATTTTTATAGTTTTTAAAGTTAACATGATTAACCTAAAGTAATTTACCTTTATATAGCTTTTAAAGTTATTTGTTTGTCTTTTAGACTTGAATAGACATGGGTGCCCACTATTTTTATTTTTATAAAGTATTTTTATGAATTTTGTGGTATTTTTTAAATTTTTTTGAAGTACTTTAAAATTAAAAAAATAAACGGGTGGGGCCGCTCGGCCCGACAACACATGCGCCAGCCTTGGCCCATGTCCCTTAACGGGCCGAGACTTGGGCTCGACCCGTTTGGCTAAGGTGAGGCCCGGCCCGGCATGGGGCTCGACGAGCCTAGGGCTTGGGCCAACACCACCCGGTATGCGACCCGATGGGCCAGCTGGTCGGCCCAGCCCGGCCTAGCACCTCGACCTTAAATTTAGCCCCACTACACGAAACAAATTCTAGATTCATCCGTGTAGTAAATTTCGAAATCAATATAAGTAACATGATTAACCTGTAGAGCTAACGACAAATGTCATGCTAAAGCCCATCAAGTGAAAAGTTTCAAAATTTGACCCAGAAAAACCTATCTAAACTTACTTTGACAATACTAAAGGTCTAGCACATGCAGTTTGTACTTACAAGTTATATCCAAAATAAAAGTTTAACGTTTGCATACTAACCAAAATAAAATTCTAGTTTTAGATCTCAATGGAGCTCAAGGGTGCTTGTAAATGCAACGTTGAAGAGGTAAACACAGAGTCATTGTTATTAATTATGCAGTTGGGAGTAGTAAATGGTCAATTAATCAATAATTAATATTGTAGTCGATGGGAGCCGTAGGGGACCATGACATAAACAAAGCATGCATGTTTGACGTTAATGTGGTTGATAGCGTACGTCACACACCACACAAGCACATAAATAGCTTCTTACCCTGCAGGCACCTCTTTCTTAGTCAATTTGAGCTGATGGAGCAGCACCGACCATCAATTTGTTTTATTTCTTTTCCTAGTGGTGAATAGAGATTTTCTTAGATCTACATCATATGATGACTATACACATGACCATCTTATTACTAATCTACGGACCACTTAAAATAATGTGGCCGTTTTGTATCTACGTAGCAGACACAGAGGAAGGAAGAGTAGCAAGTGAGGAGTTGATGGTGTGAGAAGACTTCGGAACTCATTCGGTTTCCTTTTGGAGAGCAAATATTGGTAACCAATGATGTTGCTTTGAAGTACAAGGTGGATCAATGGCATCGTCGTCGGCTGTCGACGTGGCGGCGGATATCAGCGGTCCGAGACTCTCATTCAGCCTCGATTTGGATTTGGATTTGGATTTACCTAAAAGTGAACAGAGCAGCAGCAATTGCAGCACCAACAACAACAACAGTCGCGGCAGCATTAACAGCGGCGATGTCTGTGGATTTGAGTTCAGTAGACCGGAGTTTAATCCGGTGGATTCAATTCTACCCGCCGACCAACTCATCTCCCATGGCAAGCTCCTCCCTCTTCAACTCACCGCCACGCAACAACACCAAGTAGACCACAGCGAGTCTGATGATCCTGATAACGATAACGACGAGAAACAACAAAAAAAGACATCGTCGTCATCACCCAAGAAAAAGAACAAAAACGCCACCCACAACAGAAGCAGATGGAAAGAGCTGTTATGGCACAAGAAAGCCGCCGCACTGCGTCAGCAGAACGACAGCACGAACACAACCAGATCAGGAGCACTCAAGAGCTTCCTCAACCGCAACCACACCAACCGATCCAAAACCACCGCAACTGATCCGCTTCTCGTTAAAACCCCCGAAACCAATCCCGACCCCCCAGCAAAGACTCAGCAGAAGGCATTACCGGTGGCGGTGCGAAGAAGAAGAAGACAGTCAACGGAGGCGGCGGAGTCGCCCAGGATGAATGCGGCCGGGAAGGTGGTGTTCTTAGGCAGGAGTTCGAGCAATCCAGGGAGGAGCACGAGCAATAGAGCGGCTATAATGGAGCGGTCGTACTCCGCCGCCAGCGTCAGGGTCACTAACGTTCCGGTTTGTAAATCGGTCTTCCGTTTTGCGCCTCTATTCGCCAAACAACAGCATCAACAGGAGGACAGATCGTCGTCCCGCTAAGCCACTAATCAGTAATCAAAGGTCTCTCATCTCTTTACTTGTTACTCGTGTTTTACTTGGTGTTTGCTCATTTGGTATCCCAATAATTGAAAAGCGTATGCTGCTCTTTATGATTGGTTAATTGATTGATTGGTACCTTGATTTGGTTTCTTTGCTTTCACGTTCATGTTTTCAACTTCAATCATTGCTTTGCTAATCAACTTCGTTAGTTTGAGGCCCAAAGGTTAATGTACGATTTTCCCCCTGTGCCTGTTCAGTTGACAAAAATATACTTTGTGATCGGAGTGATTAATATAAATCACTTACACTGTGTGCATGCCCGTTTAATTATCTTCTTCTACTTGCGTTTTGGTTCACGTGATGGTGCAATTTCTGATTTTTATTTGACTAGGAGGCCATCGGTGGGATAACACCGTCTAGTTACTCTAGTAATTGTTCTCTTTGAACTTATTATGGTTATGTTTCTCTTTGTTGAGATTTGGGATCATCATACCAAGTAGCAAATCTTCAGTCTTCAAATAGTTATAAGATATATATTGAATGTGACATTGTGCATTCGTATCTGTAGTAGTCCGCATCTTAGATTTCTATTCCCGGTTATAGAGTATTTTCTTATCGAAGGCGTAGTGCTAGTTACTTATAAGAAAGAGGAAGTGCAACTAAGAGCACCCTTAACGGGTACTCTTTGCCCGGGCGCCCTCCGGGGTGCCCGGGCAGTCCTCCCTTAATGGGAGGGCGCGCCCTGGGCGCCCGGGCGGGGGGCCACGTGCCCCCTCCTATTCGTCCGATTTTTTTTTGTTTTAAAAATAAAGATTATTTATATGTAATTAGGATAATGTATTAATTAGGTAAATGAAATTTAATTAATTAAGTATTACAAAATAATTGAAAAAATATTTTATAATTAATTAACAATTTTTTGATTTACTTAAAAATTAAAAAAAATCAAAAACAAATTAAGCCTCGATCCAATCGTCTCGTCTTTAGTGAATCACGCGCGTACTGTAGGTTCTCGATGTTTGAGAAGTCCAAGCCTCAATCCAATCGTCTCGTCTTTAGTGAATCACGCGCGTACTGTAGGTCCTCGATGTTTGAGAAGTCCAAGCCTCGATCCAATCGTCTCGTCTTTAGTGAATCATGCGCGTACTGTAGGTCCTCGATGCTTGAGAAGTCCAAGCCTCGATCCAATCATCTCGTCTTTTGTGAGTCACGCGCGTACTGTAGGTTACTTCTCACAACTATAAATGTACCCCCCCCCCCCCCTGGTTGGTTCTCTCTCATTCATCTACGAACAATGTCTTCACCCGATAAGTCTTCTAGTTGGAAGTCTTCAACATCCAATGACGAAGTTTACGACCAAGTGTTGAACTCATTAACAGAGTATGTCTCCCAAGTGGTGGACCAACATCCTAAGAGGCGTAGAATGCGAACTTCGAACCCAGATAGAGATAGGGAGCTTGGTTACAACCGTTTGATTGCAAATTATTTTTGTAACGACCCTGTTTATCCTGACAACATTTTCAGGAGAAGATTTAGGATGCGAAAGCATGTATTTCTTTGCATTGTGAGTGTCATTGAGGCGTCTGATGTCTTCTTCCAACGTAATCTAGACGCCACCGGTAGGATGAGCATCTCTGGCCTGCAGAAATGTACCGCGACGATTCGTATGCTAGCGTACGGTGTTGCGGCTGATGAGGTGGACAAATACTTGAGGCTAAGCGAATCCACGGCAAGAAACACACTTGAGAAATTCTGCGATGGTGTAATTAACAACTTCGGCGGTGAGTATCTCCGAAGACCTAATGCAAATGACCTAGCACGATTACTTCACGTTGGTGAGCAGCGTGGGTTCCCAGGCATGATGGGAAGTATCGATTGCATGCACTTGGTGTGGAAAAATTGCCATGTTGCTTGGAGGGGCAAATATCAAGGGCGTAGTGGCAATGTCACTCTTGTCCTCGAGGCAGTGACGTCGGCTGACTTGTGGATATGACACTCGTTTTTTGGCACACCAGGTTCATGCAACGACTTAAATGTCCTGCAACGATCTCCGGTTTTTGACGACGTAATGGAAGGACAAGCTCCATCTGTGAATTTTGAGGTAAACGGTTCTCGATATAATATGAGATATTATCTTGCTGATGATATTTATCCAAAATGGGCAGCATTCATTCTGTCCATCGTTCATCCACAAACACCGAAGGACAGGTTATTTGCCGAATGACAAGAAGCAGCACGCAAAGATGTAGAACGTGCATTTGGAGTCTTGCAAGCGCGATTCGTGATAGTGAAGAAGCCATCTCTTGCATGGAGTAAGATTGTACTTAACAAAATAATGACAGCTTGCATTGTAATGCATAATATGATAGTGGAGGATGAACGTGATTCCTTCGGTAATTTTGGAGATTGGAACGAATTTGTTCAGGATCAACCTGGAAATTCCGTGAACGACGCGGTTCGGTATTCCACTGACCGTGTATTGGATATTACCAGGTACTTGAGAAGGAGAGATCAAGTGCGTGATCGCACCACACATTTGAACCTTCAAGCCGATTTGGTCGACAATATATGACAACGCTTTGGAGGAATGCGTCTTGATGTATTTGAAGTTTAGTATTTAAGTTTAGTATTTAAGCATGTATTTCTAATTTTAGTTTCTAAATTTCCGGTTAATGTACTATGTAATATGATTTTCTAAATTTTAATAATATTTTCGTATTTATTAATTAAATGTTAATTAAAAACGAATGAATTGTTGATATTAAATAATTACGATAATGATTATTAATATATTTTGTTGATTGTTGAAAGAGTTTTGGAGAGAAGAATAAAAATAATGACGTGGCAACAAATACAGTAGCGTGACTGGTTGGATTGGGTAATGGTTAAGGATTTTGTAGGAGGGTTGGTTTCTGCTGACGTGGCAGAGAGAGAAGCTGACGTGGCTGAGAGAGAAAACAGGACGCCCGGGAACTGTCTGAACGCCGTTAATGATGCTCTAACGTATGTGCACATTCGAGCAACATTTGTTTTATTACATAGCATTAGGTGATCAATATTTTCTCGTTTGTTGTTGTTGTTGTTTTATTATTAATTTTTGATATATAATTTTGGGTGACTGAGTTTTTGTAATTCTGTTCGGCAACCATAAATGACTAGGATTGCACTCTTCACGCCTCTGCTGTGTCGATTCCACTTTGTAATATTGGTGGCAATTGGAAAATTAGGGTGGTCACTCAAAATGTGATTAACTACTAATGACGTATTTGGATAGTCTCAAATACCGTGATTTTCAAGGGAAATTAAATCATTCAGAAAATTATAATTTTCAATGAGGTTGTTTGGATAATCGTGAATAATAAATTATAAATCTGGATTTTTTTTGCTAAAAACGTGTTTTTTGAATAATAAATTATAGCATTTTTTTGTCTCAAATATATTGTGTCTTTTCTTTCTCAAATCTTTGATTTTAAGATAAATAGGTTGTTTAGCCAAACATATTATTACACGGGATAATATATTTTCATGACACATTTTTTGAAGTAAATAACTTCAAAAGTACATTTTCGAAATCAAAGATTTGAAACCTTTAATTACCCAAAGGTCTTAATATACTCTTACATTATTAGGTGCATGCACACCCGTTGGAAACACTTGAACTAGTGTAGTTTTTACCAAGGTTTTTAGAACCGAATCGGTAATTGAACCGATAAAGTTTTGATTTTGGTTCAATGTAGTCCAACCACGGTTGGACCGTTGATAACGCCAGCATTTTTAGACCTGAAGTTTGATCAGACCGAATAAATATTAACGATTAGACCTATTTGAACCGATTTCTGTAAATATTAACTAAATATTTGAACTGTCCATCGATTTAGTTAAACCGACCGTTGGACCATCGGTTCCCGGTCGAACCGTCCGGTTTTTAAAACCGTAGTTTTTACGGTGACATTATACTATCTGTTATGGTGTTACTACCTAAAATTGTAATTTTGACTCTAACATAATGAAATTATGAAATAAGGACATTATGAGTATGAAACTTGATTATTATCGGTTAAACAGTTATTTTATTAATGACTAGTGTAGACACATTAGCCAGGAAATTACAATAACGACATTATATGTCAACGAACTAAGATACAATACATGTATTGGATTTCTAGTAGATTCATATTATAAAGATCGATAATAAAAAATACTCATTCCGCCGATGGACAACCGAATCTTGGTCAGCAGCTCTTCGAATGAGGAGTTCAAGGGATGTTGAATGAGCATCCGGGTCCAAAGTGCCGCATTGTAAGTGAGATGGGGTGTCATTATTGAAGGTGCAATCACTACTAACTAGTTCTCGACCGTCCAGAAATAAGTGAAGTGGGGGATAAGAACAACATATTAGAGAGAACATAACTGCAAAAAAAGCTTTCAAAGAAAAAAATTCATAATAGTAAAAAAGAGAGTACCTATTCTAATAGGAAAAAATGTATTGGCACATGCTCGTCACAAATACGATAAGTTACACAATTTCATGACGGTTTAGTCAAATTTTGGTTATAGCAGACAAGAAAAATAGTAAAATAGACTGATGAAATAGGTAATTAATTAAAGTGCTTTGTATCAGGACATGCAAAACCCATTCTTAAATTACAAATTTACAAGGCTCCAACCTCATGCTCGAGTAATGACTAAACTTTGATGGAAGGGATAAGTCAGGGCCTTGTAGGCCGTGCTACCTAATCTGCACGTCACGCTTTTACTCTCTTCTCCTTCCCAGTCATTAGAAATTAGCTTCTTAATTGTCTCTGGATCTTTGGATGTATCTTTCTAACTAATCTTCTAGCTGACTGATACCAACAATATTAGTTTTTCTTAGTTACCATTCCAATATATCTCCAACAACCGAGGTGGCATTTAATATCACCTTAGCTTCATAAGCTTTATAAACAAACAAATAAGCTTAGTAGTAAATCTATAAAGAGCCTCCGATGCATGTGGGTCAGTGGTGACAACACGAGCTGGATCATTTCTCTGAATCTGCTCTACGCAGAAACCTAATTAGTCAAAGTAAGGTCCTGCTCTATGCATGTGCTGCTCAACTCAGCCACAGACTCTAACTGCGAAAATAGAGGAGCTATTGTGATAAGTGCTCTTGTTTGGGATGCAAAAAAGCAAACATGTACGCCACATACAACAAAAACAATCAAGGAAAGGCAACCGATATACGGTGGCACGTCTAGAAAGTGAAAATTGATGGGACCGGTTTCCGGTTTGGTTTCAGAATTTTCCTTCGTCCAGTTGGAATCGATTTTTTATATTTAATTTCATATTTATTTTAAATTTGTAAAGTATTTTTCCTGACCCAACTAGTTTGAGATTAAATTTTTTGTTGTTGTAACGTATGTTTCCTAATAATAAATTAATTTGTAATTAGTTAACCTACTTTAAAAACTAATTCAAGATTTAAAAAATTAAGATTAAATTAATTCTGAATAATAGTTTTTGATAATAAATCATTATCTAATGCAGTGCCACGACAAGATTGCAGATGAGATGTGTAAGGCACCGCATCCTCTGTACGTGGAAAAATATCTGTATTGGATTATAATAATAAAATATTATTATTTATGTTAATATTAGTTATAAATTGTTAAATATATACTTATATATGCAACCACATGTATGTATATGTCTTAGACATGGGTATCAGGCACCGCACAGCAGCCCACCTTCGCGGCCCGGCACGAATCCAGGGGTGTTGAGTTTTCTTCATTGGGTCGGGTTTGGATTTCTCGGTTGTTGTTTTTTAATTTGAAGTAAGTATATAATCACAATTGAATCAACAAAAATACAAACACAATTTTTATTTTTTCAAAGTAATAAATTTATTTATTAATAATTATTAACTCAATTCGAGAAACAATATATTGGTTATATATAAAAAAGACCTGAAGGCTACAGAGATGAAAAACCTAAGGGTATTACGAAAAAATACTCATTTAATGGAATGATTTAGCTAATTTGTTTTCAATCTTCATCGTCGTTGCTGTCGTGAATATTCATATTTCGCATTCTGTCTGCAGCGTCGATCCAATTCTTTAGACATACACTCATCTCGATTAACTTGTCGGACAAGTTTTGCTCTTGTCAGACAACCAATTTACCTACACTGAAAGACCTAAATGATTTTGGAAATTTTCAAAATTTATATTTTCAAAATTTTGTTTCAAGAAAACTTGTAAACCAGTAATCTTAACTCTAAGATACATAATAAAGGCTAAACAAAAACTAAATTGAGGATTTCAATATTTATAAAACTAAGCCTCTATTACATTTAAAATTTTAAAAAAAACAATTTGCCTATATTTCGCAAATACTATAGTAATTAGAAGTAATTCATAAAATGAATATGTTAAATATGGGGTAATATTGTCCACTTAATCTACTGGTGAAGGTGAAAAAAGTTTTAAAATATCATACATAATTTGACAATTATTCTGATCTAAATTGGTTAACATGTACTCATTTTGTTTTTCATTATAAAAAGTTGAAATTATTAGATGGTAAGAACACAACATTTTAACATTTTGTATATACTTTATGATGGACATCTAATTTAAACTTCTCAGGTTTAATTTCATTATATGTACAAAAGTCTCTAAATTCCTTATATCTAGATGTATTACTACAACCTACATAAGCAATTGCATTCCTAATATTTTCTAAGTAAGGTTTAATTATGCTAAGTCCATCTTATACTACTAAGTTCAAAGTATGACAAACCCATCTTATATGAAAGTGTAAACCATCTACAGGTCGATGGCAATAATTAATTATCGTTTGTATTGCTGAACTATTAGTAGTAGCATTATCAAAGGTAATTGCACAAACTTTAATTTCAAGATTATTAGCTAGGATGACATCTTTAATGTGATCAAATATAATCTTGGTAGTGTGGATGCAAAATAGGTAAAAAAGAAATGATTTTTTTATTTGAAAATCATAAATCATCTAGATAATGAGCAGTTGCGCAACAATAAGGATAATTATTTGAATCGGTCCAAACATCACTAGTTAATGTTACCTTATTGTTCATTGATGAAAAATAACTAATCATGATTTTTTTTTCTTTATCGAATTTATCAAATACAATACTTTTAAGTGATCTTCTAGAAAATGGTTTAAATTGCGGATTCTAGTAGAGAATTGCTTCCCTAAGGCCTTTAGATTCAAATATGTTAAATGATAGTTCATCTCTAATTATGAAATAAACAATTATTTCTCTACCTTAATTGGGCAATATCTTCTGAAATTTAAACTTCCACTAGCTGTGTCGAAAACCGATTGATGTGAATACACTACCGATGTTACATTACTCTTAATTTTACATGAAAGTGCATGTCTACCTAGATGACCGGTTCCTCCACTTGACGTAGTCAAATATACCTTACCATAATTGAAGGGAATGTGTTCTAAAAGTTTTACTTTTAAAATGTCAATTATTATGAATTGAATGCGAAATCATTTTGTTCCTTCTTTATGTTATTCGTCTTTTAGAAGTGTTAAGGAAGATGCTCTTGGTCCTTAACCGTGTTGCTCTAAAAGATATTGGTTTACATAAAACAAAAGATATTCTCAATCATGGTAATAAGCATGAGACATTTATTACCGAGTTAAGATTGTCGTGTTGGTCATAGATCATTGTAGCTCTACAAGTGAGTGACAACACGGGTACACAAAAGAGAAAAATATTACTTTTGTATACTGTATAGACCTAAAAAGTAAAATATTATAGAAATGTGTTTCTGTGTCATTAATATTTTACTGTGTCCTTGGTCCTTTGATATGAGACTTATATCCTATCACTTAAGAATTGCTTAAATTAGATTAGTGTCTTGAGCTATCGAAGAGTGTAGTGTAAAGGCATTAGTTGGTTAAGTATGACTTTCGTTGGAAAAGATAGCTAGTCAAAATATTATCATTGCCCCTCTTAATTGAGTAATGATATTAGTGGGCCCCTTGATAAAGCAAAGTTATAATGTGCACAATGTGATTTGGGTTAAGTCACATATTTATAACTAGCTTAAAGAGATCAAGAAATGAATACTAATACAAAGATGACACAATACTACTTTGTGTGTATTTTTAATATAATCAGGCAAGGGACGAACACAAGTGGTGCACTCCATCACTAAATGGATCGGGTTTTGGTTCGAGTGGAATTAAGACATCTAACTAATTGGGAGCTAAAATGTGTAGCTAGATACCGCTTATAGCTTGTGATATTAAGCTCTTAATATCACTGTCAACTTAGTTTAGATCCTCCCATAGGTCACACCACAAAACTGGGAAACAAGAAATGGGGATTTTGAGTTCATAAGATGTGTCGGGTTTCATGTAGAAAATAAGACACATGGGGTGAACAAGCAAAATCAAAATTATGTTGTGATTAATAACATAATTAGAATCTAAATTAAATTCATATGTGATGTAAATATTATGGGGTGTAATGATTAATCATTACATAGGATAATATGTTACATAAGTTGTGAATTTACTACTAATCCCGAAATGTCTAATTTTGTAGGGGTAAAACCGAAATTTGACCAATCAGCAGAACAATGCTCAACGGTCGACCGAACAACAGTAAACGTTCGACCGATCTGTGCACGGTCGACCGGACATGTCTCGACCGATAACAGGGAATTTTCGTCTGTTCGGAACGGTCGACCGAACATTGCGATGAAATATTTTATTGTTGCGAACGGTCGACCGAATGTTGAACGGTCGACCAAAACTTGGTTCGAACGGTCGACCGAACCTCCAAACGGTCGACCGGTCTAGACGGTTTTCGGCAGAATTAATTTAAGAATTAATTAGATCATGCATGGAATTGGTCCATAATTGATTTAATTCGTGGCTAAGATTATTTGTTGGCAAATAATGGATGGTTAGATGGAAGTTTGCATGAAATCATGGGCAAGAGGTTGCACATGAATAGGTAATTTGGAGAGAACTTATAAGTACAAGTTTATCTCATTACCTCATCAATTAATTCATTATTTTCTTATGCAAACTTCTCTCTCCATAATTCTCCACGAATTTCACCTTAATTATTGAGTTTAGTTTTAGTTTTCAGAGATCTTCTTCTCAAGGGAACTAAAGAGGGGTTAGTAATTAGATTCTAAACCTTATTGGAGATTGAGAGGCTAGCTCTTCTCTCTCTAATCTTGTTTAGAGTTTGGTGAATACTCGGAGGCATTTGGCGCAGCGACAAGCATCCTCAACGTCTCCGAATCTTCAAGAAGTTTTAGAGAACTTCTAGGTATGAATTTCGGAGTCCCATGTTTGTTTTAATAAAGTTTTGAAACTAGTTATTGAATCAAACCGATGCATGCATGAAACAAATCATAGAAAATTGTAATTGATCCTTATTATGTATAAAAATTTCGAAAATATATTTGTATAATTAAACATGAAATCCTGCAGTGGTATCAGAGCATAGGGTTCTATTTTCCAATGATTTAAGGTTGTAAACGAATTTAGTTTACCATGTAGGATTTAAACAATTCGGTTTACCGGTTTTTCGATCTTTGAATGTTTTGTTGATATAATTCTCTATAATAATTCGTTTTGAATGTTTCAAGTGTTTTAAAACATGTCATGTAATTGTTAGAATTACGATTTAGACACTATTCTAACTTACAATAATTTCGTTTTATGAAGAAATGATTATTTTGTAAGAGAATCAACAAAACCGAAAAATTGCGGTTCATCCTTCCATTGGAAATTGGATGGACAGTGGTTCAAAATTGTTTTTGAACTATGGATGGATGAAAAACGTTTTTAATGGATTTCAAAATGTTTTTCAAAGAATTGTTTGAGATTCTAGATGATTGATAAACTAGGTTGTATAGTTTATAACAATATTGCGTGCATGGATGCTCGAGTTGTCTTTGCAGGAATTGTGAGTTTATATGTTCCAAATCAGCAACTATGGATATATGTAATTATCATTATACAGGGGCTTATTTATATGTAAAAGCCAAATTCTCTCTTTCTATCTCTAGATAATTGCATTGCATTGGAGAGGTTTTACATAGGACTTGCACTAGTCCGTTTTTTATCGAATGTGAGGAGCATGTTTATCTTCTGTAAAATCTACATCTCCGGTGCAAGAGGAAGTCGCCGTTGTAGCGCATCGATCGAGGATCAGGGATCGAGGATCAAGGATCAAAGGGAACATATAAACTCACACGATGTGGATTGTGTGAATGGTTTAATTTCTGTTTTTATCTTGCTATGCATGTGATGAATGTGTTGAATGTTAGGATGTGTATGAATAATAATATGCATGATAACCTAAAATTCTGAATCACATGTTAATATATGAAATTGTCCAACAAAATTAAGAGTAATTTTCCTTCTTATTTCATCCACTAGCAGTCATTGATCGAGGGATACTATGTTCGCCCTTAACGGGAGATAACTCCCTCCATCTTTGGGAATAGTGGGAGATATAATGGTTGTCTATTGTTGTGCCACGATTAAATATATGAGGTGCGTTTCACCATAGTGAACCCCAAATATGTTTAGTTGTGAATACAATGGATAAACGTATCTCGTATCAAATGAAAATAAGTTTTCTTAACATTACCTAGAGCCCTCGCTCGGTTTTGGGAAAGTTTTTCTTACGAGGATAGGTCGTATTCCCTCATAATTAAAATGACAAGAATCACAAGAGTTTGAAGATGCTAATATTGCTAAAATTCAAAAAGGTTGTGATTAGAAAGAGTTTTTCTTACCTTGATATTGTGATGTATTCGATAGCTCTTAGCTAGTCTATATTGCAATTGATGGGATCTTGGATTGCTGCATTTATGGGCAAAATTTTATTTGCAGTATTTACATTTATATTTGATATATATGTATGTGTTTTAAAACATAAAATTGGCATTAAAATCCTGTATGATTTATTTTGTAGAATAATGTCGAACATCCAACCTATCGTACGATCCATGATAGAAAAACACCCTTTAGCAAATGATGGCTCAAACTTCATTAGTTGGCAACTCAAACTCAACATCGTGTTAAAGTTTGAGAAACTGTCTCACATTTTGGAAGGTCCAATCCCAAAATGGAATGAGAGATTAACCGATGAAGAGAAAGAGGCTAAAGCCAAGTGGGAAGACCAAGAGAAGCAAGTTCATGGTCTTATGCTAGCATCCATGGGTGACTCGCTTCAAGCGAAATACTTGGATTCAAAACCCAAGAAGACCATGGAGGCTCTGTCTAAGATGCTCATGGATAGTGCCTGAAAGGAGCGCTATAAGACCACCATCGCACTCACAAGGTGCCATATGGCGGAGGGAACATCGGTATCCATGACTTTTCTCACGATGCAAGGGTACGTTGAGAAGTTGGCAAAGCTGTCTTCACAAATGCCTGAGGACATTGCTGAAGATATGATTCTTGGCTCTCTAGCCCCGTCCTTTAAGGACTTTGTGATGCACTACCACGTGCGTGAAAAAGGGGTGAGTCTTGAAGAGCTGCACAACGCTCTCAAAACTGCTGAAGTTGACATGGGCAAGGGTAGGGACAAGCATGTCCTTGCTGTCCATGGGAGGAGCCAAAAGATTGGTAAAGGAAATGACAAATCTACCAAAAGTTGTTCAATCAAGAGCAAGGGAGTAGGAGGTGCTCATAAGAGTGTCTCGAGGGGGAAATCTCAGAAATCTCCAACTCCCAATACAGAGTGCTTTCACTGCGGTGAAAAAGGACACATCCGGCCAAATTGCCCCAAGTACAAGGAAGACCTTGACAACGGAGTGATTGAACGTCGGCGCCCAAAAAGGCCAAAGGTATATTTGTTATTGAAATAAATTTAGCCACCTCTGTCCAGGATTGGGTAATTGATACCGGATCTTGTGCTCACATAGTTTCTAATGTGCAGCTACTCATGGATAGGAAGGAACTCGTGAAGAACGAGGTAGAATTGAAGGTCGGAAATGGTGCGAGCGTTTCTGCGGTTGCACAAGGTTATGTGGTGCTTCAATTATGTAGTGGTTTAAATTTATGCCTAAAGAATGTTTATTATGTGCCTTCGATTAGCAAGAATATTATTTCTGTATCATGTTTAGATATGGATAATTTTAATATAAATATTTCAAATTCTTGCTTGTCTATATCGAAGAATGTTGTTTTCTATGCAAATGCATTCATAAGGAATGATCTCTATTTGCTTGAATTGAATAATAAACAAATCTTTAATATCAATAACAAAAGACTTAAAATCACTCACGAGAATGATACTCTCTTGTGGCACTATCGTCTTGGTCACATAAATTAAAAGCGCATCAAGAAATTGCAAGAAGCTAACCTTCTTGGTCTACTTGATTTTAAATCATTGGAGACGTGCCAACCATGTTTAATGGGAAAAATGACCAAAAAGCCTTTCAAGAAGAAAGGTCCAAGGGCGAGTGGCTTGTTGGATTTGATACATTCCGATGTATGTGGTCCAATGAGTACTAGTGCACGAGATGGTTTCAGGTACTTCATTACGTTCACGGATGATTATAGTCATTATGGCTATGTTTATCTAATGAGAAACAAAAGTGAATCCTTTGACAAGTTCAAAGAATTCAAGAATGAAGTAGAGAACCAACTCGACAAGAAAATCAAGTCTCTACGAACGGATCGTGGAGGTGAGTACTTAAGTGCCGAATTTGACTCATACCTAAAGGAGTTTGGTATTGTACCTCAACTCACCCCTCCCGGTACACCTCAGTGGAATGGGGTATCCGAAAGGAGGAATAGGACATTGCTCGACATGGTTCGGTCAATGATGAGTCATGCGGAATTACCTCTTTACTTTTGGAGTTATGCACTACAAACTGCGGCTTACACACTAAATAATGTTTCATCCAAATCCGTGGAGAAAACACCTTATGAGCTATGGAGTGGTAAAACACCCAAGCTAAATTTTCTCAAGATTTGGGGTTGTGAGGCTTACGTCAAGAAATTGATGTCGACCAAACTTCAACCAAAAGCGGATAAGTGCTTCTTTATTGGTTATCCTCGTTAGACAAGAGGATACAACTTTTGGCATATCACCTCCAATCGAGTGATTGTTGAGAGGGATGCCACATTTCTGGAAAAGGAATTTCTAGAAAGAGTAAAAAGTTGTGGGAGTAGGGTTGTGCTTGAGGAGACTCAGGATACTCTACAAGATCATGACATGAATGATGACATTCAAGATCATGAAGGCCCAACCGAGGTTCCTTTGGTTAGTGGGAGCGTGAGTGAGAGACCCTCGCAAGAAATTGTGAGAGAATCTCAATCATCCCCACCTAGTGTACGTTCAAGAGTTGAACATGAACCCACTCCTCAAGAAATTGTGGAAGAAGTTCGAGAGACACGAGAAGAACCAAAAGAACTGAGAAGGTCAACAAGGGAAAAGAAGAAACCCGACTTATATCTGGGACTTCATGAAATCATGGTACTTGATACCAATGATCCCTTGACCTTCCAAGAAGCAATGGAAAGGGAAGACTCCAAACTATGGCTTAAGGCCATGGAATCCGAAATAGAATCCATGTATGATAATCAAGTGTGGAACTTGGTTGACCTTCCTCAAGGGAAAAAGGCCATTCAAAATAAATGGGTTTTCAAGAGGAAGATGGACATGGATAGGAACTTGACAACCTACAAAGCGAGGCTTGTAGCGAAGTGTTTCACTCAAGTTCAAGGAATTGACTATGATGAATTTTTTTCACCGGTTGTCATGTTCAAGTCTATTCGAATAATGCTCGTTATTGCTGCATTTCATGATTATGAAATATGGCAAATGGATGTCATAACGGCGTTCCTTAATGGGAACTTGGAGGAGGATGTGTACATGGTATAGCCTCAAGGTTTTGAAGATCCAAAGTATAGCGAGAAAGTATGCAAGCTTCAAAGATCCATTTATGGATTGAAGCAAGCATCAAAGAGTTGGAACAAATGCTTTGACGAGGAAGTGAAGAAGCTTCACTTCATTCAAAGTAAGGAAGAACCTTGTATATACAAGAAGGTTAGTGGGAGCCATGTAGTATTCCTAATCTTATATGTCGATGACATATTGCTCATAGGCAATCATATTCCTTTGCTTGAGCAAACGAGAAGTTCATTCAAATCTGCATTTTCAATGAAAGATATGGGTGAGGCTCAATAGATTTTGGGAATCAAGATATATAGAGATAGATCCCGTAGACTCATTGGCCTAAGTTAACGTACATACATTGACAAGGTCTTGGAAATGTTCAAGATGAACAACTCCAAAAAGGGCAGTGTGCCAATGAGTATGGGTGTGCATCTCAAAAAGTCTCAACATGCGCAATCACGTAAGGACTTACAGTACATGAAGGATGTCCCTTATGCTTCAGCAATTGGGTCGATCATGTACACGATGACTTGCACAAGACCCGATGTCTCATATGCTCTAAGCGTGACAAGTCGTCACCAAGCCAACGCAGGTCCTGAGCATTGGACTGCGGTCAAGAATATCCTGAAGTACCTTAACCGGACTAAGGATAAGATTCTTGTTTATGGAGGACAAAGGGAATTGATAGCCGAGGGTTACTCGGATGCGAGTTTCATGAGTGATCCAGACGATAGAAGGTCGCAATCAAGATATGTCTTTCTTCTGAATGGTCGAGCTGTGAGTTGGCGTAGTCGGAAGCAAAGCACTACGGCTGACTCAACCACTGCTTCCAAAGTAATGGATGTCACTGAAGCGAGCAAGGAAGGAGTGTGGATTAAGAAGTTCCTTGAAGAGCTTGGAGTAGTTCCCTCGAGCGAGGGACCAGTAGAGCTATTTTGCGATAATAGTGCATCTGTCTCGCAAATCAAGGATACCAAATCACACCACAAAGTACTTCGTGACACGTGACCTCATCGATGAAGGCAAAATAAATCTTTTATGGGTGGACACCAACAATAACACAGCTGATCTATTCACAAAACCCTAATCCCAAGCCAAGAGCGAAATGCATTTCGAGTCCATGGGATTGAGGAACCATGTAGATTGGCTTGATGATTAATATGTAATGGGGTTTACCCTAGTTATTATTGTTTTATACATTGAGTACGTATGTGAAAGAAAATTTTAATAACAATTGGGAGATTGAAGGGAATGTGTTCTAAAAGTTTTACTTTTAAAATGTCAATTATTATGAATTGAATGAGAAATCATTTTGTTCCTTCTTTATGTTATTCGTCTTTTAGAAGTGTTAAGGAAGAGGCTCTTGGTCCTTAACCGTGGAGCTCTAAAAGATATTGGTTTACATAAAACAAAAGATATTCTCAATCATGGTAATAGGCATGAGACATTTATTACCAAGTTAAGATTGTCGTGTTGGTCATAGATCATTGTAGCTCTACAAGTGAGTGACAACACGGGTACACAAAAGAGGAAAATATTACTTTTGTATACTGTATAGACCTAAAAAATAAAATATTATAGAAATGTGTTTCTGTGTCATTAATATTTTACTGTGTCCTTGGTCCTTTGATATGAGACTTATATCCTATCACTTAAGAATTGCTTAAATTAGATTAGTGTCTTGAGCTATCGATGAGTGTAGTGTAAAGGCATTAGTTGGTTAAGTATGACTTTCGTTGGAAAAGATAGCTAGTCAAAAGATTATCATTGGCCATCTTAATTGAGTAATGATATTAGTGGGCCCCTTGATAAAGCAAAGTTATAATGTGCACAATGTGATTTGAGTTAAGTCACATATTTATAACTAGCTTAAAGAGATCAAGAAATGAATACTAATACAAAGATGACACATTACTACTTTGTGTGTATTCTTAATATCATGAGGCAAGGGACGGACACAAGTGGTGCACTCCATCACTAAATGGATCGGGTTTTGGTTCGAGTGGAATTAAGACATCTAACTAATTGGGAACTATAATGTGTAGCTAGATACCGCTTATAGCTTGTGATATTAAACTCTTAATATCACTGTCAACTTAGTTTAGATCCTCCCATAGGTCACACCACAAAACTGGGAAACAAGAAATGGGGATTTTGAGTTCATAAGATGTGTCGGGTTTCATGTAGAAAATAAGACACATGGGGTGAATAAGCAAAATCAAAATTATGTTGTGATTAATAACATAATTAGAATCTAAATTAAATTCATATGTGATGTAAATATTATGGGGTGTAATGATTAATCATTACATAGGATAATATGTTACATAAGTTGTGAATTTACTACTAATCCCGAAATGTCTAATTTTGTAGGGGTAAAACCGAAATTTGACCAATCAGCAGAACAGTGCTCAACGGTCGACCGAACAGCAGTAAACGTTCGACCGATCTGTGCACGGTCGACCGGACACGTCTCGACCGATAACAAGGAATTTTCGTCTGTTCGGAACGGTCGACCGAATCTATCGGTCGGTCGACCGAACATTGCGATGAAATATTTTATTGTTGCGAACGGTCGACCGAATGTTGAACGGTCGACCGAAACTTGGTTCGAACGGTCGACCGAACCTCCAAACGGTCGACCGGTCCAGACGGTTTTCTGCAGAATTAATTTAAGAATTAATTAGATCATGGATGGAATTGGTCCATAATTGATTTAATTCGTGACTAAGATTATTTGTTAGCAAATAATGGATGGTTAGATGGAAGTTTGCATGAAATCATGGGCAAGAGGTTGCACATGAATATGTAATTTGGAGAGAACTTATAAATACAAGTTTATCTCATTACCTCATCAATTAATTCATTATTTTCTTATGTAAACTTCTCTCTCCATAATTCTCCACGAATTTCACCTTAATTCTTTAGTTTAGTTTTAGTTTTCAGAGATATTCTTCTCAAGGGAACTAAAGAGGGGTTAGTAATTAGATTCTAAACCCTATTGGAGATTGAGAGGCTAGTTCTTCTCTCTCCAATCTTGTTTAGAGTTTGGTGAATACTCGGAGGCATCCGGCGCAGCGACAAGCATCCTCAACGTCTCCGAATCTTCAAGAAGTTTAAGAGAACTTCTAGGTATGAATTTCGGAGTCCCATGTTTGTTTTTATAAAGTTTTGAAACTAGTTATTGAAACAAACCGATGCATGCATGAAACAAATCATAGAAATTTGTAATTGATCCTTATTATGCATAAAAATTTCGAAAATATATATGTATAATTAAACATGAAAATATATATGTAATACACTACCGATGTTACATTACTCTTAATTTTACATCAAAGTGCATGTCTACCTAGATGACCGATTCCTTCACTTGACGTAGTCAAATATACCTTACCATAATGTCTACAACTAGCAATTGGTTTACCCTTAGTAGTTCGTCCTTCTTCAAAATCATTCCATACTGGAGATGTTTTTTGCTAATAGTTGTAGGTCTAGGTGGATTAATTGGAGGGGGCAGTGGTGGGTTATCATTATATTCAGAATCAGATGATAAAATCATGAAAATTACTAAATATGCAAACAAAAAATGATTTTTTCCATAAATGAGAATGTCATGATGATGAATGATTAACTAAAATTAACTCCAAAAAAGATTTAAAAAGTTTGGAAAATGAAGAGCAGAGGAGTAGCGAAATCAGCGGTCAGCGGTCTACTTGTAGCTTTAGGCTTCACACTTTATCTCAAACTTGACCCGTCTCCCCTAAAATAAAAACGATTTAAGAAAGAGTATAGAAGATTTGCAGATATTTGGAGAGATTTTTGTAGAAAATGAGAGTGGTTAGGGGGTTTATATAGGGTAGATGGTGTATGATCATATTTATGACTTAGTTCTAATCACTTTTAACCCTAAACAAACTCTACTTGCTTAACAATCAAAGTTGCAGTGGAAAATAAAACTTAAACAAGCAAGCAAAGTAAATTCAGCAAACCACAAGAAGGCACCAAATTTTTATAGAGGTTCGGCCTCCCGACTACTTCCTCTCTTGGAAGCTCTGTTCGAGTTCCGCTCGTGTCTTCACTATTAACCTCGTTCCGGGCCGAGATTAAGCTTTTACACCACAAGCACCACGAACACCCTCGCTTGCTTGATTTCTTCCTCTTACAATCCGAGAGGGACACTTCGGGCTTTCACTGAAGTCCTTGCTTCTTTACAACAGTGGGTTGAGTGGTCTAACTTGAGCACACTTAGCTTAGGATATGAAATTGATCTAAGAGATGGAAGTGTAAGCTTGGAGAGTATGATTTGGGGAATGGGAGACTTGGAGCTTTCTCTTGAGTGTATATGACAATAGGAATTGGAAAAGTTGTGTAATTATGTCATAGGAACACCTATTTATAAGCTCCTAAAGTATTATAGCCATTGAGGTTAAGTTGGGTAAGGTTTGAGTGAGATACGCAAAACAGAAACGTCCAGGCAATTAAGGTTTGTCCAGACATTTATGTTCGGTCGATCGAAACAGGTCCACGGTCGACTGATGGGCAATTTTATTTGGGGGTATAGATGAATAATTAGAATACGACAGTTGGTATAATATGACAACCTTAATAGTCAGAAAAATATGTTTATTCGGTCGACCGATCGGGTAGTAAAATTCACTCTAACTTAAAGGAAACAAACGGTCGACCGAATTGACTCTTGTAGACTTTACTTAGTGAATTCCGGTTTAAGTTTTGCTGATCTATTGAAGTCCAATTAATGTGATATTTTGTGTGTGACTTCTATAGGGAACCTAGTGTGTATGTGAGTGGTTTTTAGCTCAAGTATGCTCAATTACACATAGTTCCTAAGACTCAAAATAAATAAAGATTACATGTCTTCAAATGAGCTTTATTACATGTCTTGACTTGATTCCTTTTTCTTTGAGTCTTGATCACCTATATAGGTTAGCACAATGCAATATATATGTCATGTGATTGACATCATTTCATGCTAATATGTGTATATTATATCCATTATCTTTCACCTGAACAATGCTATGTGACACGTTTTATGTTTGAATTTCAGAAATAAATAGGTTTGAAGAGATGAAGCATAAAAGGACCCAAAAGCTGGAAAAAAGACTGAATTGTGAGACCTGGGGACTAAGATGCAAGAGAGAAGAACCTGAACGTAAGACCAAAGGACCAAAGAGCAAAACAGGAAACTCCACACCATCATGAGGGAGTATTTTGGCAATTCTATTCGGGTCGGAGCTCCAACAAGTGAAGTAGATGCATCAAAGACCAACAAAGACATCCAGAAAAGCCCAGACTAAAATCCAGCGTGATCCGGACCATATAGACGGCCAATTGGCGGTCCAAGATCGCTAATTGGCGGTCTGCTTTGGCCCAAATCCGCTAAGATTTTGGTGGGTCGCGTATTAGTGTGTATTTAGTCCATTTCTGGTATTTGTTTAGTCCCACATCGGGGGATTGTCCCGGATTACCTTTTTCTATGGCAATAAATAGAACTCTTCACCTTCTATTGTAAACCACCCATTGCTTGGTGGCATTCTCTCTACTAAGGAGTAAGCCTTGAAGCAAAACTCAAGGTGGAGAAGAATGCTACCTTCAATGTGAGTCATTGTTAATAAAATAATTGTTCTTAGTTTCTTTTGATCTTGTGTTTTAATTCTTGCATGTTTCTCTAGTTTATATTTCTTTCAATTAGCGTCTTTAATGTTCCTTTCTTGCTCAGTTAAATTTCCTTTCAGTATAATGTCTCATTTTGTTAATGTAGTAGTTTAATGATTAGTGAGTAGTTCCATCCCCATTTGGGCGGTGGAGAAATATGTGATATGATCATGTAGTGTATTAGGTGTGTGTTATCTTAATCCCTTGAGCCTTATATGATTTCTATAACCATCTAATGAGATTTCACTCTTATCTTTGATATGCTAATGCTCTTGAATGAAGCTTAGCTTATGCTTAGATTAGTGGACCTATTTTATGGGGAATGATAAGGTGAGGATATGGATGGAATTAATATTGGAAACATGATTTGTAGTGTATGTACTCTTGTTGCATTTACCTTGGTTAATGCCTTGTATGTTTTAATGATATTGGGTTATCTTATTTCATGTGGAGGCATAGTAGGGTATAGTCTTTATATATGAGTTCATTTAGCTTCATTCCAATTATTGTCTTGTATGTTTTAACGATATAGTCTTATTTTATTTCATGTGGAGGCAAAGTTGGATTTAGTTTTATTATTTCATGCACTACATGTTGTGAGGAACATAATTGAACACACACACACACATTCTTTATATTCACATAATTTCTCAACCCCCTTTGGGGTTTAGTTTTATTGCTTCTCTTCCATTTCCTTTTTGCATTTTAGTGTAGTTTAGTGTAACCAACATTTCTCTCCTTTCTTTACCACTCGCCTTCGAACAAACCAAAAGTCGACACACCAACCTGTGGATCGACCCGTATTTGCCACCGCTTCAACGCGGCCGTGCACTTGCGGTTTAATATAAAACGAATCAATCACTATGCAATATGTGTGCTACTCTACATTGATTACAATTAAGATTAGGTTGATAATTAAATCATCAAAACATAGATTAAGACCAAAAGGCCAACAATCTCTCCCTTTTTTATGATGGCAACCTATATCTTAATACTTGAAAATTTTAAGTGTAAATTGTGCATAGAAATTCTCCCAAATTGATGTGCATAGTTTTTGTTCACTTATTATCAAATTTCAAGTTACCCCCTTTAATTATCTCTCCCCCTTTAACATCCATAAAAAATCATAAGATTAAACATAGAATTTGCATGTCTTGTAATGAAGTTGCTCCCCCTAAATTTTGCACTTCATTACACTAAGTAAATGATATTCATTAAGCTCCCCTTATAAATATGGATATGATATATCAATTAAGTTCATTTTGAATTCTCCCATTTTTAACATCAAGAAAAATATAACAATAGGCATGTGATGTATTAATTCGCCCTTGACATCCATCTACAAATTTGACATTAAAGCAATGGATGTTATTCAAATTATAAGATATGCAATGAATGATAAATATGATATGTCATTTGAGCATATTAAAACCTAGACTAGAACCAATTTATTCAAAAGAATTTAGAGGATAAAGTAATTATACCCAACTTTGAAGCTTTGAATTGGTTCCAATCTCCATTCGTGATGCAACCAGCTTTGAATTTGACTCTTAAACTTGCCGGATCACGACCGATCTCCTCTTCAAGCACCTACAAGTGTAGGTTTAGGTACCCAAACAACTTTGGGTCCTTGAATGTTAGCTTTGGGAATCCAAACCCTTTTGGTTTTAGGAGCCAACACACTTGAAGAACTATGCTTTATAGCTAAGTGTTTTCCATTTAAAGTTGTATGAATTATATTGTTTTTAACATATGAATCATTATATCCTAAACTATGTTTTTACAAAGATTGCATTTGACTTCCTAAAAGCATATTAAGCATCTTAGTTCCATTAGTGAATCTTTCTAGATCTTTTCTTAATTGCACATTTGATGTCTTAAGATCTAGTTGTTCACTATCAATAGGTGATGATTTAAAACTATCAAGAGTTGATACATTAGTTTCAAGTCTAGCAAGCACCTCATTCTTTTCATGCTAATTGATGCAATTTGACTTTGGACATCATTTATCAATTTTCTAGCACTTTTGTTCTTTTCACAATTGATCTCATATTGTTTAACTAAGTCATTAAATGCATTTTGAAGCTCATCATGTATATATGTTTCACCATTAGCATTAGAATTTGAGCTATCACTATAATAAGACTTAGTTGAGCATGATCTACTAGAACAAGAGTTAGAGTCTACCTCACTTTGATCATCTTTAATAGCCATGAAGCATGAATGGGCAACCTCTCTTCTACTTTGCAAGGAAGAAGATGATGATTCTTGTGATGAAGAATCATCCCAAGTAGCTTTGGGAGCTTCCATCTTCTTTTCTTTTCTCTTGCTCCTCTCCTTTTCTCTTCTCCTCTCCCTTCTCTCCATTTTCTTCTCCTTTTCTCTTCTCTCATTTCCACTCTCCTCCTCCTTTTCTTCTCTTTTCTCACTCCTTCTACCTCTTCTTTCCTTCTTTTCTTGTTTATCCTTCTTGAGGTATTTGAAGAAGTCTTTGGCTAGGACTTCAATGTCCTCATCTTCTACCCTTCTCTTTGGTTCATCAAGATTTGTATGTAATGCCAAGGTGCATCTTTCAATAAAATGTAATGCCAAGATGCCCTGTTTAGGCTTGGCTCGTTTGCTCATTTAAGAACCTCCACAAGTTTTTCAGCTCGTTTAAGTTTGTTTAAGGCTTGATTAACTTGTTGTAAAACATATTATTTACATTTTATAAACAACATTAACATATAAATGGGAAATTTTATAAATTATATGGTCTACTTTTAGGTAATTTGGATATATGTTTATTTGTGACATATATGTAATATGTGTATAAACTTAAACGAGCTTTTATCAAGCTAACCGAGTCGAACTTGGGCTTGCTCGTTTATTAAATTAGTGGATTGTTGTATTTGAGCTTGACTCGTTTAATAAACAAGCCGAGCTTGGGTCAAGCTTTATCGAGCCGAGCTCAACCAGAATTTTAAGCGCCCTAGTAGGGGTTATAGTGTTTGAGTGATTTGAGTATTTAGGCTGAGTTAAATTGGATAATTTTTGGGTCAAAATACCAAATTTCTATTTATAAAATTTTGTTCAATTATATAGTGTGTATGCAACCACATATACGCCCAAGGCAGCCCGCATATACGGGCAATGCGGTTCAAGATGCGGCCAATTTTTTCCAAACTGCATCTTGGATATGCAATGCGGCTGGAGACTACATTAGACCCACATCTATATCCCCGACCGCATAATCTCGCATTATTAAATAAAGATCATTATATGTAAATATATATATATACAATTCCATTGGATCTAGTAGAGAACCACAACCCTCGAGTCTGGTTGAGAATGAAGTTATTGCTATCTGGTTTCCGATTCTTTGATTTGGACCAACCCGATTGCAAGTTTTCTCTCAATATATACCGTTACCGACTTCCATTTTTTGTGATTTTTGACATAATATCCAAATGGCAAGGGTAAATACTTTTTGAAGGTAGATTGCTCCCAAACTTCAATTCATAAACTTAATCCCTTTGAATGCTTTGCCACTCTCTCTTGTTGAAAGTCAAGCCAAACCACATGACCTAGCTAATAACCCAATCCTAAGTCACTTTGTGAAAGGAATGTGTTCTAAAAGTTTTATTTTTATATGTCAATTATTATGAATTGAATGTGTAAAAATTTTGTTCCTTGATTAATGTATTTGTCTTTTGGAAGATTTAAGGAAGAGACTCCTGGTCCTTAATTGTAGATCTCTAAAACATAAGGTTTACATAAATCAAAAGTTATTCACAATCATGGTAATTGACATGACACATTAATTACCGAGATAAGATTGTCGTGCTGGTCATCAATTATTGTAGCTCTACAATTATTTGACGACACGAGTATGTAAAAGAAAAAAAATGATTACTTTTATATATTGAATGGAATTAGCAAGTGAAACATTATAGATTTGTCTTATGTGTCATTAAGGTTGTCACTATGTCTTGAATCCTAAGATATGAGACTTATGTCTTCTCACATAAGAAGTGTTTAATTGATTATTGTCAATCGCCATCAATGAGTATAGTGATAAAGACAATGGTTAGTTGAACATACCATGTGATGGAAAAGATAGCTAGTCAAAAGATTATCATTGCCCATCTTAGTTTAGTGCTGATATTTGTGGGTCTTTTGATAAAACAAAGTTATAAAGTGCACAATGTGACTTGAGTTAAGTTACATATTTGTAACTGGCTTAAGAGATCAAGAAATGAGTATCTAATACAAAGGTAACACAATTTACTTTGTATATACTCTTAGTATCATGAGGCAAGGGATAAACACAAGTGGTGCACGTACATCACTAAATGGATAGTGTTTAGGTCGAGTGGAACAAGACATCTATGCTAATTGGGTAGCTATAATGTGTAGCTAAATACCGCTTATAGTTTATGGTATTTAGTGTTTAATATCATTGTCAATCTAGCTTAGATCCTCTTATAGGTCACACCACAAACTTGGGAAACAAGAAGCTTGCTTTTGAGTTCATATGATGTGTCAGGTTTCATATGAAATATGACACATGTGCTAAATCAATAAAATCAATATGTCATGAAAATTGACATAATTAGAATCATGAAAAAAATTCATATAAGATGTATGTATTATGGGGTGTAATAGTTTAACATTACAAAGGATAATATAGTACATAATATATGAATTTGCTAAAAACCCCAAGAATCATATTTTGGTGCAAATAAATCAAAAATTCGATAAAGGCAAAAATCGGACAAAACGGTCGAACGTTTTCAGAGATCGATCGACCAAAATTCCACAGTAACTGTTACGTGTGAGAAACGGTCCATCGGATAGGACGTGTTGGTTGACCGAAATATTCCAGGAAATCTTTTGGAATTAATTGGTTGACCGGTGAAGTCGTGGTGCGACCGAAAACCACCAGGAACTTCCGTGAATTTTTCTTGGTGGCAATCGGTCGACCAACTCGAACAACGTCTCAAGTTGGTCGACCAAAGCCAATCAGTAGTTGTATCTCGTGTAGATTCGGTCGACCGTTTGTGTGTTTGGTTCGGCCTAAATATCACATTACCTTTGGGATCGTGTGATGGGTCAACCGAAGGATTTCGTGGTCCAACTAAAACCATGTTTTATTAACAATTGGTTGATCGGTGGGTTAGTTTTGGTCCACCGTTTGGCACGATGTCTGCCATAGTTATTAGGGGAATAATTGGTCATAAGTTGGATTAATTCCAATTGTGGTCAAACAGTTTTGAGTATGATTATGTGGCAAATTGCGATTGGTTTAAGGAAGAGAAAAGCAATGGATCATGGCTAGAGAATAGTTCATGATGTGGGTGATTTGGGAGGCTATAAAAGGTCCTCTCACCCTACTTGTTTTAAGGTAAATGCAAAAATTCTCTCTCTGCCTGACCTCCACACGAATGCATCCGAATTTCTCTTAATTAGTTGGAGCTTTTGAAGATTTATTCTCGTGGAGCTTTAGAAGAGTTATTAGCTAGATTCTAAGCTTAATTAGAGATTGATTGACGAGGTCATTTCCTCTCTAATCTTGTTTAGAGTTTGGTAAACACTTTGACGCGAATTGGAGGATGATTTGACGGGCAATGCATCTCCGGATCTTCGTAAAGGTTTTACAGAATCTTTGGGTATGATCATCTCTTCTTTGTTTATTTTAATATATGTAGATTTGGATGATATTAGAATAAACATAAAAAATGTACATGAAATCAATGAAAATATGAATATTGATCTTGTATGCGTGTATAAAATTTTAAAATATACACATACATAGAGACACGAAATCCTTCAGTTTGAAGCCACATATACTTTATTTGATCCAAGCGAGTGTTGATGAGATCGCATGATTGACATCATTTCATGCATTAATTTGTGTCTTATATCCATTATCTTGAACCTAAACAATGTTACGTAACGAGTTTTATGTTTGAGTTTCAGGATATAAACATGATTGAGGAGAAGAGGCATAAAAGGACCTAAAAGCAAGAAAAGGGACTAAGTTGCAAGACTTATGGACTAAGATGCACAAGAGAGGGACCCGAATGTAAAACCGAAGGGCCAATGTAAAAATAAAGAAAGTCCACACCATCATGATGAGCATTTTGGCAATTAGATTCGAGTCGACACTCCAATAACCAAACCGAGTGCACCCCATGTGAAGAATTGAAGAACTCAAGAACATATCCGAAAATGGGTCGGATCTGGGAAAAAGTGACCTCCAATTGGCGGTCCAAGACCGCCACTTAGCGGTTCGTTTGTCTCCAAATCCGACCCGGTTTGTCCAGGACATGTGTGATGTGTGTATGTGTCACTAGTGCAGAAAAGTCCATATACGTCGGATATACAGGGGTATAGACGTCGGATTTCGACGGTCCAAGTACCCGACGTCTATTTTCCCGTCGTCTATTCCTTATTGTATAGACGTCGGCTATATACGACCGACGTCTATACAGTGTATAAACGTCGGCTATATACGACCGACGTCTATTATATGTTAATTAACAAAAAAATACATTGGAACGTATATCGGGCATTCTGCACTCACATTAATCAAGCCCAAGCTGCCCAAGTGCCCCAAGTGCCAATCTTTTGACAAATAACCACGAATATCAAGCTCATCATAACCAGGTGCTCCAAGTCGTTCGCGTTCAGCAGTAAAGGAGTGGTGGAGTACATCAACCACACTAATAAAAATAAATTCTCCGATGTGGGACTAAAGTATTACACCCAATAGACGTCGGATATTTATATTGACCCAAGGTTGTATTAGTCCCACATCAGGGAATTGTCACCGATTACCTTTTTCTATGGCTATAAATAGAACTCCTCCTTTTGAATTCACCATTTCTTGGTGACATTCTCTTTACTTGGAGTAAGCCTTGGAGCAAAAACTCAAGGTGGAGAAGAATGCTACTAGTAATGTGAGTCATTTAATAAAATAATTTTTCACTGTTTTGTTCTCATGTTGTTTCTTTTTTATGCATGCTTAGCTTAGTCTTATTTCTTTGATCTTAGGTTAAATTAGTTAGAATGTCTCCTTTCTTCTTTAGTTTAATTGATAGAATAATGTGTAGTGAGTAGATCCATCCCCTTTGGGGGCTGAAGATGATGTTCATATATATTGTTAACTTTGAATGTTTGATGAATTTTTGATTGTGTAGACTTGCATGTTTTGTATGTTCATTGGGGGTATTTTAATCATGTACATGTTGGGGAATTTTGATGGGTTTTGCCATAAGATTTAAACACTTCTCATGCTTAGTTTTCTCATGTTTATTGACTGAAATTTCCTATTGAATATGCTACATGTTAGTTATGTGTTTGTATTTGTGTTTGCTTGCTTGATTGATTGAAGAAACTTTGTTTTGATGGGTTTTCCCATAACATTTAGACACCTCCCATGCGTACCTTTGTTCTTCACATGAGTTTATGGTTTTTGATGAGTCTTGCTATATCTTAGACACTTCTCATGCTGAGCCTAATCTTATGTTAATCAAGTAGTAATTGTCGATACATTGTGTGAATGGATTGATAGGTTTTGCCACATCTTTAGACACTTCCTATGCATGAAGACACACACACGACACACACACATACATGCTTACATGCATCATGCATCACTTATTTCACTTCATATGTGCACACACTCCACCCCTTAGGGGTTTCTCTTTCTGATTTCTAATATTTCGTGCGTTCTTTCGCATTTCGTACTTATTAGTTCAGTGTAGTTTAGCTTTAGCGAATCACATCTTTTCTCCCTTTATTCGCCATCTGATTTCGGTCATACCAGAAGTTGCTCACCTCCCTGCAGATGACCCGTACTTGCCCAATCTTCAATGACGGTTGTGCACTTGAGGTCTAAATTTAAAATGAACATCACACCTATACCAATTTGATTCATATTGGTGCGGGTGAACTCATGCTGACTGGATGTCTCCTAATTCGGTTCATAAATTTGTTGCAAAATTATCAAGTTGGATGGGGATAGACCTGACACCTGGCTCACGAAGGATCATGTTCTTGATGTTCAGTGTACCAGTTGTAATCGGTTAAACTCATGGATTGTTTCTTACAATTTATTATGCAGATCAAGGTGTGCCTGCTCATGCAAACATATGTATAAATAAACCTCAAAACCTTAATCCAAATATAAATTACTTTCCTCTCCTTTTTCTTCCGTTGCTCTCAAACCTTAACCCTAATATGAGACCTATCTCAGTCCTTCATCAGGATTTAGTTTTCCACATATCTCTCCAATTCTATTTCAAAACGGTCGGAACCCCAACCGAGTCTTAATAATCTCTTGCAAGATCTGCTCGATCACCACAAGAAATGCTCACAAAATCCACTAAATATGATCTTCGGTTTGGGTCAAAATCAAGCATTGTACAATCCAAGTTCGAGAACAACGTCGCCGAACTCGATTCTTTCTCTTACAACCTGAGAGAAGCTAGTACTTCCTTCTAAAGAGGGACAATCTTTATGATTCTAACAAAAAAGAATACGAATCACTAATCAACACTCTAAATTTGAGCACAATTCAGTATGATGAGATTTGGAAACACAAGTAGTGAAGTTTATACTTAAGCGTGTGGAGTTTGAGCTTTGAAGATGGAAACATTTCTCTCTTAGAGTGGGAGCGATTGGGAGTGTAAGAGATATGTAAACATGAGATTGAATACCTATTTATAAGCTTTGAAGTCCACATAGTCGTTGGGAGGGAAGACAAAGTTACGAGGAAAGCAACCGATCAAAACACTAAAGAATGAATTCTGTTAGAGCCAAAATCGATCGACCATTGTCGCAATCCGTTTGACCGTTCACTTAAGTTAATAAGTTAATAGTTGGTCAGATGCAATACCGGTCCAACAAGCACAACTAAAACTGGGAGTTTTCATTCAATAAACTAAGGGAATGGTCAGCCGCAGGGTGAAAATCGATCGACAGATTATGCAAAAAGTTACCGACCAAATTGGTGTCTGTTTCATTTAACTGTTAAAGTGAAACAGTCGATCGATAGGTTGGATATGTCAATTTGGGAAAGATGCGATTTTCGACAAGACAACGACATGAAATGGAAACTTGTAAAACGAAGAACGATTGAACAAAATGGATATAATGGTGGATAGTTTAACCCAAGAAGTCTCTGTTACAAACGGCTGAACGGATGCCTTCTGGTGGTCGACAGTTGTGCACAAATACGATGCAGTTTATGCACAAATGGGCACGAATGGAATATGTTTGACAAAGTTTCATTGTGATTAAGATTAAGTTGATTAAATTATTAAAATTGCACATGATTAATACCTAAGAGCTTACAATTATCACAAGGGAATACAAGGAAGATCTTACATATTGAGACCTAAGTAATAAATTCCAACGTCTCAACTAAGATATATGGATGAAATTTCTTTAAGTTGAGGATTTAGATAATTGGCAAGCAATCGTGAATTCATATCCAATGATTTGTAGAAAAATGGCAGTTTAAAACATGCAAAATTGAACATGACTTAGTAGAACAGAAAACAACTCATACAGAACCTGATGTCACCATAACTACACGTAACCGAAGATAACTCATGCAAAAGATAACTGAATATATGTAAAACCCCCAAGTTTAGTCTCACATTGCTTAACATGAGAATGTTGGGGTGAGATATAAATATATGAGTCCACTACCATAACACTTACCAACTTAAGTTTTGTGACAATAGGTGGGTGTTATGGGTCAGTGGACACATGGGTGACGGACCGGGACCCGGGTTCGATGCGGACTCGGGGACGGGACGTTACAGATGGTATCAGAGCCTGAACCAGCTGGAATGTGGGAACTAAGTGCTACACCTAAAGGGTGGGAGCCACCCCTAGAATCCCACAACCCCTGGTGACTGAGTGGCTTGACCCTGACGAGGACGTCAGGTGTTCAAGAGGGGTAGGTTGTAAAACCCCCAAGTTTAGTCCCACATTGCTTAACATGAGAATGTTGGGGTGAGATATAAAGACATGAGCTCACTACCATAACACTTACCAACTTAAGTTTTGTGACAATAGGTGGGTGTTATGGGTCAGTAGACACATGGGTGACGGACCGGGACCCGGGTTCGATGCGGACTTGGGGACGGGACGTTACAATATAACCCAACAAAATCGAACCTAATGTGACCAAACATTTTAAAACTCACCTTACGTGAGACCACAAGTTCACAACTACGTATAACCAATTAGCTAGAAGCATAATTAAACATAACACATACATGTTTCACCTTAACTAGACATTATAACTGATACGGATCATAACTGAAGCATAAATAGTTAAAGCATACAATTTCATGCGTTCAATTTTGAATTATCAAACTAAGTATAACTTGTAACTGAACCTAAGCCAGCATAAATGAGCATAACTTTCCATACAATTTAAATAGCACTTAAACTGAGACCAAATGTAATAATCCCTTACGTCAATTGAGACACAACCACAAACATCATATCTTTGTGGACATCAAGGTTAAATTAAACCATGAAATCTTCATATCTTTGTCCTATAAACACTTGTATGATATAATCAGACTGTGAGACATGTGATATACCATTTGCTAGTAAATATCATACATATGACGTAAGCCTTATGTGTCTAGTCTAAAAGTACAAGGTACCATTTTCTAATAAATATCATAGACGTATAACTATCAACTTAATATTTGTGATACAAACATGTTGACATACCACTTGCTAATAAAATAACAACAAACATGCATTATTCCTTTTAAAAAGCATATAATCTCCTTCACACGAGCTTTATTCAATATTGTTTGTGGTTTTAAATCTATATTCAAGCTTAAATGACCTTTTGTTTTTCAAACAACAAAACTTGTTCACCAACTAAAACAATTTTTGCCCCTCTTGCTAAAGGATGCAATGTATTTAAACCTTGCATACATTAATCTAACTCAGAATTTTACAACACTTTGGTTAGTTTGGTGTTTCAAAAAGGATACAACATAGTCGAAGCTGATTTATATGTATAACAGACGACAACATAGGTTGGTTTGTTCTTTGGAATAGATAACCGTACAAATATAAACGAAGACCACTAATTTGTAGGCTAGTCTCACTCCAAGTCACCAATTTGTCTGCTAAAACTTACTTTTTCCTGTTAGACATTTACTTACGGTTTGCCGATGCTTTGTTCCCATGTTTCTTCTGAGTACCCGGCGCCATCTGCTCTCAATTGCTGCTTTACAAACTAATTTTTGAATCCCGTATTTTTTTCGAAAAGAAACCAATTTTTGAATCTCTTGTCAATCTTTCCCCTGCAGTTCAAAACAAACGAATGAAAGTAGTTTCCGCCCCATGAGACACCACCACGTGAGTTATCATGTTATCCTATCTGCTCTCACGTGATACGCACGCGGCCCCACGATAACAACTTCTTAGTTGTCGTGTACGAAATTAGGTATAAAAATCTGCCTACCTCCTTTTTCTCAAAATTAGACAAATGCAAAGGCTGCACCTTATCTGAAGTACAAAAATAACAGTCACATATCACGTTTAATAAGATTTAGATATCAAGTAAAATATCATGTATGCATGGTAAACTAATCTCTTGGTTGGGCCCCGTCGTTTTAAAGTCTTCCGTTCATGGTTTACTCAACTCCAAATTATTTCTTATGAATAGGATAATCTACGATATGTGTGCTCTCTATAGTTAATTGAAGGTATTTAATGGCATTTGGAACATTCCTTAACTTGTTTAAATCTTTATTCTGTAATCAATTGAAGGTGTTTGATGGGATTTTCAATATTTATTTGTTTATTGGAATACTACATATGGTAGGTATAATTACCGTCTAACAAAATAATAACAAAATTAGAGAAGAAGACTTTATGGATCCTTCCAACTTGACCTTATTATACACTCACTAGTGCAGAATAATGAATACTCGTCTCCCAATAAATGTCGGCTACTAATACGGTCAACGTCTATTGGACCCTCTAGACGTCGGTTATTAGAATAACCATTGAAACCGACATTTATTCTCCACGTCTATAGACGTCGGCTACTAATATAACCAACGTCTATTGGATCCTCTAGACGTCGGTTGTTAGAATAACCATTGAAACCGACGTTTATTCTTCACATCTATAGACGTCGGATATACGTCTATTCGCCCGTCGGGGTATAGACGTCAGGTGTGTGATACATCTGATGTGTATAAGTCTTATAAGAACCGTTTCAGTTTTTTATATTTTTATCCCGACAAAAACTCACCGTGACTGAACCCTAGCCCCCTCCACCACGACTAATTTCTGACCAAACGCTAGCCCCCTCCACCGCGACAAACCCCCTGAGTTCCTCGATCGTAGCCTCCGCGACCTCTACTGCAGCCTCTGTGACCTCCTCAACCTTCAGTGCAGCCTCCACTTCTTCCGTCACTGCAGCCTCCGCGACAGTCGCTGGCCGTTACCGCAACCTTCGTTCAATTATCTACCTTGTTCGGTACATGCCTTGTTAGATTTACATTCTTCACCTTGTTCGACTAAAACAATTTAGGATTGTTTTTTCCCACATTTTGTTTTTTCAGTACACATTTTGCTTGGATTGCACGAACATTGTTTCAGTAAATATTGTTTTTGAATGCACGATCTTTGTGAGGTTTCTTTGTGAATGTTTTTGTGTTTTGGAGTGATTTTGGAATGTGGATGTTTTGGGTTTTGGAGTGATTTTGGAAAATTTGAGTTTTCACCACTCACGTCTCATTTCTAGACGTAATGCCTATTAAAATGCAACTTATCATTGTGTTTAGGATTATTTAACAAAGCCTAAGTCAACAGATGAGTTCTCCATTTTGCTAAGTAATAGAATTCAAAGGTTATTATCATCTGCTCGTTGTTTGGGATGCATTATTGAGTACATTTGAATGTAAATAAACTGATGTTCTTCATGGATCTCATACATGTGTATTTCAACACGAGTAGATTTGTAATGTGAATGTGATGTAGTGGAGAATATTATACATTTTCTTGGGGTCGATTAAACCAAGGGTATCCATCAAAAAACTTGTTTCAATGTAAGTTCATTTTAATTATCGTATTTGTAATCCATGTATTTTTATTAGTATTATCGAATTCATGTTGAATAACTTGTGCTACTCAGGACAATGAAGGTTTACAAAGTGTTAGGTGGCAGGAGAACAATCCCAAAAACGAGAGTAACATGGCATGGAATGAGAGTAAGTTTTTTCTCCCATTTTTGTTAATTAGGTTAAGTAATGGAACATATATTTAGCAAATTTATAATTTTGTAGTACCGCAAACAGACAAAGAATATGGAATGTGGTTACTATGTGATGAGATACATGAAGGAAATCCTCAAAATTGCACCTCAAAAGGTATCCCTATCTGAGGTAATATAGATCGCTATTCAGTTGTATAATTATAGTTTCATTATTTAGATATTAATATTTTTTACTTGTATTTTATAAGTCTTCCAAAAGAATAGCGATCTCTACTCGCAACAGGAGCTCGATGATACTTACAACTGATGAACTCGCTATTTTATCAGAAACATGTTAATGAACTAAGAGGTTCTTATATGAATAACACTTCTTTGTACATGTTTACTTATATTACCAACATACAATCTGATCTTTATTATAATCAAACATCTTTATGAATGAATGTCAAATGTTTGTGTATGTATGCTTGTGGTTGAATGATTGTGTTTGTGGATGAATATGTGTATGTATTTGTGAATAAATTTGTTGTGCAGGTTGAATATGTTTGTTATGCAAGAATCTATGATTGCTACAATTTGTATTTTTTTAATCTGGTAAGAGTATATACGTCGGTCGTACGTAATTGCCGACGCCATCCCCTTCGGAAAAGGAATAGACGTCGGCTATTAAGTATCACCGACGTCTATACATAGAGAATACACATTGGTTGGAGAGAACAACCGACGTCTATATTCAGAGAATAGACGTCGACTATTGAGCGACCGACATCTATTATATAACTAATCTAGTTAGTTATATTACTAACTAGATTTCGGACCCACCATCTGTTTTAACTACAAAATGTCATGAAAAAAATTATACCTTCATCACCATCTGCAATTACTATGACTTCTCTCCTCTCTCTTCTCCTCTCAATTATGTCCCATTTTAATTCCAACATTTGGAAAGGGTAGGTGCATATACATGATCTTAAAACGCTTGCATAAAAATCTCTATTGTTTTTTTAGAGAAACATGCATTTGACTTTATATGTATTTTTTTGCTTGGGTTGATGGAAATGACACAGAGATTCCTGGATTTTGGAGCCTAGATTGTGATGGATCGAAAATATACGAAGCTAGCTACGGACTTGCATGGACCAACGATAAGAAGTTTGTAAAAACAGGCATTGAGCATTTCATGAACCTCTGACTTGAAACTAAAATATAGAAGTAATCGAGTATTCACTTCCTTAATAAGAAAGAAGAATTGCTACACCATTCCCGTGGGGACAAATGTAAAGATTGTGCTTAGGGTGGGATGTTTTTATAACAACTAAGATGGTTTGCGAAATCCTCCAGCATGCGATGTTCATTTTGACGCCAACAAGTGGTCACTGTTCAAACAGACATGGAAAGGAGGAGTTTGTATGCAGAGATAATACATACAACCATCAGAGATGACACCCACCATCGAGGTGAGGACCTTAATTCAAAAATGTTCGGTGCTGTAACATCTAATTATGCAGTGGTATAATATAAAAGAAGTGACTATTCTGCTGCAAGAGATAAAAGGTCATGAGCGTCTTTTCGATAACACATGCTTTAATTTTTTTTTCTAATTTGACAATAAATTACATCAATCAATATGAATGCTTCCTTTTCAATTAATATTTCCATTAAATTGTATAATTTATAGATATTGTGACTGAAATGTTTAAAGGGATTTAAAATGAAGCCCAAAATAATAATGGTTAATTATCATGTACTTTTGTACATGTCTCCTGTTGCAATGATGTTAGCAACCTAATTAATTATAACATTTGTTACCACGAAGGGAGTAAGGAGTTTGAAAAATCTAGGCACACGATTGAAGTAATAAATTTGGTTTTTGTTCTATAAAGAACCAAGACAATATTAAAGCCTAGCAACGACAAGCCTGATTCTATATTTCAACTAAGTAGAATACACACTTGTTATGTAAATCTAATTTATTTGTAGACTTCACGAGTATGCAATATAGAAAGAGCACATTACCAAAACAAGTTATGTCATATCTTGACTATTATGCTTGAAATTGAGTTATATATATTCTTGAGTCACTAGTGCAGAATGCACAATAGGCGTCACACAATATAATAGGCGTCACACAATATACGACGATCGTATATACCGCCCAAATCCGTCATATATACCATTGTATATCCGACGTGTATGGTCTTTTCTGAACTAGTGAGTACATATCTCGAGAAAATATATAACTCAAATATATAATTATATCTTCGAACCTAGTTTACCTAGTAAACAACTAAATTGTTGTTTCAGAAGCAAAGAAGAGGACATTACTAGCAATGATGTCGATTATTGAATACTAGGGTTATCAAAAGGTAAAGAAGGTGGGTTATTTCATTGTCATTTTAATTGTTGACCTTCTACTTATATATATTTTTCTAAAGTTTCATGTTGTTTGGTGATGGAAATTTCCCACAATCCAAGTGATGGATACGTGGATAAATAATAAATCCAAAGGTTGTTGATAGGAATTGGTAAATTATTTCAAGTACAAGGTAAGTTCGTTTCATGCTTTACATGTTGTTTGGTAAATTCATAATGTACTAAGGGTAAATTGATAATGTACTAAAGGTAAGTTCATTTCACACTCCTTGGGTAGTTATGTTTTGTCATTAATTAATGTGCTTCTACTTCTATATTTATCTGATTCATCGTAAGTTTGAGGTTATTTACCTTAGGTAATTTTGTAGAGTCCCAAAGGAGTGGGTAAATTTATCCAATTCATCATTCTAATGTTTATTGAGAGGAGTGGGTAAATTCATAACATGTAAAGGGTAATGTCGTAATAAAAGTCCTTAATTAGGAGTGGGGTAGATTCAATTTTCGATCCTTAATGGTGTAGATTGTTAGTGATGCAAAATATTGGACTATGAAACTACTTTGAGTTTATGCCTTTTCAGGTACGGAATACTACTTTTTGTCGGTTTGATTACTTTGGTGTTAAAACTATTTAGGTACACTATTGTTTGTGTTGTGAATAGTCATTCGTCGAATCAACAACTTCGCACGTAATGTTGTTGTGTTCATCTGCTTATTCTGCTGATTGGTTGATTTTGGCTTTGGTACTTGGCCTTTTAGTTTACTGAATATCGAGGTTGTACTCTTTATTTTCATAATCAAAGACATGGAGAAAGCAAAGACAAGTATGCTATTCACTATACTTTTTAGCTAGATAAAAAGTATAGTGAATCACTATTGTTTTATTTAGTTTGAAGCTTTTAGGAATCACTATTGTTCAGTCATTACATTTTCAGCCATTAAAGCACGTGTGGATACATGAAATCTCATGTTTAGTGTAAGACATGCTCAACAATCTAAAATATGCAAATCTAGATGAGAATGGTTGTTGGAAGATCAACAATTTCTAAGGGAAAATAAAAATCATTAAGCTTAATTCTGAATAGTATCCTGTAACAAAATAGTTTCTAAGAAAGTGATTCTTTATTTGTGAACATAGTTTGCTAATAAATTGTTTTTCTTGTTATATTTATAAGCATTCGACCACAAGGACTTGAAGTTTCATTCATGCTTTTTAACCAACTCTATTAGTTGTTTATCTAATTGTTTGGACATTATTTTGCAGCCTCTCAGTATTCTCTGTCATCTTTATGAGATATTGGCACATATACCATGGGGTTGCCTCGTGGTAATGACAATGGTCAAACAAATATCTTCAAGGTTGTTAAGAACTATTTTCCTTGTCCCGTAAGTATTAGTTTTACAGAAATTGTAGAGAAAAATATAAGCCATCTTGATATTTGATAAAAGAAAATACCAAATGTAACAACACACCTTTATCTTGCTTGCAAGCAAGGCATTGAAGTGTATAAGGCATGAGAATACCTAACCTAGACGCTTTGAAGTGAAAATTGCCGATCAATAATTAAGATGAGAAAAAAACCTATCCCTCAAATTCAAATTAAAAAACATATAAACGAGTCAAATGAAATTTTGCCTATTATTAACAACTTTTTGGACATTTATCCTATCATTATATAACTTTCAGAACTGTAACTAGATGTGGTTGTTACGTTGAATCAATTTTTTTGCTTGCATACTTAGATTATAAAACCTAAATAGGGGCTACATTAACAACTGTCACGGGGGTAAATTAGACACAGCCACATGGGTAAATTGAGTGGTGTCGTGGGGTAAATATAATAATAACCTATTCAATTACAATCGTTGTCTATTCGACTAACCATTACCATCTACTATGTTATTTTACCACTTATAGCACCATAACTAAAAGTTGTTTAGTTGAATCGGATTGTGTTTTTTATACTAAGAATGACTAACCTAAAAGGTGATAAAGTAAACAATCTTAAGTGTACATTAAACAAACTGCAAGGGTAAATCTAAATATAACTTGGGGGTAAATACATTACATACGTATGCTCGTAGATTTACTGTGCGGATCAGTATTGCTATTCATGTTTTTGGGTATTTTTAACAAACTAACTTGGTAAGGGGTACCTTATGATTCTAACTTCATCATAATACCTTAATAGTTTTTGGCCAGGAAACGTTCTGTCTCAACTTCTTCATTGGAGGTTCATTAAGGTCTGTGTTCTTTCAATCTACATCAGACGAATACAAAGAAGTCATACCATCTAGGCAATGAAAGCTTAAAGGGTGCCAAATCCTTGACATAATGCTTAAGGAGAACACACAACTTACATATGCGAAGGTAAACAATATCCATCTGATTCAATTATACTAAAACAATGTGCACCTATACTTATAGCAAGCATACAATTTTAGTAATTGTATCTTGGTAAATAACTTTTCTATCTGTTGGGGTAAATCTACATTGATATGAAGGTAATTTAACCTACATGATGGGGTATTTTAAAACAAGGAGTGTAACACCAATCTAAACACTAGTATAACATTCTCAAAGGTAAAAAACACATAAGCAACCTAGAGAGCAATACATGATACTGAATTGTAAAACATACTAAACCATGAATTTATAAAATCAACGATTCATAATATTTATCCTAAAAAGTTCATTACACCAAACTAACATAACCATTACAAAAGCTTTGGTCAGTTAAGATTAACATTAATTATTGTTTGTGGTTATTTGTCAACTCTTAAAGAGTAACTAATAGTTTGGCATCGTAATCTTAGGAATATATTCTTGAGTATACCCAACTATTCACATGGGTATTTTCAATTAATGATTAAAGAAAGTTCATTAAACAACAACTATTGACATAGGTAAGTCCGTTCTATTCTAAAAGAGCAATCAGATGATCCCAACTTAAATGACCATCTTCTTAATGGCCTTGACCAAAATTATAACATCAACAATGAGAAAGTCAAACACATAATGCACGAGCACTGTGATACCTATGTCAAGAAGGCTAGGATTGCAGATACATGCAACCTTACGTCAACTGGAAATTAGTCAGGCTATGCATGGAACTTGTAAGAGTTCTTAATGATGATTCCACCAAATGAATTTACTGTATTCTCTACATCAATTTACCTCTGTATCTATGTGAAATTACTCTACACGGTGGATTACTCATACAGATCAAATTACTTTACATATATGGAATTACCTTTTTATATGTGTTAAACCACCCTAATATGCATGAACCTGTAAAGGTTCTTAATGATGATTCCACCTAATGAATTTACCATATTCTCTAGATCGATGTACCTTTGTATCTATGTGAAATTACTCTACACGGTGTATTACTCTTACAGATGAAATTACCCTTACATATACATGGAATTACTCGCTTATATGTGTTAAATTACCCTAGTATATATGCATGAAACCTGTAAGGGTTCTTAATGATGATTCCATCAAATGGATTTACCTTATCATCTACATTGATTTACCTTTGTATCTATGTAAAATTACTCTCGACCTTTGTATACAAGGAATTGAAGGACATAAATGTTTAGTTTCCCAAAGATTCACATGAAGAATGAACCATAAATGCTTACACATATTCACTAGTCACATTTCACATAATTCCATTTGAATTATGTATTTTGATGTTTTGGTATTTTAGGTAATAGTACAAATACCTCTTTCTGCATAATATAGTCTGGTTAAATGATCGGAATAGTTAATTTCTAATTTCATCAATGATTTTTGATATTTTGATTAAGAAATTTAACTAATATATACATGTTTGAGTCCACTAGAACATACATTTTTTGATGTATTTTTAAGGTGTAGGGACATAGATAGAACATAGTTTTGGCTGGAGGAGTATTTTAATATGTAGGAACTGGAAGGGGTAAACTCAAACATCATAATAAGTAGTTCTAATGTATTCTCTTTATTCGGTAAAAAAATCAAACCAAATTATTTTTGTTCAAATTATTTTAATAATTGGTTTGCATTCAATACCATTATTGATGATCACCTTGAACAAAATATAAAATATTAAACAAACTGCAGTTGGACTCTTTTTTTCTGAACAACCACTGAAGAAACCAACCATTTTTATTTTATTTTTCAGGTCAAACTCGATTATTCCGATTTTTTAGTTTTGCAGTTAAACGATCGATTAACTTCCAGTTCTTGGTCGAACCTCAGTCCAACTACAGGCTCGGTTCAACTTTAAAACAAAGACGAAAACACAAGTTATGTTTCGCACAAATGAATTTACCATATTATATACATGCAATTACCTTCTACTGCGAAACATCAACACATAAAACATTCACACTCTAATGTTACTGATGGTTAAATTCAAACATCAGAATAGGTAATTACAAGAACATTAGTGGGTATTTTAAAAATTGGTGTAGTTATTTTGTCGGTAATTACAAAAACATTCTCACGGACCAACTATTGATGTGGGTATTTTCGTTGATTATAGAAAAGTAGTAGTTGACATGGTAATTACGAGTATATTCAACGAAATTAACAAAAATGTTTGTTTCAGCTCTAAGTATATTTTGTATGGTAACCATGAGAATGTTTGAAGTATTCTCAACTATTGATGAGGGTATTTGATTGATCCAAAAACTTGATCGATTCGTTTTATATTAACCGCAAGTGCACGACCGCGTTGAAGTGGTGGCAAATGTAGGATTTCGTGTCCCCATGTATGTATATATTTTTAAAAAAAATTAATACATCATACAAGATCGTTTTCATATTTTCAGCAATTTTATGTACATCTATTTGTGTTTTATTCTAATAACATGCAATCCTACATTTATTAAAAAAATCCACAAAGATAGAATCATACCTAAAGGTTCTCAAAAACCTTTTTGATGATCCGAAGTCGCGTTGCCCGTTGAATCGTCCACGGAATTGCCTCCGAGTGTTCACCAAACTCTAAACAAGATTAGAGAGAAAGGAGCTAGCCAATCAATCTCTAATAGGGTTTAGAATCTAGCTAATAACCCCTCTTTAAGTCTCCTGAGATTCTGATCTCCAAACTTAATTTTACAAAGAGTATTTTGTGGTGATTAGGGAGAGATTAATGAGAGAAAGATTTTTGCATTAGTCTTAAAACAAGAGGAATAGATGCCCTTTTATAGGCTCCAAAAACATCCTTATCAAGAGCTATTATTTAGCCATGATCCCTTGTTTTTCTCTTCTAAAATTAATCTCTAAATTCCATATAATCATCCACAAAAAACGTTTTAATTAAATCTGGAATTATTCCACCCATGATTTAATTAATCTCTTAATAATTCAGGCAGAATCGTTCTTGTTCGGTAGACCGAGAATTATTCGGTCAACCGAACCATTCAGTTATAACACGTGTTCGGTGCACCGTGAGCTAGACGGTCGACCGATTCTTTATAAGAAAAAATCCCTGGAAGAATTCAGACGAACCACGTCTTCCAATCGGTCTACCGTTGACGCACCAGAATCGCTCCTGGGACATAGTCATCGGATGACCGGGTCACCTTCGGTCTACCGAGAATACTAATTCTCGGTTGACCGATTCCAATCGGTTAACCGAACCCGATTGTCCAGGCACTCTAGACAATCTTGGTCAATCGATTGTGCATAACCGTTCCCCATTTGGTTAACCGATCCGAAGATCCCTCGGTCGACCGAAGCCTGAACGGTTCACCGTGTTTGACCCCGATTTTGCCTCGGTCAAATTTTGGATTTATTTCCAACAAAATTTGATCTTTTGGGGTTTTTAGCAAATTCACATCTTATGTAATATATTATCCTATGTAATATTAAATTATTACACCCCATAATATATATACATCTCATATGAATTTATTATGATTCTAATTATGTTAATTCTCATAACATATTGATTTTAATCAATTCACCACATGTGTCCCATTTTCATAAGAAACCCGACACATCTTATGAACTTAAAATCAACCCTCTTGTTTCCCAGTTTTGTGGTGTGACCTATAGGAGGAGCTAAGCCAAATTGGCAGCGATATTAAACACTTAATATCTCAAACTATAAGAGGTATCTAGCTACACATTATAGTTACCCAATTAGCATAGATGTCTTTGTTCCACCCAAACTAAAACATGATCCATTTAGTGATGTAAGTGCACCACTTGTGTCTATCCCTTGCCTCATGATATTAAGAATATATACAAAGTAGAAGTGTGTCACCTTTGTATTATATTCATTTCTTGATCTCTGTAAGCTAATTATAACTATGTGACTTAACTCAAGTCACATTGTGCACATTATAATATTGCTTTATCAAAGGGCCCACTAATATCATCACTCAATTAAGAGGGGGCAATGATAATCGTTTGACTAGCTATCTTTTCCAGCACAAGTCATGTTCAATCAACTATTGCCGTTATCACTACACTCATTGGTAGCTTTTCACAATAATCAAATTAAACACTTCTTGAGTGAAAAGATATAAGTCTCATATCTTAGGATCCAAGACACAGTAAAACATTAATGACACGAAACACAATTCCACAATTTCTTACTTGTTAGGTCTATTCAATATATAAAAGTAATATTTTTCTCTTTTATATACTCGTGTCGTCAATTATTTGTAGAGCTACAACAATCGATGACCAACACGGCAATCTTATCTCGGTAATTAATGTTCCATGTTAATTACCATGATTGTGAATAACTTTTGATTTATGTAAACCACTATCTTTTAGAGCTCTACAGTTAAGGACCAAGCGCCTCTTCCTTAACACTTCCAAAAGACGAATACAATAATCGAGGAACAAAATGTTTGCACATTCAATTCATAATAATTGACATATAAAAGTAAAACTTTTAGAACACATTCCTTTCATGGCAAATACGGGTCGATCCACAGGGAGGTGTGTTGACTTTTGGTTTGTTCGAAGGCGAGTGGTAAAGAAAGGAGAGAAAGATTGATTACACTAAACTACACTAATCTAAACTAGGAAACTAGGAAGGCTGAAATGAAATCACAAAACAAACTAAACTAAGCAACTAATGAAAGGAGATAAGACTCAGGAATGGAAAACCCCTAAGGGGTGGAGTGTGTGTGTGCACATGAAATAAGTGTGGTGAATGCATACAATAAGATCAAGTGTGGTTAGTGTTTGTTAATGCATAAGAAGTACCTCATGGTAAGACCTATCATTTACAACACTAACCTAGGTGATTAATATGAGCAATGCAAGGTTGTTATTAAGAACATAACGAGCATGAAGTGTACCTAACTATGGCAGAAACCATCAAGTAAGTTCTTATTAATTCAAACAAGCATACTAATATCTCTCACAAACAATAATATCTAGCATTCATACCACCTACATAACATGTACATACATCTACTCCACCCCCAAAGGGGATGAAACTACTCACTAATCATTACACTACCTACATTAACAAAATGAAACATTATACTGAAAGGAAATTTAACTAAGCAAGAAGGGAGTATTAAAGAAGCTTAAAAGGAAAAAAAAGACTAAACAAGCATGCACAAATTAAAAGACAAGATTAAAAGAAACTAGAACAATTATTTTATTAACAATGACTCACATTGAAGGTAGCATTCTTCTCCACCTTGAGTTTTGCTTCAAGGCTTACTCCTTAGTAGAGAGAATGCCACCAAGCAATGGGTAGTTTACAATAGAAGGTGAATAGTTCTATTTAAAGCCAAAGAAAAAGGCAATCCGGGACAATCCCCGATGTGGGACTAAACAAATACCAGAAATGGACTAAATACACACTAATACGCGACCCACCAAAATCTTAACGGATTTGGGCCAAAATTGACCACCAATTAGCGGTGTTGGGCCGCCAATTGGCGGTCTATATGGTCCGGATCACGTTGGATTTTATTCTTGGATTTTCTGGATGTCTTTGTTGGTCTTTGATGCATCTACTTCACTTGTTGGAGCTCTGACCCGAATAGAATTGCCAAAATACTCCCCATGATGGTGTGGAGTTTTCTGTTTTGCTCTTTGGTCCTTCGGTCTTACGTTCAGGTCCTTCTCCCTTGCATCTTAGTCCCCAGGTCTCACAATTAAGTCATTTTTCCTGCTTTTGGGTCCTTTTATGCTTCATCTCTTCAAACCTATTTATTTCTGAAATTCAAACATAAAACTCGTCACGTAGCAATGCTTAGGTGTAAGATAATGGATATAAGATACAAATATAAGCATGAAATGATGTCAATCAGTATTTTCAACGAAAATAACAAAAACTTTTATTAGAATGCAATTCTGGCTGTTACGGTGGTATTTTAGTTTAGGGATGAGTAAAGTCAAACATCATAATAGGTAATTATATGAACATTATTGAGTATTTTCAACAATTTGTGTGGTTATTTTGTGGCTTTGGTAATTAGAAGAACATTCTCAGGGTATTTCCGACTATTGATGTTGGTGATTTTGTTGACTATACAAAACTAGTAGTTGACATGATAATTACAGGAATATTCATAAGTATTCCCAAATATTGATGCGAGTATATTCATCGAAATCAACAAAAGTTTTTGTTATTGTCTAATTTCTGTCAACAAGTGAACTTCATTTAAGTTGTTTGTTATTTATACTAATAATACATAATGCCTATGCTTCACCATTCTTAAAATAATAATTTAGGATGAATACTCATTGATCAAGAAATGACCCCACGTTACTTAAAAAGAAAGAACAATTGACACATATTGCAATACCATTAATGCCTATGCTTTATTATAAAATATTGAAAAGATAGCTCATAATCCATGTGGCACAATCGGACACAAAACAACCCATGTGACGACAAGATTGGGCACCACCAACCCATGAAGTCTCAATTCCCGCCAAAATCCAAGGAAAGAAAGTCAAGTTAATGCATCATCCAACCTAAAATGTAACATTCCCGAAAATAATGGAAATTTAAACTTTACAAGACATTTAAAAGTCAACAACAACAAATCTCAAGAGGACGTTGATTAAACGTTTTAAATAACCAAAAGTGCATAGTTGTTGGTGAAGACGAAGCAAGTACGGGTCGATCCACAGGTAGGTGTGTCGACTCTTGTTTCTTTCGAAGGCAAGTGGGAAAAAGATGAGAGAAAATGTGTGATTACACTAAACTAAGCTACGATTGAACAAACAATAAAACTAAACCACATAGGGAGTAGAGAAAAAATGTGAATACGAAAATATGTGTATGTGTGAGTATTCATTTGTGCTCGTCACAACATGTAGTACATGAAAACCATAAAACCAAATCCAACTTTTCCTCAACATGAAATAAGATAAAACGTTATCATTAAAACATACAAGACAATAATTGGAATGAAGTTAAATGAACTCATGCATAAAGACCAAACCCCACTATGTCTCTACATGAAATAAGATTTACACAATCACTAAATCATACAAGACATTAATTTAGGTGAGGCCAACAAGGCAACAAGAGCACATGCTACCACATGTCATGTTTCCTTCATCAACTCCAGCCTTATCCTCATCTCATCTTTTTGATAGTCCCAAGTGAAACAATGAAAGAGAAAATAAAAGAAAGGAAACCATATAAAAAATGGGGAAATCCTAACTCACTTTCGTAGGAATTACGGTTGCACTTAGCATGTGCAACAAGCCGTTAAACCTCCTTGTCACCAAGGAGGACGAGTGGTGTCTCCTGAGGGTTTTTAGCGGATATACCCACAAAATCTGAACATTGATGCATTATTCAGCCTCGCAACTTGACTCGTCAAACCTAACTTTGTCGATCATTGCAAACGGCAATCCTATGGGTCGACTCTATATAAGTATCTTGTCCACACACCTAGCCTAGGGAGCAATTCGTGCAAGTTAATTAAGGACTTAAGTGAGAGACATGGGCAACCTTAACATCCTTAAGTGATACATCGTGTAAAGTCCATTAAGGTTCTTATTTGTACGTTTTTTTCCTCTTTTCTTCTTTTTTCTTCATTTTTTAGCCTAGGTAGTGCTTAAGTCTTCCAAGGTCAGGTTTCGTGCATCATTGCCCGTGAGGACTTACACTATCACGTGCACCTTCCCTTAAATCCTTACGACTCGTGTAACGGGAGTTCGGTCGGTGCATCCCAAGTCAGATGAGTGAAAGAAATAGGTACTAAGTCCCCTCGGACCTAATTTCTTGAGCGATATGGGTTGTGCGAGAAGAGAGAACACCATACTTAATTAACATTTCTTATCTACATGGGAACGAAAACCCCTACACTTAAGGGTTCACAACAGAAGTTTAGGGGTCCCTAACTTCAACAAACTTCCTTATACTAACAGACACGAATTATTCGACTCTTTAGGTTTAGGGTAGACTTCTTGATTTTTTTGAGTGCTGAAAGCCCATGATTGCTCTCCCCCCGAGAGAAAACCACGTTGCATCTTTACGACTAGATAAGACCTAAAGCTGGGGTACTAGATATCCTAATGCATCATGTTCAAATCAATTTTGGGACCTTCCATTGTTATATTGACTCACAATGGTTTTACACATGCTAAACACACACAAAACCCACAAAATATTTTCTTTTGCAAACACGTGAATATTTTGAAGGAAATGAACATTTTAAAGCACTCGGCAAGCAAAAGAAGGCAAGTCACCCAAGGATCATGGTATAGTAGATATATCAATGTAAATTGCAGTACACTATCACAACCCAAACACACAGAAGAAAACAAAAAACCAAGTGAAAAAGACTTGACTCCACATATATACACATGTAACGCACTGCCCCCCCCCCCCCCACACACACACACACACACTTACTTCATGCATTGTCTTCAATGTATGCATGCATGATACTACATGTATTTTCATGAAAAAGTTATGATCTCACCAAACTTGAAAGTACAAGAAAAAATTTGTGGTCATGTTGATGGACACAAACCCGAATTCCCCTCAAAACCTATGAGATAAAGGGAGACAAATACGTTAAACAAATGGGGCCAAATACACAAGGGTTGAAGTCCACAACAACCTATGCTAACTCTTGGAGTCTTTTTCCTTTCTTTTTGTCTTTTTTTTCAAATATAACTATGTAAACAAATAAGTTCCCATCATCATTTGTCAAATGACATAAAATGGAAACCTTAAAAGTAGGTCAATGGACTTGGAATGGGAACATGACACCAAGCAGGGCCAAATACTCGTCAGTGCCCCCCCTCACAAAATGTACCAAATATTGGGAGAGGTTTATGAGTGAGCGGCAAAGGCATCTGATTCGAAGGATCAAACTGAATGATCTCAAACCTCTCCAGAGCTTGGGAAATATTACGCAACAGAAGAAGAGTTTCCCCTATTGCGGTATTAAAATCAGGATCATCAGTCCAAACTCTCCAACCAATAGGTTGGTGTGTTGGAGCGAGGTCAAGAACCCCGTTATGCTTGCCTAACACCAGGTGAATAGAAAGTGGGTCTCTTACCCATTGTATCCTCAAACGAACTCTCAATACCGTCATTGGAAATGTAGTTGTTTGGTGTCCCTTCATTTTCAAGTTGATCAAGAACAATAGTGAGAGGTAAACTCTCACCAGGTCATATGAAATTTTGGGTATTAGGTAGCTCTTGCTCGACCAATGGTGAGTCCTTAAGAGGCACAACATTAAGATCATGTGGCTCTAGAGCCACGAGACAATAAGATAAGGCACAATCTTGTGCCGACTCATAATGAAGCTGGTCCATGCTATTCTCCATTTGAATCGAATGCCCCACCAAGTGATCATGAATTGAAACCCCATGCCCCTCACACAAACTAGGAGGATGACTTTGACATATTGTGCTTTGAATTTGTTGATGTGTTGGTGGTTCAACATCAAAAGATGAATCCTTACGTTGACAAGAAAGGTTACCCTCCTTACATTCACTTAATTGTTGCGTCATCTGACTCACATGCATTGCCAAATTTTGCAAGGAATTTTGATTGGTTTCCATGAACTTTTGAACAGTTTGTTTCAAGGAATCATGTTTAGGGTCAACTGTGAGCGTCAAGTCAGAATTTTGGAGATTTTCGAGTTGGGTGTTTATGGGCTGAGAATAAGTCCTATGAGTGGTAGTAGGGTGTTGGTAGAAGTCTTGGTATTCGGGAAGGGGATATTGGGGTGGGCATGAAGTATGATACTCAGGATTTCTAAAGTTTCCCCATGAATATGTCCTCCCTGGGTACTTTGGGAAAAAGCATCATCATATTTATGTTCGGGAGGAACATGCGAACACTCTTCTAACACTTGACTACGGAAACCATTCGGGTCATCTGACATGGCTTCTGGAACCAGTGATTGACATCATTTCATGCTTACATTTGTATCTTATATCAATTATGTTTCACCTAAACAATGCTACATAACGAGTTTTGTGTTTGAGTTTCAGAAATAAATTGGTTTGAAGAGAAGAGGCATAAAAGGACCTAAAAGCAGGAAAAGGACTGAGTTGAGACACTCGAGGACTAAGATGCAAGATCGAAGGACCTAAATGTAAGATCGAAGGACCAATGAGCAAACAAGAACACTCCACACCATCATGGGGAGTATTTTGGCAATTCTATTCGGGTCGAAGCTCCAGCAAGCAAAGTAGATGCATCAAAGACAAACAAAGACATCCAGAAAAGCCCACACGAAACAACAGCCCGATCCAAACCCTGTAGACCGCTGATTGGCAGTCCGGGTTGCTCCGGACCAGCTAAGATTTCTGTGGGGGTGTGTATTAGAGTGTATTTAGTCTAATTCTGGTATATGTTTAGTCCCATACCGGGGGATTGTCCCGTGGATTGCCTTTTTCTATGGCTATAAATAGAACTCTCCCTCCTCTCTTGTATCCTATCACTCTCTTGGTGGCCATCCTCTCTACTAGGAGTAAAAAAACCTTGAAGCAAAAACCCTTGGTGTAGAGAGGCTACTTGTAATTGAGTGAGTAATAATAGATGTTTTCCTTTGGTTATGTTGTTTCTTTCTTAGTTTAATTTCCTTTCATATGTCTTGCATGCTTATTTAGTTTTATGTCTTTTTAGCTTCTTTAATATTTCTTGCTTGCTTAGTTTAATCTCCTTTCAATTGAATGTCTCATTTTAATGTAGATTGTAGTTTAAATATGAGTGAGTAGTTTCATCCCCATGTGTGGGGTGGGGAAATATGTGATATGATTATGTGATGTATTAGGTGTGTGTTATCTTAATCCTTTGAACCTTACATGATTTCCATAACTATCTAATGAGATTTCACTCTTGTCTTTGATATGCTAATGCTCTTGAATGAAGCTTAGCATATGCTTAGATTAGTGGACCTATTTTATGGGGAATAATATGGTGAGGATATGGATGGAATTGATGAAGGAAACATGATTTGTAGTTGCATGTACTCTTGTTGCCCTTACCTTGGTTAATGCCTTGTATGGTTTAATGATTGTGTAAATCTTAATTCATGTGAAGGCATAGTGAGGGTTGGTCTTTATACATGAGTTCATTTAGCTTCATTCCAATTATTGCCTTGTATGTTTTAATGATATTGTGTTATCTTAATTCATGTGGAGGCAAAGTTGGATTTAGTTTTATGATTTTCATGCACTACATGTTGTGATGAGCTTAATTGAACACACACATGCACATATATTTGTATTGACATTGTTTCTCTACCCCCTATGGGGTTTAGTTTTATTGCGTATTTTCATTCCTTTCACATTGTAGTGTAGTTTAGATCATAACTCATTTCTCTCCTTTCTTTCCCACTCGCCTTTGAACAAACTAAAGTCAACACACCTCCCTGTAGATCGACCCGTATTTGTCACTGCTTCAACGCGGCCGTGCACTTGCAGTTATAATTAAAACATTCAATCAACCACCGATCCAGTCAATCCCTCTACTGAACGCATGAAAGAGGCCAAAGTTTCTTGTAATGTCTCAATTTGTTGACCAATATATGATTCAATACAACTAGATGGTCGTCAACCAGTCAATGCCTCTCTCATATTACCCCAATCTGAAGACTGCTCAACAACACCATTAAAATTATCCCAACCCACTTAGGTGTTTGTGTAGGTACCCCAGGGTACATGGGTCCAGAATACCAAAGAGAATAGTCATGGTCCCAACAATGAAATGGATGGTCGTCCATGTAACCATCCCTCTCGACCCAATACTCTCAAGTCGACCACTCTCACCACCACAAGGCCAAGCTCGCAAAAAGTGCTCAACTCAACGTTAAACTACTTATAGAGTGTAAAGGGGAGGAGACTAGAACGTAGAAGTAGGTGAGAAGAAGATGCCTCAGAGGATAAAGGAAGAATCCTTAGAGCTAGTGTGGATAGTGGGTGAGGGTAGATGCATAATCTAGAAAATATAGGGCTCAAATAAGTTTACGCTGGCTATGGGTCCTTAAGCTAGATGATGCATAACCACGACTCCCCACACTCTCGAATACCTCACCTCCCTTGGTGAAAGGAAACAAAGGCAAATGAGAAAGTCAAGACCCGGAGGTCCCAAAAGTCTCAATGCAACTAAGAAACGACGATGTTCAGGCCATGACGTCGGAAATGGGATTGTCTCCTAAGTGCGCCCGAATCCTAGTAGCCAATGTCTACTTGATTTTAGATTTAGGCTTTTGATTAATGTGATTTTTGGGGATAATGAAAGAATGATGAAATCCCACACCTTTTCTTTTACGGGACGACCCCCTTAGGTTGTTTTGAATCCTAAGCTAGAAATCAACACAAATCAATCACTCGCCTCACTCTTGTCCTGATGCACTTTACTAACTAACGCATGCTCTAACTGATTGATACGTTTTAATAAACCGCAAGTGCACGACCGCGTTGAAGCGGTGGCAAGTACGGGTTGATCCTCAGGGAGGTGAGTAGCCTCTGGTTTTTCAGAAATCAAGTGGCAACAAAAAGGGAGAGGAGTTTGTCTTTGCTAATCTACGTTACACTAAACTACTAAGAAGAAAAATGCAAAGTAAAGTAACTAACGTTTACTTCGAATCAAAACTAAGAGAACTTAAAACTAAGGTGGAATCAGGAAGAAAGACTCCTAGGGGTGGAGCGTGTACACACATGTAAAAAGATCGTGACGAATGCATTCTATAGGCACAAATGTAGGTAGTGTTTTCATGCATAGGAAGTGTCAAAAGATTATGGAAAAACCTATCAATCCATTCACTAACCTAGTTGATTAACATTCATATACACAAGATGGTTATTTCATAACCTAAACAAGCATGGGAGGTGTCTAAGATGTGTGGCAAAACCCATCAAGTGTAGTCTTCTATTCTAACAAGCAAGCACACATTCACATTTATCAACACAATCAAAATATAAAGCATTCATATCCATTCTCTAATGCATGTATGAACATCATCTCCACCCCCAAAGGGGGGGTGGATCTACTCACTACACATTATTCTAACAATTAAACTAAAGAAGAAAGGAAACATTCTAACTACTTTAGCCTACAATCAAAGAAATAAAACTAAGCTAAGCATGCATAAAGAAACAACATAAGAACAAAATTATGGAAAAATTATTTTATTAAATGACTCACATCACTAGCAGCATTCTTCTCCACCTTGAGATTTTTCTCAAGGCTTACTCCAAGTAGAGAGAATTCCACCAAGAAATGGGTTGATTATAATAGAATGTGAAGAGTTCTATTTATAGCCATAGAAAAAGGTAATCTGAGACAATCCCCCGGTATGGGACTAAACAAATTCCAGAAATAGACTAAATACACACTAATACATGCCCTACATAAAGATTAATGGATTCGGAGCAACCAGGACCGCCAATTAGCGGTCCCAGACCGCTAATTGGCGGTCTACAGAGTTCGGATCCGTCTTGGTTTCTTCTGGGCTTTTCTGGATGTCTTTGTTTGTCTTTGATGTATCTACTTTGCTTGCTGGAGCTCCGACCCGAATTGAATTGCTAAAATACTCCCCACGATGGTGTGGAGTATTCTTGTTTGCTCATTGGTCCTTCGATCTTACATTCATGTCCTTCAATCTTGCATCTTAGTCATTGAATCTCTTAACTCAATCCTTTTTCATGCTTTTAGGTCCTTTTATGCCTCTTCTCTTGAAACCTATTTATTTCTGAAATTCAAACATAAAACTCGTCACGTAGCATTGTTTAGGTGAAAGATAATGGATATAAGATACAAATATAAGCATGAAATGATGTCAATCACTAACCATGCATGAATGAGATAACAGGTGCAAGTACCTCACGCAAGCAATCGACAATAAGAAATTAGAAAAGGAAATACAATATGCGTACGAGGTCTACAAATGATGCATGACCTAGATGACATCTAATTTTTTTTCTTTGAGTTTTAGGGTCCAAATGTCTTAAGAATGGGTCATGCAAGCTAAATTAATTACTGACACTTAAATAGAGCATGCATGGCATAAATAGTGGAAGGAAACAACTATAAATTGGCAAAGGAAGCTACTGTAAAATTAGAAGTCGAAAATGATTTTGGTTCCCAGACTTCACTGACATGCTCCAATGATCCTTTAGTTCTTCCTATCCACTTGTAACCCCTTTCAGTATCCAAAGAGAAAAGAAAACTAAAAAAAGAAAACACCGACCGAAATGGTGAACACGACTACAAAAATGGCACTTCCCGGCAACGATGCCTCAAAATTCATTGATTCAGTTATAAAACCGTCAGTGCACTGCATCAGTGAAGACGCAACAAGAATGGGTTGGGTCCATGAGGTGCACATGCAAATGGGATGAGTAGGGGAAAGGAAAAGAGAGGTATGCGATCAAAATTACACTACGATGTGTACGAAAGAAAACAACGATAAAAATAAATTCCTTAGGGGGTAGACAAAGATTGCAGATATGAGAATATGTGTACATGTGTGTCTTCATTGGTGCTCATCACAATATGTAATACATGAACTCCATAAAACAAAATCCAATTGTTCCTCAACATGAAATAAGATAAAACATTATCATCAAAAATACAAGACAATGATTGAAATGAGACTAATATCAGCTCATGCATAATGACCAAACCCCACTATGTCTCCACGTGAAATAAAATTTAACACAATCATTAAAACATACAAGACATTAATTAAGATAAGGCCAACAAGAACACATGCTTCCACATGTCATGTCTTCTTCTTATCCACTCCATCCTTATCCTCCCCTCATCATTCCACATAAAATAGGCCCACTATTCTAAGCATGTGCTAAGCATCACTCAAGAGCATTAGCACATCAAAGATAAGAGTGAGAATCCTATTAGATGGTGATGAGAATTAAATTTATACCGCAAGTGCACGACGTCAATGAAGACGTGGCAAATACGGGTCGAACACAAGGAGGGAGAGATTCTGTTTTTAGTGTGATTTCGATTGGACAAAAGAAGGAGAGAAGAATTAAGTTGGGTTTTGAGATTTTTGGATTTTAATTATCTAAAGCAAGAAACAAGAACAAATAAACTAAAACAAGAACAAAGAGATGAATTCCGTCGGGTGGAGGTTTAGATTTAAGGTTTAGATTAGAGAATTCAGAAACTTATAATAAATCATATTAGTTATGAAGCATTACATGATAAATGATTTAACATAAACTCAAGTAATCAAAATAGACTAATACGAACTTAAGATAATAACATTTATTCGTCTTCTCTTCACCCTAAATCCGTTACCTCCACCCTTTGGAAGGAGTTAGAAACTCATAGAGGGAGGAAGAAGGGGTCCTTGAGACATTACAAAAGAAAACTAAAAGTAAGAAATAAAAGACAGAATTTTATTAATGAAAAGAAGATTACAAAACTAAGATTAAGAATAAAAACTAACACCAAAGACTAAGGACCCTTCTAACATCGTTCTCGGGTCTATTTATAGTTGCTACAAGGGATCTAGGTATAATATTGGAAAGTACACGTGTCCAGACACGACTGGACGAAATTGGAGCACACGGATCGACTATGGGGCGGCGGAATCGCCGCATGGTGTGTGTGATCTGCGGCGGAATCGCCGCACATCATGCTCTGATTTGGTCCGGATTTTGGTTGAATGTTTATGGTATGATTTGATCCTCCTTTACGCGTCTGGATTGATTCTTTCCATTCTTTTGAGCTCCGGATTAATTCCTTCACATATTTGGAGATATACATTGATTTTTCTATATATTTTCTCCAAGAGAATAAAAGCTACTCGTGATTTGCAATTAGGTCCTTGACTTTTTGCAGTTAAGTCCCCGGTTACTTTTGTGCTTAAGTCCTTGTTCTTTTTGCAATTAGGACTTGAATGCTTTTATGCTTGGATACATTTCCATTGGTAACCCGATAATCTTGAACTTGGTCTTTATGATAGAAATGAGTCTTTTGCACGCGTTTATGCTCGGGATGTGGGTAAATTGCATTCAGGTCCCTGTATTCTGTAAATAAGACTAAACACATACCTTAGTAGCATTTATTGATGTAAAAGCAATCTAAATGAAAGACATATGATGCAATGTATGCAATGCATCAAATACCCCCACACCTAGATTTTGCTAGTCCCTAGCAAAACAGAAGATACGAAAAATAAAAACAAGGAAATCCTAACTCACTTTCGTAGGAATCATGGTTGCACTTAGCATGTGCAACAAGCCTTTAAACCTCCTTGTTGCCAAGGGGGAGGAGTGTTGTCTCCTGAGGGTTTTCAGCGGATATACCCACAAAATCCTGAATCGACATTTCATTAATAGTTCTCAATGTCCCTACCTCAACCATATACATCTCACTGAGAATTCTTGTATGCGCATTATATAAATCTAACTCATTAAAAATATGACTTGGTCTTTGCTCCTCCAACATTCACACCACTAACCCTTTTACACATGTTTATCACTTGAATTATTTTGCACGCCTCCTCTGGTGGTGAAGTATCATTCGGATCAACCATGACATGGATCATTCTTTTAGCTTTGGGCCTTGAGTATTATTATATATTTTTTTCTTTTCTTCCGTGATTCAACACATTTGCTTTTTGACACTTTTACCCTTTTTGCATTTGTGTAGCGAGTTCGGTCGATAATCCCGAGCTGGTAGACTCAAGTTACCGGGTTTCAAGATACCCCTACGGACCAGTGACTCAAAGGCTTGGGCTTTTGTAATCATTTTGCAAAATGTGTTTTCTTCACTTTATTCCTTTATTTTTTATTTCCTCAAGGCTTAATTGCTATTAGAAGTCCACACTTCCCGGTATATTTTCCTCAACCTCTACTTTTTATCAACCACTTCAAAGATTTGATTCATCCAATTTAAGTGCATACATATCTTAAAGGGCAATGGGTTATTTCTTTGGAACTTAGATTTATGTCATAATTTCTACAAGCAGAACTATATAATAAGGAACAAAAACTCAATGCAATTTGTACACGGGTTTTGGCAGTTCAATCTTAAGCTCTGTCATGAAACATTGATTTTTTTTTTAAATAAAAGACAGAATATATAGATAAATATATACATAAACACCCCCCCCCACACCTAAATCATGCATTGTCCTCAATGTATGCAAATATAAAGCAAATGCACTTATTACCTTGGTGAATTGCGGTGGAAGGATGGAATTTGCTCAAAGTCAACCATAGTCAGAACTGGATTGAATGACACCATATTGGTGCATGTATCCAGTTGAATTGTTCCCCATGTTGCAATGAGAGTTCTGAGTCACAGATTCCACACCCCTCACATAAATAGGTTCTCTTATTTGCTCGAGTGATGGTGGGTGCGTAGATGAATTCCTCCCCTTTTTCTTACTTCCTTTTTGATTTTGTGACGATTCAGAAATATTATAGATACGCGATTTCATCACAACATCACTTTGATTGCATGTTATTTCTGGCTCACTATCAATATGAAAGATATTAAATTCAGCTTTTAAGTTCCCAAAACATAATTGCATGAGCCCATTTCGACAGTTTATCAATGCTTCAGAAGTGGCCAAAAAGGGTCTGCCTAGAATTACAGGGATTTGTCGATTAGGATTTACAACAGGTGCGGTATCTAGTACGACAAAATCCACTGGGTAAATGAAGTCACCAACCTTGATCAAAACATCCTCTACTACACCTCTTGGTTTCTTAATAGAGCAATCAGCAAATTGAAGGGTTGTCCTAGAGGGTTTTAGTGGACCAAGGTTCATTTGCTCATAGACAGAGTATGGGAGTAGGTTAACACTAGCACCAAGGTCTAGAAGGGCTTTGTTGATAAAAGTATCTCCTATTGCACATGAAATTGTGGGACATCTAGGATCCTTATATTTTATAGGAGATGTGTTGGACAAAATAGAACTTATGTTTGCAGTTAAGAATGCCTTCTTTGGTACGTTTGTTTTTCTCTTTTTAGTGCACAAATCTTTTAAGAATTTAGCATAAGCAGGTATTTGTTGAATCATGTCTAAGAGTGGAATGTTCACCTTAACTTGCTTAAATACTTCCAAGATTTTCTCTATTTGTGCACTTGAGTTCTTTTTGAGTCTATTGGGAAATGGGGCTTTAGGGACATAGACTCGCTCAGGTTCAGGTTGAGCTATGGGTTCAGGTTGAGTAGGTGGGTTGGGCGTTTCAGATTGGACGTCAGGTTCAATGGTCAGGTCATATGTGGGTGCTTGATGGCTAGATTGATTGGACACTCTAGGATTTACCACATTGTTATCAACTTGTCTTCCGGACCGTAATGATACTACTGTATTTATTTGTTGGAACGGTCCTTTCCTCATTAACCATTTGAACCGGTCTAGGGTTGTTATTTCCTGAAGGTGCTTGATAGGATTGATATGAATTATTATTAGATCTAGGGTTCACCTCAGGTTGACTTGGAAACCGACCCTTTTCTCTTTCACCTACTATTTGTGCTAGTTGGCTGACTTGTGTCTCTAGCCTTTGGAAGGTCTGGTTGGTTGTTTGTATAAAAGTTTTCATCAAATTTTCCAAGCTTGTCAACCTGACCTCATGATCGTTATTGTTACTAAACCCAGAAGATGCATTATTTTGGTTATACGGGTTTGGTTGTTGTCTAGGAGGTTGACCCTGTTGGTTTGATGAGAAATTGGAATTATTACGCCAACCCGAGTTATAGGTTGATGCGTATGGGTCATTTCTAGCATGGTTATACATGGCATTAACTTGGTCCCATTCCGCACAATCCTCCTTTACATGACCAGTCTGACCACATCTAGAGCACGGGATAGTCGAGGCTTGATTCACTCGGTTTTGGGTTTGTAGCTCTAATCTTTCCATTCTGTGCATAAGGGTAGCTAGTTTTGCTTCAGCCCCTATGTTGGCATCTACAGCTAAGACACCTGGTTTGGGTTGACTTGCTATTCTAGATCCAATACTCGGGTTAAGCGGTGTTCTAGCATTGTCCCATTGCATACTGTTTTCAGCTAAATCCTCAAGGAAAGTCCAGGCATCATTTTCATTTTTTGACATAAAGTTCCCTTGGCTTATGGATTCTACCATAACCCTAGATGTGGGTGTCAATCCCTCATAAATAATTTGACATAATTGTCATCTCGGAATTCCATGATGAGGGCATTGGGTCAGAACAGTTTTGAATCTTTCTAGATAGGAATAGAACGGCTCGCTCTCAGACTGAACGAATGCAACAATTTCATTCCTAATCCTCATAGTCTTATGGTTGGGGAAATATTTTTTGAGGAATACTTGAACAAACTCAGCCCAACTTCTAATGGATCTTTCGGCTAGACTATATAGCCATTTCTTAGCGTCGTCCTTTAGTGCAAGAGGCACAAATTTCAGACGCACTGCCTCTTCAGGAATATGCTGGTATTGCATAAGAGAGCAGATTTCCTCAAATTCTCTAAGGAAGAGATATGGGTCTTCCCTAGAGGTGAACTTAGGCAACATACTCATGTATTGTGCCTTAAGTTCGAAGTCGCGACCCGGTATGGTGGGCATAACGATGCACGATGGCTGAGCAGCCATCGCCGGATAGCATCGATCCCTCAGAGTTATAGGTTGCGCAACAGGCGGGTCCACTACGTTCTCACCCATTGGATCCGGGTGAGGTGGTGCCACAGGTGGATTGGGGTTAAGTTCCAGACTGGAATCTAGATGGACTCGTGAGAGTCGATTACTCAAGTCCCGAATCCAAATCTGAGTGCACCGGGTTGAATCAATTTTTGAATTCAAATTCGGAATTTAAATTCCAAATTTAATTTCAAGAATTAATTACAATTTTTTTTTTTTAATTTTCGTTTTTTTTAATGTTTTCTTTTCAAAAGGGAAACAAACAATAGAATGGGGAAAGATGAGAGATGAATCCTAATCTAGAGAATTTAGGTGAGAAGAGAAAGAAGACTCAGATGAGAAGGGAAACCTAACTCTAAAGATAGAAAGAGGGTTGGTCAGAAAATTCCTAAGAAAGCATGGTTGAAACAATCCTAGACCTAGTGTCGCTTAGATCTAGACGAATCCTAACTGGTTGAGTCAAATTGATTCGCTTGATTCACCTCCCTCACTAATCAAACCAACTTGGCCAGGCCGTGTATAGCTAGTGGGGGCGCTTCCGACAGAGTCGGTGCCAATTAGACAACCGCTTCGCTTGGAAGACTTACGTCAACACAAAAACACTTTCTAGACACCAAATTAAATTCAATCGGCTTCAGGTCATAGCAAGTCAAACCAATTCTTCTCCTTAAATGAGTCTGAGTCCTTAGGGGTCAATGTCTAATTGATTTTAATTTAAGGCTTGGGTGACACTTTAGGATTGTGATTTGTGGGCCACGGAAGGGTGATGAAATCCCCACCGTATCTTTGCCTACGGAGTTGCCCTTAAGATAGTTTAACTTAGATCTAGCAAAGATAGTCAAACAATGGTCTTTAGAGGGGGGCAATTGCAAGGTTGTATGCAAACTAAATTATATGCCTAAATGCAATCGATAAAAACCACGATACGTACCTTGACTCCAGCACTCTTCAACAGAAATTGATTTGCAAGAATTTAGCAAGAATAATGCATACAAAACACTAGATGATGCATGCACTAAGGCCTTTCTAATTTTGCCAATTTTAGGTCAGAGTTGAATTATTGCCAATTATGGAATTTAAGCTTAACACGTGCAATTCTAATAAAAGGAAATTTTCTGAAACTAGAAATTATGAGGAAAAAGGCAACAAAGGTTACCTATGCAATGCTCAGTCGGGTTCGCCGCCCGTTCTCGAAATTTCAGTAGCTCCACGCGTCCACCCAGAGATGAGTCGCGTTCCAGAAAAATTTGATGCCCAGAAGCTCCAAGTGTGCGGCGGATTCGCCGCAAGTTGTTCTTCAGGTGCGGCGATTTCGCCGCTCGTTTAGCTCAGATGGTGCTCGGATTTCGCCGCTCGTTAGATCGCGCACAAGATAAACAGAACAGAATCGAAATCAACAAAAAAAACAAAATCTGCGTCGCCTCCCCGGCAACGGCGCCAAAAACTTGATGAGAATTAAATTTATACCGCAAGTGCACGGCGTCAATGAAGACGTGGCAAATACGGGTCGAACACAAGGAGGGAGAGATTCTGTTTTTAGTGTGATTTCGATTGGAGAAAAGAAGGAGAGAAGAATTAAGTTGGGTTTTGAGATTTTTGGATTTTAATTATCTAAAGCAAGAAACAAGAACAAATAAACTAAAACAAGAACAAAGAGATGAATTCCGTCGGGTGGAGGTTTAGATTTAAGGTTTAGATTAGAGAATTCAGAAACTTATAATAAATCATATTAGTTATGAAGCATTACATGATAAATGATTTAACATAAACTCAAGTAATCAAAATAGACTAATACGAACTTAAGATAATAACATTTATTCGTCTTCTCTTCACCCTAAATCCGTCACCTCCACCCTTTGGAAGGAGTTAGAAACTCATAGAGGGAGGAAGAAGGGGTCCTTGAGACATTACAAAAGAAAACTAAAAGTAAGAAATAAAAGACAGAATTTTATTAATGAAAAGAAGATTACAAAACTAAGATTAAGAATAAAAACTAACACCAAAGACTAAGGACCCTTCTAACATCGTTCTCGGGTCTATTTATAGTTGCTACAAGGGATCTAGGTATAATATTGGAAAGTACACGTGTCCAGACACGACTGGACGAAATTGGAGCACACGGATCGACTATGGGGCGGCGGAATCGCCGCATGGTGTGTGTGATCTGCGGCGGAATCGCCGCACATCATGCTCTGATTTGGTCCGGATTTTGGTTGAATGTTTATGGTATGATTTGATCCTCCTTTACGCGTCTGGATTGATTCTTTCCATTCTTTTGAGCTCCGGATTAATTCCTTCACATATTTGGAGATATACATTGATTTTTCTATATATTTTCTCCAAGAGAATAAAAGATACTCGTGATTTGCAATTAGGTCCTTGACTTTTTGCAGTTAAGTCCCCGGTTACTTTTGTGCTTAAGTCCTTGTTCTTTTTGCAATTAGGACTTGAATGCTTTTATGCTTGGATACATTTCCATTTGTAACCCGATAATCTTGAACTTGGTCTTTATGATAGAAATGAATCTTTTGCACGCGTTTATGCTCGGGATGTGGGTAAATTGCATTCAGGTCCCTGTATTCTGTAAATAAGACTAAACACATACCTTAGTAGCATTTATTGATGTAAAAGCAATCTAAATGAAAGACATATGATGCAATGTATGCAATGCATCAGATGGTTATAGAACTCATGTGAGTCTCAAAGGTTAAGATTAACATACACTTAATACATCACATAATCACATCACCTTCTTATCCAATCCCCAATGGGGATGGACTACTCCCTACTCATCTCTAAACCTAAGAAAACATAAAAAAAACCAAAACCATAATGGAAATGTAGAAAACTAGATTAAAATGAAAAATTAAAAGGTTCCCAGATTGATTCAATTATAATACCACAAGTACAAGGCCGTGATGACGCGGTGGCAAGTACGGGTCGAGTCCAAAGAGAGCATGTGCCAGTTGAAATCCCAAAACTCGAGTAGGAAAAGAAGAGAGAAATGAGGTTGCAATTATACTACAATGCATATGAAACTAGAAAACAAACGATAAAATAAACCCCTTATGGGGTAGAGAAAGAATGCATAAATGTAGATATGTGTACGTGTGTGTGTTCAATTGTGCTCATCACAACAGGTTATACATGAAATCTAGAAAACCAAATCCAACTTTGCCTCCATATGAAATAAGATAAAACATTATCATTATTCATACAAGACAATAATTGAAATGAGGCTAAATTATCTCATGCATAAAGACCAAACCCAACTTTGTCTCCACATGAAATAAGATTTACTCAATCATTAAAGCATACAAGACATTAATTAAGATGAGGCCAACGAGAGCACATGCTCCCACATATCATGTTTCCTTCTTCCACTCAATCCTTATCTTCACCTCATCATTCCCCATACAATAGGCTCACTAATCTAAGCATGTGCTTAGCCTCACTCAAGAACATTAGTACATCAAAGATAAGAGTGAAAATCTCATTACATGGTTATAGAAATCATGTGAGGGTCAAAGGTTAGGATTAACACACATTCCTTATACATAATCACATCACCGTCTAGTCCACCCCCCAATGGGGATGGACTACTCCATACTCATCTCTAAACTTAAGAAAACATGAAAAACAACACAACCCATAAGGAAGTAAAGAAAACTAGAGTTAAGCAAAGCAAGTGAACAAAATTTGCATCAAATGAAATATAACAACATGAAGAACATTAAAACTTACTTGATTAAGAAAATGAAGAATACAAAGTTGCTCCTTTTCTCCTCCACTACACTAAAACCTACTCTAATAAACAAGAAATAAAACCTACTCTACTAAGCAAGAATAAAAACTAACCTAAGGAGGAGAGGAAGGAAGAAGAAGGAAGAAGGCATTACCAGTTTATTTATAGAAAATTAGAGGGTTTGGATAGATCTGGCGTAATCGGACGGCTGTAACTCAGATATGGATGTTGCATATTTCTCTAACCCAACAAGTACTAGTGCATAATAGTGAATAGTCGTCGCCCATAAACGTCGATCGCCTATATAGCTGGCGTCCATAGGTATAGACGCCGGCTAGTAATACAACCAACATCTATGGGGTCCTCTTGACGTTGATTGTTTGAATGCCCATGGAAACCGACATCTATACCTTGACATTTATTCTCCAAGCCTATAGACGCCGGGGGTATAGACGTTAGTTATTTCTTACAGCCGACGTCTATGCCCCATGCATAGAGACGTCGGGTGATTGAGATCATATCATGCATATATTTGTGTCTTATATCATTTATTCTTAACCAAAGCAATGCTACGTAATGAGTTTTATGTTTAAGTTTCAGGAATAAACATGTTTGAGAAGAAGAGACTCAAAAAGGACTTAAAAGCAAGAAAAAGAACTAAGTTGCAAGACTTATGGATTGAGATGCAAGAGAGAGGAACATGAATGTAAAACCAAAAGGACCAATGAGCAAATGAAGAAACTCCACACCGTCATGAGGAGTATTTTGGCAATTCGATTTGGGCCTAAACTCCAACAACCAACTCGGGTGCATCAGACATGAAGAAATCAAGCCAGACAACCACACTCCCAATCCATACCCGATCCAGAGTATATAAACCGCCAATTGGTGGTCCAAGACCGCTGACTGATGGTCGATTCTTCTCCGGATCCGATAAGATTTTGGCGGGTCATGTATTAGAGTGTTTTATGTCTATTTTTAATAGTGCATTAGTCCCACATCGGGGGATTTTGCCTTTTTCTATGACTATAAATAGAACTCTTCATTCTCCTTTGTATTCACCCATTGCTTGGTGGCATTCTCTCTACTTGGAGTAAGTCTTGGAGAAAAACTCAAGGTGGAGAAGAATGCTACTTGTAATGTGAGTCATTTAAATAAAATAATTCTTCATAGTTTGTTTTAATGTTGTATCTTTTATCTTCTTGCATGCTTAGCTTAATTTCATTTCATTAATCTTAGTAGACTTAGTTAATATGTTTTCCTCTCTTAACATGACAGTGTGGTTAATGATTAGTGAGTAGTCCATCCCCATTTGGGGGGTGGAGAAGAAGGTGATGTGATTATGTGATGTATTAGGTGTGTGTGTTAATCTTAATCCTGTGAGCCTTACATGATTTCCATAACCATCTAATGGGATTTCACTCTTATCTTTGATGTGTTAATGCTCTTGAGTGATGCTTAGCACATGCTTAGATTAATGGGCCTTTTTTATGGGGAATGATGAGTTGAGGCTAAGGATGGAGTGGATGAAAAAAACATGACATGTGATAGCATGTGCTCTTGTTGGTCTCACCTTAATTAATGTCTGGTATGTTTTTATGATTGTGTAAATCTTATTTCATGTGGAGACATAGTGGGGTTTGGTCTTTATGCGTGAGTTCATTTAGCTTTATTCCAATTATTGTCTTGTATGTTTTAATGATAATATTTTATCTTATTTCATGTGGATGCAAAGTTGGCTTTGGTTTTATGGTTTTCATCTACTACATGTTGTGACGAGCACAAATGAACACACACATACACATATTTTTGTATTCGTATTCTTTCTCTACCCCCTGTGGGCTTTAGTTTTATTGTTTGTTCATTTGTAGTATAGTTTAGTGTAATAACACATATTCTCCTATATTTTTCCCACTTGCCTTCGAAAGAACTAGAGTCGACACACGTCCCTGTGGATCGACCCGTACTTGCCCCGTCTCCTCCGACGGTCGTGCACTTGTGACATCTATACCTTAACATTTATTCTCCAAGCCTATTGATGTCGGTGGTATAGACGTTAGTTATTTCTTACAGCCGACGTCTATGGCTCATGCATATAGACGTCGGGGTATAGACGTTGGCTGTAAGAAATAACCTACGTCTATGGGCCTTATATGATAACGAACAATTTCATTTTTTTTGGTTTTATTCCAACAAAACCTCCACGACCGTTCTTCGACAAAACCATAGCCCCATCCGAGACCGTTCTCCGACCATACCCTAGCAACATCTGCAACCTCCTCTGCCACTTCAACGACTTTGATTACCCTCCTTCAAGACCCTCTGACCTCCTCCACCACCGTAGCCACGACCCACGACAACCGTCGTCACGATCTCAGGGTACATTCTCATGCCTTGTCCGATTCTCCACCCTGTGATTGTGTTTTATTGGTTTTGTTAATGGTGTTTGGTTTGTTTTGGTTGGTTTAAGGTGTATTTAAGGTGGATCATTGTTCGACGACAATCAGGTTGAAGACGAAGGAAGGCGTCGTGCTTACTATTGAGAAGAGGATCACCTCTCCCTTGTTGGTTCGTGCTATGTTTATGTTTGTGGTTTTGTGGTGTGGAATTTAGATTTATGGGTTTAGAGTTAGGAAGTCGTGAATGTATATGTGGGAAACCGTTTTTTGGAAAATTAAAGAGTAGGGATGATTATTTGCCTTTGGTTGTCGATGGTTAAGTATGTGTTACTGAAGTGATATTAGAGTTTGGGTGAGTTTCCTGGTTGTGATTGGTGGTGTAGTTTGGTAATGGTAGAGAAATTTGTTGTATATGTAAGGTTGGAGTTCGGTTGGGGTTTAGGCTTAGTGAGCTATGAGTGGATATGTTGCTAACTTAAGTGAAATTTGAGTTTGGATGACTTGTGTAACTTCAAAGGTAGGAACTATTAAGTGAAAGTGTCGTGGATTTTGCAATTTTTGGAAAAATCGAACAAGTAATCTTGATAAGCTAAAAACCACCTTGTATATACATTAGTTGTGTTCTTTGCAATTTGAGTGATACATTTTCACTTATGAATGTCGTATTAATTCTCATATAAATATTTTTCTTGTTAATCGAAGGATTTGAAGTTTTTTACATAGCAAATTTTTAGGGATGGTTTGCCAAAATTTCAATAAAATTATAATCCCAATTGTTATTAATAACATGATATTTTATGTTTAACATTTTTTTCATCTTAAAATTATAATCCAATTAATTGTTTTAAAATTATAAGTTATATTTTATATTAAAAAATTATAAATTAGATCATCTAAAAAATTTATGTTTAGTTTAGTTAAATATTTATTTATGTTGAAAAAAACTTATTTTGTTTAGTTAAATGTTTATTAATGTTTAGTTTCTAACTCAACGGCCCCCTTAAGCAACTTGGTTTTTAATAACCTATATCAAAAGATTAGACAATATTTGCTAAGTCATTCATCATACAGGACTTTCCATTCATCGTAATTATTTTTTATTTTTCATTTTCTGTCGTAGATTGCTGGCGTAAGGTACGTAATCTCTTTCACTCATCATTCATTAGAAAGCACACATTAGTAATTAGGACTTGCAGTGGAACAATAGTGGGGTGAGTTTTGTTTGGTGTGTTGTTTGTTAGATTAAGGTATGAAAAACACCAACGGGGGAGTAACCTATAGGAAATGAGGTAAGGGATTTCTTCACCCTTTCCTTGGCCCAAAAACCACATAATAAAAAAGCCTTAATGTAACGCTCCTGATCTTGCGGGTACACACAATGGGGAAAACCAACAAACTGTCATGATCAAAGTCATCCATGACGACCAAAGGAGTTACAATAGAAGATGATACATACAAGACACAACGTAATGAAAAAACATACACGGATAAACTAAACATAAGATATGACTGAAGAGAATTTGTCCATATATGAAAACAAGCCAAAATACATACATTGAGTTCAAAAAGGGACAATATAACAAAAATAATGCGGAAGCAAAAGACAACAGGAAGAATCTAGTCGACGTGTCCCTCATGTACAGAATCCTCCAAAACTCCGCAAGTCAAATGCCTAATGGAAACCAAAGTACCTGAGCCAAAACAACAACAAATATGCGTGAGTTTTCAATACAGAAAATCTCGTATGCCCCTTCTCGAAAAATAGATTACAAAGCCATGCGTGGAACCTATCTACCACACATGCAAACAAGAAGGCAACAACTCTACATAGCTGCGTCGGGCGACAACTCTACATAGTTGCGCCGCTTGGACCCCACCCGAAGTAATTCCTCTGCATAGAAACCCGACTCTACATAGTTGGGACTACCAGGTGTCCTCCCAAGGTGATCACTTAACATAGGAATCGAACCACCAGCCATGCTAGTCAAATCCACAAGCAGGTCACCTGTCAGTGACGCACCGTTTGGCACAAAGTGGTCTTCCGGATTGACATCCCAACTCACGGAAAGTGACCTACAGGGTGCCAGTGTGACATTGGAAATCCTTGTCCTTTAGAAAATGGCAGCGTGCCTACCCATGTCAGAATATTCACCCAGCCTCTCTACATAGAGGTCTTTCCGTGGCCCGTCGGTCTCAAATAGTCATGCCCAAGTTTCATTTTATTCAATAAATGAACATGCAAGCTAACTATATCCAATATATTGCTAAATAGTCGAGTAGTGCGTCCCTTTGGTCCATCTAGAAGTGTTATCCCTCCTGCCAACATACAACACAAAACCCGTTCAACCATACATGGACTGCCGACTAGCCCGACGTCCAACAGGGACAAACCACTCGAGGGACCCGCTAGTTGTCGCTCGCCGCCTATCGTGAGACACCCCCACACAACTTGTGTGGGAAAAAGGAACACTTGGCAAACAAGAATAAAAATAAAACAAAATTGATGACCAAGCAAGGTCAAAATAAACAAGCACAAGATCAAGGTCCTACAACCTATCCCTCTAAAAACAATTCGACCTCGAAATTTGTTGTGCCTAACCCTCAAAAAAGAGTTCAGGATACGAACTTCTCACATCAGCCTCACTCTCCCACGTGGCCTCACCAACATCATAGTGCTGCCAAAGGACCTTCACCATCGGAATGGTTCGACGCCTCAGCTATTGTCCAACCCACTCCAGGATCTCCACTGGTCGCCCCTCCATATTTTGGTCACTTGGAGTCCCCGACATCTCATGCAAAATCACATGTGAAGAAAGATGCCAAATCTCGACTCTTGAGATGGATTTTTTTGTTACAACAATTTGATCTCGACATTCAGAACAAAAAGGTGTGAAAATGTTGTGGCCAACCACCTGTCTCATCTTGAGATGACCAAACCACAGGACCAAATTATCAATGACAAATTCCCTGAGAAGCAATTGTTCACGATGAAGGCTAGCCCCTGGTTTGCTGATATCGTGAACTACCTCATGACCAAGCAACTTCCTGGGGGTTGGTCAAAGTCTGACCAAGCAAATTTAGATTGTATGTTAGATTCTTTTACTGGGACGACCCCTATCTATTTAAATACGGCTCTGACAAAATTCTCAGGTGGTGCGTCCTCAATAGTGAGTTCCAAAGTGTGGTACACTTATGCCATTCTGAGACGTACAGGGGACACTTTGGAGCTAAGAAAACAGCCCCCAATGTTCTCCAGTCTGGATTTTGTGGCCATCGCTTTCTAAAGACGCTTATGGGTTTTGTAAGCGTTATCATAGGTGTTAGTGCCTTGGCAAAATAGGACAACTAGATAGGATGCCTTTGCAAAATATACTCGTCGTCGACATCTTCAATGTGTTGGGTATCGACTATATAGATATGTTCCCGAATTCGTTCGGGTATATTTACATTCTAGTGGTTGTTGACTATGTGTCTAAGAGGGTTGAGGTTATCCCCACAAAGATCAATGACAACAATGTGATCACCAAATTTTTGCACGATTTGGTACGCCTCATACTATAATCAGCGATAGGGGTACCCACTTTTGCAATCGCTCCTTTGCAACCCCATATCATCCACAAACTAGTGGGCAGGTCGAAATTTGTAACCGTCAATTAAAGTAAATCCTTGAGAAGACAATTAATTATTCATGGAAGGATTGCTCTACTAAGCTTAATGATGCGTTGTAGGCTTTCCGTACCACATATAAGACCAATTTAGGTATGTCCCCATCTCAGGTAGTGAACAACAAGGCTTCCCACCTATCCGTCGAGCTCGGACATCGTTCCTTCTGGGCAATCAAGAACTTGAATATGGATGTTGATCAAGCAGGGGCTCGACGTAAGCTCAACATTGTAGAGTTAGAAGAGTAACGAAATAATGTGTACGATAACACCAAAATTCATAAGACCCAAACCAAAGTGTTTCATGATCGCATGATTATTCAAAAAGTGTTTACGGTCGGGTAGAAGGTGTTTCTCTACAACTCCCGACTTCATATATTTGAGCATACGTTGTTCAAGCCCATTTATTGTGCAAACTTTATTCCCACGTGGAGCGGTTGAAATCTTGAACCCAAGGAATGGGGACGTGTTCAAAGTTAATGGATAACGCCTCAAACATTACTTGGAAGGGCACCGACTGAAGTTGAGGAGGTCATGATGCTTCTTGAGCCTCTCTCGTACTGAACCATTTGAATGGTTGCGATTTCATGTTTATACATACATATAAAATAAAGACAAAAAGAAAAAAAGAGGTTGTCATGGGTCCCACTCCTTGTGGATGAGGGATCCATCTGTTCCCGTACTTGTATTCCCTTCTTAAATATCTCACAGGTGTTGGGGATTTCAGATCAACATAATCATGAACTCCCGTATGCGCTTCACATTGGTGAGATCTTTTCTTGTTCACGCATAAATTAATGTAGTATCATATTCACAATCATTGAGGACAATGCACGAGGTGTGGGGGTGTTTTACGTGTGTATATAGTCGAGTCTTTTTCGTTTTCTTTTGTTTTCTTTTGTTTGTATTGTTAGGGTCATGATAGGGTGCCGCAATTTGCATTGATATATCTTGGTATATGATGATCCTTTGGTGACTTGCCTTTTTCCCTAGTGCTTTAATTATTTTATTTCTTTCAAAATATTCATGTGTTTGCGAAAGAAAATGTTTTGTGGGTTTTACGTGCGTTCAACATTTGCCAAACCGTTGAGAGGCATCTCTCTCGACAATCACTCGATTGGAGGTTCTATGCCAAAAGTAGTATACTCTTGTCTCACGAGGATAACCTATAAGAAGTATTTATCCAATTAGCGGTCCCAGACCGCCAATCCGCGGTCCAGATTGCTTCAAAATGCACATGCTTTTTTCGGGTGTTAGATTAGATTGTATTTAGTCCATATTTGGTATGCTTTTAGTCCCATATCGGGGGATTTTCCCGGATTAACTTTTTTCAGCCTATAAATAGAACTCTTCACCTTCCTTTGTATTTACCCATTGCTTGGTGGCATTCCCTCTACTTGGAGTAAAGCCTTGAAGAAAAACTCAAGTGGAGAAGAATGCTACTTGTAATGTGAGTCATGTTAATAAAATAATTTTCTTAGTTAGTTTTATATTGTCTCTTTCAATTCTTGCATGCTTATTTTAATTTCATTTTGTCTTCTTTTCTTAATGAGTAGTAAGTACTTGCACCCCCCCTTTGGGGGTGGAGATGATGTAGATATATGTTGTGAAGTTTTGATGTTTGATAAATTTTTGATTGTGTAGACTTGCATGTTTATATGTTCATCGGGGGAATTTTAATCATCTACATGTTGGGGGATTTTTGATGGATTTTTCCATAAGATTTAGACACTTCCCATGCTTAGTTTCCTCATATTTATTGACGGAAATATCCTGTTGAATATGCTACATGTTGGTTAAGTGTTTATATTTGTAATTGCTTGCTTGATTGATTGAAGAAACTTTGTTTTGATGGGTTTTGCCATAAGATTTTGACACCTCTCATGCTTAGCTTTGTTCTTCACATGAGTTTATGGTTTTTGATGAGTCTTGTCATATCTTTTGACACTTCTCAAGCTGAGTCTAGTCATATGATAATCAAGTAGTACTTGCTGATACGTTGTGTGAATGGATTGGTAGGTTTTGCCACATCTTTAGACATTTCCTATGCATGAAAACACACACGACACACACACATACATTTTTACATGCATCATTCATCACTTAATTCACTTCATATGTGCACACACTCCACCACTTAGGGGTTTCTCTTCCTGATCTCCAATCTTTAATTGCCTTCTTTCGCATTTCTTACTTACTAGTTTAGTGTAGTTTAGCTTAGCATCATCAAATCTCTTTCCCCTTTTTCGCCACTTGATTTCTGACAAACCAGAGGCTACTCACCTCCCCGTGGATCGACTTGTACTTGTCGCGTCTTCACCGACGTCGTGCACTTACGGTATTTAAAATGTTTAAACAAGTTTTTGACGTCGTTGCCAGGGAGGTGCCAGTCCAAACTCTGGTTTGGACGATTCGAGTGGATTTAATTTGTGTTTTGTAGTTTTTCTTTGTTTCAGGAGGCTCTAAAGATCAAAATAAGGCACCAAAAGAAGTTCGGAGGCCAACAGAGACAAACAGACCGCAAATCAGCGGTTGTGGACCGCCAACTGGCGGCATGGTTAGCTTTTCTTGCGTTCTAGTTTCTTGTGGTTGTTTGTTGTTTCAACATAGTAGCCTGAGACTCAATTTGGCATGTTTTGACTTGTAGTTTGCCCCCAGATCAATAATAAATCCCCTTTTAAGCAACTTGGACCCTAAAATTCAAAGCAAAAGATTAAGCATTCTTGCTTGTTTAGGTCAAGCATCATGTACTTGACTTAGGCACGTAGTTTGTGTTTAGTTTTGGCTTTACTTTCAGTTATTGAGCGCTGGCATTAGGTACGTATCTCCTACACTCATTCATGCATTTGGTATGACCATGCATTAATTAGTAGGAATTGCATTGCAACAAGTGTGAGTTGAGAGTTTGTTTGGAGAGTTGATTTCTAGATCAGGACTCCAAAATGCTACTAAGGAGGGGTTATCCCATATAAGATAAGGTGGGGGATTTCATCACCCTTTCCTTCACCCCAAAAATTACACTATTCAAGAGCCTAACTTTAAAATCAAGTAGACATTGGCCCTAAGGATCTCGGGTGCACTAGGAGAGTGATCCGGTCACGACCGTCATGGCATGATCGGCATCGCCCACTCTGTCGATAGTAGGAGAGACGAGATGTCCGGATCTTGCCTCACTTGCTGGGCTTTGTGGTCTTCGTCATAGGGAGGTGAGGCGTGTTGAGGCCGCGTGATCGCGCAGTTAGGCGTCGTCTTGCTGTAAGGACTTATAGCGACCTTAGGTTGTTTGAGCCTTGTTTGCCTGTGTGCTTCTATCAGTACCTACCTGTCGTAGCATAAGGATTTCTTCCCTTCTCTTCTGAGTCATTCCCTCTCATCTGTGTCCTTCAATCTTCTCCTCTACGCACATTATGCTTTAGTTCTTAAAAAAATTGGTTCGTGTGTGTGCACCTTTGTGCATGCTTGTGTGGGCACGAGACAAGAGTGGCTGTTTGACGAGGCGTGTCACCAATCCTGCCTCGGTAGTCAATTTCTCGATGCCTTCCCTTTCTCGTGTCGCAAACAGTCTGGGTTCCATGGCTGCTCAGTACCACGAGGAGGAGCAGTTGTTGGACCCACCTGTTCCACCTGTTCTTGTTCTTGTTTCTCTACGTGATCGATGCTACCGGAGTCGCACTGCTCTACCTTCATTCATCGTATTGCCAAAGGCGAATGGGAACCACTTTGAGGTTAAGCCTCAGTTTATCTCCATGCTCCCTTACTTCACTGGGAAGGGTGAACCCTATATCTTTCTCAGGGAATTTGAGGAGGTCTGTGCTATGTTCAAGTTGCAACAACTTAGCACAGACTGCATCCATCTTAGGCTTGTCCCCTTGGCACTAAAGAATGATGCCAAGAAGTGGTTGTACAACAACCAGGTGAATGCCTTTAGGACTTGGGATGAATTTCAATCTGCATTCCTCAAGAAGTACTTCCCCAAAATAATCAGAATCAAAAACTGAGGAACAAAATCAATTCGTTTTATCAACATGAGACTGAATCATTTCATGCATACTTAGAGAGGTTCAAGGATCTACTATCCTCATGCCCTCACCATGGCATATAGTTGTGGTGCTTTTGTCAGATTGTCTACGAGGGTCTTTACATCTCGTCTCGAACGCTCCTTGAGTCCATGTGTCAAGGAGAGCTCTTTGGAAAGGATGAAAGGGAGGCATGATCTTTCCTAGAAAGCCTCACTGAGAAAACCATGTTGTGGGAAAGTGTGAGGGAACCACCACCATCATCTAGCATAGGAGCGAGGATCGCAAATGTAAACTCGACTAGATTGGGTGCTATATTTGCTGTCGATACAACTACGACCACCGAGGCGCGTATGGAGGCCTTAATGCGCTGCATGGATTCTATTGAGCTCTAAAACCAACTAGGTGTGTCACATATGTCTGCATCTGGTCTAATTCCCTATTATCTATGTTGTAGGATAGGTCATGTGGGAGGCGAGTGTGCATTTATTCCTCCTGAGATGGAACATGTCAATGTCATCTATGATAGATCGAGGAATGACCCATACTCATCATCATGTAATCCTGGATGGAGGAACCACCCTAACTTTTCATGGAACCAAAATAATGTCCAGGGTGGTCCTTCAAACTTCTCTAGACCTCGTAACATCCCACACCAATCTCCCATGCATCCACAGTCCTTTCAGCCACCCCAAGCCCAGATCACCAACCCACTGGGTTTCCCAAATTCTAACAACATGGAAATCTGGTTCAATTCACTTGAGAACTTGACTCGTGGACTTGAAAATTCAATGAAAAATTTATGTCATCCACAAGTCAAGTTCTCACTTCAAATCAGCAGACCATCAAATCTCTAGAGCTTCACATGGGCGAATTGGCTCAGTCTGTACATGAAAGAGAGAGAAGGACTCTGTCAAGCCAGGCTAAGGCTAACCCTCGCATGTACCACCAACATCACATGCGAAATGAGAGTTTGGTAACTCAGGGGCGGCAAGTGAACCATGTGTAGGAACTTGTTCATCATGTCATTGTCATTATAACCTTAAGGAATGGAAAGCAGGTTGACAATCACATTTCCTTGCCACCACCATCATTTGTGAAGCCCCCCGATGGGAATGATGGTGAGGAAGATGGTGAGGGTAATACACCAACGCCTCCTTCTCAGGCACCACAGAAAAATCTACCTGTCAAAAGCTCCCTATCCTATTAGGTTAACCAAAAAGAAGAGTGACACAATGGATAAGATATTAGAGGTCTTTAAGCAAGTGAAGGTTAACATCCCCTTGTTGGATGTCATCCAACAAATACCTCAATATGCCAAAGTGTTGAAGGATCTCTGCAGAACAAAGTGGAAGACCAATGTTCCTAAGAAAGCATTGTTAGCTGCGAGTGTCAGCTCAATTTTGTCCAATCCCATATACACAAAGTACAAGGACCTTGGGTGTCCTACTATTCAGTGTACGATAGGTGACACTATCATGAGTAATGTATTGCTTGATAGGATTAGCGGTAAACCTCCTCCCATCTTCTGTTTATCAACAATTGAACATGGGAGAACTGAAACCAACTAAGATCACCCTACAATTGGCGGATAGATCTATTCGTGTCCCAAAGGGGATTATTGAGGACGTGCTCATCAAAGTTGAAGATTTTATATTTCCAGTAGATTTTGTCGTCCTCACTACCAACCCTATTGCGAACACCCACTCTCAAATACCTTTTGATTTTGGGTAGATGATTAGTAGCATATCATCCATCATATTCATGCTATATATCCGTTATTTTACCCCCAATATTGTGCTACTCGAGTTGTTGTTTGTAGTGTTTCAGGAGTTAGGTAATAAAGAAGAGGAAAGGAGGAAAAATGACCTAAATGTAACAAGTATGGACTGATTTGGAAGGTTGTGGACCTATTTGTAATGCACAAGGACTGGATCGCAAATAAGGAAGGACCCAAGTGCAAACCGGGAGGGACCTGATTGTGAAGTACAAAATATGGTGACACAACTTGAATAAGATCCGTATTTCGCCAATTAAACTCAAAGTGATTCAAGCCAGCACACCAGGACTTCACCCCACATGCCAATTGAAGAAATAAATCACCACACAAAATTTCAACCTGATCGGACGCATTTGACCTGCCACTGGCGGACATGCATCCGCCACGGGCGGACCAAAATGCTCCAAATGGGCTGAAATTTTGGTCGTGGTTCGATTTAGAGTTGTCCGATTATTTTCAGATTGATCTTAACCATGTATTAGTCTGTACAAACCATTGTAATCCCTCCTCTACCTCTTCTTCCTCCTTCCCCCACTAGAGTAGGTTTTAGTTTGTTGTTTTAGTATTGTAATAAGGGGGTTGGAGAGGAGCAAACTTTGTATTTTTGTTTCTTAATCTAGTTTTCTTCTTATTATTTACTTTAGTGTCTTTACTTTGATGCAATTTCATTTATGTTGTTGTTCATTGAACCTTGTTTTGCTTCATTTCTATTTTGGGTTTATGTTCTTTTCATGCTTTCTTTAGTGAAGAGATGAGTAGAGAGTAGTCCATCCCCATGGGGTGGTGGAGAGGAAGGTGATTTCATCATGTGATGGATTAGTGTGTGTTAATCTTAATCATTTGAGCCTTACATGATTTCCATAACCATCTAATGGGATTTCACTCTTCTCTTTGATGTGCTAATCCTCTTGAATGAAGCTAAGCCATGCTTAGATTAGTGGGTCTATTTTATGGGGAATGATGAGGTTAGGATAATGATGGAGTGGAAGAAGGAAACAAGGCATGTGCTCATGTTGGCTTTATCCAAATTAATGTCTTGTATGTTTTACTGATCGTGATAAATCTTATTTCATGTGGAGACATAGTTGGATTTGAGTCATGATGCATGTGAACATATTTGCTTCATTTCAATTATTGTCTTGTATGTTTTAATGATAATGCATTATCTTATTTCATGTGGAGGCAAAGTTGGAATTGAGTTTCGATTTCTTACGTGTTGTAGTTTGATTCCTATCGCATCTCTCTCGTTTTCTTTTCCCACTCGAGTATCGCGAATCCAACTAGCGCACTCTCCTTATAGATCGACCCGTGCCTGCCACCGCTTCAATGCGATCGTGCACTTGCGGTTATTAAACCGATTCAATTAGTAGGTCATTTCTGGAAACCTCCAATGCCTTAATTAATTGTAGAAATGGTCTCATGAAACTCTCATTTGGTAATATAATTGCCAAGAATTTCATGTGCTCAACTCTGGTAAGCAACAGGAGCCCATGGACCAACCTTTAAGTCTCAACCTCATCCACCAATTAGAGAAAGCACCATAAAATCAACAAACACACACAACACTAATGCAACCCATTGAGAATGTTTGTTTGCCCAGGAAAAACTCATTGACTGTCTTTGCAATGCAACAGAGTGAGCTAACATCAAACATGAATATACAAAGGGATTGTTTGTTGGACGATTTAGTTGAGACTATAAGTGAGGGGGCACACCTCATCATATGCCCGTACCAGAAGGTGTCTCTACCCCATGTCACAGGGCTATTGAGCTCTTTGAGCCTCATATTGACTCCAACAAGGACCCACCTGCGACCGATCTTACGCTTGATAATATACAGGAGGATGGGTGGTCCTTGTTGGACGACTTGGGGAGAAGCCCCATTTTTAGTGCGACTGGTGTGTTATGTCACACGAATGACCCTGAGGAACTCATCCGATGCACCCGCCTATTGGTTGGAGGGTTTTGTTCGATGAGCAACTAAACCCCAGTGAGGTAACACAACTCCACTCATTCATGTTGCCTACGCCCAACCAATATCATGAGGGGTTCGAGCCTTTCAGCTTTGACATTTCACCCCTCACGACACCTCAGAGTACCAATGAAGAGGGCTCATCTTCGCAAATCTCTGGTCTGCAGGACTCGAAGTTCTCATTTGATGTCCGTTGACCAAATGATTTGAGAATATATTTGTTGATGTATATATCTTGTTTATAAAAAACAAAATACTCCACAAGTGTGCATTTCTTGTTGTGACCCCAACCCTTGAGTATTTTGGCCCCATTTTCTTTGAGGTATTTGTATTCCCTTTTTTTTAAGTATTTCACAGGTTTTCGGAAATTCGGGTTTATGTTCATCAACATAACCATGAACTTTCCTTTGTGCTTCACGTTGGTGAGATCTTTTCTTTCTCATGAATACATCCATATAGTTTCATACTCACATTCATTGAGGACAATGGATGAAGTAGGGGGTGCTTTACGTTTGTATATATGTGGAGTCGAGTTATTTCATTTTGTTTTTTTTTTGTTTTTTTGTTTGTATTGTTAGGGTCATGATAGTGCACTGCATTTAATATTGATATATCTGCCTGCCATGATCCTTGGATGACTTGTCTTCTTTTGCTTGTCTGGTGCTTTAAAATTTTCACATTTCTTTCAAAATCTTCATGTGTTTGCGAAAGAAAATGTTTTGTAGGTTTTGCGTTGGTTTAGCATGTGCACAACCGTTGACAGGCAAAGTAAAAAGAAAGCTCCCAAAATTGTTTTGAACATGATGCATTAGGATATTTAGTATACCGACTTTAGGTCTTATCTAGTCGTAAGGATGCACCCCGGTCTCCCCTCGGGGGGAGAGTAATCATAGGGTTTCAGTACTCAAACAAATAAAGAAGTCCATCCTAAACGTAGTGAATCAAATAATTTGTGTCTGTTAGTATAAGGAAGTTTGTCGTAGTCACGGACCCTTAAAATCTTGTTTTGAAACTTTAAGTGTAGGGGTTTTGGTTCCTATGTAGATAATAAATAAGTGGTGTTCTCTCTTCTCGCAGGGCTCCTATAACTCGGGAAATTAGGTCCGACGAGACTTACTCTCTGGTGCTTTCGAGTCATCTGACTTGGGATGCACCGACCAAACTCCTGTTACACGGGTGATAGGGATGGCCCTATGTGGAGATGTGGGGAAAGGTGTATATGATAGTGTAAGTCCTCATAGAAATGATGCACAGAACCTGACCCTGGACAAATTACACACCAACTAGTAAGAAAAAAAGTAACAAAAAAAGAAACAAAAAGAAGATAAAAAATGGTAATGCAAATAAGAACCTTAATGGACTTTACACTTTGTATCACTTGAGGATGTTAAGGTTGTCCATGTCTTTCACTTAAGTCCTTAATTAACTTGCACGAATGAATCATTAGGCTAGGTGTGTAGACTGGATACATATATAGAGTCGGCCCGTAGGATTACTGTGTCCAATGATCGACAAAAATGAGTCCATTGAGTCGTGTTGCTAGGTTAAATAATGCATCAATGTTTGGATTTTGTGGGTATCTCCGCTGAAAACCCTCAAGAGACACCACTCCTCCTCTTTGGCGACAAGGAGGTTTAACAGCTTGTTGCACGTGCTAAGTGAAACCATGATTCCTACGAAAGTGAGTTAGGATTTCCCTGTTTTTCGTATGTTTTCCTTTCCTTCATTTTTCTCTTTCTTTGTTTTGCTCGGCACTAGCAAAAGATAAGTGTGGGGGTATTTGATTAGTAACATATCATGCATCATATTCATGCTATATATCCTTTATTTTACCCTAATATTGTGCTACTCGAGTTGTTGTTCGTAGTGTTTCGAGATCTAGGTAACAAAGAAGAGAAAAGGAGAAAAGGGACCTAAATGTAATAAGTATGGACTGATTTGGAAGGTTCTAGACATGTTTGTAATGGACAAGGACTGGATCGCAAATCAGGAAGGACCCAAGTGAAAACCCGAAGTGACCTGATGGTAAAGGACAAAATGTTGTGCCACATGACTTGAATCAAATCAGTATTTCTCCAATTAAAATCAAAGTGATTCGAGCCAATGGACAAGGACTTCACCCCACGTGCTAAATGAAGAAACAAAGTAGAAGCAAAAATTGCAACTCGATCAGACCTATTTGATCCACCGCTAGCAGATTTGGATCCACCACTGGCGGATCAAAAGGGTCCAAAGGACCTCCAATTTCGGTCGTGAGTTGGGTATTCGGGTTAAAGCATTTTCGGACCATCAGATGGGATTGAAAGTCGTCCGATTATTCCCAGATTAATCCTAACCTTGTATTAGTCTATATATATCATTGTAATCCCTCCTCTCCCTCTTCTTCTTGCTTCTTCTTTAGTTTGAGGTTTTGTTTTGCTACTGATTAATGTAAGAGGAGAAGAAGGAGGAATTTTGTAATCTTTTCATTTCAAGTTAGTTGAATCTTTCTCTTTCCATGAATGTCTTTTACTTTGATGCAATTTCTTTGATGTTGTTGGTTGTTTAATCTTGTTTTAGTCATTTCCATTATAGGTTCATGTTATTTTTATGTTTTCTTTAGTGTAGAGTGATTGACATCATTTCATGCTTATATTTGTACCTTATATCCATTATCTTACACCTAAGCAATGCTATGTGACGAGTTTTATGTTTAGTTTTCAGAAATAAAGAGGTTTGAAGAGAAGAGCCATGAAAGGACCCAAAAGCAGGAAAAAAGGACCTAATTGTGAGACCTGGGGACCAAGATGCAAGGGGGAAGGACCTGATCGTAAGACAGAAGGACCTAAGAGCAAAACAGGAAACTCCACACCATCATGAGGAGTATTTTGTCAATTCGATTCGGGTCGGAGCTCCACTAAACCAACCAGATGCATCTAAGACCAAGAAACACTTCAAGAAAAGCCCACAAAGAAAACCAGACGGATCTAAACCTTATAGACCGCCAATTGGCGGTCTGGAACCGCTAATTGGCGGTCCATTTAGCCCAGAATCCATCTAGTTTTCTGTAGCACGTGTATTAGTGTATTCTTAGTGTATTTTTGGTATTGGTTTAGTCCCACATCGGGGGATTGTCCCGGATTAGCTTTTTCCATGGCTATAAATAGAACTCTTCACCTTCCATTGTAATCACCCATTGTTTGGTGGCATTCTCTCTACTAAGGAGTGAGCCTTGAAGCAATAACTCAAGGTGGAGAAGGATGCTACCTTCAATGTGAGTCATTGTTAATAAAAGTTTATTTGTTTCTTTTAATCTTGTTTTGTTATGTTGCTTGTTTTGTGTGGGTTGCTTTACTTTGTTTAATTTCTTGTTTAGTAATTTTAGTATCTTAGTTAAATGTTTTCTTTACTTAGTCTAATCAGTAGTGTAATGAGTAGTGAGTAGTTCCATCCCCATTTGGGGGGTGGAGAAATATGTGATATAATCATGTAGTGTATTAAGTGTGTGTTATTTTTATCCCTTGAGCTTTATATGATTTCCATAACCATCTAATGGGTTTTCACTCTTATCTTTGATATGCTAATGCTCTTGAATGAAGCTTAGCTTATGCTTTGATTAGTGGACCTATTTTATGGGGAATGATAAGGTTAGGATATGGATGAAGTTAATATTGGAAACACAATTTGTAGTGTATGAGCTCTTGTTGCCTTTACCTTAGCTAATGTCTTGTATGTTTTAATGATGTAGTGAAATCTTAATTCATGTGGAGGCATAGTAGGGTATAGTCTTTATACTTGAGTTCATTTAGCTTCATTCCAATTATTGTCTTGTATGTTTTAATGATGTAGTCTTATCTTAATTCATGTAGAGGCAAAGTTGGATGTAGTTTTATGATTTCATGCACTACATGTTGTGAGGAGCTTAATGAACACACACACACACTTCTTTATGTTCACATTATTTCTCTACCCCCTTTGGGGGTTTAGTTTTCTTGCTTTTCATCCATTTCCATTTGCACCTTAGTGTAGTTTAGTGTAACCAACCTTTCTTCCCTTTCTTTACCTCTCGCCTTCGCACAAACCAAGTGTCGACACACCTCCCAGTGGACGACCCGTATTTGCCACCGCTTCAACGCGGCCGTGCACTTGCGGTTAAATATAAAACGATCAATCAAGTTTTTGGCGCCGTTGCCGGGGAGGTGCTCTGTCCAGACCTTGGTTTGGACGATTCGAGGGGTTTTTAATTTTTTGTTTTCAGTTTTTCTTAGTTGCAGGGAACACTCTGATCATGGGGAGGCCACTGGAGAAGTTTGAGGAAGCGAAGCCAACAACAGACCGCCAATCAGCGGTTTGGAACCGCCAATTGGCGGCCTGGTAAGGGATTCTGTCTTCCAATTTTTTTGTGGTCATTTGTGTTGTAATTTGTGTTATCTGGGAGACCAATTTTGCATGCGGTGACTTCTTATTTGCTCCCAGATCATTAATCACTCCCCCATTAATCAACTTGGCCCTAAAATCCAAAGCAAAAGACTAGACGTTCTTATTTGTTTAGGTCACGCATCATGTATTGACTTGAGCATATAGTTGTCTTTTCTTTTAGCTTTAATTTCAGTTGTTGAGTGCTGGCGTAAGGTACGCATTTCCTACACTCATTCACGCATCTCTTATGCCCATGCATTAGTTAGTAGGATTTGCATCAGGACAAGAGTGAGAGAGCGTTTGATTGGAGCGATTGATTGCTAGATCTAGGATCAAATCGCTACTAAGGAGGGGCTGTCCCATAAAAGATAAGGTGGGGGATTTCATCACCCTTTCCTTGGCCCCAAAAACCACTCTTAGTAAAGCCTTAACTAAAAGCAAGTAGACATTGGCCCTAGGAATTCGGACGCACTAGGAGAGTAATCTAGTTGAGACCGTCATGACCTGATCGGCGTTGCCTACCTTGTCGATAGTAGGAGGTACTGGATCTCCGGATCTGGTATCACTTGCTGGGCATTGTGGTCCTCGTTGTAGGGAGGTGAGGCGTGTCGAGGCTAGTGACCTCGAAGTTAGGCGTCGTCTAGCCTAAGGACCCATTGCCTTACATTGTTTGAGCCATGCTTGCTAGTTAGGCTTCTACCTTCACCCTGTACCCTCGCTAGCTCTAGGGATTCTTCCCTTCTCCTCTGAGTCATCTTCTTCTCACCTTCTTCTACGTTATAGTCTCCTCCCCTTTACACTCTCTGTTAGCGTTTTAGGGTCGAGTCGAGCACTTTTTGCGAGCTTAGCCTCGTGGTGGTGAGAGTGGTCGACTCGAGAGTTTTTCTTGAGATGGATGGTTACATGGGCGACCATCCATATCATTGTTGGGACCAGGACGATTCTCCCTGGTACTCCGGACCCATGCAACCTGGGGTGGCTCAGACTAACACCCCGTATGGTTGGGATGATCGCAATTTTGTGACTGAGCAGTCTTCATATTGGGGTAACATGAGAGAGGCACCAACTGCTAGACCACAATCTAGTTATGCCGGATCATATGCTGGTCAACAAACTGAGACATTACAACAAACTTTGGCCTCTTTCATGCGTATGGCAGACGACATGAGTGCCCCGGTGGCTCCAGTAGCCGTACCGTGCGACTGTTGTGGGTTGAGTGGTCATGTTATCGGGGAATGTCCTTATGTTCCCCCTGAGCCTGAGTATGAGCACACATTTTCCCAAAATGCTCATTATGACCATTACGCATCCGCGTACAATCCGAGAGTGATGGATTCGTGGGGAGACAATTCGTATTCAAATTCTTATACTTCATTTCCACCACAGTATCCTCCTCCCGAATACCCAGAATTCTACCAACACCCCACTCCAAATCATTGGACTCATGCTCAGCCAATCAACACCCAACCTCAAAATTTCCCAAGCTCTGACTTGGACCTCATCGTTGACCGCATACCTGATTCCTTGAAACAAACTTTCCTTACGTTCATGGAAACCACTCAACAGTCCATACAAAATATGACACTGCAAGTGAGTCAAATGTCGCAGAAATTACGTGAATGTGAGGAGAGTAACCTTTCTTGTCAACATGAGGATTCTTCTTTTGATATCGAACCACCACCACATCCACAAATTCAAAGCACAACCTTTCAAAGTCAAACTCCTAGTCAGTCTGAGGGACTTGGGGTTTCAATTCACGATCACTTAGTGGAGGATTCGATTCAAACTGAGAATAGCTTGGACCAGTTCTATTATGAGTCGGCACAGGATTGTGCCTTACCTTTTTGTCCCGTGGCCCTTGAGCCACATGATCTTATTGTTGTACCTCCTAAGGACTCACCTTTGGTGGAGCAAGAGCTCCCTAGTACCCTCAACTTCAAACAACCTGATGAGAGTTTGCCTCTCACTATTGTTCCTGATCATCTTGGAAATGATGGAACATCAAACAACTACATTGCTCATGAGGGTATTAGGAGTTCCTTGGAGGATACTTTGGGTATGAGACCCACTTCCTGTTCTCCTGGTGAGTTGGACATGCATAATGAGGTGCTTGACCTCGTTCCGACCCACCAGCCTGTTGGTTGGAGAGTTTGGATTGATGATCATAACTTCAGTTCCGCAACGGGAGATATTTTTCTTCCGTTGCCCCTTATTTCCCAAACTCTCGAGAGGTTCAAGCTCTTTCAGTTTGATCCTGTGAATGAGATGCCTTTGCGTCCAATTCATGAACCTCTCATTTCGTCTAGTGCTCTTTGTGAAGGGGGCCCACGCATGCGTATTCTGGCCCCGCGTGGTGTCATGTTCCCTTTCCAAGTGCATTGACCCACTCTTGAGGTTCCCATTTGATGTCTTTTGACAAATGAAGATGGGAACTTATGTTTGTACATAGTTATATAAAAAAAAAAAAAAAAAAAAAAAGAGAAAAAAAAGAAGTACAATAAAAGACTCATTCAGTGAGCATTGATTGTTGTGAGCCCCAACCCTTGTGTATTTGGGCTCCATTTCTTTCACGTATTTGTATCCCTTCTTTAGCATCTCACAGGTTTTGAGGGAATTCGGGTTATGTCCATCAACATGACCTTGCACTTCCCTTTGTACTTCATGTTGGTGAGATCTCTCCTTTTTATGCATCAATCCATGTAGTATCTTGCTTGCATTCATTGAGGACAATGCATGAAGTAGGTGTGGGGGGGTGTTTTACGTGTGTACATAGTCGAGTCTTTTTCCTTTGATTTTGTTTTCTTTTGTTTGCATTGTTAGGGTCATGTTAGTGTGCTGCATTTAATATCGATATATCTGCTTGCCATGATCCTTGGGTGACTTGTCTTCTTTTGCTTGCCTAGTGCTTCAAAATTTTCACATTTCTTTCAAAATCTTCATGTGTTTTCGAAAGAAAATGTTTTGTGGGTTTTGCGTGTGTTTAGCATGTGCAAAGCCGGTGAGAGGCAAAGTAAAAAGAAAGCTCCCAAAATTGTCTTGAACTTGATGCATTAGGATATCTAGTACGTGGCTTTAGGATTTATCGAGTCGTTAGGATGCACCCCAGTTTTCCCTTGGGGGTGAGTAATCATAGGGTTTCAGTGCTCAAACATTTAATGAAGTCCACCCTGAACCTAGTGAGTCAATAATTCGTGTCTGTTAACTTAAGGAAGTTTGTTGTAGTCAAGGACCCTCTAAATCCTGTTGTGAGACATTAGTGTAGGGGTTTTGGTTCATGTGTAGATAAGAAATAAGTGAGTAGGTGTTCTCTCTTCTCGCACGGCTCCTATCACTCGGGAAAGTAGGTCTGAGGGGACTTTGTGCCTGGTGCTTTCGAGTCATCTGACTTGGGATGCGCCGACTGAACTCCCGTTACACGGGTGGTAGGGATTGCCCTATGTGGAGATGTGGGGAAGGTGTAAATGATAGTGTAAGTCCTTATGGGCAATGATGCATGGAACCTGACCCTGGGAGAATGAAGCTCCAACTAATAAAAAGAAAAAGAAAAAAAAAATGTGAAAAGAAACAAAAAGAAAAAAAAAATGATAATGCAAATAAGAACCAAAATGGACTTTACACTTTGTTTCACAGTCAGAAGTTAAGGTGGCCCATGTCTTTCACTTAATTCCTTAGTTAACTCTCACGAATAACTCATTAGGCTAGGTGTGTGGACTGATTACATATATAGAGTCGACCCGTAGTATTACCGCATTCCATGATCGACAAAATAAGTCGAACGAGTCGTGTAGCTAGATTGATTAATGCATCTTGTTCGGATTTTGTGGGTATATCCGCTGAAAACCCTCAGGAGACACCACTCCTCCTCCTTGGCAACAAGGAGGTTTAACGGCTTGTTGCACGTGCTAAGTGCAACCGTGATTCCTACGAAAGTGAGTTAGGATTTCTTGTTTTTCGTATGCTTTTTCCTTTCTTTGTTTTGCTCGAGACTAGCAAAAACTTAGGTGTGGGGGTATTTGATTGACATCATTTCATGCTTATATTTGTACCTTATATCCATTATCTTACACCTAAGCAATGCTATGTGACGAGTTTTATGTTTAGTTTTCAGAAATAAAGAGGTTTGAAGAGAAGAGCCATGAAAGGACCCAAAAGCAGGAAAAAAGGACCTAATTGTGAGACCTGGGGACCAAGATGCAAGGGGGAAGGACCTGATCGTAAGACAGAAGGACCTAAGAGCAAAACAGGAAACTCCACACCATCATGAGGAGTATTTTGTCAATTCGATTCGGGTCGGAGCTCCACTAAACCAACCAGATGCATCTAAGACCAAGAAACACTTCAAGAAAAGCCCACAAAGAAAACCAGACGGATCTAAACCTTATAGACCGCCAATTGGCGGTCTGGAACCGCTAATTGGCGGTCCATTTAGCCCAGAATCCATCTAGTTTTCTGTAGCACGTGTATTAGTGTATTCTTAGTGTATTTTTGGTATTGGTTTAGTCCCACATCGGGGGATTGTCCCGGATTAGCTTTTTCCATGGCTATAAATAGAACTCTTCACCTTCCATTGTAATCACCCATTGTTTGGTGGCATTCTCTCTACTAAGGAGTGAGCCTTGAAGCAATAACTCAAGGTGGAGAAGGATGCTACCTTCAATGTGAGTCATTGTTAATAAAAGTTTATTTGTTTCTTTTAATCTTGTTTTGTTATGTTGCTTGTTTTGTGTGGGTTGCTTTACTTTGTTTAATTTCTTGTTTAGTAATTTTAGTATCTTAGTTAAATGTTTTCTTTACTTAGTCTAATCAGTAGTGTAATGAGTAGTGAGTAGTTCCATCCCCATTTGAGGGTGGAGAAATATGTGATATAATAATGTAGTGTATTAAGTGTGTGTTATTTTTATCCCTTGAGCTTTATATGATTTCCATAACCATCTAATGGGTCTCCACTCTTATCTTTGATATGCTAATGCTCTTGAATGAAGCTTAGCTTATGCTTTGATTAGTGGACCTATTTTATGGGGAATGATAAGGTTAGGATATGGATGAAGTAATTGTTGGTAACACAATTTGTAGTGTATGTACTCTTGTTGCCTTTTCCTTAGCTAATGTCTTGTATGTTTTAATGATGTAGTCATCTTAATTCATGTGGAGGCATAGTAGGGTCTAGTCTTTATACATGAGTTCATTTAGTTTCATTCCAATTATTGTCTTGTATGTTTTAATGATGTAGTCTTATCTTAATTCATGTAGAGGCAAAGTTGGATGTAGTTTTATGATTTCATGCACTACATGTTGTGAGGAGCTTAATGAACACACACACACTTCTTTATGTTCACATTATTTCTCGACCCCCTTTGGGGTTTAGTTTTATTGCTTATCTTCATTCCCTTTGCATTTCATTTCAGCTTTGTAGTTTAGATTAGTGTAATACATCTTTCCCCCTTCTTTTTACCCCTTGCCTTCGAATAAACCAAGTGTCGACACACCTCCCAGTGGACGACCCGTATTTGCCACCGCTTCAACACGGCCGTGCACTTGCGGTTAAATATAAAACGATCAATCATAGAGATAAGTAGAGAGTAGTCCATCTGTTAGCAATCTACGATTGAATCTACATGTTCAGAATTACCTTTGGTGGAGAGAACCTGTGGCAGCGGAATGGATCGGCGATCACCTCACGGAATCCTCTGGAGCACCGGTCGGTCTTCTACTCTCTTGGAGAAGAAGCACGAGTCCACAACCTAAGAGTCTACGGATTGGCTTGGTGGATGTGGAGGGACGAATGGGAGAGAGAGGGAGAGGTGGCGGCTAGGGTTTGGTGGGGCTAGGGTTTGCACACAAGAATTAGTCCATCCAATGGGAGGCTCCCCTCCTTATATAGATGGCCCCACCCCAAACCCTAATGTGCAGCCAATGAGAGTGCGCCACGTGTCAGTGCTTTGGGCAAACATCATCTTAATCCTTAGATTAATCCAATATCTCCCACTTGCACAATAGCACGTCAACAACACGTCATCTTCTTTTGTGTCCCTGACACATACGTATATATCCCCGATACATACAATCATAAGATGGCAATGTGTCACCTCTTCATGTGTCCCTGACACATATGTATACATCCCTGATATATACAACTCTTTCTCTCTTCCAAGAATGCATCCACAATACGCAAGTCTCTGATCATGTATCCCTGATACAAGACCATATGTGTCCCCGACACATGTACTCTTCCGATCATACGGACAAATGGGTCGTGCGACTGGTGATGCACCTGCAATTTAGGAGTCTCAAACTAGAAACCTTACTAGAAGGCCAGAATGACAACATCCTCACAAAAATAACAATTAAGCAGTCAAATGCACATCACTGTTCCCCAGGTTTACTCAGAAACTCACTTGACATGAACGGTATCTTGATCCCTCGGAGAGAATAGCTTCTTGTCCTCAAGGTACTTGCTACTGTATCCAATACAGTTGGGCCCAGCAAATACTTTTAGTGCAGTCGAGTCAAACCTTTCCCTTCGCCCCAGACCACCATAACACTCAGAGTTGACTCCTTTCCCGAAGATGCCTCTTTAGACCGAATTTCTAATGGTCATAGATAACATCCCAAAGTAACCACATCAACTCTTTGCTTCATGGTGTCGTCGAAGGTCACTGAGGGCAACTAAATGAAAATCAAGTCTTGGACTCACACAGTGAAGGAGCAGGGATCCATCCTTTCACTTCCAAATGGTCGCTCAACACATGTTGTATGACAAACATGCTATGGTGGATCATACTGTACACAACAGTATGTCTGTCTCTCAACACCACACAAGTCTTAGTCCAGTCGCACCCCCTCTGCGCCTGACCCGAGCTTCACCATTGTCGCCTTAACACCATACAGGTGTCACCTGGCGCCACATGTGATGCTCACACTTGGCTTCTATAGGTCACATGAATCGTGGGAACATTCATGTCAATCCTCACCAACATAGAGGATCTCATCTTGATTCCTAATCAAGGCGATTGTCCTATCATGGACTACTCTGGATCTATCATACAAGATCTCTTCATGATCAGTCTCATCTCTGCTCGCTATCAAAAGCACCAGAGGCGAATGCTCGTGTGAGTAAGCATTCTTCAGCCTATTGACAGAATAATATTTTATGCTAGAACAACTACATCAACCAAATAGATATAGTTGAAAGGAAAAACACAATCACTCATAAAAGGAAGTTAGACATGCCAATACATCAAAGTCTGCGTAAGCCTAAGTACTTCACATGAGACACAAACGAGTCCTTAGCTATAGCCTTGGTAAGAGGGTCAGCTACCATAAGACTAGTAGACACATGTCTTAACACAACTTCCTTTCTCGCTATAATGTCCTTCACAAAGTGCTCCATGCTTGGGTTGGACTGGTATCGACTCACCATGCCCACAACATAATAAATGTCTAGCCTAGTACACATCATAGAGTGCATGAGGCTTCCCACAACATTTGAGTTTGGAACTTTGTCCATTTTGGCCTTCTCTTCAGGAGTCTCAGGATGCTTATCAAGGCTTAAGTGCAAACCCTTCTCAACAGTTGTGTCGATTGGTTTGCATTTGTCCATATGGTATTTCTTTAAGACGTTGTTAATATAAGTCTCTTGAGACAATCCCAGAAGTCTCTTGGACCTATCTCTAACAATCTTGACACCAAGGACGTAGCTAGCTTCACCCATGTCCTCATATCAAACGTGGAGGACAACCACTCTTTAGTGGATTTCAGAAACTCTTTGCTATTGCCAGCCATGAGTATGTCATCAACATACAAGATCAGAATGACAAATTTACCATTGGATCTCTTAACGTACACACAGTGATCTTCCTCAAGCATAGAGAACGCATTCTCTGATATAGCTTGATGGAAGCGAATGTTCCACTGTCTAGACGCTTGTTTTAAGCCATATAAGGACTTATTGAGCTTGCACACTTTGCGCTCTTGTCCTTTGACTTCAAAACCTTGAGGTTGATCCATATAGATCTCCCCCTCAAGTTCTCCATTGAGAAAAGCAGTCTTTACATCCATTTGGTAAAGCTCTAAGTCCATCTGAGCTACAATAGCTAGTAGAAGTCGGATGGAGGCAAACCTAACCATGGGTGAAAAGGTTTCCTCAAAATCCACGTCTTCTCTTTGGGTGTATCCTTTAGCTACCAGTCTAGCCTTGATTCTATCAATAGATCCATCCGCCTTCCTCTTAATCTTGAGGATCCACTTGGCCCCAATGGCCTTTCGGTTCGGCGGTAAGTCGACCAAGTCCCAGACTCGATTAACTTTCATCGACTCCAACTCTTCCTTTATAGCTTCTAACCACTCTTTAGCATTTGGACCTTCCAAAGCCTCTTTCAAGGTCTCCGGTTCTTGCTCATCGATTACTGTCATCCCGAATGATTCATAATCAATTTCTTCTTGAGCTATCATGAGGGCCTCTTCCTCTAAGAGAAACCGCCTACGAGGAATGAGCCCGCGTTTGCTTCGACGCAGATGGATATCTGATGGCTCATCCTCCGTGAGAGCTATCGGATCCTCAGCATTGCTGCTCCCACTAGGATTGACTGGTGGAACCTCATGTTCAACTTCCAGATCATGATCCCGTGGAGTGTCAATGTCCTCATCTTGTTGTTCAAAGAAGTCCACTGACTCTTTGATAGCTCCAGCAAGGGTTGGAAACTCATTTTCCAAGAATGTGGCATCCCTAGACTCCAGTTCCGTCCTTCTTTCATTCTCGTCTACCCCGATAAAAACATAACCTTTGGAGAAATCACTGTATTTTACAAAGATACACTTTTTCCCTCTAGGTCCTAGTTTTCCATATCGGTGACTAGTAGAATGAATGTATGCCGCACATCCCCAAGGACGCAGCAGACTAAAATCAGGCTTCCGTACTGTCCATAACTCATATGGAGTTGAGGGAACCGATTTTGTTGGAACTCTATTGAGGATATAGGCAGCAGTCCTTAGAGCATCTCCCCAAATCGAAATTGGTAAGCTCGCATGCGCCATGATGGATGTAACCATGTCTAGCAACGTTCTATTCCTTCTCTCGGCAACACCATTTTGCTGAGGAGTATAAGGCATAGTGAGTTGTCTAGATATCCCCTTTTCATCACATAACTCCTTGAACATTATGGAGAGATACTCACCCCCTCTATCCGTTCTAAGAGTTTTTATCTTATTATCCAACTGATTCTCAACTAAGCTCATGAATTTCTTAAAACATTATAGAGCTTCTGACTTGTGAGAAATAAGATAAATATGACCATATCTAGTGAAGTCATCAATGAATGAATGTGATGAAGTAACTTTGTCCATGTCTAGTACGCACATTCAAAGGTCCACAAATATCTGAGTGAATTAGTTCTAAAGGAGAAGTAGCCCTAATGGCTTTTCCGAACGGTTTTCTAGTTGCCTTTCCAGCTAGACAAGATTCACAGGTCGGCAATTCAAATTTGGAGCATTCTCCTAATACCCCCTCCTTTGCCAACCTGTTCATCCGGTTAACACCAATGTGACCTAGTCTAGCATGCCACATAACTGAATCATTATTCATGGAACTTTGGCTCATAAAGGCACTAGCGTTACGATTGAAATCATAAATTGCGTCCAACACAATAAAACCGTCAGAAAGTAAAGCATGTCCATAATAAATGTTAGAAATGTATAAACCCATATCATTGTTCTCAAAAACAACTTTAAAACCATGTCTCATCAAGACAACAACAGAAATAATATTTCGCCATATAGCTGGTGCATACAACACGTCGTGAAGTAATAGGATCCGGCCACTTCGCAAAGCCACTTTTCATGTGCCAACTCCAAGAACTTCAATGCTAGTGTTGTTTGCCATGTTTATTCGCCTCCCACTTGGAACACGGCGATATTCCACGAAGGCAGAACGATCCTTTGTTACGTGGTCCGTGGCACCTGAATCCACAATCCACACAGGAGAATGATCAGTGAGCATCACAGAACTAGTCACGTTACAATTCGAGGGATTACACACAGTAATTACCCTTTGCTCAGTGCACTCACGAGTAAAATGTCCAGTCTTTCGGCAGTTAAAACAAGTCACATTAGACTTATCTTTCCCACCTATGGATCCTTGAGGTCGTTTCTTTCCAGCTTTGTTTTCTGTTTTGTTTGCATTTGCACCCTTCTTGCCTTTAAAACCCTGAGCTCTATCTCTTTTGCGCTTAAAATCTACACTCCTCCGAGGAGCGCCAGCCTCAGCAGCAAAGACTTCAGTTAGAGGGGTTTCTGCAAGCATGCGGTCCTCCTCCAGCTCTAGGTGTTTTGCGGCCTGGTCAAATGTCCGGATGTCATCAGCATGGGTCAGATGGACCTTCATATGCTCCCAACTCTTCGAAGGCAATGATCTGATGAGAGCAGACACTTGCTCCTCATCGGTCTTAGCACGACCGGCAGCGCTCAGCTCGCTAATCATGTTTGACATTGCGGTAATATGCTGCCTCATTGTGTGACCTTGGCGCATTTTATACCCATCAAACATAAGCCCAAGCTGACGGGCCCTTGTGACGGAGGTCACTCCGTACTGAAACTTCACAGCTTCCCACAAGGCCTTTGCAATTCGAAACTTTTCGAACCGCAGTAACAGATCGTCCCTCATTGAACTTAGAATTGTGATTCGAGCAATTCGGTCTTTCTTTTTCCATGCATTATAAACATCCAAGTTTCTGCGATGTTGCGCAGTATTCCCCTCCTCGGGGGGAGAGATAGATTGGTTTATGTTTTCCAACATGTCCTGATCCTCTAAGAGATACTCAATTTTACGATGCCACAGATCGTAATTTCTTTCATTGAGTTTATCTCCTCGAGTCAGATCAGCGACAATGCTTTTGGAAGCAACCATAAAGAAACTAGGACAATCAAAATACATTGCGATACATGAGTTCTAGCATAAAATATAACGAGCTACAATAGTCATAAAAAAATAAACTGACTTAATAGCTATAGCATTTAGACAAAAAGAAAACATATAGCATTCGATCAAATCCTCATGCAATAGTTAAGAAAGCCATTTTACTAATCTAGATATTGAGCTCCATCATGATTTAATGACCCAAAAAAAACGTTTTAAATCATGGTCAATCAGCAAATAAGAAAGATATTTGCCACCGGTTGCAAGGTGGTTCAAACAAAACACTTCTACCTTGCAACTCCCACTGGGCATGCGAGTTCCCAAAAACGGTTTTCAAAAAAACAATCAACATCACACAGATATGATTACTACATTACTTCCATATCGAGCTAATGATCCCCATTAGGGATTTACCCTCGTCGACGGGAACCTGCATGAGTCTTATAGCAAAATATCGCAATAATAAAAAATAAAGGAGCCCCTCGTCTTCTCTGGGCAATAAACAATCCACAATCCATAAATATTACAGTCCATAAATATTACAGTCCATAAATGTTACAGCCCATTGCGATAACTATTGCAAATGGAAATAAATAAATAAAATTACGCTCATCTCTCAATAAGGCAGTAAATAAAATCAGCAATCATTCATTCCATACAAGCACAATCTTTCCATACGTTAGCACAATCCGACGTATGGAAAAAAATACCATAAAGTGTGCTCCTCATTCAAACAATAAGGAAGTAATGCATAAGGAAACAATGCATGAATGGTGCACGAAAATAGGCCAAAAAAACGTGTTAGGTAATGACAACCAATCTCCACAATAATCATTCTCAAAACAGATTTTTTTTCTTCTTTCCCTAATCAATATAATCATGATAGCACAAAATTATCCTACTTTGATTAGGAAAGAAAAATCCGAAATTATATGGTGGAGAGCAACACATATTTTTGCATCAAAGGAAAGCATCCAAACATGTTTTTAAAGGCAATAAAATTCCAGCCCATAATATCTCCCAAAATTTTCAAAATTAGCCAATCTTTCCATAATCAATATAAGCATGCAATTAACAATAATTAAGCTACTTGTAATGGAAAGAAAAATTCGAAACTCTTTGGTGGATGACATCACATATATGCACATTTGATGAAAAGGAAATATTTCAAATGAAATGCATGCAATCATTCCAAAAGAAATCCGAAAATCCTTAATGAGATTAACATATATGTGCATTCAATCATAAAGGAAATATTTCAAATGAAATGCATGCAATTATTCCAAAAGAAATCCGAAATATCCTTAAGAGATCAACATATATGTGCATTCAATCATAAAGGAAATATTTCAAATGAAATGAATGCTCTCATTCCAAAAATCCGAAATATACAATATGGTAACTCAATATTCATGTATGTGCATGATTTTGCAATCAACATCTAATCCTAGATGCATGCACATGTGATTAAAAAATTACATATACATGAATAAGGCAACAAGCATCTAAACTTAGATGTATGTACAAGAGTTTTTAAAAAAATGCACAATCAAATCATACCATCCGAAATATATGATAACATTATATGATACATGCAATAATTAACTATTGTAAAATTATCATCATATTTCAAACAACATATATCCGCAAATAATCAAGAATAAACCAACTCTAGCCGCAAGCTTTGGTTGAAAGAAATATGCGCAGCAAACATAGATTAACATGTAACCCTAGGTACATGCATAAAGTGAAATCTAAGCTATGCTCAAGAATGAAATAATGATGAAACTTGTAATACAATTCGCATGTAATGAAATGAATCAATAAAAACATGCGCAAGGGTGAGAAAAATGCCATCAAACCCTAGGCGCATGATGAAGAGAAAAAAAACTACACATGTATGCGATTTCTCTCAACAACTATCGAAATTATTTCAACATATATGAAATAAGAAAGTGCTCAAAAAATTTGGAGGTGACCAAGATGGCTCTGGTACCAATGTTAGCAATCTACGATTGAATCTACAGGTCCAGAATTACCTTTGGTGGAGCGAACCTGTGGCAGCGGAATGGATCGGCAATCACCTCACGGAATCCTCTAGAGCACCGGTCGGTCTTCTACTCTCTTGGAGAAGAAGCACGAGTCCACAACCCAAGAGTCTACGGATTGGCTTGGTGGATGTGGAGGGACGAATGGGAGAGAGAGGGAGAGGTGGCGGCTAGGGTTTGCACACAAGAATTAGTCCATCCAATGGGAGGCTCCCCTCCTTATATAGATGGCCCCACCCCAAACCCTAATGCGCAGCCAATGAGAGTGCTTTGGGCAAACATCATCTTAATCCTTAGATTAATCCAATACCATCCGCATTGGGGTGGAGAAGAATGTGAGTTTATCATGTGATGGATTAGTGTGTGGTAATCTTAATCCTTTGAGCCTTACATGATTTCCATAACCATCTAATGGGATTTTTTTTTGCAAGAGCAAAGGGAGGCTTAGCCTCTAAATTTTATTAAGATAAAAAACTGTTTACAACCTACAAAAATGTAAAGATAAGTTTGCGGGTTTATGCCACATGCATAACCGGCCTGTACACTACAAGTACATAATGGCATTCGACGTTGTAGTTTGATTGTGGGGTCAAGGCTGCAGCCAAGAGTCGTCAGCAAGCTATGCTATCTCTATCTCTATCTCCAAGTGTCAAGGAATTGCTGCACTTCAGCTTCATCCGTTGCAATCTTTATGGCCTTGTCCTTCAAGCATCGAACGATATCTTTGACAATTGCCACAATGACTACCGACCTTTTTTCTTTTGCTCTCAAATATCCTTCGGTTCCGTTCCAGCCAGCACTCATGGATCATAGCATTAAAAACCCACCGTCTTACTACCTTTCCAAGCCTGCTTCCGCGTGCATGTGATAGACGCATGGCCTCACCCTCTAAATTTTGTGCCACGCGCGGGTTGAGCTGCAAGTATCCAAGGAGGGGGTTCCACACGTCCTTTATGTATGGACATCCCCAAAAAAGGTGCTCCATGTCCTCTTCCTTGCCGTCACACAACACATAAGTTGGGTCATGCATTGCTCCTCGCTGCATCATTAGCTTCTTTGTAAGTAGGCGTCCTTTCATTGCTCTCCATGTCGTGAGTGCATGTTTAGGGACAGCAAATTTGTGCCAAACCATGCCTGCCCAAGCCACCTTTCTACCCGGTTCTCTCACCCAACTCCACACTTCTTTCATTCCAAGTGCAGCACCCTTTCCATTCGGTTTAAAGGGTCTGTCCATGCCTCAAAAAATCCTAGTGTGCCGCACCCTCGAGCAGATTTCTTCCATTACGCTAGATCGTGGGGGTGGGAGGCTCCACGTCCCCTCTCGTATGAAATATGAGACCCTAGTATCCCAAGGTACTCCCATCTCATAGTGGAGCTGGTCACCCCAAGCCTCGCATTGGAAAGGCTCTCCACACCATGGGTGTTGGAAAAATCGTATGTCTTCCCCGTTTCCCACCTCGTACTGAATGTGCTTTCGAGCAATGTCACGAACTCGAAGCAAGCCGCACCATGCCCAGGAGGAGGTAGATGGTGGTCGTGCAAGCCAAATGGAGTGATTTTTTAAGTACTTCTGGCGAACACATTTAACCCATAGCGAATTGTTGTCTGCCACCACAAGCCAAAACAACTGGAGGAGGCCCACATCGTTCCACTCCGTTAGTCTCTTGAGTCCAAGGCCTCCCTCTTCTTTAGGTGTGCACACGTCCTTCCATGCTACCGCGACCCACTTCTTCTCCTCTCCCCAAATGAAATGACACATGATGTTGTCCAATTCTTTCAAGGTTTTCCTTGGTAGTAGGAAAGCCGATGTCCAGTAGATGCTGAGGGATGTAAGGACACTGCGCACAAGTTCCACTCTTCCAGCCATAGATAGAAGAGTTTGCTTCCAAGTGGTGAGTCGTGCCCTTACTTTGTTCAGCAAAGGTGCACAGTGGCTCTGTCCCATCCTCCCAGAGAACAACGGAAGCCCAAGGTAGACAACCAGGAAAGCCTTGCGCTCCATCCGAAGATGTGCTTCGATCCATGCTCCATGCACCACGTCACCTCCCATGAAGACTTGACTTTTCGAAGCATTGAATCTCAGCCCCGAACTTGCTGTGACATGTGAATATCTCCTCAAGAACCCTTTTTATGGCCCTCGTATTTTTCTTTGTAGCCTTGGCGAATAGCAAAACATCATCCGCAAACAATAAATGTGACATGTGAATATCTCCACAAGTTAATGGCTCGATTTTTTTCTCTAAGACCTCCATCCGCACCATCTCGCTCATCACCTCCATGCACAACACGAATAGGTAGGGGGCCAAAGGGTCACCTTGCCTCAACCCGTTTCGGGCTCGGAATGGGGCTGAGTTTGCTCCATTTACAGTCACCACGAACGAGGTCTCTACAAATGCCAAAATCAGCCGTCGCAACTTGTTCGGAAAGCTGAACCTCTTCATTACTTGGTGAAGAAACTCCCAGGAAATGGAGTCATACGCTTTCCTTATGTCCAGCTTTATGCACATGCGGTCATTCCCTTTCTCAAGATGAAGATTGTGACAAAGCTCATGTGCTAGTAAAATGTTATCACCGATTCTCCAACCTTTGACAAAAGCACTATGATTTTCCCCCCACCAAACATGGTAACAGCCCCTTCAAGCGATTTGCAAGCACTTTGGAGGTGAATCTATACGTCATGTTGCATAGAGCTACGGGTCGAAAGTCCTCTACCAAAGTTGGGGCCTTTTTTTTCGGGATGTTCGTGATGGACATGTTGTTCCATTGAGTTAGAACCCTCCAACTTTCGAGGCATGAGGCAACAGCCTTGATAAGATCTTTCTTGATAATGTCCCATGTGGCCTTGAAGAACTTGGCATTCAATCCATCGGGCCCCGACACCTTGTCCATGTTTGCACTTAACACTACATCTTGGGGTTCTTTGGGGTCTAGCTTTCGAATTAAAGCTGCCCCCTCTTCTTGCGTGAGTCGTGGTAAGACAATGGTTTGGTTGAGAGGTTGTACCTGAAAATCATTAGCAAACAAGTTAGCATAAAAGAGCCGGAAGGCTTCCCAGATGTCGGCCTCATCCTCCACTCTATTTGGTCCCTCCCCCACTCGCCTCATTTGATTGGTGGCTCTCCTCACTCTAAGTTTTGCATGGAAAAACCTAGTGTTTCGATCTCCCCCTTTAACCACTTAACTCTTGATTTTTGTCGAATAATGGACTCCTCCCACACGAGGACTCGAGCAAGCGTATCCTTAGCGTCCTGTGCTGCCAGAGCCAACCCTTCATCAGATGGGTGGCTGAGTAGTTTCGTTCTCGCCTCCTCAAGTGTTTCTCGTGCCTTTGACCTTGTTTGTAACGTTGCCAAAGGTGTGCCCACTCCAGCTTATAAGGGCCTTCCTCACTTCGTTCAGCTTGCCCACCACACGATACATGGGGGTACCTTCAACATACGTGGTCCAAACTCGTTGAACAACTCCCCCAAACTCCTCATGATCCACCCAATAATTTGCAAATCTGAACATCTTCTTTTTCCGTCTTCCGTTTCCTTCTGTTTTCATAACAAGCATGGCATGGTCACTTAGGTCCTTTGCACCGACAACATAGAAAGAGTGGGGAAATACCTCCAGCCACGCATGGTTCATCAGAAGTCGATCTATCCTCGTCTCAATGCACATGCTTCCCTTAGAAGAGTTTGACCACGTAAATTCACCTCCCGTTGACGGCATTTCTAGGAGCTGAAGAGCATCAATGCAATCATTGAATTCCTGAATGGCGATCTCATTTCCAGCAGACCCTCCACGTTTTTCTCTAGGTGACCTGATGCAATTAAATTCTCCCCCAACCAGCCAAATGTGGTGCAACATCTAGTAGGTCCCTCCACAATGCTCACCGATCCACGTGCCCATTTTCTCCGTATATGGTCGTGAGGTCAAAATCGATGTCATCCTTCCTCGAACGCCCATGGAAAAGAAGTTGTATTGATTCAAACGTAACGCCCAAGCTTACTATCTGATCATTCCATAGCACCAAAATCCTCCCGGAGTCCACAATCATACTATTTTACGTCCATTCGTTGGGCCAAATTGCACGCTTAAATCGCTCAAGTTTTTTATACTTGACCTTGTGCTTCACAAGACACACCACATCCGGGTTTACCTCCTTTATTCAACCCCTAATCATGAGTGCACGGCCGGGTCCATTTGCGCCGTGCACATTCCACACTTAGATATTCATGGATTTAAGGTACAGGGTGCAAACCCCTTCCCTCCACATAACTTCCTTTGCTCCAACTAGTCTTTCTCCCAGATCTCCTAAGTAGGGGTGGTGGGGAGGCTACCTGTTTTGTATGTATTTCCTCACGCCCTTCTTCTTTCCTCTCTTCTACACCCTCTATGAGTTTGTCCTCCGAGGATCCACGTACTTCAAACCCTTTCCCACTCGGTTCTACAACTTGCTTTGCGTGCTCATTTCCTCGTGCCACACTTGTTGTTACATCCCATCGCGCCTCATTTTGCACCATAGAAGCTCGTCCATTTTCCTCTTCCTCCTCTCCTTTGGAGATGTTTCTCCTCCTCTCACATTGTTTTGGAGCCTTCTCCTGTGCTCGCTGCGATTTCCTTTGTGGTTATATCTCTGAAATTTCCAATGTGTCCAAACTGCACTCCTCCACCCCATAAGTTGCACGTGAGAGTTTCCCATGCATGAGGTCATGGGCATGTCCCCCTTGGCCACCAAGAGAACTTTGTCCCAAGCTATGATCCTTTGGACGAGTCTTGTGATACCCCATTTTGTCCTCTTCATGTCCACTTGTCCTCTCCTCATTTGCCCATGCAGCACTAGAGCACTCAATCCCCTTGTCATTGCTTTGTCCAAAAATGGAACACACACTTTCCCTCCCCACTAACCTTTGCTCCTTTTGGCCACCACTAGGCTCATTTGCTTTTGCACTCCTGTTTGAATCCGTTAGTGGGCTTGGAGGGAGTCCCAAATTGTCTCCCAAGTTTGTTTCCATAGTGTGACGTGGAGGCTCCCCATTTGTTCCTTCCAAAGTTTGGGGGGAGCAAAAATGTGCCAAGACCTTGTTTTTTTCCTTGCTCCTATCTCTCCCACCTGGCCCTCCACGTGTCCCCTCCTCACTTGCACTCACATCCACATCAGCCCCTCTAGCATCCATGTCATCATCTCTTTCCCCTTCCTCTCCCACTCCATCTCTCCGGCCAGCCTCTCCCCTTACCACCTCGCCTAGGGTGCTTGGTGTTTCAGCATGCTCTAGGTTTGCCTTCTCAATGTATGTGTTCCCCACCCTTTCAGCCCCATTTCCAGCCTTTCTTCGAGACACCACTACCCACTTCTCAGCCTTTTCCTTTGGCACCACCTCTTGTTTGCTTCCTTGGACACTTCCCAATTTCATAGCCAAACTCCATGCATTCCATGGAATACCCGGGCCTCCATTCATACTCCACAAGGACTCTATGTATGCCGGTTCCTTCCACTTGAACTTCCACCCAACTTGGGTAGTCAAAATCATGGGTCACTTCCACGCACACCCTCGCAAAGGCCAGCCATCTCCCCAAGGTGGTATGCTCGTCCATATATAGTGGCCTCCCTAGGACACTAGTGATGTTGCTCAATGTTTTTTGTGACCAAAATCGAAGGTCGAGTTCCGGTAGTCGAACCCATATGGGGACCGTGGTGACGCTGGCCCTTGTCATGACCACATCCGGTGCCCATTCTTGGACCACGAGTGGGGAACCCCGAACAAACCATGGGTCTCCCTCAAGCACCTTCTTCCTATCTTCTCCAAGGGTGAATCGGAAGAGGAGGAACCCTTGACTTCTTTTGATGACTTCCACACCTCCAACCAAACCCCACAACTTGTGGATGTGTTTTTCTAATGTTGGTAGATGTGGTCTGAAACCAATGAAATATCGACTAGAATCTTGTCCCACTTTTTCAAGGCATCGACAACCTCTTGCTTAGAGCACATAGCTATCTTCTCTCCTCCTTTCATGGCCGGCTAGATGAACTCAAGGGCTGTAGAGATCCTTGGGCCAGCCGTGAAAAGGTCACTCCACTTCTTTGAGGGCGTTATTGTACTCCCTAGATGTGGTGCAACATCTTGTCCTTCCAAACTTTGGGAAGAAACGTGTAATGGTGGTGTTGGTGGTGGATGGAGACCCTCCTTTGCACCACTATCTCCATCCTTTGGCTGTTCACGAGTAGATCTTGTATTCGGCTCCATTTTGCTTCGAGAACCAAGAGATTTGGTGATGAAAAGAGGGAGAAAACCTAGAGAACCCTAGGTTTCCCATGTTTGTTGCCACTCTCTCTCTCTCTCCTCCCATTTGCCATTCTCCCCCTCTTCTTCCCTCTCCTTACCCTCTCTCTCCTCCCTCCTATCCTCTTCTCTTCCCTCTATCTAATTGGATTTCACTCTTATCTTTGATGTGCTAATGCTCTTGAGTGAAGCTTAGCACATGCTTAGATTAGTGAGCCAATTTTATGGGGAATGATGAGGTGAGGATAAGTATGGAGTGGAAGAAAGGAAAAAGACATGTGTATGCATGTGCTCATGTTGGCTTTATCTTAATTAATGTCTTCTATGCTTTAATGAATATGATAAATCTTATTTCATGTGGAGACATAGTTGGATTTGAGTCATGATGCATGTGAAAATATTAGCTTCATTTTAATTATTGTCTTGTATGTTTTAATGATAAGGTTTTATCTTATTTCATGTGGAGGCAAAGTTGGAGTTGAGTTTTATGGATTTCGTGTATGACATGTTTTGATGAGCACATTTGAACACACACTACACTACATATTTTCATCTCCATGTTCTTTCTATAGATTGAATAATGCATCAATGTTCGGATTTTGTGGGTATATCCACCGAAAACCCTTAGGAGACAAGACGTTAAACCTCTTTGGCGACAAGGAGGTTTAACATCTTGTTGCACATGCTAGGTGCAACCGTGATTCCTACAAAAATGAGTTTGGATTTCCCTATTTTTGGTATGTTTTTTTTTCCTTTCTTTCATTTTTTCCTTTCTTTGTTTTGCTTGGGACTAGCAAAAGTTAGTTGTGGGGGTATTTGATTGACATCATATCATGGATATATTTGTGTATTATATCCTTTGTTTTTAGCCTAAGCAATGCTATGTAACGAGTTTATGTTTATGTTTCAGGAATAAATAGGTTTGAGAAGAAGAGATTCAAAAAGGACTCAAAAGCAAGGAAAATGACTAAGTTGCAAGACTTATGGACTGAGATGAAAGAGAGAAGGACCCGGATGTAAAACCAAAAGGATCAATGAGCAAATCAAGAAGCTCCACAACTTAATGAGGAGAATTTTGGCAATTTAATCTGGGCCCAACCATCAACGACCAAATCGGATTCATCCAACACCAAGCAATCAAACTAGAACAAAGCCAAACAAATCCATACCCGATCAGACAAATATAGACCGCTAACTAGCAGTCCCAGACCGCCAATCCACGGTCCAGATTGCTTCAAAATGCACATGCTTTGTTCGGGTGTTAGATTAGGTTGTATTTAGTCCATATTTGGTATGCTTTTAGTCCCATACTGGGGGATTGTCCCGGATTAACTTTTTCCATGCCTATAAATAGAACTCTTCACCTTCCTTTGTGTTTACCCATTACTTGGTGGAATTCTCTCTACTTGGAGTTAAAGCCTTGAAGCAAAACTCAAGTGGAGAAGAATGTTACTTGTAATGTGTGTCATGTTAATAAAATAATTTTCTTAGTTAGTTTTATATTGTCTCTTTCAATTCTTGCATGCTTATTTTAATTTCGTTTTGTCTTCTTTTCTTAATGAGTAGTAAGTAGTTGCACCCCCTTTGGGGGTGGAGATGATGTAGATATATGTTGTGAAGTTTTGATGATTGATAATTTTTTGATTGTGTAGACTTGCATGTTTATATGTTCATCTGGGGTATTTTAATCATCTACATGTTGGGGGATTTTTGATGGGTTTTGTCATAAGATTTAGTCACTTCCCACACTTATTTTCCTCATGTTTATTGACTGAAATTTCCTGTTGAATATGCTACATGTTAGTTAAGTGTTTGTATTTGTGGTTGCTTGCTTGATTGATTGAAGAAACTTTGTTTTGATGGGTTTTGCTATAAGATTTTGACACCTCTCATGCTTAGCTTTGTTCTTCACATGAGTTTATGGTTTTTATGAGTTTTGCCATATCTTTTGACACTTCTGATGCTCAGTCTAGTCTTATGATAATCAAGTAGTAATTGTTGATACGTTGTGTGAATGGATTGATAGGTTTTGTCACATCTTTAGACACTTCATATGCATGAAAACACACATGACACACACACATACATTCTTACATGCATCATTCATCACTTAATTCACTTCATATGTGTACACACTCCACCCCTTAGGGGTTTCTCTTCCTGATTTCCAATTTTTAATTGCCTTCTTTCACATTTCTTACTTACTAATTGAGTGTAGTTTAGCTTAGCATAATCAAATCTCTTTCCCCTTTTTTGCCACTTGATTTCTGACAAACCAAAGGCTACTCACCTCCCCGTGGATCGACCCGTACTTGCCACGTCTTCACCGATGTCGTGCACTTGCGATATTTAAAACGTTTAAACATTGCACATGGGTCAGGTTAGGTCGGATTTGGGCTACAACCCGAACCGTATCAGGTTCAGCCATACCCGACCCGAAATTTTCAGGTTGGGTTGGGTTGGATCAGATTGAACCCGAATTTTTGGCAAATAGTTTAGTCTTTTAGAAGTCATTTTTCATGTTCAATAAATTAACTACATGATCGTATTCTGGATCAAACGACATCTACAAGTATCAAAGACAAAAGCACAAGATAGTAAAAATATATTTCTTTGATATAAGAACAATGTGACAAATAAACTTTAAAAGCAATCATTAACAATGCAAAGGGAAACCTCTTTGAGCCTGGAAAACTGCCTAAAAATTTATCATAACCCAACTGGAACCCAGATAATACCTGGACGGAATTGGTGGCCTAGTGAGTTCATTTTGCCCCTCAATTTCTTCTGTTGGTTGGTCATGATAACATAGTTATCTGGAACCCAATTTGGCATGTTTGGACCTCTATATTGCTCCCAGATCAATCAATAAACCAATCAATTCTCATTTTTATACAAGTTGGACATTAAAAGCCAAAGCAAAAGATTAGTTGTTGCCATATAGGTCATGCATCATTTCTAGACCTTTTGTGCATTCATCTTTTCTTTGCTTTATTTTCTGTGTTGTTGAGCACTGGAGTGAGGTACGTGCACCTATTCTCTCATTGATGCATTGGTTAGTGAGCTGCATTGGAACAAGGCTGAGGTGAGTGCTTGTATGGTGAGTTGCTTGCTAGCCTAAGGATTCAAATCATCATTAAGGGGTACCACCTATAGTCTTCAAGATGAGGTGGAGGATTTCATCACCCCTCCCTTAACGCCACAAACCACACTGAAGTAAAGTCTTAATCTAAAATCAAGTAGACATTGACCCCTAAGGACCTCGGGCATATTAGGAGAATTATCTGGTCGCGACAGTCATAGCATGATCGGCGTCGTCCACTTTGTCGATAGTAGGAGAGACAAGATCTTTGGATCTTGGCTCACTTGCTGGGCTTTGTGGTCTTCATCGTAGGGAGGTGAGGCATGTTGAGGCCGTGTGATCTCGCAGTTAGGCGTCGTCTAATTGTAAGCACCTATAGTGACCTTAGGTTGTTTGATCCGTGTTTGCTAGATTAGGTTTCTACCCTCGCCTTTCCCACATTAGCTTTAGGGATTCTTCCCTCTCCTCTGAGTCATCTTGTAAGACCCGCTCTCCTACTACACTATTAAGTCTTATTTCATCCTTATACTTATTTATGTGTTATCTTTATGCTTGATGTATTTTTGTGATTTTATAATTTGTTTCGGGAAAGTTTCCTTTTGGGGAAAAGTTCCCTTTTTGGGCGAGTCAAATCGACTTGCAAGTGGGTGCGATTCATTGGGCAACTTGTAACTGATTCACTCAATCGGGTCAATCGGGTGTGAGTTGTTTGTATAAATCGATTTGGATAGTTGTTAGGGGTGTGTGAGGCACGATGAGTGGCCATGTGAGGTGGCTCCATGTCATCAAAGGAAGATCTGATTTTGCAAGGAAAAGGATGGGAGAATCAAGGGGAGATTTTGGTGCACATGTTTGTGTTGCATTTTGGTAAGTTGCACTTTGGATTTGATTTCCTCTTAGCTTGTGGGCTGATTTCGTGGGGTCCATGGCTGAGTGGGCTGGGGAGGATGGTGTGGCATCCTAGTCAGCAAGGGGGAATCCAATTTGGTGTGCAAACTTTTGAATTATCATGTTTAAGGCATGAGTTAATGGGAGGATATTTGCAATCACTAGTTTTCTTTTTCTCTTCTTGCTTGTAACGAAACCCCCCTCTACCCTTCCTCCTTGCTGTTCTCCACCTCCTCCCACACAAAATTCAACCCTTCTCCTCCCTCTCCCACGTTCTGACCAGCAACAACTCCGGGCAGCCAAGTGTGCAGCACGCAAGAAGGCTAGGCGTGTAGAAGGCTGCAGCAGCTCCTCTCCGGCGATCTTCTAGCAGCAGCAACCTCCAACTCAGGTATGCTTCTGGCCCTGTAGAATAAGGGGAAGTAGGGGGTGTTGGACGGAGTTTAGTTCAGCACCAGTGGCCTGGTCGGTTCTGATGTCTAGGGTTGCACATCTTGAGTTCTACCTGATGGGGTGGAATGTGGTGCAAGCTAGGGATTTCAGCGGTTGGCTGGGTATTCATCCCATTAGCACGTCACCAGCTCCTAGAGTTTATTGGTGGTTTGATGAGGAAACCAGGGAAGGAGGCTGGGTCGTGGGGAGGGTGTCGGGTAGGATCGTTGCATGCATATTGCGTGATTTGCAACTCTACTCGGGTGTTTTGATCTTGAGATCTTTTGTTGGTTCCGGTAGCATGTTTTTAACTTGCTGTAGCATCATCTTTTCTGTATGTGTTACTGATTTGTGGGTTCTCTTTCTAGTTTTATTTCATGAATTGTTATGTTGGTAATTCATAGATCATCTCTGATTTCAGATCATGTGTTCTGTGAGTTAAGCAATTCTGTCCAAAATTCTTGCATGAGGTGCTTGCTGATTTAGGTGTTTTATTCATGTATAGTTTCATGATTTCGTTTAGACATTAGTTAAAGGAATTGTTACTGGTTCAGTTCACCTAATCTTGCATGATTTTGTAAGTTGTTACATGGATAGTTCGTAAGTCATCACTGATTTCAGATTTTATATCTATGCGTGATCTTGCTAATATGTCTAAATAATACAACATGATTTATTTTGATTTTGTCCAGAAATGAATAATATAAGTATATACTCTGATTTAATCATTCCGTAAGATATATTCATCACATTCCATGTGAGAGTAAGTTGCACATTTCCACCTATATGTTAATACAATCGGTATAGGTGCATGTTTAGACTTGGATGTTGTTGTGGGTTTATCAACCTGATTTTGCAGCAACAAGGTTTAGTTCATGGTTACATCTGATTTTCATGTCTTCTCCGATATATCTTGAGATGCCCTCACATTAGACGAAATCAGAAAATTGGCCATAATGTACGCAAGTCATCCTATGACATCTAGAATTATGCAAATCTATAAGCATGCTTATACATATCAATTGTGTATATATTTAGACTCCTGATTTCTGAGGCATGCTCTCATGCTGGGTTACTGATATATTCATATAAATTCCTGTCCATATAACCTCTTGTCATGTCCTGAATCACAATTTTCTATGCATGTACGTTCTGAAATTTATGAGGTATACTGCCGATTTCTTGTGGGGTTTGATCATGATACATCCTGTTGTTAGACACGTTCTATTGTTCTTTTAATACTGCTATACTACTGATGTGTAGTATTGGGTTGTGGTTATGTATGTTCTTAGGACATCAGACCTTATAACATCCATGTCATGACCCGTAGATCACACGATTAGCTATTATCTTGATTTGTCGGTCCGGTTATGATTGTTTGTTGTTGCGAGCTTTGTTTGTTTACTGATTGGGATGTCTGATTTCTGAGTTGGTTCGGGGCTGTTAGGAGGGTATCTGGATACTCCTCCTTGAGCTCGTTCCATACACTGTAGCTGCATTAGACTTTTAGATGCTTTAGTAGCTTGCATTGCATTTAATTGGATTAATAATTCTCGGCACGTTCTGTTTTCTGGGCCGACGGGCCAAGAGTGAGTCCTCTAGCTCCAGAGGCCATTCGCATAAGACCTTCACGTTGGGAGGCCACGCATAAGATAAGTCGTGGGCAGGCGCGCTACCATTCTGTCTCAGGGTAGGTGTTCCTAAGTTCGCGATGGCACCATGTAGGTCACTTGCCGCGAATTGGGAAACTTATCCGGCACACCGCTTTGTGCCAAGCGGTGGGTCACTGTCGAGTGACTGCCTTTGACCAGCGAGGCTGGTGTTCTGGTTCCTTTCGAGGAATGGTTCGGGTACGCCCGACCGGCACGGCTTATGGAGTCGTGGCCTTCTATTGCATTTGATGATTTTCTGTTCTGTTCTGACCAGCATGGTTGGTATTCTGGAGTTGTTGCCTTCTGATGCATTATGTGCTTTCTTGTTTCTATTACGGATGCTTTTGTCTTTGTTAGATTGCATGCATTCTTCCATATAACTCTGATTGGGTCAGGGGCATACTGAGTTTTCCAAATTGAAAACTCACGCATTTGTTAATGGTGGATTAAGATGGAGGGATGGGATTGATTTGGTGGTGATGAGGTGGATGGTGGAAATGAGAGGAGAGGTATATGAGTTGGTGAGCTGCTCTCCCTCTCTCTCTCGTTATTCTCTCTCCCGCTCAGAGTCTCTCTCTCTCTCTCTTGATCCACAACTCTTAGAGGCGGGGTAGAGCTCACACGTTCTCTAGGTCGAGTAGATCGGGATTCGCTTGGTTGTTGCCGGAGTTGAGGAGATCGTGTTCGTGAAGTTCACCGAAGAAGGAGTGTGTGGAGAAGCTCGTCGTTGGGTCTTCAAAGGCTTCTTCAAGTTTTCAAGGTATGTCAAGATTCACTTTGATGCTCACTTATGCTTTTGTGAGTGTTGGAGTGGTCGACGGTAGGCTGGATGGCTCGTCGGACCTGTGCAACATCTTTCTGCACTGTAGCGGTCGACCGGTGGCGTGGTTCGGTCGACCGGTCGTAGTGTAAATTGTGCGAAATCTCTTGCACCGGTCGAACAATACCTTGGAGGTGGTCGACTGGTAGTGCATGTTGAGAAAGAAATGGAGACTCTGGGTGTTTTCGGTCGAACGGGACCCCTTTGCCGGTCGACCGAAAGTACTGTTGTAGGTCGGTTGGGGCATTGACCATCCAAATGGTCGACCGCCTAGTTGACTCGTTCGACCGATGATTTAAAATAACTTAAAGTTTGTCCGACCGCGTGATGGTTCGGTCGACCGGTGTACCATGTTTGAATTGGATTTTCTACTGCTCGTTTTCAGTCGACCGGTGATCGCGTATGGTTCGACCGTTTGTGCTTTTTATTGCGACATGGAGTCTTTACTGGTCGAACGGGTCCCCTTTGTCGTTCGATCGGTTGACATGTTTTTCGGTTGGGCCAATCCTATGGGGAGGATTTGGTCGACTGGTTTTGTGTTTTATTCGACTGTTTGGTGTAGTTTTGTGTGGTTTTAGTGTTGTGGAGCAAGCTCAAGATGGCAATGGGTCTCCGGCCTTTTTGGGGCAACGGTACAGACATTTCCGGCATGAGGGTGGTTCGTGTATGTGGTGCCAGCTCAAGATGGCAACGAGTCTCCGGCCCTAGAGGGGCAACAATACAGACATTGCCGGCCTGAGAGTGGTTTACCGGAGCAGCTCAAGATGGCAACTGGTCTCCGGCCCTAGAGGGGCAATGGTACAGACATTACCGACCTGAGAGTGATCCAGTGTTGTATTGTAGCCGAGGGTGTTTCTGACTGTGGTGCCTGAGGCACGTGTGAGGGTTGGGCTAGAGGACCCACGAGACCCGTCACTGCTTGGTGTCTACTGCGGTAGGGAGGGAGTTCCCGGGGGCCCAGTGAGACGATGTTTGTTTATTGCATTTCATATCATACATGCTTTAGATGTCTAGTTCATTTATTGAGATAGAAGTTTGGCATACGGGGTTTCTTTATGGGAAACTCGGGAATAGACATGTTTTATTTCTGGCTGTGAGCGGCACTAGGAGGTGGTGACTGAGGAGGAGCACGTTAGGGGGCCAGATCCTGCTTTTCTTATTTTTGAGGTATGAGTGATTACATGTATATTTTCCTTATCTTTTGTTGTAATCTCACTTTTGAAACTCTCAGATATATATATTGTATATATGTTGTGCACGAGTTGCTTGTTTTCTTTGGTAATATCCTCGTGTTGTGTTTTATTAAAAATTTAAATTTCTTCCGCATTTGAGGATGTTACAAGGGGCGTTACACATCTTCTTCTCACCTACTTCTACGTTGTAGTCTCCTTCTCTTTACACTATAAGAGTTTTAGGGCCAAGTTGAGCAATTTTTACAAGCTTGGCCTCGTGGTGGTGAGAGTGGTCGACTGGAAGGTTCTTTGTTGAGATGGGTGGTTACATGGGCGACAATCCATTTAGTTTTTTGGACAAAGACGACTCTCCCTGGTATTCCTGACCCATGCATCCTCGAGTGCCTCAGACAAACACCCTATATGGTTGGGACAATCTTAATTGTGTGGCCGAACAATCTTCAGATTGTGGGAATATGAGAGAAGCACTGACTGCTAGACCACCATCTAGTTGTATCGTATCATATGTTGCCAACAAACTGAGACATTACAAGAACCCCTGGCCTCTTTCATGCGCATGGTAGATAACATGAGTGCACCGGTAGCTCCAGTAGTTGTACTGTGTGACTGTTGCGGGTTGAGTGGTCATGTTTTGAAGGAATTTCCTTATCTTCCCGTAGAGCCTAAGTATGAGCATACATTTTCCCAAAATGCTCAATGTGACCTTTACACATCCGCGTACAACCCAAGAGGGATGGATTCATGGGGAGACAATATTGATTCAAATTTCTATACATCATACCCACCCAATTATTCTTCTCCCGAATACCGCATCCCTACCAGCCACCACCCATGACCACAGACTAATTCTCATCCTATGAACACCCAACCCATCCATTTCCCAAATTCTAACACGAACATCATTGTTGACCCAGACATGATTCCTTAAAACAAACCCTCCAAACGTTCATGGAAACCACTCAAAATTTATTGAAGTCCAACTTGAATTACTAGCAAACTATGGAAATGTAAGTGAGTCAAATGACACAACGATTAAGTGAACCTGAGGGGGAGGCCTTTCTTGTCAACATGATGATTCATCTTTTGATATCAAACTACCACCACATCCATAAATTGAAAGCACAATCTTCCAAAGTCAAACACCTAGTCAGTCTGAGGGAGTTGGGGTTTCAATTCACGATCACTTAGTGGGGGATTCAATTCAAATTGAGAATAACATGGACCAGTTTCATTATGAGTCAACATAGGATTGTGCCTTATCTTTTTCTCTTGTGGCACTTGAGCCATATGAACTTAATGTTGTGTCTCTTAAGGACTCACCTGTGGTGGAGCAAGAGCTCCCTAGTACCCTTAATTTCATACGACCTGATGAGAGTTTACCTCTCACTATTGTTCCTGATCATCTTGAAAATGATGGGACATCAAACAACTACATTGCCAATAAGGGTATTAGGAGTTCCTTAGAGGATACCTTGAGTAAGAGACCCATTTTCTATTTTCCTGGTGCGTCGGGCAAGCATAATGAGGTTGTAGGCCTCATTCTAGCGCACTAGTATGTTGTTTGGAGAATTTGGATTGACGATCATAACTTTAGTAGTGCAACGAGCGAAACTCTTCTTTTGTTGCTCAATTACGACCAAACTCTGGAGAGGTTCAAGGTTTTTCAGTTTGATCCTTTGTATCAGACACTTTTGCATCTAATTCATGAACCTCTCCCGTTATTCCATGCACTTTGTGAGGGGCCTACACATGAGGTTACCATTTTATGTCCTTTGACAAATGATGATGGGAACCTATTTTTGTACATAGTTATATTTGGAAAAAAATGCAAAAAAAGAAAGATAAAAAACAAGAAGACTCCAAGAGTTAGCACAACTTGTTGTGGGTTCCAACCCCTATGTATTTGGGTCTCATTTGTTTCACGTATTTGTCTCTCTTATTTAGTATTTCACAGGTTTTGAGGGAAATTTGGGTTTGTTTCCATCAACATAACCATGAACTTCCATTTGCGCTTCAAGATGGTGAGATCTTTTATTTTTCGTGCATAAATCCATGTAGTATCATGATTGCATTCATTGAGGACAATGCATGAAGTGTGGGGGTATTTTACGTATGTACATAGTCGAGTCTTTCTCTTTTTGTTTTGTTTTCTTTTGTTTGTATTGTTAGGGTCATCTTAGTGTGTTGCATTTAATACCAATATATCTGCCTACCATGATCCTTGGGTGACTTGCCTTCTTTTGCTTGCCTGGTGCTTTCCATTTCTTACTAATTTTTCATGTGTTTACGAAAGAAAATCTTTTGTGGGTTTTGCGTGTATTTAGCATGTACAAAACTGTTGAGAGGTAAAGCAAAAAAGAAGCTCCCAAAATTGACTTGAACTTGATGCATTAGGATATCTAGTACACCAGCTTTAGGTATTAACTAGTCGTAAGGATGCACCCTTGTTTTCCCTCGCGGGAAGAGTAATCATAGGGTTTCAGTACTCAAACAAATAAAGGAGTCCACCCTGAACCAAGTGAGTCAAATAATTTGTGTTTATTAGAATAAGGAAGTTTGTCATAGTCAGGGTCCTCTAAACTCCTTTTGTAAAACCTGAAGTGTAAGGGTTTTGGTTCATGTGTAGATAATAAATAAGTGAGTTGGGTGTTCTCTCTTCTCGCACGGCTCCTATCACTCGGTAAATTAGGTCCGAAGGGACTTAGTGCCTGGTGCTTTCGAGTCATCTGACTTGGGATGCACTGACCGAACTCCTGTTACACGGGTGGTAGGTATCACCTAGTGCTTTTAGAAGTTGTTGGTTTATTGTTGCTTCAGGTATGTTTGTAGGGGTTGTTGGTTAGTGATTAGTAACATATCATGTATCATATTCAAGCTATATATATCCTTAATTTGAGCCTAATATTGTTCTACTCGAGTGTTTGTTGTTATATTTCAGATATTAGGTAATAAATAAGAGAATGGAAGAGGAAAATGACTAAAATGTAAGACGAAATGACTTAAATGAAGCAAAATGGACCTCTTTGTCGTGCACAAGGACCCATCGACAATAGAGATGGACTTGGACGTAAGTCCGGAGGGAGTAAATAGCAAACCGAGAAACTCCACACCATCGTGATGAGTATTTTGGCAACCAGACTCGGGCACATACTCAAATGGCTTACCAGGGCAACCCCATGCACATATTTGAAGAGATTAAGTAGAGGAATGAAAATGAGTCACATCTGACCAACTTGAACCAACAATTCGCGGCCCAAGACCGTTAATTGGCGGTCCCTTTTGGGCAGAATGCAACCCAATTTCGCAAGGTTATGGGTTATGTGTTTATGTTTATTCTAGGAATGTTTCATTAGTCCCATATCGCGGGATTGTCTCAGTTTCCTTTTTCATACCTATAGATAGAACTCATCTTCCTCCTTTGTAATCTAAGCATTGGTTGGTGTCATTCTCTCTACTTGGAGTAAAGTCTTGGAGCAAAACTCAAGTGGAGAAGAATGTTGTTGGTAATGTGAGATATCAATAAAATAATTTTTCTTAATCTGTTCTGATGTTCTTGTTGAACGTTTTATTTAAAACCGCAAGTGCACGGCCGCGATGAAGCGGTGGCAAGTACGGGCCGTCCTCAGGGAGGTGAGTAGCCTCTTGCATGTACGAAATCAAGTGGCAAAAATAGGGGGAGAAAGATGTTTATGCTACTCTACTCTATACTACGCTAAGAAGTATGAAATGCGAACGAAAGAAACAAACAATGAAATGACAACTAAGCTAAGAACAAAATAAGAATGCTGGAATACAGAAATGGGAAAACCCCTAAGGGGTGGAGTGAGTGCACACATGCAAAGAGATGGGTGTAGAATACATTCTTTAAGCACATGAAGGTGGTGTTTATCAAGCATGGGAAGTGTCTAAATGTTATGGCAAAACCTATCAATCTATTCACCAACTTAGTTGATTAACATTTACATATGCAAGTTGTTTATTTCAGAACCTAAACAAGCATGAGAGGTGTCTAATCATTTTGGCAAAACTCATCAAGTTATAAATTCTATCCTAAACAAGCAAGCATACATTCATGTTTTATCAACACATCAAAAATAAAACATTCATCCCATTCTCTAATGCATGTATGTACATCTACTCCACCACCCAAAGGGGATGGAACTACTCACTAAACATTACACTAATTATTAAACTAAGCAAAGAAAGCATATTAAAACTAAGCTAGAAATAAAAGATGATTAAACTAAAACATGCACAAACAATAAAAGAAGCATAAACAAACAATGAAAGAAACACAAAACTTTATTGATAAAATGACTCACATTTCAAGTAGCATCCTCCTACTTTAGTGTGTGCTTCAAGGCCTCACTTCTAGTAGGAAGAATAGCCACTTAAAATATGGAGTAATTACAATGGAAGGTGAAGAGTTCTATTTATAGCCATGGAAAAAGGCAAATCGGGACAATCCCCCGATGTGGGACTAAACAAATACCAGAAATGGACTAAATACACACTAATACGTAACCCAGAGAAATCTTAGCGGATTTGGGCCAAAAGTGACCGCCAATTAGCGGTCTTGGACCGCCAATTGGCGGTCTAAAAAGTCCGGATCCATCTGGAATTTGTGCTGGGCTTTGCTTCGTGTATTTGGTGGTCTTAAATGCATCTACTTCGTTTATTTGAGCTCCGACCCGAATAGAATTGCCAAAATACTCCCCATGATGGTGTGGAGTTTTCTATTTTGCTGTTAGGTCCTTCTGTCTTGCGTTCAGGTCCTTCTCCCTTGCATCTTGGTCCCCAGATCTCACAATTCAGTCCTTTTTCCCAGCTTTTGGGTCCTTTTATGCTTCATCTCTTCAAACCTATTTATTCCTGAAAACTAAACATAAAACTCATGACATAGCATTGTTTAGGTGAAAGATAATGGATATAAGATACAAATATAAGCATGAAATGATGTCAATCAGTTCTCTTTTAATGTGTGCATGTTAGCTTAGTTTTGTTTTCTTAATCTCAGTATAATTAGTAGAATGTTTTTTCCTTAATACAATTGTTAGCTTAATGAGTAGAGAGTAGATTCACCTCATTTGGGGGTGGAGGTGATGTAGATTATGTAATAGTGATGGGTTCTTTTATTTGTGTCATTTCATGTACTTAATGTAGATCTATACTCGTAACATGCTTAAACTTGTATTAGATGGGATAATGTCCACACTAGGTATTTATCTCATGCTAGCTTTAGAGTTTATCTTGTTGCTTGAAATGGTTTGATGGAAATAGCCTGTTATGTATGGATCCATGTTTGGTGCAAATTCACATAAATGATTTAGGTTGTATGTAGAATTAATTGATACTCTAATGGCCACACTGGGTACTTATTGCATGCTTGACAATATAAAATCAATGTAAACTTTATGTGAGATATGCACGTTCATGGTTTGTGATGTGAATTCAATTTATACCGCAAGTGCACGGCGTCAATGAAGACGTGGCAAGTACGGGTCGAACACAAGGAGGGAGAGATTTGTTTTTTGTGTGATTTTCGAGTAGGGGAAAGAAGGAGAGAAGAATAAGTTTGGTTTTGAGATTTTTAGCATTACATGATAAATGATTTAACACAAACTCAAGTAATCAAAATATACTAATCACGAAATTAAAATAATAACTTTATTCTCTTCTCATCACCCTAAAATCTGTCACCTCCGCCCTTTGGAAAGAGTTAGAAACTCATAGATGGAGGGAAGGAGAAGGGGTCCTAGAGGAATTACAAAAGAAAACTAAAAACAAGAAATAAAAGACAGAATTTTATTACTAAAACTATGGAACAAAACAAGAACTAAGAATTAAAAAAGTAAGGTTAAAATTAAGAAGATCCTCTACAACATCGTTTCAGGGCTATTTATAGCCGATACAAGGGACTTAGGTATAAAATAGGAAAGTACACGCGTCAACACGCAACCGGTAAAAAATTTAGAGCATGAATCTAATTTTGTGCGGGGGATTTGCCTCATTTTGTACATAAGGTGCGGCGGATTCGCCACCTTTTTAGCTCCGATTTAATCCGGATTTTTCCTGTGTGTTTATGGTATGATTTCAATATCCTTTGCACGTCTGGATTGATTCTTTGCTTTCTTTTGAGCTCCGACTTTATTTCTTTATATATTTGGAGATCCACAATCATTTTTCTTTAGATTTTCTCCATAATTAATAAAAGCTACTCTTAATTTGCAATTAGGTCCTTGTCTACTTTTGTGCTTAAGTCATTGTCCTTTTTGTAATTAGGTCTTGAATGCTTTTATGCTTGGATGCATTTCCATTTGAAACCCGATAATCTTGAACTTGGTCTTTATGACAGGAATGAGTCTCTTGCACGCATTTATGCTCGGGATATGGGTAATTTGCATTCAGGTCCCTGTATTCTGTAAATAAGACTAAACACATACCTTAGTAGCATTTATTGATATAAAATTAATCTAAATGAAAGACATATGATGCAATGTATGCAATGCATCAGTTTGTCATGTAGTGTTGTGTATCCTACACTTAGATTCTACACTAGCTTCTACTTATATGCCACACAAACCACTTGTACCTAATTGAAATGAAGACTCTCTCTCACACACGCATACCTACACACCTCCACTCCATGGGGGTTTACTTTGATTGTTAATTCATTTATAGTTTACTGTAATCGAACTTATTCTCCCTTTATTTTCCATTTGACTTCTGAAGAACCAGAGTTGACACACCTCCCTGTGGACTCGACCCGTACTTGTCTCGTCTTCACCGACACCATGCACTTGCGGTGTGTAAAATGATTCAATCATTTAGTTATCTTGTTGCTTCATTCTTGGTCCAATTTAGTTAGTTTAGCATAATCCTCTGCATCTCCTTTTCGCTCCCATTCAAGTACAGTGGGAACAACGACACACACAAATCCTCGTGGTATGACCCGTACTCACCGTATTTTTACCGACATCGTGCACTTGCGGTTTTGAAATTTCCCAACAAGTTTTGGCATCGTTGCTGGGAAGTTGGTCGTCGTCGTTGTTGTTACCACCATTTTAGTGGATTTTTCTCACCTTTAGTTTTGTTATCGGATAGGGGAGTTCCCTAAGGCATAGGAGCAAATAGAAGTTGTTTGGGGACCAGACTCCCCAAACCATCTGCCAACAGTGGATTTGCATCTGCAGTGACATATTTGGTGAGGAATTCTGGTTTTCTGTTTCACCGATAGCTCCCTCTATCTATTCGTAATTGATATCTTCCACTTTTCTCTTCATAATTTTTTTTGTTTTGATGCCATAAATTAATTTTATGTGCATCACCCCATCCTTCGCCCCACAAATAACATTTGATCAAAAGCTTCAATATAAAATCAAGTGGACATTGGCCTCTAGGATTCAGGTGCACTTATTAGAGTAACCCATTCTTATCGTCATGGCCTTAACGTCGTTGTTTGCTTAGCTTTTTTGGGATTTTTGGGCCCTTCGGGTTCAAACTCTCTCAAGATAGCTTTGTGACCTTTGGCCGATGGAGGTGAGGTGTTCAGGAGTCAAGGGAGTCGCGATTACGTCTTGTCTAAGGACCCATAGCCAGCATAAGCTTATTTGAGTCGTGTTTGCTAGATTGGACTTCTACCCTTACCCATGCTAGCTCAAAGGATGTACAGCCTCCGGACAAACTCGATTTTGTCTTAGGATGACTTTGTGACCATCTTTCTAAAGTGATTCCTCCACTAAAGGAAGACTCAATAGTTACAACACCAAATACATCAAATGTATCAGATTAACACCGACTCATTTCAAGCTTTCTTTGCGAGGTTCAAGGACCTTCTCCTGCAGTGTCATCATCATGGACTTTAGTTGTGACAGTTGTGCCAGATTGTTTACGAGGGTCTCAACTACAACAACCGCACATTGTTGGAGTTGATGTGTGAGAGTGATTTTCAAATGAAACTCATTGATGAGTCATGGGATACCTTTGAATTAATAGTTGCGCGCACGCTTGAGTAGGACACCATGAGAGAGCCACCAACCGCCAAGTCAAGTCAACTATCGCGTCTTTGGCAAAATCGATTGCTATTATGCGTAGGATATAGAATTTAGAGTTGACTTGGGCTCTTATAGCTCAGGTTGCTAGTCCAACTTGTAACAAGTGTGGACTTACAGGAAAATAGTGACATGGAAAACCTCAGCTCCCATCAGCGACCAACCAACCCCACATCAAAGGTCTCTGCGCCATACTCACCAACCTCCACAGGCATCATCATCGGGTTATTCTAGTCAAACTCCACCATAGCAGTCGTTTGACCCTCTGGTTTCGAGCTTAGAGAAAACCCTTCAAATGTTCATGCAGAGCATGCAAATCATGCTTGCATCCAACAACACGCCGGTCAAAGCATTGGAAGTGCAATTCAGCTAGTTGGCTCACTAGTTCAATGAACGTGAGAATGGTCAATTGTTGAGTCAACCTGTGGTGAACCCCAGGGGTCAACCTGCTCATGGCAGGCTGAATGTAAACAACATTGAAGAGAACCCTTCCCAACATGCAAATGTCTCCATATCTTGAGATCGAGAAGGGACAAGAATGTGGAAATGCATACGCCTAACCTTGTGTGTGACTCTCCCAAGGAAGGTCACGAATCTTGCAAGGAAACCATTCCTGAGACTCCTTCTTTCAATGCCTTTGTCCCCAAGGAACCTTTCCAAGATAGGTTGGCAAAGAAACGCGATGAGTGGTGGGACAAAATAATTGAGGTACTTGAGCAAGTAAATGTGAACATTGCGTTGTTGGACGTTATTCAGCAAATATCACCAAATGCCAAGTTCCATAAGGATCTTTGTACCCAAAAGACGATAACAAATGTCCCCAAAAAGCCTTCTTCGCCGCCAATGTAAGTATGATCTTGACACAACCCATGCAAGTCAAATACAAGGACTCCTGTTGTCCTACTATTTCATGTGTGATCGGTGATGTGACAATCCATCGAGCTTCTTTGGATTTGGGAGCATTGGTAATTGTCCTCCCTTACTCTGTCTATGTCAACCTCGAAATAGGCAATCTTAAGCCTACTAGGATGACCCTCCAATTGGATGACAGATCTGTTAAAATTCCACGTAGGAGACACCGTAATTGGAAAGATGGAGGACACGCAATATAAACAAGGGAGTAGGCTTGAAGAGTGTGAGGCGAGGCCAAGCATCTCAAAGGATGGGGAAAATGGACTAAGCGGGCTTGCCTCATTGGTGCATGAGGAGACGGGCTGTGCCTCTCCCTCAAGAGTGGCACGTGGAAAGGAACCTACGAAGAAAATAGCAACACAAAGTGGGGGAAGGTTCGAGAGTCAATCCAGAGTCAATCCAGAGTGATTCCAGAGTCAATCCAGAGTGATTCCAGCACGTTAATGGTTTAGTTATGGTCTTATATTAGTAAAATTTTGTTTTGCTACAGTCAATCCCAAATCACACGCCCCAACAGATGGATCATGAACTGATTTGGACGGTCGTTAATGACCCATTCACGTCGTCTGTCTGGTGTGGCGCCCACAAATGGCCCGGATGCATTTACGCAAATATGATTGACTTCTAGGTGTATATGCGGCAATACCGAAAAAATGGATGCATATTGCCAATTTGGACACCTGTGGGATGTACTGTAGCAAAAATCCCTAGTTAGTAAGGTGCATCGGGACAAGAGTGAGGTGAGCGTTTGTTTGGAGAGTTGATTTCTAGATTAAGACTCACAACGCTACTAAGGAGGGGTTGTCCCATTCAAGATAATGTGGGGTATTTCATCACCCTTTCCTATGCCCCAAAAATCACTCTTAATCAAAGCCTTAATTTAAAAGCAAGTAAACATTGGCTCATGGACTCGGGTGCACTAGGAGAGTGATCGAGTTGAGACCGTCATTACCTGATCGGGGTTGCATGCCTAATCGATAGTAGGAGGTACTGGATCTAGTATCACTTGCTGGGCATTGTGGTCTCTGTTGTAGGGAGGTGAGGTGTGTTGATACTAGTGATCTCGAAGTTAGGCATCGTCTAGCCTAAGGACCTATAGCCATAGGTTGTTTGAGTCTTGTTTGCTTGTCTGCTTCTACCCTCTCGCACTACCCACGCTAGATTTAGGGATTCTTCCATTCTCCTCTGAGTCGTCTTCTTGTCACCTACTTCTATGTTCTAGTCTCCTCGCCTTTACACTCTCTGTTAGCGTTTTAGAGTTGAGTCTAGCACTTTTTGCGAGCTTGGCCTTGTGGGGGTGAGAGTAATCGACTTGAGAGTTCTTTGGCAAGATGGATGGTTACATGGGTGACCATCCATATCATTATTGGGACCAGGACAATTCTCCCTGGTATTCCAGACCCGTGCAACCTGGGGTGGCTCAGACAAACACCCTGTATGGTTGGGGCAATCTTAATTGTGTGGCTGAGCAATCTTCATATTGGGGTGATATGAGAGAGGCACTGACTGCTAGACCATCATCTAGTTATGTCGGATCATATGTTGGTCAACAAACTCAGACATTACAAGAACCTTTGGACTCTTTCATGCATGTGGTAGATGACATGAGTGCACCAGTAGCTCCAGTAGTTGTACCGTGTGTCTATTGCGGGTTGAGTGGTCAAGTTTTCGGGGAATGTCCCTATGTTTCCCCAGAGCCTGAGTATGAGCACACCTTTTACCGAATACCCTTAAGCATCCGCGTACAACCCGAGAGGGATGGATTCGTGGGGAGACAATTCTTATTCAAATGCTTATACATCATTTCCATCCCAGTATCCTCCTCCCGAATACCCAAAATTCTACCAACACCCTACTCTAAATCATTGGACTCATTCTCAGCCTATCAACATCCAACCAAACAATTTCCCAAATTCTGACTTGATTCTCACAGTTGACCCCATACTTGATTCTTTAGAACAAACCCTCCAAATGTTCATGGAAACCACTAAAAATGTAATAAAGTCCAATCAAAATTTGATGCAAACTATGGAAACGTACGTGAGTCAAATTACACAACAATTAAGTAAATGTGAGGAGGGTGACTTTTCTTGTCAACATGAGGATTTATCTTCTGATATCGAACCACCACCACATCCACAAATTCAAAGCACAATCTTTCAAAGTCAAACTCCTACTCAGTTTGAGGGACTTGGGGTTTCAATTCACGATCACTTGGTGGACGATTCGATCCCAATTGAGAATAACATGGACCAGCTTCATTACGAGTCGGCACATGATTGTGCCTTATCTTCTTGTCCCGTGGCCCTTGAGCCACATGATCTTATTGTTGTACCTCCTAAGGACTCACCTTTGGTGGAGCAAGAGCTCCCTAGTACCCTTAATCTCATACAACCTGATGAGAGTTTGCCTCTCACTATTGTTCCTGGTCACCTTGGAAATGATGGAACATCAAACAACTACATAGCTCATGAGGGTATTAGAAGTTCCTTGGAGGATACCTTGGGTATGAGACCCACTTTTTGTTCGCCTGGTGTGTCGGACATGCCTAACGAGGTTCTTGACCTCGTTCCGACGCACCAGCCTGTTGGAGAGTTTGGATTGACGATCATAACTTCAGGAACGCACCGGGAGAAACTCTTCTTCCGTTGCACAATATGTCCCAAACTCTTGAGAGGTTCAAGCTCTTTTAGTTTGATCATTTGAATGAGACGCATTTCCGTCCAATTCATGAACCTCTCCTTTCATCTTGTGCTCTTTGTGAGGGGGGCACGCATGAGTATTTTGGCCCCACGTGATGTCATGTTCCCATTCCAAGTCCACTGACCCACTTTTGAGGTTCCCATTTTATGTCCTTCGACAAAATGAAGATGGGAACTTATTTGTGTACATAGTTATATTTAAAAAAAACAATAAAAGACTTCACTAGTGAGCATTGATTGTTGTGGGCTCCAACCCTTGAGTATTTGGGCTCCATTTCTTTCGCGTATTTGTATCCCTTCTTAAGTATTTCACAGGTTTTGGGAAATTTGGGTTTATGTCCATCAACATAACCATGAACTTCCCTTTATGCTTCACGTTGGTGAGATCTTTTCATTTTCATGAATGAATCCATGTAGTATCGTACTCACATTCATTGAGGACAATACATGAAGTAAGTGTGGGGGGTGCTTTACGTTTGTATATATGTGGAGTCGAGTCTTTTCATTTTTTTTTTCATTTTCTTTTGTTTGTATTGTTAGGGTCATGATAGTGTGCTGCATTTAATATTGATATATTTGTCTGCCATGATCTTGGGTGACTTGTTTTCTTTTGCTTGCCTAGTGCTTTAAATTTTTCACATTTCTTTCAAAATCTTCATGTGTTTGCGAAAAAAATGTTTTGTGGGTTTTGTGCGTGTTTAGCATTGCAAACCGTTGAGAGGGAAAGTAAAAAAGAAAGTTCCCAAATTATCTTGAACATGATGCATTAGGATATCTAGTATACCGGCTTTAGGTCTTATATAGTCGCAAGGATGCACCCCAGTTTTCCCTCCGGGGGCGAGTAATCATAGGGTTTTAGTACTCAAACAACTAAAGAAGTCCACCCTAAACCTAGTGAGTCAAATAGTTCGTGTCTGTTAGTATAAAGAAGTTTGTTGTAGTTAGGGACCCTTAAAATCTTGTTGTGAAACGTTAAGTGTAGGGGTTTTGGTTCCCATGTACATAAATAAATAAATAAATAAATAAATAAGTGGTATTCTCTCTTCTCACACGGCTCCTACCACTCGTGAAATTAGGTCTGAGGGGACTTAGTGTCTGGTGCTTTCAAGTCATCTGACTTGGGATGCGCCGACCGAACTCTCGTTACACGGGTGGTAGGGATCACTCTATGTGGAGATTTTGGGAAGGTGTACATGATAGTATAAGTCCTCAAACACCAACCAATGTAATGCTCTAAAGGAAAAAAAATGATAAATGAAGAAAAGAAAAAAAAGAGTCAAATAAGAACCTTAATGGACTTTACATAATGTATCACTTTAAGAAGTTAAGGTTGACCATGTCTTTCACTTATGTCCTTAATTAACTTTCATGAATGATCCATTAGACTAGGTGTGTGGACTGAATACATATATAGAGTCGGCCTGTAGAATTACCACGTCCAATGTTCAATGAAAATGAGTCCACCGAGTCGTGTTTCTAGTTTGATTAATGCATCAATGTTCCGATTTTGTGGGTATATCCCCTAAAAACCCTCAGGAAACAACACTCCTCCTCCTTGGCGACAAGGAGGTTTAACGGCTTGTTTCACGTGCTAAGTGCAATCGTGGTTCCTACGAAAGTAAGTTAGGATTTCCCTGTTTTACGTATGCTTTTTCCTTTCTTTCATTTTTTCTTTCTTTGTTTTGCTCGGGAGTAGCAAAAGTTAGGTGTGGAGGTATTCTATTGACATCATATCATGTATATATTTGTGTCTTATATCCTCTATTTTTAGCCTAAGCAATGCTATGTAACAAGTTTATGTTTATGTTTAAGTTTCAGTAATAAATAGGTTTGAGAAGAAGAGATTCAAAACGGACTCAAAAGCAAGGAAAATGACTAAGTTTCAAGACTTATGGACTGAGATGAAAGAGAGAAGGACCCAGATGTAAAACCAAAAGGTTCAATGAGCAAATCAAGAAGCTCCACACCTTAATGAGGAGTATTTTAGCAATTAAATACGGGCCCAACCATAAACAACCAAATCGGGATCGTCAAACACCAAGAAATCAAGCCAGAACCGAGCCACCAAAATCCAGACCCGATCATACACATATAGATCGCCAATCTGCGGTCCAAATGTGTCCAAATGCGACATGGTTGAGTCGGGTCATGTATAATGTTGTTTTATATCCATTTATAATATGTGTTTGGTCCCATACCGGGGGATGTCCCCGGTTATAATATGTGTAAATATATGTTGTGACGTTTGGATGTTTGATGAATTTTGGATTGTGTAAACTTGAATGTTTGTTTGTTTATTGAAGTATTTTAATGATCTACATTTTGGGGGATTTTTATCGGATTTTCCATAAGATTTAGACACTTCCCATGCTTAGTTTCCTCATGTTTATTATCTAAAATTTCCTGTTGAATATGCTACATGTTGGTTAAGTGTTTGTATTTGTGGTTGCTTGCTTGATTGATTGAAGAAACTTTGTTTTGATGGGTTTTGCCATAAGATTTAGACACCTCACATGCTTACCTTTGTTCTTCACATGAGTTTATGGTTTTTGATGAGTCTTGCCATATCTTTTGACACTTCTCATGTTGAGCCTAATCTTATGATAATCAAGTAGTAATTGTCGATACATTATGTGAATGGATTGATAGGTTTTGCCACATCTTTAGACACTTCCTATGCATGACAATGCACACACGACACACACACATACATGCTTACATGCATCATTCATCACTAATTTCACTTCATATACGCACACACTCCACCCTTTAGGGGTTTCTCTTCTTGATTTCCAATCTTTCGTTTCTTTCTTTCGCATTTCTTACTTACTAGTTTAGTGTAGTTTAGCTTAGCATAACCAAATCTCTTCTCCCTTTATTTGCCACTTGATTTCTGACAAACCAGAGGCTACTCACCTCCATGTGGATCGACCCGTACTTTCCACCGCTTCGTCGCGGTCGTGCACTTGCGGTAATTAATAAAATGTTTAAACTCAAAACTCTAGTGGAGAGAGGCTACTTGTAATGTGAGTGAGCAATAAAAAATGTTTTGTTAGTTTCTTTGTGTTTTTTTAGTCTTGCATGTTTACTTAATTTCGTTTGTTGATTGACATCATATCATGCATATATTTGTGTCTTATATCTTTTATTCTTAACTTAAGCAATGCTACGTAATGAGTTTTATGTTTAAGTTTCAGAAATAAAACAAGTGAGAAGAAGAGACACAAAAATGACCTAAAAGCAAGAAAAAAGACTAAATTTCAAGACTTATGAACTGAGATGTAAGAGAGAATGACCCAGATGTAAAACCAAAAGGACCAATGAGCAAATGAAGAAACTCCACACCATCATGAGGAGTATTTTGGCAATTCGATTCGGGCCTAAACTCCAACAACCAACTCAGGTGCATCAGACATGAAGAAATCAATTCATACAACCACACTTCAAATCCAGACCCAATCCAGACTATATAGACCGCCTATTCGCGGTCAAAGACTGCTGATGGGCGGTCGGTTTTTCTCCGAATCCGATAAGATTTTCATGATCTCTCAAGCTAATTATAAATATGTAACTATGCACAAGTTAAATTGTGCACATTATAATTTTACTTTATCAAGGGGTCCAGCAATATCATCACTCAAGTCAAGAGGGGCAATGATAATCTTTTGACATATCACATTTTCCATCACAAGTTATGTATAACCAACTAACACATTTATCACAATACGCAATGATCGCTTTTGATAATAATTAAATCATACACTCCTTATGTGAAAAGATTTAGGTTTCATATCTTAGGATTCAAAGACACAATAAAACATTAATGACACAAACACAATTCCATAATATTTCATTTGTTAGTCAATTCAATATATGAAAGAAACATTTTCTATTTAATATACTCATGTTGTTAAATATTTGTAGAGCTACAATATCTCTTTTAACCAACATCACAACCTTACCTCGGTAGTCAATGTCCCATGTCAACTACCATGATTGTGAATTGCTTTTGATTTATGTAAACCATTATCTTTTAAAGCGCTACGGTTAAGGACCAGAGTCTCTTCCTTAACACTTCCAAAAGACGAATACATTAATTAATGAACAAAATGTTCAATGCAATCAATTCATAATAAAAAACATTTAAAAGTAAAACTTTTAAAACACATTCCTTTCACGTTTGTCCATTAATTTAAAAGTATCCACATGCCCATCAATGAGTTTCATTTGGAAATCACCCTAACACATTGACTCCAACAATGTGCGGGTGTTGTAGTTGAGGCCCTCATAAACAATCAGGCACAACTTCCACAGCTCATGTCCATAATGAGGGCACTGCAAGAGAAGGTCATTGAACCTCTCAAAGAAAGCATGAAACTATTTGGTCTCAGTCTAATACACTTGATGTCAATGGTGTCGTCTCTGTTGAGTCTTCCTTTTGGGGAAGAATCTCTTCAAAAACACGGTCACAAAGTCATCCCAAGACCGAATCGAGTTTGCCAGGAGGATGTACATTCATTTCTTTGCATTATCCTTCAACGCGAAAGAAATCACCCTCAATCAGATAAAATCCTCGTCAAGTTATTGAAGCTTGAACATGGAGCATACCTCCTGGAATTCACGTATAAAGATATACAGATCCTCCTTACTGGCTGTGAAGGTAGGAAGCATGCTCACATATTGAGGTTTTAATTCATAGTTGTTCCTACGAGCAGACGGGTGAACTATGCAAGACGGTTGCACATCCCGAATAGGATGGGTTTACTCCCATAACTCCATTTCAACCGGGACCCTCTTCCTCCCGAGTCGAAGGAGGAGATGGTCTACGTGGTGGTGGAAGTGGACCGAGGAACTCCATGTATGGAACCTGATCTCCTTTACCTTCAAGAGATGACGAGGCCTCGTGCTCTAGAGGAGCTCAAGGTGGAGAGGGATGATCACCTAGATAATCCATCTCAACAATAGGATAAACTCTCTCAAGCCAAGCACCCTCACCAAGATGAGTCCAACCTTTCATAAAAGTGCTCAACTCGACTCGACAACCACACACAACTACAAGGTATAATCAGAGGAGGAGACTATGACGTAGAATGGGGATGAGGAGAAGACTCACAACAGAATGGAAGAACCCCTAGAGCTAGCGTGGGTAAAGATGAGCGTAGAAGCCTAATATAGCAAACACGGCTCTAACAAGCTTAGGATGGCTATGAGTCCTTAAGCTAAACGACGCCTAACTGTGACTCCTCCACACTCCTGAATGCCTCACCTCCCTTGGCCGAATGTCGCAAAGCCGAATGAGAAAGTCAAGACCTTGAGGTCCCAAAAGTCTCAATGCAACTAAGCATGACGTTGAAAATAGGATTGTCTCCTAAGTGCACCTAAATCCTAGTGGCCAATGTCTCCTTGCTTTCGATTAAGTGTGAGTTTTGGGGCAAAGGACAGGATGATGAAATCACCTACCTTATCTTGTAATAGACAACCCCCTTAAGGTATTTTTGATCTCTAAACTAGCAATCAAGCTCTCTAATCAAACACTCACCTCACTCTTGTTCCAATGCGACCCTACTAAATAATGCATGCAAGCTAATACATGAATGAGTGAAGAAGGGTCGTACCTCTCGCCAGCAATCGACAACAAGAAAGTAAAGCAAAGGAAATACAATATGAGTGCAAGGCCTATGTATGGTGCATGACCTAGATGACAATCATGTACTATTTCGCTTTGAGTTTTAGTGTCCAAGTTGTCTTAAAGAAGGGAATATGGATGTCAAATTAATTTCTGACATCAAAACAGAGCATATATGAAATGGACAATGGCATATATCAACTAGAAATAGCAAGAAGAAGCTACATGTGAAACAGAAAAGTGAAACAACCTCACCAAATATGCCACAAGCGGATTGTTTGGGTATTCTTGTCCCCAAAGTTCTCCTGAAAGCTCCCTTGCCTCTGTGAAGTCCCCCAGACCGCTGGTTCCCTTTTCTAGTAACAAAACTAGAAGAATATGTAAGAAAAACCCACCAAAATGGAGGAAACAACAACGACTACAACCAACTCCCCGACAACGGCACCAAAAACTCGATTGATTGTTTTAATAACCGCAAGTGCGTAACGTCGGTGAAACGTGACAAATATAGGTCAAACCTTTTGTGAGTGTTGTTGTGACTACCATACTCGAGTGGGAATGAGAGCAGAATGAGGGGATTATGCTAAGCTAACTACACTAAACGATGAATTAATCAAAAATTAAACTAAACACCCATGAAGTGGAGGTGTGTAGGTATGTGTGTGTGAGAGAGAGTGGTTATTGATTACATGAGGCACAAGTGTGTAAAGTACGTGAAATCAACTAGAAACTAGTATGGAGTCTAATTAACATCAACTATATTTACATGAATGCATAACTAATATAGTTAGACATGAAGTTAAGATGCACTTTGGGTTCTCAAGAATGAACTAAGTACTTAGTATGAACATTAGGACATCAATTAACCATACATACAATTCAATACATTCATGCATTCTCTACTACTCAAGCATCTATACATAACAAGTCATCTACCATAACAAGATGATCATTTACAAGCAACAAGATAAACTCTAGATCTAGCATCAGACAAGTGCCTGGTGTGGCCATTATCCCATCTAATAGAAGTTTTAGCAAGTTACATGCATAGATCTATATTTAGCATATGAAATGGCACTTGTCTACTCCTTCTTATGAGCATCTCAATGTCCCACATCGGTCACAGACTTCTTTCTTCACATCTTCTTTCCAATATAACATGCAATATTTAGAACAAGCATCAATCTTCTTACAATCGAGCCTTAACTTTTTGAGCTCTTTTCTTAGCTTGATGATTGATCGTTTTATTTAAACTGCAAGTGCACAATCGCGTTGAAGCGGTGGCAAATACGGGTCGTCCACTGGGAGGTGTGTCAACGTTTGGTTTGTGCGAAGGCGAGTGATAAAAAAATGGAGAGAAAGATTGATTACACTAACTACACTAGAATGCAAAAAGGAAAGGAAGAGAAGCAATAAAACTAAACCCCATAGGGGGTAGAGAAATAATGTGAATAGAAAGATGTGTGTGTGTGTGTGTTTAATTAAGCTCCTCACAACATGTAGTGCATGAAATCATAAAACTACATCCAACTTTGCCTCCACATGAATTAAGATAAGACTACATCATTAAAACATACAAGACAATAATTGGAATGAAGCTACATGAACTCATGTATAAAGACTAGACCCTACTATGCCTCCACATGAATTAAGATAAGACTACATCATTAAAACATACAAGACATTAGCTAAGGTAAAGGCAACAAGAGCACATACACTACAAATTGTGTTTCCAATATTAACTTCATCCATATCCAAACCTTATCATTCCCCATAAAATAGGTCCACTAATCAAAGCATAAGCTAAGCTTCATTCAAGAGCATTAGCATATCAAAGATAAGAGTGAAAACCCATTAGATAGTTATGGAAATCATATAAAGCTCAAGGGATAAAGATAACACACACTTAATACACTATATGATCATATCACATATTTCTCCACCCCCAAGTGGGGATGAAACTACTCACTACTCATTACACTAACTATATTAACAAAATGAAGCATAATACTGAAATGAAATTACTCTAAGAAAGCAAGAAATATTTAAGAAGCTTAAAAGGAAAGGAAAGACTAAACAAGCATGCACAAATTAAAAGACGAGATTAAAAGAAACTAGAAGAATTATTTTATTAACAAATGACTCACATTGAAGGTAGCATTCTTCTCCACCTTGAGTTTTTGCTTCAAGGCTCACTCCTTAGTAGAGAGAATACCACCAAGCAATGGGTGATTATAATAGAAGGTGAAGAGTTCTATTTATAGGCATGGAAAAAGTTAATTCGGGACAATCCGCCGATGTGGGACTAAACAAATACCAGACATGGACTAAATACACACTAATACGTAACCCAGAGAAATCTTAGCGGAGTTGGGCCCAAACTGACCGCCAATTAGCGGTCTTGGACCGCTAATTAGAGGTCTACAGTGTTTTGATTGGTCTGGATTTTCTTCTGGGCTTTTCTGGAAGGCTTTGTTTGTCTTTGATGCATCTACTTCTCTTTTTTGGAGCTCCGACCCGAATAGAATTGCCAAAATACTCCCCATGATGGTGTGAAGTATTCTTGTTTGCTCATTGGTCCTTTGATCTTACGTTCAGGTCTTTCGATCTTGCATCTCAGTCCCTAGGTCTCACAATTAAGTCTTTTTTCCTGCTTTTGGGTCCTTTCATGGCTCTTCTCTTCAAATCTCTTTATTCCTGAAAACTAAACATAAAACTCGTCATGTAGCATTGCTTAGGTGTAAGATAATAGATATAAGATACAAATATGAGCATGAAATGATGTCAATCACTTGACGATGGAATATTTCTACAACCATTTCAAAGTGTTTCTCGTAACAAAGCCATAAGCATAGAGAATGATTTATTACTCCAACTATTCCAGATTTTCAAATGAAAAGGTGAACCAAGAACGATAACTTTGTGAACCTTTTACATCCTACATACAATGGTTCTTTAACATCATTAGTTTCGAATGATGATTTGGGTCATCGACAACGTTAGCTTCCTCCATGTCATTTTCGTCGTCCACAAGATCTTCAATTTCAACATTTTCATAACTATTCATGGCATCTCCTCCTCAACTCCTTCTTCATCTCCTACATCTCCGTAAATGTCTCACAACATTCCTTGCATGTTATTAACACACCTTTGAAGTTAAAGTGAAAGTTGACGGGAATTTTCTACATGTCCAAGGTGGATTATCGCCATGACGTATCCACATAGGATAATCCACCCTAAAACCTTTTAAGAGAACATGTTCACGAGTCCAGTTCCAATCAAGAAGTGTTTGATTTCTATATTTCTTGCATGGGCAAGGGATAGCACCCTCAATCTTTCCAAATTTGCACTTGTGAAATCCAAAAAAACATCCAACCCTTTTATGTAGTAGAATGTGAATCTGTTATCTATCTGTAACCAAGATTTATCCGGTACGTTCGACATCTTATACAAGTCACACAAAATATTATGTCTAAATTTCTACATATTGAAAAAATAAGTTTGTTAACAATTTTAGCAGAACCTCCCATAAATTTTGAATATGAAAAATTTACATCCTCAATCCATCTCAAATCATACACAATAGTAACAATTGATTAGTAGCATATCATACATTGCATTCATGTTATATATCCTTTATTTTACCTCATATTTGTGCTACTAAAGGGTTTGTTTGACGTGTTTAAGGGCTTAAACAATAAAGAAGAGAAAGAAAGAGAAAAGGACATAAATGGACTGATTTGGAAGGATTTTTGACCTATTTGTAATACCTAAGGACTGGACTAAAAACTTAGGGGGGCCAGTGAAAACATGAAAGGACCAAAGTGTAAAGAAATATATTGTATCACAAAAGTCCATACTTGAGGAGTAAATCAACAATTAAAATCAAATTGGCTCGAGTCAATGGACCAGGACCCAACCCCAGGTGCAAAACACTGAACTTAACCTGTTGGAGAAAGTAGAGGTTGATCGGGGCCATTAGATTCACCAGTGGTGGATTTTGATCCGCCATTGATGGATCATTTTGCTCCATTTCAGCCACAATTTTGTCTGTGGGTCGGATTGTCAGGTCAGAGAAATATGAAACTTCCAGATCTAAGTTACAGCCGTCTGATTATGCCCAGATCCAGCCAAACCCTCTAATCTTCTATCAATAGACCTGTAATGCCTCCTTTCCTCTTCTTCCTCCTTCCCCATTAGAGTAGGTTTTAGTTTTATGTTTTAGTAGTGTAAATAAGGGGTCAGAGAGGAGCAAACTTTGTATTTTTATTTCTCAATTTAGTTTAGTTCTTGTTCTTTACATTAATGGATTTACTTTGATGCAGTCTCTTTTATGTTTGTCTTTTCTTAATCTTGTTTTCTTCATTTCCATTATGGTTTTGAGTTGTTTTTATGCTTTCTTTAGTTTAGAGATGAGTACAGAGTAGACCATCCCCATTGGGGGTGGAGAAGAAGGTGATGTGATTATGTGATGTATTAGGTGTGTGTTAATCCTAACCTTTGAATCTTACATGATTTCCATAACTATCTAATGAGATTTCACTCTTATCTTTGATATGCTAATGCTCTTGATTGATGCTTAGCACATACTTAGATTAGTGGGCATATTTTATGGGGAATGATGAGGTGAGGATAAGGATGGAATGGAAGAATGAGACATGGCATGTGGTAGCATGTGCTCTTGTTGGCCTCACCTTAATTAATGTGTTGTATGTTTTAATGATTGTGTAAATCTTATTTCATGTTGAGACATAGTGGGGTTTGGTCTTTATGCATGAGCTCATTTAGTCTCATTCCAATTATTGTCTTGTATATTTTAATGATAGTGTTTTATCTTATTTCATGTTAAGGAAAAGTTGGAATTGGTTTTATGGATTTCATGTATTACATGTTGTGATGAGCATAATTGAACACACACATGTACACATATCTTCATTTCCACGTTCTTTCTATACCCCTTACGGGGGTTAGTTTTATTGTTTGTTTTCTGATTTCATACGCATTGTAGTGTAATTCCAACCTCATTTCTTTTTTCTCTTCCCACTTGAGTATGGTGGATTTTGACTTGCAAGCGGTCCTTGTGGACTCGACCCGTACATTCCACCGCTTCATCGTGGTTGTGCACTTGCAGTATTATAACTGAATCAATCAACAATCAATTCATATATTCAATGCACAAAAATCTATATCCATATCAAGGTAAATTGCAATTTCAAATCAATATCAAATCATACACAATAATGGCAATGAATTCATATATTTCAATCCTCACCCACACCCCATTCCACCATCGTCCACTCTTCTCCTCAACAAATCCCCAACTCCACGCATTCTACCACAACCCCAACTCTAGTTCTAATCTCAATCACCCCTTCTCCCTCACACCCCAACTTTAAACCCAATAACCCAAATCCCCAATTCAGTTCAATTTTTCAACTAAGCTTTAAGCTCTAATCCATTCATTGAACCTAAAAAATTGACATCAAAGCTTCATTCCAAACATATTCTCATCCACAACACAAGATCCACATTCCTACCAACAAAGCAATCCTAAATTAGCAATCAACATTCTCATTCAGATTCATATATTTACAAATCAATGAGCAAACCTAAATTAGCAATCCACATTCTCATTCAGATCCACATATTTACAAATCAATGAGCAATCCTAAATTAGCAATCCACATTCTCATTCACATTCACATTTCTACAAATCAATGAGCAATCCTAAATTAGCAATCCACATTCTCATTCACATTGTCATATTTACTAATTGATTAGTAACATATCATGCATCATATTCATGCTATATTTCCTTAATTTCACCCCAATATTGTGATACTCAAGTGTTTATTGTTATATTCCAGGTACTAGGTAATAAAGAAGAGAAGGGAAGAGAAAAATAACGGAAACGTAAGAAGAAATGACTGAAATGAAGCAAAATGGAACTTTCGATCATACATAAGAACTCATTTGCAAGAGGGAAGAACCTAGACGTAAGCCTGAAGGGACCAAATAGCAAATCGAGAAACTTTGCACCATCATCAGTATTTTGGCAATTTGATTCTGGCCCAGACTCCAATTACCAATCCAAGTGCACCCCACGTGACAAATTGAAGCGCTAAAGAAGATATCCGAATATGAGTCCGATCTGAGAAAAAATGACTGCCGATTGGAGGCTCAAGACTGCCAATTAGCGATCACTTTTTCTCAGAATCTGACCTGATTTCGCATGGATATGGGTTATGTGTTTATGTCTATTCTAGGAATATTTCATTCGTCTCACATCAGAGAATTATCCCTAGTTTCGTTTTTTCATGCCTATAAATAGAACTCTGCTTCCTCCCTTGTAATCGACTCATTGCTTGGTGGTCATTCTCTCTACTTGGAGTAAGCCCTTGTGTAACGCCCCTGATCTCGCAGGTACGCACACTGGGAAAGTAAACTAGTGTCGCGATCAGAGACCTCCGCGACGACCGAAGGGGTTACAAAAGACAGACCGAATCGACTCGACAAAGTGAAAGAGGTCATACACAAATGGACTGACATAAAACATAATAGGAATAATAGAATAATCATAACAATAAAAGTCTTATTACAACACATCGAGTATCAAAAAGGAAATACATAGGGAAATATGCGGAAGCAAAGATAACTGGGAATCTGGTCGACGCGTCCCTCGTGTACAGAATCTTCGGAACTCGTCCAGTCTGCCCTGTGGAACCTAAGTACCTGCAAGCACCGCATTTAACAATGCGTGAGTTTTCAATTAAGAAAACTCAGTATGCCCCCGCCAATGCAATAAATGAAAGGTAGCATGAAATTAAATAAGGCAGGCATCAGAAACAGAACAGAACAGAAAGCATCAAATGCAACAGAAGGCTACGACTACACAAGCCGTGCCGGTCGGGCGCACCCGAATCGTTCCTCCATAGGAACCAGAACACCAGCCTCGCTGGTCAGAGGCGGTCACTCGTCAGTGACCCACCGCTCGGCACAAAGCGGTGCGCCGGATAAGCGTCCCAATCCGCGGAAAATAAACCTACATGGTGTCATCGCGAACTGAGGAACACCTACCCTGAGACAGAATGGCAGCGCGCATGCCCAGGACTTATCTTAGGCCTGGCCCCCCATAGGGGTCTTAACCGAGTGGCCTCTGAAGCTAGAGGACCCACCCGTGGCCCGTCGGCCCAGAAAACAGAACGTGTCCAGAATTACTCCATCAGATTAGATGCAATGCAACTACTCTATAGTCTAGTGCAACTAAATTATTCAGAATGAGTTCAAAGGAGAACATGCAATATCTCCCTCAAGCTCTAAGCAAAACAGAATTTTAATCCAGCCAAACCACACCAATTTCAACAACAAGAATCATGGTTGTTTCCTAAATTCAACAAGCACAAAAATCCGGAAATAAAGGCATGTGATAGGCATTCCATAATATATATGCCCACCAAAATAAAGCATGCAAGATGAACACCAATTAGCTAGTAAATTCGGATCAAGTAAAGAAACGGGAAACAAAGTGTGTGAATGGTTATAACATGCAATTGGTGATGTCTAACTTTGAACCTTCCTGATCCTAACTTCCTAATGCTGCATGAACCTCCATCCCCTTAGCAACCACGAGATAGGAAATAAAAAAACACAAAAAGGAGTCTATCATATTTACTGCTAGATCGGAAACGGGCTGACCGATAACTCGCAATAACAAGATAATGCACAGATATGTGCTCTGAAAATTAGGAATAAGTCGTGGGAGCTAATCCAGGATATAGCCGTGAAATAAGGCATGACACATGATTCAAAATCAGAACAATATCTCGTCACTTAATTTTTATTATGAACATTAAGTCATGCATAGAAACGTATCCTGAAATCAGGAATGGGTCATGGAATGCAAGTCCTAACTTAGTCATAAATCAGCATGAGCATATGACTTAAACCAGCAATCCACACATGAAGGATGTTCTGAAATACTCTCTACGTGAAGCATACTTAAGTGATATAAAATCAGTAAACCATGATAGTACTTTTCAGCATATAACAATGTACTAGGGCATGAACATATTGTCTACAATCAACTACAAAACATGGGAACGATATATCTGAAATCTTTCACTACAGGATGCATGATTAATTGCTCTCAAAATCCATAAACAATCATAGAAACTAAGTTTAACTGATCTACTAAGAGGTGCGTGATCATGAGGATAAAATCAGGAACATAACATGGACAATCACTTAATACACAAGGATGAAATGTCATCACAAATCAGAACGAACATGGTGCATGGTCAGACCCGAATTACTAATTTATGCGCCATCATTTTCAGAACATGTATGCTATAGAAAGTGGAATTTCAGAACATGATCAGGACCTATATGTGCACGAAATAACATCTATATCAGTCCATACATGCATAATTATGATAATGAAATATAGGCAACAGCAATAAACGGCACAAGGAACCACTAAGGACTTACGTAACAAGAACACTAGCATTCCAGAACGTACATACATCCTTAATGTAGATCTTGGTACTAAATCAGAGGTTATGAAAATATAATTAATGGTTTCTAGATAAGAACTTGTCCTATAATCAGTAATTAGCTTATGAACCTTGCAACTCGTCACATCATGCATGAATATCAGGACTGTTTCTGGTGTATCATGCTTTAACATGAGGTCTAAAAATCCATAATAATTCATGGAGCTTATGCATAAACATAACCAGTAATGGAACGTGTCAATAAGTGAAATTATGAAACAATAATACAGCCAATGATGAGATTAAACTACCGCATGAACACATAGCAATCGGACCTACAAAACCTCATCAACCGATCAAGCAGGTAGGGTTGCACATCACGCGAAACTCGTGCAACAACCCTTCCTAAGGAGCTTTCCTTTGCCCCTCCTCCTCCCTTCTGATTTACGATCAGAGAACCACCAGGTACGTGGGGTAGGAGTCATGCAAAGATCAGATATGCTCAGCCAGGAACGAATTCCTAAGCTACACCAAGGCTTACCCGAGTTGCACCCTGAAATGATCCGCACCCAGATCTCCAACCCGACCAGGCCTTGATTCTGGACCAAAACTCCACCCAATCCTACCACTACATCCTATTCTAGAGGCTAGAGGCATACCTGAGCAGCAAGGAAGAGACTGAGCTTAGCCGGAGATCACCACTACTCTTCTAGCCGCACAATTGATGCCCACTAGCTTGCTCTACCAATCTTGCCGGAGATCAGTCCAGTAGCTCGCCGGAGAGGGAGGTGGAGGTGGTCTGAGGTGGATGGCGTGGAGAAGACAAGGGAGGGGAGGTATGGGACGGCTGGTTAGGGTTCCTTAGGTGCAAGTTTATAAGAAGCAACCACTAACAAGGCAAGGAATTATTGGCTTTGATGGCCAATTCAGACTTTCCTTAAAGCATCCAAATCAAATATTGCAAGATTCTCATTTGCTGATGTGGCAACCCTAATCACACAACTCTCCACCAGCCAAACACGCCTCAACCAACAAATAAACGAATCCACACCCAAGGTTTGCACCCGATTGAACCGATTAAGTCGATCGAATGCAGTCGAACCCGCCCAAAAAGGAATCTTTTCCCTGAAAGGAAGCTTTTCCAAAACAAAGCATAAAATCGCACAATCTAACACCATTCATCAAGAAAACACAAACTCGGGCATAAGGATGAATAAGACTTAATAAGGTACCGGAGAGCGGGTCTTACACTTGGAGCAAAACTGAAGTGGAGAAGAATGCTACTTGTAATGTGAGTCATCAATAAAATAATTTTTCCTAGTTTTGTTTTAATGTTGTTTCCTTTAATGCTTGCATGTTTAGCTTAGTTTTGTTTTCATAATCTTAGTAGAATTAGTTAGAATGTTTCCTCTTCTTAATATACATGTTAGCCTAATGAGCAGTGAGTAGTTCCATCTCCCTTTGGGGGTGGAGATAATGCACATTTATGTTTTGAAGTTTTGATGTTTGACGAATCTCAATTGTGTAGACTTGAATGTTTGTATGTTCATCGGGCTTGTTTTAATCATCATCATGTTGGAAATTTTTTGATGAGCTTTGTGATATGTTTCAGACACTTTCCATGCTTGGTTTTCTCATGTTTATTGGCTGGAATTTCCTGTTGGATATGCTACATGTTAGTCGTGTGTTTGTATTAGTGTTTGCTTGATTGATTGAAGAAACTTTATTTTGATGGGTTTTGCCATCCGATTCAGACACCTCTTGATGCATTGCATACATTGCATCATATGTCTTTCATTTAGATTACTTTTATATCAATAAATGCTACTAAGGTATGTGTTTAGTCGTATTTACAGAATACAGGGACCTGAATGCAAATTACCCACATCCCGACCATAAAACGCGTGCAAAAGATTCATTTCTATTATAAAGACAAGTTCAAGTTTATCGGGTTTCAAATGGAAATGCATCCAAGCACAAAAGCATTCAAGGAGCTAATCACAAAAAGGTCAGGGGCTTAAGTGCAAAATGTCAAGGACCTGACTACAAAATAAAAGGGCCAAGTTATTGTGTTGGAGAAGTCAAAAGAAAAGTCAAAAATAAAATCCCAACAATGGAAGGAATTAATCCGGAGCTCAAGACAATGGAAAAAATCCATCCAGACGCGCAAAGGAGGATCAAATCATACCATAAACGCACAGCCAAAATCCGAACCCGATCAGACCAGATTGTGCGGCGTTTCCGCCGCACCCCTGTCGATCCGCGTCCCCAAATTTTGTCCAGTCCTGTGTCGCCACGTGTAATTTCCTTTCATATACTGGTATCCCTTGTATCGGCTATAAATAGCCTCGTAGCACGAATGTAACACATCTTTGAACCTTTGGTCTTGGATCATTAGTAATAAATTTCTGTTTTATTTTGTTTTGTCTCTCTTTTCTTTTAATGTCTCTAGGATCCCTTCTTCTTCCTCCCTCCATGAGTTTCTAACTCTTTCCAAAGGGTGGAGGTGATGGAATTAGGGTTAGAGAAGATGAATTGCATGTTATTATTTTAAGTTCATGATTAGTATATTTTGATTACTTGAGTTTATGTTAAGTCATTTATCTTGTAATGCTTCATAACTAACATGATTTACAATAAGTTTCAGTAATTCTCTGATCTAAACCTAAATCTAAACCTCCATCCAACGGATTTCTCTCTTTGTTCTTGTTTCAGTTTATTTGTTCTTGTTCTTGCTTTAGATAATTATAATCCAAAAACCTAAAAACCCAGTTGATTCTTCTCTCCTTCTTCCTCTTAATCGAAAATAACATCAACTACGAAATCTCTCCCTCCTTGAGTTCGACCCGTACTTGCCACGTCTTCATAGACGTCGTGCACTTGCGGTATAAATTTAAATCTTCAACAAGTTTTTGGCGCCGTTGCCGGGGAGGCGACGCAGATTTTGTGTTTTTTGTGTTTTCGATTTTAGCCCGTCTACCTTGTGCGCGATCTAAGTATTTGAATTTGTGTAGCAGGAGACAACAGAGCGCGCGGCGAAATCCGGGAGCGTTCTGAGACACTTGGGCGGCGGAATCGCCGCATCTACAAGGTGTCTTGCGGCGGAATCGCCGCACCAGTGTGGGTTCTGGTCTTCAAATTTCTGGGGCATCGTCGGCATCGCTGGGTGGTCGCATTAAGCTACTGGAATCTCCGAGAGCGGGCGGCGAACCCGACTGAGCATTGCGGAGGTAACTTTTCTTGCCTTTCTCGTAAAATCTGAATTGTTGAAAAGTTTCCTGTCGTAGAATTGCATGTGTTAGGGTTTACAATTTCATAATTGGCAATAATTCAACTCGGACCTAAAATTGGCGAAATTAGAAAGACCTTAGTGCATGCATCATATAATGTTTTGCTTGCATTATTCTTGCTAAATTCTTGCAAATTATTTTTTTTATTGTTGAAGAGTGCTGGAGGCAAGGTACGTATCGCGGTTTTAACGATTGCATTTAAGCATATAATTTAATTTGCATACAACCTTGCAATTGCCCCCATTAAAAAGACCATTGTTTGACTATCTTTGTTAGATCTAAGTTAAACTATCTTAAGGGCAACTCCGTAGGAAAAGATACGGTGGGGATTTCATCACCCTTCCGTGGCCCACAAATCACAATCCTAAAGTGTCACCCAAGCCTTAAATTTAAAATCAATTAGACATTGGCCCCTAAGGACGCGGACTCAATTAAGGAGGAGATTGGTTTGACTTGCTATGACCTGAAGCTAATTGAATTCAATTTGGTGTCTAGAAAGTGTTTTTGTGTTGACGAAAGTCTTCCAAGCGACGTGGTTGTCTAATTGGCACCGACTATGTCGGAAGCGCCCCCACTAGCTATACACTGACTGGCCAACTTGGTTTGATTGGTGAGGGAGGTGAATCAAGCGAATCAATTCGACTCAACCAGTTAGGAGTCGTCTAGATTTAAGTGACACTAGGTCTAGGATTGTTTGAACCGTGCTTGTTCAGGAAATTTCTGGCCAACCCTTGAATTTACCTTTAGAGTTAAGTTTCCCTTCTCGTCTGAGTCTTCTTTCCCTTCTCATCTTTACCTTTCTATTGTTTGTTTCCCTTTTGAAAAAAAACAAAAAAAAACGAAAATTAAAAAAACAAATTGTAATTAATTCTTGAAATTAAATTTGGAATTTAAATTTCGAATTTGAATTCAAAAAATTGATTCAGCCCGGTGCACTCAGATTTGGATTCGGGACTTGAGTAATCGACTCTCACGAGTTCATCTAGATTCCAGTCTAGAGCTTAACCTCAATCCATCTGTTGCACCACCTCACCCGGATCTAATGGGTGAGAATGTTGTGAACCCGCCTATGACTCTGACGGATCGGTGCTACCCAACGATGGCTGCTGAGCCATCGTGCATCGTCATGCCCACCATACCAGGTCGCGATTTCGAACTTAAGGCACAATACATGAGTATGCTGCCTAAGTTCACCTCTAGGGAAGATCCATATCTCTTCCTTAAAGAATTTGAGGAAATCTGCTCTCTTATGCAATACCAGCATATCCCTGAGGAGGCAGTGCGTCTGAAATTCGTGCCTCTAGCACTGAAGGACGACGCTAAGAAATGGCTATATAGTCTAGCCGAAAGATCTATTAGGAGTTAGGCTGAGTTTGTTCAAGTGTTTCTAAAAAAATATTTCCCCAACCATAAGACTATGAAGATTAGGAATGAAATTGTTGCATTCGTTCAGTCTGAGAGCGAGCCGTTCTATTCCTATCTTGAAAGATTTAAAAGTGTCTTGACCCAATGCCCTCATCACGGAATTCCAAAATGGCAATTATGCCAAATTATTTATGAGGGATTGACACCCACATCTAGAGTTATGCTAGAATCTGTGAGCCAAGGGAATTTCATGTCGAAAAACGAAAATGATGCCTGGACTTTTCTTGAGGATTTAGCTGAAAACAGTATGCAATGGGACAATGCTAGAACACCCATCAACCCGAGTATTGGATCTAGAATAGCAAGTCAACCCCGACCAGGTGTCTTAGCTATAGATGCCAACATAGCGGCTGAAGCAAAACTAGCCACCCTTATGCGCAGAATGGAAAGTTTAGAGCTGCAAAACCAAACCCGACAAGCATCCCCTACCCATTGCTCTAGATGTGGTCAGACTGGTCATTTAATGGAGGACTGTGTAGACTTGGAACATGTTAATGCCACGTTTAACCATTCTAGAAATGATCCTTATGCAACAACCTACAACCCGGGTTGGCGTAATCATCCCAATTTTTCGTGGAACCAACAAGGTCAACCTCCTAGACAACAACCAAACCCATATAACCAAAATAATACATCATCTGGGGGTAATAACAATGGAAATCATGAAGTTAGGTTGACAAACTTGGAAAATTTAATGAAAACTTTTATACAAACAACCAACCAATCATTCCAAAGGCTAGAGACACAAGTCAGCCAATTAGCGCAAATAGTAGGTGAAAGAGAAAAGGGTCAATTTCTAAGTCAACCTGAGGTGAACCCAAGACCTAATAATCAATATCAATCTTATCAACCACCCTCAGGAAATAACAACCCCAGACCGGTTCAAATGATTAACGAGGAAGGACCGTTCCAACAAATCAATGCAGTAGTGTCGTTACGGTCCGGACGACAAGTTGATAACAATGTGGTAAACCCTAGAATGTCTAATCAATCTAGCCATCAAGCAACCACATATGACCTGACCATTGAACCTGATGTCCAAGTTGAAAAGCCCAACCCACCTACACAACCTGAACCCATAGCTCAACCTGAACCTGAGCGAGTCTATGTTCCTAAAGCCCCATTTCCCAATAGACTCAAGAAGAGCTCAAGTGCACAAATGGAGAAAATCTTAGAAGTATTTAAGCAAGTTAAGGTGAATATTCCACTCTTAGATATGATTCAACAAATACCTGCTTATGCTAAATTCTTGAAAGATTTGTGCACTAAAAAGAGAAAAACGAATGTACCAAAGAAGGCATTCTTAACTGCAAACATATGCTCTATTCTTTCCAACACATCTCCTATAAAATATAAGGACCCTGGGTGTCCCACAATTTCATGTTCAATAGGAGATACTTTTATCAATAAAGCCCTTCTAGACCTAGGTGCAAGCGTTAACTTACTCCCATTTTCTGTCTACGAGCAACTCAACCTTGGCCCACTGAAACCCTCTAAGACAACCCTCCAATTCGCTGATTGTTCTGTCAAGAAACCGAGAGGTATAGTAGAGGACGTTTTGATTAAGGTTGGTGACTTCATTTATCCAGTGGATTTTGTCGTACTTGATACTGAACCTGTTGTAAATCCTAATCGACAAATCCCTGTAATTCTAGGTAGACCCTTTTTAGCCACTTCGGAAGCATTAATAAACTGTCGAAATGGGCTCATGCAATTATCTTTCGGGAACTTAAAAGCAGAATTTAATATCTTCCATATTGATAATGAGCCAGAAATAATATGCAACCCAAGTGATGTTGTGATGAGAGCACGTATTTATCAGAATTCTGAATCAAATAAATCATCACATAAGCAAAAAGGAAGTAAGAAAAAAGGGAGTGATTCATTTACTCAACCACCATCACTCGAGCAAATAAGCGAACCAATTCAAGTGAGAAGAGTGGAATCTTTTCCTCAAGTCAACATGGGGAACAATTCAACTGGATACATGCACCAATATGGTGTCATTCAATCCAGTTCTGATTACGGTTGACTCTGAGCAAACTCAACCCCTATACCGCAAACCGACTCAGGTAATAAGTGCATTTATTTTATCTATGCATACATTGAGGACAATGCATGATTTAGGTGTGGGGGAGTGTTTATCTATGTATATATCTATTTGTTTGTTTTCTTCTTCAAAAAAAAAAATTCAATGTTCCATGACATAGCTTAAGATTGAATTACCAAAATCTGTGTACAAATTACATTGGTTTTTTGTTCCTTATTATATAGTTCTGCTTGAAGAAATTATGACATAAATCTAAGTTCCAAAGAAATAGCCCATTACCCTTTCAGACGTGTATGCACTTAAATTGGATGAATCAAATCTTTGAAGTGGTTGATAAAAAGCAGAGGTTGAGGAAAATATACCGGGAAGTGTGGACTTCTAATAGCAATTAAGCCTTGAGGAAAAAAAAAGTAAAAAAAAAAAGAATAAAGTGAGTAAAGCACATCTTGCAAAATGATTACAAAAGCCCAAGCCTTCGAGTCACTGGTCCGTAGGGGTATCTTAAAACCCGGTAACTTGAGTCTTCCAGCTCGGGATTATCGACCAAACTCGCTACACGAATGCAAAAAGGGTATAAGTGTCAAAAAGAAAAAGCAAATGTGTTGAATCACGGAAAAAGAAAAAAAAATACTTTAAGATACTCAAGGCCCAAAGCTAAAAGAATGATCCATGCCATGGTTGATCCAAATGATACTTCACCACCAGAGGAGGCGTGCAAAATAATTTATGTGATAACATGTGTAGAAGGGTTAGTGGTGTGAATGTTGGAGGAATAAAGACCAAGTCAAACTTTTTATAAGTTAGAATTGTATAATGAGCATGCAAGAATTCTAAGTGAGATGTATAAAGTTGAGGTAAAAATATTGAGAGCTATTAATGGAATGTTGAATTAAGACTTTGTGGGTGTGTCAGCTGAAAACCCTCAGGAGACAACACTCCTCCTCCTTGGCAACAAAGAGGTTTAAAGGCTTGTTGCACATGCTAAGTGCAACTGTGATTCCTACGAAAGTGAGTTAGGATTTCCCTGTTTTCAATTTTTTGTTATATTTTGTTTTGCTAGGGACTAGCAAAATCTAGGTGTGGGGGTATTTGATGCATTGCATACATTGCATCATAAGTCTTTCATTTAGATTACTTTTATATCAATAAATGCTACTAAGGTATGTGTTTAGTCGTATTTACAGAATACATGGACCTGAATGAAAATTACCCACATCCCGAGCATAAAACGCGTGCAAAAGATTCATTTCTATTATAAAGACAAGTTCAAGTTTATCGGGTTTCAAATGGAAATGCATCCAAGCACAAAAGCATTCAAGGAGCTAATCACAAAAAGGTCAGGGGCTTAAGTGCAAAATGTCAAGGACCTGACTACAAAATAAAAGGGCCAAGTTATTGTGTTGGAGAAGTCAAAAGAAAAGTCAAAAATAAAATCCCAACAATGGAAGGAATTAATCCGGAGCTCAAGACAATGGAAAAAATCCATCCAGACGCGCAAAGGAGGATCAAATCATACCATAAACGCACAGCCAAAATCCGAACCCGATCAGACCAGATTGTGCGGCGTTTCCGCCGCACCCCTGTCGATCCGCGTCCCCAAATTTTGTCCAGTCCTGTGTCGCCACGTGTAATTTCCTTTCATATACTGGTATCCCTTGTATCGGCTATAAATAGCCTCGTAGCACGAATGTAACACATCTTTGAACCTTTGGTCTTGGATCATTAGTAATAAATTTCTGTTTTATTTTGTTTTGTCTCTCTTTTCTTTTAATGTCTCTAGGATCCCTTCTTCTTCCTCCCTCCATGAGTTTCTAACTCTTTCCAAAGGGTGGAGGTGATGGAATTAGGGTTAGAGAAGATGAATTGTATGTTATTATTTTAAGTTCATGATTAGTATATTTTGATTACTTGAGTTTATGTTAAGTCATTTATCTTGTAATGCTTCATAACTAACATGATTTACAATAAGTTTCAGTAATTCTCTGATCTAAACCTAAATCTAAACCTCCATCCAACGGATTTCTCTCTTTGTTCTTGTTTCAGTTTATTTGTTCTTGTTCTTGCTTTAGATAATTATAATCCAAAAACCTAAAAACCCAGTTGATTCTTCTCTCCTTCTTCCTCTTAATCGAAAATAACATCAACTACGAAATCTCTCCCTCCTTGAGTTCGACCCGTACTTGCCACGTCTTCATAGACGTCGTGCACTTGCGGTATAAATTTAAATCTTCAACACCTCTCATGCTTCACTTTGTTTTTCACATGATTTCACCTAAAGTTGTTTTTCACATGTATTGATGTGATGCACATATTGATGTTTTGCAACGATTTTGATGAGTTTTGTCATAATTTTAGACATTTCTGATGCTGAGTCTCGTCCTATGATAACCAAGTATTCATTGCTAATATGTTGTGTAAATTGATTGATAGATCTTGCCAAATCTTTAGATATTTTCTATGCATGAAGACACACACATACACATACATACTTACATGCGTCATTCATCATTTCTTTCACCTCATATGTGCAAACACTCCACCCCTCAGGGGATTCATCCATATTCGTTCCATATAGTTTGCTGAATTTTTATAGTTGTCATTTGCATCGTAATCTAGTTTGTTTTGCGTTCGTAGCATAATTGTCTTTTAATAATAGCATAATAACCTCTTCTTCCACCATTATTTCTCACTTGATTTTGCTCACTCGAAGGTTAGCAATGCTCCCTACGGATCGACCCGTACTTGCCCCGTCTTCACCGATGGCTGTGCACTTGCGATTAATTAGTAAAACGTTTAACACTTATCAATGGGCAATCCTAAATTAGCAAAATTCATAAGCATCATTAAACATCTTTCGACATTAGCAAAAGTCAAAATGAACATTCTCATATACAAAATATTCATAAGCAACTTTAGGCATTTTAACAACATTAGGTCTAAGATAATCTACAACATTTTAACAAAAATTATACTATAATATTTAAATAAATGTTATACTACAACTTTACTAAATCTAAATTAAAATTTCAAGTTTTTGTACAACCTTAACCGGCAAAAGAGGAAGAGGACGTCGAGGAGGTTGGCGTGAGTAAGAAGGTTGGCTGATAAGGAAAAGGCAGTGCGAAGGAGGCAGCGAGGAGGTGGAGACACAAAGGAGGTAGCGAGGAGGTGGCGACACAAAGGAGGCTACGAGGAGAAAGCCAACACTGAGGTAGTTGGCCAGGAGAGGTGGTTGTTAGGGAGGAAGTAGTCACCGACGGTAGTAGTGGCGGCTTACGGTCGTGGAAGGGTTGAGGTCGACAAAGGAGGTGGTCGCCGATGGCTAGGGTTTGGGTGGAAGGGGTTGGTTGTTGGGTGGCGGAATGGACTTATGGGCGAATAAAGGTTTGAGTGGGTTGGAGAGATTGGTAGGCGAAGGTAGCGCTAGACAACGACATAATGGGCGATAGAAGCTCCGTCAGGTGGTAGGGTTTTTTTTATTTTTAGATTTTGTGGTTTGATTTGGAAGTCGGGCGACTTTCACCCAAAACATAACTATCCTAGATGGATATTCCGTCAACAATAGTTGTGTCATGTGTACTGCACGTGACATAACCAAAGCTGAGCACGAATTGAAATTTTTACGCTCGGCCCAACGAATTGTTACTCACTTGATTGACATCATATCATACATATATTTGTGTCTTATATCTTTTATGGTTAGCCTAAGCAATGCTATGTAATGAGTCTTATGTTTAAGTTTTAGAAATAAACAAGTTTGAGAATAAGAGATTCAAAATGGACTTAAAAGCAAGGAAAATGAGTAACTTGCAAGACTTATGGACTGAGATGCAAGAGAGAAAGACCCAAATGTAAAACCAAAAGGATCAATGAGCAAATCAAGAAGCTATACACCATCATGAGGAGTATTTTGGCAATTAGATCGGGGCCTAACCATCAACAACAAAATCAGGTTCATCAAACATCAAGAAATCAAGCCATAACCGAGCCACCGAAATCTAGACTCGATCAGAGGCATCCAGACCGCCAATCAGCGGTCCAGATGACTCCAAAGAATGCATGTCTTAGTCAGGTCGTGGATTATTGTTTAAACATTTTAAATACCGCAAGTGCACGACGTCGATGAAGACGCGTAGGACTGTAAATGGGTAAGATTTTACCCGCAACCCGCCCCGTCCTGCCTAATGCGGGTAGCGGACAAAAAAACGTTACCCGCCAACCCGTTAACCCGCCTAATAAGCGGGGCGGGTTGCGGTTGTCTTACAACCCGCCACACATAACCCACAACCCACCTAATCAAAATTTTTTTATATACCAAAAGCATTTTAATGTTTCAATTTTACTCATAATCATTAACCCATCGTACCAAGTCACTATTCAACACTCACCAAATGTCTAATTTTTCACTCACCACACATCCAATTTCCCAAAAAATACAATTAGTGATTACTATTTCTCAAGTTTTGGTGTTCTTTTATTTTTCTTAAGAAAAATAAAAAAAATTAAAAAACCCGCCAAACCCGCATAACCCGCCCCACCTCACCTAGTCCAACCTTAGGCGGGGCGGGTAGCAATTTTTTTATTTTTGTCCCGCCCCGCCCGGCATACCCGTTTAGCTTAGGCGGGGCGGGTAGTGGTGGACCAAAAACCCGCCCCACCCCGCTTACACACCTAAAGACGCGGAAAGTACGGGTCGATCCATGGGGAGGTGAATAGTCTCTGGTTTATCTGAAATCAAGTGGTGAAAAAGGGGAAATAGTTTTGATTATGCTAAGTTAAACTACATTAAACTAGTAAGTAAGAAATGTGAAAGAAAGCAACTAAAGATTGGAAATCAGGAAGAGAAGCCCCTAAGGGGTGGAGTGTGTGCACATATGAAGTGAAATAAGTGATGAATGATGCATGTAAGTGTGTGTCGTGTGTGTTTTATGCATAGAAAGTGTCTAAAGATTTTGTAAAATCTATCAATCCATTCACACAACGTATCAACAATTACTACTTGATTTACATAAGATTACGCTCAGCATGAGAAGTGTATAAAGATATGACAAGACTCATCAAAAATCATGAACTCGTGTGAAAAACAAAGTTAAGCATGGGAGGTGTCTAAATCTTATGACAAAACTCATCAAAACAAAGTTTATTCAATCAAGCAAGTAAGATAAATACAAACACATAACTAACATGTAGCATATTCAACAGGATTTTTTCAGTCAATAAACATGAGGAAAATAAGCATGTGAAATGTCTAAATCTTATGTCAAAACTCATCAAAAATCTCCCAACACGTAGATGATTAAAACACCACCGATGAACATATAAACATGCAAGTCCATACAATCAATAATTCATCAAACATCAAAACTTCACAACATACACTGCTTTAAAAATTATTATAACGTCGGCATGTCATGTCGGGTTTGGTCAAATGAACTTATCACGTCGGTTATTAAAAACCGACGTGATATGTCGACATTTCAGGTCGGTTCTACAAAACCCGACCAACTTGTTACGTCGGTTTTTAAAAACCGACGTGTTTTATCCAACAAACGACGTCGGTTCTTCATAAGTCGACGTAATTTGTAAGTCAAAACACGTCGCCTTCCAAGTAACCGACGTGTTTTGTTTTGTTTTTCCCTGAGCTGAAACCCCTCTTAACACTTAAAGCCTAACCAAACCCTATAAACCCTACACTCAAGAAACCGCAGCAACCGAACCCGCGCAGCCGCAGCACCTCCGCACCCGGCCCACCAGACCCGCGCCGCACCCGCAGCACCTCCACACCGCACCCGGCCCACCACACCGCAGCCTCCACCCACAACCCTCCCGCAGCTGCACCCACCCGGTCCACCTCCCCGGTGCCTCGCAGCCTCTCCTCCCGTGAACCTCCTCGCCGCCCGAGGTAATTTCTTCTCCTTCGTGCCCTTATTATTTGCAATTAGGTGCAAGGTTGTCCTCAATATTTTGCTGTTGAAGTTAATTTCTTTTATTTTGGCCTGAATTTCTACCTCTTAATCGCATATTCGTAATTTCTACCTCAAGGATGTAAGCTTGTTACTGTATTTATCATTATTAATGATTTAAGTTGGTGTTTGCAGGGCGCAAGTGATGAGTTCACACTGGATCTGGTGGAACAATGTTCATTTCAGAAGCAGCGAGTTATGCATCTTGTAATGACTTCAAGGCAAGCTGTAGTTTGTTGTCTATAAGCATAACCATATTTTTTTCTCTCCTCAGTCCTAATTGGGAATATGAATATTCTAGCTGAGTTGACAACTAAGAAATCGAAATAGAGGCATTCCCTGTTTTTTCGAGTCTTGGAGCAGTTGCTTTAAATATTGCTTACCAAATTTCTGAACATATAACATTTTCGTTTTCGATCAAGTTACAGCATGCCAATTTGGTCTAGTGACAAGCTAGGTACTGCTGACTAGTTATTTTACCTTCGGAAAATCCACTTTGCATGGAATAATTAATGATCATATTTCTACTGTTATTCTGGCTGTTTCTATAAGAAATTATACCAATCTTAAAGAGAAGACTAACATATGGTTATCCTCTTCCAGCTTATTATGATAGAATCTGAGATAGGGTTCATTTATATTTCTATTTTCTATGACCAGACTTCTATATGGAGAGTCTCTGACATGGTTTCTGCTATAAAGTCAACATACTGCAAGAAGAAGGGGAATGTATACGTTATTTGGTTATTGTCGTCATGTTAGAATCTATCTTGAAAATTTGAATTGTATTTTTTGTCCCACTTGGTTTGTTATCTTTACAGAGATGAGAAGGTAGTCTCACAAGCCATTGAACTTAACGAGCAGCTGCATAACGTTCTCACCAAGCACGATGCTCTTCTTTCGGTTCATTCTTCTCCAGATGCAACTTCTATTAACCATCAGGAAGAACCAAATGAAGAAGAGGATCTGGATCGTCTACTTCATAGGTAATGGTTTGTTTTTGTTGCCTTGCGTCATCCTTTACCATGTCACTTGATTAGAAGTTGTCATTTTTATAAATTATTGTTCTTGGTCAGTCAATTTTGTTCGTGCTTGCTTTCGACTTTTATCATTTTTATTATTATTGATGTCTAAATTTACAGTTCTCTTATTTCTCTTTAACATTGCGGTCAACCATCTTCAGAAAATGGAAGGTTGCATTTAGATCGGCAAGCCCGGCTTAAAATCTGCTTGGGCACAACTAGAGGTTTAGCATATCTTCACGAGGAAGTTGTTGTGTGCATCGTACATAGAGATGTCAAGGCTAGCAACATCCTACTTGACATTGATCTTAACCCAAAGGTGTCCGATTTTGGTCTAGCCAAGCTCCACGATGAAACTAAAATGCACGTCACTACTGGGGTCGCTGGATGTTACATCCTAACCCTTTTCATTTGGGTTTAATTGTGTTTTAGGTGGAGGATTAGGGGAGGAGGAGATGGAGGGCTGAGATGGATGGGAGGAGTTGTGATGGATGGTGGAGATTGAAGGAGGAGAGGTATAAGGTTTGGTTGGATTCTCTCTCTCCCTCACTCGTTTTCTCACTCTCTCTCTCTCACGCGTGTGCCTCTCTCTCTCTCTCTCGATCCTTCACATCCAGCTGAGAAGGAGCTCGAGGCTCGCCGGATCGTGTGGTTCGAGGCTCGCCGGATCGTGTGGCCGGAGGAAGGTGATCGCGTTCGGGTTCCGCCGGAGAAGGAGGAGAAGCGCTTGTGGAGGCGACTTCGTGGTTTTTTCAAAGGCTTCTTCAAACCTTAAGGTATGTCAAACTTTGCTTTGATGCTCACTTATGCTTTGCTGGGTGTTGGGGTGGTCGACGGTAGGCCGGAGGGCTCGTCGGACCCGTGCAGCAGCAAACTGCACTATAATTGGTCGACCGGCGGGTTGGTTCGGTCGACCGGTTGTAGAGTATTTTGGGCGGAAAACCCTTGCACCGGTCGAACGATACTCTTCGAGTGGTCGACCGGTGGTGCGTTTTACCGAGGGAAAAACACTCTGTGTGTTTTCGGTCGAACGGGTCCCCTTTGCCGGTCGACCGAAAGCACTGTTGTAGGTCGGTTGGGGGCGTTGACCATCTTAACGGTCGACCGCTCGTTGACTTCGTCCGACCGACGCTTAAGTTAACTTATTGGCCGGTCGACCGGGAGTGTGGTTTCGGTCGACCGTGTAGTGCGGTTTTGTTGGGGGATTCCCCTGATTGTTTTCGGTCGACCGTGATCTGAGGGTCGTTCGACCGTTGGTGCTTTTTTGAGCGAGAGAGGATTTTCCCTGTTGGATTTTCGGTCGACCGTGATTTGAGAGTCGTTCGACCGGTTGGACGTTATTTCGGTTTTTCTGAGGAATAGTTGTGGTGTTCGGTCGACCGTTTGGGTCCTTCCGTTCGACCGTTTGGGCACTGTTTTGCATATGGATGCTTGTGTCGTGTGTTGTTGGATTCGTCTCGAGGGCAACGGGTCTCCGGCCTTTTTTGGGGCGACGGTACAGACATTGCCGGCCTGAGAGGAGGGTTGTGTTGTGGCTCTGAGGAGCGGGTGCCGTGTGTGCACGTGGTTGTTGTGGCTCTGAGGAGCGGTGCCGTGTGTGCACGTTGTTGTTGTGGCTCTGAGGAGCGGTGCCGTGTGTGCACGTTGTTGTTGTGGCTCTGAGGAGCGGGTGCCTTGTGTGCACGTGTGATTGGGGGTTGGGGTGAGAGGACCCTTGAGACCCGAGGCCGATGTGTTCCGGCGGTGCCTGCTGTGCACGGGAGATTGTTATGTTTTACTGCATTTTCATTTCATGTTTCATTACGCATATTATGTTCATATTTTAGGGGTTTGGCATACGGGGTTTCCCACGGGAAACTCAGGCATATTCATGTTTTATATTAGGTCGTACGCGTCAGTAGGAGGTGGTGACTACGGACAGGAGCACCCAGACCAGATCCTGTCTCTTTTGGTTCTTCGAGGTGGATGATTTTCCCTTGTACATGTGTTGTTTATCTTTTGTGTTGGGTTGTGATCATCCTTGACTCTTGTATTGTACAGTTTCCATATTATATATATATATATGTACTTGTGGTTTGGTGACGACCCCTGTGTTAATTCTTTATCTGTTTAAAGTTTTAAATTTTCCGCTGTTTCGGGGCGTTACACTGGAACAATGTAAGGATTCAGTGACCTAATCAGCATTTTCCAGATGTCTTGTTACTGGATGCTTAACTGTACTTCTATGATTTAACATGTAAACTAAAAGAGTTGCTTTTACTTTACGGACATGCCGGCCTAAGAGGAGAACGTGGTTGTGGCTCTACAGAGCGGTGTCTTGTGTGCACGTTGTTGTTGCCGATGTTTTTCCGGCGGTGCCTTGTGTGCACATGTTGTGGGGTTGGGGTGAGAGGACCCTTGAGACCCGTTGCCGATGATTTTCCGGCGGTGCCTTCTGTGCACGTGTGATTGTGGGGTTGGGGTGAGAGGACCCTTGAGACCCGTGGCCGATGTTTTCCGGCGGTGCATTGTGTGCACGAGAGTTAGTTATGCTTTTATTGCATTCTTCATTTCATGTTTCATATACACATGTTATGTTCATATTTAGGGGTTTGGCATACGAGGTTTCCCTAGGGGAAACTCAGGCATTGTTTGTTTACATGTCAGGTCATGCACGTCAGTAGGGGGTGGTGACTGCGGGCAGGAGCACCCAGACCAGATCCTGTCCTTTTATCGCTCGAGGTGGATGATTTTCCCTTGAACATGTGTTGTGTATCTTTTGTGTTGGGTTGTAATCATCCTTGACTCTTGTATTGTACAGTTTACACCTTATATTATATATATACTTGTGGTTTGGTGACGACCCCGGTGTTAATTTTTTTATCTGTTAAAGTTTTAAATTTTCCGCTGTTTCGGGACGTTACACTGATGTGTTTGGTTTTGGAGTTGTTGCGATGGAGATTGTGTGGAAGAAAGAATCCAGATCCAGTGCCTTCTCGGGTAGTCAATGTAACATGATTTACTCACCGGTGTGGTAAGAAATTTGTGAAGTCCACCTATATGTATCTCATTTTGTTTTTGTAGGCCATTGAATCATTATCATAAATATGACCTGAAACTAAAACAACATGCTTGCAGTATTTGATGTACCACCGATAATTCATTACCTGAAGGGGAGAAAAGGCTTTCAAGATTGGAGAGATATCCACTTGCTCACAAATATGAGTTTTCCAAGTGTTCGTATTATATTTTAATTGTAATTGAATTACTCAAAATGTTATCTACTTTTACTTGATTCTTCAATGTACTCTTTTGTGGTGTGGCAGTTTGCTTTTATTTCAAGCTTAATATTATTAAGCTTTTAACACATAACGACAAGTCGCTGAATTTTATATTCTTATAGACCTCATTAGAAGAAGAAAAAATCCTGTTTGTTTGCATTTTTTCTATACATGTACCCTTATTCCTCAATGTCATGTCTCACTTGTGTTTTTTGTCCTCTTTGCTAATTGATGCTCATTTCCCTGCTCTCATTTCAGTTTACTTTCCTTCAGAAACTGTTCAAATTAATGCAACTGTAGTCATTTTGTTTTTCGTTCCCTAACTTGGTTATGCATTCTCTCTTTGCTCAGTTTAGGTATATCTCGTTTCTGATTATGTGGTCAAATTATTTGCTGAGGGAGGACTTGAAAAAAAGGTTGCATTAATAAGCAGGACATTTGTGAATGGTTTCTAACAGAATAAGAGAAGACTACATTTTTTGGTTTAGGCTCTGAGCTTACATGTAATTACATTGTTATAATATAGTTAGTGTATTTAAAATAATATCCCTTGTTGTATTCATATATATTCAAGATACTAGAAGTGTTTTTTAATGTAAATTAAACATAGTCCTGTCTTCAGCATTCAATGGACCACTTGATGTGGGATAACAAAAAAGGATTTTTTTTTATTTAGCATGACTTTTTAGGTCGGTTATTAAAAACCGACGTGATAAGGAGGACATATCACGATGGTTTTCTGAAAAATCGACGTGATAAGGAGGACATATCACGTCGGTTTTCTGAAGAACCGACATATTATGGCTACCTTTTTATATCGGTTTTCAGATAACCGACGTAAAAAGTATTGCACACGTCGATTTTTGAACTGACATGATATCTTCTTCCCTATTACGTCTTCCAATTATGACGTCGGCATATTTGAACAGTAAATCCGACGTGATATGGTCAAAAAACCCGATGTGAAAACTCTTTTTTCCAACAGTGATATATGTATATCATCTCCATTCCCCAAAGGGAGATGAAACTACTCATTAAGAAAAAAATACAAAATAAAATTAAACTAAGCATGCAAGAATTAAAAAAAAAGACAACATTAAAACAAACTAAGAAAAATTATTTTATTTACATGACTCACGTTACAAGTAGCATTCTCCAAGACTTACTCTAAGTAGAGAGAATGCCACCAAGCAATGGGTCAATACAAAGAATGAGGAAGAGTTCTATTAATAGTCATACAAAAAGGTGACCGGGGACAATCCTCCAGTACGGGGTTGAACGCATACTATAAATGGACATAAAATAACATAATCGAACACCTGACTAAACCATGAATCATTTGGAGATATTTTGACCGCCAATTGACGGTTTGGGACAACCAATTGACAGTCTGGATGTCTGTGATCGAGTCTGGATTTCGGTGGCACGTTTCTGCCTTGATTTCTTGATGTTTGATGAACCCAATTTGGTTGTTGTTTGGGTCTGAATCTAATTGTCAAAAAACTCATCATGATGGTGTGGAGCTTCTTGATTTGCTCATCAATTTTTTAGTTTACATCCGGGTCCTTCTCTGTTGTATCTCAGTTCATAAGTCCTGCAATTCATTTATTTTCCTTGCTTTTAAGTCCTTTTTGAGTTTCTTCATCTCAAACTTGTTTATTCCTGAAACTTAAACATGAACTCGTTACGTGGCATTGTTTAGGATAAACACAAAGGATATAAGACACAAATATATGCATGATATAATGTCAATCAAATACCATCACACCTAACTTTTTCTAGTCCCAAGAAAAACAAAGAAAATGAAAAATGAAAGAACGTAAAAATTATTCGTAAAACAGGAAAATCCTAACTCACTTTCGTAAGAATCACGGTTGCACTTAGCACGTGCAACACGCCGTTAAACTTTATTGTCGTCGTCCAAGAGGAGGAGTGTTGTCTCCTGAGGGTTTCAGCGGATACACCCACAAAATCCGAACATAGATGCATTATTCAACCTAGCACACGACTCGATGGACTCATTTTTGTCGATCATTGGACACAGTAATGAATCATTCGTGCAAGTTAGTTAAGGACTTAAGTGAAATACATTGGCAACTTTAACATCCTCAAGTGATACAAAGTGTAAAGTCCATTAAAGTTATTATTTGTCTTTTTTTTTCTTTTTTTCAGCATTTTTCCTTTTTGGAGCACTATGAATTACACTAATTGGTGTTTGATTCTCCCAGGGTTGAGTTTCATGCATCATTGTCTGTGAGAACTTACACTATCACGTACATATTCTCCCAAATCTCCACAGAGGGTGATCCCTACTAGGGATGCAAATGGTTACAAACTATCCGAGTATTCGATTCAAAAATTTCTATTTAGTTGGTATTTGGTAAGTTTCATGTTACAAATTTAATTTCGGATACGTATTTGGTTTTAAAAAATTACCAATTAGAAATCGGATATGAATTCAGATAGGTATTTAAAATTCAAATTATCCGAATTATTCGGATACATGGTCAAATACACAAATTAGTATTAGAAAATTTAGTATTCGAAAATTTTGATTCGAAAATTAATTACAATATATATATATATATATATATATATCTATTTAATTTCGGATAATATCCGAATACCAATTAGTATTCAAAAAATTTGAAGTTTCGGATTCTAATAGTTCTACTGAATTCGGATTTCGAATTCGAATTTGGTAATGGAATATGGTATTCGGATTCAAATTCGGATATACTAGGTATCCGAGTCAAATTATCCAGGTTGCACCCCTAATCCCTACCACCTGTGTAACGGGAGTTCGGTCGATGCATCCCAAGTCAGATGACTCGAAAGCACCAGGCACTAAGTGCCCTCGGACCTAATTTCCCGAGTGATAGGAGTCGTGCGAGAAGAGAGAACACTACCTATTTATTATCTATATGGGAACCAAAACCACTACACTTAAGGTTTCACAAAAAGAGTTTAAGGGTCCTTGACTACGACAAACTTCCTTATACTAACAGACACGGATTATTTGACTCACTAGGTTCACGGTGGACTTATTTTAATGTTTAAGTACTATAACCCTACGATTACTCGCCCCCCAAGAGAACACCAGGGTGCATGCTTACGACTAGATAATACCTAAAGTCGGTATCCTAGATATCCTAATGCATCATGTTGAAGACAATTTTGGGATCTTTCTTTTTACTTTCTCTCTCAACGGTTTTGCACATGCTAAACACACGCAAAACCCACAAAACCTTTTCTTTCCCAAACACATGAAGATTTTTATAAGAAATGAAAATTTAAAGCAATAGGCAAGCAAAAGAAGACAAGTCACTGAAGGATCATTGCAAGCAAATATATCGATATTAAATGCAGCACACTAACATGACTTTAACAATACAAACAAAACAAAATGAGAAAGACTCGACTATGTACACACGTAAAATAGCCCCCACACTTACTTTATGCATTGTCCTCAATGAATGTGAGCATGATACGAGAAGGATTAATGCATGAAAAAGAAAAGATCTCACCAATGTGAAGCACAAAGGGAAGTTCATGGTTATGTTGATGTACATCAACATAACCATGAACCATACTAAAGAAGAGATACAAATACGTGAAACAAATCGGGCCCAAATACACAAGGATTGGAGACCCCAACAACTAGTCCTCACTGGTGGAGCCTTTTTTTCTTAGTTCTTTGAAATATAACTATGTACAAAAATAAAATTTCAATCATTCATGCAGAAACATGAATGGTTGAATGCGAGAGAGGTTCATGAAGGAACATGACCTCCTCGACTTCAACTGTTGCCCCCTCCAAGTAAGATTTGAGGTGTTGTCCATTAACTTTTAACACGCCATCATTCCTTGGGTTCAAGATTGCAACCGTACCATGAGGAAATACGGTTTGCACAATAGAAGGGCCAGACCAGCGACTACAGAACTTACCCGCAAACAAATAAAGTTGGGAATTGTAGAGCAACACCTTCTGCCGGGTCGTAAACACATTTCGCAAAATCATGCGATCGTGAAACATCTTGGCTCGGGACTTATGAATTTTGGCATTTTCATACGCATTATTGCGTAGCTCTTCCACTTCCATGATGTCGAGTTTACACTGCACCCCTGCTTGATCAAGATCCATATTCAGGTTCTTGATGGTCCAGAAAGCACGATTCTCCAGCTCGACGGGTAGGTGACAAGCCTTGCCGTACACTACCCGATATGAGGACATACCCAAATTGATCTTATACGCGGTACGGAAAGCCTACATGACGTCATTCAACTTAGTCGACCAATCATTCCTCGAGGAATTAACTATCTTTTTAAGGATTTGCTTTAATTGACGGTTAGATACTTCGACATGCCCACTAGTTTGCGGATGATATGGGGTCGCAAGCTTGTGGGTGATCGAATACTTCTGCATAAACACTTCAAAGGCGCGATTGCAGAAGTGGGTATCCCTGTCACTGATTATGGTACGAGGAGTATCAAATCGCACAAAAAATGTCCTTTAAGAATTTGATGACCACCTTGTTGTCATTGGTATTTTTGTCCATTTCCACCGTGTCAAAGATTAAGTTGTTTTTTGACATTTGGAGCATCATGAACTATATCAAAGGGCTATTTAAACGATCAGTATTTCTTTTATTGTGAAATCGCAGATGGTTAGTTGCATTTGCATCATTTGGGTGAATTGGAAACAACCTCACTGTTTATAGTGGTAGGTTGCGTACATCCGACCCCCTACCTCGCTTAGGCGGGAGCCTCTTCTGAGGCATTGGGGTTATGTTGATGTTGATGTCGACTTGTTGTCATTGGTATTTGTGGGGATAGCCTCAACCATCTTAGACACATAGTCAACGACCACTATAAAGTTGATGCCCCACACATCGAAGATGTCGACGACAATGACGTTTTGCAAATGCATCATATCACGGCGCTGACACCTATCACATTGCTTACAAAATTCATAACCATCTTTGAAAAGAGAATGCCAGTAGAATCGAGATTGGAGCACCTTGACGACAGTTTTCTTTGCTCCAAAGTGTACTCCACATGCCTCAGAGTGGTAAAATTGGAGCACACTTTGGAACTTGTTATTTGGGATGCACCGCTTGAAAATTTGGCTAGAGCAGTATTTGAATAGGTAGGGGTCGTCCTAGTGAAAGAATCTGACATAAGATCTAAATTTGGTTTGGTCAGATTTTGACCAACCCACAAGAAGTTGCTCGGTCACGAGGTATTTCACGATGTCGGCAAACCAATGGTTATCTTTGATCGTAAACAGTTGCTCGTTAGGAAATTTGTCATTAATAATTTGGTCTTGTGGGTTGGTTATCTCAAAACGAGACATGTGGTCATCTACAACATTTTCACACCATTTTTTGTCTCGAATCTCGAGATCAAAATCTTGGAACAACAAGATCCATCTCAAGAGTCGAGATTTTGCATCTTTCTTAGCCATGAGGTGCTTAATGGTTGAGTGATCTGAATAGATAATCACGTGGGAGCCAATCAAGTACGACCACAATTTCTCCAAAGCGAATATGATAGTTAATTTTTTTCTCTTGATCATAGTGTATTTCAATTGGGCATCATTGAGTGTTCTACTAGCATAGTAGATCACATGAGGCAATTTGTCAAATCAATTCCCAAGCACTGCTCCCACAACGAAGTCAGATGCATCACACATCAACTCGAAGGGTTCAGTGCACACTAGTACCTTAATTATGGGAGCTGAAGTCAACTCTTTCTTCAAGGTCAAAAAAACATGGTGGTAATCCGGTGTGGAGTCAAAAATGGCATCCTTAGCCAACAAGACGGTCAGAGGTCTAGCAATTTTGCTAAAATCCCGATTGAAAAGCTGATAGAATCTAGCATGCCCCAAAAAGGTGCGGATATCCTTCACATTACGCGGCGGTGGGAGATTAGCAATAAGACCCACTTTGGCGGGATCAACCTCAATTCCCCTACTTGAGATCACATTTCCAAGTACAATACCTTGCTTCACCATGACGTGACATTTCTCCCAATTGAGAGTGAGAAGTGAGGTTCTTCTCATGGCATCGCTTGAGGACAATGCTCAAGTGATGAAGGCACTCATCGAAGGAAGCGTCAAATATGGAAAAGTTGTCCATGAAAATCTCAAAAAAAAAAACAATCTACCATATCAGAGAAGATGTTGATCATACACCTTTGAAACGTTGTTGGTGGATTACATAACCCAAATGGCATGCGACGGTAGGTAAACGTGCCAAAGGGACATGTAAATGTGGTTTTCTCTTGATCATCGGGGGCGATGAGAATTTGGTTGTCACCAGAGTATCCGTCAAGAAAATAATAATACTCATGTCCGGCCAACCTTTCCAACATCTGATCAATGAATGACAACAAGAAATGATCTTTCCGCGTTGTCGCATTGAGCTTGCAATAATCAACGCAAACTCGTCAGCCAGTTTGCAGGCGTGTTGGTATAAGCTCATTCTCAACAACTGTCACGCCTGACTTTTTGGGATCCACATGGACAAGACTCACCCACGAACTATCAGAGATAGGATAGCTTATACCATGATCCAAGCACTTAAGAACCCTTTTTGGGACGGCTTCTTTCAGCACAGGATTCAATCTTCATTGTGGGTCCCGACGGGCTTAGAATTCTCTTCCATGTGGATCCGATGCTGAACAATACCAGGGTTAATTCCCTTGATGTCATTCAAGGACCACTCGATAGCCTCTTTGTTTTAACGAGCACTTTTTTTAGGGTCACCTCTTGATTTTTTGCAAGATCAGAAGCAATAATGAGTGGCAAGGTCTCTTTATCCCCTAAACAGATGTATTTAAGGTTATTGGGGAGCGGTTTAAGCTTGATCAGAGGTGAGTCCTTGTTGGATTCAGAGTTAATTTCAAGTGGCTCAAGGGCCACAAGGTAAGATGAGCAAGCACCCAGACGTGTCTCCTCATCCAAGAGTTCACAGATAGATTCCTCAAAATCATCTTCAATCGCAACCTGGTCATTAGGCACCACAATAATATATCGATGTGAGTCGAACATGCCCAATGACTTGAGCTCATCCGTGTCCTAAAAAGAAATTGGCTCCGACAACATTGTCGAAGAGCCCGGGTTGCTTACCAAGAGTAAAGATGTTGAAATACGTCGTGAGATTTCCAAAAGACAACATCATCAAGCAATTGCGACAATTGATCAAAGTATTAGATGTCGCAAGAAATGGTCTCCCATGGATCACTGGAATTTGTCCTTGTGGGTTGGACACAGGTTCAATATCCAAGATGATGAAATCAACTGGGAATACGAACTCACCCACATTAATAAGGACATCGTCCACACTTCCTCGTGTAATCTGGACGGATCTATCACCCAACTGGAGGGTTGTCCTCGTTGGCTTAAGATCCCCTATTCCAAGGTTGACATAGACAGAGTAGGGTAGGAGGTTTATACGGTAGGATTTCGTGTCCTTATATACGTGTATATTTTTAAATTTCTAATACAAGTGTACATGATCGATTTCCTATTTTCAGCAATTTTATGTACATTGTTTTGAATATCATGCAAGCCTACATATATTAAAATAAACAAAAAATTATGGATCATACCCAAAGGTTGTCTAGCCATGATTTCTTATTTTTCACTCCCTAAACCAAATCACAATTTGCACCATAATCATCCACATTCATGTTTAACCACAATTGGAATAATTCCAATCCATGATTAATACTAAACCTAGCAGAAAATCGTGGCCATCGGTCGACCGAAACTACCCAATCGGTCGACCGATTGGCAGTTAATGCGTGATTTTTTGTTGGACCATGAAACCGAGCGGTCGACCCATCACATGCTTCTCAAGTTACTGTGATTTGTTGGTCCAACAGACTTGCCCAAATGGTCAACCATTTCTAAACTAGAAGCCCAATGGATGAGCCACTAGAAGTTTTTGATCGGACTGCATCTCAAAGTCGGCCGACCGATGCTTGCCAAGATCATCTCGCAAAATATCCTAGAAATTTTAAGTCGAACCATGACCCTTAATCGGTCGACCAAACACATCCATCCTGTCGACCGTTCACACGTTAAACAACCACTGTGAATATTCGGTTGACCGGTCTCCGAAAAACGTTCGACCGTTTTGTCCGATTTTTGCCTTTATCAAATTTTGGATTTATCTCCAACAAAATTTGATCTTTTGGGGTTTTAGCAAATTTACATCTCATATAATATATTATGCTATGTAATGTTAAACTATTACACCCCTATAATAAATATATACATCTTATATGAATTTATTCATGATTCTAATTATGTCAATTCTCGTGACATATCGATTTTATTGATTCACCACATCTGTCTCTTTTCACATGAAACACGACACATCATATGAATTCAAAATCAAGCTTCTTGTTTCCCAGTTTTGTGGTGTGACCTATAGGAGGATCTAAGCTAAATTGACAGCGATATTAGACACTCAATATCACAAACTATAAGCAGTATCTAGCTAGACATTATAGTTACCCAATTAGCACATATGTCTTGTTCCACTCGAACTAAACACAATCCTTTTAGTGATGTAAGTGCGCCACTTGTCTCTATCCCTTGCATCTTGATATTAAGAATATATACAAAGTAGAAATGTGTCACATTTGTATTATATTCATTTCTTAATCTCTTTAAGTTAATTATAACTATGTAACTTAACTCAAGTTACATTGTACACATTATAATTTTTCTTTATCAAGGAGCCCACTAATATCATCACTCAATTAAAAGAGTCAATGATATTTTTTTGACTAACTATCTTTTCCAATACAAGTCATGTTCAACCAACTATTGTCTTTATCACTATACTCATTGATAGCTTTCGAAAATAATCAAATTGAACATTCCTTATGTGAAAAGATGTAAGTCTCATATCTTAGGATCCAAGACACAGTAAAACATTAATAACACAAAACACAATTTCATAATGTTTTACTTGCTAGGTCTATTCAATATATAAAAGTAATCTTTTCCTTTTTTATATACTCGTGTCGTCAAATATTTGTAGAGCTACAATAATCGATGACCAACATGACAATCTTATCTTGGTAATTATTGTTCCATGTTAATTACCATGATTGTGAATAACTTTTGATTTATGTAAACCATTATCTTTTAGAGCTCTACGGTTAAGGACCAAGAGCTTCTTCTTTAACACTTCCAAAAGGCGAATACAATAATCAAGGGACAAAATGCTTGCACATTCAATTCATAACAATTGACATATAAAAGTAAAACTTGTAGAACACATTCCTTTCACAATGATGCTCCCAAATCCAATAGCGCTTGAGGATTTGTCACGTTACTGATCATGCAAGAAACAGTTGGACAACCGGGGTCATTGTATTTGACTTGCATGGATTGTGTCAATATCGAACTCACATTGGCGGCCAGAAATGTCTTTTTGGGAACATTTGTTCTCATCTTAACTGTACAAAGGTCCTTAAGGAACTTGGCATACAGTGGCATTTGCTGAACAACGTCCAACAACGGAATGTTCACCTTGACTTGCCTAAGTATCTCAACGATTTTGTCTCAATGCTCATCATGTTTTAGTCAACCGATGAGGGAATGGTGCCTTAGGGACATAGCTATCATGAGGAGTCTCAGAATTGGGTTCCTTGAAAGATTCACGACCCTCCTCGGAAGAGTCAATAACATGGTTGGCTTCAGACATTTTCACATTGTTGTCAACAACCATTCCCGATCTTAAGGTATGGACAACATTTGCATGTTGGGAATAGTCATTTTCAACACTGTGCACATTCTGCCTAGCCTGAGCAGGTTGACCTCTGGGATTTACCACAAGTTGACTCGGTAACTGACCATTCTCACATTCATGGAACTGGTAAGCCAACTGGCAAACTTGCATTTTCAAAGCTTTGACTGTACTTTGCATGCTTTGTGATTGAATCAGTTATAATAACCGCAAGTGCACGACCGCGTTGAAGCGGTGGAAAATACGGGTTGATCCACAGGGAGGTGTGTCGACTTTGGTTAGTTCGAAGGCGACTGAGAAACAAGATTGAAGAAAAAGTAATTACACTAAACTAGACTAAAATACACTACACGAGTAAGGAACAAACAAGATGAAACTGCAAGAAGACATGAAACTAAGCGACTAATAGAAGAAGCTAGAAATCATGAACGGAAGACCCCTAAGGGGTGGAGTGTGTGTACACATTAAATAAGTGATGATGAAAGCATTCATTAAGCACAAGTGTAAGTAGTGTTTGCTTCACATAAGAAGTACCTCATGACAAGACATATCATCCAAATCACTAACCTAGGTGATTAATATGAGCATGACAAGTTTATTATTAAGAACCTAAACAAACATGAAATGTACCTAAATATTATGGCAGAAACCATCAAGTTAAGTATTCTCTTTAATTCAAACAAGCATACTAACATTTCTCACATAAAATAATATTTAGCATTCATTCCATCTACATAACATGTATAAACATCAACTTCACCCCCAAAAGAAGATGAAACTACTCACACATTAAACTATAAACTACATTAAGAAAAGAAGAAATTCTATTTATACTACGATAAAGAAAACAAAACAAACTAAACAAGCAAGTATTAAAACAAAGACAACATTAAGACAAACTATGAAGAATTATTTTATTACATGACTCACATTACAAGTAGCATTCTTCTTCACCTTGAGTTTTTGCTCCAAGGCTTACTCCAAGTAGAGAGAATGCCACCAAGCAATGGGTAAATACAAAGGAGAAGGAAAAATTTTATTTATAGACATAGGAAAAGACAATCGAGGACAATCCTCAGGTATGAGACTAAAAACATAATATAAATGGACATAAAACAACATAACCAACGACTCGACTAAACCGTGAACATTTTGGGCACATTTGGACAGCCAATTGGCGGTCTGGGACAGCCAATTGGCGGTCCATATGTCTTGGATTGACTCTGGATTTTTGTGATTTGTTTCTGGCTTTATTTCTTGATGTTTTATGAACCCGATTTGGTTGTGGATGTTTGGACCCGGATCTAATTGCCAAAATACTCCCCATGATGGTGTGGAGCTTCTTTATTTTCTCATTGATTCTTTTGGTTTACATCCAGATCCTTCTCTCTTGCATCTCAGTCCACAAGTCCTGCAATTCAGTCTTTTTTCTTGCTTTTAAGTCATTTTATAGTCTCTTCTTCTCAAACATGTTTATTCCTAAAACTTAAACATAAAACTCATTACGCAGCATTGCTTAGGCTAAGAATAAAGGATATAAGACAGAAATATATGCATGATATGATGTCAATCACTCTGCATGAATGCTTGAAGGGTTGGATCACTAGAGTGGTCCTTTGGGTCAACCTATTGGGGTAGTGGAGTTTGGTTAGAATAACCTGACAATGAGGCCTGAGGAGGTTGGTAATTATGGTGTTGAGACCTTTGATGTGGGGGTTGGTAGGTCGCCGATGGGCGTAGAGGTTGATAAGGCGGAGGTTGATGTTGAGCGTGTGAGCTCTGACCGTGGCCTCCAAGAGAGGAATGGCTGTTCTGATACAGGACACCATCTCGAGTTTTAGATGTGACTATACGGGTAATTACGGAGACTTTGTTGATACATCACATTTGCATGCTCAGTATCCCTTAGAGTGTAAGCACATTCAAAGTCACCATGTCCCGTAAGTCCACACCTACTATATGTGGGAGTAGCGACCTAAGCTACATGAGCTTGGTCTAACTCTAAACTCTCAATCATACGCATGAGAGCAGCCAATTTCCCCTCAGACGCGATAGTTGACTCAACTTGATATGATCCAGCTCGACCAGAAGACCTGGAGGCTGGTGGCTCTCTCATGGTGTCCCACTCAAAGGAACGTTCAACCATCAATTCAAAAGTGTCACATGCCTCATTGATGAATTTCGTTTGGAAATCACCATGACACATAGACTACAACAATATGTGGATGGTGTAGTTTAGCTCCTCAGAAACAATCTGGCACGACTGCCATAGCTCAAGTTCATGATGAGGGCACTGCTGGAGAAGGTCTTTGAAGCTCTCAAAGAAAGCACGAAAAGATTCAGTCTCAGTCTGATACATTTGATGTATCTGGTGTCGTATCTGTTAAGTTTTCCTTTGAGGGAAAAATCTCTTCAGAAAGACGGTCACAAAGTCATCCCAAGACCGAATAGAGTTCACCGGGAGGCTGTACATCCATTTCTTCGCGTTATCCTTCAACGCGAAAGAAATCATCCTCAACCGGACAGAATCTTCGTCAAACTGTTGAAGCTTGAACATGGAGCATACCTCCTCGAATTCACGTATAAAAATATATGGATCCTCCTTATTGGCAGTGAAGGTAGGAAACATGCTCACGTATTGAGGTTTCAACTCATAGTTGTTCCCGTGAGGTTTCAACTCATAGTTGTTCCCGCGAGCCGGCGGGAGAACTATTCAAGAAGGTTGCGCGACCTGAACATGATGGGTCCGCTCCAACAGAGTCATCGGTCTATCCTGGTGAGCTAAAGGTGGTGGTGCACCAAGAACTCGATCCTGACCAAATCCCTCTTCCTTCTGAGTCGGAGGAGGAGGAGTTCTACGTGGTGGTGGGAGCGGACCGAGGTAATCCATGTATGGAACTCGATCTCCCCCATTGCCACGAGACGACTCAGCCTCATGCTCCAAAGGGGCACGAGGTGGAGATGGGAGAACACCTAGCCCGTACATCTCAGATAAATACACTCTCTCAAGTTGAGCGCTCTCACCAGAACGAGTCCATTCTCGCATAAAACGCTCCACTCGAATCTACAACAACACACAACAAAAGGTGTAATCGGAGGAGGAGACTACAACGAAGAATATAGAGGAGGAAAAGACTTAGATGAGAAAGGAAGAATCCCTAGAGCTAGCGAGGGTAATGGGAGAAGGTAAAAGCACACAAGCAAACAATGCTCAAACAACTTATGGCTATAGGTTCTTAGGCTAGACGACGCCTAACTTCGAGATCACTAGTCTCGACATGCCTCTCCTCCCTACAACAAAGACCACAATGCACAAGAAGTGATACCAGATCAGGAGATCCAATACCTTCTACTATCGACAAGGCAGGTGACGCCGATCAGGTCATGACGTTCTCAACTCGATCACTCTCCTAGTGCGTTCGAAATCCTTATATGGCCAATAACTACTTTCTTTTAGAAATTAGATTTGATTAGTGTGTTTTTGGGGCTAAGTAAAGTGTGATGAAATCCCCCACATTATCTTGTATGAGACACCCCCTCCTTAGTAGCATTTTGGAGTCTTAATCTACAAATCAACTCTCCAAACAAACACTCAACTCACACTTGTTGCAATGCAATTCCTACTAACTAATGCATGGTCATAAAAAATGCATGAATGAGCATAGGAAATGAGAGTAGGAAAATGCGTACCTCACGTCAGCGCTCAACAAATGAAAGTAAAGCTAAAATAAAAGACAAACTACGTGTCTATGTCAAGTATATGAAACATGACCTAAACAAGCAAGAATGCCTAATCTTTTGCTTTGGATTTTAGTGGCCAAGTTGATTAAAGGGGATTGGTTGTCAACCTGGGGGCAAACTATAAGTCAAAACATGCCAAATTGAGTCCCAGAACACGCTAGTGAATGTAGAAACAACCAGAAAAAAGTAGAGGGAAAACAGAGTGATTGACATCATTTCATACTTATATTTGTATCTTATATCCATTATCTTACCCCTAAGCAATGCTACGTGACGAGTTTTATGTTTGAATTTCAGAAATAAAGAGGGTTGAAGAGAAGAGCCATGAAAGGACCCAAAAGCAGGAAAAATGACTTAATTGTGAGACCTGGGGACTAAGATGCAAGGGAGAAGGACCTGAACGTAAGACCGAAGGACCTAAGAGCAAAACAAAAAACTCCACACCATCATGGGGAGTATTTTGGCAATTCGATTCGGGTCGGAGCTCCAACAAACAAAGTAGATGCATCCAAGACCAACAAATATATCAAGCAAAGCCCACAACAAGATTCAACGCAATCCGGATCCTGTAGACCGCCAATTGGCGGTCTGGAACCGCCAATTGGCGGTCTGGATCGTCCCGGATCCGCTGAAACTTCAGGAGCGCGTGTATTAGATGATGTTTAGGCTATTTTTGGTATTTGTTTAGTCCCACATCGGGGGATTGTGCCGGATTACCTTTTTCTATTGCTATAAATAGAACTCTCCCTCCTCTCATGTAATCCATGTCTCTCTTTGTGGCCATATTCCCTACTAAGAGTGAAGCCTTGAAGCAAAACTCTGGTGGAGGAAGGGCTGCTTGTATTGAGTGAGTTAATAATAGATGTTTTTCCTTTAATTGTGTTGTTTCTCTCTTAGTTTAATTTCATTTCATATGCATGCTTGCTTGTTTGTTTTGTTTTATGCTTCTTTAATATTTCATGCTTGATTAGTGTAGTTTCATTTCAGTATAATGATTCATTTTGTTAGAGTAGTGAGTTTAAATATGTGAGAGTAGTTCCATCCCCTTTGGGGGGTGGAGTAGATGTGTGTACATGTTATGTAGATGGTATGAATGCTTGATATAAATGTTTGTGAGAGATATTAGTATGCTTGCTTGAATTAATAAGAACTTTACTTGATGGTTTCTGCCATAGTTAGGTACACTCCATGCTTGTTATGTTCTTAATAACAACCTTGCATTGCTCATATTAATCACATAAGTTAGTGTTGTAGATGATAGGTTTTGTCATTAGGTACCTCTTATGCATTAACAAACACTAACTAACTTGAGCTTATTGTATGCATTCAACACCACACTCATTACATGTGCATACACACACACTCCACCCCTTAGGGGTTTTCAATCCTGAGTTTTATCTCCTTTCATTAGTTGCTTAGTTTAGTTTGTTTTGTGATTTCATTTCAGCCTTCCTAGTTTACTAGTTTAGATTAGTGTAGGTAGTGTAATTAATCTTTCTCTCCTTTCTTTACCACTCGCCTTCGTACAAACCAAACGTCGACACACCTCCCAGTGGACGACCCGTATTTGTCACCGCCTCAACGCGGCCGTGCACTTGCGGTTTAAATAAAACGATCAATCAAGTTTTGGCGTCGTTGCTGGGGAGGTGCTCTGTCCAGACCTTGGTTTGGACGATTCGAGTGGTTTTTAATTTTTTGTTTCCAGTTTTTCTTAGTTTCAGGGATCCTAAAGCTCACGGGGAGGATACTGGAGAAGTGGGAGCATCTAAGCATCAACAAGGACCGCCAATCAGCGGTCTTGGACCGCCAATTCGTGGCCTGGTGAGGGTTTCTTGCTTTCAAATTTCTTCTGGTAGTTAGTTCTGTCATTTTCGTTATCTGGGAGCCCTATTTTGCATGTTGTGACTTCTAGTTTGCTCCCATATCATTAATCACTCCCCCATTAATCAACTTGGCCTTAAAATCCAAAGCAAAACACTAGACGTTCTTACTTGTTTAGGTCACGCATCATGTACTTGACTTAGGCATATAGTCGTCTTTTCTTTTAGCTTTATCTTCAGTTGTTGAGTGCTGGCGTGAGGTACGCATTTCCTACACTCATTCATGCATCTTGTATGCCCATGCATTAGTTAGTAGGAATTGCATCAGGACAAGAGTGAGTTGAGCGTTTGATTGGAGCGATTGATTGCTAGATCTAGGATCAAAACGCTACTAAGGAGGGGTTGTCCCATAAAAGATAAGGTGGGGGATTTCATCACCCTTTCCTTGGCCCCAAAAATCACTCTTAATCAAGCCTTAACTAAAAGCAAGTAGACATTGGCCCTAAGGATTGGGGACGCACTAGGAGAGTAATCTAGTTGAGACCGTCATGACCTGATCGGCGTTGCCTACCTTGTCGATAGTAGGAGGTACTGGATCTCCGGATCTTGTATCACTTGCTGGGCATTGTGGTCCTCGTTGTAGGGAGGTGAGGCGTGTCGAGGCTAGTGACATCGAAGTTAGGCGTCGTCTAGCCTAAGGACCCATAGCTTAAGTTGTTTGAGTCGTGCTTGCTAGTTAGGCTTCTACCAGATCCCATTACCCACGTTAGATCTAAGGATTCTTCCCTCCCCATCTGAGTCCTCTCCTCATCTATTCTCTACGAGTAGTCTCCTCCTCTGAGTACACCTTCTGTTGTGTGTTTTTTAGAGTCGAGTCGAGCATTTTATGCGAGGTTGGGTTCATTCTGGTGAGAACGCTCGACTAGAGAGAGTGCATTCTTATGAGATGGTCGGTCTTGGTGATCGACCATCTCCGCCTCGTGCTCCTTTGGAGCATGAGGCCGAGTCGTCTCGTGGTGACGGGGGAGACCGAGTTCTATACATGGATTACCTCGGTCCTCTCCCACCACCACGTAGACCTCGTTCTCCTCCTCCTCTGACTCGAGAGGAAGGGAGATTCAGTCAGGATCGAGTTCTTGGTGCACCACCACCTTTAGCTCGACAGGATAGACCGATGACTTTGTGGGAGCGGACCCATCTTGTTCGGGCCGCGCAGCCTTCTTGCATAGTTCTTCCCCCTGCTCGCGGGAACAACTATGAGCTGAAACCTCAATATGTGAGCATGCTTCCAACCTTTACTGCCAATAAGGAGGATCTGTATATTTTTATACGCGAATTCGAGGAAGTATGCTCCATGTTCAAGCTTCAACAACTTGACGAGGATTCAGTCCGGTTGAGGATCATTTCTTTCGCGTTGAAGGATAACGCGAAGAAATGGATGTACAGCCTCCCGACGAGCTCCATTCGGTCTTGGGATTACTTTGTGACCGTATTTCTGAAGAGATTTTTCCCTCAAAGGAAAACTCAACAGATACGGCACCAGATACATCAAATGTATCCGACTGACACCGAATCTTTTCATGCTTTCTTTGAGAGGTTCAAGGACCTTCTCCAGCAGTGCCCTCATCATGGACTTGAGCTATGGCAGCTGTGCCAAATTTCTTATGAGGGCATCAACTACAACACCCGCACATTGTTGGAGTCGATGTGTCAGGGTGACTTCCAAATGAAACCCATCGAGGAGGCATGTGATACTTTTGAGTCAATGGCTGAACGTACCTTCGAGTGGGATACCATGAGAGAGCCACCAGCCGCCAGGTCTTCTGGTCGGGCTGGATCATATCATGTCGAGTCAACTATCGCGTCTGAGACAAAATTGGCTGCTCTCATGCGTAGGATTGAGAGTTTAGAGTTGGACCGAGCTCCTGTAGCTCAGGTCGTTACTCCTGGGTGTAGTAGGTGTGGACATACGGGCCATGATGACTTGGAATGCGCTTACACTCCAAGGGATACTGAGCATACGAATACGATGTATTAACAGAGGCCCCGTAACAACCCGTACAATCACTCCTACAACCCAGGATGGCGTAACCATCCTAACTTCTCTTGGGGGCCTAGTGGGTGTCACAGTCAGAGCTCGCACGCTCAACCTGAACCTCCACCTTATCAACCTCCACGCCCATCGGCGACCTACCAACCCCCACATCTAAGGTCTCAGCACCACAATTACCAACCTGCTCATGCCTCATCGTCGAGTTATTCCAACCAGACTCCACCACCCCAGCGGGTTGACCCCAAGGACCCTTCTAGTGATCCGACCTTTCAAACGTTCATGTAGAGCATGCAAAGTACAGTCAAGGCTTTGGGAATGCAAGTTAGCCAGTTGGCTCATCAATTCCATGAATGTGAGAATGGTCAGTTCCCGAGTCATCCTGTGGTAAATCCCAGGGGTCAGCCTGCTCATGCTAGGCAGAATGTACACAATGTTGAAAGTGACCTTTCCCAACATGCCAATGTTGTCCATACCTTGATATCGGGAAGGGTTGTTGACAACAATGTGGAAATGCCTGAGGTCAACCCTGTTGGCAAGACTTCCGAGAAGAGTCTTGAGCCTGTCAAGGAACCTAATTCTGAGACTCCTCCTCGTGATTCTTATGTCCCCAAGGCACCATTCCCTCATCGGTTGACTAAAAAACGTGATGAGCATTGGGACAAAATCGTTGAGGTACTTAGGCAAGTAAAGGTGAACATCCTGTTGTTGGACATTCTTCAACAAATGTCACCGTATGCCAAGTTCCTCAGGGATCTTTGCACCACCAAGAGAAAAACAAATGTGCCCAAAAGGTCTTTTTGGCCGCCAATGTGAGCTCAATATTGACACAGCCCATGCAAGTCAAATACAAGGACCCAGGGTGTCCAACTGTCTCTTGCATGATTGGGAATGTGACAATCTCTCAAGCTTTATTGGATTTGGGGGCATCTGTGAACCTCCTGCCTTACTCAGTCTATGTCACCTTGACATCATTTCATGCTTATATTTGTATCTTATATCCATTATCTTACACCTAAGCAATGTTACGTGATGAGTTTTATGTTTGAATTTCAGAAATAAAGAGGGTTGAAGAGAAGGGCCATGAAATGACCCAAAAGCAGGAAAAAGACTTAATTGTGAGACCTGTGGACTAAGATGCAAGGGAGAAGGACCTGAACGTAAGACCGAAGGACCTAAGAGAAAAACAGAAAACTCCACACCATCATGGGGAGTATTTTGGCAATTCGATTTGGGTCGGAGCTCCAACAAACAAAGTAGATGCATCCAAGACCAACAAATATATCAAGCAAAGCCCACAACAAGATTCAACGCAATCTGGATCCTGTAGACCGCCAATTGGCGGTCTGGATCTTCCTGGATCCGCTGAAACTTCTGGAGCGCGTGTATTAGATGATGTTTAGGCTATTTTTGGTATTTGTTTAGTCCATCGGGGGATTGTCCCGAATTACCTTTTTCTATGGTTATAAATAGAGCTCTCCCTCCTCTCATGTAATCCATCTCTCTCTTTGTGGTCATATTCCCTACTAAGAATGAAGCCTTGAAGCAAAACTCTGGTGGAGGAAGGGCTGCTTGTATTGAGTTAGTTAATAATAGATGTTTTTTCCTTTAATTGTGTTGTTTCTCTCTTAGTTTAATTTCATTTCATATGCATGCTTGCTTGTTTGTTTTGTTTTATGCTTCTTTAATATTTCTTGCTTGATTAGTGTAGTTTCATTTTAGTATAATGCTTCATTTTGTTAGAGTAGTGAGTTTAAATATGTGTGAGTAGCTCCATCCCCTTTGGGGGTGGAGTAGATATGTGTACATGTTATGTCGATGGTATGAATGCTTGATATAAATGTTTGTGAGAGATATTAGTATGCTTGCTTGAATTAATAAAAACTTTACTTGATGGTTTCTGCCATAGTTAGGTACACTCCATGCTTGTTATGTTCTTAATAACAACCTTGCATTGCTCATATTAATCACATAAGTTAGTGTTGTAGATGATAGGTTTTGCCATTAGGTACCTCTTATGCATTAACAAACACTAACTAACTTGAACTTATTGTATGCATTCAACACCACACTTATTACATGTGCACACACACACACACACACTCCACCCCTTAGGGGTTTTCATTCCTGAGTTTTATCTCCTTTCATTAGTTGCTTAGTTTAGTTTGTTTTGTGATTTCGTTTCAGCCTTCCTAGTTTACTAGTTTAGATTAGTGTAGGTAGTGTAATTAATCTTTCTCTCATTTCTTTACCACTCGCCTTCGTACAAACCAAACGTCGACACACCTCCCAGTGGACGATCCGTATTTGCCACCGCTTCAACGCGGTCGTGCACTTGCAGTTTAAATAAAACGATCAATCACAGAGCTCACCAAACTGCCAGTTGACGGTCCACCACCGCTGATTGGCGGTCTTTATACCTTTGTTCCCCTCCAAACTTCTTCTGGTGACGTCTCTTGATCGTCCAAACCAAAGTATGGACGAAGCACATCCCGGGCAACGGGGCCAAAAACTTGATTGATTGTTTATATTACCGCAAGTGTATGGCGTCAGTCAAGACGTGACAAATACGGGTCGTGTCCACGAGAAGGAGTGTCGACTATAGTTTGTTCAAAGGCAAGTGGGAAAAGATGGGAAAAGAAATTGATTACACTATACTAGACTAAACTATCCTACACTACGAATGCAAGTGTAGGGAGTGTTGCTATGCATAAGAATTACCTCATGACAAGACCTATCATCCAGATCACTACCATAAATGATTAATATTAGCATGAACAAGTTTTTTATTAAGAACCTAAACGAGCATGGAATGTACCTAAAAATTATGGCAGAAATTATCAAGTTATGTATTCTCTTTAATTCAAACAAGCATAGTCACATTTCTCACATACAACAACATTTAGCATTCATTCCATTCTACATGACATGTATAAACATCAAGTCCAACCCCAAAGGGGGATGAAACTACTCACACATTATTAATCTAACATTCATATTAAGGAAAGAAACACATGCTAATTAATTCTACGAAAACAAACAAAGTTAACTAAGCATGCAAAAACTAAAAGAAACTAACAAAACATTTTTTATTGCTCACTCACATTACAAGTAGCCTTTTTCCACCTGAGTTTTTCTCCAAGGCTTTACTCCTAGTAGAGAGGATGGCCACCAAGAGAGAAGATATATTACAAAGGAGGATGAAGAGTTTTATTTATAGTCATAGAAAAAGGTAACCCGTGACAATCCCCCGGTATGGGACTAAACGCATACTATAAATGAACATAAAATAACATAATCCACGACCCGACTAAACCATGAATCGTTTGGAGCAATTTGAACCGTTAATTAGCGGTCTGGGACAATCATTGGTAGTCTGGATTGGTTGGATCAAGTCCAGATTTCGGTGACTCGTTTCTGGCTTGATTTCTTGATGTTTGATGAACTTGATTTGTTTGTTGTTGTTTGGGCCCAGATCTAATAGTCAAAATACTCCTCATGATGGTGTGGAGCTTCTTGATTTGCTCATTGATCCATTTGGTTTACATCCGGGTCCTTCTCTCTTGCATCTTAGTCCATAAGTCCTGCAATTCAGTCATTTTTCTTGCTTTTAAGTCTTTTTTGAGTCTATTCTTCTCAAACCTATTTATTCTTGAAACTTAAACATTAATCTCGTAACGTAGTATTGCTTAGGCTAAAAATAAATGATATAAGATACAAATATATGCATGATATGATGTCAATTAAGATGTTTGCTCATCATGCATATATTTGTGTCTTATATCCTTTATGGTTAGCCTAAGCAATGTTATGTAACGAGTCTTATGTTTAAGTTTCAGGAATAAACATGTTTTAGAAGAAGAGATTCAAAAGGACTTAAAAGCAAGACAAATGACTAAGTTGCAAGACTTATGGACTGAGATGCAAGAGAGAAAGACCCAAATGTAAAACCAAAAGGACCAATGAGCAAAACAAGAAGCTCCACACCATCATGAGGAGTATTTTGACAATTAGATCTGGGCCTAACCATCAACAACAAAATCAGGTTCATCAAACATCAAGAAATCAAGCCATAGCCGAGCCACCGAAATCCAGACTCGATCAGAGGCATCCAGACCGCCAATCAGCGGTCCAGATGACTCCAAAGAATACATCTCTTAGTCGGGTCGTGGATTATGTTGTTTTATGTCCACTTATGGTATGCAATTAGTCCCATACCGGGGGATTGTCCCGTGTTACCTTTTTCGATGACTATAAATAGAACTCTTCATCCTCCTTTATAATACATCTCCTCTCTACTAGGAGTAAAGCCTTGGAGAAAAACTCAGGTGGAGAGAGGCTACTTGTAATGTGAGTGAGCAATAAAAATATTTTGTTAGTTTCTTTTAGTTCTTGCATGCTTAGTTAACTTTGTTTGTTTTCGTAGAATTAATTAGCATGTGTTTCTTTCCTTAATATGAATGTTAGATTAATAATGTGAGTAGTTTCATTCCTCTTTGGGGGTGGAGTTGATGTTTATACATGTCATGTAGAATGGAATGAATGTTTAGATGTTGTTATATGTGAGAAATGTGAGTATGCTTGTTTGAATTAAAGAGAATACTTAACTTGATAGTTTCTGTCATAATCTTTAGGTACATTCCATGCTTGTTTAGGTTCTTAATAACAAACTTGTTCATGCTCATATTAATCACTTAGGTTACTGATTTGGATGATAGGACTTGCCATGAGGTACTTCTTATGCATGGAAAACACTACCTACACTTGTGCTTTATTGAATGCATTCATCACCACTTATTTCATGTGTACACAGACTCCACCCCTTAGGGGTTTCCATTCTTGATTTCCAGCATCCTTCTATTAGTCACTTAGTTCAGTTTTATTTAGTCTCGTGCTTTCATATTTTTTGTTGTTTTGTACTAGTGTAGCATAGTTTAATCTAGTTTAGTGTAATCAATTTCTTCTCTCCTCTTTTCCCACTACCTTCAAACAAACCAGAGTTGACAAACCTCATCGTGGACACGACCTGTACTTGTTGCGTCTTCACCGACGCTCTGCACTTGCGGTAATTTAAAACGAACACATCATCCTGACGAGATTTCCATCAGGCTACATGCCAACAGAAATTCCGTCGGGAAGCTTATGCTGGGAATGCCAGATTTTGTAGTATTTGTACACCACATATACAAGCCAAGAATTCTAAACATATAATTATTTATAGTTATATATTTTATTGAAGTCCATATATATAGATTAAAAAAGGAGGGTGTGGCTACTTTCATGACTATCATACTAATGAATCCTTCATTGTCCATTCCTAATCTAATCCACCATTAAAAAAACCACAACAAAACATAACTACCACATGTTCATCTCTATCCATCTACCATTGGGGTTGTAAACAAGTCGGCAAGGTCAACTCCCCAGGAATTGGCAGGTTGTGGGTCAGGTTATAACCCACCCCAGAAAACCCACGACCCGCCCCGCCTCGCAACCTGTCTCCTATTTGCAGAGTGGTTTAACGTGTTAGCGGGTCACCTATTTGAAAAATATTTTTATGTTATTTTTATATATACAATCAGAAAAATCTCCTAAATGACAATATATTTTGGGAAAAACACATAGCTTACAACTTCTAGATAGTAATATGTTTAGGATTAAATTGTAATTTGTTGGATTAAGACTTAGTAATGAGTTAAACAATAAGTTTACGAGTGAGAAGTTAGATTATATATTTATATGTATATATCATATTATTATTTATTATTTTTGTTTTAGCAGGTTTGAGTTTTTGCTGGATCCTAACCCGACTCACTAAGGAAGTGGGTTTGTGGGTTGACGGGTTAGGGGAATTTTTTTCCTTCTAAATGAGTTAGAAATTGCGACCCTAACTTGTATCCTCTGGGTCGGATTTTGCGGGTAAACATGTACGACCCGTCCCATTCCGACGTATCACACGAAATACTCACGAAAGTACAATAGTTCTCCTTGAATTAATTAATGTTCTAGATTACAACTAACTAAATACATCAACACGAAATCATAAAGCCTTTTCAAACGACAAGCAAACCAGAAAGTCTAAATACTATATTTATTTACGGTTACATATTTATTTGCAAAATAATTCGAGAAAATAAAAAAACAAAACCGACCAAAGGGCACACATGCAAATTGCGTAACATAATTTCGGTCACAACTCAAGACATGGAAAAGTAATGTAAAGGCGGCATCACGGCAGGACGCTCTTGTCTGGTCTCGTCTCCGCACCACACCAACTCCTCCACCCCCAAATCTATTCCCAATCCCGAACCCTAACTCTAACCCTACTCGACCTTCCCCTTCCCCCACGCCGCTTCGACTTGGGGATTTCGCCGAAGGTGAGAACCCTAAATCCTTAATCCTCTCCGACGATTTCGCCCCCAATTTGACACCTTTTCTCATCTAGGGTTTCGGTCCCGCGCCAGCTCGAGGTGCTCTAAAGGTCCGGATCTCGAGGTCGGGTAAGATTTCGATGCGTTGTGATTTTGCCGATTTTCACGATTCGTTCCGTTGCTTTTTCCGTTTCCCCCCTTTTGGTTGCTTGATTTAGGGTTACGTTTGTTCGCCGACGGTGAAAATTTGGACTCGTGCTCGGAGGAATTGAATTCTGGAGGTGTTTCCCCCTAATTTTGTTGTATGCTTATTTGCGTGTTGAATAACTTGGCGTTTGCTGAAGTTGATGTTGTATGGGTTTATTAAAATTTAGTACGACAGATAAGCTTGCGTTTTGGGTTTGGTGTTTAGGCGTATGATGGGTTTTACTTGTTAGTGGGTGTTTGTTTTAGGGTTCGGAGACTTGGATATAGTGTGCTACGTTAGGAGGGGAGTGGCTAGTGCGTAACTCATGGAAATTGCATGGCAGTTTTAGTTTTCTTGAGATTGAAATTGAATCACCGAAAGGGTTGTTGAATTTTTTTGATTGGTAATGCTTCATGTTGAATGACGTTGGATTTTATCAGTATAACTTCTATTGATATAACTTTGGAATTACTACGATAATAGGTGAAGCTTCTGGTAGGCCTTGTCGTTGTCCCAAATGCTCTACAAAAGTGCAAATACCAATTGTTTGGGTGTTGTGGTGTGAATGCTGTGTTAGTTGCCCTTTATGTTAGATATTCAAATGTTTACGTTTCTTAACCGTTGTCAAGTGAAGGTCTACTTTGTTATCAACTAAAAACATCATAATCACATCGATCATAAAAAGACATCATAAAACTTAAAATATATTTATAAAAACCATGGAACATTAAAGTAGGAATATGCAAGATACTGGGAAGTCTTTATAGAGACCTTGGAGGGAAGGAAAGTTTTCAAAAATTATCCTACCCTTTAGTTAAGTGGAATCAAGCTGTGCAGATTTAAGGGTTTGGGGGAAGCTACTGGGTAGTACAGGTGCTAGCAAATCAAGTTACCATAAGAATGGAATCTATTTATCCGAAAAAGGAAAACTGATGACTTATAAAAAATCAAATAGAAAGCACAAAAGGATCGCATGATATGGCATATTTGCCGATTGTTTTGCTTTGGTGAAAAATGTCTAAAAGATTTTGATGTTCCTGTCAAATTCTATTTCACCAAGTCAAAACAATAAAAACATTGTGGAGCACGATCAATGACCATCAAATTTTATTTTGGGCTAACAACTTGATAGAATGTGATGTTGTCCTTGAAAAAAAAGATAGAACCTGTTTGTTAACTTGTTAGATTTTGTTGATATGCAAGCTCGTACATTGCAAAGGCATTTAGTTGGCTTTTATATTTTTCAAGCAAAGTATTTTCATAAGGGCGTGCTCAGAATTCTTCTTTTGACTTATTATGTTGACCAGTGACTCTTGCTTTGTACCTTACAACTTGCTATTTGATCATTAGGAAATCAAATGAAAAGTTTGTAGCTCTTAAATTGTGATGTTGCTTTTACTTGCACAGTTTTAAAGAAATCTGAAATTGGTTGGGCAATACACTCACTACGTTTCTTTTCTAGATCCTATTGAATATTGATGGATCATCCTGATTTTCTTTGTAAATCCAGTTACCTTATGCATTAAGGCAAATGTCTAATTCAAATCACAAGATATAGCCCATAAGAACATTCTCCTCCGAAGCCATGAGCGCATTGGTGGCTGCATTTCACAGACTCCAGCGCCTCGTTCCGTTGCTTTGCCCCTCACCATGCATAGTCTCGGATATAAATATCAGAATTGCTTGAGATTGGCTCTAAGCTGCAAAAGTGACTTTTGGTTTGCATCATGGTTTTCAGAACCAAACCGGACGTCGAACCGGAATTCTCAAAGGTTTAGTGGTTCAACCGGGGTCAAACCATTAAACTGGTGACGTCATAAATAATTAAATATAATATATAAATATCCGGATAAGAAGCTTAGATACATAAAGAGCTCATGATGGTACATATTTCCACTGAATTAGTTTTTCATGGAAAATATTGTGGTGATGATTTAGATACCAATTAGAATCTAATACCTTCTCTCGAAATCATTGAACCAACGACCCTTTGTATTCATCACCAACTTCCGGGTCGTTGAAGTAAGAGTCAATTAGCACTTCCTTTCTCTCATGTGAACTCTGATCGTGACCGTCCATTCTCACTTCCACTTCCCAAGGAGGAAGGACCCCACCAAACCCACTCACTACAACCACCCCATCCCCATCCCTCCCTCTCACCAAATCCACCCCATCACCAAATCCACTTCCCAAGGAGGAGGGAGCACATATTCACGTTCCTCCCAATCACCCCATCCCCATCCCTACCTCTCGTCTCCCCTCTCTTCCGCCGCCTCCACGCCCAAACCCTAATCACCCTCTCCATCCCCAACTCCTACTTTGTCTCCCCCTCAGCCCTTGCCCTCTTCCCCAACCTCGACTCCCTCTACGTCAAGGGGAAGCCCCACTTCGCCGACTTCAACCCAGTCCCTTACGAGTGGGTCGGGGGCTCCTACGAGTGGGTCAAGGCCGTTGCCGACAAGTGCAAGGGGCTGGAGGAGTTGAGGATGAAGCGGATGGTGGTCACCGATGAGCCTAAAATACAAAATTTGGACTTGAACCGAATGGTCGAACCGCCAGTTCAGGCCGGTTCAACGTCAAATGCGGTTTTGGGGGGTCTCTGGTCGGACTGGCCCCTAGTTCGCGGTTGAACCGGTTTGACCGGCCGGTCCGGTCCGGTTTTCATAACCATGGTTTGCATCCCCTATTGACCAATTGACTTGCTCCTTCAGATTGAATTTCCACAATCTATAATGATTTGACACTGCAAAAGAGTAAACTGAGCACTGGAAGTCGTTGCCGCTCTCAACTTATTAGAAATTTTGTAGCTCTTAAAGTATTCTAATCGTTTAGATGAGCAAGTGAAAAGGCCAGCAAATTTTTTTGTTTACTTTTAATAAACTTATTGTATCATATCACTATTAGGATGGTTTTAGCTTCTTATTTTTTTAATCTGTATATACTTATTTGAAGTTTGACCCCATATCAGATTAATTAGAGTTGTTCCACTTGCACATCTTCTTCCTTCGTTTTCTTTTAGATGGTTTTTTATTTGAAGGCTCATTTTGTGTAATGAACTCCATCCACTAATGCCTTATTATTTTTACATAGTGACATATACCCTTTTTTTACCTTGTCAGAGTATTAAAAATGCTAATGGGATAGAGTATAAGAAGTGATTATGAAAAAAATCACAATGCTGATAGATTCTGAACACTTGATCTGATCATGATTTCGTATCCATCATGTCAAACATTGTTTTTCATATTTTTGCTGTATATACTGTATTAGCTAGGTTCTGGTTGCTTGTTTCTGTACTTTCTAATGGGTTTGGATCTATCAGTTATCGTCCATAATCACAAGGGCGGCGATGGATAGTGCAATAGAATGTGGTTCTCATGTTTCTCACGACAGAGTGGATGGATCAGATCATCCAGGTGCTTCATGGTACCTTAGCCGAAGGGAAATCGAAGAAAATTCACCTTCCAGAAGAGACGGAATTGATTTTAAGAAAGAGGCGTACTTACGGAAGTCTTACTGCACTTTTCTGCAGGACCTGGGCATGAAGCTTAAAGTGTAAGACTTCGTTATTTTTTGCTTATTAGCTTCACCGTCTGTAGAATATAAGATATGTTTCAGTTCCTTTACTGTTTCTACTTTGCAATACTTGTAATGAACTAGTAGTTATTATTGTCGCTCTCTATACTTTAAATATGAGGATTACAAATTCATTTTTGCACTTCAGTTGTATACTAACCTTCAAATTTGTTTTACCTTTTCACCATGTCCCATTGGTTTGTGTTGTGGTAACATAGTGTTTTATGGTAGCATTTCTCGAAGGAGATATCAGTGTCATTTAGGTAAAGATATGACTATTATTTATTTTTTCCAAATGGTGACTCTGATTCATTTAAAAAAATTAACTGGAAAAGTTGCTCGTAGTATTGGATTTTTTTTACAAAATGTTTAGAAGGGACATCTTCAGTAAACTTGAAAAACTCGAAAACCTATAAAAATGACAGTTGCAACTTAAAAATTTGACCTAAATGATGTTTAGTTATTGGCCGTTACTTCAAATGAATAATGCAGCACAAGGCCATCGATGGAAAAGGATTTTTTTTGCCTTTCCTAGATATCATCATCCGACGATTTTATTTGTTTGAAACAAAACCAGACACCGTGTCAATCTCAATGTGGTCAATTTTTCCTGTAATTAGATGAATTTATTTATTTATTTGGAGTTGTTCCTTCATATGGATACGAGAGATTTTTTTGTATAATGTGATCTGTCATCTGCATGATAGTTTTTTCTGCTAAATTTTTTAGCTTGGGAAGGAGTTTGAAATTATAAACTTGTCCCTGACATATTTACCAACTGAAGTGATTATATATAGTATCACTGATTACCTCAGCTTGTATATTTTTCTCCAACTGTTTGTGTAGCCACCTTGTAAGTGACTTCCTGTTTATTTTTTGTATTAAATGTTGTCCAAATTCAGGCCTCAGGTGACAATTGCTACAGCTATAATATTTTGCCATCGTTTTTTCCTTCGTCAGTCACATGCAAAGAACGACAGAAGGGTAAGTATGTAGGTTCTCAAGTTCTACTTCCACATTTTATTTTCAAATCTGTCATTTATTTGAAAAATCAATTATTTTCACTGATTGTATATAGTATCACGGTTTATTTTCACTGATTATGTAAAATCTGTCATTTATTTTCAAGTCTGTCGCTGCATTTATTTGAAAAATCAATTTTGTAAATGTAGCTTCTAGAGGAATGTTTTTCCTCCTTTTTCCAATCTCAAACAATAAATGATGTTAAATATATTTTGTAGAGTAATGGTGTATAAAAATTTCAAGTAAATATGCATAGGGGAAGATGTAAATTTTTTTTTGGAGAATGCTTGTAACTGTTTCTGGTATGGACATTTTTGTGGTAGTATGTTTAGCATTGATTCTTTTCATATTGAGTGTATTATCTGTATTTTGATGAAAATTTTACTGGCTTTAAGGTCTTTTTCTCTTATTCTGGCCAATCATCTTAAGGTTATCATTTGGCCCTTGATAATTTTCCTCATGTTCTTTTAATTGTTTATCGTGGCTCTCTTTGATTCAGCAAGAACTGCAGGACACAATTTACAGATAAAAAAAGGTAGGACATAATTTAGTCCTCATTATTATTGAACACATCATACTTATAAGTTATATCAAAACGTTTTTGCATGTCTTTCACCCTAAATCATCACTCTATTGAAGGGTTGTCTGCAATTGTGCGATGTTATTATCTTGCACCTCTTGTTAGGATTTTTCTATCCCATATGTAGTTAAGTTTATTCAGAATCTTGTAACCTGTAAGCTGGTCACGCCCATCTTGTGTCATTACTCATTAGCCTACTAACACGTGTCATACTTCATTATGATGTCTCGCCGCGCTTTGTGTTTCTCTTACACGCCCCTTGTTGCGTTCTCATTAATACATTTTCTTTCATATTTCATCACTTATTGCAGTCCAAATATGTTATTTAGATCTCATAACCACTAACTCCTCTCTTCTAGCGGTTCTTTGATTGAACTGTCTTCTTAACTACCAATACAAGTGATTTCAGTTTAATCTAGAACTTGAGTACGACCTTAAAGAAATTAATAATTCTTCCTTGAAATTTGTGAAAACAAATTTGATACATGCCTAGAAATGTATTGTCTGGATTTCTTAATTATTTTTTAATTTAAATTTAATGATGGGAGGTTCTCAAGTACCATTTTACTATGAGCCAAACCTGGTGATGACAGCTCATTGCCTGTCAGTAGTACACTAGCACCTAACAATTTAAATGTTGGCTAGTCTAATTGTCTGGTTCATGGCCTCGCGACTGAATATGTGACCATGTATGTAGTTGTAACCACTGTCGGTACGTCATTAGGATTCTAGGTCCTGATAATCTTGGACCACTTATTTGAACGCAAAATCTGCGGAAGGGTGCTTCTCATATGAGTCACATTTGGAAATAGATGCTAAAATCAATCTCTTGACCCAAATGTGCAAGGATCCAAGTGCCACAGTGAGCTTAGCTGGTTGTTGTACTAGTTAAACTGGCAAGCAGTCTTAGTTTTGATACTGGTCTGTTGAACCATCTGGCTGTGGTTGTGAAGTTTTTTGATTCAATGATCATGTTTAAGATGAAGCATGTGTTTGTGTATGAAGCAGCTATAAGCCTATAGGCATGTGTTTGTCTAGTTTAATTTTATTAACGTGAATGATGCTCTTGTGCTGCTTCCCTAGTGACCTCCATCCATGATGGGTTCTGCCATCATCATTTTTGTCGATAATGGTTTCTAGTTGGAGGGGGAACATGAAAGATTTTGTTTTTGTATATTCAGTTCAGCCAATCAGAAAATGTATTACTTTCTAATAAATTAGAGATCTACAATCTAATTTTAAGAAATGGTCGTGGTATGTGTTGTTTGTTGTTTCTTTTCCTGGCTTTTGCTTATTTGGATTATTTGTCAAGAATCCACTTGTCTTCATGTCAAGTTTGCATTCAGAGTTACTTTTAATGTGAAATGGATAGTATATGAGTATGTCTTTCCATTTTATACTTGGAATGTGTATACGCAAGCTGTGCAACAAATATGAATATCCATATCGTGAAAATAAAATGGATATGGTGGTGGATGAAATTAAGAATAATGGATAATTAAACCCATTCACACCCACTAATAAAAAAACCCACTCACCCACAATGTTGTGGAATATCCAGTTTTGTGATGGTATCTTCATGATAGAAGTGAATTTCCATAATTTCACAAGTACAGAGTAGAAGGGTCTTCTAAAAAAGCTGTTCACTAGAAAGAGTTGATAACTTTGCTTTTCTTTTAGTTTTGACCTTTGTTTTACTTTATGGGTTACTGGCTAACTATGTTATTTTCAATTTGTTTTGGAAAGTAGCTTGACATTCATCTTGTATGAAGATATTTTGTTTAGGAGTTGACGTACTCTTTCTGTTCTAGTTCAGATGCTTTGATAATCCTTCATCTCGGCCTTTTCTCTCTACTATGTAGGAATAGTCAGTTCTATTTTGCAATAGCTCTATCCTCCTATCTGAATGTTTTATTTTGTGTGATGATTTATTTAATACTGAATGTTTTATTCTGTGTGATGATTTATTTAATAAATCTCTCTTTTTCATGATAAAGATCGTATTTTTTCCTACTCATGGTTTATGGTGCATTCATTTCATTTGTAGTAATGTTATTTTTCCTTGAGTCTTAGATTGTACTTTATTCTGTAGACCATTGCAACCGTATGCATGTTTCTTGCTGGGAAGGTTGAGGAGACGCCTCGGCCATTGAAGGATGTCATACTTGTATCTTATGAAATTATACATAAAAAGGATCCTATTGCTGTTCAGAAAATTAAGCAGAAGGTAAATATACAACTTTTTTTTTGTTCATTTAGGTGCCATGATGAACTATTTTCTAACTTTCTATTATTTGGTCAGGTTACATAATTCTTCTCTAACTTTGGTGATGATGCCTCACTATATGATTCATTTAATATATTTCATAAAGTTTGTAGGTTATTTGATCTCTGAAGCCCTATATTCTCTTATGACTGAATTGAAGTAGAGGATCTTTACCATAAAAAAAAGTAGAGGATCTTTCTATTAGTTGGTTACAAATTTGTTGGACATCTCGTTATTATTTTGAGATAGGTTTGGTTCACAAGGCAAAACTAAATAAGTATATTTGCTTAAATGCCCTCCTTACTCAACCAATTCCTTAGATACCTTATACTATACATTATTTTACTTCAAAGAAGCTTTATTTTTTAACTTCAATGCCTTCTGTTAACCAAACCATATGATATTGAAAATTGATGTCACCTGTTGGTGAAAATAAAATAAAATACCATCTGTTAGTTTTACTTAAATTTCTCCGTAGTCGAGTCAATTTGATTGGTCGAATGGCAGACCACTTGACTCAAGTTGAATTCTTATAATTCACCAATTGGCTAGTCGACTAGGGAGGAATTTCAGTCAATAGCTAAACTTACGAAGTTTCTGGTTCACCTATTTGTCACACAGTTCAATAGCCTTTTGGTTTCTCACTTTCCTTGCTTTTTCAGTAAACTTGTCCTTCATATATCCCCTTCTGTTCATTTTCTGTTGTAATTTTTGTTGTTAGATTGCTGTGCTAATAAATTGAAGGCGTGAAGTGGTGATTCAAATAGAGACTTTTGAAATGTTGTAATCACATTCCATGAGTTGCAAACCATTTCCTTACTACATTCAAAATTCAATTGTATAGGGATAAAAGTTTAAGTAGGATGGTGGCAAATATAAGTTATTGTCATCTTTATTAACGTCCTGGCTTTGGGGTTTGACATGTTCCTGCATTGACTATAATGTAATTATATTCATCTACAGGAAGTTTATGAGCATCAGAAAGAGCTCATCTTACTTGCGGAAAGGGTTGTCCTTACAACGCTAGATTTTGACTTTAATGTGCACCACCCGTACAAACCTCTTGTTGATGCGATAAAGAAATTTAAAGTTGCACAAAATGCCCTTGCACAAGTTGCTTGGAATTTCGTCAATGATGGGTATGCGAAAAGCCAATTGTTCATTTTTGCCATTTTGAAATCTCGGATGTGTATTTATTACATGCTGAAAGGGGGTGTGCAGGCTACGCACTTCGCTGTGCCTGCAGTTTAAGCCCCACCATATTGCAGCTGGGGCTATCTTTCTTGCTGCAAAATTTCTAAAGGTGAAGCTTCCTTCTGACGGAGAGAAGGTGTGGTGGCAAGAGTTTTATGTCACCCCACGCCAGTTGGAAGGTTTGTAGTACTGAAGTTCTTCTGAGTCTTCTAATTTCAAGGCCAATATGTAGTACCCCAATGAAATATACTGGTTAGTGGACCTCCTTCTGGTGTTTGTTTTGACGAATATGATGGAAATTAGAAGATGCTTCTTTGAAAATTAAAGTGGAAGCATCTTGAAGAATGATTCATGGTTGCATGTACTTAGTAAAATGATTCATTCCTGTCTACGAAACTAGAACACACTAAATTTTGAGGTCAATCCAAGTTAATTTTATCGTTGATCTAAAAGTCCAAAGAGGAAAACCTGAACGGCTAAAATTTACTGAACTTTAAAATGGCTAGATTAAGGTTTATAGTAATCCATTTAGTTTGATTTTTTTACATGTTACTTAGGCGTGATAGATGTAATCCACATAATTTCATAAAAAAACAACTCATCAGAAGTATAGAAACGAAGCACCAGAACCAAGATTTCTTTAAGTCACTCATAGCCTAATTTCTCTCTTTGTGAAATATGTTAGAAAATATAATGGGCATGTTTATGTATCTAGGGATATGTTATATACAGGGATGGAGCAACAATAGCTTTTGAGTACAGCTCTTTCTTTTTGTCCATTTTATTGATTGACATACTGATTTGTGAAATATCTTGGACAAAAAAGTTGGCTGGGTATGTATCTATGGATATATTTTACTTGTGTAATATATGGGTTGGCAGTTTGACTATATAATAAACGATCTCGATTCTTGTGTAATGATCACTTTTGGGTTGATGATTTGTTCCATTCCACGCATGATCTATTCCTTACGTGCCTTCATTTTTACTTGTCATGCGTGTGGTGCTTCTTATAGATCAGATGATGCGGACCTTTTTCCATCTTCTATTTGCGTCAAACTGTTAATTCATTGACTGTTCATATAACACTTCTCTGTGTTTTACCAAATGTGTGCACAGTACTGTCTTTTCCTGCTTGCATCTTGTACTAACACCTTGATAATAAACTGGCAGAGGTTAGCAATCAAATGTTGGAGCTATATGAGCAAAATCGAACACCATCCCATGGAACTGAAACGGAAGGAAATTCTGCTGGAGCATCAAATAGTCGAGGCCCATCCAGGTCACATGCTTCTGTTGATGAATCAGCAGTTAAAAATGGAAATCCTCCGTCGGTTGCACCTGTGAAGCATAACAAGACAACCACATCATCGAGTTCTGCAGATCAGCAACATATTGATGGATTGAATGGAATCTATAAAGCTGCAGAGAACAAGGGTAAAGAGTTTAAAATTTCTGGAAATGATAACCGTGTAGATGATGGCAGAGATAGGTCACATCATGGTGGTGCAGTGCATAGGGTTGAAAGGCATGTTGATGAACCACTGAAGTTGGAAAAAGGAGTGAAAAGTGAAGGCAAAGACAACAGTTCAAGCCATGTTGAAGGTCCTAAAGGTTACTCTCCCATGGTACCTATTAACAAGGACAAGGTAAAGGCTGCTCTAGAGAAAAGGAGAAAATCTCGGAATGATGTGTCCAGAAAAATAGATCTGATGGATGATGACGATCTGATTGAGAGAGAACTGGAGGATGGTGTGGAACTAGCAGCTGAAGATGGTAAATTGAGGCAGGATAGGAAACACAGTTGGTCTAAACCTCTCTATGGGCAGGAACCGTTCAATGGGAAGTATGTGACAGAAAATGAGAAGGATAGAAATGTTTCAGCTTCAGAGCCTGCTGAAGAAGGGGAATTATCCTTCGATAATGGTGATTTTCATTCACCTGAGCATGGCAACAGGAAGAGGAAAGTTACTAGTCCCCACCGGCAGTTACCGCTTACAAAGCGCCAAGATGTGTTGGAAGACGAAATGGTGAGTGGATAATCAGTCACAAAAACATTTTTAATAGATTTGAGATTATCATATAATCTCATGCAGCTCTGCCATCAAATATTGAGGAACTGCTAAGAAGGCACTTCATGCATTGCTGCTTGGGAGTTAGGACGACACCTATTCGTCTGGTGTGTTAAAGTATCCAAACAAAAAAAAGGTCAGAGAATTATTTAGTTAAAGAAAGAAGAGGAGATGCTTAGAAAAGGTGATTTCCGTGCTTTGAGACAAATATTGTCACAAGGTTTTCCTCTGAAGAACCCATTGCAGTTTTCCTCATAATATATTTCAGTCTTGAGGGATGCTTTCTTGTATATTAAGACAACGTAATTCAAATGAGTAATACTTCTGAAAGAAATTGGTGCACAGCCTTCCCTTAAGTTTCATGTTCATTGTTTTTGATATCAGCAGGTCTAGGGGAGTTTCCGAAATTACCCTGGCGTGCATTTGGCTTCAGTTTTGTACCATGAATAAAAGTTGATTGATTGTGGTCGTGGAGTATCATCGGTAGTTGTAAATAGGTGTCCATGAAGTAATGAACTGTGTTCCGAATTTTCATCGGTAGTTGATCTATTATGACTTAATGTAATTGTCTCCGGAAGAACTTCATCCTTATTACCAGTACGTAGACGGTGAACTGTATCAGGTCACTTGGGTTCCTTTAAAAAAAGTCATTGTGGTACCTTTTGTAGTGGCAACTGGGGGTATGCATTTTTGTGTGGTCATGACGTAGTACTAGCTTTTTCGGTGACGCAGATGTAATTTTTTGACCCAAACATTTTCTAGCATTCAGGCACACTTGAACTACGAACAACCCATGCTAGGCACCTAGAGCATGTCTTGTGCACAACATGGAAGTAGTTTTTTATCCAAAATTTATCGGTACTCGCTTTAAGTTGGCACGTCAAGTTGTGGATGTAAAATAGGGGTGACCCAACATCATGTACCTAAAGCATATTTTTTGCACAATTAATGTTTGAACTTACTTCAGGAGGGGAACAATCAACTCCACCTAACCGGTTGTAGTTGGATTGACTAGGTATGAAGGGGAAAATGATGTGTAGGTGAAGAAGGTTAAGACGTAATGAATCAAGACTACAATTACGGTTGACAATTTACAACAGAATTATTGATAAACTCGGATGATCGGTAGTGGAGATGAGTGGAGGAAGAGATCATCCAAAAACAAGAAGAGGGAAGGTGGAAGAAGGTGATTGTCTACTATTGATTGAACGAAAATTGGTAGTAGTATTTTTCCAACAGTTATATTAGACAAGAAAACGACATAAAGTTGGTGGATTTTAGTTATGAATTTCCAAGCTAATAATAACGCATGGGAGCTTATAACACAATCAATACTTTTTATGGATATGGATTAAATTATGGGCACAATTAACGTGATAAAACATGATAACTAAAAGTCTACTTGGGTATTAAAATACAAATAATCCAAGATTCTGAAATGCTAAACGTCACCTGCGAATTACTTAAATCGCCCACGCCAATAACCGTTTTGCCATTTTCTCATTTTTACTTATATCACTTTTCATTTCACTCTTCCACCACCACCACTCTCTCTTCAACTTCCTCTTAATCATAAAAAATAATGTCTCGGAGGTCAGGAAAGGAGTTAGGGGACTCCCTAGTGTATTCGAATACTGTAAAATTTCCAATTTTTTACAATAAAAAAAATGTTGCACCACCGGGATTTGGTTGGAGAATTTGAGTCGGGTTGGGTGTACCACCGGGTCGGGATTTTAAGTTGTAATTGCGGTCGGGTCGGGATACTAATTAGAGTTTTAAGGTGTTGATAGTAGGCAAATGTTGATAAATCACGGTACGCCATGAAACACGTAAACGGTGTCATACGAATGTGAGCCCCACTATAATAGATGAGTACGATGACAATTACATTGTTTTTTGATACGTACAAGACCAATTTTCTCTGAACCATGGGTTCACCGATTAGTAAAGTTTTGATCGGTACGGAAGCAAAAAACTTGTTGATAAATCATGAGACGTTACAAAAAACGTTAATGAATGTAGGTCCCACCGTAACGGATGTGTATGAGGCCGATTACATTGTTTTTGATACGTACAATGCCAATTTTCTCCCACTAGCGCAGAATAGTCTTTACTCGTCGCCCAATAGACATCGGATGTTATAACAGACGACATCTACTTGGGCGAAGATAGCATAGACGTCGGTCATTACAACAACCGACGTATATGGGGTACTATAGACGTTGGTTGTTGGAATACCCATTGTATCCGACGTCTACACCCTACAGACGTCGACCTATAGATGTCGGGTGTTGGAATACCCATTGCATCCGACATCTATACCCTATAGACGTTAACCTATAAATGTCAGATGATATTGACAACCGACGTCTATATCCCCTCGCATATAGATGTCAACCTATAGACGTCGTCTGTATATAACATCCGACATCTATAGGTCTTAAAGAAATCAAACAGTTGCGTTTTCTGTCATTCATTCCAGACAAAAACCTAACCAAACCCTAGCCGTTTCGAGACTGAACCCTCTTCTGCGACAGATCTCCGACCGATCTGCAGCATTCTCCGGCACAACCGCGATGTCCCAACCTCTCCTCCCGTTCTCCGACCCTCTCCTCTGTATTCCTCCATCTTCCTCCACATCCCTAACCACCGTAAGAGTTTCGTTTAGTTTTGGTTGGTTTAGTTTCGGATTTTAGGTGGAGTAATGTGTCTTTTCTTTCTTGGTAAACTTCTTCTCTCGTTCGGATCCAACGCCAACTCGCACCGTTCTCCCATTTCGATTTTTGCTCGTATTTTGAATAGGGTTGGACAAGCGGACGGACGAGAATGCCGTCGTCAACAACAAGGTCACCACCAACCTCACCGCCGTCATCAAAGAGGTATCTTTTCCCGTTCGAGTGACTCGCGCTTGTCAGATTCGATTTGATGGTTATTCAGAAAATTCACGTGTTGATGATGTGTTTGTGGATTTAAGTGCTTGGGATTGATTGTGTTTGTGTTTTTCTGGATTTTTAGTTCGGAATTGTGGATTGATGTGGATTAGAAGCGGGTTTTGGCAAAATGGACGTGTTGTGTGTTCTCCCAAGTTTGTTCTCATCTCTGATTTGGGAATATGATTTGCAATAAAGACAGAAAACAAACAAATATTAGCTTTAACTTTGTAAGTGTTCATTATCTAGTTCAGAACTTCAGATCCAATTCATAGAAAAAATAGATTTGTCTTTTTTTATCCTGTAGTTTTTTTTACTTTTACCATGCAGTGTGTAGTATCATTATATTATCATTGTCATAATAGCAACGTAGAGAAAATGGCTTTAATTATCATGATCTGGCGCATGCAACATGACGATTGTTTGGTGTACTGGCCTGTTTATCAATGGTTAATTTTTTTTCTTAGTACGGGTTCATGTTGCCCTCTAACACCCAAGTGCTATTATTGCAAGTCCGCAACAAACAAACGAAAGAGTTTGTGCTGTGTGCATTGTTTATTTGTTGATAGTTGGTGGAGATTTGTGATGCATTTGGCTGTTAATTGTGTGAAATTGATTTTTTTTGGCATGTCGGATTTGGTGTTGGTTATTTATGATTTGTTTGTGGTCTTGTGTTGGTTAAAAATCATTTAGTTTGTGATTAAATGCATGGTTTGTTGTTGTATGTGGTTTATGACTTATGTGTTGTCTGATTAATCAATTGTCAGTCAAGTGTGGTTTAGATCTATCTATTTTTGGCAGATTCGAGGGAGGACGCGCGTTCGAGAAGGAGGACGTGCGTTTGCTGGTTCGTGATTCCACTAATTTTGTCTCTTAGTTTGAATTGTTGTTAGTAATTTTTCCGTTGTGTGTTGAAAACTGATGCATTGTAATATGTTTGGAAAAAATATAAATATATAAGTAATAAATTGTATGTTTGGGTCCACTTAGTTATGTATTTGTCAATAATCATTGTTAATGGGTTTGTTGGTGGCTTGCTCATGAGATAACTAAGTCCACAGATAACTTGTATTAAGGACTAGCCTTTAGCTATTTATTCTTTAATCAAGAAGCCAATTTTGTTATTTGGAAAATGTAAAATATGACTAAATGTAAACATGTGTTGTGTTTAAGTATGAGGGGTTTGTATGTATTGTGTTTGTGATGAATTGGGTGGAATAGAGATCAAGTTTATATCGTGTACTGTTATAAAATTTTCTTCTTAATTCCAGGATTTGAAGATTTTTACATAGCAAATTTTAAGGGAGGTTCTGCCAAAATTTCAAAAATAAATAAATCTCAATTGTTATTAATAACATGATATTTTAAAATAACTTAAATTTTATATTAAAAGGACTATAACATAGATCATGTAAAAAACTTATGTTTAATTAGTTTAGTGAGTTCATACATTTATTTATGTTTATTAATGTTTAGCTTAGTTAAATGTTTATTTATTTATGTTTATTTATGCTTAAAATAATTTATTTTGTTTAGTTAACTCATTGCCCCCATTAAGCAACTTGACCTTTAATAACCTAAACAAAAAATTAGACAATATTGCTAAGTCATTCATCATATAGGATTTGCATTCATCGTATTTATTATTTATTTTACGATTTCTGTCGTAGAATGTTGGCGTAAGGTACATAATCTCTTTCACTCATCATTCATTAGAAAGCACGCATTAGTTAGTATGACTTGCATTAGAACAAGAGTGAGGTGAGTGTTTGTTTGGTGCGTTGTTTGTTAGATTAATGTATGAAAAACACTTAGGGGGCAGTCACCTATAGGAGATGAGGTGGGGATTTCATCACCATTTTCTTAGCCCAAAAACCACTTAATAAAAGAACCTTAATAAAATCAATTAGATGTTGGCCCCTAGGATTTCTGGACCCATTAAGGAGAGGAAACCGTTTAAGATCGTTATGGCATGAACGTCGTTGCCCATCTAGTCTCCCTGAGATTTTAGGAACCTCCGGGTTCTTGATTTCCTACAGATTAGTGGTCCTCGATGTTAAAGACCGTTTCAGCCTGAACGTCGTTTCCCATCTAGTCTCCCTGAGATATTAGAGACCTCTGGCTTCTTGATTTCCTACAGACTAATGGTCCTCGGTGGGATCTCGAAGTTAGGCGTCGTCTATTACTAAGGACCTATAGTGGACTTTAGGCTTGTTTTGGCCTTGATTGCTTAGTTAGGTTTCTAACCTTTCTTATTCCCATGCTAGATTAAGGACTTCATCTCCTCTCCTCTGAGTCATTCTTTTCTCATCTTAATGTCTCCGAATCTTCTCATCTACGAACACATTCTTTTAAATTGAAATTTTATTTATTTCCTCCAATAATAACTATCATTTTTGTTAATGTTTAGATTGAAATGGATCATGAGTGGATTATTTCAAACAGATTGAGTGATGAGTATGAGAACAGAGTGAATATGTTCTTAGAGGTTGCCAAAAAAGATTCAAAAAAAAATGAAAGACAACGACATGACGTATTGTCCGTGCAATAAGTGTCATAATATGTCAGTGCTGACTTTTCGGAAAATGAAAGATCATTTGTTTGAGAAAGGTTTCGACCCAAATTACAGACAGTGGATATGGAAAAGTGAAAATGAATCATTTAGTCATTCCAAGAATGACGGAGACAACGTTAGTGTGGAAGATCACTTAGAGGAAATGATTCAGGATATGGCTGAAAAGTTTTCGTCCAACCCAGATTTACTTGGTAGTTTGTTGAGTGACAATGAGAAGCCGTTGTATAAGAGTTGTACCAAATTCACTAGATTGTCAGCGGTGTTGAAGTTGTACAATTTAAAAGCAGGAAATAGTTCGTCCGATGTCAGTTTCACATCAATGTTGAAGTTATTGAAAGAGATGCTTCGAGATGATAATGATTTGCCAGGTAGAACTTATGATGCTAAGAAAGTGTTGTGTCTTATGGGAATGGAATATAGGAAGATACATGCATGCCCGAATGATTGTATATTGTATAGGGGTGAGTTTGAAAACTTACATTCCTGTCCCAGGTGTAATGTTTCACGATACAAAATGAAACGTAGTGGACCGAACCACAATCAAGAGGCTGATGAGATGAAAATCAAAGGACCTCTTGCTAAGATTTTGTGGTAACTTCCGATAATACCAAGGATTATACATTTGTTTGCGGGTAAGGAGGATTCGAAGAACATGACATGGCATGCTGATCGTGAGAATCCAAATGATCAGTTGCTACGTCATCCTGCAGATTCACCTCAGTGGAAAAAAATTGATTTCGACTTTCCTGTGTTTGGTGAAGAATCCAGGAATGTACGACTTGGACTCTATACGGACGGAATGAATCCTTTCGGTAGTTTGAGTAGCATTCACAGTTCTTGGCTTGTTCTGTTTGTAATTTACAATCTGCCCCTGTGGTTATGCATGAAACACAAATATATTATGTTGTCCTTAATGATTTCTTGTCTGAAACAACCTGGAAACGACATCGATGTGTATTTAAGACCTTTAATTGATGACCTAAAGAGATTGTGGGATGACAGAGAGCTAGTTTTTGATTCTTATCGTCAGGAGTCGTTCATAATGCGGGCAATGATATTTTGCACGATTAATGACTTTCCAGCTTATGGTAATCTGTCTGGATATTCAGTCAAAGGTCATAAAGCTTGTCCAATTTGCGAAAAAAATACATGCTCTTTGCAACTAGTTAATGGTTCTGAGACAGTCTATCTTGGTCATCAAAGATTTTTACCGAACTCCCACCCCTATCGTAGGTTGAAGAAGTTATTTAACGGAAAATAGGAGTTTCAGAATCCGCCAGTTGAAATCAGTGTCGAAAAGGTGTACGAACGTGTAATGAACGTTGAATGTGAATTTGGAAAACCGTATAAACGAGCAAACGACAAAAGTAGTTGGAAAAAAGATCCATATTTTTGATCTCCCTTACTGGAAAACCTTACAAGTTAGACATTGTATTGATGTGATGCACATAGAGAAAAACGTTTGTGATAGTCTTGTTGGCACTCTGTTGAACATTCCTGGTACAACCAAAGATGGATATAATGCAAGACTTGATATTGTTGATCTAGGTATACGAGCAATGTTGGCACCATAGAAGAAAGGAGACCGGAATTACTTACCTCCATCTAGTCATACATTGTCTAGAAAGGAGAAAAGAATTCTCTGTCAGTGTTTGCATGATGTAAGGGTTCCACAAGGTTATTCTTTAAATATCACTAGTCTTGTTGTTATGAAGGATTTCAAACTGGTGGGGATGAAGTCTCACGATTGTCACACTTTAATGCAGCAGTTGTTACCTGTAGCACTGAGATCCATATTACCGAAAGATGTTAGACATGCAATAATAAAGTTGTGTTCCTTTTTCAATAAGATTTGCAGTAAAGTGGTCGATCCCGTGCAGTTAGATAAGTTGCAGAATGAAATTGTGTTGACATTATGTCAGTTATTCATTTGGTTAGAGAAGTTAAATTGTGTGGACCCGGTTTTAAGGTAGATGTATCCTTTCGAGCGTTATATGAAAGTGTTGAAAGGTTATTGTAAAAATCGTCAAAGACCAGATGCTAGTATTGTTGAAGGATACATAGATAAGGAGGTTATCAAGTTTTGCACTGGATACCTAGCAAACACCAAAACTGTTGGACTTCTGAAGAATCATCATGATAAACGTGTCGATGGTATAGGGACACGTGGGATGAAAATGTTAAATCCAAATGGTGAGGACTTAATGACAACATATTTTTATGTGTTGTGCAATTCTAATGAAGTTCAACCTTACCTAAATGAACACATGAAGTTTCTAAAGGAAAGAAATCCTTTGTGGAGTGATCAACAAGTAATAAATAGTCACAATAAATTTTTTGTCTCTTGGTTAAAAAATGTGGCTTACAAGCATGATGTATCTGAGACAATACAATTGTTGGCCTACGGTCCCCATTCTGTTATTATAAGTTACAGTGGTTATGATATCAATGGATATTCTTTCTACACAGTCTGTGAAGATGCGAAAAGTGCTGTTCAAAATAGTGGTGTCACCTTAATAGAAGAGTCATTGCATGTGTCTAGTTCTAAAGACAAGAATCTTGTATACGTCGACATGTCCTATTACGTTGTAATTGAAGACATATGGGAGCTAGACTTTGTTAAATTCAAAGTACCTGTATTTAGATGCAAGTGGGCTGATAATAAAAGTAAAGTTCGAATGTATGACTATGGGTTCACTTTAATTGATTTTTTTAAAAAAGGGTATAAAAGAGAACCTTTTATTCTCGCTTCCCAAGCGAAACAAGTCTTCTATGTGGCTGATCCATGTGATAAGAAATGGGCAGTAATTCTAGAATGGAAGAAAAAAATTGTATCAGATGATAGTTTGATCGAGTATGAAGAGACACCACCTTTCTCTAAGCAAGCACCTGAGTTGAACTCAGTAGATGAAGAAATAAATGTTGAGACTTGTATGTTTAGAGATGACGACGGTGAAGGTATATAGATTGAAAATCCATTAAGGAAAAAAACCCAGTAAAGGTGCAAATTTTCTGTTGTAACACATTGTAATAAGCATTTAATGTCTTGACTTTTTATTTTTTAATGCCTTGAGTTTATCTTTTATAGTATCATGGCTCCGAAAAAGAAACTCACTCCCTCAGAGTCTGAAGGATCGAAGACATACAGTTCACGAGGTCCTTGTCTCATGAAAGAATTCGTGGAGAGAAGAAATAGAGATGGTAGAGTTCCAATCCAGTTTGATGATTGTCTAGAGTCGATAGGTATGTTGTCTGATAATTGGAAAAATTATCTAGGTAGCTTAGCGAGGGCCAAAGTTGACATTTGTTTGTCGAGTTGGGCTGATGTAGATGAGAAGTTGAACGACACAATATGGGATACCGTACAGGTAATGATTCCATTATAGATTTCTATAGTTTTAGTTGAACTTTTGAGATATATAAAGTTAACGTGTTGTAGGAATCTTTTGAGTTCCAATCCACTGACATGTTGAAGAAAAAGTGGATGACATACATGTCGGTTCTTTGGAGGGATTCAAAAACAAATTTACAAACAAGTACATATTCGGAGACTACCAGGATAGAAATCCATGCAATGTCTATAACTTTATCACTCCGAATCAATGGGAGCAATTCAGAAAATCCAGAGATAGCCCGGAGTTTGAGGTAAGTGAGTTTAATTTAGAATATAAACATATTAAGTTATTGTTTTAAATGACAATCTAATAAACTTGGTTTTAGGCTATCTGAGCCAAAAAACCAAAAGATTAGATCTTCTAAGAAGTATACACATCGTATGTCTCGAGCGGGGTATCAAAAATTAGAAGCACAAATGATGACTGAAAAAATTGCTCTGAAGAAACAAGAGGCATTTGACTCCGGTATTAGTGAGGAGCAAGCAAGTAACCTATCTCCTCCTTCTCCCATAGCTCGTTGTGATTCTTGGAAGAGAGCGAGAGTAAACTCCAGAGGGGAGTACGTCACAGACGAGTCTCAAGTGATCGGTTCGAAGATAGTAAGTTGCATAACTTATATATGTTATTAATTCAGATTCAGTAAATTTATATTTTTCAATTGTTGGTAAATATTTTTTTAAACTTTAGGACTCTCTGAAGTTTAGAGAATCTCAAGGAGAATTTGCTTCCAATGGTCGGAATGATATTCTACGTGAGGCCTTGGGAAACGACGAACACCCCGGTCGTGTGCGGGAATAGAGTTGGACTACGACAATATTATGGAAAGACTCAACGGTCTACTTCGTCGACTGGTCATACCAAATGCCGGCAAGAGATTGCAGATTTGAAGAATACATTGCAACTTGTTTTGGAGAGATTGGATCGTGATTTGCCTACTTCTCCTACTCGTCGTAGGACCGGTTCTTCCCTGGAGACCACTCCTCCAGTGCAGCCAGTGTTCCACCCTGATCGATAATATGATTTCATGGCTCATTCTCGAGAATTGACCCTCATCAGTGGTCCCTCGTTTGGAAAGTTCGAGGATGGATCTAGATGTGCTTTATTTGTCGAAGACCCTGATCGAAGATTGGTGGGACACATGAAAGTTTATAACATCTCCAGACACCACTTCACAGAGGTGGGAGAGGGAGAAGTGAAGGTTGCAGTGGGGAGTTGCTTAGATGCTGGTGCTTTGGTGCCATTTCCGAAAGAAGAGATTGTTACTCTCGGCGATGCTATCGGTGGGTTCATGAGGTGGCCTAGTTATTTAGTAGAGCTAAAAGACAAACATGAGGTATACTTTAATTTCGAAAGACTTTAAATTTCAAATTTGTTAACAATTGTATTTTTAATGGTTGTATATATATCTGTAAGGTGTCAAGGCCCCGGAGCAAAGGGTCAAACAACCAATCTCCGATCAACATTAATTTGCTTCTAAGTAGGTGCAAAATGTTGTATCAATGTATGATAGGTAGGGAATCACAATCCTTAAGTAGTTGGGATTTGGAGGAGGGGGATAAAGGGTTGCCTACAACTTTGTACGTCACCAAAGAGGATATCATGCAGTTCTTGGCGATGGATTCATAGTATATCATGATTATCGACGTGCAAGTGAAGTAAGTGTTGTATTTGGTTTAAAATGAAGTGTATTGAATAATTTTATCAAAATTGTAATAAAGTATAATTTTTACTCTTGTAGACATCTTTATGATGTCAGAAGGTCAGTCTTTCCCGACGATCAAGTATTTGGATTATCAGTCCATCTACATATATATACGGGAATGACGATAAATTGGGCCAGCTTGGGACTCTCATGAAAGAAGAAGACAAAAAATATTATCTTCTCCCTTATCATGAGCGGTAAACTTTGTAATTCAAAGTGGAAATTTATTTTGTAATAAGCTTCTAATTATATATATAACATGGCTCATTGGATGCTTGTCATTGTATGCCCCTCGACTAATTCGGCATATTGATTTGATCCGTTGGGGTCGAATAAACCAAGAGACTCAATAAAGAAACTTCTAAATTTGTAAGTTCATTTTAGTTATCGTATTTGTAGTTTGTGGGTTTTTATTAATATTGTTGAATGAACGTTTAACTTGTGCTACTCAGGGCAATTAAGGTTTACAAAGCTTTAGGTGACAGGAAAACAACCACAAAAGCAGGAATAACATCACATGGAATGAGAGTACGTTCTCTCCCATTTTTGTTAATTAAGTTAGGAACATATATTTAGCGAATTTCTATGTTTGTAGTACCGGAAGCAGGTTGGAAATACGGAATGTGGTTACTACGTGATGAGATACATGGAGGAAATCCTCGAATTGGCAACTCAAGACGTATCCCTATCCGAGGTAACATAGATCGTTATTCACTTGTATAGTTGTAGTTTCAATATTTAGATATTAAAATTTTTACTTGAATATAATCACCTCAATTTTGGAATGAATGCCAATTGTTTATGTATGAATTAATTCCAAGTGTGTTGAATGATTGTGTATGCTTGTGTGTTTGTGTTTGTACATGTATGCTTGTATGTTTGTGTTTGTGCTTATATGTTTGTGTTTGTGTTTGTGCTTGTGCTTGTATGTACATGTGGATGAAAGTCTGTAAGTATTTGTAAACGAATTTGGTGTAGGTTATATGTACACGAATTACAAATACGATGACGAAATACAAGTGTGCAGGATGCTATTTATTTATTTTTGTCCAGGTTTAAGAATAGACGTCAGATTTTAGTATTAGCCGACGTTTATTCCTCTGAAGAAAGGAATAGACGACAACTGTATGTATCCGACGACGTCTATTCTTACAGAATTGAGGTCGTCTGTTTTTTCACCGACGTCTATACCTGAAAAATAGACGTCGGTCCTATATAAGGCCCGACGTCTATTCTCTAAGTATAGACGTCAGCTTCTACATAGAGCTGACGTCTATTCTTTAGGTATAGACATCGGATTTAGCACATCCGACGTCTATGTATAGACGACGTACACATAGACATCGGATTTGGGAATGGTGATATCCGACGTATATACCCCCGTACATCCGACGTATATTCCCTTTTTTGTAGTAGTGTCCGAACCATGGGTACGTCGCCAATTAACGATATTTTGATCGGTACAGAAGCAAGAAAACCCTAATTAGTACTAATTGGAAATTAGTAAAAAATAATTAATAATTTTGTTAATTTAGTAACTTAAATCCATTTAACGAAATTTTATTTCTAAAATTTAATTAATAGTCATCGGGTTACCGTGGAGGAAAAGGAAATTCCATACCCTTACGCGTTGCACATGCTTACGAAGAGGATGCATCACCTCGTCATCCACGTAGACGGGGTATATCTGCTTTGGTTAGGAGGAAGAGTGATAGTTTTCGTCATCGTCAGACTCGTGATGACTCCTTCGATGATGAGTCAGTATCGGATGAGGTGGAGGGTGACGACAACGAGAGTGACGATGAGGGCCAGTATGGGTTGGAGTTGGAGCGGCATGACGAGGAGAGGCAGGGGGTGTATGGTAGAGGACCGGTGCGAGAGGAGCAATATGGTACTGGAAAGCTAAATTATCTGAAATTAAAATTGCTGATTCTTTTTAGTTCCATCTTACATTCATTGCCAACTGAGTATGATCTCTTTAAGGTCTCTTATAACACACATAATAATGAATGGTCAATCAGTGAATTATTGGGCATTGCCTTGTGGGCAGGATGTGTGGTCTCATCGAGGGTGCACGCTCGGCCTGGCTGGGTGCGTGGTCGCCTTGGGACGTGTGACAGTTCTGCCAAGCTAGCGGTTTGCCTTGTGGGTTGGATGCGTGGTGGGGTCGAGGTGCACGCTTGGCTTTGCTAGGCACGTGGTCGCCTTGGGACACTAGACCAGTGTGAGCCATCTGGGACGGCTAGACCTTGTTCGGTGTCGGTTGGGGTGGTGTACTGGGTCTTGATTTGAGACACATGCGTTTGCAGGTGGGACGCGGTAGGTTGCTGGAGGCGACTTGGGCTTGAGACGCGAGGATTGAATCTGTGAGCTCATTGATGTAATCCTTTCATCTCTTAGTATTGAGTAGTAGGATTCCAGTTTTTCGTATTTTTTCCTTTTGTGTCGTACTGGCTTGATTTTATGTTTATTTTAATTGAGACCTTGATTCAACCATATTTTTTATAATGTCTATTATTCGCTTGTTTATAGTCTTGATTGATCGCTGTGTCCCGAGTGCGGATAAGGGTGTTACACTTTCTTGTTCTCTGAAGTGAATTGTGTTCTTGTAATCGGTGGATACTAGTGACATGCTGAAAACGGTTGAAAACTTGTTCAACCTCTTCAAAGAGGAAATAGAGATGATTGGAGTTGAAAACATAGTCCAAGTTGTCATTGATAATCAACAAATTATGTTGCAACAAGCATTGATCGAAATGGACTATCCAAGTCTATGTTGGACACTATTTGCAGCTAATTGTTTGAACTTGATGCTAATGCAGATTGAAGAAATGGATATAGTCCAGCAAGTAGTTGACGAAGTACTCTAAGTAAAAGATTTTTTAAAACCATGTCTTTGTGTTTTCTATGTGCAGGAAAAGACCTGGTTGAATAGAAGTTGCTCCACCTTAAGTCGCGAACACATTTCTCTCATTACAAAGGAACATAAATCAAACTTGGTCTTCTTGAGTAAAGACTTCATAAGCACTCGTTACTTCAAAGAAAAAAAAGAGGGAAAATCGTGTAAGAAATTATACTAAATCAAGAATTTGGGAAGACATGTAGGCAAATTGTGCGATTGACAAAACCTAAGTACATGTGTTGAGAGTTGTAGATTCTGACGAGAAACCTGCTATGGGATAATTGTAGGAGGCAACAGACATAAAAGGAGGCAATAAGGAAATTCTTTGCTGGGAAAAAAGATAGTCTGATCTTTTTGGAAGATAATTGATAGTAGGTCGGACAAACAATTGCACAAAAGAATTTATGCATTTGCTTATTGGTTTAACCCCAAGTTTCACATCAATGAATAGACATTTCTAAATATCCAGAAGTTATTTCTGGTTTGTTTGAATGTTTGAGAGATTATGTAATGAGAATATTACTTTGCCACACAAGGTTAACAAAGAGATAAAATTCTTTCAGAACCAACAAAAGAACTTTGGTCTCCCATGAAAGAACAACCAGACGGATCTCTCAAGCGGAGAGATCGAAGATCAACAGAAAGTAAGAGTGTGGCGGAAACGAGAGTAGAAGAAAGAAAACCCTAGAAAGCAAATAGGATTTTTCGTTATTTCCATTACTGTAGTGATAGGTATTTATAGGTTACAAAAATATTTCCTTTACATCCAACGGTCATCTCACTTTCCTTTACATCCAACGGTCATCCCACTATTAAGGTGCATCCAACGGCTATATAAGAGCCACGACTATACAGGTTTAAGAGGAGTTAGCCTCAGATGCTTGATAAGCCCAATTCTCATCAAATTGGCTTGTGAACCAGCCATGGGTTCGACGCATTTGATCAATTTGCCGGCACAGGTTAATTTGTCATGCGCCTGGTCTCTATTTGATCAAATCAGCTCAATCCAGCATGGGTAAATCAGCTCAATCCAGCTCAATCAAGTGGGCTCAAGTTCATCATGGGCATTGGTATTTCTAACACTCCCCTTCAAGCTAAGCTGACTGATGAGGCCTAGATTGGTAAGTATCCGACGAAATGCATCTTTAGGAAGAGGCTTAGTGAAGATGTCCGCGAGTTGGTCTCGAGACGGCACAAATTTGGTAGTGAGTAGTTGGAGGGCAACCCGCTCACGTACAAAGTGATAGTCCAACTCAATATGCTTTGTTCTGGCATGAAAGACAGGATTAATAGACATATGTAAGGCACTAATATTATCACAAAAAAGTGTAGGAGAACGAGGTAGAGATACTCCCAGATCCTTGAGAACAAAGGTTAACCAAGTGAGCTCAGCTGTAGTGACAGCCATGGCTCGATACTCAGCCTCAGCACTAGAACGTGAGACTGTGGGTTGCTTCTTTGATTTCCAAGAGATGCAATTTGACCCCAAAAAGGTACAGTAACCTGTAGTGGATCTTCTTGTAACCTCACATCCAGCCCAATCAGCATCAGAAAAGGCATAGAGATCCATTGTGCTTTGTTTATATATCATCATGCCTTGGGTAACAGATCCATTTAAGTATCGAAGTATGCGTTTAACCAATTTGAAATGAAAAACAGTGGGAGCATGCATGAACTGACATACATGATTTACACTATATGTAAGGTCAGGTCTAGTTAGGGTTAAGTATTGTAGTGATCCTACAATATGTCGTTATAAGGCCTGGTCAGGAAATGACTCAGTGTCTTTTAATCTATCATATTTAATTCCTAAGGGTGTTGAAATATACTTTGAAGATATCATGTCTAGTTCTCTTAGATACTCGCAGCATATTGTTTTTGACACAAGAACATGCTAGCATCAGATCTGCTGACTTCAATACCCAAGAAATAATGCAAGGAGCCAAGATCTTTCATGCAAAATTCATGAGATAGCATGAAAATTATACTATCCAACAATTTAGAGTTAGTTCCTGTGATAATAATATCATCGACATAGATAAGCAAGTATATTTTATGACTACTTTGGTTTAAAACAAATAATGAACTATCAGCCCTACTACTGAAGAAACCTTTTGAAATGAGAAAAGTACCAAATCTATCAAACCATGCACGAGGTGATTGTCTTAACCCATATAAGGCTTTATTAAGCTTACATACATAAGAGGGGTGAGAGGAGTTAACAAAACCTGGCGCTTGGCTCATGTAGACATCCTCAGCAATGGAACCATGTAGAAAGACATTTTTTACATCTAATTGTCGTATAGGCCAATCCTGTATTACTGCAATACTCCAAACAAGTCTTATAGTTGCAGATTTCACAACAGGAGAGAAAGTTTCAATAAAATCAATTCCTTCTACTTGTTTGTATCCTTTTGCAACTAGTCTTGCCTTAAGTCTTTCAAGTGAGCCATCTGCTTTAAGTTTTGTTTTAAAAACCCATTTACAACCTATTATGTGCATATCTTTTGTTTTTGGAACTAAATCCCAAGTGTGATTTTCTTCTAAAGCATGAATTTCTTCTTTCATAGCTGCATACCAGCCTGGGTGTCTGAGTGCAGTGATTATGAACTTTGGTTCCTCTGGTAAAGGTTCTACACTGTGAAAGAGGGCATACTTGGGATTAGGCTTGGTTATTCCTAACTGGGACCTGGTTATCATAGTATGAGAATGAGGCTCAGATGCACTTATTTCAACTTCAACTGGTTGTGTCCCTATTTGGACACCTGCCTGAGTTGAAGTTGAAGATTTTTCAGGAGAGGTGTCAATATTGACATAAGTAGTATCTGTATCCAGATTATTAACAATATCATTCCCATACTCAGTAGTAAGAGTATTAGATTGTGTATCTTGAGGAACATGAACTTCTCCTATAGATGGAGTATGTTGAGAGTTGTGAGAGGTGTTGTACATTGTCTCCCCTTCAGTAGGATTAGTGTTAGGAAGCTCACCTGTCTTACCTTTATCAGGAGTGGTAGGAGGAGGTAGCATCTCAGGAAGTTCATCATTGATGAGTGGTTGCTCAGGATGAGTGGGGTATGAAAGTGAAGGATGCTCAACTATCTCCATGGAAGAGGAGGGTTGAGCCATCTCATCACTGTTAGTATGGGTGGAAGTACTTTCCTCTATCAACCAATCAGAAAAGGTGGCTAAAGAGGGCTCAAATTCAACATGACATAAAATAGAGGCAGGGTTGTTAAAGGGCATGAGAGTTTCATCAAAAATCACATTACAAGTCATATAAATCTTATGTGTGATAGGATTTAAACAGATATACCCTTTATGTCTAATACTATATCCAAGGAACACACATGGAGCAGATTTGTCATCAAACTTGTTCTTCATATAATCTCTAAGACAAGAAAAACATCGACAACCAAATACCCTTAAGCAAGCATAATCAGGTAGTTTAGAAGACAAGAGTTTATAAGGAATAACTCCATTTTTTGTTGGTAGACGATTTAAAAGAAAAACAGCAGTGCTGAAAGCCTCCACCCAATATTTTTTAGGTACTCCACTATTAATTAACAGTGTAAGTCCCATATCTGTGATTAACCTATGTCTTCTCTCCACCACACCATTTTGTTCAGGTGTGTGGGGGCAAGACATTTGAAGTAGAACACCAGTGTTTTGAAGATGGTTTTGGAAAGCACTAGATGAAAACTCTCCTCCATTATCACATTGAAAAACTTTTATTCCACATTCAAAATGTCTTTGAACATATTTTTCAAAACCAAGATAACAGGTAAAGAAATCAGATTTATGTTTCATTGGAAAAAACCAGGTAAAATGTGTGTAGTCATCCACAAAGCAAACATAATATCTAAAATTGTTCCTACTTCTTACAGGAGATGGTCCCCATAGGTCACAATGTACTTTGTCAAAAGGTTTTAAAGAGTGAGTTTGAGAGTTCTGGAATGGAAGTCTTATAGACTTGCTAAGTTGGCAACTGCTGGAAATGGTAGAAGAAATAGAAGAAGTAGCTATGGAAATGCACCCTTGTCCTTGCAAGCATTTCAAAGTTTTAGTGCTAGGATGACCTAACCTACAATGCCAAACTTGTTCAGTCACTTTCTTATGTCTATTTGAGAAGAACACTTTATGATTCTTACTTTGTAGAACATATGTATCTCCTCTAGCTTTTCCAATAGCTATAACTATCCCTGTAGCTCTGTTTTTAACATAAAACTCTTCATCAGCAAATTCTATGTTATATGGAAGATCCTTAGTAAATTTCTTAACAGATAAAAGGTTATATTTCATATCTGGAACTAGCAGAACATCTTTGAGTTCAAATTTTTTTTTCAAGACCTATTTCAGCTATTCCAGTATGAGATATGGGAAGATTTGTTCCATTTCCAATTATGACTTTGTCTGAGCCATAGTATGGTTTTATAGAATGCAATATACCTTCATTACCTGTAATGTGGGTTGTAGCTCCTGAGTCTGGGTACCAACCCCCATTAGGGTCCTCCACAGTGAGTGCTGCTAGGGCATGTGGCAGTTCCTCTGGCTGAAAGACTTTGTTAAATCGATGCCAACATTTTAGGGCGTCATGTCCACGCTTCTTGCATATTTGGCACATCACTGGAGTTCTCCCTGGCATGGCTTCCTCAGACTGCATATTTTCTTTCCCTCTCAGAGATTGATCTTGGGTGACTGAGGTTTGAGAGGGTTGCTGACCTTGGGTAGAGGCTTGAAAGCCTCGTCCCTTGGAAGTGAAGCCCCCATCTCTCTTGCCTCGGCCATATCCTTGACCTTTCCCTTTTTGGTCATTTCTTTGAGTTGCAAAGGCCATCTGACTCATCTGATCAGAGTTATGAGTCATGGTTCTCATTTCATAGCTTGGAAGCATGGGAATGACCTCCGAGAATTTGGGGATAGGGGGTTTTAGAGCAGTGGTGGTGAAGGTGTTGTACTCCATACCTAACCCATTCAGGAGCCAGAAGACTCTGTTCTGATCCGTTACTGGCCGACCAATTGCGGCTAGCTCATCACAATAAGTTTTGAACTGCCTCATGTATTCACCCAGATTTTTGAAGTTTCTTTTGCGGATCATCTGTAGTTGCTGAAGTATTAGGAACTCTCGCTCGGCTGAGTCTTGAGCAAGCGAGTGATGGAGTGCTTCCCATACTTGTTTCGAGGTCTCAAGGTTCACAGCTATACTGAGCACCTCTTCCCCCAAAGTGCTTATTTTCCAAGCTTTTAGGAGACGGTCTGAGCGTTTCCACAGATCATACTGTGGATTTTGATCTACTCGAACCTCTCCTTCTTTATCTGTCACTACAAGAGCCTTTTCCGGTGTAGCGATTTCTCCGTCTACAAATCCTTTCATGCCTTGTGACTCCATCAGACCTTCTACTTGCATTTTCCAGAGCAAGAAGTTAGATCCAGAGAGTTTGACAGAAACAAAGTTACCTATGTTTAGATTGGATGGGTAGGGATAGGCTCCAGATGTGACGAGAGCGCTGGTTCCCTCAAGATTCTTGGCCATGGCGACGATCAACCGGATCTGTCTGCTGGAGTGGCTCTGATACCATGAAAGAACAACCGAACGCGACGGATCTCTCAAGCGGAGAGATCGAAGATCAACAGAAAGTAAGAGTGCGACAGAAACGAGAGTAGAAGAAAGAAAACCCTAGAAAGCAAATAGGATTTTTCGATATTTCCATTACTGTAGTGATAGGTATTTATAGGTTACAAAAATATTTCCTTTACATCCAACGGTCATCTCACTTTCCTTTACATCCAACGGTCATCCCACTATTAAGGTGCATCCAACGGCTATATAAGAGCCACGACTATACAGGTTTAAGAGGAGTTAGCCTCAGATACTTGATAAGCCCAATTCTCATCAAATTGGCTTGTGAACCAGCCATGGGTTCGACGCATTTGATCAATTTACCGGCACAGGTTAATTTGTCCTGCGCCTGGTCTCTATTTGATCAAATCAGCTCAATCCAGCATGGGTAAATCAGCTCAATCCAGCTCAATCAAGTGGGCTCAAGTTCATCATGGGCATTGGCATTTCTAACATCCCACTCCTGCCCAATGTTTGAAAACCAAATTGACAGGTAAGAAAGTAAGCATTTTACGTATGTGTCAGTATTCATTTCCAGTTCTACGTATATTGTTATTTGTTATGTCTTTACAAATAAATGAGTATATGACTTCGATTTTTCTCTAACTAGAGTCAAACTTCAAATCCTTTGGCTTCTAGGTTCTTCGCTCTTCCCTGTTCGAATTGATAATGATGAATTCTTTGTGCTTTTCAAATATGAACTTGGATTCAAATTCTGCTACTATTTTGGACAAGTGGGGCATTTTTGTACTTTCTTGTGTATGCCGTCGTCAGCTCATCAATGTGGCTCCCATCTCTATGTTCAAGACATAAAAGCGGCTGGTTTGCAGATCAATCATTGGTCGGAGGCCGATAGAGCAATCCAACAACGACCACTTTCGCATCCACCGATATTTTCCATGTTGCATTCGTCTGTCAGTTTCACTGGCCCCACCAACACACACACACACATATATATATATGGGGCCACCACTTATTGTCTGATCAGCAAGCACCAGAAGCTATAGCTATGAGTTCAGTTGGAATGGCGCACAATCTCATTCCACATCCGGGGTTACATTGCATACCACTAGAGGCACCAGCTCAACCCACCATCCCTCGAGCTACTCCGCAATCAAATGTTGTTTCCTCTACGGATCTGCTCTCCATCATTATTTTAAGGGTTCTACTGATCTTTTTAAGCAGTTTATCAGCACCCCATCGACAAACACTACCCACCAGCAGCCAGCTCCACTGCCAGTTGTAGCTACACCACCCGAGTCACCTTCACCCTCCGTTCATTCAAACACATATCAATTCAGTCCATCATTTTGGCTTTTTGTTAATAATTGTTAATATGTTTTGATGATTAATTAACATATCAATAAATTCATGTATATCTATCATTACATCACATGCATATATATGTACACATATATTTGATTTTTCTAACATTTTCAGGAGACAAGTGTTGTTCAAAACAAGAAATCGAGTTGAAGAATAGTTATGATTTATGTTTCTTGTTCTTAGGATTAAAATGTAACTTTGACACTTGAAATCATATTGAATTGCATTGCACAAACCTATAGAAGTCTCATACTTAATTTCATCTCAAATTGACTTTGTTAGGTGAGCGATCACACATAGAAACTCCACTTATAGCATGAGTTCTTCTTCAACCGGTCGACTGGTATACCATCTGGTTTGACCGGATTTAACAGACTCTTGTTTCTTTCCAAGAATGGTCAAACAATGTTCATCTGGTTCGACAGATTCTAGCAGGCTCTTATATATTGGGTCCTTAACGGTCGACCGTTTCTTTATCCCCGTTCGACCGTTTGCATGCGTCAACTGGTATTCTAAATCCCTAACCCTTATTAGGGTACTAATGGTGGTTATATGAAGAGATGGCTTGAGGTGATGCGGTATGGTGAGGTGATGGGATATGGGTGGAGTGTTTGTGATTTGATGGGAAATGGATGGGTTGGTTGAGAAAACCAACGTTTCTCTTTCAACACTTTTCTTCTCATCTTCATCTCCTCTTCCATCCACTCACCACCTCTTTTCCCTTTCCTAAGGTGCGGATCCAGGTTGTCTAGCGGAGGTCGAGCAACCAGTGGAGAAGGGGCTTAGCGTGGAAGCGACGTTGGAGGTCGACGTCCGTGTTGCTGAGCGGAGAAGGTTGCAAACGGAGCTCCGACGAATGTCAATCGTCGCGTGAAGAAAGGTATGTCGGTTCAATAGTTTGTTTTGTTTGCTCACACTTGTGGTGTGATGTGTTTGCTGGTCGGCGGAGGTCGGAGACCTCATCAGCAAAGTTCAGGCAGCAAGTTAGACCTAGCTCGGCTAGGTAGCTGTCGGCCAACGGTCGACGGGTGCCTTCGGGCGGTCGACCGAATGAAGTGTAAATGCCTGACTTTAACCAACACTGATCAAATGATGCCTTGTGGTGGTTGACCAGTTGTGCTTATGCTGGTGGGTCGGAGGAATGCATGTTGCTTTTTGGTCAACCGGGACCCTTGAGTCGGTCGACCGTTGCTTTATGCACATGTTTGGACAGAGTGTGGACTATCTAAGCGGTCAACCGCTCTTGACCTTGTCCGGCCGGTGTTTTAAATAACTTAATGAATGTTCGACCTGTGGATTGTTAGTTTGACCGTTAGATGACTTGACACTGCTAGGTTGCCCTTCGTAGTGTCCGATCGACCGGGACCCCTGAGTCGGTCGACCGTTTGACTGGTATGATTTTTAAATTGAGTTCGGATTTTGACCACTTATTGGTCAACCCGTTTCGTATGATTGTTCGACCATGTGGGTTTAGGTTATGAGCAGAGAGTTCAACTGTTGCAGGCGTTTGCTCGACCCGGTCCTATTGGGAATGGTAGACAGGGTTGCCTATTTCGGTCGACCGTTTGTGCTCAGAACTGAATGCCTACTCCTAGTGAAGTGCCAACTCTGTCCACGGAAACCTGTGTCCTCACCCACTGCGTGAGCCAGGAGGTGACGGTGGGCGAGTTGATCGTGCCTACCCATGGACCGCTGAGTGGAAGAGTGTGGGTACTTGGGATGTGCCACCTCTGTTGATCGATTGTGGCGTAAAGAAATGTAATGATTGACTCTCTGTAGAGTAGTAGACCCGTGGGATCGCGGATCCCAAGGTATGATGATGCATGGCTCGTGGAGCATAATGACCAGGCAGACTTCAGTCCGGTTACTGTCTGATGTTGTACTGTCGATGATGTTCTGGTGTTGTCGTTGATGTTGTTCCGACGATGATCCTACCGACAATGTTCCGACTATGATGCTGCCGATGTTGTTCCGGGATGATACCTCAGTTGGGCACCTACTGAGTGATTGATGGACCGACCTGAGTGACGGCTCTGTCGGTGTGGTATTGACCACGATGATTTAGAACTGATTCTTATGACGTGGAAGTGCGGACGCCCATCACCGAATCCTTGGCTTGACAAACCATGTGTGGGGTGTGTTGCGTACTCTCCGTAAGACCGTTTGTGCCTACGGTAGGTCTCTGAGGGAGACCCGATGATGATTGAGGGACTGATGTCTAGATTTACCCTTAGAGGGGAATTATGTCCTTACTGTTGATGACATGATATGCCACTAGTATGATAGGTTCATTTTATTGTACGGTTGCATTCATATAGGCGAGATTTGGATACCGTGTTTCCTTATGGGAAACTCAGGCATTGTTGTTACATTCATGTTTCAGGACCGCAATAGGTTCTCTTGGGTGGTGACAGAGGGCGCACACATTTTGGGACCAGGATCCTCTTCAGACTATTCGAGGTCATCATGATTACTTGTATTTCTTTCGTTGTATTGATGTAATCATGTATTTTGACAAACTCTGTTTTAATTGGTGCACCGACTGGTTATTTATATGAGTAACATTCCCGCTTGATGATCGTTATCTTGAGATCTTTTGATGGTTTAAATTTCAAAATTTTCCGTTATTCCAGGATGTTACAGATATATCCCATTTCGACCGATTCTAACTTCTTCATAGGTTATATCTTGACACGTGTTGCGGTTAGTGTGCAAACCAGTCGACCTAAAGTTGACTTTGGTTCGACCATTTGACACTTCGTGTTTTATTTTAATATACTTGTCGTATTTTACAGCGGTCGTATAAACATACTTCAACTAACACAATTCGTATTTTTGGCCACTCGTCGAACAGTGCCATTACGGCGGTCGTCCGTATTAAGAACAATTTGAGTATCAAACTCCCTGTTATTTTCGGTCGGACTGAATCCTTATCTGGTTCGACCGTGACCTCATTTGTTAATATTATTCTGGCCAAAACCCATAGAACGGTCGACCGTTCCTTTATCTGGTTCGACCGTTAACTTAAGTACTAGCCTTGGTGGTTCGACCAGTATGCACTTCATCTCGACCGTTCTTTTATTTACAAGAAATCAGTCGACCGTTTGTGTCCGGATTTGAGTCCTGAACTTTTCTATTTACATATATTGCTCAATTCAATTACCACTTCAATTCCAACGGTTAGATTAAGCTTGAAGCTTATAAATAGAACTTAGAATAACCTTTCAAGGTGACCAATCCTTCCTCACAGCTCTCATACTCTTACTACTTCCAAATTGCTCTCAAACTTCCTTTTGCACCACCTTCCTCATTGGCCGCCAAACCTTCACCCAAACGTAAGCGTTCAGGTAAGGACTCCACTCCAAAACCGAAGACAAACGTCAAGTACCAAGACACATGGATCCAACGATATAAAAGAATTGCCTTAAACCACCACTCTCTTTGACCCAAGAGAATGCATGTGAGGTGTCGACTGGTCATCAATAGTCGAAGGAAGTAAAATCAATCTTTAATCATGGAATTGTCACGGGGGAAGGAGCATCGCGGCAATTCCTAACCTCAAGGATATCATCCGCTCTACATCACCCTCTATAGTTTTATTCTGAAACAAAATGTAACTTAGTTAAATCAGCTAGTTTGCTTAATCAGTTGCCTCTCAACATCCATTTTGTAATCCCATCGCGGGGATAATCAGGTGGCTTGTGGAGATTATAGGATAGTAATGCAATCCAATTATTTGTTTCTACACCGATGACTCATTTCTAATCTCCAAAGTTACAACTGTTGGCCATGCTTAGATTCTTACAACCATCTATGCTCCAACTAATATCTATGATCGCGTGCATAAATGGAATGCCATCAAAACAATATTATAGCAATTTACAGAGCCTTATTGAATTATTGGGGATTTAATTTTGTGGCTATTACAGCAGAAAAAATGGGTGGTTGTGTCGCTCGTCATCAACCATGCACAAATTCATCCAATTCCAACAAGATTCAAACCTCCAAGATTTGGGAGTTATGGGAAGTGCCTACACTTGGACCAATCGACGATAATCGTGCCATCTAATTCAAGAAAGATCCTACCGAGCTTTGGCTTCTCCAGACTAGTCATGCGTAAATTCATAGGCAAAGGTTCTTCATCTTTCAGCCATTGGCTCAGATCATTTACCCCTCATTATTTTTCTCTCCATCCAATTTGAAGCAAAGAAGTCCTCCATTTCTATTACTAAATGATTGGTTGTTTGATGACTTTTTCTTGGAGGTGGTACGTGCTAATTTCACAACACGTATATATCTCTTCCAAAAAAAAGGGCTACAGAACATAGGCATGGATGGAGAAAACGGCTAAATGAATTGTGCACGTACTCTCTTTAATCATCAATCCCCTCCGTCCAATAATTGAAACCCCAGTCCCATTTCTAAATATGAAGTTCTACTACAAAGCGACCTTTAATGGAAGTAGCACTCACGTAACCAGTGCCTTTGATACGGTGATCGCAATACGACATTCTTCCATGCCCAAGCAATGAAGCTGAAATTTCGTAAACAAATTCTCCAAATCCAGGCGCACACAGATGGTCCTCTCCTCAGCTCCAAAACACAAATTGCAACCACTTTCATCACTCATTTCAAGACTTTATTCCAAGCATCAACCACTTCCATTACTACAGATCTCTTCCAAGAACAGCAAATACCAACAACTCAGCATGTAAAACCAAGTATAGAATAAATAAAAGTAGCACTCTACCACATAAACCCATCCAAAGCAATAGGACGTAATGGTATCAATGCCTTCTTCTATCAGAAATACTAGGACATAATTGAACCGGTTGTTACACGTCTGGTGGGTGATTTCTTTCTGTCTAAGACTTTACCAGCATGGACAAATCATACTCATGTTTGTCTCCTACCAAAGACAAACCAACCCAAGCATGTTTAAGACTGGTGTCCTATCAATCTACTTTATACCTCTTTTAAGATAATTGCACGAGTATTAGTTGCACGACTTCAACGGTACATTCCTACCCTTATCTCAAAAGAGTGATTGAATCAATTAAAATTACTGCAAGTGCATGACCGTGTTGAAGCGGTCAAAGGTACGGGTCGATCCACAGGTAGCACGTGTGAGTCAGATTCACGATACTTGAGTGAGGGAGAAGAAGCGAGAGATGTGATCGAAATTAAACTACAATACGTGGGAAATCCGAAAAACGATCAATTAAAACTAAACCCCTTGGGGGGTACAGAAAGAATGCGAATACGAAAATGTGTGTTGTGTGTGTGTTCAAATGTTCTCATCAAAACATGTGACATATGAAATCCATAAAACTCAAATTCACCTTTACCTCAACATGAAATAAGATAAAACATTATCATTAAAACATACAAGACAATAATTGAAATGAAGCAAATATGTTCACATGCAAAATGACTCAAATCCAACTATGTCTCCACATGAGATAATACTTATCACAATCCTTAAAACATACAAGACATTAATTTGGATAAAGCTAACATGAGCACATGCATGCACATGTCTTGTTTTCTTCTTCCACTCCATCCTTATCCTAACCTCATCATTCCCTATAAAATAGGTTCACTAATCTAAGCATGTGTTAAGCTTCATTCAAGAGCATTAGCACATCAAAGATAAGAGTGAAATCTCATTAGATGGTTATGGAAATCATGTAATGCTCAAAGAATTAAGATTAACACACACATTAATCCATCACATGATCAAATCACATTCTTCTCCCCCCTGGAGATGGACTACTCTCTACTCATCTCCACACTAAAGAAAATATGAAAAGAACATAAACCCGTGAAAGAAATGTAGAAGACTAGATTAAACAAACAACATAAAAAAATTGCATCAAAGGAAAAGATCAACACAATAAACAAGAACTAAACTAGATTAAGAAAATAAAAGACAATGGTTGCTCCTCTCCAACCCCCTTATTATACTACTAAAATAGGAAACTAAAACCTACTCTAATGGGGGAAGGAGGGAGAAGAGGTGGAGATGAGGAATTACAATGGTATTTATAGAAGAAATAAGGGTTTCTTTTTCTTCTTTTTTCATTTTATTTTTGTCTAGTTGGTGTTTGATTCTCCCAAGGTCAGGTTTCGTGCATCATTGCCTACGAGGACTTACACTATCACGTACACCTTTTTGCAGATCTGCACATATGGGATCCCTACCATCGTGTAACAGGAGTTCGGTCGATGCATCCCAAGTCAGATGACTCAAAAGCACCAGACACTAAGTCCCCTTGGACCTAATTTCCCAAGTGACATGAGCCGTGCGAGAAAAGAAAACACTTACTCACTTATTTATTATCTACACTTGATCCAAATGAAAGGAATGTGTTCTAAAATTTTTACTATTATATGTCAATTATTATGAATTTAATGTGCAAACATTTTGTTATTTGATTTTTGTATTCGTCTTTTGGAAGTGTTAAGGAAGAGGCTCTTGGTCCTTAATCGTATAGCTCTAAAAGATAATGGTTTACATAAATAAAAAATTATTCACAATCATGGTAATAACATGGAACATTAATTACCGAGTAAAGATTGTCGTGTTGGTCATCGATTATTGTAGCTCTACAAATATTTGACGACACGAGTATGTAAAAGAGGAAAATGATTGCTTTTATAATTGAATAGACCTAGCAAGTGAAACATTATGGAATTGTGTTATGTGTCATTAGTGTTTTCACTGTGTCTCAAATCCTAAGATATGAGATTTATATCTTTTCATATGAGAAGTGTTTAATTTCATTATTGTCAAAAACTATCAATGAGTATAGTGATAAAAATAATAGTTGGTTGAACATAACTTATGATGGAAAATGTAGTTAGTCAAAATATTATCATTGCCCCTCTTAATTGAGTGATGATATTAGAGGGCCCTTAATAAACCAAAGTTATAATGTGCACAATGTGACTTAAGATTAAGTTACATATTTATAACTAGCTTAAGCGATCTAGAAATGAATATATATATATATATATATATATATATATATATATATATATATATATATAATACAAAGATGACATATTTCTATTTTGTATATATTCTTAATATCATGAGGCAAGGGAAAGACACAAGTGGTGCACTTGCATCACTAAATGCATTGTGTTTAGTTCGAGTGGAACAAGGCATGTATGCTAATTGGGTAACTATAATGTATAGTTAGATACCGCTTATAGTTTATGGTATCAAGTGTTTAATATCGTTGTTAATATAGCTTAGATCTTCCTATAGGTCATACCACAAAACTGGAAAACGAGAAGCTTGATTTTGAGTTCATATGATGTGTCAGGTTTCGTAAGAAGTGAGACACATGTGGTGAATCAATAAAATCAATATGGTGTGCAAATTGACATAATTAGAATCATGAATAAATTCATATAAGATGTGTGTATTATGGGGTGTAATAGTTTCATATTACAAAGGATAATATATTACATAATATATGAATTTTCTAAAACCCCAAGAATCAAATTTTGTTGGAAATAAATCCAAAATTTGATAAGGCCAAAATCAGACAAAACAGTCAAACGTTTTCAGAGACCGGTCCACCAAAATTCCACAGTAGCTGTTATGTGTGAGAAACGGTCGACCGGATAGGACGTTTTGGTCGACCGAAATATTCCAGGAAATGTTTTGGGATTAATCTGTCGACCGATGAAGTTGTTGTACCGAAAACCACAAGGAACTTCCACGAATATTTTCTTGGTGGCAATCGGTCGACCGACTTGAGACGATGTAGGATCGAAAATTACTAGTAGTTGTATCTCATATAGATTCGGTCGACCGTTTGTGTGTCTGGTTCGACCAAAATATCACAGTACCTTTGGGAGCATGTGACGGGTCGGTCGAAGGGTTTCGTGGTCCAACAGAAACCATATTTTATTGACAATCGGTCGACCGGTGGATTAATTTTGGTCGACCGTTTGGCACGGTTTTGCTAGAATTGTTAAGAGAATTATGAAGATCATGGGTTGGATTAATTCCAATTGTGGTCAAACGGTTTTGAGGATGATTATGTGGCAAATTGTGATTGCTTTAAGAGAAAAAAGGATCATGGCTAGAGAATAGTTCATGATATAGATGATTTGAGAGGCTATAAATAAGACCTCTCATCCTACTTGTTTTAAGGTTAATGTAAATTCTCTCTCTCCTTAATCTCTCCACTAATCCATCCGAATTTCTCTTAATTAGTTAGATTTTTGCAGATTTATTCTCGTGGAGCTTTAGAGGGATTATTAGCTAGATTCTAAGCTTGATTTACAGATTGATTGACTAACTTCTTTCTCTCTAATCTTGTTTAGAGTTTGGTGAACACTTGGAGACCGATCGGATGACGATTCGACAAACAACGCATCTCCGGATCTTCTTAAAGGTCTTAGAGAACCTTTGGGTATGATCCTCTTGTCTATTTATTTTAATATATTTATATTACATAATATTAGAATAAATACAAAATTGTGTATATATAAAATTGTTGAAAATATGAAATCGATCATGTATGCATGTATTAAAATTTTAAAATATACACATACATGGGGACACAAAATCCTTCACCAAAACCCCTACACTTAATGTCTCACAACAGGAGTTTAAGGGTCCTTGACTACAACAAACTTCCTTATATTAACAGACACGAATTATTCAACTCACTAGGTTCAGGGTGGACTTCTTCATTTGTTTGAGTACTAAAACCCTATGATTGCTCTCCCCCCGAGGGAAAACCGGGGTGCATCCTAACGACTAGATAAGGCCTAAAGTTGGTATACTAGATATCTGAATATATCAAGTTCAAGACAATTTTGGGAGCTTCCTTTTACTATGCCTCTCAACGGTTTCGCACATGCTAAGCATACACAAAACACACAAAATATTTTCTTCCGCAAGCACATGACGATTTTGAAAGAAATATGAAAATTTACAGCACTAGACAAGCAAAAGAAGACAAGTCACCCAAGGATCATAGCAAGCAGATATATCGATATTAAATGCAATACACTAACATGACCTGAAATACAAACAAAAGAAAACAAAACAAAATGAGAAAGACTCGACTATGTGTACATGTAAAACACCCCCACACACTTTTTTCATGCATTGTCCTTAATGAATGTGAGCATTGTACTCCAGGAATATATGCATGAAAAAGAAAAGATTTGACCAATGTGAAGCACAAGGAAAGTTTCATGGTCATGTTGATGGACATGAACCCGAATTTCCCTCAAAACCTGTGACATACTGTAGTAGGGAGACAAATACGTAAAAGAAATGGGATCCAAATACACAAAGGTTGGGACCCACAACAATCAATGATCACCTTTGGAGTCTTTTTTAAAAATATAACTATGTACACAAATAAGTTCTCATATTCATTTGTCAAAGGACATCAAATGGAAACCTCAAAAGTGGGTTAATGCACTTGGAATGAGAACATGACACCACGCATGGCCAAAATACTCATGCGTGACCCCCCTCACCAAGTGCACATAATGCAAGGAGAGGTTCATGAATTAGACGCAAAGACATCTCATTCAAAGCATCAAACTGAAAGAGATCGAACCTATCAAGAGTTTGGGAAATATTGTGCAACAAAAGAAGATTTTCTCCCATTGCGGTACTGAAGTTATGATTGATTGAATAAGTTCAAATACCACAAGTGAACGGCTGGGTTGAAGCAGTGGCAATTACGGGTCGGTCCACAAGGAGCATGTGTGAGTCAGAATCACGATACTCGAGTGAGGGAGAAGAAAAGAGAGATGTGATCGAAACTAGTCTACAATGCAAAATCAGAAAATAAGCAATAAAACTAAACCCCTCAGGGGGTAGAGAAAGAATGTGAAAACGAAAATGTTTGTTGTGTGTGTGTTCAAATGTGCTCATGAAAACATGTCATACATGAAATCCATAAAACTCAATTCCAACTTTCCCTACACATGAAATAAGATAAAACCTTATCATTAAAACATACAAGACAATAATTGAAAGGAAGCTAATATATTTACATGCATCATGACTCAAATTCAACTATGTCTCCACATGAAATAAGATTTATCACAATCATTAAAGCATACATGACATTAATTTGGATAAAACCAACACGAGCACATGCATGCACATGCCATGTTTCCTTCTTCCATTCCATCCTTATCCTAACCTCATCATTCCCTATAAAATAGGCCAACTAATCTAAGTTTATGCTAAGCATCATTCAAGAGCATTAGCACATCAAAGATAAGAGTGAAATCTCACTAGATGGTGATGGATATCATGTAAGGATCAAAGGATTAAGATTAACACACAAACACACTAATCCATCACATGATCAAATCACCTTCTTCTCCATCCCCCATGGAGATGGACTACTCTGTACTCATGTTTAAACTAAAGAAAGCATGAAAAGAACATAAACCCATGGAAGAAATGTAGAAGCCTACATTAAACAAGCATCAAACACAAAGGAAATTGCATAAATGGAAAACATCAACAACAAGAACTAAATTAGATTAAGAAATGAAAATGCAAAGTTTGCTCCTCTCCAACCTCCTTGTTACACTACTAAAACAGAAAACATAAAAACCTACTCTAATGGGGGAAGGAGGAAGAAGAGGTAGAGGAGGGATTACAATGGTTTATATAGTCTAATACATGGTTAGGATCAATCTGGAAATAATCAGACGTCTCTAAATCACATCTAATGGTCTGGGAATGTTCCAAACCGAATACACGACCCAAGACCGAAATTTCAGCCCATTTGGACCATTTTGATCTGCCAGTGGCGGATCCAAATCCGCCACTGGCGGATCAAATGGGTCTGATAGGGTTGAAATGTTGTGTGCTACTTTATTTCTTCAATTGGCACGTGAGGTGAAGTCCTGGTCCGTTGGCTCAAATCACTTAGAGTTTAATTGGCGAAATACTGATCTGATTCAAGTCATATGTCACCATATTTTGCATTTCACAATCAGGTCCCTCCGGGTTTGCACTTGTTTCCTTCCTGATTTGCGATCCAGTCCTTGTGCATTACAAATATGTCCAGAACCTTCCAAATCAGTCCATACTTGTTATATTTAGGTCATTTTTGCTGCCTTCCTCTTCTATATTACCTAGCTCCTGAAACACTGCAAACAACACCTCGAGTAGCACAATATTGTGGGTAAAATAAAGGATATATAGCATGAATATGATGCATGCATGCTACTAATCAATGATCATTAATCCAAAGTCTCCAACCAACAGGCTTGTGGCACAGAACGAGGTCAACAACCTTATTATGCATGTCCAACTCACCAGGCAAACAGAAAGTGGGTCTCTTACCCAAGGTATTCTCTAAGGAACTCCTAATACCCTCATTGCTAATGTAGTTGTTTGATGTCTCATCATTTCCAAGATGATCATGAACAATAGTGAGAGACAAACTCTCATCAGGTCGTATGAAACTAAGGGAACTAGGGAGCTCTTGCTCCACCACAACTGAGTCCTCAAGAGGCACAATAACAAGATCATGTGGCTCAAGGACCACAGGACAAAAAGGTAAGGTACAATCCTGTGGCGACTCATAATGAATCTACTCTATACTTTTCTCGATTTGAATCGAATCGTCCACCAAGTGATCGTGAATTGAAACCCCAAGTCCCTAAGACTGACTAGGAGTTTGACTCGGAAAGAATGTGCTTTGAATTTGTGGATATGGTGGTGGTTTGATATCAAAAGATGAATCCTCATGCTGACAAGAAAGGTTACCCTCCTCACGTTCACGTAATTTCTGCGTGATCGGACTCACTTGCGTTGCCATATTTTGCATGGATTGTTGAGTGGTTTCCATGAATGTAAGGAGAGTTTGTTTCAAGGAATCATGTATGTGGTCAACTGTGAGGCTCAAGTCAGAGCTTGTGAAATTTTGGGTTTGGGTATTGATGGGCTGAGAATGAGTGCAATGATTGGGAGTAGGGTGTTGGTAGGATTCTGGGTATTCGGGAGGAGAATACTGGGGTGGGAATGATGTATAAGAATTTGAATAATAATTGTCTCCCCATGAATCCATCCCTCTCGGGTTGTATGCGGATGCGTAAATGTCACATTGACCATTTTGGGAAAAGGTGTGCTCCTACTCAGGCTCTGGGAGAACATAAGGACATTCCCCAGAAACATGAGCACTCAACCCGCAATAGTCACACGAAATAGCTACTGGAGCTACCAGTGTACTCATGTCATCTACCACATGCATAAAAGAGGCCAAAGGTTCTTGTAATGTCACACTTTGTTGACCAACATATGATTCGACATAACTAGATGGTGGTCTAGCATTCGGTGTTTCTCTGACATTACCCCAATATGAAAATTGCTCAGCCACGTAATTAAGATTGTCCCAACTATACTGGGTGTTTGTCTGTGCCACCCCAGGCAACATGGATTCAGAATACCAGGGAGAATTGTCCTAGTCCCAACAATGATATGGATGGCCGACCATGTAACCATCCATCTCGCCAAAGAACTCTCGAGTCGACCACTCTCACCACCACGAGGCCAAGCTCGCAAAAAGTGCTCGACTCGACCCTAAAACGCTAACAGAGAGTGTAAAGGGGAGAAGACTAGAAAGTAGAAGTAGGTGAGAAGAAAATGACTCAAAGAAGAAGGGAAGATTCCCTAATACTAGCGTGGGTAGAGGGTGACGGTAGAAGCCTAGTCTAAAAAACACGACTTAAACAAGCTTAGGCTGGCTATGGGTCCTTAAGCTGCACGACGCCTAACTTCGAGCTCACGCATCCTGAACATGTCTTACCTCCCTACAACGAAGACCATATACCCCAGCAAGTGAGCCAAGATCTGAACATCTCGTCTCTCCTGTTACCGACAAAGTGGGCGACACCGATTAGGCTATGATGGTCGCAACCGGATCACTCTCCTAATGCACCCAAGTCCTATTGGCCAATGTCTATTTGATTTTAGATTAAGGCTTCACTTGAGTGTGGTTTGTGGGGGCTAAGGGAGGGGTGATGAAATCCCCTACATGATATTTAAGCCTATAGGTGGTGCCCCTGAAAGATGTTTTGAAATCTTAGACTAGCAAGCAACTCAACAAACAAGCACTCATCTCACTCTTGTTACAATGCATATTACTAACTAATGCATGATCTAAACATACGTGAATAAGAGATTGGGTGCACGTACCTTATGCCAGCAATCAACAACAAGAATGTACAGAAAAGAAAAGACAAATGCGTGCAAGATCTACAAATTATGCATGACCTAGATGACAATAAGTCTAATCTTTTGCTTTGAGTTTTATGGTCCATGTTGTCTTAACAAGGTGTCATGGAAGCCAAATTAATTTTTAACACTAAAACAGAGCATGCATGACATCAACAGTGACAGGAAACAAATGATAATAAGCAAAAGACGCTACAATTGAAATAAATGTCCAAAATACACACCAGATCCGCCACTGGCGGATTAAAATCCACTACTGCCGATTTGTCTGGGGATTATGGTCCCCTAACTTCAGCAGGTTCCTTATGTGCTCCGTTAGGTCCTCCTGTGCCCTTGTAGCTTCGTCCAGTAACCAAAAGAGAAAATAAAATGGAAAAACCAAAGGAAAAAACCTACCGAAATGGTGAACTTGACTACGAAAACGATGCTCCCCGGCAACGACGCCAAAACTTGATTGAATCAGTTAAAATTACCGCAAGTACATGACCACGTTGAAGCGGTGGAAAGTATGGGTCCATCCACATGAAGCGTGTGTGAGTCGGATTCACGATACTCGAGTGGGGAAAAAGAAGAGGGAGATGTGATCGAAATTAAACTACAATGCGTGGGAAATCGGAAAAACGATCAATTAAAACTAAACCTCTCGGGGGGGTAGAGAAAGAATGCAAATACAAAAATGTGTGTTGTGTGCGTGTGTTCAAATGTGCTCATCAAAAGATGGCCACATGAAATCCATAAAACTCAAATTCAACTTTGCCTCCACATGAAATAAGACAAAACATTATCTTTAAAACATACAAGACAAAAATTGAAATCAAGCAAATATATTCACATGCGTAATAACTCAAATCCAACTATGTTTCCACGTGGAATAAGATTTATCACAATCATTAAAACATACAATACATTAATTTGGATAAAGCCAACATGAGCACATGCATGCACATGTCTTGTTTCCTTTTTCCACTACATCCTTATCCTAACAATATTATTCCCTATAAAATAGACTCACTAATCTAAGCATGTGCTAAGCTGCACTCAAGAGCATTATCACATCAAAGATTAGAGTCAAATTTCATTAGTTGGTTATGAAAATCATGTAAGGCTCAAAAGATTAAGATTAACACACACTAATATATCACATGATCAGATCACCTTCCTCTCCACCTCCCAATGGGGATGGACTACTCTCTACTCATCTCTACACTAAAGAAAGCATGAAAAGAACATAAACCCATGAAAAAAATGTAGAAGACTAGATTAAACAAACAATAACATAAAAGAAATTGCATCAAAGGAAAAGATCAATACAATAAACAAGAACTAAACTAGATTAAGAAAATAAAAGACAAAGTTTGCTCCTCTCCAACCCCTTATTACACTACTAAAACAGGAAATTAAAACCTACTCTAATGGGGGAAGGAGGAACAAAAGGTGGAGAGGAGGGATTACAATGGTATTTATAGAAGAAATAAGGGTTTGGATGGATGTGGGAGCAATCCGACGGTTGTCATAACTTTCTCTATACTCTGGCGAACCCAAGTAATCAAGTTCGAGCCACGGGAGAACTTGGGGATCAATTGGAGCAAAAGGATCTGCCAGTGGCAGATCCTTTGTGCCCGATTGGTTCCGATTTCTTTCAGGAGTTTTATTGTTATATTTTGCACGTTGGGTGAAGCCCTAGTCCACTGTCTTGAATCGATTTGAGTTTAATTGACGAAATACTGATCTTGATCAAGTTATGTGTAACAATACTTTACATTTCACAATCAGGCCACTCCCAATTTTCACTAGGGTCCTTCCTGATTTGCGATTCAGTCCTTGTGGATTGCAAATGGGTCTAAAAGTCTTCAATTCAATCTATTTTTTGCATTCAGGTCCTTTTTATTCCCTTTTCTCTTCTTTATTACCTAACACCTGAAACACTATAGCAATAACTCGAGCAACACAATATTGGGGTAAAATAAAATATACATAACATTAATATGGTGCATGATATGTTAATAATCAAAGAGCAACGTGGCTTTATACCTGGATGACAGATATCTAACAATATCTTAAAATAGCCAAAGAAATAATTCATTCTTTTAAGCATTCATGTGACCTTGACAAAGCCTTCATGGTCAACGTCTACGTTTCCAAAGCGTTTGACCGGGTGAAATGGTCATTTCTTTCTGCCATGCTGCGTTAATGCAACTTTCAGCAAGAATTCAACAATCTCCTTATGGGTTGCATCACCTTTTCATCTATTATGTCCATCCTAGTAAATGGTCAACTGCACAGACACATTCGACCTCAGCATGGTCTTCGCCAAGGTGGCCCGTTATCTCCATTCCTTTTTGCTATCTACTTGCAATACCTCTCCAATTTTCTCCACCAAGGTTCTCGTGAAGGACCATACTCTGGCATCAGATGGTATTTTTCAACATACAACATCACTCACCTCTGCTTTGGTGATGATATTCTCATATTTGAGGAAGCTTCTATTGCTTCTGTTTAATCGTTTTAAATACCGCAAGTGCACGGCCGCGTTGAAGCGGTGGCAAGTACGGGTCGATCATCAGGGAGGTGAGTAGCCTTTGGTTTTTCAGAAATCAAGTGACAACAAAAGGGGAGAAGAGTTTGTCTATGCTAATCTACACTACACTAAACTACTAAGAAGAAAAATGCAAAGTAAAGCAACTAAAGATTACTTCGAATCAAAACTAAAAGAATGTAAACCTAAGCTGGAATCAAGAAGAGAGAGACCCCTAGGGGTGTAGTGTGTGCACACATATAAAAAGACGGTGAAGAATGCATTCTATAGGCACAAATGTAGGTAGTGTTTTCATGCATAGGAAGTGTCTAAAGGTTATGGCAAAACCTATCAATCCATTCACTAACCTAGTTGATTAACATTCATATACACAAGCTGGTTATTTCAGAATCTAAACAAGCGTGCAAGTGTAGTATTCTACTCTAACAAGCAAGCATACATTCACATTTATCAACACAATCAAATTATAAAGCACTCATATCCATTCTTTAATGCATGTATGAACATCATCTCCACCCCAAAGGGGGTGGATCTACTCACTACTCATTACTCTAACAATTAAACGAAAGAAGAAAAGAAACATTCTAACTACTTTAGCATAAATCGAAGAAATTAAAGTAAGCTAAGCATGCATAAAGAAATAAAATAAGAACAAAACAATGGAAAAATTATTTTATTAGATGACTCACATTGAAGATAGCATTCTTCTCCACCTTGAGATTTTGATCCAAGGCTTACTCCAAGTAGAGAGAATGCCACCAAGCAATGGGGTAATTACAATAGAAGGTGAGGAGTTCTATTTATATCCATAGAAAAAGGTAATCCGGGACAATCCCCCGGTATGAGACTAAACAAATAGCAGAAATAGACTAAATACACACTAATACACGCTCCACATAACTCTTAGCGGATCCAGACCAAAAGTGACCAGCAATTAGCGGTCTTCAACCGCCAATTGGCGGTGTACAGTGTTCAGATCGCTCTGGATTTTCTTGTGGGCTTTTCTGGAAGGCTTTGTTTGTCTTTGATGCATGTACTTAGCTTGTTGGAGCTCCGATCCGAATAGAATTGCCAAAATACTCCCCATGATGGTGTGAAGTATTCTTGTTTGCTCATTGGTCCTTCGATCTTACGTTCAGGTCCTTCGATCTTGCATCTTAGTCCTTGAGTCTCTCAACTCAGTCATTTTTCATGCTTTTAGGTCCTTTTATGCATCTTCTCTTGAAACCTATTTATTTATGAAATTAAAACATAAAATTCGTCACGTAGCATTATTTTGGTGAAATATAATATGAGATACAAATGTAAGTATGAAATGATGTGAACCAAATACCCCCACACCTAAGTTCACTGGTGTTCTATATCCTTTAAAAAGTTCACTAGTGTTCTATATGACATTCATCAAACTTGAGAAAATGCTTCAGAAATTATGGTGGGGTAAATCTGGCAATTCCCCTCCCACGTAATGTCCAATTTCATGGTTCAATCTTTAGCTGCCCAAAAAACTTGGAGGATTAAATTTTCATCATTTTGAAGCCTTCAATAAGCATTATTTGTTAAAAATTATGGCGTATACTCACTAACACAAATTCACTCATTTCACAAAAATTATCATAAATATCTTCGCATGAAATCATATTGGGATCACAACTCCACTACTTCAAAATCCAACACCTAGTCTTCTTTTAGTCGCCTCCAAGGGGATTTCTACAACCTCACTTCCTAGAAGCTGGGTAATGGTAATCTTATTAGTATCTGGCGGGACAATTGCCTTCAAAATGATATTCCACCTCCCAACATTAAACCTAAAATGATAACCCAGCTGACCTTACACATCAAGATAAATCCTGGAACAACACTCTTATAGTTGACTCTATCCTCTCGATCAGGCATTTCTCTTACAATCTCTTCCAATATCATCAAGACCATCGGACAGAGTTGTCTTTCGTCCACAGAAATTAAATAATTATGTCGTTAAGCAGGCCTACAAACTTTTGCTGGCCAATACGTTGCAACTTACTCGAGCACCAGATCCCTATTTTCGGCTATCCAATAGTTCTCCACGGCTAAAAAAATACTTCCTCTTGTATGGTATTTCTTATGGTGCTAGTCTCATCATGGACGTCGTTGGATCAATTCATTACCTCAGTTATATATCACTCACCGTAATAACCCAAGAGCTTGTCCACTTTGCCATAAACATATGGACAGACCAACTGAATTTCTCATTGCATGTTCTTACACAAAAAATGTTTGTGCTGGTTTATCACCTTCACAAAAATGGTGGGCATAGATTTCATAATCTACTCACACTATTCCATCAACTGAAGAGGATATGTGAGATCCTAGTCCTAATTGGGTTTTGTTTGTTGATTAGGAGAGTGATTAGGGAGATTTGGATTGGACGGTTGGGATGGAGTGGAGAAGTTTGGATGGATGGTGAGGATGAAGTGGTGGAGGGTTTTTAAGGTTGGATTTCTCTCACACTCTCTCACACTCTCTCTCACGCATCTCACTCTCTCAATGCTGAGCTTCAGCAGGGTGGTGGTGATCTCCGGCGAGGAAGAGGTGTTCGGTGAGTGTTGGTCATCTTGCAAGGTGAGTCAGTTCTCATGCTAAATTCATCTCTCTTGCTTTGTTCTCTCTCTCTCAATCTGTCTCGCTCTCAGTGGTTGGTGTGGTGATTGACGACAGCGAAGGGGTTGTGTTTCAACGTTTTAAATTTAGACCGCAAGTGCACAGCCGTCGGTGAAGACGGGGCAAGTACGGGTCATCCGTAGGACGGTGAGCAGCCTCTGGTATGACCGAAATTAGATGGCAAAAAATGGGAGAAGAGTTGTAGATTACGCTAAAGCTAAACTACACTAAACTAATAAGTACGAAATGTGAAAGAAAGCACGAAAGATTGGAAATCAGAAAGAGAAACCCCTAAGGGGTGGAGTGTGTGCACATATGAAGTGAAATAAGTGATGAATGCTTGTTGTAAGCGTGTATGTGTGTGTGTCGTGTGTGTCTCTTCATGCATAGGAAGTGTCTAAAGATGTGGCAAAACCTATCAATCCATTCACACAACGTATCGGCAATTACTACTTAATTAACATAAGATTAGGCTCAGCATGATAAGTGTCTAAAGATATGACAAGACTCATCAAAGACCATAAACTCATGTGAAGAACAAAGGTAAGCACGGGAGGTGTCTAAATGTTATGGCAACACCCATCAAAACAAAGTTTCTTCAATCAAGCAAGCAAGCAAACACAAATACAAACACATAACTAACATGTAGCATATTCAACAAGAAATTTCAGTCAATAAACATGAGAAAACTAAGCATGGGAAATGTCTAAATCTTATGGCAAAACCCATCAAAATTCCCCAACATGTACATGATCAAAATACCCCCAATGAACATACAAAACATGGAAGTCTACACAATCAAAAATTCAAACATCCAAACTTCACAATATATATGAACATCATCTCCACCCCCAAAGGGGATGGTTCTACTCACTACACAATATTCTAGCAATTAAACTAAAAAAGAAAGGAGACATTCTTACTAATGTAGCCTAAGATCAAAGAAACAAGACTAAGCTAAGCATGCATAAAAAAAGACAACATGAGAACAAAACAATGATAAATGATTTTATTAAATGACTCACATTACTAGTAGCATTCTTCTCCACCTTAAGTTTTTGCTCCAAGGCTTACTGCAAGTAGATAGAATACTACCAAGCAATGGGTGAATACAAAGGAGGAGGGGGAGTTCTATTTATAGCCAAAGAAAAAGGCAATCGGGGACAATCCTCCGATATGGGACTAATACACTACTAAAAGTAGACATAAAACACCATAATACATGACCCGACTAAATCTCAGAAGATCTGGACTAATCCATACAGCCAATCAGCGGTCTTGGGCCGCCAATTGGCGGTCTATATGCTTCAGATCGGGCTCTGGTTCGAAGTGTTGTTGTCTGGCTCGATTTCTTCATGTATGATGCATCCTAATCGGTTGTGTGGCTTGAGACCCGAATCCAATTGGCAAAATACTCATCATCATGGTGTAAATTTCTTCATTTGCTCATTGGTCCTTTGGTTTTACATTCGGGTCCCTTTCTCTTGCATCTCAGTCCATAAGTCTTGCAACTTAGTCCTTTTCTTGCTTGTAAGTCCTTTTATAGTCTCATTCTCAAACCTAATTATTCCTGAAACTCAAACATAAAACTTGTTATGTAGCATTGTTTACGTGAAAGATGACGTATATAAGACACAAATATATGCATCATATGATGTCAACCAGGTTGCTGTGGATCGACGAGGTGGTGTGATCGTCGATCGAGCGAGAAGTTCGTCGGAAATCGTGTTCTAGAGAAGTGCTCGTGGGAGCATCGTCTAGGTTCTTCGAACGCTTCTTCAAACCTTCACGGTATGTCAAACTTTAAGTTGTAGCTCACTTTTGTTGTGTGAGTAATTTGGAAGTCGATGGTAGGTTGAAAGGCTCGTCGCAGGTAACGTGCAACAGATTTGTCTGCTGGATCGGTCGACCAGTTGGTGCAATGGACGACCGTTCCTAGTGAGGTTTTGGGATTCTGCCTGACGCCGGTCGAACGATGCCATTGGGTGGTTGACCGGTGGTACGTTAGAGGCAAACCTTGGTGGTTTCCGGTCGGACGGGGCCCCTTTGTTGTTCGACTTTGTGCACTATTGTAGGTCGGTTGGAGGCGTTGACCATCCAAACAATCGATCGCCCGTCATCTCGTCCGACCGATGACTTAAGTTAACTTATTCTTGGTTCGACCAATGGTGGTTCGGTAGACCGGTGCTGTTTGGATCGTGGGAGGTTTTACTGGTGGTTTACGGTCGACCGAGAGTTCTTGGTGGTTCAACCGGTTGATTATGTTGAGTGTTGGGAGATCTTACTGGAGATTTCCGATCGAACGGGTTCCCTTTGCCGTTCGACCGATTGTCAGTTGTGTTCGTTGAACCTAGGAGGTGACCTTCTAAACGGTCGACGGGTCCCTAACTTTGGGTCGACCGAACGTGGCGTTGTTGGTAGGAGGTGTTCAACCGATGGAGTGCCTCGAGGCATTTGCCTGGTTTTGGTGAGAGTTGGTCGACCGAGACTCTTGGTTCGGTCGACCGTTATTACTCAGTTTTGCACATGTGAGGTGCGTTTGGTGTGGTCGTCCTTGTGAGACGAGTTGTGGTGTCGATGTTCTTTCAACAAGTGTGCTTGTGAGCATGGGTGTTGTGGCGGTTGGGTGAAAGAGCTTTGGAGCCCCGTAACTGTTGTGAGAGTTGCGGTTGGGTGAAAAGGCCCTGGAGCCTAGCTAGTCTGTGCGGGGTTGGGTGAAAAAGCTCTGGAGCTCCATAGTGCGTTCGGGTTGGGTGAAAAAGCCCAAGAGCCCGAGCAAGGACCGCGTGATAAGGGTTGGGTGAAAAAACCCTGGAGCCCTTAGAACGTTCGGGTTGGGTGAAAGAGCCTTGGAGCCTTAGTCGTGTCGCGGTAGCAGTGGTTGGGTGAAAAGGCCCTGGAGCCCAACTTGACGGCGTTGTGTGTTATTGTGGTTGGGTGAAAGGCCCAGGAGCTCAACCTTGTGTATATGCTTTTCTTAGTGTATAGAATTCCATGTTAGAGTATTTCAGTTTCATGCATTTGTAGAGTTTGGCATACGGGTTTCCTTTTGAAAACTCAGGCATTGTTGCGTGTTTACCTTTTAGGTCGTGTCCGACGTTTGGGGTGGGTACTGAGGAGAGGGGCGCCGCTACCACATCCTACTTTCTCTCATTTTGAGGTCAGAGTGATTACTTGTACTTTTGTATAGCTTTTTGATGTAATCACACTTTTGAAACACTCTGATATATATATTATATATGTTGGTGCACACATTTTTCTTGTGTTTTGTGTAATATCCTCTGTTGATTGGTTTTTTTAAAAGTTTTAATTTTCCGCTGTTGAGGATGTTACAACTTGGTATCTGAGTGGTCGGTTCCGGTGTCCTTATCCAAAGAAACCACCCATAGAGTTATAGAGTTTGCATTAGTTCATGCATTCATGTTTTGACGTGTATTGTCTTGTTTGTGTATAGATGCCTCTGAGACGTGTGAGACCTCCCCCACGAGACCGTAGCACTGGCGATGATACTAGGGGCAAAGACTGGGCATAGGAGCGACGGATGCTGTATGACACGGTGGAGCGACTGGGTGCGATGTTGGATCTTCAGTCGGGCAGAGGAGAGCCTGTAGCGGCAGGAGTGATGCTCCACCGCTTTATGAGACAACACCCGCATACTTTCGATGGTAGAGGCAATTCTGAGGCTGCTGGGGACTGGGTCTTGAAGATCCAAGAGATTTTCCATGCGATAGAGTGCCCTCCGGAGAGGAAGGCGGGCATGACAACCTAAGTGTTGGGCGGAGACACGTCCAACTGGTGGAGAACCACATCTGCAGTGGTTTTTGAGGGTAGAAGCGACATCAGCTGGGAGGACTTTTTGCGTGAGTTCAATGAGAAGTATTTCCCATAAGCAATATTTCCCAGTTCATAACCCATGAGCAGGGAAAGATTACCCTTGTAGAGTATACCCGGAGATTCAACGCACTGTAGCGTTACTGTCTGGAGATTTGTGTGACGCTTATGCAGCGGGCGAGGAAGTTTGTATGGGGGCTCAGGAAGCAGCTCCGTACTCAGGTGACGTACAATATGCCACAAACTTTGGCCAATGCCGTGAGGTTGGCCACGATCATCGATCAAGACTACCAGCAGAATTATGCTGCGACCATGAGACCACAGGGGAAAGTCAGTGGACGTCCAGGAGCTCCACTAGCAGGGAATCCAGGCAAGAGGCCCCGGATTGGAGGAAGTGGGACACACCAGCCTAAGGTGTGCAGGAGTTGTGGTCGAATTCACTCCGAAAAGTGTTGGGGTCGTTCTGGGGTTTGTCATGGGTGTGGCAAGCCAGTCCATTTTGTCAGGGATTGTCCAAGTGGGCCGAGCGGGTCCAGCATACATCTAGGACCGTCAGCAGCAGGCAGAGGCGGAGGTCGTCATCCTTTTGTGCCTCCACAGCTGGGTTTGAGGACTGGATGGGTCTTTACCATCCAGGCAGATGAGGCGAGGGACGCCAACACTGTGGTGGAAGGTACACTTTTTGTTGCTGGGTTGGTTGCTAGCGTGTTGTTTGATTGTGGGGTCACACACTCATTCATTTCGGAGCAATTTGCGAGCGTGTTGGGTTGTACCCTTGCGATGTTGACTACCACGTTAAAAGTTAGAACACCCTTGAGTTTGGTGGGCACTGTAGGGAGCTTCCTCCTCGGCGTCACAATTGTTTTGGAAGATCAGGATTTTCCGGTAGACCTGATATTACTGCCGATGGAGGACTTTGACATCATACTGGGGATGGATTGACCATCCCAGTACGATGTGCGAGTCTTGTGCCGGGAAAAGAAGATTCTGATCCCGAGGAAGGGTCTACCTAATGTGCTGATATGGGGGACGAAGGATAGAGGTGGCAGAGTAGTCGTGTCAGCACTGAGGGCACAGAAGTTGATGCAGCATGGTTGCAGAGCTTTTTGTGGCCACCCTAGTAGTTCCATATCCAGAGGTGAGGAGGTTGGAAGATATAGAAGTAGTTCAGGATTTTGCTGAGGTCTTTTCTGATTCTATCACTAGTCTGCCGCCTCACAGAGAGATTGAGTTCGGTATTGATTTCGTAACGGGGCCTACGCCGCAGTCAAATGCGCTATACAGAATGACACCTGCTGAGTTGGGAGATCTGAGGAAGCAGTTGCAGGATTTGATAGATAATGGGTTCATCTGACCTAATGTCTCGCCTTGGGGAGCGTCGGTACTCTTCGTGAAGAAGAAGGATGGATCGTTGCGGATGTGTATTGACTACAGGATGCTGAACAAGGTTACCATTAGGAATCAATATGCTTTGCCTAGGATCGAGGACCTGTTTGACCAAGTACAGTCAGTGAAGGTGTTCTCGAAGATTGATCTGTGATCCGATTACCATCAGTTGAGGATCAGACGGGCAGATGTGCAAAAGACAACTTTGTGATTGTCTTCGTGGATGACATCTTGGTCTATTTGCCAGATGTGTAGTAGCACTGGGAGCACCTGAGGATAGTCCTTAGTATATTGAGGGATCAACAGTTGTATGCCACGTACCAGAAGTGTGAGTTCTGGCTTAGCAGTGTTTCTTTTCTGGGACACATTGTATCGGGAGCTGGGATATCAGTAGATCCAGCGAAGGTTGAGGCTGTGACGCAGTGGAGAGCCCCGACTAGCGTGATGGAGATCAGGAGTTTTGTGGGTCTGGCAGGTTATTATCGCCATTTCATCCAGGATTTCTCTAGGCTTTCTTCACCTCTGACGACTTTGACGCAGAAGGGCGTCAAGTTTGTTTGGTCCAAGAAGTGCGAGTACAGTTTTCCAGAAATGAAAAGTCTATTGATGACTGCTCCAGTTCTGACACTTCCCAGTGGCAGCGAGGGGTTTGGGATTTATAGTGATGCGTCAGGCGTTGGTTTGGGATGCGTACTCATGCAACACGGGTGGGTTGTTGCGTACGCTTCGAGACAACTGAAGGTGCACGAGAGGAACTACCCCACTCATGATTTGGAGTTCGCAGCAGTGGTACACGCATTGAAGACCTGGAGATTATCTGTATGGCAAGCAGTTTGAGGTCTTCACAGATCATTAGAGCCTGAAGTACCTATTTTCGCAAAAGGACCTGAATATAAGGCAACGTAGATGACTCGAGCTCCTTAAGGATTATGACTTCACCATCTCGTATCGTCTGGAGAAGGCAAACTCGGTTGCAGATGCTTTAAGCAGGAAAGTAGAGGTTACCGCAGTAGGTCTTTGTATCCAGGAGTGGAAGCTGCTAGAGGATTTGGCTGAGTGGAAGCCACTCGCTGATGAATCACGGGTTGCAGTGATTGATGGTCTGAGAGTGGAGCCTCAGATGGTCTTGAGTATCGTCCAGGCTCAGAGTTCAGATGATGAGTTAGCTGGGTTGTTGCAGTTAGTTGCCACAGATGGATCAGACTTCTGTGTAGGAGTCGATGGTTGACTGAGATTCAGAGGTCGTGTCTGGGTGCCGAAGGGGGGAGATCTGAGAAATGACATCTTGGAGGAGGCACACAGATCCCGTTATTCTATCCACCCGGGAAGCACGAAGATGTATAGAGATCTTCAGAGAAATTTCTGGTGGAAGAGGATGAAGACGGAGATAGCAGAGTTTGTTGACAGATGTCTGGTTTGTCAGCAAGTGGAGATTGAGCATCAGAGACCCACAAGACCGATGTAGGGGATCGAGCTTCCAGAGTGGAGGTGGGAGCATGTGATGATGGATTTTGTCACCGGGTTGCCGAAAACGAGAGGATTCTATGATGAGATTTGGGTTATCGTCGATCGACTGACCAAGTCGACACAGTTCTTAGCTATCCGGACCACCTTACCTTTGGAGGGTCTAGCTAAGTTGTATATTGAGGAGATCGTCGTACTTCATGGAGTGCCAGTGAGTATCATTTCTGACCGAGATCCTAGGTTCACTTCCAGATTTTGGGGAAGTTTGCAGCAGACTTTGGGGACTCGACTGAAGTTCAGTACAACATTACACTTACAGACAGATGGTCAGTCTGAGAGGATGATCCAGACTCTAGAGGATATGTTTAGAGCTTGTACTCTGGGGTGAGCATGACACTGGGATGAGCATTTTTCGTTAACAAAGTTCGCCTACAACAACAGCTACCATTCGAGTATTGGGATGACACCGTACGAGGCTCTCTACGGGAGACCCTGTAGATCATTGGTATGCTGGAGTGATGTAGGTGAGAGACAGTTAGTTGGGCCTTAGATAGTGCAAATGTATGCTGAGAAGTCGACGTGATCAGGTAGAGACTAGCGACAACTTAAAGCAGGAAGAAGAGCTACGCGGATAGGCGTAGCCGTGTGTTGATTTTTGAGGTAGGCAATCACGTCTTCCTGAAGATTTTACCATCTCAAGGAGTGATGAGGTTCGGGAAGAAGAGGAAGCTCAGTCTGAGGTATGTCGGGTCGTTTGAGATTCTCGATTGTATCAGAGATGTTGCCAACAGGGTTGCGCTGCCATCGTAGTTTTCGGGTCTTCACAACATCTTCCACGTTTCGATGCTGAGGAAGTACGTAGCATATCACACTCATGTGATTCAGTTAGAGGTTCCAGAGATCCGTCAGAATTTGTCTCTCAAGGAGAGACCTGTGGAGATTGTGGATCGGATGGAGCATCAGCTCAGGAGGAGGATCATTCTGATGGTGAAGGTCAAGTGGCAACACCATAGTGAGCGAGAGACCACTTGGGAAATCGAGGAGGAGGTCCGAAAGAAGTTTTCGGAGCTGTTTGGTGAGCTCTGTTCTAATTTTGAGGACAAAATTCTTTTAGGAGGGTGGATTTTGAGATCCTAATCCTAATTGGGTTTTATTTGTTGATTAGGAGAGTGATTAGGGAGATTTGGAAGGGACAGTTGGGTTGGAGTGGAGAAGTTTGGATGGATGGTGAGGATGAAGTGGTGGTGGGTTTTTAAGGTTGGATTTCTCTCACTTTCTCCCACACTCTTTCACTCTCTCTCACGCGTCTCTCGCTCTCAATGATGAGGTCCGGCTGGGTGGTGGCGATCTCCGACGAGGAAGAGGTGGTCGGCGAGTGTTGGTCGTGTTGCGAGGTGAGTCGGTTCTCAAGCTTAATCCGTCTCTCTTGTTTTGTACACTCTCAATCCGTGTCCCTCTCAGTGGTTGGTGTGGTGTTCTAGAGAGAAGTGCTCGTAGAAACACCGTCGAGGTTCTTCGAATGTTTCTTCAAACCTTCACGGTATGTCAAACTTGTTGTTTGAGTAATTTGGAAGTCGTTAGTAGGCCGAAAGGCTCGTCGCAGGTAACGTGCAGCAGATTTGTCTGCTGGATCGGTCGACTAGTTGGTGCAACGGTCGACCGTTCCTAGTGAGGTTTTGGGATTCTGCCTCGCGCCGGTCAAACGATGCCCTTGGGCAGTCGACCGGTGGTGCGTTAGATGCAAACCCTGGTGGTTTCTGGTCGGACGGGGGCCCCTTGCCATTTGACCATGTCCATTGTTGTAGGTCGGTTGGAGGCGTTGACCATCCAAACGGTCGACCGAACGAACAAACAATAAGTTAACTTAAGTCATCGGTCGAACGACTCAACGGTCGACCACCCGTTGACTCGTTCGACCGATGACTTAAGTTAACTTATTGTTGGTTTGACCGGTGCTGTTTGGATTCGTGGGAGGTTTTACTGGTGGTTTACGGTCGACCGAGAGTTGTTGGTGGTTCGACCGGTTGATTATGTTGAGCGTTGGGAGATCTTACTGGAGATTTCCAGTCGAACGGGTCCCCATTGTCATTCGACCGATTGTTAGTTGTGTTCGTTGAACTGGGGAGGTGACCTTCTAAATGGTCGACCGGACCCTGACTTTGGTTAGACCGAACGTGGTGTTGTTGGTAGGAGGTGTTCGACCGATAGAGTGCGGGTCAAGGCATTTGCCTGGTTTTGGTGAGAGTCGGTCGACCGGGACTCTTGGTTCGGTCGACTGTTATTGTTCAAATTTGCACATTTGAGGTGCGTTTAGTGTGGTCGTACTTGTGAGACGAGTTGTGGTGTCGATGTTCTTCCGGCAAGTGTGCTTGTGAGCACGGGTGTTGCGGTGGTTGGGTGAAAGAGCCATGTAGCCCCGTAACTATTGTGAGAGTTGTTGTTGGGTGAAAAAGCCCTCGAGCCCAGCTAGTCTGTGCGGGGTTGGGTGAAAAAGCTCTGGAGCTCTGTAGTGTGTTCGAGTCGGGTGAAAAAGCCATAGTGCCCGAGCAAGACCGCGTGATAAGGGTTGGGTGAAAAAGCCCTGGAGACTTAGAACGTTCGGGTTGGGTGAAAGAGCCCTGGTCGTGTCGTGGTAGCTGTTGTTGGGTGAAAAAGCCCTGGAGCCCAGCTTGACGACGTTGTGTGTTGTTGTGGTTGGGTTAAAAATCCCTAGAGCCCAACATTGTGTTTATACTTTTCTTAGTGGATAGAATTACATGCTAGAGTATTTCAGTTTCATGCATTTGTAGAGTTTGGCGTACGGGGTTTCCTTCTGAAAACTCAGGCCTTGTTGCATGTTTACCTTTCAGGTCGTGACCAGCGTTAGGGGATGGGGACCGAGGAGAGGATCACCGCTACCAGATCCCGCTTTCTCTCATTTTGAGGTCAGAGTGAATACTTGTACTTTTGTATAACCTTTTGATGTAATCACACTTTTGAAACACTCGGATATATATATTATATATGTTGGTGCACCCGTTTTCCTTGTGTTTTGAGTAATATCATCTGTTGATTGATTTTTTTAAAAGTTTTAATTTTCCGCTGTTGAGGATGTTACAGGATAACCCAGGATTTCTCATCTTATCTTACCGCCTTTTTCTGTTCTAAGTGGTTTCTAGTTATCTTGGAAAGAAAGATATGCAAGACTATATAATGGCGATCATGTACATCAAAATGCTAGCCTACTTACCACACAACGTGCTATAGGTCTAGCCAGATCTCAACTCACTTCTATTCACCAAACAAATCAGTATGTACCATGATATTCTTTTAATACAATGAGCACAATGCTCCAAAAAAATAACACTCACGTTGTGATTCCTTATCATCTATTCATTTGCCCGTACCACCAAACCATTTCTCCATTTTCATTTCCATCTTCTCTTACCGACTTGGGATCTCCTGTCTCAATTTCCCACTCTCTCCACAGCTGAATTGTGATAACAAAAGGAGCACTATTTTACAACAACTGTTAGCCCCTAACCCTTGCTTAGTGGCTAATCCCGGGTTTAGTGGGGGATTAGCATGGGGAAGAGGAGGGGAATAGTGTCTGGCTGTGTGGTGTGATGGGGTAGGAGTGTAGGGTGATGAGTTGGTTGGGTTTTGTGCTTGGTTGGAGAGAAACCACACCTATCTCTCACTCCCTCTCTCACTCTTGCATTCTCTCACCCTTTCTTCCTCTCTTCCGGCGACCAAGAGGTGTGGAGGTTGCTCCGACGTGAGGCGCGGAAGTCGGTGTGCGAGGAGGTGCACGTGCGGTCGCAGATCGGAGGTGGGTTTGCGGGTCCTCCGGCGGGCGTCGTTGATCTCCTTCTCGGGGTATGCCGCTCCTTAGTGTGTTTTTGTTGTTAACCCTTGTGGGGGGGTTGTGTTGGTCAGGGGAGGTCGGAGACCTTCCCGGCGACGAGAACGACGTAAATCCTCGGCTGACACGAGGTTGAAGACGACCAACGGTCGACCGAGTTCCTTCGAGCGGTTGACCGATGTAGTGTTTTTACCCGACTTTAACCTTCACTGGTCGAACGATGCCTTGTGGCGGTCGACCGGTAGTGTGTTTTGCTGGTGAGTTCGGATTGCCTGTCGGTTTTCGGTCGACCGTCCCTTCTTTTGGGATCGACCGGAACTTAAGTGTACTTGATGATTTTGCATGTTGTTCAACCGTTTTCAATATATCGTTCGACCGTTATGTGACGTAGACTATTAGGATGACCCTGGTAGTTTTCGGTCGACCGGGACCCATGAGTCGGTCGACCGAATAGTCTTTCGTGATTTTGACCAACTCCAGATTTTGACCTCGTATTCGGTCGACCGGTTTTAGACTTCTGTTTGACCATTTGGACTTACGTGACGCGCAGAATAGTTTGACCGTTGTAGATTTTCGGCCGACCGAACCTATTGGGGACGGTCGACCAGTTAGGCTTTTTCGGTCGACCGTTTGTGTGCAGAACTGAATTCCTGTTCTTGTGATCGTGTCAACACTGGGATGAGCACCAGCCGTTGATAGAGTTTGCCTACAGCAACATCTACCATTCGAGCATTGGGATGGCACCATACGAGGCCTTGTACGGGAGGCCTTGCAGATCACCGGTATGGTGGAGTGATGTGGGCGAGAGGCAGTTAGTGGGGCCAGAGCTCGTGCAGATGTATGCAGAGAAGGTGTATGTAATAAGGAGGAGATTGGCCACAGCACAGAGCCAACAGAAGAGTTATGCTGACAGACGCAGACGGGTGTTGAGCTTTGAGGTTGGTGACCATGTGTTTTTGAAGATCTCCCCCGCTCGAGGAGTGATGAGGTTTGGGAAGAAGGGGAAGCTCAGTCCGAGGTATGTCGGACCGTTTGAGATCCTAGACCGAGTGGGAGAGGTTGCCTACAGGATTGCATTGCCACCGCAGTTTTCGGGTCTTCACAATGTCTTCCATGTATCGATGTTGAGGAAGTACGTTGCAGATCCAGCTCACGTGATTGAGATTGCAGTACCAAAGATTCAGCAGGACTTGTCGCTCGAGGAGAGACCAGTCGAGATCGTTGATCGTATGGATCACCAGCTCAGGAGGAAGACCATTCCGATGGTGAAGGTCCGGTGGCAGCATCACAGTAAGCGTGAGGCCACCTGGGAGATCGAGGAGGAAGTTTGGAAGCAGTACCCAGAGCTTTTCGGTGAGTTGTTGTATTGATTTCGGGACAAAATCCTTTTAAGGAGGGTAGGTTGTTAGCCCCTAACCCTTGCTTAGTGGCTAATCCCGGGTTTAGTGGGGGATTAGCATGGGGCGGAGGAGGGGAATAGTGTCTGGCTGTGTGGTGTGATGGGGTAGGAGTGTAGGGTGATGGGTTGGTTGGGTTTTGTGCTTGGTTAGAGAGAAACCACACCCATCTCTCACTCCCTCTCTCCCTCTTCCGTTCTCTCACCCTTTCTTCCTCTCTTCCGGCGACCTGGAGGCGTGGAGTTTTCTCCGACGTGAGGCGCGGAGGTCGGTGTGCGAGGAGGCGCACGTGCGGTCGCAGATCGGAGGTGGGTTCGCGGGTTCTCTGGCGGGTGTCGTTGATCTCCTTCTCGAGGTATGCTGCTCCTTAGTGTGTTTTTGTTGTTAACCCTCGTGGGGGGGGGGGGGGGGGGGGGGTTGTGTTGGTCGGTCGGAGACCTCCCCGGCGACGAGAACAACGTAAATCCTCAGCTGCCGCGAGGTTGAAGGGGACCAACGGTCGATCAGGTTCCTTTGAGCGGTCGACCGATGTAGTGTTTTTACCCGACTTTAACCTTCACCAGTCGAACGATGTCTTGTGGCGGTCGACCGGTAGTGGGTTTTGCCGGTGAGTTGAGATTGCCTGTCGGTTTTTGGTCGATCGTCCCTTTTTTTGGGGTCGACTGGAACTTAAGTGTACTTGATGGTTTTGAATGTTGTTCGACCATTTTCGATATATCGTTCGACCGTTATATGACGTAGACTATTAGGATGACCCTGGTAGTTTTCGGTCGACCGGGACCCCTGAGTCGGTCGACCGAATAGTCTTTGGTGATTTTGACCAACTCCGGATTTTGACCTTGTATTCGGTCGACCGGTTTTAGACTTCTGTTCGACTGTTTGGACTTAAGTGACGCGCAAAATAGTTCGACCGTTGTAGAGATTCGGTCGACCGAACCTATTGGGGACGGTCGACCAGTTAGGTTTTTTCGGTCGACCGTTTGTGTGTAGAACTGAATTCCTGGTCTTGTGATCGTGTCAACTCTGTCCACGGAAACCCGTGTCCTCGCTTAGAGAGTGAGCCGGGAGGTGACGGCAGGTACATTTTCGTACCGCCCAGGGACCGCCGTGTGGAAGAGTGTGGACACTTCGGTCGCGTCACCTCTCTATTGAGTAGCAGACCTGAGGTATCGTGGATCCCAACGCGTGTGACGCATGGCTGGTGGAGCATGATGACCCTGCAGACTACGGTCTGGACCCGTCCGATGTTGTGTCGGACGTATGTTGTACCGCCGAGGGTGTGCCGGCGATGCCGCCAAGGTTTTTGCCGGCGATGACGATACCGACGATGGTCCAGCTTGTGGTTGTGTCGTCCGATGTTGTGTCGGACGTATGTTGTACCGCTGATGTTGTGTCGGCGATGCCACAGATGTTGTGCCAGCGATGATCCCCGATTGGGCACCTATCCTGGGATGTTGACCGACCGGGCTACGGCCCCGTCAAAGGTGGTGTAGACCACGTGGTTCCTTGCGCGGAAGTGCAGACGCTCCTCAGCGATCCCTTAGGCTCGTGTAGTCGCGTGTGGGGGGACGCATCGTGTACTGTCCGTAAGATCGTATGTGCCTACGGTAGGTTTCCGAGGGAGACCCGTTGTTGTTGCTGGACTGATGTCCTTGTGGACCCTGTTGAGGGTCGTTGTTGTTGGACTGAGGTCCCGTTTACCCTATTGAGGGACTTGATGCATTACAGATGTGACATGACATGCTACTAGTATAATAGGTTCATTTACCGTACTATTGCATGCATATAGGTGAGCTTGGCATACGGAGTTTCCTAATGGGAAACTCAGGCATCGTTGTTTGATTCATGTTTTAGGACCGCAGTAGGTTCTGTCGGGTGGTGACAGCGGGCACACACATTTTGGGGCCAGGATCCTAATCGGACTCTTTGAGGTCGTCATGATTGCTTTACCAGTCTTTTCATTGTATTGTTGTAATCACGTCTTTTGACAAACTCTGTTGTATTATTGGTGCACCGACTGTTGATTTATATGAGTAACATTCCCGTTGATGACTTTATCTGAGTAATCTCTTGATTGTTTAAATTTTTAAATTTCCGCTGTTTCAGGATGTTACAACTTGGTATAAAAGTGGTTGGTCCCTATGTGTGGCTCCCAAAGAAATCACCCCAGTGTTTTGGTGTAGGTTGCACTTTACCTTTAGCATGCATTCATGACTAATTTTGGATGTTTTCTTGTGCCAGATGCCTCCGAGACGTGTGAGGAACGTCACGAACGAGCGTGTTGCCAGTGATGTCACTGAGGGCGCTACCTGGGATAGGTTGAGCGAGTTCCTTAAGCGTCTGGCAGCAAGAGCGGAGCAGACAGGGACAGGTGCGGATCCATATCGCTTCATGAGGCAGCACCCGCATAGTTTCGATGGCAGGAGTGACCCTGTGGCTGCGAAGGACTGGGTCTTTAAGATCCAGAGAATTTTCCAGGCGATCAGTTGTGTACCGGAGCGGATGGTGAGCCTGGCCACCTATGTGCTGGATGGAGAGACAGCAAACTGGCGGAGGACCACATCTGCTGTGGTGTTTGCTGACCGAGTTGACGTGAGCTGGGAGGAATTTCTTGAGGAGTTCAACCAGCAGTTCTTTCCGCAGCACGTCAGAGACAGGAAGAAGGAGGAGTTCTTGGCCCTCGAGCAGAAGGAGATGTCCTTGGCTAGTTACATCAGCAGGTTTAATGCCCTTGAGCGTTATTGTTCTGAGACTTACGTGACGCCCAAGCAACGTGCACAGAAGTTCATCAAAGGGCTGAGGAAGCATCTCAGGTCGCAGGTGATTACCAGAATGCCGCAGACCCTAGCAGATGCGGTGAAGTATGCGACTATCATCGATCAGGACTACCAGAAGAATTACCAGGAGGCGCGGAAGCCGCCAGTGAGCACGGGTGGACGTGTAGTTGGACGTTCCACTGGGTGTGGGATCCTAATCCTAATTGGGTTTTGTTGGTGATTAGGTGGTGATTAGGGGGAATGATGATGGATGGCTTGGATTGAAGATGGATGGATGGAGGGTTGAGATGGAGAGGTGATGAGATGTGTGGTGGAGATGGAAGGAAGGAAATGGATGGTGAGGATGTGTTTTGGGGAGATATTTAGGAGTTTTCCCTCTCCCTCTCTCTCCCTCTCGTTGCTCTCTCTCCCTCTCTCACTCACTCGTGATTCTCTCTCTCCTACAGTGGTGCTCCGGTGAAGAAGAGGTGATCTCCGGCGAAGTCGAGTTCGGAGCCGTTGTGGTGGAGGTGAGTTGGTCGGTTGTTAGCTCATCTCGTGGTTTCCGTTGGTTCTCTCTCCCTCTACCTAACTCGTGTTCTGTGGTCATGGTTGGGTGTTGGAGGTTGCCGGAGGTGGTGTTGTGTTTGTGGATCGTCGAGGAGGCGATTGATCGTCGTTTGGACACGAGGTTCGTCGACGGATCGTGATTTGGGGAGACGTGCTCGTGGAGGCGTCGTCGCGGTTCTTCAAAGGCTTCTTCAAGCCTTCCGGTATGTCAAGCTCGCTCACTTAATTATCGTGAGTATTTGGAAGTCGACGGTAGGCCTTTCGGCTCGTCGCGAGTAAATGTGCAGCAGATTTCACTGCCAAATCGGTCGACCGGTTGGTGCAAACGGTCGACCGTTCGTGAAGAGATTCGGGTTCGGCCTCAAATCGGTCGAACGATGCCCTTGGGGGCGATCGTGCGTAGGAGGCAAGCCTGGTGAGATTTGGTCGACCGGGTCCCCTTTGCCGGTCGACCGTGTGCACCGTCATGGGTCGGATAGGGCGTTGACAATCTAAACGGTCGACCGCCTCTATGACTTCGTCTGACCGTGACTTCAGTGGTTGGAGTGGTCGGTTCGACCGAATTTGGTTCGTGGGGAACGCTCTGGTGGAATTCGGTCGACCGAGGCTAGCTCGGCGTTCAACCGGATTCGTGGTGCGTGTGAGGGATTATTCCCTGGTGGGATTCGGTCGACCGAGAGTGCTCGGGTGTTCGACCGAATTCGTTGTGGGATTTTTCCCTGGGGACTTTCGGTCGAACGGGGCCCCTTTGTCGTTCGACCGAATGATCGTTTGTTTCGTTGAACCTGGGAGTTGACCATCTAAACGGTCGACCGTCCCTTGACTTTGGTTCGACCGAACGAGTGTGGTTTGGGAAATCGGTCGACCGATGGAGTGCCGGTCGAGGTGATTTGCCTTGTATTTGCTTGATTCGGTCGACCGGGACTTTTGGTTCGGTCGACCGTTTGTGTCCAGTTTTGCACTATGGAGGTGCAGTTGTCGTGGTCGTCCGTGTGGGGCGAGTTGTGGTGCCGATGTTCTTCCAGCAAGTGTGTTGGATCGTGTGGGTTATGGGTCCACTAATCACTTTTAATCTAATCCACAATTCTCTACTTGATTAAGCAATCAAATGCGCAGCGGAATAAACAAACAAGTAGAGAAAGAAAGACAATGCAAACCACAAAAGACGCGTCGGTTTTTATAGAGGTTCGGCACCCCACCCGGGTCCTAGTCCTCTCTTGTAGACTCCGCTCGACTCCGCGAGCTCCGCCTACGTCTTCACTAACCACTCCCCGTTCCGGGCCGGGAGAGAACGCCTTTACACCACAAGCAACGCGAACAACCCTCGCTTGCTTGAATTCTTCCTCTCACAATCCGAGAGGGACACTTCGGGCTTTCACCGAAGTCCTTGCTTCTTTTGACAACTCTTGTAACTGAGTGGGATTCACTCTCTAATTGAGCACACTTTGAGTAGGATGAGTATATGATCAAGTGTGTGAAGTTTAGGCTTATGGAGTGTAGAATTGGGAGCTTTAAGGATTGAGGTTTCTCTCTAATGTATTGGGACAATTGGAGTTGGAGAGTTGTGTTAACAACAAGTCTTGATCCTCTATTTATAAGCTCCTAAGGTATTCTAGCCGTTGGGGATAGATTTGATTGGGTTTTGTGCAAGATACACAAAGCAGAAAATCGGGCTGCAAATCTGTCCAGAACCGGTCGACCGAAGCTAGTAAACCGGTCGACCGTTAACATGATTTCAAAGAGAACGGTCGAACAAAAGAATATTCGGTCGGACAAACGAGCTAGAACTTAACTCTACTTAAGTGAATCGGTCGAACCAAAGTATGGAGCGGTCGACCGAAAAGGGGATTCGGTTGAGACAAAGGTCAATCGGTCGAACGAGAAATGTGACGACCGATAGCAGGGAATTTTGTTTCTTGAAGAAATGTTCAACCGGTCGACCGAAACAAGGTCGTCGTTCGACCGGTTACCGAAAGTATTTTGGGGTTAAGTTTGTTTTATACGAATACGACCGTTATAGGAATACGACAAGAAAAACGGCCATATTAAAATCCGGGATCGGTCGACCGAAAAGGTAGAACCGGTCGACCGGTAGAGTTCGGTAAAATCACTGTGGAGAGTCTGTTATAAACCGGTCGAACTGAGAACTGGTTCGGTCGACTGGTTCACACAGGAAATCTGGGTTTAAGTTTATAAGTGATTTCCGACTAAGGTTTGGGTGATCTAATGAAGTCCAAATAATGTGAAATTTTGTGTGTGACTTCTCTAAGGAACCTAGTGTGTATGTGATTGGTTTTTAACCCTTGTATGCTCAATTTACACATGTTCCTAAGACTCAAAATAAATCAAGGTTACATGTCTTGACTTCATTTCCTTCTTTCTTGAGTCTTGATCACCTGTAGAGGTTTAGCACAATACAATATACATGCAATGCAATATGTGTGCTACTCTACATCATCATAATTAAGATTAGGTTAATTAAATCATCAAAACCTAGATTAAGGCCAAAAAGCCAACAATCTCCCCCTTTTTGATGATGGCAACCTATATCTTAATTCTATCTAAATACATGGAATTTGTATATGTAAACTATGCAAATTAATGCTCCCCCTATGGATGTGCATAGTTTTTGTTCAATTTTATGCCAAATTCCAAGTTACCCCCTTAATTATCTCTCCCCCTTTGACATCCATCAAAAATAAAAATAAATATGACTTTAAGCATAGAATTTGGATGTCTTGTAATGAAGTTGCTCCCCCTAAATTTTGCACTTCATTACTCTAAAAGATATAACATTTAAGCTCCCCCTTATCAATAAGGCTAAATGGAAACAATGAGTATGATGAAATTAAGTTCATTTAAGTTTCAACTTAAGCCTTATTCTCACATCCATTTAAAAAATTTGACATTTAAAATCAATGAATGTGGTAAATGATTTGCAATGAATGGGGTATATGATTTGCAATGAATTGAACTCTAAGGATATGACAATTAAGCATATTAACTAGATTAGAGCTAAATTTTCAGAAATTTCAAGGATAGAAATTTATACCAAACTTGAATCTTGATTAGCTCCAATCTTATTTGGTGATGCAACCGGATTCGAATTCGACGCTTTGGCTCACCCGGTCACCACCAATTTCCTCCTCAAGCTCCTACAAGTGTAGACTTAGGTACCCAAACAACTTTGGGTCCTTGAACATTAGCTTTTGGGATCCAAACCATTTTGGTTTTGGGTGCCCACACACTTGAGGAACTAGATTTAACAAATACATGCTTGCCATTTAAAGTAGTATGAGATACATGGTTTTTCAAATGCACATTGTATCCTAAACCATGTTTAGCCAATGATTGTCTTTGACTACTCAAAAGCATATCAAGCATTTTTGTTCCTTTAGTGAACATTTCAAGATCTTTTCTTAATTGCATATTTGAGGCTTTAAGATCTACATGTTCATCAATAATGGGTGTTTTACTTAGACTAGCAAGTGATGATTCATTTGATTCAAGTCTAGCAATCACCTCATTCTTTTCATTCATGATTAATTCAATTTGGCATTTGAGATCATTTATAGTTTTTCTAGCATTTTTGTTCTTTTCACAAATGATCTCATATTGTTTAACTAAATCATGAAATGCATTTTGAAGCTCATCATATGTATATGATTCATCATTAGTATTAGAATTAGAGCTAGCACTAGAATATGATTTATTTGAACATGAATTGCTTCTAGTGGTGTAAGAGTTAGAAGATACCTCACTTCCTTCATCTTGAATTGCCATGTAGCACATATGCGCATATTCCTTTGTTGATGAAGGTGCGGTTGATTTGGATGACGACGACGACGTATCGTCCCAAGTGGCCTTGTGAGCTTCCAACCTCTTTTCTTTTCTCTTACTCCTCTCCTTTTCTCTTCTTCTCTCCCTTCTCTCATTTTTCTTTTCCCCTTCTCTTCTCTCATTTTCGCTCTCCTCCCTCTCTTTTTCTTTTTCTCTTTTCTCACTTCTTCTACCTCTTCTTTCATTCTTTTCTCCCTTATCCCTCTTGAGGTATTTGAAGAAGTCTTGGGCAAGGACCTCAATGTCCTCTTCTTCCACCCTCCTTGGCTCATCAAAATTTGCATGCAATGCCACCATGGAGTTTTTCTTTGAAGCTTCCTTCTCTCTTCGATGACTCAATTGGAGCTCATAGGCCATGAGATTTCCAATGAGTTCCTCCATCTTCAATTTTGAAAGATCGTGCGATTCTTCGATTGCCACGACCTTGTCTTCCCAATCGTTGCTCAATGACCGGAGGAATTTTCGAGTCATCTCTCCTTCATTTATCCTTCTTCCAAGAATCAAAAGAGAGTTAGTGATATCGGTGAAGCGAGTGTTCATGTCGCTTATGTTCTCACCGATTTGCATAGAAAATATTTCATATTTATGCATGAGGAGACTTATCCTAGTTTCTTTGGTTTTGCTATCACCCTCATGATGCATTTGTAACCTATGCCATATTTCATTTGCACTTTCACATCCCCTAATTCTATTGTATTCTCCCTCATTAAGGCCACAATAAAGAATATTCATAATTTTTGAATTCATTTCAATTTCTTTCATTTGAGCCCTAGATAGAGAATCTAAATCATCTTCATTTGGGGGTATGTATGGATTTTGAATAAACTTCCAATACTTAAGGTCATTTGATATTAAAAAGATTTTCATTCTATTTTTCCAATAATCATAATTTGACCCATTAAGCAAAGGAGGCCTTGTGGTGCATAAACCCTCTAAGTGATTAGATGTTGAAGCCATGCTAAAATTACGGTAAAGTAATGAAATTTAGCTAACAAGGCTCTGATACCAAATGTTGGATCGTGTGGGTTATGGGTCCACTAATCACTTTTAATCTAATCCACAATTCTCTACTTGATTAAGCAATCAAATGCGCAGCGGAATAAACAAACAAGTAGAGAAAGAAAGACAATGCAAACCACAAAAGACGCGTCGGTTTTTATAGAGGTTCGGCACCCCACCCGGGTCCTAGTCCTCTCTTGTAGACTCCGCTCGACTCCGCGAGCTCCGCCTACGTCTTCACTAACCACTCCCCGTTCCGGGCCGGGAGAGAACGCCTTTACACCACAAGCAACGTGAACAACCCTCGCTTGCTTGAATTCTTCCTCTCACAATCCGAGAGGGACACTTCGGGCTTTCACCGAAGTCCTTGCTTCTTTTGACAACTCTTGTAACTGAGTGGGATTCACTCTCTAATTGAGCACACTTTGAGTAGGATGAGTATATGATCAAGTGTGTGAAGTTTAGGCTTATGGAGTGTAGAATTGGGAGCTTTAAGGATTGAGGTTTCTCTCTAATGTATTGGGACAATTGGAGTTGAAGAGTTGTGTTAACAACAAGTCTTGATCCTCTATTTATAAGCTCCTAAGGTATTCTAGCCGTTGGGGATAGATTTGATTGGGTTTTGTGCAAGATACACAAAGCAGAAAATCGGGCTGCAAATCTGTCCAGAACCGGTCGACCGAAGCTAGTAAACCGGTCGACCGTTAACATGATTTCAAAGAGAACGGTCGAACAAAAGAATATTCGGTCGGACAAACGAGCTAGAACTTAACTCTACTTAAGTGAATCGGTCGAACCAAAGTATGGAGCGGTCGACCGAAAAGGGGATTCGGTTGAGACAAAGGTCAATCGGTCGAACGAGAAATGTGACGACCGATAGCAGGGAATTTTGTTTCTTGAAGAAATGTTCAACCGGTCGACCGAAACAAGGTCGTCGTTCGACCGGTTACCGAAAGTATTTTGGGGTTAAGTTTGTTTTATACGAATACGACCGTTATAGGAATACGACAAGAAAAACGGCCATATTAAAATCCGGGATCGGTCGACCGAAAAGGTAGAACCGGTCGACCGGTAGAGTTCGGTAAAATCACTGTGGAGAGTCTGTTATAAACCGGTCGAACTGAGAACTGGTTCGGTCGACCGGTTCACACAGGAAATCTGGGTTTAAGTTTATAAGTGATTTCCGACTAAGGTTTGGGTGATCTAATGAAGTCCAAATAATGTGAAATTTTGTGTGTGACTTCTCTAAGGAACCTAGTGTGTATGTGATTGGTTTTTAACCCTTGTATGCTCAATTTACACATGTTCCTAAGACTCAAAATAAATCAAGGTTACATGTCTTCGATTTAGCTTTAATTACATGTCTTGACTTCATTTCCTTCTTTCTTGAGTCTTGATCACCTGTAGAGGTTTAGCACAATACAATATACATGCAATGCAATATGTGTGCTACTCTACATCATCATAATTAAGATTAGGTTAATTAAATCATCAAAACCTAGATTAAGGCCAAAAAGCCAACAAAGTGTGCTAGGGTGCACGAGTGTTGCGGCGGTTGGTTGAAAAAGACCTGGAGCCCCGTAACGGTGTGAGAGCTTGGGATTGGCTGAAACAGGCTTGAGGCCCAGCTTAGAATTGTGGTGTTGCGGCGGTTGGTTGAAAAAGACCTGGAGCCCCGTAACTGTGTGAGAGCTGCGGTTGGTTGAAAAAGACCTGGAGCCCAGCTAGTCTGTGCGGGGTTGGTTGAAAAAGACCAGCAGCTCCGCAGTGCGTCCAGGTTGGCTGAAAAAGGCCTGGAGCCTGAGCAGGGACCGCGTGTAGGGGTTGGTTGAAAAAGACCTGGAGCCCTTAGACGTTTGGGTTGGTTGAAAAAGACCTGGAGCCCTTGGTCGTGTCGTGGTAGCTGCGGTTGGTTGAGATTAGACCTGGAGCCCAGCTTGGCGACGAGTGTGTGGTACGGTGGTTGGTTGAGATTAGACCTGGAGCCCCGTGACTGTGGTGTGTGCTGTGGTTGGGTGAAAGAGCCCTGGAGCCCAGCCGTTAAGATGCTTTTCTTGTTTAGTAGAATTGCATGCTAGGGTTTCTTTCAGTTCATGTATTTAGAGTTTGGCATACAGGGTTTCCTTCTGAAAACTCAGGCATTGTTGCATGTTTACTTTCAGGCCGTGATCGGCGATAGGGGGTGGTGACCGAGGAGAGGAGCACCGCTACCGGATCCAACTTTCTCTCAGTTGAGGTTGAGTGATTACTGCTTCCATTTGTATAGTCTTTTGATGTAATCACAACTTTTGAAATACTCTGATGTTCATATATATATATTATATATGTTGGTGCAGCTGTGTTTAGTATCTGCGTGATATCCTCTGTTGATTGTGTGTTATTAAAATTTTAAATTTTTCGTTGTGTTGAGGATGTTACACTGGGAACCCGGGCAAGAGGCCCCGGGTTGATGGAGGAGGATAATGCCAGTCTGGAGCGTGCGGTACTTGCGGAAGATCTCATCCGGGTCAGGAGTGCCCCCGACATACAGGTGCATGCTTGGGATGCGGTCAGATGGGCCATTTCATCCGGGATTGCCCAAGCAAGCATGGCGAGACGAGCAGGAGGCCAAGACCACCAGTCTCAGGGAGGAGCGGAGGCAGCAGGTCCGTTCTTCCGCAGGGCCAGACCAGGAGAGCAGGGCGAGTCTTCACCATCCGAGCTGAGGAGGCGAAGGACTCCAACACTGTCGTGGAAGGTACCCTTATCATTTCAGGTTTGGTTGCTCGTGTTTTATTTGATTGCGGTGCCACACACTCCTTCATTTTGGAGAAGTTTGCTGGCGAGTTGGATCTGACCCCTGAGCTGCTGATTGATTTGTTGGAAGTCAGTACGTCCATGGGTGTGGTGGGCACTGTAGGGAGTTTTCTCCCCGGCACCACAGTTGTTTTGGGAGACCATGATTTTCCGGCAGATCTGGTCCTACTACCAATGGAGGACTTCGACGTCATACTGGGGATGGACTGGCTATCACAGTATGATGTGCGACTCTTTTGCCGTGAGAAGAAGATCCTTATTCCGAGGAAGGACGGGCCTGATGTGTTGATCAGAGGGACGCGGAGTCGAGGTGGTCGTCTGATTGTGTCTGCGGTTAAGGCACAGAGGTTCTTGTGTCAGGCTTGCAGAGCATTTATGGTGACATTAGTTGTTCCTGATCTTGAGGCGAGGAGGGTGGAGGATATAGAGGTTGTACGAGAGTTCCTTGAGGTATTTCCTGCAGAGATTCCTCGTTTACCGCCGCACCGAGAGATCGAGTTTGGCATTGAGTTGGTAGCTGGCGTGACACCCCAGTCGAAGGCTCCGTATCGGATGGCGCCTGTTGAGTTGACAGAGTTGAAGAAGCAGTTGCAGGAGTTGATGGACTCCGGGTTTATCCGACCGAGTGTCTCGCCATGGGGAGCGCCTGTGTTGTTCGTAAAGAAGAAGGATGGGTCGTTGCGGATGTGCATCGACTACAGGATGCTGAATAAGGTTACCGTCAGGAACCGGTACCCTTTGCCCAGAATTGATGATCTGTTTGATCAGTTGCAGACAGCGAGAGTGTTCTCGAAGATTGATCTGCGTTCGGGTTATCACCAGTTGTGGATCAGAGAGGCAGATGTTCAGAAGACAACCTTCAGGACACGGTACGGGCACTACGAGTTCTTGGTGATGCCGTTTCGACTAACGAATACACCTGCAGCATTCATGGACCAGATGAATAGGACCTTTCAGCCGTACCACGACAGTTTTGTTGTGGTGTTTGTGGATGACATCTTGGTGTACTCGCCTGACAGGGAGCAGCATCGGGAGCACCTGAGGATTGTGCTTGGCATCTTGAGAGATCAGGAGTTGTATGCCAAGTACACGAAGAGCGAGTTGGATCAGGTGGCATTTCTGGGGCATATTGTGTCAGCAGATGGGATTTCAGTGGATCCGGCAAAGGTTGAGGCTGTGACTCAGTGGAGGGCCTCGACGAGCGTGACTGAGATCAGGAGCTTCGTAGGACTTGCTGGGTATTACAGACGGTTCATTCAGGACTTCTCCAGACTTGCTTCGCCGTTGACAGCGTTGACGCAGAAGGGAGTCAATTTCGTTTGGTCCGAGAAGTGCGAGGACAGTTTCCAGGAGCTGAAGAGGCGACTGACGACGGTGCCGATTCTGACGCTATCGAGTGGCAGCGGAGGCTATGTGATTTACAGCGATGCGTTAGGGGTTGGCTTGGGTTGTGTTCTGATGCAGCACGGGAAGGTAGTGGCGTATGCTTCGAGGCGGCTGAAGGTACACGAGAAGAACTACCCTACTCATGATCTGGAGTTAGCAGCGGTGGTTCACGCGTTGAAGACCTGGCGACATTATCTGTATGGCGAGCAGTTCGAGGTCTTCACAGATCATCAGAGCCTGAAGTATTTGTTCTCTGAGAGGGAGCTGAATATGAGGCAGCGCAGATGGCTTGAGTTCATTAAGGACTACGACTTCACCATCTCCTATCATCCGGGGAAGGCGAATTCGGTTGCGGATGCACTAAGCAGGAAGGTTGAGGTGTCAGTTGCTAGTTTGTGCATCCAGGAGTGGAGGCTACTCGAGACATTGTCAGAGTGGAGGTCGTTCACAGATGGCTCTGAGGGAGCAGTGATTGCTGGGCTTCGGGTGGAGCCGCAGACCGTCTCACGTGTTGTGCAGGCTCAGCGTGATGATGAGGAGTTAGCTGGTCTATTACAGTTGGCTGCCAGGGATGGATCAGACTTCAGTGTGGGGGTCGATGGTGGTCTGAGGTTCAGGAGTCGGATCTGGGTGCCGAAGGTTGATGGGCTGAGAGATGACATCATGGAGGAGGCACACCGAGTGAGATATACCATTCACCCGGGGAGTACGAAGATGTACATGTAGGATTTCATGTTTAATTACACATATATATTTTCGGAATTTTTATGCGTAATAAGGATCTATTACAATTTTCTTCGATTTATTTCATGCATGCATCGATTTGTTTTAACAACTAGTTTCAAAACTCATTAAAACAAACACAAAGGGACTCCGAAATTCATACCTAGAAGTTCTCAAAAACTTCTTGAAGATTCGGAGACGCTGAGGATGCTTGTTGCTGCGCCGGATGCCTCCGAGATTTCACCAAACTCTAAACAAGATTGGAGAGAGAAGAGCTAGCCTCTCAATCTCCAATAGGGTTTAGAATCTAATTACTAACCCCTCTTTAGTTCCCTTGAGAAGATGATCTCTTAAAAACTAAAACTAAACTTAAGAATTAAGGGAATTTCGTGGAGAATTATGGAGAGAGTTTTTGCATGAGAAAAACAATGAATTAATTAAGGAGGTAATGAGATAAACTTGTATTTATAAGTTCTCTCCAAATTACCTATTCATGTGCAACCTCTTGCCCATGATTTCATGCAAACTTCAATCTAACCATCCATTATTTAATAATAAATAATCTTAGCCATGAATTAAATCAATTATGGACCAATTCCATGCATGATCTAATTAATTCTTCAATTAATTCTGCATAAAACCGTCTGGACCGGTCGACCGTTTGGAAGTTCGGTCGACCGCTCGAACCTGGTTTTGGTCGACCGTTCAATAACTCGGTCGACCGTTCGTAATAGGAATTATTCCATCACAATGTTCGGTCGACCGTTCGAACAGATGAAAATTCCCTGCTATCGGTCGAGACATGTCCGGTCGACCGTGCCCGATCGGTCGACCGTTTACTGCTAACCGGTCGACCGTTTGAGCACTGTTCTGCAGACTTGCCAAATTTTGGTTTAACCCCTACAAATTTTGACATTTCGGGATTAGTAGTAAATTCACAACTTATGTAACATATTATCCTATGTAATGATCAATCATTACACCCCATAATATTTACATCACATATGAATTTAATCTAGATTCTAATTATGTTATTAATCACAACATAATTTCAATTTTGCTTGTTCACCCCATGTGTCATATTTTCTACATGAAACCCGACACATCTTATGAACTTAAAATCCTCATTTCTTGTTTCCCAGTTTTATGGTGTGACTTATGGCAGGATCTAAACTAAGTTGGCAGTGATATTAAGAACTTAATATCACAAGCTATAAGCGGTATCTAGCTACACATTATAGCTCCTAATTAGTTAGATGTCTTAATTCCACTTGAACCAAAACCCGATCCATTTAGTGATGGAGTGCACCACTTGTGTCCGTCCCTTGCCTCATGATATTAAGAATACACACAAAGTAGTATTGTGTCATCTTTGTATTAGTATTCATTTCTTGATCTCTTTAAGCTAGTTATAAATATGTGACTTAACTCAAATCACATTGTGCACATTATAACTTTGCTTTATCAAGGGGCCCACTAATATCATCACTCAATTAAGAGGGGCAATGATAATCTTTTGACTAACTATCTTCTCCAACGAAATTTATACTTAACCAACTAATGCCTTTACACTACACTCATCGATAGCTTAAGACACTAGTCTAATTAAGAACTCCTTAAGCGATCGGATATAAGTCTCATATCAAAGGACCAAGGACACAGTAAAATATTAATGACACAGAAACACATTCCTATAATATTTTACTTGTTAGGTCAATTTGGTATACAAAAGTACTATTTTCCTCTTTTGTGTACCCGTGTTGTCACTCACTTGTAGAGCTACAATGATCTATGACCAACACGACAATCTTAACTCGGTAATTAATGTCCCATGTTAATTACCATGATTGCGAATATCTTTTGTTTTATGTAAACCAATATCTTTTAGAGCTCTACGGTTAAGGACCAAGAGCCTCTTCCTTAACACTTCCAAAAGACGAATAACATAAACAAGGAACAAAACGATTTCTCATTCAATTCATAATAATTGACATTTAAAAGTAAAACTTTTAGAACACATTCCCTTCAGTACAATGACAGTACAATGACCTGCAGCGGAACTTCTGGTGGAAGGGCATGAAGAGAGATATTGCTGAGTTTGTGGGCCGATGCTTAGTCTGTCAGCAGGTGAAGATTGAGCATCAGCGACCAGCGGGACCGATGCAGTGTATTGAGCTTCCCGAGTGGAAGTGGGAACACGTGACGATGGATATTGTCACGGGGCTGCCGAAGACGAGGAGATTCCACGACGCAATTTGGGTGATAGTCGATCGACTAACCAAGTCGGCGCACTTCTTAGCGATCAGAACCACGTTGCTTCTGGAGTGTCTAGCTAAGTTGTACGTAGAGGAGATAGTCAAGCTGCACAGAGTACCAGTGAGCATCATCTCGGATCGAGATCCCCGATTTACATCCAGGTTTTGGGGGAGTCTGCAGCAGGCTTTGGGGACACGACTGAGGTTCAGTACAGCGTTTGACCCACAGACGGATGGTCAGTCAGAGAGGACGATCCAGACCCTGGAGGATATGCTGAGAGCATGCACACTGGATTGGGCAGGACACTGGGATGAGCACCAGCCGTTGATAGAGTTCGCCTACAACAACATCTACCATTCGAGCATTGGGATGGCACCGTACGAGGCCTTGTACGGGAGGCCTTGCAGATCACCGGTATGCTGGAGTGATGTGGGCGAGAGGCAGTTAGTGGGGCCAGAGCTCGTGCAGATGTATGCAGAGAAGGTGGATGTAATAAGGAGGAGATTGGCCACAGCACAGAGCATACAGAAGAGTTATGCTGACAGACGCAGACGGGTGTTGAGCTTTGAGGTTGGTGACCATGTGTTTTTGAAGATCTCCCCCGCTCGGGGAGTGATGAGGTTTGGGAAGAAGGGCAAGCTCAGTCCGAGGTATGTCAGACCGTTTGAGATCCTAGCCCGAGTGGGAGAGGTTGCCTACAGGATTGCATTGCCACCGCAGTTTTCGGGTCTTCACAATGTCTTCCATGTATCGATGTTGAGGAAGTACGTTGCAGATCCAGCTCACATGATTGAGATTGCAGTACCAAAGATTCAGCAGGACTTGTCGCTCGAGGAGAGACCAGTCGAGATCGTTGATCGTATGGATCACCAGCTCAGGAGGAGGACCATTCCGATGGTGAAGGTCCGGTGGCAGCATCACAGTAAGCGTGAGGCCACCTGGGAGATCGAGGAGCAAGTTTGGAAGCAGTACCCGAAGCTTTTCGGTGAGTTGTTGTCTTGATTTCGGGACGAAATCCTTTTAAGGAGGGTAGGTTGTTAGCCCCTAACCCTTGCTTAATGGCTAATCTCGGGTTTAGTGGGGGATTAGCATGGGGCGGAGGAGGGGAATAGTGTCTGGCTGTGTGGTGTGATGGGGTAGGAGTGTAGGGTGATGGGTTGGTTGGGTTTTGTGCTTGGTTGGAGAGAAACCACACCCATCTCTCACTCCCTCTCTCCCTCTTGCATTCTCTCACCCTTTCTTCCTCTCTTCCGGCGACCAGGAGGCGTGGAGTTTGCTCCGACGTGAGGCACGGAGGTTGGTGTGCGAGGAGGCGCACGTGCGGTCGCAGATCGGAGGTGGGTTCGCGGGTTCTCTGGCGGGTGTCGTTGATCTCCTTCTCGAGGTATGCCGCTCCTTAGTGTGTTTTTGTTGTTAACCCTCGTGGGGGGGGGGTTGTGTTGGTCGGTCAGGGGAGGTCGAAGACCTCCCCGGCGACGAGAACAACATAAATCCTCGGCTGCCGCGAGGTTGAAGGGGACCAACGGTCGACCAGGTTCCTTTGAGCGATCGACCGATGTAGTGTTTTTACCCGACTTTAACCTTCACCAGTCGAACGATGCCTTGTGGCGGTCGACCGGTAGTGCGTTTTGCTGGTGAGTTGAGATTGCCTTTCTATTTTTGGTCGACCGTCCCTTGTTTTGGGGTCGACTGGAACTTAAGTGTACTTTATGATTTTGCATGTTGTTCGACCATTTTGGATATATCGTTCGACCGTTATATGACGTAGACTATTAGGATGACCCTGTAGTTTTCGGTCGACCGGGACCCCTGAGTCGGTCGACCGAATAGTCTTTCGTGATTTTGACCAACTCCGGATTTTTACCTCGTATTCGGTCGACCGGTTTTAGACTTCTGTTCGACCGTTTCGACTTAAGTGACGCGCAGAATAGTTCGATCGTTGTAGACATTCGGTCGACCGAACCTATTGGGGACGGTCGACCGGTTAGGTTTTTTCGATCGACCCTTTGTGTGTAGAACTGAATTTCTGGTCTTGTGATCGTGTCAACTTTGTCCACGGAAACCCGTGTCCTCGCTTAGAGCGTGAGCCGGGAGGTGACGGCAGGTACATGCTCGTACCGCCCAGGGACCACCGTGTGGAAGAGTGTGGACACTTCGGTCGCATCACCTCCGTATCGGACGTGGTGTGACGTGTTGTTGCCTTACTCTCTGTTGAGTAGCAGACCTGAGGTATCGTGGATCCCAATGCGTGTGACGCATGGCTCGTGGAGCATAATGACCCTGCACACTACGGTCTGGACCCATCCGATGTTGTGTCGGACGTATGTTGTACCGCCGAGGTTGTGCCGGCGATGCCGCCGAGGTTTTTGCCGGCGATGATGATGCCGACGATGTTCCGGCTTGTGGTTGTGTCGTCCGATGTTGTGCCATACGTATGTTGTACCGCCGAGGTTGTGCCGGCGATGTCGCCGATGTTGTGTCGGCGATGCTGCTGATGTTGTGCCAGCGATGATCCTCAATTGGGCACCTATCCTGGGATGTTGACCGACCGGGCTACGGCTCCGTCGAAGGTGCTGTAGACCACGTGGGAAGTGCGCACGCTCCTCACCGATCCCTTAGGCTCGTGTTGTCGCGTGTGGGGGGACGCGTCGCGTACTGTCCGTAAGACCGTATGTGCCTACGGTAGGTTTCCGAGGGAGACCCGTTGTTGTTGCTGGACTGATGTCCTTGTGGACCCTGTTGAGGGTCGTTGTTGTTGGACTGAGGTCCTGTTTACCCTGTTGAGGGACTTGATGCATTGCAGATGTGACATGACATGCTACTAGTATAATAGGTTCATTTACCATACTATTGCATGCATATCGGTGAGCTTGGCATTTGGGGTTTCCTAATGGGAAACTCAGGTATCGTTGTTTGATTCATGTTTCAGGACCGCAGTAGGTTCTGTCGGGTGGTGACAGCGGGCGCACACATTTTGGGGTCAGGATCCTCATCGGACTCTTCGAGGTCGTCATGATTGTTTTACTTGTCTTTTCATTGTATTGTTGTAATCACGTCTTTTGACAAACTCTGTTGTATTATTGGTGCACCGACTGTTGATTTATATGAGTAACATTCCCGTTGATGATTTTATCTGAGTAATCTCTTGATAGTTTAAATTTTTAAATTTCCGCAGTTTCGAGATGTTAGAACAACAATCTTAAACTGCACCTTCAACATCTAGCTAAACCAAGTAGAACTACCAGATACCAACGAAGAAAAATACATAGTAGAAACTATGTCTGGCAATTCAGGTCATGACACGAAACCTGAACCTTAACCCGACACTAAATATCACGATTCAGGTCGACACAAATGACACGAACTGTAATTTGGGTTGATACGAATAACCCAAATTAAAAATACCAAAATCCTAACCCTAACCTAAAAGTCACATTTCAGTCTTCATTCCTTCAGCCGCCTCCAACACAAACCTCATCCTCACAACCTCACCACCATGTCTCCTCTCCTCTCGCCGTCCTCACCACCTTGCCTCCTCCCCTCTCGCCGTCCTCTACTCTCACCATCCCGTCTCCTCTCGTCGTCCTCGCCAGTCGCCACCCCGTCACCGTCCTTTCCTCTCGCCATCCTTGCCACCCCGTTGCCGGTCCTTCCTCGTCAGGTTTGAGTGTTGGACCTCTTCTTCTCTTCTCCGTCCCACCACAACTTGTGGCTCGTGCTCGACCACCACCCCCTTTAGGCTCCACCGACCACCACCCCCTCTTAATTCTGAACCCTAATGGGCTATTATGTCAGCGATCTACTAATAGGAAGGAAGTTTGCAACTTATGGTTTCTTATTACTTCTCAAACATTTTTTAGGATATTAGTTTTCTATTTTTCACGAGATAGCGACGAACTGGCGATTGATATGGATGACATTCGATCATAAACAATTCATCTTCTTAATTTGGAATTGGATATTATGATCAATCATTTACGGTGCCTAGTAAGAAAGTAATGTTTTTCTTAATTTGTGAATAAACACGTAATTAACTCTAATAGATCATCTGTTTCATCAAAGATATTCATAGCCTCCCTTTCTGTTCTGATTAGAGAAGGTAATTTTGTTTTAGTAATTGAGCAGAAAGGTTCCTACCTTTTGGTTAGGGAAAAAACAATCCAAATTATCAAACACAAAGCTCCCTAGCTTCTGTTCTATAATCGTACACTACGTTTATCTGAATTTCGTAATAATTATATTCTAAAATTTATTTTCACTGTTTTTTAAAGTTGTTCCCCCTTTAGGTTTTCTAATAAATAATGTGGTTGTTCAGAGATAGAATTTTGATCATGTTTTACTTTTATTCTCTTGAATCGTAGGAATTTGACAATGTTTTTTTAGACAATTCAACATCTTTAAAGTCATAATTGGAAATTTATCTTGAGGACCCAAGGATGAGTAGATAAGATAATGTGGATATTCTTGCATTTTGAAAATCAAATAAAATTCGCTATCCAATTGTTGCTGCTATGGCTCGTGATATACTTACAATTCCGGTCTCAACTGTTGCTTCTGAAGCTGTCTTTAGTGTTGGAGGTCATGTTTTAGATCATTTCGTAGCATTCTTAAGCCAAGTACAGTTGATGCAATAATTTGCACTAAAGATTGACTCTTTGGAGATAGTCTCACCCCAATACACAAACTCTCATTTATCATTGGTGTTGGAGGCAATGTTGAGTGTAATATTGGTGCAAGTTTATAATTATGGATGTATTATACTATTGTTATGGATGTTTTATTATGGATGTGTTATTATGGATTATCATTATGGATGTATTATTTGTTTTATAAATTTGTGATGTTGAATGTAATATTAGTGCAGGTTTAAAATTAATTCCGTGTCAGTTCGTTGTATCATGTGTTTGAGTTAATCGGATTAATTGGTGTCAAACATGCTAGTTCGTGTTCGGATTAATTCGTGTTTGTGTAAATTTGTGTCAAATATATTATTTCGTGTTCAGGTTAATTCGTGTTTGTATAAATTCATGTCAAATAAGTCAGTTCGAGTTATTCGGGTTAATTCGTGTTCGTGTCAACACGGACACGAAAATTGAATTTGTGTCAACGTGGGTTGTGTTCGGGTTACCAAATTCGTGTTCGGGTTTAAGAATAGATTTTCGTGTTCGTGTTGACTATTTCTTATTAATTCGTGTTCGTGTTCAAGTCTAGGAAAAACAATTCGTGTTCGTGTCAAATGCAACACGAAACACGAATTTGCCAGTCCTAGTAGAAACTGCAGCTCTACTTGGTTTACCCGATAGAGACTATTTTCTTGAGTTATAATATTTTGAACAAACTATAAGATCATTTCACATATACTACTGGAAATAATTTTTTTCCAAGGCATGCCTTGACTGGGAATTTTTTACCTCTTCACAAAAAAAAATTATCGGACAAAAAGAAAAAAAAACTTAAACGGTTACAATTACAACCAATTTCTTCATATATAACATACAGAAGTATGACTCCAGACACATTTTCAACTTTGAGATCCACGTATATCTACGACAAACCCCAAAATCTCCTACCAATAGGAGCCATCAAATTCCTTTTACTGAATTCCATACAGATGTCAACAAAATTTTAGGCCACTTTCTCATTTCACAGTATACTTCTACAAGCAACTTTTTTGCCTTGATTGTAAAATCGTTCTCAGCCTAGACTTGATAAATTAACATAAAAATTCTTATAAGATCACAAATAGAGTCGCAAACTTCCCCTTCAAAGCACATACAAGTATGATTCCAACTGTATTTTCATCATTGCAAATTTGCAACCCCAAAAGTATGATTCCCCCATAAAAACACACAAAAGTTTATTCCACAAGACAGAAAAATTGCACAACAATCCTACAAAGAGGAAGCACCAATTTCTCACAAAAACAGAGGAACAGCAACACCTAAAACTGTGGGTGTCCCACTTAACAACAATTGTTGATGAGTGCAATAACCCAAGACCTTACAACTCAAGAGAATGTCATTAACATTTCCAATAAGGACTATCCTCTAACAACAAAACACTACAGAGTATAAACAGATCATGGAAAGTTATAAAAAAATCTTAATTGCTCCAAATAGAACAATTTAAACCCCAAAGGCCCAAACTTCACTATACATAGAAGCATGATTTCGATGAGATTTGCAACACCAAAAGGAAAATGATACAAATAGTAAGCACCAATTCCTCAGAAAATGAACATCCAATGTCCCTCCCAAAAAATTATATCTCAAAACTAAAAAGAAACCGAACAAGCAACATCAACACTTTAAATGAATCGCAACTAAGAGCAAGGAATCTGCTGGTATGAGCATAACCCATGCTCGACTAATACTCTGATTCATTATTTGACTGATACCAAATTCATTACGTGACACACACCTCATGTCTAGTGAATAGTTAATTTAAAAGGACAAGTGAGTGAAAAACATGAGGTAATATAACTCACATTCAAGTTAGAACCAGGCAAGAATACTTTCAAACCAAACCAACAGATCCAAAAGCGACATCTTGGACAAGCTGAGGAAGTACGCTTTCAAACCATATCAGTAGATTTGGAAGCAAAGCTACCTCACTTAGTATTCTTTCCGGGCTCCTTCTTGACGACTTCGTCCGTGTATAGAATCTCAAACTTAACTACAATTACAACCCCAAACTTCTCCATAACAACACATAGAAGCACGATTCTAAGCACATTTGCAACATCGCAGTCCAAAAGGGTATACAAATAGTAAGCATCAATTCCTCGTAAAACTAGGGGAACACCAACATCAAAATACAATGTATGAACCTCGTCACACAGAGTTCCCTAAACAAATTATTCCTTAAAACAAAAACTCAGCTAGCGACACTTAAAATGAATGGCAACGCCTAAGAGCAAGGGATTAGCTTGTATGAAATTAATCCATAATAAAACATGATTCATCATTTGACACATACCCACGTGCAATCGACAATTATTTATAAATGAGAGACTGAAGGAAAAAAATAAGGTGATCTAACTCGAACCACACAAGTATGCTTTGAAACCATACCAACAGATCCCGAAACAGCACCTGACCTCGCAAACATAGGCACGATTTGAAACCATACCAGCAGATCCGGAAGCGGAGCAACCTCACTTGGACTTCTTTCCGGGCTTCTTCTTGACGATCTCGTCTATGTACAAAATCCCCTTCCCCTTGTACGCATCGGGGGGCTTGAGGCTGCGGACATCGCCGGCAAACTGCTTGACGCGCTGCTCGTGGATGCCGGCGCAACAGACGATGTTAGGCTTGAAGCAGAAGACGCGGACGGCAGGGGGCACCGCCACCTCAACCTCGTGGCTGTAACCTAACTTCAGGTATAGCATCCGCCCCTCCGTCTCCGCTCGGGCTTTGAACCCCACCCCCACGATCTTCAGGAACCGGAAGAACTTCGCCTCCATTCGGGATTTGAGATGGAGGGTTAGGGTTTTCGGGTGAAATTCAGTTATTCGAATGCTGGTAAAAAAACAAAAAAAAGAGCACGCGACAACTCGGGTTACTGGAGTCCAATATCCTGACCGCTAGACCGTGGGACCAATGTCCCTTCAAATTTAAAAGATTTCTACATGGCAAAAAATCAAAACAAGGACATCAAAGCTAAACTTTTGCTCCGTGTACAGATCCATCTTAGGTGGATGTTTTGTTAAACAAGTTTTTCAAAAGTTATTTCTTTTGATATGTTTTTGGTCACTCCTTTCGAAGTTAGAGTTTCAACAAGATAGGACGGTTGGGGACCAACAACTACTTACCCTGCTTAAAATATATAGGTCAACGAGATGACGTGGGTTGGAAATTTGGTGATCACAACCTGCCCCGTCCTAGGCTAAGTTAAGTGGGTTAGGGATTGGTTGGCTAGTTAAATTGATTATCTAACTAGATTTTTTTCCCGATAACAAAGTTGTTGAACGGATTAGTGGAATGTTAAACTGGTTGAAATTGTGAAACTTAGTGATTATATGTGAGAAAGGGATGTCATGTGGTATATATGTGTGACAGTTAGGGGGAAAAATAGGATTGTGATTTATTAGTTCGATTAGGTTTTGTTGTTCTTTTCCCATCACAAAGTGTCTATGTTGCTTCTACAAAGTGATACACAGTGAACAAAATATCAGTCTAAAAGCATCAATAGACTACACGACCTCCTAATAGTAATCTATAAAGGAAACCTTGAAATATGTCAACGGCCTCCACGGATCGGGGTTCAGGGGTGCTGTTAGAACCCTAACCCGGTTTAGGGTTAATCTTGGATTAGAAGAGGGTTAGCATGGGGAAGAGGTGAAGAACAGTGGCCTGGTGATGGGTGAGTGGTGTAGGGTTGCGGGTTACTGTGGAGAGCAGATGGGTTAGGGTTTAAAACGTGGTTTCTTTCTCTCTCTCTCTCTCTCTCATTCTCTCAATTTCATTATTCTTCTCCTTCATCCATCTGAGGCGGCGATCGGAGGAGGCGAGGACGACGCGCAGGAAGAGGTCGGACGTCCAGAGGAGGTGCGACGCGTGCTCGAGGTCTACCCGAGGCGAGGTGTAGGAGCTCCGGCACCGTCGACTTCTCGGGGGTAAAAAGGTATGTTGACTTGTTAGTGTGGTTTTGGTTGTTCACCCAAGTGTGGGGGAGGCGTTGGTCGGCCGGGAGAGGTCGGAGATCTCTCCGGCGGCGTGTTTCTTAGTAAAACCTCGGCTGGCGCGACGTTGAAGGCGACCAACGGTCGACTGGTCCCTTCGGGCGGTCGACTGAATGTAGTGTTTTTACCCGACTTTAACCTTCACCGGTCGAACGATGCCTTGTGGCGGTCGACCGGTAGTGCGTATTGCTGGTGAGTTGGGACTCTCTGTCTGTTTTCGGTCGACCGGTTCCTTGGGTCGTTCGACCGAAACTTAAGTGGACTGATTTCTATGCATGCTTGTTCGACCGTTGTATGTTTGTGTTCGACCGATTATATGACGTAGAATATTAGGTTGACCCTGTCTGTTTTCGATCGACCGAGACCCCTGAGTCGGTCGACCGATAGATTTGAATTTGATGTTGACCAGACTCTGGATTTTGACCTCGTTCGGTCGACTGGTTTTAGACCTTTGTTCGACCTTTGGGGATTGTGTTTTGAGCGCAGCGGTAGACCGTGTTAGGCGTACGGTCGACCGATTCCTTTATGGAACCGGTCGATCGATTCACCTCTTCCGGTCGACCGTTTGGGCACAGTGGGGAGCTCACTCCTTCATTCCGGAGAAGTTTGCTGGCGAGTTGAGTCGGACCCTTGTGCTGCTGACTGATGTTTTGGTGGTCAGCAAACCCATGGGTGAGGTGGGCACTGTGGGGAGCTTTTTCCCCGGCACCACAGTTGCTTCGGGAGACCACGATTTTCCGGCTGATCTGTCAGTATGATGGAGGACTTCGACGTCATACTGGCGATGGACTGGCTGTCAGTACGACGTGCGAGTCTTTTTCCGCGAGAAGAAGATCCTAATTCCGATGGAGGGCTTGCCAGATGTTCTGATCAGAGGTGCGAGGAGCAGAGGGGGGCGTCTGATTGTGTTTGCAGTTAAGGCACAGAGACTGATACAGCAGGGATGCAGAGCATTCGTGGCCACGCTGGTAGTTCCTGATCCTGAGACGAGGAGACTGGAGGATATAGAGGTTGTGCAGGAGTTCCCGGATGTATTTCCAGCAGAAATTCCAGCATTACCACCGCACCGAGAGATCGAGTTCAGTATCGAGTTGGTTGCGGGTACGACACCTCAGTCGAAGGCACCGTATCGTATGGCACCTGCTGAGTTGATAGAGCTGAAGAAGGAGTTGCAGGAGTTGATGGAGTCCGGGTTCATTAGACCGAGTGTTTCTCCATGGGGAGCACCTATGCTCTTCGTGAAGAAGAAGGATGGATCGTTGCGGATGTGCATCGAGTACAGGATGTTGAATAAGGTTACCGTTCGGAACCGATACCCTTTGCTCAGGATTGATGACTTGTTTGATCAGTTGCAGACGGCGAGAGTGTTCTCGAAGATCGATCTGCGTTCGGGTTATCACTAGTTGCGGATCAGGGAGGCAGATGTTCAGAAGACAGCCTTCAGGACGCGGTACGGGCACTACGAGTTCTTGGTGATGCCATTTGGACTGACGAATGCACCTGCAGCATTCATGGACTTGATGAATAGGACATTCCAGCCGTACCTCGATAGGTTTGTCGTGGTGTTCGTGGATGACATCTTGGTATACTCACCTGACAGGGAGCAGCATCGAGAGCACCTGAGGATTGTGCTTGGCATCTTGAGAGATCAGCAGCTTTATGCCAAGTACACGAAGTGCGAGTTTTGGTTGGATCAGGTGGCTTTTCTGGGGCATATTGTGTCAGCAGATGTGATTTCGGTGGATCCGGCGATGGTCGGGGTTGTGACTCAGTGGAGGGCCCCGACGAGCGTGACGGAGATCAGGAGTTTCGTGGGACTGACAGCGCTGACGCAGAAGGGCGTCAAGTTTGTTTGGTCCCAGAAGTGCGAGGACAACTTTCAGGATCTGAAGAGGCGATTGACGACATCACCTATTCTGACTCTACCGAGTGGCAGTGGAGGTTATGTGATATACTTCGATGCGTCAGGGATTGGCTTTGGCTGTGTTCTGATGCAGCACGGGAAGGTGGTGGCGTACGCTTCGAGGCAGCTCAAGGTGCACGAGAAGAACTACCCTACTCATGATCTGGAGTTAGCAGCGGTAGTTCACGCATTGAAGACCTGGCGGCACTATCTGCATGGCGAGCAGTTCGAGGTCTTCACCGATCATCAGAGTCTGAAGTATTTGTTCTCGCAGAAGGAGCTGAATATGAGGCAGCGCATATTGCTTGAGTTCATTAAGGACTACGACTTCGCTATTTCCTATCATGTGGGGAAGACGAATTCGATGGCAGATGCACTGAGGAGGAAGGTGGAGGTTTCAGTTGTGAGTCTGTGCATCCAGGAGTGGAGGCTACTCGAGTCATTATCAGAGTGGAGACCGTTCACAGAGGGTTTGGAGGGAGCAGTGATTGCTGGGCTTCGGGTGGAGCCGCAGACTGTCTCACGGGTGGTTCAGGCTCAGCAGGGGGATGATGAGTTAGCTGGTCTGCTACAGTTAGCTTCCAGAGATGGATCAGACTTCAGTGTAGGGGTTGATGGTGGTTTGAGGTTCAGGAGTCGGATCTGGGTGCCGAAGGTCGATGGGCTGAGAGATGACATTATGGAGGAGGCACACAGAGCTAGATACACCATTCACACGGGGAGCACAAAGATGTATAAGGACCTGCAGCGGAACTTCTAGTGGAAGGGCATGAAGAGGGACATCGCAGAGTTTGTGGAGAGATGCTTAGTCTGTCAGCAGGTGAAGATTGAGCATCAGAGACCAGCAGGACCGATGCAGTGTATTGAGCTTCCTGAGTGGAAGTGGGAGCACGTGACGATGGATTTTGTCACAGGATTGCCAAAGACGAGGAGATTCCATGACGCGATTTGGGTGATAGTCGATCGACTGACCAAGTCGGCGCACTTCTTAGCGATCAGGACGACGTTGCCTTTGGAGGGTCTAGCTAAGTTGTCCGTGGAGGAGATAGTCAGGTTGCATGGAGTGCCAGTGAGCATCATCTCCGATCGAGATCCTCGATTTACTTCCAGATTTTGGGGGAGTCTGCAGCAGGCTTTGGGGACGCGTCTGAGGTTCAGTACAACGTTTCATCCGCAGACAGATGGTCAGTCAGGGAGGACGATTCAGACCTTGGAGGATATGCTGAGAGCATGCACACTGGATTGGGCAGGGCACTGGGATGAGCACTTGCCGCTGATAGAGTTCGCCTACAACAACATCTACCACTCGAGTATTGGGATGGCACCATACGAGGCGTTGTACGGGAGGCCTTGCAGATCACCGGTATGCTGGAGTGATGTGGGCGAGAGGCAGTTAGTGGGGCCAGAGATCGTGCAGATGTATGCAGAAAAGGTGGATGAGATCAGGAGGAGGTTGTCCACCGCACAGAGCAGGCAGAAGAGTTATGCTGATCGATGCAGACGGGTGTTGAGTTTCTAGGTGGGCGATCATGTGTTTCTGAAGATTTCCCCAGCCCGAGGTGTGATGAGGTTTGGGAAGAAGGGGAAGCTCAGTCCGAGGTATGTTGGGCCGTTTGAGATCCTCGATAGAGTTGGAGAGGTTGCCTGCCGGATTGCATTGCCACTGCAGTTTTCGGGTCTTCACAACGTCTTCTATGTTTCGATGTTGAGGAAGTACGTTGCAGATCCAGCTCACGTGATTGAGATAGCAGTGCCAGAGATTCAGCAGGACTTATCACTCGAGGAGAGACCAGTCGAGATAGTCGATCGCATGGATCATCAACTCAAGAGGAGGACCATTCCGATGGTGAAGGTCAGGTGGCAGCATCACAGTGAGCGCGAGGCCACTTGGGAGATCGAGGAGGAAGTCAGAAGGCAGTATCCAGAGCTTTTTGGTGAGTAGTTTGCCTTGATTTCGGGACGAAATCCTTTTAAGTTGGGTGGATTGTTAGAACCCTAACCCGGTTTAGGGTTAATCTTGGATTAGAAGAGGGTTAGCATGGGGAAGAGGTGAAGAACAGTGGCCTGGTGATGGGTGAGTGGTGTAGGGTTGCGGGTTACTGTGGAGAGGAGATGGGTTAGGGTTTAAAACGTGGTTTCTTTCTCCCTCTCTCTCATTCTCTCCATTTCCTTATTCTTCTCCTTCATCCAGCTGAGGCGGCGATCGGAGGAGGCGAGGACGACGCGCAGGAAGAGGTCGGACGTCCAGAGGAGGTGCGGCGCGTGCTCGAGGTCTACCCGAGGCGAGGTGTAGGAGCTCCGGCACCGTCGACTTCTCGAGGGTAAAAAGGTATGTTGACTTGTTAGTGTGGTTTTGGTTGTTCACCCAAGTGTGGGGGAGGCATTGGTCGGCCGGGAGAGGTCGGAGATCTCTCCGGCGGCGTGTTTCTTAGTAAAACCTCGGCTGGCGCGACGTTGAAGGCGACCAACGGTCGATCGGTCCCTTCGGGCGGTCGACTGAATGTAGTGTTTTTACCCGACTTTAACCTTCACCAGTCGAACGATGTCTTGTGGTGGTCGACCGGTAGTGCGTATTGCTGGTGAGTTGGGACTCTATGTATGTTTTCGGTCGACCGGTTGCTTGTGTCGTTCGACCGGAACTTAAGTGGACTGATTTCTATGCAAGCTTGTTCGACCGTTGTATGTTTGCGTTCAACCGATTATATGACGTAGAATATTAGGTTGACCCTGTCTGTTTTCGGTCGACCGAGACCCCTGAGTCGGTCGACCGATAGATTTTAATTTGATGTTGACCAGACTCCAGATTTTGACCTCGTTCGGTCGACCGGCTTTAGACCTTTTTTCGACCGTTGGGGATTGTGTTTTGAGCGCAGCGGTAGACCGTGTTAGGCATACGGTCGACCGATTCCTTTCTGGAACCGGTCGACCGATTCACCTCTTCCGGTCGACCGTTTGGGCACAGGACAGAATTCCTGGTTCCCTTTTTGAATGCCAACTTTGTTCACAGAAACCCGTGTCCTCGCCTTGTGCGTGAGCCGGGAGGTGACGGTGGGTGTGTTCCGCGTACCTGCCCAGGGACCGCCGTGTGGAAAAGTGTGGGTGTTCGGGACGCGTCACCTCCATGTATGGACCGTGACTAAGTTGATGGATTGATTGGACTCGTTGTAGTATAGCAGGCACGCAACTGTCGTTGGGTGAGGTGACTACCGGCCTACGGGCTACGGAGGTCGCTGCCCTGCTTTTATAGTGACGCGGTTGGTGTTTGCGGCTCGTGGAGCCTGATGACCTGGCAGACTTCGGTCTGGACCAGTCCGATGCTGTGCAAGACGTTTGTGATGGACCACCGATGTTGTGCCGGTGATGCCGCCGAGGTTGTGCCAGCGATGATGATTGTTGGGCCGAGGCTGTTCTTGAAGGGAATGTGTTCTAAAAGTTTTACTTTTAAATGTCAATTATTATGAATTGAATGAGAAAATCGTTTTGTTCCTTGTTTATGTTATTCGTCTTTTAGAAGTGTTAAGGAAGAGGCTCTTGGTCCTTAACCGTAGAGCTCTAAAAGAAATTGGTTTACATAAAACAAAAGATATTCGCAATTATGGTAATTAACATGGGACATTAATTACCGGGTTAAGATTGTCGTGTTGGTCATAGATCATTGTAGCTCTACAAGTGAGTGACAACACGGGTATGCAAAAGAGGAAAATATTACTTTTGTATACTGAATAGACCTAATAAGTAAAATATTATAGAAATGTGTTTCTGTGTCATTAATATTTTACTGTGTCCTTGTCCTTTGATATGAGACTTATATCCGATCGCTTAAGGAGTTCTTAATTAGACTAGTGTCTTGAGCTATCGATGAGTGTAGTGTAAAAGCATTAGTTGGTTAAGTACAACTTTTGTTGGAGAAGATAGCTAGTCAAAAGATTATCATTGCCCCTCTTAATTGAGTAATGATATTAATGGGCCCCTTGATAACGCAAAGTTATAATGTGCACAATGTGATTTGAGTTAAGTCACATATTTATAACTAGCTTAAAGAGATCAAGAAATGAATACTAATATACAAAGATGATACAATACTACTTTGTATGTATTCTTAATATCATGAGGCAGGGGACGGACACAAGTGGTGCACTCCATCACTAATTGGATCGGGTTTTGGTTCGAGCTGAATTAAGACATCTAGTTAATTGGGAACTATAATGTGTAGCTAGATGCCGCTTATAGTTTGTGATGTTAAGCTATTAATATCACTGCCAATTTAGCTTAGATCCTCCCATAGGTCACACCATAAAACTGGGAAACAAGAAGGTAATTTTATGTTCATATGATGTATCGAGTTTCGTATACATGTGGTGAATCCATAAAATCATTATGTCATGAAAATGACATATTTAGAATCATGAATTTATATATGAGATGTAAATATATCATGGGGTGTGATTGTTTGATATTACATATGATGATATATTGCATAAGATATATAAATTAGCTATAACCCCAAAGATCGAATTTTGTTGGGAATTAATCCAAAATTCGATAAGGCAAATTAATTAATTAAATTTGCTAAAACCCCAAATACGAATTTTGTTGGGAATTAAACCAAAATTCGATAAAGGCAAATTAATTAAATTTCCTAAAACAAAAAAACGAATTTTGTTGGGAATTAATCCAAAATTCGATAAAGGCAAATTAATTAACGAATTATTGATCATGGTTTTGACTTGGTCAATTATGATTAAATTTGGATGTGGATTAATAAATTTAATAATGAGAATTGGTCTTAAGAGAGAAAAACATGGAAGAATGGGTCAATGCATAGCACATGATGTGGAAATTAAAGGAGCCTATAAATAGGCCTAATTTCCTTCATTAAAAATAAATATATGCAAAATTCTCTCTCTCTCTAACCACCCAATTAATCCATCCGAAATTCCTTAGTTAATTTGAGTTTTTGGAGAGTAAAATCTCAGGAAAGAAAAAAGGGGTTATTAGCTAGATTCTAAACCCGTTTGGAGATTGATTGGCTAGCTCCTTTCTCTCCAACCTTGTTTAGAGTTTGGTGAACACTCGGAGGCAATCCACCGGGCGATTCGACCGGCAACGCGACTCCGGATCTTCAAGAGGTTTTAGAGAACTTCTAGGTATGATTCTAATTGCAATTGTTTGTTTGTTCTAATGCATGTTAAATAATTAGGACAAACAAATGCATGTCTATATGAAAATCGAAGAAAATATGAATGTTTCGATCCTATATGTTTATAAAATTTCGAAAAATATATACATACTATAGGGCACGAAATCCAACAGTTCTGGCTATGTTGATTCCTCGACTGGGCACCTATCGAGATGATGTTGTTATACCTTCCGGGCGACGGCCCCGTTGGTCCTCGTGGCTCCGACCACGGAGATTTGCAGATCTGTATTCTATCGGCCCGCAGGCGTGACAGAGGCTCTCTGCCGAACCCTTGAGTAGCGTAGCCGCGTGTGGGGGGTGCGATGTCGCGTGCTGTAAGACTGCATGTGCCTGCAGTAGGTCTCCTCGGGAGACCCGATGTTCACTGTCGGACTGATGTCCTGTTTTACCTTTCGGGGGAACTGTTTTCCTTTCTGTTGATGCCATGACATGCTTCTAGTATGATAGGTTCATTTGTGTAATGCACGCATATAGGTGAGTTGGCATACAGGGTTTCCTTCTGGAAACTCAGGCATTGTTGTTATATATTTTTCAGGACCACAGTAGGTCCAATTGGGTGGTGATCGGCGGGCACGCGCATTTTGGAGTCGGATCCTCTAGTCGGACCACTGAGGTCAACATGATTACGTTTTATCTTCTTTTGTTGTTCTGTTGTAATGATGTATCATTTTGACAAACTCTGATTTAATTTGGTGCACCGTTATTTGTTTTATGAGAAGTAACAGTCCCGTCTTTGATTATTAGCCTTTATTGTTGTGATTATGAATTTTCAAAATTTCCACTGTTTCGGGATGTTATAGGTGCGAACCCCGATCCGAGTTGATTTTAATGGAGAAAAAATCATTTTTTTCATAATTTTCTAATTTTTGAATTATATTTTATTAAATATATAAAAATTCCAGGTCTAGAAAGGGCTAGCGCATCTCTCGGGTCTGAGTTCGGCCCACCAGAAGTGCAACTCAAGAAGAAAGAATCATAAGATTAAATCAAAGGTAAATGAATGTTGCTATGATACGAAGAAAAAAATCAACTTCAAAAAGGAGAATGATCCGTTGAGGAGAACGCAAGAGAGAGAATAAAGTTGTGGTAGAAAATTTTCATCCAAGGATAGGGTGCTCATATGTTATTTATAGTTGGGGTTACAAGTCATTAAATCACATTCGGACTTAATAGTTAATTACATGATAAGACTATTGCCAATGTAATTCACTGCGGCAGGATTAACAACAATTATATTCATAGGAAAATGTTTGTTGAACGCTCGCGTCACGGACGCTGCTAACCCAGTCAGCACACTCGCTGATGTGGGCAACCCAGTCAGCAGACGCGGCTGAGTGCGCACTCAGCCCAGAAACATTTTTCCTTTCTTTGTTTAGTTTATTCCTCGTTTCGTACAAATTTCTCCATATCTCATTAATGCGTCTCAAATCACTCACTTCATTTTGGCGCTCCTACACAGACTGAAGACTAGTTACTCAACATCCGTCCTCCTAATTTTATCCCTTCTGTTTATTAATAAATTCATTTTTTTCCGGACACACACATCAGTCATTTTCTTTAGTTTCTGGACTAGCGCATAACTTATTCCGGACACAGTTACTATTTATTCCGGACAGTTAGAACACTTATTCCGAACAGACGTACTACTTACTGCTGATATTTTTTGCTGTTGTTTTATTTTCCCGATGCGTCCACCATCGCATTTAATGCTTTTCAAATCAGCACGTCCTCCGTCTTCTTTCTTATTCTTTGGCGCTTCACGGAGATACGAATATGAGTGTCTTGGTTATTCCGATCCTACGAACCATTCCTTCTTCTCTCCTTCCTCCATTTGTGTTGTACTGTAATGGCACTCGTAAATGTGTCCACACAGCCGGCTCATGCCTCCAACGTCCCTCAAGTGATGATGAATTTTCCTTCCTTCGAAGAAGCCAAAGCATTTTACGTTTCATACGCCGATTCCTGTTGTTTTGGTGTGAAGATAAGGCAATCTCATTACGATCATGGTGTTGTAATACGGGCCACTCTTACTTGCTCAAAGGAGGGTAATGCTCCCGGAAACCAAGGTGAAGGTAGACCGAAACATAGGTTATCCGGTAGGGTCGAATGCACTGCTCGGATTAGGGTCTCCGGTAATCCATCCAGAGGCTACGTAATTAACTACGTAGATCTCGAACATAATCACGCCATGCTGTCGGAAGACCAGATGCGCTTCCTCCGACAAAAACGATCCGTCCCGGAGTCCGCCAGAGCACGCATTTCGTGCAATGATGCTGCCGGTATATCTGCCGCCAAGACCATGCAATCTTTTGTGGTCGAAGCTGGAGGTCACGATAAATTGTCTTTCAACGAGCGGGACCTAAGGTTATTTATTCTCCACTTAACCTGGTTGAAGTTACGCATTTAGCTTTGTCATAAAAATTATGTTTCGCAGGAATGTTGTGAACGAGGTTAGAAACCTCAAAATGGGACCAGGAGATGCGCAAGCTATCCAAGATTATTTCATCAGGATGCAGAAGAATGATTCCCGCTTCTTTTACGTAATGGATATGGACGACGAAGGCAGACTACGAAATGTGTTCTGGGCCGACAGTCGTTCTCGAGCTGCTTACACTTACTTTGGAGATGCAATATGTTTCGACACAACATACATAACAAACAAGTATGACATGCCTTTTGCCCCATTTGTGGGGGTAAATCACCACTACCAGTCCGTCCTACTCGGTTGCGCCCTCCTCTCTTCCGAGACGACACAAAATTACATTTGGTTGTTCCAAACATGGTTGACGTGCATGAACGGTACGTGTTTTATTTTGTCCGGCTTTGTCCGTTTTACATTATGTGCCTGTCCGGTTACCCTTTACGTTTGTCCGGTTTACGTCTTTTGCTCGTCCGGTTTATCCCTTACGTCTGTCCGGTTTACGTTTTTTGCTCGTCCGGTTTATCCCTTACGTCTGTCCGGTTTACGTTTTTTGCTCGTCCGGTTTACCCTTGACGTCTGTCCGGTTTACGTTATTTCTGTCCGGATTAACATATGTTTTTATCTTGATCGCGTTGTGTGCAGATACAAGCCCCCCGGCGATCATAACAGACCAATGTGGCGCCATAGCTGTGGCTGTGAGGACTGTGTTCCCTAAAGCGCGACACATATTTTGTATGTGGCAGATAATGAATAAGGCCCCTGTGAAGCTGCCCACGAAGTACCGGGAGCATACATTGTTTGACCTCAACAACTGTGTATTCGATTCCAAGACTCCGGCAGAATTCGAGCGGAATTGGCAGGGTTTTCTAGATGATTTCTAGTTCCACGACAATAATTGGCTCCGATCCATTTATCCAATTCGAGAGCGCTGGGTACCTGCATTTTGGCGGGATTGGTTTTCCGCAGGAATGACATCAACCCAGAGAAGTGAGGGTATGAACGCCTTCTTCGATAAGTACCTCACATCAAGGACGACACTTAAGCAGTTCGTTCAACAATACGAACTCGCAGTACGCCACAAGTATGAGAAGGAAGCTCTGTCTGATTTCGATTGTCAGCATAAGGCTCCGCAATTGATTTCGAAATATCCATTCGAGAGGCAATTGGGCGAGTTGTATACGGTGGGTGTCTTCAAGAAGGTGCAGTTAGAAATTGGGAAGATGATGTACTGCGACATCAAGGATGAGTTCAACGAGGACGACACATTGCACTTCAACGTGACCGAACATGTATTGACACATATCCTCCCATTGTCGAAATGGTTCACAGTACAAATTAGAGATGAGAAGTGGGTATGCGATTGCAGAATGTTTGATCACGTCGGTATCCTATGTTGTCACGTTTATGTTGTTATTGGCCGAATACGTCCAAAGGTGTTGCTCCCCGAGTCTTACATCGTCCACCGATGGAGGAAGGATATCCGAAGGAGCTATGGGGTCAAGTTTCCCCTTCAAAGTGGCATAACGGGGAACGATGCGCTTCGTCGCCACGACGACATAATGGGTCGTGCGGTTTGGATCGCCGGGGCCGTTTTCGATTCAAACGACAGATATCTTCAGGCGGTAGAGGCACTTGAGTTGCTTAAGGAACGTATGCAACGACCTGATCCTGTGTTCGATGGTACATCCGTTCTCAATCCGGATAAGACAAGACGGAAAGGCAGACCGCCGAGCAAACGACGGATTTCTTTGTCTGAGAAAATAATTAAAAGTAACGTTAAGAAAATCATCAGGAATAAGGTTCTACCCCCGTTACACCCTGCAGCACCCAAACCGGGGGATCACGATTTCGATGAATGGGACATGAATTTGCATTACGAGGGAGTTCCTCCTTGATTATTGTATTTGTCCTTGGTTGGAATTATTCCTATGTAATTTTGTTGAAAGTCTTTGTATGTCTGTCCGTATTATTGCATAAGATTCAACTCTTTCTTTGCTTGTTCGTTTGTGAATTATTTTCTGATGGCGACAAATATATTTAAGTAATTTTGGTTTCTTGTATGCCTGTCCGGAATAAGTTATATTTATGTCCGGATTAAGTTACAAGTATGTCCGGATTACGTTATATGTCCGTCCGGATTACGATTCATCCATGTCCGGAACATAAAATTTGTCCGGAATAAGTGTATTTGCTGTCCGGAATAAGTGTATTTGTTGTTCAGAATAAGTGTATTTGTTGTCCGGTTTAAGAATAAAGTTTTTCCAGAAATGGAACATAAAGTTTTTCCGGAAGAAGTGTATTTGTTGTCCGGAATAAGTGTATTTGTTGTCCGGAATAAATGTATTTGTTGTCCGGTTTAAGAATAAAGTGTGTCCGGAATAAGTGTATTTGTTGTCCGGAATAAGTGTATTTGCTGTCAGGAATTAGTGTATTTGCTGTCCGGAATAAGTGTATTTGTTGTCCGGAATAAGTGTATTTGTTGTCCGGAATTAGTGTATTTGTTGTCCGGTTTAACAATAAAGTGTGTCCAGAAACGCAATATAAAATTTGTCCGGAATAAGTGTATTTGTTGTCCGGAATAAGTGTATTTGTTGTTCAGAATAAGTGTATTTGTTGTCCGGTTTAAGAATAAAGTTTGTCCAGAAACGGAACATAAAGTTTTCCGGAAGAAGTGTAATTGCTGTCCGGAATAAGTGCATTTGTTGTCCGGAATAAGTGTATTTGTTGTCCGGAATAAGTGTATTTGTTGTCCGGGTTAAGAATAAAGTGTGTCCGGAATAAGTGTATTTGTTGTCCGGAATAAGTGTATTTGCTGTCCGGAATTAGTGTATTTGCTGTCCGGAATTAGTGTATTTGTTGTCCGGAATTAGTGTATTTGTTGTCCAGTTTAACAATAAAGTGTGTCCAGAAACGCAATATAAAATTTGTCCGGAATAAGTGTATTTGCTGTCCGGAATAAGTGTATTTGTTGTTCAGAATAAGTGTATTTGTTGTCCGGTTTAAGAATAAAGTTTGTCCAGAAACGGAACATAAAGTTTTCCGGAAGACGTGTATTTGCTGTCCGGAATAAGTGCATTTGTTGTCCGGAATAAGTGTATTTGTTGTCCGGAATAAGTGTATTTGTTGTCCGGTTTAAGAATAAAGTGTGTCCGGAATAAGTGTATTTGCTGTCCGGAATAAGTGTATTTGTTGTCCGGAATTAGTGTATTTGCTGTCCGGAATAAGTGTATTTGTTGTCCGGAATAAGTGTATTTGTTGTCCGGAATTAGTGTATTTGTTGTCCGGTTTAACAATAAAGTGTGTCCAGAAACGGAACATAAAATTTGTCCGGAATAAGTGTATTTGCTGTCCGGAATAAGTGTATTTGTTGTTCAGAATAAGTGTATTTGTTGTCCTGTTTAAGAATAAAGTTTTTCCAGAAACGGAACATAAAGTTTTTCCGGAAGAAGTGTATTTGTTGTCCGGAATAAGTGTATTTGTTGTCCGGAATAAGTGTATTTGTTGTTCAGAATAAGTGTATTTGTTGTCCGGTTTAAGAATAAAGTTTTTCCAGAAACGGAACATAAAGTTTTTCCGGAAGAAGTGTATTTGCTGTCCGGAATAAGTGTATTTGTTGTCTGGAATTAGTGTATTTGCTGTCCGGAATAGGTGTATTTGTTGTCCGGAATTAGTGTATTGATAATTTATACATGTCCTTGTATTGATAATTTAACCCAACACCAAATGTCCTTGTATTGATAAATCATTCAAATAGTCTATGTAATTTTAACATGTATACATGTATAACTTTGTAAAAAAAATTAAAACATCCAGAGTCGTTTATTGTTGATCGCACATCCCAGAGTTTTCGAGTAAGAAATTGGCCAAATCGCCTCTAAAACGGTGAATAACCTTGCTCTGCTTCGGCTTCGTCGGATCAGCATTCTCCATCAAACGCTTCATCCAGTACAAAACGTATGGCCCGCAGTCGTTACTCCCCGGTTGCTGTCGTTGGCTACCCTTCCTCTCAACTCTCAGCGGCCACTCGACCTTCAACAACCCTCGCCAGAATCCCGCTATCTTAGACGCGGTGCATTCATGAGTTCCGACTAAACGGTTAGGATTGTCACCTCTTTTAAGTGTGCGGGAGAGGCTGTTGTACTGAATGAACTCTGAGCGAGGTCCGTGGGCAACGAACAGAGTCCAGTGGCCGGCCAAACAGCATGGCTGTGCGATGATGACTTCCTCCACATTTATTCCTTCAATTTTTGGGAGTAAATAATCTTTCCTTATATCTTCTCCCTGTCCCTCCACAATCATTTCCGATTCGAAGGATGATAAGCAGACCACCTTTTGTTGCCCTCCTCTTCTGAGGAGTACCTCAATTAGGCCATCAAGAGTTTCGTTGGTGAATTCTGTTTTTGCCGAAATTATTTCCTTCAGATCACCCCAGCTGATATTGCTCAGAACCCCCCTCCAGATAATATCTTTGGCTTCTCATTCAGGAGCCGTTGCATTCAATAAACGACGTACCTCATCATTGGTCAGCGTTCTCAAGGCGGTCGCATCCACATCGGGCCTCGTGGACGAAACATGGGCGGCCTGTTCATCTTTCGCTGTTTCGTCGGCCTCGTATATTTCTTCACTGGCTTCTTCGGCCCCCTTTGTTTTTGTGGTGGCTTCTTCGGCCTCCTTTATTTCTTCTTGTTTTTCTGCGGCATTCTTCTGTGCCTCATCTTGGCCAGATTTGCTTTGCGCTTCGTCTATATGTGTTGTGCGCAAGCGTGGTTTAATGGTCCGCATTTTTTGAGGGTGCAAAAGCGGTAGCGATACCACAGCCTTCCTCTTTCTTTCCTGCTGTCTCCTCTTCTCTTCCTCCTCCCTCTTCTCTTCCTCTCCTCCTCCTCCTCCTTCCTCGTCTTCTCTTCCTCCGCCCTCCTCTTCTTCTCTTCCTCCTCCCTCGTATTCCTCTCTTCCTCCTCCCTCCTCTTCTTCTCATCCTCCTCCCTCCTCTTCTTCTCTTCCTCCTCCCTCTTATTCCTCTCATCCTCCTCCCTCTTCTTCCTCTCTTCCTCCCTCCGTTTTTTTCTCTCTTCCTCCTCCCTCCTCATCCTCCTCTTCTTCTCTTCCTCCTCCCTCTTATTCCTCTCATCCTCCTCCCTCTTCTTCTTCTCTTGCTCCTCCCTCTTCTTCTTCTCTTGCTCCTCCCTCTTCTTCCTCTCTTCCTCCTCCCTCTTCTTCTTCTCTTGCTCCTCCCTCTTCTTCTTCTCTTGCTCCTCCCTCTTCTTCCTCTCTTCCTCCTCCCTCTTCTTCCTCTCTTCCTCCCTCTGCTTTTTTCTCTCTTCCTCCTCCCTCCTCATCCTCCTCTTCTTCTCATCCTCCTCCCTCCTCTTCCTCGCATCCTCCTCCCTCTTATTCCTCTCATCCTCCTTCCTCCTCTTCTTCTCATCCTCCTCCCTCTTATTCCTCTCATCCTCCTCCCTCCTCTTCTTCTCATCATCCTCCCTCTTCTTCTTCTCTTGCTCCTCCCTCTTCTTCTTCTCTTGCTCCTCTCTCTTCTCCCTCTCTTTCTCCTCTGTCTTCTTCCTCTCCTCCGCCTCCCTCTTATTTCTCTCTTCCTCCCTCTTTTCCCTCTCCTCCGCCTCCCTCTTATTTCTCTCTTCCTCCTCCCTCTTTTCCCTCTCTTCCTCCTCCCCACGGACTCTCAGCCTACGACACTCTTCTTGAGAGATCCGGAGTTCTTCCTCCAGGTTGTTAATTTTAACGGTCGCCTCCCTAAGTGTTGCTTCGGCTCGCAACCAATTCATCTTCATCTCACTAAGTTCCAAGTCTTGTAGCAGTGGGTCACATGGAATGCTGCATTCACTGAGTTGTACCCTTGGTAGAGTGGATGTTGAAGGTGTTTCCTTCGAGACAACCTTTGCTGCGGGAGTTGCTTCTGCAGTAGGAAATTGATCCTCTGACAACAGTGAATGCTCCCGTGCACTGAGTTTTGGGGTGCCCTTCAACTCAAATTGACCCGAGTAAATCCGGGACAAGTTGATGCCTCGATCTTCCCATTTTCTAAGGATTTGGCGTCTGCTAAACATTTCCGTCCAACACTTGAACCGTGGAAATGCTGACCGGGGATCCCCCAATTTGAACTTCTCGCAAAGCCACACCTGAAAACAGGAATGAGTTAAAAACCAGAAACATAACTTCCCCAGGACAGACACAACTCTTATTCCGGACAGACGCAACACGTATTCCGGACATACACAACTCTTATTCCGGACAGACGCAACTCTTATTCCGGACAGACGCAACACTATTCCGGACAGACAGAATACTTATTCCGGACATAAACCAACTCTTATTCCGGACAGACGCAACACTATTCCGGACAGACAAAATACTTATTCGGACATAAACCAACTCTTATTCCGGACAGACGCAACACTATTCCGGACAGACAAAATACTTATTCCGGACAGACGCAACTCTTATTCCGGACAGACGCAACACTATTCCGGACAGACAAAATACTTATTCCGGACAGACGCAACTCTTATTCCGGACAGACGCAACACTATTCCGGACAGACAATCTCAATACGTATTCCAGACAGACGCAACACTATTCCGGACAGACAAACTCTTATTCCGGACAGACAAAATTCTTATTCCGGACAGGCAAAATACTTATTCTGGACAGACACAATACGTATTCCGGACAAACAAGATACTATTCCGGACAGATAAAATACTATTCCGGACATACGTAATACTTTTCCCGGATAACCTCAAGACACTTATTCCGGACAGAGACAACACTATTCCGGACAGACACAAGACCTATCCCGGACAGACAAAACACTTATTCCGGACATAAACCAACACTACTCCGGACTGACACAACACTCATTCCGGACCAAGATGCTTACTTGTAATACGGCAACGCAACCATACACGTAGCCCTGCTTCATAGAGAAGTTCCCTGACAATCTCCTCCTCGAGAGGTCCCGTTGGGCTTCCTCCAGTCCTTCAACCAAGAAAGTGTGAACCGCATTTGCCCACGCATATCTCTTGAGGCGCTTGAGGTTCTTAAGGTGCTTCGTGTACCACGCTTTACTTCGCAGTGATCCATCGAAGAACAAAAAATGATTGAAAATCATAGAAATAAGGAGTCGGACGTGCTCCTCCTCCTCGCCCATCTTGCTCGTGGCGGTAAGATGACCCAGTAGTTGGGTGTTGTCGAGGTTCACCCCGTCACGTTTCTCTACGTACATTGCTTCCATATCCACTCTCTGCCCATGTGCTCTTAGTCCAAGTAGAAGGGCGACGTCTTCTACCGTAAATGGGACCACCCCAGTGGCTATTCTCAGACCGACTTCAGTGGCGTCGAAGTGTTCGACGAACCAACCCAGTATCTCGTTGTCAGTTGTGACGTGAGGAAAGGAGAGGAAGTGACCGAAAGGCGTCCGTTGGAAGACATTTTTCTCCTCCTCCTTCATCCGGTCGAACTGCTTGTGAAGGGTCGTGAAACCGCACTTGGTTTCGCGGAAGTAGTACGTGCTTCCCTTAAACCACCAAAAAAAATTGTTAGAGGCCAATAATGAACCTTAAAATGAACCAGAAAGAACGTGGTTGACACAACACCTGCGCGGCTACAATTTCAGGAGCGATGGAGGTTTCAGGTAGAGAAGGATCCATTTTCTCCTTGTTATAATTTTCGTTCGACTAAAACAGGAATGAAGGTTTTGGATGAGCATATGGAAAGGAACTCCGGCTGAAATGGGGAATGGAAAAGGAGAAGACTTGGGAGGAAAGTTACTCGAATGTTGTCCCGCCGCTAATGATGTACGTGAAGTTTAACCGTCTAATCGTGATTTCGGGAAATGAACCGTCTAATCGTGATTTCGGGAAATGAACCGTCGCACCCAATAATTCGTAATTTACTTTTCCCCGCGCAGAAGTTTTGGCTGACTGGACGCTGAACTGGCAGCTGACTTGTCCGTCCACGTAGGAAGCGTCACGGACGCACGCGTCCGTGTATAACTACTCATATTCATAATGGATCCAATATGAACTAGACTAGAGAACAAGCCCAGTAAGTTATACAAGATTCCATTTACAAGGTTCACTACTTTACACTAAACAACGAGGTAAGTCAATAATAAATACTCCAATAGAATATATAAACTTCAATACTTCCTTAAAAGTAGTTCACGAAGAATGGATATAAATAGGGAACTACTAAACATCGCCCCAAAACTACTTAAATCGCCCCTTGAAATTACCAAATTGCCCTTAACAATATATTTAATACCCATATCGTCCCGTGTCTATAAATTAGGCTTACGGTCTTGTATATTCATAATTTATTAGTAAAAACACCACGAAAATGTCTGGCGAGGGTGATGCATCCGGTGAGGTAAGCCTGACGCGGGGCAAAATTTGGGCCGAGCGTCTGCATTATACGCCTCCCCTAAGGTGAGGGCGTCTGCGTAGGACGTCCTCCCCTTGGCCGAGGCGTCCAACGCAAACGCCTACGCAATGGGAGAGGCGTCTTATGTAGACGTCCTCCCCTTGGGTAAGGCGTCTTTAGTCGACGTCCTTCCCTTGGGCCAGGCGTCCTAGCAGACGCCTCACCCTTGGGGAGGGCGTTTAACTCAGACACCCCACCCATGGGGTAGGCGGCTAATCCAGACGCCTGGAATTTTTTGATTTTTTAAATTTCAATTTTATTTTTGTAGGTTCCGTTGGAAGATTTCGGTGGTGATGGAGTGGATTACAGTGAGTTATTTCAAACTACACAAATCTTTGCAACAATCGATGAAGCAAGTAAATGGGCCAAACAAGTAGCTATCGGAGCTGGGTTTTTTTTTGGTCGTGTCGTCGTACAAAACAAGATCAGCTAGTCAGATGGATTGTTATTTGAGATGCGACCGGCGAAATCAAATGGAGTCTCGGGATATGGATACTGCACTTCGAAGAAACACCAAAAGAAAGGATTGCGGTTGCCGTTTCTTAATAAAAGTAGTGGAGCGACGAGATCGTGATGGATGGGTTGTGGTTTTTAATAGTGGTAACGGACATCACAACCACAGACTGGCAGTTTATCCAGAGGGTATTGTCCAATTAGTGGTCTAAGTGCTGGGGCGAAGAAGATTGTTCGTGATATGACAGAGGCGCAAGCAAAACCGCGGAACATCTTGAAGGCAGTAAAAGAAAAATTCCCGGAGTACAATCCAAATCAAAGGCATATTTATAATTTCAGAGATTACATGAGAACGACAAAATCTCAAGACCGGAATCCCGTCCAGCAGTTTCTCTATCAAGCAGTGCAGTGTGAGTACTTACATTGGATTATGGCGGATCCAGAAACTAATGTCGTCACTCACGCTTTTTTGGCACATCCAACGTCAGTCCAGTTGTTGCGAACATATCCTTTCGTTATCTGCATGGATTCGACTTACAAGACGAACAAGTATAAGATGCCTTTGTTCGAAATGATTGGGGTCACACCAACAAACATGAATTTCCTTATCGGATATGCGATTTTGATGGATGAAACTTACTCCAGTTACCTGTGGGTGATGGAGAAGTTGCGAGATCTGTTATTGGGGACTGTCAGCCCGACTGCAATAATAACAAACCGGGAGTTAGGCCTTATGCGACCGGTGAGAGAGGTTTTTCCTGACTCTGCTCATTTACTCTGCGCATGGCACATCAACAAATGTATTCAACTACGCATACCACGTATTCGGCAAGAATAAGCAGATGGCAGAGACTTTGAGTCGTGGAAGATGGAGGAATATCATGCTTTCTACTTCAGAAGCCGAGTATGATAGAGCTTTGTATGCTCTGAAAGATTTGTATAGATCGTGGCCGGCTATCACGGAGTATCTGGACACCACGTGGTTGGTGCATAAAGAAAAGTTTGTGCTGAATTGGACGAACAAAGTCCTTCATTTTGGGAACACCACGAATTGTAGGGTCGAAAGTGCTCATTCGGCTCTAAAAGAGTGGATTTCTACATCGACTGCAGCTCTGGACACTCTTTTCGAGCGCGTCAACGCGACTATTGAAATGCAGCTGACGAATATTCGAAACTTTCTTGAAGACTCGAGAAGGCGAAATTTGACTAATTTCGGACATCCTCTATATCGTCACATAAATGGTCGAGTTTCGCATCACTGTTTGCAATTGCTAAGTCAGGAGGTGAAGAGAATGCAACAGTTAGATGATGAAGTTGAATATCGTTGTGAGTGTGCTTTTCTGACTTCTCATGGGATACCTTTGTAGGATTTCATGTTTAATTATACATATATATTTTTCGAATTTTCATGTATAATAAGGATCTATTACAATTTTCTTCGATTTATTTATGCATGCATCGGTTTGTTTTAACAACTAATTTCAAAAACTTATTAAAACAAACACAAAGGGACTCCGAAATTCATACCTAGAAGTTCTCAAAAACTTCTTGACGTTTCAGAGACGTTGAGGAAGCTAATCTTCGCTTCTCGTTGCGCCGGATGCCTCCGAGTGTTCACCGAAACCCTAAACAAGGTTGGAGAGAAAGGAGCTAGCCAATCGATCTCCAAACAAGCTTAGAATCTAGCTACAAACCCCTTCCTTAGCCTCTGAGATTTCTCCTTCCAAAGACTTAGAAAACTAAGAGAATTTTCGTGGGTTTTAGTAGTGAATTAGGAGAGAAAATAATTTCTGAATTGTGTAACCCAATTAGGGAGAATAAGGACCTATTTATAGGTTCCAATTTTACTCTTAATCATGGCTATTCTTAAGCCACGGTTTTATGACAATTTCTCTCACAAACTAATTCCATAATGCATTATATGCACCCACAAAACGTTTGACCAAATTTGGAGCTAATCCAACCATCGATCAAATTAATCTCTTAATAATCAAAGGCAGAAAATCGACCGCTGTTCGGTTTACCGAGTCCCACTCGGTTAACCGAATTTGTCACGATCGTTTAACCGAGTACGTGACGGATGACCGAATCTTAAGGAGAAAAATTCCCCTTAACCGATCGGACCCATTCACGTCTAAAACCGAGTGCTATTCGGTTAACCGAAAATATCGGAACTTGACATTGTTCGGTCGACCATTTCTGATTCGGTACACCGTACCAAAGCTCCAGGCACTTTGGTCAAGTTCGGTCAATCAATTACGATTATCTGTTCCACGTTCGGTTGACCGATCCATAGATCCTTCGGTCGACCGAACCATAACGGATTACCGAACTTCTACCCGATTTTGCCTATTTCAAATTTTGGATTTATTTCCAACAAAATTTGAACTTAAGGGGGTTTTAGCAAATTCACAACTTATGCAATGTATTATCCTATGCAACAATAAATTATTGCACCCCATAATATATGCATCTCATATGAATTTATCATGACTCTAATTATGTTTATATACAACATAATTGATTTTACTTGTTCACCACATGTGTCATATTTTCTATGAGAAACCCGACACATCATATGAACCAAAAATCAAGCTTCTTATTTCACGGTTTTTGCGGTGTGACCTATGGGAGGATCTAAACTAAGTTGGCAGTGATATTAAGAGCTTAATATCACAAGCTATAAGCGGTATCTAGCTACACATTATAGCTCCCAATTAGTTAGATGTCTTAATTCCACTCGAACCAAAACCCGATCCATTTAGTGATGGAGTGCACCACTTGTGTCCGTCCCTTGCCTCATGATATTAAGAATACACACAAAGTAGTATTGTGTCATCTTTGTATTAGTATTCATTTCTTGATCTCTTTAAGCTAGTTATAAATATGTGACTTAACTCAAATCACATTGTGCACATTATAACTTTGCTTTATCAAGGGGCCCACTAATATCATCACTCAATTAAGAGGGGCAATGATAATCTTTTGACTAACTATCTTCTCCAACGAAAGTTATACTTAACCAACCAATGCCTTTACACTACATTGATCGATAGTTCAAGACACTGATCTAATTAAGTATTCCTTAAGTGATCAGATATAAGTCTCATATCAAAGGACCAAAGACACAGTAAAATGTTAATGACACAGAAACACATTTCTATAATATTTTACTTATTAGGTCTATTCAGTATACAAAAGTAATATTTTCCTCTTTTGCATACCCGTGTTGTCACTCACTTGTAGAGCTACAATGATCTATGACCAACACGACAATCTTAACTCGGTAATTAATGTTCCATGTTAATTACCATGACTGCGAATATCTTTTGTTTTATGTAAACACATATCTTTTAGAGCTCTACGGTTAAGGACCAAGAGCCTCTTCCTTAACACTTCTAAAAGACGAATAACATAAACAAGGAACAAAATGATTTCTCATTCAATTCATAATAATTGACATTTAAAAGTAAAACTTTTAGAACACATTCCCTTCAACCTTGCGCATGTACCATCCGCGGATGTCTTGAATCAGACAACGGAATTTACTTAGAGCAAATTCATTCGTTCTGGAGGACACTTGTCATTGGGGAAGGAGACGGGAACCCAGAGTTTGTGTCTCAGGCAGCTCAAGACGCCGAACATTTTCACAGCCTGGTTGATGAGATTGCAGGAAGTGACCCTACAGTAATTCGATCTGCCACTCGGGTTTTATTCGAGCAGCTACACCCCGAACAATCGAATTTGAGAGAGCCTGCAGAAAAAACAAAGCTACGAGGTCGACCAAGGGGAAAGTCGACACGACGGGACCCAACTGCGTTTGAGTATGCTGAGCGAGGTCGTGGTCGATCTTCAGGTAGTGGGAGTATAGGTCGTGGTCGTTCTTCTGGTAGTGGAAGCAAAGGTCGTGGTCGATCTTCTGGTTCTTCGTCTGTGAGGGGAGGATCAGGTATACCATCCCTATATTTATTGTTATTATAATTTTGTTATTTATTTCAGTAAATATGTATCTTTTGTTATTATATGTAACTGTATTTTTTGTTTATATTGTAGTGACTGGGCGGGCTGACATAGACGACTTCCCATATGTTGATAGAATTCCAGGAATCATTATGTCATTCCTACACCAGTGGAATGATGTACGTCCCGATGGAAACTGCGGATTTCGATGTGTCGTCGATGTTTTCCACGGTGGTGAAGACAATTGGCAACTCGCCCGTCGTTCGATTTCAAATGAGATAGCTGCGAACCCATCTTTTTATGAGCACGTATACTACCACGGTGTGGCGTAGGCTCGTCACCGGATTAATTGGGGCAGGGGACCTTGTGGCGAGAATCACTACATGGAGACGTGGACGGACTTGTTTCCCATTGCAAATTTTTACAAATGTGCAGTTATGTTCTTCTCTCTCGAAAATGATGGTTCGTTGTACCCATGTCTTACAGTTCTACCTTGGGAGAGTCCGCCTACCGTGACGAGACCGTGCAGAGAGTTGATTATTGCTCATTTAGGGAGTTACGCTCATTACATTCGTTTGGAATTGACTGAGGGATTCCCCGTACCTCCTATAGCGACTCTGTGGTTTCAAATACGAGATGAGAGTGTTATTGGATGGGAACTGGAGTACCAAAATAGGATAGCAAATTGGCAACAATTATGTAATATGTTTTGATATGTTTGTACAATTATGTGATATGTTTTGAAATGTTTGTACAATTATGTAATATGTTTTGATATGTTTGTACATTATATAGTGTTGCTTTATTATGTAATATGTTTTGATATGTTTGCTTTATTTGCATTATATATAATAGTACGACAAGTTAGCAAACACAAATACAAATAATAAGCGTACAACAGATAAGCAAACACAAATACAAACAATAAGCGTACGACAGGTTAGCAAACACAAACACAAATACAAATAATAAGTGTACGACAGATAAACAAATATAAATGCAAATACTAAGAGTACGGTACAACAGATCAACCTACTCATCATCCGAATCATGGTCGGAGATGCCTAACTGAGTATGCCACGACTGAATCAAGTCATCCAAATCTCCGCATGCAGCTCTCATGTCCTTGTCTGGCAGCTCATCCCTCCTCTGCAGGAATGGCTGCACAACCCGTATCATCTTACTCATCCACTGCACATAACACTAACATTAGCGTACATTAACAAATATACGGTACAAATAAATATAGATAAAATGAAAAAATTACCAGATCGCCACGGACGATGACAGGATGTGAGTAACTACCGAACCAATCAAGATAACGTGCATCACACTCGGAGGGGTCGCGACTACGTCTGAAGTCGCCAACGAACAGTCGGCATGATCTCGGAAATGTCCGCCAAGTCGATTCTGCTGTCGAAGCGGGGAACCTGACGTCGTACGTCACTCCAGTCGCAGACCGCACCGCATGCTCTGGTGTCGGGATGTCAACCGGGATCACCTGAACATATCCTAACTGACGCAAGACACGATCGAGCATATAAGGCTCTATGATATCCCGATAACGAATAAGGCCCATCAATAAAGTCCTCGGGACCTCCGCTGCTGGGTCAGGACCATAGGGTAACCACTCCACCTAAACTTTAACACATTAATAATAATACATCTTCAAATTAAATAAATAAATCTAAATGGTGTAAAGTTTTATACCTCTGATGCAGTCATCTGATCTAGCCGTGCGCGGATTGAACGCAATCGCCCATTGCTCTTGTCCTCGCTCCGAACGGCCCACATACCCGAACGTGGATGACTGATGAAGATTTAAGTTTATACCGCAAGTGCACGGTGTCAATGAAGACGTGGCAAATACGGGTCGAACACAAGGAGGGAGAGATATTGTTATTTTTTTGATTTTCGATTAGAGAGAGAGAGAACAATTAAATTGGTTGGTTTTGAGATTTTTGGGTTTTAATTATCTAAAGCAAGAAACATAAACAAATAAAACTAAAACAAGAACAAAGATGGTGAATTCCGTTGGGTGGAGGTTTAGATATCGGGTTTAGATTAGAGAATTCTGAAACTTATAATAAATCATATTAGTTATAAAGCATTACATGATAAATGATTTAACATAAACTCAAGTAATCAAAACATACTAATACGAAATTAAAATAATAACATCTTCTCTTCTCATCACCCTAAATCCGTCACCCCCACCCTTTGGAAAGAGTTAGAAACTCATAGATGGAGGGAGGGAGAAGGGGTCCTAGAGAAACTAAGAAAAGAAAATTAAAAACATAAAATAAAAGAAACAGAATTTTATTGCTAAATTATGGAATAAAAGGAAGAACTCCTCACAACATTGTTCTCGGGGCTATTTATAGCCGATACAAGGGACCTAAGCATGAAATAAGAAAGTACACGCGTCAACACGCAACCGGTAAAATTTTTAGGGCATGAATCTAATTTGGTGCGGCGGATTCGCCGCAATTTGCTCTTGAGGTGCGGCGGAATCGCCACCTTTTTGGCTCAGAATCGACCCGGATTTTTCCTGTGTGTTTATGGTATGATTTCAATGTCATTTGCGCGTCTGGATTGATTCTTGCATATCTTTGGAGATCCGAATTAATTTCTTCATATATTTGGAGATCCACATTGATTTTTCTTTATATTTTCTCCATAATAATAAAAGCTACTCGTGATTTGCAATTAGGTCCTTGACTTTTTGCAATTAAGTCCCCGGCTACTTTTGTGCTTAAGTCCTTGTTCTTTTCGTAATTAGGTCTTGAATGCTTTTATGCTTGGATACATTTCCATTTGAAACCCGATAAACTTGAACTTGGTCTTTATGATAGAAACGAGTCTTTTGTACGCGTTCATGCTCGGGATGTGGGTAATTTGCATTCAGGTCCCTGTATTCTGTAAATAAGACTAAACACATACCTTAGTAGCATTTATTGATATAAAAGTAATCTAAATGAAAGACATATGATGCAATGTATGCAATGCATCAAATACCCCCACACCTAGATTTTGCTAGTCCCTAGCAAAACAGAACATAAGAGAAATGAAAACAGGGAAATCCTAACTCACTTTCGTAGGAATCACGGTTGCACTTAGCATGTGCAACAAGCCGTTAAACCTCTTTGTTGCCAAGGAGGAGGAGTGTTGTCTCCTGAGGGTTTTCAGCGGATATACCCACAAAATCTTAAATCAACATTTCATTAATAGTTCTCAATATCCCTACCTCAACCTTATACATCTCACTGAGAATTCTTGCATGCTCATTATGTAGATCTAACTCATTAAAAATATGACTTGGTCTTTGTTCCTCCAACATTCGCACCACTAACCCTTCTACACATGATATCACTTAAATTATTTTGCACGCCTCCTCTGGTGGTGAAGTATCATTCGGATCAACCATGGCATGGATCATTCTTTTAGCTTTGGGCCTTGAGTATTTTAAAGTATTTTTTTTTCGTGATTCAACACATTTGCTTTTCCTTTTTGACACTTATACCCTTTTTGCATTCGTGTAGCGAGTTTGGTTGATAATCCCGAGCTGGAAGACTCAAGTTACCGGGTTTCAAGATACCCCTACGGACCAGTGACTCGAAGGCTTGGGCTTTTGTAATCATTTTGCAAAATGTGTTTTCCTCACTTTATTTTTATTTTATTTTACTTTTATTTTCCTCAAGGCTTAATTGCTATTAGAAGTCCACACTTCCCGGTATATTTTCCTCAACCTCTGCTTTTTATCAACCACTTCAAAGATTTGATTCATCCAATTTAAGTGCATACATGTCTTACAAGGGTCATGAGTTATTTCTTTGGAACCTAGATTTATGTCATAATTTCTACAAGCAGAACTATATAATAAGGAACAAAAACTTAATGCAATTTGTACACAGATTTTGGTAATTCAATCTTAAACTATGTCATGAAATATTGATTTTTTTATTTTTTTATTATTTTTTTTAAACAGAAATATATATAGATAGATAGATACATAAACACTCCCCCACACCTAAATCATGCATTGTCCTCAATGTATGCGAGCAAGATAGTACATGGATTTATGCATGAAAAAGAAAAGATCTCACCAACGTGAAGTACAAAGGAAAGTTCATGGCTCTGTTGATGGACAAAAACCCGCATTCCCTCAAAAACCTGTGAGATGCTAAAGAAGGGATAAATACAACAGATTTTATTTTATTTTTTTTGGTTTTTTTTTTATACTTATTGTTATACATATATAACTATGTACAAACATAAGTTCCCATCTTCATTTGTCAAGAGACATCAAATGGAAACCTCAAGAGTGGGTCAGTGCACCTGAAAAGGGAACATGACACCACGCGGGGCCAGAATATTCATGTGTGGGCCCCCTTCACAAAGAGCACAAGAAGAAATGAGAGGTTCATGAATTGGACGCAAAAGCGTCTCACACAAAGGATCAAACTGAAAGAACTTGAACCTCTCGAGAGTTTGGGAAATAGGGAGCAACGGAAGAAGAGTTTCTTCCGTTGCGGTACTGAAGTTATGATCGTCAATCCAAACTCTCCAACCAACTGGCTGGTGCGTCGGAGCGAGGTCAGGAGCCTCGTTAGGCAAGTCCGACTCACCGGGTAAACATAAAATGGGTCTCATACCCAAGGTATCCTCCAAGGAACTCCTAATACCCTCATGAGCACTGTAGTCGTTTGATGTTCCATCATTTCCAAGATGATCAGGAACGATAGTGAGAGGCAAACTCTCATCAGGTTGTTTGAAATTGAGGGTGCTAGGGAGCTCTTGCTCCACCGGAAGTGAGTCCTTAAGAGGCACAACATGAAGATCATGTGGCTCAAGGGCCACGGGGCACGAAGATAAGGCACAATCCTGGGCCGACTCATGATGAAATTGGTCAATGTGTATCGAATCCTCCACTAAGTGATCGTGAATTAAAACCCCAAGTCCTTCAGACTGACTAGGAGTTTGGCTTTGACAGATTGTGCTTTGAATTTGTGGATGTAGTGTTGGTTCGATATCAAAAGGTGGATCCTCATGTTGACACGAAAAGTTACTCTCCTTACGTTCACCTAATTGTTGTATCATTTGACTCAAATGCGATGTTATATTTTGTACGGATCGTTGAGTGGATTCCATGTACGTAAGGAAAGTTTGTTCCAAAGAATTAGGTACGTGGTCAGCTATGAGGTCCAAGTTTGAGCTTGTGAAATTATGGGATTGGGTGTTGATGGGCTGAGAATAATGATTTGACGTGGGGAGTTGGTAGAATTCTGGGTATTCGGGAGGAGGATACTGAGGTAAAAATGAAGTATAAGAATTTGGATAGGAATTGTTTCTCCACGAATCCATCACTCTCGGGTTGTACGCGGATGCGTAATAGTCATTTTGAGCGTTTTGGGAAAAAGTATGCTCATACTCAGGCTCTGGGGGAACATAAGGACATTCCCCGATAACATGACCACTCAACCCACAACAGTCGCATGGTACGGCTACTGGAGCCACCGGTGCACTCATGTTGTCTGTCCTACTCATGAAAGAGGCAAAAGCTTGTTGTAAATTCTCAGTTTGTTGACCAGCATATGATCCGACATAACTAGATTGTGGTCTAGCAGTCGGTTCCTCTCTCATGTTACCCCAATATGAAGATTGCTCAGTCATACAATTAGGATTGTCCCACCCATATGGGGTGTTGGTCTGAGCCACCCCATGTTGCATGGTTTTAAAATACCAGGAAGCATTGTCCTGGTCCCAACAATGATATGAATGGTTGCTCATGTAACCATCCATCACAACACTCTTGAGTCAAGTACTCTTACCCTTATGAGGCTAAGCAAGCACAAGTTCTCGACTCGACCCTAAAATGCTAATAGAGAATGTAAAGGGGAGGAGACTAGAACGTATAAGTAGGTGAGAAGAAGATGACTCAGAAGAGAAGGGAAACTTAACTCTAAAGATAGAAAAGAGGGTCGGTCAGAGGTTTCCTAAGAAAGCACGGTTCAAACAATCCTAGACCTAGTGTCACTTAGATCTAGACGACTCCTAACTGGTTGAGTCGAATTGATTTGCTTGATTCACCTCCCTCACCAATCAAACCAAGTTGGCCAGTTAGTGTATAGCTAGTGGGGGCGCTTCCGACAGAGTCGGTGCCAATTAGACAACCACGTCGCTTGGAAGACTTTCATCAACACAAAAAACACTTTCTAGACACCAATTGAATTCAATTAGCTTCAGGTCATAGCAAGTCAAATCACTCTCCTCCTTAATTGAGTCCGAGTCCTTAGGGGCGAATGTCTAATTGATTTTAAATTTAGGCTTAGGTGACACTTAGGATTGTGGTTTGTGGGCCACGGAAAGGTGATGAAATCCCCACCGTATCTTTTCCTACGGAGTTGCCCTTAAGATAGTTTAACTTAAATCTAGCAAAGATAGTCAAACAATGGTCCTTTTAATGGGGGCAATTGCAAGGTTGTATGCAACTAAATTATATGCTCTAATGCAATCGATAAAAACCTCGATACGTACCTTGCCTCCAGCAATCTTCAACAAGTATTAATTTGCAAGAATTTAGCAAGAATAATGCAAGCAAAACATTATATGATGCATGCACTAAGGTCTTTCTAATTTTGCCAATTTTAGGTCAGAGTTGAATTATTGCCAATTATGGAATTTAAACCCTAACACGTGCAATTCTACGAAAGGAAACTTTTCAACAATTCGGATTTTACAAGAAAGGCAAGAAAAGTTACCTCCGCAATGCTCAGTCGGGTTCGCCGCCCGCTCTTGGAGATTCCAGTAGCTCAATGCGACCACCCAGAAATGTAGACGACCCCAGAGAAAAATGAAGACCAGAGCCCTAGCTTGTGCGGCAATTCCGCCGCAAGTCCTCTTGAAGATGCGGCGATTCCGCCTCCCAAGTGCCTCAGAACGCTCCCGAATTTCGCCGCGCGCTCTGTTGTCTCCTGCTACACAAATTCAAATACTTAGATCGCGCACAAGGTAGACAGGATAAAATCGAAAATACAAAAACAACAAAAATCTGCGTCGCCTCCCCGGCAACGGCGCCAAAAACTTGATGAAGATTTAAGTTTATACCGCAAGTGCACGGTGTCAATGAAGACGTGGCAAATACGGGTCGAACACAAGGAGGGAGAGATATTGTTATTTTTTTGATTTTCGATTAGAGAGAGAGAGAACAATTAAATTGGTTGGTTTTGAGATTTTTGGGTTTTAATTATCTAAAGCAAGAAACATAAACAAATAAAACTAAAACAAGAACAAAGATGGTGAATTCCGTTGGGTGGAGGTTTAGATATCGGGTTTAGATTAGAGAATTCTGAAACTTATAATAAATCATATTAGTTATAAAGCATTACATGATAAATGATTTAACATAAACTCAAGTAATCAAAACATACTAATACGAAATTAAAATAATAACATCTTCTCTTCTCATCACCCTAAATCCGTCACCCCCACCCTTTGGAAAGAGTTAGAAACTCATAGATGGAGGGAGGGAGAAGGGGTCCTAGAGAAACTAAGAAAAGAAAATTAAAAACATAAAATAAAAGAAACAGAATTTTATTGCTAAATTATGGAATAAAAGGAAGAACTCCTCACAACATTGTTCTCGGGGCTATTTATAGCCGATACAAGGGACCTAAGCATGAAATAAGAAAGTACACGCGTCAACACGCAACCGGTAAAATTTTTAGGGCATGAATCTAATTTGGTGCGGCGGATTCGCCGCAATTTGCTCTTGAGGTGCGGCGGAATCGCCACCTTTTTGGCTCAGAATCGACCCGGATTTTTCCTGTGTGTTTATGGTATGATTTCAATGTCATTTGCGCGTCTGGATTGATTCTTGCATATCTTTGGAGATCCGAATTAATTTCTTCATATATTTGGAGATCCACATTGATTTTTCTTTATATTTTCTCCATAATAATAAAAGCTACTCGTGATTTGCAATTAGGTCCTTGACTTTTTGCAATTAAGTCCCCGACTACTTTTGTGCTTAAGTCCTTGTTCTTTTCGTAATTAGGTCTTGAATGCTTTTATGCTTGGATACATTTCCATTTGAAACCCGATAAACTTGAACTTGGTCTTTATGATAGAAACGAGTCTTTTGTACGCGTTCATGCTCGGGATGTGGGTAATTTGCATTCAGGTCCCTGTATTCTGTAAATAAGACTAAACACATACCTTAGTAGCATTTATTGATATAAAAGTAATCTAAATGAAAGACATATGATGCAATGTATGCAATGCATCAATGACCCTCCTCAATAATCTTCCGCTCACGATGCAGGCGGAATGCGGGAAAGTACTCGTATATCCACGCCTGCAGCAGCGTAAGACAACCTGCAATCCTAGAACAATCCGCACGGCTAGCTCTCCCAAACTGACAGTACAGGTATGCCAACGTCGCTGAGACCCACAAGTTCTGACGAACGGTGTCCGGGTCCCTAGCGTCCAATAGATCGCGTGGTCTGATCAGGCAACCACTCTTGTCGACAAACAAGACGGCTCCGAGCATCAAGAACAGGTACGCGGTCAACTGTGTATCATCGACCCACGGAGGTCGTGCCCGTCTGCATAGGTCCTCAAGGGAGTCGATGCCGACACCACCACCACTCCATAAAGTTGTATCTCTCGCCAGACCATCAGGTGTGACACCAAGCAACTCTGCCACATAACACCTCAGCTCAGACGTCGACCCCTGAGCACTAACCAGACGACCATACACAGGAATGCGCATGATCTGGAAAACATCGTGAAGCATGATCGTCATCTCTCCGAAAGGCATGTGAAATGTGTTGGTGTCAGGCTGCCACCGCTCCACAAACGCAGAAATCAAAGGCATGTCGAAATAAGGGAACATGTTGTACGGTAAGTGCCCCAAATGTGTCGCACTAATCTCCTCTCTGATATCAGCACTCAGTGTAGACCGCCAACCCTGTAGTGCTGTACAGGCTCTGTGCCGATTATGGCACTTCAGAACCTTCCGATCCTCTCCGTCCCAGATCCGTCTAGCGATGTGACCCTAGAAACTAGAAATGACGCTCCCATCTAAAGGACCACCAGGCGTCATACTGCTCACGATCCAAGAATCGTCCTGGACCCTCTTCTTCTTCTGAGCGCAGGGATCTACAGTGCACGAGCTCGAATCCCCGGTCGTAAACCTCCCACCCTACCCTTCCGCACCATCAATCCGGCGGAAGTAGAACTACCCGCTCGACCACGTCCTCTGCTATACTCCCCCTGCCTCTCCACCTCTGGGCGCTCTAACTCATACGGGTCATCATCGTCGCTCTCATCGTCGGGACTGTCCACATGCTCATCATCGAAGGAATCATCATCCTCCTCACGACAACGTAATGCCTCTCTCTCCCTCCTGACCGAAGCAAATATCCCCCGTCTACGTGGATGACGCGGTGCTGAATCATCATCTAAAGAACAGAAGGCGTGTAATGGTATCGACTTGCCTTTCCCTCCACTGTGGCCCGATGACTATTAATTGAAATTTTAAATACAAATTTGTTAAATTTGTTAAACTAAATTATCATATTTATCACAATTGTTAAACTAAATCAAAATTTGTTAAACTAAATTATCACAATTGTTAAACTAAATCAAAATTTGTTAAACTAAATTAAAACAATTGTTAAACTAAATCAAAAATTGTTAAAACTAAATATCACAAATGTTAAACTTAATAAAAATTTGTTAAATTAAATTATCAGATTTATCACAATTTATTAAAGTAATTATCAGATTTAATAATTAAAAAAACAAAAATTGTGGAGGCGTCTGCGAGAGACGCCTCCCGCATGGTGGAGGCGTCTGTCGGAGACGCCTCCTCCATCGGGGAGACTTCCCCTATGGGGGGAGCGGCTTCCTCGGACGCCCGCCCCATGCGGGGGGCGTCTCCCTCGGACGCCGATCAATTTTTTTAATTTTTTTGAAAACAAATAAATAACGTAATGTTACCGTATACGGGTACACCGGGGGAACTACTGGCTGCTTGCCTGGTCTCCGAGACATTCGTAATCTTCTGTAGTAGGTATAGGAAGAGAAAGTTTTGAGAAAAGAGTGAAATGGTGAGATATATAAGCAAAAATAGGAGGAAGGGCAATTTGGTAATTTCAAGGGGCGATTTAAGTAATTTTGGGGCGATGTTTAGCAATTCAGTATAAATAACCAGACTCCTCTATTTTGAAAGACATAAAGTTCTGACAAATATGATAATTAATTGTATAGCGAAGAGAAATCTCCAAACCCATACAAGTTCTTAAGTGAAATTTGGAAATAGTGGGGTTAAGGATCTCAATACATCTTTCATTTCCACACGGGAGTCGTATTCCATCTGCAACCTAAAAAAATTATCTAGATCACTTCATTTTTCACATGAATCACGAAAATTTGTATGTATAGTGAAATAGAGAGAGAGAGCTCATTTCATACATTCTCACGAGTATTCCCGATCTATTAGTCACGACGATATGAAATTAATTATCAATCATGTCACTTTATTATTGTTTATTTTTTATTTAAATTATAGTTACTATTTCTACAATCACTGGAAATTCTATGAGTGCAATGTCAAATGTTGGATATAAATTCATAATATTCGTGTTGGCAACGCTCTCAAGCTAGATTACCTAGGTCAACTTATATCTATAATCATCTGCGTTCATATGTTATATGTATGCACAGGAGAGGATCCAGGAATTTTTTGTTGGTTTTTTAACCTTAATCTATGTTTTTATGATTTAATCAACCTAATCTTAATTGTGATCATATAGAGTAGCACACATGTTGCATTGCATATATATTGCTTTGTGCTAACATTTACAGGTGATCAAGACTCAATGAAGAAAGGAAATCAAGTCAAGACATGTAATCAAGCGCATTTGAAGACGTGTATTTTGTATTTCTTTGAGTCTTATGAACTATTTGTAATTGCGTATACTTGAGCTAAAATCTACTCAAACACACACTAGGTTCCCTATAGAAGTCACACACGAAATTTCACATAATTTGGACTTCAATAGATCACCCAAACTTAGACCGGAAAACACTAAACCAAAACCTGAATAGTCTGCCCACATTCGGTCAACCGAAACAGACTGTTTGGTCGACCGAGTGATCAATTATCCTATTAGTTTTTTTCTGCCCAATTTCGGTCGACCGTCTAGATCTTTTCGGTCGACCATGTAACATAAAATTCCGACTGTTAGAATTGTTGTATTATACCCAATGGTCGTATTCGTATTTTTCCAAATACCCCAAAAATGTATTTTCCTATCGGTCGACCGAGGACCTTGTTCGGTCGACCAAACTTATGTTCCTTGACAAACCCAAAGTGCATGTCGGTTTTCGATCGACCGTGGACCTTGTTTCGGTCGACCGAATTTGATCTTGTTTGTCAACCCTGTAGAGTCTGTTATAAATCGGTCGACCGAACATATCTCGGTGTTCGACCGATAACTTAAGTGTACCTAGAATATATCCTTGGGCGGTCGATCGTTCCTTTACCAGTCGACCGAACTGTGTCCCAAACTGCCCAACAGTCGATCGAGCTTACCAATCCGGTCGACCGAACTTATGCAGAAATGCATCCTACAAGTTTCTGTTTTGTGTGTCTTCCACAAGCTTTTACCAAATTTGTCCCAACAGCTATAATTCACTTAGAGTTTATAAATAGGTGTTCTTTTGACACAATTATACATCTCTTACACTTCCATTTGTCAAATACACGTAAGAGAAACTCCCAAGTCTCTCATTCCCCAAATCCTACTCTCCAAGCTTAAACTTCCACATCTTAGCATCAATTCCACATCCTAAGCTAAGTTTGCTCAAATTAGAGAGTGTGTTCCACTCAAGATCTCAGTTGTAAAGAAGCAAGGACTTTGGTGAAAGCCCGAAGTGTTCCTCTCGGATTGTGAGAGAAGAAAGTCAAGCTCACGAGGGTATTCATGGAGCTTGTTTTGTAAAAGGCTTAATCTCGGTCCGGAACGAGGTTGATAGTGAAGACGCGAGCAGAGCTTGAGGGAGATCGAACGGAGCTTGCAAGAGAGGAAGTAGGCGGGAGACCGAACATCTATAAAAATTCGGTGTCACCATTGTGGTTTGCTTTGCTTACTTGTATTTGTTTAAATTCCGATGTGCATATCTTGATTGATTAAACAAGTAGGTAATTAGTTTAAAAGTGATTAGAATTAGAGACCTTCACGATCCTACAATTTTTACAGTGGGGCAAAAAAATTCACAGTAGTCTAACTAAACGATTAATAAACGCAAATGTTTAACATAAAAAATATACATAAAAGTCATTAGAAGACGATTAAGCTCTTGTAATTGAGTATCAATCATTGCATGAAAAATGTAATTCTTGAAGTAACGAAGATGTATAATCGATCGATATCCACGTTTACTTCTGCTTGAACTTGTGAAGAAAGTTCCAATAAATGTTTGCATCATAATATTAAAAAGTTAAATTGCATTATTATAAGATTTAGTGTGAGTGAGAGATGTCAAGTCCAAGATCCCAAACTCAATCTTCCATTAAATTGAATTTTTGTTAAGTAATGACATTACATGGATGAAAATAATATAAACATAAAATTCCTTTTGAAAAAAAATACTACTATTAAGACATTTAAAAAAAATTGAAAACCCAAAATCAACACCCCCAAATCACACAAATCCTCATATTTTCCAACATTCCTCTAAACCAAACCTTCAAAATAAAGATTGGCTACATGTTTGGGGGGGGGGGGGGGGGGGGGGGGGGTGCACATGTAACTAATCTCTGTTGTATTTGGTTTGAACAAATAACACAAAGGTAATAATTTGTTTTGGTTTGGATTTGTGTTAACGAGAAGTTCAGACTTAACTTAGCCAACAAGAATTTTGAGAGAATGTGTTGAGAAATTGAAGTTTTGTATCATATTTCCAACGTGGTGGAGAAAAACTTTTTGGATTTTGCATGTTACTTTTATTTATGCTTCCATAGATTTGGATTCTAAAAATAATTGTAAAAACAGATTGAATACATAGATTATAGGTGGGAAAATTGTAGGTTTGTGCATTGTCTATTTTTGGTGTTTTGCCTGAATTTTGTTCCATTTGGATTGCATGATTCATTACTTGATTTTTTGGGGTGAAATTTAGCTTTGACCATAGAAAGATATTTCAAAATGAAAGAAAAAAATCATTGAATCGTCTGAAACAATATTATTTGATGAAGTGAAAGAAAAAGAGTCAAATAGTTGTGTGAACCAAAATCCAGATGAGTATCATTTGAAAGGGAATGTTGTAATCAAGCTTTATATATTAATATATTTTTGTTGAATTTTATGATTATGTATTCTGAGTTAAAGTTCATATTTCGAGACCCATTTTGAAAATTCATGGGTCCGCCACTGCATAAAACACCTAATATTTATTTTCTACACGACGATTTGCTTCATAGGCAATTTTCATGGATATAATCATGAATTTTAAAAAACTTATATAGATCATAATCATGACTTTTAAAGTAATTTATATAGATGTATATTATATATATATATATTATAGGATTTTTTTTCAAAATTTTAGGAGGGGCAATTGACCCCTCTTCGCAACGTTGGTCCACCCCTGTGTATGCATGTACATGTGTATGTGTCACAAGTTTATGGGTAATGAGTCCATTTTACACTCATCCTTTATGAACTTACAGTAAAAGACAAGGTCATCATTTACCCCAAAAAAACATCAATATATACGTCACATCATATCTGAAACGAATTCATTCGTTGCTTGCCTCGGCAATAATGGTTATGTCAAGAGCAAATTCAGGGAAGGGTATGATGCTTGTGTTCAAAACGTCAAGCTTGAGCATCTCCATATTTTCCAAAATCTTAGCAAGTATATATGCCTTCACACCTTTGGTAGTGGATCCTTATAAGCATTGTCTTGTTAGAGGCCTTCACTTAGATCTCTGGGAGTATTGATTCGTGAGACAAGACCTTTTCCACGAAGCTCATGTTGGACGAAATAGACGAGGAGGTTGTACGTTTGATGATCATCTACAATGAGTTGGGATTTCTTTACGAGCACAGAAGATACAACAGTCTTGCTCATGTTTTGTTCTTCTAGTTTCTTCACTCTGTCTTGGAGTTGCTTCATGTACTTGGTTGCAGCCTCTAGCACCGATGCCTTGTCCGTCTTCAAGAATAAAGCAGTTACTTACTTGTTAACTTGGAGTTGTGTATATTTTAGAGTTAATATTAAACAAAAATATTGCATCATGGATAACTTAAACATGTCTAAAATGCAAAACTCAGGGGACCTCAAACATTAGGGCTAATGGAACTATTACTTCCGTGCAAACGACAATGCAACCAACAGAGATTAGCTAAGTTAGTAATCAGTTAGTAATCTTTGACTAGCCATGGCCAATGATCAATTCCCACAGCACGTGTTTCATGTTTTAGATTTAACTAAAAAATATGTAATATTTATAATAAATTATTTTCCCTTGTAACGTTAGTGAATATGTTAGTCGTGGAATTATAAAATGTTATTTTTCTTGTTTCCTTTTCATTACTGTTTAATTGTAGCTGCAGTTTTATGTCACGTATATATTCACTATAATAGTCGTGGAATTATAAAATGTTATTTCACTTGTTTTCTTTTCGTTACTATATAATTGTGACAGCATATTTATGTCACGTATATATCTGGAGCTTGGTGGATCGCTTTACCTTTTTATTTTTCAACTTCACAGAATCTAAGCTTTCATAAAAGTATTAAAATCAAAATAAGGGTAAATTACAATTTGCCTCTTTCAAAAATAGCTAAGTAACGTTCCGCACCTTGAACCTTATAAGTCATTTTCACCGTCCTTAAACTTTGATTATGTAACACTTTCAACCCTCTAAATCATAAAATTGTTATTTTCAACTCATTATTGTTATTGTTTATTTTATGTCTTGTTTTTCAAATATACTCCTAATTGATGGCTATGGTAAAATTCGGAGGACTAGAGGTCAATTTTTGTTTCAACTTAAAAGGTCGAATCTTGTACCAAATGTACTCAAACTCGAACAAAATTTAACTTCTGATTTGATTCAAACTTGACCATAAAGATAAATTAGGAGAACATTTGAAAAATAACATCATACGAAAAATAAATTTAATAATAATAACTTTAGGATGGAGAGGTGGTCAATGTGTCACTAATCAAAATTTAAGTAGTGTGAGTACAACGTTTTGAAGTTCAGAAAGTCAAAGTCGCGTGCTACTTACCCATACATGAGGGGGCAATTATAATTTACCCAAACAATAATCACATTCAACGTGGAATGAAAGAGAAAATTGTATTATCTCGAAATTTGTCATAAATGATATATGAAAACACACCTAATTAAAACTTCCCAACTGGTATCTTAAGATGTGAAATGACTATTATCTTAGGCTGTGTATACACCAAAACGTAAAATTAGAAAATATTGATGGTAGCTAAAAAATCGAGAACATTAGGGGCGAAGTGTGATCATGAAACTTTAGATCTAAAGAGCGATGGTTATGCATTGGTCTCTAGCTCCTTATCAAAAACTAAAAAAATATGATAATATAAATTGAAGAAGTAATTAATTACACACACTTATGTCCATAGTTAGATAAGGCATAGAAGTTGGGTTACGAGAGTGTGTTGACCATATATTGAAGTTCGATCTATACGGAGTTGAAAAATCCTTTAAAAAAACAACAATAGGACGCAAAAAATGTCCACCAAAAATATTCCACAAAACATGTAAGTTATAATGTCCAAACACAAGTACCTTATCAAGACCGGGAACAATTGCAGAGAGTGCAATTAACCTTCTTTTCCTCTTACCAATTACATGATCTTTTGCAAGCTGAGGTGATACTTTGGTTTTATTAGCCATTTTTCTTCTAAAATCTCCTGGTGACACATTTCGAATCCCTCCTGACAAATCATCATCTTAAATTTTAAAAGAAAGAATTCTATCAAACATGTCCAGAGCTTTGTCGTCTGAACAAAGGGCACTTTAGATGTCGTCGCGATAGTAATTAGTAAACCCGATGTCATATAAGGTTTCATTGAAAGGAACTACCTCAACTAAGGCTTGATAGGAGTGGTCCCCTGGAGCATACGATGTGGAACCAGGTTACCAGAATACTGGTTCATCAACAAGTTCGTGTCTTCCGATTCCTGTGGCTATTTCCAGTACCGTAATTTTTTTATCTAATAATAATTTTGTTTTTCGAAATTTAAGAAAAAAATAAAACAATTTCGAAATCTACTCGGATTGCGGGGGTGAAACGCCATCCGTCCCACTTAATTTTTTTTTAAAATTCCACACATCGCATTACACACCAGCGATCCGTGGAATTTTTTTAAATTTTTTTTTTCCACAGATCGCGGGCCGCGGAATTTTTTTTTAAAATTATTTTCTTTTCTGTTTTCTGTTTCAGTTTTATTTTTTTATTTCTGTTTTTCATTTTTATTGTAATTATTTGTAATCTTTTTTTAAATCTTTTTTTTCAAAATATGTTTTCTAATTTATATTATTTAAAAAAATTTATTTTTTAATTTTTTCAAGAATCGACCTCCAAATCACGTCAGGTCGTATTGAAATGATAGTTTATTTTATACAATAAAAAAACAAAATTTCTTAGCGAGAATAATAAATTATTTACAACTGACTATTAAACAAACGTTAAAACTAATTAAAACAAAAAATCGATAACGTTGTCAAAAATTCGTAAGGTGTACACACATTACAAACATTTTTGGAATTCTATACATCAATAATTAAAAACACAATTAATTATTTTTTAAAATAATAACAATTACAAAACATATTTTGAAAACAAATATAATAAAAAACATAGTTAAAACAATACAACTAAAATCCGTGACTTTTTTATTTTATTGTTTTTTATTTTATGTTTTGTTTTTTTAAAATCATTTTAACTATGTTTTATATATATATTTCAAAATATGTTTTCTAATTTTTATAAATTCTTAAAAAATTAATTTTGTTTTTAATTGTTTAACTCTATCGACCTCCAAAAATGTTTGTAATAAGTGTACACCTTACGGATTTTTGACAACTTCACCAATTTTTGTTTTACTTAATTTTAGTGTTTGTTTAATATGTAGTTGTAAATAATTTATTATTCTGCATAAGAAATTTTATTTTTTTATTGTATAAAATAACATAACTTTTCAATCCGCTCTCTTATCCACATGATTTGGAGGTAGATTTTGGAAAATATTTCAAAAATATTTTCAAAAAACTTAAAAATAATAACAATTCGAAGACTTATTTTCAAAAACAAATATATTAAAAAATAGATTAAAAATAAATTTTAAAATATAAAAAACAGAAATCAAAAACAATAAAAGAAAATAAAAAAAAGTCACGGATTTTAGTTGTAGTATTTTATGTTTTGATTTTTTTAATTATTTTTAATTTGTTTTTTAATTGATTTGTTTTCAAAATATGTTTGGTAATTGTTATTATTTTTTTAATTTTGTTTTTAATTATTTGCTGTATCGACCTCTAAAAATGTTTGTAACGTGTGTACACCTTACAAATTGTTGACAACGTTACCAATTTTTTGTTTTAATTAGTTTTAGTGTTTGTTTAATGTTCAGTTGTAAATAATTTATTATTCTGGCTAAGAAATTTTGTTTTCTTATTATATAAAATAACTGAACATTTCAATACGCCCCGTTATCGACGTGATTTGGATGTCGATTCTTGAAAAAATGAAAAACAAATTTTGAAATTTTTAAAAAATAATATTAATTAGGAAACAAGATTTGAAAAAAAAGATTTAAAAAAAGATTACAAATAATTAAAATTAAAAAGAAAAACAGAAAACATAGAAAAATAAAACTAAAACATAAAAAAATTATTTTTAAAAAAAATCCACGGTTCGGCGGTTCACAACCGCGATCCGTGAAATTTTCTTCTAATTTTTTTATTTTAAAATTTTCATGGATTGCGGGTGTGAACCGCGATCCGTGGAAAAAAAGTTTAAAAAAATTTCACGGATCGATGGTGTGAACCGCGATCTGACTACTTTTTGGGAAAAAAAATCCTAGATTTCAAAATTTTAATTTTTTTTATTATATAAAAAAATTACGGTTTCCAGTATGGGTTAAGATAATATGAGCTTAAGTATGGCTCTAAGAAATATAGTCTTAAGAACTTGTATTATTAAAAACGTAAATTGCAGTTTACCTTCTTTCCTTGGGTTACTTCGGTTGCACATTAATTGCATAGCCATAATTTCTCGTACTATACTTTTAATAAATGTTATGAGTGCTATGTGCAACCAAACCCAAGAACAAAAGGTGAATTGCAATTAACGCTTGTTAAAAAGGTGTCTCCATGAATTTAAAATATTAAAGTATATATTCACGTTATTTTCTTAAAATATAGATTTGAAGAAGAAGACAATATTTCCACTTTTTTAAATAAAAATGATCTACCGTCGTCAAATCTCACACTAATTCTCAAGTTCTTCTACGTAGACCATACGTGGAGGATAAAGAAAATCACATGTGATAGGAAAGAGAAAGTGTACACGAATGAGAAAAATTATGGAGTTGTTGGGTCATTCTACACCATAATTTTTTTATAGTTATCTGTCTTTTGCGATTCAACCCATTTGTTTGTTTCCAATTAGGAGTGTAAACGAGACGAGTCAAGTCGAGCGAAATTTGGAGTCAAAAGTATAATCTTATATTATTATCAAATCTAAAAAAATAATTATAAACGGAACAATAAAAAATTCGAGCCGAGCCTCATTTTTTTTCCGAGTTTGAGCGGCTCGTTTACCAAACCAAATCAGAAGATTTTTTTGATTTTCATCAAAATCCTTCATTTTCAAGTTAAACTACAGTCGAACGTTTTTCAAGTCGAGTTCGAGCCAAGCTAATGAGTTGAACCAAAGTTTGCAGCCATATTTCCAATTACAGGTCTTTCTCAATTCTTTGTTTTAATCTCATATTTTGAGAATCACAAAACATTTTTGAGAGATGTAAATATAAATTTGGAATTTTCTCGTTGAGCCGGTTTGGTTGAGTAATATATTTGTTATGTTCTAAGTAATTTTTGTGATCGTCATTTTTCTTTAATTCGTTATTAGTGAACACAATTTTAATTTAATGATGATGACTTTCTGATTTGTGTTACGGATCTTCTACATATAATTAATGACCTTTTGATTTATAAGCTTACACGTGGACCTTGTAAATCGATAACACAATCCTATACATTTATACGAGGGACTTGTAAATTAAAAATACGACTTTTATATCGTTAAAATAGACATTGTAAATTGACAAACTCTCCCCCTCTTACTTTTACATTAGCACATTTTAAATCAAAGTTTTCATCAAGTCACTTATGATATTTAGTTTATAGAGTTGTTTCACCACGTGAGCATGTAGTCCATTCTTTAATGGACAATGACCTATTGGTCAAACACTCGGACCATGTGATTATTGATTAATACTTTGTGGTTTGTACCATTTCTTATGCAGCTCTTGTGCACATTTTAAGTTTCCACATCACATTTATATGTCAATTTTGAGATTATACATGAGTCACCTATGTTACTTAGATTCTAGTATCATTTGATCTGAGTATTGGTTTTTAGAAGCATAGATTGGGCTTAAGTGTTGTGATTCTTCGTCAAGTCACGCATACTAACCGGTTATAGTATCATTTGACTCGAGTATTAGTTGAAAGGACCATGGATTTGACAATGATGTTATGATTCTTTGTTGGGTCACTTAGGTTAATTGAGTTTTACAATCGTTTCACCACACGAGCATTAAATACATTCGTTAAGAGATGATGACTTATTTGTTGGACACGAAGACAATGTGACTATTGATAAATACCTTATGTTTATAACTTTACAAGCATGGAATTCATTTGTTAATTAGAGATGATGACCTTTTCATTGAAAATCCAAACCGTGTGGGTGTTGGTCGATACTTTGAGGTTTAGGGGTGTTTGTGGACTTGGAAACATGGGTAAAATAAAATAATTTCCCTTTGACAAGAACTTTTCATGGTGTTCGTGTTAGTCTTGATATTTTACATCTACCAACAAGAATATACTGAAATATTTTTCCTCAGTTTCTCATACCCCCACAGGAAACCAACAGAAAATGCAAAAAAGTTGTAAAAAAGGTATATGTCTATCAAACTTATTTAATAATTATTTTTATTACATAAAACTTAACTACAAAAAAATTTAAATTGTATTTTAAAAATTAAACAATATGATTATCTTAAAGAATTATGACAATATGTTACAAAATTATACCATAAACTAGATAATAAAGATTAGGAATACATCTCGAACTTCGTATTGTCTTGTTAAAATAAAAGTCTAAAATAAAATATTATTCAAAATTTAATTTAATATATTGTTTAAAAGTGCATGACTACAATAATCTTATAATTAATTAATTTACTCTTCAACAAAATGTATATGTATATAATATATAATTCACACATCATATTTTGTGTTAGATTAAACTATATGTCTAATGCCTATTTAAATCTTAACGTACAACATACTTTTTACAATAAAATTATACATTTATATATACAAACATTTACAAATAATATCAATTTTCGGAAGTAACAATAATGAATTTAGTTTTTTATTTTCCAATGGATTCCAATGAGTTGCGAATCTTAGTCAAATGGAAAGTAATTTACTCTAATTTCTATTTTTGTTGTTTTCCCTTTGATCACATAATCTATTTTCCAAAGGTTTTCTGCGCACAAACAACCCCTTAGATCTTTTCATATGTACTTCTTGTGCACACCTTAAGTTATAACATGGTATTAACACATCGATTTGAGATTCTTCGTGCGATAACTTATGCTACTTGGGTTCTAGTATATTTTGATTAGAGTATTAGTTTTTAGGAGCATAAAATTAGTGAAGGTGGTTATGATTTTTCGTTGAGTCACGTATGCTAATTGGGTTCTAGTATCATTTGACTTATATATTACTTGAAAGGAGTATGAATTTGACGATAATATTATGATTCTTCGTCGGGTTAATTATACTAATTGTGTTCTAAAATCGTTTCACCACATGAGCATGAAGTCCATTCATTAAGGGATGATGACCTATTCATTGGACACCCAGATCATGTGCTATTGGTCAATACTGTCTAGTTCGGTATGAAGTTCTTGTGCACACTTATGTAGATAAATGACAAAAAAAGTGATCGAAATATAACAAAAGTACTACCCAAATAGACTGGTTTGATCAGAGGAATCTAAATCTCTAGGCTTATATTTTGAGAAACTTTTTGGGGATCTCTAAATACTTGATTTTAAAAAAATAAGGTGAAAAGATGTAACATATTAAGGACAGATGGGCGGAACTGCAAAGAAACTTTGACAACAATATGAAACCAAGATTGTATATTGGAGAATGATCTGAAATATCAATAAACTTCTTTCTCCAACGGATATGCCACGTAGGATAGCGTGCTTTTGGAAATCGAGCATCAACCTCTCGCGGTCCTTTTCAAAAACCAATTCAACTTTTTACTCCTAAAACTTACACTTTTTATTAAGAAATATACATTCCTTTTATCTCAGCTCTAATCCCCTCCTCTGTCTTTCGCTACTTAGCTACTCCTATCTCTCTTTTATTGTCCATGGTATATGCCTATGGTCACACTAATCACTATAGGAACCTTACGTAGGATGGATATAAAGTTGGTTTGGTTTAGGTATGGGGTTTATTAAACTCAAATCAAACCAACTTTCAGTAAAATAATATATAAACCAAACATAAGCCAAATTATTTTCATTTATATCAGTTTAAACTTTGGTTTGCATTTGATCGATATCATTATTTGTTCATCAGTTTGTAAATGCAAAAACAAATACAATAAAAATAACTAAACAATCGTAACAATTAATAGAAATGCAATTATAATACTACACAGAGAGTTACAAATTTAATGATAGTGTTAGATAATATGTTGATTTCTCACACTAAGTCCATGTATTAAGCCTTCTGATTTCCAACATGAGAAGACAACACGACACAAACACAACAGAAAATGGTGTTACGACTTAGACACGACACGAGACCTTTTATATGGTTAGAATGTTTTATTATGATGACATGTGAAGATACGAACATAAAATAATTGGTACACAATTTAATATGAACACGACATGATTATACGATATGTTGATTTTTACTTGATAATGGGTCAATTAAAATATTATTTAAAAAGAAATTTTTTATTATTATAACATGTCATTTAACTATTTTCAATCTAAATTAATTGATTTTTCTCAAATTGTATTTACACAATAATACGAAATCCTGACATGAGTTCAGAAAAGTTTGATGTGATAATACACGAACCCGACACGATTAACAAATCTACCATGTATGATAGAAATTGGGAACTACTAAACGTCGCCCCAAAACTACTTAAATCGCCCCTTGAAATTACCAAATTGCCCTTAACAATATATTTAATACCCAAATTGTCCCGTGTCTATAAATTAAGCCTACGGTCTTGTATATTCATAATTTATCAGTAAAAACACTACGAAAATGTCTGACGAGGGTGATGCATCCGGTGAGGTAAGCCTGGCGCGGGGCAAATTTTGGGCCGAGCGTCTGCATTAGACGCCTCCCCCAAGGTGAGGGCGTCTGCGTAGGACATCCTCCCCTTGGCCTAGGCGTCTAACGCAGACGCCTACGCAATGGGAGAGGCGTCTTATGTAGACGTCCTCCCCTTGGGTAAGGCGTCTGTAGTAGACGCCCTTCACTTCGGTCAGGCGTCCTACGCAGACGCCTCACCCTTGGGTAGGGCGTTTAATTCAGACGCCCCCCCATGGGGTAGGCGTTTAATACAGACGCCCGAATTTTTTTTGATTTTTTTAATTTCGATTTTATTTTTGTAGGTTCCGTTGGAAGATTTCGGTGGTGATGGAGTGGATTGCAGTGAGTTATTTCAAACTACACAAATCTTTGCAACAATGGATGAAGCAAGTAAATGAGCCAAACAAGTAGCTATCGGAGCTGGGTTTTTTTTGGTCGTGTCGTCGTACAAAACAAGATCAGATAGTCTGATGGATTGTTATTTGAGATGCGACCGGCGAAATCAAATGGAGTCTCGGGATATGGATACTGCACTTCGAAGAAACACAAAAAGAAAGGGTTGCGGTTGCCATTTCTTAATAAAAGTGGTGGAGCGACGAGATCGTGATGGATGGGTTGTGGTTTTTAATAGTGCTCACGGACATCACAACCACAGACTGGCAATTTATCCAGAGGGTCATTGTCAAATTAGTGGTCTAAGTTATGGGGCGAAGAAGATTGTTCGTGATATGACTGAGGCGCAAGCAAAACCACGGAACATCTTGAAGGCAGTAAAAGAAAAATTCCCGAAGGACAATCCAAATCAAAGGCATATTTATAATTTCAGAGATTACATGAGGATGACAAAATCTGAAGACCGGAATCCCGTCCAGCAGTTTCTCTATCAAGCAGTGCAGTGTGAGTACTTACATTGGATTATGGCGGATCCAGAAACTGATGTCGTCACTCACGCTTTTTTGGCACATCCGACCTCAGTCCACTTGTTGCGGACATATCCTTTCGTTATCTGCATGGATTCGACTTACAAGACGAACAAGTATAAGATGCCTTTGTTCGAAATGATTGGGGTCACACCAACAAACATGAATTTCCTTATTGGATATGCGATTTTGATGGATGAAACTTACTCCAGTTATCTGTGGGTGATGGAGAAGTTGCGAGATCTGTTATTGGGGACTGTCAGCCCGACTGCAATAATAACAGACCGGGAGTTAGGCCTTATGCGACCAGTGAGAGAGGTATTTCCTGACTCTGCTCATTTACTCTGCACATGGCACATCAACAAAGACGTATTGAACTACGCATACCACGTATTCGGCAAAAATAAGCAGATGGCAGAGACTTTGAGGCGTGGAAGATGGAGGAAAATCATGCTTTCTACTTCAGAAGCCGAGTATGATAGAGCTGTGTATGCTCTAAAAGATTTGTATAGATCGTGGCCGGCTATCACGGAGTATCTGGACACCACGTGGTTGGTGCATAAAGAAAAGTTTGTGCTGAATTGGACGAACAAAGTCCTTCATTTTGGGAACACCACGAATTGTAGGGTCGAAAGTGCTCATTCGGCTCTAAAAGAGTGGATTTCTACATCGACTGCAGCTCTGGACACTCTTTTCGAGCGCGTCAACGCGGCTATTGAAATGCAGCTGACGAATATTCGAAACTCTCTTGAAGACTCGAGACGGCGAAATTTGACTAATTTCGGACATGCTCTATATCGTCACATAAATGGTCGAGTTTCGCATCACTGCTTGCAATTGCTGAGTCAGGAGGTGAAAAGAATGCAACAGTTAGATGATGAAGTTGAATATCGTTATGAGTGCTCTTTTCTAACTTCTCATGGGATACCTTGCGCATGTACCATCCGCGGATGTCTTGAATCAGACAACGGAATTTACTTAGAGCAGATTCATTCGTTCTGGAGGACACTTGTCATTGGGGAAGGAGCCGGGAACGCAGAGTTTGTGTCTCAGGCAGCTCAAGACGTCGAACATTTTCGCAGCCTGGTTGATGAGATTGCAGGAAGTGACCCCACCGTAATTCGATCTGCCTCTCGGGTTTTATTCGAGCAGCTACACCCCGAACACGCAAATTTGAGAGAGCCTGCAGAAAAAACAAAGCTACGAGGTCGACCAAGGGGAAAGTCGACACGACGGGACCCTAGTGCGTTTGAGTATGCAGAGCGAGGTAGTGGTCGATCTTCAGGTAGTGGGAGTAGAGGTCGTGGTCGTTCTTCCGGTAGTGGAAGCAAAGGTCGTGGTCGATCTTCTGGTTCTTCGTCTGTGAGGGAGGATCAGGTATACCATCCCTATATTTATTGTTATTATAATTTTGTTATTTATTTCAGTAAATATGTATCTTTTGTTATTATATGTAACTGTATTTTTTGTTGATATTGTAGTGACTGGGCGGGCTAACGTAGACGACTTCCCATATGCGGATAGGATTCCAGGAATCATTATGCCATTCCTACACCAGTGGAATGATGTACGTGCTGATGGAAACTGTGGATTTCGATGTGTCGCCGATGTTTTCCACGGTGGTGAAGACAATTGGCAACTCGCCCATCGTTCCATTTCAAATGAGATAGCTGCGAACCCATCTTTTTATAAGCACGTATACTACGACGGTGTGGAGCAGGCTCGTCACCGGATTAATTGGGCGGGGGACCTTGTGGCGAGAATCACTACATGGAGACGTGGACGTACTTGTTTCCCATTGCAAATTTTTACAAGTGTGCAGTTATGTTCTTCTCTCTCGGAAATGATGGTTCGTTGTACCCATGTCTTACAGTTCTACCTTGGGAGAGTCCACCTACCGTGACGAGACCGTGCAGAGAGTTGATTATTGCTCATTTAGGGAGTTACGCTCATTACATTCGTTTGGATTTGAATGAGGGATTCCCCGTACCTCCTATAGCGACTCTGTGGTTTCAAGTACGAGATGAGAGTGTTATTGGATGGGAGCTGGAGTACCAAAATAGGATAGCATATTGGCAACAATTATGTAATATGTTTTGATATGTTTGTACAATTATGTAATATGTTTTGATATGTTTGTACATTATATAGTGTTGCTTTATTATGTAATATGTTTTGATATGTTTGCTTTATTTGCATTATATATAATAGTACGATACGTTAACAAACACAAATAAAAATAATAAGCGTATGACAAATAAGCAAACACAAATACAAATAATAAGCGTACGATATGTTAGCAAACATAAACACAAATACAAATAATAAGCATACGACAGATAAACAAATATAAATGCAAATACTAAGAGTACGGTACAACATATTAGCCTACTCATCATCTGAATCATGGTCGGAGATGCCTAACTGAGTATGCCACGAGTGTATGATATCATCCAAATCTCCGCATGCAGCTCTCATGTCATCGTCTGGCAGCTCATCCCTCCTCTGCAAAAATGGCTCTACAGCCCGTATCATCTTACCCATCCACTGCACATAACAATAACATTAGCGTACATTAACAAAATATACGGTACAAATAAATATAGATAAAATGAAAAAAATTACCAGATCGTCACACGTCCTATCTGGTGGTCGATCTGCTCTCCGGGAGGCACCACGGACGATGATAGGATGTGAGTAACTACCGAACCAATCAAGATAATGTGCATCACACTCGGAGGGGTCGCGACTACGTCTGAAGTCGCCAAGGAACAGTCGGCATGATCTCGGAAATGTCCGCAAAGTCGATTCCGCTGTAGAAGCGGGGAACCTGACGTCGTACGTCGCTGCTGTCGCAGACCGCACCACATGCTCTGGTGTCAGGATGTCAACCGGGATCACCTGAATATATCCTAACTGACGCAAGACCCGATCGGGCATATAAGGCTCTATGATATCCCGATAACGAATAAGGCCCATCAATAAAGTCCTCGGGACATCCGCTGCTGGGTCAGGACCATAGGGTAACCACTCCACCTAAACTTTAACACATTAATAATAATACATCTTAAAATTAAATAAATAAATGTAAATGGTGTAAAGTTTGATACCTCTGATGCAGTCATCTGATCTAGCCGTGCGCGGATGGAACGCAATCGTCCATCGCTCTTGTCCTCGCTCCGGACGGCCCACATACCCGAACGTGGATGACCCTCGTCGATAATCTTCCGCTCACGATGCGGGCGGAATGCGGGAAAGTACTCGTATATCCACGCCTGCAGCAGCGTAGGACAACCTGCAATCCCAGAACAATCTGCACGGCTAGCTATCCCAAGCTGACGGTACAGGTATGCCAACGTCGCTGACCCCCACGAGTACTCACGAACGGTGTCCGGGTCCCTAGCCTCCAGTAGATCGCGTGGTCTGATCCGACAACCACTCTTGTCGACAAACAAGACGGCTCCGAGCATCAAGAATAGGTACGTCGTCCACTGTGTATCATCGACCCGCGGAGGTCGTGCCCGTCTGCATAGGTCCTCAAGGGAGTCGATGCCGACACCACCACCACTCTATAAAGTTGTATCTCTCGCCAGACCATCAGGTGTGACACCAAGCAACTCTGCCACATAACACCTCAGCTCAGACGTCGACCCCTGAGCACTAACCAGACGACCATACATAGGAATGCGCATGATCTGGAAAACATCGTGAAGCATGATCGTCATCTCTCCGAAAGGCATGTGAAATGTGTTGGTGTCAGGCTGCCACCGGTCCACAAACGCAGAAATCAAAGGCATGTCGAAATAAGGGAACATGTTGTACGGTAAGTGCCCCAAATGCGTGGCACTAATCTCCTCTCTGATATCAACACTCAGTGTAGACCGCCAACCCTGTAGTGCTGTACAGGCTCTGTGCCGATTATGGCACTTCAGAACCTTCCGATCCTCTCCGTCCCAGATCCGTCTAGCGATGTGACCCCAGAAACTAGGAATGACGCTCCCTTCTAAAGGACCACCAAGCGTCATACTGCTCACGATCCAAGAATCGTCCTGGACCCTCTTCTTCTTCTGAGCACGAGGATCTACAGTGCACGAGCTCGAATCCGCGGTCGTAAACCTCCCACCCCTACCCTTCCGCACCATCCATCCGGCGGAAGTAGAACTACCCGCTCGACCACGTCCTCTGCTATACTCCCCCTGCCTCTCCACCTCCGGGCGCTCTAACTCATTCGGGTCATCATCGTCGCTCCTGTCGTCGGGACTGTCCACATGCTCATCATCGAAGGAATCATCATCCTCCTCCCGACGACGTAATGCCTCTCTCTCCCTCCTGACCGAAGCAGATATCCCCCGTCTACGTGGATGACGCGGTGCTGAATCATCCTCTAAAGAACGGAAAGCGTGTAATGGTATCGACTTGCCTTTCCCTCCACTGTGACCTGATGACTATTAATTGAAATTTTAAATACAAATTTGTTAAATTTGTTAAACAAAATTATCATATTTATCACAATTGTTAAACTAAATCAAAATTTGTTAAACTGAATTATCACAATTGTTAAACAAAATCAAAATTTGTTAAACTAAATTAAAACAATTGTTAAACTAAATAAAAAATTGTTAAAACTAAATATCACAAATGTTAAACTTAATAAGAAGTTGTTAAATTAAATTTTCAGACTTATCACAATTTATTAAAGTAATTATCAGATTTAATAATTTTAATTTATTTGTGTGGAGGCGTCTGCGAGAGACGCCTCCCGCATGGTGGAGGCGTCTGTCGGAGACGCCTCCTCTTTGGGGGAGACGTCTGCCGAAGACGTCTCCTCCATCGGGAAGACGTCTTCCCAGACGTCTCCCGCTACGGGTAGGCGTCCGAGGAAGACGCCCCCCGCATGTGTCGGGCGTCCTCGGAAGCCGCTCCCCCCATGGGGGGAGCGGCTTCCGAGGACGCCCGCCCCATGCGGGGGGCATCTGCCTCGGACGCCGACCACTTTTTTTAATTTTTTTTTGAAAACAAATAAATAACGTAAGGTTACCGTATACGGGTACACCGGGGGAACTACTGGCTGCTTGCCTGGCCTCTGAGACATTCCTAATCTTCTGTAGTAGGTATAGGAAGAGAAAGTTTTGAAAAAAGAGTGAAATTGTGAGATATATAAGTAAAAATAGGATGAAGGGCAATTTGGTAATTTCAAGGGACGATTTAAGTAATTTTGGGGCGATGTTTAGCAATTCAGTAGAAATTGTATAGGGAAAAAATATCAGTTCAATTCAGTTACGGTAATGGCTCAACTGAATCCCAAACCAAAATGTGATTCGATTCAAATCATGGACCTTAACCTAAAATTTTGGTTTGGATCCGGTAAATTCGACACTTACTCTCAACCTTAACCTCATGGCAACCATCATCTTCGAAAATCAACTCTCCTCTACAAATAACACGGTTGAACATTTTCGTCTTGATCTCCTTATTATTTATAAAACCACTATTTTTTATGATTTTCCTTCGTTAAACCACGTTTTCTAATTCTTTCGACTCTTGCTTTTCATGTTCCTACCAAGTAAGATTTTAGGTTATATATATAATATATATCTGGATCCGCTTCGTAGAGAATTAAAGATATCAAATACATTCCATCATGGTCATGCTTTTAGCAATGGATGGGGGATCAAATTTTAAGCCAACTAATTCATTTATTATTGTTTGAAATCGTTATATTTACAAAATGCCCATTTTAATGAGATCATCTCTAACTTACCTTCCTAATAATATTGAAATCGAACGTAGCAGTAACACTAGTGTGACATGAAATCATATAACTTTTATTTAAATTTATAATTTTACTAATGGTATATTCTATTTCAGAAGTTATTTTTTTAACATATTAACTTAATATTTTTTATGGGTTAAATGATGTAGTGACGTCACTTTAAAATTCTCAACATGATATAGTTCAACCTGCAATCTTTTATATCGTTTTTTTCAATGCAAGGCTTGTATTGTGTATTACTTTTTACACCATGAAAATTAATCCAAAAAAATTCAGGCAAAAGCATTGTCAAGTTAATGTTGATCGAAGCTTATTCTGAACATATTGTCATTAATTGTACAAGGTCATAAGAGGGTTTTTTTGTCCGATGACCTAGAAATCTCCGGCACCCACCACCAGTTTGGACAGGTGGGCTACGAATATAAACTGAAAGTGGCCCACAACGATTACACCAGGGTGCACCCAAGAATTTGAACTGGGGTCAACAGGCAATCAAACAACTCCCCTAACCAGCCGAACACCACTCCTAGGGTGAATTCAGAAGAGCGTTGATCAGGTAGGCCTCCAGATTATTCTAATCATACTTTTTTGGTTATTTCACTACTGCAGAATGCTCAATAGACGTCACCGAATAGACGTCGGATGTAAAAACATCCGACGTCTATAGGTATAGACGTCAGATGTTTGGACATCCGACGTCTATCTGTTTGTATAAACGTCGGTTTTTTAGTATAACCGACGTCTATACCTCCTGAAAGAAGAAAATATTTTTTGTTTATTTTTTGGATTTATTTCGTATAACAATTTATGTAGATTTATTTTTTATAAGAAATAAATCAATTTTTTGGGATTTATTTCGTGTAAGAATTAACATAATTTTTTTAGATTTATTTTGTTTAAGAATTAACGTAATTGTTTGGGATTTATTTTGTGTAAGAATTTATGTGGATTTATTTTGTATAAGAATAATGTGAATTTAAAAATAGTTACATCAATGTAACTATCACATGTGTGTTGTACACATGTGTTGAGGTTTAGTCTCACATTGGAGAATTTTTTTATTGGTGGAGTTGAAGTACTCCACCACTCATTTACTTCTAAATGGGAGTTTGGTACCACACTACAAAATGCAAGTGAGGTATATATATTTAATGGTCAAAAGATTGGCACTTGGGGCACTTGGGCATCTTGGGCTCAAAATTGTTGCAACGTTTTTTTTACTATTAACCCATGTATAGACGTCAGATGTATAGCATGGCCGACGTCTATAGGTCGTGCTCTAAGTATACACGTCGGTCAACCTATATATCCGACGTCTATAAGGCGTAAAAATTTAGTCCCACATCGGAGAATTTATTTTTGTTGGTGTGGTTGATGTACTCTACCACTCCTTTACTGCTGAACGCGAACGAGTTGGTGCACCTGGGCATGTTGGTCTTGATATTCTTGGTTATTTGTCTAAAGATTGGCACTTGGGTATCTTGAGCTTGATTAATGTGAGTGCAGAATGCCCGATATAGGATGTAATGTATTTTTTGGATTTAATTGAACGTATAATAGACGTCGGTCGTATATAGCCGACGTCTATACAACAAGGAATAGGCGACGGGGAAATATACGTCGGGTACTTGGACTGTCCGAATCTGACGTCTATACCCCTGTATATCAGACGTATATGGCATTTTCTGCACTAGTGTTTGCTTGTACAGATTAATACAAGCTAGAACTGATGTCTATAAATTGCTATGTTTGTTCGATACACATCTATTTATGCATTTATTTATACAAAAGGGAGTAAATCACCATACATACATACATACATCGAACAAATGATATATACTTTAACATGTAATTGTACATGGTTGGATAAAATTGACCATTTGGTAGACTACCGTGTGTATTTATATAAATATGGCAAAGTCTTTTGTAGGATGCATTATTACATTTAAATAATATCAATTCCTTTTAAAAATTTTATATTTAAATGGGGTTTTCCATTAATAATAAAATGAGGTAGTTAAGGGGAAAAGTAAGATACATCAAAGTCAAACTAATGTTTGGTGTGTAATGAATTGGAATTCTTCAATTCTCAACAAATTGTTGAGGTATGTTTGTAAAATCCCTAAACCCAATTAAGAAGCTAATTAGGGTTTGCATGGGGAAGGGGAGGACGTGATGGGGGTATGAGCTAAGGTGTGTAGGGGTATGGTGTAGGGTGATGAGGGTGGTGTTGGTGATGAAGGGGTGTGCATTGGTTTTGTTTAAGAGAAGGATTGCACCCATTCTTCTCCTTTTTTTCACTCCAACCTTTCTCTCCCTCACCACAATCCTTTCTCTTCCTCATTTCCTCGGCGGTCGGACGATGACGGAGTCGCAGGCAGGAGGTACGCGGAGTCGGACATTCAGAGGTTGCTGGTCGGAGGCGGACGTTGCGCGAGCAGAGCTCAACGAACGTCAGTTTTTGTAAAGTGAGGTATGCCGGTTCAATAGTTGTATTTTTTTGCTCACACTAGTGGTGTGAGGTGTTGGCTGGTTGGTTGAGGTCGGAGACCTCGCCAGGGACGAGTGGGTAGCAAGATAGACCTAGCTTGGCTAGGTAGTTGCCAGGCGATGGTTGACCGAATCTAGTGTAAATGTCTGATCTTAACCAACACTGATCGAACGATGCCTTACGGTGGTCAATCAATTGTGCTTATGCTGGTAGGTCCAAGAGTGTCAGTTGTTATTCGGTCCACCGTGACCCCTGAGTCGTTCGTCCATTGCTTTCTGGAAAGGTCTGGACAGAGCGTGGACCATCTAAACGGTCGACCACTCTAGACTTTGTCCGATTGGTAACTTAAGTGGACCGAATGACTGTTTAACTGATAGATAGTGAGTTCGACCGTTGATGACTAGAAACTTCTAGGTTGCCCATGGTAGTTTTTGATCGACCGGGAATCCTGTGCCGTTCGAGCTTTTGCTTTCTATTATTATTTACTTAGTCCGGATTTTGACAACATTTTGGTCGACCTGTTTATATCTTTGTTCGACCGTTTGGGCCTAGGTTATGAGAAAAGAGTTCGACCATTGCAGGCATCTGTTCGACCGATCTTGTTGGGAGTGGTCGACAGGGTGGCCTCTTTCGGTCGACCGTCTGTGCTCAGGACTGAATCCCTAGTCCTAGTGAAGTGCCAATTCGGTCCACCGAAACTTGTGTCCTCTCCTTGAGTGGAGCGAGGAGGTCATGATGGGTGCGTTGATCGTGCCTACCTAGGGACCGCCGAGTGGAAGAGTGTGGGTACTTGGGTTGTGCACCTCTTTTATAGTCTGTGGTGCAATGTAATGCTGATTTTGACTCTCACTAGAGTAGTAGACCTGGGGGATCATGGATTCCAATTTATGATGACATACGGCTCACAGAGCATGATGCCCTGGCAGACTTTGATCCGGAACCGTCCGATGTTGTGCCGGATGTATGATGTATCGTCCCATGTTGTGCTGGACGTAATGATTGACTCGACCGATGTTCCGGCGAGGCGACTGCCGACGATTTATTCTGGCATGATAACTCAGCTGGGCACCTACTGAGTGATTGATGGACCAACGTAAGCGACGGCTCCGTTGGTCTGGTGATGACCATGATGATTAAGATCTGATTCTTATGATGTGGAAGTGCGAACACCCCTTACCGAACCCCATGTTCAGTGTAGCCGCATGTGGAGTGCGTTGCGTACTATCCGTAAGACCGTATGTGCCTAAGGTAGGTCTCTAAGGGAGACCCAATGATGAATGTGGGATTGATGGCCAAATTTACCCTTAGGGGGGACTGCTTTTCTACTGTTGATGACATAACATGCCACTAGTATGATAGGTCCATTTTATTGTACTGTTGCATTCATATAGGTGGGCTTCACAAACCAAGTTTCCTTGTGAAAACTCATGCATTCTTGTTACATTTGCATTTCAAGACCGCAGTAGGTTCTCTTGGGTGGTGAATGCGGGCACACACATTTTGGGACATGCATTTGCCTTTTGTTGTATTTGATGTAATCATGTATTTTGACAAACTCTGATGTAATATGATGCATATATTGGATATTCACATGAGTAACATTCCCACTATGGATACCTTCTCTTGTGATCTTTTATTTGAAAATTTTAAATTTTTTCCGTTGTTCCGAGATGTTACAATTTGGTATCAGAGTGGTTGGTTCCTATGTGGCACCCAAATAAATCACCTTGTAGTAATATAGATAAGTTGTAGTTTAATTTAGCATGTATTCATGGCTATTTGTGTGATGTGTTTTTCTAGATGCCTCCTAGACGTGTGAGGAACGCCACGCATGAGCGCAGTGCCAGTGATACCACTAAGGGTGCTACCTGAGATAGGTTGGGCGAGTTCCTTGAGCATCAGGCTGGCCAGGCAGAGAAGACTAGAACGGGCGCTGAGCATGGCCGTTTTATGAGGCTGCACCCGTCTAGTTTCGATGGCAGGACTGATCCTGATGTAGCAGAGGACTAGGTCTTCAAGATCCAGAGGATTTGTCGGGCTATAGGTTGTCTGCCTGAGAGGATGATGGATCTGGCCACCTACATGCTAGAAGGTCAGGCGACAAATTGGTGGAGGACCACATCTGCGGTGGTCTTTGCTGACCGAGAGGACGTGAGTTGGGAGGAATTCCTTGAGGAATTCAACCAGCAGTTCTTTAACCAACATGTCAGAGATAGGAAGAAGGAGGAGTTCTTGACCCTTGAGCAGAAGGAGATGTCGTTAGCCAGCTACATCCGCAAGTTCAACGTTCTAGAGCGTTACTACTCTAAGACATATGTTTGCAGCGAGCGAGGAAGTTCATCAAGGGACTGAGGAAGCAGCTTTAGTCGCGTGTGATCACCAGCATGCCGCAGACTTTGGCGGACACAGTGAAGTTCGTGACCATCATAGATCAGGACTACCAGGAGAATTACCAGGAGGTGCAGAAGATGCCAGGGAGCACATGAGGACGCGCAGGTTGGCGTGCCACAGGTAATCCAGGCAGAAGGCCCTAATTTGATTGAGGAGGAGCACACTTGTCTAGTGCGTGCAATTTCTACGTAAGATCTCACCCGTGTCAGGAGTGCTTCCGACATACAAGTACATGCTTGGGATGCGGTCAGCTGGGTCACTATATTCAGGAGTGCCCGAACAGGCAGGGTGAGCCTAGTAGGAGGCTAGGACCACCAGTGGCAGGGATGAGCGGAGGCAGCAGATCCATTGTTTCATCAAGGCCGAGCAGGAAAGCTGGGTGAGTCGTCACCATCTAGACTGAGGAGGCGAAAGACTCCAGTACCGTTGTGGAAGGTACCCTTGTTGTTTCTCGTTTGGTTGCTCAAGTTTTATTTGATTGTGGTGCCACACACTCCTTCATTTTGCCGAAGTTTTCTAGCGAGTTCGATGGACCCCTGAGTTGCTGACTGTTTGTTTGGAAGTCAGCATGCCTATGGGTGAGGTGGGCACTGTGGGGAGCTTCCTCCCCGATACCGCAATTGTTTCGGGAGACCAAGATTTTTTTATAGATCTGGTCTTTCTACTGATGGTAGACTTTGACGTCATATTGGGGATGAACTGGATGTCACGGTATGACGTCCGAGTCTTTTGTCAAGAGAAGAATATCCTAATTCCGAGAAAGGACCTGCCAGATGTGCTGATTAGGGGAACGAATAGGAGAGGAGGACGCCTCATCGTGTCTACCGTTAAGGCGTGAAAGCTTATACACCAGAGTTCCGGATCCCTAGATGAGGAGGTTGGAGGATATATTGGTTGTACGGGAGTTCCCCAGAGGTGTTCCCAGTAGATATCTCTGGTTTTCCGCCATACAGAGTGGTGGTTGGTACGACTCCCCAGTCAGAGGCACCATATTGGATCGAACCTGCAGAGCTGAAGAAGCAATTGCAGGACTTTATGGACATAGGGTTTATCCAACCTAGTGTCTCACCAAGGGGAGCGTCTGTGCTGTCCGTGAAGAAGAAGGACGGGTCGTTGCGGATGTGCATCGACTATTAGATGCTGAATAAGATTACCGTCAGGAACTGATATCCTTTACCTAGGATCGAGGATTTGTTTGATCAGCTACAGACGGTGTGAGTTTCCTCGAAGATAGATCTACATTCTGGTTCTCACCAACTGAGGATCAGGGAGGCAGACGTCTAGAAGACAACATTCAGGATGCGGTACGGGCACTATGAGTTTTTGGTGATGCCGTTTGGACCGACAAACGTACCTGCAACATTCATGGACCTGATGAACAGAATGTTCAAGTCGTACCTTGACAATTTTTTGATCGTCTTTGTGGATGACATCTTGGTTTATTCACCAAATAGAGAGCAACACCGGGAGCATCTGAGGATTATGCTTGGCATCTTGTGGGATCAACAACTGTATGCCAAGTACGCAAAGTGCGAGTTTTGGTTGGATCAGGTGGTTTTTCTGGGGCACATTGTGTCACCAGACGGGATATCGGTGGACCCAGCGAAGTTTGAGGTTGTGACTCAGTGGAAGGCCTCGACGAGTATGACAGAGATTAGGAGCTTTGTAGGACTCGCTGATTATTAAAGACGATTCATTCAGGACTTCTCCAGACTTGCTTCACCGCTGACGGCGTTGACGCAGAAAATCGTCAAGTTCATTTGGTCCAAAAAGTGCAAGAACAGCTTCCAGAACTTGAAGAGACGGCTGACGACTGCACTGATTCTGACACTTTTGAGTGGCAGCGGAGCTTATGTGATCTATAGTGACACATCAGGTATCGGCTTGGGCTGTGTGCTCATTCCGCACGAGAAGGTGGTGGCGTATGCTTCGAGGCAGCTGAAGGTGCACGAGAAGAACTACCCCACTCATGATTTGAAGTTAGCACTAGTCGTTCACACTTTGAAGACATGGAGGCACTATCTTTATGGAGAGTTGTGCGAGGTCTTGACTAATCACCAGAGTCTAAAGTATTTGTTCTCGCAGAAGGAGTTGAACATGAGGTAGTGCAGTTGGCTCGAGTTCATCAAGGATTATGATTTCACCATCTCTTATTATCCGGGGAAGGCAAATTCAGTTACAGATGCCCTGAGCAGGAAGGTGGAGGTGTCAGTTGCTAGCTTGTGTATTCAGGAGTGGAGGTTACTCGAGACATTGTCAGAGTGGAAGCCGTTCACATTGGGCTATGAGGGTGCAGTGATCGCTGGACAACGGGCGGAGCCACAAACTGTCTCACGAGTTGTACAAGCTCAACATGCTGATGAGGAGTTAGCCAACCTGATGTAGTTAGCTGCTAAGGATGGATCAGACTTTAGTGTGGGAATTGATGGCGGACTGAGGTTCAGGAGTCAGATCTGGGAGTCGAAGGTAGATGAGCTGAGAGGGGACATCATGGAGGAGGCACACAAAGCTAGATATTTCATTCACCTAGGGAGTACGAAGATGTATAAGGACATGCCCTTGAAGTTCTGGTGGAAGGGCATGAAGCGGGATATTGCAGAGTTCGTGGACCGATGCTTAGTCTGTCAACAGGTGAAAAATGAGCACCAGGGACCAGCCAGACCGATATAGTGTATTGAGCTGCCAGACTGCAAGTGGGAGCACGTGACGATGAATTTTGTCACAGGACTATGCCACCTCGTGAGGGTACTTGGGTTGTGCCACCTCTGTTTATAGTCTGTGGCACAATGTAATACTGATTTTGACTCTCAGTAGAGTAGTAGACCTGGGGGATCACTGATTGATCGTTTTATATTAACCGCAAGTGCACGACCACGTTGAAGCGGTGACAAATACGGGTCGTCCACTGGGAGGTGTGTCGACGTTTGGTTTGTACGAAGGTGAGTGATAAATAAAGGAGAGAAATGTTGGTTACACTAAGCTACACTAAAGTGCAAATGGAAATGGAAGAGAAGCAAGAAAACTAAACCCCAAAGGGGGTAGAGAAATAATGTGAGTGTGTGTGTGTTCATTAAGCTCCTCACAACATGTAGTGCATGAAATAATAAAACTACATCCAACTTTGCCTCCACATGAATTAAGATAAGACTACATCATTAAAACATACAAGACAATAATTGGAATGAAGCTAAATGAACTCATGTATAAAGACTAGACCCTACTATGCCTCTGCATGAATTAAGATAAGACTACATAATTAAAACATACAAGACATTAACAAAGGTAAAGGCAACAAGAGTACATACACTACAAATTGTGTTTCCAATATTAATTCCATCCACATCCTAACCTTATCATTCCCCATAAAATAGGTCCACTAATCAAAGCATATGCTAAGCTTCATTCAAGAGCATTAGCATATCAAAGATAAGAGTGGAGACCCATTAAAGGGTTATGGAAATCATATAAAGCTCAATGGATTAAGATAACACACACTTAATACACTACATGATTATATCACATATTTCTCCACCCCCAAATGGGGATGGAACTACTCACACATATTTAAACTAACTACTCTAACAAAATGAAGCATTATACTGAAATAAAACTACACTAATCAAGCAAGAAATATTAAAGAAGCATAAAACAAAACAAGCACCAAAGCAAACACATTAAAGGAAATTAACTAAGAAGGAATTAACAAGCTAATGAAAACATCTATTATTAACTCACTCAAATTACAAGCAACCCTTCCTCCACCAGAGTTTTGCTTCAAGGCTTCACTCTTAGTAGGGAAGATGGCCACCAAAGAGAGACATGGATACAATGGAAGGTGAAGAGTTCTATTTATAAGCATGGAAAAAGCTAATCCGGGACAATCCCTCAATGTGGGACTAAACCAATACCAAAAATAGGCTAAACAAACATTAATACAAGTCCAGGAGAAATCTTAGCGGTTCTGGGATGATCCAGACCACCAATTGGCGCTTCCTTTGATGAGTGCCTTCATCACTTGAGCCTTGTCCTCAAGCGATGCCGTGAGAAGAAGAACCTCGCTCTCAATTGGGAGAAATGTCACTTCATGGTGAAGCGAGGGATTGTACTTGGACATGTGGTCTCAAGTAGGGGAATTGAGGTCGATCTCGCCAAAGTGGGTATCATTGCTAATCTCCCACCACCATGTAATGTGAAGGATATCCGTGCCTTTTTGGGGCATGCGGGATTCTATCGGCGGTTCATTCGGGATTTTAGCAAAATTGCTCGACCTCGCACCACCTTGTTGGCTAAGGATGCCATTTTTGAGTTCACACCGGATTCCCACCATGCCTTTTTGACCTTGAAGAAAGAGTTGACTTCAGCTCCCATTATTAAGGCACCGGTGTGGACTGAACCCTTTGAGTTAATGTGTGATGCATCTGACTTCGCTGTGGGAGCAGTGCTTGGGCAACGATTGGACAAAATGCCTCATGTGATCTACTATGCCAGTAGAACACTCAATGATGCCCAATTGAACTACAGTGTTACCGAGAAGGAATTCTTAGCGATCATATTTGCTTTGGAGAAATTCCGGTCGTACTTGATTGGCTGCCACGTGATTATCTATTCTGATCACACAGCCATCAAGCACCTCATGGCGAAGAAAGATGCAAAATCCCGACTCTTGAGATGGATCTTGTTGTTACAAGAATTCAATCTCGAGATTCGGGACAAAAAAGGGTGTGAAAATGTTGTAGCAGACCACTTCTCTCGTCTAGAGACGACCAACCCACAGGACCACATCATTGATGACAAATTTCCTGACGAGCAGTTGTTCACGATCGAAGATAACCCTTGGTTTGCCGACATCGTGAACTACCTCGTGAACGAGCAACTTCCTGTGGGTTGGTCAAAATCTTACCAAACCAAATTTAGATCTTATGTCAGATTCTTCCACTGGGACGACCCCTACCTATTCAAATACTGCTCTGACCAAATTTTCAGGCGGTGTGTCCCAGATACCGAGTTCCAAAGTGTGCTCCACTTCTGCCATTCCAAGGCATGTGGAGGACACTTTGGAGCAAAGAAAACTGCTGCCAAGGTGCTCCAATCTGGATTCTACTGGCCCTCTCTTTTCAAGGATGCTTACGACTTTTGTAAGCAATGTGATAGGTGCCAGCGCCTTGGCAGGATTGGTCGACATGACATGATGCCTTTGCAAAATGTCCTTGTGGTCGACATCTTCGATGTGTGGGGCATCGATTTCATGGGTCCCTTTCCGAACTCGTTCGGGAATGTTTACATTCTGGTGGCCGTTGACTATGTGTCTAAGTGGGTTGAGGCTATACCCACAAAGGCCAATGACAACAAGGTGGTCACAAAATTCTTGAGGGACATTTTTTCGCGATTTGTTACTCCTCGAACCATAATCAGCGATAGGGGTATCAACTTCTGTAATCGCTCCTTTGAAGCGCTTATGAGTAAATATTCGATCACCCACAAGCTTGCGACCCCATATCATCCGCAAACTAGTGGGCAGGTCGAAATCTCTAACCATCAATTAAAGCAAATTCTTGAGAAGACGGTTAGTTCCTCGAGGAAGGATTGGTCAACCAAGTTGAATGACACGTTGTGGGCCTTCCGCACCGCGTACAAGACCAATTTGGGTATGTCCCCATATCGGGTAGTGTACGACAAGGCTTGCCACCTACCCATCGAGCTTGAGCATCGTGCTTTCTGGGCGATCAAGAACCTGAATATGGATCTTGATCAAGCAGGAGTACAACGTAAGCTCGACATTGTGGAATTAGAAGAGCTACGCAATGACGCGTACGAGAATGCCAAAACTCATAAGTCCCGAGCCAAGCACGATCGCATCATTATGCGAAAGGTGTTTACAGCCGGGCAGAAGGTGTTGCTCTACAATTCCCAGCTTCATCTGTTTGCGGGTAAGCTCCGTAGTCGCTGGTCTGGTCCGTTTATTGTCCAAACCGTCTATCCTCATGGAGCGATTGACATCTTGAACCCAGGGAATGGGGACGTGTTCAAAGTTAATGGACAACGCCTCAAACCCTACTTGGAGGGGGCACCAGCCGAAGTTGAGGAGGTCATGTTCCTTCATGAATCTCTCTCGCTCTCAACCATTCATGCTCCTGCATAAGTGGTTGTGCTTTCAGTTTCGAAAAAAAGTACAATAAAAGACTCCTTCAGTGAGCATCGTTTGTTGTGGGCCCCAACCCTTGAGTATTTGGGCCCCAATTCTTTCACGTATTTGTATCACTTCCTTGGCATCTCACAGGTTTTGAGGGAAGTTGGGTTTTGTCCATCAACATAGCCCGAAACTTCCCTGTGTACTTCATGTTGGTGAGATCTCTCCTTTTTAATGCATAAATCCATGTAGTATCTTGCTCACATTCATTGAGGACAATGCATGAAGTAGGTGTGGGGGGGTGTTTTACGTGTGTACATAGTTGAGTCTTTTCTTTTGATTTTGTTTTCTTTTGTTTGCATTTTTAGGGTCATGTTAGTGTGCTGCATCTAATATCGATATATCTGCTTGCCATGATCCTTGGGTGACTTGTCTTCTTTTCCTTGCCTAGTGCTTCAAAATTTTAACATTTCTTTCAAAATCTTCATGTGTTTGCGAAAGAAAATGTTTTGTGGGTTTTGCGTGTGTTTAGCATGTGCAAAACCGTTAAGAGGCAAAGTAAAAAGAAAGCTCACAAACTTGTCTTGAACCTGATGCATTAGGATATCTAGTACTGTTGCTTTAGGATTTATCGAGTCGTTAGGATGCACCCCAATTTTCCCTTGGGGGTGAGTAATCATAGGGTTTCAGTGCTCAAACATTCAAAGAAGTCCACCGTGAACCTAGTGAGTCAATAATTCGTGTCTGTTAACTTAAGGAAGTTTGTTGTAGTCAAGGACCCTCTAAATCCTATTGTGAGACATTAGTGTAGGGGTTTTGGTTCATGTGTAGATAAGAAATAAGTGAGTAGGTGTTCTCTCTTCTCGCACGGCTCCTATCACTCGGGAAAGTAGGTCTGAGGGGACTTTGTGCCTGGTGCTTTCGAGTCATCTGACATGGGATGCGCCGACCGAACTCTCGTTACACGGGTGGTAGGGATTGCCCTATGTGGAGATTTGGGGAAAGGTGTACGTGATAGTGTAAGTCCTCATGGGCAATGATGCACGAAACCTGACCCTGGGAGAATGAAGCTCCACCTAATAAAAAGAAAAAGAACCTTAATGGACCTTACACTTTGTATCACTTGAGGATGTTGAGGTTGTCCATGTCTTTCACTTAATTCCTTATTTAACTTGCACGAATGGTTCATTAGGCTAGGTGTGTGAACTGATTACCTATATAGAGTCGGCCCGTAGGATAACTGCGTCCATTGATCGACAAAATTTGTCCAACGAGTCGAGGTCTAGATTGAATAATGCATCTTGTTCGGATTTTGTGGGTATATCCGCTGAAAACCCTCAGGAGACAACACTGTAGGATCGTGTGGGTTTATGGGTCCACAATTAAGGCTAATCACCTAATTACCTACTTGTTTATTCAATCAAAGAAATGTAGCGGAATTTAAACTAAAACAAGCAAGTGTAGGAATATGCAAACCACAAATTGACTCGGCGTTTTTATAGAGGTTCGGCACCCCACCCGGGTCCTATTCCTCTCTTGCAAGCTCCGCTCGGATCACCGAGCTCCGCTCACGACTTCACTAATCACTCCCCGTTCCGGGCCGGGAGAGAACGCCTTTACAACCGTCAAACTCGCGAACAACCCTCGCCGGGCTTGGAATCTTCTTCTCACAATCCGAGAAGGATGCTTCGGGCTTTCACCAGAGCCTTTACTCTTTTGACAACAAGTGAGAACTTGAGTGGAGCAACACTCTCTAAATCTTGAGCACACTTGAGTAGGATGAAGAAATAATCACTAAGTGTGGAAGGTTTGTAGCTTTGAGTGTTTGGGATTCTCTCTAAAGTTTGGGGCAAGTTTGTAGTGGGAGAGTTGTGTTAAAATGTGTTTTACAACTCCTTATATAGGCATTAGAGAGAATAGAGCCGTTGGGATTGATTGGGTATGAGTTGAAGTGTGATTACACAAAACAGAAAGTTCAGAACCCAATTCTGGCTGAATTTGGTCGACCGAAACGGGAAGTGCGGTCGACCGGTTGGCAGTTTTACACTCAGTTCGGTCGACCGGTTAAGCAACGGTCGACCTCCCAACTCTACGACTTAGGTTCACTTAAGTCATCGGTCGAACACAAGATAGGGTTCGGTCGACCGATTTCGTCCAGGCACTTTTGGGGTGACAAACAAATGTGTGAACGGTCGACCGAAACAGGTTTTGGCGGTCGACCGATTATGGACATGCACTTTGGGTTTGTCAAGAGATGAACCAACGGTCGACCGATCATGGTCCTCGGTCGACCGATACATGAAATACATTTGGGGTATTTTTGGTTTAATACGAATACGACCGTTGGGTATATACGACAAGAGTAACGGTCGGGAAAATATGATCTGACGGTCGACCGAAAGGTAAAACACGGTCGACCGAATAAGGGCAGTGAAAACACAAACAAGAGAATTGATCATTCGGTCGACCGAACGGCATGTTGCGGTCGACCGAATGTAGGCAGACTTTTACAGTTCAGGTTTGTTGTTTTCCGGTCTAAGTTTGGGTGATCTATTGAAGTCCAAATTATGTGAAATTTCGTGTGTGACTTCTATAGGGAACCTAGTGTGTGATTAAGTTGATTTTAGCTCAAGTATGCTCAATTACACTTTGTTCCTAAGACTCAAAAGAAATCAAGATTACATGTCTTCGATTTAGCTTTAATTACATGTCTTGACTTCATTTCCTTCTTTCTTGAGTCTTGATCACCTGTAGAGATTAGCACAATACAATATATATGCAATGCATAGTGTGTGCTACTCTAATTAAGATTCGGTTGATTAAATCATCAAAACATAAGATTAAGGCCAAAAAGCCAACACTCCTCCTCCTTGGCAACAAGGAGGTTTAACGGCTTGTTGCACATGCTAAGTGCAACTGTGATTCCTACGAAAGTGAGTTAGGATTTCTTGTTTCTCGTTTGCTTTTCTCTTTCTTTGTTTTGCTCGGGAATAGCAAAAACTTAGGTGTGGGGGTATTTGATTGACATCATTTCATGCTCATATTGGTATCTTATATCCATTATCTTACAATTAAGCAATCCTACGTAACGAGTTTTATGTTTAGTTTTCAGGAATAAAGAGGCTTGAAGAGAAGAGCCATGAAAGGACCCAAAAGCAGGAAAAAAAGACTTAATTGTGAGACCTGGGACTAAGATGCAAGGGAGAAGGACCTGATCGTAAGACTGAAGGATCTAAGAGCAAAACAGGAAACTCCACACCATCATGGGGAGTATTCTGACAATTTGATTCGGGTCGGAGCTCCAACAAACCAAGTAGATGCATCCAGGACGAAGAAACACATCAAGAAAAGCCCACAACAAAAACAAAAACCAAAGCGATCTGGATCAGCCCAGATCCGCTAAGCTTTCTCCTGGACTTGTATGAATGTGTGTTTAGGCTATTTTTGGTATTGGTTTAGTCTCACATCGGGGGATTGTCCCGGATTAGTTTTTTCCATGCTTATAAATAAAACTCTTCACGTCCATTGTATCCACCTCTCTCTTTGGTGGCATCTTCCCTACTAAGAGTGAAGCCTTGAAGCAAAACTCTGGTGGAGGAAAAGCTGCTTGTAATTTGAGTGAGTTAATAATAGATGTTTTCATTAGCTTGTTAATTCTTGCTTAGTTAATTTCCATTAATATGTTTGCTTTGGTGCTTGTTTAGTTTTATGTTTCATTAATATTTCTTGCTTGATTAGTATAGTTTCATTTCAGTATAATGCTTCATTTTATTAGAGTAGTTAGTTTAAATATGTGTGAGTAGTTCCATCCCCATTTGGGGGTGGAGAAATATGTGATATAATCATGTAGTGTATTAAGTGTGTGTTATCTTTATCCCTTGAGCTTTATATGATTTCCATAACCATCTAATGGGTTTTCACTCTTATCTTTGATATGCTAATGCTCTTGAATGAAGCTTAGCTTATGCTTTGATTAGTGGACCTATTCTATGGGGAATGATAAGGTTAGGATATGGATGATGTTAATATTGGAAACACAATTTGTAGTGTATGTGCTCTTGTTGCCTTTACCTTAGCTAATGTCTTGTATGTTTTAATGATGTAGTCTTATCTTAATTCATGTGGAGGCATAGTAGGGTCTAGTCTTTATACTTGAGTTCATGTAGCTTCATTCCAATTATTGTCTTGTATGTTCTAATGATGTAGTCTTATCTTAATTCATGTGGAGGCAAAGTTGGATGTAGTTTTATGATTTCATGCACTACATGTTGTGAGGAGCTTAATTGAACACACACACACACACATCTTCATATTCACATTATTTCTCTACATCTTATGGGGCTTAGTTTTATTGCTTATCTTCATTTCCTTTTTGCATCTTAGTGTAGTTTAGTGTAACCAACCTTTCTCTCCTTCGTTTTACCTCTCGCCTTCGAACAAACCAATCGTCAACACACCTCATAGTGGACGACCCGTATTTGCCACCGCTTCAACGCGGCCGTGCACTTGCGGTTACTATAAAACGATCAATCATAATGTCTGAGTTTGTTGACCAGCATAGGATCCGACATAACTAGATTGTGGTCTAGCAGTCGGTACCTCTCTCATGTTACCCCTGCATGAAGATTGCTCAGTCACACAATGAAGATTATCCCAACCATACGGGGTATTCGTTTGAGCCACCCCCGGTTGCATGAGTCCGGAATACCAGGAAGAATTGTCCTGGTCCCAACAATGATATGGATGGTCGCCCATGTAACCATCCATCCCAACAAACAACTATCGAGTCGACCACTCTCACCAGCACGAGACTAAGCTCGCAAGAGGTGCTTGACTCGACCCTAAAACGCTACCAGAGAGTGTAAATGGGAGGAGACTAAAATGTAGAAGTAGGTGAGAAGAAGATGACTCAGAGGAGAAGGGAAGAATCCCTAAAGCTAGTGTGGGTGAAGGGACCAGGTAGAAGCCTAAGTAGCAAGCACAGCTCAAACAATGTAAGGCAATGGGTCCTTAGGCTAGACGACGCCTAACTTCGAGGTCACTAGCCTCGACACGCCTCACCTCCTAACAACGTGGACCACAATGCCCAGCAAGTGATACCAGATCCGGAGATCCAGTACCTCCTACTATCGACAAGGTAGGCAACACTGATCAGGTCATGGCGGTCTCAACTAGATTACTCTCCTAGTGCGTCCAAAATCCTAGGTCCAATGTCTACTTGCTTTTAGTTAAGGCTTGATTACGAGTGATTTCTGGGGCCACAAAAAGAGTGATGAAATCTCCCACCTTATCTTTTATGGGACAACCCCTCCTTAGTAGCGTTTTGATCCTAAATCTAGCAATCAATCACTCCAATCAAATACTCACTCACTCTTGTCCTCATGCAATTCCTACTAACTAATGCATGGGCATACGAGATGCATGAATGAGTGTAGGAAATTGTGTACCTCACGCCAGTGCTCAACAACTGAAAATAAAGCTAAAAGAAAAGACAACTATATGCCTAAGTCAATACATGATGTGTGACCTAAACAAGTAAGAACGTCTAGTCTTTTGCTTTGGATTTTAGGGCCAAGTTGATTAATGGGGATTGGTTTAATGATCTGGGAGCAAACTAGAAGTCACAGCATGCAAAATAGGGCTCCCAGATAACGAATGTGAAGCAATAAACAACCAGAAGAAAAATGAAAGCAGGAAGACCTCACCAGACCGCTGATTGGCGGTCCCTTTTGAAGTGTTGGTGCTCCAACTCTTCCAGTAGCCTCCCCATGAGGTATAGGATCCCTGAGACTAAGAAAATCTGGAAACAAAAAATTAAAAACCCTTGAATCGTCCAAACCAACGTCTGGATAGAGCACCTCCTCGACAACGGCGCCAAAAACTTGGTTGATCGTTTTATATTAACCGCAAGTGCACGGCCGCGTTGAAGCGGTGGCAAATACGGGTCGTCCATTGGGAGGTGTGTCGACGTTTGGTTTGTGCGAAGGCGAGTGGTAAATAAAGGAGAGAAATGTTGGTTACACTAAACTACACTAAAGTGCAAATGAAAATGGAAGAGAAGAAAGAAAACTAAAGCCCAAATGGGGTAGAGAAATAATGTGAACATAAAGAAGTGTGTGTGTGTGTGTTCATTAAGCTCCTCACAACATGTAGTGCATGAAATCATAAAACTACATCCAACTTTGTCTCCACATGAATTAAGATAAGACTACATCATTAACACATACAAGACAATAATTGGAATGAAACTAAATGAACTCATGTATAAAGACTAGACCCTACTATGCCTCCACATGAATTAAGATAAGACTACATCATTAAAACAACAAGACATTAACTAAGGTAAAGGCAACAAGAGTACATACACTACAAATTGTGTTTCCAATATTAATTCCATCCACATCCTAACCTTATCATTCCCCATAAAATAGGTCCACTAATCAAAGCATAGGCTAAGCTTCATTCAAGAGCATTAGCATATCAAAGATAAGAGTGGAGACCCATTAGATGGTTATGGAAATCGTATAAAGCTCAAGGGATTAAGATAACACACACTTAATACACTACATGATTATATCACATATTTCTCCACCCGCAAATGGGGATGGAACTACTCACACATATTTAAACTAACTACTCTAACAAAATGAAGCATTATACTGAAATAAAACTACACTAATCAAGCAAGAAATATTAAAGAAGTATAAAACAAAACAAGCACCAAAGCAAACACATTAAAAGAAATTAACTAAGCAAGAATTAACAAGCTAATGAAAACATCTATTATTAACTCACTCAAATTACAAGCAACCCCTCCTCCACCAGAGTTTTTCTTTAAGACTTCACTCTTAGTAGGGAAGATGGCCACCAAAGAGAGAGATGAATACAATGGAAGGTGAAGAGTTCTATTTATAAGCATGGAAAAAGCTAATCCGGGACAATCCCCCGATGTGGGACTAAACCAATACCAAAAATAGCCTAAACAAACATTAATACAAGTACAGGAGAAATCTTAGTGGATCTTGGATGATCCAGACCGCCAATTAGCGGTCTATAAGGCTCAGATCCGTCTGGGTTTTGTGTTGGGCTTTGCTGGAAGTATTTCTTGGTCTTGGATGCATCTACTTGGTTTGTTGGAGCTCCGACCCGAATCGAATTGCCAAAATACTCACCATGATGGTGTGGAGTTTCCTGTTTTGCTCTTAGGCCATTCGGTCTTACGATCAGGTCCTTCTCCCTTGCATCTTAGTCCCCAGGTCTCATAATTAAGTCATTTTTCCTGCTTTTGGGGTCCTTTCATGGCTCTTCTCTTCAAACCTCTTTATTCCTGAAAACTAAACATAAAACTCGTCACGTAGCATTGCTTAGGTGTAAGATAATGGATATAAGATACAAATATAAGCATGAAATGATGTCAAGCAATCACATACTCCAATGTATGATGATGCACGACTCATGGAGCATGATGACCTGGTGGATTTTGGTCCGAAACCGTCCGATGTTGTGTCGGACGTAATGATTGACTCGACCGATGTTGTTCCGACGAGGAGATTGCTGACGATGCATTCAACATGATATCTCAGCTAGGCACCTACTGAGTGATTGATGGACCCACCTGAGCGACGTCTTTGTCGGTATGGTGACGACCACAATGATTCATATCTGATTCTTATGATGCGGAAGTACAGACACCCCTCATTGAACCCCATGTTAGCGTATCCATGTGTGGGGTGCGTTGGGTATTGTCCGTAAGACCATATGTGCCTAAGGTAGGTCTCCGAAGGAGACTCGATGATGATTGTGGGACTGATGACTTGATTTACCCTTAGGGTGAACTGTTTTTCTACTGTTGATGACACGACATGCAACTAGTACGATATGTTCATTTTATTGTATTGTTGCATTCATATAGGTGGGCTTGACATATGGGGTTTCCTTATGGAAACTCAGGCATTGTTGTTACATTTGCATTTCAGGACCACAACATGTTTTGTTGGGTGGTGACAGCGGGCACACTCATTTGGTGACCAGGATCCTCTCTTCGGACTCTTCGAGGTCTTCATGATTAGATGGACTTGCCTTTTGTTGTATTTGATGTAATCCTGTATTTTGACAAACTCTGATGTAATATGGTGCACCTATTGGATATTTATAGGAGTAACATTCCTGCTATTGATGACCTTCTCTTGTGATATTTTATTCAAAAATTTTAATTTTTTTCCGTTGTTCCTAGATGTTACAATGTTCTTGATCCAATTTCTAGCAAGGTAAGACGATATTGACGTAGCAAAATTTTTTTTCTCACCAAATCATATATTCACTGCCACGATGATTCCAAATTATCCATTAAGTATAGATACACTATATTGAGAAAGCGAGAGACACGTAATAACTGCATGAAAATAAGCATATATATTAGATAAAAAAACAAAATATAACAGAAAATGTATGTAATTTGTGAAAGTGAGAGACATGAAATGACTGCATGAACACAAGCAGATTATAGAGCAAAGTATTAGTTCAATACCCCCAAGTGCTACATGAGAAGATGAGAGACATTTGGCGTAATCTAGTTGGTCGATCAGGGTTCAAATGGGCGGAGGCGGCATGATTTGGGAATGAAGAAAAGTGAAGGGGAAGCACAAATCGGGCTCCTGATATAATTTTACACCGACGAAACTTTTCTGTCACTTGTTCTGTTAGTGTCCGTCAATGATGTTAAAAGTATTATGTTCATAATTATTGATTTTCAAAATATGCTCCGACGAATGCTATTCGCCAATTACTCTTTCAAAAAACTTATTCCGAAAGATGCTATTTGTTGATGTAGGTAACACAACACTTAGTGATTATTTTTGTGCGATAAATTTCATTTGACCGCCAATTTCTTTATATAAAACATCGACCGACAGAACGTATCCGTCGGTGCATGTATTCATTTTACCGTCGGTGCCGATAAACGTATTAAGAACATTACAGGTATTTTTCGAAATAGTCTCCGGCTGATGCTATTTGTTGCTGACCTTTAAAAGCAATACATTGACGGATATATCCGTCGTGGAGGGTAACATAAACGTCAGTGATTAATTTCGTGCGACAAATTTAATTTTAGTGCAGATTTGTTTTTGTAAAACATATACACTGACAGTACCTATCCGTCGGTATATGTTCCTGGTCCGATGAATACTACGAAAATATTAATCGACAAACTTTTACCGCCGGTGTGTGTGAGCATATCCGTCGGTGTAGGTGACCACCGACGGAAAATAATGTCCGTCAGTGCACTTAAATGTACACTGATGGATGTTTCACCGACGAAATTCGTCGGAGAAGTCTTTTTTCTAGTAACGAAGGTTTATTTCATGCAACAAGACGGTTTATGTTGCATGTCTCGAATTGAAGTCTTAGATTTTCTGTTAGGAATATTGTTCGGTGAATGTACTCTTATAATGAGCATAGATCATTCTAGTGTATGCCTCAAATAATTTATTCTACTTTGACTTTTTATGCAGAATTTTACAAATAATGTAATTAGACTAACATATTTTAAAACAGAATTGGGACCCACACGTGTTTGTATGTGAATTTCAATGAATACCATCTTGAGAAACATGCGTTTTTGTATGTGTATTTTTAAACAGAATTACGACCCACGTGGCTTTAAATAGAATTAACTCCAATCTACTAAATATATCATCTCCCATTACACAAACTTTACACCTACTGTTATATCCCTAACCAAGGGTTAGAGTACTAATGGTGTTTAGAGGAGTGCTTTGCATGGTAAATGGGCGGTGAACAATGACGGTGATGGGTGTAGGGGGCGGTCACTGTTCATGCGTTGGGTTGAGGAGAAGTTATATCTTTGTTTTCTTCACTCCTTCACCCCATCTCTCTCACTCACTCATTCATTCTTCTTCCTTTCCGGCGAACCAGGCGTGGCTATGGAGACTCCGGCGTGAGGCGCGGAGGTTGGCGTGTGAGGAGGCGCGTGAGGGTGTGGATCGGAGGTGGTGTTGTGAGTTCTCCGGCGGGCGTCTTCGATCGCTTCTTTGAGGTATGACGGTTTTTAGTTTGATTTGTTGTTGCTCACCCTCGTGGGAGGGTTGTGTTGGTCGGACGGGGAGGTCGGAGACCTCTTCGGCGTTGTTTTCCGTGAAAAACCTCGTCTGGCGCGAGGTAGAAGATGACCAACGGTCGACTGGGCCCTTTGGGCGGTCGACCGAAGTAGAGTATTATTGCCTGTCTGTTGTGTTTCGGTCGACCGGGTCCCTTGTTCGGTCGACCGGAACTTAAGTGTATCGGTAGTATGCATGTGTTAGCGGTCGACCGTTTTGACGTAGAAATAATAGGATGACCCTGTTAGTTTTCGGTCGACCGAGACCCCTGAGTCGGTCGACCGATAGATTCGATTTTGATGTTGACCAGACTCCGTATTTTGACCTCGTTCGGTCGACCGGTTTTAGACCTTCGGTAGACCGTTAGGATTTTTGTGTTGCACAAATAGTTCGACCGTTGCAGACGCATCGGTCGACCGACTCCCTTGTGGAAGCGGTCGACCGAGCTGTCACTTTCGGTCGACCAATTTCCCTTGTGGAAGCGGTCGACCGGTTGTCACTTCCGGACGACCGATTCCCTTGAGGAAAACGGTCGACCGAGTGGTCTTTTGCGGTCGACCGTTTTGCACAGGACAGAATTCCTGGTTCCCTTTTGATGCCAACTCTGTCCACGGAAACCCGTGTCCTCGCCCAGTGCGTGAGCTGGGAGGTGACGGTGGGCGCGTGACGCTGCCTACCCAGGGACCGCCGTGTGGAAGAGTGTGGGTGTCCGGGACGCGTCACCTCCATGTATAGATCGTGACTATTATGTTGGATTGATTGGACTCTTTGTTAGAGTAGCAGACGTGAGGGATTGCGGATCCCAATGCGTGTTGACGCATGGCTCGTGGAGCATCATGACCCTGCAGACTACGGTCTGGACCCGTCCGATGTTGTGCCGGACGTATGTTGTACCGCCGATGTTGTGCCGGCGATGCCGCCGAGGTTGTTGCCGGCGATGATGGTGCCGACGATGTTGCGGCTTGTCGTTGTACCGTCCGATGTTGTGTCGGACGTATGTTGTACCGCCGATGTTGTGCCGGCGATGCCGCTGATGAGGTGCCAGCGATGATCCCCCATTGGGCACTGATTGATCGTTTTATATTTAACCGCAAGTGCACGGCCGCGTTGAAGCGGTGGCAAATACGGGTCGTCCACTGGGAGGTGTGTCGACACTTGGTTTGTTCGAAGGCGAGAGGTGAAGAAAGGGAAGAGAAAGGTTGGTTAGACTAAACTACACTAAGATGCAAATGGAAATGGAAAAGAAGCAAGAAAACTAAACCCCAAAGGGGGTAGAGAAATAATGTGAACATAAAGAAGTGTGTGTGTGTGTTCATTAAGCTCCTCACAACATGTAGTGCATGAAATCATAAAACTACATCCAACTTTGCCTCCACATGAATTAAGATAAGACTACATCATTAAAACATACAAGACAATAATTGGAATGAAGCTACATGAACTCAAGTATAAAGACTATACCCTACTATGCCTCCACATGAATTAAGATTTCACTACATCATTAAAACATACAAGACATTAGCTAAGGTAAAGGCAACAAGAGCACATACACTACAAATTGTGTTTCCAAAATTAACTTCATCCATATCCTAACCTTATCATTCCCCATAAAATAGGTCCACTAATCAAAGCATAAGCTAAGCTTCATTCAAGAGCATTAGCATATCAAAGATAAGAGTGAAAATCCAATAGATGGTTATGGAAATCATATAAAGCTCAAGGGATAAAGATAACACACACTTAATACACTACATGATTATATCACATATTTCTCCACCCCCCAAATGGGGATGGAACTACTCACTACTCATTACACTAACTATATTAGCAAAAGAAAGCATAATACTGAAATGAAAGTTAACTAAGAAGGCAAGAAGCATTAAAGAAACATAAAAGGAAAGACTAAACAAACATGCACAAATTAAAAGACAAGATTAAAAGAAACTAGAAGAATTATTTTATTAACAAATGACTCACATTGAAGGTAGCATTCTTCTCCACCTTGAGTTTTTGATTCAAGGCTCACTCCTTAGTAGAGAGAATGCCACCAAGCAATGGGTAATTACAATGGAAGGTGAAGAGTTCTATTTATAGCCATAGGAAAAGATAATCGGGGACAATCCCCCGATGTGGGACTAAACCAATACCAAAAATAGCCTAAACAAACCATAATACACGTCCAGGAGAAGACTTATCGGATCTGGAATGATCCAGACCGCCAATTGGCGGCCTATAGGATCCAGATCCGTCTGGATTTGTTTGTGGGCTTTTCTTGAAGTGTGTCTTGGTCTTGGATGCATCTACTCGATCTGTTGGAGCTCCGACCCGAATCGAATTGCCAAAATACTCCCCTTGATGGTGTGGAGTTTCCTATTTTGCTCTTAGGTCGTTCGGTCTTACGATCAGGTCCTTCTGCATTGCATCTCAGTCCCTAGGTCTCACAATTAAGTCCTTTTTTTCCTGCTTTTGGGTCCTTTCATGGCTCTTCTCTTCAAACCTCTTTATTCCTGAAAACTAAACATAAAACTCATCACCTAGCATTGCTTAGGTGTAAGATAATGGATAAAAGATACAAATATGAGCATGAAATGATGTCAATCAGGCACCTATCCTGGGATGATGACCGACCGGGCTACGGCTCCATCGAAGGTGGTGTTGACCACGTGGTTCCTTGCGCGGAAGTGCAGACGCTCCTCACCGATCCCTTAGGCTCGTGTAGTCGCGTGTGGGGGGACGCGTCGCGTACTGTCCGTAAGACCGTATGTGCCTACGGTAGGTTTCCGAGGGAGACCCGTTGTTGTTGTTGCTGGACTGATGTCCTTGTGGATCCTGTTGAGGGTCGTTGTTGTTGGACTTGGGTCCCGTTTACCCTGTTGAGGGACTTCATGCATTGCAGATGTGACATGACATGCTACTAGTATGATATGTTCATTTACCGTACTATTGCATGCATATAGGTGAGCTTGGCATACGGGGTTTCCCAATGGGAAACTCAGGCATCGTTGTTTGATTCATGTTTCAGGACCGCAGTAGGTTCTGCGGGGTGGTGACAGCGGGCACACACATTTTGGGGCCAGGATCCTCATCGGACTCTTCGAGGTCGTCGTGATTGCATTTCTTGTCTTTTCATTGTACTGTTGTAATCACATCTTTTGACAAAGTCTGTTGTATTATTGCTGCACCGACTGTTGATTTATTTGAGTGACATTCCCGTTGATGAGTTTATTCTAGAAATCTCTTGATTGTTTAAAATTTTAAATTTTCCGCTGTTTCGGGATGTTACACCTACAACTTCTCTATTGTGGCTTGGAATTAATTAACACATGGAAGAAATATCAAAACTGGTGTAGTTATTAGTTGTCGCATCGATCTACATCATTAGGAACTCTTCGGATTTAATAAGATACTAAGTAATACAATAATATAACATAATAATACAAAGTGCTAATAATATGGTAGAATGTTAAGATAAACATATGATCGTGGATGAAAATGTCAACTTCGAAAAACAATCACGTCTAACATAATAAAACGTTAGATATAATACATGAAATAATAGTATATTGGTATGATATAATGTAATAATATATTGATAACTAAATAATAACGAAATATAAAGCAATCGTATTAAACTATAAATGAGAACATAATCATTTGGTGTTGATAAGAAGCGTGGAAGGAAATTGGCGAATAGGAAAATACAATTGGATTTGGGTAGTGGGTAGAAGTGAGATATGCATAATTTGAAAGTTGAAATTAACTGCAATGTTCATATAATATAATAATATTAAAATTTAAATGATAATATAATGATTTGGTGTTGATAAGAAACGTGGAAGGAATTTGGTGAATGGGAAAATACATTTGGTATGCATACATTGAAGTTTGAAACTGTAATATTCGTATAGAATATAAGATATGCATAATTTTGGAAGGTTAATAGTGCAATTCATCAAGCATCTCGACAAAGAGCATGTCAATTATGAAAGAGTCCTTATACACGAACGCGGGCGTCCGTGACGCTCAAAATTTGGTTAGTGAGCGTCCAGTCAGCTTGACACGTTATCCTCTCCTTACGTGCCTTTTATTTATTTTTAAAAAAGAATCGACGGTTCTCTGAGTACGACGGTGGCTTTCCAAACCTCAGATAAGACAGCACGCAGACACTAATGCGGCGACGGTTCGGAAATCGAGGAAGGAAACAGATAGACCCATCGAAATGGAGAGTCCATCTTTGTCGTTGCGGAGTACCTGTGAACGGAGGAAGCCAAAAAATAGTTCCTCTCGGTGTATTTCACAACAAAACGAGAATGGATTCGCCGAGTAATGCTCTCGCTAGCGAAGTTGTGGCTGAGCAGGTGGGTCGATTTAGATTATTTTCCCTACCTCGATTTGTTATTTACGAACTTTTGTTTCTTTATTCGTTTGTTTTATGGAAGCATCTACTACTTCCAGGAAACGAAGTGTGGCTGGACAATGTTCGAAAAACACAGTTCGGTAGGATGAAGGAAGTTCAGAAGGAGATTTTGTGGGGGACCTTTTTCGGTGACTTCCTACATTTTCCTAACATTTCAACGAACAATGAAATACTCGGTTGGTTCTTCGAACACTTTGACGCGAATGGGGTGGGTCTGAGAATAGGATCAGGGGTATTCCCTCTTACAGCTGAAGACGTTGCCCTAATTTTGAGGCTAAGAGTGCATGGGAAGACAATTGTTATGGAACCCACGGGCGTACAGACGTGAGATGGGGTGAATCTTGACTACACTCATCTATTAGGTCATCTTACTGCTACTAGTGTGATGGGCGACCCCCAGGAGTGCGTTCGACTCCTGATTTGTTTCATTTTCAACCATTTTTTGTTCTTTGATAGAACACTTCGAACCAAGATGTGGTTCATGAAGCATTTGAGGGACATCAAACACATCAACAGATACGCATGGGCACGTGTAGTTCACGTAGCCCTGGTTCAGGGTCTGGAGGAAGCAAGCTTAGAACTACAAGAAAGGAGAATGGCCGGGAACTTCATTATGAATCAAGGTTGCGTCGACGGTTGTGTAGCAATACTACTAGTAAGCATTTTTAAACTTTTTAGTGTGTCCGGTTTAAGTTTAGTTTCTGTCCAAAATACGTTATGAGTCTGTCCGGAATTAGTTGTGTGAGTGTACAGATTTAGTTGTGTGTTAGTCGAGAATAAGATGTTGTGTCTGTCCGGAATACGTTGTGGGCATGTCCGGAATAAGTTGTGTGTTTGTCCGGAATACGTTGTGGGTATGTCCGGAATAAGTTGTGTGAGTGTACAACTTTAGTTATGTGTCAATCTAGAATAAGATGCGTGTTTGTCCGGAATACGTTGTGGTCATGTCTGAAATAAGTTGTATCTGTCCGAAATACGTTGTGTGTCCGAAATACATTGTGGGCATGTCCGAAATAAGTTGTGTCTGTCCGAAATACGTTGTGTGTCATGTCCGGAATATGTTGTGGGTATCTCCGAAATAAAATGTGTGACTGTCCGGATTTAGTTCTGTGTCAGTCGAAAACAAGATAGTTGTCTGTCCAAAATACGTTGTAGGCGTGTTCAAAATAAGTTGCGTGACTGTCTGGAATACGTTGTGGGTATGTCCGGAATAAAATGTGTGACTGTACAGATTTAGTTGTGTGTGAGTCCAAAATAAGATGGTTGTCTGTCCGGAATACGTTGTGGGCATGTCCGGAATACAATGTGTGTCTGTCCGGAATACATTATGTGTCTGTCCGGATTACGTTGTGGCATGTCCAGAATAATTTGTGTGTTTGTCCGGATTAAGATGTGTGTCTGTTCGGAATACTTTGTGTGTCAGTTTTGAATAGGTTGTGTATCTGTCCAGAATACATTGTGGGTATGTCCATAATATGTTGTGTGTCACTCCGGGCCATGTTCTGTCTGTCCGAATTTGTGTCTGTCCGGGTTATGTTGTGTGTCTATCCGGAATACGTTGTAAGTATGTCCGGAATAAGTTATGTGTTTGTCCGGATTAAGATGTGTGTCTGTCCGGAATACTTTGTGTGTCAATCCGGAATAAGTTATGTTTGTCCAGAATACGTTGTGGGTATGTCCATAATATGTTGTGTGTCAGTCCAGGCTATGTTCTGTATGTCCGGATTTGTCTGTCCGGTTTATGTTGTGTGGCTGTTCGGACTACGTTGTGGGTATGTCCGGAATAAGTTGTGTGTTTGTCCACATTAAGTTGTGTGTATGTCCAAAATACGTACTATAGTTGTGTCTGTCAAGTCCTTTTTAACATGTAATCTTTTCCATTTCAAGGTGTGGCTTTGTGAGAAATTCAAATTGGGGGAGCCCAGACGAGCATATCCACGGATGAAAAGTTGGACGGAAATGTTTGGGAAACGTTTAACCTTGAGGAAATGGGAGGAACGGGGAATCACCTTACCTGAGACTTACAACGGAAAATTCAAGCTTAAAGGGGCTCCATCATTAAGTGAAAGGGAGCTGAAACTTATTAGTTCCGATCAAAATCCTGCTCAAACAATGCGCCCAACAAAGTGTTCTGCCTCAAAGGGGTCGGCTTCAACAAACACTTTGCCAAAGCTGCAACTAAGAGACTGCAACATTCCATGTGACCCGTTGCTACAAGAGTTGGAGCTGAGTGAGGTGAAGACGAAATGGCGGCAACCCGAAACGGCCCTTAAGAAGGCGACTGAAGAGGTTAACAACCTGAAGGAAGAACTAAGAATGTCCCACGAAGGGCGTCGGAGGTTGAGCGAAGAGATTGTATCTCTACGAGGGACAGGGGCATGTGAAACTGACTGTGGGGAGAAGACCCAAGATCTAAATATAGATGAGGGGGAGGATAAGGAAGAAGAGAGGAAGAGAGAAGAGAAGAATAGAGAGGAGCAGTAGGAAGAAAATAGGTAGAGGAATGATAAGAAGAGAGTGGAGGAAAACAAGAGAGTGAAGGAGAAGGAGGAAGAAAAGAAGAGGGAGGAGAAGAAGAGAGAGGAGGAGAAGAAAAATAGAGGAAAAGATTGGAGAAGGAAGAAGAGAGGAAAACATTGGAGAAGCGGAAAGAAGAGGAGAAGGAAGAAGAGAGGAAGAGGGAGGAGAAGAAGAAAGAGGAGGGGAAGGAAGAAGAGAGGAAGAGAGAGGAGGAGAAGAAAAAAGAGAGGAAAAGGAAAGAGAAGGAAGGACAGAGGAAGAGGGAAGAAGGGAAACCAAACTGGGGTGTGAAAAGACAACGCTGGACAACCACCATAGAGCACCAGAGGAAAGATGATGAAGAGAGGGCTAAGAAGAAAATGGTGGAAGCGGAGTAAAAGAGAAAAGACAGAGCTACCCAGAGGAGCCTAAAGAAAAAAAAGGGAAAATGCCTGATGTTGGCATGGCTGCATTGGGGACGAGGACTGATGTTGACATGGCTGTATTGGGGACGTTGTCAGCTGATGAGGTGAACATGTTATTGAACTTGACCACACTCGGCAAGGACCAGAGAGAGGTGATCTCGAGAGGGGACATGTGTAGTCTAACACGCAGTGACCTGAAGGACTTATAACGCCTGGGATGAATATGGGTGACCAAACAATTTATGCTATGATTTCGGTTATCGAAAGAACACGACAAACACAAAAAATTATATGCATATCAACATTCGAATCAGGCTGAATTGTGGGTGGCCAAGGCTGAGCAATTGATGAATTTATACTCCCTAAAATTAACGGATTGTCTCCAATAGAGATCATAATCGCACAACCATGCTGGTCAGCAGGCCATTGGACTCTGGTGGTTGCCCATGACCCGTCCGTAAAGATCCTACAGTTCAACAGTATCTCTAGGGAGCTAGATCAAGGTGAAGATCCAAACCTGATGGTAGGCGCACATGAATGCACAACAGCTAAGCTGGCTAAATACTGGAGAGACATGTTCAAGGTTAACTGGCCATTCAGAATCCTCAGGAAGAATAGCCAACGAAAACCACCGAGGAGCAACGATTGTGGAGCATATGTTTTATATTGGATAAGGTGCATAAAGCTAAAGCTTGACCCGACGAAGGAGACGGACCCCAAGACCATTCACTGTATCAGGGGCGAATTGGCGGTCTGGTTACTTAGGGACCTCCGCTCGTGTGTGCAAATATGAAGACCAAGTTTTGGACTGTTTTCTTTTTTACCTGTACAAATTACAAACACTATTTTTTGGACGATAGGTTTGTTTGTTGGACTGAATAGCTGCACCTTAAACAAGACATGGTAGAACCTTAATCTAGACAGACCCACAACATAATTCGGACACACACATAACATAATCGGGACAAATATCAAACTTAGTCCAGACAGACTGTAACCATAATTCGGACAGACCCAGAACATAAACCAGACAGACTAGAACTTTAATTTGGACAAACACACAACATAATCGGGACATATCTCCAACTTAATCTGGAGAAACTGGAACCGTAATCCCGACAGACAACACAACATAATCGTGTTGTGTGTTTGTCCAGCAACAACTTAATCTGGACAGACACACAACATAATCGAAACTTACCCGGAATGTAACCAGACATAGTAGAACCTTAATATGGACAAACACATGATTGACACCATTTCATGCATTTATTTGTGTCTTATATCCATTGTCTTGAACCTAAACAATGCCACGTAACGAGTTTTATGTTTGAGTTTCAGGAAATAAACATGATTGAGGAGAAGAGACATAAAATGACATAAAAGCAAGAAAAAAAATACTAAGTTTCAAGACTTATGGACTAAGATGCACAAGAGAGGGACCCGAATGTAAAACGAAAGGGCCAATGTGAAAATCAAGAAACTCCACACCATCATGAGGAATATTTTGGCAATTACATTCAGGCCGACACTCCAATAACCAAACTGAGTGTTTCCCATGTGAAAAATTGAATAACTAAAGAACATATCCGAAAATGGGTTGGATCCGGGAAAAAGTGACCGCCAATTGGCGGTCCGTTTGTATCCGAATCCAACTCGGTTTCTCCAGGAAATGTGTTATGTGTTTATGTGTATTCTGAAAAGGTTTCATTAGGCCCATATCGGGGGATTCTCCCCGGTTACCTATTTTCATGCCTATAAATAAAACTCCTCCTCCACATTGTATTCACCCATTGCTTGGTGGCATTCTCTCTACTTGGGGTAAGTCTTGGAGCAAAAACTCAAGGTGCAGAAGAATGCTACTAGTAATATGAGTCATTTAATAAAATATTTTTTCATTGTTTTGTTCTCATGTTGTTTCTTTTTTATGCATGCTAGCTTAGTCTTATTTCTTTGATCTTAGGCTAAATTAGTTCGAATGTCTCCTTTCGTCTTTAGTTTAATTGCTAGAATAATGTGTAGTGAGTAGATCCATCCCCATTGGGGGTGGAGATGATGTTCATATATATTGAGAAGTTTGGATGTTTGATGAAGTTTTGATTGTGTAGACTTGCATGTTTTGTATGTTCATTGGGGGTATTTTAATCATCTACAAGTTGGGAATTTTTGATGGGGTTTTCCATAAGATTTAGACACTTCCCATGCCTAGTTTTCTCATGTTTATTGATTGAAATTTCCTGTTGCATATGCTACATGTCAGTTATGTGTTTGTATTTGTGTTTGCTTGCTTGATTGATTGAAGAAACTTTGTTTTGATGGGTTTTGCCGTAACATTTAGACACCTCCCATGCTTACCTTTGTTCTTCACACGAGTTTATGGTTTTTATGAGTCTTGCCATATCTTTAGACACTTCTCATGTTGAGCCTAATATTATGTTAATCAAGTAGTAATTGCCGATACGTTGTGTGAATGGATTGATAGGTTTTGCCACATCTTTAGACATTCCTATGCATGAAGACACACACACGACACACACACAAACATGCTTACATGCATCTTTCATCAATTATTTCACTTCATATGTGCACACACTCCTACCCTTAGGGGGTTCTCTTTCTGATTTCCAATCGTTCGTGCTTTCTTTCACATTTCGTACTTATTAGTTTAGTGTAGTTTAGCTTTAGCGTAATCTACAACTCTTCTCCCCTTTTTTGCCATCTGATTTTGGTCATACCAGAGGCTGCTCACCTCCCTACGGACGACCCGTACTTGCCGCATCTTCACCGACGGTTGTGCACTTGCGGTCTAAATTTAAAACAAACAAGCAATACACAACATAATATGGAGTGACAAAAATTTGAAATTTAGATGTTGTGTGTTTGTCCTTCAACAACTTAATCTCAACAAACACACAACATAGGGACAAACCAAGAATATAAACCAGACAGAGTAGAACCTCAATCTGGACAGACACATAATATAATCTGGATATGCTCATAACGTAAACTGAACAAACAAAAACCTTAATTTGGACAAACACACAACATAATCGGGACAAATCCCCAACCTAATACGGACAAATTGGAACCATAATCCGGACAGACCCAGAATGTATATCGGACATGCTAGAACCTTAATATGGAAAGACACAATATAATCAAGACAAATCTCCAACTTAATCCGTACGGACTAGAACCATAATCTGGACACACTCCACCATAACAACAACTTAAACTGGACACCTCAACACCTTATTCCGGACAGACACAACATAATCGGGACAGATCTCCAACTTAATCCGGACAGTCTGGAACCATAATCCGGACAGACAACACAACATAATCGTGTTGTGTGTTTGTCCAACAACAACTTAATATGGACATGCACACAACATAATCGGCACAATCTCAGAATGTAAACCGAACAGAGTAGAACCTTAATATGGATATAGACACAACATGATCTGGACAAACAAAAATTTGGTCTTCAGATGTTGTGTGTTCGCCCTTCAACAACTTAATCTGAACATACACACAACATAATCGGGACAGACCTAGAATGTAAACCGGACAGAGTAGAACCTTAATCTGGACAGACACACAACATAATCTGGACAGACCCAGAACGTAAACTGAACAGACAAGAACCTTATTCCGGACAGACACACAACATAATCGGGACAAATCTCCAACTTAATACGGACAAACTGGAACCATAATCCTGACAGACCCAGAACGTAAACCGGACAAACAAGAACCTTAATCTGGACAAACACACAACATAATCAGGACAAATCTCCAACTTAATCTGGACAGACTAGAACCATAATATGGACAAACACTCCACTAAAACTAAACATAACAAGGACTTAAACTGGACACCTCAACACCTTAATCTGAACACACACACCATAATTGGGACAAATCCCCAACTAATTCCGGACAGATAAGATCAACAATTCAAATAACAACTGAAAATCCACCACAACTTATACTGGGGTGCGTAGAAGTTTCATCGTTTTACAAGAATTGAAAATAACAAGAAATCTTAAATATAGGAGGAAGTCCCTCGTAATACAGATTCATGTCCCAATCACCGAAATCAAGATCCTTTCGTTTTGGTGCGATTGGGTGCAGCGGCAATGTGACCTTCTTCTTGAACTTTTTCTTCTCTTTTTGGCTGTGGTTTTTGTGGCTTCTTTTAATTATCTTATCAGCTAAAGAAACCCATCGTCTAGTCGGTTGTCTTCCTGGACGTTTGACCTTATCTGGATAGAGAACATATGTAACTGTGGTCCCAGGTTCAGCAAGTTGAGTAGGGAATTGGGTAGTTTGCATACGTGTCTTAAGCAATTCAATAGACTTAACGGCCTCAAGATACCTTTCGTGTGAAATAAAGGCTTCCTGTGTGATCCAAACGACACGACCCATTATGTCGTCGTGACGACGAAGTGCATCCTTCTCCATTACACCAACGTCTGGGTACATCTTATCTCGATAGCTCCTTCGAATATCCTTCTGCCATCAATTACCGATGTAAGACTCCGGGAGCAACACATTAGGATCTAAGCGTGCAATGACAACAAAAATGTGGCAGCATAGAAGACCAACGTCCTGAAACATTCTACAATCACATGTGAAGTTCATAGATCTGATTTGTACTAGGAAACATTTCGACAGTAGCTGCTCACCAGACAATACACGTTCAGATACTTTGTAATGAAATGCGTCATCCGTATTAAACTCCTCCGTAATATCAGAGTATATCATCTTCCCAATTTGTAATTGTACTTTCTTGAAGAACCCTACCGTATACAACTCGCTCAACTGCCTCTCGAATGGATACATTGAAACCCATTGTGGACTCTTATGAAAACAATTGAAATCTGCTTGAGCTTCCTTCTCATACTTTTGGTGGAGCGCGAGTTCATATTATTGAACGAACTGCTTAAGTGTGGTCTTAGATGTCAGGTACTTGTCGAAAAAGGTGTTCATACTCTCGCTTGTCTGAGTAGATGCCATTCCCGCGAAGAAACAATCTTCAACAAATTCAGGTATCCAGGACCCTCGGATTACATAAATTGATTGGAGCCAACTATGGTTCTAGAGGTCAAAATCACGAAGAAAACCCTGCCAATTACGCTCAAATTCTGCTGTGGTTTTGGAATCATATACAATCAATTTTAGATCAAATAACATGTGCTTCTGATACTGCGTCGGCAACTTCACAGGAGCTTTGTTTATTATGTGCCATATACAAAATCTGTGCCTCGTTTCTAGGAAGACATTCCTTACAGCAGCAGTAATGGCGCCACATTGATCAATTATGATCGTTGGGGGACTTATATCTGCATCATGGGGGCAATTTAAAAGTAGTGAGTCATATATTCAAAGGTACAGAAAACTACTTTGAAAACTTAATCCAGACAGATACAACGTATTCCAGACAGACCAACAAAGTATTAGGAACAGACGCACGACTTAAACCGGACAGACAAACGACTATATCCCGACAGACACACGGTTTAATCCTGACATACATTCAACTTAAACCAAACAGAAACACAACAAATTCCGAACAAACACACAATGTATTCGGAACACACACACAACTTAATGCGGACAGACACACGAATATATCTGGACAAACACAACTTAATCCGAACATACATACAACTTCAACCGGATACTCACAACGTATTCCGGACATACACACAACTTATTCTAGACAGACACACGACTTAAAAAGGACTGACACGCAACTTATTCCCGATAGACACGTAACTTAATCCGGACATACACACAACTTAGTCTGGACAGAACCACAACATATTCTGGACAGACTCACAAACTTAATTGGAGACATGCACGTAAACTTGATCGGGACATAGGTAAGACTTATTTTGGATATAACCACAACGTATTCTGGGTATACATACAACTTAAACTGCACAGACACACGACCTAATCCGGACATACATACAACTTAACCCGGACAGAAACACAACTAATTACGACAACTATGCACCTTAATCTAGACAACTACACCCCTTAAATTGGACATGCCCTGAATATATATGTACTGTTCATGCATGACAACCACGTTTGGAATAAGCAGATGTAATTTTTAGTGGTCTCAGAAGACATCAAAGCGCAACCAAGCAAAACCGACTTGAAATAGTGATTAACTCGTACAAATGGGGCAAAAGGCATGTTGTATTTGTTGGTAATGTAGGCTGTGTCTAAACATATTGTGTCTCCAAAGTATGAATAGGCAACTCTAGAATGACAATCAGCCCAAAACATGTTCCGTAGTCTTCCTTCGTCATCCATATCCATTACATAAAAACACATGGAATCAATCTTATGCATCCTAATGAAATAATTTTGAAGAGCTTGTGCATCGCCCTCTCCCATCTTCAAATTTCTGACTTCTTTTACAACATTCTTGCTCACAGAATTGTTTAAGACCGTGCAAAATGTTTAACTTCAATTATGTTAGGCAGAAAATAACACACACCTTAGGTCCCTCTCGTTGAAAGTCAATTTGTCATGACCTCCGGCATCGACCACAAAAGATTGCATGGTCTTAGCAGCCGATATCCCAGCAGAATCATTGCAAGATATGCGTGCTCTGGCAGTATCAAGGACGTATCATTTTTGTCTCAGAAAACACATTTGATCCTCCTCAAGCATGGCGTGGTTATGTTTAAGATCAACCTAGTTAATGTGGTACCCCTTGCTGGGTTTCCAGAGACCCTAATACGAGCAGTGCACCAGACCCTATTGGATAACCTATGTTTTAGTTACCATTGTCTTTGGTTTGCTGGAGCCTGACCCTCCTTGGAGCAAGTCAGCGTGACCCTATAACAACACCACGATCGTAATGAGATTGTCTTATTTTAACACCAAAACCACAGGAATCGACATAGCCTACGTAAAATATTTTGGCATCTTCGAAAGAATGAAAAACATATCTGCTCCTTCGGAACGTTTGAGGGTTGCTTCACTGGTTAAGACACATTAATGACTTCCATTGGAGTACAAAGAGGACGAGGGTACCAAGAGAAGGAAGATGATAGTGCGCCAAAAGGGAGACAAAAGGAAGAAGAAACTCCATCTGCTATGTAGGAGTGCCAAAATGAGGGATGGGCTAATTTGAGACGCATTGGGATGACAACAAAAGAAAAGGAGAGTGGGGGGAAGAAAAATGACCGATTTTTTGTGAGTTGTCATGGACTGCGCCAACTCAGCAGCGTCCTCAATGGACGTCCTAAATAGTGACCACTTATCATTTTTCATAATGAAACCTTTGCTTTAATTATAGTATAGATTCTTTGTTGTATACTTTTTCTACAGAATATATAGTTGCGTAGATTCTATTAATTAAAATACTACCAAAACATTAATTGAACCCTCTTTGATTCCCATAGATCCATCAACAACTCATCAATAATTTATGGAAAATGATATATGGATGCGGGTGTCACGGACGCTGCCCAGTTGGTTGTTGATGTGGCTATGTTGATGTGGCAATTTCAATATTTTACTATCACGTGGGTGCGTGTGTGTGACAATCTTTGCGACAATTTTATTCCAAATACAGATTTAAATATTTTTTCTTCCCTCGTACCTCTACCCTCTCCCTAAACTTTCATATTCCGTCTTCCTTATCCCTGCGTGGGCAGAGTCTCCAGTGCAGCTCCATCTCCTAGAGAATACGAGAGTCCGCTCGACAACGACAGCAAAGTCCGGAGGGCGTCTCCAGGAGTCTCACCTGTAGATGGTGATGAATGCGGGAGGGGAGTGGGAGGTGGTGAGCTTGAAGATGGCGATGGGGTTGAAGGGGTTTTGGGGAGTGTTGTGGATGTGAGTGTTTTTGTGTTGTGAATGGAACTTGAATGTGTTGAGTGGTCCTATTTTGGAGTGTCAAAGTTTGATTCTAAATTTGTTTTATAAGTACTTGAAAAATTTCTAACTTTGTATTTGTATGGTTTACAAGAGTCATGAATGATTTGTTACTTTCTTTTGTCCAACAGTTTTTTGTTTGTAATGGTTATGCTCAAGAGTTATGGATCCAGAATCAGTCCATAATGTATCCAGAATCAGTCCATAATGTGTCGATAATGTGCTGGAATCAGTTCATAAAGAACGTGTCCAAAATCATTCCAGAATGTGTCCAGAATCATTCCAGAATGTGTCCAGAATTAATCCATAAAGAATGTATCCAGAATCAGTCAATAATGTATCCAGAATGAGTCCAGAATCAGTCCATAAAGAATGTCTCCATAATAACTCCAGAATGTATCCAGAATATGTCCATAATGTTTCCAGAATGTGTCCAGAATGTCTCCATAATCAATCCAAAATGTTTCCAGAATGTGTCCATAATGTATCCAGAATTAGTCCATAAAGAATGCCTCCATAATCAATCCAGAATGTTTCCAGAATGTGTTCATAATCAGTCTAGAATCATCGCATAATATATATTATGGACTGATTGACATCATTTCATGCTTATATTTGTATCTTATATCCATTATCTTTCACCTAAACAATGCTACGTGATGAGTTTTATGTTTAAATTTCAGAAATAAATAGGTTTGAAGAGAAGAGTCATAAAAGGACCTAAAAGCATGAAAAAAGATTGAGTTGAAAGACTCAAGGACTAAGATGCAAGACCGAAGGACCTGAACGTAAGATCGAAGGACCAATGAGCAAACAAGAATACTTCACACCATCATGGGCGATCCGAACAAAGCCTTCCAGAAAAGCCCACAAGAAAATCTAGAGCGATCCGAACATTGTAGACCGCTAATTGGCGGTCCAAGACCGCTAATTCGCGGTCACCTTTGGTCCGGATCCACTACGATTTATGTGGAGCGTGTATTAGTGTATGTTTACTCGATATCTGGTATTTGATTAGTCCCATACCGGGGGATTGTCCCGGATTACTTTTTTCTATGGTTATAAATAGAACTCTTCACCTTCTATTGTAATTACCCATTGCTTGGTGGCATTCTCTCTACTTGGAGTAAGCCTTGGAGCAAAATCTCAAGGTGGAGAAGAATGCTACCTTCAATGTGAGTCATCTAATAAAATAATTTTTCCACTGTTTTGTTCTTATGTTGTTTCTTTATGCATGCTTAGCTTAGTTTTATTTCTTTGATTGTAGGCTAAAGTAGTTAGAATGTTTCTTTTCTTCTTTAGTTTAATTGTTAGAGTAATGTGTAGTGAGTAGATGCATCCCCCTTTGGGGGTGGAGATGATGTTCATAGATGCATTAAAGAATGAATATGAATGCTTTATATTTTGATTGTGTTGATAAATGTGAATGTATGTTTGCTTGTTAGAGTAGAATACTACACTTGATGAGTTTTGCCACACATCTTAGACACCTCCCATGCTTGTTTAGGTTCTGAAATAACCAGCTTGTGTATATGAATGTTAATCAACTAGGTTAGTGAATGGATTGATAAGTTTTGTCATAACCTTTAGACACTTACTATGCATGAAAATGTAGGATTTCTAGTTTAATTGCACATATTTATTTTCGAATTTTTATGCACAATAAGGATCAATTACAATTTTTCTATGATTTGTTTCATGCATGCATCAGTTTGTTTCAATAACTAGTTTCAAAACTTTATTAAAACAAACATGGGTTCCGAATTTCATACCTAGAAGTTCTCTAAAACTTCTTGACGATCCGGAGACGTTGCAGATGCTTGTCGCTGCGCCAGATGCCTCCGAGTATTCACCAAACTCTAAACAAGATCGGAGAGAGAAGAGCTAGCCTCTCAATCTACAATAGGGTTTAGAATCTAACCACCAACCCCTCTTTAGTTCCCTTGAGAAGAAGATCTCTGAAAACTAAAACTAATACTCAAGAATTAATGGAAATTCGTGGAGAATTATGGAGAGAGATGTTTGCACAAGAAGATAATGAATTAATTAACAAGGTAATGAGATAAACTTGTATTTATAAGTTCTCTCCAAATTACCTATTCATGTGCAACCACTTGCCCATCATTTCATGCAAACTTCCATCTAACCATCCATTATTTGCTTACAAATAATCTTAGCCACAAATTAAATCAGTTATGGATAAATTCCATGCATGATCTAATTAATTCTTAAATTAATTCTACATAAAACCGTCTGGACCGGTCGACCGTTTCGAACGACTTTCGGTCGACCGTTCATAACTCGGTAGACCGTTCGTAACAAAAATATTTCATCGCGATGTTCGGTCGACCGACCGATTATACTCGGTCGACCGAAAACGAACAGACAAAATTCCTGTTACCAGTGCAACATTTGGTCGACCGTTTAGCATTTAGCGCTCGATCGTTTTTGCACAGTACTTGCAGACTTGTCAAATTTCGGTTTAACCCCTACAAAATTTGACATTTAGGGATTAGTAGTAAGTTCACAACTTATGTAACATATTATCCTATGTAATGATAAATCATTACACCCCATAATATTTACATCACATATGAATTTAATTTAGATTCTAATTATGTTATTAATCACAACATAATTTTGATTTTGCTTGTTCACCACATGTGTCATATTTTCTACATGAAAACCCGACACACCTTATGAACTCAAAATCCCCATTTTTTGTTTCCCAGTTTTGTGGTGTGACCTATGGGAGGATCTAAACTATTTTTACAGTGATATTAAGAGCTTAATATCACAAGCTATAAGCGGTATCTAGCTACACATTATAGCTCCCAATTAGTTAGATATCTTAATTCCACTCGAACCAAAACCCGATCCATTTAGTGATGGAGTGCACCACTTGTGTCCGTCCCTTGCCTCATGATATTAAGAATACACACAAAGTAGTATTGTGTCATCTTTGTATTAGTATTCATTTCTTGATCTCTTTAAGCTAGTTATAAATATGTGACTTAACTCAAATCACATTGTGCACATTATAACTTTGCTTTATCAAGGGGCCCACTAATATCATTACTCAATTAAGAGGGGCAATGACAATCTTTTGACTAACTATCTTCTCCAACAAAAGTCATACTTAACCAACCAATGTCTTTACACCACTTATTGATAGCTCAAGACACTAGTCTAATCAAGCATTTTTTAAGTGATCGGACATAAGTCTCATATCAAAGGACCAAGGACACAATAAAACATTAATGACACAGAAAACACAATTCTATAATGTTTTACTTATTAGGTCTATTCAGTATAGAAAAGCAGTATTTTCCTCTTTCGTGTACCTGTGTTGTCAGTCACTTGTAGAGCTACAATGATCTATGACCAACACGACAATCTTAACTCGGTAATTAATGTCCCATGCTAATTACCATGATGACGAATATCTTTTGTTCTATGTAAACCATTATCTTTTAGAGCTCTACGGTTGAGGACCAAGAGCCTCTTCCTCAACACTTCTAAAAGACGAATGACATAAACAAGGAACAAAATGATTTCTCATTCAATTCATAATAATTGATATTTAAAAGTAAAACTTTTAGAACACATTCCCTTCAAAAAACACTACCTACATTTGTGCCTATAGAATGCATTCTTCACCATCTTTTTACATGTGTGCACACACTCCACCCCTTAGGGGTTTTCCATTTCTGATTTCCAGCTTTCAATTTTCCTTGTTTTCGTTTTCCTTATTTAATGCTTACTCGTTTAGTGTAGTTAGTCTAGTTTACTGTAATCACAACTTCTTTCCCTCTTTTCCCACTTGCCTTCGAACAAACCAGAGTCGACACACCTCCTTGTGGATCGACCCGTATTTGCCACCGCTTCAACGCGGTCGTGCACTTGCGGTTAATTAAAACGATTAAACATGGACACGATTCTGGACACATGATGAAATGATTCTGGATACGATTATGGACCGACTCTGGACACGATCTGGATTGACTATAGAATGATTCTAGATACATTATGGACTAACTTTGGATTGATTCTGGACTGACTGTGGATTGATTCTGAACACGAATCTGGACTGACTTTGGATACATTCTGGAAACATTTTGGACTGACTCTGGACACATTTTGGACTAACTCTGGAAACGAATCTTAAGGATTAAATTGCAAACATTTCAATAAAATAGTAACCAAACATGTCACTCACATATGGTTGCTTGTATAAACTCCTACAACCACATTAACCTCTATATAATATGTTGCACTCTCTCTTAATCTCCCTCACTCTCTCCCCCCCCCCCCCCCCCCTCCCACCTTCTTCTCCATCCGAACAACCCAAAAACCAACCCAATACTGTGTAACCCAACCTCCTCCGAGCACTAGGATGACGAGGAGGATCTTCGACAACGTGGGAGAAGCTCCAACACCGTCGAGGCGGCGAGGTACGCCAATGACCCGCGTTTAGGGTCACGGGGCTGGGGAAGGAGAGCGAAGGGGGCAGAATGTCTGGCCGACCGCACACGGGCTGGTGTCGCATGCGGCCCGACCGGAGGCGCACGACCGTGCGTGGGGTGGACCCGACATTGCCATGCCGGCCACGCCACCGCGTGGTGGCGGTGGCCCTTGTCCGCGGCGGCTATGGGGCTGGGTTTGGGTGGTGTAGGGGATAAGGATGGGTAATTTGTATTATTTTCATGTTAGTTAGTTGTATTTGGTTAGATAATTAATGATAGGAAGATTTACGGGAAAACCCTGAATTTAATTGTTTTTTGTTTAAATAATTAGTAATTGGAATACTTACGAAATAGACCAGTGATTTAATTATATTTGGATAAATAATTAATAACTGAATAAATTGCCTTGAAAGCCCTGGATGTAATTGTATATGTTTAATTAATTAATAATTGGAACATTCGCTAGAAAGCCTCGGATGTATTTGTCTTTGAATAAATAATGAATAATAAGGTTAATAACTGGAAAACCCTCGACTTTCCATAATCATAGGAAATAATTTTAGTTTAGGGAAAATTACTCTTTTTTCTTGGACTTTATATATATTTGTAGTAAGTTACATTAGTTGGGTAATTTATTGTTTTCCCTATGCTTATGAGAATTATGATTTGTATGGAAATTTTAGTAGAATTGTGCTTATTCCCCTGTACTTTTTGACTGTGGGTTTTAGATATATTGTTTTACATTGCGGCTTTTATGGTTCTCTAATGTTGTTTAAACTTAATACTCCTTGCCATGTTGGGGTTGTGTGACCCATGTTTTGGGGGGAAAATTGTGTTTTACCCCTGCCTTGTGTGGCCGTGTGAGGTTCGTGAAACCGATTGCCCACCTACGTTGTGACGAATGGCCGTTAGAACTTTGTTCACAGACTCAGGCGTGTGGTCGGGTGATGAGGATGACGCGTGAGGTGTTGGTTTTTTGACTAATAATCGTTAATCCGTTTTGATAATTAATCAACATATCAATAAACACATGTATCAATTAAAAGATCATTGCTTGTATATACTTGTATTATCTAACGTTTCAGGAACCAATTTTGAGTTGAATTGAGAGATGAAGATTGAAGCGTAGCTACGTTTATATTCTATGTATTTAGGTTACAAATGTAACTTGGCACTTGAAATCTTTGATTCATTGTATTGCATGACACTTAGAAAACCTATAGAAGTCTCACATAACATTCCAATTATCTTAGACTTCAATAGAAAATCATCGAAACTCATTAGAAACCTAGAACATGAAATCTACACTCAAACGGTCGACCAGTAGAACCATTTGGTTCGATCGGATTTCAACAGACTATCCCAGAAATCTTATTTTGTCCAAAACCGTCGATCGACCAGCATATCCATTTTTGTTCGACCGTTTCTTCAATCTATTTTGACTGTCTGAAATCGGTCGACCGAAATACTTGTTTGGTTCGACCGTCTCACGTTGTAGAGTGATAAGACGTAGTTCATCCTATACAAATCCTTCAGCCTATCAGTTGTCGACACGTGTCCTGGTTAGTGAGACTTTAGGTCGACCGAAACTTAGTTTTTGTTCGACCAATTGCATTTCCACATTCGTATTAAATATGACCGTTATACTTGTCGTATACTCCAACGGTCATATACACGTTTCTCACCTAACCCCTCTTTTGGATTTGGTCTTCCGGTCGACCGAAAGTTCCTTAACAGTCGACCAAATCTTGAAAACTTCCCAGACCCATTTTTACTCGGAGTTTTCGGTCGAACCCTCAATTCATTATGTTCGACCGATTGCATTTGGTTTTACCTTGTCTAAAATCCAACACGTCATACAGTCGACCGAAACTCTCTTCACGGTCGACCGATACTTACATCGTTTCCAGATCAAGTCCTACTGGTCATTTTCGGTCGAACTGGTGATCCTAACCGTTCGACCGATCACTTAAGTTTTAGCCAAATTTGACCAACCGTTTACATCTTTGCTCGACCGAACCTTGTACTGTTGCATTCCGGTCGACCACGTAACACGATCCGGTAGACCCTTCGGGTCCTCAAATGTGTCGTGTGACTTCCAGACTTGTGTTTTCTTGCACAACTTCTTACCATTTCAATCCCAACGGCTAGAACTAGTTTAGAGCTTATAAATAGAGCTGAGAACACTCATCTAAGATCACCAATCTTTCTCCAAGCTCAAATCTCATTACTACTCTCATATGTGTTCTAAACACTTGTGCTCACATCTTTTCACTTGAAATAACCATCCTTTGATTGCATCATTCATTTCAAGTGCTCAAGATTAGTTGCTGAAGTAAAAGTCTTCAAGAGTTGTACTAAGCTTCCGGAGTCAAGTTCTTCTCGGATTGTGAGAAGGTGGTTCAAGCTAGGCGAGGGTGTTCGCAACGCTTGTGGTGTAAAGGCGTGATCTCAACCCGCAACGGGGATCAGATTAGTGGAGGACGCGAAGTTGCTCAAGTAAGAGCAATTCGTAAGAGAGGACTAGGATCCGGTGGTTGGATCCAAACCTCTATACATACGGATTTGTGGTTTGTTGTTCTCTCTTTTATATTAATCGTCTTAGCTTTTAATTTGGCATAGTTTGACAAACAACCTTATTAGTCTATTCACCCCCCCCCCTTTAGACTAAGATTAGGGGCTAATAGATCCTACACGAGGCACGTATGACTTGATGTTAGGGTTTCCCTCTGTCTAGTGGCGGCTCGGGAAGAGTCCACCCACGTTGTGATGAGGTTGGTCACGGGCTCGGACGTGTGATTGAATCCCGAAGTCGGATGCAAGTCTTGTCAGCTCACCAGCATTGTGACGAGTGGCCGTTAGGAAGCGTTGCTTATAGGCTCCCGTGTGTTGTTGGAGTACGGCGTTGACTTTTAGGGCAGATGCACGATCTTGTTGACGGTGCACACTTGGCCAGACTGAGTCGCGTGTTTGCCTTGGGACATGTGACAATTCTACCGTGAGAGCGGGTTGAGTGTTGCCTTATGGATAAGATGCGTGGTGGGGTCGAGGTGCACGCTCAGCTTTGCTTGGACACATGGTCGCCTTTGGACACGATGTAGGATCGTAATGACCCCTACTTAATCTAATCAAATTCTAAATGTCTACTTGATTCATTCAAGGATGCAACGAAAATTAAATAAAGCAAACAAGGAAAACAAGGCAAACCACAAATGAAGACAACGATATTTATAGACGTTCGACACCCCACCCAGTTATTACTTCCTCTCTTGGAAGCCTTGCTTGATTCCACGAGCTTCGCCTGCGTCTTCACTAACCACTCCCCGTTCCAGGCCGGGAGAGAATGTCTTTTACAGAGCAAGCTCGTGAACACCTCATCGAGCTTGATTTCCTCCCTTCACAATCTGAGAGGGGCGCTTTGGGCTTTGACCGAAACGCTTGCTTCTTTGACAACAATTGTGAGTGGATCAAACACTCTCTAACTTGACTACACTTTGAGTATGAATGTGAATTGATCAAAGGTGTGGAAGTTTTGGCTCTTGAGAGTAGGATTTGGAATTCTAGGGGTGGAGGATCTTAGCTCGATACTGGCTACTGTCGGCTCGAACAAGTCTTCACTCCTAACTGAAAAATCTGAGCTCGATACGCCTAAAGAGTGAAGAGGGAAAGAAAAAGAAATAAAGAAAGAGGGAGAAAGGAAAGGATTGGAAGGGAATGGTCCCACAGTTTACACAAGGGTATTTTGGGGAGAAAGAGAAACATAAGCATATTTCTCAGAGGATGTCAATGTTGGATTTTTTCCCTCAATTTTGGGCCACTTTGAGCATAGAAAGTCAAATTTTACCATCAGAGGGGCCTCAAGTGGCACTTTATAGGATCGAACACTAATATAATAGCCAAACTAACTAACACTATACGTAGATTCAATCAGGGGCGGACCCAAGACGATATTGAAGGGAGGACACCCTTTAAAAATATAGCAACCCAAAAATAATATAATAATTTAAAAAATATTAACTTCAAACATATTTGTTACAAGGTAATCCCACGAGGTTTCATGCTTTGAATTTTTTTCGTTATAACTTCATCACTAATCGTATCAAAAATCTCTCGTTCGATGTATGTAACAAAAACATCATTGACCCATTCGTCTCCCATCCGGTTACGTAATCTATTTTTCACGACATTCATGGCCGAAAACACTCTCAACTATTGCAGTTGCAACTGGCAAGACCAATGCCAAAGTAATCAACAAGAAAACCAACGGAAAAGTTAGATTTTTCTTCTTTTGAACCATTTTCTTGGCGAGTTCTGTCAAACTTTTCAAATCCCCAAATTCTAGATTGAATTTGACATCACAAACATAGTCTCCAATTAACTCTCAAGAACAATGAGATCAAAATCAGAAAATTCATTGGGATAAAATTTGGCCATTTTAAGCAACTTTGTCTTGTTAAACTGAGAGAAAGTATTTTTAGGACTTAAACATGATACACACATCAGTAACTCTGTGCTCCCCTTTATGAAACAGTTGTCCAACTCCTGAGTTGCATATCAATTACTGTGTGGATTATTTCAATACAATAATGATGCTCATTAGAAATTTCGTGCAGAACTAGATAGTTTGCTCTAATATAGAATCTCATCCTTCTTCTCTCATTTCTTGTAGACTTTTTTTTGCCACTGCCACTAAATCCAAAAACATTAATAATGACTTGGTCTTTTTTTGTAATGCCACTAACTAATCATTTGTCAGTCCTAAGATATTTCTTATCAAATGTAAACAAATTACAAATTCAATGTCTTGCAAGTTGTCAAGTAGAATAATTGCTTCTCCGTTTTCCCAGAATTTGAAGTTTGTTGAATAATCTGAAGTACATCAACAATAGAACCAAACATGAGACTCAAATTTATCAAAACACCGTAATGAGAACCCCAACTCGCACCACCTGGGGTTTTAAGTGTAGTCTCTTGATGCAATCCTTTCCCACTTTGAATATCTCCCATTTCAAGTGCTTCTACAATTTTTTCTGATTGTTTTTGATGAAGTATATCAAGTCTTTTGCATGAAACTGAAAGGAATGTGTTCTAGAAATTTTACTTTTATATGTCAATTATTATGAATTGGATGTGCAAACATTTTGTTCCTTAATTAATGTATTCGTCTTTTGGAAGTATTAAGGAAGCGGCTCTTGGCCTTAATCATAGAAGTCTAAAAGATAATGGTTTACATAAATCAAAAGTTATTCACAATCATGGTAATTGACATGCACATTAATTACCGAGACAAGATTGTCGTGTTGGTCATCGATTATTGTAGCTCTACAAATATTTGACGACACGAGTATATAAAAGAGGAAAATGGTTACTTTTATATATTGAATAAACCTAGCAAGTGAAACATTATAGATTTGTGTTATGTGTCATTAATGTTTTTCATGTGTCTTAAATCCTAAGATATGAGCCTTATGTCTTTTCACATGAGAAGTGTTCAATTTTGTTATTGTCAAAAGCTATCAATGAGCATAGCGATAAAGGAAATAGTTGGTTGAGCTCAACTTGTGCTGGAGAAGATAGTTAGTCAAAAGATTATCATTGCCCCTCTTAATTTGAGTGATGATATTGGTGGGCCCCTTAATGAAGTAAAATTATAATGTCCACAATGTGACTTGAGTAAAGTTACATATTTATAATTAGCTTAAGAGATCAAGAAATGAATATATAATACAAAGGTGACACATTTCTACTTTGTATATATTCTCAATATCACGAGGCAATGGTTATACACAAGTGATTTCCTCACATCACTAAATAGATCGTGTTTAGTTAGAGTGAACAAAACATCTATATTGATTGGGTAACTATAATGTGTAGCTAGATACCACTCATAGTTTATGATATTAAGCTTTTCATATCATTACCAATTTAGCTTAGATCCTCATATTAGGCCACACAACAAAACTGGGAACAAGAAGCTTGATTTTATGTTCATATGATGTATCAGGTTTCATGTGAAATATGATACATGTGGTGAATCGATAAAATCAATGTGTCGTGAAAATGAAATATTTGGAATCATGAATAAATTCATATGAGATGTTTGTATTATGGGGTGCAATAGTTTGACATTACATAGGATAATATATTACATGATATGTGGATTTGCTAAAAATCCCAAAAGATCAAATTTTGTTGGATGAAAATCAGAACTTTGACAAAGGCAAAATCGAGACAAAACAGTAAACCATTTTATGATCGGTCGACCAGGTTCTTCAGAACGGTCGATCGAACAGAGATCAAATACGCATGGGTCAACCAAAAATTACCAATATGTGTCATGATAATAGGATCGGTCGTTCGGGCGTAGTACACGATCTACCAAAAATCTCCAGGAGATATCTTAGTGATATAATTGTTGACTGGTATAGTGACATGGTCGACCGGAATCTATCAGGAGAAATTTAGGTAAGTAAACGGTTGACCGAAGTGAGACGTGGTTCGACTGAAATTTTTCGGGAAATTTTTCTCTTGAATAATTCAGTCGGCCGTCTAGCTCACGGTCCGACCAAACCTGTGAAAGTTATAACCGTTCGGTCGACCAAGTTGTGAGTTCGGTTGACCGTTCAACATAATCCTGACGAAGTATTGAGAGATTAGTGTTGATTATGGGCTGCATTTATTCCAATCATGCTGAAACGGTTTTGAGGATGATTATGTGTCAATTTGTGATTGGTTTAAGGGAGAGAAAAGCAAGAGATCATGATTTAGTGGGTAGCCATGCTGTGGGTATTGGGAGAGCCTATAAATAGGTCTCCTCTCCCTACTTGTTTAATTAATGCAAAAATTCTCTCTTTCCCTAACAATCTTGGTATGTGGGAAATCATACTTAGGATCGGAAGGGTGGAAAGGTCCTCTTAAGTAACATTCTCTATGAATTTCATTATGCAGAGTAGTTTGAAATTCAGAAAATTACTTTTGATTGACATCATATCATGCATATATTTGTGTCGTATATTCTTTATTTTTAGCCTAAGAAATGATACGTAACGAATTTTATGTTGAACTTTCAGGAATAAACAAGTTTGAGAAGAAGATACTCAAAAACGACTTAAAAGCAAGGAAAATGACTGAATTGCAGGACTTATGGACTGAGATGCAAGAGAGAAGGACCCAAATGTAAACCAAAAGGATCAATGAGCAAATCAAGAAGCTTCACACCACCATTAGGAGTATTTTAGCAATTAGATCCGGGCCTAAACTCCAATAACCAATCCGAGTGCACCTCATGTAAAGAATTGAAGAACTAAAGAAGATATCCGAAAATGGGTTGCATCTGGGAAAAAATGATCGCCAATTGGGTTTACGGTTTTTGATGAGTCTTGCCATTTGCTCCTTTATCGATTTATGTCTATTATGTGAATGTTTCATTAGTCCCACATCGGGGGATTGTCCCTAGTTTTATTTTTTCATGCCTATAAATAGAACTCTTCCTCCTCCCTTGTAATCTAGTACATGCTTAGTGGCCAATCCCTCTACTTGGAGTCAAGCCTTAAAGCAACAAGTAGGGAGATGCTGCTTGTAATGTGAGTCATTTAATAAAAGAATTTTTTGTTAGTTAATATTGTCTCTTTTATCTTATGGCATGCGTAGCTTAAATTCATTTCATTAATCCTAGTAGACTGTTAATATGTTTTCCTCTCTTAACATAATAGTTAGGTTACTGATTAATGAGTAGTTCCATCCCTCTTCGGGAGGGTTGAGATGATGTACATATATGTTGTGATGTTTGATAAATTTTGGATTCTGTAAACTTGCATGTTTGTATGTTCATTAGGGGTATTTTAATCATCGTCATGTTGGGTGATTTTTTATGGGTTTTGCCATAAGATTTAGACACTTCCCATGCTTAGTTTCCTCATGTTTATTGACAGACATTTTCTATTGAATATGCTACACGTTAGTTATGTGTTTGTATTTGTGTTTGCTTGTCTCATTGATTGAAGAAACTTTGTTTTGATGTGTTTTTCCATAACATTTAGACACTTCCAATGTTTAGCTTTATTCTTCATGTGAGTTTATGGTTTTTGACGAGCCTTACCATATCTCTAGACACTTCTAATGCTGAGCGTAGTCTTATGATAATCAAGTAGTAATTGTCGATATGTTGTGTGAAACGATTGATAGGTTTTGCCACATCATTAGACACTTCCAATGCATGAAAACACACACACGACACACACACATACATGCTTACATGCATCATTCATCACCTATTTTACTTCATATGTGCACACACTCCACCCCTTACGGGTTTCTCTTCCTGAATTCCAATCTTTAGTTGTTTTCTTTCGCATTTCTTACTTACTAGTTTAGTGTAGTTTAGCTTAGCATAATAAAATCTCTTTTCCCTTTTGTGCCACTTGATTTTGGATAAACCAGAGGCTACTCACCTCCCCGTGGATCGACCCGTACTTGCCGCGTCTTCACCGACGCCGTGCACTTGCGGTAGTTAAAACGTACACAAAGTACAAGGACCCTGGGTATCCTACTATTCAATGTATGATAGGGGACACTAGTATGAGTAACATATTGCTTGATTTAGGATCAACGGTTAACCTCCTCTCATCTTCTGTTTATCAACAATTAAACTTGGGAGAATTGAAACCAACTAAGATGACCCTCCAATTGGCGGACAAATCCATTCGTGTCCCCAAGGGGATTATTGAGGACGTGCTCATCAAAGTTGGAGATTTTATATTTCTAGTAGATTTTGTCATCTTCGATACCAACCTTGTTGCGAACACCCACTCTCAAATACCTTTGATTTTGGGTAAACCATTTCTGGCAACCTCCAATGCCTTAATTAATTGTAGAAATGGTCTCATGAAACTCTCATTTGGTAGCATGAGTGCCGAGTTTCATGTGTTCAACTTTGGTAGGCAACAAGAGCCATTGGACCAACCTTTAAATATGAACCTCATCCGCCAATTAGAGAAAGCACAACAAAATCAACAAACACCCGCAACATCAATGCAACCCGTTGAGAATGTTTGTGTGCCCAGCAAAAAACTCATTGCCTGTCGTTGCAATGTAGCAGAGTGAGCTGACATCAAACAAGAATATACAAAGGGCGTGTTTGTTGGACGATTTAGTTGAGACTATTAGTGAGGGGGACACACCTCATCATATGCCCATAACAGAAGGTGTCTCTACCCCATATCCCATGGCTATTAAGTCATTTGACCTTCATCTTGACTCCAACAAGGACCCACCTTCGACCGAGCTTATGCTTGATAATATAAAGGAGGTAGGGTGGTCCTTGTTGGATGACTTGGGAGAAGCCCCATTCTTAGTGAAATTGGTGTGCCACATCCTTCGAATGAGCCTGGGGAACTCATTTCGATGCACCTGCCTATTGGTTGGAGGGTTTTGTTCGATGAGAAACTAAACCTAGTGAGCCAACACAACTCCACTCATTCATGTTGCCTACTCCCAACCAATATCATGAAGGGTTCGAGCCTTTCAGTTTTGACATTTCACCCCTCATGAGACATCAGAGTACCAATGAAGCGGGTCCATCTCGGCAAATCTCTGGTCCGAATTACTCGATGTTCTCCTTCGATGTTCCTAGACCAATGATTACGAGAATATCTTTGTTGATGTATATATCTTGTTTATAACCAAAAAATAAAAAAAAGGACAGAAAAAACAAGACTCCGCAAGTGAGCATTTATTGTTATGGCCCCAACTCTTGAGTATTTGGGCCCCGTTTGTTTGACGTATTTGTATTCCCTTTTTCAGTATCTCACAGGTTTTGGAGAATTTGGATTTATGTCCATCAACATAACCATGAAATCACATTTGCACTTCAAATTGGTGAGATCTTTTCTTTTTCATGCGTGAATCCATGTAGCATCATACTCACATTCATTGAGGACAATGCATGAAGTGTGGGGGTTGTTTTACGTATGTACATAGTGGAGTCTCTGTCATTTTGTTTTATCTTCTTTTGTTTGTATTGCTAGGGTCGTGTTAATGTGCTGCATTTAATATCGATATATTTTCTTGCCATGAACTTTGGGTGACTTGTCTTCTTTTGCTTGCCTGGTGCTTTAAAATTTTCATTTTCTTTCAAAAAATCTTCACGTGTTTGCAAAAGAAAGTGTTTTTTGGGTTTTATGTGTGTTTAACATGTGCAAAACCATTCAGAGGAAAAGTAAAAAGAAAGCTCCCAAAATTGTCTTGAACTTGATGCATTAGGATATCTAGTATAGTGGCTTTATGTCTTATCTCGTCGTAAGGATGGACACCAACTTTCCCTAAAATGGAGAGTAATCATAGGGTTTCAGTACTCAAATAAACAAAAAAGTCCGCATTGAACCTAGTGAGTCAAATAATTTGTGCATGTTAGTATAAGGAAATTTGTCGTAGTCAGCGACCCTTGAACTCTTGTTGTGAAAACTTAAGTGTAGGGGTTTTGGTTGATGTGTAGATAATAAATAAGTGGGTAGGGTGTTATCACTTCTCGGACGGCTCCTACAACTTGGGAATTAGGTCTGAGGGGACTTAGTGCCTTGTACTTTCGAGTCATCTGACTTGGGATGCACCAACCAAACTCCTGTTAGACAGGTGGTAGGGATCGCCCTATATGGAGATGTGGGGAAATGTATACGTGATAGTGTAAGTCCTCATAGGCAATGATGCATGAAACCTGACCCTGGGAGAATTACACATCAACTAGTAAACAATGAAAAATGAAAAAAGAGAATAATCAAAAACAAAAAGAAAAACAAAGAAAAAGAAAAGGAGAGAGATAGTAATACAAATAAGAACCTTAATGGACTTTACACTTTCTATCACTTTAGGATGTGAAGGTTGCCATTGTCTTTCACTTAAGTCCTTAATTAACTTGCACGAATGATTCATTAGGCTAGGTGTGTGGACTCCTGAGAAAAGGGGCCACCAATTGGTGGTCACTTTTTGTCGGATAGGACCCATTTTCGGATATCTTCTTTAGTGATTCAATTCTTGACGTGGGGTGAACTTGGATAAGTTATTGGAGATTGGTCCCGAATCTAATTGCCAAAATACTCCTCATGATGGTGTGGAGTTTCTCGATTTGCTATTTCGTCGTTCTGGGCTTACGTCCAGGTCCTTATATCTTGCAGATGGGTCCTCGTATATGACTGAGAGGTCCATCTTGCTTCATTTAAGTCATTTCTTCTTACGTTTCAATCAATTTTTTCTTCCATTTTCTTCTTTATTACCTAATACCTGAAATATAACAAAAAACACTCGAGTAGCACAATATTGGGGTAAAAATAAGAATATATAGAATGAATATGATGCATGATATGCTAGTTATCAAATACCCCCACACTTATTGTAACGCCCCTAATCCGCACTCGGGACACAACAATGAGTACAACACTAAAAGAAAGCGAAAAAGGGACATTAATTGTAATAACCAACTCGAGGCCTAAGTTTTAAGATATATGATAAGGTAAAGTCAAGGTACAATGCAGAAGGAAAATACAAGCAATTTGAAACCTACTACACAACTACTAAGAGGAGTAGGAAAAATACATGACAACTGAGCTCAACAGATCCAATCCACGCGTCCCAAGCCGCCTCCGATCACCTACCGCGTCCCACCTGCACACGAACCGGCACGCCTGAGTCTTAAATCAAGACCCAGTACACCACCCCAACCCGACAGTGAACAAGGTCTAGTCGCCCCTGACGACTCACACTGGTCTCGTGTTCCAAGGCGGTCACGCGCCCAGCGAGACTGAGCATGCACCTCGAACCCCACCGCGCATCCAACCCACAAGGCGACACTCGACCCGCTCTCATGGCAGAACTGTCACACATCCCAAGGCAACCACGCGCCCAGCCAGGCCGAGCGTGCACCCTCGACAAGACCGCACATCCGGCCCGTAAGGCAACGCCCTACTCCAACCAAGTGCCTGAGCTCGTGAGCAACGCTCCCGAACGGTCACTCGTCACAATGCTGGTGAGCTGACCAGTTCCGCATCTGGCTTCGGAAGCCGACCACACGCCCGAGCCCGTGAGCAACGCTCCCTAACAGTCACTCGCCAAAACGTGGGTGGGCCCTTCCGAACCGCGACAACAAGGGGGGGGGGGACGACTCCGGGAATCCAACCACAACGCCCGAGCCCGTGAGCAACGCTCCTTAACGGTCACTCGCAACAACGCTGGTAAACCATCTCGGACCGCCCCAACAAGGGAACACCCTACATCTAGTCATACGTGCCTCACACGTCAACCCCACTACTCGACCACACGTCCGAGTTCGCGAGCAACGCTCCAGCGACCACTCACAACAACGTGGGTGGACAAACGGTTCCAAGAACCTCTCACACGAACCTAAGGCATGGGTAAACACAATTTTTCCCCAACCTATGGGTCACACAACCCCCAACAAGGTATAAAGCAATAAAGAATGACCAAGACTATAAAATCATGTAAGCAACGTAGTGAAACTATATCTCTAAGTCCACAAATCAAAGTACAGGGATATAAGTGTAATTTGCCTAAAATTTCCCTATATTTCACAATTCCCAAAACTTTAGGGGAAACCACTAAATTACCCAATTATAATTCCTGCATTCAAATGCACTAGAATTCAAAGTTTTTCCAGCAATTAAACCAATTGTTAATCAATTAAACCAATACAATTAAATCTAGGGTTTATTGTGCAATTAATCAAACTATTGACTATTCAATTAAATTCTCATAAATTTAGAGTTTATTCAGCAACTTCCCAATTACTAACATAGTTAACCAAAACCATAAAATTCAAGGTTTTTCTGCAATTAACCCAATCTTTAATCAACCCACCCAATTACAACTAACATGCATAAACTATATGCAAATTTCCCAACTCTTTCTCCTTCCATCACCTAACCCACCAATTCCAACCCGCCGGCCGCCGGACGTCACTTCTCCGGCCACGTCGTCACCGCCGAACGGTCGGGCGCAGCTGCAGCAGCCGATGTCCACCATCCCCGTACGGTGGCGTGGCTCATCCGGCCGCACGAGCGGCTCAAATCTCGTGCACGGCTGCCCGCCGACGCAACTCCGACCAGTTGCTCGTGGAGCCAACCCACGTGCAACTCCTCTTCCAATCTCCCCAACGTCCTTAACGCTACACACGAGGGAGAGATGGTGTACCTCACGAGAAGAACAAGACCGGAGAAGAGGACGATTCCTCTCCGCGTCTACACGCGGTCGCCGGAGCTCCTTGCCGTTGGGGTCGTCTTCGTCGCTGTTGGAAGGAGGAAGAAGTGGGTTGGGGTTAGGGTTAGGGATTTGGGGAAGAGAGGTGAGAGAGAGAGAGAAAGTGAAGGGTTGGGTTGGGTTTATTATACTTATGTTTTGTTAGTCTCGAGCAAAACAAAGAAAGAGAAAAATGAAAGAAAGGAAAAAACATACGAAAATAGGGAAATTCTAACTCACTTTCGTAGGAATCACAGTTGCACTTAGCACGTGCAACAAGCCGTTAAACCCCTTGTCGCCAAGGAGGAGGAGTGGTGTCTACTGAGGTTTTTCATCGGATATACTCACAAAATCCGAACATTGATGCATTATTCAACCTAGTAACTCGACTCGATGGACCTATTTTTATCGAACATTGGACACGATAATTCTACAGGCTAACTCTATATATATATCCAGTCTAGAAACCTAGCCTAGTGAACCGTTCGTGCAAGTTAATGAAAGACTTAAGTGAAAGACATGGGCAACCTAAACATCCTTAAGTGATACAAAGTGTAAAGTCCATTAAGGTTCTTATTTGTATTACCATCTTCTTCTTTTTATCTTTTTTTTCTTCTTCTAGTTGGTGTTTAATTCTCCCAGGGTCAGGTTTCATGCATAATTTCCAATGAGGACTTACACTATCATGTACACCTTCCCTTAAATGTCCACATAGGGCGATCCCTACCATCCGTGTAACAGGAGTTCGGTTGCTGCATCCCAAGTCAGATGACTCGAAAGCACCAGACACTAAGTCCCCTCAGACCTAATTTCCCGAGTGATAGGAGCCATGAGAGAAGAGAGAACACCCTACTCACTTATTTCTTACCTACACATAAACCAAAACCCCTACACTTAAGGTTTCATAATAGTAGTTTATGGGTCCCTGACTACGACACACTTCCTTATACAAACATACACGAATCATTTGAGTCACTAGGTTCAGGGTGGACTTCATTATTTATTTGTACTAAAACCCTATGATTACTCTCCTCCGAGGGAAAACCGAGGTGTATCCTTATTACTAGATAAGACCTAAAGATGGTGTACTAGATATCCTAATGCATCATGATCAAGTCAATTTTGTGAGCTTCCTTTTTACTTTGCCTCTCAATGGTTTTGCACATGCTAAACACACGCAAAACCCATAAAACATTTTCTTTCACAAACACATGAAGATTTTGAAAGAAATCTAAAAAAATAAAGCATCAGGCAAGCAAAAGACGGCAAGCCACCCAAGGATCATGGCAAGTAAATACATCGATATTAAATATAGCACACTAACATGACCCTAACAATGCAAAGAAAAGAAAAGAATACAAAAGCAGAAAGACTCAACTATGTACACACGTAAAACACCCCCCACTTCATGCATTGTCCTCAATGAATGCAAACATGATACGACATGTATTTTTTGCATGAAAAAGTTAAGATCTGACCAAACTTTTAAGCACAAGGAAATTTCTATGGTCATGTTGATGGACAAACCCGAATTGCCCTCAAAACCTGTGAGATACTTAAGAAGGTAGACAAATACGTTAAACAAATGAGGCCCAAATACATAGGGGTTGGAGCCCACAACAAGCTATGCTCAGTCTTAGAGTCTTTTTTTTCAAATATAACTATGTACAAAAATAGGCTCCCATTTTCATTTGTCAAGGGACATCAAATGTGAACCTGCCATCTCTGGAGCCACAAATGCAACTACAAGGGCTCGCAACATAAGAAACAGGAGGATTGTTGAGATATTTATGAACACAGGATTGTGGTTCATGCCTCTCATAACCTGGGTCTGTGAAAGGAAATGGAAACAAATATGTTTACATTCCACGACAAAGCTGAGGGTCATCAATATATACCCTCCAACTGATATTTGGGTGCATCAGGATCATTTCATCCACACAAAGTGACACCATGGACTTATTACCCAGATGACGAAGTCCAGAAATAGAATTGCTTGACCACCTGACACCCTTATAAGCATTGTGGTCGTTTGATGCTTCTTGAGAATTAGCAAGATAGGAGGCATGAATGAGAGGTGAATCTCTATATTGTTGTTTGAAATGTAGGGTATTAGGTAGTTGATTCAAAAACCATATGGCATCCTCAACAAATACAGAGTGAAGAGCAGGTGGCCCAGAGGCCACAAAAATGATATCTTGTTGCTCAAGAGCCACATTATCGAAAGGATGTGGCTCAAAGCCCACATCCTCACAAGATAAGGCACCTTCTTGTGCCAACCCGTTTGAAATATCGTCACCACCATCAGGAATCGCATTGAATAACTCTCATAAATACTTGAAGGTGCCTTCGACTTCAATGTCATTTGTGCCCTGGATAAGGTTGACCTCAACAGGGTCATCAAAGGCACCTGACTTCTTCCCAATGGTGAAGATGTTGAAATCAGTGCACTGACTCCCACATGTCAAGCGCATCAGAGCATTACGGTAATTGATCAAGGTAGTGAACGTCGCTAGAAATGGTCTCCCCAAAATAACAGGAATTTGTCCAAGTGGATTTGTCACAGGTTAGATCCAAAACAAAGAAGGCGACTGGATAAATGAACTCACCCACTTTGATCAGAACACACCATGCCCCTCGATTTCTTCATTGACCTATCAACCAGTTGAAGAGTGGTTTTGTTTGTTTGAGGTCTCCAAGACCAAGGGGACGTATACCGAATAAGGCAGAAGATTGACATATGCGCCTAGGTCCAATAAAGCTCGATATATTGACACCTCAACAATCACACAAGAAATAGTAAGGCAACCAGGGTCCTTGTATTTGACTTGCGTGGGTTGTGCCAACAATGAACTCATATTAGAGGGAAGAAAAGCTTTCTTGGGAACATTGGTTTTCCTCTTCTTGGTGCATAAATCCTTGAGAACCTTGGCATAAGGTGGCATTTGTTGAATTACCTCCAATAGAGGAATGTTCACCTTAACTTGCCAAAAGATCTCAAGCATCTTGTCATGCTGATCTAAATTTTCTTTTTAAGGCGCTCAGGGAATGACGCCTTCGGGGTATAAGGGTCTTTGGAAGGAACCTTAGCATTCTGTTTCGTAGAAACAAGTTGGGGGACCTCAAAATCTGATTCCTTCGACACATGATCATACAAGGGACCTCAGGGTTCGGCCCCATTGTCAAAATAAACATAGAAGGAACCTCAGGATCAAGCTCCTACCTGAAAATATTTGTTGTGAGAACGTCAAGATCTGGCTCCCTCATAGATGTAGATATCACCGCAGGTCTGGTGACACCAAGAGATGGTGATTGCAAAGAAGGCAACCCAATTTGGTTGTCCACCTCCTTACCAGACCTCAAAGTATGAGTCACATTAACATGATGGGTTGGTTGAGAGGTAGCTTAATGTACTAGTGTCCATCCTTGAGATTGGGTATCCCGGGGATTCAACTTGGGTTGACATGGGAATTGACCCTTCTTACATTAACAAAGCCGATGAGCCAACTAGCTAACTTACACTTCCAATGCTTTGACCGTGGAGTTATTGGCTGCAAGCATGGTTTGCGTGCTCTTCATGAATGCGCGAAGGGCTTGTTCAACAGTGGAGTCCCTTGGGTCAACCCACTGAGGTAGAGTCTTATTAGAATAACCCGATGGTGATGCCTGAGTAGCTAACTTATTGATTCACTTATAATAACCACAATTGCACGACGTGGGTGAAGGTGAGGCAAGTACGGGTCGAGTCCTCAGGGAGGTGTGTAAACTCTGGATCTTCAGAAGTCAAGTAGAAAATAAGAGGAGAAAAAGTTTGATTACACTAAACGATGAATGAATTAACAATTAAACTAAACCCGCATGGAGTGGAGGTGTGTAGGTATGTGTGTGAGAGTGAGTCTTCATTTAAATTAGGCACAAGTGTAGTTTGTGTTGCATACAAGTAGAAGCTAGTGTAGAATCTAAGTGTAGGATACGCAATACTACATGACAAACCATGAACGTGCATATCTCACATAAAGTTGACGTTGATTTTAGATATTCAAGCATGCAATAAGTACCTAGTGTGACCTTTAGAGCATCAATTAATCCTACATACAACCTAAATCATTCATGTGAAAGTGCACCAAACATGGATCCATACATAACAAGTCATTTCCATCAAACCAATACAAGCAACAAGATAAACTCTAAAGCTAGCATGAGATAAGTACCTACTGTGGCCATTATCCCATCTAATACAAGTTTAAGTATGCTACGAGTATAGATCTACATTAAGCACATCAAATGACACAAATAAAAGAATCCATCACTAACACATAATCTACATCACCTCCACCCCAAATGTGGTGGATCTACTCTCTACTCATTAAGCAAATTAAGTATGCTAAGATTTAAGGAAACAAAACGTGCAAGAGGAAAGGAAATAATATCTAACTAAGAAGAAAATATTTTATTTACATGACTCACATTTAAATGTGGCATCCTCTCCACCTTGAGGTTTGCTTCAAATGCTTACTCCAAGTCGAGAGAATGACCACCAGGCAATGGGTAGATTACAAAGGAGGAAGAAGAGTTCTATTTATAGGCATGAAAAAGGAAACTAGGGACAATCTCCCGATGTGGGACTAATAAAACATTCCCAGAATAGAAATAAACACATAACCCATATTTGTGCGAACCCGGGTCGGCTTCTGAGAAAACGGGACCGCTAACTTGTGATCACTTTTTGTCAGATCGGACCCATTTTTTGATATCTTATTTAGTGCTTCAATTCTTCACGTGGGGTGCACTCAGATTGGTTATTGGAGTCTGTTCCCGAATCTAATTGCCAAAATATTCCTCATTATGGTGTGGAGTTTCTCGGTTTGCTATTTGGTCCCTCCGGGCTTACTTCCAGGTCCTTCCCTCTTGTTGATGGGTCATTGCTTATGACCGTGAGGTCCATTTTGCTTCTTTTAAGTCCTTTCTTCTTATGTTTCAATCTATTTACTCTTCCCTTCTCTTCTTTATTACCTAATACCTGAAATATAACAATAAACACTAGAGTAGCACAATATTGGGGTAAAAATAAGCATATATAGCAGGAATATGATGCATGATAAAAAAGGAGAGAGAAATGGGAGGAGAGAGAATGATGACCAGCATAGGGAACCTAGGTTTCTCTAGGGTTTCCGACCTCTTTCACCACCAAAAGTCTTGGATTTTCACATCAAAATGGACCCCAAGCCTAGCTCTACTAGTGAGCAGCAAGATGATGGAGATTATGGCACGAAAAGGGATCTCCATCCACCACCATTGGATATTTCATCCCCAAGCTTGGGGGGTTAAGTTCCCGCACCACCTTTAGGGAGTGTTCAAACTCCCCTAAGGATGTGGAGCAACTTGTTTATGGCTGGCCAAAGGGCACCCACAACCCTTGAGTTCATCCCTCCAGTCATGAAGGGAGGAGAAAAGTTGGCTATGTGTTCCAAGCAAGAAGTGGTCGATGCCTTGAAGAGATAGGATAAGGTCTTAGTTGGCTTTTTCATTGCTTTCAAACCACACTTGCCGACATTGGAGAAGCACCTCCATAAGATGTGGGGCTTGGTGGGGGGTATGGAGGTCATCAAAAGAAGCCAAGGTTTTCTACTTTTCCGATTAACTCTTGGAGAAGATAGGAAGCGGGTGTTTGAGGGGGGAGCATGGTTCATTCGTGGTTCTCCACTTGTGGTTCAAGAATTGGCACCGGATGTGGTCTTGACATGGGCTAACAACACCACCGTCCCCATTTGGATTCGGCTACCAGAGCTCGACCTCTGATTTTGGTCACAAAGAACGTTGAGTAACATTGCTAGTGTCCTTGGGAGGCCGCTATACATGGATGAGCATACTGCTTTGGGGAGACGGCTGGTCTATACAAGGGTGTGCGTGGAAATGGCCCATGATTTCACTTATCCGAGTTGGATGGAGGACCAAGTGGAAGGTACCAACACACAGAGTAAATGTGGAGTATGAATGGAGACCCAGGTATTGCAAGGAATGCATGGAATTAGACCGTGGTGAAGAGAAGTGTCCAAAGAGGAGGATAATCAACAAGCAAGGTGAGGTGCACAAGGAGAAGGCTGAGAAGTGGATAGTTGTGTCTCGGAAGAGTACTGGAAATGGGGCTTGAAAGGTAGAGGAGCAAGGGCGTTGAGGAGGTGAGACATGGAAATGGTGAGACACCTAGCACCATGGGTATTCTGGAGATGGGAGAGGCTACCCAGAGAGAAAGGGAGAGAGAGGCTGGTGGAAGAGATGATAACATGGACACTAGAGGGGCTGACGTGGATGAGAGTGCAAGTGAGAAGGTGACACGTGGGGGGCAAGGTGGGAGGAAAAAGAAGGAAGGAAATAGCATTGCTAGGGTACACATTTGGTCTCCCCAATCCTTGGAAGCAACCAATGAGGAGATGCCATGTCACATGAGAGGGAGTAGTCTTGGAGACAAAATGGGAGTCTCCCAAAAGACCATAACGGATTCTACCATGGATGCAAATAGGAGTAAGCCTATTGGTGTCCAAGAAAAGGAAAGAGGAGTGGGGCAGGAATGTGTTTGCTCCACTTTGGGACAAGCCAATGAGAAAGGACTTGAGTGCACTAGGTTTGAATGGGCTAGTGAGGAGAGGCCAAGTAAGCAAGGTGAGGACAAAATAGAGTATCACATGACTCCACCAAGGTGACACAACTTAGAGAACTATTCTCATGAAGTGGGAGGGGATGTGCACTACCAAATGGGAACATGCATGGGGAAAAACATGTGATGCTTGTTTTACGTGTGTACATAGTCGAGTCGTTTTTCTTTTGTTTTGTTTTGTTTTTTCTTTTGTGTGCACTGTTATGGTCATGTTTGTGTGCTACATTTAATAACGATATATCTTCTTGCCATGATCCTTGGGTGACTTGTCTTCTTTTGCTTGCCTAGTGTTTTAAAATTTTCACATTTCTTTCAAAATCTTCATGTGTGTTGCGAAAGAAAATGTTTTGTGGGTTTCACCCCGGTCTTCCTTCGGGGGGGCGAGTAATCATAGGGTTTCAGTACTCAAACAGTTAAAGAAGTCCACCCTAAACCTAGTGAGTCATTAATTCGTGTCGGTTAATATAAGAAAATTTGTTGTAGTCAAGGACCCTTTAAATCTTGTGAGACATTAAGTGTAGGGGTTTTGGTTCATGTGTAGATAAGAAATAAGTGAGTAGGTGTTCTCGCTTCTCGCACGACTCCTATCACTCGGGAAATTAGGTCTGAGGGGACTTTGTGCCTTGTGCTTTCGAGTCATCTGACTTGGAATGCACCGACCGAACTCCCGTTACACAGGTGGTAGGGATTGCCCTATGTGGAGATTTCGGGAAAGCTGTACGCGATAGTGTAAGCCCTCATAGGCAATGATGCACGAAACCTGACCCTAGGAGAATGAAGCTCCAACTAATAAAAGAAAAGAAAAAGAAAAAAAAGAAAAAAATGGTAATGCAAATAAGAACCTTAATGGACTTTACACTTTGTATCACTTGAGGATGTTGAGGTTGTCCATGTCTTGCACTTAAGTCCTTCATTAACTTTCACGAATGATTCATTAGGCTAGGTGTGTGGACTGATTACATTTATAGAGTCGACCCGTAGGATTACCGCGTCCAATGATCGATAAAAATGAGTCCATCGAGTCGAGTGTCTAGATTGAATAATACATCTATGTTCGGATTTTGTGGGTATATCTGCGGAAAACCCTCAGGAGACAACACTCCTCCTTGGAGACAAGGAGGTTTAACGACTTCTTGCACATGCTAAGTGCAACCGTGATCCCTACGAAAGTGAGTTAGGATTTCTTGTTTTTCGTATGCTTTTCCCTTGCTTTGTTTTGCTCGGGACTAGCAAAAGTTAAGTGTGTGGGTATTTGATTGACATAATTTCATGCTTATATTTATATCTTATATCCATTATCTTTCACTTAAACAATTCTACGTGACAAGTTTTATGTTTGAATTTCAGAAATAAATAGGTTTGAAGAGAAGAGGCATAAAAGGACCTAAAAGCATGAAAAAGGACTGACTTGAGAGACTCAAGGACTAAGATGCAAGATCGAAGGACCTGAATGTAAGATCGAAGGACCAATGAGCAAACAAGAATACTTGACACCATCATAGGGAGTATTTTGGCAATTTTATTCAGGTCGGAGCTCCAGCAAGCAAAGTAGATGCATCACAGACCACCAAAGACATCCAGAAAAGCCCACACGAAACAACAGCCGGATCCAAACAATATAGACCGCCAATTGGCGGTCCAAGGCGGTTTGTTTTGACCCGGATCCGCTAAGATTTCGTAGCGTCGCGTATTAGTGTGTATTTAGTGTATTTCTGGTATTTGTTTAGCCCCATACCGGGGGATTGTCCCATATAAACTTTTTCTATGGCTATAAATATAACTCTTCACCTTCTATTGTATTAACCCATTGATTTGGGCTAAATTGATAAAAGCTACTGGATGTTGGTGGATGGTGATCTGATATATAATCGGTCAACCGAATGTTTAATTCAGACCAATCCTTCGGACTACCATTCCGTTAACGGTCGACCGAATATGCCTCAAAATCTGCCCCAAGCATAAGTCACATCTTGCATTCTCATTGGTCAATTTCCCCACCATCTCTCCAACGGATCTCTAAGATTTGAAGTCTATATAAACTCCACTGTAGAGACACAAACCAATCCTTAACACCCTCTATTCATTACTATCTTTGTGCTCTCAATTCCCAAACCTTCAAAGCTTATTCTTCAACACTCAAGCTTAAACTTCACCACTTGCCTATCCAATTATATATCCATATCCAAGTGTGCTCAAGTATAGAGTTTTAGATTGTGATTCAACTTCCACATCAAAGAATCATCAAGTTGTAAAGCTTCGAGGAAGCTCCCTCTCAGATTGTGAGAAGAGACACGAGCGAGGCGAGGTTGTTCGCGAGGCTCGGAGTTGTAAACGACGTTGATCTTGGCCCGGAACGGAGATCGGTTAGTGGAACCGTAAGCGAGGCTCGGGGGATCGAGCGAGGCTTGCGAGGAGGACTAGGACCGGCTGCGGTGCCGAACCTCTCTTCCCTTAATCCTTCGATTATTATTTTTAATTCTGCATTTATCTAGTGATTAGAGGGACATAGATCCTAACAATTGGTATCAGAGCATTAGGTTGCTAATTTCATTTGTTGAATCGTAATTTAGCATGGCATCTATTTCTAATAATTGTGAAGGATTATCCACATCTACGCCACCTTTGTTCAATGGGTTAAACTATGACTATTGGAAGAAAAGAATGAGGATTTATTTGCAATCAAATGACTTGAAATATTGGACATTCATATTAAACTCATACTCACCTCCTAATGACGATGAAATTGTATCCTTAACTAAACCCAAAATTAAGGAAGAGGCGATGAATTCCCGCATTATGAACATCTTGTATTGTGGGTTAAATGAAGGGAAATACAATAGGGTAAGAGGTTGTGAAAGTGCATATGATATATGACATACATTACAGATGCATCATGATGGTTCAACTAGACTGAAAGAAACTATGATTAATTTTCTCATGCATAAATATGAATTATTTCGTATGTAATCCGGTGAGAACATAAGCGAGATGCGCACTTGCTTCACGGAGATCATTAACTCTCTTAAAGCACTTGGGAAGGACTTTAGCAAGGGAGAAATGCTCAAAAGATTCTCCGGTCACTCACCGACAATTGGGAGGAGAAGACGACCACTATCTAAGAAGCACAAGATCTCACCAAATTGTCGGTCGAGGAGCTTATTGGTAGTCTCATGACATATGAGATACAAATGAAAGACCGCAAGGAGAAGGGAGCCAAGAATCCTTGGTGCTACACGCCATCGCCAATTCGATCAAAGGAGATAGTGACATTGAAGAACAATTGGCGACACAACAATTGAAGGAGTTTCTCAAAGAAGAGAAAGAAAGGAGAAAAAAAGAAGAATAGCAAGAGAAAAGAGAAGAAGAAAGCTCTCAAAGCAACTTGGGGCACTTCAACATCCTCATCAATTGAAGGCAAATTCGCCTCGATGTGCTTCATGGCAATAGAAGATGACGATAGTGAGGTATCTTCTTGCTCTAGTCGCGATTCAATTGATTCAAATAATTCAAATTCATATAATGAACTTCAATGTGAATTCAATAAATTGCTTGAAAAGTTTGAGAAAAATTGTCAAAAGAACAAACTAGCAAGAAAGAAAATCAATGAGCTACAATCTCAAATTGAATCTATCATAAATGAGAAGAATGAATTGCTTGGTAGTCATGATAAAATTTCATTAGACAACACTCATTTGATTGATGAAATTGCAACTCTAAATGCAAAACCTTCATATAGTGATGATATTCAAGATCTAATTGCTAAGAATGTTCAAATACAAAAAGATCTTGAAAGATTCACAAGTGGAAAAAAATGCTTGATATGCTTATTGGTAGTCAAAGACAATCTTTAAACAAGCATGATTTAGGCTATTATGTTAACAACTACAAAAACCATGTTATTCATACTAAATTGAATGGAAAGCATTTCTTTGTGAATAAGAGTTCCTCAAGTGTTTAGGAACCTAAGACAAAAATGGTTTGGGTACCAAAAACTAATGTCAAAGGACCCAAGGTTGTTTGGGTACCAAAATGTTCACTTATAGGTATTTAGAAGGAGGAGAATCGGTAGCGATCGGCTCAAGCAATAAAAGATCGATTCCAAGCTTCAAGAAAATCTTTTGGATCGAATTCATAAAGTCGTCGTCACTATCAAAAGAAGATTTGAACCAATACCAATTCTAGGATCAAAAGTTTGGTGACATATTCAATCCTCTTAAACTTTAACATTTGGTTCTAATCTAGGATAGTTGCATGCTTAATTGATATCATACATCATTGCTTTTAGGCCTTAGTGATAGGGGGAGCATATAATGTTATATCATCTAATTAAGGGGGAGAATTATGTAATCCTATACCTTTACATCATATGCTTGTATTGTTTGCAATTGATTTATGTCAAAAGGGGGAGAATGATAATGATTGAGCTTCAATTTACTCATACTATGCATATTGTTAGGGGGTATCTTATAAATGCATAGTTTACATATATGAATAGGGAGCAATCATATAGAAAATGGGAGAACTTAAATTGAATCTCAAGTATTAAGATATAGATTTGTCATCATCAAAAAGGGGGAGATTGTTGGCTTTCTCGCCTTAATCTATGTTAATTTTGATGATTAATTAAACTTATCTTAATCAATCAACCTAATCAATCAGAGTGAGTAGACATGATTACATGCATTGCATACATATTTGTATACTTGCAATCATCTTAATAGGTTGATCAAGATAATCAACAAAATAAGCATTGGGACAAAGACATTAGACTCAAGACTTGTAATCAAAGCTTTGGACCAAGACATGTAATTTCTATTTATTGAGTCCATAAGGTTTTATGTAAACTTGAGCACTAGGATTTTGTCCCCTACCTCATTTGTAAACCGAGCCACCTTCGGTCAACCAAATCATGCCTAGTTCGGTCTACTGAACACCTTTCGGATACCCTAGTAAAACTTAGGTGTTCTCTGAATTGCCCCAACGAAGACCGAACCACCTTCGGTCGACCGAATAGCCCTGGACCGGTTTTGGACTTTGCTCCAAAGGTTGTATTCAAATCGAGTCCGTAGAGTTCAATTGACTTCTCCCACTTCGGACGACCGAATACCAATCGGTCAACCGAGTCCTTCTTGGCTTTAGGTGTGCAACGACTATTGACACGTGGCACTTGACTGTTGTACCCAACAACTATTTGCGCTATAACTATCAGCGCAAAACCTGTGCTAACTTTGGTCTACCAAAGTGTACACGGTCAACCGAACTTGAGTAGATCAGAGCCCAACAAAACTTACTGTCCACCTCGGAACGGTGAACCGAATGCAATTCGGTTATCCAAACTTAATTAGGGCTAAATTGATAAAAACTAAAGGTTGGTGAATGGTGATCCGATATATAATCGGTCAACCGAATGTTTAATTCAGACCAATCCTTCGGACTACCATTATGTTAACGGTCGACTGAATATGCCTCGAAATCTGTCCGAGCTTAAGTCTCATCTTGCATTCTCATTGGTCAATTTCCCCACCAACTCTCCAACGGATCTCTAAGCTTTGAAGCCTATATAAACACCAATCTAGAGACACAAACCAACCCTTAACACCCTTTATTCATTAACTATCTTTGTGCTCTCAATTCCCAAACCTTCAAAGCTTATTCTTCAACACTCAAGCTTAAACTTCACCACTTGCTTATCCAATTATATATCCATATCCAAGTGTGCTCAAGTATAGAGTTTTAGATTGTGATTCAACTTCCACATCAAAGAATCATCAAGTTGTAAAGCTTCGAGGAAGCTCCCTCTCGGATTGTGAGAGGAGACACGAGCAAGGCGAGGTTGTTCGCGAGGCTCGGAGTTGTAAACAACGTTGATTGGTTAGTGGAACGGTAAACGAGACTTGGGGGATCGAGTGAGGCTTGTTAGGAGGACTAGGACCAGTGCGGTGCGAAACTTCTCTAACTCCGGTGTCGTCGATTTTGTTGTTTGCATTGTCTCTTCCTTTAATCCTTCTATTATAATTTTTAATTCCGTATTTATCTAGTGATTAGAGGGCCATAGATCCTAACAGGAAGAAGCTTGCTTGAGGGTGAACAAAAATTTTATCCATGGAGGCCCAGATAGGCCAATACGACCCAATGGAAAGGGTGCTGCACTTGGGATGAAGTGTGGAGTTGGGTGAGGGAACCATGTAGGAAAGTACCTTGGGATGGCATGGTATGGCACAAGTTTGCAGTCTTGAAGCATGCACTCACGGCTTGGAGAACATTGAAGGGGCGCTTACTCACAAAGAGGTGAATGATTAAGCAAGGCGCAAAGCTCGACCCAATGTGTGTGCTTTGTGAAGACAAAGAGGAGGACATGGAGCACCTTTTCTGGGAATGTCGATACACGAAGGAGTGTGGAGCTGCCTTCTCAACCTCATGCAGCTCAGCCCAAGCTTGGCGAGCACTCTAGAGAGCGAGGCCATGCGACTATCACATGCGCATGGAAGCCGACTTGACAAGGTGGCGAGAAGGTGGGTGTTTAATGTTATGATACACGAATTCTGGTTCGAGCGGAACCGAAGGATATTTGAGGGTGAAAGGAAACAAATCGGTAGATACCATGACTATAGTCAAAGACATAATTCGGTGTTTGGTAGATAAAGCAAAGAGACTCGCAAAAGATGAAGGAGAAGTGCGACATTTTCATGCCACTTGGAGATAACTCCAACTTCTGATGTTGATGAGGCTGAAATTGTTCATATAGGTTGTAGTGGGAAAGCCGGATATGCATGTGGGATACACCTGCGAACTCAATGGTAAATACCTGAAGCAACAACAAACCATCAACTTCTGAATTATCATGTACACAAGCATATCAACAAAACCAACAAATCAAGCATATCCAATAGCTTCACATTACATTTAATATAACTTAAAGTTGTTTGTTACATACCCTACATTCAGTTGCTTTTGTAACTTACAACACCAAAATAACACAAATAATACATAAAAGTAACTACAAAGACAAGTGATACATAGAAGTTTAATTGAAAACTAATTATTGGGATTGCAAAATGATATTGCATCCCAAGCCTCTTTTTTTGAGTATCCAGAAGCCAGAAGTTTCTTGTAAGTTTGCAACATCTCACAGCCAAGTGTTAGATACTCCTCCAACTTTTCTTGTGGTTGTTCTCCTACTATTCCTGCTTCATGTGTAGTTGCCGGTGCTACTGTCTTCTGTTGTTGATCCTGATCCTGAAGCTGTTGGTGGTGGTGTTGCTTCTGTTTGTGTGAAACTTTGGGGCTTCGACCTACAAATACATTTTTTAAATAAAATACAAACATTAGTAAACTGCAAACCATAAAACTTCTATTGAGAAAGGTACTGGAATGGTTACGCTGGTAATAGTGAATGGGCTCCCTACAAGTTCTTGTTTGATGTCCATTGTTTTGGTACCTCTTGCACCAGTCAGTCCTCCTTAATCTATTCAGCTCATCAATGGGTCACATCCTCTTCTTTCTAGGCCTCCTTGGTGGCTTCACTATGATCCCAGGCTCCTTGCACTTCCAGTGAAGTTTCTCTGGCAGTGGTGCTATGCTCCCACTATAGGCTAGTCTGTACTTGTCCATGTAGTAAAATGAATGGACATAACTTTCCCTAATTGCCCCCTAATGGTTATTATAAAGGTTGCTGCATGGTTACATGGGAGCCCAATTAATTGCCTCTTTCTACATGTGTAGGCCCCGACATCTAACTCTACAATGCATCTTCTACTAGGGATATCTGTTTCCGTTCTGACTTTAAAAGTTCTTTTTACAACAAATCCACCTAAAGTCATTGACTTCTTTTTAAGCCCATCTGCCTCCACTAAGGTGGACCAATCTCCCTTAATGACAACATCTAACTGCTCCTCAACCACATGTTCAGAATTGTTATGTCCACTGTTATCCTCCTCTTAAGGATCATATTCTTCCTCATCTGATCCTAAGGAGTAGTAGAGATCCTCATCTGACTGATCCCCTCCACTATTAGTTGGCTTACTACTGGTCGGTGGGCATTTAGGTACCCCAGAACAACCCTCTCTACGAGATGATTTTATATGAAATGGGGGGACTGAGAAAGATTTGTACTTCTTGTTCTGGTGGAAAGGGTTCTTTGCACAAACTTTTCTTCTAAGGGGGAGTTATGGGCAACCTTAGTTTCGGGAGATGGGAAAAAGTTTGTGGTGGGTTTTGGGAATGGTGTGAGGTCAGGACTAGATAGTTGAAGTCCAGGGAAGATAGTATTGATTGGGATGGCTGGGAAATCACCACTTGCATAGATCTCCAATTCTTTGTTTGGGTTTGGGTAACTAATGACCTTAAATACATCCTCATCACATGCTACTCTCTTAAACTCAAACCTCACCTTCACTGGAATCTAATAAGTGAAACTCATGGTCTCATTTAACCCCCACCTTATGTTAGTAGTAATGTAGGACCTAAGAACTTTAAAGTTCAACTCATCAATAAGACAATAATAGAAACTTGACCTACCTCAAATTTCTGAGGGAATACCCTACCCAACCTACTTACCCATTTCCCACCTTTAAAAATATATAATAGTTCTATGAAGGCCTTTTCCCGTAACAATAAAATAACCACAATAACTAAACAAAAAATTTACCGAGTGTTTCTATACTATTACATATATTTAAATTAGATACTGACAACATTAGGAAACATTAACAACATGCATAACAATTATAGGAAACCGTAACCATAGAAAACCTAACAACAATATGAATTCCCAGAATTGAATGACAGACACTAAAACCCCACGATTAACAACATGCATACAAATTGAAATCAAATCCCCAAATCCTAAACCCCAGAAATCACATCGGTGGACCATAAAACATAGGATAACAACATGCATACAAATTTAGATCAAATCCCCAATTCCTAAACCACAGAAATCACGTTGACCGACCATAAACCATAGGATAACAACATGCAGACCCAGGAAAACCCCCCCAAACACCCAAAACCCACAAATCAATATGCAGGAACGAAACTGTTGGAGTACCTTTTGATTTTGTGCTTTAAGTGGGTAGAGTGTCTCAGTGGCCGTATTTTGCTCGATCGCCTCCACTAAGAACACTATGACAACCAATGGAAATAATATGGGGGATTTTTCAATTCGGGAATGAAATAATTTAGGGGGTTAAGGTTTTGCGACTAACGTGAGATTTTTCAATTTGGAAAGATATTTTATTAATTTCGGACTAGGCTGATTAAGTAATTAGAAATTAGTATGATTACCACCTAATACGAATTAAGCACCTTTCAAATACAATAAACCAATGAAAGTACTACAGGTGGCAGGTTCTAACAGTGGAAAATGAAGGATGCCTAATAGAGTGACATTTTAAAAAAAGTAATGACATTTGGTATATGGGGTGTGCTTTGGAGTGACATATAAGAAAATAAGTGTGGAGTGGTGGTTGTCGGTAATTATAATATTTTATAACAACATGCAAGAAAAAAAACCAAATAAATACCCATGTTGCTACTAAATAAAAAAGAATTAATTACAGTTTGTCAACTGAACACTTGTGCAGAATATTGAATAGTCGTTGCCAAATACACGTTGGTATCCCCTACATGCAACGTCTATAGGTATGTACATCACATTTACGAATAGTCAACGTCTATATCGACATCTAGACGTCAGTTGTTTTAATAACCATTTTAACGACGTGCATTAGGAGATGCCTATTCCCCACGTGTATAAGCGTCAGAGTATAGACGTCGTGTGGGTTGTATAGTCGACGTCTATTTCCCATGCATATTGATGTGGGCGTATAGACGTCACATGTTCTTTGTAGCTGGCGTCCATTGGTCTTATATTAAGGACAAACTGTTTCATTAATCTTTTATCCCGACGAACTCTCGACCCCAACCAAACCCTAACCCCCTCCGCGATCAATCTTCAACCAAACCCTAGCCACCTATGTAACCTCCTCCACCACCACAGCCACCTCGATCACCCTCCTCCAAGACCCCCGACCTCTTCCACCACCGCAACTACCTTGTCTTTCGCGACCTCTACAACCATGTCTGTGTTGCCATCACGATCTTAAGGTACATTATCATGCCTTGTTCGATTCTCCGCCCGATGATTCTTGTTTATTTTTTATTGCAAAAAACATAATAATAGGATAATAATTTCTTGTTTGAATTTGGAAGTGAGATTAGATGTTGATGCAAGTAGGTTTGGTTCATTAGGTTATACTATTGTTCTCTTGTGAGGCACCAATTTCTAATAAAAGGAATAATAACATTTGGAAGTGAATTTTTTCTTTTATTTTTATTTTTTTGGATATTGTTAGCAGTTGTGAAAGAAACAAATGAGTTTGGAGTTGGAAGAAAGGTTGGATTTTGATGATGGTGGTGTGAGATTTTTGGTGGTATTTAAAAAAATTGTCACAAAAATTTATCTCTCATCAAATTCATAGGTTTTCTATAAATTAGCACATGCATATTGAAAAAGAAGCACATCTTCATCATCAAAGTATGTAGAAGTCTCCTCAATTTTCATATTCATATATTATAAATTATTGTGTCCTATTAATTTTCACGTTAGTTGTCAAAATGGTGCACAATATGATACTACCATATTAACTGAACCATATGCTTGAGAAATGTAGACTAGCTGATCATACAATACAAGCACTCTTGAATTTTGATATCGGAAGATTTAATTTTTTTGTAACACCCAACCTGGATAAGCATGGTTGGTAGATTTTTAATTATGAAAAAAATGATCAATGCAATATATTGTGATTCCTGAATTATCGTAAATCTTATGAAATATATTAGTTTGATACTATTATGTTTAGCCAAAACTGGAAGGCAAAAATCTTATGCAATTATAACTTGTTATAGCCTAAGAGATAAGAATACATGTTCGATCTAATCCACGCTTTTGTTATGTTTTAGTTTAACATGAAATATTAAATTTTGGACATAAACAATTCAATTTAGTTCATGATTTAGTTTAGTAAATGTTTATTTATGTTTAATGTTTATTTATGTTTAGTTAAATATTCATTTATGTTTAGTTTAGTTAAGTGTTTATTTATGTTGGAAAAAACTTAGTTTGTTTAGTTAAATGGTTATTTATGTTTAGTTTGTAGTAGCTCATCAACCTTTAACAAAATTGGCCTTTAATAACCTATAACAAATGATTAAACAATATTTGCTAAGTCATTCAGCATATAGAACTTTCCAAGCATGTAATCATCGTATTTATTTTTTTCTTTTATGACTTCTGTCCTAGATTGCTGACGTAAGGTACGAAATCTTTCTCACTCATCATTCATTAGAAAGCACACATTACTTAGTAGGATTGCATTGAAACAAGAGAGTGAGTGATTGTTTGGTGTGTTGTTTGTTAGATTAAGGTATGAAAAACACCTAGGGGCAGTCACCTATAGGAGAAAAAGTGGGGGATTTCATCACCCTTTTCTTAACCCAAACACCACATAATAAAAAAACTTTAATAAAATCAATTTAGACGTTGACCCCTAGGATTTCCGAACGCATTGAGGAGAGGAAACTGTTTAAGACCTTGATGGCCTGAACTTCATTGCCCATCTAATCTCGTAGAGATTTTAGGAACGTCCAAATTCTTTATTTCCTACATAGTAGTTGTCCTCGGTGGGACCTCGAAGTTAGGCGTCGTCTAGTGCTAAGGACCTATAGTGGACTTTAGGCTTGCTTTTTGCCTTGATTGCTTAGTTAGGTTTCTAACCTTCCTTATTCTCACACTAGATTAAGGACTTCATCTGCTTTCTCCTGAGTCATTCTTTTCTCATCTTCATGTCTCTGGATCTTCTCATCTACAAACACCTTGTCTTACATTGAATTTTTTCTCGCTTCAATAATAACTATCATTTTTCTTAATGTTTAGATTGAAATGGATCGAGATTGGATTCTTTCAAACCGATTGAGTTGATGAGTATGAGAACAGAGTGAATATGTTCTTAGAGGTTGCCAAAAATGATTCAAAGAATAGTAATGACAGAGACTTGGCATATTGTCCATGCAGTAAATGTCATAATACGTTAGTGTTGAGTTTTTGGAAAATAAAAAATCATTTGTTAGAGAAAGATTTCGACACAAGTTACATACAGTAGATATGACACGACAAAAATGAATCATTTAGTTGTTCCAAGAATGATGCGGACAATGTAAGTGTGGGAGATCAGTTATAGGACATGGTTCAGGATATAGCTGAAAACCTTTTGTCCAACTCCAATTTACTTGGTAGTTTGTTAAGTGACAATGAGAAGTCGTTGTATAAAGGTTGCACTAAATTTACTAGATTGTCAGCAGTGTTGAAATTATATTATTTAAAAGCAAGAAATGGTTAAACCAATGTGAGTATCACATCACTATTGAAGCTATTGAAAGAGATGCTTCCGGATGATAATGAGTTGTCGGATAGAACTTATGATGCTAAACAAGTGTTGTGTCCTGTGAGAATGGAATATAGGAAGATACATGCATGTCTGAATGATGAATATTGTATAGGGATGAGTTTGAAAACTTACATTCCTACCCCAGGTGTAATGTTTCACGATACAAAATGAAACGCAGTGGACCAAAACACAATGTAAATGGTGATTATTTGAAAACCAAAGATCCTTTTGCTAAAGTATTGTGGTATCTTCCAATAATACCAAGACTTAAACATTTATTTGCGCGTAACAAGGATTCCAAAAACTTGATATGGTATGCTGATCATGAGAAACCAAATGATCAGTTGTTACGTCATCCGACATATTCACCTCCGTGCAAAAAAGTAGATCATGACTTTCCTTTGTTTAGTGAAGAATCCAGAAATCTATGACTTGGACTTCGTACTCATGGAATGAATCATTTCGGTAGTCTGAGTAGCATTCATAGTTCTTGGCCTATTATGCTTGTAATTTACAATCTCCCACCGTAGTTATGCATGAAACACAGACATATTGTGTTGTCCTTAATGATTTTTGATCTGAAGCAACCTGGAATTGACATAGATGTGTATTTAAGACCCTTAATTGATGACCTAAAGAGATTGTAAGATGACGAAGAGTCATTTTTATGCTTATCGTCAGCAGTCATTTGTAGTACGTGCAATGATTTATTGCACGATTAATGACTTTCCCGTTTCTGGTAATATGTCTGGATATTCTGTTAAATGTCATAAAGCTTGTCCAATTTGCAAAGATAATACATGCTCCTTGCAACTTGTTAATGGTTCTAAAACAGTCTATCTTGGTCATCAGAGATTTTTTCCAAACTCACTTTCTTATCGTAGGTTGAAGAAGGCATTTAACGGAAAATAAGAGTTTTAGAATCCGCCAGTTGAAATCAACGCCGAAAAGGTGTATGAACGTTGAATGTGAATTTGGAAAATCGTACAAACAAACAAATGACAAATGTTCTTGAAAAAAAGGATCCATATTTTTTGATCTTCCTTACTGGAAAGCCTTAGAAGTTAGACATTGTATTGATGTGATGATGTAGAAAAAAATATTTGTGATAGTCTTGTTGGCACTCTGTTAAACGTACCTGGTAAGACAAAAGATGGATATAATGCTACACTTGATCTTGTTAACCTTAGTATACGTGCAAGGCTGGCACCAGAGAAGGTGGGACACCGTAGCTACTTACCTCTCGCTTGTTATACGTTATCTAGAAAGGAGACACGCATTGTCTGTCAGTGTTTGCATGTTGGGTTTCCACAAGGTTATTCTTCAAATATTAGTTGTCTTATTCTTATGAAGGATTTGAAACTTGTGGGGATGAAGTCTCACGATTGCCACACTTTAATGCAGTAGTTGTTTTCTGTAGCATTGAGATCTATACTACTGAAACATGTTAGACATGCCATAATAAAGTTATGTTCATTTTCAACAAGATTTGTAGTAAAGTGGTCGATCTCGTGCAGTTAGATCAGTTATAGAATGAAATCATGGTCACTATCTGTTGTTTGGAGATATATATTTTCCATCTGCTTTTTTTGACATTATGATTCATCTAGTTATTCATGTGGTTAGAGAAGTTAAATTGTGTGGACCATTTTTTAAGGTGGATGTATCATTTCGAACACTATATGAAAGTGTTGAAATGTTATTGTAAAAATCATCAAGGCCAAATGCTAGTATTGTTGAAAGATACATAGTTGATAAGGTTATCGAGTTTGGCACTGGATACCGCACAAACACTAAAAGTATTGGCCTTCCTAACAATTGTTGTGATGAATGTTCTGATGGTAAAGGGACGCGTGGGATGAAAATGCTAAATCGAAATGATGATAACTTAATGATAGCATATTTCTATGTGTTGTGCAACTCTAATGAAGTTCAACCTTATGTAAATGAACACATAAATCTTTTAAAAGAAACAAATCCTTTATGGAGTGATCAACAAATTAATAATTAATAGCTACAATAAGAATTTCATCTCTTGGTTCAAAAACATTATTTACAAGCGTGATGTTTCAGAAACAATATAGTGGTTGGCCTATAGTTTGCATGTGGCTATGATATCAATGGATACTCATTCTACACTATTTTTGAAGATGTTAAAAGTATTGTTTCAGATAGTGGGGTCACTTTAATAGTAGAGGTTTTGCATGTGTCTAGTTTTAAAGATAAGAATCTTGTATATGCCGACAAGTCCTATTAAGGGGTAATTGAAGACATATGGGAGCTGGACTTTGTTAAATTCAAAGTGTTTGTATTTAAATGTAAGTGGGTTGACAATAAAACTGGAGTTCAAGTGGATGACTTGGGGTTCACATTAATTAATTTTTCGAAAGAATTATTTAAAGGAGAACCTTTTATTTTGGCCTCCCAAGTGAAACAAGTCTTCCATGTGGTTGATCCGTGTGATAAGAAACGGTCAGTAATTTTAGAAGAGAAGAAAAAAAATTATCTCAGATGGTAGTCACGTCGAGTATGAAGGGACACCACCTTTCTCTAAGCAAGTACCCGAGTTGAAGTCACTAGATGACTAAATACATGTTGAGATGTTAATCGCAAGAGATGACCACGGTAAAGGTATATGGATTGAAAATCCATTAAGGAAAAAATCCTAAAGGTGAATTGTAATTTTCAATAATAACCATCGAATGTTTTGATTTTACTTTTTAATGTCTTCATTTTAATTTTTATAGTATCATGGCTCCAAAAAAGAAACCCACTCCATTAGAGTCTGAGGTCTCGAAGATTTATAGTTCACGAGGTCCTACTCTCATGAACGAATTCGTGGGCAAAAGGAATAAAGATGATAAAATTACGATCCAGTTTGATAGACGTCTTGAGGTGATAGGCATGATGTCTGATCACTGGTATAGTTATGTAGAGAAACTAGCAAGTTCCAAAGTAGACATATGTTTGTCGAAATGGAGTGACGGTTATGAGAAGCTTAAAGACACCATTTGGGATGACATGCGGGTAATGAGTCCATTATAATGTTCTTTAGTTTTAGTCAAACTTTTAATTTATAGGAATTGAAAATGTTAACGTGTTATAAGCAAGTTATGAGTTCCAATCCACGAACACTTCAAAGAAAAAGTGGATGAGATACGTTGTGGTCTGTTGGAGGGACTTTGATTAGTAGCATATCATGCATCATATTCCTGCTATATATACTTTATTTTACCCCAAAATTGTGCTACTCGAATGTTGTAGTGTTTTAGGTGTTAGGTAATAAAGAAGAGAAAAGAGAATAAAAAGGACCTGAATGCAACAAGAATGGACTGAATTGAAGACTTCTAGACCCATTTGTAATGCACAAGGACTTCATCGCAATCAGGAAGGACCCAAGTGAAACCCGGAAGGACCTCATGGTGAAATGCAAAGTATTGTGACAAGTGACTTGAACCAAATCACTATATCGCTAATTAAACTGAAATCGGTTCAAGACAGTGGACCAGGGCTTCACCCAACGTACACATTACAACATTTAAGCTCCTGGAAGAAATCAGGATCGATCAAGCGCAAACAATCCGCCAGTGGTGGGTTTGGATCCGCAACTGGCATATCATGTTGCTCCAATTGATCCCAAATTTCTACCATGGCTCGGACTTGATTAATTGGGTGCACCAGAGTATAGAGAAAGTTATGAAACCGTCAAATTGCTCCCATATCCATCCAAACCCTTATTTCTTCTATAAATACCATTGTAATCCCTCCTCTCCACCTCTTCTTCCTCTTTCCCCCATTAGAGTAGGTTTTAGTTTCCTATTTTAGCAGTGTAATAAGGGCGTCGGAGAGGAGCAAACTTTGTATTTTTATTTCTTAATCTACTTTAGTTCTTGTTCTTTATGTTGATGTTTTCCATTTTATGCATGTTACTTTTTGTTTGATGCTTGTTTAATCTAGTCTTCTACATTTCTTTCATGGGTTTATGTTCTTTTCATACTTTCTTTCGTGTAGAGATGAGTAGAGAGTAGTCCATCCCCATAGGAGGGTGGAGAAGAAGGTGATTTGATCAAGTCATGGATTAGTGTGTGTGTGTGTGTGTGTGTGTGTGTTAATCTTAATCCTTTGAGTCTTACATGATTTCCATAACCATCTAATGTGATTTCACTCTTATCTTTGATGTGCTAATGCTCCTGAATGAAGCTTAGAACAAGCTTAGATTAGTGGGCCTATTTTATGGTGAATGATGATGTTAGGATAAGGATGAAGTGGAAGAGGGAAACAAGACATGTGCATGCATGTGCTCATGTTGGCTTTATCCTAATTAATGTCTTGTATGTTTTAATGATTGTGATAAATCTTATTTCATGTGGAGACATAGTTGGATTAGAGTCATTATGCATGTGAACATATTTGCTTCATTTCAATTATTGTCTTGTATGTTTTAATGATAAGGTTTTATCTTATTTCATGTGGAGGCAAAGTTGGAATTGAGTTTTATGGATTTCATGTATGACATGTTTTGATGAGCACGTTTGAACACACACAACACATATTTTCGTAGTCACATTCCTTCTCTACCCCCTGAGGGGTTTAGTTTTCATTGATTGTTTTTTCGATTTCCCACGCATTGTAGTTTAATTTTGATTACATCTCTCTCTTCTTCTCCCCCACTCGAGTATCGTGAATCCGATTCACATGCGCTCCCAGTGGACCAACCTGTACTTGCCACCACTTCAACGTGGTCGTGCACTTGCGGTTATTTTAACTGATTCAATCATGTTTTTGGTCCGTTGCCGGGGAGCGTCGTTTTCGTAGTCGAGTTTGCCATTTCGGTAGGGTTTTTCTTTGTTTTTACATTTTTGTTTTTGTTTTGGGTACTGGAATGGAGTCACAAGTGAACAGGAGGACCTAATGGGGCTTAGAAGCACAGTGCTGAATTCTAGTGACCTGATTCCCTAGAAGATCCGCCAGTAACAGATTTCCATCCGTCAGTGGCGAATTTGGTGAGGCATTTCGATTTTGGCTTCAAGTGTAGCTTCTTGTGCCTATTTCTAGTTGGGTCCTTTCACGGTTGATGCAATGCATGCTCTGTTTTAGTGTCATAAATTAATTTGGCTTGCATGACCCCTTGTTAAGACAACTTCGACCATAAAACACAAAGCAAAAGATTAGACTTGTTGTCATCTAGGTCATGCATCATTTGTAGACCATGCTCGCATTTGTCTTTTCTTTTCTTTAAATTTTTGTTGTCGATTGCATCCGATCTCTCATTCACACATGTTTAGATCATGCATTAATTAGTAAGGTGCATTGTAACAAGAGTGAGGTGAGTGCTTGTTTGGTGAGTTTCTTGCTAGCCTACGATTTCAAAACATCTTTAAGGGGAAACTACAGTCTTAAAGATAAGGTGGGGGATTTCAACACCCCTCCCTTAGCCCCACAAACCACACTCAAGTGAAGTCTCAATCTAAAATCAAGTAGACATTGGCCAATAGGAGTTGGGCGCATTAGGAGAATGATCCGGTCATGACCGTCATAACCTGATCGGCGTCGCCTATTTTGTCGGTAGCAGGAGAGACGAGATCTCTGGATCTTGGCTCACTTGCTGGGCTCTGTGTTCTTTGTCGTAGGGAGGTGAGGCATGTTGAGGCCGTGTGAGCTTGAAGTAAGGCGTCGTCTAGCTTAAGGATCCATAGCCCGCCTAAGCTTGTTTGAGCCGTATTTGCTAGACTAGGCTTCTACCCTCACCCTCCACCCATGGTAGTTTTAGGGATTCTTCCATTCTCTTCTGAGTCATCTTCTTCTCACATACCTCTACGTTCTAGTCTCCTCCCGTTTTACACTCCGTTAGCGTTTTAGGGTCGAGTCGAGCACTTTTTGCGAGCTTGGCCTCGTGGTGGTAAGAGTGGTCGACTCAAGAGTTCTTTGTTGAGATGGACGGTTACATGGCCGACCATCCATTTCATTGTTGAGACCATGACTATTCTCTCTGGTATTCCGGACCCATGCAACCTGGGGTGCCTCAGACAAACACCCCGTATGGTTGGGAAAATCTTAGTTGTGTGGCTGAGCAATCTTCAAATTGGGGTAATATGAGAGAGGGCACCGACTACTAGACCATCATCTAGTTATGTCGGGTCATATGTTGGTCAACAAATAAAGACATTAGAACAATCTTTGGCCTCTTTCATTCGTACGATAGACAACATGAGTGCACCGGTGGCTCCAGTAGCCGTACCGTGTGACTGTTGTGGGTTGAGTGGTCAAATTATCGAGGAATGTCTTTATGTTACCGCAGAGCCTATGTATGAGTATACATTTTCCCAAAATACTCAATTGTGACCTTTATGCATCCGCGTACAATCCAAGATGGATGGATTCATGGGGAGACAATATTGATTCAAATTTTTATACATCGTACCTACCCATTATTCTCCTCCCCAATACCCACATCCCTACCGGCCACCACCCATGACCACATGGACTAATTCTCAGCCTATTTACACCCAATCTACGAACTGTGACAATCAAAATTTGAACTTCAATGTTGACCCCAAACTTGATTCCTTAAAACAAACTCTCCAAACGTTAATGGAAACCACTCAAAATTTATTAAAGTTCAATTTGAATTCCTTGCAAACTATGGAAATGCAAGTGAGTCAAATGACACAATAATTAAATGAATGTGAGGAGGGTGACTTGTATCACTAACATGAGGATTCATCTTTTGATATCGAACCACCACCATATCCACAAATTCAAAGCACAATCTTCCAAAGTCAAACTCCTAGTCAGTTTGAGGGAGTTAGGGTTTCAATTCACGACACTTGATGGGGGATTCAATTAAAATTGAGAATAACATGGACCAACTTCATTATGAGTTGGCACAAGATTGTGGCTTATCTTTTTGTCCCGTGGACCTTCAACCACATGATTTTATTGTTGTGTCTCTTAAGGACTCACTTGTGGTGGAGCAAGAGCTCCCTAGTACCCTTAATTTCATACGTCCTCATGAGAGTTTGCCTCCCACTATTGTTCCTGATCATCTTGAAAATGATGGAACATCAAACAAGTACATTTCCAATGGGGGTATTGGGAGTTCCTTAGAGGATACCTTGGGTAAGGACCAACTTTGTTCGCCTGGTGAGTCGGACATGCACAATGAGGTTCTTGATCTTGTTCTGACCCACCATCCTGTCGGTTGGAGAGTTTGGATTGACGATCATAACTTCAGTACCACAACGGGAGAAACTCTTCTTCTGTTGCACAATATTTCCCAAACTCTTGAGAGGTTCAAGCTCTTTCAGTTTGATCCTTTGAATCAGACGCTTTTGCGTCCAATTCATGAACCTCTCCTTTCATCTTGTGCTCTTTGTGAAGGGGGAGGGGGTACGCATAAGTATTTTGGCCCCACGTGGTGTCATGTTGCCATTCCAGGTGCATTGACCTACTTTTGAGGTTCCCATTTGATGTCCTTTGACAAATGAAGATGTGAACATATTTTTGTATATAGTTATATTTCAAAAAAAGAAAAAAAAAGAACGAAAGAAATAAAAAAAGACTCCACCAGTGAGCAATGATTGTTGTGGGCTCCAACCCTTGTATATTTAGACCTCATTTCTTTGACGTATTTGTCTCCATTCTTTAGTATTTCACAGGTTTTGAGCGACATTAGGGTTTGTGTCCATCAACATAACCATGAACTTCTTTTTGCGTTTCAAGTTTGGTGAGGTCTTTACTTTTTCATGCAAAATTTATGTAGTATCATGATTGCATTCATTGAGGACAATGCATGAAGTAAGTGTAGGGGGTGTTTTACGTATGTACATAGTCGAGTCTCTCTTCTTTTGTTTTGTTTTCTTTTGATTGTATTGCTAGGGTCATGTTAGTGTGCTGCATTTAATATCGATATATTTTCTTGCCATGATCCTTGGGTGACTTGTCTTCTTTTGCTTGCTTGGAGCTTTAAAATTTTTATTTCTTTCAAAAAATCGTCATGTGTTTGCAAAAGAAAGTGTTTTGTGGGTTTTGCGTGTGTTTGGCATGTACAAACCGTTGAGAGGCAAAGTAAAAAGGAGGCTCCCAAAATTGACTTGAACTTGATGCATTAGGATATCTAGTATATACCAACTTTAGGCTTTATCTAGTCGTTAGGATGCACCCCGATTTTCCCTCGGGGGTAGAGTAATCATAGGGTTTAGTACTCAAACAAATAAAGAAGTCCACTCTGAACCTAATGAGTCAAATAATTTGTGTCTGTTACTATAAGGAAGTTTGTCGTAATCATGGACCCTTAAACTCCTCTTGTGAAATCTTAAGTATAGGGGTTTTGGTTCATGTGTAGATTATAAATAAGTGGGTAGGGTGTTCTCTCTTCTCGCATGGCTTCTACCACTCGGGAAAGTAGGTTCGAGGGGACTTAGTGTCTGGCGCTTTCGAGTCATCCGACTTGGGATGCACCAACCGAACTCCCGTTACGCAGGTGGTAGCGATCACCCTATGTGGAGATGTGGGAAAATGTGTACGTGATAGTGTAAGTCCTAATAGACAATGATGCATGAAATCGGACCCTGAGAGAATTACACACCAACTAGAAAAAACTAAAAATGAAATAAAAGAAGAAAAAAAGAAAAAAATGGTAATGCAAATAAAAAACCTTAATGGACTTTGCACTTTGTATCCATTAAGGATGATATGGTTGTCCATGTCTTTCATTTAAGTCCTTAATTAATTTGCACGAATGATAAATTAGGCTAGGTGTGTGAACTTGATACGTATGTATAGTTGGCCCGTAGTATTACCGTGTCAAATAATCAGTAAAAATGAGTCAATCGAGTCGTGTTGCTAGGTTGACTAATGCATCAATGTTCGGATTTTGTGGGTATATCCACTGAAAATCCTCAGGAGATACCACTACTCCACCTTGGCGATAAGGAGGTTTAACGGTGTGTTGCACATACCAGTGCAATCGTGATTCCTACGAAAGTGAGTTAGGATTTCCCAGTTTTTCGCATATTTCACTTTATTTCATTTTTCCCTTTCTTTGTTTTGCTCGGGACTATCAAAAGGTAAGTGTGGGAGTATTTGATTAGTAGCATATCATGCATCATATTCATGCGATATATCCTTTATTTTACCCTAAAGTTGTGCTACTCGAGTGTTGTTGTAGTGTTATGACACATGACCTGAACCAAATCAATATTTTGCAAAATAAACTCAAATAGGTTCGACAGTGGACCAGGGCTTCACCCAACGTACACAATACAACATTTAAGTACCCAAAAGAAATCGAGACCAATCGGGCACAAACAATACGCTTGTGGCGTATTTGGATCCGCCACTAGTGGATCATTTTTCTCCAATTGATCCCAAATTTCTACTGTGGCTCGGACTTGCTTAATTGGGTGCACCAGAGTATAGAGAAAGTTATGAAACCATCAGATTGCTCCCAGATCCATCCAAACCCTAACTTCTTCTATAAATACCATTGTAATCCCTCCTCTCCACCTCTTCTTCCTCCTTCCCCCATTAGAGTAGGTTTTAGTTTAGTATTTTAGCAGTGTAATAAGGGGGTCGGAGAGGACCAAACTTTGTATTTTTATTTCTTAATCTACTTTAGTTCTTGTTCTTTATGTTGATGTTTTCCATTTTATGCAATTTACTTTTTGTTTGATGCTTGTTTAATCTAGTCTTCTACATTTCTTTCATGGGTTTATGTTCTTTTCATACTTTCTTTCGTGTAGAGATGAGTAGAGAGTAGTCCATCCCCATAGGAGGGTGGAGAAGAAGGTGATTTTGATCATGTCATGGATTAGTGTGTGTGTGTGTGTGTTAATCTTAATCATTTGAGCCTTACATGATTTCCATAACCATCTAATGAGATTTCACGTTTATCTTTGATGTGCTAATGCTCCTGAATGAACCTTAGAACAAGCTTTGATTAATGGGCCTATTTTATGGCAACTGATGATGTTAGGATAAGGATGAAGTGGAAGAGGGAAAAAAGACACGTGCATGCATGTGGTCATGTTGGCTTTATCCTAATTAATGTCTTGTATGTTTTAATGATTGTGATAAATCTTATTTCATGTGGAGACATAGTTGGATTAGAGTCATTATGCATATGAACATATTTGCTTCATTTCAATTATTGTCTTGTTTGTTTTAATGATAAAGTTTTATCTTATTTCATGTGGAGGCAAAGTTGGAATTGAGTTTTATGGATTTCATGTATGACATGTTTTGATGAGCACATTTGAACACACACAACACATATTTTCGTGTTCACTTTGTTTCTCTAGCCCTGGGGGTTTAGTTTTCATTGATTATTTTTCGATTTCCCACGCATTGTAGTTTAATTTTTGATCACATCTCTCTCTTCTTCTCCCCACTCGAGTATCGTGAATCTGACTCACACGAACTCCCTGTGGACCGACTCGTACTTTCCACCGCTTCAACGTGGTCGTGCACTTCCGGTTATTTTAACTGATTCAATCAGACTTCATGACAAAGTAAACAAACAAGTGGATTTTTGGAGAGTATCAGGACAGAAATCTATGTGCTTACTATAGCTTCATCACTCTGAGTACATGGGCTCAATACAAAAAAGCAAGAGAGACCCTGGAGTTTCAGGTAACTGAGTTTAATTTAGAATATGAACTTATTAGGTTATTGCTTTAAATGATATTGTATAAAATTAGTTGTAGTCCCTCCAAGCAAAAAACCAAGAATGCTGATCTTCTAACACGTATCTTCATCGTATGTCTCAATCAGGATACCAAAATTAGAAGAACAAATGATGGCCAAAAAATCGCCCGGAAGAAACAACAAGCAATTGACTATGGTATGAGTGAGGAGCAAGCAAGCAGTTTGTCTCCTCCTTCCCCCATAGCTTGATGTGATTCTTAGAAGAGCGCGAAGATAAACTCCAAAGGGAAGTATGCCACAAGCAAGTCGCAAGAGGTCGGTTCGATGATAGTAAGTTGTATCACTTGTATGTTATTACATCATATTCTAAAAATTTATATTTTTCAATTGTTTGTAACAAAAAAAATTACAACTTTAGGACTCTTTGAAGTTGAGAGAATCCCAATGCAAATTTATTTCAGATGGTTGGAATGACATTCTACGTGTAGCCTTGGCAAATGACGAGCATCCCAGTCGTGTACGGGGCTAGAGACTAGGGTTGGACTAGGACAATACTACAGAAAAAACTAATCGCTCAAGTTCGTTGATAGATCTGTTAGGATCTATGGCTCTCTAATCATTAAACTAATTGCAGAATTAAAACACTAATTGAAGGATTAAGAGATGAGACAATTGCAAACCACAAAATCGTCCACACCTAAGTTTAGAGAGGTTTGGCACCGCACCCTGGTCCTAGTCCCTGCACGCAAGCCTCGCTCGATCCCCCGAGGCTCGCTTATGGTTCCACTAACCGAGCTCCGTTCCAGGGTGAGATCAACGTCGTTTACAACACCGAGCCTCGTGAACAATCCTCGCCTCACCCGTGGCTCCTCTTACAACTCGAGAGAGAGCTTCCTCGAAGCTTTACAACACCTAGTGATTCCTGAATATGGAAATGGAATCACAATATAACTAACACTCTATACTTGAGCACACTTGGATACTGATATGGAATGGATATGCAAGTGGTGAAGTTTTGGCTTGAGTGTAGAAGTATAAGAGCTTGAAGATGAAAAGGATTTGACTTTGAGTATAGGATGGATAGGAAGTGTTCAAGAGTTCTAAAACCAACAAATGGGGTCCTATTTATAAGCCCTCAAACCCTACTAGCCATTAGGAAGTTTGTGGGGAAATGGACCAATGAGAAGCAAGATGTGAAATAAGCTCGGGCAGATTTTAGACCAGGTTCGGTCGACTGTTCACGTAACGGTAGTCCGAGACACTACAAATGGATTGGTCTGAACTAAGCATACGGTTGACCAAATAGGGTTCAGATCACCATTCACCAACTTCTACTAACTATTTTCAATTTCACCCTATTTAATTTTGGTTCACCGTTCCAAGGTGGACAGTAAGATTGGTTGGGCACTGATTACTCAAGTCCGGTTGACTGTGTCGGTAGACCGAAGTTCGCACGAGTTTTGCTTGACAGCTAAGACTCAAATAGTTGTTGGGTACATCGGTCAAGTGTCACATGTAAATACTCATTGGGCGCCTAAAGCCAAGAAGGACTCAGTTGACCAATAGGCATTCGGTCGTCCAAATTAGGACAGGTCAATTGGGCTCTAAGGTCTCGATTCAAATTTGACCATTGGACCAAAGTCCAAAACCGGTCTAGGGCTATTAGGTCGACCGAAGGTTGTTCGGTCTTCCGTCAGATCATTTCTATAGAACAACCTAAAGCTTATTTATGAGAGGGATTCGGGTAACCGATAGGTATTCGGTGGACCGAACTAGAAAGGTTTCGGTTGACCGTGAAGGGTTCGGTTTACCAAATCTTGACGGGATAGAATCCTAGTGATATGTTTACATTAAACCTTATGGACTCAATAAATACAAAATTACATGTCTTGGTCCAAAGTTTTGATTACAAGTCTTGATGTCTTTGTCCCAATGCTCCTTTCCTTTGTTATCTTGATCAACCTATTAAGATGATTGCAAGTATACACATATGTATGCAACGCATGTAATCGTCTTTGCTCATTTTGATTGATTGATTAAGATCAGTTTGATTAATCATCAAAATTAATATAGATTAAGGCCAAAAAAACCAAGTTCATACAAAATGCGAGTAGAAAAATTTAGATTTGCATACTAAATTGCAACTTGTCATGGAGAGATTGGATTGTGATTTGCCTACTTCTTCAACCCACCGTAGGACCGCTTCTTCCCCGGTCACCACTCCTCCGGTGTAGCTAGTGGTCAGCCCCATCCGACCATCTAATTTTACAGGTGGTTCTCAAGATTTGGCCCCTCGTAGGCGGGCCCTCGCTTGGTAACTTCGAGGATGGCAACAAATGTCATCTATTTGTTGAAGAACCCGAGAGAAGATTGGTGGGACACAAAAAAGTTTATAACCTCTCTAAACACCACTTCAAAGATGTGGAAGCGGGAGTCGTAAAGGTTGCTATGGGGAATTGTTTAGATGCTGATATTCTAGTGCTAATTCCCAAAGAAGAGTTTCTTACGTTGGGCAAAGCATGCAATGGGTTCCTGAGGTGGCCTCGTCATTTAGTAGGGCTTCATGACACACATGAGGTATCTTTTATTTTTGAAAACAAATAAACTACCATTTTGTTAATAATTGCATTTCTAACATTTTTATATATATCGCTATGGTTATTAAAAGCCTCTTGAGCAAAAGATCAAAAACAACCAATGTACGATCAACATTAATTTGCTACCAAATAGGTGCAAAATGTTGTATCAACTAATGCTAGTTAGGGATTCACAAGCATTAACTACCTAACATTTAGAGGAGGAGGTTAAAGAGTTGCCTTCGGATTTATACCTCGTCAAAGAGGATGTTATGTAGTTCTTGGTGATTGATCAATTGTGCATGTAAATTATCGAGATGCAAGTGAAGTAAATATTTTCTTGTGTATAAGATGAAATCTATTGAATAATTTAATCATAATTATAACATAATGTAATTTGTACTCTTGTAGACATCTTTACGACGCAAGAAGGTCAATCTTTCTCAATGATAAAGTATTTCGATTTTTGTGTCCATCTACTTTCATACACCGGAATGACGATAATTCAGGTGAGCTTGCAAATATTATGAAAGAACATGGGGAAAAAATAATATATGGCCCCTTATCATTAAAGGTAACTTTGTTAATTGAAAGTAATTAGAATTTTATTTTGTAATAAATTTCTAATTATATATATAATTAGAGCTCATTGGATGCTTGCTGGTTTATGCCCCGAAGATAATTCTGCATATTGATTTGATCTTTTGGGGTCAATTACACCAAGGTCATCCTTAAAGAAACTTGTAAACCTGTAAGTACGTTTTAATCATCGTATTTGTAATTCGTGTATTTGAGTGAGTATTATCGACTTCATATTGAATAACTTGTGTTACTCAGGACAATGAAGATTTATAGCATGTTTGATGGAAGGACTACCAAAAATATTGGTGTAACTTGGCATGAAATGGGAGTAAGTTTCTTCCTTTTTTATTAATGTTGTTAAGTACTTCAACGTATATTTAGCAAGTTTATATCTTTGTAGTACCACAAGTAGACTATAAATACTGAATGTGGGTACTACGTTATGAGATACATGTAGGAACTCATCGAAATTACACCTGAACTTACATAGAGCTATTTGAGGTAATATAGATCATTTTCAGTGGTATAATTATAGTTTCATTATATACATATTTATATTGTGTACTTGTATTTTCATAGGTTTTCCAAAAGAATTCAATCCCTATTCACAATAGGAGCTCGATGAGACTCGCGAGTGAAGGACTAGCTAATTTATTAGTAACATGTTATTGAACTAACATGTTCTAATATTGAACCACATTCTTTGTAATTAAACATGCAATTTTATTGAACCACATTAGTTGTTGTGAATGAAATTAGTTGAATTTGTGTATGATTGTGTCAGATGAATGTGTTGATGTGACTGGCACTTGTGCAGGATGAATGTGTTGCATGAATTTTGTGTAGGATGATGATATTGATTTCATTCAACATTTATTTAAGGCGTAAGTCATCGGTTCAGATCCGATAAGGGTTTTTTTTCATAAAACTCTAGTCTTTTTTTTAAATTAGGAAGCGTATAGACATAGGTTATTAGATTAGCCAGATGTCTATTATGGGCTATAAACGACGGTTATGAGAGTAAGCGATGTCTATACCTCAGAATAATGTCGACTAGACGCATGAGCGACGTCAAGTCTTTTTTTAAGGATGTAGTCGTCAGTTGGAGGGATAATCGACGCGTCTCTTGTCAACTAGACATTGGCTTTAAGGGATAACCGACGTGTATTCTCTTAGAATAGACAACGGTTGTAAGGGATAATCGACGTGTATCCTCTTAGAATAGACATCGGCCTTTAGTGACTAACGTCTAGGTATAGACGACTCGTGGATAGATGTTGGCTAATGGAATGCCAATAACCGATGTATATAAGTCGTATATTCCATTTTCTGCATTAGTGGAACTATGCCCAATTTTACTTTACAACCGTGAACTTTAAAACATGATAATTACACTCCATGAATTTTCCTTTTGTGTTACTTTGTCCTTTTAAACTTTAAAAACTCATTATTTATCAACCAATTCGACCAAAATTCGAACATATCTGACATCCGATTTAATATGAATTTTAACGTAAATTTAGGATTAGAAATATGTTAGGCATAAAATGTAAAAAAATTAAAAAATAACGACGAATGAGTAGATAAAATTTTGAAATTCAATTAAGACAATGTTAAAAAATAAAAATTCAAGAGACGTTATTGTCATATTCTAAAGTTTAAAAAGTAAAATCAAGATATAATTTAGAACGACAAAGTATAATTAATTCAAAAAATAAAGAGCATAATGTTTCGGTTGCCAACAGTATTTTACTTTACCAACTTCTGCTTCTCCCCCGCAAAACCACTCCTCCCTCCGAGTAGACTCCTCCGATCGACCCAGATGACGCTAGGCCTAATAAATGCGAACCCAGTCGTCCACGCCAAGAAGGAGAGACCCTCCAAACCAGAGGATCTCCTCCGCGCCGTCGCCTCCGACGTCGTCGACGCCCTCGACGTTTTCGATATCCGAAACCTCATTATTTGATTTGATTTAATTCTGTCGCGCAGAAATCGTGTTTTGTTTTGTTTTGTCTTGTTCTGTTTTCCTCGACTCCTCCCGTCAACAAATTCCGTTAGGGACATCAGAGATCCCGAGCATCCCTACTCGCTGGAGCAGCTCAGCATCCTCTCCGAGGAGTCCGTCACCGTCGACGAGAAGCTCGGACGGATCCAGTGAGGAACCTTTTTCAGATTTGGTTTTGACCTTGAGTTTTGGCTTATTAACGATCGAAGGACGTAAATATGTTTTGAAACTCAGCGATATCACAAATTCCAGGGAGTTGCCCCATCCCCTCACCCGACATGATTCTGCCCCTGATTAGAAGCATCTAGTTGGTTTCGGGAAGTGGTGTTTAAGCGACTAGATTGGTTCTAATAATTTCAATTTCCTTTCTATGGGCTGGTAGTGATGTATATTTATGTTGAAGAGGAGAGGTGTTATCTATTTTATGCTATAAAATGAGAATATTTTGACTTATCTTGCTGATAACATGGAGACATGTGACCTTCTTTGAGTATTATTTTTTAATTAATGAAACTTTAAATGATAGGATTGTGAAAGTTTTTATGCAACCCAATGTAATAGACATTGATAAGATCTCTACTTCCTCAAATTTTCCCTAAAAACAAAACAGAACCCACCAGGAATCGAGTTTCGTTGTAGATAATGAAAGGAATATTTATATCTGGTAAGAAGAGTGTAAGCTATCTAGAGGATGACAGATGTGTTATATCTGAAAGGTTCTAATCATCCTTTCAGAATGGCCCTTAAATATGACTGTGAGAGAGATGGATTGATATGGAAGAGGGTGAATGTTATGTCCCTAACCGAGATTAGGAAGTTAATGGAGATTAGGAGGTGTTTTGCATGGGGAAGAGGCGAGCAACAGTGGTCTGGTGATGGGTGAGAGGTGTAGAGTTGCGGGTTACTGTGGAGAAGAGATGGGTTGGGGGTTTAAATCGCGTTTTCTTCTCTCTCTCTCTCATTCTCTCCATTTCACTCATCTTCTCCTTCTTCCAGCTGAGGCGCCGATCGGAGGAGACGAGGACGACGCGCGGGCAGAGGTCGGACGTCCAGAGGAGGCGCGGCGCGTGCTCGAGGTCTACCGGAGGCGACGTGCGTGAGCGAGCTCCGGCGTTTCGTCGTCGTTGGTTGAGGTATGTCAACTTATTAGTGTGGTTTGATGCTCACCCAAGCGTGGGGGAGGCGTTGGTCGGGTCGGGAGAGGTTGGGGACCTCTCCGGCGACGCGTTCTTCGTAAAACCTCGGCTGGCGCGAGGTTGAAGACGACCAACGGTCGACCGGATCCTTCGGGCGGTCGACCGTTTTAGCACTGTTTGCCCGACTTTAACCTTCACCGGTCGGACGATGCCTTGTGGCGGTCGACCGGTAGTGCATTATTGCTGGTGAGTTGGGTTTTTCTGGCTGTTGTCGGTCGACCGGTTCCTTGGGTCGTTCGACCGGAACTTAAGTGTACTGATTATTATTGTATGATTTGTTCGACCGATTTTATATTGCGTTCGACCGATTGCATGTTTGTTCGACCGGTAGTATGTTTACGTTCGACCGTTTGATGACGTAGAATACTAGGTTGACCCTGTTAGTTTTCGGTCGACCGGGACCCCTGAGTCGGTCGACCGATAGATTGGATTTGATGTTGACCAGACTCCGGATTTTGACCTCGTTCGGTCGACCGGTTTTAGACCTTGGTTCGACCGTTGGGGGTTCTGTTTTGAGCGCGGCGGTAGACCGTTATAGGAGTACGGTCGACCGATTCCTTTATGGAACCGGTCGACCGAATCACCTCTTTCGGTCGACCGTTTGGGCGCAGAACAGAATCCCAGGTTCCCTTTTTGAACGCCAACTTTGCCACGGAAACCCGTGTCCTCGCCTTGTGCGTGAGCCGGGAGGTGACGGTGGGTGCGTGATGCGTGCCTGCCCAGGGACCGCCGTTGGGAAGAGTGTGGGTGTTCGGGACGCGTCACCTCCATGTATGGACCGTGACTTGAGATGATTGTTGGGCACTTTGTAGTATAGCAGGCCTGAGGGATCGCGGATCCCAGTGTTGATGTTTGTGCGAGCACACAACTGGCGTTGGGTGAGGTGACTACCGGCCCACGGGCTACGGAGGTCGCTGCCCTGCTTTTATAGCGGCGCGGTTGGTGTTTGCGGCTCGAGGAGCCCGATGACCTGGCAGACTTCGGTCTGGATCTGTCCGATGCTGTGCCGGACTGTTGTGATGTACCACCGAGGCTGTGCCGGTGATGCCGCCGAGGTTGTGCCGGCGATGATGATTGTTGGGCCGAGGTTGGGCCGAGGCTGTGCCGACTTTGTTGTTTTCCTCGGCTGGGCACCTACCGAGATGATGTTGTTATACCTTCCGGGCGACGGCCCCGTTGGTCCCTGTGGCTCCGACCACTGAGATTTGCAGATCTGTATTCTATCGGCGCGCAGGCGTGACAGAGGCTCCCTGCCGAACCCTTGAGTAGTGTAGTTGCGTGTGGGGGGTGCGATGTCGCGTGCTGTAAGACTGCATGTGCCTGCAGTAGGTCTCCTCGGGAGACTCGTTGTTGATTGTCGGACTGATGTCCTGTTTTACCCTTCGGGGGAACTGTTTTACCTTCTATTGATGACATGACATGCTACTAGTATGATAGGTTCATTATGTGATGCATGCATATAGGTGAGTTGGCATACGTGGTTTCCTTCTGGAAACTCAGGCATCGTTGTTATATATTTTCAGGACCGCAGTAGGTTCAGTTGGGTGGTGATCGGCGGGGACGCGCATTTTGGAGTTGGATCCTCTTCTCGGGCTGCTGAGGTCGACATGATTACTTTTTATCTTCTGTTGTCGTTTTGCTGTAATCATGTATCTTTTGATAAACCCTGATGTATTTTGGTGCACCACTTTTATGATTTATGAGAAGTAACAGTCCCACCTTTGATTATTGAGTTGATTGTCTTGATTATTATTATTTTTAAAATTTCCGCTGTTCCGGGATGTTAGAACTTGGTATCAGAGCGGTCGATTCCTATGCGGTTCCCAATGAAATCACCCTTGTAGTAATAAGAAGCATGCATTTTATCTTTTAGCATGCATACATGGCTGAAGTTGTGATTGTTTCTTCTGGCAGATGGCACCTAGGCGTGTGAGGAGTTCTCCACGCGATCGTGATCCCAGTGACGACACATCAGGTGCTCATTGGGACAGGTTGGGCGAGTTTCTGGAGCGTCAGGCAGCTCAGAGCGCCCAGGGCGGAGTGGGAGCTGAGCACGATCGGTTCATGCGTCAGCACCCGCCGACTTTTGATGGCAGGAGGGCCCCAGAGGTTGCGGAGGACTGGATCTTCCGGATGGAGAAGATCTTCCGCGCTATTGGAGTAGCACCAGGGAGGATGGTGGAGCTGGCCACCTATGTGTTCGATGGCGAGGCCGCCAACTGGTGGAGGTCTACGTCCACAGTGTTGTTTGATGACCGTGCAGATGTGAGCTGGGAGGAGTTCTTGGAGGTGTTCCACGAGCAGTACTTTCCCCAGCATGTCAGGGATCAGAAGAGGGAGGAGTTCATGTCGCTCGAGCAGAAGGAGATAACTCTGGCGAGCTACATCAGCAGGTTCAACGCCTTGGAGCGTTATTGCCCAGAGATCTTTGTGACCCCAGAGCAGCGGGCGAGGAAGTTCGTGCAGGGACTGAGACCGCCGCTTCGATCTCGTGTGATCAACAGCATGCCGCGGACCCTTGCAGATGCGGTGAAGCATGCTACGATCATCGAGCAGGACCAGAGGTTGTGTGTTCAGGAGGCGCGGAAGGCGCCAGTGAGCACCAGTAGCAGAGTAGCTGGTTATCACCAGTTGCGGATCAGGGAGGCATTTGTTCAGAAGACAGCCTTCAGGACGCGGTACGGCCACTACGAGTTCTTGGTGATGCCATTTGGACTGACGAATGCACCTGCAGCATTCATGGATCTGATGAATAGGACCTTCCAGCCGTACCTCGACAGATTTGTCGTGGTATTCGTAGACGATATCTTGGTATACTCGCCTGATAGGGAGCAGCATCGAGAGCACCTGAGGATTGTGCTTGGCATCTTGAGGGATCAGCAACTTTATGCCAAGTACACGAAGTGCGAGTTTTGGTTGGATCAGGTGGCTTTTCTGGGGCATATTGTATCAGCGGATGGGATTTCAGTGGATCCGGCGAAGGTCGAGGCAGTGACTCAGTGGAGAGCCCCGACGAGCGTGACGGAGATCAGGAGTTTTGTTGGACTGGCAGGGTATTACAGGCGGTTCATCCAGGATTTCTCCAGACTTGCGTCGCCGCTGACAGCGTTGACGCAGAAGGGCGTCAAGTTCGTTTGGTCCCAGAAGTGCGAGGACAGCTGATTGATCGTTTTATATTTAACCGCAAGTGCACGGCCGCGTTGAAGCGGTGGCAAATACGGGTCGTCCACTGGGAGGTGTGTCGACACTTGGTTCGTGCGAAGGCAAGGGGTAAAGAAAAGAGAAAAGGATTGGTTACACTAAACTACACTACAATGCTAAACTAGAATGCAAAAGGAAATGAAGATAAGCAATAAAACTAAACCCCAAAGGGGGTAGAGAAATAATGTGAACATAAATGAGTGTGTGTTCATTAAGCTCCTCACAACATGTAGTGCATGAAATCATAAAACTACATCCAACTTTGCCTCTACATGAATTAAGATAAGACTACATCATTAAAACATACAAGACAGTAATTGGAATGAAGCTACATGAACTCAAGTATAAAGACTATACCCTACTATGCCTCTACATGAATTAAGATTTCACTACATCATTAAAACATACAAGACATTAGCTAAGGTAAAGGCAACAAGAGCACATACATTACAAATTGTGTTTCCAATATTAACTTCATCCATATCCTAACCTTATCATTCCCCATAAAATAGGTCCACTAATCAAAGCATAAGCTAAGCTTCATTCAAGAGCATTAGCATATCAAAGATAAGAGTGGAGACCCATTAGATGGTTATGGAAATCATATAAAGTTCAATGGATAAAATAACACACACTTAATACACTACATAATTATATCACATATTTCTCCACCCCCCAAATGGGGATGGAACTACTCACTACTCATTACACTACTGATTAGACTAAGTAAAGAAAACATTTAACTAAGATACTAAAATTACTAAACAAGAAATTAAACAAAGTAAAACAACCCACACAAAACAAACAACATAACAAAACAAGATTAAAAGAAACAAATAAACTTTTATTAACAATGACTCACATTGAAGGTAGCATCCTTCTCCACCTTGAGTTATTGCTTCAAGGCTCACTCCTTAGTAGAGAGAATGCCACCAAACAATGGGTAATTACAATGGAAGGTGAAGAGTTCTATTTATAAGCATGGAAAAAGCTAATCCGGGACAATCCCCCGATGTGGGACTAAACCAATACCAAAAATACACTAAGAATACACTAATACACGTGCTACAGAAAACTAGATGGATTCTGGGCTAAATGGACCGCCAATTAGCGGTTCCAGACCGCCAATTGGCGGTCTATAAGGTTTAGATCCGTCTGGTTTTCTTTGTGGGCTTTTCTTGAAGTGTTTCTTGGTCTTAGATGCATCTGGTTGGTTTAGTGGAGCTCCGACCCGAATCGAATTGACAAAATACTCCTCATGATGGTGTGGAGTTTCCTGTTTTGCTCTTAGGTCCTTCTGTCTTACGATCAGGTCCTTCCCCCTTGCATCTTGGTCCCCAGGTCTCACAATTAGGTCCTTTTTTCCTGCTTTTGGGTCCTTTCATGGCTCTTCTCTTCAAACCTCTTTATTTCTGAAAACTAAACATAAAACTCGTCACATAGCATTGCTTAGGTGTAAGATAATGGATATAAGGTACAAATATAAGCATGAAATGATGTCAATCAAATACCCCCACACCTAAGTTTTTGCTAGTCTCGAGCAAAACAAAGAAAGGAAAAAGCATACGAAAAACAAGAAATCCTAACTCACTTTCGTAGGAATCACGGTTGCACTTAGCACGTGCAACAAGCCGTTAAACCTCCTTGTTGCCAAGGAAGAGGAGTGGTGTCTCCTGAGGGTTTTCAGCGGATATACCCACAAAATCCGAACAAGATGCATTAATCAATCTAGCTACACGACTCGTTGGACTTATTTTGTCGATCATGGAATGCGGTAATACTACGGGTCGACTCTATATATGTAATCAGTCCACACACCTAGCCTAATGAGTTATTCGTGAGAGTTAACTAAGGAATTAAGTGAAAGACATGGGCAACCTTAACTTCTGAATGTGAAACAAAGTGTAAAGTCCATTTTGGTTCTTATCTGACTCTTCTTTTCTTTTCTTTTTTTCTTTTTCTGTTCTTTTTTTTTTCTTTTACTTTTTATTAGTTGGAGCTTCATTTTCCCAGGGTCAGGTTCCGTGCATCATTGCCCATGAGGACTTACACTATCACGTACACCTTTCCCCACATCTCCACATAGGGCAATCCCTACCACCCGTGTAACGGGAGTTCAGTCGGCGCATCCCAAGTCAGATGACTCGAAAGCACCAGGCACAAAGTCCCCTCAGACCTACTTTCCCGAGTGATAGGAGCCGTGCGAGAAGAGAGAACACCTACTCACTTATTTCTTATCTACACATGAACCAAAACCCCTACACTAATGTCTCACAACAGGATTTAGAGGGTCCTTGACTACAACAATCTTCCTTAGGTTAACAGACACGAATTATTGACTCACTAGGTTCAGGGTGGACTTCATTAAATGTTTGAGCACTGAAACCCTATGATTACTCACCCCCAAGGGAAAACTGGGGTGCATCCTAACGACTCGATAAATCCTAAAGCCACGTACTAGATATCCTAATGCATTATGTTCAAGACAATTTTGGGAGCTTTCTTTTTACTTTGCCTCTCAACGGTTTTGCACATGCTAAACACACGCAAAACCCACAAAACATTTTCTTTCGAAAACACATGAAGATTTTGAAAGAAATGTGAAACTTTTGAAGCACTAGGCAAGCAAAAGAAGACAAGTCACCCAAGGATCATGGCAAGCAGATATATCGATATTAAATGCAGCACACTAACATGACCCTAAAAATGCAAACAAAAGAAAACAAAATCAAAAGAAAAGACTCGACTATGTACACACGTAAAACACCCCCCACACCTACTTCATGCATTGTCCTCAATGAATGCAAGCAAGATACTACATGGATTGATGCATAAAAAGGAGAGATCTCACCAACATGAAGTACAAAGGGAAGTGCAAGGTCATGTTGATGGACATAACCCGAATTCCCTCAAAACCTGTGAGATGCTAAAGAAGGGATACAAATACGTGAAAGAAATGGAGCCCAAATACACAAGGGTTGGGGCTCACAACAATCGATGCTCACTGAAGGAGTCTTTTATTGTACTCTTTTTTTTTATATAACTATGTACAAACATAAGTTCCCATCTTCATTTGTCAAAAGACATCAAATGGGAACCTCAAGAGTGGGTCAATGCACTTGGAAAGGGAACATGACACCACGCGGGGCCAGAATACGCATGCGTGGGCCCCCTTCACAAAGAGCACCAGATGAAATGAGAGGTTCATGAATTGGACACAAAGGCGTCTCATTCAAAGGATCAAACTGAAAGAGCTTGAACCTCTCAAGAGTTTGGGAAATAAGGGGCAACGGAAGAAAAATATCTCCCGTTGCGGAACTGAAGTTATGATCATCAATCCAAACTCTCCAACCAACAGGCTGGTGGGTCGGAACGAGGTCAAGCACCTCGTTATGCATGTCCAACTCACCAGGAGAACAGGAAGTGGGTCTCATACCCAAGGTATCCTCCAAGGAACTCCTAATACCCTCATGAGCAATGTGGTTGTTTGATGTTCCATCATTTCCAAGATGATCAGGAACAATAGTGAGAGGCAAACTCTCATCAGGTTGTTTGAAGTTGAGGGTACTAGGGAGCTCTTGCTCCACCAGAGGTGAGTCCTTAGGAGGTACAACAATAAGATCATGTGGCTCAAGGGCCACGGGACAAAAAGGTAAGGCACAATCCTATGCCGACTCATAATAGAACTGGTCCAAGTTATTCTCCATTTGAATCGAATCCTCCACTAAGTGATCGTGAATTGAAATGGGAGGAGAGAGAATGATGACCAGCATAGGGAACCTAGGTTTCTCTAGGGTTTCCGACCTCTTTCACCACCAAAAGTCTTGGATTTTCACATCAAAATGGACCCCAAGCCTAGCTCTACTAGTGAGCAGCAAGATGATGGAGATTATGGCACGAAAAGGGATCTCCATCCACCGCCATTGGATATTTCATCCCCAAGCTTGGGGGGTTAAGTTCCCGCACCACCTTTAGGGAGTGTTCAAACTCCCCTAAGGATGTGGAGCAACTTGTTTATGGCTGGCCAAAGGGCACCCACAACCCTTGAGTTCATCCCTCCAGTCATGAAGGGAGGAGAAAAGTTGGCTATGTGTTCCAAGCAAGAAGTGGTCGATGCCTTGAAGAGATAGGATAAGGTCTTAGTTGGCTTTTTCATTGCTTTCAAACCACACTTGCCGACATTGGAGAAGCACCTCCATAAGATGTGGGGCTTGGTGGGGGGTATGGAGGTCATCAAAAGAAGCCAAGGTTTTCTACTTTTCCGATTAACTCTTGGAGAAGATAGGAAGCGGGTGTTTGAGGGGGGAGCATGGTTCATTCGTGGTTCTCCACTTGTGGTTCAAGAATTGGCACCGGATGTGGTCTTGACATGGGCTAACAACACCACCGTCCCCATTTGGATTCGGCTACCAGAGCTCGACCTCTGATTTTGGTCACAAAGAACGTTGAGTAACATTGCTAGTGTCCTTGGGAGGCCGCTATACATGGATGAGCATACTGCTTTGGGGAGACGGCTGGTCTATACAAGGGTGTGCGTGGAAATGGCCCATGATTTCACTTATCCGAGTTGGATGGAGGACCAAGTGGAAGGTACCAACACACAGAGTAAATGTGGAGTATGAATGGAGACCCAGGTATTGCAAGGAATGCATGGAATTAGACCGTGGTGAAGAGAAGTGTCCAAAGAGGAGGATAATCAACAAGCAAGGTGAGGTGCACAAGGAGAAGGCTGAGAAGTGGATAGTTGTGTCTCGGAAGAGTACTGGAAATGGGGCTTGAAAGGTAGAGGAGCAAGGGCGTTGAGGAGGTGAGACATGGAAATGGTGAGACACCTAGCACCATGGGTATTCTGGAGATGGGAGAGGCTACCCAGAGAGAAAGGGAGAGAGAGGCTGGTGGAAGAGATGATAACATGGACACTAGAGGGGCTGACGTGGATGAGAGTGCAAGTGAGAAGGTGACACGTGGGGGGCAAGGTGGGAGGAAAAAGAAGGAAGGAAATAGCATTGCTAGGGTACACATTTGGTCTCCCCAATCCTTGGAAGCAACCAATGAGGAGATGCCATGTCACATGAGAGGGAGTAGTCTTGGAGACAAAATGGGAGTCTCCCAAAAGACCATAACGGATTCTACCATGGATGCAAATAGGAGTAAGCCTATTGGTGTCCAAGAAAAGGAAAGAGGAGTGGGGCAGGAATGTGTTTGCTCCACTTTGGGACAAGCCAATGAGAAAGGACTTGAGTGCACTAGGTTTGAATGGGCTAGTGAGGAGAGGCCAAGTAAGCAAGGTGAGGACAAAATAGAGTATCACATGACTCCACCAAGGTGACACAACTTAGAGAACTATTCTCATGAAGTGGGAGGGGATGTGCACTACCAAATGGGAACATGCATGGGGAAAAACATGTGATGCTTGTTTTACGTGTGTACATAGTCGAGTCGTTTTTCTTTTGTTTTGTTTTGTTTTTTCTTTTGTGTGCACTGTTATGGTCATGTTTGTGTGCTACATTTAATAACGATATATCTTCTTGCCATGATCCTTGGGTGACTTGTCTTCTTTTGCTTGCCTAGTGTTTTAAAATTTTCACATTTCTTTCAAAATCTTCATGTGTGTTGCGAAAGAAAATGTTTTGTGGGTTTCACCCCGGTCTTCCTTCGGGGGGGCGAGTAATCATAGGGTTTCAGTACTCAAACAGTTAAAGAAGTCCACCCTAAACCTAGTGAGTCATTAATTCGTGTCGGTTAATATAAGAAAATTTGTTGTAGTCAAGGACCCTTTAAATCTTGTGAGACATTAAGTGTAGGGGTTTTGGTTCATGTGTAGATAAGAAATAAGTGAGTAGGTGTTCTCGCTTCTCGCACGACTCCTATCACTCGGGAAATTAGGTCTGAGGGGACTTTGTGCCTTGTGCTTTCGAGTCATCTGACTTGGAATGCACCGACCGAACTCCCGTTACACAAGTGGTAGGGATTGCCCTATGTGGAGATTTCGGGAAAGCTGTACGCGATAGTGTAAGCCCTCATAGGCAATGATGCACGAAACCTGACCCTAGGAGAATGAAGCTCCAACTAATAAAAGAAAAGAAAAAGAAAAAAAAGAAAAAAATGGTAATGCAAATAAGAACCTTAATGGACTTTACACTTTGTATCACTTGAGGATGTTGAGGTTGTCCATGTCTTGCACTTAAGTCCTTCATTAACTTTCACGAATGATTCATTAGGCTAGGTGTGTGGACTGATTACATTTATAGAGTCGACCCGTAGGATTACCGCGTCCAATGATCGATAAAAATGAGTCCATCGAGTCGAGTGTCTAGATTGAATAATACATCTATGTTCGGATTTTGTGGGTATATCTGCGGAAAACCCTCAGGAGACAACACTCCTCCTTAGAGACAAGGAGGTTTAACGACTTCTTGCACATGCTAAGTGCAACCGTGATCCCTACGAAAGTGAGTTAGGATTTCTTGTTTTTCGTATGCTTTTCCCTTGCTTTGTTTTGCTCGGGACTAGCAAAAGTTAAGTGTGTGGGTATTTGATTGACATAATTTCATGCTTATATTTATATCTTATATCCATTATCTTTCACTTAAACAATTCTACGTGACAAGTTTTATGTTTGAATTTCAGAAATAAATAGGTTTGAAGAGAAGAGGCATAAAAGGACCTAAAAGCATGAAAAAGGACTGACTTGAGAGACTCAAGGACTAAGATGCAAGATCGAAGGACCTGAATGTAAGATCGAAGGACCAATGAGCAAACAAGAATACTTGACACCATCATAGGGAGTATTTTGGCAATTTTATTCAGGTCGGAGCTCCAGCAAGCAAAGTAGATGCATCACAGACCACCAAAGACATCCAGAAAAGCCCACACGAAACAACAGCCGGATCCAAACAATATAGACCGCCAATTGGCGGTCCAAGGCGGTTTGTTTTGACCCGGATCCGCTAAGATTTCGTAGCGTCGCGTATTAGTGTGTATTTAGTGTATTTCTGGTATTTGTTTAGCCCCATACCGGGGGATTGTCCCATATAAACTTTTTCTATGGCTATAAATATAACTCTTCACCTTCTATTGTATTAACCCATTGATTTGGGCTAAATTGATAAAAGCTACTGGATGTTGGTGGATGGTGATCTGATATATAATCGGTCAACCGAATGTTTAATTCAGACCAATCCTTCGGACTACCATTCCGTTAACGGTCGACCGAATATGCCTCAAAATCTGCCCCAAGCATAAGTCACATCTTGCATTCTCATTGGTCAATTTCCCCACCATCTCTCCAACGGATCTCTAAGATTTGAAGTCTATATAAACTCCACTGTAGAGACACAAACCAACCCTTAACACCCTCTATTCATTACTATCTTTGTGCTCTCAATTCCCAAACCTTCAAAGCTTATTCTTCAACACTCAAGCTTAAACTTCACCACTTGCCTATCCAATTATATATCCATATCCAAGTGTGCTCAAGTATAGAGTTTTAGATTGTGATTCAACTTCCACATCAAAGAATCATCAAGTTGTAAAGCTTCGAGGAAGCTCCCTCTCAGATTGTGAGAAGAGACACGAGCGAGGCGAGGTTGTTCGCGAGGCTCGGAGTTGTAAACGACGTTGATCTTGGCCCGGAACGGAGATCGGTTAGTGGAACCGTAAGCGAGGCTCGGGGGATCGAGCGAGGCTTGCGAGGAGGACTAGGACCGGCTGCGGTGCCGAACCTCTCTTCCCTTAATCCTTCGATTATTATTTTTAATTCTGCATTTATCTAGTGATTAGAGGGACATAGATCCTAACAATTGGTATCAGAGCATTAGGTTGCTAATTTCATTTGTTGAATCGTAATTTAGCATGGCATCTATTTCTAATAATTGTGAAGGATTATCCACATCTACGCCACCTTTGTTCAATGGGTTAAACTATGACTATTGGAAGAAAAGAATGAGGATTTATTTGCAATCAAATGACTTGAAATATTGGACATTCATATTAAACTCATACTCACCTCCTAATGACGATGAAATTGTATCCTTAACTAAACCCAAAATTAAGGAAGAGGCGATGAATTCCCGCATTATGAACATCTTGTATTGTGGGTTAAATGAAGGGAAATACAATAGGGTAAGAGGTTGTGAAAGTGCATATGATATATGACATACATTACAGATGCATCATGATGGTTCAACTAGACTGAAAGAAACTATGATTAATTTTCTCATGCATAAATATGAATTATTTCGTATGTAATCCGGTGAGAACATAAGCGAGATGCGCACTTGCTTCACGGAGATCATTAACTCTCTTAAAGCACTTGGGAAGGACTTTAGCAAGGGAGAAATGCTCAAAAGATTCTCCGGTCACTCACCGACAATTGGGAGGAGAAGACGACCACTATCTAAGAAGCACAAGATCTCACCAAATTGTCGGTCGAGGAGCTTATTGGTAGTCTCATGACATATGAGATACAAATGAAAGACCGCAAGGAGAAGGGAGCCAAGAATCCTTGGTGCTACACGCCATCGCCAATTCGATCAAAGGAGATAGTGACATTGAAGAACAATTGGCGACACAACAATTGAAGGAGTTTCTCAAAGAAGAGAAAGAAAGGAGAAAAAAAGAAGAATAGCAAGAGAAAAGAGAAGAAGAAAGCTCTCAAAGCAACTTGGGGCACTTCAACATCCTCATCAATTGAAGGCAAATTCGCCTCGATGTGCTTCATGGCAATAGAAGATGACGATAGTGAGGTATCTTCTTGCTCTAGTCGCGATTCAATTGATTCAAATAATTCAAATTCATATAATGAACTTCAATGTGAATTCAATAAATTGCTTGAAAAGTTTGAGAAAAATTGTCAAAAGAACAAACTAGCAAGAAAGAAAATCAATGAGCTACAATCTCAAATTGAATCTATCATAAATGAGAAGAATGAATTGCTTGGTAGTCATGATAAAATTTCATTAGACAACACTCATTTGATTGATGAAATTGCAACTCTAAATGCAAAACCTTCATATAGTGATGATATTCAAGATCTAATTGCTAAGAATGTTCAAATACAAAAAGATCTTGAAAGATTCACAAGTGGAAAAAAATGCTTGATATGCTTATTGGTAGTCAAAGACAATCTTTAAACAAGCATGATTTAGGCTATTATGTTAACAACTACAAAAACCATGTTATTCATACTACATTGAATGGAAAGCATTTCTTTGTGAATAAGAGTTCCTCAAGTGTTTAGGAACCTAAGACAAAAATGGTTTGGGTACCAAAAACTAATGTCAAAGGACCCAAGGTTGTTTGGGTACCAAAATGTTCACTTATAGGTATTTAGAAGGAGGAGAATCGGTAGCGATCGGCTCAAGCAATAAAAGATCGATTCCAAGCTTCAAGAAAATCTTTTGGATCGAATTCATAAAGTCGTCGTCACTATCAAAAGAAGATTTGAACCAATACCAATTCTAGGATCAAAAGTTTGGTGACATATTCAATCCTCTTAAACTTTAACATTTGGTTCTAATCTAGGATAGTTGCATGCTTAATTGATATCATACATCATTGCTTTTAGGCCTTAGTGATAGGGGGAGCATATAATGTTATATCATCTAATTAAGGGGGAGAATTATGTAATCCTATACCTTTACATCATATGCTTGTATTGTTTGCAATTGATTTATGTCAAAAGGGGGAGAATGATAATGATTGAGCTTCAATTTACTCATACTATGCATATTGTTAGGGGGTATCTTATAAATGCATAGTTTACATATATGAATAGGGAGCAATCATATAGAAAATGGGAGAACTTAAATTGAATCTCAAGTATTAAGATATAGATTTGTCATCATCAAAAAGGGGGAGATTGTTGGCTTTCTCGCCTTAATCTATGTTAATTTTGATGATTAATTAAACTTATCTTAATCAATCAACCTAATCAATCAGAGTGAGTAGACATGATTACATTCATTGCATACATATTTGTATACTTGCAATCATCTTAATAGGTTGATCAAGATAATCAACAAAATAAGCATTGGGACAAAGACATTAGACTCAAGACTTGTAATCAAAGCTTTGGACCAAGACATGTAATTTCTATTTATTGAGTCCATAAGGTTTTATGTAAACTTGAGCACTAGGATTTTGTCCCCTACCTCATTTGTAAACCGAGCCACCTTCGGTCAACCAAATCATGCCTAGTTCGGTCTACTGAACACCTTTCGGATACCCTAGTAAAACTTAGGTGTTCTCTGAATTGCCCCAACGAAGACCGAACCACCTTCGGTCGACCGAATAGCCCTGGACCGGTTTTGGACTTTGCTCCAAAGGTTGTATTCAAATCGAGTCCGTAGAGTTCAATTGACTTCTCCCACTTCGGACGACCGAATACCAATCGGTCAACCGAGTCCTTCTTGGCTTTAGGTGTGCAACGACTATTGACACGTGGCACTTGACTGTTGTACCCAACAACTATTTGACCTATAACTATCAGCGCAAAACCTGTGCTAACTTTGGTCTACCAAAGTGTACACGGTCAACCGAACTTGAGTAGATCAGAGCCCAACAAAACTTACTGTCCACCTCGGAACGGTGAACCGAATGCAATTCGGTTATCCAAACTTAATTAGGGCTAAATTGATAAAAACTAAAGGTTGGTGAATGGTGATCCGATATATAATCGGTCAACCGAATGTTTAATTCAGACCAATCCTTCGGACTACCATTATGTTAACGGTCGACTGAATATGCCTCGAAATCTGTCCGAGCTTAAGTCTCATCTTGCATTCTCATTGGTCAATTTCCCCACCAACTCTCCAACGGATCTCTAAGCTTTGAAGCCTATATAAACACCAATCTAGAGACACAAACCAACCCTTAACACCCTTTATTCATTAACTATCTTTGTGCTCTCAATTCCCAAACCTTCAAAGCTTATTCTTCAACACTCAAGCTTAAACTTCACCACTTGCTTATCCAATTATATATCCATATCCAAGTGTGCTCAAGTATAGAGTTTTAGATTGTGATTCAACTTCCACATCAAAGAATCATCAAGTTGTAAAGCTTCGAGGAAGCTCCCTCTCGGATTGTGAGAGGAGACACGAGCAAGGCGAGGTTGTTCGCGAGGCTCGGAGTTGTAAACAACGTTGATTGGTTAGTGGAACGGTAAACGAGACTTGGGGGATCGAGTGAGGCTTGTTAGGAGGACTAGGACCAGTGCGGTGCGAAACTTCTCTAACTCCGGTGTCGTCGATTTTGTTGTTTGCATTGTCTCTTCCTTTAATCCTTCTATTATAATTTTTAATTCCGTATTTATCTAGTGATTAGAGGGCCATAGATCCTAACAGGAAGAAGCTTGCTTGAGGGTGAACAAAAATTTTATCCATGGAGGCCCAGATAGGCCAATACGACCCAATGGAAAGGGTGCTGCACTTGGGATGAAGTGTGGAGTTGGGTGAGGGAACCATGTAGGAAAGTACCTTGGGATGGCATGGTATGGCACAAGTTTGCAGTCTTGAAGCATGCACTCACGGCTTGGAGAACATTGAAGGGGCGCTTACTCACAAAGAGGTGAATGATTAAGCAAGGCGCAAAGCTCGACCCAATGTGTGTGCTTTGTGAAGACAAAGAGGAGGACATGGAGCACCTTTTCTGGGAATGTCGATACACGAAGGAGTGTGGAGCTGCCTTCTCAACCTCATGCAGCTCAGCCCAAGCTTGGCGAGCACTCTAGAGAGCGAGGCCATGCGACTATCACATGCGCATGGAAGCCGACTTGACAAGGTGGCGAGAAGGTGGGTGTTTAATGTTATGATACACGAATTCTGGTTCGAGCGGAACCGAAGGATATTTGAGGGTGAAAGGAAACAAATCGGTAGATACCATGACTATAGTCAAAGACATAATTCGGTGTTTGGTAGATAAAGCAAAGAGACTCGCAAAAGATGAAGGAGAAGTGCGACATTTTCATGCCACTTGGAGATAACTCCAACTTCTGATGTTGATGAGGCTGAAATTGTTCATATAGGTTGTAGTGGGAAAGCCGGATATGCATGTGGGATACACCTGCGAACTCAATGGTAAATACCTGAAGCAACAACAAACCATCAACTTCTGAATTATCATGTACACAAGCATATCAACAAAACCAACAAATCAAGCATATCCAATAGCTTCACATTACATTTAATATAACTTAAAGTTGTTTGTTACATACCCTACATTCAGTTGCTTTTGTAACTTACAACACCAAAATAACACAAATAATACATAAAAGTAACTACAAAGACAAGTGATACATAGAAGTTTAATTGAAAACTAATTATTGGGATTGCAAAATGATATTGCATCCCAAGCCTCTTTTTTTGAGTATCCAGAAGCCAGAAGTTTCTTGTAAGTTTGCAACATCTCACAGCCAAGTGTTAGATACTCCTCCAACTTTTCTTGTGGTTGTTCTCCTACTATTCCTGCTTCATGTGTAGTTGCCGGTGCTACTGTCTTCTGTTGTTGATCCTGATCCTGAAGCTGTTGGTGGTGGTGTTGCTTCTGTTTGTGTGAAACTTTGGGGCTTCGACCTACAAATACATTTTTTAAATAAAATACAAACATTAGTAAACTGCAAACCATAAAACTTCTATTGAGAAAGGTACTGGAATGGTTACGCTGGTAATAGTGAATGGGCTCCCTACAAGTTCTTGTTTGATGTCCATTGTTTTGGTACCTCTTGCACCAGTCAGTCCTCCTTAATCTATTCAGCTCATCAATGGGTCACATCCTCTTCTTTCTAGGCCTCCTTGGTGGCTTCACTATGATCCCAGGCTCCTTGCACTTCCAGTGAAGTTTCTCTGGCAGTGGTGCTATGCTCCCACTATAGGCTAGTCTGTACTTGTCCATGTAGTAAAATGAATGGACATAACTTTCCCTAATTGCCCCCTAATGGTTATTATAAAGGTTGCTGCATGGTTACATGGGAGCCCAATTAATTGCCTCTTTCTACATGTGTAGGCCCCGACATCTAACTCTACAATGCATCTTCTACTAGGGATATCTGTTTCCGTTCTGACTTTAAAAGTTCTTTTTACAACAAATCCACCTAAAGTCATTGACTTCTTTTTAAGCCCATCTGCCTCCACTAAGGTGGACCAATCTCCCTTAATGACAACATCTAACTGCTCCTCAACCACATGTTCAGAATTGTTATGTCCACTGTTATCCTCCTCTTAAGGATCATATTCTTCCTCATCTGATCCTAAGGAGTAGTAGAGATCCTCATCTGACTGATCCCCTCCACTATTAGTTGGCTTACTACTGGTCGGTGGGCATTTAGGTACCCCAGAACAACCCTCTCTACGAGATGATTTTATATGAAATGGGGGGACTGAGAAAGATTTGTACTTCTTGTTCTGGTGGAAAGGGTTCTTTGCACAAACTTTTCTTCTAAGGGGGAGTTATGGGCAACCTTAGTTTCGGGAGATGGGAAAAAGTTTGTGGTGGGTTTTGGGAATGGTGTGAGGTCAGGACTAGATAGTTGAAGTCCAGGGAAGATAGTATTGATTGGGATGGCTGGGAAATCACCACTTGCATAGATCTCCAATTCTTTGTTTGGGTTTGGGTAACTAATGACCTTAAATACATCCTCATCACATGCTACTCTCTTAAACTCAAACCTCACCTTCACTGGAATCTAATAAGTGAAACTCATGGTCTCATTTAACCCCCACCTTATGTTAGTAGTAATGTAGGACCTAAGAACTTTAAAGTTCAACTCATCAATAAGACAATAATAGAAACTTGACCTACCTCAAATTTCTGAGGGAATACCCTACCCAACCTACTTACCCATTTCCCACCTTTAAAAATATATAATAGTTCTATGAAGGCCTTTTCCCGTAACAATAAAATAACCACAATAACTAAACAAAAAATTTACCGAGTGTTTCTATACTATTACATATATTTAAATTAGATACTGACAACATTAGGAAACATTAACAACATGCATAACAATTATAGGAAACCGTAACCATAGAAAACCTAACAACAATATGAATTCCCAGAATTGAATGACAGACACTAAAACCCCACGATTAACAACATGCATACAAATTGAAATCAAATCCCCAAATCCTAAACCCCAGAAATCACATCGGTGGACCATAAAACATAGGATAACAACATGCATACAAATTTAGATCAAATCCCCAATTCCTAAACCACAGAAATCACGTTGACCGACCATAAACCATAGGATAACAACATGCAGACCCAGGAAAACCCCCCCAAACACCCAAAACCCACAAATCAATATGCAGGAACGAAACTGTTGGAGTACCTTTTGATTTTGTGCTTTAAGTGGGTAGAGTGTCTCAGTGGCCGTATTTTGCTCGATCGCCTCCACTAAGAACACTATGACAACCAATGGAAATAATATGGGGGATTTTTCAATTCGGGAATGAAATAATTTAGGGGGTTAAGGTTTTGCGACTAACGTGAGATTTTTCAATTTGGAAAGATATTTTATTAATTTCGGACTAGGCTGATTAAGTAATTAGAAATTAGTATGATTACCACCTAATACGAATTAAGCACCTTTCAAATACAATAAACCAATGAAAGTACTACAGGTGGCAGGTTCTAACAGTGGAAAATGAAGGATGCCTAATAGAGTGACATTTTAAAAAAAGTAATGACATTTGGTATATGGGGTGTGCTTTGGAGTGACATATAAGAAAATAAGTGTGGAGTGGTGGTTGTCGGTAATTATAATATTTTATAACAACATGCAAGAAAAAAAACCAAATAAATACCCATGTTGCTACTAAATAAAAAAGAATTAATTACAGTTTGTCAACTGAACACTTGTGCAGAATATTGAATAGTCGTTGCCAAATACACGTTGGTATCCCCTACATGCAACGTCTATAGGTATGTACATCACATTTACGAATAGTCAACGTCTATATCGACATCTAGACGTCAGTTGTTTTAATAACCATTTTAACGACGTGCATTAGGAGATGCCTATTCCCCACGTGTATAAGCGTCAGAGTATAGACGTCGTGTGGGTTGTATAGTCGACGTCTATTTCCCATGCATATTGATGTGGGCGTATAGACGTCACATGTTCTTTGTAGCTGGCGTCCATTGGTCTTATATTAAGGACAAACTGTTTCATTAATCTTTTATCCCGACGAACTCTCGACCCCAACCAAACCCTAACCCCCTCCGCGATCAATCTTCAACCAAACCCTAGCCACCTATGTAACCTCCTCCACCACCACAGCCACCTCGATCACCCTCCTCCAAGACCCCCGACCTCTTCCACCACCGCAACTACCTTGTCTTTCGCGACCTCTACAACCATGTCTGTGTTGCCATCACGATCTTAAGGTACATTATCATGCCTTGTTCGATTCTCCGCCCGATGATTCTTGTTTATTTTTTATTGCAAAAAACATAATAATAGGATAATAATTTCTTGTTTGAATTTGGAAGTGAGATTAGATGTTGATGCAAGTAGGTTTGGTTCATTAGGTTATACTATTGTTCTCTTGTGAGGCACCAATTTCTAATAAAAGGAATAATAACATTTGGAAGTGAATTTTTTCTTTTATTTTTATTTTTTTGGATATTGTTAGCAGTTGTGAAAGAAACAAATGAGTTTGGAGTTGGAAGAAAGGTTGGATTTTGATGATGGTGGTGTGAGATTTTTGGTGGTATTTAAAAAAATTGTCACAAAAATTTATCTCTCATCAAATTCATAGGTTTTCTATAAATTAGCACATGCATATTGAAAAAGAAGCACATCTTCATCATCAAAGTATGTAGAAGTCTCCTCAATTTTCATATTCATATATTATAAATTATTGTGTCCTATTAATTTTCACGTTAGTTGTCAAAATGGTGCACAATATGATACTACCATATTAACTGAACCATATGCTTGAGAAATGTAGACTAGCTGATCATACAATACAAGCACTCTTGAATTTTGATATCGGAAGATTTAATTTTTTTGTAACACCCAACCTGGATAAGCATGGTTGGTAGATTTTTAATTATGAAAAAAATGATCAATGCAATATATTGTGATTCCTGAATTATCGTAAATCTTATGAAATATATTAGTTTGATACTATTATGTTTAGCCAAAACTGGAAGGCAAAAATCTTATGCAATTATAACTTGTTATAGCCTAAGAGATAAGAATACATGTTCGATCTAATCCACGCTTTTGTTATGTTTTAGTTTAACATGAAATATTAAATTTTGGACATAAACAATTCAATTTAGTTCATGATTTAGTTTAGTAAATGTTTATTTATGTTTAATGTTTATTTATGTTTAGTTAAATATTCATTTATGTTTAGTTTAGTTAAGTGTTTATTTATGTTGGAAAAAACTTAGTTTGTTTAGTTAAATGGTTATTTATGTTTAGTTTGTAGTAGCTCATCAACCTTTAACAAAATTGGCCTTTAATAACCTATAACAAATGATTAAACAATATTTGCTAAGTCATTCAGCATATAGAACTTTCCAAGCATGTAATCATCGTATTTATTTTTTTCTTTTATGACTTCTGTCCTAGATTGCTGACGTAAGGTACGAAATCTTTCTCACTCATCATTCATTAGAAAGCACACATTACTTAGTAGGATTGCATTGAAACAAGAGAGTGAGTGATTGTTTGGTGTGTTGTTTGTTAGATTAAGGTATGAAAAACACCTAGGGGCAGTCACCTATAGGAGAAAAAGTGGGGGATTTCATCACCCTTTTCTTAGCCCAAACACCACATAATAAAAAAACTTTAATAAAATCAATTTAGACGTTGACCCCTAGGATTTCCGAACGCATTGAGGAGAGGAAACTGTTTAAGACCTTGATGGCCTGAACTTCATTGCCCATCTAATCTCGTAGAGATTTTAGGAACGTCCAAATTCTTTATTTCCTACATAGTAGTTGTCCTCGGTGGGACCTCGAAGTTAGGCGTCGTCTAGTGCTAAGGACCTATAGTGGACTTTAGGCTTGCTTTTTGCCTTGATTGCTTAGTTAGGTTTCTAACCTTCCTTATTCTCACACTAGATTAAGGACTTCATCTGCTTTCTCCTGAGTCATTCTTTTCTCATCTTCATGTCTCTGGATCTTCTCATCTACAAACACCTTGTCTTACATTGAATTTTTTCTCGCTTCAATAATAACTATCATTTTTCTTAATGTTTAGATTGAAATGGATCGAGATTGGATTCTTTCAAACCGATTGAGTTGATGAGTATGAGAACAGAGTGAATATGTTCTTAGAGGTTGCCAAAAATGATTCAAAGAATAGTAATGACAGAGACTTGGCATATTGTCCATGCAGTAAATGTCATAATACGTTAGTGTTGAGTTTTTGGAAAATAAAAAATCATTTGTTAGAGAAAGATTTCGACACAAGTTACATACAGTAGATATGACACGACAAAAATGAATCATTTAGTTGTTCCAAGAATGATGCGGACAATGTAAGTGTGGGAGATCAGTTATAGGACATGGTTCAGGATATAGCTGAAAACCTTTTGTCCAACTCCAATTTACTTGGTAGTTTGTTAAGTGACAATGAGAAGTCGTTGTATAAAGGTTGCACTAAATTTACTAGATTGTCAGCAGTGTTGAAATTATATTATTTAAAAGCAAGAAATGGTTAAACCAATGTGAGTATCACATCACTATTGAAGCTATTGAAAGAGATGCTTCCGGATGATAATGAGTTGTCGGATAGAACTTATGATGCTAAACAAGTGTTGTGTCCTGTGAGAATGGAATATAGGAAGATACATGCATGTCTGAATGATGAATATTGTATAGGGATGAGTTTGAAAACTTACATTCCTACCCCAGGTGTAATGTTTCACGATACAAAATGAAACGCAGTGGACCAAAACACAATGTAAATGGTGATTATTTGAAAACCAAAGATCCTTTTGCTAAAGTATTGTGGTATCTTCCAATAATACCAAGACTTAAACATTTATTTGCGCGTAACAAGGATTCCAAAAACTTGATATGGTATGCTGATCATGAGAAACCAAATGATCAGTTGTTACGTCATCCGACATATTCACCTCCGTGCAAAAAAGTAGATCATGACTTTCCTTTGTTTAGTGAAGAATCCAGAAATCTATGACTTGGACTTCGTACTCATGGAATGAATCATTTCGGTAGTCTGAGTAGCATTCATAGTTCTTGGCCTATTATGCTTGTAATTTACAATCTCCCACCGTAGTTATGCATGAAACACAGACATATTGTGTTGTCCTTAATGATTTTTGATCTGAAGCAACCTGGAATTGACATAGATGTGTATTTAAGACCCTTAATTGATGACCTAAAGAGATTGTAAGATGACGAAGAGTCATTTTTATGCTTATCGTCAGCAGTCATTTGTAGTACGTGCAATGATTTATTGCACGATTAATGACTTTCCCGTTTCTGGTAATATGTCTGGATATTCTGTTAAATGTCATAAAGCTTGTCCAATTTGCAAAGATAATACATGCTCCTTGCAACTTGTTAATGGTTCTAAAACAGTCTATCTTGGTCATCAGAGATTTTTTCCAAACTCACTTTCTTATCGTAGGTTGAAGAAGGCATTTAACGGAAAATAAGAGTTTTAGAATCCGCCAGTTGAAATCAACGCCGAAAAGGTGTATGAACGTTGAATGTGAATTTGGAAAATCGTACAAACAAACAAATGACAAATGTTCTTGAAAAAAAGGATCCATATTTTTTGATCTTCCTTACTGGAAAGCCTTAGAAGTTAGACATTGTATTGATGTGATGATGTAGAAAAAAATATTTGTGATAGTCTTGTTGGCACTCTGTTAAACGTACCTGGTAAGACAAAAGATGGATATAATGCTACACTTGATCTTGTTAACCTTAGTATACGTGCAAGGCTGGCACCAGAGAAGGTGGGACACCGTAGCTACTTACCTCTCGCTTGTTATACGTTATCTAGAAAGGAGACACGCATTGTCTGTCAGTGTTTGCATGTTGGGTTTCCACAAGGTTATTCTTCAAATATTAGTTGTCTTATTCTTATGAAGGATTTGAAACTTGTGGGGATGAAGTCTCACGATTGCCACACTTTAATGCAGTAGTTGTTTTCTGTAGCATTGAGATCTATACTACTGAAACATGTTAGACATGCCATAATAAAGTTATGTTCATTTTCAACAAGATTTGTAGTAAAGTGGTCGATCTCGTGCAGTTAGATCAGTTATAGAATGAAATCATGGTCACTATCTGTTGTTTGGAGATATATATTTTCCATCTGCTTTTTTTGACATTATGATTCATCTAGTTATTCATGTGGTTAGAGAAGTTAAATTGTGTGGACCATTTTTTAAGGTGGATGTATCATTTCGAACACTATATGAAAGTGTTGAAATGTTATTGTAAAAATCATCAAGGCCAAATGCTAGTATTGTTGAAAGATACATAGTTGATAAGGTTATCGAGTTTGGCACTGGATACCGCACAAACACTAAAAGTATTGGCCTTCCTAACAATTGTTGTGATGAATGTTCTGATGGTAAAGGGACGCGTGGGATGAAAATGCTAAATCGAAATGATGATAACTTAATGATAGCATATTTCTATGTGTTGTGCAACTCTAATGAAGTTCAACCTTATGTAAATGAACACATAAATCTTTTAAAAGAAACAAATCCTTTATGGAGTGATCAACAAATTAATAATTAATAGCTACAATAAGAATTTCATCTCTTGGTTCAAAAACATTATTTACAAGCGTGATGTTTCAGAAACAATATAGTGGTTGGCCTATAGTTTGCATGTGGCTATGATATCAATGGATACTCATTCTACACTATTTTTGAAGATGTTAAAAGTATTGTTTCAGATAGTGGGGTCACTTTAATAGTAGAGGTTTTGCATGTGTCTAGTTTTAAAGATAAGAATCTTGTATATGCCGACAAGTCCTATTAAGGGGTAATTGAAGACATATGGGAGCTGGACTTTGTTAAATTCAAAGTGTTTGTATTTAAATGTAAGTGGGTTGACAATAAAACTGGAGTTCAAGTGGATGACTTGGGGTTCACATTAATTAATTTTTCGAAAGAATTATTTAAAGGAGAACCTTTTATTTTGGCCTCCCAAGTGAAACAAGTCTTCCATGTGGTTGATCCGTGTGATAAGAAACGGTCAGTAATTTTAGAAGAGAAGAAAAAAAATTATCTCAGATGGTAGTCACGTCGAGTATGAAGGGACACCACCTTTCTCTAAGCAAGTACCCGAGTTGAAGTCACTAGATGACTAAATACATGTTGAGATGTTAATCGCAAGAGATGACCACGGTAAAGGTATATGGATTGAAAATCCATTAAGGAAAAAATCCTAAAGGTGAATTGTAATTTTCAATAATAACCATCGAATGTTTTGATTTTACTTTTTAATGTCTTCATTTTAATTTTTATAGTATCATGGCTCCAAAAAAGAAACCCACTCCATTAGAGTCTGAGGTCTCGAAGATTTATAGTTCACGAGGTCCTACTCTCATGAACGAATTCGTGGGCAAAAGGAATAAAGATGATAAAATTACGATCCAGTTTGATAGACGTCTTGAGGTGATAGGCATGATGTCTGATCACTGGTATAGTTATGTAGAGAAACTAGCAAGTTCCAAAGTAGACATATGTTTGTCGAAATGGAGTGACGGTTATGAGAAGCTTAAAGACACCATTTGGGATGACATGCGGGTAATGAGTCCATTATAATGTTCTTTAGTTTTAGTCAAACTTTTAATTTATAGGAATTGAAAATGTTAACGTGTTATAAGCAAGTTATGAGTTCCAATCCACGAACACTTCAAAGAAAAAGTGGATGAGATACGTTGTGGTCTGTTGGAGGGACTTTGATTAGTAGCATATCATGCATCATATTCCTGCTATATATACTTTATTTTACCCCAAAATTGTGCTACTCGAATGTTGTAGTGTTTTAGGTGTTAGGTAATAAAGAAGAGAAAAGAGAATAAAAAGGACCTGAATGCAACAAGAATGGACTGAATTGAAGACTTCTAGACCCATTTGTAATGCACAAGGACTTCATCGCAATCAGGAAGGACCCAAGTGAAACCCGGAAGGACCTCATGGTGAAATGCAAAGTATTGTGACAAGTGACTTGAACCAAATCACTATATCGCTAATTAAACTGAAATCGGTTCAAGACAGTGGACCAGGGCTTCACCCAACGTACACATTACAACATTTAAGCTCCTGGAAGAAATCAGGATCGATCAAGCGCAAACAATCCGCCAGTGGTGGGTTTGGATCCGCAACTGGCATATCATGTTGCTCCAATTGATCCCAAATTTCTACCATGGCTCGGACTTGATTAATTGGGTGCACCAGAGTATAGAGAAAGTTATGAAACCGTCAAATTGCTCCCATATCCATCCAAACCCTTATTTCTTCTATAAATACCATTGTAATCCCTCCTCTCCACCTCTTCTTCCTCTTTCCCCCATTAGAGTAGGTTTTAGTTTCCTATTTTAGCAGTGTAATAAGGGCGTCGGAGAGGAGCAAACTTTGTATTTTTATTTCTTAATCTACTTTAGTTCTTGTTCTTTATGTTGATGTTTTCCATTTTATGCATGTTACTTTTTGTTTGATGCTTGTTTAATCTAGTCTTCTACATTTCTTTCATGGGTTTATGTTCTTTTCATACTTTCTTTCGTGTAGAGATGAGTAGAGAGTAGTCCATCCCCATAGGAGGGTGGAGAAGAAGGTGATTTGATCAAGTCATGGATTAGTGTGTGTGTGTGTGTGTGTGTGTGTGTTAATCTTAATCCTTTGAGTCTTACATGATTTCCATAACCATCTAATGTGATTTCACTCTTATCTTTGATGTGCTAATGCTCCTGAATGAAGCTTAGAACAAGCTTAGATTAGTGGGCCTATTTTATGGTGAATGATGATGTTAGGATAAGGATGAAGTGGAAGAGGGAAACAAGACATGTGCATGCATGTGCTCATGTTGGCTTTATCCTAATTAATGTCTTGTATGTTTTAATGATTGTGATAAATCTTATTTCATGTGGAGACATAGTTGGATTAGAGTCATTATGCATGTGAACATATTTGCTTCATTTCAATTATTGTCTTGTATGTTTTAATGATAAGGTTTTATCTTATTTCATGTGGAGGCAAAGTTGGAATTGAGTTTTATGGATTTCATGTATGACATGTTTTGATGAGCACGTTTGAACACACACAACACATATTTTCGTAGTCACATTCCTTCTCTACCCCCTGAGGGGTTTAGTTTTCATTGATTGTTTTTTCGATTTCCCACGCATTGTAGTTTAATTTTGATTACATCTCTCTCTTCTTCTCCCCCACTCGAGTATCGTGAATCCGATTCACATGCGCTCCCAGTGGACCAACCTGTACTTGCCACCACTTCAACGTGGTCGTGCACTTGCGGTTATTTTAACTGATTCAATCATGTTTTTGGTCCGTTGCCGGGGAGCGTCGTTTTCGTAGTCGAGTTTGCCATTTCGGTAGGGTTTTTCTTTGTTTTTACATTTTTGTTTTTGTTTTGGGTACTGGAATGGAGTCACAAGTGAACAGGAGGACCTAATGGGGCTTAGAAGCACAGTGCTGAATTCTAGTGACCTGATTCCCTAGAAGATCCGCCAGTAACAGATTTCCATCCGTCAGTGGCGAATTTGGTGAGGCATTTCGATTTTGGCTTCAAGTGTAGCTTCTTGTGCCTATTTCTAGTTGGGTCCTTTCACGGTTGATGCAATGCATGCTCTGTTTTAGTGTCATAAATTAATTTGGCTTGCATGACCCCTTGTTAAGACAACTTCGACCATAAAACACAAAGCAAAAGATTAGACTTGTTGTCATCTAGGTCATGCATCATTTGTAGACCATGCTCGCATTTGTCTTTTCTTTTCTTTAAATTTTTGTTGTCGATTGCATCCGATCTCTCATTCACACATGTTTAGATCATGCATTAATTAGTAAGGTGCATTGTAACAAGAGTGAGGTGAGTGCTTGTTTGGTGAGTTTCTTGCTAGCCTACGATTTCAAAACATCTTTAAGGGGAAACTACAGTCTTAAAGATAAGGTGGGGGATTTCAACACCCCTCCCTTAGCCCCACAAACCACACTCAAGTGAAGTCTCAATCTAAAATCAAGTAGACATTGGCCAATAGGAGTTGGGCGCATTAGGAGAATGATCCGGTCATGACCGTCATAACCTGATCGGCGTCGCCTATTTTGTCGGTAGCAGGAGAGACGAGATCTCTGGATCTTGGCTCACTTGCTGGGCTCTGTGTTCTTTGTCGTAGGGAGGTGAGGCATGTTGAGGCCGTGTGAGCTTGAAGTAAGGCGTCGTCTAGCTTAAGGATCCATAGCCCGCCTAAGCTTGTTTGAGCCGTATTTGCTAGACTAGGCTTCTACCCTCACCCTCTACCCATGGTAGTTTTAGGGATTCTTCCATTCTCTTCTGAGTCATCTTCTTCTCACATACCTCTACGTTCTAGTCTCCTCCCGTTTTACACTCCGTTAGCGTTTTAGGGTCGAGTCGAGCACTTTTTGCGAGCTTGGCCTCGTGGTGGTAAGAGTGGTCGACTCAAGAGTTCTTTGTTGAGATGGACGGTTACATGGCCGACCATCCATTTCATTGTTGAGACCATGACTATTCTCTCTGGTATTCCGGACCCATGCAACCTGGGGTGCCTCAGACAAACACCCCGTATGGTTGGGAAAATCTTAGTTGTGTGGCTGAGCAATCTTCAAATTGGGGTAATATGAGAGAGGGCACCGACTACTAGACCATCATCTAGTTATGTCGGGTCATATGTTGGTCAACAAATAAAGACATTAGAACAATCTTTGGCCTCTTTCATTCGTACGATAGACAACATGAGTGCACCGGTGGCTCCAGTAGCCGTACCGTGTGACTGTTGTGGGTTGAGTGGTCAAATTATCGAGGAATGTCTTTATGTTACCGCAGAGCCTATGTATGAGTATACATTTTCCCAAAATACTCAATTGTGACCTTTATGCATCCGCGTACAATCCAAGATGGATGGATTCATGGGGAGACAATATTGATTCAAATTTTTATACATCGTACCTACCCATTATTCTCCTCCCCAATACCCACATCCCTACCGGCCACCACCCATGACCACATGGACTAATTCTCAGCCTATTTACACCCAATCTACGAACTGTGACAATCAAAATTTGAACTTCAATGTTGACCCCAAACTTGATTCCTTAAAACAAACTCTCCAAACGTTAATGGAAACCACTCAAAATTTATTAAAGTTCAATTTGAATTCCTTGCAAACTATGGAAATGCAAGTGAGTCAAATGACACAATAATTAAATGAATGTGAGGAGGGTGACTTGTATCACTAACATGAGGATTCATCTTTTGATATCGAACCACCACCATATCCACAAATTCAAAGCACAATCTTCCAAAGTCAAACTCCTAGTCAGTTTGAGGGAGTTAGGGTTTCAATTCACGACACTTGATGGGGGATTCAATTAAAATTGAGAATAACATGGACCAACTTCATTATGAGTTGGCACAAGATTGTGGCTTATCTTTTTGTCCCGTGGACCTTCAACCACATGATTTTATTGTTGTGTCTCTTAAGGACTCACTTGTGGTGGAGCAAGAGCTCCCTAGTACCCTTAATTTCATACGTCCTCATGAGAGTTTGCCTCCCACTATTGTTCCTGATCATCTTGAAAATGATGGAACATCAAACAAGTACATTTCCAATGGGGGTATTGGGAGTTCCTTAGAGGATACCTTGGGTAAGGACCAACTTTGTTCGCCTGGTGAGTCGGACATGCACAATGAGGTTCTTGATCTTGTTCTGACCCACCATCCTGTCGGTTGGAGAGTTTGGATTGACGATCATAACTTCAGTACCACAACGGGAGAAACTCTTCTTCTGTTGCACAATATTTCCCAAACTCTTGAGAGGTTCAAGCTCTTTCAGTTTGATCCTTTGAATCAGACGCTTTTGCGTCCAATTCATGAACCTCTCCTTTCATCTTGTGCTCTTTGTGAAGGGGGAGGGGGTACGCATAAGTATTTTGGCCCCACGTGGTGTCATGTTGCCATTCCAGGTGCATTGACCTACTTTTGAGGTTCCCATTTGATGTCCTTTGACAAATGAAGATGTGAACATATTTTTGTATATAGTTATATTTCAAAAAAAGAAAAAAAAAGAACGAAAGAAATAAAAAAAGACTCCACCAGTGAGCAATGATTGTTGTGGGCTCCAACCCTTGTATATTTAGACCTCATTTCTTTGACGTATTTGTCTCCATTCTTTAGTATTTCACAGGTTTTGAGCGACATTAGGGTTTGTGTCCATCAACATAACCATGAACTTCTTTTTGCGTTTCAAGTTTGGTGAGGTCTTTACTTTTTCATGCAAAATTTATGTAGTATCATGATTGCATTCATTGAGGACAATGCATGAAGTAAGTGTAGGGGGTGTTTTACGTATGTACATAGTCGAGTCTCTCTTCTTTTGTTTTGTTTTCTTTTGATTGTATTGCTAGGGTCATGTTAGTGTGCTGCATTTAATATCGATATATTTTCTTGCCATGATCCTTGGGTGACTTGTCTTCTTTTGCTTGCTTGGAGCTTTAAAATTTTTATTTCTTTCAAAAAATCGTCATGTGTTTGCAAAAGAAAGTGTTTTGTGGGTTTTGCGTGTGTTTGGCATGTACAAACCGTTGAGAGGCAAAGTAAAAAGGAGGCTCCCAAAATTGACTTGAACTTGATGCATTAGGATATCTAGTATATACCAACTTTAGGCTTTATCTAGTCGTTAGGATGCACCCCGATTTTCCCTCGGGGGTAGAGTAATCATAGGGTTTAGTACTCAAACAAATAAAGAAGTCCACTCTGAACCTAATGAGTCAAATAATTTGTGTCTGTTACTATAAGGAAGTTTGTCGTAATCATGGACCCTTAAACTCCTCTTGTGAAATCTTAAGTATAGGGGTTTTGGTTCATGTGTAGATTATAAATAAGTGGGTAGGGTGTACTCTCTTCTCGCATGGCTTCTACCACTCGGGAAAGTAGGTTCGAGGGGACTTAGTGTCTGGCGCTTTCGAGTCATCCGACTTGGGATGCACCAACCGAACTCCCGTTACGCAGGTGGTAGCGATCACCCTATGTGGAGATGTGGGAAAATGTGTACGTGATAGTGTAAGTCCTAATAGACAATGATGCATGAAATCGGACCCTGAGAGAATTACACACCAACTAGAAAAAACTAAAAATGAAATAAAAGAAGAAAAAAAGAAAAAAATGGTAATGCAAATAAAAAACCTTAATGGACTTTGCACTTTGTATCCATTAAGGATGATATGGTTGTCCATGTCTTTCATTTAAGTCCTTAATTAATTTGCACGAATGATAAATTAGGCTAGGTGTGTGAACTTGATACGTATGTATAGTTGGCCCGTAGTATTACCGTGTCAAATAATCAGTAAAAATGAGTCAATCGAGTCGTGTTGCTAGGTTGACTAATGCATCAATGTTCGGATTTTGTGGGTATATCCACTGAAAATCCTCAGGAGATACCACTACTCCACCTTGGCGATAAGGAGGTTTAACGGTGTGTTGCACATACCAGTGCAATCGTGATTCCTACGAAAGTGAGTTAGGATTTCCCAGTTTTTCGCATATTTCACTTTATTTCATTTTTCCCTTTCTTTGTTTTGCTCGGGACTATCAAAAGGTAAGTGTGGGAGTATTTGATTAGTAGCATATCATGCATCATATTCATGCGATATATCCTTTATTTTACCCTAAAGTTGTGCTACTCGAGTGTTGTTGTAGTGTTATGACACATGACCTGAACCAAATCAATATTTTGCAAAATAAACTCAAATAGGTTCGACAGTGGACCAGGGCTTCACCCAACGTACACAATACAACATTTAAGTACCCAAAAGAAATCGAGACCAATCGGGCACAAACAATACGCTTGTGGCGTATTTGGATCCGCCACTAGTGGATCATTTTTCTCCAATTGATCCCAAATTTCTACTGTGGCTCGGACTTGCTTAATTGGGTGCACCAGAGTATAGAGAAAGTTATGAAACCATCAGATTGCTCCCAGATCCATCCAAACCCTAACTTCTTCTATAAATACCATTGTAATCCCTCCTCTCCACCTCTTCTTCCTCCTTCCCCCATTAGAGTAGGTTTTAGTTTAGTATTTTAGCAGTGTAATAAGGGGGTCGGAGAGGACCAAACTTTGTATTTTTATTTCTTAATCTACTTTAGTTCTTGTTCTTTATGTTGATGTTTTCCATTTTATGCAATTTACTTTTTGTTTGATGCTTGTTTAATCTAGTCTTCTACATTTCTTTCATGGGTTTATGTTCTTTTCATACTTTCTTTCGTGTAGAGATGAGTAGAGAGTAGTCCATCCCCATAGGAGGGTGGAGAAGAAGGTGATTTTGATCATGTCATGGATTAGTGTGTGTGTGTGTGTGTTAATCTTAATCATTTGAGCCTTACATGATTTCCATAACCATCTAATGAGATTTCACGTTTATCTTTGATGTGCTAATGCTCCTGAATGAACCTTAGAACAAGCTTTGATTAATGGGCCTATTTTATGGCAACTGATGATGTTAGGATAAGGATGAAGTGGAAGAGGGAAAAAAGACACGTGCATGCATGTGGTCATGTTGGCTTTATCCTAATTAATGTCTTGTATGTTTTAATGATTGTGATAAATCTTATTTCATGTGGAGACATAGTTGGATTAGAGTCATTATGCATATGAACATATTTGCTTCATTTCAATTATTGTCTTGTTTGTTTTAATGATAAAGTTTTATCTTATTTCATGTGGAGGCAAAGTTGGAATTGAGTTTTATGGATTTCATGTATGACATGTTTTGATGAGCACATTTGAACACACACAACACATATTTTCGTGTTCACTTTGTTTCTCTAGCCCTGGGGGTTTAGTTTTCATTGATTATTTTTCGATTTCCCACGCATTGTAGTTTAATTTTTGATCACATCTCTCTCTTCTTCTCCCCACTCGAGTATCGTGAATCTGACTCACACGAACTCCCTGTGGACCGACTCGTACTTTCCACCGCTTCAACGTGGTCGTGCACTTCCGGTTATTTTAACTGATTCAATCAGACTTCATGACAAAGTAAACAAACAAGTGGATTTTTGGAGAGTATCAGGACAGAAATCTATGTGCTTACTATAGCTTCATCACTCTGAGTACATGGGCTCAATACAAAAAAGCAAGAGAGACCCTGGAGTTTCAGGTAACTGAGTTTAATTTAGAATATGAACTTATTAGGTTATTGCTTTAAATGATATTGTATAAAATTAGTTGTAGTCCCTCCAAGCAAAAAACCAAGAATGCTGATCTTCTAACACGTATCTTCATCGTATGTCTCAATCAGGATACCAAAATTAGAAGAACAAATGATGGCCAAAAAATCGCCCGGAAGAAACAACAAGCAATTGACTATGGTATGAGTGAGGAGCAAGCAAGCAGTTTGTCTCCTCCTTCCCCCATAGCTTGATGTGATTCTTAGAAGAGCGCGAAGATAAACTCCAAAGGGAAGTATGCCACAAGCAAGTCGCAAGAGGTCGGTTCGATGATAGTAAGTTGTATCACTTGTATGTTATTACATCATATTCTAAAAATTTATATTTTTCAATTGTTTGTAACAAAAAAAATTACAACTTTAGGACTCTTTGAAGTTGAGAGAATCCCAATGCAAATTTATTTCAGATGGTTGGAATGACATTCTACGTGTAGCCTTGGCAAATGACGAGCATCCCAGTCGTGTACGGGGCTAGAGACTAGGGTTGGACTAGGACAATACTACAGAAAAAACTAATCGCTCAAGTTCGTTGATAGATCTGTTAGGATCTATGGCTCTCTAATCATTAAACTAATTGCAGAATTAAAACACTAATTGAAGGATTAAGAGATGAGACAATTGCAAACCACAAAATCGTCCACACCTAAGTTTAGAGAGGTTTGGCACCGCACCCTGGTCCTAGTCCCTGCACGCAAGCCTCGCTCGATCCCCCGAGGCTCGCTTATGGTTCCACTAACCGAGCTCCGTTCCAGGGTGAGATCAACGTCGTTTACAACACCGAGCCTCGTGAACAATCCTCGCCTCACCCGTGGCTCCTCTTACAACTCGAGAGAGAGCTTCCTCGAAGCTTTACAACACTTAGTGATTCCTGAATATGGAAATGGAATCACAATCTAACTAACACTCTATACTTGAGCACACTTGGATACTGATATGGAATGGATATGCAAGTGGTGAAGTTTTGGCTTGAGTGTAGAAGTATAAGAGCTTGAAGATGAAAAGGATTTGACTTTGAGTATAGGATGGATAGGAAGTGTTCAAGAGTTCTAAAACCAACAAATGGGGTCCTATTTATAAGCCCTCAAACCCTACTAGCCATTAGGAAGTTTGTGGGGAAATGGACCAATGAGAAGCAAGATGTGAAATAAGCTCGGGCAGATTTTAGACCAGGTTCGGTCGACTGTTCACGTAACGGTAGTCCGAGACACTACAAATGGATTGGTCTGAACTAAGCATACGGTTGACCAAATAGGGTTCAGATCACCATTCACCAACTTCTACTAACTATTTTCAATTTCACCCTATTTAATTTTGGTTCACCGTTCCAAGGTGGACAGTAAGATTGGTTGGGCACTGATTACTCAAGTCCGGTTGACTGTGTCGGTAGACCGAAGTTCGCACGAGTTTTGCTTGACAGCTAAGACTCAAATAGTTGTTGGGTACATCGGTCAAGTGTCACATGTAAATACTCATTGGGCGCCTAAAGCCAAGAAGGACTCAGTTGACCAATAGGCATTCGGTCGTCCAAATTAGGTCAGGTCAATTGGGCTCTAAGGTCTCGATTCAAATTTGACCATTGGACCAAAGTCCAAAACCGGTCTAGGGCTATTAGGTCGACCGAAGGTTGTTCGGTCTTCCGTCAGATCATTTCTATAGAACAACCTAAAGCTTATTTATGAGAGGGATTCGGGTAACCGATAGGTATTCGGTGGACCGAACTAGAAAGGTTTCGGTTGACCGTGAAGGGTTCGGTTTACCAAATCTTGACGGGATAGAATCCTAGTGATATGTTTACATTAAACCTTATGGACTCAATAAATACAAAATTACATGTCTTGGTCCAAAGTTTTGATTACAAGTCTTGATGTCTTTGTCCCAATGCTCCTTTCCTTTGTTATCTTGATCAACCTATTAAGATGATTGCAAGTATACACATATGTATGCAACGCATGTAATCGTCTTTGCTCATTTTGATTGATTGATTAAGATCAGTTTGATTAATCATCAAAATTAATATAGATTAAGGCCAAAAAAACCAAGTTCATACAAAATGCGAGTAGAAAAATTTAGATTTGCATACTAAATTGCAACTTGTCATGGAGAGATTGGATTGTGATTTGCCTACTTCTTCAACCCACCGTAGGACCGCTTCTTCCCCGGTCACCACTCCTCCGGTGTAGCTAGTGGTCAGCCCCATCCGACCATCTAATTTTACAGGTGGTTCTCAAGATTTGGCCCCTCGTAGGCGGGCCCTCGCTTGGTAACTTCGAGGATGGCAACAAATGTCATCTATTTGTTGAAGAACCCGAGAGAAGATTGGTGGGACACAAAAAAGTTTATAACCTCTCTAAACACCACTTCAAAGATGTGGAAGCGGGAGTCGTAAAGGTTGCTATGGGGAATTGTTTAGATGCTGATATTCTAGTGCTAATTCCCAAAGAAGAGTTTCTTACGTTGGGCAAAGCATGCAATGGGTTCCTGAGGTGGCCTCGTCATTTAGTAGGGCTTCATGACACACATGAGGTATCTTTTATTTTTGAAAACAAATAAACTACCATTTTGTTAATAATTGCATTTCTAACATTTTTATATATATCGCTATGGTTATTAAAAGCCTCTTGAGCAAAAGATCAAAAACAACCAATGTACGATCAACATTAATTTGCTACCAAATAGGTGCAAAATGTTGTATCAACTAATGCTAGTTAGGGATTCACAAGCATTAACTACCTAACATTTAGAGGAGGAGGTTAAAGAGTTGCCTTCGGATTTATACCTCGTCAAAGAGGATGTTATGTAGTTATTGGTGATTGATCAATTGTGCATGTAAATTATCGAGATGCAAGTGAAGTAAATATTTTCTTGTGTATAAGATGAAATCTATTGAATAATTTAATCATAATTATAACATAATGTAATTTGTACTCTTGTAGACATCTTTACGACGCAAGAAGGTCAATCTTTCTCAATGATAAAGTATTTCGATTTTTGTGTCCATCTACTTTCATACACCGGAATGACGATAATTCAGGTGAGCTTGCAAATATTATGAAAGAACATGGGGAAAAAATAATATATGGCCCCTTATCATTAAAGGTAACTTTGTTAATTGAAAGTAATTAGAATTTTATTTTGTAATAAATTTCTAATTATATATATAATTAGAGCTCATTGGATGCTTGCTGGTTTATGCCCCGAAGATAATTCTGCATATTGATTTGATCTTTTGGGGTCAATTACACCAAGGTCATCCTTAAAGAAACTTGTAAACCTGTAAGTACGTTTTAATCATCGTATTTGTAATTCGTGTATTTGAGTGAGTATTATCGACTTCATATTGAATAACTTGTGTTACTCAGGACAATGAAGATTTATAGCATGTTTGATGGAAGGACTACCAAAAATATTGGTGTAACTTGGCATGAAATGGGAGTAAGTTTCTTCCTTTTTTATTAATGTTGTTAAGTACTTCAACGTATATTTAGCAAGTTTATATCTTTGTAGTACCACAAGTAGACTATAAATACTGAATGTGGGTACTACGTTATGAGATACATGTAGGAACTCATCGAAATTACACCTGAACTTACATAGAGCTATTTGAGGTAATATAGATCATTTTCAGTGGTATAATTATAGTTTCATTATATACATATTTATATTGTGTACTTGTATTTTCATAGGTCTTCCAAAAGAATTCAATCCCTATTCACAATAGGAGCTCGATGAGACTCGCGAGTGAAGGACTAGCTAATTTATTAGTAACATGTTATTGAACTAACATGTTCTAATATTGAACCACATTCTTTGTAATTAAACATGCAATTTTATTGAACCACATTAGTTGTTGTGAATGAAATTAGTTGAATTTGTGTATGATTGTGTCAGATGAATGTGTTGATGTGACTGGCACTTGTGCAGGATGAATGTGTTGCATGAATTTTGTGTAGGATGATGATATTGATTTCATTCAACATTTATTTAAGGCGTAAGTCATCGGTTCAGATCCGATAAGGGTTTTTTTTCATAAAACTCTAGTCTTTTTTTTAAATTAGGAAGCGTATAGACATAGGTTATTAGATTAGCCAGATGTCTATTATGGGCTATAAACGACGGTTATGAGAGTAAGCGATGTCTATACCTCAGAATAATGTCGACTAGACGCATGAGCGACGTCAAGTCTTTTTTTAAGGATGTAGTCGTCAGTTGGAGGGATAATCGACGCGTCTCTTGTCAACTAGACATTTGGCTTTAAGGGATAACCGACGTGTATTCTCTTAGAATAGACAACGGTTGTAAGGGATAATCGACGTGTATCCTCTTAGAATAGACATCGGCCTTTAGTGACTAACGTCTAGGTATAGACGACTCGTGGATAGATGTTGGCTAATGGAATGCCAATAACCGATGTATATAAGTCGTATATTCCATTTTCTGCATTAGTGGAACTATGCCCAATTTTACTTTACAACCGTGAACTTTAAAACATGATAATTACACTCCATGAATTTTCCTTTTGTGTTACTTTGTCCTTTTAAACTTTAAAAACTCATTATTTATCAACCAATTCGACCAAAATTCGAACATATCTGACATCCGATTTAATATGAATTTTAACGTAAATTTAGGATTAGAAATATGTTAGGCATAAAATGTAAAAAAATTAAAAAATAACGACGAATGAGTAGATAAAATTTTGAAATTCAATTAAGACAATGTTAAAAAATAAAAATTCAAGAGACGTTATTGTCATATTCTAAAGTTTAAAAAGTAAAATCAAGATATAATTTAGAACGACAAAGTATAATTAATTCAAAAAATAAAGAGCATAATGTTTCGGTTGCCAACAGTATTTTACTTTACCAACTTCTGCTTCTCCCCCGCAAAACCACTCCTCCCTCCGAGTAGACTCCTCCGATCGACCCAGATGACGCTAGGCCTAATAAATGCGAACCCAGTCGTCCACGCCAAGAAGGAGAGACCCTCCAAACCAGAGGATCTCCTCCGCGCCGTCGCCTCCGACGTCGTCGACGCCCTCGACGTTTTCGATATCCGAAACCTCATTATTTGATTTGATTTAATTCTGTCGCGCAGAAATCGTGTTTTGTTTTGTTTTGTCTTGTTCTGTTTTCCTCGACTCCTCCCGTCAACAAATTCCGTTAGGGACATCAGAGATCCCGAGCATCCCTACTCGCTGGAGCAGCTCAGCATCCTCTCCGAGGAGTCCGTCACCGTCGACGAGAAGCTCGGACGGATCCAGTGAGGAACCTTTTTCAGATTTGGTTTTGACCTTGAGTTTTGGCTTATTAACGATCGAAGGACGTAAATATGTTTTGAAACTCAGCGATATCACAAATTCCAGGGAGTTGCCCCATCCCCTCACCCGACATGATTCTGCCCCTGATTAGAAGCATCTAGTTGGTTTCGGGAAGTGGTGTTTAAGCGACTAGATTGGTTCTAATAATTTCAATTTCCTTTCTATGGGCTGGTAGTGATGTATATTTATGTTGAAGAGGAGAGGTGTTATCTATTTTATGCTATAAAATGAGAATATTTTGACTTATCTTGCTGATAACATGGAGACATGTGACCTTCTTTGAGTATTATTTTTTAATTAATGAAACTTTAAATGATAGGATTGTGAAAGTTTTTATGCAACCCAATGTAATAGACATTGATAAGATCTCTACTTCCTCAAATTTTCCCTAAAAACAAAACAGAACCCACCAGGAATCGAGTTTCGTTGTAGATAATGAAAGGAATATTTATATCTGGTAAGAAGAGTGTAAGCTATCTAGAGGATGACAGATGTGTTATATCTGAAAGGTTCTAATCATCCTTTCAGAATGGCCCTTAAATATGACTGTGAGAGAGATGGATTGATATGGAAGAGGGTGAATGTTATGTCCCTAACCGAGATTAGGAAGTTAATGGAGATTAGGAGGTGTTTTGCATGGGGAAGAGGCGAGCAACAGTGGTCTGGTGATGGGTGAGAGGTGTAGAGTTGCGGGTTACTGTGGAGAAGAGATGGGTTGGGGGTTTAAATCGCGTTTTCTTCTCTCTCTCTCTCATTCTCTCCATTTCACTCATCTTCTCCTTCTTCCAGCTGAGGCGCCGATCGGGGGAGACGAGGACGACGCGCGGGCAGAGGTCGGACGTCCAGAGGAGGCGCGGCGCGTGCTCGAGGTCTACCGGAGGCGACGTGCGTGAGCGAGCTCCGGCGTTTCGTCGTCGTTGGTTGAGGTATGTCAACTTATTAGTGTGGTTTGTTGCTCACCCAAGCGTGGGGGAGGCGTTGGTCGGGTCGGGAGAGGTTGGGGACCTCTCCGGCGACGCGTTCTTCGTAAAACCTCGGCTGGCGCGAGGTTGAAGACGACCAACGGTCGACCGGATCCTTCGGGCGGTCGACCGTTTTAGCACTGTTTGCCCGACTTTAACCTTCACCGGTCGGACGATGCCTTGTGGCGGTCGACCGGTAGTGCATTATTGCTGGTGAGTTGGGTTTTTCTGGCTGTTGTCGGTCGACCGGTTCCTTGGGTCGTTCGACCGGAACTTAAGTGTACTGATTATTATTGTATGATTTGTTCGACCGATTTTATATTGCGTTTGACCGATTGCATGTTTGTTCGACCGGTAGTATGTTTACGTTCGACCGTTTGATGACGTAGAATACTAGGTTGACCCTGTTAGTTTTCGGTCGACCGGGACCCCTGAGTCGGTCGACCGATAGATTGGATTTGATGTTGACCAGACTCCGGATTTTGACCTCGTTCGGTCGACCGGTTTTAGACCTTGGTTCGACCGTTGGGGGTTCTGTTTTGAGCGCGGCGGTAGACCGTTATAGGAGTACGGTCGACCGATTCCTTTATGGAACCGGTCGACCGAATCACCTCTTTCGGTCGACCGTTTGGGCGCAGAACAGAATCCCAGGTTCCCTTTTTGAACGCCAACTTTGCCACGGAAACCCGTGTCCTCGCCTTGTGCGTGAGCCGGGAGGTGACGGTGGGTGCGTGATGCGTGCCTGCCCAGGGACCGCCGTTGGGAAGAGTGTGGGTGTTCGGGACGCGTCACCTCCATGTATGGACCGTGACTTGAGATGATTGTTGGGCACTTTGTAGTATAGCAGGCCTGAGGGATCGCGGATCCCAGTGTTGATGTTTGTGCGAGCACACAACTGGCGTTGGGTGAGGTGACTACCGGCCCACGGGCTACGGAGGTCGCTGCCCTGCTTTTATAGCGGCGCGGTTGGTTTTTGCGGCTCGAGGAGCCCGATGACCTGGCAGACTTTGGTCTGGATCTGTCCGATGCTGTGCCGGACTGTTGTGATGTACCACCGAGGCTGTGCCGGTGATGCCGCCGAGGTTGTGCCGGCGATGATGATTGTTGGGCCGAGGTTGGGCCGAGGCTGTGCCGACTTTGTTGTTTTCCTCGGCTGGGCACCTACCGAGATGATGTTGTTATACCTTCCGGGCGACGGCCCCGTTGGTCCCTGTGGCTCCGACCACTGAGATTTGCAGATCTGTATTCTATCGGCGCGCAGGCGTGACAGAGGCTCCCTGCCGAACCCTTGAGTAGTGTAGTTGCGTGTGGGGGGTGCGATGTCGCGTGCTGTAAGACTGCATGTGCCTGCAGTAGGTCTCCTCGGGAGACTCGTTGTTGATTGTCAGACTGATGTCCTGTTTTACCCTTCGGGGGAACTGTTTTACCTTCTATTGATGACATGACATGCTACTAGTATGATAGGTTCATTATGTGATGCATGCATATAGGTGAGTTGGCATACGTGGTTTCCTTCTGGAAACTCAGGCATCGTTGTTATATATTTTCAGGACCGCAGTAGGTTCAGTTGGGTGGTGATCGGCGGGGACGCGCATTTTGGAGTTGGATCCTCTTCTCGGGCTGCTGAGGTCGACATGATTACTTTTTATCTTCTGTTGTCGTTTTGCTGTAATCATGTATCTTTTGATAAACCCTGATGTATTTTGGTGCACCACTTTTATGATTTATGAGAAGTAACAGTCCCACCTTTGATTATTGAGTTGATTGTCTTGATTATTATTTTTTTTAAAATTTCCGCTGTTCCGGGATGTTAGAACTTGGTATCAGAGCGGTCGATTCCTATGCGGTTCCCAATGAAATCACCCTTGTAGTAATAAGAAGCATGCATTTTATCTTTTAGCATGCATACATGGCTGAAGTTGTGATTGTTTCTTCTGGCAGATGGCACCTAGGCGTGTGAGGAGTTCTCCACGCGATCGTGATCCCAGTGACGACACATCAGGTGCTCATTGGGACAGGTTGGGCGAGTTTCTGGAGCGTCAGGCAGCTCAGAGCGCCCAGGGCGGAGTGGGAGCTGAGCACGATCGGTTCATGCGTCAGCACCCGCCGACTTTTGATGGCAGGAGGGCCCCAGAGGTTGCGGAGGACTGGATCTTCCGGATGGAGAAGATCTTCCGCGCTATTGGAGTAGCACCAGGGAGGATGGTGGAGCTGGCCACCTATGTGTTCGATGGCGAGGCCGCCAACTGGTGGAGGTCTACGTCCACAGTGTTGTTTGATGACCGTGCAGATGTGAGCTGGGAGGAGTTCTTGGAGGTGTTCCACGAGCAGTACTTTCCCCAGCATGTCAGGGATCAGAAGAGGGAGGAGTTCATGTCGCTCGAGCAGAAGGAGATGACTCTGGCGAGCTACATCAGCAGGTTCAACGCCTTGGAGCGTTATTGCCCAGAGATCTTTGTGACCCCAGAGCAGCGGGCGAGGAAGTTCGTGCAGGGACTGAGACCGCCGCTTCGATCTCGTGTGATCAACAGCATGCCGCGGACCCTTGCAGATGCGGTGAAGCATGCTACGATCATCGAGCAGGACCAGAGGTTGTGTGTTCAGGAGGCGCGGAAGGCGCCAGTGAGCACCAGTAGCAGAGTAGCTGGTCGTGGAGCAGGGAACCCGGGCAAGAGGCCCAGGTTCGATGGAGGAGGAGCACGTCAGTCAGGAGCGTGCACTTACTGCGGGAGGTTCCATCCAGGGCAGGAGTGTCCCCGTCGGACTGGAGCATGTATGGGTTGCGGCCAGATGGGGCATTTTGTCCGTGATTGTCCTCAGAGGCAGGGAGAGCCGAGCAGGAGGCCGGGACCACCAGCAGTAGGCAGAGGCGGAGGCAGCCGATCAGTTGTTGCACCGGGGCAGAGCAGGAGGACCGGGCGAGTCTTCACTATCCAGGCTGAGGAGGCGAGGGACTCCAACACCGTCGTGGAAGGTACGCTTTCAGTTTCTGGTTCAGTAGCGCGTGTGTTGTTTGACTGCGGCGCCACTCACTCCTTCATTTCGGAGAAGTTTGCTGGCGAGTTGGGTCAGACCCCTGTGCTGCTGACTGATGTTTTGGAGGTCAGCACGCCCATGGGTGAGGTGGGCACTGTGGGGAGCTTTTTCCCCGGCACCACAGTTGCTTCGGGAGACCACGATTTTCCGGCAGATCTGGTCTTGTTACCGATGGAGGACTTCGACGTCATACTGGGGATGGACTGGCTATCACAGTACGACGTGCGAGTCTTTTGCCGTGAGAAGAAGATTCTGATTCCGATGGAGGGCGAGCCAGATGTTTTGATCAGAGGTACGAGGAGAAGAGCCGGTCGTCTGATTGTGTCTGCAGTTAAGGCACGGAGGCTGGTACAGCAGGGATGTAGCGCGTTTGTGGCCACGCTGGTAGTTCCTGATTCTGAGAGGAGGAGGCTGGAGGATATAGAGATTGTGCAGGAGTTCCCGGATGTATTTCCAGCAGAGATTCCAGCATTACCGCCGCACCGAGAGATTGAGTTCGGCATCGAGCTGGTAGCGGGTACGACACCTCAGTCGAAGGCTCCGTATCGTATGGCACCTGCAGAGTTGACAGAGCTGAAGAAGCAGTTGCAGGAGTTGATGGAGTCCGGGTTCATCAGACCGAGTGTTTCTCCATGGGGAGCGCCTGTGCTCTTCGTGAAGAAGAAGGACGGATCGTTGCGGATGTGTATCGACTACATGATGCTGAATAAGGTTACCGTTCGGAACCGGTACCCTTTGCCCAGGATTGATGACTTGTTTGATCAGTTGCAGACGGCGAGAGTGTTCTCGAAGATCGATCTGCGTTCGGGTTATCACCAGTTGCGGATCAGGGAGGCAGATGTTCAGAAGACAGCCTTCAGGACGCGGTACGGCCACTACGAGTTCTTGGTGATGCCATTTGGACTGACGAATGCACCTGCAGCATTCATGGATCTGATGAATAGGACCTTCCAGCCGTACCTCGACAGATTTGTCGTGGTATTCGTAGACGATATCTTGGTATACTCGCCTGATAGGGAGCAGCATCGAGAGCACCTGAGGATTGTGCTTGGCATCTTGAGGGATCAGCAACTTTATGCCAAGTACACGAAGTGCGAGTTTTGGTTGGATCAGGTGGCTTTTCTGGGGCATATTGTATCAGCGGATGGGATTTCAGTGGATCCGGCGAAGGTCGAGGCAGTGACTCAGTGGAGAGCCCCGACGAGCGTGACGGAGATCAGGAGTTTTGTTGGACTGGCAGGGTATTACAGGCGGTTCATCCAGGATTTCTCCAGACTTGCGTCGCCGCTGACAGCGTTGACGCAGAAGGGCGTCAAGTTCGTTTGGTCCCAGAAGTGCGAGGACAGCTGATTGATCGTTTTATATTTAACCGCAAGTGCACGGCCGCGTTGAAGCGGTGGCAAATACGGGTCGTCCACTGGGAGGTGTGTCGACACTTGGTTCGTGCGAAGGCAAGGGGTAAAGAAAAGAGAAAAGGATTGGTTACACTAAACTACACTACAATGCTAAACTAGAATGCAAAAGGAAATGAAGATAAGCAATAAAACTAAACCCCAAAGGGGGTAGAGAAATAATGTGAACATAAATGAGTGTGTGTGTTCATTAAGCTCCTCACAACATGTAGTGCATGAAATCATAAAACTACATCCAACTTTGCCTCTACATGAATTAAGATAAGACTACATCATTAAAACATACAAGACAGTAATTGGAATGAAGCTACATGAACTCAAGTATAAAGACTATACCCTACTATGCCTCTACATGAATTAAGATTTCACTACATCATTAAAACATACAAGACATTAGCTAAGGTAAAGGCAACAAGAGCACATACATTACAAATTGTGTTTCCAATATTAACTTCATCCATATCCTAACCTTATCATTCCCCATAAAATAGGTCCACTAATCAAAGCATAAGCTAAGCTTCATTCAAGAGCATTAGCATATCAAAGATAAGAGTGGAGACCCATTAGATGGTTATGGAAATCATATAAAGTTCAATGGATAAAAATAACACACACTTAATACACTACATAATTATATCACATATTTCTCCACCCCCAAATGGGGATGGAACTACTCACTACTCATTACACTACTGATTAGACTAAGTAAAGAAAACATTTAACTAAGATACTAAAATTACTAAACAAGAAATTAAACAAAGTAAAACAACCCACACAAAACAAACAACATAACAAAACAAGATTAAAAGAAACAAATAAACTTTTATTAACAATGACTCACATTGAAGGTAGCATCCTTCTCCACCTTGAGTTATTGCTTCAAGGCTCACTCCTTAGTAGAGAGAATGCCACCAAACAATGGGTAATTACAATGGAAGGTGAAGAGTTCTATTTATAAGCATGGAAAAAGCTAATCCGGGACAATCCCCCGATGTGGGACTAAACCAATACCAAAAATACACTAAGAATACACTAATACACGTGCTACAGAAAACTAGATGGATTCTGGGCTAAATGGACCGCCAATTAGCGGTTCCAGACCGCCAATTGGCGGTCTATAAGGTTTAGATCCGTCTGGTTTTCTTTGTGGGCTTTTCTTGAAGTGTTTCTTGGTCTTAGATGCATCTGGTTGGTTTAGTGGAGCTCCGACCCGAATCGAATTGACAAAATACTCCTCATGATGGTGTGGAGTTTCCTGTTTTGCTCTTAGGTCCTTCTGTCTTACGATCAGGTCCTTCCCCCTTGCATCTTGGTCCCCAGGTCTCACAATTAGGTCCTTTTTTCCTGCTTTTGGGTCCTTTCATGGCTCTTCTCTTCAAACCTCTTTATTTCTGAAAACTAAACATAAAACTCGTCACATAGCATTGCTTAGGTGTAAGATAATGGATATAAGGTACAAATATAAGCATGAAATGATGTCAATCAAATACCCCCACACCTAAGTTTTTGCTAGTCTCGAGCAAAACAAAGAAAGGAAAAAGCATACGAAAAACAAGAAATCCTAACTCACTTTCGTAGGAATCACGGTTGCACTTAGCACGTGCAACAAGCCGTTAAACCTCCTTGTTGCCAAGGAAGAGGAGTGGTGTCTCCTGAGGGTTTTCAGCGGATATACCCACAAAATCCGAACAAGATGCATTAATCAATCTAGCTACACGACTCGTTGGACTTATTTTGTCGATCATGGAATGCGGTAATACTACGGGTCGACTCTATATATGTAATCAGTCCACACACCTAGCCTAATGAGTTATTCGTGAAAGTTAACTAAGGAATTAAGTGAAAGACATGGGCAACCTTAACTTCTGAATGTGAAACAAAGTGTAAAGTCCATTTTGGTTCTTATCTGACTCTTCTTTTCTTTTCTTTTTTTCTTTTTCTGTTCTTTTTTTTTTCTTTTACTTTTTATTAGTTGGAGCTTCATTTTCCCAGGGTCAGGTTCCGTGCATCATTGCCCATGAGGACTTACACTATCACGTACACCTTTCCCCACATCTCCACATAGGGCAATCCCTACCACCCGTGTAACGGGAGTTCAGTCGGCGCATCCCAAGTCAGATGACTCGAAAGCACCAGGCACAAAGTCCCCTCAGACCTACTTTCCCGAGTGATAGGAGCCGTGCGAGAAGAGAGAACACCTACTCACTTATTTCTTATCTACACATGAACCAAAACCCCTACACTAATGTCTCACAACAGGATTTAGAGGGTCCTTGACTACAACAATCTTCCTTAGGTTAACAGACACGAATTATTGACTCACTAGGTTCAGGGTGGACTTCATTAAATGTTTGAGCACTGAAACCCTATGATTACTCACCCCCAAGGGAAAACTGGGGTGCATCCTAACGACTCGATAAATCCTAAAGCCACGTACTAGATATCCTAATGCATTATGTTCAAGACAATTTTGGGAGCTTTCTTTTTACTTTGCCTCTCAACGGTTTTGCACATGCTAAACACACGCAAAACCCACAAAACATTTTCTTTCGAAAACACATGAAGATTTTGAAAGAAATGTGAAACTTTTGAAAGACTAGGCAAGCAAAAGAAGACAAGTCACCCAAGGATCATGGCAAGCAGATATATCGATATTAAATGCAGCACACTAACATGACCCTAAAAATGCAAACAAAAGAAAACAAAATCAAAAGAAAAGACTCGACTATGTACACACGTAAAACACCCCCCACACCTACTTCATGCATTGTCCTCAATGAATGCAAGCAAGATACTACATGGATTGATGCATAAAAAGGAGAGATCTCACCAACATGAAGTACAAAGGGAAGTGCAAGGTCATGTTGATGGACATAACCCGAATTCCCTCAAAACCTGTGAGATGCTAAAGAAGGGATACAAATACGTGAAAGAAATGGAGCCCAAATACACAAGGGTTGGGGCTCACAACAATCGATGCTCACTGAAGGAGTCTTTTATTGTACTCTTTTTTTTTTTATATAACTATGTACAAACATAAGTTCCCATCTTCATTTGTCAAAAGACATCAAATGGGAACCTCAAGAGTGGGTCAATGCACTTGGAAAGGGAACATGACACCACGCGGGGCCAGAATACGCATGCGTGGGCCCCCTTCACAAAGAGCACCAGATGAAATGAGAGGTTCATGAATTGGACACAAAGGCGTCTCATTCAAAGGATCAAACTGAAAGAGCTTGAACCTCTCAAGAGTTTGGGAAATAAGGGGCAACGGAAGAAAAATATCTCCCGTTGCGGAACTGAAGTTATGATCATCAATCCAAACTCTCCAACCAACAGGCTGGTGGGTCGGAACGAGGTCAAGCACCTCGTTATGCATGTCCAACTCACCAGGAGAACAGGAAGTGGGTCTCATACCCAAGGTATCCTCCAAGGAACTCCTAATACCCTCATGAGCAATGTGGTTGTTTGATGTTCCATCATTTCCAAGATGATCAGGAACAATAGTGAGAGGCAAACTCTCATCAGGTTGTTTGAAGTTGAGGGTACTAGGGAGCTCTTGCTCCACCAGAGGTGAGTCCTTAGGAGGTACAACAATAAGATCATGTGGCTCAAGGGCCACGGGACAAAAAGGTAAGGCACAATCCTATGCCGACTCATAATAGAACTGGTCCAAGTTATTCTCCATTTGAATCGAATCCTCCACTAAGTGATCGTGAATTGAAACCCCAAGTCCCTCAGACTGACTAGGAGTTTGACTTTGAAAGATTGTGCTTTGAATTTGCGGGTGTGGTGGTGGTTCGATTTCAGAAGATAAATCCTCAAGTTGACAAGAAAGGTTACTCTCCTCACTTAATTGTTGCGTCAGTTGACTCACTTGAAGTGTCAGATTTTGTATGCGGTCAACGAGGAGGTCCAAGTCAGATCTTGGGAAATTTTAGGGTTGGGTGTTGATGGGCTGAGAATGAGTCCAATGATTTGGGGTGGGGTGTTGGTAGAATTCTGGGTATTCGGGAGGAGGATACGGGGGTGAAAATGAGGTATAAGAATTTGGATAAGATTTGTCTCCCCATGAATCCATCACTCTCGGGTTGTACGCGGATGCGTAATGGTCATAATGAGCATTTTGGGAAAATGTGTGCTCATACTCAGGCTCAGGGGGAACATAAGGACATTCCCCGATAACATGACCACTCAACCCACAACAGTCGCACGGTACGGCTACTGGAGCCACCGGGGCACTCATGTCATCTGCCATACGCATGAAAGAGGCCAAAGTTTGTTGTAATGTCTCAGTTTGTTGACCAACATATGATCCGGCATAACTAGATTGTGGTCTAGTAGTCGGTGCCTCTCTCATGTTACCCCAATATGAAGACTGCTCAGTCACAAAATTGCGATCATCCCAACCATACGGGGTGTTAGTCTGAGCCACCCCAGGTTGCATGGGTCCGGAGTACCAGGGAGAATCGTCCTGGTCCCAACAATGATATGGATGGTCGCCCATGTAACCATCCATCTCAAGAAAAACTCTCGAGTCGATCACTCTCACCACCACGAGGCTAAGCTCGCAAAAAGTGCTCGACTCGACCCTAAAACGCTAACAGAGAGTGTAAAGGGGAGGAGACTATAACGTAGAAGAAGGTGAGAAGAAGATGACTCAGAGGAGAAGGGAAGAATCCCTAGAGCTAGCGAGGGTACAGGGTGAAGGTAGAAGCCTAACTAGCAAGCATGGCTCAAACAATGTAAGGCAATGGGTCCTTAGGCTAGACGACGCCTAACTTCGAGGTCACTAGCCTCGACACGCCTCACCTCCCTACAACGAGGACCACAATGCCCAGCAAGTGATACCAGATCCGGAGATCCAGTACCTCCTACTATCGACAAGGTAGGCAACGCCGATCAGGTCATGGCGGTCTCAACTAGATTACTCTCCTAGTGCGTCCGAATTCCTAGGGCCAATGTCTACTTGCTTTTAGTTAAGGCTTTACTTGAGTGTGCTTTTTGGGTCTAAGGGAGGGGTGATGAAATCCCCCACCTTATCTTTGAAGTCTATAGGTGATGCCCCTTAAAGATGTTTTGAAATCTTAGGCTAGCAAGCAACTCACCAAACAAGCACTCACCTCACTCTTGTTTCGATGCAAACCTTACTCACTAATGAATGTCCTAATGCGTGAATGAGTGATAAGGAATGCGTACCTCGCTCCAGCAATCAACGACAAAATGTAAAGCAAAGAAAAGAAAGATGCATGCAAGGTCTACATATGATGCATGACCTTGATGGCAAGAAGTCTAATCTTTTGCTTTGAGTTTTATGGTCCAAGTTGATTAAAGGGGGAGTGATTAATGATCTGGGAGCAAATAAGAAGTCACAGCATGCAAAATTGGGCTCCCAGATAACACAAATTACAACACAAATGACCACAAAAAAATTGGAAGACAGAATCCCTTACCAGGCCGCCAATTGGCGGTTCCAAACCGCTGATTGGCGGTCTGTTGTTGGCTTCGCTTCCTCAAACTTCTCCAGTGGCCTCCCCGTGATCTGATGGTTTCCTGAAACTAAGAAAAACTAAAAACAAAAAATTAACAACCCCTCGAATCGTCCAAACCAAGGTCTGGACAGAGCACCTCCCGGGCAACGGCGCCAAAAACTTGATTGATCGTTTTATATTTAACCGCAAGTGCACGACCGCGTTGAAGCGTTGGCAAATACGGGTCGTCCACTGGGAGGTGTGTCGACACTTGGTTCGTGCGAAGGCAAGGGGTAAAGAAAGGAGAAAAGGATTGGTTACACTAAACTACACTACAATGCTAAACTAGAATGCAAAAGGAAATGAAGATAAGCAATAAAACTAAACCCCAAAGGGGGTAGAGAAATAATGTGAACATAAATGAGTGTGTGTGTGTTCATTAAGCTCCTCACAACATGTAGTGCATGAAATCATAAAACTACATCCAACTTTGCCTCTACATGAATTAAGATAAGACTACATCATTAAAACATACAAGACAGTAATTGGAATGAAGCTACATGAACTCAAGTATAAAGACTATACCCTACTATGCCTCTACATGAATTAAGATTTCACTACATCATTAAAACATACAAGACATTAGCTAAGGTAAAGGCAACAAGAGCACATACATTACAAATTGTGTTTCCAATATTAACTTCATCCATATCCTAACCTTATCATTCCCCATAAAATAGGTCCACTAATCAAAGCATAAGCTAAGCTTCATTCAAGAGCATTAGCATATCAAAGATAAGAGTGGAGACCCATTAGATGGTTATGGAAATCATATAAAGTTCAATGGATAAAAATAACACACACTTAATACACTACATAATTATATCACATATTTCTCCACCCCCCAAATGGGGATGGAACTACTCACTACTCATTACACTACTGATTAGACTAAGTAAAGAAAACATTTAACTAAGATACTAAAATTACTAAACAAGAAATTAAACAAAGTAAAACAACCCACACAAAACAAACAACATAACAAAACAAGATTAAAAGAAACAAATAAACTTTTATTAACAATGACTCACATTGAAGGTAGCATCCTTCTCCACCTTGAGTTATTGCTTCAAGGCTCACTCCTTAGTAGAGAGAATGCCACCAAACAATGGGTAATTACAATGGAAGGTGAAGAGTTATATTTATAAGCATGGAAAAAGCTAATCCGGGACAATCCCCCGATGTGGGACTAAACCAATACCAAAAATACACTAAGAATACACTAATACACGTGCTACAGAAAACTAGATGGATTCTGGGCTAAATGGACCGCCAATTAGCGGTTCCAGACCGCCAATTGGCGGTCTATAAGGTTTAGATCCGTCTGGTTTTCTTTGTGGGCTTTTCTTGAAGTGTTTCTTGGTCTTAGATGCATCTGGTTGGTTTAGTGGAGCTCCGACCCGAATCGAATTGACAAAATACTCCTCATGATGGTGTGGAGTTTCCTGTTTTGCTCTTAGGTCCTTCTGTCTTACGATCAGGTCCTTCCCCCTTGCATCTTGGTCCCCAGGTCTCACAATTAGGTCCTTTTTTCCTGCTTTTGGGTCCTTTCATGGCTCTTCTCTTCAAACCTCTTTATTTCTGAAAACTAAACATAAAACTCGTCACATAGCATTGCTTAGGTGTAAGATAATGGATATAAGGTACAAATATAAGCATGAAATGATGTCAATCAACAGCTTTCAGGAGCTGAAGAGGCGATTGACGACAGCACCTATTCTAACGCTACCGAGTGGCAGTGGAGGCTACGTGATTTACAGCGATGCATCAGGGATAGGCTTGGGTTGTGTTCTGATGCAGCATGGGAAGGTGGTCGCGTACGCTTCGAGGCAGCTGAAGGTGCACGAGAAGAACTACCCGACTCATGATCTGGAGTTGGCGGCGGTAGTTCACGCGTTGAAGACCTGGCGGCACTATCTGTATGGCGAGCAGTTCGAGGTCTTCACCGATCATCAGAGTCTGAAGTACTTGTTCTCGCAGAAGGAGCTGAATATGAGGCAGCGCAGATGGCTTGAGTTCATTAAGGACTACGACTTCACCATTTCCTATCATCCGGGGAAGGCGAATTCGGTTACAGATGCGCTGAGCCGGAAGGTGGAGGTTTCAGTTGCGAGTATGTGCATCGAGGAGTGGAGGTTACTCGAGGCTTTTTCCGAGTGGAGTCCGTTCACAGAGGGTTCAGAGGGAGCAGTGATTGCTGGGCTTCGGGTGGAGCCGCAGACTGTCTCACGAGTGGTGCAGGCTCAGCTTGGGGATGATGAGTTAGATGGTCTGCTACAGTTGGCTTCCAGAGAGGGGTCAGATTTCAGTATAGGGGTTGATGGTGGTTTGAGGTTCAGGAGTCGGATCTGGGTGCCGAAGAGCGATGGGCTGAGAGATGACATCATGGAGGAGGCACACAGAGCTAGATACACCATTCACCCGGGGAGCACGAAGATGTATAAGGACCTGCAACGGAACTTCTGGTGGAAGGGCATGAAGAGGGATATTGCAGAGTTTGTGGAGCGATGCTTAGTCTGCCAGCAGGTGAAGATTGAACATCAGTGGCCGGCAGGACCGATGCAGAGTATTGAGCTTCCTGAGTGGAAGTGGGAGCACGTGACGATGGATTTTGTCACAGGATTGCCGAAGACGAGGAGATTCCACGACGCGATTTGGGTGATAGTCGATCGACTGACCAAGTCGGCGCATTTCTTAGCGATCAGGACCACGTTGCCTTTGGAGGGTCTAGCTAAGTTGTACGTGGAGGAGATAGTCAGGTTGCATGGAGTGCCGGTGAGCATCATCTCAGATCGAGATCCTCGTTTCACTTCCAGATTTCACAAATTCCAGGGAGTTGCCCCATCCCCTCACCCGACATGATTCTGCCCCTGATTAGAAGCATCTAGTTGGTTTCGGGAAGTGGTGTTTAAGCGACTAGATTGGTTCTAATAATTTCAATTTCCTTTCTATGGGCTGGTAGTGATGTATATTTATGTTGAAGAGGAGAGGTGTTATCTATTTTATGCTATAAAATGAGAATATTTTGACTTATCTTGCTGATAACATGGAGACATGTGACCTTCTTTGAGTATTGTTTTTAATTAATGAAACTTTAAATGATAGGATTGTGAAAGTTTTTATGCAACCCAATGTAATAGACATTGATAAGATCTCTACTTCCTCAAATTTTCCCTAAAAACAAAACAGAACCCACTAGGAATCGAGTTTCGTTGTAGATAATGAAAGGAATATTTATATCTGGTAAGAAGAGTGTAAGCTATCTAGAGGATGACAGATGTGTTATATCTGAAAGGTTCTAATCATCCTTTCAGAATGGCCCTTAAATATGACTGTGAGAGAGATGGATTGATATGGAAGAGGGTGAATGTTATGTCCCTAACCGAGATTAGGAAGTTAATGGAGATTAGGAGGTGTTTTGCATGGGGAAGAGGCGAGCAACAGTGGTCTGGTGATGGGTGAGAGGTGTAGAGTTGCGGGTTACTGTGGAGAAGAGATGGGTTGGGGGTTTAAATCGCGTTTTCTTCTCTCTCTCTCTCATTCTCTCCATTTCACTCATCTTCTCCTTCTTCCAGCTGAGGCGCCGATCGGGGGAGACGAGGACGACGCGCGGGCAGAGGTCGGACGTCCAGAGGAGGCGCGGCGCGTGCTCGAGGTCTACCGGAGGCGACGTGCGTGAGCGAGCTCCGGCGTTTCGTCGTCGTTGGTTGAGGTATGTCAACTTATTAGTGTGGTTTGTTGCTCACCCAAGCGTGGGGGAGGCGTTGGTCGGGTCGGGAGAGGTTGGGGACCTCTCCGGCGACGCGTTCTTCGTAAAACCTCGGCTGGCGCGAGGTTGAAGACGACCAACGGTCGACCGGATCCTTCGGGCGGTCGACCGTTTTAGCACTGTTTGCCCGACTTTAACCTTCACCGGTCGGACGATGCCTTGTGGCGGTCGACCGGTAGTGCATTATTGCTGGTGAGTTGGGTTTTTCTGGCTGTTGTCGGTCGACCGGTTCCTTGGGTCGTTCGACCGGAACTTAAGTGTACTGATTATTATTGTATGATTTGTTCGACCGATTTTATATTGCGTTCGACCGATTGCATGTTTGTTCGACCGGTAGTATGTTTACGTTCGACCGTTTGATGACGTAGAATACTAGGTTGACCCTGTTAGTTTTCGGTCGACCGGGACCCCTGAGTCGGTCGACCGATAGATTGGATTTGATGTTGACCAGACTCCGGATTTTGACCTCGTTCGGTCGACCGGTTTTAGACCTTGGTTCGACCGTTGGGGGTTCTATTTTGAGCGCGGCGGTAGACCGTTATAGGAGTACGGTCGACCGATTCCTTTATGGAACCGGTCGACCGAATCACCTCTTTCGGTCGACCGTTTGGGCGCAGAACAGAATCCCAGGTTCCCTTTTTGAACGCCAACTTTGCCACGGAAACCCGTGTCCTCGCCTTGTGCGTGAGCCGGGAGGTGACGGTGGGTGCGTGATGCGTGCCTGCCCAGGGACCGCCGTTGGGAAGAGTGTGGGTGTTCGGGACGCGTCACCTCCATGTATGGACCGTGACTTGAGATGATTGTTGGGCACTTTGTAGTATAGCAGGCCTGAGGGATCGCGGATCCCAGTGTTGATGTTTGTGCGAGCACACAACTGGCGTTGGGTGAGGTGGCTACCGGCCCACGGGCTACGGAGGTCGCTGCCCTGCTTTTATAGCGGCGCGGTTGGTGTTTGCGGCTCGAGGAGCCCGATGACCTGGCAGACTTCGGTCTGGATCTGTCCGATGCTGTGCCGGACTGTTGTGATGTACCACCGAGGCTGTGCCGGTGATGCCGCCGAGGTTGTGCCGGCGATGATGATTGTTGGGCCGAGGTTGTGTCGGCTTTGTTGTTTTCCTCGGCTGGGCACCTACCGAGATGATGTTGTTATACCTTCCGGGCGACGGTCCCGTTGGTCCCTGTGGCTCCGACCACTGAGATTTGCAGATCTGTATTCTATCGGCGCGCAGGCGTGACAGAGGCTCCCTGCCGAACCCTTGAGTAGTGTAGTTGCGTGTGGGGGGTGCGATGTCGCGTGCTGTAAGACTGCATGTGCCTGCAGTAGGTCTCCTCGGGAGACTCGTTGTTGATTGTCGGACTGATGTCCTGTTTTACCCTTCGGGGGAACTGTTTTACCTTCTATTGATGACATGACATGCTACTAGTATGATAGGTTCATTATGTGATGCATGCATATAGGTGAGTTGGCATACGGGGTTTCCTTCTGGAAACTCAGGCATCGTTGTTATATATTTTCAGGACCGCAGTAGGTTCAGTTGGGTGGTGATCGGCGGGGACGCGCATTTTGGAGTTGGATCCTCTTCTCGGGCCGCTGAGGTCGACATGATTACTTTTTATCTTCTGTTGTCGTTTTGCTGTAATCATGTATCTTTTGATAAACCCTGATGTATTTTGGTGCACCACTTTTATGATTTATGAGAAGTAACAGTCCCGCCTTTGATTATTGAGTTGATTGTCTTGATTATTATTTTTTTTAAAATTTCCGCTGTTCCGGGATGTTACAGTGAAAGTGAAAAATAAAATCTTGCATAGTCATCCGGTTGTCTCTATCACATATTCTTCTCTCACTTCAAATCAGTTGTGGTTTCTTTTTTAATCCAATTGACGAATTCGAGCTTTAGAAGTTTACATCTTTAGACTGAATTTTTTTGATTGCTGAGCTATTGGTGAATTATAGCAGAGGTGGAGTGGATCTGTGTTACTTATGTTGTCTTGTGCTTGTGTAGGGTAATCTTCACCCCAACTGTTCAACATTGTAGCTTGACCACAGTCATTGGTTTGTGCTTAAGAGCTAAGCTAATGCAGTGTTTCCCTCCTCATTTCAAGGTATATGGTCGTCTATGAGGGTTTGATGAGATTTGGTTAAAGATAGTTCCACCTTTCTTTGTTACTTTAGATTTTTTTTCAATGAATTTTACTAATTTTTATTAATGTTTTTCATATAAAATATATTTTCACCATATGAATACACGATTTGCCTTGAGCCTGCTTCAGTTTCGGGGGACAAATGACCATTAATGTTGTATTTCTTGGCAAATCTTTCAAAGTTTGGACTATCAAGTCGAGTAGACAATAACTGCCTTTTTATTTTTTATGCAACGTAATCATGACTACAAAGATAAGAAACGAAGAATGGAGAACGTATCATGAGGCTGTGCATTGGGTATAATGAATTTTCCTCCTACTGTTTTCTCTTACCTGTTCTAGCGTGGGTTTTTTTTATCACCCCCTCTTCTCCACCTTCGATAATTCTTGCTGGGGTGCAATATTGGAAACGAGGTTGACTTGCTGTTGTGTTGCAATTTAGTGTATCACATTGACTTTTGAGTGGTTTGCGTGGTCACGATCACCCTTGTTCTTTCCATATCTGGTGAAGCCGGGAAACATTCTTATTATGCAGCCAAGATCACTGTCTAGGTGACTTTTATTTTTAGCATCTCTTTTTGTTTATCCTAGAAGCCTTATATTATTTTTGTTAGTGGTAACTTGATTTCACACCCAAGATCATTGTCTAGCTCTCATTTATATTGAGCACCTTTTCCTGTTTATGGTAGAAGTCTTCTTTTATTTTTGTAAATTGTAACTTGAGAAATCCTTACACGGTTATCCTGCTTTTCTACCATGCTGAACTGCAACACCATTAACAAGCTGTTCCTGTGACATCTTGATTGATTAATGGTATTTGAAGAAGTTTAGGCGATCTTGTGACCTTAGGATCACAATTCACGAATTTCATTGCCCTCTTTCACTTGTGGTTCTTTCCTTTAAGATTCTGAACTCGATACTGTTTCTGCCATTTTGACATTGAATTTCTTTTTGGTTGCTGCCCATTTTGTCTTTGAAAGTATTGCTTGAGCTAACAGGTGGGTTATGGTTATCTATATGACGTCTCCTGTCAGCAGTCACAATCTCTCTCTTTTCACTAAGCCATTTGAATTAAAAATAAGTTGGGAAAATCAGAACAAATTGAGTTTCATGGTAGTGTTGAAAATAGAACTTGGTTTCATAAATGACCCCAGCCACTATGTCCCTATCAATAAATTACGTGATTTAAGCTGGTTTAAATTTTTGGCGTTTGAGGTGTGTAAATGATGGTAAATTTAACTGCAGTAGATTTTGAGCCCATCAACAAATGGTCCTCGATTTCCTCGGTTGGTTTCACGTTGTTCTTAGTTCTTATGGAAGTATAAAGAGGTTCCACACCTGTCACCATGTAAAAGGACATGCAGATCGGGTGGATGATGTCACTAGTAAAATCGTTGAGATTTCCATGCACCATAGTTGGCCAGAGAACAGACATCTGACTATCTGAAGTCACTGCAATTACCATATGTGCCTGAGTTTGATGAAATTTATGGTGAAAAAATGACGTACTAATCTTGAGTTCCTCAACTCAATGCTCAATAAATTATGTTTTGCCTTGTGAAAGTTGGATTTATGTCATAACTTTTTTATTTGGCTACCACAAGTCTTCGTGATTTTTTTGGTTTGTTGAAATGGTATATGAATGCATCTATATGTTGTAGCTACTTTTATTGGTGGATGTTTTGGTTGTGCAACTTTTCCCTTAGATAATGTTTCTTAACGTGCCTTCAATGTATGTAGGTTGACATCAATGTTGCTCCTGGCTCCCATGCCGATGAGGAATCAGGTCTGCAGGAATGTTTAAAGTCCGATTAATTATTTACTAAGAGTCATTAGCAGTTTATCAAAATAAATTTGTTTCTTATTGACATACTTTTTTCTGACTTCTGGGATAGAATTTTTTTTATTCTACTCCACTAGAATTTTTTCATGATTATCATGTAAGTGAATCAGATATCATTTTCCTCTGTTCATTGTAGGTTGAGAATGGAGTAAAAACTTCAGTTGTAACATCATGATGACTTCTTAGATTAATTACTCAATTCCACAACTAAACATACATCCAAGTGCATTTCTGATTCTTATCTAGGAAGTTTTTATTCAAATCGATACAATTACACAAATTAAGCAAGTATCTGTTACTCTATTTTCTCCAGCATATTTGGCATTGCATTCGAAGTTTGCTATTCATCTTTCATTTATGTTTTCAGTGACCACTTTTTTATTTCAAGATGTTGATTGTGATTTCAGTAATATTTTGTTGTCTCTATTGGTTATTTTTGCCTTATAGATATGCTTTGAGTACTAAAAAACTTATCAACAGTGCAGAATAAGATGCTGTGGTTATCTTTTCCTCTCTTGTATCAATTCATGTGAAGCAACATATTTGTTTTCAATTTTATTATTATTATTTTCTACAGTTTCTTTTGTTTCTCCATATTTTTGTGGGTAGTGTGCACTTTTGTATTGCCGATGCTCTTGATACAATGGGTAAGTATTAAAAGAAGTTAGGGCTTTTCTCTATATATTTCATTTTAAGCTATGATTGTTATGCAACCATATTTAGGCTTTTAGCAGGGGATGTAATTAGGGTTTTAGAATTCCTCGCTGTTTATCTTGAAACCATACCAACATACCATCGTTAGTTTTATGCACGGCAAAGCAAAAGCAGTACCAATTATAAAAACATGTTATCATCTGACGGTTGATGTGATTGTTTTCAGTTAATAAGCAGCTGAATGACAAGGAAAGAGTTGCTGCTGCTCTAGAGAATCCTAACCTAAGGCAACTGGTTGAAGAGTGCTTATACTCCAGTAACTTGTAAGTCATAATATTGCTCTCATGTTCAACCTTCACTGACCTGGTAACCCTGTAATGTACTGCTTCAAACAATATCTAAGACTTGTACAATGTTGTTACTATTACCCTGGTATGCATTGACTCGACTCAAATATACATTAAAAAAAAATGTTTGCATGTGCGGTGTTTGATTTTTTTTCTACCTGCAAAAAGGTTTAGCCTTTTCTTGTCGCTCTAACATTTGAGCTTCTTTTGGCTATGTAAGATGGTTGGGTCATTTTACCGATATGGACATTAAAACAACACCGGTGATAATTTTGTATTGTATTTCTAATGCCTAATTTATTCATTTCACTTTAGTTTTCTTTGTAGGAATTTTTCTGCTCTAACCAAATCTTAGTCATAATGCAATACATGGTATTGGCTATCGCGGGACTAAAGATATATACCAAGTCAAACACTTTCTAATTGTAAAAGGCAATATGGTTTAGTAGATGACAACTATCATTTATCAATATGTTGCACTTAGTGATGACAAACGGTTACAACATCCCGAGTCCTTCCAATGAGTTAGCTAGGGGTGTAAATAGGCCAAAGATGGATCATGTCAAAATTCACCCCACAAAACTCACAACCCCCCCTATTTGGCAGATTGCGGGGTGGGTTGGTTGTAGAATCGAATTAGTCCTACAATTAGTCGAAAGAGGGAGTGAATAGACTAATTAACTCTTTTAAAACTTAAGCAAGTAATGTGCTAAAATAGGAACAATATAAATGAAGAGCGTAAGAAATGCAAACCACAACTCCGATATATTGAGGTTTGGATCAAACTACCGGATTTTAGTCATCTCTTATGAATTGCTCCTCCTTGATTAACTTCACGTTTTCCACTATTCTTCTCCCGTTTTGGGCCGGGAGATCTTGTCTTTACACTTCAAGCTTGAGAACACCTTCACCAAGCTTGGACCACATTCTCACAATCTGAGAAGAGTTTCACTCCAAAAGCCAATACAACACTTTGCTGGATTTTTTGTGAATCAACTTCTAATCTCAGGTACTTAAAAGATTGATGAATGCAATAAACCAAGTGCGAGATTGAACACTATGATAAGTTTAGAGTACAAAAGAGTAGTAAGAGTTTTAGAGAAAGGATCGATAATTTTGTGAAGTTGTTCTAAGCTCTATTTATATGCTCTAAACTTAATCTAGCCGTTGGGATTGATTTGGAAAGGATTTGTGTACAATACACAAAATAGAAAAGTTCATAACACAAATTTGTGCACCAACGGTTGACCAGTACGGGTAAAACGGTCGACCGTTTTCTCATAAATAAGAAAACGTTCAAACTGATGTACACACTAGTCGAACCACTAAGGCTAGAACTTAAGTGAATGGTCGAACCAAGACACAGATCGGTCGACCGTTCTGTGGGTTTTGGCCTGGATAAAATTAAACAAATAAGGTGACTGTCGAACAAGATAAGGATCCAGTCCGACCGAAAATAACAGGAAGCTTTGGAGTTCGAATTGTTCTTGATATGGTCGACCGAAGTTGATGTCAATCAAATACCCCCACACCTATGTTTTTGCTAGTCCCGAGCAAAACAAAGAAAGAGAAAAACAAACGAGAAACAAGAAATCCTAACTCACTTTCGTAGGAATCACGGTTGCACTTAGCACGTGCAACAAACCGTTAAACCTCCTTGTCGCCAAGAAGGAGGAGTGTTGTCTCCTGAGGGTTTTCAGCGGATATACCCACAAAATCCGAACAAGATGCATTATTCAATCTAGACCTCGACTCGTTGGACAAATTTTGTCGATCAATGGACGCGGTAATGCTACGGGCCGACTTTATATAGGTGATCAGTCCACACCTAGCCTAATGAACAATTTGTGCAAGTTAAATAAGGACTTAAGTGAAAGACATGGACAACCTCAACATCCTCAAGTGATACAAAGTGTAAGGTCCATTAAGGTTCTTATTTGCATTACCATTTTTTTTCTTTTTGTTTCTTTTCACATTTTTTTCTTTTTCTTTTTATTAGTTGGGGCTTCATTCTCCCAGGGTCAGGTTTCGTGCATCATTACCCATGATGACTTACACTATCACGTACACCTTTCCCCAAATCTCCACATAGGGCAATCCCTTCCACCCGTGTAACGGGAGTTCGGTCGGCGCATCCCAAGTCAGATGACTCGAAAGCACCAGGCACAAAGTCCCCTCAGACCTACTTTCCCGAGTGATAGGAGTCGTGCGAGAAGAGAGAACACCTACTCACTTATTTCTTATCTACACATGAACCAAAACCCCTACACTAATGTCTCACAACAGGATTTAGAGGGTCATTGACTACAACAAACTTCCTTAAGTTAACATACACGAATTATTGACTCACTAGGTTCAGGGTGGACTTCATTAAATGTTTGAGCACCGAAACCCTATGATTACTCACCCCCAAGGGAAACTGGGGTGCATCCTAACGACTCGATAAATCCTAAAGTCATTGTACTAGATATCCTAACGCATCAAGTTCAAGACAATTTTGGGAGCTTTCTTTTTACTTTGCCTCTCAACGGTTTTGCACACGCTAAACACACACAAAACCCACAAAACATTTTCTTTCGCAAACACATGAAGATTTTGAAAGAAATGTGGAAATTTTAAAGCACTAGGGAAGCAAAAGAAGACAAGTCACCCAAGGATCATGGTAAGCAGATATATCGATATTAAATGAAGCACACTAACATGACCCTAACAATGCACACAAAAGAAAATAAAATCAAAGGAAAAAGACTCAACTATGTACACACGTAAAACACCCCCCACACCTACTTCATGCATTGTCTTCAATGAATGTGAGCAAGATACTACATGGATTTATGCCTGAAAAAGGAGGGATCTCACCAACATGAAGTACAAACGGAAGTTCAAGGTCATGTTGATGGACACAAACCCGAATTCCCTCAAAACCTGTGAGATGCTAAAGAAAGGATACAAATACGTGAAAGAAATGGAGCCCAAATACACAAGGGTTGGGGCTCACAACAATCGATGCTCACTGAAGGAGTCTTTTATTGTACTTTTCTTTTTTTCTTTTTTTTTTCTTTTTATTTATTTATATATAACTATGTACAAACATAAGTTCCCATCTTCATTTGTCAAAAGACATCAAATGGGAACCGCAAGGTCAATGCACTTGGAAAGGGAACATGACACCACGCGGGGCCAGAATACTCATGCGTGAGCCCCCTTCACAAAGAGCACCAGATGAAATGAGAGGTTCATGAATTGGACGCAAATGCGTCTCATTCAAAGGATCAAACTGAAAGAGCTTGAACCTCTCAAGAGTTTGGGAAATATGGGGCAATGGAAGAAGAGTTTCTCCCATTGCGGTGCTGAAGTTATGATCGTGAATCCAAACTCTCCAACCAACAGGCTGGTGCGTCGGAACGAGATCAAGAATCTCGTTAGGCATGTCCGACACACCAGGCGAACAAAAAATAGGTCTCATACCCAAGGTATCCTCCAAGGAACTCCTAATACCCTCATGAGCAATGTAGTTGTTTGATGTTCCATCATTTCCAAGATGATCATGAGCATTAATGTGAGGCAAACTCTCATCAGGTTGTTTGAAATTGAGGGGACTAGGGAGCTCTTGCTCCACCAGAGGTGAGTCCTTAGGAGGTACAACAATAAGGTCGTGTGGATCAAGGGCCACGGGACAAGAAGATAAGGCACAATCATGTGCCGACTCGTAATGAAGCTGGTCCATGTTATTCTCAATAGGGATCGAATCATGCACCAAGTGATCGTGAATTGAAACCCCAAGTCCCTCAGACTGACTAGGAGTTTGACTTTGAAAGATTGTGCTTTGAATTTGTGGATCTGGTGGTGGCGGTTCAATATCAAAAGATGAATCCTCATGTTGACAAGAAAAGTTACTCTCCTTACGTTCACGTAATTGCTGCGACATTTGACTCACTTGCAATGCCATATTTTGTATGGACTGTTGAATGGTTTCCATGAACGTAAGAAAAGTTGGTTTCGAGGAATAAGGTATGTGGTCAACTATGAGGTCCAAGTCAGAGCTTGGGAAATTTTGGGGTTGGGTGTTGATGGGCTGAGAATGAGTTCAATGATTTGAAGTGGGGTGTTGGTAGAATTCTGGGTATTCGGGAGGAGGATACTGGGGTGGAAATGATGTATAAGAATTTGAATATGAATTGTCTCCCCACGAATCCATCCCTCTCGGATTGTACGCGGATGCGTAATGGTCATATTGAGCATTTGGGGAAAAAGGTATGCTCATACTCAGGCTCTGGGGGAACATAAGGACATTCCCCGAAATCATGACCACTCATCCCACAATAGTGACACAGTACGGCTACTGGAGCCACTGGTGCACTCATGTCTTCACCCACATGCATGAAAGAGGCCAAAGGATCTTGCAATGTCTCAGTTTGATGACCAACATATGATCCGACGTAACTAGATGATGGTCTAGCAGTCGGTGCCTCTCTCATGTTACCCCAATATGAAGATTGCTCAGTGACACAATGAGGATTATCCCAACCATACGGGGTGTTAGTCTGAGCCACTCCAGGATGCATGGGTTGGGAGTACCAGGGAGAATCGTCATGGTTCCAATAATGATATGGATGGTCGCCGATGTAACCATCCATCACAACAGAGAACTCTAGAGTCTACCACTCTCACCACCACGAGGCTAAACTCGCAAAAAGTGCTCAACTCGACCCTAAAACGCTACAAGAGAGTGTAAAAGGGAGGAGACTATAACGTAGAAGAAGGTGAGAAGAAGATGACTCAAAGGAGAATGGAAGAATCCCTAAAGCTAGCGTGGGTAACGGGAGAGGGTAGAAGCCTAATCTAGCAAGCACGACTCAAACAATGTAAGGCAATGGGTCCTTAGGCTAGACGACGCCTAACTTCGAAGTCACTAGTCTCGACACGCCTCACCTCCCTACAACGAAGACCACAATGCCCAGCAAGTGATACCAGATCCGGAGATCTAGTACCTCCTACTATTGACAAGGTAGACAACGCCGATCAGGCCATGACGGTCTCAATTAGATCACTCTCCTAGTGCGTCCAAAATCCTTAGGGCCAATGTCTACTTGCTTTTAGAATTAAGGCTTTGATTAAGCGTGATTTTGGGCCAAGGAAAGGGTGATGAAATCCCCCACCTTATCTTTTATGGGACAACCCCTCCTTAGTAGCGTTTTGAGCTTAAATCTAGCAATCAATCACTCCAATCAAACGCTCAACTCACTCTTGTCCCGATGCACCTTACTAACTAATGCATGATCGAAACATGCATGAATGAGAGATTTGGGTGCACGTACCTCACGCCAGCAATCAACAACAAAATGTAAAGCAAAGAAAAGACAAATGCATGTAAGGTCTACAAATGATGCATGACCTAGATGGCAAGAAGTCTAATCTTTTGCTTTGAGTTTTATGGTCCAAGTTGATTAAAAGGGATTGAAATGGTCGACCGTCGTCATGGCACAATTCGATTGGTGACGAAAATACGAATTGGGTTAGTTGAAGTATGTATATACGATCATTTTATAATACGACAAGTATAACTGTCATATTTAAGACAAATATGATGTGTCAAACAGTCAAACAAGAGTCAAATTTTGGTCGATCGATTTGCACACTAACTATGACACGTGTACAAATATAACCTATGAAGTTGAGATGAATATGTGTAAAGCATGTATCAGGTATACAAGGATAACGGTTGAACTACGATAAAAATCGATCGACCGTTTTAGATAGGGCAAGAGATTGTTAAAATCGGTTGAACCAGGTGAACTGTCGTTCGACTATTTTGGGAAAGAACTAGAGTCTAATAAAATCGATCGAACTAGATGGTCTACCGGTCAACCATTTTAAGCAGGAACTCTGATTCAAGAGGAATTCTTAAGTTTAATGGGTCACCTAAAGAAGTCGGTTTGATATGAAATTTTGTATATGACTTCTATAGGTTTTCTATGGATCAATGCAATGAAAATCAACAAGATTTCTAGTACCCAAGTTACAATTGAATCCTAAGTACAATGAACGTAAATCATATCTATTCTTTAACTTGATTTCATGTCATGTGTAGCACTTGTCTCCTGAAATGGTTAGTAAAACCAATTATATGTGTGCATATGCTTGTCAAGTAGTGATAGATGTACATGGATTTATTGATATGTGAGTTATCTTCAAATTATCTTCCATGATCACTACGAATAACAATGTTGTTGGAACTTTTTTCCCTTTCAACATGTTTGCAAAAACATTTGAATCTTTCAAATGCATCATGTTTGTTTGCTAAAAACAAAACCCAAGTAAATTGTGAAAAATCATCAACAATTACAAATGCATACATTTTGCCTCCTAGACTAACGGTCCGTGAATGTCCAAAAAGATCTAGATACAAAAGCTCAAGAGGTTTTAAAGTTGATACCACATTTAAGGATTTGAAAGATGATTCAAACTATTTCCAAACTAGCATCAATCACAAACCCTATCTTTTTTTAAATCAATTTTTGGAAGTTATCTAACTAATTCATGTTTGGACAATTTGTATAATTGTGACATACTAATATGTCCTAAACGGTTATGACATTTCAAGCGTCGTCGTGTGAGGCAACTAAACAAGTCTCAAGAGCCATATAATTTAGATTTTCAACATGCACGATGTATATGTTATTAGATCTTATAACCTTTGAACATGGTTTTCACGTTCAGTTTGGAAATGATATAGCAAGTAGTCTTATAAAAAATAATTAAGTATTTTTATCAGTTAATTGACTAACACAAAGCAAACTATATTTCAAACCTTCTACTAGTAAAACATTCTCAATAGATGGAGTGGAATGATTGCCAATATTACCAATGCCGACGATATGGCCTTTAGCATTATCTCCAACCGTGACGATTCCTCCATTCTTTGGCTTTAAGCTTGATAGGACATCAGAGTCTCCCGTCATGTGTCTCGAACATCTGCTATCGAGTATCTACTTGCCCTTTCTCATTGCTTTGATCTACATGCTAAGAAACAATTGAAGACTTTGGTACCCAAATTTGTTTGGATCCTTGAACGTTAGCTTTTGGTACCCAAACTTGAATTGTCTTAGGTACCCAAATATTTGAATGATTAACTTTCTTAACAAGGGAATTGTTCAATTTACCCTAAGTCATGCTTTGTTAAAGATTTAGTTTGGGTGCCAAAAAGCATGGCAAGCATTTTTTTCCCAACGTGAATTTTTCGAGATCTTTTGTAAGTTGTTTATTCTTGGCAATAAGAACTTCATTTGTATTACAAACAATGGTAGATTTCAAGGTTTTTATCTCACAATTGAGCATTTCATTTTCTTTGACTAAAGCTTCACAATTGATAGATATGTCTAAATACACTTTTCTTCGTAACTTTTTCTTATGACGTATCAATTCATATCTCTCAGCAAGTTCATGAAATGCATCTAACAAGTCATTATAAGAATATGTTTCATGAGAGGATATCACATCATCATCATTTTTCACCACTTGAGGTTGATCACCCTTCTCTTGCGAAGAAGAATGACTTGAATCTGAATCCTCATTAGTAGTCATGAAACATGTGTGCTTCTTCATCTTGAGAATACTTGGACCCGGAAGCCGTCAATGAGCTTGAATCATCCCAAGTAGCCTTGAGAGTCTTCTTCCCATCCTTCTTGTGATGCTCTCTTCTTTTGTGATTATCTCGTTCTTGTCTTCTAGGTCTCTCCTCTTTGTCTCTTCTTGAGCCTTTCTTCTCTATCTTTCCATGGTCTCTCCTCCCTTTCTCTTCTAGGAAGGTATCTCTTTTCTTCTCTTCTTTCACGATATCTCGGCCTAAGCAAGGGTGAGACCTCGAGACGATTCACCTTTTCCTCTTGTGAATTTTCCCTTAGGCAGAAATTTCTTGAATTTTCTTGTTAAGAAGGAAACATCTTCATCAATGTCCCCATGTTCGAGCAATTCCGAATCCGAGGTTGCTTTAGAGCAATCGTCTTTTCTTTCTTTCTTTTGTGTTCCCACTCCTTTTCCTTCTCATTCCTTTCTTCCATTTGAATGTCATAAGCCATGAGGCTTCCTATGAGATCCTCCATCTTCAATTTGAAGAGGTCTTTGGCTTCTTCAATAGTGGAGTCTTTTTCTCTCATTCGATGGATAACGACCTAAGAAACTTCTGCACCCTGTCACTTTCATTCAAAACCTTACCAAGTTTCTTAAAGGAGTTAGTAATATTGATAAAGAGAGTATGCATCACGCTTATGGTTTCATTAGGTTTCATAGAAAATATTTCATATTTTTGCATAAATGAATCTATCGTAGTTTCCTTAACGGACGAACTACCCTCAAAAAGAGTTTCAGCATACGCCATGCCTCAAATGTGGAGTCACATGTATTAATCGTACCATATTCATCCTCTACTAAACCACACGAGGATGTTCATAAGTTTGGCATTCATTTCATCCATCTCTAGCTTATCATCCATCATGAAATCAAGTTCCTTATTTTTAAAGTATGGAATTTGAAGAAACATCCATAATTTTATATCATATGATTGGATGAATGTAATCATGTGTTTCTTCCAATAAGCAAAGTTTGTTCCATTAAACAAAGGAGGTCTACCTGTGTGGAATCTCCCACCTTGTTGGGTCATTGCTACAAAGGTTAATGTGTTTAGATGCAATATACGAGGCTCTGATACCAAATGTAGGATCTAATTATCCCTAGAATTAGTCTAAAAGGGGTGAGTAGACTAATTAAGTCCTTTAAAACTTAAGCAAGTAATGTGCTAAAATAGGAACAATATAAACGAGCATAAGAAATGCAAACCACAACACCGATAAATAGAGGTTTGGATCAAACCACTGGATCTTAGTCCTCTCTGATGAATTGCTCCTCCTCGAGAAACTTCGTATTTTCCACTATTCTTCTCCCCGTTCCGGGCCAGGAGATCTTGCCGTTACACATCCAGCTTGCGAACACCCTCGCCAAGCTTGGACCACCTTCTGACAATCTGAGAAGTGCTTCACTCCGGAAGCCAATACAACACTTTGCTGGAATATTCTTGAATCAACTTCTAATATTAGGTGCTTAAGATTGATGAATGCAATGAATCAAGTGGGAGATTGAGCACTAAGAGAAGTTTAGAGTACAAAAGAGTACTAAGAGTTTTCGAGAAAGGATCGGTAACTTTGTGAACTTTTTTTAAGCTCTATTTATATGCTCTAAACTTAATCTAGCCGTTGGGATTGATTTCGAAATGATTTGTGTAAGATACACAAAACAGAAAAGTTCATAACACAAATTTGTGCACAACCGGTTGACTAGTATGGGTAAAATAGTCGACCATTTTCTTATAAATAAGAAAATGTTCAAGCTGATGTACACACCGATCGAACCACTTAGGCTAGAACTTAAGTGAGCGGTCGAACCAAGATTAGGACCGGTCGATCGTTCTATGGTTTTGGCCAGGATAAAGTTAAACAAAATAAGGTAACGATCCAACAAGATAAGGATCCAGTCCGACCAAAAATAATTGGGAATTTTGGAGTTCAAATTGTTCTTGATCCGGTCAACCGTCATCATGGCACTGTTCGACCGGTGGCCAAAATACAAATGGGTTAGTTGAAGTATGTATACATGACCGTTTTATAATACGACAAGTATAACTGTCATATTTAAGACAAATACGATGTGTCAAACGGTCAAACAAGAGTCAAATTTTGGTCGATCGGTTTGCACTAACCGTGACACGTTTACAAATATAATCGATGAAGTTGAGATGAATAAGTCTAAGGGATGTATCAGTTATTCAAGGATAACGGTCGAACTATGTTGAAAAATCGATCGACCATTTTAGATAGGGCAAGAGCCTGTTAAAATTAGTCGAACTAGGTGAACTACCGTTCGACCGTTATGGGAAAGAACTAGAGTCTGATAAATCGGTCGAACCAGATGGTCTACCGGTCGACCGTTTTAAGTAGGAATTCTGAATCAAGAGGAATTCTTAAGTGTAATTCATCACCTAAAGGAGTCGGTTTGATATGGAATTTTGTATATGAGTTCTATAGGTTTCTATGGATCAATGCAATGCAAATCTACAAGATTTCAAGTACCCAAGTTACAATTAAATCCTATGTACATTGAAACGTAAATCATATCTATTATTCAACTTCATTTCTTGTCTTGTATAGCACTTGTCTCCTGAAATTGTTAGTAAAACCAAATATATGTGTGCATATGCATGTCAAGTAGTGATAGATGTACATGGATCTATTGATATGTTAAGTAATCATCAAAATCAGATTAACGATTATTAGGCAAAGTCAACATTCGTGACTTATATGTTTGAGAATAGTAATTTGTTTGGGTTCCTCATGTTTTGTTTAGGTTGCCAGATTTAGGAAATAATAATGTAATATTCAGTATAATTATTGTTGACATATGTGCTTAAGAATTTAATTTGTTAGATGAAGAATAAGTCATAAGTTAGACAATAAGTAATGTGTAGTCATTTAAATTGTGTGTATACTATTATTAATATTTATTATTGTAGAAAGAAAATTACAATGAGAATTGGATTATCTATTATTGAGAGAAACACCTATATTTATAAAGGTTACACATGGTAGAAAAGAAAAGACAAATAAGATCAAATCAATATATAATTGGTCTGTTACAATATCTAATATGTAACGATACTCCTACAATATCTCTAGAATATCTTATGAATAACAAGAATATTCCTAATATAAATTTCTTATTTTATTATTTTTTTATTTTTCAAGTTGGTGAGTCGGCCAGATTGGGTTTTTTCTTGACTCTAGCCCGTCCCACTAATGAAGTAGGTTAGCGAGTCGACCGAGTCAGATTTTGTGTTTGGCAGCTTTGACTCGTCTTACGTACAACTCTATTTGTAGCTAGTTGCAAATCATTAAAAGACTAAATGGGCGGGAAATGCCACAAATAGTGTAGTGGAAGATCATCTATTGCTCATTGATTTATGTCATTTTTACATTTAAGTGATAAATTTCTTGGTTTTCTCCCTAAGATTATATCAAGCTTATATCACTTAAGTTATTTTTAGATGTAATAGTTTTTCTAATATGAATTTTTATCTTGGGATTTAAGAGTTTGCCATTTGTAAATGACATGTTTAAATGATTATGCTTGGTTATTAAGTGATGTCTTACCATATTTCGGTTTTACATGCCATTGTCTCTCAACGTGGCGGAAAGAGATCTACGGACGTGGACATTTTTTTCTTGTCTAAAGCGGTGGAACTGGCTACCCCAATTCTTCCAACTCTGACATGTTGTATCTGAAAGGAATGTGTTCTAAAAGTTATACGTTTATATGTCAATTATTATGAATTGAATGTGCAAACATTTTGTTCCCCGATTAATGTATTCGTCTTTTGGAAGTGTTAAAGAAGATGCTCTTGGTCCTTTACCGTAGAGCTCTAAAAGATACATAAATCAAAAGCTATTCACAATCATGATAATTGACATGGGACATTAATTACCGAGATAAGATAAAAGAGGAAAATGATTACTTTTATATATTTGACGACACGAGTATATAAAAGAGGAAAATGATTACTTTTATATATTGAATAGACCTAGCAAGTGAAACATTATAGATTTGTGTTATGTGTCATTAATATTTTCACTGTGTCTTCAATCCTAAGATATAAGACTTATGTCTTTTCACATAAGAAGTGTTTAATTTTATTATTGTCAAAAACTATCCATGAGTATAGTGATAAAGACAATGGTTGGTTGTGTTAGAAGCGGGAGAAAGACGGGGAGCACCAGACCGAGCCACCCCAGAAACACGCCCTCCACCAGGCGCACATGGACCGCTAATCAGCGGTCCCAAACCTCCAATTGGCGGTTCATAAGTCGCGCCTGTTGGGTTGCTTTGGCTCGCCTTGTTCTCCATGCTGAGGGCCTTCTATTGCCATCACTAGATCCATACTTTGATCTACTCAATTGGTGGACACGAATGAAAGAAGAGAACTCACTACTTAACACTCATAAGCAAAAACGAGATTTACACCAAACTCATCTTTTCTTTCTTCTTTCAAACTACATAAAGATGATCATTCAAGATCATTACAACCTCTACTTAAATTGCATCATAAAATAGGACGAAAATCATAGAGAAATGAAGAGACTCTTTGTCTCTTCCTTTCCTTCAACATTTTGTCTTCCATCTTGTCGAGTTATAAGCTCCTAGATGACTCACCCTCCATAGGTGATGTGGCTAGTGACTAGGATGCCACCTAGGATTAAGTTCAATTCTCAATACTCCTCCTTGAACTTAATCCTCTTCCATCCACCATCCCAAGTAGGCTGCGCATCCTTTCCTGCAACCTTATTGACAACGCTTTTGTTTGAGCTAAAAGACACACCATGTGCAACTCATTTGTCGTCCCGTAGATTTCACCAAGTGTCTTGAACCTCCTTGGTCTCATCTCGTCTTGTTTGTCGGATGGAATTGTTTCATGTTTAGTGGGGTTGGCAATCTCCTCTTCATGTACTTCATTTGGCACTTCTAAAATCTCCTCTTTAGAGTCCCATGTTACCTCCTCAACCTTCACATCACGGCTAATGACAATTTTATTGTTAGTGGGATCGAGAAGCCTATAAGCTTTCGATCGTTCATCATAGACAACGAACACAAGCTTTGTGCTCCTATCATCAAGTTTTATTCTTTTCTCCTTTGGTACATGTGCATAGGCGACGCTCCCAAACACTTTTAGATGTGCCACAGTTGGCTTGTAGCCAGTCCAATCTTCTTGTGGAGTTACTTCCTCCAAGCTTGCGGTTTTGCAACGATTCAACGTGTACACCGTACAAGCCACCGCCTCGGCCCATAGTTCTTTTGACACATTCTTGCTTTTTAACATACTTCGAACCATGTCCATGATGGTTCTATTCTTTCTCTCGGCTACACCATTTTGTTGTGGCGAGTATGGAGCGGTTAAATGACGTTTATGCCATGTTCCACACAAAAGTTGTTGAACTCTGTTGATGTGAACTCTCCTCCTCGATCAAACCTCAATGTCTTGATGCTATTGCCACTTTGTTTCTCCACATATGCCTTGAACTTCTTGAATATGCAAAATGCCTCGGATTTCTCCTTCAGGAAGGACACCCACGTCTTGCGTGAAAAATCATCAATAAAGGTTAAGAAATAACGATTCTTACTAATCGAGTGTGGAGTGATCGGTCCACAAATGTCGGTATGTACCAACTCTAGCAGCTTCTTTGCTCTATATTCAGCTTGTTTTGGAAAACTCTTCCTTGGTTAATTTTCCAATCATGCAACCTTCACAAAATCCTTCTTTAGATTCGATCATCGGCAAGCCATGCACCATTCCCTTTTGCACCATTTCTTGGAGCCCACCAAAGTTCAAGTGTCCAAATCGCATATGCCACAACCAATCTCCCTCAATGCATGCATTCAAACATCTAGCACTAGCACATGTTAGATTCAATTTCAACATTCGATTTTTGGACATCTCTACCTTTGCAATCAAGCGCCCGTCTTGTCCTCGCACGGTCATGTGTCGATCCTTCATCAAGATCGTGAACCCATTCTCCAAGAGTTGTCCCATGCTTAGTATGTTCGTCTTCATATCGGGCACAAAGTAGACGTTGGAAATAAGAGTTTGTGATCCATCCTTCACTTGAATCATGATTTGCCCTTTCCCCTCCACACGCACCTTTGATGCATCTCCAAACGAGACGTGCCCATGCACTACGTCTTCCATGTGTGCGAACATGTGTTTATTCCCACACATGTGATTGCTTGCTCTTGTATCGAGATACCAAGTACCTTCTTGTTTCGTTTCCGCTCCTTGGTCGGCAAGCAAAACCACTCCATCAACACAAGCATTCTCCTCCACGGCAACAAGGTTGGAGTTTTCTTCCACCATTTTCTTTGACCAACATTCACTTGCATAGTGTCCATGCTTCCCGCAATTGAAGCACTCAATCTCCTTCTTTGATCCACGATCACCACGGCCACACCTGGAGCTCTCCTCCACCTTCTTTTGCGACCAACACTCTTTCGCAAAATGGTCACGCTTCCCACACTTGAAGCACTCGACCTCCTTCTTTTTTGGACGGCCTCCATAGTCACGACTGCTTCCACGATCTACGTTACGAGGTTGCTCCTCCTTAAGTGACATCTTCGCTTGCAACGCCTCCTCCAAGACATCTTGCCTCTTCTTCTTCTTTCTTTGCTTGTGTGCCTCCAACGAGCTTGCTAGGTCGTCGATGGTCATCTTCTCGAGGTGCTTTGATTCCTCGATAGCACACACAACATTTTGAAAGTCTTCGGTGAGAGAACGCAACACCTTCTCCAGCACTCTTCCTTCAGTCAATGCCTCCCCATTTCTCTTCAATTAGTTCGCCACCATGCGAACCCTCGTCACGAAATTGGCAACACCTTCAAATTCCTTCATTTTCAACACCTCGAACTCACCTCGAAGCATTTGGAGGCGCACTTGCCTCACTCGATCAACACCCTTGTAGCTCTTCTCAAGGGTGTCCCACGCCTCCTTCGACGTCTTCGCTTCAGCGATCTTCTCAAATCCACTCTCGATAGGACTCTTGTCTTTGGCTCTTCTCTCCTTTTGTGTTTTGATTTGTGCGACGGTTGCCACCCCCATCACGGCCTCCTCCTCGAAGCCGCTCTCCGCAAGATCCCAAGCATCATACGCACCGAGCAGGGTGCGCATTTGGATACGCCAATTGTCGTAGTTCCCCTTCGAAAGTCGAGGCAACGATACATGATCAAACAACGCCATTCTGAGCTCCCTATCAGACGAGGCTCTGATACCATATGTTAGATGCAAGAGAAAGACGGGGAGCACCAGACCGAGCCACCCCAGAAACACGCCCTCCACCAGGCGCACATGGACCACTAATCAGCGGTCCCAAACAGCCAATTGGTGGTTAAGAAGTCGCGTATGGTGGGATGCTTTGACTCGCCTTGTTCTCCATGATGAGGGTCTTCTATTGCGATCACTAGATCCATACTTTGATCTACTCAATTGGTGGACACGAATGAAAGAAGAGAACTTACTACTTAACACTCATAAGCAAAAATGAGATTTGCACCAAACTCATCTTTTCTTTCTTCTTTCTCAATTGACTTGATTTTACTTGACTTGTTTACAAATGGAGAACTTTTGTGCTTTATATAGGCACTTATAAAGACTCTTCAACTTAACCTAAAACACAAACATAACATAAACTACATAAAGATGATCATTCAAGATATTACACCTCTACTTAAATTGCATCATAAAATAGGACGAAAATCATAGAGAAATGAAGAGACTCTTTGTCTCTTCCTTTCCTTCAACCTTTTGTCTTCCATCTTGTTGAGTCATCAGCTCCTAGATGACTCACCCTCCATAGGTGATGTAGCTAGTGACTAGGATGCCACCTAGGATTAAGTTCAATTCTCAATAGGTTGAACATAACTTGTGATGGAAAAGATAGCTAGTGAAAAGATTATCATTGCCCCTCTCAATTGAGTTATGATATTGGTGGGCCCTTGATAAAGCAAAGTTATAATGTGCACAATGTGACTTGAGTTAAGTTACATATTTATAACTATCTTAAGAGATCAAGAAATGAGTATGTAATACAAGGGTAACACAATTCTACTTTGTATATACTTTTAATATCATAAGGCAATGGATAGACACAAGTGGTGCATGTACATCACTAAATGAATCGTGTTTAGTTCAAGTTGAACAAGACATCTATGCTAATTGGGTGGCTATAATGTGTAGCTAGATACCGCATATAGTTTATGGTATTAAGTGTTTAATATCATTGTCAATCTATCTTAGATCATCCTCTAGGTCACACCACAAAAATGCGAAACAAGAAGCTTGATTTTGAGTTCATATGATGTATCAGGTTTCATATGAAATCGGACACACAGGTGAATCAATAAAATAAATTTGTCATGAAAATTGACATAATTAGAATCATGAATAAATTCATATAAGATGTATGTATTATGGGGTGTAATAGTTTAACATTACATAGGATAATAAATTACATAATATATGAATTTGCTAAAAACCCCCCAAGAATTAAATTTTGCTGGAAATAAATCCAAATTTTGATAAAGGCAAAAATCGGACAAAATGGTCAAACGTTTTCAGAGATCGATCGACCGAAATTCAACAGTAGCTGTTACGTGTAAGAAACGATTGACCAGATAGGACGTGTTGGTCGACCAAAATATTCCAGGAAATCTTTTGGGATTTATCGGTTCACCGGTGATGTCGTGGTTCGATCGAAAACCACCAGGAACTTCCGCGAATTTTTCTTGGTCGCAATTGGTCGACCGACTTGAGACGTTGTCCGACCAAAAACGACCAGTAGTTCTATCTCGTGTAGATTCCGTCGACCGTTTGTGTGTATGTTTCAACCGAAATATCGCAGTACCTTTGGGATCGTGTGATGGGTCGACCGAAGGATTTCGTGGTCCAACCGAAACCACGTTTTCTTGACAATCGGTCGACCGGTGGGTTAGTTTTGGTTGACCGTTTGGCACGATTTCTGCCAGAATTAGTAAGAATATAATTGGTCATGAGTTGGATTAATTCCAATTGTGGTCAAACAGTTTTGAGGATGATTATGAGGCAAATTGTCTGGTGTAAGGGAGAGAAAAGAAAGGGATCATGGCTAGAGAATAGTTCATGATGTGAGTGATTTGGAGGCTATAAATAGGTCCTCTCACCCTACTTGTTTTAAGGTTAATGCGAAAATTCTCTCTCCCTAATCTCTCCACTAATCCATACAAATATCTCTTAATTAGTTAGAGCTTTTGGAGATTAATTCTCGTGGAGCTTTAGAGGGGTTTTAGTTAGCTTCTTTTTCTATAATCATGTTTAGAGTTTGGTAAACACTTGGAGGCGAATCGGCGGACGATTCGACAGGCAACGCATGTCTGGATCTTCGTAAAGATTTTAGAGAACCTTTGGGTATGATCCTCTCTTCTTTGTTTATTTCAATATATGTCGCATGATATTATAATAAACATAAAATAATGTACATGAAATCAATGAAAATATGAATATCGATCTTGTATGCAGGTATAAAATTTTAATATATACACATAGATAGATAGGGACACAAAATCCTACAGTATCCCTACTATGTGTGGCTTTTACGCCAAAATTTAGTTTAGTTTCGATAATTATTGTCAAATTAATATTAATTTATCTTCGATCGACTCATATTCATTATAATATCAAATAGCCAATCAAATTGGTCAAACATGCTTCATGCATTGCGTACTTGTAATTCTGTAAATCATTTTAGTAGGTTGATCAAAATTATCATGAAAATAAACATTGAGACGAAGACTCAATATTGTTACAAAATTTTGGACCAAATTTGTAATGTTAATAAACTATAAGATAAAATGTAAACTTGAGCATTAGGATTCCATCTCAGTTAAATTTGGTTATCTGAATATCTAAGAGATAATCAAAATTCATATCTCAGAATATGCTAGAACGTTAGTGGAATGTTTATGTCGGACGACCGATTCCACATCGGATGAATGAATTTTGTTGGATCAATTTTCGGATTTTAATCCAACGGTCAAATTTCATTTTCCTTTGGAGCCTTCTTTTAATGTCCATTTCAGCTGACCGGTCTCGTATCGATCAACTGTTCTTCTAGTCGCCTAGGACATGATTAACTCTTCCACGTCCACAAATATAGCTTTTGAACACTCAACAATTATATGAATTATAGTAGTCGACACTAAAAGACAAACTTGTGATCCAGATGACCAAATTGGTTCCGAAAGATCAAAATTGTTTTGACAGAAACAACGAAATCCTTACCATCTATTTTGGACTTTGACAGCCAAATTTTAATTGGTCAAAATTCAAGAAAGTTACTAGAAGTTGGTGATCAGTTATGTAACTCGTTTTGGATCAACTAAACTTCTACCTTTAACCAAGTCAACGTTCGTTTGTGGATCACATTGCTTCAAATGGTCAATCAAAATTTTGCAGTTTTCTGCACGAGCTTAAGTCAAATCTTAGCTTCTATTGGTACAAATCTCACCAACTATCCGAAATGGTTAGTTGAGCTTAAAAGCTTATAAATAGGACGTTTTACCATTGTTTTGCATAGGGGTGAGCTTCGGTCCGGGACCGGACCGAACCGGACCGAAGACCAAACCTTTCGGAAGACCAGACCGAATAAATTCGGTTCGGTCCGGTCCAAAACCCGAATTTAACCTTTAAAATTTCGGTCTTTGACCGGACCGAATCGGACCAAAGACCGAATTGTCGTGGTCTCCCAGGCCGAAGACCATACCGAAAAATTAAGTTCGGTCCGGACACCCGGACCGAACCGAATTTTGCTCACCCCTAGTTTTGCATACCCTGAATTGTCCCTATTGATCCACACTTTAGAGTCAAAGAGTCTACACTTTCAAGCTCTCATTCTCCACACTTGTATCCACCCCATATCATATGAATTGCTTTCGGGTGACCAATTTTTTTAATAGAGTTGACCAAATCCCTACTGTCCATTTTGGATGGTTGACCGAACCCCTTTCAGTCAACTGAATCTTAATTGATCAAAAATCAAGAAAACGTGTTTAACCTTGGTGATCAATTATCTAAAATTTTAGCCAAGTCAACCTTTCTTTATGGATCACCATTCTCTAAATGCTCAACTGAAATTGTGCAAATTTCTACCTCAACTTAAGTCATGTCTTAGCTCCTGTTAGTTGAAATCTCACCAACTATCCCAAACGGCTAAATAGGGTCTTATACCATACTTTTACACACCTTGAACACACTTTATCGATCCATACTTTAGAGTCCAACTCTTTACACTTTCAAAGTCTCAGTCTCCACACTCAAAAGCTTAAACTCCACCACTTGTGTATCCACTCCATATCATATCCAAGTGTGCACAAGTATTAAATTGTAAGTAATTCCGATTCAACATCCAAGAATTATCAAAATTAAAGTTTCAAGAAACCTCCCTCTTAGGTTGTGAGAGGCAAATCGAGCAAGGCGATAGTTCTCCACTAATGCTTGTGTTGTAAAGGCTTGGTCTCATATCATAATGAAGATCGGTTAGTGAAGGCATGCAAAGAGAGGACGAAGGCATATGGTATATAAGAGAGAATCATTGGGGGTATGAGGAATTCCTAGGTCACATTTTAGCATTTTCATCATTTTACCCTTGTTTTCTTACTCAAATGGAGCATTTGGAGAGTTCTAGTCCCGATTAAAGGTTGTTGGAGGATGGTGGCAACCAAGATCATCCTCAAATAGCAAACACAAGTTGTGGGAGTGTGGATGAAGGGAGGTCTGACTTGGATCCGTCAACAAATGGTGAGGGGCATCAACCTAAAAAGTGGTCCAAGTTGTTCGGTGCTGATGCCAAGTCAATGGCGAAGATGTCTCTCAAGTTCATCCTAGTCCAAGTTTTCTTACTCTCAAGTGGTGGATGGGATGAAACCATGGGACAAGGTTCCCTTTGGTTATTTTGTGGATTTCAAACCCCACTTACCAACCCTTGAAAGGTACCTCCATAAGCTTTGGGAGTTAAATGGGGGAGTAGAGGTGATTCGTCGTCGGAATGGGTTCGTACTTTTTAGGTTCACTTTGGAAGAGGACCGTAAACATGTGCTTGAGCATGGTGCATGGTTTGTGAGGGGAACTCCTTTAGTGGTTCAATAATGGATGCCTGAAATGGTCTTGGAAAGGAGTAAAATCTCATCCATTCTGATTTGGATAAGGTTGCCAGAGTTAGACCTTCGGTTTTGGTCGCCAAAGAGTTTGAGCACCACAACTAGTGTTCTTGGAAAGTTGTTATACATGGATGATAATACGGCTTTGGGAAGAAGGCTATATTTTGCAAGAGTTTGTATTGTGGTTGAAGGAACATTCAAGTATCCTGGTTTCGTGGATTCAAATCGAAGGAGGTGCTTCAGAGAAAGTGGACATCGAGTATGAGTGGAAACCAGGGCATTGTGAGACTTTTTTGGCGTTCGGAAACACTCAAGCTCGGTGCCCACGAAGGCAAAGTGAGAAGGCTTTGGTGGCTGAGAAAGTGTCTTCAAAGTCTCTACCTAAGTCACAAGAATGGGTGCAAGTAGGATGGAGAGGAGCGTCTAAGAAGCATGGAACCATGGGGCTGGAAGAGCATGAGATGGAGAGTGGAGTCGTGATATGGAAAAGAGGGGTGGGGTGATCCTACACAAGTGGTGCAAGTACAAGGTGATGGCGTGGAGAAAAAAGGGGAGGCCATAATGGTGGTGGAGGCTCTAACGGGAATGGTGAGCCTTGGAACGGAGTTAGTGAGGGCTGAGCCAACGAAAAAGCAACATGTATTGTTAGGAAAATAACCAATTGTAGTTGAGCATGCTAGTGGAGTCACATAGGAATGTTTGAATGCACCAACCATGGAGGATTTCACTTTGGGGGCGGGACAAAGGTTGTTGGACAGCAACGACCCATGTGAGCACAAGAAAGGAGCCAATCATGAGTGGGTAGCAGCTTGGTGTGGAGCACAAACAAATTTCTGGTCCACAAAGCATTAGGGAGAATCCTAAAGGTGTTTGTTTTGCTCCATGGGAAGGAAATATGGCTGGAGAATTACCATGTGGAAAAGTACATGACATGCATGGGGGGAAAGAAACAAGGGGATGTAGGGAGAAGCAATCGAGTGGGCTGAGTGGGGTGTATGAATGCACTTCCGACCCTAGCCACATGCGCCAAAAGAGAGGTATCATTACTAGGTCGAGCGATATGAGGGATAAGACAAGAATAATGGGTTTGGGTAGGTTTGAAATCCTTGTGGATCGTGAGGGGAGAGGGGATGAAGGAGATAATACAAGTGAGGAAGTGGATGAAGAATGCGCATATGATGCTCCTCTTCAGCGAGAGGATGGAAGAAAGAGGAATGGAAGTAAGGCTATGTCCCCACCACCTCCAGTGAATCGTGAAGTACTCTCACCACAACAAAAAGCAAACCAGGGCGGTAAGGGATGCAAGTCCCATATTGCAAAGCCATGAATGTACTTGTGTGGAATGTGAGCGGTGCAAATCTCCCCGGCCGTGCGCATATGATTCAGGAACAAATAAAGGAGGCCAAAGTTTACATTGTGTTCCTCGTCGAACATAAAGTGAAGCTTAAGAAGCTCGATCGCTTTCGAAAAGCAATTTAGGGCATGAGCGCCCGTCAAAGAATTTGGTGATCAACTCCGGTAGAATTTTGGTGTTGTGGGATGAGCTTAAGGTGGACCTTTGGGTCACTTATGAAACCACATAAATGCTCCAGCTGGAGGGTAGGGAGAAGTGGAATGGGCACACCTTAGTTATCACGGAGGTCTATGCTAAAAATGGGCATGTGGAGCGGCGGTCACTTTGGGAATATCTTGGTCGAGCTACTCCTTCAAACTCGACGCCTTGATTGGTTTGTGGTGATTTCAATTGCATTGGAAGTGCTAATGAGAAGAAAGGGGTGCGGGACTTAAATTGGTGGTCATGGATGAGTTCAACGATTGAGTGAACTGGTGGTCATGGATGAGCGAGAAAGGTCTTTTCTTTCGGTTTATTCACTGATCTGAACTTAGCACTTGTTTTCTTATGGATTCCCGGGCTAGGCGTTCTAGAATAAGTAAGTCTATCCGAACCGAAGACGCACTTCTCAGATAAGTAACAGCCTCTCCAGCTCCGCTGGGCTAGGGGCCCTGGATGCGCTAGCGATCGGCACCTCCGGGGAGTGGTTGCCCGGCTTGATCGGCCGGCCTGGTATCCTGCACCTCGCGTTCATGATATCTACATTCAACTATGACCTGAAGATAGGGTCGAAGCACGCCCACCCAGTGTGCTTCTTTCACGACATGCTATCGTCCCGGGTTTCTTCCTGTGGTCTTCGGGATTCCGAAGAAGTCGTGTCCGGAACGGACATCTGCAATGTCCTCCCACGGGGGGTTAGAAGCTTCATGTCCCACGTATGTTGAGACGCGTATTGGTAAATTTAGTGGTCCAATTCTTCACATGGGGAGACATGCATTGAGACGCGTATTGGTAAAATCTTCATGTCCCACGTCTGGTTAGAAGCTTTCCCATATTCTTTTTATGTCGTGGGGATAGGGTCTTGAGTGACCACTTGATGCTCATTATGGCCACGGAGAAGGATGATCCTCGAAAGAAGTGGATGTTTAGGTTTGTGAATTTCTGGGCTGAACACGAGATGTTTAAGGATGTGGTAAAAGAGGCGTAGAAAACAAGGGTGGAAGGCACTCCCATGTTTAGATTGATGGCGAAGCTGAATGTAGTGAAGGAAGCGCTGAGGAAGAGGAGTGAGGAGAGTTTTGGTAATCTTGAACAAAAGGTAGGTGAAGCATAGCTTTTGCTTGCTGAAATCAGACAACAAAAGGAAAATACAAGAGATGAGGAGCTTTTAAGACGTTAGGTTCAGTGTAAGGAGAAGTTGGACCGAACCTTAGCTTGGTAAGGGAGGAGGCATTATTGAGACAGAAATCAAGGGTTCGATGGGTACGCGAAGGTGACCAAAATTTGAGAATTTTCTATGCTTCCCCTAGAGTGAGGAGATCCATGAACAATGTAAGGAGTGTGAGTGTGGAAGGGGTGCTACTTGAGGATGAGGAAGCTATCTGGGAGGCCTTCTGGAGGTGGTACTCTAACTTGTTTGCTAGTGGTTTTCAGGTAGAACATATCAATCTGATGTTATGTTTTCCTCGGGTGGGGGAGGACAAGGCACGTGCACTTATACAACCACTAGATATGAAGGAACTTGAAAATGTGGTGAAGCACTCGAACATAGACAAGGCCCCGAGTCCGGATGGTTTCAGTGCAAAATTCTCTAAAGCTTCTTGGGATTATGTGAAAGGAGATGTATTCAGAGTAGTCAACTCCTTCATAAGGAGTGGAAAGCTACTAAAATGAGTCAACTATACATCTACCATTATTCCAAAGAAGACAACGCCCACCACGGTTGATGACTATCGACCCATCTCTCTTTCCAACATGGTGTATCGCTTCTTGTCGAAGATTTTGGCAAATCAATTGAAGGTACTTCTTCCTAGTTTTGTGGGGGAAACACAAAGTGCATTTGTGAGCGGAAGGAGAATCAATGACAATATCTTACTAGATCACAAGATATGCCACAATATGCATTTGGGAGGAGGAAGGGGATGGATGTGCTTGTAGCTGGACCTTAGGAAGGCCTATGATTCTATCTCATGGCAAGTCCTTGAGGAAGTGCTAAAGTGATACATCTTCCCCGCCCATTGGTGGAAGCTCACGTTGGCTTGTGTCTAGGCATCATTTGTGGTCACGGTGAATGGTGCAAACCCACAGCCTTTTCGCGCAAGGAATGGGCTGAGGCAAGCTGATCCGTTGGCTCCCTACCTATTCATACTTTTATGGAGGTACTTAGCTCTTGTTCAGAAAGGATGCGAAGAGGGGCACTCTTGAAGCAACAAGGTGTGGGCATGTTCAGCTCTCACATTTTTGTGTGGATGATGTCATGGTCTTTGTTGTGGCTACTAGAGCAAACATGAGGGTTATCAAGCACATTCTTACAGAATTTTTTGGCTATCTCAGGGCTGCAGCTGAATGCAGCAAAGAGTCAAGTATTCATGGGCGAAGAAGTTACCGAAGGAATTTGGATTTGCATGCACCTAGGTATGGAGAGAGTTGCTTTTCCAGTTACGTACTTAGGCCTCCCACTCTTCTCCTTACGCCTAGGGAGACACCATTGCATGGGGTTGATCAACAAGGTCAAGCAGGGACATAGCACGTGGAAGAGGAATTTCCTATCGATGGCGCATCATGTAGAGTTGGTAAGAAGGTTGTGTCTATGAGCATCTATTGGACATCGACCTTTCATATCCCGAGGAAAGTCTTGAAGGAAGTGGAAAGCCTCACGAGTCATTTTGTATGGGGCGGTCCTACTAAGTGGGTTGTTGTAGCTTGGAAGGATATTTGCACACCAAGGAAGGAGGGTAGCATGGGACTTAGGAAGCTAAAGGAATGGAATGACGCTCGGCTGTTGTCCTCCTTTGGCTGGTCGTGGAGGGTGGAAATTCACTTTGGGTTCGATACATGAGAAGGAAATACATAAGGAACCACAATATATGGTTAGCAAGGCCACCATCTATTTTCTCTTGGGCGTGGAGGGACATCTTGAGTGTACGAGAGTTGGAAAAGGATAAAATCCAATACCAAGTGGGAGATGGGGCAGAAATCGGGTTTTTCACCGACCCATTGTGTGGTCGGCCTTTGCCCTCTTCGCCAGGGGGAGAGCGTCTTCATTATGATGTGGGAGTTCCAAAAGATATCTTGGTATCATATTTCATCCACGAGGATGCATGGATACTTCCAAACTGAGGTCCTTAGAGATGGAGGTGTTGTGGCCTAGGATTCTACAAACTAAAATCCATGGAGGACGAGACACCCCTACAAGAGTTGGAGCAAAGAGCGAGTTGTTTTCAGTCAAGGAAACATATATGGTGTGGCACAAGTACTATATTCCAAAGCATGCCCTTACACTTTGGAGAGCCTTGCAACGACGGTTGATGACAAAGGCACTCATGCGAGCTTGCGGTGCAACTCACGACCCTATTTGTGCACTCTGTGAGGAGAGGGACGAGGATATGGTACATCTATTTTGGGAATGTAGCTTCTTGAGGCAAATGGTCTGATGTTCTGGTGTTACGACCTCATTCGAAGCAAACCTGCTCTGCTTCCAATAATGGAGCCGTTATCTGGTCATGCATGCTGAGAATACTAAGGATTGACACGAGGATGGGAAGCATGCTTGATATGAAGGATGAGAGGCTAAAGGTAATCCGGGGAAGCATGGCACAACGGACCAGCATTCGACTTGCTATTACAACAACCATCTATGAGTGTTAGCAACATGGGAATAGTTGGATCTGTGACAATTAGAAGCGCCGACCCAAGGATGTGGGCATACGTATCAAGGAGGCATGCACGTGATGGGCACAAGAATTCAGGAGATTTGAGAGGATCCCGAGGCTTTGAGATTGTATGAGATTGGTTGGACCTAGTAGTGACACCTCTAGGGTGGTCACGAGCATATGATAGATTAGAGTAGATTCTAGTTATGTACTAAGCATAACTCGAGGGTTGTAATAGACACATTTTTTGTAGGCTGTAAATGGTTTACACACATATATACTAGAGGCTATGCCTCCCCTTTTGCTTTGCAAGAAAAGGTTGGGCTTGTAAGAGAGGACTAGGATGCAGTGGTGTGCCGAATCTTTATAAAAATTCAGAGTTATTTTTTGGTTCCTTGTTCTATCTCTTAGATTGTTTAAATTTCACATTTATGGAGTATTTAGTTTGTGACTAGAATGTCATCGTTCCCAACAATTGTTATCAAAGCATTAGGTTACTAATTTTATTTACTTAATCTTAGTTTAGCATGACTTCTACATCTAATTATTGTCAGAGATTATCCGTAAGTAGACTACATTTGCTTAATGACTCAAATTATAGATATTGGAAGAATGAATGAGAATTTATTTGCAATCCATTGATTTTAAGTATTGGTTCTTTCTTTTATCCCCATATACACCTCGTAATGAAGAAAAAAATTGTCCCTAACTAGAATCAAAATTAAGGAAGCAGAGATGAATTTTTGCATCATGAACATATTGTATTGTGGCTTAAATAATGGAGAATATAACCAGATTAGAGGTTGTGATAGTGCATATGATATTTGACATGGACTTCAAATGTATCATGAGGCTTTGAATAGAATAAAGAAAACTAGAATAAATTTGCTCATGCATAATTATGAACTATTTTCTATGCAACATGGTAAGAACATAAGCAAGATGTACACTCACTTCACCGAGGTCATTATCTCTCTTAAAGATCTTGGTAGAATTTTTGACGAGGGAGATATTATTAGGATCGATGATGACGACTAATCTAATCTGAAGTGCTCTACCAATAATGGATTAAGCAACGGAAAAATCAAAGTAGAGACAACAAGCAAACCACAATGTAGACCGGAGATTTTTTATTGATGTTCGACATCCCAACCAAGTCCTATTCATCTCTTGCGAGCCTTGCTTGATCACCACGAGCTTCACTCATGACTTTACTAATTTGATCTCCATTCTGGGCTGACATCAAGCCTTTTACAATCCATGCTCGCGAACATTCTTGCCAAGCTCGATTCTTCCTCTTCCTCTTACAACCTGGGGGTGGCTTCCTTCGAAGCACTACAACTCTCAAACAACTGAAAGGGTTTTACAAAACACTCTAACACTTTAGCACACTTGAGTAGGATAGCCTTTAAGAACACAAGTGGGAAGTTATGTTATGAGTGTGTAGGATTTGATCTTTCCAGTGGAAGAAGTTTCTCTTTTAGGATGGGAGCAAATATACGTCGGACGTACAAGCCTATAAACGTCGGATATAAGCACTCCCCAATCCGACGTCTATGTGTGCGTCGTCTATACATACACGTCGGCTATAGTATAGCCGACGTCTATACCTAAGGAATATACGTCGGCTCTAAAAAGAAGCCGACGTTCATTCGTTAACGCCTAGACGTCGGATTATACAACAACCGACGTCTATACTTTAGGTATAGACGTCAGTGCTATAATAGACGACGTATATTCTTTAGGGATAGACGTCGGTGAACTAACATGCGACGTTCATTCCTAATGATTATAATTCGGATTCATACTAAAGCCGACGTCTATTCCTTTCTTCAGAGGAATAGACGTCGGCTTATACAAACAACCGTCGTCTATTCCTAAACCTGGAAAAAAATTGAATAGCATCCGACGAAATTGTTTTTAGTTATCGTACGTATACATACAACTGCACCAAATTCGTTCACCTATAAATTTTTTCACAAATACTCACAATTTCATCCACATATACATACAAGCACAAACAAACAAGCCTACATGCACAAACACAAACATCCAACCATACATGCACAAACATACAAAGCATACACAATTGACATTCAACACACTTGCAATTAATTCATTCTAAAATTAAGGTGATTATATTAAGGCATAAAGTGTAGGTTTGTAATACAAGTGCACTTGTTAACTAAATTACAAAAATTACTAGTGGTAGGAGAACCTCTTAGTTCGTCAACATGTTTCTGATAAAATAGCGAGCCCATCGGTCGCGAGTTTCATCGAGCTCCTGTTGCGAGAAGGGATCACTACTTTTTGGGAAGACCTATCAAAAAAATACACGTGTGTTGAATATTAATAACTAAATATTGAAACTACAATTAAATATACAATTGAATAATGATCTACATTACCTTAGTTAGACATACGTCTTGAGTTGTCACATCGAGGATTTCCTCCATGTATCTCATCACGTAGTAACCACATTCGGTATTTCCAACCTGCTTCCGGTACTACAAACATAGAAATTCGCTAAATATATGTTCCTAAGTATTCAACAAAAATGAGATTGAACGTACTCTCATTCCATGCCATGTTATTCCTGCTTTTGTGGTTGTTCTCCTACCACCTAAAGCTCTGTAAAGCTTAATTGCCCTGAGTAGAACAAGTTAAAATATCATTCAATAATACTAATAAAACCCACGAATTACTTTATTCACGAGTAAACGAACTTACATATTTAGAAGTTTCTTTATTGAGTCCCTTGGTTTATTCGACCACAAGGGATCAAACCAATATGCCGAATTAGTCGTGGGGCATACAACGACAAGCATCCAATGAGTCCTGTGTTATATATATAATGAGAAGCTTATTACAAAATAAAATTTCACTTTGAATTACAAAGTTTACCTCTCATGATAAGGGAGCAGATAATATCTTTTGTCTTCTTCTTTAAAGAATATCCCAAGTTGACCCGATTTATCGTCATTCCCGTATATATATGTAGATGGACTGATAAATCCAAATACTTGATCCTCGGGAAAGATTGACCTTCTGGCGTCGTAAAGATGTCTACAAGTATAAAAATTATACTTTATTACAGTTTTGATAAAATTATTCAATACTTTTCATTGTATACAAAAAAACACTTACTTCACTTGCACGTCGATAATCATCATACACAACGAATCCATCGCCATGAACTGCATGATATCCTCTTTGGTGACGTACAAAGCGGGAGGCAACCCTTTATCCCCCTCCAACTCCAAGGTACTTAAGGATTGTGCTTCCCTACCTACCATACATTGATACAACATTTTGCACCTACTTGGAAGCGAATTAATGTTGATCGGAGATTGGTTGTTTGACCCTTTGCTCCGGGGGCTTGACACCTTACAGATATGTATACAACCGTTAAAATACAATTGTTAACAAATTTCAAGTTTAAAGTCTTTCAAAGTTAAACTATACCTCATGTTTGTCATTTAGCTCTACTAAATAACTAGGCCACCGCACGAACCGACCGATAGCATCGCCGAGAGTAACAATCTCTTCTCCCGGAAATGGCACAAAAGCACCAGGATCTAAGCAACTCTCAACTGCAACCTTCAATTCTCCCTCTCCTACCTCTGTGAAGTGGTGTCTGGAGATGTTATAAACTTTCCCGTGTCCCGCCAATCTTCGATCAAGGTCTTCGACAAATAAAGCACATCTAGATCCATCCGCGAACTTTCCAAACGAGGGACCGTCGACGAGGGCCAATTCCCGAGAATGAGACACAAAATCATCTTGTCGATCAGGGTGGACCACTAGCGGAACTGGAGGAGTAGTCTCCGTGGAAGAACCGGTCTTACGACGGGTAGGAGAAGTAGGCAAACGATCCAATCTCTCCAAAACAAGTTGCAACGTATTCTTCAAATCTGCGATCTCTTGCTAGCATTTGGTATGACCAGTCGACGAAGTAGACCGTTGAGTCTTCCCATAATAATGTCGTCGTTTCCCAAGGCCTCGCGTAGATTATCATTCCAACCATCTGAAGCAAATTCGCCTTGAGATTCTCTCAACTTCAGAGAGTCCTAAGTTTAAAACAATATTTACTAACATTTGAAAAATATAAAATTAATGATTCTGAATTAATAACATATATATAAGTGATGCAACTTACTATCTTCGAGGCGATCACTTGCAACTCGTCTGTGACGTACTCCCCTCTGGAGTTTACTCTCGCTCTCTTCCAAGAATCACAACGAGCTACGGGAGAAGGAGGAGATAGGTTACTTGCTTGCTCCTCACTCATACCGGAGTCAATTGCCTCCTGTTTCTTCTGAGCAAATTTTTCAGCCATCATTTGTGCTTCTAACTTTTGGTACCCCGCTCGAGACATACGATGGGTATACTTGTTAGAAGATCTAATCTTTTGGTTTTTTGCTCGGATGGCCTAAAATCAAGTTTATTAGATTGTCACTAAAATCAATAACTAACAAGTTTGTTTTGAAACTCAGTTACTATATTATAAATTAAACTCAGTTACCTCAAACTCTGGGCTATCTCTGGATTTTCTGAATAGCTCGCATTGATTCGTAGTGATAAAGTTATAGACATCGCATGGATTTCTATCATGGTAGTCTCCGAATATGTACTTGTTCGTTAAATTTGTTTTGAAATCCCTCCAACGAACTGACATGTATGTCATCCACTTTTTCTTCAACTTGTCAGTGGATTGGAACTCAAAAGATTCCTAGAACACGTTAACTTTATATATATCAAAAGTTCGACTAAAACTATAGAAATCCATAATGGAATCATTACCTGCACATTATCCCATATTGTGTCCTTCAACTTCTCATCTACATCAGCCCAACTGGATAAACAAATGTCAACTTTGGCCCTCGCTAAGCTACCTAGAAAACATTTCCAATTATCAGACAGCATGCCTAACGGCTCAAGACAGCATGCCTAACGGCTCAAGACGGTCATCAAACTGGATTGGAACTCAACCGTCTCTATTTCTTCTGCCCACGAATTCTTTCATGAGACAATGACCTCGTGTACTGTATGTCTTCGAGCCTTCAGACTTGGAGGAAGTGGGTTTCTTTTTCGGTGCCATTATACTATAAAAGATAAATTCAAGTAATTAAATAAGGTAAAGACATTAAATGTGTATTACAATGTGTTACAACAGAAAATTTGCACCTTTACTGTTTTTTTTCCTTGATGGATTTTCAATCCATATACCTTCACCGTGGTCATCTCTAAACATAGAAGTCTCAACATTTATTTCTTCATCTACTGAGTTAAACTCAGGTGATTGCTTAGAGAAAGGTGGTGTCTCTTCATACTCGATCAGGTTATCATCTGATACATTTTTTTTCTTCCCTTCCAAAATTACAGCCCATTTCTTATCACATGGATCAGCCATATAGAAGACGTGTTTCTCTTGGGAGGCTAGAATAAAAGGTTCTCCTTTATACCCTTTTTTTGAAAAATCAATTAAAGTGAAGCCATAGTCATCCACTCGAACTCCATTTTTATTATTAGCCCACTTGCATCTAAATATAGGTACTTTGAATTTAACAAAGTCTAGCTCCCATATATCTTCAATTACACCGTAATAGGACATGTCGGCGTATACAAGATTCTTGTCTTTAGAACTAGACACATGCAAAGACTCTGCTATTAAGGTGACGCCACTGTTATGAGTAGCACTTTTCGCATCTTCACAAACTGTGTAGAAAGAATATCCATTGATATCATAACCACTGTAACTTATAACAACAGAATGCGGACCGTAAGCCAACCACTGTATTGTCTCAGAAACATCACGCTTGTATGCTAGATTTTTGAACCAAGAGATGAAATTCTTATTGTGACTATTAATTACTTGTTGATCACTCCACAAAGAATTACTTTCCTTTAGAAACTTCATGTGTTCATTTAGGTATGGTTGAACTTCATTCGAATTGCACCACACATAAAAATATGCTGTCATTAAGTCATCGCCATTTGGATTTAACATTTTCATCCCACATGTCCCTTTACCATCGACACGTTTATCATGACGATTCTTTGGAAGTCCAACAATTTTGGTGTTTGCTAGGTATCCAGTGCAAAACTCGATAACCTCCTCAGCTATGTATCCTTCAACAATACTAGCATCTGGTCTTTGACGATTTTTGCAATAACCTTTCAACACTTTCATATAACACTCGAAAGGATACATCCACCTTAAAAAAACTGGTCCGCACAATTTAACTTCTCTAACCAAATGAATAACAAGATGAATCATAATGTCGAAAAAAGCAGGGGGGAAAAACATCCCCAACTGACATAATGTGACCACAATTTCATTCTGTAACTTATCTAACTGCACATGATCGACCACTTTACTGCAAATCTCATTGAAAAAGGAACACAACTTTATTATTGCTTGTCTAACATCTTTCGGTAATATGGATCTCAGTGCTACAGGTAACAACTGCTGCATTAAAGTGTGACAATCGTGAGACTTCATTCCCACAAGTTTCAAATCCTTCATAACAACAAGACTACTGATATTTGAAGAATAACCTTGTGGCACCCTTACATCGTGCAAACACTGACAGAGAATTCTTTTCTCCTTTCTAGACAATGTATAACTAGTTGGAGGTAAGTAATTCCGATCTCTTTTCTTCTCTGGTGCCAACATTGCTCGTATACCAATAACAACAAGATCAAGTCTTGCATTATATCCATCTTTGGTTTTACCATGTATGTTCAACAGAGTGCCAACAAGACTATCACAAACATTTTTCTCTACGTGCATCACATCAATACAATGTCTAACTTCTAAAGTTTTCCAGTAAGGGAGATCAAAAAATATGGATGGTTTTTTCCAACTACTTTTCTCGTTTGCTCGTTTGTACGGTTTTCCAAATTCACATTCAATGTTCCTTACACGTTCATACACCTTTTCGATGCTGATTTCAACTGGCGGATTCTGAAACTCCTATTTTCCGTTAAATGCCTTCTTCAACCTACGATAAGGATGAGAGTTTGGTAAAAATCTCCGATGACCAAGATAGACAGTCTTAGAACCATTAACTAGTTGCAAAGAACATGTATTTTCCTCGCAAATTGGACAAGCTTTATGACCTTTGACTGAATATCCAGACAGATTACCATAAGCTGGAAAGTCATTAATTGTGCAAAATATCATTGCCCGCATTACGAATGACTCCTGACGATGGGAATCAAAAACCGACTCTCCGTCATCTCACAATCTCTTTAAGTCATCAATTAAAGGTCTTAAATATACATCGATGTCGTTTCCAGGTTGTTTTGGACCAGAAATCATTAAGGACAACATGATATATTTGCGTTTCATGCATAACCACGGGGGCAGATTGTAAATTACAAGCAGAACGGGCCAAGAACTGTGAATGCTACTCAAACTACCGAAGGGATTCATTCCGTCAGTACAGAGCCCAAGTCGTACATTCCCGGTTTCTTCACCAAACACATGAAAGTCGACATTTATTTTTTTCCACTGAGGTGAATCTGCAGGGTGACGTAGCAACTGATCATTTGGTTTCTCACGATCAGCATGCCATGTCATGTTCTTGGAATCCTCTTTACCCGCAAACAAACGTTTAAGCCTTGGCATTATCGGAAGATACCACAAAATCTTAGCAGGAGGTCCTTTGATTTTCATCTCATCAGCCTCTTCATTGTGGTTTGGTCCACTATGTTTCATTTTGTATCTTGAAACATTACACCTGGGACAGGAATGTAAGTTTTCAAACTCACCCTATACAATATACAATCGTTCGGGCATGCGTGTATCTTCCTATATTCCATTCCCATAGGGCACAACACTTTCATTGCATAATAAGTTCTATCTGGCAACTCATTATCATCTGGAAGCATCTCTTTCACTAACTTCAACATTGATACAACTTTTAAATTGGAAGTTGTATCTGAAACTCGCATCGGACCAACCATTTCCAGCTTTTAAATTGTACAACTTCAACACCGCTAACAATCTAGTGAATTTGGTACAATTCTTATACAACGGCTTCTCATTGTCACTCAACAAATTACCAAGTAAATCGGGGTTGGATGAAAACTTTTCAGCCATATCCTGAACAATTTCCTCTAAGTGATCTTCCACACTAACATCTTCTCCATCATTCTTGGAACGACTAAATGATTCATTTTCACCATGCCATATCCACCGTCTGTAATTTGGGTCGAAACCTTTCTCAAACAAATGATCTTTCATTTTCTGAAAAGTCAACACTGACATATCATGACACTTATTGTACGGACAATACGCCATGTCGCTGTCTTTCATTTTCTTAGAATGTTTTTGGCAACCTCTAAGACCATATTCACTCCGTTCTCATACTCATCACTCAATCTGTTTGAAAAAATCCACTCTCGATCCATTTCAATCTAAACAGAGGCAAAAATGATAGTTATTATTGCAGAAAATAAATAAGATTTCAATTTAAAAGAATGTGTTCATAGATGAGAAGATTCGGAGACATTAAGATGAGAAAAGAATGACGCATAGGAGAAGAGATGCAGTCTTTAATCTAGCGTGGAATAAGGAAGGTTAGAAATCTAACTAAGCAATCAAGGCCAAAACAAGCCTAAAGTCCACTATAGGTCCTTAGTAATAGATGACGCCTAACTTCGAGGTCCCACCGATGACCACTAGTTTGTAGGAAATCAAGAACCCGGAGGTCCCTAATATCTCAGGGAGACTATATGAGCAACGACGTTCAGGCTGAAACGGTCTTAGACATCGAGGACCACTAATCTATAGGAAATCAAAACCCGGAGGTTCCTAAAATCTCAGGGAGACAAGGTCGGCAACGACATTCAGGCCATAACGGTCTTAAACGGTTTCCTCTCCTTAATGCGTCCGAAAATCCTAAGGGCCAACGTCTAATTGATTTTATTAAGGCTCTTTTATTAAGTGGTTTCTGGGCCAAGGAAAGGGTGATGAAATCCCCCACCTCATCTCCTATAGGTGACTGCCGCCTAAGTGTTTTTCATACCTTAATCTAACAAACAACACACCAAACAAACAATCACATCACTCTTGTTCCAATGCAAGTCCTACTAACTAATGCGTGCTTTCTAATGAATGATGAGTGAAAGATAGTACGTACCTTACGCCAGCAATCTACGACAGAAATCGTAAATAATAAAAAATACAATGCATGCAAATCCGATATGATGAATGACTTAGCAAATATTGTCTAATATTTTGCTTTGGGTTATTAAAGGCCAAGTTGATTAAGGAGGGCAATGAGTTATTATCATAATATTAAAAATTCAAAAAATTAAGGCAATAAACATTTAAAATATTAAAAGCAAGTATTAAAAATAATTACTTGAATTGACAGAAAAACATTTTAAATACAAACTATCATGTTATTAATAATAATTGGGAATAAAATTTTATTGAAATTTTGGCAGAACCTCCACTTAAAATTTGATATGTAAAATTCTTCAACTCCTGAAATCAACAAGAAAAATGTATATCTAGTTATCTACTCACATTCACATCATGTATTTCTCTACTCAATCCAAACCAAATTCTTAACATAATCCAAACAAAATCAATCCAATGAAAACAAAGGTTGGTTAAATCATCCAACCAACCCAACTCAATCCAAACCAAATCAATCCAATGAATGAGTCAAATCAAATGAATTAAACATTCACACAATCACACTCCATTCACCAATAAATTTTGTTGAAAATTCTTCACCACTATGAATGTTTTCATGGGATTTTCACTCTTTCTTAACATATCTAAACATATCAAATATTTTTACAAGTTTAAGAATATTTCTAAACACCACAATCTAAACATATCTAAATATATCCGAACACCATTACAACCTAATCAAACAATATGATTTTTCTATAGGTGGTTAAGCACGAACCAGAGGAGGGAAAAGTTGTGATGCCCGAGGAGGTCTTTGTGGTTCCCGAAGACGTCGCAGAGGTGGTGCGGTCACGGCTGTAAACGACACGAGATGAAGGCTAACTTAGAAAGAATATGTGGAGAAAGACGGAGGAAGACGAACTTAAACAACCAAAAACGAACTTAAAACTTACATGTGGAGAGAGACGGAGGAAGAAGGAGAAGAGGGTCGGAGAAGTGGAGGAGAGCTTTGGAGCTCGCTACGGTGCCGGAGACGGTGCAGATCGGTCGGAGATCGGTCGCGGAGGAGAGTTCGGTCGCGGGACCGCTAGGGTTTGAGTGGGTTTCGTCTGAAATGAATGAAAGAAAATGCGTTTGTCCGATTTCTTTAAGACCTATAGACGTCGGGTGTTATATAACGTCGACGTCTATATGGATGGAGTATAGACGTCGGTCTTATATTATGTACGACGTCTATAGGTCGACGTCTATACCTTATAGACGTCGGATACACAAGGTTCTCCAACAACCGACATCTATAGGTCGACGTCTATACCCTATAGACGTCAGCTAAACTTGGTATTCCTACAACTGACGTCTATAGTACCACATAGACGTCAGCATCAATAAAGCTGACGTCCATTCTGTCCTCTCCCCACTAGATGTCGGTGGTTATAACGGTCGACATCTATTGGGCGACGAGTAAAGCCTATTCTGCACTAGTGCGTTATCTGGTCATGCATGCTGAGAATACTAAGGATTGACACGAGGATGGGAAGCATGCTTGATACGAAGGATGAGAGGCTAAAGGTAATCCGGGGAAGCATGGCACAACGGACCAGCATTCGATTTGCTATTACAACAACCATCTATGAGTGTTAGCAACATGGGAATAGGTGGATCTGTGACAATTAGAAGCGCCGACCCAAGGATGTGGGCATACTTATCAAGGAGGCATGCACGTGATGGGTACAAGAATTCAGGAGATTTGAGAGGATCCCGAGGCTTTGAGATTGTATGAGATTGGTTGGACCTAGTAGTGACACCTCTAGGGTGGTCACGAGCATATGATAGATTAGAGTAGATTCTAGTTATGTACTAAGCATAACTCGAGGGTTGTAATAAACACATTTTTTGTAGGTTTTAAATGGTTTACACACATATATACTAGAGGCTATGCCTCCCCTTTTGCTTTGCAAGAAAAAGTTGGGCTTGTAAGAGAGGACTAGGATGCAGTGGTGTGCGGAATATTTATAAAAATTCAGAGTTATTTTGTGGTGTGCTTGTTCTATCTCTTAGATTGTTTAAATTTCACATTTATGGAGTATTTAGTTTGTGACTAGAATGTCATCGTTCCCAACAATTGATATCAAAGCATTAGGTTACTAATTTTATTTACTTAATTGTAGTTTAGCGTGACTTCTACATCTAATTATTGTGAGAGATTATCCGTAAGTAGACTACATTTGCTTAATGACTCAAATTATAGATATTGGAAGAATGAATGAGAATTTATTTGCAATCCATTGATTTTAAGTATTTGTTCTTTCTTTTATCCCCATATACACCTCGTAATGAAGAAAAAAAATTCCATAACTAGAATCAAAATTAAGGAAGCAGAGATGAATTTTCGCATCATGAACATATTGTATTGTGGCTTAAATAAGGGAGAATATAACCAGATTAGACGTTGTGATAGTGCATATGATATTTGACATGGACTTCAAATGTATCATGAGGCTTTGAATAGAATAAAGAAAACTAGAATAAATTTGCTCATGCATAATTATGAACTATTTTCTATGCAACATGGTAAGAACATAAGCAAGATGTACACTCACTTCACCGAGGTCATTATCTCTCTTAAAGATCTTGGTAGAATTTTTGACGAGGGAGATATTATTAGGATCGATGATGACAACTAAGCTAATTTGAAGTGCTCTACCAATAATGGATTAAGCAACGGAAAAATCAAAGTAGAGACAACAAGCAAACCACAATGTAGACCAGAGATATTTTTTTGATGTTCGACATCCCAACCAAGTCCTATTCATCTCTTGCGAGCCTTGCTTGATCACCATGAGCTTCACTCATGACTTTACTAATTTGATCTCCATTCCGGGCTGACATCAAGCCTTTTACAATCCATGCTCGCGAACATTCTTGCCAAGCTCGACTCTTCCTCTTCCTCTCACAACCTGGGGGTGGCTTCCTTCGAAGCACTACAACTCTCAAACAAATGAAAGGGTTTTACAAAACACTCTAACACTTTAGCACACTTGAGTAGGATAGCCTTTAAGAACACAAGTGGGAAGTTAGGTTATGAGTGTGTAGGATTTGATCTTTCCAGTGGAAGAAGTTTCTCTTTAAGGATGGGAGCAAATAGGATTATAAGAAATGTGTTAAACTAAGGTTTAAATACCTATTTATAGGATCTAAGATACATATAGTTGTTGATGATAAAGACAAAAGGATAAAGAAGCATCCGACAAAATATAGCAAAAAATAGCTACCAGGTCGGGTGCCAACGGTCGACCATTTGGTCACTTCTATTCAATTGTTCAATTAAGTAGTATGTTAACCGTTAGATGAATTGCCAACTTAGTCAAACCAACACAATGAAAACCGGAAGTGTGTATATTGGATACTGGATAATTTCTCGACCATTAGGGCAAAAAGGGTCAGACTATTTTAAGGAAAGTTATTTTCCAGTTTTTGGTCTGATTCATCAACCACAAAGTGTGGTCCGATCGACCTAAAATCTAAAATAGTCATCAGTTAATAATGACAAGAAAACAGGTCGAAATGGGAATTTGAAATCCAAAGAACGGTCAGACAAAATCGTCATAACGGTCGATCGTTCAACCAAGATATTGTTGTTTACAAATGGTCAAACATAAGTTAAGTTTCAGTTCACCATTTTATGCAGACTGACAGAGGTTGAGTTTGGGTGGTTTTCCGGGTATATTTTGGGTGACATATTGAGGTTCAAATAATGTGAGATTGGTGTGTAACTTATAGATGGAACGTAAAGTGAGTGTGGATGGATATTCCAAGAAATATGCTCAAGTTTGTAAAGGTTCCTAAAGACTCAAATAAAGATAAAATTTCCTATCTTCAAAAACTTGATTACATGTCTTGACTTCAATCTTTTTCTTGTTGTGTTTTGATCACCTAAAAAGTATGCACAATACAAGTATATGTGAAATGCATGAAATATTTTGATCCAATTTAATTTTGATACAGGTTAGGTTGATTATATCATCAAAATAAACATCATTGATTCCTAAAAGTCAATGATCTCACCCTTTTTTATGATGCTAAATCTATATCTTAAAACTTAAAATTTTAAATTCTATTCGGCATCTTTCTATATGTCAACTGTGCATGTATATGATGCTCTTCCTATCAATGTGCATAGTATAAATCAATTTAAGTCAATTTCAATATCTCTCCCTCTTTTGACACCAATCAAAAAAATCAAATAAATGAAGCATGAGATGATGTAAAGGATAACATGTTTCTCCACTTTAATAAAACATTTTTTTTCTCTTTTGTACCAAATAATGATGTGCAACATGCTCTTCCTACCATTAATAGACATGGGTACCATGTTTGGGGTAAGTTTATCGTGCCAGGCTCAGGCCTCGACTAGCGCATGCTTAACCGTGCCCAGCCAGCCTGACACAGTAATCCAAAGTCTATAGTCGTTGGGTGCTCACGACTGTAGAAGCCAATGGGCCGTTGTTTGTTTTTAATTTTTTATTTTAAAATTACGAAAATGTCATTATAAAAATCTATATAACCCCCACCCCCCAATCTATTCATTTTATTCATACAAAATTTTCTCTATCTCTTTTAATCTTCTTTCTTAAGCTCTTCAATGTTTCACAAAGTGCTTTCTAATTGTGTTCGAAGCAGGTCGAGTTTAAGCAAGAACCTAAAGCTACAGGCAAATTCCCGATTAGTCTGATTTCACGACACGTCGACACATTTTTCTATTTGCATTTTTGTACTCTTTTAGTTTATTTATTAAAACTTGTTTCACTAGTGCAGAACAACCAATAGACATCGACCCATAGACGTTGGTTGTGCTAATAGGCAACTTCTATAGGTATAGACGTTCCCTATTAATACAATCGACGTTTATGGGGTTCTATAGACGTCAGTCATTGGAACATGCATTTTAATTGACATCTAGACCCCGATCTATACACCTCAACCTATACACGTCGCCCCATAGATGTCGGATGTATGATACAACCGACATCAATAGGTCTTATTTTTATCTTTTGTCAAGACATAATCCCCAACCTCCTCTGCGACAAAACCCTAACCCCCTTGCAACCAAACTGTGACCAAACCCTATCTGGCCAACTCATCTCCGCACCTCCACTTAGTCACTTCGTCGGCGCCGCCCTCATCTATGTCGTCTCCAACACCTTCTCCTCGTCGGCACTGCTCCTCGCCAACCCTTCTCTTATACACTGAAATCCCCCCGTCATTCCTCTTCTTGCCTCACCGCTCCTCACCCAAAACCCCCTCACCGGCTACCCCACTCTTCCTCGCTGCCTCCCACCCAACATCAGTAAGCCATCAGATTTTTCGGTACTGTATTTAATTTTTCCATAAATTAAAGAATAAATCTTGCTAATTAATATGATCACTCGATCGTGTGTTGTCATTTGTTGCTTCCTTCCCCTTCTTCACGAGTTAAGAGCCTAAGATCGACCAAATTATACCCACTTGAGAAATGTACGTATGTAACAAGAAGGAACTTAACGGCAATTAAATTGTTACAAAAGCCAACCTTTAGGTAATTGCTACATTTGAAAATGCCTTTTCAATTGTAATATAATATAAAATCCATTTGTTAGCTAGATTGCCAAATGAACAATCGTGTCAAATTTACAATGACAACAAAATTCCTTAACCTAAACTTTACTGAAATGGTAAATAGCACACACACAACCAACCCCGGTTTTTGGTTTAGCATGCATGATTATGCTTCAACTTGTGTGATTAAGGATTATACATAACAAGATTGTGGTATATATATGTGGCCCGACCATTAGCGTTGACAATATAAATATTAACTTAGTTAATTGGTGGTTATCGGCTTATTACAGTATCGATAGATTCATAATAGAGTCATAGTAATTTAATTAAAGAAAATTTTACCAAATAAGTAATTTAATAAAGCTAGTTGTTTCAGTCCACCCAACAGCCTAATGTTTTAGAAAGTTGCATAAGTTAGAATGACATACTAAGTTGATTGAATTGAAGTTGAAATGTCATAATTATAATGTCTATGTGATATAGTGGAAATCAGGATACATGATATGAATGTTTGATGTTTGAAATGTGAATGTGATGTGGTGGAGAATATTATACATTTTTCATGTCAATCCTAGGATTCCAAGATTTTTACATAGCAAATTTTGAGGGGAGCATCTGCCAAAATTTCAATAAAATTTTAATCCCAATTGTTATTAGTAACATGATATTTTATGTTTACCATATTTTTGTCTTAAAATTATAATTCAAGTAATTGTTTTTAATAATTGCTTATAATATTTTAAATTTTTATTGCCTTGCTTCTTTGAATTTTTAATATTATTTACATATTGTATGTAAATATGTCGATATTATGATAATAACTCATCGACCCCCTTAAACAAGTTTGCCTTTAACAACCTATAACAAAAGATAAGACAATATTTGCTAAGTCATTCATCATATGAGACTTTCCATTCCTTGTATTTATTTTTTATTTTACGATTTCTATCATAGATTGCTGGCGTAAGTTATGTAATGTCTTTCACTCATCATTCATTAGAAATCACGTATTAGTTAGTAAGACTTGCATTAGAACAAGAGTGAGGTGAGTGTTTGTTTGGTGTATTCTTTGTTAGATTTAGGTATGAAAAACACCTAGGGGCAATCACCTATAGGAGATGAGGTGGGGGATTTCATCACCCTTTCCTTGGCCCAAAAATCACATAATAAAAAATTCTTATTAAAATCAATTTAGACGTTGGCCTTATGATTTCCAGACACATTAAGGAGTGGAAACCATTTAAGACCGTTATGGCTAGAACGTCATTGCCCATCTAGTATTCCTGAGATTTTAGGAACCTCTGGGTTCTTCATTTCCCACAGACTAGGTGTCCTCACCGTTTAAGACTGTTTCAGCCTGAACGTCGTTACCCATCTAGTCTTCCTAAGATTTTAGGAACCTACGGGTTTTTGATTTCCTACAGATTAATGGTCCTTGGTGGGACCTCAAAGTTAGACATCGTCCAGTGCTAAGGACCTATAGTGGACTTTAGGCTTGCTTTGGCCTTGATTGCTTAGTTAGGTTTCTAACCTTCCTTATTCCCCGCTAGATTAAGGACTTCATCTCCTCTCTCCTGATTCATTCTTTTCTCGTCTTCATGTCTCCGGATCTTCTTATCTACAAACACCTTCTTTTAAATTGGAAAGTTTTTTTCTTGTCTTCAATAATAACTATCATTTTTCTTAATGTTTAGATAGAAATGGATCGAGAGTGGATTCTTTCAAACCGATTGAGTGATGAGTATGAAAACAGAGTGAATATGTTCTTAGAGGTTGCCAAAAATCATTCAAAGAATACGAATGACAGCGATATGGCGTATTGTCCATGCAATAAGTGTCATAATATGTTAGTGTTGACTTTTTAGAAAACAAAAGATCATTTGTTTGAGAAATGTTTCGACCCAAGTTACAGACGATGGATATGGCACGGAGAAAAGGAATCATTTAGTTGTTCCAATAATGATGGGGACAATGTTAGTGTGGGAGATCAGTTAGAGGAAATGGTTCAAGATATTGCTGAAACATTTTCATACAACCCCGGTTTACTTGGTAGTTTGTTAAGTGACAATGAGAAGTTGTTGTATAAGGGTTGCACCAATTTTACTAGATTGTCAGCGGTATTGAAGTTGTACAATTTAAAAGAAGAAAATTGTTGGACAGATGTCAGTTTGACATCACTATTGAAGCTATTGAAAGAGATGCTTCCAAAGCATAATGAACTGTCAGATAGAACTTAGGATGCTAAGAAAGTGTTGTGTCTTATGGGAATGGAATATAGGAAGATACATGCATGTCTGAATGATTATATATTGTATAGAGGTGAGTTTCAAAACTTACATTCTTTTCCCAGATGTAATGTTTCACGATACAAAATGAAACGCAGTGGACCGAACCACAATGTAGGTGGTGATGAGTTAAAAATCAAAGGATCTCCTACTAAAGTTTTTTGGTATGTTCCGATAATACCAACGCTTAAACGTTTGTTTGCAGGTAAGGAGGATTCAAAAAACATGACATGGCATGTTGTTCGTGAGAAACCAAATTATCGAATTCATTTTGGATAACTTGTGCTACTCCGGACGATGAAGTTTTACAAAGTGTTAGGTGGTAGGAGAACAACCCCAAAAGAGGGAGTAACATGGCATGGAATGGGAGTAAGTTATTTCTCCCATTTTTCTTATTTAAAGTTAAGTAATGGAACATATATTTAGCGAATTTATATTTTTGTAGTACCACAAGCAGACTGGAAATACGGAATGTGATTACTACGCGATGAGATACATGCAGGAAATCCTCGAAATTGCATCTCAAAATGTATCCTTATTCGAGTTAACATAGATTGTTATTCATTTGTATAGTTATAGTTTCATTATTTAGATATTAATATTTTTTACTTGTATTTTTATAGGTCTTCCAAGCGAATAGGTCGATGATACTCGCGACCGATGTGTTCGCTATTTTATCAAAAACATTTTAATGAACTAAGAGGTTCTTATATCAATAACACTTTCTTTGTAATTAAACATGCAAATTTATTTATCATGTTTACTTGTATTACCAACATACAATATGATCTTTAATATAATCAAATATCTTTGTGAATGAATGTCAAGTGTTTTTGTATGTATGCGTGTGGTTGAATGATTGTGTTGTGTATGTACGCTTGTATGTATTTGTGTTTGTGGATGAATGTGTGTGTATGTATTTGTGTTTGGGGATGAATTTGTTGTGAAGGATGATTGTTTTTGTTGTGCAGTTTGAATGTGTTTGTTATGCAGGAATTTATGATGTCTACATTTGTTTTTATTGTTTTTAATCTGGTAAGGGTATAGACATCGGTTGTACCAAGTAGCCGACGTCTATCCCCTTCAAAAAAAGAATAGACGTCGGTTGAGAAGTAGAAACTACGTCTACACCTAGAGAATAGACATCGGGTGTACCTAATTTCCGACATCTATACTTAGAGAATAAACGTTGGGTTTTAAGTGACCAACGTCTAGGTAGATACGACACATAGATAGACATCGGGTTAGGGGAGTCGTATAGCCGACGTATATACCCCTTATAGCCGACGTACATTCCTTTTTCTGCACTAGTGTTTATTTTAGTTAAATTTAGTTTAGTTAATTATAATGGCTTTCTCATTGCTCAAAAAATTAGATTTTTGGTAACATATTTTTTTAATTTCAATGGCATCTGACCCCTCGATTAATTCATTACCTGAAATGGATCATAATCCCCATGTTAGTGTATCAATCAAAAAATCCAAAGGCAAAAGTACTAGAAAAAGAAGTAGTCACATTTGAGAAGATTTTAACTAAAGCCAAGAAAAAATAGGAAAGATATCGCCATATGTAAAATATGCGGTGCACAACTTACTGCACCTAGTAATAATGGAACCAATCTACTAACAAGACATGCCAAAAAATATAAACGTAGGAATGTTGGATCATCTAGTTCACACCAAACAATTTTAGATTCTAGTAGTGAAATTTAAAAACTAGGAATACGATCCAATTAAAGGTACAGATTTAATTTATGAATGTATAATTAGAGATGAATTGTCATTTAGCCAACGTGAATATCCAAACCTTAGAAACACATTTAGTTATCATAACCCACAATTTAACTATTTTCCCGACACACATTTAATAATATTGCAAATAAAAAAAATTGATACGAGAAATATGTAATTAATTACTAAATTTGCATCAATGACTTCTAAGATAGTATTAACTAGCGATGTTTGGACCATACCTAATCAATTTCCATATTGCTATATAACTGCCTTCGGTTTTTAGATAATTCATTGGTTTTACATAAACAAATTACTTCTTTTCAACTGATTCAACATCAACACTGTACTATGATTATATATAACCATATAAGGATGTGTTGAAAGCTTATCCAATAGAAAACAAAATTTGTACAATTTCTTTTACAGTGCTACTAATAACTCTAAAGCAATAAAATTACTAATTTTTTTATGTAATCCACCCTTAAATGATATTATATTTTATGTTAGATGTGTTTGTCATATTTTCAACTTAGTCTTACAAGATGAACTTGAAATAATTAAACCTTCTTTACAAAATGTTAGAGATGGGTTGCCTCTATAGGTAGTAGTAGTACATATAGATATCAAGAATTATTGAAATTGTACTATAGTAGTGATGTTAAATCAAGAAATTTTAAATTAGATATCCCTCATAAATTCTACTTACGAAATGTTGAAATGTTGTTATCATTATAATCCTTTAATTACAGTTTTATATAATGAAAAACAAAATTGAAAGATTTTTTGAAATTTTTTTCAACTTCACTAAGATATTAAGTGGAACCTATGACCCAACTGCTAACATATTTATTGTTAAATTATTTCCAATTACCAAAGTATTTATGAAATATAGGAGTAATGCTAGTTTTGTTGAAATTATAAATATAATGGAGGCTAAATTAAATAAATATTGGAAACCTCCACCATTAGATTTTTGTTTAGCTTTCTTTATGGATCCTAGATTTAAAATGATCAGTTTACAAATTTACTAAGAAACTATTTTTGAAAACATGAATTATGACGGTTTGTGAAACATTATTAAAAAGAAATTAGAGTACACCTTAATAGATATTCTAATATATATATATATATATATGAAGGATTACAAAATATTAATCAAATAGATTCAAACATTACTAGTTCATCATCATCCCAACAACACCTATTTGTGGAACAAGATGACTGGTTCACAAATTTACTTAGAAACTATTTTTGAAAACATGAATTATGATAGTTTTGAAATATTATTTTAAAGAATTAAAGTACACCTTAATAGATTTTTAATATATATGAAGGATTACAAAATATTAATCAAATAGGTTCAAACAATGCTAGTTCATCATCATCAAAACAATACCAATTTGTGGATCAAGATGAAGATGATGAGACCTCTCAATGGAATTGGTTAACAACGAAAAAAATTCAAATTAGTACAAAATGAATCACATAATGAATTAACTAGATATTTAAATAGTGAAATGTACTTAACTCTTGCAGAAGAAAAATGTTTTGACGTTTTAGACTAGTGAAGATCTAACTCTTGCAGAAGCACTAAACCGGACGACCGCCCAAAGGCACTGGTCGACCGTTGATCGACAACAACCCCGCGCCAACAAAGGATTTTACGTCGTTTCTCACTACAGGTGAGGTCTCTGACCGACCACAACTCTACACTGACGTGGTGAGCAACAAAGCAAAGCTATTAAATTGGCATACCTCTTCTTTGCGATTGACGTCGCCCACCGGAGATCCCACGCAACCACCTCCGGTCCCCAACCGCACGCACACTGACTTCTGTACCTCACGCCGGAGCAAACTCCACCACTTCTGGTTTGCCGCAAAGGGAAGACAGAAAGTGAGAGAGAGATGAGCAAGAGTGAGAGAGAAAGAGAGGGGGTGTTGGTTTTCTCCCCCAACAACACAAAACCCAACCCATCACCCTACTTCCCCTACACCACCACACCATCCAGCCCCCACTATTCACCGGCCTCCTTCCCCATGCAAAAACCCCCTAATCGCGGGATTATCCTAATCCCCCACTCTACAAGGATATAACAGGAGGTCTAAGGCAAATATCGGAGGTGGTCGTGGGTTTACGGGGAGGAGGTCAAAGGCGAAGGTGGGAAGAGATGTTGTTGATGAAGGTGAGAGGTAGAGGTGGGTTGACGGCAAGGAGCGGCAATGGGAATGGGATGTGGGAGGCGGATGAGATTTGGTAAACGGTAGAGTCGGGTTTGAAATATTAGTTTTAGAGCAATTTTTCAGCAACAGATAATTCCACCATTGAAATATAAATCAACGACGAATAGTGAAAGGACGGATGACCATCCCATCACTTTTGCCATACTTTCTTGTAGTGCATTGATTGATACGTTTTATAATTAACCGCAAGTGCACGGCCACGTTGAAGCGGTTGCAAATACGGGTCGATCCACAGGGAGGTGTCGACTTTAGTTTGTTCGAAGGCGAGTGGGAAAGAAAGGAAAGAAAGATTGATTACACTAAACTACACTAAGATGCAAAAGGAAATGGACAGTAAGCAATAAAACTAAACCCCATAGGGAGTAGAGAAAAGAGTGTGAATACAAAGATATGTGTATATGTGTGTGTTCAATTAAGCTCATCCAAACATGTAGTGCATGAAAACATAAAACTACATCCAACTTTGCCTCCACATAAAATAAGATAACACAATATCATTAAAACATACAAGACAATAATTGGAATGAGCTAAATGAACTCATGTATAAAGACTAAACCCTACTATGCCTCCACATGAAATAAGATAACACAATATCATTAAAACATACAAGGCATTAACCAAGGTAAAGGCAACAAGAGTACAAGCAACTATAAGTCATGTTTCCAATATTAATTCCATCCTTATCCTCACATCATGATTCCCCATAAAATAAGTCCACTAGTCTAAGCATATGCTAAGCTTCATTCAAGAGCATTAGCATATCAAAGACAAGAGTGAAATCCCATTAGATGGTTATGGAAATCATATAAGGATCAAAGGATTTAGATAACACACACCTACTACATCACATAATCATATCACATATTTCTCCACCCCCAAGTGGGGATGGAACTACTCACTAATCATTACACTACAACCTACATTAAAATGAAACATTCTACTGAAATGAAACTAAACTAAGCAAGCAAGAAATAATTAAAGAAACTAAAAGGACATAAAACTAAAGAAGCATACAAGAATTAGAAGACAAGAATAAAAGAAACTAAGAAAAATTATTTTATAAAAATGACTCACATTGAAGGTAGCACTCTTCTCCACCTTGAGTTTTGCTTCAAGGCTTACTCCAAGTAAAGAGAATGCCACCAAGCAATGGGTAGAATACAATGGAGGAGGAGGAGTTCTATTTATAGCCATAGAAAAAGGTAATCCGGGACAATCCCCCGGTATGGGACTAAACAAATACCAGAAATAGACTAACTACAAACTAATACACGCCCCACATAAATCTTAGCGGATCCGGACCAAAAGTGACCGCCAATTAGCGGTCTTGGACAGCTAATTAGCAGTCTACAGTGTTCGTATCGCTCTGGATTTTCTTCTGGGCTTTTCTGGATGTATTTGTTGGTTTTTGGTGCATCTAATTCACTTGTTGGAGCTCCGATCCGAATAGAATTGCCAAAATACTCCCCATGATGTTGTGGAGTATTCTTGTTTGCTCATTGGTCCTTCTATCATGCATTCAGGTCCTTCGATCTTGCATCTTAGTCCTCGAGTCTCTCAACTCAGTCATTTTTCCTCCTTATAGGTCCTTTTAGAGTCTCTCCTTCTCAAACCTACTTATTCCTGAAAACTAAACATTAAACTCGCTACATAGCATTGTTTGGGTGCAAGATAATGGATATAAGACACAGAGATATGGATGAAATGATGTCAATGAAATACCCCCACACCTAACTTTTGCTAGTCTCAAGCAAAACAAAGAAAGAGAAAAATAAAAGAAAGGAAAAAGCATACGAAAAACAGGGAAATCCTATCTCACTTTCGTAGGAATCACGGTTGCACTTAGCACGTGCAACAAGCCGTTAAACCTCCTTGTCGCCAAGGAGGAGTGTTGTCTCGTGAGGGTTTTTAGCGGATATACCCACAAAATCCGAACATAGATGCATTATTCAATCTAGACACTCGACTTGATGGACTTATTTTTATCGATCATCGGACGCGGTAATCCTACGGGTCGACTCTGTATAGGTAATCAGTCCACACACCTAGCCTAATGAATCATTCGTGAAAGTTAATTAAGGACTTAAGTTAAAGACATGGACAACCTCAACATCCTCAAGTGAGATAAAGTGTAAGGTCCATTAAGGTTCTTATTTGCATTACATTTTTTTTCCTTTTTGTTACTTTTCTTATTTTTTCTTCTTTTCTTTTTATTAGTTGGAGTTTCATTCTCCCAGGGTCAGGTTTCGTGCATCATTGCTTATGAGGACTTACACTATCATGTACACCTTTCCCAAAATCTCCACATATGGCAATCCCTACCACCCGTGTAACATGAGTTTGGTCGGCGCATCCCAAGTTAGATGACTCGAAAGCACTAAGTCCCCTTGGACCTACTTTCTTGAGTGATAGGAGCCGTGCGAGAAGAGAGAACGCCTACTCACTTATTTCTTATCTACACATGAACCAAAACCCCTACACTTAATGTCTCACAACAAGATTTAAAGGGTCCTTGACTACAACAAACTTCCTTAAATTAACAGACACGAATTATTGACTCACAAGGTTTATGGTGGACTTCTTTAAATGTTTGAGCACTGAAACCCTATGATTACTCACCCCCGAGGGAAAACTGGGGTGCATCCTAACGACTAGATAAGTCTTAAAGCCACTGTACTAGATATCCTAATGCATCAAGTTGAAGACAATTTTGGCAGCTTTCATTTACTTTGCCTCTCAACGGTTTTGCACATGCTAAACACACACAAAACCCACAAAACATTTTCTTTCGCAAACACATGAAGATTTTTGAAAGAAATGTGCAAATTTTAAAGCACTAGGCAATCAAAAGAAGAAAAGTCACCCAAGAATCATGGCAAACAGATATATCGATATTAAATGCAACACACTAACATGACCCTATCAATACACACAAAAGAAAACAAAATCAAAGGAAAAATACTCCACTATGTACACACGTAAAACATTTCCCCACACCTACATCATGCATTGGTAGAGAAATAATGTGAATATAAAGATGTGTGTGTGTTCAATTATGCTCCTCACAACACGTAGTGCATGAAATCATAAAACTAAATCCAACTTCGCCTTCACATAAAATAAGATAAGACTATATGGTTAAAACATACAAGACAATAATTGGAATGAAGTTAAATGAACTCATGTATAAAGACTAGACCCTACTATGCCTCCACATGAAATAAGATAACTCAATATCATTAAAACATACAAGGCATTAACCAAGGTAAAGGCAACAAGAGTACATACACTACAAATTGTGTTTCCAATATTAATTCCATCCATATCCTCACCTTATCATTCCCCTTAAATAGGTCCACTAATCTAAGCATAAGCTAAGCTTCATTCAAGAGCATTAGCATATCAAAGATAAGAGTGAAATCCCATTAGATGGTTATGGAAATCATATAAGGCTCAAGGGATCAAGATAACACACACCTAATACACTACATGATCATATCACATATTTCTCCATCCCCAAATGGGGATGGAACTACTCACTAATCATTACACTACCTACATTAACAAAATGAAACATTATACTGAAAGGAAATTTAACTAAGCAAGAAAGGAGCATTAAAGAAGCTTAAAAGGAAAGGAAAGACTAAACAAGCATGCACAAATTAAAAGACAAGATTAAAAGAAACTAGAACAATTATTTTATTAACAATGACTCACATTGAAGGTAGTATTCTTCTCCACCTTGAGTTTTTCTTCAAGGCTTACTCCTTAGTAGAGAGAATGCCACCAAACAATGGGTAGTTACAAATGATGGTATAATCCCCCGATGTGGGACTAAACAGATACAAAAAATAGCCTAAACAAACACTAATACACATGCTCCAGAAAATTCAGCGGATCCGGGAAGATCAGGGCCGCCAATTTGTGGTCTACAGGATCCGGATCGCGCTCAGATTTGTTGTGGGCTTTTCTTGGTATATTTGCTGGTCTTGGATGCATTTACTTGGCTTGTTGGAGCTCCGACCCGAATCGAATTGCTAAAATACTCCCCATGATGGTGTGGAGTATTCTGTTTTTCTCTTAGGTCCTTCGGTCTTACGTTCAGGTCCTTCTCCCTTGCATCTTAGTCCCCAGGTCTCACAATTCAGTCATTTTCCTTGCTATTTATAGTCTCTCCTTCTCAAGCCTACTTATTCCTGAAAACTAAACATAACACTCGTTACATAGCATTGTTTAGGGTGAAAGATAATGGATATAAGACACAAAGATATGCATGAAATGATGCCAATCAAATACCCCCACACCTAACTTTTGCTAGTCTCGAGCAAAATAAGGAAAGAGAAAAATAAAAGAAAGGAAAAGCATACGAAAAACAGGGAAATCCTAACTCACTTTCGTAGTAATCACGGTTGCACTTAGCATGTGCAACAAGACGTTAAACCTCCTTGTCGCCAAGGAGAAGGACTGTTGTCTCCTGAGGGTTTTCAGCGGATATACCCACAAAATCCGAACAAGATGCATTATTCAATCTAGACACTCGACTCTTTGGACAAATTTTGTCGATCATTGGACGCGGTAATCCTACAGGTCAACTCTATATAGGTAATTAGTCTACACACCTAATCTAATGAACCATTCGTGCAAGTTAAATAAGGAATTAAGTGAAAGACATGGACAACCTCAACCTCCTCAAGTGATACAAAATGTAAAGTCCATTAAGGTTCTTATTTGCATTTTTTTCTTATTTATTATTTTTTTTCCTTTTTCTTAGTTGGAGCTTCATTCTCCCAGGGTCAGGTTTCGTGCATCATTGCCCATGAGGATTTACACTATCACATATACCTCTCCCCAAATCTCCACATAGGGCAATCCCTACCACCCGTGTAACGGGAGTTAGGTCGGCGCATCCCAAGTTAGATAACTCGAACGCACCAGGCACAAAAGTCCCCTCAAACCTCCTTTCCCGAGTGATAGGAGCCGTGCGAGAAGAGAGAACACCTACTCACTTATTTCTTATCTACACATGAACCAAAACCCCTACACTTAATGTCTCACAACAAGATTTAAAGGGTCCTTGACAACAACAAACTTCCTTAAGTTAACAGACACGAATTATTGACTCATTAGGTTCAGGGTGGACTTCTTTAAATGTTTGAGCAATGAAATCCTATGATTACTCACCCCCAATGGAAAACTGGGGTGCATCCTAACGACTCGATAAATCCTAAAGCAATTGTACTAGATATCCTAATGCATCAAGTTCAAGACAATTTTGGGAGCTTTGTTTTTACTTTCCCTCTCAAGGGTTTTGCACATGCTAAACACACGCAAAACCCACAAAACATTTTCTTTCGCAAACACATGAAGATTTTGAAAGAAATGTGGAAATTTTGAAGCACTAGGCAAGCGAAAGAAGACAAGTCACCCAAGGATCATGGCAATCAGATATATCGATATAAATGCAGCACACTAACATGACCCTAATAATGCACACAAAAGAAAATAAAATCAAAGGAAGAAGACTCAACTATGTACACACGTAAAACACCCCCCCCCACACACACCTACTTCATGCATTGTCCTCAATGAATGTGAGCAAAATACTACATGAATTTATGCATGAAAAAGGAAAGATCTCACCAATATGAAGCGCAAAGGGAAGTTCATTGTTATGTTGATGGACACAAACCCAAATTCCCTCAAAACCTGGGAGATGCTAAAGAAGGGAAACAAATACGTGAAAGAAATGAAGCCCAAATACACAAGGGTTGGAGTCCACAACAATCGATGCTCACTAAAGGAGTCTTTTATTGTTCTTTTTTTAATATAACTATGTACAAACAGAAGTTCCCATCTTTATTAGTCAAAAGATATCAAATGGGAACCTCGAAAGTGGGTCAATGTACTTGGAAAGGGAACATGACACCACGCGGGGCCAGAATACTCATGCGTGGGCCCCCTTCACAAAGAGCGCAAGATGAAATGAGAGGTTCATGAATTGGACGCAAAGGTGTCTCATTCAAAGGATCAAACTGAAAGAGCTTGAACCTCTCAAGAGTTTGGGAAATAAGGGGCAACGGAAGTAGAGTTTCCCCCGTTGCGCTGCTGAAGTTATGATCGTCAATCCAAACTCTCCAACCAACAGGTTGGTGCGTCGGAACGAGGTCAAGAACCTCGTTAGGCATGTCCGACACACTAGGCGAACAAAAAGTGGGTCTCATACCCAAAATATCCTCCAAGGAACTCCTAATACCCTCATGAGCAATGTAGTTGTTTGATGTTCCATCATTTCCAAGATGATCAGGAACAATAGTGAGAGGCAAACTCTCATGAGGTTGTTTGAAATTGAGGGTACTAGGGAGCTCTTGCTCCACCAGAGGTGAGTCCTTAAGAGGCACAACATGAAGATCATGTGGCTCAAGGGCCACGGGACAAAAAGATAAGGCACAATCCTGTGCCGACACATAATGAATTTGGTCCTTGTTTTTCTCAATTTGAATCGAATCCTCCACTAAGTGATCGTGAATTGAAACCCCAAGTCCCTCAGCCTGACTAGGAGTTTGACTTTGAAAGATTGTGCTTTGAATTTGTAGATGTGGTGGTGGTTCGATATCAAAAGATGAATCCTCATGTTGACAAGAAAGGTTACTCTCCTTACGTTCACGTAATTGCTGCGACATTTGACTCACTTGCAGTGCCATATTTTGTATGGACTGTTGAGTAGTTTCCATGAACGTAAGGAAAGTTTGTTTCAAGGAATCAGGTATGCGATCAACTATGAGGTCTAAGTCAGAGCTTGGGAAATTTTGGGGTTGGGTGTTGATGGGCTGAGAATGAGTCCAATGATTTGAAGTGGGGTGTTGGTAGAATTCTGGGTATTCGGGAGGAGGATACTGGGGTGAAAATGAAGTATAAGAATTTGTATATGAATTGTCTCCCCATGAATCCATCCCTCTCGGGTTGTACGCGGATGCGTAATGGTCATATTGAGCATTTTGGGAAAATGTATGCTCATACTCAGGCTCTGGGGAACATAAGGACATTCCCCGATAACATGACCATTCAACCCACAACAGTCGCACGGTACGGCTTCTGGAGCCACCGGTGCACGTTATTATCTGCCGCACGCATGAAAGAGGCCAAAGTTTCTTGCAATGTCTCAGTTTGATGACCAACATATGATCCGACGTAACTAGATGGAGATCTAGCAGTCGGTACCTCTCTCATATCACCCTTATATAAAGAGTGCTCAGTCACACAATGAAGATTATCCCAACCATACGGGGTGTTCGTCTGAGCCACCCCAGGTTGCATGGGTCCAGAATACCAGGAAAAATTGTCTTGGTCCCAACAATGATATGGATGGTCGCCCATGTAACCATCCATCTCAACAAACAACTCTCGAGTCGACCACTCTCACCACCACGAGGCTAAGCTCGCAAAAAGTGCTCGACTCGACCCTAAAATGCTAAAGGGGAGGATACTTTAACATAGAAGAAGGTGAGAAGAAGATGACTCAGAGGAGAAGGGAAGAATCCCTAAATCTAGTGCGGGTAATGGGATTAGGTAAAAGCCTAACTAGAAAGCATGACTCAAACAATGTAAGGCAATGGGTCCTTAGGCTATACGACGCCTAACTTCAAGGTCACTAGCCTCGACACGCCTCACCTCCCTACAACGAAGACCACAATGCCCAGCATGTGAGACCAGATCCGGAGATCCAGTACCTCCTACTATCGACAAGGTAGGCAACGCCGATTAGGCCATGACGGTCTCAACTAGATTACTCTCCTAGTGTGTCTGAAATCCTAGGGCCAATGTCTACTTGCTTTTAGTTAAGGCTTGATTAAGAGTGATTTTTGGGGCCAAGGAAAGGGTGATGAAATCCCCCACCTTATCTTTTACGGGACAACCGCTCCTTAGTAGCGTTTTAATCCTAAATCTAGCCATCAACGCTTCATTCAAACGCTCAACTCACTCTTGTCGTGATGCAATTCATACTAACTAATGCATGGGCATACAAGATGCATGAATGAGTGTAGGAAATGCGTACCTCACGCTAGCGCTCAACAACTGAAAATAAAGCTAAAAGAAAAGACAACTACGTGCCTAAGTAAAGTACATGATGCGTGACCTAAACAAGTAAGAATGTCTAATCTTTTGCTTTGGATTTTAAGGCCAAGTTGATTAATGGGGAATTGTTTAATGATCTGGGAGCAAACTAGAAGTCATGGCATGCAAAATAGGGCTCCCAGATAACTACAATGAAAGAATCAACTACCAGAAGAAAACTGAGAGCAAGAAACGCTCACCAGGCCGCCAATTGGCGGTCCCAGACCGCTGATTGGCGGTCCATGTTGAAGCTTTTGTGCTCCAACTCCTCCAGTAGCCTCCCTGTGAGCTCTAAGATCCCTAAAACTAAGAAAAAACTATAAACAAAAAATTAAAACCACTCGAATCGTCAAGACCAAGGTCTGGACAGAGCACCTCCCGGCAACGGTGCCAAAAACTTGATTGATTCGTTTTATATTAAACCGCAAGTGCACGGCCACGTTGAAGCGGTGGCAAATACAAGTCGATCCATAGGGAGGTGTGTCGACTTTTGATTTGTGCGAAGGCGAGTGGGAAAGAAAGGAGATAAAGGTTGGTTACACTAAACTACACTACAATGCAAAACGGAAATGGAAGATAAGCAATAAAACTAAACCCCATAGGGGGAAGAGAAATAATGTGAATATAAAGATGTGTGTGTGTTCAATTATGCTCCTCACAACATGTAGTACATGAAATCATAAAACTAAATCCAACTTTGCCTCCACATGAAATAAGATAAGACTATATCGTTAAAACATACAAGACAATAATTGGAATGAAGCTAAATGAACTCATGTATAAAGACTAGACCCTACTATGCCTCCACATGAAATAAGATAACCCAATATCATTAAAACATACAAGGCATTAACCAAGGTAAAGGCAACAAGAGTACATACACTACAAATTGTGTTTCCAATATTAATTCCATCAATATCCTCACCTTATCATTCCCCATAAAATAGGTTCACTAATCTAAGCATAAGCTAAGCTTCATTCAAGAGCATTAGCATTTCAAAGATAAGAGTGAAATCCCATTAGATGGTTATGGAAATCATATAAGGCTCAAGGGATTAAGATAACACACACCTAATACACTACATGATCATATCACATATTTCTCCACCCCCAAATGGGGATGGAACTACTCACTAATCATTACACTACCTACATAAAAAAATGAAACATTATACTGAAAAGAAATTTAGCTAAGCAAGAAAGGAGCATTAAAGAAGCTTAAAAGGAAAAGAAAGACTAAACAAGCTTGCACAAATTAAAAGACAAGATTAAAAGAAACTAGAACAATTATTTTATTAACAATGACTCACATTGAAGGTAGAATTCTTCTCCACCATGAGATTTGCTTCAAGGCTTACTCCTTAGTAGAGAGAATGCCACCAAACAATGGGTAGTTACAATGGAAGGTGAAGAGTTCTATTTATAGCCATAGAAAAAGGTAATCGGGGATAATCCCCCGATGTGGGACTAAACAGATACCAAAAATAGCCTAAACAAACACTAATACACATGCTACAGGAAATTTCATCGGATCCGGGAAGATCCGGACCGCCATTTGGCGGTCTACAGGATCCGGATCACGCTCAGATTTGTTGTGGGCTTTGGAGCAAACACTAATATATTTGCTGGTCTTGGATGCATTTACTTGGCTTGTTGGAGCTCCGACCCGAATCGAATTGCTAAAATACTCCCCATGATGGTGTGGAGTATTCTGTTTTGCTCTTAGGTCCTTCGGTCTTACGTTCAGGTCCTTCTCCCTTTCATCTTAGTCCCCAGGTCTCACAATTCAGTCATTTTCCTTGCTATTTATAGTCTCTCCTTCTCAAACATACTTATTCCTAAAAACTAAACATAAAACTCGTTAAATAGCATTGTTTAAGGTAAAAGATAATGGATATAATACACAAAGATATGCATGAAATTATGGCAATCAACGATCCATTTAGTGACGTAAGTGCACCACTTGTGTCCGTCCCTTGTCTCATGATATTAAGAATATATACAAAATAGAAATGTGTCATCTTTGTATTATATCCATTTCTTTATCTCTCTAAGCTAATTATAACTATGTAACTTAACTCAAGTTACATTGTGCACATTATAATTTTGCTTTATCAAGGGGCCCACTAATATCATCACTTAATTAAGAGGGGCAATGATAATCTTTTCACTAGATATCTTTTCCAGCACAAGTCATGTTCAACAAACAATTGTCTTTATCACTACACTCATTGATAGCTTTTGACAATAATCAAATTAAGCACTTCTTGAGTGAAAAGATATAAGTCTCATATCTTAGGATCCAAGACATAGTAAAACATTAATGACTTGTTCGGTCTGTTCAAAATATAAAAGTAATATTTTCTTCTTTCATATAATCGTGTCGTCAATTATTTGTAGAGCTACAATAATCGATGACCAACACGACAATCTTATCTCGGTAATTAATGTTCCATGTTAATTAGCATGATTGTGAATAACTTTTGATTTATGTAAACCATTATCTTTTAGATCTCTACAGTTAAGGATCAAACGCCTCTTCCTTAACACTTCCAAAAGACGAAGACCATAATCAAGGAACAAAATGCTTGCACATCTAATTCATAATAATTGACATATAAAAGTAAAACTTTTAGAACACATTCCTTTCAATCTCTCACTTGTTATCAAAGTTTTCTTTCACATACATTCTCATTGTATAAAACAATAATAACTAGGGTAACCCTCTCTAATCACTCATCAAGCCAATCCACATGGGTCCTCAGACCCATGGACTCGAAATGCATTTCGCCCTTGGCTTGGGATAAGGCTTGGGTGAATGGATCAGATGTGTTGTTGTTTGTGTCCACCCATAGTAAATTTATTTTGCCTTCGTCGGTGGTTGAGTCGGCCGTAGTGATTTGCTCCAACTACGTTAACTCATGCATCCACCTTCGAAAATAATGACATCTCATTATTGCGACCTCCTCTCGTCGGGATCACTCATGAAACTCGCATCTGAGTAGCCCTCGGCTATTAACTCCCTTTGTCCTCCATAAACAAGAACCTTATCTTTTGTCCGGTCAAGGTACCTCAGAATATTCTTGACCGTTGTCCAATCCTCAGGACCTGCGTTGGATTGGTGACGACTTGTCACGCTTTAGAGCATACGAGACATCAGGGCTTGTGCAAGTCATCGCGTACATGATCGATCCTATTGCCAAAGCATAAGGGATATATTTCATGTACTCCAAGTCTTTACGTGATTCAGCACGTTGAGACTTCTTGAGTTGCACACCCATACTCATTGGCACATTGCCCTTTTTGGAGTTGTTCATGCTGAACATTTCCAAGACCTTGTCAATATACATACGTTGACTTAGGCGAATGAGACTACGGGATCTATCTCTATATATCTTGATTCCCAAGATGTATTGAGCGTCACCCATATCTTTCATCGAAAATGCAGATTTCAATGAACTTCTCGTTTGCTCAAGCAACGGTATATGATTTCCCATGAGGAGTATGTCATCGACATATAAGATCAAGAACACTATGTGGCTCCCACTAACCTTCTTGTATATACAAGGCTCTTCCTTACTTTGGACGAAGTGAATCTTTTTGACTTCTTCGTCAAAGCGCTTGTTCCAACTCCTTGATGCTTGCTTGAATCCATAAATGGATCTTTGAAGCTTGCATACTTTCTCGCTAATCTTTGGATCTTCAAAACCTTGAGGTTGTACCATGTACACATCCTCCTCCAAGTTCCCATTAAGGAACGTCGTTTTGACATCCATTTGACATATGTCATAATCATGAAATGCGGCAATAGCGAGCATAATCCGAATAGACTTGAACATGGCAACCGGTGAAAACGTTTCATCATAGTCAATTCCTTGAACTTGAGTGAAACCTTTTGCTACAAGCCTCGCTTTGTAGATTGTCATGTTCCCATCTATGTCCATCTTCCTCTTGAAAACCCATTTCTTTTGAATGGTTTTTTCCCTTGAGGAAGGTCAAACAAGTTCCATAGTTGATTATCATACATGAATTCTATTTCGGATTCCATGGCCTTAAGCCATAGTTTGGAGTCCTCTCTTTCCATTGCTTCTTGAAAGGTCAAGGGATCATCGGTATCTAGTACCATGATCTCATGACGTCCCAAATACATATCGGGTTTCTTCCTTTCCCTCGTTGACCTTCTAAGTTCTTTTGGTTCTACGTGTACTTCTCGAACTTCTTCCACAATTTCCTGCGGAATTGGTTCGTGTTCGATTCTCGAACGTACACTAGGTAGGGAAGATTGAGTTTCTCTCACAATTTCTTACGAGGGTCTCTCACTCACGCCCCCATTAACCAAAGGAACCTTGGTTGGGCCTTCATTATCTTGAATGTCACCATTCATATCATGATCTTGTAGAATATCTTGAGTCTGCTCAAGCACAACTCTACTCCCACTACTTTTTATTCTTTCCAGAAATTCCTTTTCTAGAAATACGGCATGCCTCTCTACAATCACTCGATTGGAGGTTATATGCCAAAAGTAGTATCCTCTTGTCTCACGTGGATAACCTATGAAGAAGTACCTATCCACTTTTGGTTGAAGTTTGGTCGACATCAATCTCTTGACGTAAGCCTCACAACCCCAAATCTTGAGAAAATTGAGCTTAGGTATTTTACCACTCCATAGCTCATAAGGCGTTTTCTCTACGGATTTGGATAGAACATTATTGAGTGTGTAAGCCGCAGCTTCTAGTGCATAACTCCAAAAGTAAAGCGGCAATTCAGCATGAGTCATCATTGATCGAACCATGTCAAGTAATGTCTTATTCCTCCTTTCGGATACCCCCATTCCACTGAGATGTACCGGGAGGAGTGAGTTGTGGTACAATACCACACTCCTTTAGGAATGAGTCAAATTCGGTACTTAAGTACTCACCTCCATGATCCGTTCATAGAGACTTTATTTTCTTGTTGAGTTGGTTCTCTACTTCATTCTTGAATTCCTTGAACTTGTGATTGATTCATTTTATATTAAACCGCAAGTGCACGACCGCGTTGAAGCGGTGGCAAATACGGGTCGATCCACAGGGAGGTGTGTCGACTTTTGGTTTGTGCGAAGGCGAGTGGGAAAGAAAGGAGAGAAAGGTTGGTTACACTAAACTACACTACAATGCAAAAAGGAAATGGAAGATAAGCAATAAAACTAAACCCCTTGGGGGTAGAGAAATAATGTGAATATAAAGATGTGTGTGTGTGTGTTCAATTATGCTCCTCACATGTAGTGAATGAAATCATAAAACTAAATCCAACTTTGCCTCCACATGAAATAAGATAAGACTATATCATTAAAACATACTAGACAATAGTTGGAAGGAAGCTAAATGAACTCATGTATAAAGACTAGACCCTACTATAGTTCCACTTGAATTAAGATAAGACTATATCATTAAAACATACAAGACATTAACCAAGGTAAAGGCAACAAGAGTACATACACTACAAATTGTGTTTCCAATATTAATTCCATCCATATACTCACCTAATCATTCCCCATAAAATAGGTCCACTAATCTAAGCAAAAGCTAAGCTTCATTCAAGAGCATTAGCATATCAAAGATAAGAGTGAAATCCCATTAAATGGTTATGGAAATCATATAAGGCTCAAGGGATTATAATAACACACACCTAATACACTATATGATCATATCACATATTTCTCCACCCCCCAAATGGGGATGGAACTACTCACTACTCATTACACTAACTACATTAAAATGAAACATTCTACTGAAATGAAATTAGACTAAGCAAGAAAGGAATATTAAAGAAGCTAATTGAAAGAAACATAAACTAAAGAAACATGCAAGAATTAAAAGACAAGATTAAAAGAAACTAAGAACAATTATTTTATTAACAATGACTCACATTGAAGGTAGCATTCTTCTCCACCTTGAGTTTTGTTTCAAGGCTTACTCCTTAGTAGAGAGAATTCCACCAAGCAATGGGTAATTTACAATAGAAGGTGAAGAGTTCTATTTATAGCCAATCCGGGACAATTCGCCGATGTGGGACTAAACAAATACCAGAAATGGACTAAATACACACTAATACGCGACCCACCAAAATCGTAACGGATTTGGGCCAAAACAGACCGTCAAAACATGACCACTCATCCCACAACAGTCACACGGTACGGCTACTCGAGCCACCGGTGCACTCATGTCATCTACCACCTGCATGAAAGAGGCCAAAGGTTCTTGTAATGTCTCAGTTTGATGACCAACATATGATCCAACGTAACTAGATGGTGGTCTAGCAGTCGGTGCCTCTCTCATATTACCCCAATATGAAGAATGCTGAGTCACACAATTAAGGTTATCCCAACCATATAGGGTGTTCGTCTAAGCCACCCCAGGTTGCATGGGTCTGGAATACCAGGGAGAATTGTCCTGGTCCCAACAATGATATGGATGGTCGCCCATGTAACCATCCATCTCAACAAAAAAACTCTCGAGTCGACCACTCTCACCACCACGAGGCTAAACTCGCAAAAAGTGCTCAACTCGACCCTAAAACGCTACCAGAGACTGTAAAGGGGAGGAGACTAAAACGTAGAAGTAGGTGAGAAGAAGATGACTCAGAGGAGAAGGGAAGAATCCCTAAAGCTAGCGTGGGTAAAGGGTGAAGGTAGAAGCCAAACTAGCAAGCACGTCTCAAACAATGTAAGGCAATGGGTCCTTAGGCTAGACGACGCCTAACTTCAAGGTCACTAGCCTCGACACGCCTCACCTCCCTACAACGAAGACCACAATACCCAGCAAGTGATACCAGATCTGAAGATCCAGTACCTCCTACTATCGACAAGGTAGGCAACGCCGATCAGGCCATGATGGTCTCAACAAGATTACTCTCCTAGTACGTCCGAAATCCTAGGGCCAATGTCTACTTGCTTTTAGTTAAGGCTTGATTAAGAGTGATTTTTGGGGCGAAGGAAAGGGTGATGAAATCCCCCACCTTATCTTTTATGGGACAACCCCTCCTTAGTAGCGTTTTGATTCTAAATCTAGCAATCAACGCTCGAATCAAAACGCTCAACTCACTCTTGTCCTGATGCAATTCCAACTAACTAATGCATGAGCATACAAGATGCATGAATGAGTGTAGGAAATGCGTACCTCACGCCAGCGCTCAACAACTGAAAAAAAGCTAAAAGAAAAGACAACTACGTGCCTAAGGCAAGTACATGATGCGTGACCTAAACAAGTAAGAATGTCTAGTCTTTTGCTTTGGATTTTAAGGCCAAGTTGATTAATGGGGATTGGTTTAATGATCTGGGAGTAAACTAGAAATCAGAACATGCAAGATTGTGCTCCCAGACAACTAATATTACAACACAAACTACCAGAACAAAAATGAAGACTAAAGATGCTCACAAGGCTGCCAATTGGCGGTCCCAGACCGCTGATTGGCGGTCCCTTTTGAGCCTTTTGTGCGCAAACTTGTCCAGTAGCCTCCCCTTGATCTGTTGGTTCCCTAAAACAAAGCAAAACTAAAAACAAAATATTAAAACCACTCGAATCGTCCAAACCAAAGTCTGGACAGAGCACCTCCCCGGCAACGGCGCCAAAAACTTGATTGCTCGTTTTATTTAAACCACAAGTGCACGACCGCGTTGAAGCGGTGGCAAATATGGGTCATCCACAGGGAGGTGTGTCAACGCTTGGTTTGTGCGAAGGCGAGTGGAAAGAAAGGGAAGAAAGATGTACTACACTACCCTACACTAATCTAAACTAGTGAACAAGCAAAGCTGAAATGAAATCACTAAACAAACTAAGCTAAACAACTAATGAAGAAGATAAAAACACAGGAATGAAAACCCCTAAGGGGTGGAGTGTGTGTGCACACATGAAATAAGTGTGGTGTTGAATGTATACAATAAGCTCAAGTTAGTTAGTGTTTGTTAATGCATAAGAGTTACCTAATGGCAAAACCTATCATTTACAACACTAACTTATGTGATTAATATGAGCAATGCAAGGTTCTTATTAAGAACATAACAAGCATGGAGTGTACCTAACTATGGCAGAAACCTTCAAGTAAAGTCCTTATTAATTCAAGCAAGCATACTAATATTTCTCACAAATATTTATATCAAGCATTTATATCATCTACATAACATGTACACACATCTACTCCACCCCCCAAATGGGGATGGAATTACTCACACATATTTAAACTAACTACTCTAACAAAATGAAGCATGATACTGATATTAAACTACACTAATCAAGCAAGAAATATTAAAGAAGCATAAAACAAAACAAACAAGCAAGCATGCATATGAAAGGAAATTAAACTAAGAGAGAAACAACACAATTAAAGGGAAAACATCTATTATTAACTCACTCAATACAAGCAGCCCTCCCTCCACCAAAGTTTTGCTTCAAGGCTTCACTTTTAGCAAGGAAGATGGCCACAAAAGAGGGAGATCGTTACAATGGAAGGCGAAGAGTTCTATTTATAGGCATGGAAAAAGCTAATCCGGGACAATCCCTCGATGTGGGACTAAACAAATACCAAAAATAGACTAAGCATACACTAATACACATGCTCTCGGAAATCTTAATGGATTTGGGCCAAAACAGACCGCCAATTGGCGGTCTATATGGTCCGGATCACGCTGGATTTGACTCTGGGCTTTTCTGGATGTCTTTGTTGGTCTTTGATGCATCTACTTCACTTCTTATAGCTCCGACCCGAATAGAATTGCCAAATTACTCCCCATGATGGTGTGGAGTTTTCTGTTTTTCTCATTGGTCCTTCGGTCTTACGTTCAGGTCCTTCTCCCTTGCATCTTAGTCCCCAGGTCTCACAATTAAGTTCTTTTTCAATGCTTTTTGGTCCTTTCATGCTTCATCTCTTCAAACCTATTTATTTCTGAAATTCAAACATAAAACTCGTCACGTAGCATTGTTTAGGTGTAAGATAATGGATATAAGATACAAATATAAGCATGAAATGATGTCAATCAACTTGTCAAATGATTCACTTTTGTTTCTCATTAGATAAATATAGCCATAACGACTATAGTCATCCGTGAACGTAATGAAGTACCTGAAACCGTCTCTTGCACTAGTACTCATCGGACCACATACATCGAAATGTATCAAATCCAACAAGTCATTCGCTCTCGATCCTTTCTTCTTGAAAGGCCTCTTGGTCATTTTGCCCATTAGGCAAGGTTTGCACGTCTCCAATGATTTAAAATCAAGTTGACCAAGAAGGTTAGCTTCTTGCAATTTCTTGATGCGTTTTTCATTTATGTGACCAAGACGATAGTGCCATAAGAGTGTATCATTCACGTGAGTAGTTTTAACTCTTGTGTTATTGATGTTTAAGATTTGTTTATTATTCAATTCAAGCAAATAGAGACCATTCCTGACGAATGCATTTCCTTAGAAAATACCATTCTTCGATATAGACAAGCAAGAATTTGAAATATTTATATTAAAATTATCCATATCCAAACATGATACAGAAATAATGTTCTTGCTAATCGAATGCACATAATAAACAATCTTTAAAAATAAATTTAAACCACTAGATAATTGAAGCTCCAAGGAACCTTGTGCAATCGCAGCAACACTTGCACCATTTCCGACCTTCAAAATCATCTCGTTTTTCACGAGTTCCTTCCTATCCTTTAGTAGCTGCACATTAGAAATTATGTGAGCACAAGATCCGGTATCAATTACCCAATCATGGACAGAGATGGCTAAATTTATCTCAATAACAAATACACCTTTGGCCTTTTGGGGGCGTTTACGTTCAATCACACCATTTTTAAGGTCTTCCTTGTACTTGGGGCAATTTGGCCAGACGTGTCCCTTTTCACCGCAATGAAAGCACTCCGTGTTGGGAGTCGGAGTGTAAGACCCGCTCTCCTGCTATAATAATAATAAATCCACTCTCCTCGGTTATGCATAATTTAGTTCTTAGAATGTCAATTTGTGTTATGGTATGTTTGTTTAAGTATATTTGATCGGATTTCCCATTGGTCGATCGGGTGCGACACATCGAGCTAGTTCGCGGTGGGTTGAATCGATCGACTCAATTTGGGCCCGGATGTGTGTAGAGACGACTTTGGGCTGAGCTTGGTTAGGAGTGGCATGGAATGGGAAGAGGGTTTGGGAGTTACACGAATTTTGCAAGGGAGACTTTTGGGTGTCCATGCTAGCACCATTCTTGGCAAGTTTTGAAATGGCTTCATGGCTAGGAAGTTGGAGGGTTGTGTGCACAAATATAAGGCCCTCCCATTCGTCCTCTTCCTCCCCTTTCCACCTTCACACCCACCATTTCAGACCACTCATCCCTCCTCTCCATCTGATTTGTGGGCTGATCTCGGTAGAGTTGGGAGCTACGTCAAGTGCAGCCTGGTGCGGCTAGAAGAAGAGATTGTGAGCAGAATCTCCAGAAAAACTTGGGCAATCTTCTTTCCAATCAGGTATGCTCCTGGACCCTTAGTGTAATAGGAAGTATGGAGTGTTGGATGGAGATTAGTCCAGCACTAATAGGGTAGTCGGTCTGAGGTTTGGAGTTGCACAAGTGGAGATCTACCCGATCGGGTGGGCTGTGGTGCACTCTCCAGATTTTCAGATGCTGGCTGAGCATCTCCCTCTCTACCACGATTCTTGACTCATGATTTCCTTGGTGGTTTGTTGGAAAAACCAGAGGTGATGAGGCTAGGCCATGGAGAGCTAGAAGGGGAGGGATTTTGCATGCATGTTGCACTACTTGTTAATCACCTTGTGATGTTTGTTCTTGTGAGCTTTCAGATGTTATACTTGTGCGTGAATATTGTGATCATGTCCAGACATGTATGCATGAGATGTTTCTGATATTATATCGCATATTTATATGTTATTTCATGAGTTTAGTCAGATATCATTGTAGGACTCATTGCTGATTTCTGCTCCTACGTCCATGCATGATCTAGCTAATAGGTCTAGATAATATTGCATGAATCATGCTGATTTTAGTCCAGTAATGATCAACAAACATATATGCCCTGATTTGTCAATCCCCCATGATATATTCATGACTTTCCATCTGAAAATAAGTCGCATATGTTCATCTAGATGTTAATGCAACAGGTTTAGTTCATGTTTCGACTTGAATATTGTGATGAGTTAACCCAATCTGATTTTATTCAAACCAGGTTTAGCTCAGGTGTATGATCTGATTTTAGTATGATCTAACCAATATATCATGTTATGCCTTCACATGAGACTAGATTAGGATTCATCTATGATATATGCTATTCATACTATGACATCTAGTATTGTGCAAATCTACAAGCATGTTTATCAATATATTTGTATTGACTATGAAGGTACTTAGACTCCTGATTTCAGAGGCATGTTTATATATAGGACTACTGATATATTTATGAATTGATTCCTAGCCATCTAATCTCTGACCATGTTCGGGACCAGAAGTTCTAATGCATGCGCGTTCTGAAATGATAGTTGGTGTATGCTATCGATTACCTGTAGTGGTTGATTATCAAGTAAATTGCTGCCATACATGTTTTGTTATTCTGTTAATACTGACATATCACTGATATGAGCTGTGGTGTTGTGATTGTAGTTGACCTTTAGGACTCACACCTTATGACATACTTATCATGACCCGTAGATGACTCGATGTGTTGTTTACCTTGAGTTGCCAATCCGAGTATGTTTGCTTGCTGATGTTGTGCTTGGTTTATGTTGGGATGTTCTGATTTGTTTCGTTTGGGGCTGTTAGGAGGGTATCCGGATACCTTTCCTTGAGCTCACTCCATCCACTATAGATGCATTAGATGTTAGATGCTTAAGTAGCTTGCATCGCATTTAATCTGATTAATAATTCTGGGCACATTCTGTTTTGGGCCGACGGGCCACGAGTGGGTCCTCTAGCTAGAGAGGCCATTCGCATAAGACCTTCACGTTGGGAGGCTAGGCGTAAGATAAGTCCTGGGCAGGCGCGCTGCCATTCTGTCTCAGGGTAGGTATTCCCAAGTTCGCGATGGCACCATGTAGGTCACTTGACGCGAATTGGGACACTTATCCGGCGCACCGCTTTGTGCCGAGCGGTGGGTCACTGTCGAGTGACCGCCTTTGACCAGCGAGGCTGGTGTTCTGGTTCCTATTGAGGAATGATTCGGGTGCGCCCGACCGGCACGGCTTATGGAGTCGTAGCCTTCTGTTGCATTATGTGTGCTTTTCTGTTTCTGTTTCGGATGCTTTTGTCTTAGATAGATTGCATGCATTCTTCCATATAACTCTGATTGGGCCAGGAGCATACTGGGTTTTCTTTATAGAAAACTCACGCATATGTTGATGCGGTGCTTGCAGGTACTTAGATTCCTACAGGGTGGACTGGACGAGTAGTCGAAGATTCTGTACACGAGGGACACGTCGACCAGATTCTTCAGTTTGTCTTTTGCTTCCGCATTATTTATGATGTATTTCCCTTTTGAACTCGATGTAATGTATTTGACCTTGTAACCATATATGGATAATATCTCACTTTTCAGTCATGTTTTATGTTAGTCTATCCATGTATGATCTCTCTACGTATTGTCGAGTCGTTGTTGGTCTGTCTTTTGTAACTCCTTCGGTCGTCGCGGAGGTCTCTGATCGCGACACTTGTAGTCTTTCCCAGTGTGCGTACCCGCGAGATCGGGGGCGTTACAACTTGGTATCAGAGCAGGTCGGTCCCTAAAGTCTACAGAATCCGAAGACTCACCAGTGGGGCTTCTTGCCCAAACCCTGTCGGTACTTCCTATCTTTTAGAATTGCATTCTGATAGTGATAGATCGTTTTTGCTTTGGTTAAATTGCTTTCTTGTGAATTGTCTTGTGTGCTTCGAGACCAAAACCACCTGGCCCCATCTACCTTTATTAGTTCCCTTGCCTGCTCTATCGTTTTGGTATCGAGATCACCAACAAGTCCAGCCGGTCAAGCAAGCAAGAAGTGCAAGTGCAAGAGGCGACTAGCTAGCATGCATGGGAGGCAGTTGTAGCGGGATTCCCGCAAAATCGAAGGCTCTTCTCCACCAGTTTCAGGTATGCTTCTACCCCCTTAGCATAAGAGGATGTAGAGTGGGTGTTGGATGAAGTCTAGTCCAGCACCATTGGGTTAGCCGACCTGAGGTTCGGAGTGCACAAGTGGAGATCCACCCGATAGTGTGGACTGTGTGGCACCATTCGAATTTCAGAGGTTGGCTGGGCTTTTCCCCCACTAGCATGACCCTTGCTTCATGCTTTCCTTATTGGTTTGATGAAGAAACCAGAAGGGATGAGGCTGGGCTGTGGGGAGCCAGTCGGGGTTGTGTTTGTATGCATGTTGTGCGTGATTTGCTACCACCTCTTGTGGTTGAAATTATGATTTCTTCGTTGATTTGTTAATGTATTTAATATACTGTAACATGCGATTTTTTGTAGGGTGTTACTGATTTTAGAACTCATGCTCCTTCATTATTTCATGACTTAGTTAAGATGATATTTGCATGAATCATTACTGATCATTGATCCTAGGTCTATGCGTGACTTAGCAATGAGTCCAGATTTCCTTGCATGAGGTGCTTGCTGATTTAGGTCTTATATTCATGTATGGATTTATAATTTCATTCAGACATTAGTTACATGAATTGTTACTATTTTAGGTCACCTAATCTTGCATGATTTCATGACTTGTTACGTCAGTAGTTTATAAGTCATCACTGATTTTAGACCTTATATCTATGCATGATCTAGCTAATAAGTCTAAATAATACAGCATGACTCATTCTGATTTTAGTCCACTAAGGACCAATACAAGTATATGCTCTGATAAAACTATTTCCTAAGTTATATTCATGACATCTCATCTGAGAATAAGTTGCATAATTCCATATAGATGATAATGCAATCGATAGGGTTGTTATGTTTCGATTGCTATGATTGCTAATCTAGTTTGATTTTGTTCCAGCAGTAGCCATATCACATATATAATCTGATTTTCATATACCTCCTCTAATATGTCTTGTTATGCTCTCACATGAAAACAAAATCAGATCTCATCCATGTTTTATGCAAGTCATTCTATGGCTTATAAGTAGCAAGAAAATCTGAATGCATGGATGTAGATCAAATTATAAATCGGTTTGGACTATTGATATTACAAGCATGTTTCATTACCTTATGTTATTGTTATATACTTGTGCTTGTTCATATCATCTCTGATCATGTTGGGTGTTGCTAGAACTAACGTGCATGATATAATGCTTGTAGTATCTCTTTTGTGATACCCCTTTTTGTCATGGATGTGTTTTCTCCTACTGAATACATGCTATTGTTTAAATTTCATTTTCTGATAATTAGGTACATCGGATACTTGTATAATTATCCTTTGAGATCTGATTTTATTGTTTATTTTTATCCCATAATTTAACTGTTGTGAAGGTGCTACATGTTAATATATCTTTAGTTGCTAAATACATGTGATTCTTTGCTAACTAAGTGGTCGTTAAGATGTTGCATGTCTATGTATTAATTAGCTACTAGTTTTATGGGAATATTCATTTTTAGATTATTGTTAGGAAGTTATACTTGTACGCATGACATCATCGCTGGAAACAGGAAATTGCACTACATGTAAAGGCTAACCGAACATTTTAATTCAACTATGTGCATGATGATATGCTCTAAAATTTTGGAATCAGAAGTGATTTGCCATCCATTCATGCATCCACGCTTATCACTCGTATTATCATGATTGCATCGTGGGATCTTGTATTATGCATATAGTCTCATATATCTACCAAACATACTTAGATTCATGCATCAATGAATTCTAAACCCATGATTGCGTTATAGTAGAGTGAAGTGTTGTGTAATCATCTCATCATGACCATAGCTTCCACGGGTTGCATGTTTGATTCCCATGATCTACAATTATTATGGCACGTGCTATACCTAATTTATTATAATTGTTGTTGCTTCTGTTATGTGTATGATAACGTGAGTGCATGTCGTGCATGCAAGTAAGTTTGTGTTGTGATATTATGACTACAATACCATGATTTATTGGTTGCGTAGATACATCTTGCCCATATATATTTAGCCATCGAGATCTTATTATGATTACACGACTTAATTGCTATCCTCATACATCATGTGCATGTAGATATATAAATGCATGGAGACCTTGTTATTAGCACATGATTTAATTGCTACCTAGATATATCTTGTGCATGGGTATTTTCTATCGAGATCTTGTCAATAATTCCATGTTCTATTTGTTGTTCTCATACACGTTGTGCATATAGATATAAATATATTATATGTTCATGTATGTTTAGTGATTGTATTTTGTGTGACATTCCTAACTAGTTTGTTGTCAATAGACATTATGATGATGCATGATTAGCTTGATATTGTTAGGTCATACGTATATAGGTTGTTAGTTGTTGGATTCATGTGATTTGTCATGGTTAGTTCTCAGAATCTATGGCTATCATAACACTCGTATTTCATTGTCTTATGGCCATTGTTGGCAATGTTTTTGCAGTGCCCCTTGTTTTTATTGTTATTGCATGTTTTGTCGGGAGGATGATGTAAGGAGTTTGTATCCAGAGCTCTTGTTAAGATTAGGGATAGCAAATTTCGAGGACGAAATTTATTTAAGGGGGGTAGGTTGTAAGACCCGCTCTCCTGCTATAATAATAATAAATCCACTCTCCTCGGTTATGCATAATTTAGTTCTTAGAATGTCAATTTGTGTTATGGTATGTTTGTTTAAGTATATTTGATCGGATTTCCCATTGGTCGATCGGGTGCGACACATCGAGCTAGTTCGCGGTGGGTTGAATCGATCGACTCAATTTGGGCCCGGATGTGTGTAGAGACGACTTTGGGCTGAGCTTGGTTAGGAGTGGCATGGAATGGTAAGAGGGTTTGGGAGTTACACGAATTTTGCAAGGGAGACTTTTGGGTGTCCATGCTAGCACCATTCTTGGCAAGTTTTGAAATGGTTTCATGGCTAGGAAGTTGGAGGGTTGTGTGCACAAATATAAGGCCCTCCCATTCGTCCTCTTCCTCCCCTTTCCACCTTCACACCCACCATTTCAGACCACTCATCCCTCCTCTCCATCTGATTTGTGGGCTGATCTCGGTAGAGTTGGGAGCTACGTCAAGTGCAGCCTGGTGCGGCTAGAAGAAGAGATTGTGAGCAGAATCTCCAGAAAAACTTGGGCAATCTTCTTTCCAATCAGGTATGCTCCTGGACCCTTAGTGTAATAGGAAGTATGGAGTGTTGGATGGAGATTAGTCCAGCACTAATAGGGTAGTCGGTCTGAGGTTTGGAGTTGCACAAGTGGAGATCTACCCGATCGGGTGGGCTGTGGTGCACTCTCCAGATTTTCAGATGCTGGCTGAGCATCTCCCTCTCTACCACGATTCTTGACTCATGATTTCCTTGGTGGTTTGTTGGAAAAACCAGAGGTGATGAGGCTAGGCCATGGAGAGCTAGAAGGGGAGGGATTTTGCATGCATGTTGCACTACTTGTTAATCACCTTGTGATGTTTGTTCTTGTGAGCTTTCAGATGTTATACTTGTGCGTGAATATTGTGATCATGTCCAGACATGTATGCATGAGATGTTTCTGATATTATATCGCATATTTATATGTTATTTCATGAGTTTAGTCAGATATCATTGTAGGACTCATTGCTGATTTCTGCTCCTACGTCCATGCATGATCTAGCTAATAGGTCTAGATAATATTGCATGAATCATGCTGATTTTAGTCCAGTAATGATCAACAAACATATATGCCCTGATTTGTCAATCCCCCATGATATATTCATGACTTTCCATCTGAAAATAAGTCGCATATGTTCATCTAGATGTTAATGCAACAGGTTTAGTTCATGTTTCGACTTGAATATTGTGATGAGTTAACCCAATCTGATTTTATTCAAACCAGGTTTAGCTCAGGTGTATGATCTGATTTTAGTATGATCTAACCAATATATCATGTTATGCCTTCACATGAGACTAGATTAGGATTCATCTATGATATATGCTATTCATACTATGACATCTAGTATTGTGCAAATCTACAAGCATGTTTATCAATATATTTGTATTGACTATGAAGGTACTTAGACTCCTGATTTCAGAGGCATGTTTATATATAGGACTACTGATATATTTATGAATTGATTCCTAGCCATCTAATCTCTGACCATGTTCGGGACCAGAAGTTCTAATGCATGCGCGTTCTGAAATGATAGTTGGTGTATGCTATCGATTACCTGTAGTGGTTGATTATCAAGTAAATTGCTGCCATACATGTTTTGTTATTCTGTTAATACTGACATATCACTGATATGAGCTGTGGTGTTGTGATTGTAGTTGACCTTTAGGACTCACACCTTATGACATACTTATCATGACCCGTAGATGACTCGATGTGTTGTTTACCTTGAGTTGCCAATCCGAGTATGTTTGCTTGCTGATGTTGTGCTTGGTTTATGTTGGGATGTTCTGATTTGTTTCGTTTGGGGCTGTTAGGAGGGTATCCGGATACCTTTCCTTGAGCTCACTCCATCCACTATAGATGCATTAGATGTTAGATGCTTAAGTAGCTTGCATCGCATTTAATCTGATTAATAATTCTGGGCACATTCTGTTTTGGGCCGACGGGCCACGAGTGGGTCCTCTAGCTAGAGAGGCCATTCGCATAAGACCTTCACGTTGGGAGGCTAGGCGTAAGATAAGTCCTGGGCAGGCGCGCTGCCATTCTGTCTCAGGGTAGGTATTCCCAAGTTCGCGATGGCACCATGTAGGTCACTTGACGCGAATTGGGACACTTATCCGGCGCACCGCTTTGTGCCGAGCGGTGGGTCACTGTCGAGTGACCGCCTTTGACCAGCGAGGCTGGTGTTCTGGTTCCTATTGAGGAATGATTCGGGTGCGCCCGACCGGCACGGCTTATGGAGTCGTAGCCTTCTGTTGCATTATGTGTGCTTTTCTGTTTCTGTTTCGGATGCTTTTGTCTTAGATAGATTGCATGCATTCTTCCATATAACTCTGATTGGGCCAGGAGCATACTGGGTTTTCTTTATAGAAAACTCACGCATATGTTGATGCGGTGCTTGCAGGTACTTAGATTCCTACAGGGTGGACTGGACGAGTAGTCGAAGATTCTGTACACGAGGGACACGTCGACCAGATTCTTCAGTTTGTCTTTTGCTTCCGCATTATTTATGATGTATTTCCCTTTTGAACTCGATGTAATGTATTTGACCTTGTAACCATATATGGATAATATCTCACTTTTCAGTCATGTTTTATGTTAGTCTATCCATGTATGATCTCTCTACGTATTGTCGAGTCGTTGTTGGTCTGTCTTTTGTAACTCCTTCGGTCGTCGCGGAGGTCTCTGATCGCGACACTTGTAGTCTTTCCCAGTGTGCGTACCCGCGAGATCGGGGGCGTTACAACTTGGTATCAGAGCAGGTCGGTCCCTAAAGTCTACAGAATCCGAAGACTCACCAGTGGGGCTTCTTGCCCAAACCCTGTCGGTACTTCCTATCTTTTAGAATTGCATTCTGATAGTGATAGATCGTTTTTGCTTTGGTTAAATTGCTTTCTTGTGAATTGTCTTGTGTGCTTCGAGACCAAAACCACCTGGCCCCATCTACCTTTATTAGTTCCCTTGCCTGCTCTATCGTTTTGGTATCGAGATCACCAACAAGTCCAGCCGGTCAAGCAAGCAAGAAGTGCAAGTGCAAGAGGCGACTAGCTAGCATGCATGGGAGGCAGTTGTAGCGGGATTCCCGCAAAATCGAAGGCTCTTCTCCACCAGTTTCAGGTATGCTTCTACCCCCTTAGCATAAGAGGATGTAGAGTGGGTGTTGGATGAAGTCTAGTCCAGCACCATTGGGTTAGCCGACCTGAGGTTCGGAGTGCACAAGTGGAGATCCACCCGATAGTGTGGACTGTGTGGCACCATTCGAATTTCAGAGGTTGGCTGGGCTTTTCCCCCACTAGCATGACCCTTGCTTCATGCTTTCCTTATTGGTTTGATGAAGAAACCAGAAGGGATGAGGCTGGGCTGTGGGGAGCCAGTCGGGGTTGTGTTTGTATGCATGTTGTGCGTGATTTGCTACCACCTCTTGTGGTTGAAATTATGATTTCTTCGTTGATTTGTTAATGTATTTAATATACTGTAACATGCGATTTTTTGTAGGGTGTTACTGATTTTAGAACTCATGCTCCTTCATTATTTCATGACTTAGTTAAGATGATATTTGCATGAATCATTACTGATCATTGATCCTAGGTCTATGCGTGACTTAGCAATGAGTCCAGATTTCCTTGCATGAGGTGCTTGCTGATTTAGGTCTTATATTCATGTATGGATTTATAATTTCATTCAGACATTAGTTACATGAATTGTTACTATTTTAGGTCACCTAATCTTGCATGATTTCATGACTTGTTACGTCAGTAGTTTATAAGTCATCACTGATTTTAGACCTTATATCTATGCATGATCTAGCTAATAAGTCTAAATAATACAGCATGACTCATTCTGATTTTAGTCCACTAAGGACCAATACAAGTATATGCTCTGATAAAACTATTTCCTAAGTTATATTCATGACATCTCATCTGAGAATAAGTTGCATAATTCCATATAGATGATAATGCAATCGATAGGGTTGTTATGTTTCGATTGCTATGATTGCTAATCTAGTTTGATTTTGTTCCAGCAGTAGCCATATCACATATATAATCTGATTTTCATATACCTCCTCTAATATGTCTTGTTATGCTCTCACATGAAAACAAAATCAGATCTCATCCATGTTTTATGCAAGTCATTCTATGGCTTATAAGTAGCAAGAAAATCTGAATGCATGGATGTAGATCAAATTATAAATCGGTTTGGACTATTGATATTACAAGCATGTTTCATTACCTTATGTTATTGTTATATACTTGTGCTTGTTCATATCATCTCTGATCATGTTGGGTGTTGCTAGAACTAACGTGCATGATATAATGCTTGTAGTATCTCTTTTGTGATACCCCTTTTTGTCATGGATGTGTTTTCTCCTACTGAATACATGCTATTGTTTAAATTTCATTTTCTGATAATTAGGTACATCGGATACTTGTATAATTATCCTTTGAGATCTGATTTTATTGTTTATTTTTATCCCATAATTTAACTGTTGTGAAGGTGCTACATGTTAATATATCTTTAGTTGCTAAATACATGTGATTCTTTGCTAACTAAGTGGCCGTTAAGATGTTGCATGTCTATGTATTAATTAGCTACTAGTTTTATGGGAATATTCATTTTTAGATTATTGTTAGGAAGTTATACTTGTACGCATGACATCATCGCTGGAAACAGGAAATTGCACTACATGTAAAGGCTAACCGAACATTTTAATTCAACTATGTGCATGATGATATGCTCTAAAATTTTGGAATCAGAAGTGATTTGCCATCCATTCATGCATCCACGCTTATCACTCGTATTATCATGATTGCATCGTGGGATCTTGTATTATGCATATAGTCTCATATATCTACCAAACATACTTAGATTCATGCATCAATGAATTCTAAACCCATGATTGCGTTATAGTAGAGTGAAGTGTTGTGTAATCATCTCATCATGACCATAGCTTCCACGGGTTGCATGTTTGATTCCCATGATCTACAATTATTATGGCACGTGCTATACCTAATTTATTATAATTGTTGTTGCTTCTGTTATGTGTATGATAACGTGAGTGCATGTCGTGCATGCAAGTAAGTTTGTGTTGTGATATTATGACTACAATACCATGATTTATTGGTTGCGTAGATACATCTTGCCCATATATATTTAGCCATCGAGATCTTATTATGATTACACGACTTAATTGCTATCCTCATACATCATGTGCATGTAGATATATAAATGCATGGAGACCTTGTTATTAGCACATGATTTAATTGCTACCTAGATATATCTTGTGCATGGGTATTTTCTATCGAGATCTTGTCAATAATTCCATGTTCTATTTGTTGTTCTCATACACGTTGTGCATATAGATATAAATATATTATATGTTCATGTATGTTTAGTGATTGTATTTTGTGTGACATTCCTAACTAGTTTGTTGTCAATAGACATTATGATGATGCATGATTAGCTTGATATTGTTAGGTCATACGTATATAGGTTGTTAGTTGTTGGATTCATGTGATTTGTCATGGTTAGTTCTCAGAATCTATGGCTATCATAACACTCGTATTTCATTGTCTTATGGCCATTGTTGGCAATGTTTTTGCAGTGCCCCTTGTTTTTATTGTTATTGCATGTTTTGTCGGGAGGATGATGTAAGGAGTTTGTATCCAGAGCTCTTGTTAAGATTAGGGATAGCAAATTTCGAGGACGAAATTTATTTAAGGGGGGTAGGTTGTAAGACCCGCTCTCCTGCTATAATAATAATAAATCCACTCTCCTCGGTTATGCATAATTTAGTTCTTAGAATGTCAATTTGTGTTATGGTATGTTTGTTTAAGTATATTTGATCGGATTTCCCATTGGTCGATCGGGTGCGACACATCGAGCTAGTTCGCGGTGGGTTGAATCGATCGACTCAATTTGGGCCCGGATGTGTGTAGAGACGACTTTGGGCTGAGCTTGGTTAGGAGTGGCATGGAATGGTAAGAGGGTTTGGGAGTTACACGAATTTTGCAAGGGAGACTTTTGGGTGTCCATGCTAGCACCATTCTTGGCAAGTTTTGAAATGGCTTCATGGCTAGGAAGTTGGAGGGTTGTGTGCACAAATATAAGGCCCTCCCATTCGTCCTCTTCCTCCCCTTTCCACCTTCACACCCACCATTTCAGACCACTCATCCCTCCTCTCCATCTGATTTGTGGGCTGATCTCGGTAGAGTTGGGAGCTACGTCAAGTGCAGCCTGGTGCGGCTAGAAGAAGAGATTGTGAGCAGAATCTCCAGAAAAACTTGGGCAATCTTCTTTCCAATCAGGTATGCTCCTGGACCCTTAGTGTAATAGGAAGTATGGAGTGTTGGATGGAGATTAGTCCAGCACTAATAGGGTAGTCGGTCTGAGGTTTGGAGTTGCACAAGTGGAGATCTACCCGATCGGGTGGGCTGTGGTGCACTCTCCAGATTTTCAGATGCTGGCTGAGCATCTCCCTCTCTACCACGATTCTTGACTCATGATTTCCTTGGTGGTTTGTTGGAAAAACCAGAGGTGATGAGGCTAGGCCATGGAGAGCTAGAAGGGGAGGGATTTTGCATGCATGTTGCACTACTTGTTAATCACCTTGTGATGTTTGTTCTTGTGAGCTTTCAGATGTTATACTTGTGCGTGAATATTGTGATCATGTCCAGACATGTATGCATGAGATGTTTCTGATATTATATCGCATATTTATATGTTATTTCATGAGTTTAGTCAGATATCATTGTAGGACTCATTGCTGATTTCTGCTCCTACGTCCATGCATGATCTAGCTAATAGGTCTAGATAATATTGCATGAATCATGCTGATTTTAGTCCAGTAATGATCAACAAACATATATGCCCTGATTTGTCAATCCCCCATGATATATTCATGACTTTCCATCTGAAAATAAGTCGCATATGTTCATCTAGATGTTAATGCAACAGGTTTAGTTCATGTTTCGACTTGAATATTGTGATGAGTTAACCCAATCTGATTTTATTCAAACCAGGTTTAGCTCAGGTGTATGATCTGATTTTAGTATGATCTAACCAATATATCATGTTATGCCTTCACATGAGACTAGATTAGGATTCATCTATGATATATGCTATTCATACTATGACATCTAGTATTGTGCAAATCTACAAGCATGTTTATCAATATATTTGTATTGACTATGAAGGTACTTAGACTCCTGATTTCAGAGGCATGTTTATATATAGGACTACTGATATATTTATGAATTGATTCCTAGCCATCTAATCTCTGACCATGTTCGGGACCAGAAGTTCTAATGCATGCGCGTTCTGAAATGATAGTTGGTGTATGCTATCGATTACCTGTAGTGGTTGATTATCAAGTAAATTGCTGCCATACATGTTTTGTTAATCTGTTAATACTGACATATCACTGATATGAGCTGTGGTGTTGTGATTGTAGTTGACCTTTAGGACTCACACCTTATGACATACTTATCATGACCCGTAGATGACTCGATGTGTTGTTTACCTTGAGTTGCCAATCCGAGTATGTTTGCTTGCTGATGTTGTGCTTGGTTTATGTTGGGATGTTCTGATTTGTTTCGTTTGGGGCTGTTAGGAGGGTATCCGGATACCTTTCCTTGAGCTCACTCCATCCACTATAGATGCATTAGATGTTAGATGCTTAAGTAGCTTGCATCGCATTTAATCTGATTAATAATTCTGGGCACATTCTGTTTTGGGCCGACGGGCCACGAGTGGGTCCTCTAGCTAGAGAGGCCATTCGCATAAGACCTTCACGTTGGGAGGCTAGGCGTAAGATAAGTCCTGGGCAGGCGCGCTGCCATTCTGTCTCAGGGTAGGTATTCCCAAGTTCGCGATGGCACCATGTAGGTCACTTGACGCGAATTGGGACACTTATCCGGCGCACCGCTTTGTGCCGAGCGGTGGGTCACTGTCGAGTGACCGCCTTTGACCAGCGAGGCTGGTGTTCTGGTTCCTATTGAGGAATGATTCGGGTGCGCCCGACCGGCACGGCTTATGGAGTCGTAGCCTTCTGTTGCATTATGTGTGCTTTTCTGTTTCTGTTTCGGATGCTTTTGTCTTAGATAGATTGCATGCATTCTTCCATATAACTCTGATTGGGCCAGGAGCATACTGGGTTTTCTTTATAGAAAACTCACGCATATGTTGATGCGGTGCTTGCAGGTACTTAGATTCCTACAGGGTGGACTGGACGAGTAGTCGAAGATTCTGTACACGAGGGACACGTCGACCAGATTCTTCAGTTTGTCTTTTGCTTCCGCATTATTTATGATGTATTTCCCTTTTGAACTCGATGTAATGTATTTGACCTTGTAACCATATATGGATAATATCTCACTTTTCAGTCATGTTTTATGTTAGTCTATCCATGTATGATCTCTCTACGTATTGTCGAGTCGTTGTTGGTCTGTCTTTTGTAACTCCTTCGGTCGTCGCGGAGGTCTCTGATCGCGACACTTGTAGTCTTTCCCAGTGTGCGTACCCGCGAGATCGGGGGCGTTACAACTTGGTATCAGAGCAGGTCGGTCCCTAAAGTCTACAGAATCCGAAGACTCACCAGTGGGGCTTCTTGCCCAAACCCTGTCGGTACTTCCTATCTTTTAGAATTGCATTCTGATAGTGATAGATCGTTTTTGCTTTGGTTAAATTGCTTTCTTGTGAATTGTCTTGTGTGCTTCGAGACCAAAACCACCTGGCCCCATCTACCTTTATTAGTTCCCTTGCCTGCTCTATCGTTTTGGTATCGAGATCACCAACAAGTCCAGCCGGTCAAGCAAGCAAGAAGTGCAAGTGCAAGAGGCGACTAGCTAGCATGCATGGGAGGCAGTTGTAGCGGGATTCCCGCAAAATCGAAGGCTCTTCTCCACCAGTTTCAGGTATGCTTCTACCCCCTTAGCATAAGAGGATGTAGAGTGGGTGTTGGATGAAGTCTAGTCCAGCACCATTGGGTTAGCCGACCTGAGGTTCGGAGTGCACAAGTGGAGATCCACCCGATAGTGTGGACTGTGTGGCACCATTCGAATTTCAGAGGTTGGCTGGGCTTTTCCCCCACTAGCATGACCCTTGCTTCATGCTTTCCTTATTGGTTTGATGAAGAAACCAGAAGGGATGAGGCTGGGCTGTGGGGAGCCAGTCGGGGTTGTGTTTGTATGCATGTTGTGCGTGATTTGCTACCACCTCTTGTGGTTGAAATTATGATTTCTTCGTTGATTTGTTAATGTATTTAATATACTGTAACATGCGATTTTTTGTAGGGTGTTACTGATTTTAGAACTCATGCTCCTTCATTATTTCATGACTTAGTTAAGATGATATTTGCATGAATCATTACTGATCATTGATCCTAGGTCTATGCGTGACTTAGCAATGAGTCCAGATTTCCTTGCATGAGGTGCTTTCTGATTTAGGTCTTATATTCATGTATGGATTTATAATTTCATTCAGACATTAGTTACATGAATTGTTACTATTTTAGGTCACCTAATCTTGCATGATTTCATGACTTGTTACGTCAGTAGTTTATAAGTCATCACTGATTTCAGACCTTATATCTATGCATGATCTAGCTAATAAGTCTAAATAATACAGCATGACTCATTCTGATTTTAGTCCACTAAGGACCAATACAAGTATATGCTCTGATAAAACTATTTCCTAAGTTATATTCATGACATCTCATCTGAGAATAAGTTGCATAATTCCATATAGATGATAATGCAATCGATAGGGTTGTTATGTTTCGATTGCTATGATTGCTAATCTAGTTTGATTTTGTTCCAGCAGTAGCCATATCACATATATAATCTGATTTTCATATACCTCCTCTAATATGTCTTGTTATGCTCTCACATGAAAACAAAATCAGATCTCATCCATGTTTTATGCAAGTCATTCTATGGCTTATAAGTAGCAAGAAAATCTGAATGCATGGATGTAGATCAAATTATAAATCGGTTTGGACTATTGATATTACAAGCATGTTTCATTACCTTATGTTATTGTTATATACTTGTGCTTGTTCATATCATCTCTGATCATGTTGGGTGTTGCTAGAACTAACGTGCATGATATAATGCTTGTAGTATCTCTTTTGTGATACCCCTTTTTGTCATGGATGTGTTTTCTCCTACTGAATACATGCTATTGTTTAAATTTCATTTTCTGATAATTAGGTACATCGGATACTTGTATAATTATCCTTTGAGATCTGATTTTATTGTTTATTTTTATCCCATAATTTAACTGTTGTGAAGGTGCTACATGTTAATATATCTTTAGTTGCTAAATACATGTGATTCTTTGCTAACTAAGTGGCCGTTAAGATGTTGCATGTCTATGTATTAATTAGCTACTAGTTTTATGGGAATATTCATTTTTAGATTATTGTTAGGAAGTTATACTTGTACGCATGACATCATCGCTGGAAACAGGAAATTGCACTACATGTAAAGGCTAACCGAACATTTTAATTCAACTATGTGCATGATGATATGCTCTAAAATTTTGGAATCAGAAGTGATTTGCCATCCATTCATGCATCCACGCTTATCACTCGTATTATCATGATTGCATCGTGGGATCTTGTATTATGCATATAGTCTCATATATCTACCAAACATACTTAGATTCATGCATCAATGAATTCTAAACCCATGATTGCGTTATAGTAGAGTGAAGTGTTGTGTAATCATCTCATCATGACCATAGCTTCCACGGGTTGCATGTTTGATTCCCATGATCTACAATTATTATGGCACGTGCTATACCTAATTTATTATAATTGTTGTTGCTTCTGTTATGTGTATGATAACGTGAGTGCATGTCGTGCATGCAAGTAAGTTTGTGTTGTGATATTATGACTACAATACCATGATTTATTGGTTGCGTAGATACATCTTGCCCATATATATTTAGCCATCGAGATCTTATTATGATTACACGACTTAATTGCTATCCTCATACATCATGTGCATGTAGATATATAAATGCATGGAGACCTTGTTATTAGCACATGATTTAATTGCTACCTAGATATATCTTGTGCATGGGTATTTTCTATCGAGATCTTGTCAATAATTCCATGTTCTATTTGTTGTTCTCATACACGTTGTGCATATAGATATAAATATATTATATGTTCATGTATGTTTAGTGATTGTATTTTGTGTGACATTCCTAACTAGTTTGTTGTCAATAGACATTATGATGATGCATGATTAGCTTGATATTGTTAGGTCATACGTATATAGGTTGTTAGTTGTTGGATTCATGTGATTTGTCATGGTTAGTTCTCAGAATCTATGGCTATCATAACACTCGTATTTCATTGTCTTATGGCCATTGTTGGCAATGTTTTTGCAGTGCCCCTTGTTTTTATTGTTATTGCATGTTTTGTCGGGAGGATGATGTAAGGAGTTTGTATCCAGAGCTCTTGTTAAGATTAGGGATAGCAAATTTCGAGGACGAAATTTATTTAAGGGGGGTAGGTTGTAAGACCCGCTCTCCTGCTATAATAATAATAAATCCACTCTCCTCGGTTATGCATAATTTAGTTCTTAGAATGTCAATTTGTGTTATGGTATGTTTGTTTAAGTATATTTGATCGGATTTCCCATTGGTCGATCGGGTGCGACACATCGAGCTAGTTCGCGGTGGGTTGAATCGATCGACTCAATTTGGGCCCGGATGTGTGTAGAGACGACTTTGGGCTGAGCTTGGTTAGGAGTGGCATGGAATGGTAAGAGGGTTTGGGAGTTACACGAATTTTGCAAGGGAGACTTTTGGGTGTCCATGCTAGCACCATTCTTGGCAAGTTTTGAAATGGCTTCATGGCTAGGAAGTTGGAGGGTTGTGTGCACAAATATAAGGCCCTCCCATTCGTCCTCTTCCTCCCCTTTCCACCTTCACACCCACCATTTCAGACCACTCATCCCTCCTCTCCATCTGATTTGTGGGCTGATCTCGGTAGAGTTGGGAGCTACGTCAAGTGCAGCCTGGTGCGGCTAGAAGAAGAGATTGTGAGCAGAATCTCCAGAAAAACTTGGGCAATCTTCTTTCCAATCAGGTATGCTCCTGGACCCTTAGTGTAATAGGAAGTATGGAGTGTTGGATGGAGATTAGTCCAGCACTAATAGGGTAGTCGGTCTGAGGTTTGGAGTTGCACAAGTGGAGATCTACCCGATCGGGTGGGCTGTGGTGCACTCTCCAGATTTTCAGATGCTGGCTGAGCATCTCCCTCTCTACCACGATTCTTGACTCATGATTTCCTTGGTGGTTTGTTGGAAAAACCAGAGGTGATGAGGCTAGGCCATGGAGAGCTAGAAGGGGAGGGATTTTGCATGCATGTTGCACTACTTGTTAATCACCTTGTGATGTTTGTTCTTGTGAGCTTTCAGATGTTATACTTGTGCGTGAATATTGTGATCATGTCCAGACATGTATGCATGAGATGTTTCTGATATTATATCGCATATTTATATGTTATTTCATGAGTTTAGTCAGATATCATTGTAGGACTCATTGCTGATTTCTGCTCCTACGTCCATGCATGATCTAGCTAATAGGTCTAGATAATATTGCATGAATCATGCTGATTTTAGTCCAGTAATGATCAACAAACATATATGCCCTGATTTGTCAATCCCCCATGATATATTCATGACTTTCCATCTGAAAATAAGTCGCATATGTTCATCTAGATGTTAATGCAACAGGTTTAGTTCATGTTTCGACTTGAATATTGTGATGAGTTAACCCAATCTGATTTTATTCAAACCAGGTTTAGCTCAGGTGTATGATCTGATTTTAGTATGATCTAACCAATATATCATGTTATGCCTTCACATGAGACTAGATTAGGATTCATCTATGATATATGCTATTCATACTATGACATCTAGTATTGTGCAAATCTACAAGCATGTTTATCAATATATTTGTATTGACTATGAAGGTACTTAGACTCCTGATTTCAGAGGCATGTTTATATATAGGACTACTGATATATTTATGAATTGATTCCTAGCCATCTAATCTCTGACCATGTTCGGGACCAGAAGTTCTAATGCATGCGCGTTCTGAAATGATAGTTGGTGTATGCTATCGATTACCTGTAGTGGTTGATTATCAAGTAAATTGCTGCCATACATGTTTTGTTATTCTGTTAATACTGACATATCACTGATATGAGCTGTGGTGTTGTGATTGTAGTTGACCTTTAGGACTCACACCTTATGACATACTTATCATGACCCGTAGATGACTCGATGTGTTGTTTACCTTGAGTTGCCAATCCGAGTATGTTTGCTTGCTGATGTTGTGCTTGGTTTATGTTGGGATGTTCTGATTTGTTTCGTTTGGGGCTGTTAGGAGGGTATCCGGATACCTTTCCTTGAGCTCACTCCATCCACTATAGATGCATTAGATGTTAGATGCTTAAGTAGCTTGCATCGCATTTAATCTGATTAATAATTCTGGGCACATTCTGTTTTGGGCCGACGGGCCACGAGTGGGTCCTCTAGCTAGAGAGGCCATTCGCATAAGACCTTCACGTTGGGAGGCTAGGCGTAAGATAAGTCCTGGGCAGGCGCGCTGCCATTCTGTCTCAGGGTAGGTATTCCCAAGTTCGCGATGGCACCATGTAGGTCACTTGACGCGAATTGGGACACTTATCCGGCGCACCGCTTTGTGCCGAGCGGTGGGTCACTGTCGAGTGACCGCCTTTGACCAGCGAGGCTGGTGTTCTGGTTCCTATTGAGGAATGATTCGGGTGCGCCCGACCGGCACGGCTTATGGAGTCGTAGCCTTCTGTTGCATTATGTGTGCTTTTCTGTTTCTGTTTCGGATGCTTTTGTCTTAGATAGATTGCATGCATTCTTCCATATAACTCTGATTGGGCCAGGAGCATACTGGGTTTTCTTTATAGAAAACTCACGCATATGTTGATGCGGTGCTTGCAGGTACTTAGATTCCTACAGGGCGGACTGGACGAGTAGTCGAAGATTCTGTACACGAGGGACACGTCGACCAGATTCTTCAGTTTGTCTTTTGCTTCCGCATTATTTATGATGTATTTCCCTTTTGAACTCGATGTAATGTATTTGACCTTGTAACCATATATGGATAATATCTCACTTTTCAGTCATGTTTTATGTTAGTCTATCCATGTATGATCTCTCTACGTATTGTCGAGTCGTTGTTGGTCTGTCTTTTGTAACTCCTTCGGTCGTCGCGGAGGTCTCTGATCGCGACACTTGTAGTCTTTCCCAGTGTGCGTACCCGCGAGATCGGGGGCGTTACAACTTGGTATCAGAGCAGGTCGGTCCCTAAAGTCTACAGAATCCGAAGACTCACCAGTGGGGCTTCTTGCCCAAACCCTGTCGGTACTTCCTATCTTTTAGAATTGCATTCTGATAGTGATAGATCGTTTTTGCTTTGGTTAAATTGCTTTCTTGTGAATTGTCTTGTGTGCTTCGAGACCAAAACCACCTGGCCCCATCTACCTTTATTAGTTCCCTTGCCTGCTCTATCGTTTTGGTATCGAGATCACCAACAAGTCCAGCCGGTCAAGCAAGCAAGAAGTGCAAGTGCAAGAGGCGACTAGCTAGCATGCATGGGAGGCAGTTGTAGCGGGATTCCCGCAAAATCGAAGGCTCTTCTCCACCAGTTTCAGGTATGCTTCTACCCCCTTAGCATAAGAGGATGTAGAGTGGGTGTTGGATGAAGTCTAGTCCAGCACCATTGGGTTAGCCGACCTGAGGTTCGGAGTGCACAAGTGGAGATCCACCCGATAGTGTGGACTGTGTGGCACCATTCGAATTTCAGAGGTTGGTTGGGCTTTTCCCCCACTAGCATGACCCTTGCTTCATGCTTTCCTTATTGGTTTGATGAAGAAACCAGAAGGGATGAGGCTGGGCTGTGGGGAGCCAGTCGGGGTTGTGTTTGTATGCATGTTGTGCGTGATTTGCTACCACCTCTTGTGGTTGAAATTATGATTTCTTCGTTGATTTGTTAATGTATTTAATATACTGTAACATGCGATTTTTTGTAGGGTGTTACTGATTTTAGAACTCATGCTCCTTCATTATTTCATGACTTAGTTAAGATGATATTTGCATGAATCATTACTGATCATTGATCCTAGGTCTATGCGTGACTTAGCAATGAGTCCAGATTTCCTTGCATGAGGTGCTTTCTGATTTAGGTCTTATATTCATGTATGGATTTATAATTTCATTCAGACATTAGTTACATGAATTGTTACTATTTTAGGTCACCTAATCTTGCATGATTTCATGACTTGTTACGTCAGTAGTTTATAAGTCATCACTGATTTCAGACCTTATATCTATGCATGATCTAGCTAATAAGTCTAAATAATACAGCATGACTCATTCTGATTTTAGTCCACTAAGGACCAATACAAGTATATGCTCTGATAAAACTATTTCCTAAGTTATATTCATGACATCTCATCTGAGAATAAGTTGCATAATTCCATATAGATGATAATGCAATCGATAGGGTTGTTATGTTTCGATTGCTATGATTGCTAATCTAGTTTGATTTTGTTCCAGCAGTAGCCATATCACATATATAATCTGATTTTCATATACCTCCTCTAATATGTCTTGTTATGCTCTCACATGAAAACAAAATCAGATCTCATCCATGTTTTATGCAAGTCATTCTATGGCTTATAAGTAGCAAGAAAATCTGAATGCATGGATGTAGATCAAATTATAAATCGGTTTGGACTATTGATATTACAAGCATGTTTCATTACCTTATGTTATTGTTATATACTTGTGCTTGTTCATATCATCTCTGATCATGTTGGGTGTTGCTAGAACTAACGTGCATGATATAATGCTTGTAGTATCTCTTTTGTGATACCCCTTTTTGTCATGGATGTGTTTTCTCCTACTGAATACATGCTATTGTTTAAATTTCATTTTCTGATAATTAGGTACATCGGATACTTGTATAATTATCCTTTGAGATCTGATTTTATTGTTTATTTTTATCCCATAATTTAACTGTTGTGAAGGTGCTACATGTTAATATATCTTTAGTTGCTAAATACATGTGATTCTTTGCTAACTAAGTGGCCGTTAAGATGTTGCATGTCTATGTATTAATTAGCTACTAGTTTTATGGGAATATTCATTTTTAGATTATTGTTAGGAAGTTATACTTGTACGCATGACATCATCGCTGGAAACAGGAAATTGCACTACATGTAAAGGCTAACCGAACATTTTAATTCAACTATGTGCATGATGATATGCTCTAAAATTTTGGAATCAGAAGTGATTTGCCATCCATTCATGCATCCACGCTTATCACTCGTATTATCATGATTGCATCGTGGGATCTTGTATTATGCATATAGTCTCATATATCTACCAAACATACTTAGATTCATGCATCAATGAATTCTAAACCCATGATTGCGTTATAGTAGAGTGAAGTGTTGTGTAATCATCTCATCATGACCATAGCTTCCACGGGTTGCATGTTTGATTCCCATGATCTACAATTATTATGGCACGTGCTATACCTAATTTATTATAATTGTTGTTGCTTCTGTTATGTGTATGATAACGTGAGTGCATGTCGTGCATGCAAGTAAGTTTGTGTTGTGATATTATGACTACAATACCATGATTTATTGGTTGCGTAGATACATCTTGCCCATATATATTTAGCCATCGAGATCTTATTATGATTACACGACTTAATTGCTATCCTCATACATCATGTGCATGTAGATATATAAATGCATGGAGACCTTGTTATTAGCACATGATTTAATTGCTACCTAGATATATCTTGTGCATGGGTATTTTCTATCGAGATCTTGTCAATAATTCCATGTTCTATTTGTTGTTCTCATACACGTTGTGCATATAGATATAAATATATTATATGTTCATGTATGTTTAGTGATTGTATTTTGTGTGACATTCCTAACTAGTTTGTTGTCAATAGACATTATGATGATGCATGATTAGCTTGATATTGTTAGGTCATACGTATATAGGTTGTTAGTTGTTGGATTCATGTGATTTGTCATGGTTAGTTCTCAGAATCTATGGCTATCATAACACTCGTATTTCATTGTCTTATGGCCATTGTTGGCAATGTTTTTGCATTGCCCCTTGTTTTTATTGTTATTGCATGTTTTGTCGGGAGGATGATGTAAGGAGTTTGTATCCAGAGCTCTTGTTAAGATTAGGGATAGCAAATTTCGAGGACGAAATTTATTTAAGGGGGGTAGGTTGTAAGACCCGCTCTCCTGCTATAATAATAATAAATCCACTCTCCTCGGTTATGCATAATTTAGTTCTTAGAATGTCAATTTGTGTTATGGTATGTTTGTTTAAGTATATTTGATCGGATTTCCCATTGGTCGATCGGGTGCGACACATCGAGCTAGTTCGCGGTGGGTTGAATCGATCGACTCAATTTGGGCCCGGATGTGTGTAGAGACGACTTTGGGCTGAGCTTGGTTAGGAGTGGCATGGAATGGTAAGAGGGTTTGGGAGTTACACGAATTTTGCAAGGGAGACTTTTGGGTGTCCATGCTAGCACCATTCTTGGCAAGTTTTGAAATGGCTTCATGGCTAGGAAGTTGGAGGGTTGTGTGCACAAATATAAGGCCCTCCCATTCGTCCTCTTCCTCCCCTTTCCACCTTCACACCCACCATTTCAGACCACTCATCCCTCCTCTCCATCTGATTTGTGGGCTGATCTCGGTAGAGTTGGGAGCTACGTCAAGTGCAGCCTGGTGCGGCTAGAAGAAGAGATTGTGAGCAGAATCTCCAGAAAAACTTGGGCAATCTTCTTTCCAATCAGGTATGCTCCTGGACCCTTAGTGTAATAGGAAGTATGGAGTGTTGGATGGAGATTAGTCCAGCACTAATAGGGTAGTCGGTCTGAGGTTTGGAGTTGCACAAGTGGAGATCTACCCGATCGGGTGGGCTGTGGTGCACTCTCCAGATTTTCAGATGCTGGCTGAGCATCTCCCTCTCTACCACGATTCTTGACTCATGATTTCCTTGGTGGTTTGTTGGAAAAACCAGAGGTGATGAGGCTAGGCCATGGAGAGCTAGAAGGGGAGGGATTTTGCATGCATGTTGCACTACTTGTTAATCACCTTGTGATGTTTGTTCTTGTGAGCTTTCAGATGTTATACTTGTGCGTGAATATTGTGATCATGTCCAGACATGTATGCATGAGATGTTTCTGATATTATATCGCATATTTATATGTTATTTCATGAGTTTAGTCAGATATCATTGTAGGACTCATTGCTGATTTCTGCTCCTACGTCCATGCATGATCTAGCTAATAGGTCTAGATAATATTGCATGAATCATGCTGATTTTAGTCCAGTAATGATCAACAAACATATATGCCCTGATTTGTCAATCCCCCATGATATATTCATGACTTTCCATCTGAAAATAAGTCGCATATGTTCATCTAGATGTTAATGCAACAGGTTTAGTTCATGTTTCGACTTGAATATTGTGATGAGTTAACCCAATCTGATTTTATTCAAACCAGGTTTAGCTCAGGTGTATGATCTGATTTTAGTATGATCTAACCAATATATCATGTTATGCCTTCACATGAGACTAGATTAGGATTCATCTATGATATATGCTATTCATACTATGACATCTAGTATTGTGCAAATCTACAAGCATGTTTATCAATATATTTGTATTGACTATGAAGGTACTTAGACTCCTGATTTCAGAGGCATGTTTATATATAGGACTACTGATATATTTATGAATTGATTCCTAGCCATCTAATCTCTGACCATGTTCGGGACCAGAAGTTCTAATGCATGCGCGTTCTGAAATGATAGTTGGTGTATGCTATCGATTACCTGTAGTGGTTGATTATCAAGTAAACTGCTGCCATACATGTTTTGTTATTCTGTTAATACCGACATATCACTGATATGAGCTGTGGTGTTGTGATTGTAGTTGACCTTTAGGACTCACACCTTATGACATACTTATCATGACCCGTAGATGACTCGATGTGTTGTTTACCTTGAGTTGCCAATCCGAGTATGTTTGCTTGCTGATGTTGTGCTTGGTTTGTGTTGGGATGTTCTGATTTGTTTCGTTTGGGGCTGTTAGGTGGGTATCCGGATATCTTTCCTTGAGCTCACTCCATCCACTATAGATGCATTAGATGTTAGAAGCTTAAGTAGCTTGCATCGCATTTAATCTGATTAATAATTCTGGGCACATTCTGTTTTGGGCCGACGGGCCACGAGTGGGTCCTCTAGCTAGAGAGGCCATTCGCATAAGACCTTCACGTTGGGAGGCTAGGCGTAAGATAAGTCCTGGGCAGGCGCGCTGCCATTCTGTCTCAGGGTAGGTATTCCCAAGTTCGCGATGGCACCATGTAGGTCACTTGCCGCGAATTGGGACACTTATCTGGCGCATCGCTTTGTGCCGAGCGGTGGGTCACTGTCGAGTGACCGCCTTTGACCAGCGAGGCTGGTGTTCTGGTTCCTATTGAGGAATGATTCGGGTGCGCCCGACCGGCACGGCTTATGGAGTCGTAGCCTTCTGTTGCATTATGTGTGCTTTTCTGTTTCTGTTTCGGATGCTTTTGTCTTAGATAGATTGCATGCATTCTTCCATATAACTCTGATTGGGCCAGGAGCATACTGGGTTTTCTTTATAGAAAACTCACGCATATGTTGATGCGGTGCTTGCAGGTACTTAGATTCCTACAGGGTGGACTGGACGAGTAGTCGAAGATTCTGTACACGAGGGACACGTCGACCAGATTCTTCAGTTTGTCTTTTGCTTCCGCATTATTTATGATGTATTTCCCTTTTGAACTCGATGTAATGTATTTGACCTTGTAACCATATATGGATAATCTCTCACTTTTCAGTCATGTTTTATGTTAGTCTATCCATGTATGATCTCTCTACGTATTGTCGAGTCGTTGTTGGTCTGTCTTTTGTAACTCCTTCGGTCGTCGCGGAGGTCTCTGATCGCGACACTTGTAGTCTTTCCCAGTGTGCGTACCCGCGAGATCGGGGGCGTTGCACGGAGATTTCGAAGAATTCCCCCTCGAGGCACTCACACGAGCACCTCCTACTCCCTTGCTATTGATTGACGTATTTTTGGTGAATTTGCCTTTACCTTTGGTGATCTTCTTGCTCCTCTCATGGACGGCTAGGACGTGCTTGTCCCGCCCCTTGCCCATGTCAAATTCAGCCATTTTAAGAGCATTGTGAAGTTCCTCAAGACTCACCCCTTTCTCACGCACATGATAGTGCATAATGAAGTCCTTGTAGGATGGGGCTAGAGAGCCAAGAATCAAATCTTCCGCAATGTCATTGGGCATCGGGGAAGCGAGCTTCGACAACTTCTAAAGGTATCCTTGCATCGTGAGAAAATGCATGGATACCGATGTTCCCTCCGCCATGTGGCACCTTGTGAGTGCGATGGTGGTCTTATAGCGCTCTTTTCTAGCACTATCTATGAACATCTTTGTTAAAGCTTCCATGGTCTTCTTAGGTTTTGAATCCAAATATTTCACTTGAAGCGAGTCACCCATGGAGGCCAACATTAGACCGTGAACCTGGTTCTCTTGGTCTTCCCACTTGGCTTTTGCCTCTCTCTCGCTATCGGTTGCCTTCTCATTTAATTTTGGGATTTCACCATCTAAAATATGAGATAGTTTCTCAAACTTCAACATGATATTAAGCTTGAGTTGCCAGCTTACGAAGTTTGAGCCATCATTTGCCAAATGATGTTTTTCAATCATAGATCGCACAATAGGTTGAATATTCGACATTTCTACAAAATAAATTATATGAGATTTAATGTCAATTTTATGTTTTAAAAACAATACCGCAAATAAAAAATTTGTCCATAGATGCAGCAATCCAAGATCCTATCAATTATAATATGAACTAGCTAAGGGCTATCAGATATATTATAAAATCTATGTAAGAAAACATTTTCTAATCATAACCATTTCAAACTCTTATGACTCTTGTCGTTTTAGTTAAGAGGGAATTTGACCGATCCTCGTAAGAAAAACTCTCTTTCTCAAAACGGAGCTAGGGCTCTGGGTCTTGTTAAGAAAACTTATTTCATTTGATACGAGATACGTTTATCCATTGTATTCACAAACAAATATACTTGGTGTCCACTAAGGGTGAATCGCACCTCGTACATCTATTCGTGGCACAACAATAGACAACCTTATATCTCCAACTATTCCCAAAGATGGAGGAAGCTATCTTCCGCTAAGGGCGAGCAGAATATCCCTCGATCGATGGCTGCTAGTGGATGAAATAAGAAAGAAAAATACTCTTAATTTTTTGTTGGACAATTTAAACATTTACATGTGATTTTAGAATTTAGGTGATCATGCATATTTATCATCTATACACATCCTAACATTCATCCATACAATCACATACATATCAATCACACAAACATAAATAAATCCATTCACACACACATTGTGTGAGTTTATATGTTCCCCCCGTCCATGATCCTCGCGCTTCTTCAACGTCTTCCTCTTGTACCATGGATGTTGATATTGCAAAAAATATAAATATGCATCTCTCAATTTTGAAAAATTGTCTAGTGCAAGTCCTATGTAAAAATCCTCTCATATGCATGCAAATACATAGAAATAGAAATTTGGCTTTCACATAAACATAAGCCCCTGTGATTGAATAATAATAACATACACATTCATTCATTTATTCACACATGGCTTCTTCGGAACATACAAACTCACATATCCCTACATTAGAGAACTCGAGCAACGCATGTACATATACTATATATTACTCGATTTAGTTTATCATGCATCTCTAAATCAAACAATTCTAAAATCATTTGAAATCCATTAAAAATGATTTTATGCATCCATAGTTCAAAACAAAAAACATTTAAACCGTTGTTTATCCAATTTCCAAAAATAAATATTTAAAGTAAGATAAACATATGCCTTTTTCGTTTTGTCGATTCCTTATAAAATAATCACTTAAAAAACGAAAATTCTATAAATTAGACATAAGCCTAAATTTTAATTCTAATATTCACATGATGTGTTTCAAAACATTTAAAACTATCAAAAGAATCAATTAGAATTAAATCAACAAAACTATCGAAAAACTCGAAAGAGACATAAAACATGAATTGTTTCGATTGTAGATGGTAAACTAAAATTAATTATATAGTCTAATCATTGAAAATATGAATTAAATGCTCTCATACCACTGTATGATTTCGTGTCCCTATGTACGTATATATTTTAAAAAAATTAATACAACATACAAGATCGATTTCATACTTTCAATAATTTTATGTACATAACATTGTGTTTTCTTCTAATATCATGCAACCCTACATTTATTAAAATAAACGACAAAGGTAGAATCATACCTAAAGGTTCCCTAAAACCTTTTTGAAGATCCGTAGTCGCGTTGCCCGTTGAATCGTCCACGGATTTGCCTCCGAGTGTTCACCAAACTCTAAACAAGATTAGAGAGAAAGGAGCTAGCCAATCAATCTCTAATAAGGTTTAGAATCTAGATAATAACCCCTCTTTGAGCTCCTGAGATTTCTATCTCCTAAACTCAAAATTACTAAGAGAATTTCGTGGTGATTAGAGGAGAGATTAATGAGATAAATAATTTTTGCATTCACCTTAAACAAGTAGGAGGAGGTGCCCTTTTATAGGCTCCCAAAACATCCTCATCAAAAGCTATTCTTTAGCCATGATTCCTTGTTTATTCTCTCCTAAAATTAATCTCTAATTTCCACATAAGCACCCTAAAAATATTTTAATTAAATCTAGAATTAATCCACCCATGATTTAATTTATCTCTTAATAATTTAGGCAAAATCGTTCTCTTCGGTGAACCGGGAATTACTCGGTCAACCGAACCATTCGGTTTTAACACGTGTTCGGTGCACCGTAATCCAGACGGTCGACCGAATCCACATGAGAAAAATTCCATGGAAAAATTCGGACGAACCACGTCTTTTACTCGGTCGACCGTAGACCCACCAGAATCTCTCCTAGGACATAGTCATCGGATGACCGTGTCACCTTTGGTCTACCGAAATACTCTTTCTCGGTTGACCGTTCACACTCGATTAACCGGACCCCATTGTCCAGGCACTCCAGACAATTTTGGTCAACCAATTGTGATTACTCGTTCCCCACTCGGTTAACCGATCCGAAGATACCCCGGTCGACCGAACCAAGAACAGTTCACCGTGTTTGACCCCGATTTTGCCTTTGTCAAATTTTGGATTTATTTCCAACAAAATTTGATCTTTTGGGGGTTTTAGCAAATTCACATCTTATGTAATATATTATCCTATGTAATATTAAATTATTACACCCCATAATATATACACCTCATATGAATTTATTATGATTCTAATTATGTCAATTCTCATGACATATTGATTTTATTCATTCACCACATGTGTCCTATTTTCACATGAAGCCCGACACATCATATAACATAAAATCAAGCCTCTTGTTTCCCAGTTTTGTGGTGTGACCTATAGGAGGATCTAAGCCAAATTGGCAGAGATATTAAACACTTAATATCTCAAACTATAAGAAGTATCAAGCTACACATTATAGTTACCCAATTAGCATTGATGTCTTTGTTCCACCCGAACCAAAACACGATCCATTTAGTGATGTAAGTGCACCACTTGTGTCCATCCCTTGCCTCATGATATTAAGAATATATACAAAGTAGAAATGTGTCAACTTTGTATTATATCCATTTCTTGATCTCTCTAAGCTAATTATAACTATGTAACTTAACTAAAGTTACATTGTACACATTATAATTTTGCTTTATCAAGGGGCCCACTAATATCATCACTCAATTAAGAGGGCAATGAAAATCATTTGACTAGCTATCTTTTCCAGCACACGTCATGTTCAACCAACTACCTTAGGATATAAGTCTCATAGTTTTTGACTTTATCACTACACTCATTGATAGTTTTTGACAATAATCAAATTAAGCACTTCTTGAGTGAAAAGATATAAGTCTCATATCTTAGGATCCAAGACATAGTAAAACATTAATGACACGAAACACAATTTCATAATGTTTTACTTGTTAGGTCTGTTCAAAATATAAAAGTAATATTTTCCTCTTTCATATACTCGTGTCGTCAATTATTTGTAGAGCTATAATAATCGATGACCAACACGACAATCTTATCTCGGTAATTAATGTTCCATGTTAATTACCATGATTGTGAACAACTTTTGATTTATGTAAACCATTATCTTTTAGAGCTTTGCGGTTAAGGACCAAACGCCTCTTCCTTAACACTTCCAAAAGACGAATACCATAATCAAGGAACAAAATGCTTGCACATCCAATTCATAATAATTGACATATAAAAGTAAAACTTTTAGAACACATTCCTTTCAGTTACTACAATCTTCAACAAAGTGTTGTAATAGCTTCTGAAGTGAAGCTCTTCTCGGATTATGAGAATGTGGTCCAAGCTTGGCGAAAGTGTTCGGAAGCTTGAAGTGTAAGGCAAGATCTCATGGCCCGAAATGGGGAGACGGATTAGTGGACTACGCGAAGTTCTTAAGGAGGAGCAATTCGTAAGAGAGAACTAGGATCCAGTTGGTGGATCCAAACGTCTATACAACGGACTAGTGGTTTGCAATTCTCTCTCTCTCTCTTCCATTATATTGTCACTGTTTTAGTGTGTTCTTGCTTAATCTTTCAAAGAACTCATTTAGTCTATTCACCCCTAGACGAATTGTAGGACTAGTTAGCTCCTACATATTTGTGATTCGTAGGGGTATGAAAATTAGAGAGATACGCGTCAGTTGTTGAATGCTTGCTATAAATCCGACAAATCCATTCAAAGAAATATAAAAATCATATTAAACATTCAAAGTCGCCACACGCCTTCTACAAATATTATTGTGGTTAAAGGAAAATACAAAGGAAAGAAAGAGAAAACGTAGTAATCACTTAATAACTCGTGTGTGAAATGTAATGCCCAAAGGTTGAATTCACGACTTATAGTTATCACAGAAAAGTCTATAAACTGATTAAAATCGGTTCCTCCCATGTGCAAGTAGTTTGCCAGATATCGTTGGTGAACCTGTATAAAATTGCAAGAAACAACAGAGAACTAGGTGATGAAATAATGGTTAGAAAATATTTGGTTAGGCGTTTAACCGACCACTAGAGTGTTGCCAAATGTGCTAGAACCTGGCATAAAAGTGTTAGCATAGGCGGTAGAACCAGTCATAAGAGTAATATCGTAAGTGGTAGAACAAACCATAAGAGTGTAATTTTAGGTGGTAGAATAGGCCACAAGAAAGAAAGAGAAAAAAAGATGAATGTTAGAATGCCATTGAGGTGCTAAAACAGATCATGTAAGTACCCTTTCTTAAAGTTCAGGACCACTAGTCGGGAAAGAGATTGTCGTCGAGTCAAGATATTATTGTAAGGGATTGCTTTAATTATTACTGTGCGCTGACTTGCAAGCATATGTGGTCAAAGTATGGGTATTGTCGGCAATCTTATTGTCGATAAGTTTTGGCACTACAGACTTAAACCATGTTTATCGTCTCTTCAGCGGTCGACAAGGAGTGATTTTAGGTTCCTTTGGAAGATATTTGATGAGACAGGTGATGCCAAATGGAGAATGAGTTTAGAATATGTAGAAAAGAAAATCAACAACTCTAGTTATTTTATCTGTATCGCTCCTTGGGTTCTAAACGAGCCTAAATGAACAGAACATGCCTTATTTTCATCGGCTCATTTATTAAACGGGTTGCTCTTAAGCTCAGCTGGTTTGATGAATGGGTGGGTGTAAGACCCGCTCTCCTGCTACATTATTAAGTCTTATTCATCTTTGTGATCGATTTTGTATTTCTTGATGTATGATGTATGTTTGTGACTATATGCTTGGGTTTGGAAAAAGTTTCCTTTCGGGGAAAAGTTTCCTTATGGGTGAGTTAAATTGACTTGTAGGCGGATGGGACCCATCAGGCGATTTTGCAATCGGTTGACTTGATCGGGTGCAAATCGAGTGTATGAGTTGGCTTGGATTTGGTTTAGGTGTGTAGGGCTGATGGGTTGGAGTTGGATGACGTGGATGCCATGTCAACTTGAGGAGATTCTTTGAGATTGCATATAATTTGAATGGGGTGCTTTTTGGTATGCTATTATTATGCTTTTATTTGCAATCAAAGTCTTCCTTTTGTGTTTCTTTCCTTGAAACAAAAGCACAAACCAGCCCAGTGGTCCCCTCCCCTTCTTCCATTTCTTCCCCACACACTCCACCTTCTTTCCATCTCCACCACTTCAATCTCCGGCATGTTGCTATCTGTTCTCCGGCAGCTTTTGGTAGATTGTGGGTGTTTTGTGTTTTTTGGCGTTTTTTGAGTTTTTAAGGGATTTGCGGGTGTTTCTAGGGTTCGGAGTGCCGTTTTCGGTGTTTTTGGACATGTTCTAGTATTGTTAGTGAAGTTTGGTTAAGGCTTAGTGGACTTTGTGTTGGATTGGATTTGGAGTTCTTGATAGTGTTTTCTTGTGTTTTTGGGGATTTTGTTAATATTCAGATGTCATTAGTGACTAAGTGCAGTTTGATTTTGATTAGTAAACAATGGCGTTTGTGTTGGATTGGATTTGGCAAAACAATTTGAAAAAAAATCATTTTCGCCAGTGTCTTTGAAGTCCACTTTGATTGTGTTAACTGCTTACGGGCGGTTTTTTGATTTGGTGTAGTTGGGTTCATCAATGCAATCACCGTCACCGCACCTCCTCCGCGATGTCGGCAGCAGATTTCCTCTCCCCCTCTGGTTCGTGCTTAAGCACTTGTAGAAAAATTAACTTCAAGTGAAGTCAATAGATTGTCATATTTAATATGTTTAGATTGTGGTGTTTGGATTTGGATTTTAGATTGTGGTGTTTGGTTTTGTATTGTTTAGTTGGTTGTGGAGATTGTGAATTTTGGATTTGTTCGGTTGACGAGTAATTGACATCATTTCATGCTTATATTTGTATCTTATATCCATTATATTTCACCTAAACAATGCTTTGTGACGAGTTTTATGTTTGAATTTCAGAAATAAATAGGTTTGAAGAGATGAAGCATAAAAGGACCCAAAAGCTGGGAAAATGACTGAATGTGAGACCTGGGAACTAAGATGCAAGGGAGAAGGACCTGAACATAAGACCAAAGGGCCAAAGAGCAAAACAGAAAACTCCACACCATCATGGGGAGTATTTTGGAAATTATATTCGGGTTGGATCTCCAAAAAGTGAAGTAGATACATCAAAGACCAACAAACACATCCAGAAAAGCCCAGAATAAAATCCAGCGTGATCCGGGCAATATAGACCGCTAATTGGTGGTCCAAGACCGCTAATTGGCGGTCTGTAAATAGAACTCTTCACCTTCCATTGTAATCACTCCATATTTTGAGTGGCTATTCTTCCTACTAGAAGTGAGGCCTTGAAGCACATTAAAGTAGGAGGATGTTACTTGAAATGTGAGTCATTTGTTAATAAAAGTTTCTTTGTTATGTTATTAGTTTCATTTTGCTTGTTTTACTTTGTTTAATTTCATTTCATTAGTTTTAGTAGCTTAGTTAATATGCTTTTCTTGCTTAGTGTAATAGTTAGTTTAATGTTTAGTGAGTACTTCCATCCCCTTTGGGGGTGGAGTAGATGTTCATACATGCATTAGAGAATGGAATGAATGCTTTATTTTCAATGTGTTGATAAAACATGAATGAATGTTTGCTTGTTTAGGATAGAATTTATAACTTGATAAGTTTTGCCAAAATGATTAGACACCTCTCATGCTTGTTTAGGTTCTGAAATAAACAACTTGTATATGTAAATGTTAATCAACTAGGATGGTGAATGGATTAATAGGCTTTGCCATAACATTTAGACACTTCCTATGCATGATAACACCACCTTCATTTGTGCTTAAAGAATGTGTTCAACACCCACCTCTTTGCATGTGTGCACTCACTCCACCCCTTAGGGGTTTTCCATTTCTGAATTCCAACACTCTTATTTTGTTCTTAGTTAGGTTTTAGTTAATCGTTTGTTGCTTTCTTTCTCATTTCGTACTTCGTAGTGTAGTGTAGTGTAGCGTAGAGTAGGATAATCAAACTCTCTTCCATATTTTTGCCACTTGATTTCGTGCAAACGAGAGGCTGCTCACCTCCCTGAGGACGACACATATTTGCCACCGCTTCAACGTGGCCGTGCACTTGCGGTTTAAATATAAAACGTTCAACAACGAGAATGGAGTGTGATTGTGTGAATATTTAATTCCTATTGTTATATATTATTGCTATATGATGGATTGTTATATCATTTGATTTCACTCGTTCATTGGATTGGTTTGGATTGAGTTGGGTTAGTTGGATGATTTAAATGAGTATATATGAGTTGGATTGGTTTGGTTTGCTATCTTAAGTCCTGATCAATTGCTATCTTAGGTCTCATAAATGTGTATTTTAAAATGATTTGAGAAAATGTGGAAGAGTCTTCCTCCACTCCCCAACCACTACTGTAGCCTCCGCGACCACCGTCACGGCAGCCACGACCACCTCCTCTGTTTTGTGCTCATACGTTTTGTGTAGTTGTGGATTGAGTTTGTTTTATTTATACGTCACTGCAGCCACGACCTCCCTCTCTCTCTTAGGGTTTGGGGACGGATAGGAGAGGATTCGAGCATCGACGTCGGCTGATCAAGGTTCGTCGGGTACCGTTTGCTCTGGTTGCGTTCTCTTGCTTGGAATCATGGGTGTTTTGTGTTTTTTTGGCGTTTTTTGAGTTTTTAAGGGATTTGCGGGTGTTTCTAGGGTTCAGAGTGCCGTTTTCGGTGTTTTTGGACGGGTTCTAGTATTGTTAGTGATGTTTGGTTAGGGCTTAGTGGACTTTGTGTTGGATTGGATTTGGAGTTCTTGATAGTGTTTTCTTGTGTTTTTGGGGATTTTGTTAATATTCAGATGTCATTAGTGACTAAGTGAAGTTTGATTTTGATTAGTAAACAATGGCGTTTGTGTTGGATTGGATTTGGCAAAAAAAAAATTGAAAACAAAATTCATTTTCGTTAGTGTCTTTGAAGTCCACTTTGATTGTGTTAACTGCTTAAGGGCGTTTTTTTGATTTGGTGTGGGTTCGTCACTGCAACCACCGTCACCACTCTGGTTCATCACTGCAACCACCATCACCGCACCTCCTCCGTGATGTCGGCAGCAGATTTCCTCTCCCCCTCTGGTTCGTGCTTAATCACTTGTAGAAAATTTAACTTCAAGTGAAGTCAATAGATTGTCATATTTAATATGTTTAGATTGTGGTGTTTGGATTTGGATTTTAAATTGTGGTGTTTGGTTTTGATTGTTTAGTTGGTTGTGGAGATTGTGCATTTGGGATTTGTTCGGTTGACAAGAATGGAGTGTGATTGTGTGAATATTTAATTCATATTGTTATATATTATTGCTATATGATGGATTGTTATATCATTTGATTTCACTCGTTCATTGGATTGGTTTGGTTTGGATTGAGTTAGGTTAGTTGGATGATTTAAATGAGTATATATGAGTTGGATTGGTTTGGTTTGCTATCTTAAGTCTTGATGAATTGCTATCTTAGGTCTCATAAATGTGTATTTTAACATGATTTGAGAAAATGTGGAAGAGTCTTCGAGTTTCTATCATAGTTTCTTGGTCAAATTGAAGTTGATAAATGATTCATTGCAATATGATATATGAACTTATGCTTTCTGTTTCTCACATTTCTACTATACCAAAATAAATTTACATTATACATGATAAAACCAGAAATTTTTAATGTGATGTGATGTAGTGAAGAATATTAATTTTACATCTTTCTTGTTAATCCCAGGATTTGAAGAATTTTACATATCAAAATTTTAAGGGATGTTCTGCCAAAATTTCAATAAAATTTTACTCCCAATAGATATAAATAACATGATATTTTGTGTTTAACAAGTTTTTCGTCAAACCAAGTAATTGTTTTTAATACTTGCTTTTAATATTTAAAATGTTTATTGCCTTGCATTTTTTGAAATTTCAATATTATTTACATATATTGTCTGTAAATATGCTAGTATTATGATAATAACTCATCGACCCCTTAAGCAACTTGGCCTTTAATAACCTAAAGCAAAAGATTAGAAATTATTTGTTAAGTCATTCATCATATAGCATTTCCATTCATCGTATTTATTATTTATTTTACGATTTCAATCGTAGATTGCTGGTGTAAGGTAGGTAATCTCTTTCACTCACCATTCATTAGAAAGCACGAATTAGTTAGTAGGACTTGCATTGGAAAAAGAGTGAGGTGAGTGTTTATTTTGTGTGTTGCTTGTTAAATTAAGGTAAGAAAAACACTTAGGGGGCAGTCACCTATAGGAGACGAAGTGGGGGATTCCATCACCCTTTCCTTGGCCCAAAAACCACTTAATAAAAGAGCATTAATAAAATCAATTAGACGTTGGCCCCTAGGATTTCCAGACGCATTAAGGAGAGGAAATTGTTTAAGACCGTTATGGCCTGAAAGTCGTTGCCTATCTTGTTTCCCTGAGATTTTAGGAAACTCCGGGTTCTTGATTTCCTACAGACTAATTGTCCTTGATGTTTAAGATTGTTTCGTCCTGAACGTCGTTGCCCATCTAGTCTCCCTGAGATTTTAGGGACCTCGAAGTTAGGCGATGTCTAGTATTAAGGACCTATAGTGGACATTAGGCTTGTTTTGGCCTTGATTGCTTAGTTAGGTTTCTAACCTTCCTTATTCCCACGCTAGATTAAGGACTTCATCTCCTCTCCTCTGAGTCATTCTTTTCTCATCTTAATGTCTCTGAATCTTCTCATCTACGAACACATTCTTTTAAATTGAAATTTTATTTATTTACTTCAATAATAACTATCATTTTTGTTAATGTTTAGATTGAAATGGATCGAAAGTGGATTCTTTCAAACAAATTGAGTGATGAGTATGAGAACGGAGTGAATATGTTCTTAGAGGTTGCCAAAAAACATTCAAAAAAATGAAAGACAGCGACATAGTGTATTGTCCGTGCAATAAGTGTCATAATATGTTAGTGCTAACTTTTCGGAAAATAAAAGATCATTTGTTTGAGAAAGGTTTTGACCTAAATTACAGACGATGGATATGGAACGGCGAAAATGAATCATTTAGTTGTTCCAAGAATGACAAAGACAATGTTAGTGTGGAAGATCACTTAGAGGAAATGGTTCAGGATATGGCTGAAAAGTTTTAATCCAACCCCGATTTACTTAGTAGTTTGTTGAGTGACAATGAGAAGCCGTTGTATGAGAGTTGTACCAAATTCACTAGATTGTCAGCGTTGTTGAAGTTGTACAATTTAAAAGTAGGAAATGGTTGGACCGATGTCAGTTTCACATCATTGTTGAAGCTATTGAAAGAGAAGCTTCCAAATGATAATGAGTTGCCAGATAGAACTTATGATGCTAAGAAAGTGTTGTGTCCTATGGGACTGGAATATAGGAAGATACATGCATGCCCGAACGATTGTATATTGTATAGGGGTGAGTTTGAAAATATACATTCCTGACCCAGATGAAATGTTTCACGATACAAAATGAAACGCAGTGGACCGAACCACAATGAAGAGGCTGTGAGATGAAAATCAAAGGACCTCCTGCTAAGATTTTGTGGTTTGTTACAATAATACCAAGGCTTAAACATTTGTTTGTACGTAAGGAGGATTCTAAGAACATGACATGGCATGCTGATCGTGAGAAACCAAATGATCAGTTGATACGTCATCCTGCAAATTCACCTCAGTGGAAAAGAGTAGATTTCGACTTTCTTATGTTTGGTGAAAAATCCAGGAATGTACGACTTGGACTCTGTACGGACGGAATGAATCCTTTCGGTAGTTTGAGTAGCAATCACAGTTCTTGGCTTGTTCTACTTGTAATTTACAATTTGCCCCCGTGGTTATGCATGAAACGCAAATATATTATGTTGTCTTTAATGATTTCTGGTCCGAAACAACCTGTAAACGACATCGATATGTATTTAAGACTTTCAATTGATGACCTAAAGAGATTGTGTGATGACAGAGAACCAGTTTTTGATTCTTATCGTCAGGAGTCATTTGTAATGCGGGCAATGATATTTTGCTCGATTAATGACTTTCCAACTTATGGTAATATGTCTGGATATTCAGCCAAAGGTCATAAAGCTTGTCCAATTTGCGAACAGAATACATGCTCTTTGCAACTAGTTAATGGTTCTAAGATAGTCTATTTTGGTCATCGGAGATTTTTGCCAAACTCCCACCCTTATCATAGGTTGAAGAAGGTATTTAACGGAAAATAGGAGTTTCAAAATCCGTCAGTTGAAATCAACGTTGAAAAGGTGTATGAACGTGTAATGAACGTTGAATGTGAATTTGGAAAATCGTACAAAAGAGCAAATGACAAAAGTCTTTGGAAAAAAGATCCATATTTTTTATCGCCCTTACTGGAAAACTTTAGAAGTTAGACATTGTATTGATGTGATGCACGTAGAGAAAAACGTTTGTGATGCACGGAGAGCAAGTGTTGAAGATTCTGTGCACGAGGGATATGTCGACCAGAGTCTTGAGTTATCGTTTGTTTCCGCTTATGTTATTGTATTTCCTTTGAAACTCAAGTATTGTATTGAATCTTTTCATATATGGATATCTACTCGTTTTTGTTCTTTATATGTCAATTATCCATGTATGTCTTTCCATTTGTATGTAGTTGAGTCAGTCGTTGTCAGTTTTTTATAACTCCTTCGGTCGTCGAGGAGGTCTATGATCGCGACTTTAGTGCTTATTTTCAGTGTGCGTACCCACAAGATCATGAGCGTTACAGTAGGGCATGCAAACTCTGCTTATTTATTTATCACAACTCACTGATGCAGATCTACCAACGACAACAATCAGTCAACAATCTGGACCAACATCACACCACGTCGTTCAATGAGAAACAAGACCAAAATGTCACATCACTTGTCATAGTTGTGTTATTTGCTATTTCTAGTCTTTAATTTATGTCAAAACTTAAATGTGTTTGTATATTTGATAGTGTGTATTTATTAGAGTATAATTGAGCCCATATCATGTGGGCCCATCATGCATGGGGGTGTATAAAAACATGTTGTAAATCAATCGTGGTAGTTATGCAAGTCAGTTTTCTTCTAGTTTAAAACTTTGAACTTATCTCATTGTTCTCTCTTCTGCAACACAATGGAGATAGTTCATCTCTTGTGTATGGATTTGTAATTGATAATTTCCCAGCCTATTGAATGTAGAAGGAAATTGCATCACTTTAATTTTGTTAATTAATATTAAGAGTGGAGTATTGCATCAATTGGTACAAGTGCCAAGAACCACTCACGTCAAGATGTCGGGGAGTGGGCACACACCATATCCAACCAAAGCAGTGATTCTTAAGGAGATGTGACGAGATTGTGAAGAAAGAAGGGGAGAAAAATCATGCATTGCTTCAAACGTTAACAACCTTGGTGCAACAAGAGGCGCTTAACGTGTCGAGGTCCCAACAGGACCCTGTCATGCAAGCCGAAGTAAACAATCGCAACGTGGAATATGACGAGTTACCACGTGGATCACAACGACAAAATCAGTGACAAGTTCCAGACCGAGAAGAACATTTGAATAGAGATCCGCCCGCTAACCGTTGGGATGTCGGCTTTCGAATCAAAATTCCGGAGTTCACCGGTGGACTAAACCCCGAAGAGTTCCGTGATTGGTTGTGTGCGGTTCAAGAAGTGTTTGCTTTGAAGGAGGTGCCTACCGAAATGAAAGTTTATATCACCACAATCAGGTTCAAAAATCGGGCTGCTGCATGTTAGCAATCTTTTCGCTATCAAAGGTATTTGGATAGCTTAAATGTGCTTGATGATTGTGTTAGGATAATATGGTGGTCGTATTTCGATATTGCTAGGCACATGTGACTACAAACAACTCACCAAGAATACAAGGAAGCAAAACCTCCATTCGTTGTCATCGTTGTCACGAGTTGGGTCATTGCGCAAATGAATATCTAAAAGCCAAGTCACAACTCTATACACGTGACATGCAAACAGAGGCGGATGCACCTTAGTTCCTGTGGGGCACGTGCCCCACCATATAAAAAATGTTTCAATTTTTTTTACATGAAGAAAGTCACTTTATTTATGATTAAATTTGACAAGAAGATTCGGAATATAAAGGAAAAACATGTTGTCCTCGGAAGAATGATGTTTCAACATAGTAGCCCACAAGTGACAAATCTTCATCATTTTCGAGTTAAAGTTTTTCTAAGAGTTCTTGATCTACAATTGCAAGAACTTGAAAATCGTCTCAATAAGGTAAGCAAGGAATTACTTGTTTGTATGTCATGCTTCAATCATGTTAACCGATTTTCTTCTTTTTACAAAAGGAACAGAAAATTGGACTGACTTGCTGAATTATATCCTAATGAATTTTCAAGTGTCCAATTGATGTTCTTTGAATATTCACTTGACAATTTCATTGTTGACATTCGAAATAATGAGAGATTTTGGAATGTAAAGAATCTTAATGAACTTTCCGTGAAACTTGTTAAGACAAACAAGCATGAAACACATTCAAATGTGTACTTACTATTGAAGTTGGTGTTACTTATTTCCGTGGCAACGACATGTGTTGAAAAAATATTTTTCGAAATGACTCTAGTAAAAGATAAGTTGCGTAATAGTATGAGAGATCAAATGTTGAATGATTATTTGGTTATTTATCTAGATAAATATTTGTTTTTTGATATTAACGTGGATGCTATTATAAACCCGTTCCAAAATATGAAAACTCGTCGGGAACAATTATAATAATTTTAAAATACTATTAGGTTGTAATTTGAATTATTTACAATATTTTTGCTTCTAACTTTTTATGAAATATTAATATTTTGACTTATATGTTAATTTTTGGTTGTCGATTGGGACCCTAGTGTGTGGTGTCCTACCTTACTTGGAATCCTGGATCCACCGCTAGATGCAAGATGATATAACAAGCACGTTGAAGGGCAAAGCCTTGTAGAGAATGAATCATCTATTGTTGATGCAAAGATTTATGGAGAATGTTTGGTGATAAGAAGAATGTGCTTAGCACCTAAAACAAGTGGACTAGAGGAGGTACGACATCTTTGCAACCAAGTGCAACATCAGAGGCAAGGTTTGCAAGTTGATTATCGATTCCAGTAGTTGCGAGAATGTGATTTTGAAAGTTGTCCAAAAATTAAACTTGAAAACAGACCCGCACCCACGTTCGTATCGTTTGGAATTGTTAAATCTAGAAACAAAGGTAGAAGTTGTGAAGAAATGCTTAGTGGTGTTCTCTACAGGGCCTTGTGATGTTGTACCTATGGATGCGTCTCATTTGATCCTTGAACGTACATGGCAATTTGATAACAAAACAATATATAACGGGCACAACCATACCTATACAATATGATGGTAAAAGTAATCAACAATACAGGTTGTTAAAAGCCAACTAGCACTGTACAGATTAGATGTCAATATAGAACATATAGGTGATTCGACAGAGAATAGCTAGAAGTTCCAAGATAAAGATATACATTCTATTAGCCAAGAGTCCACATCGCACAACACAATATTCACAACATCCTTTACAAGTTTCGTTTTTCCGATAGGAGTGTCTTTAATAAGACCAAACACATATCATCAGTGAGACATTGACATCATTTACAAAGGACGGAAGCTGCAAGATCTGAGTTCAACTCATGCTTTTGTCTGCTGGAGGCTGGTTCGCCCTCCTGAACCAAGTGTTGAAAGCCGAAATGAGGTGAGGACAGTCCTCAACATTGCGAGTGGAAAAACTCAGGCATTGGTTCAGCAACTCGCGGGAATCAGACATAGGTAGAGTGGAGATGATGCTCAGAAATGTTTCCTCTAGCTCCAGATAAAGAATTTTTTGACCGGAAGGGATGGGCGAGATTATATCTCTGCACACATTCAACACCGGCAGCCAAACCTTTACAAGCTTCATTCGTACCTGTAAAGTGTAAACAGAAAAAAGTGAATTTGGAAACTTCAATTTTGTAAGTATAAAAAACTAAAATTAACCCACAAGCCGACGAGATTTTAAGGACATGGTCTACAACACTTCAAAAGCCTAAAAGATTAATATGAAATGCGAAGTATACCGATTAGCCATCACATGATATTTGTGGGTAATATTCACATGCGCCAAAAGGTTAATAAATGATCTTCATAATATACTGAAAATGCCGTCAACACATACATAGAACAAATATATCTCCACGTAGTAAAATCCTCTAATAAACAAGAACGCAAACAAAGAAGCATTTTGTCTAAGCTCCGACAACAATATTTCAGGGTTCTTGCTAAACTACTGCTCAGTCTAGCGCAAATTGCAAAAATTACAACGAAAATGCAATTCAATGTATAGAACTGCCAAAATGTTTGAAACCAAAAGAACAAGAGAACATGATAATATGATATAGAGCAGTGTTAATTTGCAAGTTATAAGCTTAAAACGATACATTTTGCTAAACCATAATATAAACAAAAGGGCAAATAAATTCTAAGACTTGAAAGAAAATCGACCTAGTATTGTAATTAGCCGGGTAGAAAATCGTTTTCAATAGCTATCTTTGATATACCTCCCAAATATTCTTTTAGGTTTAATTGTAGTTTGTCACATTGTCCTTTGACTCGGCACTTTGCATCCCTGACTTATAAAACAACATTTTTGAATTGACCCGTCACCCCAGACACAAGGCCCATTTGCTATTCTTCAATTAATAAGGAGTGCACATAGTTTAATGGAAGTGAACAGTTTAATTTAGCCTGCTGTAATTGGAGAGCTAAAAGGTATTGAACTTCAACTTCATTAGAAATAGACAGACCCTTCATGATAATGTTGTTTGTTATTACTTATTAACTTAGAAAATATCATGGTTTTCAGAACCGAACGTTGAACCGGAATTCTCAAAGGTTCAAAGGTTCAACCGGGGTCGAACCGGTTGAACCGGTGACGTCATAAATAATCAAATATATATATATATAAGCTTCGTATGTATTTAAGCTTCTTATCCAGATACATATATATATATATATATATATATATACATATATATATATAAGTTTCCGGATCAGAATCATTGAACCAACGACCCTTTGTTTGGTATTCATCAGCACAAGTGAATTAAATTTTTTAAAAAAATACAAAATCTGGGCTTGAACCGGAATTGAACCGGCCTGAACTGGACAGTCGAACCGCCGGTTCAGGCCAGTTCAACGTCAAATGCGGTTTTGGGGGGGTGAACCGGACCGGACAGGCCAGTCCGGTCCGGTTTTCATAACCATGGAAAATATATTATAGTTAAAATTTTAATGATACAAATGTGCCCATTGTCATTATAATAAAGCATACAAAGGAGCCAAGATTGACATGACATAACTTTAAGCAACATTCAATTTTCAAGTATCATAAAAAAGCAACAATAGAAATGAAGTAAATACTGGCGATCAATTAAAAAGTAAATACTACAACAAAAATTACTTCAAATAATTTATGGATCAGAATGTCAAACAATTCTCATATTGATCAATAGCCTATGGCCTCTATGAATGCAAAACCAACATGACGGGGAAAATTGTTTTTCCTTGCAAGTTCATCTAACCAACCAAAATATCAAGAATAAGGATACTAATGTTAGTGTTTGCAAGATATTATTGTAATCCTTGCCTAACATCCAAAAAAGGCAAACATGAAGCAATTTAAAAAAAATTGAAGTTCCAACTACCACAAACATACAAAAACTTCACATGTAATTATTCTAAGCAAAGCCAGTAACTTCTTACCATAAGTGAAACATAAGTATGTAGCTTTGGTCAAGGGGGTCATGCAAATGAGGGACTATATGGTTAGATTACCAATAAAGAAAAGGATATATGCGGTTACGTGAGCAGCAAATTGAATTTTGCAAACTGCAGACACAATTTCATTGTATGTAAATCTATGGGAATTTACGCAGTCAGTTGTGTCATCCAAATATGCAGTTGCAAAATGGATCACATGTCACATAATTCAAAGGCTAAATCATTTGCTGGTGTGACCTAAACTGTCTTTGATGGCGAACTCTTCCGATGACTATGTTGCTTTCGACAACCTCGGTATAAACCATCAAATGAGCTAATGCTTGATTCATTAAGCGGACTAGATGTAATATTGGTCGAACCTCATTTCTAAAGAAAGTCTAAATCACTTTTGATTCCAGATAATTAACGGTGCAAAAAGGAAAAAGATAAGTTAAAAAGATAATAATTGAAATGGCATATCATAGAAATAACACATCTTAAGTTAGGACTACTTCCTAAGCATTATGAGTGGTGGTTAAATTTCATGGGCATAACATAAGATTATGCTTTGTTAGATGGTTACACATCAAAAAAATAAAAATGCTTGGTTATTGCCTATTTTGATGATGCATTGCTCACTGCAATCAACTCCATTGAACAAGAAAAGAGGAATGATTTATTGGGACATCCCGATGTAGGTTTCTTTGACTTCTAACTTAAAGGGACATTAACTTGAAACAGTAGTGGTTGAACGACTTTTATCAAAAGGTCCATGTAGATTTTTTTTCTGTGACACCATTGTAAACACTAAAATGTAAGAGAACACATTTGTCTGCTGTCCAATTTACTCGTAGAAAGTGAAACTTACAACCTTTTTGATTTAGTAATCAAGCGCAATTCAACTGAAGTTTCCATTTCAAAAGGAAATACATGTTCCATAAGCCAAAAAAAGGTCCTCGATGTTATCCAGTTGCTGTTTAGAAGTGAAACCATAAAAAACAACACAAACCACCAATCCGCTATCACATATTATCTCTAAACAAGCACACAAGTTCACAAACCACCAAAAACAAATTATAAAACTACAAACCTGTCTATCAGCCAAGATGACACCTCCGGCAACAGCGCTCGCAAGCCTTCCAGTGCACTTCATTACAAGTGCGGGCAATCCAGGAGCAATATTCCTCCACGCCTCATCCCTAAACGCCTTCCGCAAATCCACAGCGAGCGCACCCTGCTCGCTCCACTCCGTCACCGCCAAACCCCCCACCCTAAGCTCAATCACCCTCTCCACAAGCCACAGCAGCTTCCGCATCTCCACAACCGCAGCATGCAACTTCAGCCTCTGCATCGCCTCGGTCTCCTCATTATCTGCGGAAACCCTAAAATCCGGGCTACCGTACTCCGCCAGAAGCCCCTTGACCTTCTCAAGACTCTCCCTAAAAACACGGTCCAGCACAACCTTAACGGAATCACGGGGCGAAAAGTCACGCATCAACCGCGCAACAAACGCCTTTACAGTTGCAACCGTGGGGTGGGAATGAATAGCATTAAGCGTCAACTTGTGGAGCATTTCCTCGGAACAACTCTCGAATCCGAGAGAAGGCTCAACCGGCGAAATACGTGCGATTAGGTCATCGGCAAGGCCGGTGTGTTGAACTAAAGGTACAGCGATTCGGATAAGTCTCTCTTCATCTTCGGTCCACGGGACGGACTCGAGGAACTTCACGCAGGCGCGGACGCAAGAATCGAATAAAAGCTCGAGGGCGACGAAGAGGATGTCTAAGGCGGAACCGACCGACACGAGGGAGGAGTTGAAGTCAAGGGTGTAAAAGAGTTGGAGGACGGCAAGGTGGGCCCGGAAGGGGTTGGAGGAAAGAGGGACTTTGAGGGTTAAGGTGGGAGTGTGGGGCCAGCGAGGGGAGAGGAGGGCGGAGAAGTAGGGGGAGATGAGGAGGGCGGAGGAGTGGAGGTAAAGATCGAGAGGGGAGGGGAGAGGGGAAGGGGGAGGAGGGGTGGCGGGGGCGAAGGGGGAGTTGGGGGTGGTCGGGTCGGGGGTCAGGCGGAGGAGGACGTCGGAGGTTGAGGGGTCGTTGAAGCCGCCGGGGATGGATGGGAGTGGGGTTGGAGTGGAGTCCAGCCGGCCGGAGCTGCCCGTCCGATGGCGTTTCTTGAGGGTGGATGAGGAGGAGGATGGGATCATGCTCGGGATGTCGGGAGAATGAAATATGGGATTTGGATTTGGATCGTTGCCCCTTCGGCTTTTATTTGTAAACGTGTTACCGATCGAAAGCTTAAGTTGTTGAAAGATTTACCAAAATTACTTAAATTGTCCGTATAAATTATCATTTTATTCTTCTTTTATTTTTACTTATTTTTACTTCTAATAGCTTCTCATCTTTTCATACTACAATAAAAATTAACCATGAAAAACAAAATAAAATGAAGAATTCGGGAGTGGCAGGGGGCGGTTACCCCTGCAGGGGACGCTAGTCCCCCCTACAAAGCGAGCGAGCAGAGGGAGCACGCTTTTAGAACGTTTTTTATTTCGACACTCTACTATTATACTACGGATATTGATCAGTTTACCCATTTATTTACGTTTGTTTTTTTTTCTCACCCCACCGAAATCTTGCAACGGAACCTGAAATAATTTGAAATAGCAAACCGTATAAATTCAAGATTTAAAAATGGAACTATTATTCATCGTCCCAAAATTACTTAAATTGTCCGTCCCAATTACCATTTTTTCCTTCACAATCCATTTAATACACATTATGTCCTGTAAAAAATAAAAAAATTAGGGCGTCTCGCTAGGACGTCTGCCCCCATGGTGGGGGCGTTTGGCCCGGACCCCACCACCATAGAGGGGCGCCTAAGGCAGATGCCCCCACCATAGGGGAGGCGTCCTATCCAGATGCCCCCATGGTGGGGGCGTCTGGCTAAGAAGCCCCATTTTTTTTTTAACTGAACTGCTAAACGTCGCCATAAATTTACTTAAATCGTTTGTGCAAATTACCATTTTGTCATTCTCTCATTTCTACTTATATATCACTTCATTTCACTCTCCTATCACCACTCTCTCTTCATTTTCCTCTCATAATCATCAAAAACAATTTCTCGGATGCTAGAAAATGAGATAGCGGACTCCCCGGTGCACTCTAATGTAGTAAAATGTCTCATTTATTTCAAGTAAAAAAAACATTTTTTGAGGGGGCGTCCGCAGGAGCCCCCCCCCCCCCCCCCCCCCACACACACACAAGAGGGGAGGCGCCTTTCAAAAAAAATAATTATAAGTAATAATCCGTAAAAAAAATTAGTATTAATCGGTAATTAGTTAAAAATAATTAATAATTTTATTATTTTAAATGCTTAAATCCATTTAACAAAATTTTGTTTCTAAAATTTAATTAATAGTCATCGGGTTACCGTGGAGGAAAAGGAAAATCAACGCCCTTACGCGTTGTACATGTTTACAAAGAGGATTCAGCACCTCGTTATCCACGAAGACAGGGTATATCTGCTTCGGTTAGGAGGGAGAGTGATAAGTTACGTCATCGTCAGACACATGATGATTCCTTCGACGATGAGGAGGTTTTGGATGAGGTGGTTTTGGATGAGGGGGAGAGTGACGACAAGAGTGACGATGGGGGTCAGTATGAGTTGGAGTTGGAGCGGTAGGAGGAGGAGAGACAGAGGGAGTATGGTAGAGGACGTGGGCGAGAGGAGCAGTATGGTAGAGGACTGGGGCGACATGGTAGTTATTTTTCTGCTGAGTGGGTAATTCGGAAGGGTAGAGGTGGTAGGTTTGTGACCGGTGATTTGAGTTCGTGCATTGCAAATGCCCGAGCTCAGAAGAAGATGAGGGTTCATAAAGATTCTGTAGGAATGTGAATACGGATTAGTTCTAATCACTTTTAACCCTAAACAAACTCTACTTGCTTAACAATAAAAAATGCAGCGGAAATTAAAAACAAAACAAGAAAGTAAAGAATACTAGGCAAATCACAAAGAAGGCACCGGATTTTTATAGACGTTCAGTCTCCCGCCTACTTCCTCTCTTGCAAGTTCTGCTCGAACTCCCTCGAGCTCCACTCGCGTTTTCACTATCAACCTCGTTCCGGTCCGAGATTAAGTCTTTACACCACAAGCATCGCGAACACCCTTGCTTGCTTGATTTCTTCCTCTAACAATCTGAGAGGGACACTTTGGGCTTTCACTGAAGTCCTTGTTTCTTTACAACAGTGGGTTGAGTGGATCACTCACTCTCTAACTTGAGTACACTTAGCTTATGATATGGAATTGATCTAAGATGTGGAAGTGTAAGCTTGAAGAGTAGGATTTGGGGAATGAGAGACTTGGAGCTTTCTGTTAAGTGTATATGACAATAGAAATTTGAAGAGTTGTCTAATTGTGTCAAGGGAACACTTATTTATAAGCTCTTAAGGTGATCTAGCCATTGGGGATAAGTTGGGTAAGGTTTGTGTAAGATACACAAAATAGAAACCTATAGGACCCAATTTAGAACAAATTCGGTCGAACGGTTGGCAATTTTGAACAATGTTCAGTCGACCGATAAGGGAACGGTCGAACAAAATAGGCTATAACTTAGGTCTACTTAAGTTAACGATCAAACACCGAGATGGGTTCGGTGGACCGTAAACATCCAGACTCTACGGGGTTGACAAAAATGATCATATCCGGCCAACTGAAACAATGTCCACGGTCGACTGGAAACTTCCAGGTAGTTTGATTTTGTCGAGACATTTTGGTTTGGTCGATCGAAACAAGGTCCACGGTCAACCGATAAGTATTTGTATTTTGGAGTTTGGGTGAATAATTAGAATACGATTGTTGGTATAATACGACAAGTCTAATGGTCAGAAATATATGTTTACACGGTCGACCGAAAATGTCGGAACGGTCGACCAATCAAGTGGTAGACAAAACTATTTTTGTTTAAAGGAACAAACCTTTGGTTTCAGACCGGTTTCGGACCTTCGGTCGACCGAAAAGGTTCTCGCAGTTCAATATTGGTTTAAGTGTTTTCCGGTTCTAGTTTGGGTGATCTATTTAAGTCCAATTGTTATGGAATTTTGTGTGTGACTTCTATAGGGAACCTAGTGTGTATGTGAGTGGTTTTTAGCTCAAGTGTTCTCAATTACACATAGTTCCTAAGACTCAAAATAAATCAAGATTACATGTCTTCAAATGAGCTTTATTACATGTCTTGACTTGATTTCCTTTCTTCCTTGAGTCTTGATCACCTGTAGAAGTTAGAACAATACAATATATATGCTATGCGATATGTGTTCTACTCTATATTGATTATAATTAAGATTAGTTGATTAAATCATCAAAACATAGATTTAGACCAAAACGCCAACATATTCTTCGATTGTGACTGTTGTGATGCCCAGTGGTCCTTTAGATGGCAGCGTCATTCCTAGTTCGGGGGCCACATCGCCAGACGTATTTGGGAGGGCGAGGATCGGAAGGTTCTGAAGTGTCATAATCGGCACAAAGCTTGTACTACATTGCAGGGTTGGCGTTCAGTTTTGAGTGATGATATCACGGGGGGCATTACTAATAGAGGATTGGGTCACTTGCCTTACAACATGTTCCCCTACCTTGACATGTCGTTGATATCTGCGTTTGTGGAGCGGTGGCAGCCTGACACCAACTCTTTCCACCTGTCTTTCGGAGAAATGATGATCATGTTGCATGACGTGTTCCAGATCCTTCACATTCCTGTTGAGGGTCGTATGTTCAGTGCTCAGGCATCGACGGCTACGTTGAAGAGTTATGTAGCAGAGTTGCTCGGGGTGAGTGTCAATAGTCTTGGGAGGGATAGCCCTTTTTTGGAGTGGCGGTGGTGTTAGCATCAACGTTGTTGACGACTTATACAGACGGGGACGACCTCCACGGACCGAGAATACGCAGTTGACTGCCTACCTGTTCTTACTACTCGGATGCGTCTTGTTTGTCGAAAAGAGCGGTTGCAGGATCAAACCATGCGACATATTGGAGGCTAGGGATCCGGATACCATTGGTCAGTACTCATGGGGGTCGGCGACGTTGCCATACTTGTATCTCCAGTTGGGGATAGCTAGTCGTACTGATTGTTCTGGTATTGCAGGTTGTCTTTCGCTGCTGCAGGCTTGGATATATTAGTATTTTCCTCCTTTTCGCCTGCATCGGGAGCAGAAAATCATTGAGTCAGACTATCCTCGTTCACGTATGTGGGTTATCCAGAGCGAGGATAAGAGTGAGGGGTGTTTAAACGTTTTATTAATTACCGCAAGTGCACTGCCGCGATGGAGCGGTGGCAAGTACAGGTCGATCCATGGGGAGGTGAGTAGTCTCTGGTTTGTCAGAAATCAGGTGGCGAATAAAGGGAGAAAAGATCTGGTTATGATAAGCTAAACTACACTAAACAAGTAAGTAAGAAATGCGAAAGAAAGCAACAAAGGATTGGATATCAAGAAGAGAAACCCCTACGGGGTGGAGTGTGTTGATTGACATCATTTCATGCTTATATTTGTATCTTATATCCACTATCTTTCACCTAAACAATGCTATGTAACGAGTTTTATGTTTAGTTTTCAGGAATAAATAGGTTTGAAGAGATAAAACATAAAAAGACCCAAAAGTAGGGAAAAAGGACTGAATTGTGAGATCTGGGGACTGAGATGCAATGGAGAAGGACCTGAACATAAGACCGAATGACCTAAGAGCAAAACAGAATACTCCACACCATCATGGGGAGTATTTTAGCAATTCGATTCGGGTCGGAGCTCAAACAAGCCAAGTAAATGCATTCAAGACCAGCAAATATACCAAGAAAAACCCACAACAAATCTAAGCGCGATCCGGATCCTGTAGACCGCCAATTGGCGGTCCGGATCTTCCCGGATCCGTTGAGTTTTCTGGAGCATGTGTATTAGTGCTTGTTTAGGCTATTTTTGGTATATGTTTAGTCCCACATCGGGGGATTGTCCTGGATTACATTTTTCTATGGCTATAAATAGAACTCCTCACCTTCCATTGTAACTACCCATTGCTTGGTGGCATTCTCTCTACTAAGGAGTAAGCCTTGAAGCAAAACTCAAGGTGGAGAAGAATGCTACCTTCAATGTGAGTCATTGTTAATAAAATAATTGTTCTAGTTTCTTTTAATCTTGTCTTCTAATTTGTGCATGCTTGTTTAGTCTTTCCTTTCCTTTTAAGCTTCTTTAATACTCCTTTCTTGCTTAGTTAAATTTCTTTTCAGTGTAATGTTTCATTTTGTTAATGTAGGTAGAGTAATGATTAGTGAGTAGTTCCATCCCCATTTGGGGGTGGAGAAATATGTGATATGATCATGTAGTGTATTAGGTGTGTGTTATCTTAATCCCTTGAGCCTTATATGATTTCCATAACCATCTAATGGGATTTCACTCTTATCTTTTATATGCTAATGCTCTTGAATGAAGCTTAGCTTATGCTTAGATTAGTGGACCTATTTTATGGGGAATGATAAGGTGAGGATATGGATGGAATTAATATTGGAAACAGAATTTGTAGTGTATGTACTATTGTTGCATTTACCTTGGTTAATGTCTTGTATGTTTTAATGATATTGGGTTATGTTATACATGTGGAGGCATAGTAGGGTCTAGTCTTTATACATGCGTTCATTTAGCTTCATTCCAATTATTGCCTTGTATGTTTTAATGATAAAGTCTTATCTTAATTCATGTGGAGGCATAATAGGGTCTAGTCTTTATACATGAGTTCATTTAGCTTCATTCCAATTATTGCCTTGTATGTTTTAATGATGTAGTCTTATCTTATTTCATGTGGAGGCAAACTTGAATTTAGTTTTATGATTTCATGCACTACATGTTGTGAGGAGCATAATTGAACACACACACACACATCTTTATATTCACATTATTTCTCTACCCCATATGAGGTTTACTTTTATTTCTTATCTTCATTTCCTTTTGCATCTTAATGTAGTTTAGTGTAACCAACATTTCTCTCCTTTCTTTACCACTCGCCTTCGAACAAACCAAAAGTCAACACACCTCCCTGCGGATCTACCCGTAGTTGTCACCGCTTCAACGCGGCCGTGCACTTGCGGTTTAAAGAAAACGAATCAATCAAGTTTTTGGCGCCGTTGCCGCGGAGGTGCTCTGTCCAGACTTTGGTTTGGACGATTCCAGTGGTTTTAAATTTTTTTCTTTTTTAGTTTTGCTTTGTTTCAGGGAACCACCGGATCAAGGGGAGGCTATTGGACGAGTTTGAGCACAAAAGACTCAACAGTGACCGCCAATCAGCGGTCTGGGACCGCCAATTGGCGGCCTGGTGAGCATCTTTAATCTTCATTTTTGTTCTGGTAGTTTGTGCGTTGATATTAGTTGTCTGGGAGCACAATCTTGCATGTTCTGATTTCTAGTTTGCTCCGAGATCAGTAAACCAATCCCCATTAATCAACTTGGCCTTAAAATCCAAAGCAAAAGACTAGACATTCTTACTTGTTTAGGTCACGCATCATGTACTTGACATAGGCACGTAGTTGTCTTTTCTTTTAGCTTTATTTTCAGTTGTTGAGCGCTGGCGTGAGGTACGTTTTTCCTACACTCATTCATGCATCTTGTATGCCCATGCATTAGTTAGTAGGAATTGCATCAGGACAAGAGTGACTTGAGCATTTGATTATAGCAATTGATTGCTAGATTTAGGATCAAAACGCTACTAAGGAGGGGTTGTCCCATAAAAGATAAGGTGGGGGATTTCATCACCCTTTCCTTCGCCCCAAAAATCACTCTTAATCAAGACTTAACTAAAAGCAAGTACACATTGGCCCTAGGATTTCGGACGCACTAGGAGAGTAATCTAGTTGAGACCGTCATGGCCTGATCGGCGTTGCCTACCTTGTCGATAGTAGGAGATACTGGATCTCCGGATCTGGTATCACTTGCTGGGTATTGTGGTCTTCGTTGTAGGGAGGTCAGGCGTGTCGACGCTAGTGACCTTGAAGTTAGGCGTCGTCTAGCCGAAGGACCCATTGCCTTACATTATTTGAGCTGTGCTTGCTAGTTAGGCTTCTACCTGATCCCATTACACACGCTAGCTCTAGGATTCTTCCATTCTCCTCTGAGTCATCTTCTTCTCACCTTCTTCTACGTTATAGTATCCTCCCCTTTACACTATCTGGTAGCGTTTTAGGGTCGAGTCGAGCACTTTTTGCGAGTTTAGCCTCGTGGTGGTGAGAGTGGTCGACTCGAGTGTTTTTTTGTTGAGATGGATGGTTACATGGGCGACCATCCATATCATTGATGGGACCAGGACAATTCTTCCTGGTATTCTGGACCAATGCAACCTGGGGTGGCTCAGACTAACACCCCGTATGGTTGGGACAATCTTAATTGTGTGACTGAGCAATCTTCATATTGGGGTAACATGAGAGAGGCACCGACTGCTAGACCACAATCTAGTTATGTCGGATCATATGCTGGTCAACAAACTAAGACATTACAACAAACTTTGGCCTCTTTCATGCGTGCGGTAGACGACCTGAGTGCACCGGTGGCTCCAGTAGCCGTGTCATGCGACTCTTGTGGGTTGAGTGGTCATGTTATCGGGGAATGTCCTTATGTTCCCCCAGAGCCTAAGTATGAGCATACCTTTTCCCAAAATGCTCAATATGACCATTACGCATCCGCGTACAACCCGAGAGTGATGGATTCGTGGGAGACAATTCTTATTCAAATTCTTATACATCATTTTCACCCCAGTATCCTCCTCCCAAATACCCAGAAGTCTACCAACACCTCACTTCAAATTATTGGACTCATTCTCAGCCCATCAACACCCAACCCCAAAATTTGTCAAATTCGGACTTGGACCTCATAGTTGACCGCATACCTGATTCCTTGAGACAAACTTTCCTTACGTTCATGGAAACCACTCAACAGTCCATACAAAATATGGCACTGCAAGTGAGTCAAATGTCGCAGCAATTACGTGAACGTGAGGAGAGTAACTTTTTTGGTCAACATGAGGATTCATCTATTGATATCGAACCACCACCACATCCACAAATTCAAAGCACAATCTTTCAAAGTCAAACTCCTAGTCAGTCTGAGGGACTTGGGGTTTCAATTCACGATCACCTAGTGGAGGATTCGATTCAAATTGAGAATAACAAGGACCAGCTTCATTATGAGTCGGCACAAGATTGTGCCTTATCTTTTTGTCTCGTGGCCCTTGAGCCACATGATCTTCATGTTGTGCCTCTTAAGGACTCACCTCTGGTGGAGCAAGAGCTCCCTAGTACCCTCAATTTCAAACAACTTCATGAGAGTTTGCCTCTCACTATTGTTCCTGATCATCTTGGAAATGATAGAACATCAAACAACTACATTGCTAATGAGGGTATTAAGAGTTCCTTGGAGGATACCTTGGGTATGACACCCACTTTTTGTTCGCCTGGTGTGTCGGACATGCCTAACGAGGTTCTTGACCTCGTTCCGACGCACCAGCCTGTTGGTTGGGGAGTTTGGATTGACGATCATAACTTCAGCACCGCAACATGAGAAACTCTTCTTCCGTTACCCCATATTTCCCAAACTCTTGAGTGGTTTAAGCTCTCTCATTTTGATCATTTGAATGAGACACCTTTGCGTCCAATTCATGAACCTCTCATTTCATCTTGTGCTCTTTGTGAAGGGGGCTCACGCATGAGTATTCTGGCCCCGCGTGGTGTCATGTTCCCTTTCCAAGTGCATGGACCCACGTTTGAGGTTCCCATTTGATGTCTTTCGACAAATGAAGATGGGAACTTATGTTTGTACATAGTTATATTAAAAAAAGTACAATAAAAGACTCCTTCAGTGAGCATCGATTGTTGTGGGCTCCAACCTTTGAGTATTTGGGCCCATTTTCTTTCACGTATTCATATCCCTTCTTTAGCATCTCACAGGTTTGAGGGAATTCGGGTTTGTGTCCATCAACATGACCTTGAACTTCCCTTTGTACTTCATGTTGGTGAGATCTCTCCTTTTTCATGCATAACTCCATGTAGTATTTTGCTCGCATTCATTGAGGACAATGCATGAAGTAGGTGTGGGAGTGTTTTTACGTGTGTACATAGTCGAGTCTTTTCCTTTGATTTTTGTTTTCTTTTGTGTGCATTGTTAGGGTCATGTTAGTGTGCTGCATTTAATATCGACATATCTGCTTGTCATAATCCTTTGGTGACTTGTCTTCTTTTGCTTGCCTAGTGCTTAAAAAAATTCACATTTCTTCAAAATCTTTATGTGTTCGCGAACAAAAATGTTTTGTGGGTTTTGTGTGTGCGTAGCATGTGCAAAACCGTTGAGAGGCAAAGTAAAAAGAAAGCTCCCAAAATTGTCTTGAACTTGATGCATTAGGATATCTAGTAAAGTGGCTTTAGGATTTATCGAGCCGTTAGGATGCACCCCGGTTTTCCCTTGAGGGTCAGTAATCATAGGGTTTCAGTGATCAAACATTTAAAGAAGTCCACCCTGAACCTAGTGAGTCAATAATTCGTGTCTGTTAACTTAAGGAAGTTTGTTGTAGTCAAGGACCCTTTAAATCTTGTTGTGAGACATTAAGTGTAGGGTTTTGGTTCATGTGTAGATAAGAAATAAGTGAGTATGTGTTCTCTCTTCTCGCACGTCTCCTATCACTCGGGAAAGTAGGTCTGCGGGACTTTGTGCCTGGTGCTTTCGAGTCATCTGACTTGGGATGCACCAACCAAACTCCCGTTACACGGGTGGTAGGAATCGCCCTATGTGGAGATTTGGGGAAAGGTGTACGTGATATTGTAAGTCCTCATGGGCAATGATGCTCGAAACCTGACCCTGGGAGAATGAAGTTCCAACTAATAAAAAGAAAAAAAGAAAAAGAAACAAAAATCAGAAAAAAAACAAAAAGAAAAAAAATGCAAATAAGAACCTTAATGGACTTTACACTTTGTATCACTTGAGGATGTTGAGGTTGTCAATGTCTTTCACTTAATTCCTTATTTAACTTGCACGAATGGTTCATTAGGTTAGGTGTGTGGACTGATTACCTTTATAGAGTCGCCCGTAGGATTACCGCGTCCAATGATCGACAAAATTTGTCCATCGAGTCGAGTGTCTAGATTGAATAATGCATCTTGTTCAGATTTTGTGGGTATATCCGCTGAAAACCCTCAGGAGAAAACACTCCTCCTCCTTGGCGACAAGGAGGTTTAACGGCTTGTTGCACGTGCTAAGTGCAACCGTGATTCCTACGAAAGTGAGTTAGGATTTCTTATTTTTTCGTATGCTTTTCTCTTTCTTTGTTTTGCTCGGGACTAGCAAAAGTTAGGTGTGGGGGTATTTGATTGACATCATTTCATGCTTATATTTGTATCTTATATCCACTATCTTTCACCTAAACAATGCTATGTAACGAGTTTAATGTTTAGTTTTCAGGAATAAATAGGTTTGAAGAGATAAAGCATAAAAGGACCCAAAAGCAGGGAAAATGACTTAATTGTGAGATCAGGGGACTGAGATGCAAGGGAGAAGGACCTGAACGTAAGACCGAACGACCTAAGAGCAAAACAGAATACTCCACACCATAATGGGGAGTATTTTAGCAATTCGATTCGGGTCGGAGCTCCAACAAGCCAAGTAAATGCATCCAAGACCAGCAAATATACCAAGAAAAGCCCACAACAAATCTGAGCGCGATCCGGATCCTGTAGACCGCCAATTGGCGGTCTGGAACCGCCAATTGGCGGTCCGGATCTTCCCGGATCCGTTGAGTTTTCTGGAGCATGTGTATTAGTGCTTGTTTAGGCTATTTTTGGTATATGTTTAGTCCCACATCGGGGGATTGTCCCAGATTACCTTTTTCTATGACTATAAATAGAACTCCTCACCTTCCATTGTAACTACCCATTGCTTGGTGGCATTCTCTCTACTAAGGAGTAAGCCTTGAAGCAAAACTCAAGGTGGAGAAGAATGCTACCTTCAATGTGAGTCATTGTTAATAAAATAATTGTTCTAGTTTCTTTTAATCTTGTCTTCTAATTTGTGCGTGCTTGTTTAGTCTTTCCTTTCCTTTTAAGCTTCTTTAATACTCCTTTCTTGCTTAGTTAAATTTCCTTTCAGTGTAATGTTTCATTTTGTTAATATAGGTAGTGTAATGATTAGTGAGTAGTTTCATCCCATTTGGAGGGTGGAGAAATATGTGATATGATCTTGTAATGTAGTAGTGTGTGTTATCTTAATCCCTTGAGCCTTATATGATTTCCATAACCATCTAATGAGATTTGACTCTTGTCTTTGATATGCTAATGCTCTTGAATGAAGCTTAGCATATGCTTAGACTAGTGGACCTATTTTATGGGGAATGATGAGGTAATGATAAGAATGAAATTAATATAGGAAACATGACTTGTAGTGCATGTGCTCTTGTTGCGTTGGCCTTGGTTAATACCTTGTATGTTTTAATGATATAGTCTTATCTTAATTCATGTGGAGGCATAGTCGGGTCTAGTTTTTATACATGAGTTCATTTAGCTTCCTTCCAATTATTGTCTTGTATGTTTTAATGATGTAGTCTTATCTTATTTCATGTGGAGGCAAAGTTGGATTTAGTTTTATGATTTCATGCACTACATGTTGTGAGGAGCATAATTGAACACACACACACACACACATCTTTATATTCACATTATTTCTCTACCCCTATGGGATTTAGTTTTATTTCTTATCTTCATTTCCTTTTGCATCTTAGTGTAGTTTAGTGTAACCAACATTTCTCTCCTTTCTTTATCACTCGCCTTCGAACAAATCAAAAGTCGACACACCTCCCTGTGGATCGACCCGTATTTGCCACCGCTTCAACGCGGCCGTGCACTTGTGGTTTAAATAAAATGAATCAATCATGTGTGCACATATGAAGTGAAATAAGTGATGAATGACGCGTGTAAGCATGTATGTGTGTGTCGTGTGTGTGTTTTCATGCATAGGAAGTGTCTAAAGATATGGCAAAACCTATCAATCCATTCACACAATGTATCGACAATTACTACTTGATTATCATAAGATTAGGCTCAGCATGAGAAGTGTCTAAAGATATGGCAAGACTCATCAAAAACCATAAACTCATGTGAAGAACAAAGCTAAGCATGGGAGGTGTCTAATTCTTATGGCAAAACTCATCAAAACAAAGTTTCTTCAATCAAGCAAGCAACCAACCACAAATACAAATACTTAACTAACATGTAGCATGTTCAACAGGAAATTTCAGTCAATAAACATGAGGAAACTAAGCATGGAAAGTATCTAAATTTTATGGAAAAATTCATCAAAATCCCTCAACATCTAGATGATTAAAATACCACCAATGAACATACAAACATATAAGTCTACACAATCCAAAATTCATCAAACATCCAAACATCACAACATATATGTACATCATCTCCACCCCCAACAAGGGATGAAACTACTCCCTAATCATTAACCTAACTATTATCTCAAGAAAGGAAAACATATTAACTAAGTCTACTAAGATTAATGAAACAAAATTAAGCTAAGCATGCAAGAAGATAAAAGAGACAACATTAAACTACCAAAAATTTGTAGGATCGTATGGGTTTCTAATTCTAATCACTTTCAAGCCTAATTGCCTACTTGTTTAATAGATCAAGTATATGCAGTGGAATTAAAACAAATAAACAAGCAAGCAAGGTAAAGGTAAGGAAATAAAGCAAACCAAAATGGAGACGGGGGATTTTACAGAGGTTCAGCGCCCCACCCGGGTCCCAATCCTCTCTTGCAAGCTCCGTTCGGATCACCGAGCTCCGCTCATGACTTCACTAACCACTCCCCGTTCCGGACCGGGAGAGAACGCCTTTACAATATTCAAACTTGCAAACAACCCTCGTTGAGCTTGGCTCCTCCTCTCACAATCCAAGAGGGACACTTCGGACTCTCACCGAAGTCTATACTCTTGTCTTGGGCTTTCACCAAAACCCTTGCTTCTTTGACAACAATGGAGTGGAACAACACTCTCTAATCTTGAGCACACTTGAGTGAGAATGGGATTTAAGACTAAGTGTGGAAGGTTTTGAGCTTTTGAGTGTGTGGAGCTTTCTCTCTAATGTAGGGGACAATATAGAGTAGGAGAGTTGTGTTAAAATGTGTTTTACAACTCTATTTATAAGCATTATAGAGAATATAGTCGTTGGGCTTAATTGGGTAAGAGTTGGTGTAAGATACACAAAACCGAAACTTGCATGACACAATTCAAGATGAGTTCGGTCGACCATACAGGCATAACAGTTGACCGTTTGGCAAAATGAACTCAGTTCGGTCGACCGGTTAAAGAACGGTCGACCGCCAAAGGCTATATAATCTAGGTACACTTAAGTTATCAGTTGAACACCGAGATAGGTTCGGTCGACCGATTTATAACATGCTCTTTAGGGTTCACAAACAAGATCATATTCGGTCGACCGATACAAGGTCCACGGTCGACCGAAAACTAACAGGAAGTTCGGGTTTGTCAAGACATCTAAGTTGGTCGACCGAATAAGGTCATCGGTCGACCGATAGGGAAAAGTATTTTTGGGGTATTTGGAAATAATACTAAAACTACCGTTGGGTATAATACGACAAATCTAATGGTCGGAAAAATGTGTTAACTCAGTCGACCGAAAAGGTCTGGACAGTCGACCAAAACTAGGTTGTAAAACACCAACTGGGTAATTGATCACTCGGTCAACTGAACGGTCTGTTTCGGTTGACCAAATGTGGGCAGACAGTTCAGGTTCTGGTTTAGTGTTTTCTGGTCTAAGTTTGGGTGATCTAGTGAAGTCCAAATTATATGAAATTTTTTGTGTGATTTCTATAAGGAACCTAGTGTGTGTTTGAGTAGTTTTTAGCTCAAGTATGCTCAATTACACAAAGTTCCTAAGACTCAAAGAAAACGCAAATTACATGTCTTTAATTGAGCTTGATTACATATCTTGATTTCATTTCATTTCTTCCTTGAGTCTTGATCTATAGGATTTCTGGTCCCTATGTATGCATATAGTTTTAAAAATTTAATACAACATACAAGATCATTTTCATATTTTCAACAATTTTATGTACATAACTTTGTACTTTATTCTAATATCATGCAACCCTACATTTATTAAAATAAACCAAAAAGGTAGAATCATACCTAAAGGTTCTCTAAATCCTTTTTGAAGATCCGGAGTCACGTTGCCCGTTGAATCGTTGACGGATTTGCCTCCGAGGGTTCACCAAACTCTAAACAAGATTAGAGGAACGGAGCTAGCCAATCAATCTCTAATAAGGCTTAGAATCTAGCTAATAACCCCTCTTTGTGCTCCTGAGATTTCTATCTCCTAAACTCAAAATTACTAAGAGAATTTCATGGTGATTAGAGGAGATATTAATGAGAGAAAGATTTTTCCATTAGTAGTAAACAAGTAGGAGTTGGGGTCCTTTTATAGTCTCCCAAAACATCCTTATCAAGAGTTATTCTTTAGCCATAATCTCTTGCTTATTCTCTCCTAAAATTAATCTCTAATTTCCACATAAGCACCCACAAAAAACGTTTTAATTAAATCTGGAATTAATTCACCCATGATTTAATTAATCTGTTAATAATTCAGGCAGAATCATTCTTATTCGGTGGACCGAGTATAACACGGTCAACCGAACCGTTCGGTTATAACACGTCTTCGGTGCACCGTAAGCTAGACGGTCGACCGAATCCGTTTGAGAAAAATTCCCTGAAAGAATTCGGACGAACCACGTCTTTTACTCGGTCGACCGTTAACCCACCAGAATCGCTCCTAGGACATAGTCATCAGATGACTGTGTCACCTTTAGTCTACCGAAAATACTACTTCTCGGTTGACCGTGCATACTCGGTTAACCGAACCCGATTGTCCAGGCACTCCAGACAATTTCGGTCAACCAATTGCGCTTACCCGTTCCCTATTCGGTTAACCGATCCGAAGATACCCCGGTCGACCGAACCATGAACGGTTCACCGTGTTTGACCCCGATTTTGCCTTTGTCAAATTTTTGATTTATTTCCAACAAAATTTTATCTTTTGGGGTTTTTAGCAAATTCATATCTTATGTAATATTTATCCTACGTAACCCATAATATATACACCTCATATGAATTTAGATTCTAATTATGTCAATTCTCATAACATATTGATTTTATTCATTCACCACATGTGTCTAATTTTCATATAAACCCGACACATCATATGAACTTAAAATCAAGCCTCTTGTTTCCCAGTTTTGTGGTGTGACCTATAGGAGGATCTAAGCTAAATTGGCAGTGATATTAAACACTTAATATCTCAAACTATAAGCGGTATCTAGCTACACATTATAGTTACCCAATTAGCATAGATGTCTTTGTTCCACTCGAACTAAAACACGATCCATTTAGTGATGTAAGTGCACCACTTGTGTCCGTCCCTTGCCTCATGATATTAAGAATATATACAAAGTAGAAATGTGTCATCTTTGTATTATATCCATTTCTTGATCTCTCTAAGCTAATTATAACTATGTAACTTAACTCAAGTTAAATTGTGCACATTATAATTTTGCTTTATCAAGGGACCCACTAATATCATTACTCAATTAAGATGGGGAATGATAATCGTTTGACTAGCTATCTTTTCCAGCACAAGTCGTGTTTAACCAACCATTGCCTTTATCACTACACTCATTGATAGTTTTTGACAACAATCAAATTAAGCACTTCTTGAGTGAAAAGATATAAGTCTCATATCTTAGGATCTAAGACACAGTAAAACATTAATGACACGAAACACAATTCCATAATGTTTTACTTGTTAGGTCTATTCAATATATAAAAGTAATTTTTTCCTCTTTTATATATTCGTGTCGTCAATTATTTGTAGAGCTACAACAATCGATGACCAACACGACAATCTTATCCCGGTGATTAATGTTCCATGTTAATTACCATGATTGTGAATAACTTTTGATTTTTATAAACCATTATCTTTTAGAGCTCTACGGTTAAGGACCAAGCGTCTCTTCCTTAACACTTCCAAAAGACGAATACCAAAATCAAGGAACAAAATGCTTGCACATTCAATTCATAATAATTGACATATAAAAGTAAAAGTTTTAGAACACATTCCTTTCATGATCACCTATAGAAGTTAGCACAAAGCAATATATGTGCAATGCAATATGTGTGCTACTCTACATGATTACAATTAAGATTAGGTTGCTTAAATCATCAAAACATAGATTAAGGCCAAAAAGCCAGCAATCTCCCTTTTTTATGAGGGCAACCTATATCTTAATACTTGAATTTTTTTTGATGTAAACTATGCATATAAATGCTCCCCCTATGGATGTGCATAGTTTTTGTTCAATTATAATTATAATCAAATTTCAAGTTACCCATTTAATTGTCTCTCCCCATTTGACATCCATCAAAAATTATAAGATTTAAGCATAGAATTGTGGATGTCTTCTAATGAAGATGCTCCCCCTAAATTTTGCACTTCATTACACACACAAAATGATATTCATTAAGCTCCCCCTATCAATATGAATATGATTTTTCGATTAACTTCAATTCTTAATTCTCCCCTATTAACATCAAGCAAATATTACAATTAAGCATGTGATGTATTCATTTCCCTTTTTTGACATCCATTTAAAAATTTGACATTTAATTAATGGATGTTATTCAAAATTTAAGATTTGCAATGAATAAATATTTGATTTGTCAATTAAGCATATAAAACCTAGACTAGAACCAATTGATTCAAGACATTTAGAGGATAAGAAATTATACCCACTTTGAAGCTTTGAATTGGTTCCAATCTCATTTGGTGATGCAACCAGCTTTGAATTTGACTCTTAAGTTTGCCCAGTCACCACTGATTTCCTCCTCAAGCACCTACAAGTGTAGATTTAGGTACCCAAATAACTTTGGGTCCTTGAATGTTAGCTTTGGGAACCCAAACCATTTTGGTTTTAGGAGCCCACACACTTGAAGAGGTATGCTTTACAACTAAATGATTTCCATTCAAAGTTGTATGAATTACATCGTTTTTAACATGTGATTCATTATATCCTAAATCATGTTTTTACAAAGATTGTGTTTGACTTCCTAAAAGCATGTTAAGCATCTTAGTTCCATTTGTAAACTTTTCTAGATTTTTTTTAATTGCACATTGCAAGCATGAAGATCTAATTTTTCAATATCAATGGGTGTTGCTTGTAAACTTTCAAGAGTTATGCATTAGATTCAAGTTTAGTGATGCATTGCATACATTGCATCATATGTCTTTCATTTAGATTAATTTTATATCAATAAATGCTTCTAAGGTACGTGTTTAGTCTTATTTACAGAATACAGGGACATGAATGTAAATTACCCATATCCCGAGCATAAACACGTGCAAGAGACTCATTTCTGTCATAAAGACCAAGTTCAAGATTATCGGGGTTCAAATTGAAGTTCATCCAAGCATAAAAGCATTCAAAGACCTAATTACAAAAAGGTCAGGGACTTAATTGCAAAAAGCCGAGGACCCGACTGCAAATTTCGAGTACCAAAATATTATTTTGGAGAAGTCTAAAGAAAAATCAATTTGGATCTCCAAATATATGAAGAAATTAATTCGGAGCTCAAAAGAAAGGAAAGAAATCAATCCAGACGCGCAAAGGACATTTAAATCATACCATAAACACACAGGAAAAATCCGGATCGAATCTGAGCCAAAAAGGTGGCGATTCCGCCGCACCCCGTGTACAAAATATGGCGGATTAACCGCACAAAACTTGATCCGTGCGCTCAAATTTTTACCAATGCTGTATTGACGCGTGTACTTTTCTTTTATGTATTGGGATCCCCGGTTGAGGCTATAAATAAGGCCGAATCATGTATTGAAAAAAGGGAACTTGTTTTATTCCATGTTTTAGTTATAAAATTCTGTTGGTTTATTTTGTGTTTTTAGTTTTCTTTTGTAGTTTCTCTAGGACCCCTGCTCCTCTCCTCCTCTCCTTTTTAGCAATAAAATTATGTTCTTTTATTTTGTGTTTTTAGTTTTCTTTTGTAGTTTCTCTAGGACCCCTTCTCCTTCCCTCCATCCATGAGTTTCTAACTCTCTCCAAAGGGTGGGGGTGAAGGATTTAGGGTGATAAGAAGAAGAATTACGTTATTATTTTAATGTCGTGTTAGTATATTTTGATTACTTGAGTTTATGTTGAGTCATTTATCATGTAATGCTTTATAACTAATGTGATTTATTATAAGTTTCAGAATTCTCTAATCAAAACCCGATATCTAAACCTCCACCCGCTGGACTCTCATCCATCTTTGCTTTATTTTTAATTTGTTTTTGTTGTTATTGCTTTAGAAATTAAAAATCCAAAAATCTCAAACAAACCTTATTTCTCTCTCTTTCTATCCCTAATCGAAAATCACAAAAATAACAATATCTCTCCCTCCTTGTGTTCGACCCGTACTTGCCACGTCTTCATTGACGTCGTGCACTTGCGGTATAAATAAAATTCTCATCATTTAGCAAGCACCTCATTTTTCTCATGCATGATTGATTCAATTTGGCTTTGGAGATCATTTATCAATTTTCTAACCTTCTTATTTTTGTCACAAATGATCTCATATTGTTTAACTAAGTCATTAAATGCATTTTGAAGCTCATCATGTGTGTATATATTTCATCATTTGCACTAGAATTTGAGCTATCACTATAATAGGACTTAGTTGTGCATGATCTAATAGAACAAGAGTTAAAGGATACCTCATTTCCTTCATCTTGAATTGTCATGTAGCACATATGTGCATATTCCTTTGTTGATGAAGGTGCGCTTGATTGGGATGAAGATGATGATGATGTATCGTCCCAAGTAGCCTTGTGAGCTTCCAACCTCTTCTCTTTTCTCTTACTCCTCTCCTTTTCTCTCCTTCTTTACCTTCTCTCATTTTTTACTCTCCTCCTTCTCCTTCTTCTTTTCTCTCATTTCACTTCTTCGACCTCTTCTTTCATTATTTTCTTCTTTATCCTTCTTGAGGTATTTGAAGAAGTCTTTTGCTAGGACTTCAATGTCCTCATCTTCTACACTCCTCATTGGTTGCTCGATATTTGCATGTAATGACAAGAAGGGTTTGTTCTTGGAGGCTTCTTTCTCCTTTCAGTGGTTAATTTGGAGCTCATAAGTCATGAGATTTCCAATTAGCTCCTCCATCTTGAGTTGGGAAACGTCGTGTGCTTCTTCAACCGCAACTATCTTATCTTCCCAATCGTTGCTTAGCGACCGGAGGAATTTCCTTGTCATCTGTCCTTCATTTATTCTTCTTCCAAGAACCAAAAGAGAGTTAGTAATATCGGTGAAGCGAGTGTTCATGTCGCTTATGTTCTCACCGATTTGCATAGAAAATATTTCATATTTATGCATGAAGAGACTAATGCGGGTTTCCTTAGTTTTGCTATCACCCTCATGATGCATTTGTAGTCTATGTCATATTTCATATGCACTTTCACAACCCCTAATCCTATTATATTCACCCTTATTAAGACCACAATACAAGATGTTCATGATTTTTGAGTTCATCTCGATTTCTTTCATTTTGGGCCTAGAAAGTGAATCTAATTCATCTTCATTTGGGGTGTGTATGGATTTTGAAGAAACATCCAATACTTGAGGTCATTAGAAATTAGGAATATTTTCATCCTATTCTTCCAATAATCATAGTTTGACCCATTAAGTAAAGCAGGTCTAGTTTTGCATAATCCTTCTATTTTATTAGATGATGTAGAAGTCATGCTAAAAATACGATTAAGTATGTGATTTAGCTAACAAGGCTCTGATACCAAATGTAGACTCGTATGGGTCTCTAATTCTAATCACTTTTAAGCCTAATTGCCTACTTGTTTAATCGATCAAGTATATGCAGCGGAATTAAAACAAATAAACAAGCAAGCAAGGTAAAGGGAAGGAAATAAAGCAAACTACAATGGAGACGGGGGATTTTACAGAGATTCGGCACCCATCCGGGTCCTAGTCCTCTCTTTCAAGCTCCACTCGGATCACCGAGCTCCGCTCACGACTTCACTAACCACTCCCCATTCTTCACAATCTTCAATCTTTGACAACAATGGAGTGGAACAACACTCTCTAATCTTGAGCACACTTGAGTGAGAATAGGATTTAAGACTAAGTGCGGAAGGTTTTGAGCTTTTGAGTGTGTGGAGTTTTCTCTCTAATGTAGGGGACAATATAGAGTAGGAGAGTTGTGTTAAAATGTGTTTTACAACTCTATTTATAAGCACTATAGAGAATATAGTTGTTGGGGTGAATTGGGTAAGAGTTGGTGTAACATACACAAAATAGAAACTTGCAGGACCCAATTCTGGATGAGTTCGGTCGACCACACGGGCAGAACAGTCGACCGTTTCGCAAATCGATTTGGAGGACATTTCCGAGAGCATGCTGACTTCACCTTGGCGATCTCACACGTAGTCGCAACCCCTTCAGTTGTCATGCTGATTATTTGGATTGGTTTGGTAGATACTCACATCCATCTCTCCTGCGCAGTACCACCTCGAGACCAAAGAGACCACTGGATAGGACATGTGGCGATGTGGTAAATTTTTCTAAATTATTTTTTATTTGTAATGTATATTTGTTTTTATTGTTAATGTACAATAATTTTGATGTTATATACAGTGGATGAGTAGGGCGATACGGCTTGCGCAACCATTCTTGGATTATAGAGACCAAATGTCAAACGAGGAGACGAGATTTGCATGTGTGGATTGGGATGACTTCATACATGTGCGGAACAGTCAGTTGGGCATTTATGACCACGATTCGGAGGATGAGTTGTAGTCGGCTTGTACATTATTTACTTTACTATCTGTTGAACAATTATTATTTGTATTTGTATTTGCTTATTTGTTGTACTCTTATTATTTATTTCTGACGAACATATCTTTTCCTTATTTGCTATATGTGACACATTTTTAATTTGAAATCTGATAAAAAACAACGTGATAAAAAAGCAACACGAACATGTTACACAATAAAAGCACAATAATTTAACTAATACATTACAAATTACAATCAAAATCTACTATGTAATTGGTCCCAATATGCTCTCCTATTTTCGTACTCCACCTCCCATCAAAGAACACTCTCATCTCGCATTTGAAATCATAGGGTCGTTATAGGAGGTACTAGGAATACCTCAGCTAATTCTAAGCGAATGTAATGTCTGTAACTCCATAAATGAGCAATGATCAACTCTCTGCATGGCTTCCTCGTGGTAGACGGAGTCTCCCAAGGTAGCACTGTAATACACGAGTACAACGAACCATCCGCTCCAAGTGAAAAACACATAACTGCACACTTGTAAAAATTGGCAATCGGGAACAAGTCGCACCAAATCTCCATATAGTGATCCTCGCCACAAGGTCATCCGCCCCAATCAATTTGTTGACGAGCCTGTATCACACTGTCATAATAAATGTGCTCATAAATGGGATGCACCACAATCTTATTAGAAATCGCACGACGGACGTAAAATCAATTGTCTTGGCCACCATAAAACATCGACAACACATAGAAATCCACAGTTGCCATCAGCACGTACATCATTCCACCTCTTCAAAAATGGTAAGATGATTCCTGGAAGTCTTTCGACATATGGGAAGTTATCGACGTCAATCCGTCCGGACACTACAGGATGAAAAAATAGCAAAGTTATATATAATAACTAGAAGAAGATGTTTACTGGATACTACAGGATGTTTCTTTATGCACTAACCACGTGTCGTTCAGATACTCCGTGATAGCCGGCCAAGACCTATACCAATCTTTTTAGAGTACGCACAACTCTATTATAATCGGGTTCTGAAGTAGAAAGCTTGATTTTCCTCCACTTTCCACACTTCAAAGTTTCTCCCAACTGCTTATTCTTGCCGAATGTGTGGTATACGTAGTTGTATACGTCTTTGTTGATATGCTAGGTGAAAAGTAAATGAGCAGAGTTAGGAAAAACCTCTCTCACTGGTCGCATAAGCCCTAACTTCCGGTCCATTAGTATTGCAGTCAGGCTGACAATACTCAATAATAGATCTCGCAACTTCTCCAACACCTACCGGTAACAAGACTCGGTCTCATCCCTCATAATCGCATGACCGACAAGGAAGTTCATGTTTGTTGGTGTCACCCCAACCATCTCAAACAAAGGCGTCTTGTACTTGTTTGTTTTGTACGTCAAATCCATGCATATTACGAAAGGGTATGTGCGCAACAACTTAACTGACGTCGGATGTGCCAAAAATACGTGAGTGATGACATTAGTTTCTTCATCCGCCTTAATCAAATGCAAATACTGATACTGCACTGCCTAATGCAGAAACTGCTGAGCACGATTCCTATCTTCAGATTTCATTTTCATCATGTACTCTTTACTGTTATAAATGTGTCTCTGATTTGGATTATCCTCCGAGAATTTATCCTTTACCGCCAACAAGATGTTACGTGGTTTGCTCAGTCATATCACAAATAATTTTCTTGGCCCCAGGACTAAGACCGCTGATATGTCGGTGACCCTCTGGATAAACTGTAAGTCTGTGGTTGTGCTGACCATGAGTACTATTAGAAATTATGACTCATCCATCACGCTCCCATCGCTGACCACCTTTGTCAAAAAATGACAACCGTAACCCTTTCTTTTCGTGTTCTTCCGTACTGCAATATCCATATCCCGAGAACTCATTACATTTCTGCAATCGCATCTCAGATAACAATTCATCCGATTATCAGCTTGTGGTTTTATAGGATGATATTACCGGAAAAAAACACGGCTCCTATGGCAACTTGTTTTGCCCATCTATTCGTGTCATGGATTGTTGGAAATACTTGTGGACTTACAAAAACTCACTGTAATATACTCCATTACCACCGAAATCTTGCAACGGAATCTGAAATAATTTAAAATAGGGTTAATTACAATTTGACCCCCTGAACTATGCATTGGTATCACTTTGCCCCCCTGAACTTTCAAAGTTAACAGTTACCTCCCCTGAACTTTAATTTTGTAACACTTTGCCCCCCTGAACTTCAAAAACTCATTATTTAACACACATTCGACGTTTTTTTTTCCTTTTTTTTGTTGTATCCCTAATACACTCGTAAACCTATATTTACGTGAAAGTTTGGATCCAAACGGAGGTCGGATATGGTTGGAATTTGGGTCGGATTGAGTGTCAAACCAACCCATTATGTACTTAACGGCCTCAAGATACCTTGCGTGTGAAATGAAAGCTTCCTGTGCGATCCAAACGAGACGACCCATTATGTCGTCGTGACGACGAAGCGCATCCTTCTCCATTATGCCATCTTCTGGGTACATCTTTTCTCGATGGCTCCTTCGAATATCCTTCCGCCATCGATTAACGATGTAAGACTCCGGGAGCAATGCATTAGGATCTAAGCGTGCAATGACAACAAAAATGTGGCAACATAAAAGACCAATGTGCTGAAACATTCTACAATCACATGTGAAGTTCGTAGATCTGTTTTGTTCTAGGAAACGTTTCGACAGTAGTTGCTCACCACATAATACACGTACTGAACTCCTCCGTAATTGATTGACATCATTTCATGCTCATATTTGTATCTTATATCCATTATCTTACACCTAAGCAATGCTACGTGATGAGTTTTATGTTTAGTTTTCAGGAATAAAGATGTTTGAAGAGAAGAGCCATGAAAGGACCCAAAAGCAGGAAAAAGGACTTAATTGTGAGACCTAGGGACTGAGATGCAGGGAGAAGGACCTGATCGTAAGACCGAAGGACCTAAGAGCAAAACAGGAAACTCCACACCATCATGGGGAGTATTTTGGCAATTCGATTCGGGTCGGAGCTCCAACAAGCAAAGTAGATGCATCCAAGACCAACATATCCATCAAGAAAAGCCCACAACCAAAACCAACGAGATCTGGATCATATAGACCGCCAATTGGTGGTCTTGGACCGCTAATTGGCGTTCCATATTACTCAGGATCCGCCCAAATTTCTCCTGGACTTGTATTAATGTTCGTTTAGGCTATTTTTGGTATTGGTTTAGTCCCACATCGGGGGATTGTCCCCGATTAGCTTTTTCCATGCTTATAAATAGAACTCTTCACCTTCCATTGTAATTACCCATTGCTTGGTGGCATTCTCTCTACTAAGGAGTGAGCCTTGAAGCAAAAACTCAAGGTGGAGAAGAATGCTACCTTCAATGTGAGTCATTGTTAATAAAATAATTCTTCTAGTTTCTTTTAATCTTGTCTTTTAATTTGTGTATGTTTGTGTTGTCTTTCCTTTCCTTTTATGCTTCTTTATTTCTTGCTTGATTAGTGTAGTTTTATTTCAGTAGAATGCTTCATTTTGTTAGAGTAGTTAGTTTAAATATGTGTGAGTAGTTCCATCCCCATTTGGGGGGTGGAGAAATATGTGATATAATCATGTAGTGTATTAAGTGTGTGTTATCTTTATCCCTTGAGCTTTATATGATTTCCATAACCATCTAATGGGTTTTCACTCTTATCTTTGATATGTTAATGCTCTTGAATGAAGCTTAGCTTATGCTTTGATTAGTGGACCTATTTTATGAGGAATGATAAGGTTAGGATATGGATGAAGTTAATGTTGGAAACACAATTTGTAGTGTATGTGCTCTTGTTGCCTTTACCTTAGCTAATGTCTTGTATGTTTTAATGATGTAGTCTTATCTTAATTCATGTGGAGGCATAGTAGGGTCTAGTCTTTATACTTGAGTTCATTTAGCTTCATTCCAATTATTGTCTTGTATGTTTTAATGATGTAGTCTTATCTTAATTCATGTAGAGGCAAAGTTGGATGTAGTTTTATGATTTCATGCACTACATATTGTGAGGAGCTTAATGAACACACACACACTCTTTTATGTTCACATTATTTCTCTACCCCATTTGGGGTTTAGTTTTATCGTTTCTTCTCCATTTCATTTCGCATTGTAATATAGTTTAGTGTAACCAATCTTTCTCTCCTTCTTTTACCTCTCGCCTTCGAACAAACCAATTGTCGACACACCTCCCAGTGGACGACCCGTATTTGCCACCGCTTCAACGCGGCCGTGCACTTGCGGTTAATATAAAACGATCAATCAGTAATATCGGAGTATATCATCTTCCCAATTTGTAATTGTACTTTCTTGAAGACCCCTACCGTATACAACTCGCTCAACTGCCTCTCGAATGGATACATTGAAACTAATTGGGGACTCTTATGGAGACAATCAAAATCGTATTGAGCTTCCTTCTCATACTTGTGGCGGAGCGCGAGTTCGTATTGTCCAACGAACTGCGTAAGTGTGGTCTTAGATGTCAGGTACTTGTCAAAAAAGGCGTTCATACCCTTGCTTCTCTGAGTAGATGTCATTCCTGCGAAAAAACAATCTCCAACAAATGCAGGTATCCAGGACCCTCGGATTGCATAAATCGATTGGAGCCAACTACGGTTATGGAGGTCAAAATCACCAAGAAAACCCTGCCAATTACGCTCAAATTCTGCTGGGGTTTTGGATTCGAATACAATCAATTTGAGATCAAATAGCACGTGTTTCCGATACTGCGTCGGCAACTTCACGGGAGCTTTGTTCATTATGTGCCATATACAAAATATGTGCCTCGCGTCTGGGAATACATTCCTCACAGCAGCAGTAATGGCACCACATTGATCTGTTATGATCGTTGGGGGACTTATATCTGCATGGACGGGGGCAATTTTAAATGAGTGAGTCATATATTCAAAGGTACGAAAAACTACTTTGAAAACTTAATCCAGACAAACACAACTTATTACGTACAAAACCACAAAGTATTCAGAACAGACATACGACTTAATCTGGACAGACATACAACTTATTCCGGACATACACCCAACTTATTCCGGACAGACACCCAACTTGTTCCGAACAAACCATATTCCGGACACACACAGAACTTATTCCGGACAGACATACATCTTATTCCGAATGGAGAATGATCTTATTCCGGACAGACAAGCAACTTTATCGGGATAGAACCAGAACTTATTCGGGGCATACTCATAACTTAAACCGGACAGACATACATCTTATTTTGGACAGAGAAGGACCTTATTCCGAACAGACATTCTGAACAGACATTCCAGACAGACAAGCAACTTTATCGGGATAGAACCAGAACTTATTGTGGACACACTCAATACTTAAACTGGACATACATACATCTTATTCCGGACAGAGCAGGACCTTATTCCGGACAGACAAGCAACTTCGTCTGGATAGAAGTTGCCCAAACCTTAAACCGGACAGACATATTACTTATTCTGGATAGAACCACAACTTATTCCGGGCATGCATACAACTTAAACTGGACTGACACGGGACTTAAATCGGACCGACCCTAAGTATATACGTACCGTTCATGCACGACAACCAAGTTTGGAACAACCAGATGTAATTTTCATTGGTTTCAGAAGACAGCAAAGCGCAACCGAGCAAAACCTATTCGAAATGGTGATTTACTCCTACAAATGGGGCAAAAGGCATGTCGTATTTGTTGGTAATGTAGGTCGTGTCGAAACATATTGCGTCTCCAAAGTATGAGTACGCAGCTCTAGAACGACAGTCAACCCAGAACACGTTTCGTTGTTTTCCTTCGTCATCCATATCCATTACATAAAAAAACATAGAATCAATTTTCTGCATCCTGATGAAATAATTCTGAAGAGCTTGTGCATCGCCCGTTCCCATCTTCAAATTTCTGACTTCGTTTACAACGTTCCTGCACAAAGCAATGTTTAAGACCGAGCAAAATGCTTAACTTCAATTAAATTACACAGAAAATAACACACACCTCAGGTCCCGCTCGTTGAAAGTCAATTTGTCATGACCTCCGGCCTCGACCACAAAAGATTGCATGGTCTTAGCAGCCGATATCCCAGCAGAATCATTGCACGATATGCGTGCTCTGGCGGCATCAGGGACGGATCGTTTTTGTCGGAGGAAACACATTTCATCGTCCTCAAGCATGGTGTGGTTATGTTGAAGATCAACATAGTTAATGTGGTACCTTCTTGCTGGGTTTCCAGAGACCCTGATCCGAGCAGTGCACTGGACCCTACCGGATAACCTATGCTTTAGTTTCCCTTCTCCTTGGTTTGCTAGAGCGTGGACCTCCATGGAGCAAGTCAGTGTGGCACGTATCACAACAGCACGATCGTAATGAGATTGCCTTATCTTAACACCAAAACCACATGAAACAGGCATAGGCAACGTAAAATGTTTTGACGTCTTCGAAAGAACGAAAAAACATCTGCTGCTTCGGAACGTTTGAGGTCTCCTCCATTTAAGTACAAAGAACGAAGGAAAATGGTTGATAGTGCGCCAAAAGGGAGACAAAAGGAGGAAGAAAATCCATGAGATGTGTATCCTACGTAGGAGCGCCAAAACGAGGGTGGACAGACTGATTTGAGACGCATTTAATGTGATTGGAAACGCATCGGGAAGAGAAAATAAAAAATAAGAAAAGGATTAAGTTTTGCTGACATGGATGAGTCCACCTCAGCAGCGTCCTCAACGAGCGTCCTAAACAGCGGTCACTAATCATTTTCCATTTATCACTTATTGTGTTGGTTTTGGAGAATGGGCTCGTCAGCCAAAACGTATACATTTTATTGTGTTTGATATTTGAAAATTTGAATTTGAATAGCTGGTTGATTATTTGTAACTACTTTTTAGTTGCTGCATTGGTGGTTCCAGGATTTCAAGTATGGTAGGGCACCATGCACACTGCTGGAGAAAATGGGTATAACGTCGGATATTAAGGGGGTCAACGTCGGGTTGATTGGCTTAGTTGACCGACGTGGTAAGTCGGAGACGTTATACGGGGGTACTCTTTCACGTCGGTCTAAAATCCGACGTGGTAGTTGTTGGATCGTATGGGTCGGCTATGCTAATCACTTTTATCCCTAATTACCTACTTGTTTAACTATCAAACATAAGCGCAACAGAATTTAAACAAACAATTGAGTAGGGAAGGAATATGCAAACCACAATGGAATACGGGGGGTTTTACAGAGGTTCGGCCACCGCCTACGTCCTCTCTTGCAAGCTCCGCTTGACACTTCGAGCTTCGCTCACGACTTCCCTAACCACTCCCTGTTCCGGGCCGGGAGAGAATGCCTTTACAATCTTCAAGCTCGCGAACAACCCTCGCCGAGCTTGGCTATTCCTCTCACAATCCGAGAGGGATCACTTCGGGCTCTCACCGAAGTCTATACTTGTGTCTTGGGATTTCACCAAGACCCTTGCTTCCTTGACAAACAATTGGAGTGGAACAACACTCTCTAAACTTGAGCACACTTGAGTACAATATGGAATTGATCACTAATATGGAAGGTTTGAGCTTTTGAGTGTGTGTGAAGCTTTCTCTCTAATGTTGGGGACAAATAGGTGTTGGAGAGATGTCTTAAAATGTGTTTTATATCTCTATTTATAAGCTCCAAAAGAGTTATAGCCGTTGGGATTGATTGAGTAAGAGTTGGTGTAGGATACACAAAATAGAAACCTGCAGGACCCAATTCTGCCTAAAAACGGTCGACCGAAACGGGTATTTCGTTCGACCGTTTGGTCAAATTTCAGCTTTGACTTAAGTTAACTTAAGTTAACGGTCGAACGAGCTCAGGGGATTGGTCGACCGAATTAGTCCAGGCACTTCTGGGAGACCAAATTGTGTTGGTTTGGTCGACCATTGGGAAAGTTTCGGTCGACCGGATGTTTGGTAATTTTGGGGTATTCGGGAATAACATGAATACGACCGTTGGGTATAATACGAAAAAACAAACGGTTTGAAAATATGTGTAAACGGTCAAAAGGAAAGGTTTCAACGGTCGACCGTTTGGCCAGGCAGTTCAAGTTTTGTTAAGGTGTTTTCCGGTTCTAGTTTGGATGATCTATTGAAATCCAAATTATGTGAAATTTTGTGTGTGTGACTTCTATAGGAACCTCATGTGTGGTTGAGTAGTTTTTAGCTCAAGTATGCTCAATTACGCAAGGTTCCTAAAGACTCAAAGAAATACAAAATACATGTCTTCAAATGAGCGTGATTACATGTCTTGACTTGATTTCCTTTCTTCCTTGAGTCTTGATCACCTGTAGAGGTTAGTACAAGGCAATATATATGCAATGCAATATGTGTGCTACTCTACATGATTATAATTAAGAGTAGGTTGAATAAATCATCAAAACATAGATTAAGGTCAAAAAGCCAACTGTAGTAGGGTCTACCACGTCGGTTTCCTATGCAACCGACGTGGTAGACCCCTTAATATAAAAAAATTATGTTTTTGATTTTTCGGTTTTTATACCGTACCACGTCGATTTTCTAGAAAACCGACGTTGTAGGGGATCTACCACGTCGGTTTTATAGAAAACCGACGTTGTAGGGTATTTTTTTATTTTTGGTTTTTGTACCCTACAACGTCAGTTTTCTTTAAGAAGACATTGTATGTTATTTTTTTCGTTTTTTTATTTTTTATTTTTAAATTTAATGTCTGTAATTCACACTCAATACCTGGAACATTCATATTCAATTCAACAACTTTCAAATTCACATACATTTATTCCAGCATTCATTCAAACAATACACAAAAGATTCATCTAATAATGCAACAAATAAAACAAAACTTCTTATACATGGATCTGTTTTTTAAGTCAATCTACAAAAATGAATGAATGAATGTTTTCTTTCCCTCAAGAGATCAACCACGGTGATCCACAACATGTATACTACCATGACACTGCAAGAAAAGTAATAAAAGGAAGAATGTGAGAGAATATTTGTCGTGTACTCGGTGTGGCCTTGGATTCCCATCACGTGATCTCCATAAACAAACAAACATCTCAATCTGTGTTCTCCAACCACGCCACCACCTCTGCTCCTTAAGGATACATGCATTCCGACAACCATTTGAGGAGCAAATTTCTGGATCAAATATTGACATTAATGAACTTACATTTGAGGAGTCAACCATCACTTGTGGTGGAATGGACACCTTCTCAAATTCTTGCTTTAGAACACGACCCTCCTTCCCACAAAGTTGAACGCGCAAGACAGGAAATTAATTCCTCCAAGGTCTACCGCATAAACACTAGATCAAAGACCAACCATCGTAACTTATCACACAAAATAAAAACGTCAAAATTTCTTCCAAATTGAAATCCACAGCAAAAAATCAAAATCGAACCCCCACCTGGATGTACAGATTCAACTATGCTGGATCGGTCTTTAAGGTCTCCATTTTCTCGAATCCCGCTCGATTGGTCGTCGGAGAAGGGACGAGAGGGTCAGGGTTTGGAGGCGGAGGAGTGGAGAACGTGGGATCACGAGGTCGGAAACGGATAGGAAGTGGAGAAGGAAATGGATCTCTCACCCATCTTTACTTCTGGATGGCAAGGTCTATATGGTTCGGGAGAGGCCGGACGTGGTAGACCACGTCGGACTATTTTATACCCCCTACCATGTCGGATTAATTAAAATCTGACGTGGTAGACCACTTCAGTCCAAATCATGTCCAACGTCCAGAAAATCGGGTGGGGATTCCCTACCACGTCGGCTTATGTGTTCGCCAAGGTGGAAGATACCCTACCACGTCGGATTTCCTAAAACCGACGTGGTAGGGTTTTATTTTAAAAAAAATATTAAAAATGAAACGCTAATCCAAATAAGAGGAACTCAAACCAAATGGGTTGACATTGACAGATGTTGCATCAAAATGCAATCAATAACAAAATGATGATATTAGCAATAATAGCATAATACTGGGAATTCAGGGATATCTCAACTTGATTGCTTAATAGTATGACACATTAATCCTCGTCTCTTAATAAACCTATGATTTTATAAATATCACATTTTTATTCAAACAAGTCAGTAATGCATTTTCCGAAATTTAAAAAAAACACTACCACGTCGGATTTCCTAAAACCGACGTGGTAGTGTTTTAATTTTATAAAAACTATATTAAAAAACACCCAACCGATGTGGTAAGGTTTTAATTTTATAAAAAATATATTAAAAAGACACCTTACCACGTCGGTGTTGATAAAACCGACGAGGTAGAGGAGTCTTCCACGTCTGTTAACTAAACCCGACGTGGTAAGGGGTATTCCACGTCGGTTTGTAATTAACCAACGTGGTAGAGGCGACGTGATAGGTTGACTTTCCAACAGTGTCACTAGCGCACCAATCGACAACCAAAAAATAACATAGAAGCCAAAAATATTAATATTGAATAAAAAGTTAGAAACAAAATGTCGTAAATAATTCAAATTACAACCTAATAATAGTTTAAAATTATTACAATTGTTCGATGAGTTTTCCTACTTTGGAACTAATTTATAATAGCATTAGGGCTGTCAATTTTACACGAAACACGATAACACGACACGAAAACGACACGAAGTTAACGGATATGGATTTAGAATTTGAACACGATTAATAAATGGGTTGGATACGGCAACACGATTATTAAATGGGTTGGATATGGATTTCTGCTGCAAAAACGATTAACACGATTAAGACACGATAAAACACGATAAATAATTGGGTAATTAGGCACACGATTACGAATACGACACGATTAATACACGATTAATACTGACAAGTCTATAAGTAATATATAAGTTATAAATTATAATAAACAAATTCTAAGAACTGAATGTCATATTTATAATTTTACGAATTATATATATAAGTGGTTTGAAACTTTGAAGTTTGAACTCTGAACGAGTGGATAATCGTGTGTTAATTGTGTGTTAAATGGTGTAAACGGTAGCGGTGTTAAACGTGTACACGAAGTAACCCGTTTAATAATTGAGTATAAACGGGTTGGATATGGCAACACGATTATAAATGGGTTGGCTACGGCAGAAATTTAGCAACACGATTATTAAATGGGTCGGATACGGCGCAACACCTAGAGCTTATATATAGGAGTTGACACGACACGATTAGCACACGACAAGATTGATAGCCCTAAATAGCATCCGTGTTAGTACCCAAAAAACAAATCTTTCTCTAGATAAGTAATCAAACAATCATTAAACATTTGATCTCTCGTGCTATTAGTAATTCAACCAAGCAAGTGAAAGTAGTAATTCATCAGGGCAGCAGGCATGTGGGGACAGAATTTTTTTAGTCCTAACAGAAGAATATACAAAGCACTATCTTTTTGAAGTCTAATGTGACTACGATTAAGATCAAACTTGAGTTGTATACCATGCTTTATCTAAAATAGCTATTACTCCACCAGGTTTCTGTCCATAAAAGAAATTTAATCAATACATCAGGAGGATTTTTTCAATATCATATAGAAAGTGAAATTATTCATAAAAGCACTGTTTTTTTAAATGAATTTGATTGCTCCATATGAACGGTGATTCTCAGTAGAATATGAAGTCATATATTATGCACAAAGAAATACCATCCAAATCTCTTAGAATTTTTTATATTTGTAGAATATTTAAAGTATTGATTCGTCAGAGCAGAGGAAATATGTTACTGTGAAGAAAAATATATTATAGATGATAGACAGAAAGATCGAAAGTTAGACCTTCTCAATAAGCTCAAAAACATATTTGTTGTCTACAATCGATGGAGCTCCAACTAATCTCCTCCCTTGTATATTCTTCTTGTTCCATTTTGAAAACGTGCTGCAGGCCATAAGACGCGCCTTAGGGCTCCATTAAAGTTATCAGATTTGAGCATTATTTATTTCAAATGATTAACCTGATTAAAATGTTGTCGCAGCTTCTAATTTGTAAAATTGATACATAGCTGTCCAAAACTGTAAACAAGGCGATTAAATGAGATATGATTGGAGATACCGACCAAAATTTCTATGTTATTGGAGTACGTGTTGGTCTTAAAACTTTCAAAACCATAAATATCAAGAACTCTTGTTAGTGACTTTCGGTTCGCATCCTGCCCAATTGAAACATTAATCTTATCTACCAGCCTGTTCACATTGATTCATAACAGATGGGCATCAAACAGAGAATCTTTTCCAAGAAAAGATGGAATCTAGAAAAAGAGAATTACCGGTCAAATAAGCGGGAATATATCGTCTTCGTAATACCATCCCTGCTCCCAACTGCAGCTGCATGATCCAGAACTGTCATAATTATTCCTTCCGGTGTATGCATCACACGGCCAATCAATGCATTTTTATTTTAATGGAAGGGTACGTGCCCCACCACGCACTAACGTGGGTACGCCCCCTGCTTGCATGGTGTTAAAAGTAGTAATTAAAGCACTTATTTTAGTAATAATAGAGGAGAAAATGGTAAAAACAAATAAAATAACTTTTGGACAGTAAAAATTGGTACCCGCGGTCGAAGTTGTAGGTATATTGTTATTGTTTTCTTCTCAAAGTGTTTTGGTTTTACTTTTTTGTTCAAACAAAATGTGAATTATTTCTCTACAAGCTAGTGTGACCGAGCAGGTCCACCTTAGAGTTGGTTATTGAGAATTGATTTAAGAACCGAAACTAATAGACAACCAAATGGCAAGCAACCTAAATGAACTTTTGGACGGTAAAAGTTATAACCCAAAGTTGTAGCATAAGTTGCTAACTTGATAACCATGATGATGAATATATTGTAAATAGTTAAAATAATTGCAAAATCCAATCAAAATCTTTTGACGTGGTGTGTTAGTATACAAATGTGTTAATTAATATTCACATTGAAAACTAATAAAAGATTCTTGGGCGTTAATATACAAATGTGTTAATTAAAAAGTCCACCGGATAAGATCATGCCACTTGCACGTTACAACGAAAAAATTATTTGTTGACGCGGGTCGGGACGTCGTCTCACGTGGTCAATCAAGTCAGCAAAAATCAAAGATTATTTAAATCATATATTATTTATTTTGTGTCACATCACACGCACGCTAAACTATACGAAATTTGGTTTACATATCTCCTCAAAACCTTCCATTATCCCCCAAAATCTTTCATTCTTCATCATTTTCTCCCGGTGGAAGGCGAGATCGGTAAAAGAGATGCCAAGGGAGACGACGCGGGAGTGAGTGTAGAGGAGGTGGGACGCCAACGATGATGGTTAGGACGTCACGACGTAGTTGGTCGGCGAGGAGCAGGAGGAGGAGAAAGTGGGCGGCGTTGGAGTCTGCCTCGAGGCGAGGATGATGAGGAATGTTGTTCTTTGTAGCTGATTTGTGTTTTTTGTGTGGTGTTTTTTGAGGAAAGTTTGATTTTCGTTACTGATTTGAAGTTTTTGGTTTTGTTCTATGATTGATTGGTCTTGATTTTTTTGGAAGTGTGGTTTTTGTAGCTGATTTGAGTTTTTTGTGTTGAGTTTTTTGCAAAAAAGTTTGCTTCTTTGTGGTTGATTTGAAGTTTTTGGTTTGTTTTGCGATGGATCGATCTTGGTTTTTCGATGTTATTTTGAAATGCTTGTTTCTTTGTTGTGTTCTTGTTTAAAGTTGGTTTGTCTTTGATATTAATTTGATTTTGTGGGGGTTTTCAGATTTATTTTCACGGTATTGGATTTGATTTCGTGTTCTTGAAAAGGACAAACGCATGTGATAAAAAGAAAAACTTAAAAAGGAAAAATAACAACTTATAAAAAGGAAAAAATGCAACTTAAAAATGATGAAGCAATACTTTAAAAAAAAACTTAAAAAAGATGAAACAATATGTAAAAAGGAACAAACATAACTTTAAAATGACGAAACAAAACTTAAAAAGAAAAAATAATAACTTAAAAAGAAAAAACAACTTGAAAAGGAAGAAAACACAACTTAAAAAGGAGTAAACATATCTTAAAAAGAAACAAACATGACTTAAAAAGGAAAAACAACAACTCTTATGCTAAAAATGATAAAACCATACATAAAAAGTACAAATCGGTACTTAAAAATGATAAACTTTTATGTTAAAAAGGACAGACGTAGATGTTAAAAGGAACATACTTATATGTTTAAAATGACAAAAAATGAACTCTTCATTTTACATTTGTATCTGAATGTTGCATGAAGAAACCAAAAGTTGCGTTGGGAAAAGTAAAATTTGCATGAAAAAACTAAACGTTGCAGTAAGAAAATAATGTTGCATTGGAAAATTAAAGGTTGCATGTGACACAAACATGTTATTAAATGAATTTCTGCTGACTGGATTGCTAAATCAACTGACCATGTCATGCGCGTCTCGAACCCACGCGTCCGTGTCTCACGGTCCCATTACAATATGGAAGTCTCCGGGAGTCCTATCTAAAAGAGCGTGTTATACAAAAACAGGAAAAGAACATGGATGTCATGATGTGGTCATCGATCACACTTGCCACTTTTTATTATTAGCGTAGTCTAAAAATATAACAAAATTAAATACCCTCATTTATCTTTAAATGAAGTTTTTCAACCTCAGTTAAAAATAGATGAGGCTATTTAATTTTATCTTTAATATTTATATTTAAACAAATCTATCTGTCATAATAACATTAATTAAAAGTAAAGCAAATTAAGCAATTTTTGTACATTACGATATGCAAAAACATGGTCTTTCATCTGTAAATTGTCTAAAATTTGTCAAAATATTCTAACATAAAAAATATTAAAATTGCAATGATTCTTGATAATTTTGTAATGTAATATTGAAAATACAAATATATCTATATATCATTTGGATATATATAAACAGGTTAGACACGGTACATGTGTTAAAAGTAAACCCAACATATTTAACTAGCAAAGCCAATCGTGTCAAGCCAATTATAACCCAAATTCATTTATGTCAAACCTAAACTCACATTTTTGGTATTGGGTTTGTGTCAGTTTATCGTGTCATCAACTCAAATTGTCACTTCTTTTTTGTGTCGTCAAATTTTGATAGGCATCCATAGTATTTACGCATATGATGATGTTATGCGTGATACCTGCCAATTCATCCTCTATCGGAGTCGATCCGATGACCATCGCATCACAAATGTGATGCTTTAACCTTTGAACCGCTAGTGACAAGTTTTACAGTCAAAATTTGGCAACACACCAACCCAACTTGCTATCTGTCAACCAACTAATGTAAAAAGGGTGGGTTGCATGGACTCTTAACCTACCCCCACCAACTCATTAACAGTCAAATATTTATTTATTATTTAATAGTATATTGTAAGTATAACATTTAGAGTTTTAAGATTTAGAAAAGAAATTATGTTTAAATTCAACAAATCAACGTTAGCAAAAAATTAACAATTAAATATGAAAAGTAACAATGACCTTTATAATAAACCAACTAACCCGCATAAAAACTCTGCCAACCTGTGAAATAAACAAACAAACTCAATTAAATAACATATTCATTAAATCAAGTCGTTTAACTATGACAACCATAAGATCATTCGAAGTCATAACCTTGGTCATCCATTTTCTCTTTTTTTCTTTTCTTGTCACGTCATCATGACTCAACCTCATATTTCTACCTCATTATTCACCAATTAACCAAGACCTAGTCATCCCACTCTATTTCCTCCACATCATTAGTTTTCTTTTTAACTTTTATTATATTCTGCAATCATTTATATTTATCCAAAACATCAATAAACTATTTATCTACAGTACGTGTGTGATGTCTTATCTTGTCAGACTGACAATAAAATACCCTTAATCATAACCCACCCCGATAGGTCAGTCGGCACGGGGGCAGTGCCCCTTGAAAAATATTTGGATTTTGAAAACGACAACTAGTGACTTTATTTATCAAAATATAAACTAAAACTACTTAAATCCTAATTATTTATCAAAATATAAAACTCTAATTATTAAAACAAATACCAAAAGAAAAAGACAAAAAGAAAAAGAAAAACCACCAACCGGGTCGTGCCAAGTGGCACAACCCGGTCACCGACCAGGTCGCTGGAGCGACCCGATCATTGGGCGACCTGGTCGTCTGGGCGTCATCCGCGTGGATGTCCCCGCAAAGGATGTTCTAACTCACATGTAGGTCTGTAAATGATTGATTCATAGGCGGTTATGAGACTTACCTCTCTACCCACCTAATTAAACGATTCACGATTCGATTATAAACTCATTTATTTTTACCTCTACCCATGATCCTACTTGTTTAATTTAATTAAACAGTTTTGGGCGGTTATATGGTTTAAACTTAATGGATACTAAAATCGATATAAGAATTTGTTAAATTGATAAAAACTTGTTAAGAACATCAAACATCCATAAATATATAATCAAAACATCCAAAAATCCATAATTTAAACATCCACAAATTCATATAAACAACATTAAACATTCACACATAATGACAATAATAATACAAAAAATTATATATATTCATTATGTTTCGCGATTAAACAGTTAAACAGATGGGTTTAATCATGTAACATTATCCGTCATTTATTAAAATATTATGATTTTCACAACACTTATGCGCTCATTTATCAAATGGTTATGATTTTTACAACCCGTGACACTACCTGCTGGTTCAATTAGGGTAATTAAATGGTTTTGACCCTACCCATTTACAACTCTCCTCACATGTTAACCCACATTTTAAGTAGACGAGTAATGGTTAAAAAAAATCCAACCCACCCCATTGTTTGATCGTGAATCCGGCTTAGTTCTAATCACTTTTAAGGTAATTACCTACTTGTTTAAGCAATTAATGAATGCACAACGGAATTAAAAACAAACAATCAAGTAAGGAAAAAGTAAGACAAACTACAATGGAGACGGGGGATTTTAAAAAGGTTCGGCATCCCACCCGGGTCCTGATCCTCTCTTGCAAGCTACGCTTGGATCACCGAGCTCCGCTCAGGACTTCACTAACCACTCTTCATTCCGGGCCGGGAGAGAACGCCTTTACAACACAAGCACCGCGAACACCCTTGCTTTCTTGACTTTCTTCCTCTCACAATCCGAGAGGGAACGCTTCAGGATTTCACCGAAATCCATGTTTTTTTTACAAAGGGATGAGTGAGACAACACTCTCTAACTTGAGCACACTTCAGTAAGATATGAAATTAAATACTAAGTGTGGAAGGTTTGAGCTTTTGGGTGTGTGAAACTTTCTTTCTAAGGTAGTGGACAATATAGAGTGAGAGAGTTGTGTAAAATAGTGTTAGACAACTCTATTTATAATCTCTTAAGGTATTATATGTAGGATTTCTAGTTTAATTGCACATATATATATATTTGAATTTTTTATGCACAATAAGGATCAATTACAATTTTCTATGATTTATTTCATCCATGCATCGGTTTGTTTCAATAACTAGTTTCAAAAACTTTATTAAAACAAACACAAGGGACTCCGAAATTCATACCTAGAAGTTCTCTAAAACTTCTTGATGATCCGGAGACGTTGAGGATGACGATCGTCGCTTCTCGTTGCGCCGGATGCCTCCGAGTGTTCACCAAAACCCTAAACAATGTTGGAGAGAAAGGAGCTAGCCAATCAATCTCCAAACTAGCTTAGAATCAAGCTACAAACTCCTTCCTTAATCTCTGAGATTTCTCCTTCCAAAGACTTAGAAAAGTAAGAGAATTTTCGTGGCTTTTTGTGGTGAATTAGGAGAGAAAATAATTAGAAAACATCTAAAATAATTAAGGAGAATAAGGACTTATTTATAGGCTCCAATCTTACTCTCAATCATGGCTATTCTTAAGCCATGTTCTCCTGACATTTTCTCTCACAAACTAATTCCACAATGCATTACATGCATCCACAAAACGTTTGACCATGTTTGGAGCTAATCCAACCATTAATCAATTAAATCTCTTAATTATCAAAGGCAGAAGATCGATCGGGCTTCGGTTTACCGAGACATATTCGGTTAACCGAATATGTCACGTTCGTATTACCGTGCACTAGACGGATGACCGATTCTTAAGCAGAAAAATTCTCCTTAACCGATCGGACGAATTCTCGTCTAAAACAAAGTGTCATTCGGTTAACCGAAAATATCGGAACTGGACATTGTTCGGTCGACCGTTCCTGGTTCGGTATACCGTACCAGAACTCCAAGCATTTTAGTCAAGTTCGGTCAATTAACTATGACCATCCGTTCCACGTTCGGTGGACTGATCAACAGAACCTTCGGTCGACCGAACCATAAACGGATTACCGAACTTTTACCCGATTTTGTCTTTTCAAATTTTGGATTTATTTCCAACGAAATTTGAACTTTAGGGGGTTTAGGAAATTCACAACTTATGCAATATATTATCATATGCAACAATAATTTATTGCACCCCATAATATATGCATCTCATATGAATTTATCATGATTCTAATTATGTTATATATCACAACATAATTGATTTTACTTGTTCACCACATGTGTCATATTTTCTATAAGAAACCCGACACATCATATGAACCAAAAATCAAACTTCTTGTTTCCTGGTTTTTGCGGTGTGGCGTATAGGAGGATCTAAACTAAGTTGACAGTGATATTAAGAGCTTAATATCACAAGCTGTAAGCGGTATCTAGCTACACATTATAGTTCCCAATTAGTTAGATGTCTTAATTCCACTCGAACCAAAACCCGATCCATTTAGTGATGGAGTGTATCACTTGGGTCTGTCCCTTGCCTCATGATATTAAGAATACACACAAAGTGGTATTGTGTCATCTTTGTATTAGTATTCATTTCTTGATCTCTTTAAGCTAGTTATAAATATGTGACTTAACTCAAATCACATTATGCACATTATAACTTGGCTTTATCAAGGGGGTCACTAATATCATCACTCAATTAAGAGGGGCAATGATAATCTTTCGAATAACTATCTTCTCCAACAAAAGTCATACTTAACCAACTAATGCTTTTGCACTACACTCATTGATAACTTAAGACACTAGTCTAATAAAGCACTCCTTAAGAGATCGGATATAAGTCTCATATCAAAGGATAAAGGACACAGTAAAATATTAATGACACAGAAACACATTCCTATAATATTTTACTTATTAGGTCAATTCGGTATACAAAATTAGTATTTTCCTCTTTTGCGTACCCGTGTTGTCACTCACTTGTAGAGCTACAATGATCTATGACCAACACGACAATCCTAACTCGGTAATAATGTCTCATGTTAATTACCATGATTGCGAATATCTTTTGTTTTATTTAAACCAATATCTTTTAGAGCTCTACGGTTAAGGACCAAGAGCCTCTTCCTTAACACTTCTAAAAGACGAATAACAGAAACAAGGAAAAAATGATTTCTCATTCAATTCATAATAATTGGCATTTAAATGTAAAACTTTTAGAACACATTCCCTTCATTATAGTCGTTGGGACAAGTTTGGTAAGAGTTTGTGTAAGAAACACAAAACATGTCCACGGTCGATCGATAAGCAATTTGTATTTTGGGCTATTAGTGAATAATTCGAATACGACCATTGGAATAATACGACAATCCTAACGGTCAGAAAACATTGTTGATTTGGTCGACCGAAAAATTCGGAACGGTCAATCGAATGTGGGCAGTCTAAAACACTATAGGATAATTGATCAGTCAGTTGACCGAAAGACTTGGGTCGGTTGACTGAATGTGTGCAGACAGTTCTAGTTTAGTTTTAATATTTTTCGGTCTAAGTTTAGGTGATCTTTTGAAGTCCAAATAATGTGAAATTTTGTTTGTGATTTCGATAGAGAACCTAGTGTGTGTTTAAGTTGATTTTAACTCAAGTATTCTCAATTACACAAAGTTTTTAATACTTAAAATAAATCAAAATTACATGTCTTCAAATAAGCTTTGTTACATGTCTTAACTTGATTGTTTTTTAGGATCTATGACCCTCTAATCGCTAGATAAATGTGGAATTTAAAAGATTAATCGAAGGATTAAGAGATAAGACATGCAAACCAAAAAATCGACAACACTGGAGTTTTGAGAGGTTTGACACCCACAGCCGGGTCCAAGTCCTCCTCGCAAGTCTCACTCGATCTCCCGAGTCTCGCTTACGGTTCCACTAACTGATCTCTGTTCCGGGCCGAAATCAATGTTGTTTACAACTCCGAGGCTCGCGAACAACCTCGCCTCACTCGAGTCTCCTCTCACAATCCGAGAGGGAGATTTCTCGAAACTTTACAACTTGGTTATTTTTTGAAAATGAAGATTTAATCACAATCTAACTAAAACTTTATAGTTGATCACACTTGGATATTGATATGAAATAAATATGCAAGTGATAAAGTTTAGGCTTAATTGTTGTGGATTGAGAGCTTGAAAATGGAGAAGATTTGACTTTGAGTATTGGATAAAAAAGAAGTGTTCAAGAAATCCAAAACCAACAAATGAAGTCCTATTTATAAGCCTTAAAGCTCAACTAACCGTGTGGGGGTTTGTGGAGAAATGAACCAATAGGAATGCAAGATGTGACTTAAGTTCGGACAGAAATAAATGCATTTTCGATCGACCGTTAACCAAACGGTAGTCCGAAGAATTGGTCTGATTTATGAATTCGGTTGACCGATTATGTATCGGATCATCATTCATCAACCTCCAGTACTTTTTATATATTTAGCCCCAATTAAGTTCAATTCCCCGAATTCCATTCGGTTCGTCGTTCCAAGGTAGACAATAGAATTAGTTGGACTCTGATCTACTTAAGTTCGATTGACCATATAAACTTTGGTAGACCGAAGTTAGCGCAAGTTTTGCGCTGACAGTTATATCAAAAACAGTGGTTTGGTACAACGGTCAAGTGTCACGTGTAAATAGCTGTTGTGCACCTAAAGCCAATAAGTAATCGGTAGACCGATAGTTATTCGGTCGTCCGAGACAAGTCAATTGGGGTCTAAGAACTTGATTCGAATGCGACCGTTGGAGCAAAATCCAAAACCAGTCCAGGGCTATTCGGTCGACCGAATGTGGTTCGTTTTCCGTTAGGACAATTTTAGAGAACACCTAAATTTTACTGGTGGTAAGTATTCGGGTATCCGAAAGGTGTTCGGTAGACCTATGCGATTGACCGAATGTGGTTCGGTTTACCGAGGATGGACGAGTAATAATCAGTGTTTAAGTTTACATAAAATCTTATGAACTCAAAAAATACAAAATTACATGTCTTAGTTCAAAGATTTTATTACAGGTCTTGGGTCTTAATGTCTTTGTCACAATATTCTTTTTGTTGATTATCTTTGATGTGAACCTATTAAGATGATTCAAAGTATACAAATATGTATGCAATGCAAGTAATCGTGTTTGTTCATTTTGATTGAATATGTTTATTGATTAAAATTAATTTATTAATTATCAAAATTAATATAATTGTCATTGTCGCAAAAAATTGTTGTAATATGTTGCAAGTTATCTAACGTGATTGGGCTACATAGTTATCAAAATAATAATAATAGGGGCTAAATCATGGCAAGTTATCTAACGTGATTGGGCTACATAGTTATCAAAATAATAATATTAATAATAGGGGCTAAATCATGGCAGGTCGACTGACTTTTTTTTTTAATTCATGATTGGTTTCCTATATATTGCCGTAATATTTTTTTATTAAATAAAAAATAAATCTAAAATTAAAAATAGTACTATGATTGTCCACTCTTGATTCATGTCTCCCATGTCCCCCTCCTCTCTCTCAACTATCTCTTCCATAAAATAGATTAATTATTCATTGTTCTAACGTTAACCTATATTCCAAATAGATAAATCAACTAACCCGACAGAAATTCGAGACCATGAAATAAAAATTTCAATATACGGATTAATTTTTTCACGTGAAATAAAAAAAATTCTACAACGTGAAAAAATTAACCTGTATCTTGATTTTTGAAGTCTACCGGGTTAGGTGGGTTATGCATTCTAAATAGGGGTTAACGTCAAAACACCGGGAGAGACACGGACCAGGGATGTGAACTCTAGGACCAGGGATGTGGACTCTAATCATGACCACGGACACGGAAGAGGAGATTTGGAAGGAAAAAAATTACGGATATATTGCTTATCTATTCATATCTTATTTTATTGGGATGGAAATAAGATTCTCAAATTAAACGAGTTAAGCTTTAACAAACAAACTAAGCTCGTCCTCAAGTTCGTTTCGCTTCGTATGTTATCTATATACATTAGAATTGGTAGCCGCTAGGGCTTGGAACCAGGTAGGTAAAAAGGGCCCGACCCGGTTTCCAGGACTTGGCCCGGTATTTTTATATATATTTACTATATTTGGTGTTTTTGAAAGTAAGTGTTCTTTGGAGATATTTAAAATAATAATAATAAAATTTGTTAACGGGGCGCACCAGGCTGCAGGAACAGGGTCCAACAGGGACGGGCCTGCCTAGGCCCCTATACTTTTAAGGAACGTTAGGCAAGAGCCAGGCTTGATTCGCTTTACCGCCCCTATACTTTTAAGGGAAGTTAGGCGAGGCTTGATTCGGTTTACAGATCTAATTTACATATTTTTAACTATAATACAATAAATTAAAGTTACATTATAAAAAATTTAAAATTTTCTTTAATTTATGATAAGTATAATTTGAGACATAAAGACCCTTATTTTATTTAAATTACAGTTTAAATGTTTTAATAATAATCTAAGACTGAAATAACGACTTATTTAAATCCTCAAATTCGATCTTTCTAGAAATCCCTGTATTGGATATAGAGCAGGGAATTACCTCATATTCTGCTTGAACGAATTCGAAAAATAATGCTCTCCTGTCCGAATAGACCAGAAATGTAGGTAATAAAAATTAAAAAGCAGTATAATTACAAGCCAATTCAAGAATCTAGTCGGGTATGATAGGTAGTACCTCCCTGGTCACCAAAGAAAAGACGAATCAAACGTACGTCCTAACGGCAAAACCCTCCCCTCCTCCTTTTGCCCGGGCTGGGGACCGGCAGTGGCTAAGCCATTGGCGGAGTTAGAGGTACAAGCAAATTTTACACAAAAATCACAAATTGGATGTGAACCTTAAATTCATTAAAAGAATTAGTTTTTACACTTCATAATCACTTTTGTAATACTCAATTTTCCATATAGATACTAGAATGTCTATCCGTCATTAGGGTTTATTTTAAATTCATAAAAGAATCTTTATATTATTATCATATTTTTACATCGAGGATATCGAAATCGTATAATCCGCAAGTAAAATAGAAACTTAAAGTTCAACAAAATTTATATAATCCAACTGTTAACGTTTAATCTAACGCTTTATTTAAAACTGAAAATCTATATACTAAAAACACAATAAATTCGCATTTGCTGTCGTACCATTCTTGTAAATGAAAAAAAAAACAAATTCCATGAAAGAAAATATTACATGTGACGAGCAAGAAAATGGCTTGGCGACGATCTTTTTAATAATAAACATTATTAAAAGAACGAATCATTTAGTTATGGTACTGAACCTTTCAAGACTACTAGAAATGAAAATTTAATCATAAGGTTAATCTCAGGACAAAATTTAATGATACAAGGCAAAATAACTGTTCACAGTAACAATTACACATCTGGAAGATTAATCTCAGGACGATAAAACGCCCTCACAATTTTCGGCGGATCATAAACCCGTTGCTTTGGGGTCTACGACGATAACAGCACAGGTTAACAACTACAAATTTTAGATTTAATATAGAAATTATATGAAACCCCAAAAAAATTTGTTATCAGAGTTCACTGACAAATTAACTGCATCAAAATCAGTAATCCAACAGAGATAATAACGTACGCAATTGACTGCATATACATAATTAATTAAAATAGAGCATATACATAATTAATTAAAATTTAATGGGTAACAAATAGAGCATATACATAATTAAAATTTAGATAAACAGTGAGTCGCGAGGAACAAAAAAGTACAGAAATAAGGTAAAACAAGATTCTAAACCTCAAGGCAATTGTGTTGACACAGGTTACAACAGAAATCGCACGTCCAGACAGGTAAAGCAACTCTCAGATCTTCAACTGCATATGATCCGCCATTCTCCACGTAGCTTCTCCAACTGTTCTTGTAACAATATTCATAAGGTACAAAGCAGAAAATTACAACCGCCTTCCCTAATGTACAGAACCTAAGCAGAAAATTACAACCGCCTTCCAGCAGATAAATAGACAATCATTCCACACTACAAAAATTAGCCCACACGGTAGAAAACACGGCCAAACAGAAAAATAGAAAAAATAGATTAATAAGGTGAAGAATCGAATTCCTTCATTGGGAATATACCTTTCACAACGGACTGGGTATGAGCAATTTTGTTTAAAATGGTTAACCGATTGTGGTAATCAGACTTGCGGCTAATGTCAGAAGTGAAGAGACTTCATGGCCTGCCATGTGAGCTCACCCAACATGGCAAAGGCCGTCATGGATTTAGCAATCTCCTAGTCGTACACCACCATGGTTGCGCATGTGTCCCAAAGTTGATATCCAATAGTATATCTATAATTAAACAATACATCACACATGAACGTTCTGCAACGATTTGATAGATGCTTACCCATATATCTACGTAAAGGTATCCAACAATGGTGCCCGACACATCCTAATTAAACAATACATCTTACATGAAATTTCGGTCACGAGCTAAATATTTAAGCATATATCAACGCGAAAATTAACTACAATAAACTAGTACGGCATTATTTATGGTCGGTTGATGGAAATTTTATAACTCAAAGCACATATTAACGTGAAAATTATCCACATAAACTAGAAAGTCATTATCTTTCATGGTTGGTTGATTGAAATTTAAACACCACAATATCATAACGACTGAAATGAAATACCTTTTCGATCGACGTATTTATCTTGGAGGTAACTTTCTTGCTTGGTCGGAAAATATTCACACGAACGGAGTTCATGGAGTAAAAGAGCGTGAAGGATGAAAAAGAGTCGAAAAGAGGCAAAAAAATCGACACAGCGGGAGAGAGACCCCGGAGGAAAATCAAATCCCCGTGCGACCTCTCTCCCGAAACACAAAAACTAATTTTTTATTAGGGTTCCGGCGACCTGCCATGCGAGCGCACCCAACATGGCAAAGGTCATTCACAATACACAACGCCACCACATCCATATTTTTTCTACCTCATCAAAACATATTTTCTCCTCCGTTACCTCATCCCCCAATACACTACCCAACAACAAAAACCAAATCAACGGATATACGGAGATTTACAGAAATTTACGGTAGAATACATACAGCATATTACAGGTCTTCAGTTTACCACGAGGCATCCGCAGATCTCAGCAGATCGCTTCAGATCCACGACGAAACTCATCACCCGACGGGCAAGAACATATCCCCCTCGAAAACGACCAGCATCTAAAGAACCTGCAAAAAGAAGAGACTGACGAAAGAAAAACGAACGACCCATACCTACAAAACCAAAATCAAAGAAGACGTAGAAGTGCAGGACGAGGTTTCCAATTTGGGGGAACAAGAAATCGGCGTGGGATGAAGGGAACTGAATGCGCTAGAAGGGTTATATAGAAGCCCTAGAAGGAATAGACGGTTTGGATTAAGTAGTCGGAGAGGGGAGCTGTTTCGATTGAAACACGTGGATGGAGCAGGACGGCAGGTGTGGATGGGCATTGGGAATCTTCGGGGTATATGCGGACAGGCTGGCAAGACATGCGTTGTTTCTACGCCATCTATCTGTATTCAATAATCGAGGGTTTAATGTCATGGATGACGTCATTACGCCAATAGAAAAGGTTCTACCTGGCCGGTGGGCCTCGGCATTTTGGGTGGAATTGAGAGTGATTTTGTAATTTTATTTGGACGTAACTTTCAAGATTCAAAAATACAAGCGGATGAGATCCCGGAAAAACATCGCACATGTAATTAAAAATTTAGGTAATTTTTTTAATAATTTTAAAAATAATTAATTCAATATTAAATAAATCAGAATAAAAAAAATATTCAAAAAAAATTGAGTGTTTTGAAATGCGACCGCATATGTGGGCTTGGATGCGATCCGCATCGGGGAGATGTGATGCGCTTCTCCCCTACATCCCGCCCACATCCGCAAATGCGGCTGTATCCTGTCGCATTTCAGAACACTGGTAATGATACTAATCTAACATGGTCTTAGAACGAGAGAAACCAAAACAATTATTATAATTAATAGTTTTACTTTTTTTGTATCTCTAGTAACAACCAATACAAATCATGTAAAAAACCTACAAGAAGAATAATGATAACTTGTATATTTGCCAACACAAATCCAACATCAATTAAATAACCAATTACGCCCCTTGAGCTTCTGTTGAGGCTAAAAAAGAAGTTAAGATCTGTGGAAATTCAAACCTTGAAAAGTATAACTAAGGTTATTTTAAGAGGAAGATAAACAATTAACTTGGGAAAATAAACAATATTTGGTTGCTATAATTGGGTGGAATGTCCGCTGTAGTTACACACAAACATACTTATTGTTTGTCTAAAAAAGAAGTTAAGATCTGTTGAGGCTAAAAAATAACCAATTACGCCCCTTGAGCTTCTGTTGAGGCTAAAAAAGAAGTTAAGATCTGTGGAAATTCAAACCTTGAAAAGTATAACTAAGGTTAAATTAGGAGGAAGATAAACAATTAGCTTGGGAAAATCTAAATATTTGGTTGCTATAATTGGGTGGAATGTCCGCTGTAGTTACACACAAACATACTTATTGTTTTGCTTATTGATTTTTGAGATTTAAAGAAGAAAATATTTTTTGTTATAGAGTATTTCTTAGATTGTTTTGTATTGGGTTTAAGTTAAATAATAATTAATATAATATATTTTTATTTAGTGCAAACTTCAATTTATGAGGTTTAACATATGATTTATAGTTTGAACCACCAAAAAGTTATGATGTTATTTTGATACTTTTATCAAATAAAACAATAAGCACTTGCTCTTGAGATTAATATGTAACTTGAGCACTTGAATCATGATGTATTCCATTGCATGACCATTCAGAAACTCATATAAGTCTCACACTAAATTTCATATCAAACCGATTTCATTAGGAGATTGACAAAACTTAGAAATTCCACTTAAAACATGAATTATGCTTCAATCGGTCAACTGGTAGACCATCTGGTTCTACCAGACTTAACATACGCCAATTCCTTTTCCATTTGGTCGACCAACAACACTTCTGGTTCGACCGATTATTGTAGCTCTTCTCTCTGTCCCAATCGGATGACCGACTCTTAATCCTCATTGAACCGTTTCTATATGTAACCGAGAATTCCTAGTTCGATTGTTTCATCATTTTTGCACCAATTATATTGTGACACGTGTCCCTTAACTAGTCGACCGAAACTTCTCTTTGGTTCGACTGTTTCACTTTGTATTTCATTCGAATGCGACCGTTATACTTGTCGTATTATACAAGGGTCGTATACTCATTTTTCTACCAACCATACTCGTATATTTGGCCATTGGTCGAACAATGCTAAGACAACGGTCGACCGAATCAACTCAATTAGAAATCCCAAACTTCCTGTTATTTTCGGTTGAACTGAATATGTGGTTGGTTCGACTGTTACATCAATTTTTAATATTATTCTGGCCAATTCTACCTTAACGGTCGACCGACCTTTTTTATGGTTCGACCGTTCACTTAAGTTATTGCCTGGGTGGATCGACCGGTATACACTTTCTTTCGATCGATCTCTTATTTTCATGAAACTGGTCGACCAATAGCCCGAGACGGTCGACTGTTTTTGTCCGAATTTGAGTTCTAAACTCCCTGGTTTTATGCATTTCACTCAAATCATTACCACTTCAATCCCAATGGTTGGATTTGGTTTGGAACTTATAAATAGAGCGTAGAACAACCTTACAAGGTTAACTAATCCTTTCTCTAAGCGCACATACTCTTACTACTCTTAATTTGCTCTAAACATCCATTGTGCTCACATCTTTCTACTTGAATCAATTCATTGCTCTCATCATTCATTCAAGTGCTCAAGATTAGGTTGCTCAAGTTTTCCTACAAAGTGTTGTACTAGCTTCCGGAGTGAAGTTGTTCTTGGATTGTGAGAAGGTGGTCCAAGCTAGGTGAGGTTGTTCGCAAAGCTTGAAGTGTAAAAGCTTCATCTCGGCCCAAAACGGAGATCCGATTAGTGGAGGATGTGAAGTTACTCGAGGATGAGCAATTCGTAAGATAGGATTAGGATCCGGTGGTTGGATCCAAACCTCTATACATCCAGTGTTGTAATTTGTTTATCTCTCCTTTTCTTTTATTTTTCTAGCTTTAAAATTGCTTAACCTTTTTAATAGAATATAATTAGTCAATTCACCCTTTAGACTAATATTAGGGTCTATTAGATCCTATATTTGGTATTAGAACCTCGTAGATTGCATCTAAACAAACTAACATATGTTGCAATTACCCACTGGTAGACCTCATTTACTTGATGAAACAAACTATACATATTGGAATAAACACATGATTACCTTCATTCAATCATATTATGTTAAGTTATGGGTGTTTCTTCAAATTCCTTACAATCAAAATAAACAACTTGAATTCTTGAACGATGATGAACTGGTCATGGTTCAAATGAATGCTAAACTCATGACCATTCTAATGGGTGTGGTTTAACCGAAGAAGAATATGGTAGAATCAATGCATGTGATTCAACATTTGAGGCATGACATATGTTAGATAGTCACTTTGAAGGTCGATCTTCCATTAAGGAGACTATGATAGATTTCTTTATGCAAAAATATGAAATGTTTGCTATGAAGCCTAATGAAACAATATGCAAGATGCACACTCGCTTTACCCATATTACTAACTCTTTGAAGAACATTGGTAAGGTTTTGGTTGAATGTGACAGGGTGCAAAAGTTCCTTAGGTCGTTAACTTTGGAGTGGGAGAAAGAGACTACAGCGACTGAAGAAGCCAAAGACCTCTCAAAGTTAAAGATGGAGGATCTCATAGGAAGTCACATGGCCTATGAGATTCAAATGGAAGAAAGAAGAGAGAAGGAGAAGGAGCAGGAAGGGTTAAGAAGGAAAGAAAAAACAGTTGCTCTTAAAGTAACCTCAGATAGAAGTTATCAAAGACGAGGACACCGATGAAGATGTCACATTTCTAACCCGCAACTTCAAGAAGTTACTCTCTAAGGGAAAATTCACAAGAGGAAAAGGAGAATCGTCTTGGACGTTCACGTGCTATGAAAGAAACAAAACCGGCCATATGAAGAAGGATTGCCCATTGCTTAGGGTGAGAGACCGTGAACAAAGAGAACAAAAGAGATATCCTCCTAGAAGAGAAAGGGATGAGAGACCAATGAGAGATAGAGAAGATAGTGTAGGATTTCATAGTTAATTGTGCATATATATTTTCGAATTTTTTATGCATAATAAGGATCAATTACAATTTTCTACGATTTATTTCATGCATGCATCGGTTTGTTTCAATGACTAGTTTCAAAACAAACATGGGACTCCAAAATTCATACCTAGAAGTTCTCTAAAACTTCTTGATGATCCGGAGACGTTGAGGATGCTTGTTGCTGCGCCGGATGCCTCCGAGTATTCACCAAACTCTAAACAAGATTGGAGAGAGAAAAGCTAGCCTCTCAATCTCCAATAGGGTTTAGAATCCAATTACTAACCCCTCTTTAGTTTCTTTGAGAAGAAGATCTCTGAAAACTAAAACTAATCTTAAGAATTAAGGAAATTTCGTGGATAATTATGGAGAGAGAAGTTTGCACAAGAAGATAATGAATTAATTAATAAGGTAATGAGATAAACCTGTATTTATAAGTTCTCTCCAAATTACTTATTCATGTGCAACCTCTTGCCCATGATTTTATGCAAACTTCCATCTAACCATCCATTATTTGCTAACAAATAATCTTAGCCACGAATTTAATCAATTATGGACCAATTCCATGCATGATCTAATTAATTCTTAAATTAATTCTGCAGAAACCGTCTGGACCGGTCGACCGTTTCGGAGGTTCGGTCGACCGTTTAGACCAGGTTTCGATCGACCGTTAATAACTCGGTCGACCGTTCGTAACAGAAATTGTTTCATCGCGATGTTCGGTCGACCGACCGATTATATTCGGTCGACCGAAAATGAACAGACGAAATCTCTGTTATCGGTGCAACATTCGGTCGACCGTTTACTGTTCACCGGTCGACCGTTGTTGCACAGTACTGCAGACTTATCAAATTTCTGTTTAACCCCTACAAAATTTGACATTTCGGGATTAGTATTAAATTCACAACTTATGTAACATATTATCCTATGTAATGATAAATCATCACACCCCATAATATTTACATCACATATGAATTTAATTTATATTCTAATTATGTTATTAATCACAACATAGTTTTGATTTTGCTTGTTCACCACATGTGTCATATTTTCTACATGAAACCCGACACACCTTATGAACTCAAAATCCCCATTTCTTGTTTCCCAGTTTTGTGGTGTGACCTATGGGAGGATCTAAACTAAGTTGGCAGTGATATTAAGAGCTTAATATCATAAGCTATAAGCGGTATCTAGCTACACATTATAGCTCCCAATTAGTTAGATGTCTTAATTCCACTCGAACCAAAACCCGATCCATTTAGTGATGGAGTGCACCACTTGTGTCCGTCCCTTGCCTCATGATATTAAGAATACACACAAAGTAGTATTGTGTCATCTTTGTATTAGTATTCATTTCTTGATATCTTTAAGCTAGTTATAAATATGTGACTTAACTCAAATCACATTATGCACATTATAACTTTGCTTTATCAAGGGGCCCACTAATATCATCACTCAATTAAGAGGGCAACGATAATCTTTTGACTAACTATCTTCTCCAACAAAAGTCATACTTAACCAACCAATGTCTTTACACTACACTTATCGATAGCTCAAGACACTAGCCTAATCAAGTATTTCTTAAGTGATCAGATATAAGTCTCATATCAAAGGACCAAGGACACAGTAAAATATTAATGACACAGAAACACATTTCTATAATATTTTACTTATTAGGTCTATTCAATATACAAAAGTAATATCTTCCTCTTTTGTGTACCCGTGTTGTCACTCACTTGTAGAGCTACAATGATCTATGACCAACACGACAATCTTAACTCGGTAATCAATGTCCCATGTTAATTACCATGATTGCGAATATCTTTTGTTTTTTGTAAACCAATATCTTTTAGAGCTCTACGGTTAAGGACCAAGAGGCTCTTCCTTAACACTTCTAAAAGACGAATAACATAAACAAGGAACAAAATGATTTCTCATTCAATTCATAATAATTGACATTTAAAAGTAAAACTTTTAGAACACACTCCTTTGAATCATGATGTCAATGATGACATTCAAGATCATGAAGGTCCAACCGAGGTTCCTTTGATTAGTGGGAGTATGAGAGAGCAACCCTTGCAAGCAATTGTGAGTTAAACTCAATCATTCTCCCCTAGTGTACGTTCCAGAATTGAACATGAACGATTCCGCAAGAAATTGTGGAAGAAGTTCAAGAAGTACACGAGAAACCAATATAACTTAGAAGGTCGACGAGGGAGAGAAAGAGGCCCGATATGTATTTGGGACTTCACGAACTCATGGTACTCGATATCGATGATCTGTCGACCTTTCAAGAAGCAATGGAAAGGAAACACTCTAGACTATGGTTTATAGCCATGGAATCCGAATTACAATCCATGTATGACAATCAAGTATGGGTCTTGGTTGACCTTTCTCAAGGAAAGAAACCCGTTCAAAACAAATGGGTTTTTAAGAGGAAGATTGACATGGATGAGAACTTGACAATCTACAAGGAGAGGTTTGTAGCGAAGGGTTTCACTCAGATTCAAGGAATTTATTATGATGAAACTTTTTCACCGGTTACCATGTTCAAGTCTATTCGGATTATGCTCGCTATTCCCCCATTTCATGATTATGAAATATGGCAAATGAATGTCAAAACAATGTGTCTTTCACGGGAACTTGGAGGAGGATCTAAAGAATAGTGAGAAAATATGAAAGCTTAAATGAACCATTTATGGATTGAAGCAAGCATCCAGGAATTGGAACAAATGCTTTGACGAAGAAGTCAAAAAGATTGGATATGTCCGAAGCAAGGAAGAACCTTGTATTTACAAGAAGGTCAGTGGGAGCTACATAGTGTTTCTGATCTTATATGTCGATGACATACTCCTCATGGGAAATTATATCCCTTTGTTAGAGCAGACGAGAAGTTCTTTGAAATCTGCATTTTCGATGAAAGATATGGGTGAGGTTCAATACATCTTGGGAATCAAGATATATAGAGATAGACCCCATAGACTCATTAGCCTAAGTCAGCGTGCATACATTGAAAAGGTCTTGGAGATGTTCAGTATGAACAATTCCAAAAAGGGCAATATGCCAATAAGTATGAGTGTGCAACTCAAGAAGTCTCAACGTGTGATATCACGTAAGGACTTGGAGTACATGAAAGACATTCCTTATGCTTTAGTAGTATGATCGATCATGTACGTGATGACTTGTGATTGACATCATATCATGCATATATTTGTGTCTTATATCCTTTATTTTTAGCCAAAGAAATCATACGTAACAAGTTTTATGTTTAAGTTTCAGGAATAAACAAGTTTCAGAAGAAGAGACTAAAAAAAGACTTAAAAGCAAGGAAAATGACTGAATTGCAGGACTTATGGACTGAGATGCAAGAGAGAAGGACCCAGATTTAAACCGAAGGGACCAATGAGCAAATCAAGAAGCTCCACACCATCATGAGGAGTATTTTGGTAATTAGATCTGGGCCCAAACATCAACAACCAAATCGGGTTCACCAACTCAAGAAATCAAGCCAAAAACAAGCCATTCAAATCCATACTCGATTCAACCAATCCAGACCTCCAATTGGCGGTCTAAATGACTCCAAATGGTTCATGGTTTAGTTGGGTGTTCGACTATGTTGTTTTATGTCCATTTATAGTATGCATTTAGTCCCATACCACGGGATTGTCCCCGGTTACCTTTATCTATGACTGTAAATACAATTCCTCCTCCTCCTTTGTATTTACCCATTGCTTGGTGGCATTCTCTCTACTTAGAGTAAGCCTTGGATCAGAACTCAAGTGAAGAAGAATGTTACTTGTAATGTGAGTCATGTAAATAAAAATATTTTTTAGTTTGTTTTAAATGTTGTCTTCTCTTTTAATTCTTGTATGCTTAGTTTAATTTCATTTTGTCTTCTTTTCTTAATGAGAGATGATGTACATATATGTTGTGAAGTTTGGATGTTTGATGAATTTTTGATTGTGTAGACTTGCATGTTTATATGTTAATCGGGGGTGTTTTAATCATCTACTTGTTGGGGGATTTTTGATGAGTTTTGTCATAAGATTCAGACACTTCCCAGGCTTAGTTTTCTCATGTTTATTGATTGAAATTTCCTGTTGAATATGCTACATGTTAGTTATGTGTTTGTATTTGTGTTTGCTTGCTTGATTGATTAAAGAAACTTTGCTTTGATGGGGTTTGCCATAAGATTTAGACACCTCCCATCCTTAGCTTTGTTCTTCACATGAGTTCATGGTTTTTGATGAGTCTTTCATATCTTTAGACACTTCTCATGCTGAGTCTAGTCTTATGCTAATTAAGTAGTAATTGTCGATACGTTGTGTGAATGGATTGATAGGTTTTGCCAAATCTTTAGACACTTCCTACGCATGAACACACACATGACCCACACACATACATACTTACATGCATCATTCATCACTTATTTCACTTCATATGTGCACACACTCCACCCTTTAGGGGTTTCCATTCCTGAATTCCAACTTGTTGTCTTAGTTAGTTTAGTTTCATTGTTGCTTGCTTTCGTCATCTTTGTTTGTTGCTGACTAGTGTGGCGTAGGATAGTTCAGTCTAGATTAGTGTAATCAACTTCTTCTCCCTCTTGCATTCAAAAGAGCCAGAGTCGACACACCTCCTTGTGGATCAACCCGTACTTGCCACCGCTTCATCGCGACCGTGTACTTGCGGTATTTTAACTGATTCAATCAACTTGCACAAGACCCGATGTCTTATATTCTTTAAGCGTGACGAGTCGTCACCAATCCAACGCATGTCCTGATCATTAGACTGCGGTCAAGAATATTTTGAGGTACCTTAACCGGACCATAGATAAGTTTCTTATTTTTATGGAGGACAAAGGGAACTAGTGGCCGATGGTACTCAGATGTGAGTTTCATGAGTGATCCATACGATAGGAGGTCTCAATCAGGATATGTCTTAATTTTGAATGGTGGAGTCGTGAGTTTGCGTAGTTGGAAGCATACCACTACGACCGACTGAACCACTACTTCAGAAGTGATGGTTGTCGCTGCAGCGAGCAAGGAAAGAGTGTGGATCAAGAGCATGGAGTAGTCCCTTCGAGCAAAGGACCGATAGAGCTATTTTGCGACAATAGTGCTTCTATCTCGCAAATCAAGGATCCTAAATCACATCACAAGGATAAGTACATGGATCACAGTACTTTGTCACTCATGATTTCATCGACGAAGACAAAGTTTTATTATTATGGGTGGACACAAACATCAACACAGCTGATCCATTCACCAAACCTTTATCCCAAGCCAAAGGCAAATTGCATTTCGAGTCCATGGGTTTGAAGAACCATGTAGAGTGGCTTGATGAGTGATATGAAAGGGTTACCCTAGTTATTGTAGTTTTATACATTGAGAATGTATGTGAAAGAAAAGTTTGATCACAAGTGGGAGATTGAAAGCAATGTGTTCTAAACGTTTTACTTTTGTATGTCTTGGAAAATAAAGTGGAAAATATAAAAAGGGAGAAGAAGTTGATTAAACTAAACTAAGCTACACAAAACTAGCAAGTAACAAACAAGGAAGATAAAAGCAAGAGGAATTGAAACTAAACTAAGTAACTATCAAAGCAAGATCAAATTCAGGAAGAAAAAGCCCCAAGGGGTGGAGTGTGTGTAGACATGTAATAAGGTGGTGAATGATGCATTCAATAAGGCACAAGTGTAGGTTGTGTTTTCATGCATAGGAAGTACCTAATGGTTGTGGCAAAACCAACCATTCCAATCACTAACCTAGTTGATTAACATGAGCATAAACAAGTTAGTTTTTAAGAACATAAACAAGCATGGGAAGTGCCAAATCATTATGGCAAAATCCATCAAGTTAAGTATTTTCTTTTAAACAAAGAAGCATACATTCACAATCATTACATATTGCATAAGATAACATTGATTCCCCTTCTTCATTACATGTATAAACATCATCTCTACCCCAAAGGGGGATGAAACTACTCACTACACATTAAACTAAGAATTGTATTAAGGAAAAAAGACATTCTACTAATTATACTAAGATTAAGAGAACAAAAGTAAGCTAACCATGCAATCATTAAAAAAGACAACATTAGAACAAACTAAGAAAAAATATTTTATTGATAACTCACATTACAAGCAACATTCTTCTCCACATAAGTTTTGCTATAAGGCTTTTCTCTAAGTTGAGAGAATGACCACCAAGCAATGCTTAGATTACAAAGGAGGAAGAATAGTTCTATTTATAAACATGAAAAAGGCAACTGGGGACAATCCACTGGTGTGAGACTAATGAAATTTCTATAAATGGATAAAAACAATATAATACACAACCACATGAAGTCAAGTCGGATCCTGACCCAACTAGACCGCCTATTGCCTGTCTAGGGCCTGAAATTGGCGGTCATGTTTGGTCGGATTCAACCCATATTTGGTTGGCATCTTCATTGCTTCAATTATCCGTGTGGGGTGCATCCAGATTGGTTGTTTGAGTCTGGGCCCGAATTTAATTGCCAAAACACTCCTCATGATGGTGTGGAGTTTCTCGGTTTGCTCTTTGGACCCTTCGGGATTACGTCTATGTCCTTCCCTCTTGCAGATGGGTCCTTGTGTATAATCGAGAGGTCCATTTTGCTTCACTTAAGTCATTTCTTCTTATGTTTCAGTCCATTTTCTCTTCTTTATTACCTAATACCTGAAATATAACAACAAACACTCGAGAAGCACAATAATGAGGTAAAATTAAGGATATCTAGCATAAATACGGTGCATGATATGCTACTAATCAATTGGCTAGCTCCGATCTCTCTAATCTTGTTTAGAGTTTGGTGAACACTTGGAGGAATTCCAAGGCCATCCGACGTGCAACTCATCTTCCTATTGGAAAAAGGGATTCGATAATCCCCGAGGTATGATCCTATCTTTGTATTTCAATATTAAATATGTTGTTATATATTGAAATACAATTAGGAATTATGTACATAACATTGTTGAAAAATATGAAAATCAATCCTAAATGCTTGTAATTTTATTAAAAATATACACAAGTATAGGGCACAAAATCTCACAGTTGGGTTGCACGTCGAATCACCTCAGAATTCCTCCAAGAGTTCACCAAACTCAAAACAAGATTAGAGGGATCGAAGTTAGTCAGTCAATCTCTAATACGAGGTTAAAATCTAACTAATTACCGCTTCAATGATCCAAAGAATTTAATCTCTTAAACACTCAATTAATAAAAGAATTTTCGGATGGAATGATTGAGAAAATATGGGGGAGAAGAATTTTTGCATTCATGCAAACAAGGAATGGATGATGGATCTATTTATAGGGTTTCTTCTAACCCGCATCATGTGCAAACCACTTACACACCCTTGTTAATCTCTCCACTAAACCACATTATGTGCAAACCACTTTGCACAAGATCTCTTGTTTATCTCTTCATGGGGAAGGAGGAGGATGTGATGGGTTGGTTGAGTAGGGTGATGGTGGGGGTGTTGGTTTGGATTTTGTGTTGGTTGAGAAGAGTTTCCTCCATTTCTTGCAACAAACTCATCTTGGGTGTTGAGCTTTGAGGTTGGTGACCATGGGTTTCTGAAGATCTCCCCAGCTTAGGTAGTGATGAGGTTTGGGAAGAAGGCGAAGCTCAGTCCGAGGTATGTCGGGCCGTTCGAGATCCTAGACCGAGTTGGAGAGGTTGCCTACCGGATTGCGTTGCCACCGCAGTTTTTGGGTCTTCACAACGTCTTGCACATATTGATGCTGAGGAAGTACGTTGCAGATCCAGCTCACGTGATTGAGATTGCAGTGCCAGAGATCCAGCAGGACTTGTCGCTTGAGGAGAGACTGGTCGAGATCGTTGATCACATGGATCACCAGATTCAAAGGAGGACCATTCCGATGGTGAAGGTCTGGTGGCAGCATCATAGTGAGCGCGAGGCCATGTGGGAGATCGAGGAGGAAGTTCAGAAGCAATACCCGGAGTTTTTTGGTGAGTTGCCTGTTTGATTTTGGGACGAAATCCTTTTAAGGTGGGTGGATTGTTATGTCCTTAACCTCTCTTAGAGGGTTAATCTCGGGTTTACGGTTGGCTTTGCATGGGGAAGTGGTGGTGCATAGTGTTATGCGTAGGGAAGGAGGAGGATGTGATGGGCTGGATAAGTAGGGTGATGGTGGGGGTGTTGGTTTGGGTTTTCTGTTGGTTAAGAAGAGTTTCGTCCTTAATTTCTTGCATCCAACTCATCTCTCTCACTCTCTTTCGTTATCCTTTTTTGGCGGCCTGTAGTGGAGGAGTCTGCTCCGGCGTGTGGCGTGAGGAGGTGGACGTGCGCGTGGCAGGGACGTGGGGCGAGGCATGCTCGAGCGCGGTGTCGAGGTTACGGGTGACGTCGAGCGATTCTCCGGCGTGCTCCGTTTCGCGTAGAGGTATGTCAGCTTAATAGTTTTGTTTTGTTGCTCACCATGTTGGTGGGGAGTGTGGTCGGTCGCGGGAGGTCGAAGACCTCGCCGGCGACGAGAAACGACGTAAAATCCTCAGCTGGCGCGGGTTGCTGTTGACCAACGGTTGATTGGTGACTTCGGGTGGTCGACCGGTTTTACTGTTTGCCGACTTTTACCAACACCGGTCGAACGATGTCGTGCGGCGGTCGACCGGTTGCATGTGTGCTGGTGGGTTGGAGGCTTTCCTGTTAGTTTTTGGTCGACCGTTCCTAGTTTTTGGTTCGATCGGAATTTAAGTGAACTTGATATTATTGCATGTTGTTGGACCGTTTGTTCATCCTGTTCGACCGTTTTATGACTCAGACTATTAGGATGACCCTGGTAGTTTTCGGTCGACCGGGACCCCTGAGTCGGTCGATCGAATAGATTTGTATCATTTTGACCAGACTCCAGATTATGACCCCGTATTCGGTCGACCGGTTTTAGATTGTTGTCCGACCGTTTGGATTTAAGTGATGCGCAATTAGTTCGACCGTTGTAGACTTTCGGTCTACCGAACCTATTGGGAACGGTCGATCGGTTAGGCTTTTTGGTCATTCGTTTGTGCACAAAACTGAATTCCTGGTCCTTGTGTCGTGTCAACTTTGTCTATGGAAACCCGTGTCCTCGTTTAGCGCGTAAGCCGGGAGGTGACGGCGGGTACATTGCTCGTGCCTGCCCAGGGATCGCCGTGTGGAAGAGTGTAGACACTTGGGTCGTGCCACCTCCATTGATGGATTGTGGTGTGACGTGTTTATGCTTGACTCTCTGTAGAGTAGCAGACCTGAGGGATCGTGGATCCCAATGCATATTGATGCATGGCTTGTGGAGCATGATGACCTTGCAGACTACGGTCTGGACTCGTCCGATGTTGTGCCAGACGTATGTTGTACCGCGAGGTTGTGCCGACGATGCTGTCGAGGTTTTTGCCGCGGATGATGGTGCCGACGATATTCTGACTTGTGGTTGTGTCGTATGATGTTCTGTCGGAGGTATGTTGTACCGCCGATGTTGTGCCGGTGATGCCACCGATGTTGTTCCGGCGATGATTCATCGATTGGCTACTATCGGGGGATATTTGGACCGACCGGGCTACGACTCCGTTGGGGTGGTGTAGACCACATGGTTACCTTGCGCTGAAGTGCAGACACTCCTCACTGATCCCTTTGGCTCGAGTAGTCACGTGTGGGGGTGCGTCGCGTACTGGCCGAGGGAGATCGTTGTTGTTGTTGGAGTGAGGTCCGGTTTTACCCTTGGAGGGGATTTATTGCATTGTAGATGTAGATATGACATGCTACTAGTATGATAGGTTCATTTACCATACTATTGCATTCATTTGGGTGAGATTGACATACGGGGTTTCTAATGTGAAACTTAGGCATTGTTGTTTGATTCATGTTTCAGGACCGCAGTAGGTTCTGTAGGGTGGTGACAGCGGGCGCACACATTTTGGGGCCAGGATCCTTTTCACACTCTTCGAGGTCGTCATGATTACCAATTTTCATTTGTTGTAGTGATGTAATCATGTCATTTGACAAACTCTGTTGTATTTGGTGCACCAACTGGTCATATTTAAGTGTAACATTTCCGTTTGGTTGTTGTTATCTTGTGATCTCTTTATTGTTTAAAATTTCCAATTTTCGACTGCTACGGGATGTTACATAACCGATCAAAGTCATTAAAGTAATAAAAATACTAAACCCTATAAAAAAATCAAAACACCCCCAATCCTCCACACACTAAAACTTGAAAATCCCACCCCTTCCCTTTCCCTCAACCCCAAACCTCGTCAGGCATACGCTCTTCAACCTCGCCGAAGTCTCCTCAACCTCACTGGTTGTGATAGTTTTCCTCATTGTCATTCGATTAGTATGATTGAAATTGTTTTTAATTCTGTCCGTTAATGTTGTTTTTTTCAATCTCGGCAAATGTTGATTTGTTGTTGCTTAACCTAATCACAAACTCTTTCCTTGTCATCCACCTACGACCCAACTGAAACCTAATCACCCTTTTTTAAATGAATTAATTTGTTGTAAAAACTAACTAATTTGATCTCCATCATTGTCTGGTTTTAAGGGATTCATTAACTCAAAAAATGATGGAGTTTTATAGGTTTTCTTGCATATCACTCCAAAATAACATAATTTTAAATTTGTCATTGTTCTTCAACTACTTTTCAAGAAGCATTAGGTGTTCATCGATGCCATTACTTTTTTTATTTTGCCACAGTTAAAATTTTCCCTTAAGGACGTCAATTTTGAATAACAATGTCAACAATATTAATATCTAATCGTAAGGTTTGCAAAATTTCCTCTAATTAACACAATAAAAAATACTGGCCATTATTTTCTTTGTTCTCACCATCTCTCCTGCGAGTCCAATCCTAAACACAAACAAACATGTCCACACTCCCTCTCTCAACCCCCATCCCCATCCCCCCACCACCTCCACGACCACATCCACTGCCTCTGCCTCACCAACCCTGCCCTCTTTCTGCCTCCACCTGACCCCACCACCATACTGATGCTATACAATTTCTTGGCAATAATTCAAAGGCAATGTTTTGACATTTTGTCATCAATAAGTAATGTACATCGACCCATGGGATTTGTTAATTTCAAGACAATCTAACAAAACTTGTGGGTTTGGTTGCCATTTTGCATGCTAATCATGTTATATCGTAATTATCAAGTTTTTGTTTTTGTTTTCATGTGCAGTCTAAAGAATGCCATAAATATACAAATGTGTTCTTTAGCATTTGACATCCATTATGATTTTTTTATTTTCGGTACCACCAACCACTTTTGTAGTTAGTTTTGATTTACTTCTTGAATCACTCTCTCCACACTTGTAATTCACGGGGTGTTAGTAGCACGAAAAGTGATTTCCAGAGTCAAACGGAAAGCAAAAGAAAATAGAATCCAGTGGAAAAATAGTTTCATTTTGACCGAATTCTGTTGTTTGTGGTTGTCTATGGGATGCACCAGAAAATAGATTATGTTGTTTGTGTCTGTCTCCGTAATCTGTTAGAAGACAGATTCTGTTGTTTGTGCTTACCATTAGAAAAATGAAAAACTGTGTTGCTGCAGTTTAATTTATAAATGAAAATCTGTCGATCTAATATCAATAATATTATAATCCAAACCACATTTTATTTATAAATGAATATGAAGAAAAAATTAACCATAAAACTGTCACTTAAATTTAACAATAAAACTATCACTTAAATTAATCATAAAAAAATCTTACACCGACAATAAAGTGCCTAAATTTAGTGGTCTTGACTTCATAATATATATGTTTTCTTGTTCTTATAACATTTATAAATGAAAATCTGTCGATCTAACATCATATTCACTCAGATGATACCTTGCACCCCGATATGGACCAGATACCCAACATCGACCAGATAAAACCAATATTTCCAAATTTTAGAAAACAGATCAATTAAAAAAAGTTAATTTTAAATCTGACTTTCTTACTTAAGTCCATTTTGTCTAGCCAATGCATCCTGTAGGATTCTAGCATCAGCAGTTGACCACTCCCAACCAACAAGAATATATGTAAACGAGATGAGGACGTCATTTCCGGGGTCGTCGGGGTCGGGGTCTTGGTTGTGGTCACCGGAGGAGAAGTCTTTGGGATCGTGGTCACCGGAGGAGAGGTCTTTAGAGTCGTGGTCGCCGGAGGAGAGGTCGTCGAGGTCGTGGTCGCCAGAAGAGGTTAGGGTTTCGGATTGGAGGGGTGAACACAGTTTCCCTCAGATTAGGAGGGTTAAGGGTGCAATGAAGGAAAAATCTTGATTTATATTTTGGAATGGAAAGGAGTCCGGTGGAAATGGCACAAACAACTCCTTCCTTTGCAGTCAAACGGAAACCCAACTACTTTCCCTTCGTTTCCTTTTCTTTCCCACCGCACTATCCCCCGCCTATTGTTCTTTTCATCCAAATGCAAAATCAATTGTTTCCCTTCTTTGCAGCCATGCTTCACTTTGGTATGAATTACATGAATACGAAATACCTTTTGCACTTTATCTTCCGTATTATAATTGGATGAATAGAGAAACAACGTTTTTGCAATTGGATATGTTTCGTCATCAATATTATAATGAGAAAGATTGTGTGAATATCTACTCATAACTCAAAACATTTGATTATTTCTTTTTTTATTTTAAATAAAGTGGAAAAATTGATTTTTTTTCCAGAACCGATCCGACCCGATTTGGTTGGTTTTGAGTTAAAGCAAAATTGAACCCGACCCGGTAGAAGTTCGGAACCAAACCAGATCGACCCAACTAATTTGGTTTGTCGATTATGTTTCGGTTATGCTCACACTCTTTTCTTATTTAGATCACATAATCTAAATCAAATGTTATGTTTCTCAATCTTCACCTATTTAAATGCAAATGGATTTGAAATAATAGTTTAACTAGTTCTAATCCTCAAGAAAGAAAAATTCTTCCAAAAAAACTTTTGATTAACAAAAGTCCACTCTAAACAACGTTTTCTCCCAAGTTCACCAATCGAAGATATATTTATCATCTAAAGTATAAAACAAAAAGCTAAAAAAGGAGAGCTACAAGGAGAAAAGGACTAATTCCTTAAGGGTTCCCAACAATCAACTAATATTAAATGTACAAGTGAAGAAGATGGTTGGAATTTCAAACATATGGAGAGTGCATTATGGAGAATCGACGTCGAAGTAGTAGCAGATAGGTCATCGGAGCCTGACAGTGCGGTTGGAGAAGCCGTAGGTTTAGGAACCACCGATTGAGACTACCTAGAAAGGAGTGATAATGTAGACGTGATTATAGGGGTTGTAGGCCTGAGGAGTGGTGAGGGGAGAGAGTGGTGGTTGGAAGTTGGTGAGGATGTAGGTTATTAGATTTTATGGTTTACAAAAATATATATTATTCAATCAAAAGAACTAAATATGTCGGTTCTTGGGTTCGTTTCGGTTCAACCTGACCCCTGGAACCGAACCAGACTCGAATTAGTAAGTTTCGGATGTTTTAATATAATTGACCCAATTTGAGTTCAAAATAATCCAATCCAATTCGACCCAATCAGTTTGGTCTGAGTTGGTTAAAGGTTTTAACCCAGCCCATGCACACCCTTAGTTGTGAAGAAAGGCCATAGATTTAGGCATTCTAGGGATCAACTATACTTACATCCAACATAATTTTGTTAACGGTGGCTGATTAGTAGCATATCATACAACACATTCATGATATATATCATTTATTTTACCCTATATTTGTACTACTCGAGTTTTTGTTTCATGCATTTCATGTTTTAAGTAATAAATAAGAAAAAAGAAGCAAAATTTCCCAAATGCAAGAAGAAACGACTGTTTTGGAATCTTTTTGGATATATTTGTAATGACCAAGGACCTGATTACAAACCCAAAAGGACTGATAGTAAAAAAATATCTTGGTTGCAAAAGTCCATAATCTCGAGTATGTGGAGAAACTATACAATTCAAACCAATTCGATTCGAGCCAATGGACCACCCCACGTGCGTCAAACAAATCTTAACCCGCTGGAGAAATGACAAGCGGATCAGGCATGTCGGATTCATCACTGACGGATGGCCTGGATCAATTTGGCTTCAAATTTCTCCAGCGGGGCGGGTATTCTAGTAGGAGCACCCGGAATAATCCAGATCTGATTTTCAACTGTCTGAATGCACCTAGATTAATCCAAACCTTCTAATCTTCTATAAATACACTTCTAACCTTTCTATGTATCTTCTTTATTCTTCTTTTCCTCAGTAGGTTAAGTTTGTTTTCTTGGTTAGTAGATCAAATGTTGGTTGTTATTTACATTCTTGTCCTGAGTAGATTTCATTTTCTTTACTTGTTCATATGTTGTTTTTATTTTTTTTGTTTTCTTTATTATGAGATGATTAATGAGTAATCTATCCCCATTGGGGGTGGAGGATGAGGTGAAGTGTGGTCGTAGTTAGATTTGTGTGATTTGATCTTAATCTTAGAGCTTCAAATGATTCCTATAGTTATTTTGATGGGTTTCTCACTCTTGACTGTGATGTGTTAATTGTCCTAATGGATCCTTATACATGCTTTGGTTAGTGGACCCACTTAATGGGGGAAATATGAGGTGACGATAAAATTTGAGTGGATGAAGTGATAACATTGACATGTAAGCATGTGGTTATCTTTTGCTTTATCTTTATTAATGTCATGTATGTTTTAATGATTGTGATAAATATTATTGCATGTAGAGACACACTTAGGATTATGGTCATTACTTGTTAATGTGTTGTTTTTACTTTGTTATTTTGTTTGTTAATGAGATGATTAGTGAGTAATTCATCCTGATTGGGGGGGGGGGGGGGGGGGGTGGAGGATGATTTGAAGTGTGGATGTAGTTCAATTTGTGTGTGTTTTAATTTAATCTTAATCTTATAGAGCTTCAAACGATATCCATGGTCATTTTGATGAGTTTCTCACTATTACCTTTGATGTGTTAATGATCATAATGGATGCTTAGCACATGCTTTGGTTAGTGGACACACTTAATGGGGAATACTGAGGTGAGAATAAGATTTGAGTGAATAAAGAGATAAGGACGACATGTGGAAGCATGTGCCCTTGTTGGCCTTATCTTGATTAATGTATTGTAGGTGTTTAATGATAATGCTAAATCTTTATTCATGTGGAGATATAGTTGGGGAAATACACTGACGGATAACTACCACCGCTGAAACTTTGTTTTGTTGTAGTGAGAGTTGATATGACACAAAATCCCAAAGCATAATAGAAATACTAATTTTGGGAGGAAGATATTTTGTTTACAGTGAAGATGCACTTAATAATGTCTGAGAGAAGGAAAGCAATAATGAAACTGAGAATAAAATCATTCAACATCTAACTCGTATATGCATCGCCTTCATTTGAGTTGTATACTATATACATTTCTATATTCAATTTATGTTGGTTATATGTAGTGATTTGAGTGACAAAGTAGCTTCGCAATTCACAATCAAACACACACAAATGAAAGTTAGTCTAATTTGTGATATTGGAGTGTTATTTGTATCTGAATGGGAGACAACATAAATGTGGAGAAGGAGAAGGTTTCAATCCTTGCTCCACTAGGGTTTTTTTTTGGTGTGTGTGTGTGTGTATAGCCAAGATGAGGGTAATACAAACAAGTATAGTTGGTATACAATCGATAAGAATGAAGGAATATACTTTTATACAAAATAATCTTCTAATTAATCTGCAGCTAGTGGGTGGCAACACGATGACACGTGAGAGCTCGGATCTGTTTTGCCAAACTTTTCCCAACAAGTTGGGTATTCAGATAGGAGCATTCCGGAGCATCTAGATCTGATTTACAACCATCAGATCATCAAATTAAATCCAATCGAGACCTTCTAATATTCTATAAATAGACTTGCAACCCTTCTATTCTCCTCACTTCTCCTTCCCTTCTTTCTGTCTCTCTCACTCTGTCTCCATTAGAGTAGAATTAATTTCTTGCTTAGTAAATTATAAGAGAAACACAAACTTGTAATCTTTTCTTCTGTAAATCAAGTTTGGATTTCTTGTTCTAACTGTTCTTGTTTTTCATTTGATACAATTTTCAATATTCCATTAATTTAGATTTCAATACTTGTTCATATGTTGTTCCACCTCTTCAACATGGTCGTGCACTTATGGTTTTAAACTACAATTTATGACAACTTCACCATTGTTGGGGAGTTAGTTGTCGATTTTGTCGTGTTTACCATTTTCGTGTATTTTTTGTTTTCTTTTTGGTGTTGATTGGATTTGTTTGCCGGAGCATTTTAGCGAAAAGGGGACACACGTGATCAAAGGAGTGCGCCAAACAAATTACAGTGCCAGAATCCCTTGTTCATCCACTTGTAGTGAATTTTAATCTACCATGGTGGATAGTTTGAGGGTTTTTGCCTAGTTTTTAGTGGTAGCATTTGTTGTTTGAACTATTTCTGCTTCACTGCATGTTAACTTATATATTACATGTTCTATGCTATTGTCAGAACACATTAAATGTGGACAGTTCCCTCTTAAGACAACCTGGGCTCTAAAACTCAAAGTAAAACACAAGTTGATTGCCATCTAGGTCATGCACCATTTGTATACCTTGTACACATTCATCTTTTTCTTTTCTTTTATCTTTTATTTGTTAATTGCTAGCACAAGGTACGTGATTTTCACTGTCATTCGTGCATCAATGCATATATTATTATGTGTAGTATTGCATCCGGACAAGTTTGAGTTGAGCTAGTTTATGAAAGGTTTGACTCACACAAGAAAGGGTGGTCATGGGGACTCTCCATCTCCTCCTCGAGCTCAGATTGAACATGAGGTTTTTTCTTTTAGGACACCATAACATAGTCAGTTTTGTTGGCTTTTTGGCCTTAATCTATATTAATTTTGATGATTAATTAAACTAATCTTAATCAATCAACCTAATCAATCAAAGTGAGCAAACACGATTACATGCATTGCATATATATTTGTATACTTGCAATCATGTTAATAGGTTGATCAAGACAATCAAGGAGATGAGCATTTGGACAAGGACATCAAGACTCAAGACTTGTAATCAAAGCTTTGGACCAAGACATGTAACTTTATATTTATTGAGTCTATAGGATTTTATGTAAACTTGAGCACTAGGATTCTGTCCCGTCATCTCTCGGTAAACCGAACCTATTTCGGTTAACCGAAATCTACCCAGTTCGGTCCACCGAACACCTATCGGCTTGCCGAATACTTCCCAACAGTGAAAGTTAGGTGTTCTCTGGAATTGCCCCTACGGAAGACCGAAACACCTTCTGTCGACCGAATAGCCCTGGATCGATTTTGGACTCTAGACTCTAGAGCCCAATTAACTTGACCAACTTCGGACGACCGTACACACTTCGGTCTACCGAATCCATATTGGCTTTAGGAGCCCAACGACTATTTAACTTGACCGTTATCAACAAAACAATTTCCCACGCATTGTCAGTGCAATTCCCGCGCTACTTCAGTCTACCGAAGTATACATGGTCAACCGAACTTGAGTAGATCAGAGCCTAAGCAGTTCTACTGTCCACCTTGGAACGGTGAACCGAATGGTCTTCGGTGAACCGAATTTAATTAGGGCTAAATAGATAAAAGCTACTGGAGGTTGGTGAACGGTGATCCGATACATAATCGGTCAACCGAGTTCATAGTTCAGACCAATGTTTCGAACTACCGTGAGGATAACGGTCGACCGAATCTGTCTCGATTTCGGGCCGAACTTAAGTCATATCTTGCTTTCTCATTGGTCCATTCACCACAAACTCCCAAACGGCTATATGAGCTTGAAGGCTTATAAATAAGACCTCATTTGGTTGCTTTGAAGATCTTGAACACTTCCTATCTATCCAATACTCAAAGCCAAATCCTCTCCATCTTCAAGCTCTCAATCCACAACACTCAAGCCTAAACTTCACCACTTGCATATCCAATTCCATATCATATCCAAGTGTGCTCAAGTATAGAGTGTTAGTTAGAGTGTGATTCAACTTCCATATTCAAGAATCAAAGAATTGTAAAAGCTTCGAGGAAGCTCCCTCTCGGGTTGTGAGAGGAGAACCACGAGCGAGGCGAGGTTGTTCGCGAGGCTCGGTGTTGTAAACAACGTTGGTCTCGGCCCAGAACGGAGATCGGTTAGTGGAACCGTAAGCGAGGCTCGGGGGATCGAGCGAGGCTTACGAGGAGGACTAGGACCCGGGTGTGGGTGCTGAACCTTTCTAAATTCCGGTGTCGACGATTTTGTGGTTTGCATTGTCTCTTCCCTCAATCCTTCGATTACTATTTTTAATTCCTCATTTATCTATCGATTAGAGGGCCATAGATCCTAATAATTGGTATCAGAGCATTAGGTTGCTAATTTCATTTACTTAATCGTAATTTAGCATGACATCTACTTCTAATCATTGGGAAAGATTATCCACATCTAAGCCACCTTTGTTTAATGGGTTAAACTATGACTATTGGAAGAAAAGAATGAGAATATATTTGCAATCAAATGATTTGAAATATTGGACATTCATATTAAACTCATACACACCTCATAATGATGATGAGATTGTATCCTAAACAAAAGCCAAAATTAAGGAAGCGGAGATGAATTCCCGCATTATGAATATCATGTATTGTGGGTTAAATGAAGGGGAATACAATAGAGTAAGAGATTGTGAAAGTGCTTATGATATTTGGCATACATTAGCAATGCATCATGAGGGTTCAACTAGATTCAAAGAAACTAGGATTAATTTGCTCATGCATAAATATGAATTATTTTGTATGCAATCCGGTGAAAACATAAGCGAGATGCACACTCGTTTCACTGAGATCATTAACTCTCTTAAAGCACTTGGCAAGGATTTTAGCAAGGGAGAAATGACTCGAAAGATTCTCCGGTCACTCACCGACGATTGGGAGGAGAAGACTACCGCCATCGAAGAAGCACAAGATCTCACCAAATTATCGGTCGAGGAGCTAATGAGTAGTCTCATGACATATGAGATACAAATGAAAGGCCGCAAGGAGAAGGGAGTCAAGAAATTCTTAGGCTACATGCCGTCGCCAATTCGATCAAAGGAGATAGTGATATCGAGGAACAATTGGCGATACAACAATTTAAGGAGTTTCTCAAAGAAGAGAAAGAAAGGAGAAAAGAGAAGAAGAAGAGCAAGAGAAAAGAGAAGAAGAAAACTCTCAAAGCAACTTGGGATAGTTCATCATCTTCATCAATTGAAGGGGAATTCGCCTCGATGTGCTTCATGGCAATAGAAGATGACGAAAGTGAGGTATCTTCTTGCTCTAGTCGTGATTCAATTGATTCAAATAATTCAAATGCATATAATGAATTGCTTGAAAATTTTGAGAGAATTTGTGAAAAGAATAAACTAGCAAGAAAGAAAATCAATGAGCTACAATCTCAAATTGAATCTACCATGAATGAGAAGAATGAATTGCTTGCTAGTCATGATAAAATTGCATTAGAGAACACTCAATTGATTGATGAAATTACAACTCTAAATGCAAAACTTTCATGTGGCGATGATATTCCAGATCTAATTGCTAAGAATGTTCAATTACAAAAGGATCTTGAAAAATTCACAAGTGGAAAGAAAATGCTTGATATGCTCATAGGGAGTCAAAAACAATCTCTAGATAAGCATGGTGTAGGCTATTATGTTAACAACTACAAAAACCATGTTATTCACACTACTATGAATGGAAAGCATTTCTTTGTGAATAAAAGTTCCTCAAGCGTTTAGGCACCTAAGACCAAAATGGTTTGGGTACCAAAGATTAATGTTAAAGGACCCAAAGTTTCGGTACCAAAATCTTCACTTGTAGGTACTTAGAGAAAGGAGAATCGATAGCGATCGACTCAAGCAACAAAAGATCGATTCCAAGCTTCAAGGAAATCATTTGGATCGAATTCATAAAGCCGTCGTCGCTATCGAAAGGAGATTGGAACCAATACAAAATCGAGGATCAAAAGTTGGGTATAAATTTCAATCCTCTCAATCGTGTCTATTTTAACATTTGGTTTTAATCTTGGGATATTACATGCTTAATTGATATCATACATCATTGCTTTTAGGCCTTAGTGATAGGGGGAGCATATAATGTTATATCATCTAATTAAAGGGGAGAATTATGAAATCCTATACCTTTACATCATATGCTTGTATTGTTTGCATTTGATTGATGTCAAAGGGGGAGAATGATAAGGATTGAGATTCTATTTACTCATACTATGCATATTGTTAGGGGGGCATCTTATACATGCATAGTTTACATATATGAAGGGGGAGCAATCATATAGAATAGAGGAGAACTTAAATTGAAACACAAGCATTAAGATATAAATTTGCCATCATAAAAAAGGGAGATTGTTGGCTTTTTGGCCTTAAGCTATATTAATTTTGATGATTAATTAAACTAATCTTAATCAATCAACCTAATCAATCAAAGTGAGCAAACACGATTACATGCATTGCATATATATTTGTATACTTGCAATCATCTTAATAGGTTGATCAAGACAATCAAGGAGATGAGCATTTGGACAAGGACATCAAGACTCAAGACTTGTAATCAAAGCTTTGGACCAAGACATGTAACTTTATATTTATTGAGTCCATAGGATTTTATGTAAACTTGAGCACTAGGATTCTATCCCGTCATCTCTTGGTAAATCGAACCTATTTCGGTTAACCCAAATCTACCCAGTTTGGTCCACCGAACACCTATCGGATAGCCGAATACTTCCCAACAGTGAAACTTAGGTGTTCTCTGGAATTGCTCTACGGAACACCGAAACACCTTCGGTCGACCGAATAGCCCTGGATCGGTTTTGGACTTTGCTTCAACGGTCGTATTCAAATCAAGATCCTAGAGCCCAATTAACTTGACCCACTTTGGACGACCGTACACACTTCGGTCTACCGAATCCATATTGGCTTTAGGAGCCCAACGGCCATTTAACTTGACCATTATCAACAAAACAATTTCCCACGCATTCTCAGCGCAATACCCACGCTACTTCGGTCTACCGAAGTATACACGGTCAACCGAACTTGAGTAAATCAGAGCCAAATAAATTCTACTGTCCACCTTGGAACGGTGAACCGAATGGACTTCGGTGAACCGAATTTAATTAGGGCTAAATAGATAAAAGCTACTAGAGGTTGGTGAATGGTGATCCGATACATAATCGGTCAACCGAGTTCATTATTCAGACCAATGTTTCGGACTACCATGACGATAACGGTCGACCGAATCTGTCTCGATTTCTGGCCGAACATAAGTCACATCTTGCTTTCTCATTGGTCCATTCACCACCAACTCCCAAACGGCTATATGAGCTTGAAGGCTTATAAATAGGACCTCATTTGGTTGCTTTGAAGATCTTGAACACTTCCTATCTATCCAATACTCAAAGCCAAATCCTCTCCATCTTCAAGCTCTCAATCCACAACACTCAAGCCTAAACTTCACCATTTGCATATCCAATTCCATATCATATCCAAGTGTGCTCAAGTATAGAGTGTTAGTTAGAGTGTGATTCAACTTCCATATTCAAGAATCAAAGAATCGTAAAAGCTTCGAGGAAGCTCCCTCTCGGGTTGTGAGAGGAGACACGAGCGAGGCGAGGTTGTTCGCGAGGCTCGGTGTTGTAAACAACGTTGGTCTCGGCCCGGAACGGAGATCGGTTAGTGGAACCGTAAGCGAGGCTCGGGGGATCGAGCGAGGCTTGCGAGGAGGACTAGGACCCGGGTGTGGGTGCCGAACCTCTCTAAACTCCGGTGTCGACGATTTTGTGGTTTGCGTTGTCTCTTCCCTTAATCCTTCGATTAGTATTTTTAATTACGTATTTATCTATCGATTAGAGAGCCAAAGATCCTAACAAGTTTGGTTACCAACTCATGGAGTTTACTCCACGACTTCCTCCTCTGACTCGGGAGGTGGAGAACATTGGTCAGGATTTAGGTAAGGGTGTACCACCACAATTGCCTCGACCGGAGCAACCGATGAGGCTGTGGGAGCGGACCCATCTTGTTCGACCCACGCACCCTTCTTGCATAGTTCTCCCGTCTGCCAACGGGAACAACTATGAAGTGAAACCTTAGTATGTGAGTTCCTCCTACATTCACTGCCAATAAGGAGGATCCATACATCATACGCAAATTCGATGAAGTATGCTCCATGTTTTGACTGCAACAACTTGATGAGGTTTCAGTTCGATAGAGGATGATTTCTTTTTCATTGAAGGATAACGCGAATGACTGGATGTACAACCTTCTAGAGAAATCGATTCGGTCTTCGGATGAATTTGTGATGGTCTTTCTGAAGAGATTCTTTCTTCAGCGGAAGACTCAGCAGTTACGACACAAAATACTCCTGTCATATTAGACAAAGGCCAAATTGTTCCATCCCATTACTGGAAAATACGGGTATTACATTGCCCAGATTATGTCAGATATTGATAATCCAACATTGTATTAGACGTACCACATCGGTCATCGAATATCCGATGTGAATGTTCGAGTTACCATGTCAGTTTAAAATTGCCCGGCGGGGTTTTAGGCATACCACGTAAATGGTCAACCCACCGACGTGGTTTTAGTCCTACCACGTAGGTGCACCAGAAACTGACGTGGTTTATGGGTATTAACCACATCGTGTTATAGGTAAACCACCATGGTAAACTCTAATTTTTTCAATAAATTGTAATATGTTGTTTTTTTAATATTTAACACAAAATCAAACATATAAACACAATGAGTTGGCCACACCCCTAGTTACCTTCCTGATCCCCATCCTTTTTTAGCTATGCTCAACCAATCAGTTTGTTTAAACCGACTAGGCCTGACCAATCAACCTGTTTAGATCGACCAACACCGACCGATCAACCTGTTCAGACCAACCTACCCCGACCGATCAACCCCGTTCAGACCGACAAGCCCTGATCAATCAACCCGTTCAGACCGACGAGACCCGAACGATCAACCCTGCCCGACCAGGCTGCCTAACCAACCTAGACCATCTTTCAAATCCAGCACTTGCTTACGAAGGTGCGATCAATGTTTCCATTTACAACTCTTTTAATTACTCTAATTAAAAGGACTCATTTTAATTAATTCCCAGAGAGCATATATCAAAGTTTTGTTTGTTTGAAACTTATAAGGCAATGGTATTTTATGGAATCGAATGTGTTGTTCTATTGATGTTGAATTGTTGTTGGTAGTTTAACTTTTAGACAAATAATAATCGAAATTTATGTTTATCTTTACTTTGCGATTGTACGTCTTGATGTATAGGAAAGTATGAATTAAAAATGGATTTTTGCTAGTTGATTGAGTTATGAGTATGATGTTGGGGTTGATGAATTTTTAGAGTTTGCCTAGAAGAATGCAAATGCTAGAAATGAGAGAAAAGTCTTATGTCCATCTAGGAATTGTTTTAACATCTTCTTACGAGATGTAAAAGAGATTAAAACTCAATTGTTCGAGAAAGGTTACGAAATATAAAGGTGATCATAGTGACCCAGGTGGAGTATGGCAATTGCAATGACCAGGTAAAGGATATGATATGAGATGTTGTCGATAATTATTGTGATAAACCTGATGTACTTGGTAGTCTACTGTCTAAAAATGAAAAGTCTTTGCATCCAGGTTGCACCGAGTTCAGAAGGTTGTCCATAGTTTTACGGTTGTATACCTTGAAAACAACAAACAATTGGAGTGATGTCAGTTTCACTGTCCTACTTAAGTTGTTGTAGGAGATTCTTCCAGATAGAAACGAACTCCTAGATCATACCTACGAGACTAAAAAGATATTGTGTCCAAAGGGGATGTAGTATGGGAAAATACATGCATGTCCTAATGATTGTATACTCTAGATATGTGAGTCTGAAAACCTACGTTATTGTCCTATTTGTAATGTCTCACTGTACAAAAAAAAGACAGCTGTTGAGAATGAAAACCTACAAGGCCCCCCTGCAAAGGTGTTGTGGTATATTCTGATAATTCCAAGGTTGAATCATTTGTTTGCATGTTTAGAGGACTCGAAGAAGCTGACATGGCATGCAGATCGAGAAACACTAAATGATTAGTTGCTTCGGCATTGAGCAGATTCTCCTCAGTGGAAGAAAATTGATTCTAACTTCCCATTAATTAGTGAGGAATCCTTAAACCTGAGACTTGGTTTGTGTACCGATGGAATGAATCCTTATGGTAATTCGAGTAGCCTTCATAGTTTGTGGAATGTTTTACTTGTTATTCACAATCTCCTACTGTGGTTAAGCATGAAATGCAAATACATCAGGTCCAAAACAACCGGGAAACGACTTCGATGTGTACTTGAGACCCTTAATTGATGAACTAAAGAAATTATGGGAAGATGGTGAGAAAGTGTGGGATGTCTATCATCGACAATCATTTACTATGCATGCTATGATCTTCTGCACAATAAATAACTTTCCTTTATATGGAAATCTATCGCGATATTCTGTGAAAGGCCACAAAACATGTCCGTGTTGTGAACAAAACATGTGATCATTGCCGCTAGTGCATAGCAGTAAGATGATGTATCTTGGTCATTGGAGATTCCTTCTTAAAAATCATCCGTAACGAAGATTGAAGAAGGCGATCAAAGGAAAATAGGAATATAACAAAGCACCCAAACAAATCAGTGCCAAACAAGTATAGGAATGTGTGAAGAACATTAAATATGGCATGATAACGATTGTCGGTGTAGAATTTTGACAAAATAATAAGCGGGAAAACGAAATTAGTTGCGCTAAAAACCACACCGACGGTATATGCACCTACGCCGATGGACTGATCTGTTGGTGTACGTTGTGACTCCTACTGATAGTATCTGTCGGTTGTGACTCCTACTGATAGTATCCGTCGGTGTATATCATATATTGCATTATGCTACACCAATGAAAAACAACTGTCAGTGTAAAGTTTGAAAGTTGACGATTTCTTAGGTAACATACACGGATGGACCGCAACCAAAGATCGACGGATGATATCCGTCGATGTAGGGCTTTATCAGAAGCAGATTTGATCGGCTCTTCCATTTCCTTTCTCTCCAACAAAAACCAAACCTAACCTACCACCACCGCTCCTCCTCCTCGTCGTTCCTCCTCCTCCGTGCCCTACTCACCGCTCCTCCTCCCCATCACTCCTCCAACAAAAATCAAACACTCTTCCTCCTCGTTCATCCTCGTTTGTGCCCTTCGCTCGCCATCGTCGCCCTTACGTCTTCGCCCCTCGCCGTACCCCTTCCCGCGTTAGGTAGCCTCCCCACTTCCTAACTCCCGTCCCCCCAAAAACTCTTACTCCCGTTCCTCCTCTGAGAACCACCACTCCACCACTTTAATCCACTCGCCAATCCCTCCTTCTACGACCACCCCGCTCCTCCCGAACCACCCCCTAACCAGCACCAACCCAATCCCATCTAGGTAGCCTCCCCACCACCACCCCAACCACAACCCCTACCTCCCCCACAACCGCCTCCTCCATTGTTACTTTTATAATCTATAGAATGAATAAATAAAACTCATTTATGAATTAAATTATTTTTTGAATGAATGAAAGTTTTGTTTTATGGATTGTTTGGTTTTGACTTAATGAATGGATGAATGGTTTCAACTTAATGAATGAATGGTTGTGTTATTGTGAATGAATTGAACACATTTAATTTTCTTTGAACAAAGAAAATTGGAAATTGGGAAGAGCCAATGGGCTCTTTTCGAGTTCTGGTAAGAATTTACACTAACGGATAACCATTGGTGTAATTAAAGTTTATTTTTAATTCACTGACAGACTTCCATTTGTGAATATCGAAGAGATATACACCGAGTGTATATATCCTTCGGTGTATATCATCTTTCGTCGAATAAAATTACTATTACTTATGGGTTTGTGCCCTTACACCGACGGACCATTGTTGGACTTAAACACCACCGGATAGTCCGTCGGTGTTCTCCCTTCGATGAAACCACCCAAAAAAATAGGCGGGAAAATTGACACAAAAAAAGTCTGACGGTAATTGTCCGCTGGTGCATATGTCAGTGTATATATACACCAACCGAAGTAACACCGACGGTGAAATATCCGTCAGTGAAATACACCGACAGTTATTGTCTGTCGGTGAAGACTAGTTCTCCTGCAGTCTCGACAAGCATTACAACTATGAAAATTGTAAGAATAGTTGGAAAAAGAAATCCATCTTTTTTGTCCTACCTCACTGGCAAACTTTAGAAGTTAGACATTGTATTGTTACCATGGATGTGGAAAAAATGTTTGTGATAATATACTGGGAAATCTTTTGAACATACTTTGTAAGAGTAAAGATAGTAATAATGTTAGGCTTGATTTAGTAGAACTTGACACACCAGCAAAACTAGCACCAGAGCATAAAGGAACCCATAAATTTTTATCACCAACTTGTTGCACACTGCCCAAAAAAGAGAAAATAACTTTTCATCAACCTCTACACGGTGTCAAAGTTCCACAATAATATTCTTTTGATATAAATAGCCTGGTTTCAATGAAAGATTTGAAACTACTTTGTTTGAAGTCTCATGATTGTCATGTATTGATCCAGCAGCTTCTGCCTATTTCTATTATATTGATATTGTCAAAGACGTGGGACACTCAATCATCAAACTTATTTTTTTCTTTAACAGAATTTGTAGCAAAGTATTTAATCCGAACTATATAGATAAGTTGTAGAATGAAGAGGTTGTTACAATATGTCAGTATTTCCCCCATTCTTTTTGATATTATGGTGCATTTGGTGGTCATCTAGTTTAAGAAAGTAAATTAGTTGGACCGTATTTCTGAAGTGGATGTATCCTTTCGAGCGGTACAATGGTGTGTTGAAAGGTCATGGTGACAATTGACAGAGGTCTGATGCCAGTATTGTTGAACGTTACATAGCACGGGAGGTTATTGAGTTTTGTAATGAGTACTTGGCTCATACAAAAAGTATTGGACTTCCTAAGAATCGTCACGAAGAGAAGGTTGATGGTAAAGGCATACGCAGTGCAAAGTTGATAAGTCCAAAGAGTGAGTATCTCTTTAAGGTGTAATTTTATGGGTTGTATAATTCTGAAGATGTTTAGCCTTTTCTAGAAAAGAACATGTCCCTAATGAAGGGAATACATCCTACATGCATGGAATGATCAACAAATAGTTAATGCTCACAATAAAACATTCATTGATTGGTTCAAGAAAACGGTATACAACAGTAACATTTTTAAGACTTTGAAGTGGTTCGCCTATATGCCTATTCTTGTTGTTACTTCTTATAGTGGTTACGATATCAATGGATACTCGTTTTACACCAAAATGAAAGACGATAAAAGTACAATGCAAAATAGGGGGCTCAATTCAGTTGTTGAATCTTTGCATATCTCTAGTTCTAAAGATAAAAATCTTATATATGCTAAGATATGATGCTATGGTCATTGAAAATATATAGGTGTTAAATTTCACCCAATTTGATGTGACAATATTTAAATAGAAGTGGGTGGACAATAACAATTACCTTCGGGCTGATGAGTTGGGATTTATTTTGGTGAACCTTAACAAACCAGGATTCAACGAAGAACATTTTATTTTGGCATCTCAAGCAAAATAGATTTTTTATATAGCAGACCCTTCTGATAATGAATGGTCAGTCATTTCGAAGGAAAACAATAAATTATTTCTCAAGAAGATGTCCATGATATTGAAGAAATTCTCCAATTTTCAATACAAGTGTCTGAATTGAAGGCAATCAATGATGATAGAAATGTTGATAACTTACTTATTCGGGAGGATCGTTGTGAAGGAATATGGATCAAAGATCCTAATAACAAAAGATGAAAAAGAAAATCTTATAGCTTAACCAAGAATTTTATTAATTTATGTTAAAAACTCATGAGCTAATTGTTTTTTTTGTTTTTTCAGGTGATTGACTCGCTCCCAAGGATAGTTTGTTGTTACACCATACACTTGTTGTATAATGACATGTTGTTGATGCATTTTCTAGTTGTTGTTACATTGGTTGTTGTTCATTGCATTTAAGATATATTGTTAAATTTGGTTTTTGGATTTGCTATTGTACCTCACCTTTTGCTTTAGTTACAATTATTGTGCCATAAATTAAAGTGAATGTGGTGCAACTTATTTTTGAATGACAGGATAAAATGAGAAATTTATAATAAACCATATTTTGACCCAAAATCAATTTTAAAAACATAACACGTCAGTTTTAACGCTAAAGTCTGACGTCACATGTCACTTTTATTTGTTTCTTTGGACCATCTTATTTTTTTCAAAAAAATAACAATCATATAAACACACACACACATATATATATGAGGTTCATGTGGCTATATGAGCATATACAGCCAGCAAGCTGTGAGTGACATGTTTTGTTATGATTTTATTGAAAAGTTTGCAATTTAATCCTTAAGTTTTTGTAAATAAAAATGCCATGTAAAAGCATGTGTGTATAGAATTGTGTCCATTTTTGTCCACGTTGTGTCTAGAATTATGTTCACTCGTGTCCAGAATTGTGACCATTCGTGTCCTGAATTGTCCAGAATTATGCCCATTCGTGTCCACATATGTCCAGAATGTGTCCAAAGTTGTCCAAATTGTCAACATTGAGTCCGGAATTGTCCAGAATTGTCCACATGCTGTCCAGAATGTGTTCAGAATTGTCTACATTGTGTCCAAAATTGTGTCCAAATTGTCCACATTGTGTCCAAAATTGTACACATTATGTCTAGAATTGTGTCCATTCGTGTCCAGATTTGTCCAGAATGTATACAGAATTGTGTCCAAAATTGTTTCCATTCATGTCCAAAATTGTGTCCATTCGTGTCCAGAATTGTCCAGAATATGTTCAGAATTGCCCATATTGTGTCGAGAGTTGTCTAAAATATGTCTAGAATTGTCCAAAATGTCCATAATTTATCTAAAATTGTCCATAATTGTGTCTAGAATGTGTCCATTAGGGTCCATATTTGTCCAGAATATGTCCAGCATTATGTCCAAAATTGTGTCCAAAATGTCCAGAATTGTGTCTAGGATTGTCCAAAACGTCCAGAATTGTCCAGAATGTATCTAAAATTATCCACATTGTGTCCATTCGTGTCTAAAATTGTCTAGAATGTGTCCTCATTGTGTCGATAACTCTTACCGAACGCATTTACGAATTATATTTTCAGTTCAAAAACTTGTCTGTTCACACATCCACTACTAGAATTCAGACATATAGCCACGGTAGATCTATCCGTCACTGCATATTCCGTGGCTAATTCAGGAATTAGCCACAGATACGTTACATATAGCCACCGAACAAACCCGACCCCCTCAGACTCAACCCTACTTATTCCAAAATCCCCAAATCACCTCCACCCCAAATCTCCTCTGTCCTTCCCGCTCACCCTCCCAAGATCCCTCCGCGACAACATCCTCCACCACATGGCCGTCCTCCACCTCCTCGACTTCAACCTCTCCTCTACCGGCGTGGCTGCTGGAGCGCTGGCTCGTCCCCTTCTCCAATTGGGTTCCCCTCGCCTTCGCTGTTTGGGCCACCATCGAGGTCAAGTTCCGACCTTTTTGCCTTTTGGGGGATTATTTCTGTTGGGTCGTGTTTGGTTTGGGGTTTGGAGGTTTCGGTTTGCTGCATTTGGGGAAAAATTTGGTTTTTGGGAATTAATTTTGAGGTTTGGGTTTGGTGCATTTGGAGGAAAAGTAGGGTTTTGGTGGAAAAGGCTTTTAGATTCGTGTAGTTCAGTTTTTTTTAGTTTGGTGGTTCAAATGGGTGTTGTTGGAAACATTTGTGAGATTGTGTGTGAAGAGATAGATGAAATTGGGTTAGATTTCGTGGGCAAACATTTGTGAGATTGGTTTAATCTTGGAGGATTGTTTGAGTTGGGTTTTGTGTTTTGGTTTTGGCTGCATTTTGTGTTGTGAGGAAAATTGTTTTTTTGGGTTTTGGAATCGTGTTTTTGGATTGGTGTTGGTGAATGAGATTTTTAAGTTTAGTGTAGCTTTGTTTGATTACTCCATTTTGGGGATTGGGTTTGTGTTTTGGATTTGTTTCGGTGCATTTGGGGTTGTGGAGAGTAAAAGATTGTGTTCTTGGTGTGTTGGAATGATATTTGTTTTTGTGATTGATTTTGGTGAAAAAGCTTTTTAGTTTACTTCGGTTTTCTTACTTTAGGTAGTTGAAATTGATGTGTTGCAAATATTTGAAATGGTATATGCTTAGATGAGTTTTTTTTGTGTTTGATTGCTTTTGGTGAAAAAGCATTTTAGTTCAGTTTAGTTAAGGACTGACTGAACTTGTGAATTTGTGTGTGAGAAGCTAAAATGAAACTGGGTTTTATTGTCACCAAGTAGATTGCTTGATGCATTTTTGAGATTCTGGGGAGAAATTTGAGTTGATTTATCTCTCGCTTTTTTATTAGAAATGCAGAATGTATTTTCCTTACTGATCTTCGATATGTATTCTTCTTTTGTAGCCCGTAATACCGGTTGAACCATGTGAATGGCTGAACAAGCTTCTAGCAGATGTTTGCCCTAAATATATGGAGCCGAGGATCTCCATGAGGTTTTCTTTAACTGTGGAGGCAAGTGCATATATTTCCGCTGATCCTAAAAATTGTTGCTTGCTTATCTACCCTACAACCATTCCTTGCCTACTGCAAATTTTTTATTGCTCATCAATGTTTGTTTTTATTTTCAAAGATGCTTGAAGAACCGGAGGCCAAAATAGATTGTGAGTTTTTTTTACCTATTATGAAGCTCTTTGGTTTTTGCAACTTTAGAATTTTGACCACAGTAATGTGAAGGTACCTTGGGCTATAGGAAAAAATAGAGTTGCAGGAGTTTTCTCTTGGGTCCTGCCCTCCTAGCTTGGGACTACAGGGAACACATTGGTATACTTCAGGTGATCAGGTTTGTTTCTAATTTATTTCAGAACTTATGTTTTCATTTAAATCTATCTTCTTTTTTCAAAAAGATGCATCTGCATTTGCTTAGAATGAATAATCTTAGTTGTGACATTGCATCTGCTTGGTTAACCATTGATAGCACTTTATGGTTATTGTTATGTACCGATAAAAAAAACTTTAACATTGTTATATACATTTTTTCCAGGTACCATATACCTGAGGAGTGACTTTATAGAAGCTAGATGTTAATTCAAAGAACCAATGGTGTCTTCAGATAATCAGATCAACAACAACCAGAGCTTAAATGGATGGCACCTGATGAAGAAGTAATTGTTATTTTTACGAACTTTGGTTTTGAGTTTTGTCTTGTGAACAAGTTGTGATTTATATTAAACTCCCAAGGTATTATAACATTTCTTGTGAATGAAAATGAGTTCAACATTGGTATTTGTCAATTTATTTGTCGATTAGGATATTGATTCAGAATGAAATATCAATTTGATTGTGGTTTACAGAGTTATATAATTGTGGATGTTGATAAATAGGAATATGTTCATGTTATTAGAATGAATCTAGATATGTTATTAGAATGAATCTAGATATGTTTATAAATATAGGTGTATTAGTGATTTATTAAATGCTGAGAATTTATATATTTTTTTCTGAGAAAAACTTTTAGCCACGAGACAAATCCGTCACTAAAGGTCTTAAAATCCGTCACTAAAGGTCTTTTCCATCCCGCCATTTCTTCCCTCCAAAAAGTATCAGTAACGGTACACATCCGTCACACAATCCGTCGCTGATACCCTATAGTGACGCCAGCAATAGCCACGGTAAAAATCCGTGGCTGTTGCTCCATAGCGACGGATACTTAGCTACAGCCACGGATAACTACCGTGGCTAAAGGGTAAAACTGTTGTAGTGATCCAAAACCCAAACCTCCCATGTCCATAATTCTCTAGTTCAAAATTTTAATATATTTCCAGAGCTCAATTGAAATATTTGGTACTCTGTTGAATATATTTCCAAAGTTAAAAGAAACTCAATAAACTGTTGCCGAACCTTATCGTGCTCACATGCAAAAGGAATCGAGCTTATCGAGCACAACAATCGCATTGGCAGATAACAATAGTTAATTGATTTAGATGATGTTTTATTGTTTGAAATTTGGAGAAGCGGTGCAAAAAAAGAAAAGGTAGCGTAAAATTAAATTTTACATTTTTAAATGTTAAAGATACATGCATAATCAGTTTTGTACTATACTTACTGTCAACCAATATATATATATATATATATATATATATATATATTAAGACAGTTTAGTCTAACTCTGACCTTGGAACCAAACACGAATTGAATTGGTTGATTCTATACAATTCCAAAACAAACCCAACTCGAGTTCAGATAAAACTTATTCCGACTCGACAAAATCAATTCAATTTGGTTCGATTTTCTTTTTACCCAATCTAATGTGGATCCTTAACTACAATTATTTAAAACTTACACAATTATTATAATACTCAATTTGTATCCTTAAGAGTCTATCTATTCTTCTTCAGATTTGGATTAGTATAATACCCAAAAATAAGTTTCTATTTTTATTTTTTTTAAAAGGTACTTCGAATCCTCATAAAAAACAAGAATGAATGTTCACATCCAAATTGGATTTAATTTCAATATCGTAAACTATTGAAGATGTTTATGCAACATTACCACACAACATTTTCGATGAAGTAGCGACGGCTGGGTTGCGCCTAAATCGCTCCCAGCTTTGTCATTCCTAATCCCCCCCCCCCCCCCCACTTAATTTAGCTTTAAGTCTACTATTGGGATATCATGGACATAGTCATTCTTTCCCTAATTTCTCCCACTTTCGGATATTATATATCTTTCCTGAAATCTATCCAAAATTTTATTAATCTTTTAATTATTTTTTAAGGTACACTAAAAAAATCTATTAACCATAGGTAGACAACAAGTGAGTTATTTACTTAAAAATCATGTTTAAAATAAAGTGTATAGTAAACATTTTGCATTTAAATTTGGGTTTTGGCCATGCGTGGTGCCCATTGAAAATTATTCTCATGCATAACAGTTAGTGTGGGACCCACATCCGTTAGGTTTACGAGGTCAAATGAGTGTGTGATCCACACTAACAAATGTGCATGTGAGTGATTTTAAATACAGAAGATGAGTATCAGTCAATACACAACATCAGTATCATGCTAATTTTGATGTTTTCGAATGGTACCCAAGAAAAAAAACCATTTAAATTTTCAAGTCAGGTTCTAGCCTAGGAAATGTATTTATTTGTTTTTGGTAAAGGGAAATGTACAATGTCTTCCTAAGAAATTTCTAGAATGACTATACACATCTTAAGTAATGTAGTTGTTTAAATAAAACTATTCTTACCGTCCATAAATAAATGAATGACAAGAATATGTACAAAAATGAACTCGTCCAATTCTTATTTAATTGGAATGGATCTAGTCCACATTTACCACTATTCAACAACCTAGCCGCAACAATAATTGAGATTGTCAACAACACGAGGGATATTACCGCCCCCTAGCTACACAACCCATCTTATTTAGGCGGTGTTTGTGCACAGAAAACCACTGCAAAATGAATTATGTGGTCAAAGAGAAACCAACAGAAAATAGAAACCACATAGGAAATTAGTTTCACTTTGACCAAGATTCTGTTGTTTGTGCAAGCAACTCGAATCCATTGGAAAATTAAAAAAATCTGAATTAATCAACTATCATTTACTGAAAATTGATATTATTTGTAAATGTTGTCTATATAAATGTATAACTTTAATTTGGAGAATATGTTGTACGTTAAAATTTAAATAGGCGTTACCCAATTTAGTTTAATTTCACTAAAAAATGTGATGTGTGAATTATATATTATATACATATTCCTTGTTGAATATCAAATTGATTAATAATAGTATTGTAGTCGTACACTTTTATTTTAGAATTTCATTTTAACAAGTCAATATGAAGTTCAAGATGTATTTTTACGTCTAATTTTTATAATCTAGTTTTATAGTATACTTTTGTTACATGCATATTGTCATTATTTTCTAAAAGCTAATTATATTGTTTAGTTTTTAAAATGATTTTAATATTTTTGTAGTTCAATTTTTATGTAATAGCAATAAATATTAAATAAGTTTAATAAACATGTACATTTTTTACAACTTTGCTGCACTTTCCATTGGTTTCCTATGAGGATATCAGAAACTGAGGAAAAATGTTTCAATACATTCTAGATGTTAGATGAAAATATAGAGAATATTTTTCTTTTCAAAGACGGTTATAAACACTAAGAAAAGTTCTGGTCAAAGAGAAACGATTTTCTTTTCTATCTATCGAGGTGCTGAACACCACATTATTATAGACAACAAAAAATGTTTCTGGAATATTCCGTAGGCATGTTCAATGATATTTATTATAAGTTTTTTTTTTCAAAATAATCATAAAAAAATAAATTGAAAAAATATAAGGCTGAGAAACTTATTTGACAAAATATGAGGCAAATAAATGACACCACTTGTATTGTTTCTATTACACTAAAATTGGCCCCACAATTGTCATTTTCAGTTTACACATTTATTGGAAATGGCATCGTTGATACCATTTCCATTATACAAAAAATGGTATCCGAGATACCGTTTTTACCTAGGATGCAAAATGGGTCCCCAGCCGCTTTCTCTACTCTTCCCAGCTCCCAATCCTAATCGTTTTCTCCCTCTCTCCGCAAAAAGGAACTCTGAAGGTTAGTTTTTGTTATGGTTTGGATTTTAGTTCCGATAATCAATGGAATGCATGTTTAGTGATGATATTGTTTAATTTGTTACGTATGATAGTAGATTGTGTACACTCACAGAAATGAGCTCTGGTACAAGATTTGTACTAATTGTTTTCGATGAGATTATTCAATTTAGAGACGACAATCAATTTCGTTACGACCCCTAATTTATCTAATCAATTTTTCCTAATCTCTACTAAATCTGCAGCGGAAACGATAATTAAACAAGTAGACAAAAGGCAATGCAAATCACAATAAAGACAACAATGTTTATAGAGGTTCGACACCCGACCCGGGTCCTACTTCCTCTCTTGCAAGCTCCTCGTTCCGCCTACGTCTTCACTATCCTATCCTCGTTCTGGCCCGGGAGATAATGCCTTTTACAACACTCCTTGCCGAGCTTGATTTCTTCTTATCATAATACGAGAAGGATGCTTCGGGCTTTCACCGAAACATTTACAATTTGCTTCGGACTTTCACCGAAACCTTTACTTCTTTGACAACAATTCGTGAGTGATTCAAACACTCCATAACTTGAGCACACTTTGAGTATGAATAAGATTTGATAACTAAAGTATGTAAGTATAAGCTCTTGAGTGTGTGGAATGTGATTTTAGGAGGGAGGATTTTTCTCTAGTGTATGTATGACTTTGGAGTAGGAGAGTTGTCTAAATAAGGTATGCGAACCTCTATTTTTAAGCTCCCAAAGGTTTATAGCCATAAGGGAAGATTTGGTTGAAGTTTGTGTAGGATACACAAAATAGAAACTTAAGTTTAGCAAATATGTCTATACCAGTCGACCGACACGGGATCAACGGTCGACCATTTCAATGATGATATTGAAACATTTGAGCCAACTTAAACTACATTCGAACCAAATGGCTATGACTTAACTTTATAGTCGAACTAAATCTGGGGGCGGTCGACTGTTAAGAGGGTTTTGGCCAGGTCAAAGGTTAATCGGTTTGAACACAAGAAGAAGGTTCGTTCGACCGAAAATAATAGGCACTTTTGGTGCACAAAATTGTCTACATCTGGTCGACCATCGTCAAGGAATCATTCGACTGGTGGCAAAAAGTATTTTAGGGGTTAGGTGTATGTATGCGAATACGACCGTTGGATAAAACGACAAGTGCAACAGTCATCCAGATAATGTGGGACAATCAGTCGACTGAAAGGTTAGAGTGGGTCGACCGGTGTAGCTAGATGAAATCACTATCGGGTAACCATTAACTGGTAGAAACGGTCAAACGGAAAACTCATTTCGGTCGACCGTTCTGCACAGACAAGCAGAGGTTTAGATTGAGTTATTTTCGACTTAAGTTTGGGTGACCTATTGAAGTCCGAATAATGTGAAATATTGTCTATGACTTCTACGATGAACCTAGTGTGTATGTATGTAAATAAGTTTTAACTCTTGTATGTGTCTTGAAATAGCATGATTACATGTCTTGACTTCATTCCATTCTTCCTTGAGTCATGGATTACCTATAGATGTTAGAACAATAAAATATATATGTCATGCATAATTGTGCTACACTACATTTGATTGTAATTAAGATTTTGTTAGTTAAATCATCAAAACACGAATTAAAGCCAAAAAGAAAACAATTTTTAATTTACACATTTATTGAAAATGGCATTGTGGATACCATTTTCATTATACAGAAAATGGTATCCAAGATACCATTTTTACCTAGGGTGAGAAATTGGTCGCCAACCCCTTCCTCCCCTCCTCCGAGCTCCCAATCCTAATCGTTTTCTCCCTCTCTCCGGCAAAAAGGAACTCTGAAGGTTAGTTTTTGTTATGGTTTGGATTTTAGATTTGATAATCAATGGAATGCATGTTTAGTGATTATATTGATTAATTTGTTACGTATGATAGTAGATTTTGTACACCGGTAGTAATGACCTACGTTACCAGATTTGTACTAATGTTTTCGATGAGATTGTTCAATTTAGAGACGAAAATCAAGAATATGAAGGTGGTTACAGACAAATAATGAATGTTACTCTTAGAATGAGATATAATGACTTGTGTGAAAATTTTGTCGAGTTTGTAATTTTCCAAAAGAATCGTTTGATCTGACGTTAACATTCAAGTGACCACCGTATGAAAAGTATAACTATGCTAATGTATTTGATGATCACAGCATGGAAGTGAAGTTATCTTCATTTGATAGTACGAAGACCGTTGTATTGTTTGTTCAGAAACAACCAAAATACTATCATACTATCCAAACAAGTCAATTGATTGAGGATTCTTAAGCGATGCCACTGACAAGTAGCCAATATGAAGCAAGGCCTTCATCCTCTATTCCTCATTCTGTATTTGAGTCATCTCATCACACACCAGTGAATATTGGTAGTTATGAATCAGACAAAGTAGAGTTACAAAATGTGCAAAGACGGGTTGAAGATGAAGACACTGATGAGACAAATGGTAGTGAAATAGAATGTCAGATGGATGTTCAGGAGATAGACATGGTTGATGTTGATAATACACCATTTCCACAGTTGTAAAACATGTTTCTTCATATGGCAGACACGGTCAATCGAGAACCTTCAGCAGCGTACATGAAGTCGTCATTAGTAATGAATTGTCGTGATTGCCAGCACTACCATACTTATGGCACTTGCCAGATATAGATCCTAATGAGAATTGAATTCAAGATTCAGGGATTGAGAATGTCGAAAACCAAATTTGTGGACTCAATGAAGTTAATAACTTTGAAGACAAACTTGGTTATTGGTTGCATAGAATTTTTTCTACAAAAGAAGATTTTGTAAATCATTTACAAGAATTGCACCTACGGAAAAGCGTCCAATTCAAAGTGTTAATGTCTAAGAAGAAGTTATTTATAACTTGTTGTTTGAAGAAAGATTGAGAATGGAGAATACATACCTCTTACAATGAAAGGAAATAATGTTTTCAAGTGAAGATATACAGATCTGAACACAATTGTAGTAACGAGAGGCATTTGTACGACCACGTGCAATGTGATGCAGGATTAATTTCCAACATGATTCTTGTTGCTATTCGAACAAATATATCACTCTTTGAGAAATTCAAGCATTATGGAAGACCAATTACATCATAGACATCAAGTATGATAAAGCTTGGTGCGCTCGAAAGAAAGCATTGGAAAACGAATATGGAGGGACGTGACATTATATCATAATTTAAGACACTTCATGACTAATATTTGCATCAAAATCCTGACACAGTAGTTGAAATTCGAACGACGATGTTAAACCCATTGAGCAGTTTCAGCGGATTTACGGTCTTTACGGCATCCATTCAAAGTTTCAAATATTGCAGACCAAAAATATTGATGACACATTTTTCAGCAAGTTTTAGGGTATTGTTCTGGTTGCCATGAGCACCGATGCGAACTCTAATTTAATTTCTTTGGCATTTGTAGTGGTTGAAAAAGTAACTTGAAGCTCATGTCAGTGGTTCTTAAGTATTTTGGCGAGCCGAGTATGCACACAAGAAAGATTGTGCATTATTACTGATCGATTTTCAGGCCTTAATAATATTGTGTAGACATTGGTTTCCTCCAAATGAGGTTATGTTCACAGATTTTGTTCAAGACAGATGAACATTAATATGATGAGACATGCTAGATGCTAGAACAAGGAATTACATAACAATTTTTGGTATACCGGTGCGACTCCTAATAAAAAACCTTCAAGATAAGAATTGTGGGATTGTTATGGCCCTAACTAATCTAATCAATTTCTCTTAAACATGCAGCAGAAACTATAATTAAAACAGTAGAAAAAGCAATGTAAACAGCAAGCCAACAAAGTGAATTAATAGAGGTTTGGCCACCCGCCTACTTCTTCTCTAGCAAGTTCCGCGAGCTCCGCCTACATCTTCACTATCCACTCCCCATTCCAGACCGGGAGAGAATGCTTTTACACTTCAAGCTCGCAAACAATCCTCGCCGAGCTTGGATCCTCTTCTCACAATCCGAGAAGAATGCTTTGGGCTTTCACCAAAACCTTTCAAACTTACTTCGGGATTTCACCGAAACCTATGCTTCGTGACAGCTGAATTGAGTGGATCAAACACTCTCTAACTTGAGCACACTTTGAGTAAGATGTGGAGTTGATCAAAGGTGTGAAGTTTAGGCTCTTGAATGTAGGATTTAAATTTTAGGAGTTGGAGGATTCACTCTAAGGTATAATTGAGTTTGATGTAGAAGAGTTGTGTAAATAAGGTGTGTGAACCTCTATTTATAAGTTCCTAAAGATTTCTATCCGTTGGGGAAGATTTGGTTGAAGTTGGTGTAAGATACACAAAACAGAAACTCAGATTAAGTAAATTTGTCCTAAACTGGTCGTCTGGTACATGATAAACAACCGATTGTTCCCTTAAAGATAATGAAACGTTCGAGCCAACTTAAGATACGGTCGAACCAATTGGGATATAACTTAAGTTATTTGTCAAACCAGGTCAGGGGTCGGTCGACCGATATAAAGGTGCATGATTATTTCAATTTGGCATTGGAGATCAATAATAAGCTTTCTAGCATTCTTGTTCTTATCACAAATGATCTCATATTGTGTAACTAAATCATGAAATGCAATTTGAAGCTCATTAAAAGTATATGAATCATGTTTAGAGCACGAGTTATCACTAGAATATGATCTAGTTGAGCAAGAATTAGATTTAGTAGAAAAAAAGTTAGAGGTTACCTCACCTTGTTCATCTTCAATGGCCATGAAGTAAATGTGAGCAACTTCTCTTCTACATTGTAGAGATGATGATCATGAAGAGTCATTCCATGTTGCCTTGTGAGTTTCCATCTCCTTCTCTTTTCTCTTGCTCATTTCTCTTCCTCTTCTTCTTTCCATTCACTCATTTTCAGTCTTCTCCTTCTCCTTTTCTTTTTCATTTTTCTCACTTCTTCTTCCTCTTCTTTCTTTCATTTCTCCCTTATCTTTCTTGAGAAACTTGAAGAAGTCTGGCTAGGACTTCAATTTCCTTATTCTTCTCTCTCCTCCTCGGTTCATCAAATTTGGTAAGCAATACCAAGGTTGGGTTCTTCTTGGAGGCTTCTTTCTCTTTTTGATGACTCATTTGGAGTTTATTAGCGATGAGGTTTCCAATTAACTCCATTTTTAGTTGGGAAATGTCATATGCTTCCTCAATTGCAACGACCTTGTCTTCCTATTCGTTGCTGAGCGACTAGAGGAACTTTCTAGCCATGTCACCCTCACTGAAATTTCTTCAAGAACTTTGAGAGAATTAGTAATATAGGTGAAGTGAGTGTTCATCTCGCTTATGTTCTCACTAGGTTGCATAGTGAAATTTTCATATTTATGCATGATTAGACTAATTCTTGTTTCTTTCATTTTACTATCTCCGTCGTGATGCATTTGAAGTCTATGCCAAATCTCATGTGCACTATCGTAGTCTCTAATCCTATTATATTCACCTTCATTCAAGCCACCATAAAGAATGTTCAATATACTATAGTTCATTTCATATTGTTTTATTTTGGCTCTAGTTAATGTGGCTAGAAATTGTGAATATCCTTAGGAGATTTGTAAGGGTTTTTGAGAAACATCCAATACTTAGATGTCACTAGAAATTAAGAATATCTTCATTCTATTATTCCAATAATCATAGTTTGACCCATTTAGTAAATCTAATCTAGTTGTGCTCAAACCCTCCACGTGATTAAGTATATGAAATTTATTTAGCACCTATGCTCTGATACCAAATGTGGGATCGTCATGACCCTAATTAATATAATCAATTTTATTTAATCTCTACTAAACATGCAATGGAAACTATAATTAAAATAGAAGAGAAAAACAATGCAAACTATAAGTTGACAAGGCAAATTTATAGAGGTTCGGTGACCCACCTATTTTATCTCTTGCAAGCTTTGCTCGACTCCGCGAGCTCCACCTATGTCCACTATCCACTCCTCATTACGGGCTGGGAGAGAACACCTTTACACTTCAAGCTCCCAAACAATCCTCGCCGAACTTGGATTCTCTTCTCACAATCCGAGAAGGATGCTTTGGGCTTTCACCGAAACCTTTATAATTTGTTTGGGGTTTTCACCGAAACCTATGCTTATTGACAACTGAATTGAGTGGATTAAACACTCTCTAAGTTGAGCACAGTTTGAGTAATATGTGAAATTGATCAAATGTGTGAAGTTTAGGCTTTTCAGTGTAGGATTGAGATTTTGGGAGTTGGAGAATTCTCTCTAACGTATAGATGAGTTTGATGTATGATAATTATGTAAATAAGGTGTGTGAACCTCTATTTATAAGCTCCTAAAAATTTCTAACTGTTGGGGAAGATTTGGTTGAAGTTTGTGTAAGATACACAAAATAGAAACTTAAATTCCGTAAATTCTTCATAAACCGGTCGACCTGTACGGGATAAACAATCGACCGTTTCCATAAAGATAAGGAAAATTGATCGAACACAATAAGAAGGTTCGTTCGACTGAAAATAACATGCACTTTTGGTGCACAAAATTGTATGCATCTGGTCGACCGCCGCAAGACATCGTTTGACCGGTGACCAAATGTATTTAGGAGTTTAGGTAGAATTATACGAATACGACCGTTATATAATACAACAAGAATAACGACCATACGAAAATGTGTACAATAGTTAACTGAAAATGCGAAATAGGTTGACCGCTGGAATTAGGTAAAACAACTATTTATAAAACTATTAATTGGTAGAAACGTTCGAACGGAAAACTCGTTTCGGTCGAGCGTTCTACACAGACAGACAAAACTTTGGTTTAAGTGATTTCCTACCTAAGTTTTGGTGACCTATTGAAGTTCAATTGATCTGAAAATTTGTGTGACTTATACAAGGAACTTAGTATCTATGTGAATAAATTTTAACTCTTGTGTGCTCAAGTTCACATAAGTTCCTAAGTCTCAAATAAAGTAAATTTACATGTCTTCAAGAAGCTTGATTACATGTCTTGATTTCATTCGAATTCTTCCTTGAGTATTGATCACTTGTAGATGTTAGCACAATATATTTTCTAGCACAACCAACGGTCGTATTCATATTATTTACACATACCCCAAAATACTTTTTCCTATCAGTCGACCGAGGACCTCGTTCGGTCGACCGAACTTAAGGTGTCTCGACAAACCCAAACTGCTTGTTGGTTTTTGGTCGACCGTGGATCTTGTTTCGGTTGACCGAATTTGATCATGTTTGTCAACCCCGTAGAGCCTGTTAGTTTTCGGTAGACCGAACCTTATACGGTGTTCGACCGTTAACGTAAGTGTACCCAAGTTATACCCTATTGCGGTCGACCGTTCCTTAACCGGTCGACCGAACCTTGGTCAAAATTGCCCAACGATCGACCGTTCTGCTCGATCCGGTCGACCGAACTCATTCAGTTTTGGGTCCTGCAATTTGTTGTCTTGTGTTTCTTCCACAAACACTTACCATCCGGTCGACCGTACTCATTCAGTTTTGGGTCTTGCAACTTGCTGTCTTGTGTTTCTTCCACAAACACTTACCAAACTTGTCCCTATGACACAATTACACAACTCTTACACTTCCGTTTGTCATATACACTTAAGAGAAAACTTCGAGTCTCCCAATCCCCAAATCTACTGTCCCAGCTTACACTTCCACACTTTACAATCAATTCCACATCTTAAGCTAAGTGTGCTCAAGTTAGAGAGTGTGTTCCACTCAACATTGTTGTTTAAGGAAGCAAGGACTTCGGTGAAATTCCAAAGTGTTCATCTAGGATTGTGAGAGAAGAATGTCAAGCTCACGAGGGTGTTCGTTGAGCTTGTTTTGTAAAACGCTTAATCTCGGCCAGGAACGAGGGAGTTCGAGTGGAGCTTGCAAGAGAGGAAGTAGGTGGGAGGCCGAACCTCTATAAAAATCATCGGGTCATTTTGTGGTTTGCTTTGTATTCTTTACTTGCTTGTTTATTTGTTTAAATTCCGCTGCATATACTTAATTGCTTAAAGACGTAGGTAATTAGCCTAAAAGTGATTAGAATTAAAGACCCTTATGATCCTACATGATGGTGCAACACTCGCACCACCAGCTACCTTGCGTGATAGCCAACCCTCTGACCATCACCCCCACCTCTCATCTCATTCAAGGACCAGGAGCATACCTGATCAGCAAGAAGGTTTCCTGAATTCAGACGAGGATGTTGTCCACCACTTCTCTTCTAGCCGCACAAGGTTGCCTTTGACGTTGCTTCACTCAGCTCGTCGGAGATCGGCCCACCAACACACCGGGGAGGAGAGGTTGGGTGGTATAACGAGAGATGTGGGTGAGTAAAGAAAAGGCTGGAGAGGGACGGATGGTGAGGGGGGTTTTGTTTGCAACAACTCTTCAACTTCCATATTCTTCATGGCTATTCAAGTCACGTCACAACATGCCAACAATGGCACCAAGCAAAGGCACCCAACAACCACGTAATAATGTGCATCAAAATCCCAAATGCACCCCTTCCAATTCCATGCCACCTAAACATGGGCTCAGTCCAAACTCGCACCATTCACCCACTCGGGTCATATTGAGTCGATCAGGCTAGCAAATGCGTACTCGCCCGGTGAGTCACACTCGATCGACTGACAAGGAACCCGATTAAAATTAAGCATACAAACATACCACAAACTCAATTAGATAATCTACGAACTAAATTATGCATAAATGAGGAGAGTGGACTTATTAATATTAACATGAGAGCGGGTCTTACATTGATATAGCTTGTTACTACTGCTACGGTGGAAAGAACGAGAGTGATGTATTTAGAAATATTGACATAAAACTATTATGTAACGTTTTGAGAGGATGAAAAATCGAAGAAGATTGTTCTGATCATGTATTAATGTATTGACTTTCACTTCAATTTATTATTATGTATTTCAGATTAAAGTTATATTTGGGACTTCCTTTAAAACTTCCTGAGTCCGCCATTGCATATAATGATACTAGAATGAAATCCGTGTTTTACACAGTGTAATTGTTTGTACGTGATTTGTTATTATTTTTTATAATCTTTTGTAAGAATTTAAGATTAATGCATGTCATATAGTTATCAGAACCGTTAAAGTAGTAATTTAACGTAGTCATACATGAGTAGTGCTTTTGTTACTTGAATTCGTTTCCATTTACAAATATCCGTGAACTTGCAAATATTCGTGATCATTTATATAATATATATTTAGGTTTAGACCATATTTACTTGAGTACCTATGTAAAACAATGATTTTATGCTTTACGAATGTAATAATAAAAATTGTACATATGCTCAATGCCAAAATTGATTGTATATTCTTGTCGTAAGGATCTATTAACGTTGACATTATGTGCTAAACAACATTAAGTTAACACTAAATAATAATGTTATTATCTTAAATTGGTTTCTACTTGAATACCAATCTAAAAAGACAATTTGGATTTGCCTATAGAATTTCAGAAATGGCATGGGTAGCATAATGTTAGTTCGTATACACCCTCCTAAACTTGCCCATCGGAAGAATTAGGCTGCAAACGCTTCAATCAAAACAGACAGTGGTCAACCTTGTATAACAAAATTCACCAGTAGAAGTGTGAAAGTAATTCCACATTATAAGATCCAAATAAAGAAATAAAAACACAGAATCCGAACACAAAAATACATGCGTATTATACCGATAATATAATGCCTTGGGTACCAATACAATATGTGAGATTTTTCACGTGCAAATTCTGAACCAAACATCGATTGCTCAACCATAGGCTCAAGATTTTTTTTATCTTGGACATGGATGCCTCCAGCGTGGACATCTTATCGGACCCACACCCGGACGACAACCTGGACAAATGCCTCCCTCTGGTCGACCTTTAACAATACCACTCACATCTCCATTGCTTCCGCTAGCACCACTCCTATCACTTGCTTGTCCTCCAGGAGCACCATATTCGTCACTTCCTTTCTCAACGCTTTTCCCTATCAAATCTCTAGCTGAAGAAGAAATGCTTATATAAAGCAACAAAACAAGGAGAACAGGGGCCATGGACTTGAATGGAACCATAATATTGTTAAACATGCAACGAAGCTTAGGGAGCCCATTGTGGTACAGTGGTTTATTTATTCGATGGATGGCGCATATCGACAATATAGATGTTTAAAAGTCAATATTTTGCTCACAACCTAGAGCATGGTGGGAACTGGGAAGAAGCGGACACATCCATGCATTTTCATTTTTTGTTGTTACTCGACTTAGTCAATTAATGTTGGCTCAACGCACCGCAATTGAACATCTCTAAGTCAAACCCTACCATTGTGATAAAAGACAAAAGAGATTTTAGCTTCGTGCACCTTAAAAATATCAATATTTAACCTTCACCATTTGATATTCTTCAACTCCTCGTGTACAGTGGCGGAACTAGTAATTTCATTGGGTGGACTTAAATTAAGAGAAAATTATCATCATAAATGTGGTTTCAAAGTTATAAGTTTTTGTTAAAAGAAGACTACATTTTCTCTTCAAAATTTTATGGTTGACCATTTGAAAGGAATGTGTTATAAAAGTTTTATTTTTATATGTTTTTTGTTATGAATTGAATGTATTGAATATTTTGTTCATTGATTAATGTACTCGCCATTTGAAAGTGTTAGGGAAGAAGTTCTTGGTCCTTAAGCGTAGAGTTCTCAAAGATAATGGTTTGCATAAATCAAAAGTAATTCACAATCATGACAACTAACATGAGACATTGATTACCGAGTTAAGATTGTCATGTAGGTTAAAAGAGATATTATAGCTTTACAAATATTTAACAACATGAGTATATAAAATAGAAAATATTTCTTTTATATATTGAATGGATCCAACGAATGAAACATTATGGAATTGGATTTCTGTCATTAATGTTTGATTGTCTTTGAATCCTAAGATATGAGACCTATATCTTTTTACATAATGAGGGTATTATATGATTATTATCAAAAGTTATCATTGAGTATAGTGATGAAGATACTAGTTGGTTATACATAATGTGTGATGGAAAAAAGTGATATGTCAAGATTATCATTGCCCCTCTTGACTTGAGTGATGATATTGCTGAGCCTCTTGATAAAGTGAAATTATAATGTGCACAATGTAACTTATGTATAGTTACATGTTTATATTAGCTTGAGATATCAAGAAATAAATATGTAATACAAAGATGACACATTTCTATTTTGTATAATATTCTCAATATGATGAGGCAAGTGATAACACAAGTGATATTACATATCACTAAATGAATCTTGTTTAGTTCGAGTGAGCAAAAACATATTTTTGTTATTTGAGTAACTACAACGTGTAACTATATACCGCTTATAGTTTATGATATAAAATATTTTATATCATTGCCAACATAATTTAGATTCTTCCATAGGTCACACCACAGAACTAGAAAACAATGAATTTGATTTTGTATTTTATATGATGTATTGAAATACATGTGATAAAATATTAAAGTCAAATGTGTCGTGATTACGACATGCTTACAATAATCAGTAAATTTATATGAGATGTAAATATATTATGGGGTATAATGTTTGACATTAGATATGATAATGTGTTGCATATTGTAATGTCGTTCATAAAATATAAAGTATAAATTTGCTAAAACTCCAAACATCTAATTTTGTTGGATATTGGTCCAAAATTTGATAATGGCAAAAGTCTGGGACTTTTCCCAATTGAGAAATGGTCGTTCGACTGACAAACGTTGTTCGACCGAAATTAGGATTTTTTCCTGTTTGAGAAACGATCAACCGTTTGGACGTGTGGCTCGACCGAAACCAGGGATTTTGGATTGTGGTGAATCCGTCGACCGGTTAGACGTGTTGTCCGACCGAAATTAACAATTTATAACCGATCGGTCGAACGGTTGGCTATTTTGGTCAACCGTTTGCGCACGGTTTTCCTGAAATAATTAGAGAATTTCTTTGATCATGGGTTGAATTTGTTCCAATTTGGTTAGAGGAGGTTATATGATGATTACGTGTCAAAATATGATTGGTTTAGAGGATCTATTAACAATGATGTGTAAGTGGGTTACACACGATGTGGAATGAAGGAAGTCCCATCAATAGGTCTCTCCTCTCTTCCTTGTTGATATAAATGCAAAAATTTCTCCTCTCCATATTTATCAACCAAACCCATCCGCAAATTCCATTGTTAGTTGAATGTTTGAAATATTAAATTCTGTGGAGCATTGAAGGGGTAATTAGCTAGATTCTAGCATTGAATTAGAGTATGGTAAACACTTGGAGGAATTTTGAAGCGATTTGACGTGCGACTCATCTTTTTATTGCTAAAAGGGATTCAATAATCCCCTAGATATTATCCAATCTACGCATTTCAATATTAAATAGTTTATGATATATATTAAAAAACAATTAGGAATTTTTTATTTTAAAATTATTGAAAAATATGAAAATCGATCCTAAATGCTTGTAATTTTTTTTAAAAATATACACTAGTATAGGGCACGACGTCCTACATTATTGGTGTATGAGAAGGTGTAGGTATTTAAAGGTAAAACACTCCTTTCCTCTCCCTCACTCTTCACTCTCTCACTCATATATCTCTCTCTCAAATTCACCTATCTCCCTCCCTTTCAATCTGGTAGTGTGTAGAGGTGTTGTGAGCAAGGAGAGAATCCAGTAAGGTGTGGATGGTGGAGAACGTGCATGGGGTTGGTGGAGAACTCGGTGTGAGGTGATCCGCTGGAGGTACGAGGAAGTGAAGTGGAGGTCATTAACGACATTTGGAGCTTCGACAAATGTGAAAGGTATGCCAAGTTCAATTAGAAGTTCACACAAGGTGTGTGAGTGGTCGTGGACGTCGTCGGAGGTCGGAGACCTCGTTGGTGAAATGGTGCAGGAAGGTTGCTGCACTGGAATGATCGACCGATGTTGTTGTTGGTCGACCGGTCGTCGTGTAAATCTTAAATTTTACCCCGTGCCGGTCGAACGATGCCTAATGGCGGTCGACTGGTTGTGCATAATGAGCGGGAGGATGAAGAGTGTGTAAATTTTTGGGTCGGATGGGAGCCTTTGCCATTCTTCCGGTTGCTTCTAAATTATGTTGGTTCCATGCCTAGACCTTCTAAACGATTGACCACCCTAGACCTTGGTTTGACCGATAACTAAATTGTACGGATGTAGTGTTCGACCAGTTTGAGTTCGGTTCAACCGGTTATGGCTTTGTGAAAACGTAGGAAAACTCTGTTATTTTCGGTCAAACGGGATCTCATTGCCATTCGACCGTTGCTTTGAATTATTTAATGTTTTCTTGGCATAGACCTTCCAAACGGTCGACCGCCCATGATCCTTTGCACTATCGTTTTGAATGTATGTTCGTTTGACTGATTGAGTTGTCGTTCAGACCATTGTTTGGTTCAACTTCTGAAAGGTCGACCATGTGACTAATTTCAGTCGATCGTTGGTACTAGAGATTGAATTTGTTACTTTCATGCTTTTTTGCTCAAGGTTGTATTCCATATCTTATGTGGTGGACCCATGGGTTCGTGGATCCCAATGTGTTGTGTTGTTATGCAACTTTGTAGGGTGATGGGACTACCAGCCTTGATGGCTACAGAGGTAATTGAATTGCCATTATGGCAGTGGAGTGTCAGCAACGTATGTGTCAGCTTGTGTGAGCAAACATGGTATCAGCTTGTGAGAGAAACCTATGAGTCAACTTATGTGAGCATACCTCCGCACTATCATATGTGGATGTTAGGGGTACCCGTGTGGGGCCTGATGTTATTGGTAGAATTATTGTTCTTTATTAACCTGGTTTAGGAAGGTTTTATGTTGTATTATAGTATGCCATGTATACTAGTATGACATGTTTCTTCTACTATACATTCATATGCATGTAGGTGTACTTGTTATAGGGGGTTTCCTTGTGAAACTCAGGCATTGTTTTATGTTCGCATTTCAGATCTTGAGCGACACTAAGTGTGTGGTGACTAAGAACGAGTGCAGAAGATTGGATCCTCTAGTCTTACTTTTGAGGTTGTTATGATTACTTGTATATGATCATTCTTGTCTTTTGATATAATCATACTTTTAAAAACTCCTGTGTAAATGATGCACTTTGTGATGTGATTGTGAGTGAATTCATCGTGTTCTTGGGTTTAAATTCTTGAGTTTTGAAATTTAAATTTTCTGTCGATTTGACGTTACAGAATTCGTATCCGTTTACAAATATCTGTGAACTTGCAAATATTCGTGAACATTTATATCATATATATTCGGGTTTGAACTATATTTACTTGAGTACCTATGTAAAACAATGAGTTTATGCTTTACGAATGTATTTATAAAAATTGTGCATACACTCAATGCCAAAATTGATTGTATATTCTTCTCGTTAGGGATCTATTAACATTAACAATATGTGCTAAACAACATTAAGTAAACACTAAATTATAATGTTATTATCTTAAATTGGTTTCTACTTGAATACCAATCTAAAAGGACAATTTGGATTTGCCTCCTAATCTTGCCCATTTGAAGAATTAGCCTGCAAATGCTTCAATCAAAACAGATAACTGTCGACCTTGTATAACCAAATTCACCAGTAGAAGTATGAAAGTAATTCCACAATATTATAAGATGCAAATAAAGAAATAGAAACACAGAGAATCCGAACACTAAAAACACAAGCATATTATACGGATAATATAATGTCTTGATAACAACACCGTATGTGAAATTTTTCACATGCAAATTCTGAACCAAACATTGACTGCTCGGCCACAGTCTTAAGATTTTTTAATCTTGGACATAGATGCCTCCAGCGTGGACATCTTATCGGACCCACACCCGGACGACAACTTGGACAAATGCCTTCGTCAGGTTGACCTTTAACAATACCACTCACATCCCCATTGCTTCCGCTATCACAACTCCTATCACTTGCTTCTCTCCAGGAGCACCATCTTCGCCACTTCCTTTCTCGACGCTTTTCCCTATCAAATCTCTAGCTGAAGAAGAAATGGTTATAAAAAGAAACAAAACAAGGAGAACAGGGGCCATGGACTTGAGTGGAACCATAATATTGTTAAACATGCAACGAAGCATAGGAGCCCAACGTGGTAGAGTGGTTTATTTATTAGATCGATGGCGAATATCCACTACATTGATGTTTAAAAGTCAACATTTTGCTCACTACTTAAAGCATGGAGGGGACAGGGAAGAAACGGACACATCACTCCATTTCATTTTTTCGTTCTTACTTAACCATCATCATAAATGTGGTTTCAAAGTTACAAGTTTTTCTTAGAAGAAGACTACATTTTTTGTTTAAAATATTATAGTTGACCATGACAAGTTCTCTTGCTTAAAAGAGTTAAAATCACATTGTTGTTTTTTTATGTTGTGACATGTAGGAAGATGGAGGAAGCCGAAAGGGTGTGTTGAATGAATGTCTTTTGGTTATGAAAATAAGATGGGGCAGGCGGCTAAATCCTGGTGCCCAAACGTCAATTAACTGGATCTTGGGTTTAGGTGAGGATAAAAAGAAAAGAAATAGAAATAAAAGAAATGAAAAGTTTAAGAGTGATAAGGTTTTCATTATTATATGGCAGTGATTAGTCTTGTTACCTCCTAACCATTTGTTAGGTCGTTAAGTTTTGCTTAGGCATGGTTTAATGCTAATGTTGGCTTTTGACTTGGGGTGCATGTGGGAGGTACGGGTGGTTTGGTGTAGGTGATTGACGTCATTTCATGCACTCATTTGTGTCTTATATCCATTATCTTTAACCTAAAAATACTACGTAACGAGTTTTATGTTTAAGTTTCAGGAATAATAGCTTTGATAAGAAAAGACTAAAAAATGACATAAAAGCAAGAAAAAAGACTAAGTTACAAGACTTATGGACTGAGGTGCAAGAGAGAAGGACCCGGATGTAAAACCAAAAGGACTAATGAGGAAATCAAGAAGCTCCACACCATTATGAGGAGTATTTTGGCAATTAGATTTAGGCTCAAACATCAACAACCAAATCGGGTTCATCAAGCCAGAAACAAACCACCGAAATCCAGACTCAATCTAAGCAATCTGGACTGCCAATTGGCGGTCCAAATTGGTCCAAATGTTTTATGGTGGAGTCGGGTTGTGTATTATGTTGTTATATGTCCATTTATAGTATGTCTTTAGTCCCATACCGGGGGATTACCCCCGGTTACCTTTTTTCATGCCTATAAATAGAACTCTTCCTCCTCATTTGTATTCACCCATTGCTTGGTGACATTCTCTCTACTTGGAGTAAAAGCCTTGAAGAAAAAACTCAAGGTGGAGAAGAATTCCACTTGCAATGTGAGTCATGTTAATAAAATAATTTTTCTTAGTTTCTTTTAATATTGTATTGTCTTTTAATTCTTGCATGCTTCTTTAGTTTAATTTCCTTTTATTTAGCTTCTTTAGTATTTCTTGTTTGTTTAGTTTAATTGTCTTTAATTAGAATGTTTAGTTTTGTTAATGTAATTTGTAGTGTAACGATTAGTGAGTAGTTCCATCCCATTTGGGGGTGGAGAAATATGTGATGTGATTATGTGATGTATTAGGTGTGTGTTATCTTAATCCTTTGAACCTTACATGATTTTCATAACCATCTAATGCGATTTCACTCTTGTCTTTGATATGCTAATGCTCTTGAATGAAACTTAGCATATGCTTAGATTAGTGGACATATTTTATGGGGAATGATGATGTGAGGATATAGATGGAATTGATAAAGGAAATATGACTTGTAGTTGCATGTACTCTTGTTGCCTTTACCTTGGTTAATGTCTTGTATGTTTTAATGATTGTGTAAATCTTATTTCATGCGGAGGCATAGTGGGGTTTGGTTTTTATACATGAGGTCATTTAGCTTCATTCCAATTATTGTCTTGTATGTTTTAATGATAATGTGTTATCTTATTTCATGTTGAGGCAAAGTTGGATTTAGTTTTATGATTTTCATGCACTACATGTTGTGATGAGCATAATTGAACACACACACATACACATATTTTTGTATTCACATTCTTTCTCTACCCACTATGGCGTTTAGTTTTATTGTTGATTTTTCAATTCCTTTCGCATTCTAGTGTAGTTTCGATCATAACTCATTTCACTCCTTTCTTTCCCACTCGCCTACGAACTAACCATAGTCGACACACCTCCCTATGGATCGACCTGTATTTGCCACCACTTCAACGCGGCCATGCACTTGTGATTAATTATAACTGAATCAATCAGTAGCATGGGTGGAGGTACGGTGGGTATGGGTAGGACTGTTGAAGAATGGTGGTCCATGCTTGATTGGTGGTTGTATGGTTTATCTTGGAGAAAACACACAACAATAACTCCATCCCAACTCACTCTCTTCTCTCCCACCCACCTCTCTCTCCCCCTCTTCTCTACTATCGGCGGTGATCGGAGGCTACCGGAGTTGCTGGCTATCGACGTGAGAAGGCAGTGCAAGGAGAGGAGCGTGGAGGTGTAGTCGACGATGGACGTGCTCCTGGAGGCGTGGTCGGCGTTAAGCTCGGTGTGACAAGGTGACGAAGGCTTGGAGGCAGCTGGAGGTGTACAGCGGCAAGGGAGTTGGATATCAGCGACAATCAGAGCCCTGGGAACTCAAAAGGTATGTCAAGTTTACATTTAACTCACACAAGGTGTGTGAGGGGGTGCTCGTCGAAGGCCTCACCGACGACGAGCGGCCAATGGGTCGTTAGAGTGGTTTGTCCTACCGGACGTCGGCTAGCTAGCTGTCCGTGCAAGGGTGGTCGCGTGGTGGCATGGCCGGCCACCCGATGTTGTCGGTTTTGTGTGGACTGCTGAACTAAGGGAGGGACTGCTGGACTAAAAGACAAGAATGTTGAACTGGACTATTTGTTTAAGGGGCGGGATTGCTAGATTGATGAACGGGATTGCGGGACTGGACTGAGGGGCGAGATTGCAAGACTGCGTGATTGGCTGCTGGACTAAGGGACTAGACTGCTGGACAACATCGTTGTCGTGAGAGCCTTGTGTCGAATGGTTCCCACATAAACCAGTGTCCTCACTTTGTGTGTGAGATGGGAGGTGACAGTAGGTGCAATGATTGCACCTGCCAAGGGACTGTCGAGCGAATGAGTGTGGGCACCTTAGCGCACGGGCCTCCATGGTGTCTTTATGCTTTTCATGCACCATATTGCATTTCATTGATACATGATTAGTAGCATATCATGCGTCATATTCCTGCTATATATTCTTTATTTTACTCCAATATTGTGCTACTCGAGTTTTTATTTGTAGTATTTCAGGAGTTAGGTAATAAACAAGAAGAAGAGAGAAATAAAGACATAAATGTAACAAGTATGGACTGATTTGAAAGGTTCTGGACCTATTTGTAATGCACAAGGACTGGATCGCAAATCTGGAAGGACCCAAGTGAAAACTGATTGAACGTTTTAATTAAACCGCAAGTGCACGATCGCGTTGAAGCGGTGGCAAATACGGGTCGTCCTCAGGGAGGTGAGCAGCCTCTCATTTGCACGAAATCAAGGCCAAAAATATGGAAGAGAGTTTGATTATGCTACGCTACGCTACACTACACTACGAAGTATGAAATGCGAAAGAAAGAAACAAACGATTAACTAAAAACTTAACTAAGAACGAAAGAAGAGTGCTGGAATTCAGAAATTAAAAACCCTTAAGGGGTGGAGTGAGTGCACACATGCAAAGAGGTGGGTGTTGAACACATTCTTTAAGCACAAATAAAGGTGGTGTTATCATGCATAGGAAGTGTCTAAATGTTATGACAAAACCTATCAATCCATTCACCATCCAAGTTGATTAACATTTACATATACAGGTTGTTTATTTCAGAATCTAAACAAGCATGAGAGGTGTCTAATTATTTTGGCAAAACTCATCAAGTTATAAATTCTATCCTAAACAAGCAAGCATACATTCATGTTTTATCAACACATTGGAAATAAAGCATTCATTCCATTCTCTAATGCATGTATGAACATTTACTCCACCCCCCAAAGGGGATGGAACTACTCACTACACATTACACTAATTATTAAACTAAGAAAGGAAAGCATATTAACTAAGCTACTAAAAAAACTAATGAAATGAAATTAACCAAAGTAAAACAAGAAACATAAAACAAACAACATAATAAAGAAATATTTATTAAAGTGACTCACATTTTAAGTAACATCCTCCTACTTTAGTGTGTGCTTCAAGGCCTCACTTCTAGTAGGAAGAATAGCCACTTAAAATATGGAGTGCCTACATTAGAAGGTGAAGAGTTCTATTTATAGCCATAGAAAAAGGCAATCCGGGACAATCCCCCGATGTGGAACTAAACAAATACTAGAAATGGACTAAATACACACTAATATGCGACCCACCAAAATCTTAGCAGATTTGGGCCAAAACAGACCGCCAATTGGCGGTCTATATGGTCCGGATCATGCTGGATTTTATTGTGAGCTTTTCTGGATGTCTTTGTTGGTCTTTGATGCATCTACTTCACTTGTTGGAGCTCCGACCCGAATAGAATTGCAAAAATACTCCCCATGATGGTGTGGAGTTTTCTATTTTGCTCTTTGGTCCTTTGGTCTTACGTTCAGGTCCTTCTCCCTTGCATCTTAGTCCCCAGATCTCACAATTCAGTCCTTTTTCCCTGCTTTTGGGTCCTTTTATGCTTCATCTCTTAAAACCTATTTAATTCTGAAAACTAAACATAAAACTCGTTACATAACATTGTTCAGGTGAAACATAATGGATATAAGATGCAAATATGAGGATGAAATTATGTCAATCAAATACCCCCACACCTAACTTTTGCTTGTCCCGAGCAAAACAAAGAAAGGAAAAACATATGAGAAAAACAAGAAATCCTAACTCACTTTCGTAGGAATCACTGTTGCACTTAGCACGTGCAACAAGCCGTTAAACCTCCTTGTCGCCAAGGAGGAGAAGTGTTGTCTCCTGACGGTTTTCAGCGGATATACCCACAAAATCCGAACAAGATGCATTAATCAATCTAGCTACACGACTCGTTGGACTCATTTTTGTCGATCATGGGACACGGTAATACTACGGGTTGACTCTATATGGGTAATCAGTCCACACACCTAGCCTAATGAACCATTTGTGAAAGTTAGTTAAGGACTTAAGTGAAAGACATGGGCAACCTTAACTTCAGAATGTGATACAATGTGTAAAGTCCATTTTGGTTCTTATTTGACTCTTTTTTTTCTTTTTTTTTCTTTTTTCTTTTTCTTTGGAGCAGTTTATTGGTTGGTATTTGATTCTCCCAGGGTCAGGTTTCATGCATAATTGCCTATGAGGACTTACATTATCACGTACACCTTCCCCCAAATCTCCACATAGGTAGATCCCTACCACCCGTGTAACGGGAGTTCGGTCGGTGCATCCCAAGTCTGATGACTCGAAAGCACTAGGCACAAAGTCCCCTCAGACCTACTTTCCCGAGTGATAGGAGCCGTGCGAGAAGAGAGAACACCACTTATTTATTTATCTACATGGGAACCAAAACCCCTACACTTAAGTTTCACAAAAAGAGATTAAGGGCCATTGACTACGACAAACTTCATTATACTAACAGACACGAATTATTGACTCATTAGGTTCAGGGTGGACTTCTTTAAATGTTTGAGTACTGAAACCCTATGATTACACGCCTCGTGAGGGAAAACCGGGGTGCATCCTAATGACTCGATAAAACCTAAAGCCAGTAAACTAGATATCCTAATGCATCAAGTTCAAGACAATTTTGGGAGCTTTCTTTTTACTTTGCCTCTCAACGGTTTTTGCACAAGCTAAACACACGCAAAACCCACAAAAACAATTTTTTTCGCAAACACATGAAGATTTTGAAAGAAATGTGAAAATTTTAAAGCACTAGGCAAGCAAAAGAAGACAAGTCACCTAAGGATCCTGACAAGCAGATATAACGATATTAAATGCAGCACACTAACATGACCCTAGCAGTACAAACAAAAGAAAACAAACTCAAAGGAAAATGACTCGACTATGTACACACGTAAAGTACCCCCCACACCTACTTCATGCATTGTCCTCAATGAATGTGAACAAGATACTACATGGATTTATGCATGAAAAATGAAAGATCTCACCAACATAAAGCGCAAAAGGAAGTTCGTGGTTATAGTGATGGACACAAACCCGAATTCCCTCAAAACCTGTGAGATACTGAAGAATGGAGACAAATACGTGAATAAATGGGGACCAAGTACACAAGGGTTAGGGCCCACAACAATCAGTGCTCACTCATGGAGTCTTTTATTACTCTCTTTTTTTTCTTTTTTTTTGATTTTTTAACATGATATATACAGCAACAACAATATTCTCATAATCATTTGGTCAAGGAACATCAAATGAGAAAATCAAGTCATGAGGACCAGAGACTTGCCGAGATGGGCAAACTTCACCGGTACTCTGAGGTGTCATGAGGGGTGAAAGGTCAAAGCTGAAAGGCTCGAACCCCTCATGATATTGGTTGGGTGTGGGCAACAAAGAATGAAGTTGTGTTGCCTCACTAGGGTTTAGTTTCTCATCGAACAAAACCCTCCAACCAATAGGTGGGTGCATCAGAATGAGTTCCTCAAGCTCATTCGATGGATGCAGCAGACCTGCATCACTAAGAATGGGGCTTCTCCCCAAGTTATCCAACAAGGACCTCCCACCATCATTTATATCAACAAGCATAAGCTCGGTCGTAGGTGGGTCCTTGTTGGAGTCAATATGAAGCTCAAATGGCTCAATGGCCATGGGACATGAGGTAGAGACACCTTCTGGTATAGGCATATGATGGGGTGTCTCACTCTCACTAGTACTCTCAACTGAATCATGCAACGAACACTCCTTTTGGACATTTATGTTTGATGCCAGCTCACTCTGTTGCATTGGAAAGACAGGCAATGAGTTTTCGTTGGGCCCACAAACATTTTCAATGGGTTGAATTGGTGTTAGGAGTGTTCGTTGATTTTGTGGTGCTTTCTCCAATTGGCGGATGAGATTTAGATTTAAAGGTTGATTGATGAGAATTAAATTTATACCGCAAGTACACGGTGTCAATGAAGACGTGGCAAATACGGGTCGAACACAAGGAGGGAGAGATTTGTTATTTTCGTGATTTTCGATTAAGGAGAAGAAGGAGAGAAGAAATAATTGGGTTTTGAGATTTTTGGATTTTAATTATCTAAAGCAAGAAACAAGAACAATTAAAATTAAAACAAGAACAAAGATGTGAATTCCGTCGGGTGGAGGTTTAGATTTAAGGTTTAGATTAGAGAATTTAGAAACTTATAATAAATCATATTAGTTATAAAGCATTACATGATAAATGATTTAACATAAACTCAAGTAATCAAAATATACTAACACGAAATTAAAATAATAACATTCATTCATCTTCTCTTCACCCTAATCCGTCACCTCCACCCTTTGGAAGGAGTTAGAAACTCATAGAGGGAGGAAGAAGGGGTCCTTGAGACATTACAAAAGAAAACTAAAAGTAAGAAATAAAAGACAGAATTTTATTAATGAAAAGAAGAATACAAAACTAAGGTTAAGAATAAAAACTAACACCAAAGACTAAGGACCCTTCTAACATCGTTCTCGGGTCTATTTATAGTTGCTACAAGGGATCTAGGTATACTATTGGAAAGTACACGTGTCCAGACACGACTGGACGAAATTGGAGCACACGGATCGACTAGGGGGCGGCGGAATCGCCGCATGGTGTGTGTGATCTGCGGCGGAATCGCCGCACATCATGCTCTGATTTGGTCCAGATTTTGGTTGAATGTTTATGGTATGATTTGATCCTCCTTTACGCGTCTGGATTGATTCTTTCAATTCTTTTGAGCTCCGGATTAATTCCTTCACATATTTGGAGATATACATTGATTTTTCTATATATTTTCTCCAAGAGAATAAAGGCTACTCGTGATTTGCAATTAGGTCCTTGACTTTTTGCAGTTAAGTCCCCGGCTACTTTTGTGCTTAAGTCCTTGTTCTTTTTGCAATTAGGACTTGAATGCTTCTATGCTTGGATACATTTCCATTCGTAACCTGATAATCTTGAACTTGGTCTTTATGATAGAAATGAGTCTTTTGCATGCGTTTATGCTCGGGATGTGGGTACATTGCATTCAGGTCCCTGTATTCTGTAAATAAGACTAAACACATACCTTAGTAGCATTTATTGATGTAAAAGTAATCTAAATGAAAGACATATGATGCAATGTATGCAATGCATCATTGATCCATGGGCTCCTGTTGCCTACCAGAGTTGAACACATGAAACTCGGCAGTCATGTTACCGAATGAGAGCTTCATGAGACCATTTCTACAATTAATTAAGGCATTGGAAGTTGCTAGAAATGGTCTACCCAAAATCAAAGGTATTTGAGAGTGGGTGTTCGCAACAGGATTGGTATCGAGGACAACAAAATCGACTGGAAATATAAAATCTCCAACTTTGATAAGCACGTCCTCGATAATCCCCTTTGGAATATGAATAGATCTATCCGCCAGTTGGAGGGTGATCTTAGTTGGTTTCAATTCTCCTAAATTTAACTGTTGATAAACAGAAAATGGGAGGAGGTTGACCGCTGATCCTAAATCAAGTAAAATATTACTCATGCTAGTGTCCCCTATCGTACACTGAATAGTAGGACACCCAGGGTCCTTGTATTTTGTGTAGGCGGGATTGGACAAAAGTGAGGTTACATTTGCAGCCAAGAATGCTTTCTTAGGAACATTGGTCTTCCTCTTGGTTGTGCAGAGATCCTTCAACACTTTGGCATATTGAGGTATTTGTTGGATGACATCCAACAAGGGGATGTTAACCTTCACTTGCTTAAACACCTCTAATATCTTGTCCATTTTGTCACTCTGCTTTTTGGTTAACCTACTTGGATAAGGAGCTTTTGGCACGTAGGTTTTCTGCGGTGCCTGAGAAGGAAGCCTTGGTGTATTACCCTCACCCTCAACCTCTTCTTTACCACCATTCCCCCTAAGGGGCTGCATAGATGGTGGTGGTGGTGGCAAGGAAATGTGATTGTCAACCTGCTTTCCATTCCTTAAGGTCACAATGAAATTGACAAGGTACACAGGTTCCTCCACATGGTTCACTTGCCTCCCCCGAGGTACCACATTCTCATTTTGCATGTGTTGTTGCTGGTACATGCGGGGGTTAGCCTCAGGCTGGCTAGGAAAAGACCCTCTCTCTCTCTTTCATGTACAGACTGAGCCAATTGGCATATCTGAAGCTCTAGAGATTTGATGGTCTGCTGATTTGAAGTGAGAAGTTGACTTGTGGTTGACATAAAATATTTAATTGAGTTTTCAAGTCCACGAGTCAAGGTCTCAAGAGAATTGAATCGGGTTTCCATATTATTGGAATTTGGGAAACCTGATTGATTGGTGATTGGAGCTTGGGGTGGCTGATAAGATTGTGCATGCATGGGAGGTTGGTATGATTGGTTAGGTGGTCGAGAGGAGTTTGAAGGACCACCTGGGGCATTATTTTGGTTCCATGAAAAATTGGGGTGGTTCCTCCATCCAGGATTATAAGATGATGAGTATGGGTCATTCCTAGCTCTGTCATAGATGGCGTTGACATGTTCCATCTCAGGAGGAATGGACGCACACTCTCTTTCTACATGACCTATCCTACCACATGAATAACAGGGAACTGGACCAGATGTGGACATGTGAGGTGCACCTTGTTGGTTTCGGAGCTCAATCGAATCCATACGGCACATTAAGGCCGCCATGCGTGCCTCGGTGGCAGTAGTGGTATCGATAGCAAATGCGGCACCCGATCTAGTCGAGTTTGCATTCGCGATCCTCGCTCCTATGCTGGATGATGCAGGTGGTTCCTTTACACTCTCCCATTGCATTGTTTTCTCAGCAAGGTCTTCTAGGAAAGCCCATGCCTCCCGTTCATCCTTTCCTAAGAACTCTCCTTGACACATGGACTCAAGGAGCGTTCGGGACGGGATGTGAAGACCCTCGTAAACAATCTGACGCAGGCGCCACAACTCGATGCCATGGTGAGGGCATGAGGATAGTAGCTCCTTGAACCTCTCTAGATATGCATGAAATGTTTTGGTCTCAAGTTGTTAGAACGAATTGATTTCGTTCCTCAATTTTTGAGTCCAATGATTTGGAAAGTATTTCTTGAGAAATGCAGATTGAAACTCATCCCAAGTCCTAAAGGCATTCGCCTGGTTGCTGTACAACCACTTCTTGGCGTCATCCTTCAGCGCAAAGGGGACAAGCCTAAGATGGAAAGGGTGATGAAATCCCCCACCTTATCTTTTATGGGACAACCCCTCCTTAGTAGCGTTATGGAGTCTAAATCTAACAATCAACTCTCCAAACAAACGCTCAACTCACACTTGTTTCAATGTACTTCCTACTAACTAATGCATGTTCATACGAAATGCATGAATGAGAGTAGAAGGTGCGTACCTCACGCCAGCACTCAGCAACTGAAAATAAAGCTAAAATGAAAGACAATCTATATGCCTAAGTCACATACATGATGCATGACCTAAACAAAAAGAATGCCTAATCTTTTGCTTTGGGTTTTAGGGTCCAAGTTGCTTAAAGGAGGTTTCATTATTGATCTGGGAACAAACTATAAGTCAAAACATGCCAAATGAAGTCCCAGATCACTATATCAGTTATGCAAACAGACCAAAGAAATGAGAGAGCAAACAGAGGTTACCAGACCACCAATTGGCGGTCTTAGGCCGCTGATTGGCAGTCTACAGTGCCCAGCTTGCCTCAAAATTTCTCCAGGTGTTCCTCCTGGCGACTCCAAGTCTCCTGAAACAAAGAAAAACTACAAAACACAAATTAAATCCACTCGAATCGTCCAAACAAGAGCCTGGACTGGCACCTCCCCGGCAACGGCGCCAAAAACTTGATTGAACGTTTTAATTAAACCGCAAGTGCACGACCGTGTTGAAGCGGTAGCAAATACGGGTCGTCCTCAGGGAGGTGAGCAGCCTCTCGGTTGCACGAAATCAAGTGGCAAAAATATGGAAGAGTGTTTGATTATGCTACGCTACGCTACACTACACTACGAAGTATGAAATGCGAAAGAAAGAAACAAACGATTAACTAAAAACTTAACTAAGAACGAAAGAAGAGTGCTGGAATTCAGAAATGGAAAACCCTTAAGGGGTGGAGTGAGTGCACACATGCAAAGAGGTGGGTGTTGAACACATTCTTTAAGCACAAATAAAGGTGGTGTTATCATGCATAGGAAGTGTCTAAATGTTATGGCAAAACCTATCAATCCATTCACCATCGAAGTTGATTAACATTTACATATACAGGTTATTTATTTCAGAATCTAAACAAGCATGAGAGGTGTCTAATTATTTTGGCAAAACTCATCAAGTTATAAATTCTATCCTAAACAAGCAAGCATACATTCATGTTTTATCAACACATTGGAAATAAAGCATTCATTCCATTCTCTAATGCATGTATGAACATTTACTCCACCCCCCAAAGGGGATGGAACTACTCACTACACATTACACTAATTATTAAACTAAGAAAGGAAAGCATATTAACTAAGCTACTAAAAAAACTAATGAAATGAAATTAACCAAAGTAAAACAAGAAACATAAAACAAACAACATAATAAAGAAACATTTATTAAAGTGACTCACATTTTAAGTAGCATCTTCCTACTTTAGTGTGTGCTTCAAGGCCTCACTTCTAGTAGATAGAATAACCACTTAAAATATGGAGTGCCTACATTAGAAGGTGAAGAGTTCTATTTATAGCCATAGAAAAAGGCAATCCGGGACAATCCCCCGATGTGGGACTAAACAAATACCAGAAATGGACTAAATACGCACTAATACGCGACCCACCAAAATCATTGCAGATTTGGGCCAAAACAGACCGCCAATTAGCGGTCTTGGACAGCCAATTAGCGGTTTATATGGTCCGGATCACGCTGGATTTTATTGTGGGCTTTTCTGGATGTCTTTGTTGGTCTTTGATGCATCTACTTCACTTGTTGGAGCTCCGACCCAAATAGAATTGCCAAAATACACCCATGATGGTGTGGAGTTTTCTATTTTGCTCTTTGGTCCTTTGGTCTTACGTTCAGGTCCTTCTCCCTTGCATCTTAGTCTTCAGATCTCACAATTCAGTGTTTTTCCCAACTTTTGGTTCCTTTTATGCTTCATCTCTTCAAACCTATTTATTCCCGAAAACTAAACATAAAACTCGTTACATAGCATTGTTTAGGTGATAGATAATGGATATAAGATGCAAATATGAGCATGAAATGATGTCAATCAAAAACCAAGAGGAACCTGATTGTGAAGTACAAAATATGGTGACATGACTTGAATAAGATCAGTATTTCGCCAATTAAACTCAAAGTGATTTGAACCAGCATACCAAGAGTTCACCCTACGTGTCAATTGAAGAAAGAAAGCAGTACACAAAATTCCAACCCGATCGGATCTATTTGATCCGCCACTGGCAGATCAAATATGTAACGTCCTCAAACACAGCGGAAAATTTCAAATTTAAATCATACAATGAACGAGGACATTACGAAAAGAAATACACACACTAGTGCACCAACATATAATATATATATGTGAACGAGTTTACAAAAGAATGTGATTACATCAAAAGATCATATACATGAAATATACACAAGTAATCACAACCACCTCAAAATATAGGGAAACATGATCAGGTCTCGAGCGCTCCCTCCGCCGTCGCCACCCACCTAACGTCGCTCTCAGCCTGAAAGCAGACAATGAATGCCTGAGTTTCCAGGAGGAAACCCAGTATGCCAAACCCTAACACATATATGGACAGAATGAAATGTACAAAGAAACGTAAAACACCACAACTGATACACCCGCTAAGTTCCCGGGACCTCTCTCCCGGCCATAGCCCAACTACACGGGTCTCAAGGGTCCTCTCACCCCAACCCACCAACACACGTGCACACAAGGCACCGCCGGTCCAAATCACGGCCAAACAACCCCCTCATTGCCTCAGTGTTACCGGAGCCACGGTTTTGCATCATTCGCCGGAGCCACGGCTTTGCCTCATTCGCCGGAGCCACGACCACAATATCACAATCCATCTCCACGTGTCACTACTAATTGCTATAGGGCCGGAATGTCTGTGCCGTTGCCCCAAAAGGGCCGGAGACCCGTTGCCTTCTAGCCAATCAATAGCAACACACACAAAAACAGTGCAAAACGGTCGAACGAAAACTGGCTTCCGGTCGACCGATCCTCACCCAGAGAACTGGCCCAACCGAAAAACCCGCCAAACGGTCGACCGACAAAGGGGTCCCGGTCGACCGAAAAGCACCAGTAGAAATCCATTTTCGCAATCAACAGTAAAACGGTTGAACAACCGAACCCTATCGGTTGACCGAAAATAACCAGTAGAACTCACCCAGAGTCCTCACATCACGGTCGACCGAAACCACACTTCCGGTCGACCGGCCATTAAGTTAACTTAAACGTCGGTCGAACGAGTCAAACAGGCGGTCGACCGTTTAGATGGTCAACGCCCCAACCGACATACAACAATACTTTCGTTAGACCGGCAAACGGGTCCCGTTCGACCGAAAATACACAGGACATCTTTCTCTCGCTAAAATTGCAACAATCGGTCGACCGCCCAAAGGGCATCGTTCGACCGGTGCGAGGGATTCGCCCAAAAATACACTACAACCGGTCGACTGAACCAAAACCACGGTCGACTGTTTATAGTTCAGAAACGGCTGTGCAGGTCCGACGAGCCCGAAACGGCCTACCGTCGACCGCTCCCACTCCCACACTAACAATAGGTGAGCTTGAAAGCAAGTTTGACATACCTTAAGGCTTGAAGAAGCCTTTGAAGAAACAACGGCGAGCTCCTCCACGAAAAGGCTCTGACTCCGACGAACTTCCGATCAACTCAACTCGGCAGCAACCCGAGCTCCTTCGGCGACTCCAACTCCACGCACGACGCCGGCTCTTCCACTGTCGAGAGAGAGACGAGTTTAGAGGGAGAGAGAGTGAATGAGAGAGAGGAGATCGTGAGAAAGAGAGAGAGAGAGTAAAACCAACCTTTATATACAAATCTCCCACTCGATCTCAGCCGTCCATCTCAAACCATCACTAATCCTCCCCTAAACACAATTAAGAACAGTAAGCAAGGTTAGGATATAACAATCCACCCTCCTTAAAAGAATTTTGCCCACGATATTAAATCCAGTGCTTACCAAACAGCTCCAGATACGACCTCCGGACTTCCTCCTCAACCTCCCAAGTAGCCTCTCGCTCAGTGTGATGCTGCCATCTGACCTTAACCATAGGAATCGTCCTCATCCTGAGCTGGTGCTCCATCCGATCCACAATCTCAACCGGTCTCTCCTCGAGAGACAAATCCTGCTGGATTTCTGGGACCACAATCTGAATCACATGAGAAGGATCTGACACGTACTTCCTCAGCATCGAAACGTGGAAGACGTTATGAAGAACAGAAAACTGTGGCGGCAACGCAATCCGGTAGGCGACCTCTCCAACTCGGTCCAAAATCTCGAACGGCCCAATGTACCTCGGACTGAGCTTCCCTTTCTTCCCGAATCTCATCACCCCACGTGACGGTGAAATCTTCAGAAAGACATGATCACCAACCTCAAAAGTCAACACTTGCCTACGCCGATCCGCATAGCTCTTCTGCCTGCTCTGAGCTGTCGCTAGTCGCTGCCTGATCACATCAACCTTTTCAGCATACGTCTGTATAATCTCAGGCCCGACTAACTGCCTCTCGCCTACCTCACTCCAGCACACCGGTGATCTGCACGGCCTCCCGTACAAAGCCTCGTACGTCGCCATCCCAATACTCGTATGGTAGCTGTTGTTGTAGGCGAACTCGATCAACGGCAAGTGCTCATCCCAGTGCCCTGCCCAATCCAGAGTGCACGCTCTCAGCATGTCCTCTAACGTCTGAATGGTCCTCTCTGACTGACCGTCTGTCTGCGGGTGAAATGTTGTACTAAACTTCAGACGAGTACCCAGAGCCTGCTGCAAACTCCCCCAGAATCTGGAAGTGAACCTCGGATCTCGATCTGAAATGATACTCACTGGCACCCCATGCAGTCTGACGATCTCCTCAATATACAATCTCGCAAGACCCTCCAAAGGTAGAGTAGTCCGGATGGCCAGAAAATGTGCCGATTTGGTCAGTCGATCGACTATAACCCAAATCGCGTCATGAGAGCTCCTCGTCTTCGGCAACCCGGTGACGAAATCCATCGTCACGTGCTCCCACTTCCACTCAGGTAGCTCTATACTCTGCATCGGTCCCGCTGGTCTCTGGTGCTCGATCTTCACCTGCTGGCAAACCAAACACCTAGCCACAAAATCAGCCACATCACGCTTCATCCCTCGCCTCCAGAAGTTCCGCTGCAGATCCTTATACATCTTCGTACTCCCCGGGTGAATGGAATATCTGGCTCGGTGTGCCTCCTCCATGATGTCATCTCTCAGCGTATCGACCTTCGGAACCCAGATCCGACTCCTGAACCTCAGACCTCCATCCACTCCCACAGTGAAGTCTGACCCATCTCTGGCAGCTGACTGTAGCAGACTAGTCAAATCCTCATCCCTGTGTTGAGCCTGGACAACTCGACGGACGGTCTGCGGCTCCACTCGAAGACCCGCAATCACTGCTCCCCCCGAGCTCTCGGTGAACGGCCTCCACTCTGACAATGTCTCGAGTAGGCTCCACTCTCCTGCTCAGCGCGTCTGCAACTGAATTCGCCTTCCCCGGATGATAGGAGATGGTGAAATCAAAATCCTTAATCAGCTCAAGCCACCTGCGCTGCCTCATATTCAGCTCCTTCTGTGAAAACAGGTACTTCAGACTCTGATGATCCGTGAAGACTTCGAACCGCTCACCATACAAATAGTGACGCCGAATCTTCAGAGCATGAACCACGGCTGCCAACTCTAGATCGTGAGTGGGTTAATTCTTCTCGTGCACCTTCATCTGCCTCGAAGCATACGCCACCACCTGCCCGTGCTGCATCAGTACACAGCCCAAACCAACACCTGAGGCGTCGCTGTAAATCACATAACCTCCGCTACCACTGGGAAGAGTCAGAACTGGAGCAGTCGTCAACCGACTCTTCAGTTCCTGAAAACTATCCTCGCAATTCTGGGACCAAACAAACTTCACTCTTTTCTTCGTCAGCGCTGTCAGTGGTGAAGCAAGTCTCGAGAAGTCTTTGATGAACGGACGGTAATAACCAGCCAATCCAACAAAACTCCTAATCTCAGTCACACTCGTCGGGGCTCTCCACTGCGTCACTGCCTCGACCTTCGCTGGATCCACTGATATCCCAGCTCCTGACACGATATGCCCCAAAAATGCTACACTGTGAAGCCAGAACTCGCACTTCGAAAACTTGGCATACAACTGCTGATCTCTTAGAATGCCAAGTACAATCCTCAGATGCTCCCGGTGCTGATCCATATCTGGTGAATAGACTAAAATATCGTCCACGAAGACAATCACGAAACGGTCGAGATACTGACTGAAAGTCCAATTCATCAGATCCATAAATGCTGCAGGCGCGTTCGTCAACCCGAACGGCATCACCAGAAACTCAAAGTGCCCGTACCTCGTCCGAAAAGCTGTCTTCTGAACATCTGCCTCTCTGATCCTCAACTGATGGTACCCAGATCGCAGATCAATCTTCGAGAACACCTTCGCTGACTGCAACTGGTCAAACAGGTTGTAACGCCCCCGATCTCGCGGGTACGCACACTGGGAAAGGAGACTAGTGTCGCGATCAGAGACCTCCACGACGACCGACGGGTGTTACAAAAGACATACCGAATCGACTCGACAAAGTGAAAGAGATCATACACAAATGGACGGACATAAAACATAATAGGAATAATAGAATAATCATAACAATAAGAGTCTTATTACAACACATCGAGTATCAAAAAAAGGAAATACATAGGGAAATATGCGGAAGCAAAGATAACTGGAACTCTGGTCGACGCGTCCCTCGTGTACAGAATCCTCGGAACTCGTCCAGTCTGCCCTGTGGAACCTAGGTACCTGCAAGCACCGCATTTAACAATGCGTGAGTTTTCAATTAAGAAAACCCAGTATGCCCCCGCCTATGCAATAAATAAAAGGTAGCATGAAACTAAATAAGGCAGGCATCAGAAACAGAACAGATCAGAAAGCATCAAATGCAACAGAAGGTTACGACTACACAAGCCGTGCCGGTCGGGCACACCCGAATCGTTCCTCCATAGGAACCAGAACACCAGCCTCGCTGGTCAGAGGCGGTCACTCGTCAGTGACCCACCGCTCGGCACAAAGCGGTGCGCCGGATAAGCGTCCCAATCCACGGAAATAAACCTACATGGTGTCATCGCGAACTTGGGAACACCTACCCTGAGACAGAATGGCAGCGCGCATGCCCAGGACTTATCTTAGGCCTGGCCCCCCATAGGGGTCTTAATCGAGTGGCCTCTGAAGCTAGAGGACCCACTCGTGGCCCGTCGGCCCAGAAAACGGAACGTGCCCAGTATTATTAGTCGGATTAAATGCAATGCAAGCTACTTAAGCATCTAAAATCTAATGCATCTACAGTGTATGGAACAAGCTCAAGGAGGAGTATCCGGATACCCTCCTAGCAGCCCTGAACCAACTCGGAAATCAGACATACCAATCAGGAATCCACCCACACTCACAATAGCAAGCAATCATAACTAGATCGACAATCAAGATAACAACTAATCGAGTCATCTACGGGTCATGATAAGGATGTTATAAGGTCTGAAATCCTATGCGTCATACATATCCACAACAACATACTTCATATCAGAAACATACATACGAAATAAGTAATAGAACATGCACCATAGAAGAAGGTATCATAAACCAACATCACAAGCTATCGATATCATGCATCATGGATTTCAGAACATGTGTATATGATAGGAACTTAGTATTCCAGACTAGATCAGAGATTATATGAATCAAATCATGAGACAATGCATGAACATATGGTCTGAAACCAGCATATAATTTATAGGAGAACATCAGGATATAATCCGAAAGCAATGCTAGCACTTATGATATAAAATTTGCAAACCCCTTATGGAATATGGTCTGAACATAGACCTCAACTAACGCATGATTATGTGACTTATGATCAGCGTAAAATCATGGAACATTATGTGAATGAAATCGAGAAGTAATGCAAGCATACATGACCTAAAATAAGAAATCAAGGCATGGGATATGGTCTGAACATAGTCACGATTTATAGCATGGATACCCGATCTATATCAGCCACTATGTCATGAAACACATCTGACTATCGTCACTAAGTAACACACGAATATATGTCTTATAACCAGCAACATGTCATGGGAGAATCTCCTGATAATGGACACCCAACCGTGCAAGACATATGATTAAACAAAAACAGAACGATTCATGCAATGTTCTTTGGACAAACAGCTAGATCACACATAGATCTAAGATCTGAAATCAGAGGCAATTCACGAGACTAATAACATAACAAGTCACAAGTTCATGCTAGAAAGAGATCTCACAAATCAGTGATGCATAAAGGAGAGGGAGCATGCTCCAGCAAAATAAACATGAAACAGATCCCATGAGATTTCGAGATCAACCACAAAAGTAGGGTTGCACCTCACGCAAGGTGCATGCAACAACCCTACCCAACCGTCTCCCTGCAGCCCAGCCTCCTCCCTACGAACTTCTCCATCAAACCATCATGCAAAACATGGAGTGGAGGACGTGCAAGGAGAAGGAAAAACGTGGTCAGCCACTGAAGATCCGAGTTGCACCACAGCTCACCCAATCGGTAGAACTCTACTTGTGCAAACCGTGATCCTCATGACCGACCAGCCACTGGTGTTGTGCAGAACTAAGCCCAACACCCACCCCCAGCTCCTAATCCAAAGGCTAGAGGCATACCTGAGCAGCAAGGAGGCACCTAAGCTGGCCGGAGATCTGCTGAAGTTCGCCTAGCTGCACACAAGGAAGTCTTTTGCTTCTTCTTCAATAGCTGCCGGATCTCCACCAGCAGGAAACCAGAAATGATGGTGGTGGTGGTGGTAAGAGTTTGTGGCGTGGAAGGGAGGAGAGGAGGTTGAGGTCGGCTGGTGTAGGGTTTCTCTAGTTTATGTTTCAAGAAACATGCACAAAAGGCAATAGATCAATCTCCTTGAAGGCCCCATCAAAACTTTCCATAATGCACACAATTCAAATTTGCAAGGATTCTATGAGATCATCTCCTGGTGACGTGGCAACCAGGCCACCTCACCCACATGCCAGCCCACAACATCCAATCCGAGCTCAACTAAAACCAAGCCCACATACACACACGGTTTGCACCCGATCGGCCCGATTAAGCCACCGATTGCAAAAACCGCCCGATGGGTCGCACCAGACCACAAACCACATAAACTCGCCCCAAAAGGAAACTTTATCATGCCCGGGCATGAAGCCACAACACACACCAAGTATGCCAAGAAGACCCCAAAATGACTAGAAGGATGAATAAAACTTTAATAATGTGGCAGGGGAGCGAGTCTTACACAGGTCCTCGATCCTGGGCAAAGGATACTGATTCCTCACAGTAACCTTATTCAGCATCTGGTAATCTATACACATCCTCAACGAGCCGTCCTTCTTCTTCACAAAAAGAATCGGCGCACCCCACGGCGAGACGCTCGGTCGGATAAACCCTGTATCCATCAGAACCTGTAACTGCTTCTTCAGCTCCGACAACTCTGCAGGTGCCATCCTGTACGGAGCCTTCGACTGCGGTGTAGCCCCAGCTACCAAATCAATGCCGAACTCAATCTCTCTGTGGGGTGGTAGACCGGAGACATCATCAGCAAACACCTCGGGAAATTCCTGAACAATCTCGATGTCTTCCAGCCTCCTCAACTCTGGGTCTGGAACTACCAAAGTGGCCACAAAAGCCCTGCAACCCTGCTGAATCAACTTCCGAGCTCTAACTGAAGAAACGATCAACCGACTCCCGCGGTCCTTCAATCCTCTGATCAGAAGATCAGGCAAACCTCGCCTTGGAATCAAAATCTTCTTATCACGGCATAAGACTCGGACGTCGTACTGGGACAACTAATCCATCCCGAGTATAACATCGAAGTCCACCATCGGTAGCAAGACCAGGTCAGCCGGAAATTCCTGGTCTCCCGAAGCAATCGTGGCGTCGGGAAGAAATCTCCCCACAGTGCCCACCAAACCCAGGGGTGTGCTGACTTCCAAAGAGGCAGTCAACATCGCAGGGGTACGGCCTAACACGCTCGCAAACTGCTAAGAGATAAACGAGTGTGTGGCCCCAGAGTCGAACAACACCCTAGCTACCAAATCTGCGACAAGTAGCGTACCTTCCACCACCGTGCTGGCATCTCTAGCCTCCTCCGACTGGATAGTGAACACGCGACCTGCTCTCTTCCCTTGCTGGGGTGGTGTTGCAGAACGACTCGGACCAGCTCCACCAGCTGTGGATGATCCCGGTCGAACAATAGGCCCACCCGGCCTACTCTGGCAAGAACGAACAAAGTGACCCAGCTGGCCACAACCATGACACATGCTAGAACGGGGCCCGCAACCGCGTCCCGGATGAACTCCACCACACTGCCCAGCCTGCGGTGGTCCACCTCCGTCAATCCGAGGCCTCTTGCCCGGATTCCCTGACAACTGACTCCCCGGACGCACTCCGGTCTTCACCTGCGACCTCCTACCCTCCTCAATGTCCTGGCTATCCTGATCCATGATGGTCGCGAACTTCACAGCGTCTGCTAACAACTGTGGCATGCTCGTGGTAACACGTGCCCTGAACTGCGGCCTCACACCGCGCATAAACCTCCGAGCCCTCTGCTCCTGCGTCACATAAATCTCTGGACAGTATCGCTCCAAAGCGTGAAATTTGCTGATGTAGGCAGCCAGAGTCATGTCCCTCTGCTCTAAAGCCAGGAACTCCTCTCTCTTCCTGTCGCGGGCGTGCTCCGGAAAGTACTGCTGGTTGAACAAGACCAGGAACTCCTCCCAGCTAAACTCCTCACTGTCCTCGAACACCACAGCAGAAGTGGATCTCCACCAGTTGGCTGCGCCGCCGTCCAACACGTAAGTGGCCAGATCCACCTTCCTCTCAGGAGGACACCCAATCGCCCGAAATATCTTCTGGATCTTAAAGACCCAGTCCTCTGCTGCCTCAGGGTCGCCGCTACCATCGAAGGATGGGGGATGCTGACGCATAAACCGATCCAACACTACGCCCGCTCCTCCCTGCTCAGCCTGGGCAGATTGGCGCTCGAGAATCTCGCCCAATCTACCCAACGTGGCCTGGAGCGCCCTCAGCTCCTCTCCTCTACTCCCCTCACCCACCTCATCACTGGTGCTACGGTCTCGAGGAGAAGGTCTCACACGCCTCGGAGCCATCTACACAGGAGACACAAAACATGAATGAGAACAATGCATGCATGATTGACATAACTCTAAGGGTGGTTCCATTGGACGAAGACACTGAAACTGACCGCTCTGATACCAAGTTGTAACGTCCTCAAACACAGCGGAAAATTTCAAATTTAAATCATACAATCAACGAGGACATTACGAAAAGAAATACACACACTGGTGCACCAACATATAATATATATATGTGAACGAGTTTACAAAAGAATGTGATCACATCAAAAGATCATATACATGAAATATACACAAGTAATCACAACCACCTCAAAATATAGGGAAGCAGGATCAGGTCTCGAGCGCTCCCTCCTCCGTCGCCACCCACCTAACGTCGCTCTCGTCCTGAAAGCAGACAATGAATGCCTGAGTTTCCAGGAGGAAACCCAGTATGCCAAACCCTAACACATATATGGACAGAATGAAATGTACAAAGAAACGTAAAACACCACAACTGATACACTCGCTAAGTTCCCGGGACCTCTCTCCCGGCCATAGCCCAACCACACGGGTCTCAAGGGTCCTCTCACCCCAACCCACCAACACACGTGCACACAAGGCGCCGCCGGTCCAAATCACGGTCAAACAACCCCCTAATTGCCTCAGTGTTACCGGAGCCACGGTTTTGCATCATTCGTCGGAGCCACGGCTTTGCCTCATTCGCCGGAGCCACGGCCACAATATCACAATCAATCTCCACGTGTCACTACTAATTGCTATAGGGCCGGAATGTCTGTGTCGTCGCCCCAAAAGGGCCGGAGACCCATTGCCTTCTAGCCAATCAATAGCAACACACACACACACAAACACAAAAACAGTGCAAAACAGTCGAACGAAAACTGGCTTCCGGTCGACCGATCCTCACCCAGAGAACTGGCCCAACCGAAAAACCCGCAAAACGGTCGACCGACAAAGGGGTCCCGGTCGACCGAAAAGCACTAGTAGAAATCCATTTTCGCAATCAACAGTAAAACGGTCGAACAACCGAACCCTATCGGTCGACCGAAAACAACCAGTAGAACTCACCCAGCGTCCTCACATCACGGTCGACCGAAACCACACTTCCGGTCGACCGGCCATTAAGTTAACTTAAACGTCGGTCGAACGAGTCAAACAGGCGGTCGACGCCCCAACCGACATACAACAGTACTTTCGGTCGACCGGCAAAGGGGTCCCGTTCGACCGAAAATACACAGGACATCTTTCTCTCGCTAAAATTGCAACAACCGGTCGACCGCCCAAAGGGCATCGTTCGACCGGTGCGAGGGATTCGCCCAAAAATACACTACAACCTGTCGACCGAACCAAAACCACGGTCGACCGTTTATAGTTCAGAAACGGCTGTGCAGGTCCGACGAGCCCGAAACGGCCTACCGTCGACCGCTCCCACTCCCACACTAACAATAGGTGAGATTGAAAGCAAGTTTGACATACCTTAAGGCTTGAAGAAGCCTTTGAAGAAACAACGGCGAGCTCCTCCACGAAAAGGCTCTAACTCCGACGAACTTCCGATCAACTCAACTCGGCAGCAACCCGAGCTCCTTCGGCGACTGCAACTCCACGCACGACGCTGACTCTTCCACTGTCGAGAGAGAGACGAGTTTAGAGGGAGAGAGAGTGAATGAGAGAGAGGAGATCGTGATGAAAGAGAGAGAGAGAGAGTAAAACCAACCTTTATATACAAATCTCCCACTCGATCTCAGCCGTCCATCTCAAACCATCACTAATCCTCCCCTAAACACAATTAAGAACAGTAAGCAAGGTTAGGATATAACAAAATAGGTCCAATGGATCTCAGAATTTTGTCGTGGGTTGGGTATTCGGGTTGAAGAATTCTCGAACCATAAGATGTGATTTAGAGCCGTCAGATTATTCCCAGATTAATCATAACCATGTATTAGTCTATATATACCATTGTAATCCATCCTGTCCCACTTCTTCTTGCTTCTCCATCAGTTTTAGGTTTTGTTTTACTGCTGCTTAGTGTAGTTGGTGGAGAAGAAGCATACTTTCAATCTTTTCATTTCAATCAAGTGTGAGTTTTGTTATTTAAATACACGTCTTTCTTTTGATGCAATTTCTTTAATGTTGTGGTTTGTTTAATCTTGTTTTTAGTCATTTTCATTATGGGTTCATGTTATTTTTATGTTTTCTTTAGTGTAGAGATGATTAGAGAGTAGTCCATCCCTGTTGGGGGTGTAGAAGAAGGTGATTTGATCATGTGATGGATTAGTGTGTGTGTTAATCTTAATCCTTTGAGTCTTACATGATTTCCAAAACCATCTAATGAGATTTCACTCTTATCTTGGATGTGATAATGCTCTTGAATGAAAATTCTTACATGCTTAGATTAGTGAGCCTATTTTATGGGGAATGATGATGTTAGGATAATGATGGAGTGGAAGAAGGAAACAATACATAGGCATGCATGTGCTCATGTTGACTTTATCCAAATTAATGTATTGTATGTTTTAATGATTGTGATAAATCTTATTTCATGTGGACATAGTTGGATTTGAGCCATTATGCATGTGAACATATTTGCTACATTTCAATTATTGTATTGTATGTTTTAATGATAATGTTTTATGTTATTTCATGTGGAGGCAAAGTTGAATTTGATTTTTATGGATTTTATGTGTCACATGTTTTGATGAGCACATATGATCACATACACACAACACACATTTTTGTATTCGCTTTGTTTCTCTACCTCCTGAGGGCTTTAGTTTTATTGATCGTTTTTTCTGATTTCCCACGCATTATAGTTTAATTTTGATCATATCTCTCTCTTCTTCTCCCCCACTCGAGTATCGTGAATCCGACTCACATGCGCTCCCTGTGGACCGACCCTTATTTGGCACCGCTTTAACGCGGTCGTACACTAACGGCTTTCCTGTCTTTCGAAACCTCCGGGACTTTTCTTCTGGAAATTCAAGAAGTGGCACCATTGTCGGGGAGCGCCGATTCCATAGTCGAGTTCACCATTTTGGTGGGCGTTTTATTTGTTTTTACGTGTTCGTTTTTGTTTTGGTTACTCGAATGGTGTCACAAGTGGACATGAGGACCTACTGGGACTTGGAAGCACACTGGTGAATTCTGGGGACCCAAAACCTGAGAAGATTCGCCAGTGGCGGATTTGGTGAGGTATTTGTGATTTTTGTTTCAGCTGTAGCTTCGTTTGCCTATTTCTAGTTGGTTCCTTGCATTGTTGATGCAATGCATGCTCTGTTTTAGTGTCAGAAATTAATTTGGCTTGCATGACCCCTTTATAGGACAACTTGGACCCAAAAACTCAAAGCAAAAGATTAGACTATTTGCCATGTAGGTCATGTATCATTTGTAGGCCTTGCATGCACATTGTCTTTTGTTTGCTTTAAATTCTTGTTGTCGATTGCTGGCGTGAGGTACGTGCACTTGTCCTCTCATTAATGCATTTGTAAATCATGCATGAATTAGTAAGGTGGATTGGGACAAGAGTGAGGTGAGTGTTTGTTTTGTGAGGACTTTGCTAGCTTAAGTTTTCAAAACATCTTTAAGGGGCACACCTATAGTCTTCAAGATAAGATGGGGGATTTCATCACCCCTTCCTTAGCCCTAAAAACCACACTTAAGTGAAGCCCCAAATCTAAAATCAAGTAGACATTGGCCCTAGGACTCCGGTGGATTAAGAGAGTGATAGGGTCACGACTGTCATGGCCTAATCGGCGTCGCCCACTTTGTCGATAGTAGGAGAGACGAGATCTCTGGATCTTGGCTCACTTACTGGGCTTTGTGGTCTTCATCTTTGGGAGGTGAGGCGTGTTGGGGTCGTGTGACCTCGTAGTTAGGCATCGTTAACTGTAAGTACATATATTAACCATAGGTTGTTTGAGCCGTGTTTGCTAGATAGACTTCGACCCTCACCCGCTACCCACTCTATTTCTACAGATTCTTCCTTTCTAATCTGAGTCTTCTCCTCCTCTATCTTCTTCGTTATAGTCTCCTCCTCTGCTTACAACTTTTGTCGTGTGTTGTTTTAGAGTTGAGTTGAGCATTTTCTTTGAGGTTGGCTTCGTTCTGGTGAGAGCGCTCGACTTGAGGGAGTGCATTAGTCTGAGATGGACGGGCTAGGTGTTCACCCATCTCCGCCTCATGCACCTTTGGAGCATGAGGCCGAGTCATCTCATGGTGATGGGCGACATCGGGTTCCATACATGGATTACCTCGGTATGTTCCAACCACCACGTAGACCTCCTTCTCCTCCTCTGAATTAGGAGGAAGAGGGATTCGGTCAGGATCGAGTTCTTGGTGAACCACCACATTTAGCTCGACAAGATAGACTGATGACGTTGTGAGAACGGACCCATTCTGTTTGGCTCGCGCAACCTTTTTGCATAGTTGTCCCGCCGGCTTTCGCGGGAATAACTATGAGTTGAAACCTCAATATGTGAGCATCCTTCCTACCTTCACTGCAAATAAGGAGGATCTATATATTTTTATACGTGAATTCGAGGAGGTATGCTCCATATTCAAGCTTCAACAACTTGAAGAGGGTTCTGTCCGGTTGGGGATTATTTCTTTGGAATTGAAGGATAACGCAAAAAATTGGATGTACAACCTTCCAGCGAGCTCTATTCGGTCTTGGGATGTCTTTGTAACCGTCTTTCTGAAGATATTTTTCCCTCAAAGAAAAAATCAACATATACGGCACCAAATACATCAAATGTATCAGAATGAGACTTAATTTTTTCGTGCTTTCTTTGAGAGGTTCAAAGACCTTCTCCAACAATGCCCTCATCATGGACTTGAGCTATGACAGTTTTGCCAGATTTTTATAAGGGCCTCAACTACAATACCCGCACATTGTTGGTGTCGATGTGTCAATGTGATTTCCAAATGAAACCCATCGATGAGGCATGAGACACTTGTGATTTCCAAATGAACCCTATCGATGAGGCATGAGACACTTTTGAATTAATGGTTGATCGTACCTTTGAGTGGCACACCATGAGAGATCCACCAACCACATGGTCTTCTGGTTGAGATAGATCGTATGAAGTTGAGTCAACTATCGCGTTTGAGGCGAAATTAGCTGCTCTCATGCGTAGGATTGAGAGTTTAGAGTTAGATCGAGCTCCTGTAGCTCAGGTCGCTACTTCGATGTGTAGTAGGTGTGGACTTACGAGACATGATGACTTGGAATGTGCTTACGCTCCAAGGGATACTGAGCATGGAAATGCGATGTATCAATAGAGACCCCGTAAGGACCCGTACAACCACTCCTACAACCCGGGATGGCGTAACCATCCTAACTTCTCTTGGTGGCCTAGTGGGGTCCACGGTTAGAGCTCACACGCTCAACCTCAACCTCCACCTTATCAACCTCCACGCCCATCGGCGACCTACCAACCCCCGCATCAAAGGTCTTAACACCATAATTACCATCCTCAGGACTCATTGTCGGGTTATTCTAACCAAACTACATTACCCTAGCGGGTTGACCCAAATGACCACTCCAGTGATCTGACCCTTCAAGTGTTCATGCAGAGCGTGCAAAGTACAGTCAAAGATTTGGAACTGCAAGTTAGCCAGTTGGCTCATCAGTTCCATGAACGTGAGAAAGGTCAGTTGTTGAGTCAACTGTGGTAAATCCCAGGGGTCACCCTGCTCAGGTTAGGCAAAATGTGCATAATGTTGAAAATGTTGTCCATACCTTAAGATCAGGAAGGGTTGTTGACAACAATGTGGAAATGCATGAATCCAACCCCGTTGGTGACTCTTCCGAAGAGGGTCGTGAGTCTTTCAAGGAACCCAATTTTGAGACTCCTCCTCGTGACAATTATGTCCCTAAGGTGTCATTCCCCGAGCACCTTAAAAAGAAAACTTCAAATAAGCATGACAAGATGTTTGAGATATTTCGGCAAGTTAAGGTGAGCATCCCTCTGTTGGAGGTGATTCAGGAAATGCCACTTTATGTCAGGGTTCTAAGGACTTATGCACCAAGATAAGAATAACACATGTTCCCAAGAAAGCTTTTCTTGCGGAAAATGTGAGTTCATTGTTGGCACAACCCACACAAGTCAAATACAAGGACCCTGGTTGCTGATTGACATCATTTCATGCTTATATTTGTATCTTATATCCATTATCTTACACCTAAGCAATACTACGTGACGAGTTTTATGTTTGAATTTCAGAAATAAATAGGTTTGAAGAGATGAAGCATGAAAGGACCCAAAAGCAGGGAAAAAAGACTTAATTGTGAGACCTGGGGACTAAGATGCAAGGGAGAAGGACCTGAACGTAAGACTGAAGAACCAAAGAGCAAAACAGAAAACTCCACACCATCATGGGGAGTATTTTGCCAATTCTATTCGGTCGGAGCTCCAACAAGTGAAGTCGATATATCAAAGACCAACAAAGACATCCAGAAAATCCCAAAATAAAATCCAGCGTGATCCGGACCATATAGACCGCCAATGTGAGTCATTGTTAATAAAATAATTGTTATAGTCCTTTTAATCTTGTCTTTTAATTTGTGCATGCTTGTTTAGTCTTTCCTTTCCTTTTAAGCTTCTTTAATGCTCCCTTCTTGCTTAGTTAAATTTCCTTTCAGTATAATGTTTCATTTTGTTAATATAGGTAGTGTAATGATTAGTGAGTAGTTCCATCCCCTTTGGGGGTGGAGTAGATGTATGTACATGTGATGTAGGTGGTATGAATGCTAGATGTTATTGTTTGTGAGAGATATTAGTATGTTTGTTTGAATTAATAAGAACTTTACTTGATGGTTTCTGCCATAGTTAGGTACACTCCATGCTCGTTATGTTCTTAATAACAACCTTGCATTGCTCATATTAATCACCTAGGTTAGTGTTGTAAATGATAGGTCTTGTCATGAGGTACTTCTTATGCATTAACAAACACTAACCACACTTGAGCTTATTGTATGCATTCACCACACTTATTTCATGTGCACACACACACTCCACCCCTTAGGGGTTTTCCATTCCTGAGTTTTATATCCTTTCATTAGCTGCTTAGTTTAGTTTGTTTCGTCATTTCATTTCATGCTTTCTAGTTTCCTAGTTTAGATTATTGTAGTTTAGTGTAATCAATCTTTCTCTCCTTTCTTTACCACTCGCCTTCGAACAAACCAAAAGTCGACACACCTCCCTGTGGATCGACCCGTATTTGCCACCGCTTCAACGTGACCGTGTACTTGCGGTTTAATATAAAACGAATCAATCAAGTTTTTGGCGCCGTTGCCGGGCAGGTGCTCTGTCCAGACTTTGGTTTGGACGATTCGAGTGGTTTTAATTTTTTGTTTTTAGTTTTTGTGTGCTTCAGGCATTCTGCGGATCAAGGGGAAGCGACTGGAGAAATTTGAGAGCAAATGACCCAAAACAGACCGCCAATCAGCGGTCTGGGACAGCCAATTGGCGGCCTGGTAAGCCTCAATCTCTCTCAAAAAAAATCTGGTTGTTGTTTTGTTCATTCTAGTTATCTGGGAGCACTATTTTGCATGCTGTGACTTCTAGTTTGCTCCCAGATTAAAAATCAATCCCCTTTAATCAACTTGGCCTTAAAATCCAAAGCAAAAGATTAGATATTCTTACTTGTTTAGGTCACGCAACATGTACTTAACTTAGGCACGTAGTTGTCTTTTCTTTTAGCTTTATTTTCAGTTGTTGAGCGCTGGCGTGAGGTACGCATTTCCTACACTCATTCATGCATCTTGTATGCCCATGCATTAGTTAGTAGGAATTGCATCAGGACTAGAGTGAGTTGAGTGTTTGATTGGAGCGTTGATTGCTAGATTTAGGATCAAAACGCTACTAAGGAGGGGTTGTCCCGTAAAAGATAAGGTGGGGGATTTCATCGCCCTTTCCTTTGCCCCAAAAATCACTCTTAATCAAGCCTTAACTAAAATCAAGTTGACATTGGCCCTAGGATTTCGGACGCACTAGGAGAGTAATCTAGTTGAGACCGTCATGGCCTGATTGTCGATAGTAGGAGGTACTGGATCTCCGGATCTGGTATCACTTGTTGGGCATTGTGGTCTTCGTTGTAGGGAGGTGAGGCGTGTCGAGGCTAGTAACCTCGAAGTTAGACGTCGTCTAGCCTAAGGACCCATTGTCTTACATTGTTTGAACCGTGCTTGCTAGTTAGGCTTCTACCTGATCCCATTACCCACGCTAGATTTAGGGATTCTTCCCTTCTCCTCTGAGTCATCTTCTTCTCACCTTCTTCTACGTTATAGTCTACTCCCCTTTACACACTCTGGTAGCATTTTAGGGTGGAGTCGAGCACTTTTTGCGAGTTTAGCCTCGTGGTGGTGAGAGTGGTCGACTCAAGAGTTTTTTGTTGAGATGAATGGTTACATGGGTGACCATTCATATCATTGTTGGGACCAGGACAATTCTCCCTGGTATTCCGGACCCATGTAACCTGGGGTGGCTCTGACGAACACCCCGTATGGTTGGGATAATCTTCATTGTGTGACTGAGCAATCTTCATATAGGGGAGATATGAGAGAGGCACCGACTGCTAGGTCTCCATCTAGTTACGTCGGATCATATGTTGGTCATCAAACTGAGACATTGCAAGAAACTTTGGCCTCTTTCATGTATGTGGTAGATGACATGAGTGCACCGGTGGCTCCAGTAGCCGTACCGTGCGACTGTTGTGGGTTGAGTGGTCATGTTATCGGGGAATGTCCTTATGTTCCCCAGAGCCTGAGTATGAGCATACATTTTCCCAAAATGCTCAATATGACCATTACGCATCCGCGTACAACCCGAGAGAGATGGATTCATGGGGAGACAATTCATATCCAAATTCTTATACTTCATTTTCACCCCAGTATCCTCCTCCCGAATACCCAGAATTCTACCAACACCCCACTTCAAATCATTGGACTCATTCTCAGCCCATCAACACCCAACCCCAAAATTTCTCAAGCTCTGACTTGGACCTCATAGTTGACCGCATACCTGATTCCTTGAAACAAACTTTCCTTACATTCATGGAAACGACTCAACAGTCCATACAAAATATGGCACTGCAAGTGAGTCAAATGTCGCAGCAATTACGTGAACGTGAGGAGAGTAACTTTTCTTGTCAACATGAGGATTCATCTTTTGATATCGAACCACCACCACATCCACAAATTCAAAGCACATTCTTTCAAAGTCAAACTCCTTGTCAGTCTGAGGGACTTGGGGTTTCAATTCACGATCACTTAGTGGAGGATTCGATTCAAATTGAGAAAAACAAGGACCAAATTCATTATGAGTCGGCACAGGATTGTGCCTTATCTTTTTGTCCCGTGGCCCTTGAGCCACATGATCTTCATGTTGTGCCTCTTAAGGACTCACCTCTGGTGGAGCAAGAGCTCCCTAGTACCCTCAATTTCAAACAACCTGATGAGAGTTTGCCTCTCACTATTGTTCCTGATCATCTTGGAAATGATGGAACATCAAACAACTACATTGCTCATGAGGGTATTAGGATTTCCTTGGAGGATACCTTGGGTATGAGACCCACTTTTTGTTTGCCTGGTGTGTCGGACATACCTAACGAGGTTTTTGACCTCCTTCCGACGCACCAGCTTGTTGGTTGGAGAGTTTGGATTGACGATCATAACTTCAGCAGCGCAACGGGAGAAACTCTTCTTCCGTTGCCCCTTATTTCCCAAACTCTTGAGAGGTTCAAGCTCTTTCAGTTTGATCCTTTGAATGAGACGCCTTTGCGTCCAATTCATGAACTTCTCATTTCATCTTGTGCTCTTTGTGAAGGGGGCCCACACATGAGTATTCTGGCCCCGCGTGGTATTATGTTCCCTTTCCAAGTGCATTGACCCACTTTTTAGGTTCCCATTTGATGTCTTTTGACAAATGACGATGGGAACTTATGTTTGTACATAGTTATATTAAAAAACAGAAAAAAGTACAATAAAAGACTCCTTCAGTGAGCATCGATTGTTATGGGCTCCAACTCTTGTGTATTTGGGCCCCTTTTCTTGTACGTATTTTTGTCTCCCTTTTTAAGTATCTCACAGGTTTTGAGGGGAATTTGGGTTGTGTCCATCAACATAACCATGAACTTCCTTTTGCGCTTCACGTTGGTGAAATCTTCCCAGTTTCATTGCATAATTCCATGTAGTATCTTGCTCGCATTCATTAGGGACAATGCATGAAGTAGGTGTGGGGAGTGTTTTACGTGTGTACATGGTCGAGTCTTTTCCTTTGATTTTTTTTTCTTTTGCTTGCATTGTTAGGGTCATGTTAGCGTACTGCATTTAATATCGATATATCTGCTTGCCATGATCCTTGGGTGACTTGTCTTCTTTTGCTTGCCTAGTGCCTTAAAATTTTCACATTTCTTTCAATATCATCATGTGTTTGCGAAAGAAAATGTTTTGTTGGTTTTGTGTGTGTTTAGCATGTGCAAAACCGTTAAGAGGCAAAGTAAAAAGAAAGCTCCCAAAATTGTCTTGAACATGATGCATTAGGATATCTAGTACAATGGCTTTAGGACTTATCTAGTCGTTAGGATGCACCCCAGTTTTCCCTCGGAGGTGAGTAATTATAGGGTTTTAGTACTCAAATAATTAAAGAAGTCCACCCTGAACCTAGTGAGTCAATAATTCGTGTCTGTTAATTTAAGGAAGTTTGTTGTAGTCAAGGACCCTTTAAATCTTGTTGTGAGACATTAAGTGTAGGGGTTTTGGTTCATGTGTAGATAAGAAATAAGTGGGTAGGTGTTCTCTCTTCTCGCACAGCTCCTATCACTCGGGAAAGTAGGTCTGAGGGGACTTTGTGCCTGGTGCTTTCGAGTCATCTGACTTGGGATGCGCCGACCGAACTCCCGTTACACGGGTGGTAGGGATTGCCCTATGTGGAGATTTGGGGAAAGGTATACGTGATAGTGTAAGTCCTCATGGGCAATGATGCACGAAACCTGACCCTGGGAGAATGAAGCGCCAACTAATAAAAAGAAAAGAAGAAAAACAAAAAAAATGATGAGAAAAGAAACAAAAAAATGGTAATGCAAATAAGAACCTTAATGGACTTTACACTTTGTATCACTTGAGGATGTTGAGGTTGTCCATGTCTTTCACTTAATTCCTTATTTAACTTGCACGAATGATTCATTAGGCTAGGTGTGTGGACTAATTACCTATATAGAGTCGGCCCGTAGGATTACCGCGTCCAGTGATCGACAAAATTTGTCCAAAGAGTCGAGTGTCTAGATTGAATAATGGATCTTGTTCGGATTTTGTGGGTATATCTGCTGAAAACCCTCAGGGGACAACACTCCTCCTCCTTGGCAACAAGGAGGTTTAACGGCTTGTTGCACATGCTAAGTGCAACCGTCATTCCTATGAAAGTGAGTTAGGATTTCTTGTTTCTTGTTTGTTTTTCTCTTTCTTTGTTTTGCTCGGGACTAGCAAAAACTTAGGTGTGGGGTATTTGATTGACATCATTTCATGCTTATATTTGTATCTTATATCCATTATCTTACACCTAAGCAATGCTACGTGACGAGTTTTATGTTTGAATTTCAGAAATAAATAGGTTTGAAGAGATGAAGCATGAAAGGACCCAAAAGCAGGGAAAAAAGACTTAATTGTGAGACCTGGGGACTAAGATGCAAAGGAGAAGGACCTGAACGTAAGACTGAAGAACCAAAGAGCAAAACAGAAAACTCCACACCATCATGTGGAGTATTTTGCCAATTCTATTCGGTCGGAGCTCCAACAAGTGAAGTCGATATATCAAAGACCAACAAAGACATCCAGAAAATCCCAAAATAAAATCCAGCATGATCCGGACCATATAGACCGCCAATGTGAGTCATTGTTAATAAAATAATTGTTATAGTCCTTTTAATCTTGTCTTTTAATTTGTGCATGCTTGTTTAGTCTTTCCTTTCCTTTTAAGCTTCTTTAATGCTCCCTTCTTGCTTAGTTAAATTTCCTTTCAGTATAATGTTTCATTTTGTTAATATAGGTAGTGTAATGATTAGTGAGTAGTTCCATCCCCTTTGGGGGTGGAGTAGATGTATGTACATGTGATGTAGGTGGTATGAATGCTAGATGTTATTGTTTGTGAGAGATATTAGTATGTTTGTTTGAATTAATAAGAACTTTACTTGATGGTTTCTGCCATAGTTAGGTACACTCCATGCTCGTTATGTTCTTAATAACAACCTTCCATTTCTCATATTAATCACCTAGGTTAGTGTTGTAAATGATAGGTCTTGTCATGAGGTACTTCTTATGCATTAACAAACACTAACCACACTTGAGCTTATTGTATGCATTCACCACACTTATTTCATGTGCACACACACACTCCACCCCTTAGGGGTTTTCCATTCCTGAGTTTTATCTCCTTTCATTAGTTGCTTAGTTTAGTTTGTTTTGTCATTTCATTTCATGCTTTCTAGTTTCCTAGTTTAGATTAGTGTAGTTTAGTGTAATCAATCTTTCTCTCCTTTCTTTACCACTCGCCTTCGAACAAACCAAAAGTCGACACACCTCCCTGTGGATCGACCCGTATTTGCCACCGCTTCAACGTGGCCGTGCACTTGCGGTTTAATATAAAAAGAATCAATCAGTTACCCTACTATTTCTTATGTAATTGGTGATGTGTCAATACATCGAGCTTTGTTTGACCTTGGTGCATCTGTTAATCTTCTTCCGTATTCGGTCTACATCCGCCTCGGTCTTGGAGACGTCAAACAAACAAAAACCACTCTTCAATTGGCTGATAGTTCTATGAAGAAACCGAGGGGCGTGGTGGAAGATGTTCTGATCAAAGTGGGCGAAGTCATTTATCAAGTCGATTTCTTTGTTTTCGATACTGAACCTGTGCTAAAACCACTAGGACAAATTCCTTTTATTTTGGGAAGACCATTTCTAGAGAATTCCAATGCCTTGATCAATTGTCGCAAATGGTCTGATGTGTTTGACATATGCTAGTCAGTGTGCCGATTTCAACATCTTCACCATCGGCAAGAAGCCGATGAGATTGAAATCGAAGGCACCTTTAGAAAATTTAGAGAGTTCTTCTATGGAGATCCTGATGGTGGTGAAGATTTTTCACTTGGGCTGGCACAAGAAGATGCCTTATCTTGTAATCATGTGGCCTTTGAGCCACATCCTTTCGATCATGTGGCTTTTGACCCACAAGATACCATTTTTGTGGGCTCTGGGCCACCTGCTCTTCACTTTGTATCTGTTGAGGACCCAATGTGGGTTAAGAATCAACCACCTGGTAGCCTACATTTCAAACAACCAGACAAAGGTTCACCTCTCATTCATGCCTCCTATCTTGCTAATTCTCAAGAGGCATCAAATGATAATAATGCTTATAAGGGTGTCAGGTGGTCAAGCTATTCTGTTTATCGACTTCACCATCTGGGTAAAAAGTCCAGGGTGCTACCTTGTGTGGTTGAAATGATCCTGGTGCACCCAAATGTCGGTTGGAGGGTATATATTAATGACCCTCAGCTTTGTCGTGGAATGGAAACATATTTGTTTCCATTTTCCTTTCACAGACTCTAGTTTTGCAAGGCATGAACCACCATTCATGTTTCGTAAACATCTCAACAATCCTCTTGCTTCTTATGTTGCAAGCTCATGCAGGTGTATTTCTGGCTCGAAAGATGGCGGGTTCCCATTTGATGTCCCTTGACATATGAAGATGGGAGCCCATTTTTGTACATAGTTATTTTTGAAAAAACAAGATACCTCCAAGAGTGAGCATTGATTGTTCTGGGCCCCAACCCTTGTGTATTTGGGCTCCATTTCTTTCATGTATTTGTCTCCCTTCTTAAGTATTTGACAAGGTTTGAGGAAAATTTTGGTTTATGTACATCAACATGACCATGAAACTTTCCTTGTTTTACACGTTGGTGATATATTTTCTTTTTCATGCATAAATTCATGTAATACCATGCTTACATTCATTGAGAACAATGCAAGAAGCAAATGTGGGGGGGGGGGGGGGGGGTATTTTACTTGTGTACATAGTCGGGTCTTTTTGTTTTTGTATTCTTTTGTTTGTATTGTTAGTGTAGGATTTCGTGTCCCTATGTATGTATATATTTTAAAATTTTAATATAACATACAAGATCAATTTTCATATTTTCAGCAATTTTATGTACATAGTTTTGTGATTATTCTAATAACATGCAATCCTACATATATTAAAATAAATCACAAAGGTAAAATCATACCAAAAGGTTCTCTAAAACCTTTTTGAAGATTCGGAGTCGCGTTGCCCGTTGTCTCGTTTACGGATTTGCCTCCGAGTGTTCACCAAACTCTAAACAAAGTTAGAGAGAAATGAGCTAGCCAATCAATCTCTAACAAGGTTTAGAATCAAGCTAATTACCCCTCTTTAAGCTCCTGAGAATCTTATCTCCAAAACATAAATTTACCAAGAGATTTTCGTGGTGATTAGGGAGAGATTAATGAGAGAAAGAATTTTGCATTAGTATTAAAACAAGTAGGAATAGGTGCCCTTTTATAGGCTCCCAAAACATCCTTATCAAGAGCTATTATTTAGCCATGATCCCTTGTTTTTCTCTCCTAAAATTAATCTCTAAATTCCACATAATCACCCACAAAAAACGTTTTAATTAAATCTGGAATTATTCCACCCATGATTTAATTAATCTCTTAATAATTCAGGCAGAATCGTTCTTGTTCGGTAGACCGAGAATTATTCGGTCAACCAAACCATTCGGTTATAACACGTGTTTGTTGCACCGTGAGCTAGACGGTCGACCGAATCCGTATGAGAAAAATTCCCTGGAAGAATTCGGACGAATCGTGTCTTTTACTCGGTCTACCTTTGACCCACCAAAATCGCTCGTGGGACATAGTCATCGGATGACCGGGTCACCTTCGGTCTACCGAAAATACTACTTCTCGGTTGACCGTGCATACTCGGTGAACCGAACCCGATTGTCCAGGCACTCCAGACAATTTCGGTCAACCAATTGCGCTTACCCGTTCCCTATTCGGTTAACCGATCCGAAGATACCCCGGTCGACCAAACCATGAACGGTTCACCGTGTTTGACCCCGATTTTGCCTTTGTCAAATTTTGTATTTATTTCCAACAAAATTTGATCTTTTGGGTTTTTTAGCAATTCACATCCTATATATATCATCATATGTAATATTAAATTATTACACCCCATAATATATACCTCATATGAATTTATTATGATTCTAATTATGTCAATTCCCATGACATATTGATTTTAATTAATTCACCACATGTGTCCTATTTTCACATGAAACCCGACACATCATATGAACTTAAAATCAACCTCTTGTTTCCCAGTTTTGTGGTGTGACCTATAGGAGGATCTAAGCCAAATTGACAATGATATTAAACACTTAATATCTCAAACTATACGCGGTATCTAGCTACACATTAAAGTTACCCAATTAGCATAGATGTCTTTGTTCCACCCGAACTAAAACACGATCCATTTAGTGATGTAAGTGCACCACTTGTGTCCGTCCTTTCCCTCATGATATTAAGAATATATGCAAAGTAGAAATGTGTCACCTTTGTATTATATTCATTTCTTGATCTGTCTAAGCTAATTATAACTATGTGACTTAACTCAAGTCACATTGTGCACATTATAATTTTGCTTTATCAAGGGGCCCACTAATATCATCACTCAATTAAGAGGGGCAATGATAATCGTTTGACTAGCTATCTTTTCCAGCACAAGTCATGTTCAACCAACTATTGTCGTTATCACTACACTCATTGGTAGCTTTTGACAATAATCAAATTAAACACTTCTTGAGTGAAAAGATATAAGTCTCATATCTTAGGATCCAAGACACAGTAAAACATTAATGACACAAAAACAATTCCATAATGTTTTACTTGTTAGGTCTATTCAATATATAAAAGTAATCTTTTCCTCTTTTATATACTTGTGTCGTCAATTATTTGTAGAGATACAACAATCGATGACCAACACGATAATCTTATCTCGGTAATTAATGTTCCATGTTAACTACCATGATTGTGAATAACTTTTGATTTATGTAAACCATTATCTTTTAGAGCTCTACGGTTAAGGATCAAGCGCCTCTTCCTTAACACTTCCAAAAGACGAATACTATAATCAAAGAACAATATGTTTGTACATTCAATTCATAATAATTAACATATAAAAGTAAAACTTTTAGAACACATTCCTTTCAATCTCCCACTTGTTATCAAAGTTTTCTCTCACATACATTCTCAATGTATAAAACAATAATAACTAGGGTAACCCTCTCTAATCACTCATCAAGCCAATGTATAAAATTATCCTGAACTTGATGCATTAGGATATCTAACATATCGGCTTTAGGCCTTATCTGGTCGTAGGATGCACCCCAGTTTTCTCTCAGGGGGAGAGTAATCATAAGGTTTCAGTGCTCAAACAAATATAGAAGTCCACTCTGAACCTAGTGAGTTGAATAATTTGTGTCTGTTAATATAAGGAAGTTGTTGTAGTCAAGGACCCTTAAACTCCTAATGTGAGACATTAAGTGTAGGGGTTTTGGGTTCATGTGTAGATAAGCAATAAGTTAATAGGTATTATCTCTTCTCGCATGACTCCTATCACTCAGGATATTAGGTCGGATGGGACTTAGTGCCTGGTGGTTTCGAGTCATCTGACTTGGAATGCACCAACCTAACTTCCGTTACACGGGTGGTAAGGATTGCCATATGTGGAAATGTGGGAAAATATGTACGTGATAGTGTAAGTCCTCATAGGCAATGATGCACAAAACCTGATCCTGGGAGAATCAAACACCAACTAGACAAAAATAAAATGAGAAAAAAAACAAAAACAAAAACAAAAACAAAAACAAAAGAAAAAGAAAGAAAATGGGAATGCAAATAAAAACTTAATGGACTTTACACTTTGTATCACTTGAGGATGATAAGGTTACACATGTCTTTCACTTAAGTCCTTAATTAACCTGCACGAATGATTCATTAGGCTAGGTGTGTGGACTGGATACATATATAGAGTCGGCCCGTAGGATTACCGTGTCCAATGATCGACAAAAATGAGTCCATCGAGTCGAGTTCTAGATTGAGTAATGCATCAATGTTCATCTTTTGTGGGTATATCTTATAAACCCCTCAGGAGACAACACTCCTCCTCCTTGGCGATAATGAGGTTTAATGGCTTGTTGCACGTGCTAAGTGCAACCGTGATTCCTACGAAAGTGAGTTAGGATTTCCCTATTTTACGAATGATTTCTCCTTTCTTTCAATTTTCCCTTTCTTTGTTTTTCTGGGACTAGCAAAAGTTTGGTGTGGGGGTATTTGATTGAAATCATATCATGCATACATTTGTGTCTTATATCCGTTATCTTTCACCAAAACAATACTACGTAACGAGTTTAATGTTTAAGTTTCAGGAATAAAAAGGTTTGAGGAGAAGAGGCACAAAAAAGACTCAAAAGCAAGGAAACGGACCGAGTTGCAAGACCTGGGGACTGAGATGCAAGAAAGAAGGACCCAGATGGAAGCCCAAAGGACTAATGAGCAAATCAAGAACTCCACACCATCATGAGGAGTATTTTGGCAATTCAATTCGGTCCTAAGCTCCAACAACCTATTTGGATGCATCACACATGAAGACTTGAAGCAGACAACTACACTCCAAAACCAAGCCGGATCCAGACAATATAAACCGCTAATTGGCAGTCGGTTTTGGTCTGGATCTACTAAGACTTTGGCGGGTCATGTATTAAGTTGTATTTAGTCTATTTTTGGTATACGTTTAGTCCCATACCGGGGATTGTCCCGGATTACCTTTTCTATGGCTATAAATAGAACTCTTCATCCTCATTTGTATTCACCCATTGCTTGGTGACATTCTCTTTACTTGATGTAAAAGCCTTGAAGCAAAAACTCAAGGTGGAGAAGACTTTCACTTGTAATGTGAGTCATGTAAATAAAATAATTCTTCATAGTTTTGTTAGTTTTATATCGTCTTTATTTTGATGCTTGCATGTTTAGTTTGTTTGTTTTCTTTATCATAGTATAATTAGAATGTTTTATTTCCTTAGTATGAATGTTAGTTTAATAATGTGTGAGTAGTTTCATCCCCCTTTGGGGGTGGAGCAGATGTCTATACATGTTATGTAAATGGAATGAATGCTAAACATTGTTGTATGTGAGAAATGTTAGTATGCTTATTTGAATTAATAAGAACTCATACTTGATGGTTTCTGCCATAATGTTTAGGTACATTCCATGCTTGTTTATGTTCTTAATAACAAACTTGTCATGCTCATATTAATCACCTAGGTTAGTGCTTTGAATGATAGGTCTTGCCATTAGGTACTTCTTATGCATTAACAAACACTAACTACACTTGAGCTTATTGTATGCATTCACCATACTTATTTCATGTGTACACACACTCCACCCCTTAGGGGGTTTTTCCATTCCTGAATTTTACATTTTTTCTTAGTTGTTGCTTAGCTTAGTTTCATTTCGTCTCGCATTTTCATCTTGTTTGTTTCTTACTTGTGTAGTGTAGTTAGTCTAGTTAGTTTAATCAATCTTTTCTCCACCTTGTTTCTCACTCACCTTCGAACTAACCAAAGTCGACATACCTCCCTGTGGATCGACCCGTATTTGTCACCGCTTCAACGCAACCGTGCACTTGCGGTTATTTTTACTGAATCAATCAGTATCAAACTTTGACTCCTTATAATGGTGCACCATATTTGAGTATGTTACGAGTAACCACCTTGTTCATTTCGGTCTTATTTTCTTGTATCGTCGTTCAAAATTTCTGCTGTTAATCCACATGTTTGGGAACGTTACAAGTCTTGATCTTCAAATCTCAACTTTTTTTGTCACGTGAATAGAAAACTTTGTATATATTCGTTATTATTATATTTTCATGAACTGACCTATGTTTGCTTAGGATTTCATTTCAAATTGGGAATCAAAATCTAATAAAATTGAATTTGCATAATGTTATGTCCCTAACCGAGATTAGGAGGCTAATGGAGATTAGAGGAGGATTAGGGCTTGCTTTGCATGGGAAGTTGGGTTTGCATGGGGAAGAGGCGGGCTACAGTGGCCTGAGGTGAGTAGGGTGATGGTGAGGTTGGCGGGCACTGTAGCAGACGGGGTTATAAAACATAGTTTTTCTTCTTCTTTCTTCTTTTCTTCTTCCTTTCCCTCATTCCTTCCCTTCCTTGCTGGTGCGTGTGGCGGCGAGCAGCTGAGGAGGAGATTGGAGAGCACGCGGCGTGAGGCGTGCGGAGTCGAGCGCGCGGGGAGATCACCGGAGGCGACGTGCGCGAGCGGAGCTCCGGCATTTTCGTTGTTTCTTTTCAGGTATGCCGCTCCTTAGTGTGGTTTGTTTGTTGACCCTCGTGTGAGGGATGCGTTGGTCGAGTCGGGGGAGGTCGGAGACCTCTCCGGCGACGCGTTTCTTCGTAAAACCTCGGCTGGCGCGAGGTTGAAGACGACCAACGGTCGACCGGAGCCTTTGGGCGGTCGACCATTTTAGCATTGTTTGCCCGACTTTAACCTTCACCGGTCGAACGATGCCTTGGGGCGGTCGACCGGTAGTGCATTATTGCTGGTGAGTTGGGATTTTTCTACCTGTTGTCGGTCGACCGGTCCTTGTTGTGTTCGACCGGAACTTAAGTGTACCTGTTAGTTTTGCATGATTCGTTCGACCGATCGTTTGTTGTTCGACCGTTGGAGGTTTGCGTTCGACCGATTATATGACTTAGAATAATAGGTTGACCCTGTCTGTTTTCGGTCGACCGAGACCCCTGAGTCGGTCGACCGATAGAGTTGAATTTAATGTTGACCAGACTCCTGATTTTGACCTCATTCGGTCGACCGGTTTTAGACCTTTGTTCGACCGTTGGGGGGTTCTGTTTTGAGCGCAGCGGTAGACCGTTTTAGGAGTACGGTCGACCGATACCTTTCTGGAACCGGTCGACCGAATCACCTCTTCCGGTCGACCGTTTGGGCCCAGGACAGAATTCCTGGTTCCCTTTTTGAACGCCAACCTTGTCCACGGAAACCCGTGTCCTCGCCTTGTGCGTGAGCCGGGAGGTGACGGTGGGCGCGTGATGCGTGCCTGCCCAGGGACCGCCGTTGGGAAGAGTGTGGGTGTTCGGGACGCGTCGCCTCCATGTATGGTCCGTGACTTTTGAGATGATTGTTGGCACTTTGTAGTATAACAGGCCTGAGGGATCGCGGATCCCAGTGTTGATGTTGTGCGGGCACGCAACTGGCGTTGGGTGAGGTGACTACCGGCCCACGGGCTACGGAGGTCGTTGCCCTGCTTTTATAGCGGCGCGGTTGGTGTTCGCGGCTCGAGGAGCCCGATGACCTGCCAGACTTCGGTCTGGACCCGTCCGATGCTGTGCCGGACGTTGTGATGGACCACCGATGCTGTGCCGGTGATGCCGCCGAGGTTGTGCCGGCGAAGATGATTGTTGGGCCGAGGCTGTGCCGGCTATGTTGTTTTCCTCGGCTGGGCACCTACCGAGATGATGTTGTTATACCTTCCGGGCGACGGCCCCGTTGATCCCTGTGGCCCCGACCACTGAGATTTACAGATCTGTTTCTATCGGCGCGTAGACGTGACAGAGGCTCCCTGCCGAACCCTTGGTAGTGTAGCCGCGTGTGGGGGGTGCGATGTCGCGGGCTGCTAGACTGCATGTGCCTGCAGTAGGTCTCTTCGGGAGACCCGATGATTGATTGTCGGACTGATGTCCTGTTTTACCCTTCGGGGGAACTGTTTTCCATTTCTGTTGATGCCATGACATGCTACTAGTATGATAGATTCATTATGTGATGCATGCATATGTGAGTTGGCATACGGGGTTTCCTTCTGGAAACTCAGGCATTGTTGTTGCATCTTTTTCAGGATCGCAGTAGGTCCGGGTGGGTGGTGACCGAGGACGGAGCGCTTTGGAGTCGGATCCTCTTCGGCAGTTGCTAGACCGTACGACTACTTGTATTCTATTCCATTGTATCAGTATTGTAGTTGTATTTCTTTTGGAAAACTCCTTGTATTTTGGGTGCACCCGGATTTATATATTTATATATTAGTGACGTTCCCGCGTGAGTTGTCTGTTATGTTGGTTATTTTGAAATTTTAAATCTTCCACTGTTTCGGGACGTTACAACTTGGTATCAGAGCGGTCGATTCCTGTGTCTTCGTCTAAAGAACCACCCTTAGGAGTAGTGCTAGAGGCATGCATTAGTTCCGTAGCTCATGCATGTATTGTTGCTTATCTGTTGATTGTTGTGGTGACAGATGGCACCTAGGCGCGTGAGGAGTTCTCCACGCGATCGTGATCCCAGTGACGACACTTCAGGTGCTCAGTGGGACAGGTTGGGCGAGTTTCTGGAGCGTCAGGCAGCTCAGAGCGCCCAGGGCGGAGTGGGAGCTGAGCACGATCGGTTCATGCGTCAGCACCCGCCGACTTTCGATGGCAGGAGGGCCCCAGAGGTTGCAGAGGACTGGGTCTTCAGGATGGAGAAGATCTTCCGCGCTATTGGTGTAGCACCTGAGAGGATGGTGGAGCTGGCCACCTATGTGTTCGATGGCGAGGCCGCCAACTGGTGGAGATCTACGTCCACAGTTCTGTTTGATGACCGTGCAGATGTCAGCTGGGAGGAGTTCTTGGAGGTGTTTCATGAGCAGTACTTCCCCCAGCATGTCAGGGATCAGAAGAGGGAGGAGTTCATGTCGCTGGAGCAGAAGGACATGACACTGACGAGCTACATCAGCAGGTTCAACGCTTTGGAGCGTTACTGCCCTGAGATTTGTGTGACCCCAGAGCAGCGGGCGAGGAAGTTCGTGAAGGGACTAAGACAGCCGCTTCGATCTCGGGTGATCAACAGCATGCCGCGGACCCTTGCAGATGTAGTGAAGCATGCTACGATCATCGAGCAGGACCAGAGGGAGTGTATTCAGGAGGCGCGGAAGGCGCCAGTGAGCACCGGCAGCAGAGTAGCTGGTCGTGGAGCAGGGAACCCGGGCAAGAGGCCCAGGTTCGATGGAGGAGGAGCACGTCAGTCAGGAGCGTGCACTTACTACGGGAGGTTCCATCCAGGACAGGAGTGTCCTCGTCGGGCTGGAGCATGCATGGGTTGTGGTCAGATGGGGCATTTCGTCCGTGATTGTCCTCAGAGGCAGGGTGAGCCGAGCAGGAGGCCAGGACCACCGGCAGTAGGCAGATGCGGAGGCAGCAGATCAGATGTTTCACCGGGCCAGGGCAGGAAGACCGGGCGAGTCTTCACTATTCAGGCTGAGGAGGCGAGGGACTCCAACACCGTCGTGGAAGGTACGCTTTCAGTTTCTGGTTCAGTAGCGCGTGTGTTGTTTGATTGCGGCGCCACTCACTCCTTCATTTCGGAGAAGTTTGCTGGCGAGTTGGGTCGGACCCCTGTGCTGCTGACTGATGTTTTGGAGGTCAGCACGCCCATGGGTGAGGTGGGCACTGTGGGGAGCTTTTTCCCCGGCACCACAGTTGCTTCGGGAGACCACGATTTTCCGGCAGATCTGGTCTTGTTACCGATGGTGGACTTCGACGTCATACTGGGGATGGACTGGCTGTCACAGTACGACGTGCGAGTCTTTTGCCGTGAGAAGAAGATCCTGATTCCGATGGAGGGCGTGCCAGATGTTCTGATCAGAGGTGCGAGGAGCAGAGGGGGTCGTCTGATTGTGTCTGCGGTTAAGGCACAGAGACTGATACAACAGGGATGCAGGGCGTTTGTGGCCACGCTGGTAGTTCCTGATCCTGAGACGAGGAGGCTGGAGGATATAGAGGTAGTGCAGGAGTTCCCAGATGTTTTTCCAGCAGAGATTCCAGCATTACCGCCGCATCGAGAGATCGAGTTCAGCATCGAGTTGGTTGCGGGTACGACACCTCAGTCGAAGGCACCTTATCGGATGGCACCTGCTGAGTTGACAGAGTTAAAGAAGCAGTTGCAGGAGTTGATGGAGTCCGGGTTCATTCGACCGAGTGTTTCTCCATGGGGAGCGCCTGTGCTCTTCGTGAAGAAGAAGGATGGATCATTGCGGATGTGCATTGACTACAGGATGCTGAATAAGGTTACCGTTCGGAACCGGTACCCTTTGCCCAGGATTGATGATTTGTTTGATCAGTTGCAGACGGCGAGAGTGTTCTCGAAGATCGATCTGCGTTCGGGTTATCACCAGTTGCGGATCAGGGAGGTGGATGTTCAGAAGACAGCCTTCAGGACGCGGTACGGCCACTACGAGTTCTTGGTGATGCCATTTGGACTGACGAATGCACCTGCAGCATTCATGGATCTGATGAATAGGACCTTCCAGCCGTACCTTGACAGATTTGTCGTTGTATTCGTAGACGACATCTTCGTATACTCGCCTAACAGGGAGCAGCATCGAGAGCACCTGAGGATTGTGCTTGGCATCTTGAGGGATCAGCAGCTTTATGCCAAGTACACGAAGTGTGAGTTTTGGTTGGATCAGGTGGCTTTTCTGGGGCATATTGTGTCAGCAGATGGGATTTCAGTGGATCCGGCGAAGGTCGAGGCAGTGACTCAGTGGAGAGCCCCGACGAGCGTGACGGAGATCAGGAGCTTCATAGGTCTGGCAGGGTATTACAGGCGGTTTATCCAGGATTTCTCCAGACTTGCATCGCCGCTGACAGCATTGACGCAGAAGGGCGTCAAGTTCGTTTGGTCCCAGAAGTGCGAGGACAGCTTTCAGGAGCTGAAGAGGCGATTGACGACAGCACCTATTCTGACGCTACCGAGTGGCAGTGGAGGCTACGTGATTTACAGCGATGCATCAGGGATAGGCTTGGGTTGTGTTCTGATGCAGCATGGGAAGGTGGTCGCGTACGCTTCGAGGCAGCTGAAGGTGCACGAGAAGAACTACCCGACTCACGATCTGGAGTTAGCAGCAGTAGTTCACGCGTTGAAGACCTGGCGGCACTATCTGTATGGCGAGCAGTTCGAGGTCTTCACCGATCATCAGAGTCTGAAGTACTTGTTCTCGCAGAAGGAGCTGAACATGAGGCAGCGCAGATGGCTCGAGTTCATTAAGGACTACGACTTCACCATTTCCTATCATCCGGGGAAGGCGAATTCGGTTGCAGATGCGCTGAGCAGGAAGGTGGAGGTTTCAGTTGCGAGTCTGTGCATCCAGGAGTGGAGGCTACTCGAGGCCTTGTCAGAGTGGAGACCATTCACAGAGGGTACAGAGGGAGCAGTGATTGCTGGGCTTCGGGTGGAGCCGCAGATTGTCTCACGGTTGGTTCAGGCTCAGCAGGGGGATGAGGAGCTAGCTGGTCTGCTACAGTTGGCTTCCAGAGATGGATCAGATTTCAGTGTGGGGGTTGATGGTGGTCTGAGGTTCAGGAGTCGGATTTGGGTGCCGAAGGTTGATGGGCTGAGAGATGACATCATGGAGGAGGCACACAGAGCTAGATACACCATTCATCCGGGGAGCACGAAGATGTATAAGGACCTGTAGCGGAACTTCTGGTGGAAGGGCATGAAGAAGGATATTGCAGGGTTTGTGGAGCGATGTTTGGTCTGCCAGCAGGTGAAGATTGAGCATCAGAGGCCAGCAGGACCGATGCAGTGTATTGAGCTTCCTGAGTGGAAGTGGGAGCACGTGACGATGGATTTTGTCACGGGATTGCCGAAGACGAGGAGATTCCACGACGCGATTTGGGTGATAGTCGATCGACTGACCAAGTCGGCGCATTTCTTAGCGATCAGGACCACGTTGCCTTTGGAGGGTCTGGCTAGGTTGTACGTGGAGGAGATAGTCAGGTTGCATGGGGTGCCAGTGAGCATCATCTCCGATCGAGATCCTCGATTCACTTCCAGATTTTGGGGGAGTCTGCAGTAAGCTTTGGGGACGCGTCTGAGATTCAGTACAGCGTTTCATCCGCAGACCGATGGTCAGTCAGAGAGGACGATTCAGACCCTGGAGGATATGCTGAGAGCATGCACACTGGATTGGGGCAGGGCACTGGAATGAGCACCTGCCGCTGATAGAGTTCGCCTACAACAACAGCTACCACTCGAGTATTGGGATGGCACCGTACGAGGCATTGTACGGGAGGCCTTGCAGATCACCGGTATGCTGGAGTGATGTGGGCGAGAGGCAGTTAGTTGGGCCAGAGATCGTGCAGATGTATGCAGAGAAGGTGGATGTGATCAGGAGGAGACTGGCCACAGCGCAGAGCAGGCAGAAGAGCTATGCAGATCGACGCAGACGAGTGCTGAGTTTCGAGGTGGGCGACCATGTGTTTCTGAAGATTTCCCCAGCCAGAGGTGTGATGAGGTTTGGGAAGAAGGGGAAGCTCAGTCCGAGATATGTCGGACCGTTTGAGATCCTCGACCGAGTTGGAGAGGTTGCCTACAGGATTGCATTGCCACCGCAGTTTTCAGGTCTGCACAATGTCTTCCATGTGTCTATGCTGAGGAAGTATGTGGCAGATCCGTCGCACGTGATTGAGATAGCAGTGCCCGAGATTCAGCAGGACTTGTCGCTCGAGGAGAGGCCAGTCGAGATTGTTGATCGCATGGATCACCAGCTCAGGAGGACCATTCCGATGGTGAAGGTCAGGTGGCAGCATCACAGCGAGCGCGAGGCCACTTGGGAGATCGAGGAGGATGTCAGAAGGCAGTATCCAGAGCTGTTCGGTGAGTAGTTTGCTTTGATTTCGGGACGAAATCCTTTTAAGTTGGGTGGATTGTTATGTCCCTAACCGAGATTAGGAGGCTAATGGAGATTAGAGGAGGATTAGGGCTTGCTTTGCATGGGAAGTTGGGTTTGCATGGGGAAGAGGCGGGCTACAGTGGCCTGAGGTGAGTAGGGTGATGGTGAGGTTGGCGGGCACTGTAGCAGACGGGGTTATAAAACATAGTTTTTCTTCTTCTTTCTTCTTTTCTTCTTCCTTTCCCTCATTCCTTCCCTTCTTTGCTGGTGCGTGTGGCGGCGAGCAGCTGAGGAGGAGACCGGAGAGCGCGCGGCGTGAGGCGTGCGGAGTCGAGCGCGCGGGGAGATCACCGGAGGCGACGTGCGCGAGCGGAGCTCCGGCATTTTCGTTGTTTCTTTTGAGGTATGCCGCTCCTTAGTGTGGTTTGTTTGTTGATCCTCGTGTGAGGGATGCATTGGTCGAGTCGGGGGAGGTCGGAGACCTCTCCGGCGACGCGTTTCTTCGTAAAACCTCGGCTGGCGCGAGGTTGAAGACGACCAACGGTCGACCGGAGCCTTCGGGCGGTCGACCGTTTTAGCACTGTTTGCCCGACTTTAACCTTCACCGGTCGAACGATGCCTTGGGGCGGTCGACCGGTAGTGCATTATTGCTGGTGAGTTGGGATTTTTCTACCTGTTGTCGGTCGACCGGTCCTTGTTGTGTTCGACCGGAACTTAAGTGTACCTGTTAGTTTTGCATGATTCGTTCGACCGATCGTTTGTTGTTCGACCGTTGGAGGTTTGCGTTCGACTGATTATATGACTTAGAATAATAGGTTGACCCTGTCTGTTTTCGGTCGACCGAGACCCCTGAGTCGGTCGACCGATAGAGTTGAATTTAATGTTGACCAGACTCCGGATTTTGACCTCGTTCGGTCGACCGGTTTTAGACCTTTGTTCGACCGTTGGGGGGGTTCTGTTTTGAGCGCAGCGGTAGACCGTTTTAGGAGTACGGTCGACCGATACCTTTCTGGAACCGGTCGACCGAATCACCTCTTCCGGTCGACCGTTTGGGCCCAGGACAGAATTCCTGGTTCCCTTTTTGAACGCCAACCTTGTCCACGGAAACCCGTGTCCTCGCCTTGTGCGTGAGCCGGGAGGTGACGGTGGGCGCGTGATGCGTGCCTGCCCAGGGACCGCCGTTGGGAAGAGTGTGGGTGTTCGGGACGCGTCACCTCCATGTATGGACCGTGACTTTTGAGATGATTGTTGGCACTTTGTAGTATAACAGGCCTGAGGGATCGCGGATCCCAGTGTTGATGTTGTGCGGGCACGCAACTGGCGTTGGGTGAGGTGACTACCGGCCCACGGGCTACGGAGGTCGCTGCCCTCCTTTTATAGCGGCGCAGTTGGTGTTCGCGGCTCGAGGAGCCCACAGACCCGTCCGATGTTGTGTTGGACCACCGATGCTGTGCCGGTGATGCCGCCGAGGTTGTGCCGGCGATGATGATTGTTGGGCCGAGGCTGTGTCGGCTATGTTGTTTTCCTCGGCTGGGCACCTACCGAGATGATGTTGTTATACCTTCCGGGCGACGGCCCCGTTGGTCCCTGTGGCCCCGACCACTGAGATTTAAAGATCTGTTTCTATCGGCGCGTAGACGTGACAGAGGCTCCCTGCCGAACCCTTGGTAGTGTAGCCGCGTGTGGGGGGTGCGATGTCGCGGGCTGCTAGACTGCATGTGCCTGCAGTAGGTCTCTTCGGGAGACCCGATGATTGATTGTCGGACTGATGTCCTGTTTTACCCTTCGGGGGAACTGTTTTCCATTTCTGTTGATGCCATGACATGCTACTAGTATGATAGATTCATTATGTGATGCATGCATATAGGTGAGTTGGCATACGGGGTTTCCTTCTGGAAACTCAGGCATTGTTGTTGTATCTTTTTCAGGATCGCAGTAGGTCCGGGTGGGTGGTGACCGAGGACGGAGCGCTTCGGAGTCGGATCCTCTTCGGCAGTTGCTAGACCGTACGACTACTTGTATTCTATTCCATTGTATCAGTATTGTAGTTGTATTTCTTTTGGAAAACTCCTTGTATTTTGGGTGCACCCGGATTTATATATTTATATATTTGTGACGTTCCCGCGTGAGTTGTCTGTTATGTTGGTTATTTTGAAATTTTAAATCTTCTGCTGTTTCGGGACGTTACACATAACGTATGAAAGTACATATACAACATACTACTACAATATTACTTCATTGAAAGGATGATAACATTCTAGAAATGATGAGAAGATAAGGATGACTTGGCAATATATTATCCAAGAACCGGAGAAATTAGGTTTAGTTGCTAAGTGGCGATCTTCGATTGGATGAGATGGTTGGGGAAGCGTATGGTCATTTGTGAAGAAGAGAGATAAGTGAGTGAGAATTGGGTAGAAGTTGCGAGAGTTGTGAGAATTGGTGTTGCAACACCAAAGTTTGAGAGATTTAGTGGTGAGTTTTTTCACTTTTTTGTAGTGTGTGAGTTTCGTAATTTTTTAAAGGGGTTCTGCTGAATTTTAATTTGGACCGGTATTTTGTATTTCGACCTAAATTAGTAGTATTTTACTTCCACCAGATTTAATCCCATAAATGCACTACTTTTCGTTGACCCTCAACATTGAAAATTTCAGAAAATGCAAGTTCAAAGTTGGATACTTAAAATCTGAGAAGATCTTGATTGCATCGTAGAACACTTCAAGAGAACCACATAACTTTTCCACTATACTGTGGAATACGTGTACAATACGTGCATCCTTTGTTGACGGACATGCAATACGTGTACTTTGAATCACTAAGCTGCAATGACAAAATGCAAGTCGATATAAAATTATAAATCAACGCGTTTTTGGTTCTGTCCAGTGGGAACGTCTTGACGCAAGTCCATTTGACTTGTAACAGAAGCTTGTGGGTTGCACTCATTGAACTTTTGCTTCCTAACATGAGAGCCACGAAGGTATTTTACACTTTATCGAACCTTCTGGACAGCGTCCTCTACTTCTTTCAAGCCATCTTGTACAATGGGATTAAGTATTTGAGCACAACATCTAATATCAAAGAAATTACCACCACATATGCGGGCACCCTTAAAATTCAGCTTCTTCTTCAACTGGTCAACAGACACATTATTAGAGGAAGGATTGTCCAAAGTCAAAGTAAATTTTTTATTTCCAATTCCTCCAATCACATAATACAGAATGTAACTATTCAGAAATAGCAACACCTGTATGTTGGTTGGTATATAACATTCATTTTTGTAACACCCAATCCTTATCTATAAAATGACCTGTCAAGCAAAGATATCCATTACTTGCAATAGATGTCCAAAAGTCGGGATTCATACCAACTCTTCCAGGGGATTCTTGAATCATTTCCCTAATATTTACCCGGTCTCTTACATACATGTTAAGAACATCGGTCTTAGTAGTGTTTTTTGAGATAAATTTAATATAATGATACCAATAATTAAAAACATCTCGAATACGTTGATATGGGATTTTGGGTCAGTATGAGAAGGTTACTTGAAGTATTATACCATTAGAGATCAGATTTGGAATCTCTACGAAGTGTTGCCTCTGACGTAAGGTAAGTCCTAGATTTTATATATACATTTTACTAGACTTCAGCCCACTTGGGCACACTACAAGTGTGTCACCTATTAACTTATATGTGAACATAATATTTGGATATATAAGCTAACTATCTGGAGATAATATATTTAACAGAGCAATAGTTCTAATAATCTTGTCTTATGTTCACCATATAACATTTTTCACGTAGGTGCATAACCACCGTCATGAATCTATTCCAAAATCTAATAAATATAAAGTCTTTTAGGATTAATCTAAACTCCAGCTTCTCCGAACATCCAAAATATCTCAGAATCATTTCAGAACTAACATATGCAACATATGCAAATATAAGTAGATGCGTCAAATAGTTCATAGTCTTACAAATATGAAATATAAATAATGTTCAAAAAACATTTGTAAATCTCAAATAAATGGACTCCATCAAAATAGGCAAGTGCCAGTGAACTTTCAAGTCCCCCACACATAATGTAAATGATATATTCATTCACCAAGCAAGTCGTCTTTGTCAGGATCACACTCAAGTCCTCCATCTCTGCCATCGATTGTAGAATGTAAACACATGGATTTCATATTATTATGAATCCAATCATTTAAATAATTGTCCCAAGAGTGTTTAGTTCTAGCAAATGAACTTAGCACAACATCAAACATAGAAGAACATGTATCTCTAGATCTCATTGCTTCCTTATAGGAGAATGGATTGCCCTCTAGATGGTAACTGACCAAGTTCTCACTTATACTCTTGGGAATTCGCTCTCTTGTACATAATCTAAGTGTAGCTGGTTCAACAGTTCATGTTGTGGGACTAGTGCCGGAAGGTCTTGCCTCAAATTCTACATGATATTCTGAAATCATATATGTAGACCTAGAAACACGTAAATCATGACCCTTGAGAAACTTATTCTCAAAGAATTCTGCATCTCTAGATTCTACCACTGTTTTAGTAGATAGATCCAAGAACCTGTATGCAACCCTCTCTTCTACACAACCTAGATATACACTAGTAGTTTTAGGTCCACCTTAGGTCTCTTAGGGTCATGTAAACTTGCATAAGCAATACATGCCCATGTCTTGATGGTATCATATATGCATGGATGCTTATGCCATATCTGATAAGGTGTCTCAGACAACTTTGAGTGCGGCAACATGTTTAGAATGTGATTATAAGTCAAAAGTGCTCTGCCCAATAGGAGGAAGGCATGCCAACTGTAAGTAAAATAGAATTTAACATCTCAGTTAATGTTTTGTTCTTACGCTCCGCAACACCATTCATTGGGGTGAGTAAGGAGCAGTCGTTTCAAGAATTATGCCTTCTGAAGGATAAAATTCCTTGAACTCTATCATTTTATATCCTCTTTTATTACTTTAAACCTCTTTATTTTCAAAAGTAAGTTGATTTTCAACTCTTGACTTGAAATTTTTAAAATTTTCATCTCTCAATTTCAACAAATAAACATGACAATATCTAGAAAAATCGTCTATGAATGTTATTAGATAGTTCCGACCATCTGTAGTCACAAAATTCATATGTCACAAAGGTCTGAATGTATTAACTCAAGAAGTTGTGTTTCTAGAAACCGACTTAAAAGGTTTTCTAGTTTTTAGTCTCAGCACACACCTCTCACATTTGTCACATTGAATAGATAGATCCAATGGAATGTTACGAGTCCTAGCTAGATGCATTTTCATGTTGTTTACATGTCCAAGTCTATTCTGTAATAACTTTGGTTCAATCAGCTTAGATCTTAAATGATTTATGCTATTAATTTCTAGGCTCAATCTATACATACTATTAAACACGAATTAACAGATCAAAACTGACCTATATGTGTTGTCCTTTGACAATTATCAATATGTGGCTTCATGTTACTGGTGCCATATTGACTATTCTATGGATAGTCGCAATAAATTATGTTAGGAGGCTTGGAATTTTTAGGGGTATTCTAACAGGGTCAACATTTCTTCTAGTAAATCAAAATATTGGTAAAAATTTATTTCAGGTGGTCAAAATCCAAAAAGGTTAAATTTGGGGGTGTAGATTTGAATTCATAAATATTAACAATATAAATGTTGGAATCCGAAAGATTTTTACAAACTTGGCTAAACTTCAAAATCTAAGACGGTCAGAAGCACAAACGGTCTTCAAAATATAGGCAAAATACTCAAAATTCAAGATGAAGATCCAAAACGATAAAAATCGAGGGGGTGTTGCCAAACCCCCAACTGATTGATCATTTTAATAACCGCAAGTGCACAACGTTGGGGAAGACGTGGCAAATACGGGGCGAATCTCAAGAAGTTGTGAGTGTTGTAATGACTACTACTATACTCGAGTGGTAAGGGAGGGGAGAATGCGGGTACCTAATCTAAACGACAAACGCTACACGAAACAATAATAACTTATAAAAAATAAATCCCGTAGGAGGTGAAAAATGAATGCAAAAGTGTAGATGTGTATTCATGTGTGTGTAACATTTAGTGCTCATGCCATGCATAACATGAAAATCTTATAATGCCACAATCCTATGTGTGTTTCTACATGGATTAAGATTTATCACAATCATTAAAACATACAAACACTACTCAAGATGAGGACACAGACAACCACATGATTACATATTTAATGACATAAAGAACATAAAATTCACAATGACCAAACCCAACTATGTCTCCACATGAATTAAGATGTAACATTATCATTAAAAGATACAAGACAATAATTAAGATGATGCCAACAAGAACACATGCTCCCACATGCCATCCTTATCTCTTTATGATGCATTGCATATATTGCATCATATGTCTTTCATTTAGATTACTTTTACATCAATAAATGCTACTAAGGTATGTGTTTAGTCTTATTTACAGAATACAGGGACCTGAATGCAAATTACCCACATCCCGAGCATAAACGCGTGCAAAAGACTCATTTCTATCATAAAGACCAAGCTCAAGATTATCGGGTTTCAAATGGAAATGTATCCAAGCATAAAAGCATTCAAGATCTAATTACAAAAAGAACAAGGACTTAAGCACAAAAGTAGCCGGGGACTTAATTGCAAAAAGTCAAGGACCTAATTGCAAATCACGAGTAGCTTTTATTATCTTGGATAAAATCTAAATAAAAATCAATGTGGATCTCCAAATATATGAAGGAATTAATCCGGATCTCAAAAGAATGGAAAGAATCAATCCAGACACGCAAAGGAGGATCAAATCATACCAAAAACACAAAGCAAAAATCTGGATTAAATCAGAGGATATTGTGCGGCGAAATCGCCGCATATTACTTGCATTGTGCGGTGGAAACGCCGCCCCCTAGTCGATCCGTGTGCTCCAATTTTGTCCAGTCGTGTCTGGACACGTGTACTCTCCAATTCTATACTTAGGTCTCTTGTAACAACTATAAATAGCCCCGAGAACGATGTTAGAAGGGTCATTGGTCCTTAACCTTAGTTTTTATTTTTAGTCTTAGTTTTGTATTCTTCTTTTTAGTAATAAAATTCTGTCAATTATTTCTTATTTTTAGTTTTCTTTTGTAATGCCTCTAGGATCCCTTCTTCCTCCCTCCATGAGTTTCTAACTCTTTCCAAAGGGTGGAGGTGACGGATTTAGGGTGAAGAGAAGATGAATAAATGTTATTATTTTAAGTTCGTATTAGTCTATTTTGATTACTTGAGTTTATGTTAAATCGTTTATCATGTAATGCTTCATAACTAATATGATTTATTATAAGTTTCTGAATTCTCTAATCTAAACCCTAAATCTAAACCTCCACCCAACGGAATTCACCTCTTTGTTCTTGTTTTAGTTTTAATCGTTCATGTTTCTTGCTTTAGATAATTGAAACCCAAAAATCTCAAAAACCCAATTTATTCTTCTCTCCTTCTTTCCCCCAATCGAAATCACACTAATAACAAATCTCTCCATCCTTGTGTTCGACCCGTATTTGCCACGTCTTCATTGACGCCGTGCACTTGCGGTATAAATAAAATTCTCATCAAGTTTTTGGCGCCGTTGCCGGGGAGGCGACGCAGATTTTGTTTTTTGTTGATTTCGATTTTATCCTGTTTATCTTGTGCGCGATCTAAGTATTTGGATTTGTTTTTCAGGAGACAACAGAGTGCACGGCGAAATCCGAGCACCATCTGAGCTAAACGAGTGGCGAAATCGTCGGACCTGAAGAGTAACTTGCGGCGAATCCGCCGCACACCTAAAGCTTCTGGGCTTCAAATTTTTCTGGGACGCGACTCATCTCTGGGTGGACGCGTAGAGCTACTGAAATTTTGAGAGCGGGCGGTGAACCCGACTGAGCATTGCGTAGGTAACTTTTGTTGCCTTTTTCCTCGTAATTTCTATTTTCAGAAAATTTCCTTTTCGTAGAACTGCATGTGTTAGGGCAAAATTCCATAATTTACAATAATTCAAGTCTGACCTAAAATTGGCAAAATTAGAAAGGCCTTAGTGCATGCATCATCTAGTGTTTTGTATGCATTATTCTTGCTAAATTCTTGCAAATCAATTTCTGTTGAAGAGTGCTAGAGTCAAGGTACGTATCGTGGTTTTCATCGATTGCATTTAAGCATATAATCTAGTTGCATACAACCTTGTAATTGCCCCCTCCAAAAGACCAATGTTTGACTATCTTTGCTTCATCTAAGTTAAACTATCTTAAGGGCAACTCCGTAGGCAAAGATACGGTGGGGATTTCATCACCCTTCCGTGGCCCACAAATCACAATCCTAAAGTGTCACCCAAGCCTTAAAATTGAAATCAATTAGACATTGGCCCCTAAGGACTCGGACTCATTTAAGGAGAAGAATTGGTTTGACTTGCTATGACTTGAAGCTGATCGAATTTAATTTGGTGTCTAGGAAGTGTTTTTGTGTTGACGTAAGTCTTCCAAGCGAAGTGGTTGTCTAATTGGCACCGACTCTGTCGGAAGCGCCCCCACTACCTATACACTACCTGGCCAAGTTGGTTTGATTAGTGAGGGAGGTGAATCAAGCGAATCAATTCGACTCAACCAGTTAGGAGTCGTCTAGATCTAAGTGACACTAGGTCTAGGATTGTTTGCACCGTGCTTTCTTAGGAATTTTCTGACCAACCCTCCTTCTATCTTTAGAGTTAAGTTTCCCTTATCATCTGAGTCTTCTTTCTCTTCTCACCTCAATTCTCTAGATTAGGATTCCATTCTCATCTTTCCCCATTCTATTGTTTGTTTCCCTTTTGGAAAAAACATAAAAAAAAATATATATATAAAAAAACGAAAAAAAAATTGTAATTAATTCTTGAAATTAAAATTGGAATTTAAATTTCGAATTTAAATTCAAAAATTGATTCAACCCGGTGCACTCAGATTTGGATTCGGGACTTGAGTAATCGACTCTCACGAGTTCATCTAGATTCCAGTCTGGAACTTAGCCCCAATCCACCTACTGCACCACCTCACCCGGATCCAATGTGTGAGAACGTAGTGGACCCGCCTGTTGCACAACCTATAACTTTGAGGGATCGATGCTATGTAGCGATTGCTGCTCAGCCATCGTGCATCGTTATGCCCACCATACCGGGTCGCGACTTCGAACTTAAGGCACAATACATGAGTATGTTGCCTAAGTTCACCTCTAGGGAAGACACATATCTCTTCCTTAGAGAATTTGAGGAAATCTGCTCTCTTATGCAATACCAGCATATCCCTGAAGAGGCAATGCATCTGAAATTTGTGCCTCTAGCACTAAAGGACGACACTAAGAAATGACTATATAGTCTAGCCGAAAGATCTATTAGGAGTTGGGCTGAGTTTGTTCAAGTATTCCTGAAAAAATATTTTCCCAACCATAAGACTAGGAGGATTAGGAATGAAATTGTTGCATTCGTTCAGTCTGAGAGCGAGCCGTTCTATTCCTATCTAGAAAGATTCAAAAGTGTTCTGACCCAATGCCCTCATCATGGAATTCCGAGATGGCAATTATGCCAAATTATTTATGAGGGATTGACACCCACATCTAGGGTTATGGTAGAATCCGTAAGCCAAGGGAACTTCATGTCAAAAATGAAAATGATGCCTGGACTTTTCTTGAGGATTTAGCTGAGAACAGTATGCAATGGGACAACACTAGAACACCGCTTAACCCGAGTATTGAATCTAGAATAGCAAGTCAACCCAAACCAGGTGTCTTAGCTGTGGATGCCAACATAGCGGCTGAAGCAAAACTAGCTACCCTTGTGCGCAGAATGGAAAGTTTAGAGCTACAAACCCAAACCCGAGTGAATCAAGCATCGTCTATCCCTTGCTCTAGATGTGGTTAGACTGGTCATGTAATGGAGGATTGTGCGGACTGGGAACAAGTTAATGCCATGTATAACCATGTTAGAAATGACCCATACGCATCAACCTATAACTCGGGTTGGCGTAATAATTCCAATTTCTCATCAAGCCAACAAGGTCAACCTCCTAGACAACAACCAAACCCGTATAACCAAAATAATACATCTTCTGGGTTTAGTAACAATGGCGATCATGAGGTTAGGTTGACAAGCTTGGAAAATTTGATGAAAACTTTTATACAAACAACCAACCAGACCTTCCAAAGGCTAGAGACACAAGTCAGCCAACTAGCACAAATAGTAGGTGAAAGAGAAAAGGGTCGGTTTCCAAGTCAACCTGAGGTGAACCCTAGATCTAATAATTCATATCAATCCTATCAAGCACCTTCAGGAAATAACAACCCTAGACCGGTTCAAATGGTTAATGAGGAAGGACCGTTCCAACAAATAAATGTTGTAGTATCATTACGGTTCGGAAGACAAGTTGATGACAATGTGGTAAATCCTAGAACATCTGATCAATCCAGCCATCAAGCAACCACATATGACCTAACCATTGAACCCGACGTCCAATCTGAAACGCCCAACCCACCTACTCAACCTGAACCCATATCTCAACCTGAACCTGAGCGAGTCTATGTTCCTAAAGCCCCATTCCCCAATAGACTCAAAAAGAACTCAAGTGCACAAATAGAGAAAATCTTGGAAGTATTTAAGCAAGTTAAGGTGAACATTCCACTCTTAGACATGATTCAACAAATACCTGCTTATGCTAAATTCTTAAAAGACCTGTGCACTAAAAATCGAAAAACGAACGTACCAAAGAAGGCATTCTTAACTGCAAACATAAGCTCTATCCTGTCAAACTCGTTTCCTATAAAATATAAGGATCCTGGATGTCCCACAATTTCATGTGCAATAGGAGATACTTTTATCAACAAAGCCCTTCTAGACCTTGGTGCTAGTGTTAACCTACTCCCATTCTCTGTCTACGAGCAACTCAACCTTGGTCCACTAAAACCCTCTAAGACAACTCTTCAATTTGCTGACTGCTCTATTAAGAAACCAAGAGGTGTAGTCGAGGACGTTTTGATCAAGGTGGGTGACTTCATTTACCCAGTGGATTTTGTCGTTCTAGACACTGAACCTGTTGTCGATCCTAAGAGACAAATCCCTGTAATACTAGGCAGACCCTTTTTAGCCACTTCTGAAGCATTAATAAACTGTCGAAATGGGCTCATGCAATTATCTTTCGGGAACATAAAAGCTGAATTTAATATCTTTCGTGTTGATAGTGAGCCAGAAATAATATGCAATCAAAGTGATGTTGTGATGAGAGCACGTATCTATCAGATTTCTGAATCAAATAAATCATCACAAAATCAAAAAGGAAGTAAGAAAAAGGGGAGTAATTCTTCGACACACCCACCATCACTCGAGCAAATAAGAGAACCAATTTATGTGAGGAGTGTAGAATCTGTGACTCAGGACTCTCATTGCAACATGGGGAACAATTCAACTGGATACATGCACCAAGATGGTGTCATTCAATCCAGTTCTGACTATGGTTGACTTTGAGCAAATTCCATCCTTCCACCGCAGTCCACCAAGGTAATAAGTGCATTTGCTTTATATTTGCATACATTGAGGACAATGCATGATTTAGGTGTGGGGGGATGTTTATGTATATATTTATGTATATATTTGTTCTTTTATTTTAAAAATAATAATAATAAAAAAATAATAATAAATCAATGTTTCATGACATAGCTTAAGATTGAACTACCAAAACCCGAGTACAAATTGCATTGAATTTTTTTTCTTTATTATATAGTTCTGCTTGTAGAAATTATGACATAAATCTAAGTTCCAAAGAAATAACACATTGCCCTTTAAGATATGTATGCACTTAAATTGGATGAATCAAATCTTTGAAGTGGTTGATAAAAAGCAGAGGTTGAGGAAAATATACCGGGAAGTGTGGACTTCTAATAGCAATTAAGCCTTGAGGAAAATAAAATTAAAGGAATAAAGTGAGGAAAGCGCATTCTGCAAAATGATTACAAAAGCCCAAGCCTTTGAGTCACTGGTCCGTAGGGGTAGCTTGAAACCCGGTAACTTGAGTCTACCAGCTCGGGATTATCGACCAAACTCGCTACACGAATGCAAAAAGGTAAAAGTGTCAAAAAGAAAATGTGTTGAATCACGGAAGAAAAGAAAGAAAAAAAAATACTCAAGGCCCAAAGCTAAAAGAATGATCCATGCCATGGTTGATCCGAATGATACTTCACCACCAGAGGAGGCGTGCAAAATAATTTAAGTGATAAACATGTGTAGAAGGGTTAGTGGTGTGAATGTTGGAGGAACAAAGACCAAGTCAGAATTTTTTATGAGTTAGACTTATATAATGAGCATGCAAGAATTCGAAGTGAGATGTATAAGGCTAAGGCAGGGATATTGAGAGTTATTAATGGAATGTTGAATTAAGACTTTGTGGGTGTGTCAACTGAAAACCCTCACGAGACAAAACTCGTCCTCTAAGGATACTTGGGGGTTTAAAGGCTTATTGCACATGCTAAGTGCAACCGTGATTCCTACGAAAGTGAGTTAGGATTTACCTGTTTTCATTTCTCTTATATTTTGTTTCGCTAGGGACTAGCAAAATCTAGGTGTGGGGGTATTTGATGCATTGCTTACATTGTATCATATGTCTTTCATTTAGATTAGTTTTACATCAATAAATGCTACTAATGTATATGTTTAGTCTTATTTACAGAATACAGGGACCTGAATGCAAAATACCCACATCCCGAGCATAAACGCGTGCAAAAGACTCATTTCTATCATAAAGACCAAGCTCAAGATTATCGGGTTTCAAATGGAAATGTATCCAAGCATAAAAGCATTCAAGATCTAATTACACAAAGAACAAGGACTTAAGCACAAAAGTAGCCGGGGACTTAATTGCAAAAAGTCAAGGACCTTATTGCAAATCACGAGTAGCTTTTATTATCTTGGATAAAATCTAAATAAAAATCAATGTGGATCTCCAAATATATGAAGGAATTAATCCGGAGCTCAAAAGAATGGAAAGAATCAATCCAGACACGCAAAGGAGGATCAAATCATACCAAAAACACAAAGCAAAAATCTGGATTAAATCAGAGGATATTTTGCGGCAAAATTGCCTTATATTACATGCATTGTGCGGCGGAAACGCCGCCCCCTAGTCGATCCGTGTGCTCCAATTTTGTCCAGTCGTGTTTGGACACGTGTACTCTCCAATTCTATACTTAGGTCTCTTGTAACAACTATAAATAGCCCCGAGAACGATGTTAGAAGGGTCCTTGGTCCTTAACCTTAGTTTTTATTTTTAGTCTTAGTTTTGTATTCTTCTTTTTAGTAATAAAATTCTGTCAATTATTTCTTATTTTTAGTTTTCTTTTGTAATGCCTCTAGGATCCCTTCTTCCTCCCTCCATGAGTTTCTAACTCTTTCCAAAGGGTGGAGGTGACGGATTTAGGGTGAAGAGAGGATGAATAAATGTTATTATTTTAAGTTCGTATTAGTCTATTTTGATTACTTGAGTTTATGTGAAATCGTTTATCATGTAATGCTTCATAAGTAATATGATTTATTATAAGTTTCTGAATTCTCTAATCTAAACCCTAAATCTAAACCTCCACCCAACGGAATTCACCTCTTTGTTCTTTTTTTAGTTTTAATCGTTCATGTTTCTTGCTTTAGATAATTAAAACCCAAAAAACTCAAAAACCCAATTTATTCTTCTCTCCTTCTTTCCCCCAATCGAAATCACACTAATAACAAATCTCTCCCTCCTTGTGTTCGACCCGTATTTGCCACGTCTTCATTGACACCGTGCACTTGCGGTATAAATAAAATTCTCATCACTTTACCACTCCAATCTTATCCTCACATCATCATTCCCCATAAAGTGAGCCCACTATCCAAAGAATGTGCTAAGCATCAATTAAGACTATTAGCACATCAAATGCAAGAGTGAGGAACCCAACAAAATGACTATGGAATTCATGTGAGGCTCCAAGATTTAGATTAAACACACACACTAATACAACACATCAACACTTCACATCACCCTCCACCCCCAATGATGATGGACTACTCTATACTTATATCCATAACCAAGAAAACAACAAAAGGAAAACAACCAATAAGAAAATAAAGAAAACTTAAGTTAACCAAAGCAATTGAACAAAATTTGCATCAAACGAAAGATAACAACATGAAGAACATAAAAACTTAACTTGATTAAGAAAATAAAGATTACAAAGTTGCTCCTATTCTCCTCCACTACACTACTAATCAAGAACTAAAACATACTCTAATAAATAAGAAATAAAACATTCTCTACTAAACAAGAAAGGAAACTAACCTAAGAAGGAGAGGAAGGAAGAAAATGGGAGGAATGCTTACAAGTGTATTTATAGAAGATTAGAGGGTATGGATGATTCTGGCACGATTAGATGACTCTAAATCAGTCTAGATGTTGCATATTGCTCTGACCTGAGAATTCGACACACCAAAGAAATTTGGAGTCGAACCGACCAACCGAATCCACCATTGGTGGATCATTTGGGTCGATCCGACCTCTAATTTCACCAGTAGCTTTAATGTACCATTTAAGCATGTGGGGTGCACTCGACGTCGTTTGTTCGAACTCGTTTGGTTTTCATTGTTGGATTACACATCAGGTTCAGGAGATTCTGGACTTTTTCAACTAGCATATTTTACTCTTAGGTCCCTCTGGGTGTTTACTTAGGTCCTTCCTGAGTTATAATCCGGCCATTTGGCATTACAAACAGGTTCAGAAAACTTCCAAATCAGTCAATTCTTATTGCATTTAGCTACTCTTTTCTTCCTTTCTCTTCTTAATTGCCTAAACATTGAAACACATCAAACAAACACTCGAGTAGCACAAATACAATATAGAGTAAAATAACAAATATACAACATAAATACAATGTATGATATGCTGCTAATCACCTACACAAAGTGGAGACTTCCGTGCACATAGATATTTTTAGCAATTTTTTGTTCTTGCATTCCTTCTTTTCAACATCTTTCTAGGGAAGGACGTCAAAGTAGTTTCAAACATAAGAAGTCCATTTTCTTTTACGAGGGGCTACGAGTTTTCGATTTACTTGTCTAGGTGGCGCTGGTATTTCATCTACTTGCATTGGTTCATCCAGCTCACACTAAAAGAACACATCATTCGTTGACACCGGAGGGACAAACATATAATTGAAAAAACGATTTGTAAGAAGTTAAGAATTTTATTTTAGGTGTAAAAGTAGATAAACCTAATCTCAATACGTACTTGTGATAGGGAAGAGAGAGTTGTGAGGTTTTGACAACAAGAATAGGTTTAAATAGGAGAAAACAATTTAGAATAGGTAAGGGTCTTCTTGTTTACACTTCAAATGTAATGATTACATGAGAAATAGTGACTTAAGTTTGAGATTTTAATTTGATTTGGACGAGATTTTGATAACTACCACCATTGGTTATGCAATCGGTTGTTGAGTAGTAATTAAAATATTATGACATAGACATTTCGAAAGTATGGAGATTCGTTCTAATTTTCTAACTATATATAATATTATAAATATAAATACACATATTTATTATTTAAATACTTATAAACGGGTAGGACACGAGTTACATGGGCCAAAGCCGAACCAAGTCGACGAGTCAATCAGATTTGAGCCAAATCCGTTTATGCCAAATCCAAACCCGCATTTTCTGTGTTAAGGTCGTGTTGGGTTACTGTGTCGTTACCCAAATTGTTACCCTTAGTTTTCATCTTCATGTAAAAATTTGTTCATCATGTGATAATTGATTGCATATTTACTTGACATGGTTAGTGTATTAGATTGTGTCAACTTCGTACAAAAAATGAGAGTGACATACTATTAATTAATATCGCTACATGTTGGCTTTCAAATTAAATTACTTATCTACATTTTTGTTCATTATATTGTTCATGCACATTGCAATATATTCAAGTTCGACTTATTAATGTGCATTACAGAAGTAGTACATGCATATGCGCTTACGAGTGATCATAAGTTTCATGGGCAAGATAAAATGATCAATTTTTGTTATATGTCATGTGCGTGTATCAACAATGTTTTACTATTTGCACATAACATGTGGTACTTTTGCACGAAAGTATATATATAACATGGTAGGAAACATTACAAAATGGATATTTATAGTATTAATTATTATTAGGAATAAAGTTTAACAAACTATCTCAAAGACCAAATTGTTGGCTTTTCGCCATTATTAATCTTAATTTTGACAATATGGTGCATAATCCCAATTCACACATCACATAGGTCATATTGTCAAATTGCACATAAATTGTATTTTTTTTATCATTGTAGGTACTCTAATTGAAGCTAATCAACCTTAAGATCATGACTTGTAATCAAGCACCAAGGAGAAGACTTGTAATTTTCCATTTAATATATGCATCTGACCATCGAAACCTACCTTGGAAACCGATATCCATTCGTTAGTAAACTTCATACCCATACTAAACCTCAGGATTAGATGACCGATTCCAAAAAAAATCAGTAAAATCTTAGAACCTTAATAACATTTCCAGTCGAATGACTATCCCTTCAACATATGACAAAGTTTTCATTTGATTCAAATCTAGCACGCCACACTCTCATTGTCTCATGCGTCAAAGAATTGTTGAGAATTCTCAATAAATCTATTTTTTATCTTCCGGTGCCAAGTAGCAAAGCTCTTCAAATCGGACATCTAATTCTTTATCGGAAACCGAATCTCCTTAGATCAGTTGTTGGATTCTACTCCTAACGGTCATATCGCTTGTGTCTTATAGCCATTCTACTCTGAATAGACATTTGATTTCTCATCGTTGGTGCAAAAGACAAACCCTTGACTTTAGACAAATCCTTGAACAACCAATTATGTTTCTAACGACCGAATGACTTTGGACAGAGAATAACCAAATCCTTACTGTTATTTTGGATCGAATAACGAAACCAATTTTGGGTGACCAAATTTCTTGTTGGTAGAATTCCAAAACCTTTCTGGAACTTGGTGAACAGATGAACCATCTCTAAATGGAGAACCGAAGTCTTGATTTTGACAAGGTTAACACCATGAATTCAGACAATTGTTTCCCAAAGGGTCGACCAAATTCTGACGATTACGCGCTTGAGCTTACGTCATTTGTTGTCATTTCTTACTCTAATTCACACCAACATTTCCAAACGACACTATTTTCTTTGAAAGCTATAAATTTAGCATTAATGAGACACAAACACATTTCTTACACACTCCAAACAATCCTATACTTGTGCTCTCATTACCAAACCTCCAAAGCTTCACCAAACTCTTATACTTCATTCAATGTACTCCAAAGACAAATTCCAAATCCCTTTGAGTGGATTCGAGGTAGAGTTTCAACAAGATCATTCAATTCAATTGTAGTAAAGCTTAGAAGAACCTCTCTCTCTCGGGTTGTGAGAGATGGATCAAGAGGCATGATTGTTCGCCAAGCCTCGCAGTGTAAGAGTTTCTCTTCGACCCGGAACGAGGAGAATAATGAATACTCAAGTAGCGATTACATAATCGATCAGAACATGGGGAAATGACTAGATTGTGGTCGTAATCGAACCTCCATAAAACCGTCGATGTCTACTCATGGTTTACAATGTCTTCCCTTGTTTTTAAATTCCCAAATTTATTAGCTAAGGTTTATCATTGATTTATCTATTCACCCCCTCATCTAGATTACTATAGACCCTACTTACATTTGCTATTAAAAGATAGGTTTACTCATAACCCTAATAAACCTTGGGAATGTTAATCTTCATCTAAGCCACCATTGCTTACTTATGAAAGTTATCCATATTGGAAAAAATAAGAAGATGATCTACATTCAATCCATCTCTTCAAAAATGTGGTTTTTTAAAATTATTTGATTAGTTGCATATCATACAACGTATTCTTGTCATATATCCTTTATTTTACCTCATATTTTTGCTACTCGGGTTGTTTTTACATGCATTTCAGGTTCTAGGTAATAAAGAAGAGAAATGAAGCAAGAAGAACATAAATACAAGAAACAATGACTGATTTGGAAACATTTTGGACATGTTTGTAATGCCCAATGACCTTACTATAAGTCAAGAAGGATCTAATGGAAAATCTAGAGGGACCTAATCTCAAAAGAAATGTTTTGGTCGCAAAATGTCTGTAATCTCAGGAACTTGTGGAGTAATTCTAAAATTAAGGACAAAACGATTCGCGTCAATGGACCAGGGCCTTACCCCAACGTGTTTTAAAGTCAACTTAACTTGTTGCCCCAATTTCAAGCTAATCGGATCAATTGGTAATAGCAGATTTCCATATGCTCTGGGTGAATGATCAGGATCCGGTAATGCTAAGATTATTCCAACAGGTCGGGTATTCAAGTAGGACCACTCTGGAGCATCCAAATCTGATTTACAACCGTCCAATTTTGCCAATAACAAATCAAGACCTTCTAATCTTCTATAAATAAACGTTTAATCTTACCATTTCCACCTCTCCCTATTCCTCTCTTCCTCTCCCATTAGAGTAGGCTTTAGTTCCTTCTTAATCAAATTTTAATTTCATGTTCTTTATGTTCTTGTTTTTTATTTGATACAATTTTTATTCCATTGCTTTGGTTGGATTTAGATTTTTTTACTTGTTCATGTGTTGTTTTTTGTTGTTGTTTTCTTTTAATTGAGTTCTTGTATAACTATAAGTAATGTGACGTATACACATGGCATCCAGAAGCAACAAAATGTGCAGAGCATACTACACACTATAAATTGGGGGCAGAAATTGTACCAAATCCCCTAATTGGGGATTTTAATCAATTTTAATCAGTTGTTGGCTGATTTCAAACTTCACTTGCTCCCTTCCCTGTGTCTCTTGGTCCTGTGGATCAATGCAAACAACAAGAAAATGGTAGAATCCAATCGAAGCAAAACAAATCGTACTTGAATATGCCCTATAACATGGCAATGGTGACAAAAACATCTTGGAGTTTTACCTCAACTGCACGGTCATGTTATAGCACTAGAAAGTCTGGGTCGGTGCATAGGGAAAAGGGCATTACATGTTGTGCACAAGGGGAGCATGAAATAGTACCTAAACATTACATTAATCTACTCACTATCCAAAGACAGGTATACTACTAGGCAAAAGATATAGTGAACAAAAATGTTAAAATCCCCATAGGGGTGGAGCAATGGCAACAAATGAAGAATTAGAAGTGATTAGTATGTGAAACATGAAGAGCATGTGTGTGTGTTCATGTGAGTGTGTTAAAGCATGAATAACATCTACTAATCATAGCAAGCATCCATCAAACAAACACAAACATAATCATACACAATTTGCTTAATTTGACAAACATGATGACCTACACTAAGCATGGGAAGTGTGTTCTAATCATGGAAAGACCCATCAATGACTAAAAACACACATTTCTCATTAACAAACTCAGATAACACATCATTAATATATTCAACATTACCATATAAGGAGTCAAGCAATATGAGCAACAATCGAAGCTATTGATGTGTCCTAGGTGATATAGGAAATAACTACCAAGCATCAAACATTATCGTAGATTTATCCACATCCACATGAACCCAACATGCTAACATTCAAATCTACCGCATAAAGCAAGAGTACACATTCTTCACATATAAAATCTTTGTGTAACCTTAACTAGACCCCCAAATGTGGGGCGGATGTACCCCCTACTCATGCTAATGAACAAAAAATACAACACTTTAAAGCATACATGAAGAAAAACACCAAGTAGAGCTAGAGCACACCAAATGAGAAATAAAGCATACGAACATGTAGAGAACAACAAGTAGAATAAGATTATATAAATAGTTTGCTTTAATCTCCATACACACGAGCTCCCTAACAAAGCTTTGCCACCGGTCCTATCGGGTAACTTATAGGTTTGGAGGTGGAAGAAGAACAGGAAAGGTTGAACAAACACGACTAAATATGGAGGAATGAGTGGTGTCTCCTGAGGGTTTTCAGCGTATATACCCACAAAATCCAAACATTGTGCATTATTCAACCTAGCAACATGACACCTTGGATCTACGTTTGTCGATCATTGGATATGGAAATACTACAAGTCGACTATATATATATGTATTTAGTCCACACACCTAGCCTAATGAACCAATCGTGCAAGTTAATTAAGGAGTTAAGTGAAAGACATGGGCAACCTTAACATCCTCAAGTGATACAAAGTGTAAAGTCCGTTAATGTTCCTATTTTTATTGCCATTTTTTTCTTTTTTATTCCTTTTCTTTTATAACTTTTTACTAGTCGGTGTTTTATTTTCGCAGGGTCAGGTTTCGTGCAACATTGCCTAAGAGGACTTACACTATCACGCACACCTTCCCTTAAATCTCCACGTAGTCAATCCCTACCACCCGTGTACCGGGAGTTCGGTTGACGCATCCCATGTCCGATGACTCGAAAGCATCATGCGCTAAGTCCCCTCTGGTCTAATTTCCCGAGTGATAGGAGCCGTGTGAGAAGAGGGAACTCCCTACCCATTATCAAAAGCTATCATTGAGTATCGTGATAAAGATATTAGTTGGTTATACATGACTTGTGCCGGCTAAGATGATATGTCAAAAGAATATCATTGCCCCTTTTGACTTGATTTATGATATTGTTGGGTCCCTTGTTAAAACAAATTTATAATGTGCACAATATAACTTATGTATAGTTACATATTTATAATTTGCTTGAGAGATCAAGAAATGAAGATATAATACAAAGATGACACATTTCTACTTTGTATAATATTCTTAGTATCATGAGGCAAGGGATAGACACAAGTGATATTACTTATATCACTAAATGGATCGTGTTCTGTTCGAGTGAACAAAATATTTTTGTTATTTGGGAAACTATAATATGTAACTAAATACCACTTATAGTTTATCATATAATTTTTTTTTATATCATTGCAAACATAACCTAGATCCTCCAATAAGTCACAACACAAAACTGGGAAACAAGAAATATAATTTTGTATTTTATATGATGTATTAAAATTCATATGATAAGAAATTAAATACATATGGTAAAATGACAAAATTAATATGCCGTGAAATGACATGGTTAGAATAGTAAATAAATTCGTATGAGATGTATATATATTATCAGGTACAATGTATTGACATTATATATGATAATATATTACACGCTAAAATATGATCAGCAATATTATAACATATGAATTTGCTAAAATCCCAATATCAAATTTTGTTGGATATTAATCTAAAATTTGGTAAATTCAAAGACAATGAAAAATGGCCAACCATTTGCCGATGTTTCAGCATATATTAATAAAAGATTTTTTATAGATTAATGGCTGGATTTAATCCTCCTTGGTCAAAGATATTTATGGGATGATATGTGGCAAAATAAACAAGAGATCATGTGCAAAGTGGTTTGCACATGAGTTGGTTTAGTGGAGAGATAAACAAGAGATCATGTGAAAAATGGTTTGCACATGACGTGGTTTAGTGGAGAGCTTAAAAAGGGATCATGTTTGCACATGATGTGGGTTAGACGAAACTCTACAAATAGGTCCCTCCTCCATTCCTTGTTAAGATTAATGCAAAAATTCTCTCCTCTCCTTTTCTCCAACCTAGCATTAGAGATCGATTGGCTAGCTTCAATATCTATAATCTTGTTTATATTTTGCAATATTTACCTCCATGGTGCAAGAGAAGGTGCAAAGGTCAAGGACATGGGAATATATAAACTCACACCAATGTGTGTGAATGAATTTATTTTATGTTTGTGTGCTTGACTTGTATGTGATTGAATGATTGAATTTTTAGGATAGGTAAGCTTGCATGACCACCTAAATTCTAACATCACATACAAAATATTTAATTGTCCAAACAAAAATTAAGATGTCCTTTCTTTCTTATTTCATCCATTAGAAGCCATTGATCGAGGAACAATCTGCTCGCCGTTAGCGGGAGATAATTTCCTCAATCTTTGGAAATAGTGGGAGATACTAGGATATACATTGTTGTGCCATCAATAAATATATAAATTGAGATTCATCCGTACTGGACACTGAGTGTATTTTATGGATACGATGGGTAATCGTATCTCGCATCAAATGAAATAAATTTTCTTAACAAAACTAGGAGCCCTAGCTTGGTTTTGAGAAAGATAGTTTTTCTAAGGAGGATTGGACAAATTCCCTCTTAATTAAAACGACAAGAATCATAAGAGTTCGAAAATACAAATGTTTGTAAAAACTCAAAATGGTTGTGATTAGAAAATATTTCTTACCTTGAGTTTATGATATAAATGATTGGATCTTGAATTACTGCAATTATGGACATATTTATTTATTTGCAGTACGGCTTTTTATAAACATAAAATTGACATGAAATCTTTATAAATTATGTTGTAGAAATGTTGAATATACAATCTTTTGTGCGAACTATGATTGAAAAACATCCCTTGGAAAATGATGGTTCAAACTTCAATAGCTAGCAACTCAAACTCAGTATCATGTTAATGTTTGAGAAGCCATCTCACATTTTGGATGGTGAAATCCCAAAATTGAGTGCCATATCAACCGATGTTGAGAAAGAGGTTGTAGCAAAGTGGTTAGACCAAGAGAACCAAGTTCACGGTCTAATACTTGCCTGCATGGGTGACTCGCTTGAAGCGAAATACTAGGATTGAAAACCCAAGAAGACCATGGAACCTCCCACAAAGATGTTTATGGATAGTGCTAGGAAAGAGCGTTATAAGACCACCATAGCACTCACAAGGTGCCACATGGCAGAGGGAACATTTGTGTCCGTGCATTTTCTCACTATGCAAGGATACATTGAGAAGTTAGCAAAGCTCTCTTCCCGATGCCCAATGACATTGCAGAAGATTTAATTCTTGGCTCTCTAGCCCCGTCCTACAAGGACTTCATCATGCATTACCATATGCATGAGAAAGGGATGAGTCTTGAGGAGCTTCATAAAGCTCTAAAACAACTGAAGTTGATATGGGCAAAGCTTGGGACAAGAATGTCATAGTTGTTCACGGTGGAAGTAAAAAGATTGCAAAAGGTAAAAGGAAAGGCAAAAGGCATCAATCAATAGCAATGGAGTAGGAGGTGTTCATGCGAGCTTACATACATCAATACAATAGAGGCTACGCCTCCCTTTTGCTTTGCAAAACAAAAAAACAATAAAAAGGTGCTCATGCGAGCGCCTCGAGGGGGAAATCATCAAAATCTCCAACTCCCAACACGAAGTGCTTTCACTGACGTGAAAAAGGACACATTCGGCCAAATTGCCCCACGATTGAATTTAAGTTTAACCGCAAGTGCACGACGTCGGTGAAGACATGGCAAGTACAGGTCATGTCCACGAGGAGGTGTGCCAACTCTTGCTTGTTCAAAGGCAAGTGGAAAAGGAGGGGAGAGGAAATTGATTACACTAACTAGACTGAACAATGCTACACTACACTAGTACAAAACAAACAAAGAAGATGAAAGCATTAAATAAAACTAAACTAAGTGACTAATAGAAGAAGCTGGAAATCAGGAATGGAAAACCCCTAAGGAGTGGATTGTATGTACACATGAAATAAGTGGTGATGAATGAATTCAATAAGCACAAGTGTAGGTAGTGTTTGCTACGCATAATAAGTACCTCATGGGAAGACCTATCATCCAAATCACTAACCCAAGTGATTAATATGAGCATCACAAGTTTGTTATTAAGAACCTAAACAAGTATGGAATGTACCTAAAGATTATGGCAGAAACCATCACGTTAAGTATTCTCTTTAATTCAAACAAGCATATTAACATTTCTCACATACAACAACATTAAGTATTCATTCCATTCTACATGATATGTACAAACATCAACTCCACCCCCAAAGGGGGATGGAACTACTCACACTTTACTAAGCTAACATTCATATTAACGAAATAAAACATGCTAATAAATTCTACGAAGATTAAAATAACAAAATTAACTAAGCATGCAAGAACTAAAGGAAACAACAATTAACTAACAAAACTTTTTTTATTGCTCACTCACATTTACATGTAGCCTCTCTCCACCAGAGTTTTCCTCCAAGGCTTTACTCCTTGTAACGAGGATGACCACAAAGAGAGGAGATGTCTTACAAAGGAGGAGAAAGAGTTCTATTTATAACCATAAAAAGGTTACCGGGGACAATCCCTCGGTATGGGACTAAACGCATACCAAACATAGCATAAAACACCTTAGTACACATCCGATAGAAGACAAGTCGGATCTGGAGCTAAAAGGACCACCAATTAGCGGTTTGGGACCGCCAATTGACGGTCTGGATCTCCTGGATCCGGTCCAATTTTGTATGACTTCTTTGTAGCTTCGTTTCTTCTTCTGTAGTGTACCCTAATTGGTTGTGTGAGTTGCGACCCGAATCCAATTGCCAAAATACTCATCATGAAGGTGTGGAGTGCTTGATTTCGCTAATTAGTCCTTTTGGGTTTGCATCTGGGTCCTTCTCTCTTGCATCTTAGTCCATAAGTCTTGCAACTTAGTCATTTTCCTCTCTTTTAAGTCCTCTTTGAATCTCTTCTTCTCAAACCTGTTTATTCCTGAAACATAAACATAAAACTCGTTACGTAGCATTGCTTAGGCTAAAAATAAAGGATACAAGACACAAATATATGCATGATATGATGTCAATTAAATACCCCCACACCTAACTTTTGCTATTCTCGAGCAAAACAAAGAAAGGTTACTATGAAAGAAAGGAAAAATCATTCGTAAAAAAGGGAAATCCTAACTCACTTTTGTAGGAATCACGATTGCACTTAGCATGTGCAACAAACCGTCAAATCCCCTTGTCGCCAAGGAGGAGGAGTGTTGTCTCGTGAGGGTTTTCAGCAGATATACCCACAAAATCCAAACATTGATGCATTATTCAATCTAGAAACTCAACTCGATGGACTCATTTTTGTCGATCATTGGACACGGTAATCCTACGGTCGACTATATATATGTATCCAGTCCACACACCTAGCCTAATGAATCATTCGTGCAAGTTAATTAAGGACTTAACTGAAAGACATTGACAACCTTGACATCCTCAAGTGATACAAAGTGTAAAGTCCATTAAGGTTCTTATTTGCATTACCATTTTTTTCTATTTTTGTACTTTTTTTCTTTCTAGTCGGTGTGTAATTCTTCAAGGGCCAGGTTTCGTGCATCATTGCCTATGAGGACTTACATTATCACGTACATCTTTCCCCACATCTAGGAGTGTAAGCGGGGCAGGGCGGGGTAAGTTTTTGGCCCACCGCTACCCGCTCCGCCTAAGTTAAGAGGGTATGCGGGGCGGGGCGGTTCAAAAATAAAAAAAACGCTACACGCCCCGCTTAAGGTTGGACAAGGTGAGGTGGGGCGGGTTATGCGAGTTTTTTTATTTTTTTGATTTTTCCAAAGAAAAATAAAAGAACATCAAAACATGAGAAATAGTAATCTCTCATTGCATTTTTTGGAAAATTGGATGTGTGGTGAGTGAAAAAATAGACATTTGGTGGGTGTTGAATAGTGACTTGGTACGATGGGTCAATGGTTATGGTTAAAATTGAAACATTAAAATGATTTTGGTATATAAAAATTAATAATATATTTGATTAGGCGGGTTGCTGGTTATGCGGGGCGGTTTGCAAGACACGCAACCCGCCCCGCTTATTAGGCGGGTGGCAAGTTAGCTGGTTGGCAGGTAACATGTTTTTTGTCCACTACCCGCATTAGGCGGGGCGGGTGGCGGGTAAAATCCTACCCATTTACAGCCCCGCCCACATCTCCACATAGGGCGATCCTTACCACCCGTGTAACGGGAGTTCGGTCGGTGCATCCCAAGTCATATGACTCGAAAGCACCAAGCACAAAGTCCCCTCGAACCTAATTTCCTGAGTGATTGGAGCCGTGCGAGAAGAGGGAACTCCCTACCCACTTATTCATTATCTATACGGGAACCAAAACCCCAACACTTAAAGTTTCACAACAAGATTTTATGGATTCCCGACTACGACAGATTTCCTTATACTAACAGTCACGAATTATTTGACTCACTATGTTCACGGTGGGCTTCTTTAATTGTTTGAGTACTGAAACCCTTCGATTACTCACCCCCCGAGGGAAGACCGAGGTGCATCCTTACGACTAGATAAGACCTAAAGCCGGTATACTAGATATTCTAATGCGTCATGTTCAAGACAATTTTGGGAGCTTTCTTTTTAATTTGCCTCTCAACGGTTTTGCACGTGCTAAACACACGCAAAACCCACAAAACATTTTCTTTCGCAAACCCAAAGATTTTGAAAGAAATGCGAAAATTTAAAGGACAAGGCAAGTAAAGAAGACAAGTCACCCAAGGATCATGGCAAACAGATATATCAATATGAAATGCAGCACACTAACATGACCCTAACAATGCACACAACAGAAAACAAAATCAAAGGAAAAAACTCGACTATGTACACAATTGATTGACATCATTTCATGCTCATATCTGTATCTTATATCCATTATGTTACATCTAAGCAATGCTACGTGACGAGTTTTTTGTTTGAATTTTAGAAATAAAGAGGTTTGAAGAGAAGAGCCATGAAAGGACCCAAAAGCAGGAAAAATGACTTAATTGTGAGACCTGGGGACTAAGATACAAAGGAGAAGGACCTGAACGTAAGACAAAAGGACCTAAGAGAAAAATAGGAAACTCCACACCATCATGGGGAGTATTTTGGCAATTCGATTCGGGTCGGAGCTCCAATAAACAAAGTAGATGCATCCAAGACCAAGAAATACTTCAAGCAAAGTCCAGCACAAAAACCAAATGGATCTGGAGCTTATAGACCGCCAATTGGCGGTCTGGAACCGCTAATTAGTGGTCCAGATAGCTCTGGATCCGCTAAGCTTTCTGGAGCACGTGTATTAGTGTATGCTTAGTCTATTTGTGGTATTTGTTTAGTCCCACATCGGGGGATTGTCCCGGATTAGCTTTTTCCATGCCTATAAATAGAACTCTTCACCTTCCATTGTAATTACCCATTGCTTGGTGGCATTCTCTCTACTAAGGAGTGAGCCTTGAAGCAAAAACTCAAGGTGGAGAAGAATGCTACCTTCAATGTGAGTCATTGTTAATAAAATAATTGTTCTAGTTTCTTTTAATCTTGTCTTTTAATTTGTGCATGCTTGTTTTGTCTTTGTTTCCCTTTTAAGCTTCCTTAATATTTCTTGCTTGATTAGTGTAGTTTCATTTCAGTATAATGCTTCATTTTGTTAATGTAGTTAGTGTAATGAGTAGTGAGTAGTAACCATCCCCATTTGGGGGGTGCAGAAATATGTGATATAAGCATGTAGTGTATTAGGTGTGTGTTATCTTAATCCCTTGAACCTTATATGATTTCCATAACCATATAATGGGGTTTCACTCTTATCTTTGATATGCTAATGCTCTTGAATGAAGCTTAGTTTATGCTTTGATTAGTGGACCTATTTTATGGGGAATAATAAGGTGAGGATATTGATGGAATTCATATTGGAAACACAATGTGTAGTGTATGTACTCTTATTGCCTTTACCTTGGTTAATGTCTTGTATGTTTTAATGATATTGAGTTATCTTATTTCATGTGTAGGCATAGTAGGGTCTAGTCTTTATACATGAGTTCATTTAGCTTCATTCCATTTATTGTCTTGTATGATTTAATGATATAGTGTTATCTTAATTCATGTGGAGGCAAAGTTGGATGTAGTTTTATGATTTCATGCACTACATGTTGTGAGGAGCTTAATTAAACACACACACACACACACACTTCTTTATGTTCACATTATTTCTCTACCCCCTTTGGGGTTTAGTTTTCTTGCTTCTTTTACATTTCCACTTGCACCTTAGTGTAGTTTAGTGTAACCAACCTTTCTCTCCTTTCTTTACCAATCGCCTTCGCACAAACCAAACGTCGACACACCTCCCAGTGGACGACCCGTATTTGCCACCGCTTCATCGCGGCCGTGCACTTGCGGTTAATATAAAATGATCAATCAACAATCAAAGACATCCCCCCACACTTAATTAATGCATTGTCCTCAATGATTGTGAGCATTATACTACATGGATTTATGCATGAAAAAAAAGATCTCACCTGTTGGCTTTTTGGCCTTAATCCTTGTTTTGATGATTTAATCAACCTAATCTTAATCATAAGTAATGTAGAGTAGCACACATATTGCATTGCATATACATTGCATGTGCTAACCTCTACAGGTGATCAAGACTCATGGAAGGAAGGAAATCAAGTCAAGATTTGTAATAAAGCTATATGAAGACTTGTAATCTTGATTTTATTTTGAGTCTTAGGAACATGTGTAAATTGAGCATACAAGAGTTAAAAACCAATTACTTACACACTAGATTCCTTGTAGGAGTCACACACAAAATCTCATATCATTTGGACTCCATTAGATCACCCAAACCTTAGTCGGAAATCACTTAAAACCTAAACCCAGAATTCCTGTGTGAAACCGGTCTACCGAACCAGTTCTCAGTTTGACCGGTTTATAACAGACTATCCACAATGATTTTACCGAACTCTACCGGTCGACCGAACCCGGATTTTAAAATGGCCATTTTCCTTGTCGTATTCCTATAACGGTCGTATTCGTATAAAACAAACTTAACCCCAAAATACATTCGGTAACCGGTCGAACGACGACCTTGTTTCGGTCGACCGATTGAACAGAAACAAAATTCCCTGCTATCGGTCGACACATCTTCGTTCGACCGTTTCACCTTTGTCTCAACCGAATAAACCTAAACGGTCGACCGCCCCATACTTTGGTTCGACCGTTTAACTTAAGTAGAGTTAAGTTCTAGCGCGTTTGTCCGACCGAGTATTCTTTTGTTCGACCATTCTCCTTGAAATCAAGTGAACGGTCGACCGGTTTATTAGTTTCGGTCGACCGGTTCTGGACAGATTTGCAGCCCGATTTTCTGCCTCGTGTATTTTGCACAAAACCCAATCAAATCTTGTCCAAATGGCTAGAAATCTTTAGGAGCTTATAAATAGAGGATCAAGACATGTTGTTAACACAACTCTCAAACTCCAATTATCCAAATACATTAGGGAGAAACCTCAATCCTCAAAGCTCCCATTTCTACAGTCCATAAGCCTAAACTTCACACACTTGATAAATTACTCATCCTACTCAAAATGTGCTCAACTAGAGAGTGAATCCCACTTAGTTACAAGAGTTGTCAAAGAAGCAAGGACTTCGGTGAAAGCCCGAAGTGTCCCTCTCGGATTGTGAGAGGAAGAATTCAAGCAAGCGAGCGTTGTTCGCGTTGCTTGTGGTGTAAAAGGTGTTCTCTCCCGGCCCGGAACGGGGAGTGGTTAGTGAAGACGTAGGCGGAGCTCGCGGAGTCGAGCGGAGCTTACAAGAGAGGACTAGGACCCGGGTGGGGTGTCGAACCTCTATAAAAACGCCGAGTCTCTTTGTGGTTTGCATGTTATTTCCCTACTAGTTTTTAAATTTGTTTCCGCTGCGTTTATTGGTTGATTAGTTATGGATTAGCGTAATAGTGATTAGTGGACCCATAACCCACACGATCCCACATTTGGTATCAGAGCCTTGTTAGCTAAATTTAATTACTTTACCGTAATTTTAGCATGGCTTCAACATCTAATGACTTAGAGGGTTTACGCACCACAAGGCCTCCTTTGCTTAATGGGTCAAATTATGATTATTGGAAAAATAGAATGAAAATCTTTTTAATATCAAATGACCTTAAGTATTGGAAGTTTATTCCAAATCCTTACATACCCCCAAATGAAGATAATTTAGATTCTCTATCTAGGGCTCAAATAAAAGAAATTGAGATTAACTCTAAAATCATGAACATTCTTTATTGTGGCCTTAATGAGGGAGAATACAATAGAATTAGGGGTTGTGAAAGTGCAAATGAAATATGGCATAGGTTACAAATGCATCATGAGGGGGATAGTAAAACTAAGGAAACACGCATTAGTCTCCTCATGCATAAATATGAGAATTTTTCTATGCAAATCGGTGAAAACATAAGCGAAATGAACACTCGCTTCACCGATATCACTAACTCTCTTTTGGTTCTTGGAAGAAAAATCAATGAAGGACAGATGACAAGGAAGTTCCTCCGTTCACTTAGCATCGATTGGGAAGATAAAGTCGTCGCAATTGAAGAGGCGCATGATCTCTCAAAATTAAAGATGAAGGAGCTCATTGGAAACTTGATGGCTTATGAACTTCAAATCAATCATCGGAAGGAGAAGGAAGCCACCAAGAAAACATCCACCTTGGCATTACATGCAAATTTAGATGAACCAAGGAGGAGTATAGAAAATGAGGACATAGAAGTCCTAGCCAAAGACTTCTTCAAATACCTCAAGAGGGATAAGGGAGAAAAGAATGAAAGAAGAGGTAGAAGAAGTGAGAAAAGAGAAAAAGAAAAAGAGAGGGAGGAGAGTGAAAATGAGAGAAGAGAAGGGGAGAAGAAAAAGGAAAGAAGGGAGAGGAGAAAAGAAAAGGAGAAGAGCAAGAGAAGAGAAAGGAAGGAGGAAGCACATACATGGGATGATTCTTCATCACCATCATCATCGTCGTCTTCCTTGCAAAGTAGAAGAGAAGTGGCTCACTCATGCTTCATGGCTATTGAAGATCAAAGTGAGGTAGATTCTAACTCTTGTTCTAGTAATTCATACTCAACTAAGTCTTATTATAGTGATAGCTCAAACTCTAGTGCAAATAATGAAAATTATACACATGATGAGCTTCAAAATTCTTTCCATGACTTAGTTAAACAATATGAGGTCATTTGTGATAAAAAAAAATGCTAGAAAGCAAATCAAAGATCTCCAAAGCAAAATTGAAATATGCATGAATGAGAAAAATGAGGTGGTGGCTAAACTAGAAAATTATGCATCAAATTTTGATAAATTAAAAGCAACACCTATAGATTGTGAACAATTAGATCTTCAAGCTTACAATGTGCAATTAAGAAAAGATATAGAAAAATTCACACATGGAACTAAGATGCTTAACATGTTATTAGGTAGTCAAAGACAATCTTTGCAAAAACATGGTTTAGGATACAATGCAAAATTGAAAAACCATATATCTCACACTACTCTAAATGGAAAGCACTTAGTTGTAAACCATAGTTCCTCAAGTGTGTGGGCTCCCAAAACTAAAATGGTTTGGATTCCCAAAGCTAACATTCAAGGACCCAAAGTTGTTTGGGTACCTAAAATCTACTCTTGTAGGAGCTTGAGGAGGAGATTGGTGGTGACCGGGTGAGCTCAAGAGTCAAATTCAAATCCGGTTGCATCACCAAATGAGATTGGAGCTAAATTCGAATTCAACATTGGTATAAAATTCCTATCTATACAATTCATGTTAAATTAGCTCTAATCTAGTTTTATGTGCTTAATTGTCATATCTTTAGAAGTTTAATTCATTGCAAATCATATACCATATTCATTGCAAATCATATACCACATCCATTGATTTTAATGTCATATTTTAAATGGATGTTAGAATAAGGCTTGAGTTGAAACTTAAATGAATTTAACTTGAATCATACTCTTAGTTTCCATATAGCCTTATTGATAGGGGGAGCTTAAATGTTATATCTTTTATTAGAGTAATGAAGTGCAAAATTTAGGGGGAGCAACTTCATTACAAGACATCCAAAATTCTATGGTTAAAATCATATTTTTTTTTGTTTTTGATGGATGTCAAAGGGGGAGAGATAATTAAAGGGGGTTACTTGAAAATTGGTTAAAATTGAACAAAAACTATGCACATCCTTAGGGGGAACATTGATATGCATAAGTTTACATTTAAAAATTTCAAGTATTAAGATATAGGTTGCCATCATAAAAAAGGGGGAGATTTTTGCCTTTTTGGCCTTAATCCTTGTTTTGATGATTTAATCAACCTAATCTTAATCATAAGTAATGTAGAGTAGCACACATATTGCATTGCATATACATTGCATGTGCTAACCTCTACAGGTGATCAAGACTCATGGAAGGAAGGAAATCAAGTCAAGATTTGTAATAAAGCTATATGAAGACTTGTAATCTTGATTTTATTTTGAGTCTTAGGAACATGTGTAAATTTAGCATACAAGAGTTAAAAACCAATAACTTACACACTAGGTTCCCTGTAGGAGTCACACACAAAATCTCATATCATTTGGACTCCATTAGATCACCCAAACCTTAGTCGGAAATCACTTAAAACCTAAACCCAGAATTCCTGTGTGAAACCGGTCAACCGAACCAGTTCTCAGTTCGACCGGTTTATAACAGACTCTCCACAGTGATTTTACCGAACTCTACCGGTCGACCGGTTCTACCTTTTCGGTCGACCGAACCCGGATTTTAATATGGCCGTTTTCCTTGTCGTATTCCTATAACGGTCATATTCGTACAAAACAAACTTAACCCCAAAATACATTCGGTAACCGGTCGAACGACGACCTTGTTTCGGTCGACCGGTTGAACAGAAACAAAATTCCCTGCTATCGGTTGACACATCTTCGTTCGACCGTTTCACCTTTGTCTCAACCGAATCCCCTAAACGGTTGACCGCCCCATACTTTGGTTTGACCGTTTAACTTAAGTAGAGTTAAGTTCTAGCGCGTTTGTCCGACCGAGTATTCTTTTGTTCGACCATTCTCCTTGAAATCAAGTGAACGGTCGACCGGTTTAGTAGTTTCGGTCGACCGGTTCTGGACAGATTTGCAGCCCGATTTTCTGCCTCGTGTATTTTGCACAAAACCCAATCAAATCTTGTCCAAATGGCTAGAAATCTTTAGGAGCTTATAAATAGAGGATCAAGACATGTTGTTAACACAACTCTCAAACTCCAATTGTCCAAATACATTAGAGAGAAACCTCAATCCTCAAAGCTCCCATTTCTACAATCCATAAGCCTAAACTTCACACACTTGATAAATTACTCATCCTACTCAAAGTGTGCTCAATTAGAGAGTGAATCCCACTCAGTTACAAGAGTTGTCAAAGAAGCAAAGACTTCGGTGAAAGCCCGAAGTGTCCCTCTCGGATTGTGAGAGGAAGAATTCAAGCAAGCGAGGGTTGTTCGCGTTGCTTGTGGTGTAAAAGGCGTTCTCTCCGGCCCGGAACGGGGAGTGGTTTGTGAAGACGTAGGCGGAGCTCGCGGAGTCGAGAGGAGCTTACAAGAGAGGACTAGGACTCGGGTGGGGTGCCGAACTTCTATAAAAACGCCGAGTCTCTTTGTGGTTTGCATGTTATTTCCCTACTAGTTTTTAAATTTGTTTCCGCTGCATTTATTGGTTGATTAGTTAGGTATTAGCGTAATAGTGATTAGTGGACCCATAACCCACACGATCCCACATTACCAACATGAAGCACAAAGGGAAGTTCATGGTTATGTTGATGGACCCAAACCCAAATTCCCTCAAAACCTGTGAGATACCTAAAAAGGGAGACAAGTACATGAAAGAAATGGGGCCCAAATACACAAGGGTTGGGGCCCAAAACAATCATTGCTCACTTATGGAGTCTTCCTTCTTTTTCTCTTTTTTTGTTTTTTTCTTCAAATATAACTATGTACAAACATGAAATCTCAATCATTCATGCATGAACATTAATGGTTGAATGCGAGAGAGGTTCATGAAGGAACATGACCTCCTCGACTTTAGCTGGTGCCCCGTCCAATTAGCAGTTTGGGATCGCCAATTGGCGGTCTGGATCTCCTGGATCCGGCCTAATTTCGTCTGACTTCTTTGTAGCTTCATTTCTTCTTCTGCAGTGTACCCTAATTGGTTGTGTGAGTTGCGAGCCGAATCCAATCGCCAAAATACTCCTCATGAAGGTGTGGAGTGCTTGATTTTGCTAATTAGTCCTTTTGGGTTTGCATTCGGGTCCTTCTCTCTTGCATCTTAGTCCATAAGTCTTGCAACATAGTCTTTTTTTCCTTGCTTTTAAGTCTTTTTTTTGAATCTCTTCTTCTCAAACCTGATTATTCCTGAAACATAAACATAAAACTCGTTACGTAGGATTGTTTAGGCAAAAATAAAGGATATAAGACACAAATATATGCATGATATGATGTCAATCACCCCAAGTACAAGGGAGACCTTAACAATGGAGTGATTGAATGCGAGCACCCCCAAAAGGCCCCATGTATATTTGTTATTGAGAAAATTTTGGCGACCTCTATCCATGATTGGGTAATTGATACTGAATCTTGTGCTCACATAATTTCTCCAATGTGCAACTACTAAAGGAAAGGAAGGAACTCGCAAATGGCGAGATGAGTTTGAAGGTTGGAAATGGTGCAAGCATTGCTGCGATTGCACAAGGCTTCGTGGATCTTCAATTATCTAGTGGTTTAATTTTATGTTTAAGGATGTCTATTTTGTACCTTCGATTAGGAAGAACATGATATCTATATCATGTTTAGATATTGTTTAAAAGTTTTAATAACCGCAAGTGCACAACCGCGATGAAGCAGTGGCAAGTACGGGTCGATCCACGGGGAGGTGAGTAGCCTCTGGTTTGTCAGAAATCAAGTGGCAAATAAATGGAGAAAAGATGTGATTATGCTCAAGCTAAACTGCACTAAACTAGTAAGTAAGAAATGTGAAAGAAAACAACGAAAGATTGGAAATCAAGAAGAGAAACCCCTAAGGGGTGGAGTGTGTGCACATATGAAATGGAATTAGTGATGAATGATGCATGTAAGCATATATATGTGTGTGTCGTGTGTGCGTTGTCATGCATAGGAAGTGCCTAAAGATGTGGCAAAAACTATCAATTCATTCACACAATGTATCGGCAATTACTACTTGATTATCGTAACATTAGGCTCAGCATGAGAAGTGTCTAAAGATATGGCAAAACTCATCAAAAACCAGAAACTCATGTGAAGAACAAATCTAAGCATGAGAGGTGTATAAATTTTATGGCAAAACCCATCAAAATAATGTTTCTTCAATCAATCAAACAAACAACCACAAATACAAACACTTAACTAACAAGTAGAATATTTAACAGGAAATTTCAGTCAATAAACATGAGGAAACTAATCTTGGTAAATGTCTCAATCTTATGGCAAAACCCATCAAAATCCCCCAACATGTAGATGATTAAAATACCCCCTATGAACATACAAACATGCAAGTCTACACAATAAAAAATTCATCAAACATCCAAACTTCACGACATATATGTACATCATCTCCACCCCCAAAGGGGGATGGAACTACTCCTAATCATTAAGAAAAGAAAACAAAATGAAATTAAACTAAGCAAGCAAGAATTGAAAGAGACTATAGGAAACTAACTAAGAAAATTATTTTATTTACATGACTCACAGTACAAGTAGCATTCTTCTCCGCTTGAGTTTTGCTTCGAGGCTTTACTTCAAGTAGAGAGAATGACACAAGCAATGGGTGAATACAAAGGAGAATGAAGAGCTCTATTTATAGGAATGAAAAAAGGTAACCGGGGACAATCCCCCTGTATGGGACTAAAACGCATATCATAAATGGACTAAATACAACCTAATGTAACACCCGACTGAAGCACGTGTCATTTGGGGCCAAATGGACAGCCAATTGGTGGTCTGGATGAGCTTGATCGGGTGTGGTTTTGGGTGGTTTGATTCTTGCTTGATTTCTTCATGTTTGGTGAACCCAATTTGGTTGTTGATGTTTAGGCCCGGATCTAATTGCCAAAATACTCCTCATGATGGTGTGGAGATTCTTGATTTGCTCATTGGTCCTTTTGGTTTACATTCGGGTCATTCTCTCTTGCATCTCCGTCCATAAGTCTTGCAATTCAATCTTTTTTCTTGCGTTTAAGTCCTTTTTGTGTCTCTTCTTCTCACTTATTTTATTCCTGAAACTTAAACATAAAACTCGTTATGTAGCATTGCATATATTAATAATAAAGAATATAAGACACAATTATATGCATGATATGATGTCAATCAAATACCCCCCCCCCCCACTTAAGTTTTGTTAGTCCCGAGAAAAACAAAGAAAGAGAAAAGTGAAAAAAGGAAAACATATACGAAAAACAGGGAAATCCTAACTCACTTTCGTAGGAATCACGGTTGCACTTAGCACGTGCCACAAGCCGTTAAACCGCCCTGTCACCAAGGAGGAGTGTTGTCTCCTGAGGGTTTTCAGCAGATATATCCGCAAAATCCGAACATAGATGCATTATTCAACCTAGCAACATGACTCGATGGGTTTATCTTTGTCGATCGTAGGAGCGGTAATACTACGGGCCGACTCTATATAAGTATTCAGTCCACACACCTAGCCTAATGAATCATTCGTGCAAGTTAGTTAATGACTTAAGTGAAAGACATAGGCAACCTAAACATTCTCAAGTGATACAAAGTGTAAAGTCCATTAAAGTTCTTATTTGCATTGTCATTTCTTTTCTTTTCATTTTTTTCCTTTTTGTTGCTTTTTTAGTTGTTGCTCGTTGGTGTGTAATTCTTCGAGGGTCAGGTTTCATGCATCATTGCCTGTGAGGGCTTACACTATTACGTACACCTTTCCCCTCATCTCCACATAGGGCGATCCCTACCACTGGTGTAACGGGAGTTCGGTCGGTGCATCGCAAGGCAGATGACTTGAAAGCACTAGGCATTAAGTTCCATCGGACCTACTTTCCCGAGTGGTAGGAACCGTGCGAGAAGAGGGAACTCCCTACCCACTTATTTATTATCTACACGGGAACAAAAAACCCTACATTTAAAGTTTCACAACAAGATTTTAAAGGTCCCTAACTACGACAAACTTCCTTATACTAACAGACACAAATTACTTGACTTACTAAGTTCATGGTGCACTTCTTTATTTGTTTGAGTACTGAAACCCTATGATTACTCGCCCCCCGAGGGAAGATCAGGGTGCATCCTTACGACTCGATAAGACCTAAAGCCGATATACTAGATATCCCAATGCGTCATGTTCAAGACAATTTTGGGAGCTTTCTTTGTACTTTGCCTCTCGACGGTTTTGCATATGCTAAACACATGCAAAAATCCATAAAACATTTTATTTCGCAAACACATGAAGATTTTGAAAGAAATGTGAATTTTTTTAAAGCACCAGGCAAGCAAAAGAAGATAAGTCACCCAAGGATCATGACAGACAGATATATCAATATTAAATGCAACACACTATCATGACCCTAACAATACAAACAAAAGAAAACAAAAAACAAAATGAAAAAGACTTGACTCCACATATATACAAACGTAAAGCCCCCATACTTACTTCATGCATTGTCCTCAATGAATGTGAGTACAATTCTACATGGATTTTTGCATGAAAAAGAAAAAATCTCACCAACGTGAAGCTTAAAGGGAAGTTCATGGTTATGTTGATGGACACAACCCGAATTCTCCTCAAAACCTATGAAATACTAAAGAAGGGATACGAATACGTGAAAGAATTGACGCCCTAGTACACAAGGGTTGGAGCCCACAACAATCAGTTCTCACTGGCGGAGTCTTTTATTGTTTTTTTTCTTTCTTTCTCTCTGTATTTTTTTTTGTTATAAACAAGATATATACATCAACGAAGATATTCTCAAAATCATTTGGCCAAGGAACATCAAATCAGAACATCGAGTCAGGCAGACCATAAAATTGCCAAGATGGGCCCGCTTCATTGATACTCCGAGGTGTCATGAAGGGTGAAAGGTCAAAATTGAAAGGCTCGAACCCCTCATGATATTGGTTGGGCATAGACATCATGAATGAGTGGAGTTGTGTTGCCTCACTAGGGTTTAGTTGCTCATCGAACAAAACCCTCCAACCAATAGGTGGGTGCATGAGAATGAGTTCCTCAGGCTCATTCGAGGGATGCGGCACACCAGTTTCACTAGGAATGAGGCTTCTCCCCAATTCATCCAACAAGGACCACCCAACCTCCTATATGATCAAACATAAGCTCGGTCGTAAGAGGGTCCTTGTCGGAGTCAAGATGAAGGTCAAAGGGCTCAATAGCCATGGAACATGGGGTAAAGACACCTTCTGGTATAGGCATATGATGAGGTGTGCCCCCCTCACTAATAGTCTCAACTGAATCATCCAACAAACACTCCCTTTGTAAATTCATGTTTGATGCCAGCTCACTCTGTTGCATTGCAAAGACTGGCAATGAGTTTTCGCTGAGCAAACAAACATTCTCAACGGGTTACATTGGTGTCGGGTGTGTTTGTTGATTTGGCGGTGCTTTCTCTAATTGGCGGATGAGGTTGAGTGATTGATTCATTTTATATTAAACCGCAAATGCACGGCCGCGTTGAAGCGGTGGCAAATACAGGTCGATCAACAGGGAGGTGTGTCGACTATTGGTTTGTTCAAAGGCTAGTGGTAAACAAAGGAGAAAAATGTTGGTTACACTAAACTACACTAAGATGCAAAAGGAAATGGAAGATAAGCAATAAAACTAAACCCCATAGGTGGTAGACAAATAATGTGAATATAAAGATGTGGGTGTTGTGTTCAATTATGCTCCTCACAACATGTAGTGCATGAAATAATAAAACTAAATCCAACTTTGCATCCACATGAAATAAGATAGAACTATATCATTAAAACATACAAGACAATAATTGGAATAAAGCTAAATGAACTTATGTATAAAGACTAGACCCTACTATGCCTCCACAAGAATTAAGATAAGACTATATCATATAAGACAATAACCAAGGTAAATGCAACAAGAGTACATACACTACAAATTGTGTTTCCAATATTAATTTCATCCATACCCTTACCTTATCATTCCCCATAAAATAGGTCCACTAATCTAAGCATAAGCTAAGCTTCATTCAAGAGCATTAGCATATCAAAGATAAGAGTGAAATCCCATTAGATGGTTATGGAAATCATATAAGGCTCAAGGGATTAAGATAACACACACCTAATACACTACATGATCATATCACATATTTCTCCACCCCCCCAAATGGGGATGGAACTACTCACTACTCATTACACTAACTACATTAACAAAATGAAACATTATACTGAAAGGAAATTCAACTAAGCAAGAAAGGAATATTAAAGAAGCTAATTGAAAGGAACATAAACTAAAGAAACATGCAAGAATTAAAAGACAAGATTAAAAGAAACTAAGAACAATTATTTTATTAATAATGGCTCACATTGAAGGTAGCATTCTTCTCCACCTTGAGTTTTGCTTCAAGGCTTACTCCTTAGTAGAGAGAATGCCACCAAGCAATGGGTAGTTTACAATAGAAGGTGAAGAGTTCTATTTATAGCCATAGAAAAAGGTAATCTGGGACAATCCCCCGATGTGGGACTAAACAAATACCAAAAATAGACTAAACATCCACTAATACACGTACTCCTGAAATCTTAGTGGACTCGGGCAAACCCGGACTGCCAATTGGTGGTCTACAGGATCTGGATCGGGCTCGTTTTCATTCTGGGCTTTTCTTGATGTATTTGTTGGTCTTGGATGCATCTACTTCGCTTGTTGGAGCTCCGACCCGAATTGAATTGCCAAAATAATCCACATGATGGTGTGGAGTTTTCTGTTTTGCTCTTTGGTCCTTTAGTCTTATGTTCAGGTCCTTCTCCCTTGCATCTTTGTCCTGGAGTCTCTCAACTCAGTCATTTTCCTTGCTATTAGCTCCATTTATAGTCTCTCCTTCTCAAACCTACTTATTCCTAAAAACTAAACATAAAACTCGTTACATAGCATTGTCTGGGGTGAAAGATAATGGATATAAGACACAAAGATATGCATGAAATGATGTCAATCAAATACCCCCACACCTAACTTTTGCTAGTCTCGAGCAAAACAAAGAAAGAGAAAAATAAAAGAAAGGAAAAGCATATGAAAAAAACAGGGAAATCTTAACTCACTTTCGTAGGAATCATGGTTGCACTTAGCACGTGCAACAAGCCGTTAAACCTCATTGTCGCCAAGGAGGAGGAGTGTTGTCTCCTGAGGGTTTTCAGCGGATATACCCACAAAATCCGAACAAGATGCATTATTCAATCTAGACACTCGACTCGATGGACAAATTTTGTCGATCATTGGACGCGGTAATCCTACGGGCCGACTCTATATAGGTAATCAGTCCACACACCTAGCCTAATGAACCATTCGTGCAAGTTAAATAAGGAATTAAGTGAAAGACATGGACAACCTCAACATCCTCAAGTGATACAAAGTGTAAAGTCCATTAAGGTTCTTATTTGCATTACCATTTTTTTCTTTTTGTTTCTTTTCACATTTTTTTCTTCCTTTTATTAGTTGTAGCTTCATTCTCCCAGGGTCAGGTTTCGTGCATCATTGCCCATGAGGACTTACACTATCACGTACACCTTTCCCCAAATCTCCACATAGGGCAATCCCTACCACCAGTGTAACGAGAGTTCGGTCGGCACATCCCAACTTAGATGACTCGAAAGCACCAGGCACAAAGTCCCCTCAGACCCACTTTCCCGAGTGATAGAAGCCGTAAGAGAAGAGAGAACACCTACTCACTTATTTCTTATCTACACATGAACCAAAACCCCTACATTTAATGTCTCACAACAAGATTTAAAGGGTCCTTGACTACAACAAACTCCTTTAACTTAAAAGGCACGAATTATTGACTCACTAGGTTCGGGTTGGACTTCTTTAAATGTTTGAGCACTGAAACCCTATGATTACTCACCCCCGAAGGAAAACTGGGGTGCATGCTAAGGACTAGATAAATCCTAAAGCCACTGTACTAGATATCCTAATGCATCAAGTTCAAGACAATTTTGGGAGCTTTCTTTTTACTTTGCCTCTCGATGGTTTTGCACATGCTAAACACACGCAAAACCCACAAAACATTTTCTTTCGCAAACACATGAAGATTTTGAAAGAAATGTGAATTTTTTTAAGCACTAGTCAAGCAAAAGAAGACAAGTCACTCAAGGATCATGGCAAGCAGATGTATCCATATTAAATGCAGCACACTAACATGACCCTAATAATGCACACAAAAGAAAATAATAAATCTAAGGAAAAGACTCTACTATGTACACACGTAAAAACACCCCCCACACCTACTTCATGCATTGTCCTCAATGAATGCGAGCAAAATACTACATGGATTTATGCATGAAAAAGAATAGATCTCACCAATATGAAGCGCAAAAGGAAGTTCAAGGTTATGTTGATGGAAAAAACCTGAATTCCCTCAAAACCTGTGAGATGCTAAAGAAGGGATACAAATACGTGAAAGAAATGGGGCCCAAATACACAAGTGTTGGGGCCCACAACAATCAATGTTCACTGAAGGAGTCTTTTATTGTACTTCTTTTTTTCTCTTTTTTATTGAATATAACTATGTACAAAAATAAGTTCCCATCTTCATTTGTCAAAAGACATCAAATGGGAACCTCAAAAGTGGGTCAATGCACTTGGAAAGGGAACATGACACCACGCGGGGCCATAATACTCATGTTTGGGCCCCGCTCACAAAGAGCACAAGATGAAAAGAGAGGTTCATGAATTAGACGCAAAGGCATCTCATTCAAAGGATCAAACTGAAAGAGCTTGACCTCTCAAGAGTTTGGGAAATAAGGGGCAACGGAAGAAGAGTTTCTCCCATTGCGGTACTGAAGTTATGATCATCAATCCAAACTCTCCAACCAACAGGCTGGTGGGTCGGAACGAGGTCAACAACCTCGTCTGGCATGTCCGACTCACCAGGCGAACAAAAAATGGGTTTCTTACCCAAGGTATCCTCCAAGGAACTCCTAATACCCTCATTAGCAATGTAGTTGTTTGATGTTCCATCATTTCCAAGATGATCAGGAACAATAGTGAGAGGCAAACTTTCATCAGGTTGTTTGAAATTGAGGGTACTAGGGAGCTCTTGCTCCACCAGAGGTCAGTCCTTAAGGGTACAACATGAAGATCATGTGGCTCAAGGGCCACGGGACAAAAAGATAAGGCGCGATCCTGTGCTGACTCATAAGGAAATTGGTCCATGTTTTTCTCAATTGGAATTGAATCCTCCACCAAGTGATCGTGAATTGAAACCCCAAGTCCCTCAGACTGACTAGGAGTTTGACTTTGAAAGACTGTGCTTTGAATTTATGGATGTGGTGGTGGTTCGATATCAAAAGATGAATCCTCATGTTGACAAGAAAAGTTACTCTCCTCACGTTCACATAATTGCTGTGTCATTTGACTCAGTTGCAGTGCCATATTTTGTATGGACTGTTGAGTGGTTTCCATGAACGTAAGGAAAGTTTGTTTCAAGGAATCAGGTATGCGGTCAACTATAAGGTCCAAGTCAGAGCTTGGGAAATTTTGGGGTTGGGTGTTGATGGGATGAGAATGAGTCCAATGATTTGAAGTGGGGTGTTGGTAGAATTCTGGGTATTTGGGAGGAGGATACTGGGGTGAAAATGAAGTATAAGAATTTGGATATGAATTTTCTCCCCATGAATCCATCCCTCTCGGGTTGTACGTGGACGCGTAATGGTCATATTGAGCATTTTGGGAAAACGTATGCTCATACTCAGGCTCTGAAGGAACTTAAGGGCATTCTCCGAAAACATGACCACTCAACCCACAAGAGTCGCACGACACGGCTACTGGAGCCACCGGTGCACTCATGTTGTCTACCGCATGCATGAAAGTGGCCAAAGATTGTTGTAATGTCTCAGTTTGTTGACCAACATATGATCCGACATAACTAGATTGTGGTCTAGCAGTCGGTGACTCTCTCATGTTACCCTAATATGAAGATTGCTCAGTCACACAATTAAGATTGTCTCAACCATACGGGGTGTTAGTCTGAGCCACCCCAGGTTGCATGGGTCCAGAATACCAGGAAGAATTGTCCTGGTCCCAACAATGATATGGATGGTCGCCCATGTAACCATCCATCTCAACAAAAAAAAACTCTCGAGTCGACCACTCTCACCACCACGAGGCTAAGCACGCAAAAAGTGCTTGACTCGACCCTAAAACGCTAACAGAGAGTGTAAAAGGGAGGAGACTAGAACGTAGAAGTAGGTGAGAAGAAGATGACTCAGAGGAGAAGGGAAGAATCCCTAAAGCCAGCGTGGGTAAAGGGTGAAGGTAGAAGCCTAACTAGCAAGCACGGCTCAAACAATGTACGGCAATGGGTCCTTAGGCTAGACGACGCCTAACTTCGAGGTCACTAGCCTCGACACGCCTCACCTCCCTACAATGAAGACCACAATGCCCAGCAAGTGATACCAGATCTGGAGATCCAGTACCTCCTACTATCGACAAGGTAGGCAACGCTGATCAAGCCATGACGGTCTCAACTAGATTGCTCTCCTAGTGCGTCCGAAATCCGAGGGCCAATGTCTACTTGCTTTTAGTTAAGGCTTGATTAAGAGTGATTTTTGGGGCGAAGGAAAGGTGATGAAATCCCCCACCTTATCTTTTACGGGACAACCCCTCCTTAGTAGCGTTTTGATCCTAAATCTAGCAATCAACGCTCCAATCAAACGCTCAACTCGCTCTTGTCCTGATGCAATTCCTACTAACTAATGCATGGGCATACAAGATGCATGAATGAGTGTAGTAAATGCGTACCTCACGCCAGCGCTCAACAACTGAAAATAAAGCTAAAAGAAAAGACAACTACGTGCCTAAGTGAAGTACATGATGCGTGACCTAAACAAGTAAGAATGTCTAGTCTTTTGCTTTGTATTTTAAGGCCAAGCTGATTAATGGGGGAGTGAATAATGATCTGGGAGCAAACTATAAGTCACAGCATGCCAAATTGTGCTCCCAGACAACTAATTTGAAGCAAACATCTACCAGAAGAAACTGAGAGCCAGAAAAGCTCACCAGGCCGCCAATTGGCGGTCCTACACCGCTGATTGGCGCTCCCTGTTGAAGATTTTGTGCTCCAACTCGTCCAATAGCCTCCCCTTGATCCAAAGGTTCCCTGAAACAAACAAAAACTAAAAACAAAAAATTAAAACCACTCGAATCGTCCAAACCAAAGTCTGGACAGAGCACCTCCCCGACAACGATGCCAAAAACTTGATTGATTCAATTAATATTAAACCGCAAGTGCACGGCCGCATTGAAGCGGTGGCAAATACGGGTGGATCCACTGGGAGGTGTGTCGACTATTGCTTTGTTTGAAGGCGAGTGGTAAAGAAAGGAGAGAAAGGTTGCTTACACTAAACTACACTAAGATGCAAAAGGAAATGGAAGATAAGCAATAAAACTAAACACCATAGTGGGTAGACAAATAATGTGAATATAAAGATGTGTGTGTTGTGTGTTCAATTATGCTCCTCACAACATGTAGTGCATGAAATCATAAAACCAAATCCAGTTTTGCCTCCACATGAAATAATATAAAACTATATCATTAAAACATACAAGACAATAGTTGGAATGAAGCTAAATGAACTCATGTATAAAGACTAGACCCTACTATGCCTCCACATGAATTAAGATAAGACTATATCATTAAAACATACAAGACAGTAACCAAGGTAAAGGCAACAAAAGTACATACACTACAAATTGTGTTTCCATTATTAATTCCATCCATATCCTCACCTTATCATTCCCCATAAAATAGGTCCACTAATCTAAGCATAAGCTAAGCTTCATTCAAGAGCATTAGCATATCAAAGATAAGAGTGAAATCCCATTAGATGGTTATGGAAATCATATAAGGCTCAAGGGATTAAGATAACACACACCTAATACACTACATGATCATATCACATATTTCTCCACCCCCCAAATGGGGATGAAACTACTCACTACTCATTACACTAACTACATTAACAAAATGAAACATTATACTGAAAGGAAATTAAACTAAGCAAGAAAGGAATATTAAGAAAGCTAATTGAAAGGAACATAAACTAAAGTAACATGCAAGAATTAAAAGACAAGATTAAAAGAAACTAAGAACAATTATTTTATTAACAATGACTCACATTGAAGGTAGCATTCTTCTCCACCTTGAGTTTTGCTTCAAGGCTTACTCCTTAGTAGAGAGAATGCCACCAAGCAATGAGTAGTTTACAATAGAAGGTGAAGAGTTCTATTTATAGCCATAGAAAAAGGTAATCCGGGACAATCCCCCGATGTGGGACTAAACAAATACCAAAAATAGACTAAACATCCACTAATACACGTGCTCCTGAAATCTTAGCGGACCCGGGAAAACCCGGACCGCCAATTTGCGGTCCCAGACCGCAAATTGGCGGTCTACTGGATCTGGATCGTGCTCGTTTTCATTCTGGGCTTTTCTTGATGCATTTGTTTGTCTTGGATGCATCTACTTCGCTTGTTGGAGCTCCGACCCGAATCGAATTGCCAAAATAATGCCCACGATGGTGTGGAGTTTTCTGTTTTGCTCTTTGGTCCTTCGGTATTACGTTCAAGTCCTTCTCCCTTGCATCTTAGTCCACGAGTGTCTCAACTCAGTTACCGAATGAGAGCTTCATGAGACCATTTCTACAATTAATTAAGGCATTGGAGGTTACCAGAAATAGTGTACCCAAAATCAAAGGAATTTGAGAGTGGGTGTTCGCAACAGGGTTGGTATCAAGGATGAAAAAACTACTGGAAAATTAAAATCTCCAACTTTGATGAGCACGTCCTCAATAATCACTTTTGGGACACGATTGGATCAATCCTCCAATTGGAGGGTGATCTTAGTTGGTTTCAATTCTCCCAAGTTCAACCGTTGATAAACAGAAAATGGGAGGACGTTGACCGCTGATCCTAAATAAAGAAATACATTACTCATGCTAGTGTCCCATATCCGACACTGAATAGTAGGACACCCAGGGTCCTTGTACTTTGTGTATGTGGGATTGGACAAAAGTGAGCTCACACTCGTAGTTAAGAATGCTTTCTTAGGAACATTGGTCTTCCTATTTGTTGCGCCGAGATCCTTCAACACTTTGGCATATTGAGGTAATTGTTGGATGACATCCAACAAGGGGATCTTAACCTTCACTTGCTTAAAGACCTCTAATATCTTATCCATTGTGTCACCCTGCGTTTTGGTTAACCTACTAGGATAGGGACTTTTTGGCAGGTTAGTTTTCTACGATGCCTGAGAAGGAGGCGTTGATGTATTACCCTCACCATCAGCCTCTTCTTCACCATCATTCCCACTGAGGGGCTGCACAAATGGTGGTGGTGGCAAGGAAATGTGATTGTCAACCTGCTTTCCATTCCTTAAGGTTACAACGACATTAACATGGTGAACAAGTTTCTCCACATGGTTCAGTTGCCACCCCCACGTACCGAACTCTCATTTTATAAGTGTGGTTGTCGGTACATGCAGGAATTAGCCTCAGGCTGGCTAGGCAGAGTCCCTCGCTCTCTCTCATGTACAGACTGAGCAAATTGACCCATCTGAAGCTCAAGATATTTGATGATCTGCTGATTCGAAGTGAGAACCTAACTTGTGGATGACTTAAAGTTTTCATTGAATTCTCAAGTCCACGAGTCAAGTTCTCAAGCGAATTGAACCGGGTTTCCATGTTGTTAGAATTTGGGAAACCCGGTGGGTTGGTGATCTGGGCTTGGGGTGGCTTAAAAGATTGTGGATGCATGGGAGGTTGGTGTGGCATGTTAGGAGGTCTAGAGAAGTTTGAAGGACCACCCTGGACATTATTTTGGTTACATGAAAAGTTAGGGTGGTTCCTCCATCTAGGATTATATGATGATGAGTATGGGTCATTCCTGGATCTATCATAGATGGCATTGACATGTTCCATCCCAGGAGGAATGGATGCACACTCGCCTCCCACATGACCTATCCAACCATATGAATGACAAGGAACCGGACCAGATGCAGACACATGAGACACACCTTGTTGGTTTTGGAACTCAATCGAATCCATACGACGCATTAAGGCCACCATGCGTGCCTCGGTGGCCGTAGTGGTATCGACAACAAATGCGGCACCCGATCTAGTCGAGTTTACGTTTGCAATCCTCGCTCCTATTCTAGATGATGGTGGTGGTTCCCGCACACTCTCCCACGGCATGATTTTCTCAGCGAGGTCTTGTAGGAAATCCCAAGCCTCCCTTTCATCCTTTTCTAAGAACTCTCTCATGCATTGCATACTTTGCATCATATGTCTTTCATTTAGATTACTTTTATATCAATAAATGCTACTAAGGTATGTGTTTAGTCTTATTTACAGAATACAGGGACCTGAATGCAAATTACCCACATTCCGAGCAGAAATGCGTGCAATAGACTCATTTCTATCATAAAGACCAAGTTCAAGCTTATCGGGTTTTAAATGGAAATGTATCCAAGCATAAAAGCATTCAAGACCTAATCGCAAAAAGAACAAGGACTTGAGCACAAAAGTAGCCAGGGACTTAATTGCAAAAAGTCAAGGACCTAATTGCAAATCACGAGTAGCTTTTATTATTATGGAGAAAATCTAAAGAAAAATCAATGTGAATCTCCATATATATAAAGGAATTAATCCGGAGCTCAAAAGAATGGAAAGAATCAATCCAGACGCGCAAAGGAGGATCAAATCATACCATAAACACACAGGAAAAATCTTGATCGAATCCGAGCCAAAAAGGTGGCGATTCAGCCGCACCTCATGTACAAATTGCGGCGATTTAGCCGCACAAAAGTCGATCCGTGTGCTCAAATTTTTACCAATGTTGTATTGACGCGTGTACGTTCCATTTATATATTGGGATCCCTTGTATCGGCTATAAATAGCCCCGAGAACGATGGTAGAAGGGTCCTTGGCCTTAGACCTAGTTTTTAGTTGTTTTTATTTTCAGTTTTGTACTCTTCACTTTAGTAATAAAATTCTGTTTTTTATTTCTTGTTTTTACTTTTCTTTTGTAATGTCTCTAGGACCCCTTCTTCCTCCCTCTATGAGTTTCTAACTCCTTCCAAAGGGTGGAGGTGACGGATTTAGGGTGAAGAGAAGATGAATGAATGTTATTATTTTAATTTCGTGTTAGTATATTTTGATTACTTGAGTTTATGTTAAATCATTTATCATGTAATGCTTTATAACTAATATGATTTATTATAAGTTTCTGAATTCTCTAATCTAAACCCTAAATCTAAACCTCCACCCAACGGAATTCACTTCTTTGTTCTTGTTTTAGTTTTAATTGTTCTTGTTTCTTGCTTTAGATAATTAAAAATCAAAAATCTCATAACCAACTTATTTCTTCTCTTCTTCTTTCCCCAATCGAAATCACACTAATAACATGATCTCTCCCTCCTTGTGTTCGACCCGTATTTGCCACGTCTTCATTAACGTCGTGCACTTGCGGTATAAATTTAATTCTCATCAAGTTTTTGGCGCCGTTGCCGGGGAGGCGACGCAGATTTTGTTTTTTTTGTTGATTTCGATTCTGTTCTGTTTATCTTGTGCGCGATCTAACTATTTGGATTTGTGTTTCAGGAGACAACAGAGTGCACGGCGAAATCCGAGCACGATCTGAGCTAAACGAGCGGCGAAATCGCCGCACCTATAGAACAACCTGCGGCGGAATCGCCGCACACTTGGAGCTTCTGGGCTTCAAACTTTTCTGGGACGCACATCATCGCTGGGTGGACGCGCAGAGCATCTGAAATTTCGAGAGCGGGGGGTGAACCCGACTGAGCATTGCATAAGGTAACCTTTGTTGCTTCTTTTCCTCGTAATTTCTATTTGCAGAAAATTTCTTTTTCGTAGAACTGCATGTGTAGGGCAAAAATTACATAAATTGCAATAATTCAACTCTGACCTAAAAATTGGCAAAACTAGAAGAACTTAGTGCATGCATCATATAATGTTTTGTTTGCATTATTCTTGCTAAATTCTTGCAAATTAATTCTTGTTGAAGAGTGCTGGAGGCAAGGTACGTATCGCGGTTTTTATCGAATGCATTTAAGCATATAATCTAGTTTGCATACAACCTTGAAATTGCCCCCTCTAAAGACCATTGTTTGACTATCTTTGCTAAATCTAAGTTAAACTATCCTAAGGGCAACTCCGTAGGCAAAGATACGGTGGGGATTTCATCACCCTTCCGTGGCCCACAAATCACAAACCTAAAGTGTCACCCAAGCCTTGAATTAAAATCAACTAGACATTGACCCCTAAGGACTCGGACTCATTTAAGGAGAAGAATTGGTTTGACTTGCTATGACCTGAAGCCGATTGAATTTAATTTGGTGTCTAGAAAGTGTTTTTGTGTTGACGTAAGTCTTCCAAGCGAAGTGGTTGTCTAATTGGCACCGACTCTGTCGGAAGCGCCCCCACTAGCTATACACGGCCTGGCCAAGTTTGTTTGATTAGTGAGGGAGGTGAATCAAGCAAATCAATTCGACTCAACCAGTTAGGAGTCGTCTAGATCTAAGCAACACTAGGTCTAGGATTGTTTGAACCGTGCTTTCTTCGGAATTTTCTGACCAACCCTCTTTCTATCTTTAGAGTTAGGTTTCCCTTCTCATCCGAGTCTTCTTTCTCTTCTCACCTAAATTCTCTAGATTAGGATTCCTTTCTCATATTTCCCCATTCTGTTGTTTGTTTCCCTTTTGAAAAAAACAAATAAAATAAAATAAAAAATAAACGAAAATATAAAAAAATTATAATTAATTCTTGAAATTAAATTTGGAATTTAAATTCCGAATTTGAATTCAAAAATTGATTCAACCCGGTGCACTCAGATTTGGATTCGGGACTTGAGTAATCGACTCTCATGAGTTCATCTAGATTCCAGTCTGGAACTTAGCCCCAATCCACCTGTTGCACCACCTCACCCGGATCCAATGGGTGAGAACGTAGTGGACCCGCCTGTTGCACAACATATAACTCTGAGGGATCGATGTTATCCAGCGATGGCTGCTCAGCCATCGTGCATCGTTATGCCCACCATACCGGGTCGCGACTTCGAACTTAAGGCACCGTACATGAGTATGTTGCCTAAGTTCACCTCTAGGGAAGACCCATATCTCTTCCTTAGAGAATTTGAGGAAATCTGCTCTCTTATGCAATACCAGCATATCCCTGAGGAGGCAGTGCGTCTGAAATTCGTGCCTCTAACACTGAAGGACGACGCTAAGAAATGGCTATATAGTCTAGCCGAAAGATCCATTAGAAGTTGGGCTGAGTTTGTTCAAGTTTTCCTAAAAAAATATTTCCCCAACCATAAGACTATGAGGATTAGAAATGAAATTGTTGCATTCGTTCAGTCTGAGAGCGAGCCGTTCTATTCCTATCTAGAAAGATTCAAAAGTGTTCTGACCCAATGCCCTCATCATGGAATTCCAAGATGGCAATTATGCCAAATTATTTATGAGGGATTGACACCAACATCTAGGGTTATGGTAGAATCCGTAAGCCAAGGGAACTTTATGTCGAAAAATGAAAATGATGCCTGGACTTTTCTTGAGGAATTAGTTGAAAACAGTATGCAATGGGACAATGCTAGAACACCGCTTAACCCAAGTATTGGATCTAGAATAGCAAGCCAACCCAAACCAGGTGTCTTAGCTGTAGATGTCAACATAGCGTCTGAAGCAAAACTAGCTACCCTTATGCGCAGAATGGAAAGTTTAGAGCTACGAACCCAAAACCGAGTGACTCAAGCCTCGTCTATCCCTTGCTCTAGATGTGGTCAAACAGGTCATGTAATGGAGGATTGTGCGGAATGGGACCAAGTTAATGCCATGTATAACCATGCTAGAAATGACACATACGCATCAACCTATAACTCGGGTTGGCGTAATAATTCCAATTTCTCATCAAACCAACATGGTCAACCTCCTAGACAACAACCAAACCCGTATAATCAAAATAATACATCATCTGGATTTAGTAACAATAACGATCATGAGGTTAGGTTGACAAGCTTGGAAAATTTGATGAAAACCTTTATACAAACAACCAACCAGACCTTCCAAAGGCTTGAGACACAAGTCAGCCAACTAGCACAAATAGTAGGTGAAAGAGAAAAGGGTCGGCTTCCAAGTCAACCTGAGGTGAACCCTAGATCTAATAATTCATATCAATCCTATCAAGCACCTTCAGGAAATAACAACCCTAGACTGGTTCAAATGGTTAATGAGGAAGGACCGTTCCAACAAATAAATGCAGTAGTATCATTACGGTCCGGAAGACAAGTTGATAACAATGTGGTAAATCCTAGAGTGTCCAATCAATCTAGCCATCAAGCACCCACATATGACCTGACCATTGAACCTGACGTCCAATCTGAAACGCCCAACCCACCTACTCAACCTGAACCCATAGCTCAACCTGAACCTGAGCGAGTCTATGTTCCTAAAGCTCCATTCCCTAATAGACTCAAAAAGAACTCAAGTGCACAAATAGAGAAAATCTTGGAAGTATTTAAGCAAGTTAAGGTGAACATTACACTCTTAGACATGATTCAACAAATACCAGCTTATGCTAAATTCTTAAAAGATTTGTGCACTAAAAAGAGAAAAACGAACGTACAAAAGAAGGCATTCTTAACTGCAAACATAAGTTCTATATTGTCCAACACATCTCCTATAAAATATAAGGATCCTGGGTGTCCCACAATTTCATGTTCAATAGGAGATACTTTTATCAACAAAGCCCTTCTAGACCTTGGTACTAGTGTTAACCTACTCCCGTACTCTGTCTATGAGCAAATGAACCTTGGTCCACTAAAACCCTCTAAGACAACCATTCAATTTGCTGATTGTTCTATTAAGAAACCAAGAGGTATAGTAGAGGATGTTTTGATCAAGGTTGGTGACTTCATTTACCCAGTGGATTTTGTCGTACTAGATACCGCACCTGTTGTAAATCCTAACCGACAAATCCCTGTAATTCTAGGCAGACCCTTTTTAGCCACTTCGGAAGCATTGATAAACTGTCGAAATGGGCTCATGCAATTATCTTTTGGGAACTTAAAAGCTGAATTTAATATCTTTCATATTGATAGTGAGCCAGAAATAATATGCAATCAAAGTGACGTTGTGATGAAATCACGTATCTATAAGATTTCTGAATCAGCACAAAATCAAAAAGGAAGTAAGAAAAAGGGGAAGAATTCATCTACTCACCCACCATCACTCGAGCAAATAAGAGAACATATTTATGTGAGGGGTGTGGAATCTGTGACTCAGGACTCTCATTGCAACATGGGGAACAATTCAACTGGATACATGCACCAATATGGTGTCATTCAATCCAGTTCTGACTATGGTTGACTTTGAGCAAATTTCATCCTTCCACCGCATTTCACCAAGGTAATAAGTGCATTTGCTTTATATTTGCATACATTGAGGACAATGCATGATTTAGGTGTGGGGGGATGTTTATGTATATATTTATCTATATGGCTGTCTTTTATTTCAAAAAAATATACCTTAAAAAAATTCAATGTTTCATGACATAGCTTAAGATTGAACTGCCAAAACCCGTGTACAAATTGCATTGATTTTTTGTTCCTTATTATATAGTTCTGCTTGTAGAAATTATGACATAAATCGAAGTTCCAAAGAAATAACCCATTACCCTTTAAGACATGTATGCACTTAAATTGGATGAATCAAATCTTTGAAGTGGTTGATAAAAAGCAGAGGTTGAGGAAAATATACCGGGAAGTGTGGACTTCTAATAGCAATTAAGCCTTGAGGAAAATAAAATAAAGGAATAAAGTGAGGAAACACATTTTGCAAAATGACTACAAAAGCCCAAGCCTTTGAGTCACTGGTCCGTAGGGGTATCTTGAAACCCGGTAACTTGAGTCTACCAGCTCGGGATTATCGACCAAACTCGCTACACGAATGCAAAAAGGGTAAAAGTGTTAAAAAGCAAATGTGTTGAATCACGGAAGAAAAGAAAAAAAAATACTCAAGGCCCAAAGCTAAAAGAATGATCCATGCCATGGTTGATCCGAATGATACTTCACCACCAGAGGAGGCGTGCAAAATAATTTAAGTGATATCATGTGTAGAAGGGTTAGTGGTGTGAATGTTGGAGGAACAAATACCAAGTCATATTTTTAATGAGTTAGATTCATATAATGAGCACACAAGAATTCGAAGTGAGATGTATAGGGTTGAGGTAGGGATATTGAGAGCTATTAATGGAATGTTGAATTAAGACTTTGTGAGTGTGTCAACTGAAAACCCTCACGAGACAAAACTCGTCCTCCTTGGCAACAAGGAGGTTTAAAGGTTTGTTGCACATGCTAAGTGCAACCGTGATTCCTACGAAAATGAGTTAGGATTTCTCTGTTTTTATTTTTCTTATTTTCTGTTTTGCTAGGGACTAGCAAAATCTAGGTGTGGGGGTATTTGATGCATTGTAAACATTGCATCATATGTCTTTCATTTAGATTACTTTTATATCAATAAATGCTACTAAGGTATGTGTTTAGTCTTATTTACAGAATACAGGGACCTGAATGCAAATTACCCACATTCCGAGCATAAACGCGTGCAAAAGACTCATTTCTATCATAAAGACCTAGTTCAAGCTTATCGGGTTTTAAATGGAAATGTATCCAAGCATAAAAGCATTCAAGTCCTAATCGCAAAAAGAACAAGGACTTGAGCACAAAAGTAGCCGGGGACTTAATTGCAAAAAGTCAAGGACCTAATTGCAAATCACGAGTAGCTTTTATTATTATGGAGAAAATCTAAAGAAAAATCAATGTGAATCTCCATATATATAAAGGAATTAATCCGGAGCTCAAAAGAATGGAAAGAATCAATCCAGACGCGCAAAGGAGGATCAAATCATACCATAAACACAGGAAAAATCTGGATCGAATCCGAGCCAAAAAGGTGGCGATTCCGCCGCACCTCATGTACAAATTGCGGCGATTTAGCCGCACAAAAGTCGATCTGTGTGCTCAAATTTTTACCAATGCTGTATTGACGTGTGTACGTTCCATTTATATATTGGGATCCCTTGTATCGGCTATAAATAGCCCCGAGAACGATGGTAGAAGGGTCATTGGCCTTAGACCTAGTTTTTAGTTGTTTTTATTTTCAGTTTTGTACTCTTCACTTTAGTAATAAAATTCTGTCTTTTATTTCTTGTTTTTATTTTTCTTTTGTAATGTCTCTAGGACCCCTTCTTCCTCCCTCTATGAGTTTCTAACTCCTTCCAAAGGGTGGAGGTGACGGATTTAGGGTGAAGAGAAGATGAATGAATGTTATTATTTTAATTTCGTGTTAGTATATTTTGATTACTTGAGTTTATGTTAAATTATTTATCATGTAATGCTTTATAACTAATATGATTTATTATAAGTTTCTGAATTCTCTAATTTAAACCCTAAATCTAAACCTCCACCCAATGGAATTCACTTCTTTGTTCTTGTTTTAGTTTTAATTGTTCTTGTTTCTTGCTTTAGATAATTAAAAATCAAAAATCTCAAAACCAACTTATTTCTTCTCTTCTTCTTTCCCCAATCGAAATCACACTAATAACAAGATCTCTCCCTCCTTGTGTTCGACCCGTATTTGCCACGTCTTCATTGACGTCGTGCACTTGCGGTATAAATTTAATTTTCCTCACTCTCCCTGACACAAGGACTCAAGGAGTGTTCGGGATGGGAAGTGAAGACCCTTGTAGACAATCTGACAAAGATGCCACAACTCGATGCCATGGTGAGTGCATGAGGATAGTAGCTCTTTAAACCTCTCTAAGTATGCATGAAATGATTCGGTGTCATGTTGATAAAATGAATTGATTTCGTTCCTCAGTTTTTGAGTCCGATGATTTGGGAAGTAATTCTTGAGGAATGCATATTGAAATTCATCCCAAGTCCTAAAGGCATTTGTTTAAATGTTTTAAAATAACCGCAAGTGCACGACATCCGTGAAGACCCGACAAGTACGGGTCGAATCCACAAGGAGGTGTGTCGACTTTGGTTCATCAGAAATCAAGTGGCAAATAAGGGAGAAGAGATGTGATTATGCTAACCTAAGCTACACTAAACTAGAAACTAACAAAGGAGAAAGATGAAAGCACAAGACTACTAAAAGTAAGATAAACAACTAACAAAAGGAAGATGGAATTCAGTAAGGAAAACCCCTAAGGGGGGAGTGTCTGCAAAGATGTAATAGATGGTGAAGAATGCATTCAATAGGAACAAATGTAAGTAGTGTTTTCATGTATAGGAAGTGTCTAAAGGTTATGACAAAACCTATCAATCCAATCACTAACCTAGTTGATTAACATTCACATACACCTGTTGGTTATTTCAGAACCTAAACAAGCATGAAAGGTGTCTAATAGTTGTGGGAAAATCAATCAAGTGAAGTGTTCTACTCTAAAAAAGCAAGCACACATTCACATTTATCAACACATTTCAAAATCAAACATTCATTTCCAATCTTTAATGCATGTATGAACACCATCTCCACCCCAAAAGGGGGATGAAACTACTCACTAATCGTTACACTACAAACTACATTAACAAAACGAAACATTCTAATGAAAGGCAATTAAAGTAAGCAAACAAGAAATATTAAAGAAGCTAAATGAAAGGAAACTAAACTAAAGAAGCATGCAAGAATTAAAAGACAAGACAATATTAAAAGAAACTAAGAAAAATTATTTTATTAACATGACTCACATTCCAAGTGGCATTCTTCTCCACCTTGAGTTTTTGCTTCAAGGCTTTTATTCCAAGTAGAGAGAATGCCACCAAGCAATAGGGTGAATACAAATGAGGAGGAAGAGTTCTATTTATAGGCATGAAAAAAGGTAACCGGGGACAATCCCCCGGTATGGGACTATTGAACCCCTCCCAGAATACACATAAACACATAACCCGTTTGTCTCCGAATCAGACCAATTTTCGGATATATTCTTTAGTTCTTGAATTTTTCACATGGGGGTGCACTCGGTTCGGTTATTGGAGTGTCAGCCCGAATCTAATTGCCAAAATACTCCTCCTGATGGTGTGGAGTTTCTTGATTTTCACATTGGCCCTTCGGTTTTACATTTGGGTCCCTCTCTTGTGCATTTTAGTCCATAAGTCTTGCAAGTTAGTCCTTTTTCTTCATTTTAGGTCCTCTTATGCCCCTTCTCCTCAATCTTGTTTATTTCCTGAAACTCAAACATAAAACTCGTTACATAGCATTCTTTAGGTTCAAGATAATAGATATAAGACACAAATGAATGCATGAAATGATGTCAATCAGCGTTCGCCTGGTTGCTGTACAACCACTTCTTAGCATCATCCTTTAGTGCAAAGGGGACAAGCCTAAGATGGATGGAGTATGTGCAAAGTTGTTGCCGCTTGAACATAGCGCAAACCTCCTCAAATTCCCTGAGAAAGATATAGGGGTCATGGAGATAAAATGAGGCTTAACCTCAAAGTGGTTCACATTCACCTCTGGCAATACGATGCAAGAAGTTAGAGCAGTACGACTCGGGTATCATCGATCGCGAAGGGGAATGGGAACCTGGGGCACCAATTGATGAGGTTTTGGACCCCCACCTTCTAGATCAGAGGGTGGTTGAGGTCCAAAACCTGAGTCATCCTCGTGTGGTCCACAACTCGTCATGGTCCCGGGACTGTGTAGGACACGGGACGGGGATGTGTTCGTAAAGTCGACAATCGAAGAAATATTGATGTCGTATCTCATCAAACGACCCGCAACATCTCGTGACCACACTGGCATGCACAAAGATATGTACCCACACGAGTCAGACGAAAAATAAAGATTTTTTTAAGCAACTAAAGCAGAATGTGCGTAGATGAGAAGACGGGAAGACACAGATAAAAGGGAATGACTCGGGAGAGAAGGGAAGAAGTCATTATGCTACGACGGGTAGGTACTCGTAGAAGCACACAAGCAATCAAGGCTCAAACAACCTAAGGTCGTTAAGGTCCTTACACCTAGACGACACCTAACTGCGAGGTCACGCGGCCTCAACATGCCTCACCTTCCTACGACAAAGACCACAAAGCCCAGCATGGGAGCCAAGATCTGGAGATCTCGTCTCTTCTACTATCGACAGAGTGGGCGACGCCGATCAGGCCATGACGGGCATGACCGGATCATTATCCTAATGCACCCGAGATCCTTAGGGCCAATGTCTACATGATTTTAAAGTTAGGCTCTTGATTGGTGTGCTTTTTGGGGCGAAGAAAAGGGTGATGAAATCTCCCACCTTATCTTATATGAGACAACCCCTCCGTAGTAGTGTTTTGGAGTCTTAATGTAGAAAGCAACTCTCTAAACAAAACACTCAACTCACACTTGTTGCAATACAATTCCTACTAAGTAATGCATGTTCATACGAAATGCTTGAATGAAAGTAGGAAATGCGTACCTCACGCCAACACTCAACAACTGAAAGTAAGGCTAAAATAAAAGACAACCTACGTGCCTAAGTCGAGTACATGATACATGACCTAAGCAAGCAAGAATGCCTAATCTTTTGCTTTGGGTTTTAGTGGCCAAGTTGATTAAAAGGGGATTGATCATTGATCTGGGGACAAACTACAGGTCAAAACATGCCAAATGAGCCCCAGACCTCTATATCAGATGTGAAAACAAGTTAAAGAAAGGAGGAAGAAATTGGAGCTCACCAGACTGCTAGTTGGCGGTCTCAGGCCGCTGATTAGCGGTCCAAGTAGCTCTTCTCTCCTCTCCTCCAAATTTCTCCTGGTGATTTCCCTTGAGCCTTAGAGTCTCCTGAAATAAAGAAAACTAAAAAACAAAAATTAAATCCACTCGAATCATAGAAACCAGAGTCTGGATTGAGCACCTCCCCGACAATGGTGCCAAAAACTTGTTTAAATATTTTAATAACCGCAAGTGCACGATCGCGATGAAGCAGTGGAAAGTACGGGTCGATCCACGGGGAGGTTAGTAGCCTCTGGTTTATCAGAAATCAAGTGGTGAATAAAGGGAGAAAATATGTGATTATTCTAAAGCTAAACTACACTAAACTAGTAAGTAAAAAATGCGAAAGAAAGCAACGAAAGATTGGAAATCAAGAAGAGAAACCCCTAAGGGGTGGAGTGTGTGCACATATGAAGTGCAATTAGTGATGAATGATGCATGTAAGCATGTATGTGTGTGTGTCGTGTGTGCGTTGTCGTGCATAGGAAGTGTCTAAAGATGTGACAAAACCTATCAATCTATTCACACAATGTATCAGCAATTACTACCTGATTATCATAAGATTAGGCTCAACATGAGAAGTGTCTAAAGATATTTTAAGACTCATCAAAATCCATAAACTCATGTGAAGAACAAAGCTAAGCATGGGAGGTGTCTAAATCTTATGGCCAAACCCATCAAAACAAAGTTTCTTCAATCAAGCAACCACAAATACAAACACTTAACTAACATGTAGCATATTTAACAGGAAATTTCAGTCAATAAACATGAGGAAACTAAGCATGGGAAGTTTCTAAATCTTATGGCAAAACCCATCAAAATCCCACAACATGTAGATGATTAAAATACCCCCAATGAACATACAAACATGCAAGTCTACACAATAAAAAATTCAGCAAACATCCAAACTTCACGACATATATGTACATCAACTCCACCCCCAAAGGGGGATGGAACTACTCACTTATCATTAAGAAAAGATAACAAAATGAAATTAAACTAAGCATGCAAGAATTGAAAGAGACAATAGGAAACTAACTAAGAAAATTATTTTATAACATGACTCACATTACATGTAGCATTCTTCTCCACTTGAGTTTTTCTTCAAGGCTTTATTTCAAGTAGAGAGAATGACACCAAGAATGGGTGAATACAAAGGAGAAGGAAGAGTTCTATTTATAGATATGAAAAAAGGTAACCGGGGACAATCCCCCTGTATGAGACTAAATCGCATACCATAAATGGACTAAATACAACCTAATCTAACACCCGACTGAAGCACTTGTCATTTGTGGCCAAATGGACAGCCAATTGGCGGTCTGGATGGGCTTGATCGGGTCTGGTTTCGGGTGGTTTGATCCTGGCTTGATTTCTTGTTGTTTGGTGAACCCGATTTTGTTGTTGATGTTTAGGCCCTGATCTAATTGCCAAAATATTCATCGCGATGGTGTGGAGCTTCTTGATTTTCTCATTGGTCCTTTTGGTTTACATCTGCGTCTTTCTCTCTTGCATCTGAGTCCATAAGTCTTGCAATTCAATCATTTTTCTTGCGTTTAGGTCCTTTTTGTGTCTCTTCTTTTCACTTGTTTTATTCCTGAAACTTAAACATAAAATTTGTTACGTAGCATTGCTTAGCTTAAGAATAAAGGATATAAGACATAATTATATGCATGATATGATCAATCAGATATGGATAAGTTAATAACAAATATTTCAAATTCTTGCTTGTCTATATTGAAGAATGGGATTTTCTATGCAAATGCTTTCATAAGAAATGGACTCTATTTGCTTGAATTAAATAATATACAAATATTAAAAATCAATAACAAAAGACTCAAAATAACTCACATGAATGATACAATCTTATGACACTTTCGCTTGGTCACATAAATGAAAAATGCATCAAGAAATTGCAGGAAGCTAACCTTCTTGGTCAAATTGATTTTAAATCATTAGAGACATGCGAACCTTGCCTTATCAGCAAAATGACCAAGAGACCCTTCAAGAAGAAAGGTGTAAGAGAGAATAATGTGTTGGATTTTATACATTCCGTTGTATGTGGTCCAATGAGTACAAGTGCAAGAGATGGTAATATATACTTCATTACGTTCACGGATGATTATAGCCATTATGGTAATATTTATCTAATGAGAAACAAAAGTGAATCCGTTGACAAGTTCAAAGAGTTGAGGAATCAAGTAGAGAACCAACTTAATAAAGAGGAAGAGAAGAGGGAGAAAGAGAGAGAAAAAGTAGGAGAGAGAAGCTCTGGGAGGCATGGGGAAACCTATGGTTTCTTAGGTCATTTTCTTGCATTTTTCATCATTCTACTCTTGATTTCTTACTCTAATGGGGGCTTTTGGAGCATTCTAGTCATGTTTCAAGGTTGTTAGAGGATGGTGGCAACCATAAGCATCCTCAAACAACACAACCAAGTTGTGGGAGTGCGACTGGAGATTGGGTTGAACATGTCCCTTCACAAACGGTGAGGAGCATCAACCAAAAACATGGTCTGAGTTGTTTGGCGTTGGAGTGAAGGCAAAGACGGCCCTTGAGTTTATCCGACCGGAGCGAAAGGATGGAGCAAAAGTTGCAGTGTCCACTAAACAAAAAGTGGTGGATGCGCTGAAAGCTTGGGACAATGTTCTATTTGGTTATTTTGTGGATTTCAAACCCCACTTACCAACCCTTCAAACGTACCTACACAAGCTTTGGGAGCTACATGGGGTTGTAGAGGTGTTTTGCCACCGGAATGGGTTTCGACTTTTTAGGTTCACCTCGGAAGAAGACCGTCAGCATGTTCTTGAGCGTGGTGTTTGGTTTGTTCGTGTGGTGACACCCCCATAACTGAGTTCCTTTCCTCCAAGAGAAGGAAGCATAGCTGGAGAATCATCATGTGGTGACGCCCCCACATGACATGCAAGGAGGAGAAAAGAAACTCAGTTATGGGGAGAAACAAACGTGTGGATGGACTGGGGGTTGCCAAGTGTAGCTCCGACCACAACCATCTACGCCCAAGAGGAGGCATCCTTACGCAATCTGGGGTCATGAGGGAGAAAATGAGTATCAAGGTATTGGGTCGCTTCAATGTCCTTGCGGAACTAGAAGGAAGAGGGGATGAAGGGGGAAAAGCAAATGAGGAAGAGGATGAAGAATGGACACATGAGGTTCTCACTCAGCGAGAAGTTGGAAAAAAGAGGAATGGAAGCAAGGCTATGTCTACACCACCTCCGATGGAACTCGAGATACTCTCACCAGAACTCGAAGGGTTTTGTGCAATCCGAGAGAAGGGGCTAGAACAACAAAAGGCAAACCAGGGTGATAAGGGACGGAAGTCCCATATTGCACAGCCATGAATGTTCTTTTGTGGAATGTGCGCGGTGCAAATCTCCCCGGCCGTGCGCACATGATTCGGGGACGAATAACGGAGACCGAAACGGATATCGTATGCCTCGTCGAACATAAAGTGAAGCTTAAAAAGTTGGATCGATTTAGGAAAGCATTATGGGGGCATGAGTGGGCATCTAACAACTTGATTATAAATTCTGGCAGAATTCTCGTGTTGTGGAATGAGCTAAAGGTGGGCCTTCGGGTATGCTATTAAACCGTGCAAATATTGTAGCTTGAGGGAAGGGAGAAGTCAAATGGGAGAAACATAGCGATAACAACGGTCCTGTCTACCGGAGGTGAATTTACTAGTCCAATTCTTCGCATGGGGAGGCATGTATCGAGACGTGCATCGATAGAATCGTAATGTCTCATGCATTGTTAGAGGCTTTTCTAGATTCCTTCTATATTGTGGGGGATAGGGATTTGAGTGACCAGTAGGTGTTCATAATGGCTACGGAGAAGGAGGGACCGAGAAAGAAGCGCATGTTTCAGTTTATGAATTTCTGGGCTGAACACGAGATGTTCAAGCATGTGGTGAAGGAGGCATGGGCCACGAGGGTAGAAGGCACTACCATGTTTAGATTGATGGCGAAGGTCAATGTGGTGGAGTGAGGAGACATTCGAAAATGTGGAATGAAAAGTAGGTGAAGCTCAACTTTGGCTTGCGGAAATCAGGAAACAAAAGGAGACTCTAAGAGATGGGGAGCTCGTACAACGTCAGGGTCAATGTAAGGAGGACTTGGACCGTGCCTTGGTTAAAGAGGCGGCTTTATTGAGACAGAAATCAAGGGTTTGATGACTGTGAGAGGGTGACCAGAATTCCAGATTTTTCCATGTTTCCCTTAGAGTGAGGAGAACTACCAATAATGTGAGGAAAGTAAGTGAGGAAGGGGTGGTTATTGAGGATGAAGAGTCTATTCGGGAGGCCTTCCGGAGGCATTATTCTAACTTATTTTCGAGTGGTTTTTTGGTACAACCTACTGACCCGATGTTATCTCTTGCAAAGTTGGAGGAAGATGAGGTGGGAGCACTTATGCGACCACTAGATATGAAGGAACTAGAAGAGGTGGTGATGCACTCAAACGTGGACAAGGCACCGGGTCCAGATGACTTTAATGCAAAAAAACTCAAAGCCTATTAGGAATGTGTGAAGAGTAATCTCTTCAAAGTTGTAGACTCGTTCATGAGAAGTGGGAAGCTCCTGAAGCAAGTTAACTATACTTCTATCACAATTATTCCAAAGAAGATAACACCTACCTCGGTTGATGATTATAGACCCATCTCTCTTTGCAATATGGTGAATCACATCATGTCAAAGATTTTGGCAAATCGGTTGAACGTACTTCTTCAAAGATTGGTGGGAGAAACACAAAGTGCATTTGTGAGTGGAAGGCGAATCAACGACTATATTTTGCTAGCGCATGAGATATGCCACACTTTGCACTTGGGAGGAGGACGTGGGCGAATGTGTTTGAAGTTGGACCTTAGGAAAGCATATGACTCTATCTCATGGCAATTCCTTGAGGAAGTACTCAAATGGATGGGCTTCCCCGATCATTGGTGTAAACTCGTGATGGCTTGTGTTTGGGTATCCTTTGTAGTCACGGTGAATGGTGGAAACTCTAGCCTATTTTGTGTCACAAATGGGCTGAGGCAAGGCAACCCGCTGCCCCCCTACCTATTTGTACTTTGTATGGAGGTCTTGAGGTCCATGTTCAGAAAGGAGTTAGAGATGGGCACTCTCGAACCAGCAAGGTGTGGGGATGAACAAATCTCTGACCTTCTCTTTACGGATGATGTGATGGTCTTTGCTGCGGCAACAAGAGCAAATACGAGGGTGATTAAGCACATTCTCAAGGGGTTCTTGACTACCTCTGGGCTGCAGCTTAATGTAGCAAAGAGTCAAGTATTCATAGGAGTGGAAGACACCGAGGGCACTTGGATTTGTTCACACTTAGCAATGGAGAGAGCTGATTTTCCGGTACCGTACTTGGGCCTCCCACTCTTCTCCTCATGGCTGGGGATACATCATTGCATGAGTTTAATCAGCAAGGTACAACAATGGATAAACCCGGCAACGGAGAAACAAAAACGTGTTTAATTGATTAAGTTTAGACCGCAAGTGCACACCTGTCGGTGAAGATGGAGCAAGTACGGGTCGATCCGCGGGGAGGTGAATCACTTCAGGTTTGTCCGAAATCAAATGGTGAATAAAGGGGAGAAGAGATATGATTATGCTACGCTAGACTACACTAAACTAGTAACGAACTAATGCAAAAGAAAGCAACAACGAGTGATTCAAACTAAACCAAAAGAACTTAATGCAAAGCTGCAAATCAGAGAGAGAGACCCATAAGGGGCGGAGTGAGTGCACACATGCAATATGATGGTGAAGAATGCATTCAAAAGGCACAAATGTAGGTAGTGTTTTCATGTATAGGAAGTGTCAAATGGTTATGGCAAAACCTAACAATCCAGTCACTAACCTAGTTGATTAACATTCACATACACAAGTTGGATATTTCAGAACCTAAACAAGCATGAGAGATGTCTAATAGTTGTGGCAAAACCCATCAAGTGAAGTGTTCTACTCTAAACAAGCAAACACACATTCACTTTTATCAACACATTTCAAAATAAAGCATTCATTTCAATTCTTTATTGTATGTATGAACATCATCTCCACCCCTAAAGAGGGATGGATCCACTCACTAACCATTAATCTAACTATTATATTAAGAGAGAGAAACCTATTAACTAGTCCTACTAAATTTAATAAAAGGAAATTAAGCTAAGCATGCAATAAACACAAAATAGACAACATAACTGATGAAGAATTAAATTTATACCGCAAGTGCACGGCGTCTATGAAGACGTGGCAAGTACGGGTCGAACACAAGGAGGGAGAGAATTCGTTATTTTTGTTAATTCGATTGTGGGAGAGAAAGGAGAGAAGAATTAATTTGGGTTTTTGGGTTTTTTTATTTAATTATCTAAAGGAAGAAACAAGAACAATTAAAACTAAAAAAACAAGAATAAAGATGGAGAATTCCGTCGGGTGGAGGTCTAGACTTAGGTTTAGATTGGAGAATGGAGAAACTTGAAATAAATCATGTTAGTTATGAAGCATTACAAGATAAATGATTTAACATAAACTCAAGTAATCAAAATATACTAATCACGAACTTAAAACAATAACATGCATTCATCTTCTCTACCCCTAATTCCATCACCTCCACCCTTTGGAAAGAGTTAGAAACTCATGGAGGGAGGAAGAAGAAGGGATCCTAGAGACATTAAAAGAAAACTAAAACAAGAAGTAAAAGAACAGAATTTTATTACTAATGATCCAAGACCAAAGGTTCAAAGATGTGTTACATTCATCCTACAGGGCTATTTATAGCCGATACAGGGGATACCAATACATAAAAGGATAGTACACGCGTCGACCCGACACTGGACGAAAATCGGGCACACAGATCACCTCTGGGGCGGCGAAATCGCCGCACAATGCATGGGAGGTGCGGCTAATTTGCCGCCCAGGTTGATGGGATCGGGTCCGGATTTCTGCAGTGCGTTTAAGGCATGATTTGATCTTTATTTGCGCGTCTGGATGATTTGTTTCCATTCTTTTGAGCTCCGGATTAATTCCTTCCATTGTTGGAGATTTATCTTTGATTTTTTCTTTTGACTTTTCCAACAAAATAACTTGATCCTTTTCTTTTGCAATCAGGTCCTTGGCATTTTGCAATTAAGCCCTTGACCTTTTTGTGATTAGCTCCTTGAATGCTTTTATGCTTGGACGCATTTCCAATTGAAACCCGATAAACTTGAACTCGGTTTTTATGATAGAAATGAATCTTTTGCACGCGTTTATGCTCGGAATGTGGGTAATTTGCATTCAGGTCCCTGTATTCTGTAAATACGACTAAACACATACCTTAGTAGCATTTATTGATATAAAAGTAATCTAAATGAAAGACATATGATGCACTGTATGCAATGCATCAATAACAAAGAAAATTTTATTTAGTTCTAGACTCACAATACAAGTAGGATCTTTCCACTTGAGTTTTTGCTCCAAGGCTTGACTCTAAGTAGAGGGTTTAGCCACCAAGCATGTAGTCAAATATAAGGGAAGAGGAACAATTCTATTTATAGTCATAGAAAAAGGTAATCAGGGACAATTCCCCGATGTGGGACTTATGATACACTACCAAAAATAGACATAAAGCACTCTAATACATGACTCGCCAAAATCTTATCGGATCTATAGAGGATCCGACCGCCAATCAGCGGTCTAGGACCGCCAATTTGTGGTCTACGGACTCTGGATCGGGTTGGGATTTTGAGTGTGGTTGTCTGGCTTGATTTCTTCATGTCTGATGCACCCGAGTTGGTTGTTGAAGTTTAGACCCGAATCGAATTGCCAAAATACTCCTCATGATGGTGTAGAGTTTCTTGATTTTCTCATTGGTCCTTTGGGTTTACATCTGGGTCCTTCTCTTTTGCATCTCAGCCTATAAGTCTTTCAACTCAGTCATTTTTCTTGCTTTTAGGTCCTTTTTGTGCATCTTCTCCTCAAACTTGTTTATTCCTGAAATTTATAAATAAAACTTATTACGTAGCATTGTTTAGGTTCAAGATAATGGATAGAACACACAAATGTATGCATGATATGATGTCAATCAAATACCCCCACATCTAACTTTTGCTAGTCCCGAGCAAAACAAATAAAGATAAAAATGAAAGAAATGGAAAACCATACGTAAAACAGGGAAGTCCTAACTCACTTTCGTAGGAATCACGGTTGCACTTAGAATGTGCAACAAGCCGTTAAATCTCCCTATCACCAAGGAGGAGGAGTGTTGTCTCCAGAGGGTTTCCAGCGGATACACCCACAAAATACGAACATAGATGCATTATTCAACCTCGCAACACGACTTGATAGACTCAATTTCTTCGATCATTGGACACGGTAATTCTACGGGCTGACTCTATATATGTATTTAGTCTACTCACGTAGCCTAATGAATCATTCGTGCAAGTTAGTTAAGGGTTAAGTGACAGACATGGGCAACCTTAACATCCTCAAGCGATACAAAGTGTAAAGTCCATGAAGGTTCTTATTTGTCTTTTTTCCCTCTTTTTGGAGCATGATGATTTACACTAGTTGGTGTTTGATTCCCTCGAGGTATAGTTTCGTGCATCATTGCCTTTGAGGCTCACGTACACCTTCCCCCAAATGTCCACATAGGGCGATCCCTACCACCCGTGTAACGGGAGTTCGGTCGGTGCATCCTAAGTTAGATGACTCGAAAGCACCAGACATTAAGTCCCCTTGGACCTAATTTCCCAAATGAGAGGAGTTGTGCGAGAAGAGAGAACACCACTTATATATTTTTTATCTACATGGGAACCAAAACCCCAACACTTACAGTTTCACAACAAAATTTTAAGGGTCCCTGACTACGACAAACTTCCTTATACTAACAGACACAAATTACTTGACTTACTAAGTTCATGGTGCACTTCTTTATTTGTTTGAGTACTGAAACCCTATGATTACTCGCCCCCCGAGAGAAGACCGGAGTGCATCCTTACGATTCGTTGAGACCTAAAGCCGGTATAATAGATATCCTAATGCATTATGTTCAAGACAATTTTGGGAGCTTTCTTTTTAACTTTGCCTCTCAACGATTTTACACATGCTAAACACACACAAAACCCACAAAACATTTTCTTTCGCAAACTCATGATTTTTTTTAAAGAAATGAATATTTTAAAGTACTAGGCAAACGAAAGAAGACAAGTCACCCAAGGATCATGGCAAGCAGATATATCAATATTAAATGCAGCACACTAACATGACCCTAGAAATATAAACAAAAGAAAGCAAAATAAAACAAAAGACATACAAAATATTTACATACGTGAAAACACCCCCACACCTAATCCATGCATTGTCCTCAATGTATGGTGGAGTGGTGCCAATGCATGGATAGGGTGAACCAGACTCATGATGGCGGCCCGAGGTGCTTGAAGAGGCACCTCGCTCAAAAGCTGATAAATTCCTATAAATTTCCGGTTTTGCTTGGCTAAAATGACATTTTGCTGCACTACCGCCATCTCAGAAATGCCGGTGTTAAAAATTATTCCTGAGCTCGTAGATGAGTTTGGGGAACTGGCTCTAACATCCTCCTTCAAGTAATCAGGCGGCCATGCCTCATGAAGGCAATGGCGATATGACGGGGTCATCTTCGCAACCTCGAGGTCGATGCCTTGGCACCACAACAAGCGCTAAAATCATGGGATGTCCAACATTCCACACAATTTGGTCACCATAGTAGGCAAACAATGAATTTCTTTAAGCTAGGCGTTCACCAAAACGTCGAACAACATTCGACAAATGCAGTGAGGTGAACCATCCATGATACTATACACGATTTGCAGACTAGGTGTGAAGAATGTGGAGGTCCGCTCTTGGCCCAACACATTCCTACACACCCACCTGGGTACAATGTGCCATTGGAGTAGATGTGTGCATTGGGTATTCCCTCATGCGATGAAATGGGGTGCTTGCGCCCAAACATAGATCCGTAAAAACTAATGTCACTGGTGGGCACGAGATCATCGAGTAAGGGGATCCCAGTCGCGTCGGAGATAAATTGGGGTGTCACGGTGTGTTTCACCCCTCTAAGAGTGACACTAAACTCGAGTTGTCCGATCTGATCATACTCGAATTTAAAAAAACTCACGTACGAGAGGTTCTACGTACATGGTTTTATCACCCTCATACAATAAATGATGCCACCCTTTTGCTACGATTCTATCGTAGAAGGGTTCTCCAAAATCGCAAATCAAGGAGGTAAAATTAAGTTCTGGAATGAAGTGTGGGCTGGCCATACCAGCACCTACCTTGGTGAGCTTTAACAGTGGAACAAGCGGTGGCGGAGACGAACACAATGCTTGAGGGGTGGCGACTAAAGCACGCCGACATCAGCAACAAAAATCTTCCAAACGAACAGAAAACGACACGCCACAAAATAACCCCCAGTCGAAAATCCAGGCACAACTCAGCACAACCGACCGTTGATTAGTGGTTGGAGTGCGCTGATCGGCAGTTTGTTCGTCAGATCTGGCCTAGGGATTTCTTTAACAGGCGGCTAGAGGAAGATAACACGTTTGGGTTTTGGTGGATGATGGGTAGGGTAAAGAAGACACGTTTTTAACCAAAGAACATGGGAAAATATCAAAAGACACTCCTATTTTTTTCTTTTTTCGTATCGGGTGGTCTTACAAAGTGGGTGGCCGTAGCTTGGAAGGATATTTGTACACCGAAGAAGGAGGGCGGTTTGGGACTTAGAAAACTAAAGGACTGGAATGATGTTGGGTTGCTCCGCCTTCTTGGACTGATTATTGAGGGTGGTTATTCATTTTGGGTTCGATGTATGCGAAGGAAATATTTGCGGAATCGTAATATATGGTCAGCTAGACCACCATCAGTTTGCTCGTGGGCGTGGTGGGCCATTCTAAGTGTTCGAGAGTTGGCGAAGGACAAAATCCAATACCAAGTGGGAGATGAGGAAGCAATAAGGTTATTCACCGAACAATGGTGTGGGAGGCCTTTACTCTCTTCACCCGGGGGAGAGCGCTTTCAGTATGACATGGGGGTTCGAAGGGATACTTTGGTATCCTACTTTATTCACGATGGTGTTTGGACACTCCCTTAGTCGAGATCCCGAGAGATAGAGGTATTGTGGCCTAGGATCATGGAAACTACAATCCATGGAGGACGAAATACCCCTATAAGAGTGGGAGCGAAGAGCGATGTATTTTCAGCAAAGAAAGCGTGGAGTTGGGTGGCAACTTGTCAAAGGAAAGTGGACTGGACAAATATAATTTAGCACAATGATTGGCATCTTATCATGCATATAATTGTGGTTTATATCCTTTATTCTGAACCTAAGCAATGCTACATAACTAGTTTTATGATTAAGTTTCAGGAAGAAAACAAGTGAGAAGAAGAGACACAAAAAAGGACCTGAAAGCAAGAAAATCGCTGAATTGAGAGACCTTTGGACTGATATGCAAGAGAGAAGGACCCCGATGTAAACCAAAAGGACCAATATGAAAATCAAGAAACTCCACACCATCGTGAGGAGTATTTTGGCAATTAGATCCGGTCCAAACTCCAATAACCGATTCGAGGGCACCCCAAGCAAAGAATTGAAGAAATAAATAAGATATCCAAAAATGGATTGGATCTGGGGAAAAGTGACCACCAATTGGCTGTCCGTTTTTCTCCGAATCCAACCCGGTTTCTCCTGGATATGGGTTATGTGCTTATGTCTATTATGGGAAAGTTTCCTTAGTCCCACATCGGGGGATTGTCCCCAGTTTCCTTTTTTCATGCCTATAAATAGAACTCTTCCTCCTCCCTTGTAATCTACCCTTTCTTAGTGGTCAATCCCTCTACTTAGAGTCAAGCCTCAAGCAAAAACTTAAGTAGGGACATGTTGCTTGTAATGTGAGTCATTAAATAAAATAATTTTTTGTTAGTTTATTGTTGTCTTTTTTATCTTTTTTTTTGCAAAGCAAAAGGGAGTGTGTAATTAAGTAAAGAGTGTGTACAACCTACAAAAAATAATGATATGTGCGTGCGTAGGGGTGAGCAAATTTTGGTTCGGTCCGAGCACCTAGACCGAACTGGACTTTTCGGTCTGGACCAAACCAGACCAAATTTTTTGTCCACTCTTCGGTCTGGGGGACACCAAAAATTCGGTCTTCGGTCTGGTTCGGTCCGGTCCCGACCGAACCAAGATTTTGTGGGTAAAATTTGGGTTTTGAACTGAACCGGACCGACCTAAATTTATTCGGTCCGGTCTTCGGTCCGGACGTCCTAAAAATTCGGTCTTCGGTACAGTCCGGTTCAGTTCGGTCCGGTCCCGGACCGAATCTCACCCCCATGCACAGGTGTATGCTACATGCATACCCGGCTCTCTCCTACATCCGACATAATATATCAATATATGCTTTGTAGTTGGATGTTACATTACAAAACGTATCAGCTAGACTAACTCCACATGATCTGGAATTGTTGCCCTTCCTCTTCACTTTTCGCAAGCTTCTTAACTTTGTCCCATAGAAACCGAACAATTTCTTTGATAGCAGCCACTATATCTGGCGGATGTTTCTTTTCTCCCTGCAATATCCTCCGGTTTAGCTCGAGCCAACACTCGTGTATCATAACATTGAAGGCCCACCACCTCACCACATTCTCAAGCCGACTTCCTCGCACGTGTGAAATACATGTAGCCTCGCCTTCTAAAGATCGTGCAACTCTAGGGCTGAGCTTCAAGAGATGTAGGAGTGTTGCCCATACCTCCTTTATGTACGTGCACCCACAAAAGAGAATCTCCATGTCTTCCTCTTCCTCTCGCAAAAGCTGCAAACCGGGTTATGCTTTGCTCCTCATTGGTAAATGAGTTTCTTTGTAAGTAGATGTCCCCCCAATGCTTTGCAAATCGTGAGTGCATGCTTAGGAATAGCATGTTTATGCCAAACCATACAGCCCAAGTTACCTTTCTTCCCGGGGTCCTCACCTATTTCCACACTTCTTTGATTCCGAGTGCAACACCCTTCCCATCAATTATCTTTGGCTGGTCCATACCTCCATGTATTCGAGTGTTCTTTATCTTAAAGTGGACTTCCTCCATCAAGGTGGACCGTTGGGGGGAAGGTTCCACTACCCTTCTCGTATGAAGTATGAAGCTTTAGTGTCCCAAGGTCCCAATTCATAGTGTAGGCGCTCCCCCCAACTCTCACATTGAAACTGTTCTCCACACCAAGGGTATTGGAAGAAATGGATCTATTCTCCACTCCCCACCTCGTATTGGATATGCGGTCTAGCAATGTCTCGAACTCGAAGTCGCCCTCTCCATGCCCATGAAGAGGTGGATGGTGGTCATGCAAGCCATATGGATCGGTTCTTTAAGTATTTCCGGCGCACACACTTCACCCAAAGAGAGTTGCTTTCTGCCACCATAAGCCAAAACAAGCGAAGTAGGCCCGCATCATTCCAATCCATTAGGTATTTAAAGCGAAGCCCGCCTTCATCCTTAGGCGTACATACATCTCTCCAAGCTACCGTAGCCCACTTCTTCGGGCCTCCCAAAATGAAATGACACATAAGGCTCTCGATCTCTTGCAAGACTTTTCGAGGATTAGGAAAGCGGACATCCAATATATGCTAAGGTAGACAAGGTCACTCCTCATAAGTTCCACCCGTCCAACGATGGATAAGAAATTCTGTTGCCATGTCCAAAGTCTCGCCTTCACCTTGTTCACAAGTGCCATGGAATGAGTCCTCACCATCCTCTCAGAGAACAATGGCAGCCCGAGGTAGGTCACCGGGAACTCATTTTGCTCCATACCAAGATGTGCTGCAATCCATGCTCCATGCGGCACTCCACCCCCTATAAGAATTTTGCTCTTTGAAGCATTAAAGCTCAGCCCCGAGCAAGCTGTGAATTCCTCAAGAACACCTCTAATGGCTCGTACATTTTCCTTAGTGGCCTTCGCGAACAATAGGACATCTTCAGAAAATAGCAAGTGTGATACGGGAACATCTCCACAAGTAAGTGGTTGAATACGTCCATCCATGACCGCCTTCTTTACCATCTCACTCAAAACTTCCATACACATAACGAACAAGTAGGGAGCCAACGGATCACCTTGTCTCAAGCCATTCCTTGCCAAGAAAGAGGTGGAGTTGGCACCACTAACCATCACCACGAAGGAAACTTTAACACAATTAATGATGAGCCTTCTCCACTTATTCGGGAATCCAATTCTCTTCAACACTTCATCTAGAAAAGCCCACAAGATGGAGTCATATGCTTTCCAAATGTCAATCTTGATGCATATTCGTCCCTTACCTTTGTCGAGATGGAGATTGTGGTAAGTTCATCTGCAAGAAGATTGTTGTCACCAATTCTCCTTCCTTTTACTAAGGCACTTTGGTTTTCCCCAATGAGTCATGGTAGCAGCCCCTTCAAGCGGTTTGCAAGTAATTTGGATGTGAATCTATAGGTCATATTGCAAAGCACAATGGGTCGATAATCCTCCACCAAAGTTGGTGCTTTCTTCTTTGCGATGATCGTGATTGATGTGGAATTCCATTGGGCCAGCACCTTCCCGCTATCCAGACAAGAACTCATGGCCTTGAACACGTCTCTCTTAATGAGGTCTCATGCAGCCTTGAAGAACATTAAATTGAAGCCATCGAGTCCCGGTGCCTTATCCACATTTGCGTTCAGCACCATATCTTCCAGCTCCTTCATGTCAAGTTTTTGTATTATCTCAGTCCCCTCTGCCGGTAGAAGTTGTGGTAGAATAATGGAGGGGTCAAGGGGTTTCACCTGCAAATAATTAGCAAACAAGTTAGCATAAAAATGTCGAAAGGCATCCTGTATCTCTCCCTCCTTTTCCACGAAGTTGGCACCGTCACACACTCGTCTCACTTGGTTGGTGGCTCTCCTCACTCTATGTTCTGCATGGAAAAACCTAGTGTTTCGATCCCCCTATTTTAACCACTTCACCCTTGATTTTTGTCGAATAATAGACTCCTCCCAAGCAAGAGTCCGCACAAGAGACTCCTTTGTTGCCCCTTCAGCAAGGGGAGCTCAATATCATGTGGAAAGACCAACCTTCACCTCCTCACTTCCTCACCTTGTGGGCAACTTTTCCAAAAGTTGACCCACTCCACTATATAAGAATCTTCTAGACTTTGTTTAGCTTTGCCACCACACCAAACATGGGAGTGCCCCTCACATACTTAGTCCAAGCTCTTTCTACTATCCCACGAAACTCCTCATGTTCAGCCCAATGATTCCCAAATCTAAACATATTCCTCTTTCACCTTTCGTTTCCTTCCGTCTTCATGACAAGCACTGCAATTTTTGCTCAAGTCCTTTTCACCAACAAAATAGTATTATTCCGGGAACAACTCAAGCCACGCATTATTTATTAGGATCCGGTCAATCCTTGTCTCAATACATGCACTTCCATCGGATGAATTCGACCAAGTGAACTCACCACCGGTGGATGGCATCTGAAGGAGCTGAAATGCATTAATACTTTCATTAAATTCCATCATAGCAACCTCATTTCCAGCAGCACCTCCTTGTTTCTCGTTTGCCCTTCGAATGCAATTAGAGTCCCCCCCACTATCCACAACCTTGATACGTGTGGTGTCACTTCAAGAAGATCAATCCACATTGCTCTCCTGTCCACATGCCCATTTTCACCATAAATAGCCGTGATATGAAACTCGGTTCCATCCCTCTTTAGGCTCGCCTTGAAGTGTAGTAGTTGTGGTGTTTTGAAAGTCACGCTTATATCCATTATTTGGTCATTCCAAAGCACTAAGATCCGTCTGGAATCTACAATCATGCTATTCGACATCCATGCATGAGGCCAAATTGCTCGTTTGAAACGTTCCATCTTCTTATTCTTAACCTTGTGCTCCACAAGACACACCACATCCGGGTTGACCTCCATTATTCGACCCCTAATCCTGAGTGCACGGCTGGGTCCATTTTCTCCGCACATTCCACACTAGGATATTCATAGATTCAAAGGTGCGGGGTGACCCCTATACCTCCACACGATATAGTTTTGCTACTAATCTTCCTCCCGGAAAGCCTAAGTGTTGGTGGTGGAGAGCTTTCTTTCTTCATGCTTGCATCCTTTTCTTCTTCACCTTCCACCACCGAATCCATCCCATTTCTGAGTATCTCAAAGCTTCCTCCACTTTGTGTTGCTATTTTTTTGTAGGTTCCTTTCCTCGTGCCACTCTCGAGGGAGAGGCCCAACCCGTGTCCTCATGCACCAAAGAGGCTAGCCCACTTGGTTCATTTTCCCCATCCTTAGAGATGCTTTATCTCGCCTCACACCCCTCAAGACTACCCCCTTGTTAATGTTGTGTGTCCCCCATCTTCCCAATTTTGTGCATCCATGAGTTACCTCTCCCACACAAACCACCTCTCCTTCAAGTGTAGCATGTGCTCCCATTCCATGCAAAATACCCACTTCACGTTGCCCACTCACTTCAATTGGAATATCCTCCACTAAGTGTCCCCCAAGCATATCGACATATATGGTCTCCCACTTTTTCCTTACCAAAAGAACTTCTCCTCTCCTCATTTGCCCTATCTAGAGCACTCAAGTCCCTCCCCATTGGTTGTTCCTGAAATGGGCCTAGCATTTTTCCCACCCATTTCTCTTTGCTCTTCTTGTCCAACAATAGGCTCCCTCCCTTATGCCCCCTTGTTTGAAATTGTTGGAGAATTGGGGAGGAATTCCATTTTGTCTTCAAAACCATTTTGTCTTGTGCCACATGGCCTATCCTCATTCGTTCCCTCCAAATTTGTTAAGGAGAAAAAATGTGCCTCATTTAAACTATTCCCTTCCATTGCTTCCTCCTCACATGCCCTTCCACGTGGCACCTCCTCATTTGCACCTTTATCCACCTCCCTCCACGTCATCATCCCTTCCACCCTCTCCTTTCTCCTTCCCTCTCCGGTCATCCACTTCCACTGCCGAGGCAATGTTGCTATCTTCATACCTTGGTCCATCTAAGCTCTTGGTCGACCCCTCCAAGCTCCTTTCCTTTGCATTCCCATTTCCAGCCCTGCCTCGACTAACTACTATCCATCTCTCAGCCTTCTCGTTTGGCACCTCCACACGTTTCTTTGTAGCCAATTGTCTCGTTGGGTTGTTCTCCACAATGTGACCAAACTCCATACAATTTGTGCAATAATTAGGCCTCCACTCATACTCCGCAGGTGCATGGCCGCGTTGAAGTGGTGGCAAATACAGGTCGGTCCACAGGGAGCGTGCGTGAGTTAGATTCACAATACTCGAGTGGGGGAGAAGAAAAGAGAGATGTGATCGAAATTAAACTATAATGCGTGGGAAATCGATAACAAACAATAAAACTAAACCCCTCGGGAGGTAGAGAAAGAATATGGAAATGGAAATGTGTGGTGTAGTGTGTGTTCAAATGCGCTCATTAAAACATGTTATACATGAAATCCATAAAACTCAATTCCAACTTTGCGTCCACATGAAATAAGATACAACATTATCATTAAAACATACAAGACAATAATCAAAATGAAACAAATATGTTCACATGCAAAATTACTCAAATCCAACTACGTCTCAACATGAAATAAGATTTATCATAGTCATTAAAACATACAAGACATTAATTTGCAAAAGGCCAACATGAGCACATGCATGCACATGCCTTGTTTCCTTCTTCCACTCCATCTTTATCCTAATCTCATCATTCCCCACAAAATATGCCCACTAATCTAAGCATGTGCTAAACTTCATTCAAGAGCATTAGCACAACAAAGATGAGAGTGAAATCACATTAGATAGTTATGGAAAACATGTAATGCTCAAAGTATTAAGATTAACACACTCTAATCCATCACATGATCAAATCACCTTCCTCTACACCCCCCATGGGGATGGACTACTCTTTACTCATCTCTACACTAAAGTAAGCATGAAAAGAACATAAACCCAAAATACAAATGAAGCAAAACAAGATTAAGCAAACAACAACATAAATGAAATTGCATCAAAGTAAAGACACTAAAGTAAAGAACAAGAACAAAACTTGATTAAGAAACAAAAATACAAAGTTTTCTCCTCTCCAACCCCTTATTACACTACTAAAACAGGAAACTAAAATGTACTCTAATGGGGGAAGGAGGACGAACGTGGAGAGGAGGGATTACAATGGTATTTATAGAATAAATACGGGTTTGGATGGATCTGGGAGCAATCCGATGACTGTCATAACTTTCTCTATAGTCTGGTGGACCCAAGTAATCAAGTACGAGCCACGGGAGAAATTGGGGCTCAATTGGAGCAAAATGAACCGCCAGTGGCGGATCATTTCCGCCCGATCGGTCCCAAATTCTTCAATCGTTGTCTCAATACATGCACAACAACTCGAGTAGCACAATATTGGGATAAAATAAAAGATATATAGCATGAATATGATGCATGATATGATACTAATCAAATACCCCCACACTTACCTTTTGCCAGTCCCAAGCAAAACAATGAAAGAGAAAAATGAAGGAAAGGAAAACATACGAAAAACATGGAAATCCTAACTCACTTTCCTAGGAATCACAGTTGCACTTAGCACGTACAACAAGCCGTTAAACCTCCATGTCGCCAAGGAGGAGGATTGTTGTCTCCTGAGGATTTTCAGCGGATATACCCACAAAATCCGAACATAAATACATTCAACCTAGCAACACGACTCGATGGGCTTATCTTTGGTCAATCATTGGACACGGTAATACTACGGGCCGACTATATATATGTATCCAGTCCACACACCTAGCCTAATGAATCATTCATGCAAGTTAATTAAGGACTTAAGTGAAAAACATGGACAACCTTAACATCCTCAAGCGATACATAGTGTAAAGTCCATTAAGGTTCTTATTGGCATTACCCTTTTTTTCTTTTTGTTAGTTTTTTTCTTCTTCTTTTTGGTTTATTTTTTATTTTTGTCTAGTTAGTGTTTGAGTCTCCCAGGGTCAGGTTTCGTGCGTCATTGCCAACGAGGACTTACACTATCACGTACACCTTTCCCCACATCTTTACATAGGGTGATCCCTACCATCCGTGTAATGGGAGTTCGGCCGGTGCATCCCAAGTCAGATGTCTCGAAAGCACCGAGCACAAAGTCCCCTCAGACCTAATTTCCCGAGTAATAGGAGCCGTGCGAGAAGAGATAATACCTAGTCACTTATTTGGTATCTACACATGAACCAAAACCCCTACACTTAATGTCTTACAACAGGAGTTAAATGGTCATTGACTACAACAAACTTCCTTATATTAACAGACACGAATTATTCAACTAGGTTCAGGATGGACTTCTTTTTTTGTTTGAGTACTGAAACCCTATTATTACTCTCCCCCCGAGGGAAAACCGGGGTGCATCATAACGACTAGATAAGGCCTAAAGTCAGTATACTAGATATCCTAATGCATCAAGTTGAAGACAATTTTGGGAGCTTCCTTTCACTTTGCCTCTCAACGGTTTTGCACATGCCAAATACACGCAAAACCCACAAAATATTTTCTTTCACAAACACATGAAGATTTTTGAAAGAAATGGAAGAATTAAATAACTAGGCAAGCAAAAGAATACAAGTCACCCAAGGATCACGGCAAACAAATATATTGATATGAAATGCAACACACTAACATGACCCTAATAATACAAACAAAAGAAAACAAAAGGAGAAAGACTCTACTATGTACACACGTAAAACACCCCCACACTTAGTTCATGCATTGTCTTCAATGAATGTGAGCATGATACTACATGGATATATGCATGAAAAAGACAAGATCTCACCAACGTGAATCACAAAGGGAAGTTCATGGTTATGTTGATGGACACAACCCAAATTCCTCTCAAAACCTGTGAAATACCAAAGAAGGGAGACGAATACGTGAAAGAAATGGGGCCCAAATATACAAGGGTCGGGGCCCACAACAATCAATGCTCACTCATTGAGTCTTTTATTGCATTTTTTCCTTTTTTTCCTTTTTTTCTTGTATTTTGAAATATAACTACGTACAAAAATATGTTCCTATCTTCATTTGTCAAAGGACATCAAATGGGAACCTCAAAAGTGGGTCAATGCACTTCGAATGGGAACATGACACCACTCGGGGCCAGAATACTCATGTGTGGGCCCCTTCACAAAGAGCACAAGATGAAAGGAGAGGTTCATGAATTAGACGCAAAGGCGTCTCATTCAAAGGATCAAACTGAAAGAGCTTGAACCTCTCAAGAGTTTGAGACATAATGTGCAACTAAAGAAGATTTTCTCCCGTTGTAGAATTGAAGTTATAATCGTCAACCCAAACTCTCCAACCAATAGGCTGGTGGGTCGGAACAAGGTCAAGAACCTCGTTATGCATGTTCAACTCACTAGGCGAACAGAAAGTGGGTCTCTTACCCAAGGTATCCTCTAAGGCACTCCCAATACCCTCATTGACGATGCAATTGTTTGATGTCCCATTATTTCCAATATGATCAGGAACAATAGTAAGATGCAAACTCTCATCAGGTCGTATGAGATTAAGAGTACTATGAAGCTTTTGCTTAACCACAATAGAGTCCTTAAGAGGCACAACAATAAGATCATGTGGCTCAAGTGCCATAGGACAAAAAGATAAGGCACAATCCTGTGCCGACTCATAATGAAGTTGGTCCATGTTTTTCTCAATTGGAATTGTATCCTCCACCAAGTGATTGTGAATTGAAACCCCAAGTCCCTCAGACTGACTACGAGTTTGACTTCGAAAGATTGTGCTTAGAATTTGTGAATGTGGTGGTGGTTCGATATCAGAAGATAAATCCTCATGTTAACAAGAAAAGTTACCCTCCTCACGTTCACGTAATTGCTACTGTTGGAACATGAGGGTCTACAATACTAATCTCTTTTAAGCTAATTACCTACTTGTTTAAACAATCAAAGATATGCAGCGGAATCTAAACTAAACAAGTAAGTAGGGAAGGAATAAGCAAACCACAAAGAGACGGGGGATTTTTATAGAGGTTTGGCACCCCACCCGAGTCCTAGTCCTCTCTTGCAAGCTCCGCTCGGATCACCGAGCTCCGCTCATGATTTTACTAACCACACCCTGTTCCGGGCCGGGAGAGAATGCCTTTACAATCTTCAAACTCGCGAACAACTTTTGCCGAGCTTGGCTCCTCCTCTCACAATCCGAGAGGGATGCTTCGGCCTTTCACCGAAACCTTTACTCTTCTTTGACAACAACAAACTTGAGTGGAACACACTCTCTAACTTGAGCACACTTAGCTTATAATGTGGAATTGATGCTAATGTGTGGAAGTGTAAGCTTGGAGTGTTGGATTGGGGAAATTTGAGCTTGTGAGTTTCTCTCTAATGTATAGGACAAGTAGTAGTGGTAGAGTTGTGTTAAAATCTGTTTTACAAGTCCTTATATAGGCATTAGAGAGAATAGAGTCGTTGGGGTTGATTGGGTATAACTTGGTGTAAGATACACAAAACAGAAACTCGCAGGACCCGTTTCTGAGTTAATTAGGTCCACCGACTCGGGCTGCACGGTCGATCGTTTGGCAGTTTTGAACTTAGTTCGGTCGACCGGTTAGGTAACGGTCGAGCACCCAATGCTATGACTCAGGTACACTTAAATGATCGGTCGAACTCTGAAAAGGGTTCGGTCGACCGATTTGCACCAGGCACTTTGGGGTTGACAAACAATGATCTATTCGGTCGACCAAAACAAGGTCTAGCGGTCGACCGCTTTTCAACAATAGGTTTGGGTTTGTCAAGAGACAGATATTTGGTCGACCGATCAAGGTCCTCGGTCGACCGATACATGAAATGTATTTGGGGTATATTTGGTTTAATACGAATACGACCGTTGGGTATATACGACAAAACTAACGGTCGGAAAAATAAGTTCACACGGTCGACCGAAAGTGTATACACGGTCGACCGAAACCGGGCAGTGAAAACACAAACAGGATGATTGATCACTCGGTTGACCGAACGGCCTGTTACGGTCGACCGACTGTGGGCAGACTGTTACGGTTCAGGTTTAGTGTTTTCCGGTCAAGTTTGGGTGATCTATTGAAGTCCAAATCATGTGAAATTTCGTGTGTGACTTCTATAAGGAACGTAGTGTTTGTTTAAGTTGATTTTAGCTCAAGTATGATCAATTTAGACAAGTTCCTAAGACTCAAAAAAAATACAAAATACATGTCTTCAAAATAGCTTGATTACATGTCTTGACTTGATTTTCCTTTCTTCCTTGAGTCTTGATCACCTGTAGAGGTTAGCACAAAGCAATATATATGCAATGCGATATGCTACTCTACTTGATCATAATTAAGATTAGGTTAATTAAATCATCAAAACAAAGATTAAGGCCAAAAAGCCAACAACTACGTCATTTGGCTCACTTGCATTGCCATATTTTGCATGAACGTAAGGAAGGTTTGTTTCAAGGAAGCGGGTATGTGGTCAACTATGAGGTCCAATTCCGAATTTTGGAGATTTGGGGTTCGGTGTTTATGGGCTGAGAATGAGTCCAATGATTGGTCATGGATGGCTGCTGGTAGAATTCTGAGTATTCGGGAGGATATTGGGGTGGAAATAATGTATAAGAATTTGAGTAAGAATTGTCTCCCCACGAATCCATCCCTCTCGGATTGTACGCAGATGTGTAAGGGTCACATTACGCATTTTGGAAAAGGTCTGCTTATACTCAGGCTCTGGGGAACATAAGGACATTCCCTGAAAGCATGACCACTCAACCCGCAATAGTTACACGGTATAGCTACAGGACCTATCGGTGCACTCATGTCATCTACCACATGCATGAAAGAAGCCAAAGGTTCTTGTAATGTCTCAGTATGATGACCCTAGATGGTGGTCTAACAGTCGGTGCCTCCCTCATATTACTTCAATCTGAAGATTGATCAGCCACACAATTAAGATTGTCCCAACCACACGCGGTGTTTCTCTAAGGCACCCCAGGATGCATGGGTTTGTAGTACCAGGGAGAATAGTCCTTGTTCCAACAATGATATGGATGGTCTCCCATGTAACCATCTATCTCGACAAAGAACTCTCAATTCGACCACTCTCACCACCACGAGGCTAGGCTCGCAAAAAGTTTTCGACTTGACCCTAAAACGCTAACAGAGAGTGTAAACGGGAGGATACTAGAATGAGGAAATAAGTGAGAAGAAGATGACTCAGAGGAGAAGGGAAGAATTCCTAGAGCTTGCGTGGGTAGTGGGTGAGGGTAGAAGCCTACTCTAGCAAACACGACTCAAACAAGCTTCAACTGCCTATGGGTCTTTACAGCTCGACGACGCCTAAGTGCGAGGTCACACGGCCTCAACACGCCTCACCACCCTATGAAGAAGAAAAAAAGGCCCAGAAAGTGAGCCAAGATCTGGAGTTCTCGTCTCTCCTACTATCGACAAAGTGGGCGACGTCGATCAGACCATGACGGTCGTGACTGGATCACTCTCCTAATGCGCTCGAGTCCTATTGGCCAATGTCTACTTGATTTCAGATTAAGGCTTCCCTTGAGTGTGTGTTTTTGGGCTAAGGAAGGGGTGATGAAATACCCCACCCTATCTTTTAGACTATAGGTTGTGCCCCTTAAGGATGTTTTGAAAGCTTAAGCTAGAAAGCAACTCACCAAACAAGCACTCACCTCACTCTTGTTACAATGCACCTTACTTGCTAATGCATGATCTAAACATACGTGAATGAGAGATCGGGTGCACATACCTCACGCCAGCAATTGACAACAAGAATGTAAAGAAAAAAGAAAAGACAAATGCGTGCAAGGTCTACAAATGATGCATGACCTAGATGAGAATAAGTCTAATCTTTTGCTTTGAATTTTATGGTCCAAGTTGTCTTAAGGGGTCATGCAAGAAAAATTAATTAACACTAAAACAGAGCATTAATGGCATCAACAGTGAACGGAAACAACTAGATATAGGAAAAAGAAGCTAATGTCATAACAACACTTGAAATTGGCTCACCCAATCCGCCAATGGCGGATGCAAATCTGCTACTGGCGGATGTTCTGGAGATTCTGGTCTCCAGACTTCACCAGTGCTCTTCTTTGCCTCTTTAGGTTCCCCAGTCCACTTGGTTTCCCTTCTAGTAACCAAAAGAGAAAAGAAAATGAAAAAACAAAGAAAACCCCACCGAAATGGTGAACTCAACTACGAAAATGACACTCTCCGGCAACGGCACCAAAAACTTGATTGAATCAGTTAAAATACCGCAAGTACACGACCGCGTTGAAGCGATGACAAATACAGGTCGGTCCACGGGAAGATGAGTAGCCTCTGGTTTGTAAAAAATCAAGTGGAGAATAAAGCGAGAAGAGATTTGGTTATGCTAAGCTAAACTACACTAAACTAGTAAGTAAAAAATGCGAAAGAAAGCAACAAAAGATTGGAAATCAAGAAGAGAAACCCCTAAGGGGGAGAGTGTGTGCACATATGAAGTGAAATTAGTGATGAATGATGCATGTAAGCATGTGTGTGTGTGTCATGTGTGTGTGTTGTCATGCATAGGAAGTGTCTAAAGATGTGGCAAAACCTATCAATCCATTCACACAATGTATCAGCAATTACTACTTGATTATCATAAGATTAGGCTCAACATGTGAAGTGTTTAAAGATATGGCAAGACTCATCAAAAACCATAAACTCATGTGAAGAACAAAGCTAAGCATGGGAGGTGTCTAAATCTTATGGTGAAACTCATCAAAACAAAGTTTCTTCAATCAATCAAGAAGCAACCACAAATACAAACACTTAACTAAGATGTAGCATATTCAATAAACATGAGGAAACTAAGCATGGGAAGTTTCTAAATCTTATGGCAAAACCCATCAAAAATCCTCCCAACATGTATATGATTAAAATACCACTGATGAACATATAAACATGCAAGTCTACTCAATCAAAAATTCATCAAACATCAAAAGTTCCCAACATATATCTACATAATCTCCACCCCCAAAGGGGGATGGAACTACTCACTAATCATTAAGAAAACAAAACAAAACGAAATTAAACTAAGCAAGCAAGATTTGAAAGAATTGAAAGAGACAATATGAAACTAACTAAGAAAATTATGTTATTAACATGACTCACATTACAAGTAGCATTCTTCTCCACTTGAGTTTTGCTTCAAGGCTTTACTCCAAGTTGAGAGAATGCCACAAATCAATGGGTGAATACAAAGGAAGAGGAAGAGTTCTATTTATAATCATAGAAAACGGCAATCGGGGACAATCCCCCGATATGGAACTAAACACATACTATAAATGGATATAAAACAACATAACCAACGACCTGACTAAACCATGAATGCTTTGGACAAATATGGACTGCCAATTGGCGGTCTGGAATGGTCGGATTGCGTCTGGATTTTGGCGGCTCGTTTATGCATGGCTTGATTTCTTGATGTTTGACGAACCTGATTTGGTTGTTGATGTTTGGGCCCGAATCTAATTGCCAAAATATTATTCCTGATGATGTGGGGCTTCTTGATTTGCTCATTGATCCTTTTGGTTTACATCCGGGTCCTTCTAACTTGCATCCCAGTCTCCAAGTCTTACAACTCAGTCATTTTTCTTGCTTTTAGGTCCTTTGATGCCTCTTCTCCTCAAACATGTTTATTCTTGAAACTCAAACATAAAAGTCATTACGTGGCATTGTTTAGGTTCAAAATAATGGATATAAGATATAAATGAATGCATGAAATGATGTAAATCAAATACCCCCACACCTAACTTTTGCTAGTCCCAAGCAAAACAAAGAAAGAAAAATGGAAGAAATGAAAGCATACGAAAAACAAGAAATCCTAACTCACTTTCATAGGAATCACAGTTGCACTTAGCACGTGCAACAAGCCATTAAACCTCATTGACACCAAGGAGGATGAGTGTTGTCTCCTGAGGGTTTTCACCGGATACACCCACAAAATCCGAACATAGATACGTTATTCAACCTAGCAACACAACTCGATGGACTCATTTTCGTCGATCACTGAACACGGTAATTCTACGGGCCGACTCTATATATGTATTCAGTCCACACACAGCCTAATGAACCATTCACGTAAATTAGTTAAGGACTTAAGTCAAAGGTAAGGGCAACCTTAACATCCTCAAGTGATACAAAGTGTAAAGTCCATTAAGGTTCTTATTTGCATTACCATTTCCTCTCTCTTCTTTTTTCTTTTTATTTTGTTCTTTTTTTCATTCATCATTTTTTTCTAGTTTGGTGTGTCATTCTCCCAGGGTCAGGTTTCGTGCATCTTTGCCTATGAGGACTTACACTATCACGTACACCTTTCCCCCCATCTCCACATAGGGCGATCCCTACCACCGGTGTAACGGGAGTTCGGTCGGCGCAACCCAACTCAGATCACTTGAAAGCACCAGGCACTAAGTCCCCTTGGACCTAATTTCCCGAGTGATAGGAGTCGTGCGAGAAGAGAGAACACCTACTCACTTATTTCTTATCTACACATGAACCAAAACCCCTACACTTAAGGTTTCACAAAAAGCGTTTAAGGGTCCCTGACTACGACAAACTTCCTTATACTAACAGACACAAATTATTTGACTCACTAGGTTCAGGGTGGACTTTTTATTTGTTTGAGTACTGAAACCCTATGATTACTCGCCCTCCGGGGTAAGACCATGGTACATCATTACGACTAGATAAGACCTAAAGCCGGTTTACTAAATCTCCTAATGCATCACATTCAAGGCAATTTTAGGAGCTTTCTTTTTACTTTGTCTCTCAATGATTTTGCACATGCTAAACACTTGCAAACCCACAGAACATTTTCTTTCGCAAACACATGAAGATTTTGAAAGAAATGTGAAAATTTTAAAGCACCAGGCAAGCAAAAGAAGAGAAGTCACTCAATGATCATGGCAGGCAGATATATCAATATTAAATGCAGTACACTATCATGACCCTAACAATACAAACAAACAAAAAATGAAAAAGACTCGACTCCACATATATACAAATGTAAAGCACCCCCCACATACACACACACTTACTTCATGCACTGTCCTCAATGAATGTGAGTATGAAACTACATGGATTTATGCATGAAAAAGAAAAGATCTCACCAACGTGAAGCACAAGGAAAGTTTCACGGTCATGTTGATGGACATAATCCCGAATTCCCAAAAACCAGTGAGATACTTAAGAAGGGAGAAATACGACAAACAAATGGGGCCCAAATACTCAAAGGTTGGGGCCACACAAACCATTGTTCACTTGTGGAGTCTTTTGCGTTTTTTTGTTGTTTTTTCCTAAACAAGATATATACATCAACAAAGATATTCTCATAATCATTTGGTCAAGGAACATCAAATGAGAACATTAAGTCTTGCGGACAAGAGATTTGCCAAGATGGGCACGCTTCACTGGTACTCTGAGGTATCATGCGGGGTGAAAGGTCAAAACTGAAAAGGCTCAAACCCCTCATGATATTGGTTGGGTGTAGGCAACATGAATGAGTGGAGTTGTGTTGCCTCTCTAGGGTTTAGTTGCTCATCGAACAAAACCCTCCAACCAATAGGCAAGTGCATCGGAATGAGTTCCTCAGGCTCATTCGAAGGATGTGGCACACCTCTTTCACTAAGAATGAGGCTTCTCTCCAAGTCATCCAACAATGACCACCCAACCTCCTTTATATTATTAAGCATAAGCTTGATCGCAGATTGGTCGTTGGTGGAATCAAGATGAAGCTCAAAAGGCTCAACGGCCGTGGGACATGGGGTAGAGACATCTTCTCGTATGGGCATATGCTGAGGTGTGTCTCCCTCACTAACAGTCTCAACTGAATCATTTAATAAACACTCCCTTTGTACATTCATGTTTGGTGTCAGCTCACTTTGTTGCATTGCAAAGACATGCAATGAGTTTTCGCTGGGCAAACAAATATTCTCATTGGGTTGCATTGGTGTTAGGGGTGTTTGTTGATTTTGCGGTGCTTTCTCTAATTGGCGGATGAGGTTGAGATTTAAAGGTTGGTCCATGGGCTCTTGTTGCCTACCAGAGTTGAACACATGAAACTCGACACTCATGTTACCAAACGAGAGCTTCATGGGACCATTTCTACAATAAATTTAGGCATTAGAGGTTGCCAGAAATTGTCTACCCAAAATCAAAGGTATTTGAGAGTGGGTGTTCGCAACTGGATTGGTATCGAGGACTACAAAATCGACCGGAAATATAAAATCTCCAACTTTGATGAGCACGTCCTCGATAATCCCCTTTGGGGCACGAATGGGTCTATCTGCCAATTGGTGGGTGATCTTAGTTGGTTTCAATTCTCCCAAGTTCAACTGTTGCTAAACAGAAAATGGAAGGAGGTTGACCGCTGATCCTAAATCAAGAAATACGTTACTCATGCTAGTGTCCCCTATTGTACACTGAATAGTAGGACACCCAAGGTCCTTGTATTTTGTGTATGTGGGATTGGACAAAAGTGAGCTTACACTCGTAGCTAAGAATGTTTTCATAGGAACATTGGTCTTCCTCTTTGTTGTGTACATATCCTTCAACACTTTGGCATATTGAGGTATTTGTTGGATGACATCCAACAAGGGGATGTTAACCTTCACTTGTTTAAAGGCCTCTAATATCTTATCCATTGTATCACTTTGCTTTTTGGTTAACCTACTAGGATAGGGAGCTTTTGGCAGGTAGGTTTTCTACGGTGCCTAAGAAGGAGGCGTTAGTGTATTACCCTCACCCTCAGCCGCTTCTTCACCATCATTCGCACTGAGGGGCTGCACAGATGGTGGTGGTGGCAAGGAAATGTGATTGTCAACCTGCTTTCCATTCCTTAAGGTTACAATGGGATTGACATGGTGAACAGGTTCTTCCATACGGTTCACTTGACACTCACGAGGTACCAAACTCTCATTTTGCAGTGTTGTTGCTGGTACATGCAGGGGTTAGCCTCAGGCTGGCTTGGCAGAGTCCCTCTCCCTCCCTCTCATGTACAGAGTGAGCCAATTGGCCCCTCTGAAACTCTAGAGATTTGATGGTCTGCTGATTTGAAGTGAGAACTTGACTTGTGGATGACATAAAGTTTTTCATTGAGTTTTGAAGTCCACGAGTCAAGGTCTCCAGCGAATTGAATCGGGTTTCCATATTGTTGTAATTCGGGAAACCTGATTGATTGGTGATTTGAGTTTGGGGTGGCTGATAAGATTTTGCATACGAGGGAGGTTGTTGTGGTTTGTTAGGTGGTCGAGAGAAGATTGAGAACCACCCTGGGCATTGTTTTGGTTCCATGAAAAGTTAGGTTGGTTCCTCCATCCAGGATTATATGATGATGAATATGGGTCATTCCGGGATCTATCATAGATGACATTAACTTGTTCCATCTCAAGAGGAATGGATGCACACTCGCCTCCTACATGACCTATCCTACCACAGAGATAACAGGGAACTGGACCAGATGCAGACACATGTGACAAACCTTGTTGGGTTTGGAGCTCAATCGAATCCATGCGGTGCATTAATGACGTTATGCGTGCCTCGGTGGTCGTAGTGGTATCGACAGCAAATGCAACACCCGATCTAGTCAAGTTTGCGTTTGCGATCCTCGCTCCTCTGCTAGATGATGGTGATGGTTCCCTCACACTCTACCACTGCATGGTATTCTCAGCGAAGTCTTCTAGGAAAGCCCATGTCTCCCTTTCATCCTTTCCTAAGAACTCGCCTTGCCACATGGACTCAAGGAGCGTTCAGGATGGGATGTGGAGATCATCATAGACAATCTGACAAAGCCGCCACAACTTGATGCCATAGTGAGGGCATGAGGATAGTAGCTCCTTGAACCTCTCTAAGTGTGCATGAAATGATTCGGTCTCATGTTGATAAAACGAATTGATTTTGTTCCTCAATTTTTGAGTCCAATGATTTGGAAAGTACTTCTTGAGGAATGTAGTTGAAATTCATCACAAGTGCTAAAGGCATTCGCCTGGTTGCTGTACAACCACTTTGTGGCATCATCCTTTAGTGCAAAGGGGACAAGCCTAAGATGGATGGAGTTTGTACTAAATTGTTGCAGCTTGAACATAGCACAGACCTCCTCAAATTCCTTGATAAAGTTATAGGTGAAAGGAATGTGTTCTAAAAGTTTTACTTTTATCTGTCAATTATTATGAATTGAATGTGCAAACATTTTGTTCCTTGATTATGGTATTCGTCTTTTGGAAGTGTTAAGGAAGAGGCGTTTGGTCCTTAACCGTAGGGCTCTAAAAGATAATGGTTTACATAAATCAAAAGTTATTCACAATCATGGTAATTAACATGGAACATTAATTACCGAGATAAGATTGTCGTGTTGGTCATCGATTGTTGTAGCTCTACAAATAATTGACGACACGAGTATATTAAAGAGGAAAAAATTACTTTTATATATTGAATAGACCTAACAAGTAAAACATTATGAAATTGTGTTTCGAGTCATTAATGTTTTACTGTGTCCTGGATCCTAAGATATGAGACTTATATCTTTTCACTCAAGAAGTGTTTAATTTGATTCTTGTCAAAAGCTAACAATGAGTGTAGTGATAACGACAATAGTTGGTTGAACATGACTTGTGCTGGAAAAGATAGCTGGTCAAACGATTATCGTTGCCCCTCTTAATTGAGTGATGATATTAGTGGGCCCCTTGATAAAGCAAAATTATAATGTGCACAATTTGACTTGAGTTAAGTTACATAGTTATAATTAGCTTAAAGAGATCAAGAAATGAATATAACACAAAGGTGACACATTTCTACTTTGTATCTGTTCTTAATATCATGAGGCAAGGGATGGACACAAGTGGTGCACTTACATCACTAGATGGATCATGTTTTGGTTCGGGTTGAACAAAGACATCTATGCTAATTGGGTGACTATAATGTGTAGCTAGATACCGCTTATAGTCTGAGATATTAAGTGTTTAATATCACTACCAATTTGGCTTAGATCCTCCTATAGGTCACACCACAAAACCGGGAAACAAGAGGGTTGATTTTAAGTTCATATGATGTGTCGGGTTTCTTGTGAAAATAGGACACATGTGGTGAATTAATAAAATCAATATGTTATGAGAATTAACATAATTAGAATCATAATAAATTCATATGAGGTGTAAATATTATGGGGTGTAATAATTAAATATTGCATAGGATAATATTACATAAGATATGAATTTGCTAAAAACCCCAAAAGATCAAATTTTGTTCGAAATAAATCCAAAATTTGACAAAGGCAAAATCGGGGTCAAACACGGTGAACGGTTCATGGTTCGGTCGACCGGGGCATCTTCGGATCAGTTAACCGAATAGGGAACGGGTAAGCGCAATTGGTTGACCGAGATTGTCGAGACTGCATGGACAATCGGGTTCGGTTAACCGATGGAAACGGTCAACCGAGAAGTAGTAATTTTGGTAGACCGAAGGTGACCCGGTCATCCGATGACTATGTCCCAGGAGCGATTTTGATGGGTCAACGATAGACCGATTAAAAGATGTGGTTCGTCCGTCTAGCTCACGGTGCACCAAACACGTGTTATAACCGAATGGTTCGGTTGACCGAATAATTCTCGGTTAACCGAACAAGAACGATTCTGCCTGAATTATTAAGAGATTAATTAAATCATGGGTGGAATAATTACAGATTTAATCAAAATGTTTTTTGTGGGTGATTATGTGGAATTTAGAGATTAATTTTAGGAGAGAAAAACAAGGGATCATGTCTAAATAATAGCTCTTGATAAGGATCTTTTGGGAGCCTATAAGAGGGGCACCTATTCCTACTTGTTTAATACTAATGCAAAAATCTTTCTCTCATTAATCTCTCCCTAATCACCATGAAAATTCTCTTAGTAAAATTAAGTTTGGAGATCAGAATCTTAGGAGACTTAAATAGGGGTAATTAGCTTGATTCTAAACCTTGTTAGAGATTGATTGCCTAGCTCATTTCTCTCTAACCTTGTTTAGAGTTTGGTGAACACTCGGAGGCAATTCCGTGGACGTTTCAGCGGGCAACGCGGCTCCGAATCTTCAAAAGGTTTTAGAGAACCTTTAGTTATGATTCTTGCTTTGTGTATTATTTTAATAAATGTAGGATTGCATGTTATTAGAATAAAACACAAATAGATGTACTTAAAATTGCTGAAAATATGAAAACAATCTTGTATGATGTATTAAAATTTTAAAATATATACATACATGGGGACACGAAATCCTACAGTGGTATCAGAGCTTTTAGTTCATATTTTCAACAATTAGACTATATAATTAATTTTAGTTTACCATCTACAATCAAAATAATTCATGTTCTATGTCTTTTTCGAGTTTTCGATAGTTTTGTTGATTTAATTCTAATTGATTCTTTTGATAGTTTTAAATGTTTTAAAACACATCATGTGAATGTTAGAATTAAGATTTAGACTTATGTCTGATTTATTGAATTTTCGTTTTAATTAAATGATTATTTTATAAGGAATCAACAAAACGAAAAAGGCATATGTTTATCTTTCTTTAAATGTTTAATTTTAGAAATTGGATAAACAGCGGTTCAAATATTTTATGAATTGAACTATGGATGCATAAAATCATTTTTAATGGATTTCAAATGATTTTAGAATTGTTTGATTTATAGATGCATGATAAACTAAATCGAGTAATATATAGTATATGTACATGCGTTGCTCGAGATCTCTAATGCAAGGATATGTGAGTTTATATGTTCCATCGAAGCCATGTGTGAATGAATGAATGAAGGTGTATGTTATTATTATTCAATCACAGGGGCTTATGTATGTAAAAGCCAAATTTTATTTCTATGTATATGCATGCATATGAGAGGATTTTTACATAGGACTTGCACTTGACAATTTTGAAAATTGAGAGATGCATGTTTATATTTTTGCAATATCAACATCCATGGTGCAAGAGGAAGACGCTGAAGAAGCGCAAGGATCAAGGATCGTGGATCAGGGATCAAGGATCAAGGACGCGGGAACATATAAACTCACGCAATGTTTGTGTGAATGGATTTATTTATGTTTGTGTGCTTGATATATATGTGATTGTATGGATGAATGTTAGGATGTGTATAGATGATAAATATGCATGATCACCTAAATTCTAAAATCACATATAAATATTTAAATTGTCCAACCAAAAATTAAGAGTACCTTTCTTTCTTATTTCATCCACAAGCAGCCATCGATCGAGGGATATTCTGCTCGCCCTTAGCGAGAGATAGCTTCCTCCATCTTTGGGAATAGTGGGAGATATAAGGTTGTCTATTGGTGTGCCACGAATAGATGTACGAGGTGCGATTCACCCTTAGTGGACACCGAGTATATTTGTTTATGAATACAATGGATAAACGTATCTCGTATCAAATGAAATAAGTTTTCTTGACAAGACCTGGAGCCCTAGCTCGGTTTTGAGAAAGAGAGTTTTTCTTACGAGGATTGGTCAAATTCCCTCTTAATTAAAACAACAAGAATCATAAGAGTTTGAAAATGCAAATGTTGCGATATTTCGAAATGGTTATGATTAGAAAAATGTTTTCTTACCTTGATTTTATAATATATCTGATAGCCCTTAGCTATTTTATGTTATAATTGATAGGATCTTGAATTGCTGCATTTATGGACAAATTTTTTATTTGCGGTATTGATTTTTAAAACATATAATTGACATTAAATCTCATATAATTTATTTTGTAGAAATGTCGAATATTCAACCTATTGTACGATCTATGATTGAAAAACATCCTTTGGCAAATGATGGCTCAAACTTCATAAGCTGGCAACTCAAGCTCAATATCGTGTTGAAGTTTGAGAAACTATCTCATATTTTGGATGATGAAATCCCAAAATTAAATGAGAAGGCAACCGATATCGAGAGAGAGGCAAAAGCCAAGTGGGAAGACCAAGAGAACCAGGTTCACGGTCTAATGTTAGCCTCCATGGGTGACTCGCTTCAAGCGAAATACTTGGATTCAAAACCTAAGACGACCATGGAAGCTTTAACAAAGATGTTCATGGATAGTGCTAGAAAAGAACGCTATAAGACCACCATCGCACTCACAAGGTGCCACATGGCGGAGGGAACATCGGTATCTATGCATTTTCTAACGATGCAAGGATACCTTGAGAACTTGTCGAAGCTCTCTTCACCGATGCCCGATGACATTGCGGAAGATTTGATTCTTGGCTCTCTAGCCCCATCCTACAAGGACTTTATTATGCACTATCATGTGTGTGAGAAAGGGGTGAGTCTTGAGGAACTTCACAACGCTCTCAAAATGGCTGAAGTTGACATAGGCAAGGGTCGGGACAAGCACGTCCTAGCCGTCCATGGAGGGAGCAAAAAGATCACCAAAGGTAAAGGCAAATTCACCATAAATACGTCAATCAAGAGCAAGGGAGTAGGAGGTACTCGTGGGAGCGCCTCGAAGGGGAATTCTTCGAAATCTCCGACTCCCAACACGGAGTGCTTTCACTGCGGTGAAAAGGGACACATCCGGCCAAATTCCCCAAGTACAAGGAAGACCTTGACAATGGAGTGATTGAACGTAAGCGCCCCAAAAAGGCCAAAGGTATATTTGTTATTGAGATAAATTTAGCCACCTCTGTCCATGATTGGGTAATTGATACCGGATCTTGTGCTCACATAATTTCTAATGTGCAGCTACTAAAGGATAGGAAGGAACTCGTGAAGAACGAGATGATTTTGAAGGTCGGAAATGGTGCGAGCGTTGCTGCTATTACATAAGGTTCTGTGGAGCTTCGATTATCTAGTGGTTTAAATTTATGTTTAAAGAATGTTTATTATGTGCCTTCGATTAGCAAGAACATTATTTCTGTATCATGTTTAGATATGGATAATTTTAATATAAATATTTCAAATTTTTGCTTGTCTATATCGAAGAATGGTATTTTCTATGCAAATGCATTCGTGAGGAATGGTCTCTATTTGCTTGAATTGAATAATAAACAAATCTTAAACATCAATAACAAAAGGCTTAAAACTACTCACGTGAATGATACACTCTTGTGGCACTATCGTCTTGGTCACATAAATGAAAAACGCATCAAGAAATTGCAAGAAGTTAACCTTCTTGGTCAACTTGATTTTAAATCATTGGAGACGTGCGAACCTTGCCTAATGGGCAAAATGACCAAGAGGCCTTTCAAGAAGAAAGGACCGAGAGAAAACGACTTGTTGGATTTGATACATTCCGATGTATGTAGTCCGATGAGTACTAGTGCAAGAGATGGTTTCAGGTACTTCATTACGTTCACGGATGACTATAGTCGTTATGGCTATATTTATCTAATGAGAAACAAAATTGAATCCTTTGACAAGTTCAAGGAATTCAAGAATGAAGTAGAGAACCAACTCAACAAGAAAATCAAGTCTCTCAAGATTTGGAAATAAATCCAAAATTTGACAAAGGCAAAATCGGGGTCAAACACGGTGAACGGTTCATGGTTCGATCGACCGGGGCATCTTCGGATCGGTTAACCGAATAGGGAACGGGTAAGCGCAATTGGTTGACCGAGATTGCCCAAAGTGCCTGGACAATCGGGTTCGGTTAACCGATTGGAAACGGTCAACCGAGAAGTAGTAATTTTGGTAGACCGAAGGTGACCCGGTCATCTGATGACTATGTCCCAGGAGCAATTTTGATGGGTCAACGGTAGACCGATTAAAAGATGTGGTTCGTCCGAATTCTTCCAGGGAATTTTTCTCATAAAGAATCGGTCGACCGTCTAGCTCACGGTACACCAAACATGTGTTATAACCGAATGGTTCAGTTGACCGAATAATTCTCGGTTAACCGAACAAGAACGATTTTGCCTGAATTATTAAGAGATTAATTAAATCATGGGTGGAATAATTACAGATTTAATCAAAATGTTTTTTGTGGGTGATTATGTGGAATTTAGAGATTAATTTTAGTTGAGAAAAACAAGGGATCATGTCTAAATAATAGCTCTTTGTTTAATACTAATGCAAAAAATCTTTCTCTCATTAATATCTCCCTAATCACCACGAAAATTCTCTTAGTAAAATTAAGTTTGGAGATCAGAATCTAAAGAGACTTAAAGAGGGGTAATTAGCTTGATTCTAAACCTTGTTAGAGATTGATTGCCTAGCTCCTTTCTCTCTAACCTTGTTTAGAGTTTGGTGAACACTCGGAGGCAATTCCGTGGACGTTTCCGCGGGCAACGCGACTCCGAATCTTCAAAAGGTTTTAAAGAACCTTTAGGTATGATTCTTGCTTTGTGTATTATTTTAATAAATGTAGGATTGCATGTTTTTAGAATAAAACACAAATAGATGTACATAAAATTGCTGAAAATATGAAAACGATCTTGTATGATGTGTTAAAATTTTAAAATATATACATACATGGGGACACGAAATCCTACAATAGGGATCACCCTTCCCAGTGAAGTGAGGGAGCATAGAGATAAACTAAAGCTTAACCTCAAAGTGGTTCACATTCACCTCTAGAAATACTATGCATGAAGGTAGAGCAGTACGGCTCGGGTAGCATCGATCACGTAGAGAAACGGGAACAGGAATGGGTGGAACAAGTGGGTCAAGAAACTGCTCCTCCTTGCCGTACTGAGCAGGCATGGAACTTGGACTGTGTGCGACACGAGAAGGGGAAGGCGTCAAGAAATCGACTACCAAGGCAGGATTGACGATGCACCTCGTCAAACAGTCACCCTCGCCTAGTGCCCACAAGAGCATACACAAAGGTCCACACACATGAACCAATTTTTTTTATTTTAAACAACTAAAGTAGAATGTGCGTAGAGGAGAAGACGGGGGGACACATAAGAGAGGGAATGACTCAGGAGAGAAAGGAAGAATTCCTTATGCTACGGCGGGTAGGTACCGGTACAAGCACACAGGCAAACAAGGCTCAAACAACATAAGGTCACTATTGGTCATTACAGTTAGACGCCGCCTAAATGTGAGGTCATGCGGCCTCAACACGCCTTGCCTCCCTACGAAGAGGACCACAAAGCCAAGCAAGTGAGCCAAGCTCCGAAGATCTCATCTCTCTTGCTATCGACAGAGTGGGCGACGCCGATCAGGCCATGATGCTCGCGGCCAGATCACTCTCCTAATGTGCCCGAGATCATTAGGGCCAATGTCTACTTGATTTTAAAATTAGGCTCTTGATTAGTGTGGGTTTTGGGGTGAAGGAAAGGGTGATGAAATCCCCCACCATATCTTCTGTTTGATACGTTTTCATTAACCGCAAGTGCACGACTGCGTTGAAGCGGTGGCAAATACGGGTCGATCCACAAGGAGGTGTGTAGACTCTGGTTTGTTCGAAGGCAAGTGGGAAAAGAGGGGAAGAAGTTGTGATTACACTAAACTAGACTAACTACACTAAACGAGTAAGCATCAAACAAGGAAAACGAAAGCGAGGGAAATTGAAAGCTGGAAATCAGAAATGGAAAACCCCTAAGGGGTGGAGTGTGTTCACACATGTAAAAAGATGGTAAAGAATGCATTCTATAGGCACAAATGTAGGTATTGTTTTCATGCATAGGAAGTGTCTAAAGGTTATGGCAAAACCTATCAATCCATTCACTAACCTAGTTGATTAACATTCATATACACAAGCTAGTTATTTGAAAACCTAAACAAGCATGGGAGGTGTCTAAGATGTATGGCAAAACCCATCAAGTGTAGTATTCTACTCTAACAAGCAAACATACATTCACATTTATCAACACAATCAAAATATAAAGTATTGATATCCATTCTTTAATGGATGTATGAACATCATCTCCACCCCCAAAGGGGGATGAATCTACTCACTACACATTACTATAACAATTAAACTAAAGAAGAAAAGAAACATTCTAACTACTTTATCCTAGAATCAAAGAAATAAAACTAAGCTAAGCATGTATAAAGAAACAACATAGGAATAAAACAATGGAAAATTTATTTTATTAGATAACTCACATTGAAGGTAGCATTCTTCTCCACCTTGAGATTTCGCTCCAAGGCTTACTCCAAGTAGAGACAATGCCACCAAGCAATGAGTGATTACAATAGAAGGAAAAGAGTTTTATTTATAGTCATATAAAAAGGTAATCCGGGACTAAACAAATACCAAAAATAGACTACATACGCTCTAATACACGACCCACATAAATCTTAGCAGATCCAGACCAAAAGAGACCGCCAATTAGCGGTCTACAGTGTTTGGATCCCTCCGGATTTTCTTGTGGGCTTTTCTGGAAGGCTTTGTTTGTCTTTGATGCATCTACTTTGCTTGTTCGAGCTCCGACCCGAAGAATTGCCAAAATACTCCCCATGATGGTGTGAAGTATTCTTGTTTGCTCATTGGTCCTTCGATCTTACGTACAGGTCCTTCGATCTTGCATCTTAGTCCTTGAGTCTCTCAACTCAGTCATTTTTCATGCTTTTAGGTCCTTTTATGGCTCTTCTCTTCAAACCTATATATTTCTGAAATTCAAACATAAAACTCGTCACGTAGCATTGTTTAGGTAAAATATAATGGATATAAGATACAAATGTAAGCATGAAATGATGTCAATCATCTTCTACGGGATAGCCCATCCTTAGTAGCGTTTTGGAGTCTTAATCTAGAAATCAAGTCTCCAAACAAACGCTCAACTCACACTTGTTGCAATGCAATTCCTACTAACTAATGCATGGTCATACCAAATGCATGAATGAGTGTAGGAGATACGTACCTCACGCTAGTGCTCAACAACTGAAGGTAAAGCTAAATAAAAGACAATCTACGTGCCTAAGTCACGTACATGATGCATGACCTAAGCAAGCAAGAATGCCAAATCTTTGGCTTTGGATTTTAGGGTCCAAGTTGCTTAAAAGGGGATTGATTATTGATCTAGGGGCAAACTACAAGTCAAAACATGCCAAATTCAGCCCCATAGCACTATGTTGAAACAACAACCAGAATAAAGAAGTGTGCAAGATGAGCTAACCAGGCCACCAGTTGGCGGTTCACCACCGCTAATTGGCGGTCAGTTTGCCTCCTAATTTCTTCTGGTGCCTTCCTTTGATCTTTAGAGCCTCCTGAAAAAAAATGAAACTACAAAACACAAATTAAATCCACTCGAATTGTACAAACCAGAGTCTCGACATGCACCTCCCCGGCAACGGCACCAAAAACTTGTTTAAACGTTTTATTAATTATCGCAAGTGCACGGCCGCAATGTAGCGGTGGCAAGTACGGGTCGATCAACAGGGAGGTGAGTAGCATTGGGTTTGTAAAAAATCAAGTGGCGAATAAAGGGAGAAGAGATTTGATTATGCTAAGCTAAACTACACTAAACTAGTAAGTAAGATATGCGAAAGAAAGCAACGAAAGATTGGAAATCAAGAAGAGAAACCCCTAAGGGGTAGAGTGTGTGCACATATGAAGTGAAATTAGTGTTGAATGATGCATGTGTGTGTCGTGTGTATGTTGTCATGCATAGGAAGTGTATAAAGATGTGGCAAAACCTATCAATCCATTCACACAATGTATCAGCAATTACTACTTGATTATCATAAGATTAGGCTCAGCATGAGAAGTGTCTAAAGATATGGCAAGACTCATCAAAAACCATAAACTCATGTGAAAAACAAAGCTAAGCATGGGAGGTGTCTAAATCTTATGGCGAAACCCGTCAAAACAGATTTCTTCAATCAATCAAGCAAGCAACCACAAATACAAACACTTAACTAAGATGTAGCATATTCAACAGGAAATTTCAGTTAATAAACATAAGGAAACTAAGCATGGGAAGTGTCTAAATCTTATGGCAAAACCCATCAAAAATCCCCCCAACATGTATATGATTAAAATACCACCGATGAACATATAAACATGCAAGTCTACTCAATCAAAAATTCATCAAACATTAAACTTCCCAACATATATCTACATAATCTCCACCCCGAAAGGGGGATGGAACTACTCACTAATCATTAAGAAAACAAAACAAAACGAAATTAAACTAGCAAGCAAGATTTGAAAGAATTTGAAGAGAATATGAAACTAACTAAGAAAATTATTTTATTAACATGACTCACATTACAAGTAGCATTCTTCTCCACTTGAGTTTTGTTTCAAGGTTTTACTCAAAGTAGCGAGAATGCCACCAAGCAATGGGTGAATACAAAGGAGAAGTAAGAGTTTTATTTATAGTCATAGAAAAAGGTAATCGGGGACAATCCCCCAATATGACACTAAAACTGTTGGATTTCATGCCCTATAGCATGTATATATTTTCGAAATTTTATAAACATATAGGATCGAAACATTCATATTTTCTTCGATTTTCATATAGACATGCATTTGTTTGTCCTAATTATTTAACATGCATTAGAACAAACAAACAATTGCAAAGAGGATCATACCTAGAGGTTCTCTAAAACCTCTTGAAGATCCGGAGTCGCGTTGCCGGTCGAATCGCCCGGTGGATTACCTCTGAGTATTCACCAAACTCTAAACGAGATTGGAGAGAGAAGAGCTAGCCTCTCAATCTCCAATAGGGTTTAGAATCCAATTACTAACCCCTCTTTAGTTCCCTTGAGAAGATGATCTCTGAAAAACTAAACCTAATCTTAAGAATTAAGGAAATTTTGTGGAGAATTATGGAGAGAGATTTTTGCATGAGAAAAACAATGAATTAATTAATGAGGTAATGAGATAAACTTGTATTTATAAGTTCTCTCCAAATTACCTATTCATGTGCAACCTCTTGCCAATGATTTTATGCAAACTTCCATCTAACCATCCATTATTTGCTAACAAATAATCTCAGCCACGAATTAAATCAATTATGGACCAATTCCATGCATGATCTAATTAATTCTTAAATTAATTCTGCAGAAAACCGTCTGGACCGGTCGACCGTTTGGAGGTTCGGTCGACCGCTCGAACCAAGTTTCGGTCGACCGTTCAATATTCGGTCGACCGTTCGCAACAATAAAATTTTCGTCGCAATGTTCGGTCGACCGACCGAGAGATTCGGTCGACCGTTCCGAACAGATGAAAATTCCCTGTTATCGGTCGAGACGTGTCCGGTCGACCGTGCACCGATCGGTCGACCGTTTGAGGTTAACCGGTCGACCGTTTTTGCACAGTAATGCAGACTTGTCAAATTTCAGTTTAACCCCTACAAAATTTGACATTTCGGGATTAGTAGTAAATTCACAACTTATGTAACATATTATCCTATGTAATGATAAATCATTACACCCCATAATATTTACATCACATATGAATTTAATTTAGATTCTAATTATGTTATTAATCACAACATAATTTTGATTTTGCTCGTTCACCCCATGTGTCATATTTTCTAAATGAAACTCGACACATCTTATGAACTCAAAATCCCCATTTCTCGTTTCCCAGTTTTGTGGTGTGACCTATGGGAGGATCTAAACTAAGTTGGCAGTGATATTAAGAGCTTAATATCACAAGCTATAAGCGGTATCTAGCTACACATTATAGCTCCCAATTAGTTAGATGTCTTAATTCCACTCGAATCAAAACCCGATCCATTTAGTGATGGAGTGCACCACTTGTGTCCGTCCCTTGCCTCATGATATTAAGAATACACACAAAGTAGTATTGTGTCATCTTTGTATTAGTATTCATTTCATGATCTCTTTAAGCTAGTTATAAATATGTGACTTAACTCAAATCACATTGTGCACATTATAACTTTGCTTTATCAAGGGGCCCACTAATATCATTACTCAATTAAGAGGGGCAATGATAATCTTTTGACTAACTATCTTCTCCAACAAAAGTCATACTTAACCAACTAATGCCTTGGCACTACACTTATTGATAGCTTAAGACACTAGCCTAATTAAGCACTCCTTAAGCGATCGGATATAAGTCTCATATCAAAGGACCAAGGACACAGTAAAATATTAATGACACAGAAACACATTTCTATAATATTTTACTTGTTAGGTCAATTCAGTATACAAAAGTACTATTTTCCTCTTTTGTGTACTCGTGTTGTCACTCACTTGTAGAGCTACAATGATCTATGACCAACACGACAATCTTAACTCGGTAATTAATGTCCCATGCTAATTACCATGATTGCGAATACCTTTTGTTTTATGTAAACCAATATCTTTTAGAGCTCTACGGTTAAGGACCAAGAGGTTTTTCCTTAACACTTCTAAAAGACGAATAACATAAACAAGGAACAAAATGATTTCTCATTCAATTCATAATAATTGACATTTAAAAGTAAAACTTTTAGAACACATTCCCTTCAAAAACATACTATAAATGGACATAAAACAACATAATCGATGACCCGATTAAACCATGAATGCTTTGGAGCAATTTGGAGCGCCAATTGGCGGTCTGGAATGGTCGGATCGCGTCTCTATTTCGAGGGCTCGTTTTCTGGCTTGATTTCTTGATGTTGGATGAACCCGATTTGGTTGTTGATATTTGGGCCCGGATTTAATTACCAAAATACTCCTCATGATGGTGTGGAGCTTCTTGATTTGCTCATTGATCCTTTTGGTTTACATTCGGGTCCTTCTTTCTTGCATCTCAGTCCCCAAGTCTTACAACTCAGTCTTTTTTTCTGACTTTTAGGTCCTTTTATGCATCTTCTCCTCAAACCTATTTATTCCTGAAACTCAAACATAAAACTCACCACGTAGCATTGTTTAGGTTCAAGATAATGGATATAAGACGTAAATGAATGCATGAAATGAGGTCAATCACGGTACGAGTGATGGGGACAAGGATAAAGGAGATTAGAGAAAATCCCGAGGCTTTGAGTTTGTATGAGAGTTGTTGGAACTAGCCAAGACACCTATGGGGTGGTATAGTTATGATAGTTTAGAGGTAGATTCTAGTTATGTACTAAACATAACTCGAGGGATGTAATGGACAAGTTTTTATAGGCTGTAAATGGTTACATACATCAATACAATTACAAGCTATGACTCCCTTTTGCTTTGCAAAAAAAAGAACCAACTATATAAGAAGATGAAGTCTCTACGAACCGATCGTGGATGTGAGTACTTGAGTACCGAATTCAACTCATTCCTAAATAAGTGTGATATTGTAGCACAACTCACTCCGTCCAGACCACCATAGTGGAATGTGGTATCCAAGAGGAGAATTCGACATGGTTTGATCAATGATGAGTCAAGCTGAATTGTCGCTTTACTTTTGGAGTTATGCACTAGAAGCTGCGATTTACACATTGAATAGTGTTCCATCCAAACCGATAGACAAAACACCTTATGAGTTGTGGAGTGATAAAATACTCAAGCTTAAGTTTCTCAAGATTTGGGGTTGTGAGGTCTACGTCAAAAGATTGATCTTGATCAAACCTCAACCAAAAGCAGATAAATACTTCTTTATAGGTTATCCTCGTGAGATAAGAGGATACTCCAATCGAGTGGTTGTCGAGAGGCATGTCGTATTCATAGAGAAAGAAGTTCTTGAAAGAATAAGTAGCGGGAGTAGAGTTGTGCTTGAGGAAACTTGAGATACTCTACAAGATCATATGTGAATGGTGACATTCAAGATCATGAAGCCCCAACCAAGGTTCCTTTGGTTAGGGGGAGTACAAGTGAGAGACTCTCGCAAGCAATTGCTAGTGAAACTCAATCATCCCCACCTAGTGTATGTTCGAGAATTGAACATGAACAAATTCTGCAACAAATTGTGGAAGAATTTCAAGAAGTACATGTAGAAACAAAAGAACTTAGAAGGTCAACAAGGGAGATAAAGAAGCCCGATATGTATTTTGGACTTCACAAAATTATGGTACTCAATACCGATGATCCCTCAACCTTTCAAGAAGTAATGGAAAGGAAAGACTCCAAACTATGGTTAATAGCCATGGAATCCAAAATACAATCATTGTATAATAATCAAGTATGGGACTTGGTTGACCTTCCTCAAGGAAAGAAAGTCATTCAAAACCTATAGACGTCAGATTTAACAGGAAGATGGACATGGATGGGAACATGAAAACCTACAAAGCAAGGTTGTAGCGAAGGGTTTCACTCAGATTCAAGGAATTCATTATGATGAAACGTTTTCACCGGTTGTCATGTTGAAGTCTATTCGGATTATGCTCTCTATTGTTGCATTTCATGATTATGAAATATGGCAAATGGATGTCAAAACAACATTCCTTAATGGTAATTTGGAGGAGGACGTGTACATGGTACAACCTCAAGGTTTTGAAGATCCAAAGAATAGCGAGAAAGTATGCAAGCTTCAACGATCCATTTATGGATTGAAGCAAGCATCAAGTAGTTGGAACAAGCACTTCGACGATGAAGTCAAAAAGATTAACTTTCTCCAAAGTAAGGAAGAACCTTGTATATATAAGAAGGTCAGGGGGAGTCAGATTGTGTGTCTAATCTTAAATGTTGATGTCATACTCCTCATGGGAAATCATATACCTTTGTTAGAGCAAACGAGAAGTTCATTGCAATCTGCATTTTCAATAAAAGATATGGGTGAGGCTCAATACAGCTTGGGTTTCAAGATATATAAAGATAGATCTCGTAGATTCATTGGCCTAAGTCAACATACATACATTGACAAGATTTTGGAAAAGTTGAATATGAACAACTACAAAAAGGGCAATGTGCCAATGAATATGGGTGTGCAACTTAAGAAGTCTCAATGTGTTATATCATGTAAAGACTTAGAGTACATGAAAGATATTCCTTATGCTTCAGTAATAGGATCGATCATGTACGCAATGACTTGCGCAAGACCCGATGTCTCCTATGCTCTAAGTGTGACAAGCCCTCACCAATCCAATGTAGGTCTTGATCATTAGACTATGGTCAAGAATATTCTGAGGTACCTTAACCAGACCAGAGATAGGTTTCTTGTTTATGGATGACAAAGGGAGCACTAGTGCAGAATAGTCTTTACTTGTGGCCCAATAAATGTCGACTGTTATAACAGCCGACGTCTAGTTGGGCGAAGATAGATAGACGTCGGCCGTTCTAACGGCCAACATCTATGGGGTAATATAGACGTCTGTTGTGGGAATACCCATTGAATCCGACGTCTATACCCTATAGTCGTCGAACGTTATATACAGCCGACGTCTATACCACCATGCATATAGACGTCGAAGTATAGACGTCGGTTGTGCATAAAATCCGACGTCTATAGGTCTTAAAGAAATTGAACAGTTACATTTTCTGTCATTCATCCAGACAAAAACCCAACCAAACACTAGTCGTTCCACGACCGAACCCTCCTCCACGACCAATCTCCGACCGATCTACAACAATCTCTGGCACCGCAGCGACGTCCCAACCTCTCCTCCCGTTCTCCGGCCCTCTCCTCCATCCTCCATTCTCTCCTCGACCATTGCAGCAACCCTCTTCCTCCATCTTCTTCCACATCCCTAACCACCGTAAGAGTTTCGTTTAGTTTTGGTTGGTTTAGTTTTGGATTTTAGGTGGAGTTATGTGTCTTCTGTCATGTCTGTCTGAGGAATCAAGTATTAGGTTGGTAAACTTCTCCTCTTGTTCAGATCCAATGCCAATTGACGGGTAGGCGCTCCGTTCCCCAATTTTGATGTTCGTTATTGATCCGTCTTTGGATTTTTCAGTTGAGTTGAAATGTGGATGACGTGTTCTTCAGTTTTTTGATTCTTTGTTTGGAACAAATTCGGTTAGATTCGGTAGGGTTTGTGTTGTTTGCATTGTTATTTGTTAATAGTTGGTGGAGATTTGTGATGCATTTGGCTGTTAATTGTGTGAAATTGATTTTTTTGCATGTCGGATTTGGTGTTGGTTATTTATGATTTGTTTGTGGTCTTGTGTTGGTTGAAAATCATTTAGTTTGTGATTAAATGCATGGTTTGTTGTTGTTGTATTTGGTTTATGTGTTGTTTGATTAATCAATTACCAGTCAAGTGTGGTTTAGATCTATCTATATTTGGCGGATTCGAGGGAGGACGCGCGTTCGAGAAGAAGGAGGACGCGCGTTTGCTAGTTTGTGATTCCACTCGTTTGTCTCTTAGTTGTAATTGTTGTTAGTAATTTTTATCCAGAGTTAGATTGTCATTTTTATCACTCTGAATCAATGGGAGAAATTCAGAAAATCTATAGATAGCTCGGAGTTTGAGGTAACTGAATTTTAATTTAGAATATGAACTTATTAAGTTATTGTTTTAGATGACAATCTAATAAACTTGGTTTTAGGCCATCCGAGCCAAAAACCAAAAGATTAGATCTTCTAACAAGTATACACATCGTACGTCTCGAGCGAGGTAGCAAAAGTTAGAAGCTGAAAAAATTGCTCTGAAGAAACAAGAGGCAATTGACTCCGGTATGACTGAGGAGCAAGCAAGTAACCTCCTTCTCCTGTAGCTCGTTGTGATTCTTGGAAGAGAGCGAGAGTAAACTCCAGAGGGGAGTACGTCACAGACGACTCGCAAGCGATCGGCTCTAAGATAGTAAGTTGAATCACTTGTATATGTTATTAATTCAGATTCAGTAATTTTATATTTTTCAATTGTTTGTAAATATTTTTTTAAACTTTAGGACTCTCTGAAGTTGAGAGAATCTCAAGGAGAATTTGCTTCCAATGGTCGGAATGATATTCTACGCGAGGCCTTGGGAAACAACGAACACCCCGGTCATGTGCGGGGTAGGGAGTACAGTTGGACTGCGACAATATTATGGAAAGACTCAACGGTCTACTTCATCGATAGGTCATACCAAATGCCAGCAAGAGATTGCATATTTGAAGAATACGTTGCAACTTGTTTTGGAGAGATTGGATCGTGATTTGCCTACTTCTCCTACCCGTCGTAGGACCGGATCTTCCCCGGAGACCACTCCTCCAGTGCAGTCAGTGTTCCACCCTGATCGACAATATGATTTCGTGGCTCATTCTCGAGAATTGGCCCTCGTCGGCGGTCCGTCGTTTGGAAAGTTCGAGGATGGATCTAGATGTGCTTTATTTGTCGAGGACTCTGATCGAAGATTGGTGGGGCACAGGAAAGTTTATAACATCTCCAGACACCACTTCACAGAGGTGGGAGAGGGAGAAGTGAAAGTTGCAGTGGGGAGTTGCTTAGATGCTGGTGCTTTGGTGTCATTTCCGGAAGAAGAGTTTGTTACTCTATGCAATGCTATCGGTGGGTTCATGAGGTGACCCAGTTATTTAGTAGAGCTAAACGACAAACATGAGGTGTACTTTAATTTTGAAAGACTTTAAATTTCAAATTTGTTAACAATTGTATTTTTAACGGTTGTATATATATTTGTAAGGTGTCAAGCCCCCGGAGCAGAGGGTCAAACAACCAATCTCCGATCAACATTAATTTGCTTCCAAGTAGGTGCAAAATATTGTATCAATGTATAGTAGGTAGGGAATCACAATCCTTAAGTAGCTGGGATTTGGAGGAGGGGATAAAGGGTTGCCTCCGGCTTCGTACGTCACCAAAGAGGATATCATACAGTTCTTGATGGTGGATTTGTTGTGTATCATGATTATCGACGTGCAAGTGAAGTAAGTGTTTTATTTGGTATAAAATGAAATCTATTGAATAATTTTATCGAAATAGTAATAAAGTGTAATTTTTACTCTTGTAGACATCTTTATGACGCCAGAATGTCAGTCTTTCCCAACGATCAAGTATTTGGATTTATCAGTCCATCTACATATATATACGGGAATGACGATAAATCGGGTCAGCTTGGGACTCTCATGAAAGAAGAAGATACATCCTCGAAAGATACATCCTCCCAACCAGAACATCGCCCACCAGTGTACTGACTTTCGGCCTGAAAGTTTGTCTTACTGGTATCCTAACCACTACGGCTGCAAACCCCTCCGAGAGGAAGGAATGCGTAGCCCCAAAATCAAACAATGTCTTCAAAACAGGACCAGAAACAAACATAAAGCAAGGAACTACAAAACATGCCAGAATGATCTATCACTATTAGAAATGCAATTCTAAAAGATAAGAAATTACCGACAGGGTTTGGGCAAGATGCCCCACTGGAGAGTCTTTGGATTGTGTACACATTCGTGACTGACCTGCTCTAATACCAAGTTGTAATGCCCCCGATCTTGCATGTATTCACATTGGAAAATAAACACTAGTGTCGCAATCAAAGACATCTGCGATGACCAAATGAGTTACAATAAAAAGACAAACAAACCAACTGGACGATATACAAAAGACATACATGGATAGCTGACACATAAAAATAACTGAAACAACTGAATATCCATATATGAAAAGATTTATTACAATACTCGAGTTTCAAAAGGAAATACAATAACAATAAGAGGAAGTAAAGATAAGTGAAGACTCTGGTCGACGTGTCCCTCGTGTACAGAATCTTCAACAACTCGTGTAGGGACCCAAGTACCTGAAGCACAACATTAACATATGCATGAGTTTTCAATAAAGAAAACCCAGTATGCTCCTGGCCCAATCAAAGTTTTATAGAAGAATGCATGTCTAACTAAGACAACAACATCAATTACAATATAAAAGCACAATATGCAACAGAAGGCCACGAATCCAATAACCGCACCAATCGGTCGCACCTAAGCAAATTCCTCTAAAAGGAAACAGAACACCATCCACACTGATCAGAAACAGAAGTGGGTCACTCGACAGTGATCCACCACTTGGCACAAAGCGGTACGCTGCAGAGACGCCCCAAATCGCGGAAATAAACTTGCATGGTGATATCGTGAGGTTGGGAACATCTAACCTAAGACAGAATGACAGTGCGTATGTCCAGGACTTATCTTATGCCTGACCTCCACATAGAGGTCTTGTGCGAATGGCCTCTAAAGCTAGAGGACCCACTTGTGGCACGTTGGTCCAGAAAGAGAATATGCCCAGAATTACGTATCAGATTATATGCAATGTAAGCTACTTAAACCTCTATAATCTAGTATATCTATGGGGTCCAGAAGGAGCTCAAGGAAGGATATAAGAATATCCTCCTCACAACCCCAAACAAAATCAGAATCTTAACATCCCAAATCAGGGATCAAAATGCATTCACAACAGCAAACAATCATAACCGGTTCGGTAAATCGAGATAACAACTAATCGATTCATCCAGGGGTCATGATAAGAATGTTATAAGGTCTGATATCCTAAGGGTCATACAAATCCACCACACCATACATCACATCAGTAGACATATATATAAGAAATGAGGGATAGAACATGTGCAACAGTAAGAGGTATCACAAATAAATGCTACAAGCATTCAATAACATGAACACTAAATTTCAGAACATGTATGCATTGAAATATTACAACTCAGAACATAATCAGAGGTTATATGAACATGAATCAGTATACACATAAGTAATATGACATGGAGAGACATGCCTATGATATCAGGGATATAAATATTTTCATAATCAATATACATGCATGCATACGGATTCACATATTACGTTAAGACTTATAATAAATTGCATACAATACAAATATGTCCATTTCGTTTCTAAGTGAGAACATAACATCAACGTTAGAGGGAATATACAAAAATCAGATCATGAATCTATCATATCTACTGCTGGACCAGAATCTGTTTGACCAACAAATCATCGTAACAAATTAATGCATGGATATACGATCTATATCAGCCATGATATGTCATGAGAGCTTATCAGACTATAATCACTAAATAATGCAGGAAAATATGTCTTATAACCAGCAACTTATCATGGGAGAATCATCTGATCATGGCCACGAAATTATGCTAGAACATATGAACTAGAATCACAACGAGTCATGCCATATTATTTGGACATATTAGCTAGATCACGCATAGATGTAAGATCTGAGATCAGTGATGACTCACGAACTATCAACATAACAAGTCACGAAATCATGCAAGATCATGGCATCTAAATCAGTAACATATCATAGCAAAATCGCATATTACAAGAGGTTAGAATACCATTACTAAATCACTTAATAATCCACAAACTCAAACGGAAAGAAAAGGGCTGCACATCACGCAAGCATGCATGCAACCACCCTTTCCCAACGTGCTCCCCCCAACCCAGCTTCCTCCCTTCCGGTTTCTTCATCAAACCACTGGGGGAAACATGAGGCAAGGGTCGTAATGATGGGGTGACGTCCAACCAGCCACTGAAGTCCAGAGCATGCACCACAGTCCACCCTATCAGGTAGATCTCCACCAGTGCAACCCCAAACCTCAGATTGACAAGCCCACTGGTGCTGGACTAAACTCCGTCCAACACCCCCCTACTTCCTCTTACACTAAAGGGCTAGGAGTATACCTGATATGCAAGAAGAATGCCTGAGCTTAGTCGGAGATTCTGCCAACCAACTCCTCTTCAAGCCGCACAAAGTTGCACTAGACACTTGCTTCTAGCCTTGCTGGATTTGTAGGGTGCCGGAGCACCGCCTGAGTGGCCTGAATGCCTGGCTGAGGAGTGAATATGGTGGAGAAAATGTGAGGAAGGGGAAGAGTTTGTGCAAGAGTCGGCTGAAGGGAGGCCTTTTGTTTCCAAACAACTCACCTAAAACCAATAGCCTTCAATACCATTCAAGCCACCTCAATGTATACCAAATCTAGCACCATTCAAATGCATGTAATAATATGCATTCAAACACACTAATGCACACTCGTAAACCCATGCCACCTCACCTGGGCTCAGCCCAGCTCACGAACCACTTCACCCACTCGCACCCAAGTTGAGCCGCTCATGTTAAAGAAATACGCACTCACTGTTGAGTCGCACCTGATCAACCGACAATGAAACCTACCCGAAACCAAGCATACAAACATACCACAAGAACAATTAAATAAGATAAGGACTAAATTACGCATAGATGAGAAGAGTGGACTTATTATTAATAAAGCAGGAGAGTGGGTCATACAACGGTGGTTGGGGAAGTGCAGTAAGACGTTCGGAGTTGCGGAGGTTGCGCTGGTCGGAGATTTGTCGGAGTTGTCGGAGTGGAGGAAGATGCGTGGCTAGGGTTTGCTCGGGCTAAAAGATAAAAACTGAAGTGTTGTTGGAATTATAAGACCTATAGACGTCGGATGTAACACACACCTGACGTCTATACCACGTACGAATAAACGTCAGATATAGCATATATCCAACGTCTCTAGTAAAAGGATAACCGTCAGGGTATAGACGTCAGATTCAATGTATGTTCCAATATCCGACGTCTAGAACACCTAATAGACGTCAAACGTTTTAGTGACTGACGTCTATATGTATAGACGTCGGTCATTTACACGTCCGGCGTCTATTTGGTGACGAGTATTCACTATTCTACACTAGTGTCAAGTTAGAGTGTTTAGATTGTGATTCAACTTCCAAATCCAAGAATCACCAAAAGGTTGTAAAGCTTTGAGGAAGCTCCCTCTCAAGTTGTGAGAGGAGACACGAGTGAGACGAGGTTGTCCACGAGGCTTAGAGTTATAAACAACGTTGATCTTGGCTCAGAACGGAGATTAGTTAGTGGAACTGGAAGTGGAGTTTGGAGGATCGAGCAACGCTTGCGAGGAGGACTAGGACCAGGTGTGGTGCCAAACCTCTCTAAACTCCGGTATCGGTGATCTTGTGGTTTGGATTTTTTTTCTCTTAATCCTTCAACTAGTATTTTAATTCTGCATTTATCTAATTATTAATGGGCCATCGATCCCCAACAATTGGTATCAGAGTATTAGGTCGCTAATTTCATTTACTTAATTGTAATTTACCATAGCATCCACATCTAATCATTGTGAAAGAGTATCCACAACTAAACCACCTTTGTTTACTGGGTTGAACTATGACTATTGGAATAAAAGAATGAGAATTTTCTTTCAATCCAATGACTTAAAATATTGTACATTCATCTTAAACCCATTCACACCTCCAAATGACGATGAGATTATGTCGCTAACTAGACCAAATATTAAAGAAGCGGAGATGAACTCCCGTATATGAACATCCTATATAGTCGGTTAAATGAAAGGCAATATAATAGAGTAAGAGGTTGCGAAAGTGCATATAATATATGACATACATTAGAAATGCACCATGAGGGTTCAAATGGATTGAAGGAAACTAGGATTAGTTTACTCAAGCATTAATATGAACTATTTTGTATGCAATCCGGTGAGAACATAAGCGAGACGCACACTCGGTTCACCGAGATCATTAACTCTCTCAAAGTTCACCGAGATCATTAACTCCCTCAAAGCTCTTGGCAAGATTTTCAGCGAGGGAGAAGTGACTCGAAAGATTCTCCGGTCATTCACCGATGAATGGGAGGAGAAGACGACCACTATCGAAGAAGTGCAAGATCTCACAAAGTTGTCGGTCAAAGAGATTATGGGTAGTCTCATGACATATGAGATTCAAATGAAAGACCGAAAGGAGAAGGAAGCCAAGAAATCCTTGGTGCTACATGTTGTCACGATTTCCAACAAAAGAGATAGTGACATTGAAGAAAAATTGGTGACACAAGAATTCAAGGAGTTGTTTAAGGAAGAAAAGGAAAGGAGAAAAGAAAAGAAGACCAAGAGAAAATAGAAGAAGAAAGCTCTCAAAGCAACTTGGTACGAATCAACATCTTTCTCAACAATTGAAGGTGAATTTGCCTCAATGTGCTTCATGGCAATAAAAGATAACGATGGTGAGGCATCATCTTGCTCTAGTAATGATTCAATTAATTCAAATTCTTATAATGAACTTCAAATTGAATTCAATGAATTGCTTGAAACTTTTGAACAAATTCATATAAAGCTTCAAGAAAGTTCCCTCTCAGGTTGTGAAGAAGTCATGAGAAAGTCGAGGTTATTCGTGAGGGTCGGAGTTGTAAACGACATTGATCTCGGCCCGGAAGAGAGATTGGTTAATGGAACTGTGAGTGGGGCTCGGAGGATCGAGCGAGGCTTGCGAGGAGGACTAGGACCGGGTGTGGTGCCAAACCTCTCTAAACTTTGGTGTCATGGATTTTGTGGTTTGCATTGTCTTCTCTCTTAATCCTTCAAATAGTGTTTTGATTCCACATTTATCTAGTGATTAGTGGGCTATCGATCCCCAATAAACAAGACCTTCATAAAGATGGAGCGTAAGGATGAATTCCGGCCATTTCAAGTGACGACCTTGGATTCGCTCACCAAAATCAACAATAACTTCATGTGGTTGGTGACTATCATCAAGCCTATCTGGATTTGCATAATGAGATCATGGAATACCTTTGCAACATGAACAAGCCAGAAAACTAGATCTATCTTTACGCATGTTTCCTCTTTATCCTTGTTATTTGTTTGTTTGCTTTAGATCTTTTCTTTTGTATCAGATTTATGCATTATCATCCCTTAATAGAATGCAATCTTTTTCATAAAGATTATATTTTTATTGATGTCAAAATGAAAAAATGGACAATATGCTGATGAGTATCATAATTTATCATTTTTACCTTCACTATTATCTCATTTTTGTATTTAAATGCTATGTCGAGTGTTTTGGTCTGATTTTGTAGGTTACAAGAAAATAGATACAATCGCCAAAATATTCAAAAGTAAAAATGATATAAATGTAAAATTAGCTATATGAAGTGAAAGTGGGAGGACAAGATCCAAGATACTCACTCCACATGTTTATGCTCTCTATTGTACTACAAATTGATGGGAAAATACTCAAATTATAAGTGTGAATTCAGAGTATGTAATCAACATGAATTAGAAAAGTCAAGATTTTGGAAAGATCGGATTTCACACCTACCTATTTTTTTATCAATAACATTCCCATAAAATATCCAAATTGGGTGAATAGTCGGTCTTTGTTTGGAAACAAGACCACAACCAGAGAATCAGTAATATAAGCATAACGTTCATCTCCAATATCCAAATCATTCGATTTAAAATCGGCTATGAAGATAATTTCCATATGCACACTCTTTTGCTTTAGAAATTTCCTAATTCGAAGTCAATGGGACTCATATGGGACATGGAAAACTATTGAAATTAGATAACAAAGAACCCTACTTCTATCCATAAATATAGGTGAAGGAAAAAAGTAGACACCTCTTCCCTTATAATTTTTATTTTCTTTAAGGATTGGAGTCTGATATCCTGTGTATTTTTTGTCATTCATAAAAAACTCTCTTTTTTATTTTACTTTGTGTTCTTTCTCTTCTTCCTCGTCTTTTTTTGTCTTGTGATTCTCCTATGTCCATGAGTGGATAAAACCACTTAGGATTGTAGGATCGTTGTGACCCCTAATTATCTAATCAATTCCCGAATCTCTACTTAATTATGCAGCGAAAATAACAATAAAACTAGTAGAGAAAGAAACAATGCAAACCACAATAGACGTAGCGATTTTAATAGAGGTTCGACACCCCCACCCGGGTCCTACTTCCTCTCTTGTAAGCTCCGCTCAATTCCACTTGCTCCGCCTACGTCTTCACTATCTGATCTTGTTCCAGGCCGAGATCAAGCCTTTACACTTTAAGCTCGCAAACAATCATCGTCGAGCTCGGCTAATCCTGTCACAGCCCGAGAGGGATGCTTTGGGTTTTCACTAAAACCTTTAAATTTGACAACAAACTGGAGTGACAAACACTCTCTAACTTGAGCACACTTGAGTATAATTTGGATTTGGTCAAGTGGTCAAGTTTAAGCTCTTAAGTGTAGGATTTTTGATTTCTTGATTGGGAGGAGACTCTCTAATGTAGGAGACAAATAGAAGTTGAAGAGTTGTCTAAATAAGGTGTGTGAACCTCTATTTATAAGCACCTAAAGTTTTATAGCCATTGGGGAAGGTTTGGTTGAGATTTGTGCAAGATACACTAAACAAAAAACTTTGTTCAACCAATTTTTCTCTACCGGTCGACCAACACAGGACCAACAATCAAACGTTTCCATGAAAAAATGAAACGTTTGACCCAACTTAAGACACGGTCGAGCCAAATCGATGTAACTTAAGTTAATGGTCGAACTAAATCTGGGGACAGTCGACCGATAAGAGGGTTTTGGCCACGTTAAAGGTCAATGGGTCGAACACAAGAAGGAAGTTTGTTCGACCAAAAATATCAGGCACTTTTCGTGCTCACAATTGTCTACATCAAGTCGATCACCGTCAAGGCATCATTTGACCAGTGGCCAAATACATTTTAGGTGTATTTAAGAAAATACGAATACGATCGTTGGGGAATAAGACAAGTATAACGGTTGTCCAGAAAATACGAGTCATACAGTCAACCGAAAGGTCAAAAGAGGTCGACTGGTAGAGTTAGGTAAAATCATTATTGGGTAACCGTTCATTGGTAGTAACGGTGAATAGAAAACTTGTTTCGGTCGACCATTTTGCACAGACAGGCAGATTTTACTTTGAGTGATTTTCGATCCAAGTTTGGGTGATCTATTGAATTTCAACTGTTGTGAATTTTGTGTGTGACTTCTACAACGAATCTAGTGTGTGAATGAATAGATTTTAACTCTTGTATGCTCAAGTTCACATAAATTTCTAAGACTCAAATGATGGCAAAATTACATGTCTTCAATAGGTTTGATTACATGTCATGACTTCATTCCATTCTTCATTGAGTCTTGATCACCTGTAGATGTTACCACAATGCAATATATGTTCCATACATAATGTGTGCTACACTATATTTGATTGTAATTAAGATTAGGTTGGTTAAATCATCAAAACATGAATTAAGGCCAACACGCCAACAAGGATGTGGTAGATGGAGCAAGGGGCCATAGGAGATTGATCATAATTTCGTATTTTATGATTGGAAAATTATTTTATAGCATCATCCGTAGAAGGTTTGTTTTAGTGAGTTTAAAACCATCGAGTTTTATAATTCAAATCTTAAGAAACTAAGTTTATGTTCTAACAATATTGTTGCAATGTTGATTATGCATTTCATGTGATAGTTCTTTTGTTATATTTTGTTTCATTGAGTTGAACACTTATTTTATCAGTGAAATCTTAATAAATGATTAGTTCATCTTGTAATAATACATTAATCAAGACTTTTATATTAAGATCATAGATCAGAGATTTTATCTCTCAATAGTACAATTTACTTTGGACATTCTTAAACCCAATACCATTTCCGATTAATCAATTATAACCCTCTAACTCATCTACCTCGTTCTAATTCTTTATTTAGAGCAAAAAAAATCATTTTGCGTTTTGTGTTATTATTTGATCTCATAATTGCATAAGAAATTAAAAGTAATTTGTAACATCTCTTAGTGTTCGACCCCTTTACTACAAGATCATTACACTTGCGGTTAAATTTAAAACATCACCATGTTTTGACATCATTGTTGGGGAGAGTGCATAATTTTTCATATGTTTTGTTTTCTGATATTTTTCTTCAAAACGTGCAATTTAAGTGCACAACACGACATCTTCTAGGAGTTAGGTTGCCGACGAAAATTGGATGAAGTATCTGCAATTTTCTATTCTTTATTAGTGGCTAGGTAAGTCAATTTATTTCAAGTTTCAAAATTTTATTCTTTTGCTCTTTAGATCATCTGGGACCCACATTTAACATGTTTTGATTGTAACAATGGTTTGAAATTCCAAAAAAAACATTTGCCTCTTTTAAGATACTTAGTCTCTAAACTTAAAATGATCAATATATTAGATTTTCATGCTTAAGTCATTCATCATTTAAGATTGATTGTGCAAGCATCATTTTTTCTTTACTCTCAATTTTCGTCGTTGATTGCCAGAGAAATGTACGTACTTCTCAAACTCGGAGACACATTAGGTCTAGATTGTTTGAATCATGTTTGTGGTGTGACATTCTAAACCTGACACATTAGAAGTCGAGCCTTTATCTCTCTTCTCGATATCTATTCTTTAGGAAATTCTCATCTTTCCACTTTCTTGGTTGCATAATTAGAAAGAAAATTAATCGTTTCATATCAAATGAGATGCAAATCAATTAGGAAAGATTCCAAGTGAAAATAATTGTATGAGAAATTGAATTTCAACGAAGTCAAACTTTTGGAAGCTTGTCCTAGTGCATGCCATCTTGGATTCGAGACATAAATAGTTGACTTTCACGAGTTGATTGAGATTCAACCCATAATTTGAGTCTCGATATAACCTGTGCACCTTCTCACTTGAACTTTATTTGTCAGTATTATATGAAAAATTGTCATTGGAATCACACTCAATATGCATGGTCTAACAACACATATATCAAAATAATTTCCAAATAAAACACAATGAAATGGGTTGGGGCACATTTAAAGTCTTAGATGAGAGAAATTTAAGAGAACCACTGATTATTAATTATCATTCGTCATCTGAGTATGTGCTAAATCTTCGATAGACTAATTCATTGCTGATCTTGTGCATATGGTAGACGAAATAGAAAATGACAGGTCACCAACAAATTTAATTTTTCATCTTGTAATTAGCGTACGTGGGTTTCGTACTCACGTAGCCCAAGATTGCATTTTGACTCCTCAAGAACTGAGTGGGTAAACCTTTATCATTGTAACCTACAACATGGCCCGTACACAACCACTTATTACATACCATTGACCGAACATCGAAATCTTTCATGGGATCACCCAGGTGAATCAAACATATATACGACATGTCCTCCTATTACATCAATTTGCCTCAATTTCAAAGTCTCAATCAATCACAACCCATTGAAATATGGAACGAACCTCAATCTTCACAACCAAACTTTTTTTTTTGAAAATCACAACATGGATTCTAATGTGCACTCGAGATTTAATTCAACGTAACAAAACATGTATTAACTAAAACAAACCATTTCGATATTTACTCCAAACTTCAACAATTTTCAGGTGGACATCAACAACACGTTGCAATACTTGGAAATGCAAGTGTGTCAATCAGTACAAGTGAGTGAACATGACAATGATGATTTTCTTAATCAACGTAAGCTACAATTATAATTTGAACCCATAACATAACAAGTTGGACCATCCCAACTGGAGCTTGAGCTTCCATAAAAAACAATTACTCTAAAGGTCGGATTGTCCCAACTTGAGATTGAACTTGAAATTGAACCAATGTTTCAACAGGTTGGAATTGTTAGAACCCTAAACCTAGGTCAGAGAGGCTAATGGAGTTTAAGAGGTGTTTTGCATGGGGAAGAGGCACGAGAATAGTGGTTTGCATGGGTTGGAGGAGAGTAGGAGGTGTAGGTGATGGTGAGGGGGTGCGGGTACTATAGCGGTTTCGGGTTTATAACCCAAGCATTCCTTCTTCTTTCTTCCTTTTTTCTCCTTCCTTTCCCTCATTCCTTCCTTTCCTTTGCTGGTGCGCGCGTTGGTGAAGCAGCTGCGGAGGCGTCGGCCGAGGAAGGTGCTCGTGCGGCAGAGGCGCAGCGCGTGATCGAGGTCTACCAGAGGAGAGGCGTAGGAGCTCCGGCACCGTCGACTTCACGCGGGTGAAAGGTATGTCGCTCTCTAGTGTGTTGTTGTTGTTGTTGCTAACCCACGTGGGAGGGTTGTGTTGGTCGGACGGGGAGGTCGGAGACCTCTTCGGCGTTGTTTCCGTGAAAAACCTCGGCTGACGCGAGGTTGAAGGCGACAAACGGTCGACCGGTCCCTTCGGGCGGTCGACCGAATGTAGTGCTTTTACCCGACTTTAACCTTCACCGGTCCAACGATGCCTTGTGGCGGTCGACCGGTAGTGCATAATGCTGGTGAGTTGGGACTTCCTGTCTGTTTTCGGTCGACCGGTTCCTTGGGTCGTTCGACCGGAACTTAAGTGTACTATTTTTCTATGCATGTTTGTTCGACCGTTGTTTGTTTACGTTCGACCGATTATATGACGTAGAATAATAGGTTGACCCTGTCTGTTTTCGGTCAACCGAGACCCTTGAGTCGGTCGACCGATAGATTTGAAATTATTGTTGACCAGACTCCGGATTTTGACCTCGTATTCGGTCGACCGGTTTTAGACTTCTATTCGACCGTTTGGACTTAAGTGACGCGTAGAATAGTTCAACCGTTGTAGACTTTCGATCGAAAGAACCTATTGGGGACGGTCGACCGGTTAGACTTTTTCGGTCGACCGTTTGTGTGCAGAACTGAATTCCTGGTCTTGTGATCGTGTCAACTCTGTCCACGGAAACCCGTGTCCTCGTTTAAAGCGTGAGCCGGGAGGTGACGGCGGGTACGTGCTCGTACCGCCCAGGGACCGCCGTATGGAAGAGTGTGGACACTTGGGTCACGCCACCTCCGGAATTAACGTGGTGTGACGTGTTGTTACCTTACTCTCTGATGAGTAGCAGACCTGAGGGATCGCGGATCCCAATGCGTGTGACGCATGGCTCGTGGAGCATGATGACCCTGGAGACTACGGTCTGGACCCGTCCGATGTTGTGCCGGACGTATGTTGTACCGCCGATGTTGTGCCAGCGATGCCGCCGAGGTTGTTGCCGGCGATGATGGTGCCGACGATGTTCCGGCTTGTGGTTGTGCCGTCCGATGTTGTGTCGGACGTATGATGTACCGCCGATGTTGTGCCGGCGATGCCGCTGATGTTGTGCCAGCGATGATTCCTGATTGGGCACCTATCCTGGGATGTTGACCGACCGGGCTACGACTCCGTCGAAGGTGGTGTTGACCATGTGGTTCCTTGCACGGAAGTGCGGACGCTCCTCACCGATCCCTTAGGCTCGTGTAGTTGCGTGTGGGAGGACGCATCGCGTACTGTCCGTAAGACTCTATGTGCCTACGGTAGGTTTCCGAGGGAGACCCGTTGTTGTTTTTGCTGGACTGATGTCCTTGTGGACCCTGTTGAGGGTCGTTGTTGTTGGACTTAGGTCCCATTTACCCTGTTGAGGGACTTGATGCATTGCAGTTGTGGCATGACATGCTTCTAGTATGATAGGTTCATTTACCGTACTATTGCATGCATATCGGTGAGCTTGGCATACGGGGTTTCCAAATGGAAAACTCAGGCATCGTTGTTTGATTCATGTTTCAGGACCGCAGTAGGTTCTGTCGGGTGGTGACCACGGGCGCACACATCTTAGGGCCAGGATCCTCATCGGACTCTTCGAGGTCGTCGTGATTACTTTATCTGTCTTTTCATTGTATTATTGTAATCACGTCTTTTGACAAACTCTGTTGTATTATTGGTGCACCGACGGTTGATTTATTGAGTGACATTCCCGATGTTGAGTTTATTCTGATGATCTCTTGATAGTTTAAATTTTTAAATTTTCCGCTGTTTCGGGATGTTACAACTTGGTATCAGAGCGGTCGGTCCCTATGTGTGGCTCCCAAAGAAATCACCCCAGTGTAGTAGTGTAGGTTGCACTTTACATTTAACATGCATTCATGACTGATTTTGACTGTTTCTTGTGCCAGATGCCTCTGAGACGTGCGAGGAACGTCGCGAATGAGCATGTTGCCCCGGTTCGATGGAGGAGGATCACGCCAGTCTGGAGCGTGTGGTACTTGCAGGAGATCTCATCCGGGTCAGGAGTGCCCCCGACGTACAGGTGCATGCTTAGGATGCTATCAGATGGGCCATTACATCCGAGATTGCCCGAGCAGGCAGGGCGAGATGAGCAGGAGGCCAGGACCACCGGTCTCAGGGAGGAGTGGAGGCAGTAGGTCCGTAGTTCCGCAGAGCCAGACCAAGAGAGCAGGTCGAGTCTTCACCGTCCGGGCTGAGGAGGCGAAGGAGTCCAACACTGTTATGGAAGGTACCCTTGTCATTTCAGGTTTGGTTGCTCGTGTTTTATTTGATTGCGGCGCCACACACTCCTTCATTTTGGAGAAGTTTGCTGGCGAGTTGGATCGGACCCCTGAGCTACTGACTGATTAGTTGGAAGTCAGTACGCCCATGGGTGAGGTGGGCACTATGGGGAGCTTTCTCCCCGGCACCACAGTTGTTTCGGGAGACCATGATTTTCCGGCAGATCTGGTCTTGCTGCCGATGCAGGACTTCGACGTCATACTGGGGATGGACTAGTTATCATAGTACGATGTGCGAGTCTTTTGCCGTGAGAAGAAGATCCTTATTCCGAAGCAGGACGCGCCGGATGTGTTGATCAAAGGGACGAGGAGTATAGGAGGTCGTCTGATTGTGTCTGAGGTTAAGGCACAGAGGCTGATACATCAGGGTTGCAGAGCGTTCGTGGAGACTTTGGTTGTTCCTGATCTTGAGACGAGGAGGCTGGAGGACATAGAGGTTGTACAGGAGTTTCCAGATGTGTTTCCTGCAGAGATTCCTCGTTTACCGCCACACCGAGAGATCGAGTTCGGGATTGAGTTGACGGCTGGCACGACACCCCAATCGAAGGCACCATATCGGATGGCACCTGCTGAGTTGACAGAGCTGAAGAAGCAGTTGCAGGAGTTGATGGACTCTGGTTTTATCCGACCGAGTATCTCGCCGTGGGGAGCGTCTGTGTTGTTCGTGAAGAAGAAGGATGGGTCGTTGCGGATGTGCATCGACTACAGGATGATGAATAAGGTTACCGTCAGGAATCGGTACCATTTGCCTAGGATTGATGATATGTTTGATCAGTTGCAGACAGCGAGAGTGTTCTCGAAGATTGATCTACGCTCAGGTTACCACCAGTTGCGGATCAGAGAGGGCGATGTTCAGAAGACAGCCTTCAGGACACGATACGGGCACTACGAGTTCTTGGTGATGTCGTTTGAACTGACGAATGCACCTGCAACATTCATGGACCTGATGAATAGGACCTTTCAGCCATACCTCGATAGTTTTGTTGTGGTGTTTGTGGATGATATCTTGGTGTACTCGCCTGACAGGGAGCAGCACCGGGAGCACCTGAGGATTGTGCTTGGCATCTTGAGAGATCAGGAGTTGTATGCCAAGTACACGAAGTGCAAGTTTTGGTTGGATCAGGTGGCGTTTCTGGGGCACATCGTGTCAGCAGATGGGATTTCAGTGGATCCGGCGAAGGTTGAGGTTGTGACTCAGTGGAGAGCCCCGACGAGCGTGACTGAGATCAGGAGCTTCGTGGGACTTGCTGGGTATTATAGACGTTTCATCCAGGACTTCTCCCGACTCGCTTCGCCGTTGACAGCGTTGACGCAGAAGGGCGTCAAGTTCGTTTGGTCCCAGAAGTGCGAGGACAGTTTCCAGGAGCTGAAGAGGCAACTGACGACATCGCCGATTCTGACGCTACCGAGTGGCAGTGGAGGCTACATGATTTATAGTGATGTGTCAGGGGTTGGCCTGGGCTGTGTTTTGATGCAGCACGGGAAGGTGGTGGCGTAAGCTTCGAGGCAGCTGAAGGTACACGAGAAGAACTACCCTACTCATGATCTGGAGTTAGCAGCGGTGGTTCACGCGTTGAAGACCTGGCGACATTATCTTTATGGCGAGCAGTTCGAGGTCTTCACAGATCATCAGAGCCTGAAGTATTTGTTCTCACAGAGGGAGCTGAATATGAGGCAGCGCAGATGGCTCGAGTTCATTAAGGACTACGACTTCACCATTTCCTATCATCCGGGGCAGGCGAATTCGGTCGTAGATGCACTGAGCAGGAAAGTTGAGGTGTCAGTTGCTAGTTTGTGCATCCAGGAGTGGAGGCTACTCGAGACGTTGGCAGAGTGGAGGCCGTTCAAAGAGGGCTCCGGAGGAGCAATGATTGCTGGACTGAGGGTTGAGCCGCATACCGTCTCGCGTGTCGTGCAGGCTCAGCATGGGGATGAGGAGTTAGCTGGTCTGTTACAGTTGGCTGCCAGAGATGGATCAGACTTCAGTGTGGGGGTTGATGGCGGTCTGAGGTTCAGGAGTCGGATCTGGGTGCCGAAGGTTGATGGGCTGAGAGATGACATCATGGAGGAGGCACACCGAGCGAGATATACCATCCACCCGGGGAGAACGAAGATGTATACGAACCTGCAGCGGAACTTCTAGTGGAAGGGCATGAAGAGGGACATTGCAGAGTTCGTGGGCCGGTGCTTAGTCTGTCAGCAGGTGAAGATTGAGCATCAGCGACCGGCGGGACCAATGCAGTGTATTGAGCTTCCTGAGTGGAAGTGGGAGCACGTGACAAAATTAATTGTTGAAGCCGCTAAATGGTATTTTGTTGCTGTCATCAAGTCCACTAAATTAGTAATTAGATGAGTCCATTGAATGTCATTCCTTATGTTTTAAGTATGTTACTAAAATTTGGTAAAAACAACAATATGACTACTTAATAAGTTAAGCACAACAAGTACCCAAACTTTATAATAAACTTCAAATTACAACATAACATGCACATATTAACCTACACATTCTATTGCAAATAACCAGGGTTATCTACTTTATTGGCTTATTCCACTCATTAATATATATTTTTCAATTTGAAGGGTATATAAGTCGTTTTAACAAATGAGATAATCAAATTAACCAAACACATCATACGAAGAATGAACTTCACATGAAGAATCACATTCTTCATCAGATTTTCCACAAAAATTGATTGTAGAAGGAAGAATCAACTCTTGTAAGCTAATCCAAACAACCCCTACGCTTTGGTTTTGATAGACCAACTTATAGATTCTAAATTAAGCTTCGCATGTATCCAAATAAAATAGTTTTTTGAGACAAAAGCTTGGCCACGAGCTTCCATGGGACGATGCAATGTGAATCTGTCTTTGGAATCTTTGTCCTACTCCCACTTGGGAAAGGTGAGTTGTGATTCTAAATTGGGTTGATCCAACACCATTTTCTCAGAGATGGAATTAAGTATGTCACTGGAATTCAAACTTGCGTTCGGAGGGGATTGTTCAACTTTTCCCGACCAGTTGCGCTATGTGTAGAGCTCTAACTTGGACGGGTATTACTAGTCTATCCATTTCTCTCGGGTATAGGTATGGCTACAATTTTCATATCATTTAAAAAATTATACCCGTTTATCCATACTCCTATTACTTGGTTAATAAATGGGGTGAGTACTAGTATGACTCTTCATACCCGTTTATCTATTTACCCATTTAATATTTAATTATGTTAATATATATTAATTATTAATACACTTGTATCTTAATCCTTGACATAACATAAATATATACATAACAATAACATGTAACATTTAATGCTAGTGTGCATACATTTCCTGATGGTTTTAGACTAATATTGGTGTTATATTTGTTATTTTACATATATATTGTGTTCATTGATTGATTTTTTTTATTTTTCTTTATGCATTAATTGATGTGATTTATGTGTTTACATATCTAAGAGTTGAATTTAGACAAGTTAACCCACTAGAATTTACTAAATGTTGTAACAAAACATGAATGTCATATAATACCCGTCATATATGCCCTCCCCATACTCGTTTATTAAATGCGCATGGGGTGGGTTCGAGTCCAACAGAACTTAAACGGGAATATACACATACCATTTTATTGGGTTGTTATGGATATGGGTATGACCATACCCGGCCTGTTTACACTCTTTGCAATGCAGACAGAAGACTACAAATTGTTGTTTGGCAAATTGGGTGATTGTCGAATGTTTAAAATCATGTACAAACTTGTGAATTGTTTTAATTTTTTATATGTATGTAATATAAAAAAATTAATTAATAAATATATAAATATATTTGAAAGATAAAACATAAACGACATGATTATTTTTAAATATTCATAATAATGTAACGATATACAAGATATAGTATATGTACAAATGTTACTCAAACTAATTTACCGTGAACTTGATATTATTATATTCGTAAATGATTAAATAATTTAATTATTTTAATTTCCAATATCATCAAATAACATACACAAACAAAAAAACTGTCAAAAGGAAATTTAGTGGTTTCATTTTCCACTGGTTTATCAATGACTCCTAAAATCCATTTTTTTACATTTTCTTTGGTGCGAACATGACCTAGATGTTAATTTAAATTCACGTTGATTTCAACAAACGTACGAACCTTACGGGTGAAGTTGAAGCACTGATTTGGCGACCCATCCACAGACATCCATATTTTTTCAAACAAGGGATTGACTATCGAGGGTTTATGGGGTCTTGATTGACTACCTTCTCCGACCTGATACTCCCTCCCCGTCATTTCACAATTCTCCCAATCCGAATCGTCATCGTCGTCCCTGGGCCCTACCTCCATCTCGAAACAAATCCTGGGTCCGTCTTGCTTTTGTTGGTCTTACATGATCGTTGATCACTTTTTCTTTTTTCAATTACATCCAATTCGTTGCTTTTCAGATGAAATTCAGTGGTGCCATTCGTTAGTCTTATTTTGGTTCCCCCATTTTCCATACATTCAAGTTGCATCCAATTTTTCACTCTCCCATTCTTCAGCCACTTTAGGTCTAACATAATCGCTCTAAGTGCTTGTCTTACTACTCTTTTGATGTGGTCTCCGGTTTTTGAAAGGGCGGATGTTTTTTATCCCATTATAAGTTTCGGAAGAGTACTCGTAGACATATCTATCTTTTCTTTTCTTTTATAAAAGGGTGGTTTCATTCATAATAAAATAATGTTTGGGTTATTATAAGATTCAACATCCCAACAAAAAAAAATCCCATTTACGGGATAATTTTTTTAAGCCTACACCACCAAGAACCATAATACTATTCAGACATCCGTTTCTAGGATTTCAGTAATTCTATGAAATCCACGTGGTCTTGGAAACAGACAACTACATCCAATTCAGTCGTCCGTTTCTAGGAGTCCTGTAAATCCCTTCAAGTGGTTGTCAACTTGGAAATGGTCGTCCGAATGGGATTCGGACGACCGAACATTTGTATTCCATGATTTTCAATTTTTTTCAATTGGCGACATCGAATTCGTTGAACGAAATCAACGACCAAATTCGTGTGGTTGGACTCTTGTGAAGCATTTACCGATTTGCAAAATGAAATCATGGATTTACTTCGAAATATGATCGAACAACCTGAACCCCAAGACCAATCTATTTACTTGTTGATTTGTTTGTTTTCACCTTCAAAATCTTTCAGGGTTTAGGTAAAAAAGAAAAGGAAGAAAGCAAAAAAGACCTAAAAGAAAAAAGAATGTAATGATTTTGAAGGTTGTTGGACCTGTTTGTAATGCTCAAGGACCGGATTGCAAATCATGAGGGACCCTAGTGAAAACCTAGAGGACCAAAGTGTAAGGAAAAATATGGTGGTTGCAAAAGTCCATAATCTCCTGAACCTAAGGAGTAATTCAACAATTAAGACCAAACACGCTCAAACCAACAACTCTTGGTGCACCTCACGTGTTACATTGGTCAACTAAAGCATCTGGTGTAATTTGGGATGGATCGGAGCCAAAAGATCCAGCATTGGCGGATCCAAATCCGCTATTGGCGGATCATTCTGGTCCGTTTTGCCCCCTATTTCTTCGGTGGGTCGGGTAGTCGGGTTGCAAAACACTGGAACATCCAGATCTGATTTACAGTCGTCTCCGCCCAGATAAATCTCTACCGTCTAATCTTCTATAAATACACTTATAATCCTTCGCTTCTTCCTCTCATTCCTTCTTCCTCTCAGTCGGTGTATATCGACAACTAAAAAAGGCTTGACCTACACCGACTGATATCATCCATCGGTGTAGGTCCTATCCAGAACCCAAAAGAGCTTGTTTGCTCTTTATGGGTTCCAATTTTCTCTGTTCAAACAAAAAAATTATCGCAATTCAATTCAATCCTCTTTCACAATTCATTCAACACAACTTAAACATTCAAAGACTAAGTTGTTAAACCTCTAATGCCTGCTCCGCCTGATGGACTGTTATCGTTATCTCGACTTGGCGGCAGAAGTGGTGTGCAAATGGCAAGGAGAGTCATGTTCGGGGCTTTGGGCGGCTGCAGGCAGGGCTCGGCTGCTGGGAGGGTCGACTCCAAGGATTGGGCGGTGATTAGAGTAAGTTACAAGGGTTACCACTGGAGGTGGCGGTGAGTAGAGGGGGCGGTGTAGGATTTCGTGTCCTATACTTGTGTATATTTTAAAAAAACTACAAGCATTTAGGATCGATTTTTATAATTTTCAACAATTTTATGTACAAAATTCTTAATTGTATTTCAATATATGTAATAAAACTATTTAATATTGAAATACATAGATTAGATCATACCTAAGTATTATTGAATCCCTTTTACCAATAGAAAGATGGGTTGCACGTTGGATCACCTCGGAATTCCTCCAAGTGTTCACCAAACTCTAAATAAGATTAAAGAGATCGAAGCTAGTCAATCAATCTCTAATTCGAGGTTAGAATCTAGATAATAAATCCTTTAATGCTCTGGAGAATTTAATCTCTCAAACACTCAACTAACAATGGAATTTTCGGATGGATTTCGTGGAGAAATATGGTGAGGGGAATTTTTGCATTCATATAAACAAGGAGGAGAGGAGGGACCTATTTAAACGGCTTCCTCCATCCCATGTCAAGTGTAACCCACTTATACATGATCCCTTGCTTTTAGCTCCTCCAAACCAATCATATTTCGACACGTAATCATCTCATAACCTCCTCTGACCAAATTGGAACAAATCCAACCCATGATCAGAACATTCTCTTATTAATTCAAGTGAAACCATCAAAACATGGGAGACCGATCCGTTAAAAATCGACAGTTTTGGTCAAACTGTGTTCCAAGTCGGTCGACCAAATCCTCACCAAGAAAACTCCTGATAATTTTCGTCGAACCACGACCCACACCGGTCGACCGTTTCACAACAGAAAAAGTTATTGTTATTTTCGGTCAAACCACGCGTCCGACTGGTCGACCGTTTCCGAATTTAAAAAGTTATTGTTCAATTCGGTTGACCGGTTCCTGAAAAATATTTGACCGTTTCTCACTATTTTTTACTTTATGAAATTTTGGATCAATATCCAACAAAATATGATATTTGGGGTTTTAGCAAATTTATATTTTATAATGTTACGAACCACATTATAATATGCAACAAATTATGGTATATAATGTCAAACATTATACCCCATAATATATTTACATCTAATTTAAATTTATTGATTATTCTAACCATGTCGTAATTACGACATATTGATTTTAATATTTACCACATGTATTTCAATACATCATATAAAATGTAAAATCAAATTCCTAGTTTTCCAGTTCTGTGGTGTAACCGATAGGAGGATCTAAGTTATGTTGGCAATGATATAAAACACTTTATATCACAAACTATAAACAGTATCTAGCTACACATTATGGTTACTCAAATAACAAAGATGTTTTGCTCACTCGAACTAAACACGATCTAACATGTAATATCACTTGTGTCTATCATTTGCCTCATGATATTGAGAATATTATACAAAGTATAAATGTGTCATCTTTGTATTATGCATTCATTTCTTGATCTCTCAAGTTAATTATAAATATGTAACTATACACAAGTTACATTGTGCACATTATAATTTTGCTTAATCAAAGGGCCCAGGAATATCATCACTTAAGTCAAGAGGGGTAATGATAATCTTTTGACATATTAAATTTTTCCCCACAAATAATGTATAACGAGTAACACCTTTATCACTATACGAATTGATAGCTTTTGATAATAATCAAATCATACACTTCTTATGTGAAAAGATATAGGTCTCATATCTTAGGATTCAAAGACACAATGAAACATTAAACACACAATTAAACATTAACGTTTCATTTGTTAGGTCAATTCAATATATGAAAGAAACATTTTCTATTTCATATACTCATATTGTTAAATATTTGTAGAGCTCCAATATCTCTTTTAACCAACATGACAATCTTAACCCGGTAATCAATGTCCCATGTTAATTAGCATGATTGTGAATTACTTTTAATTTATGTAAATCATTATCTTTTAAACCTCTACGGTTAAGGACCAAGAGTCTCTTCCTTAACACTTCTGAAATACGAATAAATTAATCATGGAACAAGATGTTCAATACATTCAATTCATAATAAAATACATTTAACAGTAAGACTTTTAGAACACATTCCTTTCAGGCAGTGTGAGCGGAGGCGGCACGGTGGTGAGCCACGATTAGGGTTAGGATGTGTGGTATGTGTGAGAAATTATTCGAGTTTGAGTTTGTCGAGGGGTTACTGATATACCCCTACACCGACGGTAATTATCCATCGGTGTATCAAAGCATATACGTCGGTGTAATCTTTACTAATAGTCTGACAGACATATCCGTTGGTGTATGATAATGGTGTAGTCCGTGTTGTGTAATATAATTAATGAGTAACTTTCTTTTTCAAACTCTACTCCGACGGATACTATATGTCGGTGTACAGTGTTAAAACCACGGCATTAAATAGGAAATGCACCAAAGAAAATACTTGGTGTTGCAAGTGTTTGTGACCAATAAAAAACTTCGCATGAGTAAAGGTCCAATAAGCCTTTTTGCAAGTGCACCCAAGCAAAAATCTCATTTAAAAAACCAACACAAAGTAAATATAAAATGTGGTGGATTCACATCATGAGAGTTAATTATACTAGTAAATATGGGGAGATATATGAGGTTTGTACGAAGACGAAATGGTGTTGTACTTCTATGTTGTTAGGATCGATGGTCCTCTAATCACTAAACTAAATGTGGAATTAAAACACTAATTGAATAAGAGATGAGGCAATTACAAACCACAAAATCGTTGACACTGAAGTTTAGAGAGGTTCGACACCGCACCCCGGTTCTAATCCTCCTCGCAAGTCTCGCTCGATCCCTCGAGCCTCGCTTACGATTCAACTAACCGATCTCCGTTCTGGACCAAGATCAACGTCGTTTACAACACCAAGTCTCGTGAAGAAGCTCGCCTCGCTCATGTCTCCTCTCACAATCCGAGAGGGCGCTTCCTCAAAGCTTTAAAACTCTTTGGTGATTCTTGGATATGAAAGTTGAATCACAATCTAACACTCTATACTTGAGTACACTTGGATATTGAATTGGAATGGATATGCAAGTGGTGAATTTTTTTCTTGAGTATAGAAGAATGAGCTTTGAAGGTTTGGGGATTGAGAGCACAAAGATAATAGATGAATGGAGAGTGTACAGAGTGTGTTTGTGTCTCTTGAGTGGTGTTTATATAGGCTTCAAAGCTTAGAGTTCCATTGGGGAGCTGTGAAGAAATGGACCAATGAGAAACAAGGATTTGCCTAAAGCTCGGGTAGAATTTAGACAAGGTTCGGTCGACCGTTCATTTAACGGTAGTCCGAGACACTGCAAATGGATTGGTCTGAACTAAGCATACGGTTGAACGAATAAAGTTCGGATCACCGTTCAACAACTTCCAGTAACTATTTCTAATTTTTCCCTATTTAATTTTGGTTCACCGAATTCCATTCGGTTCACCGTTCCAAGGTGGACAGTAAGATTTGTTGGGCTCTTATTACTCAAGTTCAGTTGACCATGTATACTTCGGTAGACCGAAGTTAGCACGGGTTTGCACTGACAGTTAAGGCTCAAATAGTCGTTGGGTACAATGGTCAAGTGTCACGTGTAAATATTCATTGGGTGCCTAAAGCCAAGAAGGACTCGGTTGACCGATAGGCATTCGGTTGTCTGAATTAGGACAAGTCAAATGGGCTCTAAAGGCTCGATTCAAATGCGACCGTTAGAGCGAAGTCCAAAACCGGTCCAGGTCTATTTGGTCTTTTGTTAGGGCAATTCCAGAGAACAACCTATGGTTTACTGATGGGAAGGATTCAGATAATTGATAGGTGTTCGGTGGACCGAACTAGAAAGGTTTCAGTTGACTGTGAAGGGTTCGGTTTACCGAATCTTGACAGGACAGAATCCTGGTGCTCAAGTTTACATTAAACCTTATGGACTCAATAAATATAAGATTACATGTCTTGGTCCATAGCTTTGATTACAAGTCTTGATTCTTGATGTCTTTTGTCCCAATGCTCCTTTTCTTGATTTTCTTGATCAACCTATAAAGATGATTACACGTATACACATATGTATGCAATGCATGTAATCATGTTTGCTTACTTTAATTGATTAGGTTGATTGATTAAGATTGTTTGATTAATCATCAAAATTAATATAAATTAAGGCCAAAAGGCCAACTTATGATAGACTATGGTTGGTGGAGCAGAGTTCTCAATCACTAAAGGTGAGTGGAGTAGAACAAATCATACAATTTACCTACGAAAACCCATACCTTAGTGGAGGATGGTGTCTTACCACAAAGCCCTTTTTGAAGCCCATTTTGGAGTGCAAGTAGTATTTTCCTAAAAAATGAACTCTAGGTTTGGCCCACGAAGAAACTATATAAAAATAAAACCTCTGTAAAGTTACACGTAAATTTGATTTGGCGACCCATCTATAAATATTGGTATTTTAGAAAGATTAGTGCTAGATGCTCTCTTTTTTGGCTCACATTCTTCTACTAATTCTCTCTAGGAAATGTAGTTCCGTACACTACTTCATACCCATATCTCATGTAACATGACGTGGACAATTCTATTAGGACATAGAAATACAATCACCAACTCTCCTAAAACCACCCAAAATACAACCTTTATAAAAAGCACCAAAGACCAATGTTTCCCATCCTCCTTTGTCCCATTTCTAGGGTTTTTCTTTTTGTTTCATCTTCCCATCTATTTTCTTCTCCAATGGCGGAAGTTGCGGCACTGGAGCAAACAAAAGGAGTTGAGGAGAAAGTTCCCCCGTCGGTAGTCACATTCTTCACCATCCAAGTTGCGGTTTCATTGGGGACAAGGCGCCGAGGTGAAGGTGATATACACTGAGGGGTGCATGTGAAGGCCGAGGAGCTAGACTTACATTCTTCATTTATGGGGTTGTCATCCACTACGATTCCCTTCTTCTATGGTGTTTTGTGCTTCATTAAAGACACAATCTATTACTTCATTCTATCTTGAGGGTGGATTCATTATACAGAAGTCTTGATTATTTCTTCATTTGATGGATTTAATGCTCTCTTTCATGTATGTTATTATGCATTTGTTTTTGGGTGTAACTTCATCATTATTCATTATTATGCAATAGTTTTTTTCCAGAAAGTGGCATATATTGTGAATTTATCAAATTCATAATTGTTCATTACTATTCATCATTGTTCAAGCTTTGACTAGTCCAACTTTGGCAATGACAAACTGAAGTTCACGCCCCAGCTTGCATCAAAATACCACATCTTCAAAAATAAATAACTCAGCCACTTTATCGAAACTACTCACTTTCCAGTCCCCACTGTTCGACCTCCTATAGAAAATCTCACCTCAAATGCAAGCATACCGACTAACAAACACTAAATACCAAAACTAAACCAAACCATGTGTTATTCAACACTTTAACTAGGGCGTAGGGTTCCTTCATCACTTTCGTTCGTATAAGCACACCTCGCCTACTTTTGTGCTTCTTTCTCCATCAACTTTGAAAGTTCTTAGTTGTTACTTGAGATTCATTATTCTTCTTTAATTAAATAAAGGTTATTCTTGCTTCATTGTAATTATCCTATGTTTATTTAGAGGTCTTATTACTCCTTTCCAACATTTGCCTCACTCTTGAAATGTTACTTAGATGACTATTCCAAATGATGTAAAATCACTATTCAAATACCACCACTAACTACTTGTATTTACCTTGTTGTTCATCTTAAATTCCTCTCCACCAAAACTTACAAAAATGAAGTAATAAAATTACAAATAAATTTATCTTACTGTGTACATCTACTTACCCTACCTAGTTCATGGGTTTGCCTTCAGTATTGTATAAGCTAATAAAATTACTACCAATTGTGCATGAATTTACCACTCTTCTTATGTGAATTTACCTACTCTTTTAAGATGTAAATTTACCTATATATGAAGAATCTACTATACCTTCATGAATATTCCTCTTAGAATATTATTCAACAACCTCCAATATCTGTCTCTTGGAACCGTACTGAGATGACTATTCCAAATGTGTAAAATCACGATGAAAATATCATACTAACTACTTGTATTTACCTTGTTGTGCATCTTAAATTACTCTCCACCAAATGTAATAAAATAACAAATAAATTTATCTTATTGTGTACATCTAACTACCCTACCTAGTTCATGAGTTTACATTCAGTATTGTATAAGCTAATAAAATTACCACCCTAACTATTTCAATTTTATGAAAATTCCAATTGAATACTTGCATAATAGGAGGGAGTCAACAAAACGAAAATAAACGAAAGAAAAAAATTGTCTTCTTTTCTCATGCTTGAAGAATCGTTTGATTTGTTAGTGTAGTTATGATTACACTTTTAGTAATGGGATAATTTCAGAAATATGTATTAGTACTTTCATACAATATGTGTCATTTAAGAGTGTAGATCAAAGTTCTTTCATTCGTGATAACAAATATTTACGACATTAATGAATTGTAGATCTAACCAAGTAATAAAACCACACTCACGATGTCTTGAACAAAAACACCACCGAATCGTGTTCTTGAGATTTCAGTTCTCGTAGATTTTCATAAAGCACACATGTTGCCACAATGACTTAAGCGTAAGGAAGTGTTGATTGATTTAGTTATAATTACCGCAAGTGCACGACGTTGGTGAAGACACGGCAAATACGGGCCATGTCCATGAGTAACGCGTGTGAGTCAGAGTTCACAATACTCGAGTGGGAAAGGAAAAGAGAAATATGAGATCGGAATTACACTATGATACGTACTAAATCAGAAAACAAATGATAAAAATAAACCCCGTAGAGGGTATAGAAAGAATGCAAAAATGAGAATATGTGTACGTGTGTGTTCATTGGTGCTCATCACAACATAAAATCCATAAAAACGAAATCCAACTTGTCTCCACATGAAATAATATTAAACATTATCACTAAAACATACAAGACAATAATTGAGATGAGGCTAACATGAAATGCATAATGACTGAACCCCACTATGTCTCCACATGAAATAAGATTTAACACAATCATTAAAACATACAAGTCATTAATTAGGATGAGGCCAACATGAGCACATGCATACACATGTCATGTTTCCTTCTTATCCACTCCATCCTTATCCTCATCTCGTCATTCCTCATAAAATAGTCTCACTAATCTTAAGCATGTCCTAAGCATCACTCAAGAGCATTAGCACATCAAAGAGAACAGTGAAGCTCTCATTAGATGGTTATGGAACTCATATGAGGTTCAAAGGTTAGGATTAACACACACACTTAATACATCACATAATCACATCACCTTCTTCTCCACCCTGTAATGGGTATGGACTACTCACTAGTCATAAAGCCAACTAATTATGTTAAGATTTAAGGAAACAAAACATGCAAGACTAAAGGAAACAATATCTAACTAAAAAATTATATTATTTACATGACTCACATTACAAAGTGGCATCCTCTCCACCTTGAGTTTTTCTTCAAAAGCTTACTCCAAGTAGAGAGCATGGCCACCAATAAATGGGTGATTACAAAGGAAGAAAAGAAGTTCAATTTATAGACATGAAAAACGCAATTGGGGACAATCCCCCGACGTTGGACTAATGAAACATACCTAAAATAGACATACACAACATCATACACAACCAAACTACACCGCCAATTGGCTATCTAGGGCTGCCAATTGGCGGTCATAGTTGGTCAGATTCGACCTGGTTTTCGCTGGCTTCTTCATTGCTTCAATTTTCCACGTGGAGTGCACCCAGGTTGGTTGTTTGAGTCTGCGCCCGAATCTATTGGCCAAAATACTCCTCATGATAGTGTGGAGTTTCTCAGTTTACTATTTGGCCCTCAAGGCTTATGTTCAAGTCCTTTCCTCTAGCTGATGAGTCCTTTTGTATGACAGACAAGTCCATTTTGCTTCATTTAAGTATTTTCTTCTTACAATTCAGTCTTTTTTCTCTTCCCTTCTCTTCTTTATCACTTAATACCTGAAATATAACAACTAACACTCGAGTAACATAATATTGGGGTAAAATAAAGGATATGTAGCATGAGTAAGATGTATGATATGCTACTAATCATATACCCATATATTTACCTTTTTGCTAGTCACGAGCAAAATAAAGAAAGAGGAAATTAAAGTAATAAAAAACATACGAAAAATAAGATAATCCTAGCTCACATTCATAGGAATCACAGTTGCACATAACATGTGCAACAAGCCGTTAAACTTTCTTGTCGCCAAGGGAGAGGAGGAGTGTCTCGTGAGGGTTTTCCGCTAATATACCCACAAAATCCGAACAATGATGCTATATTCAACCTAGCAACACAACTCAATGGACATATTTTTGTCGATCATTGGACACAATAATCCTATGAGCCAACTCTATATATGTATCTAGTCCACACACCTAGCCTAGGGAATCATTCGTGTAAGTTAATTAAGGACTTAAGTGAAAAACATGGGCGGCCTTAAAATCCTCAAGTGATTCATTGTGTAAAGTCCATTAAGGTTTTTATTTGTATTTTTTTCTTTTATTTTTTTCTTTATTTTTCATCATTTTTTGTTTTATATTATTAGAGAACAAAGTATTAAACCTTGTTTGAGTTTAATTCTCCGAGGGTTAGGTTTCGTGCATCATTGGTTGTGAAGACTTACACTATCACATACACCTTCCCCAAATCTTCACATAGAGAGATCCCTACCACCCGTGTAATGGGAGTTCGGTCGGTGCATCCCAAGTCATATGACTCGAAAGTACCATGTACTAAGTCCCATCGGACCTAATTTCCTGAGTGATAAAAGTCGTGCGAGAAGATAGAGCACCACACTAAATTATTTCTTATCTACATTTGAACCAAAACTCGTACACTTAACGTTTCACAACAGCAGTTTAAGGATCCCTAGCGACAACAAACTTCTTTATTCTAACAGACACGAATTATTTGACTCACTAGGGTCAATGTGAACTTATTTATTTGTTTGAATACTGAAACACTATGATTACTCTCCCCCGATTGAAAATTGGGGTGCATCCTTACGACTACATAAGACCTAAAGTCGATGTACTAGATATCCTAATGCATCATGTTCAAGTCAATTCTGGGAGCTTCCTTTTTACTTCGACCCTCAATGATTTTGCACATGCTAAATACACGCAAAACCCAAAAAAACATTTTCTTTCACAAACACGTGAAGATTTTGAAAGAAATGAAAATTTTAAAACACTAGGCAAACAAAAGAATACAAATCACCCAAAGATCATTGTATAGCAAATATATCAATATTAAATGCAACACACTGACATGACCTTAACAATACAAACAAAAGAAAACAAAAAAGACTCAACTATATACACACGTAAAACACCCCACACTTATTTCATGTGATGTCCTCAATGAATGTGAGTATGATACTATATGCATTTATGCATGAAAAATAATAGATCTCACCAACGTGAAGCACAAAAGGAAGTTCATGGTTATGTGGATGAACATAAATCTGAAATTCCAAAAACCTATGAGACACTTAAGAATGGATACAAATACGTGAAACAAATGGGACCCAAATACACAAGGGTTGGGGCCCACAACAACGTATGCTCACTCTTGGAGTCTTCTTTTTTGTCTTTTTTTCCTTTTTTCCTTTTTTCTTTTTTCCAAATATAACGATGTACAAAAATAAGTTTTCGTCGTCATTTGTAAAAGGACATCAAATGAAAACCTTAAAAGTGGGTCAATGCACTTGGAATGGGAACATGACACCACGTGGGGACAAAAAAGTTCACCCTCCTCACGTTCACTTAATTGTTGCGTCATCTGACTCACTTGCGTTGCCAGATTTTACATGGAAGTTTGAGTGGTTTCGATGAATGTTTGGACAGTTTGTTTCAAGGAATTAAGTCTGGCGTCAACAGTGATGCTCAAGTCAGAAATTTGGATATTTTGGGGTTGGGTGTTAATGGGACAAGAATGAGTCCAATGATTGGTAGTAGGGTGTTGGTAGAATTCTGGGTATTCAATAGGAGGATATTGGGGTGGGCATAAAGTATGATACTCAGGATTTCTAAAGTTTCCCCATGAATATGTTCTCCTTGGGTAAGATGTGAATGCGTACGGGTCATAATGAGTACTTTGGGAAAAGCATCATCATACTCAGGTTCGGGAGGAACATAAAAACACTCTTTGAACACTTGACAACTTAAACCACTCTTGTCATCTGACGTGGCTTCTGGAACAACCAATCCAGTCAAACCCTCTACCGAACGAATGAAAGAGGCCAAAGTTTCTTGTAATGTCTCAGTTTGTTGACCAACATATGATCTGACACAACTAGATAGTGGTCTAATAATCAGTGTCTCTGTCATATTACCCCAACTGAAGACTGCTCAACCTCACAATTAAGATTGTCCCAACCATGCTCGGTGTTAGTCTGAGGCACCCCAGTATACATGGTTTCGGAATACCAGAGAGAATAGTCCTCGTCCCAACAATAAAATGCATGGACGTCTATATAACCACATCTCGACATTGTAGTCTCGAGTCGAGCATTCTCACCACCACACTTATAGAGAGTGTAAATGGGAAGATACTAGAATGTAGAAGTAGGTGAGAAGAATATGACTCAGAGGAGAAGGCAATAATCCCTAGAGCTATCGTGGGTAAAGGTGAGGGTATAAACCTAATCTAACAAACAATGCTAAAACAGCTTAAGGTTACTATAGGTACTTTCAGCTAGATGATGCCTAACTGCGAGGTCACGCGGCCTCAACACACCTAATCTCCCTAAGGCGAAGACCATAAAGCCCAGTAAGTGAGCCAAGATTGGGAGATCTCGTCTATTCTACTATCGGCAAATTGGGCGACGTCGTTTAGGCTATGACAGTCGCAACCGGATCACTCTCTTAATGCGCTCGAGGTCCTTAGGGGTCAATGTCTACTTGATTTTAGATTAAGGCTCTTAATCAGGAGTGATTTTTGGGGCTAAGGAAAGGGTGATGATATCTCACGCCTTATCTTGTACGGGACGCCCCTCCTTAGGTTGTTTTGAATCCTAAGATAGAAATCAACACACTAATCAATCACTCGCCTCACTCTTATCCTGATGCACCTTACTAACTAATGCATACTCTAACCAAGCATGAATGAGAGAACGGGTGGATGTACCTCACTCCAGCAATCATCAATGGAAATGTAAATAAAAAAGAAAAGACAATAACGTGTAAAGTCTATAAATGATGCATGACCTAGATGACAATCCATCTAATATTTTGCTTTGAGTTTTAGTGTCCAAGTTGTCTTAAAAATGGCTCATGCAAGCCAAATTAATTACTGACACTCAAACAGAGCATACATGGCATAAACAGTGGAAGTAAACAACTAGAAATAGGCAAAAAAAGCTATTGTAAAAATAGAATTCACAAATAGCTCCTAATCCGCTACTGGCGGATAGTCTGGGGATTCCGGTGCCCATACTTCACAAGCACGCTCCTAAGCTTCTTTAGGTCCCTTTGTCCACTTGTAACATCTTCCAGTAACCAAAAGAGAAAAGAAAACGTAAAAACAAAAATCCCACCTAAATGATGAACTCGACTACGAAAATGACTCCCCGGTAATGACACCAAAAACATGACTAACTCAGTTATAATTACCGCAAGCGCACGACATTAATGAAGGCGTGGCAAGTATGGGTCGTGTCCACGAGGAGCACGTATGAGTCAGAGTTTACAATACTCGAGTAGGAAATGAAAAGAGAAATATGAGATCAGAATTATACTACAATGCGTACTAAATCAGAAAACAAACGATAAAAATAAATCCTGTAGAGCGTAGAGAAAGAATGCGGAAATGAGAATATGTGTACGTGTGTGTGTTTATTGGTGCTCATCACAACATGTAATCCATAAAAACCAAATCCAACTTTGTCTCCACATGAAATAAGATAAAACATTATCATTAAAACATATAAGACAATAATTGAGATGACACTAACATGAAATGCATAATGAGCAAACCTTACTATGTCACCACATGAAATAAGATTTAACACAATCATTAAAGCATACAAGTCATTAATTAGGATGAGGCCAACATGATCACATGCATACACATGTCATGTTTCCTTCTTATCCACTCCATCATTATCATTACCTCACCATTCCCCATAAAATAGGTTCACTAATCTATGCATGTGCTAAGCATCACTTAAGAGCATTAGCACATCAAAGATAAGAGTAAAAATCTCATTAGATGGTTATAGAACTCATGTATGGTTCAAAGGTTAGGGTTAACACACACACTTAATACATCACATAATCACATCTCCATCTTCTCCACCCCCCAATGGGTATGGAATACTCAATACTCATTAAGCTAACTAATTTTCCTAAGATATAAGGAAACAAAGCATGAAAGACTAAATGAAACAATATATAACTAAAAAGAAAATATTTATTTACGCGACTCACATTACAAAGTGACATCCTCTTCACCTTGAGTTCTGCTTCAAATGCGTACTCCAATAAGTAGAGAGGATGGCCACCAAGTAATGAGTGATTACAAAGGAAGAAGAGAAGTTCTATTTATAGACATGAAAAACACAAATGGGGACAATCCCCCAGTGTAGGACTAATGAACCAAACCTAAAATGGACATAAACAACATAATACACAATCACAAGAAGTCGGGTCAGATCTTGACCAAACTAGAGCGCCAATTAGCGGTCATGGTCAAATTCGACCTGGTTTTGGGTCATGTTTGAGTCTGCGCCCGAAACTAATGGCCAAAATACTCTTCATGATGGTGTAGAGTTTCTCAGTTTGCTATTTAGTCCCTCTGAGCTTACGTTTCTGGCCTTTCCTCTTGCTGATGGGTCATTGTGTATGATAGACATGTCCATTTTGCTTCATCTAAGTCTTTTTTGTTACGTTTCAGTCATTTTTCTCTTCCCTTCTTTATTACGTAATACCTGAAATATAACAACAAACACTCGAGTAGAACAATATTTGGGTAAAATAAAGGATATATATAACATGAATACGGTGTATGATATACTACTAATCAAGTGTCACCGACTCTCCTAGTTGTTATAAACGAGTGGTGGAAAACGCCACATTAGATGGAGGTGCAAGATATCATGACAGAAGCAAATCTTTAAACTAATGTGGATTTTTAATGCACTCACCTAACATATGTTGTTGGATTGTTGTCCTTTAAATAATTACACTCATTTCAACAGTTGTTGCTAAACATTACCTACCTAATAACTCACAGATCGATTAAAGAAAATACCATATGTCTGTAGGATCGTAATGGGGCTTAGTTCTAATCGATTTTAAGCTTAAACAAACTCTACTGGCCTAATAATCAAAGATGCAGTGGAATTAAAAACAAAAGAAAGTAAATCAAGGAAATATGCAAACCACAATGGAGACTGGGGATTTTAAAGAGGTTCGGCACCCCACCCGAGTCCTAGTCCTCTCTTACAAGCTCCGCTCGGATCACCGAGATCCGCTCACGACTTCACTAACCACTCCCCGTTCCGGTTTCGGGAGAGAACGCCTTTATAACACAAGCACCGCGAACACCCTCACTTGCTTGACTTTCTTCCTCTCACATCCGAGAGGGAACACTTCTGGCTTTCACCGAAATCCTTGCTTTCTTTGACAAAGGAATGAGTGGAACAACACTCTCTAAATTTGAGCACACTTGAGTAAGATATGACTATGATCAAATGTGTGGAATTTAGGTTTAGTGTAGGATTCGGGAATTTGGAGCTTGAGAGTTTCTCTCTAGTGTATATGACAAATAGTAGTAGGAGAGTTGTTTGAAAATGTGTTGGACAACTCTATTTATAAGCTCCTTAGGTGTTATAGCCGTTGGGGTTACTTAGGTAAGTGTTTGTGTAAGATACACAAAATAGAAACCTGTAGGATCCAATTCTGAGTAAGTTCGGTCGACCGAATCGGGAAGCACGGTCGACTGTTGGGTAATTTTGAACAAGGTTCGGTCGACCTATAATGGAACAGTCGAACGAAACAAGCTATAACTTAGGTACACTTAAGTTAACGGTCGAACACCGAATAGGGTTCGGTCGACCGAAAACTAACAGGCTCTACGGGGTTGGCAAAAATGATCAAGTTCGGTCGACCGATCCAAAGTCTTTGGTCGACCGGAAACTTCCAGGCAGTTGCACATTTTGGAGACAATTAAGTTTGGTTGACCGAAACAGGTCCACGGTCGACCGATAGGCAATATGTATTTTGGGGTATTTGTGAATAATTCGAATACCACTGTTGGTACAATACGACAAGTCTAACGGTCAGAAACTTATGTTGATTCGCTCGACCGAAAAGGTCTGCACGGTTGACCGAATGTAGGTAGTTGAAAACACTACAGGATAATTGTTCACTCGGTCGACCGAAAGGCTTGGGTCGGTCGACCAAATGTGGGCAAACAGTTCTGGTTCAGTTTTAGTGTTTTCCAGTCTAAGTTTAGGTGATCTATTGAAGTCCAAAAGATGTGAGATTTTGTGTGTGACTTCTATAAGGAACCTAGTGTGTATGTGAGTGGTTTTTAGCTCAAGTATGCTCAATTACACAATCTTCCTATGACTCAAAAGAAATGCAAATTACATGTCTTCAAAAGAGCTTGATTACATGTCTTGACTTGAATCCTTTCTTCCTTGAGTCTTGATCACCTATAGAAGTTAGCACAAAGCAATAATATGCTATGCAATATGTGTGTTATTCTATATTGATTATAATTAAGATTAGGTTGATTAAATCATCAAAACATAGATTAAGCCAAAAAGCCAACAATGTCAAGTATTAGAAATACCTCCCTAACTCTACATCAAAATACCCTAGCCAACTTGTAAAATTACCCTCTGTGGTTTATGAAATCACATTCACATGTACGTGGAATTTTCCTTACACGTGTGTTGGTGTTTGACGTTTAATTGTACATTTCTATCGATTAAGAATATACAAAATAAATGTACTATTTAAAGATGAACGTAATCAACAACATTCACTGGATCATCTGAATCCAACAATTCAGCTCTGACCTCCGCATGTCTTAGCAATTTCTTCTAGAAAAAATGGAGATGGAAGCAACTTTCAACAGTGTTCGCAATAAGGTTGTAATAGTTCACACCACCAAGTGACATTCCTAAAATGCAAGCCACGTCAACGTCCTCGAATATCATTTCATATTCACCCATAACGAACAATTTCAGTATACTTGAATAACACCCGATTACATCCTGAAGCAACTCGTCCTCTACTATAATGTGTTCAAATTGTAGAACGTGGTCAAAGGGTGTCATTGAGAACAATTTTTTATGAGGTTGTTTCATCTGTTTTGCTTCTTTTAGTCAATAAATGAAACCTAGCCAATTGGGAGTGTACTCCTCCATTTTGCCTGTGTATTTTTTAACAAAATAATATAATTTTTGATCTTGGGGTTAAAAAAACACAATAACAATGAGACAATAGAATAATACAATATGGAAATAAAATATATAATCGTTTCTTCATACACATTTAACCAAATGAAAAATTTGTACTCGCCATGAAATACCTTGACTTACTGTCTAACCAACCCTTTGTGCTAGTATTTTTAATTACGTTCACATGTACGTTGGATTGCCCCGTAGATGGGTTGGTGTTTTGTAATACACTCACTTCATATATTAGTTATACCATAAGGTATGAATTTACCCAACTATGTATATGGGAGTACCCAACATATAAATGACATACTATGTAGTTACCCTTGTATTAACTACAAATCACCCTTCAATTGTGGAAGTCAAACACCAAAAGTTGAATCATACATAACTTAATCAAGAAATAACAAACAAAAAAAGAAAAAGTGTTGAACAAATATGATAGTGGTGCGGAATGGAGTGTAACTTTTATCTACTACAAAAGTACCATGGAAAATAACAAAACTTGACCAAAAGAGTGGTTTTCTCTCTCCGTCTCTCTTTCTCTCCATTCCGGAATTCAAACAAAAACAACTCTCTTATACAAAAACCATCATTGTCAAAAGTTTTCTACACGGTAGCCTACCACACAATCCTACATGGCGGTCACATTAGGTGCACGTGGGAATGTGGGTGCAATCCTGCGTACGTAAGCATCCTACAATCCTTCTCTCTATTCCACTCATCATCATCTTCACTCATTCTCTCTCCTACACCACGTGCAAGCTCTTACGTAACTCTGTCAACTCATTCTCTCTCATCCATCACATGCAAACTCCAACATAAACTATATCCACTCATTCTCTCTCATTCTCTCACGTTCGTAAAGAAGCAAAAATATTGTCATTTATATTTTTGACATATCACATTAAATATCACGTTCAATTTGATATATCTGACCATATTTTTTGTTTCCTCCCAAGAGATTGTGTGAATATCCATCCAAACAGTGATATCACGTACAATGTGATATATCTAAGCATTTGATATATTAACAATGAGAATGTGAGATTAATAGTGGCATTGATATATCTTACTTTTTAGAATATATTTGACCATATTTTTCGTTCCCCCAAGAGATCACGTGAATCTTCACCTGAATAGTGGTATATCATGTGGAATATATCAATACTCCCTTGAGATATATCACAAGAGTAACATAAATCAATGCTTTATTGGGTTCCCCGTTCTCAATGCTTCCTTATATGATATATAGTAAATGTCAAATATATCACACTGAATACAATATATAACGATTTGAGAGAAGATTCACAATGTTATCACAAAGGAAACAAAAAATAAAGTTAAATATATCACAACGAACGTGATCTATCACTATTTGGGTGGACATATATTTGGCGATATCTTTGATTCTATCAAGAGCACCGAAGATTACGACTGAGTAAAAAAAAACCAAAAAACAGTTGGAGTTTTCTTTTAGAAAAAAAAGATTGACTATTGAGCCCAACCAAAGGGAGTGACTGTTGTGGATTTCTCAGGTCTCGACTGACTTCCCTCTCCGGTCTGATAGTCCCTCCCCACCATCTCACCGTTCCCCCTATCTCAATCCTCATTGTCGTCTCCTCTCGACTCTATTCTTCCAACTTCCTCCATCGCTGGGCCCTACCTCCATCTCCGAACCATTCTCGGTCTGTCTCCTTTTTGCTGGTCATACATGATCGGAGATCACTTTTTTTTTCAATCCGCTGTTTTTTAGATGAAATTCCGTGGTGGCATTCTGACTTTCTAATTGAATTTACCTTTCGTTTTATCTCCTTGAGTTGTTGTGTTTGGTTTTTCCTTTGTTTCACTTGTTCTGTTCGCTGGGTTCTTTGTAATAGATGATTTCTTGGTGTTGGTAGTATTCAGATTGTTATGTTGTTCATAGTTTGTTTGTTTTTTTATGTTAAAACAAGCGATTTTGTAGTTTTTCAGATCAAACTAATGTATGCAAGCTTTGTCCTGAAATTGGACTCCTTAAATTCTTCTTCTTTAGGGCTTCAAGATATAAAAACACATCCGGTTTTGGTCATTTGTGGTGTAGTCTTTGAAATGTAGGTTACCCTAATTCGATATTTTGATCTAATGTGTGCAGTCCTATGAACTGTTATGGTTGAATTTGAATTTTTTAAATTTGCACAAGTTTTGTGTTTAAAGTACATATGTTTGGTTTGCTGAAAGCGATAAATTATGTAGATGTTATGAAATAGGTAAGGTTGTTTTAGAAGATAGGATTTCCCAAACCTGTTTTGTAAACCGGTTGGCTTTGGGCTGAACCTGTGTAACGGTAAGCTTTTGCCTGCTGATGTTGGCTTTAACCCGAGTCGGCTGTTTGTATGTCAAACCCATGGTGCTCTAAACGAAATTTTGGGGGGACCAATTATAAGCTTCAATGACAATATACTGACATGTGAAACTATTACAAGGACCATAATCCTTTCTAATCACGACCTAACTTTGATCCTTGTATTGTTATCATCTATTTGAACTAGTAAATAAGAAACAATACGTGTAAATTAGTATTTTCATGTGCATATATTGTTGGATTATTAAGTTTGGGTTATGCCCATGAACAACTTCATTTGAGAAAATCCAATGTTGAGTTGAACATGAGTGAGCCATGTGTGATGTGCTTACATTTCTTTTAGTCCCACATTGGGGAACTTGGGAAGTAAGAGAATGTTGATAAACATTCTCTTCCCACGACCCTTTGTAAGGTAGAAAGATAGGAATAGAAAATTCTCCACGCACGAGTGCACGCTCGTCCCGTCCGGGGCAGGGCAAGGCGAGGCGGCGAGGGATTTTGGGGAAATTAGAGGTTGTAGTCTCAAGGTGATAGTTATATTTTTTTGGTCATTGAGTTAGTTGCTTATTGCATTTAAGTCCTGGGTGGTTACAAATATATATATATATATATATATATATATATATATATATATATAAATCAAGTTCAATTTTCCCCATGATACACTTTTTAATCTCTCTGTCAAAAAGAAAAATCGTCTCTCTCTGGCGATTTTGCTCCTCTGATTCCAGCATTCTCCGGTGGTCATATCTTGCGAGGTTCCGCGCTGATTTCGAGGTTAGTCGACTCTAGTGTGTGTTCGATCGACGAAGGAACCGTTCTATCCTATCCTGAGAGAAAAATGTCAGACCCATCGTAATTGTACGTGGGGACGATATTTTCTCTGAGGCAAGTCGGAATTCGACGGCTCGATTTGTAAGGTTGTTTCTGATCATTATTTCTCGTTTGTTTGTTGTTCTAAACATGAATTTGTACATTGGCTTAATCTGGATTATACTTAATTATTCATTCGACATCTATAACTCACTGTATTATATGATTATATTTGTAATTGTACCAACATATATCTGAAGTTATAAGCCAATGAGCTTCAAACTCATGAAAGTATATGTTTGATTTTTTTTAATGTGATTCTTTAGTTCATAATCAAGCTCTATGGTGTGTTGTGAGCTTCTTTTATTGCTTTTTTTTCATTTCACTCGTTCAGCTCAGTTTGGTGAACAATGATCAGTTAGTTCAGTGGTCTTGTTTGAGACTTGAGTATTCGTGAGTTTCAAATTAGCGGTTCAAAGTAAAATTAAATGAGAAAAGATGCATTAATAAAAAATTAATGATTTCATCTATGCAAGATTTCCTAACACGAGTATGCGGAATAGTAATGTAGTTTTTGTTTTAAATGAGTCAAATATGAGTATGTGTGATGTTCATTGATTTTGGTTTAAACTGAGCTGAACCTCAAACCAGAGAAATAAAGGTATTCAGAATGTCAGACATCTAAAACATTCAGAAACCATAGAAATTAAGCATCTAAATTTTATTTTCTACACCAAAGATTTTGTTCTATGCTTCGACTACTCAGTTTCCTTATAGGTTGATTTGATGTTTATCTGATTCTGAAGATTGATGTTTGTGTATCATATTTAACAGTGTTTGCAGATTTCATATGGTTGATGTTGTGGTAGGTTCAATATGATTGCCGTGTGGAAGTTCAATTTCCATGTTAAAGACCAATAAAATGATGTCGATCTTTTTTATGGTTAGAACCTCCTACAAGATTTTAGTTAATTAAATAACACTTATAGCAAGAAAGCAATGAAAGACAATAAAAAAAAGGATTTTGAAATTTTATGCTATCAACATATACAACTCGAATACACATTGAGGGGCGTTGGATGCTAATTTTGGCAGTCATTACACTGATTAATGAGATCATTTGGAAGGCAAATAAAGGCAACTGCGAGGCCCTTATAGGTTTAAGAAGCATACACCTCTATAAAGGGGAGCACCTCATTATAGTATGAGGCTCTGACCATACTCTAAAGATATGCAGTAAGTAGCCTAAATAGCTATGAATAATATTAAATAATTATTTTCATGTTTGCATAACAACAGCAACGACAAAGAACAACAAAATTTATCTCAAACTAATTAGGGTAGGTTAAAACTGAAATTCTTTTAGGATCATGCGTGAATCAACTGCATGCCACGCTCCTATCCAAGGTCAGATCTTTAGATCTGTTCCAGTTTTCCAATTATTCCAGTTGTCTTTAGAACACACTAATTTCAAGTAGTCATAGAAATGCAGTTTAATTTGGAGAATTGTTTGTTAACTATACAGCGAAGGTGTGGGGTGTCTTCTGGTTGTCCTCATCTAATGTCACTATATCTTGTGCAATGGTGAATAGGACCAGCAGGCTCAGCAAAATCTGCCGGATATGTCTTCATATTCATGGTATCCTCCATATGCAGCTAGTTCATCTCTAGATTCTTCACGCCCATCTAATCCTGGCAGTTTCTCGACGACCACTACCGGTGCACACCACAGAGATGGATCACAAACTCCTCCCTATGGACAAGCTTCACCTGCTGAAGCAGCTGGTATAATTGCTCATCTTAAAGAGAAAAGGTAACCCTTCATATGTTTAGGTCTATCTTGTTTTTGGGGTTTCTGGAGAAATTTTCAGTACCGCATCATTATTGACGTAACTATCCTTCATTAGACTTAAATTCAAAACTAAGATATTTTTTGAATACTGCAAACTGGCATAACACCGGCATGGCTTGCTGGACTAGAAAGGATATCACAAAAGTTGAGATTGGTTAGAATTTGGATTACTATATTACAGTAACATATCGTATTTGATGATATATGTTGCCCTTGGATAAAATATTTATGCGTTGTAATTTTATTTAATTATGGTAGGTCATTTCAATTAAGTTCTCGACAGGCAAGGTCTTATGTGCTTGTTGTATGTCATTTTAGGTACCTGGGTGGTGTCGCTGATTGTCAGTACTAGCTAACTATTGAGTATTATACGATTTGGATGATAGAACAAGTAGTACGGTTTATTGTGGAATATATATTAACTATATTGTTATTTTTATATTTTCATTTGACATACAATGCATAATTTATAAGCTAACATTTTCTTTATAATGGGAAAATACCTTAATATCAACCTAATATTATCCTTTGTTTTCTGGCTATTGCAGTGTCGAGGAGTTGAGGGAGATCCTAAACAATCAGGATGCGTATCAAGCATTTTTTCAATCACTTGATCAAGTGAAAACTCAAACCAGTGTATGTCTGTGCTTATGCTATGTTGCATGTCAGGCATCCCTTACTTGCACCTTTCCCTGTGTAAATACTAAAAATTCCAATTTTCTTGACTTTAATATTTTATGGCAATAGTTTACGTTTGATCAATAACTAACATTGTCTTTCTGGAGATTCAGCTACGTGATAAACTACGGAAAGATAACCTGCAACTTGCTAGTAAGTGTGATATTTTCCTTATTATATTCTACCATTTACATATCCAGCATCATTCCCCAAATTGATGCTTGTATTTGTAGAGGAGAATTTAGAAAAGGAGCCCCGGTTAATGGAGCTTCGTAACCAGGTAGTAATATTCAAATATGTTCTACATTATATGTGGTGGTTGAAATTTGAAATGAATTCACATTTTATGTTTTGTAGTGTATGATTATTCGAACTACTGAACTTGCTGCTGCTCGAGAGAAGTTGAATGAGTTGGACAGACGAACGGAGGAAACCTTGAGGTTTTATTCTCCTCCATGTCTACTCCAGAAGTTGCATGGTAAGTGGATAATCTGGTTTTATATGTTTGGTACGTCAGAGCGTGTCAGACATCCTTGGTTTGTGTTTTGGGTGGTGTTCCAAGAAGGCATGGATTGGGACTTTAAAAGTTCTTTGAAGTGTACATAGATTTACATAAATTTGTGTCTTTAATTTCTTAATTTGACTGTTTGAGCATAAGTCAAACATATTTAGGGTGTATTTGGAATTACATTGTGATAATCAGATTTTCTAAAATCTGGTTGAATATCAGAATTAATTCTGAAACATACTCTAACCATACTACAAAGATTTTAAGTTTTTAGATGTAAAATGTAAATCCTATTTATTCTTGACTTTGGAAATCAAAACTTGATTATAAAAATGTAGTTCCAACAAACCCTTAACTAGGAGAAGGTAATACGATGATTGATGTGTGAATAGGTGAGACAGTTCGTGTAAGACCTGACCCATCATTTCTCTTTTACCACGTTGAGCCAACTTCATGTATTACCTTTGTGCCATATACAGTTAGTTGTACAGAGAAAGTGAAACAAAACAGGATGTAAATGTATTGCCATAGGCTTGTGGTATTCTTCCTTTCATAATCTTAAATAGGTTTTCCATGTCCTTGCAAGAGGGAATCTATTCGGCTGATAACTTGCCAACCATATATTAGCTATGAAAGTTGCAATTCCATAATTTAATGATTTAAAAGTTGACATTCAAGTTGATGTTTGACCTGAGGACAAATTCATTAAAAAGGATAAATATGGAAATTACTGCTCTTGGATTCCTAGATCTTGAGAAAGATGGTTATATTTTTCCACATTTTGCTGATAGTCGCGTTGTTTGCTCAGACTTAATGGAGAAAACAGACAAGGAAACTGAATCCTTGCAAAGGCAATTTCTTGCTGGTGATATCGATATGGAAACTTTCACCCAGAGGTACAACAACCTTCGCACATTGTACCACAAGAGGTCTCTCATCCATCTTTCTGCCAGGACCTCAGTTTGATCCTTGTCAGGTTATTGCTTTCAGCTTAGTCGGGTCTGGACTCGACTAAACTCAACTCTATCTGTTTGTTGTGCATTATCTTTTCGAACATTATGTATGTAAATAAGTTGGCGCTGTGGTCATGCTGTTTTTGGAGTGTGGTTTGATAGAACAGGAAAATTGTTTATATCTTATATAAACTTGAAATCTTGCAATTTGCAACAAACCCCAAGGCAACGCATTTTAGGATGAGCTATGTTTCAGTGCATCCTTTTGGTTTCCAAAGGGAATTTCTCATAAATTGTTTCAGATGAAATCTTTGATATTTATTCACGACGTTATTGTAGAATTTCGTGCTCTTATGTATATATATTTTTAAAAAAATTATATATGCATACAAGATAGATTTTCATGTATTGCACATATATATTAAAATAAATAGGAGATCATACCCAAAGTTTTCTAAAACCTTTATGAAGATCTAGAGTTGCGTTTCCTGATAAATTGTCTGTCGATTCGCCTCCAAGTGTTCACCGAACTCCAAACAAGATTAGAGAGAAAGAAGCTAGTCAATCAATCTTAAAGTAAAACTTAGAATCTAGCTAATAACTCATCTAAAGCTCGCTAAGAATTTAATCTCCAAAAGTTTGAATAATTAAGAGAAATTCGGATGGATTAGTATGGTGGTTAGGAAGAGAGATATTATGCATTAATTAAAACAAATAATTAGATGAGACCTATTTATATACTCTCTAAACACATACATTATGGGCTACCTACTAACCCATGATTTCTTACTTTTCTCTCTCTAAAAATAATCACAATTTGATATATAATCATCTTCATCCACGTTTAACTATAATTAGAAACTCGTGATTAACACCTTCTCTTAATTAATTTTGGCAGAAATCGTAGCCAACGGTCGACCGAAATTTCCATGAGGTCGACCGAATGGTTGAGTCTTTGACAAGTTCGGTCTACCGTATGCTAGACGGTCGACCGAATCTCCTCAGGAAAATTTCTGGAAATTTACGGTCAAACCACATCTTACTCCGGTCAATCGTTCCCACTACCAAGATACGTCCTGGAAATTTTCAGTCGACCGTGTCCTTACGCTCGGTCGACCATTATCTTTTAATAGGACTGTAAACGGGTCGGGTAATACTCGTGTAAAATTTCATACTTATTTACAATTTTTATACCCATTGGGTAAACGGGTCGTACCCATATACCCGTTTACCGGTTATTAATATATATTATTATATTCTAAATACTTAATAAACAAAATTACAACAGAAATCCAAAGGGCAAATCTAACTCTAACGCCTCTTCTCTGCCCAATCCAAGACGGCAAGACCCCTCCTCTCCCGACTCCTGAACTCCGCCTCCTCTTCTTCCGGCCTTGCCTCTGCCGTCGGCCTCGCCTTTTCGTCGTCGCATCTTCCACCGGTGCACCTTCACCTGGCGCATCTTCCAGCGACCTTGCCTTCGCCGCCGGCCTTGCCTCCTCTCCGTCGCATCTTCCGCCGGCTGGTGAGCTCCAACATGCATGACCATCTTCCTTCTTCCTTATTTCCTCAACTCAACGATTTCCAATTTCAATTCCACCATTCGTCAACTTGTTTTGCAAACCAATCATCTATAACCTCATCCAATAACCATCTCAAAGTTCCCAAGCAGCACTCATTCCCAATTCCCAAATAAATAACATCTGAAATTCATGTTTATTGGTGCAACTATATGTTTGGTCTGGAATTCAGATTCTGTCTTTAACTTCATACAACTTATTTCAATTATATTCCTTTTTTTCTTGTTTATCAGACACTTTGTATGGACTACATTTGTAGTTGACCTCGCCATTTATTTAAGAGAGATACAAAAAGGCATGCATTCTACGGTCTTAGATTTTTTATCATGTTGTGCACACTAGTGCAGAATGCTCAATAGACGTCACCGAATAGACGTCGGATGTTTGGACATCCGATGTCTATAGGCGTCGGATGTTTGGACATCCGATGTCTATAGGTTTGTATAAAAGACGGGTTTTTAGTATAACCGACGTCTATACCGACATCCTAAAAGAAGAAAATATTTTTTGTTTATTTTTTTGGATTTATTTCGTATAAGAATTTAGGTGGATTTAGTTTGTATAAGAATTAATACAATTTTTTGGAATTTATTTCGTGGAAGAATTAACACAATTTTTTAGGATTTATTTCGTGGAAGAATTAACGTAATTTTTTGAGATTTATTTTGTATAAGAATTAACACAATTTTTAGGATTTTTTTTGTATAAGAATAATGTGGATTTAAAAATAGTTACATCAATGTAACTATTGATTGACATCATTTCATGCTCATATTTGTATCTTATATCCATTATATTACACCTAAGCAATGCTACGTGACGAGTTTTATGTTTAGTTTTCAGGAATAAAGAGGTTTGAAGATAAGAGCCATGAAAGGATCCAAAAGTAGGAAAAATGACTTAATTGTGAGACATGGGGACTAAAATGCAAGGGAGAAGGACCTGATCGTAAGACCAAAGGACCTAAGACCAAAATAGAATACTCCACACCATCATGGGGAGTATTTTACCAATTCGATTCGAGTCGGAGCTCCAACAAGTCAAGTAACCGCATCAAAGACCAACAATACCAGAAAAAAGCCCAAATTCCAACGCGATCCGAAGTTTTTGGACCGCTAATTGGCGGTCCATATTACTCAGGATCCGCCCAAATTTCTCCTGGACTTGTATTAATGTTCGTTTAGGCTATTTTTGGTATTGGTTTAGTCCCACATCGGGGGATTGTCCCCGATTAGCTTTTTCCATGCTTATAAATAGAACTCTTCACCTTCCATTGTAATCACTCATTGCTTGGTGGCATTCTCTCTACTAAGGAGTGAGCCTTGAAGCAAAACCTCAAGGTGGAGAAGAATGCTACCTTCAATGTGAGTCATTTGTTAATAAAATAATTCTTTTAGTTTCTTTTAATCTTGTCTTTTAATTTGTGCATGTTTGTTTATTCCTTTCCTTTTATGCTTCTTTATTTCTTGCTTGATTAGTATAGTTTTATTTCAGTAGAATGCTTCATTTTGTTAGAGTAGTTAGTTTAAATATGTGTGAGTAGTTTCATCCCCTTTGGGGGTGGAGTAGGTGTGTGTACATGTTATGTATATGGTTTGAATGCTTAATATGAATGTTTTGTGTTGATATTAGTATGCTTGCTTGAATTATTAAGAACCTTACTTGATGGTTTCTGCCATAGCTGAGGTACATTCCATGCTTGTCTAAGTGTCTTAATAACAACCTTGCATTGCTCATATTATGCACATAAGTTAGTGTTGTAATGATAGGTCTTGTCATAGTTAGGTACTTCTTATGCATTAACAACACTAACTACTTGAGCTTCTTGTATGCATTTCATATCTCACTTATTTCATGTGCACACACACACTCCACCCCTTACGGGTTTTCCTTCCTGTGATTTTATCTTTTGCATTAGTTGATTAGCTTATTTGTTTTTAGCTTGTTTGTTTACTAGTTTAGCATTGTAGTGTAGTTTAGTGTAATACATCCTTCTTCCTTTTCTTTACCTCTCGCCTTCGCACAAACCAAGTGTCGACACACCTCCCAGTGGACGACCAGTATTTGCCACCGCTTCAACGCGGCCGTGCACTTGCGGTTAATATAAAACGATCAATCAAGTTTTTGGCGCCGTTGCCGGGGAGGTGCTCTGTCCAGACCTTGGTTTGGACGATTTGAGGGGTTTTTGATTTTTTGTTTCCAGTTTTTCTTAGTTTCAGGGAACCATCGGATCAAGGGGAGGCTACTGGACAAGTTTGAGGACCATAAGCTCCAAAAGGACCGCCAATCAGCGGTTGGAGACCGCCAATTGGCGGCCAGGTGAGGGTTTCCTGCTTCAAAATTTGTTCTGGTAGTTAGTGCTGTAATTTGTGTTATCTGGGAGCCATATTTTGCATGCTGTGACTTCTCTTTTGCTCCCAGATCATTAATCACTCCCCCATTAATCAATTTGGACCATAAAACTCAAAGCAAATGATTAGACTCCTTGCCATTTAGGTCATGCATCATGTGTAGACCTTGCCTGCATTTGTCTTTTCTTTTCTTTACATTTTGTTGTTGATTGCTGGCGTGAGGTACGTGCACCCAAATCTCTCATTCATGCATGTTTCGATCATGCATTAGTTAATAAGGTGTATCAGGACAAGAGTGAGAGAGCGTTTGATTGGAGCGATTGATTGCTAGATCTAGGATTAAATCGCTACTAAGGAGGGGCTGTTCCATAAAAGATAAGGTGGGGGATTTCATCACCCTTTCCTTGGCCCCAAAAATCACTCTTAATTAAAGTCTTAACTAAAAGCAAGTAGACATTGACCCTAGGATTGCGGGCGCACTAGGAGAGTAATCTAGTTGAGACCGTCATGACCTGATTGGCGTTGCCTACCTTGTCGATAGTAGGAGGTACTGGATCTCCGGATCTGGTATCACTTGCTGGGCATTGTGGTCCTCATTGTAGGGAGGTGAGACGTGTCGAGGCTAGTGACCTCGAAGTTAGGCGTCGTCTAGCCTAAGGACCCATTGTCTTACATTGTTTGAGCCGTGCTTGTTAGTTAGGCTTCTTCCTGATCCCTCTACCCACACTAGCTTTAGGGATTCTTCCCTTCTCCTCTGAGTCATCTTCTTCTCACCTACTTCTACGTTTTAGTCTCCTCCCCTTTACACTCTCTAGTAGCGTTTTAGGGTCGAGTCGAGCACTTTTTGCGAGCTTAGCCTCGTGGTGGCGAGAGTGGTCGACTCGCGTGTTTTTCTTGAGATGGATGGTTACATGGGCGACCATCCATATCATTGTTGGGACCATGACGATTCTCGCTGGTACTCCGGACCCATGCAACCTGGGGTGGCTCAGACTAACACCCTGTATGGTTGCGATGATCACAATTGTGTGACTGAGCACTCTTCATATTGGGGTAACATGAGAGAGGCACCGACTGCTAGACCACAATCTAGTTTCGTCGGATCATACACTGGTCATCAAACTGAGACATTGCAAGAAACTTTGGCCTCTTTCATGCGTGCGGCAGACGACATGTTTGTACCGGTGGCTCCAGTAGCCGTACCATGCGACTGTTGTGGGTTGAGTGGTCATGTCACTGGGGAATGTCCTTATGTCCCCCCAGAGCCTGAGTATGAGCATACATTTTCCCAAAATGCTCATTATGACCATTACGCATCCGCGTACAATCCGAGAGTGATGGATTCATGGGGAGACAATTCATATCCAAATTCTTATACTTCATGTTCACCCCAGTATCCTCCTCCCGAATACCCAGAATTCTACCAACACCCCACTCCAAATCATTGGACTCATTCTCAGCCAATCAACACCCAACCCCAAAATTTCCCAAACACTGACTTGGACCTCATCGTTGACCGCATACCTGATTCCTTGAAACAAACTTTCCTTACGTTCATGGAAACCACTCAACAGTCCATACAAAATATGGCACTGCAAGTGAGTCAAATGTCGCAGCAATTACGTGAACGTGAGGAGAGTGACATTTCATGTCAACATGAGGATTGTTCTTTTGATATCGAACCACCACCACATCAACAAATTCAAAACACAACCTTTCAAAGTCAAACTCCTAGTCAGTCTGAGGGACTTGGGGTTTCAATTCACGATCACTTAGTGGAGGATTCGATTCAAATTGAGAATAACTTGGACCAGCTTCATTATGAGTCGGCACAGGATTGTGCCTTATCTTTTTGTCCCGTGGCCCTTGAGCCACATGATCTTCATGTTATGCCTCTTAAGGACTCGCCTCTGGTGGAGCAAGAGCTCCCTAGTACCCTCAATTTCAAACAACCTGATGAGAGTTTGCCTCTAACTATTGTTCCTGATCATCTTGGAAATGATGGAACATCAAACAACTACATTGCTCATGAGGGTATTAGGAGTTCCTTGGAGGATACCTTGGGTATGAGACCCACTTCCTGTTCTCCTGGTGAGTTGGACATGCATAATGAGGTGCTTGACCTCGTTCCGACCCACCAGCCTGTTGGTTGGAGAGATTGGATTGATGATCATAACTTCAGTTCCGCAACGGGAGAGATTCTTCTTCCGTTGCCCCTTATTTCCCAAACTCTCGAGTGGTTCAAGCTCTTTCAGTTTGATCCTTTGAATGAGACGCCTTTGCGTCCAATTCATGAACCTCTCATTTCATCTGGTGCTCTTTGTGAAGGGGGCCCACGCATGCGTATTCTGGCCCCGCGTGGTGTCTTGTTCCCTTTCCAAGTGCATTGACCCACTCTTGTGGTTCCCATTTGATGTCTTTTGACAAATGAAGATGGGAACTTATGTTTGTACATAGTTATTAACAAAAGTACAATAAAAGACTACTTCAGTGAGCATCGATTGTTGTGGGCTCCAACCCTTGTGTATTTGGGCCCCAGTTCTTTCACGTATTTGTATCCCTTCTTTAGCATCTCACAGGTTTTGAGGAAATTCGGGTTGTTTCCATCAACATGACCGTGAACTTCCCTTTGTACTTCCGTTGGTGAGATCTTTCCTCTTTCATGCAAAATTTCATGTAGTATCTTGCTTGCATTCATTGAGGACAATGCATGAAGTAGGTGTGGGGGGGTGTTTTACGTGTGTACATAGTCGAGTCTTTTCTTTTGATTTTGTTTTCTTTTGTTTGCATTGTTAGGGCCATGTTAGTGTGCTGCATTTAATATCGATATATCTGCTTGCTATGATCCTTGGGTGACTTGTCTTCTTTTGCTTGCCTTGTGCTTTAAAATTTTCACATTTCTTTCAAAATCTTCATGTGTTTGCGAAAGAAAATGTTTTGTCGGTTTTGCGTGTGTTTAGCATGTGCAAAACCGTTGAGAGTAAAAGTAAAAAGAAAGCTCCCAAAAATTGTCTTGAACTTGATGCATTAGGATATCTAGTATTGTGGCTTTAGGTTTTATCGAGTCGTTAGGATGCACCCCAATTTTCCCTTGGGGGTGAGTAATCATAGGGTTTCAGTGCTCAAACATTCAAAGAAGTCCACCCTGAACCTAGTGAGTCAATAATTCGTGTTTGTTAATTTAGGAAGTTTGTTGTAGTCAAGGACCCTTTAAATCTTGTTGTGAGACATTAAGTGTAGGGGTTTTGGTTCATGTGTAGATAAGAAATAAGTGGGTAGGTGTTCTCTCTTCTCGCACAGCTCCTATCACTCGGGAAAGTAGGTCTGAGGGGACTTTGTGCCTGGTGCTTTCGAGTCATCTGACTTGGGATGCGCCGACCGAACTCCCGTTACACGGGTGGTAGGGATTGCCCTATGTGGAGATTTGGGGAAAGGTTTACGTGATAGTGTAAGTCCTCATGGGCAATGATGCACGAAACCTGACCCTGGGAGAATGAAGCGCCAACTAATAAAAAGAAAAGAAGAAAAACAAAAAAAATGATGAGAAAAGAAACAAAAAAATGGTAATGCAAATAAGAACCTTAATGGACTTTACACTTTGTATCACTTGAGGATGTTGAGGTTGTCCATGTCTTTCACTTAATTCCTTATTTAACTTGCACGAATGGTTCATTAGGCTAGGTGTGGACTTATTACCTATATAGAGTCGGCCCGTAGGATTACCGTGTCCAATGATCGACAAAATATTTCCAACGAGTCGAGAGTCTAGATTGAATAATGCATCTTGTTCGGATTTTGTGGGTATATCCGCTGAAAACCCTCAGGAGATAACACTCCTCCTCCTTGGCAACAAGGAGGTTTAACGGCTTGTTGCACGTGCTAAGTGCAACCGTGATTCCTACGAAAGTGAGTTAGGATTTCTGGTTTCTCGTTTGCTTTTCTCTTTGTTTGTTTTGCTCGGGACTAGCAAAAACTTAGGTGTGGGGGTATTTGATTGACATCATTTCATGGTCATATTTGTATCTTATATCCATTATATTACACCTAAGCAATTCTACGTGACGAGTTTTATGTTTAGTTTTCAGGAATAAAGAGGTTTGAAGAGAAGAGCCATGAAAGGATCCAAAAGCAGGAAAAAAGACTTAATTGTGAGACCTGGGGACTAAGATGCAAGGGAGAAGGACCTGATCGTAAGACCGAAGGACCAAAGAGCAAAACAGAATACTCCACACCATCATGGGGAGTATTTTACCAATTCGATTCGGGTCGGAGCTCCAACAAGTCAAGTAACCGCATAAAAGACCAACAATACCAGAAAGAAAAGCCCACAACAAATTCCAACGCGATCCGAAGTTTTTGGACCGCCAATTGGCTGTCCATATTACTCAGGATCCGCCCAAATTTCTCTTGGACTTGTATTAATGTTCGTTTAGGCTATTTTTGGTATTGGTTTAGTCCCACATCGGGGGATTGTCCCCGATTAGCTTTTTCCATGCTTATAAATAGAACTCTTCACCTTCCATTGTCATCACCCATTGCTTGGTGACATTCTCTCTACTAAGTAGTGAGCCTTGAATCAAAATCTCAAGGTGGAGAAGAATGCTACCTTCAATGTGAGTCATTTGTTAATAAAATAATTCTTCTAGTTTCATTTAATCTTGTCTTTTAATTTGTGCATGTTTGTTTAGTCCTTCCTTTCCTTTTATGCTTCTTTATTTCTTGCTTGATTAGTGTAGTTTTATTTCAGTAGAATGCTTCATTTTGTTAGAGTAGTTAGTTTAAATATGTGTGAGTAGTTTCATCCCCTTTGGGGGTGGAGTAGGTGTTTGTACATGTTGTGTAGATGGTTTGAATGCTTAATATGAATGTTTTGTGTTGATATTAGTATGCTTGCTTGAATTATTAAGAACCTTACTTGATGGTTTCTGCTATAGCTTAGGTACATTCCATGCTTGTCTAAGTGTCTTAATAACAACCTTGCATTGCTCATATTATGCACATAAGTGAGTGTTGTACTTCTTATGCAATAAGACCTAACATTACATGTAATGATAGGTCTTGCCATGGTTAGGTACTTCTTATGCATTAACAACACTAACTACTTGAGCTTTTTGTATGCATTTCATATCACACTTATTTCATGTGCACACACACAAACTCCACCCCTTAGGGGTTTTCCTTCCTGTGATTTTAAACTTAGGAGAATGAAAAGTGCAGTCATGTCAATTTAGTTTTGAGTTTTGGTGGGGGAAGTGTCGGAGAGAGACAATTCGAGAGGGAGAAAAGAGAGAGAGATGAGAGTGAGAAAAAGAGAGATGAGAGTGAGAGATCGAGAGATGTGAGAGAGTAGAGAGAGATAGAGAATTCGAGAGGGAGAGGAGAGAGATAATTCGAGTGTTAGAAGAGTGAATATGAGAGGGAGATGAGAGAGATAATTCGAGTGTGAGAAGAGTGAATATGAGAGGGAGATGAGAGAGATAATTCGAGTGTGAGAAGAGTGAATATGAGAGGGAGATGAGAGTGATAATTCGAGTGTGAGAAGAGAGAATAACAGAGAGAGAACAAGAGAGAGATGAGAGAGGACAGAGAGAGAGTGACAGAGAGAGAGAGAGAGAGAGAGAGAGAGGAGAGAGTGAGAGAGAGTGAGAGAGAGAGGGGAGAGAGGGAGAGGGAGAAGATTGAGAGGGTGTGTTTGTAAAAGAAATATTTGTTTTGTGTTTTTGTATTTAATATCAAGGGTAATTCAATTTCACGTGGATAGTTTGTAAATTTTCTAATATAAAAATCAACGAAGTGGGACCCACAGACGGACCAGGTGCATGCAAGCAATTAAACTGAAAATGTAACATCCCGATACAGCGGAAAATTTTAAAATTTCATAATTAAGACAAAGTGTACAATAATCAAAGGCGGGACTGTTACTTCTCATAAACAAATAGCGGTGCACCAGAATACATCAGAGTTTGCCAAAATGAATACATGATTACAACAAAGCGACAAAGGAAGATAAACGTAATCATGTTGACCTCAGTGGTCCGACTAGAGGATCCAACTCCAAATGCGCGCGCCCGCCGATCACCACCCCACTGGACCTACTGCGGTCCTGAAAAAGATGCAACAACAATGCCTGAGTTTCCAGAAGGAAACCCCGTATGCCAACTCACCTATGTGCATGCATTACACAAATGAAGCTATCATACTAGTAGCGTGTCATGGCATCGACAAAAATGGAAAACAATTCCCCCGAAGGGTAAAACAGGACATCAGTCCGACAGTCAACAACGAGTCTCCCGAGGAGACCTACTGCAAGCACATGCAGCCTTACAGCACGCGACGTCGCACCCCCCACACGCGGCTACACTACTCAAGGGTTCAACAGGGAGCCTCTGTCACGCCTGCGCGCCGATAGAATACAGATCTGCAAATCTCAGTGGTCGGAGCCACAGGGACCAACGGGGCCGTCGCCCGGAAGGTATAACAAAATCATCTCGATAGGTGCCCAGTCGAGGAAATCAACATAGCCGGCAGAGCCTCGGCCCAACAATCATCATCGTCGGCACAACCTCGGCGGCATCACCGGCACAACATCGGTGGTCTATCACAACGTCCGGCACAACATCGGACGGGTCCAGACCGAAGTCTGCCAGGTCATCAGGCTCCACGAGCCGCAAACACCAACCGCGCCGCTATAAAAGCAGAGCAGCGACCTCCGTAGCCCGAAGGCCGGTAGTCACGTCACCCAACGCCAGTTGCGTGCCCGCACGAACATCAACACTGGGATCCGCGATCCCTCGGGCCTGCTATACTACAAAGTGCCCAACCATCCATCTCAAGTCACGGTCCATACACGGAGGTGACGCGTCCCGAACACCCACACTCTTCCCAACGGCGGTCCCTGGGCAGGCACGCATCACGCGCCCACCGTTACCTCCCGGCTCACGCACAAGGCGAGGACACGGGTTTCCGTGGACAAAGTTGGCGTTCAAAATGGGAACCAGGAATTCTGTTCTGGGCCCAAACGGTCGACCGGAAGAGGTGATTCGGTCGACCGTTTCAAGAAAGGAATCGGTCGACCGTTCGCCTAACACGGTCTACCGTTGCGCTCAAAACACAATCCCCCAACGGTCTACCAAAGGTCTAAAACCGGTCGACTGAACGAGGTCAAAATCTAGAGTCTGGTCAACATTGAAATCCAAACTATCGGTCGACCGACTCAGGGGTCTCGGTCGACCGAAAACTAACAGTACCTCTTTTACAACATTTTAATCCATCGGTCGACTGACTCAGGGGTCTCAGTCGACCGATAACAGTTAGGGTCAACCTACATTTCTACGTCATATAACGGTCGACCGAACACAAGTCTACGTCTGAACAACATGCAATATAAACCAATAAACTTAAGTTCCGGTCGACCGAACACAAGACCCCGGTCGACCGAAACACAACAGGCAGGCAAAACTATATGCATTCGGTCGACCGCCCGAAGGGTCCGGTCGACCGTTGGTCGTCTCCTACCTCGCGTTAGCCGAGGTTTTCACGGAAAAACACGTCGGAGAGGTCTCTGACCTCCTCGTCCGACCAACACAACCCTCCCACGAGGGTTAGGAACCACAAAACCACACTATCAAGTCGACATACCTTTCACCCGCGTGAAGTCGACGGTGCCGGAGCTCCTACGCCTCGCCTCCGGTAGACTTCGATCACGCGCCGCACCTCTCCCGCACGATCACCTTCCTCACCCGACGCCTCCGCAGCTGCTCCACCAACACGCACGCAACAACAAAGGAAAGGAAGGAGTGAGGGAAAGGAAGGAGAAGAAAAAAGGAAGAAGAAAAGAACGGCAACCCTTAAAACCCATCTCCTCGCTACAGTGCACGCCACACTACACCTCTCACCCATCACCAGGCCACTGTAGCACGCCTCTTCCCCAACCAACTTCCCATGCAAACCCCCTTCTAATCCATGATTAACCCTAAACAAGGGTTAGGGTTCTAACAGAAAATGTAGTTGCACCCAAGCAAATACCCGAAACTCGAGTGCTTATACCCAATTATGCATTCTCACATGTACACGCTAAGTTTATTCGTTCGTGTATTGGATGTATAAAATGAGCTTCCACCTAACATCTGCACTTTTGCATGTGACATTATATGCTGTGATTGATCTGCGACAGTGGAGGGAAGGCTAATTTAACAATTCTAAGGTCATTTTTATGCACTTAAAAAGTTATAGAAAGTGGATTATATAGTCGCAGGATAAACAAACAGAATCAACTTCAATTTAGATTTCCATTGACCAAAAGTGTAATGTTTGTGGGAAAATTAAAAAAATTCAATTGATGCAACCATGATATATATATATATATTGTTCGTGAAATTGTAGAATATAATTATATAAATATTTCTGTCAATTTAAGAATATGTTATGCATTTGACTTTGTACAATGGGAATTTTATATTTCAATTTGAATGTAAAATATAGCAAACATTAAGGTAAAATATTTGATTTCATCAGTTTGATCGCTTAGATATTAAAATGTCACAACCACATTTCTTAAATATCCATCTTAAAATTTTGGATATCTAATATTTTACAGCATCTCTATCGATAATTTGTTTTTTTATAACGTATATATCATTATGTTTTGTAATTTTGTGATATAAATTTGATGCCAGTAAGGTATGATATCAACCTAAGTCAAACGTGAATTTAAACCTAATTCTATGATAAAGTTAGGATAGAGGTGTTCTCATAAAAAATTGCAAAAGGTGAAAATGATAATAGCGAATTTAAAACTAACAAGTCAATAATGGAATTGACCGTGGAGGGAGACAAGGGCAAACGTAAACTAAAAATCTGTGTGGAGAGCGCCACGTACGAGATACCAAACACGCTGATTGACAATCGGTTTGCTCTTAATGTACGCAAGCGCTTCGCCCAACCATCACAACGGGGATCAATCCCCCATCTATATATATTCAAACCTTGCATACGGGTAGAAGCATACAACATTAATAATGTTTGCTTGGAGGTGCTTGGAAATGTTGAGTTAGATATGACGATAGGTATAGCCTCAAATCTCATAGAGTTCATCATCATTGATGTACCTTGGATGGGAGACCATGGATTCACTCGCATCATGCAATGGTTTCAACCATGCACCGAAAATTGAAGTTCATACATAATAAAATGGTCAACCCATAAATGAAGAGAAAAATGTAGGAATGATCATAAACCTGAATAGAGGAGATTCAAAATATAACCAGTAGCTAGACCAACACAACTTCTACGAATGTAAAAATACGATGCCATCTCGATAACAATCACCTATGTGACAAAAACATAATTGAGCAGCTAATTATGATAAAAAATTCCAGTACTATTAAAATGGGAACATGGACAAGTTGATACTTAGTAGTTGAACCTCTAGACCCTAAGAGCATCATTAATTATGACTCAGATGACCTAGGTCATTCATTTTCTCTCTTCTTTTTCTCCTCCAAATGACCTACCACGTCATCATGACCCAACCTTCTCTTTCTCCTTGACTATTCACCCCTTAACTATAACCTATGTCATCCCACATTCAAAATATTAACCCCTAATTATTAGAACAAGTAAAATGATTTATGGACGTCGAGCGTCACGGACGCTTGAGGACGTGGATATTTATTAGTGTTTTCTTTCCACGTCAACAATTTCCACGTAATTTTGGAATCATATATTTTGCTGGACGGTTACGGTTATTGTACAAATGAAGCCCACTCATCACGTCCCGGGATATGATGTTGTCTTTCAAATCTCGCAAAGATTGCGCAGAGAGAATCCTGAACTGGATTTGCCTCCTTATATACTACTTTGCAGAGACAATCCTAAACAGTTACTGTGCAAATGAAACTCACCCATTACGTCCCGGGATATTGGTGATGTCTTTGAAACTCGCAAAGATTGCCCTGAACTGAATTTGCCTCCTTATATTGATATTTCTTCCCTCAGTTCTTCCTTCCCTTTTTAGTGCGGTTTCGAAGAACTTTCCTTATTCTACGCCAAAGATGATGGGAACTGTTCCTCACGTTGATCAACAGAATGATAAAGAGACATGTTCTTCTTGTACGCCATACGTGGGAATGGAGTTTAAATCATTTGAAGAGATTCGTGATCTTTATACATCCTTTGCGGATATTAATTGTTTCAGCACCAAAATTAGACATTCTCTATGTGCATGGCGTTATTAACAGGTGCACGTTGACCTATTCCAAGGAGGGTGCTCCACCCCATAACCAGGGGGTGGGTGAAGTCCATTCACGTCTTTCCATGCGTGTTTACTCTCTTGCGCGTATTATGGTTGCTGGTAACCCAGTAAAGGGTTATGTTCTCACGGATGTGTGTTTCGAACATAATAATGAAATGTTGGATGTTCGTCAACTTCATTTTCTTCGCGGAAAATGTGAGATTTCAGAGGCAAAGAAAGCTCGAATTGCCACGAATGATGCAATTGGAATTTCAGCTTCTAAGACCATGGAAGTGTTTGTTGTCGAAGCGGGCAGTCATGAAAATGGCATGTTCATTGATAGAGACGTTAGGTAACCATGAATATAACCCTAATGAACTTCAAAGACTTGCCATGATATTTCCAGTTGTCTAGAATCATATTGCAATGGTTTCGCCATATAAGTTGTTGTTCTGGAATGGGTTGATTCTAGAAATGTTCTGTAAATAGTTTGTATTCTTTTGGACTATGTATAGTCGTTTTAGGGTTACATTTGCACGTGATCCAGAATTTTTCTAGAATGTGTCAGAGTCCTTCTAGATTTAATTCATACATATTACGATCTTGAAATTGTATGAAATTCTCTGGATTTCTTCTGGAAAATGTTCCTACGATACATTGTTGCATTTGCATTTGCATTTGTTCCATAGTTTACCATAGCCAGGCTATACTTAAGCCATACTAAATTCATACTTCTTTTTTGACTGGAAATCATTTGGATTTAGTCTAGACTTTTCCTGGAATACATCTGGTCGATTTATTGTTGCATTTGCATTTGTTCCAGAGTGTGTATATTCAGAGTGATGCCAGACTTACTCCATACTAAATTCATACTTCTTTTTGTCTGCAAATCATCTGGAAATTGTATGGACTTTTCATGTAATATGTATGGTCGATATAGTGTTTCATATGCATTTGTTGCAAAGTGTTTTCAGAGTGATGTCAGCCTTTTTCAAAACTAAATTCATACTTCTTTCTGTGTGGAAATCATCTGGAATTTGTATGAACTTCTTCTGGAATATGTTTAGTTGATATAGTGTTTCATATGCATTTGTTCCAAAGTGTGTCCAGAGTGATTCAACATTTATTCCATACTAAATTCATACTTCTTTTTTGTCTGGAAATCATCTGGAATTTGTATGGACTTCTTCTGCAATATGTCTGGTCGAGATAGTGTACATATGCATTTCACCCAGAATTTGTCGAGAATGATTCCAGGATGTATCCTGAATCATTTTATATGTGTTTTCACACGCTAATGCATTTGTTCCATAGTTTATCCATCGTTAGGCCAGACTTAACCAGACTAAATTCATACTTCTTTTTTTACTGGAAATCATTTGGATTTAGTCTGGACTTTTTGTGGAATATGTATGGAAGATATAGTGTTTCATATGAATTTGTCCCAAAGTATTTCCAGAGTAATGCCAGACTTTTTCCAAACTAAATTCATTCTTCTTTTTGTCTGGAAATCATGTGGAATTTGTATGGACTTCTTCTGAAATATGACTGGTCTATATAGTGTTGCATATGCATTTGTTCCAGAGTGTGTCCAGAGTGATTCCAGATTAAATTGATACTTCTTTTTGTATGGAAATCATCTGGAATTTGTATGGACTTCTTCTGGAATATGTCTTCTCGAGATAGTGTTACATATGCATTAGGTCCAGAGTTTGTCCATAATGATTCCAGGATGTATCCTGAAACATTTTATATGTGTTTTGACACGCTAATGCATGGTTTTTATACATATCACAGGAATGTTTTGAACAAAGTTCATAACACAAAGCTTGGACCAGGAGATGCACAAGCTCTCCAGAACCATTTTACCAAGATGCAGTCGTTGGAGCCAAATTTCTTTTATGTTATGGATATAGACGACAATTGTCGTTTGAGAAATGTTTTTTGGGCTGATTCTCATTCTCATGCAGCCTATGATTGTTTTGGAGATGTTATTTTGCTTCCACACGACATATCTTACCAACAAATATAATATGTCATTTGCTACATTTGCTGGTGTGAACCACCATTTCGAATATGTTCTTCTAGGTTGTGCATTATTGGCATGCGAGACTACCGATAATTATATTTGGTTGTTTCAGACATTGCTTACTTGCATGGGTGGTATGTAATTTATTCACTCAACCCAACTTTTTTTTGAACATTACGATTTCAACGTATTTAATAACTTAAGTGTATAGGAACGCCCCACCAACCATCATAACCGATCAGTGTCAAGCCATTACGGGCATTGTTCGTAATGTCTTCCCAGATTCGAGGCATAGATTTTGTATTTGGCACATCATGAGCAAAACTCCTTTCAAGCTACCTATGCCCAACAAATCTCTAATTCTATCTCGATTGAAGGAGTTGGTTTATGATATAGATGATGAGTCTGTATTTGAGACAAGAAGGCTGGAATTCACTGAAGAATTTTCCTTACATAATAATTCTTGGCTGCAATCCATCTACGACATTCGTCAATACTGGGTGTCTTCCTTTGTTGGAGGGTTTTACTGGTATGTCTTCTACCTAGAGGAGTGAAAGCATGAATGTTTTTTTGACAAGTATCTCACTTCGAAGACCACATTGAAGTTGTTCGTACAACAATATGCATATGCTTTGCGTCACAAGTACGAGGAGGCACAGTCTGATTTTGATTCTCGTCAAAAGAGTCCTCAACTAATTTCCCAATTACCATTCGAGAAGCAATTGTCACAGTTGTACACAATTGGTGCATTCAAAAGATTTCAGCGTCAAATTGGTAGGATCTTGTATTGTGATATTATGCAATGTGAAAACAGGAACGATGTTCTTTATATTTCTGGTCGAGAACGTGTACACACTTTGACTACTCTCCTGATTTCAAGGAGAAGAGGTATGAAATCCAGTACTCACCGGTTGAGCATATTATTTCTTGTACTTGTCGTCAGTTTGAGCACGAAGGAATTCTATGTTGCCATGCTTTAGCTGTTCTCAATCGATTCAATGTTTCCCCAATTCCATCGTCATACATACTTCGTCGTTGGAGGAAGGACGTCAGACATAGCTATGAAACTCCCACTCCACGTGATAAAACAAAGTTGAAAATGGATGGAAATGCTAGATTTGATGAGATTGTAGGTCGATGTGTGTCATTGGCTGAGGAAACATTTATGTCTCACAAAAGATATAAAGCATTGTTGCTCTATGCACTCGTCTCACACCAGTTGGTCTACTAAATTGCCGACTGAGAATATGATCAAGTGTTGAATCCTTTTCCAGTTTGCAAAAAAAGGGCAGCTACCTTTGAATCGAAGAGTTTCTAAGCAAGAGAAAATCTCGAAGTCTATTGTCAAGAAGAGTTCTAAAGATAAAGGCAAGGCCAAATGGAAGGTTGATTCCCTAATTCATATAATTCTGCGTCCAGAGGATCCAGGTTATTCTGATTGGGATATGAGAGTTTATAATCCAAATTCCAATTCTGAAATGTAATCACTTTCTGTTGTTAGTTTCTAATATATTCTATATAATTCTAAAGATTTTTTTGGTTTTTCAATGGTGTTTTAATGTATGTGTTTACATGTTAATCAATTGTCAAACTATTATGCTATTCTTGATGCAATGAACTTTTCAGACCATAGGGAAAGATCCATTTTTCAGATTCTTATAGATCATTTACATACTGTGTCTAGATTTTCCAGACATCATCCATTGAAATGGCTATAATGCCAAACCCTATCTAGAATTTCTGCCCAAACCGTGTCTATATATTCATGTGTTCCAGAGTTGTCTAGTCGTTCGATCTCACTCACCATGAATGCATTTGGAAAGGGTCTCGATGCACATATGTGATCTTGCTTTTTTTCCGGCGGTTACTGCGCATAAGAAGAATAAGTCACGTCCCTGGATCATGTGGATATCCTTGAAATTATTTTAGATCATGGGATATTTTTGGGTCGTGGTGATGACGTCGGTAAACCTCCCAACACAATTCCCCATGACACTTCATTTCCCCATACATTCCAGAGTTGTTCCATAACCTTTCCAGTAATGTGCCAGATCCTATCCAGACATGGTCCATAGTCTTTCCAGAGCATTCCAGATGAAAGCCAAGCTTGTTTTCCAGACTTGTTCCCCAGGGTTTTTTTCCAGACACTATCCAACCCCATTGTAGGCGCCCGTCTGATTGACATCATTTCATGCTTATATTTGTATCTTATATTCATTATCTTACATCTAAGAAATGCTACGTGACGAGTTTTATGTTTGAATTTCAGAAATAAATAGGATTGAAGAGATGAAGCATAAAAGGACCCAAAAGTAGGGAAAAAGGATTGAATTGTGAGACCTGGGGACTGAGATGCAAGGGAGAAGGACCTGAACGTAAGACCGAAGGACCAAACAACAAAACAGAATACTCCACACCATCATGGGGAGTATTTTGGCAATTCAATTCGGGTCGGAGCTCCAATAAACAAAGTATATGCATCAAAGGCCAACAAAAACATCCAGAAAAGCCCACAACAAATTCCAGACGGATCCAGAACCGATAGACCGCCAATTGGCGGTCCGGATCACTACGGATCCGCTAAGACTTCACGGGCACATGTATTAGTGTGTGTTTATTCTATTTCTGGTATATGTTTAGTCCCATACCGGGGTATTGTCCCAGATTACCTTTTTCTATGGCTATAAATAGAACTCTCCCTCCTCTCTTGTAATCCATCTCCTCTCTTGGTGGCCATCTTCTCTACTAAGAGTGAAGCCTTGAAGCAAAACTCTGGTGGAGAAATGGCTACTTGTAATTTGAGTGAGTAATAAAATAAGTTTTGTTAGTCAATTGTTGTTTCCTTTAGTTTTGCAATGATTAGTTAATTTCGTCTCACATTTCTTGCATGTTTCTTTAGTTTTATGCCTTTTAGTTAACTTGTTGTTTAGTCTTCTTATAATTAGTTTAAGCATGTCTTCTTTCCTTAGTATAAATGTTAGTTTAAATATGTGTGAGTAGTTTCATCCCCTTTGGGGGTGGAGTAGATGTGTGTACGTGTTATGTAGATGGTATGAATGCTAGATATTATTGTTTGTGAGAGATATTAGTATGCTTGCTTGAATTAATAAGAACTTTACTTGATGGTTTCTGCCATAGTTAGGTACATTCCATGCTCGTTTATGTTCTTAATAACAAACTTGTCATGCTCATATTAATCACCTAGGTTAGTGTTTTAAATGATAGGTCTTGCCATTAGGTACTTCTTATGCATTAACAAACACTAACTACACTTGAGCTTATTGTATGCATTCACCAAAGTTTTTTCACGTGCACACACACACTCCACCCCTTAGGGGTTTTCCATTCCTGAATTTCATCCTTCCTATTAGTAGTTGCTTAGCTTAGTTTTAGTTCATTTTATACTTCCAGTTCCTTCCTTGTTGTTTACTAGTTTAGTGTAGTGTCGTTTAGTGTAATCAATCTCTTCTTCTCTTTCTTTCCCACTCGCCTTCGAACGAACCAAAAGTCGACACACCTCCCTGTGGATCGACCCGTATTTGCCACCGCTTCAACGCGGTCATGCACTTGCGGTTAATATAAAACGTATCAATCAAGTTTTTGGCGCCGTTGCCGGGGAGGTGCTCTGTCCAGACTTTGGTTTGGACGATTCGAGTGGTTTTTATTTTTTTGTTTTTAGTTTTTATGTGTTTCAGGAATTCTGAGGATCAAGAGGAAGCGACTCGAGGAATTTGAGAGCAAAAGACCCAAAAGTGATCACCAATCAGCAGTCTGGGATCGCCAATTGGCGGCCTGGTGAGCCTCAATCTCTCTCAATTTTGTTCTGGTTGTTGTTTTGTTCATTGTAGTTATCTGGGAGTACTATTTTGCATGCTGTGACTTCTAGTTTGCTCCCAGATTAAAAATCAATCCCCTTTAATCAACTTGGACCATAAAACTCAAAGCAAAATATTAGACTTCTTGCCATCTAGGTCATGCGTCATTTGTAGATGTTGTTGTTGATTGCTGGCATGAGGTACATGCACCCAAATATCTCATTCATGCATGTTTCGATCATGCATTAGTTAGTAAGGTGCATCGGGACAAGAGTGAGTTGAGCGTTTGATTGGAGTGTTGATTGCTAGATTTAAGATCAAAACGCTACTAAGGAGGGGTTGTCCCATAAAAGATAAGGTGGGGGATTTCATCACTCTTTCCTTGGCCCCAAAAGTTACTCTTAATCAAGCCTTAATTCTAAAAGCAAGTAGACATTGACCCTAAGGATTTCGGACGCACTAGGAGAGTAATCTAGTTGAGACTGTCATGGCTTGATCGGCGTTGCCTACCTTTTCGATAGTAGGAGGTACTGGACCTCCGGATCTGGTATCACTTGCTGGGCATTGTGGTCTTCGTTGTAGGGAGGTGAGGCGTGTCGAGGCTAGTGACCTCAAAGTTAGGCGTCGTCTAGCCTAAGGACCCATTGCCTTACATTGTTTGAGCCGTGCTTGCTAGATTAGGCTTCTACCTTCTCCCACTACCCACTCTAGCTCTAGGATTCTTCCCTCCTCATCTGAGTCCTCTCCTCATCTATTTTCTACGAGTAGTCTCCTCCTCTGAGTACACCTTATGTTGTGTGTTTTTAGAGTCGAGTCGAGCATTTTATGTGAAGTTGGGCTCGTTCTGGTGAGAGCGCTCGACTTGAGAGAGTGCATTTTTCTGAGATGGACGGTCTAGGTGATCGGCCATCTCCGCCTCATGCTCCTTTGGAGCATGAGGCCGAGTCATCTCATGGGGACGGGGGAGACCGGGTTCCATACATGGATTACCTCGGTCCGCTCCCACCTCCACGTAGACCTCCTTCTCCTCCTCCTCTAACTCGAGAGGAAGAGGGATTCGGTCAGGATCGAGTTCTTGGTGCACCACCACCGTTAGCTCGACAGGATAGACTGATGACTTTGTGGGAGCGGACCCATCCTGTTTGGGCCACGCAGCCTTCTTGCATAGATCTTCCCCCAGCTCGCGGGGACAACTATGAGCTGAAACCTCAATTTGTGAGCATGCTTCCTACCTTCACTGCCAATAAGGAGGATCCATATATTTTTATACGTGAATTCGAGGAAGTATGCTCCATGTTCAAACTTCAACAGCTTGATGAGGATTCAGTCCGGTTGAGGATGATTTCTTTCGCGTTGAAGGATAATGCGAAGAAATGGATGTACAGCCTCCCAGCGAGCTCTATTCGGTCTTGGGATGACTTTGTGACCGTATTTCTGAAGAGATTTTTCCCTCAAAGGAAAACTCAACAGATACGGCACTAGATACACCAAATGTATCAGACTGAGACCGAATCTTTTCATGCTTTCTTTGAGAGGTTCAAGGACCTTCTCCAGCAGTGCCCTCATCATGGACTTGAGCTATGGCAGCTATACCAGATTGTTTATGAGGGCCTCAACTACAACACCCGCACATTGTTGGAGTCGATGTGTCAGGGTGATTTCCAAATGAAACCCATCAATGAGGCATGTGACACTTTTGAGTTAATGGCTGAACGTACCTTTGAGTGGGACACCATGAGAGAGCCACCAGCCGCCAGGTCTTCTGGTTGGGCTGGATCATATCAAGTTGAGTCAAGTATCGCGTCTGAGGCGAAATTGGCTGCTCTAATGTGTGGGACACCATGCTCTCAACACCATAATTACCAACCTGCTCAGGCCTCATCGTCGGGATATTCCAACCAGACTCCACTACCCCAGCGGGTTGACCCCAAGGACCCTTCTAGTGATCCAACCCTTCAAGCGTTCATGCAGAGCATGCAAAGTACAATCAAAGCTTTGGAAATGCAAGTTAGCCAGTTGGCTCATCAGTTCCATGAACGCGAGAAGGGTCAATTCTCGAGTCAACCTGTGGTAAATCTCAGGGGCCAACCTGCTCATGCTAGGCAGAATGTACACAATGTTGAAAGTGACCCTTCCCAACATGCCAATGTTGTCCATACCTTGAGATCGGGAAGGGTTGTTGACAACAACGTGGAAATGCCTGAAGCCAACCCTGTTGGCGAGACTTCCGAGGAGGGTCTTGAGTCTGTCAAGGAACCTAATTATGAGACTGCTCCTCGTGATTGTTATGTCCCCAAGGCACCATTCCCTCATAGGTTGACTAAAAACGTGATGAGCATTGGGACAAAATCGTTGAGGTACTTAGGCAAGTAAAGGTGAACATCCCGTTGTTGGACGTTGTTCAACAAATGCCACCGTATGTCAAGTTCCTCAAGGACCTTTGCACCATTAAGAGAAGAACAAATGTTCCCAAAAAGGCATTTTTGGCCGCCAATGTGGGCTCGATATTGACACAACCCATGCAAGTCAAATACAAGGACCTAGGTTATCCAACTGTCTCTTGCATGATCGGTAATGTGACAATATCTCAAGCTTTATTGGATTTGGGAGCATCTGTGAACCTCCTGCCCTACTCTGTCTATGTCAACCTTGGAATAGGCGATCTTAAACCAACGGGGACAACCCTCCAGTTGGCTGACATATCCGTCAAGATTCAACGAGGGAGTGTGGACGATGTCCTTATCAAAGTGGGTGAGTTTGTATTTCTAGTTGATTTCATCATCTTGCATACTGAACCCGTGTCCAACCCACAAGGACAAATTCCTGTGATCCTTGGGAGGTCGTTTCTTGCGACATCTAATGCTTTGATCAATTGTCGCAATGGCTTGATGAGGTTGTCTTTTGGAAACCTCACAGCGGATTTCAACATCTTTACTCTTGGTAAGCAACCCGGGCTCTTCGACGATACTGTCGGAGCCAATTTCATCCAGGACACGGATGAGCCCGAGTCATTAGGCATGTTTGACTCACATCGACATATTATTGAGGTGCCTAATGACCAGGTTGCGAGTGAAGAGGATCTTGAGGAATCCGCCAGGGAATCTCTAGGCGAGGAGGCACATCTGGGTTCTTGCTCCTCTTACCCCGTGGCCTTTGAGCCACTTGAAAGTAACTCTTAATCCGACAAGGAACCACCTCTGGTGGAGCTTAAACCGCTCCCCGATAACCTAAAGTACATCTTTTTAGGGGATAATGAGACCTTGCTACTCATTATTGCTTCTGATCTTGCACAAGATCAAGAGGTTGCCCTCAAAAGAGTACTCTTTGAAAACAAAGAGGCGATCGGGTGGTCCTTGAAGGATATCAAGGGAATTAGCCCTGGTATTGTTCAGCATCGGATCCACATGGAAGAGGATTCTAGGCCCCGCAGGGACCCACAATGAAGATTGAATCCTGTACTGAAAGAAGTCGTCCGAAAGGTGGTTCTTAAGTGCTTGGATCATGGCATAATCTATACCATCTCTGATAGTTCATGGGCGAGTCTTGTCCATGTCGTTCCCAAGAAGTCAGGCGTGACGGTTGTTGAGAATGAGCATAATGAGCTTATTCCGACACGCCTGCAAACTGGTTGGCGAGTTTGCGTTGATTATCGCAAGCTCAATGCGGCAACACGGAAAGGTCATTTCCCATTGCCATTCATTGATCAGATGTTGGAAAGGTTGTCCGGACATGAGTATTATTTTTTCTTGATGGATACTCCGGTTACAACCAAATTCCCATCGCCCCCGAGGATCAAGAGAAAACCACATTTACTTGTCCCTTTGGCATGTTTGCCTACCGTCGCATGCCCTTTGGGTTATGTAATGCGCCGGCAACATTTCAAAGGTGTATGATCACCATCTTCTCCGATATGGTAGAGCGTTTCCTTGAAATTTTTATGGACGGCTTTTCCATATTTGGCGCTTCCTTTGATGAGTGCCTTTGTCACTTGAGCCTTGTCCTCAAGCGATGCCGTGAGAAGAACCTCGCTCTCAATTGGGAGAAATGTCACTTCATGGTGAAGCAAGGGATTGTACTTGGACATGTGTTCTCAAGTACGGGAATTGAAGTCGATCCCCCGAAAGTCGGTATTATTGCTAATCTCCCACCGCCACGTAGTGTGAAGGATATCCGCACCTTTTTGGGGCATGCTGGATTCTATCGACGCTTCATTTGGGATTTTAGCAAAATTGCTCGACCTCTCACCGCCTTGTTTGCTAAGGATGCCATTTTTGAGTTCACACAAGATTGCCACCATGCCTTTTTGACCTTGAAGAAAGAGTTGACTTCACCTCCCATAATTAAGGCAGCGGTTTGGACTGAACCCTTTGAGTTAATATGTGATGCATCTGACTTTGCTGTGGGAGCAGTGCTTGGGCAACAATTGGACAAATTGCCTCATGTGATCTACTGTGCCAGTAGAACACTCAATGATGCCCAATTGAACTACACTGTGACCGAGAAGGAATTCTTAGCGATCATATTTGCTTTGGAGAAATTCCGGTCGTACTTGATTGGCTCCCACGTGATTATCTATTCTGATCACACAGCCATCAAGCACCTCATGGCAAAGAAAGATGCAAAATCTCGACTCTTGAGATGGATCTTGTTGTTACAAGAATTCGATCTCGAGATTCGGGACAAAAAAAGGGTGTGAAAATGTTGTAGCAGACCACCGGTCTCGTCTAGAGACGACCAACCCATAGGACCAAATTATTGATGACAAATTTCCTGACGAGCAGTTGTTCACGATCGAAGATAACCCTTGGTTTGCCGACATCGTGAACTACCTCGTGACCGAGCAACTTCCTGTGGGTTGGTCAAAATCTGACCAAACCAAATTTAGATCTTATGTCAGATTCTTTCACTGGGACGACCCCTACCTATTAAAATACTGCTCTGACCAAATTTTCAAGCGGTGCGTCCCAGATATCGAGTTCCAAAGTGTGCTCCATTTCTGCCACTCTAAGGCATGTGGAGGACACTTTGGAGCAAAGAAAACTGCCGCCAAGGTGCTCCAATCTGGATTCTACTGGCCTTCTCTTTTCAAAGATGCTTACGACTTTTGTAAGCAATGTGATAGGTGCCAGCGCCTTGGCAGGATTGGTCGACGTAACATGATGCCTTTGCAAAATGTGTTTGTTGTTGACATCTTCGATGTGTGGGGCATCGACTTCATGGGTCCCTTCCTGAACTCGTTTGGGAATGTTTACATTCTGGTGGTCGTTGACTATGTGTCTAAGTGGGTTGAGGCTATAACCACAAAGACCAATGACAACAAGGTGGTCACCAAATTCTTAAGGGACATTTTTGCGTGATTTGGTACTCCTGGTACCATAATCAGCGATAGGGGTACCCACTTCTGTAATCGCTCCTTTGAAGCGCTTATGAGGAAATATTCGATCACCCACAAGCTTGCGACCCCATATCATCCGCAAACTAGTGGGCAGGTCGAAGTCTCTAACCGTCAATTAAAGCAAATTCTTGAGAAGACAGTTAAATCATCGAGGAAGGATTGGTCAACTAAGTTCAATGACGCGTTGTGGGCCTTCCACACCGCGTACAAGAACAATTTGGGTATGTCCCCATATCGGGTAGTGTACGACAAGGCTTGCCACCTACCCGTCGAGCTTGAGCATCGTGCTTTCTGGGCGATCAAGAACCTGAATATGGATCTTGATCAAGCAGGGGTGCAGCGTAAACTCGACATTGTGGAGTTGGAAGAGCTACGCAATGATGCGTATGAAAATGCCAAAATTCATAAGTCCCGAGCAAGGTTGTTTCACGATCACATGATTATGCGAAAGGTGTTTACGGCCGGGCAGAAGGTGTTGCTCTACAATTCTCGGCTTCATCTGTTTGCGGGTAAGCTCCGCAGTCGCTGGTCTGGCCCTTTTATTGCCCAAACCGTGTTTCCTCATGGAGCGGTTGACATCTTGAACCCAGGGAATGGGGACGTGTTCAAAGTTAATGGACAACACCTCAAACCCTACTTGGAGGGGGCAGCAGTCGAAGTCGAGGAGGTCATGTGCCTACATGAACCTCTCTCGCACTCAACCATTCATGCTCCTGCATGAATGATTGAGCTTTCATGTTTGTATGAAGTTAAATTTGAAAGAAAAAAAGAAAAAAAGAAAAAAATAAATACAAAAGAGAGAAAAGAAGACTCCTTCAGTGAGCATCCATTGTTGTGGGCTCCAACCCTTGAGTATTTGGGCCACATTTCTTTCACGTATTTGTATCCCTTCTTTAGCATCTCACAGGTTCTTAGGGAATTCGGGTTTGTGTCCATCAATATAACCATGAACCTCATGTTGCGCTCCATATTGGTGAGATCTTGCCTTTTTCATGCATAAATTCATGTAGTATCATGCTCCCATTCATTGAGGACAATGCATGAGGTAGGTGTGCGGGGGTATTTTACGTGTGTACATAGTCGAGTCTTTTTCCTTTGATTTTATTTTCTTTTGTGTGTATTGATAGGGTCATGTTAGTGTGCTGCATTTAATATCGATATATCTGCTTGCCATGATCCTTGGGTAACTTGTCTTCTTTTGCTTGCCTAGTTCTTTAAAATTTCCACATTTCTTTCAAAATCTTCATGTGTTGCGAAAGAAAATGTTTTGTTAGGTTTTGCGTGTGTTTAGCATGTGCAAAACCGTTGAGCGGCATAGTAAAAAGAAAGCTCCCAAAATTATCTTGAACTTGATTCATTAGGATATCCAGTACGGTGGCTTTAGGATTTATCTAGTCGTTAGGATGCACCCCAGTTTTCCTTCAGGGGGTGAGTAATCATAGGGTTTCAGTGCTCAAACATTTAAAGATGTCCACCCTGAACCTAGTGAGTCAATAATTCGTGTTTGTTAATTTAAGGGAGTTTGTTGTAGTCAAGGACCCTTTAAATCTTGTTGTGATACATTAAGTGTAGGGTTTTGGTTCATGTGTAGATAGGAAATAAGTGAGTAGGTGTTCTCTCTTCTCGCACGGCTCCTATCACTCGGGAAAGTAGGTCTGAGGGGACTTTGTGCCAGGTGCTTTCGAGTCATCTGACTTGGGATGCGCCGACCGAACTCTCGTTACACGGGTGGTAGGGATTGTCCTATGTGGAGATTTGGGGAAAGGTTTACGTGATAGTGTAAGTCCTCATGGGCAATGATGCACGAAACCTGACCCTGGGAGAATGAAGCTCCAACTAATAAAAAGAAAAGAAGAAGAAAAAATGAGAAAGGAAACAAAAAGAAAAAAATGGTAATGCAAATAAGAACCTTAATGGACTTTACACTTTGTATCACTTGAGGATGTTGAGGTCGTCCATGTCTTTCACTTAATTCCTTATTTAACTTGCACAAATGGTTCATTAGGCTAGGTGTGTGGACCGATTACCTATATAGAGTCGGCTCGTAGGATTACCGCGTCCAATGATCGACAAAATATGTCCAACCAGTCGAGTGTCTAGACTGAATAATGCATCTTGTTCGGATTTTGTGGGTGTATCCGCTGAAAACCCTCAGGAGACAACACTCCTCCTCCTTGGCAACAATGAGGTTTAACGGCTTGTTACACGTGCTAAGTGCAACCGTGATTCCTACGAAAGTGAGTTAGGATTTCTTGTTTCTCGTTTGCTTTTCTCTTTCTTTGTTTTGCTCGGGACTAGCAAAAACTTAGGTGTGGGGGTATTTGATTGATATCATTTCATGCTTATATTTGTATCTTATATCCATTATCTTACACCTAAGCAATGCTACATGACGAGTTTTATGTTTGAATTTCAGAAATAAATAGGATTGAAGAGATGAAGCATAAAAGGACCCAAAAGCAGGGAAAAAGGACTGAGTTGTGAGACCTGGGGACTGAGATGCAAGGGAGAAGGACCTGAACGTAAGACCGAAGGACCAAACAGCAAAATTGAATACTCCACACCATCATGGGGAGTATTTTGGCAATTCAATTCGGGTCGGAGCTCCAATAAACGAAGTATATGCATCAAAGACCAACAAAAACATCCAGAAAAGCCCACAACAAATTCCAGACGGATCCAGAACCAATAGACCGCCAATTGGCGGTCCGGATCGCTACGGATCCGCTAAGACTTCACGGGCACATGTATTAGTGTGTGTTTATTCTATTTCTGGTATATGTTTAGTCCCATACCGGGGTATTGTCCCAGATTACCTTTTTCTATGGCTATAAATAGAACTCTCCCTCCTCTCTTGTAATCCATCTCCTCTCTTGGTGGCCATCTTCTCTACTAAGAGTGAAGCCTTGAAGCAAAACTCTGGTGGAGAAATGGCTACTTGTAATTTGAGTGAGTAATAAAATAAGTTTTGTTAGTCAATTGTTGTTTCCTTTAGTTTTGCAATGATTAGTTAATTTCGTCTCACATTTCTTGCATGTTTCTTTAGTTTTATGCCTTTTAGTTAACTTGTTGTTTAGTCTTCTTATAATTAGTTTAAGCATGTCTTCTTTCCTTAGTATAAATGTTAGTTTAAATATGTGTGAGTAGTTTCATCCCCTTTGGGGGTGGAGTAGATGTGTGTACGTGTTATGTAGATGGTATGAATGCTAGATATTATTGTTTGTGAGAGATATTAGTATGCTTGCTTGAATTAATAAGAACTTTACTTGATGGTTTCTGCCATAGTTAGGTACATTTCATGCTCATTTATGTTCTTAATAACAACTTGTCATGCTCATATTAATCACCTAGGTTAGTGTTTTAAATGATAGGTCTTGCCATTAGGTACTTCTTATGCATTAACAAACACTAACTACACTTGAGCTTATTGTATGCATTCACCACACTTATTTCATGTGCACACACACACTCCACCCTTTAGGGGTTTTCGATTCCTGAATTTCATCCTTCCTATTAGTAGTTTCTTAGCTTAGTTTTAGTTCATTTTATACTTCCATTTCCTTCCTTGTTGTTTACTAGTTTAGTGTAGTGTCGTTTAGTGTAATCAATCTCTTCTTCTCTTTCTTTCCCACTCACCTTCGAACGAACCAAAAGTCGACACACCTCCCTGTGGATTGACCCGTATTTGCCACCGCTTCAACGCGGCCGTGCACTTGCGGTTAATATAAAACATATCAATCACTGTCCAAACCTGATCCAGATCTTTCGAAGCAGGAATATGGTTCGACTATGATGCTCACAATTTAAATCCCTCATCTTAGAAGGAAACTTTACCTTACATCTTAGAATCCCTAAAACTCTTGTTGTCCCTTGCCATTAATCATCCTTCCAAAAGAAAGAACCAACATGTCTTCAGCCATCAAAGTTTTGCAGCATCAACACTTCTTACAAGGTTTGGTATCCATTGCTATTGTTGAAATAAACAGTGCACTTAGAGACCTCTTCTTTTGCAGGCAACCAATTTTTCCAGTCGACCATGTGCTCTTCGGAAGCTGTGGACAAGGAGCTAAAAGAGTTGTCAGGCAATCAAACTGCTATGTTCAGGAATACACCTTTTGGACACTTCCTTAAGATTTCAAAGATATATGTGGACAACGACATTCTTGACTTTTTGGTCGAGAACTTTGATGTTGAAGCTTGCGGTTTCAAGCTGGGAGATGTCACCCTGCCACGTCTACTCCATACTTGGTCTAAAAATGGGAGGCATTCCGGTAGACATGACTGCAAACACAATTGCTATTCGTGGAGGTAAAAAGTTACAAATGGATCACATGAAACGTCTACTTGCAGACGTGAAGAACAGTATGGACGACGCTGAGTTCATCTAGTTACTACTCCGTCTTCTTTTCTCCCATTTTCTTTTTTATGACGATAGTGTCAAACAAAGGCCTGCTTCCTACTGGCCGTCAAAAAGCTGCAAGCCCTTGACCAATATGATTGGAGGGATGTTGTTTTCCGATTTCTTGTCGTTGGGTTGTCTGAAGCATCTGTCCTTTTGAAGAACAGAAAGTCTTCAGGAAGCAAGCTCTCGAAAACTGGTCAGGTAGCTAGATGCGTTGTCGTTTTACAGTTGTGACTTGGGGAACATTTAAAGATAAATATTGGGATTCCTCATTCCATACCCCTTGTAAATAGATGGGTTTCATGGATTGGTGGCATGCGGTTTTCTAAACAACTGCGAAGCATCGGCGTCACCCTCAGCCAAAAAGAAAGTGGTCAGGTTGATCTCAATTTGAGGAGATAAACCGAGACCACAATGATCAACCAGAGAGTAGTTACCAATGGTCAGACCCCAAAAGAGTCGAACCACTACCTCCTCCCATTCCTGACCAAAGGATCCTATCGGTGAACATTTTAATAATAAGAGACCCACTTCAAGATGAAGTAAATATCCTAGAGATGAAATTATAGTGGATCAAAGCAGAACATACAATTAAGGACTTGAAGAAGGAATTGTCTGACAAGAACTCCAATAAGTGGGCTCTGAAGTTGTAGATAAGAACTCTCGTTTGGTTGAATTGAATAATCAGTTGGTCCAGACGAATGCCCAATTGGCTGAGAAGAGTACTCTTTTGGTTGAGAAGATCAACCAACTGAAAGATAAGGATTCCCATGTAGCAGATAGGGATGTCCAATTAGTCGTGAAGGAGGTTTAGTTGGCTGAGTTTACTGCAAAATTGGCTGAACAGAACCACCAAGTAACCATGACAGATTCCCTACTGGCAAAAAAAGATTCCCAGCTTCTACTTAGGGATGCCTAATTGGCCGAGAAAGAGATATAGCTGGCAGAGATAAATAAGCTTCTGATTGAGAAAAATAAGGAGTTATGTCATCACAATAATTATTTGGCTCAGAAAAATAAAAAAATGGTTGAAGCTCCTACACATCTTAATATGCTGGATGCTTCCATTACACTTATACGTCCTAAGGTCAGAAAGAAGAAAAATTCAAAGTTTACGAAAAAAGTTAACGGAGGAGAAGGTATTACACAAGAGGAAGGGTAAAAAAGATGAAGAATATTTCATGCAGAAAAGACTCAAGTATGAGGGCCTCCTTTCCTCAGCTCCTTCAACTCCACTGAACTTCGGTCACCACCAGTTGTGAATGCGGGTAGACACATAGATCTCACAACCCTGTCTGGGTTGTCAGCTGAGGAAATAAATGCCATTTCGAATTTGACATCTAGTACCATGGACATTGGGCAAAACATATGGTCGAATGATATTGCACAGCTTCAAATGAGAGATTTTAAGGATCTGATTACCAAAGGTTCAGAATTCTCAACAGATATAAGTATTTTACATCTTCGGACAAAAAATTTCAGTCACTTTGAATGAGAATTCTTCTAACAATTTTAATTGACAGCTATTGGATGCACTACTTTGTCTGTTGGAGGAAAGACAACCAAAAACCTCTGGCTCTGACTTTGGAAAGGTTATTGTCATTTGTTCTACAACTACTTTAGGAATTGCTTCCCAGTGCGAAGAATTATACGAAGAAATGAAATCACTTAGTCATCGCACAACCACTTCTAGTTTTAGAGCACTTGTCCTTGCTATTTGTGTGCGTGCCAATGCAATCAATCACACATTACAACAACTTATCCCTTGTTCTTCACAAAGACGAAGATCCATCAAATGTATTCGAATCACACGAGGAATTGGTTGTTACTATGGCAAAGTTCTGGAGGCAGCATTTGGGTGTCGAATGGAAGCTGAGCTTTGACGGAAAAAAATCCCAACGTCAGGCTCAAGGTTCAAATGTTGTGGCGCATTTGTAATCCACTGGGTAAGATGCTCAATGGGAGGTGCAAATCCAACCTTGGAAAAGGATGTCAAATATTTGCACTCAGTCAGGGGCGAATTAGCAATATACTTGATTTTAGATTCAAGATTTAAAAGTCCCCTAACAAATATAGGATAGATTTGTTTTCTAGTCTCTCTTTTGTAAAGTTGTGCAATATGAACCATATATGTATAACACTCTTCAGAGATTATAATTTATTTTGATCTTCACGTGTCCCTTATGAATCGTTGTTAATGTATGTATGTTTGTAACCCTTGTCTTGATCTGGAATGATTGTGGATTGACTCTAGGTTAACCCAGCTCTCCATGTGGAATGACTCTGTATACAGTATGGATTCATGCTAGCAAGACGCTGGATTACCTCTGCAATATTTTTAGACCCCGGGTTAGCCAGTGTCTCGATCTCGAATGATTGTGGATTGACTCTGGACTAAATTTCTACTAAGGGTCAACCCTGGTCTCCATCTGGAATGACTCTGGATACATTATGGATTCACTCTAGCATGACACTGGATTACCTCTGGATTGAGTCTGGATTGACTCTAGAATTACTCTGGATGGACTCACGTTTCAAAACCACTAGTACAAACTCCCATAAATCATTTTGCATTTTCAAAATAAAACATGAAACCCAAAGAAGAAACTACAAAGGTAAAGACGTCCAAAGTTTAAAAAAACGCCCACAATTTTATTACGAAGCGAATATGAGAAACAAGTACATGTCGAGACACAACAAAACTCCTACAGGTCCTAATGAGATGAAGATCCAAAAGGGCAGAGATAATTCGACATGAAGTTCTCTAGCAACCAGCGTCGCTGCTCCTTGAGGTCCTTCAATTCGAAGAAAGGTTTTTCAAGGGCTGGACCCGTTGTCTTGTATGTGTCCGAGTTTCCAGTGCGACGGGCTCTCTTCCAGTCACCTAAGCAGTTCGTCATTCTCTACCGGCAGAAAATTATGGACGACTCTACAACCTCCAACTCCTTACATCATTTGCGATATTCATTTTCTACAGACTCTGGATTGACTCTGGACTTAAGTTTGTTCCTTCATAATATTTGTTCATTTCAAAACATTTGTACGACTTATGTTTAGAAACTGGATCTCTTTTAAAGACCTTATTACGAAGACATGCGTCTTTTCACATTCAATTTCCTTTACGATATGTTGTTTCACATATTAATGGTATGTCTAGATTTCCATGCTCAACAGTCATTCTCCGGTGATCATGGGAATTTTTGTTTTTCAAATTTCAAACGCTTTACCAGTTCAACCCTAATTCTGCCTACATGTTTGCTGAGTGGGTGCTGACATGTAGCACGTCATGGATGTGTAGCGTATGTGTATCAGCACTCTTAAAACAAATAACAAACCAAAATCATAAAATAAAAAATAAAAAAGGACCAATTGGGTTGCGACAAGTGGCACAACCCGGTCGACTACCAGGTTGCTCCAGCGACCCGATTGTCCGACGACCTCGGTAAGGATGCTCTAAGCATCGGCAGTTGAAGTCGTTGACAAGGATTCAATTTTCATTGCAACCATTCATGTTGCCACGATGATTACATTTAGTGGTGGTTAGTGTGGTGGGAAAGAAAAGGAAACGAAGGGAAAGTAATTAGGTTTCCGTTTGACTGCAAAGGAAGGAGTTGTTTTTGCCATTTCCACCAAATTCCTTTCCATTCTGAAACATAAATCAAGATTTTTTCTATCATTTCTCACCCTTAGCCCTCCAAATCCGAGGGAAACCGTGCTCACCCCTCCAACCCGAAACCCTAACCTCCTCTGGCGACCACAACCCCGACGACCTCTCCTCCGGTGACCACGACCCCGACGACCTCTCCTCCGACGACCCCGACGACCTTTGCTCTGGCGACCACGATTCCAAAGACTTCTCCTCCGACGACCACAACACAGACCCCGACCCCGATGACCCCGGAAACGACGTCCTCATCTCGTCTTCGGTTTGTCCTTCTTCTCTGCGTCTTCGAGTTTGTTGTTTGCGGGTTTGGAGCATCTTAGGGTTTGGGTTTGGAGCTTATTGTGCTTCCTATCTGCAAGTTTGAACATGAGATTCATTGGAGTAATAAACAGACAGTTTCAGATATTTGGTTCATGAAATTGAGATAACAGAACTCCGAGATGTATGATCATTGTACCGAAACCATGTCCGGACAAGTTTGATGATTATAAAAATTAGTAAAACCCCAAATATATAGTACTGCAACCTCATTAAACTATAGCAAATGTTCTTCGACGCACTATAAATTTCAAGTTTCTGATTCCATTGGAAATTGATTGTTTATTGGACTACCAATTAGAACTCATCAATTGTGTCGAGGAGATCATCAATTTCCTGGTTCAGGGTTGGAATTTTCTGCTGAACTGGTGCAATTATATTTTCTATATCCCGTGCACTTTGTTTCTTCTCAAATCCATCAACAATAGTTTGTGCTACCAAAGCCTCTTGGGACATTAACCACAATCATTTAATCATATGGGACTAATAAATTGTTGTTGCAACCATGAACCATGGATGTATGGAAAGAAGTAGAGTTCTGAAAACTTCACCCATCCCAGATGTAAATCCTAATGTCCTACCATCATGATCTTTAAATGGAACACTTTTTATGGGGTCATGAGCCTTTACCTTTAGAATTTTTTAAATCCACAGCAACTTGTGTAATCGTTGTAGTTGGGTTTCATTTTGGTTTGTCTTGTGATTCTGTTCGTTTAAGTGTTTTTTTCATTGCTAGTTTTAGATTTGAAAAATGCATTTGAATTTGTTTTTGAACTCAATAGCTTTTTAAGATCTCTCATCTCTACCATGTATTAGTATGTATGTTATTTATTCTTTTGTTTATGAAACTTTTTTCTTAGCCATGAGTCAAGGAAAAAATTACATTCAAAGGATTTTCGGAGAAGGAAGAAGATGCAAGTGAGAAAAGAATGAAAATAATGCAAGATATGGTTGCTATACAAAGAATGAAGATTGAAAAAATGGAAGTGAGTTATGAAAAAGAAGAATTCAATGAGATGTCAGATATACTATCACAATCAGGCTTTGAAAAAAAGAAATATTTAAAGCCATGAAGTTGTTTGAGTGTGACAAGAAGAGGATGTCTTTCTTATGTCTACCAAGAAGAGTGTTGCATTTGACTATTTTCGTTGATCCGCTTGTTGTAAAAGATTAGTACTTTCCTGAATTATTTTGTCGTAATAGTTCACTACTTTTGTCTTCCTTGTATAGTATTGTTTGAATTTCTGCCTTTCAATTGTTGGTCCAGTGACTATCATCTTATCAGGTGTTAACCAAAAAAACTTAATTGTTATTTTTAGGTTGTGTTAAAAAATGTTGGGACGAAAATCATTCTTTCAATTACTAGAAGAAGACGAGAAGATGAGGAAAAGATGCATGACTAACATGCTACTTACGTCGAACAAATTGTTTAGTATTGCAAGTGAACAGCTGCTAAAACAATTACCCGCAGATAGGATTTATAGTAGAGAGGGTATGTCATATATTCGTAGATTGTTGGATCCTACCAAATGAGGTCTACAACTGCAGAAATTTTTTACAGGATGAGTAACATGCATTCCAGAACTTCTGCACATTATTAAAAACAAATGACCTACTTACGGACACAAAAAGTGTAACAATGCAAGAGCAATTGCAATGTTTCTTGTTACAGTGGGACACAACCAATGATATGGTGTTACTAGGGAGAGATTTCCTCGTTCAACTTGGAATGTAAGTACATATTTTAATAAAATGCTTAACGTTGTGGTGCAACTAGGTGACATGTTGCTAGCTGAAGCATCATCAACTGTTCCAGATCGGATCAAGAATGATCCAAACTTATTCCTGATTGACATCATATCATGCATATATTCGACTCTTACATCCTCTATTTTTAACCTAAGCAATGCTACGTAACGAGTTTTATGTTTAAGTTTCAGGAATAAAATAGGTGAGAAGAGACACAAAAAGGACTTAAACGCAAGAAAAAAGGACTGAATTGTGAGACTTAGGGACTGAAACAACCACTCGAGTGCACTAAACATCAACAAATCAATCCATCAAAGTGCCATTTGAACCAGAACCGGATTGGAGCAGTCCAGACCGCTATTTGGTTGTCCCAAACCGCAAATTGGCTCTACATTTGGCTCCAAACCCGATTAGGTTTAGCCGGGTGTTATATTAATGTGTTTTATGCCCATATATGGTATGTGTTTTAGTCTCATACCGGGGGATTGTCCCCGGTTATCTTTTTCCATGACTATAAATAAAATTCTTCCTCCTCCTTTATAATAACTCCTTGCTTGGTGGCATTCTCTCTACTTGGAGTAAAGCCTTGGAGCAAAATTCTAGTTAAGAGATACTACTTGTAATGTAAGTGAGCAATAAAAGAATGTTTTGTTAGTTTTATATTGTCTCTTTCAATTCTTGCATGCTTAGTTTAATTTCGTTTTGTCTCTTTTCTTAATGAGTGGTGAGTAGTTCCATCCTCCTTTGGGGGTGGAGATGATGTAGATTATGTGATAGTGATGGGTTCTTTAATTTGTATCATTTCATATGCTTAATATAGATCTATACTTGTACCATGCTTAAACTTGTATTATATGAGATAATGTCCACACTAGGTATTTATCTTGTGCTAGCTTTAGAGTTTATCTTGTTCCTTGTAATGGTTTGATGGGAATGACTTGTTATGTATGGATCCATGTTTGGTGCACATTCACATGAATGATTTAGGTTGTATATAGGATTGATTGATGCTCTATTGACCACACTAGGTCCTTATGGCATACTTGATAATCTAAAATCATCCTCAACTTTATGTGAGATATGCATGTTCATTGTTTGGCATGTAGTGTTGTGTATCCTACACTTAGATTCTACACTAGCTTCTACTTGTATGCCACATAAACTACACTTGTTCCTAACTAAAATGAAGACTCACTCACACACACATACCTACACACCTCCACTCCATAGGGGTTTAGTTTAATTGTTAGTTCATTCGTAGTTTAGTTTAGTGTAGTCACACTTTTTCTCCCCTCTTTTTCCCACTCACCTTTGAAAGAGCCAGAGTCGACACACCTCCCTGTGGATCGACCTGTACTTATCACTGCTTCATCGTGGTCGTGCACTTGTGGTATTAAAATGAACACATCAATTCCCATACTTTAAGGTAACTTAAGTTTACAACTTATTCTCGTACTAAGGCTAAAGCATCATCATCTTGCACGTGTACTACATTTTAAGTGAATTTTATACAGGATTGCATTGGTGCCATATACGGAACTCATGTCAAAGCTACAATAAATGGACCAGAAACTGCAAGATTTATGAATCGTAAAGGCAAATTATCGTATAACGTTATGGCAACATGCAACTTCGACATGGAGTTTACATATATTATTGCTGGTTGGGAGGGGTCAGTTGTTGATGCTAGAATCCTACATGATGCATTGGCTAGACAAAATGGACTAAAAGTACCAACATGTAAGAAGGTTAGATTGAAAATTAACTTTTTTAATTGATCTGTTTTCTAAAATGTGGAAATTTTATATGGTCGATGCTGGGTATCCAAACCGGTCGGAATTTACTTGTCCACATCTTGGTGCAAGTTATCATCTAAGTGAATATGATAATGATCGGTTACCAGCCAATGCAGTCAAAAAATTTAACTACCGACATTCTCAGTTAATAAATGTAATAGAATGCTCATTTAGTGTTGTCAAACATCGATTTGCGATATTAAGGGGTTGTATATGCCTTTCCCTTAAGAAACACAAGTGAAAATTGTTATAGCTTGTTTCTTGCTCCATAACTTCATTCGTAGAGAAGACAAAGGAGCTTTTCTTGAAGATTTTGGTGATGAGCTCGACATTACATAAGTAGGAAGCTCAAATTCAGAAATGGATGAAGATGGGAGGGAAGAAGAAATTCATAGTGAATTATCTCAACAACAACAAAAAGAACTAGCAGATCATATGAAAGTAAATATGACAAATTCTATGTTGTATGCTTGAATTTTAACCAATTATGTATGCTGACAGTCTGATGGAAAGGAAGTGTTGTTTGCATTGTATGTCATTGCAATTTTGTGCTTTTTTGGGTGAAAATTTCCTAGGTAGGTGTAATTTAATTTTTCCTTTTTCAAAACAAGATTATATGTAAATGTTACAGAGATCAATGTATATGTAAATGTTTACAATCCAAACTTTTTTTGTCAGCTTCTTTTCTTTTTAATTACAAAATCTGATTGAGATGAAATAATGGAATGGAATCAGCAAAAGAAAATTTTAATGTCTAAACTCTACAATCTATGAATGCCTGGTTATTAATATGACTATCTTCAGAACTAAGTTAGCATCACATATCAATTTGAGATAAGATCCAAATGTTCTATGGAGTTCTATGTTGGATTGGCATTGATGGGGGAATCACTAACTTGTTGATGTAATGGTTATCTTGTAAGAACAAGAAAACACATAAATTATGAAGTCAAGACCACTAAATTTAGGCACTTTATTGTTAGTGTATGTTTGTTGGTCAAAGCATGAGATTGCATGAACACCTTTGGAGATTTGGTCGTCTGCTTTTCGACATTAAAAATCTTTAGCAATCAAAATTGGTCAAAGCTAAAATTCATTTTGTATTCTTTAAATCTGTAACCTTAATAATTCTCCACCTCCTCATAGTTTTCAATGTTTCTCTTCATCCAGTAAAACTCAGCCCATTGAATTGTCGAAGAGCTTGCAACTAGGGAGTGCAAAATGGGATCTCGCAACTAGGGTCGTAAACGAGTCAGTTTCGAGCGAGCGAAGCTAGCCCGAACTCGACTCGTTTAATTTTGGACCCGCTCGTGGCTTGGTTCGAGCATGAAAATTGTGCTCGGCTCGTTTCTGGCTCGCAAGCCGCTCAACTCATTTGCTTGTGAACCTGGTCAGCTCGTTGGCTCATTTCGTTAGAAAATGATCTCTAGCTTGCGCCTGGGAAAGCAAGGACAACTATTATCGACACATATATGATATATAACATGTTGGTTTTTTGGCCTTAATCCATGTTTTGATGATTTAATTAAGCTAATCTTAATCACAATCAAATGTAAAATAACACACATTATGCATAGATCATATATTGTATTGTGCTAATATTTACAGGTGATTAACACTCAAGAAGAATGGAATCAAGTGAAGACATTTAATCAAGCTTATTGAAGACATGCAATTTTACCTTTTATTTGAGTCTTAGAAACTTATGTGAACTTGAGCATACAAGAGTTAAAATCTATTTACATATACACTAGGTTCCTTGTAGAAGTCACACAAATCTCACATCAATTTGACTTCAATAGATCACCCAAACTTACGTAGGAAAATCACTTCTGCTTGTCTACGCAGAACGGTCGACCGAAATGAGTTTTCTGTTCGACCGTTCTACCAATTAACGGTTAATCAAATAGTGATTTTACCCAGTTCTACCCGTCGACCCATTTTTACCTTTTTGGTCGACCGTTTGGCCCATATTTTCCAGATGACCGTTAACGTCGTATTGTACAACAGTCATATTCGTATAAATCTACCTAAACCCCTAAATATATTTGGTCACCGGTCCAACGATGCCTTATTGGCAGACGACCAGATAAAGACAATTTTGTGCACCAAAAATGTATGTTATTTTCGGTCAAACGAACCTTCCTTTTGTGTTCGACCGATTATCCTTTGACTTGGCCAAAACCCTCTTAATGGTCGACCGTCAACAAATTTAGTTCGACTGTTAACTTAAGTTGTAGACGTTAGGTTCGACTGTAGGATAAGTTGGTTCGAACATTTCCTTAATTTCATGGAAACTGTCGACCGGTTTAGGACAGAATTGCTGAATTTCAGTTTCTGATTTGTATATCTTAGACACTTCTTAATTAATTCTTTCCCAACGGCTATATCTCTCTAAGAGCTTATAAATAGAGGTTCATACACCTTATTTACACAACTCTCCAACTTCTATTTGCCTCCTACCTTAGATAGAATCATCCAACTCCTAAAATCTCATTCTTACACTCAAGAGCCTAAATTTCACACATTTGATTAATTCCACATCTTACTCAAAGTGTGCCCAAGTTACCACTCAATTCAGTTGTCAAGAAGCATAGGTTTTGGTGAAATCCTGAAGCAAGTTGTAAAGGTTTTGGTGAGAGCCCAAAGCATCTTTCTCAGATTGTGAGAAGAAGAAACCAACACTAGTGCAGAATAGTGAATAATTGTCGCCCAATAGATGTCGGCCGTATTAATAGACGACGTCTAAAGACGTCTATTGGGTCCCATAATGTTGGTTGTTAGAATAACCATTGAAACCGACATCTATACCCCGACATTTATTCTCCACTCCTGTAGACGTCAGGGTATAGACCTCGGATATATGGTATCACCGATGTCTAATACCCCATCGGGGTATAGACGTCAGGTGTATGATACATCCGATGTCTATTGGTCTTTCAACCCTTCACTCTTTAATCCCAACAAAAACCCGAGCAAACCCTAGCCCCTGCAACCCTCCACCCCCACGACCTTGACAACACCGACAAATCTCCAACCAGCGTAGCCTCAGCAACCCCACCATCATCACACCCTCCACCTCGACGACCACTGTAGTCGTGGCCTCCAACCTCCTCCGCGACGTCGATAGCTGCAAACTCCTTCGCCCGCAGCTTCCTCCTCCTCCTCTGGTTCGTGCTTAACCACCGCAGATGTGCTTTTGTTGTTTTTTGTGAAAAACTGCATTCAGAGTTTGTTGATTTGTTTGAATGTGAAATACTGAAAAACATGTTGATTTGTTAATTTGTTGAACATGCATATGTTGAATGTGAAAAACTGAAAAACATGTTGATTTGTTTCATTTTAGCAGTCACACTTTAGAGTAAGGGTTCTTGGGTCTCTTCAGTGTCTCAAGATGTGGGTCGTAGGGGTTGTGCCCAACTAATGTTTCGTCTAAGTTTGGATTTTGTTGTGTAAAGGTGATGTAATGGAGATTAATTTACATATATTTGGTAACATCTCTATGATTTTAAAATTTGACAAAAGGAAGATATATCAAAAGTTGTCAAGACATTCTTTGATCTCAAAATGCATGGTAGAAGATACATTAACCAAGTCCGGCAACATCTATTCCAGATCTAATTAATATCTTACTTAAAACGAACACTCACTTTTCTTAGGATTGAAGAAATTTGGACAATTGATATATATATCTGTTTTAAAAACCGAACTGAACCGACGGTCAGACCGGGTTGGACCGTGAACCGGTAGTAGATCAGTCGGTTCTGTCAAAAAACCGACCCCCTTATGAACCGGAGTGAACGGCGGTTCTGTCAAAAAACCGACCCCCTTATGAACCGGAGTGAACCGAAGAAAACCGATCGAACCGATCAGTTTTTCGGTTTGGTCGAACCGAAATGAACCGGTTTTTTCAATTTAAACAAAATTTGATTTTTATTGTTTTATTTTTGTTCAATTTTGACCCAAATTCTAGGGTTTTTATTTTTTACTACTCTTTCCCCGACCCCTCACCACGCCTCCCCCCTCACCGCTCCTCCACCCCTCGCGATCGTTTCATTTTTGTTTACAGGTTTTAATTAAATTATTTTACAGATGAGTAATTTTGTTGAATTGTTCATAGTTTAGACACTTGGTTATTACTTATTATGTAAAAAATAATAGGAAAAATCGGTTCAATCGGTTGTACTGGCGCTACGGAGTCGGTTCGGTTCAACTCCCGGTTCACAAAATTCTGATGTCATGCTAACGTCATCATCGGTTGGACCACTTTGAACCAAACCGAGCTGTTTTCGGTTCACTTTTCGGTTCGGTTTTTAAAACATTGATATATATATATATATATATATATATATATATATATTTAAAGCATTAATTCCTTGAGCTGCAAAACTAAATCCCTGATTGACTCACTTTGAATCTCCAGCGCACATGCTGACATGTTGCCGACCATGTAAGCACAATTATCTTAAACAAAACACCCCCTTCTATGATACTTAATATCTTATTATGGTAACATGACAAAATGACACGCACACCAACATGTCTCTACATAAAAACTAGAGTCAAAATAGGCACACCACATCTCTCAGAAATTTAAGTAACACTGATTAATCTCACATGAGACTACCTTATCAGCTCACAATTATACACATAAACTTGCATTATTTTAGTCAGCTCATGGAAGTATGATTGTTGTATCATTTTATTTGTTAACGTGAAGTAGTGGAGATTATTATACATTTATATTGTTAATCCCAAGATTCAAAGATTTTTACATAGTAAATTTTTAAGGGAGGTTCTGCCAAAATTTTAATAAAATTTTTAATCTCAATTGTTAGTAATAACATGACATTTTATGTTTAACATGTTTTCCGTCTTAAAATTATAATTCAAGTAATTGTTTTTAATACTTGATTTTAATATTTTAAATGTTTATGGCATTGTTTCTTTGAATTTTCAATATTATTTACATATTGTGTGTAAATTTGTTGGTATTATGTTAATAACTCATCGACCCCCCTTAAGTAGGGGTGCAACTCGGATAATTTAACTCGGATACATAGTATATCGAATTCGAATCCGAATTCTATAATCCATTACCAAATTTGAATCCGAAATCAGTAGAACTGTTCGAATCTGAATCTCCAAAATTTTTGAATAAAAATTGGTATTCGGATATTATCCGAAATTAAATAGATATGTATATTGTAAATTATCCAAAATTTTCAAATACTCAATTTTTGAATCAAAATTTTAGAATACTAAATTTTAGAATACTAGTTTTTGAATACTAATGTGTGTATTTGACCATGTATCCGGACAACTCGGATTATTCGAATTTGAAATACATTGTATCCGAATTCGTATCCGATTTCTAATTGGTATTTTTTTTAAACCAAATCTGAATCTGAAATTAAATTGGTAACATGGAACTTACCAAATACCAACTAAATAGAAATTTTCGAATCGAATACTCGGATAGTTGGTAACCATTTGCACCCCACCCTTAAGCAAGTTGGCCTTTAATAACCTATAACCAAATATTAGACAATATTTGCTAAGTCATTCATCATATAGCACTTTCCATTCATTGTATTTATTTTTTATTTTACGATTTTTGTTGTAGATTGCTGGCGTAAGGTACGTAATCTGTTTCACTCATCATTCATTAGAAAGCACACATTAGTTAGTATGACTTCCTTTGGAACAAGAGTAAGGTGAGTGTGTTAGGTGTGTTGTTTGTTAAATTAAGGTATGAAAAACACTTAGGGGCAATCACCTATAGGAGATGAGGTGGGGGATCTCATCACCCTTTCCTTGGCCGAAAACCACATAATAAAAGAACCTTAATAAAATCAATTTAGACGTTGGCCCTTAGAATTTCCACACATTAAGGAGATGAAACCATTTAAGACCGTTATGGCGTGAACGTCATTGCCCATCTAGTCTCCCTGAGATTTTAGGAACCTTCAGGTTCTTGATTTCCTACATACTAGTGGTCCTCGTTGTTTAAGACCGTTTCGTCCTGAACGTCATTGCCTATCTAGTCTCCCTAAATTTTAGGAACCTCTGGGTTCTTGATTTCCTACAGACTAGTGGTCTTTGGTGGGACCTCGAAGTTAGGCGTCGTCTAGTGCTAAAGACCTATATTGGACTTTAGGCTTGCTTTGGCCTCGATTGCATAGTTAGCTTTCTAACATTCCTTATTCCCACGCTAGATTAAGGACTTCATCTTCTCTATCCTGAGTCATTCTTTCTCATCTTCATGTTTCCGGATTTTCTCATCTACGCCACCTTCTTTTAAATTGAAATTTTATTTATTGTCTTCAATAATAACTATCATTTTTCTTAATGTTTAGATTGAAATGAATTGAGAGTGGATTCTTTCAAACCAATTGAGTGATGAGTATGAGAACGGAGTGAATATATTCTTAGCGGTTGCTAAAAATCACTCAAAGAATACGAATGACAGAGACATAGCGTATTGTCCATGCAGTAAGTGTCATAATATCTCAGTGTTGACTCTTTGCAAAATAAAATATCATTTGTTTGAGAAACGTTTCGACCCAAGTTACAAACGGTGAATATTGCATGGCGAAAATGAATCATTTAGTGCAGGAGGTTAGTTAGAGGAAATGGTTCAGGATATAGCTGAAAACTTTTCGTCAAACCCCAATTTACTTGGTAGTTTGTTGAGTGAGAATGAGAAGTCGTTGTATAAGGGTTGCACCAAATTTACTAGATTGTGAGCGGTGTTGAAGTTGTACAATTTAAAAGCATGAGATGGTTGGACCGATATAATTTCACATCATTGTTGAAGCTATTGAAAGAGATGCTTCCAGAGCATAATGAACTGCCAGATATAAATTATGATGCTAAGAAAGTGTTGTCCTATGGGAATGGAGTATAGGAAGATGCATGCATGTCTGAATGATTGTATATTATATAGGGGTGAGTTTGAAAACTTATATTCCCCTCCCAGGTGTAATGTTTCACGATACAAAATGAAACGCAGTAGACCAAACCACAATGTAGATGATGACGAGTTGAAAATCAAAGGACCTCCTGCTGAAGCTTTCTGGTATCTTTCGATAATACCAAGGCTTAAATGTTTGTTTGCGGGTAAGGAGGATTCCAAAAATATGACATGACATGTTGATCGTGAGAAACCAAATGATCAGTTGCTACGTCATCCTGCAGATTCACCTCAGTAGAAAAAAGTAGATTTCGACTTTCCTATGTTTGGTGAAGAATCCAAGAATGTACGACTTAGACTCTGTACGGACGGAATCAATCCTTTAGGTAGTTTGAGTAGCATTCACAATTCTTGGCATGTTCTGCTTGTAATTTACAATCTGCCCCCGTGGTTATGCATGAAACACAAATAGATTATGTTGACCTTAATGATTTTTGGTTCGAAGCAATCTGGAAACGACATAAATGTATATTTAAGACCCTTAATTGATGACCTAAAGAGATTGGGGAACGACGGAGAGCCAGTTTTTGATGCCTATCATCAACAGTCATTTGTAATGCGGGCAATGATTTTTTGCATGATTAATGACTTTCCAACTTATAGTAATCTGTCTGGATATTATGTCAAAGGTGGTTATAAAGCTTGTCCAATTTGCAAACAGAATACATGCTCCTTGCAACTGGTTAATGGTTCTAAGACAGTCTATCTTGGTCATCGAAGATTTTTGCCAAACTCCTATCCTTATTGTAGGTTGAAGAATGCATTTAACGGAAAACAAGAGTTTCAAAATGTACCAGTTGAAATCAGCGTCGAAAAGGTGAATGAACGTGCAATGAACGTTGAATGTGAATTTGGAAAATCGTACAAATGAGCAAATGACAAAAGTCCTTGAAAAAGAAATATCCATATTTTTTGTTCTCCCTTATTGGAAAACTTTAGAAGTTAGACATTGTATTGATGTGATGCATGTAGAAAAAAACATTTGTGATAGTCTTGTTGGCACTATGTTGAACATACCTGGTAAGACAAATGATGGATATAATGCTAGACTTGATCTTGTTGACCTTGATCTATAACCTGAGAGCAATTCAGAAAATCAAGAGATTGATCGGAGCTTGAGGTAACTGAGTTTAATTTAGAATATGAACTTATCCAGTTATTGTTTTAAATGATAATTTATTAAAATTGGTTTTAGGCCCTCCGAACAAAAAACCAAAAGATTAGATCTTCTAACAAGTATACGCATCGTATGTCTCGAGCAGGGTACCAAAAGTTAGAAGCACAAATGATGGCTGAAAAAATGGCCCTATAGAAACAACAGGCAATTGACTCCGGTATGAGTGAGGAGCAAGCAACTTGTCTCCTCCTTCCCCCATCCGTCGATGTGATTCTTGGAAGAGAGCGAGGGTAAACTACAAAGCGGAGTACGTCACTGACGAGTCGCAAGCAGTCGGCTCGAAGATAGTAAGTTCTATCACTTGTATATGTTATTAAATTATAATCAGTAATTATATATTTTTCAATTGTTTGTAACATTTTCTTTAAACTTTAGGACTCTCTGAAGTTGAGAGAATCCCAAGACAAAGTTGTTTCAGATGGCCGGAATGATATTCTCCGCAAAGCCTTAGGAAATGACGAACATCCCGGTAGGGAGTAGGGTTGGACTGTGACAATATAATGGAAAGACTCAACGATCAACTTCGTTGACAGTTCATACCAAATGCGAGCAACAAATGGCAGATTTGCAAAATAAATTGCAACTTGTTATGGGGAGATTGGATCGCAATTTGCCTACTTCTCCTACCCTTCGGATGACCGTTTCTTCCCGGTGACCACTCCTCTGGTGCAGCCAGTGGTCAACCCCGACCAACAATATGATTTCGCAGCTCATTCTCGAGAATTAGCCCTTGTAGCCAGTCCCTCATTTGGAAAGTTTGAGGATGGATCTAGATGTAGTTTATTTGTCGAAGACTCTGATCAAAGATTGATGGGATACAACAAAGTTTATAACATCTCCAAACACCACTTCAAAGAGGTGGAAGAGAGAGAAGTGAAGGTTGTAGTAGGGAGTTGCTTAGACTCTGGTGCTTTGGTGCCAATTCCGGAAGAAGAGGTTGTTACCCTCGGCGATGTTGTAGGTGGGTTCGTGAGGTGGCCTCGTCATTTAGTAGAGATAAATGGCACACACGAGGTATACTTTAATTTTGAAAACCAATAAATTTCAATTTTGTTAATAATTGTATTTTTAATGTTTGTATATATATCTGTAAGGTTTCAAGCCCCCGGAGTGATGGGTCAAACAACCAACCTCCGATCAACATTAATTTGCTATCAAGTAGGTGCAAAATGTTGTATCAATTAATGGTAGGTAGGGAATCGCAATCCTTAACTACCTGGGCTTTGGAGGGGGGTTAAAGGGTTGCATCCAGCTTTATATGTCGTCCAAGAGGATGTTATGCAGTTCTTCGCGATTGATCAATTGAGCATAATAATTACCGACGTGAAAGTGAAGTAAGTGTTTTCTTCTGTATAAGATGAAATGCTTCAAATAATTTTATCCTAATTATAACATAATGTAATTTTTACCTTAGTAGATATATTTATGACATCAGAAGGTCAGTCTTTCCTTGTGGATATTAATATTTTTTACTTGTACTTTTATAGGTCTTCCAAGAGAATAGTGATCCTTACTCGTAATAGAAGCTCGATGATACTCGCGACTGATATGCTCAATTTTTTAATCAGAAACATGTTAATGAACTAAGAGGTTCTTATATCAATAACACTTTCTTTGTTATTAAACATGCAAATTTATTTAACATGTTTACTTTATTACCGACATCCAATGTGATCTTTAATATAATCAAACATTTTTGTGAATGAATGTTAAGTGTTTGTGTATGTATGCTTGTGGTTGAATGATTGTGTTTGTGTATGTATGCTTGTATGTATTTGTGTTTGTGGATGAATTTGTTGTGCAGGATCAATGTTTTCTTATGCAGGTTGAATGTGTTTGTTATGCAAGAATCTATGATTGCTGCATTTGTTTTCATTTTTTTAATTTGGTAAGGGTGTAGACGTCGGTTGTACCTAGTAGCCGACGTCTATACTTAGAGAATAGACGTCAGATTTTAAGTGACCAACGTCTAGGTATATAGGACACATAGATAGACGTCGGGTTATGGGAGTCGTATAGCCGATGTATATTCCCTTTTCTGCACTAGTGCAAGCTTACGAGGGTGTTTGCAATGCTTTCTTTGTAAAGGCTTCTCTCCTGGCCCGGAACAGTGAGTGAATAGTGACGACGTAGGTGGAGCTCGTGTTTTGTCTTCATTGTGGGGTCATTGCTTTTCTCTACTGTTTCAAATTATAGTTTTCGCTGCATGTTTAGTAGAGATTAAGTGAAATTGATTAGATTAAATAGGGGTCCTAACGATCCTACGGTTTCTACTTAATTTTAGCTCACATGAGTCATCATAATATCATGACCTCCCACTCATTGCTAGGGGTGAGCAATCAGTCCGACCCGGACTGGAACCGGATCGGCTCCGGACCCTGGACCGAAGACCAGACCGGTTGGGTTGGGTCCGGTCCGGACCGAATGGGTTCGGTCCGGAACCGGTTTTTTTACTTTAAATTTTAAAATAAAATCTAGACCGGACCGGAACCGAATTTGTTCCGGACCCCAGACTGAAGACCGGACCAAAACCTGAACCGACCGACAAATCCGGTCCAAAAACCCGGACCGGTCCTTGCTCACCCCTACTCGTCGCATTGTTGAAAATCTCAACATTATGGCTTTATTAAGTAGCCACCAAACGTAGGAACATTGATGTAATACTATAACAAATCATCTTCATGCCAGTATAATCCTCTCCACTAATATCTCATCCACTCAAATTCTCGCAACTAAAAAATATATCTAAATAGCAATGTAAACAACCATAACATTTGACTTTGCGAAAAAACGATGAACATATATGTTCATATGTTTCATCAAATATCCAAAGAAACAAAATCATCAACTCGAAGAAAACCTTTGGCATTCAAGACAATAATAATGAGAGGAATGGGAAGATTTGCAATGGCAACTGCAGCAAAATGGGTACATTATAAGATTAGGGTTAAGGATAAGGTAATAAAGTAAAATGGTAAATCAGTATTTGGATAATTGAATTTGGTAATGGTAATGGGTAAATTGATAGATGTATATTTGTAGTGTACATGTCATGTACGAATATGGATGTATGCTCGTATGCTCATATACAAGCAACCGAGTTGAGTGTAACGAGCAAGCCACAAGTGAGCAGAGTTTCGCTCAGCTCAGTTCATTTATTTTCTCAAGCGGATTTTTTAACTTGTGCTCGACTCATTAACTCGAACCAAACTATTCAACCCTACTTGCAACTCAACAATCACTAGTGCAGAATAGTCTTTACTCGTTGATTGATTCGTTTTATATTAAACCGCAAGTTCACGGCCGCGTTGAAGCGGTGGCAAATACGGGTCGATCCACAGGGAGGTGTGTCAACTTTTGGTTTGTGTGAAGGTGAGTGGGAAAGAAAGGAGAGAAAGATTGATTACACTAAACTACACTAATCTAAACTAGGAAACTAGAAAGAATGAAATGAAATGACAAAACAAAACAAACTAAACTAAGCAATTAATGAAGGAAGATAAAACTCAGGAATGAAAACCCCTAAGGGGAGGAGTGTGTGTGTGCACATGAAATAAGTGTGGTGAATGCATACAATAAGCTCAAGTGTGGTTAGTGTTTGTTCATGCATAAGAAGTACCTCATGGCAAGACCTATCATTTACAACACTAACCTAGGTGATTAATATGAGCAATGCAAGGTTGTTATTAAGAACATAACGAGCATGGAGTGTACCTAACTATGGCAGAAACCATCAAGTAAAGTTCTTATTAATTCAAGTAAGCATACTAATATCTCTCACAAACAATAATATCTAGCATTCATACCACCTACATAACATGTACATACATCTACTCCACCCCCAAAGGGGATGGAACTACTCACTAATCATTACACTACCTACATTAACAAAATAAGACATTATACTGAAAGGAAATTTAACTAAGCAAGAAAGGAGCATTAAAGATGCTAATTGAAAGAAACATGAACTAAAGAAACATGCACAAATTAAAAGACAAGATTAAAAGAAACTAGAACAATTATTTTATTAACAATGACTCACATTGAAGGTAGCATTTTTCTCCAACTTGAGTTTTGCTTCAAGGCTTAGTCCTTAGTAGAGAGAATGCCACCAAGCAATGGGTAATTACAATGGAAGGTGAAGAGTTCTATTTCTAGCCATAGAAAAAGGTACTCCGGGACAATCCCCCGATGTGGGACTAAACAAATACTAGAAATAGAATAAACACACTCTAATACACATGCCCGCCAAAGATTAGCGGATCCGTCTGGAATTTGTTGTGGGCTTTTCTGGATATCTTTGTTGGTATTTGATGCATATACTTTGTTTATTGGAGCTCCGACCTTGTTTATTGGAGCTCCGACTTTGTTTATTGGATGTCGGTTGTGGGAATACCCATTACAACTGACGTCTATACCCTATAGACGTTGACCTATAGACGTCGGATGTTATGTACAGACGACATCTATACGCCCATGCATATGGACGTCGGGGTATAGACGTCGGTTGTACATAACATCCGACATCTATTGGTCTTAAAGAAATCGAACAGTTACGTTTTGTGGCATTCATTCCTGACAAAAACCCAACCAAACCCTAGCCATTCCGCACCTCCGCGACGTCCACAACCACCCGTGATCTCCTCCGCGACCAAATCCTAGCCCCCATGACCCCGTCTTCCTTCCCTTCCACGACTTCCGACAACCGCAGCCTCCGTGACCCCGTCTTCCTCCCCTTCTACGACTTTCTACCTCATCTGCGACATCGACAGCCACGACCTTCTCCGCCACCACAGCTTTCTCCTTTGGTTTAGTTACGACATCGACACCCCGCAACCTCCTTTGGTCGTGCTTAACCTCCGGATGTGTTTTTGTTGTTTTTTATTAGTTAGATTTTAGTTTGCACATTTGATTTTAGAAGATATTTGGAGTTCATATGGATTATTATATTTTCAATTTCTTGGAACATGTATTTGTAAATTAAAGTCACCATGTCAAGGTAAATTTTTATCCATGTTAAAGTCACTCCTTTGCTTTTGATTAAAATGTTTCTTGACGGATTTGAAATAGTTTTGATTTTACTAGTGAATCGTTTGAACATTTGTCGAAGCTATCAAAATCTGGGGTTAATAATATGCTCTTAAGTTGTAATGATGGCAATTTTGAGTTAGCAAAACAATTATATGCAATTTTGGCCGTTGGATTGGTTTGGTTTTCTATCTTAGGTCTTGAGTTGTGTTGGTTGGATGATTAAGTAATGATGTTATGTTGTTGGGATACATTATTTAGTAAATTTGAATGCATATAAACTAACGTTCTTCATGGATCTCATACATGTGTATTTCAACATGAGTAGATTTGTAATGTGAATGTGATGTAGTGGAGAAATACATGACGTGGATGTGAGTAGAAATACATTTTTCTTGTTAATTCCAGGATTTGAAAAAATTTACATATAAAATTTTAAGGGGAGGTTCTGCCAAAATTTCAATAAAATTTTATTCTCAATTGTTATTGATAACATGATATTTTGTTCCCTTCGGCTTTGTACGTCACGAAAGAGGATGTCATGCAGTTCTTGGCAATGGATTCATTGTGTATCATGATTATCGACGTGCAAGTGAAGTAAGTATTTTCTTTGGTATAAGATGAAATGTACCGAATAATTTTATCGTAACTGTAATAAAATGTAATTTTTACTCTTGTAGACACCTTTATGACGCCAGAAGGTCAATCTTTCCCGATGATCAAGTATTTGGATTTATCAGTCCATCTACATATATATACGGGAACAATGATAAATCGGGTCAGCTTGGAACTCTCATGAAAGAAGAAGACAAAACATATTATCTGCTCCCTTATCATGAGAGGTAAACTTTGTAATTCAAAGTGGAATGTTATTTTGTAATAAGCTTCTAATTATATATATAACAGGGGTCATTGGATGCTTGTCATTGTATGCTCCGCGACTAATTCGGCATATTGGTTTGATCCGTTGGGGTCGAATAAACTAAGGGACTCCATAAAGAAACTTCTAAATATGTAAGTTTGTTTTAGTTATCGTATTTGTAATTAATGGATTTTTGTTAGTATTATTGATATAAGGTTTTCAAAATTTGTGCTACTCATGACAATTAAGGCTTACAAAGCGTTAGGTGGCAGGAGAACAACCACAAAAGCGGGTTAACATGGCATGGAATGGGAGTAAGTTCTTTCTCTAATTTTTGTTAATTAACTTAGGAACATATATTTAACGATTTTCTATGTTTGTAGTATCGGAAGCAGACTGGAAATACAGAATGTGGTTATTACGTAATGAGATACATGAAGGAAATTCTCGAATTTGCAAATCAAGACTTATCCTTATCCGAGGTAATATAGATCGTAATTCAGTTGTATAGTTATAGTTTCAATATGTAGATATTAATATTTTACTTGTATTTTGACAGGTGTTCCAAAAAAGTAGTGATCCCTTCTCGCAACAGGAGCTTGATGATACTCGCGACCGATGGACTTGCTATTTTATCAGAAACATGTTGAGGAACTAAGAGGTTCTAATGTCACTAACATTTTTTTTTGTAATTTAGTTAACAAGTTCACTTGTATTACAAACATACAATTTTATGCATTAATATAATCGCCTCACTTTTAGAATGAATGCTTGTATGTATGTGTTTGTGCATGTATGCTTGTACGTATGTGTTTGTGCATGTATATGCTTGTACGTATATGTGGATGAAAGTGTGCATGTATTTGTGAACGAATTTGGTGCAAGATGAATGTGTTTGCTATGCAGTGTTTTTGGTGCATGCCTGATTGCTATTTATTCTTCTTCTTCCAGGTTTAGGAATAGACGTCGGATGTTTGTATTAGCCAACGTCTATTCCACTGAAGAAAGGTATAAACGTCGGTTGTTGTTAATGACCAACATCTATACCTAAAGAATAGACGTCGGATAGAATAGACGTCAGATATATATTATGGTCGACGTCTATTCTTTAGGTATAGACGTCGGTCATATATAACAACCGACGTCTATTCTTTAGGTATAGACGTCGGATGTTACGCAACTGACGTCTATGTATAGATCACGTACACATAGACGTCGAATCTAGGAATGCTTATATCCGACGTATATACCCTCGTACATCCGACGTATATTCCATTTTCTGTAGTAGTGAATTGTAAATTAAATTGGACCGTCACATGTATTGGATTAATCTAGGATTAATAAGATATTTGCCCAAAGCACTGACACATGGCGCGTCCCCATTGGGCTACACATTTAGGGTTTAGGGTGGGGCCATCTATATAAGGAGGGGAGCCTCCCATTGGATGGATGTTCATGTGTGCAAACCCTAGCCGCCACCTCTCCCTCTCTCTCCCATTCGTCCCTCCACCTCCACCAAGTCAATCCGTGGACTTTTGGGTTGTGGACTCGTGCTTCTTCTCCAAGAGAGTAGAAGACCGACCGGTGCCCCAGAGGATTCCGTGAGGTGATCGCCGATCCATTCCGCTGCCACAGGTTCTCTCCAAGAAGGTACTCCTGAACCTATAGATCGTTATAATCTAACATTGGTACCAGAGCCATCTTGGTCACCTCCGAATTTTTTGAGCACTTTCTTATTTCATATATGTTGAAATAATTTCGGTTGTTTTTGAGAGAAATCACATACATGTGTAGTTTTTTCTCTTCATCATGCGCCTAGGGTTTGATGGCATATTTCCTCTCCCTTGCTCATGTTTTCTTGATTCATTTCATTACATGCGAATTGCATTACAAGTTTCATCATTATTTCATTCTTGCGCATAGCTTAGATTTCATTTTATGCATGTACCTAGGGTTACATGTTAATCTATGTTTGTTGCGCATATTTCTTTCATCCTTGAAGCTTGTGGCTAGAGTTTGTTTGTTCTTGATAACATGCGCATATATGTTGTTTGAAATGTGATGATAATTTTACAAGAGTTAATTATTGCATGTATCATATAATGTGATCATACATTTCGGATGGTATGATTTGATTGTGCATTTTTTTTCTAAACTCTTGTACATACATCTAAGGTTAGATGCTTGTTGCCTTATTCATGTATATGTAATTTTTAATCACATGTGCATGCATCTAGGATTAGATGTTGATTGCAAAATCATGCACATACATGAATATTGAGTTGCCATATTGTATAATTCGGAAATATTTTTTTGGAATGATAGCATGCATTTCATTTGAAATATTTCCTTTATGATTGAATGCACATATATGTTGATCTCATTTAGGATTTTCGGATTTTTTGGAATGAGAGCATTCATTTCATTTGAAATATTTCCTTTATGATTAAATGCACATATATGTTGATCTCATTTAGGATTTTCGGATTTTTTGGAATGAGAGCATTCATTTCATTTGAAATATTTCCTTTATGATTAAATGCACATATATGTTGATCTCATTAAGGATTTTCAGATTTTTTTGGGAATGATAGCATGCATTTCATTTGAAATATTTCATTTTCATCATATGTGCATTTATGTGTTACCCTCCACTAAAGAATTTCGAAATTTTCTTTCCAATACAAGTAGCATAATTATTGTTGATTGCATGCTTATATTGATTAAGGAAAGATTGGGTAATTCTGAAATTTTTTGAGGGGATATTATGGGCTGGAGTTTTATTGCCTTAAAAATATTTTTGAATGCTTTCCTTTGATGCATAAATATGTGTTGCTCTCCACCATAGAATTTTGGATTTTTTCTTTCCTAATCAAAGTAGGATAATTTTTTGTGCTATCATGATTATATTGATTAGGGAAAGAAGAAAAAAATTCTATTTTGAGAATGATTATTGTGGAGATTGGTTGTTATTACCTAACACGTTTTTACCAATATTCGTGCACCATAAATGCATTGTTTCCTTATGCTTAACTTCTTTCTTGATTGAAAAAGGTGCACACTTTATGGTATTTTTTTTCATACGTCGGATTGTGCTAACGTATGGAAAGATTGTGCTTGTATGGAATGAATGGTTGCTGATTTTATTTACTGCCTTATTGAGAGTGAGCGTAATTTCATTCATTTCGATTTGCAATAGATATCGCAATGGACTGTAATAATTATGGAATATGGACTGTTTATTGCCCTAAGGAGACGAGGGGTCCTTTATTTTTATTATTGCTATAAGGCTCATGCAGGTTCCCGTCTAAGAGGCAAATCCCTATGGGGGATCCTTAGCTTGATATGGAAGTAATGTAGCAATCGATTTCTGTGTGATCTTGATTGATTTTTTTTAAAGGAAACGTTTTTTTGGAACCTACATGCCTAGTGGGAGTTGCAAGGTAGAAGTGTTTTGTGTAAACCACCTTGCAACCGGCGGCAATACTTTCTTTATTTACTGATTTGCCATGATTTGAACGTTTTTTTGGGGTCTCTAAATCATGATGGAACTCAATATATAGATTAGTAAAATGGCTTTATTAACTATTGCATGAGGATTTGATCGAATGCTTTATGTTTTCCTTTGGTCTGAATGCTATAGCTATTAAGTCAGTTTATTTTTTTATGACTATTGTAGCTCGTTGTATTTTATGCTAGAACTCATGAATCGCTATGTGTTTTTGTCCTAGATTTTTTATGGCTGCTTCCAAAAGCATTGTCGCTGATCTGACTCGAGGAGATAAACTCAATGAAAGGAACTATGATCTGTGGCATCGAAAAATTGAGTATCTCTTAGAGGATCAGGACATGTTAGAAAATATAACCCAAACTATGTCTCCCCCCGAGGAGGGGAACACTACGCAACATCGCAGAAATATGGATGTCTATAATGCATGGAAAAAGAAAGACCGTATTGCTCGCATTACAATTCTGAGTTCAATGCGAGATGATCTGTTACTGCGGTTCGAAAAATTGCGAACTGCAAAGGCTTTGTGGGAAGCTGTGAAGTTTCAGTACGGAGTGACCTCCGTCACAAGGGCCTGCCAGCTTGGGCTCATGTTTGATGGGTATAAAATGCGCCAAGATCACACAATGAGGCAGCATATTACCGCAATGTCAAACATGATTAGCGAGCTGAGCGCTGCCGGTCGTGCTAAGACCGATGAGGAGCAAGTGTCTGCTCTCATCAGATCATTGCCTTCGAAGAGTTGGGAGCATATGAAGGTTCATCTGACTCATGCTGGTGACATCAGGACATTTGACCAGGTCGCAAAACACCTAGAGCTGGAGGAGGACCGCACGCTTGCGGAAGCCCCTCTAACTGAAGTGTTTGCTGCTGAAGCTGGCGCTCCTCGGAGGAGTGCAAGTTTTAAGCGCAAAAGAGATAGAGCTCAGGGTTTTAAAGGCAAGAAGGGTGCAAATAAGAACAAAACAGAAAACAAAGCTGGAAAGAAACGACCTCGAGGATCCAAAGGTGGGAAAGATAAGTCTAATGTGACTTGTTTTAACTGCCGAAAGACTGCACATTTTGCTCGTGAGTGCACTGAGCAAAAGGTAATTACTGTGTGTAATCCCTCGAATTGTAACGTGACTAGTTCTGTGATGCTCACTGATCATTCTGCTGTGTGGATTGTGGATTCAGGTGTCACGGACCACGTAACAAAGGATCGTTCTGCCTTCGTGGAATATCGCCGTGTTCCAAGTGGGAGGCGAATAAACATGGCGAACAACACTAGCATTGAAGTTCTTGGAGTTGGCACATGCAAAGTGGCTTTGCGAAGTGGCCGGATCCTATTACTTCACGACGTGTTGTATGCACCAGCTATACGGCGAAATATTATTTCTGCTGTTGTTTTGATGAGACATGGTTTTAAAGTTGTTTTTGAGAACAATGATATGGGTTTATACCTTGCTAACATTTATTATGGACATGCCTTTCTTTCAGACGGTATTATTGTGTTGGACGCAATTTATTTCGATCGTAATACTAATGCCTTTATGAGCCAAAGTTCCATGAATAATGATTCAGTTATGTGGCATGCTAGACTACCGGATGAACAGGTTGGCAAAGGAGGGGGTATTAGGAGAATGCTCCAAATTTGAATTGCCGACCTGTGAATCTTGTCTAGCTGGAAAGGCAACTAGAAAACCGTTCGGAAAAGCCATTAGGGCTACTTCTCCTTTAGAACTAATTCACTCGGATATTTGTGGACCTTTGAATGTGCGTACTAGACATGGACAAAGTTACTTCATCACATTTATTGATGACTTCACTAGATATGGTCATATTTATCTTATTTCTCACAAGTCAGAAGCTCTAGAATGTTTTAAGAGATTCATGAGCTTGGTAGAGAATCAATTTGATAATAAGATAAAAACTATTAGAACGGATAGAGGTGGGGAGTATCTCTCCACAATGTTCAAAGAGTTATGTGATGAAAAGGGGATATCTAGACAACTCACTATGCCTTATACTCCTCTACAAAATGGTGTTGCCGAGAGAAGGAATAAAACGTTGCTAGACATGGTTAGATCCATGATGGCGCATGCGAGCTTGCCAATTTCGTTTTGGGGAGATGCTCTAATGACTGCTGCCTACATCCTCAATAGAGTTCCAACAAAATCGGTTCCCTCAACTCCATATGAGTTATGGACAAGACGGAAGCCTGATTTTAGTCTGCTGCGTCCTTGGGGATGCGAGGCATACATTCATTCTACTAGTCACCGATATGGAAAACTAGGACCTAGAGGGAAAAAGTGTATCTTTGTAAAATACAGTGATCTCTCCAAAGGTTATGTTTTTATCGGGTTAGACGAGAATGAAAGAAGGACAGAACTGGAGTCTAAGGATGCCACATTCTTGGAAAATGATTTTCCAACTCTTGTTGGAGCTATCAAAGAGTCAGTGGACTTCTTTGAACAACAAGATGAGGACATTGCCACTCAACGGGATCAGGATCTGGAAGTTGAACATAAGGTTCCACTAGTCAATCCTAGTGGGAGCAGCAATGCTGAGGATCCGATAACTCTCACGGAGGATGAGCCATCAGATACCCATCTGCGTCGAAGTAAACGTGGGCTCATTCCTCGTAGGCGATTTCGCTTAGAGGAAGAGGCCCTCATGATAGCTCGGGAAGAAAAATATTATGAATCATCCGGGATGACAGTAATCGATGAGCAAGAACCGGAGACCTTGAAAGAGGCTTTGGAACGTCCAAATGCTAAAGAGTGGTTAGAAGCTATAAAGGAAGAGTTGGAGTCGATGAAAGTTAATCGAGTCTTGGACTTGGTCGACTTACCGCCGAACCGAAAGGCCATTGGGGCCAAGTGGATCCTCAAGATTAAGAGAAAGGCGGATGGATCTATTGATAGATTCAAGGCTAGACTGGTAGCTAAAGGCTACACCCAAAGAGAAGGCATGGATTTTGAGGAAACGTTTTCACCCGTGGTTAGGTTTGCCTTCATCCGCCTTCTACTAGCTATTGTAGCTCAGATGGACTTAGAGCTTTACCAAATGGATGTAAAGACTGTTTTTCTCGATGGAGAACTTGAGGAGGAGATCTATATGGATCAACCTCAAGGTTTTGAAGTCAAAGGACAAGAGCACAAAGTGTGCAAGCTCAATAAGTCCTTATATGGCTTAAAACAAACGTCTAGACAGTGGAACATTCACTTCCATCAAGCTATATCAGAGAATGCATTCTCTATGCTTGAGGAAGATCATTGTGTGTACGTTAAGAGATCCAATGGTAAATTTGTCATTCTGACCTTGTATGTTGATGACATACTCATGGCTGACAATAGCAAAGAGTTTCTGAAATCCACTAAAGAGTGGTTGTCCTCCACGTTTGATATGAAGGACATGGGTGAAGCTAACTACGTCCTTGGTGTCAAGATTGTTAGAGATAGGTCTAAGAGACTTCTGGGATTGTGTCAAGAGACTTATATTAACAACGTTTTGAAGAAATACCATATGGACAAATGCAAACCAATCGACACTCCTGTTGATAAGGGTTTGCACTTGAGCCTTGATAAGCATCCTGAGACTCCTGAAGAGAAGGCCAAAATGAGCAAGGTTCCATACTCCAATGCTGTGGGAAGCCTTATGTACGCTATGACGTGTACTAGGCCAGACATTTGTTATGCTGTGGGCATGGTGAGTCGATACCAGTCCAACCCAAGCATGGAACACTGGAAGGCGGTCAAGAGAATCATGAGATACCTCAGAGGAACGAGTAACTACATGTTGTGTTACCAAGCATCAGATCTCCGCCTGATTGGCTATAGTGATGTCGATTGGGCTGGAGACATTGATGAAAGGAAGTCTACCTCTGGTTATGCTTTCTTGCTGGCTAATGGGGTCATCTCATGGTCCAGCAAGAAGCAAACCTCTATAGCCCTGTCGACTATCGAAGCAAAGTATGTTGCATGCTTTGCAGCAGTACAGGAGGTAGTTTGGTTGAGGAGGTTCTTACAACATATTGGGCTTGTAGAGACATCTGATGAGTCTGTTGTTGTCTATTGTGACAGCATGACTGCCCTTTGTTATGTGAAAGACCTCAAATATCATGGAAAGACCAAACATATACAGGTTAGGTATCATTTTGTGAAGGACATCATAGCGAGAAAGGAAGTTGTGTTAAGACATGTATCTACTAGTCTTATGGTAGATGACCCTCTTACCAAAGCCATAGCTAAGGACTCGTTTGTGTCTCATGTGAAGTCCTTAGGCTTACGTAGACTTTGATGTATTGGCATGTCTGACTTCCTTTTATGAGTGATTGTGTTTTCCTTTCGACTATATCTGTTTTGGTTGATGTAGTTGTTCTAGCATAAAATATTATTCTGTCAATAGGCTGAAGAATGCTCACTCACACGAGCATTCGCCTCTGGCGCTTTTGATAGCGAGCAGAGATAAGACTGATCATGAAGCGATCTTGTATGATAGATCCAGAGCAGTTCATGATAGGATAGTCGCCTTGATTAGGAATCAAGATGAGATCCTCTATGTTTGTGAGGATTGACATGAATGTTCCCACGATTCATGTGACCTATAGAAGCCAAGTGCGAGCATCACATGTGGCGCCAGGTGGCACTTGTATGGTGTTAAGGCGACAATGATGAAGCTCGGGTCAGGCGCAGAGGGGGTGCGACTGGACTAAAGACTTGTATGGTGTTGAGAGACAAACATACTATTGTGTACAGTATGATCCACCATAACATGTGTCATACAACATGTGTTGAGCGACCATTGGGAAGTGAAAGGATGGATCCCTGCTCCTTCATTGTGTGAGTCCAAGACTTGATTGTCATTAGTTACCTTCAGTGACCTTCGACGACACCATGAAGCAAAGGGTTGATGTGGCTACTTTGTGATGTTATCTATGACCATGAGAGATTCGGTCTAAAGAGACATCTTCGGGAAAGGAGTCAACTCTGAGTGTAATGGTGGTCTGGGGCGAAGGGAAAGGTTTGACTCGACTGCACTAAAAGTATTTGCTGGGCCCAACTGTATTGGATACAGTAGCAAGTAGCTTGAGGACAAGAAGGTATTCTCTCCGAGGGATCGAGATACCGTTCATGTCAAGTGAGTTTCTGAGTAAACCTGGGGAACAGTGATGTGCATTTGACTGTTTAATTATTATTTTTGTGAGGATGTTGTCATTCTGGCCTTCTAGTAAGGTTTCTAGTTTGAGACTCCTAATTGCAGGTGCATCACTGGTCGCACGACCCATTTGTCCGTATGATCGGAAGAGTGCATGTGTCGGGGACAGATGATCTTGTATCGGGGATACATGATCAGAGACTTGCGTGTTGTGGATGCGTTCTTGGAGAGAGGAATAGTTGTATATATCAGGGATGTATACATGTGTGTCGGGGACACATAGAGAGGTGATATATTGTCATTGTGTGATTGTATGTATCAGGGATATATGCATATGTGTCGGGGACACAAAAAGCAGATGACATGTTGTTATCGTGCTATTGTGCAAGTGGGAGATATTGGATTAATCTAGGATTAATAAGATATTTGCCCAAAGCACTGACACATGGCGCGTCCAATTGGACTACACATTTAGGGTTTAGGGTGGGGCCATCTATATAAGGAGGGGAGCCTCCCATTGGATGGATGTTCATGTGTGCAAACCCTAGCCCCACCAAACCCTAGCCGCCACCTCTCCCTCTCTCTCCCATTCGTCCCTCCACCTCCACCAAGTCAATCCGCGGACTCTTGGGTTGTGGACTCGTGCTTCTTCTCCAAGAGAGTAGAAGACCGACCGGTGCTCCAGAGGATTCCGTGAGGTGATCGCCGATCCATTCCGCTGCCACAGGTTCTCTCCAAGAAGGTACTCCTGAACCTGTAGATCGTTATAATCTAACAACATGCACTTGCTACCCCCGGTTCAAGATGAATGACTGGTTGCGGAAGATCTCGATCCTTGCATGGTTTGCTCATACGTATCAAGTATCATGTATAAAGTATCATGCGTGTTTCTTGCAACTAATTACCGTTTTATGTGTTTAATTGAAGATGATGAACACCATGGACGCAAAGCATGTCACAAGTATTGGATAGATCGTGTCAATTCGATCATTACCCAAACATGTTTATCTCAAACCCAAATCCGTGACCCAAATTGTCACCCTTAATAAGTCCTAACACTAGTTTCGGTCGCAAACCATATAATGTGTTACTACTTACTATCCACAACCAATTTGTTACATGTATCATCAACGTGTCAGCTGATCCAGCACAACTTAACCCTGAAATGGCAACTGCCGCTAAAGTTTGGGATTGAGAGCAAACTCAACCTTCACCGACAAGATCGATCACATCGGAACTCAAACCTCAGTTGGCGAGGTCAATCATAAATCTAGGATAAACTCCGAGGCTGCGGAGGCGTCAAACTCAAGGCTGTGAGGGCGAGACAAGCACTTTCAGGCATGATCAAAATATAGAGAGATTCAAAGAGAGGCTTAAAGGTGATATCATGTTCTCCAATGGCATGTTGAGCAATTGTGAAAGTCCGATAAGAGAAATAGGGAAGTTCACAATATTCACTTTTGGGAAGATATAAATTCAAAACTTTTATCGGAACACCTAATGATATAAGAAAATGTAGTTGAAACTTGAAATGATTCAATCTTCCAACCAAACACCAACACGAATACAAGGGAAAAGAAATATGATAACAAAACATACTACATCCAAAAGCGCTTTAACGATTTTACAAGATACAAGCATAAGCAAATAAATAAAGCATTCCAACAAAGATACGAAGACAATACAGATTCGTAGAATATTTCTTAAAATTTAACTGACTACTAAAATCACTGGATTTATGCGAAAAGTAAGCCCCTTCGTCAAACACTTGACAATAATAGACTAATCTAGAACGTACATACGATCCCATATTCACTCTTCTAAAGGTACTTCGGAAAGCAATACACGGAAACTACAACCATAATAACTCAGAAACTTCTATAGACTCCCACCAGAGCCAGAGGCCACAAACTTTTAAATATTAGTTTGGTGTTTGCCCTTCTCCTTCTCGGCTACAACACTCCCTTGGGATTTGTCTGTCAAAAATATAAAAAAACAATTACAAAACAAAATAGGATATTAACCTTAAATGAAATCGACTTTAAAACATTCCCTTTTGTTTATCTTATACTACTTTATATATATATTACACTTAAATATAAAACAGAAAATAAAATATATGATGGAAGATTAAAAATTACATTTGGTTAGAATTAGAAGGGAAACAAAAAGTAAATAAAGATGGAATCCATATCATACTTTGGTATTTCTACGGTTTCATTCCTATCATAAAAAGATAGCGCGAAAAAAAAATAAAGGATTTGTCATGCTCTGAAACCCAAACAAGCAAAAAAAGAACCAGCTCTCAATTATTGTTCTTCGCATTCCAAAATAAAATTGTATGAATATTCTAATAATTCACAAACAAAAAAAATCATCCAATATCTGTAGAAATGTTGACGACATATACTTAAATAAGAGAAACAAAAATTTCAAACAATCGTAATACCTGCTTCAGTTGTGGGCTTTTGTGGATCCTCTTCTTTCCGTAAGGTTTGATGGCCACCGTAGGTCCCACCAAAACCCTCTTCGTCCGAACGAGTTGCGTACGCCTCGCCAAATGACTCTTCCATTGCATCCCTGTTCCATGCCAAATATGAGTCCAACACTACAACAAGTTATATACAGATAACTTAAGAAAACACTTTTGCAAGAACTTGTTAAAATTAAAACTTAAGAATACATTGAAGTTATACCTAAGATTTAGTGACACCAGCGCGGTTTGCCAAAAAAAATTTGGAAGCACACATTTACGAATTTGGAATATACTTCGTTCTTTTAGCACCAGAAACTTCCTCAACTCATTCATAATTCAACTTTCGTACTAGGAATTGGGATGAAGGTACAATCCAAGGTATAAGGTTCAATTAAGTCTAGCATTAGATTATGTGACCTCTGTTTTTTGGGTAGGTTGAGCACCACAAGAGTTGGCCAACTCCATTGAAGTGTTTTATTATAAATAAAAAAACTTTTAGCTTGGATTTCTCAGTATTTGGATATGTATTATTTTAATTATTAACTATTATGTATATTACCACCACTATGTCATGTTTTCTTTTTTAATTGTAGTTGTCATTTCAAATTATATATGATATCCATCCTCAGATTCTTCTCTGAAGTTGGCACTATGTTTTCTGAGCGCACACACACATCACTAGCTATAATTTAGGGAACTACTAAACGTTGCCCCAAAACTACTTAAATCGCCCCTTGAAATTACCAAATTGCCCTTAACAATATATTTAATACACATATCGTCCCGTGTCTTTAAACAAGGTTTTTGACTCAGTTTTACTAACATTCTTAGTACCAACACCACGAAAATGTCTGGCGAAACACCTATATCAGTAAAGTAACGGAGGCGGATTTTTTTTTCCGACTCGGGCGTCTGGCTAAGACGCCTGTACCATCGTGGAGGCGTCTGGCTAAGACGTCTCCATCATGGTTGAGGTGTCTTAACCAGACGCCTCCACGATGGTACAGGCGTCTTAGCCAGACGCCTCTACCATGGTCTAAGCGTCTGGCTAAGACGCCTCAACCATAGTGGAGGCGTCTTAGCCAGACGCCTCCACGATGGTACAGACGTCTTAGCTAGACGTCCCGTTTTTTAAAATTTCGTTTTAAAATTATACGGTGTGTTATCTCAAATCATTTGACGTTTCTTTGCAAGTTTTCGGTGGTAACCAGTCGGATTACAATGAGTTTTTTGCAAGTGATGAAGATTCAAAAAAATTCGAAATCCAACATTTTTTAAGATCCAAAATACCCCGGCGGTAAAACATCCTGACTTACAAATACCACCTCGACAGGTCGTTCGGGGGTGGAAATTTTTGAATTTTCGGTGTACCGAAGGGGTATCAGTCATCCGAATATACTAATTATTAACTTATTAATTAATTAATTTAACAATTATCTAAATTTATAATCAATTATCTTTTAATAAAAAAATAATAAACAATAATAAAAAATTACAGGCGTCCGACGGAACCGCCCCCACGTAGGAGGGGGCGTCTGGCTAAGACGCCTCCCCCATGGGGGAGGCGTCTTACACAGACGCCCGTCCCATGGACGGGGCGTCTGGGTAAAACGCTTCCTCGATGGGCGGGGCGTCTGGGTAAGACGCCTCCCCATGGGGGAGGCGTCTTAGCCAGACGCCCCCTCCTACGTGGGGGCGGCTCCGTCGGACGCCCGTAAATTTTTATTAGTTTTTATTATTATTTTATTAAAAAGATGTTAGATATTTTACGAGATTCGAGTACACTGGGGCGTCCGTTGGCTCATTACCGACCTCCAAAATATTATTTGTTATGATTATAAGAAGAATATGAATAGAGATGTGTGATAGGAGGGTAAAATGTCGCGTTATAGCAGTATAAATGAGAGAAGGGCAAAATGGTAATTTCAAGGGACGATTTAAGTAATTTTGGGGCGATGTTTAGCAATTCAGATAATTTATTCCACCTATTAGAGATAAATATTGCCGTCTTGTACCGCTAAAATATGTTGTTACGGTCGCAATAGAAAGTCGTGAATTTGTGGGATTAAAGTAGCCGGAAGCAAAGTACTCTTAATATAGGTGAAAATACAAAGTACCTGACAGAATTACAATTCGGCAGAAGCTCGATACAAAATTACAAAACCCACACCCTCACAAAACTCCTTACTCCTAATTTTCTCTTACTAGGTGTCGCGCATACAAACTACATTTGTATTACTGTACCAATACACAAAAGAGATAGCCCTAAACGGGTTAAGTCCCCGGCCTTTTAAGGTATTTTTGTTATTTTTGGAGGTGTTATTTTTTTAAAGATTTTAGATGTATTTTTTATTAAAAAATACCGGGTCCATCTGGGCTCGACCCGTTAGGCCAAGGTGAGGCCTGACAAGCTACCCGACGGGCCGGTCCGGCCCAGCACCCAGGTCTTCCACAACCTCTAAAACAAACCTCATAAGTTAAATTTGCAAATGACCCAAGGCTATTTATAGTCATCACCAAACTATAATTACATTGTTGTGAGCCAATCAAAATAGGACACCGCCAGCTAAGGGTGTGCAACCGGATCAGATTGGACCGAAAATCGGTTTTTTGTTTTAAAATTAAAAAATTAGCCCAGACCAGTTGTTGCACAGCCCTACCGCCAACATCAATTTGTTTTGTGTTTTTACCACCATATTCCCATATTTTCAACTTTCTAGTGAAATCTCGAACTTTCTCTAATAATCCATAAACTTCTCAAACTTTCTTATAGCTTTTAAGGGATTTTTTCAAATTTCTTCGGCTTTTAGAAAATCCACAAACATACTTAATTGTTTACTTAAAAATACAAAAAAGTTTGACTCCCCCTCAAACTCAGACAATTGACTCAACTTTCTTTTACAATACTCTTCTGGATTCTACTAGGTATGGGTGAGCACCGGTCCAAACCCTGACCGAACCCAGACGATCTTCGATGTCCGTACCAAAGACCGGACTAGTCAGATCCGGGTTTGGACCGGACCGGACTAGGTTTTTTCTATTAACATAGGAGAAATGATCCGGTTTCGAACTGGACAAGACCAGACCCAGCATCCGGACCGGAACCCGGACCGATCGGATATGGTCCAATCCAAAACTCGGACCGACCGGTGCTCTCCCCTGCTACTAGGCATCATTGTTGGAGATTATAGAATGAATAGAGTAGCAAGTTATTTGTATAAAAAGGAAATGAATTTTTTTATGGTGGTGAGAGAGGTGGAGGTGTTGTAATTAGGGATACAAATGAAATATTTTCGAAACGGATATAATCTATATTCGAATTCGAATCCGAATTACAAATAAGCATATCAATTCCAATTCAAAACCGAATTTTCATACCTACCAATTTCATATTCAAATTTGAACATTTTAAATTCATGTTCGAATTTGGATAATGTTCAAATTCTTGTAACATATTTTTTTAATATATCTTTTATTGTATAATCTAAGATATTCTAAAAGATGCCTTATCAAAATTATATTATTATTCTAGTATATTTATATAGGAATAACTATTTTTTATTAACACATCGTATAAATATTAATAACCACATATAAATTTATGCAAAAATTGGTATTTTTGGATATTTAGATATGGTTTGACTTATATTCGACTTCGTATCCAAATTTGAAATCCAAATTTGAAATCGGTAAAGTTTTTTAAACCAAATTCAATTGCAAATCGGTAAAGTTTAGGAACTTTTTTTACCAAATACCAACAAATTTTAATTTTCGAAACGAATACTCAGATAATTAATTACCATTTACCTCCCTAGTTGTAACACCTAAATATAGTTTTGTTGGTGTAGAAACATCATTCAAGGAGTTTGTGTAATTTTGTGTATTGGTACGGTAATACTAAGGTAGTTTGTATATGAATAGAGTTGTGGTATTAGTGCTGCACCAAAGTGAGTGACAAGTTAGTAGTGTGGTTTCAAGCGTATGAATTTTGTAACGTCGTACAGAGGTTTTGCCAAATTGTTATTCCATCCTGTGTTTCTAGCTGGGTAATACTAGTTTGCGTCCACCATTATTGTTCGTATAAATTCACCAAACAATAGTTTAACAGGCTACCTAACACACTTGAACTTCAAATTAAAACCTCGTGTTGAAATCATTAATGCATATCTCTCTCCTTCTCACCGTTGTTGGTAGTTAAATTAGTTACACTCGATGTCTGTCTGGGCCCAATAACTCAGTTGTAATTGGGTTAGAGTCTATAATGCGTAAACGGGTAAATGATGTAAATCCAAACCCGATAAAGACAAGGAGAAGGCATAAATAGGGTTTTTCACTCCATCTCATTTTATCTCGATTTTGAGAAGAGGTGGAGGTTTTCCCCTTCAATTGGGTGTTGCGAATGTGTTATTGATCTTGCCATAGATTCCATTGCGGATTTTTACACCACGTCTTTTTTAACCTTTATTTGCCCCCAACATAGAGTATATAATAAATAACTTTGCCTAAAAGCAATTGAAATACTCAAGCTCAAAAACCAAAACATTTAACTCAACAAACATGAATAGAAAGTCACTGAGGTTAACTGAATCGAGTGCTTTTAAGCTCAACTTGTGCCCATTAACAGAATTAGTCTGATCGTTATTTAGGTCCAGCTCGGTAAAACTTAGATAGTTGAAATGTAGAAGTTAAAAATTAATGTTTTCAAACACGGTAATTTAGATCGAATATCTTAGTTTAGATACTATACGTGATATCTTAATTAAAATAGTAAAATACTATACATGATTACAAAATAAAAGATCTTAATTACAAAGTCCAATCGAATACAATTTGGATTTACTTTAACGGGCTCAAAGTTAGACTCTTAGTCTATCTATTGGTTTAATGGTTACCCTTAGTTAAAATTCAAAGTAAAAATTTGAATATTACTGAACTTGAACTACCTACGATCTAATGAATCTACGTTAAATACTTAACATGCTTAGATTCAAATTCATTGTTTAATCTACCATCATTCGTTCGCGTTACAAATGCTACTATACTATGACAAACGAAACCATATAGATACTGGCATGATAAAGCAACTTATAATTAATTAATAATTAGAAAAACATGTTACCTAGGGGGCTTCTGGTCCTTCTCCGGTGCCGGTCGGTCGGCCATCGAGCAGAAGTTAACCGTCCGGAGACTTGCAGAACTTGGCAATGACCTAAGAAGCAAGCAGGAAGGCACACCACTTACTCTCACCAAACTAGTAAGTATCATCGATCAACTTCCTTTTTTGGTGTTCTATACTTCTCTGGTATTGTTTGGAGTTGGGTCTTAAGAAAGGACAACGTGAAAGGTGGTAAAGGTGCGAAGGACACGTGCGAGGTTTGATGTTACACGTGGATTGTTGTTGAAGGTTTTGGTTGACACGCGTTGGTTGGTGTTTTGGAACTTTGTAGCATCATACAGAGTTCTTTATCTTTTTACAAAAAAAATGGGACACGGCAAACATATCTCGAGTTAATTAAGTTGCCGTTCTCGATGTTGATATGCACATTTTTATATGTCGGTTACCTTCGAAGTTTGTTTCTTTGCTCTGGTTAATCGATTTTTTTTTTGTTTTTATCTTTTATCTGTGTGGAAAGTGAAACTCCTTGTTGTTTATCATTTTATTTATTTACGGGCCGTGTCGTATATCCTACTCACATATTCGTTATTTATTTTTGTAATATTTTTCGTTGTATCTATAATATACTCTTAAATCTATATTTACGTTGTATCCATAATATACTCTTAAATCAATATTTACGTGAAAATTCAGATTGAAACGGAAGTCAGATTTGATCGGAATTTTGATTTGGAAGAAATGTTGAGGTTGATGGAGTTTATTATTTGCTTGGGTTTGTTGTTAAACAAAAGAAAGGATTCAACTCCTCAAAAGAAAGGATTCATCTCCCCAAAATAAGGGATGAGATTAATGAGGTTGATAACTTCCTTGTATTCCTTTTTACTTCTTGATTTGTTCTCATGGAAAAATTGTAGTTTGTAGCATGGTTGTATTTCGTTGTTAAATCTTGCCTTGTTTGTTCTCTTGGAAAAAATTATGAAGTTGATGACTATCTTGGATTGGTTATGAAAAATTATTCTTGCTAATGTAGTTGGGTTTACCGTTTTGTTTATTATTTGTTTGACAAATGTGCTATGTGAATATGATATAAAAGCAGTTTGTGTTATATGATTGCAAAGAGTGTGTGACTTAATGTGTAACATCCCGAAACAGTAGAAATTTTTACATTTAAACAATAAAAAAAGATTACCAGAATAAACTCATCGACGGGAATGTTACTCTTATAAATTAATAGTCGGTGCACCAAAATACAACAGAGTTTGTCAAAAGACATGATTACAACAATACAATGAAAAGACAAGTACAAACAATCACGACGACCTTGAAGTCCGAAGAGGATCCTGACCCCAAAATGTGTACGCCCGCCGCCACCACCCGATAGAACCTACTGCGGTCCTTAAACATGAATTAAACAACGATGCCTGAGTTTCCCATTAGGAAACCCCGTATGTCAAGCTCGCCTACATTAATGCAACAATAAGGTAAATGAACATATCATACTAGTAACATGTCAGTCATATAACATCTGCAATGCATCAAATCCCTCCAAGGGTAAACGTGACCTCAGTCCAACAACACACGACCCTCAACAGGGTCCACAAGGACATCAGTCCAGCAACAACAACAAGTTTCCCCCGGAAACCTACCGTAAGCACATACAGTCTTACGGATAGTACGCAACACACCCCCACACGCGACTACTCGAGCCAAAGGGATCGGTGAGGGGCGTCTGCACTTCCGCGCAAAGTAACCACGTGATCTACACAACCTCGACGGAGCTGTAGCCCGGTCAGTCAACATCCCAAGATAGGTGCCCAATCGGGGATCATCACCGGAACAACATCGGAGGCATCGCCGACACAATATCGGTGGTACAATATACGTTCGGCACAACATCGGACGACACAACCACAAGCCGGAACATCGTCGGCACCATCATCACCGGCAAAAACCTCGGCGGTACAACATACGTCTGGCACAACATCGGACGGGTCCATACCGTAGTCTGCAGGGTCATCATGCTCCATGAGTCATGCGTCAACACGCATTGGGATCCGCGATCCCTCAGGTATGCTACTCTACAGAGAGTAAAGCAACAACACGTCACACCACGGTCCAACACGGAGGTGGCGCGACCCAAGTGTCCACACTCTTCCACACAGCGGTCCTTGGGCAGACACGAGCACATACCAGCCGTCACCTCCCGGCTCACGCTCTCAACGAGGACACGAGTTTCCATGGACAATGTTGACACAAACACAAAGACCAGGAATTCAGTTCTACACACAAATGGTCGACCGAAAGAGTCTAACTGGTCCACCGTCCCCAATAGGTTCGGTCGACCAAAAGTCTACAACGGTCGAACTATTCTGCACGTCACTTAAGCCCAAATGGTCGAACAACAGTCTAAAACCGGTCGACCGAATATGAGGTCAAAATCCAGAGTTGGTCAAAATGATACGAGTCTATTTGGTCGACCGACTCAGGGGTCCTGGTCGACCGAAAACTACCAGGGTCATCCTAATAGTCTACGTCATATAACGGTCGAACAATATAGCAAAATCGGTCGAACAACATGCACAATCATCAAGTACACTTAAGTTCTGGTCGACCCAAAAACAAGGGATGATCGACCGAACTTCGACAGTAAGCCTCCAACTCACAAGCACACATACAACCGGTCGACCGCCACAATGGCATCGTTCGACCGGTGTTGGTTAAAGTAAGGCAAAAAGGTAAAACCGGTCGACAGCCCGAAGGCACCGGTCGACCGTTGGTCGACAACAACCTTGCGTCAGTCAAGGATTTTACGTCGTTTCTCGTCGCCGGCGAGGTCTCCGACTTCCCGCGACCGGCCTCAACGTACCACCAACGTGGGGAAACAACAAAACCACTCTAAAAGCTAACATACCTCAAAGCGAAGCAGAGCACGTCGGAGAATTCAAGAACCCACCTCCAGTCCGCAACCTCACGCGCTTCTCCATGCACGCCGACCTCCAGCCTCACGCCGGAGTCGCCTCCACCACCTCCGGTTGCCGGAAAAGAAGAGAGAAAGGGTGAGAGATGAGTGAGCAAGTGAGAGAGATTGATGGGTGCTTTTAAACCCAACACAACTCACTCCCCGCTACAATAACCGGCCCCTACCATCACCATCACTATTCCTCCTTCCGTTCCCCATGCAAAGCCTCCACTAATCACGAGATTAGACCACTAAGTGTTGTTAGGATCCTAACAATCCACCCACCATAAAAGGATTTCGTCCCCAAAATCAAACAAGCAACTCACTGAAAAGCTCCAGGTACTGCTTCCAAACTTCCTCCTCGATCTCCCAAGTGGCCTCGCGCTCACTGTGATGCTGCCACCGGACCTTCACCATCGGAATGGTCCTCCTCATGAGCTGATGAACCATACGATCAACGATCTCAACTGGTCTCTCCTAGAGCGACAAGTCCTACTCACATGAGCTGAATCTGCAATGTACTTCCTCAGCATCGATACGTGGAAGTCGTTGTGAAGACCCGAAAACTGCGGTGACAATGCAATCCTGTAGGCAACCTCTCCGACTAGGTTAAGAATCTCAAATGGCCCGACATACCTCAGACTGAGCTTCCCCTTCTTCCCAAACATCATCACTCCCCGAGCTGGGGAGATCTTCAGAAACACATGGTCACCAACCTCAAAACTCAACGCCCGTCTGCGTCTGTCGGCATAACTCTTCTGCCAGCTCTGTGCTGTGGCCAATCTCCTCCTGATTACATCCACCTTCTCTGAATACATCTGCACGAGCTTTGGCCCCACTAACTGCCTCTTGCCCACATCACTCCAGCATATCAGTGATCTACATGGCCTCCTGTACAATGCCTCGTACGGTGTCATCCCAATACTCGAATGGTAGCTGTTGTTATAGGCGAACTTTATCAACGGTAGGTGCTCATCCCAGTGTCCTGCCCAATCCAGTGTGCATGCTCTCAGCATATCCTCTAGGGTCTGGATCGTCCTCTTTGACTGACCATCGGTCTGTGGGTTAAACGTTGTACTGAACCATAGTCGTGTCCCCAAGGCCTGCTGCAGACTCCCTAAAACTTGGACGTAAATTTGGGATCTCGATCAGAGATGATGGTCACTGGTACTCCGTGTAGCCTGATTGACATCATTTCATGCTCATATTTGTATCTTATATCCATTATCTTTAACCTAAACAATGCTATGTCACGAGTTTTATGTTTAGTTTTCAGGAATAAATAGGTTTGAAGAGATGAAACATAAAAGGACCCAAAAGCTGGGAAAAAGGACGGGATTGTGAGATCTGGGGACCAAGATGCAAGGGAGAAGGACCTGATCGTAAGACAGAGGGACCTAAGAATAAAACAGAATACTTCACACCATCATGGGGAGTATTTTAGCAATAGGATTCGGGTCGGAGCTCCAACAAACGAAGTAGATGCATCAAAGACCACCAAAAGCACAAAGAAAAGCCCAGAATAAATCTCAACTGGATCCGGACATTTTGGACCGCCAATTGGCGGTCTGGATTAGTCCAGATCCACCAAGATTTCTCCTGGACTTGTATTAATGTTCGTTTAGGCTATTTTTGGTGTTTGTTTAGTCCCACATCGGGGGATTGTCCCGGATTAACTTTTTACATGCCTATAAATAGAACTCTTCACCTCCTATTGTAATCACTCCATATTTTAAGTGGCTATTCTTCCTACTAGAAGTGAGACCTTTAAGCACACACTAAAGTAGGAGGATGCTACTTTTAATGTGAGTCATTTTATCAATAAAGTTTTGTGTTTCTTTCATTGTTTGTTTTATGCTTCTTTTATTGTTGTGCATGTTTTAGTTTAATCGTCTTTTAATTCTAGCTTAGTTTTAATATGCTTTCCTTCCATAGTTTAATAATTAGTGTAATATTTAGTGAGTAGAACCATTCCCTTTGGGGGGTGGAGTAGATGTACATACATGCATTAAAGAATGTGATGAATGTTTTAATTTCAATGTGTTGATTAAACATGAATGTATGCTTGCTTGTTTAGGATAGAATTTACAACTTGATGAGTTTTGCCAAAATGATTAGACACCTCTCATGCTTGTTTAGGTTCTGAAATAAACACCTTGCATATGTAAATGTTAATCAACTAAGTTGGTGAATAAATTGATAGGTTTTGCCATAACATTTAGACACTTCCTATGCTTGATAAACACCACCTTCATGTGCTTAAAGAATGTATTCTACACCCACCTCTTTGCTTGTGTGCACTCACTCCACCCCTTAGGGGTTTTCCATTCCTGAAATTCCAGCATTCTTGCTTTGTTCTTAGCTTAGTTCTTATTTCATCGTTTGTTTACTTCTTTCACATTTCATACTTCTTAGAGTAGTTTGGTGTAGAGTAGAGTAAACAACTTTCTCCCCCTATTTTTCGCCACTTGATTTCGTGCAAACAAGAGGCTGCTCACCTCCCTGAGGACGACCCGTACTTGCCACCGCTTCATCGCGGCCGTGCACTTGCGGTTGAAAGTAAAACGTTCAACAAGTTTTTGGCGCCGTTGCCGGGGAGGTGCCAGTCCAAACTCTTGTTTGGACGATTCGAGTGGATTTAATTTGTGTTGTGTAGTTTGTCCTTGTTTCAGGAGACTTGGAGTCATCAGGAGGAACGCCCGGAGAAGTTGTGAGTGAATTTGAGCATTTAAGACCGCCAATCAGCGGTCTGGTAAGCTCGTTTTTGTCTCTTATTTCTTTGGTTGGTTTTCATAATTGATGTAGTGATCTGGGATTTAATTTGGCATATTTTGACTTATAGTTTGTTCCCAGATCGATAATCAACCTCCTTTAAGCAACTTGGACCCTAAAACTCAAAGCAAAAGATTAGGCATTCTTGTTGTTTAGGTCATGCATCATGTATGTGACTTAGGCATTTAGATTGTCTTTTATCTTAGCTTTATTTTCTGTTACTGAGAGCTGGCGTGAGGTACGCACCTTCTACTCTCATTCATGCATTTCATATGAACATGCATTAGTTAGTAGGAAGTGCATTGAAACAAGTGTGAGTTGAACGTTTTGTTTGGAGAGTTGATTGCTAGATTAGGACTCCAACACGCTACTAAGGAGGGGCTGTCCCATAAAAGATAAGGTGGGGGATTTCATCACCCTTTCCTTCGCCCCACAAACCACACTAATAAAGAGCCTAATTTGTTAAATCAAGTAGACATTGGCCCTAAGGATTTTGGGCGCATTAGGAGAGTGATCTGGTCCCGACCGTCATGACCTGATCGGCGTTGCCCACTTTGTCGATAGTAGGAGAGACGAGATCCCCGGATCTTGGCTCACTTACTGGGCTTTGTGGTCCTCGTTGTAGGGAGGTGAGGCGTGTTGAGGCCGTGTGACCTCGCAGTTAGGCGTCGTCTAGCTGTAAGGACCTATAGCGACCTTAGGATTGCTTGAGCCTTGTTTGCTTGTGTGCTTCTACCTGTAGCCATCCGCCGTAGCTTAAGGACTTCTTCCCTTCTCTCCTGAGTCATTCTTTCTCTCCTGTGTTCCCTCGTCTTCTCTTCTACGTACATTCTTTATTTGAAAAAAAAAGAAAAAAAGAGTTGTGGTTTGTGTGTGCACCTTTGTGCATGCTTTCGTGGACACGAGACGAGAGTGGTCGTTTGACGAGGAGCGTTGTCAATCCGGCTTCGGTCATCGATTTCTCGACACCTTCCTCCTCTCATGCCGTACGTAGTTCGGGTCCAATGGCTGCTAATTTCCGTGAGGAGGAGCAGTTGCTGGACCCACCTATTTCACATGTGCTTCCAGTTGTCGTTCCCATACCTCTTCGTGATCGATGCTACCCGAGCCGTACCGCTCTACCCTCATGCATCGTATTACCAGAGGCTAATGGGAACCATTTTGAGGTTAAGCCTCAATTCATTTCCATGTCCCTCATTTCACTGGGAAAGGTGACCCCTATATCTTTCTCAGGGAACTTGAGGAGGTCTGTGCTATGTTCAAGCTGCAACAACTTAGCACAGACTCCATCCATCTTAGGCTTGTCCCCTTTGCGCTGAAGGATGATGCCAAGAAGTGGTTGTACAGAAACCAGGCGAATTCCTTTAGGACTTGGGATGAGTTTCAATCTGCATTCCTCAAGAAGTACTTTCCTAATCATCGGACTCAAAATTGAGGAACGAAATCAATTCGTTCTATCAACATGAGACCGGACCATTTCATGCATATCTTGAGAGGTTCAAAGAGCTACTATCCTCGTGCCCTCACCATGGCATTGAGTTGTGGCGTCTTTGTCAGATTGTGTATGAGGGTCTTCACATCCCGTCCAGAACGCTCCTTGAGTCCATGTGTCAAGGAGAGTTCTTGGGAAAGGATGAAAGGGAGGCATGGGCCTTCCTAGAAGACCTCACTGAGAAAACCATGCAGTGGGAGAGTGTGAGGGAACCACCTGCATCATCTAGTATAGGAGCGAGGATTGCGAATGCAAACTCGACTAGATCGGGTACCGCATTTGCTATCGATACCACTACGGCCACCGAGGCACGCATCGCGGCCTTAATGCGCCGTATGGATTCGATTGAGCTCCAAAACCGACAAAGTGCACCTCACATGTCCACATCTGGTCCAGTTCCTTGTCATTCATGTGGTAGGATAGGTCATGTAGAGAGCGAGTGTGAGTCCATTCCTCCTGAGATGGAGCGTGTCAACGCCATCTATGACAGAGCTAGGAATGACCCATACTCATCATCTTATAACCCTGGATGGAGGAACCACCCCAATTTTTCATGGAACCAAAATAATGCCCCGGGTGGTCCTTCAAACTCCTCTAGACCACCTTACCAATCACACCAACCTCCCATGCATGCGCAATCCGATCAGCCACCCCAAGCGCAAACCACCAATCAATCGGGTTTCCCAAATTCCCACAATATGGAAACCCGATTCAATTCGCTTGAGACCTTGACTCGTGGACTTGAAAACTCAATGAAAAATTTTATGACTACCACAAGTCAAGTTCTCACTTCAAATCAGCAGACCATGAAATCTCTAGAGCTTCAGATGGGCCAATTAGCTCAATATGTACATGAAAGAGAGAAATGGTCTTTTCCTAGCCAGCCTGAGGCTAACCCCCACATGTACCAACAACAACAAATGCAAAATGAGAATGTGGTACCTCGGGGGAGGCAAGTGAACCATGTGGAGGAACCTGTTCACCATGTCAATTCCATTGTGACCTTAAGGAATGGAAAACAGGTTGAGAATCACATTTCCTTGCCACACCCACCACCATCTATGCAGTCCCTCAGTGGGAATGGTGGTGAAGAAGAAGCTGAGGGTGAGGGTAATACACCAACGCTTCTTTCTTCTCAGGCACCGCAAAAAACCTACCTGCCAAAAGCTCCCTATCCAAGTAGGTTAAACAAAAAGCAGAGTGACAACATGGACAAGATATTAGAGGTATTTAAGCAAGTGAAGGTTAACATCCCCTTGTTGGATGTCATCCAACAAATACCTCAATATGCCAAAGTGTTGAAGGATCTCTGCACGGCCAAGAGGAAGACCAATGTTCCTAAGAAAGCATTCTTGGCTGCAAATATCAGCTCACTTTTGTCCAATCCTACCTACACAAAATAGAAGGACCCTGGGTGTCCTACTATTCAGTGTACGATAGGGGACACTAGACTGAGCAATGTTTTGCTTGATTTAGGATCAGCGGTCAACCTCCTCCCATTCTCTGTTTATCAACAGTTGAACTTGGGAGAATTGAAACCAATTAAGATCACCCTCCAACTGGCGGATAGATCCATTCGTATTCCCGTGGGGAATATCGAGGACGTGCTTATCAAAGTTGGAGATTTTATATTTCCAGTCGATTTTGTTGTCCTCGATACCAATCCTGTTGCGAACACCCACTCTCAAATACCTTTGATTTTGGGTAGACCATTTCTGGCAACCTCCAATGCCTTGATTAATTGTAGAAATGGTCTCATGAAGCTCTCATTCGGTAACATGAGTGCCGAGTTTCATGTGTTCAACTCTGGTAAGCAACAGGAACCCATGGATGAACCTTTAAATCTAAATCTCATCTGCCAATTGGAGAAAGCACCACAAAATAAACGAACACCCCTAACCCCAATGCAACCCATTGAGAATGTTCGTGGGCCCAGCGAAGACTCATTGCCTGTCTTTGCAATGCAACAGAGTGAGCTGGCCTCGAACATGAATGTCCAAAGGGAGTGTTCGTTGCATGATTCAGTTGAGAGTACTAGTGAGAGTGAGACACCTCATCACATGCCTATACCAGAAGGTGTCTCTACCTCATGTCCCATGGCCATTGAGCCATTTGAGCTTCATATTGACTCCAACAAGGACCCACCTTTGACCGAGCTTATGCTTGATGATCTAAATGATGGTGGGAGGTCCTTGTTGGATGACTTGGGGAGAAGCCCCATTCTTAATGATGCAAGTCTGCTGCATCCATCGAATGAGCCTGAGGAACTCATTCCGATGCACCCGCCTATTGATTGGAGGGTTTTCTTCGATGAGCAATTAAACCCTAGCGAGGCAACACAACTTCATTCTTTGTTGCCGACACCCAACCAATATCATGAGGGGTTCGAGCCTTTCAGCTTTGACCTTTCACCCCTCATGACAACTCAGAGTACCAGTGGAGTTTCCCCATCTCGGCAAGTCTCTGGTCCTCATGACTTGATGTTCTCATTTGATGTTCTTTGACCAAATGATTATGAGAATGTCTTGGTTGATGTATATATCTTATAAAAAACAAAAAAAACAAAAAACAACAAACAAAAAACAAAAAAACAAAAAAAAACAAAAAAAACAAAAAAAAGGTGTGTAATAAAAGACTCCTTCAGTGAGCATCGATTGTTGTGGGCCCCAACCCTTGTGTACTTGGGCCCCAATTTCTTCACGTACTTATCTCCCTTCTTCAGCTTCTCACAGGTTTTGAGGGAATTTGGGTTTGTGTCCATCAACATGACCCCGAACGTCCCTTTGTATTTCATGTTGGTGAGATCGTTCCTTTTTCATGCATGTATCCATGTACTATCTTGTTCACATTCATTGAGGACAATGCATGAAGTAGGTGTGGGGGGGTGTTTTACGTGTGTATATATTCGAGTCTTTTTCCTTTGGTTTTCTTTTCTTTTGTGTGTACTGCTAGGGTCATGTTAGTGTGTCGCATTTAACATTGATATGTCTGCTTGCCATGATCCTTGGGTGACTTGTCTTCTTTTGCTTGCCGAGTGCTTTAAAATTTTCACATTTCTTTCAAAATCTTCATGTGTTTGCGAAAGAAAATCTTTTGTGGGTTTTGCGTGTGTTTAGCATGTGCAAAACTGTTGAGAGGCAAAGTAAAAAGAAAGCTCCCAAAATTGTCTTGAACTTGATGCATTAGGATTTCTAGTTTACTGGCTTTAGGTCTTATCGAGTCGTTAGGATGCACCCCGGTTTTCCCTCGGGGGGCGTGTAATCATAGGGTTTCAGTACTCAAACATTTAAAGAAGTCCACCCTGAACCTAGTGAGTCAAATAATTCGTGTCTGTTAGTATAAGGAAGTTTGTCGTAGTCAAGGGCCCTTAATCTCTTTTTGTGAAACTTAAGTGTAGGGGTTTTGGTTCCCATGTAGATAAATAAGTGGTGTTCTCTATTCTCGCACGGCTCCTATCACTTGGGAAAGTAGGTCTGAGGGGACTTTGTGACTGGTGCTTTCGAGTCATCTGACTTGGGATGCACCGACCGAACTCCCGTTACACGGGTGGTAGGGATCGCCCTATGTGGAGATTTGGGGGAAGGTGTACGTGATAGTGTAAGTCCTCATAGGCAATGATGCATGAAACCTGACCCTGGGTGAATCAAACACCAACCAATAAATGCTCCAAAGAAAAAAAAAGAAAAAAGAAAAAAAAGAGGAGTCAAATAAGAACCAAAATGGACTTTACACGTTGTATCACATTCAAAAGTTAAGGTTGCCCATGTCTTTCACTTAATTCCTTAGTTAACTCTCACGAATAACTCATTAGGCTAGGTGTGTGGACTGATTACATATTTAGAGTCGACCTGTAGTATTACCGCGTCCCATGATCGACAAAATAAGTCCAACGAGTCGTGTAGCTAGATTGATTAATGCATCTTGTTCGGATTTTGTGGGTATATCCGCTGAAAACCCTCAGGAGACAACACTCCTCCTCCTTGGCGACAAGGAGGTTTAACGGCTTGTTGCACGTGCTAAGTGCAACCGTGATTCCTACGAAAGTGAGTTAGGATTTCTTGTTTTTTGCATGCTTTTCTCTTTCTTTGTTTTGCTCGGGACTAGCAAAAGTTAGTTGTGGGGGTATTTGATTGACATCATTTCATGCTCATATTTGTATCTTATATTCATTATCTTTCACCTAAACAATGCTATGTCACAGGTTTTATGTTTAGTTTTCAGGAATAAATAGGTTTGAAGAGATGAAACATAAAAGGACCCAAAAGCTGGGAAGAATGACTGGATTGTGAGATCTGGGGACCAAGATGCAAGGGAGAAGGACCTGATCGTAAGACAGAGGGACCTAAGAGTAAAACAGAATACTTCACACCATCATGGGGAGTATTTTAGCAATTGGATTCGGGTCGGAGCTCCAACAAACAAAGTAGATGCATCAAAGACCACCAAAAGCACAAAGAAAAGCCCAGAATAAATCTCAACTAGATCCGGACATTTTGGACCGCCAATTGGCGGTCTGGAACCGCCAATTGGCGGTCTGGATTAGTCCAGATCCACCAAGATTTCTCCTGGACTTCTATTAATGTTCGTTTAGGCTATTTTTGGTGTTTGTTTAGTCCCACATCGGGGGATTGTCCCAGATTAGCTTTTTCCATGCCTATAAATAGAACTCTTCACCTCCTATTGTAATCACTCCATATTTTAAGTGGTTATTCTTCCTACAAGAAGTGAGGCCTTGAAGCACACACTAAAGTAGGAGGATGCTACTTTTAATGTGAGTCATTTTATCAATAAAGTTTTGTGTTTCTTTCATTGTTTGTTTTATGCTTCTTTTATTGTTGTGCATGTTTTAGTTTAATCGTCTTTTAATTCTAGCTTAGTTTTAATATGCTTTCTTTCCATAGTTTAATAATTAGTGTAATATTTAGTGAGTAGAACCATCCCCTTTGGGGGGGTGGAGTAGATGTACATACATGCATTAGAGAATGGGATGAATGTTTTAATTTCAATGTGTTGATTAAACATGAATGTATGCTTGCTTGTTTAGGATAGAATTTACAACTTGATGAGTTTTGCCAAAATGATTAGACACCTCTCATGCTTGTTTAGGTTCTGAAATAAACACCTTGCATATGTAAATGTTAATCAACTAAGTTGGTGAATAGATTGATAGGTTTTGCCATAACATTTAGACACTTCCTATGCTTGATAAACACCACCTTCATGTGCTTAAAGAATGTATTCTACACCCACCTCTTTGCTTGTGTGCACTCACTCCACCCCTTAGGGGTTTTCCATTCCTGAAATTCCAGCATTCTTGTTTTGTTCTTAGCTTAGTTCTTATTTCATCGTTTGTTTGCTTTTTTCACATTTCATACTTCTTAGAGTAGTTTGGTGTAGTGTAGCGTAAACAACTTTCTCCCCCTATTTTTCGCCACTTGATTTCGTGCAAACAAGAGGCTGCTCACCTCCCTGAGGACGACCCGTACTTGCCACCGCTTCATCGCGGCCATGCACTTGCGGTTTAAAATAAAACGTTCAACAACCTGACTATCTCCTCCACGTACAACTTAGCTAGATCCTCCAGAGGCAACACGGTCCTGATCGCTAAGAAGTGCGCTGACTTGGTCAGTCGATCGACTATCACCCAAATCGCGTCGTGGAATCTCCTCGTCTTTGGCAACCCCATGACAAAATCCATCGTCACGTGCTCCCACTTCCACTCAGGAAGCTCAATACACTTCATCGGTCCCGCTGGTCGCTGATGCTCAATCTTCACCTGCTGACAGACTAAGCACGGGCCCATGAACTCTTCAATATCTCTCTTCATGCCATTCCACCAGAAGTTCTGCTGCAGGTCTTTATACATCTTCGTATTCCCAGGGTGGATGGTATATCTCGCTCGGTGTGCCTCCTCCATGATGTCATCTCTCAGCCCATCAACCTTCGGCACCCAAATCCGACTACTGAACCTCAGACCACCATCAACCCCCACACTAAAGTCTGATCCATCTCTGGAAGCCAACTGTAGCAGACCAGCTAACTCCTCATCATCCTGCTGAGCCTGTACCACCTGCGAGACGGTCTGCGGCTCTACCCGAAGCCCAGCTAACACTGCTCTCTCAGAGCCCTCTGTGAACGGCCTCCACTCTGACAACGTCTCGAGTAACTGTCACTCCTGAATGCATAAACTAGCAACTGATACCTCCACCTTCCTGCTCCGTGCATCCGCAACCGAATTCGCCTTCCCCGGATGATAGGAGATGGTGAAGTCGTAGTCCTTAATAAACTCAAGTCATCTGCGCTGCCTCATATTCAACTCCTTCTGCGAGAATAAATACTTTAGACTCTGATGATCCGTCAAGACCTCAAACTGCTCTCCATAAAGATAATGTCGCCAGGTCTTCAACGCGTGAACCACCACTGATAACTCCAAATCGATCATGAGTAGGGTAGTTCTTCTCGTGCACCTTCTGCTGCCTCGAAGCGTACGGCACCACCTTTTCGTGCTGCATCAGGACACTGCCCAAGCCAACCCGTGACGCATCGCTGTAAATCACATAGCCTCCGCTGCCACTCGGTAGCGTCAGAATCGGCGCTGTCGTCAATCGCCTCTTCAGCTCCTGGAAACTATCCTCGCACTTCTCGGACCAAACGAACTTGACGCTCTTCTGTGTCAACGCTATCAACGGCGAAGCAAGTCTAGAGAAGTCCTGAATGAAACATCTGTAATACGCAGCTAGTCCCACGAAGCACTTGATCTCAGTCACGCTCGTCGGGGCTCTCCACTAAGTCACAGTCTCAACCTTCGCCGGATCCTCTGAAATCTCATCTGGTGACACAATATGCCCCATAAATGCTACCTGATCCAACCAAAACTCGCACTTCGTGTAGTTGGCATAAAGTTACTGATCCCTCAAGATGCTAAGCACAATCCTTAGGTGCTCCCAGTGCTGCTCCCTATCAGGCGAGTACACCAAGATGTCGTCCACGAAGACAACAACAAAACTGTCGAGGTACGACTGAAAGGTCTTATTCATCAGGTCCATGAATATTGTAGGTGCATTCGTCAGTCCAAACGGCATCACCAAGAACTCGTAGTGCCCGTACCGCGTCCTGAAGGCTGTCTTCTGAACATCTACCTCTCTGATCCACAACTGGTGATAACGCGAACGCAGATCAATCTTCGAGAACACTCTCTCCGTCTGCAGCTGATCAAACAGATCATCAATCCTGGGCAAATGGTACCGGTTACTGACGGTAACCTTATTCAGCATTCTGTAGTCGATGCACATCCGCAACGACCCATCCTTCTTCACGAACAACACAGGCGCTCCCCATGGCGAGACACTCGGTCGGATAAACCCGAAGTCCATCAACTCCTGCAACTGCTTCTTCAGCTCTGTCAACTCAAAAGATGCCATCCGGTACGGAGCCTTCGACTGGGGTGTCGTGCCAGCCACCAACTCAATGTCGAACTCAATCTCATGATACGGTGGTATCCGAGGAATCTCTGCAGGAAACACCTCTGGAAACTCCTGTACAACCTCTATGTCCCCCAACCTCCTTGTCTCAGGATCAGGAACAACCAAGGTCGCCATAAATGCTCTGCAACCCTAGTGCGTCAGCCTCTGTGCCTTAACTGCAGACAAAATCAGACGACCTCCTCTTCTCCTCGTCCCTCTGATCAACACATCGGGCACGTCCTTCCTCGGAATAAGAATCATCTTCTCACGGCAAAAGACTCGCACATCGTACTGTGATAGCCAGTCCATCCCCAGTATGACGTCGAAGTCCTCCATCGGTAGCAAGACCAGATCTGTCGGAAAATCATGGTCTCCCGAAACAACTGTGGTACCGGGGAGAAAGCTCCCTATAGTGCCCACCTCACCCATGAGCGTACTGAGTTCCAACAAATCAGTCAGTAGCTCAGGGGTCTGATCCAACTCGCCAGCAAACTTCTCCGAAATGAAGGAGTGTGTGGCGCCACAATCAAATAAAACACGAGCAACCAAACCTGAAATGACAAAGGTACCTTCCACGACAGTGTTGGAGTCCTTCGACTCCTCAGCCCGGACGGTGAAGACTCGCCCTGCTCTCCTGGTCTGGCTCTGCGGAACAACGGGCCTGCTGCCTCCGCTCCTCCCTGTGACCCGTGGTCCTGGCCTCCTGCTCGTATCTCCCTGCCTGCTCGGGCAATCCCAGATAAAATGGCCCATCTGACCTCATCCCAAGCATGCACATGTACGTCGGGGGCACTCCTGACTCGGATGAGATCTCCCGCAATTACCGTACGCACCAGACTGGCGTGATCCTCCTCCATCAACCCGGGGCCTCTTACCCGGGTTCCTAGTGGAATGTCCAACTGCACGTCCTCCCGTGCTCAATGGCGGCTTCCTCGCCTCCTGGTAATTCTCCTGGTAGTCCTGATTGATGATAGTCACATACTTCACCACATCTGCCAGGGTCTGCGGCATGCTGGTAATCACCCGCGACATGAGATGCTTCCTCTGCCCCTTGATGAACTTCCGTGCACGCTGCTCCGGCATCACATAAGTCTCAGACAATAACGCTCCAGGGCGTTAAACCTGCTGATGTAGCTAGCCACGGACATCTCCTTCTGCTCGAGAGCCAAGAACTCCTCCTTCTTCCTGTCTATGACGTGCTGCGGAAAGAACTGCTGGTTGAACTCCTCAAGGAATTCCTCCCAGCTCACGTCATCTCGGTCAACAAAAACCACTGCAGATATGGTCCTCCACCAGTTCGCTGCCTCTCCATCCAGCACATAGGTGGCCAAACCCACCATCCGCTCCGGTACACAGCCAATCGCCCAGAAAATCCCCTGGATCTTAATGACCCAGTCCTCTGCAGCCTCAAGGTCACTCCTGCCGTCAAAACTAGGCGGGTGCTGCCTCATGAAGCGATCATGCTCCGCACCTGTCCCTGTCTGCTCTGCCCTCGCCGCCTGATGCTCGAGGAACTCGCCCAACCTATCCCAGGTAGCGCCCTCAGTGGCATCACTGGCACTGCGCTCATTCACGGAGTTCCTCACACGTCTCAGAGGCATCTGACACAAGGAACAACTCAAGATCAGCCATGTATGCATGCTAAATGTAAAGTGCATCCTACACTACTACATTGGGGTGATTTCGTTAGGAGCCACACATAGGGACCGACCACTCTGATACCAAGTTATAACATTCCGAAACAGCGGAAATTTTTAAATTTAAACAATCAAGAGATTATCAGAATAAACTCATCAACGTGAATGTTACGCATATAAATCAACAGTCGGTGCACCAAAATACAACAGAGTTTGTCAAAAGACGTGATTACAACAATACAAAGAAAAGACAGGTACAAGCAATCACGACGACCTCGAAGAGTCCGAAGAGGATCCTGACCCCAAAATGTGTGCGCTCGCCGCCACCACCCGATAGAACCTACTGCGGTCCTTAAACATGAATTAAACAATGATGCCTGAGTTTCCCATTAGGAAATCCAGTATGCCAAGCTCGCCTACATAAATGAAACAGTACGGTAAATGAACCTATCATACTAGTAGCATGTCAGTCATTTCACATCTGCAATGCATCAAATCCCTCCAAGGGTAAACGAGACCTCAGTCCAACAACACACGACCCTCAACAGGGTCCACAAGGACATCAGTCCAGCAACAACAACAGGTTTCCCCCGGAAACCTACCGTAGGCACATACGGTCTTACAGACAGTACGCGACGCAACCCCAACACGTGACTACTCGAGCCAAAAGGATCGGTGAGGAGCATCCGCACTTCCACGTAAAGTAACTATGTGGTCTACACCACCTCGACGGAGCCGTAGCTCGGTCGGTCAACATCCCAAGATAGGTGCCCAATCGGGGATCATCACCGGAACAACATCGGCGACATCGCCGACACAACATGAGCGGTACAACATACGTCCGGCACAACATCGGACGACACAACCACAAGCCGGACCATCATCACCGGCAAAACCTCGGCGGCATCGCCGGCACAACCTAGGCGGTACAACATACTCCCGACACAACATCGGACGGGTCCATACCGTAGTCTGCAGCGTCATCATGCTCCATGAGCCATGCGTCAACACGCATTGGGATCCGCGATCCCTGAGGTCTGCTACTCTACAGAGAGTAAGGCAACAACACGTCACACCACAGTCCAACACGGAGGTGGCGCGACCCAAGTGTCCATACTCTTCCACACGACGGTCCCGGGGCAGGCACGAGCACGTACCCGCCGTCACCTCCAGGCTCACGCTCTCAGCGAGGACAAAGGTTTCCGTAGATAGAGTTGACACCAACACAAAGACCAGGAATTCAGTTCTGCACACAAACGGTTGACCGATTGATCATAACCGGTCGACCGTCCCCAATAGGTTCGGTCGACCGAAAGTCTAGAACGGTCGAGCTATTCTGCTCGTCACTTAAGCCCAGACGGTCGAACAACAGTCTAAAACCGGTCGACCGAATAGGAGGTCAAAATCCAGAGTTGGTCAAAATCATACAAGTCTATTCGGTCCACCGACCCAGGGGTCCCGGTCGACCGAAAACTACCAGGGTCATCCTAATAGTCTACGTCATATAACAGTCGAACAATATAGCAAAATCGGTCGAACAACATGCACAATCATCAAGTAGACTTAAGTTCCGGTCGACCCAAAAACAAGGGAGAATCAACCGAACTTCAACAATAAGGTTAAAGTAAGGCAAAAACTACAACCGGTTGACCGCCACAATGCATCGTTCGACCGGTGTTGGTTAAAGTAAGGCAAAAACGTAAAACCGGTCGACCGCCCGAAGGCACCGGTCGACCGTTGGTCGACATCAACCTTGCGTCAGCCAAGGATTTTACGTCGTTTCTCGTCGCCGGCGAGGTCTCCGACCTCCCGCGACCGACCTCAACTTCCCACCAACGTGGGGAAACAACAAAACCACACTAAAAGCCGACATACCTCAAAGAGAAACAGAGCACGCCAGAGAATTCAAGAACCCACCTCTGGTCCGCAACCTCACGCGCTTCTCGTCGCACGCCGTCCTCCCGCCTCATGCCGGAGTCGCCTCCACCACCTCTGGTCGCCGGAAAAGAAGAGAGAAAGGGTGAGAGATGAGTGAGCAAGTGAGAGAGATTGATGGGTGCTTTTAAACCCAACACAACTCACTCCCCGCTACAGTAACCGGCCCCTACCATCACCATCACTATTCCTCCTTCCCTTCCCAATGCAAAACCTCCACTAATCACGGGATTATCCCACTAAGTGTGGTTAGGATCCTAACATAATGTGCATAGAAATACATCCTTTTAATTATAATTTTGAGTTTAATTAATGAATTGTTATTCATCGTCGGAAAACTACTTAAATCATTCGTACGAATTACCATTTTGCCATTTCCTCTTTCTACTTAATAAGTCTTCATTTTATTCTCCTACCACCACTCTCTCTTCATCTTCCTCTCATGATCACCAAGAAGAATGTCTCGGAGGCCAGGAAATGAGTCAGCGGACGTCCCGACGTACTCGAATATGGTAAACTGTCTCATTTAGTTTAATTTTTTTAAGGTCGGACGTCGCAGGAGACGCCCCCCACGGGGGAGGTAGCTCCCGTGGATGCCCGACTCCAACGGCTGGGCGTCTGCAAGAGACGCCCCCCGGGAAGGAGCGGGGCGTCTCCGGCAGACGCCCTTCCTCTTTTTTTAATAAATAATTGTTATTATTAGTTAAATTGATTATAATTTGTTATAATTGTTAATTAAATTGATTATTAAGTTAATAATTAGTTAAATTGATTAATTGTTATAATTAGTTAAATTGATTATAATTAGTTATAATTATTAGTTAAATTGATTATAATTAGTTATACTCGTTAATTAAATTGATTATAATTAGTTAAATTGATTAATTATTATAATTAGTATCATTGATTGATCAATTTGTAAATTAAGTAATTTAAATCCATTAACGAATTTTATTTCTAAAATTGAATTAATAGTCATTGGGTTACCGTGGAGGAAAAGGAAATCAATTCCCTTACGCGTTGTATATAGTTTAGATGATGAGTCAGATCCTTGTCATCCACCTAAACGGGGTATATCTGCTACGGTTAGGAGGAAAGGGGATAGTTTATGTCGTCGTCAGACACGTGAGGATTCTTTCAACGATGAGGAGGATTCAGATGAGGTGGAGAGTGACGACGAGAGTGACGACGGGGGTCGGTATATGTTGGAGCCGCAGGAGGAGGCGATGCAGCAATATGGGGAGGACGGAGGCGACATGATAGTTCTTCTTCTGCTGAGTGGTCATTCGGAATGGTAGAGGTGGACAGTTTGTGCACTGCAGATGCACGAACTCAGAAGAAGAAGAGGGTTGATGACGATTCTTGGATCGTGATTGGTGTGCTGTCCGGTGGTCCTTTAGATAGCAACGTCAATTCGACTATCAGAAGCCACATCTCCCAGACACATTTGGGAGAGCGACGACTTAGACAGACACCCGGGACGGGAAAAAAATTCTCGGCTTACCTTATCAGATCTAGGCACTTCGCCAGACATTTTCGTGGTGTTGGTACTCGGAAAGTGAGAAAAACTTAGGCAGAAACCTTATTTTAAGAGATGGGATGAAATAAGTATTAAATGAATTATGAATGACAAAATGGTAATTGTTAGGGCGATTTAAGTAGTTTTCGGATGACGATTACTTCCCAAAATTATTCTTAACAAGTTGATTGTATGTCTCCTTATAATGTTCCTAGACCAAATAATATTGCATATTTAGGAAAGACATTGAGTATTTTTGGAGAAGAAACTTAGATCAGGTTAGATAAGAGTTTTTGGATGTTGTTTTAGTCTCACATGTTTATGTTCTTAATAATTGGTTGTGGTACTTTGCATTCATCTACAATGACCCAATTGAATGTAAAAATTAGTTTCCTTAAATTACATAGTGTCCGCTTGGTAACAATTTTTGAGTTAATTTTTGGAATTTTTGTGATGATTCTGAGAAGTAATTACGAAACAAAAAAATAGATGCTGGGATTTTAAAAGAAACCGATTTTTGAAACTTTGAATTCCGATACATTTCTCTTTCCTCCAAAATGCTAAATTGAGGTTGCTTTTGTTGTTTTTTTATTATTATACATTGAATCTACTCTTTTACTCTCACTATTTTTACAAAAAAAAATATTTATTTCAAATATTGATAATTTTCAATATTCCAAAGAATTATTATTTTAAATTTTAATATATTATAATTTTAAACTATCTATATAACGCAAACAAATCATGTCCTTCCACAATATTCATAATTATTAAGATTAATATAAGAAAAAAATATTTTATCATTATTACTTGCAAATAAATATCATATCATAATTGTTATATTAATACATGGCCAGCTTTAGTTTAAATGGGCATTTTAGTAATCTTTGAAAAAGCAAAATCTACGTAACCAACCAAAAAATTGAAAATCACGTTTCAAAAAAATTCTGTTTTTTGTTGTTGAAATTTTCAAAAAAAATAGGTTTTTCCTAAAACTCTATCCCAAAAGTTGTTGCCAAACAGTTACGAACTCACAAAATCCAAACGATCAACTCACAAAAACCAAACAACTAACTGCAAAACTCGAAATGACCAACCTACAAAACAAAACAAACAAATCATAGTCTAGGTAATTAATTAAAGTACTTAAAATAACGACGCAAACTTAGAAAAAACAACCTAGCAAATCTAAAAACGACGAAGTCACAAACACTAAGTGGCCAACCCACAATCACTAAAGGACCAACTTAGAAATACTAGACAACAAACTCGTGAACACCAAATCACGAACATGTTATAAGCTTGAAACAACCAACTCATCCATTCCAAATTACCAACAAACTTACTTGAAACAATCAACTCACAAGCACCAAACGATCAACTCACAAACTCTAAACAACCAACTCACTGACTCTAAACCACGAACCTACGAACTCGAAAGAGAAAACTCACAAATACAAAACAACAAACTCATAAACGACCAACCTAGATACACTAAACTAACAAATTCCAAACCAAAAACTCATGAACTTGAAACGACCAACTCACCAACTTCAAATTAACGACTTTTCACACCAAAAAATAACAAATTAAAATTTCTTTTAAAAAACATATATTCGTGAATAAATGATAATTATAGACACAAAATTGTCAACAATTAAGCAAAGTCAAAATAATCAAAAAATTGTCAAATTGGTTTCATTAATATTCATGAAGATGATTAAAAAATACAATTATCTTATTTGTACCAAATAGAAGTAAAAAGATAACAATTAAAAGAAAATTTTAATCGAAAGCTAAAATAGAAAATGATTGTTGTCATTTGAAATACAAGGCAATGTATAATATCATATAATTTGAAATCAACCAATAATAGAAAGTATGTGTTGTCTTTTGAATTTGGTTGTGAATTGAAATCCAACTATCCAACAAATACCTAACTCAAACGATAAAACCAAAAAAAAAACGAGAACAAACACACAACCCTAGGTCCCTAGCCGACTAAACCCAAAACTCCACCACCTGCACCTCCCATCACCTCCTCTCTCAAACCACCACCACATCAACCTCTCCACCAACAAACACCACACACCATCATTGCCACCTCATCCTCTCCCTACAAAACTCTCACCACCTCAACTCCACGCCACCTCACCTCCACCAAACATCATCACGTACCAACTCACACCACACCCCAAGCCCTCACCACTCCACGCCACTACCTTTCCCACAAAATATCACACACGGCGGGTGCAAGAGAATCAGATGAGAATGTGGGTGATCATCCTCTCCTATTCATTCTCGTTTCAAACTAACCATATAGCCACTCAAATTACTGCAAGAATCAACAACAAAAACTACACCAGTCTAAGGTCAACATCAACAGGACAACCGCTGTCACGACGACAACGCCCGCGAATGCAACGTTGCAACATTGACAAACTTGATTGGATCAAATTAGATCTCATCACCTCCAAATCAAATCCAAGCATATCTCGCATCAAGCAAACTAGGCAATACAGAATACTACAACGGCTATTCACAAGAAAGACAACCAAAATCATCCAAGATCAGCAAATTCCTTCAAACAAATTGTACTCTATATATATTCATCAATTTGTAAACACTCAATAATAATCAAATATACAAACTTCGTCTCTTTCTATGAGTTCAAATCTAATATGATATCAGAGTAATAACTGAACCGCAGAAAGAGGCGTTCATCACCGACGACAATCTCTGATCGTCACCTCAGAAAAGTAAAAACCCACCAAACATCATAGGCCACCCTCCACCACAAAACCTACATCCAAAAAGCAAAATCCACCACAAAACCATCACCGATCATCAAGACCTCAAATCATCCTTAATCTAAGAAGGGGTTGACGCATAAAAACGAGACATCCAAACCATCTCCATGGTCAAATGAGTGGCAAACACACCTTAGCGGTTGACCACCAAGCTCTTGGACGGGTCAGTTATCTCTCATAGGCACGCTAGCTCAGTCACCCTCTCACTCATTGGGAAAACAACGAAACCAACAACCGACGACAAGCAAATAGAGGAGTGGCAGACTACAGACCATTTGGTGATGACATGAGTATTGAACTCCATGCAAGCATAGATTGGGGAGTTGTTTATCTACTCCTCCTTGGCCAAGGAACTTTGAGACGCAGTTCAAAAAATGTAGGGAAAGCAACAAAACTTTGCAAACACATTCAGAATGAAGAAAGAAATTGCACGAACCAAGAAAGGGCAAAGATCGGTAGGGTTGTTCATGGGGCGGGTTTAACCCGTCAACCCGCCCTGCCACGTGTGGGACGGGTTGCGGTTGTTGTTTTTTACATCCCGCAACACGGCAACCCGCGACCCACCAACCCGTTAGTTTAAACGGGGAGGGTTGCGGTTGAAGGTAAACCCACCCCGCTAACCTATCAAATCCGCAAAACTATATTTAAATATTTAAATATATACTATAAATATATTATTTAAAAGTTTAAGATTGTTATTATAATAAAATAAGTGTGTTAATCTTTATTTTTTACTAACTAAGTCTCTTTTAGTCTTTTATATTTTTACATCTTGGTTGTACATATTTGATTTTGTATGATTTTTACAATTTTTGAGTTTTACTTTCATTTCATACATGTTATGGGTTCAAATTAAATTATATAAAAATCAACCCGTTTAACCCGCCAAACCCACCCTTAAATTGGGAGGGTAGCAGTTATAAAAAATTGACCCGCCCCACTTACCCGCCAAACTTTGGCAGGCTGGGTAGTGGTCGGTGCGAAACCCGCCCCACTCTGTCCCGTTCGCACCCCTAAAGATCGATCACCGATTACCTCGGATCCATCAAAGCCACTGGGACAAAGTCAAGGTTTATAAACCAACGAGCACTGATCAAAAAATCATCCAAGAATGCCTAGAACAAAACCGGATCTACCAATTCTTGGAAGGGCTCGTTGCAATCTTTGAAACCCTAAAATCCCAAATCCTCCTATAATCAAAACTTCTGCCCTTTGACAACGTCGTGCAATGATACAATGCGAAGAAACAAAATGACAAACCAACCGAAAAAAGCTTTCGCAGCATCTCGCAACCAAAACCAAAAAACTCGGTTCAGGAAAAGAAAAGAAGATCATTGCGACAACTGCAAAAAACAAGGGCACAATTGGGACCACTGTTGGTTTCTACCCCCATCTCAGACCACCAAAAGACAGAACTGGAGATCGGAGAGGAGACAAAGGAAGAAATCTAAGCAGTGGCGGCGACAATAGAAGTGGCAGATATTTTTGTAGGATTTTGTGTCCCTATGTATGTGTATACTTTACAAAAATTAAGAGATAGTCAATCAATCTCTAATTAAGATTAAAATCTAGCTAATAACTCATCTAAAGCTCCACGAGAATTAATCTCCAAAAGCTCGAAATAATTAAGAAAATTTCGGATGGATTACTGGAGAAATTAGGGAGAGATGGAATGTTTGCATTAACCTTAAAAACAAGTAGGTGAGAACACTTATTTATAGCCTCCCAAATCACATACATCATGAACTATTCTTTAGCCATGATCCCTTGCTATTGTCTTCCTTAAACCAATCACAATTTGCCACATAATCATCCTAAAAAAAGTTTGACCATAGTCGGAATTAATCCAGCCCATGATCGACATTATTCTGTTAATAATTCTAGCAAAACCGTGCCAAATGGTCGACATATTGTCAATTAAACGTGGTTTCGGTTGGACAATGAAACTCTTCGGTCGACCCATCATATACTCCCAAAGGTACTGTGATATTCCGGTCGAACCAAACACACAAACGGTCGACCGAATCTACATGAGATACAACTACTGGTCGTTTTTGGTCGGACTATGTCTCAAGTCGGTCGACTGATTGCCACCAAGAAAAATTCGCGAAAGTTCCTGGTGGTTTTCGGTCTAACCACGACTTCCATCGGTCGACCGATTAATCCCAAAGAGATTTCCAGGAATATTTTGGTCAACCGTTCTCATGCGTAACAACTACTGTGGAATTTCGGTCGACCAGTCTCTTAAAACGTTCGGTCGTTTTGTCTGATTTTTTGCCTCTATCAAATTTTGGATTTATTTTCAACAATTTTTGATTCTTGGGGTTTTTAGCAAATTCTTATATCATGTAATATCTTATCATATGTAATGTCAAACTATTACACCTCATAATACATTCATCTTATATGAATTTATTCATGATTCTAATTATGTCAATTTTCATGACATATTGATTTTATTATTCACCACATGTGTCCTTTTTCATATGAAACTCAACACATCGTATGAACTCAAAATCAAGCTTCTTGTTTCTTAATTTTGAGGTGTGACCTATAGGAGGATCTAATCTAGATTGACAATGATATTAAATTTTTAATACCATAAACTATAAATGGTATCTAGCTACACATTATAGTTACCAAATTATCATAGATATCTTGTTCCACTCGAACTAAACACGATCCCTTTAGTGATGTAAGTGCACCACTATTGTCTATCTGTTGCCTCATTATATTAATAATATATATAAAGTAGAAATGCGTCACCTTTTTACTATATATTCATCTCTTGATCTCTTAAGCTAGTTATAAATATGTAACTTAATTTAAGTCACATTGTGCACATTACAATTTTGCTTTATCAAGTGACCCACCAATATCGTCACTCAAATTAGGAGGGGCAATGATAATCTTTTGACTAGCTATCTTCTCCATCGCAAGTCGAGCTCAACCGACTATTGTCTTTATCACTATGCTCATTAATAGCTTTTGACAATAACCAAATTAAACACTTCTCATGTGAAAAGACATAAATCTCATATCTTACAATTCAAGACACAATGAAATATTAATGACACATAATACAAATCTATAATGTTTCACTTGTTAGGTTTATTCAATATATAAAAGTAATCATTTTTCCCTTTTATATACTTATGTCGTCAAATATTTGTAGAGGTACAAGAATCGATGACCAACACGACAATCTTATCTCTGCAATTAATGTTTCATGTTAATTACCATGATTGTGAATAACGTTTGATTTATGTAAACCATTATCTTTTAGAGCTCTACGATTAAGGACCAAAAGCATATTCCTTAACACTTCCAAAGGACGAATACAATAATCAAGGAAAAAAATGTTTTCACATCCAATTCATAATAATTTACATATAAAATTAAAAAATTTAGAACATATTCATTTCACTTCTCACACCCGAATTTGACAAGGTCAAACATCCAGTTCCTCCTGATCCATTCCCACTTGCAGCCCAAGCAACCATGCATCAACAAATGGGTCAAGTAATAGCCCATCTAAATAGCCTTCTCCAATTATCTAGTCAAAGTCAAAATCAAGGTAATTCATCGATCAGGTACTGACTTCCTTAATAACTCTCTTAATTAAATTGTTAATTATGTTAATACTAGAGATGCTTGGATCATAGATACGGGAGCCAACGATCATATGACCAGAAATAGAAAATGGTTACACAATATTCGTTTTGATCCAAAAATAAACAAACGAGCCACTGTTGCTAATAGAAATCAAGTAGAAATTAATGGAATAGGCGAATCAAAGTTTTTAAATAATGCAACCCAAGACGTCCTTTTTGTCCCAACCTTCACAACTAACTTGTTATCTGTTGTAAGGATCACTAGGAAATTAAATTGTAATGTCATTTTTACACCCTTTGGTGTGTTATTTCAGGACCCAACATCCGGGAAGATGATTGATAGATGCACTCTCATAAATTGTCTCTATGTGTTAGACAGTTCAAATAATGTGTCCTATCAATCTTCTGAATTGTGGCACAAACGGATGAGTCATCCGTCGCAACCTGTTTTAAAACATATAATATTTCCTAGTCTAAATCTTAAATTTCAGTTATGTTGTGAAATTTACGGTTTGGGAAAACAAACTGGATCGCATTTTTTTCTTCTACAATAAAGATGGGAAAGCCCTTGGAGTTGATACACCTGAACATTTGAGGACGTGCCCTGGTGGAATCGTATAAAAGTTTTAAATCTTTATTACTTTTATTGATGATTTTTCTCGCACGACTTGGTTATATATGTTCAAATGAAAATATGATGTCTTCTCTATTTATTGTGAATATGTCACCTTTGTAGAAAACATGTATAACACTAAAATTAAAATCCTTCGGTCCGATAATGGCTCGGTATATACCAGCAATGTATTTCAATTTTTTTTGAAAATTAAAGGCATTTTTCACCAAACTACTTGCATCAACACTCTTGAACAAAATGGTGTTTCTGAAAGGAAAATCATCATCTTCTTAATGTCACTAGATCCTTATTGTTCCAGAATCATGTACCAAAAATCTTATGGTGAGAGGCTTATATTAACTATAGTACAAAACGAATCGATAATTTTTACTCAAATTTAAAACCATTTTTATTGGTATTCTTTCCAAAAAAAGGGAAACAATTGCTACAATACTCAGGATTGTAAATTAAATATCTCTAGAGATGTATAGTTTTTTTAGAATGAATCATATTTCGAATCTCCAAATAACAATTCTGCAGGTCAAGATACTTCTCTTTCGACTATGGATTTATTTGAAGAAATATCTCCATGTCTTGAGAAAACTCTCATCCCTCAAGAAGTGACGAAAACGCAGGTAAGACAGGTAATGAGAATGTTGTGCAGGAAGAACCTCGAGAAGGAGCTCCCATGAGAAGGTCCACAAGACCAACTTATCCCTCCTTCGAGACTTTTTTGTTGCCTATAAAGTCACTTACCCATTCAGGATTATATCTCCTAACAACAAAAGTTTTGTAAATACAATAGATACTCACCAAGAACCTACTTCTTATCACAAAGCCCTTTGGAACCCGAATTGGGTGAAAGCTATGGAAGATGTTTTACCAGCTTTAAGCAAAAAACACACTTTGTCTATGATCTCTCTTAAACCAGGAACCAAACCTGTAGGATGCAAATGGGTATATAAAATTAGGTTTAATAGTAATGGGACTACTAATAGATATAAAGTCAGGTTAGTCACCAAAAGGTACACTCAAACCTACGGCCTCGACTATCAAGAGACCTTTGCTCTTGTTGCAAAAATGAACACAATAGATTCATTTGTGAATTGTTGTTAACTATGGGTCGAACCTTTTTCAATTGGATGTTCGAAATGCTTTTCTTAAACGCAAGCTAGAAGAAGAGGTCTACATTGTTGGATTGTGAAGGTCTACAATTCTAATCACTTTTATCCCTAATTACCTACTTGTTTAACAATCAAAGATATGCAGCCGAATTTAAAACTAAACAAGCAAGTAAGGAATAGAAAATGCAAACCACAAGGAACACGGGGGATTTTTACAGAGGTTCGGCCACCGCGTACGTCCTCTCTTGCAAGCTCCGCTCGCGTCTTCACTATCCACTCCACGTTCCAGGCCGGGAGATAACGACTTTTGCAAAACAAGCTCTACGAACACCCTCATGAGTTTGACTTTCTTCTCTCACAAACTGAGAGGAACACTTCGGGCTTTCACGGAAGTCCTTGCTTCTTTACAAACGAAATCTTGAGTGGAACAACACTCTCTAAACTTGAGCACACTTGAGTGAGATAGGATTTATGACTAAAGTGTGGAAGGTTTGAGGCATTGAGTGTGTTGGGTTTCTCTCTAATGTATTGGACATGTATGCGTCGGAGAGTTGAGTTAAAATGTTTTTTACAAATCTATTTATAAGCATTAGAGTGAATATAACCGTTGGGATTGATTGGGTATAAGTTGGTGTAAGATACACAATAGAAACTCGCATGACCCAATTCTGGATGAGTTCGGTCGACCGGATCGGGCTGAACGGTCGACCGTTAGGCAGTTTTGAACTCAGTTCGGTCGACCGGTTAAGGAACAGTCGACCACCCAACGCTAAGACTTAGGTACACTTAAGTGATCGGTCGAACACCGAATAGGGTTCGGTCGACCGAATCACATCAGGCACTTTGGGGTTGACAAACAATGTTCTATTCGGTCTACCGAACCAAGGTCTAACGGTCGACCGAATTCCAGCAGGAGATTCGGGTTTGTCAAGAGATAGATATTCGGTCGACCGAACAAGGTCGTCGGTCGACCGATACATGAAATGTATTTGGGGTATTTTTGGTTAATACGAATACGACCGTTGGGTATATACGACAAAACAAATGGTCGGAAAATACTTGGGACTCAGTCGACCAAAAAGGTCTAAACGGTCGACCGAACTTAGGCAATTAAACACTAACAAATTAATTGATCACTCGGTCGACTGAATAGTCTGTTTCGGTTGACCGAATGTGGGCAGACAGTTTGGGTTTAGGTTTAGTGTTTTCCGGTCTAAGTTTGGGTGATGTATTGAAGTCCAAATTATGTGAAATTTCGTGTGTGACTTCTATAGGGAATCTAGTTTGTATTTGAGTAGTTTTTAGTTCAAGTATGCTCAATTACACAAAGTTCCTAAGACTCAAAGAAATACAAAATACATGTCTTCAAATAAGCTTGATTACATGTCTTGACTTGATTTCCTTTCTTCGTTGAGTCTTGATCACTTGTAGAGGTTAGCACAAAGCAATATATATGCAATGTAACATGTGTGCTACTCTACATGATCACAATTAAGATTAGGTTGATTAAATCATCAAAACATAGATTAAGGCCAAAATGCCAACATACATGACTTCTCCTCTAGGCTTCGATTCCCCTCAAAATTAGGTTTGTAAGTTGTACAAATCCATTTACGGATTGAAACAATCCCCCCAAGCATGGTATGTAACTCAGTCACTCTCTCCTACTTTTTCGTTTTTCAAAATGCTTTGTTGATGCATCTATGTTTATCAAGCATTACAACAATATCACAATCATTGTACTTGTGTATGTTGATGACATCATAATTATAGAAAAGAGTGATAAAGAAATCAACTTAGTAAAATCTTACCTAAATCTAAAGATGACATCAAAGACTTAGGGATCAGGAAGTATTTCCTAGGCATTGAAAGTGCATACTCTAAAAAAGGATTGTTTTTATCTCAACAGAAATATGTACTTGACTTGCTTCGTGAAACAAGGAAGTTAGGGGCTAAACCCGCCGACACACCCATTGAAACCAACCAGAAAACTAATCCCCCAAATGGAAAACCCCTAAAAGAAATAAGACAATTTCAACGTCTCGTAGGAAAACTCATCTACCTACCTGTCACAAGACCCAATATCACCTATGTTGTTAGCACTATTAGTCAATTCATGCATGCTCCTCACACTCACCATCTAGATATAGTAGATAGAATCCTTACATACTTAAAAAAACTTCAGGACAAGGAATATGGATGAAACCAAACAATTCTAATTCTATAATTGACTACTCCGATGATTGGGCTGATAGTTTCGATCGAAAACCCACTATGGTTTTGCACCTTTGTGGGAGGAAACCTAGTCACATGGAGAAGCAAAAAAAGAATGTGGTGGCTAGATCAAGTGTTGAGGCGGAGTACCGTCCAATGGCCTCCACCACTAGTGAGCTGATATGGCTAAAACAACTGCTCAATGAGATGAAGATACCATGTCAAGAACCAATGCAAATGTTTTGTGACAACCACAGTGCACGTCATATCACAATCAATCTAGTATTTTATGAGCATACCAAACTTATTGAAGTTATCTCTCACTTCATTTGAGAAAAATTACAAGGCAATAAAATTAAAGTTTCCTACGTCCAAAACAAGGATCGTTAATAGATATATTCACCAAATCTCTGAACAAGACCCACTTCCGAACCATACTCTGCAAGTTGGGATCCTTCAATCTTTTTTGGAATGCACTTGAGGGGGAATGTTAAAATAACGACCACCCAAACTTGATTGAATTAAATTAGATCTCCTCAACTCCAAATCAAATCCAAGCATATCTCGCATCAAGCAAACTAGGCAATATAAAATACCACAACAGCTACATACCAGAATGGAAAGCAGAATCATACAAGATCAGCAACTTCCTTCAAACAAATTGTACTCTATGTATATTCATCAATTTGTAAACACCCCATAATAATCAAATATACAGAATTCGTCCCTTTTTATGAGTCTTCAAATCCGATAAACATGGACTCAACTACAACATCTCAACAAAATAAAAAATAATGATCAAATAGCCGTCCCTTTTATCGAATTTGGCACACGATTACTTTTTCTCCTCGGAGATGGGTTTGAGTGCGTCTGGCGTGCGTTACTTTTATCCAAGGATATAGGTTACGTACGCCATGAAACAACGAATTCTCATGATCAGATATGGGTGCACGTTTACTTTTTTCCCCACGGAGATTCGTTTGAGTGTGCCCGATGCACGGTTACCTTTTCTAACTCTCGCGGAGATCGGCTCCGTGCACGATTGACAAATATTTAAGGGGGTCAATGAGTTATTATCATAATATTGAAAATTCAAAAAGCAAGACAATAAACATTTTAAATATTAAAAGCAAGTATTAAGAATAATTACTTCGATTGATAGAAAAATATTTTAAACACAAAATATCATGTTAAGCACAAAGAAGGAGCATCTACCTCTAAATGGAGATCAAAATGAAAACATAATTTAAAGATATTTTGTGTTCAAATTTTCATACCCAATTAAAAATTTTCAATTCATACTTTCGATTTTCATACCCAATTTATCAAGAGCACCACATTCGTATTGAATCAATTTGTCAATCCTTTGTTTTTCTCTCCAAATTTTCATACCCAATTCATACTTTCTATGCTCATTTTTTCTTTCAAACCTAAAGCTAAAAAAATGAGACAAATTAAATACCCAATCACCTAAAAGTTTCTGAACCAATACCCAAAATGATCGAACGTCAAACTTTACCGCTAAAATCATCCTCACAATCATCTAACAATACATGCATTAGAGCTAACCATCCAAAAAGGATACATGCACAAGATCATACTAAATTACCATCGTCACAATCATCTAACAATACATGCTTCGAGGCCAAACTAAAATAATATACAAATTATATTCTTGTATCTAAGATTAATTAGTGTAGAAGTGGAATCATGCAATGTCAAACATGTGCCACAAACCAAATCCGAAAATTCTCATTAATGTGGAATAAAAGAAGGGAAAAACTTCAATATATTTTGGTTAATAATTTTATTAAGACACGGTCAAATATTAATTTTTGATGGTTAAACTTGACTTAATTTAGTATTTTCTGTTCCGTATAATGTGAGAATTGCCAAAACTGTCATAAATCCGGGATTCAAGGTAAGAACCAACAATGAATATCGATAGACAATAGTCATACTCAAGTATGATGTGGTTAAATATTTTCAAAGAGAAAACAAAACTTCAATAAGAAGGCAACATTAACAGTATGAGCACGAACCAGAGGAAGAGGACGTCGTGCGGTGACGACGGTCGCGGAGGAGGGTGCGGTGATGGTGGTGGCGGCGGGCTACGGAGACGGTGCAGAGGGACGGAGAAGGGGAGGAGACAGTGCAAATCGGTCGGAGATCGATCGCGGAGGAGAGTTTGGTCATGGGACGGCTAGGGTTTGGGTGGGTTTTCGCCTGAAATGAATGACAGAAAACGCGTCTGTTCGTTTTCTTTAAGACTCATAGACGTCGGATGTTATAAATGTCCGACGTCTATACCCCGACATCTATATGCAGGGATTATAGACGTCGTATATTTATAACATCCGACGTCTATAGGTCGACGTCTATACCTTATAGACGTCGGCTCAACAGGGTATTCTAATATCCGACGTCTATTTGTCGATGTCTATATCCCATAGACGTCGGATAAACTCGGCAATACAATAGCCGACGTCTATATTACACATAGACGTCGCTCGTAGTAACAACCGACGTCTATGTTATGCTCTCCCTCCTAGACGTCGGCTGTTATAACGACCGACGTCTATTGGTCGACGAGTAAAACCTATTCTGCACTAGTGTACGATGCACGACTACTTTTTCGACTTACAAGGAGAATGGTTTCGTGCGTTCATTGTGAACATATGGTTGACGAGTACTTTTTCGATCTCCACGGAGATTAATCTTGTATGCCGTTTTCAACATTAGACCTGCTAAGGTCTCTAGAAAATTAGATTTCACGTGTCTTTTGCAATGTCGATTTGACAAAATTATAAGATCAAGTCATATACCGGAAGGTTGCAAATTTTCACTCTCATGATCTATGGGGAGACGTAATATACGAACAATGAAACAAAAGGATGGTCTTACGAAATATGTCACTACTGGAAAAATATGCTACGATGTCGGCATGTCACGTCGGGTATTTAACAATCGACGTGAAATGACATTCTCACGTCGGTTGTTGTTAAACCGACGTGACATATACATTTATCACGTCGGTTACCACGTTGGTATATTGGACCAATCAACCCGACGTGATATAGCCCAAAAACTGACATGATTTTTTTTCCAGCATGTGTGGTCATAAATTAATTATGCACCTTGCCTACGGATTGCACATGTATCCAAAACTTGTGTGGACTCATCATGTTAACAAGGCGGGAAACAAACCTTAAGTCTTGGAGTTGGTTATGAACTTGGATTTAACCATGCTTCCCGATTGTGAAAACCAACGTGGATACATAAATAATGAATTTGACTTGATCACTTGAATTCAACTACTGGACCTATTCAATCCCAGCTTGGTGACTCACGAGACTCAATATAAAGTTTCGGTTGACATTTGTAATGATCAAATCTTTCATTTATGTACGATGACATCTGAAACATGCAACATTTTCGTGCATGCACTACTACAGAAAATGGAATATACGTCGGATGTAAGGGGCTATACACGTCGGATTTATGCACACCCCTATCCGACGTCTAGGTGTGTGTCGTCTATACATAGACGTCGGCCATAGTATAGCCGACGTCTATACCTAACGTATATACGTCGGCTATAATTAGACGCCGACGTGTATTCTTTAATGTATAGACGTCAGTTAACCAGCATACGACGCCTATACTTTAGGGATAGACGTCGGTTAGATAACATACGTCGCCTATACTTTAGGGATAGACGTCGGTTAGATAACATACGACGTCTATACCTTAGGGATAGACGTCGGATTCAATAGAAAGCCGACGTCTATTCCTTTCTTCAGAGAAATAGACGTCGGCTTATAGATACAGCCGACGTCTATTCCCAAACCTGGAACAAAAAAAATAAATAGCATCCGACGAAATTGTTTTTAGTCATCGTCGTCGTGTACATACAACTGCACCAAATTCGTTCACCTATAAATTTGTTCACAAATACTCACAATATCATCCACATACATCCATATACATCCACAAGCATACATGCACAAACACAAACACAAACATACAACCATACATGCACAAACATACAAAGCATACACAATTGACATTCAACACACTTGCAATTAATTCATTCTAAAATTAAGGCGATTATATTAAGGCATAAAGTGTAGGTTATACAAGTGCAAATCGGTCGGAGAAAGTGCAAATCGGTCGGAGAACTACTTTTTGGGAAAACCTATCAAAAAAATACAAGTGTGTTGAATATTAATAACTGAATATTGAAACTACACAACTATACAATTGAATAACGATGTACATTACCTCGGATATGCATACGTCTTGAGTTGCCAATTCGAGGATTTCCTCCATGTATCTCATCACGTAGTAACCGCATTCCGTATTTCCAACCTGCTTCCGGTACTACAAACATAGGAATTCGCTAAATATTTGTTCCTAACTTAATTAACAAAAATGGGATATAACGTCTGCGGTGTCGGAGACAGTCGAGGACGACGATGTATAGACGAATGTGGTGCTCTTGTACACGACGACGATGACTAAAATCAATTTCGTCGGATGCTATTTATTTTTTTTGTTCCAGGTTTGGGAATAGACGTCGGCTGTATCTATAAGCCGACGTCTATTTCTCTGAAGAAAGGAATAGACGTCGGCTTTCTATTGAATCCGACGTCTATCCCTAACGTATAGACGTCGTATGTTAGACAATTCGATTTGCACTATCAAATCACTACTTTTTGGGAAAACCTATCAAAAAAATACAAGTGTGTTGAATATTAATAACTGAATATTGAAACTACACAACTATACAATTGAATAACGATGTACATTACCTCGGATATGCATACGTCTTGAGTTGCCAATTCGAGGATTTCCTCCATGTATCTCATCACGTAGTAACCGCATTCCGTATTTCCAACCTGCTTCCGGTACTACAAACATTGGAATTCGCTAAATATTTGTTCCTAACTTAATTAACAAAAATGGGATATAACGTCTGCGGTGTCGGAGACAGTCGAGGACGACGATGTATAGACGAATGTGGTGCTCTTGTACACGACGACGATGACTAAAAACAATTTCGTCGGATGCTATTTATTTTTTTTGTTCCAGGTTTGGGAATAGACGTCGGCTGTATCTATAAGCCGACGTCTATTTCTCTGAAGAAAGGAATAGACGTCGGCTTTCTATTGAATCCGACGTCTATCCCTAACGTATAGACGTCGTATGTTAGACAATTCGATTTGCACTATCAAATCACTAATTTTTGGGAAAACCTATCAAAAAATACAAGTGTGTTGAATATTAATAACTGAATATTGAAACTACACAACTATACAATTGAATAACGATGTACATTACCTCGGATATGCATACGTCTTGAGTTGCCAATTCGAGGATTTCCTCCATGTATCTCATCACGTAGTAACCGCATTCCGTATTTCCAACCTGCTTCCGGTACTACAAACATAGGAATTGGCTAAATATTTGTTCCTAACTTAATTAACAAAAATGGGATATAACGTACTCTCATTCCATGCCATGTTATTCCTGATTTTGTGGCTGTTCTCCTACCACCTAAAGCTCTGTAAACCTTAATTGCCCTGAGTAGCACAAGTTAAAATATCAATCAATAATACTAATAAAAATCCACGAATTACTTTATTCACGACTAAACGAACTTACATATTTAGAAGTTTCTTTATTGAGTCCCTTGGTTTATTGACCTTCTGGCGTCGTAAAGATGTCTACAAGTATAAAAATTATAATTTATTACAGTTTTGATAAAATTATTCAATACTTTTCATTGTATACAAAAGAACTATCACAAACATTTTTCTCTACGTGCATCACATCAATACAATGTCTAACTTCTAAAGTTTTCCAGTAAGGGAGATCAAAAAATATTGATCTTTTTTTACAACTACTTTTGTCGTCTGCTCGTTTTTACGGTTTTCCAAATTCACATTCAATGTTCCTTACACGTTCATACACCTTTTCGACGTTGATTTCAACTGGCGGATTCTGAAACTCCTGTTTTCCGTTAAATGCCTTCTTCAACCTACGATAAGGATGAGAGTTCGGCAAAAATCTCCGATGACCGAGATAGACAGTCTTAGAACCATTAACTAGTTGCAAAGAACATGTATTTTCCTCGCAAATTGGACAAGCTTTATGACCTTTGACTGAATATCCAGACAGATTACCATAAGCTGGAAAGTCATTAATCGTGCAAAATATCATTGCCCGCATTACGAACGACTCCTGACGATAAGAATCAAAAACTGACTCTTCGTCATCCCACAATTTCTTTAGGTCATCAATTAAAGGTCTTAAATACACATCGATGTCGTTTCTAGGTTGTTTCGGACCAGAAATCATTAAGGACAGCATGATATATTTGCGTTTCATGCATAACCACGGGGGCAGATTGTAAATTACAAGCAGAACGGGCCAAGAACTGCGAATGCTACTCAAACTACCGAAAGGATTCATTCCGTCAGTACAGAGCCCAAGTCGTACATTCCTCGATTCTTCACCAAACACAGGAAAGTCGACATTTATTTTTTTCCACTGAGGTGAATCTGCAGGGTGACGTAGCAACTGATCATTTGGTTTCTCACGATCAGCATGCCATGTCATGTTCTTGGAATCCTCTTTACCCGCAAACAAACGTTTAACCCTTGGTATTATCGGAAGATACCACAAAATCTTAGCAGGAGGTCCTTTGATTTTCATCTCATCAACCTCTTCATTGTGGTTTGGTCCACTACGTTTCATTTTGTATCTTGAAACATTACACCTGGGACAAGAATGTAAGTTTTCAAACTCACCCCTATACAATATACAATCGTTCGGGCATGCGTGTATCTTCATATATTCCATTCCCATAGGGCACAACACTTTCTTTGCATCATAAGTTCTATCTGGCAACTCATTATCTTCTGGAAGCATCTCTTTCACTAACTTCAACATTAATGTGAAACTCACATCGGACCAACCATTTCCAGCTTTTAAATTGTACAACTTCAACACCGCTGACAATCTAGTGAATTTGGTACAATTCTTATACAACGGCTTCTCATTGTCACTCAACAAATTACCAAGTAAATCGGGGTTGGACGAAAACTTTTCAGCCATATCCTGAACCATTTCCTCTAAGTGATCTTCCACACTAACATCTTCTCCATCATTCTTGGAACGACTACATGATTCATTTTCGCCGTGCCATATCCACCGTCTGTAATTTGGGTCGAAACCTTTCTCAAACAAATGATCTTTCATTTTCCGAAAAGTCAACACTGACATATTATGACACTTATTGCGCGGACAATACGCCATGTCGTTGTCTTTCATTTTCTTAGAATGTTTTTTGGCAACCTCTAAGAACATATTCACTCCGTTCTCATACTCATCACTCAATCTGTTTAAAACTATCCACTCTCGATCCATTTCAATCTAAACAGAGGCAAAAATGATAGTTATTATTGCAGAAAATAAATAAAATTTCAATTTAAAAGAATGTGTTCGTAGATGAGAAGATTCAGAGACATTAAGATGAGAAAAGAATGACTCAGAGGAGAAGAGATGAAGTCCTTAATCTAGCGTGGAATAAGGAAGGTTAGAAATCTAACTAAACAATCAAGGCCAAAACAAACCTAAAGTCCACTATAGGTCCTTAGTAATAGACGACGCCTAACTTCGAGGTCCCACCGAGGACCACTAGTCTGTAGGAAATCATGAACCCGGAGGTCCCTAATATCTCAGGGAGACTAGATGGGCAACGACGTTCAGGCCGAAACGGTCTTAAACATTGAGGACCACTAATCTATAGGAAATCAAGAACCCGGAGGTTCCTAAAATCTCAGGGAGACTAGATGGGCAACGACATTCAGGCCATAACGGTCTTAAACGGTTTCCTCTCCTTAATGCGTCCGAAAATCCTAGGGGCCAACGTCTAATTGATTTTATTAAGGCTATTTTATTAAGTGGTTTTTGGGCCAAGGAAAGGGTGATGAAATCCCCCACCTCATCTCGTATAGGTGACTGCCCCCTAAGTGTTTTTCATACCTTAATCTAACAAACAACACACCAAACAAACACTCACCTCACTCTTGTTCCAATGCAAGTCCTACTAACTAATGCGTGCTTTCTAATGAATGATGAGTGAAAGATAGTACGTATCTTACGCCAGCAATCTACGACAGAAATCGTAAATAATAGAAAAATACAATGCATGCAAATCCTATATGATGAATGACTTAACAAATATTGTCTAATCTTTTGCTTTGGGTTATTAAAGGTCAAGTTGTTTATGGGGGGCAATGAATTATTATCATAATATTAAAAATTCAAAAAATTAAGGCAATAAACATTTAAAATATTAAAAGAAAGTATTAAAAATAATTACTTGAATTGACATAAAAACATTTTAAACACAAACTATCATGTTATTAATAATAATTGGGAATAAAATTTTATTGAAATTTTGGCAGAACCTCCACTTAAAATTTGATATGTAAAATTCTTCAAATCCTGAAATCAACAAGAAAATGTATATCTAGTTATCTAATCACATTCACATCATGTATTTCTCTACTCAATCCAAACCAAATTCTTAACATAATCCAAACCAAATCAATCCAATGAAAACAAAGTTTGGTTAAATCATCCAACCAACCCAACTCAATCCAAACCAAATCAATCCAATGAATATGTTTATCAAATATCAACACATAACACACATGCAAAAAAACTCCGAGAAGAAGTTACTTATCACGTCTACATGTCAAGAGTGTACATCCACATCAAGACCATACAACTCATGCCATTACACATCATCAATCCATAATTTTGATTTCTTTTTTTCTACTTTGGAAACCATTTGCTACACACCAACAAATTGAATCATTAATTAACTTGGAAAATAAAAGGAATTCTAAATGTTGATATTTGCATCAATACACTTAGATTATCACATTAACCAATAATGATTATCACATTAACCAATATTTGCATCAATACGTTATTATTGTGAACTAATCCTAATTTGGCGTTGGATTCTTGGTCTAAACTAATCCTAAATTAAGGATCTAAAATTGAGCACGAACCAGAGGAGCTCTTTGTAATGCCGGAGGAGCTCTTTGTGATGCCAGAGGAGCTCGTTTACAGCGGAGGAGACGGCTGTAAACGACACGAGGAAGCTACATGCGGAGGAGGCTAAGTTAGAGAGAATATGTGGAGAAAGACGAACTTAAAACAACCAAAAACGAACTTAAAACCTAAATGTGGAGAGAGACGGAGGAAGACGGAGGAAGAAGGAGAAGAGGGCCGGAGAAGTGGAGGAGCGCTTGGGAGCTCGCTGCGGTGCCGGAGACGGTGCGGATCGGTCGGAGGATGGTCGCGGAGGAGAGTTCGGTCGCGGGACGGCTAGGGTTTGGGTGGGTTTCGACTGAAATGAATGAAAGAAAGCGCGTCTGTCCGATTTCTTTAAGACCTATATACGTCGGATGTTCCATAACGCCGACGTCTATACCTCGACGTCTATATGGTTGGAGTATAGAAGTCGGCCTTCCATTACGTCCGACGTCTATAGGCCGACGTCTATACCCTATAGACGTCGGATTCACGAGGTACTAAAACACCGACGTCTAAAGGTCGACGTTTATACACTATAGACGTCGGTTAAATGTGTTATTCCCACACCCGACGTCTATAGGGTCGCATAGACGTCGTCTTCCATTCCAACCGACGTCTATTCTGTCCTCTCCACACTAGACGTCGGTGGTTGTAACGGCCGACGTCTATTGGGCGACGAGTAAAGCCAATTCTGCACTAGTGATGGTTTAATGTGAAAATGGTGGGAATTTTTGTAAGGAAAATAATTTCTGTCGTAGATTGCTGATGTAAGGTATGCAATCTTTTTCACTCATCATTCATATTTATTTTTTATTTTTCGATTTTGGTAAATTTGTTAATTCAAAGTAAGTGAAATTTGATTTCGTAATAAATTCTAATTATATATACAAAGCTCATTGTATGCTTGTTGTTCTATGGCCCGAGACTAATTTGACATATTGGTTTGATCCTTTAGCGTCTACTAAACTAAGGGAATCCATAAAGAAACTTGTTTCAATGTAAGTTCGTTTTTGAATCATCATATTTGTAGTTTGTGTATTTTTATTAGTATTATTGACTTCAGTTTGAATAACTCGTGCTACTCAGAACATTGAGAGTTTACAAAGTGTTAGGTGGAGTAAGAACAACAAAAAATGTGGGAGTAACATGACATGAAACAGGAGTAAGTATAATCTTCCATTTTTTAAATTTTGTTAAGTAATGAAACATATATTTAGTGAATTTAACGACACGAGTATATAAAAGAGTGAATGATTACTTTTATATATTAAACAAACCTAGCAAGTAAAACATTGTATTATGTGTCATTAATGTTTCACTGTGTCCTGAATCCTAAGATATGATACTTATGTCTTTTCACATAGGATCTGCTTAATTTGATTATTGTCAAAAGTTGTCAATGAGTATAGTGATAAAGACAATGATTGGTTAATCATGACTTATACTGGAAGAGATAATTCGTCAAAAGATTATCATTGCCCCTCTTTACCTCAATGATGATATTAGTGAGCCATTTGATAAAGCAAAGTTATAATGTGCACAACGTGACATGTGTTAAGTTACATATTTATAATTAGCGTAAGAGATCAACAAATAAATATATAATACAAAGGTGACACATTTCTACTTTGTATAATATTTTTTTATATCACGAGGCAATGAGTAGACAAAAGTTATGTTCTTACATCATTAAATGTGTCATGTTTAGTTCGAGTGAACAAGACATCTTTGTTATTTGGGTAACTATAATATTTAGCTAGATACCGTTTATAGTTTGTGTTATTATATATTTAATGTTATTGCCAACATAACTTAGATCCTTCTATAGGTGACACCACAAAACTGAGAAATAAGATATATGATTTTATATTATATAGGATGTATTAAGTTTCATGCGTTATGAAATAATATACATGTGGTAAAATAATAAAATCAATATGTCGTGAAACGACATAGTTAGAATAATAAATAAATTCGTATGAGATATATATATATATATTATGGGGTATAAAGTTTTGACATTATATATGATAATATATTATATGATATAACGTGATCTGCAACATTATAACATATAAATTCGTTAAACCCCAAAACCCAAATTTTGTTGGATATTAATCCAAAATTTGGTAACGTCAAAAATAGTGAAAAATGATCAAACCGTTTGCCTACATTTTTGCATATATTAATAATAGATTTTTATTGATTAATGACTACAACTTAATAGGAGATTTTTGCATTTTTGCCTACATTTTTGCATTTATTAATAAGAGATTTTTGCATATATTAATAAGATATTTTTGCCTACATTTTTGCATTTAATCCACATTGGTCAAGGGGAGTTCTGAGATGATAATGCGACAAAATAAACATGAGATCATGTGCAAAGTAGTTTGCACATGATGTGGTTTAGTAGAGAGATTAACAATGGATCATGTGTAAGTGATTTGCACATAATGCGAGTTAGATGAAATCTTATAAATAAGTCTCTCATCCCTTCCTTGAAAAGACTAATGCAAAAATTCTCTCTTCTTCTTTTTCTCCATCATTCCATCTGAAAATTATCTTTAATTAATTATTCAAGTTTTTCAAGATTAAATTCTCAAGAACTTTAGAGTGGGTTATTAGCTATATTCTAACCTATAATTAAAGATCAATTGACTAGCTCTTTTCTCTTTAATCTTGTTTAGAGTTTGGTGAACCCTTGAAGGCAAATCGGTGGACGATTAAATGCGCAATGCAACTATGGATCTTCATAAAAGTTTTAGAGAACCTTTGGGTATGACTCCATCAATTTATTTTAATATATATGTAGATTACATTGTATTAAAGTAATATACATGATAATGTACATAAAATCATCGAAAATTAGGAAAACGATCATGTATGCATGTATAAAATTATATAAAAATATAGGGCAAGAAATCTTTAAGATACTCGCGAGTGATGAACTCGCTATTTTGTGAGAAATATGTTAATGAACTGACAGGTTGTTATATCATGAACAAATTCTTTGTAATTAAACATGCAATTTTATTTAACATGTTTCTTTGTATTACTAAATACAATTTGTTCTTTAATATAATCAAACATATTTGTGAATGAATGTCAAGTGTTTGTGTATGTATGCTTGTGGATGAATGATTGTGTTTATGTATGCTCATTGGATGATTATGTATATGTGAATGAATGTGTATTTGTGGATGCACGTGTTGTGCAAGATGAATGTTTTTCTGGTGCAGGATGAATGTATTTATTTATTTAAATTTGGTAAGGGTATATAGACGTCGGCTATTGGGTTGACCTAACGTCTATTCCTCTTTTGAAGGGCAATAGACGTTGGTTGTTTTGTCAAACCGATGTCTATTCTTAAGTATAGACGTCGGTTGGGAGCTACCAATCGACATCTATTGGTGACGAATAGACGTCGGTCTTTAAGTGACCGGCGCCGACGTCTAGGTATATACGACGCATAGATAGACGTCAGGTCAGGAATGTCATAATCCGACGTACATTCTGTTGGAGGATGGGAGGAGGACGAGGAGCTACTAATCAACCCACCACAGGAGAATGCCCGTCTCCTGGGCTACAGGGACCGCCAATCAGCGGTCCCCAACCGCCGATTGGCGGTCTAAAAGGCGCACCTCGTGCGCTGCCTTAGACCGCCCTGATCACCATTCCTTTTGCCTTCTTTTGACACCACTAGATCCATTCTTGATCTATTCTACTGAGGGACACGAAGGAAAGAAGGTGGTTCTCTCCTTGACACTCACAAAGCAAAAAAAAAACGATTTTGCAATGCACACTCTTCTTCTTTTTTCTACTCACATACTCACTCTTTTCTCACACAAATTCGTGGCTCGACTTCTAATGCTTGATATATATTGTTGTTCTATTCCAAATGGTGAATTCTAGTGCTTTATATAGGCACTTACATGACCCTACAACTTCCAAATATAAAGACTACATAAACGTGATCATTCAAGATCATTATACCCTCTACTTAAATTACATACATAATTAGGACGAAAATTACACAAAAAATGAAAAGACTCTTGTCTCTTCCACTCCCTCAACCTTTTGTCTTCTCATGCGTTGACTCTTCACCCCTTTGATGAGTCATCAAGCAATGTTGACGTGGCAGGTGACTAGGACGCCACATAGGGTTAAGTCACCACCTAGGATTAAGTTCAATTCTCAATACTCCTCCTTGAACTTAATCCTTTTCCATCCTCCATCCCAAGTTGATTTCTCAACTTCACATACAAGCGGATTGCCAATGCTTTTGTTTTGTGTGAGAAGACACACCATGTGCAACTCACTCGTCCTCTCGTAAATTTCACGAAGTGTCTTGAACTTCCTTGGTCTCATCTCGTCATGTTTGTCAGATGGAACCGTTTCATGATCAGTGGAGTTGGCTATCTCCTCTTCTTGTTCTTCATTTGGCACTTGTGGAATCTCCTCTTTGGACTCCCATGTTACCTCCTCGTTAAGCTGTACATCACGACTAATGACAATTTTATTGTTAGTCGGATCGAGAAGCCTATAAGATTTCGATCGTTCATCATAGCCAACAAATACAAGCTTGATGCTCCTATCATCAAGTTTTATCCTTCTTTCTTTTGGCACATGTGCATATGCTGTGCTTCCAAACACCTTCATATGTGCTACGGTTGGCTTGTAGCCACTCCACGCTTCTTGTGGAGTTACTCCCTCCAAGCTTGTGGTTTTGCAACGATTCAACGTGTACACTGCACAGGCCACTGCTTCGGCCCATAGCTCTTTTGACACGTTCTTGCTTTTCAACATACTCCGAACCATGTCCATGATGGTTCTATTCTTCCTTTCAGCTACACTATTTTGTTGTGGTGAGTATGGAGCCGTCAAATGGCGTTTTATGTCATTCTCCTCACAAAAGTTGTTGAACTCGGTTGATGTGAACTCGCCTCCTCGATCAGACCTTAATGTCTTGATGTTGTTGCCACTTTGTTTCTCCACATATGCCTTGAACTTCTTGAACATGCGAAATGCCTCAGATTTCTCCTTCAAGAAGTACACCCACGTTTTCCGTGAAAAATCATCAATAAACGTTAAGAAATAACGATTCTTACTAATCGAGTGTGGAGTGATCGGTCCACTTATGTCGGTATGCACCAACTCTAGCACCTTTTTTGCTCTATGTTCAGCTTGCTTTGGAAAACTCTTCCTTGGTAATTTTCCAACCATGCAACCTTCACAAAATCTGTCTTTGGATTCGGTCATCGGCAGACCATGCACCATTCCCTTTTGTGCCGTTTCTTGGATCCCGCCGAAATTCAAGTGTCCAAGTCGCATATGCCACAACCAATCTCCTTCAATGCATGCATTCAAGCATCTAGCACGAGCACAGGTTAGATTCAATTTAAACATTTGATTTTTGGACATTTCTACCTTTGCAATCAGATGTCCATCTTGTCCTCGCACGGTCATGTGTCGATCCTTCATCAAGATCGTGAACCCTTTCTCCAGGAGTTGTCCCATGCTTAATATGTTCGTCTTCATATCGGGCACAAAGAACACATTGGAGATAAGCTTTTGAGATCCATCCTTTACTTGGATCATGATGTGGCCTTTCCCTTCCACACGCACCTTTGATGCATCTCCAAACGAAACGTGCCCATGTACTCCTTCCTCCAAATGTGCGAACATGTGTCTATTTACACACATGTGGTTGCTTGCTCCCGTATCGAGATACCAAACTCCTTCTTGTTCGGCTTCCACTCCTTTGTCGGCAAGCAAGACTACATCCTCATCACGAGCATTCTCCTCCACGGCCACAAGGTTGGAGTTTTCTTCCACCCTTTTCTTCGACCAACACTCGCTTGCGTAGTGTCCATGCTTCCCACAATTGAAGCACTCAATCACCTTCTTCGATCCGCGATCACCACGGACACGGCTGGAGCTCTCCTCTACCTTCTTTTGCGACAAACATTCTTTCGCAAAATGACCACGCTTCCCATACTTAAAGCATTCGACCTCCTTCTTTCTTGGATGGCCTCCATAATCACGACCGCTTCCACGATCTACGTTGCGAGGTTTCTCCCCTTAAGCGACATCTTCGCTTGCAACGCCTCCTCCAAGACATCTTGTCTTTTCCTCTTCTTTCTTTGCTCGTGTGCCTCCAACGAGCTAGCTAGATCATCAATAGTCATCTTCTCGAGGTCCTTTAATTCCTCGATTGCACACACCACATTCTCGAAGTGCTCGGTGAGAGAACGCAACACCTTCTCCACCACTCTTCCTTCGGTCAGCGCCTCCCCATTTCTCTTTAACTTGTTCGCCACCATGCGAACTCTCATCACGAAATCGGCAACTCCTTCCGATTCCTTCATTTTTAATGCCTCGAACTCGCCTCGAAGCATTTGGAGGCGCACTTGCCTCACTCGATCAGCACCCTTGTAGCTCCTCTCAAGGGTGTCCCACGCCTCCTTCGACGTCCTCGCTTCAGCGATCTTTTCAAAGCCACTCTCATCCACCGCTTGGAAGAAAAGGAAGATAGCACTCTTATCTTTGGCTCTTCTCTCCTTTTGCGTTTTGATTGGTGTGACAGTTTCTTCTCCCGTCTCGGCCTCCTCCTCGAAGCCGTTCTCCACAAGATCCCAAGCATCATGCGCACCCAGCAGCGCATGCATTTGGATACTCCAATTGTCGTAGTTGCCTTTCGACAATCGAGGCAACGACGCATGACCAAACGAGGTGATTCCCGAGCTTCCCATCGGACAAGGCTCTGATACCAGATGTTGGAGGACGGGAGGAGGACGGGGAGCTACTGATCAACCTACCACAGGAGAATGCCCGTCTCCTGGGCTACAGGGACCGCTGATTGGCGGTCTAAAAGGCGCACCTCGAGCGCTGCCTTAGACCGCCCTGATCACCATTCCTTTTGCCTTCTTTTGACACCACTAGATCAATTCTTCATCTATTCTACTGGGGGACACGAAGGAAAGAAGTTGACTCTCTCCTTGACACTCACAAAGCAAAAAAAACGATTTTGCAATGCACACTCTTCTTCTTTTTTCTACTCACATACTCACTATTTTCTCACACAATTTCGTGGATCAACTTCTAATGCTTGATATATATTGTTGTTCTATTCCAAATGGTGAATTCTAGTGCTTTATATAGGCACTTACATGACCCTACAACTTCCAAATATAAAGACTACATAAACATGATCATTCAAGATCAATACACCCTCTACTTAAATTGTATACATAATTAGGACGAAAATTACACAAAAAATGAAAACACTCTTGTCTCTTCCACTCCCTCAACATTTTGTCTTCTCATGTGTTGACTCTTCACCCCCTTGCTGAGTCATCAAGCAATGATGATGTGGCAGGTGACTAGGACGCCACATAGGGTTAAGTCGCCACCTAGGATTAAGTTCAATTCTCAATACATTCTCTTTTCTACAATAGTGTATATTTCGAACCCTTACAAGTCTAAAATTCAAAAACACATATCGATATATAGACGACTTCGATGTTAGGAAAGGGTGCACGCCAAGCAAGATATTGGCTTCTCTCTTTCTCTCTCTCTCTCTCTCTCTCTTATATATCATAGGATAAGTCAAAATTAAAATCCGTTGATCACCTCGATCATAAGTCAGGATGCATTTCAAGCTAGATCTTGAGTATTTCTCGTTTATAAGTAGAGGGGTTTACATATAAATAAAGAAATACAAATAAAATAGTAAAATAATCTTCGTAGGTAAGAGGCTAAACTATCATCAATTTGACGATCTCAAAACATGATAATAGATTGTCATTGAAATAAATAGCGAAATAATTCTCTTATGTAAGAGGCTAAACTACCATCAATTTGACAAAACATGATAATAGAACGTCACCGAAATAAATAGCGAAATATTCCTCCTAGGTAAGAACCTAAATTACCAATAATTTAACGATCTGAAAACATGATAATAGATCATCACCCAAATAAATAATGAAATATTCCTCCTAGGTAAGTGGCTAAACTACCGATAATTTAATGGTCTCAAAACATGATAATAGATCGTTATCCAATTCAAAAATTATATCAAAATGTACCTCCTAGGTACGAGTCTAAATTGCCAACAAATTGACGATGTCATCAATATACGAGTACATTGTCACATATATATGTATAAACTACCTGTTGTGATATGACATTAAACAAAATCATACACAAACCCGATGTGTCAAGACACTTCCATATACAAGTGTAAAATACCTCAGCATCTAGAAGTGCAAAATTCTCTTCAACATATACATAAGAGAATAAATATAAAACAAAACAAGGAAATCCTCTGGGATAAGAGGATAAACTGTCCATGCAGTCTCTTCGTACGAGATCCAAGTGTCAGCGTGCTCATTGATACGAGCCTAAAATATCTTATATAGTCGCCGAAATGGGTTTAAACTTTAAACTACATAAATATAAAGATTGGATATTCCATATCAACCTGGTCCAAATGCATCAAAACAAATGATCTCTTGATATGAGATCCAAATACCAAAATATAATTGGAAATAAAATACCAATACAACCCCAAAAATCATAATGCTCATTGATATGAGCCTAAAATGTTTTCCTCCCGGATACGAGGATAAACTCTTCATGCGATCTCCCGATACGAGATCAAAATACCAAAATATGTATTGGAAATAAAAAAACCAATGCTGCCCCAAAACTGAAGTGCTCCTTCATATGAGCTCGAAATATTTGATAAAATACCCGAGATCAAAATATGAAAATATTGGAAATGATATACCAATATTCCCCAAATCATAATGCTCCTTGATATGAGCCCAAAATATATCATAAATTCCCCGAAACGGGTTTCAACTACACATATAAAAATCGAATGTTCTGCATTGGCTCGATCCATACGGTTTCTCGATACACGATCAACATATAACAACATTGGAAATAATATACCAATATTAACCTCACATCATTATGCTTCTTGATATGAGCCTAAACTTTCTTATATATTTCCCTGAAATTGGTTTAAACTACCCCAAATATGGGTTGATGATCCCTATAGGCCCGACCTAAATATAATAAATGAAATTCCGCATCCAGCATATTAACTATCATTCTGCATGTTTTCATTTCGTTTTTTTTTTTGCAACTATGATGGACAACATGATAGATACGACTTAGATTAGGCATTCTTCCTTTGGATGTTGTAAGGTGTGAAATTCTAAAGTGAATTCATGAGAGGTCATTGCAACACCGAATATCAAAGGTATTTGAAAAGAATCGAAAAAGAATCCCACGTTAAACAACAACAAATAAACATATTTGAAACAACAAAGTTATGAAGACTAAACAACCAACTTGTGAACTCTAAACAGGTACCAATTGTAACGTCCCGAAACAGTGGAAGAAAATTTTCAAAATAAAACATACAACATACGACCGTCAACGGTCAACAAGGACACGTTACTGGAAAGTCAACTGAATACATATATATATAATATCTCCACGTGGAAGTCATAATCCAGAGTGTCAAAAGAGAGATTACATGTCTACTACATAACTACTGTAATCACTACCTCTACAAAAACATAAGAAGACAGGACCCGATCCCGGAGGTACTCCCCTCGGTCACCACCAACCTACGACTGCTTGCTCCCTGAAAATGAAACACAAAAACTGCCTGAGTTCCCGCAAGGAACCCCGTATGCCAACATCTCCTATCATAAACAGAACAATATACGAAAAGCCATGAATGCACATGCAATGCAAATCCGCCTCGGGCCCACTGACTGCCTCCGCTCTCCTACACAAGGAAAGTGCATCCCCTCCCTACACAAGGAAGAAGGCGTCTCTCGGCCGCACAGGCACAAGTGACCCCGCTCTCCGACACACGGAAAGTGCAACCCCTCCCTACACAAGGAAGAAGGCATCTACCACCCACACAGGCATGGAAGGCATCCCTCTGCCGCACAGGCTCAAGGGGTCCAACTGAACTATGCTCTCGTCGTAGGTGAAATCTGTAGCTCCGAGGTTCGGTGATCGACCGTGGGCTCGGCAGCTGGTAGTCGCCTATGCTCGACGTCTAGCGTGTGGATACATCCACCAAAGAAATATAATTCGACCCACCAGTCGAACAAGGTCAAATCTAGCGGTCGACCGTTTGGAAGGTCTACGCTATACATTTTATATACATATATATTCTATCGGTCGAACCAGGGTCCGTTCAACCAATCAAGAAAACTGCATGAATCCTGCCCACTGCATTCGGTCGACCGAAACTCTTCCGGTCGACCGGATCAACAAGCACTTCACTACAGGAAAACTGCACGCGGTCGGTCGACCGGATCCAGAGCGGTCGACCGTTTAGATGGTCAACGCTCTTGACCGACTTTGCGCAGTTCGGTCGACCGAGACACACACTCGGTCGGCCGAAGGTCTGTTTAAACTATCTACAGGGATTCGGTCGACCGAATAACCACCGGTCGACCGGCTAATATAACCCTTAAAATATTCCCGATAAAATTTGGCATAAACGGTCGATCGTCACACATACGTCGTTCAACCGTTTTCGGGCAGTAACTTTATATTCATTAAAACTCGGTTGACCGACCCAACCACCGGTCGACCGAACATGCATTTTCCCTCCTGGACAGGCATCATACAGATCTCATTCGGTCGACCGAACCACACTACCGGTCGACCGAATAGAGCGTCGTCAACCTCTGTCCAGTTGGGTTCGCCGGGGAAACGACACCAACGCCGCCCCCTACACTCCCACACCTCTTGGGGAGTTAATATGAAGAATTGGCATACCTTTCACCGTAGAGAAGACGTGTGCGGCGAGCTCCTCCTCCTTCGGCGTCGCTTCTAGCTTCGTCTCCCTCTTTCCTCCGTTCTCGTCGCTCCTCCCTCGCTTGCACCTCCACCACGTCGCCGGAGTTCTTCTCCTTCCTCCTCTGGTCGCCGGGACGCAAGAAGGAAAGGGGTGAGTTGGGTGGAAACACGAATGGAAACCAAAAGAGAGAGAGAGAGAGGTGAGTTTTCTTCTTATACACAACAACCCACACATGCTACAGTGCCGGCCTCCTCCTAAACCCTAAACCCCATCATCTCTCCCCTCTTCCCCATGCAAAGCACACTACACCCATGCCTCCACCCTAATTTCGTGGGTTTAACCCCTAATGAGGGATTAGGTCTTAACAATCCACCATCCTTAAAAGGATTTTGCCCCGAAATCAGAAAGGTAACTTACCGAAAAGCTCTGGATACTGCCTCCGAACTTCGTCCTCGGTCTCCCAGGTGGCCTCGCGCTCACTGTGATGCTGCCATCTGACCTTAACCATCGGAATGGTCCTCCTCCTGAGCTGATGGTCCATCCGATCGATGATCTCAACTGGCCTCTCCTCAAGTGACAAGTCCTGCCGGATCTCAAGTACTGCAATCTCTATCACATGTGTCGGGTCTGCAACGTACTTCCTCAACATAGAAACATGGAAGACGTTGTGAAGGCCAGAGAACTGTGGTGGCAAAGCAACTCTGTAGGCGACCTCCCCGACACGGTCCAAGATCTCAAAAGGTCCGACATACCTCAGACTGAGCTTCCCCTTCTTCCCGAACCTCATCACTCCCCGAGCTGGTGAAATCTTCAGGAAGACGTGATCTCCAACCTCGAAGCTCAAAGTCCGCCTGCGTCGGTCAGCATAACTCTTCTGTTTGCTCTGTGCTGTAGCCAACCTCCTCCTGATCAGGTCAACCTTCTCTGCGTACATCTGCACAAGCTCTGGACCCACTAACTGCCTCTCGCCTACGTCACTCCAGCATACCGGTGATCTGCACGGCCTCTCGTACAATGCCTCATACGGTGCCATCCCAATACTAGCATGGTAACTGTTGTTGTAGGCGAACTCGATGAGAGGTAGATGCTCATCCCAGTGTCCAGCCCAGTCCAGCGTGCAAGCCCTCAGTATATCCTCCAAAGTCTGGATAGTTCTCTCTGACTGACCGTCTGTCTGCGGGTGAAAAGTTGTACTGAACGTCAGACGTGTCCCCAGCACCTGCTGCAAACTCCCCCAAAATCTGGATGTGAACCTCGGATCTCTGTCAGAGATGATGCTCACCGGTACTCCGTGTAATCTGACGATCTCCTCTACATACAGCTTCGCCAGACTCTCCAAAGGCAAGGTGGTCCTAATGGCCAGAAAGTGCGCCGACTTGGTCAGTCTATCGACTATCACCCAAATCGCGTCATGGACCTGCCTCGTCTTCGGTAGCCCCGTAACGAAGTCCAACGCCATGTGCTCCCACTTCCACTCTGGAAGCTCGATACTCTGCATAGGCCCAGCTGGCCTCTGGTGCTCAATCTTCACCTGCTGACAAACCAAACACCGACTCACGAACTCTGAAATGTCCTTCTTCATGCCTCTCCACCAGAAGTTCCACTGCAGGTCCTTATACATCTTCATGCTCCCTGGATGGATGGTGTACTTCGCTCTGTGTGCCTCCTCCATGATGTCATCTCTCATCCCATCAACCCTAGGCACCCAGATCCGCCCTCTGAATCTCAGACCTCCATCGACCCCAACACTGAAATTTGCCCCCTCTCTGGCAGTCAACTCCAGCAAACTGGCCAACTCATCATCCTCACGTTGCGCCTGTACTACCTGTGAGACTGTCTGTGGCTCTACCCGCAACCTAGCTAACACTGCTCCCTCAGAGTCCCCAGTGAACGGCCTCCCTCTGCCAATGACTCAAGCAGCCTCCACTCCTGAAGGCACAAGCCTGCAACTGATACCTCCACTCTCCTACTCAAGGCGTTTGCAACTGAATTCGCCTTCCCCGGGTGGTAGGAGATGGTGAAATCGTAGTCCTTAATGAACTCCAACCAACGGCGCTGTCTCATATTCAACTCCTTCTGGGAGAAGAGGTACTTCAGACTCTGGTGATCGGTGAATACCTCGAACTGCTCGCCATACAGGTAGTGTCTCCATGTCTTCAGTGCGTGCACAACGGCTGCCAACTCCAAGTCATGCGTCCGGTAATTCTTCTCATGAGTCTTCAGCTGCCTCGAAGCGTATGCAATCACCCTCCCATGCTGCATCAACACGCAACCCAAACCAACGCCTGACATGTCACTGTAGACCACAAAACCTCCTGTGCCGCTCGGCAGAGTCAAAACTGGAGTTGTCGTCAGTCGTCTCTTCAGCTCCTGAAAGCTGTCCTCGCACTTCTGGGACCAAACAAAAGTGACTCCATTCTGCGTCAGGGCAGTCAGAGGTGCAGCTAACCTTATGCGTAGAATGGAAAGTCTAGAGCTAAAAACCCGACCCCTAGTGAATCAAGCCTCTTCTATCCCTTGCTCTAGATGTGGTCACACTGGTCATATAATGGAGGATTGTGCGGACTTGGAACAAGTTAATGCCGTATTTAACCATTCTAGAAATGACCCATACGCATCAACCTATAACCAGGGTTGGCGTAATCATCCCAATTTTTCATGGAACCAACAAGGTCAACCTCCTAGACAACAACCAAACCCGTATAACCAAAATAATACATCATCGAGGTTTAGTAACAATGGAGATTATGATGTTAGATTGACAAGCTTGGAAAATTTGGTTATGACTTTTATGCAAACAACCACCCAATCCTTCCAAAAGATAGAAACACAAGTCAGCCAACTAGCACAAATTGTAGGTGAAAGAGAAAATGGTCAGTTTCCAAGTCAACCTGAGGTGAATCCAAGACCTAATAATCAATATCAGCCCTATCAACCACCTCTAGGAAGTAACAACCCTAGACCGGTTCAAATGGTTCATGAGGAGGGACCGTTCCAACAAATAAATGCAGTTGTATTATTACGGTCTGGAAAACAAGTTGATAACAATGTGGTAAATCCTAGGGCTCTTAATCAATCTAGCCGTCAAGCACCCACATGTGACCTGACCATTGAACCTGAAGTCCAATTTGAAAAGCCCAACCCACCTAGTCAACCTGACCCTATAGCCAACCTGAGCGAGTCTATGTTCCTAAAGCCCCATTCCCCAATAGACTCAATAAGAGCTCAAGTGCACAAATGGAGAAAATCTTGGAAGTATTTAAGCAAGTTAAGGTGAATATTCCACTCCTAGATATGATTCAACAAATACCTGCTTATGCTAAATTCTTAAAGGATCTGTACACTAAGAAGAGAAAAACGAACGTACCAAAGAAGGCATTCTTGACTGCAAACATAAGCTCTATTCTGTCCAACTCATCTCCTATAAAGTATAAGGACCTTGGGTGTCCCACAATTTCATGTGCGATAGGAGATACTTTTATCAACAAAGCCCTTCTAGACCTTGGTGCTAGTGTTAACTTACTCCTGTTCTCTGTCTATGAGCAACTAAACCTTGGTCCACTAAAACCCCTTAAGACAACCCTTCAATTTGCTTATTGCTATGTTAAGAAACCAAGAGGTATAGTAGAGGATGTTTTGATTAAGGTTGGTGACTTCATTTACCCAGTGGATTTTGTCGTTCTAGACACTGAACCTGTTGTCAATCCTAAGAGACAAATCCTTGTAATACTAGGCAGACCCTTTTTAGCCACTTCTGAAGCTTTGATAAATTGTCGAAATGGGCTCATGCAACTATCTTTTGGAAATTTAAAAGCTGAATTTAATATCTTTCATGTTGATAGTGAACCAGAAATAGTATGCAATCAAAGTGATGTTGTGATGAGATCGCGTATCTATAAGATTTTTGAATCAAATAAATCATCACAAAATCAAAAAGAAAGTGAGAAAAAGGGGAGTAATTCATCTACCCAACCACCATCACTCGAGCAAATAAGAGAACCAACACATGTGAGGGGTGTGAAATCTTTACCTCAGGACTCTCAGGGCAACATGGGGAACAATTCAACTGGATACATGCACCAACATGGTGACACTCAATCCAGTTCTGACTATGGTTGATTCTGAGCAAATTCAATCCCTCTACCGCAAGTTGACTCGGGTAATAAGTGTATTTGCTTTATCTTTGCATACATTGAGGACAATGCATGATTTTGGTGTTGGGGGTGTTTATCTATCTATCTATCTATCTATCTATATGTTCGTTTAAAAAAAACTAAATTATTCAATGCTCCATGACATAGCTTAAGATTCAACTACCAAAACCCGTGTACAAATTGCATTCAGTTTTTTGTTCCTTATTATATCGTTCTGCTTGTAGAAACTATGACATAAATCTAAGTTCCAAAGAAATGACCCATTACCCTTTAATACATGTATGCACTTAAATTGGATGAATCAAATCTTTGAAATGGTTGATAAAAAGCAGAGGTTGAGGAAAATATACTGGGAAGTGTGAACTTCTAATAGCAATTAAGCCTTGAGGAAAAAAGTAAAAAAAAGGAATAAAGTGAGGAAAGCACATTTTGCAAAATGATTACAAAAACCCAAGTCTTCGAGTCACTGGTCCGTAGGGGTATCTTAAAACCCGGTAACTTGAGTCTGCCAGCTCGGGATTATCGACCAAACTCGCTACACGAATGAAAAAAGGGTAAAAGTGTCAAAAAAGCAAATTTGTTGAATCACGGGAAAAAATACTTTAAGATACTCAAGGCCCAAAGTTAAAAGAATGATCCATGCCGTGGTTGATCCGAATGATACTTCACCACCAGTGGAGGCTTGCAAAATAATTTAAGTGATAACATGTGTAGAAGGGTTAGTGGTGTGAATATTAGAGGAATGAAGACCAAGTCAGATTTTTTATGAGTTAGATTTATATAATAAGCATGCAAGAATTCTCAGGGAGATGTATAAGGTTGTGGTGGAGATATTAAGAGTTATTAATGAAATGTTGAATTAAGACTTTATGGGTGTGTCAACTGAAAACCCTCACGAGACAAAACTCGTCCTCTAAGGAAACTTAGGGGTTTAAAGGCTTGTTGCACATGCTAAGTGCAACCGTGATTCCTACGAAAGTGAGTTAGGATTTCCCTGTTTTCATTTTTCTTATATTTTGTTTTGCTATGGACTAGCAAAATCTAGGTGTCGGGGTATTTGATGTATTGCATACATTGCATCATATGTCTTTCATTTAGATTAATTTTATATCAATAAATGCTACTAAGGTATGTGTTTAGTCTTATTTACAGAATACAGGGACCTGAATGCAAATTACCCATATCCTGAGCATAAACGCGTGCAAGAGACTCATTTCTGTCATAAAGACCAAGTTCAAGATTATCGGGTTCAAATTGAAGTCCATCCAAGCATAAAAGCATTCAAAGACCTAATTACAAAAAGGCCAGGGACTTAACCACAAAGTAGTCAGGAACTTAATTGCAAAAAGACGAGGACCCGACTGCAAATTACGAGTACCAAAATATTATTTTGGAGAAGTTATAAAGAAAAATCAATTTGGATCTCCAAATATATGAAGAAATTAATTCGGAGCTCAAAAGAAAGGAAAGAAATCAATCTGGACACGCAAAGGACATCTAAAACATACCATAAACACACAGGAGAAATCCGGATCGAATCTGAGCCATCCAGGCGGCGAATACGCCGCATCTGACGGTCCATGTGCGGCGGAAACGCCGCATGGTCATCGATCCGTGCCCCTGGATTTCTTCCAGTCGTGTCATAACACGTGTCCTTGCCTTATTCATACTTGGGTCCCTTGTATCGGCTATAATAACCCCGAAATTATGTTGTAAAGAACTGGTTTTTAGTCCATTCTTTAGCAATAAAATTCTATTCGTTTATTTTGTGTTTTTAATTTTCTTTCGTAGTTTCTCTAGGACCCCTTCTCCTTCCCTCCATCCATGAGTTTCTAACTCTCTCCAAAGGGTGGGGGTGATGGATCTAGGGTGATGAGAAGAAGAATAAAGTTATTATTTTAATTTCGTGTTAGTATATTTTGATTACTTGAGTTTATGTTGAGTCATTTATCATGTAATGCTTTATAACAAATGTGATTTATTATAAGTTTCAGATTTCTCTAAACAATACCCGATATCTAAACCCCCACCCGCTGGACTCTCATCCATATTTGCTTTCTTCTTAGTTTTTTTTTGTTGTTCTTGCTTTAGAAAATTAAAAATCCAAAAATCTCAAAACAACCTTATTTCTCTTTCTTTCTTTACTTAATCGAACAGACGTCTATAGGTACCCCTGTATATAGACGTCGAGGTATAGACGTCGGATATCTACAATATCTGACGTCTATAGGTCTTAAATAAATCGAACATACGCGTTTTGTCATTCATTTCAGACGAAACCCACCCAAACCCGAGCCGTCCCAGGACCGAACTCTCCTCCACGACCGATCTCCGACCGATCTGCACCGTCTCCGGCACCGCAGCGACGTCCCAAGCTCTCCTCCCCGGCCCCGGCCCTCTTCTCCTTCTTCCTCCATCTTCCTCTTCATCCTAACCAATGTAAGTGTTAAGTTCGTTTTTGTTGGTTTGTTTTCGGATTTTTCTTGTAGTTACTATTCTTTTCAATGTTAGTAAACTTCTCCTCTCGTTTATTGTTGGTGAATGCAACATTTTGATTTTTTTGGTTTTAATCTTGAATATATTCGTATTTTCGTGATTTACGGTTAAGTTTGTTGATATTTTGTATTTTGTTGAAAGAAATGGAGTCTCTTGCTAGCTTGAACTAGTTAAGCTTTTGATCGAAGTCTTTTGGACTCGTAATTTACTAGAAATTGTTAATTTGGTAGAAATCATTTGGTAGGGTAGTTAAAGGTTACTCAAAGCTAAAGAAAGCAGACCTCGTCAAACTTCTAGAAAGTTAATTTGGTAGTGAATTAATTTGGTAGAAATCATTCGGGCTCCAGTTTCTCATAGTTTTGGTTTCTCTTTGTTTTTCTACATGATATTCCTTCATACGTATGCTTTAGTGTGTTTTTTAATACTAATTGAGGAATTTTCGTTGATGTTTTATTTGTGTAGGTTGCTTTGTAATAGTGGTATAACATTGGTACCCTAATTGAAAATCTTTGGTTTTTTAATTTTTGTTATGCCTTGCTCGTATGTTATATCCGAGCCTAGCTTTTTATGTTTAAAATTATAGATTAAAATTTAGTTACATGTTTATTTAGTTAAATGTTTATTTATGCTTAAGATATTCTTTTATTTAGAAAGTTTTATGTTTAACTCATTAACCCCCTTAAACAACTTGACCTTTAATAATCCAAAGCAAAAGATTAGACAATATTTGCTAAGTCATTCATCATATAGGATTTGCATTCATCATATTTATTATTTATTTACGATTTCTGTCGTAGATTGCTGGCGTAAGGTACATACTATCTTTCACTCATCATTCATTAGAAAGCACGCATTAGTTAATAAGACTTGCATTATAACAAGAGTGAGGTGAGTGTTTGTTTGGTGTGTTGTTTGTTAGATTAAGTTTTGAAAAACACTTAGGGGGCAATCACCTAAAGGAGATGAGGTGGGGGATTTCATGACCCTTTCCTTAGCCCAAAAACCACTTAATAAAAGAGCCTTAATAAAATCAATTAGACGTTGGCCCCTGGATTTTCGGACGCATTAAGGAGAGGAAACCGTTTAAGACTGTTATGGCCTGAATGTCGTTGCCTATCTAGTCTCCCTGAGATTTTAGGAACCTCCGGGTTCTTGATTTCCTACAGATTAGTGGTCCTCGATGTTGAAGACTGTTTCGGCCTGAACGTCGTTGCCCATCTAGTCTCCCTGACATATTAGGGACCTCCGGGTTCTTGATTTCCTACAGACTAGTGGTCCTCGGTGGGACCTCGAAGTTAGGCGTCGTCTATTACTAAGGACTTATAGTAGACTTTAGGCTGTTTTGGTCTTGATTGCTTAGTTAGGTTTCTATTCTTCCTTATTCTCACGCTAGATTAAGGACTTCATCTCCTCTCCTCTGAGTCATTCTTTTCTCATCTTAAAGTCTCCGAATATTATCATCTACGAACACATTCTTTTAAATTGAAATTTTATTTATTGACTCCAATAATAACTATGATTTTTGTTAATGTTTAGATTGAAATGGATCGAGTGTGGATTGTTTCAAATAGATTGAGTGATGAGTATGAGAACGAAGTGAATATGTTCTTAGAGGTTGCCAAAAAACATTCCAAGAAAATGAAATACAGCGACATGGCGTATTGTCCGTACAATAAGTGTCATAATATGTCAGTGCTGGCTCTTCGGAAAATGAAAGATCATTTGTTTGAGAAAGGCTTCAACCCAAATTACAGACAGTGGATATGGCACGGCGAAAATGAGTCATTTAGTCATTCCAAGACTGATGGGGAAGATGTTAGTGTGGAAGATCACTTAAAGGAAATGGTTCAGGATATGGCTGAAAAGTTTTCGTCCAACCCCGATTTACTTGGTAATTTTTTGAGTGACAATGAGAAGCCGTTGTATAAGAATTGTACCAAATTCACTAGATTGTAAGCGGTGTTGAAGTTGTACAATTTAAAAGCTGGAAATGGTTGGTCCGATGTCAGTTTCACATCAATGCTGAAGTTAGTGAAAGAGATGCTTCCAGATGATAATGAGTTTCCAGATAGAACTTATGATGCAAAGAAAGTATTGTGCCCTATGGGAATGGAATATAGGAAGATGCACGCATGCCCGAACGATTGTAAATTGTATAGGGGTGAGTTTGAAAACTTACATTCCTGTCCCAGGTGTAATGTTTCAAGATACAAAATGATACGTAGTGGACCAAACCACAATGAAGAGGCTGATGAGATGAACATCAAAGGACCTCTTGCTAAGATTTTGTGGTATCTTCCGAGAATACCAAGGCTTAAACGTTTGTTTGCGGTTAAGGAGGATTCCAAGAACATGACATGACATGCTGATCGTGAGAAACCAAATGATCAGTTGCTACGTCACCCTGCAGATTCACCTCAGTGGAAAAAAATTCGACTTTCGTGTGTTTGGTGAAGAATCCAGGAATGTACGACTTGGACTCTGTACTGACGGAATGAATCCTTTCGGTAGTTTGAGTAGCATTCACAGTTCTTGGTCCGTTCAGCTTGTAATTTACAATCTGCCTCCGCGGTTATGCATGAAACGCAAATATATCATGTTGTCCTTAATGATTTCTGGTCCGAAACAACCTGGAAATGACATCGATGTGTGTTTAAGACCTTTAATTGATGACCTAAAGAGATTGTGGGATGATGGAGAGTCAGTTTTTGATTCTTATCGTCAGGAGTCGTTCGTAAGGCGGGCAATGATATTTTGCACGATTAATGACTTTCCAGCTTATGGTAATTTGTCTGGATATTCAGTCAAAGGTCATAAAGCTTGTCCAATTTGCGAGGAAAATACATGGTCTTTGGAACTAGTTAATGGTTCTAAGACTGCCTATCTTGGTCATCGGAGATTTTTGCCGAACTCCCATCCTTATCGTAGGTTGAAGAAGGCATTTAACGGAAAACAAGAGTTTCAGAATCCGCCAGTTGAAATCAGCGTCGAAAAGGTGTACGAACGTGTAAGGAACATTGAATGTGAATTTGGAAAACCGTACAAACGAGCAAACGACAAAAGTAGTTGGAAAAAAGGATCCATATTTCTTGATCTCCCTTACTGGAAAACTTTAGAAGTTAGACATTGTATTGATGTGATGCATGTAGAGAAAAATGTTTGTGATAGTCTTGTTGGCACTCTGTTGAACATACCTGGTAAAACCAAATATGCATATAATGCAAGACTTGATCTTGTAGTTATTGGTATACGAGAAATGTTGGCACCAGAGAAGAAATGAGATCGGAATTACTTACCTCGAGCTAGTTATACATTGTCTAGAAAGGAGAAAAGATTCTCTGTCAGTGTTTGCACGATGTAAGGGTTCCACAAGGTTATTCTTCAAATATCAGTAGTCTTGTTGTTACGAAGGATTTGAAACTTGTGGGGATGAAGTCTCACGATTGTCACACTTTAATGCAGCAGTTGTTACCTGTAGCACTGAAATCCATTTTACCGAAAGATGTTAGACATGCAATAATAAAGTTGTGTTCCTTTTTCAATAAGATTTGCAGTAAAGTGGTCGATCCTGTGCAGTTAGATAAGTTACAGAATGAAATTGTGGTTACATTATCTCAGTTGGAGATGTTTTCCCCCTGCTTTTTTCGACATTATGATTCATCTTGTTATTCATTTGGTTAGAGAAGTTAAATTGTACGGACCAGTTTTTTAAGGTGGATTTATCCTTTCGAGCGTTATATGAAAGTGTTGAAAGGTTATTGCAAAAATCGTCAAAGACCAGATATTAGTATTGTTGAAGGATACATAGCTGAGGAGGTTATCGATTTTGCACTGGATACCTAGCAAACACCAAAACTGTTGGACTTCCAAAGAATCGTCATGATAAACGTGCCGATGGTAAAGGGACACGTGGGATGAAATTGTTAAATCCAAATGGCGATGACTTAATGACAACATATTTTTATGTGTTGTGCAATTCGAATGAAGTTCAACCTTACCTAAACGAACATGATTGACATCAGTTCATGCTTATATTTGTATCTTATATCCATTATCTTTCACCTAAACAATGCTATGTTACGAGTTTTATGTTTAGTTTTCAGGAACAAATAGGTTTGAAGACATGGAAAAAGGACTCAAAAGCTGGGAAAAAGGACTGAACTGTGAGATCTGGGGACCAAGATGCAAGGGAGAAGGACCTAAGAGCAAAACAGAAAACTCCACACCATCATGGGGAGTATTTTGGCAATTCTATTCGGGTCGGAGCTCAAATAAATGAAGTAGATGCATCCAAGATCACCAAATACACTATGCAAAACCCAGCACAAATTCCAGATGGATCCGGACTTTTTAGACCGCCAATTGGCGGTCCATTTTTACCCAAATCCGCTAAAATTTCTCCAGCACATGTATTAGAGGATGTTTAGGCTATTGTTGGTATCTATTTAGTCCCAATTTGGGGGATTGTCCCGGTTGGCCTTTTTCCATGGCTATAAATAGAACTCTTCTCCTTCCATTGTAATCACTCCATATTTTAAGTGACTATTCTTCCTACTAGAAGTGAGGCCTTGCAGCACACACTAAAGTAGGAGGATGCTACTATTAATGTGAGTCATTAATACAAGTTTTCTTTATTATGTTGTTTGTTTTATATTTCTTGTTTTGCTTTGCTTAATCTCATTTCATTAGTTTTATTAGCTTAGTTAATATGCTTTCTTTGTTTAGTTTAATAATTAGTGTAATGTTTAGTGAGTAGTTCCATCCCCTTTGGGGGTGGAGTAGATGTACATACATGCAAATGAGAATGGATTGAATGCTTTATTTCCAATGTGTTGATAAAACATGAATGTTTGTTTGCTTGTTTAGGATAGAATTTATAACTTGATGAGCTTTGCCAAAATGATTAGACACCTCTCATGCTTGTTTAGGTTCTGAAATAAACATCTTGCATATGTAAATGTTAATCAACTAAGTTGGTGAATAGATTGATAGGTTTTGCCACAACATTTAGACACTTCCTATGCATGATAACACCACCTTTATTTGTGCTTAAAGAATGTGTTCAACACCCACCTCTTTGCTTGTGTGCACTCACTCCACCCCTTAGGGCTTTTCCCATTTCTCTATTCCAGCATTCTTCTTTTGTTCTTACCTTAGTTGTCATTTCATTGTTTGTTTCTTTCGTTCGCATTTCATACTTCTTAGCGTAGTTTGGTGTAGAGTAGAATAATCAATCTTTCTTCCCCAATTTTTGCCACTTGATTTCTGATAAACAAGAGGCTGCTCACCTCCCTGAGGACGACCCGTACTTGCCACCGCTTGATCGCGGTCGTGCACTTGCGGTTTAATTAAAACGTTCAACAAAACACATGAAGTTTCTAAAGGAAAGAAATCCTTTGTGGAGTGATCAACAAGTAATTAATAGTCACAATAAGAATTTCATCTCTTGGTTCAAAAATCTGGCTTACAAGCGTGATGTTTCTGAGACAATACAATGGTTGGCCTATGGTCCGCATTTTGTTGTCATAAGTTACAGTGGTTATGATATCAATGCATATTCTTTCTACACAGTTTGTGAAAATGCGAAAAGTGATGTTCAAAACAGTGGCGTCACCTTAATAGCAGAGTCTTTGCATGTGTCTAGTTCTAAAGACAAGAATCCTTTATACACCGACATGTCCTATTACGATGTAATTGAAGACATATGGGAGCTAGACTTTGTTAAATTCAAAGTACCTGTATTTAGATGCAAGTGGGCTGATAATAAAAGTGGAGTTCGAGTGGATGACTTGGGGTTCACTTTAATTGATTTTTCAAAAGAAGGATATAAAGGAGAACCTTTTATTCTCGCTTCTCAAACGAAACAAGTCTTCTATGTGGCTGATCCATGTGATAAGAAATGGGCAGTAATTCTTGAAGGGAAGAACAAAATTGTATCAGATGATAGTCTGATCGAGTATGAAGAGACACCACCTTTCTCTAAGCAATCACCTGAGTTGAACTCAGTAGATGAAGAAATAAATGTTGAGACTTGTATGTTTAGAGATTACCACGGTGAAAGTATATGAATCGAAAACCCATTAAGGAAAAAAGAGAGTAAAGGTGCAAATTTTCTTTTGTAACACATTGTAATAGACATTTAATGTCTTGACCTTATTTAAGGGCTTGAATTTATCTTTTATAGTATAATGGCTCCGAAAAAGAAACTCACTTCCTCAGAGTCTGAAGGCTCGAAGACATACAGTACACGAGGTCCTTATCTCATGAAAGAATTCGTGGGGAGAAGAAATAGAGACGGTAGAGTTCCAATCCAGTTTGATGACCGTCTTGAGCCGTTAGGCATGCTGTCTGATAATTGAAAATGTTTTCTGGGTAGCATAGCGAGGGCCAAAGTTGACATTTGTTTCTCGAGTTGGGCTGATGTAGATGAGAAGTTGAAAGACACAATATGGGATAACGTGCAGGTAATGATTCCATTATAGATTGCTATAGTTTTAGTCAAAATTTAGATATATATATATATATATATATATATATATATATATATAAAGTTAACATGTTGTAGGAATCTTTTGAGTTCCAATCTACTGACAAGTTGAAGAAAAAGTGGATGACATACATGTCAGTTCGTTGGAGGGATTTCAAAACAAATTTAACGAACAAGTACATATTCGGAGACTACCATGATAGAAATCCATGCGATGTCTATAACTTTATCACTCCGAATCAATGGGAGCTATTCAGAAAATCCAGAGATAGCCCGGAGTTTGAGGTAACTGAGTTTCAAAACAAACTTGTTAGTTATTGATTTTAGTGACAATCTAATAAACTTGATTTTAGGCCATCCGAGCAAAAAACCAAAAGATTAGATCTTCTAACAAGTATACACATCGTATGTCTCGAGCGGGGTACCAAAAATTAGAAGCACAAATGATGGCTGAAAAAATTGCTCAAAAGAAACAATAGGCAATTGACTCCGGTATGAGTGAGGAGCAAGCAAGTAACCTATCTCCTCCTTCTCCCGTAGCTTGTTGTGATTCTTGGAACAGAGCGAGAGTAAACTCTAGAGGGGAGTACGTCACAGATGAGTCGCAAGAGATCGGCTCGAAGATAGTAAGTTGCATCATTTATATATATGTTCTTAATTCGGAATCATTAATTTTATAATTTTCAAATGTTAGTAAATATTGATTTAAACTTAGGACTCTCTGAAGTTGAGAGAATCTCAAGGAGAATTTGCTTCCGATGGTCGGAATGATATTCTTCGTGAGGCCTTGGGAAATGACGAACACCCCGGTCGTGTGCGGGGCGTAGGGAGTAGAGTTGGACTTCGACAATATTATGGAAAGACTCAACGATCTACTTCGTCGACTGGTCATACCAAATGCCAGCAAGAGATCGCAGATTTGAAAAATACGTTGCAACTTGTTTTGGAGAGATTGGATCGTTTGCCTACTTTTCCTACCGGTCGTAAGACCGGTTCTTCCGCGGAGACTACTCCTCCAGTTCCGCCAGTGTTCCACCCCGATCGACAAACTATTAGAACGTCGGCTTCGTTCTTCTCCTCCACCACGCTAGAGGAGTTATACCCGTCTTTCCCTTTCTGCAACGATTCCTTGAAGGCCCTACAATCACACTTCATATGACCAACCTTCTTGCAGAAAAAACATTCAAAGGACCTCCCCTTTGATTTGGACCACCCTCTTCCGTTGTTTCTTCCTTTCTTACCCGTCCCGCCCCTTTCCGGTGCTGCGATCAATCCGTCACCCTTTTCGAAAGAGCTACTACTCGAATTCTTCCTTGCATCGTAAGAGATAAACGTGCCCTTGACCTCCTCCAACACCAACGAATCCTTTCCATATATGATCGTATTCACCAAGTTCTCATACGAGTCCGGCAGCGACGTCAATAAGAACATTGCTTTGTCCACATCCTCCATCTTGTGATCTAGCTGAGTTAGATCAGCTATCAACTTATTGAACACCGAGAGATGCTCAATGAACGGTGTATTCTCCTTCATCCGAAGCATGTACAGTTGACGCTTCAGATTCAACTTGTTGCTAAGGTTCTTTTTCATGAACCTCTCCTCTAGAAGTTTCCAATATTCTGCTACGGTCTTCGCCTGTTCCTCGAAATGCAAATCATCCGAGAGACACAACTCAATGATCCCAATAGCCCGAAGATTCAGACTCTCCCACTTTTCGTCGGTCATCTTCGACGGTTTCTTTTCAACTCCATCCAACATCAGTAATAGCCCGTCCGTTTGAGACACCAACACACGAACCCTCCCTTGCCATGTTGAAAAGTTCCCCTTCCCGGTGAATTTCTCAACCCAAAAGTTCCACGCTTCCTCTGCCATCGAAAGTGCAACCAAAGGTCTGATACCAGCTGTTGGGAGGGAATCTAACAATGCACTTATACGAAACACGGATTAAACGCACCACGTAATACCAAATATTGATTGCGGAATTAACTCCGGACTCTCTCCCAAAGTCAATTGCAACAAGAACACTAATAAGATGAAAATAAACAAGCAAACACAAATGCACACCTGAAACAACCACGACACGCGATTTACAAGGTTCGGCAACGTGCCTACGTCCTTGGGGGGTCTCCTGCGGGTTTCCTTTCCTTCTTCTGCTTTTCCAACAAGAGAAGCATCCGAGATTACTGTTGGCTTTTTGGCCTTAATCTATATTTTGATGATTTAATCAACCTAATCTTAATTGTGATTATGTAGAGTATCACACATGTTATATTACATATATATTGCTTTGTGCTAACCTCTACAGGTGATCAAGACTCAAGGAAGAAAGGAAATCAAGTCAAGACATGTAATCAAGCTTATTTGAAGACATGTATTTTTGTATTTCTTTGATTCTTAGAAACTTTGTGTAATTGAGCATACCTGAACTAAAAACAACCCAAACTAGTTTCCCTATAAAAGTCACACATGAAAATTCACATAATTTGGACTTCAATAGATCACACAATCTTAGACCGGAAAACACCAAACAATTAACCTGAACTGTCTGCCCACATTCTGTCGAACGAAAGAGACCGTTCGGTCGACCGGATGGTCAATTATCCTATTTGTGTTTTACTGCCCAGTTTCGGTCGACCATATATACCCTTTCAGTCGACCGTGTGAACTCATTTTTCCGACCGTTTGTTTTGTCGTATATACCCAACGGTCGTATTCGTATTAACCAAAAATACCCCAAATACATTTCATGTATCGGTCGATCGAGGACCTTGTTCGATTGACCGAATATCTGTCTCTTGACAAACCAGAACTTCCTGTTAGAATTCGGTCGACCGTGTACCTTGTTTCGGTCGACCGAATATAACCTTGTTTGTCAACCCCTTAGAGCCTGTTGTGAATTGGTCGACCGAACCCTCTTCGGTGTTCGACCGATCACTTAAGTGTACCTAAGTCGTAGCGTTGGGCGGTCGACCGTTCCTTAACTGGTCGACCGAACTGAGTTCAAAACTGCCCAACGATCGACCGTTCAGCCCGATCCGGCCGACCGAACTCATCCAGAATTGGGTCCTGTGAGTTTCTGTTTTGTGTATCTTACACCAACTTATACCCAATCAACCCAACAACTATATTATCTCTAATACTTATAATAGAGTTGTAAAACACATTTTAACACAACTCTCCTACATATACTTTAGAGAGAAACTCACAAGCTCAAATTTGCCCAATCACACAGTCTAAGCCTAAATTCCACACCTTTGATCATAGCCAAATCATACTCAAAGTATGCTCAATATTGAGAGAGTGTTGTCCCACTCATTTGTTGTTCAAGGAGCAAGGATTTCGGTGAAAGCCCGAAGTGTTCCCTCTCGGATTGTGAGAGGAAGAAGGAGCCAAGCTCGGCGAGGGTTGCTCGCGAGCTTGAAGACTTGTAAAGGCGTTCTCTCCCGGCCCGGAACGGGGAGTGGATAGTGAAGTCGAGAGCGGAGCTCGAAGTGTCGAGCGGAGCTTGAAAGAGAGGACGTAGGCGGGAGGCCGAACCTCTGTAAAAAACCCCCGTGTTCCTTGTGGTTGGCATTATCCTCTTCCTTACTTGCTTGTTTAGTTTTAAATTCTGCTGCATATCTTTGATCGTTAAACAAGTAGGTAATTAGGGATAAAAGTGATTAGAATTAGCGACCATTGTTTGATTCATTTTATATTAAACTGCAAGTGCAGGGGCCGCGTTGAAGCGGTGGCAATTATGGGTCGATCCACAGGGAGGTGTGTTCACTTTTCGTTTGTTCGAAGGCGAGTGGGAAAGAAAGGGGAGAAAGGTTGATTACACTAAACTACACTAAGATGCAAAAGGAAATGAAGATAAGCAATAAAACTAAACCCCATCGGGGGTAGAGAAATAATATGAAAATAAAGATGTGTGTGTGTGTGTTCAATTAAGCTCCTCACAACATGTAGTGCATGAAATCATAAAACTACATCCAACTTTTCCTCCACATGAATTAAGATAAGACTACATCATTAAAACATACAAGAAAACAATTGGAATGAAGCTAAATGAACTCATGTATGAAGACTAGACCCTACTATGCCTCCACATTAATTAAGATAACCCAATATCATTAGAACATACAAGACATTAACTAAGGTAAAGGCAACAAGAGTACATACACTACAAATTGTGTTTCCAATATTAATTCCATCCATATCCCAACCTTATCATTCCCCATAAAATAGGTCCGCTAATCAAAGCATAAGCTAAGCTTCATTCAAGATCATTCGCATATCAAAGATGAGAGTGAAAACCCATTAGATGGTTATGGAAATCATATAAATCTCAATGGATTAAGATAACACACACCTAATACACTACATTATCATATCACATATTTCTCCACCCCAAATGGGGATAGAACTACTCACTACTCATTACACTAACTACATTAACAAAATGAAACATATTACTGAAAAGAAATTCAACTAAGCAAGAAAGGAACATTAAAGAAGCTAATTGAAAGAAACTTAAACTAAAGAAACATGCAAGAATTAAAGGACAAGATTAAAAGAAACTAAAACAATTATTTTATTAACAATGACTCACATTGAAGGTAGCATTCTTCTCCACCTTGAGTTTTGCTTCAAGGCTTACTCCTTAGTAAAGAGAATGCCACCAAGCAATGAGTAGTTACAATGGAAGGTGAAGAGTTTTATTTATAGGCATGGAAAAAGCTAATCCGGGACAATCCCCCGATGTGGGACTAAACAAATACCAAAAATAGCCTAAACATCATCTAATACACGCTCTCCAGAAGTGTCATCGGATCCGGGAAGATCCGGACCGCCAATTGGTGGTCTACAGGATCCAGATCCGTCTGGTTTTGATGTTGGGCTTTGCTTGATGTGTTTGTTGGTCTTTGATGCATCTACTTTGTTTATTGGAGCTCCGACCCGAATCGAATTGTCAAAATACTCCCTCATGATGGTGTGGAGTTTTCTGTTTTGCTCTTAGGTCCTTCGGTCTTACGTTCAGGTCCTTCTCCCTTGCATCTTAGTCCCCAATTCTCACAATTAAGTCCTTTTTCCCTGCTTTTGGGTCCTTTCATATCTCTTCTCTTCAAACCTCTTTATTTCTGAAATTCAAACACAAAACTTGTCACGTAGCATTGCTTAGGTGTAAGACAATGGATATAAGATACAAATATAAGCATGAAATGATGTCAATCAAATACCCCCACACCTAAGTTTTTGCTAGTCCCGAGCAAAACAAAGAAAGAGAAAAGCAACGATGAACAAGAAATCCTAACTCACTTTCGTAGGAATCACGGTTGCACTTAGGACGTGCAGCAAGCCATTAAACCTCCTTGTTGCCAAGGAGGAGGAGTGTTGTCTCCTGAGGTTTTTCAGCGGATATACCCACAAAATCCGAACAAGATGCATTATTCAATCTAGACACTCGACTCGTTGGACAAATTTTGTCGATCATTGGGCACGGTAATCCTACAGGCCGACTCTATATAGGTAATCAGTCCACACACCTAATCTAATGAACCATTCGTGCAAGTTAAATAAGGAATTAATTGAAAGACATGGACAACCTCAACATCCTCAAGTGATAAAAAGTGTAAAGTCCATTAAGGTTCTTATTTGCATTTTTTTCTTTTTATTAGTTTGAGCTTCATTCTCTCAGGGTCAAGTTTCGTGCATCATTTCCCATGAGGACTTACACTATCACGTACACCTTTCCCCAAATCTCCACATAGGGCAATCCCTACAACCCGTGTAACGAGAGTTCGGTCGGCGCATCCCAAGTCAGATGACTCGAAAGCACCAGGCACAAAGTCCCCTCAGACCTACTTTCCCGAGTGATAGGATCCGTGCGAGAAGAGAGAACACCCACTCACTTATTTCTTATCTACACATGAACCAAAACCCCTACACTTAATGTCTCACAACAAGATTTAAAGGGTCCTTGACAACAACAAACTTCCTTAATTTAACAGACACGAATTATCGACTCACTAGGTTCAGGGTGGACTTCTTTAAATGTTTGAGCACTGAAACCCTATGATTACTCACCCCCAAGGGAAAACTGGGGTGCATCCTAACGACTCGATAAATCCTAAAGCCACTGTACTAGATATCCTAATGCATCAAGTTCAAGACAATTTTGGGAGCTTTATTTTTACTTTGCCTCTCAACGGTTTTGCACATGCTAAACACACACAAAACCCACAAAACATTTTCTTTCGCAAACACATGAAGATTTTGAAAGAAAAGTGAAAACTTTGAAGCACTAGGCAAGCAAAAGAAGACAAGTCACCCAAGGATCATGGCAAACAGATATATCGATATTAAATGCAGCACACTAACATGACCCTAATAATGCACACAAAAGAAAATAAAATCAAAGGAAAAAGACTCAACTATGTACACACGTAAAACACCCCCCCCCACACCTACTTCATGCATTGTCCTCAATGAATGTGAGCAAGATACTACGTGGATTTATGCATGAAAAAGGAGAGATCTCACCAACATGAAGTACAAAGGGAAGTTCAAGGTCATGTTGATGGACCCAAATCCGGATTCTCTCAAAACCTGTGAGATGCTAAAGAAAGGATACAAATACGTGAAAGAAATGGAGCCCAAATACACAAGGGTTGGAGCCCACAACAATCGATGCTTACTGAAGTAGTCTTTTATTGTACCTTTTTTTCTTTTTTTTCTACTTTTTTTATTTTTATAACTATGTACAAACATAAGTTCCCATCTTCATTTGTCAAAAGACATCAAATGGGAACCTCAAGAGTGGGTCAATGCACTTGGAAAGGGAACATGACACCACGCGAGGCCAGAATACTAATGCGTAGGCCCCCTTCACAAAGAGCACAAGATGAAATGAGAGGTTCATGAATTGGACGCAAAGACGTCTCATTCAAAGGATCAAACTGGACGAGCTTGAACCTCTCAAGCGTTTGGGAAGTGAGGGGCAAATTGCAGAAGAGTTTCTCCCATTGCGTTGCTGAAGTTATGATCGTCAATCCAAACTCTCCAACCAACAGGCTGCTGCGTCGGAACGAGATCAAGAACCTCGTTAGGCCTGTCCGACACACCATGCGAAAAAAAAGTGGGTCTCATACCCAAGGTATCCTCCAAGGAACTCCTAATACCCTCATGAGCAATGTAGTTGTTTGATGTTCCATCATTTCCTAGATGATCAGGAACAATAGTGAGAGGCAAACTCTCATCAGGTTGTTTGAAATTGAGGGGACTAGGGAGCTCTTGCTCCACCAGAGGTGAGTCCTTAGGAGGTACAACAATAAGATCATGTTGCTCAAGGGCCACAGGACAAGAAGATAACGCACAATCCTGTGCCGACTCATAAAGAAGCTGGTCCATAGTATTCTCAATTTGAATCGAATCCTCCACCAAGTGATCGTGAATTGAAACCCCAAGTCCCTCAGACTGACTAGGAGTTTGACTTTGAAAGATTGTGTTTTGAATTTGTGGATGTGGTGGTGGTTCAATTTCAGAAGATAAATCCTCATGATGACAACAAAAATTACCCTCCTCGCGTTCACGTAGTTGCTGTGTCATTTGACTCACTTGCATTTCCATAGTTTGCAAGGAATTCAAGTTGGACTTCAATAAATTTTGAGTGGTTTCCATGAACGTTTGGAGAGTTTGTTTCAAGGAATCAGGTATGCGGTCAACTATGAGGTCCAAGTCAGAACTTGGGAAACTTTAGGGCTGGGTGTTGATGGGCTGAGAATGAGTCCAATGATTTGAAGTGGGGTGTTGGTAGAATTCTGGGTATTCGGGAGGAGGATACTGGGGTGAAAATGATGTATTAAAATTTGAATAAGAATTGTCTCCCCACGAATCCATCCCTCTCGGGTTGTTCGCGGATGCGTAATGGTCATAATGAGCATTTTGGGAAAATGTGTGCTCATACTCAGGCTGAGGGACAACATAAGGACATTCCCCGATAACATGATCACTCAACCCACAACACTCACACGGTGTGGCTACTGGACCCACCGGTGCACCCATGTCATCTACCACATGCATGAAAGAGGCCAAAGGTTCTTGTAATGTCTCAGTTTGATGACCAACATATGATCCGACGTAACTAGATGGTGGTCTAGCAGTCGGTGCCTCTCTCATATTACCCCAATATGAAGATTGCTCAGTCACACAATTAAGATTGTCCCAACCATACGGGGTGTTAGTCTGAGCCACCCCAGGTTGCATGGGTCCAGAATACCAGGAAGAATTACTCAACTAACAATATCATTTTCGGATGGATTTGGTGAAGAAATATGGAGAGGAGAGTCTTGCATTCATATATTAACAATGAGGAGAGGAGAGTCCTATTTATAGGGCTTCCTCAAAACCTATTCAGGTGCAACCCACTTGTACATGATTCCTTGTTAATAGCTCCTCTAATCGAGTCATATTTCGACATGAAATCGTTCCTTAACCTCCACTAACCGAATTATAAAAATTTCACCCATGATCAAAGAAATTCTCTTATTAATCCAAACAAAACCGTGTAGAAACGATCGACCGAAATTTCCAATTGGTCGACCGATCGATCTAATCGACACCACCGGTCGGACTGTGCTACCAAGAAACCTCCTCATAATTTTGGTCGTACCACAACCCTCACCGGTCAACCATTTAACAATTGAAAAAGTTCCTATTATTCTCGGTCGAACCACGCATCCAATTGGTCGATAGTTTCCGAATTAAATTTTTACTATTAAATTCGGTCGACCAGTTTGTGAAAAACGTCAAACATTTTCATTGTTTTTTCTCTTTATCAATTTTGGATTAATATCCAACAAAGTTTGATCTTTGGGGTTTTAACATATTTATATTTTATAATGTTTCAGATCACATTATTATATGTAATATATTATCACATATAATGGCAAACATTATACCCTATAATATATTTACATGTCATATAAAATTATTATTTCTAACCATGCTGTAATCATGACATATTTGATTTTAATATTTTACCACATGTATTGCAACACATCATATAAAATGTAAAATCAAATTCTTTGTTTTCCAGTTCTGTGGTGTGACCTATAGGAGGATCTAAGTTATGTTGGCAATGATATAAAACATATTACATCAAAACCTATAAGTGATATCTAGCTACACATTATAGTTACCCAAATAACAAAGATGTTTTGCTCACTCGAACTAAACACGATCCATTTAGTGATATGCTATGTCACGTGTGTCTATCCCTTGCGTCATGATATTGAGAATATTATAAAAAGTAGAATTGTGTTATCTTTATAATATATTCATTTCTTTATCCCTCAAGCTAATCATAAATATGTAACTATACACAAGTTACATTGTGCACATTATAATTTCACTTTATCAAAAGGCCCAACAATATCATCACTCAAGTCAATAGTGGCAATGATAATCTTTTGACATATCAATTTTTCCTTCACAAGTTATGTATAACCAACTAATACCTTTATCACTATACTTATTGATAGCTTTTGATAATAATCAAATAACACACTCCTTATGTGAAAAGATATAGGTCTCATATCTTAGGATTCAAAGATACAATGAAACATTAATGACACAAACACAATTCCATAATGTTTTATTTGTTAGGTCAATTCAATATATGAAAGAAATATTTCCTATTCCACATAATCATGTTGTTAAATATTTGTAGAGCTACAATATCTCTCTTAACCAACACGACAATATTAACTCGGTAATTAATGTCCCATGTTAATTACCATGATTGTGAATTACTTTTGATTTTTGTAAACCATTATGTTTTAAAATTTTACGGTTAATGACCAAGAGTCTCTTCCTTAACACTTCCAAAAGACGAATACATTAATCAAGGAACAAAATGTTCAATACACTCTATTCATAATAAAAGACATCTTAAAATAAAACTTTTAGAACACATTCATTTCAGAAACATGTAACCGTGGCACACTCCTCTACTGAATCAATCAAAAAAGTTTTTTGTTTTTTTAGGTTAGGGTTAAATTAAAAAAAACTGAACAGAAATAAAAATCTAAGTATCGTGCTCTTGCCGACACCACTATTGAGTTTGTTTGGTCCGTTCTCTTCTCCATAAGCTCGACATCACTACCACCTCTCCTCCTATCTTGTGGTGTGACTAAAAGGAATGTGTTATAAAAATTTACTTTTGTATGCTTTTTATTATGAATTGAATGTAATAACATTTTTTCCTTGATTAATGTATTCGTCTTTTGGAAGTGTTAAGGAAGAAACTCTTGGTCCTTAACCGTAGAGCTCTAAGAGATAACGGTTTTCATAAATCAAAAGTGATTCACAATCATGATCATTAACATAGGATATTAATTACCAAGATAAGATTGTCGTGTTAGTTAAAAGAGATATTGTAGCTCTACAAATATTTAACAATATGAGTATATGAAATGGAAAATGTTTCTTTCATATATTGAATTGACCTAACAAATAAAACATCATGGAATTGTGTTTGTGTCATTAATGTTTGTGTGTTTGAAACATTAAAACGTTAGACATATATCGTTTCACATAAAGAGTGTATGATTTGATTATTATCAAAAGTCATCATTGCGTATAGTGATAAAGGTATTAGTTGGTTATACATAACTTGTGGCGGAAAATGTGATATGTCGAAAATTGTCATTGCCCCTATTGACTTGACTGATGATACTAATGAGCCCCTTAATAAAGTGAAATTATAATGTGTACAATGTAACTTGTCTATAGTTACTAAATGGATTGACCTGACAAATTTATAATTTGCTTAAGATATCAAGAAATGAATATATAATACAAACATGAGACATTTCTTTGTTGTATAATAATCTTAGTATCAGGGACAAGGGATAGACACAAGTGATATTCCTTATATCACTAAATGAATTGTGTTTAGTTCGTGTTTCAGTCGACCGGTTGGTAGGATTTCTGCCAGAATTATTAAGAGAATAATTAGATCATGGGCTGGATTAATTCCAGATTTGGTCAAACGTGTTTGAGGGTGATTATGTGGTAAATTGTGATTGGTTTGAGGTAGAGAAAAACAAGAGATCATGGCTAGAGAATAGTACTTGATGTGGGTGATTTGGGAGGCTATAAAAAGGGTTTCTCACCCTACTTGTTAATAACACAATTAATAATATCGCAAATTCTCTCTCCCTAAACTCTCCACTAATCACCATGAAATTCTCTTGATCAATTGGAGCTTTTGGAGATAAAATCTCGTGGAGCTTTAAAGGTGTTATTAGCTAGATTCTAAGCTTAAATAGAGATTGATTGGCTAGCTCCTTTCTCTCTAATCTTGTTTAGAGTTTGGTGAACACTTGGAGACGGATCAGTGGGCGATTTGACGAGCGGCGCAACTCCAAGTCTTTATAAAGGTTTTAGAAAACATTTGGGTATGATCCTCTCTTCGTGATTTATTTTAATATATGTAGGGTTGCATGATATTAGAATAAATAACAAGATAATGTACATAACAATTGTTGAAAATATGAAATTGACCATGTATGCTTGTATAATGTTTTTAAAATATACACATACATAGGGACACAAAATCCTTTAAGAAGTCTCACTAGTATATGGAGTAATTGGAAGTGTGAGAGTTGTCTAAAAAATGTGTTTGGACCTCTATTTATAAGCCCCTAAAGATTTCTGGCCGTTGAGGAAGAATTGATTGATTGGTGTGAAGAACACACAAAACAGAAATTCAAGATTCACAATTTTGTCCCTCAACGGTCATCTGTTTCCCTAATGGTAAGGAAACGTTCGAGCGAACAAGTCATCAGTCGACCATACAAGGCTAAAGCTAAAGTTCACTTAAGTGAATGATCAAACAAAGTACAGGGACGACAACTGTTGAAGGTGTTTTGGCTAAGGTAAATTGTGATTGGTCAAACAAAAGGTGTATCAACCAAAACCAGGATTTTGGGGCACAATATTTGTCTTCATCTGGTCAGATGTTCTAAGGTCAACGTTCAACCGGTGGCCAATTTTATTCTAGGGGTTGGTTGAGTTTATATGAATACAACCGTTAGAGAATACGACAAGTATAACAACCATATGAAAATACATGAACGGTCGACCAGTTGAACTGGGAAAATACACTTTGAGACTTCGTTAAATGGTTGAACTGAGAACTCGTTCGGTCGACCGTTTTGCATAAGCATACTAGTTTTAGGTTTTAGTGATTTTTCAACTAAGATTTGGGTGGTCTATTGAAATCCAATTCATGTGAAATTTTGTGTGACTTCTACAAGGAACCTAGTGTGTATGTGAGTAAGTTTTAACTCTTGTATGCTCAAGTTTACACAAGTTCCTAATACTCGAAATAAAGTAAAATTACTTGTCTTGACTTCATTCCATTCTTCTTGAGTCTTGATCACCTTTACATATTAGCACAATACAATATATGTTCTATGCATTATGTGTGCTACACTAGATTTGATTGTGATTAAGATTAGGTTGATTAAATCATCAAAACACAGATTAAGTCCAAAAAGACAACACATCCAAATTCTAATATCACATATAAAAATTGTTTAATTGTCCAAGCTAAAAATTAAGAATTTCTTTCTTTCTTATTTCATCTACTAGAAGTCATCGATTGAGGGACATTCTGCTCGCCCTTAGTAAAAGATAATTTCCTCCATCTTTGGAAATAGTAGGAGAGATAAGGATATTCATTGTTGTGTCAACAATAAGTACATGAAGTGAGTTTCACCCTTAATGGACACTAAGTGTATTTGTTCATTAATACAATGGACAATCATATCTTATATTAAATGAAATAAGTTTTCTTAACAAAACTATGACCCCTCGCTCAGTTTTGAGAAATGGAGTTTTTCTTAGGACGATTGGACAAATTCTCTCTTAATTAAAACGACAAGAATCATAAGAGTTTGATAAACGCAAATGTATGCAAATTTTCAAAATGGTTATGATTAGAAAATCTTTCTAGCTAAGTTATAAATGGTAGGATCTTGAATTACTGGAATTGTGAACATATTATTTATTTATTTGCAGTACAATTTTTATAAACATAAAATTGACATGAAAACCTTTATAAATTATTTTGTAGAAATGTCGAACATTTAACCTATTGTGTGCTCTATGATTGAAAAACATTCATTAGCAAATTCCTTGACAACGACTATCACAGGGCCGTCATAAGTGGATCATTCACTAATAGATGTGCGGGAGACCAATTATGAATCAAAAGCATGGAAACAATACCACGCCCATTTTGATCTATCAGATGGGTACTTAAGCAAAAAATCCAATTTCTATTGGAGGTGGACACACGTTTGTAACTATAGAAGTACAATTTATGAAGTTTAAAAGTACACCAAAATAATTATGCATAGCTCCAACCTCGTTACTTTGCAAGTGCACTAGAACCAAATTAACAACCCATTATACTATAGACTATTCATATACGAGGAGGAATCCACTACCCTTAAATTTCGTTGACACACGGTTGCAGTTGACGATAAAATGAAATCTAAATTCCTAATTGAAAATCCAAACGTAGATCTTGATTTACAACACAAGTAGAATAATAATATCAAAAATCATAAAATTTAGAATATATATTTCGTAATATCTAGAGATATAAAAATGAATGCACTACATTCGCTAAAAAACTCGATTTCTAGATATCATATTCAACGATTGCTATTTTTTCTTCTATATCCTTATTCTACATATCTTGTAGATCAAGATCTACTATTTAGATTTTCAATTCGGAGTTTAGGTTTAATTTTATCATCGAGCGCAACTGTATGTCAACGAAATCTAAAGTTAGTCGATCCCTCGTCATTCATATATAGTTAATACTAAACGGCCGTGATAGTTTTTGAAACACTATGAAGGTCAAGATTCATTCAAGAGGTTGCCTAATGCGAGACTTGCTCTCATTTTATTAAAATAATGTCTATTTGATATTAAGTAAATCACATTAAAATAATGTCTATTTGATATTTAAGTAAATCACATTCGTGTTCGACAAACTTGTAAAGTTGTTCAACAAAATATTTTTGTTTAGCAATAGAATTTCAATACAAATTTGTAACACAAGTACAATTTTAATTCAAATCATAATATAGCGATGTATAATTTATAGAATCACTTGAATTTTGAAACATATATTTAATTTACATAGCAAATTCAATACAATGGTCAGATTTTCAATTTGATGGTTGGAAACAAACTAAGAGTCTCACTTTTTTATAAAATGAGTCCACGTCTCATTCTAATATTTTAATTCCGAACAATATATATGTTAGATGCGGGAGAAAGACGAGGAGCATCAGACCGAGTCACCCCAGCAAAATACCTTCCACCAGGTGCACTTGGACCGCCAACCAGCAGTCCCAGACCACCAATCCGTAGTTCAGAAGCCGCACCTGGTGCGCATTTTTGGCTCGCCTTGTTCTCCATGCTGAGGGTCTTCTATTGCCATAACTAGAACCATACTTTGATTTACGCAATTGGTGGACAAGAATGAAAGAAAAAAACTAACTACTTAACACTCGTAAGCAAAATGGGATTTGCATCAAACACTCATCATTTCTTTCTTCTTTCTCACTTACATTCTTCTTCTTTTTTTTCTCTTTTTTCACTCATTCTATGACTTGTTACAAATGGAGAACTCTTGTGCTTATATAGGCACTTACAATGACTCTTCCACTTAGCCTAAAACACAAACATAACATACACTACATAAAGATGATCATTCAAGATCATTACAACTTCTACTTAAATTGCATCATTAAATAATGACGAAAATCATAGAGAAATGAAGAGACTCTTTGTCTCCTCATTTCCTTCAATCTTTCACCTTCCAACTTGTTGAGTCATCAACACCTTGATGACTCACCATCCATAGATGATGTGGCTAGTGACCGAGATGCTACCTAGGATTAAGTTCAATTCTTAATAATATATATATATATATTAGAATGAGACGTTGTCTCATTTTGTTCAGCAACAAAATTTGTATATATATGTACAGTAGTTCTCTGTTGAACTTGAAGCTTAATTTTCTATTTTTAAGCCCTATCATATCCACCATTCACCTTAAATTATACAATATATATATAGGGTCAAGCTCTAATGAGCCAATGACTCATCAAATTTAGTTTAAGCACCCTACAATCTCACCATTGGATCTTATTTACAGTTAATCTTACCATTCATTCGCATAACCGTTTTTTCTTAATCTACCTTACAATTTGAAATGAGTGGTGGATATTGTGGGGGCTTAATTTAGAAAAATTAATTCCTAGGCTCACTAGAGAATTCTTGTATATATATATAATAAGAGAGTTAATGGATGAACAGAATTGTTTTTAAATTACTATACAATTGAAGATCATGACTGATTCAATAGATGGCTCATTGTATAAAAAAACAATTGATCAAAAGAGAGTAGAAAGTGGGTTGTGATTGATTTCTTGAGATAAATAGTGGAATTTTCTGGTTTGTTTTCACAACGGCAAGATGGATTTGAGGGAGAGAATAACTAACTTGAAGGATCAAAATAAAAAAGAATCTATCCAGAATCTTGCTAGCTATTATAAAAAAACGTGGGAAATATCAAAGAAAAAACTGGTGTACGTAGGAATTTCGTTAACCGTTGAGGCCACGATGACCCCTTATAAATAGGAAACAGAAATACCCTCCATCATTATTAGCTCAGTGAATCATTGAAACCTCTCTTTCAAATATGGCCTCGGATCTCCTTCTTGATCTCCAACTAGAAATCCTCTCATGGCTCCCCGCCCCGACCGTCGTCCGTCTCCGATCAGTTTGCAAAGCATGGAACACAAGCACTCAACACCGCAGCTTCATGGAGAAACATCTCTTCCGTTCCATCCAACTCCAGAAAGACCCAGAACGTCGCTCCCACGTCCTCAGGCTGCATCCCGGGAGAGTCTGGCCGGAGGACGACGCAAGTCTTGAAGTAGAAGTGGGTAAAGATCAGAAGTTCTCCGACCCTTTGGCACGTGTGCCGGCGTACGACTTCTTTGTGTCGACCTGCAACGGCCTGGTGTGTTTACAGATCGACCATAAGCAGATCGGAATCTTGAAGCCACTGACAAATGAGTTGCTGTTACTACCCGTTATGACGAAGAGCAATGCCGTCAGAACTTGTGTCGCCTTCGGGTTTGGGTTCGAAGGTGAGAGCAAAACGTACAAAGTTGTGGCGTGGAAGGCACGTAAAAATGCCGCAAGACCGCACGCTGTTGTAGTATGCACCATCCCCTTGTATGGAGATCCCTGGCCTTGGAAACCGCTAGGTAAGTTCTTGTTCCGGAACCCTTATCGAAGACCCCATGTGGTGGTGGACCAGAGGTATATCATTTGGATTTCGAGCAAACAAGAGAAGACGCCCGCAGGTACACAGATTTTTCCGGCCTTGTTGTCGTTCGACATGCAGGACGAAAAGTTCAAGACTCTATCGATTGCAGACGTGGAGGCGAGAGACTGGGAAGAAATGGAGGCGGTGTTGCTTCCCATCGAAGTGGACGGTTGCGTCGGTTTGGTCAAGTTGACTGGAAAGAAGGTGGAGGTTTGGCGGAGGAATCAAGATCCGATAATTGGTGATTCTTGGGTGCAATTATTCTCGCTCCATAATTTGGTGTTCAAGAGTTGGATTAGTTTTAACTTGGATTGTAGAAGGTTTGCGAACGTGTATTGCCTCTGGAAACGTGGGACGATCTTCATAGGATCCGAGAATTTGTATGTTACTTGCGACCCCAAGAAGAATGCGTATCTCGTTTCAGTAAATACGATGAGTCATCGTGTTATTTGTGTTCCTTTTGTGATGAGTCTTGTTCCTCTCCATCATGATTGAGGACGGTTAATTTTGTGAAGAAAAACCTTTGTATGATGCGTGTGTAGAAATAATGCAAAACCAGTCTCTTGTAGATTTTGTTAGCTCACCAATATTTTCTGAAGTAGCGTTTGTATTTTTGAATTTGTGTTGAAATCCGTGAATGGATATCATTTACTTTGGTCTACGGGAATTTCAAATGGAAAATTCATTAATCGCCATTTTGTGTACCCATAGTGGATTCATGGTTTTTCGAAAATTCTAGTTTGTGTATGGGCATGGAGAAGTCAATCGAATTCGGGTTGAGTAGTGAGGGTCTCATGTTCAGGAAAACACTTGTTGGATTATGCTTGACGTAAGCCTTCTTTGTAATAGAGCTATTTTTTCTTCTTCTAATTTCTTCTTGGCAGTCACTGATGATATGTTACCTATCTCATTGACTTAGATACTTGTTTTGTTCAAGAGTTTGACTTTTAAGTATATGTATGTCATTATTAGGTTGTGTATCATAAACTCATAAACCACATGTACTAGTAGCAAAATCTCAATTAATATTAGTTTTTTCGATAAAACTTTCGGCAATTGTTTTTACAAATTTGTTTTCCTATGGAGTTAAACTTATGTAAAGAAGAAGGAAAGAAACTTAAAAGCCTGATTGGAATGACCAAATAAAAAAAGGGAAATGTTTTATGAACGCAGCGCATCACGGACGCGCTCTACGTGGACATCCATGTCAGCCCTTACGTGGCCAAAACATGAATGTTTTTTTGTTTTTTCTTCCTGATGTCCACTCAAATCACATTAAATGCGTTTCAACTCAGCACGTTCTCTCTCTCCACCCAAATACAAATATGATGACACTCTTTCTTTCTTCTTCATTCTTTCTCTCCAGAATAAATCACCATTTCGAGCAAGATATTAGGTCGAAGAAGCGTATGATGCCGACTCCCAGGATTCTTCACAACATAAGCAGCGTGAATGAGACGGTGCGAAAACTTCCCGATGTTCTACATAAACAGGAAATCTGAGATGCTATTTTTTTCCTAAACGTAATTCTTGTGGGGTAAAATATACAGTGGGAGGTTTGTTGAGTTTGTGCGGGGGTGGCAGGGGGCGGCAGCCCCTGCGGGGGACGTGAGTCCCCCCCGCAAAGCGAGCGGACAGAGGGAGCAGGCTTTGCGGACGTTTTTTTGTTTCGACATCATATTATTGCATTCCATATATTGATTCGTTTATTCCGACAATAATGAAGCCATATATTATTCCGGACTGCAAATACACTTATTCCGGACAACAAATACACTTATTCTGATTTCGGACAGCAAATACACTTATTCCGGACAGCAAATCCACTTATTCCGGACAAACTTTATGTTCCGTTTCTGGACACACTTTATTCTTAAACCGGACAACAAATACACTTATTCCGGACAGCAAATACACTTATTCCGGACAAACTTTCTGTTCCGTTTCTGGACACACTTTCTTCTTATTATGGACAACTACACTTATTCCGGACTGCAAATACACTTATTCCGGACAGCAAATACACTTATTCCGGACAACAAATCAACTTATTCCGGACAAACTTTATGTTCCGTTTCTGGACACACTTTATTCTTAAACCGGACAACAAATACACTTAGTCCGGACAACAAATACACTTATTCCGGACAGCAAATACACTTATTCCGGACAAACTTTCTGTTCCGTTTCAGGACACACTTTCTTCTTATTCTGGACAACTACACTTATTCCGGACTGCAAATACACTTATTCCGGACAGCAAATACACTTATTCCGGACAAACTTTCTGTTCCGTTTCTGGACACACTTTCTTCTTATTCTGGACAATTACACTTATTCCGGACTGCAAATACACTTATTCCGGACAAACTTTCTGTTCCGTTTCAGGACACACTTTCTTCTTATTCTGGACAACTACACTTATTCCGGACTGCAAATACACTTATTCCGGACAGCAAATACACTTATTCCGGACAACAAATCAACTTATTCCGGACAAACTTTATGTTCCGTTTCTGGACACACTTTATTCTTAAACCGGACAACAAATACACTTATTCCGGACAGCAAATACACTTATTCCGTACAACAATATACACTTATTCCGGACATACACATAACGTAAACAGGACAAACACATAATGTAAACTGCACACACACATAAAGTAAGCTAGACAAATTAAGTTGATCCAACGTAAAACTTAAAAACAAATATTTTATTATGATAAGTGTGGACTCTGCACGAATAATGAGACTGCACGATGTCCTAGGGTCTGCACACTGTCTTATCTGTGTATTGGGAAATGAATCGTTCAACTTAAAGAACCGGTGTTTTTTAAAAAGACTAAAACGCGCGAAGAGAAATTTCGCTGACTGGACGCTGACTCAAAGAAAAATATCTGAGCTGTACACATCCACGTAAGGCGCGTCCGTGACGCGCGCGTCCGTCTATCACGGCTCATAAAAAAATGAAGACAAAATCGGTGAAGTTGAAGAGCTTCCTCCTAAGTCAGCTAATTTGAATCGTGGGAAATCGTTGACTTGGTAGCATTTTATATTTCTACCAAATAGAATAATTTACCGGGGAGAGAACAGGCAAAAAACAAAAAAGTTAATAAGAGTACAAACATCAATCACAAATATAGTAAATCAAAACGTTTATGGAGCAAATCTCGAGACTTGTTGAATCGCCCGTGAAACAACCGAAAAATAAAAATAAATTATCAAAGGAATAAGACTAAATAAAGCAGGAACATTACTCAAAATACGGTGCACAGTTACATAGAGTTCAAAAAGTATGATTACTTCATATGCAAGGAAAATACAAATACGGGTAATCATAACAACTTAAAATGATATGACTAGAGGATCCAATCCCGGAGTGCACCCGTCCTCAATCACCTCCCGTTCGGCACCTAAGGAGGCCCTGAAATGCAAATGAGATAATAATGTTTGAGTTTCTATAAGGAAATCTCGTATACCAAGTCCCCTACATGCACATGAATATACTATACGTATCCTATCATACTAGTATCATAGCAACATACAAAAGCATAACAAACATTCCCCCACTATGGGGTCATAAGATCATAAGCCTCAACATCATTGTGTATCCAAGGACACCAACAACAGGTACCCGTGGTCTTACGGAAAGTACGTGACACACCTCCACTCGCGGCTATGCTAGCATGAGGGTCACACGCTCTTCCAACTCATCAATAAAAAATTGATCACGTGGTCCATAACGCCACATCCGTCAGAGCCGTCACTTTGGTCGGTCATACTCACTGGGTCGTGCCACAGCCGAGGGATCATATTCGCTGGAATAATCACAAGACAGTCATCTCCGTTGCTACACAGGTCGGACAGTCATCTTGTTCTGTAGAGTTGCACGTCTATCAATGCAATGGGAACTATGATCCATCAGGTCTACTACATAGGGTCTCAATGCATATTCTATATAATTCATAGTAATCATACAAGTAGCCCATGCACCAAAGTGCTCACAAACATATATACACTCGATGGTCCCTGGGCAAGTGCAATTGATTCACTGTCGTCACCTCCCGACTCACGCACGTAGGTGTGGACACGAGTTTCCGAGGAAAAAAGACAACACATAGCAACATTCAAAAACCCAATTCTGGGCACCAACGGTCGACCAGAAGTGGCACATTGTTCGACCGTTTCTTTATGAATAACGAAATGTTCAAAGAACAACACATTTTGGTTGCACGTTTGGGCCAACCCTTAAGTTACCTATCCGACCCATGGTCAAAGGCAGTCGACCATTAGCAGGTCTAGGCTGAGTCAAAGCACAACTATGAGTCAATCGGTCGAACGTACCAAGAAAAAACTGCCCGACCGAAAATAACAGGAATTTAGCCAGTTCAAATCCTTAACCACCGGTCGAACAAGGATCTTTAGGTGGTCGACCGTTTAGATGGTCTTGGCCCAAAAAATAAACTAATCAATAATGTAACAGTCAAACGACAAAGAGATCCCGTTCGACCAAAAATAACAGACTCTCATGCCCAACAAATAATCACAACCGGTCGAACTCAGACCCAGCCAATTGAACACTAAGCATGATCCCCTTAAGTTACCGGTCGAACGCAATACTAAGGCAGTCCGCCGAAAATAGCAGAGTCTTCTCCCGACCAACAATTATTCATAACCAATCGAGCGCCAATAGGCAAGGTCGAAGAATTACACTAAAATCAGTCAACTGCCCAAAGGCATCGGTCAACCATTCCTGGGCAGATGCCTAACTGCCCCTACTCACCGGCAAGGCCTCCAGCGTCCTGCGAGGAGTGTACCCCTCACAAAACTTGTGTGAAACATCTAATGGAACTTGACATACCTTTCTTAGCTTTGCCTTGACACTGTCACGCCTCAAAGCCGCACATGTTCACCCCACCACACCGTGCTTCGCTTGTACCACCTTACTACTGCTGGTCGGAGCTCCGCTCGCGAGTGGTTGTGGGAACTGAGGGAGAGAGGGAGACAAATGAGTGAGAGGGAGAGTGAGAGGGAAAGAGGGAGATGGAGAGGGTTGTGTTTCCTTTACAAAACAAAAACCTCACCAACCACCAACCCAACCCATACCTCTACACCATTGATTGACATTATTTCATGCATATCTTTGTGTCTTATATCCATTATCTTTCCCCTAAACAATGCTACGTAACGAGCTTTATGTTTGAATTTCAGAAATAAATAGGTTTGAAGAGAAGAGGCATGAAAGGACCTAAACGCAGGAAAAATGACCAAGTTGATAGATTCAAGGACTAAGATGCAAGATCAAAGGACCTGAATGCAAGAAAGAAGGACCAATGAGCAAACAAGAATACTTCACACCATCATGGGGAGTATTTTGGCAATTTTATTCGGGTCGGAGCTCCAACAAGCGAATTAGATGCATCAAAGACCAACAAATACATCCAGAAAAGCCCAGAAGAAAATCCAGAGCGATCCGAACACTGTAGACCACTAATTAGCAGTCCAAGACCGCTAATTAACGGTCTCTTTTGGTCCGGATCCGCTAAGATTTATGTGGGGCGTGTATTAAAGTGTGTTTAGTCTATTTTGGTATTTGTTTAGTCTCATACCGGAGGATTTTCCCGGATTACCTTTTTCTATGGCTATAAATAGAACTCTCCCTCCTCTCTTGTACCCCATCTCTCTCTTGGTGGTCATCCTCTCTACTAGGAGTTCAAGCTTTGAAGCAAAAACCCTGGTGGAGAGAGGCTACTTGTAATTGAGTGAGTAATAATAGATGTTTCCTTTTGGTTATGTTGTTTCTTTCTTAGTTTAATTTCATTTCTTATGTCTTGCATGCTTCTTTAGTTTTATGTTCATTTAGTTAAACTTGTTGTTTAGTTTTCTTATAATTAGTTTAAGCATGTTTTCTTTCCTTAGTATAAATATTAGTTTAAATATGTGTGAGTAGTTACATCCCCTTTGGGGGTGGAGTAGATATGTGTACATGTTATGTAAATGGTATGAATGCTAGACATTGTTGTTTGTGAGAGATGTTAGTATGCTTGTTTGAATTAATAAGACCTTTTACTTGATGGTTTCTGCCATAATGTTTAGGTACATTCCATGCTTGTTTATGTTCTTAATAACAAACTTGTCATGCTCATATTAATCACATATGTTAGTGCTTTAAATGATAGGTATTGCCAATAGGTACTTCTTATGCATTAACAAACACTAACTACACTTGAGCTTATTGTATGGATTCACCACACTTATTTCATGTGCACACACACTCCACCCCTTAGGGATTTTCCATTCCTGATTTCTAACTTTTGTTATTAGTTACTTAGTTTAGTTCATTTCGTGCTTTGATTTCCTCCTTTGCCACCGCTTCAACGCGACCGTGCAATTGTGGTTAATTAAAACGTATCAATCAAGTTTTTGGGGCCGTTGCCGGGGAGGTGCTTTGTCTAGACTTTGGTTTGGACGACTCGAGTAGTTTTAATTTTTTTGTTTTCAGTTTTTGTTTGTTACAGGGATTCTGAGGATCTAGGGGAGGCTACTGGAGGAATTGGAGCACCAAATCTTCAACAAAGACCGCCAATCAGCAGTCTGGGACCGCCAATTGGCGGCCTGGTGAGCTTCATTTGCTCTCAGTTTTGTTCTGGTTGTTCTTTGCTTCAGTGTAGTTGTGTGGGAGCGCAATCTTGCATGTTGTGATTTGTAGTTTGCTCCCAGATCATTAATCACTTCCCCATTAATCAACTTGGCCATTAAAATCCAAAGCAAAAGATTAGACATTCTTACATGTTTAGGTCATGCATCATATACTTGACTTAGGAACGTAGTTGTCTTTTATTTTAGCTTTATTTTCAGTTGTTGACGGTTGGCGTGAGGTACGCATTTCCTACACACATTCATGCATTTTTGTATGACCATGCATTAGTTAGTAGGAATTGCATCAGGACAAGAGTGAGTGGGCGTTTGATTGTAGAGTTGATTGCTAGATTTAGGATCACAACGCTACTAAGGAGGGGTTGTCCCATAAAAGATAAGGTGGGGGATTTCATCACCCTTTCCTTGGCCCCAAAAATCACTATTAATCAAAGCCTTAATTCTAAAAGCAAGTAGACATTGACCCTAAGGATTTCGGACGCAGTAGGAGAGTAATCTAGTCAAGACCATCATGACCTGATCGGCATCGCCTACCTTGTCAATAGTAGGAGGTACTGGATCTCCGGATCTGGTATCACTTGCTGGGCATTGTGGTCTTCGTTGTAGGGAGGTGAGGCGTGTCGAGACTAGTGACCTCGAAGTTAGCCGTCGTCTAGCCTAAGGACTCATTGCCTTACATTGTTTGAGTCGTGCTTGCTAGATTATCCTTCTACCTTCACCCACTACCCACGCTATCTCTAGGGTTCTTCCCTCCTCATCGGAGTCCTCTCCTCATGCATTTTCTACGAGTAGTCTCCTCTTCTAAGTACACCTTCTGTTGTGTGTTTTTTAGAGTCGAGTCGAGCATTTTATGCGAGGTTGGGCTCGTTCTGGTGAGAGCACTCGACTTGAGAGAGTGCATTTTTCTGAGATGGACGGTCTTGGTGATCGGCCATCTCTGCCTCATCCTCCTTTGGAGCGTGAGGCCGAGTCTTCCCGTAGTGACGGGGGAGACCGGGTTCCATACATGGATTACCTCGGTCCGCTCCCACCACCACGTAGACCTCCTTCTCCTCCTCCTCTGACTCGAGAGGAAGAGGGATTCGGTCAGGATCGATTTCTTGGTGCACCACCACCTTTAGCTCGACAGGATAGACCGATGACTTTGTGTGTGCGGACGCATCCTGTTCGGGCCGCGCAACCTTCCTACATAGTTCTTCCCCCAGCTCGCGGGATCAACTATGAGATGAGACCTCAATATGTGAGCTTGCTTCCTACCTTCACTGCCAATAAGGAGGATCCGTATATTTTTATACGTGAATTCGAGGAAGTATGCTCCATGTTCAAGCTTCAACAGCTTGATGAGGATTCAGTCCGGTTGAGGATGATTACTTTCGCGTTGAAGGATAACGCAAAGAAATGGATGTACATCTTACCGACGAGCTCTATTCGGTCTTGGGATGACTTTGTGACCGTCTTTTTGAAGAGATTTTTTCCTCAAAGGAAAACTCAACAGATACGGCACCAGATACATCAAATGTATGAGACTGAGACTGAATCTTTTCATGCTTTCTTTGAGAGGTTCAAGGACCTTCTCCAGCAGTGCCCTCATCATGGACTTGAGCTATGGCAGTTGTGCCAGATTTTTATGAGGGCCTCAACTACAACACCCGCACATTGTTGGAGTCGATGTATCAGGGTGATTTCCAAATGAAACCCATCAATGAGGCATGGGACACTTTTGAGTTAATGGCTGAACGTACCTTTGAGTGGGACACCATGAGAGAGCCACCAGCCGCCAGGTGTTCTGGTCGGGCTGGATCATATTAAGTTGAGTCAACTATTGCGTGTGAGGCGAAATTGGCTGCTCTCATGCGTAGGATTGAGAGTTTAGAGTTGCACCGAGCTCCTGTAGTTCAGGTCGCTACTCCTGGGTGTAGTAGGTGTGGACTTACGGGCCATGATGACTTGGAATGCGCTTACGCTCCAAGGGATACTGAGCATGCAAATGCGATGTATCAATAGAGGCTTCGTAACGACCCGTACAGTCACTCCTACATCCCGGGATGACGTAACCATCCTAACTTCTCTTGGGGGCCTAATGTGGGTCACAGTCAGAGCTCGCACGCTCAACCTCAACGTCCACCTTATCAACCTCCACGCCCATTGGTGACCTACCAACCCCCACATCAAAGGTCTCAGCACCATAATTACCAACCTGCTCAGGCCTAGTCGTCGGGTTATTCTAACCAAACTCCACTACCCCAACAGGTTGACCCGAAGGACCCCACACTTTAACAAACCCTTCAAGCGTTCATGCAGAGCACACAAACCATGTTTGTGGCCAACAATAATTCGGTCAAAGCATTGGAAATGCAAGTTAGCCAGTTGGCTCATCAGCTCCATGAACGCGAGAATGGTCGGTTACTGAGTCAACCTGTGGTAAATCCCAAGGGTCAACCTGCCCATGCTAGGAAGAATGTACACAATATTGAAAGTGACCCTTCCCAACATGCTAATGTTGTCTATACCTTAAGATCGGTAAGGGTTGTTGACAACAATGTGGAAATGCCTGTAGGCAACCCTGTTGGCGAGTCTTCCGAGGAGGGTCGTGTGTCTATCAAGGAACCTAATTCTGAGACTCCTCCTTGTGATTGTTATGTCCCCAAGGCACCATTCCCTCATAGGTTGACTAAAAAACGTGATGAGCATTGGGACAAAATCGTTGAGGTACTTAGGCAAGTAAAGGTGAACATCCCACTGTTGGACGTTGTTCAACAAATGTCACTATATGTCAAGTTCCTTAAGGACCTTTGCACCATTAAGAGAAGAACAAATGTTCCCAAAAAGGCATTTTTGGCCGCCAATGTGAGCTCGATATTGACACAACCCATGCAAGTCAAATACAAGGACCCAGGTTGTCCAACTATCTCTTGCATGATCGGTAATGTGACAATCCCTCAATCTTTATTGGATTTGGGAGCATCTGTGAACCTCCTACCCTACTATGTCTATGTCAACCTTGGAATAGGCGATCTTAAACCAACGAGGACAACCCTCCAGTTGGCTGACATATCCGTCAAGATTCCACGAGGGAGTGTGGAGGATGTCCTTATTAAATTGGGTGAGTTTGTAGTTCCAATTGATTTCATCATCTTGGATACTGAACCCGTGTCCAACCCACAAGCACAAATTCATGTGATCCTTGGGAGGCCTTTTCTTGCGACATCTAATGCTTTGATCAATTGTCGCACTGGCATGATGAGGTTGTCTTTTGGAAACCTCACAGCTGATTTCAACAGCTTTACTCTTGGTAAGCAACCCGGGCTCTTCGACGATGTTGTCAGAGCCAATTTCATCCATGACACGGATGAGCCCGAGTCATTAGGCATGTTCGACTCACATCGACATATTATTGAGGTGCCTAATGACCAGGTTGCGAGTGAAGAGGATCTTGAGGAATCTGCTAGTGAATCTCTGGATGAGGAGTAACATCTGTGTGCTTGCTCCTCTTACCCCATGGCCGTTGAGCCACTTGAAAGTAACTCTGAATCCGACAAGGACCCACCTCTGGTCGAGCTTAAACCGCTCCCCGATAACCTTAAGTACATCTTTTTAGGGGATAATGAGACCTTGCCATTCATTATTGCTTCTGATCTTGCAAAAGATCAAGAGGTTGCCCTCAAAAAAAGTGCTCTTTGAAAACAAAGAGGCTATCGGGTGGTCATTGAAGGATATCAAGGGAATTAGCCCCAATTTTTTTCAGCATCGAATCCACATGGAAGAGGATTCTAGGCCCCGCTGGGATCCACAACGAATCTACATGGAAGAGGATTCTTAAGTGCTTGGATCATGGCATAATATATCCTACCTCTGATAGTTCGTGGGTGAGTCCTGTCCATGTGGTTCCCAAGAAGTCAGGCGTGATAGTTGTTGAGAATGAGCATAATGAGCTTATCCCGACAGGCCTGCAAACTGGTTGGAGAGTTTGCGTTGATTATCACAAGCTCAATGCGGCAACACGGAAAGGTCATTTCCCGTTGCCATTCATTGATCAGATGTTGGAAAGGTTGGCCGGACATGAGTATTATTGTTTTCTTGATGGATACTCCGGTTACAACCACATTCCCATCGCCCCCGAGGATTAAGAGAAAACCACATTTACTTGTCCCTTTGGAATGTTTGCCTACCGTCGCATACCCTTTGAGTTATGTAATGCGTCGACAATATTTCAAAGGTGTATGATCAGCATCTTCTCCGATATGGTTGAGCGTTTCCTTGAGATTTTCATGGACGACTTTTCCATATTTGGCGTTTCCTTTGATGAGTGCCTTCGTCACTTAAACCTTGTCCTCGAGCGATGCCGTGAGAAGAACCTCGCTGTCAATTAGGAGAAATGTCATTTCATGGTGAAGCAAGGGATTGTACTTGGACATGTGGTCTCAAGTAGGGGAATTGAGGTCGATAACGCCAAAGTAGGTCTTAATGCTAATCTCCCACCGCCACGTAATGTGAAGGATATCCGCGCCTTTTTAGGGCATGCTGGATTCTATCGGCGGTTCATTCGGGATTTTAGCAAAATTGCTCGACCTCTCACCGCCTTGTTGGCTAAGGATGCCATTTTTTAGTTCACACCGGATTGCCACCATGCCTTTTTGACCTTGAAGAAAGAGTTGACTTTAGCTCCCATAATTAAGGCACCGGTGTGGACTGAACCCTTTGAGTTAATGTGTGTTGCATCTGACTTCGCTGTGGGAGCAGTGCTTGGGCAACGATTGGACAAATTGCCTCATGTGATCTACTACGCCAGTAGAACACTCAATGATGCCGAATTGAACTACACTGTGACCGAGAAGGAATTCTTAGCAATCATATTTGCTTTGGAGAAATTTCGGTCGTACTTAATTGACTCCTACGTGATTATCTATTCTGATCACACAACCATCAAGCACCTCATGGAGAAGAAAGATGCAAAATCACGACTCTTGAGATGGATCTTGTTGTTACAAGAATTCGATCTCGAGATTCAGGACAAAAAAGGGTGTGAAAATGTTGTAGCAGACGACCAACCCATAAGACCAAATTATTGATGACAAATTTCCTGACGAGTAGTTGTTCACGATCGAAGATAACCCTTGGTTTGTCGACATCGTGAACTACCTCGTGACCGTGCAACTTCCTGTGGGTTGGTCAAAATCTGACCAAACCAAATTTAGATCTTATGTCAGATTCTTTTACTAGGACGACCCCTACCTATTCAAATACTACTCCGACCAAATTTTCAGGTGGTGCGTCCCAGATATCGAGTTCCAAAGTGTGCTCCATTTCTTCCACTCTAAGGCATGGTGGAGGACACTTTGGAGCAAAGAAAATTGCCGCCAAGGTGCTCTGATTGACATCATTTCATGCTCATATTTGTATCTTATATCCATTATCTTACACCTAAGCAATGCTACGTGACGAGTTTTATGTTTAGTTTTCAGGAATAAAGAGGTTTGAAGAGAAGAGCCATGAAAGGACCCAAAAGCAGGAAAAAAAGACTTAATTGTGAGACCTAGGGACTGAGATGCAATGGAGAATGACCTGATCGTAAGACCAAAGGACCTAAGAGCAAAACAGGAAACTCCACACCATCATGGGGAGTATTTTGGCAATTTGATTCGGGTCGGAGCTCCAACAGACCGAGTAGATGCATCCAAGACCAAGACACACTACAAGAAAAGCCCACAAACAAATCCAGACGGATCTGGATCTTATAGGCCGCCAATTGGCGGTCTGGATCATTCCAGATCCGATTAGTTTTCTCCTGGACGTGTATTATGGTTTGTTTAGGCTATTTTTGGTATTGGTTTAGTCCCACATCGGGGGATTGTCCCGGATTAGCTTTTTCCATGCTTATAAATAGAACTCTTCACCTCCCATTGTATCCATCTCTCTCTTTGGTGGCCTTCTTCCCTACTAAGAGTGAAACTCTGGTGGAGGAAGGGCTGCTTGTAATTTGAGTGAGTTCATAATAGAAGTTTTTCATTAGCTTGTTAATTCTAGCTTAGTTAATTTCCTTCAATGTGTTTTGCTTTGGTGCTTGTCTTGTTTTATGCTTCTTTAATATTTCTTGCTTGATTAGTATAGTTTCATTTCAGTATTATGCTTGTTTTTGTTAATATAGTTAGTGTAATGAGTAGTGAGTAGTTCCATCCCCATTTGGGGGGTGGAGAAATATGTGATATAATCATGTAGTGTATTAAGTGTGTGTTATCTTAATCCCTTGAGCTTTATATGATTTCCATAACCATCTAATGAGTTTTCACTCTTATCTTTGATATGCTAATGCTCTTGAATGAAGCTTAGCTTATGCTTTGATTAGTGGACCTATTTTATGGGGAATGATAAGGTTAGGATATGGATGGAATTAATATTGGAAACACAAGTTGTAGTGTATAAACTCTTGTTGCCTTGACCGTGGTTAATGTCTTGTATGTTTTAATGATAATGTGTATCTTAATTCATGTGGAGGCATAGTAGGGTCTAGTCTTTATACATGAGTTCATTTAGCTTCATTCCAATTATTGTCTTGTATGTTTTAATGATGTAGTCTTATCTTAATTCATGTAGAGGCAAAGTTGGATGTAGTTTTATGATTTCATGCACTACATATTGTGAGGGCTTAATGAACACACACACACTCTTTTATGTTCACATTATTTCTCTACCCCCTTTGGGATTTAGTTTTATCGCTTTTTCTCCATTTCATTTCGCATTGTAGTATAGTTTAGTGTAACCAATCTTTCTCTCCTTCTTTTACCTCTCGCCTTCGAACAAACCAATTGTCGACACACTTCCCAGTGGATGACCCGTATTTGCCACCGTTTCAACGCGGCCATGCACTTGCGGTTAATATAAAACGATCAATCAAGTTTTTGGCGTCGTTGTCGGGGAGGTGCTCTGTCCAGACGTTGGTTTGGACGATTCGAGGGGTTTTAATTTTTGTTTCCTGTTTTTCTTAGTTTCAGGGAACCATTGGATCAAGGGGAGGCTGCTGGACAAATTTGAGGAACAGAAGACTTAAAAGGACCGCCAATCAGCGGTTGGAGACCGCCTATTGGCGGCCTGGTGAGGGCTTCCTACTTTCAAATTTTTTGTGGTAGTTTGTTCTGTAATTTGTGTTATCTGGGAGCCCTAGTTTGCATGCTTTGACTTCTGGTTTGCTCCCAGATCATTAATCACTCCCCCATTAATCAACTTGGCCCTAAAATCCAAAGCAAAAGACTAGACGTTCTTATTTGTTTAGGTCACACATCATGTATTGACTTAGGCATATAGTTGTCTTTTCTTGTAGCTTTATTTTCAGTTGTTGAGTGCTGGCGTGAGGTACGCATTTCCTACACTCATTCATGCATCTCGTATGCCCATGCATTAGTTAGTAGGAATTGCATCAGGACAAGAGTGAGAGAGCGTTTGATTGGAGCGATTGATTGCTAGATCTAGGATCAAAACGCTATTAAGGAGGGGTTGTCCCATAAAAGATAAGGTGGGGGATTTCATCACCCTTTCCTTGGCCCCAAAAATCACTCTTAATAAAGCCTTAACTAAAAGCAAGTAGACATTGGCCCTAGGATTGCCGGCGCAGTAGGAGAGTAATCTAGTTGAGACCGTCATGACCTGATCGGCGTTGCCTACCTTGTCGATAGTAGGAGGTACTTTATCTCCGGATCTGGTATCACTTGCTGGGCATTGTGGTCCTCGTTGTAGGGAGGTGAGGTGTGTTGAGGCTAGTGACCTCGAAGTTTGGCGTCGTCTAGGCTAAGGACCCATTGCCTTACATTGTTTGAGCCGTGCTTGCTAGTTAGGCTTCTTCCTGATCCCACTACCCACGCTAGCTCTTGGGATTCTTCCCTCCTCATCTGAGTCATCTCCTCATCTATTCTCTGCGATTAGTCTCCTCCTCTAGTACACCTTCTGTTGTGTGTTGTTTAGAGTCGAGTCGAGCCTTTTTTTATGCGAGGATGGGCTCGTTCTGGTGACAGCGCTCGACTAGAGAGGGTGCATATTTCTGAGATGGACGATCTTGGTGATCGACCATCTCCGCCTCGTGCTCCTTTGGAGCGAGAGGCCGAGTCGTCTCGTGGTGGCGAGGGAGACTGGGTTCCATACATGGAATACCTCGGTCCGCTTCTGCCACCACGTAGACCTCCTTCTCCTCCTCCTCTGACTCGAGAGGAAGGGAGATTCGGTCAGGATCGAGTTCTTGGTGCACCACCACCCTTAGCTCGACATGATAGACCGATGACTTTGTGGGAGCAGACCCATCCTGCTCGGGCCGCGCACAGCCTTCTTGCATAGTTGTTCCCCCTGCTCGCGGGAACAACTATGAGCTGAAACCTCAATATGTGAGCATGCTTCCAACCTTTACTGCCAATAAGGAGGATCCGTATATCTTTATACGCGAATTCGAGGAAGTATGCTCCATGTTCAAGCTTGAACAGCTTGACGAGGATTCCGTCCGGTTGAGGATGATTTCTTTCGCATTGAAGGATAATGCGAAGAAATGGATGTATAGCCTCCGGGCGAGCTCGATTCGGTCATGGGATGACTTTGTGACCGTCTTTTTGGAGAGATTTTTCCCTCAAAGGAAAACTCAACAGATACGGCACCAGATACATCAAATGTATCAGACCGAGACCGAATCGTTTCATGGTTTCTTTGAGAGGTTCAAGGACCTTCTCCAGCAGTGCCCTCATCATGGACTTGAGTTATGGCAGCTGTGCCAAATCGTCTATGAGGGCATCAACTACAACACCCGCACATTGTTGGAGTCGATGTGTCAGGGTGACTTCCAAATGAAACCCATCGAAGAGGCATGGGACACTTTTGAGGCTATGGCTGAGCGTACCTTCGAGTGGGATACCATGAGAGAGCCACCAGCCGCCAGGTCTTCTGGTCGAGCTGGATCATATCATGTTGAGTCAACTATCGCGTCTGAGGCGAAAATGGCTGCTCTCATGCGTAGGATTGAGAGTTTAGAGTTGGATCGAGCTCCTGTAGCTCAGGTCGCTACTCCCGGGTGTGGTAGGTGTGGACTTACGGGCCATGATGACTTGGAATGCGCTTATGCTCCAAGGGATACTGAGCATGCAAATGCGATGTATCAACAGAGGCCCTGTAACGACCCGTACAGTCACTCATACAACCCGGGATGGCGTAACCATCCTAACTTCTCTTGGGGGCCTAGTGGGGGTCATGGTCAGAGCTCGCACGCTCAACCTCAACCTCCACCTTATCAACCTCCACGCCCATCGGCGACCTACCAACCCCCACATCAAAGGTCTCAGCACCAAAATTACCAACCTGCTCGTGCCTCATCGTCGGGTTATTCCAACCAGACTCCACCACCCCAGCGGGTTGACCCTAAGGACCCTTCTTGTGATCCGACCTTTCAAGCGTTGCAAAGTACAGTCAAGGCTTTGGAAATGCAGGTTAGCCAGTTGGCTCATCAACTCCATGAACGTGAGAAGGGTCAGTTCCCGACTCAACCTGAGGCGAATACTCGGGGTACCCATTCTCAAGGAAGGACACCTTTACCTCATGCCACCTCTGAACCGACCCATCATATTAATGTGATTCATACTTTTGAAGGGAATGTGTTCTAAAAGTTTTACTTTTAAATGTCAATTATTATGAATTGAATGAGAAAATCATTTTGTTCCTTGTTTATGTTATTCGTCTTTTTGAAGTGTTAAGGAAGATGCTCTTGGTCCTTAACCGTAGAACTCTAAAAGATATTGGTTTACATAAAACAAAAGATATTCGCAATTATGGTAATTAACATGGGACATTAATTACCGGGTTAAGATTGTCGTGTTGGTCATAGATCATTGTAGCTCTACAAGTGAGTGACAACACGGGTATGCAAAAGAGGAAAATATTACTTTTGTATACTGAATAGACCTAATAAGTAAAATATTATAGAAATGTGTTTCTGTGTCATTAATATTTTACTGTGTCCTTGGTCCTTTGATATGAGACTTATATCCGATCGCTTAAGGAGTTCTTAATTAGATTAGTGTCTTGAGCTATCGATGAGTGTAGTGTAAAGGCATTAGTTGGTTAAGTACAACTTTTGTTGGAGAAGATAGCTAGTCAAAAGATTATCATTGCCCCTCTTAATTGAGTAATGATATTAATGGGCCCCTTGATAAAACAAAGTTATAATGTGCACAATGTGATTTGAGTTAAGTCACATATTTATAACTAGCTTAAAGAGATCAAGAAATGAATACTAATATACAAAGTTGACACAATACTACTTTGTATGTATTCTTAATATCATGAGGCAAGGGACGGACACAAGTGGTGCACTCCATCACTAATTGGATCGGGTTTTGGTTCGAGCTGAATTAAGACATCTAGCTAATTGGGAACTATAATGTGTAGCTAGATACCGCTTATAGTTTGTGATGTTAAGCTATTAATATCACTGCCAATTTAGCTTAGATCCTCCCATAGGTCACACCATAAAACTGGGAAACAAGAAGGTGATTTTATGTTCATATGATGTATCGAGTTTCGTATACATGTGGTGAATCGATAAAATTATTATGTCATGAAAATGACATATTTAAAATCATGAATTTATATATGAGATGTAAATATATCATGGGGTGTGATTGTTTGATATTACATATGATGATATATTGCATAGGATATATAAATTAGCTATAACCCCAAAGATCGAATTTTGTTGGGAATTAATCCAAAATTCGATAAGGCAAATTAATTAATTAAATTTGCTAAAACCCCAAATACGAATTTTGTTGGGAATTAAACCAAAATTCGATAAAGGCAAATTAAATAAATTTCCTAAAACAAAAAAAACGAATTTTGTTGGGAATTAATCCAAAATTCGATAAAGGCAAATTAATTAAGGAATTATTGATCATGGTTTTGACTTGGTCAATTATGATTAAATTTGGATGTGGATTAATAAATTTAATATTGAGAATTGGTCTTAAGAGAGAAAAACATGGAAGAATGGGTCAATGCATAGCCCATGATGTGGAAATTAAAGGAGCCTATAAATAGGCCTAATTTCCTTCATTAAAAAATAAATATATGCAAAATTCTCTCTCTCTCTAACCACCCCAATTAATCCATCCAAAATTCCTTAGTTAATTTGAGTTTTTGGAGAGTAAAATCTCAGGAAAGAAAAAGGGGGTTATTAGCTAGATTCTAAACCCGTTTGGAGATTGATTAGCTAGCTCCTTTCTCTCCAACCTTGTTTAGAGTTTGGTGAACACTCGGAGGCAATCCACCGGGCGATTCGACCGGCAAAGCGACTCCGGATCTTCAAGAGGTTTTAGAGAACCTCTAGGTATGATTCTAATTGCAATTGTTTGTTTGTTCTAATGCATGTTAAATAATTAGGACAAACAAATGCATGTCTATATGAAAATCGAAGAAAATATGAATGTTTCGATCCTATATGTTTATAAAATTTCGAAAAATATATACATACTATAGGGCACGAAATCCAACAACTTTGAGGTCTGGTAAGGAGTTGGATAACCACCTTTGGGTGCCTTCTTTGTCATCACCATCTTTGAGGGAGTCGGATCCTGAGGCTCCCTCCACAAATACTTCCATGAAGGAGCCAGATCCTGAGGTTCTTTCTACATTTCCTTCGACAAAGGGGCCGAACCCTGAGGTCCCCTTGTCTCCTCTTGTGTCGAAGGAACCAGATTCTGAGGTCCCCACTCATGTTTCTTTGGACCTGAATTCTGGGGTGCCTTCGCATCCTTATGCCCCAAAGGTGCCATTCCCTGAGCGCATTAAGAAGAAAACCTTTGATCAGCATGACAAGATGCTTGAGATGTTTAGGCAGGTTAAGGTGAACATCCCTCTGTTGGAGGTGATTCAACAAATGCCACCTTATGCCAAGGTTCTCAAGGACTTATGCACCAAGAAGAGAAAAACTCATGTTCCCAAGAAAACTTTTCTTGCGGCTAACGTGAGTTCTTTATTGACACAACCCATGCAACTCAAGTACAAGGACCCTGGCTGTCCTACTATCTCTTGTGTGATTGGTGATGTGTCCATACATCGAGCCTTATTGGACCTTGGTGCATCTGTTAATCTTCTGCCATATTCTGTCTACATCCACCTCGGTCTTGGAGACCTCAAACAAACAAAGACCACTCTTCAATTGGCTGATAGGTCTATGAAGAAACCGAGGGGTGTGGTGGAAGATGTGATGATCAAAGTGGGAGAGTTCATTTATCCAGTCGACTTCTTTGTCTTGGATACTGAACCTGTGCCAAACCCACTTGGACAAATTCCGGTCATTCTGGGGCGACCATTCCTTGCGACTTCCAATGCATTGATCAATTGTCGCAATGGTCTGATGCGCTTGACTTATGGTAGTCAATGCGCTGATTTTAACATCTTCACCATTGGCAAGAAGCCAGGTGCCTTCAATGACCCTGTTGGGGTTAACCTTATCCAGGGCATGGATGAGAGTGAAGTTGAGGGCACCTTCAAGTACTTCAGAGAATTGTTCGATGAAGCTCCTGAAGGTGGTGAAGATGTTTCACCTGGGCTGGCACAAGAAGGTGCCTTATGTTCTGATCATGTGGCCTCAGTGCCACCTCCTTTTGATTTTGTGGCCCTTGAGCCACATCCTTTTGATTTTGTGCCCTTGAGCCACATTCTTCTGATCTTGTGGCCCTTGAGCCACATCCTTTTGATCACGTGGCCCTTGAGCCACAACCTTTCGATCACGTGGCTTTTGAGCCACAAGATACCATTTTTATGGCCTCTGGGCCACTTGATCTTCATTCTGTATCTGCAGAAGACCACATGTGGGTTAAGAATCAACCACCTGATACCCTTCAACCTGATAGAGGTTCACCTCTCATTCATACCTCCTATCTTGCTCACTCTCAAGAGGCATCAAACGACCACAACGCTTATAAGGGTATCAGGTGGTCAAGCAATTCTGATGTGTATGTCGCGAGCCCATGCATGTGCATTTTTGGCTCGAGTAATGGCGGGTTCCCATTTGATGTCCCTTTACATATGAAGATGGGAGCCCATTTTTTGTACATAAAAAAAAGAAAAAAAGAAAAAAAAGAAAGTAAAAGACTCCTTCAGTGAGCATCGATTGTTGTGAGCCCCAACCTTTGTGTATTTGGGCCCCATTTCTTTCACGTATTTGTATCCCTTCCTTAGTATCTCACAGGTTTTGAGGGAATTTGGGTTGTGTCCATCAACATAGCAATAATCTTCCCCGTGTCCTTCACATTGGTGAGATCTATTCTTTTTCATGCATAAATCCATGTAGTATCTTGTTCGCATTCATTGAGGACAATGCATGAACTAGGTGTGGGGGGGTGTTGTACGTGTGTACATAGTCGAGTCTTTTCTTTTGATTTTGTTTTCTTTTGTTTGCATTGTTAGGGTCATGTTAGTGTGCTGCATTTAATATCGATATATCTGCTTGTCATGATCCTTGGGTGGCTTGTCTTCTTTTGCTTGCCTAGTGCCTTAAAATTTTCACATTTCTTTCAAAATATTCATGTGTTTGCGAAAGAAAATGTTTTGTGGGTTTTGCGTGTGTTTAGCATGTGTAAACCGTTGAGAGGCAAAGTACAAAGAAAGCTCCCAAAATTGTCTTGAACTTGATGCATTAGGATATTTAGTACAGTGGCTTTAGGATTTATCGAGTCGTTAGGATGCACCCCAGTTTTCCTTTGGGGGTGAGTAATCATAGGGTTTCAGTGCTCAAACATTTAAAGAAGTCCACCCTGAACCAAATGAGTCACTAATTCGTGTCTGTTAACTTAAGGAAGTTTGTTGTAGCCAAGGACCCTTTAAATCTTGTTGTGAGACATTAAGTGTAGGGGTTTTGGTTCATGTGTAGATAAGAAATAAGTGAGTAGGTGTTCTCTCTTCTCGCACGGCTCCTATCACTCGGGAAAGTAGGTCTGAGGGGACATTGTGCCTGGTGCTTTCGAGTCATCTGACTTGGGATGCGCCGACCGAACTCCCGTTACACGGGTGGTAGGGATTGCCCTATGTGGAGATTTGGGGACAGGTGTACGTGATAGTGTAAGTCCTCATGGGCAATGATGCACGAAACCTGACCCTGGGAGAATGAAGCTCCAACTAATAAAAAGAAAAAAAATGTGAAAAGAAACAAAAAGAAAAAAGAAAAGAAAAAGGTAAAGCAAATAAGAACCTTAATGGACCTTACACTTTGTATCACTTGAGGATCTTGAGGTTGTCCATGTCTTTCACTTAATTCCTTATTTAACTTGCACGAATGGTTCATTAGGCTAGGTGTGGGCTGATTACCTATAAAGAGTCGGCCCAAAGGATTGCCGTGTCCAATGATCAAGAACATATGTCCAACGAGTCGAGTGTCTAGATTGAATAATGCATCTTGTTCGGATTTTGTGGGTATATCCGCTGAAAACCCTCAGGAGACAACACTCCTCCTCCTTGGCAACAAAGAGGTTTAACGGCTTGTTGCACGTGCTAAGTGCAACCATGATTCCTACGAAAGTGAGTTAGAATTTCTTGTTTCTCGTTTGCTTTTCTCTTTCTTTGTTTTGCAAGGACTAGCAAAAACTTAAGTGTGGGAGTATTTGATTGACATCATTTCATGCTCATATTTGTATCTTATATCCAATATCTTACACCTAAACAATGCTACGTGACGAGTTTTATGTTTAGTTTTCAGGAATAAAGAGGTTTGAAGAGAAGAGCCATGAAAGGACCCAAAAGCAGGAAAACGGACTTAATTGTGAGACCTAGGGACTGAGATGCAATGGAGAAGGACCTGATCGTAAGACCGAAGGACCTAAGAGCAAAACAGGAAACTCCACACCATCATGGGGTGTATTTTGGCAATTTGATTCGGGTCGGAGCTCCAACAGACCGAGTAGATGCATCCAAGACCAAGACACACTACAAGAAAAGCCCACAAACAAATCCAGACGGATCTGGATCCTATAGGCCGCCAATTGACGGTCTGGATCATTCCAGATCCGATTAGTTTTCTCCTGGATGTGTATTATGGTTTGTTTAGGCTATTTTTGGTATTGGTTTAGTCCCACATCGGGGGATTGTCCCGGATTAGCTTTTTCCTTGCTTATAAATAGAACTCTTCACCTCCCATTGTATCCATCTCTCTCTTTGGTGGCCTTCTTCCCTACTAAGAGTGAAGCCTTGAAGCAAAACTCTGGTGGAGGAAGGGCTGCTTGTAATTTGAGTGAGTTCATAATAGAAGTTTTTCATTAGCTTGTTAATTCTAGTTTAGTTAATTTCCTTCAATGTGTTTTGCTTTGGTGCTTGTCTTGTTTTATGCTTCTTTAATATTTCTTGCTTGATTAGTATAGTTTCATTTCAGTATTATGCTTGTTTTTGTTAATATAGTTAGTGTAATGAGTAGTGAGTAGTTCCATCCCCATTTGGGGGTGGAGAAATATGTGATATAATCATGTAGTGTATTAAGTGTGTGTTATCTTAATCCATTGAGCTTTATATGATTTCCATAACCATCTAATGAGTCTTCACTCTTATCTTTGATATGCTAATGCTCTTGAATGAAGCTTAGCTTATGCTTTGATTAGTGGACCTATTTTATGGGGAATGATAAGGTTAGGATATGGATGGAATTAATATTGAAAACACAAGTTGTAGTGTATGAACTCTTGTTGCCTTGACCTTGGTTAATGTTGATGAGAATTAAATTTATACCGCAAGTGCACGGCGTCAATGAAGACGTGGCAAATATGGGTCGAACACAAGGAGGGAGAGATCTTGTTATTTGTGTGATTTTCGATTAAGGGGAAGAAGGAGAGAAGAAATAAATTGGGTTTTGAGATTTTTGATTTTTAATTTCCTAAAGCATGAAACATGAACAAATAAAACTAAAGCAAGAACAAAGATGGTGAATTCCGTTGGGTGGAGGTTTAGGTATTGGGTTTAGATTAGAGAATTCAGAAACTTTTAATAAATCATATTAGTTATAAAGCATTACATGATAAATGATTTAACATAAACTCAAGTAATCAAAATATACTAACACGAAATTAAAATAATAACTTTTATTCTTCTTCTCTTCACCCTAAATCCGTCACCTCCACCCTTTGGAAAGAGTTAGAAACTCATGGATGGAAAGGAGGAGAAGGGGTCCTAGAGGAATTACAAAAGAAAACTAAAAACAAGAAATAAAACAACAAAAAATTATTAAACTAAGGAATAAAAACTAGAACAGCTAAGGACTCTCACAACATCGTTTCAGGGCTATTTATAGCCGATACAAGGGACTTAGGTATAAAATAGGAAAGTACACGCGTCAACACGCAACCGGTAAACATTTTAGAGCATGAATCTAATTTGGTGCGGCGGATTCACCGCATTTTGTACATAAGGTGCGGTGGATTCGCCACCTTTTTAGCTCCGATTTAATCCGGATTTAATCCGGATTTTTCGTCAACTTGGTCTTTATGCCAGGAATGAGTCTCTTGCACGCATTTATGCTCGGGATATCGGTAATTTGCATTCAGGTCCCTGTATTCTGTAAATAAGACTAAACACATACCTTAGTAGCATTTATTGATATAAAATTAATCTAAATGAAAGACATATGATGCAATGTATGCAATGCATCAAATGTCTTGTATGTTTTAATGATAATGTGTATCTTAATTCATGTGGAGGCATAGTAGGGTCTAGTCTTTATACATGAGTTCATTTAGCTTCATTCCAATTATTGTCTTGTATGTTTTAATGATGTAGTCTTATCTTAATTTATGTAGAGGCAAAGTTGGATGTAGTTTTATGATTTCATGCACTACATATTGTGAGGGCTTAATGAACACACACACACTCTTTTATGTTCACATTATTTCTCTACCCCCTTTGGGGTTTAGTTTTATCGCTTCTTCTCCATTTCATTTCGCATTGTAGTATAGTTTAGTGTAACCAATCTTTCTCTCCTTCTTTTACCTCTCGCCTTCGAACAAACTAATTGTCGACACACCTCCCAGTGGACGACCCGTATTTGTCACCGCTTCAACGCAGCCGTGCACTTGCGGTTAATATAAAACGATCAATCATGCTCCAATCTGGATTCTACTGGCCTTATCTTTTCAAAGATGCTTACGACTTTTGTAAGCAATGTGATAGGTGTCAGCGCCTTGGCAGGATTAGTCGACGTGACATGATGCCTTGGCAAAATGTCTTTCTTGTCGACATCTTCGATGTGTGGGGCATCCACTTTATGGGTCCCTTCCCGAACTCGTTCGGGAATGTTTACATTCTGGTGGCCGTTGACTATGTGTCTATGTTGGTTGAGGCTATACCCACAAAGACCAATGACAACAAGGTGGTCACCAAATTCTTAAGGGACATTTTTGCACGATTTTACTCCTCGTACCATAATCAGCGATAGGGTACCCACTTCTGTAATCGCTCGTTTGAAGCGTTTATGAGGAAATATTCGATCACCCACAAGCTTGCGACCCCATATCATCCATAAACTAGTGGGTAGGTCGAAGTCTCTAACCGTCAATTAAAGCAAATTCTTGAGAAGACGGTTAATTTCTCGAGGAATGATTGGTCAACTAAGTTGAATGACGCATTGTGGGCCTTCCGCACCACGTACAAGACCAATATGGGTATGTCCCCATATCAGGTAGTGTACGGCAAGGCTTTCCACCTACCTGTCGAGCTTGAGCATCGTGCTTTCTACGCGATCAAGAACCTGAATATGGATCTTGATCAAGCAGGGGTGCAACGTAAACTTGACATTGTGGAGTTGGAAGAGCTACGCAATGATGCGTATGAAAATGCCAAAATTCATAAGTCCCGAGCAAGGTTGTTTCACGATGACATGATTATACGAAAGGTGTTTACTGCCGGGTAGAAGGTGTTTCTCTACAATTCGTGGCTTCATCTGTTTGCGGGTAAGCCCGCAGTCGTTGGTCTGGCCCTTTTATTGTCCAAACCGTGTTTCGTCATGGAGCGGTTGACATCCTGAACCCATGGAATGGAGACGTGTTCAAAGTTAATGGACAACACCTCAAACCCTACTTGGAGGGGGCACCAACTGAAGTCGAGGAGGTCATGTTCCTTCATGAACCTCTCTCGCACTCACCTATTAATGTTCCTGCATGAATGGTTGAGTTTTCTTGTTTGTATATATCTTTGTGGTTAAAAAAAAGAAAAAGAAAAGAAAAGAAGAAAAAGACTCCTTCAGTGAGCATCGATTGTTGTGGGCTCCAACCCTTGAGTATTTGGGCCCATTTCTTTCACGTATTTATATCCCTTCTTTAGCATCTTGATTGATCGTTTTATTTAAACCGCAAGCGCACGGCCGCGTTGAAGCGGTGGCATATACGAGTCATCCACAGGGAGGTGTGTCGACACTTGGTTTGTGCGAAGGCGAGTGGAAAGAAAGGGAAGAAAGATAGTGTGGTGGAGTGAAATGAACTACACTAATCTAAACTAGTGAACAAGCAAAGCTGAAATGAAATCACTAAACAAACTAAGCTAAACAACTAATGAAGAAGATAAAAACACAGGAATGAAAACCCCTAAGGGGTGGAGTGTGTGTGTGTGCACATGAAATAAGTGTGTTGTTGAATGCATACAATAGGCTCAAGTTAGTTAGTGTTTGTTAATGCATAAGAGGTACCTAATGGCAAAACCTATCATTTACAACACTAACTTATGTGATTAATATGAGCAATGCAAGGTTGTTATTAAGAACCTAACAAGCATGGAGTGTACCTAACTATGGCAGAAACCATCAAGTAAAGTCCTTATTAATTCAAGCAAGCATACTAATATTTCTCACAAATATTTATATCAAGCATTCATACCATCTACATAACATGTACACACATTTACTCCACCCCCAAAGGGGATGGAACTACTCAAACATATTTAAACTAACTAGTCTAACGAAAACAAACAGCATGATACTGAAATTAAACTACACTAATCAAGCAAGAAATATTGAAGAAGCATAAAACAAAACAAACAAGCAAGCATGCATATGAAAGGAAATTAAACTAAGAGAGAAACAACACAATTAAAGGGAAAACATCTATTAATAACTCACTCAATACAAGCAGCCCTCCCTCCACCAGAGTTTTGCTTCAAGGCTTCACTCTTAGTAGGGAAGATGGCCACCAAAGAGGGAGATGGATACAATGAAAGGTGAAGAGTTCTATTTATATGCATGGAAAAAGCTAATCCGGGACAATTCCCCGATGTGGGACTAAACAAATACCAAAAATAGACTAAACATACACTAATACACGTGCTCCCGAAAGCTAAGCGGATCCAGGGCTATCTCGACCACCAATTAGTGGTTCCAGACCGCCAATTGGCGGTCTATAAGCTTCAGATCCATTTGGTTTTTGTGCTGGGCTTTGCTTGAAGTATTTCTTGGTCTTTGATGCATCTACTTTGTTTATTGGAGCTCCGACCCGAATCGAATTGTCAAAATACTCCCTCATGATGGTGTGGAGTTTTCTGTTTTGCTCTTAGGTCCTTCGGTCTTACGTTCAGGTCCTTCTCCCTTGCATCTTAGTCCCTAGGTCTCATAATTAAGTCATTTTTCCCTGCTTTTGGGTCATTTCATGCTTCATCTCTTCAAACCTATTTATTTCTGAAATTCAAACATAAAACTCGTCACATAGCATTGCTTAGGTGTAAGACAATGGATATAAGATACAAATATAAGCATGAAATGATGTCAATCACATCTCACAGGTTTTGAGGAAATTCGGGTTTGTGTCCGTCACTATAACCATGAACTTCCTGTTGCGCTTCATCTTGGTGAGATCTTCCCTTTTTCATGCATAAATCCATGTAGTATCTTGCTCACATTCATTGAGGACAATGCATGGATTAGGTGTGGGGGGTGTGTTTCACGTATGTACATAGTTTGTGTGTCTTTTTGTTTTTTATTTCGTTTTCTTTTGTGTGCATTGTTAGGGTGATGTTAGTGTGCTGCACTTAATATCGATATATCTGCTTGCCATGATCCTTGGGTGACTTGTCTTCTTTTACTTGCCTAGTGCTTTAAAATTTTCACATTTCTTTCAAAATCTTCATGTGTTTGCGAAAGAAAATGTTTTGTGGGTTTTGTGTGTGTTTAGCATGTGCAAAATAGTTGAGAGGCAAAGTAAAAAGAAAACTCCCAAAATTGTCTTGAACTTGATGCATTAGAATATCTAGTACAGTGGCTTTAGGACTTATCTAGTCGTTAGGATGCACCCCAGTTTTCCCTCAATAATAGGGTTTCAGTACTCAAACAATTAAAGAAGTCCACCCTGAACCTAGTGAGTCAATAATTCGTGTTTGTTAATTTAAGGAAGTTTGTTGTAGTCAAGGACCCTTTAAATCTTGTTGTGAGACATTAAGTGTAGGGGTTTTGGTTCATGTGTAGATAAGAAATAAGTGAGTAGGTGTTCTCTCTTCTCGCACGGCTCCTATCACTCGGGAAAGTAGGTCTGAGGGGACTTTGTGCCTGGTGCTTTCGAGTCATCTGACTTGGGATGCGCCGACCGAACTCCCGTTACACGGGTGGTAGGGATTGCCCTATGTGGAGATTTGGGGAAAGGTGTACGTGATAGTGTAAGTCCTCATAGGCAATGATGTACGAAACCTGACCCTGGGAGAATGAAGCTCCAACTAATAAAAAGAAAAGAAGAAAAAAATAAGAAAAGAAACAAAAAAAGTGGTAATGCAAATAAGAACCTTAATGGACTTTACACTTTGTATCACTTGAGGATGTTGAGGTTGTCCATGTCTTTCACTTAAGTCCTTATTTAACTTGCACGAATGGTTCATTAGGCAAGGTGTGTGGACTGAATACCTATATAGAGTCGGCCCGTAGGATTACCGCGTCCAATGATCGACAAAATATGTCCAACGAGTCGAGTGTCTAGATTGAATAATGCATCTTGTTCGGATTTTGTGGGTATATCCACTGAAAACCCTAAAGAGACAACACTCCTTCTCCTTGGCGACAAGGAGGTTTAACGGCTTGTTGCACGTGCTAAGTGCAACCGTGATTCCTACGAAAGTGAGTTAGGTTTTCCATGTTTCTCGTATGCTTTTTCCCTTCTTTCATTTTCTCTTTCTTTGTTTTGCTCGGGACTAGCAAAAGTTAGGTGTGGGGGTTTTTGATTGACATAATTTCATGCATATCTTTGTGTCTTATATTCATTATCTTTCACCTAAACAATGCTACGTAACGAGCTTTATGTTTGAATTTCAGAAATAAATAGGTTTGAAGAGAAAAGGCATGAAAAGGCCTAAAAGCAGGAAAAAAGACTGAGTTGAGAGATTCAAGGACTAAGATGCAAGATCGAAGGACCTGAATGCAAAAACCTTGAAGCAAAAACCCTGGTGGAGAGAGGCTACTTGTAACTGAGTGAGTAATAATAGATGTTTCCTTTTTGTTATGTTGTTTCTTTCTTTGTTTAATTTCATTTCTCATGTCTTGCATGGTTCTTTAGTTTTATGTTCGTTTAGTTAAACTTGTTGTTTAGTTTTCTTATAATTAGTTTAAGCATATTTTCTTTCCTTAGTACAAACGTTAGTTTAAATATGTGTGAGTAGTTCTATCCCCTTTGGGGGTGGAGTAGATATGTGTACATGTTATGTAGATGGTATGAATGCTAGACATTGTTGTTTGTGAGAGATGTTAGTATGCTTGTTTGAATTAATAAGACATTTTACTTGATGGTTTTTGTCATAATGTTTAGGTACATTCCATGCTTGTTTATGTTCTTAATAACAAACTTGTCATACTCATATTAATCACATAGGTTAGTGCTTTAAATGATAGGTCTTGCCATTAGGTACTTCTTATGCATTAACAAATACTAACTACACTTGAGCTTATTGTATGCATTCACCACAATTATTTTATGTGCACACATACTCCACCCCTTAGGGGTTTTCCATTCCGATGGTGAAGGTCCGTTGGCAGCATCACAACGAGCGCGAGGCCACTTTGGAGATCGAGGAGGAAGTCAGAAGACAATATCCAGAGCTTTTCGGTGAGTAGTTTGCTTTGATTTTGGGACGAAATCCTTTTAAGGTGGGTGGATTGTTATAACCCTAAACCTGTTTTGGGTGCTAATGGAGATTAGGGAGGAGTTTAGCAAGGGGAAGAGGGGTTGTGCAATGTTTGCTTGGGGAAGAGGAGGGGCGTGAACAGTAGACGTGGTTGAGGTGATGGGTTGGGTTGTGTAGGTTACTGTTGACGCGAGTTTGGTTGTTTTAAGGAGAAATCCGTTTCTCTCCGTCTTTTGATCTCTCTCACTCCCTTTCCCTCTTTCCGACGAACCAGAGGACTTGGAGACTCCGGCGTGAGGCGTGTGGAGGCTGTTGCGAGGAGGTGGACGCACGAGGAGGTTGTGAAGACGACGTTGCGCGAGCGAGGCTCCGGCGGTTTCGTCGTCTTCTTTGAGGTATGCCGGCTTTTAGTGTGTTTTGTTGCTCACCCTCGTGTGAGGGTTGTTGTTGGTCGGTCGGGGGAGGTCGGAGACCTCTCCCGACGTATTTTGCGTAAATCCTCGGCTGGCGCGAGGTTGAAGACGACCAACGGTCGACCGAGTTCTTTCGGGCGGTCGACCGGTAGTGCATTTTGCTGGTAAGTTGGGATTGCCTGTCGTTTTTCGGTCGACCAGGTCCTTGGGTCCGTTCGACCGGAACTTAAGTGTACTGGAATATTTCGCATGCTTGTTCGACCGTTTATTGTTATGCATTGGACCGTTATATGACTTAGAACTGCTAGGATGCCCTGGTACTTTTCGGTCGATCGAGACCCCTGAGTCGGTCGACCGATAGTTTGAATTGATGTTGACCAGACTCCGGACTTTGACCTCGTATCGGTCGACCGATTTTAGATCTTTGTTCGACCGTTGGGACTTAGGTTTTGTGCAGAGAGTTACCGTTGCAGACTTTCGGTCGACCTATTCCCTTGCGGATGCGGTCGACCGAGTTGCCCCTTCCGGTCGACCATTTTTGCACAGGACTGAATTCCTAGTCCCTTTTGAATGCGAACTCTGTCCACGGAAACCCGTATCCTCGCCTTGTGCGTGAGCGGGGAGGTGATGGTGGGCGCGTACGCGTGCCTGCCCAGGGACCGCCGTGTGGAAGAGTGTGGGTGTTCGGGACGTGTCACCTCCCTGTATGGATCGTGACTTGATGTGATGGATTGATTGGACTCATTGTAGAGTAGCAGGCCTGAGGGATCGCGGATCCCAATGTATGATGTTTGTGCGAGCATGCAACTGTCGTTGGGTGAGGTGACTACCGGCCTGGATGGCTACGGAGGTCGCTGCCCTGCTTTTTTATAGCGGCGCGGTTGGTGTTTGCGGCTCGTGGACCTGATTACCTGGCAGACTTCGGTCTGGACCCGTCCGATGCTGTGCCAGACGTATTGATGGACCACCGATGCTGTTCCGGTGATACCGCCGATGCTGTTCCGGCGATGATGATTGATGGGCCGATGCTATTCCGACGATTATGATTGATGGACCGATGCTATTCCGGCTATGTTCCTCAGATGGGCACCTACTGAGATGATGATTGATGGACCGACCGAGCGACGACTCCGTTGGTGTAGTTTCGACCACGAAGTTACAGATCTGTTTCTTATGGCGCGGACTTGGCGGATGCTCTTTGCCGAACCCCATGATTAGTGTAGCCGCGTGTGGGGAGTGTCCCGTCATGTTCCGTTAGACCGTATGTGCCTACGGTAGATCTCCTTGGGAGACCCGATGATGCTTCTCGGACTGATGTCCTGTGTTACCCTTCGGGGGAACTGTTTTCCTTACTGTTGATGACATGACATGCTACTAGTATGATAGGTTCATTTGTACTACTGCATGCATATAGGTGAGCTTGGCATACAGGATTTCCTTATGGAAACTCAGGTATTGTTGTTATATCTTTCTCAGGACCGTAGTAGGTCCAGTTGGGTGGTGATCAGTGGGCACGCACATCTTGGGATCAGATCCTCTCTTTCGGACCACCGAGGTCGACATGATTACTTTTATCTCCCTTTGTTGTTCTATTGTAATCATGTATTGTTTCGACAAACTCTGGTGTAATATGGTGCACCGCTTATATATTTGATGAGAAGTAACAGTCCCGTATTTGATTATTGGTCTCTGATGTCTTATTAATGATTTTTAAATTTCCACTGTTTCGGGACGTTATAGTAACACCATATAAATAAAGGCTTATTCATAGCGTAAAACAGGTTCAATGTAGTTTGCCTCTAGCTTTTCGTGATATAGCACTTTACACTTCCTATGCTTTGAAAATGACTAATTGTCCTCCTAACCTTTGACTTTCGAAACTCAGCTTCCTCCACAATTTTCATTTTATTCTTAAAATTCCGTTGAAACGGAAAAGATAAAAAATTCATCCCATCCAATCTTGTCTTGAATCATAACACAATATAAGTATGCATTTCGAATCATACTATTGGAAAGTAGATTTGTAACAATTTTGACGATTTCAACTTTAATGATAATTTAGGTGCATATTTAAATCGTCTTATTGAACAAGATCGACTATTTGTAATTTTCTCAAGGGTATTAGATTCTCCGTTTATTTAAAATTAGTGTTTATATATATAAACTAGCAAGAATTGTTGTGATGCACTATGTCTTCTCTAAGTGAAATCATGAGCTTACAAAATAAAAGATGAGTATTAAATTCGTGACAGTTACTCTAAAAAAATGTAGTGTTTTAAAGTGTTTATTCTATTTTATTTGAACTTTTAAATTATTTTGGCTTGTAAAATTTAGTGATTCAATCAAGATGCTATGAATAGGTACATTAAAAGGACGAAATATCCAACATTTTGACAGTTGGTGTAAAATTAATTTTTAAATAATAGATGACCTAGTTTGCAACAAATAATAAAACAATTGATGGATTTTTAGGACTAAATGATGAGATATGGATTAAGAGGGCCACAAATATAAGTGGAATTAGTGGAAGTTGTCATTTTTCATATTTAAAACAAAATAATGAAGATATATTTGATGGACTAAACGACAAATTTTAAAAAAATTATATTGTACAAAAAATAAAGCAATTCATGATATCATAATTTTTAAAATCATTTTATTTTTTATAAGGAAAATTTGTAAGTCATTTTGAAAAAATGGAAATCTTAACTTTCTAATGAATTCTAACAAAAAAATTGAACATAAACTTTTACGGAATATTAGAAAACTCTTCTATTTTTAATGGATTTTAGAACTATTCTAAACTACTTATATTATATATTTGATTCTATGAAAATGTCAATTACTGAATAGATCGACAAAACTTGCAAAAGATATCAAGAACCGTTGAGGTACATATAAAGATATGGAGTCGAAAATTTACATTCTGATCATTGGACCATATTTTGTTTGGATGCACTTACAAGGTTCTTATGATGTTGAAACAATATACTTGAGTACCATATATTTACTTTGGTGCACTTTTAAACTTCACAAGTCAATTGAGTACCCTTACATGCATGTGAGTCTCGCCTTCGTTACATTAGATTTATATTAAACTAATCAGAAAATTTGCATCTCAACCCATACAAAGACAGAAAATTATACCTAGCATAAAGTTTTACTTGTTAATTTATAACAAATTGCACTAAACTTTCATTATCAAACAGGGTTTTGTTCCGTACCCAATTCTCAAAATCATAGAATCGAATTTCTAGTTTAGTCAGGTCGGACGCAATTCGGTCGTCGGTTCAATCCACTTTTTTAGTTTTTGAATCATATTTATTTCAATATGTTTGAATTAATGCTTTCATGTATGCTCATTTTTTTAATACCCAATTAATATCAAAACGATCTTCATATGATAAAATATTAATTCTACAGCAAAAAAATTTATTTACCATAAAACACTATTAAATAATCGACAGAAACCAGTTAGAATACATAAATAAATAATCGATTTGATTTGGTTTCAAATCGGACTGATTTGACTCGATCCCTGATTCCGTAGAACAAGCCGATTTCATTTAGGTTGCGGATCGGAGTAAAAATCTGGTTTTTTATTTTGAGAATCGAAAGCCAAACCATAATTTGTACGTTGTGTTTGTAGATAAGGTAGAAGGAATGTTCAGTGTAGCTTTTATCTAAATTAGCAAGTTATGTATATTTTGATGTTGTGTAATTTTCCATTTTCGCATGGGTTGGGATGTAAATTTCTTATTAATTTAATATAAATCTAACAATTTTTTAACACATGGTAATTATTAGTTTGGATATATTGACTTGGTATCTCTCCAAAACATTGGAATTTGGCCACCTGCACGTATGTGAATGAGAGACTCAAACCCATTAGGCCCGTGACGACGACTATCACATGGCGCTTAGGAAGTGGGTCATAAACTAATATATGTGCAGGAGATCAATTCCGAATCAAAAGTATTGATTGACATCATATCATGCATATATTCGTGTCTTATATCTTCTATTTTGAACCTAAGCAATACTACGTAACGAGTTTAATATTTAAGTTTCAGGAATAAACAAGTTTGAGAAGAAGAGACATAAAGAGAACCTGATCGCAAGAAAAATGACTGAATTGTGAGACTTATAGACTGATATGCAAGATGGAATGACCCGAATGTAAACCAAAAGGACCAATAAGCAAATTGAGAAACTCCACACCATTATGAGGTGTATTTTGACAATTATATCCGGGCCTAAACTCCAATAACTAACTCAGGTGCACTCACTACACATGAAGAAATTCATTCACCAAACTCTCATCCAAACCAGGACTCGATCCCATCATTCCAGACCGCCAATTGGCGGTCGGATCGGCTCCATATCTGATTAGACTTCGCCGGGTGTTGCATTAATGTGTTTTATGTCCATTTATAATATGTCATTAGTCCCACATCGAGGGATTGCCTCGGGTTACATTTTATGATGCCTATAAATAGAATTCTTCGTCCTCCTTTGTAAATCACCCATTGTTGGGAGACATTCTCTCTACCTAGAGTAAGCATTGAAGCAAAACTCAAGTGGAGAAGAATGTCACTTATAATGTGAGTCATGTAAGTAAAATAATTTTTCTTAGTTTGTTTTAATGTTGTCTTTATTTTAATGCTTGTATGTTTAGTTTTATTAATCTTAGTAGAATTAGTTAGAATGTTTTCTCTTCTTAATATGCATGTTAGCCTAATGAGTAGAGAGTAAATCCACCACATTTGAGATGGAGGTCATGTAGAATATGTGATAGTGATGAGTTCTTTTATTTGTGTCATTTCATATGCCTAATGTAGATCTCTAGTTGCATGCTTAACCCTGTATTAGATGAGATAATGTCCACACTAGGTACTTATCTCATGCTAGCTTTAGAGTTAATCTTGTTGCTTGTAATGGCTTTATGGGAATGACTTGTTATGTATGGATCTATGTTTGGTGCACATTCACATGAATGATTTACGTTGTATATAGGATTGATTGATGCTCTAATGACCCCACTAGGTACTTATTGCATGTTTGATACTATAAAATCAACCTCAACTTTATGTGAGATATGCATGTTCATGGTTTGCCATGTAGTATTGTGTATCATACACTTAGATTCTACACTAGCTTCTACTTGTATGTCACACAAACTACACTTATTCCTAATTGAAATGAAGACCCACTCACACGCACATACCTATACACCTGCACTGCATGGGGGTTTAGTTTAATAGTTAGTTCATTCATAGTTTAGTGCAGCAGCATAATCAACAAGTTCTCCTCTCCTTTCCCACTTGATTTCTAAAGAACCAGAGCCGTCACACCTCCTTGCGGATCAAAGTCGTACTTGCCCTGTCTTCACCGATAGCCGTGCACTTGCGGTTAAAGCTTAATTTCACATCAAGCATGGACAACAATACCACCCAACTTTTGATCATTCTGATGGGTACTCAAGAAAAAAACATCAAATATCTAATTGAACTTGTAAAGTAGTTCAACAAAATCATTTTGTTCAGCAACATAATTCCAATACAAATTTAGAACACACGTACGATTTTAATTGAAATCATGATATAGCAATGTATAAGTTTACAATCACTTGAATTTTGAATCATATAGTTAATTTACATAGCAAATTCAATCCACATATAGTTATTTCCGAACAATATATATAGTTATGAAATAAAAAGACATAATTTGGGGGAGAAGGATGAAGACTTTTCATTACTCTCATAACAATACAATGAGCCTCTATATATAGACAAGAGACATAGATGTTACAATGCAATAACAAGCTCATGAATGAGGCCTAATATATATCAATGAGAGAATTACATTGTATTTGAATGTGGATGTTACAAGAAGTGGTAACACCATGTGATAAAATGAGCCCCGGACTCACTTTCGTTTAAATGATCCCTCAATGATCTAACTGTTGATCTCAATATGAAAGAATGTGAATCATTTACATTAATTGAGGATAGTCTAGTAATTTTACAAGTCTCTCCAACTAATCTTCTTCTCCCATTTCTTCCAGGAAACCCAATTTTCCCTTCTTCTTCCCAAACTTCCACTGTTCCACCTTCAAGATCCGTCCTTGCCTTCCTCCTCTCCCTCCCCACCCTCCACGACGACCTCCGTCCCCCTCTGACTGCTCGAATGCTCTCCAATGCGTCACCTCCGTTGGGGACTCCACCTCCCTCAAACTCCTTCTCTCCTCCGGCGCCGACCCTTCCGTCCCCAAGTCCTCCAACCTACTCCCCCTCCACCACCAACCTCATGCATCCAAACTATAACTTCCCAAATTAGATTCTCGGAGACAAATACAACCAATCATGTCTCAAATTCAATGTCTTGAATATGTGAGGATCTATCCTATTTTTTGGATACATAAAGTACACATGAGAATTTATCAATTTTGAGGTGATGCTTTGAAGTTTTTTGGTTGTTTTTGAATTTAGAATGACATGTGGTATTAGTATCTCAAACTCATTTTAAACTTATCCAAATGAAAGTAAAAATATGTAAATTATAGTAACATGTATCGATGTTCGTAACCGTAATATAATATTGTTAGTCGTAATATAATGTAATTATTTTTAAGAACATTCCTCAAATAATGGTGGATGACTACAGCATGTCTAACTTGTATGAACCCATCAATTGATTCTTCAAATCAACTCTTCGTTGACGACATCAAAACTACAACCGTGGAAATCCTAACTCTGATGGGAAAAATAGATCATCATTGACACACATCTAAGGTTTGATGGTGCATGGCTGATCACATCAAACCCTCAGAAACCCAAATCCGACCTCAAAATCCACAGATCCAAGCTTTGGTGGTGGTTGAAACTCAATCTCTGTCATGTCTCATCCAACCTTTCACGACACAAACTCAACAACCAACCTAATGCATCCAAACTCCAGCAACCCAAAATTAGATCCTCGGAGAGACAAATATAATTGTGCCTCAAATTTAATGTCGTGAATATGTGAGAATTTGTCATATTTTTGTCACATAAAATACACATGAGAATTTATCAATTTCTGAGGTGACGTTTTCAAGGCCTTTGTCGTTTTCGAATTTATAATAACATGTCGTATTAATATCTGAAACTCCTTTCGAATTTATAATAACATGTGGTATTATTATCTGAAACTCCTTTCGAATTTATAATAACATGTGGTATTAATAACATTCCTCAAATAACTGTGGATGATTGCAACATGTGTAACATGTATCGATGTTCATCACAAAATTAATATTACGTTCATAACCGTAATATGATGTTGTTAGCCGTAATATAACTGAATTATTACACACACACACACACACACTTTAATTATAAAATTTATTGTACAACACAAATTTTGGAGACTAATCGCCAAACTCCCAACTTGAGACGTTATTTTTTACAAATCAAACTTGATTTAACATTTAATACGAAGACAGAGTTGGCGGATGATGACATACTGGCCACACTACTAAGTGGATGATCATTCACTTCGAATCCATTGAAAAGATCAGCCCAACCGAATTTCTTCCTCAACGACGTTGTCAATGCGATCGTGTCCACCGCATCCCCCACCACTGTGATCCGATCATTGTCGTCTCCTTCCAACTTGACTCTTGTCACACTTAAACAACATAACAACACCACATTGTTCCTGTCATTATTACATCAAAATATGATAGACTTATACAACCACTACAAAAACTCATCAAACATTATAAACATCAGCATCGAGAAATAAATTTTGTCATCACCGCCACATTCGACCAAACTTAACTCAAATTACATATTCAAAAAACCTCAAAACCCCAAACTTAAGCACAAAAATAAACAAACAAAAAAAATAAAATTATAATTGCCTCTGACCACATCCTAGTTCAAGACTTACAACACTCCCATAAGTATATGTAGGATCGTGACCCTAATTAGCTACTCGTTTAACTATCAAAGATATGTGCAGCGGAATTTAAACTAAACAAGCAAGTAGGGAAGGAATAATGCAAACAACAATGGACTCGGGGGGGTTTTACAGAGGTTCGGCCACCGCCTACGTCCTCTCCTGCAATCTCCGCTTGACACTTCGAGCTCCGCTCGCGTCTTCACTATCCACTCCCCGTTCCGGGCCGGGAGAGAACTCCTTTTACAAAATAAGCTCGACGAACAACCTCGTGAGCTTGACTTTCTTCTCTCACAATCCGAGAGGAACACTTTGGGCTTTCACCGAAGTCCTTGCTTCTTTAAAAACGAATCTTGAGTGGAACAACACTATCTAAACTTGAGCACACTTGAGTGAGATTGGATTTATGACTAAAGTGTGGAAGGTTTGAGGCTTTGAGTGTGTTGGGTTTCTCTCTCATGTATTGGACAAGTATGTGTGGGAGAGTTATGTTAAAAGGTGTTTTACAACTCTATTTATAAGCATTAGAGAGAATATAGCCGTTGGAGTTGATTGGGTATAAGTTGGTGTAAGATACACAAAACAGAAACTCGCAGGACCCAATTCTGGATGAGTTCGGTTGACCGGATCGGGCTGAACGGTCGACCGTTAGGCAGTTTTGAACTCGGTTAGGTCGATTGGTTAAGGAACGGTTGACCGCCCAACGCTAAGACTTAGGTACACTTAAGTGATCGGTCGAACACCGAATAGGGTTCGGTCGACCGAATCACACCAGACACTTTGGGGTTGACAAACAATGTTCTATTCGGTCGACCGAACCAAGGTCTAACGGTTGATCAAATTCCAGCAGGAGATTTGGGTTTGTCAAGAGATAGATATTCGGTCGACCGAACAAGGTTCTCGGTCGACCGATACGTGAAATGTATTTGGGGTATTTTTGGTTAATACGAAGACGACCATTGAGTATATACGGGAAAACAAACGGTCTGAAAATACTTGGGACTCGGTCGACCGAAAAGGTCTGAACGGTCGACCGAACTTAGGTAATTAAACACTAACAGATTAATTGATCACTCGGTCGACCGAACGGTCTGTTTCGGTTGACCGAATGTGGGCAGACAGTTTGGGTTCACGTTTAGTGTTTTCCGGTCTAGGTTTGGGTGATCTATTGAAGTCCAAATTCTGTGAATTTTCGTGTGTGACTTCTATAGGGAACCTGGTGTGTGTTTCAGTAGTTTTTAGTTCAAGTATGCTCAATTACACAAAGTTCCTAAGACTCAAAGAAATACAAAATACATGTCTTCAAATAAGCTTGATTACATGTCTTGACTTGATTTCCTTTCTTCCTTGAGTCTTGATCACTTGTAGACGTTGACACAAAGCAATATATATGAAATGTAATATGTGTGTTACTCTACATTGATTATAATTAAGATTAGGTTGATTAAATCATCAAAACATAGATTAAGGTAAAAAAGACAACACTATGTCATAAGCGATTATGATCGTCCATGGTTTCCCCTCTCATTTGCTGCTGTCGAAGAGGAAATTACCCAATAAGTGTAGAATCAAAAGCTTAACGTAGCCCAATTGATTGTTGCGTTCTTCAAAATATCTCAGCCATTCCTCTACACTGTCTACGTATGACAACTTCTATTTAGTGTCACCAAAGTATCTGTAACGTAGTGTTTCCCCCTTGTTTTTGATATAGTCGCATGCTTGTCAACTAAAGGGAGCCCCCCAATGAACATGCAACCTCTTTTTCATCAAACGTGAATAATTTGTTTTCCATCCGAAATCTACAGTTACTATTTTAACCTATGTGTGTACCCTTAGTTTTTGAAGGGAAAAGTTGGTGGTTCTCAAATGAGGTTAATAATGGTGTCTTAATTAGAGGCAAATGTTTTTTCACTTGTTAAAATTTAAAAGAGGGGCTCACTGTTGTAATGGCATTACTATAATAACTAATCTAACATAATGGTATTGGAGCATATTCATGTTTTTATGGCGTAAGGTGTAATAAGTTATTTCTAAATGGCATGCAAGCAATCAAGTAAAGTAAAAAACCCAAATGTTTTTGTTGGAATGATATATTTAAAACCCTCTTGTTTCGGCCCTAAGAAGATGTAAAAGAGGAAATAGTATAACAACATTAAGAACCTTTGTTTCTTTGATCGTGGAGAATCGGGCGATCCAATAAAGGATCTAGTGCTCCGCCATGGTTTTGAGAACACATATATGGTCCACCTGGGGCAAAAACCTATGTGAAGAATATAAAGTTGTTACCCATCTTTTAAAATAATTTTTGCAAACAAGTACTATAGGCACAAACGAGAAAAAGGAAAAACCAATTGATCACGAAATAACCACGTGCGAGGTTTATCCAAAATTCTGGTTTTGGGGATTTGTTATTGTGGAAAAATCCACAACCCGGCAATGTCGGTCCCTCTCACTCATTCTTGGTCGTTAAAATCACATTATAATGTTAAAATAGAATTCCATGTATTAAGAGGGACTCGAGTTCATAAAAGCATATTACTACACTAATAACTATAACATAGTGATCTAGCTCAAAGTAAAAATAATTCAACATGACTTATATGGGCCTCGGGGGGGAATGTTGGCGTTATTCCTTGTTATTGAAGAGAACTGAATGGAGTTTCGTTGTTGCATTGCTTAAACAGATTAGACAAACATTATTTTGAGATTACTAGAGACGAACTTAGGGTATGGATTTGGGCAAAGTAGCCCCAACATCACCCTGGGGATTTAAGACAAATGGAGATGGTTAGGGTGTAGAGAAACTAAGTGTTGGGGCCAAAAAATAAGGGATAGGTTTTGGATATAAAATGTCCAACACCTCTTGTTGTTAGTAAGAAACGGGGACAAAATAGAAGTTTTCTTCGATTTTATGAAAGTTATATCTCGCAAACTGCTAGGGGAATTAGCCTAAAAATCGAAGGGATTGTTGAAGGTGATATAGGAAAGGGAATGAAAGTGATTTCACTAAATTTGGGAAATTCAAGAGTAGCACACATGTAATATAACATGTGTGCTACTCTACATGATCACAATTAAGATTAGGTTGATTAAATCATCAAAACATAGATTCAGGCCAAAAAGCGAACAATATAACCATTGGTGCTTGCGATCTGCACCATAACTAATCTTCATCGGCAAAACAATAAAACTGCAAAATCTTAACAATAAAAAATAATTTAAAAACACAGATATACTTGAATTATACTTTTTGAATAACAAGAAATAAATAAATCGATTCCACCAAACTGTAGTCTTCACCTCCTCCGTCCAAGTGGAATTTCAAACTAACAAATACAAGCTAAATGCAACTTCAACTACACAATTAAACCAAAACTAACCCTTTTACCAGCAAAAATTCAAACAAAGTGTGAACAAGAATAAAATAAACATTAAAAATCAAATCCACCAAACCATAGTCTCCACTTTCTCCATTCAAACACCCACACTTCCCCAAAAAAAACAAAAAAGAAAATACCGAAGAAAACAAGCAATCAACACACACTCCAAAACCGCACGTCTTCCAAAGCAAGCTGATAAACAAATAATCAACTGAAACCGTAGTTCTCCTCCACCACTACCAGGGGCAATGTGGGCAATATTGACGTCGATCTGGTTGCCGGAGCGAGTGGGGACGGGTTCAGAGGTGGGGGAGAGGGTTTTCGTCACTACAGAAATAAAAGCAACATGTTGTTGTTAGTCATAATATAGTTATATCATATTCACAATAACAAGTTAATGTTACAATTACAATATTGACCCTCTTATTAGAGGATAAAATGCAAGAAACATAAATACTGTTAAATATGTATAAAATTCAAAGCAAAAATAAGTTTACAACTCATGCAATCTTGGTTAGTAAAATGATTGACATCATATCATGCATATATTTGAGTCTTATATCCTCTATTTTTAACCTAAGCAATGCTACGTAACGAGTTTTATGTTTAAGTTTCAGGAATAAAACATGTGAGAAGAAGAGACACAAAAAGGACCTAAACACAAGAAAAAAGATTGAATTGTGAGACTTATGGACTGAAACAACAAACTCAGGTGCACCAAACATCAACAAATCAATCCATCAAAGTGCCATTCAATCCAGGACCGGATTGCAGCAGTCCAGTCCGCTATTTGGTTGTCCCAAACCCCCAATTAGCGGTCCATTTGGCTCCAAACCCAATTAGGTTTAGTCGGGTGTTAGATTAATGTGTTTTATGTTCATACCAGGATATTGTCTCCGATTACTTTTTTTAAGGCTATAAATAGAACACTTCTTCCTCCTGTGTAATTACCCAATACTTGGTGACATTTTGTCTACCTAGAGTAAGCCTTGGAGCAAAACTCAAGTGGAGAAGAATGCCACTTGTAATGCGAGTCATGTAAATAAAATATTTTTCTTAGTTTCTTTTAATGTTGTTTTCTCTTTTAATTCATGCATGCCTAGCTTAATTTTGTTTTGGCTTAGTAGAAGTAATTAAAATGTTTCATTTTCTTAATGTAGTTTGTAGTTTAATAAGGAGTGAGTAAGTCCATCACCATTTTGGGGGTGGAGAAGAAGGTGATGTGATTATGTGATGTATTAGGTGTGTGCGTTAATCTTAATCCTTTGAGCCTTACATGATTTTCATAACCATTTAATGAGATTTCACTCTTATCTTTGATGTGTTAATGCTCTTCAGTGATGCTTAGCACATGCTTAGATTAGTGAGCCTATTTTATGGGGAATGATGATGTGAGGATAAGGATGGAGTGGATGAAGGAAACATTACATGTGGTAGCATGTAATCTTGTTGGCCTCACCTGAATTATTGTCTTGTATGTTTTAATGATTGTGTAAATCTAATTTCATGTGGAGACATAGTGGGTTTTGGTCTTCATGCACGAGTTCATTTAGATTCATTTCAGTTATTGTCTTGTGTGTTTTAATGATAATGTTTTATCTTATTTCAGGTGGAGGCAAAGTTAGATTTGGTTTTACGGTTTTCATGTACTGCATGTTGTGACAATCATAAATGAACACATACACATTTTTTTGTATTCGTGTTCTTCCTCTACCCCCTATGGGATTTAGTTTGATTGTTTGTCCATTCGTAGTTTAGTTTAGAGTAATCATCTTCGTCTCTCCTCTCTTCCCACTTGCATTCAAAAGAACCAGAGTCAACACACCTCCCTGTGGATCGACCCGTACTTGCCCAGTCTTAACCGACGGTCGTGCACTTGCGGTTTAAACTTAATATATCACAATAATAAAACTTGAAAGTGTAATCCAAATCAATGATGTGGACAAATACATTTTACCAAAATCGAAGTACATTGCAATGGTTTGAGAAAATACAACAAAAATAAACCAGAGCTTCTTCTAACTCCTCGACGACATGAATCTAGCCTATGGTGAGAAATCATACTCTCCATTTGTGTGAATATCATTTTTCTAACCATAATATTGCTCGTATTTCTATACCATAATATCATTTGTGTAAATATCTTTGTGTAAATACAAACTAGAAGAATATAATTTTATGAACATTATATAAACAAGAACTAGAAGAAAACCCACCATATATCACCAATAATACAATATGTATTTCTAGAATAATTATGTCCAAAAATACATAACTGATAACTGTAATAATATAAGATGAACTGTAACATTATCTCATTAGCAATAAGAAGATACATTTTGTTGCAAAATAACATCTCACGAAACAATAGGACTGGATGCTTGTGCAAAAAAAGAGTTAAAATCCATAGAGTGGTGAAATTTCGTAAAAAAAATCATTTTTGAATCTAAAGTTAAAATCAAAATTAAAGTTTTAGTCAATAATCATTCACGTGGCGTTGTCGTCTTCATCGAGGTGTGATGATATCTCAATTGATTTGTCGGACTTACCAAGAATGTGTTGGATCGTGTGGGTTATGGGTCCACAATACTAATCACAATTTTACACTAATTACCTTCTTGTTTGATCTATCAAAGATATGCAGCGGAATTAAGTTAACAAACAAGCAAGTAAAGACAAGAAATGCAAACCACGATGGACACGGGGGTTTTACAGAGGTTTGGCCACCGCCTACGTCCTCTCTTGCAAGCTCCGCTCATGACTTCCTATCCACTCCCCGTTCCAGGCCGGGAGAGAACGCCTTTTACAAAACAAGCACCGCGAACACCCTCGCTTGCTTGACTTTCTTCTCTCACAATCCGAGAGGAACTCTTCGGGCTTTCACCGAAGTCCTTGCTTCTTCACAAACGAAAACTTGAGTGGAATACAATCTCTAACTTGAGCACACTTAGCTTATGATGTGGAATTGATCTTAAGTGTGGAAATTGGAGGCTTGGAGTGTTTGGGATTCTCTCTAATGTTTTGGACTAGTATGTAGTGGGAGAGTTGTGCTAAAATGTGTTTTACAACTCTTTATATAGGCATTAGAGAGAATATATCCGTTGGGGTTGATTGGGTGAGTGTTGGTGTAGGATACACAAAACAGAAACTTGTAGGACCCAATTCTGAGTTAATTCGGTGGACCGGATCGGTCTGAACGGTCGACTGTTTGGCAGTTTTGAACTCAGTTTGGTCGACCGGTTAGGTAACGGTCGACCGCCCAACGCTACGATTTAGGTACACTTAAGTGATCGGTCGAACTCCGAAAAGGGTTCGGTCGACCGATTTGCACCAGGCACTTTGGGGTTGACAAACAATGATCAATTCGGTCGACCGAGCTAAGGTCTTGCGGTCGACCGGTTTTGTCCAGGGGGTTCGGGTTTGTCAACAGACAGATATTCGTTCGACCGAACAAGGTCCTCGGTCGGCCGATACATGAAATGTATTTGGGGTATATTTGGTTAATACGAATACGACCGTTGGGTATAATACGACAAAATAAACGGTCTGAAAAATAAGTTCATACGGTCGACCGAAAGGGCATATACGATCGACCGAAACCGGGCAGTGAAAACACAAACAGGATAATTGATCACTCGGTCGACCAAACGGTCTGTTACGATCGACCGAATGTGGGCAGACTGTTAGGGTTTAGGTTTAGTGTTTTTCAGTCTACGTTTGGATGATCTATTGAAGTCCAAATTATGTGAAATTTCGTGTGTGACTTCTATAAGGAACCTAGTGTGTGTTTGAGTTGATTTTAGCTCAAGTATGCTCAATTTACACAAGTTCCTAAGACTCAAAGAAAATACAAAATACATGTCTTCAAAAGAGCTTGATTACATGTCTTGACTTGATTTTCCTTTCTTCCTTGAGTCTTGATCACCTGTAGAGCTTAGCACAAAGCAATATATGTGCAATGCAACATGTGTGCTACTCTACATGATCATAATTAATATTAGGGTGATTAAATCATCAAAACATAGATTAAGGTCAGAAAGCCAACAATCTCCCCCTTTTTGATGATGACAACCTATATCTTAACTATATCTTAATACATGAAATTTCTATAAGTAATCTATGCATATTAATGCTCCCCCTATGGATGTGCATAGATTTTGTTCAATTTAACTCAAATTCCAAGTTTTACCCCCTTAATTATCTCTCCCCCTTTGACATCCATCAAAAAATGATTTTTATATAAGAAAATTTATACGATTGAAGTTCAATGTGGATGTCTTGTAATGAAGTTGCTCCCCCTAAATTTTGCACTTCATTACTCTAAGAAAATGTTATTCAATAAGCTTCCCCTATCGATATGAATATGAAATTTCAATTAAGTTCAATTCTTAATTCTCCCCTATTAACATCAAGCGAATACTACAATTTAGCATGTGATGTTTTCATTTCCCTTTTTTACATCCATTTAGATAATTTGACTCTAAAACTATGGATGATATTCAAACATTTAGGATTTGCAATGAATGGGTAAATGATATGTCAATTGATCATGTATCCTAGACTAGAACCAATTTTATCGAAAAATATAGAGGATATGGAAATTATACCACTTGAAGCTCGAATTGGTTCTATCTCCATTCGGTGATGCAACCAGATTTTAATTCAACTCTTAAACTCTCTCGGTCACCACCGATTTTCTTCCTCAAGCACCTACAAGTGTAGATTTAGGTACCCAAATAACTTTGGGTCCTTGAATGTTAGCTTTGGGAACCCAAACCATTTTGGTTTTAGGAGCCCACACATTTGAGGAAGTATGTTTTACAACTAAGTTCTTTCCATTTAAAGTTGTATAAGATGCATGGTTTTTCAATTTAGCATTAAATCCTAAACCATGTTTTTGCAAAGATTATTTTTGACTCCCTAATAGCATGTTAAGCGTCTTAGTTCCATTTGTGAACTTTTCTAGATCTTTTCTTAATTGCACATTGCAAGCATGAAGATCTAATTGTTCAACATCTATAGGTGTTGCTTTTAACTTGTCAAGAGCTTATGCATTAGTTTCAAGTTTAGCAAGCACCTCATTCTTCTCATTCATGATTAATTCAATTTGGCATTTGAGATCATTTATTTGCTTTCTAGCATTTTGTTCTTTTCGCAAATAATCTCATATTGTTTAACTAAATCATGAAATGCATTTTGAAGTTCCTCATGAGAATATGTTTCTTCTTTGGAACATTAACTATCACTAGCATATGACTTAGATGAGCAAGAATGTGATCTACCAGAGTAAGAGTTAGAGGATACCTCACTTCCTTCATCTTGAATTGCCATGTAGCACATATGTGCATATTCCTTTGTTGATGAAGGTGTTGTTGATTTGGATGACGATGAAGATGATGAGTCATCTCATGTAGCCTTGTGAGCTTCCAACCTCTTCTCCTTTCTCTTACTCCTCTCATTTTCTCTCCTTCTCCCCCTTCTCTCATTTTTCTTCTCCTTCTCTTTTCTCTCATTTTCACTCTCTTCCTTCTCCTTCTTCTTTTCTCTCTTTTCACTTCTTCTACCTCTTCTTTCATTCTTTTCTTCTTTATCCTTCTTGAGGTATTTGAAGAAGTCTTTGGCTAGGACTTCAATGTCCTCATCTTCTACACTCCTCCTTGGTTGGTCAATATTTGCATGTAGTCCCAAGGTTGGTTTGTTCTTGGAGGCTTCCTTCTCCTTTCGATGGTTAATTTAGAGCTAATAAGCCATGAAATTTCCAATTAACTCCTCCATCTTGAGTTGGGAAAGGTCGTGTGCTTCTTCAATTGTGACCACCTTATCTTCCCAATCGTGACTTAGCGACCAGAGGAATTTCCTTGTCATCTCTCCTTCATTTAATCTTCTTCCAAGAACCAAAAGAGAGTTAGTGATATCGGTGAAGCGAGTGTTCATTTCGCTTATGTTTTCACCGATTTGCATACAAAAAATTTCATATTTATGCATGAGTAGACTAATGCGGGTTTCCTTAGTTTTGCTATCCCCCTCATGATGCATTTGTAATCTATGCCAAATTTCATATGCACTAACACAACCTCTAATCCGATTATATTCACCTTCAGTAAGGCCACAATACAAGATGTTCATGATTTTCAAATTCATTTCGATTTCTTTCATTTTGGGTCTTGTTAGTGAATCCAATTCATCTTCATTTGGGGGTGTGTATGGATTTTGAAGAAACATCCAATAATTAAGGTCATTAGAAATTAGGAAAATCTTCATCCTATTTTTCCAATAATCATAATTTGACCCATTTAGCAAAGGAGATCGAGTTGTGCATAATCCTTCTATGTGATTAGATGAAGTAGAGACCATGCTAAAAATACGATTAAGTATGAGAATTAGCTAACAAGGCTCCAATACCAAATGTTGGATCGTGTGGGTTATGGGTCCACAATACTAATCACAATTTTACGCTAATTACCTTCTTCTTTGATCTATCAAAGATATGCAGCGGAATTAAGTTAACAAACAAGCAAGTAAAGACTAGAAATGCAAACCACGATGGACACGGGGGTTTTACAGAGGTTCGGCCACCGCCTACGTGTTACATCCCGAAACAGCGGAAATCTAAAAATTATTTATCAAAGCATCAGAGACCAATAATCAAAGACAGGACTGTTACTTCTCACAAAAACATAAAAGCGGTGCACCAGTTTACATCAGAGTTGTCAAAAATGATACATGATTACAACAGAACAACAAAAGAAGATAAACGTAATCATGTCGACCTCAGTGGTCAGAATAGAGGATCCGATCCCAGGATGTGCGCGCCCGCTGATCACCACCCAACTGGACCTACTGCGGTTTCCATAAGGAAACCCCGTATGCCAAGCTCACCTATATGCATGCAGTAGTACAAATGAACCTATCATACTAGTAGCATGTCATGTCATCGACAATAAGGAAAATAGTTCCCCCGAAGGGTAACGTGGGACATCAGTTCGACAATCATCATCGAGTCTCCCGAGGAGACCTACCGTAGGAACATACGGTCTAACGGAACGAGACGTGACACTCCCCACACGCGGCTACACTAATCATGGGGTTCGGTAGGGAGCATCCGCCAGGTCCGCGCCATAAGAAACAGATCTGTAACTTCGTGGTCGAAACCACACCAACGGAGTCGTCGCTCGATCGGTCCATCAATCATCATCTCAGTAGGTGCCCATCTGAGGAACATAGCAGGAACATCATCATCGCCAGAACAACATCGGCGACATCACAGGCGCTGCAACAGTGGTCCATCAATACGTCCGGTACATCATCGGATGGTCCAGACCGAAGTCTGCTAGGTCATCAGGCTCCACGAGCCGCAAACACCAACCGTGCCGCTATAAAAGTAGGGCAGCGACCTCCGTAGCCCCTCAGGCTGGTAGTCACCTCACCCAACGACAGTTGCGTGTCCGCACAATCATCATACATTGGTATCCGCGATCCCTCAGGCCTGCTACTCTACAATGAGTCCAATCAATCCATCATATTAGTCACTATCCATATATGGAGGTGACGCGTCCCGAACACCCACACTCTTCCACACGGCGGTCCCTGAGCAGGCACGCGTAACGCGCCCACCGCCACCCCCCGGCTCACGCACAAGGCGAGGACACAAGTTTCCGTGGACAGAGTTGGCATTCAAAAAGGGAACCAGGAATTCAGTCCTGTGCAAAAACGGTCGACCAAAAGTGACAACTCGGTCGACCGCTTCCACAAGGGAATCAGTCGACCGAAACGTTTGCAACGGTCGAACTCTTTGCGTAAAACTCAAGTCCCAACGGTCTACGAAAAGTCTAAAACCGGTCGACCGAAACAAGGTCAAAATCCGGAGTCTGGTCAACATCAATTTCAAACTATCGGTCGACCGACTGAGGGTCTCGGTCGACTGAAAACTAACAGGGTATCCTAGTATTTCTACGTCAAATAACGGCCGACCGCCCACATGCATAAAAACTAGTACACTTAAGTTCCGGTCGACCGAACCCAAGGAACCGGTCGACCGAAACACAACAGACAGACAAAAACAGTACATTTGGTCGACCGCCCGAGGGACCCGGTCGACCGTTGGTCGTCTTCAACCCTGCGCCAGCCGAGGTTTTTCAAGGAAAACGTCGCCGGAGAGGTCTCTGACCTCCCCCAACCGACCAACACCACCCTCCTACGAGGGTGAGCAACCACCAAACACACTAAGAACTGGCATACCTCAAAGAAGACAACGAAACCACCGGAGCTCCGCTCGCGCCTTCGTCACCTCCACGCGAGTCCACCCCCGCACGCCTCACGCCACAGGAATCTCCTCCTCCTTCGCTGCTCACCAGCCACGTAAAGAAGAGAGTGAGAGATAGGAAGTGTGAGGGAGAGAGAGAGATTTTAGCTTTTAAACCAAAAACCAAAACCACCATCACCTCACCTCCCCTACACCATCACCCTACACCTTCTCTTCCCCATGCACCCACTGTGCACATCCTCCTTCCCCATGCTAATCCCCCCACTAAACCTGGGATTAACCTAAGCATGGGTTAGGGATCTAACATTACGTCCTCTCTTGCAAGCTCCGCTCGACACTTCGAGCTCCGCTCATGACTTCACTATCCACTCCCCGTTCCGGGCCGGGAGAGAACGCCTTTTACAAAACAAGCACCACAAACACCCTCGCTTGCTTGACTTTCTTCTCTCACAATCCGAGAGGAACACTTCGGGCTTTCACCGAAGTCCTTGCTTCTTCACAAACAAAAACTTGAGTGGAATACAATCTCTAACTTGATCACACTTAGCTTATGACGTGGAATTGATCTTAAGTGTGGAAATTGGAGGCTTGGAGTGTTTCGGATTCTCTCTAATGTTTTGGACAAGTATGTAGTAGGAGAGTTGTGTTAAAATGTGTTTTACAACTCTTTATATAGGCATTAGAGAGAATATATCCGTTGGGGTTGATTGGGTGAGTGTTGGTGTAGGATACACAAAACAGAAACTTGTAGGACCCAATTCTGAGTTAATTCGGTGGACCGGATCGGTCTGAACGGTCGACTGTTTGGCAGTTTTGAACTCAGTTTGGTCGACCGGTTAGGTAACGGTCGACCGCCCAACGCTACGATTTAGGTACACTTAAGTGATCGATCGAACTCCGAAAATGGTTCGGTCGACCGATTTGCACCAGGCAGTTTGAGGTTGACAAACAATGATCAATTCGATCGACCGAGCTAAGGTCTTGCGGTCGACCGATTTTGTCCAGGAGGTTCGAGTTTGTCAAGACAGATATTTGGTCGACCGAACAAGGTCCTTGGTCAACCGATACATGAAATGTATTTGGGGTATATTTGGTTAATACGAATACGACCGTTGGGTATAATACGACAAAATAAATGGTCGGAAAAATAAGTTCATACGATCGACCGAAAGGGCATATACGGTCGACCGAAACCGGGCAGTGAAAACACAAACAGGATAATTGATCACTCAGTCGACCGAATCTGGGCAGACTATTTGGGTTCAGGTTTAGTGTTTTTCGGTCTAAGTTTGGGTGAGCTATTGAAGTCCAAATTATGTGAAATTTCGTGTGTGACTTCTATATGGAACGTAGTGTGTGTTTAAGTTGATTTTTGCTCAAGTATGCTCCATTTACACAAGTTCCTAAGACTCAAAGAAAATACAAAATACATGTCGTCAAAAGAGCTTGATTACATGTCTTGACTTGATTTTCCTTTCTTCCATGAGTCTTGATCACCTGTAGAGGTTAGCACAAAGCAATATATGTGCAATGCAACATGTATGCTAGTCTACATTATCATATTTAAGATTAGGTTGATTAAATCATCAAAACATAGATTAAAGCCAAAAAGCCAACATAGAAGGATTAGAGGTTGCATACAAAAAAATTCAAACCGAATCACAACATGTGTTGCAAAAAATACGATTAAGTATGAGAATTAGCTAACAAGGCTCTGATATCAAATGTTGGATCGTGTGGGTTATGGGTCAACAATACTAATCACAATTTTACGCTAATTACCTTCTTCTTTGATCTATCAAAGATATGCAGCGGAACTAAGTTAACAAACAAGCAAGTAAAGTCTAGAAATGCAAACCACGATGGACATGGGGGTTTTACAGAGGTTCGGCCACCGCCTACGTCCTCTCTTGCAAGCTCCGCTCGACACTTCGAGCTCCGCTCACGACTTCACTATGCACTCCCCGTTCCGGGCCGGGAGAGAATGCCTTTTACAAAACAAGCACCGCGAACACCCTCGCTTGCTTGACTTTCTTCTCTCACAATCCGAGAGGAACACTTCGGGCTTTCACCAAAGTCCTTTCTTCTTCACAAACGAAAATGTGGAGAAGGTCTTCGGTGAAAGCCCGAAGTGTTCCTCTCGGATTGTGAGAGAAGAAATTCAAGCAAGTGAGGGTGTTCACGGTGTTTTTTTTTGTAAAAAGGGTTCTCTCCCGGCCCGGAACGGGGAGTGGATAGTGAAATCGTGAGCGGAGCTCGAAGTGTCGAGCGGAACTTGCAAGAGAGGACGTAGGCGGTGGCCGAACCTCTATAAAACTCCTGTGTCCATCGTGGTTTGCATTTCTAGTCTTTACTTGCTTGTTTGTTAACTTAATTCCGCTGCATATCTTTGATAGATCAAACAAGAAGGTAATTAGCGTAAAATTGTGAATAGTATTGTGGACCCATAACCCACACAATCCAACAGAATGTGCTCCACAAGGGGGATTTCAGAAATCAATTCTCTGGAGAGCAGAGAGGAGAACATGACGAGAAGAGAAGAAATCTCCGACGATATAAAATGGGTACTCTGAAGATGTGGAGAAGATTAAGACAAGAAAGAGGAACCAAAACTAGGGTTTGCGTTCAAGAATTTGTGGGTTTTGAGTGAGAATCGTGAGTGGAAGGAGGGGTGAGGGGGAATGGGTGATTGATTTTCCAATTTTATCATTTTCTATATAAAAATAACATAGATTTAAATCCACCATTGGATTTGATTTGGATGATCGATGTTTAGGGGACTCACTTAAGCTTAAATGAGCTCTAGACTCATTCTATAATTTCTGTATATATATATATATAGGGTCAAGCTCTAGTGAGGGGAGCCCAGGGCTCATCAAATTTAGTTTAAGCCTCCTACAATCTCACCATTGGATATTATTTACAGTGAATCTCACCATTAATTAGCATAACCGTTTTTTCTTAATCTACCTTACAATTTGAAATGAGTGGTGGATATTGTAGGGGCTTAATTTAGAAAAGTTGAGCCCTGAGGTCACTAGAGAATTCCTGTATATATATATATATATATATATATATATATATATATATATATATATATATATATATATATATATATATATATATATATATATATATAAAATAAGAGATTTAATGGAGGAGCATAATCATTTTTAAATTATTATACATATATATCTATCAAATAAGAGATTTAATGGACGAGCAGAATCGTTTTAAATTACTATACAATTGAAGATCATGATTGATTCAATAGATAGCTCATTATCAAAAACAATCGACAGATAAAAAAAGAGTAGAGAGTGGGTTGTGAACTTGTGATTGATTTCTAGAGATAAATAGTGGAATTTTCTGGTTGTTTTCACAACGGTAAGATGGATTTGAGGGAGAGAATAACTAACTTGAAGGATCAAAAATAAAATAAAAAATCTGGCCAGAATCATGCTATTTCAAAAAGAAACGTGGGAAATATCAAAGAAAAAACTGGTCTACGTTGGAATTTCGTTAACCGTTGAGGCCACAATGACCCTTTTTAAATAGGAAACAGGGTTCGTCTCATCATTATTAGCTCAGTGAATCATTGAAACATGTTTAAAATATGGCCTCGGATCTCCTTCTTGATCTCCAACTAGAGATCCTCTCATGGCTCCCCGCCCCAACTGTCGTCCGTCTCCGATCAGTTTGCAAAGCATGGAACACAAGCACTCAACACTGCAACTTCACTGAGAAACACCTCTTGCGTTCCATCCAACTCCAGAAAGACCCAGAATGTCGCTCCCACGTCCTCAGGCTGCATCCCGGGAGAGTCTGGCCGGAGGACGATGAAGGTCTTGAAGTAGAAGTGGGTAAAGAGAAGTTCTCCGATCCTTTGGCACGTGTGCCGGCGTACCTCAACTTTGTGTCGACCTGCAACGGCCTGGTGTGTTTACAGATCGACACGAAGTGATTGACATCATTTCATGCTTATATTTGTATCTTATATCCATTATCTTTCACGTAAACAATGCTATGTTATGAGTTTTATGTTTAGTTTTCAGGAATAAATAGGTTTGAAGAGATGAAGCATAAAAGGACTCAAATGCTGGGAAAAAGGACTGAACTGTGAGATCTGGGGACCAAGATGCAAGGGAGAAGGACCTGAACGCAAGACAGAAGGACCTAAGAGCAAAACAGAAAACTCCACACCATCATGGGGAGTATTTTGGCAATTCTATTCGGGTCGGAGCTCAAATAAACGAAGTAGATGCATCCAAGACCACCAAATACACTAAGCAAAGCCCAGCACAAATTCCAGATGGATCCGGACTTTTTAGACCGCCAATTGGCAGTCTGTTTTGGCCCAAATACGCTAAGATTTCTCCTGGACATGTATTAGTGTTTGTTTAGGCTATTTTTGGTATTGGTTTAGTCCCACATCGGGGGATTGTCCCGGATTAGCTTTTTCCATGCCTATAAATAGAACTCTTCACCTCCTATTGTAATCACTCCATATTTTAAGTGGCTATTCTTCCTACTAGAAGTGAGGCCTTGAAGCACACACTAAAGTAGGAGGATGCTACTTGAAATGCGAGTCATTTTATCAATAAAGTTTCTTTGTTTTGTTCTTCTTTTATTGTTTGTGCATGCTTTAGTTTAATTGTCTTTTATTAAATCTAGCTTAGTTAATATGCTTTCCTTTCTTAGTTCAATAATTAGAGTAATGTGTAGTGAGTAGTTCCATCCCCTATGGGGGGTGGAGTAGATGTACATACATGCAAATGAGAATGGATTGAATGCTTTATTTCCAATGTGTTGATAAAACATGAATGTATGCTTGCTTGTTCAGAATAGAATTCATAACTTGATGAGTTTTGCCAAAATGATTAGACACCTCTCATGCTTGTTTAGGTTCTGAAATAAACATCTTGCATATGTAAATGTTAATCAACTAAGTTGGTGAATAGATCGATAGATTTTGCCACAACATTTAGACACTTCCTATGCATGATAACACCACCTTTGTTTGTGCTTAAAGAATGTGTTCAACACCCACCTCTTTGCTTGTGTGCACTCACTCCACCCCTTAGCGGTTTTCCCATTTCTGTATTCCAGCATTCTTCTTTTGTTCTTAGCTTAGTTGTCATTTCATTGTTTGTTTCTTTCGTTCACATTTCATACTTCTTAGCGTAGTTTAGTGTAGAGTAGCATAATCAATCTTTCTCCCCCTATTTTTTCCACTTGATTTCGTACAAGCAAGATGCTGCTCACCTCCCAGAGGACGACCCGTACTTGCCACTGCTTCATCGCGGCCGTGCACTTGCGGTTTAATTAAAACGTTCAACAAGTTTTTGGCGCCGTTGCCGGGGAGGTGTCAGTCCAGACTCTTGTTTGGACGATTCGAGTGGATTTAATTTTTGTTTTGTAGTTTTTTTTGTTTCAGGAGACTTGGAGTCGAAAGGAGAGGCATCTGGAAACATTTGGAGGAAAGCTGGGCAGTTTGGACCGCCAATCAACGGCCTGAGACCGCCAATTGGCGGTCTGGTGAGCTGCTTTTGCCTTCTTATTTCTTTGTCGTGTTGCCATAATTGATCTAGTAATCTGGGACTCAATTTTGCATACTCTTAGATTGTTCCCAAATTAATAATCAACTTCCCTTAAGCAACTTGGATCCTAAAACTCAAAGCAAAAGATTAGACATTCTTTTTGTTTAGCTCATGCATCATGTATGTGACTTAGGCATTTAGATTGTCTTTTATCTTAGCTTTATTTTCTATTGCTGAGAGCTGACGTGAGGTACACACCTTCTACTCTCATTCATGCATTTCGTATGAACATGCATTAGTTAGTAGGAAGTGCATTGCAACAAGTGTGAGTTGAGTGTTTGTTTGGAGAGTTGATTGCTAGATTAGGACTCCAAAACGCTACTAAGGAGGGGCTGTCCCATAAAAGATAAGGTGGGGGATTTCATCACCCTTTCCTTTGGCCCACAAACCACACTAATCAAGAGCCTAATTTTAAAATCAAGTAGACATTGGCCCTAAGGATTTCGGGCGCATTAGGAGAGTGATCCGGTCCCAACCGTCATGACCTGATCGGCGTTGCCCACTTTGTCGATAGTAGGAGAGACGAGATCCCCGGATCTTGGCTCACTTGCTAGGCTTTGTGGTCCTCGTCGTAGGGAGGTGAGGCGTGTTGAGGCCGTGTGACCTCGCAGTTAGGCGTCGTCTAGCTGTAAGGACCTATAGCGACCTTAGGATTGTTTGAGCCTTGTTTGCTTATGTGCTTCTACCTATACCCATCCGCCGTAGCATAAGAACTTCTTCCCTTCTCTCCTGAGTCATTCTTTCTCTCCTGTGTTCCCCCGTCTTCTCCTCTACGCACATTCTCTGTTAAATAAAAAAAAATTGGTGTGTGTGCACCTTTGTGCATGCTTTCGTGGACACGAGACGAGAGTGGTCGTTTGACGAGGCGCGTTGTCAACCCTGCTTCGGTAGTCGACTTCTCGACGCCTTCCTCCTCTTGTGTCGCACACAGTCGGGGTTCAATGGCTGCTAATTTCCATGAGGAGGAGCAGTTGCTGGACCCACCTGTTCGACTTGTGCTTCCAGTTGTCGCTCTCATACCTCTACGTGATCGATGCTACCCGAGCCGTACCGCTCTACCCTCATGCATCGTATTACCAAAGGCTAATGGGAACCATTTTGAGGTTAAGCCTCAGTTGATTTCCATGCTCCCTCACTTCACTGGGAAAGGTGACCCCTATATCTTTCTTAGGGAATTTGAGGAGGTCTGTGCTATGTTCAAGCTGGATGGAGGAACCACCCCAATTTTTCATGGAACCAAACTAATGCCCCGGGTGGTCCTTCAAACCGCTCTAGACCACATTACCAATCACACCAACCTCCCATGCATGCACATTCCTATCAACCACCCCAAGCGCAAACCACCAATCAATCGGGTTTCCCAAATTCCAATAATATGGAAACCTGATTCAATTCGCTTGAGACCTTGACTCGTGAACTTGAAAACTCAATGAAAATTTTTATGTCAACTACGAGTCAAGTTCTCACTTCAAATCAGCAGACCATCAAATCTCTAGAGCTTCAGATGGGCCAATCAGCTCAGTCTGTACATGAAAGAGAGAGAGGGTCTTAAAGCCCCTCTTTGTTTGTGCTTAAAGAATGTGTTCAACACCCACCTCTTTGCTTGTGTGCAGTCACTCCACCCCTTAGGGCTTTTCCCATTTCTGTATTCCAGCATTCTTCTTTTGTTCTTAGCTTAGTTGTCATTTCATTGTTTGTTTCTTTCGTTCGCATTTCATACTTCTTAGCGTAGTTGAGTGTAGAGTAGCATAATCAATCTTTCTCCTCTTATTTTTGCCACTTGATTTCGTACAAGCAAGAGGCTGCTCACCTCCCTGAGGATGACCCGTACTTGCCACCGCTTAATCGCGGCCGTGCACTTGCGGTTTAATTAAAATGTTCAACACGAAGCAAATCGGAATCTTAAAGTCAATGACAAATGAGTTGCTGTTACTACCCGTTCTGACAGAGAGCAATGACGCAGGTTGTTTCGCCTTCGGGTTCGGGTTCGAAGGTGAGAGCAAAACGTACAAAGTGGTGGCATTGAAGGTACGTAGAGATGACGCAGGACCGCTCACTGTTGTGGTATGCACCGTACCCTTGTATGGCGATCCCAGGCCTTGGAAACTGTTAGATAAGTTCTTGTTACCGATCCCGTATCAAAGACCCCATTTGGTGGTGGACCAGAGGTATATCGTTTGGCTGTCGACCAAAAACGAGGTGACGCCCGCAGGTACACAATTTTTTCCGGCCTTGTTGTCGTTTCACATGCAGGACGAAAAGTACCAGATTCTATCGATCGCAGACGTGGAGCCGAGAAAGTGGAATGAGATGGATGTGGTGTTGCTGCCCACCGAAGTGGACGGTTGCGTCGGTGGGGTCAAGTTGGGCGCCGGAGCGACGGTGGAGGTTTGGCGGAGGAATCAAGATCAGATAATTGGTGATTCTTGGTTGCAATTGTTAAGGCTCGGCAATTTTGCGTTGAAGAATTGGATTATTTTTAACTTGGCTTGTAGAAGGTTTACAAACGTGTATTGCCTCTGGAAAGGTGGGACGATCTTCATAGGATCCGAGAATGTGTATGTTACTTGTGACCCCAAGAAGAATGCGTATCTCGTTTCAGTAAATACGATGAGTCATCATGTTATTTGTGTTCCTTTTGTTATGAGTCTTGTTCCTCTCCGTCTTGATTGAGGATGTTTAATTTTGTGAAGAAAAGCCTCTCTATGAAGCGTGTGTTGATAATGCAAAACCAGTCTCTTGTAGATTTTGTGAGTTCGACACTATTTTTCTGAAGTAGCATTTGTATTGTTCGGATGAAATCATTTACTTAGGTCTATGGGCATTTCAAATGGAAAATTCGTTAATCGCCATTTTGTGTACCGATTGTGGATTCGTGGTATAATTTTTTGAAATTTCTAGTTTGTGTATGGGTGTTAGAATTGCAAAGGAAATGAAAACAAACCTTCTCAAAACTTGATTTCTTATGTGTGAGAGGTGAATGTATTTATAGAGTTAAGATGTACTGAATACTTAACACTTCCCCGCAAGTGAATAGGAGTGCCAACTGTGAGCTTGGGTCGAAGGTGTAGGAAGCGACGAAGGCTCAGTGACTTTGTTAAAATTATTAAGATCGATGACCCTCTAATCACTAAACTAATTGCGAAATTAAAACACTAATTGAAGGATTAAGAGATGAGACAATTGCAAACCACAAAATCATCGACACCGAAGTTTTACAACACATAGTGATTTTTGAATATGAAAATGGAATCACAATCTAACCAACACTCTATACTTGAGCACACTTGGATATTAATATCGAATGAATATGTAAGTGATGAAGTTTTGGCTTGAGTGTAGACGAATGAGAGTTTGAAGATGAAAAAGATTTGGCTTGGAGTATAGGATAGATAGGAAGTTTTCAAGAGTTCTAAAACCAACAAAGGAGGTCCTATTTATAAGCTTTCAGGCTCAACTAGCCGTTTGGGAGTTGGTGGGGGAAATGGACAAATGAGAAGCAAGGATTTGCTTAAAGCTCAGAAAGATTTCTATGCAAGTTCGTTCGACCGTTAATAGAATGGTAGTCCGAAACAAGAAGGTCTGATTGATCTGAACTAAGCATACGGTTGACCGAATAGGGTTCAGATCACTGTTCACCAACTTCCAGTAACTATTTTCAATTTAGCATATTTAATTTTGGTTAACCGAATTCGATGTAGTTCACCGTTCTAAGGTGGATAGTAAGATTGGTTGGACTTTGATTACTTAAGTTCGGTTGACCGTGTGTACTTCGGTAAACCGAAGTTAGCGTGGGTTTTCTGCTGACAGTTACAGCTCAAATAGTCATTGGGTACAACGGTTAAGTGCCACGTGTAAATAGCCATTGGGTGCCTAAAGCCAAGAAGGACTCGATTGACCGATAGGCATTCAGTCGTCCAAATTAGAACAAGTCAATAGGGTTCTATAGGCTTGATTCAAATGTGATCATTAGAGCAAAGTCCAAAACCGGTCAAGAGCCATTTGGTCGACCGAAGGTGGTTCGGTCTTCCATCAGGACAATTCCAGAGAACAATCTAAGGTTTTCTGATGTGAAGGATTTGGGTAATCGATAGCTGTTCGGTGGACCGAACTAGAAAGGTTTCGGTTGACCTGAAAGGTTCGGTTTACTGAATCTTGATGGGGCAGAATCCTAGTGCTCAAGTTTATATTAAACCTTCTGGACTCAATAAATACAAAATTACATGTCTTGGTCTAAAGCTTTGATTACAAGTCTTGAATCTTGATATCTTTGTCCTAATGCTCCTTTCCTTGGTTATCTTGATCAACCTATTAAGATGATTGCAAGTATACACATATGTATGCAATGCTTGTAATCGTGTTTTCTCACTTTGATTGATTATTTAAGATTAGTTTTATTAATCATCAAAATTAATTTAGATTAAGACAAAAAAGGCAACAATCTCCCCATTTTTTATGGAAAACCTATATCTTAAAGCTAAAGTTTTAAATTAAGTTCTCCATTTTTTCTATATGATTGCTCCCCCTTCTTATATGTAATCTATGCATGTATAAGATACTCCCCCTAACAATATGCATAGTATGAGTGAATTGAAGCTCAATCCTATCATTCTCTCCCTTTTTACATCAATCAAATGCAAATAATAAAGCATATTATACAAAGGTTCGGATTACATAATTCTCCCCCTTAATTAGATTATGTTACATTATATGCTCCCCCTAACATTAAGGCCTAAAAAGCAATGATGTATGATATCAATTAAGCATGCAATTTTCTTAGATTAGAACCAATTGTTAAAGTTAAGAGGATAGAAAATGTAACCCAACTTTTGATCCTCGATTTGGTATTCGTTCCAATCTCCTTTCGATAGCGACGACGACTTTATGAATTCAATCCAAATGATTTCCTTGAAGCTCGGAATCGATCTCTTCTTTCTTGAGTCGATCGCTACCGATGCTCCCCCTTTTAAGTACCTACAAGTGAACATTTTGGTACCCAAACAACCTTGAGTCATTTGACATTAATTTTTGGTACCCAAACAATTTTTGGTACTCCGTTCCCAAACCCGCAAGCACATGCAATATTAAATCAGAGTCAGAAAATGGATGTGCAACAACAGACAGACTATCAGAGATGGATTTCTTTTTCTGAATATAGTCAGTAATAGAAAGGTTTACCTTTTTTGTTGTCTATAACTGAAGGCGCAAATGAATAATACGAGACCTAGATTGAGATGCAAAAGCATGTTCTAATGTAACCCATGCAGACTGCATGGTATTACAACCAACTGTCTAAGCAAAATCTGCCTCAGTTAGCGAAGCAAGTAACCACCCTAATGAAAGTTAGTCTTGTCGAGACCAAACATTAAACTCAGGGTTCGGGATGGTTAGAGCGTCATCCAAAAACTAAGGAGGAGTGGGAGTAGAACCGTCCAAAAACCCATACAAGTCATTACCATGAACAATAGGCAATATTTGAGATCACCATAGTAAGTAGTCTGTGCGATCTAGTAGCACATGAATGGGGAAGGATGGAGTCGAAGAAGTAGTCATGGAGGTGCGAGTAGAAGAGTTGGTCTGAGAGCATTGACTAGATGTCGTCATAGCTAAACAAAATAGTGAAGAAATTACAGTAGTTGTTTTTCAACAGAGAGAGATCACAAAAAAATGAAAACCAAAAAATAGAAGTTATTTTTTTGTAAAGAACAGATGAAAACTAAAGATCGGAAGTATACCTTAGTTTGATAAAAACTCAATACAGGAAAGATCCAAGAAAAAGAGCACAAAAATTGTAAGATTCACAGGTTTTACCAAAAAAACTAAAGAAAATGTCAATTATGACGAAGATCTGAGATACTTTTGGTAAAAGAAAACAAAAAATTACAAGAAACGAAAAGAATCTGGATGGATTTGGCAGAATAACCATAAACTTACAAGTTTCTTTGGTGGAGAAAGTTTTGATCTGTTGCGAAGAGAAAGGCTTTTATATGTAGGTAGAGATTAGCACAACCGTTGGATCTGGATGGATGATTGAGATGCAATTTTGGAAGCTTCGGTGGAGCTTGAATGTGAGTCGTTTGATTTAAAACGTAAGGTCCAGACTCTTCATGAGAAGCACGATCCATGTGTTAGGGTGGGAGTTAATCCTGACCGTGAAGATGAAACGACAAACGTCTCGGATTTAGCGAAGAAAGCACAATAAGATGCAAAATCCTGGCTGTTAGATATGTTTAAAGAAAATAGATTTTCTTTTAGGTGAGTGAGCTGGATTTCTTGATGTTTGTTGGTGATTGAGCCAAATTTGTTGGACTGAGGTGAATGGATGTTTTTGGTTTACGAAGAAAAGAGGAAAGAAAGAAAAAAAAAGAGGATGATGGATTGAGGACTTACCTAAAGAAGGAAAGAAACTCAAAATCCTGACTAGAATGACAAAGAAAAAATAGGTGAAGTTGAAGAGCTTCCTCCTAAGTGATTGACATCATATCATGCATATATTTGTGTCTTATATCATTTATTCTTAGCCTAAACAATGCTATGTATCAAGTTTTATGTTTAAGTTTCAAGAATAAACAAGTTTGAGAAGAAGAGATTATAAAAGGACTTAAAACAAGAAAAATGACTGAATTGCAGGACTTATGGACTGAGATGCAAGAGAGAAAGACCCGGATGTAAACTAAAAGAATCAATGAGCAAACCTAGAAGCTCCACCATCATGAGGAGTATTTTGGCAATTAGATCCGGGTCCAAACATCCATAACCAAATCGGGTTCATAAAACATCAAGAAATCAAGCCAGAAATGAACCACAAATATCCAGACTTAATCCAAGACATATGGACTTCCAATTGGCTATCCCAGACCGCCAATTGGTGGTCCAAATGTGTCCAAAGTTTTCACGGTTTAGTCGGGTCGTTGATTATGTTGTTTTATGTCCATATATATTATGCTTTTAGTCCCATACCGGGGGATTGTCCCCGATTGCCTTTTTCTATGACTATAAATAAAACTCTTCCTTCTCCTTTGTATACTACCCATTGCTTGGTGGCATTCTCTATACTTAGAGTAAACCTTGGAGCAAAACGTAAGATGGAGAAGAATGCTACATGTAATGTGAGTCATGTAAATAAAATAATTCTTCATAGTTTGTTTTAATGTTCTCCTCTCTTTTCAATTCTTGCATGCTTTGTTTAATTGCATTCTTTTTTAATGAGTAGTGAGTAGTTCCATTCCCATTTGGGGTGTATGTAATGTAGAATATGTGATAGTGATGGGTTCATTTATTTATGTCATTTCATATGCTTAATATAGATCTATACTTGTAGCATGCTTAAACTTGTATTACATGAGATAATGTCCACACTCGATACTTATGTCATGCTAGCGTTAGAGTTTATCTTGTTGCTTGTTATGATTTGATGTGAATGACTTGTTATGTATGGATCCATGTTTGGTGCACATTTATACATGAATGATTTAGGTTGTATGTAGGATGATTGATGCTTTAATGGTCACACTAGGTACTTATTGTATGCTTGAGAATCTAAAATCAACCTCAACTTTATGTGAGATATGCATGTTCATGGTTTGTCATGTACTGTTGTGTATCCCACATTTAGATTCTATACTAGCTTCTACTTGTATGCCACACAAACTACACTTGTTCCTAATTAAAAAGAGGACACACTCACACACACATGACTACACACCTCCACTCCATGGGTTTAGTTTTATTTTTTGCTCATTCTTAGTTTAGTGTAGTGTAATCAAACTCCTTCTCCCATCTTGTTTCCCACTCGCCTTTGAACTAACCAAAGTCGACACACCTCCCTGTGGATCGACCCATATTTGCCACCGCTTCAACGCGGCCACGCATTGCAGTTATTTTAACTGAATTAATCAAGTTTTTGGTGTCGTTGCCGAGGAGGTGCTTTGTCCAGACTTTGGTTTGGACGATTCGAGCGGGTTTAATTTTTAGTTTTTAGTTTTGGTTTGTTTCAGGGATCCTAAGGATCAAGGGGAGGCAACTGGAGAAATTGGAGGAAGCAGGACACTGAAGTGACCACCAATTAGCGGTCTTGGACCGCCAACTGGCGGCCTGGTGAGCTTCGTTTGCCCTAGTTTTTGTTCTGGTTGTTTGTTTGTTCTGGTTCTAGGAGTTCAATGTTACATGTTTTAACCTGTAGTTAGCTCCCAAATCAATCAATTCCCCTTTTAAGACAACTTGGACCATAAAACTCAAAACAAAAGATTAGATTGATTGCCATCTAGGTAATGCATCATTTGTAGATCTTGCACGCACTCGTCTTTCTTTTCTTTACACACTAGTGCAGAAGATGGCATACTTGTCGGCCCATAGACGTCGACTGCATCAACAGACGACGTCTATAGTTATAGACGTCGGCTGTTGATACAGCTGACCTCTATTGTATGCCATAGACGGGTATAGACGTTGGCTATTGATACAGTCGACGTCTATTGTGTCAAATAGACGTTGGTTCGTTAAACTCCCATTGAAACCGACGTGTATATCTTGACGTCTAGGGGTATAGACGTCGGATAGATTATACAACCGACGTTTATATGTCTTTAAGTCGCGAAACCCCCCTTCATTTTTGATCTTTCATCCCGACAAAAACTAGACCAAACCCTAGCCGTTCTTCGATCGACCGACCCAACCACACTTCCACGACTTCCGCAACCACCCACGATCTCCTCCACTGCGACCTCGACAGCCGCCGCGAGCTCCCCTACCTTGTGGTGAATCTCTCGACGATTTTTATGTTTTTTAGTTTTGTTTGTGGGTTAGCTTAGATTTTGATTTGCATTTCATTGCCATCTCTAACTCTAGATCCATCTCATTTCAGCGAAGAAACGTTTCCGTCGAGAACCCAACTCCGATTCTGGTAAAGATGCTTACATTTAGGGTTCTGGTTTAGGTTTTGATGTGTTTGGAATCATGGATTGTGGTTAAAGATTTGATTTTTATGTGATTTTAATCTCTTGTGATGCGAATGCTAGAGAGTTGGTGTTGTATGTGGTCAAATTATTGTTTATTTAGATTAGTTTTTAAGCTTTTAACAAACTCAATCTCAGATTGTGTTTTTTGAAGTTGTAGGACGACATATTTAGGTTCCTAATTCAGTTTGAGGTTAAGTTGTCCTAAAAAAATTTAAATTTCTAAGATGTGGTTGCTGGGATAGTGATTCTATAAGATGAGACTTTCTTATGACAAAAATGAATATTCAACTCGTCTAAGTGTAATTAGAAGAGCATAAATATTCATTTATGGATTGGTCGTATCATTGGGATTTTAGGTTTTTATTGAAAATTTGGGTTGGTTGTGTGAGATGGAATGGGGCTTTCGGATGTGTTGGGAGTTGGAATGGGAATTATAAGGTAGTGGAAGTTTAGTCTAGTTTTATAGTCTAGTTTTATTAAATTGTGATGTTATACATTTTTCTTGTTAGTCCCGGGATTTCAAGATTTTTACATAGTAAATATAGGGGAGGTTCTGCCAAAATTTCAAAAAAATATATAATCCCAATTGTTATTAATAACATGATATTTTCTGTTTAACATGTTTTTCCCGTCTTAAAATTATAATCCAAGTAATTGTATTAAAATTATAACTTAGATTTTATATCAAAAGACTATAATTTAGATCATGTAAAAAACTTATGTTTAGTGAGTTCATACATTTATTTATGTTTATTAATGTTTAGCTTAGTTAAATGTTTATTTATGCTGAAAACAACTTATTTTGTTTAGTTAATTGTTTATTTACGTTTAGTTTCTAATAACTCATTATATTTTATTTTGTAATAAGCTTCTAATTATATATATAACAAGGCTCATTGGATGCTTGTCGTTGTATGCCCCGCGACTAATTCGGCATATTGGATTGACCCGTTGGGGTCGAATAAACCAAGGGACTCCATAAAGAAACTTCTAAATCTATAAGTTCGTTTTAGTCATCGTATTTGAAATTCGTAGATTTTTACCTAGCATAAAGTTTTGTTAATGTATACCTAGCATAAAGTTTTGTTAATTTATAACAAATTGCACTAAACTTTCATTATCAAACAGGGTTTTGTTCCGTACCCAATTCTCAAAATCGTAGAATCGAATTTCTAGTTTAGTCAGGTCGGACGCAGTTCGGTCGGTTCAATCCACTATTTTAGTTTTTCGATTATATTTATTTCAATATGTTTCAATTAATGTTTTGATGTAGGCTCATTTTTTAATAACCAATTAATATCAAAACGATCTTCATATGATAAAATATTAATTCTACAACAAAATTTTAAATTTTTTACCAATAAAGCACTATTAAATAATCGACAGAAACTAGTTAGAATACATAAATAAATAATCGATTTGATTTGGTTTCAAATCGGACTGATCTGACTCGATCCCTGATTCCGTAGAACAAACCGATTTCATTTAGGTTTCGGATCAGAGTAAAAATCTGGTTTTTCGATTTTGAGAATCGAAAGCTAAACCCTAAACCCTTATCGGTGTGTTTGTAGATAAGGTAGAAGGAATGTTCGGTGTAGCTTTGATCGAAATTAGCAAGTTATGTATATTTTTATGTTGTGTAATTTTCCATTTTTGCATGGGTTGGGATGTAAATTTCTTATTAATTTAATATAAATCTAACCAATTTTTTAACACGTGGTATTTATTATTTTGGATATATTGACTTGGTATCTCTCCAAAACATTGGAATTTGGCCACCTACACATATGTTAATGAGAGACTCAAACCCATTAGGTCCCGTGACGACAACTATCACATGGCACTTAGGAAGTGGGTGATAAACTAATAGATGTACAGGAGATCAATTCGGAATCAAAAGTATTGATTGACATCATATCATGCATATATTCATGTCTTATATCTTCTATTTTGAACCTAAGCAATGCTACGTAACGAGTTTAATGTTTAAGTTTCAGGAATAAACAAGTTTGAGAAGAAGAGACATAAAGAGAACCTGATCGCAAAAAAAGGACTGAATTGTGAGACTTATGGACTCATATGCAAGATGGAAGGACGCGAATGTAAACGAAAATGACCAATAAGCAAATCGAGAAACTCCACACCATCATGAGGTGTATTTTGACAATTATATATGGGCCTAAACTCCAATAACTAACTCAGGTGCACTCACTACACATGAAGAAATCCATTCACGAAAGTCTCATCCAAACCAGGACTCGATCCAATCATTCCAGACCGCCAATTGGCGATCGGATTGGCTCCATATCTGATTAGACTTCGTCGGGTGTTGTATTAATGTGTTTTATGTCCATTTATAGTATGTCATTAGTCCCACATCGAGGGATTGCCTCGGGTTACCTTTTTTGAGGCCTATAAATAGAATTCTTCGTCCTCCTTTGTAAATCACCCATTGATGGGTGACATTCTCTCTACCTAGAGTAAGCCTTGGAGCAAAACTCAAGTGGAGAAGAATGACACTTGTAATGTAAGTCATGTAAGTAAAATAATTTTTCTTAGTTTGTTTTAATGTTGTCTTTATTTTAATGCTTGTATGTTTAGTTTTATTAATCTTAGTAGAATTAGTTAGAATGTTTTCTCTTCTTATTATGCATGTTAGCCTAATGAGTAGAGAGTAAATCCACCCGATTTGGGATGGAGGGCATGTAGAATATGTGATAGTGATGAATTCTTTTATTTGGGTCATTTCATATGCCTAATGTAGACCTATAGTTGTAGCATGCTAAAACTTGTATTAGATGATATAATGTCCACACTAGGTACTTATCTCATGCTAGCTTTAGAGTTTATCTTGTTTCTTGTAATGGTTTTATGGGAATGACTTGTTATGTATGGATCCATGTTTAGTGCACATTCACATGAATGATTTAGGTTGTATGTAGGATTGATTGATGCTCTAATGACCCCGCTAGGTACTTATTGCATGCTTGATACTCTAAAATCAAGCTCAACTTTATGTGAGATATGCATGTTCATGGTTTGCCAATAGTGTTGTGTATCATACACTTAGATTCTACACTAACATCTACTTGTATGCCACACAAAATACACTTGTTCCTAATTGAAATGAAGACTCACTCACTCACACATACCTATACACCTGCAATCCATGGGGGTTTAGTTTAATTGTTAGTTCATTCATAGTTTAGTGCAGCTCATAATTAACAACTTCTCCTCTCCTTTCCCACTTTCTAAAGAACTAGAGCCGACACACCTCCTTGCGGATCAAAGCCGTACTTGCCCCGTCTTCACCGCTTACGGTTAAAGCTTAATTTCACATCAAGCATGGACAACAATACCACCCTACTTTTGATCATTCTGATGGGTACTCAAGAAAAACAGCAAAATTCTAATTGAACTTGTAAAGTACAACAAAATCATTTTGTTGAGCAACATAATTCTAGTACAAATTTGCAACATACGTACGATTTTAATTGAAATCATGATATAGCAATGTATAAGTTTTAGAATCACTTGAATTTTGAAACATATAGTTAATTTACATAGCAAATTTAATCCACATATAGTTATTTCCGAATAATATATATAGTTATGAAATGAAAATACATAATTTGGGGGAGAAGGATGAAGACTTTTCATTACTCTCATAACAATACAATGAGCCTCTATATATAGACAAGAGACATAGATGTTACAATACAATAACAAGCTAATGAATGAGGCCTAATATATATCAATGAGAGAATTACATTGCATTTGAATGTGGATGTTACAAGAAGTTGTAACACCATGTGATAAAATGAGCCCCAACTCAATAAAATGATCGAATGAGCCCCAGACTCTCTTTTGTTTAAATGAGCCCCCAATGATCTAACTGTTGATCTCATCTGAAGGGTTGTGAATCGTTTACTTTAATTGAGGATAGTCTAGTAATTTTACAAGTCTCTCCAACTAATCTTCTTCTCCCATTTTTCCAGGAAACCCAATTTCCCATTTTTCTTCCCAAACTTCCACTTTTCCACCTTCAAGCTCCGTCCTCGCCTTCTTCCTCTCCCTCCCCACCCTCCATGACGACTTCCCTCCCCCTCCGACTGCTCCAATGCTCTCCAATGCGTCACCTCCGATGGGGACTCCACTTCCCTCAAACTCCTTCTCTCTCAGGCGCCGACCCTTCCGTCCCCAACTCCTCCGACCTACTCCCCCTCCACCACCAACCTCATGCATGCAAACTATAACAACCCAAATTAGATTCTCGGAGAGACAAATACAATCAATCGTGTCTCAAATTCAATGTCTTGAATATGTGAGGATTTGTCTTATTTTTTGGATACATAAAGTACACATGAGAATATATCAATTTTGAGGTGATGTTTTGAAGTTTTTTGGTTGTTTTTGAATTTAGAATGACATGTGGTATTAGTATCTGAAACTCATTTTAAACTTATCCAAATGAAAGTAAAAATATGTAAATTATTGTAAAATGTATCGACGTTCGTAACCGTAATATAATATTGTTAGCCGTAATATAATGTAATTATTTTTAAGAACATTCCTCAAATAATGGTGGATGACTGCAACATGTCTAACTTGTATGAACCCATCAATTGATTCTTCAAATCAACTCTTCGTTGACGACATCAAAGCTACAACTGTGGAAATCCTAACTCTGATGGGAAAAATAGATCATCATTGACACACATCTAAGGTTTGATGGTGGCTAATCACATCAAACCCTCGGAAACCCATATCCGACCTCAAAATCCACAGATCCAAGCTTTGGTGGTGGTTGAAACTCAATCTCTGTCATGTCTCATCCAACATTTCACGACACAAACTCAACCACCAACCTAATGCATCCAAACTCCAGCAACCCAAAATTAGATCCTAGAAGAGACAAATATAACATATTGTGCCTCAAATTTAATGTCGCGAATATGTGAGAATTTGCCATATTTTTTGTCACATAAAATACACATGTGAATTTATCAATTTCTGAGGTGACGTTTTCAAGGTCTTTGTCGTTTTCGAATTTATAATAACATGTGGTATTAATATCTGAAACTCCTTTCAAATTTATAATAACATGTGGTATTAATAACATTCCTCAAATTACTGTGGATGATTGCAACATGTGTAACATGTATCGATGTTCATCACAAAATTAATATTACATCCATAACCATAAAATAATGTTGTTAGCCGTAATATAACTGAATTATTACACACACACACACACTTCAATTATCAAATTTATTGTACAACACAAATTTTGGAGACTAATCGCCAAACTCCCAACTTGAGACATTATTTTTTACAAATCAAACTTGATTTAACACTTAATACGAAGACAGAGTTGGCAGATGATGACATGCTGACCACACTACTAAGTGGATGATCATTCACTTGGAATCCAATGACAAGATCAGCCCAACCGAATTTCTTCCTCAACGACGTTGACAATGCGATCGTGTCCACCCCATCCCCCACGTCAAGTGGATTATTGTCGTCTCCTTCCAACTTGACTTCTGTCACACTTGAACAACATAATAACACCACCTTGTTCCTGTTATTATTACGTCAAATATGATTGACTTATACAAACACTACCAAATCTCATCAAAACATTATAAACATCAGCATCGAGAAATGAATTTTGTCATGACCGCCACATTAGACCAAACTTAACTCAAATTACATATTCAAAAACCTCAAAACCCCAAACTTAAGCACACAAAAAACACACAAAAATAACATAAAATAATAATAATTGCCTCTGACCACATCCTAGTTCAAGACTTAAACACTCCCATAAGTATAACCATTGGTGCTTGCGATCTGCACCATAACTAATCTTCATCGGCGAAAAAATAAAACTTCCAAAACTTAACAATAAAAAATAATTTAAAAACACAAATATACTTGAACTATAATTTTTGAATAAGAAGAAATAAAAAAATCGATTCCACCAAACTGTAGTCTTCACCTCCTCTGCCCAAGTAGAATTTCAAACTAACAAATACAAGCTAAATGCAACTTCAACTACGCACTTAAACCAAAACGAACCCCTTTTACCAGCAAAAACACAAACAAAGTGTGAACAAGAATAAAATAAACATTAAAAATCAAATCCACCAAACCATAGCCTCCACTTTCTCCATTCAAACACTCACACTTCCCCAAAAAACCAAAAAAGAAAATACCAAACAATCAACACACACTCCAAAACCGCACGTCTTCCAAAGCAAGCCGATAAACAAATAACAACCGAAACCGTAGTTCTCCTCCACCACTACCAGGGGCAATGTGGGCGATATTGACGTCGATCTGGTCGCCGGAGCGAGTGGGGACGGGTTCAGAGGTCGGGGAGAGGGTTGTAGTCACTACAGAAATAAAAGCAACATGTTGTTGTTAGTCATAATATAGTTATATCAAATTCACAATAACATGTTAATGTTACAATTACAATATTGGCCCTCTTATTAGAGGATAAAATGCAAGAAACATAAATACAGTTAAAGATGCATAAAACTCAAAGCAAAATTAAGTGTAGAACTCATGCAATCTTGGTTAGTAAAATGATTGACATCATATCATGCATATATTTGAGTCTTATATCCTCTATTTTTAACCTAAGCAATGCTACGTAATGAGTTTTATGTTTAAGTTTCAGGAATAAAATAGGTGAGAAGAAGAGACACAAAAAGGACCTAAGCGCAAGATTTTTTGAATTGTGAGATTCATGGACTCAAACAACCAACTCGGGTGCACCAAACATCAACAAATCAATCCATCAAAGTGCCATTTGAACCAAGACCGGATTGCAGCAGTCCAGACCATTATTTGGCTATCCCAAACCGCCAATTAGCGGTCCATTTGGCTCCAAACCCGATTAGGTTTAGCCGGGTATTAGATTAATGTGTTTTATGTTCATATATGGTATGCGTTTTAGTCCCATACCAGGGGGTTATCCCCGGTTACTTTTTTTCAAGGCTATAAATAGAAATCTTCTTCCTCCATTGTAGTTACTCAATGCTTGGTGACATTCTGTCTACCTAGAGTAAGCCTTGGAACAAAACTCAAGTGGAGAAGAATGACACTTGTAATGTGAGTCATTTAAATAAAATAATTTTTCTTAGTTTATTTTAATATTGTTTTCGCTTTTAATTCTTGCATGCCTAGTGTAATTTTGTTTTGTCTTAGTAGAAGTGATTAAAATATTTCCTTTTTTAATGTAGTTTGTAGTTTAATGAGTAGTGAGTAAGTCCATCACCATTTTGGGGGTGGAGATGAAGGTGATGTGTTTATGTGATGTATTAGGTGTGCGTTAATCTTAATCCTTTGAGCCTTACGTGATTTTCATAACCATTTAATGAGATTTCACTCTAATCTTTGATGTGCTAATGCTCTTCAGTGATGCTTAGCACATGCTTAGATTAGTGAACTTATTTTATGGGGAATGGTGATGTGAGGATAAGGATGGAGTGGATGAAGGAAAGATTACATGTGGTAGCATGTGCTCTTGTTGGCCTCACCTTAATTATTGTCTTGTATGTTTTAATGATTGTGTAAATCTAATTTCATGTGGAGACATAGTGGGTTTTGATCTTCATGCATGAGTTCATTTAGATTCATTTCAATTATTGTCTTGTGTGTTTTAATGATAATGTTTTATCTTATGTCACGTGGAGGCAAAGTTGGATTTGGTTTTACGGTTTTCATGTACTACATGTTGTGACAAGCATAAATGAACACATACACATATTTTCATATTCGCGTTCTTCCTCTACCCCTATGGGGTTTAGTTTGATTGTTTGTCCATTCGTAGTTTAGTTTAAAGTAATCATGTTCTTCTCTCCTCTCTTCCCACTTGCATTCAAAAGAACCAGAGTCGACACACCTCCCTGTGGATCGACCCGTACTTGCCCTGTCTTCACCGACGGCTGTGCACTTGTGGTTTAAACTTAATATATCACAATAATTAAACTTGAAAATGTAATCGAAATCAATGATGTCGACAAATACATTTTACCAAAATCGAACTACATTGCAATGGTTTGAGAAAATACAACAAAAATGAACCGGAGAGCTTCTTTTAACTTTTCGACGACATGAATCTAGCCTATAGTGAGAAATCATACTCTCCATCTGTGTGAATATCATTTTTCTAACCATAATATTGCTCGTATTTCTATACCATAATATCATTTGTGTAAATATCTTTGTGTAAATACAAACTAGAGGTATATAATTTTATGAACATTATATAAACAAGAACTAGAAGAAAACCCACCATATATCACCAATAATACAATATGTATTTCTAGAATAATCATGTCAAAAAATACATAGCTGATAACTGTAATAATATAGGATGAACTGTAACATTATCTCATTAGCAAAAACAAGATACATTTTGTTGCAAAATAACATCTCACGAAACAATATGACTGGATGCTTGTGCAAAAAGAGAGTTAAAATCCATAGAGTGGTGAAATTTCGTAAAAAAAACATTTTTGAATCTAAAGTTAAAATCAAAATTAAAGTTTTAGTCGATAATCATTCACGTGGGGTTGTCGTCTTCATCGAGGTGTGATGATATCTCAATTGATTTGTCAGAGTTACCAAGAATGTGCTCCACAATGGGGATTTCAGAAATCAAATCTCTGGAGAGCAGAGAGGAGAACATGACGAGACTAGAAGAAATCTCCGACGATATAAAATGGGTACTCTGAAGATGTGGAGAGGATTAAGACAATTAAGAGGAACCAAAACTAGGGTTTGCGTTCAAGAATTTGTGGGTTTTGAGTGAGAATCATGAGTGGGGGGAGGGGTGAGGGGGAAGGGGTGATTGATTTTCCAATTTTATCATTTTCTATATAAAAATAACATAGATTTACATCGACCATTGTATTTGATTTGGATGGTAGATGTTTAGGGGATTCACTTAAGCTTAAATGAGATCTGGACTCATTCTGTAATTTCTCTCTCTCTCTATATATATATAAATAAATAAATAATAAAAGATTTAATGGAGGAGCATGATCCTTTTTAAATTATTATACATATATATCTATCAAATAAGAGATTTAATGGAGCAGAATGGTTTTAAATTACTATACAATTGAAGATTATGATTGATTCAATAGATAGCTCATTATCAAAAACAATCAACAGATCAAAAAAGAGTAGAGAGTGGGTTGTGATTGATTTCTAGAGATAAATAGTGGAATTTTCTGGTTTGTTTTCACAACGGTAAGATGGATTTGAGGGAGAGAATAACTAACTTGAAGGATCAAAATAAAATAAAAAATCTTGCCAGAATCTTGCTATTTCAAAAAGAAACGTGGGAAATATCAAAGAAAAAACTGGTGTACGTAGGAATTTCGTTAACCGTTGAGGCCACAATGACCCCTTATAAATAGGAAACAGGGTTCCCCTTATCATTATTAGCTCAGTGAATCATTGAAACCTCTTTCAAATATGGCCTCGGATCTCCTTCTTGATCTCCAACTAGAGATCCTCTCATGGCTCCCCGCCCCGACTGTCGTCCGTCTCCGATCAGTTTGCAAAGCATGGAACACAAGCACTCAACACCGCAGCTTCACGGAGAAACACCTCTTCCGTTCCATCCAACTCCAGAAAGACCCAGAACGTCGCTCCCACGTCCTCAGGCTGCATCCCGGAAGAGTCTGGCCGGAGGACGACGCAGGTCTTGAAGTAGAAGTGGGTAAAGAGAAGTTCTCCGATCCTTTGGCACGTGTACCGGCGTACCTCAACTTTGTGTCGACCTGCAACGGCCTGGTGTGTTTACAGATCGACACGAAGCAAATCGGAATCTTAAGGCCAATGACAAATGAGTTGCTGTTACTACCCGTTCTGACAGAGAGCAATAACGCAGCTTGTTTCGCCTTCGGGTTCGGGTTTGAAGGTGAGAGCAAAACGTACAAAGTGGTGGCATGGAAGGTACGTAGAGATGACGCAGGACCGCTCACTGTTGTGGTATGCACCGTACCCTTGTATGGCGATCCCAGGCCTTGGAAACTGTTAGATAAGTTCTTGTTACCGATCCCGTATCAAAGACCTCATGTGGTGGTGGACCAGAGGTATATCATTTGGCTGTCGACCAAAAACGAGGTGACGCCCGCAGGTACACAAATTTTTCCGGCCTTGTTGTCGTTCCACATGCAGGACGAAAAGTTCCAGATTCTATCGATCGCAGACGTGGAGTTGAGAAAGTGGAATGACATGGATGCGGTGTTGCTGCCCACCGAAGTGGACGGTTGCGTCGGTGTGGTCATGTTGGGCGCCGGAGCGACGGTGGAGGTTTGGCGGAGGAATCAAGATCAGATAATTGGTGATTCTTGGTTGCAATTGTTAAGGCTCGGCAATTTTGCGTTGAAGAATTGGATTATTTTTAACTTGGCTTGTAGAAGGTTTACGAACGTGTATTGCCTCTGGAAAGGTGGGACGATCTTCATAGGATCCGAGAATGTGTATGTTACTTGTGACCCCAACAAGAATGCGTATCTCGTTTCAGTAAATACGATGAGTCATCATGTTATTTGTGTTCCTTTTGTTATGAGTCTTGTTCCTCTCCGTCTTGATTGAGGATGTTTAATTTTGTGAAGAAAAGCCTTTCTATGATGCGTGTGTTGATAATGCAAAACCAGTCTCTTGTAGATTTTGTGAGTTCGACACTATTTTTCTGAAATAGCATTTGTATTGTTCGGATGAAATCATTTACTTTGGTCTATGGGCATTTCAAATGGAAAATTCGTTAATCGCCATTTTGTATACCCATTGTGGATTCGTGGTATAATTTTTTGAAATTTCTAGTTTGTGTATGGGTGTTAGAATTGCAAAGGGAATGAAAACAAACCTTCTCAAAACTTGATTTCTTACGTGTGAGAGGTGAATGTATTTATAGAGTTAAGATGTACTGAATACTTAACACTCCCCCGCAAATGAATAGGAGTGCCAACTGTGAGCTTGGGTCGAAGGTGTTGGAAGCGACGAGTGACTTTGTTAAAATTGTTAAGATCGATGACCCTCTAATCACTAAACTAATTGCGAAATTAAAACACTAATTGAAGATTTGAGAGATGAGACAATTGCAAACCACAAAACCATCGACACCGAAGCTTTACAACACATAGTGATTCTTGAATATGGAAATGGAATCATAATCTAACCAACACTCTATACTTGAGCACACTTAGATATTAATATGGAATGAATATGCAAGTGATGAAGTTTTGGCTTGAGTGTAGACGAATGAGAGTTTGAAGATGAAGAAGATTTGGCTTGGAGTATAGGATAGATAGGAGATTTTCAAGAGTTCTAAAACCAACAAATGAGGTCCTATTTATAAGCTTTTAGGCTCAACTAGCCGTTTGAGAGTTGGTGGGGAAATGGACCAATGAGAAGCAAGGATTTGCTTAAAGCTCAGACATATTTCTATGCAAGTTCGGTCGACCGTTAATAGAATGGTAGTCTGAAACAAGAAGCTCAGACATATTTCTAAGATTAGTTTTATTAATCAGACCTTCTTGTTCGGTTGACCGAATAGGGTTCAGCTCATTGTTCACCAACTTCCAGTAACTATTTTCAATTTAGCCTATTTAATTTTGGTTAACCGAATTAGATGTAGTTCACCGTTCTAAGGTGGATAGTAAGATTGGTTGGACTTTGATTACTCAAGTTCGGTTGACCGTGTGTACTTCGGTTGACCGTGTGTACTTCAGTAGACCGAAGTTAGCACGAGTTTTCTGCTGACAGTTAAAGCTCAAATAGTCATTGGGTACAACGGTTAAGTGCCACGTGTAAATAGCCATTGGGTGCCTAAAGCAAAGAAGGACTCGATTGACGGATAGGCATTCACTCATCCAAATTAGAACAAGTCAATTGGGTTCTGTAGGCTTGATTCAAGTGCGATCGTTAGAGCAAAGTCCAAAACCGGTCAAGAGCCATTTGGTCGACCGAAGGTGGTTCGGTCTTCCATCAGGACAATTCTAGAGAACAATCTAAGGTTTTCTGATGTGAAGGATTTAGGTAATCGATAGCTGTTCAGTGGACCAAACTAGAAAGGTTTCGGTTGACCTGAAAGGTTCGGTTTACTGAATCTTGATGGGGCAGAATCCTAGTGCTCAAGTATACATTAAACCTTCTGGACTCAATAAATACAAAATTACATGTCTTGGTATAAAGCTTTGATTACAAGTCTTGAATCTTGAGTTCTTTGTCCTAATGCTTCTTTCCTTGGTTATCTTGATCAACCTATTAAGATGACTGCAAGTATACACATATGTATGCAATGCTTGTAATCGTGTTTGCTCACTTTGATTGATTAGATTGATTGTTTAAGATTAGTTTTATTAATCATCAAAATTAATTTAGATTAAGACAAAAAAGCCAACAATCTCCCCATTTTTTATGGAAAACCTATATCTTAATGCTAGAGTTTCAATTTAAGTTCTCCATTTTTTCTATATGATTGCTCCCCCTTCTTATATGTAAACTATGCATGTATAAGATACTCACCCTAACAATATGCATAGTATGAGTGAATTGAAGTTCAATCCTATCATTCTCTCCCTTTTGACATCAATCAAATGCAAATAATAAAGCATATGATACAAAGGTTAGGATTACATAATTCTCCCTCTTAATTAGATGATGTTACATTATATGCTCCTCCTATCATTAAGGCCTAAAAAGCAATGATGTATGATATCAATTAGGCATGCAATTTTCTTAGATTAGAACCAATTGTTAAAGTTAAGAGGATAGAAAATGTCACCCAACTTTTGATCCTTGATTTGGTATTCGTTCCAATCTCCTTTCGATAGCGACGACGACTTTATGAATTCAATCCAAATGATTTCCTTGAAGCTCGGAATCGATCTCTTCTTTCTTGAGTCGATCTCTACCGCTCCTCCTCCTTTTAAGTACCTACAAGTGAACATTTGGTACCCAAACAACCTTGAGTCATTTGACATTAATTTTTGGTACCCAAACATTTTTTGGTACTCCGTTCCCAAACCCGCAAGCTCATGCAATATTAAATCAGAGTCAGAAAATGGATGTGCAACAACAGACAAACTATGAGAGATGGATTTCTTTTTCTGAATATAGTCAGTAATAGAAAGGTTTTCCCGTTTTTGTTGTCTATAACTGAAGGCGCAACTGAATAATACGAGACCTAGATTGAGATGCAAAGGCATGTTCTAATGTAACCCATGCAGACTGCATGGTATTACAACCAACTGTCTAAGCAAAATCTGCCTCAGTTAGTGAAGCAAGTAACCACCCTAATAAAAGTTAGTCTTGTCGAGACCAGACATTAAACTCAGGGTACGGGATGGTTAGAGCGTCATCCAAAAACTGAGGAGGAGTGGGAGTAGAGCCGTCCAAAAACCCATACAAGTCATTACCACGAACAATAGGCAATATTTGAGATCACCATAGTAAGTAGTTTGTGCGATCTAGTAGCACATGAATGGGGAATGATGGAGTCGAAGAAGTAGTCATCACTACTACAGAAAATGGAATCTACGTCAGATGTACAGGGCTATATACGACGGATATAACCACTCCCAAATCCGACGTCTATGTGTGCGTCGTCTATACATAGAGGTCGGCCTTCATATAGACCAACGTCTATACCTAAAGAATATACGTCGGCTGTATATATAAGACGACGTCTATTCTTTAACGTATAGACGTCGGTTGTTATATGGACCGACGTCTATTCGTTAGGTATAAACGTCGGTTAAATAAGCCATGACGTTTATTTCTAAAGCATATACATCGGTTGAATAAGAGACGACGTCTATTCCTAAAGCGTATACGTCGAATTCATACCATAGCCGACGTCTATGCCTTTCTTTAGAGGAATAAACGTCGGCTAATTACAACAGCTGACGTCTATTCCTAAACTGGATAAAAAAAGCATCCGACGAAATTATTTTTTAGTCATAGTATTCGTGTACATACAACTGCACCAAATTCGTTCACCTATAAATTTGTTCACAAATACTCACAATTTCATCCACATGTAATACAAGCACAAACAGACAAGCATACATGCACAAACACAAACATACAACCATACATGCACAAACATACAAGCATACACAAGCATACACAATTGACATTGAACACACTTGCAATTAATTCATTCTAAAATTAAGGCGATTATATTAAGGCATAAAGTGTAGGTTTGTAATACAAATGCACTTGTTAACTAAATTACAAAAATACTAGTGGTAGGAGAACCTCTTAGTTTGTCAACATGTTTCTGATAAAATAGCGAGCCCATCGGTCGCGAGTTTCATCGAGCTCCTGTTGCGAGAAGGGATTACTACTTTTTGGGAAGACCTATAAAAAAAATACAAGTGTGTTGAATATTAGCAACTAAATATTGAAACTACAATTGAATAAACAATTGAATAACGATCTACATTACCTCGGTTAGACATACGTCTTGAGTTGTCACATCGAGGATTTCCTCCATGTATCTCATCACATAGTAACCACATTCAGTATTTCCAACCTGCTTCCGGTACTACAAACATAGAAATTCGCTAAATATATGTTCCTAAGTATTCAACAAAAATGAGATCGAACGTACTCTCATTCCATGCTATGTTATTCCTACTTTTGTGGTTGTTCTCCTACCACCTAAAGCTCTGTAAACCTTAATTGACCTGAGTAGTACAAGTTAACATATCATTCAATAATACTAATAAAAATCCACGAATTACTTTTTTCACGACTAAACGAACTTACATATTTAGAAGTTTCTTTATTGAGTCCCTTGGTTTATTCGACCCCAACAGATCAAACCAATATGCCGAATTAGTCGCGGGGCATACAACGACAAACATCCAATGAGCCCTGTTATATATATATATATAATTAGAAGCTTATTACAAAATAAATTTTCACTTTGAATTACAAAGTTTACCTCTCATGATAAGGGAACAGATAATATCTTTATCTTCTTCTTTAAAGAATGTCCCAAGCTGACCCGATTTATCGTCATTCCCGTATATATATGTAGATGGACTGATAAATCCAAATACTTGATCCTCGGGAAAGATTGACCTTCTAGCGTCGTAAAGATGTCTACAAGTATAAAAATTATACTTTGTTACAATTTTGATAAAATTATTCGATACTTTTCATTGTATACAAAAAAACACTTACTTCACTTGCACGTCGATAATCATGATACACAACGAATCCATCGCCATGAACTGCATGATATCCTCTTTGGTGACGTACAAAGTGGGAGGCAACCCTTTATCCCACTCCAACTCCCAGGTACTTGAGGATTGTGCTTCCCTAACTACCATACATTGATACAACATTTTGCACCTACTTGGAAGCGAATTAATGTTGATCGGAGATTGGTTGTTTGACCCTTTGCTCCGGGGGCTTGACACCTTACAGATAAATATACAACCGTTAAAATACAATGGTTAACAAATTTGAAGTTTAAAGTCTTTCAAAGTTAAACTATACATCATGTTTGTCATTTAGCTCTACTAAATAACTAGGCCACCGCACGAACCCACCGATAGCATCGCCGAGAGTAACAATCTCTTCTTCCGGAAATGGCACAAAAGCACCAGCATCTAAGCAACTCTCAACTGCAACCTTCAATTCTCCCTCTCCTACCTCTATGAAGTGGTGTCTGGAGATGTTATAAACTTTCCCGTGTCCCACCAATCTTCGATAAGGGTCTTCGACACATAAAACACATCTAGATCCATCCGCGAACTTTCCAAACGAGGGACCGTCGACGAGGGACAATTCTCAAGAATGAGACACGAAATCATCTTGTCGATCGGGGTGGAACACTGACAGAACTGGAGGAGTAGTCTCCGCGGAAGAACCGGTCTTACGACGGGTAGGAGAAGTAGGCAAACGATCCAATCTCTCCAAAACAAGTTGCAACGTATTCTTCAAATCTGCGATCTCTTGCTGGCATTTGGTATAACCAGTCGACGAAGTAGACCATTGAGTCTTTCCATAATATTGTCGAAGTCCAACTCTACTCCCTACGCCCCACACACGACCGGGGTGTTCGTCGTTTCCCAAGGCCTCGCGTAGAATATCATTCCGACCATCGGAAGCAAATTCTCCTTGAGATTCTCTCAACTTCAGAGAGTCCTAAGTTTAAAACAATATTTACTAACATTTGAATATTATAAAATTAATGATTCCGAATTAATAACATATATATAAATGATGCAACTTACTATCTTCGAGCCGATCGCTTGCGACTCGTGTGTGACGTATTCCCCTCTGGAGTTTACTCTCGCTCTCTTCCAAGAATCACAACGAGCTACGGGAGAAGGAGGAGATAGGTTACTTGCTTGCTCCTCACTCATACCGGAGTCAATTGCCTCTTGTTTCTTCTGAGCAATTTTTTCAGCCATCATTTTTGCTTCTAACTTTTGGTACCCCGCTCGAGACATACGATGTGTATACTTGTTAGAAGATCTAATCTTTGTGTTTTTTGCTCGGATGGCCTAAAATCAAGTTTTAATAGATTGTCACTAAAATCAATAACTAACAAGTTTGTTATGAAACTCAGTTACCATATTATAAATTAAACTTAGTTACCTCAATAGATTGTCACTAAAATCAATAACTAACAAGTTTGTTATGAAACTCTGTTACTATATTATAAATTAAACTTAGTTACCTCAAACTCCGGGTTATCTCTGGATTTTCTGAATAGCTCCCATTGATTCGGAGTGATAAAGTTATAGACATCGCATGGTTTCTATCCTGGTAGTCTCCGAATATGTACTTGTTCGTTAAATTTGTTTTGAAATCCCTCCAACGAACTGACATGTATGTCATCCATTTTTTCTTCAACTTGTCAGTAGATTGGAACTCAAAAGATTCCTACAACATGTTAACTTTATATATATATATATATATATATATATATCTAAATTTCGACTAAAACTATAGAAATCTATAATGGAATCATTACCTGCACGTTATCCCATATTGTGTCCTTCAACTTCTCATTTACATCAGCCCAACTCGAGAAACAAATGTCAACTTTGGCCCTCGCTAAGCTACCCAGAAAACTTTTCCAATTATCAGACAGCATGCCTAAGGGCTCAAGACGGTCATCAAACTGGATTGGAACTCTATCGTCTCTATTTCTTCTCGCCACGAATTCTTTCATGAGACAAGGACCTCGTGTACTGTATGTCTTCGAGCCTTCAGACTCTGAGGAAGTGGGTTTCTTTTTCGGAGCCATTATACTATAAGGTCAAGACATTAAATGTCTATTACAATGTGTTACAACAGAAAATTTGCACCTTTACTCTTTTTTCTCCTTAATAGATTTTCAATCCATATACCTTCACTGTGGTCATCTCTAAACATACCAGTCTCAACATTTATTTCTTTATCTACTGAGTTCAACTCAGGTGCTTGCTTAGAGAAAGGTGGTGTGTCTTCATACCCGATCAAACTATCATCTGATACAATTTTTTCTTCCCTTCCAGAATTGCTGCCCATTTCTTATCACATGGATCATCCACATAGAAGACTTATTTCGCTTGAGAAGTGAGAATAAAAGGTTCTCCTTTATATCCTTCTTTTGAAAAGTCAATTAAAGTGAGCCCCATGTGATCCACTCGAACTCCACTTTTATTATCAACCCACTTACATCTAAATACAGGTACTTTGAATTTAACAAAGTCTAGCTCCCATATGTCTTCAATTACACCGTAATAGGACATGTCGGCGTATACAAGATTCTTGTCTTTAGAACTAGACACATGCAAAGACTCTGCTATTAAGGTCATGCCACTGTTTTGAACAACACTTTTCGCATTTTCACAGACTGTGTAGAAAGAATATCCATTGATATCATAACCACTGTAACTTATAACAACAGAATGCGGACCGTAGGCCAACCATTGTATTGTCTCAGAAACATCACGCTTGTAAGCCAGATTTTTGAACCAAGAGATGAAATTCTTATTGTGACTATTAATTACTTGTTGATCACTCCACAAAGGATTTCTTTCCTTTAGAAACTTCATGTGTTCATTTAGGTAAGGTTGAACTTCATTCGAATTGCACAACACATAAAAATATGCTGTCATTAAGTCATTACCATCGGCACGTTTATCATGACGATTCTTCGGAAGTCCAACAGTTTTGGTGTTTGCTAGGTATCCAGTGCAAAACTCGATAAGCTCCTCAGCTATGTATCCTTCAACAATACTAGCATCTGATCTTTGACGATTTTTGCAATAACATTTCAACACTTTCATATAACGCTTGAAAGTATACATCCACCTTAAAAAACTGGTCCGCACAATTTAACTTCTCTAACTAAATGAATAACAAGATGAATCATAATGTCAAAAAAACAGGGGAAAAACATCTCCAACTGACATAATGTGACCACAATTTCATTCTATAACTTATCTAACTTCACAGGATCGACCACTTTACTGCAAATCTTATTGAAAAAGGAACACAACTTTATTATTGCATGTCTAACATCTTTTGGTAATATGGATCTCAGTGCTACAGGTAACAACTGCTGCATTAAAGTGTGACAATCGTGAGACTTCATCCCCACAAGTTTCAAATCCTTCATAACAACAAGACTACTGATATTTGAAGTATAACCTTGTGGAACCCTTACATCGTGCAAACACTGACAGAGAATTCTTTTCTCCTTTCTAGACAATGTATAACTAGCTGGAGGTAAGTAATTCTGATCTCCTTTCTTCTCTGGTGCCAACATTGCTCGTATACCAATATCAACAAGATCAAGTCTTGCATTATATCCATCTTTGGTTTTACCAGGTATGTTCAACAGAGTGCCAACAAGACTATCACAAACATTTTTCTCTACGTGCATCACATCAATACAATGTCTAACTTCTAAAGTTTTCCAGTAAGGGAGATCAAAAAATATGGATCTTTTTTTCCAACTACTTTTGTCGTTTGCTCGTTTGTACGGTTTTCCAAATTCACATTCAATGTTCCTTACACGTTCGTACACCTTTTCGACGCCGATTTCAACTGGCGGATTCTGAAACTCTTGTTTTCCGTTAAATGCCTTCTTTAACCTACGATAAGGATGAGAGTTCGGAAAAATCTCCGATGACCAAGATAGACAGTCTTAGAACCATTAACTAGTTGCAAAGACCATGTATTTTCCTCGCAAATTGGACAAGCTTTATGACCTTTGAATGAATATCCAGACAGATTACCATAAGCTGGAAAGTCATTAATCGTGCAAAATATCATTGCCCGCTTTACGAACGACTCCTGATGATAAGAATCAAAAACTGACTCTCTGTCATCCCACAATCTCTTTAGGTCATCAATTAAAGGTCTTAAATACACATCGATGTCGTTTCCAGGTTGTTTCGGACCAAAAATCATTAATGACAACATGATATATTTGCGTTTCATGCATAACCACGGGGGCAGATTGTAAATTGCAAGCAGAACATGCCAAGAACTGTGAATGCTACTCAAACTACCGAAAGGATTCATTCCGTCAGTACAGAGTCCAAGTCGTACATTCCTGGATTCTTCACCAAACATAGGAAAGTCGAAATCTATTTTTTCCACTGAGGTGAATCTGCAGGGTGACATAGCAACTGATCATTTGGTTTCTCACAATCAGCATGCCATGTCCTGTTCTTGGAATCCTCCTTACCCGCAAACAAACGTTTAAGTCTTGGTATTATCGGAAGATACCACAAAATCTTAGCAGGAGGTCCTTTGATGTTCATCTCATCAGCCTCTTCATTGTGGTTTGGTCCACTACGTTTCATTCTGTATCTTGAAACATTACACCTGGGACAGGAATGTAAGTTTTGAAACTTACCCCTATACAATATTCAATCGTTCGGGCATGCGTGTATCTTCCTATATTCCATTCCCATAGGACACAACACTTTCTTTGCATCATAAGTTCTATCTGCCAACTCATTATCATCTGGAATCATCTCTTTCACTAACTTCAACATTGATGTGAAACTGACATCGGACCAACCATTTCCAGCTTTTAAATTGTACAACTTCAACACCGCTGACAATCTAGTGAATTTGGTACAATTCTTATACAACGGCTTCTCATTGTCACTCAACAAATTACCAAGTAAATCGGGGTTGGACGAAAACTTTTCAGCCATATCCTAAACCATTTCTTCTAAGTGATCTTCCACACTAACGTCTTCCCCATCAGTCTTGGAATGACTAAATGATTCTTTTTCGCCATGCCATATCCACCGTCTGTAAGTTGGGTCGAAACCTTTCTCAAACAACTGATCTTTCATTTTCCGAAAAGTCAGCACTGACATATTATGACACTTGTCGCTGTCTTTCATTTTCTTGGAATGTTTTTTGGCAACCTCTAAGAACATATTCACTCTGTTCTCATACTCATCACTTAATCTGTTTGAAACAATCCACTCTCGATCCATTTCAATCTAAACATTAAAAAAATGATAGTTATTATTGGAGACAATAAATAAAATTTCAATTTAAAAAATGTGTTCGTAGATGAGAATATTTGGAGACATTAAGATGAGAAAAGAATAACTCAGATGAGAGGAGATGAAGTCCTTAATCTAGCGTGGGAATAAGGAAGATTAGAAACCTAACTAAGCAGTCAAGGCCAAAACAGCCTAAAGTCCACTATAGGTCCTTAGTAATAGATGACGCCTAACTTCGAGGTCCCACCGAGGACCACTAGTCTTTAGGAAATCAAGAACCCGGAGGTCCCTAATATCTCAGGGAGACTAGATGGGCAACGACGTTCAGGCCGAAACGGTCTTCAACATCGAGGACCACTAATCTGTAGGAAATCAAGAACCCGGAGGTTCCTAAAATCTCAGGGAGACTAGATAGGCAACGACATTCAGGACATAACGGTCTTAAATGGTTTCCTCTCCTTAATGCGTCCGAAAATCCTAGGGGCCAACGTCTAATTGATTTTATTAAGGCTCTTTTATTAAGTGGTTTTTTTGGCTAAGGAAAGGGTGATGAAATCCCCCAACTCATCTCCTATATGTGAGTGCCCCCTAAGTGTTTTTCATACCTTAATCTAACAAACAACACACCAAACAAACACTCAGCTCACTCTTGTTATAATGCAAGTCTTACTAACTAATGTGTGTTTTCTAATGAATGATGAGTGAAAGATAGTACGTACCTTACGCCAGCAATCTACGATAGAAATCATAAATAAATAATAAATATGATGAATAACTTAGCAAATATTGTCTAATCTTTTGCTTTGGGTTATTAAAGGCCAAGTTGTTTAAGGGGGTTAATGAGTTAAACATAAAACTTTCTAAATAAAAGAATATCTTAAGCATAAATAAACATTTAACTAAATAAACATTTAACTAAATAAACATTTAACTAAATAAACATGTAACTAAATAAACATGTAACTATATTTTAATCTATAACTTTAAACATAAAAAGCTAGGCTCGGATATAAGATACAAGCAAGGCATAGCAAAAATTAAAAAACCAAAGATTTTCAATTAGGGTACCAATGTTATACCACTGTTACAAAGCAACCTACACAAATGAAACATCAACGAAAATTCCACATTTAGTATTAATCCACTACCAAATTAACAATTTCTAGTGAATTAATGCACTACCAAATTAACAATTTCTAGTAAATTACGAGTCCAAAAGACTTCGATCAAAAGCTTAACTAGTTCAAGCTAGCAGGAGACTCCATTTCTTTCAAGAACATACAAAATATCAACAAACTTAAGCGTAAATCACGAAAATACGAATATATTCAAGATTAAAACCAAAAAATCGAAATGTTGCATTCACCAACAATAAACGAGAGGAGAAGTTTACTAACATTGAAAAGAATCGTAACTACAAAAAAAAAACGAAAACAAACCAACAAAAACGAACTTAACACTTACATTGGTTAGGATGAGGAGGAAGACGGAGGAAGAAGGAGAAGAGGGCCGGAGACGGGGAGGAGAGCTTGGGACGTCGCTGCGGTGCCGGAGACGGTGCGGATCGGTAGGAGGTCGGTCACGGAGGTGAGTTCGGTCATGGGACGGCTAGGGTTTGGGTGGGTTTCGTCTGAAATGAATGACAGAAAATACATCTGTTCGATTTCTTTAAGACCTATAGACGTCGGATATTATAGATATTCGACGTCTATAGACGTCGGTCATCTAAAACAACCGACGTCTATAGGTCGACGTTTATACCCTATAGACGTCGGATTCATAGGGATTCTAACACCCGACATCTATAAGTCGACGTCTATAGAGTATAGACGTCGAAGGAAATCAGTATTCCAATAGCCGACGTCTATAGTTATCTTCGTCCAACTAGACGTCGGCTGTTATAACAGTCGACGTCTATTGGGCGACGAGTAAAGACTATTCTGCACTAGTGCATGGAGGTGCGAGTAGAAGAGTTGGTCTGAGAGCTTTGACTAGATGTCGTCATAGCTAAACAAAATAGTGAAGAAATTATAGTAGTTGTTTTTCAACAGATAGAGATCACAAAAAAATGAAAACCTAAAAATAGAAGTTATTTTGTTTTGTAAAGAACAGATGAAAACTAAAGATCGGAAGTATACGAAAGTTTGATAAAAACTCAATACACGAAAGATTCAAGAAAAACGTACAAAAATTGTAAGATTCACAGGTTTTTCCAAGAAAACTAAAGAAAATGTCAATTATGACGAAGATCTGAGATACTTTTGGTAAAAGAAAACAAAAAATTACAAGAAACGAAAAGAATATGGATGGATTAGGCAGAATAACCATAAACTTACAAGTTTCTTTGGTGGAGAATGTTTTGATCTGTTGCGGCGAGAAAGGCTTTTATATGTAGGTAGAGATTAGCACAACCGTTGGATCTGGATGGATGATTGAGATGCAATTTTGGAAGCTTCGGTGGAGTTTGAATGTGAGTCGTTTGATTTAAAACGTGAGGTCTAGACTCTTCATGAGAAGCACGATCCATGTGTTAGGGTGAGAGTTAATCCTGACCGTGAAGATAAAACGACAAACGTCTCGGATTTAGCCAAGAAAGCACAATAAGATGCAAAATCCTGGCCGTTAGTTATGTTTAAACAAAAAAAGATTTTCTTTTAGGTGAGTGAGCTGGATTTCTTGATGTTTGTTGGTGATTGAGCCAAATTTGTTGGACTGAGGTGAATGGATGTTTTTGGTTTACGAAGAAAAGAGGAAAGAAAGAAAAAAAAGAGGAAGATGGATTGAGGACTTGAGTGGGAAAGAAAGGATCTGGTATTAACGTTTCCTAAGCTCTTGACACCATGTTTGTTAGCAATCTATGATTGAATCTACAGGTTCAGAATTATCTTTGGTGGAGAGAACCTGTGGCAGCGGAATGGATCGACGATCACCTCACGGAATCCTCTGGAGCACTGGTTGGTCTTCTACTCTCTTGGAGAAGAAGCACGAGTCCACAACCCAAGAGTCCACGGATTGGCTTGGTGGATGTGGAGGGACGAATGGGAGAGAGAGGGTGAGGTGGCGGCTAGGGTTTGGTGGGGCTAGGGTTTGCACACAAGAATTAGTCCATCCAATGGGAGGCCCCCCTCCTTATATAGATGGCCCCACCCTAAACCCTAATGCGCAGCCAATGAGGGTGCGCCACGTGTCAGTGCTTTGGGCAAACATCATCTTAATCCTCAGATTAATCCAATATCTCCCACTTGCACAATTGCACGTCAACAACACGTCATCTTCCTTTGTGTCCCTGACACATACGTATATATCCCCGATACATACAATCATAAGATGGCAATGTGTCACCTCTTCATGTGTCCCTGACACATATGTATACATCCCTGATATATACAACTATTTCTCTCTTCCAAGAATGCATCCACAATACGCAAGTCTCTAATCATGTATTCCTGATACAAGACCGTATGTGTCCCTGACACATGTACTCTTCGGATCATACGGACAAATGGGTCGTCCGACCGGTGATGCACCTGCAATTTAGGAGTCTCAAACTAGAAACCTTACTAGAAGGCCAGAATGACAACATCCCCAAAAAAATAACAATTAAGCAGTCAAATGCACATCACTGTTCCCCAGGTTTACTCAGAAACTCACTCGACATGAACGGTATCTCGATCCCTCGGAGAGAATACCTTCTTGTCCTCAAGGTACTTGCTACTGTATCCAATACAGTTGGGCCCAGCAAATACTTTTAGTGCAGTCGAGTCAAACCTTGCCCTTCGCCCCAGACCACCATTACACTCAGAGTTGACTCCTTTCCCGAAGATGCCTCTTTAGAGCGAATCTCTCATGGTCATAGATAACATCCCAAAGTAGCCACATCAACTCTTTGCTTCATGGTGTCGTCGAAGGTCACTGAGGGCAACTAAATGACAATCAAGTCTTGGACTCACACAGTGAAGGAGCAGGGATCCATCCTTTCACTTCCAAATGGTCGCTCAACACATGTTGTATGACAAACATGCTATGGTGGATCATACTATACACAACAATATGTCTGTCTCTCAACACCATACAAGTCTTAGTCCAGTCGCACCCCCTCTGCGCCTGACCCGAGCTTCATCATTGTCGTCTTAACACCATACAGGTGTCACATGGTGCCACATGTGATGCTCGCACTTGGCTTTTATAGGTCACATGAATTGTGGGAACATTCATGTCAATCCTCACCAACATAGAGGATCTCATCTTGATTCCTAATCAAGACAACTGTCCTATCATGAACTACTCTAGATCTATCATACAAGATCTCTTCATGATCAGTCTCACCTCTGCTCGCTATCAAAAGCGCCAGAGGCGAATGCTCGTGTGAGTAAGCATTCTTCAGCCTATTGATAGAATAATATTTTATGCTAGAACAACTACATCAACCAAACAGATATAGTTGAAAGGAAAAACACAATCACTCATAAAAGGAAGTTAGACATGCCAATACATCAAAGTCTGCGTAAGCCTAAGGACTTCACATGAGACACAAACGAGTCCTTAGCTATAGCTTTGGTAAAAGGGTCAGCTACCATAAGACTAGTAGATACATGTCTTAACACAACTTCCTTTCTCGCTATGTTGTCCTTCACAAAGTACTCCATGCTTGGGTTGGACTGGTATCGACTCACCATGCCCACAACATAACAAATGTCTGGCCTAGTACACATCATAGAGTACATGAGGCTTCCCACAACATTGGAGTATGGAACCTTGTCCATTTTGGCCTTCTCTTCAGGAGTCTCAGGATGCTTATCAAGGCTTAAGTGCAAACCCTTCTCAACAGGAGTGTCGATTGGTTTGCATTTGTCTATATGGTATTTCTTTAAGACGTTGTTAATATAAGTCTCTTGAGACAATCCCAGAAGTCTCTTGGACCTATCTCTAACAATCTTGACACCAAGGACGCAGCTAGCTTCACCCATGTCCTTCATATCAAACGTGGAGGACAACCACTCCTTAGTGGATTTCAGAAACTCTTTGCTATTGCCAGCCATGAGTATGTCATCAACATACAAGGTCAGAATGACAAATTTACCATTGGATCTCTTAACGTACACACAGTGATCTTCCTTAAGCATAGAGAACGCATTCTCTGATATAGCTTGATGGAAGCGAATGTTCCACTGTCTAGACGGTTGTTTTAAGCCATATAAGGACTTATTGAGCTTGCACACTTTACGCTCTTGTCCTTTGACTTCAAAACCTTGAGGTTGATCCATATAGATCTCCTCTTCAAGTTCTCCATTGAGAAAAGTTGTCTTTACATCCATTTGGTAAAGCTCTAAGTCCATCTGAGCTACAATAGCTAGTAGAAGGCGGATGGAGGCAAACCTAACCACGGGTGAAAAGGTTTCCTCAAAATCCACGCTTTCTCTTTGGGTGTAGCCTTTAGCTACCAGTCTAGCCTTGAATCTATCAATAGATCCATCCGCCTTCCTCTTAATCTTGAGGATCCACTTGGCCCCAATGGCCTTTCGGTTCGGCGGTAAGTCGACCAAGTCCCAGACTCGATTAACTTTCATCGACTCCAACTCTTCCTTTATAGCTTCTAACCACTCTTTAGCATTTGGACCTTCCAAAGCCTCTTTCAAGGTCTCCGGTTTTTGCTCATCGATTACTGTCATCCCGGATGATTCATAATCAATTTCTTCTTGAGCTATCATGAGGGCCTCTTCCTCTAAGCGAAACCGCCTGCGAGGAATGAGCCCGCGTTTGCTTCGACGCAGATGGATATCTGATGGCTCATCCTCCATGAGAGCTATTAGATCCTCAGCATTGCTGCTCCCACTAGGATCGACTGGTGGAACCTCATGTTCAACTTCCAGATCATGATCCCGTGGAGTGGCAATGTCCTCATCTTGTTGTTCAAAGAAGTCCACTAACTCTTTGATAGCTCCAGCAAGGGTTGGAAAATCATTTTCAAAGAATGTGGCATCCCTAGACTCCAGTTCCGTCCTTCTTTCATTCTCGTCTACCCCGATAAAAACATAACCTTTGGAGAAATCACTGTATTTTACAAAGATACACTTTTTCCCTCTAGGTCCTAGTTTTCCATATCGGTGACTAGTAGAATGAATGTATGCCGCACATCCCCAAGGACGCAGCAAACTAAAATCAGGCTTCCGTCCTGTCCATAACTCATATGGAGTTGAGGGAACCGATTTTGTTGGAACTCTATTGAGGATATAGGCAGCAGTCGTTAGAGCATCTCCCCAAAATGAAATTGGTAAGCTCGCATGCGCCATCATGGATCTAACCATGTCTAGCAACGTTCTATTCCTTCTCTCGGCAACACCATTTTGCTGAGGAGTATAAGGCATAGTGAGTTGTCTAGATATCCCCTTTTCATCACATAACTCCTTGAACATTATGGAGAGATACTCACCACCTCTATCCGTTCTAAGAGTTTTTATCTTATTATCCAACTGATTCTTAACTAAGCTCATGAATTTCTTAAAACATTTTAGAGCTTCTGACTTGTGAGAAATAAGATAAATATGACCATATCTAGTGAAGTCATCAATGAATGTGATGAAGTAACTTTGTCCATGTCTAGTACGCACATTCAAAGGTCCACAAATATCTGAGTGAATTAGTTCTAAAGGAGAAGTAGCCCTAATGGCTTTTCCGAACGGTTTTCAAGTTGCCTTTCCAGCTAGACAAGATTCACAGGTCGGCAATTTAAATTTGGAGCATTCTCCTAACACCCCCTCCTTTGCCAACCTGTTCATCCGGTCAACACCAATGTGACCTAGTCTAGCATGCCACATAACTGAATCATTATTCATGGAACTTTGGCTCATAAAGGCACTAGTATTATGATTGAAATCATAAAATGCGTCCAACACAATAAAAACCGTCAGAAAGAAAATCACGCCCATAATAAATGTTAGAAAGGTATAAACCCATATCATTGTTCTCAAAAACAACTTGAAAACCATGTCTCATCAAGACAACAACAAAAATAATATTTCGCCGTATAGCTGGTGCATACAACACGTCGTGAAGTAATAGGATCCGGCCACTTCGCAAAGCCACTTTGCATGTGCCAACTCCAAGAACTTCAATACTAGTGTTGTTTGCCATGTTTATTTGCCTCCCACTTGGAACACGGCGATATTCCACGAAGGCAGAATGATCCTTTGTTACGTGGTCCGTGGCACCTGAATCCACAATCCACACAGGAGAATGATCAGTGAGTATCACAGAACTAGTCATGTTACAATTCGAGGGATTACACACAGTAATTACCTTTTGCTCAGTGCACTCACGAGCAAAATGTCCAGTCTTTCGGCAGTTAAAACAAGTCACATTAGACTTATCTTTCCCAGCTCTGGATCCTCGAGGTCGTTTCTTGCAAGCTTTGTTTTCTGTTTTGTTTGCATTTGCACCCTTCTTGCCTTTAAAACCCTGAGCTCTATCTCTTTTGCGCTTAAAACCTGCACTCCTCCGAGGAGCGCCAGCCTCAGCACCAAACATTTCAGTTAGAGGGGCTTCCGCAAGCATGCGGTCCTCCTCCAGCTCTAGGTGTTTTGCGGCCTGGTCAAATGTCCTGATGTCATCAGCATGGGTCAGATGGACCTTCATATGCTCCCAACTCTTCGAAGGCGATGATCTGATGAGAGCAGACACTTGCTCCTCATCGGTCTTAGCATGACCAGCAGCGCTCAGCTCGCTAATCATGTTTGACATTGCGGTAATATGCTGCCTCATTGTGTGACCTTGGCACATTTTATACCCATCAAACATAAGCCCAAGCTGACGGGCCCTTGTGACGGAGGTCACTCCGTACTGAAACTTCACAGCTTCCCACAAGGCCTTTGCAGTTCGAAACTTTTCGAACCGCAGGAACAGATCGTCCCTCATTGAACTTAGAATTGTGATTCGAGCAATTCGGTCTTTCTTTTTCCATGCATTATAAACATCCAAGTTTCTGCGATGTTGCGCAGTATTCCCCTCCTCGGGGGGAGACATAGATTGGTTTATGTTTTCTAACATGTCCTGGTCCTCTAAGAGATACTCAATTTTACGATGCCATAGATCGTAATTTCTTTCATTGAGTTTATCTCCTCGAGTCAGATCAGCGACAATGCTTTTGGAAGCAGCCATAAAGAATCTAGGACAATCAAAATACATAGCGATACATGAGTTCTAGCATAAAATATAACGAGCTACAATAGTCATAAAAAATAAACTGACTTAATAGCTATAGCATTCAGACCAAAAGAAAACGTATAGCATTCGCTCAAATCCTCATGCAATAGTTAAGAAAGCCATTTTACTAATCTAGATATTGAGCTCCATCATGATTTAATGACCCAAAAAAACGTTTTAAATCATGGTAAATCAGCAAATAAGAAAGATATTTGCCCCCGGTTGCAAGGTGGTTCACACAAAACACTTCTACCTTGCAACTCCCACTAGGCATGCGAGTTCCCAAAAACGGTTTTCAAAAAAACAATCAACATCACACAGATATGATTACTACATTACTTCCATATCGAGCTAATGATCCCCATTAGGGATTTAGCCTCGTCGACGGGAACATGCATGAGTCTCATAGCAATAATATCGCAATAATAAAAATAAAGGAGCCCCTCGTCTCCTTCGGGCAATAAACAATCCACAATCCATAATTATTACAGTCCATAAATATTACAGCCATTGCGATAACTATTGCAAATGGAAATAAATGAATGAAATTACGCTCATCTCTCAATAAGGCAGTAAATAAAATCAGCAATCATTCATTCCGCATAGGCACAATCTTTCCATACGTTAGCACAATCCGACGTATGAAAAAAATACCATAAAGTGTGCACCTCATTCAAACAATAAGGAAGTAATGCATAAGGAAACAATGCATGAATGGGGCATGAAAATAGGCAATAAAAACGTGTTAGGTAATGACAACCAATCTCCACAATAATCATTCTCAAAACAGATTTTTTTTCTTCTTTCCCTCATCAATATAATCATGATAGCACAAAAATTTTCCTACTTTGATTTGGAAAGAAAAATCCGAAATTATATGGTGGAGAGCAACACATATTTTTGCATCAAAGGAAAGCATCCAAACATATTTTTAAGGCAATAAAATTCCAGCCCATAATATCTTCCAAAAAATTTCAGAATTAGCCAATCTTTCCATAATTAATATAAGCATGCAATCAACAACAATTATGCTACTTGTAATGGAAAGAAAAATTCGAAATTCTTTGGTGGAGAGCAACACATATTTTTGCATCAAAGGAAAGCATCCAAACATATTTTTAAGCAATAAAATTCCAGCCCATGATATCTTCCAAAAATTTCAGAATTAGCCAATCTTTCCATAATCAATATAAGCATGCAATCAACAATAATTATGCTACTTGTAATGGAAAGAAAAATTCGAAATTCTTTGGTGGATGGCATCACATATATTCACATTTGATGAAAAGGAAATATTTCAAATGAAATGCATGCAATCATTCCAAAAGAAATCCGAAAATCCTTAATGAGATTAACATATATGTGCATTCAATCATAAAGGAAATATTTCAAATGAAATGCATGCAATTATTCCAAAAGAAATCCGAAATATCCTTAATGAGATTAACATATATGTGCATTGAATCATAAAGGAAAATTTTCAAATGAAATGAATGCTCTCATTCCAAAAAATCCGAAATATACAATATGGTAACTCAATATTCATGTATGTGCATGATTTTGCAATCAACATCTAATCCTAGATGCATGCACATGCGATTAAAAATTACATATACATGAATAAGGCAACAAGCATCTAACCTTAGATGTATGTACAAGAGTTTAAAAAAAATGCACAATCAAATCATACCATCCGAAATGTATGATCACATTATATGATACTGCAATAATTAACTCTTGTAAATTATCATCATATTTCAAACAACATATATGCGCATATTATCAAGAACAAACCAACTCTAGCCGCAAGCTTTGGTTGAAAGAAATATGTGCAACAAACATAGATTAACATGTAGCCCTAGGTACATGTATTAAGTGAAATCTAAGCTATGCTCAAGAATGAAATAATGATGAAACTTGTAATACAATTCGCATGTAATGAAATGAATCAAGAAAAACATGCGCAAGGGTGAGAAAAATGCCATTAAACCCTAGGCGTATGATGAAGAGAAAAAACTACACATGTATGCAATTTCTCTCAAAAGCTACCGAAATTATTTCAACATATATGAAATAAGAAAGTGCTCAAAAAATTCGGAGGTGACCAAGATGGCTCTGGTACCAATGTTAGCAATCTACGATTGAATCTACAGGTTCAGAATTACCTTTGGTGGAGAGAACCTGTGGCAGCGGAATGGATCGACGATCACCTCACGGAATCCTCTGGAGCACCGGTCGGTCTTCTACTCTCTTGGAGAAGAAGCACAAGTCCACAACCCAAGAGTCCACTGATTGGCTTGGTGGATGTGGTGGGATGAATGGGAGAGAGAGGGAGAGGTGGCGGCTAGGGTTTGCACACAAGAATTAGTCCATCCAATGGGAGACTCCCTCCTTATATAGATGGCCCCAGCCTAAACCCTAATGCGCAACCAATGAGAGTGCACCACATGCCAGTGCTTTGGGCAAACATCATCTTAATCCTCAGATTAATCCAATAATGTTAGAATTGCAAAAGGAATGAAAACAAATAAAACCTTCTCAAAACTTGATTTCTTAAGTGTGTGAGGTGAATGTATTTATAGAGTTAAAATGTACTGAATACATTGAAGCTCGACTATACAAAATACTAAAACGACTAAGTCATACAATCATCTAGTAAGTTCTAGAGAGTCCTAATACAGTAGATGTAGTCACAATTTTATAATGTCCTAATATAATGGCTTAATACATTGGGCTAATGAGTTTGAGGTTGAATATCTTCGTCGGCCTGAGATGGGCCCAAGCCATGATCCTTAACAATGGGCAACGAAAAGTCAATCGAATTCAGGTTTAGTGAGGTCTCACGTTCAGGAAAAAAATTGTTGGATTATGCTTGACGTAAAGCTTCTTTGTGATAGAGCTATTTTTTCTTCTTTTATTTTCTTCTTTGAAGTCACACATGATATGTTTCCTATCGCATTGACCTAGGATACGTTTTTTGTTCAAGAGTTTGACTTTAACGCATTTGTATTTTCTTATTATTAGGTTGTGTATCATAAACTCATAAATCACATGTACTAGTAACAAAAACTCAATTAATATTGTTTTTTTTTTATAAAACTATTGGCAATTTTATTACAAATTTGATTTCTTAAGAAGAATTGACTAATGGAGTTAAACTTACCTAAAGAAGGAAAGAAACTCAAAAGCCTGACTAAAATGACAAAGCCAAAATAGGTGAAGTTGACGAGCTTCCTCCTAAGTGATTGACATCATATCATGCATATATTTGTGTCTTATATCCTTTACTCTTAGCCTAAACAATACTATGTATCATGTTTTATGTTTAAGTTTCAGGAATAAACAAGTTTGAGAAAAAGAGGTTATAAAAGGACTTAAAAGCAAGAAAAATGACTGAATTGCAGGACTTATGAACTGAGATGCAAAAGAGAAAGACCCGGATGTAAACTAAAAGAATCAATGAGCAAACCTAGAAGCTCCACACCATCATGAGGAGTATTTTGGTAATTAGATCCGGGCCCAAACATCCGTAACCAAATCGGGTTCATAAAACATCAAGAAATCAAGCCAGAAATGAACCACAAATATCCAGACTCGATCCAAGACATCTGGACTTCCAATTGGCTGTCCCCGACCGCCAATTGGTGGTCCAAATGTGTCCAAAGTTTTCACGGTTTAGTCAGGTCGTTGATTAAGTTGTTTTATGTCCATATATATTATGCTTTTAGTCCCATACCGGGGGATTGTCCCCGATTGCCTTTTTCTATGACTACAAATAAAACTCTTCCTTCTCCTTTGTATACTACCCATTGCTTGGTGGCATTCTCTCTACTTAGAGTAAACCTTGGAGCAAAACGTAAGATGGAGAAGAATGTTACATGTAATGTGAGTCATGTAAATAAAATAATTCTTCATAGTTTGTTTTAATGTTCTCATCTCTTTTCAATTCTTTCATGCATAGTTTAATTCCATTCTTTTTTAATGAGTAGTGAGTAGTTCCATTCCCATTTGGGGTGTACGTAATGTAGAATATGTGATAGTGATGGATTCATTTATATATGTCATTTCATATGCTTAATATAGATCTATACTTGTAGCATGCTTAAACTTGTATTACATGAGATAATGTCCACACTCGATACTTATGTCATGCTAGCTTTAGAGTTTATCTTGTTGCTTGTTATGATTTGATGGGAATGACTTGTTATGTATGGATCCATGTTTGGTGCACATTTATACATGAATGATTTAGGTTGTATGTAGGATGATTGATGCTTTAATGGCCACACTAGGTACTTATTGCATGCTTGAGAATCTAAAATCAACTTCAACTTTATGTGAGATATGCATGTTCATGGTGTACCATGTACTGTTGTGTATCCCACACTTAGATTCTATACTAGCTTCTACTTGTATGCCACACAAACTACACTTGTTCCTAATTGAAAAGAGGACCCACTCACACACATGCCTACACACCTCCACTCCATGGGTTTAGTTTTATTTTTTTCTCATTCTTAGTTTAGTGTAGTGTAATCAAACTCCTTCTCCCATCTTGTTTCCCACTCGCGTTCGAACTAACCAAAGTTGACACACCTCCCTGTGGATCGACCCATATTTGCGACCGCTTCAACGCGGCCACACACTTGCCGGGGAAGTGCTTTGTCCAGACTTTGGTTTGACGATTCGAGCGGGTTTAATTTTTAGTTTTTAGTTTTGGTTTGTTTTAGGGATCCTAAGGATCAAGGGGAGGCAACTGGAGAAATTGGAGGAAGCAGGACACTGAAGTGACCGCCAATTACCGGTCCTGGACCGCCAACTGGCGGCCTGGTGAGCTTCGTTTGCCCTAGTTTTTGTTCTGGTTGTTTCTTTGTTCATTATAGTTGTCTGGGAGTTCAATGTTACATGTTTTAACCTGTCGTTAGCTCCCAGATCAATCAATTCCCCTTTTAAGACAACTTCGACCATAAAACTCAAAACAAAAGATTAGATTGATTGCCATCTAGGTAATGCATCATTTGTAGATCTTGCACGCACTCATCTTTCTTCTCTTTACACACTAGTGCAGAATATGGCATACTTGTTGGCCCATAGACGTCGGCTGCATCAACAGACGATGTCTATAGTTATAGACATCGGCTGTTGATACAGCCGACCTCTATTGTGTGCCATAGACGGGTATAGACGTTGGCTATTGATACCGTCGACGTCTATTGTGTCAAATAGACGTTGGTTCGTTAAATTCCCATTGAAACCGATGTGTATATCTCGACGTCTAGGGGTATAGACGTCAGTTAGATTATACAACCGACGTTTATAGGTCTTTAAGTCGCGAAACCCCCCTTCATTTTTGATCTTTCATCCCGACAAAAACTAGACCAAACCCTAAATGTTCTTCAATCGACCGACCCAACCACACCTCCACGACTTCTGCAACCACCCACGATCTCCTCCGCCGCTACAGCCATCCGCAATCTCCTTCGCTGCGACCTCGACAGCCGCCGTGAGCTCCCCTACCTTGTGGTGAATCTCTCGACGATTTTTACGTTCTTTAGTTTTGTTTGTGGGTTAGCTTAGATTTTGATTTGCATTTCATTGCCATCTCTAACTTTAGATCCATCTCGTTTCAGCGAAGAAACGTTTCCGTCGAGAAACCCAACTCCGATTCTGGTAAAGATGCTTACATTTAGGGTTCTGGTTTAGGTTTTGATGTGTTTGGAATCGTGGATTGTGGTTAAAGATTCGATTTGTATGTGATTTTAATCTCTTGTGATGCGAATGCTGGAGAGTTGGTGTTGTTTGTGGTCAAATTATTGTTTGTTTAGATTAGTTTTTAAGCTTTTAACAAACTCAATCTCAGATTATGTTTTCTGAAGTTGTAGGACAGCAGATTTAAGTTCCTAATTCAGTTTGAGGTTAATTTGTCCTAAATTTTTTTTCTAAGATGTTGTTGTTGGGATAGTGATTCTATAAGATGAGACTTTCTTATGACAAAAATGAATATTCAACTCATCTAAGTGTAATTAGAAGAGCATAAATATTCATTTATGGATTGGTCGTATCATTGGGATTTTAGGTTTTTATTGAAAATTTGGTTTGGTTGTGTGAGATGGAATGGGGCTTTCAGATGTGTTGGGAGTTGGAATGGGAATTATAAGGTAGTGGAAGTTTAGTCTAGTTTTATTAAATTGTGATGTTATACATTTTTCTTGTTAATCCGGGGATTTGAAAATTTTTACATAGTAAATATAGGGAAGGTTCTGCCAAAATTTCAAAAAAAAATATAATCCACATTGTTATTAATAACATGATATTTTCTGTTTAACATGTTTTTCCGTCTTAAAATTATAATCCAAGTAATTGTATTAAAATTATAACTTAGATTTTATATCAAAAGACTATAACTTAGATCATGTAAAAAACTTATGTTTAGTTTAGTGAGTTCATACATTTATTTATGTTTATTAATGTTTAGCTTAGTTAAATGTTTATTTATGCTGAAAACAACTTATTGTGTTTAGTTAATTGTTTATTTTTGTTTAGTTTCTAATAACTCATTATATTTTATTTTGTAATAAGCTTCTAATTATATATATAACAAGGCTCATTGGATGCTTGTCGTTGTATGCCCCGCGACTAATTCGGCATGTTGGATTGATCTGTTGGGGTCGAATAAATCAAGAGACTCCATAAAGTAACTTCTAAATCTGTATGTTCGTTTTAGTCATCGTATTTGAAATTCGTAGATTTTTATTAGTATTATTGAATGAAGGTTTTCAATAACTTGTGCTACTCAGGATAATGAAGGTTTACAAAGCTTTAGGTGGCAAGAGAACAACCACAAAAGCGGGAGTAACATGGCATGGAATGGGAGTAAGTTCTTTCTCTAATTTTTGTTAATTAACTTTTTTTGCAAAGCAAAAGGGAGGCGCAGCCTCGAATTTTATTGATTTGTGTAAACGGACTTACATACAAACCAACCCAACAAACACACAACCAAGGCATTAGGAACTTGATGGGTACAAGCTCAGATTCGAATCTAGCACACTTCTATCACAAGTTCCACCGTCTACGACAATGAATTACAGGATGCCCCGCATTGCTTAGCTATTACATAATTTAAATCTACACCAACGAAAGAGACCCATTGCTACCTCCATGTTGTCGCAAATGTCACCCTCTCATGCTCGTCTCCCTTTCCTTCCAGCATACCCAGCCCTTTTATCCGAATCACATCCCTCACTTGCTGAATAATGGACTCCACTCGTCGTTCCTCACCCTCCATACATCGCCTATTCCGTTCAGCCCAGCACTCGAACACCACAGCTCCCAAAGCTTCTTCAGCGTTAGTGCCCCATGCTTTGTAGGTGTACCCCATGTCTGAATCCTATAAATCTCCTCGAAAGTAGCTGCAACCATGTGACCCATATCTCCTCTGATCCTCCGGATTTCTTCCCAAACAATCTGTACGAATGGACACTCCAAAAACAAGTGCTTTAACTCCTCGTAGGCATTCTTACATAGTGCACACCTTGACACCATGCATAGCTTTAGCCCCCTCCGTCTCATCATATCATGAGTAGGTAGCTTCCCATACATTGTCCTCCATAATGTTAATGCATGCTTTGGGACAGCCCATTTGTGCCATACCATTGTCCCCCACCTCACGATGGGTCGGTCCAGCTTGACCCACTTCCATGTATCCCTCAAGGTAAGTGTGCTTCGAGAGGCACCCATCCATGAGAGCTCATCCTCCCCCCGGTCCACCTGGATGGTAGGCAATCAGGCCCAAAGTTGTGTGAGAGCTCGGGAGCGTAGTCGAGGCACTCTCCACCTACCATCTTCGTGGAAGTGGGACACGGTGATATCCTGTGGGACCCCTAGATCATACCTCATTCTCTCCCCCTCCGGCAAGGTTAGAAGTGGAGGGCCACACCAAGGATCCTCAAAGAACTTCACCCTCCGCCCATCACCTAGTCTGAAAATCATTTTCTCCCTCGCCGTATTCCGAACTCTCATGAGACCTCGCCACGCCCAAGAGCAATTTGCTGGAGGCCGCATTATCCATATAGTCTTCCTCCTTAGGTACCTACTCCGCAAGCAAGAGGCCCAAAGGGATGTATCATGTGATGCAATGATCCAAAATAAGCGTAGAAGGCCTGCATCATTCCAATCCACCAATCGACGCAAACCGAGGCCTCCTTCCCGCCTCGGAGTGCATATGTCCTGCCACGAGACAGCAGCCAACCGCTTCCTTCCCCCCCAAACAACATGCATCATCAATCTTTCCATTTCGTGAAGCACACTCCGTGGTACGAGGAGACCGAAATCCAATAAATACTAAAGGACGTAAGCACACTACGCACTAGCTCCACTCGCCCCGCCATGGAGAGGAGCTTGCCCTTCCAAGAGCTCAGCCTCCCCCGTACCTTGTCCAGGAGTGCTTCACAATGCATCTTCTCAAACCTTGATGAAAAAAGTGGCAACCAAAGATATGTCACCGGGAAGGTGCTCTGCTGCATTCGAAGATGGTTACAAATCCACTCCCCGTCCGGTGTGCTCCCTCCCAAGAATACTTGGCTCTTAGAGTTGTTTAGTTGCAGCCCCGAGTACCGTGAGAACTCATCCAACACCTCTTTCAGCGCGCGGGCATCAGCCTTTGTGGCACTCGTGAAAACCATTACGTCATGAGAAAACATCAAGTGCGAGACCGAGATCGAACCACATTTAACCGGTCGAAGCCCACCTCTCCTCTCCTCCCGACACATCAAACCCCCCAGCACTTCCATGTAAAGCACAAAGAGGTATGGAGCTAATGGGTCACCTTGTCGGAGACCATTGGAAGCCACGAAAGGTCTCGAATGGGCACCATTTACATTCATGACGAAGGAGGCCTTCACGCACTCCCCCACCAGATTCCTCCATTTGTCATTGAACCCGAGCCTACATAGCACCTCATCCAGAAATCTCCATGACACCGTGTCGTACGCCTTCCTCAAATCAATCTTGACAGCCATGCGTCGCAGCCTTTTTCAGAATGCAAGTTGTGACATAATTTATGAGCCAGCAAAACGTTGTCCCCAATCCGACGCCCTCGGATGAAAGCACTTTGGTTCTCACTAACAAGCTTGGGCAGCACCTCCTTCAACCTATTCACAAGAATCTTGGAGATATAGCGATACACCATATTGCATAAGGAAATTGGTCGGTAGTCATCAATCGTAGTTGGGCCTCTCTTCTTTGGAATCAATGTAATCGCCGTATAATTGACTTGCTTGAGGAGTTTACCCTCGTGAAATAAAGAAGCAACAGCCTTAAGAAGATCATTCTTAATAACCTCCCAAGCCACCTTGAAAAACATTGCATTAAAGTCGTCCGGTCCCGGTGCTTTGTCATTATTGGATTGCAACACCACGAATTCCAGCTCAGCCATGGTCACCGGACGTGTAAGCAGCCCAACCTCCATAGTTTCTAACTTAGGAAGATCAATATCATCCGCAATGTTACCCCCCTGCACATTAGAAGAAAATAACTTACCAAACCGGCGACGTATCGCCTCACGAATTTGATCCTCGTCCTCGATCGTCTCATCGCCTTCAACTATCCTACGCACTGTGTTGGTGGCTCTCCTCACCCTAAGAGAAGCATGGAAGAACCTCGAGTTAGAGTCACCTTCCCTCAACCATTTCACCCTAGATTTTTGTCGAACAATCGACTCCTCAATCCCCAATTGGTGGGATAGCTTATCCACCGCCTCGCTCTCCTTCCTTCTCAGTCCCTCCTCATCCGGAAGGCGCTCCATCTCCATTCGAATCTGCTGGAGCTCATTCCTTGCCTAAGTAAGACGCTCGGTAACATTTCCAAACACCTCATCACTCCACGTCTTAAGTGCCCTCTTAATAGCCTCCAACTTCCCCACCACCCGATACATTGGGGTACCTACAATATATGTCGACCACGCCTCCTTTACCACTCCCAAAAACTGGTCATGCCCAGCCCAAGTATTCACGAACCGGAACATCTTCTTCTTCCTCACACCATGAGGTTCGAGATCCACCATCAAGGGACAGTGGTCGCTGAGCTCTTTTCCATCCACATAACAAATTGCATCCGGGAAGCATTCGAACCACACGTGGGAGCAAAGAGCTCGATCAATCCGCGTCTCTATCCGTCCGGGCCCATGCGTCGAATTCGACCATGTGAAGTCGCCTCCTGCTGTTTGTACCTCAACCAAACTAGTTGTATCAATCCAATTGTTGAACTCTGCCATCGCCACCGCATTTAACCCACCACCTCCACGCTTCTCCCATACACTCCTAATACAATCGAAATCACCCAAGACCATCCATGCTACGTCAGCAGCAGGTTTGCACCCACGCAAGGCCTCCCAAAGTGTTCTTCTCGTAACATAGTTGTTATCCCCATACACAAAGGTAATCGCGACTTGCTGAACTGTGGCCCACACTATACCCTCCATGTGAACCAGCTGATCCGTCTCCCGGGTCTTCTGAAGTTGGTATTCCGAATCCTTCCATAATACAAGGATCCTCCCAGAATTTACCACCTCGCTATTCGACTCCCAATTCTCTTGCCATATAGATTTAACAAACCTTGGCAGCCTCTTCTTCTTTACTTTGTGCTCAATAATACAAGCCAAATCCACTCTCCCCCGGTGAATTTTATCTCGGATCATGTACGGGCGCCCCCGAGCATTTACACCACGTACATTCCAGCAAAGGCACTTCATGGATGTGAGGTTGGGGAGCGAACTCCCTTATTCCCTCGATTACTTTTCCTTTTCTTTGCCACGTCCACCACTCTCACGTGCCTGAATGGATAAGGCGGTGTAGCTTCCTCGAGGCTGAGCTGTGAGGGTCCCCTCCTGCGTTCTTGACTACCATTACTAGTCAGCAAATTACTCTCGCCCTCCCCTTCCATCGCAACAAGTAGGTGGAACGGATTTGGTGAGTGCGCCTCTTCTTCCATCCTCAAGACAACCCCATGCAGCCCATGCACCGTCGCCTTACGTGAATTACCTTCACACTCGTGTGCTTGCTCCCCCATAGGTTGCTGCAGTCCACCCTTGTGCAACCATCCACTCCGTATCTCCCCCTCTTCAAGCTGCAAGACACCACTCCTTTGCAACCCATTCAAACCCTCTAGCTCCCAACGTGAGTCACTCTTATTTGGTGCACCTACACCTACTTCCTCCACTAAGCTTTGCCCATATTCCATTTCCACACGTGACACCTTGCATGGAGAGGTCTTTTCGCTATTCTCAGCCCTACACAAACCTTCCTCCACTAAGCCTTTCTCTCTTTCCTCTTCTACACCCAACAAGGAATGTACTCCCCTTGAAGATGAGTCCTCTTTGCTATTCTCAGTAGCACACAAACCTTCCACTCCACCTATCTCAATTCCCATTGGCTTCTCTCCATTACCTCCACCTATCTCAGCTTCTATTGGTCCCCTCCCTTTTCCAGACTCCTTCCCATTGGTTCCTACCTCCCTAGGTTTATCTTTTGCAGCTCCACCCCAACGATTTCCTTCTTTGGTAGGGCTCTTGTTAGATACAACAAGGGAGCTTCCCATCTCTCTTCCAGAATTGAGCATACTCTCCTCACCCTCCTCCTTCTCATTTTGCACCAATATTTGTAATGGATAGTCGAAGTCACCACTTACCTCCACACACACTCGGGCGTAAGCTAACCGACACCCCGTTGCCGTGTTCTCATCCATGTACATCGGTGACCCTAACACACTTGCAATCGTGCCTAGGTGCTTCCTTGACCAGAACATCAGATCCAAGTTGGGGAACCTCACCCAAATGGGAATCGTGCAAACCTTGTCCAAGGTTTTAATGCCAGCCAACCATGGTTGGAGGATAAGTGGCGCCCACTCACAAACCATGGACCATTTTCAAGAGCAAAAATTCGATTGGTGTCTAGCGAGAATCTGAAAATCATCATATTGGACCCCCGTCGCACAATCTCTAACTCCCCCGAGATCCTCCACACCTTTACTAAATGCCTCTCAAGTGTGGGTAAATGGGGAGAGAACCCCACGAAATAATCCAACAACACCTTCTTCCAAGCACCACTAGCTTCCTCTTGCTCTTTACTTGAAATAGTAGCAACCCTAGATCTTCCCTCCCTAATAGTTGGTTCAACGAAATCTTAGGAGGTGCTGGGCGTGACCCTCTTCTCAAAGAGATCAGACCACTTGCGGGGCTGAGCAAACTCCCTAGGCTGCTCCGCATCCACAACTTTAGCTCCCTCACAGCCCATTTCGGCACTCCTTAGACTTGGAAACTCCTGCAAGTCGCTGAGGGCAGCACTAGCACTCAAGGATTCTCCCATAACAGGAAGGAGAACAACAAACCAGATCCAAAACACGGTTTAGGTTGAGAAATGGTGAAGAACTACCCTAGAAACCCAAGACTCTCCCATTGTACTATCTTTTTTTTGTTAATTAACTTAGGAACATATATTTTGAACATATATTTTTGTTAATTACATCGAAATTCACAAAATATATGTTCCTAATTAACTTAGGAACATATATTTTGCGAATTTTGATGTTTGTAGTACCGAAAGCAGACTGGAAATACGGAATGTGGTTATTACGTGATGAGATACATGGAGGAAATTCTCCAATTTGCAAATCAAGACTTATCCTTATCCAAGTTAATATAGATCGTTATTCAGTTGTATAGTTATAGTTTCAATATTTAGATATTAATATTTTTACTTGTATTTTGATAGGTCTTCCAAAAAAGTAGTGATCCCTTCTCACAACAAGAGCTCGATGATACTCGCGACTGATGGGCTTACTATTTCATCAGAAACATGTTGATGAACTAAGAGGTTCCCATGTCACTAACTTTTTTTGTAATTTAGTTAACAAGTTCACTTGTATTACAAACATACAATTTATGCCTTAATATAATCGCCTCACTTTTAGAATGAATGTCAAGTGTTTATGTATGAATTAATGCCAAGTGTGTTGTATGATTGTGTATGCTTGTATGTATGTGTTTGTGCATGTATGTATATGTGGATGAAAGTGTGTATGTATTTGTGAATGAATTTGGTGCAGGATGAGTGTGTTTGCTATGCAGTGTTTTGGTGCAGGCCTAATTGCTATTTATTTTTTTGTCCAGGTTTAGGAACAGACGTCGGTTGTTTGTATTAGGCAACGTCTATTCCTCTGAAAAAGGTATAGACGTCGGCTCTTATTTAAATCTTACGTCTATACCTAAAGAATAGACGTCAGATATATAGTACGACCAACATCTATTCTTTAGGTATAGATGTCAGATATATAGTACGACCGACATCTATTCTTTAGGTATAGACGTCAGATATATAGTACGACCGACATCTATTCTTTAGGTATAGACGTCGGATTTAAATAACAGCCGACGTCTATGCTTTAGGCATAAACGTTGGATTTTAAGAGACTGACGTCTATGTATAGACAACATACACATAGACGTCGGATGTGGGAATGCTTATATCCGACGTATATACTCCCGTACATCCGACGTATATTCCCTTTTCTGCAGTTGTGACATTCTTGTTGTTGCTTGCTGGCGTGAGGTACGTGCACTCATTCTCCCATTCATGCATGGTTAAAGCATGCATTAGTTAGTAAGGTGCATCGGGACAATAGTGAGGTGAGCGTTTGTTTGAAGAGTTGATTGCTAGATTAAAGCTCAAAACGCTACAAGGAGGGGCTGTCCCATACAAAATAAGGTGGGGCATTTCATCACCCTTTCCTTTGCCCCAAAATTCACTCTTCATCAAAGCTTTAATTCTAAAAGCAAGTAGACATTGGCCCTAGGACTCCGGCGCACTAGGAGAGTGATCGAGTTGAGACCGTCATGACCAGATTGGTGTCGCATGCCTTGTCGATAGTAGGAGGTATTGGATCTCCAGATCAGGTATCACTTACTGGGCATTGTGGTCTTCGTTGTTGGGAGGTAAGGCGTGTCGAGACTAATCATCTCGAAGTTAGGCGTCGTCTAGCCTAAGGACCCATAGCCATAAGTTGTTTGAGTCGTGCTTGCTAGATTAAGCTTGTACCTTCACCCACTACCCACGCTAGCTCTAAGGATTCTTCCTTTCTCATCTAAGTCTTCTCCTCCTCTATATTCTTCGTTATAGTCTCCTCCTCTGATTGCACCTTCTGTTGTGTCTTATTTTAGAGTCGAGTTGAACGTTTTAAGCGAGGTTGGGCTCGTTCTGGTGAGAGCACTCCACTTGAGAGAGTGCATTTTTCTGAGATGGACGGTCTTGGTGATCGGTCATCTCCGCCTCGTCCTCCATTGGAGTGTGAGGCTAAGTCTTCTTGTGGTGATGGGGGAGACTGGGTTCCATACATGGATTACCTCGGCCCTTTCCCACCACCACGTTGACCTCCTTCTCCTCCTCTGACTAGAGAGGAAGAATGATTCGGTCAGGATCGATTTCTTGGTGCACAACCACCTTTAGCTCGACAGGATCGGCTGATGACTTTGTGGGAGCGGACCCATCATGTTCGGGCCGCACAACCTTCTTGCATAGTTCTCCCGCCGGCTCGCGGGAACAACTATGTGTTAAAACCTCAATATGTGAGCATGCTTCCTACTTCTACTGCCAATAAGGAGGATCCGTATATTTTTATACGTGAATTCAAGAAGGTATGCTCCATGTTCAATCTTCAACAGTTTGACGAGGATTTAGTATCGTTGAGGATGATTTCTTTCGCGATGAAGGATAACACAAAGAAATGGATGTACAGCCTCCCGACGAGCTCTATTCGGTCTTTGGATGACTTTGTGACCGTCTTTTTGAAAAGATTTTTACCTCAAAGGAAAACTCAACAGATACGGCACCAGATACATCAAATGTATCAGACTGAGACCAAATCTTTTCATGTTTTCTTTGAGAGGTTCAATGACCTTCTCCAACAGATTGTCGCGATGAAGGATAACATAATGACTTTGAGAGCTATGGTAGATGTGCCAGATTATTTATGAAGGTCTCAACTATAGCACCCGCACATTGTTGGAGTTGATGTGTCAGGGTGATTTCCAATGAAACCCATCGATGAGGCATGAGACACCTTTGAATCAATGGCTGAACGAACCTATGAGTGGGACACCATGAGAGAGCCACTAGCCGCCAGCTCTTCTGGTCGAGCTGGATCATATCAAGTTGAGTCAACTATCGCGTATGAGGCAAAAATGATTGCTCTCATGCGTAGGATTGAGAGTTTAGAGTTGGACCGAGCTCCTGTAGCTCAGGTCGCTACTCCCGCGTGTAGTAGGTGTGGACTTACGGGACATAATGAGTTGGAATGTGCGTACACTAAAAGTGATACTGAGCATGGAAATGTTATGTATCAACAGAGACCCCGTGACGACTCGTACAGTCACTCCTACAACCCGGGATGGCGAAACCACCCTAACTTCTCTTGGGGGTCACAGTCAGAGGTCGCACGCTCAACCTCAAACTCCACCTTATCACCCTCCAGGCCCAACGACGACCTACCAACCCCTACATCAAAGGTCTTAGCACTATAAGTACCAACCTCCTCATGCCTCATTGTCGGGTTAATCTAACCAAACTCCACTAACCCAGCGGGTTGACCCGAAGGACCTCATTCTAGAACCAACCCTTCAAGCGTGCATCCAGAGCACACAAACCATGGTTACGATCAACAATAATTCGGTCAAAGCATGAACGTGAGAAGGGTCAGTTACCGAATCAACCCGAGGTGAATCCCTGGGGTACACAATCTCAATTGTGGGTGGTTCTTCAAGGTGAGGCGTGATATCTAGCTCGAGATGTAAGATAGGAGGAGCTCGCATGTACTGAATAACATGCACATCATTGCTCAACTCGCCGCCGTCCTCTTCATGATCGGGATCATCCATGATGTAAGCACTTAGATTTTCATGAATCAGGGGGTACTCTTGTTCTATTCATTCTTCCAAGTCCCGGATAAGATTAATTTCCATGGAGTCCTCGAAAGATGTCAGCTGCCTAGACATATTGAACACATGGAATGTCGCGGTCAAGTTCCCGAACGACAATTTCATGAGTCCAGTACGACAATTGATCAAGGCATTTGACGTCGCCAGAAAAGGCTACCCAAAAGCAATGGAATCTGAGAGTGGGTAGTCTTGATTGGTTCAGTCTCAAGGACGATGAAGTCAACAAGAAATATGAATTCGCCTACCTTGATTAGGACATCTTCAATGACCGCCAAGAGGACTTTGATCGAACGATCAAGCAACTGTAAAGTTGTTTTCGTAGGCTTGAGCTCGCCTAGGTTTAATCGTTGATACACAGAAGCTGGTAAGAGGTTAACCTACGACCCTAGATCTCGCAAGACATTGATAATGCGAGAGTACCTAATGATACATGAAATTATTGGACTACCTGGGTACTTCAATTTTACGTATCTTGGGTTCGAAATGATCGAGCTCACATTAGCCGCCAAAAAGGCTTTGCTAGGGACGATATTTTCCTCTTAGTCGTAAAGAGATCTTTTAGGAACTTTGCATAGGGATGTATTTGTTGAATCATGTCTAACAAAGGGATGTTCACATTCACTTTCTTGAATATCTCCAACATTTCTATTTCTTAGATAACCTACTAGGATAAGGAGCCTTTGGCACATAGGTTTTATGTGGTGCCGGAGAAGGAGGCGTTGGTGTAGTACTCACACCCTCGGCCTCTTTCTCACGATCATTCCCACAAAGGCTGCACATATGGATTTACTGGCAAGGAAACGTTGTTGTTGACCTGCTTCCCATTTCTCAGAGTCACAATGGCATTGACATGGTCCACAGATTCTTTGACGTAGTTCACTTGCCCCCCTGCGGTCTTGAACTTGTATTTTGCATGTTCGAGTGATGTTGACCACGGGGGTTAGCCACAAGTTGGCTCGGCAGAGTCCCTCTCTCTCTCTCATGTTCAAACTCTTCAAAAACTTGTTTAAACAGTTTATTAATTACCGCAAGTGCACGACCGCGACGAAGCGGTGGCAAGTACTGATCGATCCGCAGGGAGGTGAGTACCCTCTGGTTTGTCAAAAACCAAGTGGAGAATAAAAGGGAGAAATGATGTGATTATACTAAAGCTAACAACACTAAACTAGTAAGTAAGAAATATGAAAGAAAGCAATGAAAGATTGAGAATCAAGAAGAGAAGCCCCTAAGGCTTACTCCAAGTAGAGAGAATGCCACCAAGCAATGAGTGAATACAAAAGGAGGAGGAGTTCTATTTATAGCCATAGAAAAAGGTAATTGGGGACAATCCCCCGATGTGGGACTAATTAAACCTTCCTAGAATACACAAACACATAAGCCATGTCCTGGAGAAATCGGTCGGATTCGAAGACAAACTGACCGCCAATTGGCGGTCACTTTTCTCGAATCCGACCCATTTTTGGATATGTTTTTTATTTCTTCAATTCTTCACATAGGGTGCACTCGGATCGGTTATAGGAGTGTCGGCCCTAATATAATTGCCAAACTCCTCCTCATGATGGTGTGGAGTTTCTTCATTTGCTCATTGGTCCTTTGGGGTTACATTCGGATCCTTCTCCCTTGCATCTTAGTGCCCAAGTCTCACAACTCAGTCATTTTTCTTGCTTTTAGGCCATTTTATGCCTCTTCTCCTCAATCATGTTTATTCCTGAAACTCAAACAAAAAACTCGTTACGTAGCATTGTTTAGGTTCAAGATAATGGATATAAGACACAAATGAATGAATGAAATGATGTCAATCAAATACCCCAACACCTAACTTTTGCTAGTCCTGAGCAAAACAAAGAAAGAGAAAAATGAAAGAAAGGAAAAATTATTCGTTAAACAGGGAAATCCTAACTCACTTTTGTAGGAATCCCAGTTGCACAAAGCATGTGCAACAAGCTGTTAAACCTCCTTGTCGCCAAGGAGGAGGAGTGTTGTCTCCTGAGGGTTTTCAGCCGAGATACCCACAAAATCCGAACATAGATGCATTATTCAACCTAGCAACACGACTTGATGGACTCATTGGACACAACAATCCTATGGGCCGACTCTATATAGGTATTTAGTCCACACAGCTAGCCTAATGAACAATTCGTGCAAGTTAATTAAGGACTTAAGTGAAAGACTTGGACAACCTCAACATCCTCAAGTGATACAAAGTCTAAAGTCCATTAAGGTTCTTATTTGCATTACCTTTTTTTCTTCTTTTTGTTTCTTTTCTTTCTCTTTTTTTTCTTACTAGTTGGAGTGTAATTCTCGCAAGGTCAGGTTTCGTGCATCATTGTCCATGAGGACTTACAGTATCACGTACACCTTTCCCCACAACTCCATATAGGGCAATCCCTACCACCCGTGTAATGCGAGTTCGGTCGGTGCATCCCAAGTCAGATGACTAGAAAGCATCAGGCACAAAGTCCCCTCAGACCTAATTTCCCGAGTGATAGGAGCCATGCGAGAAAAGAGAACACCTAGTCACTTATTTCTTATCTACACATGAACCAAAACCCCCTACACTTAATGTATCACAACAAGATTTAAAGGGTCATTGACTACAACAATCTTCCTTATATTAACAGACACGAATTATTGACTCACTAGGTTCATGGTGAACTTCTTTAAATGTTTGAGCACTAAAACCCTATGATTACTTGCCCCCCGAGGGAAAACCGGGGTGCATCCTAACGACTCAATAAGACCTAAAGCTGGTATACAAGATATCCTAATGCATCAAGTTCAAGACAATTTTGGGAGCTTTCTTTTTACTTTGCCTCTCAACGGTTTTGCACATGCCAAACACACGCAAAACCCACAAAACATTTTCTTTCGCAAACACATGAAGATTTTGAAAGAAATGTAAATTTTTTAAAGCACAAGGCAGACAAAAGAAGACGAGTCACGCAAGGATCATGACAAGCAGATATATCGATATTAATTGCATCACACTAACATGACCCTAACAATACAAACAAAAGAAAACGAAAAATACTCGACTCCACGTATATACTAACGTAAAGCACCCCCCACACTTACTTCATGCATTGTCCTCAATGAATGTGAGTATGAAACTACATGGATTTATGCATGAGAAAGAAAAGATGTCAGCAACGTGAAGCACAATGTGAGTTTCATGGTCATGTTGATGGACATAACCCCGAATTCCCAAAAACCTGTGAGATACTTAAGAAGGGAGACAAATACGTCAAACAAATGTGGCCCAAATACACAAGGTTGGGGCCCACAACAATCATTGCTCACTGGTAGAGTCTTTTATTACTTTTCTTCTTCTTCTAAACAAGATATATACATCAACAATGATATTCTCATAATCATTTGGTCAAGGAACATCAAATGAGAACATAGAGTCTTGCAAGCCTGAGATTTGCAAAAATGTGCCCACAACATTGGTACTTTGAGGTGTCATGAGTGGTGAAAGGTCAAAGCTGAAAGGCTCGAACCCCTCATGATATTGGTTGGGTATAGGCAACAATGAGTGGATTTATGTTCCCTCACTAAGGTTTAGTTGCTCATCGAACAAAACCCTCAAACCAATAGGTGGGTGCATCAGAATGAGTTCCTCAGGCTCATTCGAGGGATGTTGCACACCTGCTTCACTAAGAATGGGGCTTCTCCCCAAGTCATCCAAGAAGGACCACCAAACCTCCTGTATATTATCATGCATAAGCTCGGTCGCATGTGGGTCCTTGTTGGAGTCAATATGAAGCTCAAAGGGCTCAATAGCACTGGACACGGGGTGACGACACCTTCTAGAATGGGCATATGCTGAGGTGTGGCCCCCTCACTAACGGTCTCAACTGAATCATACAACGAACACTCCCTTTGTACATTCATGTTTCATGCCAGCTCACTCTGCTGCATTGCAAAGACAGGCAATGAGTTTTCGCTGGGCCCACAAACATTCTCAATGGGTTGCATTAGTGTTAGGGGTGTTTGTTGATTTTACGGTGATTTCTCTAATTGGCGGATGAAATTGAGATTTAAAGGTTGGTCCATGGGCTCCTGTTGCCTACCAGAGTTGAACACATGAAACTTGGCACTCATGTTACCGAATAAGAGCTTCATGAGACCATTTCTACAATTAATTAAGGCATTGGAGGTTGCCAGAAATGGTCTACCCAAAATCAAAGGAATTTGAGAGTGGGTGTTCGCAACAGGGTTGGTATCGAGGACGACAAAATCTATTGGAAAGATAAAATCTCCAACTTTGAGAAGCACGTACTCAATAATCCCCTTTGGGACACGAATGGATCTATCCGCCAATTGGAGGGTGATCTTAGTTGGTTTCAATTCTCCCAAGTTCAACTATTGATAAATAGAAAATGGGAGGATGTTGACCGCTGATCCAAAATCAAGCAATACATTACTCATGCTAGTGTCCCCTATCGTACACTGAACAGTAGGACATCCAGGGTCCTTGTACTTTGTGTATGTGGGATTGGACAAAAGTGGGCTTACACTTGCAGCTAAGAATGATTTCTTAGGAACATTGGTCTTCCTCTTGGTTGCGCAAAGATCTTTTAACACTTTGGCATATTGAGATTATTTGTTGGATGACATCCAACAAGGGGATGTTAACCTTCACTTGCTTAAACACCTCTAATATCTTATCCATTATGTCACTCTGCTTTTTGGTTAACCTACTAGGATAGGGAGCTTTTGGCAAGTAGGTTTTCTGTGGTGCCTGAGAAGGAGGCATTGGTGTATTACCGTCAGCCTCTTCTTTACCACCATTCCCACTGAGGGGTTGCATAGATTGTGGTGGTTGCAAGGAAATGTGATTGTCAACCTGCTTTCCATTCCTTAAGGTTACAATGACATTGACATAGTGAATAAGTTCCTCCACATGGTTCACTTGCCGCCCCGAGGTACCAAACTTTCATTTTGCATTTGTTGCTGCTGGTACATGCGGGGGTTAGCCTCTGGCTCGTTAGGCAGAGTCCCTCTCTCTCTTTCATGTACAGACTGAGCCAATTGGCCCATCTGAAGCTCTAGAGATTTGATGGTCTCCTGATTTGAAGTGAGAACTTGACTTGTGGATGACGTAAAAAATTTCATTGAGTTTTCAAGTCCACGAGTCAAGGTCTCAAGCGAATTGAATCGGGTTTCCATATTGTTGGAATTTGGGAAACCCAATTGATTGGTGATTTGAGCTTGGGGTGGCTGATAAGATTGTGCATGCATGGGAGGTTTGTGTGGTTGGTTAGGTGGTCGAGAGAAGTTCGAAGGACCATCCAGGAAATTGTTTTGGTTCCATGAAAAGTTAGGGTGGTTCCTCTTTCCAGGAATATATGATGATGAGTATCAGTCATTCCTGGATCCATCATAGATGGCATTGACATGTTTCATCTCAGGAGGAATGGACACACACTTGCCTCCTACATGACCTATCCTACCACATGAGTGACAGGGAACTGGACCAGATGGAGATACATGTGACACACCTTGTTGGTTTTGGAGCTCAATCGAATCCATACGACGCATTAAGGCCGCCATGCGTGCCTCGGTGGCCGTAGTGGTATCGACAACAAATGTAGAATCCGATCTAGTTGAGTTTGCATTTGCGATCCTTCCTCCTATGCTAGATGTTCATGATGGTTCCCTCACAGTCTCCCACTCTATGGTATTCTCCGCGAGGTCTTATAGGAAAGTCCATGCCTGCCTTTCATCCTTTCCTAAGAACTCTACTTGACACATGAACTCAAGGAGCGTTCGGGATGAGATGTGAAGATCCTCGTAGACAATCTGACAAAGGTGTCACAACTCGATGCCATGGTGAGGGCATGAGGATAGTAGCTCCTTGAACCTCTCTCAGTATGCATGGAATGATTCAGTCTCATGTTGATAAAACGAATTGATTTCGTTCCTCAGTTTTTAAATCCGATGATTTGGAAAGTACTTCTTGAGGAATGCGGATTGAAACTCATCCCAAGTCCTAAAGGCATTTGCCTGGTTGTTGTACAACCACTTCTTTGCATCATCCTTCAGTGGAAAGGGGACAAGCCTTAGTTGTTGCAGTTTGAACATGGCACAGACCTCCTCAAATTCCCTGAGAATGATATAGGGGTCACCCTTCCCAGTGAAGTGAGGGAGCATGGATATAAATTGAGACTTAACCTCAAAGTGGTTCTTATTGGCCTCTGGCAATATGATGCAAGAAGGTAGAGCAGTACGACTCAGGTAGCATCAATCACGCAGAGAAATGGGAACACGAACAGGTGGAATGGGTGGATCCAGTAACTGCTCCTCCTCATGGTACTGAGCAGCCATGGGACACGGACCGTGTGTGACACGACAAGATGAAGGCGTCGAAAAATCGACTACAGACGTAGGATTGACGACACACCTCGTCAAATGGCCACTCTCATCTCGTGCCCACACAAACATGCACAAAGGTGCACACACACAAACCAGAACTTTTTTCGACAACTAAAATAGAATGTGCGTAGAGGAGAAGATGGGAGGACACTAAAGAGAGAATAACTCAGGAGAGACGGGAAGAAGTCCTTATGCTACGGTGGGTGGGTACAGGTAGAAGCACACAAGCAAACAAGGCTCAAACAACCTAAGGTCGCTATAGGTCCTTACAGCTAGACGACACCTAACTGCGAGGTCACGCGACCTCAACACGCCTCACCTCCCTACGACAAGGACCATAAAGCCTAGCAAGTGAGCCAAGATCTGGAGATCTCGTCTCTTCTACTATCGACAGAGTGGGCGACGCCGATCATGCCATGACGGTCGCGACTGGATCACTCTCTTAATGCGCCTGAGATCCTTAGGGCCAATGTCTACTTGATTTTAAAATTAGGCTCTTGATTAGTATGGTTTTTGGGGTGAAGGAAAGGGTGATGAAATTCCCCACCTTATCTTATATGGGACAACCCCTCCTTATTAGTGTTTTGGAGTCCTAATTTAGCAATCAACTCTCCAAACAAATGCTCAACTAACACTTGTTGCAATGCAATTTATACTAACTAATGCATGTTCATACGAAATGCATGAATAGGAGTAGGAAATGCGTACCTCACGGTAGCGCTCAACAACTGAAAGTAAAGCTAAAATAAAAGACAATCTACGGGTCTAAGTCAAGTAGATGACGCATGAACTAAACAAAAAAGAATGCCTAATCTTTTGCTTTGGGTTTTTGGATGCAAGCTGCTTAAAGGGAGATTGATTATTGATTTGGGGACAAACTAAAAGTCAGAACTTGCCAAATTGAGCCCAGACTTCTATATCAAATAAATAAACAAGCCAATGAAAGTAGAATGGAAAACGAGATTACCTGACCGATAATTGGCGGTCCAAAGGTCTACGTTCCTCTCCCAACTTCTCTAGCTACCTCCCTTTATCCCTAGAGCCTCCTGAAATAAAGAAAACTACAAAACAAAAATTAAATCCACTCGAATCGTCAAAACCAGAGTCTGGACTGGCACCTCCCGGCAATGGCCCCAAAAACTTGTTTGTTTGTTTTAAATTTAGACCGCAAGTGCACAACTGTTCGTGAAGACGGGACAAGTATGGGTTGTCCGCATGGAGGTGAGCAGCCTCTGGCTTGACCAAAATCAAGTGGAAAAAAGGGGAGAATATTTCTGGATATGCTAATCTAAGTTATGCTAAACTAGTAACAAGAAATGTAAAGGAAAACAACAACTAACGAAGCAAACTAAATCGAAAGAACCTAAAGTGGAAGTGAAAATAAGGAAGAGGGACCCTGAGGGGTGGAGTGAGTGTACACAAGCAAAGAGATAGTGAAGAATGCAATCATTAAGCACAAATGTAGGTTGTATTTTCATGTATAGGAAATGTCTAATGTTTATGTCAAAACCTATCATTCCCATTACTAACCTAGATGATTAACATTCACAAATACAAGTTGGTTATTTCAGAACCTAAACAAGCATGAGAGGTGTCTAATATTTGTGGCAAAACTCATCAAGTTACAAGTTCTATCCTAAACAAGCATCAGAGGTGTCTAATATTTGTGGCAAAACTCATCAAGTTACAAGTTCTATCCTAAACAAGCAAGCATACATTTATGTTTATCAACACATTTCATACAAATCATTCATTTCCATTCTCTTTTGCATGTATAAAACATCAACTCCACCCCCCAAAGGGGCTGGAACTACTCACTACCCATTACACTAATTATTATTCTAAGAAAGGAGAACATATTAACTAAGTCTACTAAGATTATTTAAATGAAATTAAACTAAGCATGCAATCAACATAAAAGAAGCACATAACAAAGAAACTTTTATTTATTCCACTCACAATACAAGTAGCATCTTCATACTTTAGCATTTGCTCCAAGGCTCACTTCAAGTAGGAAGTGTTGGCTTTTTGGCCTTAATCTATGTTTTGATGATTTAATTAACCTAATCTTAATTATGACCATGTAGAGTAGCACACATATTGCATTGCATATATATTGCTTTGTGCTAACCTCTACAGGTGATCAAGACTCAAGGAAGAAAGGAAATCAAGTCAAGAGATGTAATCAAGCTCATTTGATGACATGTATTTTATATTTCTTTGAGTCTTTAGGAACTTGTGTATATTGAGCATACTTGAACTAAAATCAACTTAAATAAATATTGAGCATATTTATTTCACTCACAATACAAGTAGCATCTTCATACTTTAGCATTTGCTCCAAGGCTCCACTTCAAGTAGGAAGAATAGCCACCAAGTATGTAATCATTATAATGGAAGGTGAAGAGTTCTATTTATAGTCATAGAAAAGGTAACCGGGCAATCCCCCGATATGGGACTAATACAACACCAGAAATAGATATAATCCTCCCTAATACATGATTTGCCCGAAGCGTGTTGAATCTGGAGCCAACCCGACCGCCAATCAACAGTCCCAGACCGCCAAATGGCGGTCTACAGAGTCCGGATCCGCTATGCATTTTGGTTGGGCATTGCTGGGTTGTTTTCTTCATGTTTGATGCACCAAAGGAAGTTGTTTGAGTTTAGGCCCGACCTGAATTGCCAAAATACTCCTCGTGATGGTGTGGAGTATTTTCTTTTGCTCATTGGTCATATGATCTGACATTCAGGTCCTTCTCTCTTGCATCTTAGTCCTCAAGTCTCACAACTCAGTTCTTTTTCATGCTTTTAGGTCCTTTTTTGCTTCTTCTCCTCAAACCTATTTATTCTTGAAACTCAAACATAAAACTCGTTACGTAGCATTGTTTAGGTTCAAGATAATCGATATAAGACACAAATGAATGCATGAAATGATGTCAGCAACACACTCCACCCCCTTAGGGGTTTCTCTTCTTGATTTCCAATCTTTCGTTGGTTTCTTTCGCATTTCTTACTTACTAGTTTAGTGTAGTTTAGTTTAGCATAACCAAATCTCTTTCCCCTTTTTTGTCACCTGATTTCTGACAAAGCAGTGGCTACTCACCTCCCCGTGGGCTGACCCGTACTTGCCAGCGCTTCATCGCGGTCGTGCACTGCGGTAATTAATAAAACGTTTAAACAAGTTTTTGGCACCGTTGTCGCGGAGGTGCTCAGTCCAGACTTTGGTTTGGACGATTCGAGTGGATTTAATTTTTTGTTTGTAGTTTTCTTTGTTTCAGGAGACTCTGAGGCTCAAGCGATGTTAGGAGGGGAGGTTTGGAGGAGAATAGAGCTACTTGGACCGCCAATCAGCGGTCTGATGAGCTTAAATTTGCTCCTTCTTTCTCTGGTTTATTTTTACATCTGATATAGTGGTATGGGGCTCAATTTGGCATGTTTTGGCTTATAGTTTGCCCCCAAACCAATAATCAATCCCTTTTTAATCAACTTGGACCTTAAAATCCAAAGCAAAAAATTAGGCATTCTTGTTTGTTTAGGTCATGCATCATATACTTAACTTAGGCACGTGATCAACTTGTTTGTCTTTTGTTTTAGCTTTACTTTCAGTTGTTGAGAGCCGACGTGAGGTACACATCTCCTACACTCATTCATGCATTTGGTATGACCATGCATTAGTTAGTAGGAATCACATTGAAACAAGTGTGAGTTGAGCACTTGTTTGGAGAGTTGATTGCTAGATTAGGACTCCAAAACACTAATAAGGAGGGGTTGTCCCATATAAGATAAGGTGGGGGATTTCATCACCCATTCTTTTCCCCCAAAAATCACACTAATAAAGAGCATAATTTTTTAATCAAGTAGACATTGGCCCCTAAGGATCTCGGGCGCATTGGGAGAGTGATCAGGTCACCACTGTCATGGCCCGATTGGTGTCGCCCACTATGTCGATAGTATGAGAGACGAGATCTCTGGATGTTGAGGCCGCGTGACCTCGCAGTTAGGCGTCGTCTAGCTGTAAGGATCTATAGCGACCTTTGGTTGTTTGACTAGTGTTTGCTTGTGTGCTTCTATCAGTACCTACCCGTCGTAGCATAAGGGCTTCTTCCCTTCTCTCCTGAGTCATTCCTTCTCATCTGAGTCTCCCCATAGTCTCGTCTCTGCACCCTTCTCATTTGTTTTTGTTCCATTTTTTTTGGTTCACGTGTGTGCACGTTTGTGCATACTCGTGTGGGCACAAGACGAGAGTGACTCTTTGACAAGGCACTTCGTTAATCCTGCCTCGGTAGTCGATTTCTATATGCCTTCCCCTTCTCGTGTCGCACATAGTCCGGGTTCCATGGCTGCTCTGTACCGCGAGGAGGAGCACTTGGTGGACCCACCTTTTCCTATTCCCATTTCTCTACGTGATCGATGCTACCCAAGCCGTACTGCTCTACCTTCGTGCATTGTATTACATAAGGCGAATGGGAACCACTTTGAGGTTAAGCCTTAGTTTATCCCCATGCTCCCTCACTTCACTGGGAAGTGTGACCCCTATATCTTTGTCTTGGAATTTTAAGAGGTTTGTGCAATGTTCAAGCTGCAACAACTTAGCACAGACTCCATCCACCATAGACTTGTCCCCTTTGTACTAAAGGATGATGCCAAGAAGTGGTTGTATAGAAACTAGGTGAATGCCTTTAGGACTTAGGATGAATTGCGATCTGCATTCCTACAGAAGTACTTCCCAAATCATCAGACTCAAAAACTGAGGAATGAAATCAATTCATTTTATCAGCATGAGACTGAATCATTCCATTCATACTTAGAGAGGTTCAAGGAGCTACTATCCTCATGCCCTCACCATGGCATCGAGTTGTGACACCTTTGTCAGATTGTCTACGAGGGTCTTCACATCCCATCCCGAACGCTCATTGAGTTCATGTATCAAGTAGAGTTCTTAGGAAGGGATGAAAGGGAGGCATGGGCTTTCCTAGAAGACCTCGCGCAGAAGACCATAGAGTGGGAGAGTGTGAGGGAACCATCACCAACATCTAGCATAGGAGGAAGGATCGCAAACGCTAACTCAACTAGATCGGATAATACATTTGTTGTCGATACCACTACGGCCACCGAGACACGCATGGCGGCCTTAATGCGCCGCATGGATTCGATTGAGCTCCAAAACCAGCAAGGTATGTCACATGTGTCTGCATCTGATCCAGTTCCCTGTTATCTATCTATGTGGTTGAATAGGTCATGTAGGAGGCGAGTGTGCGTCCATTCCTCCTGAGATGGAACAACTAAATGCCATCTATGATAGATCCACGAATGACCCATACTCATCATCATATACTCCTGGATAGAGGAACCACCCTAACTTTTCATGGAACCAAAACAATGTCCTGAGTGGTCCTTCAAACTTCTCTAGACCACCTAACACACCACACCAACCTCCCATGCATTCAAAATATTTTCAGCCACCCCAAGCCCAGATCACCAACCCACCGGGTTTCCCAAATTCTAAGAACATGGAAACCCGATTTAATTTACATGAGAACTTGACTAGTGGACTTAAGAACTCAATCAAAAACTTTAGGTCATCCACGAGTCAAGTTCTCACTACAAATCAGCAGACCATGAAATCTCTAGAGCTTCAGATGGGCCAATTGGCTCAGTCTGTACATGAGAGAGAGGGACTCTACCGAGCCAGCCCGAGGCTAACCCCCGCATGTACCTGCAACAACACATGTAAAATGAGATTTTGGTAACTCGGGGGTGGCAAGTGAACCATGTGGAGGAACTTGTTCACCATGTCAATGCCATTGTAACCTCAAAGAATGGAAAGCAGGTTGACAATCACATTTCCTTGCCACCACCACCATTTGTGCTGCCTATGCAGCCTCTCGGTGGGAATGATGGTGAATAAGAGGCTGAGGGTGAGGGCAATACACCAATGCCTTCATCTCAGGCATCGTAGAAAACCTACCTGCCAAAAGCTCCATATCCCAGTAGGTTAACCAAAAATCAGAGTGACACAATGGATAAGATATTAAAGGTCTTTAAGCAAGTGAAGGTTAAGATCCCGTTGTTGGATGTCATCCAACAAATACCTGAATATGCCAAAGTGTTGAAGGATCTCTGCACAACAATGAGGAAGACCAATGTTCCTAAGAAAACATTCTTAGCTGCGAATGTGAGCTCACTTTTGTCCAATCCCACGTACACAAAGTATAAGGACCCTGGTTGTCCCACTATTCTGTGTATGATAGAGGACACTAGCATGAGTAACATATTTCTTGATTTAGGATTAGCGGTCAACCTCCTCCCATTTTCTGTTTATCAACAGTTGAACTTGGGAGAACTGAAATCAACTAAGATTACCCTCCAATTGGCGGATAGATGCATTTGTGTCCTAAAGGGGATTATTGAGGACATTAGCATGAGTAACATATTTCTTGATTTAGGATTAGCGGTCAACCTCCTCCCATTTTCTGTTTATCAACAGTTGAACTTGGGAGAACTGAAATCAACTAAGATTACCCTCCAATTGGCGGATAGATGCATTTGTGTCCTAAAGGGGATTATTGTGGACATGCTCATCAAAGTTGTAGATTTTATATTTCCAGTAGATTTTGTCAGGCTGACGTTTCTTTTATTTGATTTTTGTTGCATAAAGGCTGACGTTGTAGGACATTTCTTTTATTTTTGTTATTTGTTTGATACTTGTAATTCAAACTCAAACCCTGCAGTTCATATTCAATCAAGCAATTCACAACATTCATATCTATCAAACAAATAATTAATTCTCACATACAATTAATTGCACAACATTCATATTCAGTCCAGCAATAACAACAATCATATCTATCAGTTGCACAACATTCATATCATGTGTGACATACAAATGCATCTACTTAATACTACAACATACAATGAACCTTTAGTTTTGACGTTTTCGTTTTTTCTCATAGGATCCTGGATCCATATTCCTTCATGATGATCATCTCGGGTAATTAAGTTGTCAACAGTCTGACGTTATCGAGCGATTTAAGTTCAGGTACTTGTGCAAACACGGGAAATTCTCCAATCTCATTAACATCTTTTTAGTCACGATTTGTTGTTTTCCTTCTAAAACTACCGACCATTCATTAGCATACGAGTCTATTACATAGAAAATATGTTTTGCTTGAGCTGCCAGAATATAAGGATCTTCCTTAAAACCTTTTTTTAAGGTTCATTAAAGTAAACCCCAACTCATCGACTTGAAGATCGTTCTTATTGTCCACCCACTTGCATTTAAATACCACAACACTGAATTTAGTAAAATTCAGCTCCCATATTTCTTCAATCTGACCATAATAAGACATATTGGCTTATATGGGATTTCTATCTTTCAAGCTAGACATGTGCAACGATTCAACTACCAAAGTGACCCCACTATTCTGCATTGTGCTTTTCTTGTCCTCCATTTTGGTATAGAAAGAAAAAAAATTGATATCATAGCCATTATAAGATGTACTATAGGATTTGGTCGATATATCAACCACTTCAATTTTTTCACAAACATTACGGTTGTACACAGTTTCGCTGAACCAATCAACAAAAGTCTGATTGTGAGCATTAATGACTTGTTGATCAATCCAATAAGCATGTTTTCCCTCACTATGGTCATGTGCTCATCCAAATAAGGTTGGATTTCATCAAAATTGCACAACACATAGAAATACGCTTTGAAGAGATTCTCACCTTTTGGATTTATTATCTTCGGGCCACGCGTACCTTTACTGTAAAGACGTGTGAGAGAGAGGGTGAGGGTGAGGGAGGTATGGAGTGGAGTGAGGTGAAGTATGGGTGGAGGTATGGTGAGGGTATGGCTTAGGTGTTAGGTTTTGTTTATAAAAACCAAAATCTCACCCCTTTTACTCTTTTGTTTGCCATTTCGTTTTCCACCCCAAAACTCACCCATCTTCTTCATTCCGGCGACCAGAGGACGAGGGAGCACGCCGGCGACGTGGTGAAGTTGACGCATGCGAAGAAGGAGCGTCGGGAACGGAGGAAAGAAGGAGAAGAAGCTAGAAGCGACGCCGGAGGAGGAGAAGCTCGCCGCACACGTCTTCTTCGCGGTGAAAGGTATGCCAAGTCTTCATAGTAACTCCCCAAGAGGTGTGGGAGTGTAGGGGGCGGCGTTGGTGCCGTTTCCCGGCGAGAAACCCGGCTGGACAGAGGTTGAAGACGCTCTGTTCGGTCGACCGATTGAGTGTTCGGTCGACCGAACGGCGTCTAGATGATGCCTGTCCAGAGGGAAAATGCATGTTCGGTCGACCGGTAGTTGGTCTCGGTCGACCGAGTTTAGTAGATATTTGCTTAATGCCCGAAAACGGTCGAACGACGTCTGTGTGACGGTCGACCGTTTATGCCAAATTTTAGCGGGAATATTTTATAAGGGTTATATTAGTCCGGTCGACCGGTGGTTGTTCGGTCGACCGATCCCAGTAGATAGGGTAGACAGACCTTCGGCCGACCGAGTGTGTGTCTCGGTCGACCGAACTGCGCAAAGTCGGTCAAGAGCGTTGACCATCTAAACGGTCGACCGCTCTGGATCCGGTCGACCGGACCGCGTGCAGTTTTCCTGTAGTGAAGTGCCTGTTGATCCCGTTGACCGAAAGAGTTTCGGTCGACCGAATGCAGTGGGCAGGATTCATGCAGTTTTCCTTATCGGTTGAACGGACCCTGGTTCGACCGACAGGATATATATGTATATAAAACGTATAGCGTAGACCTTCCAAACGGTCGACCGCTAGATTTGACCTTGTTCGACTGGTGGGTCGAATTATCTTTCCTTGGTGGATTTATCCACATACGTGACGTCGAGCAGAGGCGACTACCGGCTGCCGAGCCCACGGTCGATCACCGGACCTCGGAGCTACGGATTTCACCTACGACGAGAGCGTATCTTCTGTTGGACCCCTCGTGGATGCCGGTGCGGCAGAGGGATGCCTTCCATGCCTGTGTGGGTGGTAGATGCCTCCTTCCCTGGTGGGGGAAGGGGATACACTTTCCCTGTGGAGGAGAGCGGCGACCCCCTCGTGTGGGCCTGGATTGGCAGGGGGGATGCCTTCCATGCCCCTGTGTGCGGCTGGGAGATGAGAGCGGCGACCCCCCTCGTGTGGGCCTGGATTGGCAGGGTGGGGGATGCTTTCCATGCCCCTGTGTGCGGCTGGGAGATGGTCCGTGGTGGTTGGGGCATTCATTGGGCCCGAGGAGGATTGCATTGCATGAGCATTCTTGGCTTTTTCATCTGTATTTCTGTATATGTAGGAGATGTTGGCATACGGGGTTCCTTTCGGGAACTCAGGCAGATTTTATGTTTTATTTTCAGGGAGCAGGCAGTCCTAGGTTGGTGGTGACCGAGGGGAGTGCCTCCGGGATCGGGTCCTGTCTCTTTATCTTTTTGTAGAGGTAGTGATTACTGTAGTTATGTATTAGACTATTAATCGCTCTTTTGACACTCTGTATTATGACTTCCACGTGGAGATATTTTATATATATATTCTGTTGACTTTTCCAGTAACGTGCCCTTGTTGACGGTCGTATGTTTATGTCTTTATTATTGTTTAAATTTTCTGCTGTTTTCGGGTACGTTACATTTACCTTCAATCATATCTTCATGTCTGTTCTTAGGAAGTCCCATACTCTTAGTATGAGCCAAGTACTCATTACAAAACTTGATCAATTACCTCTTGAGCTATGTAACCTTCAACAATACTCGCATTTCGCCTTCATCGATTCTTACAATAATCTTTCAACTCACCCATATAACGCTCGAAACGTTACATCCATCTCAAAGATACTAGACCGAGTAGCTTAACTTCTCTAACCAGATGAATTACCAAATGAACCATTATGTCAAAAAAGTTGGCAGAAAGTACATCTCCAACTAACATATCGTAATAACTACTTCATTCTGTAACTTATCCAAATACTTTGGATCAATTACTTTGTTGCAAATATTGTTGAAGAAGAAACAAAATTTGAAAATAGCATGTCTAACGTGTTTCGGCAATATCATTCTAATAGCAACAAGTAACAACTATTGGATCAACACATGACAATCATGAGACTTCAAAGCAAGTAGTTGCAAATCTTTAATTGAAACAAGAATGCTAATATTTGAAGAATACCTACAACACTTTGACACCATGTAGACACTGACACAAAGCTAATTTCTACTTTCTGTCCAAAGTGTAACAAGTTGGTGGTAAATACTTACGAGTACTCTTACTCTCTGGTGCTAGTTTTGCTCGAATACCAAGTTCAACTAGATCAAGTGTGGCATTATATCCATTTTTAGTCTTACCCGCTATGTTAAGAAGAGTTCCTAACAAACTATCACAAATATTTTTTCCGACATGCATCAGATCAATACAATGTCTGACTTCTAAGGTCTCCCAATAATAATGGTTAAAAATGGATTTTGTTCTTCTTCCAACAACTCTAATCATTTCCGCGTTTGTAAGGATTGCTGAATTTGCATTGGATAAACTTCACCTGCTCAAGAACTTGGCTTACACTGATTTCTGCAGGAGGTTCTTTAAATTCCTACTTTCCGTTAATTGTCATTTTCATTTTACGAAACGGATGACTCGTAGGAATAAATTTGCGATGACCAAGATACATTGTCTTATTGCCATGCACAAGCTGCAAACAACTTGTGGTTTCTTCACAAATAGGACATGTTTTGTGCCCTTTCACAGAATAGTCAGACAAATTTTCATATGCAGGGAAGTCATTAATTGTGCAAAATATCATTGCACACATTGCAAATAATTATTGACGGTGGGCATCCCACACTTGCTTGCCATCAATCCACAATTTCTTCAAGTCGTCAATGAGGGGAGACAAATACACATCTATGTTATTGCTTGGTTGTTTTGGACCAGAAATCTTTAAAGACAATATCATGTATCTATGTTTCATGCTTAACCATGGAGGTAGATTGTATTTCACTAGTAGAACTGGTCACGAACTATGAAGGTTGTTCAAACTCCCATAAGGATTCATTCCATCAATAGACATACCAAGTCTTAGATTTCTGGATTCTTGACCGAACACTGGAAAATCTGAATCGATCTTCTTCCAATGCGGAGAATTTGCAGGATGATGAGGCATTTGATCATTCACTTTATTACGATATGCGTACCATGTCGGATTCTTTGAATCCGTAGGGCAGGCAAACACATATTTCAACCTTGGAATGATCGGAAGATACCACAACACCTTCGTAGGCGGACCTTGTACTGGTATATCACAACTCACATTTTTTTATACCTTCACACGTTACAAATCGGACAACAATGCAGATTTTCATATTCGGTCCTATATAATATGCAATCATTAGGGCATGGATGTATTTTCCTATTTAACTTGAGCAAGGCGATAAAACTGACATCACTCCAACCATACGAGCCTTTCAAGGTATATAATTGTATCACTGCAGACAATCTACTAAAATCGATGCAACCCGGATACAAAGGTTTTTCTTTGTTTGACAACAAATTACTAACTACTTGTGGTTTATCATCAAACTTTTCGGTAACATCTCGAATCATATCCTCTAACCGATCATCATCATTAACATCTTTCTGTGACGGACTATCACTTTCTATATGTATTTCATTCTCACCATATCATATTCAACGTGTAAAACCTTCATCAAAACCTTTTAAACATATGAGTCTTGATTTCTTTTACATCTCTTAAGATCATGTTAAGACACTTCCTACACTGATAGAAGACTTTTCCTTCGTTTCTAAAATGTGCATTCTTTTGTTTAAACTCTAGAAATTTATCAATTCCGTACTCGTACTAATCACTCAATCGACTAGCAAAAATCCAATTTTGATTCATTGTTATCTACACAACAACACAAACAATCGTGGATCGTGTGGGTTATGGGTCCACAATACTAATCACAATTTTATGCTAATTACCTACTTGTTTGAACTATCAAAGATATGCAGCGGAATTAAACTAACAAACAAGCAAGTAAAGACTAGAAATGCAAATCACGATGCACATGGGGGTTTTACAGAGGTTCGGCCACCGACTACGTCCTCTCTTGCAAGCTCCGCTCGACACTTCGAGCTCCGCTCACCACTTCACTATCCACTCCCCGTTCCGGGCCGGGAGAGAACGTCTTTTACAAAACAAGCACCGCGAACACCCTGCTTGCTTGACTTTCTTCTCTCACAATCCGAGAGGAACACTTCGGCTTTCACTGAAGTCCTTGCTTCTTCACAAACGAAAGCTTGAGTGGAATACACTCTCTCACTTGAGCACACTTAGCTTATGATGTGGAATTGATGCTAAGGTGTGGAAGTGTAGGCTTGGAGTGTTTGATTGGGGAAATTTGACTTTGGGAGTTTCTCTCTAATGTATAGGACAAGTAGTAGTGGGACAGTTGTGTTAAAATGTGTTTTACAACTCTTTATATAGGCATTTAGAGAGAATAGATCCGTTGGGGTTTATTGGGTGAGTGATGGTGTAAGATACACAAAACAGAAACTCGCAGGACCCAATTCTGAGTTAATTCGATCGACCGGATCAGTCTGAATGGTCGACCGTTTGGCAGTTTTGAACTCAGTTTGGTCGACCGGTTAGGTAACGATCGACCGCCCAACTCTACGACTTAGGTACACTTAAGTGATCGGTCGAACTCCGAAAAGGTTCGGTCGATCGATTTGCACCAGGCACTTTGGGGTTGACAAACAATGATCAATTCGGTCAACCGAGATAAGGTCTAGCGGTCGACCGATTTTGTCTAGGAGGTTCGGGTTTGTCAAGAGACAAATATTCGGTCGACCGAACAAGGTCCTCGGTCGACCGATACGTGAAATGTATTTGGGGTATATTTGGTTAATACGAATACGACCGTTGGGTATAATACGACAAAATAAACGGTCGGAAAAATAAGTTCATACGGTCGACCGAAAGGGCATATACGGTCGACCGAAACCAGGTAGTGAAAACACAAACTGGATAATTGATCACTCGGTCGACCAAACGGTCTGTTACGGTCGACCGAATGTGGGCAGACTGTTAAGGTTCAGGTTTAGTGTTTTCCGGTCTAAGTTTGGGTGATCTATTGAAGTCCAAATTATGTGAAATTTTGTGTGTGACTTCTATAAGGAACCTAGTATGTGTTGAAGTAATTTTTAGCTTAAGTATGCTCAATTTACACAAGTTCCTAAGACTCAAACAAAATACAAAATACATGTCTTCAAAAGAGCTTGGTTACATGTCTTGACTTGATTTTCCTTTCTTCCTTGAGTCTTGATCACCTGTAGAGGTTAGCACACAACAATATATGTGCAATGCCACATGTGTTCTACTGTACATGATCATAACTAAGATTAGGTTGATTAAATCATCAAAACATAGATTAAGGCCAAAAAGCCAACAGTACTTACGCAACATAAGGAGAGAGCGACTGTGACTTTTTCTTCTGAATTTCCTAGGTTTGCCGTTGGCAATGTAGGTGGCTTTAAGTCAACATATCTAAAGAAATAAAATAAATTAGCCAGCAAAATTAACAGTATAAAGCAAGTGCATGCTTACGCGGTTGTCGAGTCGATTCACTCTCACTACTACTTGTTTCCGTGGATATGAGTAATGTCTAACCCAACTGCAAATTACGAGTACCAAAATATTATTTTGGAGAAATTCTAAAGAAAAATCAATTTGGATCTCCAAATATATGAAGAAATTAGTTCGGAGCTCAAAAGAAAGGAAAGCAATCAATCCGGACGCGCAAAGGACAGCTAAATCATACCATAAACACACAGGAAAAATCCGGATTGATTCTGAGCCAGAAAGGCGGCGATTCTGCCGCACCTCATGAACAACATGCGGTGGAAACGCCGCATGGTCATCGATCCGTGCCCTCGGATTTCTTCGAGTCGTGTCATAACACATGTCCTTGCCTTATTCATACTTGGGTCCCTTGTATCGGCTATAAATAGCCCCGAGATTATGTTGTAAAAAAAGACTAGTTTTTATTCCATTCTTTAGGAATAAAATTCTGTTGGTTTATTTCGCGTTTTTAGTTTTCTTTCGTAGTTTCTCTAGGACTCCTCCTCCTTCCCTCCATCCATGAGTTTCTAACCCTCTCCGAAGGGTGGGGGTGACGGATTTAGGGTGACGAGAAGAAGAATGATGTTATTATTTTAATTTCTATTTTGATTACTTGAGTTTATGTTAAGTCATTTATCATGTAATGCTTTATAACTGATGTGATTTATTATAAGTTTTAGATTTCTCTAAACAAAACCCGATATCTAAACCCCCACCCGCTGGACTCTCATCCATATTTGCTTTATTCTTAGTTTGTTTTTGTTGTTCTTGCTTTAGAAAATTAAAAATCCAAAATCTCAAACCAACCTTATTTCTCTCTATTTTTTCCTTAATCGAAAATCCCAAAAAAATAACAATATCTCTCCCTCTTTGTGTTCGACCCGTACTTGCCACGTCTTCATTGACGTCGTGCACTTGCGGTATAAATGAAATTCTCATCAAGTTTTTGGCGCCATTGCCAGGGAGGCGACGAAGATTTTGTTTATTTTTGGTGATTTCGATTCTTTTCTGTTTATCGTGTGTGCGATCTAACTATTTGGGTTTGCGTTTCAGGAGACAACGGAGTGCGCGGCCAAATCTGGGCACAGTCGAAGCAAGAAGGGCGGCGAAATCGCCGCATCTAAAGAACAATCTGCGGCGGATCCGCCGCACGTCTGGAGCATCTGGGCTTCAATTTTTTCTGGGGTCGTCCACATCTCTGTGTCGACGCGTAGAGCAACTGGAAATTTTCGAGAGCGGGCGGTGAACCCGACTGAGCGTGCGTAGGTAACCTTTGTTGCCTTTTTCCTCGTAATTTCTATTTTCGGAAAATTTCCTTTTTGTAGAACTACACGTGTTAAGCTCAAATTCCATAATTGGCAATAATTCAACTCTGACCTAAAAATTGGCAAAATTAGAAAGACTTATTGCATGCATCATATAGTGTTTTGTTTGCATTATTCTTGCTAAATTCTTGCAATTTTTTTTTTGTTGAAGAGTGCTGGTGGCAAGGTACGTGCACGGTTTTTATCGATTGCATTTAAGCATATAATTTAGTTTGCATACAACCTTGCAATTGTCCCCCAACTAAAGACCAATGTTTGACTATCTTTGCTAGATTTAAGTTAAACTATCTTAAGGGCAACTCCGTAGGAAAAGATACGGTGGGGATTTCATCACCCTTCCGTGGCCCACAAATCAATCCTAAAGTGTCACCCAAACCTTAAAATTAAAATCAATTAGACATTGGCCCTTAAGGACTCAGACTCAATTAAGGAGAAGATTGGTTTGACTTGCTATGACTTGAAGCTGATCGAATTTAATTTGGTGTCTAGAAAGTGTTTTTGTGTTGACGTAAGTCTTCCAAGCGAAGTGGTTGTCTAATTGGCACCGACTCTGTCGGAAACGCCCCCACTAGCTATACTCTGCCTGGCCAATTTGGTTTGATTAGTGAGGGAGGTGAATCAAGCAAACCAATTCGACTCAACCAGTTAGGAGTCGTCTAGAATTAAGCGAAATTAGGTCTAGGATTGTTTGAACCGTGCTTGTTTAGGAAACTTCTGACCAACCCTCTTATCTATATTTTAGAGTTAAGTTTCCCTTCTCATCTGAGTCTTCTTTCTCTTCTCATCTCAATTCTCTAGATTAGGATTCCTTTCTCATCTTTCCCCCTTCTATTGTTTGTTTCCATTTTTGAAAGAAAAAAAAGCAATTGATTCTGGTAATTGAATTTGGAATTTAAATTTCAAATTTGAATTCAAAAATTGATTCAAACTGATGCACTCAGATTTGGGTTCGGGACTTGAGCAATCGACTCTCACGAGTTCATCTAGATTCCAGTCTAGAGCTTAGCCCCAATCCACCTGTTGCACCACCTCACCTAGATCCAATGGGTGAGAATGTAGTGGACCCGCCTATGACTCTGAGGGATCGGTGCTACCCAACGATGGCTGCTCAGCCATCGTGCATCGTTATGCCTATCATACCGGGTCGTGACTTCAAACTGAAGGCACAATACATGAGTATGTTGCCCAAGTTCACCTCTAAGAAAGACCCATATCTCTTCCTTAGAGAATTTGAGGAAATCTGATCCCTTATGCAATACCAGCATATCTCTGAGGAGGCAGTGCGTCTTAATTTCGTGCCTCTAGCACTGAAGGACGACGCTAAGAAATGGATATATAGTCTAGCCGAAAGATCTATTAGGAGTTGGGCCGAGTTTGTTCAAGTGTTCTTAAAGAAATATTTCCCCAACCATAAGACTATTAGGATTAGGAATGAAATTGTTACATTCGTTCAATCTGAGAGCGAGCTGTTCTATTCCTATTAAGAAAGATTTAAAAGTCTGTTGACCCAATGCCCTCATCATGGAATTCCAAGATGGCAATTGTGCCAAATTATTTATGAGGGATTGACACCTACATCTAGGGTTATGGTAGAATCTGTAAGACAAGGAGACTTCATGTCCAAAAATGAGAATGATGCTTGGACTTTTCTTTAGGATTTAGCCGAAAATAGTATGCAATGGGACAATGCTAGAGCACCGAATAACCCGAGTATTGGATCTAGAATAGCAAGTCAACCCAAACCAGGTGTCTTAGCTGTAGATGCTACTGTAGCTGCTGAAGTAAAAGTAGCTACCCTTATGCGTAGAATGGAAAGTCTAGAGCTAAAAACCCGACCCCTAGTGAATCAAACCTCTTCTATCCCTTACTCTAGATGTGGTCAAACTGGTCATATAATGGAGGATTGTGTGGACTTGGAACAAGTTAATGCCGCATTTAACCATCCTAGAAATGACCCATACGCATCAACCTATAACCCGGGTTGGCGCAATCATCTCAATCTTTCATGGAGCCAACAAGGTCAACCTCCTAGACAACAACCAAACCCGTATAACCAAAATAATACATCATCTGGGTTTAGTAACAATGGAGATTATGATGTTAGGTTGACAAGCTTGGAAAATTTGGTTAAGACTTTTATGCAAACAACCACCCAATCCTTCCAAAGGCTAGAAACACAAGTCAGCCAACTAGCACAAATAGTAGGTGAAAGAGAAAAGGGTCAGTTTCCATGTCAACGTGAGGTGAATCCAAGACCTAATAATCAATATCAGCCTTATCAATCACCTCTAAGAAGTAACAACCCTAGACCTGTTCAAATGGTTTATGAGGAGGGACCGTTCCAACAAATAAATGCAGTTGTATCATTACGGTCCGGAAAACAAGTTGATAACAATGTGGTAAATCCTAGGGCTCCTAATCAATCTAGCCGTCAAGCACCCACATGTGACTTGACCATTGAACCTGAAGTCCAATTTGAAAAGCCCAACCCACCTAGTCAACCTGACCCAATACCTCAACCTGAGCGAGTCTATATTCCTAAAGCCCCATTCCCCAATAGACTCAAGAAGATCTCAAGTGCACAAATGGAGAAAATCTTGGAACTATTTAAGCAAGTTAAGGTGAATATTCCACTCCTAGAGATGATTCAACAAATACCTGCTTCTGCTAAATTCTTAAAGGATCCGTGCACTAAGAAGAGAAAAACAAACGTACCAAAGAAGGCATTCTTAACTGCAAACATAAGCTCTATTATGTCCAACTCATCTCCTATAAAGTATAAGGACCCTGGGTGTCCCACAATTTCATGTGCGATAGGAGATACTTTTATCAACAAAGCCCTTCTAGACCTTGGTGCTAGTGTTAACTTACTCCCGTTCTCTGTCTATGAGAAACTAAACTTTGGTCCACTAAAACCCTCTAAGACAACCATTCAATTTGTTGATTGGTCTATTAAGAAACTAAGAGGTATAGTAGAGGATGTTTTGATTAAGGTTGGTGATTTCATTTACCCAGTGGATTTTGTCGTTCTAGACACTGAACCTGTTGTCAATCCTAAGAGACAAATCCCTGTAATACTAGGCACACCCTTTTTAGCCACTTCTGAAGCTTTGATAAATTGTCGAAATGGGCTCATGCAACTATCTTTTGGAAACTTAAAAGCTGAATTTAATATCTTTCATGTTGATAGTGAACCAGAAATAGTATGCAATCAAAGTGATGTTGTGATGAGATCGTGTATCTATAAGATTTCTGAATCAAATAAATCATCACAAAATCAAAAATAAAGTGAGAAAAAGGGGAGTAATTCATCTACCCAACCACCACCAGTCAAGCAAATAAGAGAACCAACACATGTGAGGGGTGTGGAATCTTTACCTCAGAACTCTCAGGGCAACATGGGGAACAATTCAACTGGATACATGCACCAACATGGTGACATTCAATCCAGTTCTGACTATGGTTGACTCTGAGCAAATTCAATCCCTCTACCGCAAGTTGATTCAGGTAATAAGTGCATTTGCTTTATCTTTGCATACATTGAGGACAATGCATGATTTAGGTGTGGCGGGGGGGGGGGGGGGGTGTTTATCTATCTATCTATATATTATGTTCGTTTTAAAAAAAAATAAAAAAAATTATTCAATGCTCAATGACATAGCTTAAGATTGAACTGCCAAAACCCGTGTACAAATTGCATTGAGTTTTTGTTCTTTATTATATAGTTCTACTTGTAGAAACTATGACATAAATCTAAGTTCCAAAGAAATAACCCATTACCCTTTAAGACATGTATGCACTTAGATTGGATGAATCAAATCTTTGAAGTGGTTGATAAAAAGCAGAGGTTGAGGAAAATATACCGGGAAGTGTGGACTTCTAATAGCAATTAAGCCTTGAGTAAAAAAAGGAATAAAAGTGAGGAAAGCACATTTTGCAAAATAATTACACAAACCCAAGCCTTCGAGTCACTGATCCGTAGGGGTATCTTAAAACCCGGTAACTTGAGTCTGCGAGCTCGGGATTATCGACCAAACTCGCTACACGAATGCAAAAAGGGTAAAAGTGTCAAAAAAAAGCAAATGTGTTGAATCACTTTAAGATACTCAAGGCCCAAAGTTAAAAGAATGATTCATGCCATGGTTGATCCGAATGATACCTCACCACCAGAGGAGGCGTGAAAAAATAATTTAAGTGATAACATGTGTAGAAGGGTTAGTGGTGTGAATATTGGAGGAATGAAGACCAAGTCAGATTTTTTATGAGTTAGATTTATATAATGAGCATGCAAGAATTCTAAGTGAGATGTATAAGGTTGAGGTGGAGATATTGAGAGTTATTAATGAAATGTTGAATTAAGACTTTGTGGGTGTGTCAACTGAAAACCCTCACGAGACAAAACTCGTCCTCCAAGGAAACTTAGGGGTTTAAAGGCTTGTTGCACATGCTAAGTGCAACCGTGATTCCTACGAAAGTGAGTTAGGATTTCCATGTTTTCATTTTTCTCATGTTTTGTTTTGCTAGGGACTAGAAAAATCTACGTGTGGGGGTATTTGATGCATTGCATAAATTGCATCATATGTCTTTCATTTAGATTAATTTTATATCAATAAACACTACGGTATGTGTTTAGTCTTATTTACAGAATACAAGGACCTAAATGCAAATTACCCCTATCCTGAGCATAAACGCGTGCAAGAGACTCATTTCTGTTATAAAGACCAACTTCAAGATTATCGGGTTTCAAATTGAAGTCCATCCGAGCATAAAAGCATTCAAAGACCTAATTCCAAAAAGGCCAAGGACTTAAGCACAAAAAGGCTAGGGACTTAATTGCAAAAAGCCAAGGACCCGACTGCAAATTACGAGTACCAAAATATTATTTTGGAGAAATTCTAAAGAAAAATCAATTTGGATCTCCAAATATATGAAGAAATTAATTCGGAGCTCAAAATAAAGGAAAGCAATCAATCAGGACGCGCAAAGGACAGCTAAATCATACCATAAACACACAGGAAAAATCCGGATTGATTCTGAGCCAGAAAGGCGGTGATTCCGCCGCACCTCATGAAAAACATGCGGCAGAAACGCCGCATGGTCATCGATCCGTGCCCTCGCATTTCTTCGAGTCGTGTCATAACACGTGTCCTTGCCTTATTCATACTTGGGTCCCTTGTATCGGCTATAAATCGCCCGAGATTATGTTGTAAAAAAAAGACTAGTTTTTATTCCATTCTTTAGCAATAAAATTCTGTTGGTTTATTTCGTGTTTTTGGTTTTCTTTCGTAGTTTCTCAAGGACTCCTCCTCCTTCCCTCCATCCATGAGTTTCTAACTCTCTCCGAAGGGTGGGGGTGACAGATTTAGGGTGACGAGAAGAAGAATGATGTTATTATTTTAATTTCTATTTTTATTACTTGAGTTTATGTTAAGTCATTTATCATGTAATGCTTTATAACTAATGTGATTTATTATATGTTTCAGATTTCTCTAAAAAAAACCGATATCTAAACCCCCCACCCGCTGGACTCTCATCCTTATTTTCTTTATTCTTAGTTTGTTTTTGTTGTTCTTGTTTTAGAAAATTAAAAATCCAAAATCTCAAACCAACCTTATTTCTCTCTCTTTCTTTCCTTAATCGAAAATCACAAAGAATAACAATATCTCTCCCTCCTTGTGTTTGACCCGTACTTGCCACATCTTCATTGACGCTGTCCACTTGCGGTATAAATAAAATTCTCATCAAGTTACATTATGCACATTATAATTTTGGTTTTTACGGGTCAATTGGTATCATAACTAAAATCAAGAGGGGCAATGATAATCTTTTGACATATCACATTTTCCGACACAAGTCATGTATAACCAACTAATATCTTTATCACTATATATAACGATAGCTTTTGATAATAATCAAATAATGCTCTCCTTATGTGAAAGATATAGGTCTCATTGTAGGATTTCGTGCCCTTATGTATTTGTATATTTACAATTTTAATACATGCATACATAATCGATTTGCATATTTTCAACAATTTCATGTACATCGGTTAATTAATTATAATAGGGTGGTTAGGGAGAGAGAAATTTTGCATTAATTAAAACATGGAGGGAGATGAGACCTATTTATAGGGTCACCCAACACCCATATCATGAGCTAACCACTAACCCATGAACTCTTGTTTTTCTCTCGCTAAAATCAATCACAAATTGACACATAATCATCTACATCCACATTTAACCATAATTGGAATAATTCTAATACATGATTAATACTAATTCCTTATTAATTCGGGCAAAACCGTATTCACCATTTTTGCCTTATACCAAATTTTGGATTTATATCCAACAAAATTTGATCTTTGAGGTTTTTAGCAAATTCATATATCATGTAATATATTATCATATGTAATGTGAACCATTACACCCCATAATACATACATCTCATATGAACTTATAAATGATTCTAACTTTGACATTTTCATGATACATTTATTTTTACGATTCACCACATATATACTATTTCACACGAAATTCGATATGAACATAAAATCAACCTTCTTGTTTCTCAATTTTCTGGTGTGACCTATTGGAGGATCTAAGTCAATTGCAACGATATTAAACACTTAATATCATAAACTAAAAGTGGTATCTAGCTACACATTATATTTACTCAATTAACATAGATGTCTTTGTTCACTCGAACTAAACATGATCCATTTAGTGATGTAATGACATAAGTTGTTTCCATCCCTTGCCCATGATATTAAGAATATTATACAAAGTAGAAATGTGTCACTTTTGTATTTTAAATTCATTTCTTGATCTCTTAACCTAATTATAAATATGTAACTTAACATGAGTCACATTGTGCACATTATAATTTCTCTTTATCAATGGGGCTAGTAATATCATCACTCAAGTAAAGAGGAAAAATGATAATATTTTGACGAACTAGCTTTTTCAGCATAAGTCATGTTTAACCAACTATTGCATTTATCACTATACTCATTGATAGCTTTAAACAATAATCAAATTGAACATTCCTCGTGAAAAGATTTAAGTCTCATATCTGAGGATCCAAGACACAGTAAAACATTAATGACACAAAACACAATTCTATAATGTTTTACTTGGTAGGTCTATTCAATATATAAAAGTAATATTTTCCTCTTTTATATACTCGTTTTTTAAAACAGTTGTAGAGCTACAATAATCGATGACTGATTGACATCATTTCATGCTTATACTTGTATCTTATATCCATTATCTTGCACCTAAGCAATGCTACGTGACGAGTTTTATGTTTGAATTTTAGAAATAAATAGGTTTGAAGAGATGAAGCATGTAAGGACCCAAAAGCAGGGAAAAATGACTTAATTAAGAGACCTAGGGACTAAGATGCAAGGGAGAAGGACCTGAACGTAAGACCGAAGGACGAAATGGCAAAACAAAAAACTCCACACCATCATGGGGAGTATTTTGGTGATTCTATTCGGGTCGGAGCTCCAACAAGTGAAGTAGATGCATCAAAGACCAACAAAGCCATCCAGAAAAGCCCAGAATAAAAGCCAGCGTCATCCAGACCATATAGACCGTCAATTGACGGTCTGTTTTGGCCCAAATACGCTAAGATTTTGGTGGGTCGCGTATTAGTGTGTATTTAGTCCATTTCTGGTATTTGTTTAGTCCCACATCGGGGGATTGTCCCAGATTGCCTTTTTCTTTAGCTATAAATAGAACTCTTCACCTTCTATTGTAAACTACACATTGCTTGGTGGTATTCTCTCTACTAAGGAGTAAGCCTTGAAGCAAAACTCAAGGTGGAGAAGAATGCTACCTTCAATGTGAGTCATTGTTAATAAAATAATTGTTCTTAGTTTCTTTTAATATTGTCTTGTCTTTTAATTCTTGCATGCTTCTTTAGTTTAATTTTCTTTTCAGCTTCCTTAATATTTCTTGTTTGCTTAGTTTAATTGTCTTTCATTAGAATGTTTCATTTTGTTAATGTAGTTAGTTTAATTATGAGTGAGTAGTTCCATCCCCTTTGGGGGTGGAGTAGAGGTATGTACATGTTGTGTAGGTGGTATGAATGCTAGATATAATTGTTGTGAGAGATATTAGTATGCTTTCTTGAATTAATAAGAACTTTACTTGATGGTTTCTGCTATAGTTAGGTACACTCCATGCTCGTTATGTTCTTAATAACAACCTTGCATTGTTCATATTAATCACCTAGGTTAATGTTGTAAATGATAGGTCTTGCCATGAGGTACTTCTTATGCATTAACAAACACTAACCACAATTGAGCTTATTGTATGCATTCACGACACTTATTTCAAGTGCACACACACTCCACCCCTTAGGGGTTTTCCATTCGTGAGTTTTATCTCCTTTCATTAGTTGCTTAGTTTAGTTTGTTTTGTCATTTGATTTCATGCTTTCTAGTTTCCTAGTTTAGATTAGTGTAGTTTAGTGTAATCAATCCTTCTCTCCTTTCTTTCCCACTCGCCTTCGCACAAACCAAAAGTCGACACACCTCCCTGTGGATCGACCCTTATTTGCCACCGCTCCAACGCAGTCGTGCACTTGTGGTTTAAATAAAACGAATCAATCAAGTTTTTGACCAGCACGATAATCTTATCTCGGTAATTAATGTTCCATGTTCATTACCATGATTGTGAATAACTTTTGATTTATGTAAACCAGTATCGTTTAGATCTCTACGGTTAAGGACCAAGAGTCTCTTTCTTAGCACTTCCAAAAGACAAATACATTAATTAAGGAACAAAATGTTTGCACATCCAATTCATAATATTTGACATATAAAAGTAAACTTTTAGAATGCATTCCCTTCAATCTCCCACTTGTTATAAAAGTTTTCTTTCACATACATTCTCAATGTATAAAACAATAATAACTAGGGTATCCTCTCTAATCACTCGTCAAGACAATCCACATGGTTCCTCATACCCATGGACTCGAAATGCATTTCGCCCTTGGCTTGGGATAATGATGTGAATGGATCAGTTGTGTTGTTGTTTGTGTCCACCTATAACAAATTTATTTTGCCTTTCTCGATGGAGTCATGTGAGACAAAGTACTTGTGATCCATGTACTTCACTTTGTGGTTTGATTTAGGATCCTTGATTTGCGAGATAGATGCACTGTTATCGCAAAATAGCTCTATCGGTCCCTCGCTCGAGGGAACTACTCCAAGGTCTTCAACGAACTTCTTAATCCACACACCTTCCTTTCTCGGTTCAGCGACAACCATAACTTCGGAAGTGATGGTTGAGTCGACCGTTGTGGTTTGCTTCCAACGACGTAAACTCACGACTCCACCATTCAGAAGGAAGACATATCCAAATTGCGATCTTCTATCGTCGGGATCACTCACGAAACTCGCATCCAAATAGCCCTCGGCTATTAGCTCCCTTTGTCCTCCCTAAACAAGAAACTTATCTTTGGTCTGGTTAAGGTACCTAAGAATATTCTTGACCACAGTCCAATGCTCAGGACCTACGTTGGATTGGTAACGACTTGTCACGCTTAGAGCATACGACACATCAGGTCTTGTGCAAGTCATCGTGTACATGATTGATCCTATTGCTGAAGCATAAGGAACATCGTTCATGTACTCCAAGTCTTTATGTTTTTCAGCACGCTGAGACTTCTTGAGTTGCACACCCATGCTCATTGGCACATTGCCCTTTTTTGAGTTGTTCATGTTGAACCTTTCCAAGACCTTATCAATGTATGTATGTTGACTTAGGCCAATGAGTCTATGAGACTATCTCTATATATCTTCATTCCCAAGATGTATTGAGTCTCACCCATGTCTTTCATTGAAAATGCAGATTTCAATGAACTTCTCGTTTGCTCAAGCAAAGGTATATGATATCCCATGAGGAGTATGTCATTGACACATAAGATCAAATACTCTATATGGCTCCCACTAACCTTCTTGTATATACAAGGCTCTTCCTTGCTTTGGAAGAAGTGAATCTTTTTGACTTCCTCGTCAAAGTGTTTGTTTCCAACCCCTTAATGCTTGCCTCAATCCATAAATGGACCGTTGAAGCTTGCATACTTTCTCGCTATTCTTTGAATCTTCAAAACCTTGAGGTTGTACCATGTACACATCCTTTTCCAAGTTCCCATTAAGGAGCACCATTTTTACATGCATTTGCCATATCTCATAATCATGAAATGCGGCAATAGCGAGCATAATCTGAATAGACTTGAACATGACAACCGGTGAAAAAGTTTCATCATCGTCAGTTCATTGAACTTGAGTGAAACCTTTTGCTAAAGGCATTGCTTTGTAGGTTATCACGTTCCCATCCATGTCCATCATCCTCTTGAAAACCAATTTAATTTGAATGATTTTCTTTCCTTGAGGAAGGTCAACCAAGTTCCACACTTGATTATCATACATGGATTCTATTTCGGATTCCATGGATTTAAACCAGAGTTTGGAGTCTTCCCATTCCATTGCTTCCTTAAAGGTCGAGGGATCATTGCTATCAAGTACCATGATTTCATGAAGTCCCAAATACATATCAGGTTTCTTCCTTTCCCTCGTTGATCTTCTAAGTTCTTTTGGTTCTACGTATACTTCCCGAACTTCTTCCACAATTTCTTGCAGAATTGGTTCGTGTTCGATTCTCGAACGTACACTAGGTAGGGATGATTGAGTTTCTCTCACAATTGCTTGCGAGGGTCTCTCACTCACGCTCCCACTAACCAAAGGAATCTCAACTGGGCCTTCATGATCTTTAATGTTTTCATTTATGTCATGATCTTGTAGAATATCTTGAGTTTCCTCCAGCATAATTCTACTCCCAATACTTTTTATTCTTTCCAAAAATTTATTTTCTAGAAATACGACATCCCTCTCTACAATCACTCGATTGGAGGTTTTATGCCAAAAGTAGTATCCTCTTGTCTCACGAGGATAACCTATAAAGAACCACTTATCCGCTTTTGGTTAAAGTTTGGTCGACATTAATCTCTTGACGTATGCCTCACAACCCCAAATCTTGAGAAAAATGAGCTTAGGTGTTTTACCACTCCACAACTCATAAGGCATTTTCTCTACAGATTTGGATGTAACATTATTTGTGTGTAACCACAACTTCTAATGCATAACTGCAAAAGTAAAGAGGCAATTCGCTTGACTCATCATTGATCAAACCATGTCGAGCAATGTCCTATTTCTCCTTTCGGAAACTCCATTACATTGAGGTGTTCCAAGCGGAGTGAGATGTGGTACAATACCACACTCCTTTGCGAACGAATCAAATTCGCTACTTAAATACTCTCCACGATCCGTTCGTAGAGACTTGATTTTGTTGTTGAGTTGGTTATGTACCTTCATTCTTGAATTCCTTGAACTTGTCAAAGGTTTCACTTTTGTTTCTCATTAGATAAATATAGCCATCACGACTATAGTCATCCGTGAATGTAACTCTTGCACTTGTACTCATTGGACAACATACATTGGATGTATCAAATCTAATAAGTTACTCGCTCTCGGACCTTTCGTCTTGAAGGGCCTCTTCATCATTTTGCCCATTAGACAAGGTTCGCGTGTCTCCAGTGATTTAAAATGATGTTGACCAAGAAGTTTAGCTTATTGCAATTTCTTGATGCGTTTTTCATTTATGTGACCAAGATGATATTGCCACAAGAGTGTATAATTCACGTGATTAGTTTTAAGAATTTTTTTATTAATATTTAAAATTTGTCTATTACTCAATTGAAGCAAATAAAGATCATTCCTTACGAATGAATTTGCAAAGAAAATTCCATTCTTCGATATAGATAAGCAAGAGTTTGAAATATTTATATTAAAATTATTCATATCTAAACATGATACAAAAATAATATTCTTGCTAATCGAAGACACATAATAGACGTTCTTTAAACATAAATTTAACTACTAGATAATTGAAGCTCCATGGAAGCTTATGCAATCACAGCAACGTTTGCACCATTTCCAACATTTAAAATCATCTCGTTCTTCACGAGTTCCTTCCTATCCTTTAGCAGCTGTACATTAGAAATTATGTGAGCACAGGATCCGATACAAATTACCCAATCATGGATAGATGTGGCCAAATTTATTTCAATAAGAAATATACCTTTAGCTGTTTTGGGCGTTTTCGCTCAATTACTTCGTTATCAAGATCGTCCTTGTGTAGGATCGTGTGGGTCTATGGGTCCACAATTGAGGCTAATTACCTACTTGTTTAAGCAATCAAGATAAGCACAGCGGAATTAAAAACAAACAAGCAAGTAAAGGAAGAAATAAGCAAACCACAATGAGACGGGTCGGTTTTTATAGAGGTTTGGCACCCCACCCAGGTCCTAGTCCTCTCTTGTAAGCTCCGCTCGACTCCGCGAGCCCCGCCTACGTCTTCACTAACCACTCCCCGTTCTGGGCCGGGAGAGAACGCCTTTTACAAAACAAACTCCGCGAACAACCTCGCGAGCTTGACTTTCTTCTCTCACAATCCGAGAGGAACACTTCGGGCTTTCACCGAAGTCCTTGCTTCTTGAACAAAGGTTGAGTGGAACAACACTCTCTAATTCTTGAGCACACTTGAGTAGGATTAAGGAATTGATCACTAAAGTGTGGAAATTGAGGTTTTGAGTGTTTGGGATTCTCTCTAAAGTTTGGGACAAGTTTGTAGTGGGAGAGTTGTGTTAAAATGTGTTTTACAACTCCTTATATAGGCATTAGAGAGAATAGAGCTGTTGGGACAAGATTTGATTCGGTTTTGTGCAAAACACACAAATCAGAAAATCGGGCTGCAAATCTGTCCAGAAACGGTCGACCGAACGCTTAGGTTCGTTAAGGATACGGTCGACCAAAATATGGATAGGTCGACTGAACACTTAAGTCTATTAAATAAACGGTCGACCGAACAGGGTTACCGGTCGACCGAATTTGCGTTTCGGTAGAGGGAAATTTGGATCGGTTGAACGAAATCGTATCGACTGATAGCAGGGAATTGTTGACAAGGTTAAACGGTCGACCGAACTGGGCAAATGGTTCGACCGTTTGGTAAAGTATATGGGGTGCATATAGTTTTAATACGAATACGACCGTTGGGTATATACGACAAGAATAACGGTCGGAACAGTAAGTTCAAACGGTCGACCGAAAGAGATGGTGCGGTCGACCGAAACTAGACAGGGAAACACAAACTGGATTACTTGATCATCCGGTCGACCGAACGGCATGTTGCGGTCGACCGAATGTGGGCAGACAGTTAGGGTTCAGGTTTAGTGTTTTCCGATCTAAGTTTTGGTGATCTATTGAAGTCTAAATTATGTGAAATCTCGTGTGTGACTTCTATGAGGAACCTAGTGTGTGTTTAAGTTGATTTTAGCTCAAGTATGCTCAAAATACACAAGTTCCTAAAGACTCAAACAAATACAAAAATATATGTCTTCAAATGAGCTTGATTACATGTCTTGACTTGATTTTCTTTCTTCCTTGAGTCTTGATCACCTATAGAGGTTAGCACAAAGCAATATATATGCAATGCAATGCAATATGTGTACTACTCTACATGATCAAAATTAAGATTAGGTTAATTAAATCATTAAAACATAGATTAAGGCCAAAAAGCCAACAATCTCCCCCTTTTTGATAATGACAACCTATATCTTAACTCTATCTAAATACATGGAATTTGTATATGTAAACTATGCATATTAATACTCCCCCTATGGATGTGCATAGTTTTTGTTCAATTTTATGCCAAATTCCAAGTTACCCCTTAATTATCTCTCCCCCTTTGACATCCATCAAAAACAAAAAATTTATGACTTTAAGCATAGAATTTGGATGTCTTGTAATGAAGTTGCTCCCCCTAAATTTTGCACTTCATTACACTAAGAAAAAATATAACATTTAAGCTCCCCCTATCAATAAGGCTAGATGAAAACTATGAATATGATTCAAGTTAATTTCATTTAAGTTTCAACTTAGGCCTTATTCTAACATCCATAAAATTTGACATTTATAATCAATGGATGTGATAAATGATTTGCAATGAATAAGGTTAATGATTTGCAATGAATTAAACATATAACCTAGACTAGAACCAATTTTATCGAAAAATTTAGAGGATAAGAAATTATACCAACTTGAAGCTTGAATTGGTTCCAATCTCATTTGGTGATGCAACCGGATTTGAATTTGACTCTTGAGCTCACCCAGTCACCACCGATTCCTTCCTCAAGCACCTACAAGTGTAGATTTCGGTACCCAAACAACTTTGGGTCCTTGAATGTTAGCTTTCGGAACCCAAACCAATTTGGTTTTAGGAGTCCACACACTTGAGGAAGTATGCTTTACAACTAAGTGCTTTCCATTTAAAGTTGTATAGGAAGCATGGTTTTTCAATTTGACATTAAATCCTAAACCATGTTTTTGCAAAGATTGAGTTTGACTTCCTAATAGCATGTTAAGCATCTTAGTTCCATTTGTGAACTTTTCTAGATCTTTTCTTAATTGCATATTGTAAGCATGAAGATCTAATTGTTCACAATCTATGAGTGTTGCTTTTAATTTATCAAGATTTGATGCATTGTTTTCTAGTTTAGCAACCACCTCATTCTTCTCATTCATCCATGTTTCAATTTGACTTTGGAGATCTTTGATTAGCTTTCTAGCATTCTTATTTTTATCACAAATGATCTCATATTGTTTTACTAAGTCATGAAATGCATTTTGAAGCTCAACATGTGTATAAGTTTCTTCATTAACACTAGAATGTGAGCTATCACTATAATATGACTTAGTTGAGCATGAATTACTAGAGCAAGAGTTAGATTCTACCTCACTTTGATCTTCAATAGCCATGAATCATGAGTGAGCCACTTCTCTTCTACTTTGCAAGGAAGAGGACGATGAAGATGGTGATGAAGAATCATCCCATGTAGCCTTGTGTGCTTCCTCCTTCCTTTCTATTCTCTTGCTCTTCTCCTTTTCTCTTCTCCTCTCCCTTCTCTCCTTTTTCTTCTCCCCTTCTTTTCTCTCATTTTCACTCTCCTCCTTCTCCTTTTCTTTTTCTCTCTTTTCACTTCTTCTACCTCTTCTTTCATTCTTTTCTCCCTTATCATTCTTGAGGTATTTGAAGAAGTCTTTTGCTAGGACTTCAATGTCCTCATCTTCTACACTCCTCCTTGGTTGGTCAATATTTGCATGTAATCCCAAGGTGAATTTGTTCTTGGATGCTTCCTTCTCCTTCCGATGGTCAATTTAGAGTTCATATGCCATGAGATTTCAGACGAGTTCCTCCATCTTTAATTTTGAAAGGTCGTGCGCCTCTTCAATTGCGACGACTTTATCTTCCCAATCGATGCTAAGTGACCGGAGGAACTTCCTTGTCATCTCTCCTTCATTGATTTTTCTTCCAAGAACCAAAAGAGAGTTAGTGATATCGGTGAAGCGAGTGTTCATTTCGCTTATGTTTTCACCGATTTGCATAGAAAAAATCTCATATTTATGCATGAGGAGACTAATGCGAGTTTCCTTAGTTTTGCTATCACCCTCATGATGCATTTGCATTCTCTGCCAAATCTCATATGCACTAACACACCCTCTAATCCTATTATATTCACCCTCATATAGCCCACAATATAGAATATTCATGATTTTTGAGTTCATCTCAATTTCTTTCATTTTGGGCCTAGTAAGTGAATCTAATTCATCTTCATTTGGGGGTGTGTAAGGATTTTGGAGAAACATCCAATACTTAAGGTCATTTGAAATTAGGAATATTTTCATCCTATTCTTCTAATAATCATAATTTGACCCATTTAGCAAAGGAGGTCTAGTGGTGCATAATCCCTCTACATGATTAGATGTGCTAGCATGCTAAAAATACGATTAAGTAAAGAATTTAGCGCACAAGGCTCTGATACCAAATGTAGGATCATGTGGGTCTATGGGTCCACAATTAAGGCTAATTACCTACTTGTTTAAGCAATCAAGATAAGCACGGCGGAATTAAAAACAAACAAGCACGTAAAGGAAGAAATAAGCAAACCATAATGAGACGGGTCAGTTTTTATAGAGGTTCGGCACCCCACCCGGGTCCTAGTCCTCTCTTGTAAGCTCCGCTCGACTCCGCGAGCTCCGCCTACGTCTTCACTAACCACTCCCCGTTCCGGGCCGGGAGAGAACGCCTTTTACAAAACAAACTCCGCGAATAACCTCGCGAGCTTGACTTTCTTCTCTCACAATCCGAGAGAAACACTTCGGGCTTTCACCGAAGTCCTTGCTTCTTGAACAAAGGTTGAGTGGAACAACACTCTCTAATTCTTGAGCACACTTGAGTAGGATTAAGGAATTGATCACTAAAGTGTGGAAATTGAGGTTTTGAGTGTTTGGGATTCTCTCTAAAGTTTGGGACAAGTTTGTAGTGGGAGAGTTGTGTTAAAATGTGTTTTACAACTCCTTATATAGGCATTAGAGAGAATAGAGCCATTGGGACAAGATGTGATTGGGTTTTGTGCAAAACACACAAAGCAGAAAATCGGGCTGCAAATCTGTCCAGAAACGGTCGACCGAACGCTTAGGTTCGTTAAGGATACGGTCGACCGAAATATGGATAGGTCGACTGACACTTAAGTCTATTAAATAAACGGTCGACCGAACTGGGTTACCGGTCGACCGTATATGCATTTCGGTAGAGGGAAATTTGGATCGGTTGAACGAAATCATATCGACCGATAGCAGGGAATTGTTGACAAGGTTAAACGATCGACCGAACTGGGCAAATGGTTCGACCGTTTGGTAAAGTATATGGGGGTGTATATAGTTTTAATACGAATACGACCATTGGGTATATACGACAAGAATAACGGTCGGAATAGTAAGTTCAAATGGTCGACCGAAAGAGATGGTGCGGTCGACCGAAACTAGACAGGGAAACACAAACTAGATTACTTGATCATCCGGTCGACCGAACGACATGTTGCGGTCGACCGAATGTGGGCAGACAGTTAGGGTTCAGGTTTAGTGTTTTCCGATCTAAGTTTGGGTGATCTATTGATGTCCAAATTATGTGAAATTTCGTGTGTGACTTCTATGAGGAACCTAGTGTGTGTTTAAGTTGATTTTAGCTCAAGTATGCTCAAAATACACAAGTTCCTAAAGACTCAAAGAAATACAAAAATACATGTCTTCAAATGAGCTTGATTACATGTCTTGACTTGATTTCCTTTCTTCCTTGAGTCTTGATCACCTGTAGAGGTTAGCACAAAGCAATATATATGCAATGCAATGAAATATGTGTGCTACTCTACCTGATCAAAATTTAGATTAGGTTAATTAAATCATCAAAACATAGATTAAGGCCAAAAAGCCAACAATCTCTCCCTTTTTGATGATGACAACCTATATCTTAACTCTATCTAAATACATGGAATTTGTATATGTAAACTATGCATATTAATGCTCCCCCTATGGATGTGCATAGTTTTTGTTCAATTTTATGCCAAATTCCAAGTTACCCCTTAATTATCTCTCCCCCTTTGACATCCATCAAAAACAAAAAATTTATGACACCATAGGCTACTCACCTCCATGTGGATCAACCCGTACTTCCCCCATCTTCACCGACGGCTGTGCACTTGCGGTCTAAATTTAAAACGTTTAAACATTGTGTTCATCCCTTGCCTCATGATATTAAGAATATTATACAAAGTAGAAATGTGTCACCTTTGTATTTTATATTCATTTTTGATCTCTTAAGCTAATTATAAATATGTAACATAACATAAGTGACATTGTGCACATTATAATTTCTCTTTATGAAAGGGCCCAATAATATCATCACTAAAGTAAAGAGAGGCAATAATAATCTTTTGATGAACTGTCTTTTCCAGCATAAGTCATGTTTAACCAACTATTACATTTATCGCTATACTCATTGATAGCTTTTGACAATAATCAAATTGAACATTCCTTAACAAAATGTTTACACATTCAATTCATAATAAAATACATGTAAAAGAATACTTTTACAACACACATTCCTTTAAATTTCCCACTTGTTATCAAAGTTTTATTTCACATACATTCACAAAGTATAAAACTATTAATAACTTGGGTAACCTCTTATCTTACTCATCAAGCCACTCTACATGGTTCTTCAAACCCATGGACTCCAAATGCATTTTGCCTTTGGCTTGAGATAAGGGATTAGGGAATGGATTAACTGTGTTGTTATTTGTGTCCACCTATAATAAATTTATTTTGCCTCTGTCGATGAAATCATGGGTGACAAAGTACTTGCCGTCCATTACTTCACCTTGTGATGGGATTTAGGATCCTTGATTTGCGAGATAAATGTGTTATTATCGCAAAACAGCTCCATGGATCCCTCACTTGAGAGAACTACTCGAAGCTCTTCAAGGAACTTCTTAATCCGCACTTCTTCCTTGCTCTCTTCAGTGACAACCATCACTTCTGAAGTGGTCGTTGACTCAGCCATAGTTGTCTATTTCCAGCTATCCCAACTCACGGCTCCACCATTCAGAAGAAAGACATGTCCTGATTGACATATCTTATCGTTTGGATCACTCATGAAACTTGCATCCGAGTAGCCCTCGGCTACCAAATCCTTTTATCCCCCATAAATAAGGAACTTATCTTTGGTTCGGTTAAGGTACTTTAGAATATTCATGACCGCAGTCCAATGATAAAGACCTGCGTTGGATTGGTGATGACTTGTCACACTTCGAAAATACGAGACACCAGATCTTGTGCATGTCATCCGTATATGATTGACCCTATTGCGGAAGCATAAGGAATGTCCTTTATGTAGTCTAAGTCTTTACATGATGTTGTACGTTGAGACTTCTTGAGTTGCATATCCATACTCATTGGTACCTTGCCATTTTTGGAGTTGTTTATACTGAACCTCTCCAAGACCTTGTCAATGAATGTACATTGACTTAGGAATGAGTCTACGGGGTCTATCTTTATATATCTTGATTCCCAAGATGTATTGAGTCACTCCCATGTCTTTCATTAAAAAATTAGATTTCAATTAGCTTCTTGTTGAAGGGAATGTGTTCTAAAAGTTTTACTTTTAAATGTCAATTATTATGAATTGAATGAGAAAATCGTTTTGTTCCTTGTTTATGTTATTCGTCTTTTAGAAGTGTTAAGGAAGAGGCTCTTGGTCCTTAACCGTAGAGCTCTAAAAGATATTGGTTTACATAAAACAAAAGATATTCGCAATTATGGTAATTAACATGGGACATTAATTACCGGGTTAAGATTGTCGTGTTGGTCATAGATCATTGTAGCTCTACAAGTGAGTGAAAACACGGGTATGCAAAAGAGGAAAATATTACTTTTGTATACTGAATAGACCTAATAAGTAAAATATTATAGAAATGTGTTTCAGTGTCATTAATATTTTACTGTGTCCTTGGTCCTTTGATATGAGACTTATATCTGATCGCTTAAGGAGTTCTTAATTAGACTAGTGTCTTGAGATATCGATGAGTGTAGTGTAAAGACATTAGTTGGTTAAGTACAACTTTTGTTGGAGAAGATAGCTAGTCAAAAGATTATCATTGCCCCTCTTAATTGAGTAATGATATTAATGGGCCCCTTGATAAAGCAAAGTTATAATGTGCACAATGTGATTTGAGTTAAGTCACATATTTATAACTAGCTTAAAGAGATCAAGAAATGAATACTAATATGCAAAGATGATACAATACTACTTTGTATGTATTCTTAATATCATGAGGCAAGGGACGGACACAAGTGGTGCACTCCATCACTAATTGGATCGGGTTTTGGTTCAAGCTGAATTAAGACATCTAGCTAATTGGGAACTATAATGTGTAGCTAGATAACGCTTATAGTTTGTGATGTTAAGCTATTAATATCACTGCCAATTTAGCTTAGATCCTCCCATAGGTCACACCATAAAACTGGGAAACAAGAAGGTGATTTTATGTTCATATGATGTATCGAGTTTCGTATACATGTGGTGAATCGATAAAATCATTGTGTCATGAAAATGACATATTTAGAATCATGAATTTATATATGAGATGTAAATATATCATGGGGTGCGATTGTTTGATATTACATATGATGATATATTGCATAGGATATATAAATTAGATATAACCCCAAAGATCGAATTTTGTTGGGAATTAATCCAAAATTCGATAAGGCAAATTAATTAATTAAATTTGCTAAAACCCCAAATACGAATTTTGTTGGGAATTAAACCAAAATTCGATAAAGGCAAATTAATTAAATTTCCTAAAACAAAAAAAACGAATTTTGTTGGGAATTAATCCAAAATTCGATAAAGGCAAATTAATTAAGGAATTATTGATCATGGTTTTGACTTGGTCAATTATGATTAAATTTGGATGTGGATTAATAAATTTAATATTGAGAATTGGTCTTAAGAGAGAAAAACATGGAAGAATGGGTCAATGCATAGCCCATGATGTGGAAATTAAAGGAGCCTATAAATAGGCCTAATTTCCTTCATTAAAAAATAAATATATGCAAAATTCTCTCTCTCTCTCTAACCACCCCAATTAATCCATCCGAAATTCCTTAGTTAATTTGAGTTTTGGGAGAGTAAAATCTCAAAAGGGGGTTATTAGCTAGATTCTAAACCCGTTTGGAGATTGATTGGCTAGCTCCTTTCTCTCCAACATTGTTTAGAGTTTGGTGAACACTCGGAGGCAATCCACCGGAAGATTCGACCGGCAACGCGACTTCGGATCTTCAAGAGGTTTTAGAGAACCTCTAGGTATGATACTAATTGCAATTGTTTGTTTGTTTTAATGCATGTTAAATAATTAGGACAAACAAATGCATGTCTATATGAAAATCGAAGAAAATATGAATGTTTCGATCCTATATGTTTATAAAATTTCAAAAAATATATACATACTATAGGGCACGAAATCCAACAGTGGTATCAGAGCTTTTGATTCATATTATCTTTGATTTAGACTATAAAATCAATCTAGGCTACCATCTAGAATCAAAACAATTCGGTTTTGTGTCTTTTTCGAGTTTTTCGATGTTTTGTTGATAAAATTCTAATAAATTCGTTTTGATGGTTTTATATGTTTTAAAACATCACACATGATTGTTAGAATTGAAATTTAGACATTTGTCTAATTTATAGAATTTTCGTTTTATTTTAAATGATTATTTTATAAAGGAATCAACAAAGTCGAAAAGGACTAATGTTCATCTTTCCTTTTGGAAATTGGATGAACGGCGGTTCAAAATAATTAATTTTGAACTATGGATGCATGAAAATCATTTTAATGGATTTCAAATGGTTTTTCTAGAATTGTTTGATTTTAGATGCTTGATAATCTAGATTAAATAGTTTAGATTGGACATGCCTGTATGCGTTGCTCGAGTTGTTTTTGCAGGAATTGTGAGTTTATATGTTCTAAATCAGCAACTATGAATGTTTATAATTGTTATAATACAGGGGCTTATGTATGTAAAAGCCAAATTCTCTATTTCCATCTTTTAGATAAATTGCATATGCATATGAGAGGTTTTTACATAGGACTTGCACTAGTCGGTTTTTATCGAATGTGAGGAGCATGTTTATTTTCTGTAAAATCTACATCTCCGGTGCAAGAGGAAGTCGCCGCTGTAGTGCATCGATCGAGGATCGAGGATCAGGGATCGAGGATCAAGGATCGAAGGGAACATATAAACTCACACGATGTGGATTGTGTGAATGTTTAATTTCTGTTTTTTTTTATTTCTGCTATGCATGTGATGAATGTGGTGAATCTTAGGATGTGTATGAATATTAATATGCATGATAACCTAAAATTCCAAATCACATGTAAATATATGAAATTGTCCAACAAAAGTTAAGAATAATTTCCTTCTTATTTCATCCACTAGCAGCCATTGATCGAGGGATACTCTGCTCGCCCTTAGCGGAGATAGCTCCCTCCATCTTTGGGAATAGTGGGAGATATAATGGTTGTCTGTTGTTGTGCCACAATTAAATGTATGAGGTGTGATTCACCCTAGTGAACCCCGAGTATGTTTAGTTGTGAATACAATGGATAAACGTATCTCGTATCAAATGAAAATAAGTTTTCTTAACATTACCTAGAGCCCTCGCTCGGTTTTGGGAAAAAGTTTTTCTTACGAGGATAGGTCGCATTCCCTCATAATTAAAACGACAAGAATCACAAAAGTTTGAAGATGCTAATATTGCTAAAATTCAAAAAGGTTGTGATTAGAAAATGTTTTCTTACCTTGATATTGTAATGTATTCGATAGCCCTTAGCTAGTCTATATTACAATTGATAGGATCTTGGATTGTTGCATTTATGGGCAAAGATTTTAATTTGCAACATTAAAATTTATATATTCGATATATGTATGCATGTGTATTAAAACATAAAATTAGCATTAAAATCCTGTATGATTTATTTTGTAGAAAATGTCGAACATCCAACCTATCGTACGATCCATGATAGAAAAACACCCTTTAGGAAATGTTGGCTCAAACGTCATTAGTTGGCAACTCAAACTCAACATCGTGTTAAAGTTTGAGAAACTATCTCACATTTTGGAAGGTCCAATCCCAAAGTGGAATGAGAGATTAACCGATGAAGAGAAAGAGGCTAAAGCCAAGTGGGAAGACCAAGAGAACCAAGTTCACGGTCTTATGCTAGCATCCATGGGTGACTCGCTTCAAGCGAAATACTTGGATTCAAAACCCAAGAAGACCATGGAGGCTCTATCAAAGATGTTCATGGATAGTGCCTGAAAGGAGCGCTATAAGACCACCATCGCACTCACAAGGTGCCATATGGTGGAGGGAACATCGGTATCTGTGCATTTTCTCACGATGCAAGGATACCTTGAGAAGTTGGCAAAGCTCTCTTCACCAATGCCCGAGGACATTGCTGAAGATATGATTCTTGGCTCTCTAGCCCCGTCTTTTAAGGACTTTGTGATGCACTACCACGTGCGTGAAAAAGGGGTGAGTCTTGAGGAGCTTCACAACGCTCTCAAAACTGCTGAAGTTGATATGGGCAAGGGTAGGGACAAGCAAGTCCTTGCCATCCATGGCAGGAGCCAAAAGATTGGTAAAGGAAAGGGCAAATCTACCAAAAGTGGTTCAATCAAGAGCAAGAGAGTAGGAGGTGGTCATAAGAGTGCCTCGAGGGGGAAATCTCAGAAATCTCCAACTCCCAATACGGAGTGCTTTCACTGCGGTGAAAAAGGACACATCCGGCCAAATTGCCCCAAGTACAAGGAAGACCTTGACAACGGAGTGATTGAACGTCGGCGCCCCAAAAAGGCCAAAGGTATATTTGTTATTGAAATAAATTTAGCCACCTCTGTCCAGGATTGGGTAATTGATACCGGATCTTGTGCTCACATAGTTTCTAATGTGCAGCTACTCATGGATAGGAAGGAACTCGTAAGGAACGAGGTAGAATTGAAGGTCGGAAATGGTGCGAACGTGTATGCGGTTGCACAAGGTTCTGTGGTGCTTCAATTGTGTAGTGGTATAAATTTATGTCTAAAGAATGTTTATTATGTACCTTCGATTAGCAAGAATATTATTTCTGTATCATGTTTGGATATGGATAATTTCAATATAAATGTTTCAAATTCTTGTTTGTCTATATCGAAGAATGGTGTTTTCTATGCAAATGCATTCACAAGGAATGGTCTCTATTTGCTTGAATTGAATAATAAACAAATCTTTAATATCAATAACAAAAGACTTAAGACCACTCACGAGAATGATACTCTCTTGTGGCACTATCGTCTTGGTCACATAAATGAAAAACGCATCAAGAAATTGCAAGAAGCTAACCTTCTTGGTCTACTTGATTTTAAATCATTGGAGACGTGCCAACCATGTCTAATGGGAAAAATGACCAAAAAGCCTTTCAAGAAGAAAGGCCCAAGGGCGAGTGGCTTGTTGGATTTGATAAATTCCGATGTATGTGGTCCAATGAGTACTAGTGCACGAGATGGTTTCAGGTACTTCATTACGTTCACGGATGATTATAGTCGTTATGGCTATATTTATCTAATGAGAAACAAAAGTGAATCTTTTGACAAGTTCAAAGAATTCAAGAATGAAGTAGAGAACCAACTCGACAAGAAAATCAAGTCTCTACGAACGGATCGTGGAGGTGAGTACTTAAGTGCCGAATTTGACTCATACCTAAAGGAGTTTGGTATTGTACCTCAACTCACCCCTCCCGGTACACCTCAATGGAATGGGGTATCCGAAAAGAGGAATAGGACATTGCTCGACATGGTTCGGTCAATGATGAGTCATGCGGAATTACCTCTTTACTTTTGGAGTTATGCACTACAAACTGCGGCTTACACACTAAATAATGTTCCATCCAAATCCGTGGAGAAAACTCCTTATGAGCTATGGAGTGGTAAAACACCTAAGCTCAATTTTCTCAAGATTTGGGGTTGTGAGGCTTACGTCAAGAGATTGATGTCGACCAAACTTCAACCAAAAGCTGATAAGTGTTTCTTTATTGGTTATCCTCGTGAGACAAGAGGATACTACTTTTGGCATATCACCTCCAATCGAGTGATTGTAGAGAGGGATGCCACATTTCTGGAAAAGGAATTTCTAGAAAGAGTAAAAAGTAGTGGGAGTAGGGTTGTGCTTGAGAAAACTCAAGATACTCTACAAGATCATGACATGAATGATGACATTCAAGATCATGAAGGCCCAACCGAGATTCCTTTGGTTAGTGGGAGCGTGAGCGAGAGACCATCACAAAAGCTGTGAGAGAATCTCAATCATCCCCACCAAGTGTACGTTCAAGAGTTGAACGTGAACCCACTCCTCAAGAAATTGTGGAAGAAGTTCGAGAGACACGAGAACAACCAAAAGAACTTAGAAGGTCAACAAGGGAAAGGAAGAAACCTGATTTGTATCTGGGACTTCATGAAATCATGGTACTAGATACCAATGATCCCTTGACCTTCCAAGAAGCAATGGATAGGGAAGACTCCAAACTATGGCTTAAGGCCATGGAATCCGAAATAGAATCCATGTATGATAATCAAGTATGGGACTTGGTTGACCTTCCTCAAGGGAAGAAGGTCATTCATAATAAATGGGTTTTTAAGAGGAAGATGGACATGGATGGGAACTTGACGACCTACAAAGCGAGGCTTGTAGCGAAGGGTTTCATTCAAGTTCAAGGAATTGACTATGATGAAACTTTTTCACCGGTTGCCATGTTCAAGTCTATTCGGATCATGCTCGCTATTGCCGTATTTCACGATTATGAAATATGGCAAATGGATGTCAAAACGGCGTTCCTTAATGGGAACTTGGAGGAGGATGTGTACATGGTACAACCTCAAGGTTTTGAAGATCCAAAGAATAGCGAGAAGGTATGCAAGCTTCAAAGATCCATCTATGGATTGAAGCAAGCATCAAGGAGTTGGAACAAACGCTTTGACGAGGAAGTGAAGAAGCTTCACTTCATTCAAAGTAAGGAAGAACCTTGTATATACAAGAAGGTTAGTGGGACCCATGTAGTATTCCTAATCTTATATGTCGATGACATATTGCTTATGGGCAATCATATTCCTTTGCTTGAGCAAACGAGAAGTTCATTGAAATCTGCATTTTCGATGAAAGACATGGGTGAGGCTCAATACATCTTGGGAATCAAGATATATGGAGATAGATCTCGCAGACTCATTGGCCTCAGTCAACGTACATACATTGACAAGGTCTTGGAAAGGTTCAAGATGAACAACTCCAAAAAGGGCAGTGTGCCAATGAGTATGGGTGTGCAACTCAAGAAGTCTCAACGTGCGGAATCGCATAAGGACTTAGAGTACATGAAGGATGTCCCTTATGCTTCGGCAATTGGGTCGATCATGTACGCGATGACTTGCACAAGACCCGATGTCTCGTATGCTCTAAGCATGACAAGTCGTCACCAATCCAACGCAGGTCCTGAGCATTGGACATCGGTCAAGAATATCCTGAATTACCTTAACCAGACTAAGGATAAGATTCTTGTTTATGGAGGACAAAGGGAATTGATAGCTGAAGGTTACTCGGATGCGAGTTTCATGAGTGATCCAGACGATAGAAGGTCGCAATCAGGATATGTCTTCCTTCTGAATGGTGGAGCTGTGAGTTGGCGTAGTTGGAAGCAAAGCACTACGGCCGACTCAACCACTGCTTCCGAAGTAATGGCTGTCGCTGAAGCGAGCAAGGAAGGAGTGTGGATTAAGAAGTTCCTTGAAGAGCTTGGAGTAGTTCCCTCGAGCGAGGGACCAATAGAGCTATTTTGCGACAATAGTGCATCTATCTCGCAAATCAAGGATCCCAAATCACACCAGAAAGTGAAGTACATTGATCGTAAGTACTTCGTGATGCGTGACCTCATCGACGAATGCAAAATAAATTTGTTATGGGTGGACACCAACAACAACACAGCTGATCCATTCACAAAACCCTTATCCCAAGCCAAGGGCGAAATGCATTTCGAGTCCATGGGATTGAGGAACCATGTAGATTGGCTTGATGATTGATATGTAATGGGGTTTACCATAGTTATTATTGTTTTATGCATTGAGTATGTATGAGAAAGAAAACTTTAATAACAAGTGGGAGATTGAAGGGAATGTGTTCTAAAAGTTTTACTTTTAAATGTCAATTATTATGAATTGAATGAGAAAATCGTTTTGTTCCTTGTTTATGTTATTCGTCTTTTAGAAGTGTTAAGGAAGAGGCTCTTGGTCCTTAACTGTAGAGCTCTAATAGATATTGGTTTACATAAAACAAAAGATATTCGCAATTATGGTAATTAACATGGGACATTAATTACCGGGTTAAGATTGTCGTGTTGGTCATAGATCATTGTAGCTCTACAAGTGAGTGACAACACGGGTATGCAAAAGAGGAAAATATTACTTTTGTATACTGAATAGACCTAATAAGTAAAATATTATAGAAATGTGTTTCAGTGTCATTAATATTTTACTGTGTCCTTGGTCCTTTGATATGAGACTTATATCTGATCGCTTAAGGAGTTCTTAATTAGACTAGTGTCTTGAGCTATCGATGAGTGTAGTGTAAAGGCATTAGTTGGTTAAGTACAACTTTTGTTGGAGAAGATAGCTAGTCAAAAGATTATCATTGCCCCTCTTAATTGAGTAATGATATTAATGGGCCCCTTGATAAAGCAAAGTTATAATGTGCACAATGTGATTTGAGTTAAGTCACATATTTATAACTAGCTTAAAGAGATCAAGAAATGAATACTAATATACAAAGATGACACAATACTACTTTGTATGTATTCTTAATATCATGAGGCAGGGGACGGACACAAGTGGTGCACTCCATCACTAATTGGATCGGGTTTTGGTTCGAGCTAAATTAAGACATCTAGCTAATTGGGAACTATAATGTGTAGCTAGATAACGCTTATAGTTTGTGATGTTAAGCTATTAATATCACTGCAAATTTAGCTTAGATCCTCCCATAGGTCACACCATAAAACTGGGAAACAAGAAGGTGATTTTATGTTCATATGATGTATCGAGTTTCGTATACATGTGGTGAATCGATAAAATCATTATGTCATGAAAATGACATATTTAGAATCATGAATTTATATATGAGATGTAAATATATCATGGGGTGTGATTGTTTGATATTACATATGATGATATATTGCATAGGATATATAAATTAGCTATAACCCCAAAGATCGAATTTTGTTGGGAATTAATCCAAAATTCGATAAGGCAAATTAATTAATTAAATTTGCTAAAACCCCAAATACGAATTTTGTTGGGAATTAAACCAAAATTCGATAAAGGCAAATTAATTAAATTTCCTAAAACAAAAAAAAACGAATTTTGTTGGGAATTAATCCAAAATTCGATAAAGGCAAATTAATTAAGGAATTATTGATCATGGTTTTGACTTGGTCAATTATGATTAAATTTGGATGTGGATTAATAAATTTAATATTGAGAATTGGTCTTAAGAGAAAAGCATGGAAGAATGGGTCAATGCATAGCCCATGATGTGGAAATTAAAGGAGCCTATAAATAGGCCTAATTTCATTCATTAAAAAATAAATATATGCAAAATTCTCTCTCTCTCTAACCACCCCAATTAATCCATCCGAAATTTCTTAGTTAATTTGAGTTTTTGGAGAGTAAAATCTCAGGAAAGAAAAAGGGGGTTATTAGCTAGATTCTAAACCGTTTGGAGATTGATTGGCTAGCTCCTTTCTCTCCAACATTGTTTAGAGTTTGGTGAACACTCGGAGGCAATCCACCAGGCGATTCGACCGGCAACGCGACTCCGGATCTTCAAGAGGTTTTAGAGAACCTCTTGGTATGATTCTAATTGCAATTGTTTGTTTGTTCTAATGCATGTTAAATAATTAGGACAAACAAATGCATGTCTATATGAAAATCGAAGAAAATATGAATGTTTCGATCCTATATGTTTATAAAATTTCGAAAAATATATACATACTATAGGGCACGAAATCCAACACTTGTTTGCTCTAGCAAAGAGATATGATTTCCCATGCGAAGTATGTCATAGACATATAAGGTCAAAAACACTACGTGACTCCCATTGATCTTCTTGTATATAAATGTTCTTCCTTGATTTAGACAAAGTTAATCTTTTTGACTTCTTCGTCAAAGTGTTTGTTCCAGCTCCTTGATGCTTGCTTCAATCCATAAATGAACCGTTGAAGCTAGCATACTTTCTCACTATTCTTTGGATCCTCAAAACGTTGCGCTTGTATCGTGTGCACATCCTCCTCCAAGTTCCCGTTAAGGAATGTTGTTTTGACATCCATTTGCCATATTTATAAAGAAATGTGGCACTAGTGAGCATAATCCGAATAGATTTGAACATGGTATTAGGTGTCAAGTTTCATCAGAGTCAATTCCTTGAACTTAAATGCATCCTGTTGCTACAAGTCTCGCCTTGTAAGTTGTCAAATTCCCATCCATGTCCATCTTCCTCTTAAAAATCCATTTATTTTGAACAACTTTCTTTCCTTGAAGAAGGTCAACCAAGTCCCATACTTGATTGTCATACATGGATTGTATTTCGGATTCCATGGCATTAAACCATAGTTTGTTGTCTTTCATTTCCATTTCTTCTTGAAAGGTCGAGGGATTATCGGTATCGAGTACCATGATCTCGTGAAGTCCCAAATACATATCGACCTTCTTTCTCTCCCTCATTGACCTTCTAAGTTCTTTTGGTTTCCCGTGTACTTATTGAACTTCTTCCATAATTTCTTGCGAAATTGGTTCAATTCTTGAATGAACACTGGGTGGGGATGATTGAGTTTCACCCACAATTGCTTGCGAATGTTGCTCACTCATACTCCCAATAACCAAAGTAACCTCGGTTGGGCTTTCCTGCCCTTGAATGTTATCATTCATATCATGATCTTGTAGAGTATCTTGAGTTTACTCAAGCACAACTCTACTCCCACTACTTCTTGTTCTTTTAAGAAATGCTTTCTTTAAGAATACGACATCCCTCTCGACAATCACTCGATTGGAGGTTTTATGCCAAAAGTAGTTTAATCTTGTCTCACAAGGACAACCTATAAGTAAGTACTTATCCGCTTTTGGTTGAAGTTTGGTCGACATCAATCTTTTGATGAAGGCCTCACAACCCCAAATTTTAAGAAACTTTAGCTTGGGTATTTTACCAATCCATCGCTCATCTGGTGTTTTCTCTACGGATTTGGATCGAACATTATTCAGTGTGTAAGCGACAACTTATAGTGCATAACTCCAAAAGTAAAGTGGCAATTCAGCTTGACTCATCATTGATCGAACTATGTCAAGAAACGTACTATTTATCCGTTCGGACCCACATTACATTGAGGTGTACCAGGCGGGGTGAGTTGTGGTATAATAGTGCACTCCTTTAGGAGCGATTCAAATTTGGTACTTAAGTACTCACCTCCACGATCGGTTCGTAGAGACTTGATCTTCTTATTGAGTTGGTTCTCTATTTCATTCTTAAATTCTTTGAAGTTGTCAAAGGATTCACTTTTGTTCCTCATTACATAAACATAACCGCAACAGCTATAGTCAATCCGTGAACGTAATGAAGTACATATAACCATCTCTTGCACTTGTACTCATTGGACCACATACATCGAAATATATAAAATCCAGCAAGTCACTTGCTCTTGAACCTTTCTTTTTGAAGGGACTCTTGGTAATTTTTCCCATAAGGCAAGGTTCACATGTCTTTAATGATTTCAAATCAATAGGACCAAGAAGGTTAGCTTCCTGCAATTTCTTGATGTGTTTTTAATTTATGAGACCAAGGTGATAGTGCCATAAGATTATATCATTCATGTGAGTTGTCTTAAGTCTTTTTTATTGATGTTTAATTTTTTTGGTCTATTATTCAATTCAAGAAAATAGAGTCCATTTCTTATTAAAGCATTTGTATAGAAAATTCCATTCTTTGATAAAGATATGCAAGAATTTCAAATATTTATTATAAAGTCATCCATATCTAAACATGATATGGATATAATACTCTTGCTAATTGAAGGTACATAATAGACATTTTTCAAAGTTAAAATTAAATCACTTGATAAAACAAGATCCCCGGAGCCTTGTACAATCGTAGCGACGCTTGCACCATTTCCGACCTTCAAAATCATCTTTCCTCTTGCGAGGTCCTTCCTATCCTTTAGTAGTTTCCAATTAGAAATTATGTGAGAACAAGATCCGATATCAAGTACCCAATCATGCATAGAGGTGGATAAATTTATTTCAATAACAAATATACTTTTCGACTTTTTGGGGACTTGCGCTCAATCACACCATTGTCAAGGTCTTCCTTGTACTTGGGGCAATTAGGCCGGATGTGTCCATTTTCACCGCAGTGAAAGCACTATGTGTTGGGAATTAGAGATTTCGAAGATTTTCCCTTGACGCACTCGCATGAGCACCTTCTACTCCGTTACCCTTGATTGACGCCTTTTTGGTTAATTTGTCTTTCCCTTTACCTTTGGCGATCTTTTTGCTTCCAGGATACACGGGTAGGACATTCTTATCCTTCCTTTGCCCATATCAACTTCAGGTGTTTTGATAGCATTATGAAGCACCTCAAGACTCACCCCTTTCTCACGCACATGATAGTTAAAACCTTTCTCCTCGTGACCTATTTATAGGGTCTCCCAACACCCACATCATGGGCTAACCACTAACCCATGATCTCTTGTTTTTTCTCCCTAAAATCAATAACAATTTGACACATAATCGTCCACATCCATATTTAACCATAATTCGAATAATTCCAATACATGATTAATATTAATTCCTTATTAATTCAGGCAAAACCGTATTAATTTTTTTTTCCTTTTATCAAATTTTGGATTTATATCCAACAAAATTTGATCTTTGGGGTTTTTAGCAAATTCATATGTGATGTGGTTTTGAACTATCATGTGCGTGAGAAAGGGGTGAGTCTTGAGGAGCTTCACAACACTCTCAAAATGGTTGAAGTTGACATGGGCAAGGGTCGGGACAAGCACGCCCTAGCCGTCCATGGAGGGAGCAGGAAAATCACAATAGGTAAAGGCAAAAACAAATTGGCCAAAATGGTTTTAAAAGGGAATGGAGTAGGAGGGGCTCATGGGAGTACCTCAAGGGGGGAATTCTTTAAAATCTCTGACTCCTAATACATAGTGGTACCACTGCGGTGGAAAAAGGACATATCCGCCAGAATTGCCCCAAGTACAAGGAGGATGTTGACAACGGGGTAATTGAGAAAAAATGCCCCAAAAAGGCTAAAAGTATATTTGTTATTGAAATAAATTTGGCCATCTCTATCCATGACTAGGTAATTGATACCGGATCTTGTGCACACATAATTTTTCTAATGTGCAGCTACAAAAGGATAGGAAGGAACTCGTGAAGAACGAGATGATTTTGAAGGTTGGAAATGGTGCAAGCCTTACTGCGATTGCACAAGGTTCCGTGAAGCTTCAATTATCTAGTGGTTTAACATTATGTTTAAAGAACATCTATTATGTGGCTTCTATTCTAACTATCATATTACATGTTTTAAAACATTTAAAACTCTCAATAATAATTAGAATCAAAATCGACAAAACGATCTTATTTTTCCGATTTTCTTTGTTCCACCTTAAAGATCATAATTAATCCATTGATCTTATGGTTATCATATTTTCTAACATTACAAACTAATGTAGAAAAATAAGAAACATTACAAATCTGAAAATTCAATTTTATGCATCCATCAAAAATCAAAATGACTAAAAAGGGCAAGACAATGAATTATTTGATAATGTGATGGTAAACTAAAAATATTAAATCGCCTAATTATTGAAAATATGAACAAAAAACTCTGATAGCATTTTTGGATTTGTGCCCTATACTTGTATGTATATTATAAAAAAATTACAACCAATTAGGATTAGTTTTCATATTTTTCAATAATTTTGTGTATAAAATCTCCTAATTTTATGTCAATATATATTATATACTAATTAATATTGAAATACATAAATTGGATCATACCTAGAGGATTAGCAAATCTTTTTTACCAATCGGAAGTCAGATTGCATGTCGGAATCACCTCTAAGTGTTCAACAAACTCTAAACAAGATTAGAGATATTGAAGCTAGCCAATCAATCTCTAATAAAAGGTTAGAATCTAGCTAATAACCTCTTTAATGCTCCAAAGAATTTAATCTCCAGAACTTCAATTAATTTAGATATTTTTTGGATGGATAAGGTCGAGAAAATATGGAAAGAAAAGAATACTGCATGTATCTCACAAAAGGAGGATTGACCTATTTATAGTCATCCTCAAACCCACATAATGTGCAAGTCACTTACAAATGATCTCTTCTTAATTACTCCTCTAAACCAATCATATTTTGACACATCATCATCCCATAGCCACCTTTGATCAAGTGGGAACAAATCCAACCCACGATCAGAAAAATTCTCTTATTAATGTAGGCAAAATCGTGGACAAACGGTTGACCGAAACAACCAATCATTGGACCGATGGTTTACAAAATTACAATTTCGATTGGACTACAAGCCCATACGGTTGACTGTTTAGCTACAACAAGAGTTCATGTTATTTTCGTTCAGACTGTGTTCCAAGTCGGTCGACCGATCCCCTACCAAGAATGCTCATGATAATTTCGGTCGAACCACGACCCAGGTCGGTCGACTGTTTCGCAACAGGAAAAAGTCCATGTTATTTTTGGTAGAACCGCGTGTACACTTGGTTGACCATTTTGTTAACTCAAAAGTTACAGTTAAATTCGGTCGACCAGTTCCGGAAAAACGTTTGACCGTTTTTCACTATTTTTTCCTTCATCAAATTTTGGATTAATATCCAACAAATTTTGAGATTTGGATTTTAGCAAATTCGTACGTTATAATGTTGCGGATCACATTATATTATGTGATATATTATCATATATAATATCAAACATTATAGCACATAATATACACACATCTCATACAAATTTATTTGATATTCTAATCATGTTGTTATCACGACTTATCGATTTTATCATTTCACCATATGTATTTCAATATATCACATAAATGTAAAATCATATTTCTTATTTCCTAGTTTTGTTGTGTGACCTATAGGAGGATCTAACTTATGTTTGCAATGATATAAAACACTTTATATCGTAAACTATAAGCGGTATCTTGCTTCACATTATAGTTACCCAAATAACTAAGATGTTTTGCTCACTTGAACCAAACACGATCCACTGGGTGATATAATATCACTTGTGTCTATCCCTTGCATCATGTTACTCGGAATATCAAGGGGCTCGTTAGTATCATCTTGTGACATATCACATTTTCTGGAACAAGCCATGTAGAATGATTGATATGATATCATGCATATATTTGTGTCTTATATCCTTTATTCTTAGCCTAAGCAATGCTATGAATGTTTAAATTTCAGGAATAAACAGGTTTGAGAAGAAGAGACTATAAAAGGACTTAAAAGCAAGAAAAAAGACTAAGTTGCAAGACTTATGGACTGCGATGCAAGAGACAGGGACCCAAATGTAAAACCAAAATGACCAATGAGCAAATGAAGAAACTGTACACCATTATGAGGATATTTTGGCAAATGGGATTGGGTCGCAACCTACACAACCAATTAGGGTGCATCAGACATGAAGAAATCAAGCCAAACAACCACACTCCAAAACCTGACAAGATCCAGACCATATAGACCGCCAGTTGGCGGTTCAAGACCATAGATTGGCGGTCTGTTTTTCTCCAGATCCGATAAGGTTTAGGCGGTTCATGTATTAGAGTGTCTTATATCTATTTTTAGTAGTGCATTACTCCAATATCGGGGGATTGTCCCCGATTGCCTTTTTCTATGACTATAAAAAAAACTCCTCCTTCTCCTTTGTATTTACTACATGCTTGGTGGCTATTCTCTCTACTTGAAGTGAAGCCTTGGAGCAAAACATAAGTGGGGAGATGCTACTTGTATTGTGAGTCTGAAATTAATAAAAGTTTTTTGTTATGTTGCTTCTTTCATGTTTCTTGCATGCTTAGCTTGATTTCCTTTCATTAAATCTAGTAGGCATAGTTAACATGTTTTTCTATCTTAATATAATAGTTAGTTTAATGATTAGTGAGAAGTCCATCCCCATTTGGGGGTGGAGAAGAATGTGATGTGATTATGTGATATATTAGGTGTGTGTGTGTGTGTGTTATCTTAATCCTTTGAGCCTTACATGATTTCCATAACCATCAAATGGGATTTCACTCTTATCTTTGATGTGCTAATGCTCTTGAGTGATGCTTAGCATATGCTTAGATTAGTGAGCCTATTTTATGGAGAATGATGAGGTGAGGATAATGATGGAGTGGAAGAAGCAAACATCACATGTGGTTGCATGTACTCTTGTTGCCCTCATCTTAATTAATGGCTTGTATGTCTTAATGATTGTGTAAATCTTATTTCACGTGGAGACATAGTGGGGTTTGGTCTTCATGCATGAGTTCATTTAGATTCATTTCAATTATTGTCTTGTGTGTTTTAATGATAATGTTTTATCTTAGTTCACGTGGAGGCAAAGTTGGATTTGGTTTTACGGTTTTCATGTACTACATGTTGTGACAAGCATAAATGAACACACACATACACATATTTTCATATTCACGTTCTTTCTCTATCCCCTATGGGGTTTAGTTTGATTTTTTGTCCATTCGTAGTTTAGTTTAGAGTAATCATCTGCTTCTCCCTTCTCTTCCCACTTGCATTCAAAAGACCCAGAGTCGACAAACCTCCCTGTGGATAGACCCGTACTTGCCCTGTCTTCACCGACGACCGTGCACTTGCTGTTTAAAGTTAATATATCATAATCATAAAACTTGAAAGTATAATCCAAATCAATGATGTCGACAAATACATTTTACCAAAATCGAAGTACATTGCAATGGTTTGAGAAAATAAAACAAAAATGAACTGAGCTTCTTTTAACTCTTCAACGACATGAATCCAGCCTATAGTGAGAAATCATAGTCTCCATCTATGTGAATATCATTTTTCTAACCATAATATTGCTCGTATTTCTATACCATAATATCATTTGTCTAAATATCTTTGTGTAAATACAAACTAGAAGTATATAATTTTATGAACATTATATAAACAAGAACTAGAAGAAACCTAGAGGTGTAAGTGGGGCGGGGCGGGTTGGTAATACAACTTGGACCATAAAACTCAAAGAAAAAGATTAGATTGATTTCCATCTAGGTCATGCATCATTTGTCGACCATGCACGCACTCATCTTTTTTTTTCTTTACATTCTTGTTGTTGATTGCTGACGTAAGGTACGTGTACCCATTCTCTCATTCATGAATGGTTAAAGCATACATTAGTTAGTAAGGTGCATCCAGAAAAGAGTGAGGTGAGCGTTTGTTTGGAGAGTTGATTGCTAGATTAAGACTCAAAACGCTACTAAGGAGGGGTTGTCCCATACAAGATAAGGTGGAGGATTTCATCACCCTTCCTTTGTTTGAGCCGTGCTTGCTAGATTAGGCTTTACCTTCACCCACTACCCACGCTAGCTCTAAGGATTCTTCATTTCTCATTTAAGTCTTCTCCTCCTCTATATTCTTCGTTATAGTCTCCTCCTCTAATTACACTTTTTGTTGTGTGTTATTTTTGAGTCGAGTTGAGCATTTTATGCGAGGTTGGGCTCGTACTGGTGAGAGCGCTCGACTTGAGGGAGTGCATTTTTCAGAGATGAACGGTCTAGGAGATCGGCCATCTCCACCTCGTGCTCCTTTAGAGCATGAGACCGAGTCGTCTCATGGTAATGGGGAGACTGGGCTCCATACATGGATTATCTTGGTCCGCTCCCACCACCACGTAGACCTTTTTCTCCTCATCTGACTCGAGAGGAAGAGGGATTCGGTCAGGATATTCTTGGTGCACCACCACCTTTAGCTCGACAAGATAGGCCGATGGCTTTATGGGAGCGGACGAATCATGTTCGTGCCACACAACCTTCTTGCATAGTTCTCCAGCCGGCTCGCGGGAAACTATGAGTTGAAACCTCAATATGTGAGCGTGCTTCCTACCTTCACTGCCAATAATCAGGATCTTTATATTTTTATACGTGAATTCGAGAAGGCATGCTCCATGTTCAATCTTCAAATGTTTGACGAGGATTTAGTCCGGTTGAGGATGATTTCTTTCGCGATGAAGGATAACACATAGAAATGGATGTACAGCCTCACGGCGAGCTCTATTCGGTCTTCGGATGACTTTGTGACCGTCTTTCTGAAGAGATTTTCCCTTAAAAGGAAACTCAACATATACGACACCATATACATCAAATGTATCAGACTGAGACCGAATCTTTTCATGCTTTCTTTGAGAAGTTCAATGACCTTCTCCAGCAGCGCCCTCATCATGGACTTGAGCTATGGCAGATGTGCCAGATTCTTTATGAGGGCCTCAACTACAGCACCCGTATATTGTTGGAGTCGATGTGTCAGGGTGATTTCCAAATGAAACTCATCGATGAGGCATGGGACACCTTTGAATCAATGGCTGAACAAATCTTTGAGTGTGACACCATGAGAGAGCCACTAGCCGCCAGGTCTTTTGGTCGAGTTGTATCATATCAAGTTGAGTCAACTATCGCGTCTGGGTGCTTGCTCCTCTTACCTTGTGGCCCTTGAGCCGTTTGAAATTAACTCTGAATCCAACAAGGACCCACCTCTGGTCGATCTTAATTTACTCCCTGATAACCTTAAATACATCTTATTAGGGGATAATGAGACATTGCCACTCATTATTGCTTCTGATCTTGAAAAAGATCAAGAGGCTTCCGTGAAAAAGTGATCTTTGCAAACAAAAAGGCTATCGAGTGGTCCTTGAAGGACATCAAGGGAATTAGCCCTGGTATTGTCCAGCATCGGATCCACATGGAAGAGAATTCGAGGCCCCACCGAGACCCACAACGAATATTGAATCCTGTACTGAAAGAAGCCGTCTGAAAGGAGGTTCTTAAGTGCTTGGATCATGGTATAATCTATCCTATGTCTGATAGTTAGTGGGTGAGTCCTGTCCATGTGGTTCCCAAGAAGTCAGACGTGACGGTTGCTGAGAATGAGCATAATGAGTTTATCCCAACACGCCTGCAAACTGGCTGGCGAGTTTGCGTTGATTATCGCAAGCTAAATGTGGCAACGTGGAAAGATCATTTCCCGCTGCCATTCATTGATCAGATGTTGGAAAGGTTGGTCAGACATGAGTATTATTGTTTTCTTGATGGATACTCCAGTTACAACCAAATTCCCATCACCCCGAGGATAAAGAGAAAACCACATTTATTTGTCTCTTTGACACGTTTACCTACTGTCGCATGCCCTTTGGGTTATGTAATGCGCCAGCAATGTTTCAAAGGTGTATGATCAGCACCTTCTCCGATACGGTAGAGCGTTTCCTTGAGATTTTCATGGATGACTTTTCCATATTTGGCGCTTCCTTCGATGAGTGCCTTCATCACTTGAGCCTTGTCCACAAGCGATGCCGTGAGAAGAACCTCACTCTCAATTGGGAGAAATGTCACTTCATGGTGAAGCGAGGGATTGTACTTGGACATGTGGTCTCAAGTAGGGGAATTGAGGTTGATTCCTCCAAAGTGGATCTTTTTGCTAATCTCCCACCGCCACATAATGTGAAGGATATCCGCGCCTTTTTGTGGCATGCAGGATTCTATCGGCGGTTCATTCAGAATTTTACCAAAATTGCTCGACCTCTCACCGACTTGTTGGCTAAGGATGTCATTTTTAAGTTCACACCGGATTGTCACCATGCTTTTTTGACCTTGAAGAAAGAGTTGACTTCAGCTCCCATAATTAAGGCACCGGTGTGAACTGAACCCTTCGAGTTAATGTGTGATGCATCTAACTTCGCTATGGGAGCAGTGCTTTGGCAACGATTGGACAAATTGCCTCATGTGATCTACTATGCCAGTAGAACACTCAATGATGCCCAATTGAACAACACTGTGACCGAGAAGGAATTCTTAGAGATCATATTCGCTTTGGAAAATTTCTGGTTGTACTTGATTGGCTCCTACATGATTGTCTCTTCTTATCACACAGCCATCAAGCACCTCATAGCGAAGAAAGATGCAAAATCTCGACTCTGGAGATGGATCTTCTTGTTACAAGAATTTTATCTCGAGATTCGGGACAAAAAAAAGTGTGCAAATGTTGTAGCGGATCACCTGTCTCGTCTTGAGATGACCAACCCACAGGACCAAATTATTAATGAAAATTTTCCTGACAAGCAGTTGTTCACGATCGAGGATAACGCTTGGTTTGCCGACATCATGAACTAGCTCGTGACCAAGCAACTTCCTGTGGGTTGGTCAAAATCTGGCCAAACCAAATTTAGAGCAAATGTATGGGGAATTTTTTATGGGTTTGTCCATAAGATTTAGACACTTCCCATGCTTAGTTCCCTCATGTTTATTTACTAAAATTGCCTGTTGAATATGCTACATGAGTTATGTGTTTGTATTTGTGTTTTCTTGATTGATTGATTGAAGAAACTTTGATTTGATGGGTTGTGCCATAAGATTTAGACACCTCTCATGCTTAGCTTTGTTCTTCACATGAGTTCATGGTTTTTGATGAGTCTTGCCGTATCTTTAGACACTTCTCATGCTGAGTCTAGTCTTATGCTAATCAAGTAGTATTTTTTTTTTTGCAAAGCAAAAAGGGAGGCTTAGCCTCGAATTTTATAAACTAAGTAAAGTTTACAACCTACAAAATTGAGTACAAAACTGAGCCATAATGAATGTGGGTGTATGCCACATGCATACCCGGCCTCTACCCTACATTACACAATATATCATGTCAGCATTGTAGGTTAAGTGACTATACCAAACACGAGGACCAACATCAACTATGTCTACATGAGGTGGGATCGGTTTTCTTCCTCGTCACTCTTTGCAAGCTTTTTTACTTTGTCCCAAAGGCAGCGAACTATATCCTTGATGATAGCCACAATATGCGGTTGTTGTTGCTTTTCTCCATCGAAAATCCTTCGGTTGCGTTCCATCCAGCACTCGTATATCATGGCTTGGAAGACCCATCTCCGTACCACAATATCAAGCCGGCATCCTCCTATGTGTGAAATACGTATAGCTTCAAATTCAAAAGAGTGTGCCATCCTGTGGTTAAGCTTTAAAAGGTGCAAGATTTCTGCCCACACCTTCTTTATGTATTCGCACCGCCAAAACAAATGCTCAATGTCTTCCTCGCCTCCCTCGCATAGGTTGCACCCCGAGTGCAGCGTTGCTCCCCGTTTGTTCATCAAGCTCTTTGTGAGTAGACGTCCTCGTAGTGCTCTCCATGTATGATGGCATGCTTTGGGATGGCATACTTGTGCCAAACCATGCCAGCCCAAGCTACCTTTCTCCCCGGCGTCTTGACCCATTTCCATAATTCTTTGATGCCAAGTGTCTCTCCCACTCCGTCCACTCGCTTAGGCTGGTCCACGCCTCCATGGATTCGCGTATGCAATATTCGTTGGTGGACTTCCTCCATAAATGTGAAGCATTGAGGGGGGAGGTTCCACACTCCCTCTCTAATGAAGTACGACACTCCTAATTCATAGTGTAGCCGCTCCCCCAACTTTCGTTTTGAAACGGTTCACCACACCAAGGGTATTGGAAAAACCGGATGTCTTCTCCATTTCCCACCTCATATTGGATGTGCCTTCTAGCAATGTCTCGGACTCGTAGTAATTGTTGATATATTGTGTGAATGAATTGGTAGGTTTTGTCAAATATTTAGACACTTCCTATGCATGAAGACACACACGTAAATGCTTACATACGTCATTCATCACTTATTTCACTTCATATGTGCACACACTCCACCCCTTAAAGGTTCCATTCCTAAATTGCAGCTTGTTGCGTGCTTTCATTTCCTTGTTTGTGCTTACCAGTTTGGTTTAGTCAAGTTTAATGTAATCAACTTCTTCTCCCCTTTGTTTCCCACTTGCCTTCGAACGAACCAGAGTCGACACACCTCCCTGTGGATCGATCCGTATTTGCCACATCTTCGCCGACGTCATGCACTTACGATATTTAAAAAGAACACAACAAGTTTTTGGCGTCGTTGCGTGGGAGGTGCTCTGTCCAGACTCTGGTTTGGACGATTCGAGTGGGTTTAGTTTTTTTGTTTTTTGTTTTGGTTTTTTTCAGGGATCCTAAGGATCAAAGGGAGGCATCGACATCTTCGATGTGTGGGGCATCAACTTTATGGGTCCTTTCCCGAATTCGTTAGGGAATGTTTACATTCTGGTGGTCGTTGACTATGTGTCTAAGTGGGTTGAGGCTATCCCCACAAAGACCAACGACAACAAGGTGGTCACCAAATTCTTAAAGGACATTTTTGCACGATTTGGTACTCCTCCTACCATAATCAGCGATAGGGGTACACACTTATGCAATCACTCCTTTGAAGCGCTGATGAGGAAATATTTGATCACCTACAAGCTTGCGACCCCATATCATCCGCAAACTAGTGGGCATGTCGAAATCTCTAACCATCAATTAAAACAAATCCTTGAGAAGACGGTTAATTCCTCGAGGAAGGATTGGTTGACTAAGTTGAATGACGCGTTGTGGGCTTTCCGCACAGCGTATAAGACCAATTTGGTTATGTCCCCATATCGGGTAGTGTACGACAAGGCTTACCACCTACCCGTCGAGCTTGAGCATCGTGCTTTCTGGGCGATCAAGAACCTGAATATGGACCTTGATTAAGTAGGGGTGTAATGTAAACTTGGCATCGTGGAATTGGCAAAGCTACGGAATGATGCATATGAAATGTCAAAATTCATAAGTCCCGAGCCAAGATGTTTCACGATCGCATGGTTATGCGAAAGGTGTTTACGGCCATGCAGAAGGTGTTGCTCTACAATTCCCGGCTTCATCTGTTTGAAGGTAAGCTCCGTAGTCGCTGGTCTGACCCTTTTCCTGTCCAAACTGTATTTCCTCATGGAGCGGTTGACATCCTGAACCCAGGGAATGTGGATGTGTTCAAAGTTAATGGACAACGCCTCAAACCTTACTTGGAGGGGGCATTAGCTGAAGTTGAGGAGGTCATGTTCCTTTATGAAAGTCTCTTGCACTCAACCGTTCATGACCTGCATGGATGATTGAGATTTCATGTTTGTACATAGTTTTGTTAGATATATATATGAGAAAAAAAACGAGAAAGACTCCATGAGTGAGCATTGATCGTTGTGGGCTCCAACCCTTGTGTATTTGGGCCATATTTCTTTCACGTATTTGTTTTCCTTCTTTAGCATCTCACAGGTTTTGAGGGAATTCGGGTTTGTGTCCATCAACATAACCATGAACTTCCCTTTGTACTTTATGTTATTGAGTTCTTATCTTTTTCATGCGTAAATCCATGTAGTAGCATGCTCAAATTCATTGAGGACAATGCATGAAGTAGGTGTCGGGGGGTGTTTTACGTGTGTACATAGTCAAGTCTTTCTCATTTTCTTTTAAGTTCTTTTGCTTTTCTTTTGTGTGCATTGTTAGGGTCATGTTAGTATGCTACATTTAATATCGATATATCTACTTGCCAAGATCCTTGGTGACTTGTCTTCTTTTGCTGGCCTAGTGCTTTACAATTTTCACATTTCTTTAAAAATATTCATGTGTTTGCGAAAGAAAATGTTTTGTGGGTTTTACGTGTGTTTGACATGTGCAAAACCGTTCAGAGGCAAAGTAAAAAGAAAGCTCTCAAAATTGTCTTGGACATGATGCATTAAGATACCTAGTATACCGGCTTTAGGTCTTATCGAGTCGTAAGGATGCGCCCCGGTCTTCCCTCGGGGGGGGGGGGGGGGGGGGGAGTAATCATAGGGTTTTAGTACTCAAACAATTAAAGAAGTCCACCCTGAACCTAGTGAGTCAATAATTCGTGTCTGTTAATATAAGGATGTTTGTTGTAGTTAATGACCCTTTAACTACTGTTGTGAGACATTAAGTGTAGGGGTTTTGGTTCACGTGTAGATAAAAAATAAGTGAGTAGGTGTTCTCTATTCTCGCACGGCTCTTATCACTTGGGAAATTAGGTCTGAAGGGACTTTGCGCTAGGTGCTTTCGAGTCATCTGACTTGGGATGCACCGACCGAACTCCTGTTACACAGGTGGTAGGGATTACCCTATGTGGAAATGTGGGAAAATGTGTACGTGATAGTGTAAGTCCTCATAGGCAATGATGCACGAAACCTGACCCGGGGAGAATTACACACCAACTACTAGAAAAAAACAAAAAAAGAAGAAGAAGAAAATGTTAATGCAAATAAGAACCGTAATGGACTTTACACTTTGAATCACTTGAGGAGGTTAAGGTTGTCCATGTCTTTCACTTATGTCCTTAATTAACTTGCACGAATGGTTCATTAGGCTAGGAGTGTGGACTGATTACATATATATAGTTGACCCGTAGAAATTACCGCGTTCAATGATCAATAGAAATGAGCCCATCGAGTCGTGTTGCTAGGTTGAATAATGCATCTATGTTCGGATTTTGTGGGTATATCCGCTGAAAACCCTCAGGAAATAACACTCCTCCATGGCGGCATGGAGGTTTAACGGTTTGTTGCACGTGCTAAGTGCAACCGTGATTCCTATTAAAGTGAGTTAGGATTTCCCTATTTTTCGTATGCTTTTTCCTTTCTTTCTTTTTTCCTTTTCTTTGTTTTGCTCAGGGCTAGCAAAAGTTAGTTGTGGGGGTATTTGATTGACATGATATCATGCATATATTTGTGTCTTATATCCTTTATTCTTAGCCTAAGCACGTAATGAGTTTTATGTTTAAGTTTAAGGAATAAACATGTTTGAGAAGAAGAGACTATAAAAAGACTTAAAAGCAAGAAAAAAGACTAACTTACAAGACTTATGGACTGAGATGCAAGCGAGACGGACCCGAATATAAAAGCAAAAGGGCCAATCAGCAAATGAAGAAACTCCACAACATCATGAGGAGTATTTTGGCAATTGGATTCGGGTCGCAACATACACAACCGATTAGGGTGCATCAGACATGAAGAAATCAAGCCAGATAACCACATTCCATAACCTGACCAGATCCAGACCACATAGACTACTAGTTGGCAGTCCAAGACCGCTGATTGGCGGTCTGTTTTGCTCCAGAGCCGATAAGGTTTAGGCGGGTCATGTATTAGAGTGTTTTATGTCTATTTTTAGTAGTGCATTAGTCCCATATCGGGGGATTGTCCGCGATTGCCTTTTTCTATGACTATAAATAGAACTCCTCCTTCTCCTTTGTATTTACTACATGCTTGGTGGCTATTCTATCTACTTGGGTGAAGCCTTGGAGTAAAAACCCAAGTGGGGAGATGCTACTTGTATTGTGAGTCTGAAATTAGTAAAAGTTTTTTGTTATGTTGTTTGTTTCATGTTTCTTGCATGCTTAGCTTGATTTCCTTTCATTAAATATAGTAGGCTTAGTTAACATGTTTTTTTATCTTAATATAATAGTTAGTTTAATGATTAGTGAGTAGTCCATCCCCATTTAGGGGTGGAGAAGAATGTGATGTGATTATGTGATGTATTAGGTGTGTGTTATATTAATCCTTTGAGAGTTACATGATTTTCATAACCATCTATTGAGATTTCACTCTTATCTTTGATGTGCTAATGCTCTTGAATGATGCTTAGCATATGCTTAGATTAGTGAGCCTATTTTATGGGGAATGATGATGTGAGGATAAGGATGGATTTGATAAAGGAAACATGACTTGTGGTTGAATGTACTCTTGTTGCCCTCACCTTAATTAATGTCTTGTATGTCTTAATGATTTTGTAAATCTTATTTCATGTGGAGACATAGTGGGGTTTGGTCTTTATGTATGAGTTCATTTAGCTTCATTCCAATTATTATCTTGTATGTTTTAATGATAATGTGTTATCTTATTTCACGTGGAGGCAAAATTGGATTTAGTTTGATGGTTTTCATGTACTACATGTTGTGACGAGCACAATTGAATACACACACATACACATATTTTCGTATTCACATTCTTTCTCTACCCTCTATGGGGTTTAGTTTTATTCTTGTTCATTCTTAGTTTAGTGTAGTGTAATCACACATTTTCTCCCCTTTGTTTCCCACTCGCCTTCAAACTAAACAAAGTCGACACACCTTCCTGTGGATCGACCTGTATTTGTCATCACTTCAATGCGGTCATGCACTTGCGGTTAATTAAAACGATTAATCATAGAACCAACTAATATCTTTATCAATATACACAATGATAGTTTTTGATAATAATCAAATAATACACTCCTTATGTAAAAAGATGTATGTCTCATATCTTAGGATTTAAAGGCACAATGAAAATTTTAATGACACAAACAGAGTTCAAAAATGTTTCATCGATTTGGTCAATTCAATATATGAAAGAAAATATTGTTTATTTCATATACTCATTTTGTTAAAATATTTGTAGAACTACAATATTTTTTTAACCAACACGACAATCTTATCTCGGTGATTAATATCTCTTGTTAATCAACATGATTGTGAATCACTGTTGATTTATGCAAACCATTATCTTTTAGCTCTCTACGGTTAAGGACTAAGACTCTTCCTTAACACTTTCTAAAAGACGAATACATTAATCAAGGAACAAAATGTTTACACATTCAATTCATAATAAAAGACATGTAAAATAATACTTTTAGAAAACACATTCATTTCAATATATATGGATGTTAAATGAATATATATTGAAATTGTGAAAAATTTCTTGTGTATCAAGGGATTTGAAGAATTTTTGGGGGAGGTTCTGCTGAAATTTATAAAATATTTGACAAAAAATGTTCTTAATAAGACGCCATTGATTCTCGTTTAAAATTGGACAAAATTTTAGGTTTAATTAGGATTGGATTTTAAATTTAGTACTGCATTTTGGATTTATGATTGGGTTTCTGATTTAGGATTGGATTTAGTACTTCGGGTAATGATTGTTTTAGGGTTGGTTGGAAATACGACAACAACGACACAACAAACAGAGATTGAGTCAGAAGATGGTGTCATAGATGTCACAGCCGATTCGTCAAGACTGGAGATCACAAAATATGCTCAAATGTTTCTCCCTACATGAAGGACGAAGATCAATCGTTGTATCACAGGTGCAACCAGAATTGACGAAATTATCTTTTGTCATCATAATGTTTCACCTGAAGTGCACACGTAGATGGTCGGACACTTTGTTTGACCATGTGGTTAGCGTTCCAAGGAGAATTACTTCTGGATGGAGTTTGTTGGTCGAATGATACATATGAGACAAAGAAGTTGGTTGTCAACTTGGGATTTATTATGAAAATATCAATGTTTGCAAGAATCATTGCACGTTGTACTGGAAAATATTCTAAACTACTTTTATTATATATTTGATTCTATGAACAGGTAAATTATTGAATAGATCAATAAAACTTGCAAGACACATCAAGAATAGTAGAGGTACATATAAAGTAATGGAGTTGGAAATTTACAATCTCATCCTTGCGAGGGAAACTTGGATATTAAACTCACGTAAGTCAGCGATAATTTAACTCTAAATGACAATCAAATGGCAAGTGCGACAAAACAACGTATAAAAACGTCGTCTCCCAACTTTTCATATTCATGCAAATTACAAGAGTATTTAAGTCTAAAATTTCAAAAATAATAAATAGGAGTACCTTCAATAATGTCAACGTTCACAACCAAGATCTGTGCCTCAAACTTTCTTTAAAAAGGCGAGAAGGAATACTTTAAAAACCCAAAAGCAAATTGAGGACGAGAAATTAATTTTAAAAGAGAAAACATTGATCTTGTGTCAAGCAACCTCACCATCAGAAGTTACTTAAGGTTCAATTATGTACTTGGCTACACTAGCAACTGTCATACACACGTTGATGTCAACTTACTACCTACGAAAACCAAAGGGTGAGATAATTGGAAATTAGATTTTTTATTAATCAAGAAAGGAGGGAGTTCTTACCGAAGTTCAAAAGTATGTATAGGATTTTCTGGTCAGGAGTGCGAAACCCTCTCTCATTAAAAGAAAGAGGGGATATGAAAAGGTGGAATTTAGGTATGGAGATTAGGGGAATTGTGTTTGAAAAGGTGGACGACACAAAATAAGTAGATGTACGAAATAACAAATTGTAAATTTTAATTATATTAAAAATTTATGAAAACGTAATTCTTTTCAAATTGGTTTACTTTTTATAAGGTAATTTTATATTCTTTTTGAAAAATAAAAATTCTTAAGTTTTTAATGAATTAGACAAACTTTATATATTAAGTGTTCGTGATTTTTCACAATCATAAATTTTTAATGGGTTTTAGAAAAATTCCTGAAGTTTGAATCTGCTTTTGCTGAAAAGATTCTAAGTTCCGCTGATTTGAATTACAAAATTGTGATTTATTTGTAGATTTAACAAAAGTTTAAACCTAAGTCATGGTCTCGTCTAGGTAAACATATATCTTTTCAAGACTTGTAAACTTAATATTAAACTCGTATTAATTTATTTATAGATTTAGAATAAGTTCAAACCTAAAATCATGGGTTTCATATATTGATCATGGGTTTAGTCGTTAAAATGTAAAAAAATAACTTAGGTCTATTCATACAAAAAATCAACCGCCACTAACATGTGAACCAATCACAACCTTGTTGGATTTCATGTCCTATAGTATGTATATATTTTTTCGAAATTTTATAAACATATAGGATCGAAACATTCATATTTTTTTCGATTTTCGTATAGACATGCATTTGTTTGTCCTAATTATTTAATATGCATTAGAACAAACAAGCAATTGCAAAGAGGATCATACCTAGAGGTTCTCTAAAACCTCTTGAAGATCCGGAGTCGCGTTGCCGGTCGAATCGCCCGGTGGATTGCCTCCGAGTATTCACCAAACTCTAAACGAGATTGGAGAGAGAAGAGCTAGTCTCTAAATCTCCAATAGGGTTTAGAATCCAATTACTAACCCCTCTTTAGTTCCCTTGAGAAGAAGATCTCTGAAAACTAAAACTAATCTTAAGAATTAAGGAAATTTCGTGGAGAATTATGGAGAGAGATTTTTGCATGAGAAAATAATGAATTAATTAATGAGGTAATGAGATAAACTTGTATTTATAAGTTCTCTCCAAATTACCTATTCATGTGCAACCTCTTGCCCATGATTTCATGCAAACTTCCATCTAACCATCCATTATTTGCTAACAAATAATCTTAGCCACGAATTAAATCAATTATGAACCAATTCCATGCATGATATAATTAATTCTTAAATTAATTCTGCAGAAACTGTCTGGACCGGTCGACCGTTTGGAGGTTCGGTCGACCGTTCGAACCAAGTTTCGGTCGACCGTTCGACACTCGGTCGACCGTTCGCAACAATAAAATATTTCATCGCAATGTTCGGTCGACCGACCGATAGATTCGGTCGACCGTTCCGAACAGACGAAAATTCCCTGTTATCGGTCGAGACGTGTCCGGTCGACCGTGCATCGATCGGTCGACCGTTTACTGTTAACCGGTCGACCGTTTTTGCACAGTACTGTAGACTTGTCAAATTTTGGTTTAACCCCTACAAAATTTGACATTTCGGGATTAGTAGTAAATTCACAACTTATGTAACATATTATCCTATGTAATGATAAATCATTACACACCATAATATTTACATCACATATGAATTTTAATTTAGATTCTAATTATGTTATTAATCACAACATAATTTTGATTTTGCTTATTCACCCCATGTGTCATATCTTCTAAATAAAACCCGACACATCTTATGAACTCAAAATCCCCATTTCTCGTTTCCCAGTTTTGTGGTGTGACCTATGGGAGGATCTAAACTAAGTTGGCAGTGATATTAAGAGCTTAATATCACAAGTTATAAGCGGTATCTAGGTACACATTATAGCTCCCAATTAGTTAGATGTCTTAATTCCACTCGAATCAAAACCCGATCCATTTAGTGATGGAGTGCACCACTTGTGTCCGTCCATTGCCTCATGATATTAAGAATACACACAAAGTAGTATTGTGTCATCTTTGTATTAGTATTCATTTCTTGATCTCTTTAAGTTAGTTATAAATATGTGACTTAACTTTTTTTTTGCAAAGCAAAGGGAGGCTTGGCCTCTAAATTTATTAAATGAAAGAAACAAGGTTACAAAGTTTGAAGACCGCGGGCATGCCAACATGCATAACCAGCCACACACACTACAAGTATTGCATCACTCAAACTATGTAGTTAAAATCATGTCCGAGTATACCCCAACCTAGCACCCACGTGATCTGAAAATTCTGCTTCTCGCTATCTTTATCCGCAAGCTTCTTAATTTTATCCCAAAGGCACCCAACCATGTCTTTGATTACTACCACGATATCTCCTAGCTCCTTCTTCTCTCCCTCGAAAATCCGTCGATTTCGTTCCAGCCAGCACTCATGAATCATGGCACTAAGAGCCCACCTTCGCACCACCTTGGCAATCCGGGTTCCTCTCGCGTGTGAGAGGCGTGTGGCTTCAGCTTCAAGGGATCTTTCAATCCTAGTTCCCAGCTTCATGAGGAGGAGTAGTGTTGTCCACACCCCTCTAATATACGAACACCTCCTGAAGAGATGGTCCATGTCCTCTTCCTCCCTCTCACAAAGGCTACACACCGGGTCATACTTTGCTCCTCGTAAATTCATAAGTTTTTTTGTTAAGAGGCGCCCCTCATTGCACGCCAAGCTGTGATAGCATGTTTGGGAATGGCATGTTTGTGCCAAACCACATCCGCCCAAGTGACCTTCCTCCCCGGTTTCAGCACCCACTTCCATACTTCCTTTATTCCTAATGTAGCCCCCTTCCCTTCTATGCGCATAGGCTGGTCCACACCTCCAAGAATGCGTGTATTTGTGATTTTCAAGTGGACTTCCTCCGTTATCGTTGATCTTGGGGGAGAGAGGTTCCATTTCCCCTCTCTAATGAAGTAGGACACTTTGGTATCCCAAGGCACTCCCAATTCATGATGAAGACGAGCTCCCAATATGTGACTTAACTCAAATCACATTGTGCACATTATAACTTTGTTTTATCAAGGGGCCCACTAATATCACCACTCAATTAAGAGGGGCAATGATAATCTTTTGACTAACTATCTTCTCCAACAAAAGTCATACTTAACCAACTAATGCCTTTGCATTACACTTATTGATAGCTTAAGACACTAGTCTAATTAAGCACTCCTTAAGTGATCGTATATAAGTCTCATATCAAAGGACCAAAGACACAGTAAAATATTAATGACACAAAAACACATTTCTATAATATTTTACTTATTACGTCCATTCAATATACAAAAGTAATATTTTCCTCTTTTGTGTACCCCTGTTGTCACTCACTTGTAAAGCTACAATGATCTATGACCAACACGACAATATTAACTCGGTAATTAATGTCCCATGTTAATTACCATGATTATGAATATCTTTTGCTTTATGTAAACCATTATCTTTTGGAGCTCTACGGTTAAGGACCAAGAGCCTCTTCCTTAATACTTCTAAAAGACGAATAACATAAACAAGGAACAAATGTTTTCTCATTCAATTCATAATAATTGCCATTTAAAAGTAAAACATTTAGAACACATTCCCATCAAACCTGACACCTCATCTCCATCAAACCTCCAAACCGACCTTCATCTTGGGTGGAGATAGGTTTTTTTTGAAACTCACCCTCTCATTTCATGCGGTACAAAGAGATAGGTTTTTTTCGCAACTCATCCGTCGTCCTGATCTTTAAAAAAGATTATTTCAGTTTTCTCTTTCTATCGTATCAGTTTTTCTCAAGATTTCAGAAATACGAGATGTAGATTCGATACGGCGAGACACCACATCCGACCTATGCGGGATGCACATGCATATGCGGTTTGTGATTTAATAATTAAGTAATATAATATTAGATATATATTAATTATAAATTATATACCCGTAACTAAAAAAATTGGTAATTTTTTTAATAATTTTTAAGAACAACAATTCATATTAAAGAAATCATAGTAAAACATATAAAAACAAATAAAACCCCAAAAATGGGTGTTTTGAGATGCGGCCGCATCGCGCCCTCATCCGCATACGCGGCTACATCGGGCCGCATTCCTGAACAAAGGTTTTTCACATTCACAACATTTATCTATATTCGTTTTCATCTTCTCAATCATGATTTTTATATCAAATAAATTGTTTTATATCCTCCAACTCATTTTTTATATTTTACAAATTAATAAATAAATTTATATATCATCATTTATCTCTTTTATGTATATTCTTATTACTAATATCCAATACCAATTTTTTTCGTTTTCAAATTTTGAAAAACAATTGTTTGACAAAAGTTAAAGTTGAGAATTAATTATCTGAAAAAAGAAAAAATCGAGAATATTTAAAATCTCTCGAAAAAAGAAAGTTGAGAATTGGAAAGTTGAAGTGGTAAGAATAAATGCCCTAAAGTTGAGAATGATTTTTTTTGTAAATTGTTTGAAAATGTAGTTGTTTGAGATGTGTAATATGAGAATGTAATCGTTTCAACTTATGTAATTGTCAGGTTTGAGTAAGCCACCGAATATCTAGTATTTAAAATATATATTTATATAACATTATAAAAAAATAAAATTATGGTGATTATTTGAGATTTTTTCTAAGATATCTTATTTTTCAAAATAATATAATCATCTCTATTAATCAAAATCAATACAAATAATAAATGAGTCCCACAACAATTAAAAAATAAATAAATAACCCACACAATCCAAAAACCCTAGGAGTGGAGGCGAATAAGTGAGTTGTACGAGTTTCATGCCCATTCATTCAACAACAAGCGTAAAGTGTGTGATGTACAAGTAGAAACTAATGTGAAATCTAAGTGTAGAACACACAAATACATGACATACAGGGAAATATGTGTATTAGCATGAATTCCAAGGATAATTTTAGGTTTCCATGTATGTTCAAAGTACCTTGTATGGCAAAACATCAATTAATATAAACATGCATTCAACCATGAACCCATTCATATCACGCAATCCATAAAATACATATCCAGTCAAGCAACCTTATGCTGACTTTTATGCCTTATTCATGTTTATTTTGATGTAAAAACCTAATCTAAATTCATGAACAATCAATCAATGTAGTGAAACATATGTCATGCATATCATATATACATGTGTTGTACATATGTTTATTTTGGTAAGTGTAATATTAGTTATGGAGGATCAAAGATTAAAGACTAGAGAAATGTAGTAAACATGTATTTTTCATTTATTGAGTTCTAAGATTGATTTTAAACTTGGCACAATTGATAGGGTAAAGATCTTGATCAATTCAGACAACGAAACCCTATTTTAGTCGTTCGAACCACCAAAAGATTACTCTAGTTAACACCCAGTGAAACCCCTATTCGGACTAAGGAAATTTTGTCCAATTGTCTGAATTCTTAGACAGAAACCAAGTTTTTGACTAAACCCTCTTTCAGTTGTTTTAATTTTTTTCCAGAATTTTCAAACAATTTTTCAAATTGGTCTACGCCTCGATCGTCCGATTGGTCAACACCAAAAGTGTTGAGCCTATTGTTCGATATCCAAATCCTTTCGGACGACTAAACTCACTTTTCAGTTGTCCAAATTATTTATTCTCATTATCTCTCACATTTCCTTGACTTATTTTGGATGACTAACAACCTTTTCAGTTGTCCAAATTTTGATTTCGTCGAAGGTGTTTATACCAAATATTGCCATTACTTTGTTCAATATTTTGGAGGACTAGTAAACATTTCAGATGCCTAATACTAAGTCTTTCAGATGACCAAAACTACCTTTAGTCGTCTAGATTATTGTCATACTGGGAAGTGATTTTCTTGAACCCAAATTTGGATGACTAAAACTCTAATTAATCGTCCTAACGTGTGTTGACTTCCTTTGACCAATGAATTCAGACGTACGATGACCTATTTCAGTCATCCAAATTTTGTCTACTGTTAGATTAGCTTTGTTGTCTTCTCCAAACTTAACCAAACCACTTCCAATTGTTTTCCAACGGCTATGAAACTTTAAGAGCATATAAATATGTGTTCCTACACTCATTTGGGCATTAATTATCCTTTATCAAGACCTTTCATTAGTAATCAAATGCTGCAACTCCAAGCCTTCAATTTACATTGTTTACTCTCTGCACCACCTGATGAGATTTTTATTTATACCGCAAGTGCACAACGTCGATTGAAGACGCGGCAAGTACGGGTCAAACACAAGGAGGGAGAGATTCTTGTATTTTTGTGATTTTTTTATTAAGGGAAGAAAAAGAGAAATATGGTTGGTTTGAGATTTTTGGATTTTTAATTTTTCTAAAGCAAGAACAACAAAAACAAAAACTAAGAAGACACAACTATGGATGAGAGTCCAGCGGGTGGGAGTTATGAATCTTCGAGTTAGATTGGAGATCACGAAAATTATTATAAATCAAGTGAGATATTAAGCATCGTATGATAATTGATTTAATAAAAACTCATATGATCAAAACACTAACAAGAAATTAAAATAAAAACGATCTCTCTTCTCTAACCCTAAATCCGTCACCCCCACCCTTTGGAGGGTTTTAGAAACCCATGGGGAGAAGATGAGGAGAAGGGGTCATGGAGATCATCGCGAGACTACGAAAGAAAGAGATATTATACTAAACTACGATCTACGAAAACAAATGCAATTATTCTAAGCATGCAACAAATTATTCTAAGAGAAGAATAAAGAACAACTAAATTACTCTACTGGAATTAAGAACATGAAATATTAATCTAAAAGTAAGCTTACAAAAACAAAGACAAGGAAGAAATAAATGGGCAGAATTTTATTGCTAAAGAGTACAATCCCAAAAAGTTCCCTTTGCAACAAAATTTCGGGGCTATTTATAGCCGATACAAGGAACCCTAAGTACAAATAAGGAAGGACACGTGCTATGACACGACTGGTTGAAATTCGGAGGCATGGATCGCACACCGTGCGGCGTTTCCGCCGCATATTGACCGTCAGATGCGGCGGAAACGCCGCATGGATGGCTCAGATCGTTTTGTTCTTTTGCTGGTGTGTTTTTGGTATGTTCTAGCTGGCCTCCATGCATCTGAATCAATTATTGCATATCTTTGGAGATCCGAATTTAATTTCTTCTTGAATACTTCTCCAAAATAACTTTTTAGTCCTTCTAATTTGCGATCAGGTCCCTGGCTTTTTGTGCAATCAATTCCCTGGCCCTTTATGTGATCAATTGGATTTCAACTTGAGCTTGAATCTCTAGCTAATTGGTCTTTGTGATCTATTTGAGTCCATTGCACGTGTTTTAACTCGAATATTGGTAAATTGTATTGTAACTCCTGAATTCTGCACAATTGCTCAAAACAATACCTTAGTAGCATTTATTTATATAAAAATAATCTAAATGAAAGACATATGATGCAATGTATGCAATGCATCAAATACCCCTACACCTAGATTTTGCTAGTCTCGAGCAAAACAAAACATGAAAAATATAAGTATGAAAACAAGGAAATCCTAACTCACTTTCATAGGAATCACGGTTGCACTTAGCATGTGCAACAAGCCTTTAAACCCCTAAGTTTCCTTAGAGAACGAGTTTTGTCTCGTGAGAGTTTTCAGTTGACACACCCACAAAGTCTTAATATTTCATTAATAACTTTCAATATCTCCACCTCAACCTTATACATTTCACTTAGAATTCTTGCATGCTCATTATATAAATCTAACTCATAAAAATTCTGACTTGGTCTTTGTTCCTCCAACATTCACACCACTAACCCTTCTACACATGTTATCACTTAAATCATTTTGCACGCCTCCTCTGGTGGTGAAGTATCATTTGGATCAACCATGGCATGGATCATTCTTCTAACTTTGGGCCTTGAGTATCTTACTGTAATGATTCCCCGTGATTCAACATATTTGCTTATTTGATACTTTTGAAGGGAATGTGTTCTAAAAGTTCTACTTTTAAATGTCAATTATTATGAATTGAATGAGAAAATCGTTTTGTTCCTTGTTTATGTTATTCGTCTTTTAGAAGTGTTAAGGAAGAGGCTCTTGGTCCTTAACCGTAGAGCTCTAAAAGATATTGGTTTACATAAAACAAAAGATATTCACAATCATGGTAATTGACATGGGACATTAATTACCGGTTTAAGACTGTCGTGTTGGTCATTGATCATTGTAGCTCTACAAGTGAGTGACAACACGGGTACACAAAAGAGGAAAATAGTACTTTTGTATACCGAATTGACCTAACAAGTAAAATATTATAGAAATGTGTTTCTGTGTCATTAATATTTTACTGTGTCCTTGGTCCTTTTGATATGAGACTTATATCCTATCGCTTAAGGAGTTCTTAATTAGACTAGTGTCTTGAGCTATCGATGAGTGTAGTGTAAAGGCATTAGTTGGTTAAGTACAACTTTTGTTGGAGAAGATAGCTAGTCAAAAGATTATCATTGCCCCTCTTAATTGAGTAATGATATTAGTGGGCCCCTTGATAAAGCAAAGTTATAATGTGCACAATGTAATTTGAGTTAAGTCACATATTTATAACTAGCTTAAAGAGATCAAGAAATGAATACTAATACAAAGATGACACAATACTACTTTGTGTGTATTCTTAATATCATGAGGCAAGGGACGGACACAAGTGATACACACTATCACTAAATGGATCGGGTTTTGGTTCGAGTGGAATTAAGACATCTAACTAATTGGGAGCTATAATGTGTAGCTAGATACTGCTTATAGCTTGTGATATTAAGCTCTTAATATCACTGCCAACTTAGTTTAGATCCTCCCATAGGTCACACCACAAAACTGGGAAACGAGGTATGGGGATTTTCAGTTCATAAGATGTGTCAGGTTTCATGTAGAAAATATGACACATGGGGTGAACAAGCAAAATCTAAATTATGTTGTGGTTAATAACATAATTAGAATCTAAATTAAATTCATATGTGATGTAAATATTATGGGGTGTAATGATTAATCATTACATCGGATAATATGTTACATAAGTTGTGAATTTACTACTAATCCCGAATTGTCAAATTTTGTAGGGGTTAAACCGAAATTTGACAAGTCTGCAGCACAGTGCATAAACGGTCGACCTCTAAACCATAAACGGTCGACCGGATGTTGCGCGGTCGACCGAAATCTTGTACGGTCGACTGGATGTGCATTGATTGTAACAGGTATTTCGTCTGTTCGTTTTCGGTCGACCGGATTGTTTCGGTCGGTCGACCGAACATTGCGATGAAATATTTTTGTTACTGACGGTCGACCGAATATATCGATTGGTCGACCGAAACTCGGTCGAAACGGTCGACCGAACCTCGCGAACGGTCGACCGGCCAGACGGTTTTATGCAGAATTAATTTAAGAATTAATTAGATCATGCATGGAATTGGTCCATAATTGATTTAATTCGTGGCTAAGATTATTTATTATTAAATAATGGATGGTTAGATGGAATTTTGCATGAGATCATGGGCAAGGGGTTGCACATGAATAGGTAATTTGGAGAGAGCTTATAAATACAAGCTTATTTCATTACCCAATAAATTAATTCATTATTTCTTGTGCAAAAATTCTCTCTCCATAATTCTCCACGAAAATTCCTTAATTCTTAAGTTTAGTTTTAGTTTCAAGAGGGCTTCTTCTCAAGGAAACTAAAGAGGGGTTAGTAATTAGATTCTAAACCCTATTGGAGATCAAGAGGCTAGCTCTTCTCTCTCCAATCTCGTTTAGAGTTTGGTGAAATCTCGGAGGCATCCGGTGCGGCGAGAAGCGTCATCAACGTCTCCGAATCTTCAAGAAGTTTTAGAGAACTTCTAGGTATGATTTCGGAATCCTTGGTTTCTTTTAATAAAAGTTTTAAAACTAGTTATTGAAACAAACTAGTACATGCATGAAATAAATCATAGAAAATTGTATAAGATCATTATTATGCTTAAAAATTCCGAAAATATATAGGCATAATTAAACATGAAATCCGACAGTGGTATCAGAGCTTAGGGTTCAATTTTCTCATGATTTATGGCTGTAAACAAATTTAGTTTACCATCTAGTATTTAAACAATTCGTTTTACCGGTTTTTCGGTCTTTAAATGTTTGTTGAAATAATTCTTTATAATAATTCGTTTTAAATGTTTTGAATGTTTAAAACATGTCATCTAATTATTAGAATTATGATTTAGACATAAGTCTAACTTGCAATGATTTCGTTTTAAGTATAAACGATTATTTTTTAAGAGAATCAACAAAACCGAAAAACTGCGATTCATCTTTCCATTGGAAATTGGAAATTGGATGGACAGCGGTTCATAATTAATTCTTGAATTATGGGTGCATGAAAAACGTTTTTAATGGATTTCAAAATGTTTTTCAAAGAATTGTTTGGGATTCTAGATGCTTGATAAACTAGGTTGGATAGTTTATAGCGATATTGTGTGCATGGATGCTCGAGTTGTTTTGCAGGAATTGTGAGTTTGTATGTTCCAAATCAGCAGCTATGAATGTTTATAATTGTTATAATACAGGGGCTTATGTATGTAAAAGCCAAATTCTCTATTTCCATCTTTTAGATAAATTGCATATGCATATGAGAGGTTTTTACATAGGACTTGCACTAGTCGGTTTTTATCGAATGTGAGGAGCATGTTTATTTTCTGTAAAATCTACATCTCCGGTGCAAGAGGAAGTCGCCGCTGTAGTGCATCGATCGAGGATCGAGGATCAGGGATCGAGGATCAATGATCAAAGGGAACATATAAACTCACACGATGTGGATTGTGTGAATGTTTAATTTCTGTTTTTATCTTGCTATGCATGTGATGAATGTGTTGAATGTTAGGATGTGTGTAATTGATAATATGCATGATAACCTAAAATTCTAAATCACATGTTAAATTGTCCAACAAAAATTAAGAATAGTTTTCCTTCTTATTTCATCCACTAGCAGCCATTGATCGAGGGATACTCTGCTCGCCCTTAGCGGGAGATAACTCCCTCTATCTTTGGGAATAGTGGGAGATATAAAGGTTGTCTGTTGTTGTGCCACAATTAAATATATGAGGTGTGATTCACCCTAGTGAACCCCAAGTATGTTTAGTTATGAATACAATAGATAAACGTAACTCGTATCAAATGAAAATAAGTTTTCTTAACATTACCTAGAGCCCTCGCTCGGTTTTGGGAAAAAGTTTTTCTTACGAGGATAGGTCGTATTCCCTCATAATTAAAACGACAAGAATCACAAGAGTTTGAAGATGCTAAATGTTGCTAAAATTCAAAAAGGTTGTGATTAGAAAATGTTTTCTTACCTTGATATTGTAATGTATTCGATAGCCCTTAGCTAGTCTATATTACAATTGATAGGATCTTGGATTGTTGCATTTATGGGCAAAGATTTTAATTTGCAACATTTACATTTATATATTCGATATATGTATGCATGTGTATTAAAACATAAAATTGGCATTAAAATCCTGTATGCTTTATTTTGTAGAAAAATGTCGAACATCCAACCTATCGTACGATCCATGATAGAAAAACACCATTTAGCAAATGATGGCTCAAACTTCATTAGTTGGCAACTCAAACTCAACATCGTGTTAAAGTTTGAGAAACTATCTCACATTTTGGAAGGTCCAATCCCAAAGTGGAATGAGAGATTAACCGATGAAGAGAAAGAGGCTAAAGCCAAGTGGGAAGACCAAGAGAACCAAGTTCACGGTCTTATGCTAGCATCCATGGGTGACTCGCTTCAAGCGAAATACTTGGATTCAAAACCCAAGAAGACCATGTAGGCTCTATCAAAGATGTTCATGGATAGTGCCCGAAAGGAGCGCTATAAGACCACCATCGCACTCACAAGGTGCCATATGGCGGAGGGAACATCGGTATCTGTGCATTTTCTCACGATGCAAGGATACCTTGAGAAGTTGGCAAAGCTCTCTTCACCAATGCCCGAGGACATTGCTGAAGATATGATTCTTGTCTCTCTAGCCCCATCCTTTAAGGACTTTGTGATGCACTATCACGTGCGTGAAAAAGGGGTGAGTCTTGAGGACCTTCACAACGCTCTCAAAACTGCTGAAGTTGACATGGGCAAGGGTAGGGACAAGCAAGTCCTTTCCATCCATGGAAGGAGCCAAAAGATTGGTAAAGGAAAAGGCAAATCTACCAAAAGTGGTTCAATCAAGAGCAAGGGAGTAGGAGGTGCTCATAAGAGTGCCTCGAGGGGGAAATCTCAGAAATCTCCAACTCCCAATACGGAGTGCTTTCACTGCGGTGAAAAAGGACACATCCGGCCAAATTGCCCCAAGTACAAGGAAGACCTTGACAACGGAGTGATTGAACGAAGGCACCCCAAAAAGGCCAAAGGTATATTTGTTATTGAAATAAATTTAGCCACCTCTGTCCAGGATTGGGTAATTGATACCGGATCTTGTACTCACATAGTTTCTAATGTGCAGCTACTCATGGATAGGAAGGAACTCGTAAGGAACGAGGTAGAATTGAAGGTCGGAAATGGTGCGAACGTGTCTACGGTTGCACAAGGTTCTGTGGTGCTTCAATTGTGTAGTGGTTTAAATTTATGTTTAAAGAATGTTTATTATGTACCTTCGATTAGCAAGAATATTATTTCTGTATCATATCTGGATATGGATAATTTTAATATAAATATTTCAAATTCTTGTTTGTCTATATCGAAGAATGGTGTGTTCTATGCAAATGCGTTCATAAGGAATGGTCTCTATTTGCTTGAATTGGATAATAAACAAATCTTTAATATCAATAACAAAAGACTTAAGACCACTCACGAGAATGATACTCTCTTGTGGCACTATCGTCTTGGTCACATAAATGAAAAGCGCATCAAGAAATTGCAAGAAGCTAACCTTCTTGGTCTACTTGATTTTAAATCATCGGAGACGTGCCAACCATGTCTAATGGGAAAAATGACCAAAAAGCCTTTCAAGAAGAAAGGCCCAAGGGCGAGTGGCTTGTTGGATTTGATACATTCCGATGTATGTGGTCCAATGAGTACTAGTGCGCGGGATGGTTTCAGGTACTTCATTACGTTCACGGATGATTATAGTCGTTATGGCTATGTTTATCTAATGAGAAACAAAAGTGAATCTTTTGACAAGTTCAAAGAATTCAAGAATGAAATAGAGAACCAACTCGACAAGAAAATCAAGTCTCTACGAACGGATCGTGGAGGTGAGTACTTAAGTGCCGAATTTGACTCATACCTAAAGGAGTTTGGTATTGTACCTCAACTCACCCCTCCCGGTACACCTCAATGGAATGGGGTATCCGAAAGGAGGAATAGGACATTGCTCGACATGGTTCGGTCAATGATGTCATGCGGAATTACCTCTTTACTTTTGGAGTTATGCACTGCAAACTGCAGCTTACACACTAAATAATGTTCCATCCAAATCCGTGGAGAAAACTCCTTATGAGCTATGGGGTGGTAAAACACCTAATCTCAGTTTTCTCAAGATTTGGAGTTGTGAGGCTTACGTCAAGTGATTGATGTCGACCAAACTTAAACCAAAAGCGGATAAGTGCTTCTTTATTGGTTATCCTCGTGAGACAAGAGGATACTACTTTTGGCATATCACCTCCAATCGAGTGATTGTAGAGAGGGATGCCACATTTCTGGAAAAGGAATTTCTAGAAAGAGTAAAAAGTAGTGGGAGTAGGGTTGTGCTTGAGGAAACTCAAGATACTCTACAAGATCATGACATGAATGATGACATTCAAGATCATGAAGGCCCAACCAAGATTCCTTTGGTTAGTGGGAGCGTGAATGAGAGACCATCACAAGAAATTGTGAGAGAATCTCAATCATCCCCACCAAGTGTACGTTCAAGAGTTGAACGTGAACCCACTCCTCAAGAAATTATGGAAGAAGTTCGAGAGACACGAGAAGAACCAAAAGAACTAAGAAGGTCAACAAGGGAAAGGAAGAAACCTGATATGTATTTGGGACTTCATGAAATCATGGTACTAGATACCAATGATCCCTTGACCTTCCAAGAAGCAATGGAAAGGGAAGACTCCAAACTATGGCTTAAGGCCATGGAATCCGAAATAAAATCCATGTATGATAATCAAGTGTTGAACTTGGTTGACCTTCCTCAAGGGAAAAAGGCCATTCAAAATAAATGGGTTTTTAAGAGGAAGATGGACATGGATGGGAACTTGACAACCTACAAAGCGAGGCTTGTAGTGAAGGGTTTCACTCAAGTTCAAGGAATTGACTATGATGAAACTTTTTCACCAGTTGCCATGTTCAAGTCTATTCGGATTGTGCTCTCTATTGCCGCATTTCACGATTATGAAATATGGCAAATGGATGTCAAAACGGAGTTCCTTAATGGGAACTTGGAGGAGGATGTGTACATGGTACAACCTCAAGGTTTTGAAGATCCAAAGAATAGCGAGAAGGTATGCAAGCTTCAAAGATCCATTTATGGATTGAAGCAAGCATCAAGGAGTTGGAACAAACGCTTTGACGAGGAAGTGAAGAAGCTTCACTTCGTTCAAAGTAAGGAAGAACCTTGTATATACAAGAAGGTTAGTGGGAGCCATGTAGTATTCCTAATCCTATATGTCGATGACATATTGCTTATGGGCAATCATATTCTTTTGCTTGAGCAAACGAGAAGTTCATTGAAATCTGCATTTTCAATGAAAGACATGGGTGAGGCTCAATACATCTTGGGAATCAAGATATATCGAGATAGATCTCGCAGACTCATTGGCCTCAGTCAATGTACATACATTGACAAGATCTTGGAAAGGTTCAAGATTACAACTCCAAAAAGGGCAGTGTGCCAATGAGTATGGGTGTGCAACTCAAGAAGTCTCAACGTGCGGAATCGCGTAAGGACTTGGAGTACATGAAGGATGTCCCTTATGCTTCGGCAATTGGATCGATCATGTACGCGATGACTTGCACAAGACCCGATGTCTTGTATGCTCTAAGCGTGACAAGTCGTCACCAATCCAACGCAGGTCCTGAGCATTGGACTGCGGTCAAGAATATCCTGACGTACCTTAACCGGACTAAGGATAAGATTCTTGTTTATGGAGGACAAAGGGAATTGATAGCTGAAGGTTACTCGGATGCGAGTTTCATGAGTGATCCAGACGATAGAAGGTCGCAATCAGGATATGTCTTCCTTCTGAATGGTGGAGCTGTGAGTTGGCGTAGTTGGAAGCAAAACACTACGGCCGACTCAACCACTACTTCCGAAGTAATGGCTGTCGCTGAAGCGAGCAAGGAAGGAGTGTGGATTAAGAAGTTCCTTGAAGAGCTTGGATTAGTTCCCTCGAGCGAGGGACCAATAGAGCTGTTTTGCGACAATAGTGCATCTATCTCGCAAATCAATGATCCCAAATCACACCACAAAGTGAAGTACATGGATCGTAAGTACTTCGTGACGCGTGACCTCATCGACGAAGACAAAATAAATCTGTTATGGGTGGACACCAACAGCAACACAGCTGATCCATTCACAAAACCCTTATCCCAAGCCAAGGGCGAAATGCATTTCGAGTCCATGGGATTGAGAAACCATGTAGATTGGCTTGATGATTGATATGTAATGGGGTTTACCCTAGTTATTATTGTTTTATGCATTGAGTATGTATGAGAAAGAAAACTTTAATAACAAGTGGGAGATTGAAGGGAATGTGTTCTAAAAGTTTTACTTTTAAATGTCAATTATTATGAATTGAATGAGAAAATCGTTTTGTTCCTTGTTTATGTTATTCGTCTTTTAGAAGTGTTAAAGAAGAGGCTCTTGGTCCTTAACCGTAGAGCTCTAAAAGATATTGGTTTACATAAAACAAAAGATATTCGCAATCATGGTAATTGACATGGGACATTAATTACCAGGTTAAGATTGTCGTGTTGGTCATAGATCATTGTAGCTCTACAAGTGAGTGACAACACGGGTACACAAAAGAGGAAAATAGTACTTTTGTATACCGAATTGACCTAACAAGTAAAATATTATAGAAATGTGTTTCTGTGTCATTAATATTTTACTGTGTCCTTGGTCCTTTTGATATGAGACTTATATCCTATCGCTTAAGGAGTTCTTAATTAGACTAGTGTCTTGAGCTATCGATGAGTGTAGTGTAAAGGCATTAGTTGGTTAAGTACAACTTTTGTTGGAGAAGATAGCTAGTCAAAAGATTATCATTGCCCCTCTTAATTGAGTAATGATATTAGTGGGCCCCTTGATAAAGCAAAGTTATAATGTGCACAATGTAATTTGAGTTAAGTCACATATTTATAACTAGCTTAAAGAGATCAAGAAATGAATACTAATACAAAGATGACACAATACTACTTTGTGTGTATTCTTAATATCATGAGGCAAGGGACGGACACAAGTGATACACACTATCACTAAATGGATCGGGTTTTGGTTCGAGTGGAATTAAGACATCTAACTAATTGGGAGCTATAATGTGTAGCTAGATACCGCTTATAGCTTGTGATATTAAGCTCTTAATATCACTGCCAACTTAGTTTAGATCCTCCCATAGGTCACACCACAAAACTGGGAAACGAGGTATGGGGATTTTGAGTTCATAAGATGTGTCGGGTTTATGTAGAAAATATGACACATGGGGTGAACAAGCAAAATCTAAATTATGTTGTGGTTAATAACATAATTAGAATCTAAATTAAATTCATATGTGATGTAAATATTATGGGGTGTAATGATTAATCATTACATAGAATAATATGTTACATAAGTTGTGAATTTACTACTAATCCCGAAATGTCAAATTTTGTAGGGGTTAAACCGAAATTTGACAAGTCTGCAGCACTGTGCATAAACGGTCGACCTCTAAACCATAAACGGTCGACCGGATGTTGCGCGGTCAACCGAAATCTTGCACGGTCCACTGGATGTGCATTGATCGTAACAGGGATTTCGTCTGTTCGTTTTCGGTCGACCGGATTGTTTCGGTCGGTCGACCAAACATTGCGATGAAATATTTTTGTTACTGACGGTCGACCGAATATATCGATTGGTCGACCGAAACTCGGTCGAAACGGTCGACCGGACCTCGCGAACGGTCGACCGGCCAGACGGTTTTATGCAGAATTAATTTAAGAATTAATTAGATCATGCATGGAATTGATCCATAATTGATTTAATTCGTGGCTAAGATTATTTATTATTAAATAATGGATGGTTAGATGGAATTTTGCATGAGATCATGGGCAAGGGGTTGCACATGAATAGGTAATTTGGAGAGAGCTTATAAATACAAGCTTATTTCATTACCCAATAAATTAATTCATTATTTCTTGTGCAAAAATTCTCTCTCCATAATTCTCCACGAAAATTCCTTAATTCTTAAGTTTAGTTTTAGTTTCAAGAGGGCTTCTTCTCAAGGAAACTAAAGAGGGGTTAGTAATTAGATTCTAAACCCTATTGGAGATCGAGAGGCTAGCTCTTCTCTCTCCAATCTCGTTTAGAGTTTGGTGAAATCTCGGAGGCATCCGGCGCGGCGAGAAGCGTCATCAACGTCTCCGAATCTTCAAAAAGTTTTAGAGAACTTCTAGGTATGATTTCGAAATCCTTGGTTTGTTTTAATAAAATTTTAAAACTAGTTATTGAAACAAACTAGTACATGCATGAAATTAATCATAGAAAATTGTATAAGATCCTTATTATGCTTAAAAATTCCGAAAATATATAGGCATAATTAAACATGAAATCCGACAACTTTTACCCTTTTGCATTCGTGTAGCGAGTTTGGTCGATAATCCCGAGCTGGCAGGCTCAAGTTACTGGGTTTCAAGATACCCCTACGGACCAGTAACTCGAAGGCTTGGTCTTTTGTAATCATTTTGCAATATGTGCTTTTCTTACTTTTATTCCCCTTTTATTTTCCACAAGGCTTAATTGCTATCAGAAGTCCACACTTCCCGGTATATTTTCCTCAACCTCTTCTTTTTATCAACCACTTCAAAGATTTGATTCATCCAATTTAAGTGCATACATGTCTTAAAGGGTAATGAGTTATTTCATTGGAACTTAGATTTATGTCATAGTTTCTACAAGAAGAACTATATAATAAGGAACAAAAACTCAATGCAATTTGTACTCGGGTTTTGGTAGTTCAATCTTAAGCTAAGTCATGAAACATTTTTTTTTGAGAAACAAAAATAAAACAGATAAGTAGATAACTAGTCACCCCCTACACTTATTTCATGCATTGTCCCCAATGTATGCAAAATTAGATAATATAGGCAATACAAAAAAAAAGTTACCGCCTTCGGGATGACGACTCTCCACGGTCGGAGAGTGCTTTGTTCAGTTTGCTAATGAGGCGCTTCATCCCGCCCCACATTCAGGACCTATGCTCGTCAGAGTTTTCTGGGGTTGACTGAGCCCAGAATGTTGCAGAGTCTTCAGACGACACACTTGATTACATAGCATCCTCCATTTCTGGAGGTGTCCACAGGCCCGCTATAGTGCCACGATAGGAGGATGTCTCTCGTTCCACCGTACAAGGGAGCATGTCGGCTTCGTACACCCAGAAAGACTCATAGGCCATGAAGTGCTTGCAGATAGTGGTGACAAGGCATGACAGAGGTTGGGAGCTGCGTTGGTGGCCTTCTCCAATGGTGGTCAGAAGCCATCGACACATACAGTAAGTGCGATCACGGGTCACCAGGGAGTGAACGATGCCCATCTCAACGGTGCGAAAAGAAGTGTTGTGGGTATTACTCGTGACGTTTTGGCATGCCCACCTACATGTTGTAAGGACATTCCGGTACATGGATGTGCCCTTGATACCCCGATCATGACTAAGCACACAATCTGGTCCCATGAGTGACCGATAGAAACTGAGTTCCTCGGATGGCAAAGTGGAGGCCCTTGTGGTATGTCAGTCAAGTTGGAGATGGTGTGGAGGTCAATCGCCCAGACTTTGTTTCTCCAATTCAGTAAAATGTACCCACTGTCCAGGTCTATGTTAGTGATACTGCTATAGAACTCCTCCATTAAGCTAGGGCAGTAAACATCATTGTTATTGTGGACCAAGTAGTTCCAACTCCGTGCTATGATTTCGTCGTAAAAGTGGGTGCCATATTGATCACTAACAAGCAACGGGTGGAAGTTCTTCTTGGAAAACACCATGGTGATAGAATGCTGCTAAAGTGGTATACGTTAGATTTAGGAAAATAAGTCATGTACTTCCACCGTTCTCCAAAATAAGTCATGTACCAAATCGTTTTTTTAGAATAAACTAAAACTTAATCAAAATGAGGAATTGCGTGTAAAAACACGACTTCCTCTTCAATATTGGAGGGACGATTTAAGTACGGCTTCAATCGATGCCCATTAACTTTAAAGTTTACACCGTTCTCCGGATTAATGATCTCGACCGCTCCGTGAGGGAAAACGATTTTGATCATGAAAGGGCCGGTCCAACAACTCTTGAGTTTGCCGGAAAAGAGATGAAGGCGAGAGTTATAGAGAAGGAACAACTGTCCAGGAGAAAAAGATTTCCTAACGATGGATTTATCATGAAAAACCTTGGTCTTTTCCTTATAAAGTTTAGCATTCTCATAAGCCTCATTTCTTATTTCCTCAAGCTCAACTAAATCCAATTTTCGAGCATTACCGGCTGCCTCTAAATCCATATTTAGTTGCTTAATAGCCCAAAGGGCTCTATGCTCCAATTCGACCGGTAAGTGGAACGCTTTTCCATAGACTAACCGGTAAGGGGACATTCCTAAATTGGTCTTGAAAGCGGTCCGATAGGCCCACAACGCGTCATTAATCTTTACAGACCAATCCTTACGTGAGGCATTAACTGTCTTTTCCAGAATTTGCTTGATTTGTCTATTGGAAACATCAACTTGTCCACTTGTTTGAGGGTGATACACGGTAGCTAACTTATGAGTTATGGAATATTTTCTCATTAAAGCTTCAAATGATCTATTACAAAAATGAGTTCCCCGGTCACTGATAATGGTACGTGGAGTACCGAATCGGGAGAAAATATTCTCCTTCAGAAATTTGACAATAACTTTGTTGTCATTGGATTTTGTGGGGATAGCCTCAACCCACTTGGACACATAGTGCACAACTAGCAAGATAAACTCCTTCCCAAAAGACATTGGAAACGGGCCCATAAAATCGATGCCCCAAACATCGAAGATATCAACTACGAGAATAGGGTGCAGAGGCATCATGTCTCTACGAGAGAGTTTTCCTAGCATTTGACATCTAGAGCAAGAATTACAAAATGCAAATGCATCCTTAAATAGGGTGGGCCAATAAAATCCACACTATAAAACTTTGGCCGTGGTTTTCTTAGCTCCAAAATGTCCTCCACATGCTTGGTCATGACAAAAAGATAGAACACTTGCAAATTCCTCCTCAGGAACACATCTCCTAATGATTTGATCCGAACAATACTTGAAAAGATATGGGTCATCCCAATAAAAATTCTTCACTAGGGACCTAAATTTGGCTTGATCGTTCTTAGACCATTCAGTCGGGGTCACACCAGTTACTAAGAAATTGACTATATCGGCGAACCATGGTTCGCCAGACACAACCATAATCTGTTCTTCCGGAAAGTTCTCATTCACTGGTGTGTTATTCACTGGGATAAGAGGAATTCTAAACAAGTGATCGGTGACTACATTTTCACAACCTTTTTTATCACGGATTTCGACATCAAATTCTTGCAGTAGTAAGATCCAACGCAATAAACGCGGCTTGGCATCCTTTTTGTTCACTAAATGTCTTATGGTCGCATGATCCGTGTAAATAACCACATGTGTGCCTATCAAATATTGTCGAAATTTTTCCAAGGCAAAAATGACTACTAGAAATTCTTTCTCGGTTACCTATAGTTCAATTGGGCATCATTCAATGTTTTACTAGCATAATATATCACGTGAGGTTTCTTTTCAATTTTCTGACCCAACACCGCTCCTATGGCGTAATCCGATGCATCACACATGATCTCAAAGGGTTGGGTCCAATCGGGTGAATGAATAATGGGTGCCGACGTCAATTCCCTTGTAAGGTGGTTAAAGGACTCCAAACATTTATTAGAAAATTCAAACTTAGAGTCCTTCGCTAATAATTCAGTCAATGGTCTAGCCACCTTACTAAAGTCCTTGATAAACCTTCGATAGAATCCGACATGTCCTAAAAATGAACGAATCTCTTTGACATTTGTTGGTGGAGGGAGATGCTTAATCAAATCCACCATGGCTTTATCCACTTGAATGTCATCCTTAGACACAATGTGACCAAGTACTATTCTATTCTTAACCATGAAATGACATTTTTCCCAATTGAAGGTCAAGTTCTTCTCCTTACACCTTACTAGTACTAATTCCAAATGGTTCAAACAATTGGCAAAAGTGGGACCAAAGATAGAGAAATCATCCATGAAAATTTCCATGAAATTATCCACCATATCAGAGAAGATGCTAACCATACATCTTGGAAATGTGGCAGGAGCATTGCACAAGCCAAAGGGCATGCGACGGAAAGCAAATGTGTCGAATGGGCACGTGAAGGTAGTTTTCTCCTGATCCTCAGGAGCGATAGGAATTTGGTTATAGCCGGAATATCCATCAAGAAAACATTAATACTCATATCCGGCCAACCGTTCTAGCATTTGATCTATGAAAAGAAGAGGGAAGTGGTCCTTACGGGTTGCAGAATTCAGTTTCCTATAGTCAATGCAAATCCTCCAACCGGTTTGGATACGGGTCAGGACTAACTCATTAAGCTCATTCTCAACTACAGTAACTCCCGATTTCTTGGGGACAACCTGAACAGGACTAACCCAAGCACTATCGGATATAGGGTATATAATTCCATTGTCCAACCATTTGAGTATTTCCTTTTTGACCGCCTCAGTTTGGACCGGGTTAAGTCGCCTTTGCGGATCCCTACGGGGTTGAGTATTATCCTCCAAAGGGATCCTATGTTGGACTATAGATGGGCTAATCCCCTTGATATCGGCCATGGTCCATCCAATATCTTCTTTATTCCTACTGAGGACTCTCAACAATTCCTTCTCTTGATTGGGGGTCAAATCTGATGCTATGATAACTGGGAGGGTGGATGAGGGTCCTAAAAAGGCATACTTAAGTGTAGTAGGGAGAGGCTTCAACTCTAGTGATGGTGGTTCTTGTAGTGAGGGTTTGGCTTGAGGTCTTGGTTCGGCTAAAAGTCCACCTAAGGCTGACCAATTGGGTGAAGATTGATTCGAACCTATATGATTGATTTGGTCACAAATTGTGGCCTCACCACTCAGGTTCTTTTGAAAATCAACTTCATCCAATTGGGTGAAGTTTACGTAATCCAAAATCAAATCATCCTCACTACAATCCTGAATATAATTCAATTCACTCGATTCATCAGAGAAAATTCCAGGTTGCTTCCCTAAGTTAAAAATATTTAGCTCAGCAGTCAAATTTCCAAATGACAATTTCTTTAATCCATTCCTACAATTGATTAGGGCAATGGAAGTGGCTAAAAATGGTCTTCCTAAGATCACAGGAATTTGATTGCTAGGGTTAGCAACAGGCTCCGTGTCCAAGACAACAAAGTCCACAGGAAATATGAATTCACCCACTTTGATCAGAACATCATCAACCACACCTCTAGGAATCTTAACAGATCTATCAGCCAATTGGAGTGTGGTCCTAGTCTGTTTAAGGTCTCCTATATCCAATTCTTTATATACAGAGTAAGGAAGCAGATTAACACTAGCACTCAAATCCAGTAAGGCCCTATTGATTAAGGTGTTACCAATTACACATGAAATAGTTGGACAACCAGGGTCTTTATATTTGATTTGTGTGGGTTGGGTTAACACAGAGCTTATATTTGCAGTTAAGAATGCTCTTTTTGGTACTTGTGTTTTCCTTTTCTTGGTGCATAGGTCTTTTATATTGAGAATTGAACTTAATCCTATGTGGCGACTTAATCCTATGTGGCGTCCTAGTCACCCGCCACATCATCAGTGCTTGATGACACATCAAGGAGGAGATGAGTCAACACATGAGAAGACAAAAGGTTGAGGGAGTGGAAGAGACAAGAGTCTTTTCATTTTTTGAGTAATTTTCGTCCTAATTATGTATGCAATTTAAGTAGAGGGTGTAATGATCTTCAATGATCATGTTTATGTAGTCTTTATGTTTGGAAGTTGTAGGGTCATGTAAGTGCCTATATAAAGCACTAGAATTCACCATTTGTAACACAAAAACAACATATATCAAGCATTAGAAGTTGAGCCACGAAATTGTGTGAGAAAAGAGTGAGTATGTGAGTAGAAAGAAGAAGAAGAGTGTGCATTGCAAAATCGTTTTTTTTTTGCTTTGTGAGTAGAGAGCCACCTTCTTTCCTTCGTGCCCCCCAGTAACATAGATCAAGAATGGATCTAGTGGAATCAAAAGAAGGCAAAATGAATGGTGATCAGGGTGGTCTAAGGCAGCGCACGAGACGCGCCTTTTAGACTGCCAATTGGCGGTTGGGGACCGCCAATCAGCGGTCCCTGTAGCCCAGGAGACGGGTAATCTCCTGTGGTGGGTTGATCAGTAGCTCCCCGTCCTCCTCCCGTCCTCCAACATCTGGTATCAGAGCCTCGTCCGATGGGAAGCTCGGGAATGACCTCGTTTGGTCATGCGTCGTTGCCTCGATTGTCGAAAGGCAACTACGACAATTGGAGTATCCAAATGCGTGCGCTGCTGGGTGCGCATGATGCTTGGGATCTTGTGGAGAGCGGCTTCGAGGAGGAGGCCGAGACGGGAGAAGAAACCGTCGCACAAATCAAAGCACAAAAGGAGAGAAGAGACAAAGATAAGAGTGCTCTCTTCCTTCTCTTCCAAGCGGTGGATGAGAGTGGCTTTGAAAAGATCGCTGAAGCGAAGACGTCGAAGGAGGCGTGGGACACCCTTGAGAGGAGCTACAAGGGTGCTGATCGAGTGACGCAAGTGCGCCTCCAAATGCTTCGAGGCGAGTTCGAGGCGTTAAAAATGAAGGAATCGGAAGGTGTTGCCGATTTCGTGACGAGAGTTCGCAAGGTGGCGAACAAATTAAAAAGAAATGGGGAGGCGCTGACCGAAGGAAGAGTGGTGGAGAAGGTGTTGCGTTCTCTCACCGAGGACTTCGAGAATGTAGTGTGCGCAATCGAGGAATCAAAGGACCTCGAGAAAATGACTATTGATGATCTAGCTAGCTCGTTGGAGGCACACGAGCAAAGAAAGAAGAAGAAAAGACAAGATGTCTTAGAGGAGGCGTTGCAAGCGAAGATGTCGCTTAAGGAGGAGAAACCTCGCAACGTAGATCGTGGAAGCGGTCGTGATTATGGAGGCTATTCAAGAAAGAAGGAGGTCGAATGCTTCATGTGTTGGAAGCGTTGTCATTTTGCGAAAGAATGTTGGTCGCAAAAGAAGGTGGAGGAGAGCTCCAGCCGTGTCCGTGGTGATCGCGGATCGAAGAAGGTGATTGAGTGCTTCAATTGTGGGAAGCATGGACACTACGCAAGCGAGTGTTGGTCGAAGAAAAGGGTGGAAGAAAACTCCAACCTTGTGGCCGTGGAGGAGAATGCTTGTGATGAGGATGTAGTCTTGCTTGCCGACAAAGGAATGGAAGGCGAACAAGAAGGTGTTTGGTATCTCGATACGGGAGCAAGCAACCACATGTGTGGAAATAGACACATGTTCGCACATTTGGAGGAAGGAGTACATGGGCACGTTTCGTTTGGAGATGCATCAAAGGTGCGCGTGGAAGGGAAAGGATGGATCTCAAAAGCTTATCTCCAATTTGTTCTTTGTGCCCGATATGAAGACGAACATTTTAAGCATGGGACAACTCCTGGAGAAAGGGTTCACGATCTTGATGAAGGATCGACACATGACCGTGCGAGGACAAGATGGACATCTGATTGCAAAGGTAGAAATGTCCAAAAATCGAATGTTTAAATTGAATCTAACCTGTGCTCGTGCTAGATGTTTGAATGCATGCATTAAGGGAGATTGGTTGTGGCATATGCGACTTGGACACTTGAACTTCGGCGGGATCCAAGAAATGGCGCAAAAGGGAATGGTGCATGGTCTGCCGATGACCGAATCCAAAGACGGATTTTGTGAAGGTTGCATGGTTGGAAAATTACCAAGGAAGAGTTTTCCAAAGCAAGCTGAACATAGAGCAAAGAAGGTGCTAGAGTTGGTGCATACCGACATATGTGGACCGATCACACCACACTCGATTAGTAAGAATCGTTATTTCTTAACGTTTATTGATGACTTTTCACGGAAAACGTGGGTGTACTTCTTGAAGGAGAAATCTGAGGGTTTTCGCATGTTCAAGAAGTTCAAGGCATATGTGGAGAAACAAAGTGGCAACAACATCAAGACATTAAGGTCTGATCGAGGAGGCGAGTTCACATCAACCGAGTTCAACAACTTTTGTGAGGAGAATGGCATAAAATGCCATTTGACGGCTCCATACTCACCACAACAAAATGGTGTAGCTGAAAGGAAGAATAGAACCATCATGGACATGGTTCGAAGTATGTTGAAAAGCAAGAACGTGTCAAAAGAGCTATGGGCCGAAGTTGTGGCCTGTGCAGTGTATACGTTGAATCGTTGCAAAACTGCATGTTTGGAGGGAGTAACTCCACAAGAAGCGTGGAGTGGCTATAAGCCAACCGTAGCACATATGAAGGTGTTTGGAAGCACAGCATATGCACATGTACCAAAAGAAAGAAGGATAAAACTTGATGATAGGAGCATCAAGCTTGTATTTGTTGGCTATGATGAACGATCAAAAGCTTATAGGCTTCTCGATCCAACTAACAACAAAATTGTCATTAGTCGTGATGTACAAGTTAACGAGGAGGTAACATGGGAGTCCAAAGAGGAGATTCCACAAGTGCCAAATGAAGAACAAGAAGAGGAGATAGCCAACCCCACTGATCATGAAACGGTTCCATCTGACAAACATGACGAGATGAGACCAAGGAAGTTCAAGACACTTCGTGAAATCTACGAGACGACGAGTGAGTTGCACATGGTGTGTCTTCTCACACAAAACAAAAGCTCTGCCAATCTGCTTGTATGTGAAGTTGAGAAATCAACTTGGGATGGTGGACGGAAGAGGATTAAGTTCAAGGAGGAGTATTGAGAATTGAACTTAATCCTATGTGGCGACTTAATCCTATGTGGCGTCCTAGTCACCCGCCACATCATCAGTGCTTGATGACACATCAAGGAGGAGATGAGTCAACACATGAGAAGACAAAAGGTTGAGGGAGTGGAAGAGACAAGAGTCTTTTCATTTTTTGAGTAATTTTCGTCCTAATTATGTATGCAATTTAAGTAGAGGGTGTAATGATCTTCAATGATCATGTTTATGTAGTCTTTATGTTTGGAAGTTGTAGGGTCATGTAAGTGCCTATATAAAGCACTAGAATTCACCAGTTGTAACACAACAACAACATATATCAAGCATTAGAAGTTGAGCCACGAAATTGTTTGAGAAAAGAGTGAGTATGTAAGTAGAAAGAAGAAGAAGAGTGTGCATTGCAAAATCGTTTTTTTGTTGCTTTGTGAGTAGAGAGCCACATTCTTTCCTTCGTGCCCCCCTCAGTAACATAGATCAAGAATGGATCTAGTGGAATCAAAAGAAGGCAAAATGAATGGTGATCAGGGTGGTCTAAGGCAGCACACGAGGCGCGCCTTTTAGACCGCCAATCAGCGGTCCCTGTAGCCCAGGAGACGGGTAATCTCCTGTGGTGGGTTGATCAGTAGCTCCCTGTCCTCCTCCCGTCCTCCAACATTTTAAGAATCTTGCATAAGGTGGAATTTGTTGAATAGCTTCTAATAGAGGGATGTTTACTTTTACTTGCTTAAAAACTTCCAACATTTTCTCCATTTGATTTGTATGATTCTTATTAAGTCTATTACGGAATGGTGCTTTAGGAATGAATACCCTTTCAGGTTCAGTTGGTTCAATTTCAATTGGTTCCTCAGATTGAATTGGTGGCTCATTAGATGGCTCAGGTGTGACAGAATTATTAGGTTCATTAACAAAAGGGTGAGTGACATTGTTATTAACAGATTTTCCAGATCTTAATGTAAGTGTAGCGTTGATGTGTTGATTTTGCTGTTCTTCTTGAACCATATGAACTGGTCTGTTATTATTGTTCACATTAGGAGGTGATGCATTATGTGGTACATTGGGTGGAGGCCTAACTTGTTGATGATTGAATGATTGAGGATTAAATGGTTGAGGTGGTTGATATGGCATATGTTGATGTGGTTGATATGTATTATGTGGATTGTTAATTCTTGGGTTCACCTCGGGTGGCTTGGGAATCTTCCTCTTTCTCTTTCACCTACAACTTGTGCTAATTGACTCACTTGAGTTTCTAGCTTTTGAAAAGATTGAGTAGTCGTTTGAACAAATGTTTTCATTAAGTTTTCCAAATCAGTTAAACTGACATCACTATTATTGTTGTTGTTGTTTGAGTACATTTGTTGTCTAGGTGGTTGGCCTTGCTGGGGCATGGGTGCATGATTTGAATTCCCTTGGCTCCATGAAAAATTGGGATGGTTGCGCCAACCTGGATTATAGGTTGACGAATAAGGATCGTTCCTAGGACGATTAAAAGCAGCATTAACTTGTTCCATGTCCGAAGAAATGTGTGCACACTCCTCCGAAACATGGCCAGTTTGACCACACCTAGAGCAAGAAATAAAAGAGATTTGATTCACTAGGGGTCGGGTTTGAAGCTCTAGACTTTCCATCCTACGCATAAGGGTGACTAATTTCGCTTCAGCAGCTACAGAAGCATCTAAAGCTAAGACACCTGATCTGGATTGATTTGCTATTCTAGATCCAATACTCGGGTTGGTCGGTGCCCTAGTCGTGTCCCATTGCATACTATTATCATCCAAGTCCTCAAGAAAAGTCCAAGCATCATTCTCATTTTTGGACATAAAGTTTCCTTGGCTTACAGATTCTAACATCACCCTAGATGTAGGTGTCAATACCTCATAGATAATTTGGCACAATTGCCATCTTGGAATTCCATGATGAGGGCATTGGGTCAACAAGTTCTTAAATCTGTCCAAATAGGAATAGAATGGCTCGCTCTCAGATTGAACGAATGCAACAATTTCATTCCTAATCCTAATAGTCTTATGGTTGGGGAAATATTTCTTTAAGAACTCGGCCCAACTCCTAATAGATCTCTCGGCTAGACTATATAGTCATTTCTTAGCGTCATCCTTCAGTGCTAGAGGCACGAATTTAAGACGCACTGCCTCCTCGGGGATATGCTGGTATTGCATAAGGGAGCAGATTTCCTCAAATTCTCTAAAGAAGAGATATGTGTCTTCTTAGAGGTGAACTTGGGCAACATACTCAGGTATTGTGCCTTTAGTTCGAAGTCACGACCCGGTATGGTGGGCATAAAGATGCATGATGGCTGAGCAGCCATCGTTGGGTAGCACCGATCCCTCAGAGTCATAGGTGGTGCAACAGGTGGGTCCACTACATTCTCACCCATTGGATCCGGGTGAGGTGGTGCAATAGGTGGTTGGGGCTAAGCTCTAGACTGGAATCTAGATGAACTCGTGAGAGTCGATTGCTCAAGTCCCGAACTCAAATCTGAGTGCACCGGTTTGAATTAATTTTTAAATTCAAATTCGAAATTTAAATTTCAAATTCAAGAATCAATTTTTATTTTTTATTTTTTTTTGTAATAATTTTTTTTCAAAAATGGAAACAAACAATAGAAGGGGGAAAGATGAGAAAGGAATCCTAATCTAGAGAATTGAGGTGAGAAGAGAAAGAAGACTCAGATGAGAAGGGAAACTTAACTCTAAAAGATAGATGAGAGGGTTGGTCAGAAGTTTCCTAAACAAACACGGTTCAAACAATCCTAGACCTAGTGTAGCTTAAATCTCGACGACTCCTAACTGGTTGAGTCGAATTGGTTCGCTTGATTCACCTCCCTCACTAATCAAACCAAATTGGCCAGGCCGTGTATAGCTAGTGGGGGCGCTTCCGACAGAGTCGGTGCCAATTAGACAACCACTTCGCTTAGAAGACTAACGTCAACACAAAAACACTTTCTAGACACCAAATTAAATTCGATCAGCTTCAAGTCATAGCAAGTCAAACCAATCTTCTCCTTCATTGAGTCTAAATCCTTAGTGGTCAATGTCTAATTGATTTTAATTTTAAGGCTTGGGTGACACTTTAGGATTGTGATTTGTGGGCCACGGGAGGGTGATGAAATCCCCACCGTATCTTTTGCTACGGAGTTGCCCTTAAGATAGTTTAACTTAAATCTAGCAAAGATAGTCAAACATTGGTCTTTAATTAGGGGACAATTGCAAGGGTTGTATGCAAACTAATTTATATGCTTAAATGCAATCGATAAAAACTGCGCACGTACCTTGCCTCCAGCATTCTTCAACAATGAATTGATTTGCAAAATTTAGCATGCATAATACGAGAAAATCTCTGAATGATGCATGCACTAAGGCCTTTCTAATTTTGCAAAATTTTAGGTCACAAGTTAATTAGTGCCAATTATGGAAGTTTGCCCTACACATGCAATTCTACCAAAAAGGAAATTTTCCAAAAATAGAAATTACAAGGAAAAGGCAACAAAGGTTACCTACGCACGCTCAGTCGGGTTCTCCGCCCGCTCTCGACAATTTCCAGTACTCTACGCGTTCACCCAAAGATGAGTCGCATCCCAGAGAAATTTCACGCCTAAATATCCAACCCGTGCGGCGTTTCCGCCACAAACTATACTTCTTGTGCGGCGTTTTTGCCGCTGGTTCAGCTCGGATGGTCTCCGGAATTTTACGTCGTCTCGACTACTTCCTCAAAAGCACAGAGAAAATGTTAGATCACGAAAATCCAAAATCCAAACAAAAAAGAAATCACAAAAACTTGAAATTCTCGTCGCCTCCCTGGCAACGGTGCCAAAAACTTGACGAGATTTTTATTTATACCACAAGTGCACGGCGTCGATTGAAGACGCGGCATGTACGGGTCGAACACAAGGAGGGAGAGATTCTTATATTTTTGTGTTTTTTTTGATTAAGGGAAGAAAAAGAGAAATATGGTTGGTTTGAGATTTTTGGATTTTTAATTTTTCAAAAGCAAGAACAACGAAAACAAAAACTAAGAAGACGCAACTATGGATGACAGTCCAGCGGGTGGGAGTTATGAATCTTCGAGTTAGATTGGAGATCACGAAAATTATTATAAATCAAGTGAGATATTAAGCATCATATGATAATTGATTTAACAAAAACTCATATGATCAAAACACTAACAAGAAATTAAAATAAAAACGATCTCTCTTCTCTAACCCTAAATCCGTCACCCCCACCCTTTGGAGGGTTTTAGAAACCCATGGGGAGAAGATGAGGAGAAGGGGTCATGGAGATCATCGAGAGACTACGAAAAAAAGAGATATTATACTAAACTACGATCTACGAAAACAAATGCAATTATTCTAAGCATGCAACAAATTATTCTAAGAGATGAATAAAGAACAACTAAATTACTCTACGGGAATTAAGAACATGAAATATTAATCTAAAAGTAAGCTTACAAAAACAAAGACAAGGAAGAAATAAATGGGCAGAATTTTATTGCTAAAGAGTACAATCCAAAAAAAGTTCCCTTTGCAACATAATTTCGGGGCTATTTATAGCCGATACAAGGAACCCTAAGTACGAATAAGGAAGGACACGTGCTATGACACGACTGGTTGAAATTCGGAGGCATGGATCGCACACCGTGCGGTGTTTCCGCCGCATATTGACGGTCAGATGCGGCGGAAACGCCGCATGGATGGCTCAGATCGTTTTGTTCTTTTGCTGGTGTGTTTTTGGTATGTTCTAGCTGGCCTCCATGCGTCTGAATCAATTATTGCATATCTTTGGAGATCCGAATTTAATTTCTTCTTGAATACTTCTCCAAAATAACTTTTTAGTCCTTCTAATTTGCGATCAGGTCCCTGGCTTTTTATGCAATCAATTCCCTGGCCCTTTATGTGATCAATTGGATTTCAACTTGAGCTTGAATCTCTAGCTAATTGGTCTTTGTGATCTATTTGAGTTCATTGCACGCGTTTTAACTCGAATATTGGTAAATTGTATTGTAACTCCTGAATTCTGCACAATTGCTCAAAACAATACCTTAGTAGCATTTATTTATATAAAAATAATATAAATGAAAGACATACGATGCAATGTATGCAATGCATCACCACCTCTCCAAGCTGAAATCCCACACTTTTGTTACTAGTTTCATACCCAAACCAAAGTGTGCCAAGTCAGAGTGTTTGTGTTGTGATTATACTACTTCCTATTCTTGAATCATCAATGTTGTAAGGCTTCGGGAGGAAGCTACCCTCTCGGGTTGTGAGAGGAGAACCAAGTTCGGAGATGATAGTTCGAGAGCATGGTTTGTAAACCCTTGATCTAAGCCCAGAATGGAGATCGGACTACGAAGGATGTGAGTGGGTCTCATGTGTTCAAGAGGGGCTTGCAAGAGAGGATTAGGACATGGTTAGGGTGTTGAACCTCTATAAAAATCTTTGATGAACATTGTGGTTGTGTATTGTTCTACTTCTTGTCTTTAATTTTGCTGCATTAGATTAAAATTTGATTAGGGTAGGGTCATCTATCCTAACACCTTACCTAAACATAGATCTAAGCATGAGTTAAGATCCTATCATGGTCATTAACCCATCAACATATCTAAGCATGATACAAGTATATATCTATCATTAAGCCCATGGAAATGACAACAAGTGGTGCAAATCTTCAACACACAACCATCACCTACATCATCCTTCACCTCCAAGGGGTGAAACTGCTCACTAAACAGCAAAAGGCAAACATACATAAACATAGAACCCATCAATCAACTCTAAGCAAAAGAATGAAAAAATGGCAAACTCAAAGTAAACTACAAACTAATATTACCACATAAAGAAACTCCAAGCTAGTGAAAAGAAAATTCCACAAAAGTCTGCATTCCATTCTCCCAATCAAGCTTTCCTTATTACAAGAACGTTTCTAAATGGAGGCTAAACCTACATTGGAGAAGAAGAAGAAGAAGAAGAAGAAGAAAAGTGGGAGAGGGGTTCCTTTGATAGGATTAAAATGGACGGATGGGATCAAATAAAATAGATATAGGTGCATGGAGCTAACTGAGTCAACTCTGGACGAAAGCAAACACACCATACTTACCACTAGAGCATCTACATCTGCCACTGGCGAGTCTGGTGTGTCTATTCGACCTGAATTTAGCATCCAACTTAAATCCTCATAAAAGCATGTGGGGTGCACTCATATGCTATGGTTCATGATCGTAATTAAGTAGACTTTCATGTTTTCTTACAAGTAGGTCCTCCAAGTTTACAAACAGGTCCCTGACCCTTGCAAATCAGTCCAAAAGCCACACATTAAAGGTCTTTATGTGTTGCAATTAGGTCCAATTTGCTCATTCTTTTATTTAGTACCTTAAACCTGAATTATACATAACAAAAAACCAATCGCACAAATATTAGACAAATAAAGTATATATAACATGAATGAAATGTATGATATGTTATTAATCAGTGTGTCTCAGATGATGATCCAATCAACACTGGTAGGAGTTGCTTTGGGTGAGGTTTGCAACTTGGACCACTACTTAGCGCAAGCCAGGCTCCAGTTTTAGTTCTAATTCTAAAGTTTGACATTAACATTTATTTAAACAACTATAATAACAACTCTAACAACATTTACATGTTTTTGGTATACAGGTTATTAGTTTATATATTTATATAGCCAATATTTATGTGTGTTTGCTAAATAGTCTGGTAGAGTTTATGTATTTTGTAATATATATACTCATTCAGTAATAGAAAAAAATGTTATAGTTTAGAAGGTTCAATGCATAAGAATAGAAAATGTAAAGAATCAAACAGAGTAACCAACCTAACTAACCTAATACGCCTTAAGGTAGGTGATTAGTAGCATATCATACATTGCATTCATGTTATATATCCTTTATTTTACCCCATATTTGTGCTAATCGAGTGTTTATTTTATACGTTTCAGGGTTGAGGCAATAAAGAAGAGAAAGGAAGAGAAAAGTACCCAAACAACTTTATATATGCTCTATTATGGTGCCAGAAATTAATTTACTTGCATATTTCCCTCTTTTAAGACAACTTGGACCTTAAAATGCAAAGCAAAAGAGTAGATGAATGCCATCTAGGTCATGCACGTTAATTCTTCTTGTCGATTGCTGGCGTGAGGTACGATCCTTCTTCACTCATTCATGCATTAGCTTGCATGCATTAGTTAGTAAGGTGCATTGGAACAAGAGTGAGGCGAGTGCTTGTTTGGTGAGTTGCTTGCCTGTTTAAGGACAATTGATGTTAAGGGGCACCACCTATAGTCTTCAAGATAAGCTGGGAGATTTCATGACCCCTCCCTTAGCCCAACAAACCATACTCAAGTAAATCCTTCATCTAAAATCAAGTAGACATTGACTCCTAGGATTCGAGCGCACTAATGAGACAATCCCATTCTCAACGTCATGGCCTGAACGTCGTCGTTTGCTTAGTCACATTGGGACTTTATGACCTCTGGGTCCGAGGGAGGTGAGGCGTTCGAGAGTCTGGAGAGTCGCGGTTAGGCTTCGTCTAGTTTTCAGGACTTATAGCCAGTCTAAGCTTGTTTGAGTCGTGTTTACTAGATTAGGCTTCTAACCTCACCCTTTACCCACTCTAGCTTTAGGGATTCTTCTCATTCTTCTCTGAGTCATCTTCTTTTCACCTACTTCTACGTTCTAGTATCCTCCCCTTTACACTCTCTATTAGCGTTTTAGGGTCGAGTCGAGCACTTTTTTTGAGCTTGACTTCGTGGTGGTGAGAGTGGTCGACTCGAGTGTACTTTGTTGAGATGGATGGTTACATGGGCAACCATCCATTTCATTGTTGGGACCAAGACTATTCTCCCTGGTATTCCATACTCATGCATCTTGGGGTGCCTCAGACTAACACCCAACATGGTTGGGACAATCTTAATTGTGTTGTTGACCAATCATCAGACTGGGGTAATATGAGACAGGCGCTGACTACTAGACCACCACCTAGTCATGTCGGATCATATGTTGTCAACAAACTGAGACATTACAAGAAACTTTGACCTCTTTCATGCGTGCGGTAGAGAATATGAGTGCACCGGTGGCACCAATATCCATACCATGTGATTGTTGCGGGTTGAGTGATCACATTATCAGAGAATGTCCTGATGTTCCCCCAGAGCCTGAGTATGAGCATACTTTACCCAAACTGCTCAATGTGAGCTTTACGCATCTGCGTACAACCCAAGAGGGTTGGATTCATGGGGAGACAATATTGATTCAAATTTTTATACATCATACCCACCCCATTATTCTCCTCCCAAATACCCACATCCTTACCGGCCACAACCCATGACCACATGGACTAATTTTCAGCCTATTTGCACCAAACCTACAAACTGTGACAATCAAAATTTGAACTTCAATGTTGACCCCAAACTTGATTCCTTGAAACAAACTCTCCTTACGTTCATGGAAACCACTCAAAATTCCTTGCAAAATCTGCCATTACAAGTGAGTCAGATGATGAAACAATTAAGTGAACGTGAAGAGAGTAACCTTTCTTGTCGACATGAGGATTTATCTTATGATATTGAACCACCACTATATCCACAAATTCAAAGCACAATCTTTCAAAGTCAAAATCCTAGTTAGTTTAAGGGACTTAGGGTTTCAATTCACGATCACTTGGTGGGGGATTCGATTCAAATTGAGAATAACATGGACCGGTTTCATTATGAGTTGGCACAGGATTGTGTCTTATCTTTTTGCCACGTGGCCCTTGAGCCACATGATCTTAATGTGTGCCTCTTAAGGACTCACCTGTGGTGGAGCAAGAGATCCCTAGTACCCTTAATTTCATATGACTTGGTGAGAGTTTGTCTCTCACTATTGTTCATGATCATCTTGAAAATGATGGGACACCAAACAACTATATTGCTAATGAGGGTATTGGGAGTTCCTTAGAGGATACCTTGGGTAAGAGACTCACTTGTTGTTCGCCTGGTGCGTCGGGAAAGGATAATGACGTTGTTTGCCTCATTCCAGTACATTATCTTGATGGTTGGAGAGTTTGGATTGACGATCATAACTTCAGTGCCGCAACATGAGAAACTCTTCTTCCGTTGCTCAATTACAACCACATTATGGAGAGGTTCGAGCTCTTTCAGTTTGATCTTTTGAATCAGACGCCTTTGCGTCTTGATCAAGAACCTCTCCTTACATCTTGTGCGCTTTGTGAAGGGGGCTCACACATGACTATTTTGCCCCCCTGTTGTATCATTTTCCCATTCCAAGTGCGTTGACTTACTTTTGAGGTTCTCATTTGATGTCCTTTGACAAATGACGATGTGAACTTCATTTTGTACATTTTTATATTTGAAGAAAAAAAGGACTCCAAGAGTAAGCAAAGATTCTTGTGGGCTCCAATACTTGTGTATTTGGGCCACATTTGTTTCCCATATTTGTCTCCCTTCTTAAGTATGTCACATGTTTTGAGGGTAATTTGGGTTTTTATCCATCAACATGACCACGATAAATTTTTTGTGCTTCAAAGTTTGGGAAATCATAACTTTTTCATGCCAAAATACATGTAGTATCATGCTTGCATACATTAAGGACAATGCATGAAGTAGGTGGGGGTGTTTTACATTTGTATATATGTGGAGTCAAGTCTTCGTCACTTTGCTTTCTTTTGTTTGTATTGTTAAGGTCATATAGTGTGCTGCATTTAATATCCATATATCTATTTATCATGATCCTTGGGTGACTTGCCTTCTTTTGCTTGCCTGGTGATTTAAAATTTTCATTATTTTCAAAATCTTCACGTGTTTGCGAAAGAAAATGTTTTGTGCATTTTACGTGTGTTTAGCATGTGCAAAATCGTTGAGAGGAAAAGTAAAAAGGAAGCTCCCAAAATTGACTTGAACATGATTCATTAGGATATCTAGTGCACTGGTTTTATGTCTTATCTAATCGTAAGGATGCACCTCGGTTTTCCCTCGGGGGGAGATTAATCATAGGGTTTTAGTATTGTTAAGGTCATGATAGTGTGCTGCATTTAATATCGATATATCTGTTTGTCCTGATCCTTAGATTACTTGTCTTCTTTTGCTTGTCTGGTGCTTTAAAATTTTCATTACTTTCAAAATCTTCACGTGTTTTGCGAAAGAAAATGTTTTGTGGGTTTGATGTGTGTTTAGCATGTACAAAATCGTTGAGAGGCAAAGTAAAAAGAAAGCTTCCAAAATTGACTTGAACATGATGCATTAGGATATCTAGTGCACTAGTTTTATGTCTTATCTGATCGCTTAAGGAGTTCTTAATTAGACTAGTGTCTTGAGCTATCGATGAGTGTAGTGTAAAGGCATTAGTTGGTTAAGTACAACTTTTGTTGGAGAAGATAGCTAGTCAAAAGATTATCATTGCCCCTCTTAATTGAGTAATGATATTAGTGGGCCCCTTGATAAAGCAAAGTTATAATGTGCACAATGTAATTTGAGTTAAGTCACATATTTATAACTAGCTTAAAGAGATCAAGAAATGAATACTAATACAAAGATGACACAATACTACTTTGTGTGTATTCTTAATATCATGAGGCAAGGGACGGACACAAGTGATACACACTATCACTAAATGGATCGGGTTTTGGTTCGAGTGGAATTAAGACATCTAACTAATTGGGAGCTATAATGTGTAGCTAGATACTGCTTATAGCTTGTGATATTAAGCTCTTAATATCACTGCCAACTTAGTTTAGATCCTCCCATAGGTCACACCACAAAACTGGGAAACGAGGTATGGGGATTTTCAGTTCATAAGATGTGTCAGGTTTCATGTAGAAAATATGACACATGGGGTGAACAAGCAAAATCTAAATTATGTTGTGGTTAATAACATAATTAGAATCTAAATTAAATTCATATGTGATGTAAATATTATGGGGTGTAATGATTAATCATTACATCGGATAATATGTTACATAAGTTGTGAATTTACTACTAATCCCGAATTGTCAAATTTTGTAGGGGTTAAACCGAAATTTGACAAGTCTGCAGCACAGTGCATAAACGGTCGACCTCTAAACCATAAACGGTCGACCGGATGTTGCGCGGTCGACCGAAATCTTGTACGGTCGACTGGATGTGCATTGATTGTAACAGGTATTTCGTCTGTTCGTTTTCGGTCGACCGGATTGTTTCGGTCGGTCGACCGAACATTGCGATGAAATATTTTTGTTACTGACGGTCGACCGAATATATCGATTGGTCGACCGAAACTCGGTCGAAACGGTCGACCGAACCTCGCGAACGGTCGACCGGCCAGACGGTTTTATGCAGAATTAATTTAAGAATTAATTAGATCATGCATGGAATTGGTCCATAATTGATTTAATTCGTGGCTAAGATTATTTATTATTAAATAATGGATGGTTAGATGGAATTTTGCATGAGATCATGGGCAAGGGGTTGCACATGAATAGGTAATTTGGAGAGAGCTTATAAATACAAGCTTATTTCATTACCCAATAAATTAATTCATTATTTCTTGTGCAAAAATTCTCTCTCCATAATTCTCCACGAAAATTCCTTAATTCTTAAGTTTAGTTTTAGTTTCAAGAGGGCTTCTTCTCAAGGAAACTAAAGAGGGGTTAGTAATTAGATTCTAAACCCTATTGGAGATCAAGAGGCTAGCTCTTCTCTCTCCAATCTCGTTTAGAGTTTGGTGAAATCTCGGAGGCATCCGGTGCGGCGAGAAGCGTCATCAACGTCTCCGAATCTTCAAGAAGTTTTAGAGAACTTCTAGGTATGATTTCGGAATCCTTGGTTTCTTTTAATAAAAGTTTTAAAACTAGTTATTGAAACAAACTAGTACATGCATGAAATAAATCATAGAAAATTGTATAAGATCATTATTATGCTTAAAAATTCCGAAAATATATAGGCATAATTAAACATGAAATCCGACAGTGGTATCAGAGCTTAGGGTTCAATTTTCTCATGATTTATGGCTGTAAACAAATTTAGTTTACCATCTAGTATTTAAACAATTCGTTTTACTGGTTTTTCGGTCTTTAAATGTTTGTTGAAATAATTCTTTATAATAATTCGTTTTAAATGTTTTGAATGTTTAAAACATGTCATCTAATTATTAGAATTATGATTTAGACATAAGTCTAACTTGCAATGATTTCGTTTTAAGTATAAACGATTATTTTTTAAGAGAATCAACAAAACCGAAAAACTGCGATTCATCTTTCCATTGGAAATTGGAAATTAGATGGACAGCGGTTCATAATTAATTCTTGAATTATGGGTGCATGAAAAACGTTTTTAATGGATTTCAAAATGTTTTTCAAAGAATTGTTTGGGATTCTAGATGCTTGATAAACTAGGTTGGATAGTTTATAGCGATATTGTGTGCATGGATGCTCGAGTTGTTTTGCAGGAATTGTGAGTTTGTATGTTCCAAATCAGCAGCTATGAATGTTTATAATTGTTATAATACAGGGGCTTATGTATGTAAAAGCCAAATTCTCTATTTCCATCTTTTAGATAAATTGCATATGCATATGAGAGGTTTTTACATAGGACTTGCACTAGTCGGTTTTTATCGAATGTGAGGAGCATGTTTATTTTCTGTAAAATCTACATCTCCGGTGCAAGAGGAAGTCGCCGCTGTAGTGCATCGATCGAGGATCGAGGATCAGGGATCGAGGATCAATGATCAAAGGGAACATATAAACTCACACGATGTGGATTGTGTGAATGTTTAATTTCTGTTTTTATCTTGCTATGCATGTGATGAATGTGTTGAATGTTAGGATGTGTGTAATTGATAATATGCATGATAACCTAAAATTCTAAATCACATGTTAAATTGTCCAACAAAAATTAAGAATAGTTTTCCTTCTTATTTCATCCACTAGCAGCCATTGATCGAGGGATACTCTGCTCGCCCTTAGCGGGAGATAACTCCCTCTATCTTTGGGAATAGTGGGAGATATAAAGGTTGTCTGTTGTTGTGCCACAATTAAATATATGAGGTGTGATTCACCCTAGTGAACCCCAAGTATGTTTAGTTATGAATACAATAGATAAACGTAACTCGTATCAAATGAAAATAAGTTTTCTTAACATTACCTAGAGCCCTCGCTCGGTTTTGGGAAAAAGTTTTTCTTACGAGGATAGGTCGTATTCCCTCATAATTAAAACGACAAGAATCACAAGAGTTTGAAGATGCTAAATGTTGCTAAAATTCAAAAAGGTTGTGATTAGAAAATGTTTTCTTACCTTGATATTGTAATGTATTCGATAGCCCTTAGCTAGTCTATATTACAATTGATAGGATCTTGGATTGTTGCATTTATGGGCAAAGATTTTAATTTGCAACATTTACATTTATATATTCGATATATGTATGCATGTGTATTAAAACATAAAATTGGCATTAAAATCCTGTATGCTTTATTTTGTAGAAAAATGTCGAACATCCAACCTATCGTACGATCCATGATAGAAAAACACCATTTAGCAAATGATGGCTCAAACTTCATTAGTTGGCAACTCAAACTCAACATCGTGTTAAAGTTTGAGAAACTATCTCACATTTTGGAAGGTCCAATCCCAAAGTGGAATGAGAGATTAACCGATGAAGAGAAAGAGGCTAAAGCCAAGTGGGAAGACCAAGAGAACCAAGTTCACGGTCTTATGCTAGCATCCATGGGTGACTCGCTTCAAGCGAAATACTTGGATTCAAAACCCAAGAAGACCATGTAGGCTCTATCAAAGATGTTCATGGATAGTGCCCGAAAGGAGCGCTATAAGACCACCATCGCACTCACAAGGTGCCATATGGCGGAGGGAACATCGGTATCTGTGCATTTTCTCACGATGCAAGGATACCTTGAGAAGTTGGCAAAGCTCTCTTCACCAATGCCCGAGGACATTGCTGAAGATATGATTCTTGTCTCTCTAGCCCCATCCTTTAAGGACTTTGTGATGCACTATCACGTGCGTGAAAAAGGGGTGAGTCTTGAGGACCTTCACAACGCTCTCAAAACTGCTGAAGTTGACATGGGCAAGGGTAGGGACAAGCAAGTCCTTTCCATCCATGGAAGGAGCCAAAAGATTGGTAAAGGAAAAGGCAAATCTACCAAAAGTGGTTCAATCAAGAGCAAGGGAGTAGGAGGTGCTCATAAGAGTGCCTCGAGGGGGAAATCTCAGAAATCTCCAACTCCCAATACGGAGTGCTTTCACTGCGGTGAAAAAGGACACATCCGGCCAAATTGCCCCAAGTACAAGGAAGACCTTGACAACGGAGTGATTGAACGAAGGCACCCCAAAAAGGCCAAAGGTATATTTGTTATTGAAATAAATTTAGCCACCTCTGTCCAGGATTGGGTAATTGATACCGGATCTTGTACTCACATAGTTTCTAATGTGCAGCTACTCATGGATAGGAAGGAACTCGTAAGGAACGAGGTAGAATTGAAGGTCGGAAATGGTGCGAACGTGTCTACGGTTGCACAAGGTTCTGTGGTGCTTCAATTGTGTAGTGGTTTAAATTTATGTTTAAAGAATGTTTATTATGTACCTTCGATTAGCAAGAATATTATTTCTGTATCATATCTGGATATGGATAATTTTAATATAAATATTTCAAATTCTTGTTTGTCTATATCGAAGAATGGTGTGTTCTATGCAAATGCGTTCATAAGGAATGGTCTCTATTTGCTTGAATTGGATAATAAACAAATCTTTAATATCAATAACAAAAGACTTAAGACCACTCACGAGAATGATACTCTCTTGTGGCACTATCGTCTTGGTCACATAAATGAAAAGCGCATCAAGAAATTGCAAGAAGCTAACCTTCTTGGTCTACTTGATTTTAAATCATCGGAGACGTGCCAACCATGTCTAATGGGAAAAATGACCAAAAAGCCTTTCAAGAAGAAAGGCCCAAGGGCGAGTGGCTTGTTGGATTTGATACATTCCGATGTATGTGGTCCAATGAGTACTAGTGCGCGGGATGGTTTCAGGTACTTCATTACGTTCACGGATGATTATAGTCGTTATGGCTATGTTTATCTAATGAGAAACAAAAGTGAATCTTTTGACAAGTTCAAAGAATTCAAGAATGAAATAGAGAACCAACTCGACAAGAAAATCAAGTCTCTACGAACGGATCGTGGAGGTGAGTACTTAAGTGCCGAATTTGACTCATACCTAAAGGAGTTTGGTATTGTACCTCAACTCACCCCTCCCGGTACACCTCAATGGAATGGGGTATCCGAAAGGAGGAATAGGACATTGCTCGACATGGTTCGGTCAATGATGTCATGCGGAATTACCTCTTTACTTTTGGAGTTATGCACTGCAAACTGCAGCTTACACACTAAATAATGTTCCATCCAAATCCGTGGAGAAAACTCCTTATGAGCTATGGGGTGGTGAAACACCTAATCTCAGTTTTCTCAAGATTTGGAGTTGTGAGGCTTACGTCAAGTGATTGATGTCGACCAAACTTAAACCAAAAGCGGATAAGTGCTTCTTTATTGGTTATCCTCGTGAGACAAGAGGATACTACTTTTGGCATATCACCTCCAATCGAGTGATTGTAGAGAGGGATGCCACATTTCTGGAAAAGGAATTTCTAGAAAGAGTAAAAAGTAGTGGGAGTAGGGTTGTGCTTGAGGAAACTCAAGATACTCTACAAGATCATGACATGAATGATGACATTCAAGATCATGAAGGCCCAACCAAGATTCCTTTGGTTAGTGGGAGCGTGAATGAGAGACCATCACAAGAAATTGTGAGAGAATCTCAATCATCCCCACCAAGTGTACGTTCAAGAGTTGAACGTGAACCCACTCCTCAAGAAATTATGGAAGAAGTTCGAGAGACACGAGAAGAACCAAAAGAACTAAGAAGGTCAACAAGGGAAAGGAAGAAACCTGATATGTATTTGGGACTTCATGAAATCATGGTACTAGATACCAATGATCCCTTGACCTTCCAAGAAGCAATGGAAAGGGAAGACTCCAAACTATGGCTTAAGGCCATGGAATCCGAAATAAAATCCATGTATGATAATCAAGTGTTGAACTTGGTTGACCTTCCTCAAGGGAAAAAGGCCATTCAAAATAAATGGGTTTTTAAGAGGAAGATGGACATGGATGGGAACTTGACAACCTACAAAGCGAGGCTTGTAGTGAAGGGTTTCACTCAAGTTCAAGGAATTGACTATGATGAAACTTTTTCACCAGTTGCCATGTTCAAGTCTATTCGGATTGTGCTCTCTATTGCCGCATTTCACGATTATGAAATATGGCAAATGGATGTCAAAACGGAGTTCCTTAATGGGAACTTGGAGGAGGATGTGTACATGGTACAACCTCAAGGTTTTGAAGATCCAAAGAATAGCGAGAAGGTATGCAAGCTTCAAAGATCCATTTATGGATTGAAGCAAGCATCAAGGAGTTGGAACAAACGCTTTGACGAGGAAGTGAAGAAGCTTCACTTCGTTCAAAGTAAGGAAGAACCTTGTATATACAAGAAGGTTAGTGGGAGCCATGTAGTATTCCTAATCCTATATGTCGATGACATATTGCTTATGGGTAATCATATTCTTTTGCTTGAGCAAACGAGAAGTTCATTGAAATCTGCATTTTCAATGAAAGACATGGGTGAGGCTCAATACATCTTGGGAATCAAGATATATCGAGATAGATCTCGCAGACTCATTGGCCTCAGTCAATGTACATACATTGACAAGATCTTGGAAAGGTTCAAGATTACAACTCCAAAAAGGGCAGTGTGCCAATGAGTATGGGTGTGCAACTCAAGAAGTCTCAACGTGCGGAATCGCGTAAGGACTTGGAGTACATGAAGGATGTCCCTTATGCTTCGGCAATTGGATCGATCATGTACGCGATGACTTGCACAAGACCCGATGTCTTGTATGCTCTAAGCGTGACAAGTCGTCACCAATCCAACGCAGGTCCTGAGCATTGGACTGCGGTCAAGAATATCCTGACGTACCTTAACCGGACTAAGGATAAGATTCTTGTTTATGGAGGACAAAGGGAATTGATAGCTGAAGGTTACTCGGATGCGAGTTTCATGAGTGATCCAGACGATAGAAGGTCGCAATCAGGATATGTCTTCCTTCTGAATGGTGGAGCTGTGAGTTGGCGTAGTTGGAAGCAAAACACTACGGCCGACTCAACCACTACTTCCGAAGTAATGGCTGTCGCTGAAGCGAGCAAGGAAGGAGTGTGGATTAAGAAGTTCCTTGAAGAGCTTGGATTAGTTCCCTCGAGCGAGGGACCAATAGAGCTGTTTTGCGACAATAGTGCATCTATCTCGCAAATCAATGATCCCAAATCACACCACAAAGTGAAGTACATGGATCGTAAGTACTTCGTGACGCGTGACCTCATCGACGAAGACAAAATAAATCTGTTATGGGTGGACACCAACAGCAACACAGCTGATCCATTCACAAAACCCTTATCCCAAGCCAAGGGCGAAATGCATTTCGAGTCCATGGGATTGAGAAACCATGTAGATTGGCTTGATGATTGATATGTAATGGGGTTTACCCTAGTTATTATTGTTTTATGCATTGAGTATGTATGAGAAAGAAAACTTTAATAACAAGTGGGAGATTGAAGGGAATGTGTTCTAAAAGTTTTACTTTTAAATGTCAATTATTATGAATTGAATGAGAAAATCGTTTTGTTCCTTGTTTATGTTATTCGTCTTTTAGAAGTGTTAAAGAAGAGGCTCTTGGTCCTTAACCGTAGAGCTCTAAAAGATATTGGTTTACATAAAACAAAAGATATTCGCAATCATGGTAATTGACATGGGACATTAATTACCAGGTTAAGATTGTCGTGTTGGTCATAGATCATTGTAGCTCTACAAGTGAGTGACAACACGGGTACACAAAAGAGGAAAATAGTACTTTTGTATACCGAATTGACCTAACAAGTAAAATATTATAGAAATGTGTTTCTGTGTCATTAATATTTTACTGTGTCCTTGGTCCTTTTGATATGAGACTTATATCCTATCGCTTAAGGAGTTCTTAATTAGACTAGTGTCTTGAGCTATCGATGAGTGTAGTGTAAAGGCATTAGTTGGTTAAGTACAACTTTTGTTGGAGAAGATAGCTAGTCAAAAGATTATCATTGCCCCTCTTAATTGAGTAATGATATTAGTGGGCCCCTTGATAAAGCAAAGTTATAATGTGCACAATGTAATTTGAGTTAAGTCACATATTTATAACTAGCTTAAAGAGATCAAGAAATGAATACTAATACAAAGATGACACAATACTACTTTGTGTGTATTCTTAATATCATGAGGCAAGGGACGGACACAAGTGATACACACTATCACTAAATGGATCGGGTTTTGGTTCGAGTGGAATTAAGACATCTAACTAATTGGGAGCTATAATGTGTAGCTAGATACCGCTTATAGCTTGTGATATTAAGCTCTTAATATCACTGCCAACTTAGTTTAGATCCTCCCATAGGTCACACAACAAAACTGGGAAACGAGGTATGGGGATTTTGAGTTCATAAGATGTGTCGGGTTTATGTAGAAAATATGACACATGGGGTGAACAAGCAAAATCTAAATTATGTTGTGGTTAATAACATAATTAGAATCTAAATTAAATTCATATGTGATGTAAATATTATGGGGTGTAATGATTAATCATTACATAGAATAATATGTTACATAAGTTGTGAATTTACTACTAATCCCGAAATGTCAAATTTTGTAGGGGTTAAACCGAAATTTGACAAGTCTGCAGCACTGTGCATAAACGGTCGACCTCTAAACCATAAACGGTCGACCGGATGTTGCGCGGTCAACCGAAATCTTGCACGGTCCACTGGATGTGCATTGATCGTAACAGGGATTTCGTCTGTTCGTTTTCGGTCGACCGGATTGTTTCGGTCGGTCGACCAAACATTGCGATGAAATATTTTTGTTACTGACGGTCGACCGAATATATCGATTGGTCGACCGAAACTCGGTCGAAACGGTCGACCGGACCTCGCGAACGGTCGACCGGCCAGACGGTTTTATGCAGAATTAATTTAAGAATTAATTAGATCATGCATGGAATTGGTCCATAATTGATTTAATTCGTGGCTAAGATTATTTATTATTAAATAATGGATGGTTAGATGGAATTTTGCATGAGATCATGGGCCAAGGGTTGCACATGAATAGGTAATTTGGAGAGAGCTTATAAATACAAGCTTATTTCATTACCCAATAAATTAATTCATTATTTCTTGTGCAAAAATTCTCTCTCCATAATTCTCCACGAAAATTCCTTAATTCTTAAGTTTAGTTTTAGTTTCAAGAGGGCTTCTTCTCAAGGAAACTAAAGAGGGGTTAGTAATTAGATTCTAAACCCTATTGGAGATCGAGAGGCTAGCTCTTCTCTCTCCAATCTCGTTTAGAGTTTGGTGAAATCTCGGAGGCATCCGGCGCGGCGAGAAGCGTCATCAACGTCTCCGAATCTTCAAAAAGTTTTAGAGAACTTCTAGGTATGATTTCGAAATCCTTGGTTTGTTTTAATAAAATTTTAAAACTAGTTATTGAAACAAACTAGTACATGCATGAAATTAATCATAGAAAATTGTATAAGATCCTTATTATGCTTAAAAATTCCGAAAATATATAGGCATAATTAAACATGAAATCCGACAACTTTTACCCTTTTGCATTCGTGTAGCGAGTTTGGTCGATAATCCCGAGCTGGCAGGCTCAAGTTACTGGGTTTCAAGATACCCCTACGGACCAGTAACTCGAAGGCTTGGTCTTTTGTAATCATTTTGCAATATGTGCTTTTCTTACTTTTATTCCCCTTTTATTTTCCACAAGGCTTAATTGCTATCAGAAGTCCACACTTCCCGGTATATTTTCCTCAACCTCTTCTTTTTATCAACCACTTCAAAGATTTGATTCATCCAATTTAAGTGCATACATGTCTTAAAGGGTAATGAGTTATTTCATTGGAACTTAGATTTATGTCATAGTTTCTACAAGAAGAACTATATAATAAGGAACAAAAACTCAATGCAATTTGTACTCGGGTTTTGGTAGTTCAATCTTAAGCTAAGTCATGAAACATTTTTTTTTGAGAAACAAAAATAAAACAGATAAGTAGATAACTAGTCACCCCCTACACTTATTTCATGCATTGTCCCCAATGTATGCAAAATTAGATAATATAGGCAATACAAAAAAAAAGTTACCGCCTTCGGGATGACGACTCTCCACGGTCGGAGAGTGCTTTGTTCAGTTTGCTAATGAGGCGCTTCATCCCGCCCCACATTCAGGACCTATGCTCGTCAGAGTTTTCTGGGGTTGACTGAGCCCAGAATGTTGCAGAGTCTTCAGACGACACACTTGATTACATAGCATCCTCCATTTCTGGAGGTGTCCACAGGCCCGCTATAGTGCCACGATAGGAGGATGTCTCTCGTTCCACCGTACAAGGGAGCATGTCGGCTTCGTACACCCAGAAAGACTCATAGGCCATGAAGTGCTTGCAGATAGTGGTGACAAGGCATGACAGAGGTTGGGAGCTGCGTTGGTGGCCTTCTCCAATGGTGGTCAGAAGCCATCGACACATACAGTAAGTGCGATCACGGGTCACCAGGGAGTGAACGATGCCCATCTCAACGGTGCGAAAAGAAGTGTTGTGGGTATTACTCGTGACGTTTTGGCATGCCCACCTACATGTTGTAAGGACATTCCGGTACATGGATGTGCCCTTGATACCCCGATCATGACTAAGCACACAATCTGGTCCCATGAGTGACCGATAGAAACTGAGTTCCTCGGATGGCAAAGTGGAGGCCCTTGTGGTATGTCAGTCAAGTTGGAGATGGTGTGGAGGTCAATCGCCCAGACTTTGTTTCTCCAATTCAGTAAAATGTACCCACTGTCCAGGTCTATGTTAGTGATACTGCTATAGAACTCCTCCATTAAGCTAGGGCAGTAAACATCATTGTTATTGTGGACCAAGTAGTTCCAACTCCGTGCTATGATTTCGTCGTAAAAGTGGGTGCCATATTGATCACTAACAAGCAACGGGTGGAAGTTCTTCTTGGAAAACACCATGGTGATAGAATGCTGCTAAAGTGGTATACGTTAGATTTAGGAAAATAAGTCATGTACTTCCACCGTTCTCCAAAATAAGTCATGTACCAAATCGTTTTTTTAGAATAAACTAAAACTTAATCAAAATGAGGAATTGCGTGTAAAAACACGACTTCCTCTTCAATATTGGAGGGACGATTTAAGTACGGCTTCAATCGATGCCCATTAACTTTAAAGTTTTCACCGTTCTCCGGATTAATGATCTCGACCGCTCCGTGAGGGAAAACGATTTTGATCATGAAAGGGCCGGTCCAACAACTCTTGAGTTTGCCGGAAAAGAGATGAAGGCGAGAGTTATAGAGAAGGAACAACTGTCCAGGAGAAAAAGATTTCCTAACGATGGATTTATCATGAAAAACCTTGGTCTTTTCCTTATAAAGTTTAGCATTCTCATAAGCCTCATTTCTTATTTCCTCAAGCTCAACTAAATCCAATTTTCGAGCATTACCGGCTGCCTCTAAATCCATATTTAGTTGCTTAATAGCCCAAAGGGCTCTATGCTCCAATTCGACCGGTAAGTGGAACGCTTTTCCATAGACTAACCGGTAAGGGGACATTCCTAAATTGGTCTTGAAAGCGGTCCGATAGGCCCACAACGCGTCATTAATCTTTACAGACCAATCCTTACGTGAGGCATTAACTGTCTTTTCCAGAATTTGCTTGATTTGTCTATTGGAAACATCAACTTGTCCACTTGTTTGAGGGTGATACACGGTAGCTAACTTATGAGTTATGGAATATTTTCTCATTAAAGCTTCAAATGATCTATTACAAAAATGAGTTCCCCGGTCACTGATAATGGTACGTGGAGTACCGAATCGGGAGAAAATATTCTCCTTCAGAAATTTGACAATAACTTTGTTGTCATTGGATTTTGTGGGGATAGCCTCAACCCACTTGGACACATAGTGCACAACTAGCAAGATAAACTCCTTCCCAAAAGACATTGGAAACGGGCCCATAAAATCGATGCCCCAAACATCGAAGATATCAACTACGAGAATAGGGTGCAGAGGCATCATGTCTCTACGAGAGAGTTTTCCTAGCATTTGACATCTAGAGCAAGAATTACAAAATGCAAATGCATCCTTAAATAGGGTGGGCCAATAAAATCCACACTATAAAACTTTGGCCGTGGTTTTCTTAGCTCCAAAATGTCCTCCACATGCTTGGTCATGACAAAAAGATAGAACACTTGCAAATTCCTCCTCAGGAACACATCTCCTAATGATTTGATCCGAACAATACTTGAAAAGATATGGGTCATCCCAATAAAAATTCTTCACTAGGGACCTAAATTTGGCTTGATCGTTCTTAGACCATTCAGTCGGGGTCACACCAGTTACTAAGAAATTGACTATATCGGCGAACCATGGTTCGCCAGACACAACCATAATCTGTTCTTCCGGAAAGTTCTCATTCACTGGTGTGTTATTCACTGGGATAAGAGGAATTCTAAACAAGTGATCGGTGACTACATTTTCACAACCTTTTTTATCACGGATTTCGACATCAAATTCTTGCAGTAGTAAGATCCAACGCAATAAACGCGGCTTGGCATCCTTTTTGTTCACTAAATGTCTTATGGTCGCATGATCCGTGTAAATAACCACATGTGTGCCTATCAAATATTGTCGAAATTTTTCCAAGGCAAAAATGACTACTAGAAATTCTTTCTCGGTTACCTATAGTTCAATTGGGCATCATTCAATGTTTTACTAGCATAATATATCACGTGAGGTTTCTTTTCAATTTTCTGACCCAACACCGCTCCTATGGCGTAATCCGATGCATCACACATGATCTCAAAGGGTTGGGTCCAATCGGGTGAATGAATAATGGGTGCCGACGTCAATTCCCTTGTAAGGTGGTTAAAGGACTCCAAACATTTATTAGAAAATTCAAACTTAGAGTCCTTCGCTAATAATTCAGTCAATGGTCTAGCCACCTTACTAAAGTCCTTGATAAACCTTCGATAGAATCCGACATGTCCTAAAAATGAACGAATCTCTTTGACATTTGTTGGTGGAGGGAGATGCTTAATCAAATCCACCATGGCTTTATCCACTTGAATGTCATCCTTAGACACAATGTGACCAAGTACTATTCTATTCTTAACCATGAAATGACATTTTTCCCAATTGAAGGTCAAGTTCTTCTCCTTACACCTTACTAGTACTAATTCCAAATGGTTCAAACAATTGGCAAAAGTGGGACCAAAGATAGAGAAATCATCCATGAAAATTTCCATGAAATTATCCACCATATCAGAGAAGATGCTAACCATACATCTTGGAAATGTGGCAGGAGCATTGCACAAGCCAAAGGGCATGCGACGGAAAGCAAATGTGTCGAATGGGCACGTGAAGGTAGTTTTCTCCTGATCCTCAGGAGCGATAGGAATTTGGTTATAGCCGGAATATCCATCAAGAAAACATTAATACTCATATCCGGCCAACCGTTCTAGCATTTGATCTATGAAAAGAAGAGGGAAGTGGTCCTTACGGGTTGCAGAATTCAGTTTCCTATAGTCAATGCAAATCCTCCAACCGGTTTGGATACGGGTCAGGACTAACTCATTAAGCTCATTCTCAACTACAGTAACTCCCGATTTCTTGGGGACAACCTGAACAGGACTAACCCAAGCACTATCGGATATAGGGTATATAATTCCATTGTCCAACCATTTGAGTATTTCCTTTTTGACCGCCTCAGTTTGGACCGGGTTAAGTCGCCTTTGCGGATCCCTACGGGGTTGAGTATTATCCTCCAAAGGGATCCTATGTTGGACTATAGATGGGCTAATCCCCTTGATATCGGCCATGGTCCATCCAATATCTTCTTTATTCCTACTGAGGACTCTCAACAATTCCTTCTCTTGATTGGGGGTCAAATCTGATGCTATGATAACTGGGAGGGTGGATGAGGGTCCTAAAAAGGCATACTTAAGTGTAGTAGGGAGAGGCTTCAACTCTAGTGATGGTGGTTCTTGTAGTGAGGGTTTGGCTTGAGGTCTTGGTTCGGCTAAAAGTCCACCTAAGGCTGACCAATTGGGTGAAGATTGATTCGAACCTATATGATTGATTTGGTCACAAATTGTGGCCTCACCACTCAGGTTCTTTTGAAAATCAACTTCATCCAATTGGGTGAAGTTTACGTAATCCAAAATCAAATCATCCTCACTACAATCCTGAATATAATTCAATTCACTCGATTCATCAGAGAAAATTCCAGGTTGCTTCCCTAAGTTAAAAATATTTAGCTCAGCAGTCAAATTTCCAAATGACAATTTCTTTAATCCATTCCTACAATTGATTAGGGCAATGGAAGTGGCTAAAAATGGTCTTCCTAAGATCACAGGAATTTGATTGCTAGGGTTAGCAACAGGCTCCGTGTCCAAGACAACAAAGTCCACAGGAAATATGAATTCACCCACTTTGATCAGAACATCATCAACCACACCTCTAGGAATCTTAACAGATCTATCAGCCAATTGGAGTGTGGTCCTAGTCTGTTTAAGGTCTCCTATATCCAATTCTTTATATACAGAGTAAGGAAGCAGATTAACACTAGCACTCAAATCCAGTAAGGCCCTATTGATTAAGGTGTTACCAATTACACATGAAATAGTTGGACAACCAGGGTCTTTATATTTGATTTGTGTGGGTTGGGTTAACACAGAGCTTATATTTGCAGTTAAGAATGCTCTTTTTGGTACTTGTGTTTTCCTTTTCTTGGTGCATAGGTCTTTTATATTGAGAATTGAACTTAATCCTATGTGGCGACTTAATCCTATGTGGCGTCCTAGTCACCCGCCACATCATCAGTGCTTGATGACACATCAAGGAGGAGATGAGTCAACACATGAGAAGACAAAAGGTTGAGGGAGTGGAAGAGACAAGAGTCTTTTCATTTTTTGAGTAATTTTCGTCCTAATTATGTATGCAATTTAAGTAGAGGGTGTAATGATCTTCAATGATCATGTTTATGTAGTCTTTATGTTTGGAAGTTGTAGGGTCATGTAAGTGCCTATATAAAGCACTAGAATTCACCATTTGTAACACAAAAACAACATATATCAAGCATTAGAAGTTGAGCCACGAAATTGTGTGAGAAAAGAGTGAGTATGTGAGTAGAAAGAAGAAGAAGAGTGTGCATTGCAAAATCGTTTTTTTTTTGCTTTGTGAGTAGAGAGCCACCTTCTTTCCTTCGTGCCCCCCAGTAACATAGATCAAGAATGGATCTAGTGGAATCAAAAGAAGGCAAAATGAATGGTGATCAGGGTGGTCTAAGGCAGCGCACGAGACGCGCCTTTTAGACTGCCAATTGGCGGTTGGGGACCGCCAATCAGCGGTCCCTGTAGCCCAGGAGACGGGTAATCTCCTGTGGTGGGTTGATCAGTAGCTCCCCGTCCTCCTCCCGTCCTCCAACATCTGGTATCAGAGCCTCGTCCGATGGGAAGCTCGGGAATGACCTCGTTTGGTCATGCGTCGTTGCCTCGATTGTCGAAAGGCAACTACGACAATTGGAGTATCCAAATGCGTGCGCTGCTGGGTGCGCATGATGCTTGGGATCTTGTGGAGAGTGGCTTCGAGGAGGAGGCCGAGACGGGAGAAGAAACCGTCGCACAAATCAAAGCACAAAAGGAGAGAAGAGACAAAGATAAGAGTGCTCTCTTCCTTCTCTTCCAAGCGGTGGATGAGAGTGGCTTTGAAAAGATCGCTGAAGCGAAGACGTCGAAGGAGGCGTGAGACACCCTTGAGAGGAGCTACAAGGGTGCTGATCGAGTGACGCAAGTGCGCCTCCAAATGCTTCGAGGCGAGTTCGAGGCGTTAAAAATGAAGGAATCGGAAGGTGTTGCCGATTTCGTGACGAGAGTTCGCAAGGTGGCGAACAAATTAAAAAGAAATGGGGAGGCGCTGACCGAAGGAAGAGTGGTGGAGAAGGTGTTGCGTTCTCTCACCGAGGACTTCGAGAATGTAGTGTGCGCAATCGAGGAATCAAAGGACCTCGAGAAAATGACTATTGATGATCTAGCTAGCTCGTTGGAGGCACACGAGCAAAGAAAGAAGAAGAAAAGACAAGATGTCTTAGAGGAGGCGTTGCAAGCGAAGATGTCGCTTAAGGAGGAGAAACCTCGCAACGTAGATCGTGGAAGCGGTCGTGATTATGGAGGCTATTCAAGAAAGAAGGAGGTCGAATGCTTCATGTGTTGGAAGCGTTGTCATTTTGCGAAAGAATGTTGGTCGCAAAAGAAGGTGGAGGAGAGCTCCAGCCGTGTCCGTGGTGATCGCGGATCGAAGAAGGTGATTGAGTGCTTCAATTGTGGGAAGCATGGACACTACGCAAGCGAGTGTTGGTCGAAGAAAAGGGTGGAAGAAAACTCCAACCTTGTGGCCGTGGAGGAGAATGCTTGTGATGAGGATGTAGTCTTGCTTGCCGACAAAGGAATGGAAGGCGAACAAGAAGGTGTTTGGTATCTCGATACGGGAGCAAGCAACCACATGTGTGGAAATAGACACATGTTCGCACATTTGGAGGAAGGAGTACATGGGCACGTTTCGTTTGGAGATGCATCAAAGGTGCGCGTGGAAGGGAAAGGATGGATCTCAAAAGCTTATCTCCAATTTGTTCTTTGTGCCCGATATGAAGACGAACATTTTAAGCATGGGACAACTCCTGGAGAAAGGGTTCACGATCTTGATGAAGGATCGACACATGACCGTGCGAGGACAAGATGGACATCTGATTGCAAAGGTAGAAATGTCCAAAAATCGAATGTTTAAATTGAATCTAACCTGTGCTCGTGCTAGATGTTTGAATGCATGCATTAAGGGAGATTGGTTGTGGCATATGCGACTTGGACACTTGAACTTCGGCGGGATCCAAGAAATGGCGCAAAAGGGAATGGTGCATGGTCTGCCGATGACCGAATCCAAAGACGGATTTTGTGAAGGTTGCATGGTTGGAAAATTACCAAGGAAGAGTTTTCCAAAGCAAGCTGAACATAGAGCAAAGAAGGTGCTAGAGTTGGTGCATACCGACATATGTGGACCGATCACACCACACTCGATTAGTAAGAATCGTTATTTCTTAACGTTTATTGATGACTTTTCACGGAAAACGTGGGTGTACTTCTTGAAGGAGAAATCTGAGGGTTTTCGCATGTTCAAGAAGTTCAAGGCATATGTGGAGAAACAAAGTGGCAACAACATCAAGACATTAAGGTCTGATCGAGGAGGCGAGTTCACATCAACCGAGTTCAACAACTTTTGTGAGGAGAATGGCATAAAATGCCATTTGACGGCTCCATACTCACCACAACAAAATGGTGTAGCTGAAAGGAAGAATAGAACCATCATGGACATGGTTCGAAGTATGTTGAAAAGCAAGAACGTGTCAAAAGAGCTATGGGCCGAAGTTGTGGCCTGTGCAGTGTATACGTTGAATCGTTGCAAAACTGCATGTTTGGAGGGAGTAACTCCACAAGAAGCGTGGAGTGGCTATAAGCCAACCGTAGCACATATGAAGGTGTTTGGAAGCACAGCATATGCACATGTACCAAAAGAAAGAAGGATAAAACTTGATGATAGGAGCATCAAGCTTGTATTTGTTGGCTATGATGAACGATCAAAAGCTTATAGGCTTCTCGATCCAACTAACAACAAAATTGTCATTAGTCGTGATGTACAAGTTAACGAGGAGGTAACATGGGAGTCCAAAGAGGAGATTCCACAAGTGCCAAATGAAGAACAAGAAGAGGAGATAGCCAACCCCACTGATCATGAAACGGTTCCATCTGACAAACATGACGAGATGAGACCAAGGAAGTTCAAGACACTTCGTGAAATCTACGAGACGACGAGTGAGTTGCACATGGTGTGTCTTCTCACACAAAACAAAAGCTCTGCCAATCTGCTTGTATGTGAAGTTGAGAAATCAACTTGGGATGGTGGACGGAAGAGGATTAAGTTCAAGGAGGAGTATTGAGAATTGAACTTAATCCTATGTGGCGACTTAATCCTATGTGGCGTCCTAGTCACCCGCCACATCATCAGTGCTTGATGACACATCAAGGAGGAGATGAGTCAACACATGAGAAGACAAAAGGTTGAGGGAGTGGAAGAGACAAGAGTCTTTTCATTTTTTGAGTAATTTTCGTCCTAATTATGTATGCAATTTAAGTAGAGGGTGTAATGATCTTCAATGATCATGTTTATGTAGTCTTTATGTTTGGAAGTTGTAGGGTCATGTAAGTGCCTATATAAAGCACTAGAATTCACCAGTTGTAACACAACAACAACATATATCAAGCATTAGAAGTTGAGCCACGAAATTGTTTGAGAAAAGAGTGAGTATGTAAGTAGAAAGAAGAAGAAGAGTGTGCATTGCAAAATCGTTTTTTTGTTGCTTTGTGAGTAGAGAGCCACATTCTTTCCTTCGTGCCCCCCTCAGTAACATAGATCAAGAATGGATCTAGTGGAATCAAAAGAAGGCAAAATGAATGGTGATCAGGGTGGTCTAAGGCAGCACACGAGGCGCGCCTTTTAGACCGCCAATCAGCGGTCCCTGTAGCCCAGGAGACGGGTAATCTCCTGTGGTGGGTTGATCAGTAGCTCCCTGTCCTCCTCCCGTCCTCCAACATTTTAAGAATCTTGCATAAGGTGGAATTTGTTGAATAGCTTCTAATAGAGGGATGTTTACTTTTACTTGCTTAAAAACTTCCAACATTTTCTCCATTTGATTTGTATGATTCTTATTAAGTCTATTACGGAATGGTGCTTTAGGAATGAATACCCTTTCAGGTTCAGTTGGTTCAATTTCAATTGGTTCCTCAGATTGAATTGGTGGCTCATTAGATGGCTCAGGTGTGACAGAATTATTAGGTTCATTAACAAAAGGGTGAGTGACATTGTTATTAACAGATTTTCCAGATCTTAATGTAAGTGTAGCGTTGATGTGTTGATTTTGCTGTTCTTCTTGAACCATATGAACTGGTCTGTTATTATTGTTCACATTAGGAGGTGATGCATTATGTGGTACATTGGGTGGAGGCCTAACTTGTTGATGATTGAATGATTGAGGATTAAATGGTTGAGGTGGTTGATATGGCATATGTTGATGTGGTTGATATGTATTATGTGGATTGTTAATTCTTGGGTTCACCTCGGGTGGCTTGGGAATCTTCCTCTTTCTCTTTCACCTACAACTTGTGCTAATTGACTCACTTGAGTTTCTAGCTTTTGAAAAGATTGAGTAGTCGTTTGAACAAATGTTTTCATTAAGTTTTCCAAATCAGTTAATCTGACATCACTATTATTGTTGTTGTTGTTTGAGTACATTTGTTGTCTAGGTGGTTGGCCTTGCTGGGGCATGGGTGCATGATTTGAATTCCCTTGGCTCCATGAAAAATTGGGATGGTTGCGCCAACCTGGATTATAGGTTGACGAATAAGGATCGTTCCTAGGACGATTAAAAGCAGCATTAACTTGTTCCATGTCCGAAGAAATGTGTGCACACTCCTCCGAAACATGGCCAGTTTGACCACACCTAGAGCAAGAAATAAAAGAGATTTGATTCACTAGGGGTCGGGTTTGAAGCTCTAGACTTTCCATCCTACGCATAAGGGTGACTAATTTCGCTTCAGCAGCTACAGAAGCATCTAAAGCTAAGACACCTGATCTGGATTGATTTGCTATTCTAGATCCAATACTCGGGTTGGTCGGTGCCCTAGTCGTGTCCCATTGCATACTATTATCATCCAAGTCCTCAAGAAAAGTCCAAGCATCATTCTCATTTTTGGACATAAAGTTTCCTTGGCTTACAGATTCTAACATCACCCTAGATGTAGGTGTCAATACCTCATAGATAATTTGGCACAATTGCCATCTTGGAATTCCATGATGAGGGCATTGGGTCAACAAGTTCTTAAATCTGTCCAAATAGGAATAGAATGGCTCGCTCTCAGATTGAACGAATGCAACAATTTCATTCCTAATCCTAATAGTCTTATGGTTGGGGAAATATTTCTTTAAGAACTCGGCCCAACTCCTAATAGATCTCTCGGCTAGACTATATAGTCATTTCTTAGCGTCATCCTTCAGTGCTAGAGGCACGAATTTAAGACGCACTGCCTCCTCGGGGATATGCTGGTATTGCATAAGGGAGCAGATTTCCTCAAATTCTCTAAAGAAGAGATATGTGTCTTCTTAGAGGTGAACTTGGGCAACATACTCAGGTATTGTGCCTTTAGTTCGAAGTCACGACCCGGTATGGTGGGCATAAAGATGCATGATGGCTGAGCAGCCATCGTTGGGTAGCACCGATCCCTCAGAGTCATAGGTGGTGCAACAGGTGGGTCCACTACATTCTCACCCATTGGATCCGGGTGAGGTGGTGCAATAGGTGGTTGGGGCTAAGCTCTAGACTGGAATCTAGATGAACTCGTGAGAGTCGATTGCTCAAGTCCCGAACTCAAATCTGAGTGCACCGGTTTGAATTAATTTTTAAATTCAAATTCGAAATTTAAATTTCAAATTCAAGAATCAATTTTTATTTTTTATTTTTTTTTGTAATAATTTTTTTTCAAAAATGGAAACAAACAATAGAAGGGGGAAAGATGAGAAAGGAATCCTAATCTAGAGAATTGAGGTGAGAAGAGAAAGAAGACTCAGATGAGAAGGGAAACTTAACTCTAAAAGATAGATGAGAGGGTTGGTCAGAAGTTTCCTAAACAAACACGGTTCAAACAATCCTAGACCTAGTGTAGCTTAAATCTCGACGACTCCTAACTGGTTGAGTCGAATTGGTTCGCTTGATTCACCTCCCTCACTAATCAAACCAAATTGGCCAGGCCGTGTATAGCTAGTGGGGGCGCTTCCGACAGAGTCGGTGCCAATTAGACAACCACTTCGCTTAGAAGACTAACGTCAACACAAAAACACTTTCTAGACACCAAATTAAATTCGATCAGCTTCAAGTCATAGCAAGTCAAACCAATCTTCTCCTTCATTGAGTCTGAATCCTTAGTGGTCAATGTCTAATTGATTTTAATTTTAAGGCTTGGGTGACACTTTAGGATTGTGATTTGTGGGCCACGGGAGGGTGATGAAATCCCCACCGTATCTTTTGCTACGGAGTTGCCCTTAAGATAGTTTAACTTAAATCTAGCAAAGATAGTCAAACATTGGTCTTTAATTAGGGGACAATTGCAAGGGTTGTATGCAAACTAATTTATATGCTTAAATGCAATCGATAAAACTGCGCACGTACCTTGCCTCCAGCATTCTTCAACAATGAATTGATTTGCAAAATTTAGCATGCATAATACGAGAAAATCTCTGAATGATGCATGCACTAAGGCCTTTCTAATTTTGCAAAATTTTAGGTCACAAGTTAATTAGTGCCAATTATGGAAGTTTGCCCTACACATGCAATTCTACCAAAAACGAAATTTTCCAAAAATAGAAATTACAAGGAAAAGGCAACAAAGGTTACCTACGCACGCTCAGTCGGGTTCTCCGCCCGCTCTCGACAATTTCCAGTACTCTACGCGTTCACCCAAAGATGAGTCGCATCCCAGAGAAATTTCACGCCTAAATATCCAACCCGTGCGGCGTTTCCGCCACAAACTATACTTCTTGTGCGGCGTTTTTGCCGCTGGTTCAGCTCGGATGGTCTCCGGAATTTTACGTCGTCTCGACTACTTCCTCAAAAGCACAGAGAAAATGTTAGATCACGAAAATCCAAAATCCAAACAAAAAAGAAATCACAAAAACTTGAAATTCTCGTCGCCTCCCTGGCAACGGTGCCAAAAACTTGACGAGATTTTTATTTATACCACAAGTGCACGGCGTCGATTGAAGACGCGGCATGTACGGGTCGAACACAAGGAGGGAGAGATTCTTATATTTTTGTGTTTTTTTTTATTAAGGGAAGAAAAAGAGAAATATGGTTGGTTTGAGATTTTTGGATTTTTAATTTTTCAAAAGCAAGAACAACGAAAACAAAAACTAAGAAGACGCAACTATGGATGACAGTCCAGCGGGTGGGAGTTATGAATCTTCGAGTTAGATTGGAGATCACGAAAATTATTATAAATCAAGTGAGATATTAAGCATCATATGATAATTGATTTAACAAAAACTCATATGATCAAAACACTAACAAGAAATTAAAATAAAAACGATCTCTCTTCTCTAACCCTAAATCCGTCACCCCCACCCTTTGGAGGGTTTTAGAAACCCATGGGGAGAAGATGAGGAGAAGGGGTCATGGAGATCATCGAGAGACTACGAAAAAAAAGAGATATTATACTAAACTACGATCTACGAAAACAAATGCAATTATTCTAAGCATGCAACAAATTATTCTAAGAGATGAATAAAGAACAACTAAATTACTCTACGGGAATTAAGAACATGAAATATTAATCTAAAAGTAAGCTTACAAAAACAAAGACAAGGAAGAAATAAATGGGCAGAATTTTATTGCTAAAGAGTACAATCCAAAAAAAGTTCCCTTTGCAACATAATTTCGGGGCTATTTATAGCCGATACAAGGAACCCTAAGTACGAATAAGGAAGGACACGTGCTATGACACGACTGGTTGAAATTCGGAGGCATGGATCGCACACCGTGCGGTGTTTCCGCCGCATATTGACGGTCAGATGCGGCGGAAACGCCGCATGGATGGCTCAGATCGTTTTGTTCTTTTGCTGGTGTGTTTTTGGTATGTTCTAGCTGGCCTCCATGCGTCTGAATCAATTATTGCATATCTTTGGAGATCCGAATTTAATTTCTTCTTGAATACTTCTCCAAAATAACTTTTTAGTCCTTCTAATTTGCGATCAGGTCCCTGGCTTTTTATGCAATCAATTCCCTGGCCCTTTATGTGATCAATTGGATTTCAACTTGAGCTTGAATCTCTAGCTAATTGGTCTTTGTGATCTATTTGAGTTCATTGCACGCGTTTTAACTCGAATATTGGTAAATTGTATTGTAACTCCTGAATTCTGCACAATTGCTCAAAACAATACCTTAGTAGCATTTATTTATATAAAAATAATATAAATGAAAGACATACGATGCAATGTATGCAATGCATCACCACCTCTCCAAGCTGAAATCCCACACTTTTGTTACTAGTTTCATACCCAAACCAAAGTGTGCCAAGTCAGAGTGTTTGTGTTGTGATTATACTACTTCCTATTCTTGAATCATCAATGTTGTAAGGCTTCGGGAGGAAGCTACCCTCTCGGGTTGTGAGAGGAGAACCAAGTTCGGAGATGATAGTTCGAGAGCATGGTTTGTAAACCCTTGATCTAAGCCCAGAATGGAGATCGGACTACGAAGGATGTGAGTGGGTCTCATGTGTTCAAGAGGGGCTTGCAAGAGAGGATTAGGACATGGTTAGGGTGTTGAACCTCTATAAAAATCTTTGATGAACATTGTGGTTGTGTATTGTTCTACTTCTTGTCTTTAATTTTGCTGCATTAGATTAAAATTTGATTAGGGTAGGGTCATCTATCCTAACACCTTACCTAAACATAGATCTAAGCATGAGTTAAGATCCTATCATGGTCATTAACCCATCAACATATCTAAGCATGATACAAGTATATATCTATCATTAAGCCCATGGAAATGACAACAAGTGGTGCAAATCTTCAACACACAACCATCACCTACATCATCCTTCACCTCCAAGGGGTGAAACTGCTCACTAAACAGCAAAAGGCAAACATACATAAACATAGAACCCATCAATCAACTCTAAGCAAAAGAATGAAAAAATGGCAAACTCAAAGTAAACTACAAACTAATATTACCACATAAAGAAACTCCAAGCTAGTGAAAAGAAAATTCCACAAAAGTCTGCATTCCATTCTCCCAATCAAGCTTTCCTTATTACAAGAACGTTTCTAAATGGAGGCTAAACCTACATTGGAGAAGAAGAAGAAGAAGAAGAAGAAGAAGAAGAAAAGTGGGAGAGGGGTTCCTTTGATAGGATTAAAATGGACGGATGGGATCAAATAAAATAGATATAGGTGCATGGAGCTAACTGAGTCAACTCTGGACGAAAGCAAACACACCATACTTACCACTAGAGCATCTACATCTGCCACTGGCGAGTCTGGTGTGTCTATTCGACCTGAATTTAGCATCCAACTTAAATCCTCATAAAAGCATGTGGGGTGCACTCATATGCTATGGTTCATGATCGTAATTAAGTAGACTTTCATGTTTTCTTACAAGTAGGTCCTCCAAGTTTACAAACAGGTCCCTGACCCTTGCAAATCAGTCCAAAAGCCACACATTAAAGGTCTTTATGTGTTGCAATTAGGTCCAATTTGCTCATTCTTTTATTTAGTACCTTAAACCTGAATTATACATAACAAAAAACCAATCGCACAAATATTAGACAAATAAAGTATATATAACATGAATGAAATGTATGATATGTTATTAATCAGTGTGTCTCAGATGATGATCCAATCAACACTGGTAGGAGTTGCTTTGGGTGAGGTTTGCAACTTGGACCACTACTTAGCGCAAGCCAGGCTCCAGTTTTAGTTCTAATTCTAAAGTTTGACATTAACATTTATTTAAACAACTATAATAACAACTCTAACAACATTTACATGTTTTTGGTATACAGGTTATTAGTTTATATATTTATATAGCCAATATTTATGTGTGTTTGCTAAATAGTCTGGTAGAGTTTATGTATTTTGTAATATATATACTCATTCAGTAATAGAAAAAAATGTTATAGTTTAGAAGGTTCAATGCATAAGAATAGAAAATGTAAAGAATCAAACAGAGTAACCAACCTAACTAACCTAATACGCCTTAAGGTAGGTGATTAGTAGCATATCATACATTGCATTCATGTTATATATCCTTTATTTTACCCCATATTTGTGCTAATCGAGTGTTTATTTTATACGTTTCAGGGTTGAGGCAATAAAGAAGAGAAAGGAAGAGAAAAGTACCCAAACAACTTTATATATGCTCTATTATGGTGCCAGAAATTAATTTACTTGCATATTTCCCTCTTTTAAGACAACTTGGACCTTAAAATGCAAAGCAAAAGAGTAGATGAATGCCATCTAGGTCATGCACGTTAATTCTTCTTGTCGATTGCTGGCGTGAGGTACGATCCTTCTTCACTCATTCATGCATTAGCTTGCATGCATTAGTTAGTAAGGTGCATTGGAACAAGAGTGAGGCGAGTGCTTGTTTGGTGAGTTGCTTGCCTGTTTAAGGACAATTGATGTTAAGGGGCACCACCTATAGTCTTCAAGATAAGCTGGGAGATTTCATGACCCCTCCCTTAGCCCAACAAACCATACTCAAGTAAATCCTTCATCTAAAATCAAGTAGACATTGACTCCTAGGATTCGAGCGCACTAATGAGACAATCCCATTCTCAACGTCATGGCCTGAACGTCGTCGTTTGCTTAGTCACATTGGGACTTTATGACCTCTGGGTCCGAGGGAGGTGAGGCGTTCGAGAGTCTGGAGAGTCGCGGTTAGGCTTCGTCTAGTTTTCAGGACTTATAGCCAGTCTAAGCTTGTTTGAGTCGTGTTTACTAGATTAGGCTTCTAACCTCACCCTTTACCCACTCTAGCTTTAGGGATTCTTCTCATTCTTCTCTGAGTCATCTTCTTTTCACCTACTTCTACGTTCTAGTATCCTCCCCTTTACACTCTCTATTAGCGTTTTAGGGTCGAGTCGAGCACTTTTTTTGAGCTTGACTTCGTGGTGGTGAGAGTGGTCGACTCGAGTGTACTTTGTTGAGATGGATGGTTACATGGGCAACCATCCATTTCATTGTTGGGACCAAGACTATTCTCCCTGGTATTCCATACTCATGCATCTTGGGGTGCCTCAGACTAACACCCAACATGGTTGGGACAATCTTAATTGTGTTGTTGACCAATCATCAGACTGGGGTAATATGAGACAGGCGCTGACTACTAGACCACCACCTAGTCATGTCGGATCATATGTTGTCAACAAACTGAGACATTACAAGAAACTTTGACCTCTTTCATGCGTGCGGTAGAGAATATGAGTGCACCGGTGGCACCAATATCCATACCATGTGATTGTTGCGGGTTGAGTGATCACATTATCAGAGAATGTCCTGATGTTCCCCCAGAGCCTGAGTATGAGCATACTTTACCCAAACTGCTCAATGTGAGCTTTACGCATCTGCGTACAACCCAAGAGGGTTGGATTCATGGGGAGACAATATTGATTCAAATTTTTATACATCATACCCACCCCATTATTCTCCTCCCAAATACCCACATCCTTACCGGCCACAACCCATGACCACATGGACTAATTTTCAGCCTATTTGCACCAAACCTACAAACTGTGACAATCAAAATTTGAACTTCAATGTTGACCCCAAACTTGATTCCTTGAAACAAACTCTCCTTACGTTCATGGAAACCACTCAAAATTCCTTGCAAAATCTGCCATTACAAGTGAGTCAGATGATGAAACAATTAAGTGAACGTGAAGAGAGTAACCTTTCTTGTCGACATGAGGATTTATCTTATGATATTGAACCACCACTATATCCACAAATTCAAAGCACAATCTTTCAAAGTCAAAATCCTAGTTAGTTTAAGGGACTTAGGGTTTCAATTCACGATCACTTGGTGGGGGATTCGATTCAAATTGAGAATAACATGGACCGGTTTCATTATGAGTTGGCACAGGATTGTGTCTTATCTTTTTGCCACGTGGCCCTTGAGCCACATGATCTTAATGTGTGCCTCTTAAGGACTCACCTGTGGTGGAGCAAGAGATCCCTAGTACCCTTAATTTCATATGACTTGGTGAGAGTTTGTCTCTCACTATTGTTCATGATCATCTTGAAAATGATGGGACACCAAACAACTATATTGCTAATGAGGGTATTGGGAGTTCCTTAGAGGATACCTTGGGTAAGAGACTCACTTGTTGTTCGCCTGGTGCGTCGGGAAAGGATAATGACGTTGTTTGCCTCATTCCAGTACATTATCTTGATGGTTGGAGAGTTTGGATTGACGATCATAACTTCAATGCCGCAACATGAGAAACTCTTCTTCCGTTGCTCAATTACAACCACATTATGGAGAGGTTCGAGCTCTTTCAGTTTGATCTTTTGAATCAGACGCCTTTGCGTCTTGATCAAGAACCTCTCCTTACATCTTGTGCGCTTTGTGAAGGGGGCTCACACATGACTATTTTGCCCCCCTGTTGTGTCATTTTCCCATTCCAAGTGCGTTGACTTACTTTTGAGGTTCTCATTTGATGTCCTTTGACAAATGACGATGTGAACTTCATTTTGTACATTTTTATATTTGAAGAAAAAAAGGACTCCAAGAGTAAGCAAAGATTCTTGTGGGCTCCAATACTTGTGTATTTGGGCCACATTTGTTTCTCATATTTGTCTCCCTTCTTAAGTATGTCACATGTTTTGAGGGTAATTTGGGTTTTTATCCATCAACATGACCACGATAAATTTTTTGTGCTTCAAAGTTTGGGAAATCATAACTTTTTCATGCCAAAATACATGTAGTATCATGCTTGCATACATTAAGGACAATGCATGAAGTAGGTGGGGGTGTTTTACATTTGTATATATGTGGAGTCAAGTCTTCGTCACTTTGCTTTCTTTTGTTTGTATTGTTAAGGTCATATAGTGTGCTGCATTTAATATCCATATATCTATTTATCATGATCCTTGGGTGACTTGCCTTCTTTTGCTTGCCTGGTGATTTAAAATTTTCATTATTTTCAAAATCTTCACGTGTTTGCGAAAGAAAATGTTTTGTGCATTTTACGTGTGTTTAGCATGTGCAAAATCGTTGAGAGGAAAAGTAAAAAGGAAGCTCCCAAAATTGACTTGAACATGATTCATTAGGATATCTAGTGCACTGGTTTTATGTCTTATCTAATCGTAAGGATGCACCTCGGTTTTCCCTCGGGGGGAGATTAATCATAGGGTTTTAGTATTGTTAAGGTCATGATAGTGTGCTGCATTTAATATCGATATATCTGTTTGTCCTGATCCTTAGATTACTTGTCTTCTTTTGCTTGTCTGGTGCTTTAAAATTTTCATTACTTTCAAAATCTTCACGTGTTTTGCGAAAGAAAATGTTTTGTGGGTTTGATGTGTGTTTAGCATGTACAAAATCGTTGAGAGGCAAAGTAAAAAGAAAGCTTCCAAAATTGACTTGAACATGATGCATTAGGATATCTAGTGCACTAGTTTTATGTCTTATCTGATCGTAAGGACGCATCCCGATTTTCCTTCGGGGGAGAGTAATCATTGGGTTTTAGTACTCAAATAAATAAAGAGTTCGTCATGAACTTAGTGAGAAAAATAATTCGTGTCTGTTAGTATAAGGAAGTTTGTTGTAGTCAACGACCCTTAAACTCATGTTCTGAAACCGTAAGTTTAGGGAATTTTGTTAATGTGTAGATAAGAAGGAAGAGAGTAGGGTGTTCTCTCTTCTCGTACGACTCCTATCACTCGGGAAATTTGGTCCGAGTGGACTTAGTGTCTGGTGCTTTTGAGTCAACTTACTTGGGATGCACCGACCAAACTCCTGTTACACTGGTGGTAGGGATCGCCCTATGAGGAGATTTGGAGGAAGGTGTATTGCAATGATGCACGAAACCTGACCCTGAGAGAATTACACACCAACTAGTAAAAAATGAAATGAAAAAAAGAAAAAAAAGTGATGAACAAAAAGAAGAAGAAAAGGAATACAAATAAGAACCTTAATGGACTTTACACGATGTATCACTTGAGGATGTTAAGGTTGCCCATGTCTTTTACTCAAGTCCTTAATTAACTTGCATGAATGGTTCCCTAGGCTAGGTGTGTGGACTGGATACATATATATAGAGTTGGCATGTAGTATTACCGTGTCCAATGACTGACAAAAATAGGTCCAACGAGTTGTGTTGCTAGAGTGAATAATGCATCAATGTTCAGATTTTATTGGTATATCTGCTGAAAGCCCTCAGGAGACACCACTCCTCCTCCTTGGCGACAATAAGGTTTAACGGTTTGTTGCGCATGTTAAGTGCAATCATGATTCCTACGAAAGTAAGTAAGGATTTCAATGTTTTTCGTATGTTTCTCCTGTCTTTCATTGTTCTCTTTCTTTGTTTTACTCGACTCATACTTGTCACTGCTTCATCGTGGTCGTGCACTTACGGTATTACAACTGAACCAATTAGTATGGTGGATTTTTTTTGCCCTGTCCTACCCTGTTTATGACCTAGTAATACACGTTGGGTATCTACCCAATTGAACGTTTATTTGAACATCAATTAATGATCTAGCCAATGGTCAAAAGTGAAAACATAAATCAAGAATTTTGAAATTTGTATATCTTCTTGGATGTGTATCGACTTTGTAGTTGGTTGTTGCCTTGTGTACTATGAATGACTTAATTACCATTGATGAATATGATATAGAATATAAACAAATATCTCCAAATGAATATACACCAAAACGTACAGATGCAATGTTACTTTAGTCGAAGAATGAGGAGAACAGTATGCTACAGTAGATATGTTGAATAATCGAACAACTAGAAATTGGTATGTATCAAACAAAAATTGTAAGGAACCAGATGACTGGGACTAAAGTATAGAAAATAAAATGTAATATTTATTATTGCACTAAATATATCCCAACATGCTGAAAATCGTGTATCCTTTGAATACCAAAAGTAAATCTTCAAGGTAAGATTGAAATTTGGTGGTAACACCACGGTGATAAGGGCAATATCGATCTCCTAAAGATAGTTAGAAATTAAAGCAAAGAATTGGGTTCCAGGAGAATCTTCTACAATGCCAATCTTGCTCACTACTCTGGTATAAAGAAAAAATGGTAGATCAGATCGTCGGTCTAATCCAGCAATGAGCTATATCAAAGCCTTTGCTCATGTATACGCACCAAGGAACTAGATCTATAACTTCAAGATATAATTACATAGAAGGGTGAAAAGGTAATTTAATGTTATGCAAGCAGAATGGAGAGATGTCACCCAACGGAGAGTGAGATGTCTCGAGTATGGGCTACACGAGGAGAGCTGGGAAATTGGCCTGAGTTGACAGATCTAGGCAGCTACGGTGGTTGAGGATTTAGGGAACAGGAAAACTTGGGTTTTGTTCTATTGATTTTTTTTTGTTTTTTGAAAGATAGGTACTTCAATATGTTAAGATAAGCTACAGTGGTTATGAATCACAGTTACCCTACGTAACAAAAGATACAAGGTCGTAAGGTTTCTAAGCCTGTTGCAACCCTAGAGTACCGCTTCAGTAAATTGGTCATCCAACAGTTGCAAGCACACAAACGACACAAAAAATTGGGTGATTTGTACGCATAGACCTCAAAATGTGCAAAATTACTAAAATACCCCCACCTTTTCACTATTCATTTGGATGCATCTACATTTCACTACATATTGTTTGGGTGCCCCTCCACCATTTGTGAGACTCACTTCGTTAAATTTTTCTGTTAGAACATTTGCAAAACACACCTTCTAAAATTTAATTGTCCTTAGTATTAATTAAGAAATCCAAAAAAATATTTTTTACAATACACCCTCTATTCTCTCTCTCCTTATCACTCTTCTCCCTCTCTCTCCCTCTCTTGATCTCTCTCTCCTCTTTCTCACATGTTCTCTCCCACCCTCTCTCCTATTCTCTCTTCTCACTCTCTCTCCTCTCTCTCAGCCCTCCCATCTCTCCGATACCGACACCATTGTGGTATCGATTTCGTTCGGTAGACAGTCGAAGCGGCAAAGGCAGTCGGATGTGAGCCGCTTAGCTTCGTCTCTGACACCACCTGTAAAGACCCTAACCCTTGCTTGTGGTGATTAGCAATGTAGTTGTTTGATGTTACATCACTTCCAAGATGATCAGGAACAATAGTGAGATGCAAACTCTCATCAGGTTTTTTGAAATTGAGGGTACTAGGGAGCTCTTGCTCCACCAGAGGTGAGTCCTTAAGAGGCACCAACAGAGGTGCTCCACCAAGTGAACGTGAATTGAAACCCCAAGTCCCTCAGACTGACTAGGAGTTTGACTTTGAAAGATTGTGCTTTGAATTTGTGGATGTGGTGGTGGTTCGATATCAAAAGATAAATCCTCATGTTGACAAAAAAGGTTACCCTCCTCACGTTCACGGAATTGTTGTGTCATTTGACTCACTTGCATTTCCATAGTTTGCAAGGAATTCAAATTGGACTTCAATAAAGTTTGAGTGGTTTCCATGAACGTTTGGAGGGTTTGTTGTAAGGAATCATGTTCGGGGTCAACAATGACGTTCATGTTAGAATTGGGAAATTTTGGGGTTGGGTGTTGATGGGCTGAGAATGAGGCCAATGATTTGGAGTAGAGTGTTGGTAGAATTCTGCGTATTCGGGAGGAGGATACTGGGGTGAAAATGATGTATAAGAATTTGAATAAGAATTGTCTCCCCAATAATCTATCCCTCTCGGGTTGTACGCGGATACGTAATGGTCATATTGAGCATTTTGGGAAAATGTATGCTCATGCTCAGGTTCTGGGGGAACATAAGGACATTCCTCGATAACATGACCACTCAACCCACACAGTCGCACGGTACGACTACTGGAGCCACCGGTGCACTCATGTCGTCTACCGTCCGCATGAAAGAGGCCAAAGTTTGTTGTAATGTCTCAGTTTATTGATCAGCATATGATCCGACATAACTAGATGGTGGTCTAGCAGTCGGTGCCTCTCTCATATTATCCCAATCTGAAGATTGCTCAGCCGCACAATTAAGATTGTCCCAACCATACGGGGTGTTAGTCTGATCCACCCCAGGTTGCATGGGTCTGGAATACCAGGGAGAATTGTTATGGTCCAAACAATGATATGGATGGTCGCCCATGTAACCATCCATCTCAACGAAAAAACTCTCGAGTCGACCGCTCACACCACCACGAGGCTAAGCTCCGAAAAAGTGCTCGACTCGACCCTAAAACGCTACCAGAGAGTGTAAAGAGGAGGAGACTAGAACGTAGAAGTAGGTGAGAAGATGACTCAGAGGAGAATGTAAGAATCCCTAGAACCTAGCGTGGGTAGTGGGAGAGGGTAGAAGCCTAATCTACCAAGCATGGCTCAAACAACTTATGGCTATGAGTCCTTGGGCTAGACGACGCCTAACTTCAAGGTCACTAGTCTCGACACGCCTCACCTCCCTACAACGAGGACCACAATGCCCAGCAAGTGATATCAAATCCGGAGATCCAGTACCTCCTACTATCGACAAGGCATGCGACGTCGATCAGGTCATGAAGGTCTCAACTCGATCACTCTCCTAGTGCGTCCCAATTCCTTATGGTGAATGTCTACTTGCTTATAGATTAAGGCTTTACTTGAGTGTGCTTTTTGGGGCTAAGGGAGGGGTGATGAAATCCCCCACCTTATCTTTGAAGACTATAGGTGATGCCCCTTAAAGATGTTTTGAAATCTTAGGCTGGCAAGCAACTCACCTCACTCTTGTCCCGATGCACCTTACTAACTAATGCATGCTTTAACCATGCATGAATGAGATTATGGGTGCACGTACCTCACACCAGCAATCGACAACAGGAATGTAAAGAAAAGAAAAGACAAATGCGTGCAAGGTCTACAAATGATGCATGACCTAGATGGCAAGAAATCTAATCTTTTGCTTTGAGTTTTATGGTCCAAGTTGTCTTAAAAGAGGAATTGATTAATCTAGGAGCTAAACAGGTTGAAACATGCAAAATTGAACTCGCAGACTACTAAATTGACGAAACAAACAGCAGAACAAAACTTGGAGCAAAGTCAGCTCACCAGGCCGCCAATTGGCGATCCCAGACCGCTAATTGGCGGTTACTTTGGTGTCCTTCTTCCTCCAATTTCTCCAGTTTCCTCCCCTTGATGCCAAGATATCCCTGAAACAAACAAAACTAAAAACAAAAAATTAAACCCACTCGAATCATCCAAACCAAAGTCTGGACAAAGCACCTCCCCGGCAACAACGCCAAAAACTTGATTGATACATTTTAATTAATACCACAAGTGCACGGCCGCATTGAAGCAGTGGAAAATACGGGTCGATCCACAGGGAGGTTTGTCGACATTGGTTAGTTTGAAGGCGAGTGGGAAAGAAAGAAGAGAAAGATTGATTAAACTAAACTACACTAAACTAGTAGCAACAATGAAGGAAATGAAAGCACAAAACGAACTAAAACTAAGCGACTAATAAAAGAAGATCGAAATCAGGAATGGAAAACCCCTAAGGGGTGGAGTGTGTGTACACATGAAATAAGAAGTGATGAATGCATACAATAAGCTCAAGTGTAGTTAGTGTATGTAATGCATAAGAAGTACCTCATGGCAAGACCTATCATTCAAAGCACTAACCTAAGTGATTAATATAAGCATGACAAGTTTGTTATTAAGAACCTAAGCAAGCTTGGAATGTACCTAAACAGTATGGCAGAAACCATCAAGTTAAGTGTTCTCATTAATTCAAACAAGCATACTAACATTTCTTACATACAACAATGTTTAGCATTCATTCCATCTACATAACATGTATAAACATCTACTCCACCCCCAAAGGGGATGGAACTACTCACTAATCATTACACTACAAATTACATTAGCAAAACAAAACATTCTAATGAAAGACAATTAAACTAAGCAAACAAGAAATATTAAAGAAGCTAATCGAAGGGAAAGTAAAACTAAAGAAGCATGCAAGAATTAAAAGACAAGATTAAAAGAAACTAAGAACAATTATTCTATTTACATGACTCACATTACAAGTGGCATTCTTCTCCACCTTGAGTTTTTGTTTCAAGGCTTTTACTCAAAGTAGAGAGAATGCCACCAAGCAATGGGTGAATACAAAGGAAGGTGAACAGTTCTATTTATAGGCATGGAAAAAGCTAATCCGGGACAATCCCCCAGTATGGGACTAAATGTTATACCAAAAATAGACTAAACACAACCTAATACATGACCCGCCAAAGTCTTAGAGGATCCGTACCAAAACCGACCTCCAATCAGCGGTCCCAGACCGTTAATTGGCGGTCTAGAGTATTTGGATCGTGCTGGGCTTTCTTCTGGGCTTTTCTGGATGTCTTTGTTTGTCTTTGATGCATCTACTTTGCTTGCTGGAGCTCCGACCCAAATAGAATTTCCAAAATACTCCCCATGATTGTGTGGAATATTCTTGTTTGCTCATTGGTCCTTCGATCTTACATTCAGGTCCTTCGATCTTGCATCTTAGTCCTCGAGTGTCAAAACTTAGTCCTTTTTTCCTGCTCTTAGGTCGATTATGCCTCTTCTCTTCAAACCTATTTATTTCTGAAATTAAAACATAAAACTCGTTACGTAGCATTGTTTAGGTGAAAGATAATGGATATAAGATACAAATGTAAACATGAAATGTTGTCAATCATACTACAAACATAGAAATTTGCTAAATATATGTTCCTAACTTAATTAACAAAAATGGGAGAGAACGTACTCTCATTACATGTCATCTTATTCCTGCTTTTGTGGTTGTTCTCCTGCCACCTAAAGCTCTGTAAACCTTAATTGTCCTGAGTAGCAGAAGTTAAACCTTAATTCAATAATACTAATAAAAATCCACGAATTACAAATACGATGACTAAAACAAACTTATAGATTCAGAAGTTTCTTTATTGAGTCCCTTGGTTTATTCGACCCCAATGGATCAAACTAATATGTCGAATTAGTCGTGGGGCATACAACGACAAGCATCCAATGAGCCATGTTATATATATAATTAGAAACTTATTACAAAATAAAATTCCACTTTGAATTACAAAGTTTACCTCTCATGATAAGGGAGCAGATAATAGCTTTTATCTTCTTCTTTCATGAGAGTCCCAAGCTGACCCGATTTATCGTCATTGTCGTATATATGTAGATGGACTGATAAATCCAAATACTTGATCGTCGGGAAAGACTGACCTTCTGGCGTCAAAAAGATGTCTACAAGAGTAAAAATTACACTTTGTTACAGTTTTGATAAAATTATTCAATACATTTCATTTTATACCAAAGAAAACACTTACTTCACTTGCCCGTCGATAATCATGATACACATTGAATCCATCACCAAGAACTGCATGATATCATCTTTGGTGACGTACAAAGACGGAGGTAACCCTTTATCCCCCTCCTCCAAATCCCAGCTACTTAAGGATTGTGATTCCCTACCTACCATACATTGATACAACATTTTGCACCTACTTGGAAGCAAATTAATGTTGATCGGAGATTGGTTTTTTTAACCTTTGTTTTAGGGGCTTGACACCTTACAGATATATATACAACAATTAAAAATACAATTGTTAACAAATTTGAAATTTAAATTCTTTCAAATTAAAATATATCTCATGTTGGTCATCTAGCTCTACTAAATAACTAGGCCACCTCACGAACCCACGGATAGCATCGCCGAGAGTAACAATCTCTTCTTCCAAAAATATCACCAAAGCAACAACATCTAAGCAACTACCCACTGCAACCTTCACTTCTCCCTCTCCCACTTCCAACCCGTTTGTTGGCGTTGGATCTGAACGAGAGGAGAAGTTTACCAAGATAGACAAGACACATAACTCCACCTAAAATCTGAAACTAAACCAACCAAAACTAAACAAAACTCTTACGGTGGTTAGGGATGTGGAGGAAGGCAGAGGAGAGGGCCGGAGAACGGGAGGAGAGGTAGGGACGTCGTTGTGGTGCCGGAGATTGCTGCAGATAGGTCGGAGATCGGTCGCGGAAGAGGGTTCGGTCTCGGAACGACTAGGGTTTGGTTAGGTTTTTGTCTGGAATGAATGACAGAAAATGCAACTGTTCGATTTCTTTAAGACCTATATACGTCGGATGTTATATATAGCCGACATCTATAGGTCGACGTCTATATGCATGGGGGTATAGACGTCGGTCATCGATAACATCCGATGTCTATGGGTCGACATCTATAGGGTATAGACGTCGGATGCAATGTGTATTCCAACCAGCGACGTCTATAGGTCGACGTCTATAGGGTATAGACGTCGGATTCAATGGGTATTCCAACAACCGACGTCTATAGTACCCCATAGACGTTAGCCTTGGTAACGACCGACGTCTATGCTATCTTCGCCCAACTAGACGTTGGCTATTATAACAGCCAACGTCTATTGGGCGACGAGTAAAGACTATTATGCACTAGTGGTATGGTGGTGGCATGGGTGACGTGAAGAGGGTTGGGCAGTAGGATGGTGTAGGTGCATGGTGGTGGTGTTTGATGTGATGGTGGAGGCATGGGTTGAGGTGAAGGAAGTATGGCATGTTGTTGGTGGGGATTTTGTTGGAGGAAACAAACCTCTTCATCTTTCCTCTCTTCTCACATTTTCCTTTTTCTCTTCTTCATCCTCTCCCATTTTCCAACTCTTCTCCACACAACTCCTTTCCTTTCTATCATCTCTCTTCTTTTTATTTTCGGCGGAGCAAGGGAAATTGAAGGAGCTCTGGTGGCTGGTGGTGTGCTTGCGCGTGGAGGTGCACCGGGTAGAGTTTGACGTAAGGAGGAGGACATGCGTGAGGTCGCAGTCCCGAGGCACCGTCGTATAAGCTTTGACGTTCTTCGTCGTTCTTGGCGAAGAAGGTATGCCAAGTTCTTGCATTAGATGTCTTTGTTGCTCACCCACGTTGGCGTGGAGTTGTGGTCGGTCGGAGACCTCGCCAGCGGCGAGAAACGGCGTAAAATCCTTGCTTGCCGCGAGGTTGTTGTCGACCGGTGCCTTCGGGCGGTCGACCGGTCTAGTGTTTTTGCCCGACTTTAACCAACACCGGTCGAACGATGCTCTGTGGCAGTCGACCGGTTGTGCATGTGCTGGTGGGTTGGAGGATTGTCTGGGAGTTTTCGGTCGAATGGGACCCCTGAGTCGTTCGACTGTAGCTTCGTATTTCGCTCGGACCGGATGTTGACCATCCAAACGGTCGACCGTTCCCGACCTTTGGTCCGACCGGAACTTAAGTGAACTTATTTGTATTGTATGTTGTTCGACCGATTTTGTTTCTTGTTCGACCGGTAGATGACCTAGACTGCTAGGATGCCCCTGGTAGTTTCTGGTCGACCAAGACCCCTGAGTCGGTCGACCGATTAGACTTATATATGATTTTGACCAGACTCTGTATTTTGACTACGTTCGGTCGACCGGTTTTAGACCTTGGTTTGACCGTTGGGAATCAAGTTTTGAGCACAGATTTTGACCGTTGTAGGCGTTCGGTCGACCGATTCCCTTGGGGAAACGATCGACCGGTATACCTTTTCCGGTCGCCCTTTGGACCCAGAACTGAATCCTGGTCCTTGTGAAGTGTCACCTCTGTCCACGGAAACCTGTGTCCTCGCTTAGAGTGTGAGCCGGGAGGTGACGGTGGGTACGTTGCTCGTGCCTGCCGAGGGACAGTCGTGTAGAAGAGTGTGGATACTTGGGACATGTGGCCTCTGTATTATAGAGGGTGACGTAGTTTATGCTTTGACTCTCTCATTAGAGTAGCATCCTAAGGGATCATGTATCTCATTGCTTTCAGTGGGCATGCAACTGCCATTCGATGAAGTGACTACCGGCTTGGATGTCTACGGAGGCCGCTGCCCTACTTTTATAGCAACGGAGTTGGTGTCTGCACGTGGAGTTCGATGACCCCGCGGACTTCGGTTCGGATCTGTAGATTGTCTGGCCCTCTGTGTGGTGGATAGGTTTGACTGGCCTTGATAGGCAGTGATTGGACGAGCATGTGCGGCCTGTGTGGCGGTGGGAGGGCCCATGTACGGCGTGTGTGGCGGCAGGGAGGATCGCGCGTCGACTGCGTGGTAGCGGCGATGGACTGTCGTTGATGATTTTTGGTAGGTAGCTCGATTGGGCACCTATCAAGTGAGATATCGTGCGGTCTATGTGGCGTCAGTGATGGACCGACCTGAGCGACGGCTCCATCGGTTTGGTGGTTGACCACAATGTTTTCAAATCTGATTCTACCTGCGCGGAAGTGCTAACGCCTCCTCACCGGTCCCTTTGGCTTGTGTAGCCACGTATGGGGATGTGTTGTGTATTGTCCACTAGATTGTATGTGCCTACAGTAGGTCTCCATGGTGACCCAGTGTTTGTGGACCGTGTGGCGCCATTGTTTCTGGACCGTGCCTCCTGTGTGGTGGCGGCGATGTTGTCGACCGTACGGCCTGTGTGACGGTGGTGATGTTGTGGACGGTGGGGCCTGTGTGGCAGCGGGAATGATTGTGGGATGGATGTCCGATTTTACCGTTGGATGGAATGTTGTTTATTGCTTTGTATCATGTCATGCTATACTAGTATGATAGGGCATATAGGTGAACTTGTCATACGGGGTTTCCTTATGGAAACTCAGGCATTGTTGTTATGTTTATTTTCGGGACTGCAGTAGGCTCTGGCGGGTGGTGACCGAAGGAGATTGCACTTTAGGACCGGATCCTGTTGTCTGCCTATTTTAGGTTGTTGTGATTACATGTTTTATGTATTTCGTATTCCGGTGTAATCACTATTTTGGCAAACTCTTATGTAATATGGTGCATAAGATATATTTGGGTATTTCTTTGAGTAATGTCCCCACTCTTGATGGTTTGTTCCTTTGTGGTTCTTTTGATTTTAAAAGTTTAAATTTTCCATTGTTAGGGGATGTTACACCACCCCTGACGAGGACGTAGCCTACTGGCTCGTCCTCTACTTCTGCTCTTTTTCTCATATAAGGATTTTTAATAAAAGATGGTTTCTTTTTCTCATAAAAGGTGAGTTCCAAACTTCCATCCATGTTCCATCTACTCACATACTTAAAATAATTTTTAGTTACAAAAGTGGGTTGTTGTCACGCAATATGTAAAGACAAGTAGCATTTTGAAGTTGCACAACTTTATGTTGTCGTGTTTCTCCAAATTAGAGCCTAAACTAACAGTTCAGATGACAAACAATAGACTGGATCATATATATGAAAACAATATCAAGCCCATAAAAGATCCTGTGTTGTTGGCCAACATTCTGTTGTTGAATTCAAGAAAAAACTGTAATGCCTGTTGTTGAATTCAAGCACGTGAGGAATATTAACCTAAAATAACAAAAAGATCTCAGAATGGGACGAGAGATGTTTTCAAGACAACACATGTTTCCTGGTACATTGCTAAATCCATCCATTCCATGTAATTATCCATTAGGCCTCAAAGCAGATCGCCTGGCAGAAATCAGAACCCAAAAAGAAGTGTGTCTACGAAGAAAAACTGAACCTTTCAAGGGTTAAGAGCAATGGAAAAGTCGACATTCGAGCTCTTCTCAACAGCGTTCGTATCGATCTCACCCGACAAGGTGATGAGGGATTTGAGCATCCATTGGTGCTGGGTAAGAGCACTGACCGTGCCTATGTTGTTCACGCGGGCCTTGACCTTAGCGAGAGGGTCTAGTTCATATTGGAGGCGAAACACGAAGCATTAATGCTCTGTCCCTTGTCAATCCTATATTCATTTTTGAAATTCAACTCTAGCAGTCAGTTATATAGCCATAGAGGTGGTGGGTATAAAGGGTGGCCAAGCAAGCGAGAACTCACACTCTAAAGAAGCAACGAACTCGGGATTGAAGTAGTTGAACGCTACATCGTACTTGGTTAGTTTCCCAGTTGCAGTGTCAAATCCAACAACGGCACCAACGTCGTACTTGGTTAGTTTCCCAGTTTCTGTGTCTCCGGAACTAAATCGATACCACAATGGTGTTGGTATCAGAGGGAGATAGAGGTGAGGGATGAGAGAGAGATGGAGAAGAGAGAATAGGAGAGAGAGAGAGAGAGGAGAGAGAGGGAGAAGAGAGAACACGAGAGACAGAGGGAGGGAGAGAACATGAGGGAGAGAGGAGAGAGATCAGGAGAGGGTGTATTGGTAAAAAAATATTTTTGTTTGAGTTTTCTTATTTAATATTAAGGACAATTCAATTTTAAATGGTGTTTTGTAAATGTTCTAATGGAAAAATTAACGAAATGGTTCTCACAACCGGTGGAGGGACACCCAAGCAATATGTAGTGAAATGTAGGTGCACCCAAGTTGTAACGCCCATAATCCGCACTCGGGACACAACAATCAATAGAAATTAAAACCAAGCAAAAAAGGGACATTAACTAAAAAGAAATGTCAAGTCGAGAACTCAATAAAATATATCAAGTGGCAATGCCAGAGTACAATGCGAAAAGGAATACAAGAATCTCTGAATTCCTACTACATGACTACTAAAAGGAGTAGGAAAATACATGACAACCGAGCTCAATAGATCCAATCCACGCGTCCCAATCCTAAGTTGACTCCAGCCACCTACCGCGTCCCACCTGCACATCACCAGACACGCATGAGTCTAAAATCAAGACTCAGTACACCACCCCAACACGACATCCTACAAGGTCTAGCCATCTCTGATGGCTCACACTAGTTTTGCGTCCCAAGGCGATCACACATCCCAGCGAAGCGGAGCGTGCACCTCGACCCTACCGCGCATCCAATCCACAAGGCAACACTCAACCCGTTCTCACGCCAAAATTGTCACACTTCCCAAGGTGACCACGCGCCCAGCCAGGACTAGCGTGCACCCTCGATAAGACCACGCATCCGGCCCACAAGGCAACACCCTACTCCAACCACGCGCCCGAGCGCTTGAGCAACGCTCTCAAACGGCCACCCGTCACAACGATGGTGAGCTGACCAGTTCCACATCCGGCTTCGAAAACTGACCATGCGCCTGAGCTCGTAAGCAACACTCGCTAACGGTCACTCGTCACAACGTAGGTGAACCTTTCCAGACCGCAACAACACAGGGGACAAACCCAGCTCCGGAAATCCAACCACAACGCCTGAGCCTGCGAGCCTAGCTCCAACGGTCACTCGTAACAACGCTGGTAAACCATCCCGGACCGCCCCAACAAGGGAAACACCCTAACATCTAGTCATATGTGCCTCACGAATCATCCCCAATACACGACCACACGCCCGAGTCTGTGAGCAACATGCCAACGACCACTCGTAACAACGTGGGTGAACGATTGATTCCACGAACCCCTCACAATGTCACAAGGCAAGGGTAAACGCAATTTACCCCAAATTTACAGGTCACACGACCCCAACAAAAATATAAAATAACTCTACTAAAACATCAACAAATTGTAGAGCAATAAATATAATGACTTTAAAATCATATGAGCAGCACTAAGAAATTATAGCTCTAAACCCACAATCGAGGGTGCAGGGGTATAGGTGTAATTTTACCAAAATTTCCATAGCAAAACATAATTCACATAAGTTCAAGGTAAAGATATTAAACTTCCCAATTAATAGAATTTTCTACAAATATAAAGGAAATCCAGGGAAAGAGCAATTTTCACTAAATTGAAACATTCCCCACAATTATAGAAAGTCCAAGGTTTATTAAGCAATTAAACCAATTATTCATTATTTATACAAATACAATTAAATCTAATGGTTTTCTAGCAATTAATCCAGTTGTTAATTCATTTAACCAAATACAATAAACTCAGGGTTTTCCCTAGCAATTAACCAATAATTTACTAATTGATCAAATACAAATAACTTTCAGGTTTACTCTGCAATTGATCCCAATTAATTATTAACTCATCAAATACACTAAATCCAAGGTTTATTCCGAAATCGTACAACTATTAATTAACCATCCAAATACCAATAACTTCCATCCATATAATACAAAATACCCAACTAATTCATTTAACTAAAACAATAAACTAGAGGGGCCTCATGCAAATAACCCAACCCAACCAAATTCAGACAAACCCTTGCCACTGCCGGCAACCCACCGCCGGCTGACCATCCTTCACTATAACGACGTCCCTTCCGGCCAAGGCTTCTTACCTCCATTCCCGTCTCATCGGCGGCATCAACTCCGACCAAAACATGCGACCTCAACCCCACCGACCCCACAACCTCCTCACAGACACAAACTCGCAGCCTCCGGCACTCTCGGACACCACTCCGAACTCGAGCCCTAGCTAAAGGGATGTATGGCGTACCACGGGGGAAGAAGACCGGAGAAGGAGACGATTCCCCTCTGCGCCTACGCGCGGTTGTCGGAGCTCCTCGACGCCACCACCGCCGGAGCTACATGAGAAGAGGAGATGGGAAGATAGGGATACAGAGATGGGGACAGAGGGTGATGGGTTTGGGTTTGGGTTAGGGATAAGGGAGGAGAGAAAGAGTTAACACAAGTGAATAGTAAAAACGCGAGGGTATTTTAGCAATTATGCACCTTTTGAGGTCTACTTAAGTAAATCACCCAAAAAAATGCATATAAAGCGAAATAAAGCAACCAAAGGATGGGTAGATACAAGATGTATTGTGGCTCATACCCTCAAGTTCGCAACAACGTTCAGCCACCAGCCCTTTCTTCCTCCTGAGCAGTAGTTATTTAAAGGGCATGACCTCTAGGTTCCTCTTCCATCAACTTTGTATGGAACACAACACCTATTGTTATGGCGAGCAACAACTGTTGTTTTTGTCTCTATCTTTGGTATTTCTTTTGATATCAAGAAGTAAGGAGGTGAGTGAAACATTTTTTTGTATGAGTGCAATTTATAAACCCACTTTGATGGGACTTCATTTAATGTCGAAGTAACTTAAATGAATTTGGTAGAATATAGGTACACCATTTGGGGCTTGTTGGATGTTGTCTTTTGTAATTACGTTTTGTTGGAAAACTGGTTTTGTTGATTGTAGTTTTGCAAGTGTTTTTTGTAGGATCCTGAATGTGGCTTAGTTATAATCGATTTTAAGCTAATTACCTACTTGTTTAAACAATCAATGAATGCACAGCGGAATTAAAAACAAATAAGCAAGTAAAGAGGAAATATTGCAAACCACCCGGGTCCTAGTCCTCTCTTGCAAGCTCCACTCGAATCATCGAGCTCCGCTCACGACTTCACTATCTACTCCCCGTTCCGGGCCGGGAGAGAACTCCTTTACAACACAAGCTTCCACGAACAACCCTCGCTAGCTTGATTTCATTCTCTCACAATCTGAGAGGGAACACTTCGGGCTTTCACCAAAATCCTTGCTCTTGACAAACAAATGAGTGGAACAACACTCTCTAAACTTGAGCACACTTGAGTAGGATAAGATTTAAGACTAAAGTGTGGAAGGTTTGAGGCTTGAAGTATTTGGAGTTTTGTCTCTAATGTAGGTGATTGATACGTTTTAATTAACCGCAAGTGCACAACCGCGTTGAAGCGGTGGCAAATACAGGTCGATCCACAGGGAGGTGTGTCAACTTCAGTTTGTGCGAAGGCGAGTGGGAAATAAAGGAGTGAAATGAGTTATGATCTACACTACACTACAATGCGAAAGTAAATGGACAATAAGCAATAAACTAAACCCCAAAGGGGGTAGAGAAAAGAGTGTGAATACAAAGATATGTGTATGTGTCTGTGTTCAATTATGCTCATCAAAATATGTGCATGAAAATCATAAAACCACATCCAACTTTGCCTCCACATGAAATAAGATAAGATCATATCATTAAAACATACAAGACAATAATTGGATGAAGCTAAATGAACTCATGTATAAAGACTAGACTCTACTATGCCTCCACATGAAATAAGATAACACAAAATCATTAAAACATACAAGACATTAACCAAGGTAAAGGCAACAAGAGTACATGCAACTACAAATTGTGTTTCCAATATTAATTCCATCCATATCCTCACCATATTATTCCCCATAAAATAGGTCCACTAGTCTAAGCATATGCTGAGCTTCATTTAAGAGCATTAGCATATCAAAGACAAGAGTGAAATCCCATTAGATGGTTATGGAAATCATGTAAGGTTCAACAGATTAAGATAACACACACCTAATACATCACATTATTGATATCACATATTCCTCCACCCCCCAAATGGGGATGAAACTACTCACTACTCATTACACTAACTACATTAACAAAATGAAACATTATACTGAAAGGAAATTCAACTAAGCAAGAAAGGAATATTAAAGAAGCTAATTGAAATGAACATAAAACTAAAGAAACATGCAAGAATTAAAAGACAAGATTTAAAAAACTAAGAGCAATTATTTTATTTACATGACTCACATTACAAGTGTCATTCTTCTCCACCTTGAGTTTTTTACTTCAAGGCTTTTACACCAAGTAGAGAGAATGCCACCAAGCAATGGGTAGAATACAATGGAGGAGCAGGAGTTCTATTTATATCAATAGATAAAGTTACTCCGGGACAATCCCCCGGTATGAGACTAAACACATACCATAAATGAACTAAATACATGCTAATACAACACCATCCCAAGTCCTATCGGGTTTGGGTCCAAATGGACCACCAATTGGCGGTCTTGGACCGCTAATTGGCGGTCTATAAGTGTTGGATCGAGTCTGGATTTTGGTGGCTCGGTTCTAGATTGATTTCTTGGTGTTTGATGAACCCAATTCGGTTGTTGATGGTTGGGCCCGGATTTAATTACCAAAATATTCCTCGTGATGGTGTGGAGTTTCCTGATTTGCTCATTGATCCTTTAGGCTTTCATCCAGGTCCTTCCCTCTTGCATCTCAGTCCTCAAGTCTTGCAACTCAGTCCTTTTCCTTACTTCTAGGTCCTTTTATGCCTCTTCTCCTCAATCATGTTTATTCCTAAAACTCAAACATAAAACTCATTACATAGCATTGTTTAGGCTCAAGATAATGGCTATAAGACACAAATATAAGCATGATATGATGTCAATCAGTAGGAGACAAATTGTAGTGAGAGAGTTGTGTGAAAATGTGTTGGACAACTCTATTTATAAGCTTCAAAGGTCTTATAGTTGTTGGGGTTAAGTTGGGTAAGGTTTGAGTGAGATACACAAAATAGAAACCTGCAGGCCCCAATTCAGAACATGTTCGGATGACTGAATCAAGTACAATGGAACCAGTTGGCAATTTCGAACACAGTTCAGTCAATTGATAAAGGAACGGTCGAATACAATAGGCTATAACTTAGGTACACTTAAGTTAACGGTCAGACACCAAGAAGGGTTCGGTCCACCGTAAACTTCCAAACTCCATGGGGCTAACATAAATTATCAGATTCGGTCGACCGAAACAAGGTCCACGGTCGACCGAAAACTGCCACGAAGTTTGGGTTTGTCGAGACATTTATGTTGGGACGACCGACACAAAGTCTACGGTCGACCGATAGGCATTTGTATTTTGGGGATATGGGTGAATAATTAGAATACGACCGTTTGTATAATACGACAAGTCTAACTGTCAAAAACATATGTTTACACGGTCGACCGAAAAAAGGTCGGAACGGTCGACCGATCGGGTAGTAGAATTCACTCTCAGTTAAAGGAAACAAATGGTCGACCAAATTTACTCTGACGGACTTAATTAGTGAATTCCGGTCTAATTGGGGTGATCTATTGAAGTCTAAAAGATGTTAGATTTTGTGTGTGACTTCTATAAGGAACCTAGTGTGTATGTGAGTGGTTTTTAGCTCAAGTATGCTCAATTAAATATAGTTCCTAAGACTCAAAATAAATCAAGATTACATGTCTTCAAATGATCTTTATTACATGTTTTGACTTGATTTATTTTCTTCCTTACGTCTTGATCACCTGTAGAAGTTAGCACAATACAATGTATATGTAATGTATAGTGTGTGCTACTCTACATTGATTACAATTAAGATTAGGTTGATTAAATCATCAAAACATAGATTAAGGCCAAAAACCCAACAATCTCCTTTTTTATGATGGCAACCTATATCTTAATACTTGAAATTTAAGATGTAAACTCTGCATATAGATGCTTTCCCTTATGTATGTGCATAGTTTTTGTTCAATTATTATCAAATTTCAAGTTTCCTTCTCAATTATCTCTCCCTCTTTGACAATCATAAAAAAAGATAAGATTAATCATGGAATTTGGATGTCTGGTAATGAAGTTGCTCCCCCTAGATTTTGCATTTCATTACCCTAAGTATATGATATTCATAAAGCTCCTCCTACAAATGTGAATATGATATATCAATTAAGTGCATATCTCCATTTTGACATCCATTTACAAATTTGACACTTAAGGAATGGATGTTATTCAAATTTTAAGATATGCAATGAATAATAATGAGACATCAATTAAGCATATTAATACCTAGACTATAACCAATTTATTTTAAAAATAGAGGATAGAAAATTATACGCAACTTTGAAGCTTTGAATTGGTTCAAATCTCCATTCGGTGATGCAACCGGCTCTGAATTCGACTCTTAAACTTGCCAGGTCACCACTGATTTCCTCTTCAAACACCTACAAGTGTAGATTTAGGTACTCAAACAACTTTGGGTCCTTGAATGTTAGCTTTGGGAACCCAAATCATTTTGGTTTTAGAATCCCACACACGTGAAGAACTATGCTTTACAACTAAGTGTTTTTCATTTAAAGTTCTATGAATTACATGGTTTTTAACATATGAATCATTATATCCTAAACTATATTTTTCAAAGATTGTCTTTGACTTCCTAAAAGCATGTTAATCGTCTTAGTTCCATTTGTGAACTTTTCTAGATCTTTTATTAATTGCACATTGCAAGCATGAAGATCTAATTGTTGAACATCTATAGGTGTTGCTTTTAAATTATCAAGAGTTAATGCATTAGTTTCAAGTCTAGCAAGCACCTCATTCTTTTCATGCATAAATTGATTCAATTTGACAGGCAATTTTCTAATATTTTTGTTCTTTTCACAAATGATCTCATATTGTTTAAATAAGTCATTAAAAGTATTTTGAAGCTCATCATGTGTATATGTTTCATCATTAGCACTAGAATTTGAGTTATCACTATAATAAGACCTAGTTGAGCATGATCTACTAGAACAAGAGTTAGAGTCTACCTCACTATGATCATCTTCAATAACCATGAAGCATGAATGGGCAACCTCTCTTCTACTTTGCAAGGAAGAAGATGATGATGATTGTGATGAAGAGTCATCCCAAGTAGTTTTGTTAGCTTCCATCTTCTTTTCTTTTCTCTTGCTCTTTTCCTTTTCTCTTCTTCTCTCCCTTCTTTCCATTTTCTTGTCCCTTTCTCTTCTCTCATTTTCACTCTCCTTTTTCCCCTTTTCTTCTTCTCTTTTCTCACTTCTCCTACCTCTTCTTTCCTTCTTTTCTTCATTATCCTTCTTGATGTATTTGAAGAAGTCTTTGTCTAGGACCTCAGTGTCCCCATCTTCTACCTTCCTCCTTGGTTCATCAAAATTTGCATGTAATGTCAAGGTGGGTTTGTTCTTGGAGGTTTCTTTTTCCTTTCGATGGTTGATTTGAAGATCACAAGCCATCAAATTTACAATGAGTTCCTCCATCTTTAATTTGGAAAGATCATATGCCTCTTCAATTGCGACGACGTTATCTTCTCAATCATTACTTAGTGACCGGAGAATTTTTCGAGTCATCTCTCCTTCATTTATTTTTCTTCCAAGAACCAAAAGAGAGTTAGTAATATCGGTGAAGTGAGTGTTCATGTTGCTTATGTTCTCACTGATTTGCATAGAAAATATCTTATATTTATGCATGAGGAGACTAATTCTAGTTTCTTTGGCTTTACTATCACCCTCATGATGTATTTGTAATCTATGCCAAATTTCAAAAGCACTCTCACAACCTTTAATTCTATTGTATTCACCCTCATTAAGGTCACAATAAAGAATGTTCATAATTTTTGAGTTCATCTCAATTTCTTTCATTTTGGCCCTAGAAAGTGAGTCTAATTCAAATTCATTTGGGGGGTGTAGGTATTTTGAAGAAACATCCAATACTTGAGGTCATTAGATAATAAGAAAATGTTCATCTTATTCTTCCTATAATCATAATTTGACCCATTTAGCAATGGAGGTCTAGTGGTGCAAAGTCCCTCTACATGATTTGATGTGCTAGCCATGCTAAAATACGATTAAGTATGCTATTTAGCTCACAAAGCTCTGATACCAAGTGTAGGATCGTGAATGCGGCTTAGTTATAATCGATTTTAATCTAATTACCTACTTGTTTAAACAAACAATGAATGCACAGCGGATTAAAAACAAACAAGCAAGTAAATAGGAAATATTTCCAACCACAAGAAGACGGGGGTTTTTTATAGAGGTTCAACACCCCACCCGGGTCCTAGTCCTCTCTTGTAAGCTCCGCTCGACTCATCGATCTCCGCTCACAACTTCACTGTCTACTCCCCATTCCGGGCCGGGAGAGAACGCATTTACAACACAAGCTTCCACGAACAACCCTTGCTAGCTTGATTTCTTCCTATCACAATCCGAGAAGGAACACTTCCGGCATTCACCAAAATCCTTGCTCTTGACAAACAAATGAGTGGAACAACACTCTCTAAACTTGAACACACTTGAGCAGAATAAGATTTAATACTAAAGTGTGGAAGGTTTGAGGTTTCGAGTGTTTGGAGCTTTCTCTATAATGTAGGAGACAAATTGTAGTGGGAGAGTCGTGTGAAAATGTGTTGGACAACTCTATTTATAATCTCGAAAGGTCTTATAGCCTTTGGTGTTAAGTGGGGTAAGGTTTGATTGAGATACGCAAAACAAAAACCTCCAGGACCCAATTCAGAACAAGTTTGATTGACCGAAATAGGTAGAACGGTCGACCAGTTTGCAATTTGGAACACAGTTTTGTCGACCGATAAAGGAAGGGTCGCATGCTATAAATTAGGTACACTTAAGTTAACGGTCAAACACCGAGAAGGGTTTGGTCGACCATAAACTTCCAGACTCTACGGTGTTGACAAAAATGTTCAAATTCGGTCGACCGAAACAAGGTCCACGATCGATCGGAAACTTCCAGACAGTTTGGGTTTGTCGAGACATTTATGTTTGGTCGACCGAAATAAGGTCCTCGATTGACCTATTGGCATTTGTATTTTGGGGTATGGGTGAACAATTAGAATACGACCGTTGGTATAATACAACAAGTCTAACGGTCATAAAAATATGTTTACACGGACGACCAAAAATGGTCAGAACGGTCGACCGATCGGGTAGTAGAATTCACTCTTAGTTAAAGGAAACAACGGTCGACCGAATTGACTGTGGCAAACTTAATTAGTTAATTCCGGTCTAAGTTTGGGTGATCTATTGAAGTCTAAAAGATGTGAGATTTCGTGTGTGACTTCTATAAGGAACCTAGTGTGTATGTGTGTAGTTTTTAGCTCAAATATGCTCAATTACACATAGTTCCTAAGACTCAAAATAAATCAAGATTACGTGTCTTCAAATGAGCTTTATTACATGTCTTGACTTGATTTCCTTTATTCCTTGAGTCTTGATCACCTGTAGAAGTTGGCACAATACAATATATATGCAATGCATAATGTGTGCTACTCTTCATTGATTACAATTAAGATTAGGTTGATTAAATCGTGAAAACATAGATTAAGGCAAAAAAACCAACATTTTTTGTGTTAAAAAGGGACATGTTTGGGTGTAGGAAACACAACCCGTTTTTTTCGTCATGTCAAACTTCTTTTAGGATCGATGACCCTCTAATCACAAAATGATGAATTATAAACTAAGTAGGTCTATAGCAGCAAATCACAAACTCAACACTGAATTTATAGAGGTTCGGCACACCACCGCGTCCTAGTCCTCTCTTACAAGCCCACTCAAACCACAAAACCCCGCTTCAGTGCCTTCACTAATTCAATCTTGATTCAAGACCGAGATCGAGTCTTTACAATTTGAGCCTTGCGAACAACCCTCCCCTTGCTCAATTTCACCTCTCACAACCTGAGAGGAAGCTTCCCTGAAGCTTTACAACTTTGGGGATTCTACGATATTGAATTGGAATCACTAACTAGCACTATAATACTGGAGCACACTTGGATATGATAGGAATTGATACACATGTGGTGAAGATTAGGTTTTGAAAACTTACATTCCTGTCCAGCGTATAATGTTTCACGATACAAAATAAAACGTAGAGGAACCGAACCACAATGTAGAGGCTGATGACATGAAAATCAAAGGACCTCCTGCTAAGATTTTGTGGTTGTAGCATCATATAGGGGGCTTAGTTTTAATCACTTTTAAGTTAATTTCCTACTTGTTTAAGCAATCAAGTACATGCAGCGGAAATAAAAGCTAAACAAGCAAGTAAAGAGGAAATATTGCAAACCAGAATGATGACACTGGATTTATATAGAGGTTCTGCCTCCCGCCTACTTCCTCTCTTCCAAGCTCTGCTCAAACTCCCTCGAGCTCTGCTTGCATCTTCACTATCAACCTCGTTCCGGTCCGAGATTAAGTCTTTTACAAAACAAGCTCCACGAACACCCTCGCGAGCTTGACTTTCTTCTCTCACAATCCGAGAGGAACACTTCGGGCTCTCACCGAAGACCTTGTTTCTTTGAACAACAATGTTTGAACAAGCCAAGGTGGGTTTGTTCTTGGAGGCTTCTTTCTCCTTTCGATGGTTGATTTGAAGTTCATAAGCCATCAAATTTCGATTGAGTTCCTCCATCTTTAATTTGCAAAGATCATGGGCCTCTTCAATTGCGACGACTTTATCTCCCCAATCGTTGCTTAGTGACCGAAGCAATTTTCGAGTCATCTCTCCTTCATTTATTTTTCTTCCAAGAACCAAAAGAAAGTTAGTAATATCGGTGAAACGAGTGTTCTTGTCGCTTATGTTCTCACTGATTTGCATAGAAAATATCTCATATTTATGCATGAGGAGACTAATTCTAGTTTTTTTGGTTTTACAATCCCCTTCATGATGCATTTGTAATCTATGCCAAATTTCGAAAGCACTCTCAAAACCCCTAATTCTATTGTATTCACCCTCATTAAGGCCACAATAAAGAATGTTCATAATTTTTGAGTTCATCTCAATTTATTTCATTTTGGCCCTAGAAAGTGAGTCTAATTCATCTTCATTTGGGGGAGTGTAGTAATTTTGAAGAAACATCCAATACTTGAGGTTATTAGATTTTAAGAAAATCTTCACCATATTCTTCCAATAATCCTAATTTGACCCATTTAGGAAAGGAGATCTAGGGGTGCAAAGTCCCTCTACATGATTCAACGAGCTAACCATGCTAAAAATACAATTAAATATGCAATTTAGCTCACAAGGCTCTGATACCAATTGTAGCATCATAAAGGGGGCTTAGTTCTAATCACTTTTAAGCTCATTTCCCACTTGTTTAAGCAATCAAGTATATGCAGCGGAAATAAAAGCTAAACAAGCAAGTAAAGAGGAAATATTGCACACCACAATGATGACACCGGTATTTTATAGAGGTTCGGCCTCCCGCCTTTTTCCTCTCTTGCAAGCTCCACTCAAACTCCCTCGAGATCCGCTTGCGTCTTCACTATCAACCTCATTCCGGACCGAGATTAAGATTTTTACAAATCAAGCTCCACGAACACCCTCACGAGCTTGACTGTCTTCTCTCACAATCCGAGAGGAAAACTTCGGGCTTTTACTGAAGCTCTTGCTTCTTTGAACAACAACGTTTGAGTGAAACACACTCTCTAACTTGAGCACACTAAGCTTATGATGAGGAATTGATCTAAGATGTGGAAGTATAGCTTGGAGAGTATGATTTGGGGAATGGTAGACTTGGAGTTTTCTCTTGAGTGTATATGACAATAGGAATCGGAAGAGATGTCTAATTATGTCATAGGAACACCTATTTATAAGCTCCTAAGGTGTTAAAGCCATTGGGATTAAGTTGGGTAAGGTTTGATTGAGAATTACAAAACAGCAACCTGGAGGACCCAATTCAGACAATGTTTGGTCGACCAAATCAGACAGAATGGTCGGTCGTTTGTCAATTTTGAATGGACCGATAATGGACCGATAACGGAACGGTCGACTGGATCAGGCTATAACTTAGGTACACTTAAGTTAACGTTCGAACTCCGAATAGGGTTTGGTTGACCGTAAACTTCCAGACTCTACGGGGTTTGCAAAAATGTTCAAGTTCGGTCGACCGATCCAAAGTCTTCGGTCGACCGGAAATTTCCATGCAGTTGCACTTTTTGGAGACAATTAAGTTCGCTCGATCGAAACAAGTCCACGGTCGACCGATAGGCAATTTTGTATATTAAGGTATTTGTGAATAATTCGAATATGATCGTTGGTATAATACGACAACCCTAACGGTCAGAAAACTATGTTGATTCTGTCTACCGAAAAGGTCAAAACGGTCGACCGAATGTGGGCAGTCTAAAATACTATAGGATAATTGAAGTCCAATTGATGTGAAATTTTGTGTGACTTCTATAGGGAATCTAGTGTGTGTTTGAGTTGATTTTAGCTCAAGTATGCTCAACTACACAATGTTCCTAAGACTCAAAGAAATGCAAATTACATGTCTCCAAATGAGCTTGATTACATGTCTTGACTTGAGTCCTTTCCTTGAGTCTTAATCACCTGTATAAGTTAGAACAAAGCAATATATATGCTATGCAATATGTGTACTACTCTACATCAATTACAATTAAGATTAGGTTGATTAAATCATCAAAACATCGATTGAGGCGAAAAAGCCAACAGCGGTATCTTCCGATAATACCAAGGCTTAAATGTTTGTTTGCGGGTAAGGAGGATTCCAAGAACATGACATGGCATGCTGATCGTGAGAAACCAAATGATCAGTTGCTACGTCTTCCTACAGATTCACCTCAGTGGAAAAAAGTAGATTACGACTTTCCTGTGTTTGGTGAAGAATCCAGGAATGTACGAATGGGACTCTGTATGGACGGAATGAATCCTTTTGATAGTTTCAGTAGCATTTGACAGTTGTTGATTTGTTCTGCTTGTAATTTACACTCTACCCCCTAGTTATGCATGAAACACAAATATATTATGTTTCCCAAATTTGATCAAAGACTTCCATTTCTCCTTCGACATCGTCGGTCTTGACGGGTCTGAGGCCGGCGACTTTTTTTCAATTAGAGTGTTGGGCATGCCATTGCTTCGATTGATCAACTTCTCACATTCAGCAGTGTGCATGGACCTTTCCTACAACTCCGATTTGGCTGCGGTGTTTCTGGGCGGTGCAACGAACCTTCGGTGGTCGGCGTACATTTGGGTTCACTTTTTTCATTTGATCGCAGCCCAAATTTAGAGCTTATTTTCTGACAACAGAGGAGATCCATATCTCCGGCTTGATGATTTGGTGTTGATGGAAGGGCTTACGATCGGACAACTATCAATTTTCTTGGGATCATGAAGTTGTGGATTGTTATGCTTTTGTGATTATTTTTGGAGAAATGCTTAATGTTTTGGGATTGATTTTGGAGAATTGGTAAATTTGTGATTGTTTTTGTGATTGGCCACCATCGCCAGGTTGCTCTCGAGGTTGGGTATAGAGGTTTGGTTGTTGGATGGTTTGGGATGGGAGGTTTGGTTGTTGGGTTGACATGTTTTCGGCATGTAGAGAGAGACATTCAAGAGAGAGAGAGATGCGATATGTAAGAGAGAGAGATGAGAGAGAGAGATAAGTGAGAGAGAAAGTGGGATGAGAAAAGAAAGAGAAATGAGAGATAAAAGTTTACAAAAATTATTAGATTATAAAAGGTAGGTTTTGTAAAATTTACCATAAATTAATGGTTAATGTAATACTGTTAGGGAAGTTGACTAACAAAGTGGAATTTCCTAAAGTTTAATGGCAACCTATATATTAAGTGTGTTTTGAGATGACATATCAGATAATAGGTGTAGAGTGGGGGTAGTTGAGAATTATAGTCTTTTGTAATGGCATACAAGCAATTAACCCTTAATTGATGACCTAAAGAGATTGTGGGACGACGAAGAGCCAGTTTTTTATTCTTACCTTCAGGAGTCTTTTGTAATGCGGACAATGATATTTTGCACGATTAATGACTTTCCAGCTTATGGTAATCTGTCTGGATATTTAGTCAAATGTCATAAAGCTTGTCCAATTTGCGAAGAGAATACATGCTCCTTGCAACTGGTTAATGGTTCTAAGACGATCTATCTTGGTCATCAGAGATTTTTGCCGAACTCTCACCCTTATCGTAGGTTGAAGAAGGCATTTCATTGAAAACAAGAGTTTCAGAATCCGCCAATTGAAATCAGCGTCGAAAGGGTGTACGAACGTGTAATGAACGTTGAATGTGAATTTGGAAAACCGTACAAACGAGATAATGACAAAAGTCTTTGGAAAAAAAGATCCATATTTTTTTATCTCACTTACTGGAAAACTTTAGAAGTTAGACATTGTATTGATGTGATGCACATAGAGAAAAATATTTGTGACAGTCTTGTTGGCACTCTGTTGAACGTACCTGGTAAAACAAAAGATGGATATAATGCAAGACTTGATCTTGTTGACCTTGGTATACGAGCAATGTTGGCACAAGAGAAGAAAGGAGACCGGAATTATTTACCTCTAGCTAGTTATACATTGTGTAGAAAGGAGAAAAAGATTCTCTGTCAGTGTTTGCACGATCTAATGGTTCCCCAAGGTTATTCTTCATATTTCAGTAGTCTTGTTGTTATGAAGGATTTGAAACTTGTGGGGATGGTCTCACGATTGTCACACTCTAATGCAACAATTGTTACTTGTAGCACTGAGATCCATATTACCGAAGGATGTTAGACAAGCAATAATAAAGTTATGCTCATTTTTCAACAAAATTTGCAGTAAAGTGGTCGATTCCGTTCAGTTAGATAAGTTGCAGAATAAAATTGTGGTTACATTATGTCAGTTGGAGATGTTCTTCTCACCTGTTTTTTTGACATTATGATTCATCTAGTTATTCATTTGGTTAGATAAGTTAAATTGTGTGGACCAGTTTTTTTATGGTGGATGTATGTTTTCGAGCGCTATATGAAAGTATTGAAAGGTTACTGTAAAAATCGTCAAAGGTCAGATGCTAGTATTGTTGAAGGATACATAGATGAGGAGGTTATTGAGTTTTGCACTGGATATCTAGCAAACACCATAAGTGTTGGACTTCCGAAGAATCGTCATGATGAACATGCCAATGATAAAGGGACGTGTAGGATGAAAATGTCAAATCCAAATGGCGAGTACTTAATGACAGTATATTTTTATGTGTTGTGCAATTGTAATGAAGTTCAACCTTACCTAAATGAACACATTAAGGCTCTAAAGGAAAGAAATCCTTTGTGGAGTGATCAACACGTAATAAATAGTCACAATAAAAAAAAATCATCTCTTGGTTCAAAAATGTGGCTTACAAGCGTGATGTTTCCGAGACAATACAGTGGTTGGCATATAGTCCGCATTCCATTGTTAAAAGTTACAGTGGCTATGATATCAATGGATATTCATTCTACACAGTCTGTGAAGATTCCAAAAGTGTTGTTCAGAACAGTGGCGTCACCTTAATAGCATAGTCTTTGCATGTGTCTAGTTCTAAAGACAAGAATCATGTATACGCCGACATGTCATATTACGGATAATTGAAGACATATAGGAGCTAGACTTTGTTAAATTCAAAATACATGTATTTAGATGCAAGTGGGCTGATAATAAAAGTGGAGTTCGAGTGGATGATTTGGGGTTCACTTTAATTGATTTTTCAAAAGAAGGATATAAAAGAGAACCTTTTATTCTCATTTCCCAAGCGAAAAAAGTCTTTTATGTGGCTGATCCACGTGATAAGAAATGGGCAGTAATTCTGGAAGGGAAAAAAATTATATCAGATGATAGTCTGATCGAGTATGAAGAGACACCACCTTTCTCTAAGCAAGCACCTGAGTTGAACTCAGTAGACGAAGAAATAAATGTTGAGACTTGTATATTTAGAGATGACCATGATGAAGGTATATGGATTGAAAATCCATTAAGGAAAAAGCACAGTAAAGGTGCAAAATTTCTGTTGTAACACATTGTACTAGTCATTTAATGTCTGGACCTTTTATTTTTTAATACATTGAGTTTATCTTTTATAGTATCATGGCTCCGAAAAAGAAACTCACTCCCCCAGAGTCTGAAGTCTCGAAGACATACAGTTCACGAGGTCCTTGTCTCATGAAAGAATTCGTGGGGAGAAGAAATAGAGACGGTAGAAAAACTTGTTGAACGTTTTAATTAAACCGCAAGTGCACGGCCGCGATGACGAGGTGGCAAGTACGGGTCGTCCTCAGGGAGGTGAGCAGCCTCTTGTTTGCACGAAATCAAGTGGCGAAAAAATGGAGAAGAGAGTTCGTTACGCTACTCTACACTAAATTACGCTAAGAAGTACGAAATGCGAAAGAAAGAAATAAACGATCAAATAAAAACTAAGCTAAGAACAAAATAGAAGTGCTGGAATTCAGAAATGGAAAACCCCTAAGGGGTGGAGTGAGTGCACACAAGCAAACATGTGGGTGTAGAATACATTCTTTAAGCACATGAAGGTGGTGTTTATCAAGCATAGGAAGTGTCTAAATGTTAGGGCAAAACCTATCAATCTATTCACCAACTTGGTTGATTAACATTTACATATGCAAGGTGTTTATTTCAGAACCTAAACAAGCATGAGAGGTGTCTAATCATTTTGGAAAAACTCATCAAGTTGTAAATTCTATCCTAAACAAGCAAGCATACATTCATGTTTAATCAACACATTGAAATTAAAGCATTCATCCCATTCTCTAATGCATGTATGTACATCTACTCCACCCCCCAAAGGGGATGGAACTACTCACTAAACATTACACTAATTATTAAACTATGGAAAGAAAGCATATTAAAACTAAGCTGGAATTAAAAGACGATTAAACTAAAACATGCACAAACAATAAAAGAAGCATAAAACAAACAATGAAAGAAACACAAAACTTTATTGATAAAATGACTCACATTAAAAGTAGCATCCTCCTACTTTAGTGTGTGCTTCAAGGCCTCACTTCTAGTAGGAAGAATAGCCACTTAAAATATGGAGTGATTACAATAGGAGGTGAAGAGTTCTATTTATAGGCATGGAAAAAGCTAATCCGGGACAATCCCCCGATGTGGGACTAAACCAACACCAAAAATAGCCTCAACGAACATTAATACAAGTCCAGGACAAATCTTGGCGGATCTGGACTAATCCAGACCGCCAATTGGCGGTTCCAGACCGCCAATTGGCGGTCCAAAATGTCCGGATCCAGTTGAGTTTTATTCTGGGCTTTTCTTTGTGCTTTTGGTGGTCTTTGATGCATCTACTTCGTTTGTTGGAGCTCCGACCCGAATCCAATTGCTAAAATACTTCCTTATACTAAAAGACACGAATTATTTGACTCACTAGGTTCAGGGTGGACTTCTTTAAATGTTTGACTACTGAAACCCTATGATTACACGCCCCCCGAGGGAAAACCGGGGAGCATCTGAATGACTCGATAAGACCTAAAGCCAGTAAACTAGATATCCTAATGCATAAAGTTCAAGACAATTTCGGGAGCTTTTCTTTTACTTTGCCTCTCAACGGTTTTGCACATGCTAAACACACGCAAAACCTACAAAAACATTTTCTTTCGCAAACACATGAAGATTTTGAAAGAAATGTGAAAATTTTGAAGCACTAGGCAAGCAAAAGAAGACAAGTCACCCAAGGATCATGGCAAGCAGATATATCGATATTAAATGCGGCACACTAACATGACCCTAACAATGCACACAAAAGGAAACAAAAAAAAATCAAAAGAAAAGACTCGACTATGTACACACGTAAAACACCCCCCCACACCCACTTCATGCATTCTCCTCAATGAATGTGAACAAGATACTACATGGATATATGCATGAAAAAGGAAAGATCTCACCAACATGAAGTACAAAGGGACGTTCAGGGTCATGTTGATGGACACAAACCAAATTCCCTCAAAACCTGTGAGAAGCTGAAGAAGGGAGATAAATACGTGAAGAAATTGGGGCCCAAGTACACAAGGGTTGGGGCCCACAACAATCGATGCTCACTGAAGGAGTCTTTTATTATTTTGTTTTTTTTTTCTTCTTTTTTTTACAAGATATATACATCAACCAAGATATTCTCATAATCATTTGGTCAAGGAACATCAAATGAGAACATCATGTTTTGAGGACCAGAGACTTGCCGAGATGGGCAAACTTCACTGGTACTCTGAGGTGTCATGAGGCGTGAAAGGTTTAAGCTGAAAGGCTCGAACCTCTCATGATATTGGTTGGGTGTGGGCAACCAAGAATGAAGTTGTGTTGCCTCACTAGGGTTTAATTGCTCATCGAAGAAAACCCTCCAACCAATAGGCGGGTGCATCGGAATGAGTTCCTCAGGCTCATTCGATGGATGCAGCAGACTTGCATCATTTAGAATGGGGCTTCTCCCCAAGTCATCCAACAAGGACCTCCCACCATCATTTAGATCATCAAGCATAAGCTCGGTCATAGGTGGGTCCTTGTTGGAGACAATATGAAGCTCAAATGGCTCAATGGCCATGGGACATGAGGTAGAGACACCTTCTGGTATAGGCATATGATGAGGTGTCTCACTCTCACTAGTACTCTCAACTGAATCATGCAACGAACACTCCCTTTGGACATTCATGTTCGAGGCCAGCTCACTCTGTTGCATTGCGAAGACAGGCAATGAGTTTTCGCTGGGCCCACGAACATTCTCAATGGGTTGCATTGGGGTTAGGGGTGTTCGTTGATTTTGTGGTGCTTTCTCCAATTGGCGGATGAGATTTAGATTTAAAGGTTCATCCATGGGTTCCTGTTGCTTACCAGAGTTCAACACATGAATCTAGGCACTCATGTTACCGAATGAGAGCTTCATGAGACCATTTCTACAATTAATCAAGGCATTGGAGGTTCCCAGAAATGGTCTACCCAAAATCAAAGGTATTTGAGAGTGGGTGTTCGCAACAGGATTGGTATCGAGGACAACAAAATCGACTAGAAATATAAAATCTCCAACTTTGATAAGCACATCCTCGATAATCCCCATGGGAAAACGAATGGATCTATCCGCCAATTGGAGGGTGATCTTCGTTGGTTTCAATTCTCCCAAGTTCAACTGTTGATAAACGGAGAATGGGAGGAGGTTGACCGCTGATCCTAAATCAAGCAAAACATTGCTCAATCTAGTGTCCCCTATCGTACACTGAATAGTAGGACGCCCAGGGTCCTTGTATTTTGTGTAGGTAGGATTGGACAAAAGTGAGCTGATATTTGCAGCCAAGAATGCTTTCTTAGGAACATTGGTCTTCCTCTTGGTTGTGCAGAGATCCTTCAACACTTTGGCATATTGAGGTATTTGTTGGATGACATCCAACAAGGGGATGTTAACCTTCACTTGCTTAAACACCTCTAATATCTTGTCCATATTGTCACTCTACTTTTTGTTTAACCTACTTGCATAGGGAGCTTTTGGCAGGTAGGTTTTCTGCTGTGCCTGAGAAGAAAGCTTTGGTGTATTACCCTCACCCTCAGCTTCTTCTTCACCACCATTCCCACTGAGGGGCTGCATAGATGGTGGTGGGTGTGGCAAGGAAATGTGATTGTCAACCTGTTTTCCATTCCTTAAGGTCACAATGGAATTGACATGGTGAACAGGTTCCTCCACATGGTTCACTTGCCTCCCCCGAGGTACCACATTCTCATTTTGCATTTGTTGTTGTTGGTACATGCGGGGGTTAGCCTCAGGCTGGCTAGGAAAAGACCCTCTCTCTCTCATGTACAGACTGAGCCAATTGGCCCATCTGAAGCTCTAGAGATTTCATGGTCTGATGATTTTAAGTGAGAACTTGACTTGTGGTAGACATAAAAAATTTCATTGTGTTTTCAAGTCCACGAGTCAAGGTCTCAAGCGAATTGAATCGGGTTTCGATATTATTGGAATTTAGGAAACCCGATTGATTGGTGGTTTGTGCTTGGGGTGGCTGATAGGAATGTGCATGCATGGGAGGTTGGTGTGATTGGTAAGGTGGTCTAGAGGAGTTTGGAGGACCACCTGGGGCATTAGTTTGGTTCCATGAAAAATTGGGGTGGTTCCTCCATCCAGGATTATAAGATGATGAGTATGGGTCATTCCTGGCTCTATCATAGACGGCGTTGACACGCTCCATCTCAGGAGGAATGGACTCACACTCGCTTTCTACATGACCTATCCTACCACATGAATGATAGGGAACTGGACCAGATGTGGATATGTGAGGTGCACTTTGTTGGTTTTGTAGCTCAATCGAATCCATACGGCGCATTAAGGCCGCCATGCGTGCCTCGGTGGCCGTAGTGGTATCGATAGCAAATGTGGAACCCGATCTTGTTGACTTTGCATTCGCTATCCTTGCTCCTATACTAGATGATGCAGGTGGTTCCCTCACACTCTCCCATTGCATGGTTTTCTCAGCGAGGTCTTCTAGGAAGGCCCATGCCTCCCTTTCATCCTTTCCCAAGAACTCTCCTTGACACATGGACTCAAGGAGTGTTCTGGACGGGATGTGAAGACCCCCATACACAATCTGACAAATACGCCACAACTCAATGCCATGGTGAGGTCACGAGGATAGTAGCTCTTTGAACCTCTCAAGATATGCATGAAATGGTTCGGTCTCATGTTGATAGAACGAATTGATTTCGTTCCTCAATTTTTGAGTCCGATGATTAGGAAAGTACTTCTTGAGGAATGCAGATTGAAACTCATCCCAAGTCCTAAAGGAATTCGCCTGGTTGCTGTACAACCCCTTCTTGGCATCATCCTTTAGTGCAAAAGGAACGAGCCTAAGATGGATGGAGTCTGTGCTAAGTTGTTGCAGCTTGAACATAGCACAGACCTCCTCAAATTCCCTGAGAAAGATATAGGGGTCACCTTTCCTAGTGAAATGAGGGAGCATGGAAATGAATTGAGGCTTAACCTCAAAATGGTTCCCATTAGCCTCTAGTAATACGATGCATGAGGGTAGAGCTGTACGGCTCGGGTAGCATCGATCACGAAGAGGTATGGGAACGACAACTAGAAGCACTGGTGGAGCAGGTGGGTCCAGCAACTGCTCCTCCTCACGGAAATTAGCAGCCATTGGACCCAAACTACGTGCGACATGAGAGGAGGAAGGTGTCGAGAAATCGATGACCGAAGCCGGATTGACAACGCTCCTCGTCAAACGACCACTCTCGTCTCGTGTCCACGAAAGCATGCACAAAGGTGCACACACAAACCACAACTCTTTTTTTTTCTTTTTTTCTCTTTTTCAAAGAATGTACGTAGGGGAGAAGACGGGGGAACACAGGAGAGAAAGAATGACTCAGGAGAGAAAGGAAGAAGTCCTTATGCTACGGCGGATGGTTACAGGTAGAAGTACACAAGCAAACAAGGCTCAAGCAATCCTAAGGTCGCTATAGGTCCTTACAGCTAGACGACGCCTAACTGCGAGGTCACACGGCCTCAACACGCCTCACCTCCCTACAACGAGGACCACAAAGCCCAGCAAGTGAGCCAAGATCCGGGGATCTCGTCTCTCCTACTATCGACAAAGTGGGCAACGCCGATCAGGTCATGACGGTCGGGACCGGATCACTCTCCTAATGCGTCCAAGATCCTTAGGGCCAATGTCTACTTGATTTTAAAATTAGGCTATTGATTAGTGTGGTTTTTGGGGCGAAGGAAAGGGTGATGAAATCCCCCACCTTATCTTTTACGGGACAGCCCCTCCTTAGTAGCGTTTTGGAGTCCTAAATCTAGCAATCAACACTCCAAACAACTCTCAACTCACACTTGTTGCAATGCACTTCCTACTAACTAATGCATGTTCATACAAAATGCATGAATGAGAGTAGAAGGTGCGTACCTCACGCCAGCTCTCAGCAACAGAAAATAAAGCTAAGATAAAAGACAATCTAAGTGCCTAAGTCACATACATGATGCATGGCCTAAACAAAAAGAATGTCTAATCTTTTGCTTTGAGTTTTAGGGTACAAGTTGCTTAAAGGTGGTTTGATTATTGATCTGGGAACAAACTATAAGTCAAAACATGCCAAATTAAGTCCCAGACCTCTATATCAGATAAAGTAAACAGACCAAAGAAATAAGAGAGCGAGCTGAGCTTACCAGACCGCCAATTGGCGGTCTCAGGCCGCTGATTGGCGGTCAACAGTACCCAGCTTGCTTCAAAACTTCTCCAGGTGTTCCTCCTGCTGACTCCAAGTCTCCTGAAACAATGAAAAACTACAAAACAAAAATTAAATCCACTCGAATCGTCCAAACAAGAGTCTGGACTGGCACCTCCCCGGCAACGGCGCCAAAAACTTATTGAACGTTTTAATTAAACCGCAAGTGCACGGCCGCGATGAAGCGGTGGCAAGTACGGGTCGTCCTCAGGGAGGTGAGCAGCCTCTTGTTTGCACGAAATCAAGTGGCGAAAAAATGGAGAAGAGAGTTCGTTACGCTACCCTACACTAAACTACGCTAAGAAGTACGAAATGCGAAAGAAAGAAATAAACGATCAAATAAAAACTAAGCTAAGAACAAAATAGAAGTGTTGGAATTCAGAAATGGAAAACCCCTAAGGGGTGGAGTGAGTGCACACAAGCAAATAGGTGGGTGTAGAATACATTCTTTAAGCACATGAAGGTGGTGTTTATCAAGCATAGGAAGTGTCTAAATGTTATGGCAAAACCTATCAATCTATTCACCAACTTGGTTGATTAACATTTACATATGCAAGGTGTTTATTTCAGAAACTAAACAAGCATGAGAGGTGTCTAATCATTTTGGCAAAACTCATCAAGTTGTAAATTCTATCCTAAACAAGCAAGCATACATTCATGTTTAATCAACACATTGAAATTAAAGCATTCATCCCATTCTCTAATGCATGTATGTACATCTACTCCACCCCCCAAAGGGGATGGAACTACTCACTAAACATTACACTAATTATTAAACTATGGAAAGAAAGCATATTAAAACTAAGCTGGAATTAAAAGACGATTAAACTAAAACATGCACAAACAATAAAAGAAGCATAAAACAAACAATGAAAGAAACACAAAACTTTATTGATAAAATGACTCACATTAAAAGTAGCATCCTCCTACTTTAGTGTGTGCTTCAAGGCCTCACTTCTAGTAGGAAGAATAGCCACTTAAAATATGGAGTGATTACAATAGGAGGTGAAGAATTCTATTTATAGGCATGGAAAAAGCTAATCCGGGACAATCCCCCGATGTGGGACTAAACCAACACCAAAAATAGCCTCAACGAACATTAATACAAGTCCAGGACAAATATTGGCGGATCTGGACTAATCCAGACCGCCAATTGGCGGTTCCAGACCGCCAGTTGGCGGTCCAAAATGTCCGGATCCAGTTGAGTTTTATTCTGAGCTTTTCTTTGTGCTTTTGGTGGTCTTTGATGCATCTACTTCGTTTGTTGGAGCTCCGACCCGAATCCAATTGCTAAAATACTCCCCATGATGGTGTGAAGTATTCTGTTTTGCTCTTAGGTCCCTCTGTCTTGCGTTCAGGTCCTTCTCCCTTGCATCTTGGTCCCCAGATCTCACAATCCAGTCCTTTTTCCCAGCTTTTGGGTCCTTTTATGCTACATCTCTTCAAACCTAATTATTCCTGAAAACTAAACATAAAACTCGTAACATAGCATTGTTTAGGTGAAAGATAATGGATATAAGATACAAATATGAGCATGAAATGATGTCAATCAGTAGAGTTCCAATCAAGTTTGATGACCGTCTTGAGCCGATAGGCATGCTGTCTGATAATTGGAAAAGTTATCTGGGAATCTTAGCGAGGGCCAAAGTTGACATTTGTTTATTGTTGAACGTTTTAATTTAAACCGCAAGTGCATGGCCGCGATGAAGCGGTGGCAAGTACGGGTCGTCCTCAGGGAGGTGAGCAGCCTCTCGTTTGCACGAAATCAAGTGGCGAAAAAAATGGGGAACAGAGTTTGGATTAGGCTAGGCTACGCTACACTACACTACGAAGTATGAAATGCGAAAGAAAGCAACAAATGATTAACTAAAACTAAACTAAGAATGAAAGAAGATTGCTGGAATACAGAAGTGGAAAACCCCTAAGGGGTGGAGTGAGTGCACACAAGCAAAGAGGTGGGTGTTGAACACATTCTTTAAGCACAAATAAAGGTGGTGTTATCATGCATAGGAAGTGTCTAAATGTTGTGGCAAAACCTATCAATCTATTCACCAACTTAGTTGATTAACATTTACATATGCAAGATGTTTATTTCAGAACCTAAACAAGCATGAGAGGTGTCTAATCATTTTGGCAAAACTCATCAAGTTATAAATTCTATCCTAAACAAGCAAGCATACATTCATGTTTTATCAACACATTGGAAATAAAGCATTCAATCCATTCTCATTTGCACGTATGTACATCTACTCCACCCCCCAAAGGGGATGGAACTACTCACTAAACATTACACTAATTATTAAACTAAACAAAGAAAGCATAATAACTAAGCTAATAAAACTAATGAAATGAGATTTAAGCAAAGCAAAACAAGAAACATAAAACAAACAACATAATAAAGAAAACATGTATTAAAATGACTCACATTAAAAGTAGCATCCTCCTACTTTAGTGTGTGCTTCAAGGCCTCACTTCTAGTAGGAAGAATAGCCACTTAAAATATGGAGTGATTACAATGGAAGGTGAAGAGTTCTATTTATAGCCATGGAAAAAGGCAAACCGGGACAATCCCCCGATGTGGGACTAAACAGATACCAAAAATAGCCTAAACAAACATTAATACACGTCCAGGAGAAAACTTGGCGGATTTGGGCCCAAACAGACAGCCAATTGGCGGTCAAAAAGGTCCAGATCCAGTTGAATTTTGTTCTGGGCTTTTCTCTGTGTATTTGGTGGTCTTGGATGCGGTTACTAGACTTGTTGGAGCTCCGACCCGAATCGAATTGGTAAAATACTCCCCATGATGGTGTGGAGTATTCTGTTTTGCTCTTAGGTCCTTCTGTCTTGCAATCAGGTCCTTCTTCCTTGCATCTTGGTCCCCAGATCTCACAATTCAGTCCTTTTTCCCAGCTTTTGGGTCCTTTTATGCTTCATCTCTTCAAACCTATTTATTCCTGAAAACTAACCATAAAACTCGTGACATAGAATTGTTTAGGTGAAAGATAATGGATATAAGATACAAATATAAGCATGAAATGATGTCAATCAAATACCCCCACACCTAACTTTTGCTAGTCCCAAGCAAAACAAAGAAGGAGAAAATCATACGAAAAAACAAGAAATCCTAACTCACTTTCGTAGGAATCACGGTTGCACTTAGCACGTGCAACAAGCCGTTAAACCTCCTTGTCGCCAGGGAGGAGGAGTGTTGTCTCCTGAGGGTTTTCAGCGGATATACCCACAAAATCCGAACAAAATGCATCAATCAATCTAGCTACACGACTCGTTGGACTAATATTGTTGATCATGGGACGCGGTAATACTACGGGTCGACTCTATATATGTAATCCGTCCACACACCTAGGCTAATGAGTTATTCGTGAAAGTCAGTCAAGGACTAAGTGAAAGACATGGGCAACCTTAACTTCTGAATGTGATACAATGTGTAAAGTCCATTTTGGTTCTTATTTGACATTTTTTTTTCTTTTTTCTTTTTTTTTCTTTTCTTTTTCTTTGGAGCATTTATTGGTTGGTGTTTGATTCTCCCAGCGTCAGGTTTCGTGCATCATTGCCTATGAGGACTTACACTATCACGTACACCTTCCCCCAAATCTCCACATAGGGCGATCCCTACCACCCGTGTAACGGGAGTTCGGTCGGTGCATCCCATGTCAGATGACTCGAAAGCACCACGCACAAAGTCCCCTCAGACCTACTTTCCTGAGTGATAGGAGCCGTGCGAGAAGAGAGAACACCACTTATTTATTTATCTACTTGGGAACCAAAACCCCTACACTTAAGTTTCACAAAAAGAGATTAAGGGCCCTTGACTACGACAAACTTCCTTATACTAAAAGACACGAATTATTTGACTCACTAGGTTCAGGGTGGACTTCTTTAAATGTTTGAGTGCTGAAACCCTATGATTACACGCCCCCCGAGGGAAAACTGGGGTGCATCCTAACGACTCGATAAGACCTAAAGCCAGTAAACTAGAAATCCTAATGCATCAAGTTCAAGACAATTTTGGGAGCTTTCTTTTTACTTTGCCTCTCAACGGTTTTGCACATGCTAAACACACGCAAAACCCACAAAAACATTTTCTTTCGAAACACATGAAGATTTTGAAAGAAATGTGAAAATTTTAAAGCACTAGGCAAGCAAAAGAAGACAAGTCACCCAAGGATCATGGCAAGCAGATATATTGATATTAAATGCGGCACACTAACATGACCCTAACAATGCACACAAAAGAAAACAAAAAATCAAAAGAAAAGACTCGACTATGTAGACACGTAAAACACCCCCCCACACCTACTTCATGCATTGTCCTCAATGAATGTGAACAAGATACTACATGTAGATATGCATGAAAAAGGAAAGATCTCACCAACATGAAGTACAAAGGGACGTTCAGGGTCATGTTGATGGACACAAACCCAAATTCCCTCAAAACCTGTGAGAAGCTGAAGAAGGGAGATAAATACGTGAAGAGATTGGGCCCAAGTACACAAGGGTTGGGGCCCACAACAATCGATGCTCACTTAAGGAGTCTTTTATTACACACTTTTTTTTTCTTTTTCTTTTTTTTGTTTTTGTTTTTGTTTTTTTTACAAGATATATACATCAACCAAGATATTCTCATAATCATTTGGTCATGGAACATCAAATGAGAACATCATGTTTTGAGGACCAGAGACTTGCCGTGATGGGCAAACTTCTCTGGTACTCTGAGGTGTCATGAGCGGTGGAAGGTCAAAGCTGAAAGGCTCGAACGCCTCATGATATTTGTCGGGTGTGGGCAACAAAGAATGAAGTTGTGTTGTCTCACTAGGGTTTAATTGCCCATCGAAGAAAACCCTCCAACCAATAGGCGGGTGCATCGGAATGAGTTCCTCAGGCTCATTCGATGGATGCAGCAGACCTGCATCGCTAAGAACGGGGCTGCTCCCCAAGTCATCCAACAAGGACCTCCCACCATCATTTAGATTATCAAGCATAAGCTCGGTCATAGGTGGGTCCTTGTTGGAGTCAATATGAAGCTCAAATGGCTCAATGGACATGGGACATGAGGTAGAGACACCTTCTGGTATTGGCATATGATGAGGTGTCTCACTCTCACTAGTACTCTCAACTGAATCATGCAATGAACACTCCCTTTGGACATTCATGTTTGAGGCCAGCTCACTCTGTTGCATTGCGAAGACAGGCAATGAGTTTTCACTGGGCCCACGAATATTCTCAACGGGTTGCATTGGGGTTAGGGGTGTTCGTTGATTTTGTGGTGCTTTCTCTAATTGGCGGATGAGATTTAGATTTAAAGGTTCATCCATGGGTTCATGTTGCCTACCAGAGTTGAACACATGAAACTAGGCACTCATGTTACCGAATGAGAGCTTCATGAGACCATTTCTACAATTAATCAAGGCATTGGAGGTGGCCAGAAATGGTCTACCCAAAATCAATGGTATTTGAGAGTGGGTGTTCGCAACAGGATTGGTATCGAGGACAACAAAATCGACTGGAAATATAAAATCTCCATCTTTGATAAGCACGTCCTCGATAATCCCCATGGGAATACGAATGGATCTATCCGCCAATTGAAGGGTGATCTTAGTTGGTTTCAATTCTCCCAAGTTCAACTGTTGATAAACAGAGTATGGGAGGAGGTTGACCGCCGATCCTAAATCAAGCAATACATTGCTCAATCTAGTGTCCCCTATCGTACACTGAATTGTAGGACACCCAGGGTCCTTGTATTTTGTGTAGGTGGGATTGGACAAAAGACAGCTTATATTTGCAGCCAAGAATGCTTTCTTAGGAACATTGGTCTTCCTCTTGGTTGTGCAGAGATCCTTCAACACTTTGGCATATTGAGGTATTTGTTGGATGACATCCAACAAGGGGATGTTAACCTTCACTTGCTTAAATACCTCTAATATCTTGTTCATGTTGTCACTCTGCTTTTTGGTTAACCTACTTGGGTAAGGAGCTTTTGGAAGGTAGGTTTTCTGCGGTGCCTGAGAAGAAGGAAGCGTTGGTGTATTACCCTCACCCTCAGCTTCTTCTTCACCACCATTCCCACTGAGGGGCTGCATAGATGGTGCTGGGTGTGGCAAGGAAATGTGATTGTCAACCTGTTTCCCATTCTGTAAGGTAACAATGGCATTGACATGGTGAACAGGTTCCTCCACATGGTTCACTTGCCTCCCCCGAGGTACCACATTCTCATTTGGCATGTGTTGTTGCTGGTACACACGGGGGTTAGCCTCAGGCTGGCTAGGAAAAGACCCTCTCTCTCTTTCATGTACAGACTGAGCCAATTGGCCCATCTGAAGCTCTAGAGATTTGATGGTTTGCTGATTTGAAGTGAGAACTTGACTCGTGGTTGACATAAAATTTTTCATTGAGTTTTCAAGGCCATGAGTCAAGGTCTCAAGCGAATTGAATCGGGTTTCCATATTATTGGAATTTGGGAAACCCGATTGATTGGTGGTTTGCACTTCGGGTGGCTGATAGGAATGTGCATGCATGGGAGGTTGGTGTGATTGGTAATGTGGTCTAGAGGAGTTTGAAGGACCACCCGGGGCATTAGTTTGGTTCCATGAAAAATTGGGGTGGTTCCTCCATCCAGGATTATAAGATGATGAGTATGGGTCATTCCTGGCTCTATCATAGATGGCGTTGACACGCTCCATCTCAGGAGGAATGGACTCACACTCGCTTTCTACATGACCTATCCTACCACATGAATGACAGGGAATTCGACCAGATGTGGACATGTGAGGTGCACCTTGTTGGTTTTGGAGCTCAATCGAATCCATACGGCGCATTAAGGCCGCCATGCGTGCCTCAGTGGCCGTAGTGGTATCGATAGCAAATGCGGTACCCGATCTAGTCGAGTTTGCATTCGCGATCCTCGCTCCTATACTAGATGATGCAGGTGGTTCCCTCACACTCTCCCATTGCATGGTTTTCTCAGCAAGGTCTTCTAGGAAAGCTCATGCCTCCCTTTCATCCTTTCCAAAGAACTCTCCTTGACACATGGACTCAAGGAGCATTCTTGACGGGATGTGAAGACCCTCGTACACAACTCAATGCCATGGTGAGGGCATGAGGATAGTAGCTCCTTGAACCTTTCTAGATATGCATGAAATGTCTTGGTCTCAAGTTGATAGAACGAATTGATTTCGTTCCTCAATTTTTGAGTCCAATGATTTGGGAAGTACTTCTTAAGGAAGGCAGATTGAAACTCATCCCAAGTCCTAAAGGCATTCGCCTGGTTGCTGTACAACCACTTCTTGGCGTCATCCATTAGTGCAAAAGGAACGAGCTTAAGACGGATGGAGTCTGTGCTAAGTTGTTGCAGCTTGAACATAGCACAGACCTCCTCAAATTCCCTGAGAAAGATATAGGGGTCACCTTTCCCAGTGAAGCGAGGGAGCATGGAAATGAATTGAGGCTTAACCTCAAAATGGTTCCCATTATCCTCTGGTCATACGATGCATTAGGGTAGAGCGGTACGGCTCGGGTAGCATCGATCACGTAGAGGTGTGGGAGCGACAACCGGAAGAACAGGTGGAGCAGGCGGGTCCAGCAACTGCTCCTCCTCAAGGAAATTAGCAGCCATTGGACCCGAACTACGTGCGACACGAGAGGAGGAAGGTGTCGAGAAATCGATGACCGAAGTCGGATTGACAACGCTCCTCGTCAAACGACCACTCTCGTCTCGTGTCCACGAAACCATACACAAAGGTGCACGCACACAAACCAAAACCCTTTTTTTTCTTTTCTTTTTTTTTCAAACAAAGAATGTACGTAGAAGAGAAGACTGGGGAACACAGGAGAGAAAGAATGACTCAGGAGAGAAAGGAAGAAGTCCTTATGCTACGGCGGATGGTTACAGGTAGAAGCACACAAGCAAACAAGACTCAAGCAATCCTAAGGTCGCTATAGGTCCTTACAGCTAGACGACGCCTAACTGCGAGGTCACACGGCCTCAACACGCCTCACCTCCCTACAATGAGGACCACAAAGCCCAGCAAGTGAGTCAAGATCCGGGGATCTCGTCTCTCCTACTATCGACAAAGTGGGAAACGCCGATCAGGTCATGACGGTCGGGACCGGATCACTCTCCTAATGCGCCCGAAATCCTTAGGGCCAATGTCTACCCGATTTTAAAAATTAGGCTCTTTATCAGTGTGGTTTGTGGGGCGAAGGAAAGGATGATGAAATCCCCCACCTTATCTTTTATGGGACAGCCCCTCCTTAGTAGCGTTTTGGAGTCCTAATCTAGCAATCAGCTCTCCAAACAAACGCTCAACTCACACTTGTTTCAATGCACTTCCTACTAACTAATGCATGTTCATACGAAATGCATGAATGAGAGTAGAAGGTGCGTACCTCACGCCAGCTCTCAGCAACAGAAAATAAAGCTAAGATAAAAGACGATCTAAATGCCTAAGTCACATACATGATGCATGACCTAAACAATAAGAATGCCTAATCTTTTGCTTTGAGTTTTAGGGTCCAAGTTGCTTAAAGGAGGTTTGATTACTGATCTGGGAATGAACTATAAGTCAAAATATGCCAAATTGAGTCCCAGATTACTAGATCATGTAGAGCAATAACACAAAGACATTAAAAGATGAACAGAGCTCACAAGACCGCTGATTGGCGGTCTCAGACCGCTGATTAGCGGTCTGAGGTGCTCAGGTCGTCTGGAAATTTCTTCAGCAGCCTCCTCTTGCTATCCCCCATCTCCTGAAACAAAGAAAAACTACAAAACACAAATTAAATCCACTCGAATCGTCCAAACAAGAGTCTGGACTGGCACCTCCCCGGCAACGGTACCAAAAACCTGTTGAACGTTTTAATTTAAACCGCAAGTACACGGCCACGATGAAGCGGTGGCAAGTACGGGTCATCCTCAGGGAGGTGAGCAGCCTCTCGTTTGCACGAAATCAAGTGGCGAAAAAAATGGAGAAGAGAGTTTGGATTAGGCTACGCTACGCTACACTACACTACGAAGTATGAAATGCGAAAGAAAGCAACAAACGATTAACTAAAACTAAACTAAGAATGAAAGAAGAGTGCTGGAATACAGAAGTGGAAAACCCCTAAGGGGTGGAGTGAGTGCACACAAGCAAAGAGGTAGGTGTTGAACACATTCCTTAAGCACAAATAAAGGTGGTGTTATCATGCATAGGAAGTGTCTAAATGTTGTGGCCAAACCTATCAATCTATTCACCAACTTAGTTGATTAACATTTACATATGCAAGATGTTTATTTCAGAACCTAAACAAGCATGAGAGGTGTCTAATCATTTTGGCAAAACTCATCAAGTTATAAATTCTATCCTAAACAAGCAAGCATACATTCATGTTTTATCAACACAATGGAAATAAAGCATTCAATCCATTCTCATTTGCATGTATGTACATCTACTCCACCCCCCAAAGGGGATGGAACTACTCACTAAACATTACACTAATTATTAAACTAAACAAAGAAAGCATAATAACTAAGCTAATAAAACTAATGAAATGAGATTTAAGCAAAGCAAAACAAGAAACATAAAACAAACAACATAATAAAGAAGATTTGTATTAAAATGACTCACATTAAAAGTAGCATCCTCCTACTTTAGTGTGTGCTTAAAGGCCTCACTTCTAGTAGGAAGAATAGCCACTTCAAATATGGAGTGATTACAATGGAAGTTGAAGAGTTCTATTTATAGCCATGGAAAAGGCAAACCGGGACAATCCCCCGATGTGGGACTAAACAGATACCAAAAATAGCCTAAACAAACATTAATACACGTCCAGGAGAAAACTTGGCGGATTTGGGCCCAAACAGACCGCCAATTGGCGGTTTTGGACCGCCAATTGGTGGTCAAAAAGGTCCGGATCCAGTTGAATCTTGTTCTGGGCTTTTCTCTGTGTATTTGGTGGTCTTGGATGCGGTTACTTGACTTGTTGGTGCTCCGACCCGAATTGAATTGGTAAAATACTCCCCATGATGGTGTGGAGTATTCTGTTTTGCTCTTAGGTCCTTCTGTCTTGCAATCAGGTCCTTCTTCCTTCCATCTTGGTCCCCAGATCTCACAATTCAGTCCTTTTTCCCAGCTTTTGGGTCCTTTTATGCTTCATCTCTTCAAACCTATTTATTCCTGAAAACTAAACATAAAACTCGTGACATAGCATTGTTTAGGTGAAAGATAATGGATATAAGATACAAATATAAGCATGAAATGATGTCAATCATTTATCGAGTTGGGTCGATGTAGATGAGAAGTTGAAGGACACAATATGGGATAACGTGCTCGTAATGATTCCATTATAGATTTATATAGTGTCAGTAGAACTTTTGATATATATAAAGTTAACGTGTTGTAGGAATCTTTTGAGTTCCAATCCACTGAAAAGTTGAAGAAAAAGTGGATGGCACACATGTCAGTTCGTTGGAGGGATTTCAAAACAAATTTAACGAACAAGTACATATGCAGAGACTACAATGATAGAAATCCATGCAATGTCTATAACTTTATCACTTCGAATCAATGGGAGCAATTCAGAAAATCCAGAGATAGCCCGGAGTTTGAGGTAACTGAGTTTAATTTAGAATAAACTTATTTAGTTATTGTTTTAAGTGACAATCTAATAAACTTGGTTTTAGGTCATCCGAGCCAAAAACCAAAAGATTAGATCTTCTAACAAGTATACACATCATATGTCTCGAGCGGGGTACCAAAAGTTAGAGGCACAAATAATGGCTGAAAAAATTGCTCTGAAGAAACAAGAGCCAATTGACTCCGGTATGAGTGAGGATCAAGCAAGTAACCTATCTCCTCCTTCTCCCGTAGCTCGTTGTTATTCTTGGAAGAGAGCGAGAGTAAACTCCAGAGGGGAGTACGTCACAGATGAGTCGCAAGCGATCGGCTCAAAGATAGTAAGTTGCATCACTTATATATGTTATTAATTCAGATTCATTAATTTTATATTTTTCAATTGTTGGTAAATATTTTTTAAAACTTAGGACTCTCTGAAGTTGAGAGAATCTCAAGGAGAATTTGCTTCCGATGGTCGGAATGATATTCTACGATAGGCCTTGGGAAATGACAAACACCCCGGCCGTGTACGGGGGGGTAGGGAGTAGAGTTGAATAACACTCAACGGTCTACTTCGTCGACTGGTCATACCAAATGCCAGCAAGAGATCGCAGATTTGAAGAATAAGTTGCAACTTGTTTTGGAGAGATTGGATTGTGATTTGCCTACTTCTCCTACCCGTCGTAGGACCGGTTCTTTCCCGAAGACTACTCCTGTGCAACCAGTGTTCCACCCCGATCGACGATATGATTTCGTGTCTAATTCTCGAGAATTGGCCCTCTTCGGCGGTCCCTCATTTGGAAAGTTCGCGGATGGATTTAGATGTGTTTTATTTGTCGAAGACCCTGATCGAAGATTGGTGGGACACGGGAATTTTTATAACATCTCCAGACACCACTTCACAGAGGTGGGAGAGGGAGAAGTGAAGGTTGCAGTTGAGAGTTGCTTAGATGCTGGTGCTTTTGTGCCATTTCCGGAAGAAGAGATTGTTACTCTCGGCGATGATATCGGTTGGTTCGTGAGATGGCCTAGTTATTTAGTAGAGTTAAACGACAAACATGAGGTATAGTTTAATTTTGAAAGACTTTAAACTTAAAATTTGTTAACGATTGTATTTTAACGGTTGTATATATATATATATATATATATATGTATGTGTGTGTGTGTGTGTGTGTAAGGTGTGAAGCCCCCAGAGCAAAGGGTCAAACAACCAATCTCTGATCAACATTAATTCGCATCCAAGTACGTGCAAAATGTTGTATCAATGTATGGTAGGTAGGGAAGCACAATCCTTAAGTAGCTGGGAGTTCGAGGATGGGGATAAAGGGTTACCTTCGGCTTTGTACGTCACCAAAGAGGATATCATGCAGTTCTTGGCGATGGATTCATTGTGTATCATGATTATCGACGTGCAAGTGAAGTAAGTGTTTTCTTTGGTATACAATGAAATGTAATGAAAATTTTATCGAAATTGTAATAAAGTATAATTTTTATACTTGTAGACATCTTTATGACGCCAGAAGGTCAGTCTTTCCCGACGATCAAGTATTTGGATTTATCAGTCCATCTACATATTTATACAGGAACGACGATAAATCGGGTCAGCTTGGGACTCTCTTGAAAGAAGAAGACAAAAGATATTATCTGCTCCCTTATCATGAGAGGTAAACTTTGTAATTCAAAGTGGAATTTTATTTTGTAATAAGTTTCTAATTATATATATAACAAGGCTCATTGGATGCTTGTCGTTGTATGCCCCACGACTAATTCGGCATATTGGTTTGATCTGTTGGGGTCGAATAAACCATGGGACTCAATAAAGAAACTTCTAAATTTCTAAGTTCGTTTTAGTTATCGTATTTGTAATTCGTGGATTCTTATTAGTATTATTGAATGAAGGTTTAACTTCTGCTACTCAGGACAATTAAGGTTTATAGAGCTTTAGGTGGCAGGAGAACAACCACAAAAGCAGGAATAACATGGAATGGAATGAGAGTACGTTCTCTCCCATTTTAGTTAATTAAGTTAGGAACATATATTTAGCGAATTTCTATGTTTGTAGTACCGGAAGCAGGTTGGAAATACGGAATATGGTTACTACGTGATGAGATACATGGAGGAAATCCTCGAATTGGCAACTCAAGACGTATGCCTATCCGAGGTAATGTAGATCGTTATTCACTTGTATAGTTGTAGTTTCAATATTTAGTTTTTTTATAGGTCTTCCCAAAAAGTAGTGATCCCTTATCGCAACATGACCTCGATGAAACTCGCAACCGATGGGCTTGCTATTTTATCAGAAACATGTTGATGAATTAAATGAAAGGAATGTGTTCTAAAAGTTTTACTTTTATATGTCAATTATTATGAATTGGATGTGCAGACATTTTGTTCCTTGATTATGATATTCGTCTTTTGGACGTGTTAAGGAAGAGGCGTTTGGTCCTTAACCGTAGAGCTCTAAAAGATAAGGGTTTACATAAATCAAAAGTTATTCACAATCATGGTAATTAACATGGAACATTAATTACCAAGATAAGATTGTCGTGTTGGTCATCGATTGTTGTAGCTCTACAAATAATTGACGACACGAGTATATAAAAGATAAAAAGATTACTTTTATATATTGAATAGACCTAACAAGTAAAACATTATGGAATTGTGTTTCGTGTCATTAATGTTTTTACTGTGTCTTGGATTCTAAGATATGAGACTTATATCTTTTCACTCAAGAAGTGCTTAATTTGATTATTGTCAAAAGCTATCAATGAGTGTAGTGATAAAAGCAATAGTTGGTTGAGCATGACTTGTGCTGGAAAAGATAGCTAGTCAAACGATTATCATTGCCCCTCTTAATTGAGTGATGATATTAGTGGGCCCCTTGATAAAGCAAAATTATAATGTGCACAATGTAACTTGAGTTAAGTTACATAGTTATAATTAGCTTAGAGAGATCAAGAAATGAATATAATACAAAGATGACACATTTCTACTTTGTATATATTCTTAATATCATGAGGCAAGGGACGGACACAAGTGGTGCACTTATATCACTAAATGGATCGTGTTTTGGTTCGGGTGGAACAAAGACATCTATGATAATTGAGTAACTATAATGTGTAGCTAGATACCGCTTATAGTTTGAGATATTAAGTGTTTAATATCTCTATCAATTTGGCTTAGATCCTCCTATAGGTCACACCACAAAACTGGGAAACAATAGACTTGATTTTAAGTTCATATGATGTGTCGGGTTTCATGTGAAAAATGGGACACATGTGGTGAATTAATTAAAATCAATGTGTCATGGGAATTGACATAATTAGAATCATAATAAATTCATATGAGGTAGATATATTACGGGGTGAAATAATTTAATATTACATATGATAATATATTATATAAGATGTGAATTTGCTAAAAAACCCAAAAGATCAAATTTTGTTGGAAATAAATCTAAAATATGACAAAGGCAAAATCGGGGTCACACACGGTGAACCGTTCAAGGTTTGGTCGACCGAGGTATCTTCGGATCGGTTAACCGAATGAGGAACGAGTAAACACAATTGATTGACCGAGATTGTCTAGAGTTCCTGGACAATTGGGTTCGGTTAACCGATTGGAAACGGTCAACCGAAAAGAGGTATTTTCGGTTAACCGAAGGTGACACGGTCATCCGTAGTCTATGTCCCAGGAGATATTCTGGTAGGACAACGGTAGACTGAGTAAAAGACGTAGTTCGTCCGAAATTTTCCAGAGAATTTTTCTCATGCGGATTCGCTCGACCGTCTAGCTCACGGTGCACCGAACACATATTAAAACCGAATGGTTTGGTTAACCGAGAAAAATTCTCGGTCAACCGAAATGTCGATTTCTGCCTGAATTATTAAGAGATTAATTAGATCATGGGTGGATTAATTCCAGATTTAATTAAAACGTTTTTTTAGGATGCTTATGTGGAAATTTGAGATTAATTTTAGGAGAGAATAAACAAGGGATCATGGCTAAAAAATTGCTCTTGATAAGGATGTTTTTGTAGCCTATAAAAGGGCACCTCCTCCTACTTGTTTCATACTAATGCAAAAAAAAATCTCTCATTAATCTATCCTCTAATCACCACGAAATTCTCTTAGTAATTTTGAGTTTAGGAGATAGAAATCTCAGGAGCTCAAAGAGGGGTTATTAGCTAGTTTCTACGCCTTATTAGATATTGATTGGCTAGTTCCTTTCTCTCTAATCTTGTTTAGAGTTTGGCGAACACTCTGAGGCAAATCCGTGGACGATTCAATGGGCAACGGGACTCCGGATCTTCAAAAAGGTTTTAGAGAACCTTTAGGTATGATTCTACCTTTGTGGTTTATTTTAATAAATGTAGGGTTGCATGTTATTAGAATAAACACAAAGTAATGTACATAGAAATTGTTGAAAATATGAAAACGATCTTGTATGTTGTATTAAAGTTTTAAAATATATACATACATAGGAACATGAAATCCGACACTAAGATGTTCTCCTGTAACTAGTATTTTTTTGTAATTTAGTTAACAAGTTCACTTGTATTAAAAACCTACAATTTATGCCATAATATAATCGCCTCAATTTTAGAATGAATGTCAATTGTTTATGTATGAATTAATTGCAAGTGTGTTGAATGATTGTGTATGCTTGTATGTTTGTGTTTGTGCATGTATGGTTGTATGTTTCTGTTTTTGCATGTATGCTTGTGTGCTTGTGCTTGTATGTACATGTGAATGAAAGTGTGAGCATTTGTGAACGAATTTGGTGCAGGTTGTATGTACACGAATACGATGACTAAATACAAGTTTGCATGATGCTATTTATTTATTTTTGTCGAGGTTTAGGAATAGACGTCGGTTGTTTGTATTAACCGACGTGTATTCCTCTGAAGAAAGGAATATACATCGGCTTTATGTATCATCCGACGTCTATTCTTTACGTCGTCTGTTAGTTCACCAACGTCCATACCTAAAGAATAGACGTCGGTCCAATAGAAAGGCTGACATCTATTCTTTAAGTATAGACGTCGGTCCAATAGAAAGGCTGACATCTATTCTTTAAGTATAGACGTCGGCTAATACATACAGCCGATGCCTATTCCTAAAGAATAGACATCGGTTAAAGCACGACCGACGTCTATGTATAGACGACGTACACATAGACGTCGGATCTGGGAGTGCTTATATCCAACGTATATACCATCGTACATCCGACGTATATTCCATTTTTCTGTAGTAGTGCTAGGTTCAGGTTAGACAAAACCGAAAAACAAGTTTATATTGTGATATGTGTACAAGATCATTACTTCAGTTCTTAATTTCGGTTTAGATGTTGATCAACCTAAAACTTGGATTTTTGTTTGAACTTTTAATGTCAAATGTTATGTTTGTTGTATTATTCTTAGGTTTGTGGATTAAGATTTAAATTTGTTGTTTAAACCTATGTCTTTAAGGTGGTATATAGTTGTATAGGTATTGAAGTATATTTGCCTTAAATGAATTCATTGGGAGTTGTATTATAACCTAAACATTTTTTTTATCAAACCCAAACCGACTTTTCTAGTTCAAGTTGATTCGGTACTAATTTTTTCACAGTTCGATTTGGTTCTTAATAAACCCAAAACCTACTAGGTCATGTTGGATTTGGTTATGCATCTGAACCAAAGACTCATGTGCACCCTTGCTTAATCGTATATACTTATAATAACCTATGAATCAACAATTTGGTTCCCGCCCGAATTTCCACCTGGGCGGGTAGATGGGGGGGCACTCCTGATTGGTTTCTATTTTTTTAATCTAAAAAAAATTAATTTATCCCCAAATGACGTGGAGGGGAGAGAATGTAAGGTTCTTGAGTTGTTTCTGGGTGCGGTTAAGGAAAATTTGGGGGGTTGGTTTGTGCTGACGTGGTAGAGAGAAAAGCTGATGTGACTGAGAGAAAACAGGGCGTCCGGGAAGTGCACGGGCGCTATTAATGATGGTCTAAAGGTGCAAAATTTCTTGTGATACATTATAATAACCTATGAATCATTGCCTCATGAAAGAATTCGTGGGGAGAAGTAATAGAGACGGTAGAGTTCCAATCCAGTTTGATGACCGTCTTGAGCCGATAGGCATGCTGTCTGATAACGGGAAAAGTTATCTGGGTAGCCTAGCGAGGGCAAAGGTTGACATTTGTTTGTCGAGTTGGGCCGATGTTGATGAGAAGTTGAAGGGCACAATAAGGGATGACGTGCAGGTAATGAGTTCATTATAAAATTCTTTAGTTATAGTCGAACTTTTGAGATATATAAAGTTGTTAAAATGTTATAGGCATATTTTGAGTTCCAATCCACTGACAAGTTGAAGAAAGAGTGGATGACATACATGTTCGCTCGTTGGAGGGACTTCAAAAAAAATTAACCAACAAGTACATATTCGGAGACTACTAGGATAGAAATCCATGTGATACCTATAACTTTATCACTCTGAATCAATGGGAGCAATTCAGAAAATCAAGAGATAGTCCGGAGTTTGAGGTAACTGAGTTTAATTTAGAATATGAACTTATTAAGTTATTGTTTTAAATGAGAATCTAATCAAATTATTTTTAGGTCATCCGAACAACAAACCAAAAGATTATATCTTCTAACAAGTATACGTATTGTATGTCTCGAGCGGGGTACCAAAAGTTAGAAGCACAAATGATGACTCAAAAAATTGCCCTGAAGAAACAAGAGGCAATAGACTCCAGTATGAGTTAGGAGCAAGCAAGCAACTTGTCTCCTCCTTCTCCCATAGCTCGTTGTGATTCTTGGAAGAGAGCAAGGGTAAACTCCAAAGGAGAGTACGTCACACACAAGTCACAAGTGATCGGCTCGAAGATAGTAAGTTGTATCACTTGCATACGTTATTAAATCACATTCAGTTGTTTTATATTTTTCAATTGTTGGTAACTTTTTTGTGAAACTTTAGGACTCTCTGAAGTTGAGAGAATCCCAAGGTGAATTTGCTTCTTATGGCCGGAATGACATTCTATGCAAAGCCTTGGGAAATGACGAACATCCTGGTCGTGTGTGGGGGGTAGGGAGTAGGGTTGGACTGCAACAATATTATGGAAAGACTCAACGATATACTTTGTCGACAGGTCATACCAAATCCCAGCAAGAGATCACATATTTGAAAAATACATTGCAACTTATTTTGGAGAGATTGGATCGTGATTTGCCTACTTCTCCTACCATCGTAGGACCGCTTCTTCCCATGTGACCACTCCTCTGGTGCAGCCAGAGTTCAACCCGGATCGACAATATGATTTCGTGGCTCGTTCTCGAGAATTGGCCCTCGTAGGCGGTCCCTCATTTGGAAAGTTTGAGGATGGGTCTTCATGTGCTCTTTTTGTCGAAGACCCTGATCGAAAATTGGTGGGATACGGTAAAGTTTATAACATCTCCAGACACCACTTCACAAAAGTGGAAGAGGGAGAAGTGAATGTTACAGTGGGGATGTGCTTAGATGTTGGTGCTCTAGTGCCAATTCCGGAAGAAGAGATTGTTACCCTCGGTGATGCTATTGGTGGGTTCGTGAGGTGGCCTAGTCATTTGGTAGAGTTAAATGACACACACAAGGTATACTTTAATTTTGAAAGACTGTAAATTTCAATTTTGTTAGTAATTGTATTTTTAACAGTTGTATATATATATATATGTAAGGTGTCAAGCCCCCGGAGCAAAGGTTCCAACAACCAACCTCCGATCAACATTAATTTTCTACCAAGTAGGTGCAAAATGTTGTATCAATTAATGGTAGGTAGGGAATCACAATCCTTAGCCACCTGGGATTTGGATGAGGAGGTTAAAGGGTTGCCTTCTGCTTTATACGTCGCTAAAGAGGATCTAATGCAGTTTTTAGTGATGGATTCATTGCGTATCGTGATTATCGACATGCAAGTGAAGTAAGTGTTTTTCTATGTATAAGATGAAATGTATTGCCTAATTTTATCGTAATTGTAATGGAATGTAATTTTTACTTTTATAGACACCTTTATGGCACCAGAAGGTCAGTCTCTCCCGACGATCAAATATTTGGATTTATCAGTCCATCTACCTATATATACGGGAATGACGATAAATCAGGTCAGCTTGGGAAATCTCATGAAAGAAGAAGACAAAATATGTTATTTGCTACCTTTTCATGAGCGGTAAATTAGTTAATTTAAAGTGGAATTTTATTTCATAATAAACTTCTAATTATATATATAAACAATGCTCATTGGATGCTTGTCATTGTATGCCCCGTGAATAATTCGGTATATTGGTTTGATCTGTTGGAGTCAAATAAACCAAAGGAATCCCTAAAGACACTTGTAAATATGTAAGTTCGTTTTAATCAACGTATTTGTAAACCGTGATTTTTTATTAGTATCATTGAATTCATGTTCAATAACTTCTACTACTTAGGACAATGAAGGTTTACAGAGCGTTACGTGGCAGAAAACCACAAAAATGGGAGTAACATGGCATGTAATGAGAGTAAGTTCTTTCTTCAATTTTTGTTAATTATGTTAAGTAATGGAACATATATTTAACGAATTTATTGTTTATGGTAGCGCAAGCAGACTGGAAATACATAATGCAGTTACTATGTGATGAGATACATGGAGGAAAACCTCCAATTTGCAAATGAAGATGTAGCCCTATCCGAGGTAATATAGATCGCTACTAAGTTGTATAATTATAGTTTCATTATATAGATATTAATATTTTTTACTTCTATTTTTGTAGGTTTTCCCAAAGAGTAGTGATCTGTACTCGCATCAGGAGCTCGATCATACTCGCGACCGATTGGCTCGTTATTTTATGACAAACATGTTAATGAACTAAGAGGTTCTAATATCACTACCTTTTTTGTAATTTATTTAACAAGTTTACTTGTATTACAAACATACAATGCTATGCTTTAATATAATAGCCTCATTTTTGGAATAAATGCCAAGTGTTTGTGAATGAATGTCAAGTATGTTGAATGATTTTGTTTGTGTATGTATGCTTTTATGTCTTTGTGAATGAATTTGGTGCAGGATGAATGCTTTTCTTGTGCAGTTTGAATGTGATTGAATGCAGGTCTATGATTGCTTTTTTTGGTCCAGGTTTGGGAATAGACGCCAGTTATTGTGGCATAGCCAACGTATTTGTGTTTGAGAAAAGGAATAAACATCGGTCGGTAGACAAGGCCGAAGTCTATTCCTAAACAATAGACGTCGATTGGTAGAGAACGCCGACGTCTATTCCTAAACAATTGACGTCGGCTTTACTTTACAGCCGACGTCTATTGTTTAGGAATAGACGTCGGCTTTTATGCGATCGATGTCTATGTATATACGATGTATACATAGACGTCAGATCTGGATAGCCTAATATCCGACATATATACCCCCGTATATCCGACGAATATTCCCTTTTCTACAGTAGTGAAAGAAAGTTGAATTTGCAATGGCTTTGGATTAATTTGTTGTTTTAATTGGTCATTTATTGTAATTTTTTGAATGTTTCTTTGTAGTTTTTTGAATGTTTCTGTTCTTCTGCTTTGATCTCAATATTTATTTACTTCACAGACATTTTCTCCCTGATAATTGTTTCTCTCAGCAATTCTTTTTTGTTTCCTTCGAAGATTTAATTACAACTACATGACCTTTCTCTTCTTCTGAATCGTATGTTTTTTGGTCGTTTGTTTTTTTTCATGATGCTTATCGCATAAAAAAGTGTACCTCCTCGGGTTTTTTTATGTTTTTTTCCTCCTTGCATACATCTCGTGTGCTCCCTTATTTTTGATCTTTTTTTCCTTTTTAGGTGTCTTCTTCGATCTGATAGTTCTCTCGTGGTCTACTTCAGATCTACTTCTTGGAAACCAAAACAACCAAGCATGATATTTTCTATTATTTTAATAGCTATGCCGACCTCCAGTTAGAGCTCTCAACATACTCTTTGTAGCAGTGCTTCTACATCTCATGTTATTTCCTCTAGTCCGCCTTTTCCCATACATGTGCGGCTGGACCGCACGAACTACATGCTATGGCAGTCTCAAATATTGCTTATTCTTCGTTGTAATGATCTATATGGGATTTTGGATGGGTCTACCCCTCCCCCTAACCCCTTACTTGATGAGGATCAAACCATCTTCGACACAGAGTTCTTAATGTTCTTGCTAGATTGGGACTGAAGTATGACTCCTTTATGGTCTCTAACACCACAAGATTTGATTCTCCTACCATTGAAGAACTACAAGCAATGTTGCTTAGACATGAAATGAGATTGGAATATAACATGGTCACCCCAAACGTCCCTACTAATGTTGCCACCCAGGCCCCTTCTCAAAACAACAATTGGGGTGGGTGGCCACAACAACAAAGGCAGAGGTTGTGGACGTGGGCGATGTTCAAACAATAATCCTCCCAACTGCCCTCCTGACAATCCACTGACTAATTCTGGTCTCCTCCGAGTCTAGTGTCAGATTTATACCAAAATTGGTCATACTGCTCTTCAGTTTTCTAAGCACTTTGATTAGTCTTATCAGGATCCATCTCTCACTGTTGTGATGTCAACTTCTTGTAACATGAAAGATGAGGCTTGATATCTTGACTCTGGTGCTACCGATCATCTCACCAATGACAACACCAATCTTCATAACTTCAGAGACTACACTTGCTCTGACTATATCAAAACAACTAATGGCACATGTTTACCTATCATGCTGATTGATTCATTTATTGTTTCTTCTTCTTCTCGGTTATTACGTACGCATGAAGTTTTCTATGTTCCCAGTGTAACTCGTAACCTACTTAGTGTTGCTACCTTTAGCACTTGTAGTAATGTGTATTTTGAATTCTATCCCCCTTGTTACTTGAATTGTATCTATTTTTGGGACACGTCCTTCTCGAGGGGCACCTTGAGCATGGTTTTTATCGACTCCATGTTTCTAGTTCTCTGCCTTCCAAACTTGCATTTCTTGGAGAAAGGACTTGCTCATATATGGCACCGTAGGCATGGTCATCCTTCCGCTAGAATTGTCCATACTATTCTTCATAATATTGATGTTCCTACTTTAGGAAATAATCTTTCAAGTACGTGTCATACTCGTTCCTCTATTAAGAACCATAAACTTTCGTTTGCTATAACTCATATTAAAACTACTGCTCCTTTAGAACTTTAGAACTAATTCATTCTGATGTTTGAGGACTGCTCCAATTCTTTTTAACGATGGATGTCAATTTTATGTTAGCCTTCTTGATGACTATAGCCATTATACTTGGCTTTTCTCGGTTGCTTACGAATCTGATGTTTTACCTACCATTCAAAAATTTAAATAACAAGTTGAAAATTTTCTTTTCCTGCAAAATTAAGGCTTCTCAAAGTGATTGGGGTGGTAAATTTTGGTCCTCTCTAAATTTCTGGAGTTAAGTGGCATTTCTCATAGAGTCTCCTGCCCTTAGACACATGAGTAGAATGATTCTATTGAACGAAAACACAGACATGTGGTAGATATTGGATTGTCTTTACTTTCTCATGCATTTCTTCCATTACACTTTTAGGATCATGCACTTACCATTGCTGCATTGTTAATTAATAAATTACCTTTCGTTGCTTCGCGCCCTTCTCCATTTGAAAGCTCTTCTAAAGTACTCTGGACTAGTATGTTTTAAAAGTCTTTGAGTGTTCCTATTTTGCTTGTCTAAGATTGTATAGTGCCAACAAATTACAACCACATTCTTGACAATGTGTTTTATTGAGGTATAGTACTATGCATAAAGGTACAAGTGTTATCTTGTTAACAGTAGAAGGATGTATGTGACTCGTAATGTTATATTTGATGAAACTCATTTTCCATATGAGAAGGCTCAAACAATTGTAGTAGTTCTTGGCCTTTTGGCCTTAATTTGTGTTTTAATGATTTAACTAACAGAATCTTAATCAGAATCAACTTTAGTGAAGTACACATCATGCATAGAATATACATTGTATTGTGTTAATATCTTCAGGTGATCAAGACTTAAGGAAAAATGGAATGAAATCAAGACATATAATCAAGTTAATTGAAGACATTCAAATTAGTTTCATTGTATAAGTCACATACAAATTTTCAGATCAATTAAACTTCAATAGATCACACAAACCTAAGTAGGAAAATCACTCAAACTTAACCTTTGTCAGTCTGTGCAGAAAGGTCGACCAAAATGACTTTTTTGTTTCTACCAGTTAACGGTTTGTCCTTTAGTGGTTTTACCTAGCTCCACTGGTCGACCCATTTGACCTTTTCGGTTGACCGTTGAACTGTATTTTCATATGACCGTTATTCATGTCGTTTTATACACTGACCGTATTCGTATATTTTTACCTATTCCCCAAAATACATTTGGCCACTGGTCAAATGATGCCTTAATGGCGGTCGACCGGATGTAGACAATTTTGTGCACCAAAAGTGTTTGCTATTTTTGGTCGAAATCTTTTTCTTGTGTTCGACCAATTAACCTTTGACCTTGCCAAAATCCTCTTAACGGTTGACCACCCGCAAATTTAGTTCGACCGATAACTTAAGTTATAGTGGCTAGGTTTGATTGTAATTTAAGTTTCAAATGTTGCCTTAATTTCATGGAAACGGTCGACGTTAATCTCGAGTTGGTCGACCAATTTAGGATGGATTTGCAGAACTTAGATTTCCATTTTGTGTTTCTTGCACAAACATCAAACAAATCTTCCCCAATGGCTATAAATATTTAGAAGCTTATAAATAGAGGTTTAAACACCATATTTACACAACTCTCAAACTTCTAAATGACTCCTACATTAAAGAGAATCCTGCCACAATATTCTACACACTCCAAGCCTCAACTTTCACACTTTAGATCCGATTCCAATCATACTCAAAGTGTACGCAAGTTAAAGAGTTTTTGAATTCATTCATTCCAATTGTTGTCAAAGAAGTAAATGTTTTGGTGAAAGTCCGAAGCAAATTTGTAAAGGTTTCGATGAAAGCCCAAAGCATCATTCTTGGCTTGCCAGAAGAAGAAACCAAGCTCGGCGAAGGTGTTCAGGAGCTTGTTATGTAAAAAACGTTCTCTCCAGGCCCAGAATGGGGAGTGGATATTGATGACGTAGGCGGAGCTCGTGGAATTGAGTGGAACTTGCAAGAGAGGAAATAGGACCCAAGTGGGGTGCCCAACCTCTATAAAAACTATTGTCTTTGTGTGGTTTCGTTTCTCTACTTGTCTCATTTTATTGTTTAAATTCGATTGCGTCATTGATTAAATCAAGTAGATAATTAAGTGAATTAATTAGGGTCATGATGATCCTACAGTAGTAGTATTTATACATCTGCTACACATGTCTTACATACTTTTGACATTGTCTCTTATGTTGCCCCTACACCTTCTTTGGTACCTAATCCCCTTCCTCCTCAACACCATTAGACTCACCCAATCAACCCCCTCCTCCATCTATTCTCTAACCTTCTCCTGATCCACTGCCTATCCCATGACCACACGAAATAAAGACAATACCATAAAGACCAAGACATTTCTATTCCATTAAACATTCTCCACCACCAAACATCCACTCACCCTTTCTTTAACTACACGACACTAAGTCCACTTGTTTCTCTCAGGCATGTAAGGGTGGTAACTGGAGAAAAGCAATGGATGATGAGTTAAATTCCTTAATTCTGAATAAAACTTGGTCTCTTGTTCCTAAATTTACTCCCACATTTTTCATTGGTTGTAAATGGGTGTTTTGGTTAAAAAGGAACCCTGATGGCTCCATTCATCACTACAAGGCCAGGCTTGTAGCGATAGAGCTTCATTGAGAAGGTATAGTCCTGTTGATACCTTTAGTCCTGTTGTCTCCAAAGCGTGGATTATCAAGCAACTTAATGTTAATAATTCATTCTTAAATGGTGACTTGCATGAGCATGTTTATATGTCCCAAACACCTGGCTTTATTGATCCCAACAATCCTAACCTTGTATGTCATCTTCGTAAAGCCATCTATGGTCTCAAATACGCCCCCCAAGCTTGGTTTACTAAGCTTGCTGATAAGTTACTCTCACTTAGTTTTTCCTTTACTGTTAAACGTTTTAATTAAACCGCAAGTGCACGGCCGCGTTGAAGCGGTGGCAAATACGGGTCGTCCTCAGGGAGGTGAGCAGTCTCTCGTTTGCACGAAATCAAGTGGCGAAAAAAATGGAGAAGAGAGTTGATTATACTACTCTACGCTACGCTACACTACGAAATACGAAATGTGAAAGAAAGCATCAAATGATTAACTAAAACTTAACTAAGAATGAAAGAAGAGTGCTGGAATACAGAAGTGGAAAAACCCCTAAGGGGTGGAGTGAGTGCACACATGCAAAGAGGTAGGTGTTGAACGCATTCTTTAAGCACAAATGAAGGTGGTGTTATCATGCATAGGAAGTGTCTAAATGTTATGGCAAAACCTATCAATCTATTCACCAACCTAGTTGATTAACATTTACATATACAAGTTGTTTATTTCAGAACCTAAACAAGCATGAGAGGTGTCTAATGATTTTGGCAAAACTCATCAACTTATAAATTCTATCCTAAACAAGCAAGCATGCATTAATGTTTTATCAACACATTGGAAATAAAGCATTCATTCCATTCTCATTTGCATGTATGTACATCTACTCCACCCCCCCCCCAAAGGGGATGGAACTACTCACTACACATTACACTAATTATTAAACAAAGCAAGGAAAGCATATTAACTAAGCTACTAAAACTAATGAAATTAAATTAAATGCAAAATAAGACAAGTCACCCAAGGATCATGGCAAGCAGATATATCGATATTAAATGCAGCACACTAACATGACCCTAGCAGTGCATACAAAAGAAAACAAAAAATCAAAAGAAAAGACTCGACTCGACTATGTACACACGTAAAGCACCCCCCCACACCTACTTCATGCATTGTCCTCAATGAATGTGAACAAGATACTACATGGATTTATGCATGAAAAAGAATAGATCTCACCAACGTGAAGTACAACGGGAAGTTCATGGTCATGTTGATGGACACAAACCCGAATTCCCTCAAAACCTGTGAGATACTGAAGAAGGGAGACAAATACGTGAAGAAATGGGGCCCAAGTACACAAGGGTTAGGGCCCACAACAATCAATACTTGCTCATGGAGTCTTTTATTACACACTTCTTTTTTTAATATAATTATGTACAAACATAAGTTCTCATCTTCATTTGTCAAAAGACATCAAATGGGAATCACAAAAGTGGGTCAACACATTGGAAATAAAGCATTCATTCCATTCTCATTTGCATGTATGTACATCTACTCCACCCCCCAAAGGGGATGGAACTACTCACTACACATTACACTAATTATTATACAAAGCAAGGAAAACATATTAACTAAGCTACTAAAACTAATGAAATTAAATTAAACAAAGTAAAGCAAGAAACATGAAACAAACAACATAATAACGAAACTTTTATTAAAGTGACTCACATTTCAAGTAGCATCCTCCTACTTTAGTGTGTGCTTCAAGGCCTCACTTCAGTAGGAAGAATAGCCACCCAAAATATGAAGTGCTTACATTAGAAGGTGAGGAGTTCCATTTATAGCCATAGAAAAAGGAACTCCGGGAAAATCCCCCGATGTGGGACTAAGCAGATACCAAAAATAGCCTAAACATCCTCTAATACATGTGCTGGAGAAAGTTGAGCGGATCCAGAGTGATCTGGACCACCAATTGGCGGTCCATAAAGTTTGGATCGGGTTGGAATTTGTTGTGGACTTTTCTTGCTGGTATTGTTTGTCTTTGATGCGGTTACTTGACTTGTTGGAGCTCCGACCCGAATAGAATTGCCAAAATACTCCCCATGATGGTGTGGAGTTTTCTGTTTTGCTCTTTGGTCCTTTGGTCTTACATTCAAGTCCTTCTCCCTTGCATCTTAGTCCCCAGATCTCACAATTTAGTCCTTTTCCCAGCTTTTGGGTCATTTTACGCTTCATCTCTTCAAACCTATTTATTCCTGAAAACTAAACATAAAACTCGTTACATAGCATTATTTAGGTGAAAGATAATGGATATAAGATACAAATATAATCATGACATGATGTCAATCATCTACCAAATCAAATACTTCTTGTTTGTTCTGTAGCAGAAACCTCACAGAATTTTATTTTGGTATATGTGGATGATATCTTCATTACAAAAAGTTCTAATCTCTTATGAATTAGGTTATCTAAACTTAACTTTCATTTCTCCTTAAAAGATTTAGGCACTCAATAATACTTTTTTGGTCTAGAAGCATCATTTCATCATACTAGACTTTCCTTGCCAACGCAAATACATTCAAGATTTCTTAATCAAAACAAACATGCATCATGCCAAATCCATTTCATCTTCTGCACGCACTTCCACAAAATTATCTAAATTCAGTGGGTCTCTCATGATTGATCCCTTATTATATAAAAGCACTATAGGTTCTCTTCAGCATTTAACTCTAGCTAGACTTGGAATAACTTTCTTTGCAAATAAAGTCAGTTCATGCACCTATTGAGGAACATTGGACTACAGTAAAATGAATTTTACGATATCTCAAACAAATTATTGACTTTGGACTGCATGATTAGTAGCATATCATACATTACATTCATGTTATATATCCTTTGTTTTAACCTAATTCTGTGCTACTCGAGTTTATTTTTGTAGTGTTTCGGGTATTATGCAATAAAGAAGAGAAAGGAAGAGAAAAAGACTGAAATCTAAGAAAAATTACTCAAATGAAGTAAAGTGGACATGTTTGTCATGCACAATGACCCATCTGTAAATCAGGAAGGACCTAGATATAATCCAGAGGAACATGAATGCACGAAAAACTTTTCAGACGCAAAAATACTTTAATACCATGACACTTCAGCAATATCGATCCAATAGATGTTGGCTTTTTGGCCTTAATCTATGTTTTGACGATTTAATTAACCTAATCTTAATTATGATCATGTAGAGTAGCACACATGTTGCATTGCACATATATTGCTTTGTGCTAACCTCTACAAGTGATCAAAACTCAAGGAAGAAAGGAAAATCAAGTCAAAACATGTAATCAAGCTCTTTTGAAGACATGTATTTTGTATTTTCTTTTGAGTCTTAGGAACTTGTGTAAATTGAGCATACTTGAGCTAAAATAACTTAAATACACACTAGGTTCCTTATAGAAGACACACACGAAATTTCACATAATTTGGACTTCAATAGATCACCCAAATTTAGACCGGGAAACACTAAACCTGAACTCTAACAGTCTGCCCACATTCGGTCGACCGTAACAGACCGTTCGGTCGACCGAGTGATCAATTACCATGTTTGTGTTTTCACTGCCTGATTTCGGTCAACCGTATATGCCCTTTCGGTCGACCGTATGAACTTATTTTCTGACCGTTTATTTTGTCGTATTATACCAACGGTCGTATTCGTATTAACCAAAAATACCCCAAATACATTTCACGTATCGGTCGACCGAGGACCTTGTTCGGTCGACCGAATATCTGTCTCTTGACAAACCCGAACCTCCTAGACACAATCGGTCGACCGCTAGACCTTAGCTCGGTCGACCGAATTGATCATTGTTTGTCAACCCCAAAGTGTCTGGTGCAAATCGGTCGACCGAACCCTTTTCGGAGTTCGACCGTTCACTTAAGTGTATCTAAGTCATAGCGTTGGGCGGTCGACCGTTACCTAACCGGTCGACCGAACTGAGTTCAAAACTGCCAAATGGTCGATCATTCAGACCGATCCGGTCGACCGAATTAACTCAGTATTGGGTCCTGAGAGTTTCTATTTTGTGTATCCTACACCAACACTCACCCAATCAACCCCAACGGATCTATTCTCTCTAATGCCTATATAAAGAGTTGTAAAACACATTTTAACACAACTCTCCCACTACATACTTGTCCAAAACATTAGAGAGAATCCCAAACACTCGAAGCCTCCAATTTCCACACTTAAGATCAATTCCACATCATAATCTAAGTGTGCTCAAGTTAGAGAGTGTATTCCACTCAAGTTTTAGTTTGTGAAGAAGCAAGGACTTCGGTGAAAGCCCGAAGTGTTCCTCTCGGATTGTGAGAGAAGAAAGTCAAGCAAGCGAGGGTGTTCGCGGTGCTTGTTTTGTAAAAGGCGTTCTCTCCCGGCCCGGAACGGGGAGTGGATAGTGAAGTCTTGAGCGGAGCTCGAAGTGTCGAGCGGAACTTGCAAGAGAGGATGTAGGTGGTGGCCGAAGCTCTGTAAAACCCCCGTGTCAATTGTGGTTTGCATTATCTTCCTTTTACTTGCTTGTTTAGTTTAAATGCCGCTGCATATCTTTGATAGATCAAACAAGTAGGTAATTAGCGTAAAATTGTGATTAGTATTGTGGACCCATAACCCACATGATCCAACATTCGGTATCAGAGCCTTGTTTGCTAATTCTCAGACTTAATCGTATTTTTAGCATGGCCTCTACTTCATCTAATCACATAGAAGGATTATGCACAACTCGACTTTCTTTGCTAAATAGGTCAAATTATGATTATTGGAAGAATAGGATGAAGATTTTCCTAATTTCTAATGACCTTAAGTATTGGATGTTTCTTCAAAATCCATACACACCCCCAAATGAAGATGAATTAGATTCACTTACAAGACCCAAAATGAAAGAAATCGAAATGAATTCGAAAATTATGAAGATCTTGTATTGTGGCCTTAATGAGGTTAAATATAATAGGATTAGGGTTGTGTAAGTGCATATGAAATATGGCATAGATTGCAAATGCATCATGAGGGGGATAGCAAAACTAAAGAAACCCGCATTAGTCTCCTCGTTCATAAATATGAAATTTTTTCTATGCAAATCGGTGAAAACATAAGCGAAATGAACACTCGCTTCAGCGATATCACTAACTCTCTTTTGGTTCTTGGAAGAAGATTAAATGAAGGAGAGATAACAAGGAAATTTCTCCGGTCGCTAAGTCACGATTGGGAAGATAAGGTGGTCACAATTGAAGCGCACGACTTTTCCCAACTCAAGATGGAGGAGTTAATTGGAAATCTCATGGCTTATGAGCTCCAAATTAACCATCGAAAGGAGAAGGAAGCCTCCAAGAACAAACCGACCTTGGGATTACATGCAAATATTGACCAACCAAGAAGGAGTGTAGAAGATGAGGACATTAAAGTCCTAGCCAAAGACTTCTTCAAATACCTCAAGAAGGATAAAGAAAAGAATGAAAGAAGAGGTAGAAGAAGTGAAAAGATAGAAAAAAGAAGGAGAAGGAAGAGAGTGAGAATGAGAGGAGAGAAGGGGAGAAGAAAAAGGAGAGAAGGGAGAGGAGAAGAGAAAAGGAGAAGAGAAAGGAAGGAGGAAACACACAAGGCTACATGGGATGACTCTTCATCACCATCATCATCGTCGTCTTCCTTGCAAAGTAGAAGAGAGGTGGCTCACTCATGCTTCATTGCTATTGAAGATCAAAGTGAGGTAGAATCTAACTCTTGTTCTAATAATTCATGCTCAACTAAGTCATATTATAGTGATAGCTCAAACTCTAGTGCAAATAATGAAAATTATACACATGATGAGCTTCAAAATGCATTCCATGACTTAGTTAAACAATATGAGATCATTTGTGAAAAGAATAAAAGTGCTAGAAAGCTAATCAAGGATCTCCAAAGCCAAATTGAAACATGCATGAATGAGAAAAATGAGGTGGTTGCTAGACTTGAAAATAATGCATCAAATCTTGAAAAATTAAAAGCAACACCTATAGATTGTGAACAACTAGATCTTCAAGCTTGCAATGTGCAATTAAGAAAAGATTTAGAAAGGTTCACACATGGAACTAAGATGCTTAACATGCTATTAGGAAGTCAAAGACAATCTTTGCAAAAACATGGTTTACGATTTAATGCTAAATTGAAAAACCATGCATCTTATACAACTTTAAATGAAAAGCACTTAGTTGTAAAGCATACTTCCTCAAATGTGTGGTCTCCTAAAACCAACATGGTTTGGATTCCCAAAGCTAATATTCAAGGACCCAAAGTTGTTTGGGTACCTAAATCTACACTTGTAGGTGCTTGAGGAAGAAATCGGTGGTGATCGGGCGAGCTTTAGAGTCAAATTGAAAGCCGGGTGCATCACCGAATGAAGGGTAGAACCAATTCAAGCTTCAAGTTGGTATATTTTCATATCCTCCAAATGTTTCGATAAAATTGGTTCTAGTCTAGGATACATGCTCAATTGACATATCATTTACCCATTCATTGCAAATCCTAAATGTTTGAATAACATCCATAGTTTTAGAGTCAAATTTTCTAAATGGACGTAAAAAGGGGAAATGAAAACATCACATGCTAAATTGTAGTATTTGCTTGATGTTAATAGGGGAGAATTAAGAATTGAACTTAATTGAAAAATCATATTCATATCGATAGGGGGAGATTATTGAATATCATTTTCTTAGAGTAATGAAGTGCAAAATTTAGGGGGGAGCAACTTCATTACAAGACATCCACATTGAACTTAAATCGTATAAAAAAAATTAAATATCATTTTTTGATGGATGTCAAAGGGGGAGAGATAATTAAGGGGGTAAAACTTGGAATTTGAGTTAAATTGAACAAAAGTTATGCACATCCATAGGAGGAGCATTTATATGCATAGATTACTTATAAAAATAACATGTATTAAGATTTAGTTAAGATATAGGTTGCCATCATCAAAAAGGGGGAGATTGTTGGTTTTTTGGCCTTAATCTATGTTTTGATAATTTAATTAACATAATCTTAATTATGATCATGTAGAGTAGCACACATGTTACATTGCACATATATTGCTTTGTGCTAACCTCTACAGGTGATCAAAACTCAAGGAAGAAAGGACAATCAAGTCAAGACATGTAATCAAGCTCTTTTGAAGACATGTATTTTGTATTTTCTTTGAGTCTTAGGAACTTGTGTAAATTGAGCATACTTGAGCTAAAATCAACTTAAACACACACTAGGTTCCTTTAGAAGTCACACACCAAATTTCACATAATTTGGACTTCAATAGATCACCCAAACTTAGACCGGAAAACACTAAACCTGAACCCTAACAGTCTGCCCACATTCGTCGACCTTAACAGACCGTTCGGTCGACCGAGTGATAAATTACCCTGTTTGTGTTTTCACTGCCCAGTTTCGGTCGACCGTATGATCTTATTTTTCCGACCATTTATATTGTCGTATTATACCAAAAGGTCGTATTCGTATTAACCAAAAATACCCCAAATACATTTCACGTAACGGTCGACCGAGGACCTTGTTCGGTCGACCGAATATCTGTCTCTTGACAAACCCGAACCTCCTGGACACAATCAGTCGACCGCTAGACCTTAGCTCGGTCGACCGAATTGATCATTGTTTGTCAACCACAAAGTGCCTGGTGCAAATCGGTCGACCGAACCTTTTTCGGAGTTCGACCGTTCACTTAAGTGTACCTAAGTCATAGCGTTGGGCGGTCGACCGTTACCTAACCGGTCGACCGAACTGAGTTCAAAACTGCCAAACGGTCGACCGTTCAGCCCGATCCGGTCGACCGAATTAACTCAGTATTGGGTCCTGCGAGTTTCTGTTTTGTGTATCCTACACCAACACTCACCCAATCAACCCCAACGGATCTATTCTCTCTAATGCCTATATAAAGAGTTGTAAAACACATTTTAACACAACTCTCCCACTACATACTTGTCCAAACCATTACAGAGAATCCCAAACACTCGAAGCCTCTAATTTCCACACTTAAGATCAATTCCACATCATAAGCTAAGTGTGCTTAAGTTAGAGAGTGTATTCCACTCAAGTTTTCGTTTGTGAAGAAGCAAGGACTTCAGTGAAAGCCCGAAGTGTTCCTCTCGGATTGTGAGAGAAGAAAGTCAAGCAAGCGAGGGTGTTCGCGGTGCTTGTTTTGTAAAAGGCGTTCTCTCCCGGCCCGGAACGGGGAGTGGATAGTGAAGTCTTGAGCGGAGCTCGAAGTGTCGAGCGGAACTTGCAAGAGAGGATGTAGGTGGTGGCCGAAGCTCTGTAAAACCCCCGTGTCAATTGTGGTTTGCATTATCTTCCTTTTACTTGCTTGTTTAGTTTAAATGCCGCTGCATATCTTTGATAGATCAAATAAGTAGGTAATTAGCGTAAATTTGTTAGTAGTTTTGTGGACCCGTAACCCACACGATCCAACAATAGAAACAGGCAAAAAAAGTTACATCAATATATGACAATCATGACACTTCAAACTAAGTAGAGAGTACAAATATTTGAAGAACACTCCTACGAATCTTTGACACCATGTGATTTTGACACAAAGTTATATTCTATTTTCTGGACAATGTGGAACAAGCTGGTTGTAAAAATTTACAGGTCCCCTTATTTTCTGGTGATAGATTTTCTCGTATACCAAGTTCTACCAGATCAAGTCTTTATTTATAACCATCTTTAGTATTACAAGGTATGTTCAGAAGAGTTTCCCGTAAACTATCACAAACATTTTTTTCTACATGCATGACATCAATACCATGTCTAACTTCTAAAGTTTCCCAGTAAGCTTACCAAATTCACATTTAATGTTCTTCACACATTCATATACTTGGTTGGCACTGATTACATTAAGTGTTTCATTATATTCTTGTTTTCCATTCAATGTTTTCTTTAATCTATGGTACGTATGATTTATAGGAAGAATCTCTGATGACCAAGATACATCGTCTTACACATCTATGTCATTTCCCAGTTGTTTTGAAACCGACACTACCCCAGAAAAGCCCATATACATCGGATATACAAGGGTATAGATGTCAGATGTCGATGGTCCAAGTGTCCGACGTATATTTCCTTCTTCTTCTCCCTTCATTCTCACTAAGCAACCATCTCTCTCTCCCTCAGTTTCTTAGTGATCGGAGGCGGAAGGCATGACCGTGGCAAGCTTGGAGGCCGGTGGAGGCGCAGGTGTGAGGTGCACGGGACGAGCATTCGAGGTTGTGGACCGGAGGTGAGGGTGTGTGATCTCCGACGCGCGTTGGCAACTACGAGAGAAAGGTATGCCGGTTCTTAGTGTGTTTTGTTGTTGCTCACCCTCGTGGGAGGGTTTTGTTGGTCGGTCGGGGGAGGACGGGGATCTCTCCAGCGACGTGGTTGCGTAAATCCTCGGCTGACGCGAGGTTGAAGACGACCAACGGTCGAGCGGGTTCCTTCGGGCGGTCGACCGATGTAGTGTATTTACCCGACTTTAACCTTCACCGGTCAAACGATGCCTTGTGGCGGTCGACCGGTAGTGCATTTTGCTTGTGAGTTGGGATTGCCTGTTGTGTTTTGAACGACCGGTTCCTTGTGGTCGTTCGACCAGAACTTAAGTGTAATGGATTATTATGCATGATTGTTCGACCGTTGTTATGATTGTGTTCGACCGTTATATGACTTAGAGCTGCTAGATGCCCTAGTAGTTTTCGGTCGACCGGGACCCTTGAGTCCGTCGACCGATAGTTTGAATTGATGTTGACCAGACTCCGGATTTTGACCTCGTATCGGTCGACCGGTTTTAGATCTCTGTTCGACCGTTGGGACTTATGTTTTGCGCGGAGAGCTCGACCGTTGCACACTTTCGGTCGACCGATTCCCTTGCGGATGCGGTCGACCGGGTTGTCTCTTCCGGTCGACCGTTTTTGCACAGGACTGAATTCCTGGTCCCTTTTTGAATGTCAACTCTGTCAACGGAAACCCGTGTCCTCGCATTGTGCGTGAGCCTGGAGGTGACGGTGGGTGCGTATGCGTGCCTGCCCAGGGACCATCGTGTGGATGAGTGTGGGTGTTCGGGACATGTCACCTCTATGTATGGATCGTGACTTGATGTGATGGATTGATTGGACTCATTGTAGAGTAGCAGGCCTGAGGGATCGTGGATCCCAATGTATGATGTTGTGCGAGCACGCAACTGTCGTTGGGTGAGGTGACTACCGGCCTGGATGGCTACGGAGGTCGCTGCCCTGCTTTTATAGCGGCGTGGTTGGTGTTTGCGGCTCGTGGAGCCTGATGACCTGGCAGACTTTGGTCTGGACCCGTCCGATGTTATGTCGGACGTATTGATGGACCACCAATGTTGTTCTGGTGATGCCGTTGATGTTGTTCCGGCGATGTTGATTGATGGGCTGATGTTGTTCCGGCTATGTTCTTCAGATGGGCACCTATTGAGATGATGATTGATGGACCAACCGAGCGACGGCTCCGTTGCGGTGGTTTCGACCACGAAGTTACAAATCTATTTCTTATGGTGCGGACTTGGCGGATGCTCCTTGCCGAACCCCATGATTAGTGTAGCCGCGTGTGGGGAGTGTCACGTCATGTTCCGTTAGACCGTATGTGCCTACGGTAGGTCTCCTTGGGAGACCCGATAATGATTGTCGGACTGATGTCCTGTGTTACCCTTCGGGGGAACAATTTTCCTTACTGTTGATGACATGACATGCTACTAGTATGATAGGTTCATTTGTACTACTGCATGCATATAGGTGAGCTTGGCATACGGGGTTTCCTTATTGAAACTCAGGCATTGTTGTTATATCTTTTTCAGGACCGTAGTAGGTTCTGACGGGTGGATACTGAGGATGGAGGAGTGTTGGGATCGGATCCTCTTTCTGTATTTTTCTAAGTAGTATGACTACTTGTATTTTCCCTTCCTGTACTTTGATGTAGTCGTACCTTTTGACAACTCTGATGTAATAGGGTGCACCATTTGGATATTTCATGAGTAACATTCCCGTCTTCGATGATTTGTCTCTTGTGATCTTTTATCTTAAATTTTATAATTCTCCGTTGTTTCGGGATGTTACAGTCTTGGTGTCTAAAACTCATGTCTCATATTTATAAGGTTTCAAGTTCTACTAGTGGTTTAGGATAGTTGGTGAGATTTGGACCAATGATAGATAGGATGTGACTTAAGCTCGTGCAGAAATCTGCGTAGATTCGGTTGACTGTTTAGAGAAGGAGGTCCAAAAATAAGAGTTGTCTTGGTCAAAATAAATCTTTCGGTTGACCAAACAAATGTGAGATAATTGATCACCAACTTCTAGTAACTTTTATAGAATATCGACCAAATAAATTTCAGTTGATCGAATTATGTTTGGTTAGTCGATCCAAAGTTTTAATGAGGATTTCAGTGTCTATGTCAAAACGATTTTGGTTGTCCGGATTAACAAATTTGTCTTCAATGCTAACGCTTGGAAATCAAATATCAATTGAGAGCAACGACTCTATTGGCATATGGAAAGAGTAGTTGTTTGCTAGAGGATAAAAGATCAATAGTTGACTAAAAGGAGATCGGTCGTTCGAAATGGACAGAGTAATTTGGCTCCAAGACGAAAAGGACAAATGTTTTTGTTGGAGTGAAAATCCAAAAACTGCTCCAAGGGGATTCAGTCATCTGATAGGCAATCAAACGTCCGATTGGAGAATTCCAGTAAAGATTCTAACGGCTACTGAGATGGTAGTCGTCGGTTAGGGTGATGATCGTCTGATCTGGCCCGAGAAAGAATCTTAATGTTTAAGTTTAGATTTAATCCCGTGGACTCAATAAATAGAAAAATACAAGTGTTGTTCCAATGTTTTGTTACAATCTTGAGTCTTTGTCTCAATGATACTACACTTAATAATCTTGATCAATATATTAAGATAATTTGCACAATATAAGTATATTTGCACAATATAAATATCTTTGCCTATTGATGGATGACTTTTTGCATGTGTTTGATCGTTTTATATTAACCGTAAGTGCACGGCCGCGTTGAAGCGGTGGCAAATACGGGTCGTCCACTGGGAGGTGTGTCGACGATTGGTTTGTTCGAAGGCGAGAGGTAAAAAGAAGGAGAGAAAGGTTGGTTACACTAAACTACACTAAGATGCAAAAAGGAAATGAAGATAAGCAATAAAACTAAGCCCCATAGGGGGTAGAGAAATAATGTGAACATAAAGAAGTGTGTGTGTGTGTGTTCATTAAGCTCCTCACAACATGTAGTGCATGAAATCATAAAACTACATCCAACTTTGCCTCCACATGAATTAAGATAAGACTACATCATTAAAACATACAAGACAATAATTGGAATGAAGCTACATGAACTCAAGTATAAAGACTATACCCTACTATGCCTCCACATGAATTAAGATTTCACTACATCATTAAAACATACAAGACATTAGCTAAGGTAAAGGCAACAAGAGCACATACACTACAAATTATGTTTCCAATATTAACTTCATCCAAATCCTAACCTTATCATTCCCCATAAAATAGGTCCACTAATCAAAGCATAAGCTAAGCTTCATTCAAGAGCATTAGCATATCAATGATAAGAGTGAAAACCCATTAGATGGTTATGGAAATCATATAAAGCTCAAGGGATAAAGATAACACACACTTAATACACTACATGATTATATCACATATTTCTCCACCCCCCAAATGAAGATGGAACTACTCACTACTCATTACACTAACTATATTAACAAATGAAAGCATAATACTGAAATGAAGGTTAACTAAGAAGGCAAGAAGTATTAAAGAAACATAAAAGGAAAGGAAAGACTAAACAAACATGCACAAATTAAAAGACAAGATTAAAAGAAACTAGAAGAATTATTTTATTAACAAATGACTCACATTGAAGGTAGCATTCTTCTCCACCTTGAGTTTTTGCTTCAAGGCTCACTCCTTAGTAGAGAGAATGCCACCAAGCAATGGGTAATTACAATGGAAGGTGAAGAGTTCTATTTATAAGCATGGAAAAAGCTAATCGGGGACAATCCCCCGATGTGGGACTAAACCAATACCAAAAATAGCCTAAACGAACATTAATACAAGTCCAGGAGAAATTTGGGCGGATCCTGAGTAATATGGACCGCCAATTAGCGGTCCAAGACCGCCAATTGGCGGTCCAAACTCTTCGGATCGCGTTGGAATTTGTTATGGCCTTTTCTTTCTGGTATTGTTGGTCTTTGATGCGGTTACGTGACTTGTTGGAGCTCTGACCCGAATGGAATTGGTAAAATACTCCCCATGATGGTGTGGAGTATTCTGTTTTGCTCTTAGGTCCTTTGGTCTTACGATCAGGTCCTTCTCTATTGCATCTCAGTCCCTAGGTCTCACAATTAAGTCCTTTTTTCCTGCTTTTGGGTACTTTCATGGCTCTTCTCTTCAAACCTATTTATTCCTGAAAACTAAACATAAAACTCGTAACATAGCATTGTTTAGGTGAAAGATAATGGATATAAGATACAAATATAAACATGAAATGATGCCAATCAGCATGCATGTTGTTAGCATATGAAAAAATATCCTAAAAGCCTGTGTTTTTTCCCCAAATCAGGTAACTACTTGTTTGTGGTTCCGATAATCCACACAGAATCGTTATGGGGATCTTTATTTACCATTTCTACAGAGGTTCACCAGGTCGTAACTTTGCTAAAAACATACAAGATACAAAATTTTATCTTTTTCGAAGACTACCACGGCAATAACTGAGTTATATGCATACACGTGTATGTTATTTCATTAGTATATTATTTCATTTTTAAATTACATCTTCGGCCTATATTTTGGATTCCATCTCGATCGTTGTAAGTTTTGTTCCTTGTTTAGTAATTTGTAATTTGTGTTTTGTGATTGTTATTGGGTACACTTGTAAAGATTGTTAGGGCACGTTTATTTGAAGTTTTTAATTAGTAATTCTTGGTCTAGAACTATTTATTTTGCTTTCTTTTTGTGACATTGTTTTTCTTTCATGTATTCATACACAGTCGTCCCCAAAGACAACTATTGCCCGATCGACCTTTGAGGAGCACCAATGCCCAAACTGTGGGTCTCATGTGTCATTCTTCTGGATAGCATGCCTCACACTCCGTGGATACTCCTTTATTCAGCAACACACTAGCCCTAACTGTTCTCCATCATCATGACTATTACCAAACAACATCTCTAACTCATCCACAAAGCGCAAGTGGTCATCCAGGATTTCTCAAGACCAATGTGTGCCTGCAACAACAAAGGGAATATAGCATAAACAATCTATAGGAAAAAATAGGACCAATATAGAAGGATACCACAACGACTTCCTTCCACCAGGCATCGTAAAAGTAGACACTCCCATGTCCGTTGTCCTAGCCTTTGTCGATCTGCGATTGTATCAATTTCCAAGAATTTTCAAGGAATTAGGTATGTGGTCAACTATGAGGTCAAAGTCAGAGTTTGGGAAATTTTGGGGTTGGGTGTTGATGGGTTGAGAATGAGTCCAATACTAGGGTGAAAATGATGTATAAGAATTGTCTCCCCACGAATACATCCCTCTCGGGTTGTACGCGGATACGTAATAGTCATATTAAGCATTTTAGGAAAATGTATGCTCATACTCAAGCTCTAGGGAACATAAGGACATTCTCCGATAACATGATCACTCAACCCACAACAGTCACAAGGTGTACTCATGTCATCTACCACATGCATGAAAGAGGTCAAAGGTCCTTGTATTATCTCAGTTTGTTGACCAACATTTGATCTGACATAACTAGATGATGGTTTAACAATCGGTGTCTCTCTCATATTATCCCAATATGAAGATTGTTCAGTCATACAATTAAGATTGTCTCAACCATACAGAGTGTTATTCTGAGCCACCCCAGGTTGCATGTGTCCGGAATACCAGGGAGAATTGTCGTGGTCCCAACAATGATATGGATGCTCGCGCACGTAACCATCCATCTCAACAAAAAAACTCTCGAGTCGACCACTCTCACCACCACGAGGCCAAGCTCGCAAAAAGTGCTTGACTCGACCCTAAAATGCTAACAAAGAGTGTAAAAGGGAGGAGACTAGAACGTAGAAGTAGGTGAGAAGAAGATGACTTAGAGGAGAAGGGGAGATTCCCTAAAGCTAGTGTGGGTAGTGGGAGAAGGTAGAAGTCTAATCTAGGAAGCACAACTCAAACAATTTATGGTTATAAGTCCTTAGGCTAGACGACGCCTAACTTCGAGTGCAACGAAGACCACAATGCCCAACAAGTGATACCAGTACTGGAGATCCAGTACCCCCTACTATCGACAAGGCAGGCGACGCCGATCAGGTCATGACGGTCTCAACTCGATCACTCTCCTAGTGCGTCCGAAATTCTTTCGGTCAATGTCTATTTGCTTTTAGAATTAAGGCTTTGATTAGGAGTGATTGGGGCAAAAAAAGGGTGATGAAATTCCTCACATTATCTTTTATGGGACAACCCCTCCTTAGAGTGTTTTGAGTCTTAATCTAGCAATCAACTCTCTAAACAAACGCTCACCTCACTCTTGTCCCGGTTCACCTTACTAACTAATGCATATTTTAACCATGCATGAATGAGAGAATGAGTGCACGTACCTTACGCCAGCAATCAACAATAAGAATGTAAAGAAAAGAAAGACGAGTGCGTGCAAGGTCTACAAATGATGCGTGACCTATATGGCAATCAATCTAATCTTTTGCTTTGAGTTTTAAGGTCCAAGTTGTATATAGAGAGGGGATTGATTGATCTGAGAGCTATCTTTAGGTTACAACATGCAAAATTGAACTCCCAAACAACTCAATGAAAAAACAAACAACCAGAACAAAAACTGGGGCAAACGAAGCTCACCAGGCCGCCAGTTGGCGGTCCGAGACCGCTGATTGGTGGTCACTTCAGTGGCTTGCTTCCTCCAATTTCTCCAGTTTCCTCCCCTTGATGCTTAAGATCCCTGAATCAAACCAAAACTAAAAACAAAAAATTAAACTCACTTGAATCGTGCAAACCAAAGTCTGGACAAAACACATCTCCGGCAACGACGCCAAAAACTTGATTGAATCAGTTAAAATACCGCAACTGCACGACCGCGTTGAAGCGGTGGAAAAGACGGGTCGATCCACAAGGAGGTGTGTTGACTTTGGTTAGTTTGAAGACGAGTGGAAAAATGGAAAAGAAGTTGTGATTACACTACACTAAAGTTAGAATGAGCAAACAATAAAACTAAACCCCATGGAGTGAAGGTGTGTAGGTATGTGTGTGTGTGTGAGTGGTTCTTGTTTTCAATTAGAAACAAGTGTATTTTATGTGACATACAAGTAGAAGCTAGTGTAGAATCTAAGTATAGGATACACAACACTACATGCCAAACCATGAACATGCATATCTCACATAAAGTTGAAGTTGATTTTAGATTCTCAAGCATGCAATAAGTACCTAGTGTGGTCATTAGAGCATCAATCAATCCTACATACAACATGAATCATTCATGTAAATGTGCACCAAACATGAATCCATACATAACAAGTCATTCTCGTCAAATCATAACAAGCAACAAGATAAACTTTAAAGCTAGCATTAGATAAGTACCTAGTGTGGACATTATCCCATCTAATACAAGTTTAATCATGCTACAAGTATAGATATATATTAAGCATATGATATGACACAAATAAAAGAACCCACAAACATCACATATTCTACATTACCTCCACCCCAAATGGGGATGGAACTACCCACTCTTCATTATGAAAGAAAGACAAAATGAAATTAAACTAAGCATGTAAAAAGAGACAATATCAAACATTTTAAGAAAAATTATTTTAATTACAAGACTCACATTACAAGTATCATTCTTCTACACCTTGAGTTTTTGCTCCAAGGCTTACTCTAAGTAGAGAGAATGTCATCAAGCAATGAGTGAATACAAATGAGAAAGATGAGTTCTATTTATAGTCATGGAAAAAGGCAATCGGGGACAATCCCCTGATATGAGACTAATACACTACTAAAACATATAGTCCTTTTTCTTGTTTTTAAGTCATTTTATAGTCTCTCCTTCTCAAACTTATTTATTCATAAAAGTTAACCATAAAACTCGTTACTTAGCATTGCTTTGGCTAAGAATAAAAGATATAAGATACAGATATATGCATGATATCATGTTAATCAGGAGGCTATTCCAGGAAAACCTAGACCATCGCTCCCTCTTCCCTGACCAAACTCCGACCAAACCCTAGCCATCACCCCTCTGCGACCTCCTACGCCACTGCAATGACGACCCCTGACCCTCCACGACCCCATGTATAATGTATATGTATTAGTGGCATGTTTGGATTATTTTGAGAAATTGTGGATTATTTTTATGTATGTTTAGCAGAATGTGAATGTTAGGTTTCAGCTTGGTTCGACAGCGATCAGGTTGAAGACGAAGGAGGGCATCGTGCTTGTTGTTGAGAAGAGGATTGCTCATACTGGTTCGTGGGTTTTCTTGTGAATATTGTTGTGTAAGGCTTAATGAATAATGACACAAGTTGTTAATAGTTGTTAATAACCAATTTTATATTACCTTTTCTATTTGTTTAGTAAGCAGATAGAAATTTATACAAATATCGTAGGAGGCAAGATGGAAGCACTATTGGCTTTTCAAGTTCACAAATCTTTCTTTTACTGAACGGTCAATGTTTCTAGTTGTTGATTCTTGTGAGAAAGAATCTTAAAAAGTTATAATCTTTGTGATGCTGATTTGTTTGTGGTGTCCATTGTTCAGTTTCTGTTTCTGATATAAAGCATATATGCCATATACTATGATTGTAAAGATTTATCTGGTACATGGCATCTTCCTAGTGTTTATGATAAGAATCTTTAGCTTTAAGCTTATTCAGACATGATTTTGATATATGTTTTTGACTGACTCATCATAGTTAATTTGATTATGACTGTCACTCATTAAGAAACAAAAATAATCATACTTTTTGCCAGCTTAACTGTGTGCATGATTTCTGTTTGGCATGTCTAGTCATGTCTATATGCTCAATCAATGTTAACAAGTGGTAATATTCAGATATGAGACATTGAATTTCCAATGGATAGTAAGAATTGTCATGTCCATATGACTGTAATTGAGAGTGATTATGCCATCTTGTAACCCATAACATCATTTGCTAGAGTATTAAAAATTTGAATGTTGGGTTTCAGCTTGGTTCGACAGCGATCGGGTTGAAGACGAAGGAGGACATCATGCTTGATGTTGAGAAGAGGATTGCTCATACTGGTTTGTGGTTTTTTTAATTTCGTAATTTTTGTCCTAAAATCCCCATGTAAACTTCAGAACATGCTTCGTGAGACAGTCCAAGAATTAGTATGTTTTTCTTGAGTTGTGTAGGGCATCGTACATATGCAAACATATAGGAAATTGAGTAGATATGGGTATTTCCAGTTTGTATTTCAAATCCAGATATTAATATAGATCACATATGGATCAACATGCAAGTTATAAATCACCAAAGCATGCCTTTGATGTATGTGGTCCCTTCTTTAGAAAAAAAAGGTTTCTAAACATGCAAGTTGTTTGTGATGAGTTGGGTGGAATTGAGATTAAGTTTAGATCTTATGTTGGTATACTTTTTTTTTCTTGTTAATCCCAGGATTTGAAGATTTTTACATAGCAACCATTTATGGGAGGTTCTGCCAAAATTTCAATAAAATTATAATCCCAATTACTATTAATAACATGATATTTTATGTTTAACATGTTTTAAAATTATAATCCAAATAATTGTATTAAAATTATAACTTAGATCATTTTTAAAACTTATGTTTAGTTTAGTGAGTTCGTATATTATTTATGTTTAGTTTAGTTAAATGTTTATTTATGCTGAAAACTTATGTTGTTTTGTTAATTTTTTATTTATGTTTAGTTTCTAATAACTCATTGACCCCTTAAGCAACTTAGTTTTTAATAACCTAAAGCAAAAGATTAGCCAATATTGGCTAAGTCATTCATCGTATAGAGCAAGTACTCACCTACAACATTGTTGGAGAGTGAAACTAAAACAACATATGCATCATTTCCTTAACATAACTCGCATCACACACAAAACATTACGATTAGGGACAAATGAGCAGCCTTATTAAGGGGGACATGTTGGATTTCACATTCACAAAATTTAATTAAAGGAAAAGCAACTTCTATTATCTATGTGAAAAACATTGACCACCAAAATCATGGAAGCGACGACCATCACCATTTTTCCCTTCAAGTGACAGAACAATAACTGACAAAACCAAGTAATGCCATATTGGAAACATATGTTCTTGAATTTCATAACAAATAGAGCATGCAACTCTGCTAAGCTCCATCAGATTAACGTCAATTACTTATAGCAATAAATATAAGAAGTATTTTAACAATGACATAACAATGGAAAAGGTACATACCTTCAATTGGTGTTCTACTCAGGGCGTTGGCGGTGGAGGCCAACCCAATCGAGCATCTTGCCTGAGATTTATGTCGACTTGTTTAGAAAGCCATTGTTAAGAAACATAAGACAAGGAAAGGTAAAGTGAGTGCCATAGTAGTTGTAACTCGATTGATTCAGATAGGATAGGTTATTTGACTGATTCTTGGGGGGGCAAAACATCTAATTTTCATAGAACAGAGGGATAGACAATTAAAGGTGGGTAACAGGCTGTGCTGGGGTGGGTGGGCTGGCCCGTCTTAATCAACGGGCATGGCTTGCCGGCCCGCTCCAGCCTATCCATTTTTTAAACGGGTCGGGCCTAAAGCCCGGCCCATTAGCTTTGGTTTGGCCCGCCAGGTCGCGGACCGGGCCCGCCCGGTCCAACACCCAACTCTATAGACACATTTAATATAAGTGGGACCTATAGTTATAAACACTAGTGTTTCAGAAACACTGGAGGCATGCCATGTTTAAAACATGTTTGGATGTAGTTTCGGGCCAAAAAAAATTCCTAAAGAAACTGGAGCTCAAACGGTGCATCCAAACTACCACAGACTTTGTAGGACTGCTTTAGTGTCAATTGCAACACATGATTTTTTTTCTCATGACACTGACAAATCAAGTTCTAACACACTTATTTGTCATACATGCTGCTAAAAAAAAGTAAGAACAACATTTAGACTTAAAACTTTAGTTTACCTTCCCAACAACCACTCATGACAAATTTCAATCCTACCCAACTCAACTCAATAGCCTTTTTCTTGGAATTGTCTTGTAAATTAAGAAAAGCTAATGAAAAGTTGATCAGGCAACTAAAAACCTGGATCTAGTGATTCCACGTGTTTGTTTTCTTAATGCAACAATTAACATTTAATTTTTGAAAACTTCATGCATACAAAGATGCTTAAACATTTCTGAATTTCAATACGAAACATTATGCCAGGCAGTTCAATAACTCCTTGTCCAAATAAAATAATGACCACTATAAAATTGCCTACAACATGGTTTGTGGAGATATTGGGTGTGTCAAACGAGCAACTCCAGGCCGACCTCGATTGCGCATGTGGTCAGCCAAATGTTTCCTGGTGTTTGTGCAACCTAAGAAGAAAAAATGGTTTCCCTTATTTCCTCATATGTTTAGTTTTCTTCTATTCCATTTTCTCACCACCTCCTCTACAAATTTGACAAGAAATCCCAAACCACACTTATCCACCTCGTCCATTTATCCATCAATGCCACATCATCCCATTCCCTACTTCAATCGTTCGTCCATTCAGACTGTCCACCCTGCCAGCTGGTGGTACTCCAGTCGGCCTATTGTCCTCATCGGAGGTCCTTCATTAAATATTTGTTTTGATAATGTCATTAAACTCTAACACTTAATGTAATGAATCAATTCACACACACATGTACACATTATACATCATACTTGTGCATGTTTTATCATATTAGGTGTTGAAGACTCAATGACAATTGGACTCAAGACAAGACATGTAGCGCAAGAAGACTAGTAATTTTACTATTTATTGAGTCCTATGATCATGTAATGTAAACTTGAGCATAAATTGAAATCGTAATCAAACACTTAGAAAATCCATAAATTTTGAGCACATCAATTTTGGACAGATAAACGTTGTCCAGTCGTCTGAATCACACTTCAATTCTTAACTCGTCTAGATTTGAACGACTACTTTATTTTAGTCGTATAAAATGTCAACAGTAAAGCTTTGACGAATCTACCCAGTTTCGGATGATTTTTTCTTAGTTTAGTCATCCAAACATTTTCTTCTATGTTTCTTGTTTTATTTATTTATTTTGGACAACTGGTTCTTGGTTTAGTCATCCGAATATCCTTGATCCTTATGACCGTTGTTGTTAGTCCTGTCGGACGATTGATCCCTTTGTTCAGTCGTCTGAATCTTGTTTGATTAAAGGTGATTATACAAAAAATAATCATTATATTATGTCAGAGATTGAAGTTTTTCCCAACGACTATATGTAAATTGTCCCATTAACCACCTATAATTTGGATGACTAATCCATTGTTCGGACGTTCGACAGTCAATATTTCAGACGACTGGTGAGTTGTTAAGTCATCCAAACTCAATTCTAGCAAAACTTGAAAATCTATCATTGCTTAATTAAAACAAGTAATCTATCTATCAATCATCTGAACCTTGCCTTGACCAAAACCTAAAATTGTTGACCTTGTGAATTTAGACGACCAATGCCCTTGTTAGTCTCCCTGGTCAGTTGTCTAAATCATTGATGCCTATGTTTCACCTTCACATTGACCACGCTTTTAGATGACTATTGTTCCGTTTAGTCGTCTGAATCTGGGCTCGAGCCAAACTCTTATCTTTGTCTCTTTGCACTTTATTTGGTGTCAATCTCATTCTTTATGAGCCTATAAATACATATCTTAGACCCAAGAGAGGATCCATATATTACAATTGCAAAATTTGTCATTCTCACTTGCTCACCACTCTAAGTTTCCATTCTCACTTGATTACCAATACATTGTTCACTTCTTGTTGATTAAAAGATTTTAGCCCGTGTTAGAGTATCCTCCCGGGTTGTGGGAGAACCTCAAGCATGGTGTGGATTTTTCGAATGCTTTCTTTGTAAGAAAAGTTGGAATCTCGACCGAGAATGAAGATTAAATAGTAAAGACACAACTGGGGATGAAGGTCAAGCAGGACTTGTAAGAGAGGACTAGGACCCAGTTGTGTGTCAAACCTCTTTATATCGTTGTGTCATTATGGTTAGTGATTCATCTCCCTTTGCATTTTAATTTCCCATTAGTATTTAAATTGGCATATTCAACCCCCTACTCTAGACCTCACTTAGGATCATTTAGATCCTGCAATTTTTTCCGACCAGCTATTTACGTCGTAGTTCCTCTTCTGTCGGACATCCGAATGGCCACCCCACCTCTCTTGTGGTCTTCCTCACCGGTCATTCTCTTCGGCTAGTTTTATGTCACCTACATATTTGCTATCAATAATTATTTTGTTGCAAAATTGTCATTTCAAGTCAAAATATAACGCTTTCAAAAGATCTCTTGACGTTTTAAAACATACTGAAACAAAGTCATAAAGCGCTGACCATGGCTCTAGGACAGATGACCGAAATTAACTATACGGATCTATCACCGAACCGAGCGATCTAATTCGACCTAGACTTATTTTTTATGTTTTTAACAAAAAATATATAAATTAATGACTTTGTCTAACTCATAGAAAATATGGTTAAAGATTGTTTTAAATGAGTTATTATTTATAATAACTTGTAAATAGTTGAAATTAAGCAACACGATATACTAATCTTATGTAAATACACTAATATTTTAAAAAGTCAAAATCGGAAAAAAATGCAGTCAGGATCAAACTCGAAAAGAACCCTAACCTCATCGTAACCTAAATTTGGGGAAAATCCTTAATGGAGGACTGAACCAAATTCCAATCTGTCTGATCGATCCGATTTCAATTGAAATTTTGATCTAGACTGAATTCTACTCAGCTTTAGACTCTACAACAATAGTTGAGCAAGGTAAACTTTACCAAAAATAGTTAAGGGGGTCAAAATCAAGCAATATAATTGTTGAAGGGGGTAAATTGTAATTTACTCATGGTATTTTTATATTTATAATGTTGTAAAAATGTCAATATTCTTATTAAAACAAATTGGTTATAAAAATCCCAATGTTCCAAGTTTATAATCTTCTACTAAACAAAAGTTTTAATACTGGTTTCATATTGGTTCACTTTTGAAACAATCGAGTCCCTTTGGTTAGGGTCGTGTAGGAAGGGTTCAACCCCATCGCCCCGTTTATGGTGGTAGCAATAACAAATTCAACCCATTTACCCATCATCTTCCTAATAAATTGGTTAGCTTGTGATTTTAGCAACATGGGTGTTATGTGATCGTGTGTCATTTTTAGTCTTAATGTCACTAACCATCCTTTTATCAACTACTTACTACTCATCACATTGGTAAATGGTAAGGTTTGTACGTGTTGACCAGAAAAAACCTAAGAAAAGTGATTTTGAAGAAGATAACGTTGTTATGACAAAAGTTGTCATGAAATCAACTGGAATTTACCTTCTTAAAATCTATAGCTATTGATTTGTTTTGAGAATAATGTAGCAATCGATAACAACCAATGAAGGTCTGGCGTCGCTAAATTTCATTTGTGACGAAAGTGACATCTACTAGGTTTCACTGTTGATTCAATTTGAAAGGAATATGGTGCTTACCAAGTGTAACGTTCCCGAAAAGGCAGAAAATTTACAATTTAAAACACAAGCATCACAGAGATTAAGCCTCAAAAGAGCAGAGAAACTACTCATAAAATATTCAAGAGGTGCACCATAATACATCTGAGTTGTCAAAAGGTATGACTACATCAAAGTACAAGGAAGTGTAAATACAAGTAATCATACAACCTTGGAAAATACAATAGGAGGATCTGATCCCAGAGTTCCATTGTCCTTGGTCGCCACCTACTAGAACCTACTGCGGTCTTGAAATGAAAATATAACAACAATACTTGAGTTTCGATAATCCTGGATACCAAGCTCGCATATATGCATGCTAAGTATAAAGAAATGAACCTATCATATTAGTATAGCATGGCAATAATACAAACAGTAAACATCTCCCTCCAAGGGAAATAAAGGATATTTGTCCCACAATCCATCAACGGGTCTCGCACAGAGATCTACAACATACGGTCTTACGGAGAGTACGCTACGCACCCCACACGGGGCTACACTAAACATGGGGTTTGGTGAGAGGGGCCCACACTTCTGCGTCAGTAGAATTAGTTGAATCTTGAGGTCAATACTTAACTGACGGAGTCGTCGGTCAACTCACCTAGTTGTGCCACAACCAAGCTACCTACCAGAATACAACGTCGGACAGTCACTGCCGCCACTCGGTCACGCGGTCCTCTCCGTCTCCACTCGGTCGCGCAGCGAAATCCTCACCTGGCTTTCTCTTCGCATAGGCTACCAACATTGTCCCCACTCGGTCGCGCAGGTCACATCATCGCCCTTAAGGCCAGTCGATCGTATCCGTAGCGTGCAGGCCAGTCCATCGACTCATGCGACTAAAGTCCACAGGGTCATCCTACTCCGTGGAGTCATGCAACATCGTGCACTAGGACCCATGATCCCTCAGGTCTACTACTCTAGTAAGAGTCAGGTAATGCTCTAAGCTACGCCACAGTCTATAGTACAGAGGTGGCACGTCCCAAGTATCCACACCGTCACCTCCCGGCTCACGCACAAGGTTTCCGTGGATAGAGTTGACACTCCATAAGGACTAAGACTCGGTCTTGAGCCCAAACGGTCGACCTAAAAAGGAAAACCGGTCGACCACAAAAGGAGACGCTCGAACAGACGCCTACAACGGTCAAACCCTAGGCTCAAGGCTTAAGCCCCAACGGTCGAACAATAGGTCAAAGGCGGTCGACCGTTTCGATGGTCAACACCCAGTTCAAGTCAACATACAAAGCAACGATTGAACGGCTCAAGGTCCCCGTTCGACCAAAAATAACAGAGACTCTCCAACCCAACAAATAATCACAATTGGTCGACAGCCGATGGCATCGTTCAACCGATGCTGGGTAAAGATGGAGAAGTACACTACATCCAGTTGACCACCCATAGGCATCGGTCAACCGTTAACCGACAACTACCTTGCCTTGCCAAGTACAAATTGTTGCCACTCGTCGCCGATGAGGTCTCCAACCTCCGACGATAAGAAAAACCTTACACACGTGTGAGCAAAACAAATGCATTGAACTTGGCATACCTTCTTAGGTTGTCAGAGTTTTGCCGGAGCTCCGCTCGTCCCGACAGTCATCTGCTCACAACTAATCTCCTCCGATAGCAACCACCTTGGTCACCTTCACTAACCTACTTCGCACCAACTCAGCTCGTGCCTACTCCATGTCGGTAACCTCTACGCCAGCGGCCCCTTGAGAGAGAAGAGAGTGAGAGATGATACTGGGAGAGGAGATGGTTGCGTTGAGGGAGAGAAGAGAGAGGGTTTCATTTCTCCTCTTAAACCTATCATTTCGCGCAGCGAAATCCTCACCTGGATTTCTCTTCGCATAGGCTACCAACATTGTCCCCACTCGGTCGCGCAGGTCACATCATCGCCCTTAAGGCCCGTCGATCGTATCCGTAGCCTGCAGGCCAGTCCATCGACTCATGCGACTAAAGTCCACAGGGTCATCCTACTCCGTGGAGTCATGCAACATCGTACTAGGACCCATGATCCCTCAGGTCTACTACTCTAGTAAGAGTCAGGTAATGCTCTAAGCTACGCCACAGTCTATAGTACAGAGGTGGCACGTCCCAAGTATCCACACCGTCACCTCCCGGCTCACGCACAAGGTTTCCGTGGATAGAGTTGACACTCCATAAGGACTAAGACTCGGTCTTGAGCCCAAACGGTCGACCTAAAAAGGAAAACCGGTCGACCACACAAGGAGACGCTCGAACAGACGCCTACAACGGTCAAACGCTAGGCTCAAGGCTTAAGCCCCAACGGTCGAACAATAGGTCAAAGGCGGTCGACCGTTTCGATGGTCAACACCCAGTTCAAGTCAACATACAAAGCAACGATTGAACGGCTCAAGGTCCCCGTTCGACCAAAAATAACAGAGACTCTCCAACCCAACAAATAATCACAATTGGTCGACAGCCGATGGCATCGTTCAACCGATGCTGGGTAAAGATGGAGAAGTACACTACATCCAGTTGACCACCCATAGGCATCGGTCAACCGTTAACCGACAACTACCTTGCCTTGCCAAGTACAAATTGTTGCCACTCGTCGCCGATGAGGTCTCCAACCTCCGACGATAAGAAAAACCTTACACACGTGTGAGCAAAACAAATGCATTGAACTTGGCATACCTTCTTACGTTGTCAGAGTTTTGTCGGAGCTCCGCTCGTCCCAACAGTCATCTGCTCACAACTAATCTCCTCCGATAGCAACCACCTTGGTCACCTTCACTAACCTACTTCGCACCAACTCAGCTCGTGCCTACTCCATGTCGGTAACCTCTACGCCAGCGGCCCCTTGAGAGAGAAGAGAGTGAGAGATGATACTGGGAGAGGAGATGGTTGCGTTGAGGGAGAGAAGAGAGAGGGTTTCATTTCTCCTCTTAAACCTATCATTTCGCGCAGCGAAATCCTCACCTGGATTTCTCTTCGCATAGGCTACCAACATTGTCCCCACTCGGTCGCGCAGGTCACATCATCGCCCTTAAGGCCCGTCGATCGTATCCGTAGCCTGCAGGCCAGTCCATCGACTCATGCGACTAAAGTCCACAGGGTCATCCTACTCCGTGGAGTCATGCAACATCGTGCACTAGGACCCATGATCCCTCAGGTCTACTACTCTAGTAAGAGTCAGGTAATGCTCTAAGCTACGCCACAGACTATAGTACAGAGGTGGCACGTCCCAAGTATCCACACCGTCACCTCCCGGCTCACGCACAAGGTTTCCGTGGATAGAGTTGACACTCCATAAGGACTAAGACTCGGTCTTGAGCCCAAACGGTCGACCTAAAAAGGAAAACCGGTCGACCACACAAGGAGACGCTCGAACAGACGCCTACAACGGTCAAACGCTAGGCTCAAGGCTTAAGCCCCAACGGTCGAACAATAGGTCAAAGGCGGTCGACCGTTTCGATGGTCAACACCCAGCTCAAGTCAACATACAAAGCAACGATTGAACGGCTCAAGGTCCCCGTTCGACCAAAAATAACAGAGACTCTCCAACCCAACAAATAATCACAATTGGTCGACAGCCGATGGCATCGTTCAACCGATGCTGGGTAAAGATGGAGAAGTACACTACATCCAGTTGACCACCCATAGGCATCGGTCAACCGTTAACCGACAACTACCTTGCCTTGCCAAGTACAAATTGTTGCCACTCGTCGCCGATGAGGTCTCCAACCTCCGACGATAAGAAAAACCTTACACACGTGTGAGCAAAACAAATGCATTGAACTTGGCATACCTTCTTACGTTGTCAGAGTTTTGTCGGAGCTCCGCTCGTCCCAACAGTCATCTGCTCACAACTAATCTCCTCCGATAGCAACCACCTTGGTCACCTTCACTAACCTACTTCGCACCAACTCAGCTCGTGCCTACTCCATGTCGGTAACCTCTACGCCAGCGGCCCCTTGAGAGAGAAGAGAGTGAGAGATGATACTGGGAGAGGAGATGGTTGCGTTGAGGGAGAGAAGAGAGAGGGTTTCATTTCTCCTCTTAAACCTATCATTTCGCGCAGCGAAATCCTCACCTGGATTTCTCTTCGCATAGGCTACCAACATTGTCCCCACTCGGTCGCGCAGGTCACATCATCGCCCTTAAGGCCCGTCGATCGTATCCGTAGCCTGCAGGCCAGTCCATCGACTCATGCGACTAAAGTCCACAGGGTCATCCTACTCCGTGGAGTCATGCAACATCGTGCACTAGGACCCATGATCCCTCAGGTCTACTACTCTAGTAAGAGTCAGGTAATGCTCTAAGCTACGCCACAGTCTATAGTACAGAGGTGGCACGTCCCAAGTATCCACACCGTCACCTCCCGGCTCACGCACAAGGTTTCCGTGGATAGAGTTGACACTCCATAAGGACTAAGACTCGGTCTTGAGCCCAAACGGTCGACCTAAAAAGGAAAACCGGTCGACCACACAAGGAGACGCTCGAACAGACGCCTACAACGGTCAAACCCTAGGCTCAAGGCTTAAGCCCCAACGGTTGAACAATAGGTCAAAGGCGGTCGACCGTTTCGATGGTCAACACCCAGTTTAAGTCAACAAACAAAGCAACGATTGAACGGCTCAAGGTCCCCGTTCGACCAAAAATAACAGAGACTCTCCAACCCAACAAATAATCACAATTGGTCGACAGCCGATGGCATCGTTCAACCGATGCTGGGTAAAGATGGAGAAGTACACTACATCCAGTTGACCACCCATAGGCATCGGTCAACCGTTAATCGACAACTACCTTGCCTTGCCAAGTACAAATTGTTGCCACTCGTCGCCGATGAGGTCTCCAACCTCCGACGATAAGAAAAACCTTACACACGTGTGAGCAAAACAAATGCATTGAACTTGGCATACCTTCTTAGGTTGTCAGAGTTTTGCCGGAGCTCCGCTCGTCCCGACAGTCATCTGCTCACAACTAATCTCCTCCGATAGCAACCACCTTGGTCACCTTCACTAACCTACTTCGCACCAACTCAGCTCGTGCCTTCTCCATGCCGGTAACCTCTACGCCAGCGGCCCCTTGAGAGAGAAGAGAGTGAGAGATGATACTGGGAGAGGAGATGGTTGCGTTGAGAGAGAGAAGAGAGAGGGTTTCATTTCTCCTCTTAAACCCCCCCCCCCCCACACACACAGCACCCAACATGGCCTCCCATGCTATCCCTCAATGCCCCATACCCACCATACCTCAACTATAGTCAAAGCTCCACCTAATCTCTTCCTTGACCCACTTAACTTCCTATTTGAGGTTTAGGGTTTAACAATCCACCCTCCTTAAAGAAATTTTGTCCTCAAAATTAAAACCAAGCAACTCATCGAAAAACTCAGAGTACTGCTTCTGAACTTCCACCTCGATCTCCAAGGTGGCCTCGCACTCATTATGGTCCTATCACCGCAACTTCACTATCGAAATGGTCCTCCTCCTGAGTTGGTGCTTCGTGCGATCCACGATCTCCATCGGCATCTCCTCTAATGATAAGTCCAGCTCGATCTCTGGAACCTCTACCTAAATAACATGATCTCGGTCTACAACATACTTCCTTAGCATCAAAACATGGAAGACTTTGTGAAGACCCGAAAACTGCGGTTTGCAAGGCAATCCGGTAGGCAATCTGTCCAACTCGGTGTAGGATCTTAAATGGTCTGACATACCTCGGAATGAGCAACCCCTTCTTCCCAAACCTCATTACTCCCCTGGCAGGAGAAATCTTCAGAAACACATTGTCACCGACCTCGAAACTCAATTCCCACCTACTCTTATCTTCGTAACTCTTCTGCCTACTATGCGCTGAAGCTAGCGTCTTCTTGATCACATCTATCTTCTCTGCATACATCTACACTCTCTCTAGTCCAACCAACTGTCTCTCACTTATATCACTCCAGCAACCCGGTGATCTGCAAGACCGCCTGTACAAAGCCACCTACAGTGTCATCCCAATACTTGCGTGGTAGTTGTTGTTGTAGGCAAAATCTATCAGTGGCAAGTGATCATCCTAGTGTCCTGCCCAATCCCGCATGTTAGCTCTCAGCATATCCTCCAAGGTCTGGATAGTCCTCTCAGACTGACCATCTGTCTGTGGGTAAAACGTTATTCTAAACTTCAACCGCGTCCCCAAAGCCTTCTATTGACATATGGGGTGAATCAATAAAATCAATATGTCATGAAAATTAACATAATTAGAATCATGAATAAATTCAAATAAGATGTATGTATTATGTGGTGTAATAGTTTGACATTACATAGGATAATATATCGCATGATATATGAATTTGCTAAACCCCAAAAAGATCAAATTTTATTGGAAATAAATCCAAAATTTGATAAAGGCAAAAATTGGACAAAACGGTCGAATGTTTTCAACGACCGGTCGACCAAAATTCCATAGTAGCTGTTACGTGTGAGAAATGGTCGACCGGATAGAACATGTTGGTCGACCAAAATATTCCAGGAAATCTTTTAGGATTAATTCGTCGACCGGTGAAGTCGTAGTTCGATAGAAAACCACCAGGAAATTCCACGATTTTTTCTTGGTGGCAATCAGTCAACCGACTTGAGACACTGTCCAACCGAAAACTACCAGTAGTTGTATCTCATGTAGATTCGATCGATCGTTTATGTGTCTGGTTCGACCGAAATATCGTAGTACCTTTGGGAGCATGTGATGGGTCGACCGAAGGGTTTCGTGGTCCAACCGAAACCATGTTTAATTAACAATCGGTCAACCGATTGGTTGATTTTGGTCGATCGTTTGGCACGTTTTGCCAGAATTGTTAAGAGAATTATGTAGATCATGGGTTGGATTGATTCCAATTGTGGTCAAATGGTTTTAGGATGATTATGTGGCAAATTCGGATTGGTTTAAGGGGGAGAAAAGTAAGGGATCATGGCTAGAGAATAGTTCATGATGTGGGTGATTTTGGAGGCTATAAAAGGTCCTCTCACCCTACTTGTTTTATAGACTAATGTGAAAATTCTGTCTCCCTAATCTCTCCACTAATCCATCTGAACTTCTCTTAATTAGTTCGAGCTTTTAGATATTAATTGTCGTGGAGCTTTAAATGGGTTATTAGCTAGATTATATGCTTAATTAGAGATTGATTGGCTAGCTCCTTTATCTCTAATCTTGTTTAGTGTTTGGTGAACACTTGGAGGCGAATCGGCAGACGATTCAACAGGCAACGCATCTCCGGATCTTCGTAAAGGTTTTAGAGAACCTTTGGGTATCATCCTCTCTTTTTTGTTTATTTTAATATATGTAGATTTGCATGATATTAGAATAGACATAAAATAATGTAGATGAAATCAATGAAAATATGAATATCGGTCTCGTATGCATGTATTAAAAAATTTAAAATATACACAGACAAAGGGATACGAAATCCTACAAGGATATGGATAGAGTTCCATACGATAGTGTAGTCGTGTCCATTAGGCATGTTATGATCTACGCTAGGCCAGACATTTCACACGCATTTAGCTTGGTGAGTTGTTATATGGCTAACCCAGCAAAGGAGAACTGAGAAGCGTTGAAGTGGTTGTTGAGGTACCTGAAGGGAATCATCGATGTTAGCTTGAAGTACACCAGAGATGGAGCACCAAGGAAAATGGAGGGTTACATGGATTCAGATTATACTGGTGATCTGGATAAATGAATGTCCACAATAGGATACGTATTCCCTTTAGGTGGAGGACCAGTAAGTTGGAGATCCATTATCCAGAATACTACCATGTGGTCTATGACAGAAGCGGAGTATATGGCAGTCGTTGATGCCGGGAAGGAAGTTATATGGTTGCAGGATTTTGTAAGCTCTTTGGGGATGGAACAAGAAGTGACTAAATTGCATTACAACAACCAAAGTGCAATTTATCTAGCCAAAGATCAGACATGCCACTCAAGAACCAAACATATTGAAGTAAGCCACCATAAGATCCGTGAATGGATCGAGGAAGGCCAGATTATTCTCAAGAAGATTGATACAAGTGAGAATCTAGCAGATATAATGACCAAGGTCATCAGTTGGGAGAAGTTCGAGTTGTGCTCGAAATTTCTAAATGTCCTCTGAAACTGAGAAGGAGGAACGCTCCACAGGGTAGCACTGATGGTGCTTCAATGAAGCACGTAGGAAGCAGGATTGAAGCTGACTCGGGTAACAAATTCGAACCAAGGTGGAGATTGTTAGAAATTGGATTACATTTGTTAAGGCCTAAATAGGGAAAAACGGTCGACCTGTGGAGGAGCTGGGTCGACTGAATTTTTCAGGAGCTTTTAGAGGTGATAAATGGACGATCGGTATTGGAACTTTTTGGAGGTCAAGAACGGTCGACCGAGAGTGATGTCAGTCAACCACAAAGTGGTTTGAGAGCTGAAGATAACCGATTGACCGATCAGTTACACCAATTGACCGAAATTAACATGAATCATTCTTGTTAACCGTTTCGATCAACCGTTTGTGAAGTTCGGTCTGTTGGATCGTGTGGGTCTATGGGTCCACAATTAAGGCTAATCACCTAATACTCTACTTGTTTAAGCAATCAAATGCACAGCGGAAGAAACAAACAAGTAAAGAAAGAATAATAGAATGCAAACCACAATCGACACGGGGGATTTTATAGAGGTTCGGCACCCCACCCGGGTCCTAGTCCTCTCTTGTAAGCTCCGCCTACGTCTTCACTATCCACTCCCCGTTCCGGGCCGGGAGAGAACGCCTTTACAGGTCTTCAAGCTCGCGAACAACCCTCGCCGAGCTTGGCTCCTCCTCTCAAAATCCGAGAGGATCACTTCGGGCTCTCACCAAAGTCTATACTCTTTGTCTTGGGCTTTCACCAAGACCATTGCTTCTTTGACAACAATGAGTGGGACAACACTCTCTAATTGAGCACACTTGAGTAGGATTTGGATATGATCACTAAGTGTGGATTTAGGCTTATGGAGTGAGATTGGGAGCTTTGAGGATTGAGAGCTTCTCTCTAATGAATTGGACAATTGGAAGTGTGAGAGATGTGTGTAAAACTGAGTTTGATCCTCTATTTAAAAGCTCTAAGAGATTCCTAGCCGTTGGGGAAAGATTTGATTGATTTGTGTATGAGATACACAAAACAGAATTCAAATTCAGCAAAAACTGTCTCCAACCGGTCGACCTAAAGTGGAACCGGTCGAACAAAACCTTACAAAAACTAATGGATCGGTTGAACAAATGGATGGTTCGGTCGAACGGTTGGGAATAGTGTTATGCATATATGATCGTTGTATGAATACGACAAAATAAAACAGTCACATGAAAACCCGGAACGGTCGAACAAAATGGCAAAACCGGTCTACCGTTTTAGTCTGGGCAAAACACTACTGAAATCGGTTGAACTATGAGGCAAATCGGTTGAACAAAAATGGTCATGTAAAAACTCTAAATCTACTGAAACTGGTCGAACAAAAGGTCCAATCGATCGAACGTTTTTGGGCAGGATTTAAGGTTTAGTTTTAGCTATTTTCCGACTATGTTTTGGATGACCTATCGAAGTCCGATTGATCTGAAATTTTTTGTGTGACTTCTCTAAGGAACCTAGTGTGTGAATGCATGGATATTAGCTTAAGTTATGCTCAATTCACATATGTTCCTAAGACTCAAAGAAAAGTAAAATACATGTCTTCAATCCAGCTTGATTACATGTTTTGACTTGATTTTTCTTCTTTCTTGAGTCTTGATCACCTGTAGATGTTAGCAAAATACAACATATATACCACTATACTACATGTGCTAATCTACATTTCCTAATTAAGATTAGGTTGAATTAGATCATCAAAATATGGATTAAGGCCAAAAAGCCAACAATCTCCCCTTTTTTGATGATGACAACCTATATCTTAACTCTATCTTAATACATGGAATTTGTATTTGTAAACTATGCATATTAATGCTCCCCCTATGGATGTGCATAGTTTTTGTTCAATTTTATGTCAAATTCCAAGTTACCCCCTTAATTATCTCTCCCCATTTGACATCCATCAAAAACAAAAATAATTATGACTTTAAGCATAGAATTTGGATGTCTTGTAATGAAGTTGCTCCCCCTAAATTTTGCACTTCATTACACTAATAAAAGATATAACATTTAAGCTCCCCTTATCAATAAGGCTAGATGAAAACTATGAATATGATTCAAGTTAATTTCATTTGAGTTTCAACTTAGGCCTTATTCTAACATCCATTTAAAATTTAACATTTACAATCAATGGATGTGGTATATGATTTGCAATGAATAGGGTTAATGATTTTCAATGAATTGAACTTCTAAAGATATGACAATTAAGCATATAGACTAGATTATAGCTAATTTAACATGAATTGTAGATGATAGAAATTTATACCAACTTTGAATATTGATTAGCTCCAATCTTGACTTGGTGATGCAACCGGATTCGAATTTCGACGCTTTGGCTCGTCCGGTCACCACCAATCTCATCCTCAAGCTCCTACAAGTGTAGACTTTGGCACCCATTTTTGCTTGGGTCCATTAAGTTTAGCTTTTGGTACCCAAATCCAAGTTGATTTTGGTACCTCTACACATACTTTCTTTTTCATGACAAAATTATGTTTAACATTAATTTGAATATGAATGTTCTTAACATAAAAATTGTTTTTATTGCCATGTGTGAACTTATGCAATTTATTTGACAAATTTTCATTTAAGTCATTAAGTTCACTGTTTTTAGTTGCTAGAGATTCATTTAAGCAATTTAGATTTTTAATCATAAAATTATGCTTTTCATTCATGTTAAGCATGTGAATCTCTAAGTTTGCAACCTTTTCATTCATGCAATTTAAGTCATGTAATAATTGCTTGCTTTCTAAATGAGATTTATCAAGTTTAATAAGCAAGTCATTAGTGTCAATTTCTAGCATATGACTATCAAATGCATGAGATGAGGTATTTTTAACATTTAAATTTTCTTCCTTCAAGCATGCATTCTCTAAAGTTAGAACTTCAATTTTAGCAAGCAAATCAACTTTATCATCTAAGATAGATGCATTTTGACATTTAAGATCATGGATTTGCTCATTTGCTACTTTATTAGTCTTGTGAAGTTCTTTATATTTTTCAAATAATCTTTGAAATGCATTTTGTAGTTCATTAAAATCATAGGCATTATCCTTTGAACTACTGCTTGAAGAATAACCAGAAGATACATCATCTTCACTTTCTCCATCGAATGAGCTTGATGATGATGAAGATGTTGAGTTAATCTCAATTTTCTTTGCTCGAGCTACATCATTCGGAGTGGTTGCTCCTTTCTCCCCGCATGGTGAATCTTTTTCACCAAAATTCCTTTCTAATGTTTGCCATATAGAATGAGCACTATCATATGAGCAAACAAGATTAAAAAGTTCATCTCCTAAGGCACAAAATATGACATTCATAGCTTTAGCATTTAGGGATGCATTTTTCTCATCTTCTAAACTCCATTTACTAATATGACATCTAGGTGATTCATATGGAGTTTGAATCATAAACCACATGTTAATGTTCATGGATTTAATAAATGATGACATTTTAGATTTCCATGAACTAAAGTTATTACCATCAAAGTAAGGTGGTTTACATGATTCTAAAGGTGTGGATGCATTAAGAGTCATGTTAATTTATCGGTTAAGAACAAAATTAACGAACGAGGCTCCGATACCAAATGTTGGATCGTGTGGGTCTATGGGTCCACAAATAAGGCTAATCACCTAATACTCTACTTGTTTAAGCAATCAAATGCGCAGCGGAATAAACAAACAAGTAAAGAAAGAATAATAGAATGCAAACCACAATCGACACGGGGGATTTTATAGAGGTTCGGCACCCCACCTGGGTCCTAGTCCTCTCTTGTAAGCTCCGCCTACGTCTTCACTATCCACTCCCCGTTCCGGGCCGGGAGAGAACGCCTTTACAGGTCTTCAAGCTCGCGAAAACCCTCGCCGAGCTTGGCTCCTCCTCTCAAAATCCGAGAGGATCACTTCGGGCTCTCACCAAAGTCTATACTCTTTGTCTTGGGCTTTCACCAAGACCATTGCTTCTTTGACAACAATGAGTGGGACAACACTCTCTAATTGAGCACACTTGAGTAGGATTTGGATATGATCACTAAGTGTGGATTTAGGCTTATGGAGTGAGATTGGGAGCTTTGAGGATTGAGAGCTTCTCTCTAATGAATTGGACAATTGGAAGTGTGAGAGATGTGTGTAAAACTGAGTTTGATCCTCTATTTAAAAGCTCTAAGAGATTCCTAGCCGTTGGGGAAAGATTTGATTGATTTGTGTATGAGATACACAAAACAGAATTCAAATTCAGCAAAAACTGTCTCCAACCGGTCGACCTAAAGTGGAACCGGTCGAACAAAACCTTACAAAAACTAATGGATCGGTTGAACAAATGGATGGTTCGGTCGAACGGTTGGGAATAGTGTTATGCATATATGATCGTTGTATGAATACGACAAAATAAAACAGTCACATGAAAACCCGGAACGGTCGAACAAAATGGCAAAACCGGTCTACCGTTTTAGTCTGGGCAAAACACTACTGAAATCGGTTGAACTATGAGGCAAATCGGTTGAACAAAAATGGTCATGTAAAAACTCTAAATCTACTAAAACTGGTCGAACAAAAGGTCCAATCGGTCGAACGTTTTCGGGCAGGATTTAAGGTTTAGTTTTAGTTATTTTCCGACTATGTTTTGGATGACCTATCGAAGTCCGATTGATCTGAAATTTTGTGTGTGACTTCTCTAAGGAACCTAGTGTGTGAATGCATGGATATTAGCTTAAGTTATGCTCAATTCACATATGTTCCTAAGACTCAAAGAAAAGTAAAATACATGTCTTCAATCCAGCTTGATTACATGTTTTGACTTGATTTTTCTTCTTTCTTGAGTCTTGATCACCTGTAGATGTTAGCAAAATACAACATATATACCACTATACTACATGTGCTAATCTACATTTCCTAATTAAGATTAGGTTGAATTAGATCATCAAAATATGGATTAAGGCAAAAAAGCCAAGAATCTCTCTTTTTTTGATGATGGCAACCTATATCTTAACTCTATCTTAATACATGGAATTTGTATTTGTAAACTATGCATATTAATGCTCCCCCTATGGATGTGCATAGGTTTTGTTCAATTTTATGCCAAATTCCAAGTTACCCCCTTAATTATCTCTCCCCATTTGACATCCATCAAAAACAAAAATAATTATGACTTTAAGCATAGAATTTGGATGTCTTATAATGAAGTTGCTCCCCCTAAATTTTGCACTTCATTACACTAATAAAAGATATAACATTTAAGCTCCCCTTATCAATAAGGCTAGATGAAAACTATGAATATGATTCAAGTTAATTTCATTTGCGTTTCAACTTAGGCCTTATTCTAACATCCATTTAAAATTTGACATTTACAATCAATGGATGTGGTATATGATTTGCAATGAATAGGGTTAATGATTTTCAATGAATTGAACTTCTAAAGATATGACAATTAAGCATATAGACTAGATTATAGCTAATTTAACATGAATTGTAGATGATAGAAATTTATACCAACTTTGAATATTGATTAGCTCCAATCTTGACTTGGTGATGCAACCGGATTCGAATTTCGACGCTTTGGCTCGTCCGGTCACCACCAATCTCATCCTCAAGCTCCTACAAGTGTAGACTTTGGTACCCATTTTTGCTTGGGTCCATTAAGTTTAGCTTTTGGTACCCAAATCCAAGTTGATTTTGGTACCTCTACACTCACTTTCTTTTTCATGACAAAATTATGTTTAACATTAATTTGAATAGGAATGTTTTTAACATAAAAATTGTTTTTATTGCCATGTGTGAACTTATGCAATTTATTTGACAAATTTTCATTTAAGGCATTAAGTTCACTGTTTTTAGTTGCTAGAGATTCATTTAAGCAATTTAGATTTTTAATCATAGAATTATGCTTTTCATTCATGTTAAGCATGTGAATCTCTATGTTTGCAACCTTTTCATTCATGCAATTTAAGTCATGTAATAATTGCTTGCTTTCTAATTGAGATTTATCAAGTTCAATAAGCAAGTCATTAGTGTCAATTTCTAGCATATGACTATCAATTGCATGAGATGAGGTATTTTTAACATTTAAATTTTCTTCCTTCAAGCATGCATTCTCTAAAGTTAGAACTTCAATTTTAGCAAGCAAATAAACTTTATCATCTAAGATAGATGCATTTTGACATTTAAGATCATGGATTTGCTCATTTGCTACTTGATTAGTCTTGTGAAGTTCTTTATATTTTTCAAATAATCTTTGAAATGCATTTTGTAGTTCATTAAAATCATAGGCATTATCTTTTGAACTACTACTTGAAGAATAACTAGAATATACATCATCTTCACTTTCTCCATCGAATGAGCTTGATGATGATGAAGATGTTGAGTTAATCTCCATTTTCTTTGCTCGAGCTACATCATTCAGAGTGGTTGCTCCTTTCTCCCCGGATGGTGAATCTTTTTCACCAAAATTCATTTCTAATGTTTGCCATATAGAATGAGCACTATCATATGAGCAAACAAGATTAAAAAGTTCATCTCCTAATGCACAAAATATGACATTCATAGCTTTAGCATTTAGGGATGCATTTTTCTCATCTTCTAAACTCCATTTACTAATATGACATCTAGGTGATTCATATGGAGTTCGAATCATAAACCACATGTTAATGTTCATGGATTTAATAAATGATGACATTTTAGATTTCCATGAACTAAAGTTATTACCATCAAAGTAAGGTGGTTTACATGATTCTAAAGGTGTGGATGCATTAAGAGCCATGTTAATTTATCGGTTAAAAAAAATTAACGAACGAGGCTCTGATACCAAATGTTGGATCGTGTGGGTCTATGGGTCCACAAATAAGGCTAATCACCTAATAATCTACTTGTTTAAGCAATCAAATGCGCAGCGGAATAAACAAACAAGTAAAGAAAGAATAATAGAATGCAAACCACAATCGACACGGGGGATTTTATAGAGGTTCGGCACCCCACCCGGGTCCTAGTCCTCTCTTGTAAGCTCCGCTCGACTCCGCGAACTCCGCCTACGTCTTCACTATCCACTCCCCGTTCTGGGCCGGGAGAGAACGCCTTTACAGGTCTTCAAGCTGGCGAACAACCCTCGCCGAGCTTGGCTCCTCCTCTCACAATCCGAGAGGATCACTTCGGGCTCTCACCGAAGTCTATAGTCTTTGTCTTGGACTTTCACCATGACCATTGCTTCTTTGACAACAATGAGTGGGACAACACTCTATAATTGAGCACACTTGAGTAGGATTTGGATATGATCACTAACTGTGGATTTAGGCTTATGGAGTGAGATTGGGAGCTTTGAAGATTGAGAGATTCTCTCTAATGAATTGGACAATTGGAAGTGTGAGAGATGTGTGTAAAACTGAGTTTGATCCTCTATTTAAAAGCTCTAAGAGATTCCTAGCCGTTGGGGAAAGATTTGATTGATTTGTGTAAGAGATACACAAAACAGAATTCAAATTCAGCAAAAACTGTCTCCAACCGGTCGACCTAAAGTGGAACCGGTCGAACAAAACCTTACAAAAACTAATGGATCGGTTGAACAAATGGATGGTTCGGTCGAACGGTTGGGAATAGTGTTATGCGTATATGACCATTGTATGAATACGAAAAAATAAAACGGTCACATGAAAACCCAGAACGGTCGAACAAAATGGCAAAACCGGTCTACCGTTTTAGTCTGGGCAAAACACTATTGAAATCGGTTGAACTATGAGGCAAATCGGTTGAACAAAAATGGTCATGTAAAACCTCTAAATCTACTGAAACTGGTCGAACAAAAGGTCCAATCGGTCGAACGTTTTCGGACAGGATTTAAGGTTTAGTTTTAGTGATTTTCCGACTATGTTTTGGATGACCTATCGAAGTCCGATTGATCTGAAATTTTGTGTGTGACTTCTCTAAGGAACCTAGTGTGTGAATGCATGGATATTAGCTTAAGTTATGCTCAATTCACATATGTTCCTAAGACTCAAAGAAAAGTAAAATACATGTCTTCAATCCAGCTTGATTACATGTTATGACTTGATTTTTCTTCTTTCTTGAGTCTTGATCACCTGTAGATGTTAGCAAAATACAACATATATACCATTATACTACATGTGCTAATCTACATTTCCTAATTAAGATTAGGTTGAATTACATTATCAAAATATGGATTAAGGCCAAAACGCCAACACGGTCTACCGTTGCCCACGTTTTCTGCACGTTTTTTGTACAATTGGGTCTACTATTTAATGGGGTGTTTGCCCTTATTTGTACACAATTCACAAAACGCATATTATTATTTCCTTGAGAGAGATTTGGGTTAGAGAGAGTTCTTCAGAACTTTGGAGGACATATTGCCTCCAATCCCATGTAATCTTGATTACTTCTCTTGTTGGAGAAGCGGAAGAAGGAAAGGAAACCCGCTGGAGACCCCTCCCAAGGACATAGGCACGTTGCCGAACCTTGTAAATCTGTGTGTTGTGGTTGTTTCAGGTGTGCATTCTTCGGACTAGTTGTTTCTTTTATCTTGTGTGTGTTTTGTTGCATATAAGTTTAGGAGAGATAGATGTTTCGTTTAATTCCGCATTTATATTAGTCTGTTGGTGCATTTTAATATGTTGTCTCGTATTAGCATCATTAGATTCTCTCTCAACAGACTTTTGATATCAAAATTACTTTCCTCCTTAAAAGTTTATCATGTACACTTGTTGGCAAGTGGATGAACGAGATTAGGGGATAATATTTTGGGACGAGAAAGAAAAAAATTTAAGACATCACAGATAATGAAAATATTTTTTCCTTTTGAAATTAAGGTATCAAAAGAACACTTTCGATGACATATGAAAAAGGAAAATGATAAACATACTCAGTGCGTCCCGGACGCACCCGACATGCTCGATCCATTCAGCAATCCAGTCTACAAAAATCACATATTAATTATTTATTTTCCTCTATGCAACCTTTGGTTTCCACCATATGTATCTCCTTAAAACCTTCAATTATTCCACAAAACTCAATGTAGAGGTTGGCGAGGACGTTGGAGTGAAGTTTGTCGGCGAGAAGGAGGAAGAAGTGGGCGGCGGTGGAGCCCGTCTTGAGGCTGAGGACCATGTTAAATCTTACATGTTAGGAAGTTGTCGGCGAGGAGGAGAAGGAGGAGGAAGTGTGGTTCTTTGTAGCTGACTTGGGTTTTTTGTGTGGTATTTTTTAGGGAAAGTTTGGTTTTTTGTAGTTGATTTGAAATTTTTGGTTTTGTTCTGTGATGGATCGGTCTTGGTTTTTGGATGTATAGTTCTTTGTAGCTGATTTGGTTTTTTTGTGTGGAGTTCTTGGGGAAAAGTTTGGTTCTTTGTACTTGATTTGAAGTTATTGGTTTTATTCTGTGATTGATCGATCTTGGTTTTTTGGTGTTATTTTGGAAAGTTTGTTTTCTTTGTAGTATTTGTTCTTTGTAGTTGCTTTGGTTTTTGTGTGGTGTTCTTGGGAACAGTTTGGTTTTTTGTAGCTGATTTGAGGTGGTGTGATGATGGAATTTCTTTAGATTGTTGGGGTTTGTCTTGAAAGTTATGGACAAACTCACACCTTAAAATGGACAAACTCAAAGGTTAAAATGGGCAGACTCGTATCTTAATAAAGACAACCCCACACCTTAAAATGGACAAATCCAAAAGATAAAATGGGCAGACTGGTATCTTAAAAAAGGCAACCTCATACCTTAAAATGGACAAACTCATACGTTAAAATGGGCAGACCCATATCTTAAAAAGGGCAAACTCACACCTTAAAATGGACAAACCCAAAGGTTAAAATGGGCAGACCCATATCTTAAAAAGGTCAAACCCACACCTTAAAATGGACAAACCCAAAGGTTAAAATAGGCAGTCTAGTATCTTAAAAAGGGTGAACCTACACCTTAAAATGGACAAACTCATAAGTTAAAATGGACATACCCATATCTTAAAAAGGACAAACCCACACCTTAAAATGAACAAACTCAAAAGTTAAAATGGGCAGACTCATATCTTAAAAAGGGCAACCCCACACCTTAAAATGTACAAACTCATAGGTTAAAATTGACGGACTCATATCTTAAAAAGGGCAAACTCACACATTAAAATAGACATATCAGTATGTTAAAATGGACAAACTCATTTCTTAAAAAGGGCAAAATCATACCTTAAAATGGACAGACCAGTAGGTTAAAATGGATCAAACCCACATCTTAAAAATGACAAATCCACACCTTAAAAAGGACACACCGGTAGGTTAAAATGGACAACACATATCTTAAAAAGTGCAAACTCACACCTTAAAAATGCACAAACCAGTATGATAAAATGAGCAAACTCATATTGATGAGAATTAAATTTATACCGCAAGTGCACGGCGTCAATGAAGACGTGGCAAATACGGGTCGAACACAAGGAGGGAGAGATTTTGTTATTAGTGTGATTTCGATTGGGGGAAGAAGGAGAGAAGAAATAATTGGGTTTTTGAGATTTTTGGATTTTAATTATCTAAAGCAAGAAACAAGAACAATTAAAAACTAAAACACGAACAAAGAGGTGAATTCCGTCGGGTGGAGGTTTAGATTTAAGGTTTAGATTAGAGAATTCAGAAACTTATAATAAATCATATTAGTTATGAAGCATTACATGATAAATGATTTAACATAAACTCAAGTAATCAAAATAGACTAATACGAACTTAAAATAATAACATTTATTCGTCTTCTCTTCACCCAAAATCCGTCACCTCCACCCTTTGGAAAGAGTTAGAAACTCATGGAGGGAGGAAGAAGGGATCCTAGAGGCATTACAAAAGAAAACATAAAAACACAAGAAATAAAAAGACAGAATTTTATTACTCCAAAGAAAAGACTACAAATAAAAACAACTAAAAACTAGGTCTAAGGCCAAGGACCCTTCTAACATCGTTCTCGGGGCTATTTATAGTTGTTACAAGAGACCTAAGTATAAAATTGGAGAGTACACGTGTCCAGACATGACTGGACAAAATTGGAGCACACGGATCGCCAAGGGGGCGGCGTTTCTGCCGCACAAGGCATGTAATATGCGGCGATTTCGCCGCATAATCTTCTCTGATTTGGTCCAGATTTTGGTTGAATGTTTATGGTATGATTTGATCCTCCTTTACGCGTCTGGATTGATTCTTTCCATTGTCTTGAGCTCCGGATTAATTCCTTCCATTGTTGGAGATTTATATTTGATTTTTCTTTTAACTTTCTCCACACAATAACTTGGTCCTTTTACTTTGCAATCAGGTCCTTGGCATTTTGCAATTAAGCCCTTGACCTTTTTTGTAATTAGCTCCTTGAATGCTTTTATGCTTGGATGCATTTCCATTTGGAACCCGATAAACTTGAACTCAGTCTTTATGATAGAAATGAATCTTTTGCACGCGTTTATGCTCGGAATGTGGGTAATTTGCATTCGGGTCCCTGTATTCTGTAAATACGACTAAACACATACCTTAGTAGCATTTATTGATATAAAAGTAATCTAAATGAAAGACATATGATGCAATGTATGCAATGCATCACATATCTCAAAAAGGACAAACCAAATGTTTTTCGTTTTACCTTTGTATCTGAAGGTTGCTTGGGGAAACCAAGTGTTGAATTGAGAAACCAAATGTTCCATTGGAAAAGTAAAAGTTGCACGGGAAAAGTAAAAGTTGCACGTGATACAAAATAAATATATTATTAATTAATTTCAGAAAGTAAAAGATATTTGAATTTTGCTGACTGTACTATTGACTGTACTGACAACATCAGGTGCGTCTGTCCATAAGACCCTGTAAAAAAAAAAGCACTCTTGGTCGGTGGATTTTTTTAGCTTAACATAGAAAATGTTGTTCCACGAATCTAGAAGCTCTGACCACACGGTTCAGATCTTTTCACGTATAGCCCAAAAGGAAGATGGTGGAAAGAGAAAGCAACACACCATGCTGACTCTATTGAGCTAGAAGTTGCATGTGGTGGAGCCTTTGCTTTCCTAAAGAGAGCACTTCCCTTCCACTTAATTATAGGCTAATTAAAAGCGCGTAGGATTCCCACTGGTAACTACACTTTACTAAGCACCAAGTTCGTCTCGCTGAGTCGCTTGGTTTTATTTCTTTAGTTTCTCGAGACGTCTCTAGTTAAACTTAACTTTTATTTATATTCAAAAGCATGGCTTGTATACGATATCAACTTTTGACTATCAAATGATGAAACTCGATTTCAAAATAAGACGGTGAATTGTTTTGGGATTTTTGCTTGCAAGCAATTTAGAAATAATTTATTTCACTTTGTACTATAAAAACACGAATTTTCTGGAATGCCATTACGTTACATGAGTTATAATAGTATTGTAATGGGACCCACTTTTGATTTTAACGACAATTGAAAAACACAAATTGGAAGTGTACGCTATTATTCGACGTTTTCTTTTGCTCTCTTATGTGTCGCACTATGCGTTGTGAACACACGTGGGTGTTTGAACTACAAGTAAATGGTGGGTCGTGTAAGGTCATCATCCACAGTGATCCTGATTTAAATATCAGAATCCATATTCTGTCATCTACGTCAGTTTCTCTCTCCTCCACATCAACACGACATTTACTCTCACAATCTTTATATTATTCACTCATGTGATCTTATCACACTACTTTCTCTTTCATCCACCTCACTTCCTTCTCCATTATTTTATGTTTTTCCTCAATAACCAATATATAACTTAATCCATTTACATCACTCAACGTAATTAATTAATAATTAGGAAAACTCAAAACAAATATTATAAAATATTAATAATGTATTACAATAATTTAAGCTGCAAATAATTAAAACATGATTAACTAAATTACATGCCCATTCTACATCCTCTTTACGAGTTTGTGGAAGAATAATTGACTGGATTAATACCTCTTTCAAATATTATGATTTTAGTTACTTATGTTGTTCATTTATTTTTTTATTTAATTCTAGTTACACAAAAAATTATTAACCTAAAATTTCTAATCATATTAAATTATTTTCAATAAACAAAAATAATTAGTTTATCAAAATAAATTAATACTAATAAGTAATAACAAATATTTAACACAAAACAAAAACAAAAACAAAACAAAAATTTTAAAAAAAAAACATTTTTACCCACATGGGTCACGAACCGCACTATATCGTGCAACTAGAGTGCCTAGGCGCCCCATTCCAGGGGCACACTGGCCCATGATCCCCATTGAGGGGATCATGGGGTACTCGATCTTCAATTAAGACCATTGAGGATGGCCTAATAGGTTTTGACTCAAGTCCCTCTATATCAGTATATAGTATGTCTAAATCGATATAACATATGCTTTCTTAACATCAAAAATTCACTTAGAGATTGGGGAATAAAACCCCCTAGATAAGTATAGGGTATTTCTAAACCTATGTAATGTCCTTTAGTCAGCATTAAGTAAACACTCAACATTAGTATGCTTCGGCAGCCTTTGAAATATCCCAAGCTTATTTGTTCTTCCACTCTAATTGCCTTATTGTATTTCCATTTATATCTCTAAGTAGGTCACATATGGCCTGGTACACTTCCTTGCCCCCACGAATACTATCTTGGGAACTATGTGTAGGATCGTGAGAGTCTCTAATACTAATCACTTTTAAGCTAATTACCTACTTGTTTAATCGATCAAAGATATGCAGTGGAATTTAAACAAATAAACAAGCAAGTAAAGGAATGGAAAATGCAAACCACAATGGAGACAGGGGATTTTACAGAGGTTCGACACCCCACCTGGGTCCTAGTCCTCTCTTGCAAGCTCCGCTCACGATTTCACTAACCACTCCCCGTTCCGGGCAGGGAGAGAACGCATTTACAATCTTCAAGCTCGCAAATAACCTTCGCCGAGCTTGGCTCCTCCTCTCACAATCCGAGAGGGACACTTCGGGCTCTCACCAAAGTCTTTACTCTTGTCTTGGGCTTTCACCAAGACCCTTGCTTCTTTGACAACAATGGAGTGGAACAACACTCTCTAATCTTGAGCACACTTGAGTAAGATATGGAATTAATTACTAAGTGCGGAAGATTTTGTGCTTTTGAGTGTGTGGAGCTTTCTCTCTAATGTAGGGGACAAATAGTAGTGAGATAGTTGTGTTAAAATGTGTTTTGCAACTCTATTTATAAGCTCCAAAACAATTAAAGATGTTGGGGATGAATTGGGTAAAGGTTGTGTAAGATACACAACAGAAATCTACAGGACCCAAAACTGAGTTAGTTCGGTCGACCGGATCGGGCTGAACGGTCGACTGTTTGTCAATTTTGAACTCGTTCGGTCGACCGGTTAAAGAACGGTCGCCAAAGGCTATAATCTAGGTACACTTAAGTTATCGGTCGAACACTGAGATAGGTTCAGTCGACTAATTTATAATAGTCTCTTTGTGATTGACAAACAAGATCATATTCGGTCGACCAAAACAAGGTCCACGGTCGACCGAAAACTAACAAGCAATTCGGGTTTGTCAATACATCTAAGTTCGGTCGACTGAACAAGGTCCTCGGTCGACGGATAGGAAAAAAGTATTTTTGGGGTATTTGGAAATAATACGAATACGACCGTTGGGTATATACGACAAAACAAACGGTCGGAAATTTGTTGTTACTCGGTCGACCGAAAAGATCTGGACGGTCGACCGAACTTGGGCAGTAAAACACTAACAAGACATATGGTCACTCGCTCGATCGAACGGTGTGTTTTGATCGTGGAGAATCGGGCGATCCAATAAAGGATCTAGTGCTCCGCCATGGTTTTGAGAACACATATATGGTCCACCTGGGGCAAAAACCTATGTGAAGAATATAAAGTTGTTACCCGTCTTTTAAAATAATTTTTGCAAACAAGTACTATAGGCACAAACGAGAAAAAGGAAAAACCAATTGATCACGAAATAACCACGTGCGAGGTTTATCCAAAATTCTGGTTTTGGGGATTTGTTATTGTGGAAAAATCCACAACCCGGCAATGTCGGTCCCTCTCACTCATTCTTGGTCGTTAAAATCACATTATAATGTTAAAATAGAATTCCATGTATTAAGAGGGACTCGAGTTCATAAAAGCATATTACTACACTAATAACTATAACATAGTGATCTAGCTCAAAGTAAAAGTAATTCAGCATGACTTATATGGGCCTCGGGGGGGAATGTTGGCGTTATTCCTTGTTATTGAAGAGAACTGAATGGAGTTTCGTTGTTGCATTGCTTAAACGGATTAGACAAACATTATTTTGAGATTACTAGAGACGAACTTAGGGTATGGATTTGGGCAAAGTAGCCCCAACATCACCCTGGGGATTTAAGACAAATGGAGATGGTTAGGGTGTAGAGAAACTAAGTGTTGGGGCCAAAAAATAAGGGATAGGTTTCGGATATAAAATGTCCAACACCTCTTGTTGTTGGTAAGAAACGGGGACAAAATAGAAGTTTTCTTCGATTTTATGAAAGTTATATCTCGCAAACTGCTAGGGGAATTAGGCTAAAAATCGAAGGGATTGTTGAAGGTGATATGGGAAAGGGAATGAAAGTGATTTCACTAAATTTGGGAAATTCAAGAGGGGGCTTCGAATGGGCTAAAGAGGGGACCAAACTAAGGTGGGGCTAATCGATATCAGACTTGTGAAGCTTTTCTCTTTCAAACAACTAACGATATCACTTTGAGATTTTATAGGGGCATTTTGAATGTGTAGAAGATTAGAAATGAATAGGTAGAGGGGGTATTTAAAGGATTTTGATTGGTCTGATCTTGAGATGGATTTGAGGGTGTTTTGGTCATTTCCTTGAAGAGGAAGATATTTTCGTGAGTTGCAAGCTTCTTAGGTTGAAAAGGGTGTAGGTTTTGAAGAAGAAATGTTTTGGAAATGTGAAAAGTGTTTGGGTTATGATTTAAGTGTTTCGGTTAGTGTTTTTTGGTGTTTAAGTTGTTTTAATAGTTGTTAAGGTGTGTTGGGGTCTTTTGATTATTTAGATTCGTGTGTTTAGGACTGGGTGAGGATGTTTTTTAGGTTGTTAATGTTTTGGTTTTGGTTTTGGTTTTGGTTTTGGTTTTGGTTTTGGTTTTGAATGAAGGTTTAAGTATTTTTCTGGTTGAGTTAAAGTGGTGTTTTTTGGGTGTTATGGTGTTTAGGGTTGATTATTTTTAATTAGGTTCATTTGTTGTGGATTAGTGCTTTTAAATGCTTATTTAGGGTTTAGATTGATTGATTATGTTTAGTTTAATTTTAAGTTGCTTGTTGATTGAGGTTTAAGTTTTTTTGGGGTTTTAGTTTCTTAAGTGTGTTTTGGTTTTAATTATTGGATTTCATGTATTTTCATATATGAATTTTAGTGTTTGAGTTGTTTGTGTTTTAGAATTTGAGTTTGAAGTGGATTAGAAATTGGTGTGTTTTAAGATTTGTACGTTGTTAACTTGAGTTTTAAGATTTGTAGGTTGTTAACTTGGGTGTTTGTGAGGTGTTTTAGGTGAGTCAAGATTGGGCTTAGGCTTAACATGTATGTTTTTAGTTTCCAATAGGTGTTGATTTGGGGTTTTTAACTAGTGATATAATAGTTTGAAGGGTTTAGAGTAGACTGTCAATCGGGTCGTGTTCCTGTACTATCGTGTCAGACAGTTCTGTTGTCGTGTCAAATTTTTGTGTTATCGTGTATAGTACAGTACAAATTGAAAAACAATTCATCATGTTTAGATTGAAAATAATTAAGTGACATATTGTATTGATATTTTTCTTTCTAAATAACATCTTAATTGACTATTATCAAGTAAAAATAAGTGATTATCTAACAAAAAATGCAATTCGTGTCAGTTTTATGTAAGGTTTTTGACTCGGTTTTACTCACATTCTTAGTACCAACACCACGAAAATGTCTGGCGAAGTGCCTAGATCTGGTGAGGTGACGGAGTCGGATTTTGTTTTCTGACTCGGGCGTCTGTCACGGTGGAGGCGTCAGGCACAGAAGCCTTTTTTATTTTTTGTTAAATTAATTTTTTTTAGGTTCCGTTGCAAGATTTCGGTGGTGATGGAGTAGATTACATTGAGTTTTTTGATAGTAAACAAATATTTACAACAATCGAGGAAGCTTGTAAATGGGTGAAACAAGTTGTCATAGGAGCCGATTTTTTTGGTTATATCATCATACAAATCAAAAGCAGATAACCGGATGGATTATTACCTGAGATGTGATCAAAGACATGAAATGAGTTCTCGTGATATGAGTATTGCACTACGGAAGAACACAAAAAGAAAATGTTGTGGTTGTCATTTTTTGGTAAAAGTAGTCGAGCGACAGGATCGTGATGGATGGGTCGTTGTTTCTAATAGCACACATGGGCAGCACAATCATGCACTTGTAGTTTATTCAGAGGGTCACTGACAGGTCAGCGGACTTAGTGCTGGGGCCAAGCAAATTGTTCGTGATATGACTGAGGCACAAACAAGACCACAAAACATTTTGTTGACAGTAAAGGAGAAATTTCCGGAGGATAATCCCAATCAGAGACATATTTATAACTTCAAAGAGTACATGAGGAGGACTAAATCTGAAGACGGGAATCCCGCTCAGCAGTTTCTCAGTCAGGCAGTGCAGTATAAGTATTTGCATTGGATTGTGGCAGATGCAGAAACTAATGTCCTCACTCACGCCTTTTTGGCACATCCGACGTCAGTTCGGTTGTTGCGTATATACCCTTTCGTAATTTGCATGGATTCGACGTATAAGACGAACAAGTACAAGATACCTTTGTTTGAGATGGTTGGGCTTACTCCAACAAACATGAATTTCCTCGTCGAATATGCGATTTTGAAGGATGAGACCGAGTCTAGTTACCGGTGGGTGTTGGAGAGGTTGCGAGAGTCAGAGAGTTGGTCATTGCTCATTTAGGGAGTTACGGACATTTTATTCATTTGGAATTAGCTGATGATTTTCCAGTACCTCCTATAGCGACATTGTGGTATCAAATGCGAGATGAGAGTGTTGTTGGATGCGAGGATTAGTACGAAAGTAGGATAGCGTATTGGAACCGGTTACGTAGTACATTTTGATTGTAATTTGTAATGCATTTGTAATGTATAATATATCGTGTATTTGTACTTATATCGTGTTGTTATTTTAAATTTAATTTAAGTTACTATGATATGCTTGTGAGAAATAAGTATTAAAAATACGATAGCTAAAGAAATAAGTAAAATATATGTTCGTCAGAAATAAATAATAAGAGTACACAGATAAGCATAAGCAAATACCAACAAATGTAGTAACAGTTCAACATATAATAAAACGAAAGTAAGAGCAAGTCAACTAGAACTCAGCATCCGAATCATGGTCCGAAATGTCCAACTGGTTGTTCCAATCCTCAATGAGGCGATCCGAATCTGTACAGGCAAGTCTCGTATCCTCAGTCGACATCCTGTCTCTCTGTCGCAAGAACGGCTGCGTATACCGTATCGCCCTACTCATCCACTGTATGTAACATAAAAATTGGTGTACATTAACAAAAAAACAAAATATACATTACAATTAAAAATTAAATTAGATAAACTTACCTCATCGACACATGTCCTATCCAGTGGTCTCTCCGGTATCAGAATGGTACCGCGCACGATAAGTAGATGTGAGCACCTACCAAACCATTGCAAATAATATGCATTACAAGTGGAGGGGTCGCGGCTACGACTCAGATCGTTCAAGTGAAGTCGTCCTACTCTCAGAAATGTCCTCCGAATCGATTCCGCGAACGAAACGCCATGCCTGACGTCGTACGTCTTCACAATCGTAGACCGTACTGCATGCTCGGGCGTTGGGATGTCAACCGGGATCACCTGAACGTAACCTAACTGACGCAACATGCTATCAGGTAATTAAGGCTCTATGATATCCCTATAACGAATAATGCCCATAAATGTAGTCCTCGACACAGCTACAACAGGCTCAGGACCATACGGCAACCACTCCACCTAAACGTTTATACGTTAATAATAATAAACTTGAAATTTAAATAAATGTGACTGATATATACATTATATACCTGTGATGCAGTCATCTGATCTAGCCGTCTACGAATAGAAAAGAATCATCCCTCGCTCTTATCCTCTGCCCGGACAGCCCACAAACACGAACGAGGATGACCACGCTCAATGATCTTCCGCTCCTGATGCGGGCAGAAAGCAGGAAAATACTCATATATCCAAGCCTGTAGCAGTGTAAGACAACTCGTAATGCCAGAACAATCAACACGACTCGATATACCCAACTGGCGATACAAATATGCCAACGTCGCCGACCCCCATGAGTACTGACCAATGGTATTTTGCTCCCTCACCTCCAATAGGTCGCGTGGTCTGACTCTGCAACCGCTCTTGTCGACAAACAAGACGCAGCCTAGCAGTAAGAAGAGGTAGGCAGTCATATGCGTATCCTCAGTCCGTGGTGGTCGCCCCCGTCTGCAACAGTCGTCCACAGCATCGATACTAACACCACCGTCACTCCAAAATGAGTTGTCCCGCCCAAGACCCTCAGGTCCCTCAGGTTGACACCCAGCAAATCTGATACAAAAAGCTTCAGCTCAGACGTCGGCGCCTGTGCACTAACCATACGACCCTCAACAGGAATGTGCAGAATCTGGAAGACGTCATGCAACATGATCGTCATCTCTCTGAACGGCAAGTGGAAAGTGTTGGTGTCAAGCTACCACCGCTCCACGAAAGCTGAAATCAATGGCATGTCAAGGCAGGAAAACATGTTGTACGACAAGTGACCCAATCCACTATCACTAATGATCGTCGTCATATCATCAGTCATCACTGAACGTCAAGCCTGCAATGTAATACAGGCTCTGTGCCGATTATGGCACTTCAGAACCCTCCGGTCCTCGCCTTCCCAGATGCGTCTGGCGATGTGGCCTCCGAAACTCGGAATGACGCTGCCATCTAGAGGACCACCGAGCATCATATCCGTCACGATCCAAGACTCGTCCTTACCCCTCTTCTTCTGAGTTCGGGCGTCTGCAGTGCACGAACTCGAATCACCGGTCACAAACCGGCCACCTTGACCCTTCCTAACGACCCACTCAATCGAAATACTACAATGTCGCCCCCGTCCTCGACCATACTGTTGTATCGCCTCCTCCTGTGGCTCCAACCCATACCGGCCCCCATCGTCACTCTCGTCGTGACTCATCACCTCATCTGAAGCATCCTCGTCGTCGAAAGAATCCTCGGGTGTCTGACGACGACGTAAAAGATCTCTCTCTCCTAACTGAAGCAGAAATACCTCATCTACATGGATGACGAGGACCTGACTCATCTGCTAAACTATGTACCGCGTGTAAGGGAATTGATTTCCCTTTTCCTCCATGGTAACCCGATGACTATTAATTCAATTTGAAAAATAAAATTTTGTTAATGGTTTACTAAAATAAGTAAACTAATTATTAACTTAATAATCAATTTATTTAGCAAATATCACAATTTATAATCAATAATCCTTTACTAAAATAATTAAACTAATTATTAACTTAATAATCAATTTATTTAGCAATTATCACAATTTATAATCAATAATCCTTTACTAAAATAATTAAACTACTTATTAACTTAATAGCCAATTTATTTGGCAATTATCATAGTTTATAATCAATAATGGATTTACTAAACTAATTATTAACTTAATAATTAATTTATTTAGCAATTATCACAATTTATAATCAATTTAAATAATTAAAAAAAATTGGGGCGTCTCCGGGAGACGCCCCATCCTAAGGGGAGGTGTCTACGGAAGCCGCCCCATCCTAAGGGGAGGTGTCTGCGGGAGCCGCCGACCCCTTGGGTGAGGCGGCTCCGACAGACGTCCAACCGTTGGGTCTAGCGTCTCCCGTGGACGCCCGACCAAGAAAAAAATTAAAAAACTAAACAAGATTTTTACCATATTTGAGTAATCTGGGGCGTCTGTTGGTTCGTTTACAGGCCTCCGAGACATTATTTCTGGTGAATATGAGAGTAATATGAAGAGAGAGTGGTGTTAGGAGAGTAAAATGAAAAGTTATATAAGTAGAATTGGTAGAATGACAAAATGGTAATTCGTACGGATGATTTAAGTAATTTTCCGACGATGAACACCAGTTTAGATAAAGTAAGACAAGATATTTTTATTTCTTTGACAATGTGATGTTGACCGTGAAACTAACACCGTTGAAACAAATCATGACGGCCACTACCCGTTAGTGACCACCACATAGAAGAGTTGAAACTAACACCGTTTCTTCTTACCTGTTAGCTTATTTTTGTTGATAAGAAGAAATGAATATTATTCAATTTTGAAATAGAAATCACACTTAAAAAACTGTAAGAAATAAATAATACTAACATAAATCGACCGTTGCATTGCCTCCAAGTTCAAACTCGTGGAAGATTTCAACTCCATTTTTCAATTCTGTATTCAAGTAATATTTTATTTTGCAAAAGTACCGTTATAGTAATTGCGTAGATTTCTTTCGTCTTTTCGTAATTACTAATTACAAATCTTCCAGAAATTAGTATCTTTTTAAAACAAAGGGTTATTTGCTTGGGTGCCACCAAGAAACAACTAAATTGGCTTTATGCCACCTGGTTTTAACTATTTGGCATAATGTCATAGAAAAATCAAACTATTTATCTTAATGCCATAAGAAAACAAAATATTTAACTTTATGTCATTCCGTCGGTAAACCGTTAACTTTTCTGTTAACATCTGTTAAGTATATTAATATTTAATGGAAATTTTGCAGATTCACCCTGAATAAACCAAAAATTCATTATATGTGTTGTAAAAATTACAAAAAACTATTCAAAAAAATTTATCTATACACTCTCTCATCTAAAGCTGGGACCTGGGCCGTGCCGGGGCGGGCAGTAGCCGTTGCGGGCCGGCGTGCCTGCCGTTGGCGCGGGCCGGCACGGCCCGCAACGGCTATAAGCAAGCAATTTTTTTTTTTACTTTCACCAATCCTATAAATACCCCCCACCCCTTCACTCATTCCTCACCAATTCTCTCAATCTTCTTCTCTTCTAATCATTCCAAATTTCCAATCTTCAAGCAATTTGTGCTAGTCGGGTTTTGCGAAAAGCGGGTCGACTTTGAAGTAAAGTGGGTCGAGTTGAAGTTTTCCATCCGAATTTTCTTCTCGTCCGACCGACTTCTCGCCGATCACTGAGCATTTTCCAAACTTACTTTGCATTCACTTCATTAGATTACATGGCTAGTTTGAAAACAATATTTATGCTTTACTTAGTAATTTGCATGACTAGTTCTGACGATGAAATTCAAAATGTTGCATTGCCAAATGTTGCATCTTCATCTAAATCACGTAGACGTAGAACTAGTAAAGTTTGGGAAGATTTTGATTTAGGGCAAGATGAAGATGGTAATGACATTGCATTTTGTAAGTTATGCCAAAAACAATATACTGCTAAAACTAGTGCAGGCACAGGCCATTTAACTAGACATGCAATTTCATGTAAACTTAGGCATAATTCATTTGTGCAAGATTCTAGACAAACCACAATAGATTGTAGTTCTGGTACATTTAGGAAATTTGATCCTGCTCGTGCTAGAGAACATGTAGTGGAATACATAATTAGAGATTAATTGCCATTTAGTACTGTCGAATCTAGTGCATTTAGAAAAATGTGTGAATATCTTAATCCTGAAACTAAACATATGAGTAGACGTACTTTTAAAAATTTAGCTATGAAAAGATTTGAATTTGAACGATCGAAAATTATTAACTTGTTTGAATCAACAAATAAAAGAGTAGCAATGACTAGTGATTGTTGGACCTCACCTAATGAATTTCCATATGCATGTACAACTGTTCATTACATAGATGATCGTTGGAGGTTAAACAAAAGAATTTTGTCATTTTTACCTTTAGATTATCCACACACTACTCGTGCTATATTTGATCATGTTAGTGACATTATTTCAACCCACAAATTTAAAAAGAGAGTAACAACCATGTCTTTTGATAATGCAACTAACAACACATCTGCTGTAGAAATGTTTAAGGCATTTTTAGAACCACCCGTAAAAGGCCAATGTTTTCATATTAGATGTGTATGTCATTCTTTAAATTTAATTGTACAAGACAGATTAGAGATTCTTAAATATTATGTAAGTAATGTTAGGGAGGCTATTAGATTTTGTGGAGTTAGTAGTACATCTAGGTATCAACAATTTAGAGAATTTTGTACCTATAATGACATTAGGCTTAAGAGATTTACTTTAGATGCACCTCATAGATGGAACTCCACATATGAAATGCTTAAAATGACAATTCCATATAAACTTGCTATTACAACTTTTTATAATGAAAAACAAAATAATGCCATGTTATCTGAAATTGATTGGTTAAATGTTGAATTTTTAGTAGATTTTTTGAAACCTTTTTTTCTATTTACTAAAAAATTAAGTGGACATTATTATCCAACTTCGAACTTATTTTTAATCGAAATTTGTAGAGTTACTAAAGTTTTTGCAAAATATAGGTTTCAAAATAGTTTAGGAGATGTATTTACAACAATGGAATCGAAATTTGCTAAGTATTGGAATCCCCCCCCCCTAGTGTTTTGTTTAGCTTTAGTCATAGACCCTAGGTTTAAAAAAGAAGGTTTACAAGTTTTTTTAGAAGAAATTTATGAAAACATGAACTATGATAACCCTCAAGCCCATGTAGATGCATCTATTGCTTTATTAAGAAAATATTTTGAAGAATATAGTTTAACTTATAATGTAGGATCTAATGTAGCAAGTACTTCATCACAACCACCCGTTCAGGCGATGTCGTTAGAAGACGACGAGGACGCTACATGGGCATAGTTAACCCAAAAGAAGAAAAAATATGTTTCAAATGTATGTCATAATGAATTAGATTCGTTTTTGAACTTAGATTTATATATGTCCCCCCAAGAATCCAAAAATTTAGATGTACTAGACTGGTGGAAACACAACGAAGGTAGGTTTCCCATAGTTGCTGAAATAGCTAAGGACTTATTGTGTGCTCCGGCGTCTATTGTGGCGTCAGAAGCGGCTTTTACTGCAGGGAAGCGAGTGATGACGGATCGACGACACAGTCTCGCGCCCAACTCGATGCAGATGTGCGTGTGCCTCAAGGATTGGTTGGACGCAGAAGACAGAGTGAAGAACCAATACGAAGCCAAAGACGACGACGAAGAGACGTGGCCGGAGCAGTAGACGTACGTCGAAGATTGTAGCCGAAAACGCGCCAAATTGGATGAATTTTTCCTAGAACCCCCTAGGTTTTTTTGTGATGATTCCTATGTTTCGGCTACAAACTTGTATTTCTCAAAAACCATTAATAAAATTGGCATTTTTTAGTGAAAATCATTTCTATTTTGAGTTGAAAAAAGTTTAAAACCCAACCCGACACGACTCGACCCGCGGCCCGGCCCGGCACGGCCCGCCAGGAGCCGGGCCGGCGGCCGTGCCGGGCCGCATCCCACCCCTACTCTCATCTCTATCTTTCAACTTTCATTTCTTCTTTTCTCTAACTAAACTTAATGACTCGATTACTAAACTAATGAAATTCGATAATTTTTTAATTTTAAAAATACAAAATAAATAATTATTTTTTTATTAAAAAAATCATTTGTCTTTTTAAAATTTATTTTTTATATAAAATGTGTTTTTCCAAAACCCATAAAAATATTATTTATTTTTAATATTTTAGTATAAGATTCTGATAATTGATAAAAGATTTTTTATACAAAAAAATAATATTTTTGGAAAAACCCATTTTATATAAAAAATAAATTTTATTAGACAAATGATTTTTTTAATAAAAAATAATTATTTATTTTGTATAGACAAAAAATTGAATAATTTTTTGTAATTTTTACAATACATATAATGAATTTTATTAATTTTTGGTTTATTCAGGGTGAATCTACAAAAATTCCATTAAATATTAATATACTTAACGGACGTTAACAGAAAAGTTAACGGTTTACCGACAGAATGACATAAAGGTAAATATTTTATTTTCTTATGGTATTATGATAAATTGTTTGATTTTTCTATGACATCAGGCCAAACAGTCAAAACCATGTGACATAAAGCCAATTTAGTTATTTGTTCGTGACACCCAAGCAACTAACCTTAAAACAAATTATAAAACCTATTTCGTCCAAACAATCTGTCAAATTTAATTTTAAGGATTACGTCATCAACATTGCAGAAAAGGTAAGTCACTAATAAGTATGATTGGTCCTGCATTTTGATGGGTAGAGTATAATAATAAAAAATATTACCAAGCGTGGTTGCCGGTAGCCCGTCTTCAATTGGATAGTAAGATTTAAAGTAAAAATTCCAAGAGTGGAGTCTCCCATAATATATTACCATGGTCAAACGGAATCAATATCCATAATTCTTATGCACTAAATTCTGGAAATTTGTATTCATATTTGGTATTTAAAATATAAAATTCAACTTTCTTATCCTTAAAATCTTAAGAATCAATACTTATATTCACATTAGTCAAAATGAGATCAACATTCTTACCGACAAACACGTGTCATCCATGGATAATTTGTGCTAATTTCCGGTCCTAATACGTGGTCACAATCGACTATACAATTGTAATGAACATTGAATGTAGTCAAGGGTGGATCTACGGCGGAATTGAATGGTAAATACTTTATAAGTAATGTTTTAAAAATCGAACCGAATAGTGAATAAAAAACAACTCAATTTGCTTCAAAGTGGTACAACTAACGGTTCAATCTAGTTCAACTAATGACGAAGTACTTATACATGAAGTACTAATATTACCAAATATCATAATAATTCACGGAGTACAATATTCAGTAATAACAAATACATCAGGTAGTTATTATTACCAAATATCGTAATGATTCATACTAATTTATTCATATAATATACCAAACAAACGGCAAAAAAGCTTCTGGTCCTAAACATTTTAGACAAATCCATAGTATCCAATTCCAAATCCAAATCCACTTCCACTTCCTTTCCTCCCACTTGCAAACTCTTCCGAACAAAATCCGAAAAACAACTTCCAAACTTCCCCAGTTCCAATCATGTCGCCAATCCCTCTCTTCCTTCTCTCTCTCCTCTTCCTCCAATCAAGTAAAGACTTCCAAAAAACCCCTAACCTTTCTTAATTTTGCGAGAACCCCCTAACGTTTTCTTCAATGCAGACTCCCAGCCCTTCCTCGGCGTCAACTACGGCGAGGTCGCCGACAACCTTCCTCCGGCGACGGAGACGTCGAAGCTCCTCCAGTCCACTACCATCTCCAAGCTCCGCCTCTACGGCGCGAACCCATCCATCCTCCAGTCCCTCGCCGGCACCGCCATCTCCGTCATCGTCGGCACCTCCAACGCCGACGTAGACGCCTTCGTCGCCGACCCCGCCGCCGCTGGCAACTGGCTTTCTGCTAACGTTGCGCCGTTTCATCCCGCGACTAATGTCGAGGTGATATCGGTCGGGAATGAGTTGTTGTTGTATGGAGAGGCGCCGAATTTGGTCGCGGCGATGAGGAGTTTGAAGGCGGCGGCGGTGGCGAAGGGGATGGATGGGATTAAGATCTCGACGGTGCACCCGATGTCGGTTATGGCGCAGTCCGACCCACCGTCGGCTGGGGCTTTCGATCCGGCTCATGTTGAGACTTTGAAGGGGGTGCTGCAGTTCCTGCAGGTAGATTTTGTGCTTGTATTGGCGAATTCGTGTTTTCGGTTGCTTCCATTTGAGATCTGCTTTTGTGTGTACGTGATTAGTCGATCTCTGGTCCTGGAGTAGTTGTGTACTCGAGTCAAGATGATTGTGTTTTTTAAAATCGCGTTTCAATTGCTGTGTTTGAAAGAAAAAAAAGTGTAACTGATTTTTTCATTTGGTCAATCTCTTGTATAACGATAGTGGTGCACTCGTGTCATGAATCATGATAATCTGTTTTTGAAAATCATGTTTTCAGTTGCTCGTGTTTGAAATGTCATTTGAATACATAATTGGTCGATCACTTGTGTTGAAATAGTTGTGAGCTGTGTCAGGATAATAGTGTTTTTTGATACCATCTTTGGGTGGGAAAAAGTTTATTAAATTTCATCTTACCTACCCGACTGGTTGATCTCTGGTTTTAGAATGATCGTTTGTGCACTCTTGTCAAAACAATCATGTTTAGATGATTGCATTTTGTGCTTCGATCCTGTTTCAAGACATGATCTATTACTGGGAAATTTCATAATATATATGAACTGCAGTTAGCTTAGCTGATGAATCTTTTGTCTTCAAATGAGCTATATTCTCGATTGAGCACGTTGCATTTAGTTAAGGGAGGAATTGTTTTATAAATAAAAACATCATATATTGTGTTTTTCATGAGTATTGTGTGAAATCTGATTGTTGTATTATGCAAATAAGAATTGTAATGGCTAAAAGTAGCTCACTAATGTTTTGTTACTTCATTAAATTTTGTTGGTATTGTTACAATAGCTACTCTATTTTTTTTGGGTAGGAAACAGGAAGTCCTTTCATGATCAATCCATACCCGTTCTTTGCATACCGCAGCGACACTAGACCAGAGACCCTTGCTTTCTGCCTCTTCCAGCCGAATGAAGGTCGGGTTGACGCAAACACCAATGTCAAGTACACAAACATGTTTGATGCACAGGTCGATGCAGTGCGGTCTGCAATCAATGCATTGGGATTTAAAGACGTGGAGATTGTTGTGGCCGAGACTGGTTGGCCTTACAATGGGGATCCAAACGAGGCTGGCGCTAGTGTGGAGAATGCTAAGGCTTACAATGGGAACCTCGTGGCTCACCTAAAGTCTGGGGTTGGCACACCGTTGATGCCTGGAAAGGCGATCAACACATATATTTTTGCACTTTATGATGAGAATTTGAAGCCTGGGCCGGCATCAGAGAAGGCTTTCGGACTTTACCGGCCAGATCTTACTATGACATATGACATTGGACTGTCAAAAGCAACTCAGGTGTGATTTAGCGCTCACTTATGTTAAATATGATCATGGTTTTGATATGGCGATAATGTACAAGTTTGATTTACTTGTGACCGAATCTGCAGACATTAGAATGACGGCAGTAGCATGGTGATGTTGTTACAGGAAGTTGAATAACATGAAATTTCAATTGTTTAGTTCGCCGTTTTTTGGTATAATGGTATTCCTTTGGTGTGAGCCAAGTAGGAAAGTGAGTCAAACATTTTTATGCACGAGAAGAAATTCTCTGCTGACTCTAAATAAATTTCATCTGTTGTCGAAGTAACTTAAAAAGAATTTGGTACAAAATAGGTGTACCACTTGGTCTTTCACAGACTTTTATAATAAGACAAGAAACTATGCTCTTGTTTTCTACAACTACTTCAGTGTCAATTGCAACACCTGGGTGCCACTCTAACGAAAGCTTTTAATATTGAAAAGCATGACTAACAAATCAAGTTTCAAAACACATATTTGTCATACATGCTGCTAAGAAAATAGTGTGTCAAGCAGTACATGTTGCATCAAGGATTAAGAACATTTAAGACTTAAAATTCTAGTTTTACATCACCAATAGATTCATGAATATTCCAATCCTAACCAACTCAAGTCATTAGTTTTTTTGGAAATTGTGTTGCAAATTACAGAAGGCTAATAAAAAAATGATCCAAAAATCAGTTACGTGGATCTAGAGATTCCTAGTGGTGTTTCTGTAACACGAATGACATTTTAAGTTGTAAAATCATGCATACTAGGTCATAGAAGCCTAATTATACCTAGACAAGCTCCATCTTTCTGAATTTTCTTGCTTAACTTTATGCAGGGAAGTCCAACTCCTAGCTCAAATATAACAATGACCTCCAGAAAACCAGCTACAGCGTGGTGCGTGCCGAAATCTGGTGTGTCAGACGAACAGCTCCAGGCCAACTTGGATTATGCTTGCGGCCAGCCCAATGTTGACTGCCAAGCTATACAACCGAATGGAGCATGTTATCTTCCCAATACCCTGCTCTCACACTCCACCTACGCCATGAACATGTTGTACCAGTCATCTGGAAAGCACCCTGCGAATTGTGATTTCAAGCAGACTGCCAAAATTACATCTCAGAACCCAAGTAAGATTCCCCTTTTGGTCTCACGTTATAAGCACATATAACTAAACTATTTGATTGAGAATTATTATGTCTTGCTCTTTCACAAATATGATTATTGGGTATAATCTCTGGTTTATACCAATACTTCGGAAAATTTCTCAATAATGTTGTTTGCTATTGATACGTATAAAAAAAGATACATGTATCCTTGCTATTAGATTGACTTGAATATATTTTTGTAATTTCCCCTTCTTTTTGCATTTAATAAGTGCTTCTTTTACCCAACTAAGTAGACCAACGTGGGCTACCCTAGTGATCTATGATCTTAGAAGATAGAACAGCCTACAACAGGGTTTTGTTTCCTGTTACGTCCTCAAGTTAGCTTAGACTATAAAAAAGTTGCAAACCAACAATTGCTATCTTACTCGTTAACTGTCAGCAACAAATAAAGGTTTAGTAACACTGTGAAAAAAGGTTTAGTAACACTGAAGACAAGGAAAAATTAAGAAGAAAATGTGTTTTGTCTCGTCATCAGGTAGACTATTGAAGGTGATATATCTCACTATTTTTTTTCTCTTTTGTGGATGTAAACAGGTTACGACGCATGTGTTTATCCTGGGAGCTGAGCTGGTGCGCAGTCAATAAAAAGACGTTGAAGTGGAAACAGAAATTCAGTGATGCTTCATGTCTGGTCTGCAGTGATTGGTGAATAAAGGTGGTGTTTGGAAGATTCCATTATGGTGGGGTTCCTTAATTTCCTCTTAATAATTGAGGGGTAGGGAACACCTGGGTAATAACACAGTAATGTGCTGATGTGGTGGTTGGTGTTGTATGTGTAAAATTAGATTCTTATGTAATAGCTGTGTTGGTGATAAGATCCAAGGTTGTGATGTAAAGTTCCGGTGATTTCTGTAGAATGTGTTTGTCAGCCTTGGTGTGTATTATTTTGCTGTGCTTGCGACAATCCATGTGTAGTGTGTCATGATCCCAAGACTTTGGCAAGAAATCGTCATTGTTGTCATTATGGTACGTACGATGACTTTCTTTGTTCAAATTTTCAACTGGAAAATAGTTTAGTTAGACGCATGTTGAGACGTGTTCGGGCTTGTGGTTGGAGGGTTATGCCGATTTTGAGACATTCTAAAACCCAAACCAATACAATTCGGTATCTGTTGGGCATCGTCACACTGTTAAATACTTTTCTAAAAAAGTATTGCTGCCACTTTATATATTTTGTTTAGTCTTGGTATGTTTGTCGTAATTTGAAGATGATGATGCTTCATTTACATTTCAGTTTTGTTATCATGAATATAATTCATATGGCATAAAGTATTTGTCGATTCGAGTCCCGTTATTCCGAAACTTGCTGCTTGTTACTCTTGTTGTCTTAATTTAGAGAGATAGTTTGATCCATTTATTCAGGTTTTTTTGCTTGGATGACATTTTAAAAGACTTTCTGTTTTTGTAGTCGTTATATCGGTATTTCTATAATTGTTGTCACAAAATCAATACATTTTTTGTTGGTATCATTACTTTTTTGGCATTGTCATTCTGTTACATGTCTTCCGTTTGGCCTTAATTCCGTTACACTGTAGTTACTTTTTTGGCACTAGATATGTCATTGGCGAATCAGGTTGCTTTGATCCGCTCTGATTTTCTTCAGCAACTAAAGTTTTCTATTTTGGTGGGGTCACTCTAGGTCTGCTGGTTCATGTCCGTTTGGCCTTAATTCCTCAAATACTCCTCAAGATCATGGTATTAAGAGATTTTTGTGTCAAAAATGTCTTCCTTTCGTACAGGTCCCTCTGGGTCCTTCTTGATTTGCGCATGGGTCCTTGAGCATGACAAACATGTCCAAGATGCTTCCATAAGGTCTTTTTTTCATTTCAGACATTTTTTCTTCATTTTTTCTTTTTTATTACCTAAAACCTGAAACACATCAAATAAACATTCGAGTAACACAAATTTGGGCTAAAATAAATGATATATAACATGAATACAATGTATGATATGCTACTAATCACGTGGGGGCATGCACATGCAAGAAGTGACAACTTATTGGACTCCCATTCAACCATGCAGCAGCATTCATAGGCACAATTATGCAAGCGGTTTAGGAGGATTACGTGCATCCATGTTATTATACTCAAAAGTATATGCTTGCTTATTCAGGGAGAATATCTCCACTGCCAGACAATAATCAGTTGAAGTGTTTGCGGCCAGGAATCTCAATCAAGGCTCCTGATTCAATTGGGCCACTAGGTAGACCAAGGAAGAAAAAAATGAGGCCTGCAAATGAGCCCAATAAAATCCGTAGAGCATAAAGGTGCAAGAAACGCAATGGAATGAGTCATCAAGCAAGAACTTGTAAGGAACCAACTCAAGGTTCCCAACATGCATCACCAAGGTATACCTCAAACTAACATTGACTCCATTTTTACCCTTGCACATTACTTTGATATGTTAACTAACTTGACTCTGATTTTGTAGTGGCATGCCATCACAACTAACATCAACATCAAACACTACCACTAGAAGGACAATAAGAAATAAAAAGTAAGCATAATATTGAATTTCTCTCCATTCAATAACTTCAAACTTCTATATTCAACATTACTAAGCTTTTCCTTTCTGAATAGGCCTCCCACACCTGCATCTCAAGAGCCTGCACTCTCTGATGCAGCTACTAGAAGGCCACCAAAAGAACCCGCTCAACCACCATCTTGACCACCAAGTGCAAAATTAAACAACAATGCAACACATGGAACTCATGAAACCACACATGAAGCTCCTCAAACCTCACACCCAACTCCAACAATAGCCCAAAGCTTTGAAGTGAGCTTAGGAACACCCAACTCAAAGAGGCTAAATACAAGTCATGATCTAATTGAATCTGGATACTCAAAGGAAGACGCAATAAGTGCACTGTCATACTCTAACGTATAACATGTAATGGTTTTTTTGGTGTGATGTTGTGTTTTATGTATAGATCATATTGTAGGATCGTATGGGTCGGCTATGCTAATCACTTTTAAACTAATTACCTACTTGTTTTATCGACCGGGTTATATGCAGCAGAATGTAAACAACTAAACGAGCAAGTAAGAAATAAGCAAACCACAATGGACGCCGGGGGTTTTTATAGAGGTTCGGTCACCGCCTACGTCCTCTCTTGCAAGCTCCGCTCGAGACTTCGAGCTCCGCTCGCGTCTTCACTATCCACTCCCCGTTCCGGGCCGGGAGAGAACGCCTTTTACAGAACAACCTCGCGAGCTTGACTTTCTTCTCTCACAATACGAGAGGAACACTTCGGGCTTTCACCGAAGTCCTTGCTTCTTGAACAAATGAAATCTTGAGTGGAACACACTCTCTAAACTTGAGCACACTTGAATGAGATTGAAATTGATTCTAAGTGTGGAAATTTGAGGCTTTAAGTGTTTGGGATTCTCTCTAATGTTTGGGATAAGTTTGTAGTCGGAGAGTTGTGTTAAAATGTGTTTTACAACTCTATTTATAAGCCTTAGAGAGAATATAGCCGTTGGGATTGATTGGGTGTGAGTTGATGTGTGATACACAAAATAGAAACTTGCAGGACCCAATTCTGGATGAAATCGGTCGACCGGATCGGGCTGAACGGTCGACCGTTAGGCAGTTTTGAACTAAGTTCGGTCGACCGGTTAAGCAATGGTCGACCGCCCAACGCTACGACTTAGGTACACTTAAATGATCGGTCGAACACCTAAAGGGAAACAGACGACCGGTTTGTACCAGGCACTTTGGGGTTGACAAACAGTGATGTATTCGGTCGACCGAAACATGTCTAGCGGTCGACCGTTTTTCAACAGGAGATTTGGGTTTGTCAAGAGATGGACAAACGGTCGACCGATCATGGTCCTTGGTCGACCGATACATGAAATGTATTTGGGGTATAATTGGTTTAATACGAATACGACCGTTGGGTATATACGACAAAAGTAACGGTCGAGAAAAATAAGTTCAGACGGTCGACCAAAAGGCAAAACACGGTCGACCGAAACTAGACAGAGAAACACAAACAGGATACTTGATCATTCGGTCGACCGAACGGCATGTTGCGGTCGACCGAATGTTGGCAGACAGTTAGGGTTCAGGCTTGGTGTTTTTCGGTCTAAGTTTGGGTGATCTATTGAAGTCCAAATTAAGTGCAATTTCGTGTGTGACTTCTATAAGGAACCTAGTGTGTGTTTAAGTTGATTTTAGCTCAAGTATGCTCAATTTACACAAGTTCCTAAAGACTCAAAGAAATACAAAATACATGTCTTCAAAAGAGTTTGATTACATGTCTTGACTTGATTTTCCTTTCTTCCTTGAGTCTTGATCACCTGTAGAGGTTAGCACACAACAATATATATGCAATGCAATATGTGTGCTACTCTACATGATCATAATTAAGATTAGGTTAATTAAATCATCAAAACATAGATTAAGGCCAAAAGGCCAACACATATGTCATTTTGGTGTAGTTGACATGTGTTTGTGGTTGTACTTTTGATGTAATATGTATGAACAACTACATTTAAGGTCTAATTTCAAAATTCCATTTTAGGTGATGAGCAGTTGTTTCACATATTTGCATATGTACGGTTGAAGATAACAAAATGTCACTCACATATTCATCAAGAGCATAGGTTCATAACCGCACAATAGCACACATACACATAACCAAACAACAAAAGGTTACAAACGAAACAACACAACATCACATAATAGTATGCATACATATAACCAAACAAAACAAATGTTACAAATGAAACAACACAACAATACAACATCGCATTACAAACTCACGCAACTACTACATACCAAGAACATATTTTGCTACCGTCTGAGCAACAACCATTGCTTCCCTATTTTTTCTTCGAGAATTTCAAATTTGAAAGCCACGAAGGACTACATTATTCGCATCTCACAAGTAAAAGTGATGTCCAGTAAGGGTGCACCGGTCATCCACTCAAAAAACCACAACTACCTCCATCCTAGAATAAGGAAACAAGTTAGGCATTTCAAGAAACATATAACGAGCGTCATCAAAACAAATCAAGTTATTTAGAAATTTCCAGAAATATGCTTACTCAAAAGTGGCGGCAATGAAATAACTTCTTCCCCAAACTTTTGGGCTTGCCAGAAGTGAACACAATGGTGGGCACCCCACAATCACAGACCGACACACTCTAGTATTCAAGAGAGTGGAGCCACTGCTCTCTCCGGTCCGCTTCATGGGGCTTCCCATCAACTTCAGAGCAATGGATGGAAGGAATGAGGGTGAGGAAACAAATAAAAAGTAGTGGAATCCTAAGGCCGAAGGTGGTTGCGTGGAAATGTGGGTGGTTGGTGGGAAAATATAGAGGGAAGAGTAAATGGTCGTTGACAGGTGGGTTGAGATTATTAGGGATTTATTTTAAGGAGGCAACGATGTTACTGTGGCATGTAACAGAATGGCAGTTCCAAAAAAGTGTTGATACCAAACAAAATGTACTGGTTTTGTGTTGTCGGTTATAGAAATATTAATATAACGATGGCAGAAACATAAATATAGTCTTTTAAAATGACATCCAAGCAAAAAAAAACTTTTTTGTTTCATATGGATCGTTCTTCAAGTCTATATAGATATGGATATTCAGGTTAATACGGAGATTCACATTTTAGGGTTGGTTATGTTTCATAATTAGTTGCAAATGATTCTCATTGCGTTCCACATGGTTTCATATATGAAGTTTCACAAGACCTTGGTTCACAAGACATTACATGAAAGAGAGGAAGATGCAAGATTACTTAGGTATAACTTCTGAATATATATGTTGTGAATGCCATCTTCTTTTATTTAAATCGATATCTATACATTGAGGTAGTTCTAGTTGGTTGCAGGTAACATTTCTTCTCTTCTCGCACACTTTGCAAACAAGCAATACCAAATTAAACACTCACGGTGTCACATGGAATAGGCCCATAGCACTAGGGATGCAAACGGATATCAATTTTCCATACCTGCGGTGGATACGGATATTGATTTTCAATTTTTGGCAAACATGGATACGGATATAAAAATTTGAATTTGGCAACTATGATACAGATATGCGTATTTTGGTCATATGCGAAATGGATATCCGCAAGATTAATATATGGACTTGTATATGTTAAAATTAGTGGTTTTTTCATGATTCCTTTTAATTTTTACTTAAAGTTTTACTACAACACATAAATTTGTTATATTTCTAAGCTAAGTAATATAATTAAGGTATTTTATCCAATTTAATAGATAAAGGTTTATGTGAACTATCAAGTTATACACCCTTTTTTCTATTGTATATGTAATCTCATTTTATCCGTATCCATGTACAAAATATTATTTTCGTATCCGTACATATCTCTTTTTCAAGGACGTGAATACATATTTTTCATATATGAGGTCATCTGTATACGCAAATCAAAAATTGATATGGTAACGCCCATATCCAATCCATTTGCACATCTTCAACGAACCCAAACAATAACATGTAAAGACAAACATCTAGTTAAAAAACATATGAGTGAAAAAAAGAAACATGCCACAAATCAGAACACGCAAAAAATCATTATATGTTTTAAGTCGTGGAAGTCCTTCTAAAACATGAGTTCTAGAATTTTTTTCTTTTCCTGGGAATCAATCTCCAGAGGTCGGTTTAGAAGTTATGTTCCCCCATATACCATGAAGTTCTAAATACCAATCTCCCCTCTATAGAGGGTCCGTGGAGCATCTTCCAACTTAATTTAATATTTAATTAGTGATAGGTGTGTAAATGAATACGGATTTTCATATACGTATTTGTATTCGTGTACTTTATCTGATCTAAAATTTTAAGGATATGGATAATAAAAATTAATAGTTGTATCTATTTTATATGGATATAGATATGACTTCTTTAATTGTATTCGTAGAGATTCATATAGTTTTCGAATCTGGATGAGAAAATGGATATGAATATGACTTTGTATCTCTGGATGATCTCTATTTTGATCTGCATTACAAAATAGAAATGGATATGAGTATAACTGTATATATCTTTTACACCCTTACTGTTTCAAGTAGAACATAATTACAACTTTACTTTCTAATATTCTATACAAAATACATATATTAATATGCATTTAGTAGCCATACAATAATACCAGCATCACATAATCATATAAATATAATAGCTTATTTAAAGAGTATAGAATACAAGACTAACATATTTATACGTTGGCCCTAAACCGAAAACATACATCTTAGTCATTCGTTTATTTTACATGTTTTAGTAATTTATTTAATATTTGGTAACAAATTATATTAAACTTCTTTAACATACCATTTTTTAATATAATCTTATATATCATTAACAATATTGATATTCATTTTTATATCTGAAATGTATCCAAATCTGTGGTTTAAATTCGATTTGTGTCTGCAGCCATTTTGAGTGGATATGGATTTAATTTTTTAGTATCAATATATAATATGTATCGTATCTGTATCAATTTGTAAATGAATATTTATATACTCGTATTCGTACCATATCCACACCGTTTCAGCAAGTCCTAATCTTTATAAATAAAAAATAAGGAAACTTTTTCAAAATAATCAAAAAAATAAAAAATTGAAAAATATGTACCGCATAAACTTGGTAAAATAAGCACATTGAAAACGGCACCTCCAGTGTCATTTTCATTAAGTGAAAACGACATCCGAGATGCCGTTTTTTCCTAGGGTTTAAATGGGGCTGGCCAGACACACCATCTTCCTTCTCCCACACCTAAAATTTTCCCCACTCCCCGTTACTCACTCTCTCCAGCGACCAAAACTGTTGAGGTTTGGTTTTTATTTTGTTTTTTTTATTTTGACATGAAATACAATGCATGTATAATTAATGTATTGTTGTTGTGTTCATGTATGAAATGTAGATTTTCTACACTCGAACTAATGAGCTCCGGTACCGAATTGGTTATAGGTTTTTTCGATTGAATTGTTACATTCGTAGATGGGGTACCAGAATATGGAATTGACATCATATCATGCATATATTTGTGTCTTATATCCTTTAATTTAGCCTAAGCAATATTATGTAATGAGTGTTTGTTTATTTTTCAGGAATATAGGTTTAGGAAGAAGAGGCTCAAAAAGGACTCAAATGCAAGGAAAATGACTAAGTTGCAAGACTTATGGACTGAGATGAAACAGAAGGACCCGGATGCAAAACCAAAAGGATTAATGAGTAAATCAAGAAGCTCCACACCTTAATGAGGAGTATTTTGGCAATTAAATCCGGGCCCAACCATCAATAACCCAATTGGCACACCAAACACCAAGACATCAAGCTAGAATCAAGCCAAGCAAATCCAGACCTGATCAGAAGAATATAGACCGCTAATTAGCAGTCTGGATTGCTTCAACACTTACATGATTTGGTCGGGTGGTAGATTAGGTTGTATTTAGTCCATATTTGGTATGCTTTTATTCCCATACCGGGGGATTGTCCCGGATTAGCTTTTTTCATGCCTATAAATAGAAATCTTCACATTCCTTTGTATTCACCCATTGCTTGGTGACATTCTCTCTACTTTGAGTAAAAGCCTTGAAGCAAAAACTCAAGGTGGAGAAGAATGTCACTTGTAATGTGAGTCATGTAAATAAAATAATTATTCTTAGTTGTTTTTAATCTTGTCTTTTTAATTCTTGCATGCTTCTTTAGTTTTATTTTCCTTTCAATTAGCTTCTTTAATATTCCTTTCTTGCTTAGTTTCATTTCCTTTCAGTATAATATTTCATTTTGTTAATGTAGTTTGTGTAATGATTAGTGAGTAGTTTCATCCTCATTTGGGGGATGGAGAAATATGTGATGTGATTATGTGATGTATTAGGTGTGTGTTATCTTAATCCTTTGAACCTTATATGATTTTCATAACCCTCTAATGGGATTTCACTCTTGTCTTTGATATGTTAATGCTCTTGAATGAATCTTAGTTTATGCTTAAGACTAGTGGACCTATTTTATGGGGAATTATGAGATGAGGATAATGATGGAATTGATAAAGTAAACATGACATGTAGTGTATGTGCTCTTGTTGCCCTTACCTTTATTAATGTCTTGTATGTTTTAACGATTGGGTAAATCTTATTTCATGTAGAGGCATAATGGGGTTTGGTCTTTATACTTGAGTTCATTTAGCTTCATTGCAATTATTGTCTTGTATGTTTTAATGATATGATCTTATATTATTTCATGTGGAGGCAAAGTTGGATTTAGTTTTATGATTTTCATACACTACATGTTGTGATGACCATAATTGAACACATACACATATATTTGTATTCACATTCTTTCTCTACCCCCTTTGAGGTTTAATTTTATTGCTTATTTTCCATTTCCTTTCGCATTGTAGTGTAGCGTAGATCATAACTCATTTTCTCTCATTTCTTTCCCACTCGCCTTTGAACAAACTAAAGTCGACACACCTCCCTGTGGATCGACCCGTATTTGTCACCGCTTCAACGCGGTCGTGCACTTGCAGTTAATTAAAACGTTCAATCAAGTTTTTGGCGTCGTTGTCGGGGAGGTGCTCTGTCCAGACTTTGATTTGGACGATTCGAGTGGTTGTAATTTTTCCTTTTTTAGTTTTGGTTTGTTTCAGGGGTTGTAATAAGCAAGGGGAGGCTACTAGAAAAATTGGGGAGAACGTAACTCACTAGACCACCAATCAGCGGTCTTAAACCGCCAATTGGCGGCCTGGTGAGTTGCGTTCTCCCCAATTTTTATTGTGGTAGTTTATGTCTTCAATGCAGTGTTCTGGGAGTTCTATTTTGCATGTTTTAACATGTAGTTAGCTCCCGGATTAATAATCAATCCCCTTTAATCAACTTGGACCTTAAAACTCAAAACAAAATATTAGACTTCTTGCCATCTAGGTCATGCATCATTTGTAGACCTTGCACGCATTTGTCTTTTCTTTGCTTTACATTTTTGTTGTTGATTGCTGACGTGAGGTACGTGCACCCAAATTTCTCATTCATGCATGTTTCGATTGTGCATTAGTTAGTAAGGTGCATCGGGACAAGAGTGAGTTGAGCGTTTGATTGGAGTGTTGATTGCTAGATTTAATATAAAAATGCTACTAAGGAGGGGTTGACCCATAAAAGATAAGGTGGGGGATTTCATCACCCTTTCCTTGGCCCTAAAAATCACTCTTAATAAAAGCTTTAATTCTAAAAGCAAGAAGACATTGGCCCTAAGGATTTCGGACGCACTAGGAGAGTAATCTATCGAGACCGTCATGACCTGATCGGCATCGCTTGCCTTGTCGATAGTGGGAGGTACTGGATCTCTGGATCTGGTAACACTTGCTGGGTATTGTGGTCTTCGTTGTAGGGAGGTGAGGCGTGTCGAGACTAGTGACCTCAAAGTTAGGCATCGTCTAGCCTAAGGACCCATAGCCTTAAGTTGTTTGAGTTGTGTTTCTAGATTAGGTTTTTACCATCTCCCACTACCACGCTAGTTTCTAGGGATTCTTCCTTTATCCTCTGAGTCATCTTCTTCTCACCTACTTCTATGTTCTAGTCTTCTCTCCTTTACACTCTCTGGTAGAGTTTTAGGGTAGAGTCGAGCACTTTTTGAGAGCTTAGCCTCATGGTGGTGAGAGTGGTCGACTCGAGAGTTTTTTGTTGAGATGGATGGTTACATGGTCGAACATCCATATCATTGTTGGGACATGGACAATTCTTCCTGGTATTCTGAACCCATGCAACCTAGGGTGGCTCAGACTAACACCTCGTATGGTTGGGACAATCTTAATTGTGTGACTGAGCAATCTTCATATTGGGGTAATATGAGAGAGGCACCGACTGCTAGACCCCCATCTAGTTACGTCGGATCATATGTTGGTCATCAAACTGAGACATTGCAAGAACATTTGGCCTCTTTCATGCATGTGGTAGAAGACATGAGTGCACTGGTGGCTCCAGTAGTCGTATTGTGTCACTGTTGTGGGTTGAGTGATCATGTTTTCGGGGAATGTCCTTATGTTCCCCCAGAGCCTGAGTATGAGCATACATTTTCCAAAAATGCTCAATATGACCATTACGCATCCGCGTACAACCCGAGAGTGATGGATGAAGGGAATGTGTTCTAAAAGTTTTACTTTTAAATGCCAATTATTATGAATTGAATGAGAAATCATTTTGTTCCTTGTTTATGTTATTTATCTTTTAGAAGTGTTAAGGAAGAGGCTCTTGGTCCTTAACCGTAGAGCTCTAAAAGATATTGGTTTACATAAAACAAAAGATATTCGCAATCATGGTAATAAACATGAGACATTTATTACCGAGTTAAGATTGTCGTGTTGGTCATAGATCATTGTAGCTCTACAAGTGAGTGACAACACGGGTACACAAAAGAGGAAAATATTACTTTTGTATACTGAATAGACCTAATAAGTAAAACATTATAGAATTGTGTTTTCTGTGTCATTAATGTTTTACCGTGTCTTTGGTCCTTTGATATGAGACTTATATCCGATCACTTAAGAATTGCTTAATTAGACTAGTGTCTTGAGCTATCGATGAGTGTAGTGTAAATGCATTGGTTTGTTAAGTATGACTTTTGTTAGAGAAGATAGTTAGTCAAAAAATTATCATTGCCCCTCTTAATTGAGTGATGATATTAGTGGGCTCCTTGATAAAGCAAAGTTATAATGTGCACAATGTGATTTGAGTTAAGTCACATATTTATAACTAGCTTAAAGAGATCAAGAAATGAATACTAATACACAGATGACACAATACTACTTTGTGTGTATTCTTAATATCATGAGGCAAGGGACGGACACAAGTGGTGCACTCCATCACTAAATGGATCAGGTTTTGGTTCGAGTGGAATTAAGACATCTAACTAATTGGGAGTTATAATGTGTAGCTAGATACTGCTTATAGTTTGTGATATTAAGCTCTTAATATCACTGTCAACTTAGTCTAGATCCTCCCATAGGTCACACCGCAAAAACTGGGAAACAAGAAGCTAGATTTTTGGTTCATATGATGTGTCGGGTTTCTTATAGAAAATATGACACATGTGGTGAACAAGTAAAATCAATTGTGTTGTATATAACATAATTAGAATCATGATAAATTCATATGAGATGCATATATTATGGGATGCAATAATTTATTATTGCATAGGATAATATATTGCATAAGTTGTGAATTTGCTAAAACCCCCTAAAGTTCAAATTTTGTTGGAAGTAAATCCAAAATTTGAAAAGGCAAAATCAGGTAAACGTTCGGTAATCCGTTATGGTTCCGTCGACCGAAGGATCTGTGGATCGGTCAACCGAACGTGGAACGGATGGTCAAAATTGATTGACCGAACTTGACCAAAGTGCCTGGAGTTCTGGTTCGGTGTACCGAACCAGAAACGGTCGACCAAACAATGTCCAGTTCCGATATTTTCGGTTAACCGAATGGCACTCGGTCAAAGACGCAAATTCGTCCGAACGGTTAAGAAGAATTTTTCTCCTTAAGAATCGGTCATCCGTCAGGTGCACGGAAATCCGAACGTGACATATTCGGTTAACCGAGTATGTCTCGGTAGACCGAGTCCCAATCGATTTTCTGCCTTTGATAATTAAGAGATTAATTTGATCAATAGTTGGATTAGCTCCAAACTTGGTCAAACGTTTTGTGGGTGCATATAATGCATTTTGGAATTAGTTTATGAGAGAAAATTTCAAGAGAACATGACTTAAGAATAGTCATGATTGAGAGTAAGATTGGAACCTATAAATAAGTCCTTATTCTCCTTAATTAAGTTAGATGTTTTCTAATTATTTTCTCTCCTAATTCACCACAAAACCCCACGAAAATTCTCTTAGTTTTTTTTAAGTCTTTGGAAGGAGAAATCTCAGAGATTAAGGAAGGGGTTTGTAGCTAGATTCTAAGCTTGTTTGGAGATTGATTGGCTAGCTCCTTTCTCTCCAACCTTGTTTAGGGTTTCGGTGAACACTCAGAGGCATCCGGCGCAACGAGAAGCGACGATCGTCTTCTTCAACGTCTCTGGAACATCAAGAAGTATTAGAGAACTTCTAGGTATGAATTTCGGAGTCCCTTGTGTTTGTTTTAATGAGTTTTGAAACTAGTTATTAAAACAAACCAATGCATGCATGAAATAAATTGTAGAAAATTGTAATTGATCCTTATTGTGCATAAAAATTTCGAAAATATATATGTACAATTAAACTAGAAATCCGACAATGGATTCGTGGGGAGACAATTCTTATACAAATTCTTATACATAATTTTCACCCCAGTATCCTCCTCCCGAATACCCAGAATTCTACCAATACCCCACTTCAAATCATTGGACTCAATCTCATCCCATCAACACCCAACCCCAAAATTTCCTAATCTCTGACTTGGACCTCATACTTGGCCGCATACCTGATTCCTTGAAACAAACTTTCCTTACGTTCATGGAAACCACTCAACAGTCCATACAAAATATGGCACTGAAAGTGAGTCAAATGACATAGCAATTATGTGAACGTGAGGAGAGTAACTTTTCTTGTCAACATGAGGATTCATCTTTTGATATCAAACCGCCACCACCACATCCACAAATTCAAAGCACAATCTTTCAAAGTCAAACTCCTAGTCAGTCTGAGGGACTTGGGGTTTCAATTCACGATCACTTAGTGGAGGATTCGATTCACATTGAGAATAACATGAACCAATTTCATCATGAGTCGGCACATGATTGTGCCTTATCTTCTTGTCTCGTGTCCCTTGAGCCACACAATCTTATTGTTGTGCCTCCTAAGGACTCACCTCTGGTGGAGCATGAGATCCCTAGTACCCTTAATTTCAAACGACCTGTTGTGTGTTTGCCTTTCACTATTGTTCCTGATCATCATGGAAATGATGGGACATCAAACAATTACATCGCCAACAAGGGTATTAGGAGTTCCTTGGAGGATACCTTGGGTAAGAGAGTCACTTTTTGTTCGCCTGATGAGTCGGACATGCCTAACGAGGTTCTTGACCTCGTTCCGACCCACCATCTTGTTGGTTGGAGAGTTTGGATTGACGATCATAATTTCAGCACCGCAACGGGAGAAACTCTTCTTCTGTTGCCTCATATTTCCCAAACTCTTGAGAGGTTCAAGCTCTTTCAGTTTGATCTTTTGAATAAGACGCATTTGCGTCCAATTCATGAACATCTCCTTTCATCTTGTTCTCTTAGTGAGGGGGCCCAAACACGAGTATTATGACCCCGCGTGGTGTCATGTTTCCTTTTCAAGTGCATTTACCCACTTTTGAGGTTCCCATTTGATGTCATTTGACAAATGAAGATGAGAACTTATTTTTGTACACAGTTATATTAAAAAAACGAAGTACAATAAAAGACTCCTTCAGTGAGCATCGATTGTTGTGGGCTCCAACCCTTGAGTATTTGGGCCCCATTTCTTTCACGTATTTGTATCCCTTTTTTAGCATCTCACAGGTTTTGAGGGAATTCGGGTTTGTGTCCATCACTATAACCATGAACATCCTTTTGCGCTTCATATTGGTGAGATCTTCCCTTTTTCATGCATAATCCATGTAGTATCTTGTCCACATTCATTGAGGACAATGCATGAAGTAGCTGTGGGGGTGTTTTACGTGTGTACATATTCGAGTCTTTTTCCTTTGATTTTGTTTTCTTTTGTGTGCATTGATAGGGTCATGTTAGTATGTTGTATTTAATATCGATATATCTGTTTGTCATGATCCTTGGGTGACTTGCCTTCTTTTGCTTGCCTAGTGCTTTAAAATTTTCACATTTCTTTCAAAATCTTAATGTGTTTGCGAAAGAAAATGTTTTGTGGGTTTTACGTGTGTTTAACATGTGCAAAACCGTTGAGAGGCAAAGTAAAAAGAAAGCTCCCAAAATTGTCTTGAACTTGATGAAAGGAATGTGTTCTAAAAGTTTTACTTTTATATGTCAAGTATTGTGAATTGAATGTGCAAACATTTTGTTCATTGATTATGGTATTCGTCTTTTTGAAGTGTTAAGGAAGAGGCGCTTGGTCCTTAACCGTAGAGCTCTAAAAGATAATGGTTTACATAAATCAAAAGTTATTCACAATCATGGTAATTAACATGGAACATTAATCACCGAGATAAGATTGTCGTGTTGGTTATCGATTGTTGTAGCTCTACAAATAATTGACGACACGAGTATATAAAAGAGGAAAAGATTACTTTTATATATTGAATAGACCTAACAAGTAAAATATTATGGAATTGTGTTTCGTGTCATTAATGTTTTACTGTGTCTTGGATCCTAAGATATGAGACTTATATCTTTTCACTCAAGAAGTGCTTAATTTGATTATTGTCAAAAGTTACCAATGAGTATAGTGATAAAGGCAATAGTTGGTTGACCATGACTTGTGCTGGAAAAGATAGCTAGTCAAACGATTATCGTTGCCCCTTTTAATTGAGTGATGATATTAGTGGGTCCCTTGATAAAGCAAAATTATAATGTGCACAATGTAACTTGAGTTAAGTTACATAGTTATAATTAGCTTAAAGAGATCAAGAAATGAATAAAAATACAAAGGTGACACATTTCTAATTTGTATATATTCTTAATATCATGAGGCAATGGACGGACACAAGTGGTGCACTTACATCACTAAATGGATCGTGTTTTGGTTCAAGTGGAACAAATACATCTATGATAATTGGGTAACTATAATGTGTAGCTAGATACCGCTTATAGTTTGGGATATTAAGTGTTTAATATCGCTGTCAATTTAGCTTTGATCTTTCTATAGGTCACACCACAAAACTGGGAAACAAGAAGCTTGATTTTGAGTTCATACGATGTGTCGAGCTTCATGTGAAAAATGGACACATGTGGTGAACGAATAAAATCAATATTTTATGAGAATTGACATAATTAGAATCATAATAAATTCATATGAGGTGTGTATATTATGGGGTGTAATAATTTAATATTACATAGGATAATATATTAGATAGGAATTTAGTAAAACCCTCAAAAGATCAAATTTTGATGGAAATAAATCCAAAATTTGACAAAGGCAAAATCGGGGTCAAACACGGTAAACCGTTTAGGGTTCGGTCGACCGGGGTGTCTTCAGAACGGTCAACCGAACGGGGAACGGGTAAACACAATTGGTTGACCGAAATTGTCTGGAGTGCCTGGACAATTGGGTTCGGTTAACCAAGCGTGAATGGTCAACCAAGAAAGAATATTTTCGGTAGACCGAAGGTGACACGGTCGTCCGATTAATGTTCGCCAGGAGAAATTTTGGTGGGTCAACGGTCGACCGGAGCAAGACGCGGATCGTCCGAATTTTTCCAGAGAATTTTTCTCATGCATATTCGGTCGACCGTCTAGCTCACGGTCCACCGAACATGTGTTATAACCGAATGGTTCGGTTAACCGAGAAGAGTTCTCGGTCAACCGAAAAACACGACTTTGCCTGAATTATTAAGAGAATAATTACATCATGGGTTGAATTAATTACAGATTTAATCAAACGTTTTTATGGGTGCTTATGTGGCAATTTGAGATTAATTTTAGAAGAGAATAAACAAGAGATCATGACTAAAGAATAGTTCTTGATGAGGATGTCTTGGGAGCCTATAAAAGGACTCATCATCCCACTTGTTTATGACAATGCAAAAATTCTTTCTCTCTTTAATCTCTCCCTTAATCACCACGAAAATCGCTTAATAGTTTTAAGTTTTGGAGATAGAAATCTCTGGACCTTAAAGAGGGATTATTAGCTAGATTCTAAGCCTAATCAGAGATTGATTGTCTAGCTAATTTCTCTCTAATCTTTTTTAGAGTTTGGTGAACACTTGGGGGCGAATCGGCGGGCGATTCAACAGGCAACGTGACTCCGAATCTTCGAAAAGGTTTTAGAGAACCTTTGGGTATGATTCTCTTTTTGTGATTTATTTTAATATATGTAGGATTGCATGATATTAGAATAAACACAAAGTAATGTACATAAAATTGTTGAAAGTATGAAATTGATCTTGTATGTTGTATTAATTTTTTTAAAATATATACATACATGGGGACACGAAATCCTACACTTGATATATTAGGATATCTATTACAGTTGCTTAAGGACTTATCTAGTCGTTAGGATGCACCCCGTTTTCCCTCGAGGGCGAGTAATCATAGGGTTTCTGTACTCAAACAATTAAAGAAGTTCACCCTGAACCTAGTGAGTCAATAATTCGTGTCTGTTAATTTAAGGAAGTTTGTTGTAGTCAATGACCCTTTAAATCTTGTTGTATGACATTAAGTGTAAGGGTTTCGGTTCATGTGTAGATAAGAAATAAGTGAGTAGGTGTTCTCTCTTCTCGCACGGCTCCTATCACTCGGGAAATAGGTCTGAAGGGACTTCGTGTCTGGTGCTTTCGAGTCCATCGAGTCGAGTTTCTAGATTGAATAATGCATCTATGTTCGGATTTTATGGGTATATCCGCTGAAAACCCTCAAGAGACAACACTCCTCCTTGACGACAACGAGGTTTAACGACTTGTTGCACGTGCTAAGTGCAACCGTGATTCCTACAAAAGTGAGTTAGGATTTCCCTGTTTTTCGTATGCTTTTTCCTTTCTTTCATTTTTCTTTTTCTTTGTTTTGCTCGGCACTAGCAAAAGTTAGGTGTGGGGTATTTGATTGACATCATATCATGAATATATTTGTGTCTTATATCCTTTAATTTAGCCTAAGCAATGCTATGTAACGAATGTTATGTTTATGTTTCAGGAATAAATAGGTTTAGGAAGAAGATGCTCAAAAAGTACTCAAATGTAAGGAAAATGACTAAGTTGCAAGACTTATACACTGAGATGAAAAAGAGAAGGACCCGGATGCAAAACCAAAAGGATTAATGAGTAAATCAAGAAGCTCCACACCTTAATGAGGAGTATTTTGGCAATTAAATCCGGGCCCAACCATCAATAACCCAATCGGGCACACCAACACCAAGACATCAAGCTAGAATCAAGCCAAGCAAATCCAGACCTGATCAGAAGAATATAGACCGCTGATTAGTTGTCTGGATTGCTTCAACACGCACATGATTTGGTCGGGTGGTAGATTAGGTTGTATTTAGTCCATATTTCGTATGTTTTTAGTCTCATACCGGGGGATTGTCCGGATTAGCTTTTTCAATGCCTATAAATAGAACTCTTCACCTTCCTTTGTATTCACCCATTGTTTGGTGGCATTCTCTCTACTTGGAGAAAAAGCCTTGAAGCAAAAACTCAAGGTGGAGAAGAATGTCACTTGTAATGTGAGTCATGTAAATAAAATAATTGTTCTTAGTTGCTTTTAATCTTGTCTTTTAATTCTTGCATGCTTCTTTAGTTTTATTTTCCTTTTAATTAGCTTCTTTAATATTCATTTCTTGCTTAGTTTAGTTTCCTTTCAGTATAATGTTTCATTTTGTTAATGTAGTTAGTGTAATGCTAAGTGAGTAGTTTCATCCCCATTTGGGGGGTGGAGAAATATGTGATGTGATTATGTGATGTATTAAGTGTGTGTTATCTTAATCCTTTGAACCTTATATGATTTCCATAACCATCTAATGAGATTTCACTCTTGTCTTTGATATGTTAATGCTCTTGAATGAAGCTTAGCTTATGCAGACTAGTGGACCTATTTTATGGGGAATGATGAGGTGAGGATAATGATGGAATTGATAAAGGAAACATGACTTGTAGTGTATGTGCTCTTGTTACCCTTACCTTTATTAATGTCTTGTATGTTTTAACGATTGCTTGGTGACATTCTCTCTACTTTGAGTAAAAGCCTTGAAGCAAAAACTCAAGGTGGAGAAGAATGTCACTTGTAATGTGAGTCATGTAAATAAAATAATTATTCTTAGTTGTTTTTAATCTTGTCTTTTTAATTCTTGCATGCTTCTTTAGTTTATTTTCCTTTCAATTAGCTTCTTTAATATTCCTTTCTTGCTTAGTTTAATTTCCTTTCAGTATAATATTTCATTTTGTTAATGTAGTTAGTGTAATGATTAGTGAGTAGTTTCATCCCCATTTGGGGGATGGAGAAATATGTGATGTGATTATGTGATGTATTAGGTGTGTGTTATCTTAATCCTTTGAACCTTATATGATTTTCATAACCCTCTAATGGGATTTCACTCTTGTCTTTGATATGTTAATGCTCTTGAATGAATCTTAGTTTATGCTTAAGACTAGTGGACCTATTTTATGGGGAATTATGAGATGAGGATAATGATGGAATTGATAAAGTAAACATGACATGTAGTGTATGTGCTCTTGTTGCCCTTACCTTTATTAATGTCTTGTATGTTTTAACGATTGGGTAAATCTTATTTCATGTAGAGGCATAATGGGGTTTGGTCTTTATACTTGAGTTCATTTAGCTTCATTCCAATTATTGTCTTGTATGTTTTAATGATATGATCATATCTTATTTCATGTGGAGGCAAAATTGGATTTAGTTTTATGATTTTCATACACTAAATGTTGTGATGAGCATAATTGAACACACACACATACACATATATTTGTATTCACATTCTTTCTCTACCTCATTTGGAGTTTTGTTTTATTGCTTATTTTTCATTTCCTTTCGCATTGTAGTGTAGATCATAACTCATTTTCTCTCCTTTCTTTCCCACTCGCATTCGAACAAACTAAAGTCGACACACCTCCCTATGGATCGACCCGTATTTGTCACCGCTTCAACGCGGCCGTGCACTTGCGGTTAATTAAAACGTTCAATCAGGGTGGTTACAGATGGATATTTAATGTTAATACTGAAATGCGATATGATGATCTCTGTGAAACAAATTGTCGAGTTTGTGGTTTCCGAAAAGGAGATTTTGATCTAAAGTTAACTTGCAAATGACAATCGTATGAAAAGTATACATATGTGTGAAGTTTTTGATGATCAAAGCACGACTACGATGTTATCTTTATTTAACTTCATGAATACAGTTGTATTGTTTATTCAGAAACAACCCAAGCACTATACTACTGTCCACCAAAGTTAGTTGAATGAGGATTATCAACAAATGACACAAACATATAGCCAATATGAAGCAGGTCCATCGTCGGCAGTTCCTCAGTCGTATTTTGAACTGTATGAGCTCGGGGTGAGAATCTGGTCTGGACCGGACCGGATTGGTTCGGACCAAAGACCGGACCAGACCAGTCTGATCCGGTCCGATCCAAGACCGGAATTTTTAATATAAAAAACAAAAACTGGACCGGGTCGGACCGGAACTCGGACCGGGTTTTGCACACCCCTAATATGAGCACACACCAATGAATATTAGTAATTATGAAGCAGACATTTCAATCACATTCTCAAGGAAGACAAATGATGCAGAAAGTGATGAGACAGATGATGATGAGGCAGATGTCAGATGAATGGTGATGAAATAGACATTGTTGATGTAGATTCAACCTCACTTCAAGAGCTGCAGAACATGTTTCATCATATGGCAGACGCAGTGAATCGAGACCTGATAGCAACGTACATGAAACCATCGTTAATAATGAATTGTCGTCATTGCCAATACTACCAGATTTGAGGCACTTGCCAGACATAGAGCCTGATGAGAACTGGATTGAAGATTCAGCTATTGGAAATGTCGATGGGCGTATTGCTGCGTACACTGAATACGATAACTTAGAAGATGGACGAAGTTATTGGTTGCATAAAACTTTCTCGATAAAAAAAGATTTGTTGCATGAGTTGAAGGAATGACATTTGGGAAAAAGTGTCAAATTTAAAGTATTAGCGTCTGTGTCAAAAATATTTACGTTGTTTGAAAAAGGATTGCGAATGGAGGATATTTGTCTCTTACAGTCGGAGCAAAGAATGTTTACAAGTTAAGAAGTACAAGTCTGAACACACCTGCAGTAACGAAGGCCTTTTGCATGACCACGTGCAACGTGATGTCGATTTAATTTCTAACATGATTCTTGCCACCATTCGAACAAACATAATAATTACTCCTGCAGAAATTCGAGCTTTAGTGAAGACTAATTACTTCATAGATATCAAGTATGACAAAGTTTGGTACGCCCATAAGAAAGCATTGGAACAAGTATACGGAGCTGATGAGACATCTTATCGTAATTTAAGACACTTTATGTCTAATATTTGCACCACCAATCTTGGCACCGTGATCGAGATTCAGACACAGAGGATAAATCACAACGTTGAGCAGTTTCAAAGAAATTTCTAGTCATCTGCGGCCTTAATTGAAGGTTTTCAGTACTGTAGACCTCTGTTAAGCATTGATGTCTCATTTGTCTGGCAATTTTGAGGGGGCTCTTTTGATTGCTATGGGTACAGACACGAACTCCGGTTTGTTTCCTTTGGCGTTTGTTGTTGTTGAAAAAGAATCGGGCAGCTCATGACAATGGTTCTTATGTATTTAGCCAGTAGAGTATGCACACTAGATAGATTGTGTATTTTTAGTGACCGATTTTCGAGTCTTACAAATATTGTGAAATTTTTTCCCCCAGAGCGAGTCATGTTCACAGATGCTGTCTGAGACATATGAGTGCAAATATTGGTTAAAAATGACATTATTGGTGTCGTTTTCAATTGGGACAAAAACGACACCTGATGTATCATTTTCATTTAATGAAAACGGCACTAGAGGTGTTGTCTTCAATGTGCATATTTTGCCAAATAAGTTTCTGCGGTACATATTTTTCAAAAAAAAATTATTATTTTGAAAAAAAAAATCTAAAAATAATGTTGATACAAACGGGCAACAATCCCGACATTGTATTAAAAACTCCCGACCAGAATTTACACCTCCCCAACGGTCAAATCCATCATTCTCCAACTCACACATCAACCTCCCCCCTACCCAACCTACTTGCTCACTTCCCTCCTTCCACCACCTACACCTCCCCCACCAATCGCAACGTGTCCTCCCAAACCCTAACCCTCCCCGACCCATGCCGTCGGAGGAGCTGAAGCAGCGCCACGCCGCCGCTGCCGCCGCCGTCAACGCCCTCCGGGACCGGCTTCGACAACGCCGGACTCTCCTCGACGCCGATGGTAACATTTCGCTTTTCCGTGGTCTTTTCGGGGGGGGTTTGGTCGATTTTATGGGAATTTGTTTGTGTTTGGCGCGGGCGCAGTGGCGGAGTGCGCGAGGAGTCAGGGGAAGACGGTGGTCAGCTTCGACTCGACGGATCTCGTGTGCTGCAGGAGCCTGCAGAGCCACACCGGGAAGGTGAGGTGTGATTTTGTTGCTTTTGTGTTTTCTGGCGTACCGAATTGTAGGCAGCGGCGGACCCAGAAAAATTAGTTAGTGGGGGCTAAATGTTGACAAGTACATATCCATCACTAAATTAACTAAACACAATATAAAACTTTAATAGTTAACACAACATACTTTTACAATGACACAAAACATATCAAAGTTTACAAAATATCACAATATGAACTTAACGAGCAATCACAACAAAATATGAACTTTTAACAAATAGCGTGAATAGATAAATAGAACAAATTCAATCTCACGTATAAAAATTTCAATTGCAAGCACTACATCACAAAGGCAATTTTAATTCAATAAAAAAATTGTATAGAATTCAGCAAAGAACACAAGAAGTTTAAACCCAAAAACTACGTGGATATAGTTAGCAAAATTAACCACAAACATAAGATCACTCATAAGCAAACTACATGAATCATAACCTGAATATGAGACACATTACATATTTAAGTTACACAGAACAATTTAAATAAATAAAACAACCCAACAAAAATACCAACACACGAAATAAAATCCAATCTTTAGCCTAAAAGAAAACTTCAGCATGAACAAAAACGTAAATAATCTTAAGTTCTTAACAGTTAATTCATCCATACATATAGTTTAATATTTTTAGTTGCAATTTGCACGATTTTCCTCCTCTTTGTTGAATATTACACTACAAAATATTTGTAGAAAAACAAATACGAGTGGGGGCTATAGCCCCCACTCCTTACTACCTAGGTTCGCCCCTGATTGTGGGTCATATGATTTGGTGGAAATGCATTTGGTTGCGCAAAGCTACCGATCACAAGCTTTTGCGGAAACTTGCTCCAAATAGCATGTGAAAATGTGTTTTCAACTTCTCTTAGCACATTGTTGGATTGATTGTTGATTGTAGTGTTAGGCCGAGTCATCATTAAGTTATAGGAGCTTTTGTGGAATTTCAAATGTTGTTGGCTAATTTAGTTGCTTTTGTGTAACAAATGGTCTTGCGATATCGTTGATCGTGTGATTTGGTGGAAACTTGCTCTTCCTGGCAGGTTGTTGAATTGATTGGTCGGAGTTGCAATTGAATTGTTGTTAGTCGTGGTATTATCGGTTTGGACTGGTCGCTAAGTGCTAGAAGGTTTTGTCAAAACATGCTGCAGAATGCATGTAAAAATGTGATTTCATTCTATTAAAGGATTGTTCGATTTGTTGCTTGGAGTTACTTTTTTATCGTTTGCGTTGGTTCTGTTAGGAAATTTGGGTATCGGTTTCATCAATTTAAGGCACCCTCAACAAGTTCATGACAAATGTTAACACAGTTTCTAAGGTGAATATTGTTGATCTTGTCGTTGGGTCAAATCGGTTGTCATTTAGTTGAAGTTTTTGTTAAAAATGTCCTAGTTGTTTCAAGACAAGTGAAGATGGAACTTAAATAATTGGATTTAAATGTATTTGCAGATTGTTGCATTCATTAGTAGGAATTTGCATCAGTTTATCACAATTGGTTGTAAAATTTGTTATGGAAACTGATGATCCTGTGACTGGGAGAACTAGTGTCTTTTTCAGTAGAGATTGGGTGAATCAGACTTTTTGTCAACAGTGAATAGGCTATTTAATCATTAAGTACCATAAGCTTTTGTGGAGACGTCCTACTTTCTGCTTCTAGACTAGTCTGGACCGCATGTGAAAAAAGTGATTTGGTTCTATTACTAAATCCTTGGATTGATTGGATTATGTAGTGATTGTAAGTTGTTAGATCTTAGACTAATTTAATAGGAATGTGACAAATTGAAACCTCTTGTTACTACCCATTATCTTATCAACTAACTGTTACTAAACCAAGTCAGAAACTTACATTCTTGGAAGATGTCTGTAGGCTGTTGTGTAAGTATGGAAAACTCAACTTGCAACCCTTAGTAAAATCAATTGTTTTGAAGAAATTAAAAATAAATAGGGGTTTGTTGTAAGTTGCATTCGGAGAGGCAAGATTGAGGTCATGTTAGAATCTTAAGGTTAGTTTGAAAAATATGATTATGACCAGATATAATTAAATGCTGATCTTGCTCGAGATTGGATCTTGCTTCTCTATGCATCGTGAATAAAATATAGAAAATCCTTGCATTTACATCAATGAACTAACAATTGCTGTATTTTGCAAGCTGAGTACTGGAATATAAGATTTTTGGCACCTTTCCATCATATCTATTCTGATAACTTTTAAATTTAAAAGAAAGAGACTTATTTAATCTGACTGCTGATTGTTGCCTGAATTAAATCCCTCTAGCATAGCTCCAGTTTTGTGAATTCAGATTGGGCACTGCTATTGAATTGGTTTTCTGAAGTTTAAGCTTACTCTTATAAATTCGTAAGAAAAATTCAATTAATGTCATAATCTTGCTGTAAATTGAATTTCATAACCTTTTACAAGCTTTCATTTAAGACAGAGTATATATCTTGATCCACAGATTACACCGACTGTACCTGTTCATAACTACCTAATCTTGTGTCTAGAGTATATCGGATCAGTACTTTAAGCATGCATTTTTACTCGTATAATACATGAGGATGTATCATATATGTACGATTTATACTTCTCTCAGGTTTCAGGATTTTAATGTGCATATGTATATATTCAATCGTTCTAGGTGGCGACACCCCTGTTGCATTATTTCCAGCCTGTAACTAGGAAACCAAAGCCCACTTAACATTTTGACCAGTTTTATTTGCTAGTGATGTACTTAAGAAGTAGTATATGCTTGCTTAATTCTCCATTCTGTTCCTGTTTTAGGTGTACTCACTGGACTGGAGTCCTGAGAGAAATCAGATAGTCAGTGTATCCCAAGATGGCAGGTTTATAGTATGGAATGCATTGACAAGCCAAAAAACACATGCTACAAGACTACCTTGTGCATGGGTTATGACGTGTGCCTTCTCTCCTAACGGACATTTTGTTGCTTCTGGTGGTCTTGATAATGTAGTTTCAATATTCGATCTCAACTCTCAGGCCGATAGAGATGGTAATCTTCCCATATCAAGAGTCCTCAGTGGCCATAAAGGCTATATAGCATCATGTCAATATGTGCCAGATGAGGAAACCCACATGGTTACTGGGTCTGGAGATCACACTTGTGTCTTATGGGATGTCACTACTGGTCAGCGAATATCAATGTTTGGAGGTGAACTTCCATCTGGGCATACTGCTGATGTATTAAGGTAAACCTATTGTTTTGACCATTCTGTGATTCAGTTTGTTCTTTTAGATGGCTGAACATTTAACAATCACAGTTAAATTTGGATTCCTTAAAACTAAACACCTGGAGATGAAATTTATGTCCTTATTCTAGTGTTGCAGTGAATAGTTCGAACACAAAGATGTTCATCTCGGGTTCATGTGATGGGACTGCTCGATTATGGGATATGCGCATTGCAAGTCGAGCAGTTAGAACATATCATGGTCATGACGGAGACGTTAACACCGTTAAGTTCTTTCCTGATGGGCAAAGATTTGGGAGTGGTTCAGATGACGGCTCGTGCCGGTTATTTGACTTGAGAACTGGACACCAACTTCAAGTCTATAGCCAGCAACATTTTGATGGTGATAATGGTGTGGCTAAGGTTACGGCTATCACTTTCTCTATTTCTGGGAGGCTCTTGTTTGCTGGATATGCAAATGGTGCCTGCTTTGTTTGGGATACTTTATTGGCAGAGGTATTCTGTTTCTCGCCAACCTTCTAGTTAATAGTTTGCCCTTTGCAAAGGATATACTGATGTACCTTTTTACATGAAAAGTACATTCCTCATTCTGCTTAAGTTTTTTTTTTGGTTCTTTCTTCAGGTTGTATTGAACTTGGGAAATCTTCAAAATTCACATGAATCTCGAATAACCTGTCTGGGTTTATCAGCCGATGGTAGTGCATTGTGCACTGGAAGTTGGGACAAGAACTTGAAGGTTTGCCATCTCCCCATATTTCAAGCATTTATTTGTGTATTTTTCGTAAATTTGAACTTTCTTTTTTAATTAATCCCATCAGAAGCATGTGGTGTTAGGCATAGGACATACATAGACTAGTAGACTACAACGGTTTGTAAGATTGTGTTAAACAATCCCATGTAGGGATCACGACATCACGTTTATTGGATTATATAGTCCGGAAAGTGCTATAAAACTTGAAAAGAATATATTTCCAGTAATTGGCGACAGCAATCGACATATATAGTCAACTCAACACACTATGGGTGTGTTTGAAAAAATCAAATGGTTTGTAGTGTTACCCACTAGGTTATAGCTTGGCTGGTGGAGGCATTGTCGTAGGGGTTGATAGTTCGAGCCCTTTGATTTACCTTGTGCCGGTCTTGTGGGAGGGTCCGGTACCCCGGCTTTTCTCCTCCACCCATACAAAGTAGGACCAGGACAAGGAGTTTCCTTGGTTTAGTAAAAATAATGGTCTGATATGTTTTGTGTGAAGCTGCTTTAATTTTCTTCGAAAATGTGAAGCTGTTTTTTTCAAATGGGAAATCCAAATAAGATTTCCAAAGCCAGTATGTGACCCATATTGTTTTCTAATTTAGAGAATCACATTAGTTGGAAAACTTATTTTAATTGGACTTTCAATCTTTGTAGTTTTCAGAAATCAATACCTAAGAACCCAGGCACTCTACACCATCACTTGAACCAGACTATGGACGACTCAGATGATTGCTTATGAATTATTGACTTTCAAAATAAAAAAATCAGTCTGACTTGACTCTACTGAAGTGTTTTAATTATATCCGAGTACGATTTCTAACCTTATTGTATGAGCAGATTTGGGCATTTGGAGGAATTCGAAAGACGATTTAACTTATGAAATATTTAGCTGTGGAAGGCTCTCAAAGTAACAGAAATGGAAGTAATTTCTTTCAGATTCTCGAGAACAGAGGATGGAAAATCTCGAAGCGAAATTAATGAAGAATCTTCCTTAAGAGTTCTGTAATATGCATTTACTGTGTCTGCAGTTGTAAACGAGGATAGAAAAGGTTCACATTCGTAGTCAGTCAGGTAAGAATAGAGTTATATGTAGCAACCTGCACGGCCTCACTGTTAACGTCACAATACACGCCATGATTTGAACATCTGAGTTAAAAAATGTGTGCATTCTTTACTACGAAAGCAATAGTGTAGGTGATTTGAACAGGCAATGAACCACTGACGAATGTATGCATTTTTAATTAAGAAAGAAAGCTGAGAGCTGATGGATTATTGATATTAAGCTTCCAGGTTGTTTTACGGTTGTAAAGTATATAAGAAATAAGAAAATATGATTTTCAATTTGTACTCCTCAGGTGGCGCCAAATTTGTACTCCAATCCACTCACTCTGGTTCTTTGTTTCGAGTGTTACAAGTCGCTCTGGAAGAAAAAAATAACGATAAGAACACAAATAAGGTATACGCCGAGCTTGCTTTTTTAGTATTCAAAAGAGTTCAAGTTCACTCAACTGGCATGAAACCAAATAAGGTACAGCCGAGGTTGCCATATATACTTTTTTTAATATTGAACGACCCAGAACACTCGAAACAAAAAACTGGAAACTGGAGTGAGTGGATTGGAATTTCTAAACCTGAAGTTGCCAAATTTGGCGCACCGACCTGAGTACACAAATCTGAAATGGAACCAAATATTAGTAGCAAATGTTCCACAACTGGGCAAGAAAAGGTTGATGAGTCCACAAGAAATTTACAAGCAAAACTGCAGTACACAAGAAATCATAAATCCCAAAAGTTGCTGCAGGTGACATAAGAAAACTAAGAAACATGTCTTCGTCTTCCAGATAGCAAATTTCATATTCGAACACGATCCAAATAAAAAAGTTTCAAATTCCACAAAAGTATTATACGAACAATCATGTGATCTTGCAAACCGAGGCACTTGTGCCAGTCGTTGGCCTGGATGTTCACATCAACTTCTTCATTCCCATTTCCATCTGATACAAGGGCAATTGGAAGACATGAAGTTCAATAAAAGTAGCACACAGATGTTCTAATCCGAAGAACAAACTTGGAATATTAAACATACTCAAGTGTTGCTCCAAATGAAAACATCTTTAGTGATCATATTCGCGGGAATGAGACCTATCAGAATGCCGATACTCATAATCTCTATCATAATGACCTCGGTAACCATCAGCTTCCATTTCACCATATGGTTCATCTTCAGGCTTTGAAATTCCTCGGTAAGCATCATCACCAGGCTCTTCGATCAACTGCCCTGGTTCAGGTTCATAATCATAGTTGTCTTTCTCCCTTTCCCCAGCATGATCATAGTTATGTTTCTGCTCCACGGAGTCGTAGTCAGTGTGCTTCTCACGAGCACGACTACCTTCACGACTACCATGCTCATAATCCCTCTCCCTTTCATGATCCCTCTCACGGCGATCTCGGCCACGATCATAATCACGACCACGGTCTCTATCACGATCTTTGTCACGACCTCGATCACGATCACGCCCACCACGGTCACGGTCTCTTTCCCGTTCTCTATCTCTGGTTTTGTCACGGTCCCTGTGATGCTTGTCCTCTCTAGAATCTCGATCACGCAAACGATCGTAAGACCGCTCACGGGACTTTTCCCTCTCTCGATCTCTATCCCTCCCTCTGTCACGTGATTTTTCCCTCTCTCTGATATATAAAAAACCATCGTTAATTATAGGAAGAAAGAAAGGGGAACTTTCATTTATTTTACACAAGATTAAGCAAAATCTAACCACAAAACAGTACCTATCATCTCGTGCTCTTGGCTCCTCTGACCTACGCCCACCTGACGCAAGTTGCTGTGGCTCCCTGATTCAGGAATACAAACAGAAAAACAGTAGTGTAGGTGCCATGATTGCTTATAAAACATGAATAACAGCAAACCACACTTAAGCACTTATAAAGACAAAAAAATGGAGTTAATAATAATATAATATTAAGACAAGTTCCTACGTGCAGTTGATACCAAACACAAAGTAGATAAGGTCCATTACCAGCAACAAACACAAATGAAGATCTCAAGGATATAATACTAAAGCAGATAAACAAAGAACACTACACAAGCACAGATTGAGATAATCCAAAGAAATGAAAGACCATGGAATGCAAAGCAAACAATACTTAGAATTCAATGGCATGCTTACCTCCCAGAAAATTTTTGATTAAGATCTTCACCTCCAATCCTAGTAGATCCAAGCCCACCACCAAGTCTCCGAGGGCGCCAATTCGCAACAGTCCTACCCCGCTCAACATCCACAAGCACTCTTCTACTGTCTAGCTTTCTTCCATCAGCTTGTTTATATGCAGCTGAAATATATACCACAATAAGCAATACAACACTAATTACACAAAATGTTTGTTAATCCTATAAGATGAATATCCCAATTGAGATGAAATCCGTACTTTTCATATCCCGTGTATGCATGTACTCGATAAATGCATATCCTCGAGGTTTGTTTGTCTCTCTATCAGTAATCAAACGGACCTGAAGATTAAAAGGGGAGAAATATATATTTAAATAATGACAAAAAAGAAACGCAAACATACGCAAGCTCTTACAACCTAATGACTTATTCAAGATTTCAAGTACTAACACTACAAAAACAAAGTTCTATATGGCACGCTAGACAGGCATCATGCCTCACTAGCTGTGCTCACCTTAAGGTGTACAGCTTCGCCATGCAGTATTTCAGCACCAATGCAATGACATGGTCAGAAAAGCCAAAAGTAATCGGACGATTCCACACGGGAAATACGTGACCCCCTTACAAGGGAATAAGAGAGAAAAGGTAGCTACTCAAAAATGAATCACCATAGGGTCTTCTGAGTATGCTAATTTACCATCTTGGCCTTGAGACAATACCAGATTCTAGGGTGGTGAGCATCAATGGGGACAAGGACACAAAAATAAACCTGAAGTACTCCAGAGCTGAGATCATGTACCACTGGGAATAATATTCTCCTTCAATGCCCAAAACATTGACATCCAAGTACCAGCACCATAAAAAGGCCATCAAAAAATTTGGAACACAGACCCACTTAGTAATCCTTACCAGGAAGTTAGACTAAGGCATCTTCCAGCAGCACATCCAAGTAATCAATATTTTTTGATGATTACTATTCCCAAAGAAAACAAAAGAGACTTACGAGTACAGTATTGTTGTTTCTTGGAATGTATACCTGTTATTGCTCTCCGAGATGTATAAAATAGATATGTCCACAAGTTACAGGCTTACAGAGCAGTACTATTGGGCATATATAATACTAATACTCTTAAGGGTTCTAGAAAAGCTCTGAGATATACCTGTCAAGCAGATGAATGCCAAGGATTCGACGAATGGTCAAAGAATCATACCTTCTTTTATATAAATACAATATTGTACCTTCCATGTTGAAACTGTACTAAAAACTGACAAATTTTGCTTGCATGGTAATTTTGAGCTACATTTTTTTAGCTTCCTGATTGATGGTCATCAAATATAGGTTCAGAACACAGGCACACACATACACTTCACGGTTCACACAGTTATTGCAGCTTAGGTCCAATGATAGAGAAAAAACTTCCAAAAATATTTTAATAAACATAGAGATGCATGAATTCTCGGAATTAAAAAGGCTACTTCTTCCATGGAAATATATGCAAAAAAGGGAAAATTAGTAATTTACTGCTCGTAGTTTAATCAAGTATAGCCTAACCAAGCATAACCAGAAAAAGTGTAAGGTATCAATAAAACCACAAGTTCTTATTGTGTAAAGATGGATAATGGAAATATCTGATTGTCCCTACTAGTTAATCGATTGAAAATAACATTGATAACACTTTTCCTTAGCACCAGTTTTTAACAGGTTTTAGCGCCAGTTATTGCACAAGTATATTACCCAATACCAATTGCAAATCAAAAGTTAAGAGCACACACAATCTATACGGATGAGATATCAATTTTCCAACATCAATTTGAACAGAAACAAAGGAACAAATGCAGAATTGGGTAATGGATGGAGAACTAGTCAAAGACCAATAAACAAGAAAACCTCCAAAGACAAAACCTTTACCGCTTTATTGAATGAATATTATCTTACCAATCCCAAGGCCAATATGGGCTTCCGAATGGGAATGCCCGGAGACTTACCCGTTTGATTGGTCCATAAGATTCAAACTCCCTTTTGATTCTGTGTTCAGTAGTTTCATAGTTCTGCAAAGTTATCATGTGACAGATGTTGCTTACACAATTAGTACTATGTTGTAATATAAAACAAATAAAAAGGAAAATGCTAAAGAACAAACATAAGGAGCTCATTTTGTTTATCACTTACAAGCCTGGCAACAAACAATGTTTTATACGGATCACCTGTTGCATTTGGGTCCTTCGAAGGATCATCTGTAGCAACCAAACATAAGTTGAGTAAGAAACAGTGGAAATAAGGAGCGTTACTTTTATTGGTAAAGAAGGGGGAAAAAAATTTAACAGAGGATTATAAGCACACTACAATTTGGAAGCTCTTCGGCAACCTTTGCAGCACCCTTTTCCAGCCGAAGCATGTTGATTCTAGCCTTTTTCTGGGCCTGCTCCAAGAGAAGAAAATAACATTAAAAAATATTGATTGAGAACACTAGCCATAATAAAAACGGTATCAAAAACACCCCCAAAAAGCTTACTGCTGAAATAAATATTTGGTCAATAGCACGGAAACAAATGAGCAGATGAGAGCTTTTTAAGTAAAATAGCAAAACATGATACAGCTATAAAATTCTTATCAGACAAATACAAACGAAATTTGGTGGAGGAAGAGGTAACTCTGTGATTGGAATTAGTTTAACACACATGACCTTATTTTAGAAACAACCAGAAATAATTGAGCGGACTATATAAACAACCAGATATTAAGAAATTAATAATTGTAACACTATGAAGCGACGACCAAGCGGCAACAATTCAATTTTACTAATAAACACTAATACAACAGGGTATAGTTTTAATAAAGAGCAACAAATTAAGTGCAAAACTTGAAAGCCACACTGAAAACAGCCCCAATATTGGACCATTTAAGAAATTCTTTACCTCGCGTTAAAAAAGATGCAAAGGAGAAATCTCACAAGTCGAGTATCATCACAAGTTGGAAACTTAGTTATAAATTTGTAAGAAATTATAAACAAAAAGGCCGATAACATTTGGTCCATAAAAAGAACAAGTTACCATTCAAAATTTAAAATAAAACTTACATCCCCAATCCCCATCCCTCCCCTCTCTAATCCAAAAGGAAAACAATTTCAATTTAAAAAAAAGACGATTTAAAACTCCAAAACTACAAACTTATGACGCAAAAAATATATTGTAGTCAAAACCCATTATATCCTGACCATTTCAATATTCAGCTTAACAAATTGGGCCATGGTGACAAATTAAGGAATAAGGATAACCAAAGGAGGGTATGGTGGGAACAGAAGGTGTTATGGCGTCACTAAGACTTGGATTGAGAAATACATGATGATAGGCTCATATCAGGGGTCCATCAGTATCGGTCCTACTTCTATTAGCATGAGGCATGGCTTATTATCACCCTTGTTACCGGAAAAACAAGTGTTCTTGTCTTCAAAGTAGTATTCTCAGTCAGCTATGCCAGCCGAACGACCTCAACCCATTCCTATTCAATCCACTCATGATGCCCTAAACATGCTCAACACAATAATACATAACCCATCCACCTCTAAAGCTTCAAAAGAGAGCAATTTGAAAGTCCCCAAATTCCATGACTCCATCCAATTTACTCAATTTCAACACCTAGCACGACAACACCTAAATCATGACCACCCAAAACTCCAAAAACAAACAACACGTCGAGACTTGAATTCCACAATGATGCAACAAGCATTCCTAACTCACAATCACGCAAAACGTCATAAAGAAACACAAACACATAATACAACATTATTTCAAACACAAATGAGCAGCACAATCTAATGATTCCTAACTCATAGGCACTCAAAACTAAATAAAATACACACAAATATCACAAAACACAAACTCAAACACACCCCAAAAGCACAATCTTACAATTCCTAACTCGTAATCACCTAAAATTTCATAAAGAAACACAAACACATCATAAATCATAATCTCAAACACAATCGATCAGCAAAATCAAATAATTTATAACTCATAAGCACCGAAAACTTCATAAAACAACACAAAGACCACAAAATAAAATTCAAACACAGCCAAAAGCTCAATCTTACAATTCCCAACTCACAATCACCCAAAACTTCATAAAGAAACACAAACACAGCACACAAAATAATCTCAAACACAACTGAGCAACACAATCTTACAATCCCAACTCATAAGCACCCAAAGCTTCATAAAAAACACAAACACATCAGACAAAATCTCAAACAGAACTGAGCAGCACAATCTTACAATTCCCAACTCTTAAGCACCTAAAGCTTCAAAAAAAAACACAAATACACACACACATCCCACGACACAACCACAAACACAATCCAGCAGCAGGGACTTACAATTCCCAAATCATAAGCACCCAAAACATCATTAAAAAACACATAAACAACAAACAACAAAATCCAGCAGCACAGACTCACAATTCCCAACTCATAAGTACCAAAACTTTATAGAAAACACATCACACAATCCAGCAGCACAGACTTACAATTCCCAACTCAAAAGCATCTAAGACTTCATAAAAAGCACAAAAACACACATCACACAACTCAATCTCAAATCACCTAAAGTCGAACACACAACTTACAATTCCCAACTCACAATCACCTAAACCTCATAAAAACACAAACACATCACACAACCAATCTCGAACACAGCAATCTTACAGGGGTTTCTGCCTCCTGAACCGGCGGTGCATACTCAGGATCTCCAGGCTCGGCGAACCGACTGACAAACTGCGCCATACCTACAAACACAAACCACATCATCAGCAAACAAACCAATCAAAATCCACACAAACCACTCGGATCGTTTCCTTACCGGTGTAGGGCGCGCACTTGCGCTTCTCGGGGGGTGGGCGGAACTCGAGCGGGGCCCGCGGCTCGAACAGCTTGAGGAGGTTGGGGGTCAGCCCCGTCGGGTGGCTCTGCCCGATCTGTGGGAAGGAGAGGGTTAGGGTTTTAGGGGGAGAAAAGAGGGAGGAAGGAGAGGAAATACGAGTTTGAGCTGGAGGACGGAGGCGCGGTTCTGGGCTTTGGGTCGGGCCTGGACGCTGTTGGCCGCTTGGCTGCGCATGAAGGCGTCGTTGGCGTCTCCCATGGCGGTGGAGAGGGGAGGAGCGATCTAGGGTTTCGGTGGTCGGGGAACATACACTCAGGGTGTGCGCTTTTTTACCTCTATTGGGGTTGGCCAAATCAATATATATATACTAAATTCGAATATACTTTTGCCAGTGGTGTTGGCTAACGAATTTTTCAAGGGTTTTTTTTTGTGTTTTTGGACCGGTGAAAATCCAAGAGAGTTTTATTGGATGTTTCCTGTGTATGAATTTGACGTCTTACGGTTGCAAAATAGAAGATTTCGGCAGTAATTTTTTTAATTAATAATCTTTTAATAAAAAAATTGAAAAGTAAGAAAGAAAAAAAATTGAAAAATGCATTGATTGCGGGTCGCACCCGCGATCCGTGGGCGCGAGCCCCTATAAATACGCAAATCCGTTCCATTTTTTTTCAATCTAATTATTTTTTCAATTCCTCACACATTTCCACTTCTACTCTCTACACAGTTTTTAAATTGTGTCCGGTAATATCAATTTTTCTGATCTATGTGTCTTTCCTGGTGATATTTGAGGTAATTATTTTTTTATTCTTATATTTATAGTTATTAATAATTGATAATAATATCAAATCTTGAAATTCTACTCTCTTCACAGTCTTCAAATTGTGCCTGGTGATATCAATTTTTCTAATCCGTGTGTTTTTCCTGGTGAATTTTGAGGTAATTTTTTTTTCATTCTTAATTTCTATTTATCTCACATTATTAATAATTGGTAATAATATCAAATCTTGAAGTAATTTTTAATATAAAACTGATTAAAGAATTTTACATTGTAGTTAACAAAATGATTGCGGTAAGTGTGCACTTTGGCGGTGAAATAATTCAAAATGCAAGTTACGGTGTAGAGTACACGATAGGTCCAAGACTTACACTTTCAGCGAGCGAAAATGTGACCTTAGAAGAACTTAAGAGTTGGATTTATCAAGGTTTGAATGTCGAAGAATCTCAGTACTCGATGAATATTCAATATCGTTGCAACATTGCACCAACCGGTTACTTTTTTTTAATGTGATGTCTGTATATGATGAGAATTCCTGGAGAATAGCCTATGAAACAGCTTATTCGAAAATGAGAATGATAGAGTTATATGTACAGTTGAATCCTGTGGAAATTGAGTGGAATGCTGAGATGTTTACAGGTAACCAACCAGGTAGTAGTAGTGGTGCAGGTTTCATATCTCAACAATCATGTGATGCAATTGGGGATGGTTTATGAGATGGTTGCGACGAGGGGTGATTGGAGATAGGAAGATATGTGTCGTATGTGATCGACATGCTGCAATTAAACACATTTTTAGGAATCTCGGTTACGGTTGGCACGAGGAAGGAAATGAAGTAGTTCACCGTTTATGCGCACAACATCTTGCCGAAAACTTGCTAAAAAGTTGTAAGAATCAATATGCAGTTGACGCCTTCAAGGCAGCATGCAGACACAGTAATCCGTGGGATTTCAAAGCCAGTTTGGAACAAGTTGAGTATTGGAGTAAAGATGCATTACAATACATAAAAGGGATTGGGAAAAAAGATGAAACAAATGAGAATGAACCGGAGGTTCCTAGTAAGTGGTCGTTGTGTCACGACGGAGACCAAAGATGGGGAATAATGACAAGCAATGTTGCGGAGTACCTGAACAATGTATTCAAAGAAGCTCGTGGTTTACCCATTTGTGCAATTGTAGATGCGACATACTATAAACTGTTAGAGTGGTTCAACAACAGAAGACAGCATGCACGTGTTTTGGCACAAAGAGGACACATCTTTTCTGAGAGGGTTACACAAATATTGGAAAAATCTGCAGCAGTTGCATGTCAACATTAGGTGAAAATAACTGATTTCGATACAGGAGTATATGAGGTCATATCCAAACATGAAAGAGTGAGCAGAACTGGAGGTAGGAGGGATCGTAGTTACAAGGTGATTCTACGTGATGGCACCAGACCGAAGTGTAAGTGTCGGGGACTACAAAATACAGGTACTTGCAGTCATGTTTTGGCAGTGTGTGTCGCACGTAACTACAATGTCAATGAATATACACATTCGTACTACAGTGTCAACTCTCTAGTGCACACATGGGAGGGTCACTTCGATGTGTACGGGAAGGAAGAGGATTAGCCTGAATATATGGGAGACAAAATCATACCTGATCAAACACTCGTCAAGAAAGGAAGGAGAATGTCAAAACGTTTACCGATGATGATGGATGTCATGGAAGGAAGGATAGGTCCGGGTCATTGTACAGGTTGTGGTTCGATTAATCACACAAGCGATCGTTGCAATGTAAGGGAAGGTTGAATGTATAGTAATGTTTAATATATTGTAATGTTGAATGTATTGTAACGTTTAATGTATTGTAATGTTGAATGTATTGTAATGTTTATTTTTTAGTAGTCTTATTTATAAGTCAAACCATATCAATTAAGATGACAAAACGAAATCATAAGATCTTAAAGTACAACCGCGAGTACAACTGAATTACAATATGGACTACTGTGTGGGAGTGAAAATCTTTGTCTTCATCTTGCGTCGGCACCCTCGACCGATTGGAGTCGCAACATGCACTGATTCTTCTTCATCATCAGAGAAAACGTATGGAACCAACTCAGAATGGGGTTGAGTCTCAACAGGTGAATGAGACTCAACAGGTCGAAAAGGTGACTAATTTTGAACAGGCAAATAAGGTGACTGAGTCTCGTAAACTATAGAAGGTACATGATTTAATTCACAAGTGTACCCTTGGTTAGTTAATGGGCTGAATATACCATCGAACAAAGTCCTGAAGTCTGTTTGCGGCAACTGAGGGGTATCATAATTAGTACTAGGTGCCTGATAAGTTGGATAATCTTCGGGAATCTGGGAAAGCCCCAACTGGGTTGGCTGCGATGGTCCTGCGCCAATGTCACCATATGTTTGAGAATATCCAAACTAGGTTGGCTGCGATGGTCCTACGCCAATGTCATCGTATGTATATGAATATCCAAACTGGGTTGGCTGTGATGGTCCTGAGCCAATGTCATCGTATGTATATGAACTTCTAAACTGCGATGGATCTGGGACAAAATCATCGTATGATGCATTGGATAGCCTAAAACTATATGTTGTTTGGTCTGCAACTCTAGGTACAGGACAGTCATCACGAATCTCATTATTACCATCATCATCTTCAGGAATCGACTCCACATCTGCAGGTAATCCAGCATCGCACATTACTCTTTCAAATTCGTGCACCTGATCGCAATCGACAGCATCGAGTTGGTGACTCTTCAGCAACATTTTACAGAGTCCCTTAGTTCCACGTTTGTACAACTGCTTGATAACAAATTTAGCCCGTTGAATACCACGTAAGCCCTGCAATTGTAGTTTGAAAATTAGATAGTAAAACACAACAAACAATAATCGTCAAAGTCGTTCAAAAAACATACCATATGTCGAATACGTGGTCCACCAGGACCGTAACCTAAGTCCTCGATAGAATCACGTGGGTCTGGCAACGGCCTTTCCAAACCGAACTCTATTTGGCCTCGTATGTAGACTGTGTACATACCATTATGCTGAAACCACTGACAATACCGTCGATTTTCTCTCAGATCATATGGTTGACTTTCCTGAAGAATATGCGGTATGTCCCACATTCGTATGTAAATTTCATGCTTCGCTGACCAATCATCTCTCTGTCGGGCCGCATGTACCATCTTATCAAGTCTTTTGAGTTCTGTCCACAGATGAGGTTCTGGCGGTGACGTCGTCTGATAAAATCCAAATTGTCTCATAGTTCTTTCTGGATAATGCCATGAAATCATCCAGAAATGAATCAAAGGCGCTCTCGCAAGCCAATATGCAGCATCAGTAGTAAATACCCGGCCAGGAAGCAAACATGCTCATCCAACATACATTCAAATTCATTTCTGTAATGTGTAAGACAATTATGTGCGGCACTAACCTCATAAGTCTGTGGGTATTGCCACTTAATAGCAAATGGAGGTCGCGATTCTAGGTCTTCTCCACCTAAACACTCAACATGACCCACGTGTCCCGGCCGGGCTACGGGAAACCGAGTCCAAGACTAGTGTTGAAGAGTAATAATGCACCACCAATGTTCTTCTTACCAGTTTGACATGAAATAGACAAATTGTGATATAAACATGAAAGCACGACCGCACCCCCATTGTATACTATCAGCTTATCCAACACCTGCAAAAACCTCAAATACATAACTGGAACACCTGTCCCAGAGCTATCAGGGAAAACCATGGATTTAAACAAATCTAAAATGAAAGCCCTTGTATATTGTGCCACTTCTTCATCTGTGGGAAAATCCGGGAGATTCCCGTAATTTACCCGCAACCATTGCAAACTGATGCTAAATCCAGACTCTTTGAAAATTTGTGGGTCATCTCCTCCTACCGTTCTTTTACCTTTTTTCATAATCTCGGCATTTATATCAATCCCAAAGGAATTTCTAATTAACTCACGTCTGTCTCGATCACTGTGCCCGATTATTGGAATACCAGTGATAGGTAGACCCCACAAACAGCTAACATCCTGCAATGTTAATCCAACCTCCCCAACCGGTAAGTGGAAAGTGTGAGTCTCAGGACGCAAACGCTCTACAAGTGCAGTAATCAATCTATTGTCTATCTTTGTATGTTTTATTTGGGCAAGTTGATATAATCCCAAATTTTTCAGTGCTTGACTAAAACAATCGTGGAAATGAATTACTGGACGATGTGTACGACATTCCAAAATAGCCTCCGGCTATTATATATTCAAATATATTGTGAAAAATACATTAATTAAAAAAATGTAATTTAAATATTTAGAAAAATTAACACAATATGATTTTTTTGTACTTACATTTGTGCAAATATCATTGACTCTGAACATGCAATTTTGTATTCCGAGAAGTGGGGAAATAGACTCTTTATCCACTGCATCATTATACTCGCGTTCGTTTTGTACAGAGCGACTTCTACTTAAATACAACTAATATTTAAAATTAAATATAATAGAAAATAACAAAACAATTCCAAATAATTTTAATTTAACACAGAAATTAAATCTTAATTTAAAATATTCTTAAGTAAAAAAATTGTGTAAAATTTACCTGGGTCCAAGATAAGCTGGGAAATAAGTGTTGTGCGAGCCCCGAACGGAAGAAAAACTAGAAGAGAAGTGTTGTGCGAACCCCGAGAAGATAATAAAAACTAGTTGAGATTAACAAACTTAATCTGATGTTAATTATAAAAAAATTTAACAAACAACTCCACGGATCGCGGTTTGGACCCGCGATCTGTGGTCGCGCGGCGCGATCGGTGTATTTTTCAAAAAAAAAAATCTTAGTTTTCGAATTTTTTATTAAAAGATTATTAATTAAAAAATTACGGGATTTCGGGGGGAATTTCGAAATAAAAAAGTCCAAACATAAGCCTATTGGAAAAAAATTATCAAATTATGAAGAATGTTCTACTCAAAATGTGACATGTGACATCAATTAAGTTTGTATTTTCCCTGTATCGGTTTTTGCATTGTTGAGCTCACTTGATTTAGAAATTCTCTTCCGGCAAGGTGGGAGACCAGAAGAGAGGTTTGCTAGTCGGGAGTGCTTCAAAGAACTCGGTACATTAAAGTACTGAGTTCAAGTGATGTAACACGATCGTTTGGATACCATGTCCTGGTTAAATAATTTAACCTTACTAGAACTCGGTACTTCACGTGCTGAGTTCGGGTAACTATTTAAACCTCGTGCCAACAAGTTCTCTCCCAAAGTCGCCCCCTTCCGCACTAGTATGTTTTCTTCGCTTTTTTGGTTCTTTTTCGTTTTTCTTTATCTTTAGTTGAATCTTAGGTTTAGTTAACTATATTTGATGTTAGATTGGTTAGTTTAATGGTTTGTTGTTGTTTTGTATTTTTAGGTAGAATTTTTTGATTTTGGGAAGGAGATGTTGGAGTTGTTGGGTTTGCAATTTAAGTGGAACTTGATGTGGATTGTCAGTTTAGGATTTGATTAGTAATTTCTTGTTGTTCTTATCAGGGCCGTCTCGAAATTTTTTGAGGCACTGTGTGAAAATAAACGAGACTCCTAAATTTGAAAAAAAATTGTCCTCCTAGTTTAAATAATAAAAATTTCACTAACTTAATGCAATATTAATTGATTTTTTTGTCTTTTTAGCATTATTTGAGACAAATTTATCAATGTTTATGTGTTATTTATGTGTTAACACTAATTTTATTCGCAACCCAATAAGCCCATGTACAATTTTTTTTTGAGGTCCCTTCAAAATGAGGCCCGGAATGAGGCCCGGAGCAGGAGCTCACCCTGCTCCTGCTATTGGGCCGGGCCTGGTTCTTATGTATTTTTAGGTTAAATAAAAGTTTGATTTTGGGAATGGGATGTTGGGTTTTAGGTTGAAGTTGTGGGTTGTGATTTTTGGTTGAATTTGATGTGTTGGTTTTAGGAATTTTATTCGTTTTGTGTAATTGTATGTGGACAATTTATTTTGTGATTTGATATTTGTTTAAGGATTTTTTTTTAATTTCAAGAGTAATAGTGTGGTTCTTCAATGTGGTTTCAAAGGTACTGTTTCTCCGTTCCTACATGCTTACTTGATTAATTGTATTTATTTATTGAGTAAATAAATGATTACTATCCTATAATTTTGTGTTTAAGGTTAGTGATGGATGTAGATGAGGTTTTGTTAAAAGTTCATTATGATGGAAAAAGTAGATTGTCATAGTTCCCATGACTACGAAGGGGGATATTGTACAGTGGTCAGTGTTCCAACAAGCGTGTCTTATAAATCGTTAATCCAAGAAATTCGATTAGTTGCACATGATTTGGTTGAAGAGTTTTGATGTGAAATTAACAGCTACGTGGCCTCTATATGGCGAGTGGATGTACGTTGAAATTGTTAATGACTGAACTACTGGTGGGTTGATGAAATTGTTTGGGAAAGTGCCTAGTGTGACAATTTTCATAGAGAGTGCCCAAACAAGCTTCAATCTTGGCTAGCATAGACCTAACAATTTTACATGAAATACAAAAACACGACACGAAAAAAACGTGTTTGGTTAGGAGTTTTCGTATTTTGTGTCGTGTTCATGTATCATATATTAGACAAAAAGTTTTCGTGTTTTTCATTCGTGTACACGAAAAATACTTGAACATACACGATAATATAATAATGACCATCAATATGAACAATAATGTATGTTGTCTCAATGGTAAGATAGACCCCTCTTGTATGCATGCAGCTAACCACTCCACCAACCAACATTGTTGCCATTTTGGTGTGTATATATATATTATTTTGGTATATATATATTATTCGTTAACCTGGATTCAGGTGTGTACCACATCGGATAAATTCAGATTTCTCCTCGCATTCCAGACTATAAAACGTCTACAAAGGATCTTCCAAAAGCTCATTCCTTTGGCATAGGTGTCTCTCTTCGTGAAGATGGACAATATTGCTCTATCATGTAAAAATTATTAAGTGAAATTTTGTTCACACAAAATCAATAGGTTTTTAAAATCAAATAAATTTTCCGTGTACATTCATGTCGTTTTGTGTTTACACAAAACAAGATGGGTCATGTTCGTGTATCAAATATTGGTACACAAATTCATTTTTTGTCGTGTTCATGTATGGTCAAAGTGACTAATACACACGAAAAAATACGACACGAAAGTATACGACATGATTGCCACATCTAGGCTAGCATCCCAATCTACGACTGTTTTGAGGCGATCCCTTTAAGTGGTGATATCCCATGGTCATCAGTTGAGTAAAAAATGTGTCACTCTTCGCTAAGGGGTCGTCCTTCAATTCCGTCCGCGCAAGATCCAAGTCCATCTTGGTTTAGTGAAATACCATCCCACACTCGAGATGTTTTTGATCATTCTTTCCCTTTTGTTCATGAGGATGAATGATTGACATCATATCATGCATATATTTGTGTCTTATATCCTTTATTCTTAGCCTAAGAAATGCTACGTAACGAGTTTTATGTTTAAGTTTCAATAATAAATAGGTTTGAGAATGATAAACTCTAAAAGGACTTAAAAACAAGAAAATTGACTAAGTTGCAAGACTTATGGGCTAAGTGCAAGAGAGAGGGACCCGAATGCAAAACCAAATGACCAATGAGAAAATGAAGAAACTCCACACCATCATGAGTAGTATTTTGACAATTCGATTCGGGCCTGAGCTCCAACAACTGACTTGGATGCACCACACATGAAGAAATCGAGTCAGACAACCACACTCCAAAACCTAACATGATCCAAAGCATATAGACCGCCAATTGGCGGTATGTTTTGCTCCAGATCCGATAAGTTTTAGTCGGGTCATGTATTAGGGTGTTTTATGTCTATTTTTGGTGGTGTATTAGTCCCATATCGGGGGATTGTCCCCGATTGCCTTTTTCTATGACTATAAATAGAACTCTTCCTCTCTTGTATTCCACTCGTTGCTTGGTGGCATTCTCTCTACTTGGAGTAAGTCTTGGAGCAAAAACTCAAGGTGGAGAAGAATGCCACTAGTAATGTGAGTCATTTAATAAAATAATTTTTCATTGTTTTGTTCTCATGTTCTCTCCTTTTTATGCATGCTTTGCTTAGTCTTGTTTCTTTGATATTAGGCTAAATTAGTTAGTGTTGGCTTTGTGGCCTTAATCTATGTTTTGATGATTTAATCAACCTAATCTTAATTGTGATCGTGTAGATTAGCACACATGTTACATTGCATATATATTGCTTTGTGTTAACCTCTACAGGTGATCAAGACTCAAGAAAGAAAGGAAATCAAGTCAAGATATGTAATCAAGCTCAATTGAAGACATGTATTTTGCGTTTTCTTTGAGTCTTAGGAACTTGTGTAAATTGAGCATACTTGAGCTAAAATCAACTTAAACACACACTAGGTTCCTTAGAGAAATCACACACGAAATTTCATAACATTTGGACTTCAATAGATCACCCAAACTAGAACCGGAAAACACTTAACCTAACCTGAACTATCTGGACCAAATCGGTCGACCGAAACGAGTTCTTCGTTCGACCGATCGGGCTGTTAATTATGTTATAGGATTAAGTGTTAACACCGGTCGACCGTTTCAACATCTTTGTTAGACCGATCACATGTGTCACATGACCGTTTGATTTGTCGTATATACCCAACGATTGTATTCGTATTAAACCAAAAATACCCCAATTACATTTCTCGTATCGGTCGACCGAGGACCTTGTTCGGTGGACCGAATATCTGTCTCTTGACAAACCCGAACATCCTGTTGGAATTCGGTCGACTGTGTACCATGTTTTGGTCGACCGTGTACCATGTTTCAGTCGACCGAATATAACCTTGTTTGTCAACCCCTTAGAGCCTGTTGTGAATCGGTCGACCGAACCCTTTGCGGTGTTCGACCGATCACTTAAGTGTACCTAAGTCTTAGCATTGGGTGGTCGACCGTTCCTTAACTGGTCGACCGAACTGAGTTTAAAACTGCCTAACGGTCGACCGGATCGGGCAGAATTGGGTCCTGCGAGTTTCTGTTTTGTGTATCTTACACCAACACTCACCCAATCAACCCCAACGGCTATATTCTCTCTAATGCCTATATAAAGAGTTGGAAAACACATTTTAACACAACTCTCCCACTACTATTTCTCTAATACATTAGAGAGAAACTCCCAAGCTCAAATTTCCTCAATCCCACACTCTAAGCCTAAATTCCACACCTTTGATGATGGCCAAATCATACTCAAAGTGTGCTCAATATTTAGAGAGTGTTGTCCCACTTATTTGTTGTTCAAGGAACAAGGATTTCGGTGAAAGCCCGAAGTGTTCCCTCTCGGATTGTGAGAGGAAGAAGGTCAAGCAAGCGAGGGTGTTCGCGGTGCTTGTTTTGTAAAGGTCTTCCCTCCCGACTCGGAACAGGGAGTGGATAGTGAAGACGTGAGTGAAGCTCGAAGTGTCTAGTGGTGCTTGCAAGAGAGGACGTAGGCGGTGACCGAACCTCTGTAAAACCCCGAGTCCATTGTGGTTTGCATATTCCTTACTTGCTTGTTTGTTTAAATTCCGCTGCGCATATCTTTGAACGTTAAACAAGTATGTAATTAGGGATAAAAGTGATTAGTATTGTAGACCCTCACGATCCCACAGTTAGAATGTCTTCTTTCTTCTTTAGTTTAATTGTTAGCATAATGTGTAGTGAGTAGAACCATCACTTTTGGGGGTGGGGATGATGTTCATATATATTGTGAAGTTTGGATATTTGATGAATTTTTGATTGTGTAGACATACATATTTTGTATGTTCATTGATGGTATTTTAATCATCTACATATTGGGGAATTTTGATGGGTTTTGCCATAAGATTTAGACACTTCCCATGCTTAGTTTCTCATGTTTGTTGGAAGCAATACCAGAGCTTTTTGGTGAGTTGCTTGTTTGATTTCGGGACGAAATCTTTTTAAGGATGGTGGATTGTTATGTCCCTAACCCGGTTTAGGGGGTTAATGGAGGTTAATTTGGAGGTTTGCATGGGGAAGTGGAGGCGTGAACAGTGGAGGCGAGGAGAGTGATGGGTTGAGGTGTGTATGGGGTTGTGGTTGAGGGAGAGGTTACTGTTCGCTTGGGTTTAAGAGAAAACGTTTATCTTCCTCCTCCTTTCCTTCTTCATTTTTCCTTCATCACCTCTCTCACATTTCTTCTCTTTTGGCGACCAGTGGACGCTATGGCAGCTCCGGCGTGTGGAGGCGAGCGTGGAAATGAGGAGCCGCGGACGTGAGGCGCGTGGGTGCGGAGGTTGTTGTCGGGTAGCGGCGTTAAGAGAACTCCGGCATGCTCCGTCTTCCATTTGAGGTATGTCGGTTCTTTAGTTGATTTTGTTGCTCACCCACGTTGGGGTGGAGTTGTGGTCGGTTGCGGGAGGTCGGAGACCTCACCGGCGACGAGAAACGACGTAAAATCCTCGGCAGACGCGGGGTTGCTGTCGACCAACGGTCGACCGGTGCCTTCAGGCGGTCGACTGTTTTACTATTTGTGCCCGACTTTAACCATCATCGGTCGAACGATGCCATGGTGCAGTCGACCGGTTGTGCATGTGCTGGTGGGTCGAAAGATTTCCTGTTTGTTTTTGGTCGACCGTTCCATGCCTTTGGTCCGACTGGAACTTATGTGAACTTGATATTAATGCATGTTGTTCGACCGATTATTTATATTGTTCGACAGTTATAGACTATTAGGATGACCCTGGTAGTTTCGATCGACCGGGATCCCTGAGTCGGTCGACCAAATAGACTTGTATGATTTTGACCAGACTCTGGATTTTGACCTCGTATTCAGTCGACCGGTTTTAGATTGTTGTCCGACCGTTTGGACTTAAGTGATGCACAGAGAGTTCGACCGTTGCAGACTTTCGGTTGATCGAACCTATTGGGAACGGTCGACCGGTTAGGCGTTTTCGGTCGACCGTTTGTGCGTAGAATTGAATTCCTCGTCCTTGTGTTGTGTCAACTCTGTCCACAGAAACCCGTGTCCTCGCTTAGAGCGTGAGCCGGGAGGTGACAGGGGGTACGTTGCTTGTGCCTGCCCAGGGACCACCGTGTGGAAGAGTGTGGACACTTGGGTCGCACCACCTCCGTTGATGGACAGTGGTGTGACGTGTTGTTGCTTGGGTCTTTGTAGAGTAGCAGACCTGAGGGATCGCGGATCCTAATGCATGTTGATGCATGGCTCGTGGAGCATGATGACCCTGCAGACTACAGTCTGGACCCCTCTGATGTTGTGTCGAACGTATGTTGTACCGCTGAGGTTGTGCCAGAGATGTCGCCGAGGTTTTTGCCGGCGACGATGTCCCGTCTTGTGGTTGTGCCGTCTGATGTTGTGCCGGACGTATGTTGTACCACCGATGTTGTGCCGGCTGATTGATCTCGTTTTATATTAAACCGTAAGTGCACGGCCGCGTTGAAGCAGTGGAAAATACGGGTCGATCCACAGGGAGGTGTGTCGACTTTTGGTTTGTGCGAAGGCGAGTGATAAAGAAAGGAGAGAAAGGTTGGTTACACTAAACTACACTAGAATGCAAAAGGAAATGAAAGATAAACAATAAAAACCAAACCCCATAGGGGGTAGAGAAATAATGTGAATATAAAGATGTGTGTGTGTGTGTTCAATTAAGCTCCTCACAACATGTAGTGCATGAAATCATAAAACTACATCCAACTTTGCCTCCACATGAATTAAGATAAGACTACATCATTAAAACATACAAGACAATAATTGGAATGAAGCTAAATGAACTCATGTATAATGACTAGACCCTACTATGCCTCCACATGAATTAAGATAGCCCAATATCATTAAAACATACAAGACATTAACGAAGGTAAAGGAAACAATAGTACATACACTACAAGTCATGTTTCCTATATTAATTCCATCCATATCCTAACATTATCATTCCCCATAAAATAGGTCCACTAATCAAAACATAAACTAAGCTTCATTCAAGAGCATTAGCATATCAAAGATAAGAGTGAAAACCCATTAGATGGTTATGGAAATCATATAAAGCTCAAAGGATTAAGATAACACACACTTAATACACTACATGATCATATCACATATTTCTCCACCCTCCAAATGGGGATGAAACTACTCACTACTCATTACACTAACTATATTAACAAAATTAAGCATAATACTGAAATGAAACTACACTAAGCAAGCAAGAAATACTAAATAAACTTAAAAGGAAAGGAAAGACTAAACAAGCATGCACAAATTAAAAGACAAGATTAAAAGAAACTAGAACAATTATTTTATTAACAATGACTCACATTGAAGGTAGCATTCTTCTCCACCTTGAGTTTTTGCTTCAAGGCTCACTCCTTAGTAGAGAGAATGCCACCAAGCAATGTGTCGTTACAATGGAAGGTGAAAAGTTCTATTTATAACCAAACAAAAAGGCAATCCGGGACAATCCCCCGATGTGGGACTACACAAATACCAGAAATGGACTAAATACACACTAATACGCGACCCACCAAAATCTTAGCGGATTTGGGCCGAAACAGACCGCCAATTAACGGTCTTGGACCGCCAATTGGCGGTCTATATGGTCCGGATCACGCTGGATTTTATCCTGGGTTTTTCTGGATGTCTTTGTTGGTCTTTGATGCATCTACTTCACTTGTTGGAGCTCCGACACGAATAGAATTACCAAAATACTCCCATGATGGTGTGGAGTATTATGTTTTGCTCTTTGGTCCTTCGGTCTTACGTTTAAGTCCTTCTCCCTTGCATCTTAGTCCCCAGGTCTCACAATTAAGTCCATTTTCCCTGCTTTTGGGTTCTTTTATGCTTCATCTCTTCAAACCTATTTATTTTTGAAATTCAAACATAAAACTGGTCACGTAGTATTGCTTATGTGTAAGATAATGGATATAAGATACAAATATAAGCATGAAATGATGTCAATCACCGGCGATGCCGCCGATGTTGTTCCGACGATGATTCCTCGATTGGGCACCTATCGGGGGATGTTTTGACCGACCAGGCTATGAATGTTGGGGTGGTGTAGACCACAGGGTTACCTTGCGCGGAAGTGCGGACGCTCCTCACTGATCCCTTGCCTCGAGTAGTCGCATGTGGGGGTGCGTCGCGTACTGTTTGCAAGACCGTATGTGCCTACGGTAGGTTTCCGAGGGAGACTTGTTGTTGTTGGGCTGATGTCCTTATTGACCATTTGAGGGTATTTGTTGTTGCCGAGGGACTGAGATCCCGTTTTACCCTTGGAGGAGAATTGTTGCATTGTAGATGTTGATATGACATGTCACTAGTATGATATGTTCATTTACCGTACTATTGCATTCATATAGGCAACTTTGACATACGGGGTTTCCTAATGGGAAACTCAGGCATTGTTGTTGATTCATGTTTCAGGACCACAGTAGGTTTTGTCGGGTGGTGATAGCGGACGCACACATTTTGGGGCTAGGATTCTCTTCGGACTTTTCGAGGTCTTCATGATTACTTGCATTTGTCTTTCGTGTATTGATATAATCATGTATTTTTGACAAACTCTGTTGTATTGTGGTGCACCGATTGATTATTTTATATGAGTAACATTCATGTTGATGACTTTTGTCTTGAAATCTCGTTTGTTTAAATTTTCAAATTTTCCACTATTTCGGAATGTTACCCAGTATCCTTTGAAAATCATGTTATCTGAGGCTATCCAAACATGCCATACCTTGGGATTCCTCCAAAACCATACAACTTGTCAGACTAAAAAGTAATGTCATTCCCACAACTTATCTCACAAATTTACGATTACAAACAACAGAAATTCTACATCAATTGGGCCAAATCACAGAGAAAGACAAGACCAAACAATCTCAACTCACACAAACAAATTAATTTATTGCCCTCCTCACTCCTACAACAATTATGATACGTAAAATATACCAGTCAAAGAATTTCAGAAGCCATTGTCGTAATTTTATTTTTTTAAATTTTAGTGCCTCTGCCTGTTGTTGCCTCTGCCTTTTGTGTCCCAAGAGGCCGAATTCTCTCCTGCACTGCTCGACGAGGATTGTTGTCCATATTCGCCTGTCGCACCGTATTCGCTGCTCGCAAACTCCCCGCTTGCCAATGCCACCATCTGAAGCTTTCGCATTTGCGAATGGTAGGAAACTGATTCGTTCTCAGAGCCTGAGGAGCTGAATGCGGAGCTCTGTCCAGGCTTGATTCCGTCGTTCAGATCGTCCAGAGACGAGTCTCCTTCCAGCGCACGAACTATCTACCCGGCAGAGCAAAACAGAAGAAAATTGAGTGTGTAATCTATAAATAATGTACCTTTTTGGCTCCACCAAATGACAAGGTCTATGATTTTGAAATTAACAAAATGAATCGCTTGTGTTTCTTTCTCTTGCATCAGATCGGTCCCCAACAAATATAAGGAAACACTAAATTAAGCTAAATTGGTATTTGATAGAGATGTTTTTCCTAAAAGTCCCACTTCAGATTTAGTTTTCTAACTAAAGAAGTTGGGACAATTCTAACCAAAAAGCCTTTGATTTAGTTGAAAATTTCATGTCAATGGCATACTTAGGAACCAATGTAAGATCCAAAATGATGAGAATGTCGAACCTGACTCATCTTGGGGCGTCTTCTCGCTGAATGACGGACACTCGCAGCTGCACAAGCAACCAACCGCGACATCTCTACAGGGCTATAATTGTTCCCAAGTCTCTCATCCACGAGCTCATCAAAGTTCCCATCCGTTAACGCCCTTGTTAGCAGTGGCCTTGCCTGAACAACATACTCACAGTTTAGAAAACTTTCCATGATTGTGAGAGTTCAATAAATCATTTGAAAGGAATTTGAATTTATGCTGACCCAGTCCACTAGGCTGTCTTCCATCATCGTGTGGGTATTGTCGACCGGTCTCCGTCCAGTTATGAGTTCCAACAACATGATACCGAAAGAGAACACATCAGATTTTTCAGTCAATTTGCCACTCGATGCATATTCTGGAGCCAAGTACCTGAACATAAGAAAGGTCAGGATTCTAGGGACCTACAGTGGATCAACATTTTGGATATTTTGCTTCAAGTTTAGCTCACCCAAATGTTCCCATGACACGAGTTGATACATGTGTGTTGTTATCAGAGGAAAGCTTGGCTAGCCCGAAATCAGCAACCTGTGAAAAAGAGTTTGATGCATTTATCACTGTAGAATCTATATATGTGTTTGATTTCTTAGAAAAAGAAATATGTTTAGTAGAAAAATTGTAATTTAACATAGGGGAGTTTGAATTTCTTTCTGGTGATCAGATTATCCTTTATTTCATCCCTCGATTATAGTTTTACATGGAATACTCACATATTATAGTGAGATGACATTTTAATGCGTTATGAGATTCTGATTCGCTCCCGGACGATAAGTGCATGCACCACTTACCATGGATTCAAAATTGAAGTCCAGAAGAATATTTGCCGCCTTGATATCACGGTGAATGATGCGCGGGTGACCTTGATGTGAACAAACCACATTAGAATTAAACAAATCAGTGACATAGTTTTGAAAAAGAAAACCACATTAAGCTTCAATTCAGATTGAAAAGGAAATGCTTACAATCTTCATGCAAGTAAGCAAGTCCTTTGGCTGATCCAAGTGCAATCTTGAGCCTTGTGGGAAAATCCATTATCGGACGATCACTTCCTGCAGCATATTAACCATAATCAATTGAGACATATTATCTACTCAGCTTTGATTCTTGAGACATTCTTTTTGGTGAAAAAAATTATATGTTAAAAATCCTGTCAGCAGATGTGGTAGTATGGTTTCTCTTTTTTTTATCCACTGATTGCTGAGCGACAATGCATCTAATATTTTTATAAACCTTGATCTATGATAATGACTATATTTTTGACGTGCTCAAGTCACATATCGAGTTCTATGGTTATGATTTTCCATTATAATGAAAAAACTTGACCTAATTTGACCATCATATAAATGTAAAAATAGTCAGAGGTGGATAGAAAAGATTCTTCATTTTCAAAAAGTCACATATTTAGATCAAAACAAAACAAAACAAAACAAAACACACACACTTGATATAAATTTGTATGTACATACCATGAAGATGGAACTCAAGATTGTTGTTAGACACGAACTCATAAACAAGCATCCTTTGCCCACCAGCAATGCAGTACCCAACCAGCGACACAAGATGCCGATGATGCACTCTACTAATAATCTCAACCTCAGCCTGGAACTCCCTCTCACCCTGCCCACTCCCACTCTTCAGCGACTTCACCGCAATCTCCTTTCCATTGGGCAAGACACCCTTGTGGACGTACCCGAACCCACCTTGCCCCAGAAGGTTCACCTTCGAGAATCCGTTGGTGGCCGTCGCTAGCTCATCGTACGTGAACGTGCTCTTGTTGAAACCCAAGGCGAGGTTCGGGGATGGCGGAGGGAGAGGCGGTGCGTGCGGGCCGGAGTAGGCAGAGCTCATGTCGCTGCTTGTCATCATTGGGGGTGGCGGTGGTGCATGCCATCCTGGGGGTGCTTGTACCTGATCATGTTAGTTAAGTTAGTTGACGAACATGTCTTGTAGATGTTCAACGGATACGTTACTTGATTAAGTTAGCCTCACTAAATAAGTTATTTGCGACTTAAAGTTTGGATGGCACCTTCACCATGTGGTCCATCGATGGTGGGGCTTGTCCCCATGATTGGGGTGGTCCGTTGCTGTAGTAATCAATACCTCCAACTGCATGTGTAGAACACAAATTCTAGTAAGAGGTAAATTTTTAAACATCTTATTAGAAGCACTTGATTGAGACAACGAATTCAATTTTATTTCACAAGCTCAGTCTACTTATTGTTCACAACTACTGCGGTACTCTTCAATTTTGAATGTTTTGTCAAATTAAAGGATAGCATCTTGTTGCAAGTACATATATTTAAAAAAAATCAAAATATATACAAATCCTTATTGTACCAAAATTGTAGTACAAACGCAATAATAATTTTCCCCTACAATGCAATCTCAAAATTCTAAAGAAGATACCGCCAAATTCATCATATGTATTTAGCTTATAATTTCGCAATAGTTACATCTAACATTATTTCCATAACCTAAGATAATAAAAACATAAAAAAATATTATGAAAGATATTCGTCTACCAAACTGTGAGGGTATAAAATATAAATGTGATCAAAGATATAGATATAAATGAACCCTCCATTTGATTACGGATAGATTCTATATCTATGGATGAAACACCTTTGTTCATGTGATGACCATTCCGTGAGGGATCCGTGTAATAATTCAAAGTCTCATGGTGGTTCCTCTTCTTCTTCTTGTTGCAGCAGAGGAACACAATGGCCATCAAGATAAGGAAAACCCCCACTCCGGCTGTCACTCCGAGCACAAGTGGCACGTTCACGTCCGACCCGTTCCTTGCGGGCGGTCCTGAGCCCTCCCTTGACTCCGATTGTGGTGGCGACAAGGCTCCTGAATGTGTCGGGGTTCTGAGCAGTGACGGTGCCAGAAAGTTAAGTAAAAAAAAAAAAACTTTGATAAACAAAATATTAAATAAAATCAAAACTTAGAGAAACAGATAGTGGCATACAACATTTTGTAAATATATAGCTTGCACACACACAAATGTGTCTATTAAAAACGTTTCTCACCACAAGTCATAATGTTGAACTAAACTCATGTATCTAATGGTTTAATTTAGGGGGAAATGTCATTTGTACCCTCCAAATCACAACTTCACTGATAGCACGGTTATATGCCAGCTTCATGAGAATGACCAAAATGTTAGGTGAATTTGACTTGCATGTCCCAATGTATAACTATCTTGCAATTATGTGCGTGTGCGTCATGTTATTTGGTTATGTATTAAGGTACATTAACATATATTTTTTCAATTTGTTATTTCACGATTGTCACTGAACACTCGACGGTGAAAAGCAAATATATGTGGGTAAACCGTTTTCTACTTTGGGTTATGTAATAAGGTACATTAATATAATTTTTTCCATATATATCTCTGAAAACATACGAGGCTCTTTAAATTTCTAGTAGTCGGATATTGCCTTGGCTTACCTGTGCCTTGGTGGAGGTGGTGGGGAAGGGGTGGCTTGTTGATCTGTAGGTGGTGGTGGTGAGGACGAGGATCCATCATCGTCATCCGATGGAGGTGGAGGTGAAGGTGGTGGGTTTGACGATGGTGGCGATTTGGTAGTAGGAGGTGGTGATGGCGGGGTAGAGTCATGATCAGAGGGTGGGGGTGCATCTCGGGTTGGTGGAGGTGGGGATTTGGCCGGAGGTGGGGGAGAAGGGTTGGGTGGTGGAGTAGATGAGCTTGAATCATCCGGTGGAGGCACCGATGATGATGAGAAATTGTTTGACGGGGGTGTAGTTGGAGTTGGTGGGGATGGTGGAGATGTGTCGTCCGTATCCGGCGGCGGAGCGGAATCCGGAGACGAAGCCATTGGTTGGTAGGAGTAGGAGCTCCGGGGAGCTCAGTCCTAGTGCAACCTCCTACACATGACGAAATATTGTGCTCTCAAATATATAAATAACTACATGTCTACCAAATCGCCTCAATTATATTCTCTCACTTGAAAACAAAAGAAAAAAGTTCTCTTTAAAATCACACTTTCACTTTCTCCTCTTAAGGAATATCATATTTAGAGCAATAACATAATTGTAATTATAATGCAACAAGAACACCACTACTTGATTATTCTTCTTTACTCTTTCTAAGAGCAACTTATTGTGAATTATATATTATTTGTCAAATTTCGCAAATAAGTTGGTACTCAAACTTTCAATATCCGATTTGACAATACCGAAAAGGTCAAATTTTGAATGATTAATGGCATAAAATTAATTTCCCTATAAAATAGATACTAGAGAAACTCGAGGTTTGTGCAATGGCATTTTAACATGTTAGGTTTGTGCAACTGGAGTTTGTAGATTCATGTGAGATGAAGTAAGAATTCTCGAAAAATCCACAAACGTACAAGTTTAGAGATTCATTTGCTAACATGTTACTTTTACGGATTAAGACGAATTATCCCACTCATGTTTAATCACCCAAACATCGTCCCACAGTAACACATAGTATGATGAATTATACCACCGCCTACCTATATGTTACGTAAAATTCCATTTTCAACGTCACATTACATACCAAACCTACACCCAATCAAACATAATATTTCGCGCGTTCGCATATACACACTTGTAAGAGAGGAGACTGACCAACGCATTATACATTACCTCGAAGGGCGGAGGGTGGAGGGGGCGTCGTCGGAGATTGGGCGTAGGGAAGTATGCTCTCCTCAAGTCGTTCCAACAATCACCCCATGCATGAATGCCCTCCTCTGCCTCCTTGGATTATTTGTGGTTTGCTATTTTTAACTCGGTTCGTTGTGTCGTTGCATTCTCTCTACAACAACCTCTAGAATTGGAATCATAACAGAAGGCCAACCAAATCCCCACCAAACACGTACGTTTTGCTTCTTTCAATCCTATTCGTGGCCGACTTGCTTATTTTGGGGGCTCTTTTGCTTATCCCCCACCGTTCAATTAGAAACAAGGTTTATATCCAGTTTTTTGTAGCTAGATTTTTGTTCCAATAGAACTGTGAGAATCTCAATAGGACTTTTTAGGGGTGTAAATGGGGGCAGAGTAAAAATTTAACAATCGCTACCAGTCCTTCGTAATGGTGGATTAGGCGCAGGGTGAGTTAAGATTTTAGATTTTTTATTTTCAGAAAAAAGAAATCATATTTGTACTGTTAAATAATCTCTATTTGAACACAATTTGTCAATTTGTCCAACTCTCCAATGGGTCACCAACATTTACAACAAAAGCATTGAAAAACAATTTTGTAAGAATCTCAATGAAAATGCAAAATAAGTGAAATCTCAAGACCTAATATGGCTGACATTAATACAGGTTGCTCACTACATGAAGCAAATATGGTTAGTCCAAAGTTGTGGAAAAAATTATTTTTTATATTAATCACCCGATCAGATGATAAAACCATTAAATTGTACAACATTCAACAAAATAACTTTTCCCTCTTGATAGCCGAGATTGAACATGTTGGATTTGTTTACAGTACAATAGTGCACTAGAAAGTAGTCACACATCCAAAGGATGCGGAGGAGGATGTGGTATTAGCACGAGTCCTGACTGGGGTCGATATATAGCTACACATTATAGTTACCGAAATAACAAAGATATCTTTGTTCACTCAAACTAAACATGATCAATTTAGTGATGTAAATGCATCACTTGTGTCAATCCCTTGTCTCATGATATTAATAATATTATACAAAGTAGAAATGTGTCACCTTTGTATTTTATATTCATTTCTTGATCTTTTAAGTTAATTATAACAATGTAACTTAACTCAAGTTACAATGTGCACATTATAATTTTGCTTTATCAAGGAGTCCACTAATATCATCACTCAAGCTAAGAGAGACAATAGTAATCTTTTGACTAACTATTTTTTCCAGCACAAGTCATGTTCAACCAACTATTGTCTTTATCACTATACTCATTGATAGCTTTTAACAATAATCAAATTAAATATTCCTTATGTGAAAAGATATAAGTCTCACATCTTAGGATTCAAGACACAATTCTAACATTAATGACACTTAAACACAATTCCATAATGTTTCACTTGTTAGGTCTATTCAATATATAAAAGTAATCATTTTCCTCTTTTATATACTCACATCGTCAAATATTTGTAGAGCTACAATAATCGATGACCAACACGATAATCTTATCTCGGTGATTAATGTTCCATATCAATTACCATGATTGTGAATAACTTTTGATTTATGTATATTATTATCTTTTCGAACTCTACGGTTAAGGACCAAGAACCTCTTCTTTAACTCTTCTAAAAGAGGAATACAATAATCAATGAACAAAATGTTTGCACATTCAATTCATAATAATTGACATATAAAAGTAAAACTTTTAGAACACATTCCCTTCAATCTCCCACTTGTTATTAAAGTTTTCTTTCACGTACATTCTCAATGTATAAAACAATAATAACTAGGGTAACCCTCTCAAATAACTCATCAAGCCACTCAACATGGTTCCTCAGACCCATGGACTCGAAATGCATTTCGCTTTTGGCTTGAGATAAGATTTTGGGGAATGGATCAGTTGTGTTGTTGTTTGTGTCCACCCATAATAAATTTATTTTGCCATCATCGATGAAGTTACGTGTGACAAAGTACTTGTGATCCATGTACTTCACTTTATGATGTGATTTAGGATCCTTGATTTGCGAGATAGATGCACTATTATCGCAAAATAGCTCTATGGGTCCCTCGCTGAAGGGAACTACTCCAAGCTCTTCAAGGAATTTCTTGATTAACACTCCTTCTTTGCTCGCTTCAGTGATAGCCATAACTTCGGAAGCGGTGGTTGAGTCGGCCGTAGTGGTTTTGCTTCAAACTACGCCAACTCACGGCTCCACCATTCAGAAGGAAGACATATCCTGATTGCGACCTCCTTTCGTCAGGATCACTCATGAAACTCGCATCCGAATAGCCCTCGACTATTAGCTCCCTTTGCCATCCATAAACAAGAAACTTATCTTTGGTCCGATTAAGGTACCTCAGAATATTCTTGACTGCAGTCCAATGCTGAGGACCTGCGTTGGATTGGTGACGACTTGTCACTCTTAGAGCATACGAGACATCGGGTCTTGTGTAAGTCGTGGCGTACATGATTGATCCTATTGCCGAAGCATAAAGAATATCTTTCATGTACTCCATGTCTTTACATTATTCAGCACGTTGAGACTTCTTGAGTTGCACACCCACACTCATTGGCACATTGTTCTTTTTAGAGTTGTTCATGGTGAACCTTTCCAAGACCTTGTCAATGTATGTACGCTGACTTAGGCCAATGAGTCTTCAGGATCTATCTCTATATATCTTGATTCCCAAGATGTATTGAGCCTCATCCATGTCTTTCATTGAAAATACAGATTTCAATGAACTTCTCATTTGCTTAAACAAATGTATATGATTTCTCATGAGGAGTATATCATCGACATATAAGATCAAGAACACTATGTGGCTCCCACTAACCTTCTTGTATATACAAGACTCTTCCTTACTTTGGACGAAGTGAATCTTTTTGACTTCTTCGTCAAAGCGTTTGTTCCAACTCCTTGATGCTTGCTTCAATCCATAAATGGATCTTTGAAGCTTGCATACATTCTCGCTATTCTTTGGATTTTCAAAATCTTGAGGTTGTACTATGTACACATCCTCCTCCAAGTTCCCATTAAGGAATGCCGTTTTGACATCCATTTGCCATATTTCATAATCATGAAATGTGGCAATAACGAGCATAATCCGAATAGATTTGAACATGGCAACCGGTGAAAAAGTTTCATCATAGTCAGTTCCTTGAACTTGAGTGAAACTTTTTGCTACCATGTTCATCTTCCTCTTGAAAACCCATTTATTTTGAATGACTTTCTTCCTTGAGGAAGGTCAACCAAGTTCCACACTTGATTATTATACATGGATTCTATTTTGGATTCCATGGCTTTAAACCATAGTTTGGAGTCCTCTCTTTCCATTGCTTCCTTAAAGGTCGAGGGATCATCGGTGCCTAGCACCATGATCTCATGAAGTCCAAAATACATATCGAGTTTCTTCCTTTCCCTCATAGACCTTCTAAGTTCTTTTGGTTCTACGTGTACTTCTTGAAATTCTTCCATAATTTCTTGCGGGATTGGCTCATGTTCGATTCTCGAACGTACACTTGGTGGGGATGATTGGGGTTCTCTCATAATTGCTTGCGAGTGTCTTTCGCTCACACTCCACTAACCAAAGGAACCACGGTTGAGCCTTCATGATCTTGAATATCATCATTCATATCATGATCTTGTAGAATATCTTGAGTTTCTTAAAGCACAATCCCACTCCCACTACATTTTATTCTTTCCAGAAATTCTTTTTCCAAGAATATGACATCCCTCTCGACAATCACTCGATTGGAGGTTTTATGCCAAAAGTAGTATCCTCTTGTTTCATGAGGATAACCTATAAAGAAATGTTTATCCAGTTTTGGTTGAAGTTTGGTCGGCATCAATCTCTTGACGTAGGCCTCACAACCTCAAATCTTGAGAAAATTGAGCTTAGATGTTTTACCACTCCACAGCTCATAAGGCGTTTTCTCCACGGATTTGGATAAAACATTATTTAGTGTGTAAGCCGCAACTTCTAGTGCATAACTCCAAAAGTAAAGCGGTAATTGGTGTAACTATCCACTTCTAGGATCTCAAAGGTTTTGGCATTCACTATAGCAGCACCGGGTTTCACCGACGGTAGCTATCCATTGGTGTATGTCCTAAGCTGTCAGTGTAGGTCAACATCGACGGATATACCTATGTTGGTGTTTAGTTACGCCAACGAATGTTTTGACGGATAAATGTCGTCAGTGTTAATTTTGGTGTGAAATTTCCCGTCAAATATTTTTCGCCTTGTTTCGTCGGAGCAAAGAACACTGACGGGGAATCATCGATGGTTAGCCATCAGTGATCTACATAGAGATACGTATTCGTCGATGATTGATTGACATCATATCATGCATATATTCGTGTCTTATATCCTCTATTTTGAACATAAGCAATGCTACGTAACGAGTTTTATGTTTAAGTTTCAGGAATAAACATGATTGAGAAGAAGAGACACAAAAAGGACCTAAACGCAAGAAAAATGATTGAATTGTGAGACTTATGGACTGATATGCAAGAGGGAAGGACCCAGATATAAACCAAAAGGACCAATAGTCAAATCGAGAAACTTCACACTATCATGAGGAGTATTTTGGCAATTAGATCCAGGTCTAAGCTCCAACAACCAATTCGGGTGCACCAAACATGAAGAAATCGATCCACAAAAGTCTCCACCAAAGCACAACCTAATCAACCCAATCCAGATCGCTGATTGGCGGTCGGATCTTCTCTGGATCCGATTTTGTATGTGTTTAGTCCTATACCGGGGGATTGTCGCCTGTTACCTTTTTCTTTGACTATAAATAGAACTCTTCCTCATCCTTTGTATTTACCCATTGCTTGGTGGCATTCTCTCTACTTAGAGTAAGCCTTGGAGCAAAACCTAAGTGGAGAAGAATGCTACTTGTAATGTGAATCATGTAAATAAAATAATTTTTTAGTTTGTTTTAATGTTGCACTCTTTTAATTCTTGCATGTTTTGCTTAATTTTGTTTTGTCTTAGTAGAAGTAATTAGAATGTTTTCTTTCTTAATGTAGTTTGTAGTTTAATGAGTAGTGAGTAGTTTCATCTAGGGGTGAGCTTCGGTCCAGGACCGGACCGAACCGGACCGGACCGAAACCCGAACTCCCAAAATTCTCGGACCGAAGACCGGACCGAATTCGGTCCGGTCCAAAACCGGACCGAACCTGTTTGGACCGAATCTATTTTGACATGTTTTTTGGGCTTGATTTAACCTGATTTTTATACAACAGTAAAATTAACAGTAAAAGCAGACCAATTCAGAACACAATTAACAGTAAAAATCAGACCACAAATAACAGTAAAAATTACACAAATTAGAAACCAAAAACAAATTCCAAATCAGCAGATATCAGAATTCAAATATAGCACAATTCAGAAAGGAAATACAACACAATTCAGCAACAATAACAAACTAAACCAGAAATTCAAAGCATCACAAGTTCACAACTAACAAGTTCATAATTTAAAGACAAACAATCCTAAACATTTGAAATCATAAGGAGCTGAAGATCAGCAACACTAATCCACGCAAATGAGCTCATCTATATCGTCGTCAGGAGCTAGTTTCTCCAAATCTGATAATTTTAAGATCAAGACAAAATCAATTAGATAATATTATAACATGTAAATATACATTGCATTCACATTGCTATATCAAAAATACCTTTCTCCAGCACTTCCAACTCTTCTAGGATCTCCTCAACGTCCACTTTTGCCTTATTTTTGGTTCGAAGCCAATCTTGCGTGCAAATGAGTGATTGTACCATCTTCAATCAAATATTCAAGGAAAAAATGTTAGAAACGGTACAAGACAATGAAATCTGAATTGCTTAAAAACTTGTTTAACTAAATACCTTAGGCGTCAACGAACTCCTAAATTTATCCAAATGACGATCACCTGTGCTAAAGGCAGACTCAGATGCAACAGTAGACATTGGAAGAGCTAATACGTCACGAGCTAAACATGAAACAATGGGGTACTTGTGCTCATTCAACTTCCACCATTGTAGCTGATGCATTGCATACATTGCATCATATGTCTTTCATTAGAGTGTTTTATATAAATAAATGCTACTAAGGTATTGTTTTGAGCAATTGTGCAGAATTCAGGAGTTACAATGCAATTTACCAATATTCGAGCTAAAACGCGTGCAATGGACTTAGATGGATCACAAAGACCAATTAGATAGAGATTCAAGCTCAAGTTGAAGTCCAATTGATTGCATAAGAAGTCAGGGACTTGATCGCAAATTAGAAGGACTAAAAAGTTATTTTGGAGGAGTATTCAAGAAGAAATCAAATTCGGATCTCCAAAGATATGCAATAATTGATTTATACACGTGGAGGCCACCTACAACATACCAAAAACACACCCACAAAAGCACGAAGTCATCTGGACCATCCATGCGGCGGAATCGCCGCATGGGTTGCGATCCATGCCTCCTATTTTCGTCCAATTGTGTAGGAACACGTGGCCTTCCTGATGCATACTTAGGGTTTCTTGTATCGGCTATAAATAGCCCCGAAATATTGTGTAAGAGGAGCTTTTTGTATGACATTCTAAAGCAATAAAATTCTGCCCTTTTATTTCTCCATTATCTTTGTCTTTTGTAAGCTTAGTTTTAGATTAATGTTTCATGTTCTTAATTCCAGTAGAATAATCTAGTTGTTCTTTACTCTTCTCTTAGAATAATTTGTTGCATGCTTAGAATAATTGTATTTGTTTTCGTAGATCGTAGTTTAGTATAATATTTCTTTCTTTTTGTTTTCATAGGCTCTCGATGATCTCCATGAACCCTTCTCCTCATCTTCTCCCCATGGGTTTCTAAAACCCTCCAAAGGGTGGGGGTGACGGATTTAGGGTTAGAGAAGAGAGATCATTTTTATTTTAATTTCTTGTTAGTGTTTTGATCATATGAGTTTTTGTTAAATCAATTATCATATGATGCTTAATATCTCACTTGATTTATAATAATTTTCGTAATCTCTAATCTAACTTGAAGATTCATAACTCCCACCCCCTGGACTCTCATCCATAGTTATTTCTTCTTAATTTTTGTTCTTGTTGTTCTTGCTTTAGAAAGAAAAAAAAATATAAATCCAAAAATCTCAAACCAACACTATTTCTCTTTTGCTTTCCTTAATCAAAGAAAATCACAAAAATATAAGACTCTCTCCCTCCTTGTGTTCGACCCGTACTTGCCACCGCTTCAACGCGGCCGTGCACTTGCGGTATAAATAAAAATCTCAACAAGTTTTTAGCGCCGTTGCCGGGGAGGCGACGAGAACTTCAAGTTTTTTTTGTGATTTCTTTCGTTCTGTTTGGATTTTGATTTTCGCGATCTAACGTTTTCTCGGTGCTTTTCAGGAAGTATTAGAGACGACACAAAAATCCGGAGGCGATCCAAGGCTTGACGGCGGCGAAATCGCCGCCCCAGCAGTGTTGTTTGCGGCGGAAACGCCGCACGGATTGGAGATCTGAGCCTGAAATTTTTCCTGGACGCGAACTATCTCTGGGTGGACGCGTAGAGAAGCTGGAAATTGTCGAGAGCGGGCGGCGAACCCGACTGAGCGTGCGTAGGTAACCTTTGTTGCCTTTTCCTCGAAATTTCTATTTTCGAAAAATTTCCTTCTTGGTAGAATTGCATGTGTAGGGCAAACTTCCATAATTGACACTAATTCAACTTGTGACCTAAAAATTTTGCAAAATTAGAAAGGCCTTAGTGCATGCATCATTTAGAGATTTTCTCGCATTATGCATGCTAAATTTTGCAAATCAATTCATTGTTGAAGAGTGCTGGAGGCAAGGTACGTGCGCAGTTTTTATCGATTGCATTTAAGCATATAAATCAGTTTGCATACAACCCTTGCAATTGTCCCCCACTAAAGACCAATGTTTGACTATCTTTGCTAGATTTAAGTTAAACTATCTTAAGGGCAACTCCGTAGGAAAAGATACGGTGGGGATTTCATCACCCTTCCGTGGCCCACAAATAACAATCCTAAAGTGTCACCCAAGCTTTAAAATTAAAATCAATTAGACATTGACCCCTAAGGATTCAGACTCAATTAAGGATAAGATTGGTTTGACTTGCTTTGACTTGAAGCTGATCGAATTTAATTTGGTGTCTAGAAAGTGTTTTTGTGTTGACGTAAGTCTTCCAAGCGAAGTGGTTGTCTAATTGGCACCGACTCTGTCGGAAGCGCCCTCACTAGCTATACACGGCCTGGCCAAGTTGGTTTGATTAGTGAGGGAGGTGAATCAAGCGAATCAATTCGACTCAACCAGTTAGGAGTCGTCTAGACTTAAGCTACACTAGGTCTAGGATTGTTTGAACCGTGCTTGTTTAGGAAACTTCTGACCAACCCTCTCATCTATCTTTTAGAGTTAAGTTTCCCTTCTCATCTGAGTCTTCTTTCTCTTCTCACCTCAATTCTCTAGATTAGGATTCCTTTCTCATCTTTTCCCCTTCTATTGTTTGTTTTTTTTCTTTTTTCTTTTTTTTTTGAAAAAAAATATAAAAAAAAATCAAAAAGTAATTGATTTTTGAATTTGAATTTGGAATTTAAATTTCAAATTTGAATTCAAAAATTAATTCAAGCCGGTGCACTCAGATTTGGGTTCGGGACTTGAGCAATCGACTCTCACGAGTTCATCTAGATTCCAGTCTAGAGCTTAGCCCCAATCCACCTGTTGCACCACCTATAACTCTGAGGGATCGGTGCTACCCAACGATGGCGGCTCAGCCATCGTGCATCGTTATGCCCACCATACCAGGTCGCGACTTCGAACTCAAGGCACAATACCTGAGTATGTTGCCCAAGTTCACCTCTAAGGAAGATCCATATCTCTTCCTTAGAGAATTTGAGGAAATCTGCTCCCTTATGCATTACCAGCATATCCCTGAGGAGGCAGTGCGTCTTAAATTCGTTCCTCTAGCACTGAAGGACGACGCTAAAAAATGGCTATATAGTCTAGCCGAAAGATCCATTAGGAGTTGGGCTGAGTTTGTTCAAGTGTTTTTAAAGAAATATTTCCCTAACCATAAGACTATTAGGATTAGGAATGAAATTTGTGCATTCGTTCAATCTGAGAGCGAGCCGTTCTATTCATATTTGGAGAGATTTAAGCACCTTCTGACCCAATGCCCTCATCATGGAATTCCAAGATGGCAATTGTGCCAAATTATCTATGAGGGATTGACACCTACATCTAGAGTTATGCTAGAATCTGTAAGCCAATGAAGCTTTATGTCCAAAAATGAGAATGATGCTTGGACTTTTCTTGAAGACTTGGCTGATAACAGTATGCAATGGGACACTGCTAGGGCACCGACCAACCCGAGTATTGGATCTAGAATAGCAAATCAATCCAGATCAGGTGTCTTAGCTGTAGATACTTCTATAGCTGCTGAAGCGAAATTAGCCACCCTTATGCGTAGGATGGAAACTCTAGAGCTTCAAACCCGACCCCTAGTAAATCAAATCTCTCCTGTTTCTTGCTCTAGGTGTGGTCAAACTGGTCATGTTTTGGAGGAGTGTGCACACATTTCTTCAGACATGGAACAAGTTAATGCTGCATTTAATCGTCCTAGGAATGACCCTTATTCGTCAACCTATAATCCAGGGTGGCGCAACCATCCCAATTTTTCATGGAGCCAAGGGAATTCAAATCCTGCACCCATTCCTCAGCAAGGCCAACCATCTAGACAACAAATTACTCAAACAACAACAACAATAATAGTGATGGCCGATTAACTGATTTGGAAAACTTAATGAAAACATTTGTTCAAACAACTACTCAATCTTTTCAAAAGCTAGAGACTCAAGTAAGTTAATTAGCACAAGTTGTAGGTGAAAGAGAAAGAGGAAGATTCACAAGCCAACCCGAGGTGAACCCAAGAATTAACAATCCACATAATCAACATATGGCATATCAACCACATCAACATATGCCATATCAACCACCTCAACCATTTAATCCTCAATCATTCAATCCTCAACACATTAGGCCTCCACCTAATGTACCACATAATGAACCACCTCCTAATGTGAACAATAACAACAGACCAGTTCATATGGTTCAAGAAGAAGAGCAAAATCAACACATTAATGCTATACTTACATTAAGATCTGGAAAATCTGTTAATAACAATGTCACTCACCCCTTGGCTAATGAGCCTAATAATTCTGTCACCAATTCAATCTGAGGAACCAATTGAAATTGAACCCACTGAACCTGAAAGAGTATTCATTCCTAAAGCACCATTCCCTAATAGACTTAATAAGAATCATACAAATCAAATGGAGAAAATGTTGGAAGTCTTTAAGCAAGTAAAGGTAAACATCCCTTTATTAGAAGCTATTCAACAAATTCCACCTTATGCAAGATTCTTAAAAGACTTATGCACCAAGAAAAGGAAAACACAAGTACCAAAAAGAGCCTTCTTAACTGCAAATATAAGCTCTGTGTTAACCCAACCCACACAAATCAAATATAAAGACCCTGGTTGTCTGACTATTTCATGTGTAATTGGTAACACCTTAATCAATAGGGCCTTGCTGGATTTGGGTGCTAGTGTTAATCTGCTTCCCTACTCTGTATATAAAGAATTGGATATAGGAGACCTTAAACAGACTAGGACCACACTCCAATTGGCTGATAGATCTGTTAAGATTCCTAGAGGTGTGGTTGATGATGTTCTGATCAGAGTGGGTGAATTCATATTTCCTGTGGACTTTGTTGTCTTAGACACGGAGCCTGTTGCTAACCCTAGCAATCAAATTCCTGTGATCTTAGGAAGACCTTTTTTAGCCACTTCCAATGCCCTAATCAATTGTAGGAATGGATTGATGAAATTGTCATTTGGGAATTTGACAGCTGAGCTAAATATTTTTAACTTAGGGAAGCAACCTGGAATTTTCTCTGATGAATCGAGTGAATTGAATTACATTCAGGATTGTAGTGAAGATGAGTTGATTTCGGATTACTTAAATTTCACCCAATTGGATGAAGTTGATTTTCAAAAGAACCTGAGTGGTGAGGCCACAATTTGTGACCAAATCAATTATATAGGTTCGAATCGATCTTCACCCAATTGGTCAGCCTTAGGTGGACTTTTAGCCGAACCAAGACCTCAATCCAAACCCTCACTACAAGAACCACCATCACTAGAGTTGAAGCCTCTCCCTACTACATTGAAGTATGCATTTTTAGGACCCTCATCTACCCTCCCAGTTATCATAGCATCGGATTTGACCCCCAATCAAGAGAAGGAATTGTTGAGAGTCCTCAGTAGGAATAAAGAAGCTATTGGATGGACCATGGCCGATATCAAGGGGATTAGCCCATCTATAGTCCAACATAGGATCCATTTGGAAGATAATACTCAACCCCGTAGGGGTCCGCAAAGGCGGCTTAACCCGGTCCTAACTGAGGCGGTCAAAAAGGAAATACTTAAGTGGTTGGACAATGGAATTATATACCCTATATCCGATAGTGCTTGGGTTAGTCCTGTTCAGGTTGTCCCTAAGAAATCTGGAGTTACGGTAGTTGAGAATGAGCTTAATGAGTTAGTCCCGACCCGTATCCAAACCGGTTGGAGGATTTGCATTGACTATAGGAAACTGAATTCTGCAACCCGCAAGGACCACTTCCCTCTTCCTTTCATAGATCAAATGTTAGAACGGTTGGCCGGATATGAGTATTATTGTTTTCTAGATGGATATTCTGGCTATAACCAAATTTCTATCGCTCCTGAGGATCAGGAGAAAACTACCTTCACGTGCCCATTCGGCACGTTTTCTTTCCGTCGCATGCCCTTTGGCTTGTGCAATGCTCCTGCCACATTTCAAAGATGTATGGTTAGCATCTTTTCTGATATGGTGGATAATTTCATGGAAATTTTCATGGATGATTTCTCTGTCTTTGGTCCCACTTTTGCCAATTGTTTGAACCATTTGGAATTAGTACTAGTAAGGTGTAAGAAGAAGAACTTGACCTTAAATTGGGAAAAATGTCATTTCATGGTTAAGAATGGAATAGTGCTTGGTCACATTGTGTCTAAGGATGGCATTCAAGTGGATAAAGCCAAGGTGGATTTGATTAAGCATCTCCCTCCACCAACAAATGTCAAAGAGATTCGTTCATTTTTAGGGCATGCAGGATTCTATCGAAGGTTTATCAAGGACTTTAGTAAGGTGGCTAGACCATTGACTGAATTATTAGCGAAGGACTTTAAGTTTGAATTTTCTGATAAATGTTTGGAGTCCTTTAACCACCTTACGAGGGAATTGACGTCGGCACCCATTATTCATTCACCCGATTGGACCCAACCCTTTGAGATAATGTGTGATGCATCGGATTACGCCATAGGAGCGGTGTTGGGTCAGAAAATTGAAAAGAAACCTCACGTGATATATTATGCTAGTAAAACATTGAATGATGCCCAATTGAACTACACGGTAACTGAGAAAGAATTTCTAGCAGTCATTTTTGCCTTGGAAAAATTTCGACAATATTTGATAGGCACACATGTGATTATTTACACGGATCATGCGGCAATAAGACATTTAGTGAACAAAAAGGATGCCAAGCCGCGTTTATTGCGTTGGATCTTACTACTGCAAGAATTTGATGTCGAAATCCGTGATAAAAAGGGTTGTGAAAATGTAGTCGCCGATCACTTGTCTAGAATTCCTCTTATCCTAGTGAATCACACACCAGTGAATGAGAACTTTCCGGATGAACAAATTATGGCTGTGTCTGGCGAACCATGGTTCGCCGATATAGTCAATTTCTTAGTAACTGGTGTGACCCCGACTGAATGGTCTAAGAACGATCAAGCCAAATTTAGGTCCCTAGTAAAGAATTTTTATTGGGATGACCCATATCTTTTCAAGTATTGTTCGGATCAAATCATTAGAAGATGTGTTCCTGAGGAGGAATTTGCAAGTATTCTATCTTTTTGTCATGACCAAGCATGTGGAGGACATTTTGGAGCTAAGAAAACTGCGGCCAAAGTTTTACAGTGTGGATTTTATTGGCCCACCCTATTTAAGGATGCATTTGCATTTTGTAATTCTTTCTCTAGATGTCAAATGCTAGGAAAACTCTCTCGTAGAGACATGATGCCTCTGCACCCTATTCTCATAGTCGATATCTTCGATGTTTGGGGTATCGATTTTATGGGCCCGTTTCCAATATCTTTTGGGAAGGAGTATATCTTGTTAGCTGTGGACTATGTGTCCAAGTGGGTTGAGGCTATCCCCACAAAATCCAATGGCAACAAAGTTGTTGTCAAATTTCTGAAGGAGAATATTTTCTCCCGATTCGGTACTCCACGTACCATTATCAGTGACCGGGGGACTCATTTTTGTAATCGATTATTTGAAGCTTTGTTGAGAAAATATTCCATAACTCATAAGTTAGCTACCCCGTATCACCCTCAAACAAGTGGACAAGTTGAGGTCTCCAATAGACAAATCAAGCAAATTCTGGAAAAAATGGTTAATGCCTCACGTAAGGATTGGTCTGTAAAAATTAATGATGCGTTGTGGGCCTATCAGACCGCTTTCAAGACCAATTTAGGAATGTCCCCTTACCGGTTAGTCTTTGGAAAAGCGTGCCACTTACCGGTCGAATTGGAGCATAGAGCCCTTTGGGCTATTAAGCAACTGAATATGGATTTAGAGGCAGCTAGTAATGCTCGAAAATTGGATTTAGTTGAGCTTGAGGAAATAAGAAATGAGGCTTATGAGAATGCTAAAATTTATAAGGAAAAGACCAAGGTTTTTCATGATAAATCCATCGTTAGGAAATCTTTTTCTCCTGGACAGTTGGTCCTTCTCTATAACTCTCGCCTTCATTTCTTTTCCGGCAAACTCAAGAGTCGTTGGACCGACCCTTTCATGATCAAAACTGTTTTCCCTCACGGAGCGGTCGAGATCAGTAATCCGGAGAACGGTGAAAACTTTAAAGTTAACGGGCATCGATTGAAGCCCTACTTAAATCGTCCCTCCAATGTTGCAGAGGAAGTTGTGTTTTTACACGCAATTCCTCATTCTGATTAAGTTTTAGTTTATTTCTCAAAAAAAAAACGAAAAAAACAAAAAAAAAACAAAAAAAAAACGTGAAAATAATAATAATGGGTACTTGACTTATTTTGGAAAACGGTGGAAGTACATGTCTTTTTTCTAAATCTAACGTATACTACTTTAGCAGTATTCTATCACCATGGTGTTTCCTGAGAAGAACTTCCACCCATTGCTTGTTAGTGATCAAAATGGCACCCACTTTTACGACGAAATCATAGCACGGAGTTGGAGCTACTTGGTCCATAATAACAATGATGTGTACTGCCCTAGCTTAGTGGAGGAGTTCTATAGCAGTATCACTAACATAGACCTGGACAGTGGGTACATTTTACTGAATTGGAGAAACAAAGTCTGGGCGATTGACCTCAACATCATCTCCAACTTGGCTGACATACCACAAGGGGCCTCCACTTTGCCATCCGAGGAACTCAGTTTCTATCGGTCACTCATGGGACCAGATTGTGTGCTTAGCCGTGATCGGGGTATCAAGGGCACATCCATGTACCGGAATGTCTTTACAACATGTAGGTGGGCATGCCAAAATGTCACGAGTAATACCCACAACACCTCTTTTCGCACCGTTGAGATGGGCATCGTTCACTCCCTGATGACCCGTGATCGCACTTACTATATGTGCCGACGTCTTCTGACCACCATTGCAGAAGGCCACCAACGCAACTCCCAATCTCTGCCATGCCTCGTCACCACTATCTGCAAGCACTTTATGGCCTATGAGTCTTTCTGGGTGTACGAAGCCGACATGCTCCCTTGTACGGTGGAACGAGAAACATCCTCCTACCGTGGCACTATAGCGGACCTGTGGACACCTCCAGAAATGGAGGATGCTATGCAATCAAGTGAGTCGTCTGAAGACTCCGCAACATTCTGGGCTCAGTCAACCCCAGAAAACTCTGACGAGCATAGGTCCCGAATGTGGGGCGGGATGAAGCACCTCAATAGCAAACTGAACAAAGCACTCTCCGACCGTGGAGAGTCGTCATCCCGAAGGCGGTAACTTTATTATTTCTTGCATTTCCTATATTATTCAATTTTGCATACATTGAGGACAATGCATGAAATAGGTGTAGGGGGGTGACTAGTTATCTACCTATCTGTTTTTTTTTATTTCCCATTAAATAAAAAATAAAAAAAAAATAAAAAAAATAAAAATCAATGTTTCATGACATAGCTTAAGAATGAACCACCAAAACCCGAGTACAAATTGCATTAAGTCTTTGTTCCTTATTATATAGTTCTGCTTGTAGAAACTATGACATAAATCTAAGTTCCAAAGAAATAACACATTACCCTTAAGACATGTATGCACTTAAATTGGATGAATCAAATCTTTGAAGTGGTTGATAAAAAGCAGAGGTTGAGGAAAATATACCGGGAAGTGTGGACTTCTAATAGCAATTAAGCCTTGAGGAAAATAAAAGTAAAAATAAAGGAATAAAGTGAGGAAAGCACATTTTGCAAAATGATTACAAAAGCCCAAGCCTTTGAGTCACTGGTCCGTAGGGGTATCTTAAAACCCGGTAACTTGAGTCTGCCAGCTCGGGATTATCGACCAAACTCGCTACACGAATGCAAAAAGGGTAAAAGTGTCAGAAAAAGCAAATGTGTTGAATCACGGAAGAAAAGAAAAAAAATATACTCAAGGCCCAAAGCTAAAAGAATGATCCATGCCATGGTTGATCCGAATGATACTTCACCACCAGAGGAGGCGTGCAAAATAATTTAAGTGATAACATGTGTAGAAGGGTTAGTAGTGTGAATGTTGGAGGAACAAAGACCAAGTCAAACTTTTTATAAGTTAGATTTGTATAATGAGCATGCAAGAATTCTAAGTGAGATGTATAAGGTTGAGGTGGAGATATCGAGAGCTATTAATGGAATATTGAATTAAGACTTTGTGGGTGTGTCAACTGAAAACCCTCACGAGACAAAACTCGTCCTCTAAGGAAACTTGGAGGTTTAAAGGCTTGTTGCACATGCTAAGTGCAACCGTGATTCCTACGAAAATGAGTTAGGATTTCTGTGCTTTCATACTTATATTTATCATGTTTTATTTTGCTCGAGACTAGCAAAATCTAGGTGTAGGGGTATTTGATGCATTGCATACATTGCATCATATGTCTTTCATTTAGAGTGTTTTATATAAATAAATGCTACTAAGGTATTTGATGCATTGCATACATTGCATCATATGTCTTTCATTTAGATTACTTTTACATCAATAAATGCTACTAAGGTATGTGTTTAGTCTTATTTACAGAATACAGGGACCTGAATGCAATTTACCCACATCCCGAGCATAAACGCGTGCAAAAGACTCATTTCTATCATAAAGACCAAGTTCAAGATTATCGGGTTACGAATGGAAATGTATCCAAGCATAAAAGCATTCAAGTCCTAATTGCAAAAGGAACAAGGACTTAAGCACAAAAGTAGCCGGGGACTTAACTGCAAAAAGTCAAGGACCTAAGTGCAAATCACGAGTAGCTTTTATTCTCTTGGAGAAAATATATAGAAAAATCAATGTATATCTCCAAATATGTGAAAGAATTAATCCGGAGTTCAAAAGAATGGAAAGAATCAATCCAGACGCGTAAAGAAGGATCAAATCATACCATAAACATTCAACCAAAATCCAGATTAAATCTGAGGAGATCATGCGGCGAAATCGCCGCACATTACATGCATCATGCGGCGGAAATGCCGCCCCCTAGTCGATCCGTGTGCTCCAATTTTGACCAGTCGTGTCTGGACACGTGTACTCTCCAATTCTATACTTAGGTCTCTTGTAACAACTATAAATAGACCCGAGAACGATGTTAGAAGGGTCCTTGGTCCTTAGTCTTAGGTTTTTATTTTTAGTCTTTGTCTTGTAATCTTCTTTTTAGCAATAAAATTCTGTTCTTTTAATTCTTGTTTTAGTTTTCTTTTAATGTCTCTAGGATCCCTTCTTCTTCCTCCCTCCATGAGTTTCTAACTCCTTCCAAAGGGTGGAGGTGACGATTTAGGGTGAAGAGAAGATGAATGGATGTTATTATTTTAATTTCGTGTTAGTATATTTTGATTACTTGAGTTTATGTTAAATCATTTATCATGTAATGCTTTATAACTAATATGATTTATTATAAGTTCTGAATTCTCTAATCTAAACCTTAAATCTAATCCTCCACCCAACGGAATTCACTTCTTTGTTCTTGCTTTAGTTTTAATTGTTTTTGTTTCTTGCTTTAAATAACTAAAACCCAAAAATCACAAAACCAACCAATTTAATTGTTCTCTCTCTCTCTAATCGAAAATCAAAAAAAATAACAATATCTCTCCCTCCTTGTGTTCGACCCGTATTTGCCACGTCTTCATTGACACCGTGCACTTGCGGTATAAATAAAATTCTCATCAGTATTGTTTTGAGCAATTGTGCAGAATTCAGGAGTTACAATGCAATTTACCAATATTCGAGCTAAAACGCGTGCAATGGACTTAGATGGATCACAAAGACCAATTAGATAGAGATTCAAGCTCAAGTTGAAGTCCAATTGATTGCATAAGAAGTCAGGGACTTGATCGCAAATTAGAAGGACTAAAAAGTTATTTTGGAGGAGTATTCAAGAAGAAATCAAATTCGGATCTCCAAAGATATGCAATAATTGATTTATACACGTGGAGGCCACCTACAACATACCAAAAACACACCCACAAAAGCACGAAGTCATCTGGACCATCCATGCGGCGGAATCGCCGCATGGGTTGCGATCCATGCCTCCTATTTTCGTCCAATTGTGTAGGAACACGTGGCCTTCCTGATGCATACTTAGGGTTTCTTGTATCGGCTATAAATAGCCCCGAAATATTGTGTAAGAGGAGCTTTTTGTATGACATTCTAAAGCAATAAAATTCTGCCCTTTTATTTCTCCATTATCTTTGTCTTTTGTAAGCTTAGTTTTAGATTAATGTTTCATGTTCTTAATTCCAGTAGAATAATCTAGTTGTTCTTTACTCTTCTCTTAGAATAATTTGTTGCATGCTTAGAATAATTGTATTTTTTTTCGTAGATCGTAGTTTAGTATAATATTTCTTTCTTTTTGTTTTCATAGGCTCTCGATGATCTCCATGAACCCTTCTCCTCATCTTCTCCCCATGGGTTTCTAAAACCCTCCAAAGGGTGGGGGTGACGGATTTAGGGTTAGAGAAGAGAGATCATTTTTATTTTAATTTCTTGTTAGTGTTTTGATCATATGAGTTTTTGTTAAATCAATTATCATATGATGCTTAATATCTCACTTGATTTATAATAATTTTCGTAATCTCTAATCTAACTTGAAGATTCATAACTCCCACCCCCTGGACTCTCATCCATAGTTATTTCTTCTTAATTTTTGTTCTTGTTGTTCTTGCTTTAGAAAGAAAAAAAAATATAAATCCAAAAATCTCAAACCAACACTATTTCTCTTTTGCTTTCCTTAATCAAAGAAAATCACAAAAATATAAGACTCTCTCCCTCCTTGTGTTCGACCCGTACTTGCCACCGCTTCAACGCGGCCGTGCACTTGCGGTATAAATAAAAATCTCAACAGTAGCACATCTAGGCTCCTCTCGTGTTGACCCAAATGATCATTCAAATACCTATCAAACTCAGATTGTCCTCCATCAGGCCCGGACATCTGCACCTCATCTTCAATGCACTTCTTGAAGTCGAACATTTCGACGGCCGTGGCAGATGGTACTAGGATGTCCATCATATCAGTTGTCTGTACACTGCTAGGAGCCAAATGAGCATACAATTTGTAATACTCCTCAAATAAATTGTACCCATTCTTTGTGACACGGTCAATCAACATTTCAGCTTCATCTCTCGCGTAAATTCTCTTTAAGGCTAAACTAACACCTTTTAGCTTAACCTTTGGATCCAGTATAGCTCCCATGTAGATCAGAAAATTCATGTTATCATCATTACCCCAGTACTTGTCATATTTTTCTTTCATTGCAGTAGCCATCCCTTGGAAATCACCACTCCTATTATGAATATGATGATTTAATCCCTCAAGAGCTCGAGCAATATAAAAGAATGACAAATTACTGGTAACATAAAGTGAACCGGAAACAACATCTGTTAAGGTTTTGAACTCCCTAAGGAAAATCACCAGTTTCTCTACCAACCTCCAATCATCATCTGTTGGATTACCGGAACTCTCAAGCTCTTTGTCAATGGGAATGCTCATCCTGCTAAATATCTGCTGGTACTTAACTGCTGTTTCCAACATGACATACGTAGAGTTCCACCTGGTAGGCACATCCAATGACAAAGATTGTTTGCATTCAATCTTATGTCTAATAGCAAGCTCCTTAAACATCTGGATCCTCTTGGGAGAACTCCTAACAAACTTCACAGCACCTCTTACTCTATGTAAAGTGACCTTTGCTTCATTCGTTTTTAGACCATCCCATACAATGAGGTTTATTATGTGAGCAACACATCTCATGTGAATCCATTTGCCGTCACCAACACAACCTTTTCTTTGTGCCATTTTCCTTAAATGTGAGCATGCTTTGTCATTGGAGGTGGCATTATCAACGGTCACGGTGAACAATTTGTCCTCTAATCCCCAAGCTATCAAACAATCCTCAACTGCTTTGCCAATGGCCTCTCCCTTATGACTAGAAATCAGACAAAAATTAATAATTTTTTTATTCAACTTCCAATTTTTGTCTATAAAATGGGCAGTGAGACACATGTAATTGATCCTCTGAATGCTAGTCCATGAGTCAGTTGTAACTGAAACCCTTTGAAAGGATGGGTGCACAAACAACTCCTTAAGTTTCTGCTTCTCATTCAAATACAATTGGTAACTATCACGAGCAACGGTGAAACGGGAAGGCACATGAAAACGAGGGCAAGCTACAGACATCAACTTCTTAAAACCTTCATTTGGACAAACCTAAAGGGCAACTCATCCACAATTATCATGTAAGTTAAGGCCTTTCGAACCTCTGCTGAATCAAAATCATAAAGCCTTATTGTTCCCTCCCTCTCATCATCCTGAGATGTTTGAACAACTAGTTCTGTTTGTTTTCCAATTAGCTTATTCTCTGGATTTGCAGGGCATTTGTCCCAATGATTTTTCACATTTTTAGAACCATTCAAAATGGGATCACAAGCAAAAGATTTGTCCTTACAGTACTTGCATTCAGCTCGTAGTTGATCTGTCTCCTTCTCTCTGTACTCCCTGAAGTGATCCCAATAGCTTGCTCTTCTCTTGGTTCGATCATCGTCCGACTTTGTACAATAATTCCGATCATCTTTCCTTTTTCTCACTGGAAGCAATGTGGGAGTAGTTGTAGAATTTTGACTGCGATTAGCATTTGTTTCTGTTGAGTGTTGGGAGCTCATCTGCATATGTGTAAATCCAATTAAATTCTATCTACAAAACATGTTAGAAAAGATAGAAAAAGCTCACAGGTATCTCTAGCCAGTAACAAATAGTACTAGTCTACTAGAAAAGCAACACAAAAGAAATAGTGTAATAAAAAAATAGTTTCAGCCAGAACCCAAGTTGCATCTTCTTGAGGAATAAAACACAAGTTACACATTTTAGAATAAGAAAAAGAGAAAAAAACATGAACCATATCAAGCAACATGAAACTCTTTTTTTTATGTGACTAAACATTTTACTCTTTTTTCTAAAGTTGGATGATTACATAAAATTTCTTAAAAAGTAATGGAAACAAATGGATGCCCACAACGGTAAACACATGAAAAAAAATATATTTCTGATGACAAGAATGAGGAAAAACAAATAAAAGCTTCACAATTTAACACCTTTAATAACAGAAAATAAAAGGTGAGACAAAATGACTCACCTTATGAGCAATGTGCAAGAATCTCAACCCAAAACCTCTGCTCAAAATCAAGCTCTACCATTTGAAAAAACAAGAATCAAACAAGGAAAAAGGGTGAGACCCAATTGCCCAGATGAGCAGAACTATCATTGAGACATGCCAGATAGGGTGACGCAAAACAAAAGCTGTTGCCTTTTCTCCCTTAAGATCACATCCCGATTTTGTTTGACACAACATAAAATCTCAGGATCACCATGCTTCAAAGCAGATTTCGAACAAAGAAGGAAAAGCATAAAGATTAACAAAAAAAAACAACAATGACAAAAAAAAAACATGCAAGCCATCAGCAAGAAACCGAACACGAAGGGGAAGATCGGGGAGAGACAACCTTGGATTGGGATCTGAAACCCTAGATCTTGAGTTCGTTCTTCGCCGGCGTTCTCTTTTCCTCACCGCCGTCGTCGTCGTTCGTCCCTTTCTCGTGAGGAGAAGGGCTGCCTGAGGAGGTGACGGCGTGAGGAGAAGGGCGGCGTAAGGAGTGAGGAGGGAGACGATGTGGGGAGAAGGGTGAGGCGTGAGGGTTAGGGATTTGGGTGAGGTGAGGGTTTGGGTTGGGTATTCGGGTAGGTAGGGTAATAGGGTATTCGGGTTGGGTTAGTCGGGTTAGTCGGGTCGGGCGAGTTGGTTACCAATTAAATTCGGGTTTCGGTCCGGGTTTGGGTTTTTCGGGTTTTGGACCGGACCGGACCGAACCCGAATTTTCAAAATTTTAAGGACCGAAGACCAGACCAAAAAAATTCGGTCCGGTTCGGTCTGGACCGAAAAATTCGGTCCGGTCTGGGAACCCGGACCGGACCGAATTTTGCTCACCCCTAGTTTCATCACTCTTTAGGGGTGGAGTTGATGTTTATACATGTCATGTAGAATGGAATGAATGCTATATGTTATTTTATGTGATGAATGTGAGTATGCTTGTTTGATTAAAAAAGAATATTTAACTTGATGGTTTCTGCCATATCCATTAGGTGCATCCCATGTTTGTTTAGGTTCTTAATAACAAACTTGTTTATGCTCATATTAATCAACTAGGTTGGTGATTTGGATGCTAGGTCTTACCACAACCATTATGTACTTCCTATATATAGCAACATTACCTACACTTGTGCTTTATTGAATGCATTCATCACCACTTATTTAATGTATACACACACTCCACCCATAGGGATTTCTCTTCCTGAATTCCAGATTGCTTTTATAGTTAGTTTAGTTTCATTGTTGCTTGCTTTCGTCTTCTTTGTTTGTTATTTACTAGTGTAGCGTAGTTTAGTTTAATCAACTTCTTCTCCCATTTGTTTCCCACTTGCATTCAAAAGAACCAAAGTCGACACACCTCCCTGTGGATCGACCCGTACTTGCCCCGTCTTCACCGACAGTCGTGCACTTGCGGTATTTAAAACAAACACATCAATGATCTACACCGACGGACGTATCCGTCAGTGTAGGATACACCGACTAATACTTTCCTAATAACACTGACAGATGTGAACTAACACCGACAAACATGTTTCATTAGTGAATTCTGTCGGTAGCCTTTAGCAATGGATGAACGTCGGTGTCGGTTACCCGACAAATGTCAGACCTTACACTGATGGAAAAGTACTGTCAATGTAAGTCCTGTCCAGAACCACGAAATAGTCTATTGGCTCTTTTCGAGTTACGAATTCCCTACTCAAAAGAAGCAATATTTTTCATCATTCATCCACAATACATTCATGAATTCTTCCACAAATATATCAACGAAAGTACTCATATATACATTCACATCAAATAGATTCATGCAAACAACAAATTGCATACGCAAAAGTTGTAAATATATTGAAATGAAGTTTTCGATTCACAAAATAGTCGAACAAAGTTTAATAATGACACTAGACAACCAACACAAACATTAGGCCGTTAAACCTCTGGTGCCTACTTTTTCCTCTGCTAGCTCGCTACTCACTCGCTTTAGCTTCTGACTCTCTCGGACACTTTGCTCAACTTCCGGTCTAGCGTTGAGCTCTACTTGAGATGGCATCCCGCGAGGTCCGTACATGACTGTGGGGGTGACGAGACTGGAGTACATCCTCACATGTTCGTGCTCGTCACCCGGAAGAGTCCCGACAGGGTCCTCGGTGGCAACCACCGAAGTGATAGAGCCCGGGGAGCTTGTCTCACTCGGTCCTCATTGAGCCTCTAACCTTTCATGATAGACGTAAATATTAGAAATTATAAATGAATGCAACACAACAACATAAAGTAATTGAAAACCAATATGAATATAAATTTACAATAACAACCGTTGCATTTGGTTTTTTGTCATGCAGTCTAATGTACATATCTGTATGAGTAGGCTCGGGAGCGTCTGGGTTTTCCGCAATCTGCAATACCATTAATAATAACAAGTTTTTTAGTTTATAAAAAAATGGATTGAATATTTTGAAGGGAATGTGTCTAAAAGTTTTACTTTTATATGTCAATTATTATGAATTGAATGTGCAAACATTTTGTTCATTGATTATTGTATTCCTCTTTTAGAAGAGTTAAAGAAGAGGTTCTTGGTCCTTAACCGTAGAGCTCGAAAAGATAATAATATACATAAATCAAAAGTTATTTACAATCATGGTAATTGATATGGAACATTAATCACCGAGATAAGATTGTCGTGTTGGTTAAAGAGTATTGTATCTCTACAAATATTTAACGACACGAGTATATAAAAGAGGAAAATGGTTAGTTTTATATATTGAATAAACCTAACAAATGAAATATGATGGAATTGTGTTTACGTGTCATTAATGTTAGAATTGTGTCTTGAATCCTAAGATATGAGACTTATATCTTTCCACATAAGAAGTGTTTGATTTTATTAGTGTCAAAAGCTATCAATGATATAGTGATAAAAACAATAGTTGGTTGAACACGACTTTTGCTGGAAAAGATAGTTAGTCAAAAGATTATCATTGCCTCTCTTAGCTTGAGTGATGATTTTAGTGGGTCCCTTGATAAAACAAAATTATAATGTGCACAATGTGACTTGTGTTAAGTTGCATATTTATAATTAGCTTAAGAGATCAAGAAATGAGTATATAATACAAAGGTGACACATTTCTACTTTGTATAATTCTCTTAATGTCATGAGGCAAGGGATAGACACAAGTGATGTTTTACATCACTAAATGGATCGTGTTTAGTTCGAATGAACAAGACATCTATGCTAATTGGGTAACTATAATGTGTAGCTAGATACTGCTTATAGTTTGTGATGCTAAGTGTTTAATATCATTGTCAATATAACTTAGATCCTCCTATAGGTCACACCACAAAACTGGTAAAAAGGAAGCTTGATTTTGTGTTCATATGATGTATCGGGTTTCATGTGAAATGTGATACATGTGATGAATTGACAAAATCAATATGTCGTGAAAATGACATAATTAGAATTATGAATAAATTAATATGAGATATATGTATTATAGGGTGTAATAGTTTGACATTACATATGATGATATTTTACATTATATATGAGTTTGCTAAAAACCCGAAGGATCAAATTTTGTTGGAAGTAAATCCAAAATTTGACAAAGGCAAAATCAAGGTCAAAATGGGAGACCATTTTGGGATCGGTCGACCAGTTTCTTCGAAACGATCGACCAGACAATGATCAGATATGCAGATGGTCGACCGAAATTATCAGGACGTGTCATGATAATTGGATCGGTCGACCAGGCGTAGTATACGGTCAACCGAAAATCTCCAGGAGATATCTTGGTGATAAAACGTCGACCGGTATAGGGACACGGTCGACCAAAATGTATCAGGAGAAATTTTGATGAGTAAACGGTCTACCGAAGTGAGACGTGGTTCGACGAATTTTCCAGGAACTTTTTATCATGAATATTCGGTCGACCGTCTAGCTCACGGTCCGACCGAACCTAAAAATCTTAACCGTTCGGTTGACCAATTGGTGATTTCGGTCAACCGTTCGACACGATTCTGCCTAGAATTATTAAGAGATTAGTGTTCATCATGGGTTGGATTTATTCCAACTATGGTCAAACGGTTCGAGGATGATTATGTGTCAATTTGTGATTGGTTTTAGGGAGAGAGAAGCAAGGGATCATGAGTTAGTGGTTATCCCATGATGTGGGTGTTGGGAGAGTTTATAAAGAGGTCTCATTTCCCTACTTATTTAAGTTAATGCAAAAATATTCTCTCTCTCTAACCTCCCCATTAATCCTTCCGAATTTCTCATATTTTTTCGATCTTTTGGATATCAAATCTCAAGAAAATTTAGAGGGGTTATTATCTAGATTATAAGTTTGATTTAGAGATTGAATAAGCTAACTCATTTCTCTCTAATCTTGTATAGAGTGTTGTGAACACTTGGGGGCGAATCAACCGACGATTCAACGAGCAACGCAACACTGATTCTTCATAAAGGTTTTAAAGAACCTTTGGGTATCATATCATATTTATTTTAATATATATGTAGATTACATGATATTAGAATAAATGTAAAACAATGTACATAAAATTGTCGAAAATATGGAAATCAATCATGCATGCATGTATAAAATTTTAAAATATACACATACATAAAGACAATAGTTGGTTGAACATGACTTATGCTAGAAAAGATAGTTAGTCAAAAGATTATCATTGCCCATCTTAGCTTGAGTGATGATATTAGTGGGTCGCTTGATAAAACAAAATTATAATGTGCACAATGTGATTTGTGTTAAGTTGCATATTTATAATTAGCTTATGAGATTAAAAAAAGAGTATATAATACAAAAGTGACACATTTCTACTTTGTATACTACTTTTAATGTCATAAGGCAAGGTATAGACACAAGTGATGTTTTTACATCCCTAAATGGATCGTGTTTGGTTCGAGTGAACAAGACATTTATGCTAATTGAGTAATTATAATGTGTAGCTAGATACTGCTTATAGTTTGTGATGTTAAGTGTTTAATATCATTGCCAATATAACTTAGATCCTCGGTGACACCACAAAATTGAGAAACAAGAAGCTTGATTTTGTGTTCATGTTGCTGAAAAATGGGATGTTTAATGACTCAACGAAGAAGTGTTTCATAAGTTTGGTTTTTTTCCATTTGTGGAAGAAATCGATGGTTTTTGCTGTTATTATGCTTTTTTGGGTTAAAATGTGAGTTTGTTGTGTTTAATGTTTCATTTTTGAGGTCTCTTGAATCAGTCGTTTTTGTTGCATTTGTGGAAGGAATCAACGATTTTTGTTCATTTTAAACCTTTAATTTGTGGTAAAAGGTGACTTCTTTACTGGGCTATGCTTTTACATATCTGTAAACATGTTTTTGCATGTTTTTATATGTTTGTGGTTCTGTTTTTTTTAAATGCTGTGGGTTGTGTTTTCTTTTATCTACGGTCTCTTAAAGATTGGATTTTTACCTTCGCTTACTTATTTATCTATTCATTTTTTCGCTGTTTTGATTGATTTCCAGAGTCAGAAATACCTCAACCTTCTAACTTTGCACGCTTGAATCCACTGGAATCGTGCCGAACACCCAAATTTCGGTAGACCTGTTCCCGTTGGAGGATGTCGAGGTTCTTGCTTCATGCGATGGGCTGCTTTGTGAGAGGCTAAAGCCAACAAAACCCGCATTTCCTTGATCAACCCGATCAACCAAGGCCACATTCTCCTTCCGCCCGTGCCAGAGATTAATCATGAGTTTGAGTATGATTTCGGTTTTGGGTTTGATTCAGTTGCAAAAGAGTAAAGGTGCTTGTGTCATCTAAAGTTCTCATGGCGTGCAACGTTACTCTGGACAACGGCCCCCAGGGTTGGAGGGTCATTGGTGATTTACCCTGCAACACGATTTATAAAGAAGGGATTTTCGTGAAGAAAGGTTTTTGCATTGGCTTGTGCATGAGCACGAAACGAGAGGTTGGATGGTCGTATCCTTTGACCTGCACGACGAGAACTTACATGTAATGCAAGTGGATAAGATGGAGGAGGCTATGAGGAGAGCAACTTTGGAGCCGTTGTCATACTTAAGGCTAATGAGGTTAAATGGTATATTGGCGGTTCTTGTGGGAATTCATCTTCATTGTAGGATCTCCGTTTGGGTTATTGAGGAATATGATGAAGAAGAGTCTTGGACCAAGATGATTTCATTTAATTACGCTCCGGAGTTAATGTATAGGTGAAGGAAATGTGTTCTAAAAGTTTTTACTTTTAAATGTCAATTATTATGAATTGAATGAGAAATCATTTTGTTCCTTGTTTATGTTATTCGTCTTTTAGAAGTGTTAAGGAAGAGGCTCTTGGTCCTTAACCGTAGAGCTCAAAAAGATATTAGTTTACATAAAACAAAAGATATTCACAATCATGGTAATAAACATGGGACATCTATTACCAAGTTAAGATTGTCGTGTTGGTCATAGATCATTGTAGCTCTACAAGTGAGTGACAACACGGGTACACAAAAAAAGAAAATATTACTTTTGTATACCGAATAGACCTAATAAGTAAAATATTATAGAAATGTGTTTCTGTGTCATTAATATTTTACTGTGTCATTGGTCCTTTGATATGAGACTTATATCCGATCACTTAAGAAATGCTTGATTAGACTAATGTCTTGAGCTATCGATAAGTGTAGTGTAAATGCATTGGTTGGTTAAGTATGGCTTTGGTTGGAGAAGATAGTTAGCCAAAAGATTATCATTGCCCTTCTTAATTGAGTGATGATATTAGTGGGCCCCTTGATAAAGCAAAGTTATAATGTGCACAATGTGATTTGAGTTAAGTCACATATTTATAACTAGCTTAAAGAGATCAAGAAATGAATACTAATACAAAGATGACACAATACTACTTTGTGTATATTCTTAATATCATGAGGCAAGGGACGGACACAAGTGGTGCACTCCATCACTAAATGGATCGGGTTTTGGTTCGAGTGGAATTAAGACATCTAACTAATTAGGAGCTATAATGTGTAGCTAGATACCGCTTATATCTTGTGATATTAAGCTCTTAATATCACTACCAACTTAGTCTAGATCATCCCATAGGTCACACCGCAAAACCGGGAAACAAGAAGCTTGATTTTTGGTTCATAGGATGTGTCGGGTTTCTTATAGAAAATATGACACATGTGGTGAACAAGTAAAATCAATTGTGTTGTGATATATAACATAATTAGAATCATGATAAATTCATATGAGATGCATGTATTATGGGGTGCAATAATTTATTGTTGCATAGGATAATATATTGCATAAGTTGTGAATTTGCTAAAACCCCCTTAAGTTCAAATTTTGTTGGAAATAAATCCAAAATTTGAAAATGCAAAATCGGGTAGAAGTTCGGTAATCCGTTATGGTTCGGTCGACCGAAGGATCCGTGGATCGGTCAACCGAACGTGGAACGGATGGTCAAGTTGATTGACCGAACTTGACCAAAGTGCTTGGAACTCTGGATCGGTGTACCAAACCAGAAACGGTCGACCGAATAATGTCCAGTTCCGATATTTTCGGTTAACCGAATGGCACTCGGTCAAAGACGAAGGGTTCGTCCGAACGGTTAAGGAGAATTTTTCTCCTTAAGAATCGGTCTTCCGTCTAATACACGGTTATCCAAACGTGACATATTCAGTTGACCGAGTATGTCTCGGTAAACCGAACCCCGATCGATTTTCTGCCTTTGATAATTAAGAGATTAATTTGATCAATGGTTAGATTAGCTCCAAACTTGGTCAAACGTTTTGTGGGTGCTTGTAATGCATTTTTGAATTAGTTTATGAGCGAAAATGTCAAGAGAACATGACTTAAGAATAGCAATGATTGAGAGTAAGATTGGAGCTTATAAATAGGCCATTATTCTCCTTAATTATGTTAGATGTTTTGCTAATTATTTTCTCTCCTAATTCACCACAAAAGCCACGAAAATTCTTTTAAGTTTCTAAGTCTTTGGAAGGGAAATCTCAGAGACTAAGGAAGGGGTTTGTAGCTAGATTCTAAGCTAGTTTGGAGATTGATTGGCTAGCTCATTTCTCTCCAACCTTGTTTAGGGTTTGGTGAATACTCGGAGGCATCCGACGCAACGGGAAGCGACAAGCATCCTCAACGTCTCCGGATCATCAAGAAGTTTTAGAGAACTTCTAGGTATGAATTTCGGAGCCCCATGTTTGTTTTAATAAAGTTTTGAAACTAGTTATTGAAACAAACCGATGCATGCATGAAACAAATCATAGAAAATTGTAATTGATTCTTATTGTACATAAAAATTCCGAAAATATATATGTGCAAGTAAACATGAAATCCTACAATAGGGGAATCCACGGGGCAACTTTCTGTGCTTCTTACCTAAAAGAAGACGACAAGTTCTTGTTTTTCAGCCACGATAAAATCTGTAACATCCCGAAACAGCGGAAATTTAAAAATTTATAATCAAGGCAACAGAGCTCAATAATCAAAGACGGGACTGTTACTTCTCATAAAACATGTAAGCCGTGCACTATATTACATCAGAGTTTGTCAAAACGATACATGATTACAACAGAACAACAAAAGGAGATAAACGTAATCATGTCGACCTCAGTGGTCCGAATAGAGGATCCGATCCCAAGATACGCGCGCCCGCTGATCACCACCCAACTGGACCTACTACGGTCCTGAAAAGGATGCAACAACAATGCCTGAGTTTCCATAAGGAAACCCCGTATGCCAAGCTCACCTATATGCATGTAGTAGTACAAATGAACCTATCATACTAGTAGCATGTCATGTCATCAACAGTAAGGAAAACAGTTCCCCCGAAGGGTAACACAGGACATCAGTCCGACAATCATCATTGGGTCTCCCGAGGAGACCTACCGTAGGCACATACGGTCTAACGGAACAAAACGCGACACCCCCACACGCGGCTACACTAATCATTGGGTTCGGCAAGGGGCATCTGCCAGGTCCGCGCCATAAGAAACAGATCTGTAACTTCGTAGTCGAAACCACACCAACGGAGCCGTCACTCGGTCGGTCCATCAATCATCATCTCAGTAGGTGCCCAGTTGAGGAAAACATAGTCGGAACAACATCGGCCCATCATACAACATAGCCGAAACAACATCGGTCCATCAATCATCATCGCCGGAACAACATCGGCGGCATCACCGGCACAGCATCGGTGGACCAATAAATACGTCTGGTACAACATCGGACGGATCCAGACCGAAGTCTGCCAGGTCATCAGGCTCCACGAGCTGTCGCTATAAAAGCAGGGCAGCGACCTCCGTCGCCATATAGGCCGGTAGTCACCTCACCCAACGACAATTGCGTGCTCGCACAATCATCATACATTGGGATTCGCGATCCCTCAGACCTGCTACTCTAAAATGAGTACAATCAATCCATCATATTAGTCACGATCCATACATGGAGGTGACGCGTCCTGAACACCCACACTCTTCCACACGGCGGTCCCTGGGCAGGCACGCGTAACGCGCCCACCGTCACCTCCCGGCTCACGCATAAGGCGAGGACACAGGTTTCTGTGGACAGAGTTGGCATCCTAAACGGAACCAGGAATTCAGTCCTGTGCAAAAGCGGTCGACCGAAGGAGGCAACCCGGTCGACCGTTTCCTCAAAGGAATCGGTCGACCAAAAGTCTGAAACGGTCGAACTATTTGCGCAAAATTTAAGTCCCAACGGTCTACCGAAAGTCTAAAACCGGTCGACCGAAACGAGGTCAAAATCCGGAGTCTGGTCAACATCAATTCAAAACTATCGGTCGACCGACTCAGGGGTCTCAGTCGACCGAACACTGCCAGGGCATCCTAGTAATTCTAAGTCATATAACGGTCGAACACATATAAACAATCGGTCGAACTAACATGCATTTCTACTTAGTACACTTAAGTTCCGGTCGAACGACCACAAGGAACCGGTCGACCGAAAACAAACAGGCAATCCGATCGACCAGCAAAATGCACGACCGGTCGACCGCCACAAGGCATCGTTCGATCGGTGATGGTTAAAATCGGCAAAATACACTACATTTGGTCGACCGCCCGAATGGACCCGGTCGACCGTTGGTCGTCTTCAACCTTGCGCCAACCAATGATTTACGCAAAACTCATCGCCGGGGAGGTCGACCGACCAACAAAACCCTCCCACAAGGGTGAGCAGCAACAAAACACACTAAGAACCGGCATACCTTCCTCTCGCAGATGCCGACGCACGTCGGAGATCACACACCCTCACGTCCGGTCTGCAACCTGGAATGCTCGTCCCGTGCACCTCACACTCGCGCCTCCACCGACCTCCAAGCTTGCCACGGTCGTGCCTTCCACCTCCGGTCACTGAGAACTGAGGGAGAGAGGGATGGTTGCTTAGTGAGGATGAAGGAAGATGAAGAAGAAACGAGAAGAAGAAAAGAGGAAGAGGACGTTTGGATTTTAAAACAGAACTCCTCTCACCAACGGTAACTCACGTCACCCCCATGCCTACCTTACCTCCCCCATCCAATCAAGTCATCTCACCATACCTCCCATACCTCCTTCTCTTTCCAAGGCAACATCCACTTAAACCTCTCCTAAACCACATTAGCCTCACCAAAGTTTGGGATTTTACCGAATCCTTTGCTATGATATGAAAGAAAGGAAGTGCATACTGCTTACTAAGGAACGAGAAGGCGAAGTTTTTCCCTTTAGTGGAGTCTTATTGTTTGTGCTTTTCGTAAGCAGTTTAGTGATGTTCAAGAACGCCCGCAGATATTGGGAAAATATATGGAACCACTACTCTCATGCACCACCAAGAGCTTTTAAGTCTTAGAAGGTACTCTCACATGATATCTCTTAGCCTTTTGATGTTTAATTCATCTTTGGATCCAACTAATATCAGAATATGTGTGCATCTCTTCACCTTGATGCTCTTATTGAAGAGGTGAAGCTCTTATTGAAGATCTTCAAGATGGTTTTACATATATCAGTGTTTCACTTGAATGTTTACCTTGTGTGTATCTTATTTATGTTCTTTTATGCTATATTAACTTTCATTAATTTCATTCAGTGATTTCCTTTAATCTCTCCATAAGAATATTCTAGCCCATTGATTTTGTTGAAATATATTCAAGTATTAAAGGAGGTTTGGTCATTGCACTATAACAAATCCACTTGTAGGAACAACTGATTTCCATAGATTAGTTACTCATATTTTACTTTGCTACTGCAGCAAATTAAGGTTTCTATGCTTAAGTGGATTTTATTTTATTTTTTAATTTTACGGTCAAAACCTAGGCAAGTAGATTTTTTTTCTTTGCGTCGTTTTGAGCAATGTAGTTGTATAGTGGATGGTTCTAGATCTTGATTAAGCATTAAAATTACTACAAATATTAATACAATAATTCATAAATGTAATGCTAGCAAAATGAGACAAAAACGAAAAAGAGAATATTGGTAGATTAGCTTAAAATCTTACAAGAAGATAATTAGGTTTTACCGCCAACATGCAAGATTACTAAGTGGTAATGCTCTTCCGGTAGTTAAGCTAAACTGAATGGTCAATGTGGATGTTTTCCACTTTAGCAACTAAGTTCTATAGATTATTCTTTGAAAAGTTTGACAAAAATCAAACAATTAAATTGTACATGTTTTCAGTGGATTTGCTATGTTTTCTCAGCTGGCTAATTTTTAATCTTCTCATGACTAATTTAGTAACAAGATCACTTATTTACTTTCTTTGATTTGTGTAAACACATGTACAAAACTATGTCACGGTCCTCTTCCTTTATTTGTGATGTAACAGAAGAAATTCTAAATTGTATATTGCTCGTTTTCATATGTTCAGAGCGAGTTTTGGTTTCTTGTAATCATTCACTCTGTTGCTGGAAATCAAGTGCAAGTTTAGGCTTTTGAGTTAAACATCATCACGGTTTTCCTTTCTTTCATGTAAACTATAGATTCTGCATGATTAAAAGCTCGGATTTACCGACAAAAAGACTCTGTAATCTGATAATCTTGAACTGCAATTGACTTAATATGAGGTTGCTTAGTATTTTGCTTACGGTTATGCTTGACATTCTGCATCATAATATTGTTCCCTATTTGCTTTAGTTTTATGGTCAGTTGTCTTTCAGTTTCTTATTCACTTTTGATTCAAGTTTCGTACAAATTTGATTCAGATCTTGTGTCAATGTTTGGTGAAAATGGTGCTTTATGTATTGTCTTAACTCAGACTTTGTTTGGAAAAATTATGTATCCTCTCCTTTCTCTCCGTCGAATCCGTCCTCTGCTTTCAGTCCATCTTCCATGATCAATTTGTCTACAACCACCTCCGTACTGTTAAAAAACACATGTTCATTTTCCGTTGGGCCTTTCTCTCTCTAACACCGTCTGTAAGCTTGAATCCAATAGGATGCTCGTTCTATCTCAACGAAGAATTAGTAGGAAATTGATATCACAAGGATAAATATCAACCAATCAACTGTTAATAAAAATATTAATAATTTGCATAACAATGTGATACATACGTCGATTATCAAGTTCGTTACGATCCAAATAACGTCAATTAACAAATCCACGCAAACAAAACAATAAAACAAATAAAGTTAAGTACAAAGAACATCTCAACATTATTGTCAGGGGCGGATCCAGCAGATTTTTTTGGGTGGGGCAAATTCTAAAATCTGGGGGGGAAATTGGGATTTTTTTGATATAAATTTTTTTTGGGGGAAATTTGAAAATCAGGGTGGGGCAGATGCCCCACCTGCCCCCTATGTGGCTCCGCCACTGATTATTGTCCCTATGTACCAGTACGATTGGGTGCAAGCACTACGACTCTGACGAAGCACGAGAGCAGATCGAGACCCGCAATGTCTCATTCAACAAGAAACGTAGGGGGTTATGGTGGAGAGATACAAAACTTGTGTGTATATTGTGTATTTTTTGAATGGAGTGATGGTCCTTTTATAGTTTAATATGACACAAAAAACAAGACGCATGACCCCACGTCCATCCACTCCTTCACTCCACTCAAAAAATCAAGAAAGAGAAAATGTTATAAACATTTTTCCCTATCCCACATTTTCCGATGTGGTATTAAACCAACCAGTGGATTTTAATATTCCAACAATATTCCCCTACAAATCCATTGTTGTTCAAACGACGAAATTTTGCAACATAGTGCTTTCAGCAATGGTATGGAAAGAAACCTCTAATCTCATCTTCATCTAAAGCTTTGGTCAAGTACATGGACTTACTGCGGATCTCCTATCAGCCTCTCCTTCCCGGAACTCAATAGAGTGACACTCACTCTAAAATAATCAAATAAGGTTTCGTAGCTTACTCAATTTGAAGGGTGGAAACCAAAATCAACAAGGCCGGCCACAAAGACCGAATTTGATAGAATGTGTCTTCTGAAAGAAGCCGAAATCCTGGATTTGGATTACATCATTTTCTGTGAAAGAGTAGAAAAATTGAAACATGCCTTCTCAGAACTCGATACTCGCATTTTGCCTATGGTACATTTCTGAATGTCTCTGTGAGTTTATTTTAATCATTTTCATAAAAAATGTTGCAGATGTGTCCATATTGTGTCTAGAATGTGTTAATATTTTGTCCAAATGTGTCCAAATTTTACCAGATGTGCCCATATTGTGTCAAGAACGTGTCCATATTATGTCCAGATGTGTCCAAAACGTGTCCATATTGCGTCTAGAATGTGTTAATATTGTGTCCAGATGTGCCCAGATTTATCCAAATGTGTCCATATTGTATCCAGATGTGTCCATTTTGTGTCAAGAATGTTTCCATTTGTGTTAACATTGTGTGTAGATGTGCCGAGATTTATCCAGATGTGTCCATATTGTCTCCAGAATGTGTCCATATTGTGTCCAGATTTGTCCAGATGTTTCCATATTGTGTCCAGAATGTTTCCATTGTGTCCAGAATGTGTCTGTATTGTATCCAGATTGTGTTCATATTGTCCAAATGTGTCCATATCGTGTCTAGATTGTGTTCATATTGTCCAGATGTGTCCATATTGTGTTTATTTGTGTCCAGAGTGTGTCCTGAATCCATATTGGGATCAAACGAACTGAAAACATCACAAACAAACTTTTTACAAGTTAACTTGTACGGACACAAACATTGAGGAGGGACAAACGAACTTGTTCATGAACACATTGAATCAAGATAAACGAGTTGTAAAAATCACTAACAAACTGGGTTGTTCTATCAAACGAGCTGGTTTGTTTTCAACAAACGAACTGGGTCGTTGCAACTTAATTAACAACCTGGATCGTTTTAACAAAAAAATGCTTCTTTGTTCTACAAGACAACTTAATTAACAACATATACAATTACGAATGATCGGTTTTAAGTGTTAGAACATTAATATGTGCACAATTTAAATTCTTAAGTGAACTTGTCATGTTTAATTCCCGAATTACTTGCGTTGTTATGAAAAATCATATATATGTTTTGAAACAACTTCATGACATTGTTAATTTCTAATTCAAACAAGACAAACAAGTTGAAAACATCACAAATCAACTTGTTACAAGTTAATTTCATAAGTGAACATTTTATGTTCAGTTTTGGAATTATTTGCGTTATGAAAAATCATATGTTTTGAAACAACTTAATGACACCGTCGTTAGATTCAAATTCAATCAAGACAAACAAGTCAAAACATCACTAATCAACTTGCTACAAGTTAACTTTACGGACACGAACATTAAGACGAGACAAACCAACTTTTTACATGAACACATTGAATCAAGATAAACGAGTTTTAAAAATCACCAAACAGGTTGGGTCGTTCTATCAAACGAGTTGATTTGTTTTCAACAAACGAGCCAAACAACCTGAGTCATTTTCACCAAACGACCTGGGTCGTTTTCACCAACAAGCTAGGATGCACCAGTCCTTCTCGGGACACACTCGTCCAACACGTGATGCATCACTTGTTTTACTCATAACATCCACATCCACATCCAAAGAGAGAATTTGATGATTCTAGATCCGTTGGAAAGATAATTGAAAAGAGAACATATTAGTCTCTCTTACGACTTTCCAGATTCTTATGATACAGGGGTAAAAAAAGACAGACCATATTTGGAAACTGGAAAATCAACAGACCATCAGTAATTTGTGCTTAACTCTCTCCTCCAATATCCAAATAAAGTGATTCAAGACTCATTTCGAGACGCAAAACTTTGGTATTTAACATATTTCCAAATTCGTAACCTAAGGGGCTCAAAAAAGGCGTGGAAGATGCACCATTCCCACTCAGGACACACCAGTCCTGCTCAGGACACACTCGCCCCGCGCGTCACGCATCACTTGTTTTACTCATAACATCAACATCCAAACATAGAATTTGATGATCCTAGATCCGTTGGAAAAATAATTGAAAGGAGCACGTATTAATCTCTACGACTTGCCAAATTCCGATGATACGAGGATGAACACGTGTGTCAAGACAAACCGTATTTGGAAACTGGAAAATCGATAGATCATCAATAATTTGTGATTACCTCTCCTCCAATATCCAAATAAAGTGATTCAAGACTCATTACAAAGAATATTTTGAGACGTAAAACTTTTGTATTTAACATATTTCCAAATTCGGAACCTAATGGGCTCAAATTAGTCCCGATCTGTCCCGAGCAGTCCCTAGCCCAGTCTCGAGCTCAGTCCCAAGCCAGTCTTGAGAAGTCCCGAGCACTCCCAAACTAGTCCCAAACGAGCTGGGTCGTTTTCACCAAACGAGTTGGGTCGTTTCACTAAATAAGTTGGGTCGTTTTATTCATAACATTCGCATACAAATACGGAATTTGATGATTCCAGATCCGTTGGAAAGACAATTGAAAGGAGAACATATTTGTTTCTCTTATGACTTGCTAAATTCCGATGATACAAGGGTGAAAAACATGTTTCAAGATAGATCGTATTAGGAACTGGACAATTGACAAATCTTCAATAATTTGTGCATTACTCTCTCCTCCGATATCCAAATAAGACGATTCAAGATTCATTACAAAGTCGATTTTGGAGATTTTTTTTTGATATTTTACATATTTTCATATTAAGAACCTATTGGATTCATAAAGTGTGTGGAAGGCTGCTGAATTGAGGGAACAGAAAACCAGCTGGGTCGTTTTTTTCACTAAACAAGCTGAATCGTTTTTTCCACCAGACAAGCTGGGTCATTTTTCCACTACAAACAAGCTGGGACGCACCAACGAGCTGAGTCATTTTCACTAAATGAGCTGGGTGGGTTTTACCAAACGAGCTGTATTGTTTTCACCAAACGAGTTGGGTTGTTCGATCGAAACGAGCAGGAACAATGGTCCGAAGGGCGGGGTCGTTGGTGGGTTGGAATGTTTAGGATTTGGCGTGGGAATGAAGAATATTTGGTGATTTTGTTTGGGATGTGAGTTTGTGGTGACGGGGGTGATGGTATTTTAGGGATAAAATTTGAAATCTATTAAAATATATTAAATTTTTGACTTTCAAAAAAACATTAATACAGTTATTTGAAATCTATTAAAATATATTAAATTTTTGACTTTCAAAAAAACATTAATACAGTTATTGACCTTACGTAACTTTTGATTTCCCGCTTTGACCCTTTAATATATTCTCCCTTAAATCTTTGATGTCAGATCTTGACGTTGACAACATCGGTGACGCTGTGTCTAAATTGTGTTCATAATGTATTTGTCGATTCTTCGCATGGAAGAAAAAAATCTCACGACCACAACCATTTAAAAACAAGATGTCACTATTACCACTATTTGTTTATCCAAATTAAGTAAGCATTAATTAAACATCGGCGATGGTTTCAAAGCCGATGTGTTGACATGGTCAGACAATATATCAATATCATGCATTCCTAACAATCCAAAGGCGATAATTAAGACCTGCATACACGATCAATCAACATAATACCAGTTCAATGCAAATCAGACAGGTCATTGGGTTGTTGGTTCTTCTGTATCATTCTGGGATCCAAAGGTGTTCCTGCATGGCAAACCTTGACTGGCATGTTGTGTACAGTTTCTCTTCTATTAATCTCAAATTTGTGTATAAACTACATGACAAGTTCCTTTTGTGTTTTTATGGAGAAGCGGGATGGGAAAATCCAACTGTGAACTTGTTTTTGGAATTTGAAACAACTGTTGTTAAAGTCTTATGTGACCAGCTGACTTAACTCAAGTAGTGTGCTGTAATCCGACATAGACGGGACTAGTGGTGGCAATGGATTGGTTCTGGTTTGGGCACTGGGAGAACAAAATCAGATCCATATTCTACATGGATACACAGAATCGAACCGGATCCGGGTCGGTTCTCAACTCGGGTACCCAGAACAGGATGCGATGAGATCACGGATACCAAAACCGGATCCAGTACAAAACTTGTATTTTCCAATGAGTTCTTTGTTTATCTGGTTAGGACGACCCATGCCAAAAGAATGGTTCTACATAATGGCCTATGGTGAACTTATATAGTTTGGAATGGGATGTGAAACTTTAGTTTATCCGATGTGGGACTAAAGTCCCACACTTGATCATGTTGACAAAGCAATATGTATTTAGTAGAATGTTAATCAACAACTCATGTGAGTTGATGAAGTGCTAAAGTTCTTCTATATTGTCCCTTGCAGCGCAGGTTTGAATCCGGACAGAGATTTTTTTTTAGCAAAATCATGTTCATCTATGGGAGAGGTTCTAATACACTAGTTCCGGATCGAGTGGCTAGAACTGGAACCGGGTCGGTTCTGAAATTGGATAATCATATCCGACCCATATCTGTTTTACTCCGATTCGAAATCACCAGATTCGGTTCGATTTGGCCGATTCTGGATACTTGTTTGGTGACCCTATCGTGGAAATCCACAACTATGTTGCACGAGCTCGTGGCTGGTGTAATTACTGATAACCTAGAAATCATTACTTTATTAGGGGTGCAAGCGGGACATGGCGAGATGGGTTTCGCAAAGGCCGCTACCTGTCTCGCCAAAGTTCAGTGGGTAAGTGGGGCGGGGTAGGTCAAATTTTTTCTAACCGCTACCTGGCCCCACTTAAGGGCGGGTTTGGCAGGTTAAATGTGTTGATTTTTACATAATTTAATTTGGACCCATAACATGTATGAAATGAAATAAAATTCAAAATTTGTAAAAATCATACAAAATCAAACATGTAAAACCAAGATGCAAAAATGTAAAAGACTAAAAGAGACTTAGTTAATAAAAGAATAAGGATAAACACATTTATTTAATTATAATTATAATCTTAAACTTTTAAATAATATATTTAAATATAGTTTGACGGATTTGACGGGTTAGCGGGGTTTAAATAATAGTCTAATATATATTTTTGTTCAACCGCAACCTGCCCCGTTTAAACTAATGGATTGGAGGGTTGTGGGTTGGCGGGTTGTGAAAAAAAGCAACCGCAACCCGACCCACAAGGGGCGGGGTGGGGCGGGTTGACAGGTCAAACCCGCCCCACGAACATCCTTATACTTTATACAAAAGTAAGCTTCCCACATTTTCCATCTTTCCATGCTTATTTATTAGTAAATGCCAAAGCCATTACTCTTTTTTTCCGGCAATTTGTGAAGTATAATTAGCATATTTTCTTTTTCACTAGACTTGTATTTGTCAATAAATATTTTGAGGTGTCGAGGCAAATTATGTTACTGCTAAAAAGTTAAGATGCAGTGTGAAGATAATCGATCCATATGAGTTTTGTAAGAAATGAGAAGAAAAATATATATTATAATTCCAATTGTGACAACTCTTTAAAATTCAAAATTTAAATGGTTTTTAAGATGACAATTACAATAACAATAAAAGAGATTTAAAGAGGAGATTAGGAGTTGCCTTTTTGGAGGTTCCAAATATATCTATTTATATGTTGAACTTTAGGGTTTGGACAAAAAACTTCTGACCCTAAACCCTTCCTAGCGGCTGTTGTTGGTGACGGTGACGTACAGGAGCGGAAGCGACACGGTATGTCATTGGAACGCGTAGACGTTCCCGTAGCCGAATGATTCAAGGATCGAATTGCCTCAACCCACTTCGACGTCGTTGATCTTAGATTGAATATCAATTTACTGTTTAAGGATTGCATGAATTGCATGCTAGTTACATGATCATGGTCGTACTCTTTCATCCATGGCCGGGTTCAATTAGACTTGTTCACGATCTTGTTAAGCACACTTAGGTACATGTAGTGTTCACAAAACCTAGAACACTATTGATGATAGCATGAAGGACCCTATAGTTAGACACCATCTTAAATTTATGGGTCTTATGTGGTTATGATTTAACAGATCATGTGAACAACATGCAAGAGAGGAAGGATTCATGACTTAAATCTTGATATGTAGGCTGGATCGAACGTGTAGTTAGGGGTGAAACTTTGTGTCCGAAATTCGTCAATCCAACTGACTCCGTATTTGAAATAAAAAGATTTATCCGAGAAAAAAAATTCGCAACCGAATTTGTATTCAGATATAAACATCCGTAAAAAAACAAAACGAATATGAATATTAGTACATCCGATTTGAATAATATCCGTTTCGTATTTTATATGCACATATAAATAAAAAAATAAAGCATATATGAATTAAATTATCTTATTTATATTATGTTTAATATTTTTTCATGTAAGCAAAAAATAAAGGGTTGAGATTTATTATTGTTTAGATCAATAGTAATCTAAGTATAAAAGAATCAAACGATATTTTCAAGTCTGTTCGGATTTTTTAACGAATTCAGATCCCTCTCTCATAAATCTGATCGGATTTGGATTCGAATACAAATAAAAAAAATGGATTTGAATTCGGATATCGACACATTTGTTTTGTATCCGCTCCGTTTTCACCCCTACTTGTAGTGGTGGGATCTCATGACCACACGATGGGTCTTATAAGATGTAGTTAGATATGCACATGTATTAGATGCATGATTTGCTTAGAGTAGAGTTAGCACCTTGTTGATCATCATCCAATTACAATCAATTGCATTAGTACCTCCAAACTTTATAATGTAAGCCCGTAAGTGGTCTTAACATTGTCATGTAATTCTTGGGCTCATGAATTCCTGTCTTTGATTAAATAGTCAACTTAATGGCAGTTAATCATGCATGTATGGTTTGAGTGAATTGGACTTCTATTGTTATTATTTTTCCATGAAATATGTATATAATACGATACTGAAATCACGTGTGTGAATCTTATGCAACTATTATTAAGGTTTAGAGTACATGGTAGGTCTGCCATTGAATAACTCTATCGTTAAAAATTCTACCAGATAAAACCATCGCATAATTCAAGGTAGATCAAGATGGAAAGGTAAGCGATGGGCCAATTGTAAATTTGTAGTTTCACTCATTCACTGTAAAGTTGAGATTGTCATTCTAAAGTCTGGATATTTTTGTTATAAATACGAACTCTTAGGTGGTAATTTTAAGTAAAACTCCTTTCTATTCAGGTATAGTATGTATTTTGTTAACATTCGCGACTGTAGCACCCAATACAACTATGCTGATGTGTGGTAATTCTTATTATAAAGTGATAAAGGCATGAAACTTATTGGTAATATTAGTAAAATTAATAAAATAAGTAATCTGAGGTTTGTCTCGGCACTACTGGTTCTTATGGCACTGGCCAGATGGGGCGATAGTCTCTGTAGAAACTAGTGGCGGCAATAAATTTACAGAAACATATATGAATTTCTACCTTACTCACCCATGTTAGTGTATGAGATCCTCACGATAAGTGAAACTTAATAAACAATGATTTTCGGAATGATCGAAGTACTCGGGTGAGGATGGGTCATGCACTAATGTCTGTGGTGGGTGGTCCATGGGATTCCTGTAATATGTATTGTATTGTACCGACTGAATCAAAGGATAATTAGGAATTACGGTGATAATGTTTATTGAATTACCTTAATAGTAGTTTGACCGTGATAATAATTGGTTCCACCGAATATATCGAAATGTTTTCCATGAATGATTGACCCACATAGCTTGTGATATGTATTGTGTTATGTAGTCATGGTTAAATAATTACAGTAACCTTATTGTTCTTGGATAGTTGACTATTGGCAGTTGTTTTATTACTGTCCAATGATATATGAGGATTTCGTAACGAAAACTCATTCAGTATGTGTTGATGATTTTGCAGATACCACTGATTAGGTGATGGATGATTTTGGGGATTCTGTCTTCTTATGTTTTGAACTTATTGTTATTGAGTCATATGTCATTTATCTTTGAATCACAGTCAGTGTCTTTAAACTTAATTATTATTAAATCTTTTGATATATCTTATTTACCTTATTTGGACTACTACGTAGCTCCAACTTTCCATTGTTCCTTTATTGTTTCCATTTGGTGGACTACAAATTTGGTTTCAATTTGACTTTGTTGAGTGTGCGGTAATCCACACACATCCTCCAGCTCCATAGGGGGCCTTACTCGGGCGCATCCGGTAGAGAGTTTGAGCTGGCGGTCGAGTGCCCGGTAATAACATGATGTGGTGATCGATGCCCCTTTTTGGAGGGAGCTCCTTTTGCAATTTGCTTGGCATCACATCTCCATACGATTCCAAGAGTGCCTCCACTTAATTTGAAGCTTTGATGTCAGGTCACAAGCCGATCATATGTTAATTTGAATATTAAAGCTATGAGACACTCAACAACATATTTGCTTAATTATCGTGTTGTTCAAGTTCCTAGTAAAAATGTTTCAGTTGTTCATAGATGTCTCATGTTATAAGATCACACGAGGTCACATTATTCACGAAAACAATGCTATATCTTTTTTTTTGTAGAAAGACTTGCCTGAATGAGATTGGCTTTAAACTGTCTCTTGCTCCACCCGGTGGTTTGTAGGAAAAAATGTTGACTTAAGCCTTGCCACCGGTCGTCCCTCCTTTCCCACCACTCGTAGACCCCACTTTGTTGGAGCCCTTATATTTCTGTTGAAAACATACTCCAGTTTAACCGTGGAGCCACCCAGTCAACAAAATGCACAACAACTTATGGTATCACCTCACTCCTTTTGTAATTGACAATGCTCCTCTGGTTCTTCATGTTGGTTCACTAGAGTCATTCTTTCTGTCACCAAAATGTGATCAACTGTGTTCTGAGTAGCTTTATCCAGGTTGGTTATGTCAAATATAGTTTTTAATATATGTTTGTACTCGGCTCATTTTTTGCTGTGATGAAGTGATGTAATTGAAGAAAATCAGCCTGATTGAAACAAATTTGTTGTAAGTGATTCTTCTTTGTAGTGCACATGACATGCCCCATGTTGGAATTTTTCTAAGTAGCCATTGTCAGGGATACAAGATCCACTCCAAATCCCAGCTAAGCTGAGAAAGAGAGAGAACCATATCCATTCCAAATATTAATCCATCTTTCATAAAATGCTTTGGGCTGTTGGGTGGAATTAGGGGTGTAAGCGGGGAGATGGGTTTTTGCTCCACCACTACCCAGGGGTGGGACCCGGGCCGTGCCGGCCCGGCCCGGCATGGCCCGCCGAACGACGGGCCCGGCCCGGCACGGCCCGCCGGCCCGGCTCGCGGGCCGGGCCGGGTCGGGTCGTGGGTCGGGTCGGGTCGTGTCGGGTCGGATTTTTTCGTGTCGGGTCGGGTTTTAAACTTTTTTTCAACTAAAAATAGAAATGATTTTCCCAAAAAATGCCAATTTTATTAATGGTTTTTGAGAAATACAAGTTTGTAGCCGAAACATAGGATTCATTACAAAAAAACCTAGGGGGTTCTAGGAAAAATTCATCCCATTTGGCGCGTTTTCGGCTACAATCTTCGACGTACGTCTACTGCTCCGGCCACGTCTCTTCGTCGTCGTCTTTGGCTTCGTATTGTTTCTGCACTCTGTCTTCTGCGTCCAACCAATCCTTTAGGCACACACACATCTGCATCGAGTCGGGCGCGAGACTGTGTCGTCGATCCGTCATCACTCGCTTCCCTGCAGAAAAAGCCGCTTCCGACACCACAGTAGACGCCGGAGCACACAATAAGTCCTTAGCTATTTCAGCAACTATGGGAAACCTACATTCGTTGTGTTTCCACCAGTCTAGTACATCTAAATTTTTGGATTCTTGGGGGGACATATATAAATCTAAGTTCAAAAACGAATCTAATTCATTATGACATACATTTGAAACATATTTTTTCTTCTTTTGGGTTAACCACGCCCATGTAGCGTCCTCGTCGTCTTCTAACGACATCGGCTGTACGGGTGGTTGTGATGAAGTACTTGCTACATTAGATCCTACATTATAAGTTAAACTATATTCTTCAAAATATTTTCTTAATAAAGCAATAGATGCATCTACATGGGCTTGAGGGTTATCATAGTTCATGTTTTTATAAATTTCTTCTAAAACAACTTGTAAACCTTCTTTTTTAAACCTAGGGTCTATGACTAAAGCTAAACAAAACACTAGTGGGGGGGATTCCAATACTTAGCAAATTTTGATTCCATTGTTGTAAATACATCTCCTAAACTATTTTGAAACCTATATTTTGCAAAAACTTTAGTAACTCTACAAATTTCGATTAAAAATAAGTTCGAAGTTGGATAATAATGTCCACTTAATTTTTTAGTAAATAGAAAAAAAAGTTTCAAAAAATCAACTAAAAATTCAACATTTAACCAATCAATTTCAGATAACATGACATTATTTTGTTTTTCATTATAAAAAGTTGTAATAGCAAGTTTATATGGAATTGTCATTTTAAGCATTTCATATGTGGAGTTCCATCTATGAGGTGCATCTAAAGTAAATCTCTTAGGCCTAATGTCATTATAGGTACAAAATTCTCTAAATTGTTGATACCTAGATGTACTACTAACTCCACAAAATCTAATAGCCTCCCTAACATTACTTACATAATATTTAAGAATCTCTAATCCGTGTTGTACAATTAAATTTAAAGAATGACATACACATCTAATATGAAAACATTGGCCTTTTACGGGTAGTTCTAAAAATGCCTTAAACATTTCTACAGCAGATGTGTTGTTAGTTGCATTATCAAAAGACATGGTTGTTACTCTCTTTTTAAATTTGTGGGTTGAAATAATGTCACTAACATGATCAAATATAGCACGAGTAGTGTGTGGATAATCTAAAGGTAAAAATGACAAAATTCTTTTGTTTAACCTCCAACGATCATCTATGTAATGAACAGTTGTACATGCATATGCAAATTCATTAGGTGAGGTCCAACAATCACTAGTCATTGCTACTCTTTTATTTGTTGATTCAAACAAGTTATTAATTTTCGATCGTTCAAATTCATCTTTTCATAGCTAAATTTTTAAAAGTACGTCTACTCATATGTTTAGTTTCAGGATTAAGATATTCACACATTTTTCTAAATGCACTAGATTCGACAGTACTAAATGACAATTCATCTCTAATTATGTATTCCACTACATGTTCTCTAGCACGAGCAGGATCAAATTTCCTAAATGTACCAGAACTACAATCTATTGTGGTTTGTCTAGAATCTTGCACAGATGAATTATGCCTAAGTTTACATTTAATTGCATGTCTAGTTAAATGGCTTGTGCCTGCACTAGTTTTAGCAGTATATTGTTTTTGGCATAACTTACAAAATACAATGTCATTACCATCTTCATCTTGCCCTAAATCAAATTCTTCCCAAACTTTACTAGTTCTACGTCTACGTGATTTAGATGAAGATGCAACATTTGGCAATGCAACATTTTGAATTTCATCGTCAGAACTAGTCATGCAAATTACTAAGTAAAGCATAAATATTGTTTTCAAACTAGCCATGTAATCTAATGAAGTGAATGCAAAGTAAGTTTAGAAAATGCTCAGTGATCGGCGAGAAGTCGGTCGGACGAGAAGAAAACTCGGATGGAAAGCTTCAACTCGACCCACTTTACTTCAAACTCGACCCGCTTTTCGCAAAACCCGACTAGCACATATTGCTTGAAGATTGAAAATTTGGAATGATTAGAAGAGAAGAAGATTGAGAGAATTGGTGAGGAATGAGTGAAGGGGTGTGAGGTATTTATAGGATTGGTAAAAGTAAAAACAAAAAAAAAATTAAAAAAATGGCTTATAGCCGTTGCGGGCCGTGCCAGCCCGCGCCAACGGCAGGCACGCCGGCCCGCCGCAGGCCGGGCCGGCACGGCCCGCAACGGCTACTTGCCTGGCCCGGCACGGCCCGCCAGCCCGGCGTGCCGCGTGCCGGGCCGGGCCGTTCACGGGCCGTGCCGGCCCGTCGCAGGCCGGCATGACCCAGGTCCCAGCTTTACCGCTACCCGCCCCGTATAAGTTAAGCGGGGCGGGTCGAGGCAAAAATATAAAAAAATTGCTACCCGCCCTGCCTATTCCACCCTTAAGCGGGGTATTATGCGGGTTAAGTAGGGTATTTTCAATTTAATGATGTAGTACAGTTACTTTTTAATGAAATTTGTTTACACAAATATTTAATGATGTAGTATAGTTTTTTTTTAAATAATAACATGGAACATTGACCACATGAAATATGATCGACAACAAGATTGAACATATTAGATATTTTCTTTTGTTAAAAATAAAGTATTTTTGATGTTTTACATACAACTATTGTTCCATCTTAAAGAATACTAATTAAAACTACAACGTCGACCCAAATTAACTTAACTACACAAAAGGGCAAGACCCAAAACCAACAAAAGACTCCAAAAAAAAGTATTGAAACGTGAAATTGTGCCACTACAATAGAAGCCTTATACATGAATTATGAATATCTCCAACAATGCGGATTATCCAGAGCAGGTTGCGAGAAAACCACAATCCGCCCCACTTATTAGGCGGGTTATGGGGGTTGCGGGGTGATGGGTTATTTTTTGTCTGCTACTCACATTAGACGGGACAGATTTGCAGGTCAAACCAGCCCCAGTTACAGGCCTAGGTGGAATTTAGTACCAGAAGCTCATTGTTATTGATTGGCACGCAACTTGGTATCAACCTATTGGACAATCAAATTATAATTACCAAAGATAACATAACTTTGGTGAAATTATCCTAACATAAATTTGCAGTTTCCAGAAATAGGTTTGCACGTGTATATATGATTAGAGCAGAGAATATAACATGCAAAGACAAATTAATTGCAACTTTATGTGGGCATGGCATGTGTCTAAGAGAAAAATGACCACAACATTAAACACAATTTGCAGAATAAATCTGTTGATAAGCAATATAATGATAAATGCAGCAAACCACCAATAAAAACACACAAGATTTTATCGTGGAAAACCTCTTCAATGCCAGCAGTAAAAACCACGGGAATCACCAAAGTTTGGGCAATACAACTAGTCTTCTCTAGATAACACTAAAGACATGCAACATATGAAATCATCATCTTGGCAAACATCATCAAGAGAAAGATGGAATCAAACAACAACAAAGATTTGAGAATATAACCCCAAAAACGAGCAGAATCTTCAGCACCCTGAAACGAAGACTTCCGACCTCCAAATCCAATCTCCACCGTTCAGAATGAACACCAAGATGTTAGGAGGCTGCTGTCCAAACATCAGGACGATCGGACGGTTCAAACTCCGGAAAACGGGAAACAAACTGGCTGTGCTGGGAAGTACTCCTTGCAGGATTTCTCTATAACCTGGGTGTACCAGGAAGAAGAACGCCCTACAAGATTTTTCTATTTGATAATTTTTTTAACTTACTCCTTGTGGATCCCAACACAAGGGAAAAACATTGGACTTCATACTATTCATCATAGTCTAGAAACAAGCCCAACAAATCTCCCCCTTTCTGACTATGAGGAAGAGTTCGCCATTCCGACGATAGAACAACAAACCTTTAGCTTTTCCTTTGCTAAGGTTTTAGTAATCATATCAGAACCATTATCATCGGTGTGAACTTTCCCAAGCTCAAACATACCCTCTTCTAGAGCATCCCTGATCCAATGATACCTCACATCTATTTGTTTTGATCTTGCATGAAAAGTAGAATTTTTAGCAAGATGAATAACACTTTGGTTATCACACAGAACCACATAAGATTGTTGCTTGAAACCAAGTTCCTTTACGAACCTCTTCAACCACAACATGTAACAACCCCGAACAACGAAAAATTTAACTTTTAAAATCAAAGGAAACACGAGGATAAAACCATCAAGAGTTGGGACATTACTGAAAGAAATACCCAAATACATCTGGTGCACCATATTACACACGAGTTTGTCAAAAGAGTGATTACATCATAACACAAAACACATAGTACATGTAATCACGACAACCTAAAGTAGGTAGACGACAAGATCCAATCCCAAAGTGCAATCTCCCTCAGTCACCACCCGCCGGAACCTAACGCGGTCCTGAAAAAGATGCAACAACAATGCCTGAGTTTCCATAAAGAAACTCCGTATGACAAGCCACCTATATGCCCTAACATACTAGTATAGCATGACATGGAATACAAAGCATTAAAACAACTTGCCACCAAGGGCCAAACCAGACATCCATCCTGCGATCATTCCCGCTGCCACACAGGCCCCGCGGTCTACAATCGCCAACGCTGCCACACAGGCCCAACGGTCCGCAACACTGGTACCACACATGCCACACAGTCCACAACCATCACCTCCGCCACACAGGCCGCACGGTCCAAACATTGGGTCTCCGTAGAGACCTACCGTAGGCACATACGGTCTAACAGATAGTACGCAACACATCCCCACACGCGACTACACAAGCCAAGGGATCGGTGAGGAGGCGTTCGCACTTCCGCACAGGTAGAATCAGATTTGAATACATCGTGGTCCACCACCACACCAACGGAGTCGTCGCTCAGGTCGGTCCATCACCGGCGTCACACAGACCGCACGGGATCTCACTCGATAGGTGCCCAGTCGAGCTACCTGCCGGAACATCATCAGCAGTCCATCGCCGCAACCACACATGCTACTCGCGATCCTCCCTGCCGCCACACAGGCCGCACAAGGGCCCTCCCGCCGCCACACAGGCCAACGGGCTCATGCAATAACTGCCTAACAAGGCCAGTCGAACATATCCGCCACACACAGGACCAGACAATCGACAGATCCGAACCGAAGTCCGAAGGGTCAACGAGCTCCACGTGCAGACACCAACTCCGCCGCTATAAAAGCAGGGCAGCGACCTCCGTAGCCATCCAGGCCGGTAGTCACTTCACCCAACGATAGTTGCGTGCCCGCTGAAGCAATGGGATCCGCAATCCCTCTGGCTGCTACTCTACAATGAGTCCTATCAATCTATCATATTAGTCACGATCCATACATGAAGGTGATGCGTCCCGGACACCCAAAACTCTTCCACACGGAGGTCCCTGGGCAGGCACGCATAACGCGCCACCGTCACCTCCCGGCTCACGCACAAGGTGAGGACACGGGTTTCCGTGGACAGAGTTGGCATCCAAAAGGGAACCAGGAATTCAGTCCTGTGCAAAAACGGTCGACCGAAAGAGTCAACTCGATCGACCGTTTCCTCAAGGGAATCGGTCGACCGAAAGTCTGAAACGGTCGAACTATTTGCGCAAAACATCCGTCCCAACGGTCTAACGAAGGTCTAAAACCGGTCGACCGAACGAGGTCAAAATTCGGAGTCTGGTCAACGCTAAAATAAAATCTATCGGTCGACCGACTCAAGGGTCTCGGTCGACCGAAAACTAACAGGACATCCTCGACATCAATCTTAAACCATCGGTCGACAGACTCAGGGGTCTCGGTCGACCGAAAACTAACAGGGTCAACCTAGTATTTCTACGTCATATAACGGTCGACCGAAGCATGCAATATAACCAATACACTTAAGTTCCGGTCGACCGAACACAAGGACCCGGTCGACCGAAATACCACAGACAGACGAAAAACACTACATTCGGTCGACCGCCCGAGGGACCCGTTCGACCGTTGGTCGTCTTCAACCTCGCGCCAGCCAAGGTTTTGACACTTAAACTCGTCGCAGGCGAGGTCTCCGACCTCCCGCGATCGACCACGACATCACCCCAACGTGGGTGATCACTAAAGGCCTCTAATGCAAGAACTTGGCATACCTCTCTTTGAAGAACGACGAAGAACACCGGAGCTCACCGCCTTGCTTGCCTCCGACGATCACCACCTCGCACTGAGCTCTCCACCGGTCCCGCTCGACGCACCCACGTTCACCACCAGAGCTCGCGCGCAACAGGAGAGAAAGAGAGATGAAATAAGGAAGAAGAGGGATGAAACATGAGAGAGAGAAGAAGATGTGAGTTTCTCTCCAAACCCAACACCAACAGCAACCCTACCACCATCACCTCCACACAGCCGCACTCTACACCCACTACCACTGTTCACCCACGCCTCCACTAATGCCACCACTATTCCCTCTTCAACTCCCCATGCAACCTAATCACCACTAATCCATAACAAAGGTTAGGGTCATTACAATCCACCATCCTTAAAAGGATTTCGTCCTCGAAATCGCGACAAGCCGCTCCCCGAAGCTCCAAGTCCTCCTTCCACACTCGCTCCGTGAAGATTGAAAACACAGCACAAAACCAAACCACACTAACAACATGACCCAAAAGCAGATAATGTACCTCCCGTTCCGGTGTTGGCGCCACTCGCCTCCTCAGCCTGGATGGTGAAGACCCGTCTAGCTCTCCGATCTTGCTTTGGTCGTGCAATAGATCCGTCGACTCTGCCTCTCCCTGCATTCGGGGGTCCGAATCTCCTGCTGGGCCCTCCTCGCCTGTGAGGGCACTCTCGGACAAAGTGTCCCTGCTGACCGCATCCTCGACAAACTCCATTACGGAAAAAACCGCTGCCCGGGGTGGACTCCGCCACAATCTCTGCATGCCTCAGGCCGGCTATCACTACCCTCCTCAGTGCGGGGCCTCTTGCCCGAACTACCTCCAGAACGGTTCTCTGTGCGACCAATGTGATCCTTCTGCTGCCTCTGAGGTTCCTGATAGTTCTCCTGGATGTCTTGGTCGATGATAGTTGCGAACTTCACTGCATTCGCCAAGGTCTGCGGCATACTATTGATCACACGCGACCGGAGCTGCTTCGTCAATCCCTTGATGAACTTCCTCGCTCGCTGCTCAGGTGTCACATAGGTCTCAGAACAGTAACGCTCCAAAGCGTTGAACTTGATGATGTAGCTGGCCAGAGACATCTCCTTCTGCTCGAGAGCAAGAAGCTCCTTCTTCCTATCTCTGATATGCTGATGGAAATACTGCTCATTGAACTCCTCCAAAAACTCATCCCAGCTGACATCCACTCTGTCGTCGAACACCACCGTGCATGTGGACCTCCACCAATTCGCCGCATCACCGTCCAGAACGTAGGTGGCCAGATCCACCATCCTCTCAGGTGCGACTCCAATCGCTCGAAAGATCTTCTGCATCTTGAAGACCCAGTCCTCCGCCACCTCTGGAGCACTCCTGCCATCAAAACTCGGTGGGTGATGACGCATAAACCGATCATGCTCAGCGCCCATCCCGCCCTGCACATTCTGGGCTGCCTGCCGCTCCAGAAACTCGCCCAACCTATCCCAGTTGGCGCCTCCTGTGTCGTCACTGGCATCGCGATTACGCGGAGAACTCCGCATACGTCTAGGAGCCATCAGGAACATCAATCAAAACTAATCAGCAATGCATGCATGATCTACTACCAGAAATGCAATAATCAAGCTATACTACTCGCAAAGGTGATTTCTTTGAGAGAATGCATAGGAACCGACCACTCTGATACCAATTGCAACATCCCCGAACAGCGGAAAATTTAAACTTTTAAAATCAAAGGAAACACGAGGATAAAACCATCAAGAGTGGGGACATTACTGAAAGAAATACCCAAATATATCTGGTGCACCATATTACACACGAGTTTGTCAAAAGAGTGATTACATCATAACACAAAACACATAGTACATGTAATCACGACAACCTAAAGTAGGTAGACGACAAGATCCAGTCCCAAAGTGCAATCTCCCTCAGTCACCACCTGTCGGAACCTAACGCGGTCCTGAAAAAGATGCAACAACAATGCCTGAGTTTCCATAAGGAAACTCCGTATGACACGCTCACCTATATGCCCTAACATACTAGTATAGCATGGCATGGAATACAAAGCAGTAAAACAACTTGCCACCAAGGGCCAAACCGGACATCCGTCCTGCGATCGTTCCCGCTGCCACATAGGCCCCGCGGTCTACAATCTCCACCGTTGCCACACAGGCCCAACGGTCCGCAACACTGGTACCACACAGGCCACACGGTCCACAACCATCACCGCCGCCACACAGGCCGCACGGTCTAAACATCGGGTCTCCGTAGAGACCTACCGTAGGCACATACGGTCTAGCGGACAGTACGCAACACATCCCCACACGCGACTACACAAGCCAAGGGATCGGTGAGGAGGCGTTCGCACTTCCGCGCAGGTAGAAACATATTTGAATACATCGTGGTCCATCACCACACCAACGGAGCCGTCGCTCAGGTCGGTCCATCACCGGCGCCACACAGACCGCACGAGATCTCACTCGATAGGTGCCCAGTCGAGCTACCTGCCGGAACATCATTGGCAGTCCATCGCCGCAACCACAGAGGCTACGCGCGATCCCTGGGCAGGCACGCCTAACGCGCCCACCGTCACCTCCCGGCTCACGCACAAGGCGAGGACACGGGTTTCCGTGGACAGAGTTGGCATCCAAAAGGGAACCAGGAATTTAGTCCTGTGCAAAAACGGTCGACCGAAAGGTCAACTTGGTCGACTGTTTCCTCAAGGGAATCGGTCGACCGAAAGTCTAAAACGGTCAAACTATTTGCGCAAAACATCAGTCCCAACGGTCTACCGAAGGTCTAAAACTGGTCGACCGAACGAGGTCAAAATCCGGAGTCTGGTCAACGCTAAAATGAAATCTATCGGTCGACCGACTCAGGGGTCTCGGTCGACCGAAAACTAACAGGACATCCTCGACATCAATCTTAAACCATCGGTCGACCGACTCAGGGGTCTCGGTCGACCGAAAACTAACAGGGTCAACCTAGTACTTCTACGTCATATAACGGTCGACCGAATCATGCAATATAACCAGTACACTTAAGTTCTGGTCGACCGAACACAAGGACCCGGTCGACCGAAACACCACAGACAGACGAAATACACTACATTCGGTCGACCGCCTGAGGGACCCGGTCGACCGTTGGTCGTCTTCAACCTCGCGCCAGCCAAGGTTTTGACGTCGAAACTCGTCGCAGGCGAGGTCTCCGACCTCCCGCAACCGACCACGACATCACTCCAACGTGGGTGATCACTAAAGGCCTCTAATGCAAGAACTTGGCATACCTCTCTTTGAAGAACGATGAAGAACACCGGAGCTCACCGCCTTGCTTGCCTCCGACGATCACCACCTCGCACTGAGCTCTCCACCGGTCCCGCTCGACGCACCCACGTTTACCACCAGAGCTCGCGCGCTGCAGGAGAGGAAGAGAGATGAAATAAGGAAGAAGAGGGATGAAACGTGAGAGAGAGAAAAAGATGTGAGTTTCTCTCCAAACCCAACACCAACAGCAACCCTACCACCATCACCTCCACACAGCCGCACTCTACACCCACTGCCACTGTTCACCCACGCCTCCACTCACACCACCACTATTCCCTCTTCAACTCCTCATGCAACCTAATCACCACTAATCCATAACAAAGGTTAGGGTCATTACACAACATCTCCTTACACGCTTCCGTTGTTGCAATATACTCTGCCTCTATTGTAGGAAGTGTCACACATTTTTGTAACCTTGATTGCCATGAGACAGCTCCCCCTGCAAAGGTCATTAGATATCCAGAAGTAGATTTCAAACTATCTTTGTCTCTTACCATATCAGAATCTGTGTATCCAAGAAACAATGACTTTCCATTTCCAAATGTAAGTCTTAATTTAGAATAACCTCGAAGATATCTCATAATCCATATAACTACTTCCCAATGCTTTCTGCATGGATTGCACAGAAAACGACTAACAACACCTTCTGCATGAGCTATATCAGGTCTCGTACATACCATATCATACATCAAACTTCCTACCGTTGAGGCATATGGAACACTATCCATATCTTCCTTCTCTTTCTCAGTAGAGGGGCAATCTTTGTCAGTAAGCTTAAAATTGCTAGTAAGAGGAGAACTAACAACTTTTGTTTTGTCCATGTTAAACCTGCAAAGTACCTTTTCAGCATACTTCTCCTGAGACGTATGCAATCTCTTGGCAGGTCTATCTGGAGTAATTTGAATGTCAAGGGTTTGTTTTTGGTAGCCTTGCTCCCCTATAACTAACTCAAACTTCATGTACCACTGTCGGGGTGTCTGTTTTAAACCATACAAACTTTTATTAAGTTTGAATACATAGTCCTCTTTGCCTTTGACCTTACATAGACCCACCGATTATTTAAAGCTCTCTTTCCCTTTGGCAACTTCATCAACTTATATGTGTCATTCTCATATAAGGATTTCATCTAATTGTGCATATGACATCAATCCACTCCTTTTTGTGCTCATCTTATATAGCTTTTGAATAACATTCAAGTTCTCCTCCATCAGTAACTAACATATACTCATCTATAGAATACCGTGAGGAAAGGTGGCGACCTCTACCAGACAGTCTGAGTGGAACAAATGGCAGAATATCTGTCAGCGATAGCTCGTCATGGACTTCATCATCCAACTCAGTCTGATATGGAGTATCCATATTGTTGGCATGTTGTTGATCATCACCATTAACATTTTCACCATGTTCTTGCGCACATCTAGGAGAAACAGGATCCAAGTCGATCAGATCGTCGTTGTATCGAGGAAATGATTCTGTCTTCTCGATATCTTCCAAAGTTTGATTTTCCACAAAAATACCATCTCGACTCCTGACAAGTTTCTTTTGAATCGGATCATACAACATGTAGCCAAACTCGTCTTGACCATAGACAACAAAAACACATTGTTTGGTCTTCGCATCAAGCTTTGACCTCTCATCTTTAGGAATATGCACAAAAACCTTGCATCCAAAGACGTGCAAATGGTCATATAAAACATCTTTATCGCTCCAAACTCAATCTGGAACATCAAATTGCAAAGGAACACAAGCTGACAAGTTTAGTACATGTACCATTATACTCAAGGCTTCACCCTAAAAAGATCTTGGCAACCCAGCATGTGAAAGCAAACATCTCACTCTCTCAACCAATGTTCTTTTCATTCGCTCAGCTAAGCCATTTAACTGAGATTTCTTTGGAGGAGTTTGTTGGTGCGGGATACCCAGATCTTTACAATACACATTAAAAGGACTTGTGTACTCACCTCCATTATCTGTCCAGATACACTTGAGCTTTTTCCCAATTTTTCTTTCAACTAAAACTTTAAATTGTTTAAACACATCTAACACTTGGGTTTTAGTCTTCAAGGTGTATACCCATGTCTTGCTTGAGTGATCATCGATGAATGTGACAGAGTACAGTGCTCCACCAAGAGTACTAGTTTTCATAGGACCACAAATCAAGTATATTCTCCTTTCGAGTAGGAGCACGACTCTTGAAGGATACTCTATTTTGCTTACCAGCCAAGCAGTGAGAACATTTCCTCAAGTGTATCGCATGTGTACCAGATAATAGCTTCTTCTTTGATAAAATTGTCCTTCCTTTTTCAGCCATGTGACACAGTTTCTTATGCCACAACTCAACCACATCATTATTCTCCACCGCATTAACAATGCTCTGAAGTGTCTAGCATGCATCACTTACAATGATGGACATTTCTTTCCTCTTGCCACGATCATAGAACCCCGAGTTAGCTTCCATTGCCTATTTCCAAAACTGTTTTGCAAACCATCATCATCAAGTTGACCAACACATATCAAATTCAGCCTAACATCTAGAACATGTTCTACATTCTTCAAGAATAGATTCACACCATTCTCGGTTACCAAACAAACATCTCCAATACCAACAATTTTTGACAAACCATTGTTGCCCATTTTAACATCTCCAAGGTAATCTGCAATGTAAGATGTAAAGAACTCCTTTCGTGATGTAACCTGACACGAAGCACCACTGTCAATAATCCAACTTGAATCATCATGTGCAAGATCAACTACATCACAATCATGAACAATCAGGAACTCATCAGTAGTAGCAATAACAACATTTTCATTTTCATTACTATCTTTCTTCTGATCGTTATTTGTGCCTTTCTTGTGCTCCTTTTTTAACTTTCTGCAAAACTTCTTCGTATGCCCCTTTTACCACAATGATAGCACTCTACATTTGCAAATTTGCCTCAAGAACTGCTACGTTGATTACCTCTTGTGTTTGGACCTTTACTTTAACTTCTACCTTTGTCTTTTGTGACTAAGACCTTTGAACATGAAGAAGTACCCTGTGATTTTCTTCTCATTGTTTCATTCAAAATACTGCTCTTAGCCAAGTCCATAGAAATAACACCATCTATAGTAGAGTTCGATAATGACATCCAGAAAGTCTCCTAAGAATCCGGTAGAGTACCCAAAAGACACAATCCTTGTACCTCATCTTCAAACTTAATACTCATTCCACTAAGCTGATTCATAATTCCTTGGAATGCATTCAAGTGATCTGTCAGAGAAGTTCCATCTTGATATTTTAAAGCCGTCAATTGTTTAATAAAAAACAATTTGTTATTTCCATTCTTTCGATCATACGATTGCTCGAGCTTGTTCCAAGTGTGCGTGCATTTGTCTCCCCAGCAATATGGTTTAAAACATTATCATCCACTCATTGCCTGATATACCCACAGACTTGCCGATACAAAATAGTCCATTCTGAATCTGTTTTGCCTTAAGGTTTCTCAATTGAAAAAACTGGTAGATAATAATCCTTCACATATAAAAGATCCTCCATCTTTCCTTTCCAAACATGATAGTTTGAACCACTGAAACTAACCATCCTGCCTGTATTAGCTTCAATTTCAAACAAGTCTGTTGCAAAGTTGCAACAATAAGAACCTAGTGCTCTGATACCAATCTAACGAGAAAAATGACCACAATAGTAATCATAATTTGCGGAATAAATCTATTGATCAAAGTCTTTCTCGTCTTGTCTGAACCTTGTAAAACCAATCAAGCAGAGTAAGCAATATAATGATAAATGAAGCAAACCACCAATAAAAACACACAAGTTTTTATCGTGGAAAACCTCCTCAATGCGAGGAGTAAAAACCACGGGAATCACCAACAATACAACTAGTCTTCTCTAGATAACACTAAAGACATGCGACATATGAAATCATCATCATATTCTTGGCAAACATCATCCCGAGAAAGATGGAATCAAACAACAACAAAGATTTGAGAATATCACCCCAAAAATGAGCAGAATCTTCAGCACCCTGAAACGAAGACTTCCCGACCTCCAAATCCAATCTCCACCGTTCAGAATGAACACCAAGATGTTAGGAGGCTTCTGTCCAAACATCAGGACGATCAGACGGTTCAAACTCCGGATAAACGGGAAACAAATTGGCTGTGCTGGGAAGTACTCCTTGCAGGATTTCTCTATAACCTGGGTGTACTAGGAAGAAGAACGCCCTACAAGATTTTTCTATTTGATAATTTTTTAACTTACTCCTTGTGGATCCCAACACAAGGGAAAAACATTGGACTTCATACTATTCATCATAGTCTAGAAACAAGCCCAACAAATCTCCCCCTTTCTGACTATGAGGAAGAGTTCGCCATCCCGACGATAGAACAACAAACCTTCAGCTTTTCCTTTGCTAAGGTTTTAGTAATCATATCAGAACCATTATCATCGGTGTGAACTTTACCAAGCTCAAACATACCCTCTTCTAGAGCATCCCTTATCCAATGATACCTCACATCTATTTGTTTTGATCTTGCATGAAAAGTAGAATTTTTAGCAAGATGAATAGCACTTTGGTTATCACACAGAACCATATAAGATTGTTGATTGAAACCAAGTTCCTCTACGAACCTCTTCAACCACAACATCTCCTTACACGCTTCCGTTGTTGCAATATACTCTGCCTCTATTGTAGAAAGTGTCACACATTTTTGTAACCTTGATTGCCATGAGACAACTACCCTTGCAAAGGTCATTAGACATCCAGAAGTAGATTTCAATAGTTGCATTTTGCTCACACTAGTCGGTGTGGGGTTTGGCTGGTCACTGGAGGTCGGAGACCCTACCGGCGACAAAGGGCAGCAAGTTAGACCTAACTTGGTTGGGTAGTTGCCGGCCAACCGTCGACCATAGACATTTGGCGGTCGACTGAATGTAGTGTAATTTCCCGATCTTAACCAACACCAGTCAAACAATGCCTCGCGGTGGTCGACCGACTGTGCTTATGCTGGTGGGTTGGAAGAGTGCATGTTTTTTTTCGGTCGAATGAGCCTTCCTTGCCTTCGACCGTGGCTATGCGATTTTGACTGGACCGGGCATTGACCACCTAAGCGGTCGACCGTCCATGAGTTGGGTCCGACCGGTAACTTATGTTTAATGAATGTTGGGTTGACCGATCGGATATCGGTTCGACCATTTATGACTAGATGCATATAGGTTTCCCCTGTTATTTTCGGTCGAATGGGGCCCCTGAGTCGTTCGACCGTTGCCTTGATTTGACTTACAATTAGTCTGATTTTGACCGTCTAGCGGTCGAACGAAATATACCTTTTTTTCGACCGTTGGGGTTTAAGTTGTTAGCCCAAAGTTCGACTGTTGTAGGCGTCTGTTCGACCTATCCTTTGAGGAGCGGTCGACCAGTATACCTTTTTTGGTCGACCGTTTGGGTCCAGATTTGAGTTCCTATCCTAGTGGAGTGTCAACTCGGTCCACTGAAACCCTTGTCCACACTTAGAGTGTGAGTTGAGAGGTGACGATGGGTACGTTGCTCGTGCCTGCCCAGGGACCGCCGTGTGGAAGAGTGTGGATACTTGGGACGTGCTACCTCTGTATTTTAGACTGTGGCATAATGTATGCTTTACTTGACTGATATTAGAATAGTAGAGTTGAGGGATCGCGGATCCCAATGCACGATGTTGTACAACTCATGGAGCATGATTACCCCTGCGAACTTTGGTTAGGATCTGTCGATTATCTAGCCCTTTGGGTGACAGATATCTTTGACTGGCCTTGATGGCGACGTTGAGCCTGCACGACTGAGTGGCGGCGGGGAGAACTACGGCAGAGGTGGACTGCCGATGATGTTTTCCGGTAGGGTAGCTTGGCTGGGCACTTGCTGAGTGAGTGGACTGACCTGAGCGACGACTTCGTCAGGGTGGTGTTGACCTCGATTTTCAGATCTGATATTACTGACGTGGATGTGCGGACGACCATCACCGAACCCCTGATTAGTATAACCGCACGTCGGGATGCGTTGCGTACTGTCCGTTAGACCGTATGTTCCTACGGCAGGTCTCTGAGGGAGGCATGTTGATGTTGTGGGACAGATATCCTGATTTTACCCCCGAGGGGATTGTTTTCCTTATTAGTGATGACATGGCACTAGTATGATAGGTTCATTTTATTGTACTATTGCATTTCATATAGGTGGGCTTGGTATACGGGGTTTCCTTCTGGAAACTCACGCATTGTTGTCACATTTGCATTTCAGGACCTCAATCGGTTCTGCTGAGTGATGACTACGGGTGGGCGCATTTTGGGACCAAGATCCTCTATTCTCACTCTTCGAGGTCGTCATGATTACTTGTATTTTATCCTTATCTATATTATGATGTAATCATGTATTTTGACAAACTCAAGATCCAAAAGATTTTTCAGGCTATCGGCTATCTGCCAGAGACGATGGTGGATCTGGCCACCTACATGTTAGACGGTGAGGTGGTGAACTGGTGGAGGACCACAACTGCGTTGGTGTTTGCTGACCAAGAGGACGTGAGCTGGGTGGAATTCCTTAAGGAGTTCAACCAATAGTTCTTTACCCAACATGTCCAAGATAGGAAGAAGGAGGAGTTCGTAGCCCTTGAGCAGAAGGAGAAGTCCCTGGCTGGCTACATAAACAAGTTTAACGCTCTGGAGCATTGCTGCTCTGAGACTTATGTGACACCCGAGCAGTGAGCGAGGAAATTTGTAAAGAGACTAAGGAAGCAGCTCGGTCGCGCATGATCACCAGCATGCCACAGACCTTGTAGGACGTGGTGAAGTTCGCGACCATCATAGACCAAGACTACCAGGAGAATTACCAGGAGGCGTGGAAGCCATCGGTGAGAGCAGGAGGTCTTGCAGCTAGTCGCTTCACAGGAAATCCGGGCAAGAGGCCTCAGATTGAGCGAGGAGGAGCATACCGGCCAAATGTGTGTCGAGCTTGCGGCAGGTTCCACCGAGAGCTAGAGTGTTTCCGACGTATGGGTGCATGTTTAGGTAACGGTCAGCAATGGCACTATGTCAGGGAGTGTCCGGATGGCATGGTGAGCCTATTAGGAGGTTGGGACAACCAGTGGTGGGGAAAAGCGGAGGCAGCCGATCCGTGGAGGCACCATGCCAAGGCAGGAAGTTTGGGTGAGTCTTCACCATCCAAGCTGAGGAGGCAAAGGACTCCAACACAGTGGTGGAAGGTAGTCTTTATGTTTCTGGTTTGGTTGCTAGAGTTTTGCTTGATTGTGGTGCCACACACTCCTTCATTTCGGAGAAGTATGCTGACGTGTTAGGTTGGACCCCTGAGCTGCTGACTGATTTATTGGAAGTCAGTACGCCCATGGGTGAGGTGGGCATTGTGGGGAGCTTTCTCCCCGGCATCACAGTTGTTTCGGGAGACCACGATTTTCTGGTAGATCTGGTCTTGCTACCGATGGAGGACTTCGACATCATACTGGGGATGGATTGGCTATCATAGTACGATGTTCAAGTCATTTATCATGAGAAGAAGATCCTGATCCCAACGAAGGACATGCCCGATGTGTTGATTAGAGGGACGAAGAGCAGCGGAGGTCGTCTCATCGTCTCTGCAGTAATGGTACAAAAGCTGATACATGATTGACATCATTTCATGCTTACATTTGTATCTTATATCCATTATCTTTCACCTAAACAATGCTACGTGACGAGTTTTATGTTTGAATTTCAGAAATAAATAGGTTTGAAGAGAAGAGGCATAAAAGGACCTAAAAAGCAGGAAAAATGACTGAGTTGAGAGACTCAAGGCCTAAGATCCAAGATCAAAGGACCTAAATGGAAGATCGAAGGATACTTCACACCATCATGGGGAGTACTTTAGCAATTCTATTCGGGTCGGAGCTCCAACAAGCCAGGTAGATGCATCAAAGACAAACAAAGAGATCCAGCAAAGCCCAGAAGAAAGCCCAGACGGATCCGGACTCTGTAGACCGCTAATTGGCGGTCTTAGTGGCTCTGAATCCGTTAATCTTTATGTGGGGCATGCATTAGTGTGTCTTTAGTCTATTTCTGGTATTTGTTTAGTCCCATACCGGGGGATTGTCCCAGATTACCTTTTTCTATGGCTATAAATAGAACTCTTCACCTTCTATTGGAATCACCCATTGCTTGGTGGCATTCTCTCTACTTGGAGTAGGCCTTGGAGCAAAATCTCAAGGTGGATAAGAATGCTACCTTCAATGTGAGTCATCTAATAAAATAATTTTTCCATTGTTCTGTTCTTATGTTGTTTCTTTATGCATGCTTAGCTTAGTTTTATTTCTTTGATGGTAGGCTAAAGTAGTTAGAATGTTTCCTTTCTTCTTTAGTTTAATTGTTAGAATAATGTGTAGTGAGTAGATCCATCCCCTTTGGGGGGTGGAGATGATGTTCATATATATTGTGAAGTTTGGATGTTTGATGAATTTTTGATTGTGTAGACTTGCATGTTTTGTATGTTCATTGGGGGTATTTTAATCATCTACATGTTGGGGATTTTTGATGGGGTTTGCCATAAGATTTAGACACTTCCCATGATTAGTTTTCTCATGTTTGTTGACTGAAATTTCCTGTTGAATATGCTACATGTTAGTTATGTGTTTGTATTTGTGCTTAGTTGCTTGATTGATTGATGAAACTTTGTTTTGATGGGTTTTGCCATAGCATTTAGACACCTCCCATGCTTACCTTTGTTCTTCACATGAGTTTATGGTTTTTGATGAGTCTTGCCATATCTTTAGACACTTCTCATGCTGAACCTAATCTTATGCAAATCAAGTAGTAATTGCCAATACATTGTGTGAATGGATTGATAGGTTTTGCCACATCTTTAGACACTTCCTATGCATGACACACACACAAAATACACACACATACATGCTTATATGCATCATTCATCACTTATTTCACTTCATATGTGCACACACTCCACCCCTTAGGGGTTTCTCTTTCTGATTTCCAATCATTTGTTGCTTTCTTTCGCATTTCTTACTTCCTAGTATAGTGTAGTTTAGCGTTAGTGTAATCACATCTTTTCTCCCTTTATTCGCCACTTGATTTCTGACAAACCAGAGGCTACTCACCTCCCTGAGGATCGACACGTACTTGCCACCGCTTCAACGCGGACGTGCACTTGCGGTTATTAATAAAACGTTTAAACAATACATCATGGCAGTAGAGCATTTGTGGCTATGCTAGTGGTTCCAGACCTAGAGTCCAGGAGACTGGAGGACATTGAGGTAGTGCAAGACTCTCCGGAGGTGTTTCCAGCAGATATCCCAGGACTACCGCCGCACTGAGAGATCGAGTTTGGCATCGAGTTAGTGGCTGACACAACTCTGCAGGTACCATATGACACCTGCAGAGTTGGCAGAGATGAAGAAGCAGTTGCAGGAGTTTATGGATTCCAACTTCATCCGACCGAGTGTTTCACCTTAGGGAGCGCCTGTGTTGTTCGTAAAGAAGAAGGACGTGTCGTTGCGGATGTGCATCGACTATAGGATGTTGAATAAGGTTACCGGCAGGAATCAGTATCCTTTACCCAGGATTGAGGACCTGTTCAATCAGCTACAGATGGCGAGGGTTTTCTCGAAGATTGATCTACGCTCAGGTTATCACCAGTTGAGGATCCGGGAGGCAGACGCGGTACAGGCACTATGAGTTCTTGGTGATGCCGTTTGGACTGACGAATGCACCTGCAACATTCATGGACCTGATGAACAGAACGTTGAAGCCTTACCTCAATAGTTTTGTCATTGTGTTTGTGGACAACATCTTGGTTTATTCACTAAATAGAGAGCAATATCGGGAGCATCTGAGGATTGTGCTTGCCATCTTGAGAGATCAGTACTTTATGCTAAGTACACAAAGTGCGAGTTTTGACAGGATCAGGTCACATAGGCAGGCGCCGCCGAAGCGAGTGTTGTAGTAGGCTAACGCCGAAGCGAGCCAGGATTGGACTTCGCGCAGGGACAAAAAGAGGAATTAGACCGAGCCAAGCTTCATGTGGAAGTAGTATGATATGGGGCACATCGTGTCGAAGGACGAGATATCAGTGGACCCGACGAAGGTTGAGGCGGTGAAGTAGTGGAAGGCTCCGACGAGCGTGACCGAGATCAGGAGCTTTGAATGCTTTGCTAGTTACTATCATCATTTCATTCAGGATTTCTCTAGGCTTGCTTCACCATTGACGATGTGGACACAGAAGGGCGTCAAGTTTGTTTGGTCCTAGAAGTGTGAGGATAGTTTTCAAGAGCTGAAGAGACGTCTGGCGACGGTGCCGGTCCTGACCCTTCTGAGTGACAACGAAGGTTATGTGATTTACAACGACGCATCAGAGATCAGTTTGGGTTGTGTGCTGATGCAGGTCGGGAAAGTGGTGGAGTACGCTTTGAGGCAATTGGAGTTAGCAGCGGTGGTTTACGCATTGAAGACCTGGTGGCATTTCTTTACGGAGAGCAGTTCGAGGTCTTCACAGATCACCAAAGCCTGAAGTACTTGTTTTCGCAGAAGGAGTTGAATACGAGACAACACAGATGACCTGAGTTCATCAAGGACTATGACTACACCATTTCATACCACCTTAGGAAGGCGAACTCAGTTGCTGATGCCTTGAGCAGGAAGGTGGAGGTGACAGTAGCCGATCTGTGCATTCAGGAGTGGAGGCTACTTGAGTCGTTGTTAGAGTGGACTGATGAGAATTTTATTTATACCGCAAGTGCACGGCGTCAATGAAGACGTGGCAAATACGGGTCGAACACAAGGAGGGAGAGATTTGTTATTAGTGTGATTTCGATTGGGGGAAAGGAGGAGAGAAGAATAAATTGGGTTTTTGAGATTTTTGGTTTTTTATTATCTAAGGCAAGAAACAAGAACAAATAAAACTAAAACAAGAACAAAGAGCTGAATTCCGTCGGGTGGAGGTTTAGATATAGGGTTTAGATTAGAGAATTCAAGAACTTATAATAAATCATATTAGTTATAAAGCATTACATGATAAATGATTTAACATAAACTCAAGTAATCAAAATATACTAACACGAAATTAAAATAATAACTTTTATTCTTCTTCTCTTCACCCTAAATCCATCACCTCCACCCTTTGGAAAGAGTTAGAAACTCATAGATGGAGGGAAGAAGAAGGGGTCCTAGAGGAATTACAAAAGAAAACTAAAAACACAAAATAAAAGAAACAGAATTTTATTACTAGAAAAATGGAACAAAAATAAGAACTTCAACTAAGGACAAGGACCAAGGACAAAGGACCCTTTTAACATCGTTCTCGGGGCTATTTATAGTTGCTACAGGGACCTAAGTATAAAATTGGAAAGTACACGTGTCCAGACACGACTGGACAAAATTGGAGCACACGGATTGACTCTGGTGCGGCGGAAACGCCGCATGGTATGTGTGATTTGCGGTGGAATCGCCGCAAATCATGCTCTGATTAGGTCCAAATTTTGGTTGAATGTTTATGGTATGATTTGATCCTCCTTTGCGCGTCTGGATTGATTCTTTCCATTCTTTTGAGCTCCGGATTAATTCGTTCATATATTTGGAGATCCACATTGATTTTTCTTTAGATTTTCTCCAAGATAATATTTTGGTGCTTTAATTGCAATTAGGTCCTTGGCCTTTTGCAATTAAGTCCCCGACTACTTTTGTGCTTAAGTCCTTGTTCTTTTTGTAATTAGGTCTTGAATGCTTTTATGCTTGGATGCATTTTCATTTGAAACCCGATAAACTTGAACTTGGTCTTTATGATAGAAATGAGTCTTTTGCACGCGTTTATGCTCGGGATGTGGGTAATTTGCATTCAGGTCCCTGTATTCTGTAAATAAGACTAAACACATACCTTAGTAGCATTTATTGATATAAAAGTAATCTAAATGAAAGACATATGATGCAATGTATGCAATGCATCATGGACGCCTTTCACTGATGAGTCAGAAGGGGCAGTGATTGCTGGGCTGAGGGTAAAGCCGCATACAGTCTCGAGAGTTGTGCAAGCTCAGCATGCAGATGAGGAGTTAGCTAGCCTGTTGCAGTTAGCTGCTAAGGATGGATTAGACTTTAGCATGGGAGTAGATGGAGGTCTGAGGTTCAGGTGTCGTATTTGGATGCCAAAGGTGGACGAGCTGAGGGAAGAAATCATGGAGGAGGCACACCGAGCACGATATTCTATACACCCAGGGAGCACGAAGATGTATCGAGACCTGCAACAGAACGTTTTGTGGAAAGGGATGAAACACGACATAGCAAAATTTGTCACCAGATGCTTAGTCTTCCAGCAGTGAAGATTGAGCATCAACGACCAGCAGGGCCGATGCAGAGTATTGAGCTGCCAGAGTGGAAGTGGGAGCATGTGATGATGGATTTTGTCACCCGATTGCCGAAAATGAAGAGGTTTCATGATGCAATTTGGGTTATAGTCGATCGACTGACCAAGTCAGAGCACTTCTTAGCTATCAGGACCACATTGCCTGTAGAGGGTCTAGCTAAGTTGTATGTTGAAGAGATAGTCCGACCGCACGGTGTACCAGTAAGCATCATATCTGATCGAGATCCCATGTTCACATCCAGATTTTTGGGGAGCCTGCAACAGGCTTTGGGGATACGACTGAAGTTCAGTACAACATTTCACCCACAGACGAATGGTTAGTCTGAGAGGATGATCCAGACTTTTGAGAACATGCTGAGAGCTTGCACATTGGATTGGGCAGGACACTGGGATGATCACTTGCCACTGATAAAGTTTGCCTACAACAACAGCTACCACGCGAGTATTGGGATGGCACCGTACGAGGCTTTGTACGGGAGACCTTGCAGATCACCGGTCTGCTGGAGTGATGTAGGCGAGAGGCAAGTGGTGGGGCCAGAACTCGTGCAGATGTATGCAGAGAAGGTTGATGTGATCAGAGGGAGACTAGCCACAGCGTAGAGCAGGAAGAAGAGCTACGCTGATAAAGGCAGATGGGTGTTGAGTTTTGAGGTTGGTGACCATGTGTTTCTGAATATCTCTCCTACCAGGGGAGTAATGCGGTTTGGAAAGAAGGGGAAGGTCAGTCCAAGGTATGTTGGACCGTTCGAGATCCTAGATCGAGTTGGAGAGGTTGCCTACCAGATTGCTCTGCTGCAACAGTTTCAGGTCTCCACAACGTCTTCCACGTTTCTACTTAAACAAACAAGATTTGCAGCGGAAATAATAAGACAAGTAGAGACTAGAAATAATGCAAACCACACAATACATGGGGGATTTTACAAAGGTTTGGCCACTCGCCTACGTCCTCTCTTGCAAGCTCCGTTTGCACATCGAGCTCCGCGCACGTCTTTACAATCTTCAAGCTCGTGAACAACCCTCGTCGAGCTTGGCTCCTCTTCTCACAACCCGAGAAAGATCACTTCGGGCTTTCACCAAAGTCTTTACAAGTTGCCTCGGGCTTTCACCGAGACCACTGCTTCTTTGACAACAAGGTTGAGTGGATCACACACTTTCTAACTTTAGAACACATAGAGTATGATTGGAATTTGATCTAAAGTAGGAAAGTTTGGATTGGAGAGTAGGATTTGGGGAAACAAGGTTTGAGAGCTTTCTCCTAGATGAGTATGACAATTTGTAGTGTAAGAGTTGTTCAATTAAGTCATAGTAACATCTATTTATAAACTACTAAGGTGTTATAGCCGTTGTGATTAAAGTGGTAAGTGTTTGCGTAAGAGACACAAAATAGAAAAGCTCAGGACACTGTTCGGGACAAATTCAGTCAACCGAATAAGTCAAACCGGTCAACCATTTCCTGAAGTTTAAGAAAACATTCAAACAGTCAAGCAATTAGTTGAACCATCTTGGGCTATAACTCAAGTTCACTTAAGTGAACAGTCGAACAAAATCGTGAGTCGGTCGACCGTTCAGGGAGTTTTGGCCAGACAAAAGATAAGTGGTGGAACTCAAGGAATGGTCTTGTTCAACCAAAAATTAACAGACACTTTAGGCTTCAAGAGAAGTCTATGTTCGGTCGATCAGGATCTAGGGAACGGTTGACCAAAAACAACCAGTATGTTCTGGATGATCAAAAGTGTAATATCCTAAACCCTTATGTTTTGGGTTAAATGGTTTTTAGGTGGCTAATTGGAGGATTTGGATGGAGGGCTGGGAATGAGTTGGTGGAGATGAGGTGGAGGGTGGAGATGAGAAGAGAAGACTATAGGTTGGTGGGTTTCTCTCTCTCTCGTTTTCTCTCTCTCCCGCTCAAATTCTCTCTCTCTACTCTGATCTGCAACGCTCGGAGGCGCCGGAGAGGGTGGTTTCGGTGAGGAGAGGTGAAGCTCAGACGTTCTCTAGAGTTGGATAGATCGTGGCTCGATTGGTTTGTCGCTGGAGTTTGGATTCGTGAAGGAAAAGCTCGTTGTTGGATCTTTGAAGACTTCTTCAAGCCTTCAAGGTATGTCAACCTTGCCTTTGATACCCACTTATGCTTTCGTGAGTGTTGAAGTGGTCGATGGTAGGCCGGATGGCTCGTCGTACCTGTGCAGCAGTTTTCTGCACTATTACGGTCGACCGGTTGTAGTGAAATTTTGGTATTATCATTCGCACCGGTCGAACGATACCCATGGGTGGTCGACCGGTGGTGCATGTTGAGCGAGGAGATGACGCTAGTGTTGGGTTTCGGTCGAACAAGACCCCTTTGCCGTTCGGCCGAAACACTGTTTTAAATCGGTTGGGGGTGTAGACCACAAAATGGTAGACCGCCTTAAGACTTCGTTCGATCGATGACTTAAAATAACTTAAAGTTTGTCCGACCATTTGATGGTTCGATCGACCGCTGTACTTTGTTATGAATTGGATTTTACTGCCCGTTTTCGGTCGACCGTCGATCTCGTGTTGTTCGACCGTTTGTACTTTTTATGCGGCAATGGGTTTTGCTGGTGGGTTACGGTCGAACGGGTCCCCTTTTCCGTTTGACCGGTTGGCAGTTTTTTCGGTTGGGCCAGTCCTCTGGAGAGGGATTCGGTCGACTGGTTTGGTGTTTTTGTTTGACCATTTTGGTGCAGTTTTGTGTTTGTCTGGTGTTGTGGGACCAGCTCAAGGGCAACAGGTCGCCGACCTTTTTGGGGCAACAATACAGACATTGCCGGCCAAAGAGTGGTTTGTTGGTGTGGTGGTGCCAGCTCAAAGGCAACGGGTCCTCGGCCCTGGAGGGGCAACAATACAGACATTGCCAGCCTGGGAGTGGTTCATCGGATCACCTTTGAAGGCAATAGGTCCCCGGCCCTGGAGGGGCAACGATGTGGATATTGCTGGCCTGAGAGTGGTTCATCGGATCAACTTTGAAGGCAACGGGTCCCCGGCCCTAGAGAGGCAACAGTACGGACATTGCCAGCCTGATAGTGATCCAGCGTTGTGTTGTAGACGAGGATGCTTCCGGTTGTGGTGCCTGAGGTACGTGTGAGGGTTGGGTTAGAGGACCCATGAGACCCGTTATTGTTTTGTGTCTACTGTAGGAGGGTGAGAGTTCCCGGAGGCCCAGTGAGATGTTGATGACTGTTTACTGCATTTCATATCATACATGCTTATAGATGTCTAGTTCATTTATTGTGATAGGAGTTTGGCATACGTGGTTTCCTTGTGGGAAATTCAGGCATTGTCATGTTTTATTTTAGGTCGTGAATGGCGCTAAAAGGTGGTGACAGAGGAGGAGCACGTTCGGAGTCAGATCCAGCTTTTCCTATTTTTGAGGTCTTAGTGATTACATGTACATTTCCCTTTAGCTTTTGTTGTAATCACACTCTTGAAACTCTCTGATATATATATATATATATATATATATATATATATATATTTATATTGTATATATGTTGGTGCACCAGTTGCCTATTTTTTCAGTAATATCCTCGTGTTGTGTTAAATTGAAAATTTCCAATTCTTCCGCTGTTGAGGATGTTACAAATTGGTATCAGAGCAGTCTGTTCCGACGCACTTGTCCAAAGAAGCCACCTTAGATGTCTCTAGATAGATTGCATTGTAGAGCATGCATGCATAATCATCTGTTTTCTGTTCTGATATCTAGTGTGTAGATGCCTCTGAGGCGCGTGAGACCTCCCCCACGTGGCCCGAGTACCAGTGAGGAGACTAGAACCACAGATTAGGCTGAGGTGCGACAGATGCTCTATGACACTGTGCAGAGGTTGGGTGTTCTTTTAGAGTGTCAGTCTGGCAGAGAGGAGACAGCAGGGGTGGGAGCACTACCATTTTATGCGCCAACACCCGCCTGCATTTGATGGCAGAGGAGACTCTGAAGCTCTCGAGGACTAGGTTTGTAATATCCAGGAAATCTTCCAGGCGATTGGGAGTCCGCCGGAGAGGATGGGGGGTTTGGCCACGTATATGTTGGGCGGTGAGGTGTCCAACTAGTGGAGGACCATGACTGTAGTGGTGTTTCCAGGCCAGAATGATGTTAGCTGGGATGAGTTCCTTGGGGAATTCAATGAGCAGTACTTCCCAGAGACTGTGTGGGACGGGAAGAGAGAGGAGTTCATGAGTCTCGAGCAGGGGGAGATGTCACTGACGGCCTACGTCCGGAAGTTCAATGCTTTGGAGCGTTATTGTCCGGAGATCTGTGTGACATCGGTTCAAAGAGCGAGGAAGTTTATTCGGGGGCTTCGGAAGCAGCTCCGTACCCACGTGACCTACAACATGCCTCAGACCCTAGCGGATGCTGTGAAGTTTGCGACTCTCATAGACCAGGACTATTAGGAGAACTATGTAGAGTCCAGGAGGCCACAGGGGAAGATCAGTGGACGTCTGGGAGTTCCACTAGCAGGAAATCCGGGCAAGAGGCCCTGGATAGAGGGGACCAGTGCACGACAGCCTGAGCCGTGCAGTAAGTGTGGCAAGGTCCACACATGGCGAGAGTGTGGGGCCCGTCCTGGAGTTTGTTGCAATTGTGGTCAACTGGGTCATTATGCCAGAGATTGTAAGAGTGGACAAGGCGAGTCTAGTGGCCAATTGGCGGTCCAGATCTTCCCGGATCCGCTAAGATTTCAGGAGCACGCGTATTAGTGGCGTTTTAGTCTATTTTTGGTATTGGTTTAGTCCCACATCAGAGGATTGTCCCGGATTACCTTTTCTATGGCTATAAATAGAACTCTTCACCTTCTATTGTAAACTACCCATTGCTTGGTGGCATTCTCTCAACTAAGGAGTAAGCCTTGAAGCAAAACTCAAGGTGGAGAACAATGCTACCTTCAATGTGAGTCATTGTTGATAAAATAATTGCTCTAGGTTCTTTTAATCTTGTCTTTTAATTTGTGCATGCTTGTTTAGTCTTTCCTTTCCTTTTAAGCTTCTTTAATGCTCCTTTCTTGCTTAGTTAAAGTTCCTTTCGGTATGATGTTTCATTTTGTTAATGTAGGTAGTGTAATGATTAGTGAGTAGTTCCATCCCCTTTGGGGGTGGAGTAGATGTATGTACATGTTATGTAGGTGGTATGAATGCTAGATATTATTGTTTGTGAGAGATATTAGTATGCTTGCTTGAATTAATAAGAACTTTACTTGATGGTTTATGCCATAGTTAGGTACACTCCATGCTCGTTATGTTGTTAATAACAAACTTGTCATACTCATATTAATCACATAGGTTAGTACTTTAAATGATAGGTCTTGCCATGAGGTACTTCTTATGCATTAACAAACACTAACCACACTTGAGCTTATTGTATGCATTCACCACATTTATTTCATGTGCACACACACACTCCACCCTTTAGGGGCTTTAGATTCCTGATTTCCAGCTTATATTTCTTCTTAATAGTTGCTTAGCTTAGCTTAGTTAGTTCTTTTCATGTTTTCAATTGCTTGCTTCTAGTTCATTAGTTTAGTGTAGTTAGTTTAGTGTAATCAATCTCTTCTTCTCTCTCTTGCCTTCGCACAAACCAAAAGTCGACACACCTCCCTGTGGATCAACCCGTATTTGCCACCGCTTCAACGCGGTCGTGCACTTGCGGTTTAATGAAAACATATCAATCAAGGTTTTGGCGCCGTTGTCGGGGAGGTGCTCTATCCAGACTTTGGTTTGGACGATTCGAGTGGTTTTAATTTTTTGTTTTTAGTTTTTGTTTGTTTCAGGGGACCTTTGGATCGAGGGGAGGCTACTGGACAAGTTGGAGCACAAAAGCTTCAACAGGGACCGCCAATCAGCGGTCTGGGACCGCCAATCAGCGGTCTGGGACCGCCAATTGGTGGCCTGGTGAACTTTTCTTGCTCTCAGTTTTCTTCTGGTAGTTGGTTCTTTCATTTTAGTTATCTGGGAGTACTATTTTGCATGCTATGACTTCTAGTTTGCTCCCAGAACATTAAACCAATCCCCATTAATCAACTTGGCCTTAAAATCCAAAGCAAAAGAATAGACATTCTTACTTGTTTAGGTCACGCATCATGTACTTGACTTAGGCACGTAGTTGTCTTTTCTTTTAGCTTTATTTTTAGTTGTTGAGCGCTGGCGTGAGGTACGCATTTCCTACACTCATTCATGCATCTTGTATGCCCATGCATTAGTTAGTAGGAATTGCATCAGGACAAGAGTGAGTTGAGCGTTTTATTGGAGCGTTGATTGCTAGATTTAGGATCAAAACGCTACTAAGGAGGGGTTGTCCCGTAAAAGATAAGGTGGGGGATTTCATCACCCTTTCCTTCGCCCAAAAAATCACTCTTAATCAAGCCTTAACTAAAAGCAAGTAGACATTGGCCCTAGGATTTCGGACGCACTAGGAGAGTAATCTAGTTGAGACTGTCATGGCCTGATCGGCGTTGCCTACCTTGTCGATAGTAGGGGTACTGGATCTACGGATCTGGTATCACTTGCTGGGCATTGTGGTCTTCGTTATAGGGAGGTGAGGCGGGTCGAGGCTAGTGACCTCGAAGTTAGGCGTCGTCTAGCCTAAGGACCCATTAGCTTACAATGTTTGAGCCGTGCTTGCAAGTTAGGCTTCTACCTGATCCCATTACCCACGCTAGATTTAGGGATTCTTCCCTTCTCCTCTGAGTCATCTTCTTCTCACCTTCTTCTACGTTATAGTCTCCTCCCCTTTACACTCTCTGTTAGCGTTTTAGGGTCGAGTCGAGCACTTTTTGCGATCTTAGCCTCGTGGTGGTGAGAGTGGTCGACTCGAGAGTTGTTTGTTGAGATGGATGGTTACATGGGCGACCATCCATATCATTGTTGGGACCAGGACAATTCTTCCTGGTATTCCGAACCCATGCAACCTGGGGTGGCTCAGACGAACACCCTGTATGGTTGGGATAATCTTCATTGTGTGACTGAGCAATCTTCATGTAGGGGTGATATGAGAGAGGCACCGACTGCTAGATCTCCATCTAGTTACGTCGGATCATATGTTGGTCATCAAACTGAGACATTGCAAGAAACTTTGGCCTCTTTCATGCGTGCGGTAGACGACATGAGTACACCGGTGGCTCCAGTAGCCGTACCGTGCGACTGTTGTGGGTCGAGTGGTCATGTTATCGGGGACTGTCCTTATGTTCCCACAGAGCCTGAGTATGAGCATACATTTTCCCAAAATGCTCAATATAACCATTACGCATCTGCGTACAACCTGAGAGGGATGGATTCATGGGGTTACAATTCATATCCAAATTCTTATACTTCATTTTCACCCCAGTATCCTCCTCCCGAATACCCAGAATTCTACCAACACCCCACTTCAAATCATTGGACTCATTCTCAGCCTATCAACACCCAACCCCAAAATTTCCCAAGCTCTGACTTGGACCTCATAGTTGACCGCATACCTGATTCCTTGAAACAAACTTTCCTTACGTTCATGGAAACCACTCAACAGTCCATACAAAATATGGCACTACAAGTGAGTCAAATGTCGCAGCAATTACGTGAACGTGAGGAGAGTAACTTTTCTTGTCAACATGAGGATTCATCTTTTGATATCGAACCACCACCACATCCCCAAATTCAAAGCACAATCTTTCAAAGTCAAACTCCTAGTCAGTCTAAGGGACTTGTGGTTTCAATTCACGATCACTTGGTGGAGGATTCGATTCCAATTGAGAAAAACATGGACCAATTTCATTATGAGTGGGCATGGGATTGTGCCTTATCTTTTTGTCCTGTGGCCCTTGAGCCACATGATCTTCATGTTGTGCCTCTTCAGGATTCACCTCTAGTGGAGCAAGAGCTCCCTAGTACCCTCAATTTCAAACAACCTGATGAGAGTTTGCCTCTCACTATTGTTCGTGATCATCTTGGAAATGATGGAACATCAAACAACTACATTGCTCATGAGGGTATTAGGAGTTCCTTGGAGGATACCTTGGGTATGAGACCCACTTTTTGTTCGCCTGGTGTGTCGGACATGCCTAACAAGGTTCTTGACTTCGTTCCGACGCACCAGCCTGTTGGTTGGAGAGTTTGGATTGACGATCATAACTTCAGCACCGTAACAGGAGAAACTCTTCTTCCGTTGCCCCATATTTCCCAAACTCTTGAGAGGTTCAAGCTCTTTCAGTTTGATCCTTTGAATGAGACGCGTTTGCGTCCAATTCATGAACCTCTCATTTCATCTTGTGCTCTTTCTGAAAAGGGCCCACACATGAGTATTTTGGCCCCGCGTGGTGTCATGTTCCCTTTCCAAGTGCATTGACCCTCTCTTGAGGTTCCCACTTGATGTCTTTTGACAAATGAAGATGGGAACTTATGTTTGTACATAGTTATTTAAAAAAAATGAAGTACAATAAATAAAAGACTCCTTCAGTGAGCATCGATTGTTGTGGGCTCCAACCTTTGTGTATTTGTGCCCCATTTCATTCACGTATTTGTATCCATTCTTTGGCATCTGATGCATTGCATACATTGCATCATATGTCTTTCATTTAGATTACTTTTATATCAATAAATGCTACTAAGGTATGTGTTTAGTCGTATTTACAGAATACAGGGACCTGGATGCAAATTACCCACATTCCGAGCATAAACGCGTGCAAAAGATTCATTTCTATCATAAAGACCGAGTTCAAGTTTATCGGGTTTCAAATAGAAATGCATCCAAGCATAAAAGCATTCAAGGAGCTAATTACAAAAAGGTCAAGGACTTAATTGCAAAATGCCAAGGACCTAATTGCAAAATAAAAGGACCAAGTTATTGTGTGGAGAAAGTCAAAAGAAAAAATCAAATATAAATCTCCAACAATGGAAGGAATTAATCCGGAGCTCAAAAGAATGGAAACAAATCATCCAGACGCGCAAATAAAGATCAAATCATGCCATAAACGCACCGCAGAAATTCGGACCCGATCCCATCAACCTGGGCGGCGAATTAGCCGCACCTCCCATGCATTGTGCGGCGATTTCACCGCACCAGAGGTGATCTGTGTGCCCGATTTTCGTCCAGTGTCGGGTCGACGCGTGTACTATCCTTTTATGTATTGGTATCCCCTGTATCGGCTATAAATAGCCCTGTAGGACGAATGTAACACATCTTTGAACCTTTGGTCTTGGATCATTAGTAATAAAATTCTGTTTTATTTTGTTTTGTTTTAATTTTCTTTTCTTAATGTCTCTAGGATCCCTTCTTCTTCCTCCCTCCATGAGTTTCTAACTCTTTCCAAAGGGTGGAGGTGATGGAATTAGGGGTAGAGAAGATGAATGCATGTTATTGTTTTAAGTTCGTGATTAGTATATTTTGATTACTTGAGTTTATGTTAAATCATTTATCTTGTAATGCTTCATAACTAACATGATTTATTTCAAGTTTCTCCATTCTCCAATCTAAACCTAAGTCTAGACCTCCACCCGACGGAATTCTCCATCTTTATTCTTGTTTTTAGTTTTAATTGTTCTTGTTTCTTGCTTTAGATAATTAAATCAAAAACCCCAAAAACCCAAATTAATTCTTCTCTCCTTTTTCCCCTAAATCGAAATCACACTAACAACGAAATCTCTCCCTCCTTGTGTTCGACCCGTACTTGCCACGTCTTCATAGACGCCGTGCACTTGCGGTATAAATAAAATTCTCAACAAGTTTTTGGCGCCGTTGCCTGGGAGGCGACGCAGATTTTGTTTATTTTTGTGTTTTCGATTTTATTCTGTTTATCTTGTGCGCGATATAAATATTTGGATTTGTATTTCAGGAGACAACAGAGTGCACGGCGAAATCTGGGCACCTTCTGAGCTTAACGAGCGGCGGAATCGCCGCACATCAAGAGGAACCTGCGGCGGAATCGCCGCACAATTGAAGCATCTGGGCTTCAAATTTTTCTGGGGTTAGCACCATCTCTGGGTGGACGCGTGGAGCTACTGAAATTTCGAGAGCGGGCGGCGAACCCGACTGAGCATTGCGTAGGTAACATTTGTTGCCTTTTTCCTCGTAATTTCTAGTTTCGGAAAATTTCCTTTTCATAGAACTGCATGTGTTAGGGCAAAAATTCCATAATTTGCAATAATTCAACTCTGACCTAAAATTGGCAAAATTAGAAAGGCCTTAGTGCATGCATCATCTAGTGTTTTGTATGCATTATTCTTGCTAAATTCTTGCAAATCAATTTCTGTTGAAGAGTGCTGGAGTCAAGGTACGTATCGTGGTTTTTATCGATTGCATTTAGGCATATAATTCGTCTTGCATACAACCTTGCAATTGCCCTCCTCTAAAGACCATTGTTTGACTATCTTTGCTAGATCTAAGTTAAACTATCTTAAGGGCAACTCCGTAGGCAAAGATACGGTGGGGATTTCATCACCCTTCCGTGGCCCACAAATCACAATCCTAAAGTGTCACCCAAGCCTTAAATTAAAATCAATTAGACATTGACCCCTAAGGACTCAGACTCATTTAAGGAGAAGAATTGTTTTGACTTGCTATGACCTGAAGCCGATCGAATTCAATTTGGTGTCTAGGAAGTGTTTTTGTGTTGACGAAAGTCTTCCAAGCGAAGTGGTTGTCTAATTGGCACCGACTCTGTCGGAAGCGCCCCCACTAGCTATACACTAACTGGCCAACTTGGTTTGATTGGTGAGGGAGGTGAATCAAGCAAATCAATTCGACTCAACCAGTTAGGAGTCGTCTAGATCTAAGTGACACTAGGTCTAGGATTGTTTTGACCATGCTTGTTCAGGAAATTTCTGACCAACCCTAATTTTTATCCTTTAGAGTTAAGTTTCCCTTCTCGTCTGAGTCTTCTTTCCCTTCTCATCCTTACCTTTCTATTGTTTGTTTCCTTTAAAAAAAACAAAAAAAAAGAAAAAAAAAGAAAAAAAAATTTAAAATTCAAAAATTCAAAAAAAAAGAGAGTAATTGATTCTTGGAATTGAATTTGAAATTTAAATTTCGAATTCAAATTCAAAAATTAATTCAAACCGGTGCACTCAGATTTGGGTACGGGATTTAAGCAATCGACTCTCACGAGTTCATCTGGATTCCAGTCTAGAGCTTAACCCCAACCCATCTGTTGCACCACCTCACCCGGATCTAATGGGTGAGAACGTAGTGGACCCGCCTGTTGCGCAACCTATAACTTTGAGGGATCGGTGCTACCCAACGATGGCTGCTCAGCCATCGTGCATCGTCATGCCCACCATACCGGGTCGCGACTTCGAACTTAAGGCACAATACATGAGTATGCTGCCTAAGTTCACCTCTAGGGAAGACCCATATCTCTTCCTTAGAGAATTTGAAGAAATCTGCTCTCTTATGCAATACCAGCATATCCCTGAAGAGGCAGTGCGTCTGAAATTCGTGCCTCTAGCACTGAAGGACGACGCTAAGAAATGGCTATATAGTCTAGCCGAAAGATCTATTAGAAGTTGGGCCGAATTTGTTCAAGTTTTCCTATAAAAATATTTCCCCAACCATAAGACTATGAAGATTAGGAATGAAATTGTTGCATTCGTTCAGTCTGAGAGCGAGCCGTTCTATTCCTATCTTGAGAGATTTAAGAGTGTCTTGACCCAATGCCCTCATCACGGAATTCCGAAGTGGCAATTATGCCAAATTATTTATGAGGGATTGACACCCACATCTAGGGTTATGCTAGAATCTGTGAGCCAAGGGAACTTTATGTCCAAAAATGAAAATGATGCCTGGACTTTTCTTGAGGATTTAGCTGAAAATAGTATGCAATGGGACAATGCTAGAACACCCATCAACCCGAGTATTGGATCTAGAATAGCGAGTCAACCCCGACCAGGTGTCTTAGCTATAGACTCCAACATAGCGGCTGAGGCAAAACTAGCTACCCTAATGCGTAGAATGGAAAGTCTAGAGCTACAAAATCAACCCCGAATGAATCAACCCTTGTCTATCCCCTGCTCTAGATGTGGTCAGACTGGTCATTTAATGGAGGACTGTGTGAACCTGGAACATGTTAATGCCACATTTAACAATTCTAGAAATGATCCTTACGCATCAACCTATAACCCAGGTTGGCGTAATCATCCCAATTTTTCGTGGACCCAACAAGGACAACCTCCTAGACAACAACCAACCCCATATAACCAAAATAATACATCATCTGGGGGTAATAATGGAAATCATGAGGTTAGGTTGACAAAATTAGAAAATTTAATGACAACTTTTATACAAACAACCAACCAATCATTCCAAAGGCTAGAGACACAGGTCAGCCAATTAGCACAGATAATAGGTGAAAGAGAAAAGGGCCAATTTCCAAGTCAACCTGAGGTAAACCCAAGAACTAATAATCAATATCAATCTTATCAACCACCCTCAGGAAATAACAACCCCAGACCGGTTCAAATGGTTAACGAGGAAGGACCGTTCCAACAAATCAATGCAGTAGTGTCATTACGGTCCGGACGACAAGTTGATAACAATGTGGTAAACCCTAGAATGTCTAATCAATCTAGCCATCAAGCAACCACATATGACCTGACCATTGAACCTGACGTCCAAATTGAAAAGCCCAACCCACCTACACAACCTGAACCTGAGCGAGTCTATGTTCCTAAAGCCCCATTTCCCAATAGACTCAAGAAGAGCTCAAGTGCACAAATGGAGAAAATCTTAGAAGTATTTAAGCAAGTTAAGGTGAATATTCCACTCTTAGATATGATTCAACAAATACCTGCTTATGCTAAATTCTTGAAAGATTTGTGCACTAAAAAGAGAAAAACGAATGTACCAAAGAAGGCATTCTTAACTGCAAACATATGCTCTATTCTTTCCAATACATCTCCTATAAAATATAAGGACCCTGGGTGTCCCACAATTTCATGTTCAATAGGAGATACTTTTATCAATAAAGCCCTTCTAGACCTAGGTGCAAGCGTTAACTTACTCCCATTTTCTGTCTACGAGCAACTCAACCTTGGTCCACTGAAACCCTCTAAGACAACCCTCCAATTCGCTGATTGTTCTGTTAAGAAACCGAGAGGTATAGTAGAGGACGTTTTGATTAAGGTTGGTGACTTCATTTATCCAGTGGATTTTGTCGTACTTGATACTGAACCTGTTGTAAATCCTAATCGACAAATCCCTGTAATTCTAGGTAGACCCTTTTTAGCCACTTCGGAAGCATTAATAAACTGTCGAAATGGGCTCATGCAATTATCTTTCGGGAACTTAAAAGCAGAATTTAATATCTTCCATATTGATAATGAGCCAGAAATAATATGCAACCCAAGTGATGTTGTGATGAGAGCACGTATTTATCAGAATTCTGAATCAAATAAATCATCACATAAGCAAAAAGGAAGTAAGAAAAAAGGGAGTAATTCATTTACCCAACCACCATCACTCGAGCAAACAAGCGAACCAATTCAAGTGAGAAGAGTGGAATCTTTTCCTCAAGTCAACATGGGGAACAATTCAACTGGATACATGCACCAACATGGTGTCATTCAATCCAGTTCTGATTATGGTTGACTTTGAGCAAACTCAACCCCTCTACCGCAAGCCGACTCAGGTAATAAGTGCATTTATTTTATCTATGCATACATTGAGGACAATGCATGATTTAGGTGTGGGGGGGGGGGGTGTTTATCTATGTATATATCTATTTGTTTGTTTTCTTCTTTCAAAATAATAATAATAATAATAATAATAATGTTCCATGACATAGCTTAAGATTGAACTACCAAAATCTGTGTACAAATTGCATTAAATTTTTGTTCCTTATTATATAGTTCTGCTTGTAGAAATCATGACATAAATCTAAGTTCCAAAGAAATAACCCATTGCCCTTTAAGACATGTATGCACTTAAATTGGATGAATCAAATCTTTGAAGTGGTTGATAAAAAGCAGAGGTTGAGGAAAATATACCGGGAAGTGTGGACTTCTAATAGCAATTAAGCCTTGAGGAAAATAAAAGTAAAATAAAATAAAAATAAAGTGAGGAAAACACATTTTGCAAAATGATTACAAAAGCCCAAGCCTTCGAGTCACTGGTCCGTAGGGGTATCTTGAAACCCGATAACTTGAGTCTGCCAGCTCGGGATTATCGACCAAACTCGCTACACGAATGCAAAAAGGGTATACGTGTCAAAAAGAAAAGCAAATGTGTTGAATCACGGAAAAAGGATAAAAATAAATAAATACTTTAAGATACTCAAGGCCCAAAGCTAAAGGAATGATCCATGCCATGGTCGATCCAAATGATACTTCACCACCAGAGGAGGCGTGCAAAATAATTCAAGTGATAAACATGTGTAGAAGGGTTAGTGGTGTGAATGTTGGAGGAACAAAGACCAAGTCATATTTTTAATGAGTTAGATTTATATAATGAGCATGCAAGAATTCTAGGTGAGATGTATAAGGTTAAGGTGGAGATATTAAGAGCTATTAATGGAATGTTGATTTAAGACTTTGTGGGTGTGTCAACTGAAAACCCTCACGAGACAAAACTCGTCCTCTAAGGAAACTTGGAGGTTTAACGGCTTGTTGCACATGCTAAGTGCAACCGTGATTCCTACGAAAGTGAGTTAGGATTTCCCTGTTTTCATTTTCTTATATTTTGCTTTGCTAGGGACTAGCAAAATCTAGGTGTGGGGGTATTTGATGCATTGCATACATTGCATCATATGTCTTTCATTTAGATTACTTTTATATCAATAAATGCTACTAAGGTATGTGTTTAGTCGTATTTACAGAATACAGGGACCTGGATGCAAATTACCCACATTCCGAGCATAAACGCGTGCAAAAGATTCATTTCTATCATAAAGACCGAGTTCAAGTTTATCGGGTTTCAAATAGAAATGCATCCAAGCATAAAAGCATTCAAGGAGCTGATTACAAAAAGGTCAAGGACTTAATTGCAAAATGCCAAGGACCTAATTGCAAAATAAAAGGACAAAGTTATTGTGTGGAGAAAGTCAAAAGAAAAAATCAAATATAAATCTCCAACAATGGAAGGAATTAATCCAGAGCTCAAAAGAATGGAAACAAATCATCCAGACGCGCAAATAAAGATCAAATCATGCCATAAACGCACCGTAGAAATCCGGACCCGATCCCATCCACCTGGGCGGCGAATTAGCCGCACCTCCCATGCATTGTGCGGCGATTTCGCCGCACCAGAGGTGATCTGTGTGCCCGATTTTCGTCCAGTGTCGGGTCGACGCGTGTACTATCCTTTTATGTATTGGTATCCCCTGTATCGGCTATAAATAGCCCTGTAGGACGAATGTAACACATCTTTGAACCTTTGGTCTTGGATCATTAGTAATAAAATTCTGTTTTATTTTGTTTTGTTTTAATTTTCTTTTCTTAATGTCTCTAGGATCCCTTCTTCTTCCTCCCTCCATGAGTTTCTAACTCTTTCCAAAGGGTGGAGGTGATGGAATTAGGGGTAGAGAAGATGAATGCATGTTATTGTTTTAAGTTCGTGATTAGTATATTTTGATTACTTGAGTTTATGTTAAATCATTTATCTTGTAATGCTTCATAACTAACATGATTTATTTCAAGTTTCTCCATTCTCCAATCTAAACCTAAGTCTAGACCTCCACCCGACGGAATTCTCCATCTTTATTCTTGTTTTTAGTTTTAATTGTTCTTGTTTCTTGCTTTAGATAATTAAATCAAAAACCCCAAAAACCCAAATTAATTCTTCTCTCCTTTTTCCCCTAAATCGAAATCACACTAACAACGAAATCTCTCCCTCCTTGTGTTCGACCTGTACTTGCCACGTCTTCATAGACGCCGTGCACTTGCGGTATAAATAAAATTCTCAACAGCATCTTACAGGTTTTGAGGGAATTTGGGTTTTGTCCATCAACATAACCTTGAACTTCCCTTTGTACTTCACCTTGGTGAGATCTATTCTTTTTCATGCATAAATCCATGTAGTATCTTGCTCGCATTCATTGAGGACAATGCATGAAGTAGGTGTGGGGGGTGATTTTACGTGTGTACATAGTCGAGTCTTTTCCTTTGCCTTTTATTTTCTTTTGTGTGCATTGTTAGGGTCATGTTAGTGTGCTGCATTTAATATCGATATATCTGCTTGCCATGATCCTTGGGTGACTTGTCTTCTTTTGCTTGCCTAGTGCTTCAAAAAAATTCACATTTCTTTCAAAATCTTCATGTGTTTGCGAAAGAAAATGTTTTGTGGGTTTTGTGTGTGTTTAGCATGTGCAAAACCGTTGAGAGGCAAAGTAAAAAGAAAACTCCCAAAATTGTCTTGAACTTGACGCATTAGGATATATAGTACAGTGTCTTTAGGATTTATCGAGTCGTTAGGATGCACCCCAATTTTCCCTTGGGGGTGAGTAATCGTAGGGTTTCAGTGCTCAAACATTTAAAGAAGTCCACCCTGAACCTAGTGAGTCAATAATTCGTGTCTGTTAATTTAAGGAAGCTTGTTGTAGTCAAGGACCCATTAAATCTTGTTGTGAGACATTAAGTGTAGGGGTTTTGGTTCATGTGTAGATAAGATATAAGTGAGTAGGTGTTGTCTCTTCTCGCACGGCTCCTATCACTCGGGAAAGTAGGTCTGAGGGGACTTTGTGCCTGGTGCTAAAAGTCATCAGACTTGGGATGCGCTGACCGAACTCTCATTACACGGGTGGTAGGGATTGCCCTAAGTGGAGATTTGGGGAAAGGTGTACGTGATAGTGTAAGTCCTCATGGGCAATGATGCACGAAACCTGGCCCTGGGAGAATGAAACTCCAACTAATAAAAAGAAAAGAAGAAAAAAATGAGAAAAAATGGTAATGCAAATAAGAACCTTAATGGACCTTACACTTTGTATCACTTGAGGATGTTGAGGTTGTCCATGTCTTTCACTTAATTCCTTATTTAACTTGCACGAATGGTTCATTAGGCTAGGCGTGGACAGATTACCTATATAGAGTCGGCCCGTAGGATTATCGCGTCCAATGATCGACAAAATATGTCCAACGAGTCGAGTGTCTAGATTGAATAATGCATCTTGTTCGGATTTTGTGGGTATATCCGCTGAAAACTCTTAGGAGACAACACTCCTCCTCCTTGGCAACAAAGATGTTTAATGGCTTGTTGCACGTGCTAAGTGCAACCGTGATTCCTACGAAAGTGAGTTAGGATTTCTTGTTTTTCATTTGTTTTTCTCTTTCTTTGTTTTGCTCGGGACTAGCAAAAGCTTAGGTGTGGGGGTATTTGATTGACATCATTTCATGCTTATATTTGTATCTTATATCCATTATCTTACACCTAAGCAATGCTACGTGACGAGTTTTATGTTTGAATTTCAGAAATAAATATGTTTGAAGAGATGAAGCATAAAATGACCCAAAAGCAGGAAAAAAGACTGAATTGTGAGACCTGAGGACTAAGATACAAATAAGAAGGACCTGAACGTAAGACCGAAGGACGAAAGAGAAAAACAGAAAACTCCACACCATCATGGGGAGTATTTTGGAAATTTTATTCGGGTCGGAGCTCCAACAAGCGAAGTAGATGTATCCAAGACCAACAAATACATCAAGACAGGCCCAAAACAAAACTGAGCCAGATCCGGATCCTGTAGACCGCCAATTGGCGTTCTGGATAGTCTCGGATCCGCTAAGATTTCAGGAGCACGCGTATTAGTGGCTGTTTAGTCTATTTTTGGTATTGGTTTAGTCCCAAATCGGGGGATTGCCCCGGATTACCTTTTTCTATGGCTATAAATAGAACTATTCACCTTCTATTGTAAACTACCCATTGCTTGGTGGCATTCTCTCTACTAAGGAGTAACCCTTGAAGCAAAACTCAAGGTGGAGAAGAATGCTACCTTCAATGTGAGTCATTGTTAATAAAATAATTGCTCTAGGTTCTTTTAATCTTGTCTTTTAATTTGTGCATGCTTGTTTAGTCTTTCCTTTCCTTTTAAGCTTCTTTAATGCTCCTTTCTTGCTTAGTTAAATTTCCTCTAAGTATAATGTTTCATTTTGTTAATGTAGGTAGTGTAATGATTAGTTAGTAGTTTCATCCCCTTTGGGGGTGGAGTAGATGTATGTACATGTTATGTAGGTGGTATGAATGCTAGATATCATTGTTTGTGAGAGATATTAATATGCTTGCTTGAATTAATAAAAACTTTACTTGATGGTTTCTGCCATAGTTAGGTACAATCCATGCTCGTTATGTTCTTAATAACAACCTTGCATTGCTCATATTAATCACCTAGGTTAGTGTTGTAAATGATAGGTCTTGCCATGAGGTACTTCTTATGCATTAACAAACACTAACCACACTTGATCTTATTGTATGCATTCACCACACTTATTTCATGACACACACTCCACCCTTTAGGGGTCTTAGATTCCTGATTTCCAGCTTATCTTTCTTCTTAATAGTTGCTTAGCTTAGCTTAGTTAGTTCATTTCATGTTTTCAATTCCTTCTTCTAGTTCATTAGTTTAGTGTAGTTAGTTTAGTGTAATCAATCTCTTCTTCTCTCTCTTTACCACTCGCCTTCGCACAAACCAAAAGTCGACACACCTCCTTGTGGATCGAGCCGTATTTGCCACCGCTTCAACGCGGCCGTGCACTTGCGGTTTAATTAAAACATATCAATCAGTTCATTTCGGCGAAATTTGTGAGTGTGCTGGGCCGTACCCCTGCGATGTTGACTGTCACGTCCGAAGTCAGCACACCCTTGGGTCTGGTAGGCATTGTGGGGAGCTTCCTCCCCGATGCTACGATTGTTTCGGAAGATCAGGAGTTTCCGGCTTACCTGATCTTGTTGCCAATGGAGGACTTCGACATCATACTGGGGATGGATTGGCTATCCCAGTACGATGTGCGAGTCTTGTGCCGAGAGAAGAAGATTTTGATCCCGAGGAAGGGTCTACCTGATGTGCTGATCAAGGGGACGAAGGACAGAGGAGGCAGAGTAGTCGTATTAGCAGTGAACGCACAGAAGTTGTTACAGCAGGGTTGCAGAGCTTTCATGGCCGCGCTAGTAGTTCCAGATCCAGAGGCGAGGAGATTGGAGGACATTGAGATAGTCCAGGATTTTCCAGAGGTATTTTCCGACGATGTCTCCGGGTTGCCACCTCAGAGAGAGATTGAGTTCGGTATTGATTTGGTAGTTGGGACTATGCCGCAGTCGAAGGTGCCCTACAGGATGACACCTGCTGAGCTAGCAGAGCAGAAGAAGTAGTTGTAGGATCTGATGGATACTGGGTTTATCCGACCTAGTGACTCGTTTGGGGAGCGCCGGTACTATTCGTGAAGAAGAAGGATGGATCGCTGCGGATGTGTATTGACTACAGGATGCTGAACAAGGTTACCGTTAGGAATCAGTATCCCTTGTCCACGATCAAGGTCCTATTTGACCAGTTGCAGTCAACAAAGGTGTTCTCAAAGATTGATCTGTGATCCAGTTACCATCAGTTGAGGATCAAAGAGGCAGATGTGCAGAAGACAGCTATCAGGACGAGGTACGGGCATTACGAGTTTTTGATGATGCCGTTCGGGTTGACGAACACACCTGCAGCTTTTATGGATTTGATGAACAAGGCGTTCAGTCAGTACCTCGGCCGGTTTGTGATTGTCTTCGTGGATGACAATTTGGTCTACTCGCCAGATATGGAGCAGCATCGGGAGCACTTGAGAGTTGTACTTGGTATTTTAAGAGATCATCAGTTGTATGCCATGTTTTCGAAGTGCGAGTTCTGGTTGAGCAGTGTTGCCTTTCTGGGACACATTGCATCGGGAGTTGGGATTTCAGTAGATCCAGCGAAGGTCGAGGCCCTGATGCAGTGGGGAGCCCGACTAGTGTGGCGGAGATCAAGAGTTTTATGGGTCTAGCAGATTACTATCGTTGTTTTATTCAGGATTTCTCTAGGTTGGCTTCACCTCTGACGACTTTGATGCGGAAGGGCGTCAAGTTCGTGTGGTCCCAGAAGTGCGAGGATATTTCCAGGAACTGAAGAGTCGGTTGACGACTGCTCCAGTTCTGACACTTCCCAGTGGCAGTGGTGGGTTTGTGATTTACAGTGATGCGTTAGGCATTGGGCTGGGATGCGTACTCATGCAGCATGAGCAGGTGGTTGCGTACGCTTCGAGACAGCTGAAGGTGCACGAGAGGAACTACCCCACTCATGATTTGGAGTTGGCAGCAGTGGCGCACGTGTTGAAGACTTGGAGACATTATCTGTATGGCTAGCAGTTCGAGGTTTTCAAAGATCATCGATCCTGGAGTATATGTTTTCGTAGAAGGAGCTGAATATGAGGCAATGTAGATGGCTTGAGCTGATTAAGGATTATGATTTCACCATCTCGTATCATCCGGGGAAAGCGAACTCGGTTGCAGATGCTTTGACCAGGAAGGTGGAGGTCACCGCAGCAGGTCTTTCTATCCAGGATTGGATGCTGCTTATGGCATTGGCCGAACGAAGACCGTTCATCGATGAGTCACGAGGTGCAGTGATTGATGGGCTTAGAGTGGAGCCTCAGATGGCCTCGAGTATTATTCAGGCTCAGAGTTCGGATGATGAGTTAGCTGAGTTGTTGCAGTTAGCTGCCAGAGATTCAGAGGTCGTGTCTGTCTGCCGAAGGTAGGAGATCTGAGGAAGGACATCTTAGAGGAGGCACACAGATCCTGTTATTCGATCCACCCGGGCAGCACGAAGATGTATAGAGATCTTCAGAGGATCTTCTGGTGGAAGAGGATGAAGACGGAGATAGCAAAGTTTGTTGACAGATGTCTGGTTTGTCAGAAGGTGAAGATTGAGCATCAGAGACCTGCAAGACCGATGCAGAGGATTGAGCTTCCAGAGTGCAAGTGGGAGCACGAGACGATGGATTTTGTCACCGGGCTGCCGAAGACGAGGGGATTCCATGATGCGATTTGGGTTATAGTCGATCGACTGACCAAGTCAGCACACTTCTTAGCTATCCGGACCACTTTATCTTTGGAGGGTCTAGCTAAGTTGTATATTGAGGAGATTGTCAGACTTCATGGAGTGCCTGTGAGTATTATTTCTGATCGAGATCTTAGGTTCACTTTCAGATTTTGGGAGAGTCTATAGAAGGTTCTGGGAACTCGGCTGAAGTTCAGTACATCATTCCACCCACAGACAGATGGTCAGTCTGAGAGGACGATCCAGACTCTAAAGGATATACTGAGAGCTTGTGCTCTGGATTGGGCAGGGCACTGGGATGAGCAATTACCATTGATAGAGTTTGCCTACAACAACATCTACCATTCGAGTATTGGAATGACACCGTATGAGGCTTTGTACGGGAGACCTTGCAGATCACCAGTGTGTTGGAGTGATGTAGGCGAAAGACAGTTGATTGGGCTTGATATTGTACAAATGTATGCTGAAAAAGTCGATGTGATCGGGCAGAGATTAGCAACAGCTCAGAGCAGGCAGAAGAGCTACACAGATAGGCGTAGGCGTGCGCTGATGTTTGAGGTAGGCGATAACGTTTTCCTGAAGATTTCACCATCTCGAGGAGTGATGATGTTCGGGAAGAAGGGGAAGCTCAATCGGAGGTACGTCAGGCCATTTGAGATCCTCGATATGATCGGAGAGGTTGCCTACAAGATTGCGCTGCCGCCGTAGTTTTTGGGTCTTCACAACATCTTCCACATTTCGATGCTGAGGAAGTACATAGCAGATCCTTCTTACGTGATTCAGTTAGAGGTTCTGGAGATCCAGCAAGATTTGTCTCTCGAGGAGAGACTTGTGGAGATCGTGGATCGGATGGAGCACCAGCTCTGGAGGAGGACCATTCCGATGGTAAAGATCAGGTGGCAGCACCATAGTGAGCGAGAGGCCACTTGGGAGATTGAGGAAGAGGTCCAGAAGAAGTTCCCAGAACTATTTGGTGAGTTTCGGTTCTAATTTCATGGACGATTTTTTTTAAAGATGGTGGATTGTAATATCCTAAACCCTTATGTTTTGGGTTAATTGGTTTTTAGGTGGCTAATTGGATGATTTGGATGGAGGACTGGGATTGAGTTGGTGGACATGAGAAGAGAAGAGTATAGGTTGGTGGGTTTCTCTCTCTCTCTCTCTCTCTCATTTTCTCTCTCTCATTTTCTCTCTCTCTGTACTCTGATGCGCAGCAATCGGAGGCGCCGAAGAGAGTGGTTTTGGTGAGGCGAGGTGAAGCTCAAACATTCTCCCGAGTTGGATAGATCGTGGATCGTTTGGTTTGCCGCCGGAGTTTGGATTCGTGAGGGAAAAACTCGTTGTTGGATCTTCGAAGACTTCTTCAAGCCTTCAAGGTATGTCAAGCTTTACTTTGATAGTCACTTATGCTTTCGTGAGTGTTGTAGTGGTCGATGGTAGGCCGGATGGCTCATCGGACTTGTGCAGCAGTTTTCTGCATTGTAACGGTCGACCGGTAGTTTGGTTCGGTCGACCGGTTGTAGTGAAATTTTGGCATTATCTCTCGCACCGGTCGAACGATACCATTGGGTGGTCGACCGGTGGTGCATGTTGAGCGAGAAGATTGCTCTACTGGTGGGTTTCGGTCGAACGAGACCCCTTTGTCGTTCGACCGAAACACTGTTTTAAGTCGCTTGGGGTGTAGACCACAATACGGTCGACCGCCTTAAGACTTCGTTCGACCGATGACTTAAAATAACTTAAAGTTTGTCCGACCATTTGATGGTTCGGTCGACCGGTGTACTTTGTTATGAATTGGATTTTACTGCCCGTTTTCGGTCGACCGTCAATCTGATGTTGTTCGACCGTTTGTGCTTTTTATGCGGTAAGGGGTTTTGCTGGTGGGTTTCGGTCGAGCGGTTCCCCTTTGCTGTTCGACCGGTTGGCGGGTTTTTTGGTTGGGCCAGTCCTCTGGAGAGGGATTCGGTCGACCGGTTTGGTGTTTTTGTTCCACCGTTTTGGTGCAGTTTTGTGTTTGTCTGGTGTTGTGGGACCAACTCAAGGGCAATGGGTCTCCGGCCTTTTTGGGGCAACGGTACAGACATTGCCGGCCTGAGAGTGATTCGTTGGTGTTATGGAGCTAGCTCAAAGGCTATGGGTCCCTGACCCTTGAGGGGCAACTCTACGGACATTGTTGGCCTGAGAGTGGTTCATCGGATCAGCTTTGAAGGCAACGAGTCCCCGACCCTGGTGGGGCAACGGTACGGACATTGCCAGCTTGAGAGTGGTTCATCGGAGTAGCTTTGAAGGCAACGGGTCCCCGGCCCTAGAGAGGCAACGGTACGGACATTGCCAGCCTGATAGTGATCCAGCGTTGTGTTGTAGACGAGGATGCTTCCGGTTGTGGTGCCTGAGGTACGTGTGAGGGTTGGGCTAGAGGACCCATGAGACCCGTTATTGTTTTGTGTCTACTGTCACAGTGAGAGTTCCCAGAGGCCCAGTGAGACGTTGATGACTGTTTACTGCATTTCATATCATACATGCTTATGGATGTCGAGTTCATTTATTGTGATAGGAGTTTGGCATACGGGGTTTCCTTGTGGGAAACTCAGGCATAGTCATGTTTTATTTTAGGCCGTGAGCGGTGCTAGGAGGTGGTGACTGAGGAGGAGCGCGTTCGGAGTCAGATCCTGCTTTTCCTGTTTTTGAGGTCTTAGTGGTTATATGTACATTTCCCTTTAGCTTTTGTTGTAACCACACTCTTGAAACTCTCTGATATATATATATATATATTGTATATATGTTGGTGCACCGGTTGCCTGTTTCTTTAGTAATATACTCGTGTTGTGTTATATTGAAAATTTTGAATTCTTCCGCTATTGAGGATGTTACAAAAAGTGCTTCACCCGGTCGAGCGCTAGGCAGGCATCGGTCGACTGGTGGCCAAGGAATTTTGGGGTTTTGGAAAATCCGACCATTGTATAAAATGACAAGTCTAACGGTCAAATGACATGTGTACACAGTAAAAAAAGGTACAACCGGTCGACCGATACAACACTAAAGGCTAACTGAAATAACTAACCCAATCGGTCGAACTGAGAACAAGTTCGGTCGACCGATTGACACATGCTGATTAGGTTTAGGTTTAAGTGTCTTCCGGTGTAAGTCTGGGTGACCTATTGAAGTCCAATTGATCTAAGATTTTGTGTGTGACTTCTATAAGGAACCTAGTGTGTATGTGAGTAGATTTACTCTAGTATGCTCAAGTATACACAAGTTCCTAAGACTCAATTACAAATAAATTTACATTTCTTCAAAACCTTAGTTACATATCTTGACTTGAATTCCTTTCTTCCTTGAGTCTTGATCACTTGTTAATGTTAGCACAAAGAAATATATATGCTATGCATAATGTGTGCTATTCTATTAGATTGTGATTAAGATTAGGTTGATTAAATAATCAAAATATGGATTAAGGCCTAAAAGCCAACAATCTCTCCCTTTTGGATAATGACAACCTATATCTTAATAATCTTAGGTCTTGAAATTTAAAGAAGTAAACTACGCATGAAAATGCTCCTCCTATGAGTGTGCATAGTTTTTTTGTTCAATTTTAAGCAAATTTCAAGTTCTTTACCCCTAATATTCTCTCCCCCTTTGACATCCATCAAAAATAAGATTTATGATGAAATTTATGATGTCTTTTTCTTGTAATGAAGTTGCTCCCCCTTAATTTTGCACTTCATTACTCTTTGTAGATAAAGATCTTCATTAAGCTCCCCCTATCAATATGGATTGGTATATTAAGCTCAATTTTCTCCCCTTTGTGACCTCAATTTAAAATTATGACATATGAGCATGAGATGTTTTTCTCCCACTTTTAAGGATATGCAGTGGATGATACGTATGATATGAAAATTAAGCATTCAATATCCTAGCTTGGAACCAAATTAACATGAATAAAGTGGATTGAAGATTTTACCCAACTTTTGATCCTCGAATTGGTTCTGATCTTCTTTCGATGGTGCAACCGGCTTGAGATTTTGACATTAACAAAAATGGCCGGCCACCATCAATCTCTCATTTTCTAGGTACCTACAAGTGTAGATTTTGGTACCCATTTTTGTTTGGGTCCATTCAATTTAGCTTTTGGTACTCATACCCAAGTGGATTTAGGTACCCAAACACTTGAGGTTCTTTTCATGGCAATATGATGCTTTCCATTTATACTATCATGAACAAGATGGTTTTTAACATAAAAAGCATTATAGCCTAAACCATGCTTGTCTAATGATTGTCTTTGATTTCCTATAAGCATATCAAGGTTTTTCTTGCCATTTGTGAATTTATGCAAATCATTAATCAAAGTTTCATTTGAACCATTTAGTTCACTATTTTTAAGCACAAAAGATTCATTCATGCATTTTAGATTTTCAATCAAAGAAATGCACTTTTCATTCATTTCATGCATATGAATATAAAATTCAACAAATTTGTCATTCATGCAATTCAACTTGTTCAATAATTTCTTGCTTTCAAGATATGATTTATCAAGTTTCTTAAGCAAGTCATTCTTATCATTTTCAAGCATATGACTATCAATGTCATGAGATGAGTTGTGTTTAGCTTTCAATTTTCATTCTCATCTTTTAAGCATGCATTCTCCAAAATAATTTTATCAAGTTTATCAAGCAAATCATTTTTCTCATTTGAGATGGATTCATTTAAGCAATGTAGATCATGATTTACTTCTCTAGCTAACTTATTCTTTTGACAAAGTAGCTCATATCTTTCAACTAGCTCATGGAATATGAGTCATTGCTAGAACTAGGGCTAGATGAACTAGATTCGGAAGATACCTCACTTTCTTCATCTATTGTTCCAATGAGGAATGTGTGGGCATCTTCTCCTTTGGATGAGCTTGATGATGTTGGCCTTTTGGCCTTAATCTATGTTTTGATGATTTAATCAACATAATCTTAATTATAATCAATGTAGAGTAGCACACATTATGCATGACATATATATTGTATTGTGCAAACTTCTACAGGTGATCAAGACTCAAGAAAGAATGGAAATCAAGTCAAGACATGTAATCAAGCTCATTTGAATACATGTAATATGTATTTCTTTTGAGTCTTAGGAACTATGTGTACTTGAGCATACAAGGGTAAATAACCAATCAAACACACACTAGGTTCCTTGTAGAAGTCACACACAAAATTTCACAACATTTAGACTTCAATAGATCACCCAAACTAGGACCGGAAAATACTTAAACCAAACCTGAACTGCCAGTGCCAAATCGGTCGACCAGAATGAGTTCTTTGTCCGACCGATTGGGTTTGTTAATACTGTTAGCCTCAGTGTTGAACCAGTCGACCGTTGCAAGCCTTTTGTTCGACCGTCTACACGTGTCTAGTGACCGTTAGACTTGTCTTATTCTACAACGGTCGAATTTCACAAAATCCCAAAATTAAGTCTTTCGGTCGACCGATATTTACTTAGCGGTTGACCGAATAAACATACTTTGGTCACCCTGAACACTCTAGAAGTTTCCATTCGAACGTATCCTAGAGTTAGGTCGACCGAAACTCATTTTCTCCTTAAACCCAGAAGTGCCTGGAAATTTCCGGTTGAACCAACCATTCGCTTAGTTCGACCGATCCATCCTTTACCAGACCAAAACCCCCTGAACGGTCGACCGATCCCCAATTTAGTTTGACCGTTCACTTAAGTGAACTTAAGTTATAGCCAGATTTGACCGACCAGTATGACCGATTCGGTCAACCGAATTAGTTCTGAAATGTGACAAGCACATCACTATTTTGTGTTTTTACACAAACTTTTCCTATACTTGTCCCAACAGCTATAACCCATCTATAGCTTATAAATAGAGTTGCCCAAACCTTGTTTAGACAACTCTCCCACTTTTATTTGTCTCCTACATTAGAGAGAAATCTCCAAACACTCACAAACTCAAAACCTTAACACTTTAGTCATAAATCCTATTCTAATCAAGTGTGCACAAGTTTAGAGAGTGTTGTTCCACTCAAATTTGTTGTCAAAGTAACAAGAGTCTTGGTGAAAGCCTAAGACAAGAGTATAGACTTCGGTGAGAGTCCAAAGTGATCCTCTCGGATTGTGAGAGAAGAAGCCAAACTCGGCGAGGGTTGTCCGTGAGTTTGAAGACTTGTAAAAGGCATTGTCTCCCAGCCCAGAATGGGTAGCGGATAGTGAAGACAAGAGTGGAGCTCGAAGTGTCGAGCGGAGCTTGCAAGAGAGAACGTAGGCGGGTGGCCGAACCTCTGTAAAAATCCCCTAGTCCATTGTGGTTTGCATATTCCTCTTTACTTGTTTGCTTTGTTTTAAATTCCGTTGTGCATCTTTTATTGTTAAGCAAGTAGATAATTAGTTTAAAAGTAATTAGAATTAGGACAATACATGATCCTATATTTTGTATTAGAGCTTTGTGAGCTAAAATTACATACTTAATCGTATTTTAGCATGACTTCAACATCTAATTATGTAAATGGTCTTTGCACCACTAGGCCTCCTTTACTTAATGTGTCTAATTATGATTATTGGAAGAATATGATGAAAAATTTCCTAATTTCTAATGACCTTAAGTATTGGATTTTCCTTCAAAATCCCTACACATCCCCAAATGAAGATGAATTAGCCTCCTTGTCTAGGGCCAAAATGAAAGATATTGAAATGAATTCTAAGATTTTGAATATCTTGTATTGTGGCCTTAATGAGAGTGAATATAATAGAATTAGGGGTTGTGAAAGTGTATATGAAATATGTCATAGATTGCAAATGCATCATGAGGGTGATAGCAAAACTAAGGAAAGTCACATTAGTCTCCTCATGCATAAATATGAGATTTTTTCTATGCAAATTGGTGAAAACATAAGAGAAATGAACACTCGCTTCACCGATATTATTAACTCTCTTTGTGTTCTTGGAAGAAAGATAAATGAAGGAGAGATGACAAGGAAGTTCCTCCGGTTGCTAAGCAAGGAATGGGAAGATAAAGTGGTCACAATCGAGGAAGCACACGACCTTTCCCTACTCAAGATGGAGGAGCTAATTGGAAACCTCAGGACCTATGAGCTCCAAATAAGTCATCGAAAGGAGAAAGAAGCTTCCAAGAAGAGTCCAACCTTGGCATTACATGCAAATCTTGATGAACCAGGGAGGAAAGTTGAAGATGAGGACATTGAGGTCCTAGCCAAAGACTTCTTCAAGTACCTCAAGAAAGACAAGGGAGAAATAATGGAAAGAAGAGGTAGAAGAAGTGAGAAGAGGGAAAAGAAAAAGGAGAAGAAGAAGAGTGAGAATGAGAGAAAAGAAAAGGAGAAGAATAATGAGAGAAGGGAGAGGAGAAGAGAAAAGTAGAATAGCAAGAGAAGAGGAAGGAAGGAGGAAGCTCACAAAGCTACATGGGATGATTCACAATCACCATCATCATCATCCTCCTCTTTGCAAAGTAGAAGAGAGGTTGCTCATTCATGCTTCAGGCTATTGAAGATGATCAAAGTGAGGTAAACTCTAACTCTTGTTCTACTAAATCTTATTCATGCTCTACTAAGTCACATGATAGTGATAGCTCATGCTCCAAAGAAGAAACATATACACATGATGAGCTTCAAATGCATTCCATGACTTAGTTAAACAATATGAGATCATTTGTGAAAAGAACAAAAATGCTAGAAAGTTGATAAATGATCTCCAAAGTCAAATTGAAATATGCATGAATGAGAAAAATGAGGTGATTGCTAGACATGAAACTAATGCATTAAAACTTGATAGTCTAAAAGAAACACCTATAGTTGTTGTGCAATTAAATCTTCACGCTTGCAATGTGCAATTAAGAAAAGATCTAGAAAAGATCACAAATGGAACTAAGATGCTTAACATGATTTTAGGAAGTCAAAGACAATCTTTGCAAAAACATAGTTTAGGATATAATGATTCATATGTTAAAAACCATGTAATTCATACAACTTTGAATGAAAAGCACTTTGTTGTAAAGCATAACTCTTCAAGTGTGTGAGCTCCAAAAATCAAAATGGTTTGGGTTCCCAAAGCAAATGTTCAAGGACCCAAATTTGTTTGGGTACCTAAATCTACACTTGTAGGTGCTTGAAGAGGGATATCGGTGGTGACCGGGCAAACTTGCAAAGTCAAATTCAAAGCCGGTTGCAGTACCGAATGAAGATTGGAACCAATTGGAGGATCAAGTTGGGTAAAATTATTCTATCCTCTACATTCATATTAGATTGGTTCTAATCTAGGATAAATTGAATGCTAAATTGTCATATCTTTATCGCATTCTTTGATCAATTAGGATATGCTTCATGTAAATCATTAAAAGGAAAAAAAAATGATTTTGATGCCTAATTGAAATTGTACTCATTGCATATCTTGTAAATTTGAAACACATCCATTGCTAAAGTGTCAAATCTCTTAATGGATGTCAAAAAGGGAGTTAATACATCACATGCTCATATGTCACATTTGCTTGATGTTAAAAGGGGAGAATAGAATTGAACTAAATTGAAATATTATATTCATATTGATAGAGGAAGCTTATTGAATATCATATACATAAGGTAATGAAGTTCAAAATTTAGGGGGAGCAACTTCATTACAAGAATTTCGGGGGAGAAATAAAATTTCATGGTAAATCTTATTTTTAATGGATGTCAAAGGAGGAGAGATTATTAAGGGGAGTTAACTTGAAATTTGATTAAAATTGAATAAAAACTATGCACATCCATAGGGAGAGCATTAATATGCATAATTTACATTTAGAAATTTCAAGTATTAAGATATAGGTTGCCATCATAAAAAAATGGTGAGATTGTTGGCTTTTTGGCCTTAATCTATGTTTTGATGATTTAATCAACCTAATCTTAATTATAATCAATGTAGAGTAGCACACATTATGCATGACATATATATTGTATTGTGCTAACTTCTACAGGTGATCAAGACTCAAGGAAGAAAGGAAATTAAGTCAAGACATGTAATCAAGCTCATTTGAAGATATGTAAGTTGTATTTCTTTTGAGTCTTCGGAACTATGTGTACTTGAGCATACAAGAGTAAATAACCAATCAATCAGACACTAGGTTCATTGTAGAAGTCACACACAAAATTTCAAAATATTTGGACTTCAATAGATCAACCAAACAAGGACCGGAAAAATACTTAAACCAAACATGAACTGCCAGTGCAAAATCGATCGACCGGAATGAGTTCTTCGTTCGATTGATTGGGTTTGTTAATACTATTAGCCTGAGTGTTGAACCGGTTGACCGTTGCAAGCCTTTTGTTCGACCATCTACATGTGTCTATTGACCGTTAGACTTGTCTTATTCTACAACGGTCGGATTTCTCAAAACCCCAAAATTATTAGTCTTTCGGTTGACCGATATTTACTTAGCGGTTGACTGATCAAACATACTTTGGTCACCTTGAACACTCTGGAAGTTTCCGGTCGAACGTCTCCTAGAGTTAGGTCGACCGAAACTTATTTTCTCCTTGAACTCAGAAGTGCCTGGAAATTTCCTGTCGAACCAACCATTCACTTAGTTCGACCAATCCATCCTTTACCAAACCAAAACCCCGTGAACGGTCGACCGATCCCAAATTTAGTTCGACCATTCACTTAAGTGAACTTAAGTTATAGCCAAATTTGACTGACCGGTATGACCGATTCGGTCGACCGAATTAGTGCTGAACCTCTGTAAAAATTTCCGAGTCCATTGTGGTTTGCATATTCCTCTTTACTTGCTTGCTTTGTTTTAAATTCCACTGTGCATCTTTGATTGTTAAGCAAGTAGGTAATTATTTTAAAAGTGATTAGAATTAGGATCATACACGATCCTACTGAAGAGGAGTATGATGTAGAGGTGTTCTTATCCATCTCTCTTGAGCTTCATCAATTGAGCTAGATTCTCTTTCACTCCCGGTTGATGATTCGCCATTGTCACCATACTTAGCTTGAAGAGTTTGCCAAATATCATGTGCACTTTCACAAGAAGAGACATGGTCAAAAAGTTCATACTTAAGTGCACAATGTAATACGTTCACAATCTTGGCATTCAAGCAAGCCAATTTCTCCTCTTCTAAACTCCATTCTTTATAATTGTATTTAGGCATACCATATGGAGTTATGATCATGGACCACATATCTAAATTAGTCATGGATTTTAAGTATATCTCTATTTTACTTTTCCATGAACAAAAATTTGTTCCATCAAAATATGGTGGTCTAGAGGAGCATGTAGGCGATTCTAAATCATAAGAGGTGGATGTGGATGCAATCCCGTCCATGCTTACTACGATTAAGTAGATAATTTAAGCAGCTAGGCCCTGATACCAATTATAGGAACGTACATGACCCTAATTATCAAATCAATTTTATGTTAATCTCTACTTAAACAAACAACATTTGCAGCACAATTAATAAGACAAGTAGAGACTAGAAACAATGCAAACCACACAATGCACGGGGGATTTTACAGAGGTTTGACACTTCGATCTCCACTCATGTCTTCATTATCCGCTCCCCGTTCTTGGTCGGGAGAATACCTTTACAATCTTCAAGCTCAGGATCAACCCTCGTCGAGCTTGGCTCCTCTTCTCACAACCCGAGAAGGATCACTTCGGGCTTTCACCGAAGTCTTTACAAGTTGCCTCGGGCTTTCACCAAGATCTCTGCTTCTTTGACAATAAGGTTGAGTGGATGACACACTTTCTAACTTGAGAACACATAGAGTATGATTGGAATTTGATCTAAAGTTTGGAAAGTTTGGCTTGGAGAGTAGGATTTGGGGAATCAAGGTTTGGGAGGTTTCTCTTAGATGTGTATGACAATTTGTAGTGTAAGAGTTGTTGAACTAAGTCTTGGTAACATCTATTTATAAGCTCCCAAGGTGTTATAACCATTGTGATTTAAGTGGTAAGTGTTTGTGTAAGAGACAAACAAGAAAAGCTAAGGTCACTGTTCGGGACAAATTCGGTCGACCGAATCAGGCAAACTGGTCGACCGTTTCCTTAAGTTTAAGAAAACGATTCAAACAGTCAAGCAATCGGTCAAACCAACTTGAGTTATAACTCAAATTCACTTAAGTGAACAGTCGAACAAAATCGTGGGTCGATTTACCTTTCAGGGAGTTTTGGCCAGACAAAAGATAAACGGTCGAACTCAAGGAATGGTCTTGTTCGACCGAAAATTAACATGCACTTTGGGCTTTAACTATGGTCAACCAGAAACTCCAGTAAGTTCTGGATGACCAAAAGTGCTTCATCCGGTCGACCGCTAGGCAGACATCCGTCGACCGGTGGCCAAGTAATTTTGGGGTTTTGGAAAATCCGACCGTTGTATAAAATGACAAGTGTAACGGTCAAATTGTGGGATCGAGAGGGTCTCTAATTTTAATTACTTTTAAGCTAATTACCTACTTGTTTAAACAATCAAAGATGTGCAGCGGAATCAAACAAATAAACAAGTAAGGAAAGACAAATGCAAACCACAAGGAGTCGGGGGATTTTTATAGAGGTTCGGCACCCCACCCGGCTCTTAGTCCTCTCTTGCAAGCTCTGCTCGGATCAGCGAGCTCCGCTCATGACTTCACTAACCACTCCCCGTTCCGGGCCGGGAGAGAATTCCTTTACAAGTCTTCAAGCTCGCGAACAACCATCGCCGAGCTTGACTCCTCCTCTCACAATCCGAGAATGATACTTCGGGCTCTCACCGAAGTCTATACTTTTGTCTTGGGTTTTCACCAAGACCCTTGCTTCTTGAACAAACAATGAGTGGAACAACATTCTCTAAACTTGAGCACACATTAGTGAGAATAGGATTTTAGACTAAAGTGTGGAAGGTTTGAGGCTTGGAGTGTTTGGAGCTTTCTCTCTAATGTAGGGGACAAATAGTAGGGGGAGAGTTGTGTTAAAATGTGTTTTACAACTCTATTTATAAGCACTAGAGAGAATATAGTCGTTGGGGTTAATTGGGTAAGAGTTGGTGTAAGATACACAAAACAAAAACTTGCAGGACCCAATTCTCGATAAGTTTGGTTGACCGGATCGGGCTGAACGGTCAACCGTTTGGCAAAATTGAACTCAGTTCGGTCGACCGGTTAAGGAACGGTCGACCGCCAAAGGCTATAATCTAGGTACAGTTAAGTGATCGGTCGAACACCGAGATAGGTTCGGTCGACCGATTCACACTAGACACTTTGGGGTTGACAAACAAGATCATATTCGGTCGACCGAAACAAGGAATACGGTCGACCGAAAACCAACAGGCACTTTTGGGTTTGTCAAGGAACATAAGTTCGGTCAACCGAACAAGTTCCTTGGTCAACCGATACACTAAATGTATTTGGGGTATATGGAGATAATATGAATACGACCGTTGGGTATAATACGACAAAACAAACGGTCGGAAATTTTTGCTACTCAGTAGATCGAAAAGGTCTGGATGGTCGACCGAACTTGGGCAGTAAAACACTAACAAGATATATGATCACTCGGTCGACCGAATGTGGGCAGACTGTTCAGGTTTTGGTTTAGGGTTTTCCGGTCTAAGTTTGGGTGATATATTGAAGTCCAAATTATGTGAAATTTCGTGTGTGACTTCTATAGGGAACCTAATGTGTGTTTCAGTAGTTTTTAGCTCAAGTATATGCAATTACATAAAGTTCCTAAGACTCAGAGAAATACAAATTACATGTCTTCAAATGAGCTTGATTACATGTCTTGACTTAATTTCTTTTCTTCCTTGAGTCTTGATCACCAGTAGAGGTTAGCACAAAGCAATATATATGCAATGCAACATGTGTGCTACTCTAAATGATCACAATTAAGATTAGGTTGATTAAATCATCAAAACATAGATTAAGACCAAAAAGCCAACACAAATGACACGTGTAGACGGTCGAACAAAATGGTATAATTGGTCGACCGATACAACACTATAGGCTAACAGAAATAACTGACACAATCGGTCGAACCGAGAATAGGTTCGGTCGAACGATTGACATAGGCAGATTAGGTTTAGGTGTTTTCCGGTCTAAGTTTGGGAGACTGGTGAGAATTAAATTTATTACCGCAAGTGCACGGTGTCAATGAAGACGTGGCAAATACGGGTCTAACACAAGGAGGGAGAGATTTGTTATTTTCGTGATTTTCGATTAAGGAGAAGAATGAGAGAAGAAATAATTGGGTTTTGAGATTTTTGGATTTTAATTATCTAAAACAAGAAACATGAACAAATAAAACTAAAACAAGAACAAAGATGGTGAATTCCGTTGGGTGGAGGTTTAGATATCGGGTTTAGATTAGAGAATTCTGAAACTTATAATAAATCATATTAGTTATAAAGCATTACATGATAAATGATTTAACATAAACTCAAGTAATCAAAACATACTAATACGAAATTAAAATAATAACATCTTCTCTTCTCATCACCCTAAATCCGTCACCTCCACCCTTTGGAAAGAGTTAGAAACTCATGGAGGGAGGAAGAAGGGGTCCTAGAGGCATTACAAAAGAAAAGTAAAACAAGAAATAAAAGACAGAATTTTATTACTAAAATAAAGACAAATAAAAACAACAACTAAAAACTAGGTCTAAGGCCAAGGACCCTTCTAACATCATTCTCGGGGCTATTTATAGCCGATACAAGGGATCCCAATATATAAATGGAACGTACACGCGTCAATACAACATTGGTAAAAATTTGAGCACACGGATCGACTTTTGTGCGGCTAAATCGCCGCAATTTGTACATGAGGTGCGGCGGAATCGCCACCTTTTTGGCTCGGATTCGATCCGGATTTTTCCTATGTGTTTATGGTATGATTTGATCCTCCTTTGCGCGTCTGGATTGATTCTTTCCATTCTTTTGAGCTCCGGATTAATTCCTTCATATATTTGGAGATCCACATTGATTTTTCTTTATATTTTCTCCAAGATAATAAAAGCTACTCGTGATTTGCAATTAGGTCCTTGTTCTTTTTGCAATTAAGTCCCCAGCTACTTTTGTGCTCAAGTCCTTGTTCTTTTTGTAATTAGGTCTTTGAATGCTTTTATGCTTGGATACATTTCCATTTGAAACCCGATAATTTTGAGCTTGGTCTTTTATGATGGAAATGAGTCTTTTGCACGCGTTTATGCTCGAGATGTGGGTAAATTGCATTCAGGTCCCTGTATTCTGTAAATAAGACTAAACACATACCTTAGTAGCATTTATTGATGTAAAAGTAATCTAAATGAAAGACATATGATGCAATGTATGCAATGCATCAAATACCCCCACACCTTGATTTTGCTAGTCCCTAGCAAAACAGAAGATACGACAAATAAAAACAGGGAAATCCTAACTCACTTTCGTAGGAATCACGGTTGCACTTAGCATGTGCAACAAGCCTTTAAACCTCTTTGTTGTCAAGGAGGAGGAGTGTTGTCTCCTGAGGGTTTTCAGCGGATATACCCACAAAATCCTAAATCAACATTCCATTAATAGCTCTTAATATCTCCACCTTAACCTTATACATCTCACCTAGAATTCTTGTATGCTCATTATATGAATCTAACTCATTAAAAATATGACTTGGTCTTTATTCCGCCAACATTCACACCACTAACCCTTCTACACATGTTTATCACTTGAATTATTTTGCACGCCTCCTCTGGTGGTGAAGTATCATTCGGATCAACCATGGCATGGATCATTCTTTTAGCTTTGGGCCTTGAGTATTATTATTTTTTTCTTTTCTTTTCTTCCGTGATTCAACACATTTGCTTTTTGACACTTTTACCCTTTTTGCATTTGTGTAGCGAGTTTGGTCGATAATCCCGAGCTGGTAGACTCAAGTTACCGGGTTTCAAGATACCCCTACGGACCAGTGACTCAAAGGCTTGGGCTTTTGTAATCATTTTGCAAAATGTGTTTTCTTCACTTTATTCCTTTATTTTTATTTTTATTTTCCTCAAGGCTTAATTGCTATTAGAAGTCCACACTTCCCGGTATATTTTCCTCAACCTCTGCTTTTTATCAACCACTTCAAAGATTTGATTCATCCAATTTAAGTGCATACATGTCTTAAAGGGCAATGGGTTATTTCTTTGGAACTTAGATTTATGTCACAATTTCTACAAGCAGAACTATATAATAAGGAACAAAAACTCAATGCAATTTGTACACGGGTTTTAGCAGTTCAATCTTAAGCTATGTCATGAAACATTAATTTTTTTTTTTTAATAAAAGACAGAATATATAGATAAATATATACATAAACACCCCCCCACACCTAAATCATGCATTGTCCTCAATGAATGTGAGCAAGATACTACATGGATTGATGCATAAAAAAGGAAAGATCTCACCAACGTGAAGTACAAAGGAAAGTTCATGGCTTTGTTGATGGACAAAAAACCCGAATTCCCTCAAAAACCTGTGAGATACTAAAGAAGGGATAAATACAACAATTGTTTTATTTATTTATTTATTTATTTATTATATATATAACTATGTACAAACATAAGTTCCCATCTTCATTTGTCAAGAGACATCAAATGGAAACTTCAAGAGTGGGTCAGTGCACCTGAAAAGGAAACATGACACCACGTGGGGCCAGAAAATGCATGTGTGGACCGCCTTCACAAAAAGCGCTAGATGAATTGAGAGGTTCATGAATTGGACGCAAAGGCGTCTCATTCAAAGGATCAAACTGAAAGAGCTTGAACCTCTCGAGAGTTTGGGAATTAAGGGGCAACGGAAGAGGAGTTTCTCTCGTTGCGGTGTTGAAGTTATGATCATCAATCCAAACTCTCCAACCAACTGGCTGGTGTGTCGGAACGAGGTCAAGAACCTTGTTAGGCATGTCCGACACACCAGGCGAACAAAAAGTGGGTCTCATACCCAAGGTATCTTCTAAGGAACTTCTAATACCCTCATTAGCTATGTAGTTGTTTGATGTTCCATCATTTCCAAGATGATCAGGAAAAATGGTGAGAGGCACACTCTCATCAGGTTGTTTGAAATTGAGGGTACTATGGAGATCTTGCTCCACCAGAGGTGAGTCCTTAAGAGATGCAACATGAAGATCATGTGGTTCAAGGGCCACGAGACAAGAAGATAGGGCACAATCTTGTGCCGACTCATAATGAAATTGGTCCATATAAATCGAATCCTCATGTTGACACGAAAAGTTACTTTCCTCACTTAATTGCTGCGACATTTGACTCAATTGTAATATCATATTGTCTACGGACTGTTGAGTAGTTGTCATGAACGTATGGAAAGCTTGTTCCAAGGTATCAGGTATTTGGTCAGCTATGAGGTTCGAGTCAGAATTCGGGACATTTTTAGGTTGGATGTTGGTAGACTGAGGATAAGTCCAATGATTTGAAGTGGGTTGTTGGTAGAGTTCTGGGTATTCGGGAGAAGGATATTGGGGCGAAAATGACGTATAAGAATTTGGATATGAATTGTTTCCCCACGAATCCATCACTCTTGGGTTATATGCGGAAGTGTAACGGTCATATCGAGCATTCTGGGAAAAGGTATGCTCATACTCAGGCTCTGGGGGAACATAAGGACATTCCCTGATAACATGACCACTCAACCCGCAACAGTCGCACGGTACGACTACTGGAGCCACCGGTGCACTCATGTTGTCAGCCCAACGCATGAAGGAGGCAAAAGTTTGTTGTAATGTGTCAGTTCGTTGACCAGCATATGATCCAACATAACTAGATTGTGGTCTAGCAGTCGGTGCCTCTCTCATGTTACCCCAATATGAAGATTGCTCAGTCATACAATTAGGATTGTCCCAATCATATGGGGTGTTAGTCTGAGCCACCCCAGCCTGCATGGCTTTAGAATACCAGGAAGCATTGTCCTGGTCCCAACAATGATATGGATGGTTGCTCATGTAACCATCCATCAAAACACTCTTGAGTCAAGTACTCTTACCCTTAGGAGGCTAAGCAAGCACAAGTTCTTGACTCGACCCTAAAATGCTAATAGAGAATGTAAAGGGGAGGAGACTAGAACGTATAAGTAGGTGAGAAGAAGATGACTCAGAAGAGAAGGGAAACTTAACTCTAAAGGTAGAAAAGAAGGTCGGTCAGAGGTTTCCTAAACAAGCACGGTTCAAACAATCCTAGACCTAATGTCACTTAGATCTAGACGAGTCCTAACTGGTTGAGTCGAATTGATTTGCTTGATTCACCTCCCTCACTAATCAAACCAACTTGGCCAGGCCGTGTATAGCTAGTGGGGGCGCTTCCGACAGAGTCGGTGCCAATTAGACAACCACTTCGCTTGGAAGACTTACGTCAACACAAAAACACTTTCTAGACACCAAATTAAATTCAATCGGCTTCAGGTCATAGCAAGTCAAAACAATTCTTCTCCTTAAATGAGTCTGAGTCCTTAGGGGTCAATGTCTAATTGATTTTAATTTAAGGCTTGGGTGACACTTTAGGATTGTGATTTGTGGGCCACGGAAGGGTGATGAAATCCCCACCGTATCTTTGCCTACGGAGTTGCCCTTAAGATAGTTTAACTTAGATCTAGCAAAGATAGTCAAACAATGGTCTTTAGAGGGGGGCAATTGCAAGGTTGTATGCAAACTGAATTATATGCCTAAATGCAATCGATAAAAACCACGATACGTACCTTGACTCCAGCACTCTTCAACAGAAATTGATTTGCAAGAATTTAGCAAGAATAATGCATACAAAACACTAGATGATGCATGCACTAAGGCCTTTCTAATTTTGCCAATTTTAGGTCAGAGTTGAATTATTGCAAATTATGGAATTTTTGCCCTAACACATGCAGTTCTATGAAAAGGAAATTTTCCGAAACTAGAAATTACGAGGAAAAAGGCAACAAAGGTTACCTACGCAATGCTCAGTCGGGTTCGCCGCCCGCTCTCGAAATTTCAGTAGCTCCACGCGTCCACCCAGAGATGGTGCTAACCCCAGAAAAATTTGAAGCCCAGATGCTTCAATTGTGCGGCGATTCCGCCACAGGTTCCTCTTGATGTGCGGCGATTCCGCCGCTCATTAAGCTCAGAAGGTGCCCGGATTTCGCCGTGCACTCTGTTGTCTCCTGAAACACAAATCCAAATATTTAGATCGTGCACAAGATAAACAGAATAAAATCGAAAACACAAAAATAAACAAAATCTGCGTCGCCTCCCCGGCAACGGCGCCAAAAACATGGTGAGAATTAAATTTATTACCGCAAGTGCACGGTGTCAATGAAGACGTGGCAAATACGGGTCGAACACAAGGAGGGAGAGATTTGTTATTTTCGTGATTTTCGATTAAGGAGAAGAAGGAGAGAAGAAATAATTGGGTTTTGAGATTTTTGGATTTTAATTATCTAAAACAAGAAACATGAACAAATAAAACTAAAACAAGAACAAAGATGTTGAATTCCGTTGGGTGGAGGTTTAGATATCGGGTTTAGATTAGAGAATTCTGAAACTTATAATAAATCATATCAGTTATAAAGCATTACATGATAAATGATTTAACATAAACTCAAGTAATCAAAACATACTAATACGAAATTAAAATAATAACATCTTCTCTTCTCATCACCCTAAATCCGTCACCTCCACCCTTTGGAAAGAGTTAGAAACTCATGGAGGGAGGAAGAAGGGGTCCTAGAGGCATTACAAAAGAAAAGTAAAACAAGAAATAAAAGACAGAATTTTATTACTAAAATAAAGACAAATAAAAACAACAACTAAAAACTAGGTCTAAGGCCAAGGACCCTTCTAACATCATTCTCGGGGCTATTTATAGCCGATACAAGGGATCCCAATATATAAATGGAACGTACACGCGTCAATACAACATTGGTAAAAATTTGAGCACACGGATCGACTTTTGTGCGGCTAAATCGCCGCAATTTGTACATGAGGTGCGGCGGAATCGCCACCTTTTTGGCTCGGATTCGATCCGGATTTTTCCTGTGTGTTTATGGTATGATTTGATCCTCCTTTGCGCGTCTGGATTGATTCTTTCCATTCTTTTGAGCTCCGGATTAATTCCTTCATATATTTGGAGATCCGCATTGATTTTTCTTTATATTTTCTCCAAGATAATAAAAGCTACTCGTGATTTGCAATTAGGTCCTTGTTCTTTTTGCAATTAAGTCCCCAGCTACTTTTGTGCTCAAGTCCTTGTTCTTTTTGTAATTAGGTCTTTGAATGCTTTTATGCTTGGATACATTTCCATTTGAAACCCGATAATTTTGAGCTTGGTCTTTTATGATGGAAATGAGTCTTTTGCATGCGTTTATGCTCGAGATGTGGGTAAATTGCATTCAGGTCCCTGTATTCTGTAAATAAGACTAAACACATACCTTAGTAGCATTTATTGATGTAAAAGTAATCTAAATGAAAGACATATGATGCAATGTATGCAATGCATCAGAGACCTATTGAAGTCCAATTGATCTGAGATTTTATGTGTGACTTCTATAAGGAACCTAGTGTGTATGTGAGTAGATATTTATTCTAGTATGCTCAAGTATACACAAGTTCCTAAGACTCAATTACAAATAAAATTACATGTCTTCAAAAACTTGATTACATGTCTTAACTTGAATTCCTTTCTTCCTCGAGTCTTGATCACGTTTATATGTTAGCACAAAACAATATATATGCTATGCATAATGTGTGCTACTCTACATTAGATTGTGATTAAGATAAGGTTTCTTAAATCATCAAACATGGATTAAGGCCTAAAAGCGAACAAGTCATTCGGAGGTTGCTGACCGGAGGGGACGTAGCGCAAGCGGAGCTCCGACGGGTGTTCATCAACCTGAGAGGTATGCCAAGTTCAATAGTTGCATTTTTCTCACACTAGTGGGTGTGGGGTTTTGCTGGTCTCGGGAGGTCGGAGACCCCACTGGCGAGCAAGGGCAACAAGTTAGACCTAACTTGGTTAGGTAGTTGCCGACCAACGGTCGACCAGAGCCTTTGGGAGGTGACCGAATGTAGTGTAATTTCCCGATCTTAACCAACACCAGTCGAACGATGCCTCACGACGGTCGACTAGTTGTACTTATGCTGGTGGGTTGGAAGAGTGCCTGATGTTTTTCGGTTGAACGAGTCTTCCTTGCGTTCGACCGTTGCTATGCGATTTTGACAAGACCGGACGTTGACCACCTAAACGGTCGACCGTCCATGGCTTGGGTCCGACCGGTAACTTAAGTTTAATGAATATTGGGTTGACCACCTAAACGGTCGACCATCCACGACTTGGGTCGACCGATCACATATCTTTGAGGAGCGGTCGTCCGGTATACCTTTTTCGGTCGACCGTTTGGGCCCAGAATTGAGTTATTGTCCTAGTGGAGTGTCAACTCTATCCACGGAAACCCATGTCCATGCTTAGAGCGTGAGCCGGGAGGTGACGGTGAGTATGTTGCTCGTACTTGCTCAGGGACTGCCGCGTGGAAGAGTGTGAATACTTAGGAAATGTCACATCTGTATTATAAACTGTGGCGTAATGTATGCCTTACTTGACTCATATTGAAGTAGTAGACCTGAGGGATCGTGGATCCAAATGCACGATATTGTACAGCTCACGGAGCATGATGACCCCTGTGGACTTCAGTCTGAATCTGTCGATTATCTGGCCCTCTAAGTGGCGTATATTTTCGACTGGCCTTGATGGAGATGTTGAGCACGCACGACCGAGTGGCTGCAGGAGCCCCCCTGCATGATCAAGTTGCAGCAGGGAGGACCGCGATGGCAGTCGACTGCCGACGATATTTTCCGGTAGGGTAGTTTGGCTGAGCACTTGCTGGGTGGTGTTGACCACGAGTGTCAGATCTAATACTACTGGCGCGGAAATGCGGGTGACCCTCACCGAACCCCTGATTAATATAACCGCGTGTGGGGGTGCGTTGCGTATTGCCTGTAAGATCATTTGTGGCTACGGCAGCAGGTCTCTGAGGGATACTCCTTGATGTTGTCGGACAAATGTCCCGATTTTACCCCCGAGGGGATTGTTTTCCTTATTGCTGATAACTTGACATGTCACTAGTATGATATGTTCATTTTGTTGTACTATTGCATTTCATATAGGTGAACTTGGTATACGAGGTTTCCTTCTAGAAACTCAGGCATTGTTGTCACAATTGCATTTCAGGACCTTAGTAGATCCTGCTGGATGGTGATTACGGGCGGGTGCATTTTGGGACCAAGATCTTCTTTTCTGACTTTTCGAGGTCGTCATGATTACTTGTATTTTATCATTGTCTATATTATGATGTATTCATGTATTTTGACTAACTCTGATGTAATATGGTGCACATACTTGATGATTTATGAGTAACGTTCCTGCCCTTTGAGTTTGAATTCTTGTGTTTAAATTTTAAATTTTCCATGATTTCGGGATGTTACAAGTCTTCTCTAGATAACACTAGAGGCATGCAACATAAGAAATCATCATCATATTCTTCGCAAACATCATGAAGAGAAAAATGAAATCAAACAACAACAAAGATTTGAGAATGTCACCCCAAAAACGAGCAGAATATTCAGCACCTAGAAAAGCAGACTTCCTGACCTCCAAAATGAAGGCCAAGATGTTAGGAGGCTGCTGTCCAAAAATGAGGACGATCCGACGGTTCAAACTCCGGAAAATCGAGAAACAAACTGGTTGTGCTGGGAAGAAGAACCCCTTGCAAGATTTCTCTTTAAACTGGGTGCACTAGGAAGAAGCCCTTCAGGATTTTCTATTTAATATTTTTTTTAACTTACTCCTTGTGGACCCCAATACAAGGGTAAAAGCATTGGACTTCGTACTATTCATCTTAGTATTGAAACAAGCCCAACAATGTGTTTGACAGAACCTGTAGAACAAACTCAGCCACGCAGAACTGTGTGCCCAATATTATTAATTCACCTAACTTGTGGTCGTGTGGCTGCTGCTTCTGGGATCTGGGTTGTTATAGGACCCACTACTAGGAAGAACTATGGAACTGAACAGTCACACAACTTTAACCGAACAGACATACAACTTAAACCGAACGGATTCACACCTTAAACCGAACAGACACACAACTTAAACCGAACAGATTCACACGTTAAACCGAACAGTCACACAACTTAATCCGAACAGATCCACACCTTAAATTGAAGAGTCACACACCTTAAACCGAACAGATCCACACCTTAAATCGAACGAATCCAAATCTTAAACCGAACAGACACACAACTTAAACCGAACGGATTCACACCTTAAACCGAACAGTCACACAACTTAAACCGAACGGATTCACACCTTAAACCGAACAGTCACACAACTTAATCCGAACAGATCCACACGTTAAACTGATGAGTCACACACCTTAAACCGAACGGATCCAAGTCTTAAACCAAATAGTCACACCACTTAAACCGAACAGTTCCACCACTTAAACCGAACAATTCCACCACTTAAACTGAACAACACACCTTAAATTGAACAGTCACAGACCTTTAACTGGACATAGCCACACATTACCGTTCATGCACGACAACCATGTTTGGAACAACCATATGTAATTTTCAGTGGTCTCAGAAGACAGCAAAGCGCAACCGAGCAAAACTGACTCGAAATGGTGATTAACTCCTACAAATGGGGCAAATGGCATGTTGTATTTTTTTGTAATGTAGGTAGTGTCGAAACATATTGCGTCTCCAATGTTTTAATATGCAGCTCTAGAACGACAGTCAGCCCAAAACACGTTCCGTAGTCTTCCTTCGTCATCTATATCCATTACATAGAGAAACATGGAATCAATCTTCTGCATCCTAATGAAATAGTTCTGAAGAGCTTGTGCATCACCAGGTCCCATCTTCAAATTTCTGACTTTGTTTATAATGTTCCTGCACACAGAAACCACTAAGACCAGGCACAAAATGTTGAACTTCAATTATATTAGGCAGAAATAACACAAACCTTAAATCCCTTTTGTTGAAAGTCAATTTGTCATGACCTCCAGCCCCGACCACAAAAAATTGCATGGTCTTAGCAACCGATATCCCCGCAGTATCATTGAACGATATGCGTGCTTTGGCGGCCTTAGGGACGGTTCGTTTTTGTCTGAGAAAACGCATTTTCTCCTGGTCAAGCATGGCGTGGTTATGTTTAAGATCCACAAAGTTAATGTGGTAACCCCTTACTGGGTTTCCGGAGACCCTTATCCGAGCAGTGCATTGGATTCTACTGGATAACCTAGGCTTCAATTTCCCTTGCCCTTGGTTTGTTGGTGTTGTGCCCTCCTTGGAGCAAGTCAGCGTGGCCCGTATAACAACACCACGATTGTAATCAGAGTGCCTTATCTTAACACCAAAACCACAAGAATCGGCATAGGCCGTGTAAAATGTTTTGGCTTCTTCGAAAGAAGGAAAAAACATCTCCTCCTTAGGAACGTTTGCCGGCTACTCCACTTGGGAAGGCAAATTAACGATTTCCATTGGAGTACAGAGGAAGGACCACAGAAGAGAATGGAAGAAAAATGAAGACGCATCTTGAGATGAAGATGAAAAGTCTTCTGCTGTTTAGGAGCGCCAAAATGAGAAATTGAGTGATTTGAGACGCATTAATGAGGGATGGAGGGAGGGATGGAGAGATGAAGTGATTGCTCAGGACATTTGTATGGGAAACCAAAGAATTGAGGGATAAAATAAAAAAGAATCTCTTTTCTATGCTGACATGGAGCGAGCTAACTAAGCCGCGTCCTCAGGTAGCGTCCTCAAGAGCGGTCGTTCATCATTTCCCTTTTGAAACTCCCTTGCAACCATTACATAAAAGCGAGGGATAACACTGATGTTTGCCTGTATTATTGTATTTGATGTAAGCACATAAAATAGGACCACAGAAAAAGAGCTATGATGACTTGGTTAATATGTGACCACGCATGTTGATCCATCTAGATATGTTGGGTATGTGGGTCATTGTATAATTTTATTTCGGAGATCCTAATATGCATTCCGAAGTTAATCGGTTTATCCATTCATCTGTAACTTGATGTATGATGCACCATTAGGATTTGGATTTTGGTAGGATTTTCTTATAAGTAATACTTGTGTCTCCCTTATATTTGATGTAACATTTGAAGATATAGTGGATTAGACAACGTGTGCTAGCCGTGATTTTTTTACAAGGCTTTTTATGTAAAAATTGTATTTTGTGATTATGTACTTATTTATTGTTTGTTTCGTCGAGTTACTTCCAGGAGATCAAGTTCCTAACACCATATTCTTGGGTATCACAAAAATAGAGAGCCCAAGGATTGAATACCATTATATCTCTTCTTCCAATACAATTTGCCGAAGAAACCAATCCACACGATCAATTACACGACACAAGCTATGCAATGCAAACCAACAATCTCATTTCCCTCCTCACGTATATAAACATCTAACTGTCATTCATAACACTACCAAAAACCAAAACCAAACCAACTAACAACATGGAACATGGAAGCAATAGAGCCCCTCTTCTCCCTCTCCAGAATAACCCTTCCTTCCACCTCTTGTCTCCACCCTTGTGCACCAAAATCATCTACGTGGCTTTGGGCCCTTTGGCTTGCCTCCTCATATGCTTGTTTGTTGATGTCAAGGGTAAGAACATGCTTGGGGCCTTGGCTTGGGTTTTTATTTGGTGGCTCACCAAGGCGGTGCCCGTCCCGGTTACCTCTTTGGCCCTTTTCTATCTCTTGCCTGTCCTCGGTGTATCTTCGGCGGATGCCGTTGCGAAGTGTTACATGAATGATGTCATCACCCTTGTGCTTGGGAGTTTCATTCTCGCCATCGCGGTTGAGGATTACAATATCCACCAGCGTCTCGCCTTAAAAGTAAGTTTTTTTCATTATTGAATTTAATCTTAGATTAGTCAAGATCAAATATTTACCCAACAATAAAGCAAGTGACATGCTGAGTTTTGATATATTTAAATTTATGATATATGGATAGAAAAGTGATTATCCTGATGTCTATTTGTTAATACGGATACAGAACAGATAATCCTGATGTTCTGTGGGGAGCCACCAAATGTGCCGCTGCTTCTACTCAGGATCAGCGGCACGACCATGTTCATAAGCTTCTGGATGCAAGACACGGCGGTGGCGGTGATGATGATGCCGGTGGCAATGGGGATACTTCACCACCTCGAAGACAAAGACAACGATCGGGAGGTCCATCCGGACGTGCAGCGTTTCGGGAAAGCGGTGGTGCTAGGTGTGATGTACTCAGCGGAAATCGGGGGGATCGCAACGGTAACCGGAACCGGCGTAAATCTAAGTACGGTGGGCATGTGGGAAACTTAATTCGCAGATGAGGACCCAACAATCATCATTGGGTCTCCCGAGGAGATCTACCGTAGGTACATACGGTCTAACGGAACAAGACGTGATGCTCCCCACACGCAGCTATACTAAACATGGGGTTTGGCAAGGAGCATCTGCCAAGTCCACGCCATAAGACACAGATCCGTAACTTCGTGGTCGAAACCACCCCAATGGAGTCGTCACTTGGTCGGTCCATCAAACATCTTCTCACTAGGTGCCCAGCTGAGGAAAACATAACCCGAACAACATCGGCTCACAACAACATACATCATAGTCGGAACAACATTGGCCCATCATCGACGGAACAACATCAGCGTCATCAGCCACTGATTGATCGTTTTATATTAACCGCAAGTGCACGACCGCGTTGAAGCGGTGGCAAATACGGGTCGTCCACTGAAGGTGTGTCGACGTTTCGTTTGTGCGAAGGCGAGTGGGAAAGGAAGGAGAGAAAGATGGATTACACTACACTACACTAATCTAAACTAGTAAACAAGCAAGCTGAAATGAAATCACTAAACAACTAAGCTAAACAACTAATGAAGAAGATAAAAACACAGGAATGAAAACCCCTAAGGGGAGGAGTGTGTGTGTGTGCACATGAAATAAGTGTGGTAGTGAATGCATACAATAAGCTCAAGTGTGGTTAGTGTTTGTTCATGCATAAGAAGTACCTCATGGAAAGACCTATCATTTACAACACTAACCTAGGTTATTAATATGACCAATGCAAGGTTGTTATTAAGACACTTAGACAAGCATGGAGTGTACCTAAGCTATGGCAGAAACCATCAAGTAATGTTCTTAATAATTCAAGCAAGCATACTAATATTTCTCACAAAACATTCATATTAAGCATTCATACCACCTACATAACATGTACATACATCTACTCCACCCCCAAAGGGGATGGAACTACTCACACATATTTAAACTAACTACTCTAACAAAATGAAGCATTATACTGAAATGAAACTACACTAATCAAGCAAGAAATATTAAAGAAGCTTAAAAGGAAAAGAAAGACTAAACAAGCATGCACAAATTAAAAGACAAGATTAAAAGAAAACTAGAACAATTATTTTATTAACAATGACTCACATTGAAGGTAGCATTCTTCTCCACCTTGAGTTTTTGCTTCAAGGATCACTCCTTAGTAGAGAGAATGCCACCAAGCAATGAGTAATTACAATAGAAGGTGAAGAGTTCTATTTATAAGCATGAAAAAAGCTAATCCGGGACAATCCCCCGATGTGGGACTAACCCAATACCAAACATAGCCTAAACACAAAATAATACAAGTCCAGGAGAAAGCTTAGCGGATCTGGGGCCATATGGACCGCCAATTAGTGGTCCAAGACCGCCAATTGGCAGTCTATAAACTTCAGCTCGCGTTGATTTTGGTTGTGGGCTTTTCTTGAAGTATGTCTTGGTCTTGGATGCATCTACTTGGTTTGTTGGAGCTCCGCCCCGAATCGAATTGACAAAATACTCCACATGATGGTGTGGAGTTTCCTGTTTTGCTCTTAGGTCCTTCTGTCTTACGTTCATGTCCTTCTCCCTTGCATCTTGGTCCCCAGGTCTCACAATTAAGTCATTTTTCCCTGCTTTTGGGTCCTTTCATGTCTCTCCTCTTCAAACCTCTTTATTTCTGAAATCTAAACATAAAACTTGTTACATAGCATTGTTTAAGGTGAAAGATAATAGATATAAGAGACATGAATATGCATGAAATGATGCCAATCAGCGACACAGCATCGGTGGCCCAACATACGTCCGACATAGCATCGGACGGGTCCGGACCGAAGTCTGCCAGGTCATCAGGCTCCACGAGCCGCACATCATACAATGGGATCCACAATCCCTCAGGTCTACTACTCTACTATGAGTCCATCAATCCATCACTATAAGTCATGATCCATACATGGAGGTGACACGTCCCGAACACCCACACTCTTCCACACGACGATCCCTGGGCAGGCACGCGTAACGCGCCCACCGTCACTTCCCGGATCACGCACTAGGCAAGGACCCTGGTTTTCGTGGACAGAGTTGGCATCCTAAAAGGACTGGGAATTCAGTTCTGTGCATAAATGATCGACCGGAAGAGGCAATCCGGTTGACCGTCCCCATAAGGTTCGGTCGACCAAAAGTCTGCAACGGTCGAACTCTCTGCGCAAAACCTAAGTCCCAACGGTCGAACAAGAATCTAAAACCGGTCGACCAATACGTGGTCAAAATCTGGAGTCTGGTCAACATCAATCAATACTAACGGTCGACCGACTCAGGGGTCCCGGTCGACCGAAAACTACCAGGCCATCCTAGCAGTTCTAAGTCATATATCGGTCGAACACATAACGAACAACGGTCGGACAACCATGCATAATCATCAAGTACACTTAGGTTCCAGTCGAACGAAGACATGGAATCGGTCGACCAAAAAACAACAGGCAACCCCGACCCACCAGCACAAAGCACTACCGGTCGACCGGCACAAGGCATTGTCCGACCAGTGTTGGTTAAAGTCGGGCAAAAATGCATACATCGGTCGACTGCCCGAAGGAACCGGTCGATCGTTGGTCGTCTGCAACCTTGCGCCAGCCAAGGATTTACGCCTACCACGTTGCCGGTGAGGTCTCCAACCTCCCGCAACCGACCAACACCTCACCCACACGAGGGTGAGCAACAAAAACACACTAAGAAGCCGGCATACCTCAACGCGAAACGGAGCACGCCGGAGTTCGCTCAACGTCGCCCGCTGACCGCAACCTCCGATCACGCACACCCCACGTCCGCCTCCTTGACTCGACGCTCGACACCACTCGCCGGTGCTGCCGCAGCTTCCTCTGGTCGCCGGAAAAGAAGAGAGGAATGGGAGAGAGATGCGTGAGCAAGTGAGAGAGGGGGGAAAAGATTGATGGATTTGCTTTAAACCCAACACAACCCATTCGCCGCTACAGTAACCGGCCCCTACCCATCACCCATCACTATTCTTCCTTCCATTTCCCATGCTAAACCTCCACTAATCACGGGATTATCCCACTAACCAAAGTTAGGGTCCTAACAATCCACCCTCCTTAAAAGGATTTGGTCCCGAAATCAAACAAGCAACTCACCGAAAAGCTCCGGGTACTGCTTTCAAACTTCCTCCTCAATCTCTCAAGTAGCCTCGCGCTCGCTGTGATGCTGCCACCTGACCTTCACCATCGGGATGGTCCTCCTCCTGAGCTAATGATCCATGCGATCCACGATCTCGACTGGTCTCTCCTCGAGTGACAAGTCCTGCTGGATCTCTGGCACTGCAATCTCAATCACGTGAGTTGGATCTGCAACATACTTCCTCAGCATCGATACATGGAAGACGTTGTGGAGACCCCGAAAACTGCGGTGGCAAGGCAATCCGGTAGGCAACCTCTCTAACTCGGTCGAGGATCTCAAATGGCCCAACATACCTCGGACTAAGCTTCCCCTTCTTCCCAAACCTCATCACTCCCCGAGCTGGGGAGATCTTCAGAAACACATGGTCACCAACCTCAAAGCTCAACGCCTGTCTGCGTCTGTCGGCATAACTCTTCTGCCTGCTCTGTGTTGTGGCCAATCTCCTCCTAATCATATCCACCTTCTCTGCATACATCTGCACAAGCTCTGGCCCCACTAACTGCCTCTCGCCCACATCACTCCAGCATACCGGTGATCTGCAAGGCCTCCCGTACAACGCCTCGTATGGTGCCATCCCAATACTCAAATGGTAGTTGTTGTAGGCGAACTCTATCAACAACAAGTGCTCATCTCAGTGTCCTGCCCAATCCAATGTGCATGTTCTCAGCATATCCTCAAGGGACTGGATCGTCCTCTCTGACTGGCCAACTATCTGTGGGTGAAACGATGTACTGAACCTCAGTCGTGTCCCCAAAGCCTGCTGCAGATTCCCCCAAAACCTGGATGTATATCTGGGATCTCGATCAGAGATGATGCTCACTGGTACTCCATGCAGCCTGACTATCTCCTCCACGTACAACTTAGCTAGACCTTCCAGAGGCAACGTGGTCCTGATCGCTAAGAAGTGTGCTAACTTGGTCAATCGATCGACTATCACCCAAATCGCGCCATGTAATCTCCTCATCTTCGGCAACCCCGTGACAAAATCCATCGTCACGTGCTCCCACTTCCACTAGGGAAGCTCAATACGCTGCATCGGTCCAGCTGGTCGCTGATGCTCAATCTTCACCTGCTGACAGACTAAGCATCGGTCCACAAACTCTGCAATGACCTTCTTCATGCCTTTCCACCAGAAGTTCCGCTACAGGTCCTTATACATCTTCGTGTCCCAGGGTGAATGGTGTATCTCTCTCTGTGTGCCTCCTCCATGATGTCATCTCTCAGCCCATCGACCTTCGACACCCAGATCTGACTCCTAAACCTCAGACCACCATCAACCCCCACACTGAAGTCTGATCCATCTCTGGCAGCTAACTGTAGCAGACCAGCTAACTCCTCATCCCCATGCTAAGCCTGAATAACCCGCGAGACGGTCTGCATCTCCACTCGAAGCCCTGCAATCACTGCTCCCTCAGAGCCCTCTGTGCACGGCTGAGACTCTGACAACGTCTCGAGTAGCCTCAACTCCTGAATGCACAAACTCGATACTGACACCTTGATTGACATCATTTAATGCTTATATTTGTATCTTACCATTATCTTTCACCTAAAAAATGCTATGTAACGAGTTTTATGTTTAGTTTTCAGGAATAGATAGGTTTGAAGAGATGAAGCATAAAAGGACCTAAAAGTAGGGGAAAAGGACTGAATTGTGAGACCTGGGACTAAGATGCAAGGGAGAAGGACCTGAACGTAAGACCAAAGGACCAAAGAGCGAAACAGAAAACTCCACACCATCTTGGGGAGTATTTTGGCAATTAGATTCGGGTCAGAGCTCCAATAAACAAACTAGATGCATCAAAGACCGACAAAGCCATCCAGAAAAGCCCAGAAGAAAATCCAGCGTGATCCGAACCATATAGACCGCCAATTGGCGGTCGGTTTTGGCCCAAATCCGCTAAGATTTTGGTGGGTGGCGTATTAGTGTGTAGTTAGTCCATTTATGGTATCTGTTTAGTCCCACATAGGGGGATTGTCCCAGATTACCTTTTTCTATGGCTATAAATAGAACTCTTCACCTTCTATTGTAATCACTCCCTATTTTGAGTGGCTATTCTTCCTACTGAAGTGAGGCCTTGAAGCACACACTAAAGTGGGAGGATGCTACTTGAATTGTGAGTCATCTTAATAAAAGTTTCTTCTTTATGTTGTTTGTTTCATGTTGTTTGTTTTACTTTGCTTACTTTCATTTCATTAGTTTTGAATAGCTTAGTTAATATGCTTTCTTTGCTTAGTTTAATAATAAGTCTAATGTTTAGTGAGTAGTTCCATCCTATTTGGGGGGTGGAGTAGATATACATACATGCAAATGAGAATGGAATGAATGCTTTATTTCCAATGTGTTGATAAAACATGAATGTATGCTTGCTTGTTTAGGATAGAATTTATAACTTGATGAGTTTTGCCAAAATGATTAGACACCTCTCATACTTGTTTAAGTTATGAAATAAACAACTTGTATATGTAAATGTTAAATCAACTAGGTTGGTGAATTGATTGATAGGTTTTGCCATAACACTTAGACACTTCCTATGCATGATAACACCACCTTCATTTATGCTTAAAGAATGTGTTCAACACCCACCTCTTTGCATGTGTGCACTCACTCCACCCCTTAGGGATTTTTCCACTTCTGAATTCCAGCACTCTTCTTTCATCCTTAGTTAAGTTTTAGTTAATCGTTTGTTTCTTTCTTTTACATTTCGTACTTCTTAGTGTAGTGTAGCGTAGAGTAGTATAATCAACTCTCTTCTCCACTTTTTCGCCACTTGATTTCGTACTAACGAGAGCCTACTCACCTCCCTGAGGACGACCCATATTTGCCACCGCTTCAACACGGCCGTGCACTAGCGGTTTAATATAAAACGCTCATCACACCTCCACCTTCCTGCTCAGCGCATCTGCAACCGAATTCGCCTTCCCCGGATGATAGGAGACGTGAAGTCGTAGTCCTTAATGAACTCGAGCCATCTGCGCTGCCTCCTATTCAGCTTCTTCTGCGAGAACAAATACTTCAAGCTCTGATGATCTGTGAAGACCTCGAACTGCTCTCTATAAAGATAATATCGCCAGGTCTTCAATGCGTGAACCACCACTGCTAACTCCAAATCGTGAGTAGGGTAGTTCTTCTCGTACACCTTCAGCTGCCTCGAAGCATACGCGACCACCTTCCCGTGCTGCATCAGTACGCAACCCAAGCCAATCCCTGACGCGTCACTGTAAATCACATAACCTCCACTGACACACGGTAGCGTCAGAATCGATGCTGTCGTCAGTCGCCTCTTCAGCTCCTGTAAGCTGTCCTCGCACTTCTGAGACCAAACAAACTTGACGCCCTTCTGCGTCAACGCTGTCAACGACAAAGCAAGTCTGGACAAATCCTGAATGAACCATCTGTAATACCCAGCTAATCGCACGAAGCTCCTGATCTCTATCACGATCGTCGGGGCTCTCCACTGAGTCACAACATCAACCTTCGCCGGATCCACCGAAATTCCCTCCGCTGACACAATATGCCCCAGAAATGCAACCTGATCAAACCAAAACTCGCAATTCGTGTACTTGTCATAAAGCTGCTGATCTCTCAAGATGCCAAGCACAATCCTCAGGTGCTCTCGATGCTGCTCTCTATCTGCGGAGTATACCAAAATGTCGTTCACGAAGACAACGACAAATCTGTCGAGGTGTGGCTGAAATGTCCTATTCATCAGGTCCATTTATGTTGCAGGTGCATTCGTCAGTCCAAACGGCATCACCAAGAACTCGTAGTGCCCGTACCGTGTCGTGAAGGTTGTCTTCTGAACATCTACCTCTGATCCGTAACTTGTGATAACCTGAACGCAGATCAATCTTCGAGAACACTCTCGCCGTCTGCAACTGATCAAATAGATCATCAATCCTGGGCAAAAGGTATCGGTTCCTGACGGTAACCTTATTCAGCATCCTGTAGTCGATGCAAATCCGCAACGACCCATCCTTCTTCTTCACAAACAACACCGACGCTCCCCATGGCGAGACACTCGGTCGGATAAACCCGGAGTCCATCAACTCCTGCAACTGCTTCTTCAGCTCTGTCAGCTCAGCAGGTGCGATCCGATAAGGTGCCTTCGACTGGGGTGTCGTACATGCTACCAACTCGATGCCGAAATCGATCTCTCGGTGCGGCGGTAATGCGGGAATATCTGCTGGAAACACATCTGGGAACTCCTGCACTACCTCTATGTCCTCCAACCTCCTCGTCTCAGGATCAGGAACTACCAGCGTGGCCACAAGCGCTCTGCATCCCTACTGCATCAGCATTTGTGCCTTAACTGCAGACACAATCAGACGACCACCTCTGCTCCTCGTCCCTCTGATCAAAACATCTGGCAAGTCCTCTCTCGGGATCAGGATCTTCTTCTCGCGGCAAAAGACCCGTACGTCGTACTGTGATAGCCAGTACATCCCCAGTATGACGTCGAAGCCCTCCATCGGTAGCAAGACCAGATCTGCCGGAAAATCATGGTCTCCCGAAACAACTGTGGTGCAGGGAAGAAAGCTCCCCACAGTGCCCACCTCACCCGTGGGCGTGCTGACTTCCAAACAATCAGTCAGCAGCATAGGGGTCCGACCCAACTGGCCAGCAAACTTATCCGAAATGAAGGAGTGAGTGGCGCCGCAATCAAACAACACACGGGCAACCGAACCAGAAACAAAAAGAGTACCTTCCACCACAGTGTTGGAGTCCCTCGCCTCCTCAGCCTGGATGGTGAAACAACAGATCGGCTGCCTCCGCTCTTCCCTGCAACTGGTGGCACAAACCTCCTGCTAGGCTCTCCCTGCCTATTTGGGCACTCCGGAACAAAGTAGCCCAACTGCCCGCACCCCATACAAGCTCCAGAGCGCTTGAAGCACTCCTGACCTGGGTAAAACCTCCCACAGAATGTTCACGCTTTAGATTGACGTGCTCCTATATCTGCTTGCCATGATCCTTGGGTGACTTGTCTTCTTTTGCTTGCCTAGTGCTTTAAAATTTTCACATTTCTTTCAAAATCTTCATGTGTTTGCGAAAGAAAATGTTTTTGTGGGTTTTGTGTGTGTTTAGCATGTGCAAAACCGTTGAGAGGCAAAGTAAAAAGAAAGCTCCCAAAATTGTCTTGAACTTGATGCATTAGGATTTCTAGTTTACTAACTTTAGGTCTTATCGAGTCGTTAGGATGCACCCCGGTTTTCCCTCGGGGGGCGTGTAATCATAGGGTTTCAGTACTCAAACATTTAAAGAAGTCCACCCTGAACCGAGTGAGTCAAATAATTCGTGTCTGTTAGTATAAGGAAGTTTGTCATAGTCAAGGGCCTTTAATATCTTTTTGTGAAACTTAAGTGTAAGGGTTTTGGTTCCCATGTAGATAAATAAGTGGTGTTCTCTCTTCTCGCACGGCTCCTATCACTCGGGAAACTAGGTCTGAGGGGACTTTGTGCCTGGTGCTTTCGAGTCATCTGACTTGGGATGCGCCGACCGAACTCTCGTTACACGGGTGGTAGGGATCGCCCTATGTGGATATTTGAGGGAAGGTGTACGTGATAGTGTAAGTCCTCATAGGCAATGATGCACGAAACCTGACCCTGGGAGAATCAAACACCAACCAATAAAATGCTCCAAAGAAAAAGGAAAAAAAAGAAGAAAAAAAAGAGTCAAATAAGAACCAAAATGGACTTTACACATTGTATCACACTCAGAAGTTAAGGTTGCCCATGTCTTTCACTTAAGTCCTTAACTAACTCTCACGAATAACTCATTAGGCTAAGTGTGTGGACTGATTACATATATAGAGTCGACCCGTAGTATTACCGCGTCCCATGACCGACAAAATAAGTCCAACGAGTCGTGTAGCTAGATTAATTAATGCATCTTGTTCGGATTTTTTGGGTATATCCGCTGAAAACCCTCAGGAGACAACACTCCTCCTCCTTGGCGACAAGGAGGTTTAACGGCTTGTTGCACGTGCTAAGTGCAACCGTGATTCCTACGAAAGTGAGTTAGGATTTCTTGTTTTTCGCATGCTTTTCTCTTTCTTTGTTTTGCTCGGGACTAGCAAAAGTTAGGTGTGGGGGTATTTGATTGACATCATTTCATGCTCATATTTGTATCTTATATCCATTATCTTTCACCTAAACAATGCTATGTTACGAGTTTTATGTTTAGTTTTCAGGAATAATTAGGTTTGAAGAGATGAAGCATAAAAGGACCCAAAAGCTGGGAAAAAGGACTGGATTGTGAGATCTGGGGACCAAGATGCAAGGGAGAAGGACCTGAACGCAAGACAGAAGGACCTGAACGCAAGACAGAGGGACCTAAGAGGAAAACAGAATACTTCACACCATCATGGGGAGTATTTTAGCAATTGGATTCGGGTCGGAGCTCCAACAAACGAAGTAGATGCATCAAAGACCACCAAAAGCACAAAGAAAAGCCCAGAATAAAACTCAACCGGATCCGGGCATTTTGGACCACCAATTGGCGGTCTGGATTAGCCCAGATCCGCCAAGATTTCTCCTGGACTTGCATTAATGTTCGTTTAGGCTATTTTTGGTGTTGGTTTAGTCCCACATCGGGGGATTGTCCCGGATTAGCTTTTTCCATACCTATAAATAGAACTCTTCACCTCCTATTGTAAGCACTCCATATTTTAAGTGGCTATTCTTCCTACTAGAAGTGAGGCCTTGAAGCACACACTAAAGTAGGAGGATGCTACTTTTAATGTGAGTCATTTTATCAATAAAGTGTTGTGTTTCTTTCATTGTTTGTTTTATACATGTTTTAGTTTAATCGTCTTTTATTTCTACCTTAGTTTTAAATATGCTTTCTTTGCCTATCTTAATAATTAGTGTAATGTTTAGTGAGTAGTTCCATCCCCTTTGGGGGGTGGAGTAGATGTACATACATGCATTAGAGAATGGGATGAATGCTTTAATTTCAATGTGTTGATTAAACATGAATGTATGCTTGCTTGTTTAGGATAGAATTTATAACTTGATGAGTTTTGCCAAAATGATTAGACACCTCTCATGCTTGTTTAGGTTCTGAAATAAACAACTTGCATATGTAAATGTTAATCAACTAAGTTGGTGAATAGATTGATAGGTTTTGCCATAACATTTAGACACTTCCTATGCTTGATAAACACCACTTCATGTGCTTAAAGAATGTATTCTACACCCACCTCTTTGCATGTGTGCACTCACTCCACCCCTTAGGGGTTTTTCCATTTCTATATTCCAGCACTCTTCCTTTGTTCTTAGCTTAGTTGTTAGTTCATTGTTTGTTTCTTTCGTTCGCATTTCATACTTCTTAACGTAGTTTAGTGTAGGTTAGCATAATATCACCTCTTCCATCTTTTTTGCCACTTGATTTCGGATAAACAATAGCCTGCTCACCTCCCTGAGGACGACCCGTACTTGCCACTGCTTCATCGCGGCCGTGCACTTGCGGTTTAAAATTAAAACGTTCAACACCACCACATGAAATAAGATAAAACTATATCATTAAAACATACAAGACAATAGTTGAAATGAAGCTAATATGTTCACATGCATCATGACTCAAATCCAACTATGTCTCCACATGAAATAAGATTTATCACAACCATTAAAATATACAAGACATTAATTAGGATAAAGCCAATATGAGCACATGCGTGCACATGTCTTGTTTCCTTCTTCCACTCCATCCTTATCCGCACCTCATCATTCCCCATAAAATAGGCCCACTAATCTAAGCATGTGCTAAGCTTCACTCAAGAGCATTAGCACATCAAAGATAAGAGTGTAATCCCATTAGATGGTTATGGAAATCATGTAAGGCTCAAAGGATTAAGATTAATACACACACACCTCATACGTCACATAATCACATTACCTTCTTCTCCACCCCCCAAATGGGGATGGACTACTCCCTGCTCATATCTAAACTAAAGAAAACATAAAAACAACATAAACTCATAATGAAAATGAAGAAAAACAAGAATAAGCAGACAAAAACATCAAAGAAATTGCATCAAAGCAAAGACTATAATGGAAAGAACAAGATTCAACTAACTTGAAATGAAAAGATTACAAAGTTCCTCCTTCTTCTCTTACACTAATGAGCAGCAAAATAAAACCTAAAACTAATGGAGAAGCAAGAAGAAGTGGGAGATGAGGGATTACAATGGTATATATAGACTAATACATGGTTAGGATTCATTTGGAAATAATCAGATGACTTTAAATCACATTTGATGGTCCTGGAATGCTCTGACCCGAATACCCGACCCACGGCCTAAATTTTAGAACCTATGGACCATTTTGACCTGCCAGTGGCGGATCAAGTAGGTTCGATCAACTTGAAATTTTGGCTGATGTTGTATTTCATTGATTGGCACATGTGGGGAAGCTCTGGTCCACTATCGCGACCCTATATGGTTTTAATTGGAGAAATACTGATCTGATTCAAGTCATGTGGCACAATATTTTGTTCTTTACCATCAGGTCTCTCTGGGTTTTCACTTGGGTCCTTCCTGATTTGCGATCCAGTCATTGTGCATTACAATTGGGTCCAGAAGTCTTCAATTAAGTCAATTCTTATTACATTTAGGTCCTTTTTGCTCCATTCCTTTTCTTTATTACCTAACTCCTGAAACATTCAAGAAACACTCGAGTAGCACAATATTGGGGGTAAAATAAAGGATATATAGCATGAATATGATGCATGATATGCTACTAATCAAATACCCCCTCACTTACCTTTTGCTAGTCCGGAGCAAAACAAACAAAGAGAAAAATGAAAGAAAGGAAAAGATACGAAAAACGGGGAAATCCTAACTCACTTTCGTATGAATCACGGTTGCACATAGCACGTGCAACAAGCCGTTAAACCTCATTGTTTCCAAGGAGGAGGAGTGGTGTCTCCTGAGGATTTTTAGCGGATATACTCACAAAATCTGAACATTGATGCATTATTCAACCTAGCAACTCAACTCATTGGACCTATTTTTGTCGATCGTTGGACACGGTAATCCTTCGGGCCGACTCTCTATATGTATCTAGTCAACACACCTAGCCTAATGAACCATTCATGCAAGTTAAATAAGGGATTAAGTGAAAGACATGGACAACCTCAACATCCTCAAGTGATACAAAGTTATCACGTACACTTTCCCCCACATCTCCACATAGGTCGATCCCTACCACCTGTGTAACGGGAGTTCAGTCAGTGCATCCCAAGTCAGATGACTCGAAAGCACTAGGCACTAAGTCCCCTCAGACCTAATTTCCCGAGTGACAGGAGCCGTGCGAGAAGAGAGAACACCTACTCACTTATTTCTTATCTACACATGAACCAAAACCCCTACACTTAAGATTTCACAATAGGAGTTTAAGGGTCCCTGATTATGACAAACTTCCTTATACTAACATACACAAATTATTTGACTCACTAGGTTAAGGGTAGACTTCTTTATTTGTTTGAGTACTAAAACCCTATGATTACTCTCCCCTCGAAGGAAAACTAGGGTGTTTAAAACCTAAAGCCGGTGTATTAGATATCCTAATGCATCATGTTCAAGTCAATTTTGGGAGCTTCATTTTACTTTGCCTCTCAAAGGTTTTGTACATGCTAAACACACACAAAACCCACAAAACATTTTCTTTCACAACCACATGAATTGTTTTCAAGAAATGGAAAAATTCAAAGCACTAGGCACGCAAAAGAAGGCAAGTCACCCATGGATCATGGTATAACATATATGTCGATATTAAATGCAGCAGACTAACATGACCCTAACAATGCAACAAAAGAAAAAAAGTAAAAGACTAGACTATGTACACAAGTAAAACACCCCCACACTTCATGCATTGTCGTCAATGAATGTGAGAATGATAATACATGGATTCATGCATGAAAAATAAAAGATCTCACCAACGTGAAGTGCAAAAGGAAGTTTAAGGTTATGTGGATGGATATATACCCGAATTCCCGAAAACCTATGAGATTCATAAGAAGGGAGACAAATACGTGAAATAAATGGGCCCACAACAATCAATGCTCACTTGTTGAGTATTTTTTTATTCAAATATAACTATGTACAAAAATGGGCTCCCATCTTCATTTGTCAAAGGACATCAAATGGGAACCTGCCATCTCTCGAGCCAGAAATGCACCTGTATGGGCTCACAACATAAGAAACAGGAGGATTATTGAGAGGTTTATGAACCAAGAATGGTGGTTCATGCCTCTCAAAACCAGGGTCTGTGAAAGGAAATGGAAACAAATATGTTACCATTCCGCGACAAAGGTGAGGGTAATCAATATATACCCTCCAACCGACATCTGGGTGCACTAGGATTATTTCATCCACACAAGGTGACACCATGGACTTATTATGCAGATGGCAAAGTCCAGAAACAAAATTGCTTGACCACCTGACACCCTTATAAGGATTGTGGTTTCTTGATGCCTCGTGCGAATGAGAAATGTAGGAGGCATGAATGAGAGGTGAATCTCTGTCTGGTTGTTTGAAATGTAGGGTATCAGGTGATTGATTCTTACCAAACATGGGATCCTCAACAAATACAGAGTGAAGGTGGCCCAGAGGCCACAAAAATGGTATCTTGTGGCTCAAGAGCCACATGATCGAAAGGAGGTGGCTCAAAGGCCACATGATCACAAGATAAGGCACCTTCTTGTGCCAGCTCAGTGGAAACTTCTTCACTACAATCAGGATCTCCATTAAACAATTCTCTATAATACTTGAAGGTGCCTTCAACTTCAATCTCATCCGTCCCTTGGATAAGGATGACCTCAACAGGCTCATCGAAGGCACCTGGCTTCTTCCCGATGGTGAAGATGTTGATATCAGCGCATTAACTACCATATGTCAAGCGCATTAGACCATTATGACAATTGATCAACGCATTGGAAGTCGCTATAAATGGTTGCCCCAAAATAACAAGAATTTGTCCAAGTGGATTTGGCACAGGTTCAGTATCCAAAACAAAGAAATCGACTGGATTAATAAACTTACCCACTTTGATCATAACATCTTCCACCATGCCCCTCGGTTTCTTCATTAACTTATCAGCCAGTTCAAGAGTGGTTTTAGTTTGTTTGAGGTCTCCAAGACCGAGGTGGATGTAGACCAAATACGGTAGCAGATTGACAGATGCACCTAGGTCTAATAAAGCTCGATGTATTGACACCTCACCAATCACACAAGAAATAGTAGGGCAACCAGGGTCCTTGTATTTGACTTGTGTGGGTTGTGCCAACAATTAACTCACATTTGCCGTAAGAAAAGCTTTCTTGGGAACATGAGTTTTTCTCTTTTTGGTGCATAAATCCTTGAGAATCTTGGCGTAAGGTGGCATCCGTTGAATCACCTCCAGTAACGGAATGTTCACAATTTCTTGCCAAAAGATCTCAAGCATCTTGTCATGCTGATCCAAAGTTTTCTTCTTCAGGCGCTCAACCAAAGCCACCTTTGGGGCATAAGTGTCTTGTGACGGAACCTCATATTCTGATTCCTTCGACACATGATGAGACAAGGGAACCTTAGGGTTCGGCTCCATTGTCGAAATAAAAGTAGAATGAACCTCAGGATTAAGCTCTTTCCTGGAAGTATTCGTCGAGGGAGCCTCAGGATTCGGCTCCCTCATAGATGTGGGTATCATTGCAGGTCTAGTGACACCAAGAGATGGTGATTGCAAGGAAGGCAACCCTATATGGTTGTCCACCTGCTTACCAGACCTCAAAGTATGAATCACATTAACATGATGGGTTGGTTCAGAGGTAGCTCGAGGCACTAGTGGCCTTCCATGAGATTGGGTATCCCGGGGATTCACATTGGGTTAACTAGGGAATTGAACCTTCTCACGTTCATAGAGATGATGAGCCAATTGACTAACTTGCACTTCCAAAGTTTTGAATGAACTTTACATTCTCTGTATGAACGCTTAAAAGGTTTGATCAAGAGAGGGGTCTCTTAGGTCAACCTGCTGGGGTAGAGTCTGACTAGAATAGCTCAATGGTGAAGCCTGAGTAGGTTGGTGAGTATGGGACTGAGACCTTTGATGTGGGGATCTATAGGCCACCGATGAGCGTGGAGGGTGATAAGGTGGGGGATGAGGTTGAGCGTGCGATCTATGATCATGACCCCCACTAGGCCCCCAAGAGAAATTAGGGTGGTTTTGTCATCCCGAGTTGTAGGAGTGACTATATGGGCCGTTACGGGGTCGTTGTTGATACATCGCATTTGCATGCTCATTATCGCTCATTTCATATCACTATGTTCCCTAAGTCCACACCTTACTACACGCGGGTGTAGCGACCTGAGCTACTGGAGTTCGGTCCAACTCTAAACTCTCAATCCTACGTATGAGAGCAACCATTTTAGCCTCAGATGTGATAGTTGACTCAACTTGGTATGATCCAGCTCGACTAGAAGATCTAGCGGCTGGTGGATCTCTCATGGTGTCCCACTCAAGGGTGCGTTCAACCATTAATTCAAAAGTATCTCATGCCTCATCGATGAGTTTCATTTGGAAATCACCCTGACACATCGACTCCAACAATGTGTGGGTGTTGTAGTTGAGGCCCTCATAAACAATCTAGCATTTCCATGATGAGGGCACTACAAGAGAAGGTCTTTGAACCTCTCAAAGAAAGCAAGAAACGATTCGGTCTCAGTGTGATACATTTGATGTATTTGGTACCGTATCTGTTGAGTATTCCTTTAGGGGAAGAATCTCTTCAGAGAGACGGTCACAAAGTCATCCCTAGACCGAATCAAGTTTGCCGGGAGGCTGTACATCCATTTCTTCACGTTATCCTTCAACGTGAAAGAAATCATCCTCAACCGGGTGGAATCCTTGTCAAGATGTTGAAGCTTGAACATGGAGCATACCTCCTCGAATTCACGTATAAAAATAGGATCCTCCTTATTAGCATTGAAGGTAGGAAACATGCTCACATATTGAGGTTTCAATTCATAGTTGTCCCCGTGAGTAGGTGGGGGAACTATGGAAGAAGGTTGCACGGCCCGAACATGATGGGTCCTCTCCCATAGAGTCATCAGTCTATCCCGTCGAGCTAAAGGTGGTGGTGTGCCCAAAACATTATCTTGACTGAATCTCTCTTCCTCCCGAGTCAGAGGAGGAGAAGGAGGTCTACGTGGTGGTGGGAGAGGAAAGAGGTAATCCATGTATGGAAACCGGTCTCCCTCACCTCCATGAGATGACTCGGCCTCGTGCTTCAAAGGAGCACGAGATGGAGATCAACGTTCACTTAGAACGTCCATCTCAGAAGAAAATTGCATTATCTCCAGTCGAGCGCTCTTACCAGAACGAGCCCATTGATTGACATCATTTCATGCTTACATTTGTATCTTATATCCATTATCTTTCACCTAAACAATGCTACGTAATGAGATTTATGTTTGAATTTCAGAAATAAAGAGGTTTGAAGAGAAATGGCATGAAAGGACCCAAAAGCAGGGAAAAATGACTTAATTGTTAGACCTAGGGACTAAAATGCAAGGGAGAAGGACCTGAACGTAAGACCGAAGGACCTAAGAGCAAAACAGAAAACTCTACACCATGATGGGGAGTATTTTGGCAATTCGATTCGGGTCAGAGCTCCAACAAGCAAAGTAGATGCATCCAAGACCAACAAATACATCAAGAAAAGCGTAGAATGAAAACCAACTCGATCGGGATCCAGTAGACCGCTAATTGGCGGTCCGGATCACTCTGGATCCGCTAAGACTTCTGGAGCGCGTGTATTAGAGGATGTTTAGTCTATTTTTGGTATTTGTTTGTCCCACATCAGGGGATTGTCCCGGAATACCTTTTTCTATGACTATAAATAGAACTCTTCACCTTCCATTGTAATCACTTCACATTTGGTGGCAATTCTTCCTACTTGAAGTGAGGCCTTGAAGCAAACACTGAAGTGGGAGAATGCTACATGTATTGTGAGTCATTTTAATAATAAGACTTTCTTTGTTTCTTTTAATCTTGTCTTGTTATGTTGCTTGTTTTGTGTTGGTTGCTTTACTTTGTTTAATTTCTTGTTTAGTAATTTTAGTAGCTTAGTTAAAATGTTTTCTTTGCTTAATGTAATCATTAGTTTAATGGGTAGTGAGTTGTTCCATCCCCTTTGGGGGGGTGGAGCAATGTTTATACATGTTATGTAGATGGAATGAATGCTAAACTTTTGTGTATGTGAAAAATGTTAGTATACTTGTTTGATTAAAAAGAATACTTACTTGATGGTTTCTGCCATAGCTTAGGTACATTCCATGCTTGCCTAAGTGTCTTAATAACAAACTTGTCATGCTCATATTAATCACCTAGGGTAGTGTTTTAAATGATAGGTCTTGCCATTAGGTACTTCTTATGCATAGCAAACACTACATACACTTCTTCTTAATGAAAGCATTCATCACCACTCATATCTTGTGTACACACACTCCACCACTTAGGGGTTTTAGATTCCTGATTTACAGCTTCTCTTTCTTTGTTTTGCTCGAGACTAGCAAAAGTTAGGTGTGGGGGTATTTGATTCACATTATATCATGCATATGTCTTATATCCATTATCTTGAGCCAAACAATGCTACGTAACGAGTTTCATATTTGAGATTTAAGAATAAATAGGATTGAAGAGAAGAGGCATAAAAGGACCTAGAAGCAAGGAAAAGGACTGAGTTGCAAGACTTGAGGATTGAGATGCAAGAGGGAAGGACCCGGATGAAAGCCTAAAGGACCAATGAGCAAAAGCAGGAAACTCCACACCATCATGAGGAGTATTTTGGCAATTAAATCCGGGCCCAACCATCAACAACCGAATTGGGTTCATCAAACACCAAGAAATCAATCCAGAACCGAGCCACCAAAATCCAGACTCGATCCAAGACTTATAGACCGTCAATTAGCGGTCCAAGACCGCCAATTGGCGGTCCATTTGAATCCAAACCCGATAAGACTTGGACGGGTGTTGTATTAGCATGTGTTTAGTCCATTTATGGTATGCGTTTAGTCCCATATGGGGGTATTGTCCCGGATTACCTTTTTCTATGACTATAAATAGAATTCCTCCTCCTCCATTGTATTCTACCCATTGCTTGGTGGCATTCTCTCTACTTGGAGTAAGCCTTGAAGCAAAACTCAAGGTGGAGAAGAGTGCTACCTGCAATGTGAGTCATTTTAATAAAATAATTAATCTTAGTTTCTTTTAATCTTGTCTTTTAATTCTTGCATGCGTCTTTAGTTTTGCTTTCCTTTCAATTAGCTTCTTCAATATTCCTTTCTTGCTTAGTTTAATTTCCTTTCAGTATAATGTTTCATTTTGTTAATGTAGTTAGTGTAATGAGTAGTGAGTAGTTCCATCCCCATTTGGGGGGTGGAGAAATATGTGATGTGATTATGTGATGTATTAAGTGTGTATTATCTTAATCCTTTGAACCTTATATGATCTCCATAACCATCTAATGGAATTTCACTCTTATCTTTGATATGCTAATGCTCTTGAATGAAGCCTAGCATATCCTTAGACTAGTGGACTTATTTTATGGGGAATGATGAGGTGAGGATATTCATGGAATTGATAAAGGAAACATGACTTGTAGTGTATGTGCTCTTATTGCCCTTACCTTTATTAATGTCTTGTATGTTTTAATGATTGGGTAAATCTTATTTCATGTAGAGGCATAGTGGGGTTTGGTCTTTATACTTGAGTTCATCTAGCTTCATTCCAATTATTGTGTTGTATGTTTTAATGATATGATCTTATATTATTTCATGTGGAGTCAAAGTTGGATTTAGTTTTATGATTTTCATACACTACATGTTGCGATGAGCATAATTGAACACACACACATACACATATATTTGTATTCACACTCTTTTCTCTACCCGCTATGGGGTTTAGTGTTATTGCTTATCTTCCATTTCCTTTTTGCATTGTAGTGTAGTTTGACCATAACTCCTTTCTCTCCTTTCTTTCCCACTCGCCTTCGCACAAACTAAAGTCGACACAGCTCCCTGTGGATCGACCCGTATTTGCCACCGCTTCAACGCGGTCGTGCACTTGCAGTTAATTAAAACGTACAATCAAGTTTTTGGTGTCGTTCCCCCTACTCGTGGGAACAACTATGAGCTGAAACCTTAATATGTGAGCATGCTTCCAACCTTTACTGCCAATAAGGAGGATCCGTATATTTTTATACGCGAATTCGAGGAAGTATTCTCCATGGTCAAGCTTCAACAGCTTGACAAGGATTCTGTCCGATTGAGGATGATTTCTTTCGCGTTGAAGGATAACATGAAGAAATGGATGTACAACCTCCCAGCGAGCTCTATTCAGTCGTGGGATGAATTTGTGACCGTATTTCTGAAGAGATCTTTCCCTCAAAGGAAAACTCAACAGATACGACACCAGATACATCAAATGTATCAGACTGAGACCGAATCTTTTCATGGTTTCTTTGAGAGGTTCAAGGACCTTCTCCAGCAGTGCCCTCATCATGGACTTGAGCTATGGCAGCTGTGCCAAATTGTTTATGAGGGCCTCAACTACAACACCCGTACATTGTTGGAGTCGATATGTCAGGGTGACTTCCAAATGAAACCCATAGATGAGGCATGTGACACTTTTGAGTTAATGGCTGAACGCACCTTTGAGTGGGACACCATGAGAGAGCCACCAGCCGCCAGGTCTTCTGGTCGAGCTGGATCATATCATGTTGAGTCAACTATCGCGTCTGAGGCAAAATTGGCTGCTCTCATGCGTAGGATTGAGAGTTTGGAGATGGACCGAGCTAGTGTAGCTCAGGTCGCTACTCCCGGGTGTAGTAGGTGTGGACTGTCGGGACATGATGACTTGGAATGCACTTACGCTCCAAGGGATACTGAGCATGCAAATGCGATGTATCAACAGAGGCCCCATAACGACCCGTACAGTCACTCCTACAACCCGGGATGGCGTAACCATCCTAACTTCTCTTGCGGGTCTAGTGGAGGCCACGGTCAGAGCTCGCATGCTCAACCTCAACCTCCACATTATCAACGTCCACGCCCATCGGCGACCTACCAACCCTTACATCAAAGGTCTCAGCACCATAATTACCAACCTACTCAAGCCTCATCGTCGGATTATTCCAACCAGATTTCACTACCCCAGCGGGTTGACCCGAAGGACACCACTCTTGAACAAACCCTTCAAGCGTTCATGCAGAACACTTAATCCATGTTTTGCGGCCAGCAATAATTTGGTCAAAGCATGGGAAATGCAAGTTAGCCAGTTGGCTCATCAACACCATGAACGTGAGAAGGGTCAGTTACCGAGTCAACCTGTGGTAAATCCCAGGGGTCAACCTGCCCATTCTAGGTAGATTGTACACAATGTTGAATGTGACCCTTTCCAACATGCCAATGTTGTCCATACCTTGAGATCGGGAAGGGTTGTTGACAACAATATGGAAATGCCTGAAGCCAACCCTGTTGGTGAGACTTCCGAGGAGAGTCATGAGTCTGTCAAGGAATCTAATTCTGAGATTCCTCCTCGTGATTGTTATGTCCCCAAGGCACCATTCCCTCATAGGTTGACTAAAAACGTGATGAGCATTGGGACAAGATCGTTGAGGTACTTAGGCAAGTAAAGGTGAACATCCCGTTGTTGGACGTTGTTCAACAAATACCACCGTATGCCAAATTCCTCAAGGACCTTTGCACCACTAAGAGAAAAATAAATGTTCCCAAAAAGGCCTTTTTGGCCGCCAATGTGAGCTCTATATTGACACAACCCATGCAAGTCAAGTACAAGGACCCAAGTTGTCCAACTGTCTCTTGCATGATCAGTAATGTGACAATCTCTCAAGCTTTATTGGATTTGGGAGCATCTGTGAACCTCCTACCCTACTCTGTCTATGTCAACCTTGGAATAGGCGATCTTAAACCAACGAGGACAACCCTCTAGTTGGCTGACAGATCCGTCAAGATTCCACGAGGGAGTGTGGAGGATGTCCTTATTAAAGTGGGTGAGTTCGTATTTCCAGTTTATTTCATCATCTTGGATACTGAACCCGTGTCTAACCCACTAGGACAAATTCCTTTGATCCTTGGGAGGCCATTTCTTGCGACATCTAATGCTTTGATCAATTGTCGTAATGGCTTGATGAGGTTGTCTTTTGGAAACCTTACGACGGATTTCCACATCTTTACTCTAGGTAAGCAACCCGGGCTCTTCGACGATGCAGTTGGAGCTAATTTCATTCAAGACACGGATGAGCCTGAGTCATTAGGCATGTTCGACTTACATCGACATATTATTGAGGCGCCTAATGACCAGGTTGCGAGTGAAGAGGATCTTGAGGAATCTGCCGGCGTATCTCTGGATGAGGAGGCACATCTGGGTCCTTTCTCCTCTTACCCAGTGGCGCTTAAGCCATTTTAAAGTAACTCTGAATCCGACAAGGACCCACCTCTGGTGGAGCTTAAACCGCTCCCCGATAACCTAAAGTACATCTTTTTAGGTGATAATGAGACCTTGCCACTCATTATTGCTTCTGATCTTGCACAAGATGAAGAGGTTGCCCTCAAAAGTGTACTATTTGAAAACAAAGAGGTGATCGGGTGGTCCTTGAAGGATATCAAGGGAATTAGCCATGGTGTTGTTCAGCATTGGATCCATATAGAAGAGGATTCTAGGCCCCGTCAGGACCCACAACGAAGATTGAATCCTGTACTGAAAGAAGTCGTCCGAAAGGAGGTTCTTAAGTGCTTGGATCATGGCATAATCTATCCTATCTCTGATAGTTTGTGGGTGAGTCATGTCCATGTGGTTCCCAAGAAGTCAGGCGTGACGGTTGTGGAGAATGAGCATAATGAGCTTATCCCGACATGCCTGCAAACTGGCTGGCGAGTTTGCATTGATTATCGCAAGCTCAATGCGGCAACGTGGAAAGATCATTTCCCGTTGCCATTCATTGATCAGATGTTGGAAAGGTTGGCCGGACATGAGTATTATTGTTTTCTTTATGGATACTCCGGTTACAACCAAATTCCCATCGCCCCCGAGGATCAAGAGAAAACCACCTTTACTTGTCCCTTTGGCACGTTTGCCTACCGTCGCATGCCCTTTGGGTTATGTAATGCGCCGGCAACGTTTGAAAGATGTATGATCAACATCTTCTCCGATATGGTTGAGCGTTTCCTTGAGATTTTCATGGACGACTTTTCCATAATTGGCGCTTCCTTTGATAAGTGTTTTCATCACTTGAGGCTTGTCCTCAAGCGATGCCGTGAGAAGAACATCGCTCTCAATTGGGAGAAATGTCATTTCATGGTGAAGCGAGGGATTGTACTTGGACATGTGGTCTCAAGTAAGGGAATTGAGGTCGATCTTGCCAAAGTGGGTCATATTGCTAATCTCCCCCCACCACGTACTGTGAAGGATATCCGCGCCTTTTTGGGGCATGCTGGATTCTATCGGCGGTTCATTTGGGATTTTAGCAAAATTGCTCGACCTCTCACCGCTTTGCTGGCTAAGGATGCCATTTTTTAGTTCACACCGGACTGCCACCATGCTTTTTTGACTTTGAAGAAAGTGCTGACTTCAGCTCCCATAATGAAGGCACCGGTGTGGACTGAACCCTTCGAGTTAATGTGTGATGCATCTGTCTTCGCTGTGGGAGCAGTGCTTTGGCAACGATTGGACAAATTGCCTCATGTGATCTACTGTGCCAGTAGAACACTCCATGATGCCCAATTGAACAACACAATGACCGAGAAAGAATTCTTAGCGATCATATTTGCTTTGGAGAAATTCCGATCGTACTTGATTGACTCCCACGTGATTATCTATTCTGATCACACAGCCATCAAGCACCTCATGGCGAAGAAAAATGCAAAATCCCGACTCTTGAGATGGATCTTGTTGTTACAAGAATTCGATCTCGAGATTCGGGACAAAAAAGGTGTGAAACTTTTGTAGCAGACCACCTGTCTCATCTAGAGACGACCAACCCACAGGACCAAATTATTGATGACAAATTTCCTGACGAGCAATTGTTCACGATCCAAGATAACCCTTTGTTTGCCGACATCGTAAACTACCTCGTGACCGAGCAACTTCCTGTGGGTTGGTCAAAATCTGACCAAGCCAAGTTTAGATCTTATGTCAGATTCATTCACTAGGACGACCCCTACCTATTCAAATACTGCTATGACCAAATTTTCAGGCGGTGTGTCCCAGATACCGAGTTCCAAAGTGTGCTCCATTTCTACCACTCTAAGGCATGTGGAGGACACTTTGGAGCAAAGAAAACTGCCGCCAAGGTGCTCCAATCTGGATTCTACTGGCCTTCTCTTTTCAAAGATGTTTACGACTTTTCTAAGCAATGTGATAGGTGCCAGCACCTTGGCAGGATTGGTCGACGTGACATGATACCTTTGCAAAATGTCCTTGTTGTCGACATCTTTGATGTGTGGGGCATCAACTTTATGGGTCCCTTCCCGAACTCGTTAGGGAATTTTTATATTCTGGTGGTCGTTAACTATGTGTCTAAGTGGGTTGAGGCTATACCCACAAAGACCAATGACAACAAGGTGGTCACCAAATTCTTAAGGGACATTTTTGCACGATTTGGTACTCCTTGTACCATAATCAGCGATAGGGGTACCCACTTCTGTAATCGCTCATTTGAAGCGCTTATGAGGAAATATTCGATCACCCACAAGCTTGCGACCCCATACCATCCGCAAACTAGTGGGCAGGTTGAAGTCTCTAACCGTCAATTAAAGCAAATTCTTGAGAAGACGGTTAGTTCCTCGAGGAAGGATTGGTCAACGAAGTTGAATGACGCGTTGTTGGCTTTCCGCACCGCGTACAACACCAATTTGGGTAGGTCCCCATATCGGGTAGTGTACGGCAAGGCTTGCCACCTACCCGTCGATCTTGAGCATCGTGCTTTCTGGGCGATCAAGAACCTGAATATGGATCTTGATCAAGCAGGGGTGCAGCGTAAACTCGACATTGTGGAGTTGGAAGAGCTACGCAATGATGCGTATGAAAAAGCCAAAATTCATAAGTGTAGGGGTTTTGATTCTTCTGTAGATAAGAAATAAGTGAGTAGTTGTTCTCTCTTCTCGCACGACTCCTATCACTCGGGAAAGTAGGTCTGAGGGGATTTTGTACCTGGTGCTTTCGAGTCATCTGACTTGGGATGCGCCAATCGAACTCTCGTTACACGGGTGGTAGGGATTGCCCTATGTGGAGATTTGGGGAAAGGTGTACGTGATAGTGTAAGTCCTCATGGGCAATGATGCACGAAACCTGACCCAGGGACAATAAAACTCCAACTAATAACAAAAAAGAAACAAAAGAAAAAGAAAAAAAATGCAAATAAGAACCTTAATGGACTTTACACTTTGTATCACTTGAGGATGTTGAGGTTGTCCATGTCTTTCACTTTATCCCTTATTTAACTTGCACGAATGGTTCATTAGGCTAGGTGTGTGGACTGATTACGTATATAGAGTTGGCACGGAGGATAACCGCGTCCAATGATCGACAAAATTTGTCCAACGAGTCGAGTGTCTAGATTGAATAATGCATCTTTTTCGGATTTTGTGGGTGTATCCGCTGAAAAACCTCAGAAGACAACACGGCTTGTTGCATGTGTTAAGTGCAACCGTGATTCCTACGAAAGTGAGTTAGGATTTCTTGTTTCTCGTTTGCTTTTCTCTTTCTTTTTTTTGCTCGGGACTAGCAAAAGTTAGGTGTGGGGGTATTTGATTCACATCATTTCATGCTTACATTTGTATCTTATATCCATTATCTTTCACCTAAAAATGCTACGTAATGAGCTTTATGTTTGAATTTCAGAAATAAAGAGGTTTGAAGAGAAGAGGCATGAAAGGACCCAAAAGCAGGGAAAAATGACTTAATTGTGAGACCTAGGGACTAAGATGCAAGGGAGAAGGACCTGAACGTAAGACCGATGGACCTAAGAGCAAAACAGAGAACTCTACACCATCATGGGGAGTATTTTGGCAATTCGATTTGGGTCGGAGCTCCAACAAGCAAAGTAGATGCATCCAAGACCAACAAATACATCAAGAAAAGGCTAGAATGAAAACCAACTCAATCCGGATCCAGTAGACCGCCAATAGTCACAATGTCAGCGAACCAGGGGGTGAAGCTATTTCCATAAGGTTCTCATCAGGGAAGAACTCGTTCACCGGTGGATCCGGTGAAAGATCAACTGGGATACGAGAGAGGTGATCAGCCACGACATTCTCGCATCCCTTCTTATCCCGTATTTCAAGGTCGAATTCTTGCAACAACAAGATCCAACGCAGGAGACGGGGTTTCACATCCTTTTTTGACAAAAGGTAGCGAAAAGCTGAGTGATCAGTGTAGATGATGACATGCGACCCAATGAGGTACTGGCGAATTTTTTCCAACACAAATATGATCGCGAGGAACTCTTTCTCAGTAACGAAGTAGTTGAGCTAGGCGTCATTGAGAGTACGACTTGCATAGTAGATCACATGAGGCAATTTGTCGACCTTCTGACCCAAAACCGCTCCTATCGCGTAATCTGATGCATCACACATCAGCTCGAAAGGTAGAGTCCACACCGATGCCTTAATAATAGGAGCGGAGGTCAACTCACGTTTTAGAAACTCAAATGCAGTCAGGCACTCGGGTGTGAACTCAAAAGAGGTACCTTTAGCAAGCAAGCTCGTCAAAGGGCGAGCTATCTTGCTGAAATCCTTAATAAATCGACGGTAAAACCGGCGTGTCCAAGGAATGACCGGATTTCTTTTACCGAGGTGGTGGCGGAAGCTTAGAAATAAGCTCAATCTTTTCCCTATCCATCTCGATACCATCACGAGATACCACGTGACCGAAGACGATGCCTTTTGTAACCATGAAATGACACTTTTCCCAATTAAGGGCTAAGTTTGTTTCCGAACAGCTTTTAAGAACCAACCTCAGGTGGTGCAAGCACTCGTCAAAGGAGGTGCCATGAACCGAGAAATCATCGATGAAGATCTCAAGGAAGTTCTCGACCATATCGGAAAAGATACTTAACATGCAACGTTGGAATGTTGCCGGTGCATTGCATAGTCCAAAAGGCATCCATCTATAAGCAAACGTCCCAAAAGGACAAGTGAACGTGGTTTTCTCCTGGTCTTCGGGGGCGACTGGGATTTGATTGTACCCCGAATAACCATCAAGGAAATAGTAATAGGCGTGCCCAGCGAGTCTCTCCAACATCTGGTCGATGAAAGGTAGAGGGAAGTGGTCCTTACGCGTGACCGCGTTCAACTTCCTATGGTCAATACAAACTCGCCACCAAGTTTGAAGTCGTGTGGGTACAAGTTCATTGTTGTTATTCTGGACAATAGTGATACCCAACTTCTTGGGCACAACCTGGACAAGACTTACCCAAGTACTGTCTGAAATAGGGAAAATGATGCCATGATCTAAACACTTGATGATCTCTTTCTTAACTACTTCTGTCATGGCTAGATTTAAACGCCTCTGTGGGTCGCGACGTGGTTGTGCCTCATCCTCCATAAAGATGTGATGCTGCACGACGTCGGGACTTATCCCTCTAATGTTCTTCAAGGACCACCCAATGGCTGATTTGTGCTCCTTTAGGACTTGAATCAGACGTTCTTCCTGATCACCAGTCAACATCGATGAAATAATCACCGGAAATGACCTGTTGGGACCGAGAAAAACGTGTTTCAATTCCTTAGGGAGTTCTGTAAGCTCAATTGTGGGTGGTTCCTCAAGGCGAGGCGTGATATCTAGCTCGAGATGTAAGATAGGAGGAGCTCGCATGTACTGAACAACATGCACATCATTGCTCAACTCGCCCCCGTCCTCTTCATGATCGGAATCATCCATGATGTAAGCACTTAGATTTTCATGAATAAGGGGGTACTCTTCTTCTATTTCTTCTTCCAAGTCCCAGATAAGATTAACTTCCATGGGGTCCTCGAATGATGTCGACTACCTAGACATATTGAACACATGGAATGTCGCGGTCAAGTTCCCGAACGACAATTTCATGAGTTCAGTACGACAATTGATTAAGGCATTTGACGTTGCCAAAAAAGGTCTACCCAAAATCAACGGAATCTGAGAGTGGGTAGTCTTGATTGGTTCGGTCTCAAGGACGACGAAGTCAACCGGAAATATGAAATCACTGACCTTGATTAGGACATCTTCGATGACCCCCCAACGGGACTTTGATCGAACGATCAACCAACTGCAAAGTTGTTTTCGTAGGCTTGAGCGTGCCTAGGCTTAATCGTTGATACACAGAAGTTGGTACGAGGTTAACCGCCGACCCCAGATCTAGAAAAACATTATTAATGCGAGAGTCCCCAATGATACCTGAAATTTTTGGACTACTTGGGTCCTTCAATTTTACGTATGTTGGGTTCGAGATGATCGAACTCACATTAGCCGCCAAAAAGGCTTTGCTAGGGACATTGGTTTTCTTGTTAGTTGTACATAGGTCCTTTAGAAATTTTGCATATGGAGGTATTTGTTGAATCATGTCTAACAAAGGAATGTTGACATTCACTTTCTTAAATATCTCCATCATTTTATCCACATTGTCACTCTGTTTCTTAGACAACCTACTAGGATACGGAGCTTTTGGTAGGTATGTCTTGGGCGGAGCCGGAGAAGGAGGCGTTGGTGTATTACTCTCACCTTCAGCCTCTTTCTCACCATCATTCCCACAAGGCGGCTGCACAGATGGATTTTCTGGCAAAGACACGTGGTTGTTGACCTGCTTCCCATTTCTTAGGGTCACAATGACATTAACATGGTCCACAGGTTCTTCCACGTAGTTCAGTTTCCCCCCTGTGGTCTTGAACTTGCATTTTGCATGTTCGAGTGCTATTGAGCACGGGGGTTAGCCACAGGTTGGCTAGGCAGACTCCCTCTCTCTCTCTCATCTACATACTGAGCCAACTGGCCCATCTGAAGCTCAAGAGATTTGATGGTCTGCTGATTCGAAGTGATGACTTGACTCGTGGATGACATAAAGTTTTTGACAGAGTTCTCAAGTCCACGAGTTAAGTTCTCAAGCGAATTAAACCGGGTTTCCAAGTTGTTAGAATTTGGGAAACCTGGTGGGTTGGTGTTCTGACATTTGGGTGGCTGGTGAGACTGTGAATGCATGGGAGGGAGTGTGGTCGGTTAGGTGGTCGAGAAGAGTTTGAAGGACCACCTGAAGCATTGTTATGGTTCCATGAAACATTAGGGTGGTTCCTCCATCCTGGATTATATGATGATGAATATGGGTCATTCCTGGATCTATCATAGATGACATTTACATGTTCCATCTCAGGAGGAATGGATGCACACTCACCCCCTATATGACCTATCCTACCACATAAATGACATGGAACTGAACCAGATGCAGACACATGAGACACATCGTGCTGGTTTTGGAGCTCAATCGAATCCATACGGTGCATTAAGGCCGCCATGCGTGCCTCGGTGGCCGTAGTGGTATCGACGGCAAATGCGACACCCGATCTAGTCGAGTTTGCATTTGCGATCATTGCTCCTATGCTAGATGATGCAGGTGGTTCCCTTACACTCTCCAATTGCTTGGTTTTCTTAGCGAGGTCATGCCTCCCTTTCATCCTTTCCTAAGAACTCTCCTTGACACATGGACTCTAGGAGCGTTCGGGATGGAATTTGAAGACCCTCGTAGATAATCTGACACAGACTCCACAACTCGATGCCAGGGTGAGGGCATGAGGATAGTAGCTCCTTGAACCTCTGTAAGTATGCATGGAATGATTCCGTCTCTTGCTGATAAAACAAATTGATTTCGTTCATCAGTTTTTGAGTCTGATGATTTGGAAAGTACTTTTTGAGGAATGCAGATTGAAACTCATCCCAAGTCCTAAAGGCATTCGCATGGTTACTGTACAACTACTTCTTGGCATCATCCTTCAGTGCAAAGGGGACAAGCCTAAGATGGATGGAGTCTGTGCTAAGCTGTTGCAGCTTGAACATAGCACAAACCTCCTCAAATTCCTTGAGAAAGATATAGGGATCACCTTTCCCAATGAAGTGAGGGAGCATGGAAATAAACTGAGGCTCAACCTAAAAAGGTTCCCATTTGCCTCTGGCAATACGATGCATGAGGGTATAGGGGTACGACTCGGGTAGCATCGATCACGAAGAGGTATGGGAGCGACAACAGGAAGAACAGGTGGGTCCAGCAACTGCTCATCCTCGCGGAAATTAGCAGCCATTGAACCCGGACTGTGTGCGACACGAGAGGAGGAAGGCGTCGAGAAATCGACTACCGAAGCAGGGTTGACAACGTGCCTCGTCAAACGGCCACTCTCGTCTCGTGCCCACAAAAGCATGCACAAAGGTGCACACACACAAATCAAAACACTTTTTTTAAACAAAGAATGTGCGTAGAGGAGAAGACGGGAGGACACAGGAGAGAAAGAATGACTCAGGAGAGAAAGGAAGAAGTCATTATGGTACGGCGGTTGGGTACAGGTAGAAGTACACAAGCAAACAAGGCTCAAACAGTCCTAAGGTCGTTATAGGTCCTTACAGCTAGACGACGCCTAACTGCGAGGTCACACAGCCTCAACACGCCTCACCTCCCTACGACGAGGACCACAAAGCCCAGCAAGTGAGTCAACATCCGGAGATCTCGTCTCTCCTACTGTCGACAGAGTGGGCAACGCCGATCAGGCCATGACGGTCGAGACCGGATCACTCTCCTAATGCGCCCAAAATCCTTAGGGTCAATGTCTACTTGGTTTTAAAATTAGGCTCTTGATTAGTGTGATTTTTTTTGGGGCGAAGGAAAGGGTGATGAAATCCCCCACCTTATTTTATATGGGACATCCCCTCCTTAGTAGTGTTTTGGAGTCCAAATCTAACAATCAACTCTCGAAACAAACGCTCAACTTACACTTGTTGCAATGCACTTCCTACTAACTAATGCATGTTCATACGTAATGCATGAATGAGAGAAGGAATTGCGTACCTCACGCCAGCACTCAGCAACTGAAAGTAAAGCTAAAAGAAAAGACAATCTACGTGCCTAAGTTGAGCACATGATGCATGACCTAAACAATAAATAATGCCTAATCTTTTGCTTTGGGTTTTAAGGTCCAAGTTGCTTAAAGGGAGATTGATTATTGATCTGGTAACAAACTATAAGTCAAAACATGCTACATCGACTCCCAGATCACTATATCCAATAATACCACAGGACAGAGAAAATTGAAAGGAAACGGAGCTCACCAGACCACTGATTGGTGGTCTATGCTGCTCTGTTCGTCTTCCAATTTCTCCTGGTTCTTTCACTTTCTTCTCAGAGTCATTAGAAACAAAGAAAACTACAAAACACAAATTAAATCCACTCGAATCGTCCAAACCAGAGTCTGGACTGGCACCTCCCCAGCAACGACGCCACAAAACTTGTTGAACGTTTTAATTATACCGCAAGTGCACGAAGTCGGTGAAGACGTGACAAATACGGGTCGTCCACAAGGAGGTGAGCAGCCTCTCGTTTGCACGAAATCAAGTGGCAACAAAAAGGGAAGAGAGTTTGATTATACTAATCTACCCTACACTAAACTAGGAAGTAACACATGCACAAGCAAACAACAAGCGATGAACTAAAACTGAACTAAGAACTTGATAAGTATGCTGGAATCAGTAAGAGAGAGACCCCTTAAGGGGTGGAGTGACTACACATACACAATAAGGAGGTAAGAATGCCTTCCTATAGGCACAAGTGGAGGTAGTGTTTTCGTGTATGGGAGGTGTTTACTTATTATGGCAAAACCCATCAATTAAATCACTAACCTATTTGATTAACATTCATAAACACAAGCTGGTTATTTAAGAAACTAAACCAGCATGTGAGGTGTCTTAAAACTTGTGGAAAAACCCATCTAGTGAAGTGTTCTATTCTAACAAGCAAGCATGCATTCATATTAATCAACACATTTCAAAATAAAACATTCTTCCTTTCTTAATTGCATATATAAGTATCATCTCCACCCCCCAAAAGGGGAGCGGTTTTACTCACTAAACATTAAACTAACTATTACACAAAGATAAGAAGACATATTAACTAAGCTAGATTTAATAAAAGACAATTACACTAAACATGCAAGAACTATAGAAGAAGCACAAAACAAAGAAACTTTATTGATTGAAGACTCACAATACTAGTAGCATCTCCCTATTTGAGTTTCTTGCTTCAAGGCTTTCACTTCAATTAGGGAGAATGGCCACAAAGCATGGAGTGATTACAATAGAAGGTGAAGAGTTCTATTTATAGCCATAGAAAAAGGTAATCCGGGACAATCCCCCGGTATGAGACTAAACAAATACCAAAAATAGACTAAATACGCTCTAATACACAGCCCACAAAAATATCAGCGGATCTGGAGCACCCGGACCTCCAATTAGCGGTCTACAGAATCCGTATCGACCTGGGCTTTCGTCTGGGCTTTCCATGATGGTATTGTTTGTCTTTGATGCATCTAATTCACTTGTTGGAGCTCCGACCCGAATAGAATTGCCACAATACTCCCCATGATGGTGTGGAGTATTTTTGTTTGCTCATTGGTCCTTCGTTCTTTCATTCACGTCCTTTGATCTTGCGTCTTACTCCTCGAGTCTTTCAACTCAGTCTTTTTTCCTGCTTTTGGGTCCTTTAATGCTTCTTCTCTTCAAACCTCTTTATTTCTGAAATTCAAACATAAAACTCATCACATAGCATTGTTTAGGTGAAAGATAATGGATATAAGATGCAAATGTAAGCATGAAATGATGTCAATCATTATACTACTAATCAACCACCAAAGTCCTTAATGGATCCAACAACCTCTACTGACATAAGTGGATGAGGAAAATTGGGCCACATCATCGGAAAAACAAAAAAGCCGACGACCGATGACACCAAAATAGAGGAATGGCAGGTCGCCGACCATCTGGTCATGACATGGGTGTTAAGCTCCATGCAACCACAAATTGGAGAGCTCTTTATCTACTCAGATTCCGCCAAAGATCTGTGGGACGCTGCCCACGAGATGTACGGAAAGCAACAAAACTTCGTGTATACATTCAAAATCAAATAGGACATCGCCCAAACCAAACAAGGACAAAGATCGGTCATCGACTACCATGGAGCCCTCAAAGGTCGATGGGTCGAGCTCGGGGTTTACGAACCCCCGAGCACAGACCCAAAGATCTTTCATGAACGACTAGAGCAGAACTGGATCTACCAGTTCTTGATCGGCCTCGACTCATCTTTCAAAGCCCTAAAATCGCAAATCGTTTTATCACCAGAGCTTCCGCCCTTCAACACCATCATTGCGATGACACAACGTGAGGACACTAGACGACAAGCAATGACGCAACCGGCGTAAAAAGAAAACCAAGCATTCACGGTGTCTCACGACCAAAATCAAAACGCAAAAGGGAAAACACTATTCGGGAAAAGAGAAGACGAGCACTGTGACAACTGCAAAAAACAATGGCACAACAGGGACCACTGTTGGTTTCTCTTCCCCCATCTCAGACTGTCAAAAGACGGGACGAGAGAGCAGAGAGGAGATGGAGACGAAAACACAAGCAATAATGGTAGGAGTTGGGGGTTAGGAAACCATAGCTCTGCAAACCCTAACCTAGCAACGGAGAGGAGTGGAGCAAATGGTCGTAAACCGGATCTACCCAAAAACTGCGAGGTTATATGTCCAAGTTCTATATGGACGTGCTCGGATCCGAACCCGACCACCACCACTGATATGCGCCTCCACACCCAAACTTGACTCCGCGGCACTCATAGCAAATGGGCCAAGCGGTCCAGCAGCAGATGGGTCAAGTCGTGGCTCAGCTAAACAACCTCCTTCAAGTCAAAATCAGAGTGAAAATTCAAGTAAACCTCATGTATTGACTTCCTTAACAACTCTTTTAATTTAGTTGCTAATCATGTTAGTACTAGTGACTCATGGATCATAGACACATGCGCCACAGATCATATGACAAGGAATAAAAATTTATTAAACAACATTTGCTTTGATCCCAAAATAAAGAAACGTGTTACTCTTGCTAATGGAAATCAAGTAGAAATTGATGGAATAGGAGAATCAATTTTTTTGAATGATATACCTCAAGAACTTCTGTTTGTTCCATCTTTCACATCTAACTTATTATCCTTTGCTAGCATCACCAGAAAATTAAACTGTAACGTTATTTTCTCACCCTTTGATGTACTATTTCAGGACCGAACATCAGGGAGGATGATTGGTAGAGGCACCCGTATAAATGGTCTTTACGTGTTTGATAGTTCAAATAATTTTCTACGGGCCAATAACGTGTCTTATCAGTCTCGAGAACTGTGGCACAAACACATGGGTCACCCATCATCTATCGTTTTGAGACAATTATTTCCTAATTTGCATTTTCAATTTGATTTGTGTTGCGATATTTGTCATTTAGCAAAACAAACTAGATTGCCTTTTTATTCCTCCACAATTAAAATAGGGAAGCCTTTGGAATCAATTCACTCTGATATCTGGGGTCCTGCCCCAGTATAATCATATAATGGTTTTAAGTACTTCATTACCTTTATTGATTATTTTTCCCGCATAACTTGGTATGTATGCTTAAATCTAAATATGATGCTTTCTTTATTTTTTGTGAATTTGTTGCTTTCGTAGAAAACATGTATGATACAAAATTAGAATCCTTAGATCTGACAATGGCTTCGAATATACTAGCAATATTTTTCAATTTGTTTTGAAAACTAAAGGCATTTTTCATCAAAGTACTTGCATCAATACTCCTGAACAAAATGGTGTCTCTGAAAGAAAAATCATCATCTTCTTAATATCACTAGATCTTTATTATTTCAGAATCATGTTCCAAACGTTTGACGCTATATTAACTACTGTGTATCTTATAAATCGTCTCCCAAACCCTCTCATCCAAAATAAACAACCTCTTGAAATATTGAATGGTAGAATAATGAGCACAAAACATCTTAGAATTTTTGGATGTATTTGCTATGTTCACGAAAAAGGGTCGATAATTTGTTTCAAATTTTGTTAAAACCATTTTTCTTGGATACTCCTTCCAAATGAAGGGATACAAATGCTATGATCCTCAAAATTGCAAGCTTTATATCTCCAGGGATGTTTCCTTTTTTGAAAATGAACCATATTTTGCCTCGACAACTAACATTCCTGCAGGTCAAACTACACCCCTACCGACTATGGATTTATTTCCAGGTCTTGAGGAAACTCCTATTCCTCAAGAAGGGGGAGATGAACACGCAACATGTAATACATGTCATGAGATTGTTGTGCAAGAGGAACCTCGAGAAAGACCCCCCCATCAGAAGGTCCACAAGACCAACTCATAGGCCGTCTCTTTTGAGGTACTTTGTTACTTACAAAGCTACTTATCCTATTCAAGATTATATCTCCAACAACACATCACCCGTAATCACCAAAGTTTTCTAACTACAATAGCTACCCACCAAGAACCATCCACCTATAATGAAGCTTTAAGGGATCCAAATTGGGTAAAAGCCATGAAAGAGGAACTAGAAGCCTTAGAGAAGAACCACACTTGGTCTATGGTCCCTCTTAAAACTAAGAACCAAACCTATAGTATGCAAATGGGTATATAAAATCAAATACAATAGTAACGAGACAATTGATCAATATAAATCTAGATTAGTTTCTAAAGAATACACTCAAACTTATGGGATTCATTATCAGGAAACCTTCGCCCCTGTTGCAAAAATGAACACTGTTAGGGTCCTTTTATCTATTGTTGTTAACCATCGATGGAATCTTTTTCAAATGGATGTTCAAAATGTCTTCCTTCAAGACACACTTGAAGAGGAAGTCTACATGACTCCACCTCCATACTACAATTATTCTCAGAATCAGGTTGTAACCTTCATAAATCCATCTACTGATTGAAGCAATCTCCATGAGCATGGTATGCAAAACTTAGCCACTCTCTTCTTATTTTTGGTTTCTCTAAAACTTCTACTGATGCATCTATGTTTATCAAACATTACAACAATGACACCATCATTGTTCTTGTGTATGAAGATGACATCATAATAACTGGAAGCAATGACAATGAAATTAACCTCGTAAAATCATATCTAAAATCCAAGTTTGACACCAAAGATCTAGGATTCATGAAATATTTTTTGGGCATCGAGATTGCACACTCCACAAAAAGCATGTTCTTGTCCCAACAAAAATATGTCATTGACCTTCTTAAAGAAATAGGAAAATTATGATCTAAACTGCAAATACCCCCATTGAGACGAACCGAAAGGGAAGTCCCACTAATGGAGAAACTTTAAAGGACATAGGACAATTCCAAAGATCAGTACGGAAACTCATTTACCTTACTGTCACTAGACCAGACATAACTTATGTTGTTAGCACAAGCGAATCCATGCATGCTCCCCACACTCAACACCTTGATATTGTAGACAAAATTCTCAGATACTTAAAGAAAACACCATGTCAAGGCATATGGATGAAAATAAATAATTCTAACTCTATAATTGGCTACTTTGATGCAGATTGGGGAGGTAACCATGATCGCAAATCCACTACTGGTTTTTTCACATTAGTTGGTGGAAACCTAGTCACTTGGAGAAGAAAGAAGCAAAATGTTGTCACAAGATCTAGTGCTGAGACAGAAGATAGAGTCATGACATCTACTACCAGTGAACTAATTTGGCTCAAACAACTCACTGCTGGAAAGTTGGAATACCACGTCGGACTTTACTAAACCAACATTGTAGAGAGTTTTCCACGTCGGCGTTCACGCCAACTGACGTGGAAGGTTTAGTTTATGATTTTTTTCTAAAATTATTCATACACTACCACGTCGGTCCTCTAGACTGACGTGGTAAGGCATCATATCACGTTTGCTTAAATTAATCTGAAGTGGTAGTGTGACCCTACGACGTCGGCGTTTACTTGGATCGTCTTGGAAGGGTTAGTTTATTATTATTTTTATAAACTATTCATACACTACCACGTCGGGCCCCTAGACGGACGTGGTAGTGTGACCCTACCACGTCCGCATTTACTTGGACCAACGTGGAAGGAGTAGTTAATGTTTTTTTATTATAAATTATTCATACACTATCACGTCTGCGAAAACTAATCCGACGTGGTAGTGTGGATTCATTATGGCATGATGCTGGAATACCGTTGTATTAAATCTGGATTGACTCTAGATGAGCTAACCTACAAAATTTGAACTCTGTTGCGATTCTGATTTCATTCTGGAATGACATTGGATTACAGTTGTATTAAATCTGTATTGTTTCTGGATGATCTCACGTTTCAAATGGACCATTATGACTTATTTGCAAAATAAATTATGAAACACAAAGAAATAACAACCAAAGGAAAGACGTCCAACTACTTTAAAAACGTTCACAATTTTATTGCCAAGTGAATCTGAAACGGAGTACATGTCGACAAACAACAAATTTCCTATAGGTACGATGTTTCAGATTTGGCAGCTCCAAAAGAGAGAGGATAATTTGACATGAAGTCCAATACCAACTGGCGTTGCTCCTTGAGGTCCTTCAATTCTAAGAAAGGTTCTGCAAGGGCTACACCGGTTGTCTTGTATGTGACCGGGTTTCCAGTTCGCATCGAGCTCTTCCAGTCCTCCACGCAGTTCGTCATTCTCCACCTGCAGAACATTATGGATGACTCCACAGCCTCCAACTCCTTACATCGTTTGCGATATTCATAGACTGTGGAATTACTCAAGATTGACTCTTCACTCATCTGGACTCACGTTTATTGCTTGATAACATGTGTTCATTTCAAAATACTTGTATGCTTTATGTATAAACCGAATCTCTTTCGAAGACCGAAAAGTGTTTTCGCATTCAATTTCCTTTAAGAAGTGTCTTTTCACGTATAATGCTATGTCCAGTTTTCGATGCTCAACAGTCGTTCCCCGCTGATTAGTTTTCGATGCTCAAACGCCTGAGTGGGCGCCGGTAGTATACCAAATTGATAATGGTCTACCACGTCAGATATGAAGAAAGGCCGACGTGGTAGATCATTATCAATTTCGGTTTCTATTTTTTTCAGATTCAAACCCACTGCACAGAAATGTAATTCACATCCAATTTAAATAATTGTTCAACGAAAATTGATAATGATCTACCACGTCAGATGTCACGAATATCCGACGTGACACTGCTGGAAACTAATGCGTTGGTCCTTGAGACCGACGTGGTAGGGATACATATCACGTCTTCTAAAACTAATGCAATGTGGTAGTGTTAGTTTATCATGTCTGCGACAACTAATCCGACGTGGTATGATGCTGGAATACCGTTGTTAAATCAGTAGAGATACAAGTAGAGAATAAACACAAGCATCGAGCTCTTATTGATAGTAACTATTACCGAGGTACAATGAGAGAACACAAACACAAAGACAAACAAAAAATACAAACACAAACACACAAAAATTATATCTCTCTTCCCAGTCAATCGGAAGAAATTGATCTGCTCAGATGTCGCCTGCAAGCCCAAAAGATAGTTTTATTTATCTCTTGGCTTTGACTTAACTTAGCAGCCTTCCAAACAAGCTTCTGCATCCCTAGGTCTTTTACGCTATGGTCGGGTTTATCCACCGGTAGTACCGGTGTTCCATCATCCCAAAAGAAGTACCGACAACGACGAGTTGGCTCCAAGGAGCCGCAAACGTAGAGCTTCTTGCTAATCTTGTTCGGAGTGTTGGACCACAACTCTGTTTCCTTTAGCCCACACCTACAGGTACGATATGGCACTCCTGGTATCGGGGGACAACCTCCCCATATTGGCCCACCAACGATTTGCTTAGCTTCATCGGATGAGTAATCCGATTCATTGTGTTGGAAGGCCATTTTTTTGGGTGGAGTAACACACTTAGTTGGGACTTGGGAGGGTATCGAATACACAACTAAATTGAAGACACCCTGACCTCTGATTTTATAGACCTTGTAAATTTGTAATGAAGCGTTACGGCTATTCGCGTGAAAGGATGTGTTGCTCGAACCAAGAAATTGATTATGCTCTCCCACGTCGGATTTCCTTTATATCCGACGTCGTAGAGCCATATTCATGAAGTCAGACATGGTAGACAATAATCAATTTTGTGGTCGAGCAAAATTGATCATGATCTTCAACGTGGAAGACAAAAAACCTTTGGTCGAACATATATAAATTGGATGTGAATTACACTTCTGCGCAGTGAGTTTCGATCTGAAAAAATAACGAAAATAAACCACACGAAATTGATTATGGTCTCCCACGTCGGATTTCCTTAATAGTCAACATCGTAGAACCATTACCACGTCGGATATTCGTGAAGTCAAATGTGGGAGACCATTATCAATTTTAGTCGAACATATATAAATTGCATGTGAATTTCATTAAAAACTAACTGAAACCGCACAAAATTGATGTTCGACCACGTCGGATGTTCATGAAGTCCGATGTGGTAGAGTATTATCAATTTTGGTATATTCAGGCGTTTGAGCTTCGAAAACTGATCAGGGGAGAACGACCATTGAGCATCGAAAACTGGACATAGCATTTATACATGAAACGACACATCTTAAAGGAAATTGAATGCGCACGAAAAGACTTTTCAGTTTTTGAAAGAGATCTAGTTTCTACATAAGGCATACAAGTATTTTGAAACGAACACATGTTATCAAGTAACAAACATGCGTCCAGATGAGTGACGAGTCAATCCAGACTAATTCCGGAGTCTATCGTATGTGTGGAACAAACAAACATCGCAGACGATGTAAGGAGTTAGAGGTTGTGGAGTCGCCCATAATATTTTGCTGGTGGAGAATGATGAACTACGTGGAGGACTGGAAGAGCTCTATGCGAACTGGAAACCCGGTCACATACAGGACAACCAGTGTAGCCCTTGCAGAACCTTTCTTAGAATTGAAGGACCTCGAGGAGCAACGACGCCGGTTGGTAGAGGACTTCATGTCGAATTATCCCCTCCCTTTCGGGGCTAACAAATCTTAAATGTCGGATCAGTAGGAAATTTGTTGTTTGTCGACATGTACTCCTTTTCAGATTCACTTGGCAATAAAATTGTGAACGCTTTTTAAAAAGTTGGACGTCTTTCCTTTGGTTGTTAATTCTTTGTTATTTTGCAAATAAGTCATACTAGTCCTTTTGAAACGTGAGACCATCCACAAACAACACAGATTTAATACAACTATAATCAAATGTCATTCCAGAATGAAATCGGAATCGCAACAGAGTCCAAATTTGGTAGGTTTGATAATCTGGAGTCGATCCAGATTTAATACATCAGAATTCTAGCATCATACCATGTCAGATTCGTTCACGCCGACATGAGAGTCCAACTTTCCACCAGTATCTACCACGTCGGCTTTTCGTCCAATCCGACGTGGTCGAGCGCCTATCACGTCTGCTATACGTGACATCCGACGTGGTAGATCATTATCAATTTTGGTCGAACCATTATATAAATTGCATGTGAATTACACTTCTACATTGTGGGTTTGAATCTGAAAAAAACAAACAGAAATCGAAATTGATAATGGTCTACAACGTCGGCCTATCTTCAACTCCGACGTGGTAGAGCTTATTATTAATTTCGCTCACGTCGGATTGGATGAAAATCCGACGTGGTAGAGATTTACCAATTTCGAGAATTCTTTTCATTTTGTTTCAGATTTAAACCCCCTGCACTGAAATGTAACTCACATCCAACAACAAAATGTCCAACACAGAGATGTAACTCATATCAACCATTAACTCATTCGTCCACTATTAAACACAGAAATGAATCTCATATCAACTATTAACTCATTCATCCATAAAAACAGAAATGTCCAACAAAATTTAACACACTATATAACTCATGTCCAACACAGAAATGTAACTCGTATTCATCCACTCTTTAAACACAACATTCATCCACTATTTACATACAAAAATTTAATGATTGTGATTATACTGGACTTTGTAAAATACGACTAACAAAGTAAGCATACCACCTCTCTCGTGTTTGGTCAATCACTTCTTGCGAAAAAGGTTGAAGGTCAGGTTTAAAACCCTACAAAAATAAATTAAATGTTTAAATAATTAAAATAACCTAAAATGTGGAGTTACATATCGAAGATACCTGTCGTAAATCACATCATGCAACCCCATGTTGACAATTTGATCCATATAACTCATTACATAGTAACCGCATTCAGTATTTCCAACTTGTTTACGGTACTACAACATTTACAAGAGAAAAATATCATGATTATATCGAAACAATGAAATGGATGCAAATTAATTGTTTCATGGTTTACTTTAATAATGAACTATTTTACCTTCTTGGCATGCCAAGTAGTTTGCTTCTTCTTACTCTTTCTTCCACCTAATATTATATATATATATCCATCGCTCTGTCAAAATTACACAAATGGTTAATTAGACGTTTTAATAATATATGCAACTGTTGAAAAATTAGTTGATAAATTTAAATTAACTATACGAAAACTAACTTACAACTGAACTATAGTCTTCAATTCTTTACTTGGTTTATTTGATGCCAGAGGATCAAACCAATATGCAACATTAAGACTAGGAACCAAAACGGCCAACATCCAATGATCACTGTAAATCAACTATGTTAAATAACTTTATTATACTCCCTAAAACTAATATAATAAGTAATATAAAATATAATGAAATACTTACGCCTCATACATAATCTCTGCAATCTTTTGCAGTCTATTGTCTTTACTTGAATTGCCTTGACACACGAATATTGTGGGACACAAATAACCAAATTCCTTCCCATGAGGCAATTCGTAGAGAAGCCTATTCAAAAAGAAATATATCATAACTAAAATCAAAGAATTCGTAATTGTCATAATTAATATAAAAAGGACAAAAACACACACTTCAATTGCACTTGGATGATTGTACCACACAACTTTTCCATCCTCAAAAATTCCATGACATCGGCAATTATGATAAACAACGCAGATCCGTTGGTATCGTCGGTCATTTTTCCTACAATTTCTTTATTCAACACAGTTTTAACAAAAGAATCCTCCTCCTTATGTCGTATGAAATTGTATAACATTTGACAATTTGGAGGAAATTGTCCCTCGTCAAATACAATTTCAATTTCAGATTTCTTGGATGTTGAACCTTCAACCTTTTGAAATTAAAAAAACTATATTATTAGAACTTCTTTACATGATTACTATATATATAAACCATTTAAGCAATTATTAAATTTAAAGATGTTACCTTTGCATTTATTTTAATTTATGAACGAGGCCATTGCAACACCCATCCTTCAGCATCTCCCACCGTCTGAACTTCAGATTCCGGAATTGGTAGGAGTGCATCATCACAAACAAATTTATCCAAAGTCACCTTCAAATTCTTCGATTGAATTTGTTCACCATGATGCAACTTTAGGGTGTACACCTTCCCATATGCTACAACTCGCATATCTGGATCATTCACAGAGAGTTCACATTGGGCTCCATCCTATAAATTTCAAGACAAATTTGTCAGATGTACTGCAATGCAAAGCAAAAAATAAATACTTAAAATTTATAATTTTACCTCAAAATGGCCAAGGGTGCCCTGCTTAGATACTTCTTGGGGGGAGCACCTCTGGAGGTTGTATACTAGAAGAATTACAGGGGGTTCGTACATCTATGGCAATATCGGAGGCAATATCAGTGGAAACTCCAAGGTGTTTATACAAATTCTTCACCAGGTTTTCCAGGCGATGAATCTTCTCGTCGCATATCGCGTGATAAACTTGGGAATGACTTTGTGAGGATGATGATGACCCAAAGTACTGACGTACTCCTATTCGACTACCTACACCGCGTATTCGCCAAGGATGCTCCTATTTACCCAAGGTTGTGGACAATATATCATTTCTTCCTTGTGAAACAAATTCTCCTTGGGAAGCTTTCATTGAAAGTTCATCCTATAAAAATTAATTTTAATTTTTTATTAATTAATAACCACATACATACACAAAACATAAAAATTAAAGTTAACTTACAATCCGGGAGGCAACTAGTTCAGACTCTTCGTTAATGTAACTGCCTTCCGCAGTAATACGCGCTCGCTTTCACTTTTCTTCTCTAGATATCGTAGATGGAGGTGACAAATTACTTGCCTGCTCTTCACTCGTACCCTCTTTCACAACTTCTTCTCTTTGTTTGGAATTTTTTTCCGTCAACATAGCCTCCTCAAGTTTGCGGTAACCCCCTCTGGACAATCTATGTTGAAACTTGTTACTAGATTGTCATTTCTGGTTCTGCTCTCTTATTTCCTGAAAAAGAATATAATGGATTAATTATCAAATTAAAATTATAAATTCTACATATTAAACAGATTGAGTATATAATACCATAAATTCTGGAGAAAGTTTAGTTCTTTTGAACTCAGCCCATGTCTTCGGCGAAATGAAACTGTAAGTAGGAGAAGGGTCACGGTCCTTATATTCCCCAAAGATAAACATGTTTGTGAGCTTTGTTTTAAAATCTTTCCACCGGTTACCAACATAGGAAATCCACTTCTTCTTCAACGCTTTAGTGGATTCAAAAATGAATTTAGCCTACAACCAAAAAACACTAAAACTTAGAATCAATAAGGGAGGAAATTTTAAATAAAACTAATAAACAAATACATACCATTATATCCTCCCAAATTTGTTCTTTTAGAGAAGAATCAACTTGTGACCAATTTTCAATACAAATATCAACCTTGGTTCTAGCGACAGTACCCAAATAACTAGGCCAATAAATTTTATTCTCTCCAATCGGCTCTAATAGACAATCAAAGTCCAAAGGCAATGGACCTTAACGTTTTACTTTATGTTGAAACTGTGACATAAGAGTTGCTCCCCGTAGAGTAACCGAAGTGGAGGCTTCATCAAAATTTTCTTGGTGTTTTTTTCTTGCTAGGACCAGGAGCCATTAACCTGAGGGAAGAATTAGATCTACATTCAAGGTTGGAGCCATTTCGATTTCGAATATTATTAACGACTATGAACTCCGTAAAGGATGAAAAAATTGCAGAATAAATCTCAAACAAAACCAATAAAAATTCAGACAAAACCAAACAGAATTCTGGGGTGGATGTTTTTTCGAATACCCTACCACGTCAGATGCATTGAAGACCGACATGGGAGACCCCCTAGAACGTCGGATATATTTAACACCGACATGGGAGACCCTCTACAATGTCGGATAAATTGAACACCGACGCGGAAGACATATAATCAAACTCTAATATTTGCCTTCCGAATGTATGTTTATTAGCCGACGAAAACACGAAACTTGTAATACATTTCCATATGTATGTTAAAAGCCAAATAACTTGACATGAAAGAAGTTTTTGAGGAAATAAACATTTTTCAACCAAGTAAAAAAGTAATATTGCCGAAAGCATTTAAAAAAGAAATGTTATAGTCGAAGACTTACACTTCGGGTGGGTGGAGGAAGAAGTCGCTCGGGGATGTAAAGGAAGCGGATGCTCGGGAAGTAAGGAGAGGTCGCGTGGGTAAGTGAAGAGGAATGGTCGGTGTATGGTGACACCGCCACGTGATAGGGTTATGACCCGACGTGGTAGTGCATGAATAACTAAAAAAATTAAGCTAAACCTTCCACGTCGGTCAAAGTAAATGCCGATGGGGTAGGGTTACACTACCACGTCGATTTAGTTTTAGCAGACGTGATAGTGTTGGTAGAATACAGTTATATAAGTTTGGATGTGAATTACACTTCTGTGCGTCCCGTTTGGTAACACAACTCTAGGTGGTTTTTTGTATTAATTCCTGACTTGTTTCTATCACCTCACTTGTCTTCCGTCACCCAGAAACCTTTGCGTTTGGTAACACTACTACTATTCACTGGTTTCTTCCCCTGAAATGCTCGACGATGCCCTTCTTAAGGCGTGAGGCAACCACCCCCTCCTCCCCAAATTTCTCCTCTCCACGTCACCACAGGACCAAGACCTTCTCGTCATCGTTTACCCTTCACATCGCATGTCATCGGCTTCGAGCACCGCAAAATCGATTATTTTCCAGCGACCGACATGCATTTGTTGAGTTCCCGCTTATTGTGGCACCTCGCACATGTTGAGGACCCTCGGTAGGGTCTTCTATAGTTGTGGCTCCGACAACGTGAGTATCCCTTTCATTGTGTACGATTTTTTGGTTTGTGATTTTGGGCTTTACCCCTAACTTGCCCTTTCCAATCAGCCGACACTTAGATGTGGCTACTTACACTGGGTCGACCAAATGCCATTCTGCGATGATGGAGCGGAGGTCTACCAGGCATCTCGTCCTGCGGTGTTCGAAGCCCGTCACGTTCAGCTGCCGAACCCAATTCTAGAAGTTGCCCAACGACTGGAGGCTCTAGAGGACTAAGTTACTATGCTTCACCACCTTCATGCTCCTAACTGTGTGCAACTGTGGACATTCTCCCTCTTCATCATGTTGGTAATCATTCTGGTACTCCTCCTTGTACGCCTCGTTTGAGGTGTGTAAGGGGGAGCTTCATCCCACACATTTTGTGTTTTGGTTGGAATGTGGGGTGGTCGGATGTTGCGGTTGTCGCATTTGTTTAAGAATTAGGTTCACTTTTGTTTGTCTGTCATGTATAAAAGTATTGCTTCTCTAATATTATTAAAGGCTCCTTCGGCGATTAACAAATTTCCAATATGTGATTATATATATAGTGTTTGTGATATTTATATTGAGCTGTCTTTTTTTCTGGGTGGGATATGCATGATGTTGATGATGAATATATGTATGTTGCTCTTCTGATCAAGTTGGTTGGTTTGTTTATTGCCTTTTGATTGTGATTATGCAGAATTTGGTGCATTTTTAGCTTTTGGTTCGTAGTGTGTGTGTGAACACGAAATTTATGTTGGTCTACCACGTCGCATATCATTCAAATGCGACGTGTTATAGCCACCCCACATTCCAACCAAAACACAAAATGTGTGGGATACCACGTCGGATTGCATTCATATGCAACGTGGTATACCAATAGTCACGTCGGATATGCATGACATCGGACGTGGTAGACCCAATCAAACAATTATATAAATTGGATGTGATTGCCTTCTCTGGAGGGAGTTTGAATCTGAACCAAAACAAAAGGAAACCCGAAATTTATGTTGATCTACCACGTCGCATATCATTCAAATGCGACGTGTTGTAGCCACAATCACGTCGGATATGCATGACATTGGACGTGGTAGACCCAATCAAACAGTTTTTGTTCTACCACATCGGATTTCATTTATATGCGACGTGGTAGAATGCTTATCATGTCTGATTTACATGCCATCCGATGTGGTAGATGCAATATCAATTTTGGTTTTATAAATTGGATGTGAGGCTCGTGTAGTGGGTTTAAATCTGAAAAAAACGAAATTGATATTTGGTCTACAACGTCCGATATCATTCACATATATAAAATGTTGGTCTACAATGTCGGATTGCATTTATATGCAACGTGGTAGAATGCATATCACATCTGATTTACACGACGTCCGACGTGGTATGCAATATGAATTTTGGTTATATAAATTGGATGTGAGTTACACTCCTGTAGTGGGTTTAAATCTGAAAAAAAACGAAATTGATATTTGGTCTACAACATCGGATGTCCTTCACATTTGACATGGTAGAGATATTATCACGTCGGATATGCATGACATCCGACGTGGTAGACCAAACATAGTTGGATAAATTGGTTGTGAGTTACACTTCTGTGTAGGGGTTTGAATCTGAAACAAAACAAATAAAGTAGAGCACACAAATAATTCACACAATACAAAGCCACCTGTTAAACTCACAGTACAAAGCCACCTGATTGAAAACCATGAGACATATCCACACAATTATTTTAAGTTTATTACAACATGTTTTCTAAAAAATTACAATAGTCAAAGCAATACCACACAAATTAAAGAAATTCTACTGATTACAAGTCAATTACAACATAATTTCATACAAACAAATAAAGGGAATAAAAAAAACGTTTGCTACACACTCTCATTAGGAAACCGCTCTTTGTACTCCATTTCCATCAAAGCAAGTCTGCCTGATTTGTCCGGTATGTTCGCAAAGACCATTCTGTTCATTTTTTTCTTGAAAAGATTCATGGTGTGCAAGAAAACACTGCTTGTAGACGGCGTCCCTGTGTCTATCAACAATGTCGTGCAATGCTGAAAAGTAGGCCCATCTTCTTGACGTTTATCGTTAAGCAAGCGTGACCTATACTCAGCGTCCACTTCTGATCGGTATCAGTGTTCTGCCAATTTCCATATGCTACTAGCGGCGGAGCTTAACTCGTCGTTGCTTGAGTCTCTGCTGATTGACCTTCGTCTTCTTCGCTTCTTTGAAATAGGAGCATCATTGTCCTCCACAAGGCACAACTGAGATTTTTCAGTAGCCATTTGTTGGGGACCGACGACATCAACAAACTCCGGTCCGCAGTCATTGGAGTAGCTATCCCCTAGAAAGGAAGATGACAATACTTTGTTGTTAGCAACGCAATTAAACCTTCCTGTGGGTGTAACTTTGTCGAACAACTTATCGCACAAATTAGGGGATTGTAGGCCTTTAGACCTCCACCCTTCGCATTGAGGATGAGCCTGAAAAAACAAATAATCAAATGAGATGAAATTATAACATAGGTGTTTATGCCATTTCAAATTAAATTTAATACCTTGAGGAAATCTGTCCAACGGTCATCATCTAAGGTGTACGTGCCTCATTCATCATCTCAACTGGTACCGATCATTGAGCGTAAAGTGCTCCAACCTTGCCATTTTGTTCTTGTTTTGTTCCAATGATTCTTAAATTGTTCTTTCGTGTATGACAAACCCGTTTGTTTGACGAATTTTGCAATTAAATTTTCATACCTTGTCTTATCTAACGATCCACTCGGTCGGTTACCCCACCGAACCTGTTCTGCACAAATCCTAAGGAAGGTCTCACGGTGATGTTTGATGGTTCAAATAGAATGTGTTATTCCATTACCATATTTTCCTCTCTTTCTTTTTGAAGAACGGCCGGTCTCCACCACCAATGGGGTAACTATGCCGGTGCAAGTGGCAGTGGTTATTTGTGGAGGGTTTAGGCCAAAGCTTGTGGACGGTGATGGATGGCTAGGATTGTAACCCATTGGAGCAAAAATAAATTGTTGGGTTTGAAATGGAAATGGACCACTAAACTGAGATTGCATTTGGGCAGAAAGGGGGGGGGGGTCGTACCGGTCTGAATTGTTAGTGGTTGAGGAAGTTGTTTTGGCTAATAATGGGCACCATGGTCTGTGGATTGTTTGGGAATGGTGTGTTGTGGAACATGGGGTCGTCTAAATCGAAAGTCTCGTCGGGACAAACATCAAAAAGAGCATCCATCATGTGTTGATTGAACACAACAATAAAGTACAAAAGAATGTAATTTAAAACTGCACATATATTATAGACATCAATAGGGTCAATGTTGTTACAATTTTTACAACTTAACACTACCAAAAAATACAAGTATCATTCCAAACCTCTGCTTTCGGCTATCAAATCACAAATTGAATCTCTTCTAATGGACATGGTTGTTTCATCAAGTTGACAATCCATTCCCAACCGAACTTCCTCACTTTCGGGGTCACCAACTACTTGTTGTGTTTGGAATTCCAATATAATTTCGTCGGTCAATCGTTGTTCAATAATGTAATTATGCAGACCCATTCCACAAATGACCAACTTCACTTGTTTGTGCATAGGGAAAGGTGGCTTCTTTTTTAAAATTGTCCACGTCTTCTTTAACACACTGAATCCTCATTCAATTATATTCCTCAACGATGAATGCAAGTGGTTAAACAACTCCTTCTTCCCCTTAGGCTCATGTGCTCGAAACTGGGGGACAGGGTACCTTGTGTTTCTATAAGGAGGTTTGCATGTCGGGGGATCCGGGTCCCTACCAGATCGATAAGGAATTTGCATGTCGATGGGAACAAATGCATCAACATGTGTCCCGTCGAGAGCCCCAATACAGTCTTTAAAGTACGGAAAATATTTCCGACCACAATCCTCTACTATGTGTTGGGGAGTTGTGGCTAGACTTGTATAGTGTTTGATCATATTACATGCCCATTCAAACACAACATCAGTTATCTCATCAAAATACCGACTTATTGTTTCCCCCGGAATATTGCAATCTTGATTGTAACGATCTATTACTGTCACCGTGACCTAAAGTTATTAAGAAAATGTACATTTGCTCCTCTACCTTTATGTTGTTATCTGAATCCTTTAGCTTACCCGAACATCTAAACAATTCACATAGATTTTTGAAACTTTGAGGCAACAATCTACAAGCATCATAAGAAATCCTATAATGTCCGGACATCAAGTCAGTTATAATATGAGCGGCGGTGAATGGGGCAGTGTGCACTAAATTCCGAGGAACTTTCTGTAATCCAAATTGTTCCTCACAATGCAGTAGGAATGATAACATTACAAACAACTCTTCGTCATAATCTACTGCTATCAGGGAATTAGAAGTCATTTCGTACCTTACCAAAAACTAAAAATATGTAAGCCCAAATGTTAACAACGTTTAATTGAAGTTGAATAGGACATATCACATAAAGTTTTGAAACTTTGAGGCATCAATCTACAGGCATCATTATGAATATAATATCGGTGTATCCCCTGCCATATAATATCTATATACATGCAACTACATTCACAACAAATGATTCTAGAAGTTATGCAAAATATTCAAGATTTGGGAGAATTGACTAATATAATTACGCAAACTACAAATAAACATTTACCACGGTAACTACTCAAATGTTCACCAAATACATTACATATCCATGATTTTTTTAATAAAGAAGAGCAGCACCATAACTCCTGACTGAAGAAGCAACCACTTCCTAAACTTGGCAAGAAACTAAACAAACATAACAAAACCAATTCGAGCATCCACAACACAAACGCACAACTCCCAAACCTGAATCCATCATTTTCTCTTCCGAACACCCCAATCCATCAAAATCCCCACTAAACCCTTCCACATCAGTAAAATCACTACATCCGTCACCTTTCTCAAGTTTTTACCCCTTGCAAACCCGTAGATAGGACCAACAAATCCACAACCTTAATCATTTGAACAAGTAATCCACAATCTTAATCCATGACAAAATATTCTTACAGTTTGTTAAACATGCAACTACGATCTAAGAAAATGTTTGTACAAGTTAGGCTAACTTTTCCGGATTGGGAGTGTAAGTGGAACTGGGTTACCTCTACCTCGGGGTGGTCAACAGAGGGAGAAAGGTTGTGTTGGTTCCACGACGGCGAGAGGAGATCCGGAAGAGTTGGGGTAGTAATCTTCACTTCTCGGGTGGGTGCGTGAATTGAGAGAGAGGAAAGTCACGGGTGAGTATGTTGTGTGGAGAAAATGGAGGGTGTGAGGTAATTTCCATGAAAATTAATGGACGAGTGGATAGAAAAATGTAGCAGATTAACTTTACCCGTTGGATTGATATTGGGTCTACCACGTCGGCTATTATTCATATCTGACATGATAGACCCATTGGAACGTCGGATATTCATTCCATCCGACTTGGTATTCCAATCAATTATCACGTCGGATATTCATGACAGCCGATGGGGTAGATCCGAGCCATCATTTAAATTGGTTGAGTTTATACATTTCTCTGGTCTGGGTTTGAATCTGAACCAAAACAAAGAAGAATCCAAAATTAATTATCACGTCGGATATGGAAAACTCGACGTGGTAGATCCATTATCACGTCGGTTTATACATGACATCCGACAGGGTATTGTTTAATTTTTAGTCAGACCCCTGTGTAGCCAACCTCTCACCTCTTAGTCGTAAACCCCATAACACCTCTCCGAGGACACTGCTAGGTTACTTTTCTTCTCAGGCTCACATCCTTTACGATCTATCTGGTCTCCATCCTCTTCAGGCTCACATCAACTCGAACAAGGTCCCTCTTTTAGACGATTTTGGTTGTTTTCTCTGGTTTGATTGATTTTGTGGATCTTGTGGCTCACCCCGCAGACCTAACCCCATAACACCTATCCGAGCACACCGCAGTCAGACTCCGATATATCTCTCTCTCCGTCCTCTTCAGCTGCACATCAACTCGAACAAGGTCCCTCTTTTACACAATTTTTGATTTCTCGGTTTGGTTGATTTGTTGATCTTGTCTGCCTATTTTTTGGATCTTTTGGATCTATCGACTTCTCCAATTTTTAATGGTTTCTTGTGATTTTATGGATATGCTTATCTTGCCTGTATCTTGCCCAAATTTTAAGGGTTTCTTGTGATTTTGTGGATCTGCTTATCTTGCATGGGGATTTTGGATTTGGTTAATTTTGTGTGAATATGCAGAGGTTCATTTTATATCATGATATTTTGTGTTGTTGTGTAGATAAAAATGAATCGAAATTGGGTTTTTGCAAGTCAATTGAGTGATGAGTATGAGTACGGAGTTGATAAATTCCCAGAGTTTGCACAAAAGAATGAGCATTTTAGAAACAAGGGAAATGTCTTCTGTCCGTGTAGAAAGTGTCTTAACATGTTCTTAAGAGATGTAAAAGAAATCAAGGCTCATCTGTTTGAGAAAGCTTTTGATGAAGGTTATACGCGTTGCATATGGCATGGTGAGATTGAAATACGTAAAGAAAGTGATAGTCCTTCAGAAAAAGATGTTAATGATGACGATCGGTTAGAAGATATGATTCGAGATGTTGCTGAAAAGTTTGATGATAAACCACAAATACTTAGTAATTTGTTGTAAAACAATGAAAGACCTTTGTATCCGGGTTGCAACATTTTCAGTAGATTGTCTGCAGTGTGATGGTTATATACCTTGAAAGCCTCGAACGGTTGGAGTAATGTCAGTTTTACTGCCTTACTTAAGTTGTTAAAAGAAATTCTTCCAGAAAACAACGAACTTCCAGACCGTACATATGAGGCAAAAAAAATCTTGTGTCCAATGGGTATGCAGTATAGGAAAATACATGCATGTCCTAATGATTGCATATTATATAGGGCTCAATATGGAAATCTGCATTGTTGTCCGATTTGTAACGCGTCACGGTATAAACCAAAGAAAATTGTGAGTGGTGATGTACCAGTAAAAGGGCCGCCTGCGAAGGTGTTGTGGTATCTTCCAATCATTCCAAGGTTGAAACGTTAATTTGCCTGCCCCGCGGATTCAAAGAATCTTACCTGGCACGCAGATCGTGATAAAGCGAATGATCAGATGCTTTGACATGCTTCTGATTCTCTGCAGTGGAAGAAGATCGATTTAGAATTTCCGGTGTTCGGTCAAGAATCCAGAAATCTAAGACTTGGTTTGTGTAATGATGGAATGAATCCTTACCGGAGTTTGAGTAGCCTTCATAGTTCGTGGCATGTTCTAGTAGTGATGTGTAATCTACCTCCATGGTTAAGCATGAAAGATAGATACATTATGTTGTCTTTAATGATTTCTGGTCCAAAACAACCAGGCAATGACATAGATGTGTATTTGGCTCCCCTAATTGATGACTTGAAGAAATTGTGGAATGATGGTGAGCAAGTGTGGGATGCTTACCATCAACAGTCATTTACAATGCGTGCGATGATATTTTGCACAATTAATGACTTCCCTGCATATGGAAATCTGTCTGGCTATTATGTGAAAGGGCACAAAGCGTGTCCTATCTGTGAAAAAAACACATGTTCTTTGCATCTTGTGCATGACAGTAAGACACTTTATCTTGGTCATCACAAATTTCTTCCTATGAATCATCCATATCGTAAAATGAAAATGGCATTTAACAGGAAGACGGAATTCAAAGAACCTCCTACAGAAATCAGTGCAAGACAAGTTCTTGAGCGGGTGAAGAACATTGAATGCAAATACGGCAAGCCTTACAAATGCGGAAATGATAAGAGTAGCTGGAAAAAAATCCATTTTTTAACCTTCCTTATTGGGAGACTTTGGAAGTCAGACATTGTATTGATGTGATGCATGTCGAAAACAATGTTTGTGACAATTTGTTAGGAACTCTACTGAACATACCGGGTAAGATTAAAGATGGATATACTGCCAGATTTGATTTAGTTGAACTTGGTATTCGAGCAAAATTGGCTCCAGAGAGTAAAGGTACTCGCAAGTATTTACCATCAGCCTGTTACACTCTGTCTAGAAAGGAGAAACTAGCTTTGTGTCAGTGTCTACATGGTGTTAAAGTGCCACAAGGGTATTCGTCAAATATTAGCAGTCTTGTTTCAATGAAAGATTTGAAACTAATTGGTTTGAAGTCTCATGATTGTCATGTGTTGATGGAACAGTTGTTACCGGTTTCCATTAGATCAATATTGCCGAAACACGTTAGACATGCTAATATCAAATTTTGTTTGTTCTTTAACAAGATTTACAGCAAATTAATTGATCCAAAGTTTTTGGATAAGTTGCAGAATGAAGTAGTTGTTACGATATGTCAATTGGAGATGTACTTTGCGTCGTCTTTTTTTGACATTATGGTTCATTTGACGATTCATCTGGTTAGAGAAGTTAAGCTAATTGGTCCAGTATTTTTGAGGTGGATGTATCATTTTGAACGTTACATGGGTGAGTTGAAAGATTACTGTAAGAATCGATGAAGGCCAGATGCGAGCATCGTTGAAGGTTACATATCTCAAGAGGTACTTGAGTTTTCTAATGAGTAATTGGCTCATACTAAGAGTGTGGGACATCCTAAGAACAGACACGAAAATAGGATTGAAGGTAAAGGTACGCGTGGCCCGAAGATGATAAATCCAAAAGGTGAGGATCTCTTAAAAGCGTATTTCAATGTGTTGTGGAATTCTGATGAAGTCCAATCTTATTTGGATGAGCACATGACCATAGTGAGGGAAAAACATCCTTCTTGGACTGATCAACAAGTAATTAATGCTCATAATAAGGCTTTCGTTGATTGGTTCAGGGATATTGTGTACAACCGTAATGTTTCTGAAAATTTGAAGTGGTTGGCATAGAGGCCAAATCCTATAGTAACATCTTATAATTACTATGATATCAATGGTTTTTCTTTCTATACCAAAATGGAGGACGAGAAAAGCACAATGCAGAATAGTGGGGTCACTTTGGTAGCTGAATCGTTACACGTCTGTAGTTCGAAAGATTGAAATCCAATATATGCGAATATGTCTTATTATGGTCAGATTGAAGAAACATGGGAGTTGAATTTTACTAAATTCAATGTTGCGGTATTTAAATGAAAGTGGGTGGACAACAAGAATGGTCTTCAAGTGGATGATTTAGGGTTTACTTTGGTAAACCTTAAAAAAGAAGGTTTTAAGGAAGATCCTTTCATTCTGGCATCTCAAGCAAAACAGATATTTTATGTAAAAGATCTGTGTGCTAATGAATGGTCGGTAGTTATAGAAGCAAAACGACAAATTGTGGCTGAAGAAGATGTTAATGAAATTGGACAAATTCCCCCATTTGCACAAGTACCTGAACTTAAATCGCTCGATGACGACAGAACTGTTGACAACTTAATTATTAGAGATGATCATCATGAAGGAATATAGATCGAGGATCCTATGAGCAAAAAATGAAAACGTCAAAACTAAAGTTTCATTGTATGTTGTAGTATTAACTAGATGCATTTGTATATGTTGAATTGAATGTTGTCCATTTGATAGATATGATTGTTGTTATTGGTGGACTGAATATGTTGTGAGAATTACATACTTGTTTGGTAGATATGAATGTTGTGAATTGCTTGATTGAATATGATATGTAGGGTTTGAGTCTGAAATAAAGGTATGAAACAAATAAATAATAATAATAAAAAGAGAAATGTCCTACAACGTCGGTCTGATAACATAACCGACGTTGTAGACAGTCTAGCACGTCGGTTGTAAATACCATCGACGTTGTAGGATATTTCTTTTAATTTTTAATTTTTTAACGTACCACGTCGGTCGTCAAGAGAATCGACGTTGTAGGGGATTTCTGTTTTTATTATTAAAGATCAGACCACGTCGGTTGTATAAAACACCGACGCGATAGGGGCCATATTACGACATCGGCTTTTTATTAAAGTAGACGTTATAGTGGGTGTCTCGCACGTCGGTTCAAAATACCATCGACGTTGTAGGATATTTCTTTTAATTTTTGTAATTTTTTAAAAGAGAACCTACCATGTCGTTCGTCAATACAATCGACGTTGTAGGGTATTTCTGTTTTTTTATTAAAGATCCGACCACGTCGGTTGTACAACCGACGTGAAAGGACACCCCTTTTACCCGAGTACCACGTTGGTCATGCATGGTGGTCAACCCGACGTTTTACCGCCTTAATGTCCGACGTGGTAACCTTTTTTGCAGCATTGCTACCATGTTGGTTTTCTATGCAAACGACGTGGTAGACCACCACTACCACGTCGGATGTTAGACCAACGTGAAAGAGTACTCTTGTGTAATGTCTCTCACCTATCATGTCCGTCAACTAAGCCGGTCAACCCGACGTTGTACCCCCTTAATATCCGACGTTATACCCTTTTTTCCAGTAGTGACTCCTCAAAGAAATGAACATTCCATGTCAAAAACCAATGCAATTGTTATGTGATAATCATGCAACTCACCATATCGCATCCAAACCCGTTTTTCACGAACGAACCAAACACATTGAAGTAGATTGTCATTTCATCAGAGAAAAAATTCAAGCTAAAGAGATTGAAGTTCCTTATGTCCAAAGCAGAGACCAACTCATGGACATCTTCACCAAATCATTGGACCAAAAATAATTCCATAGCATTCTCCACAAGTTGGGATCCTTCAACCTCTTCTGGACCCAATTTGAGTGAGAGTGTTGAAATATTAACATATTGGCTTAGACCTAAAAGAATAAATGTCTGTTGAATTCCGATCGAACCAGATGACCTTCCGGTCGACCGGTTTGACCCAGATATCATGTTCTAAGGGAATTTTTATGTTTCGTCGATGTCCTATTGAAGTCAATTTGATATGGACTTAATTGTGAGAGTTCTATAGGTTCCCTGAGGGTCATGCAATGCAATTCATCAAAGATTTCAAGTGCCAAGTTACATTATAGCCTAAGAACAAGAAATGTAAACCTATCTACTCTTCATTCTTGATTTTTTGTCTTGATCCACACTGGTTTCCTTAATTCTTAGAAATATAATATATGCATGTGATGATATTAATGGATTACATGTGTTTATTGATATGTTAGTTAATCATCAAAATGAATTAGTGATTATTAGCCAAAAAACCAACAATCTCCCTTTTTTGATGATGATAACCTATCAATCTAAATACATGTTATTATCAAGTTTTATTATCTCTAAGCTCCCCCTATCTATGATGCATGTATTTATATCTCCCCCTTTGGCATGATCAAAAATAAAATACTCAGGAATATAGGTTGGAACTATGAAAGCATTTCAAGAGATGATACAACGAAAAGGCAAATATAATATGCCAAAAAGAAACAATAGTAATGAAGCATGTCAAAGTAATCTCTGAAAACACTTAGTCATTCAAACATCCAAATATCCAAAGTAAACAACCAAGAGATAACATCAAAGGTTCAAAACACCAATAGACAGTCAAACCAAATCAATCAACCAAAGTTTGAAAGAAAATGCAACAAAAAGGTTCAAAAACAACTACATAACTGAAAAACAACACACATGATCCACCACAAAAGACTCAACCGAGATGTTGATCATGAAGGAAGGAAGAGATGGAGTGATTGACATCATTTCATGCTTATATTTGTATCTTATATCCATTATCTTTCACCTAAACAATGCTACGTGACGAGTTTTATGTTTGAATTTCAGAAATAAATAGGTTTGAAGAGAAGAGGCATAAAAGGACCTAAAAGCATGAAAAAGGACTGAGTTGAGAGACTCAAGGACTAAGATGCAAGATCGAAGGACCTGAACGTAAGATCAAAGGACCAATGAGCAAACAAGAATACTTCACACCATCATGGGGAGTATTTTGGCAATTCTATTCGGGTCGGAGCTCCAACACGCGAAGTAGATGCATCAAAGACAAACAAAGCCTTCCAGAAAAGCCCACAAGAAAATCCAGACCGATCAAAATACTATAGACTGCTAATTAGCGGTCCAAGACCGCTAAGTGGCGGTCACTGTTGGCCCAAATCCGCTAAGATTTCTCTGGGTTACGTATTAGTGTGTATTTAGTCCATTTCTGGTATTTTTTTAGTCCCACATCGGGGGATTGTCCCAGTTTGCCTTTTTCTATGGCTATAAATAGAAATCTTCACCTTCCATTGTAATCACTTCACATTTTTAGTGGCTATTCTTCCTACTAGAAGTCAGGCCTTGAAGCACACACTAAAGTAGGAGGATGCTACTTGAATTGTGAGTCATTTTAATAAAAGTTTCTTTATTATGTTGTTTGTTTCAATGTTTCTTGTTTTACTTTGTTTAATTTCATTTCATTAGTTTTAGTAGCTTAGTTAATATGCTTTCCTTGCTTAGTTTAATAATTAGTTTAATGTGTAGTGAGTAGTTCCATCCCCTTGTAACGTGTGGAAGTGGAATATGAGCAAAGCTTAGTGGAGGAAGTAGGGGTTGGTGCACCAAATAATAGTGATTCACATTGGGAGCTTGAGGGTATGCATGGGCAGCAAAGGAGTGGTGTCTTGCAGCTCGAGGAGGGGGAGATACGGAGTCAAGGGTTGCACAAGGGAGAGCATGCACAAGAGGGTGAAGGAAACTCACGTAAGGCGATGGTGCATGGGCTGCATGGGGATGTTTTGTGAATGCAAGAAGAGGCACACTCACCAAATCAGTTCCACCTACTTGCTGAGATGGAAGGGGAGGGCGAGAGAGATTTGCTAACCAGTAAGGGTAGTCAAGAAAGCACGAGGGGACCCTCACAGATCAACCTCGAGGAAGCTACACCGCCTTATTCATTCAGCCACGTGCAAGTGGTGGACGTGGCAAAGAAAAGGAAAAGTAATCGAGGGAACAAGGGAGTTTGCTCCCCAACCTCACATCCATGAAGTGCCTTTGCTGGAATGTACGTGGTGCAAATGCCCGGGGGCACCCGTACATGATCCGAGATAAAATTCACCGGGGAAGAGCGGATTTGGCTTGTATCATTGAGCACAAAGTAAAGAAGAAGAGGCTGACTAGGTTTGTTAAATCTATATGGCAAGACAATTGGGAGTCGAATAGCGAGGTGGTAAATTCTGGGAGGATACTTGTATTGTGGAAGGACTCGGAATACCAACTTCAGAAGACCCGGGAGACGGATCAGTTGGTTCACATGGAGGGGATAGTGCGGGCCACAGGTCAGCAAGTTGCGATTAGCTTTGTGTATGGGGATAATAACTATGTTAAGAGAAGAACACTTTGGGAGGCCTTGCATGGGTGCAAACCTGCTGCTGATGTAGCATGGATGATCGTGGGGGATTTCAATTGTATAAGGAGTATATGGGAGAAGCGTGGAGGTGGTGGGTTAAATGCGGTGGCGATGGCGGAGTTTAACAATTGGATTAATACAACTAGTTTGGTTGAGATACAAACAGCTGGCGGTGAATTCACATGGTCGAATTCGACGCATGGGCCCGGACGAATAGAGACGCGGATTGATCGAGCCCTTTGCTCCCAAGCGTGGTTCGAATGCTTCCCGGATGCAATTTGTTATGTGGATGGTAAAGAGCTCAGCGACCACTGTCCCATGATGGTGGACCTCGAACCTCATGGTGTGCGGAAGAAGAAGATGTTCCGGTTCGTGAATGCTTAGGCTGGGCATGACCAGTTTTTGGGGGTGGTAAAGGAGGCATGGTCGACATACATTGTAGGTACCCCAATGTATCGGGTGGTGGGGAAGTTGGAGGCTGTAAAGAGGGCCCTAAAGACGTGGAGTGATGAGGTGTTTGGGAATATAACCGAGTGTCTTACTGAGGCTAGAAATGAGCTCTAGCAGATTCGAATGGAGATGGAGCGCCTTCCGGATGAGGAGGGACTGAGAAGGTAGGAGACCGAGGCGGTAGACAAGCTATCCCACCAATTGGGGATTGAGGAGTCGATTATTCGACAAAAATCTAGGGTGAAGTGGTTGAGGGAAGGTGACTCTAACTCGAGGTTCTTCCATGCGTCTCTTAGGGTGAGGAGAGCCACCAACACAGTGCGTAGGATAGTTGAAGGCGATGAGACGATCGAGGACGAGGATCAAATTCGTGTGGCGATACGTCGCCGGTTTGCTAACTTATTTGCTTCTAATGTGCAGGGGGGTAACATTGCGGATGATATTGATCTTCCTAAGTTAGGACCTATGGAGGCTGGGCTGCTCACACGTCCGGTGACCATGGCTGAGCTGGAATTCGTGGTGTTGCAATCCAATAATGACAAAGCACCAGGACCGGACGACTTTAATGCAAAGTTCTTCAAGGTGGCTTGGGAGGTTATTAAGAATGATCTTCTTAAGGCTGTTGCTTCTTTCTTTCGCGAGGGAAAACTCCTCAAGCAAGTCAATTATATGGCGATTACATTGATTCCAAAGAAGAGAGGCCCAACTACGATTGATGACTACCGACCGATTTCCTTATGCAATATGGTGTATCGCTATATCTCCAAGATTCTTGTGAATAGGTTGAAGGAGGTGCTGCCCAAGGTTGTAAGGGAGAACCAAAGTGCTTTCATCCGAGGGCGTCGTATTGGGGACAATGTTTTGCTGGCCCACAAATTATGTCACAACTTACATTCTGAAAAAGGGTTGGGGCGCATGGCTGTCAAGATTGATTTGAGGAAGGCGTACGACACAGTGTCATGGAAATTTCTGGATGAGGTGCTTTGTAGGCTCAGGTTCAATGACAAATGGAGGAAGCTGGTGGGGGAGTGCGTGAAGGCCTCCTTCGTTGTGAATGTCAATGGAGCCTATTCCAGGCCTTTCGTGGCTTCCAATGGTCTCCGACAAGGTGACCCATTAGCTCCATATCTCTTTGTGCTTTGCATGGAAGTGCTGGGGGGGTTTGATGCGTCGTGAAGAGAGGAGAGGTGGGTTTCGACCGGTTAAATGTGGTATGATCTCGGTCTCGCACTTGATGTTTGCTGATGATGTAATGGTCTTTACGAGTGCCACAAAGGCGGATGCCCGCGCGCTGAAAGAGGTGCTGGATGAGTTCTCACGATACTCGGGGCTGCAATAATCAACTCTAAGAGCCAAGTATTCGTGGGAGGGAGCACACCGGACGGGGAGTGGATTTGCAACCATCTTCAAATGCAGCAGAGCACCTTCCCGGTGACATATCTTGGGTTGCCATTTTTTTCATCATGGTTTACGAAGACGCATTGTGAAGCACTCTTGGACAAGGTACGGGGGAGGCTGAGCTCATGGAAGGGAAAACTCCTCTCCATGGCAGGGTGAGTGGAACTAGTGCGTAGTGTGCTTACGTCCTTTAGTATTTATTGGATTTCGGCCTTTCTCGTACCACGGAGTGTGCTTCATGAAATAGAAAGATTGATGATACATTTTGTTTGGGGGTGAACGAAGAGGCTGGCTGCTGTCTCGTGGCAGGACATATGCACTCCGAGGCAGGAAGGAGGCCTCGGGCTGCGTCGATTGGTGGATTGGAACGATGCAGGCCTTCTACGCTTATTTTGGATCATTACATCACACGATACATCCGTTTGGGCCTCTTGCTTGCGGAGTAAGTGCCTAAGGAGGATGTCCATATGGATAATGCGGCCTCTAGCAAATTGCTCCTGGGCATGGCGAGGTCTCATGCGAGTTCGGAATATGGCAAGGGAGAAAATGATTTTCAGAATAGGTGATGGGCGGAGGGTGAAGTTCTTTGAGGATCCTTGGTGTGGCCCGCCACTTCTAACCTTACAGGAGGGGGAGAGAATGAGGTATGATCTTGGGGTCCCTCAGGATATCACCGTGTCCCACTTCCTCGAAGATGGTAGGTGGAGAGTGCCTCGACTACGCTCCCGAGCTCTCACACAACTTTCGGCCCGGTTGTCTACCATCTAGGTGGACCAGGGGGAGGATAAGCTCTCATGGATGGGTGCCACTTGAAGCACTCTTACCTTGAGGGATACGTGGAAGTGGGTCAAGCTGGAACGACCCGTCGTTAGGTGGGGGACAATGGTGTGGCACAAATGGGCTATCCCAAAGCATGCATAAACATTATGGAGGACAATGCATGGGAAGATACCTACTCATGATATGATGAGACGGAGGGGGCTAAAGCTATGCATGGTGTCAAGGTGTGCACTATGTAAGAATGCATACGAGGAGTTAAAGCACCTATTCTGGGAGTGCCCATTCGTACAAACTGTATGGGAAGAAATCCGGAGGATCGGAGGAGATATGGGTCGCATGGTTGCAGCTACCTTCGAGGAGATTTATAGGATTCAGACTTGGAGTACACCTACAAAGCATGGGGCACTAACGCTGAAGTTAGCTTTGGGAGCTGTGGTGTTCGAGTGCTGGGCTGAACGGAATAGGCGATGTATGGAGGGTGAGGAACGACGAGTGGAGTCCATTATTCAGCATGTGAAGGATGTGATTCGGATAAAAGGGCTTGGTATGCTGGAAGGAAAGGGAGACGAGCATGAGAGGGTGACTTTTGCGACAACATGGAGGTAGCAATGGGTCTCGTTCGGTAGTGTAGCGTTAAATTCAGAATAGCTAAGCAATGCGGGGCATGCTGTAATTCATTGTCGTAGATGGTGAAACTTGTGATAGAAATGTGCTAGATTGGAATCTGAGCTTGTACCCAGCAAGTTCCGAATGCTTGGGTGTGTGTTTGTTGGGTTGGTTTGTATGTAATCCGTTTACACAAATCAATAAAATTCGAGGTTGCGCCTCCCTTTTGCTTTGCAAAAAAAGTAGTTCCATCCCCTTTGGGGGTGGAGTAGATGTTCATACATGCATTAGAAAATGAAATGAATGTTATATATACAATGTGTTGATAAAACATGAATGTATGCTTTCTTGTTTAGGTTCTGAAATAAACCATCTTGTGTATGTAAATGTTAATCAACTAGGTTAGTGAATGGATTGATAGGTTTTGCCATAACATTTAGATACTTCCTATGCATGAAAACACTACCTTTAGTTGTGCCTACAGAATGTATTCAACACCCACCTTTTTGCATATGTGCACTCACTCCACCCCTTAGGGGTTTTCCATTTCTGAATTCCAGCACTCTCATTTCGTTCTTAGTTAAGTTTTAGTTAATCGTTGTTGTTTGCTTATGCATGCGCTATTTCATAGTGTAGTGTAGCGTAGATTAGATTAGGATAATCAAACTCTCTTCCCAATTTTTTCCACTTGATTTCGTGCAAACGAGAGGCTGCTCACCTCCCTAAGGACGACCCGTATTTGCCACCGCTTCAACGCGGTCGTGCACTTGCGGTATATTTAAAACGTTCAACATGGAGTGAACCCCTTCATGATCGAGTCATAATGAGCATCAATGTGGGCTTCAAGTCAATCAAAACAAGTGGATGTGGAGGCCTCAAATGCGTCAAAACGAGCAGATGTAGAAGTCTCAAACGCATCAACATGGTCAGAAAGCTGCTAAAAAGCATAAGAATCGAACGAGCTAGCAGCTGACAAATTTCCACAACGAGTCCATGCATCTTTATCTCCCTCGCCCCATCACTAATACGACGCCTGCGGGGCTTGACTAGGCATCCACCTTGGATCACCAGAGGCTTCATCATCATCATCATCTTCTTCTTTAGATTCCTCGTCAGAGGATGGTGGAGGAGACGATGAAGCAATGGTATTCATCTTGGACAGAGTGGTCTTACAAATAGGATATTTGTGACCGTCAAAGGAAATGCAGGGACATTGATCTTGAGATGCTCAAATAGAGTCGATAGCCCCATCAGATAAGGAAGATACCTCCCTTTCCGATGCCACAAATGCAAGAAAATAAAAGGTTGTCAATTTACCACAATCATCTTAATGATACAATAAATGCAAATAAGCTCGGTATTAGATATCTCATTGTGTTGGACAAACTTTGGGTGAAGGTTGTATAAGACAATTTGTGCTAGGATTCAGGGTAGGGGATGCAAAAGAGAGGCATTATGTTTGACTCTTCCATTTATCTGGTTTGGTGGAATGGCATATAATTCATCTACCATTTCCTCAACTAGTGTACTGGGCAGTGTGGCTTGTGCTTGGTTTAAGTAGATATGAATTCCAAAGTCCTCTAGACCTAGAGTGCAGGCAATCAAATCGGGCATACTCTTATATTGAATCCCATTTATCATAGTCATGAGGATGTGGCGATTTGGGTCTTTTCTCAAATTGCAATAGAATTGTTGCACAAGGAATGGGTAGTATGGTTTAGATGCTAATCGAGTTTGGCTATAAGTGAGCTTATTTGCATCTAAATGTGCTCTAAGAGAAAAATCGGTAAAATTAGCTACCTCAACCTTGCGGCAAGGGATGAAGGGAGCGATCGAGAATTCTTTGTCCCAAGCGTCCTGAGAAGCATCGTCTATAGGAAGGAATGAATGAGTTGGAGTAGACGGAGGGTGATCATGCCTTTTCTTCGTGCGACGCTCAGTGGCAACGACTTCCGATTTGATTGGAGACTTGCGGGTGACCAACTTCTTTTGTCCCATCAAGGAAGGAGGGTGGAGAAGGTAGAGGAATGAGAGGGGAGACAAATGTTGGAGGAAAAACACCCCCCACCGGGTAGCTCAGTCAGTGAAGACCTATGGAACATGAGGTGAGAGGTTCGAGTCTCCTCAGGTGCCTCTTGCCCGTTTTATGGTGAGTGGGCTCGATTCGGCAGAGGGTAATAAAGGGGGTGGCCCACAAACCTTGGGGTTTGTAGCCTGACCGGCGTCCAAAGGGCGGTGGTTCGGTGAGTTCCCTGGTCACCAAAAAAACAAAAAAATGGTGGAGGAAAATCACTAGTTCACCGGCCGGAAGATGGTAGATCGAGGACTCAAGGGAGAGGGGAGGTAGTTAGGGTAAGGAGAGGGTGTGAGTAAAAGTGAAAGTGAAACACGATTTTACCCTAAAAGAAGCAGAAAAAGGCGTCATCGGTCGACCAGTCGGGTACATCGGTCAACCGAAAGGTTAAATTTTGGGACAAATTTGAGTCAATTTGGCAAACGTTTGACCGGTACGACACACGGTCGACTGACAAGTGAAAGCATCAAGAGCCTGGAAATTTTCGGTTGCACAAAGAAGGCAAACCGGTCGACCGAACAAGTAAGGATGAGTAAAAGATACTTCCGGGAAGTTTTCGGTCGGAGAAGAAATGTTGACCGGTCGACCGAACTAATTAGGCACATACTACCTGGAAGATTTTGGTTGCACAAGGGGGATGCACTGGTCGACCGATGGACTAAAACAAGGAAGATGTCATACCATATGAAAATTTGATCGAAGGAAGAAGTAAATGGTAGAGCAAAAATGGTTGATCGAAACAAATATTGTTCGACCAATCACTTAAGTGAACTTAAGGATCAGATCGAGCAGGAAGAAAACAGTCGAACAGAACACCTATTCCGGTCGATCGAAAAGAGTTAGAGAATGAAATACAACCTAAAACACATCGAAATCCAAGAGACTCAACGAGTAACCCAATCAAGATGCAATTTTCGAAATAGTTGCATCATATTACAAAGTTATATATCATTTAGGTTGCACATGCCTAGATTGAGTCTTATGTGATGGAATTGATCAATATTTAGAGGTTTTGTGAAAATATACGCTAATTGATCATTTGAAGGGACAAATACAAATTTGATGTCTTCCTTAGTTACATGATCTCTAAGAAAATGATGTCTTACTTCTATGTGCTTAGTTTTTGAATGCAAAATGGGATTTTTCGAAAGATTAATGACATTAGTATTATCACAAAAAATAGGAGTAGTTTGAAACTCAAGTTTCAAGTCTTTAAGGGTTTGTTCATCCACAAGACTTGTGCACATGCACAACCGGCGGCAATATATTCGGCCTCGATTATCCACAATGCAACACTATTTTGTTTATTACTAAACCAAGAAACAAGCAATTTTCCAAAAAAATGGCAAGTGCCACTAGTGCTTTTACTATCTAGAAAGCAACTGGCATAGTCAGCGTTGCTATAGGCAACAAGATCAAAATCCCTAGTCTTGGGGTAAAACAAACCAAAATATTGAGATCCTTTGAGATATCGAAAAATTCGTTTTAAAGCATTTAAGTGAGATTCTTTTGGACATGCTTGAAAACAAGCGCATAAACACATGGAAAATATGATATCAGGGAGACTAGCAGTAAGGTAGAGCAAGGATCCGATCATACCTCGATATTTCTTGATGTCCACATCCTTGCCATTTTTATCGTTGTCTAGTTTAATGCTAGTACTCATGGGAGTATTGTATGACTTGCTATCTTCAAGACCAAAGCTTTTAAGAAGTTCTTTTGTGTATTTTTCTTGGTGTATGAAGTTCCCATCATGAGTTTGCTTGATTTGAAGTCCGAGGAAGAAATTTAGTTCACCAATTAAGCTCATCTAGAACTTGCCCTGCATAGACTTGGAATATTCTTCGCAAAGACGCGAGTTACTTGCACCAAAGATAATATCGTCCACATATATTTGTACCACTAATAGATTATGATCATGAGATTTTACGAAAAAAGTGGTATCCACTTTACCGATAAAGAAACCTTTGTTGATTAAGAAGTTCTTCAACCTCTCATACCAAGCTTTAGGAGCTTATTTGAGGCCATAAAGAGGGTTCTTCAGTTTAAAAAAGTCGTATCCACTTTACCCATAAAGAAACCTTTGTTGATTAAGAAGTTCTTCAACCTCTCATACCAAGCTCTAGGAGCTTATTTGAGGCCATAAAGAGTCTTCTTAAGTTTAAAAACATGGTTGTGCAACATAGACTTCTTCATTAATAAAGCCATTTAAAAAAGCACTTTTGACATCAATTTGAAATAGCATTATGTCCATAAAAGATGCATATGCTAACAACATGCGTATGGCTTCCATGTGAGCAACAAGAGCATAAGTTTCATCAAAGTGTATCCCCTCCTCTCTGCGGTAGCCTTGAGCAATGAGTCTAGCTTTGTTCTTAACTACATTCCCATTTCATCAAGTTTGTTTCGAAAGATCCATTTGGTTCCAATTACGGTTTGATTAGTTGATTTTTCAACAAGTTCCCAAACGTCATTTCGAACAAATTGATTTAGCTCTTCATGCATAGACATCAACCAAAACTCGTCATTACATGCTTGTTCTACCTTTTTGGGTTCTAATGTGGAGATAAAAGTGTAAGAGTCACAAACTACATGAGCTCTAGATTGTGTGGCTACACCTTGAGAAACATCTCGTATTATAAGGTCCTTTGGATGATCCCTCATGAAGGTCCAATCCCTAGGAAGTTCCTCTTTATCCTCTTGTGGAGGACTTGGAGGTTCTTGATGAGACTCATGTGTGACATCTTGTGATGATATATGTCTAATAATATCCATGCAATCATCATCAATAGAGGAGTTATCTACAGATGCCAACTCATCAAAGTTGACGTGTAGAGATTCCTCGACACAACTAGTTCGTTTTGTAGACTTTATAAGTTTTACTCCTATCGGAATACCCTAAAAAGAATGTCTCATAGGATTTCGCATCAAATTTATCCAAATTGTCTTTAGTGTTGAGGACAAAACATTTAGAACCAAAAACTTTGAAGTAAGGGATTTTAGGAATACGGTTTTGCGAAAGCTCGAATTGAGTTTTCTTTAAAATGGGTCGAATGAGAACACGATTTAAAACATAGCATGATGTATTAACGGCTTCGCACCAAAAATATTTTGGAAGCCCTTTTTCCATAAGTATGGTTCTTGCCATTTCTTGAAGTGTTCTATTTTTCCTCTCAACTACCCCCATTTTGTTGAGGAGTGTGAGGAAAAGAAAAGTTATGCTCAATTTCATAGTTTTTCACAATTTTTTTGAAACGAATCATTTTCAAATTATCCTCCATTATCACTACGAATTGCGATAATGTTGGAATTTTTTCCCTTTGAACACGTTTGCAAAACTTTTAAATGTTTCAAAGGCCTCATGTTTGTTTGCTAAAAACAAAACCCAAGTGAATCTTGAGAAATCAACAACAATCACAAAAACATATCTTTTCCCTCCTAGACTTACGGTCTGTGAGGGTCCAAAAAGATCTAAATGCAAAAGCTCAAGAGGTTTTGAAGTTGACACCACATTTAAAGATTTGAAAGAAGATTTAAATTATTTTACAAATTGGCATGCATCACAAAACTTGTCATTTTTTAAATCAATTTTAGGTAGTCCTTTAACCAATTCAAGTGTGGATAATATGTGAAATTGTGAGATACTAATATGTCCCAAACGGTTATGCCATAACCAAGCTTCGTCATGTGAGGCAACTAGACAATTTTCAACATCCATATTGCTAAGACTATTAACATGCACAATGTAAATATTATTTGATCTATAACCTTTGAAAATGGTTTTCATGTCATCTTTGGAAACGATATGACATCTAGGTTCATCAAACACAACTAAGAAATTCTTATCGGTCAATTGACTAACACTTAGTAAGCTATGCTTCAAACCATCTACTAACAATACTTTTTCAATAGTAGGAGTAGAAGTATTGCCAACATTACCAATGCCGACAATGTGACCTTTAGCATTAGCGTTGTCTCCAAATGTCACGATTCCTCCCTTCTTAGGCTTTACGCATGATAGAACTTGGGAGTCTCCCGTCATGTGCCTCGATCACTCGCTATCGAGAATCCACTACCCATTTTCTCCTTGTTGTTATCTACAAACAAGGAACCAAGTGAAGACTTTGGTACTCAAATTTGTTTGGGTCCTTGAGGGTTAGATTTTGGTACCCAAACTTGAGTAGTCTTAGGTAGCTAAACATTTGAGTGATTCACTTTCTTGACAAATGAGTTGTTCATTTTAACAAAGTATAAAGTGGATTTCTTTTGTTTATCTCCCTTGTATTTTGAGCCTTGCTTTGTTAGGGATTGAGTTTGGGTGCCAAGAAGCATGTCTAGCATTTTTCTTCCTAAAGTGAATTTCTGTAGATATTTTCTAAGTTGTTCATTCTTAGCAACAAGTTCTTCATTTGTATGAATTTCTTTGGAAGTTTTCGAGGTCTTTATTTCATCATTTTGCAAATCATTTTGTTTGACCAAAATGTCATATTTGATGGATAAATCTTGATGCACTTGTCTTCATAGTTTATTTTTATGACATGTCATTTCATATCTCTCAGCAAGTTCATGAAATGCATCTAATAAGTCATTATAATAAATTTCCTCTTGAGAAATTACCTCATCGTCATCGATTTCCACCACTTGATGTTGAATGCACTTGTTTGGTGATGGAGGTGAGCTTGAATCCGAATCCGCATTACTTCCCATAAAATACATGTGTGCTTCCTCTTCTTGAGAGTACTCGGAGTCAAAATCCTTTCATGAGCTTGAGTCATCCCAAGTGGCCTTGAGGGCCTTCTTCCCATCTTTCTCGCGACGATCCCTTCTCTTGTTATCATCACGATCTCGTCTTCTAGGCCTCTCCTCTTTGTCTCTTCGTGAGGGCCTTTCTTTTCTATCTCTTATTGGTCTCTCCTCCTTTTGTCTTGTAGGAGGAATCTCTTCGTTCACGATCTCTTGGCCTAAGCCAGGGGCAATCCCTCTTCATATGGCCGGTTTTGTTGCATTCGTAGCAAGTGAACGTCCGAGATGATTCTCCTTTTCCTCTTGAAAATTTTCCTTCAGAGAGAAACTTCTTACTCCAACGATGATGATAATTATATAATTGGATGACCCTGGGTAACATAACCCACCAGACGTTGGCAAGAAGTTGTCGTACTATGGAGCTTAACCCTATTATCTGATGCGCTTATAGGTATTAGTTTGGTGTGCTAGAAAATCATTGTTACATTATATTGGGTTGCAAGAAAACTCATTTGAAGTTAGATTTGCTTGGTAGAACCAATATGTGTTAATTAGATTTGTTTGCTGGAACAACCAAACCCATCTTACGAACAAATATACGGACCCCCTCCTGATGAAGACAATCGAGACATAGGCTCCTGGACATGGAATTCAGTCTATTTCTTTTGCACAAGTTGTCATTGTCGTCTTCCTATTTTTGGCACAAAATACTTGTTATCGAGTGTATGTAATCTGAAGATTTGAATTAATTGAAATTGTACTTTTGGAATGTTATTTGTCTTCTAATCTAAATGTTTATCAACAAAATTTCATGAATGAAGAGAATTGGAATAAATAGAATTAATAAGTCACACAAGAATATCCAGTGGAATATTCATCATTGGAGTTCGAAAAGATGCCTCAAAACTCAACAACGATTATGGCAGCCAAACCCCCCTTAACGTTTCATCACAAATTGCCCAAAAATGCTTAAAATAAGCATAATAAGTAGTTGCATTTCTTCAAAAAACCGTTTTAGATTCTCGTCATCCAAACGGTCCCATAGTTGCATGATCCACAAGTCGTCCTATATATAAACATTTATCACTATGATTGCACACACATGTAGTATCCTGCTGGTTCTTGTAGATAATATGTTCGAAAATGTGCATAAAGACGTGACACAATCAGGGGCGGGCCTAGGCCCAGAATTTTGAAATTGATGTTAGATATTAAGCAAGATTATTGTGTGCCCACGCTACCAATTAAGTTTGTGAGTCTGTGATCAACTCACAATAGAATAGAGAGGTAAAAAGTTATAAACCCCACCAAACCATTGCTAATTTCTGATGTGGGATTACTGTGGACTGTGTTGTATAAACTCAAAAATCATACATTATATTTAACGTCATCTCCAATCTCCTTAATCCCTACAAACCATATCCATATTTCCACCTCGACCCCAAAATCCCTATTTCTCCTCCACCCCCAAATCCCTATTCCCGTCCACACCTCCACCTCCACCCCCAAATCACAATTTCACCACGAGATCACGATGCCACCTGAATCCACCTCAGGCTCCACGCCTCCACCTCTCCAGCTCCACGACTCCACCACTCCAAGACTCTAACTCTGCAGATCGCATCTGACGGCTGCACCTCTCCAACTCGGCAACTCCCATCTCTAGTCCACTGTCCACCTTCCCTCTCGGCCTCCCCTGCTCCACCTCGACTACGGCTCTCCACATGCACGCGGCACGCCTTCACGGCTTCCTCGATTGCAATCCACCCACTTCACCCGGCTAAAGGTAAGATGCTTTAGTTTATTCTTTCATCCTATGTTTTTCTTATTACATTACATTAGCAAATGGTTTATCGCAACAAAACTTTCTTTATCGTTAAAATTTAGAATAATGTTGTTGACTTGTCAAATTTAGCTATTCCATTAGTTGTTGAAAAGAAGCCTCTAGTGAAAGTTTCTTTTACTTACATATAAGGTTGTCATTAAGTACGTCTTCAGTTAGGTGGGATAATACGCATTCACCTGATTAAAGGAAACCTAAATTTTGTTCCCTCCTTTTATAACAGATAATAAATGAAAAATAATACTGCTAGAGGTAAAGCCAGTGATGAAATAAAGCATAAGGGAATATTCACAATAATGAAGCATACATTTTCATATTTTATGAAGTTGTTGAACTTAGCTTTGGCCAAATAAATATAGACTAACGTAGTTACATGGAAGCATGAAGAAAACGAATATCCAAAACCCAAAACAATTTATTCCCAAATTTCAACAATCCCTTCTGTTGGTGTGTGATACGATACTAGTCTCGCACACAAAGATTGAATGTGAGAGCTTGCTCTCCAGTCTCGCCTTTGATCCTTGGGGGTTCCTATGAATGTGTAAGATCCATCATTTTTCTTGAATTGCATCCTCTTCTTGATTTAGTGTTTGATTACGAATTTTGATTGAAGAATAAAATAGCTCCTCTTATTTAGTGTTTGCTATTGAAAAATATGATCATTCTGTTGTTTTAGAATATGGAGTTTGATCACAACTCCATTCAATTTTTTTGTTTTTCAATCATGAATGGATATGTTTTTGATTAAAAAACCCAAAGAAGCCCAACCACCGGAAAAGCGTACTCCAGTTGAAATAAATTTAGCTGAGTTAGTATCAGATCCAGGAGAAAGAAAGCAAATTTCTGAATTTCATCCTACTCTACATAATGAAATTCGTAGAGAATATTACTTAAGAAGACCTTACCGCCCTTCTGATCCTAAGTATGAGTTCCCACAAACCAAGACTGGTGCCAAAATGCGACGTTCAACACCGAATGATTCAGTGAATAGACGTCGGCCGTAGTAACGACCGACGTCTTTTCTATCCTCTCCCTACTAGACGTCGGCCGTTTGGGCGACGATTAAAGCCTATTCTGCACTAGTGAAAAATGGAGAAACCATATTTCTACTCGACAACTTGCAGGACTTTGAATTTGTCTTTTGTTTACATTTGATGAGAAATATCTTAGGACTGACTAATGATCTCTCAGTGGCATGACAAAGAAAAGACCAAGACATTATTAATATCTTGGATTTAGTGGCAGTGGCAAAACAAAGTCTACAAGAAATGAGAGAAGAAGGATGGGATTCTATATTAGAGCAAACTACCTAGTTCTGCACAAACACATGATGTTATGGATCCTATAATGTCTGAATTGTATCGGCCTCGAGGGCGTTCTCGTCGAAGAGTGGAGAAATTTTCTAGTGTGTATCATTATCATGTTGAAATATTCCACACAGTAGTTGATATGCAACTTCAAGAGTTGAACAACCGTTTCACAAAGGGGAGCACAAAGTTATAATAGAACTCTTCCTCCTCTTTTGTCACCCACCCATTGTGTGGTGTCCATTCTCTGTACTTAGAGTTCAATAAAACAAACAAATGTCAAAAACTTTGCAATGCATTTGTAAAGCCGATCTTAGAATCAAGATGTAATTCACAATGTACCCAACATGTTTACCTGAGGAAGGGGGTTCGTGGCCTGCCAGTCCATTTACCTGCTTCTCCAGCGACTTTAATCGGGCCCAAAGTTGCTCTAGGTCGTGAACTCGGTGTTGAAGGTTAAAGACAGATTGAAGAAGTAACTCTGCCAGAGGGTGATTACTCTTTAGGTTATAGGCTAGCATTTCCTTGTACAAAAAATGTGCAATGGTGGGCGTTCTTCCAAAAAAACCAAAAGGCATCCTACAGAAACAAAAAACAAAAGACCAAAAGGGAAAATAATGAAGAAAGATCACCGTGTTTAGAGGAGTCAGGCCACAAAAATACCAGGGACCGCCCAAGTTGGACATACCAACTTTCTCGCGCTTAGACCGAAGCCTGCCTAATCAGTTTGGTAGCTTTATTAGAAGAGGCTTCATGTTGACGTAACGGAAGTGGAGGTGATTGTTTGGGAAACGGGGAAGATGGAGGAGTTTTGGAGTGTTGGTTTTGCACCTCTTCATCTCGGCGGGAACAATTTTTGGGGGAACGCGATGAATGGGTTTTTTGCTTGGATGTCATTTTGAACACTATATAATAATACATTGGGACAAGACATTAGTGAATTATTTGAATCGATGCATCCAAACAAATTTCGTCATAATATGGGCTTGTGTCGATTCTGAGTCGAATCCAAGCAGCCCAGACGCACAATCCAAGAAAGATATTCGAATATCTCATGGAAGTTAATTCACTTCACCAAAACAAAGAGCGGTCATCGGTTAAATGACCCAGATTATTTCTTGAAACGAGCTAGGTTTACCCGGTCCAATGAACTAGGTTGTTTTGTGTTACGACCCAGGTTTTTTCGTCAAACGACACAAGTTGTTTTGTGGTACGACCCAAGTTGTTTTGATTGGACAACCCAAGATGGTTTTTCCAATGAATAATCAATTTTGTTGTACTGCATTTTTTTACTTAGATTATTATAATAGACGTAATTTTCTGAGGCAATTGAGTGTTTTGCAAGATATTTATGTAATGTTTCATTTTGTAGCATAGAATGCAAATTTTATTTATAAAGTCTTATCTCTTTATTTCATCGTCCTTTGTCCCATCCTGTGACGGTTCTTGGTTGTCCCACTAGAGGAATGAGTTGTCCCAAGATGGGACTTACCCGTCCCAGTAGGGTGTGTCAGAATCGATGGCCCTTTAATCACTAAACTAAATGTGGAATTACAATGACTAAATAAAGGATTAAGAGATGAGACAATTGCAAACCATAAAATCGTTGACACCGAAATTTAGAGAGGTTTGGCACCGCACCCCGGTCCTAGTCCTCCTCACAGCCTCGTGTGATCGCCCTAGCCTTGCTTACAGTTCTACTAACCAATCTCCATTCTAGGCCAAGATCAACGTCGTTGACAAGACCGGGCCTCGCCAACAACCTCACCTCACTCATGTCTCCTCTCACAATCCAAGAGGGAGCTTCCCTGAATCTTTACAACTCTTTGGTGATTCTTGGATATGCAAGTTGAATCACAATCTACCACTATATACTTGATCACATTTGGATATTGAATTGGAATGCATATGCAAGTGGTGATGTTTTGGCTTTAGTCTAGAAGAATGAGAAGGTTTGTGGATTAAGAGCACAAAGATAATAGATTAATGAAGAGTGTAAAGAGGGTGTTTGTGTCTCTTGAGTGGTGTTTATATAGGCTTCAAAGCTTAGAAATCCATTGGGGAGGTGGTGAACAAATGGACCAATGAGAAGCAATGATTTCCCATCATAGGCCTCAGACGTCCTGGTGCAGGACTGACTAGTCCCAAACCTATAATAAATTGTCCCAAATAGGCATCCACATATCAGGACCCTTTACGTCTCGGGTGGGACACTCACGTCCTGAGAAAGTTTGTCATGATTAGTAGCACATCATGCATCATATTCATATACATCCTTAATTTTACCCAAATATTGTGCTACTCGAGTGTTTATTGTTATATTTCAGGTATTACGTAATAAAGAAGAGAAGGAAAGAGAAAAAAGGACTGAAATGCAAGAAAAAAGGACTTACATGAAGCAAAATGGACCTCTTGGTCCCACACAAAGACCTATTTGCAAGAGGGAAGGACCTGAACGTAAGCCCAAAAGGACCAAATAGCAAACCGAGAAACGCCACACCATCATAAGGAGTACTTTGGCAATTAGATCCAGGCCCAGACTCCAATTACCGATCTGAGTGCACCCTACGTGATGAATGGAAGCACTAAAGAAGATATCCGACAATGGTTCCAATCTGAGAAAAAGTGACCGCCAATTGGTGGCCCAAGACTGCCAATTAGCAGTCCTTTTTTTCAGAATCTGACTCGGTTTCGCGTGGATATGGTTTATGTGTTTATTTTTATTCTTGGAATGTTTCATTAGTTCCACATTGGGGCATTGTCCATAGTTTCCTTTTTTCATGCCTATAAATAGAACTCTTCCTCCTCTTTTGTCATCCACCCATTGCGTGGTGGCCATTCTCTCTACTTAGAGTTAAGCCTTGGAGCAAAACTCAAGTGGAGAATAATGCTACTTGTAATGTGAGTCATGCAAATAAAATAATTCTTCATAGTTTTATTTTATTGTTGTCTCTTTTAGGTCTTAGCTTAATTTTGTTTTGGTACTTCCCATGCTTGTTTAGGTTCTTAATAACCAACCTGTTTATGCTCATGTTAATCAACTAGGTTAGTGATTTGGATGATAGGTCATGCCACAACCATTAGGTACTTCCGATGCATAAAAACACAACCTACACTTGTGCTCTATTGAATGCATTCTTCACGACTTTATTTGATGTGTACATACACTCCACCCCTTGGGGGGTTTTATTCTTGATTCTCATCTTGCTTTGATAGTACTTAGTTTCGTTTCAATTCCTCTTGCTTTTGTCTTCCTTGTTTGCTAGTTTAGTGTAGCTTAGCTTAGTTTAATCAACTTCTTCTCCTTTTTTCCCACTTGATTTCCCAAGAACTAGAGTCGACACACCTCCCTGTGGATCGACCCATACTTGCCCCATCTTCACCGACGACTGTGCACTTGCGGTTATACATATTTTCAATCAAGTGCCGCTATTGATGACTCTATTCCCCGTAGGGTCAAGTCAGTCCCGCATGGGACGTACATGTCTCGGTCGGGATGCAAGAGTTGCTTGCATATGACAAAATTGCATCCCTAGCGGGATTGGTGCGTCCCAGCACCGGACGGGAGCATCCTGAACCGAGACTAAATTTGCATGAATAGGCTTCCATGTATTTGGTCCCTTTTGTAATGATGGATGGAAGAGGGAAAAGAAATTAAGAGAAAAATTCCCTTCTCAATGTATGACATAAAAACAAGGAAAATTCTGACGTAAGATATCCTTTCAATTGAATTTTTGACGACAATTTCTTCTTGAATACAAAAAAAATCACTGGATATTCTTGTGTGACTCGTTAATTCTGTTTATTCCGATTCTCTTCATTAATTACATAAAGATTCCAACAGGTTAGTGCGACCAAAAGGAAAGTTGGGATGATAAGCATCTCAAAGTAGAAGACAAATAAAATTCCAAAAATACAATTTCAATATATTTAAATCTTCAGGTTACATACACACACAAACTGTATGGACAGAATCAGAAAGATTTTGAACAGAAATATTATCTTCATCTTGGTATATTGGTATGCCGGAATGACATTTTGGATGGAAACAAAAATATGACAACAAATGTTCATTGTGCAAAAAAAATACTGAATTCCATGTCGAGGAGCCCATGTCTTGATGGTCTTCATCAAAAGTGCTAAGTGTGATTGGTTTCCATGAAAATGGTTTTTGAAATAATAGAAGTACAACTTCACTTGTAATGTTGTGCATGAAGAAAACGTTTTGAGGAGATCTAGATAAAAATAGGGCTCGGTCATTTAGACTAGTTTGCAGGCATATGGTTTTAACCAAACTATTCCCACAAACCACTCTAATTAAAGCATATTGGATTTGCTAAGTGTTTTCTCGAGAAGCCAATCTAACATCAGAAGGGTTTTCCAACAAACCAAGCTAACACCAAATCAATGGGAAGTGAGTCCTCCAATGATATGCAGTCAATCGCCTGCAAGTGCACTAGATAATATGGTTAAGCTCCATAGTTTGTCAGCTTCTTACTAGCACCCAGTGGATTATGTCTACCAGAGTCCTCCTATTATTGTACTAATGATCATTGTAGTGTTGGAAGGTCATTTTTTCATGATGTAAACGAACTTAAATGACACTGGATGTGGGAGTAAGAACGACAACGAACACATGAAGGCACGGATCACCAAAATTAGACCAGCAATGGGGAGGAATTTATAGACCCCTTAAATGGTGTACTATAAGGTCACGTCCAATCACATTAAGTTGTCAACAACTGACATGTCGATTTTATTCATCTGCGGTGTGACTTTCTATTTCTCGGATATTTTACGACGTTTCGTTTCATTAGATTTAAAGCACCAAAGGTGTCATCATCAACAAATGGCCTTCCAACACTACAATGGTCACTACTCCAACGATGATGAGGATTATATAATTGGATGACCCTGGGTAACATAACCCACCAGACGTTGGCGAGAAGTTTTCGTACTATGGAGCTTAACCCTATTATCTGATGCGCTTACAAGTATTAGTTTGGTGTGCTAGAAAATCATTGTGACATTATATTGGGTTGCAAGAAAACTCATTTGAAGTTAGATTTGCTTGGTAGAACCAATATGTGTTAATTAGATTTGTTTGCTGGAACTACCAAACCCATCTTACGAAAAAATATACGGACCCCCTCCTGATGAAGACAATCGAGACATGGGCTCCTGGACATGGAATTCAGTCTATATCTTTTGCACAAGTTGTCATTGTCGTCTTCCTATTTTTGGCACAAAATACTTGTCATCGAGTGTATGTAATCTGAAGATTTGAATTAATTGAAATTGTACTTTTGGAATGTTATTTGTCTGCTAATCTAAATGTTTATCAACAAAATTTCATGAATGAAGAGAATTGGAATAAATAGAATTAATAAGTCACACAAGAATATCCAGTGGAATATTCATCATTGGAGTTCAAAAAGATGCCTCAAAACTCAACACCGATTATGGCAGCCAAACCCCCCTTAACATTTCATCACAACTACCCAAAAAGTAATTAAAATAGGCACAATAAGCAGTGGCATTTCTTCAAAAAACCATTTTAGATTCTCGACATCCAAACAGTCCCATAGTTGCATGATCCACAAGTCGCCCTTTATAATAACATTTATCACTATTATTACACACACATCTAGTATCCTGCTTGTTCTTGTGGATAATATTGTTCGAAAATGTGCATAAAGACGTGATGACCGGTTTACCAAATTCTTCAACCAAGCGAGCTCCAATACTAGCAACCTGGAGTTTGGAGGTGGGGGGTTGTTCCTCGCCGGACTTGGGGTCGCCTTAGGGTGGGACTTGGAGATTTAGTGGTTGATTAAAGGAGCTAAGGGTTTTTTTGGTTTGGAGGTCGTGGGGCTATTTTGGACATATAAGGTTCAGATGTATTAAAACATATTAAATTTGTTGCCTTAAAAGAACCCCTACAGTGAGTGGCCTTATGGAACATTTGGCCACCATGCTTTGGCTCTCTAATTTATTCTCCCTATTTTTCTTAATAAAGCCCACCAATGTTTAAACTTCTGCGTAGTTAAGGAAATAGAATACATGCCCATGCATGTGAAAACTTTAAGAAACGTAACTCGAGCATCAATTTTGCCATAATTGAAGCTAAAAAATACACTGTCCCTCCATTTTTTTTAAGAAAACACACACAGCAAGTATCACTTTCTTTGTATATTGAGGCAATAAAATATACATGCACATGAAAAAAAGTTAGACAACGTTACCCGAGTATCAACTTCCTGTTAGTTGAGGCAATAGAATACTTTGATATTATAGTATCAATTCCTCATAATTTAGGTGCTAAAATTCATGAGCAATAATTTTAATTTAGTTTAATGGGACTTCTCAATACTACAAAAATAGTTTTTGTCGGTGAACATTTTCCAATGGAAAATCTTTCGGAAATATTACAGACGGAAATGTCATCGGACTAAGCATCAAATCAGTCGGTATGGAGTGACTTTTCATTTTGGCGCTGAAGAGGTGGATCCAATTCGAGGAAAATCCCAAACCCCTCCAACCCTAATGGGTGTAAATGTCTCACCCCCCAAATTTCCTCCCCCCCCCCCCCCCCCCCCCCCGACACTGACTCCAATGATATCTACGCTCTCGGTGGCAACATCCATCTGCATGTTTGGGTCCTCTACAACCACCACCACTCCACTCCCTCCGACACATCTTCTTCCTCTTCTTTCTCAATTCGTTTCTTCTTTGATTCGTTGATTAAGGTTTTTAATCAAGTTGGTCTTAATGCTAGAAATATCAAGATTTGTTGTGAACTTATGCCTCTACTTGGGCCCTTACTGTGTGCTCTCTTTGAAGATTTGTAGGAAAGTACTTATATTTTCCCACTTTATTGAGGAAATATGAGAGGTTGTGTTTCCAAAGTTTGTTTTCTTGATGTGTAGAAAGTTTAATTCGTGTCAACATCATTTCTTCTAAATGATTTGTACCTTTTTTGTTGTGAAAATTGAATTTTCATGATTTCTCAGTTGATACATTGAAACATTCAAAGTTCTTATGGTTTGAGAAAGGAGCACCACTAGATGGTCGTAGTTATGTAATATCTTACAGACTCAAAGTTTGGAACTTGACTTACACATAAGTCATTTTCTAAAATGCATCTTTACTTGCAGAAAAGCGTGTCTAACAGGTATTGTCGATTTGTGCTCTTAGATCTTTTCGAAAAGAAGAAAGGTATATTAATATTTTTAAAATTATAATATTAAGTGTAATTTTGAGAATTCCAATTTAGTGTATTTCTTGAATTTTAGCACAACTAGATGTAAAGACATATACAATCACGGGCGGACCTAGGCCTAGAATTGTAAAATTGATGTTAGATATTAAGCAAGATTATTGTGTGCCCACGCTACCAATCAAGTTTGTGAGTCTGTGATCAACTCACAATAGAATAGAGAGGTAAAAAGTTATAAACCCCACCAAACCATTGCTAATTTCTGATGTGGGATTTGTTGGACTGTGTTGTATAAACTCAAAAATCATACATTATCTTTAACATCATCTCCAATCTCCTTAATCCCTACAAACCATATCCCTATCTCCACCTCCACCCCCAAATCCCTATTTCTCCTCCACCCTCAAATCCCTATTTCTGTCCACACCTCCACCTCCACCCCCAAATTCCTGTTTCTCCACGAGATTACGATGCCACCTGAATCCACCTCAGGCTCCACTCCTCCACCTCTCCAGCTCCACGACTCCACCTCTCCAAGACTCCAACTCCGCAAATGGCATCTGACGGCTCCACCTCTCCAACTCGGCAACTCCCATCTCCAGTCCACTGTCCACCTGCCCTCTCGGCCTCTCCTGCTCAACCTCCACTACACCTCTCCACACGCATGCGGCATGCCTTCACGTCTTCCCCGACTGCAATCCACCCACTTCACCTGGCTGAAGGTAAGATGCTTTAGTTTATTCTTTCATCTTATGTTTTTCTTATTACTTTACATTAGCAAATGGTTTATCACAACAAAACTTTCTTTATCGTTAAAATTTAGAATAATGTTGTTGACTTGTTAAATTTAGCTATTCTATTAGTTGTTGAAAAGAAGCCTCAAGTGAAAGTCTCTTTTATCTTACATCTAAGGTTGTCATTAAGTACGTCTTCAGTTAGGTGGGATAATATGCATTCACCTAATTAAAGCAAACCTGAATTTCGTTCCCTCCTTTTTAACAGATAACAAATGAAAAATAATACTGCTAGAGGTAAAGCCAGTGATGAAATAAAGCATAAGGGAATATTCACAATAATGAAGCGTACATTTTCATATTTTATGAAGTTGTTGAATTTAGCTTTGGCCAAATAAATATAGACTAACATAGTTACATGGAAGCATGAAAAAAATGAATATCCAAAACCCAAAACAATTTATTCCCAAATTTCCACAATCCCTTCTCTTGGTGTGTGGGACGATACTAATTTCACCAAGAGAGATTGAATGTGTGTGGGACGGCGAGACTTGCTCTCTAGTCTCGCCTTTGATCCTTGGGGGTTCCTATGAATGTGTAAGATCAATCATTTTTCTTGAATTGCATCCTCTTCTTGATTTAGTGTTTGATTACGAATTTTGATTGAAGAAAAAAATAGCACCTCTTATTTAGTGTTTGCTTTTGAAAAATATGATCATTGTGTTGTTTTAGAGTATGGAGATTGATCACAACTCCATTCAATTTTTGTTTTTCAGTTAGGAATGGATAAGTTTTTGATTAAAAAACCCTAAGAAGCACAACCACCAGAAAAGCGTACTCGAGTTGAAATAAATTTAGCTGAGTTAGTATCAGATCCAGGAGAAAGAAAGCAAATTTCTTAATTTCATCCTACTCTATATTAATAGTATTCATAGAGAATATTACTTAAGAGGACCTTACTGCCCTTCTGATCCTAAGTTCTAGTTCCCACAAACCAAGACTGGTGCCAAAATGCGACGTTCGACACCGAATGGTTCAGTAAATTCAATGATTGGTTGGAATATAGTGTCACAAAAGATGATGCTTTCTGTCTTTATTGTTATTTGTTCAGCTCTTCTATGATGGAGAAAACATTTGTTTCGACAGGATTTAGAAATTGGAAAGATAAGATACGTCTAAATTCCCATGTTGGAGGGCCCGATAGTGCTCATAATCATGCCAGAATCAAGACTTGATATACTTTATGAACGGCAATCCAAAAAAATTGAAAAGCACTTGAAATGGGAGAGATTGAAAGTGGGAGAGGATTGCATCATGAGACTACACTCAAAAGGCCAAGTGATACGTGTTGGGGTTCTCATAACGATGCTTTGATAAATTTGAGTCTCATGTTTCGTTCTATTGTTGATGTACTTGAGATTATTAATGAAACTTCAAATTCTGGGGAAAAAGGAGAAACCATCATTCTACTCGACAACTTGCAGGACTTTGAATTTGTCTTGTGTTTACATTTGATGAGAAAAATCTTAGGATTGACTACTGATCTCTCAGTGGCATTACAAAGAAAAGACCAATACATTATTAATGCCTTGGATTTCATGGCAGTCACAAAACAAAGTCTACAAAAATGAGAGAAGAAGGATGGGATTCTATATTAGAGCAAACTACCCAGTTCTACACAAAACAAGATATTATGGTTCCTATAATGTCAGAATTGTATCAGCCTCTAGGGCTGATTGGCATCATTTCATGCATACATTTGTGTCTTATATCCGTTATCTTTCACCTAAGCAATGCTACGTAATGAGTTTTATGTTTGAATTTCAGAAATAAATAGGTTTGAAGAGAATATGCATAAAAGGACCTAAAAGCAAGAAAGCTGACTGAGTTGAGAGACTCGAGGACTAAGATGCAAGATCGAAGGACCTGAATGTAAGATTGAAGGACCAATGAGCAAACAAGAATACTCCACACCATCATGGGGAGTATTTTAGCAATTCTATTCGGGTCGGAGCTTCAGCAAGCAAAGTAGATGCATCAAAGACAAACAAAGGTATCCAGAAAAGCCAGAGCGATCAAAACCTTGTAGACCGCCAATTAGCCATCTGGGACCGCTGATTGGCAGTCCGGGTTGCTCCAGATCCGCTAAGATTTATGTGGGTCGTGTATTAGAGCGTATTTAGTCTATTTTGATATTTGTTTAGTCGCATACCGGGGGATTGTCCCAGATTAGCTTTTTCCATGCCTATAAATAGAACTCTTCACCTTCCTTTGTATTCACCCATTGTTTGGTGGCTTTCTCTCAACTTGGAGTAAGCCTTGGAGCAAAATCTCATGGTGGAGAAGAATGCTGCTAGTTATGTGAGTCATTTAATAAAATAATTTTTCCATTGTTTTGTTCTTATGTTGTTTCTTTATGCATGCTTAGCTTAGTCTTATTTCTTTGATTGTAGGCTAAAGTAGTTAGAATGTTTCCTTTCTTCTTTAGTTTGATTGTTAGAATAATATGTAGTGAGTAGATCCATCCCCCTTCGGGGGTGGAGATGATGTTCATACATGCATTAAAGAACATATATGAATGCTTTATTTTGATTGTGTTGATAAATGTGAATGTATGCTTGCTTGTTAGAGTAGAATACTACACTTGATGGGTTTTGCCACACATCTTAGACACCTCCCATGCTTGTTTAGGTTCTGAAATAACCAGCTTGTATATATGAATGTTAATCAACTAGGTTAGTGAATGGATTGATAGGTTTTGTCATAACCTTTAGACACTTCCTGTGCATGAAAACACTACTTACATTTGTGCCTATAGAATGCATTCTTCACCATCTTTCTATATGTGTTCACACACTCCACCCCTAGGGGCATTTCTCTTCCTGATTCCAGCTTAGTGTTAAGTTTCTTTAGTTTTGTCGAAGTAATCACTAGTCTCTTTCATTTGCATTTTCTTCTTAGTAGTTTAGTGTAGCGTAGATTAGCATAAACAAAACTTTTCCCCCTTTTTGTTGCCACTTGATTTCTGAAAAACTAGAGAGTTCTCTCGTCCCCGGGGAGCGACCCGTATTTGTCACGTCTTCACCGACGTCGTGCACTTGCGGTAGTTTAAACGATTAAACAAAGGCATTCTCGTCGAATAGTGGAGAAACTTTCTAATATGCATCATTATCGTGTTGAAATATTCCACACAGTAATTGATATGCAACTTCAGGAGTTGAACAACCATTTCACAGAGGGGAGCATAGAGTTATTGATGTGTGTATCGTGTTTAAGTCTTACAAATACTTTCTCTCAGTTTGATAAGACAAAATTGCTTCAAATGGCCCAATTTATCCCAACAAATTTTCTGATTTTGATCTCATCGTTGCTAAGAATCAATTAGAGACTTATGTTCGTGATTTCAGATCCAATCCAGAATTTGGGTATTTGAAAAGTTTAACAGAACTCGCAGAGAAGATGGTTCAACAGAAGAAAATTTTAACCTTTCTGTTGGTTTTTTTGTTGATTACCTTGGCATTGGTCTTGCCAGTTGCAACTGCAACAGTTGAGAGAGTGTGTTCGGCCTTGAATGTTGAGAAAAACCTATTGCGGAACCAGATGGGAGACGAATGAGTTAATGATGCTCTCGTTACATACATCGAACGATATATTTTCGATACGATTAATGATGAAGTTATAATGAAAAAATAACAAAGCATGAAACCTCGTAGGATTACCTTTTAACAAACATGTTTGAAGATAATATAATTTTTTTTAAATTATTTTATTATTTTTTGGGTGATATATATTTTATGGGTGCCCACCCCTAAATATCGTCCTTGGTCCGCCCTGGTGGCAGTTGCAAAACAAAGTCTACAAGCAATGAGAGAAGAAGGATGGGATTCTATATTAGAGCAAACTACCGAGTTCTGCACAAAACATGATATTATGGTTCCTATAATGTTTCAATTGTATCGGGCTCGAGGGCGTTCTCGTCGAAGAGTGGATAATTTTTTTAATGTGCATCATTATCGTGTCAAAATATTCCACACAGTAATTGATATGCAACTTCAGGAGTTGAACAACCATTTCACAGAGGGGAGCATAGAGTTATTGATGTGTGTATCGTGTTTAAGTCCTACAAATACTTTTCTCAGTTTGATTAGACAAGATTGGTTGAATTGGCCCAATTTATCCCAAAGAATTTTTTGATTTTGATCTCATTGTTCCTATGAATCAATTCGAGACATATGTTCGTGATTTCAGATCCAATCCAGAATTTGGGTATTTGAAAAGTTTAACAGAACTCGTAGAGAAGATTGTTCAAAAGAAGAAAATTTTAACCTTTCCGTTGGTTTTTTTATTGATTATCATGGCATTGGTATTGCCAGTTGCAACTGCAACAGGTGAGAGAGTGTTTTCGGCCATGAATGTCATGAAAAACCGATTGCGGAACCGGATGGGAGACGAATGGGTTAATGATGTTCTCGTTAAGTACATCGAACGAGAGATTTTCGATACGACTACTGATGAAGTTATTATGAAAAAATATCAAAGCATGAAGCCTCGTGGGATTACCTTGTAACAAACATGTTTGAAGTTAATATAATTTTTTTAATTATTATATTTTTTTTGGTTGATATATTTTTAAAGGGTGCCCACCCCTAAATATCGTCCTGGGTCCGCCCTAGTGGCAGTTGCAAAACAAAGTCTACAAGAAATGATAGAAGAAGGATGGGATTCCATATTAGAGTGAACTACCATGTTCTGCACAAAACATGATATTATGGTTCCTATAATGTCTGAATTGTATCGGCCTCGAGGGTTGTCTCGTCGAAGAGTGGAGAAATTTTCTAATGTGCATCATTATCGTGTCGAAATATTCCACACAGTAATTGATATGCAACTTCTGGAGTTGAACAACTGTTTCACAGAGGGGAGCATAGAGTTATTGATGTATGTATCATGTTTAAGTCTTACAAATAGTTTCTCTTAGTTTGATTTAACAAGATTGCTTCAAATGGCCCAGTTTATCCCAACGAATTTTCTAATTTTGATCTCATTGTTCCTAAGAATCAATTGGAGACTTATGTTCATGATTTCAGATCCAATCTAGAATTTGGGTATTTGAAAAGTTTAACAGAACTCGCAGAGAAGATTGTTCAAAAGAAGAAAATTTTAACCTTTCCGTTGGTTTTTTTGTTGATTACCTTGCCATTGGTCTTACCAGTTGCAACTGCAACCGTTGACAGAGTGTTTTCGGCCATGAATGTCGTGAAAAACTGATTACGGAACCAGATGGGAGACAAATGGGTTAATGATGTTCTCGTTACGTACATCGAACAAGAGATTTTCGATATGATTAATGATGAAGTTATAATGAAAAAATATCAAAGCATGAAACCTCGTAGGATTACCTTGTAACAAACGTGTTTGAAGTTAATATAATTTTTTTTAAATTATTATATTATTTTTTGGGTGATATATTTTTAAACGGTGCCCACCCCTAAATATCGTCATGGGTCCACCCTAGTGGTAGTTGCAAAATAAAGTCTACAAGAAATGAGGGAAGAAGGATGGGATTCTATATTAGAGCAAACTACCCAGTTCTGCACAAAACATGATATTATGGCTCCTTTAATGTTTGAATTTTATCGGCCTCGAGGGCATTCTCGTCGAAGAGTGGAGAAATTTTCTAATGTGCATCATTATCGTGTCGAAAAATTCCACACAGTAATTGATATGCAACTTCAGGAGTTGAACAACCATTTCACAGAGGGGAGCATAGAGTTATTGATGTGTGTATCGTGTTTAAGTGTTACAAATACTTTCTCTCAGTTTGATAAGCCAAGATTTCTTCAAATGGCACAATTTATCCCAACAATTTTTCTGATTTTGATCTCATTGTTACAAAGAATCAATTGGAGACTTATGTTCGTGATTTCAGATCCAAACCAGAATTTGGGTATTTGAAAAGTTTAACAGAACTCGCAGAGAAGATTGTTCAAAAGAAGAAAATTTTAACCTTCCTGTTGGTTTTTTTGTTGATTACCGTGGCATTGGTCTTGTCAGTTGCAACTGCAATAGTTGAGAGAGTGTTTTCGGCCATGAATGTCGTGAAAAACCGATTGCACAACCGGATGGGAGACGAATGGGTTAATGGTGTTCTCGTTACGTACATCGAACGAGAGATTTTCGATATGATTAATGAAGTCATAATGAAAAAATATCAAACCATGAAACCTCGTAGGATTACCTTGTAACAAACATGTTTGAAGTTAATATAATCTCTTTTTAATTATTATATTATTTTTTGGTTGATATATTTTTAAAGGATGCCCACCCTGAAATATTGTCCAGGGTCCGCCCTAGTGGCAGTTGCAAAACAAAGTTTGCAATAAATGAGAGAAGAATGGTGGGATTCTATATTAGAGCAAACTACCCAGTTCTGCACAAAATATGATATTATGGTTCCTATAATGTTTGAATTGTATCGGCCTCGAGGGCGTTCTCGTCGAAGAGTGGAGAAATTTTCTAACGTGCATCATTATCGTGTCGAAATATTCCACACAGTAATTCATATGCAACTTCAGGAGTTGAACAACCGTTACACAGAGGGGAGCATAGAGTTATTGATGTGTGTATCGTGTTTAAGACCTACAAATACTTTCACTCAGTTTGATAAGACAAGATTGCTTCTAGTGGCCAAATTTTATCCGAAATAATTTTCTGATTTTGATCTCATTGTTCTTGAGAATCAATTGGAGACTTATGTTCGTGATTTCAGATCCAATCCAGAATAGGGTATTTGAAATTTTTTAACAGAACTCGCAAAGAAGATGGTTCAAAACAAGAAACATTTAACCTTTCCGTTAGTTTTTTTGTTGATTACCTTGGCATTGGTCTAGCCAATTGTAACTGCAACAGTTGAGAGAGTGTTTTCGGCCATGAATGTCGTGAAAATTTGATTACGGAACGGGATGGGAGACGAATGAGTTAATGATGCTCTCGTTACGTACATCGAACGAGAGATTTTTGATACGATTAGTGATGAAGTTATAATGAAAAAATTTCAAAGCATGAATCCTCGTAGGCTTACCTTGTAACAAACATGTTTGAAGTTAAAATAATTTTTTTAAATTATTATATTATTTTTTGGTTATATATTTTTAAAGGGTGCCCACCCCTAAATATTGTCCTGGGTCCGCCCCTGTATACAATTCTTTCATTTGCGTACTCTTATTGTGTACAAAATAGTCAAATTATGTTGCAAAGATTTTGGTGGAATCACGTTTTGACTTGTTAGCACATCTAGTCTGATGAACTTATTGTGCAGATAACATGTTGAATATTATGAAATTTACTGCTATATATTGGTTTTGCCTGGATATTTTTTGATATTTCGAAGGGATGCATCCCACGAGTGCGAGTAGTCGGATTTTATATTTCTAAAAGAGCCACTCTTGCATTTCTTGAGAAGTCAAAAACACCTGTTGTGATGAGTGATGCACCGGACAAAGAAAATGTCAAAATGGTGGCAAAAACAACACATTGGACAATGGTTGTGAAATTTATAGGCCTATATAGGCATAGAAGAACTTGTGAAATTTCGTTGGTCAAACACCTTAACAAAAGCTATTATAGAGTTTTGTCAACATCTTGTGTTTAGCAATGTCGAATTAATTAATGCTCAACACTCCTCCTCATGCGTGACCGAGATTATTTTGTCCATGCCAACGCTTGGACAATATGGATTGGAGTGGACCCCATAGCTCGATCGACCCGCTCCAATAATATGTTGAAGTGTAGGTATCCAACTCAATACCAATTGGTGATGAGTGGAGGGACCTTGGAGAAAGTCCCTTATTTAACTGATGTATGACTATTCTCTAACACTCCCTCACACACCTGATCGAGATTTTTCTCTCCATGTGTACGCATGGACAACACTAGGGTGGATGCATGAAGTTGGTCATTAATTGTAATATATATTGAAGTGTGATTATCCAACTCAAAACAATTGTTTTGAGTTGGATACACACACATTTAATATGTTATCAGACCCTTAAAGGCTCAATGGCCAGCTTGACACATCCACCATTGTTGTTGTCCACACGAAGACATAGATAAAAACAAAGAATCTTGGTCACACGTGCGTGAAAGTGATAGATAATAGTCTCACATCGGTTAAATGAGACTCTTTCTAGGGTTATAAGTTGTACGATGCCTCCACTCATAACCGATTGTTTTTTAGTTTGATACCCAGACTTCAATAAAAGTTAATCTTTAGTTTCTATTTTTTCTATTAGACAAGGCCTTCATTTGTGTGTGGTCCTTTTGAATGTTTTAATCTAAGTTTCTTATTAGTGATAATTGTCCAGTTCTATGAAGCATTGGCAGGTTAACTCATTGACATAATTGTCAACCCTGTAAGTTCCACAAAACAATATATGTTTATTTTACGAAAAACTATTGATTTACCTTCCACTACAACAAATACTACTTAAACCATTCATTGGTATTCTTATTTGTATAATATACTTCATAACCACTAGACACTAGAATGTATCCATTTCTACGATGTACTAATTTGTAATTTGTTTCTGCAACAAGTTTGTGGAGACGGTAATTAAAACTTTGTCACGATCAATCCAAAAGGAACTGATCCTCCTTCACTTAGGTCTTGTAGCTAGAGGTGGGGTTTGTAACGTCCTAAAACAGTAGAAAATTTGAAACACAAGCATCACAAAGAATTAAACCCCAAAAGCGTGGGAATGCTACTCATAAAATATCCAAGAGGGAGCACCATATTACATCAGAGTTTGTTAAAATACATAATTTAATCAAAATACAGACAAGGATAAAATACAAGTAATCATGATGACCTCGAAGAGTCACAAGAAAATATCATGGTCCCAAAATGTGCACGCCCACGATCACCACCCCGCAGCACCTACAGAGGTCCTGAAATGAAAATGCAATAACAATGCCTGAGTTTCAAGATGCAACCCTGTATATGAAGCCCACCTATACGAAATGCAATTGTACAATAAAATGAACATATCATACTACTAGCACGTCATGTCATCAGTTATCTGGAAACAAATTCCCACAAATGGTAAATCGAGACCTCTATCCCTGAACATCAATGGGCCACCCTCAGAGACCTACCGTAGGCACATACGATCTTACAGATAGTACACAACGCACCCCACACATGGCTATACAACAAAGGGCTCAGTGAGGGTCGTCCGCACTTCTGCGTCAAATGGTGTCAGATCTGAAACTCGTGGGGTCCATCGCTCAGGTCAACACAATCCCGACGGATCCATCGCTTAGGTCGGTCCACTAACTTAGCTGGTGCCCAGCCGAGCTACCCTGCCGGAAAAAACATCGTCGGCAGTCCATCGTCGCCCCTGGTGCTCACCACCACTTGGTCGTGTAGGGGTCTCCTGCCACCACTCAGTCGTGCAGGCTAAAAAATCACCATCAAGGCCAATTGAAGATATGTTCCACCTAAAGTGCTAGATAATCGACAGATCCAGACTAAATCTGTAAGGGTCATCATGCTCTGTGAGTCGTGCAACATTGTGTAATGGGATCTGTGATCTGTCAGGTGCACTACTCTAATAGAGTCAAGTAAAACATACACTATGCCAAAACCTATAATACAGATGTGGTACGTCCCAAGTATCCACACGGTGGTCCTGTGCAGGCATGAGCAACGCACACATCATCACCTCCCGGCTCATACGCTAGGCGATGACACGGGTTTAGGTGGATAGATTTGACACTGCACTAGGACGAAGATTTACTTATGGGCCAATACAGTCGACTGGAAAAGGTATACCGGTCGACCGATCCTTTGGGAAGCAGAAAAGGCCTACGACGGTCGAATTCTGGGCAGACAACTTAAGCCCAAACAGTGAAACATATTGTAAAAATGGTAAACCGTTACATGGTCCAAATCCAAACTAAGTCAAAATCAAGGCAACGGTTCACCTTTACATAGTCAAATCCAGACTAAGTCAGAGTCAAAATCAAGGCAACGGTCGAACGACTCAGGGGCCCCGTTCGACCAAAAACTACCAGGGGCAACCTAGAAGATTCTAGTCATCAATGGTCGAAGTAACTATCTTTCAGTCGAACAACCATTAAGTCCACTTAAGTTACCGGTTTGGACCAAGTAAAGAGGGGTCGACCGTTTAGATGGTCCACGCTTTGTCCAAACCAGTCCAGAAAGCAACGGTTGAACACAAGAAGGCTCGTCCGACCGACAACAGGCCCTCTTCCGACCCACCAGCATAAGCATGATCGCTCGACCACCGCAAGGCAATGTTCGACCGGAGATGGTTAAGGTTGGGAAAATTACACGAAGACTGGACGACCGCAACAAGCACCAGTCTACTGATCGCCTCCAACTACGTGGCCTAACCAGGTACCATTGTTGCCTCTCATTGCCGACGAGGTCTCCGACCACCAGGACCAAGAAAGACTCCACACCCTCACGTGTGGATTAAGCCTCTAATGCAAGAACTTGGCATATCTCTAAGATTCACGTAAACTCGTTAGAGCTCTGCTCGCGCATATGTCCACCTCTAGTCAGTAGACCTCCGAACGTCTTCCTCGTGCCTCTCGCCTTAATGCTAAAACTCTGTCGAGCTCTTTGCATGCCTCAGTCGCTTCGTCCACCTCTGGTGATCAAGAAACTGAGGAAGAGTGGAATGGGTGTTTGGTGTGAGAAGCAAATGAAGACGAAGAAGAAGAAGAAGAAAAAAGAGAGGAAGAAAACGTTGGCTTCTTTTAAAACCCACAACTCCCAACACACAGCAGCCCCACCCATACCTCCTCCCCTTTGCATTACATCACCCATGCCTCCCATACCTTCCATGTTAAAAACCACCTAATCCTCTCCTTAACCAACATTAAAACCTTAAACAAGGTTTGGGATTTTACAATCCACCCTCCTTAAAAGAATTTTGTCCTGAAATTCAAAACAGAAGTCTCACCAAAAAGTTCTACGAATTGCTTCCAAACTTCCTCCTCAATCTCCCAGGTATCCTCGCGCTCGTAGTGATGCTGTCACCAAACCTTCACCATTGGAATGGTCATTCTCCTGAGCTAGTGCTCCATGCGATCCACGATCTCCACTGGCTTCTCCTTTAGAGTAAGTCCTGCTGGATATTTGGGACCTCAATCTCGATAACATGAGTGGGATCTACAACATACTTCCTCAGCATCGACTCGTGGAAGATGTTGTGCAGACCCAAAAACTGCAGCGACAAAGCAATCCACTAGGCGACCTCCCCAACTCGGTCTAGGATCTCGAACGACCTGACGTCGTACCATGGACTGAGCTACCCCTTCTTTCGAAATCTCATTACTCCCCCAGTTGAGGAGATCTTCAAAAACAGATGGTCGCCGACCTCCAAAACTCAACTCCCGCCTAAGCTTATCAGCATAGCTCTTCTGCCTGCTCTATGCTGCTACAAGTATCTTCGTGATCACATCGACCTTCTCTACATACATCTACACGAGCTCTGGTCTGACTAACTATATCTCACTTACATCACTCCAGCAAACCGATGATCCACAAGGTCTCCCGTACAAAACCTCGTACGATGCCATCCCAATACTCATGTGGTAGCTGTTGTTGTAGGCGAACTCTATCAGTGGCAGGTGATCATCCCAGTGTCCTCCCAATCCAACGCGTAAGCTCTCAGCATATCCTCCAAGGTCTGGATCGTCCTCTCAGATTGTCCATCTGTCTATGGGTTAAACATCGTGCTAAAATTCAACCGCGTCCCCAATGCCTGCTGCTGACTCCCCTAAAATCTGGATGTCAACTTGGGATCTGGATCAGAGATGATGCTCACTGGTACTCCATGCAATCTGACTATCTCCTCAATGTACAACTTAGCTAGACCCTTTAAAGACAACGTGGTCCTGATAGTTAGGTAGTGCACCGACTATAACCCAAATCTCATCATAAAAGCTCTTCGTCTTCGGTAACCTAGTGACGAAATCCATCGTCACATGCTTCGACTTCAACTCTGGCAACTCGATATTCTGCCTCGATCTTAATGGTCATCGATGCTCAATCTTCACCTGCTGACAGACTTAGCACCTAATAACGAACTCTGCTATGTCTTGCTTCATCCCCCTGCCCCAAGAAGTTACTCTACAGGTCCTTAAACATCTTCGTGCTCCTTGGGTGGATAGAATATCACGCTCTGTGTGCCTCCTCCATGATATCTTCCCGCAGCTCATCCACCTTAGGCACCCAAATACGACTGCTAAACCTTAGACCACCATCTGTTGGATCGTGATGGTCTCTAATTCTAATCGATTTTAAGGTTAATTAACCTATACTTGCTCAATCAAATATGCAGTGGGAATTAAAACTAAAACAAGCAAGTAAAGGAAGAGATACTGAAAACCACAAAGAAAGCACCAGGGGATTTGTATAGAGGTTCGGCACCCCACCCGGGTCCTAGTCCTCTCTTGCAAGCTCCGCTCGGATCACCGAGCTCCGCTCATGACTTCACTAACCACTCCCCATTCGAGGGACGGGAGAGAATGCCTTTACAATCTTCAAACTCGCGAACAACCCTCGTCGAGCTAGGTTCCTCCTCTCACAATCCGAGAGGAATTCTTCGGGCTTTCACCGAAACCTTTACTTGTCTTTGACAGCAACAAACTTGAGTGAGAAAATCACTCTCTAGACTTGAGCACACTTGAGAAAGATAGGAATTGATCTTAAGTGTGGAAATTGAAGCTTTGAGTGTTTGGAATGATCTCTCTAATGTAGGAGTCAAATATGTGTGAGACAGTTGTGTTAAAGTGTGTTGGGAACACCTATTTATAAGCTCTAAGTGAGTTATAGCCGTTGGGGTTAATTGGGTAAGAGTTGGTGTAAGATACACAAAATAGAAACTTGCAGGACCCAATTTTGAATAAATTCGGTCGACCGAAACAGGCAGAATGGTTGACCATCTTGCACTTTTAACCAAGGTTCAGTCGACTGATTAAGGTGTGGTCGACTGGATAAGGCTATAACTTAGGTACACTTAAGTTATCGGTCGAACACTGAAATAGGTTCGGTCGACCGAAAACTAACATGCTCTACGGGGCTGACAAACATGATCAAATTCGGTCGACCAAAACAAGATCCACGGTCAACCGAAAACCAACAGGCACTCGGGGTTTGTCTAGACATCATGAGTTCGGTCGACCGAACAAGGTCCTCGGTCGACCGATTGGAAAAATGTATTTTGGGGTATTTGTAAATAATATGAATACGATCGTTTGTATAATACGACAATTCTAATGTGTTACTCGATCAACCGAAAAGGTCTGGACGGTCGACTGAAACTGGGCAGTAAAACACTAACTGGATAATTGATCACTCGGTCGACTGAACGGTCTGTTTCCGTCGACCGAATGTGGGCAGACAGTTCATGTTAAGTGTTTAGTGTTTTCCGGTCTAAGTTTGGGTGATCTATTGAAGTCCAAATTATGTGAAATTTTGTGTGTAACTTCTATAACAAACCTAGTGTGTGTTTGAGTATTTTTTAGCTCAAGTATGCTCAATTTACACATACTTTCTAAGACTCAAAAGAAATGCAAATTACATGTCTTCAATTGAGCTTGATTACATGTCTTGACTTTAATCCTTTCTTTCGAGTCTTGATCACCTGTAGAAGTTAGCACAAAGCAATATATATATATATATATATATGCAATGCAATATGTGTGCTACTCTACATTGATTATACTTAAGATTAGGTAGATTAAATCATCAAAACATAGATTAATGCCAAAAAACCAACAATCTCCCTTTTTTTGATGATGGTAATCTATATCTTAATACTTGAAATTTTTAGTTGTCAACTATGCATATAAATGCTCCCCCTATGGATGTACATAGGTTTTGTTCAATTATAATCAAATTTAAAGCTACCCCTTTAATTATCTCTCCCCCTTTGACATCCATAAAAAAAAGATTTAAGCATTGAATATTGGATGTCTAGTAATGAAGTGGCTCCCCCTAAATTTTGCACTTCATTACTCTAAGTAAATGATATTCATTAAGTTCCCCCTATCAATATGAATATGATTTTTCGATTAAGTTCAATTCTAATTCTCCCCTTTTCACATCAAGTAAAATTTATCAATTACGCAAGTGATGTATTAATGTCCCATTTTTACATCCATTTTCAAATTTGACACTTAAGCAATGGATGTGATTCAAATTTAAAGATATGCAATGAATATATGATATGTCAATTAAGCATATTATTACCTAGATTAGAACCAATTTAATCAAATTTTTAGAGTATAGAAAATTATACCCACTTTGAAGCTTTGCATCGATTCTAATTTCCATTCGGTGATGCAACCGGCGTTGAACTTGACTCTCAAGCTTGCCCGGTCACCACCGATCTCCTCTTAAAGCACCTACAAGTGTAGATTTAGGAACCCAACTATTTTGGGTCCTTGAATGTTAGCTGTGGGAACCCAAACCATTTTGGTTTTAGGGGCCCACACACTTGAAGAACTATGATTTACAACTAAGTGCTTTCCATTTAAAGTTGTATGAATTACATGGTTTTTAACATATGAATCACTATATCCTAAATCATGTTTTTGCAAGGATTGTCTTTGACTACCAAAAAGCATTTTAAGCATCTTAGTTCCATTAGTGAATCTTTCAAGATCTTTTCTTAATTGCACATTGCAATCTTGAAAATCTAAATGTTCACTATCACTGTGTGTTGCTTTTAAACTATCAGTAGTTGATGTATTATTTTCAAGTCTAGCAAGCATCTCATTCTTCTCACTCATGCATGTTTCAATTTAACTTTGGAGATTGTTGATTAACTTTCTGGCATTCTTGTTCTTTTCACAAATAATCTCATATTATTTAACTAAGTCATGGAATGCATTTTGAAGCTCATCATGTGTATAAGTTTCTTCATTAAGACTAGAATGTGAGCTATCACTATAATATGACTTAGTTGAGCATGAATGTCATTTAGTAGAGCAAGAGTTAGATGATACCTCACTTCCTTCATCTTGAATTGCCATGTAGCACATGTGTGCATATTCCTTTGTTGATGAAGGTGTGGTAGATTGGGATGAAGATGAAGATGATGACGACGAATCGTCCCAAGTAGCTTTGTGAGCTTCCAACCTCTTCTCTTTTCTCTTACTTATCTCATTTCCTCTCTTTTCTCTCATTTTTCTTCTCCTTTTCTTTTCTCTCATCTGCACTCTCCTCCTTCTCCTTCTTCTTTTCTCTCATTTCACTTCTTCTACCTCTTCTTTCATTCTTTTCTCCCTTATCCTTCTTTAGGTATTTGAAGAAGTATTTGGCTAGGACTTCAATGTCCTCATCTTCTATACTCCTCTTTGGTTCCTTAAGAGTTGCATGTAATGCCAAGGTGGATTTGTTCTTGGAGGCTTCCTTCTCCTTTCGATGGTTAATTTGAAGCTCATAAGCCATGAGATTTCCAAATAGATCCTCCATCTTGAGTTAGGAAAGGTCGTATGCTTCTTCAATTGCGACCACCTTATCTTCCCAATCATTATTTAGCGACCGGAAGAATTTCCTTGTCATCTCTCCTTCAGTTATTCTTCTATCAAGAACCAAAAGAGAGTTAGTAATATTGATGAAGTAAGTGTTCATGTCGCTTATGTTCTCACCGACTTGCATAGAACAAATCTCATATTTATGCATGAGGAGACTAATGCGAGTTTCCTTAGCTTTGCAATCACCTTCATGATGCATTTGCAATTTATTCCATATTTCAAATGCACTTTCACAACCCCTAATCCTATCCTCATTAAGGTCACAATATAGAATGTTCATGATTTTAGAGTTCATTTCAATCTCTTTCATTTTGGCTCTAAAAAGTGAATCTAACTCATCTTTATTTGGGGGTGTAGGAATTTTGAAAAAACATCCAATACTTAAGGTCATTTGAAATTAGGAAAATTTTCATCATATTCCTCCAATAATCATAATTAGACTCATTAAGCAAAGGAGGGCTAGTGGTGCATAAACCCTCTACATGATTAGATGTTGAAGTCATGCTAAAAATAAGATTAAGTATGCTATTTAGCTCACAAGGCTCTGATACCAATTGTTGGATCGTGATGGTCTCTAATTCTAATCGATTTTAAGGTTAATTAACCTATACTTGCTCAATCAAAAATGCAGCGGAAATTAAAACTAAAACAAGCAAGTAAAGGAAGAGATACTGTAAACCACAAAGAAAGCACCGGGGGATTTTTATAGAGGTTCGGCACCACACCCGGGTCCTAGGCCTCTCTTGAAAGCTCTGCTCGGATCACCAAGCTCCACTCTCAACTTCACTAACCACTCCCCATTCCGGGCCGGGAGAGAACGCCCTTACAGTCTTCAAACTTGCGAACAACCCTCGCCGAGCTTGGTTTCTCCTCTCACAATCTGAGAGGAATGCTTTGGACTTTCACTGAAACCTTTATTTGACTTTGACAGCAACAAACTTCAGTGGGACAATCACTCTCTAAACTTGAGAACACTTAAGAAAGATAGGAATTGATCTTAAGTGTGGAAATTGAAGCTTTGAGTGTTTGGAATGATCTCTCTAATGTAGGAGGAAAATATGGGTGGGAGAGTTGTCTTAAAGTGTGTTGGGAACACCTATTTATAAGCTCTAAGTGAGTTATAGTCGTTGGGGTTAATTGGGTAAGAGTTGGTGTAAGATATACAAAATAGAAACTTGCAGGATCCAATTTTGAATAAGTTCGGTCGACTGAAACGGGCAGAAAGGTCGATTGTTTGGCAATTTTGACCAAGGTTCGGTCGACCGATTAAGGTGCGGTCGACCGGATAAGGCTACAACTTAGGTACACTTAAGTTATCGGTCGAACACTGAAATAGTTTCGGTCGACCAAAAACTAACAGGCTCTACGGGGTTGACAAACATGATCAAATTCGGTCGACCGAAACACGGTCGACCGAAAACCAACAGGCACTCTGCGTTTGTCGAGACATCATGAGTTCGGTCGACCGAACAAGGTCCCCGGTCGGCCGATAGGAAAATGTATTTTGGGGTATTTGTAAATAATATGAATACGACCGTTGGTATAATACGACAATTCTAACGGTCAGAAATATGTGTTTCTCGGTCGACCGAAAATGGGCAGTAAAATACAAACTGGATAATTGATCACTCGGTCGACTGAACGGTCTGTTTCGGTCGACCGAATGTGGGCAGATAGTTCAGGTTAATTGTTTAGTGTTTTCCGGTCTATGTTTGGGTGATCTATTGAAGTCCAAATTATGTGAAATTTTGTGTGTGACTTATATAAGGAACCTATTGTTTGTTTGAGTATTTTTTAGCTCAAGTGTGCTCAATTTACACATAGTTCCTAATACTCAAAAGAAATGCAAATTACATGTCTTCAATTGAGCTTGATTACATGTCTTGACTTGAATCCTTTCTTTCTCGAATCTTGATCACCTCTAGAAGTTAGCACAAAGCAATATATATGCAATGCAATATGTGTGCTACTCTACATTGATTATACTTAAGATTAGGTTGATTAAATCATCAAAACATAGATTACGGCCAAAAAATCAACATCATCTACTCCTACGCTGAAGTTAGATCCATCCTTGGCAGCTAACTACACCAGACTGGCTAACTCATTATCTGCTCTCTCAGCCTGTGCAACTCTTAAGATTGTCGGCAGCTCTACTCTCAGCCCAGCAATCACTGCCCCTCAGAGCCCTATGTGAACGGCTTCCACTCGGACAACGACTCAAGTAACCTCCACTCTTGAATGCACAGACCGCCCATTGTCACCTCCACCTTCCTCGTCAAGCCATCAGCAACTGAGTTTGCCTTCCCTGGGTGATACGAAATGGTGAAGTCATAGTCCTTGATGAACTCAAGACATCTGCGTTGCCTCATATTCAGCTCCTTCTATGAAAACATATACTTCAGGCTCTGGTGATCTGTGAAGACCGCGAACTCTGATAATGTCGTCGGGTGTTCAATGCGTAAACCACTGTCTCTAACTCCAAATCATGAATGGGGTAGTTCTTCTCGTCCACCTTCAACAACCTTGAAGCTTATGCCACCACCTTCCCGTGCTTCATCAGTACAATACCCAAGCCAATCCATGATATGTTGTTGTATATCACATAACCTCCGCTGCCACTCAATAGCGTCAAGATAGGTGCTGTCGTCAATAACCTGTTCAGCTCCTGAAAACTGTCCTTACACTTCTGGGACAAAATGAACTTGATGCCCTTCTGCGTCAACGTCGTCAATGGTGAAGCAACTTTGGAGAAATTTTGAATGAAATGGTGATAGTTGCTTGCCAACCCCACAAAACTCATGATCTCTGTCATGCTAGTTAGAGCTCTCAACTGTGTCACTGCCTCTACCTTCGTCAGGTCCACTGATATCCTGTCCTTCGACACGATGTGCCCCAGAAATGCCACATGATCCATCCAAAACTTGAACTTTGTGTAGTTAGAATAAAGTTGCTAATTCCTCAAGATGCCAAGCACAATCCTCAGATGCTCCCGATGCTACTCTCTATCTTGTGAATAAATGATTGAACGTTTTAAAACATAACTGCAAGTGCACGGTCGCGTTGAAGCGGTGGCAAATACGGGTCGATCCACAGGGAGGTGCGTCGACTTTAGTTTGTTCGAAGGCGAGTGGGAAAGAAAGGAGAGAAAGGAGTTATGATCTAAACTACACTAAAATAAGCAAATGGGAAATAAGCAATAAGCAAAGGGAAAGGAAATGGAAAATAAGCAATAAAACTAAACCCCATAGGGGATAGAGAAAGAATGTGAATACAAAAATATGTGTATGTGTGTGTGTTCAGTTATGCTCATCACAACATGTAGTGCATGAAAATCGTAAAACTAAATCCAACTTTGCCTCCACATGAAATAAGATAACACAATATCATTAAAACATACAAGACAATAATTGGAATGAAGCTAAATGAACTCAAGTATAAAGACCAAACCCCCACTATGCCTCCACATGAAATAAGATTTACACAATCATTAAAACATACAAGACATTAATAAAGGTAAAGGCAACAAGAGCACATACACTACAAGCCATGTTTCCTTATCAATACCATCCATATCCTCACCTCATCATTCCCCATAAAATAGGTCCACTAATCTAAGAATATGCTAAGCTCCATTCAAGACCATTAGCATATCAAAGACAAGAGTGAAATCTATTAGATGGTTATGGAAATCATGTAGGGCTCAAAGGATTAAGATAACACACACACGCGATACATCTCATAATCACATCACATTTTCCTCCACCCCCAGATGGGGATGGAACTACTCACTACTCATTACACTACAACCTACATTAACAAAATGAAACATTCTACTGAAAGGAAATTAAACTAAGAAAGCAAGAAATATTAAAGAAGCTAAATGAAAGGAAATTAAAACTAAAGAAGCACGCAAGACATATGAAAGGAAATTAAACTAAGAAAGAAGCAACATAACTAAATGAAAACTTTATTAATTTCAAACTCACAATACAAGTAGAATCTCTCTACTTGAGTTTTTGCTCCAAGGCTCACTACAAGTAGAGAGAATGGCCACCAAGCATGTGTGTTTTACAAAGGATGAGGAGGAGTTCTATTTATGGTCAAAGAAAAAGGCAATCGGGGACAATCCTATAATATGAGACTAATATACTACTAAAAATAGACATAAAACACCTTAATACATGACCCAACCAAACCGTAGAAGTTTCGGACTAATCCAGACCGCCAATCAACGGTCTTGGGCCGCCAATTGGTGGTCTATATGCTTCAGATCGGGTTCTGGTTCGAAGTGTTGTTGCCTGGCTCGATTTCTTCATGTTTGATACATCCTAATCGGTCGTGTGGCTTGCAACCCGAATCCAATTGCCAAAATACTCCTCATGATGGTGTGGAGTTTCTTCATTTTCTCATTAGTCCTTTGGTTTTACATTCGGGTCCCTCTCTTTTGCATCTCAGTCCGTAAGTCTTGCAACTTAGTCTTTTTTCTTGCTTTTAAGTCCTTTAATAGTTTATCATTCTCAAACCTAATTATTCCTGAAACTTAAACATAAAACTCGTTACGTAGCATTGTTTATGCTACGAATACATGATATACGACACAAATATATGCATGATATCATGTCAATCAATAGACCAAGGCATCATCCACAAATATGATCACAAAACTACGAAGGTACGACTTCAACATTCTGTTTATCAGGTCCATGAATGCTACAGGTGCATTCGTCAGTCCAAACGACATCACCAAGAACTCACAGTGCTGAGTGAAGGGAATGTGTTCTAAAAGTTTTACTTTTAAATGTCAATTATTATGAATTGAATGAGAAATCATTTTGTTCCTTGTTTATGTTACTCGTCTTTTAGAAGTGTTAAGGAAGAGGCTCTTGGTCCTTAACCGTAGAGCTCTAAAAGATATTGGTTTACATAAAACAAAAGATATTCGCAATCATGGTAATAAACATGGGACATCTATTACCGAGTTAAGATTGTCGTGTTGGTCATGGATCATTGTAGCTCTACAAGTGAGTGACAACACGGGTACACAAAAGAGGAAGATATTACTTTTGTATACTGAATAGACCTAATAAGTAAAACATTATAGAATTGTGTTTTCTGTGTCATTAATGTTTTACTGTCTTTTGTCCTTTGATATGAGACTTATATCCGATCACTTAAGAAATGCTTGATTAGACTAGTGTCTTGAGCTATCGATAAGTGTAGTGTAAAGACATTGGTTGGTTAAGTATGACTGTTGTTGGAGAAGATAGTTAGTCAAAAGATTATCATTACCCCTCTTAATTGAGTGATGATATTAGTGGGCCCCTTGATAAAGCAAAGCTATAATGTGCACAATGTGATTTGAGTTAAGTCACATATTTATAAGCTTAAAGAGATCAAGAAATGAATACTAATACAAAGATGACACAATACTACTTTGTGTGTATTCTTAATATCATGAGGCAAGGGACGGACACAAGTTCAAATTTTGTTGGAAATAAATCCAAAATTTGAATAGGCAAAATCAGGTAGAAGTTCGGTAATCCGTTATGGTTCGGTCGACCGAAGGATCTGTGGATCGGTCAACCGAACGTGGAACGGATTGACAAATTCATTGACCGAACTTGACCAAAGTGCCTGGAACTCTGGATCGGTGTACCGAACCAGAAACGGTCGACCGAAGAATGTCAAATTCCGATATTTTCGGTTAACCGAATAGCACTCGGTCAAAGACGAAAGGTTCGTCCGAACGGTTAAGAAGAAGAATTCTCCTTAAGAATTGGTCTACCGTCTAACACACGGTTAACCAATCGTGACATATTCGGTTGACCGAGTATGTCTCGGTAAACCGAACCCCGATCGATTTTCTGCCTTTGATAATTAAGAGATTAATTTGATCAATGATTGGATTAGCTCCAAACTTGGTCAAACGTTTTGTGGGTGCATATAATGCATTTTGGAATTAATTTATGAGAGAAAAAGTCAAGAGAACATGGCTTAAGAATAGCCATGATTGAGAGTACGATTGGAGCCTATAAATAGGTCCTTATTCTCATTAGTTGACATATATGTTTTGCTAATTCTTTTCTCTCTTAATTCACCACAAAAAGCCACGAAAATTATCTTAAAATTCTAAGTCTTTGGAAGGAGAAATCTCAGAGATTAAGGAAGGGGTTTGTAGCTAGATTCTAAGCTCGTTTGGAGATTGATTGGCTAGCTCCTTTCTCTCCAACCTTGTTTAGGGTTTCGGTGAACACTCGGAGGCATCCGGCACAACGGGAAGCGACGACCGTCTTCCTCAACATCTCTGGATCATCAAGAAGTTTTAGAGAACTTCTAGGTATGAATTTCGGAGCCCATGTTTGTTTTAATAAGTTTTTAAAAACTAGTTATTGAAAAAAACCGATGCATGCATGAAACAAATCATAGAAAAATTGTAATTGATCCTTATTGTACATAAAAATTCCGAAAATATATATGTGCAATTAAACATGAAATCCTACACTGAGACCACGTCTTGAAAGCTTTCTTCTGGACGTCTGCCTCCTTATTCCTCAACTAATTACTTGAGCGCATATCGATCTTTGAGAAAATGCTCGGCATCTGCAGCTGATCAAACAAGTCCTTGATCCTGGGTAAAGGATATTGGTTCCAACCGATAACTTATACAAGACCAGTCGACCACAATAAGCACCATTCTACTGATCGCCCCCAACTACCTGGCCTAACCAGGTACCATTGTTTCCTCTCGTCACCGACGAGGTCTCCTACCACCAGCGCCGAGAAAGACTCCAGACCCTCAAGTGTGGATTAAGCCTCTAATGCAAAACCTTGACATACGTCTATGGTTGACGTAAACTCGTCGGAGCTCTGTCTATGTGTTCAAGCCTTCTAGGTAGTTTTGTTAGCTATTAGGGCATATGTTTCATTTTTATTGATTTTCTAATTGGTATTTGCCTAATTGATTATATGCCAAAGCCTTCCGTATGTTGGATAATTACCCACAATCCATTTCTGTTGAAGCAAATCTGTCCGTAAAAGTTTTAGCCACTGAGTCTTTGGTGGCGACGGACTTTTTCCAATAGATTTTTTGTAAACAGGAGCATAGCCGCCCGATTTTCCATCAGAAAATGCTCTTTTTGTAGTAGTATCTTCGGTTAATCCCTTTAAAATATAATAGTTGATATCAATTTGCGGTTTGACATGGCCTGCATGCATGGAATTGTTCTCATTTTTTTTGTAATTTTGTTTAATAAGGTTTGTTTAATAGCTCCCTAATTAGAACGAGAAACCCTGTTAGTTATAGATCAAATTATATTAGTTGTACTTTCTTAATTTCCTAATTTGACCAATTCTATTTAGCTTAAGTATTAGATTGAACTTCAAAATATTTGTTCCTATTTATGTGTATGCTTTTGTAAGAACTATAGTTGTATACCAAAATGATTTTTTCACGAACAATTGGTGCAAACAATTTGTTACAACCCTCAACCCATGTTATCAGAATTTTAGGACATGGTTGTACATACCTTTAAACAAGTAATATTGTCAAATCCTAAACCCATCTTAGGGTCTTAATGGTGATTAGGGAGGATTATGGTGGGTGTTGACTTTGGTGGCTTGGAGAGAGAGGTGATGGTGTAGGGGATGGGTGGAGGGATGGGTTGGGAGTGTAGAGGAATGGTGAGGGTGTTGCTTGGGGTTTGGTTTTGGTTAAAAGCAAAGCCATCCCACTCCTCCATTCTTCTTCCTCTCCAATTTCTTCTCCCTCACTCATCTCATCTCTCACTTTCTTTCCTCTTTCCAGCGATGTAGAGGAGGTGGGAAAGCTTCGACAGGTGGAACGTAAGGTCGACGCAAGGAGGAGGTCGCGCGAGGTTGTGGTCTGAAGGTTGGTGCGGGTGGTTCTCCGGCAAGTTTCGACAACCTCGGATTTCATGGTATGCTGGTTCAATAATGTGTTTTGATGCTCACCCGTGTTGGGTGAAGTAGTGGTCGGTCGTGAGAGGTCAGTGACCTCACCGACGGCGAGAAACGGTGTAAATTCCTTGGCTGGCGCAAGGTTGCCGTCGACAAACGGTTGATTGGTTTATTCGGGCGGTTGACCGGTTTAGTGTTTTTGCCCGACTTTTACCAACACCGGTCGAACGATGCCATGTGGCGGTCGACCAGTTGTGCTTGTGTTGGTGGGTCGGAGGATTACCTGGTAGTTTTCAGTCGACCGTTGCTGACTTTTGGTCCGACCGGAATTTAAGTGAACTTATGTATATTGTTTGTTGGTCGACCGATTGTTATATCTCGTTCGACCAATAGATGACTTAGAGCTTCTAGGTTGCCCTAGTAGTTTTCAATCGACCAGGGCCCCTGAGTTTGTCGTCTAATTAGACTTGTATGATTTTGACCAGACTCTAGATTTTGACCATGTAACGATCGACCCGTTTTAGACTCTTGTTCGACCGTTGCAGACTTTCGGTCGACCGGATTGTCTATTTCGGTCGACCGTTTGTGTGCAGAACTGAATTCCCGATCCTAGTAAAATGCCAACTCTGTCCACGGAAACCGCTGTGTGGAAGAGTGTGTTACTCGTGCCTGCCCACGAACTGCCGTGTGGAAGAGTGTAGGTACTTGGGACATGTCACCTCCGAGTATGGATTGTGGCTTAACGTTATGGTTATGGACTCATAGTAGAGTAGCAGACTTGAGGGATCGTGGATCCCAATGTATGATGATGTGCGGCTCGTAGGGACCACCGATGTTGTGTCGGTGATGTCGTCGATGTTGTTTCGGCGATGATGTTGCCGATGTTGTTCCGGCTATGATTCCTTAGCAAGGCACCTACTGAGATGATTAATGGTCCGACCGATCGACGGGTCCGTTGGGGTGGTTTGACAACTATAGATTCAGATCTTTTCTCACGAGTCAGACCTTGCAGGCGCCCCTTACCGAACCCCATGAGTAGTATAGACACGTGTGGGGAGCATTGCATATTGTTCCATAAGACTGTATGTGCCTATGGTAGGGCTCCGATGTCTGTCGGACTGATGTCCTAATTTACCCTGTGGGGGAACTGTTTTCCTTACTGTTGATAACTTGACATGCTACTAGTATGATAAGTTCATTTGTACTACTGCAATCATATAGGTGAGCTTGGCATACGGGATTTCCTTGTGGAAACTCAAGCTTTGTTGTTGTATGTTTATTTCGGGACCGCAGTACGTTAAGTTGGGTGGTGACAGCGGGCGTGCCCATTTTGGGACCGAGACCTCTCCTTCGGACCATTGAGGTTGTCATGATTACTTGTAGTTCCTTTTGTTATATCTGATGTAATCATGTAGTTTTTGACAAGCTCTGATGTTATATGGCGCGCACCGTTTGAATGTTTTATTGGAGTAACAATCCCGCCTTTTGTTGATCTGTCTCTTGTGTCTTTTGATTAAAAAATTTTAAATTTTCCACTATTTCGGGATGTTACAAATATGTTGTATATTTGTTTGTGGGTTATAATAAGCTTATGGTGTTATGTTATACTTTATAAGGATCATCATTTAATCAAGACTTGGTTAATTGCACGATAGAATAATGAAATCCCGCTACTAAAGTCGAAACTTTACGTAATTATCCTCCCAACTACAAAGTGTGTGATATTAAGACCGACAGATCAATTATTACCCATTAATAAATATTTAATTTTTAATAGCATTTTATATAAATCGATTTGCTAAGATATGTGAATATTTTACATGAAGTGACAAAAACTAGAAGAAAGTAGTCACTCTGCATTCGCAAATGAAGAAATAATTATACAAATTCACTAACATGTAAAATTATGCAATACATCCATTTTGAGATTTTAAGGGTTGCACGAACCCCCTGGTCCTCCGAAGAAAAAGTTACTTTCCCCCCAATTTGGGTTATTCTCAACATGATCTCCTATATTATAGCAGTCGTTGCAATTTGATTGTGGATATGTCTTGAAAGAATCATTATCATTCGCTATCACGCTTATTCTTTTAAAATAAGCAGCTTTGCGAAACCCTTCATCAGGAAAATGACCACTTCCCATCTCTGGTAAATCAAGAGTATCTGTCGGTCCTTGGACATCACCTCCCCATGAAATTTGACTAGCACCACTATTCAACTGGGTAAATAAGGTTGCTGGCCAATGACCAACTATGTTGTTCTGTATCCGAAGAACCCAATTTTTTGTTTCTTGATCCTGTCATGAACAATTTTGCATGCAACACATATTAAAACACACTTACATCCATAAATTTGGACCAAATAAATAAATTCTTTAAGCTAGCTAATATTGTTCACGTTTGTCCATAAAAAACATCCATCTTAGTTAATTTTCAACGAAAAGGTTAGGGAATTCGTAATCTATGACTCATACTTTGAGAAAATAGGATATCACTATATTGAATTAGGGACGAGTAGAAAGCTTATACCAGAGAAGTTTAAAAATGGTCTTAGGAGAAAAGAAGGATATGCAACAATACTTTATAACTAACCTTGTTCTAAGATATTGTCATTAAGAAAATACTCACTACTACATATTCTATATTATTGTTTACCTGAGTAATGTTTATATTGGCGCTATATTGTTCTCCATCGTATGTAGAAATCGGATGCGGCTTGTAACCAATAAAATGTTGGTTGGTTGTTACAAATCCCGGACAATTATGATTGGTACACTCTGTTGAAGACAAGGTTCCCTGTATATGGAGGCACAACAAAGAAAATTCATCAATAAATTGATAACTCAATTGATTCACAGCTAAGATCTCCTAAATCCGAAACACATTGAAGTAACTTTCAAACTTACTCGCCAATTTACATAATATCTTGTCGCATCATCGCCAAAGGATATTGGATCCACCTGAAAAATAAAACAACATGTATTGTCATCATATGGTGTTCATAAAGACAAATTAAACAAGTCATGCTTCTGTAAACTATAATGCTATGTTGGGTACAAATAATGAAATAAAAATTTTGAATTTAAAGATTCGACACATGATAAGCAACTTGCCTTCCATCCTGCTTCTATAGCTTCAGGTCCATTACTTAAAGTTATACGAGCGGAACTAGTTTGATCGTTAAACACCTTTGGATTATACACACTAATGTCTGCTCCACTTCCATAGAATGTTTTTGAAGGAGTGACATATTCAACAGTCTGATGAAGACGTATAGAGCACATATAATACGAAAATAATAAAATAATCTTGCTGAAATTAATTAATTTTGGAAAAAAAATAATTAATGAAACATACACATGTTTTCCTATTTGTTAGTTGCTCCAATTTTATTCTTTCTATGTCCCTTTTCTTTGTCCTTTTGTTTGGGATTGTTCTATCAAGGAATGGAGTACTCTGCGTCTTGGTTGTCCAATTGCTTGATTTCTTCGTATTAAGATTGCCGTATTTTTTGGGATAAGATTCTGATGTCAACTGCAACAAAAATTAATATTCAAAAGTATTATCAACTATTTCTATGTTAATTAAAAATAAATTTAATATAATCACTAAGAAACAAATGTAGATAATTAAACTCCATAACTATGATTAGCAGTTGTCAGAAGTTTATAATCACGCTGTAGAACAATTGTTTTATCCTGCCAATAATACATTGCCTTTCTTTGGATGGGCGAAGCCTCATTTAACTTATCTCAAATTTATATGCATTGAGTCTTAACTAATAATAAATTACTAGGAAAATAATAATATATCACGCATGATGCCATGCATTTAACTATAATTTAATAAAATAAAAATGAAAATATCATTTGCTCAAGAAATTTACACAATATACTAATATAGATATACAGATATATAGTTTTTAAGTTGTACTTCTGATGTTTAATTACCTTCACTTAAGATGTTACGTTTGTACTGTTTGAATAGTGTAATTGTGATTTTTTTTGTTTTTTTACTTTAACGATAGTCATACAAACAATGGATTTAATGATAATAATACTTCCACAAAGATATAGACGTAACAATAATAGAATAGTATAAAGGTAGCACCTACAACAAATTTTTTTAATTTCAAGTGAAACCATAATCAAATTGTTGTTGATTATACATGCTAATGAAATCGAATTACGAAGTAGGCAAATAACAATGTATTCGTTTCGGGGAAAACCATAATAGCGTAACTTTTTAGGACTGGATGATCAAGTTTAGGTTGTGGAATCAAAATTTTCATTATATTGCATCTAGAAATCTGGTTGTTTAACTCACCACAGTTTTATTCGTGCTGTTTCCTTCCCCCAAACCAATAACCATCAACATCACTAAAACAATTCTAATAATGGAGCCCATGTCTAGAAAGTTGGAGTGGTTCTGAATACCAATATGAAAGCCAACTACCTATTTATATATAACATTCAGGATTATGTCGAAAGAAACGCACGTTCAACAGAAAATGCGTATTTTATCAGTTGACCAACAAAAATTTGTGGAATAATTCATTTGTTATTATAAACCCAACGAAAATTTCAGTTTTTTCTTGATAAAAAACTCAAAAAAGAGAAGGTCAAGAATTTTTCCTCCATGAATATAGTTTTATAAAGAAAACTTTTATGTTATAATGTACAAAAATTGAACTCTTGCATGTCTTTGGCACGTGGGAATCAAGCAATAAATGAAGTTGTGATTCACGTATTTGATGCATTTCAAGAATTAATTTTTTTTGCAAGGGTCAAGGATTCCTTGCAAATAAAGGGAAAAGGCCGACCCACCCTGCCTAGGATACAGTGGTAAACGTCTTAAACCGGTACAGAGTTTTAGTTATACATCTAACATAAGAAAATTTAAGCTTATAAGTACATGGCTTCAGTAGTATTATCGAGTTTATGAGTTCCAATGAGTAATTAAGTTGGGTCAGTAAAACTAGATGTATTTTAGGCCGAACTTCTACTGATTATTATATTAAATTATTATATATTTTTCACCTGGTGGCATGTTAGAATGTTAATGATTTTACAATTTTTTTTCAATTTGATTAACCTATTTAAAACTATGTTAACATATTTAAATGAAATATTATAATGATGGTATTGCGAATGCCCTACAGAGTTATGCTTACGTACCGGTTTAATATTAAGGTTTAGAAAAAAAATCTTCATCAAATTGCGTATCACTATTTAATATTATTCCCACTAATTTTGGGTCCTTCAAATTGAACTTAAGCGTTTGTTTATTATTTTTTGGTCTTTCAAATTGATCTTGTATGTCTATTAAATGCCCACTATTTCTTTGTCTTTATCAAAAAATAAGTTTTTTGAAGAAAATTTCCACGGATCGCAGGTGTGAACCGTCCGTGGATTTTTTTTCTTTCTGTTTTCTGTTTTTATTTTTTATTGTAATTATTTGTAATTTTTTTTTAAATCTTTTTTTTTTCAAAATATGTTTTCTAATTGATATTATTTTTCTAAATTTTTTTAAAATTGTTTTTAATTTTTTTCAATAATCGACCTCCAAATCACGTCGATAACCCGACGTATTGAAATGTTAGGGTATTTTATACAATAAAAAAATAATTTTTTTTTACCAGATTAATAAATTATTTACAACTGAATATTAAACAAACAATAAAACTAATTAAAACAAAAAATGGAAACGTTGTCAAAAATTAGTAGGGTGTACTCACATTACAAATATTTTTGGAGGTCGATACAGCAAAAAATTAAAAACACAATTAATTTTTTTTAAAAAAAATAACAATTACAAAACATATTTTGAAAATAAATATAATAAAAAACATAGTTAAAACGATTTTAAAAAATCAAAACATAAAACACTACGACTAAAATCCGTGACTTTTTAATTTTCTTTTATTGTTTTTGATATTTTAAAATTTATTTTTAATCTGTTTTTTAATATATATTTTTTTGAAAATAAGTCTTCTAATTCTTATTATTTTTTAAAATGTTTTTAAAAATATATTTTCCAGAAACTACCTCCAAATCACGTGGATAACAGAGCAGGTTGAAAAATTATGTTATTTTATACAATAAAATCCGAAATTTCTTATAAAGAATAATAATTTATTTACAATTACATATTAAGCAAACACTAAAACTAAGTAAAACAAAATATTAGTGATGTTTTCAAAAATCCGTCAAAATAAAATAAATTTTTTTTTGGGGGGGGGGGGGGGGGGGGGGGGACGGATCGCAGGTCACACCCACGATCCGACTATTTTTTGAAAACAAAATTCCTAAAATTCGAAATTTTCGTTTTTTTATTAGATAAAAAAATTACGGTCTATTAACACCTCTTTAAGTTTTGGTCCCTTACATCCATCTCAGTCATCCATTGATTAAAATTTCCTTTTAGTCCATGCTTTCACGTTGGCTAGATAAGAAAATCACGATTCATTGGAAAAAACAGGAAACAAAATCGAATATCAATCTACATCTACCATCTAGAATCATATATAGTAGTATGATTTCCACTCATTTTTGGGCATTTAAATCAAGGTTAGTTGTCCTTTGATTAATGTTTTTAGTCCCTCAATTTGATATGAGTCATTCATTACTTTTTTATCCTTCAAGTTGAGCTCAACCGTTTGTGTAAGATCCTAATCCTTGGTTATTGAGATAATTGTGTTTATGATGCCCAGGTAGAATTATGATCGTTTCTAAAAGTGTATGACACCCCTGACTACAAGAGAATTGATGAGACCAACACCGAATTGAGATAAAACTATCTCTAATTTTTGTGTATTAATTCAAAAACGAAAATTACCCTTCTATTAACCTACAAGCCAGGTCTTATAGCCTTCCATGCGTGTAGAGAATAGGAAGTTAACCGACAAGGTAACTCCCTTATTCAGCAAAGGTAATAATTGGCTACCTAATTATCTAGTCTAAGGAAATAAAATTCAGCAAACTAATAATAGCAAAAGAAATAATGTAGCTACCAAATTCTGGAAACCTTCCATAAACCTAATTGCAAACGACTTGAATCACATGTCCGGTTGGAGGGAAACTTCCTTACTGACTTGGCTGGGAGGTTGGAGGGAACCTTCCTTGCTGACTTGGCTCCAATTTTTGGAAGGTGATGGAGATCCAATAGCTCCTGCATCAGTCGCCCCTGGTTGGAAAGAACTTGTCCTCAAGTTTGCCTCAGTTTCACCCTTGTTTCAGAAGTACGGGCTCAGATGCTTCACATTAAACACATCAGCGATCTTTAAATGCTTTGGCAGACACAACATGTAGGCGTTATCATTCATTTTCTAAAGTATCTCACAAGGCTCGACCTCCCACGCTTTGAGCCTCTTGTATTCTCTTGTAAAGTACTTGGAAAACGATCCCACGTTAGGACGCCCACACGAAATCACCTTCCTTTTAAAGTACTTGCCGGCGACGATTGTTCGCATGGCTCTTGTATTTGGTGTTGTTCTCATGAAGGGCTCGCTTCATTTGTTCATGAATGTCTTGAAGGTGCATAGTCATCTCATCAGCCTTGGGGTGCAAACGATCGACACGCGGATTGGGCGACAAATCTAGCACACTGGAAGGATTAAACCCATAAACAATTGCAAATGCGCTCAGCCTGGTGGTCTTGTTTGTTGATCCGTTATAAGTGAACTCCGCTTGAGGCAAGGATAAGTCCCACTACTTAGGTTTAGTGCCTGCAAAACAACGTAGGAGATTGCCCAAACTATGGTTGACTACTTCGGTTTGGCCGTTCGTCTGGGGATGGTATGCACTGCTGAAATTCAGACGAGTCCCCATTTTTTCCCATAAGCTCTTCCAGAAGTTGCTGATGAACTTGGTGTCGTGATTGGAGGTAATGGAGTGACAAACTTCATGCAAACGTACAAATACTTTGAAGTACAAATGAGCAATTAGGGTGGCATCCATTGTTTTTACATGCTACGAAATGTGCCATCTTGGAGAACTGATCAACTATCACAAAAATGGAATATACTGCTCGTTGTGTACGAGGTAGTCCAAGCACAAAATCCATGCTAACATCGCACCACGGACCTTAAGGAATTGGCAAAGGTGTGTACAAACCGACATTGGTGAGGACACCTTTGCATCACTTACATATGTAGCACTGATTGGTAGCATATCATGCATCATACTCATGCTATATCCTTTATTTTACTCCAATTTTGTGCTACTTGAGGTGTTTGTTATATTTTTGGTATTAGGTAATAAAGAAGAGAAGAGAAGAGAAAAAACACTAGAATAAAGGAAAAGTGACTGATTGGATCCGTGCCTAAACTCCAAGTCTCCAATAACTAACTCGGGTGCACTAAACATCAACAAATCAATCCATCAAAGTTCCATATGAACAAGAGCCTGATCCAGCCAATACAGACTGCCAATTGGCGGTTATAGACTGTTGATTGGCGGTTGGTTTGGATCCAAACCTGATTAGCTTCAGCCGAGTGTTGTATTAGTATGTATTTAGTCCATCTATGGTATGGTTTTAGTCCCATACCGGGGGATTGTCCCTGGATAACTTTTTTCATGGCTATAAATAGAAGTCTTCCTCCTCCTTTGTAAGAACTCATTGCTTGGAGGCATTCTCTCTACTTGGAGTAAAGCCTTGGAGAAGAACTCTAGTGGAGAGATGCTACTTGTAATGTAAGTGAGCAAAAAAAGAATGTTTTGTTAGTTTTATATGGTCTCTTTTAATTCCTGCATGCTTAGTATAATTTTGTTTGTCTCTTTTCTTAGTGACTAGTGAGCAGTTACATCCCCCTTTGCGGGTGAAGGTGATGTAGAATATGTGATAATGATGGATTCTTTTATTTGTATCATTTTATATGCTTAATGTGGATATGTACTTGTAGCATGCTTAAACTTGTATTTGATGGGATAACAAAATATTTTTTATTGCTCACTCACATAACAAGTAGCATATTTCCACCATAGTTTTGCTCCAAGGCTTTACTCCTAGTAGAGAGAATGATCACCAAGAGAGGAGATCAATTACAAAGGAGGAGGAAGAGTTTAATTTATAGTCATAGAAAAAGGTAACCAAAGACAATCCCCCGGTACGGGACTAAACACATACTATAAATGGACATAAAACAACATAATCTAACACCTACCTAAACCATGAATCATTTGGAGACATTTGGACCGTAAATTTGAGGTTTGGGATAGCCAATTGGCTGTCCCAAACCTCAAATTTATGGTCCAAGCTGTCTTTGATCGAGTCTGGATTTCGGTGGCTCGTTTTCAACTTGATTTTTTGATGTTTCATGAACCCAATTTGGTTGTTGATGTTTGGGCCCGGATCTAAAAATACTCCTCATGATGGTGTGGAGCTTCTTGATTTACTCATTGATCCTTTTGGTTTACATCTGGGTCCTTCTCTCTTGCATCTCAGTCCATAAGTCCTGCAATTCAACCATTTTCCTTGCTTTTAAGTCCTTTTTGAGTCTCTTCTTCTCAAAACTCTTTATTCCTGATACTTAAACATAAAACTCATTATGTAGCATTGCTTAGGATAAAAAATGGAAATAAGTCACAAATATATGAATGATATGATGTCAATCAAATACCCTCACACCTAACTTTTGCTAGTCCCAAGCAAAACAAAGAAAGAGAAAAATAAAAGAAAGGAAAAATCATTCGTAAAACAGGGAAATCCTTACTCACTTTCCTTGGAATTATGGTTGCACTTAGCATGTGCAACAAGCTATTAAACCTCATTGTTGCTAAGGAGGAGGAGTGTTCTCTCCTGAGGGTTTTCAGCGGATTTACCAACAAAATCTGAACATAGATGCGTTATTCAACTTAGCACACAACTTGATGGACTCATTTTTGTCAATCACTTGATACAGTAATACTACAGACCGGCTCTCTATATGTATTCAGTCCACACACCTAGCCTAATGAATCATTTGTGCAACTTAGTTAAAGACATAAGTCAAAGACATGGGCACCCTTAACATCCTCAAGTGATACAAAGTGTAAAGTCCATTAAGGTTCTTATTTGCATTGTGATTTCTTTTCTTTTCATTTTTTCCTTTTTGTTCTTTTTTTCATTTTTAGCTTTTTCTAGTTGATGTGTAATTCTCCCAGGGTTAAGTTTTGTGCACCATCGCCTATGAGGACTTACACTATCACGTACACCTTTCCTTACATCTCCACATAGGGCGGTCCCTACCACTCGTCTAATGGGAGTTCGGTGGGTACATCCCAAGTCAGATGACTCGAAAGCACCAGGCACTAAGTCCCCTCGGACCTACTTTCCCGAGTGGTAGGAGCCGTACAAGAAGAGAGAATACCCTACCCACTTATTTATTATCTACACATGAACCAATACTCCTACACTTAAGGTTTCACAACAAGAGTTTAAAGGTCCTCGACTACGACAAACTTCCTTATATTAACATACACAAATTATTTGACTCATTAGGTTCAGGGTGGACTTCTTTGTTTATTTGAGTACTGAAACCTTATGATTACTCTGACCCCGAGGGAAAATCGTTGTGCATTCTTACGAATCGATAAGACCTAAAGTCGGTGTACTAAATATGCTAATGCATCTTGTTCAAGATAATTTTTGGAGCTTCCTTTTTTTACTTTGCTTCTCAATGGTTTTGCACTTGCTAAACACACACAAAACCCACAAAACATTTTCTTTCACAAAAACATGATGATTTTTGAAATAAATGACAATTTAAAGCACTAGGCAAGCAAAATAAGATAAGTCGCCCAAGGATCATGGCAAGCAAATATATCGATACTAAATGCAACACACTAATATGACCTTATCAATACAAACACAAGAAAACAAAACAATAGGAGAAAGAATCGACTATGTCCACACGTAAAACACCCCCACCCCACTTACTTCATGCATTGTTCTCAAAAAATGTGAGCATGATACTGTTGGCTTATTGGTCTTAATCTTTGAGCGGACCAAGGTAATTCATGTATGGAACCTGGTCTCCCCCGTCACCACGAAAGGACTCGGCCTCTCGCTCCAAAGGAGCATGAGGCGGAGATGGTCAATCACCAAGACCGTCCATCTCAGAAAAATGCACTCTCTCAAGTCGAGCGCTCTCACCCATACAGATAGTGCTCGACTCGACTCTAAAATAACACACAACAGATAGTGTACTAAGAGGAGGAGACTACTCGTAGAATATAGATGAGGAGATGACTCAGATGAGGAGGGAAGAAACCCTAGAGCTAGCATGGGTAGTGGTAAAGGTAGAAGCCTAATCTAGCAAGCACGGCTCAAACAACTTAAGGCTATGAGTGCTTAGGCTAGACGACGCCTAACTTCGAGGTCACTAGTCTCGACATGCCTCACCTCCCTACAACGAAGACCACAATGCCCAGCAAGTGATACCAGATCCGGAGATCCAGTACCTCCTACTATGGACAAGGTAGGCAACGTCGATCAGGCCATGACAGTCTCAACTAGATCACTCTCCTAGTGCGTCCAAATCCTTAGAGTCAATGTCTACTTGCTTTTAGAATTAAGGCTTTATTAAGAGTGATTTTTGGGGCCAAGGAAAGGGTGATGAAATCCCCTACCTTATCTCTTATGGGACAGCCCCTCCTTAGTAGCGGTTTGATCTTAAATCTAGCAATCAGCACTCCAATCAAACGCTCAACTAACTCTTGTCCCGATGCACCTTACTAACTAATGTATGATCGAAACATACATGAATGAGAGAATTGGGTGCACGTACCTTACGCCAGCAATCAACAACAAAAATGTAAAGCAAAGAAAAGACAAATGCGTGCAAGGTATACAAATGATGCATGACCTAGATGGCAATCAATATATTCGTTTGCTTTGAGTTTTAAGGTCCAAGTTGATTAAAGGGACTTGATTGTTAATCTGGGAGCAAACTACAAGTCAAAACATGAAAAATTGAACTCCCAGACAACCTAGTGAAAGTAGAAAAGACCAGAAAAAATGGGAGAGAAATTGGAGCTCACCAGGCCGCCAATTGGCGGTCCAGAGCCGCTAATTGGCGGTCTGTTTGCTTCTGATATTCTCCCGTCTTCTCCTGGGTCCCTTCATCCTTGAAGCCTCCTGAAATAGACAAAACTAAAAACAAAAAATTAAAACCACTCGAATCGTCCAAACTAAAGTATGGACAGAACACCTCCCCGGCAACGGTGACAAAAATTTGATTGATACGTTTTAATTAACCGCAAGTGCACGGTCGCGTTGAAGCGCTGGAAAATACGGGTCGATCCATAGGGAGGTGTGTCGACTTTAGTTTGTTCGAAGGCGAGTGGGAAAGAAAGGAGAGAAAGGAGTTATTAAACTAAACTATACTAAACTAAACTAGTAAACTAGAAATGAGGAAATGAAAGCACGAAATGAACTAAACTAAGTAACTAATAACAGAAGATAGAATTCAGGAATGGAAAACCCCTAAGGGGTGGAGTGTGTGTGTGCACATGAAATAAGTGTGGTGAATGCATACAATAAGCTCATGTGTAGTTAGTGTTTGTTAATGCATAAGAAGTACCATATGGCAAGACCTATCATTTAAAGCACTAACCTAGGTGATTAATATGAGCATGCCAAGTTTGTTATTAAGAACATAAACAAGCATGGAATGTACCTAAACATTATGGCAGAAAACCATCAATTAAAAGTTCTTATTAATTCAAACAAGCATACTAATATCTCTCACAAACAACAATGTCTAGTATTCATACCATCTACATAACATGTATACACATCTACTCTACCCCTAAAGGGAATGGAACTACTCACACATATTTAAACTAACGTTTATACTAAGGAAAGAAAACATGCTTAAACTAATTATAAGAAGGCTAAAACAACAAGTTTAACTAAAAGGACATAAAACTAAAGAAGCATGCAAGACATAAGAGATGAAATTAAACTAAGAAGGAAACAACATAACTAAAGGAAAACATCTATTATTACTCACTCAATTACAAGTAGCCTCTCTCCACCAGGGGTTTTTCTTCAAGGCTTTAACTCCTAGTAGAGAGGATGGCCACCAAGAGAGAGATGGGGTACAAGAGAGGAGGGAGAGTTCTATTTATAGCCATAGAAAAGGGTAATCCTGGACAATCCCCCGGTATGGGACTAAAAATATACCAGAAATAGACTAAACACACTCTAATGCACGACCCAAAGAAATATTACCGGATCCAGAGCAACCCGGACCTCCAATCAGCGGTCCCAGAGCACCTTTTGGTGGTCTACACGGTTTAGATCCGTCTGGGTTTTCTTCTGGGATTATCTGGATGGATTTGTTGGTCTTTGATGCATTTACTTCGCTTGCTGGAGCTCCGACCCGAATAGAATTACCAAAATACTCCCCATGATGGGTGGCGTATTCTTGTTTGCTCATTGATCCTTCGATCTTACATTCAGGTCCTTTGATCTTGCTTCTTAGTCCTCGAGTCTCTTAACTCAGTCTTTTTCCCTGCTATTAGGTCCATTTATAGTCTCTCCTTCTCAAACCTACTTATTCCTGAAAACTAAACATTAAACTCGTTACATAGCATTGTTTGGGTGAAAGATAATGGATATAAGACACAAAGATATGCATGAAATGATGTCAATCAACCGCGATGAAGCAATGACAAGTACGGGTCGATCCGCAGGGAGGTGAGTAGCCTCTAGTTTGTCAGAAATCAAGTGGCAAATAAAGGGAGAAAAGATGTAATTATGCTAAAGCTAACTACACTAAACTAGTAAGTAAGAAATACGAAAGAAAGCAATGAAAGATTGATAATCAAGAAGAGAAACCCCTAAGGGGTGGAGTGTATGCACATATGAAGTGAAATAAGTGATGAATGATGCATGTAAGCATATATGTGTGTGTGTCGTGTGTGTGTGTGTCTTCATGCATAGGAAGTGTCTAAAGATATGACAAAACCTATCAATCCATTCACACAACGTATCGGCAATTACTACTTGATTAACATAAGATTAGGCTCAGCATGAGAAGTGTCCAAATATATGGCAAAACTCATCAAAAACCATACACTCATGTGAAGAACAAATGTAAGCATGGGAGGTGTCTAAATGTTATGACAAAACTCATCAAAACAAAGTTTCTTCAATCAATCAAGCAAGGAAACACAAATACAAACACATAACTAACATGTAGCATATTCAACAAGAAATTTCAGTCAATAAACATGAGAAAACTAAGTATGGGAAGTGTCTAAATCTTATGGTAAAACCCATCAAAAATCCCCAACATGTAGATGATTAAAATACCCCCAATGAACATACAAAACATGCAAGTCTATACAATCAAAAATTCATCAAACATCCAAACTTCACAATATATATGAACACCATCTCCACCCCCCCCCCCCCCAAACGGGATGGATCTACTCACTACACATTATTCTAGCAATTAAACTAAAGAAGAAAGGAGACATTCTAACTAATTTAGCCTAAGATCAAAGAAATAAGACTAAGCTAAGCATGCATAAAAAGAAACAACATGAGAACAAAACAATGAAAAATTATTTTATTAAATGACTTACATTACTAGTAACATTCTTCTCCACCTTGCGTTTTTGCTCCAAGGCTTACTCCAAGTAGAGAGAATGTCACAGAGCAATGTGTGAATACAAAAGGAGGAGGAGTTCTATTTATAGCCATAGAAAAAGGTAATCAGGGAAAATCCCCCGATGTGGGACTAATAAAATCTTCCTAGAATACACATAACCCATGTTTTGGAGAAACCGGGTCGGATTCGGAGACAAATGGACCGCCAATTGGCGGTCATTTTTCCCCGGATCCGACCAATTTTCGGATATATTCTTTATTGTTTCAATTCTTCACATGGGTGCACTCGGATCGGTTATAGGAGTATCGGCCCGAGTCTAATTCCCAAAATACTCCTTGCATCTTAGTCCCTAAGTCTGTCAAATCAGTCATTTTTCCTTCTTTTAGGTCCTTTTATGCTTTTTCTCCTCAAACCTATTTTTTTTTGAAATTCAAACATAAAACTCATTACGTAGCATTGTTTAGGTGAAAGATAATGGATATAAGACACAAATGTATGCATGAAATGATGTCAATCAGGCTGCACAGATGGTGGTGGTGGTGGCAAGGAAATGTGATTGTCAACCTATTTTCCATTCCTTAAGGTTACAATGGCATTGACATGGTGAACAAGTTCCTCCACATGGTTCACTTGCCACCCCTGAGGTACCACATTCTCATTTTGCATGTGTTGTTGGTGGTACATGCGGGGGTTAGCCTCAGGCTGGCTAGGTAGAGTCCCTCTCTCTCTTTCATGTACAGACTGGGTCAATTGGCCCATCTGAAGCTCTAGAGATTTGATGGTCTGCTAATTTGAAGTGAGAACTTGACTTGTGGTCGACATAAAAAATTTCATTGAGTTTTCAAGTTCACGAGTCAAGGTCTCAAGCGAATTGAATCGGGTTTCCATATTGTTGGAATTTGGGAAACCCGATTGATTGGTGATTTGAGCTTTGGGTGGCTGATAAGATCGTGCATGCTTGGGAGGTTGGTGTGGTTGGTTAGGTGGTCGAGAGGAGTTTGAAGGATCACCCGGGGCATTATTTTGGTTCCATGAAAAATTAGGGTGGTTCCTCCATATGGGATTATAAGATGATGTGTATGGGTCATTCCTAGCTCTATCATAGATGGCGTTGACATGTTCCATCTCAGGAGGAATGGACGCACACTCGCTTCCTACATGACCTATCCTACCACATGAATGACAGGGAATTGGACCAGATGTGGACACGTGAGGTGCACCTTGTTGGTCTTGGAGATCAATCGAATCCATTTGGCGCATTAAGGCCGCCATGCGCGCCTCGGAGGCCGTAGTGGTATCAACGGCAAATGCGGCTCCCGATCTAGTCGAGTTTGCGATCCTCGCTCTGATGCTAGATGATGCTGGTGGTTCCCTCACACTCTCCCACTGCATGGTTTTCTCAGCGAGGTCTTCTAGGAAAGCCCATGCCTCCCTTTCATCCTTTCCTAAGAACTCTCCTTGACATATGGACTCAAGGAGTGTTCGGGACGGGATGTGAATACCCTCGTAAATAATCAGACACAGGCGCCACAACTCGATGCCATGGTGAGGGCATGAGGATAGTAGCTCCTTCAACCTCTCTAAGTATGCATGGAATGATTCGGTCTCATGCTGATAAAACAAATTGATTTCGTTCCTAAGTTTTTGAGTCCAATGATTTGGAAAGTACTTCCTGAGGAATGCAAACTGAAGCTCATCCCAAGTCCTAAAGGAATTCTCCTGGTTTCTGTACAACCACTTATTGGCATCATCCTTTAGTGCAAAGGGGACAAGCCTAAGATGGATGGAGTCTGTGCTAAGTTGTTGCAGCTTGAACATAGCACAGAAAGTATGGGAAGTGTCTAAATCTTGTGGTAAAACCCATCAAAATCCCCCAACATGTAGATGACTAAAATACCCCCAATGAACATACAAAACATGCAAGTCTACACAATCAAAAATTCATCAAACATCCAAACTTCACAATATATATGAACATCATTTCCACCCCCCAAAGGGGATGGATCTATTCACTACACATTATTCTTGCAATTAAACTAAAGAAGAAAGGAGACATTCTAACTAATTTAGCCTAAGATCAAAGAAATAATACTAAGCTAATCATGCATAAAAAAGAAACAACAAGAGAACAAAACAATGAAAAATTATTTTATTAAATGACTCACATTACTAGTAGCATTCTTCTCCACCTTGAGTTTTTGCTCCAAGGCTTTCACTTCAAGTAGGGAGAATGGTCACTAAGCATGGAGTGAATACAATAGAAGGTGAAGAGTTCTATTTATAGCCATAGAAAAATGTAATCCGGGACAATCCCCCAGTATGGGACTAAAAATATACCACCCAAAGAAATACACGACCCAAAGAAATCTTAGCAGATCCGGAGCAACCCGGACCGCCAATCAGTGGTCCCACACTGCTAATTGGCGGTCTACAGGGTTTGGATCGTGCTGAGGTTTCTTCTGGGCTTTTCAAGATGTCTTTGTTTGTCTATGATGCATCTAGTTTGCTTGCTGGAGCTCCGACCCGAATAGAATTGCCAAAATACTCCTCATGATGGTGTGGAGTATTCTTGTTTGCTCATTGGTCCTTCAATCTTACATTCAGGTCCTTCGATCTTGCATCTTAGTCCTTGAGTCTCTCAGCTCAGTCATTTTTCCTGCTTTTAGGTTACTTTATGCCTCTTCTCTTCAAACTTATTTATTTCTGAAATTCAAACATAAAACTCGTTACATAACATTGTTTAGGTGAAAACGGATATAAGACACAAATGTATGCATGAAATGATGTCAATCAAGTACTATAGCCACATGTGGGGAGCATTGCGTATTGTTCCGTAAGACCGCATGTGCCTATGGTAGGTCTTCGAGGGAGACCCGATGATGTTTGTCGAACTGATATCCTGTTTTACCCTTCGGGGGAACTGTTTTCTTTACTGTTGATATCATGACATGCTACTAGTATGATGGGTTCATTTGTACTACTGCATTCATATATGTGAGCTTGGCATACGGGGTTCCCTTATGGAAACTCAGACATTGTTGTTGCATGTTTATTTTGGGACCGCAGTAGGTTCAGTTGGGTGGTGACCGTGGGCATTTTGAGACCGGGATCCTCTGCTTCAGACCGTTGAAGTCGTCATGATTACGTGTAGTGTATTTTGTTATACCTAATGTAATGATGTAGTTTTTGACAAACTCTGATGTAATATGTTGCACCGTTTGGATGTTTTATTGGAGTAACAGTCCTGCTTTTTGTTGATCTGTCTCTTGTGTCTTTTAATTATAAATTTTAAATTTCCCGCTGTTTCGGGATGTTACAAATACGTTGTATATTTGTTTGTGAGTTATAATAAGCTTTTGGTGTTATGTTCTACTTTCTAAGGATCCTCATTTAATGAAGGCAAAGTAAATTACACGATAGAATAATGAAATTCCCACTACTAAAGTCGAATCTTTACGTAATTATCCTCCCAACTACAAAGTGTGTGATATTAAGACCGACAGATCAATTATTACCCATTAATAAATATTTAATTTTTAATAGCATTTTATATAAATCGATTTGCTAAGATATGTGAATATTTTACATGAAGTGACAAAAACTAGAAGAAAGTAGTCACTCTGCATTCGCAAATGAATAAATAATTATACAAATTCACTAACATGTAAAATTATGCAATACATCCATTTTGAGATTTTAAGGCTTGCACGAACCCCCTGGTCCTCCGAAGAAAAAGTTACTTTCCCCCCAATTTGGGTTATTCTCAACATGATCTCCTATATTATAGCAGTCATTTCAATTTGATTGTGGATATGTCTTGAAAGAATCATAACCGCAAGTGCACGATCGCGTTGAAGCGGTGGCAAATACGGGTCGATCCACAGGGAGGTGCGTCGATTTTAGTTCGTTCGAAGGCGAGTGGGAAAGAAAGGAGAGAAAGGAGTTATGATCTAAACTACACTACAATGCGAAAGGAAATGGAAAATAAGCAATAAAATTAAACCCCATAGGGGATAGAGAAAGAATGTGAATACAAAAATATGTGTATGTATGTGTGTTCAGTTATGCTCATCACAACATGTAGTGCATGAAAATCGTAAAACTAAATCCAACTTTGCCTCCACATGAAATAAGATAACACAATATCATTAAAACATACAAGACAATAATTGGAATGAAGCTAAATGAACTCAAGTATAAAGACCAAACCCCCACTATGCCTCCACATGAAATAAGATTTACCCAATCATTAAAACATACAAGACATTAATAAAGGTAAAGGCAACAAGAGCACATACACTACAAGCCATGTTTCCTTATCAATACCATCCATATCCTCGCCTCATCATTCCCCATAAAATAGGTCTACTAATCTAAGAATATGCTAAGCTCCATTCAAGACCATTAGCATATCAAAGACAAGAGTGAAATCTATTAGATGGTTATGGAAATCATGTAAGGCTCAAAGGATTAAGATAACACACACACCCGATACATCTCATAATCACATCACATTTTCCTCCACCCCCCAGATGGGGATGGAACTACTCACTACTCATTACACTATAACCTACATTAACAAAATGAAACATTCTACTGAAAGGAAATTAAACTAAGAAGCAAGAAATATTAAAGAAGCTAAATGAAAGGAAATTAAAACTAAAGAAGCATGCAAGACATATGAAAGGAAATTAAACTAAGAAAGAAGCAACATAACTAAATGAAAACTTTATTAATTTCAAACTCACAATACAAGTAGAATCTTCCTACTTGAGTTTTTGCTCCAAGGCTCACTACAAGTAGAGAGAATGGCCACCAAGCATGTGTGTCTTACAAAGGATGAGGAGTAGTTCTATTTATGGTCAAAGAAAAAGGCAATCGGGGACAATCCTATAATATGAGACTAATATACTACTAAAAATAGACATAAAACACCCTAATACATGACCCAACTAAACCGTAGAAGTTCCAGACTAATCCAGACCGCCAATCAGCGGTCTTGGGCCGCCAATTGGTGGTCTATATGCTTCAGATCGGGTTCTGGTTCGAAGTGTTGTTGCCTGGCTCGATCTCTTCATGTTTAATGCATCCTAATCAGTCGTGTGGCTTGCAACCCGAATCCAATTGCCAAAATACTCCTCATGATGGTGTGGAGTTTCTTCATTTTCTCATTAGTCCTTTGGTTTTACATTCGGGTCCCTCTCTCTTGCATCTCAGTCCATAAGTCTTGCAACTTAGTCCTTTTTCTTGCTTTTAAGTCCTTTAAGAGTTTCTCATTCTCAAACCTAATTATTCCTGAAACTTAAACATAAAACTCGTTACGTAGCATTGCTTATGCTACGAATACATGATATACGACACAAATATATGCGTGATATCATGTCAATCAATATACCAAGACATCATCCACAAAGATGATCATAAAACTACGAAGGTACGACTTCAACATTCTGTTTATCAGGTCCATGAATGCTACAGGTGCATTCGTCAGTCCAAACGGCATCACCAAGAACTCACAGTGATTAGACCACGTCTTGAAAGCTGTCTTCTGGCCGTCTGCCTCCCTATTCCTCAACTAATTACCTGAGCGCATATCGATCTTCGAGAAAATGCTCGGCATCTGCAGCTGATCAAACAAGTCCTTGATCCTGGGTAAAGGATACTGGTTCCAGCCGATAACCTTATACAAGACCAGTCGACCACAATAAGCACCATTCTACTGATTGCCCCCAACTACCTTGCCTAACCAGGTACCATTGTTTCCTCTCGTCACCAACGAGGTCTCCTACCACCAGCGCCGAGCAAGACTCCAGACCCTCAAGTGTGGATTAACCCTCTAATGCAAAACCTTGACATACGTCTATGGTTGACGTAAACTCGTCGGAGCTCCGTCTATGTGTTCAAGCCTTCTAGGTAGTTTTGTTACCTATTAGGGCATCTGTTTCATTTTTATTGATTTTCAAATTGGTATTTGCCTAATTGATTATATGCCAAAGCCTTCAGTATGTTGGACAACTACCCACAATCCATTTTTGCTGAAGCAAAATCTGTCCGTAAAAGTTTTAGCCACTGAGTCTTTGGTGACGACGGACTTTTTCCAATAGATTTTTTGTAAACAGGAGCATAGCCGCCCGATTTTCCATCAGAAAATGCTCTTTTTGTAGTAGTATCTTCGGTTAATCCCTTTAAAATATAATAGTTGATATCAATTTGCGGTTTCACATGGCTTGTATGCATGGAATTGTTCTCATCTTTTTTTGTAATTTTGTTTAATAAGGTTTGTTTAATAGCTCCCTAATTAGAACGAGAAACCCTATTAGTTATAGATCAAATTATATTAGTTGTACTTTCTTAATTTCCTAATTTGACCAATTCTATTTAGCTTAAGTATTAGATTGAACTTCGAAATATTTGTTCTTATTTATGTGTGTGCTTTTGTAAGAACTATAGTTGTATACCAAAATGATTTTTTCACGAACAATTGGTTCAAACAATTTGTTACAACCCTCAACCCATGTTATCAGAATTTTCGGACATGGTTGTACATACCTTTAAACAAGTAATATTGTCAAATCCTAAACCCATATTAGGGTCTTAATGGTGATTAGGGAGGATTTGTAGGATTTCTAGTTTAATTGCACATATATATTTTTGGAATTTTATGCACAATAAGGATCAATTACAATTTTTCTATGATTTGTTTCATGCATGCATCGGTTTGTTTCAATAACTAGTTTCAAAAACTTATTAAAACAAACACAAGGGACTTCGAAATTCATACCTAAAATTTCTCTAAAACTTCTTGATGATCCAGAGATGTTGAGGAAGACGATCGTCGCTTCCCGTTGCGCCGGATGCCTCCGAGTGTTCACCAAAACCCTAAACAAGGTTGGGGAGAAAGGAGCTAGCCAATCAATCTCCAAACTAGCTTAGAATCTAGCTACAAACCCCTTCCTTAATCTCTGACATTTCTCCTTCCAAAGACTTAGAAATTTAAAATAATTTTTGTGGCTTTTGTGGTGAATTAGGAGAGAAAAGAATTAGCAAAAACATGTGTCCCAATTAATGAGAATAAGGACCTATTTATAGGCTCCAGTCGTACTCTCAATCATGGCTATTCTTAAGTCATGTTCTCTTGACATTTTCTCTCACAAACTAATTCCAAAATGCATTATATGCACCCACAAAACGTTTGACCATGTTTGGAGCTAATCCAACCATTGATCAAATTAATCTCTTAATTATCAAAGGCAGAAAATCGATCGGGGTTCGATTTATCGAGACATACTCGGTCAACCGAATATGGCACGTTTAGTTAACCGTGTATTAGACGGAAGACCGATTCTTAAGGAGAAAAATTCTCCTTAACCGTTCAGACGAACCCTACGTCTTTGACCGAGTACCATTCGGTTAACCGAAAATATCGGAACTAGACATTGTTCGGTCGACCGTTTCTGGTTCGGTACACCGATCCAGAGTTCCAGGCACTTTGGTCAAGTTCGGTCAATCAACATGACTATCCGTTCCACGTTCGGTTGACCGATCCACAGATCCTTCGGTCGACCGAACCATAACGGATTACCGAACTTCTACCCGATTTTGCCTCTTCAAATTTTGGATTTATTTCCAACAAAATTTGAACTTTAGGGGGTTTTAGCAAATTCACAACTTATGCAATATATTATCCTTTGCAACAATAAATTATTGTACCCCATAATACATGCATCTCATATGAATTTATCATGATTCTAATTATGTTATATATCACAACACAATTGATTTTACTTGTTCACCACATGTGTCATATTTTCTATAAGAAACCCGACACATCTTATGAACCAAAAATCAAGCTTCTTGTTTCCTGGTTTTTATGGTGTGACCTATGGGAGGATCTAGACTAAGTTGGCAGTGATATTAAGAGCTTAATATCACAAGCTATAAGCGGTATCTAGCCACACATTATAGCTCCCAATTAGTTAGATGTCTTAATTCCACTCGAACCAAAACCCGATCCATTTAGTGATGGAGTGCACCACTTGTGTCCGTCCCTTGCCACATGATATTAAGAATACACACAAAGTAGTGTTGTGTCATCTTTGTATTAGTATTCATTTCTTTTTCTCTTTAAGCTAGTTACAAATATGTGACTTAATTCAAATCACATTGTGCACATTATAACTTTGCTTTATCAAGGGGCCCACTAATATCATCACTCAATTAAGAGGGGCAATGATAATCTTTTGACTAACTATTTTCTCCAACAAAAGTCATACTTAACCAATCAATGCCTTTACACTACACTTATCGATAGCTCAAGACACTAATCTAATCAAGCATTTCTTAAGTGATCTGATATAAGTCTCATATCAAAAGACAAAGGACACAGTAAAACATTAATGACACAGAAAACACAATTCTACAATGTTTTACTTATTAGGTCTATTCAGTATACAAAAGTAATATTTTCCTCTTTTGTGTACCCGTGTTGTCACTCACTTGTAGAGCTACAATGATCTATGACCAACACGACAATCTTAACTCGGTAATAGATGTCACATGTTTATTACCATGATTGCGAATATATTTTGTTTTATGTAAACCAATATCTTTTAGAGCTCTACGGTTAAGGACCAAGAGCCTCTTCCTTAACACTTCTAAAAGACGAATAACATAAACAAGGAACAAAACGATTTCTCATTCAATTCATAATAATTGACATTTAAAAGTAAAACTTTCAGAACACATTCCCTTCAATCTCCCACTTGTTATTAAAGTTTTCCCTCACATACATTCTCAATGTATAAAACAATAATAACTAGGGTAAACTCCATTACTTATCAATCATCAAGCCAATCTACATGGTTCCTCAATCCCATGGACTCGAAATGCATTTCACCCTTGGCTTGGGATTAGGATTTTGTGAATGGATCAGCTGTGTTGCTGTTGGTGTCCACCCATAAAAGATTTATTTTGCCTTCGTCGATGAGGTCACGTGTCACGAAGTACTTACGATCCATGTACTTCACTTTGTGGTGTGATCTAGGATCCTTGATTTGCGAGATAGATGCACTGTTATCGCAAAATAGCTCAATGGGTCCCTCGCTCAAGGGAACTACTCCAAGCTCTTCAAGGAACTTCTTAATCCACACTCCTTCCTTGCTCGCTTCAGTGATAGCCATTACTTTGGAAGCAGTGGTTGAGTCGGCCGTAGTGCTTTGCTTCCAACTACGCCAACTCACAGCTCCACCATTCAGAAGAAAGTCATATCCTGATTGCGACCTTCTATCGTCTGGATCACTCATGAAACTCGCATCCGAGTAACCCTCGGCTATCAATTCTCTTTGTCCTCCATAAACAAGAATCTTATCCTTAGTCCGGTTAAGGTACTTCAGGATATTCTTGACCGCAGTCCAATGCTTAGGACCTGCGTTGGATTGGTGACGACTTGTCACGCTTAGAGCATACGAGACATCGGGTTTTGTGCAAGTCATCGCGTACATGATCGACCCAATTGCCGAAGCATAAGGGTCATCCTTCATGTACTCTAAGTCCTTACGTGATGGCGCACGTTGAGACTTCTTGAGTTGCACACCCATACTCATTGGCACACTGCCCTTTTTGGAGTTGTTCATCTTGAACCTTTCCAAGACCTTGTCAATGTATGCACGTTGACTGAGGCCAATGAGTCTACGGGATCTATCTCGATATATCTTGATTCCCAAGATGTATTGAGCCTCACCCAAATATTTCATTGAAAATGCAAAGGAATATGATTACCCATGAGCAATATGTCATCGACATATAAGATTAGGAATACTACATGACTTCCACTAACCTTCTTATATATACAAGGTTCTTCCTTGCTTTGAATGAAGTGAAGCTTCTTCACCTCCTCGTCAAAGCGTTTGTTCCAACTCCTTGATGTTTGCTTCAATCCATAAATGGATCTTTGAAGCTTGCATACCTTCTTGCTATTCTTTGGATCTTCAAAACCTTGAGGCTTACCATGTACACATCCTCTTCCACGTTCCCATTAAGGAACACCATTTTGACGTCCATTTGCCATATTTCATAATCATGAAATGCATCAATAGTGAGCATAATCCGAATAGACTTGAACATGGCAACTGGTGAAAAAGTTTCATCATAGTCAATTCCTTGAACTTGAGTGAAACTCTTCGCTACAAGCCTTGCATTGTAGGTTGTCAAGTTCTCATCCATGTTCATCTTCCTCTTGAAAACCCATTTATTTTGAATGGCATTTTTCCCTTGAGGAAGGTCAATCAAGCTCCATACTTGGTTATCATACATGGATTCTATTTCGGATTCCATGGCCTTAAGCAATAGTTTGGAGTCTTCCCTTTCCATTGCTTCCTTGAAGGTCAAGGGACCATTGGTATCTCGTACCATGATTTTATGAAGTCCCAGATATAAGTCGGGTTTCTTCCTTTCCCTCGTTGACCTTCTTAGTTCTTTCGGTTCTTCTCGTGTCTCTCGAACTTCTTCCACAATTTCTTGAGGAGTCGGTTCACGTTCAATTCTTGAACGTACACTAGGTAGGGACGATTGAGATTCTCTCACAATTTCTTGCGAGGGTCTCTCACTCACGCTCCCACTAACCAAAGGAACATCGGTTGGGCCTTCATGATCTTGAATGTCATCATTTAAGTCATGATCTTGTAGAGTATCTTGAGTTTCCTCAAGCACAACCCTACTCCCACTACTTTTTACTCTTTCTAGAAATTCTTTTTCCAGAAATGTGGCATCCCTCTCTACAATCACTCGATTGGAGGTGATATGCCAAAAGTAGTATCCTCTTGTCTCACGAGGATAACCAATACAGAAACACTTATCTGCTTTTGGTTGAAGTTTGGTCGACATCAATTTCTTGACGTAAGCCTCACAACCCCAAATCTTGAGAAAATTGAGCTTGGGTGTTTTACCACTCCATAGCTCATAAGGAGTTTTCTCCACGGATTTAGATGGCACATTATTTAGTGTTTAAGCCGTAATTTGTAGTGCATAACTCCAAAGGTAAAGAGGTAGTTCTGCATGACTCATCATTGACCGAACCATGTCGAGCAATGTCCTATTCCTCCTTTCGGATACCCCATTCCACTGAGGTGTACCGGGAGGGGTGAGTTGAGGTACAATACCAAACTCCTTTAGGTATGAGTCAAATTCGGCACTTAACTACTCACCTCCACGATCCGTTCGTAGAGACTTGATTTTCTTGTCGAGTTGGTTCTCTACTTCATTCTTGAATTCTTTGAACTTGTCAAAGGACTCACTTTTGTTTCTCATTAGATAAACATAGCCATAACGACTATAATCATCCGTGAACGTAATGAAGTATCTGAAACCATCTCGTGCACTTGTACTCATTGGACCACATACATCGGAATGTATCAAATCCAACAAGCCACTCGTCCTTGGACCATTCTTCTTGAAAGGCTTTTTGGTCATTTTTCCCATTAAACATGGTTGGCACGTCTCCAATGATTTAAAATCAAGTAGACCAAGAAGGTTAGCTTCTTGCAATTTCTTGATGCGCTTTTCATTTATGTGACCAAGACGATAGTGCCACAAGAGAGTGTCATTCTCGTGAGTGGTCTTAAGTCTTTTGTTATTGATATTAAAGATTTTTTTATTATTCAATTCAAGCAAATAGAGACAATTCCTTATGAATGCATTTGCATAGAAAACACCATTCTTCGATATAGACAAGCAAGAGTTTGAAATATTTATATTAAAATTATCCATATATAAACATGATACAGAAATAATGTTCTTGCTAATCTAAGGCACATAATAAACATTCTTTAGACATAAATTTAAACCACTACACAATTGAAGCACCACAGAATCTTGTGCAACCGCAAAAACGTTCGCACCATTTCCGACCTTCAATTCTACCTCGTTCCTTACGAGTTCCTTCCTATCCACGAGTAGTTGCACATTAGAAACTATGTGAGCACAAGATCCAGTATCAATTACCCAATCCTGGACAGAGGTGGCTAAATTTATTTCAATAACAAATATACCTTTGTCCTTTTTGGGGCGCCGACGTTCAATCACTCTGTTGTCAAGGTCTTCCTTGTACTTGGGGCAATTTGGCCGGATGTGTCCTTTTTCACCGCAGTGAAAGCACTCCGTATTGGGAGTTGGAGATTTCCCCCTCGAGGCACTCTTTTGAGCACCTCCTACTCTCTTGCTCTTGATTGAACCACTTTTGGTAGATTTGTCATTTCCTTTAACAATCTTTTGGCTCCATCCATGGACGGAAAGGACATGCTTGTCCCTACCCTTGCCCATGTCAACTTCAGCAGTTTTGAGAGCGTTGTGCAGCTCTTCAAGACTCACCCCTTTTTCACGCACGTGATTGTGCATCACAAAGTCCTTAAAGGACGAGGCTAGAGAGCCAAGAATCATATCTTCAGCAATGTCCTCAGGCATTGGTGAAGAGAGCTTTGCCAAATTCTCAAGGTACCCTTGCATCGTGAGAAAATGCATGGATACCGATGTTCCCTCCGCCATATGGCACCTTGTGAGTGCGATGGTGGTCTTATAGCGCTCCTTTCGGGCACTATCCATGAACATCTTAGACAAAGCCTCCATGGTCTTCTTGGGTTTTGAATCCAAGTATTTCGCTTGAAGCGAGTCACCCATGGATGCTAGCATGAGACCGTGAACTTGGTTCTATTGGTCTTTCCGCTTGGCTTTAACCTCTTTTCTTCATCGGTTAATCTCTCATTCCATTTTGGGATTGGACCTTCCAAAATGTGAGACAGTTTCTCAAACTTTAACACGATGTTGAGTTTGAGTTGCCAACTAATGAAGTTTGAGCCATCATTTGCTAAAGGGTGTTTTTCTATCATGGATCGTACGATAGGTTGGATGTTCGACATTTTTCTACAAAATAAATCATACAGGATTTTAATGCCAATTTTATGTTTTAAAACACATACATATATATCGAATATAAATGTAAATACTGCAAATAAAATTTTGCCCATAATTGCAGCAATCCAAGATCCTATCAATTGCAATATAGACCAGCTAAGGGCTATCGAATACATCACAATATCAAGGTAAGAAAAACTCTTTCTAATCACAACCTTTTTGAATTTTAGCAATATTAGCATCTTAAAACTCTTGTGATTCTTGTCGTTTTAATAATGAGGGAATGTGACATATCCTCGTAAGAAAAACTTTTTCCCAAAACCGAGCCATGGCTCTAGGTGATGTTAAGAAAACTTATTTTCATTTGATACGAGATACGTTTATCTATTGTATTCACAACTAAACATACTTGGGGTTCACTAGGGTGAAACACACCTCATACATCTAATCGTGGCACAACAAAAGACAACCTATATATCTCCCACTATTCCCAAAGATGGAGGGAGCTATCTCCCGCTAAGGGCGAGCAGAGTATCCCCCGATCGATGGCTGCTAGTGCATGAAATAAGAAGGAAAATTACTCTTAATTTTGTTGGACAATTTCATATATTAACATGTGATTCGAAATTTTAGGTTATCATCCATATTATCATTCATACACATCCTAACATTCAACACATTCATCACATGCATAGCAAGATTATAAAACAGAAATTGAACCATTCACACAATCCACATCGTGTGAATTTATATGTTCCCTTCGATCCTTGATCCTCGATCCCTGATCTTCGATCCTCGATCGATGTGCTACAGCGGTGACTTCTTCTTGCACCGGAGATGTAGATTTACAGAAAATAAACATGCTCCTCACATTCGATAAAAACCGACTAGTGCAAGTCCTACGTAAAACCTCTCAAATGCAATGCAATGCAATTATCTAAAGATAGAAATAGAGAATTTGGCTTTTACATATAAATAAGCCCCTGTATAATAATAATTACATACATTCATAGTTGCTGATTTGGAACATATAAACTCACAATTCCTGCAAAGACAACTCGAGCATCCATGCACGCAATATTGATATAAACTATACAACATAGTTTATCAATCATCTAGAATCCCAAACAATTCTTTGAAAAACATTCTGAAATCCATTAAAATGTTTTTCATCCATTCATAAGTTCAAAAACATTTTTGAACCGCTGTCCATCCATTTTCCTAAAAGGAAAGACGAACCGCAGTTTTTCGGTTTTGTTGATTCTCTTACAAAACAATCGTTTATACTTAAAACGAAATTATTACAAGTTAGACTTATGTCTAAACCATAATTCTAATAATTACATGGCATGTTTTAAACCACTTAAAACATTCAAAACGAATTATTACAAAGAATTATTCCAACAAAATATTCAAAGACCGAAAAACAGGAAAGTCGAATTGTTCGAACCCTAGATGGTAAACTAAATTTGTTTATAGTTTCAAATCATTAGAAAATTGAACCGAAAGCTCTGATACCACTGTAGGATTTCTAGTTTAATTGCACATATATATTTTCGTAATTTTATGCACAATAATGATCAATTACAATTTTTCTATGATTTGTTTCATGCATGCATCGGTTTGTTTCAATAACTAGTTTCAAAAACTTATTAAAACAAACACAAGGGATTCTGAAATTCATACCTAGAAGTTCTCTAAAACTTCTTGATGATCCAGAAATGTTGAGGAAGACGATCGTCGCTTCCCGTTGCGCCGGATGCCTCCGAGTGTTCACCAAAATCCTAAACAAGGTTGGAGAGAAAGGAGCTAGCCAATCAATCTCCAAACTAGCTTAGAATCTAGCTACAAACCCCTTCCTTAATCTCTGACATTTCTCCTTCCAAAGACTTAGAAATTTAAAATAATTTTGTGGCTTTTGTGGTGAATTAGGAGAGAAAAGAATTAGCAAAAACATGTGTCCCAATTAATGAGAATAAGGACCTATTTATAGGCTCCAGTCGTACTCTCAATCATGGATATTCTTAAGTCATGTTCTCTTGACATTTTCTCTCACAAACTAATTCCAAAATGCATTATATGCACTCACAAAACGTTTGACCATGTTTGGAGCTAATCCAACCATTGATCAAATTAATCTCTTAATTATCAAAGGCAGAAAATCGATCGGGGTTCGATTTACCGAGACATACTCGGTCAACCGAATATGTCACGTTTGGTTAACCGTGTATTAGACGGAAGACCGATTCTTAAGGAGAAAAATTCTCCTTAACCGTTCAGACGAACCCTACGTCTTTGACCGAGTACCATTCGGTTAACCGAAAATATCGGAACTGGACATTGTTCGGTCGACCGTTTTTGGTTCGGTACACCGATCCAGAGTTCCAGGCACTTTGGTCAAGTTCGGTCAATCAACTTGACTATCCGTTCCACGTTCGGTTGACCGATCCACAGATCCTTCGGTCGACCGAACCATAACGGATTACCGAACTTCTACCCGATTTTGCCTTTTCAAATTTTGGATTTATTTCCAACAAAATTTGAACTTTAGGGGGTTTTAGCAAATTCACAACTTATGCAATATATTATCCTATGCAACAATAAATTATTGTACCCCATAATACATGCATCTCATATGAATTTATCATGATTCTAATTATGTTATATATCACAACACAATTGATTTTACTTGTTCACCACATGTGTCATATTTTCTATAAGAAACCCAACACATCTTATGAACCAAAAATCAAGCTTCTTGTTTCCCGGTTTTTACGGTGTGACCTATGAGAGGATCTAGACTAAGTTGGCAGTGATATTAAGAGCTTAATATCACAAGCTATAAGCGGTATCTAGCCACACATTATAGCTCCCAATTAGTTAGATGTCTTAATTCCACTCCAACCAAAACCCGATCCATTTAGTGATGGAGTGCATCACTTGTGTCCGTCCCTTGCCACATGATATTAAGAATACACACAAAGTAGTGTTGTGTCATCTTTGTATTAGTATTTATTTCTTGATCTATAATGTGACTTAACTCAAATCACATTGTGCACATTATAACTTCGCTTTATCAAGGAGCCCACTAATATCATCACTCAATTAAGAGGGGCAATGATAATCTTTTGACTAACTATCTTCTCCAACAACAGTCATACTTAACCAATCAATGCCTTTACACTACACTTATCGATAGCTCAAGATACTAATCTAATCAAGCATTTCTTAAGTGATCTGATATAAGTCTCATATCAAAAGACCAAGCAAAGTAAAACATTAATGACACAGAAAACACTAATGACACAGAAAACACAATTCTACAATATTTTACTTATTAGGTCTATTCAGTATACAAAAGTAATATTTTCCTTTTTTGTGTACCCGTGTTGTCACTCACTTGTAGAGCTACAATGATCTATGACCAACACGACAATCTTAACTCGGTAATAGATGTCCCATGTTTATTACCATGATTGCGAATATCTTTTGTTTTATGTAAACCAATATCTTTTAGAGCTCTACGGTTAAGGACCAAGAGCCTCTTCCTTAACACTTCTAAAAGACGAATAACATAAACAAGGAACAAAACGATTTCTCATTCAATTCATAATAATTGACATTTAAAAGTAAAACTTTCAGAACACATTCCCTTCAGGATTATGGTGGGTGTTGACTTTGGTGGCTTGGAGAGAGAGGTGACAGTGTAGGGGATGGGTGGAGGGATGGGTTGGGAGTGTAGGGGAATGGTGAGGGTGTTGCTTGGGGTTTGGTTTGGGTTAAAAGCAAAAGCCATCCCACTCCTCCATTCTTCTTCCTCTCCAATTTCTTCTCCCTCACTCATCTCATCTCTCACTTTCTTTCCTCTTTCCAGCGATGTAGAGGAGTTGGGAAAGCTTCGACAGGTGGAACGTGAGGTTGACGCAAGGAGGAGGTCACGCGAGGTTGTGGTCCGGAGGTTGGTGCGGGTGGTTCTCCGGCAAGCTTCGACAACCTCGGATTCATGGTATGCTGGTTCAATAATGTGTTTTGATGCTCACCCGTGTTGGGTGAAGTAGTGGTCGGTCGTGGGAGGTCAGTACCTCACCGGCGGCGAGAAACGATGTAAATTCCTTGGCTGGCGCAAGGTTGCCGTCGACAAACGGTTGATTGGTTTATTCGGACGGTTGACCGGTTTAGTGTTTTTGCCCGACTTTTACCAACACCGGTCGAACGATGCCATGTGGCGGTCGACCGGTTGTGCTTGTGTTGGTGGGTCGGAGGATTACCTGGTATTTTTCAGTCGACCGTTGCTGATTTTTGGTCCGACCGGAACTTAAGTGAACTTATGTATATTGTTTGTTGTTCGACTGATTGTTATATCTCGTTCGACCAATAGATGACTTAGAACTTCTAGGTTGCCCTGGTAGTTTTCAATCGACCAGGGCCCCTGAGTTTTTCGTCTAATTAGACTTGTATGATTTTGACCAGACTCTAGATTTTGACCATGTAACGATCGACCCGTTTTAGACTCTTGTTCGACCGTTGCAGACTTTCAGTCGACCGGATTGTCTATTTCGGTCGACCGTTTGTGCGCAGAACTGAATTCCTGATCCTAGTAAAATGCCAACTCTGTCCACGGAAACTGCTGTGTGGAAGAGTGTGTTACTCGTGCCTGCCCAGGAATTGCCGTGTGGAAGAGTGTAGGTACTTGGGACATGTCACCTCCGAGTATGGATTGTGGCTTAACGTTATGGTTATGGACTCATAGTAGAGTAGCAGACTTGAGGGATCGTGGATCCCAATGTATGATGATGTGCGGCTCGTAGGGACCACCGATGTTGTGTTGGTGATGTCGTTGATGTTGTTCGGCGATGATGTTGCCGATGTTGTTTCGACTATGATTCCTTAGCAAGGCACCTACTGAGATGATTAATGGTCCGACCGAGCGACGGGTCCGTTGGGGTGGTTTGACAACTATAGATTCAGATCTTTTCTCACGAGTCAGACCTTGCAGGCGCCCTTACCGAACCCCATGAGTAGTATAGCCACGTGTGGGGATCATTGCATATTGTTCCATAAGACTGTATGTGCCTATGGTAGGGCTCCAATGTTTGTCGGACTGATGTCCTATTTTACCCTGTGGGGGAACTGTTTTCCTTACTGTTGATAACTTGACATGCTACTAGTATGATAAGTTCATTTGTACTACTGCATTCATATAGGTGAGCTTGGCATACGGGGTTTCCTTGTGGAAACTCAAGCTTTGTTGTTGTATGTTTATTTCGAGACCGCAGTACGTTCAGTTGGGTGGTGACAGCGGGCGTGCGCATTTTGGGACCGAGACCTCTCCTTCGGACCATTGAGGTTGTCATGATTACTTGTAGTTCCTTTTGTTATATCTGATATAATCATGTAGTTTTTGACAAACTCTGATGTTATATGGCGCGCACCGTTTGAATGTTTTATTGGAGTAACAATCCCGCCTTTTGTTGATCTGTCTCTTGTGTCTTTTGATTATAAATTTTTAAATTTTCCACTGTTTCGGGATGTTACAAATATGTTGTATATTTGTTTGTGGGTTATAATAAGCTTATGGTGTTATGTTATACTTTATAAGGATCATCATTTAATCAAGACTAGGTTAATTGCACGATAGAATAATGAAATCACGCTACTAAAGTCGAAACTTTACGTAATTATCCTCCCAACTACATAGTGTGTGATATTAAGACCGACAGATCAATTATTACCCATTAATAAATATTTCATTTTTAATAGCATTTTATATAAATCGATTTGCTAAGATATGTGAATATTTTACATGAAGTGACAAAAACTAGAAGAAAGTAGTCAATCTGCATTCGCAAATGAAGAAATAATTATACAAATTCACTAACATGTAAAATTATACAATACATCCATTTTGAGATTTTAAGGGTTGCACGAACCCCCTGGTCCTCCGAAGAAAAAGTTACTTTCCCCCCAATTTGGGTTATTCTCAACATGATCTCCTATATTATAGCAGTCGTTGCAATTTGATTGTGGATATGTCTTGAAAGAATCATTATCATTCACTATCACGCTTATTCTTTTAAAATAAGCAGCTTTGCGAAACCCTTCATCAGGAAAATGACCACTTCCCATCTCTGGTAAACCAAGAGTATCTGTCGGTCCTTGGACATCACCTCCCCATGAAATTTGACTAGCACCACTATTCAACTGGGTAAATAAGGTTGCTGGCCAATGACCAACTATGTTGTTCTGTATCCGAAGAACCCAATTTTTTGTTTCTTGATCCTGTCATGAACAATTTTGCATGCAACACATATTAAAACACACTGACATCCATAAATTTGGACCAAATAAATAAATTCTTTAAGCTAGTTAATATTGTTCACGTTTGTCCATAAAAAACATCCATCTTAGTTAATTTTCAACGAAAGGTTAGGGAATTCGTAATATATGACTCATACTTTGAGAAAATAGGATATCACTATATTGAATTAGGGACGAGTAGAAAACTTATACCAGAGAAGTTTAAAAATGGCCTTAGGAGAAAAGAAGGTTATGCAACAATACTTTATAACTAAACCTTGTTCTAAGATATTGTCATTAAGAAAATAGTACTACATATTCTATATTATTGTTTACCTGAGTAATGTTTATATTGGCGCTATATTGTTCTCCATCGTATGTAGAAATCGGATGCGGCTTGTAACCAATAAAATGTTGGTTGGTTGTTACAAATCCCGGACAATTATGATTGGTACACTCTATTGAAGACAAGGTTCCCTGTATATGGAGGCACAACAAAGAAAATTCATCAATAAATTGATAACTCAATTGATTCACAGCTAAGATCTCCTAAATCCGAAACACATTGAAGTAACTTTCAAACTTACTCGCCAATTTACATAATATCTTGTCGCATCATCGCCAAAGGATATTGGATCCACCTGAAAAATAAAACAACACGTATTGTCATCATATGGTGTTCATAAAGACAAATTAAACAAGTCATGCTTCTGTAAACTATAATGCTATGTTGGGTACAAATAATGAAATAAAAATGTTGAATTTAAAGATTCGACACATGATAAGCAACTTGCCTTCCATCCTGCTTCTATAGCTTCAGGTCCATTACTTAAAGTTATACGAGCAGAACTAGTTTGATCGTTAAACACCTTTGGATTATACACACTAATGTCTGCTCCACTTCCATAGAATGTTTTTTGAAGGAGTGACATATTCAACAGTCTGATGAAGACGTATAGAGCACATATAATACGAAAATAATAAAATAATCTTGCTGAAATTAATTAATTTTGGAAAAATAATAATTAATGAAACATACACATGTTTTCCTATTTGTTAGTTGCTCCAATTTTATTCTTTCTATGTCCCTTTTCTTTGTCCTTTTGTTTGGGATTGTTCTATCAAGGAATGGAGTACTCTGCGTCTTGGTTGTCCAATTGCTTGATTTCTTCGTATTAAGATTGCCGTATTTTTTGGGATAAGATTCTGATGTCAACTGCAACAAAAATTAATATTCAAAAGTATTATCAACTATTTCTATGTTAATTAAAAATAAATTTAATATAATCACTAAGAAACAAATGTAGATAATTAAACTCCATAACTATGATTAGCAGTTGTCAGAAGTTTATAATCACGCTGTAGAACAATTGTTTTATCCTGCCAATAATACATTGCCTTTCTTTGGATGGGCGAAGCCTCATTTAACTTATCTCAAATTTATATGCATTGAGTCTTAACTAATAATAAATTACTAGGAAAATAATAATATATCACGCATGATGCCATGCATTTAACTATAATTTAATAAAGTAAAAATGAAAATATCATTTGCTCAAGAAATTTACACAATATACTAATATAGATATACAGATATATAGTTTTTAAGTTGTACTTCTGATGTTTAATTACCTTCACTTAAGATGTTACGTTTGTACTGTTTGAATAGTGTAATTGTGATTTTTTTTTTTTACTTTAACGATAGTCATACAAACAATGGATTTAATGATAATAATACTTCCACAAAGATATAGACGTAACAATAATAGAATAGTATAAAGGTAGCACCTACAACAAATTTTTTTAATTTCAAGTGAAACCATAATCAAATTGTGGTTGATTATACATGCTAATGAAATCGAATTACGAAGTAGGCAAATAACAATGTATTCGTTTCGGGGAAAACCATAATAGCGTAACTCTTTAGGACTGGATGATCAAGTTTAGGTTGTGGAATCAAAATTTTCATTATATTGCATCTAGCACAAAAATAAGAAGAAAATAAAATAATGTCAAAGAAAGGGCGGTAATATGAACATCGAGGAAATCTGGTTGTTTAACTCACCACAGTTTTATTCGTGCTGTTTCCATCCCCCAAACCAATAACCATCAACATCACTAAAACAATTCTAATAATGGAGCCCATGTCTAGAAAGTTGGAGTGGTTCTGAATACCAATATGAAAGCCAACTACCTATTTATAGATAACATTCAGGATTATGTCGAATGAAGCGCACGTTCAACAGAAATTGCGTATTTTATCAGTTGACCTACAAATATTTGTGGAATAATTCATTTGTTATTATAAACCCAACGAAAATTTCAGTTTTTTCTTGATAAAAAACTCAAAAAAGAGAAGGTCAAGATTTTTTCCTCCATGAATATAGTTTTATAAAGAAAATTTTATGTTATAATGTACAAAAATTGAACTCTTGCATGTCTTTGGCACGTGGGAATCAAGCAATAAATGAAGTTGTGATTCACGTATTTGATGCATTTCAAGAATTAATTTTTTTGCAAGGGTCAAGGATTCCTTGCAAATAAAGGGAAAAGGCCGACCCACCCTGCCTAGGATACAATGGTAAACGTGTTAAACTGGTACAGAGTTTTAGTTATACATCTAACATAAGAAAATTTAAGCTTATAAGTACATGGCTTCAGTAGTACTATTGAGTTTATGAGTTCCAATGAGTAATTAAGTTGGGTCAGTAAAACTAGATGTATTTTAGGTCGAACTTCTACTGATTATTATATTAAATTATTATATATTTTTCACCTGGTGGCATGTTAGAATGTTAATGATTTTTCAAATTTTTTTCAATTTGATTAACCTATTTAAAACTATGTTAACATATTTAAATGAAATATTATAATGATGGTATTGCGAATGCGCTACCGAGTTATGCTTACGTACCGGTTTAATATTAAGGTTTAGAAAAAAAAAATCTTCATCAAATTGCGTATCACTATTTAATATTGTTCCCACTAATTTTGGGTCCTTCAAACTGAACTTAAGCGTTTGTTTATTATTTTTTGGTCTTTCAAATTGATCTTGTATGTCTATTAAAAGCCCACTATTTGTTTGTCTTTATCTCATCCGTCGTAATTTTTTTATTTAATAAAAAAAACAAAAATTTCAAATTTTAGAAAAAAAAATCGAAAAATAGTCGGATCACGGGTGTGACCCGCGATCCGTTCTCCCAAATTTTTTTTTAATTTTGACGAATCGCGGGTTGGAACCGCGATCTGTCAAAAAAAAAAATTTTAAAAAAATTCCACGGATCGCGGCGTGGAAATTTTGCAAAAAAAAAATTTGGAAGAAAATTTCACGGATGAACCGCGATCCTTGAATTTTTTTTTAAATAATTTTTTTTTCTGTTTTAGTTTTATTTTTGTTTCTGTTTTTCTTTTTTTTTAATTATTTGTAATCTTTTTTAAAATCTTTTTTTCAAAATATGTTTTCAAATTAATATTATTTTTTAAATTTTTTTAAATCGTAGTAAAATATGTCACACACTTTGTAGTAAAATTTTTAAAAAAATTCCTAAATTTCGAAATTTTAATTTAATTTTTATTATATAAAAATTTTAATTTTCAAAAACAGATATAAAAACAAATCTTAAAATATCAAAAACAGATTAAAATCAAAAACAATAAAAGAAAATTAAAAAGTGACGGATTTTAGTGTAGTGTTTTATGTTTTGATTTTTTTAAAATCGTTTTAACTATGTTTTTAATTATATTTGTTTTCAAAATATGTTTTGTAATTGTTAATATTTTTAGAAAAAACTTAATTGTGTTTTTAATTTTTTGATGTATCGACCTCCAAAACCGTTTGTAATGTGTCTACACCCGACGAAGTTTTGACAACGTTTCCAATTTTTTGTTTTAATTAGTTTTAAGGTTTGTTTAATATTCAGTTGTAAATAATTTATTAATCTGACTAAAAAAATTTGTTTTTTTATTGTATAAAATACCCTAACATTTCAATACGCCGGGTTATTGACGTGATTTAAAGGTCGATTATTGAAAAAATTAAAATCAATTTTAAAAAATTTAGAAAAATAATATCAATTAGAAAACATATTTTCAAAAAAAGATATAAAAAAAGATTACAAATAATTACAATAAAAAATAAAAACAGAAAAAAAAACTAAAACAGAAAAAAAAATCCACCGATCGCGGGTGTGAACCGCGATCCGTGGGATTTTTTTTTAAAAAAAATTGACGGATCGCAGTTCAGACCCGCGATCCGTCAAAAAAATTTTAAAATAAATAAAAACACAATTAATTTTTTTTGGAGGTCGATACAGCAAAAACTTAAAAAACACGTTACAAATATTTTTGGAGGTCGATACAGCAAAAAATTAAAAACACAATTAATTTTTAAAAAAAAAAATAACAATTACAAAACATATTTTGAAAATAAATATAATAAAAAACATAGTTAAAACGATTTTTAAAAAATCAATACATAATGCACTACGACTAAAATCCGTGACTTTTTAATTTTCTTTTATTGTTTTTTATTTTATGTTTTTGATATTTTAAAATTTATTTTTAATCTGTTTTGTAATATATTTTTTTTGAAAATAAGTCTTCTAATTCTTATTATTTTTTAAAATGTTTTAAAAATATATTTTCCAGAATCTACCTCTAAATCACGTGGATAACAGAGCAGGCTGAAAAATTATGTTATTTTGTACAATAAAAATCCGAAATTTCTTATACAGAATAATAATTTATTTACAATTACATATTAAGCAAACACTAAAACTAAGTAAAACAAATAATTAGTGAAGTTTTCAAAAATCCGTCAAAATAAAATAAACTTTTTGGGGGGGGGGGGGGGGACGAATCGCGGGTCACACCCGCGATCCGACTATTTTTCGAAAAAAAATTTCCTAAAATTCGAAATTTTCGTTTTTTTATTAGATAAAAAAATTACGGTCTATTAACACCTCTTTAAGTTTTGGTCCCTTACATCCATCTCAGTCATCCATTGATTAAAATTTCCTTTTAGTCCATGCTTTCACGTTGGCTAGATAAGAAAATCACGATTCATTGGAAAAAACAGGAAACAAAATCGAATATCAATCTACATCTACCATCTAGAATCATATATAGTAGTATGATTTCCACTCATTTTTGGGCATTTAAATCAAGGTTAGTTGTCCTTTGCTTAATGTTTTTAGTCCCTCAATTTGATATGAGCCATTCATTACTTTTTTATCCTTCAAGTTGAGCTCAACCGTTTGTGTAAGATCCTAATCCTTGGTTATTGAGATAATTGTGTTTATGATGCCCAGGTAGAATTATGATCGTTTCTAAAAGTGTATGACACCCCTGACTACAAGAGAATTGATGAGACCAACACCGAATTGAGATAAAATTATCTCTAATTTTTGTGTATTAATTCAAAAACGAAAATTACCCTTCTATTAACCTACAAGCCAGGTCTTATTGCCTTCCATGCGTGTAGAGAATAGGAAGTTAACCGACAAGGTAACTCCCTTATTCAGCAAAGGAAATAATTGGCTACCTAATTATCTAGTCTAAGGAAATAAAATTCAGCAAACTAATAATAGCAAAAGAAATAATGTAGCTACCAAATTCTGGAAACCTTCCATAAACCTAATTGCAAACGACTTGAATCACATGTCCGGTTGGAGGGAAACGTCCTTACTGACTTGTCTGGGAGGTTGGAGGGAACCGTCCTTGCTGACTTGGCTCCAATTTTTGGAAGGTGATGGAGAATGATCCTTTGCATGATCCAACGACTCTATCATCAAAGATCCAATAGCTCCTGCATCAGTCGCCCCTGGTTGGAAAGAACTTGTCCTCAAGTTTGCCTCAGTTTCACCCTTGTTTCAGAAGTACGGGCTCAGATGCTTCACATTAAACACATCAGCGATCTTTAAATGCTTCGGCAGACACAACATGTAGGCGTTATCATTCATTTTCTAAAGTATCTCACAAGGCCCGACCTCCCGCGCTTTGAGCCTCTTGTATTCTCTTGTAAAGTACTTGGAAAACGATCCCACATTAGGACGCCGACACGAAATCACCTTCCTTCTAAAGTACTTGCCGGCGACGATTGTTCGCATGGCTCTTGTATTTGGTGTTGTTCTCATGAAGGGCTCGCTTCATTTGTTCATGAATGTCTTGAAGGTGCATAGTCATCTCATCGGCCTTGGGGTGGAAACGATCGACACGCGGAATGGGCGACAAATCTAGCACACTGGAAGGATTAAACCTATAAACAATTGCAAATGCGCTCAGCCAGGTGGTCTTGTTTGTTGATCCGTTATAAGTGAACTCCGCTTGAGGCAAGGATAAGTCCCACTGCTTAGGTTTAGTGCCTGCCAAACAACGTAGGAGATTGCCCAAACTATGGTTGACTACTTCGGTTTGGCCGTTCGTCTGGGGATGGTATGCACTGCTGAAATTCAGACGAGTCCCCATTTTTTCCCATAAGTTCTTCCAGAAGTTGCGATGAACTTGGTGTCGCGATTGGAGGTAATGGAGTGACGAACTCCATGCAAACGTACAAATACTTTGAAGTACAAATGAGCAATTAGGGTGGCATCCGTTGTTTTTACATGCTACGAAATGTGCCATCTTGGAGAACCGATCAACTATCACAAAAATGGAATATACTGCTCGTTGTGTACGAGGTAGTCCAAGCACAAAATCCATGCTAACATCGCACCACGGACCTTAAGGAATTGGCAAAGGTGTGTACAAACCGACATTGGTGAGGGCACCTTTGCATCGCTTACATATGTAGCACTGATTGGTAGCATATCATGCATCATACTCGTGCTATATCCTTTATTTTACTCTAATTTTGTGCTACTCGAGGTGTTTGTTATATTTTTGGTATTAGGTAATAAAGAAAAGAAGAGAAAAAACACTAGAATAAAGGAAAAATGACTGATTGGATCCGTGCCTAAACTCCAAGTCTCCAATAACCAACTCGGCTACACTAAACATCGACAAATCAATCCATCAAAGTTCCATATGAACAAGAGCCTGATCCAGCCAGTACAGACTGCCAATTGGCGGTTATAGACTGTTGATTGGCGGTTGGTTTGGATCCAAACCTGATTAGCTTCAGCCGAGTGATGTATTAGTATGTATTTAGTCCATCTATTGTATGGTTTTAGTCCCATACCGGAGGATTGTCCCTGGATAACTTTTTTCATGGCTATAAATAGAAGTCTTCCTCCTCCTTTGTAAGAACTCATTTCTTGGAGGCATTCTCTCTACTTGGAGTAAAGCCTTGGAGAAGAACTCTAGTGGAGAGATGCTACTTGTAATGTAAGTGAGCAAAAAAAGAATGTTTTGTTAGTTTTATATGGTCTCTTTTAATTCCTGCATGCTTAGTATAATTTTGTTTGTCTCTTTTCTTAGTGAGTAGTGAGCAGTTACATCCCCCTTTGCGGGTGAAGGTGATGTAGAATATGTGATAATGATGGGTTCTTTTTTTGTATCATTTTATATTTCAGCGTGCTTAAACTTGTATTTGATGGGATAACAAAATATTTTTTATTGCTCACTCGCATAACAAGTAGCATATTTCCACCAGAGTTTTGCTCCAAGCCTTTACTCCTAGTAGGGAGAATGATGACCAAGAGAGGAGATCAATTACAAAGGAGGAGGAAGAGTTTAATTTATAGTCATAGAAAAAGGTAACCCGAGACAATCCCTCGGTACGGGACTAAACACATACTATAAATGGACATAAAACAACATAATCTAACACCTACCTAAACCATGAATCATTTGGAGACAGTTGGACCGTAAATTTGAGGTTTGGGATAGCCAATTGGTTGTCTTTGATTGACTCTGGATTTCGGTGGCTCGTTTTCAACTTGATTTCTTGATGTTTCATGAACCCGATTTGGTTGTTGATGTTTGGGCACGGATCTAAAAATACTCCTCATGATGGTGTGGAGCTTCTTGATTTACTCATTGATCCTTTTGGTTTACATCTGGGTCCTTCTCTCTTGCATCTCAGTCCATAAGTCCTGCAATTCAGCCATTTTCCTTGCTTTTAAGTCCCTTTTGAGTCTCTTCTTCTCAAAACTCTTTATTCCTGATACTTAAACATAAAACTCATTATGTAGCATTGCTTAGGATAAAAAATGGAAATAAGACACAAATATATGCATGATATGATGTTAATCAAATACCCCCACACCTAACTTTTGTTAGTCCCAAGCAAAACAAAGAAAGAGAAAAATAAAAGAAAGGAAAAATCATTCGTAAAACAGGGAAATCCTTACTCACTTTCCTTGGAATTATGGTTGCACTTAGCATGTGCAACAAGCTATTAAACCTCATTGTTGCTTAGGAGGAGTGTTCTCTCCTGAGGGTTTTCAGCGGATTTACCCACAAAATCTGAACATAGATGCGTTATTCAACTTAGCACACAACTTGATGGACTCATTTTTGTCAATCACTTGATACAGTAATACTACAGACCGGCTCTCTATATGTATTCAGTCCACACACCTAGCCTAATGAATCATTCGTGTAACTTAGCTAAATACATAAGTGAAAGACATGTGCACCCTTAACATCCTCAAGTGATACAAAGTGTAAAGTCCATTAAGGTTCTTATTTGCATTGTGATTTCTTTTCTTTTCATTTTTTTCCTTTTTGTTCTTTTTTTCATTTTTAGCTTTTGCTAGTTGATGTGTAATTCTCCCAGGGTTAAGTTTTGTGCACCATCGCCTATGAGGACTTACACTATCACGTACACATTTCCTTACATCTCCACATAGGGTGGTCCCTACCACTCATCTAATGGGAGTTCGGTGGGTGCATCCCAAGTCAGATGACTCGAAAGCACCAGGCACTAAGTCCCCTCGGACCTACTTTCCCGAGTGGTAGGAGCCGTGCAAGAAGAGAGAATACCCTATTCACTTATTTATTATCTACACATGAACCAATACTCCTACACTTAAGCTTTCACAACAAGAGTTTAAAGGTCCTCGACTACGACAAACATCCTTATATTAACATACACAAATTATTTGACTCATTAGGTTCAGGGTGGACTTCTTTGTTTATTTGAGTACTGAAACCTTATGATTACTCTGACCCCGAGGGAAAATCAGTGTGCATTCTTACGTGTCGATAAGACCTAAACTCGGTGTACTAAATATCCTAATGCATCTTGTTCGAGATAATTTTGGGAGCTTCCTTTTTTACTTTGCTTCTCAATGGTTTTGCACTTGCTAAACACACGCAAAACCCACAAAACATTTTCATTCACAAACACATGACGATTTTTGAAATAAATGACAATTTAAAGCACTAGGCAAGCAAAATAAGATAAGTCGCCCAATGATCATGGCAAGCAAATATATCGATACTAAATGCAGCACACTAATATGACCTTATCAATACAAACACAAGAAAACAAAACAATAGGAGAAAGAATCGACTATGTCCACACGTAAAACACCCCCACCCCCACTTACTTCATGCATTGTTCTCAAAAACTGTGAGCATGATATTGTTGGCTTATTGGTCTTAATCTATGAGCGGACCAAGGTAATCCATGTATGGAACCTGGTCTCCCCCGTCACCACGAAAAGACTCGGCCTCTCGCTCCAAAGGAGTACGAGGCGGAGATGGCCGATCACCAAGACCGTCCATCTCAGAAAAATGCACTCTATCAAGTCGAGCGCTCTCACCAGAACGAGCCCAACCTCGCATAAAGTGCTCGACTCGACTCTAAAATAACACACAACAGATGGTGTACTAAGAGGAGGAGACTACTCGTAGAATATAGATGAGGAGATGACTCAGATGAGGAGGGAAGCATCCCTAGAGCTAGCATGGGTAGTGGTGAAGGTAGAAGCCTAATCTAGCAAGCACGGCTCAAACAACTTAAGGCTATAGGTGCTTAGGCTAGACGACGCCTAACTTCGAGGTCACTAGTCTCGACACGCCTCACCTCCCTACAACGAAGACCACAATGCCCAGCAAGTGATACCAGATCCGGAGATCCAGTACCTCCTACTATGGACAAGGTAGGCAACGTCGATCAGGCCATGACAGTCTCAACTAGATCACTCTCCTAGTGCGTCCAAATCCTTAGGGCCAATGTCTACTTGATTTTAGAATTAAGGCTTTATTAAGAGTGATTTTTGGGGCCAAGGAAAGGGTGATGAAATCCCCTACCTTATCTTTTATGGGACAACCCCTCCTTAGTAGCGTTTTGATCTTAAATCTAGCAATCAGCACTCCAATCAAACGCTCATCTAACTCTTGTCCCGATGCACCTTACTAACTAATGTATGATCGAAACATACATGAATGAGAGAATTGGGTGCACGTACCTTACGCCAGCAATCAACAACAAAAATGTAAAGCAAAGAAAAGACAAATGCGTGCAAGGTCTATAAATGATGCATGACCTAGATGGCAATCAATATATTCGTTTGCTTTGAGTTTTAAGGTCCAAGTTGATTAAAGGGACTTGATTGTTAATCTGGAAGCAAACTACAAGTCAAAACATGAAAAATTGAACTCCCAGACAACCAAGTGAAAGTAGAAAAGACCAGAAAAATGGGAGAGAAATTGGAGCTCACCAGGCCGCCAATTGGCGGTCCAGAGCCGCTAATTGGCGGTCTGTTTGCTTCTGATATTCTCCCGTCTTCTCCTGGAGACGTCCCTTCATCCTTGAAGCCTCCTGAAATAGACAAAACTAAAAACAAAAAATTAAAACCACTAAAATCGTCCAAACTAAAGTATGGACAGAACACCTCCCCGGCAACGGTGACAAAATTTTGATTGATACGTTTTAATTAACCGCAAGTGCACGGTCGCGTTGAAGCGCTGGAAAATACGGGTCAATCCATAGGGAGGTGTGTCGACTTTAGTTTGTTCGAAGGCGAGTGGGAAAGAAAAGAGAGAAAGGAGTTATTAAACTAAACTATACTGAACTAAACTAGTAAACTAGAAATGAGGAAATGAAAGCACGAAATGAACTAAACTAAGTAACTAATAACAGAAGATAGAATTCAGGAATGGAAAACCCCTAAGGGGTGGAGTGTGTGTGTGCACATGAAATAAGTGTGGTGAATGCATACAATAAGCTCATGTGTAGTTAGTGTTTGTTAATGCATAAGAAGTACCATATGACAAGACCTATCATTTAAAGCACTAACCTAGGTGATTAATATGAGCATGCCAAGTTTGTTATTAAGAACATAAACAAGCATGGAATGTACCTAAACATTATGGCAGAAACCATCAATTAAAAGTTCTTATTAATTCAAACAAGCATACTAATATCTCTCACAAACAACAATGTCTAGTATTCATACCATCTACATAACATGTATACACATCTACTCCACCCCCAAAGGGAATGGAACTACTCACACATATTTAAACTAACGTTTATACTAAGGAAAGAAAACATGCTTAAACTAATTATAAGAAGGCTAAAACAACAAGTTTAACTAAAAGGACATAAAACTAAAGAAGCATGCAAGACATAAGAGATGAAATTAAACTAAGAAGGAAACAACATAACTAAAGGAAAACATCTATTATTACTCACTCAATTACAAGTAGCCTCTCTCCACCAGGGTTTTTTCTTCAAGGCTTTAACTCCTAGTAGAGAGGATGGCCACCAAGAGAGAGATGGGGTACAAGAGAGGAGGGAGAGTTCTATTTATAGCCATAGAAAAAGGTAATCCTGGACAATCCCCTGGTATGGGACTAAAAATATACCAGAAATAGACTAAACACACTCTAATGCACGACCCAAAGAAATATTACCGGATCCATAGCAACCCGGACCTCCAATCAGCGGTCCCAGAGCGCCTTTTGGTGGTCTTCACGGTTTAGATCCGTCTGGGTTTTCTTCTGGGATTATCTGGATGGATTTGTTGGTCTTTGATGCATTTACTTCGCTTGCTGGAGCTCCGACCCGAATAGAATTACCAAAATACTCCCCATGATGGGTGGCGTATTCTTGTTTACTCATTGATCCTTCGATCTTACATTCAGGTCCTTTGATCTTGCATCTTAGTCCTCGAGTCTCTTAACTCAGTCTTTTTCCCTGCTATTAGGTCCATTTATAGTCTCTCCTTGTCAAACCTACTTATTCCTGAAAACTAAACATTAAACTCGTTACATAGCATTGTTTGGGTGAAAGATAATGGATATAAGACACAAAGATATGCATGAAATGATATCAATCAACCGCGATGAAGCAGTGACAAGTACGGGTCGATCCGTAGGGAGGTGAGTAGCCTTTGGTTTGTCAAAAATCAAGTGGAAAATAAAGGGAGAAAAGATGTGATTATGCTAAAGCTAACTACACTAAACTAGTAAGTAAGAAATACGAAAGAAAGCAACGAAAGATTGATAATCAAGAAAAGAAACCCCTAAGGGGTGGAGTGTATGCACATATGAAGTGAAATAAGTGATGAATGATGCATGTAAGCATATATGTGTGTGTGTCGTGTGTGTGTGTCTTCATGCATAGGAAGTGTCTAAAGATATGACAAAACCTATCAATCCATTCACACAACGTATCGACAATTACTACTTGATTAACATAAGATTAGGCTCAGCATGAGAAGTGTCCAAAGATATGGCAAAACTCATCAAAAACCATACACTCATGTGAAGAACAAATGTAAGCATGGGAGGTGTCTAAATGTTATGACAAAACCCATCAAAACAAAGTTTCTTCAATCAATCAAGCAAGGAAACACAAATACAAACACATAACTAACATGTAGCATATTCAACAAGAAATTTCAGTCAATAAACATGAGAAAACTAAGTATGGGAAGTGTCTAAATCTTATGGTAAAACCCATCAAAAATCCCCAACATGTAGATGATTAAAATACCCCCAATGAACATACAAAACATGCAAGTCTATACAATCAAAAATTCATCAAACATCCAAACTTCACAATATATATGAACACCATCTCCACCCCCCCCCCAAACGGGATGGATCTACTCACTACACATTATTCTAGCAATTAAACTAAAGAAGAAAGGAGACATTCTAACTAATTTAGCCTAAGATCAAAGAAATAAGACTAAGCTAAGCATGCATAAAAAGAAACAACATGAGAACAAAACAATGAAAAATTATTTTATTAAATGACTTACATTACTAGTAGCATTCTTCTCCACCTTGAGTTTTTGCTCCAAGGCTTACTCCAAGTAGAGAGAATGTCACAGAGCAATGTGTGAATACAAAAGGAGGAGGAGTTCTATTTATAGCCATAGAAAAAGGTAATCAGGGAAAATCCCCCGATGTGGGACTAATAAAATCTTCCTAGAATACACATAACCCATGTTTTGGAGAAACCGGGTCGGATTCGGAGACAAATGGACCGCCAATTGGCGGTCATTTTTCCCCGGATCCGACTAATTTTCGGATATATTCTTTATTGTTTCAATTCTTCACATGGGTGCACTCGGATCGGTTATAGGAGTATCGGCCCGAGTCTAATTCCCAAAATACTCCTTGCATCTTAGTCCCTAAGTCTGTCAAATCAGTCATTTTTCTTTCTTTTAGGTCCTTTTATGCTTTTTCTCCTCAAACCTATTTTTTTTTGAAATTCAAACATAAAACTCATTACGTAGCATTGTTTAGGTGAAAGATAATGGATATAAGACACAAATGTATGCATGAAATGATGTCAATCAGGCTGCACAGATGGTGGTGGTGGTGGCAAGGAAATGTGATTGTCAACCTATTTTCCATTCCTTAAGGTTACAATGGCATTGACATGGTGAACAGGTTCCTCCACATGGTTCACTTGGCACCCCTGAGGTACCACATTCTCATTTTGCATGTGTTGTTGGTGGTACATGCGGGGGTTAGCCTCAGGCTGGCTAGGTAGAGTCCCTCTCTCTCTTTCATGTACAGACTGGGTCAATTGGCCCATCTGAAGCTCTAGAGATTTGATGGTCTGCTAATTTGAAGTGAGAACTTGACTTGTGGTCGACATAAAAAATTTCATTGAGTTTTCAAGTTCACGAGTCAAGGTCTCAAGCGAATTGAATCGGGTGTCCATATTGTTGGAATTTGGGAAACCCGATTGATTGGTGATTTGAGCTTTGGGTGGCTGATAAGATCGTGCATGCATGGGAGGTTGGTGTGGTTGGTTAGGTGGTCGAGAGGAGTTTGAAGGATCACCCGGGGCATTATTTTGGTTCCATGAAAAATTAGGGTGGTTCCTCCATATGGGATTATAAGATGATGTGTATGGGTCATTCCTAGCTCTATCATAGATGGCGTTGACATGTTCCATCTCAGGAGGAATGGACGCACACTCGCTTCCTACATGACCTATCCTACCACATGAATGACAGGGAATTGGACCAGATGTGGACACGTGAGGTGCACCTTGTTGGTCTTGGAGATCAATCGAATCCATTTGGCGCATTAAGGCCGCCATGCGCGCCTCGGAGGCCGTAGTGGTATCAACGGCAAATGCGGCTCCCGATCTAGTCGAGTTTGCGATCCTCGCTCTGATGCTAGATGATGCTGGTGGTTCCCTCACACTCTCCCACTGCATGGTTTTCTCAGCGAGGTCTTCTAGGAAAGGTCATGCCTCCCTTTCATCCTTTCCTAAGAACTCTCCTTGACATATGGACTCAAGGAGTGTTCGGGACGGGTTGTGAATACCCTCGTAAATAATCTGACACAGGCGCCACAACTCGATGCCATGGTGAGGGCATGAGGATAGTAGCTCCTTCAACCTCTCTAAGTAAGCATGGAATGATTCGGTCTCATGCTGATAAAACGAATTGATTTCGTTCCTAAGTTTTTGAGTCCGATGATTTGGAAAGTACTTCCTGAGGAATGCAAACTGAAGCTCATCCCAAGTCCTAAAGGAATTCTCCTGGTTTCTGTACAACCACTTATTGGCATCATCCTTTAGTGCAAAGGGGACAAGCCTAAGATGGATGGAGTCTGTGCTAAGTTGTTGCAGCTTGAACATAGCACAGAAAGTATGAGAAGTGTCTAAATCTTGTGGTAAAACCCATCAAAATCCCCCAACATGTAGATGACTAAAATACCCCCAATGAACATACAAAACATGCAAGTCTACACAATCAAAAATTCATCAAACATCCAAACTTCACAATATATATGAACATCATTTCCACCCCCCAAAGGGGATGGATCTATTCACTACACATTATTCTTGCAATTAAACTAAAGAAGAAAGGAGACATTCTAACTAATTTAGCCTAAGATCAAAGAAATAATACTAAGCTAATCATGCATAAAAAAGAAACAACAAGAGAACAAAACAATGAAAAATTATTTTATTAAATGACTCACATTACTAGTAGCATTCTTCTCCACCTTGAGTTTTTGCTCCAAGGCTTTCACTTCAAGTAGGGAGAATGGTCACTAAGCATGGAGTGAATACAATAGAAGGTGAAGAGTTCTATTTATAGCCATAGAAAAATGTAATCCGGGACAATCCCCCAGTATGGGACTAAAAATATACCACCCAAAGAAATACACGACCCAAAGAAATCTTAGCAGATCCGGAGCAACCCGAACCGCCAATCAGTGGTCCCACACTGCTAATTGGCGGTCTACAGGGTTTGGATCGTGCTGAGGTTTCTTCTGGGCTTTTCAAGATGTCTTTGTTTGTCTATGATGCATCTAGTTTGCTTGCTGGAGCTCCGACCCGAATAGAATTGCCAAAATACTCCCCATGATGGTGTGGAGTATTCTTGTTTGCTCATTGGTCCTTCAATCTTACATTCAGGTCCTTCGATCTTGCATCTTAGTCCTTGAGTCTCTCAGCTCAGTCATTTTTCCTGCTTTTAGGTCACTTTATGCCTCTTCTCCTCAAGCCTATTTATTTCTGAAATTCAAACATAAAACTCGTTACATAGCATTGTTTAGGTGAAAACGGATATAAGACACAAATGTATGCATGAAATAATGTCAATCAAGTACTATAGCCACATGTGGGGAGCATTGCGTATTGTTCCGTAAGACCGTATGTGCCTATGGTAGGTCTTCGAGGGAGACCCGATGATGTTTGTCGAACTGATATCCTGTTTTACCCTTCGGGGGAACTGTTTTCTTTACTGTTGATACCATGACATGCTACTAGTATGATGGGTTCATTTGAACTACTGCATTCATATATGTGAGCTTGGCATACGGGGTTCCCTTATGGAAACTCAGACATTGTTGTTGCATGTTTATTTTGGGACCGCAGTAGGTTCAGTTGGGTGGTGACCGTGGGCATTTTGAGACCGTGATCCTCTGCTTCAGACCGTTGAAGTCGTCATGATTACGTGTAGTGTATTTTGTTATACCTAATGTAATCATGTAGTTTTTGACAAACTCTGATGTAATATGTTGCACCGTTTGGATGTTTTATTGGAGTAACAGTCCTGCTTTTTGTTGATCTGTCTCTTGTGTCTTTTAATTATAAATTTTAAATTTCCCGCTGTTTCGGGATGTTACAAATACGTTGTATATTTGTTTGTGAGTTATAATAAGCTTTTGGTGTTATGTTCTACTTTCTAAGGATCCTCATTTAATGAAGGCAAAGTAAATTACACGATAGAATAATGAAATTCCCACTACTAAAGTCGAATCTTTACGTAATTATCCTCCCAACTACAAAGTGTGTGATATTAAGACCGACAGATCAATTATTACCCATTAATAAATATTTAATTTTTAATAGCATTTTATATAAATCGATTTGCTAAGATATGTGAATATTTTACATGAAGTGACAAAAACTAGAAGAAAGTAGTCACTCTGCATTCGCAAATGAATAAATAATTATACAAATTCACTAACATGTAAAATTATGCAATACATCCATTTTGAGATTTTAAGGCTTGCACGAACCCCCTGGTCCTCCGAAGAAAAAGTTACTTTCCCCCCAATTTGGGTTATTCTCAACATGATCTCCTATATTATAGCAGTCATTTCAATTTGATTGTGGATATGTCTTGAAAGAATCATAACCGCAAGTGCACGATCGCGTTGAAGCGGTGGCAAATACGGGTCGATCCACAGGGAGGTGCGTCGACTTTAGTTCGTTCGAAGGCGAGTGGGAAAGAAAGGAGAGAAAGGAGTTATGATATAAACTACACTACAATGCGAAAGGAAATGGAAAATAAGCAATAAAACTAAACCCCATAGGGGATAGAGAAACATTGTGAATACAAAAATATGTGTATGTATGTGTGTTCAGTTATGCTCATCACAACATGTAGTGCATGAAAATCGTAAAACTAAATCCAACTTTGCCTCCACATGAAATAAGATAACACAATATCATTAAAACATACAAGACAATAATTGGAATGAAGCTAAATGAACTCAATTATAAAGACCAAACCCCCACTATGCCTCCACATGAAATAAGATTTACCCAATCATTAAAACATACAAGACATTAATAAAGGTAAAGGCAACAAGAGCACATACACTACAAGCCATGTTTCCTTATCAATACCATCCATATCCTCGCCTCATCATTCCCCATAAAATAGGTCTACTAATCTAAGAATATGCTAAGCTCCATTCAAGACCATTAGCATATCAAAGACAAGAGTGAAATCTATTAGATGGTTATGGAAATCATGTAAGGCTCAAAGGATTAAGATAACACACACACCCGATACATCTCATAATCACATCACATTTTCCTCCACCCCCCAGATGGGGATGGAACTACTCACTACTCATTACACTATAACCTACATTAACAAAATGAAACATTCTACTGAAAGGAAATTAAACTAAGAAGCAAGAAATATTAAAGAAGCTAAATGAAAGGAAATTAAAACTAAAAAAGCATGCAAGACATATGAAAGGAAATTAAACTAAGAAAGAAGCAACATAACTAAATGAAAACTTTATTAATTTCAAACTCACAATACAAGTAGAATCTTCCTACTTGAGTTTTTGCTCCAAGGCTCACTACAAGTAGAGAGAATGGCCACCAAGCATGTGTGTCTTACAAAGGATGAGGAGTAGTTCTATTTATGGTCAAAGAAAAAGGCAATCGGGGACAATCCTATAATATGAGACTAATATACTACTAAAAATAGACATAAAACACCCTAATACATGACCCAACTAAACCGTAGAAGTTCCGGACTAATCCAGACCGCCAATCAGCGGTCTTGGGCCGCCAATTGGTGGTCTATATGCTTCAGATCGGGTTCTGGTTCGAAGTGTTGTTGCCTGGCTCGATCTCTTCATGTTTAATGCATCCTAATCAGTCGTGTGGCTTGCAACCCGAATCCAATTGCCAAAATACTCCTCATGATGGTGTGGAGTTTCTTCATTTTCTCATTAGTCCTTTGGTTTTACATTCGGGTCCCTCTCTCTTGCATCTCAGTCCATAAGTCTTGCAACTTAGTCCTTTTTCTTGCTTTTAAGTCCTTTAATAGTTTCTCATTCTCAAACCTAATTATTCCTGAAACTTAAACATAAAACTCGTTACGTAGCATTGCTTATGCTACGAATACATGATATACGACACAAATATATGCGTGATATCATGTCAATCAATATACCAAGACATCATCCACAAAGATGATCATAAAACTACGAAGGTACGACTTCAACATTCTGTTTATCAGGTCCATGAATGCTGCAGGTGCATTCGTCAGTCCAAACGGCATCACCAAGAACTCACAGTGATTAGACCACGTCTTGAAAGCTATCTTCTGGCCGTCTGCCTCCCTATTCCTCAACTAATTACCTGAGCGCATATCGATCTTCGAGAAAATGCTCGGCATCTGCAGCTGATCAAACAAGTCCTTGATCCTGGGTAAAGGATACTGGTTCCAGCCGATAACCTTATACAAGACCAGTCGACCACAATAAGCACCATTCTACTGATTGCCCCCAATTACCTTGCCTAACCAGGTACCATTGTTTCCTCTCGTCACCGACAAGGTCTCCTACCACCAGCGCCGAGCAAGACTCCAGACCCTCAAGTGTGGATTAACCCTCTAATGCAAAACCTTGACAGACGTCTATGGTTGACGTAAACTCGCCGGAGCTCCGTCTATGTGTTCAAGCCTTCTAGGTAGTTTGGTTAGCTATTAGGGCATCTGTTTCATTTTTATTGATTTTCAAATTGGTATTTGCCTAATTGATTATATGCCAAAGCCTTCAGTATGTTGGACAATTACCCACAATCCATTTTTGCTGAAGCAAAATCTGTCCGTAAAAGTTTTAGCCACTGAGTCTTTGGTGACGACGGACTTTTTCCAATAGATTTTTTGTAAACAGGAGCATAGCCGCCCGATTTTCCATCAGAAAATGCTCTTTTTGTAGTAGTATCTTCGGTTAATCCCTTTAAAATATAATAGTTGATATCAATTTGCGGTTTCACATGGCTTGTATGCATGGAATTGTTCTCATCTTTTTTTGTAATTTTGTTTAATAAGGTTTGTTTAATAGCTCCCTAATTAGAACGAGAAACCCTGTTAGTTATAGATCAAATTATATTAGTTGTACTTTCTTAATTTCCTAATTTGACCAATTCTATTTAGCTTAAGTATTAGATTGAACTTCGAAATATTTGTTCTTATTTATGTGTGTGCTTTTGTAAGAACTATAGTTGTATACCAAAATGATTTTTTCACGAACAATTGGTGCAAACAATTTGTTACAACCCTCAACCCATGTTATCAGAATTTTCGGACATGGTTGTACATACCTTTAAACAAGTAATATTGTCAAATCCTAAACCCATCTTAGGGTCTTAATGGTGATTAGGGAGGATTTGTAGGATTTCTAGTTTAATTGCACATATATATTTTTGGAATTTTATGCACAATAAGGATCAATTACAATTTTTCTATGATTTGTTTCATGCATGCATCGGTTTGTTTCAATAACTAGTTTCAAAAACTTATTAAAACAAACACAAGGGACTTCGAAATTCATACCTAGAATTTCTCTAAAACTTCTTGATGATCCAGAGATGTTGAGGAAGACGATCGTCGCTTCCCGTTGCGCCGGATGCCTCCGAGTGTTCACCAAAACCCTAAACAAGGTTGGAGAGAAAGGAGCTAGCCAATCAATCTCCAAACTAGCTTAGAATCTAGCTACAAACCCCTTCCTTAATCTCTGACATTTCTCCTTCCAAAGACTTAGAAATTTAAAATAATTTTTGTGGCTTTTGTGGTGAATTAGGAGAGAAAAGAATTAGCAAAAACATGTGTCCCAATTAATGAGAATAAGGACCTATTTATAGGCTCCAGTCGTACTCTCAATCATGGCTATTCTTAAGTCATGTTCTCTTGACATTTTCTCTCACAAACTAATTCCAAAATGCATTATATGCACCCACAAAACGTTTGACCATGTTTGGAGCTAATCCAACCATTGATCAAATTAATATCTTAATAATCAAAGGCAGAAAATCGATCGGGGTTCGATTTACCGAGACATACTCGGTCAACCGAATATGGCACGTTTGGTTAACCGTGTATTAGACGGAAGACCGATTCTTAAGGAGAAAAATTCTCCTTAACCGTTCAGACGAACCCTACGTCTTTGACCGAGTACCATTCGGTTAACCTAAAATATCGGAACTGGACATTGTTCGGTCGACCGTTTCTGGTTCGGTACACCGATCCAGAGTTCCAGGCACTTTGGTCAAGTTCGGTCAATCAACTTGACTATCCGTTCCACGTTCGGTTGACCGATCCACAGATCCTTCGGTCGACCGAACCATAACGGATTGCCGAACTTCTACCCGATTTTGCCTCTTCAAATTTTGGATTTATTTCCAACAAAATTTGAACTTTAGGGGGTTTTAGCAAATTCACAACTTATGCAATATATTATCCTTTGCAACAATAAATTATTGTACCCCATAATACATGCATCTCATATGAATTTATCATGATTCTAATTATGTTATATATCACAACACAATTGATTTTACTTGTTCACCACATGTGTCATATTTTCTATAAGAAACCCGACACATCTTATGAACCAAAAATCAAGCTTATTGTTTCCTGGTTTTTATGGTGTGACCTATGGGAGGATCTAGACTAAGTTGGCAGTGATATTAAGAGCTTAATATCACAAGCTATAAGCGGTATCTAGCCACACATTACATTCTCAATGTATAAAACAATAATAACTAGGGTAAACCCCATTACTTATCAATCATCAAGCCAATCTACATGGTTCCTCAATCCCATGGACTTGAAATGCATTTCACCCTTGGCTTGGGATTAGGATTTTGTGAATGGATCAGCTGTGTTGCTGTTGGTGTCCACCCATAAAAGATTTATTTTGCCTTCGTCGATGAGGTCATGTATCACGAAGTACTTACGATCCATGTACTTCACTTTGTGGTGTGATCTAGGATCCTTGATTTGCGAGATAGATGCACTGTTATCGCAAAATAGCTCAATGGGTCCCTCGCTCAAGGGAACTACTCCAAGCTCTTCAAGGAACTTCTTAATCCACACTCCTTCCTTGCTCGCTTCAGTGACAGCCATTACTTTGGAAGCAGTGGTTGAGTCGGCCGTAGTGCTTTGCTTCCAACTACGCCAACTCACAGCTCCACCATTCAGAAGAAAGTCATATCCTGATTGCGACCTTCTATCGTCTGGATCACTCATGAAACTCGCATCCGAGTAACCCTCGGCTATCAATTCTCTTTGTCCTCCATAAACAAGAATCTTATCCTTACTCCGGTTAAGGTACTTCAGGATATTCTTGACCGCAGTCCAATGCTTAGGACCTGCGTTGGATTGGTGACGACATGTCACGCTTAGAGCATACGAGACATCGGGTTTTGTGCAAGTCATCGCGTACATGATCGACCCAATTGCCGAAGCATAAGGGTCATCCTTCATGTACTCTAAGTCCTTACGTGATGGCGCACGTTGAGACTTCTTGAGTTGCACACCCATACTCATTGGCACACTGCCCTTTTTGGAGTTGTTCATCTTGAACCTTTCCAAGACCTTGTCAATGTATGCACGTTGACTGAGGCCAATGAGTCTACGGGATCTATCTCGATATATCTTGATTCCCAAGATGTATTGAGCCTCACCGAAATATTTCATTGAAAATGCAAAGGAATATGATTACCCATGAGCAATATGTCATCGACATATAAGATTAGGAATACTACATGGCTTCCACTAACCTTCTTATATATACAAGGTTCTTCCTTGCTTTGAATGAAGTGAAGCTTCTTCACCTCCTCGTCAAAGCGTTTGTTCCAACTCCTTGATGTTTGCTTCAATCCATAAATGGATCTTTGAAGCTTGCATACCTTCTTGCTATTCTTTGGATCTTCAAAACCTTGAGGCTTACCATGTACACATCCTCTTCCAAGTTCCCATTAAAGAACACCATTTTGACGTCCATTTGCCATATTTCATAATCATGAAATGCATCAATAGTGAGCATAATCCGAATAGACTTGAACATGGCAACTGGTGAAAAAGTTTCATCATAGTCAATTCCTTGAACTTGAGTGAAACTCTTCGCTACAAGCCTTGCATTGTAGGTTGTAAAGTTCCCATCCATGTCCATCTTCCTCTTGAAAACCCATTTATTTTGAATGGCATTTTTCCCTTGAGGAAGGTCAATCAAGCTCCATACTTGGTTATCATACATGGATTCTATTTCGGATTCCATGGCCTTAAGCAATAGTTTGGAGTCTTCCCTTTCCATTGCTTCCTTGAAGGTCAAGGGACCATTGGTATCTCGTACCATGATTTTATGAAGTCCCAGATATAAGTCGGGTTTCTTCCTTTCCCTCGTTGACCTTCTTAGTTCTTTCGGTTCTTCTCGTGTCTCTCGAACTTCTTCCACAATTTCTTGAGGAGTCGGTTCACGTTCAATTCTTGAACGTACACTAGGTAGGGACGATTGAGATTCTCTCACAATTTCTTGCGAGGGTCTCTCACTCACGCTCCCACTAACCAAAGGAACATCGGTTGGGCCTTCATGATCTTGAATGTCATCATTTAAGTCATGATCTTGTAGAGTATCTTGAGTTTCCTCAAGCACAACCCTACTCCCACTACTTTTTACTCTTTCTAGAAATTCTTTTTCCAGAAATGTGGCATCCCTCTCTACAATCACTCGATTGGAGGTGATATGCCAAAAGTAGTATCCTCTTGTCTCACGAGGATAACCAATAAAGAAACACTTATCCTCTTTTGGTTGAAGTTTGGTCGACATCAATTTCTTGACATAAGCCTCACAACCCCAAATCTTGAGAAAATTGAGCTTGGGTGTTTTACCACTCCATAGCTCATAAGGAGTTTTCTCCACGGATTTAGATGGCACATTATTTAGTGTTTAAGCCGTAATTTGTAGTGCATAACTCCAAAGGTAAATAGGTAGTTCTGCATGACTCATCATTGACCGAACCATGTCGAGCAATGTCCTATTCCTCCTTTCGGATACCCCATTCCACTGAGGTGTACCGGGAGGGGTGAGTTGAGGTACAATACCAAACTCCTTTAGGTATGAGTCAAATTCGGCACTTAACTACTCACCTCCACGATCCGTTCGTAGAGACTTGATTTTCTTGTCGAGTTGGTTCTCTACTTCATTCTTGAATTCTTTGAACTTGTCAAAGGACTCACTTTTGTTTCTCATTAGATAAACATAGCCATAACGACTATAATCATCCGTGAACGTAATGAAGTATCTGAAACCATCTCGTGCACTTGTACTCATTGGACCACATACATCGGAATGTATCAAATCCAACAAGCCACTCGTCCTTGGACCTTTCTTCTTGAAAGGCTTTTTGGTCATTTTTCCCATTAAACATGGTTGGCACGTCTCCAATGATTTAAAATCAAGTAGACCAAGAAGGTTAGCTTCTTGCAATTTCTTGATGCGCTTTTCATTTATGTGACCAAGACGATAGTGCCACAAGAGAGTGTCATTCTCGTGAGTGGTCTTAAGCCTTTTGTTATTGATATTAAAGATTTTTTTATTATTCAATTCAAGCAAATAGAGACAATTCCTTATGAAGGCATTTGCATAGAAAACACCATTCTTCGATATAGACAAGCAAGAGTTTGAAATATTTATATTAAAATTATCCATATATAAACATGATACAGAAATAATGTTCTTGCTAATCTAAGGCACATAATAAACATTCTTTAGACATAAATTTAAACCACTACACAATTGAAGCACCACAGAATCTTGTGCAACCGCAAAAACGTTCGCACCATTTCCGACCTTCAATTCTACCTCGTTCCTTACGAGTTCCTTCCTATCCACGAGTAGCTGCACATTAGAAACTATGTGAGCACAAGATCCGGTATCAATTACCCAATCCTGGACAGAGGTGGCTAAATTTATTTCAATAACAAATATACCTTTGTCCTTTTTGGGGCGCCGACGTTCAATCACTCTGTTGTCAAGGTCTTCCTTGTACTTGGGGCAATTTGGCCGGATGTGTCCTTTTTCACCGCAGTGAAAGCACTCCGTATTGGGAGTTGGAGATTTCCCCCTCGAGGCACTCTTTTGAGCACCTCCTACTCTCTTGCTCTTGATTGAACCACTTTTGGTAGATTTGCCATTTCCTTTACCAATCTTTTGGCTCCATCCATGGACGGAAAGGACATGCTTGTCCCTACCCATGCCCATGTCAACTTCAGCAGTTTTGAGAGCGTTGTGCAGCTCCTCAAGACTCACCCCTTTTTCACGCACGTGATTGTGCATCACAAAGTCCTTAAAGGACGAGGCTAGAGAGCCAAGAATCATATCTTCAGTAATGTCCTCAGGCATTGGTGAAGAGAGCTTTGCCAAATTCTCAAGGTACCCTTGCATCGTGAGAAAATGCATGGATACCGATGTTCCCTCCGCCATATGGCACCTTGTGAGTGCGATGGTGGTCTTATAGCGCTCCTTTCGGGCACTATCCATGAACATCTTAGACAAAGCCTCCATGGTCTTCTTGGGTTTTGAATCCAAGTATTTCGCTTGAAGCGAGTCACCCATGGATGTTAGCATGAGACCGTGAACTTGGTTCTATTGGTCTTTCCACTTGGCTTTAACCTCTTTCTCTTCATCGGTTAATCTCTCATTCCATTTTGGGATTGGACCTTCCAAAATGTGAGACAGTTTCTCAAACTTTAACACGATGTTGAGTTTGAGTTGCCAACTAATGAAGTTTGAGCCATCATTTGCTAAATGGTGTTTTTCTATCATGGATCGTACGATAGGTTGGATGTTCGACATTTTTCTACAAAATAAATCATACAGGATTTTAATGCCAATTTTATGTTTTAAAACACATACATATATATCGAATATAAATGTAAATACTGCAAATAAAATTTTGCCCATAATTGTAGCAATCCAAGATCCTATCAATTGCAATATAGACCAGCTAAGGGCTATCGAATACATCACAATATCAAGGTAAGAAAAACTCTTTCTAATCACAACCTTTTTGAATTTTAGCAATATTAGCATCTTAAAACTCTTGTGATTCTTGTCGTTTTAATAATGAGGGAATGTGACATATCCTCGTAAGAAAAACTTTTTCCCAAAACCGAGCCATGGCTCTAGGTGATGTTAAGAAAACTTATTTTCATTTGATACGAGATACGTTTATCTATTGTATTCACAACTAAACATACTTGGGGTTCACTAGGGTGAAACACACCTCATACATCTAATCGTGGCACAACAAAAGACAACCTATATATCTCCCACTATTCCCAAAGATGGAGGGAGCTATCTCCCGCTAAGGGCGAGCAGAGTATCCCCCGATCGATGGCTGCTAGTGGATGAAATAAGAAGGAAAATTACTCTTAATTTTGTTGGACAATTTCATATATTAACATGTGATTCGAAATTTTAGGTTATCATCCATATTATCATTCATACACATCCTAACATTCAACACATTCATCACATGCATAACAAGATTATAAAACAGAAATTAAACCATTCACACAATCCACATCGTGTGAGTTTATATGTTCCCTTCGATCCTTGATCCTCGATCCCTGATCTTCGATCCTCGATCGATGTGCTACAGCGGTGACTTCTTCTTGCACCGGAGATGTAGATTTACAGAAAATAAACATGCTCCTCACATTCGATAAAAACCGACTAGTGCAAGTCCTACGTAAAACCTCTCAAATGCAATGCAATGCAATTATCTAAAGATAGAAATAGAGAATTTGGCTTTTACATATAAATAAGCCCCTGTATAATAATAATTACATACATTCATAGTTGCTGATTTGGAACATATAAACTCACAATTCCTGCAAAGACAACTCGAGCATCCATGCACGCAATATTGATATAAACTATACAACATAGTTTATCAATCATCTAGAATCCCAAACAATTCTTTGAAAAACATTCTGAAATCCATTAAAAATGTTTTTCATCCATTCATAAGTTCAAAAACATTTTTGAACCGCTGTCCATCCATTTTCCTAAAAGGAAAGACGAACCGCAGTTTTTCGGTTTTGTTGATTCTCTTACAAAACAATCGTTTATACTTAAAACGAAATTATTACAAGTTAGACTTATGTCTAAACCATAATTCTAATAATTACATGGCATGTTTTAAACCACTTAAAACATTCAAAACGAATTATTACAAAGAATTATTCCAACAAAATATTCAAAGACCGAAAAACAGGAAAGTCGAATTGTTCGAACCCTAGATGGTAAACTAAATTTGTTTATAGTTTCAAATCATTAGAAAATTGAACCGAAAGCTCTGATACCACTGTAGGATTTCTAGTTTAATTGCACATATATATTTTCGTAATTTTATGCACAATAATGATCAATTACAATTTTTCTATGATTTGTTTCATGCATGCATCGGTTTGTTTCAATAACTAGTTTCAAAAACTTATTAAAACAAACACAAGGGATTCTGAAATTCATACCTAGAAGTTCTCTAAAACTTCTTGATGATCCAGAAATGTTGAGGAAGACGATCGTCGCTTCCCGTTGCGCCGGATGCCTCCGAGTGTTCACCAAAATCCTAAACAAGGTTGGAGAGAAAGGAGCTAGCCAATCAATCTCCAAACTAGCTTAGAATCTAGCTATAAACCCCTTCCTTAATCTCTGACATTTCTCCTTCCAAAGACTTAGAAATTTAAAATAATTTTGTGGCTTTTGTGGTGAATTAGGAGAGAAAAGAATTAGCAAAAACATGTGTCCCAATTAATGAGAATAAGGACCTATTTATAGGCTCCAGTCGTACTCTCAATCATGGATATTCTTAAGTCATGTTCTCTTGACATTTTCTCTCACAAACTAATTCCAAAATGCATTATATGCACTCACAAAACGTTTGACCATGTTTGGAGCTAATCCAACCATTGATCAAATTAATCTCTTAATTATCAAAGGCAGAAAATCGATCGGGGTTCGATTTACCGAGACATACTCGGTCAACCGAATATGTCACGTTTGGTTAACCGTGTATTAGACGGAAGACCGATTCTTAAGGAGAAAAATTCTCCTTAACCGTTCAGACGAACCCTACGTCTTTGACCGAGTACCATTCGGTTAACCGAAAATATCGGAACTGGACATTGTTCGGTCGACCGTTTCTGGTTCGGTACACCGATCCAGAGTTCCAGGCACTTTGGTCAAGTTCGGTCAATCAACTTGACTATCCGTTCCACGTTCGGTTGACCGATCCACAGATCCTTCGGTCGACCGAACCATAACGGATTACCGAACTTCTACCCGATTTTGCCTTTTCAAATTTTGGATTTATTTCCAACAAAATTTGAACTTTAGGGGGTTTTAGCAAATTCACAACTTATGCAATATATTATCCTATGCAACAATAAATTATTGTACCCCATAATACATGCATCTCATATGAATTTATCATGATTCTAATTATGTTATATATCACAACACAATTGATTTTACTTGTTCACCACATGTGTCATATTTTCTATAAGAAACCCAACACATCTTATGAACCAAAAATCAAGCTTCTTGTTTCCCGGTTTTTACGGTGTGACCTATGAGAGGATCTAGACTAAGTTGGCAGTGATATTAAGAGCTTAATATCACAAGCTATAAGCGGTATCTAGCCACACATTATAGCTCCCAATTAGTTAGATGTCTTAATTCCACTCCAACCAAAACCCGATCCATTTAGTGATGGAGTGCATCACTTGTGTCCGTCCCTTGCCACATGATATTAAGAATACACACAAAGTAGTGTTGTGTCATCTTTGTATTAGTATTCATTTCTTGATCTCTTTAAGCTAGTTACAAATATGTGACTTAACTCAAATCACATTGTGCACATTATAACTTCGCTTTATCAAGGAGCTCACTAATATCATCACTCAATTAAGAGGGGCAATGATAATCTTTTGACTAACTATCTTCTCCAACAACAGTCATACTTAACCAATCAATGCCTTTACACTACACTTATCGATAGCTCAAGATACTAATCTAATCAAGCATTTCTTAAGTGATCTGATATAAGTCTCATATCAAAAGACCAAGCACAGTAAAACATTAATGACACAGAAAACACTAATGACACAGAAAACACAATTCTACAATATTTTACTTATTAGGTCTATTCAGTATACAAAAGTAATATTTTCCTTTTTTGTGTACCCGTGTTGTCACTCACTTGTAGAGCTACAATGATCTATGACCAACACGACAATCTTAACTCGGTAATAGATGTCCCATGTTTATTACCATGATTGCGAATATCTTTTGTTTTATGTAAACCAATATCTTTTAGAGCTCTACGGTTAAGGACCAAGAGCCTCTTCCTTAACACTTCTAAAAGACGAATAACATAAACAAGGAACAAAACGATTTCTCATTCAATTCATAATAATTGACATTTAAAAGTAAAACTTTCAGAACACATTCCCTTCAGGATTATGGTGGGTGTTGACTTTGGTGGCTTGGAGAGAGAGGTGACAGTGTAGGGGATGGGTGGAGGGATGGGTTGGGAGTGTAGGGGAATGGTGAGGGTGTTGCTTGGGGTTTGGTTTGGGTTAAAAGCAAAAGCCATCCCACTCCTCCATTCTTCTTCCTCTCCAATTTCTTCTCCCTCACTCATCTCATCTCTCACTTTCTTTCCTCTTTCCAGCGATGTAGAGGAGTTGGGAAAGCTTCGACAGGTGGAACGTGAGGTTGACGCAAGGAGGAGGTCGCGCGAGGTTGTGGTCCGGAGGTTGGTGCGGGTGGTTCTCCGGCAAGCTTCGACAACCTCGGATTCATGGTATGCTGGTTCAGTAATGTGTTTTGATGCTCACCCGTGTTGGGTGAAGTAGTGGTCGGTCGTGGGAGGTCAGTACCTCACCGGCGGCGAGAAACGATGTAAATTCCTTGGCTGGCGCAAGGTTGCCGTCGACAAACGGTTGATTGGTTTATTCGGACGGTTGACCGGTTTAGTGTTTTTGCCCGACTTTTACCAACACCGGTCGAACGATGCCATGTGGCGGTCGACCGGTTGTGCTTGTGTTGGTGGGTCGGAGGATTACCTGGTATTTTTCAGTCGACCGTTGCTGATTTTTGGTCCGACCGGAACTTAAGTGAACTTATGTATATTGTTTGTTTTTCGACCGATTGTTATATCTCGTTCGACCAATAGATGACTTAGAACTTCTAGGTTGCCCTGGTAGTTTTCAATCGACCAGGGCCCCTGAGTTTTTCGTCTAATTAGACTTGTATGATTTTGACCAGACTCTAGATTTTGACCATGTAACGATCGACCCGTTTTAGACTCTTGTTCGACCGTTGCAGACTTTCAGTCGACCGGATTGTCTATTTCGGTCGACCGTTTGTGCGCAGAACTGAATTCCTGATTGTTGAACGTTTTATTTAAAACCGCAAGTGCACGGCCGCGATGAAGTGGTGGCAAGTACGAGTCGTCCTCAGGGAGGTGAGCAGCCTCTTGTTTATCAGAAATCAAGTGGCAAAAAGAGAGGGAAGAAAGTTGGTTACGCTACTCTACCCTAAACTACTCTAAGAAGTATGAAATGTGAAAGAAGCAAACAAACGATGAAATTAGAACTAAGCTAAGAACAAAACAAGAATGCTGGAATTTCAGGAATGGAAAAACCCCTAGGGGGTGGAGTGAGTGCACACATGCAAAGAGGTGGGTGTAGAATACATTCTTTAAGCACATGAAGGTGGTGTTTATCAAGCATAGGAAGTGTCTAAATGTTATGGCAAAACCTATCAATCTATTCACCAACTTAGTTGATTAACATTTACATATGCAATGTGTTTATTTCAGAACCTAAACAAGCATGAGAGGTGTCTAATCATTTTGGCAAAACTCATCAAGTTTTTTAATTCTATCCTAAACAAGCAAACATACATTCATGTTTAATCAACACATTGAAATTAAAGCATTCATCCCATTCTCTAATGCATGTATGTACATCTACTCCACCCCCCAAAGGGGATGGAACTACTCACTAAACATTACACTAATTATTAAACTATGGAAAGAAAGCATATTAAAACTAAGCTAGAATTAAAAGACGATTAAACTAAAACATGCACAAACAATAAAAGAAGCATAAAACAAACAATGAAAGAAACATAAAACTTTATTGATAAAATGACTCACATTAAAAGTAGCATCCTCCTACTTTAGTGTGTGCTTCAAGGCCTCACTTCTAGTAGGAAGAATAGCCACTTAAAATATGGAGTGATTACAATAGGAGGTGAAGAGTTCTATTTATAGCCATGGAAAAAGCTAATCCGGGACAATCCCCTGATGTGGGACTAAACAGATACCACAAATAGCCTAAATATCCTCTAATACATGTGCTGGAGAAATTTGAGCGCATTTGGGCCAAAAGTGACCGCCAATCAGCGGTCTTGGACCGCCAATTGGCGGTCAAAAAGTTCGGGATCCAGTTGAATTTTGTTCTGGGCTTTGCTTGGTGTATTTGGTGGTCTTGGATGCATCTACTTCGTTTATTGGAGCTCCGACCCGAATCGAATTGCTAAAATACTCCCCATGATGGTTTGGAGTATCCTGTTTTGCTCTTAGGTCCTTCTGTCTTGCGTTCATGTCCTTCTCGCTTGCATCTTGGTCCCTAGATCTCACAATCCAGTCCTTTTTCCCAGCTTTTGGGTTTTTTTATGCTTCATCTCTTCAAACCTAATTATTCCTGAAAACTAAACATAAAACTCGTAACATAGCATTGTTTAGGTGAAAGATAATAGATATAAGATACAAATAAGAGCATGAAATGATGTCAATCAAATACCCCCACACCTAACTTTTGCTAGTCCCGAGCAAAACAAAGAAAGAGAAAAGCATGCGAAAAACAAGAAATCCTAACTCACTTTCGTAGGAATCACGGTTGCACTTAGCACGTGCAACAAGCCGTTAAACCTCCTTGTCGCCAAGGAGGAGGAGTGTTGTCTCCTGAGGGTTTTCAGCGGATATACTCACAAAATCCGAACAAGATGCATTAATCAATCTAGCTACACGACTCGTTGGACTTATTTTGTCGATCATGGGATGCGGTAATACTACGGGTCGACTCTATATATGTAATCAGTCCACATACCTAGCCTAATGAGTTATTCGTGAGAGTTAACTAAGGAATTAAGTGAAAGACGTGGGCAACCTTAACTTCTAAATGTGATACAATGTGTAAAGTCCATTTTGGTTCTTATTTGACTCTTTTTTTTTCTTTTTCTTTTTCTTTTTCTTTGGAGCATTTTATTGGTTGGTGTTTGATTCTCCCAGGGTCAGGTTTCGTGCATCATTGCCTATGAGGACTTACACTATCACGTACACCTTCCCCCAAACCTCCACATAGGGCGATCCCTACCACCCGTGTAACGGGAGTTCGGTCGGTGCATCCCAAGTCAGATGACTCGAAAGCACCAGGCACAAGGTCCCCTCAGACCTACTTTCCCGAGTGATAGGAGCCGTGCGAGAAGAGAGAACACCACTTATTTATCTACATGGGAACCAAAACCCCTACACTTAAGTTTCACAAAAAGAGATTAACGGCCCTTGCCTACGACAAACTTCCTTATACTAACAGACACGAATTATTTGACTCACTAGGTTCAGGGTGGACTTCTTTAAATGTTTGAGTACTGAAACCCTACGATTACACGCCCCCCGAGGGAAAACCGAGGTGCATCCTAACGACTCGATAAGACCTAAAGCCAGTAAACCAAAAATCCTAATGCATCAAGTTCAAGACAATTTTGGGAGCTTTCTTTTTACTTTGCCTCTCAACGGTTTTGCACATGCTAAACACACGCAAAACCCACAAAAACATTTTCTTTCGCAAACACATGAAGATTTTGAAAGAAATGTGAAAATTTTAAAGCACTCGGCAAGAAAAAGGAGACAAGTCACCCAAGGATCATGGCAAGCAGATATATGAATGTTAAATGCGGCACACTAACATGACCCTAGCCGTACAAACAAACGAAAATAAAACCAAAGGAAAAAGACTCGACTATGTACACACGTAAAACACCCCCCCACACCTACTTCATGCATTGTCCTCAATGAATGTGAACAAGATACTACATGGATACATGCATGAAAAAGGTAAGATCTCACCATCATGAAGTACAAAGGGACGTTCAGGGTCATGTTGATGGACACAAACCCAAATTCCCTCAAAACCTGTGAGAAGCTGAAGAAGAGAGATAAATACGTGAAGAGATTGGGCCCAAGTACACAAGGGTTGGGGCCCACAACAATCGATGCTCACTGAAGGAGTCTTTATTACACACTTTTTTTTTCTTGTTGATTTATTATTATTATTATTTTAAAGATATATACATCAACCAAGATATTCTCATAATCATTTGGTCAAGGAACATCAAATGAGAACATCAAGTCAGGAGGACCAGAGACTTGCCGAGATGGGCAAACTCCACTGGTACTCTGAGGTGTCATGAGGGGTGAAAGGTCAAAGCTGAAAGGCTCGAACCCCTCATGATATTGGTCGGGTGTGGGCAACAAAGAATGAAGTTGTGTTGCCTCACTAGGGTTTAATTGCTCATCGAAGAAAACCCTCCAACCAATAGGCGGGTGCATCGGAATGAGTTCCTCAAGCTCATTCGATGGATGCAGCAGACCTGCATCACTAAGAATGGGGCTTCTCCCCAAGTCATCCAACAAGGACCTCCCACCATCATTTAGATCATCAAGCATAAGCTCGGTCATAGGTGGGTCCTTGTTGGAGTCAATATGAAGCTCAAATGGCTCAATGGCCATGGGACATGAGGTAGAGACACCTTCTGGTATAGGCATATGATGAGGTGTCTCACTCTCACTAGTACTCTCAACTGAATCATGCAACGAACACTCCCTTTGGACATTCATGTTCGAGGCCAGCTCACTCTGTTGCATTGCGAAGACAGGCAATGAGTTTTCGCTGGGCCCACGAACATTCTCAATGGGTTGCATTGGGGTTAGGGGTGTTCGTTGATTTTGTGGTGCTTTCTCCAATTGGCGGATGAGATTTAGATTTAAAGGTTCATCCATGGGTTCCTGTTGCTTACCAGAGTTGAACACATGAAACTCGGCACTCATGTTACCGAATGAGAGCTTCATGAGACCATTTCTACAATTAATCAAGGCATTGGAGGTTGCCAGAAATGGTCTACCCAAAATCAAAGGTATTTGAGAGTGGGTGTTCGCAACAGGATTGGTATCGAGGACAACAAAATCGACTGGAAATATAAAATCTCCAACTTTGATAAGCATGTCCTCGATAATCCCCATGGGAATACGAATGGATCTATCCGCCAGTTGGAGGGTGATCTTAGTTGGTTTCAATTCTCCCAAGTTCAACTGTTGATAAACAGAGAATGGGAGGAGGTTGACCGCTGATCCTAAATCAAGCAAAACATTGCTCAGTCTAGTGTCCCCTATCGTACACTGAATAGTAGGACACCCAGGGTCCTTGTATTTTGTGTAGGTAGGATTGGACAAAAGTGAGCTGATATTTGCAGCCAAGAATGCTTTCTTAGGAACATTGGTCTTCCTCTTGGTTGTGCAGAGATCCTTCAACACTTTGGCATATTGAGGTATTTGTTGGATGACATCCAACAAGGGGATGTTAACCTTTACTTGCTTAAACACCTCTACTATCTTGTCCATGTTGTCACTCTGCTTTTTGTTTAACCTACTTGGATAGGGAGCTTTTCGCAGGTAGGTTTTCTGCTGTGCCTGAGAAGAAAGCTTTGGTGTATTACCCTCACCCTCAGCTTCTTCTTCACCACCATTCCCACTGAGGGGCTGCATAGATGGTGGTGGGTGTGGCAAGGAAATGTGATTGTCAACCTGTTTTCCATTCCTTAAGGTCACAATGGAATTGACATGGTGAACAGGTTCCTCCACATGGTTCACTTGCCTCCCCCGAAGTACCACATTCTCATTTTGCATTTGTTGTTGTTGGTACATGCGGGGGTTAGCCTCAGGCTGGCTAGGAAAAGACCCTCTCTCTCTTTCATGTACAGATTGAGCCAATTGGCCCATCTGAAGCTCTAGAGATTTCATGGTCTGCTGATTTGAAGTGAGAACTTGACTTGTGGTAGACAAAAAAAAATTCATTGAGTTTTCAAGTCCACGAGTCAATGTCTCAAGCGAATTGAATCGGGTTTCCATATTATTGGAATTTGGGAAACCCGATGGATTGGTGGTTTGCGCTTGGGGTGGCTGATAGGAATGTGCATGCATGGGAGGTTGGTGTGATTGGGAAGGTGGTCTAGAGGAGTTTGAAGGACCACCCGGGGCATTATTTTGGTTCCATGAAAAATTGGGGTGGTTCCTCCATCCAGGGTTATAAGATGATGAGTATGGGTCATTCCTAGCTCTGTCATAGATGGCGTTGACACGCTCCATCTCAGGAGGAATGGACTCACACTCGCTCTCTACATGACCTATCCTACCACATGAATGACAGGGAACTGGACCAGATGTGGACATGTGAGGTGCACTTTGTTGGTTTTGGAGCTCAATCGAATCCATACGGCGCATTAAGGCCGCCATGCGTGCCTCGGTGGCCGTAGTGGTATCGATAGCAAATGCGGAACCCGATCTAGTTGAGTTTGCATTCGCGATCCTCGCTCCTATACCAGATGATGCAGGTGGTTCCCTCACACTCTCCCATTGCATGGTTTTCTCAGCGAGGTCTTCTAGGAAGGCCCATGCCTTCCTTTCATCCTTTCCCAAGAACTCTCCTTGACACATGGACTCAAGGAGCGTTCTGGACGGGATGTGAAGACCCTCATACACAATCTGACAAAGACGCCACAACTCAATGCCATGGTGAGGGCACGAGGATAGTAGCTCTTTGAACCTCTCAAGATATGCATGAAATGGTTCAGTCTCATGTTGATAGAACGAATTGATTTTGTTCCTCAATTTTTGAGTCCGATGATTAGGAAAGTACTTCTTGAGGAATGCAGATTGAAACTCATCCCAAGTCCTAAAGGAATTCGCCTGGTTGCTGTACAACCACTTCTTGGCGTCATCCTTTAGTGCAAAAGGAACGAGCCTAAGATGGATGGAGTCTGTGCTAAGTTGTTGCAGCTTGAACATAGCACAGACCTCCTCAAATTCCCTGAGAAAGATATAGGGGTCACCTTTCCCAGTGAAATGAGGGAGCATGGAAATGAATTGAGGCTTAACCTCAAAATGGTTCCCATTAGCCTCTGGTAATACGATGCATGAGGGTAGAGCTGTACGGCTCGGGTAGCATCGATCACGTAGAGGTATGGGAACGACAACTGGAAGCACTGGTCGAACAGGTTGGTCCAGCAACTGCTCCTCCTCACGGAAATTAGCAGCCATTGAACCCGGACCGCGTGCGACACGAGAGGAGGGAGGTGTCGAGAAATCGATGACCGAAGCCGGATTGACAACGCTCCTCGTCAAACGACCACTCTCGTCTCGTGTCCACGAAAGCATGCACAAAGGTGCACACACACACAAAACAATTTTTTTTTAACAAAGAATGTGCGTAGAGGAGAAGACGGGGGAACACAGGAGAGAAAGAATGACTCAGGAGAGAAGGGAAGAAGTCCTTATGCAACGGCGGATGGGTACAGGTAGAAGCACACAAGCAAACAAGGCTCAAGCAATCCTAAGGTCGCTATAGGTCCTTACAGCTAGACGACGCCTAACTGCGAGGTCACACGGCCTCAACACGCCTCACCTCCCTACAAGGAGGACCACAAAGCCCAGCAAGTGACCCAAGATCCGGGGATCTCGTCTCTCCTACTATCGACAAAGTGGGCAACGCCGATCAGGTCATGACGGTCGGGACCGGATCACTCTCCTAATGCGTCCGAATTCCTTAAGGCCAATGTCTAATTGATTTTAAAATTAGGCTCTTGATTAGTGTGGTTTTTGGGGCGAAGGAAAGGGTGATGAAATCCCCCACCTTATCTTTTACGGGACAGCCCCTCCTTAGTAGCGTTTTGGAGTCCTAAATCTAGCAATCAACTCTCCAAACAACGCTCAACTCACACTTGTTGCAATGCACTTCTTACTAACTAATGCATGTTCATACGAAATGCATGAATGAGAGTAGAAGGTGTGTACCTCACGCCAGCTCTCAGCAACAGAAAACAAAGCTAAGATAAAAGACAATCTAAATGCCTAAGTCACATACATGATGCATGACCTAAACAAGAATGAATGCCTAATCTTTTGCTTTGAGTTTTAGGGTCCAAGTTGCTTAAAGGAGGTTTGATTATTGATCTGGGAATGAACTATAAGTCAAAACATGCCAAATTGAGTCCCAGATAACTAGATCATTTAGAGCAACAACAACAAGAAATTAAAAGATGAACAGAGCTCACCAGACCGCTGATTAGCGGTCTCAGACCGCTGATTGGCGGTCTGAAGTGCTCAGGTCGTCTGGAAATTTCTCCAGTAGCCTCCACTTGCTATTCCCAGTCTCCTGAAACAAAGAAAAACTACAACACACAAATTAAATCCACTCGAATCGTCCAAACAAGAGTCTGGACTGGCACCTCCCCGGCAACGGCGCCAAAAACTTGTTGAACGTTTTATTTAAAACCGCAAGTGCACGGCCGCGATGAAGTGGTGGCAAGTACGAGTCGTCCTCAGGGAGGTGAGCAGCCTCTTGTTTATCAGAAATCAAGTGGCAAAAAGAGAGGGAAGAAAGTTGGTTACGCTACTCTACCCTAAACTACTCTAAGAAGTATGAAATGTGAAAGAAGCAAACAAACGATGAAATTAGAACTAAGCTAAGAACAAAACAAGAATGCTGGAATTTCAGGAATGGAAAAACCCCTAGGGGGTGGAGTGAGTGCACACATGCAAAGAGGTGGGTGTAGAATACATTCTTTAAGCACATGAAGGTGGTGTTTATCAAGCATAGGAAGTGTCTAAATGTTATGGCAAAACCTATCAATCTATTCACCAACTTAGTTGATTAACATTTACATATGCAATGTGTTTATTTCAGAACCTAAACAAGCATGAGAGGTGTCTAATCATTTTGGCAAAACTCATCAAGTTTTTTAATTCTATCCTAAACAAGCAAACATACATTCATGTTTAATCAACACATTGAAATTAAAGCATTCATCCCATTCTCTAATGCATGTATGTACATCTACTCCACCCCCCAAAGGGGATGGAACTACTCACTAAACATTACACTAATTATTAAACTATGGAAAGAAAGCATATTAAAACTAAGCTAGAATTAAAAGACGATTAAACTAAAACATGCACAAACAATAAAAGAAGCATAAAACAAACAATGAAAGAAACATAAAACTTTATTGATAAAATGACTCACATTAAAAGTAGCATCCTCCTACTTTAGTGTGTGCTTCAAGGCCTCACTTCTAGTAGGAAGAATAGCCACTTAAAATATGGAGTGATTACAATAGGAGGTGAAGAGTTCTATTTATAGCCATGGAAAAAGCTAATCCGGGACAATCCCCTGATGTGGGACTAAACAGATACCACAAATAGCCTAAATATCCTCTAATACATGTGCTGGAGAAATTTGAGCGCATTTGGGCCAAAAGTGACCGCCAATCAGCGGTCTTGGACCGCCAATTGGCGGTCAAAAAGTTCGGGATCCAGTTGAATTTTGTTCTGGGCTTTGCTTGGTGTATTTGGTGGTCTTGGATGCATCTACTTCGTTTATTGGAGCTCCGACCCGAATCGAATTGCTAAAATACTCCCCATGATGGTTTGGAGTATCCTGTTTTGCTCTTAGGTCCTTCTGTCTTGCGTTCATGTCCTTCTCGCTTGCATCTTGGTCCCTAGATCTCACAATCCAGTCCTTTTTCCCAGCTTTTGGGTTTTTTTATGCTTCATCTCTTCAAACCTAATTATTCCTGAAAACTAAACATAAAACTCGTAACATAGCATTGTTTAGGTGAAAGATAATAGATATAAGATACAAATAAGAGCATGAAATGATGTCAATCACTGATCCTAGTAAAATGCCAACTCTGTCCACGGAAACTGCTGTGTGGAAGAGTGTGTTACTCGTGCCTGCCCAGGAATTGCCGTGTGGAAGAGTGTAGGTACTTGGGACATGTCACCTCCGAGTATGGATTGTGGCTTAACGTTATGGTTATGGACTCATAGTAGAGTAGCAGACTTGAGGGATCGTGGATCCCAATGTATGATGATGTGCGGCTCGTAGGGACCACCGATGTTGTGTTGGTGATGTCGTTGATGTTGTTCGGCGATGATGTTGCCGATGTTGTTTCGACTATGATTCCTTAGCAAGGCACCTACTGAGATGATTAATGGTCCGACCGAGCGACGGGTCCGTTGGGGTGGTTTGACAACTATAGATTCAGATCTTTTCTCACGAGTCAGACCTTGCAGGCGCCCTTACCGAACCCCATGAGTAGTATAGCCACGTGTGGGGATCATTGCATATTGTTCCATAAGACTGTATGTGCCTATGGTAGGGCTCCAATGTTTGTCGGACTGATGTCCTATTTTACCCTGTGGGGGAACTGTTTTCCTTACTGTTGATAACTTGACATGCTACTAGTATGATAAGTTCATTTGTACTACTGCATTCATATAGGTGAGCTTGGCATACGGGGTTTCCTTGTGGAAACTCAAGCTTTGTTGTTGTATGTTTATTTCGAGACCGCAGTACGTTCAGTTGGGTGGTGACAGCGGGCGTGCGCATTTTGGGACCGAGACCTCTCCTTCGGACCATTGAGGTTGTCATGATTACTTGTAGTTCCTTTTGTTATATCTGATATAATCATGTAGTTTTTGACAAACTCTGATGTTATATGGCGCGCACCGTTTGAATGTTTTATTGGAGTAACAATCCCGCCTTTTGTTGATCTGTCTCTTGTGTCTTTTGATTATAAATTTTTAAATTTTCCACTGTTTCGGGATGTTACAAATATGTTGTATATTTGTTTGTGGGTTATAATAAGCTCATGGTGTTATGTTATACTTTATAAGGATCATCATTTAATCAAGACTAGGTTAATTGCACGATAGAATAATGAAATCACGCTACTAAAGTCGAAACTTTACGTAATTATCCTCCCAACTACATAGTGTGTGATATTAAGACCGACAGATCAATTATTACCCATTAATAAATATTTCATTTTTAATAGCATTTTATATAAATCGATTTGCTAAGATATGTGAATATTTTACATGAAGTGACAAAAACTAGAAGAAAGTAGTCAATCTGCATTCGCAAATGAAGAAATAATTATACAAATTCACTAACATGTAAAATTATGCAATACATCCGTTTTGAGATTTTAAGGGTTGCACGAACCCCCTGGTCCTCCGAAGAAAAAGTTACTTTCCCCCCAATTTGGGTTATTCTCAACATGATCTCCTATATTATAGCAGTCGTTGCAATTTGATTGTGGATATGTCTTGAAAGAATCATTATCATTCACTATCACGCTTATTCTTTTAAAATAAGCAGCTTTGCGAAACCCTTCATCAGGAAAATGACCACTTCCCATCTCTGGTAAATCAAGAGTATCTGTCGGTCCTTGGACATCACCTCCCCATGAAATTTGACTAGCACCACTATTCAACTGGGTAAATAAGGTTGCTGGCCAATGACCAACTATGTTGTTCTGTATCCGAAGAACCCAATTTTTTGTTTCTTGATCCTGTCATGAACAATTTTGCATGCAACACATATTAAAACACACTGACATCCATAAATTTGGACCAAATAAATAAATTCTTTAAGCTAGTTAATATTGTTCACGTTTGTCCATAAAAAACATCCATCTTAGTTAATTTTCAACGAAAAGGTTAGGGAATTCGTAATATATGACTCATACTTTGAGAAAATAGGATATCACTATATTGAATTAGGGACGAGTAGAAAACTTATACCAGAGAAGTTTAAAAATGGCCTTAGGAGAAAAGAAGGTTATGCAACAATACTTTATAACTAAACCTTGTTCTAAGATATTGTCATTAAGAAAATAGTACTACATATTCTATATTATTGTTTACCTGAGTAATGTTTATATTGGCGCTATATTGTTCTCCATCGTATGTAGAAATCGGATGCGGCTTGTAACCAATAAAATGTTGGTTGGTTGTTACAAATCCCGGACAATTATGATTGGTACACTCTATTGAAGACAAGGTTCCCTGTATATGGAGGCACAACAAAGAAAATTCATCAATAAATTGATAACTCAATTGATTCACAGCTAAGATCTCCTAAATCCGAAACACATTGAAGTAACTTTCAAACTTACTCGCCAATTTACATAATATCTTGTCGCATCATCGCCAAAGGATATTGGATCCACCTGAAAAATAAAACAACACGTATTGTCATCATATGGTGTTCATAAAGACAAATTAAACAAGTCATGCTTCTGTAAACTATAATGCTATGTTGGGTACAAATAATGAAATAAAAATGTTGAATTTAAAGATTCGACACATGATAAGCAACTTGCCTTCCATCCTGCTTCTATAGCTTCAGGTCCATTACTTAAAGTTATACGAGCGGAACTAGTTTGATCGTTAAACACCTTTGGATTATACACACTAATGTCTGCTCCACTTCCATAGAATGTTTTTGAAGGAGTGACATATTCAACAGTCTGATGAAGACGTATAGAGCACATATAATACGAAAATAATAAAATAATCTTGCTGAAATTAATTAATTTTGGAAAAATAATAATTAATGAAACATACACATGTTTTCCTATTTGTTAGTTGCTCCAATTTTATTCTTTCTATGTCCCTTTTCTTTGTCCTTTTGTTTGGGATTGTTCTATCAAGGAATGGAGTACTCTGCGTCTTGGTTGTCCAATTGCTTGATTTCTTCGTATTAAGATTGCCGTATTTTTTGGGATAAGATTCTGATGTCAACTGCAACAAAAATTAATATTCAAAAGTATTATCAACTATTTCTATGTTAATTAAAAATAAATTTAATATAATCACTAAGAAACAAATGTAGATAATTAAACTCCATAACTATGATTAGCAGTTGTCAGAAGTTTATAATCACGCTGTAGAACAATTGTTTTATCCTGCCAATAATACATTCCCTTTCTTTGGATGGGCGAAGCCTCATTTAACTTATCTCAAATTTATATGCATTGAGTCTTAACTAATAATAAATTACTAGGAAAATAATAATATATCACGCATGATGCCATGCATTTAACTATAATTTAATAAAGTAAAAATGAAAATATCATTTGCTCAAGAAATTTACACAATATACTAATATAGATATACAGATATATAGTTTTTAAGTTGTACTTCTGATGTTTAATTACCTTCACTTAAGATGTTACGTTTGTACTGTTTGAATAGTGTAATTGTGATTTTTTTTGTTTTTTTACTTTAACGATAGTCATACAAACAATGGATTTAATGATAATAATACTTCCACAAAGATATAGACGTAACAATAATAGAATAGTATAAAGGTAGCACCTACAACAAATTTTTTTAATTTCAAGTGAAACCATAATCAAATTGTGGTTGATTATACATGCTAATGAAATCGAATTACGAAGTAGGCAAATAACAATGTATTCGTTTCGGGGAAAACCATAATAGCGTAACTTTTTAGGACTGGATGATCAAGTTTAGGTTGTGGAATCAAAATTTTCATTATATTGCATCTAGCACAAAAATAAGAAGAAAACAAAATAATGTCAAAGAAAGGGCGGTAATATGAACATGGAGGAAATCTGGTTGTTTAACTCACCACAGTTTTATTCGTGCTGTTTCCTTCCCCCAAACCAATAACCATCAACATCACTAAAACAATTCTAATAATGGAGCCCATGTCTAGAAAGTTGGAGTGGTTCTGAATACCAATATGAAAGCCAACTACCTATTTATAGATAACATTCAGGATTATGTCGAATGAAGCGCACGTTCAACAGAAATTGCGTATTTTATCAGTTGACCTACAAATATTTGTGGAATAATTCATTTGTTATTATAAACCCAACGAAAATTTCAGTTTTTTCTTGATAAAAAACTCAAAAAAGAGAAGGTCAAGATTTTTTCCTCCATGAATATAGTTTTATAAAGAAAATTTTATGTTATAATGTACAAAAATTGAACTCTTGCATGTCTTTGGCACGTGGGAATCAAGCAATAAATGAAGTTGTGATTCACGTATTTGATGCATTTCAAGAATTAATTTTTTTGCAAGGGTCAAGGATTCCTTGCAAATAAAGGGAAAAGGCCGACCCACCCTGCCTAGGATACAATGGTAAACGTGTTAAACCGGTACAGAGTTTTAGTTATACATCTAACATAAGAAAATTTAAGCTTATAAGTACATGGCTTCAGTAGTACTATTGAGTTTATGAGTTCCAATGAGTAATTAAGTTGGGTCAGTAAAACTAGATGTATTTTAGGTCGAACTTCTACTGATTATTATATTAAATTATTATATAATTTTCACCTGGTGGCATGTTAGAATGTTAATGATTTTTCAATTTTTTTTCAATTTGATTAACCTATTTAAAACTATGTTAACATATTTAAATGAAATATTATAATGATGGTATTGCGAATGCGCTACCGTGTTATGCTTACGTACCGGTTTAATATTAAGGATTAGAAAAAAAATCTTCATCAAATTGCGTATCACTATTTAATATTGTTCCCACTAATTTTGGGTCCTTCAAACTAAACTTAAGCGTTTGTTTATTATTTTTTGGTCTTTCAAATTGATCTTGTATGTCTATTAAGAGCCCACTATTTGTTTGTCTTTATCTCATCCGTTGTAATTTTTTTATTTAATAAAAAAAAACAAAAATTTCAAATTTTAGAAAAAAAAATCGAAAAATAGTCGGATCACGAGTGTGACCCGCGATCCGTTCTCCCAAAATATTTTTTTTTTTGACGGATCGCGGGTTGGAACCGCGATCCGTCAAAATTTTTTTTTAAAAAAAATTCCACGGATCGCGGCGTGGAAATTTTGCAAAAAAAAAAAATTTTTGGAAGAAAATTTCACGGATGAACCGCGATCCTTGAATTATTTTTTAAATAATTTTTTTTTTCTGTTTTAGTTTTATTTTTGTTTCTGTTTTTCTTTTTTATTTTAATTATTTGTAATCTTTTTTTAAATCTTTTTTTCAAAATATGTTTTCAAATTAATATTATTTTTTAATTTTTTTTAAATCGTAGTAAAATATGTCACACACTTTGTAGTAAAATTTTTAAAAAAATTCCTAAATTTCGAAATTTTAATTTAATTTTTATTTTATAAAAATTTTAATTTTCAAAAACAGATATAAAAATAAATCTTAAAATATCAAAAACAGATTAAAATAAAAAACAATAAAAGAAAATTAAAAAGTGATGGATTTTAGTGTAGTGTTTTATGTTTTGATTTTTTTAAAATCGTTTTAACAATGTTTTTAATTATATTTGTTACAAAATATGTTTTGTAATTGTGAATATTTTTAGAAAAAACTTAATTGTGTTTTTAATTTTTTGATGTATGGACCTCCAAAACCGTTTGTAATGTGTCTACACCCGACGAAGTTTTGACAACGTTTCCAATTTTTTGTTTTAATTAGTTTTAAGGTTTGTTTAATATTCAGTTGTAAATAATTTATTAATCTGACTAAAAAAATTTGTTTTTTTATTGTATAAAATACCCTAACATTTCAATACGCCGGGTTATTGACGTGATTTAAAGGTCGATTATTGAAAAAATTAAAATCAATTTTAAAAAATTTAGAAAAATAATATCAATTAGAAAACATATTTTCAAAAAAAGGTTTAAAAAAAGATTACAAATAATTACAATAAAAAATAAAAACAGAAAAAAAACTAAAACAGAAAAAAAAATCCACGGATCGCGGGTCACACCCGCGATCCGTTGAAATTTTCTTCAATTTTTTTTTTTAAAATTCCCACCGATCGCGGGTGTGAACCGCGATCCGTGGGATTTTTTTTAAAAAAAAATTGACAGATCACAGTTCAGACCCGCGATCCGTCAAAAAAATTTTAAAATAAATAAAAACACAATTAATGTTTTTTGGAGGTCGATACAGCAAAAACTTAAAAAACACGTTACAAATATTTTTGGAGGTCGATACAACAAAAAATTAAAAACACAATTAATTTTTTTTAAAAAAAAATAACAATTACAAAACATATTTTGAAAATAAATATAATAAAAAACATAGTTAAAACGATTTTTAAAAAATCAAAACATAATACACTACGACTAAAATCCGTGACTTTTTAATTTTCTTTTATTGTTTTTTATTTTATGTTTTTGATATTTTAAAATTTATTTTTAATCTGTTTTGTAATATATTTTTTTTGAAAATAAGTCTTCTAATTCTTATTATTTTTTAAAATGTTTTAAAAATATATTTTCCAGAATCTACCTCTAAATCACGTGGATAACAGAGCAGGCTGAAAAATTATGTTATTTTGTACAATAAAAATCCGAAATTTCTTATACAGAATAATAATTTATTTACAATTACATATTAAGCAAACACTAAAACTAAGTAAAACAAATAATTAGTGAAGTTTTCAAAAATCCGTCAAAATAAAATAAACTTTTTTTGGGGGGGGACGAATCGCGGGTCACACCCGCGATCCGACTATTTTTCGAAAAAAAATTTCCTAAAATTCGAAATTTTCGTTTTTTTATTAGATAAAAAAATTACGGTCTATTAACACCTCTTTAAGTTTTGGTCCCTTACATCCATCTCAGTCATCCATTGATTAAAATTTCCTTTTAGTCCATGCTTTCACGTTGGCTAGATAAGAAAATCACGATTCATTGGAAAAAACAGGAAACAAAATCGAATATCAATCTACATCTACCATCTAGAATCATATATAGTAGTATGATTTCCACTCATTTTTGGGCATTTAAATCAAGGTTAGTTGTCCTTTGCTTAATGTTTTTAGTCCCTCAATTTGATATGAGCCATTCATTACTTTTTTATCCTTCAAGTTGAGCTCAACCGTTTGTGTAAGATCCTAATCCTTGGTTATTGAGATAATTGTGTTTATGATGCCCAGGTAGAATTATGATCGTTTCTAAAAGTGTATGACACCCCTGACTACAAGAGAATTGATGAGACCAACACCGAATTGAGATAAAATTATCTCTAATTTTTGTGTATTAATTCAAAAACGAAAATTACCCTTCTATTAACCTACAAGCCAGGTCTTATTGCCTTCCATGCGTGTAGAGAATAGGAAGTTAACCGACAAGGTAACTCCCTTATTCAGCAAAGGAAATAATTGGCTACCTAATTATCTAGTCTAAGGAAATAAAATTCAGCAAACTAATAATAGCAAAAGAAATAATGTAGCTACCAAATTCTGGAAACCTTCCATAAACCTAATTGCAAACGACTTGAATCACATGTCCGGTTGGAGGGAAACGTACTTACTGACTTGTTTGGGAGGTTGGAGGGAACCTTCCTTGCTGACTTGGCTCCAATTTTTGGAAGGTGATGGAGAATGATCCTTTGCATGATCCAACGACTCTATCATCAAAGATCCAATAGCTCCTGCATCAGTCGCCCCTGGTTGGAAAGAACTTGTCCTCAAGTTTGCCTCAGTTTCACCCTTGTTTCAGAAGTACGGGCTCAGATGCTTCACATTAAACACATCAGCGATCTTTAAATGCTTCGGCAGACACAACATGTAGGCGTTATCATTCATTTTCTAAAGTATCTCACAAGGCCCGACCTCCCGCGCTTTGAGCCTCTTGTATTCTCTTGTAAAGTACTTGGAAAACGATCCCACATTAGGACGCCGACACGAAATCACCTTCCTTCTAAAGTACTTGCCGGCGACGATTGTTCGCATGGCTCTTGTATTTGGTGTTGTTCTCATGAAGGGCTCGCTTCATTTGTTCATGAATGTCTTGAAGGTGCATAGTCATCTCATCGGCCTTGGGGTGGAAACAATCGACACGCGGAATGGGCGACAAATCTAGCACACTGGAAGGATTAAACCTATAAACAATTGCAAATGCGCTCAGCCAGGTGGTCTTGTTTGTTGATCCGTTATAAGTGAACTCCGCTTGAGGCGAGGATAAGTCCCACTGCTTAGGTTTAGTGCCTGCCAAACAACGTAGGAGATTGCCCAAACTATGGTTGACTACTTCGGTTTGGCCGTTCGTCTGGGGATGGTATGCACTGCTGAAATTCAGACGAGTCCCCATTTTTTCCCATAAGTTCTTCCAGAAGTTGCGATGAACTTGGTGTCGCGATTGGAGGTAATGGAGTGACGAACTCCATGCAAACGTACAAATACTTTGAAGTACAAATGAGCAATTAGGGTGGCATCCATTGTTTTTACATGCTACGAAATGTGCCATCTTGGAGAACCGATCAACTATCACAAAAATGGAATATACTGCTCGTTGTGTACGAGGTAGTCCAAGCACAAAATCCATGCTAACATCGCACCACGGACCTTAAGGAATTGGCAAAGGTGTGTACAAACCGACATTGGTGAGGGCACCTTTGCATCGCTTACATATGTAGCACTGATTGGTAGCATATCATGCATCATACTCGTGCTATATCCTTTATTTTACTCCAATTTTGTGCTACTCGAGGTGTTTGTTATATTTTTGGTATTAGGTAATAAAGAAAAGAAGAGAAAAAACACTAGAATAAAGGAAAATGACTGATTGGATCCGTGCCTAAACTCCAAGTCTCCAATAACCAACTCGGCTGCACTAAACATCAACAAATCAATCCATCAAAGTTCCATATGAACAAGAGCCTGATCCAGCCAGTACAGACTGCCAATTGGCGGTTATAGACTGTTGATTGGCGGTTGGTTTGGATCCAAACCTGATTAGCTTCAGCCGAGTGATGTATTAGTATGTATTTAGTCCATCTATTGTATGGTTTTAGTCCCATACCGGAGGATTGTCCCTGGATAACTTTTTTCATGGCTATAAATAGAAGTCTTCCTCCTCCTTTGTAAGAACTCATTTCTTGGAGGCATTCTCTCTACTTGGAGTAAAGCCTTGGAGAAGAACTCTAGTGGAGAGATGCTACTTGTAATGTAAGTGAGCAAAAAAAGAATGTTTTGTTAGTTTTATATGGTCTCTTTTAATTCCTGCATGCTTAGTATAATTTTGTTTGTCTCTTTTCTTAGTGAGTAGTGAGCAGTTACATCCCCCTTTGCGGGTGAAGGTGATGTAGAATATGTGATAATGATGGGTTCTTTTATTTGTATCATTTTATATTTCAGCTTGCTTAAACTTGTATTTGATGGGATAACAAAATATTTTTTATTGCTCACTCGCATAACAAGTAGCATATTTCCACCAGAGTTTTGCTCCAAGGCTTTACTCCTAGTAGGGAGAATGATGACCAAGAGAGGAGATCAATTACAAAGGAGGAGGAAGAGTTTAATTTATAGTCATAGAAAAAGGTAACCCGAGACAATCCCCCGGTACGGGACTAAACACATACTATAAATGGACATAAAACAACATAATCTAACACCTACCTAAACCATGAATCATTTGGAGACAGTTGGACTGTAAATTTGAGGTTTGGGATAGCCAATTGGTTGTCTTTGATTGACTCTGGATTTCGGTGGCTCGTTTTCAACTTGATTTCTTGATGTTTCATGAACCCGATTTGGTTGTTGATGTTTGGGCACGGATCTAAAAATACTCCTCATGATGGTGTGGAGATTCTTGATTTACTCATTGATCCTTTTGGTTTACATCTGGGTCCTTCTCTCTTGCATCTCAGTCCATAAGTCCTGCAATTCAGCCATTTTCCTTGCTTTTAAGTCCCTTTTGAGTCTCTTCTTCTCAAAACTCTTTATTCCTGATACTTAAACATAAAACTCATTATGTAGCATTGCTTAGGATAAAAAATGGAAATAAGACACAAATATATGCATGATATGATGTTAATCAAATACCCCCACACCTAACTTTTGTTAGTCCCAAGCAAAACAAAGAAAGAGAAAAATAAAAGAAAGGAAAAATCATTCGTAAAACAGGGAAATCCTTACTCACTTTCCTTGGAATTATGGTTGCACTTAGCATGTGCAAGAAGCTATTAAACCTCATTGTTGCTTAGGAGGAGTGTTCTCTCCTGAGGGTTTTCAGCGGATTTACCCACAAAATCTGAACATAGATGCGTTATTCAACTTAGCACACAACTTGATGGACTCATTTTTGTCAATCACTTGATACAGTAATACTACAGACCGACTCTCTATATGTATTCAGTTCACACACCTAGCCTAATGAATCATTCGTGTAACTTAGCTAAATACATAAGTGAAAGACATGTGCACCCTTAACATCCTCAAGTGATACAAAGTGTAAAGTCCATTAAGGTTCTTATTTGCATTGTGATTTCTTTTCTTTTCATTTTTTTCCTTTTTGTTCTTTTTTTCATTTTTAGCTTTTGCTAGTTGATGTGTAATTCTCCCAGGGTTAAGTTTTGTGCACCATCGCCTATGAGGACTTACACTATCACGTACACATTTCCTTACATCTCCACATAGGGTGGTCCCTACCACTCATCTAATGGGAGTTCGGTGGGTGCATCCCAAGTCAGATGACTCGAAAGCACCAGGCACTAAGTCCCCTCGGACCTACTTTCCCGAGTGGTAGGAGCCGTGCAAGAAGAGAGAATACCCTATTCACTTATTTATTATCTACACATGAACCAATACTCCTACACTTAAGATTTCACAACAAGAGTTTAAAGGTCCTCGACTACGACAAACTTCCTTATATTAACATACACAAATTATTTGACTCATTAGGTTCAGGGTGGACTTCTTTGTTTATTTGAGTACTGAAACCTTATGATTACTCTGACCCCGAGGGAAAATCAGTGTGCATTCTTACGAGTCGATAAGACCTAAAGTCGGTGTACTAAATATCCTAATGCATCTTGTTCGAGATAATTTTGGGAGCTTCCTTTTTTACTTTGCTTCTCAATGGTTTTGCACTTGCTAAACACACGCAAAACCCACAAAACATTTTCATTCACAAACACATGACGATTTTTGAAATAAATGACAATTTAAAGCACTAGGCAAGCAAAATAAGATAAGTCGCCCAATGATCATGGCAAGCAAATATATCGATACTAAATGCAGCACACTAATATGACCTTATCAATACAAACACAAGAAAACAAAACAATAGGAGAAAGAATCGACTATGTCCACACGTAAAACACCCCCACCCCCACTTACTTCATGCATTGTTCTCAAAAACTGTGAGCATGATATTGTTGGCTTATTGGTCTTAATCTATGAGCGGACCAAGGTAATCCATGTATGGAACCTGGTCTCCCCCGTCACCACGAAAAGACTCGGCCTCTCGCTCCAAAGGAGTACGAGGCGGAGATGGCCGATCACCAAGACCGTCCATCTCAGAAAAATGCACTCTATCAAGTCGAGCGCTCTCACCAGAACGAGCCCAACCTCGCATAAAGTGCTCGACTCGACTCTAAAATAACACACAACAGATGGTGTACTATGAGGAGGAGACTACTCGTAGAATATAGATGAGGAGATGACTCAGATGAGGAGGGAAGCATCCCTAGAGCTAGCATGGGTAGTGGTGAAGGTAGAAGCCTAATCTAGCAAGCACGGCTCAAACAACTTAAGGCTATAGGTGCTTAGGCTAGACGACGCCTAACTTCGAGGTCACTAGTCTCGACACGCCTCACCTCCCTACAACGAAGACCACAATGCCCAGCAAGTGATACCAGATCCGGAGATCCAGTACCTCCTACTATGGACAAGGTAGGCAACGTCGATCAGGCCATGACAGTCTCAACTAGATCACTCTCCTAGTGCGTCCAAATCCTTAGGGCCAATGTCTACTTGATTTTACAATTAAGGCTTTATTAAGAGTGATTTTTGGGGCCAAGGAAAGGGTGATGAAATCCCCTACCTTATCTTTTATGGGACAACCCCTCCTTAGTAGCGTTTTGATCTTAAATCTAGCAATCAGCACTCCAATCAAACGCTCATCTAACTCTTGTCCCGATGCACCTTACTAACTAATGTATGATCGAAACATACATGAATGAGAGAATTGGGTGCACGTACCTTACGCCAGCAATCAACAACAAAAATGTAAAGCAAAGAAAAGACAAATGCGTACAAGGTATACAAATGATGCATGACCTAGATGGCAATCAATATATTCGTTTGCTTTGAGTTTTAAGGTCCAAGTTGATTAAAGGGACTTGATTGTTAATCTGGGAGCAAACTACAAGTCAAAACATGAAAAATTGAACTCCCAGACAACCTAGTGAAAGTAGAAAAGACCAGAAAAATGGGAGAGAAATTGGAGCTCACCAGGCCGCCAATTGGCGGTCCAGAGCCGCTAATTGGCGGTCTGTTTGCTTCTGATATTCTCCCGTCTTCTCCTGGAGACGTCCCTTCATCCTTGAAGCCTCCTGAAATAGACAAAACTAAAAACAAAAAATTAAAACCACTCAAATCGTCCAAACTAAAGTATGGACAGAACACCTCCCCGGCAACGGTGACAAAATTTTGATTGATACGTTTTAATTAACCGCAAATGCACGGTCGCGTTGAAGCGCTGGAAAATACGGGTCGATCCATAGGGAGGTGTGTCGACTTTAGTTTGTTCGAAGGCGAGTGGGAAAGAAAAGAGAGAAAGGAGTTATTAAACTAAACTATACTGAACTAAACTAGTAAACTAGAAATGAGGAAATGAAAGCACGAAATGAACTAAACTAAGTAACTAATAACAGAAGATAGAATTCAGGAATGGAAAACCCCTAAGGGGTGGAGTGTGTGTGTGCACATGAAATAAGTGTGGTGAATGCATACAATAAGCTCATGTGTAGTTAGTGTTTGTTAATGCATAAGAAGTACCATATGGCAAGACCTATCATTTAAAGCACTAACCTAGGTGATTAATATGAGCATGCCAAGTTTGTTATTAAGAACATAAACAAGCATGGAATGTACCTAAACATTATGGCAGAAACCATCAATTAAAAGTTCTTATTAATTCAAACAAGCATACTAATATCTCTCACAAACAACAATGTCTAGTATTCATACCATCTACATAACATGTATACACATCTACTCCACCCCCAAAGGGAATGGAACTACTCACACATATTTAAACTAACGTTTATACTAAGGAAAGAAAACATGCTTAAACTAATTATAAGAAGGCTAAAACAACAAGTTTAACTAAAAGGACATAAAACTAAAGAAGCATGCAAGACATAAGAGATGAAATTAAACTAAGAAGGAAACAACATAACTAAAGGAAAACATCTATTATTACTCACTCAATTACAAGTAGCCTCTCTCCACCAGGGTTTTTTCTTCAAGGATTTAACTCCTAGTAGAGAGGATGGCCACCAAGAGAGAGATGGGGTACAAGAGAGGAGGGAGAGTTCTATTTATAGCCATAGAAAAAGGTAATCCTGGACAATCCCCCGGTATGGGACTAAAAATATACCAGAAATAGACTAAACACACTCTAATGCACGACCCAAAGAAATATTACCGGATCCAGAGCAACCCGGACCTCCAATCAGCGGTCCCAGAGCGCCTTTTGGTGGTCTACACGGTTTAGATCCGTCTGGGTTTTCTTCTGGGATTATCTGGATGGATTTGTTGGTCTTTGATTCATTTACTTCGCTTGCTGGAGCTCCGACCCGAATAGAATTACCAAAATACTCCCCATGATGGGTGGCGTATTCTTGTTTGCTCATTGATCCTTCGTTCTTACATTCAGGTCCTTTGATCTTGCATCTTAGTCCTCGAGTCTCTTAACTCAGTCTTTTTCCCTGCTATTAGGTCCATTTATAGTCTCTCCTTGTCAAACCTACTTATTCCTGAAAACTAAACATTAAACTCGTTACATAGCATTGTTTGGGTGAAAGATAATGGATATAAGACACAAAGATATGCATGAAATGATATCAATCAACCGCGATGAAGCAGTGACAAGTACGGGTCGATCCGCAGGGAGGTGAGTAGCCTCTGGTTTGTCAAAAATCAAGTGGAAAATAAAGGGAGAAAAGATGTGATTATGCTAAAGCTAACTACACTAAACTAGTAAGTAAGAAATACGAAAGAAAGCAACGAAAGATTGATAATCAAGAAGAGAAACCCCTAAGGGGTGGAGTGTATGCACATATGAAGTGAAATAAGTGATGAATGATGCATGTAAGCATGTATGTATGTGTGTGTGTGTCGTGTGTGTGTCTTCATGCATAGGAAGTGTCTAAAGATATGTGGTTGATCGTTTTATATTTAACCGCAAGTGCACGGCCGCGTTGAAGCGGTGGCAAATACGGGTCGTCCACTGGGAGGTGTGTCGACACTTGGTTTGTTCGAAGGCGAGAGGTAAAGAAAGGGAAGAAGGATGTATTACACTAAACTACACTACAATGCTAAACTAGAATGCAAAAGGAAAATGAGGATAAGCAATAAAACTAAACCCCAAAGGGGGTAGAGAAATGATGTGAACATAAAGATGTGTGTGTGTGTTCAATTAAGCTCCTCACAACATGTAGTGCATGAAATCATAAAACTACATCCAACTTTGCCTCTACATGAATTAAGATAAGACTACATCATTAAAACATACAAGACAATAATTGGAATGAAGCTACATGAACTCAAGTATAAAGACTATACCCTACTATGCCTCTACATGAATTAAGATTTCACTACATCATTAAAACATACAAGACATTAGCTAAGGTAAAGGCAACAAGAGTACATACACTACAAATTGTGTTTCCAATATTAACTTCATCCATATCCTAACCTTATCATTCCCCATAAAATAGGTCCACTAATCAAAGCATAAGCTAAGCTTCATTCAAGAGCATTAGCATATCAAAGATAAGAGTGGAGACCCATTAGATGGTTATGGAAATCATATAAAGCTCAAGGGATAAAAATAACACACACTTAATACACTACATGATTATATCACATGTTTCTCCACCCCCCAAATGGGGATGGAACGACTCACTACTCATTATACTAACTATATTAACAGAAGCAAGCATAATATTGAAATGAAACTATACTAATCAAGCAAGAAACATTAAAGAAGCATAAAACAAAACAAGCATCAAAGCAAAAACATTAAAGGAATTTAACTAAGCAAGAATTAACAAACTAATGAAAACTTTTATTATGAACTCACTGAGATTACAAGCAGTCCTTCCTCCACTAAAGTTTTGCTTCAAGGCTTCACTCTTAGTAAGGAAGGAGGCCACCAAGAGAGAGATGGATACAATGGGAGGTGAAGAGTTCTATTTATAAGCATGGAAAAAGCTAATCCGGGACAATCCCCCGATGTGGGACTAAACCAATACCAAAATTAGCCTAAACGAATATTAATACAAGTCCAGGAGAAGTTGGGGCGGATCTGGCATGATCCAGACTGCCAATTGGCAGTTCCAGACCGCCAATTGGCGGCCTATAAAGCCCGGATCCATCTGGGTTTTCTGGTAGGCTTTCCTTGGTGTCTTTCTTGGTCTTGGATGCATCTAACTTGTTTAGTGGAGCTCCGACCCGAATCGAATTGACAAAATACTCCCCATGATGGTGTGGAGTTTCCTGTTTTGCTCTTAGGTCCTTTTGTCTTACGATCAGGTCCTTCTGTCTTGCATCTTGGTCCCCAGCTCTCACAATTAAGTCTTTTTTTCCTGCTTTTGGGTCCTTTCATGGCTCTTCTCTTCAAACCTCTTTATTTCTGAAAACTAAACATAAAACTCGTCACGTAGCATTGCTTAGGTGTAAGATAATGGATATAAGATACAAATATAAGCATGGAATGATGTCAATCAAATACCCCCACACCTAAGTTTTTGCTAGTCCCGAGCAAAACAAAGAAAGAGAAAAACAACGAGAAACAATAAATCCTAACTCACTTTCGTAGGAATCACGGTTGCACTTAGCACGTGCAACAAGCCGTTAAACCTCCTTGTTGCCAAGGAGGAGGAGTGTTGTCTCCTGAGGGTTTTCAGCGGATATACCCACAAAATCCGAACAAGATGCATTATTCAATCTAGACTCGACTCGTTGGACAAATTTTGTCGATCAATGGATGCGGTAATGCTACGGGCCGACTCTATATAGATAATCAGTCCACACCTAGCCTAATAAACCATTCGTGCAAGTTAAGTAAGGAATTAAGTAAAAAACATTGACGACCTCAAGATGCTCAAGTGATACAAAGTGTAAGGTCCATTAAAGTTCTTATTTGCATTACCATTTTTTTCTTTTTGTTTCTTTTCACACAATTTTTTTTTATTAGTTGGAGCTTCATTCTCCCAGGGTCAGGTTTCGTGCATCATTGCCCATGAGGACTTACACTATCACGTACACCTTTCCCCAAATCTCCACATAGGGCAATCCCTACCACCCGTGTAACGGGAGTTCGGTCGGCGCATCCCAAGTCAGATGACTCGAAAACACCAGGCACAAAGTCCCCTCAGACCTACTTTCCCGAGTGATAGGAGCCGTGCGAGAAGAGAGAACATCTACTCACTTATTTCTTATCTACACATGAACCAAAACCCCTACACTAATGTCTCACAACAAGATTAAGAGGGTCCTTGACTACAACAAACTTCCTAAATTAACAAACACGAATTATTGACTCACTAGGTTCAGGGTGGACTTCTTTGAATGTTTGAGCACTGAAACCCTATGATTACTCACCCCCAAAGGAAAACTGGGGTGCATCCTAACGACTCGATAAATCCTAAAGCCACGTACTAGATATCCTAATGCATCAAGTTCAAGACAATTTTGGGAGCTTTCTTTTTACTTTGCCTCTCAACGGTTTTGCACATGCTAAACACACGCAAAACCCACAAAACATTTTCTTTCGCAAACACATGAAGATTTTGAAAGAAATGTGAAAATTTTGAAGCACTAGGCAAGCAAAAGAAGACAAGTCACCCAAGGATCATGGCAAGCAGATATATCGATATTAAATGCAGCACACTAGCATGACCCTAACAATGCAAACAAAAGAAAACAAAATCGAAAGAAAAAACTCGACTATGTACACACGTAAAACACCCCCCACACCTAGTTCATGCATTGTCCTCAATGAATGTGAGCAAAAGACTACATGGATTTATGCAGGAAAAAGGAGAGATCTCACCAACATGAAGTACAAACGGAAGTTCAAGGCTATGTTGATGGAGACAACCCAAATTCCATCAAAACCTGTGAGATGCTAAAGAAGGGCTAAAAATACGTGAAAGAAATGGGGCCCAAATACTCAAGGGTTGGGGCCCACAACAATAGATGCTCACTGAAATTTTTTTTTTTAGGATATATACACATGAAAGCTCAACCACTCATGTAGGAGCATGAATGGTTGAGTGCGAGGGAGGTTCATGAAGGAACATGACCTCCTCGACTTCGGTTGGTGCCCCCTCCAAGTAGGGTTTGAGGCGTTGTCCATTAACTTTGAACACGTCCCCATTCCCTGGGTTCAAGATCTCAACCGCTCCATGAGGATAAACGGTTTGGACAATAAACGGGCCAGACCAGCGACTGCGGAGCTTACCCGCAAACAGATGAAGCCGGGAATCGTAGAGCAACACCTTCTGCCCGGCCGTAAACACCTTTCGCATAATCATGCGATCGTGAAACATCTTGGCTCGGGACTTATGAATTTTGGCATTCTCGTACGCATCATTGCGTAGCTCTTCTAATTCCACAATGTCGAGCTTACGTTGTACTCCTGCTTGATGAAGATCCATATTCAGGTTCTTGATCGCCCAGAAAGCACGATGCTCAAGCTCGACGGGTAGGTGGCAAGCCTTGCCGTACACTACCCGATATGGGGACATACCCAAATTGGTCTTGTACGCGGTGCGGAAAGCCCACAACGCGTCATTCAACTTGGTAGACCAATCCTTCCTCGAGGAACTAACTGTCTTCTCAAGAATTTGCTTTAATTGACGGTTAGAGATTTCGACCTGCCCACTAGTTTGCGGATGGTATGGGGTCGCAAGCTTGTGGGTGATCAAATATTTCCTCATAAGCGCTTCAAAGGAGCGATTACAGAAGTGGGTACCCCTATCGCTGATTATGGTACGAGGAGTACCAAATCGCGCAAAAATGTCCCTCAAGAAGTTGGTTACCACCTTGTTGTCATTGGTCTTTGTGGGTATAGCCTCAACCCACTTAGACACATAGTCAACGGCCACCAGAATGTAAACATTCCCGAACGAGTTCGGGAAGGGACCCATGAAATCGATGCCCCACACATCGAAGATGTCGACAACAAGGACATTTTGCAAAGGCATCATGTCACGTCGACCAATCCTGCCAAGGCGCTGGCACCTATCACATTGCTTACAAAAGTCGTAAGCATCCTTGAAAAGAGAGGGCCAGTAGAATCCAGATTGGAGCACCTTGGCAGCCGTTTTCTTTGCTCCAAAGTGTCCTCCACATGCCTTGGAATGGCAGAAATGGAGCACACTTTGGAACTCGGAATCTGGGACGCACCGCCTGAAAATTTGGTCAGAGCAGTATTTGAATAGGTAGGGGTCGTCCCAGTGAAAGAATCTGACATACGATCTAAATTTGGATTGGTCAGATTTTGACCAACCCAGAGTAAGTTGCTCGGTCACGAGGTAGTTCACGATGTCGGCAAACCAAGGGTTATCTTCGATCGTGAACAACTGCTCGTCAGGAAATTTGTCGTCAATGATTTGGTCCTGTGGGTTGGTCGTCTCAAGACGAGACAAGTGGTCAGCTACAACATTTTCACACCCTTTTTTGTCCCGAATCTCGAGATCGAATTCTTGTAACAACAAGATCCATCTCAAGAGTCGGGATTTTGCATCTTTCTTCGCCATGAGGTGCTTGATGGCTGTTTGATCAGAATAGATAATCACATGGGAGCCAATCAAGTACGACCGGAATTTCTCCAAAGCAAATATGATCGCTAAGAATTCCTTCTTGGTCACATTGTAGTACAATTGGGCATCATTGAGTGTTCTACTGACATAGTAGATCACATGAGACAATTTGTCCAATCGTTGCCCAAGCACTGCTCCCACAGCGAAGTCAGATGCATCACACATTAACTCAAAGGGTTCAGTCCACACCGGTGCCTTAATAATGGGAGCTGAAGTCAACTCTTTCTTCAAGGTCAAAAACGCATGGTGGCAATCCGGTGTGAACTCAAAAATGGCATCCTTAGCCAACAACGCGGTGAGAGGTCGAGCGATTTTGCTAAAATCCCGAATGAACCGCCGATAGAATCCAGCATGCCCCAAAAAGGCGCGGATATCCTTCACATTACGTGGCGGTGGGAGATTAGCAATGATACCCACTTTGGCGGGATTGACCTCAATTCCCCTACTTGAGACCACATGTCCAAGTACAATCCCTCGCTTCACCATGAAGTGACATTTCTCCCAATTGAGAGCGAGGTTCTTCTCACGGCATCGCTTGAGGACAAGGCTCAAGTGATGAAGGCACTCATCAAAGGAAGCGCCAAATATGGAAAAGTCGCCCATGAAGATCTCAAGGAAACGCTCAACCATATCGGAGAAGATGCTGATCATACACCTCTGAAACGTTGCCGGCGCATTGCATAACCCAAAGTGCATGCGACGGTAGGCAAACGTGCCAAAGGGACAAGTGAATGTGGTTTTCTCTTGATCCTCGGGGGCGATGGGAATTTGGTTGTAACCGGAGTATCCATCAAGAAAACAATAGTACTCATGTCCGGCCAACCTTTCCAACATCTGATCAATGAATGGCAACGGGAAATGATCTTTCCGCGTTGCCGCATTGAGCTTGCGATAATCAACGCAAACTCGCCAGCCAGTTTGCAGGCGTGTCGGGATAAGCTCATTATGCTCATTCTCCACAACCTGCACGCCTGACTTCTTGGGAACTGATGCATTGCATACATTGCATCATATATCTTTCATTTAGATTACTTTTATATCAATAAATGCTACTAAGGTATGTGTTTAGTCTTATTTACAGAATACAGGGACCTGAATGCAAATTACCCACATCCCGAGCATAAACGCGTACAAAAGACTCGTTTCTATCATAAAGACCAAGTTCAAGTTTATCGGGTTTCAAATGGAAATCCAAGCATAAAAGCATTCAAGACCTAATTACGAAAAGAACAAGGACTTAAGCACAAAAGTAGCCGGGGACTTAATTGCAAAAAGTCAAGGACCTAATTGCAAATCACGAGTAGCTTTTATTATTATGGAGAAAATATAAAGAAAAATCAATGTGGATCTCCAAATATATGAAGAAATTAATTCGGATCTCCAAAGATATGCAAGAATCAATCCAGACGCGCAAATGACATTGAAATCATACCATAAACACACAGGAAAAATCCGGGTCGATTCGGAGCCAAAAAGGTGGCGATTCCGCCGCACCTCAAGAGCAAATTGCGGCGAATCCGCCGCACCAAATTAGATTAATGCTCTAAACATTTTACCGGTTGCGTGTTGACGCGTGTACTTTCTTATTTCATGCTTAGGTCCCTTGTATCGGCTATAAATAGCCCCGAGAACGATGTTGTGAGGAGTTCTTCCTTTTGTTCCATAATTTAGCAATAAAATTCTGTTTCTTTTATTTTATGTTTTTAATTTTCTTTTCTTAGTTTCTCTAGGACCCCTTCTCCCTCCCTCCATCTATGAGTTTCTAACTCTTTCCAAAGGGTGGGGGTGACGGATTTAGGGTGATGAGAAGAGAAGATGTTATTATTTTAATTTTGTATTAGTATGTTTTGATTACTTGAGTTTATGTTAAACCATTTATCATGTAATGCTTTATAACTAATATGATTTATTATAAGTTTCAGAATTCTCTAATTTAAACCCGATATCTAAACCTCCACCCAACGGAATTCACCATCTTTGTTCTTGTTTTAGTTTTATTTGTTCATGTTTCTTGCTTTAGATAATTAAAACCCAAAAATCTCAAAACCAACCAATTTAATTGTTCTCTCTCTCTCTAATCAAAAATCAAAAAAATAACAATATCTCTCCCTCCTTGTGTTCGACCCGTATTTGTCACGTCTTCATTGACACCGTGCACTTGCGGTATAAATAAAATTCTCATCAAGTTTTTGGCGCCGTTGCCGGGGAGGCGACGCAGATTTTGTTGTTTTTGTATTTCGATTTTATCCTGTTTATCTTGTCTAAGTATTTGGATTTGTGTTTCAGGAGACAACAGAGTGCACGGCGAAATCCGAGCACCATTTGAGCTAAACGAGCGGCGAAATCCCCGCACCTGAAGAACAACTTGCGGCGAATCCGCCGCACACTTGGAGCTTCTGGGCTTCAACTTTTTCGGGGACGCGACTCATCTCTGGGTGGACGCGTAAAGCTACTGAAATTTCGAGAGCGGGCGGCGAACCCGACTGAGCATTCCGTAGGTAACCTTCGTTGCCTTTTTCCTCGTAATTTCTAGTTTCAGAAAATTTCCTTTTATTAGAATTGCACGTGTTAAGCTTAAATTCCATAATTGGCAATATTTCAACTCTGACCTAAAATTCGCAAAATTAGAAAGACCTTAGTGCATGCATCATATAATGTTTTGTTTGCATTATTCTTGCTAAATTCTTGCAAATCAATTTCTGTTGAAGAGTGCTGGAGGCAAGGTACGTATCGCGGTTTTTAACGATTGCATTTAAGCATATAATTTAATTTGCATACAACCTTGCAATTGCCCCCATTAAAAAGACCATTGTTTGACTATCTTTGTTAGATCTAAGTTAAACTATCTTAAGGGCAACTCCGTAGGAAAAGATACGGTGGGGATTTCATCACCCTTCCGTGGCCCACAAATCACAATCCTAAAGTGTCACCCAAGCCTTAAAATTTAAAATCAATTAGACATTGGCCCCTAAGGACTCGGACTCAATTAAGGAGAAGAATTGGTTTGACTTGCTATGACCAGAAGCCGATCGAATTCAATTTGGTGTCTAGGAAGTGTTTTTGTGTTGACGAAAGTCTTCCAAGCGAAGTGGTTGTCTAATTGGCACCGACTCTGTCGGAAGCGCCCCCACTAGCTATACACTAACTGGCCAACTTGGTTTGATTGGTGAGGGAGGTGAATCAAGCAAATCAATTCGACTCAACCAGTTAGGAGTCGTCTAGATCTAAGTGACACTAGGTCTAGGATTGTTTTGACCGTGCTTGTTCAGGAAATTTCTGACCAACCCTAATTTTTATCCTTTAGAGTTAAGTTTCCCTTCTCGTCTGAGTCTTCTTTTCCTTCTCATCCTTACCTTTCTATTGTTTGTTTCCTTTAAAAAAAATAAAAAAAATTTCAAAAAAATAAAAAAAAAATTTTAAAATTCACAAATTCAAAAAAAAAGAGTAATTGATTCTTGGAATTGAATTTGAAATTTAAATTTCGAATTCAAATTCAAAAATTAATTCAAACCGGTGCACTCAGATTTGGGTGCGGGATTTAAGCAATCGACTCTCACGAGTTCATCTGGATTCCAGTCTAGAGCTTAACCCCAACCCATCTGTTGCACCACCTCACCCGGATCTAATGGGTGAGAACGTAGTGGACCCGCCTGTTGCGCAACCTATAACTTTGAGGGATCAGTGCTACCCAACGATGGCTGCTCAGCCATCGTGCATCGTCATGCCCACCATACCGGGTCGCGACTTCGAACTTAAGGCACAATACATGAGTATGCTGCCTAAGTTCACCTCTAGGGAAGACCCATATCTCTTCCTTAGAGAATTTGAAGAAATCTGCTCTCTTATGCAATACCAGCATATCCCTGAAGAGGCAGTGCGTCTGAAATTCGTGCCTCTAGCACTGAAGGACGACGCTAATAAATGGCTATATAGTCTAGCCGAAAGATCTATTAGAAGTTGGGCCGAATTTGTTCAAGTTTTCCTAAAAAAATATTTCCCCAACCATAAGACTATGAAGATTAGGAATGAAATTGTTGCATTCGTTCAGTCTGAGAGCGAGCCGTTCTATTCCTATCTTGAGAGATTTAAGCGTGTCTTGACCCAATGCCCTCATCACGGAATTCCGAAGTGGCAATTATGCCAAATTATTTATGAGGGATTGACACCCACATCTAGGGTTATGCTAGAATCTGTGAGCCAAGGGAACTTTATGTCCAAAAATGAAAATGATGCCTGGACTTTTCTTAAGGATTTAGCTGAAAATAGTATGCAATGGGACAATGCTAGAACACCCATCAACCCGAGTATTGGATCTAGAATAGCGAGTCAACCCCGACCAGGTGTCTTAGCTATAGACTCCAACATAGCGGCTGAGGCAAAACTAGCTACCCTAATGCGTAGAATGGAAAGTCTAGAGCTACAAAATCAACCCCGAATGAATCAACCCTTGTCTATCCCCTGCTCTAGATGTGGTCAGACTGGTCATTTAATGGAGGACTGTGTGAACCTGGAACATGTTAATGCCACATTTAACAATTCTAGAAATGATCCTTACGCATCAACCTATAACCCAGGTTGGCGTAATCATCCCAATTTTTCGTGGACCCAACAAGGACAACCTCCTAGACAACAACCAACCCCATATAACCAAAATAATACATCATCTGGGGGTAATAATGGAAATCATGAGGTTAGGTTGACAAAATTAGAAAATTTAATGACAACTTTTATACAAACAACCAACCAATCATTCCAAAGGCTAGAGACACAGGTCAGCCAATTAGCACAGATAATAGGTGAAAGAGAAAAGGGCCAATTTCCAAGTCAACCTGAGGTGAACCCCAGAACTAATAATCAGTATCAATCTTATCAACCACCTTCAGGAAATAACAACCCTAGACCGGTTCAAATGGTTAATGAGGAAGGACCGTTCCAACAAATCAATGCTGTAGTATCATTACGGTCCGGAAGACAAATTGACAATAATGTGGTAAACCCTAGAATGACTAATCAATCTAGCCATCAAGCACCCACATATGACTTGACCATTGAACCCGACGTCCAAATTGAAAAGCCCAACCCACCTACACAACCTGAACCCATAGCTCAACCTGAACCTGAGCGAGTCTATGTTCCTAAAGCCCCATTTCCCAATAGACTCAAGAAGAGCTCAAGTGCACAAATGGAGAAAATCTTAGAAGTATTTAAGCAAGTTAAGGTGAATATTCCACTCTTAGATATGATTCAACAAATACCTGCTTATGCTAAATTCTTGAAAGATTTGTGCACTAAAAAGAGAAAAACGAATGTACCAAAGAAGGCATTCTTAACTGCAAACATATACTCTATTCTTTCCAACACATCTCCTATAAAATATAAGGACCCTGGGTGTCCCACAATTTCATGTTCAATAGGAGATACTTTTATCAATAAAGCCCTTCTAGACCTAGGTGCAAGCGTTAACTTACTCCCATTTTCTGTCTACGAACAACTCAACCTTGGTCCATTAAAACCCTCTAGGACAACCCTTCAATTTGCTGATTGCTCTTTTAAGAAACCAAGAGGTGTAGTAGAGGATGTTTTGATCAAGGTTGGTGACTTCATTTACCCAGTGGATTTTGTCGTACTAGATACCACACCTGTTGTAAATCCTAATTGACAAATCCCTGTAATTCCAGGCAGACCCTTTTTGGCCACTTCCGAAGCATTGATAAACTGTCGAAATGGGCTCATGCAATTATCTTTTGGGAACTTAAAAGCTGAATTTAATATCTTTCATATTGATAGTGAGCCAGAAATAACATGCAATCAAAGTGATGTTGTGATGAAATCGCGTATCTATAATATTTCTGAATCGTCACAAAATCAAAAAGGAAGTAAGAAAAAGGGGAGGAATTCATCTACACACCCACCGTCACTCGAGCAAATAAGAGAACCAATTTATGTGAGGGGTGTGGAACCTGTAACTCAGGACGCTCATTGCAACATGGGGAACAATTCAACTGGATACATGCACCAATATGGTGTCATTCAATCCAGTTCTGACTATGGTTGACTTTGAGCAAATTCCATCCTTCCACCGCAATTCACCAAGGTAATAAGTGCATTTGCTTTATATTTGCATACATTGAGGACAATGCATGATTTAGGTGTGGGGGGGGGTGTTTATGTATATATTTATCTATATATTCTGTCTTTTATTTAAAAAAAAATTTAATGTTTCATGACATAGCTTAAGATTGAACTGCTAAAACTCGTGTAAAAATTGCATTGAGTTTTTGTTCCTTATTATATAGTTCTGCTTGTAGAAATTGTGACATAAATCTAAGTTCCAAAGAAATAACTCATTGCCCTTTAAGACATGTATGCACTTAAATTGAATGAATCAAATCTTTGAAGTGGTTGATAAAAAGCAGAGGTTGAGGAAAATATACCGGGAAGTGTGGACTTCTAATAGCAATTAAGCCTTGAGGAAAATAAAAATAAAAATAAAGGAATAAAGTGAAGAAAACACATTTTGCAGAATGATTACAAAAGCCCAAGCCTTTGAGTCACTGGTCCGTAGGGGTATCTTGAAACCCGGTAACTTGAGTCTACCAGCTTGGGATTATCGACCAAACTCGCTACACGAATGCAAAAGGGTAAAAGTGTCAAAAAGCAAATGTGTTGAATCACGGAAGAAAAGAAAAGAAAAAAAAAATACTCAAGGCCCAAAGCTAAAAGAATGATCCATGCCATGGTTGATCTGAATGATACTTCACCACCAAAGGAGGCGTGCAAAATAATTCAAGTGATAAACATGTGTAGAAGGGTTAGTGGTGTGAATGTTGGAGGAACAAAGACCAAGTCATATTTTTAATGAGTTAGATTTATATAATGAGCATGCAAGAATTCTCAGTGAGATGTATAAGGTTGAGGTAGGGATATTGAGAACTATTAATGAAATGTTGATTCAGGATTTTGTGGGTATATCCGCTGAAAACCCTCAGGAGACAACACTCCTCCCCCTTGGCAACAAGGAGGTTTAACGGCTTGTTGCACATGCTAAGTGCAACCGTGATTCCTACGAAAGTGAGTTAGGATTTCCCTGTTTTTATTTTTCTTATATTCTGTTTTGCTAGGGACTAGCAAAATCTAGGTGTGGGGGTATTTGATACATTGCATCATATGTCTTTCATTTAGATTACTTTTATATCAATAAATGCTACTAAGGTATGTGTTTAGTCTTATTTACAGAATACAGGGACCTGAATGCAAATTACCCACATCCCGAGCATAAACGCGTACAAAAGACTCGTTTCTATCATAAAGACCAAGTTCAAGTTTATCGGGTTTCAAATGGAAATCCAAGCATAAAAGCATTCAAGACCTAATTACGAAAAGAACAAGGACTTAAGCACAAAAGTAGCCGGGGACTTAATTGCAAAAAGTCAAGGACCTAATTGCAAATCACGAGTAGCTTTTATTATTATGGAGAAAATATAAAGAAAAATCAATGTGGATCTCCAAATATATGAAGAAATTAATTCGGATCTCCAAAGATATGCAAGAATCAATCCAGACGCGCAAATGACATTGAAATCATACCATAAACACACAGGAAAAATCCGGGTCGATTCGGAGCCAAAAAGGTGGCGATTCCGCCGCACCTCAAGAGCAAATTGCGGCGAATCCGCCGCACCAAATTAGATTAATGCTCTAAAAATTTTACCGGTTGCGTGTTGACGCGTGTACTTTCTTATTTCATGCTTAGGTCCCTTGTATCGGCTATAAATAGCCCCGAGAACGATGTTGTGAGGAGTTCTTCCTTTTGTTCCATAATTTAGCAATAAAATTCTGTTTCTTTTATTTTATGTTTTTAATTTTCTTTTCTTAGTTTCTCTAGGACCCCTTCTCCCTCCCTCCATCTATGAGTTTCTAACTCTTTCCAAAGGGTGGGGGTGACGGATTTAGGGTGATGAGAAGAGAAGATGTTATTATTTTAATTTTGTATTAGTATGTTTTGATTACTTGAGTTTATGTTAAATCATTTATCATGTAATGCTTTATAACTAATATGATTTATTATAAGTTTCAGAATTCTCTAATCTAAACCCGATATCTAAACCTCCACCCAACGGAATTCACCATCTTTGTTCTTGTTTTAGTTTTATTTGTTCATGTTTCTTGCTTTAGATAATTAAAACCCAAAAATCTCAAAACCAACCAATTTAATTGTTCTCTCTCTCTCTAATCGAAAATCAAAAAAATAACAATATCTCTCCCTCCTTGTGTTCGACCCGTATTTGCCACGTCTTCATTGACACCGTGCACTTGCGGTATAAATAAAATTCTCATCAGGAACCACATGGACAGGACTCACCCACGAACTATCAGAGATAGGATAGATTATGCCATGATCCAAGCACTTAAGAACCTCCTTTCGGACGGCTTCTTTCAGTACAGGATTCAATCTCCGTTGTGGGTCCCTGCGGGGCCTAGAATCCTCTTCCATGTGGATCCGATGCTGAACAATACCAGGGCTAATTCCCTTGATATCCTTCAAGGACCACCCGATCGCATCTTTGTTTTCAAAGAGTACTCTTTTGAGGGCAACCTCTTGATCTCTTTCAAGATCAGAAGCAATAATGAGTGGCAAGGTCTCATTATCCCCTAAAAAGATGTACTTTAGGTTATCGGGGAGCGGTTTAAGCTCGACCAGAGGTGGGTCCTTGTCGGATTCAGAGTTAATTTCAAGTGGCTCAAGGGCCACAGGGTAAGAGGAGCAAGCACCCAGATGTGCCTCCTCATCCAGAGATATGCTGGCGGGTTCCTCAAGATCCTCTTCACTCGCAACCTGATCATTAGGCACCTCAATAATATGTCGATGTGAGTCGAACATGCCTAATGAGTCAGGCTCATCCGTGTCCTGGATGAAATTGGCTCCGACAGTGTCGTCGAAGAGCCCAGGTTGCTTACCAAGAGTGAAGATGTTGAAATCCGCCGTGAGGTTTCCAAAAGACAACCTCATCAAGCCATTGCGACAATTGATCAAAGCATTAGATGTCGCAAGAAATGGCCTCCCAAGGATCACAGGAATTTGTCCTTGTGGGTTGGACACGGGTTCGGTATCCAAGATGATGAAATCAACTGGAAATACGAACTCACCCACTTTGATAAGGACATCCTCCACACTCCCTCGTGGGATTTTGACGGATCTATCAGCCAACTGGAGGGTTGTCCTCGTTGGTTTAAGATCGCCTATCCCAAGGTTGACATAGACTAAGTAAGGCAGGAGATTCACAGATGCCCCCAAATCCAATAGAGCTTGAGAGATGGTCACATTCCCAATCATGCAAGAGACAGTTGGACAACCAGGGTCCTTGTACTTGACATTCATGGGTTGTGTCAATATGGAGCTCACATTGGCGGCCAAGAAGGCCTTCTTGGGCACATTTGTTTTTCTCTTGGTGGTGCAAAGGTCTTTGAGGAACTTGGCATACGGTGGCATTTGTTGAACAACGTCCAATACCGGATGTTCACCTTTACTTGCCTAAGTACCTCAACGATCTTATCCCAATGCTCATCACGTTTTTTAGTCAACCGATGAGGGAATGGTGCCTTGGGGATATAGGAATCACGAGGAGGAGTCTCAGAATTAGGTTCCTTGACAGGCTCAAGACTCTCCTCGGAAGACTTGCCAACAGGGTTGGCTTCCGGCATGTTCACATTGTTGTCAACGACCCTTCCCGATCTCAAGGTATGAATAACATTAGCATGTTGGGAAGGGTCACTTTCAACATTGTGTACATTCTGCCTGGTATTAGCAGGCTGACCCCTGGGATTAACCACAGGTTGACTCGGGAACTGACCCTTCTCGCGTTCATGGAGCTGATGAGCCAACTGCCTTACTTGCATTTCCAATGCTTTGACCATATTATTGTTGGCCGCAAGCATGGATTGAGTGCTCTGCATGAATGCTTGAAGGGTTTGTTCAATGGTAGAGTCCTTAGGGTCAACCCGCTGGGGTGGTGGAGTCTGGTTAGAATAACCCGACGAAGAGGCCTGACCAGGTTGGTAATTTTGGTGCTGAGACCTTTGATGTGGGGGTTGGTAGGTCGCCGATGGGCGTGGAGGTTGATAAGGTGGAGGTTGAGGTTGAGCGTGCGAGCTCTGACCGTGTCCTCCACTAGACCCCCAAGAGAAGTTAGGATGGTTACGCCATCTCGGGTTGTAGGAATGACTGTACGGGTCGTTTCGGGGCCTTTGTTGATACATCGCATTTGCATGCTCAGTATCCCTTGGAGCGTAAGCGCACTCCAAGTCATCGTGTCCCGACAGTCCACACCTAGTACACCCGGGAGTAGCGACCTGAGCTACAGGAGCCCGGTCCATCTCCAAACTCTCTATCCTGCGCATGAGAGCAGCCATTTTCGCCTCAGACGCGATAGTCGACTCAACATGATATGATCCAGCTCGTCCAGAAGACCTGGCGGCTGGTGGCTCTCTCATGGTGTCCCACTCGAAGGTGCGCTCAGCCATGGACTCAAAAGTGTCACATGCCTCCTCGAAGGGTTTCATTTGGAAGTCACCCTGACACATCGACTCCAACAATGTGCGGGTGTTGTAGTTGATGCCCTCATAAACAATCTGGCACAGCTGCCATAGCTTAAGTCCATGATGAGGGCATTGCTGGAGAAGGTCCTTGAACCTCTCAAAGAAACCATGAAAAGATTCGGTCTCGGTCTGATACATTTGATGTATCTGGTGCCGTATCTGTTGAGTTTTCCTTTGAGGGAAAAATCTCTTCAGAAAGACGGTCACAAAGTCATCCCAAGACCGAATCGAGCTCGCCGGGAGGCTATACATCCATTTCTTCGCATTATCCTTCAATGCAAACGAAATCATCCTCAACCGGACATAATCCTCGTCAAGCTGTTGAAGCTTGAACATGGAGCATACTTAAGCTAGCGTGGGTACTAGAACGAGCCCAACCTCGCATAAAATGCTCGACTCGACTCTAAATGACACACAACAGAAGGTGTACTAGAGGAGGAGACTAAACGTAGAGAATAGATGAGGAGAGGACTCAGATGAGGAGGGAAGAATCCCTAGAGCTAGCGTGGGTAGTGGGATCAGGAAGAAGCCTAACTAGCAAGTACGGCTCAAACAATGTAAGGCAATGGGTCCTTAAGCTAGACGACGCCTAACTTCGAGGTCACTAGCCTCGACACGCCTCACCTCCCTACAACGAGGACCACAATGCCCAGCAAGTGATACCAGATCCGGAGATCCAGTACCTCCTACTATCGACAAGGTAGGCAACGCCGATCAGGTCATGACGGTCTCGACTAGATTACTCTCCTAGTGCGTCCGAATTCCTTAGGGCCAATGTCTACTTGCTTTTAGTTAAGGCTTTATTAAGAGTGGTTTTTGGGGCCAAGGAAAGGGTGATGAAATCCCCCACCTTATCCTTTATGGGACAGCCCCTCCTTAGTAGCGATTTGATCCTAGATCTAGCAATCAATCGCTCCAATCAAAACGCTCTCTCACTCTTGTCCCGATGCACCTTACTAACTAATGCATGAACGAAACATGCATGAATGAGGGATGTGGGTGCACGTACCTCACACCAGCAATCAACGACAAAATGTAAAGCAAAGAAAAGACAAATGCATGCAAGGTCTACCAATGGTGCATGACCTAGATGGCAAGAAGTCTAATCTTTTGCTTTGAGTTTTATGGTCCAAGTTGATTAATGGGGATTGAAATTAAATCTGGGAGCAAACTAAAGATCACAGCATGCACAATTGGGCTCCCAGATAACTAAAGTAAAGCAATAAATCACCAGAAGAAATTTGAGAGCAGGCAGACCTCACCAGGCCGCCAATTGGCGGTTTCCAACCGCTGATTGGCGGTCCCTTTGTGGATTCTTTTGCTCAAACTTTCCCAGTAGCTTCCCCTTGATCCAATGCTTCCCTGAAACTAAGAACAACTGAAAACAAAAAATCAAAAACCCCTCGAATCGTCCAAACCAAGGTCTGGACAGAGCACCTCCCCGGCAACGGCGCCAAAAACTTGGTTGATCGTTTTATATTTAACCGCAAGTGCACGGCCGCGTTGAAGCGGTGGCAAATACGGGTCGTCCACTGGGAGGTGTGTCGACACTTGGTTTGTTCGAAGGCGAGAGGTAAAGAAAGGGAAGAAGGATGTATTACACTAAACTACACTACAATGCTAAACTAGAATGCAAAAGGAAAATGAGGATAAGCAATAAAACTAAACCCCAAAGGGGGTAGAGAAATGATGTGAACATAAAGATGTGTGTGTGTGTGTGTTCAATTAAGCTCCTCACAACATGTAGTGCATGAAATCATAAAACTACATCCAACTTTGCCTCTACATGAATTAAGATAAGACTACATCATTAAAACATACAAGACAATAATTGGAATGAAGCTACATGAACTCAAGTATAAAGACTATACCCTACTATGCCTCTACATGAATTAAGATTTCACTACATCATTAAAACATACAAGACATTAGCTAAGGTAAAGGCAACAAGAGTACATACACTACAAATTGTGTTTCCAATATTAACTTCATCCATATCCTAACCTTATCATTCCCCATAAAATAGGTCCACTAATCAAAGCATAAGCTAAGCTTCATTCAAGAGCATTAGAATATCAAAGATAAGAGTGGAGACCCATTAGATGGTTATGGAAATCATATAAAGCTCAAGGTATAAAAATAACACACACTTAATACACTACATGATTATATCACATGTTTCTCCACCCCCAAATGGGGATGGAACTACTCACTACTCATTATACTAACTATATTAACAGAAGCAAGCATAATACTGAAATGAAACTATACTAATCAAGCAAGAAACATTAAAGAAGCATAAAACAAAACAAGCATCAAAGCAAAAATATTAAAGGAATTTAACTAAGCAAGAATTAACAAACTAATGAAAACTTTTATTATGAACTCACTCAGATTACAAGCAGCCCTTCCTCCACTAAAGTTTTGCTTCAAGGCTTCACTCTTAGTAAGGAAGGAGGCCACCAAGAGAGAGATGGATACAATGGGAGGTGAAGAGTTCTATTTATAAGCATGGAAAAAGCTAATCCGGGACAATCCCCCGATGTGGGACTAAACCAATACCAAAATTAGCCTAAACGAATATTAATACAAGTCCAGGAGAAGTTGAGGCGGATCTGGCATGATCCAGACCGCCAATTGGCGGTTCCAGACCGCCAATTGGCGGCCTATAAAGCCCGGATCCATCTGGGTTTTCTGGTAGGCTTTCCTTGGTGTCTTTCTTGGTCTTGGATGCATCTAACTTGTTTAGTGGAGCTCCGACCCGAATCGAATTGGCAAAATACTCCCCATGATGGTGTGGAGTTTCCTGTTTTGCTCTTAGGTCCTTTTGTCTTACGATCAGGTCCTTCTGTCTTGCATCTTGGTCCCCAGGTCTCACAATTAACTCCTTTTTTCCTGCTTTTGGGTCCTTTCATGGCTCTTCTCTTCAAACCTCTTTATTTCTGAAAACTAAACATAAAACTCATCACGTAGCATTGTTTAGGTGTAAGATAATGGATATAAGATACAAATATAAGCATGGAATGATGTCAATCAATATGGCAAACCTATCAATCTATTCACACAACGTATCGGCAATTACTACTTGATTAGCATAAGATTAGGCTCAGCAGGAGAAGTGTCCAAAGATATGGCAAAACTCATCAAAAACCATACACTCATGTGAAGAACAAATGTAAGCATGGGAGGTGTCTAAATGTTATGGCAAAACTCATCAAAACAAAGTTTCTTCAATCAATCAAGCAAGGAAACACAAATACAAACACATAACTAACATGTAGCATATTCAACAAGAAATTTCAGTCAATAAACATGAGAAAACTAAGTATGAGAAGTGTCTAAATCTTATGGTAAAACCCATCAAAATTCCCCAACATGTAGATGATTGAAATACCCCCAATGAACATACAAAACATGCAAGTCTACACAATCAAAAATTCATCAAACATCCAAACTTCACAATATATATGAACATCATCTCCACTCCCAAAGGGGGTGGATCTACTCACTACCCATTATTCTAGCAATTAAACTAAAGAAGAAAGGAGACATTCTAACTAATTTAGTCTAAGATCAAAGAAATAAGACTAAGCTAAGCATGCATAAAAAAGAAACAACATGAGAACAAAACAATGAAAATTTATTTTATTAAATGACTCACATTACTAGTAGCATTCTTCTCCACCTTGAGTTTTTGCTCCAAGGCTTACTCCAAGTAGAGAGAATGCCATAGAGCAATGAGTGAATACAAAAGGAGGAGGAGTTCTATTTATTGCCATAGAAAAAGGTAATCGGGGAAAATCCCCCAATGTGGGACTAATAAAATCTTCCCAGAATACACAACCCATGTTTTGGAGAAACCGGGTCGGATTCGGAGACAAATGGACCGCCAATTGGCGGTCATTTTTCCCCGGATCTGACCAATTTTCGGATATGTTCTTTATTGTTTCAATTCTTCACATGGGGTGCACTCGGATCGGTTATAGGAGTGTCGGCCCGAGTCTAATTCCCAAAATACTCCTTGCATCTTAGTCCCTAAGTCTGTCAAATCAGTCCTTTTTTCCTTCTTTTAGGTCCTTTTATGCTTTTTCTCCTCAAACCTATTTATTTCTGAAATTCAAACATAAAACTCATTACGTAGCATTGTTTTGGTGAAAGATAATGGATATAAGACACAAATGTATGCATGAAATGATGTCAATCAGGCTGCACAGATGGTGGTGGTGGTGGCAAAGAAATGTGATTGTCAACTTGTTTTCCATTCCTTAAGGTTACAATGGCATTGACATGGTGAACAGGTTCCTCCACATGGTTCACTTGCCACCCTCGAGGTACCACATTCTCATTTTGCATGTATTGTTGCTGGTACATGCGGGGGTTAGCCTCAGGCTGGCTAGGCAGAGTCCCTCTCTCTCTTTCATGTACAGACTGGGTCAATTGGCCCATCTGAAGCTCTAGAGATTTGATGGTCTGTTGATTTGAAGTGAGAACTTGACTTGTGGTCGACATAAAAAATTTCATTGAGTTTTCAAGTCCACGAGTCAATACTCAAGCGAATTGAATCGGGTTTCCATATTGTTGGAATTTGGGAAACCCGATTGATTGGTGATTTGACCTTTGGGTGGCTGATAAGATCGTGCATGCATGGGAGGTTGTCGTTGTTGGTTAGGTGGTCGAGAGGAGTTTGAAGGACCACCCGGGGCATTATTTTGGTTCCATGAAAAATTAGGGTGGTTCCTCCATATGGGATAATAAGATGATGTGTATGGGTCATTCCTAGCTCTATCATAGATGGCGTTGACAGGTTCCATCTCAGGAGGAATGGACACACACTCGCTTCCTACATGACCTATCCTACCACATGAATGACAGGGAATTGGACCAGATGTGGACACGTGAGGTGCACCTTGTTGGTTTTGGAGATCAATCGAATCCATTTGGCGCATTAAGGCCGCCATGCGCGCCTCGGTGGCCGTAGTGGTATCGACGGCAAATACGGCTCCCGATCTAGTCGAGTTTGTGTTTGCGATCCTCGCTCTGATGCTAGTGGTTCCCTTACACTCTCCCACTGCATGGTTTTCTCAGCGAGGTCTTCTAGGAAAGCCCATGCCTCCCTTTCATCCTTTCCTAAGAACTCTCCTTGACATATTGACTCAAGGAGTGTTCGAGACGGGATGTGAATACCCTCGTAAATAATCTGACACAGGCGCCACAACTCGATGCCATGGTGAGGGCATGAGGATAGTAGCTCCTTGAACCTCTCTAAGTATGCGTGGAATGATTCGGTCTCATGCTGATAAAACGAATTGATTTCGTTCCTAAGTTTTTGAGTCCGATGATTTGGAAAGTACTTCCTGAGGAATGCGAACTGAAACTCATCCCAAGTCCTAAAGCAATTCTCCTGGTTGCTGTACAACCACTTATTGGCATCATCCTTTAGTGCAAAGGGGACAAGCCTAAGATGGATGAAGTCTGTGCTAAGTTGTTGCAGCTTGAACATAGCACAGAAAGTATGGGAAGTGTCTAAATCTTATGGTAAAACCCATCAAAATTCCCCAACATGTAGATGATTAAAATACCCCCAATGAACATACAAAAACACGCAAGTCTACACAATCAAAAATTCATCAAACATCCAAACTTCACAATATATATATATGAACATCATCTCCACGCCCCAAAGGGGATGGATCTATTCACTACACATTATTCTTGCAATTAAACTAAAGAAGAAAGGAGACATTCTAACTAATTTAGCCTAAGATCAAAGAAATAATACTAAGCTAAGCATGCATAAAAAAGAAACAACAAGAGAACAAAATAATGAAAAATTATTTTATTAAATGACTCACATTACTAGTAGCATTCTTCTCCACCTTGAGTTTTTGCTCCAAGACCTTCACTTCAAGTAGAGAGAATGACCACTAAGCATGGAGTGAATACAATAGAAGGTGAAGAGTTCTATTTATAGCCATAGAAAAAGGTAATCCGGGACAATCCCCCAGTATGGGACTAAAAATATACCAGAAATAGACTAAATACACTCTAATACACGACCCAAAGAAATCTTAGCAGATCCGGAGCAACCCAGACCGCCAATCAGCGGTCCCACACCGCTAATTAGCGGTCTACAGGTTTTGCATCGTGCTGGGGTTTCTTCTGGGCTTTTCTAGATGTCTTTGTTTGTCTTTGATGCATCTAGTTTGCTTGTTGGAGCTCTGACCCGAATAGAATTGCCAAAATACTCCCCATGTTGGTGTGGAGTATTCTTGTTTGCTCATTGGTCCTTCAATCTTACATTCAGGTCCTTCGATCTTGCATCTTAGTCCTTGAGTCTCTCAGCTCAGTCATTTTTCCTGCTTTTAGGTCACTTTATGCCTCTTCTCTTCAAACCTATTTATTTCTGAAATTCAAACATAAAACTCGTTACATAGCATTGTTTAGGTGAAAATGGATATAAGACACAAATGTATGCATGAAACGATGTCAATCAAGTAGTATAGCCACATGTGGGGAGCATTGCGTATTGTTCCGTAAGACCGTATGTGCCTATGGTAGGTCTTCGAGGGAGATCCGATGATGTTTGTCGAACTGATATCTTGTTTTACCATTCGAGGGAACTGTTTTCTTTACTGTTGATACCATGACATGCTACTAGTATGATGGGTTCATTTATACTACTGCATTCATATATGTGAGCTTGACATACGGGGTTACCTTATGGAAACTCAGACATTGTTGTTGCATGTTTATTTTGGGACCGCAGTAGGTTCAGTTGGGTGGTGACCGTGGGCATTTTGAGACCGGGATCCTCTGCTTCAGACCATTGAGGTCGTCATGATTACTTGTAGTGCATTTTGTTATACCTAATGTAATCATGTAGTTTTTGACAAATTCTAATGTAATATGTTGCACCGTTTGGATGTTTTATTGGAGTAACAGTCCTGCTTTTTGTTGATCTGTCTCTTGTGTCTTTTAATTATAAATTTTAATTTTCCCGCTGTTTCGGGATGTTACAAATACGTTGTATATTTGTTTGTGAGTTATAATAAGCTTTTGGTGTTATGTTCTACTTTCTAAGGATCCTCATTTAATGAAGGCAAAGTAAATTACACGATAGAATAATGAAATTCCCGCTACTAAAGTCGAAACTTTACGTAATTATCCTCCCAACTACAAAGTGTGTGATATTAAGACCGACAGATCAATTATTACCCATTAATAAATATTTAATTTTTAATAGCATTTTATATAAATCGATTTGCTAAGATATGTGAATATTTTACATGAAGTGACAAAAACTAGAAGAAAGTAGTCACTCTGCATTCGCAAATGAAGAAATAATTATACAAATTCACTAACATGTAAAATTATGCAATACATCCATTTTGAGATTTTAAGGGTTGCACGAACCCCCTGGTCCTCCGAAGAAAAAGTTACTTTCCCCCCAATTTGGGTTATTCTCAACATGATCTCCTATATTATAGCAGTCGTTGCAATTTGATTGTGGATATGTCTTGAAAGAATCATTATCATTCGCTATCACGCTTATTCTTTTAAAATAAGCAGCTTTGCGAAACCCTTCATCAGGAAAATGACCACTTCCCATCTCTGGTAAATCAAGAGTATCTGTCGGTCCTTGGACATCACCTCCCCATGAAATTTGACTAGCACCACTATTCAACTGGGTAAATAAGGTTGCTGGCCAATGACCAACTATGTTGTTCTGTATCCGAAGAACCCAATTTTTTGTTTCTTGATCCTGTCATGAACAATTTTGCATGCAACACATATTAAAACACACTTACATCCATAAATTTGGACCAAATAAATAAATTCTTTAAGCTAGCTAATATTGTTCACGTTTGTCCATAAAAAACATCCATCTTAGTTAATTTTCAACGAAAAGGTTAGGGAATTCGTAATCTATGACTCATACTTTGAGAAAATAGGATATCACTATATTGAATTAGGGACGAGTAGAAAGCTTATACCAGAGAAGTTTAAAAATGGTCTTAGGAGAAAAGAAGGATATGCAACAATACTTTATAACTAACCTTGTTCTAAGATATTGTCATTAAGAAAATACTCACTACTACATATTCTATATTATTGTTTACCTGAGTAATGTTTATATTGGCGCTATATTGTTCTCCATCGTATGTAGAAATCGGATGCGGCTTGTAACCAATAAAATGTTGGTTGGTTGTTACAAATCCCGGACAATTATGATTGGTACACTCTGTTGAAGACAAGGTTCCCTGTATATGGAGGCACAACAAAGAAAATTCATCAATAAATTGATAACTCAATTGATTCACAGCTAAGATCTCCTAAATCCGAAACACATTGAAGTAACTTTCAAACTTACTCGCCAATTTACATAATATCTTGTCGCATCATCGCCAAAGGATATTGGATCCACCTGAAAAATAAAACAACACGTATTGTCATCATATGGTGTTCATAAAGACAAATTAAACAAGTCATGCTTCTGTAAACTATAATGCTATGTTGGGTACAAATAATGAAATAAAAATGTTGAATTTAAAGATTCGACACATGATAAGCAACTTGCCTTCCATCCTGCTTCTATAGCTTCAGGTCCATTACTTAAAGTTATACGAGCGGAACTAGTTTGATCGTTAAACACCTTTGGATTATACACACTAATGTCTGCTCCACTTCCATAGAATGTTTTTGAAGGAGTGACATATTCAACAGTCTGATGAAGACGTATAGAGCACATATAATACGAAAATAATAAAATAATCTTGCTGAAATTAATTAATTTTGGAAAAAAAATAATTAATGAAACATACACATGTTTTCCTATTTGTTAGTTGCTCCAATTTTATTCTTTCTATGTCCCTTTTCTTTGTCCTTTTGTTTGGGATTGTTCTATCAAGGAATGGAGTACTCTGCGTCTTGGTTGTCCAATTGCTTGATTTCTTCGTATTAAGATTGCCGTATTTTTTGGGATAAGATTCTGATGTCAACTGCAACAAAAATTAATATTCAAAAGTATTATCAACTATTTCTATGTTAATTAAAAATAAATTTAATATAATCACTAAGAAACAAATGTAGATAATTAAACTCCATAACTATGATTAGCAGTTGTCAGAAGTTTATAATCACGCTGTAGAACAATTGTTTTATCCTGCCAATAATACATTGCCTTTATTTGGATGGGCGAAGCCTCATTTAACTTATCTCAAATTTATATGCATTGAGTCTTAACTAATAATAAATTACTAGGAAAATAATAATATATCACGCATGATGCCATGCATTTAACTATAATTTAATAAAATAAAAATGAAAATATCATTTGCTCAAGAAATTTACACAATATACTAATATAGATATACAGATATATAGTTTTTAAGTTGTACTTCTGATGTTTAATTACCTTCACTTAAGATGTTACGTTTGTACTGTTTGAATAGTGTAATTGTGATTTTTTTGTTTTTTTACTTTAACGATAGTCATACAAACAATGGATTTAATGATAATAATACTTCCACAAAGATATAGACGTAACAATAATAGAATAGTATAAAGGTAGCACCTACAACAAATTTTTTTAATTTCAAGTGAAACCATAATCAAATTGTGGTTGATTATACATGCTAATGAAATCGAATTACGAAGTAGGCAAATAACAATGTATTCGTTTCGGGGAAAACCATAATAGCGTAACTTTTTAGGACTGGATGATCAAGTTTAGGTTGTGGAATCAAAATTTTCATTATATTGCATCTAGCACAAAAATAAGAAGAAAACAAAATAATGTCAAAGAAAGGGCGGTAATATGAACATGGAGGAAATCTGGTTGTTTAACTCACCACAGTTTTATTCGTGCTGTTTCCTTCCCCCAAACCAATAACCATCAACATCACTAAAACAATTCTAATAATGGAGCCCATGTCTAGAAAGTTGGAGTGGTTCTGAATACCAATATGAAAGCCAACTACCTATTTATAGATAACATTCAGGATTATGTCGAATGAAGCGCACGTTCAACAGAAATTGCGTATTTTATCAGTTGACCTACAAATATTTGTGGAATAATTCATTTGTTATTATAAACCCAACGAAAATTTCAGTTTTTTCTTGATAAAAAACTCAAAAAAGAGAAGGTCAAGATTTTTTCCTCCATGAATATAGTTTTATAAAGAAAATTTTATGTTATAATGTACAAAAATTGAACTCTTGCATGTCTTTGGCACGTGGGAATCAAGCAATAAATGAAGTTGTGATTCACGTATTTGATGCATTTCAAGAATTAATTTTTTTTGCAAGGGTCAAGGATTCCTTGCAAATAAAGGGAAAAGGCCGACCCACCCTGCCTAGGATACAGTGGTAAACGTCTTAAACCGGTACAGAGTTTTAGTTATACATCTAACATAAGAAAATTTAAGCTTATAAGTACATGGCTTCAGTAGTATTATCGAGTTTATGAGTTCCAATGAGTAATTAAGTTGGGTCAGTAAAACTAGATGTATTTTAGGCCGAACTTCTACTGATTATTATATTAAATTATTATATATTTTTCACCTGGTGGCATGTTAGAATGTTAATGATTTTTCAAATTTTTTTCAATTTGATTAACCTATTTAAAACTATGTTAACATATTTAAATGAAATATTATAATGATGGTATTGCGAATGCCCTACAGAGTTATGCTTACGTACCGGTTTAATATTAAGGTTTAGAAAAAAAATCTTCATCAAATTGCGTATCACTATTTAATATTGTTCCCATTAATTTTGGGTCCTTCAAATTGAACTTAAGCGTTTGTTTATTATTTTTTGGTCTTTCAAATTGATCTTGTATGTCTATTAAAAGCCAACTATTTGTTTGGCTTTATCTCACCCGCCGTAATTTTTTTATTTAATAAAAAAAACGAAAATTTCAAATATTAGGATTTTTTTTTTCGAAAAATAGTCGGATCGCGGGTGTGACCCGCGATCCGTCCCCACAAAAAAAAAATTATTTTGACGGATCGCAGGTTGGAACCGCGATCCGTCAATTTTTTTTTTAAAAAAAAAATTCCACGGATCGCGGCGTGGTAATTTTGCAAAAAAAAAAATTTGGAAGAAAATTTCACGGATGAACCGTGATCCGTGAATTTTTTTTTTAATTTTTTTTTCCTGTTTTAGTTTTATTTTTGTTTCTGTTTTTCTTTTTTATTTTAATTATTTGTAATCTTTTTTAAAAAAAAATTCAAAATATGTTTTCAGATTAATATTATTTTTTAATTTTTTTTTAATCGTAGTAAAATATGTCACACACTTTGTAGTAAAAATTTGAAGAAAATTCCTAAATTTCGAAATTTTAATTTAATTTTTATTATATAAAAAATTTAATTTTCAAAATCAAATATAAAAATAAATTTTAAAATATCAAAAACAAATTAAAAGCAAAAACAATAAAAGAAAATTAAAAAGTGACGGATTTTAGTCGTAGTGTTTTATGTTTTGATTTTTTTAAAATCGTTTTAACTATGTTTTTTATTATATTTGTTTTCAAAATATGTTTTGTAATTGTTAATATTTTTAGAAAAAATTTAATTGTGTTTTTAATTTTTTGATGTATCGACCTCCAAAAATGTTTGTAATGTGTCTACACCCGACAAAGTTTTGACAACGTTTCCAATTTTTTGTTTTAATTAGTTTTAAGGTTTGTTTAATATTCAGTTGTAAATAATTTATTAATCTGGCTAAAAAATTTTGTTTTTTTATTGTATAAAATACCCTAACATTTCAATACGCCGGGTTATTGACGTGATTTAAAGGTCCATTATTGAAAAAATTAAAATCAATTTTAAAAAAAATTAGAAAAATAATATCAATTAGAAAACATATTTTCAAAAAAAAGAATTAAAAAAAGATTACAAATAATTACAATAAAAAATAAAAACAGAAAAGAAAAAACTAAAACAGAAAAAAAATTCCACGTATCGCGGGTGTGATTTTCTTCAAAAAAAAAAATTAAAAATTCCCACCGATCGCGGGTGTGAACCGTGATCCGTGGGATTTTTTTTTTAAAAAAAATTGACGGATCGCAGTTCTGATCCGCGATCCGTCAAAAATAAATAAATAAATAAAAACACAATTAATTTTTTTTGGAGGTCGATACAGCAAAAAATTAAAAACACATTACAAATATTTTTGGAGGTCGATACAGCAAAATATTTAAAACACAATTAATTTTTTTTAAAAAAATAACAATTACAAAACATATTTTGAAAATAAATATAATAAAAAACATAGTTAAAACGATGTTAAAAAAATCAAAACATAAAACACTACGACTAAAATCCGTGACTTTTTAATTTTCTTTTATTGTTTTTGATTTTATGTTTTTGATATTTTAAAATTTATTTTTAATCTGTTTTTTAATATATATTTTTTTGAAAATAAGTCTTCTAATTCTTATTATTTTTTAAAATGTTTTTAAAAATATATTTTCCAGAATTTAGCTCCAAATCACGTGGATAACAGAGCAGGTTGAAAAATTATGTTATTTTATACAATAAAAATCTGAAATTTCTTATACAGAATAATAATTTATTTACAATTACATATTAAGCAATCACTAAAACTAAGTAAAACAAAAAAATTAGTGAAGTTTTCAAAAATCCGTCAAAATAAAATAAATTTTTTTTGGGGGGGGGGGACGGATCGCGGGTCTATTTTTCGAATTTTTTTTCCTAAGATTCGAAATTTTCGTTTTTTTATTAGATAAAAAAATTACGGTCTATTAACACCTCTTTAAGTTTTGGGCCCTTACATCCATCTCGGTCATCCATTGATTAAAATTTCCTTTTAGTCCATGCTTTCACGTTGGCTAGATAAGAAAATCACGATTCATTGGAAAAAACAGGAAACAAAATCAAATATCAATCTACATCTACCATCTAGAATCATATATAGTAAGTAGTATGATTTCCACTCATTTTTGGGCATTTAAATCAAGGTTAGTTGTCCTTTGATTAATGTTTTTAGTCCCTCAATTTGATATGAGTCATTCATTACTTTTTGATCCTTCAAGTTGAGCTCAACCGTTTGTGTAAGATCCTAATCCTTGGTTATTGAGATAATTGTGTTTATGATGCCCAGGTAGAATTATGATCGTTTCTAAAAGTGTATGACACCCCTGACTACAAGAGAATTGATGAGACCAATACCGAATTGAGATAAAACTATCTCTAATTTTTGTGTATTAATTCAAAAACGAAAATTACCCTTCTATTAACCTACAAGCCAGGTCTTATAGCCTTCCATGCGTGTAGAGAATAGGAAGTTAACCGACAAGGTAACTACCTTAGCAAAGGAAATAATTGGCGACCTAATTATCTAGTCTAAGGAAATAAAATTCAGCAAACTAATAATAGCAAAAGAAATAATGTAGCTACCAAATTCTGGAAACCTTCCATAAACCTAATTGCAAACGACTTGAATCACATGTCCGGTTGGAGGGAAACTTCCTTATTGACTTGGCTGGGAGGTTGGAGGTAGGGCTGTAAATGGGGCGGGTAAAACCCGCCCCGACCCGCCTAAGTCGGGTAGCGGGGAAAAAATTTCAACCCGCCACCCGCCAACCCGACTAATAAACGGGGCGGGTAGCGGTTGTATTTTCAACCCGCCCCGTTTACCCGATTACCCGCCTAAAATTTTAATAAATTAAATAATAAATATTATATATATATACACTTATATACCATATACATATACATATTCTCTGATCCATAATTTACTAATAGTGTTATAAAGTTGAAGTTATTTATAATTTTATGGTGTTCATCACATTGATAATGTTTTTAAGACGCTAATGTGTTATGTTTTTAATTTATAGTGTTATGCAAAAAGAAAGAAAAAATATAAAAAAAATTCATTTATCCATCTACCCACCCCGCATAACCCGTTTACCCGACCCACCCTACCCGCGTAACCCGTTTACCCGATCTTAGGTGGGTCGGGTAGCGGTTTAAAAAAATTTCACCCGACCCGACCCGCCAACCCGCCTACCTTAGACGGGTCGGGTAGCGGTGGGATCGAAACCCGCCCCGACCCGACCCGTTTACAGGCCTAGTTGGAGGCAACCTTCCTTGCTGACTTCGCTCCAATTTTTGGAAGGTGATGGAGAATGATCCTTTGCATGATCCAACGACTCTATATCAAAGATCCAATAGCTCCTGCATCAGTCGCCCCTGGTTGGAAAGAACTTGTCCTCAAGTTTGCCTCAGTTTCACCCTTGTTTTAGAAGTACGGGCTCAGATGCTTCACATTAAACACATCAGCGATCTTTAAATGCTTCGGCAGACACAACATGTAGGCGTTATCATTCATTTTCTAAAGTATCTCACAAGGCCCGACCTCCCGCGCTTTGAGCTTCTTGTATTCTCTTGTAAAGTACTTGGAAAACGATCCCACGTTAGGACGCCCACACGAAATCACCTTCCTTCTAAAGTACTTGCCGGCGACGATTGTTCGCATGGCTCTTGTATTTGGTGTTGTTCTCATGAAGGGCTCGCTTCATTTGTTCATGAATGTCTTGAAGGTATGCAAGTCATCTCATCAGCCTTGGGGTGGAAACGATCGACACGCGGAATGGGCGACAAATCTAGCACACTGGAAGGATTAAACCTATAAACAATTGCAAATGTGCTCAGCCAGGTGGTCTTGTTTGTTGATCCGTTATAAGTGAACTCCGCTTGAGGCAAGGATAAGTCCCACTGCTTAGGTTTAGTGCCTGCCAAACAACGTAGGAGATTGCCCAAACCATGGTTGACTACTTCGGTTTGGCCGTTCGTCTGGGGATGGTATGCACTGCTGAAATTCAGACGAGTCCCCATTTTTTCCCATAAGCTCTTCCAGAAGTTGCTGATGAACTTGGTGTCGCGATTGGAGGTAATGGAGTGGCGAACTCCATGCAAACGTACAAATACTTTGAAGTACAAATGAGCAATTAGGGTGGCATCCATTGTTTTTACATGCTACGAAATGTGCCATCTTGGAGAACCGATCAACTGTCACAAAAATGGAATATACTGCTCGTTGTGTACGAGGTAGTCCAAGCACAAAATCCATGCTAACATCGCACCACGGACCTTAAGGAATTGTCAAAGGTGTGTACAAACCGACATTGGTGAGGGCACCTTTGCATCACTTACATATGTACCACTGATTGGTAGCATATCATGCATCATACTCATGCTATATCCTTTATTTTACTCCAATTTTGTGCTACTCGAGGTGTTTGTTATATTTTTGGTATTAGGTAATAAAGAAAAGAAGAGAAAAAACACTAGAATAAAGGAAAAATAACTGATTGGATCCGTGCCTAAACTCCAAGTCTCCAATAACCAACTCGGCTGCACTAAACATCAACAAATCAATTCATCAAAGTTCCATATGAACAAGAGCCTGATCCAGCCAGTACAGACTGCCAATTGGCGGTTATAGACTGTTGATTGGCGGTTGGTTTGGATCCAAACCTGATTAGCTTCAGCCGAGTGATGTATTAGTGTGTATTTAGTCCATCTATTGTATGGTTTTAGTCCCATACTGGAGGATTGTCCCTGGATAACTTTTTTCGTGGCTATAAATAGAAGTCTTCCTCCTCCTTTGTAAGAACTCATTTCTTGGAGGCATTCTCTCTACTTGGAGTAAAGCCTTGGAGAAGAACTCTAGTGGAGAGATGCTACTTGTAATGTAAGTGAGCAAAAAAAGAATGTTTTGTTACTTTTATATGGTCTCTTTTAATTGCTGCATGCTTAGTATAATTTTGTTTGTCTCTTTTCTTAGTGAGTAGTGAGCAGTTACATCCCCATTTGCGGGTGAAGGTGATGTAGAATATGTGATAATGATGGGTTCTTTTATTTGTATCATTTTATATTGTAGGGTGCTTAAACTTGTATTTGATGGGATAACAAAATATTTTTATTGCTCACTCACATAACAAGTAGCATATTTCCACCAGAGTTTTGCTCCAAGGCTTTACTCCTAGTAGAGAGAATGATGACCAAGAGAGGAGATCAATTACAAAGGAGGAGGAAGAGTTTAATTTATAGTCATAGAAAAAGGTAACCCGAGACAATCCCCCGGTACGGGACTAAACACATACTATAAATGGACATAAAACAACATAATCTAACACCTACCTAAACCATGAATCATTTGGAGACATTTGGACTGTAAATTTGAGGTTTGGGATAGCCAATTAGCTGTCTTTGATCGACTCTGGATTTCGGTGGCTCGTTTTCAACTTGATTTCTTGATGTTTCATGAACCCGATTTGGTTGTTGATGTTTGGGCACGAATCTAAAAATACTCCTCATGATGGTGTGGAGCTTCTTGATTTACTCATTGATCCTTTTGGGTTACATCTGGGTCATTCTCTCTTGCATCTCAGTCCATAAGTCCTGCAATTCAGCCATTTTCCTTGCTTTTAAATCCTTTTTGAGTCTCTTCTTCTCAAAACTCTTTATTCCTGATACTTAAACATAAAACTCATTACGTACCGGTTTAATATTAAGGTTTAGAAAAAAAATCTTCATCAAATTGCGTATCACTATTTAAAATTGTTCCCACTAATTTTGGGTCCTTCAAATTGAACTTAAGCGTTTGTTTATTATTTTTTGGTCTTTCAAATTGATCTTGTATGTCTATTAAAAGCCCACTATTTGTTTGGCTTTATCTCACCCGCCGTAATTTTTTTATTTAATAAAAAAACGAAAATTTCAAATATTAGGATTTTTTTTTCGAAAAATTGTCGGATCGCGGGTGTGACCCGCGATCTGGCCCCCCAAAAAAAATTTATTTTGACAGATCGCGCGTTGGAACCGCGATCCGTCAATTTTTTTTTTAAAAAAAAAATTCCACGGATCGCGGCGTGGAAATTTTGCAAAAAAAAAAATTTTTTGGAAGAAAATTCCACGGATGAATCGCGATACGTGAATTTTTTTTTTATTTTTTTCCTGTTTTAGTTTTATTTTAGTTTCTGTTTTTCTTTTTTATTTTAATTATTTGTAATCTTTTTTAAAATCTTTTTTTTTTCAAAATATGTTTTCAGATTAATATTATTTTTTAAATTTTTTTAAATCGTAGTAAAATATGTCACACACTTTGTACTAAAATTTTAAAAAAATTCCTAAATTTCGAAATTTTAATTTAATTTTTATTATATAAAAATTTTAATTTTCAAAATCAAATATAAAAATAAATTTTAAAATATCAAAAACAAATTAAAATCAAAAACAATAAAAGAAAATTAAAAAGTGACGGATTTTAGTCGTAGTGTATTATGTTTTGATTTTTTTAAAATCGTTTTAACTATGTTTTTTATTATATTTGTTTTCAAAATATGTTTTGTAATTGTTGATATTTTTAGACAAAAATTAATTATGTTTTTAATTTTTTGATGTATCGACCTCCAAAAATGTTTGTAATGTGTCTACACCCGACGAAGTTTTGACAACGTTTCCAATTTTTTGTTTTAATTAGTTTTAAGGTTTGTTTAATATTCAGTTGTAAATAATTTATTAATCTAGCTAAAAAAATTTGTTTTTTTATTGTATGAAATACCCTAACATTTCAATACGCCGAGTTATTGACGTGATTTAAAGGTCCATTATTGAAAAAATTAAAATCAATTTTAAAAAAATTAGAAAAATAATATCAATTAGAAAAAATATTTTCAAAAAAAGGATTAAAAAAAGATTACAAATAATTACAATAAAAAATAAAAACAGAAAAGAAAAAACTAAAACAGAAAAAAAATTCCACGTATCGCGGGTGTGATTTTCTCCAAAAAAAAATTTTTTTTTAAAAAATTCCCACCGATCGCGGGTGTGAACCGCGATCCGTGGGATTTTATTTTAAAAAAAAATTGACGGATCGCAATTCAGATCCGCGATCCGTCAAAAAAATATAAAATAAATAAAAACACAATTAATTTTTTTTGGAGGTCGATACAGCAAAAAATTAAAAACACATTACAAATATTTTTGGAGGTCGATACAGCAAAAAATTGAAAACACAATTAATTTTTTTTTAAAAAAATAACAATTACAAAACATATTTTGAAAATAAATATAATAAAAAACATAGTTAAAACGATTTTTAAAAAATCAAAACTTAAAACACGACGACTAAAATCCGTGACTTTTTAATTTTCTTTTATTGTTTTTGATTTTATGTTTTTGATATTTTAAAATTTATTTTAATCTGTTTTTTAATATATATTTTTTTGAAAATAAGTCTTCTAATTCTTATTATTTTTTAAAATGTTTTTAAAAATTTATTTTCCATAATTTACCTCCAAATCACGTGGATAACAGAGCAGGTTGAAAAATTATGTTATTTTATACAATAAAAATCCGAAATTTATATACAGAATAATAATTTATTTACAATTACATATTAAGCAATCACTAAAACTAAGTAAAACAAAAAATTAGTGAAGTTTTCAAAAATCCGTCAAAATAAAATAAACTTTTTTGGGGGGGGGACGGATCGCGGGTCACACCCGCGATCCGACTATTTTTCGAAAATAAGAAAATCACGATTCATTGGAAAAAACAGGAAACAAAATCGAATATCAATCTACATCTACCATCTAGAATCATATATAGTAGTATGATTTCCACTCATTTTTGGGCATTTAAATCAAGGTTAGTTGTCCTTTGATTAATGTTTTTAGTCCCTCAATTTGATATGAGCCATTCATTACTTTATTATCCTTCAAGTTGAGCTCAACCGTTTGTCTAAGATCCTAATCCTTGGTTATTGAGATAATTGTGTTTATGATGCCCAGGTAGAATTATGATCGTTTCTAAAAGTGTATGACACCCCTGACTACAAGAGAATTGATGAGACCAACACCGAATTGAGATAAAACTATCTCTAATTTTTGTGTATTAATTCAAAAACGAAAATTACCCTTCTATTAACCTACAAGCCAGGTCTTATAGCCTTCCATGCGTGTAGAGAATAGGAAGTTAACCGACAAGGTAACTCCCTTAGCAAAGGAAATAATTGGCGACCTAATTATCTAGTCTAAGGAAATAAAATTCAGCAAACTAATAATAGCAAAAGAAATAATGTAGCTACCAAATTCTGGAAACCTTCCATAAACCTAATTGCAAACGACTTGAATCACATGTCCGGTTGGAGGGAAACTTCCTTATTGACTTGGCTGGGAGGTTGGAGGGAACCTTCCTTGCTGACTTCGCTCCAATTTTTGGAAGGTGATGGAGAATGATCCTTTGCATGATCCAACGACTCTATCATCAAAGATCCAATAGCTCCTGCATCAGTCGCCCCTGGTTGGAAAGAACTTGTCCTCAAGTTTGCCTCAGTTTCACCCTTGTTTCAGAAGTACGGGCTCAGATGCTTCACATTAAACACATCAGCGATCTTTAAATGCTTCGGCAGACACAACATGTAGGCGTTATCATTCATTTTCTAAAGTATCTCACAAGGCCCGACCTCCCGCGCTTTGAGCTTCTTGTATTCTCTTGTAAAGTACTTGGAAAACGATCCCACGTTAGGACGCCCACACGAAATCACCTTCCTTCTAAAGTACTTGCCGGCGACGATTGTTCGCATGGCTCTTGTATTTGGTGTTGTTCTCATGAAGGGCTCGCTTCATTTGTTCATGAATGTCTTGAAGGTGCATAGTCATCTCATCAGCCTTGGGGTGGAAACGATCGACACACGGAATGGGCGACAAATCTAGCACACTGGAAGGATTAAACCTATAAACAATTGCAAATGCGCTCAGCCAGGTGGTCTTGTTTGTTGATCCGTTATAAGTGAACTCCGCTTGAGGCAAGGATAAGTCCCACTGCTTAGGTTTAGTGCCTGCCAAACAACGTAGGAGATTGCCCAAACCATGGTTGACTACTTCGGTTTGGCCGTTCGTCTGGGGATGGTATGCACTGCTGAAATTCAGACGAGTCCCCATTTTTTCCCTTAAGCTCTTCCAGAAGTTGCTGATGAACTTGGTGTCACGATTGGAGGTAATGGAGTGGCGAACTCCATGCAAACGTACAAATACTTTGAAGTACAAATGAGCAATTAGGGTGGCATCCATTGTTTTTACATGCTACGAAATGTGCCATCTTGGAGAACCGATCAACTATCACAAAAATGGAATATACTGCTCGTTGTGTACAAGGTAGTCCAAGCACAAAATCCATGCTAACATCGCACCACGGACCTTAAGGAATTGGCAAAGGTGTGTACAAACCGACATTGGTGAGGACACCTTTGCATCGCTTACATATGTAGCACTGATTGGTAGCATATCATGCATCATACTCATGCTATATCCTTTATTTTACTCCAATTTTGTGCTACTCGAGGTGTTTGTTATATTTTTGGTATTAGGTAATAAAGAAGAGAAGAGAAGAGAAAAAACACTAGAATAAAGGAAAAGTGACTGATTGGATCCGTGCCTAAACTCCAAGTCTCCAATAACTAACTCGGGTGCACTAAACATCAACAAATCAATCCATCAAAGTTCCATATGAACAAGAGCCTGATCCAGCCAATACAGACTGCCAATTGGCGGTTATAGACTGTTGATTGGCGGTTGGTTTGGATCCAAACCTGATTAGCTTCAGCCGAGTGATGTATTAGTGTGTATTTAGTCCATCTATTGTATGGTTTTAGTCCCATACCGGAGGATTGTCCCTGGATAACTTTTTTCATGGCTATAAATAGAAGTCTTCCTCCTCCTTTGTAAGAACTCATTTCTTGGAGGCATTCTCTCTACTTGGAGTAAAGCCTTGGAGAAGAACTCTAGTGGAGAGATGCTACTTGTAATGTAAGTGAGCAAAAAAAGAATGTTTTTTTAGTTTTATATGGTCTCTTTTAATTCTTGCATGCTTAGTATAATTTTGTTTGTCTCTTTTCTTAGTGAGTAGTGAGCAGTTACAGCCCCCTTTGCGGGTGAAGGTGATGTAGAATATGTGATAATGATGGGTTCTTTTATTTGTATCATTTTATATTGTAGGGTGCTTAAACTTGTATTTGATGGGATAACAAAATATTTTTATTGCTCACTCACATAACAAGTAGCATATTTCCACCAGAGTTTTGCTCCAAGGCTTTACTCCTAGTAGAGAGAATGATGACCAAGAGAGGAGATCAATTACAAAGGAGGAGGAAGAGTTTAATTTATAGTCATAGAAAAAGGTAACCCGAGACAATCCCCCGGTACGGGACTAAACACATACTATAAATGGACATAAAACAACATAATCTAACACCTACCTAAACCATGAATCATTTGGAGACATTTGGACTGTAAATTTGAGGTTTGGGATAGCCAATTGGCTGTCTTTGATCGACTCTGGATTTCGGTGGCTCGTTTTCAACTTGATTTCTTGATGTTTCATGAACCCGATTTGGTTGTTGATGTTTGGGCACGAATCTAAAAATACTCCTCATGATGGTGTGGAGCTTCTTGATTTACTCATTGATCCTTTTGGGTTACATCTGGGTCATTCTCTCTTGCATCTCAGTCCATAAGTCCTGCAATTCAGCCATTTTCCTTGCTTTTAAATCCTTTTTGAGTCTCTTCTTCTCAAAACTCTTTATTCCTAATACTTAAACATAAAACTCATTATGTAGCATTGCTTAGGATAAAAAATGGAAATAAGACACAAATATATGCATGATATGATGTTAATCAAATACCCCCACACTTAACTTTTGTTAGTCCCAAGCAAAACAAAGAAAGAGAAAAATAAAAGAAAGGAAAAATCATTCGTAAAATAGGAAAATCCTTACTCACTTTCCTTGGAATTATGGTTGCACTTAGCATGTGCAACAAGCTATTAAACCTCATTGTTGCTTAGGAGGAGGAGTGTTCTCTCCTGAGGGTTTTCAGCGGATTTACCCACAAAATCTGAACATAGATGCGTTATTCAACTTAGCACACAACTTGATGGACTCATTTTTGTCAATCACTTGATACAGTAATACTACAAACCGGCTCTCTATATGTATTCAGTCCACACACCTAGCCTAATGAATCATTCGTGTAACTTAGCTAAAGACATAAGTGAAAGACATGTGCACCCTTAACATCCTCAAGTGATACAAAGTGTAAAGTCCATTAAGGTTCTTATTTGCATTGTGATTTCTTTTCTTTTCATTTTTTTCCTTTTTGTTCTTTTTTTCATTTTTAGCTTTTGCTAGGTGATGTGTAATTCTCCCAGGGTTAAGTTTTGTGCACCATCGTCTATGAGGACTTACAGTATCACGTACACATTTCCTTACATCTCCACATAGGGCGGTCCCTACCACTCGTCTAATGGGAGTTCGGTGGGTGCATCCCAAGTCAGATGACTCGAAAGCACCAGGCACTAAGTCCCCTCGGACATACTTTCCCGAGTGGTAGGAGCCGTGCAAGAAGAGAGAATACCCTATTCACTTATTTATTATCTACACATGAACCAATACTCCTACACTTAAGGTTTCACAACAAGAGTTTAAAGGTCATCGACTACGACAAACTTCCTTATATTAACATACACAAATTATTTGACTCATTAGGTTCAGGGTGGACTTCTTTGTTTATTTGAGTACTGAAACCTTATGTTTACTCTGACCCCGAGGGAAAATCAGTGTGCATTCTTACGAGTCGATAAGACCTAAAGTCGGTGTACTAAATATCCTAATGCATCTTGTTCAAGATAATTTTGGGAGCTTCCTTTTTTACTTTGCTTCTCAATGGTTTTGCACTTGCTAAACACACGCAAAACCCACAAAACATTTTCATTCACAAACACATGACTATTTTTGAAATAAATGACAATTTAAAGCACTAGGCAAGCAAAATAAGATAAGTCGCCCAAGGATCATGGCAAGCAAATATATCGATACTAAATGCAGCACACTAATATGACCTTATCAATACAAACACAAGAAAACAAAACAATAGGAGAAAGAATCGACTATGTCCACACGTAAAACACCCCCACCCCCACTTACTTCAAGCATTGTTCTCAAAAAATGTGAGCATGATATTGTTGGCTTATTGGTCTTAATCTATGAGCGGACCAAAGTAATCCATGTATGGAACCTGGTCTCCCCCGTCATCACGAAAAGACTCGGCCTCTCGTTCCAAAGGAGCACGAGGCAGAGATGGCCGATCACCAAGACCGTCCATCTCAGAAAAATGCACTCTATCAAGTTGAGTGCTCTCACCAGAACGAACCCAGCCTCGCATAAAGTGCTCGACTCGACTCTAAAATAACACACAACAGATGGTGTACTAAGAGGAGGAGACTACTCGTAGAATATAGATGAGGAGATGACTCAGATGAGGAGGGAAGAATCCCTAGAGCTAGCATGGGTAGTGGTGAAGGTAGAAGCCTAATCTAGCAAGCACGGCTCAAACAACTTAAGGCTATAGGTGCTTAGGCAAGACGACACCTAACTTCGAGGTCACTAGTCTCGACACGCCTCACCTCCCTACAACGAAGACCACAATGCCCAGCAAGTGATACCAGATCCGGAGATCCAGTACCTCCTACTATGGACAAGGCAGGCAACGCCGATCAGGCCATGACAGTCTCAACTAGATCACTCTCCTAGTGCGTCCAAATCCTTAGGGCCAATGTCTACTTGCTTTTAGAATTAAGGCTTTATTAAGAGTGATTTTTGGGGCCAAGGAAAGGGTGATGAAATCCCCTACCTTATCTTTTATGGGACAGCCCCTCCTTAGTAGCGTTTTGATCTTAAATCTAGCAATCAACACTCCAATCAAACGTTCAACTAACTCTTGTCCCGATGCAACTTACTAACTAATGCATGATCGAAACATGCATGAATGAGAGAATTGGGTGCACGTACCTTACGCCACCAATCAACAACAAAAATGTAAAGCAAAGAAAAGACAAATGCGTGCAAGGTATACAAATGATGCATGACCTAGATGGCAATCAATATATTCTTTTGCTTAGAGTTTTAAGGTCCAAGTTGATTAAAGGGACTTGATTGTTAATCTCGGAGCAAACTACAAGTCAAAACATGAAAAATTTTAATTTTCAAAAACAAATATAAAAATAAATTTTAAAATATCAAAAATAAATTAAAATAAAAAACAATAAAAGAAAATTAAAAAGTGACGGATTTTAGTCGTAGTGTTTTATGTTTTGATTTTTTTAAAATCGTTTTAACTATGTTTTTTATTATATTTGTTTCCAAAATATGTTTTGTAATTGTTAATATTTTTAGAAAAAATTTAATTGTGTTTTTAATTTTTTGATGTATCGACCTCCAAAAATGTTTGTAATGTGTCTACACCCGACGAAGTTTTGACAACGTTTCCAATTTTTTGTTTTAATTAGTTTTAAGGTTTGTTGAATATTCAGTTGTAAATAATTTATTAATCTGGCAAAAAAAAATTGTTTTTTATTGTATAAAATACCCTAACATTTCAATACACCGGGTTATTGACGTGATTTAAAGGTCCATTATTGAAAAAATTAAAATCAATTTTAAAAAAATTAGAAAAATAATACCAATCAGAAAACATATTTTCAAAAAAAAAGAATTAAAAAAAGATTACAAATAATTACAATAAAAAATAAAAACATAAAAGAAAAAAACTAAAACAGAAGAAAAAAAATCCACGATCGCGGGTGTGATTTTCTTCAAAAAAAATTAAAAATTCCCACCGATCGCGGGTGTGAAGAGCGATCCGTGGGATTTTTTAAAAAAAAAATTGACGGATCGCAGTTCAGATCCGCGATCCGTCAAAAAAAATTAAATAAAAACACAATTAATTATTTTTGAAGGTCGATACAGCAAAAAATTAAAAACACATTACAAATATTTTTGGAGGTCGATACAGCAAAAAATTGAAAACACAATTAATTTTTTTTAAAAAAAATAACAATTACAAAACATATTTTGAAAATAAATATAATAAAAAACATAGTTAAAACGATTTTAAAAAAATCAAAACATAAAACACTACGACTAAAATCCGTGACTTTTTAATTTTCTTTTATTGTTTTTGATTTTATGTTTTTGATATTTTAAATTTTTTTTTAATCTGTTTTTTAATATATATTTTTTTGAAAATAAGTCTTCTAATTCTTATTATTTTTTAAAATGTTTTTAAAAATATATTTTCCATAATTTACCTCCAAATCACGTGGATAACAGAGCAGGTTGAAAAATTATGTTATTTTATACAATAAAAATCCGAAATTTCTTATACAGAATAATAATTTATTTACAATTACATATTAAGCAAACACTAAAACTAAGTAAAACAAAAAGTTAGTGAAGTTTTCAAAAATCCGTCAAAATAAACTAAACAATGCTATGTCACGAGTTTTATGTTTAGTTTTCAGGAATAAATAGGTATGAAGAGATGAAGCATAAAAGGACCCAAAAGCTGGGAAAAGGGACTGAATTGTGAAATCTGGGGACCAAGATGCAAGGAAGAAGGACCTGATTGCAAGACAGAAGGACCTAAGAGCAAAACAGAATACTCCACACCATCATGGGGAGTATTTTACCAATTCGAGTCGGGTCGGAGCTCCAACAAGTCAAGTAACCGCATCAAAGACCAAGAATACCATCCAGGAAAGCCTCCAAGAAAGCCCAGACGAATCCGGATCCTGTAGACCGCCAATTGGCGGTCTGGAACCGCTAATTGGCGGTCCAGGTGGATCCGAATCCGCTAAGCTTTTTCTGGTGTGTGTATTAGAGCGTGCTTATGCTATTTTTGGTGTTGTTTTAGTCCCACATCGAGGGATTGTCCCGATTTGCCTTTTTCCATGGCTATAAATAGAACTCTTCACCTTCCATTGTAATCACTCCATGCTTGTGGCCATTCTCCCTAATTGAAGTGAAAGCCTTGAAGCAAGAAACTCAATGGGGGAGATGCTACTGGTATTGTGAGTCTTCAATCAATAAAAATTGTCCTTGTTTTGTGCTTCTTTTAATGTTGATGCATGTTTTAGTTTAATTGTCTTTTATTAAATCTAGCTTAGTTAATATGTCTTTTTATCTTTGTGTAATAGTTAGTATAATGTGTAGTGAGTAAAACCACTCCCCTTTTGGGGGGTGGAGATGATTATCATATATGCAATTAAGGAAGGAAGGGTGTTTATTTTGAAATGTGTTGATTAATATGAATGCATGCTTGCTTGTTAGAATAGAACACTTCACTAGATGGGTTTTGCCACAAGTTTTAAGACACCTCCCATGCTTGTTTAGTTTCTTAAATAACCAGCTTGTGTTCATGAATGTTAATCAAAATAGGTTAGTGATTTAATTGATGGGTTTTGCCATGATAAGTAGACACCTCCCATACATGCAAATACCACCTACACTTGTGCCTATAGAAAGATATTCTTGCCACCTTATTGTGTATGTGTAGTCACTCCACCCCCTAAGGGGTCTCTCTCTTATTGATTCCTGCATAGTATCAAGTTTCTCTAGCTTACTTGAAGTATTTTTGTTAATATCTTTCTTCCGCATTTGCTTCTTCGTAGTTAGCGTAGTTTAGATTAGCATAAACAACTTTCTTCCCCATTTTTGTGCCACTTGATTTCTGATAAACAAGAGGCTGCTCACCTCCCTGAGGATGACCTGTACTTGCCACCGCTTCATCGCGGTCGTGCACTTGCGGTTTTAAATAAAACGTTCAACAGTCAGTGACCTCACCGGCGGCGAGAAACGATGTAAATTCCTTGGCTGGCGCAAGGTTGCCGTCGACAAATGGTTGATTGGTTTATTCGGGCGGTTGACCGGTTTAGTGTTTTTGCCCGACTTTTACCAACACCGGTCGAACGATGCCATGTGGCGGTCGACCGGTTGTGCTTGTGTTGGTGGGTCGGAGGATTACCTGGTAGTTTTCAGTCGACCGTTGCTGACTTTTGGTCCGACCGGAACTTAAGTGAACTTATGTATATTGTTTGTTGTTCGACCGATTGTTATATCTCGTTCGACCAATAGATGACTTAGAGCTTCTAGGTTGCCCTGGTAGTTTTCAATCGATCAGGGCCCCTGAGTTTGTCGTCTAATTAGACTTGTATGATTTTGACCAGACTCTAGATTTTGACCATGTAACGATCGACCCGTTTTAGACTCTTGTTCGACCGTTGCAGACTTTCAGTCGACCGGATTGTCTATTTCGGTCGACCGTTTGTGCGCATAACTGAATTCCTGATCCTAGTAAAATGCCAACTCTGTCCACGGAAACCGCTGTGTGGAAGAGTGTATTACTCGTGCCTGCCCAGGAATTGCCTTGTGGAAGAGTGTAGGTACTTGGGACATGTCACCTCCGAGTATGGATTGTGGCTTAACGTTATGGTTGTGGACTCATAGTAGAGTAGCAGATTTGAGGGATCGTGGATCCCAATGTATGATGATGTGCGGCTCGTAGGGACCACCGATGTTGTGTCGGTGATGTCGTCGATGTTGTTTCGGCGATGATGTTGCCGATGTTGTTCCGACTATGATTCCTTAGCAAGGCACCTACTGAGATGATTAATGGTCCGACCGAGCGACGGGTCCATTGGGTAGGTTGTGGTCCGAAGGTTGGTGCGGGTGGTTCTCCGGCAAGTTTCGACAACCTCGGATTTCATGGTATGCTGGTTCAATAATGTGTTTTGATGCTCACCCGTGTTGGGTGAAGTAGTGGTCGGTCGTGAGAGGTCAGTGACCTCACCGACGGCAAGAAACGGTGTAAATTCCTTGGCTGACGCAAGGTTGCCGTCGACAAACGGTTGATTGGTTTATTGGGCGGTTGACCGGTTTAGTGTTTTTGCCCGACTTTTACCAACACCGGTCGAACGATGCCATGTGGCAGTCGACCGGTTGTGTTTGTGTTGGTGGGTCGGAGGATTACCTGGTAGTTTTCAGTCGACCGTTGCTGACTTTTGGTCCGACCGGAACTTAAGTGAACTTATGTATATTGTTTGTTGGTCGACCGATTGTTATATCTCGTTCGACCAATAGATGACTTAGAGCTTCTAGGTTGCCCTGGTAGTTTTCAATCGACCAGGGCCCCTGAGTTTGTCGTCTAATTAGACTTGTATGATTTTGACCAGACTCTAGATTTTGACCATGTAACGATCGACCCGTTTTAGACTCTTGTTCGACCGTTGCAGACTTTCGGTCGACCGGATTGTCTATTTCGGTCGACCGTTTGTGTGCAGAACTGAATTCCCGATCCTAGTAAAATGCCAACTCTGTCCACGGAAACCGCTGTGTGGAAGAGTGTGTTACTCGTGCCTGCCCAGGAACTGCCGTGTGGAAGAGTGTAGGTACTTGGGACATGTCACCTCCGAGTATGGATTGTGGCTTAACGTTATGGTTATGGACTCATAGTAGAGTAGCAGACTTGAGGGATCGTGGATCCCAATGTATGATGATGTGCGGCTCGTAGGGACCACCGATGTTGTGTCGGTGATGTCGTCGATGTTGTTTCGGCGATGATGTTGCCGATGTTGTTCCGGCTATGATTCCTTAGCAAGGCACCTACTGAGATGATTAATGGTCCGACCGATCGACGGGTCCGTTGGGGTGGTTTGACAACTATAGATTCAGATCTTTTCTCACGAGTCAGACCTTGCAGGCGCCCCTTACCGAACCCCATGAGTAGTATAGACACGTGTGGGGAGCATTGCATATTGTTCCATAAGACTGTATGTGCCTATGGTAGGGCTCCGATGTCTGTCGGACTGATGTCCTAATTTACCCTGTGGGGGAACTGTTTTCCTTACTGTTGATAACTTGACATGCTACTAGTATCATAAGTTCATTTGTACTACTGCATTCATATAGGTGAGCTTGGCATACGGGATTTCCTTGTGGAAACTCAAGCTTTGTTGTTGTATGTTTATTTCGGGACCGCAGTACGTTCAGTTGGGTGGTGACAGCGGGCGTGCCCATTTTTGGACCGAGACCTCTCCTTCGGACCATTGAGGTTGTCATGATTACTTGTAGTTCCTTTTGTTATATCTGATGTAATCATGTAATTTTTGACAAACTCTGATGTTATATGGCGCGCACCGTTTGAATGTTTTATTGGAGTAACAATCCCGCCTTTTGTTGATCTGTCTCTTGTGTCTTTTGATTAAATTTTTTTAAATTTTCCACTGTTTCGGGATGTTACAAATATGTTGTATATTTGTTTGTGGGTTATAATAAGCTTATGGTGTTATGTTATACTTTATAAGGATCATCATTTAATCAAGACTTGATTAATTGCACGATAGAATAATGAAATCCCGCTACTAAAGTCGAAACTTTACGTAATTATCCTCCCAACTACAAAGTGTGTGATATTAAGACCGACAGATCAATTATTACCCATTAATAAATATTTAATTTTTAATAGCATTTTATATAAATCAATTTGCTAAGATATGTGAATATTTTACATGAAGTGACAAAAACTAGAAGAAAGTAGTCACTCTGCATTCGCAAATGAAGAAATAATTATACAAATTCACTAACATGTAAAATTATGCAATACATCCATTTTGAGATTTTAAGGGTTGCACGAACCCCCTGGTCCTCCGAAGAAAAAGTTACTTTCCCCCCAATTTGGGTTATTCTCAACATGATCTCCTATATTATAGCAGTCGTTGCAATTTGATTGTGGATATGTCTTGAAAGAATCATTATCATTCGCTATCACGCTTATTCTTTTAAAATAAGCAGCTTTGCGAAACCCTTCATCAGGAAAATGACCACTTCCCATCTCTGGTAAATCAAGAGTATCTGTCGGTCCTTGGACATCACCTCCCCATGAAATTTGACTAGCACCACTATTCAACTGGGTAAATAAGGTTGCTGGCCAATGACCAACTATGTTGTTCTGTATCCGAAGAACCCAATTTTTTGTTTCTTGATCCTGTCATGAACAATTTTGCATGCAACACATATTAAAACACACTTACATCCATAAATTTGGACCAAATAAATAAATTCTTTAAGCTAGCTAATATTGTTCACGTTTGTCCATAAAAAACATCCATCTTAGTTAATTTTCAACGAAAAGGTTAGGGAATTCGTAATCTATGACTCATACTTTGAGAAAATAGGATATCACTATATTGAATTAGAGACGAGTAGAAAGCTTATACCAGAGAAGTTTAAAAATGGTCTTAGGAGAAAAGAAGGACATGCAACAATACTTTATAACTAACCTTGTTCTAAGATATTGTCATTAAGAAAATACTCATATTCTATATTATTGTTTACCTGAGTAATGTTTATATTGGCGCTATATTGTTCTCCATCGTATGTAGAAATCGGATGCGGCTTGTAACCAATAAAATGTTGGTTGGTTGTTACAAATCCCGGACAATTATGATTGGTACACTCTGTTGAAGACAAGGTTCCCTGTATATGGAGGCACAACAAAGAAAATTCATCAATAAATTGATAACTCAATTGATTCACAGCTAAGATCTCCTAAATCCGAAACACATTGAAGTAACTTTCAAACTTACTCGCCAATTTACATAATATCTTGTCGCATCATCGCCAAAGGATATTGGATCCACCTGAAAAATAAAACAACACGTATTGTCATCATATGGTGTTCATAAAGACAAATTAAACAAGTCATGCTTCTGTAAACTATAATGCTATGTTGGGTACAAATAATGAAATAAAAATGTTGAATTTAAAGATTCGACACATGATAAGCAACTTGCCTTCCATCCTGCTTCTATAGCTTCAGGTCCATTACTTAAAGTTATACGAGCGGAACTAGTTTGATCGTTAAACACCTTTGGATTATACACACTAATGTCTGCTCCACTTCCATAGAATGTTTTTGAAGGAGTGACATATTCAACAGTCTGATGAAGACGTATAGAGCACATATAATACGAAAATAATAAAATAATCTTGCTGAAATTAATTAATTTTGGAAAAAAAATAATTAATGAAACATACACATGTTTTCCTATTTGTTAGTTGCTCCAATTTTATTCTTTCTATGTCCCTTTTCTTTGTCCTTTTGTTTGGGATTGTTCTATCAAGGAATGGAGTACTCTGCGTCTTGGTTGTCCAATTGCTTGATTTCTTCGTATTAAGATTGCCGTATTTTTTGGGATAAGATTCTGATGTCAACTGCAACAAAAATTAATATTCAAAAGTATTATCAACTATTTCTATGTTAATTAAAAATAAATTTAATATAATCACTAAGAAACAAATGTAGATAATTAAACTCCATAACTATGATTAGCAGTTGTCAGAAGTTTATAATCACGCTGTAGAACAATTGTTTTATCCTGCCAATAATACATTGCCTTTCTTTGGATGGGCGAAGCCTCATTTAACTTATCTCAAATTTATATGCATTGAGTCTTAACTAATAATAAATTACTAGGAAAATAATAATATATCACGCATGATGCCATGCATTTAACTATAATTTAATAAAATAAAAATGAAAATATCATTTGCTCAAGAAATTTACACAATATACTAATATAGATATACAGATATATAGTTTTTAAGTTGTACTTCTGATGTTTAATTACCTTCACTTAAGATGTTACGTTTGTACTGTTTGAATAGTGTAATTGTGATTTTTTTTGTTTTTTTACTTTAACGATAGTCATACAAACAATGGATTTAATGATAATAATACTTCCACAAAGATATAGACGTAACAATAATAGAATAGTATAAAGGTAGCACCTACAACAAATTTTTTTAATTTCAAGTGAAACCATAATCAAATTGTGGTTGATTATACATGCTAATGAAATCGAATTACGAAGTAGGCAAATAACAATGTATTCGTTTCGGGGAAAACCATAATAGCGTAACTTTTTAGGACTGGATGATCAAGTTTAGGTTGTGGAATCAAAATTTTCATTATATTGCATCTAGCACAAAAATAAGAAGAAAACAAAATAATGTCAAAGAAAGGGCGGTAATATGAACATGGAGGAAATCTGGTTGTTTAACTCACCACAGTTTTATTCGTGCTGTTTCCTTCCCCCAAACCAATAACCATCAACATCACTAAAACAATTCTAATAATGGAGCCCATGTCTAGAAAGTTGGAGTGGTTCTGAATACCAATATGAAAGCCAACTACCTATTTATATATAACATTCAGGATTATGTCGAAAGAAACGCACGTTCAACAGAAATTGCGTATTTTATCAGTTGACCAACAAAAATTTGTGGAATAATTCATTTGTTATTATAAACCCAACGAAAATTTCAGTTTTTTCTTGATAAAAAACTCAAAAAAGAGATGGTCAAGATTTTTTCCTCCATGAATATAGTTTTATAAAGAAAATTTTATGTTATAATGTACAAAAATTGAACTCTTGCATGTCTTTGGCACGTGGGAATCAAGCAATAAATGAAGTTGTGATTCACGTATTTGATGCATTTCAAGAATTAATTTTTTTGCAAGGGTCAAGGATTCCTTGCAAATAAAGGGAAAAGGCCGACCCACCCTGCCTAGGATACAATGGTAAACGTGTTAAACCGGTACAGAGGTTTAGTTATACATCTAACATAAGAAAATTTAAGCTTATAAGTACATGGCTTCAGTAGTACTATTGAGTTTATGAGTTCCAATGAGTAATTAAGTTGGGTCAGTAAAACTAGATGTAATTTAGGTCGAACTTCTACTGATTATTATATTAAATTATTATATATTTTTCACCTGGTGGCATGTTAGAATGTTAATGATTTTTCAATTTTTTTTCAATTTGATTAACCTATTTAAAACTATGTTAACATATTTGAATGAAATATTATAATGATGGTATTGCGAATGCCCTACAGAGTTATGCTTACGTACCGGTTTAATATTAAGGTTTAGAAAAAAAATCTTCATCAAATTGCGTATCACTATTTAATATTGTTCCCACTAATTTTGGGTCCTTCAAATTGAACTTAAGCGTTTGTTTATTATTTTTTGGTCTTTCAAATTGATCTTGTATGTCTATTAAAAGCCCACTATTTGTTTGGCTTTATCTCACCCGCCGTAATTTTTTTATTTAATAAAAAAAACGAAAAATTCAAATATTAGGAAAAACAATTTTCGAAAAATAGTCGGATCGCGGGTGTGACCCGCGATCCGGCCCCCCAAAAAAAAATTATTTTGACGGATCGTGGGTTGGAACCGCGATCCGTCAATTTTTTTTTTAAAAAAAAAATTCCACGGATCGCAGCGTGGAAATTTTGCAAAAAAAAAATTTTTTTGGAAGAAAATTTCACGGATGAACCGCGATACGTGAATTTTTTTTAAATTTTTTTTTCCTGTTTTAGTTTTATTTTTGTTTCTGTTTTTCTTTTTTATTTTAATTATTTGTAATCTTTTTTAAAATCTTTTTTTTTCAAAATATGTTTTCAGATTAATATTATTTTTAAATTTTTTTTAAATCGTAGTAAAATATGTCACACACTTTGTACTAAAATTTTAAAAAAATTCCTCAATTTCGAAATTTTAATTTAATTTTTATTATATAAAAATTTTAATTTTCAAAAAACAAATATAAAAATAAATTTTAAAATATCAAAAACAAATTAAAATCAAAAACAATAAAAGAAAATTAAAAAGTGACGGATTTTAGTCATAGTGTTTTATGTTTTGAATTTTTTAAAATCGTTTTAACTATGTTTTTTATTATATTTGTTTTCAAAACTAGTTAAAACGATTTTAAAAAATCAAAACATAAAACACTACGACTAAAATCCGTGACTTTTTAATTTTCTTTTATTGTTTTTGATATTTTAAAATTTATTTTTAATCTGTTTTTTAATATATTTTTTTTGAAAATAAGTCTTCTAATTCTTATTATTTTTTAAAATGTTTTTAAAAATATATTTTCCAGAAACTACCTCCAAATCACGTGGATAACAGAGCAGGTTGAAAAATTATGTTATTTTATACAATAAAAATCCGAAATTTCTTATAAAGAATAATAATTTATTTACAATTACATATTAAGCAAACACTAAAACTAAGTAAAACAAAATATTAGTGATGTTTTCAAAAATCCGTCAAAATAAAATAAATTTTTTTTGGGGCGGGGGGGGGGGGGGGGGGGGGGGGGGGGGGACGGATCGCAGGTCACACCCACGATCCGACTATTTTTCGAAAACAAAATTCCTAAAATTCGAAATTTTCATTTTTTTATTAGATAAAAAAATTACGGTCTATTAACACCTCTTTAAGTTTTGGTCCCTTACATCCATCTCAGTCATCCATTGATTAAAATTTCCTTTTAGTCCATGCTTTCACGTTGGCTAGATAAGAAAATCACGATTCATTGGAAAAAACAGGAAACAAAATCGAATATCAATCTACATCTACCATCTAGAATCATATATAGTAGTATGATTTCCACTCATTTTTGGGCATTTAAATCAAGGTTAGTTGTCCTTTGATTAATGTTTTTAGTCCCTCAATTTGATATGAGTCATTCATTACTTTTTTATCCTTCAAGTTGAGCTCAACCGTTTGTGTAAGATCCTAATCCTTGGTTATTGAGATAATTGTGTTTATGATGCCCAGGTAGAATTATGATCGTTTCTAAAAGTGTATGACACCCCTGACTACAAGAGAATTGATGAGACCAACACCGAATTGAGATAAAACTATCTCTAATTTTTGTGTATTAATTCAAAAACGAAAATTACCCTTCTATTAACCTACAAGCCAGGTCTTATAGCCTTCCATGCGTGTAGAGAATAGGAAGTTAACCGACAAGGTAACTCCCTTATTCAGCAAAGGTAATAATTGGCTACCTAATTATCTAGTCTAAGGAAATAAAATTCAGCAAACTAATAATAGCAAAAGAAATAATGTAGCTACCAAATTCTGGAAACCTTCCATAAACCTAATTGCAAACGACTTGAATCACATGTCCGGTTGGAGGGAAACTTCCTTATTGACTTGGCTGGGAGGTTGGAGGGAACCTTCCTTGCTGACTTCGCTCCAATTTTTGGAAGGTGATGGAGAATGATCCTTTGCATGATCCAACGACTCTATCATCAAAGATCCAATAGCTCCTGCATCAGTCGCCCCTGGTTGGAAAGAACTTGTCCTCAAGTTTGCCTCAGTTTCACCCTTGTTTCAGAAGTACGAGCTCAGATGCTTCACATTAAACACATCAGCGATCTTTAAATGCTTCGGCAGACACAACATGTAGGCGTTATCATTCATTTTCTAAAGTATCTCACAAGGCCCGACCTCCCGCGCTTTGAGCTTCTTGTATTCTCTTGTAAAGTACTTGGAAAACGATCCCACGTTAGGACGCCCACACGAAATCACCTTCGTTCTAAAGTACTTGCCGGCGACGATTGTTCGCATGGCTCTTGTATTTGGTGTTGTTCTCATGAAGGGCTCGCTTCATTTGTTCATGAATGTCTTGAAGGTGCATAGTCATCTCATCAGCCTTGGGGTGGAAACGATCGACACACGGAATGGGCGACAAATCTTGCACACTGGAAGGATTAAACCTATAAACAATTGCAAATGCGCTCAGCCAGGTGGTCTTGTTTGTTGATCCGTTATAAGTGAACTCCGCTTGAGGCAAGGATAAGTCCCACTGCTTAGGTTTAGTGCCTGCCAAACAACGTAGGAGATTGCCCAAACCATGGTTGACTACTTCGGTTTGGCCGTTCGTCTGGGGATGGTATGCACTGCTGAAATTCAGACGAGTCCCCATTTTTTCCCATAAGCTCTTCCAGAAGTTGCTGATGAACTTGGTGTCGAGATTGGAGGTAATGGAGTGGCGAACTTCATGCAAACGTACAAATACTTTGAAGTACAAATGAGCAATTAGGGTGGCATCCATTGTTTTTACATGCTACGAAATGTGCCATCTTGGAGAACCGATCAACTATCACAAAAATGGAATATACTGCTCGTTGTGTACGAGGTAGTCCAAGCACAAAATCCATGCTAACATCGCACCACGGACCTTAAGGAATTGGCAAAGGTGTGTACAAACCGACATTGGTGAGGACACCTTTGCATCGCTTACATATGTAGCACTGATTGGTAGCATATCATGCATCGTACTCATGCTATATCCTTTATTTTACTCCAATTTTGTGCTACTCGAGGTGTTTGTTATATTTTTGGTATTAGGTAATAAAGAAGAGAAGAGAAGAGAAAAAACACTAGAATAAAGGAAAAGTGACTGATTGGATCCGTGCCTAAACTCCAAGTCTCCAATAACTAACTCGGGTGCACTAAACATCAACAAATCAATCCATCAAAGTTCCATATGAACAAGAGCCTGATCCAGCCAATACAGACTGCCAATTGGCGGTTATAGACTGTTGATTGGCGGTTGGTTTGGATCCAAACCTGATTAGCTTCAGCCGAGTGATGTATTAGTGTGTATTTAGTCCATCTATTGTATGGTTTTAGTCCCATTCCGGAGGATTGTCCCTGGATAACTTTTTTCATGGCTATAAATAGAAGTCTTCCTCCTCCTTTGTAAGAACTCATTTCTTGGAGGCATTCTCTCTACTTGGAGTAAAGCCTTGGAGAAGAACTCTAGTGGAGAGATGCTACTTGTAATGTAAGTGAGCAAAAAAAGAATGTTTTTTTAGTTTTACATGGTCTCTTTTAATTCCTGCATGCTTAGTATAATTTTGTTTGTCTCTTTTCTTAGTGAGTAGTGAGCAGTTACATCCCCCTTTGCGGGTGAAGGTGATGTAGAATATGTGATAATGATGGGTTCTTTTATTTGTATCATTTTATATTGTAGGGTGCTTAAACTTGTATTTGATGGGATAACAAAATATTTTTATTGCTCACTCACATAACAAGTAGCATATTTCCACCAGAGTTTTGCTCCAAGGCTTTACTCCTAGTAGAGAGAATGATGACCAAGAGAGGAGATCAATTACAAAGGAGGAGGAAGAGTTTAATTTATAGTCATAGAAAAAGGTAACCCGAGACAATCCCCCGGTACGGGACTAAACACATACTATAAATGGATATAAAACAACATAATCTAACACCTACCTAAACCATGAATCATTTGGAGACATTTGGACTGTAAATTTGAGGTTTGGGATAGCCAATTGGCTGTCTTTGATCGACTCTGGATTTCGGTGGCTCGTTTTCAACTTGATTTCTTGATGTTTCATGAACCCGATTTGGTTGTTGATGTTTGGGCACGAATCTAAAAATACTCCTCATGATGGTGTGGAGCTTCTTGATTTACTCATTGATCCTTTTGGGTTACATCTGGGTCATTCTCTCTTGCATCTCAGTCTATAAGTCCTGCAATTCAGCCATTTTCCTTGCTTTTAAATCCTTTTTGAGTCTCTTCTTCTCAAAACTCTTTATTCCTAATACTTAAACATAAAACTCATTATGTAGCATTGCTTAGGATAAAAAATGGAAATAAGACACAAATATATGCATGATATGATGTTAATCAAATACCCCCACACTTAACTTTTGTTAGTCCCAAGCAAAACAAAGAAAGAGAAAAATAAAAGAAAGGAAAAATCATTCGTAAAATAGGAAAATCCTTACTCACTTTCCTTGGAATTATGGTTGCACTTAGCATGTGCAACAAGCTATTAAACCTCATTGTTGCTTAGGAGGAGGAGTGTTCTCTCCTGAGGGTTTTCAGCGGATTTACCCACAAAATCTGAACATAGATGCGTTATTCAACTTAGCACACAACTTGATGGACTCATTTTTGTCAATCACTTGATACAGTAATACTACAAACCGGCTCTCTATATGTATTCAGTCCACACACCTAGCCTAATGAATCATTCGTGTAACTTAGCTAAAGACATAAGTGAAAGACATGTGCACCCTTAACATCCTCAAGTGATACAAAGTGTAAAGTCCATTAAGGTTCTTATTTGCATTGTGATTTCTTTTCTTTTCATTTTTTTCCTTTTTGTTCTTTTTTTCATTTTTAGCTTTTGCTAGGTGATGTGTAATTCTCCCAGGGTTAAGTTTTGTGCACCATCGTCTATGAGGACTTACACTATCACGTACACATTTCCTTACATCTCCACATAGGGCGGTCCCTACCACTCGTCTAATGGGAGTTCGGTGGGTGCATCCCAAGTCAGATGACTCGAAAGCACCAGGCACTAAGTCCCCTCGGACATACTTTCCCGAGTGGTAGGAGCCGTGCAAGAAGAGAGAATACCCTATTCACTTATTTATTATCTACACATGAACCAATACTCCTACACTTAAGGTTTCACAACAAGAGTTTAAAGGTCCTCGACTACGACAAACTTCCTTATATTAACATACACAAATTATTTGACTCATTAGGTTCAGGGTGGACTTCTTTGTTTATTTGAGTACTGAAACCTTATGATTACTCTGACCCCGAGGGAAAATCAGTGTGCATTCTTACGAGTCGATAAGACCTAAAGTCGGTGTACTAAATATCCTAATGCATCTTGTTCAAGATAATTTTGGGAGCTTCCTTTTTTACTTTGCTTCTCAATGGTTTTGCACTTGCTAAACACACGCAAAACCCACAAAACATTTTCATTCACAAACACATGACTATTTTTGAAATAAATGACAATTTAAAGCACTAGGCAAGCAAAATAAGATAAGTCGCCCAAGGATCATGGCAAGCAAATATATCGATACTAAATGCAGCACACTAATATGACCTTATCAATACAAACACAAGAAAACAAAACAATAGGAGAAAGAATCGACTATGTCCACACGTAAAACACCCCCCCCCCACTTACTTCATGCATTGTTCTCAAAAAATGTGAGCATGATATTGTTGGCTTATTGGTCTTAATCTATGAGCGGACCAAAGTAATCCATGTACGGAACCAGGTCTCCCCCGTCACCACGAAAAGACTCGGCCTCTCGTTCCAAAGGAGCACGAGGCAGATATGACCGATCACCAAGACCGTCCATCTCAGAAAAATGTACTCTATCAAGTCGAGTGCTCTCACCAGAACGAGCCCAACCTCGCATAAAGTGCTCGACTCGACTCTAAAATAACACACAACAGATGGTGTACTAAGAGGAGGAGACTACTCGTAGAATATAGATGAGGAGATGACTCAGATGAGGAGGGAAGAATCCCTAGAGCTAGCATGGGTAGTGGTGAAGGTAGAAGCCTAATCTAGCAAGCACGGCTCAAACAACTTAAGGCTATAGGTGCTTAGGCTAGACGACACCTAACTTCGAGGTCACTAGTCTCGACACGCCTCACCTCCCTACAACGAAGACCACAATGCCCAGCAAGTGATACCAGATCCGGAGATCCAGTACCTCCTACTATGGACAAGGCAGGCAACGCCGATCAGGCCATGACAGTCTCAACTAGATCACTCTCCTAGTGCGTCCAAATCCTTAGGGTCAATGTCTACTTGCGTTTAGAATTAAGGCTTTATTAAGAGTGATTTTTGGGGCCAAGGAAAGGGTGATGAAATCCCCTACCTTATCTTTTATGGGGCAGCCCCTCCTTAGTAGCGTTTTGATCTTAAATCTAGCAATCAACACTCCAATCAAACGTTCAACTAACTCTTGTCCCGATGCAACTTACTAACTAATGCATGATCGAAACATGCATGAATGAGAGAATTGGGTGCACGTACCTTACGCCACCAATCAACAACAAAAATGTAAAGCAAAGAAAAGACAAATGCATGCAAGGTATACAAATGATGCATGACCTAGATGGCAATCAATATATTCTTTTGCTTTGAGTTTTAAGGTCTAAGTTGATTAAAGGGACTTGATCAAAACGTGAAAAATTGAACTCCCAGACAACCTAGTGAAAGTAGAAAAGACCAGAAAAAATGGGAGAGAAATTGGAGCTCACCAGGCCGCCAATTGGCGGTCCAGAGCCGCTAATTGGCGGTCTGTTTACTTCTGATATTCTCCCGTCTTCTCCTGGAGACGTCCCTTCATCTTGAAGCCCCCTAAAATAGACAAAACTAAAAACAAAAAATTAAAACCACTCGAATCGTCCAAACTAAAGTATGGACAGAACACCTCCCCAGCAACGGTGACAAAAATTTGATTGATACGTTTTAATTAACCGCAAGTGCACGGTCGCGTTGAAGCGCTGGAAAATACGGGTCGATCCATAGGGAGGTGTGTCGACTTTAGTTGGTTCGAAGGTGAGTGGGAAAGAAAGGAGAGAAAGGAGTTATTAAACTAAACTATACTAAACTAAACTAGTAAACTAGAAATGAGGAAATGAAAGCACGAAGTGAACTAAACTAAGTAACTAATAACAGAAGATAGAAATCAGGAATGGAAAACCCCTAAGGGGTGGAGTGTGTGAGTGCACATAAAATAAGTGTGGTGAATGCATATAATAAGCTCAAGTGTAGTTAGTGTTTGTTAATGCATAAGAAGTACCATAGGGCAAGACCTATCATTTAAAGCACTAACCTAGGTGATTAATATGAGCATGCCAAGTTTGTTATTAAGAACATAAACAAGCATGGAATGTACCTAAACATTATGGTAGAAACCATCAATTAAAAGTTCTTATTAATTCAAACAAGCATACTAATATCTCTCACAAACAACAATGTCTAGCATTCATACCATTTACATAACATGTATACACATCTACTCCACCCCCAAAGGGAATGGATCTACTCACACATATTTAAACTAACGTTTATACTAAGGAAAGAAAACATGCTTAAACGAATTATAAGAAGACTAAAACAACAAGTTTAACTAAAAGGACATAAAACTAAAGAAGCATGCAAGACATAAGAAATGAAATTAAACTAAGAAGGAAACAACATAACTAAAGGAAAACATCTATTATTACTCTCTCAATTACAAGTAGCCTCTCTCCACCAGGGTTTTTTCTTCAAGATTTTAACTCCTGGTAGAGAGGATGGCCACCAAGAGAGAGATGGGGTACAAGAGAGGATGAAGAGTTCTATTTATAGCAATAGAAAAAGGTAATCTGGGACGATCCCCCGGTGTGGGACTAAAAATATACCAGAAATAGACTAAACACACTCTAATACACGACCCAAAGAAATATTACCGGTTCCAGATCAACCCGGACCGCCTTTTGGTGGTCTACACGGTTTAGATCCGTCTGGGTTTTCTTCTGGGATTATCTGGATGGAATTGTTGGTCTTTGATGCATTTACTTCACTTGCTGGAGCTCCGACCCGAGTAGAATTGGCAAAATACTCCCCATGATGGTGTGGCGTATTCTTGTTTACTCATTGATCCTTCGATCTTACATTCAGGTCATTTGAGCTTGCATCTTAGTCCTCGAGTCTCTTAACTCAGTCTTTTTCCCTGTTATTAGGTCCATTTATAGTCTCTCCTTGTCAAACCTACTTATTCCTGAAAACTAAACATTAAACTCGTTACATAGCATTGTTTGGGTGAAAGATAATGGATATCAATCAACCGCGATGAAGCAGTGACAAGTACGGGTCGATCTGCATGGAGGTGAGTAGCCTCTGGTTTGTCAAAAATCAAGTGGCAAATAAAGGGAGAAAAGATGTGATTATGCTAAAGCTAACTACACTAAACTAGTAAGTAAGAAATACGAAAGAAAGCAATGAAAGATTGATAATCAAGAAGAGAAACCCCTAAGGGGTGGAGTGTATGCACATATGAAGTGAAATAAGTGATGAATGATGCATGTAAGCATGTATGTATGTGTGTGTGTCGTGTGTGTGTCTTCATGCATAGGAAGTGTCTAAAGATATGGCAAAACCTATCAATACATTCACACAATGTATCGGCAATTACTACTTGATTAGCATAAGATTAGGCTCAGCAGGAGAAGTGTCCAAAGATATGGCAAAACTCATCAAAAACCATACACTCATGTGAAGAACAAATGTAAGCATGAGAGGTGTCTAAATGTTATGACAAAACTCATCAAAACAAAGTTTCTTCAATCAATCAAGCAAGGAAACACAAATACAAACACATAACTAACATGTAGCATATTCAACAAGAAATTTCAGTCAATAAACATGAGAAAACTAAGTATGGGAAGTGTCTAAATCTTATGGTAAAACCCATCAAAATTCCCCAACATGTAGATGATTAAAATACCCCCAATGAACATACAAAACATGCAAGTCTACACAATCAAAAATTCATCAAACATCCAAACTTCACAATATATATGAACATCATCTCCACCCCCCAAAGGGGGTGGATCTACTCACTACCCATTATTCTAGCAATTAAACTAAAGAAGAAAGGAGACATTCTAACTAATTTAGTCTAAGATCAAAGAAATAAGACTAAGCTAAGCATGCATAAAAGAGAAACAACATGAGAACAAAACAATGAAAAATTATTTTATTAAATGACTCACATTACTAGTAGCATTCTTCTCCACCTTGAGTTTTTGCTCCAAGGCTTACTCCAAGTAGAGAGAATGCCATAGAGCAATGAGTGAATACAAAAGGAGGAGGAGTTCTATTGATTGCCATAGAAAAAGGTAATCGGGGAAAATCCCCCGATGTGGGACTAATAAAATCTTCCCAGAATACACATAACCCATGTTTTGGAGAAACCGGGTCGGATTCAGAGACAAATGGACCGCCAATTGGCGGTCATTTTTCCCCGGATCCGACCAATTTTCGGATATGTTCTTTATTGTTTCAATTCTTCACATGGGGTGCACTCGGATCGGTTATAGGAGTGTCGGCCCGAGTCTAATTCGAAAAATACTCCTTGCATCTTAGTCCCTAAGTCTGTCAAATCAGTCCTTTTTCCTTCTTTTAGGTCCTTTTATGCTTTTTCTCCTCAAACCTATTTATTTCTGAAATTCAAACATAAAACTCATTACGTAGCATTGTTTTGGTGAAAGATAATGGATACAAGACACAAATGTATGCATGAAATGATGTCAATCAGGCTGCACAGATGGTGGTGGTGGTGGCAAGGAAATGTGATTGTCAACCTGTTTTCCATTCCTTAAGGTTACAATGGCATTGACATGGTGAACAGGTTCCTCCACATGGTTCACTTGCCACCCCCGAGGTACCACATTCTCATTTTGCATGTGTTGTTGCTGGTACATGCGGGGGTTAGCCTCAGGCTGGCTAGGCAGAGTCCCTCTCTCTCTTTCATGTACAGACTGGGTCAATTGGCCCATCTGAAGCTCTAGAGATTTGATGGTCTATTGATTTGAAGTGAGAACTTGACTTGTGGTCGACATAAAAAATTTCATTGAGTTTTCAAGTCCACGAGTCAATACTCAAGCGAATTGAATCGGGTTTCCATATTGTTGGAATTTGGGAAACCCGATTGATTGGTGATTTGACCTTTGGGTGGCTGATAAGATCGTGCATGCATGGGAGGTTGGTGTGGTTGGTTAGGTGGTCGAGAGGAGTTTGAAGGACCACCCGGGGCATTATTTTGGTTCCATGAAAAATTAGGGTGGTTCCTCCATATGGGATTATAAGATGATGTGTATGGGTCATTCCTAGCTCTATCATAGATGGCGTTGACACGTTCCATCTCATGAGAAATGGACACGCACTCGCTTCCTACATGACCTATCCTACCACATGAATGACAGGGAATTGGACCAGATGTGGACACGTGAGGTGCACCTTGTTGGTTTTGGAGATCAATCGAATCCATTTGGCGCATTAAGTTCGCCATGCACGCCTCGGTGGCCGTAGTGGTATCGACGGCAAATGCGGCTCCCGATCTAGACGAGTTTGCATTTGCGATCCTCGCTCTGATGCTAGATGATGCTAGTGGTTCCCTCACACTCTCCCACTGCATGGTTTTCTCAGCGAGGTCTTCTAGGAAAGCCCATGCCTCCCTTTCATCCTTTCCTAAGAACTCTCCTTGACATATGGACTCAAGGAGTGTTCGGGACGGGATGTGAATACCTTCGTAAATAATCTGACACGGGCGCCACAACTCGATGCCATGGTGAGGGCATGAGGATAGTAGCTCCTTGAACCTCTCTAGGTATGCGTGGAATGATTCGGTCTCATGCTGATAAAACGAATTGATTTCGTTCCTAAGTTTTTGAGTCCGATGATTTGGAAAGTACTTCCTGAGGAATGCAAACTGAAACTCATCCCAAGTCCTAAAGGAATTCTCCTGGTTGCTGTACAACCACTTATTGGCATCATCCTTTAGTGCAAAGGGGACAAGCCTAAGATGGATGGAGTCTGTGCTAAGTTGTTGCAACTTGAACATAGCACAGAAAGTATGGGAAGTGTCTAAATCTTATGGTAAAACCCATCAAAATTCCCCAACATGTAGATGATTAAAATACCCCCAATGAACATACAAAACAAGCAAGTCTACACAATCAAAAATTCATCAAACATCCAAACTTCACAATATATATGAACATCATCTCCACCCCCCAAAGGGGATGGATCTATCCACTACACATTATTCTTGCAATAAAACTAAAGAAGAAAGGAGACATTCTAACTAATTTAGCCTAAGATCAAAGAAATAATACTAAGCTAAGCATGCATAAAAAAGAAACAACAAGAGAACAAAATAATGAAAAATTATTTTATTAAATGACTCACATTACTAGTAGCATTCTTCTCCACCTTGAGTTTTTGATCCAAGGCTTTCACTTCAAGTAGAGAGAATGGCCACTAAGCATGGAGTGAATACAATAGAAGGTGAAGAGTTCTATTTATAGCCATAGAAAAAGGTAATCCGGGACAATCCCCCAGTATGGGACTAAAAATATACCACCCAAAGAAATACACGACCCAAACAAATCTTAGCAGATCCGGAGAAACCTGGACCGCCAATCAGCGGTCCCACACCGCTAATTGGCGGTCTACAGGGTTTGGATCGTGCTGAGGTTTCTTCTGGGCTTTTCTAGATGTCTTTGTTTGTCTTTGATGCATCTAGTTTGCTTGCTGGAGCTCCGACCCGAATAGAATTGCCAAAATAGTCCTCATGATGGTGTGGAGTATTCTTGTTTGCTCATTGGTCCTTCAATCTTACATTCAGGTCCTTTGATCTTGCATCTTAGTCCTTGAGTCTCTCAGCTCAGTCATTTTTCCTGCTTTTAGGTCACTTTATGCCTCTTCTCTTCAAACCTATTTATTTCTGAAATTCAAACATAAAACTCGTTACATAGCATTGTTTAGGTGAAAACGGATATAAGACACAAATGTATGCATGAAACGATGTCAATCAAGTACTATAGCCACATGTGGGGAGCATTGCGTATTGTTCCGTAAGACCGTATGTGCCTATGGTAGGTCTTCGAGGGAGACCCGATGATGTTTGTCGAATTGATATCCTGTTTTACCCTTCGGGGGAACCGTTTTCTTTACTGTTGATACCATGACATGCTACTAGTATGATGGGTTCATTTATACTACTGCATTCATATATGTGAGCCGGGCATACGGGGTTCCCTTATGGAAACTCAGACATTGTTGTTACATGTTTATTTAGGGACCACAGTAGGTTCAGTTGGGTGGTGACCGTGGGCATTTTGAGACTGGGACCCTCTGCTTCAGACCATTGAGGTCGTCATGATTACTTGTAGTGCATTTTGTTATACCTAATGTAATCATGTAGTTTTTGACAAACTCTAATGTAATATGTTGCACCGTTTGGATGTTTTATTGGAGTAACAATCTTGCTTTTTGTTGATCTGTCTCTTGTGTCTTTTAATTATAAATTTTAAATTTCCCGCTGTTTCGGGATGTTACAAATACGTTGTATATTTTTTTGTGAGTTATAATAAGCATTTGGTGTTATGTTCTACTTTCTAAGGATCCTCATTTAATGAAGGCAAGGTAAATTACACGATAGAATAATGAAATTCCCGCTACTAAAGTCGAAACTTTACGTAATTATCCTCCCAACTACAAAGTGTGTGATATTAAGACCGACAGATCAATTATTACCCATTAATAAATATTTCATTTTTAATAGCATTTTATATAAATCGATTTGCTAAGATATGTGAATATTTTACATGAAGTGACAAAAACTAGAAGAAAGTAGTCAATCTGCATTCGCAAATGAAGAAATAATTATACAAATTCACTAACATGTAAAATTATGCAATACATCCATTTTGAGATTTTAAGGGTTGCACGAACCCCCTGGTCCTCCGAAGAAAAAGTTACTTTCCCCCCAATTTGGGTTATTCTCAACATGATCTCCTATATTATAGCAGTCGTTGCAATTTGATTGTGGATATGTCTTGAAAGAATCATTATCATTCACTATCACGCTTATTCTTTTAAAATAAGCAGCTTTGCGAAACCCTTCATCAGGAAAATGACCACTTCCCATCTCTGGTAAATCAAGAGTATCTGTCGGTCCTTGGACATCACCTCCCCATGAAATTTGACTAGCACCACTATTCAACTGGGTAAATAAGGTTGCTGGCCAATGACCAACTATGTTGTTCTGTATCCGAAGAACCCAATTTTTTGTTTCTTGATCCTGTCATGAACAATTTTGCATGCAACACATATTAAAACACACTGACATCCATAAATTTGGACCAAATAAATAAATTCTTTAAGCTAGTTAATATTGTTCACGTTTGTCCATAAAAAACATCCATCTTAGTTAATTTTCAACGAAAAGGTTAGGGAATTCGTAATATATGACTCATACTTTGAGAAAATAGGATATCACTATATTGAATTAGGGACGAGTAGAAAGCTTATACCAGAGAAGTTTAAAAATGGTCTTAGGAGAAAAGAAGGATATGCAACAATACTTTATAACTAACCTTGTTCTAAGATATTGTCATTAAGAAAATACTCACAACTACATATTCTATATTATTGTTTACCTGAGTAATGTTTATATTGGCGCTATATTGTTCTCCATCGTATGTAGAAATCGGATGCGGCTTGTAACCAATAAAATGTTGGTTGGTTGTTACAAATCCCGGACAATTATGATTGGTACACTCTGTTGAAGACAAGGTTCCCTGTATATGGAGGCACAACAAAGAAAATTCATCAATAAATTGATAACTCAATTGATTCACAGCTAAGATCTCCTAAATCCGAAACACATTGAAGTAACTTTCAAACTTACTCGCCAATTTACATAATATCTTGTCGCATCATCGCCAAAGGATATTGGATCCACCTGAAAAATAAAACAACACGTATTGTCATCATATGGTGTTCATAAAGACAAATTAAACAAGTCATGCTTCTGTAAACTATAATGCTATGTTGGGTACAAATAATGAAATAAAAATGTTGAATTTAAAGATTCGACACATGATAAGCAACTTGCCTTCCATCCTGCTTCTATAGCTTCAGGTCCATTACTTAAAGTTATACGAGCGGAACTAGTTTGATCGTTAAACACCTTTGGATTATACACACTAATGTCTGCTCCACTTCCATAGAATGTTTTTGAAGGAGTGACATATTCAACAGTCTGATGAAGACGTATAGAGCACATATAATACGAAAATAATAAAATAATCTTGCTGAAATTAATTAATTTTGGAAAAAAAATAATTAATGAAACATACACATGTTTTCCTATTTGTTAGTTGCTCCAATTTTATTCTTTCTATGTCCCTTTTCTTTGTCCTTTTGTTTGGGATTGTTCTATCAAGGAATGGAGTACTCTGCGTCTTGGTTGTCCAATTGCTTGATTTCTTCGTATTAAGATTGCCGTATTTTTTGGGATAAGATTCTGATGTCAACTGCAACAAAAATTAATATTCAAAAGTATTATCAACTATTTCTATGTTAATTAAAAATAAATTTAATATAATCACTAAGAAACAAATGTAGATAATTAAACTCCATAACTATGATTAGCAGTTGTCAGAAGTTTATAATCACGCTGTAGAACAATTGTTTTATCCTGCCAATAATACATTGCCTTTATTTGGATGGGCGAAGCCTCATTTAACTTATCTCAAATTTATATGCATTGAGTCTTAACTAATAATAAATTACTAGGAAAATAATAATATATCACGCATGATGCCATGCATTTAACTATAATTTAATAAAATAAAAATGAAAATATCATTTGCTCAAGAAATTTACACAATATACTAATATAGATATACAGATATATAGTTTTTAAGTTGTACTTCTGATGTTTAATTACCTTCACTTAAGATGTTACGTTTGTACTGTTTGAATAGTGTAATTGTGATTTTTTTGTTTTTTTACTTTAACGATAGTCATACAAACAATGGATTTAATGATAATAATACTTCCACAAAGATATAGACGTAACAATAATAGAATAGTATAAAGGTAGCACCTACAACAAATTTTTTTAATTTCAAGTGAAACCATAATCAAATTGTGGTTGATTATACATGCTAATGAAATCGAATTACGAAGTAGGCAAATAACAATGTATTCGTTTCGGGGAAAACCATAATAGCGTAACTTTTTAGGACTGGATGATCAAGTTTAGGTTGTGGAATCAAAATTTTCATTATATTGCATCTAGCACAAAAATAAGAAGAAAACAAAATAATGTCAAAGAAAGGGCGGTAATATGAACATGGAGGAAATCTGGTTGTTTAACTCACCACAGTTTTATTCGTGCTGTTTCCTTCCCCCAAACCAATAACCATCAACATCACTAAAACAATTCTAATAATGGAGCCCATGTCTAGAAAGTTGGAGTGGTTCTGAATACCAATATGAAAGCCAACTACCTATTTATAGATAACATTCAGGATTATGTCGAATGAAGCGCACGTTCAACAGAAATTGCGTATTTTATCAGTTGACCTACAAATATTTGTGGAATAATTCATTTGTTATTATAAACCCAACGAAAATTTCAGTTTTTTCTTGATAAAAAACTCAAAAAAGAGAAGGTCAAGATTTTTTCCTCCATGAATATAGTTTTATAAAGAAAATTTTATGTTATAATGTACAAAAATTGAACTCTTGCATGTCTTTGGCACGTGGGAATCAAGCAATAAATGAAGTTGTGATTCACGTATTTGATGCATTTCAAGAATTAATTTTTTTTGCAAGGGTCAAGGATTCCTTGCAAATAAAGGGAAAAGGCCGACCCACCCTGCCTAGGATACAGTGGTAAACGTGTTAAACCGGTACAGAGTTTTAGTTATACATCTAACATAAGAAAATTTAAGCTTATAAGTACATGGCTTCAGTAGTATTATCGAGTTTATGAGTTCCAATGAGTAATTAAGTTGGGTCAGTAAAACTAGATGTATTTTAGGCCGAACTTCTACTGATTATTATATTAAATTATTATATATTTTTCACCTGGTGGCATGTTAGAATGTTAATGATTTTTCAATTTTTTTTCAATTTGATTAACCTATTTAAAACTATGTTAACATATTTAAATGAAATATTATAATGATGGTATTGCGAATGCCCTACAGAGTTATGCTTACGTACCGGTTTAATATTAAGGTTTAGAAAAAAAATCTTCATCAAATTGCGTATCACTATTTAATATTATTCCCACTAATTTTGGGTCCTTCAAATTGAACTTAAGCGTTTGTTTATTATTTTTTGGTCTTTCAAATTGATCTTGTATGTCTATTAAATGCCCACTATTTCTTTGTCTTTATCAAAAAATAAGTTTTTTGTTGTGAACCGTCCGTGGATTTTTTTTTTCTGTTTTCTGTTTTTATTTTTTATTGTAATTATTTGTAATCTTTTTTTAAATCTTTTTTTTTTCAAAATATGTTTTCTAATTGATATTATTTTTCTAAATTTTTTTAAAATTTATTTTAATTTTTTTCAATAATCGACCTCCAAATCACGTCGATAACCCGACGTATTGAAATGTTAGGGTATTTTATACAATAAAAAATTAATTTTTTTTACCAGATTAATAAATTATTTACAACTGAATATTAAACAAACACTAAAACTAATTAAAACAAAAAATGGAAACGTTGTCAAAAATTAGTAGTGTGTACTCACATCACAAATATTTTTGGAGGTCGATACAGCAAAAAATTAAAAACACAATTAATTTTTTTTAAAAAAAATAACAATTACAAAACATATTTTGAAAATAAATATAATAAAAAACATAGTTAAAACGATTTTAAAAAATCAAAACATAAAACATTACGACTAAAATCCGTGACTTTTTAATTTTCTTTTATTGTTTTTGATATTTTAAAATTTATTTTTAATCTGTTTTTTAATATTTTTTTTTTGAAAATAAGTCTTCTAATTCTTATTATTTTTTAAAATGTTTTTAAAAATATATTTTCCAGAAACTACCTCCAAATCACGTGGATAACAGAGCAGGTTGAAAAATTATGTTATTTTATACAATAAAAATCCGAAATTTCTTATAAAGAATAATAATTTATTTACAATTACATATTAAGCAAACACTAAAACTAAGTAAAACAAAATATTTGTGATGTTTTCAAAAATCCGTCAAAATAAAATAAATTTTTTTTGGGGGGGGGGGGGGACGGATCGCAGGTCACACCCACGATCCGACTATTTTTCGAAAACAAAATTCCTAAAATTCGAAATTTTCATTTTTTTATTAGATAAAAAAATTACGGTCTATTAACACCTCTTTAAGTTTTGGTCCCTTACATCCATCTCAGTCATCCATTGATTAAAATTTCCTTTTAGTCCATGCTTTCACGTTGGCTAGATAATAAAATCACGATTCATTGGAAAAAACAGGAAACAAAATCGAATATCAATCTACATCTACCATCTAGAATCATATATAGTAGTATGATTTCCACTCATTTTTGGGCATTTAAATCAAGGTTAGTTGTCCTTTGATTAATGTTTTTAGTCCCTCAATTTGATATGAGTCATTCATTACTTTTTTATCCTTCAAGTTGAGCTCAACCGTTTGTGTAAGATCCTAATCCTTGGTTATTGAGATAATTGTGTTTATGATGCCCAGGTAGAATTATGATCGTTTCTAAAAGTGTATGACACCCCTGACTACAAGAGAATTGATGAGACCAACACCGAATTGAGATAAAACTATCTCTAATTTTTGTGTATTAATTCAAAAACGAAAATTACCCTTCTATTAACCTACAAGCCAGGTCTTATAGCCTTCCATGCGTGTAGAGAATAGGAAGTTAACCGACAAAGTAACTCCCTTATTCAGCAAAGGTAATAATTGGCTACCTAATTATCTAGTCTAAGGAAATAAAATTCAGCAAACTAATAATAGCAAAAGAAATAATGTAGCTACCAAATTCTGGAAACCTTCCATAAACCTAATTGCAAACGACTTGAATCACATGTCCGGTTGGAGGGAAACTTCCTTACTGACTTGGCTGGGAGGTTGGAGGGAACCTTCCTTGCTGACTTGGCTCCAATTTTTGGAAGGTGATGGAGATCCAATAGCTCCTGCATCAGTCGCCCCTGGTTGGAAAGAACTTGTCCTCAAGTTTGCCTCAGTTTCACCCTTGTTTCAGAAGTACGGGCTCAGATGCTTCACATTAAACACATCAGCGATCTTTAAATGCTTTGGCAGACACAACATGTAGGCGTTATCATTCATTTTCTAAAGTATCTCACAAGGCTCGACCTCCCACGCTTTGAGCCTCTTGTATTCTCTTGTAAAGTACTTGGAAAACGATCCCACGTTAGGACGCCCACACGAAATCACCTTCCTTTTAAAGTACTTGCCGACGACGATTGTTCGCATGGCTCTTGTATTTGGTGTTGTTCTCATGAAGGGCTCGCTTCATTTGTTCATGAATGTCTTGAAGGTGCATAGTCATCTCATCAGCCTTGGGGTGCAAACGATCGACACGCGGATTGGGCGACAAATCTAGCACACTGGAAGGATTAAACCCATAAACAATTGCAAATGCGCTCAGCCTGGTGGTCTTGTTTGTTGATCCGTTATAAGTGAACTCCGCTTGAGGCAAGGATAAGTCCCACTACTTAGGTTTAGTGCCTGCAAAACAAAGTAGGAGATTGCCCAAACTATGGTTGACTACTTCGGTTTGGCCGTTCGTCTGGGGATGGTATGCACTGCTGAAATTCAGACGAGTCCCCATTTTTTCCCATAAGCTCTTCCAGAAGTTGCTGATGAACTTGGTGTCGTGATTGGAGGTAATGGAGTGACGAACTTCATGCAAACGTACAAATACTTTGAAGTACAAATGAGCAATTAGGGTGGCATCCATTGTTTTTACATGCTACGAAATGTGCCATCTTGGAGAACCGATCAACTATCACAAAAATGGAATATACTGCTCGTTGTGTACGAGGTAGTCCAAGCACAAAATCCATGCTAACATCGCACCACGGACCTTAAGGAATTGGCAAAGGTGTGTACAAACCGACATTGGTGAGGACACCTTTGCATCGCTTACATATGTAGCACTGATTGGTAGCATATCATGCATCATACTCATGCTATATCCTTTATTTTACTCCAATTTTGTGCTACTCGAGGTGTTTGTTATATTTTTGGTATTAGGTAATAAAGAAGAGAAGAGAAGAGAAAAAACACTAGAATAAAGGAAAAGTGACTGATTGGATCCGTGCCTAAACTCCAAGTCTCCAATAACTAACTCGGGTGCACTAAACATCAACAAATCAATCCATCAAAGTTCCATATGAACAAGAGCCTGATCCAGCCAATACAGACTGCCAATTGGCGGTTATAGACTTTGATTGGCGGTTGGTTTGGATCCAAACCTGATTAGCTTCAGCCGAGTGTTGTATTAGTATGTATTTAGTCCATCTATGGTATGGTTTTAGTCCCATACCGGGGGATTGTCCCTGGATAACTTTTTTCATGGCTATAAATAGAAGTCTTCCTCCTCCTTTGTAAGAACTCATTGCTTGGAGGCATTCTCTCTACTTGGAGTAAAGCCTTGGAGAAGAACTCTAGTGGAGAGATGCTACTTGTAATGTAAGTGAGCAAAAAAAGAATGTTTTGTTAGTTTTATATGGTCTTTTTTAATTCCTGCATGCTTAGTATAATTTTGTTTGTCTCTTTTCTTAGTGACTTGTGAGCAGTTACATCCCCCTTTGCGAGTGAAGGTGATGTAGAATATGTGATAATGATGGATTCTTTTATTTGTATCATTTTATATGCTTAATGTGGATATGTACTTGTAGCATGCTTAAACTTGTATTTGATGGGATAACAAAATATTTTTTATTGCTCACTCACATAACAAGTAGCATATTTCCACCATAGTTTTGCTCCAAGGCTTTACTCCTAGTAGAGAGAATGATCACCAAGAGAGGAGATCAATTACAAAGGAGGAGGAAGAGTTTAATTTATAGTCATAGAAAAAGGTAACCAAAGACAATTCCCCGGTACGGGACTAAACACATACTATAAATGGACATAAAACAACATAATCTAACACCTACCTAAACCATGAATCATTTGGAGACATTTGGACCGTAAATTTTAGGTTTGGGATAGCCAATTGGCTGTCCCAAACCTCAAATTTATGGTCCAAGCTGTCTTTGATCGAGTCTGGATTTCGGTGGCTCGTTTTCAACTTGATTTTTTGATGTTTCATGAACCCAATTTGGTTGTTGATGTTTGGGCCCGGATCTAAAAATACTCCTCATGATGGTGTGGAGCTTCTTGATTTACTCATTGATCCTTTTGGTTTACATCTGGGTCCTTCTCTCTTGCATCTCAGTCCATAAGTCCTGCAATTCAACCATTTTCCTTGCTTTTAAGTCCTTTTTGAGTCTCTTCTTCTCAAAACTCTTTATTCCTGATACTTAAACATAAAACTCATTATGTAGCATTGCTTAGGATAAAAAATGGAAATAAGTCACAAATATATGAATGATATGATGTCAATCAAATACCCTCACACCTAACTTTTGCTAGTCCCATGCAAAACAAAGAAAGAGAAAAATAAAAGAAAGGAAAAATCATTCGTAAAACAGGGAAATCCTTACTCACTTTCCTTGGAATTATGGTTGCACTTAGCATGTGCAACAAGCTATTAAACCTCATTGTTGCTAAGGAGGAGGAGTGTTCTCTCCTGAGGGTTTTCAGCGGATTTACCAACAAAATCTGAACATAGATGCGTTATTCAACTTAGCACACAACTTGATGGACTCATTTTTGTCAATCACTTGATACAGTAATACTACAGACCGGCTCTCTATATGTATTCAGTCCACACACCTAGCCTAATGAATCATTTGTGCAACTTAGTTAAAGACATAAGTCAAAGACATGGGCACCCTTAACATCCTCAAGTGATACAAAGTGTAAAGTCCATTAAGGTTCTTATTTGCATTGTGATTTCTTTTCTTTTCATTTTTTCCTTTTTGTTCTTTTTTTCATTTTTAGCTTTTTCTAGTTGATGTGTAATTCTCCCAGGGTTAAGTTTTGTGCACCATCGCCTATGAGGACTTACACTATCACGTACACCTTTCCTTACATCTCCACATAGGGCGGTCCCTACCACTCGTCTAATGGGAGTTCGGTGGGTACATCCCAAGTCAGATGACTCGAAAGCACCAGGCACTAAGTCCCCTCGGACCTACTTTCCCGAGTGGTAGGAGCCGTACAAGAAGAGAGAATACCCTACCCACTTATTTATTATCTACACATGAACCAATACTCCTACATTTAAGGTTTCACAACAAGAGTTTAAAGGTCCTCGACTACGACAAACTTCCTTATATTAACATACACAAATTATTTGACTCATTAGGTTCAGGGTGGACTTCTTTGTTTATTTGAGTACTGAAACCTTATGATTACTCTGACCCCGAGGGAAAATCGTTGTGCATTCTTACGAATCGATAAGACCTAAAGTCGGTGTACTAAATATGCTAATGCATCTTGTTCAAGATAATTTTTGGAGCTTCCTTTTTTTACTTTGCTTCTCAATGGTTTTGCACTTGCTAAACACACACAAAACCCACAAAACATTTTCTTTCACAAAAACATGATGATTTTTGAAATAAATGACAATTTAAAGCACTAGGCAAGCAAAATAAGATAAGTCGCCCAAGGATCATGGCAAGCAAATATATCGATACTAAATGCAACACACTAATATGACCTTATCAATACAAACACAAGAAAACAAAACAATAGGAGAAAGAATCGACTATGTCCACACGTAAAACACCCCCACCGCACTTACTTCATGCATTGTTCTCAAAAAATGTGAGCATGATACTGTTGGCTTATTGGTCTTAATCTTTGAGCGGACCAAGGTAATTCATGTATGGAACCTGGTCTCCCCCGTCACCACGAAAAGACTCGGCCTCTCGCTCCAAAGGAGCATGAGGCGGAGATGGTCAAGCACCAAGACCGTCCATCTCAGAAAAATGCACTCTCTCAAGTCGAGCGCTCTCACCAGAACGAGCCCAACCTCTCATAAAGTGCTCGACTCGACTCTAAAATAACACACAACAGATAGTGTACTAAGAGGAGGAGACTACTCGTAGAATATAGATGAGGAGATGACTCAGATGAGGAGGGAAGAAACCCTAGAGCTAGCATGGGTAGTGGTAAAGGTAGAAGCCTAATCTAGCAAGCACGGCTCAAACAACTTAAGGCTATGAGTGCTTAGGCTAGACGACGCCTAACTTCGAGGTCACTAGTCTCGACACGCCTCACCTCCCTACAACGAAGACCACAATGCCCAGCAAGTGATACCAGATCCGGAGATCCAGTACCTCCTACTATGGACAAGGTAGGCAACGTCGATCAGGCCATGACAGTCTCAACTAGATCACTCTCCTAGTGCGTCCAAATCCTTAGAGCCAATGTCTACTTGCTTTTAGAATTAAGGCTTTATTAAGAGTGATTTTTGGGCCCAAGGAAAGGGTGATGAAATCCCCTACCTTATCTCTTATGGGACAGCCCCTCCTTAGTAGCGGTTTGATCTTAAATCTAGCAATCAGCACTCCAATCAAACGCTCAACTAACTCTTGTCCCGATGCACCTTACTAACTAATGTATGATCGAAACATACATGAATGAGAGAATTGGGTGCACGTACCTTACGCCAGCAATCAACAACAAAAATGTAAAGCAAAGAAAAGACAAATGCGTGCAAGGTATACAAATGATGCATGACCTAGATGGCAATCAATATATTCGTTTGCTTTGAGTTTTAAGGTCCAAGTTGATTAAAGGGACTTGATTGTTAATCTGGGAGCAAACTACAAGTCAAAACATGAAAAATTGAACCCCCAGACAACCTAGTGAAAGTAGAAAAGACCAGAAAAAATGGGAGAGAAATTGGAGCTCACCAGGCCGCCAATTGGCGGTCCAGAGCCGCTAATTGGCGGTCCAGAGCCGCTAATTGGCGGTCTGTTTGCTTCTGATATTCTCCCGTCTTCTCCTGGGTCCCTTCATCCTTGAAGCCTCCTGAAATAGACAAAACTAAAAACAAAAAATTAAAACCACTCGAATCGTCCAAACTAAAGTATGGACAGAACACCTCCCCGGCAACGGTGACAAAAATTTGATTGATACGTTTTAATTAACCGCAAGTGCACGGTCGCGTTGAAGCGCTGGAAAATACGGGTCGATCCATAGGGAGGTGTGTCGACTTTAGTTTGTTCGAAGGCGAGTGGGAAAGAAAGGAGAGAAAGGAGTTATTAAACTAAACTATACTAAACTAAACTAGTAAACTAGAAATGAGGAAATGAAAGCACGAAATGAACTAAACTAAGTAACTAATAACAGAAGATAGAATTCAGGAATGGAAAACCCCTAAGGGGTGGAGTGTGTGTGTGCACATGAAATAAGTGTGGTGAATGCATACAATAAGCTCATGTGTAGTTAGTGTTTGTTAATGCATAAGAAGTACCATATGGCAAGACCTATCATTTAAAGCACTAACCTAGGTGATTAATATGAGCATGCCAAGTTTGTTATTAAGAACATAAACAAGCATGGAATGTACCTAAACATTATGGCAGAAACCATCAATTAAAAGTTCTTATTAATTCAAACAAGCATACTAATATCTCTCACAAACAACAATGTCTAGTATTCATACCATCTACATAACATGTATACACATCTACTCCACCCCCAAAGGGAATGGAACTACTCACACATATTTAAACTAACGTTTATACTAAGGAAAGAAAACATGCTTAAACTAATTATAAGAAGGCTAAAACAAATAGTTTAACTAAAAGGACATAAAACTAAAGAAGCATGCAAGACATAAGAGATGAAATTAAACTAAGAAGGAAACAACATAACTAAAGGAAAACATCTATTATTACTCACTCAATTACAAGTAGCCTCTCTCCACCAGGGTTTTTTCTTCAAGGCTTTAACTCCTAGTAGAGAGGATGGCCACCAAGAGAGAGATGGGGTACAAGAGAGGAGGGAGAGTTCTATTTATAGCCATAGAAAAGGGTAATCCTGGACAATCCCCCGGTATGGGACTAAAAATATACCAGAAATAGACTAAACACACTCTAATGCACGACCCAAAGAAATATTACCGGATCCAGAGCAACCCGGACCTCCAATCAGCGGTCCCAGAGCGCCTTTTGGTGGTCTACACGGTTTAGATCCGTCTGGGTTTTCTTCTGGGATTATCTGGATGGATTTGTTGGTCTTTGATGCATTTACTTCGCTTGCTGGAGCTCCGACCCGAATAGAATTACCAAAATACTCCCCATGATGGGTGGCGTATTCTTGTTTGCTCATTGATCCTTCGATCTTACATTCAAGTCCTTTGATCTTGCTTCTTAGTCCTCGAGTCTCTTAACTCAGTCTTTTTCCCTGCTATTAGGTCCATTTATAGTCTCTCCTTCTCAAACCTACTTATTCCTGAAAACTAAACATTAAACTCGTTACATAGCATTGTTTGGGTGAAAGATAATGGATATAAGACACAAAGATATGCATGAAATGATGTCAATCAACCGCGATGAAGCAGTGACAAGTACGGGTCGATCCGCAAGGAGGTGAGTAGCCTCTGGTTTGTCAGAAATCAAGTGGCAAATAAAGGGAGAAAAGATGTAATTATGCTAAAGCTAACTACACTAAACTAGTAAGTAAGAAATACGAAAGAAAGGAATGAAAGATTGATAATCAAGAAGAGAAACCCCTAAGGGGTGGAGTGTATGCACATATGAAGTGAAATAAGTGATGAATGATGCATGTAAGCATATATGTGTGTGTGTCGTGTGTGTGTGTCTTCATGCATAGGAAGTGTCTAAAGATATGACAAAACCTATCAATCCATTCACACAACGTATCGGCAATTACTACTTGATTAACATAAGATTAGGCTCAGCATGAGAAGTGTCCAAAGATATGGCAAAACTCATCAAAAACCATACACTCATGTGAAGAACAAATGTAAGCATGGGAGGTGTCTAAATGTTATGACAAAACCCATCAAAACAAAGTTTCTTCAATCAATCAAGCAAGGAAACACAAATACAAACACATAACTAACATGTAGCATATTCAACAAGAAATTTCAGTCAATAAACATGAGAAAACTAAGTATGGGAAGTGTCTAAATCTTATGGTAAAACCCATCAAAAATCCCCAACATGTAGATGATTAAAATACCCCCAATGAACATACAAAACATGCAAGTCTATACAATCAAAAATTCATCAAACATCCAAACTTCACAATATATATGAACACCATCTCCACCCCCCCCCCCCCCAAACGGGATGGATCTACTCACTACACATTATTCTAGCAATTAAACTAAAGAAGAAAGGAGACATTCTAACTAATTTAGCCTAAGATCAAAGAAATAAGACTAAGCTAAGCATGCATAAAAAGAAACAACATGAGAACAAAACAATGAAAAATTATTTTATTAAATGACTTACATTACTAGTAGCATTCTTCTCCACCTTGAGTTTTTGCTCCAAGGCTTACTCCAAGTACAGAGAATGTCACAGAGCAATGTGTGAATACAAAAGGAGGAGGAGTTCTATTTATAGCCATAGAAAAAGGTAATCAGGGAAAATCCCCCGATGTGGGACTAATAAAATCTTCCTAGAATACACATAACCCATGTTTTGGAGAAACCGGGTCGGATTCGGAGACAAATGGACCGCCAATTGGCGGTCATTTTTCCCCGGATCCGACCAATTTTCGGATATATTCTTTATTGTTTCAATTCTTCACATGGGTGCACTCGGATCGGTTATAGGAGTATCGGCCCGAGTCTAATTCCCAAAATACTCCTTGCATCTTAGTCCCTAAGTCTGTCAAATCAGTCATTTTTCCTTCTTTTAGGTCCTTTTATGTTTTTTCTCCTCAAACCTATTTTTTTTTTGAAATTCAAACATAAAACTCATTACGTAGCATTGTTTAGGTGAAAGATAATGGATATAAGACACAAATGTATGCATGAAATGATGTCAATCAGGCTGCACAGATGGTGGTGGTGGTGGCAAGGAAATGTGATTGTCAACCTATTTTCCATTCCTTAAGGTTACAATGGCATTGACATGGTGAACAGGTTCCTCCACATGGTTCACTTGCCACCCCTGAGGTACCACATTCTCATTTTGCATGTGTTGTTGGTGGTACATGCGGGGGTTAGCCTCAGGCTGGCTAGGTAGAGTCCCTCTCTCTCTTTCATGTACAGACTGGGTCAATTGGCCCATCTGAAGCTCTAGAGATTTGATGGTCTGCTAATTTGAAGTGAGAACATGACTTGTGGTCGACATAAAAAATTTCATTGAGTTTTCAAGTTCACGAGTCAAGGTCTCAAGCGAATTGAATCGGGTTTCCATATTGTTGGATTTTGGGAAACCCGATTGATTGGTGATTTGAGCTTTGGGTGGCTGATAAGATCGTGCATGCATGGGAGGTTAGTGTGGTTGGTTAGGTGGTCGAGAGGAGTTTGAAGGATCACCCGGGGTATTATTTTGGTTCCATGAAAAATTAGGGTGGTTCCTCCATATGGGATTATAAGATGATGTGTATGGGTCATTCCTAGCTCTATCATAGATGGCGTTGACATGTTCCATCTCAGGAGGAATGGACGCACACTCGCTTCCTACATGACCTATCCTACCACATGAATGACAGGGAATTGGACCAGATGTGGACACGTGAGGTGCACCTTGTTGGTCTTGGAGATCAATCGAATCCATTTGGCGTATTAAGGCCGCCATGCGCGCCTCGGAGGCCGTAGTGGTATCAACGGCAAATGCGGCTCCCGATCTAGTCGAGTTTGCGATCCTCGCTCTGATGCTAGATGATGCTGGTGGTTCCCTCACACTCTCCCACTGCATGGTTTTCTCAGCGAGGTCTTCTAGGAAAGGTCATGCCTCCCTTTCATCCTTTCCTAAGAACTCTCCTTGACATATGGACTCAAGGAGTGTTCGGGACGGGTTGTGAATACCCTCGTAAATAATCTGACACAGGCGCCACAACTCGATGCCATGGTGAGGGCATGAGGATAGTAGCTCCTTCAACCTCTCTAAGTATGCATGGAATGATTCGGTCTCATGCTGATAAAACGAATTGATTTCGTTCCTAAGTTTTTGAGTCTGATGATTTGGAAAGTACTTCCTGAGGAATGCAAACTGAAGCTCATCCCAAGTCCTAAAGGAATTCTCCTGGTTTCTGTACAACCACTTATTGGCATCATCCTTTAGTGCAAAGGGGACAAGCCTAAGATGGATGGAGTCTGTGCTAAGTTGTTGCAGCTTGAACATAGCACAGAAAGTATGGGAAGTGTCTAAATCTTGTGGTAAAACCCATCAAAATCCCCCAACATGTAGATGACTAAAATACCCCCAATGAACATACAAAACATGCAAGTCTACACAATCAAAAATTCATCAAACATCCAAACTTCACAATATATATGAACATCATTTCCACCCCCCAAAGGGGATGGATCTATTCACTACACATTATTCTTGCAATTAAACTAAAGAAGAAAGGAGACATTCTAACTAATTTAGCCTAAGATCAAAGAAATAATACTAAGCTAATCATGCATAAAAAAGAAACAACAAGAGAACAAAACAATGAAAAATTATTTTATTAAATGACTCACATTACTAGTAGCATTCTTCTCCACCTTGAGTTTTTGCTCCAAGGCTTTCACTTCAAGTAGGGAGAATGGTCACTAAGCATGGAGTGAATACAATAGAAGGTGAAGAGTTCTATTTATAGCCATAGAAAAATGTAATCTGGGACAATCCCCCAGTATGGGACTAAAAATATACCACCCAAAGAAATACACGACCCAAAGAAATCTTAGCAGATCCGGAGAAACCAGGACCGCCAATCAGCGGTCCCACACCGCTAATTGGCGGTCTACAGGGTTTGGATCGTGCTGAGGTTTCTTCTGGGCTTTTCAAGATGTCTTTGTTTGTCTATGATGCATCTAGTTTGCTTGCTGGAGCTCCGACCCGAATAGAATTGCCAAAATACTCCCCATGATGGTGTGGAGTATTCTTGTTTGCTCATTGGTCCTTCAATCTTACATTCAGGTCCTTCGATCTTGCATCTTAGTCCTTGAGTCTCTCAGCTCAGTCATTTTTCCTGCTTTTAGGTCACTTTATGCCTCTTCTCTTCAAACCTATTTATTTCTGAAATTCAAACATAAAACTCGTTACATAGCATTGTTTAGGTGAAAACGGATATAAGACACAAATGTATGCATGAAATGATGTCAATCAAGTACTATAGCCACATGTGGGGAGCATTGCGTATTGTTCCGTAAGACCGTATGTGCCTATGGTAGGTCTTCGAGGGAGACCCAATGATGTTTGTCGAACTGATATCCTGTTTTACCCTTCGGGGGAACTGTTTTCTTTACTGTTGATACCATGACATGCTACTAGTATGATGGGTTCATTTGTACTACTGCATTCATATATGTGAGCTTGGCATACGGGGTTCCCTTATGGAAACTCAGACATTGTTGTTGCATGTTTATTTTGGGACCACAGTAGGTTCAGTTGGGTGGTGACCGTGGGCATTTTGAGACCGGGATCCTCTGCTTCAGACCGTTGAAGTCGTCATGATTACGTGTAGTGTATTTTGTTATACCTAATGTAATCATGTAGTTTTTGACAAACTCTGATGTAATATGTTGCACCGTTTGGATGTTTTATTGGAGTAACAGTCCTGCTTTTTGTTGATCTGTCTCTTGTGTCTTTTAATTATAAATTTTAAATTTCCCGCTGTTTCGGGATGTTACAAATACGTTGTATATTTGTTTGTGAGTTATAATAAGCTTTTGGTGTTATGTTCTACTTTCTAAGGATCCTCATTTAATGAAGGCAAAGTAAATTACACGATAGAATAATGAAATTCCCACTACTAAAGTCGAATCTTTACGTAATTATCCTCCCAACTACAAAGTGTGTGATATTAAGACCGACAGATCAATTATTACCCATTAATAAATATTTAATTTTTAATAGCATTTTATATAGATCGATTTGCTAAGATATGTGAATATTTTACATGAAGTGACAAAAACTAGAAGAAAGTAGTCACTCTGCATTCGCAAATGAATAAATAATTATACAAATTCACTAACAAGTAAAATTATGCAATACATCCATTTTGAGATTTTAAGGCTTGCACGAACCCCCTGGTCCTCCGAAGAAAAAGTTACTTTCCCCCCAATTTGGGTTATTCTCAACATGATCTCCTATATTATAGCAGTCATTTCAATTTGATTGTGGATATGTCTTGAAAGAATCATAACCGCAAGTGCACGATCGCGTTGAAGCGGTGGCAAATACGGGTCGATCCACAGGGAGGTGCGTCGACTTTAGTTCGTTCGAAGGCGAGTGGGAAAGAAAGGAGAGAAAGGAGTTATGATCTAAAGTACACTACAATGCGAAAGGAAATGGAAAATAAGCAATAAAACTAAACCCCATAGGGGATAGAGAAAGAATGTGAATACAAAAATATGTGTATGTATGTGTGTTCAGTTATGCTCATCACAACATGTAGTGCATGAAAATCGTAAAACTAAATCCAACTTTGCCTCCACATGAAATAAGATAACACAATATCATTAAAACATACAAGACAATAATTGGAATGAAGCTAAATGAACTCAAGTATAAAGACCAAACCCCCACTATGCCTCCACATGAAATAAGATTTACCCAATCATTAAAACATACAAGACATTAATAAAGGTAAAGGCAACAAGAGCACATACACTACAAGCCATGTTTCCTTATCAATACCATCCATATCCTCACCTCATCATTCCCCATAAAATAGGTCTACTAATCTAAGAATATGCTAAGCTCCATTCAAGACCATTAGCATATCAAAGACAAGAGTGAAATCTATTAGATGGTTATGGAAATCATGTAAGGCTCAAAGGATTAAGATAACACACACACCCGATACATCTCATAATCACATCACATTTTCCTCCACCCCCCAGATGGGGATAGAACTACTCACTACTCATTACGCTATAACCTACATTAACAAAATGAAACATTCTACTGAAAGGAAATTAAACTAAGAAAGCAAGAAATATTAAAGAAGCTAAATGAAAGGAAATTAAAACTAAAGAAGCATGCAAGACATATGAAAGGAAATTAAACTAAGAAAGAAGCAACATAACTAAATGAAAACTTTATTAATTTCAAACTCACAATACAAGTAGAATCTTCCTACTTGAGTTTTTGCTCCAAGGCTCACTACAAGTAGAGAGAATGGCCACCAAGCATGTGTGTCTTACAAAGGATGAGGAGGAGTTCTATTTATGGTCAAAGAAAAAGGCAATCGGGGACAATCCTATAATATGAGACTAATATACTACTAAAAATAGACATAAAACACCCTAATACATGACCCAACTAAACCGTAGAAGTTCCGGACTAATCCAGACCGCCAATCAGCGGTCTTGGGCCGCCAATTGGTGGTCTATATGCTTCAGATCGGGTTCTGGTTCGAAGTGTTGTTGCCTGGCTCGATCTCTTCATGTTTAATGCATCCTAATCAGTCGTGTGGCTTGCAACCCGAATCCAATTGCCAAAATACTCCTCATGATGGTGTGGAGTTTCTTCATTTTCTCATTAGTCCTTTGGTTTTACATTCGGGTCCCTCTCTCTTGCATCTCAGTCCATAAGTCTTGCAACTTAGTCCTTTTTCTTGCTTTTAAGTCCTTTAATAGTTTCTCATTCTCAAACCTAATTATTCCTGAAACTTAAACATAAAACTCGTTACGTAGGATTGCTTATGCTACGAATACATGATATACGACACAAATATATGCGTGATATCATGTCAATCAATATACCAAGACATCATCCACAAAGATGATCATAAAACTACGAAGGTACGACTTCAACATTCTGTTTATCACGTCCATGAATGCTACAGGTGCATTCGTCAGTCCAAACGGCATCACCAAGAACTCACAGTGATTAGACCACGTCTTGAAAGCTGTCTTCTGGCCGTCTGCCTCCCTATTCCTCAACTAATTACCTGAGCGCATATCGATCTTCGAGAAAATGCTCGGCATCTGCAGCTGATCAAACAAGTCCTTGATCCTGGGTAAAGGATACTGGTTCCAGCCGATAACCTTATACAAGACCAGTCGACCACAATAAGCACCATTCTACTGATTGCCCCCAACTACCTTGCCTAACCAGGTACCATTGTTTCCTCTCGTCACCGACGAGGTCTCCTACCACCAGCGCCGAGCAAGACTCCAGACCCTCAAGTGTGGATTAACCCTCTAATGCAAAACCTTGACATACGTCTATGGTTGACGTAAACTCGTCGGAGCTCCGTCTATGTGTTCAAGCCTTCTAGGTAGTTTTGTTAGCTATTAGGGCATCTGTTTCATTTTTATTGATTTTCAAATTGGTATTTGCCTAATTGATTATATGCCAAAGCCTTCAGTATGTTGGACAATTACCCACAATCCATTTTTGCTGAAGCAAAATCTGTCCGTAAAAGTTTTAGCCACTGAGTCTTTGGTGACGACGGACTTTTTCCAATAGATTTTTTGTAAACAGGAGCATAGCCGCCCGATTTTCCATCAGAAAATGCTCTTTTTGTAGTAGTATCTTCGGTTAATCCCTTTAAAATATAATAGTTGATATCAATTTGCGGTTTCACATGGCTTGTATGCATGGAATTGTTCTCATCTTTTTTTGTAATTTTGTTTAATAAGGTTTGTTTAATAGCTCCCTAATTAGAACGAGAAACCCTATTAGTTATAGATCAAATTATATTAGTTGTACTTTCTTAATTTCCTAATTTGACCAATTCTATTTAGCTTAAGTATTAGATTGAACTTCGAAATATTTGTTCTTATTTATGTGTGTGCTTTTGTAAGAACTATAGTTGTATACCAAAATGATTTTTTCACGAACAATTGGTGCAAACAATTTGTTACAACCCTCAACCCATGTTATCAGAATTTTCGGACATGGTTGTACATACCTTTAAACAAGTAATATTGTCAAATCCTAAACCCATCTTAGGGTCTTAATGGTGATTAGGGAGGATTTGTAGGATTTCTAGTTTAATTGCACATATATATTTTTGGAATTTTATGCACAATAAGGATCAATTACAATTTTTCTATGATTTGTTTCATGCATGCATCGGTTTGTTTCAATAACTAGTTTCAAAAACTTATTAAAACAAACACAAGGGACTTCGAAATTCATACCTAAAATTTCTCTAAAACTTCTTGATGATCCAGAGATGTTGAGGAAGACGATCGTCGCTTCCCGTTGCGTCGGATGCCTCCGAGTGTTCACCAAAATCCTAAACAAGGTTGGAGAGAAAGGAGCTAGCCAATCAATCTCCAAACTAGCTTAGAATCTAGCTACAAACCCCTTCCTTAATCTCTGACATTTCTCCTTCCAAAGACTTAGAAATTTAAAATAATTTTTGTGGCTTTTGTGGTGAATTAGGAGAGAAAAGAAGTAGCAAAAACATGTGTCCCAATTAATGAGAATAAGGACCTATTTATAGGCTCCAGTCGTACTCTCAATCATGGCTATTCTTAAGTCATGTTCTCTTGACATTTTCTCTCACAAACTAATTCCAAAATGCATTATATGCACCCACAAAACGTTTGACCATGTTTGGAGCTAATCCAACCATTGATCAAATTAATCTCTTAATTATCAAAGGCAGAAAATCGATCGGGGTTCGATTTACCGAGACATACTCGGTCAACCGAATATGACACGTTTGGTTAACCGTGTATTAGACGGAAGACCGATTCTTAAGGAGAAAAATTCTCCTTAACCGTTCAGACGAACCCTACGTCTTTGACCGAGTACCATTCGGTTAACCGAAAATATCGGAACTGGACATTGTTCGGTCGACCGTTTCTGGTTCGGTACACCGATCCAGAGTTCCAGGCACTTTGGTCAAGTTCGGTCAATCAACATGACTATCCGTTCCACGTTCGGTTGACCGATCCACAGATCCTTCGGTCGACCGAACCATAACGGATTACCGAACTTCTACCCGATTTTGCCTTTTCAAATTTTGGATTTATTTCCAACAAAATTTGAACTTTAGGGGGTTTTAGCAAATTCACAACTTATGCAATATATTATCCTTTGCAACAATAAATTATTGTACCCCATAATACATGCATCTCATATGAATTTATCATGATTCTAATTATGTTATATATCACAACACAATTGATTTTACTTGTTCACCACATGTGTCATATTTTCTATAAGAAACCCGACACATCTTATGAACCAAATATCAAGCTTCTTGTTTCCTGGTTTTTATGGTGTGACCTATGGGAGGATCTAGACTAAGTTGGCAGTGATATTAAGAGCTTAATATCACAAGCTATAAGCGGTATCTAGCCACACATTATAGCTCCCAATTAGTTAGATGTCTTAATTCCACTCGAACCAAAACCCGATCCATTTAGTGATGGAGTGCACCACTTGTGTCCGTCCCTTGCCACATGATATTAAGAATACACACAAAGTAGTGTTGTGTCATCTTTGTATTAGTATTCATTTCTTTTTCTCTTTAAGCTAGTTACAAATATGTGACTTAATTCAAATCACATTGTGCACATTATAACTTTGCTTTATCAAGGGGCCCACTAATATCATCACTCAATTAAGAGGGGCAATGATAATCTTTTGACTAACTATCTTCTCCAACAAAAGTCATACTTAACCAATCAATGCCTTTACACTACAGTTATCGATAGCTCAAGACACTAATCTAATCAAGCATTTCTTAAGTGATCTGATATAAGTCTCATATCAAAAGACCAAGGACACAGTAAAACATTAATGACACAGAAAACACAATTCTACAATGTTTTACTTATTAGGTCTATTCAGTATACAAAAGTAATATTTTCCTCTTTTGTGTACCCGTGTTGTCACTCACTTGTAGAGCTACAATGATCTATGACCAACACGACAATCTTAACTCGGTAATAGATGTCACATGTTTATTACCATGATTGCGAATATATTTTGTTTTATGTAAACCAATATCTTTTAGAGCTCTACGGTTAAGGACCAAGAGCCTCTTCCTTAACACTTCTAAAAGACGAATAACATAAACAAGGAACAAAACGATTTCTCATTCAATTCATAATAATTGACATTTAAAAGTAAAACTTTCAGAACACATTCCCTTCAATCTCCCACTTGTTATTAAAGTTTTCCCTCACATACATTCTCAATGTATAAAACAATAATAACTAGGGTAAACTCCATTACTTATCAATCATCAAGCCAATCTACATGGTTCCTCAATCCCATGGACTCGAAATGCATTTCACCCTTGGCTTGGGATTAGGATTTTGTGAATGGATCAGCTGTGTTGCTGTTGGTGTCCACCCATAAAAGATTTATTTTGCCTTCGTCGATGAGGTCACGTGTCACGAAGTACTTACGATCCATGTACTTCACTTTGTGGTGTGATCTAGGATCCTTGATTTGCGAGATAGATGCACTGTTATCGCAAAATAGCTCAATGGGTACCTCGCTCGAGGGAACTACTCCAAGCTCTTCAAGGAACTTCTTAATCCACACTCCTTCCTTGCTCGCTTCAGTGACAGCCATTACTTCGGAAGCAGTGGTTGAGTCGGCCGTAGTGCTTTGCTTCCAACTACGCCAACTCACAGCTCCACCATTCAGAAGAAAGTCATATCCTGATTGCGACCTTCTATCGTCTGGATCACTCATGAAACTCGCATCCGAGTAACCCTCGGCTATCAATTCTCTTTGTCCTCCATAAACAAGAATCTTATCCTTAGTCCGGTTAAGGTACTTCAGGATATTCTTGACCGCAGTCCAATGCTTAGGACCTGCGTTGGATTGGTGACGACTTGTCACGCTTAGAGCATACGAGACATCGGGTTTTGTGCAAGTCATCGCGTACATGATCGACCCAATTGCCGAAGCATAAGGGTCATCCTTCATGTACTCTAAGTCCTTACGTGATGGCGCACGTTGAGACTTCTTGAGTTGCACACCCATACTCATTGGCACACTGCCCTTTTTGGAGTTGTTCATCTTGAACCTTTCCAAGACCTTGTCAATGTATGCACGTTGACTGAGGCCAATGAGTCTACGGGATCTATCTCGATATATCTTGATTCCCAAGATGTATTGAGCCTCACCCAAATATTTCATTGAAAATGCAAAGGAATATGATTACCCATGAGCAATATGTCATCGACATATAAGATTAGGAATACTACATGGCTTCCACTAACCTTCTTATATATACAAGGTTCTTCCTTGCTTTGAATGAAGTGAAGCTTCTTCACCTCCTCGTCAAAGCGTTTGTTCCAACTCCTTGATGTTTGCTTCAATCCATAAATGGATCTTTGAAGCTTGCATACCTTCTTGCTATTCTTTGGATCTTCAAAACCTTGAGGCTTACCATGTACACATCCTCTTCCAAGTTCCCATTAAGGAACACCATTTTGACGTCCATTTGCCATATTTCATATTCATGAAATGCATCAATAGTGAGCATAATCCGAATAGACTTGAACATGGCAACTGGTGAAAAAGTTTCATCATAGTCAATTCCTTGAACTTGAGTGAAACTCTTCGCTACAAGCCTTGCATTGTAGGTTGTCAAGTTCCCATCCATGTCCATCTTCCTCTTGAAAACCCATTTATTTTGAATGGCATTTTTCCCTTGAGGAAGGTCAATCAAGCTCCATACTTGGTTATCATACATGGATTCTATTTCGGATTCCATGACCTTAAGCAATAGTTTGGAGTCTTCCCTTTCCATTGCTTCCTTGAAGGTCAAGGGACCATTGGTATCTCGTACCATGATTTTTTGAAGTCCCAGATATAAGTCGGGTTTCTTCCTTTCCCTCGTTGACCTTCTTAGTTCTTTCGGTTCTTCTCGTGTCTCTCGAACTTCTTCCACAATTTCTTGAGGAGTCGGTTCACGTTCAATTCTTGAACGTACACTAGGTAGGGACGATTGAGATTCTCTCACAATTTCTTGCGAGGGTCTCTCACTCACGCTCCCACTAACCAAAGGAACATCGGTTGGGCCTTCATGATCTTGAATGTCATCATTTAAGTCATGATCTTGTAGAGTATCTTGAGTTTCCTCAAGCACAACCCTACTCCCACTACTTTTTACTCTTTCTAGAAATTCTTTTTCCAGAAATGTGGCATCCCTCTCTACAATCACTCGATTGGAGGTGATATGCCAAAAGTAGTATCCTCTTGTCTCACGAGGATAACCAATAAAGAAACACTTATCCGCTTTTGGTTGAAGTTTGGTCGACATCAATTTCTTGACGTAAGCCTCACAACCCCAAATCTTGAGAAAATTGAGCTTGGGTGTTTTACCACTCCATAGCTCATAAGGAGTTTTCTCCACGGATTTAGATGGCACATTATTTAGTGTTTAAGCCGTAATTTGTAGTGCATAACTCCAAAGGTAAAGAGGTAGTTCTGCATGACTCATCATTGACCGAACCATGTCGAGCAATGTCCTATTCCTCCTTTCGGATACCCCATTCCACTGAGGTGTACCGGGAGGGGTGAGTTGAGGTACAATACCAAACTCCTTTAGGTATGAGTCAAATTCGGCACTTAACTACTCACCTCCACGATCCGTTCGTAGAGACTTGATTTTCTTGTCGAGTTGGTTCTCTACTTCATTCTTGAATTCTTTGAACTTGTCAAAGGACTCACTTTTGTTTCTCATTAGATAAACATAGTCATAACGACTATAATCATCCGTGAACGTAATGAAGTATCTGAAACCATCTCGTGCACTTGTACTCATTGGACCACATACATCGGAATCTATCAAATCCAACAAGCCACTCGTCCTTGGACCATTCTTCTTGAAAGGCTTTTTGGTCATTTTTCCCATTAAACATGGTTGGCACGTCTCCAATGATTTAAAATCAAGTAGACCAAGAAGGTTAGCTTCTTGCAATTTCTTGATGCGCTTTTCATTTATGTGACCAAGACGATAGTGCCACAAGAGAGTGTCATTCTCGTGAGTGGTCTTAAGCTTTTTGTTATTGATATTAAAGATTTTTTTATTATTCAATTCAAGCAAATAGAGACAATTCCTTATGAATGCATTTGCATAGAGAACACCATTCTTCGATATAGACAAGCAAGAGTTTGAAATATTTATATTAAAATTATCCATATATAAACATGATACAGAAATAATGTTCTTGCTAATCTAAGGCACATAATAAACATTCTTTAGACATAAATTTAAACCACTACACAATTGAAGCACCACAGAATCTTGTGCAACCGCAAAAACGTTCGCACCATTTCCGACCTTCAATTCTACCTCGTTCCTTACGAGTTCCTTCCTATCCACGAGTAGCTGCACATTAGAAACTATGTGAGCACAAGATCCGGTATCAATTACCCAATCCTGGACAGAGGTGGCTAAATTTATTTCAATAACAAATATACCTTTGTCCTTTTTGGGGCGCCGACGTTAAATCACTCTGTTGTCAAGGTCTTCCTTGTACTTGGGGCAATTTGGCCGGATGTGTCCTTTTTCACCGCAGTGAAAGCACTCCGTATTGGGAGTTGGAGATTTCCCCCTCGAGGCACTCTTTTGAGCACCTCCTACTCTCTTGCTCTTGATTGAACCACTATTGGTAGATTTGCCATTTCCTTTACCAATCTTTTGGCTCCATCCATGGACGGAAAGGACATGCTTGTCCCTACCCTTGCCCATGTCAACTTCAGCAGTTTTGAGAGCGTTGTGCAGCTCCTCAAGACTCACCCCTTTTTCACGCACGTGATTGTGCATCACAAAGTCCTTAAAGGACGAGGCTAGAGAGCCAAGAATCATATCTTCAGCAATGTCCTCAGGCATTGGTGAAGAGAGCTTTGCCAAATTCTCAAGGTACCCTTGCATCGTGAGAAAATGCATGGATACCGATGTTCCCTCCGCCATATGACACCTTGTGAGTGCGATGGTGGTCTTATAGCGCTCCTTTCGGGCACTATCCATGAACATCTTAGACAAAGCCTCCATGGTCTTCTTGGGTTTTGAATCCAAGTATTTCGCTTGAAGCGAGTCACCCATGGATGCTAGCATGAGACCGTGAACTTGGTTCTATTGGTCTTTCCACTTGGCTTTAACCTCTTTCTCTTCATCGGTTAATCTCTCATTCCATTTTGGGATTGGACCTTCCAAAATGTGAGACAGTTTCTCAAACTTTAACACGATGTTGAGTTTGAGTTGCCAACTAATGAAGTTTGAGCCATCATTTGCTAAAGGGTGTTTTTCTATCATGGATCGTACGATAGGTTGGATGTTCGACATTTTTCTACAAAATAAATCATATAGGATTTTAATGCCAATTTTATGTTTTAAAACACATACATATATATCGAATATAAATGTAAATACTGCAAATAAAATTTTGCCCATAATTGCAGCAATCCAAGATCCTATCAATTGCAATATAGACCAGCTAAGGGCTATCGAATACATCACAATATCAAGGTAAGAAAAACTCTTTCTAATCACAACCTTTTTGAATTTTAGCAATATTAGCATCTTAAAACTCTTGTGATTCTTGTCGTTTTAATAATGAGGGAATGTGACATATCCTCGTAAGAAAAACTTTTTCCCAAAACCGAGCCATGGCTCTAGGTGATGTTAAGAAAACTTATTTTCATTTGATACGAGATACGTTTATCTATTGTATTCACAACTAAACATACTTGGGGTTCACTAGGGTGAAACACACCTCATACATCTAATCGTGGCACAACAAAAGACAACCTATATATCTCCCACTATTCCCAAAGATGGAGGGAGCTATCTCCCGCTAAGGGCGAGCAGAGTATCCCCCGATCGATGGCTGCTAGTGGATGAAATAAGAAGGAAAATTACTCTTAATTTTGTTGGACAATTTCATATATTAACATGTGATTCGAAATTTTAGGTTATCATCCATATTATCATTCATACACATCCTAACATTCAACACTTTCATCACATGCAAAGCAAGATTATAAAACAGAAATTAAACCATTCACACAATCCACATCGTGTGAGTTTATATGTTCCCTTCGATCCTTGATCCTCGATCCCTGATCTTCGATCCTCGATCGATGTGCTACAGCGGTGACTTCTTCTTGCACCGGAGATGTAGATTTACAGAAAATAAACATGCTCCTCACATTCGATAAAAACCGACTAGTGCAAGTCCTACGTAAAACCTCTCAAATGCAATGCAATGCAATTATCTAAAGATAGAAATAGAGAATTTGGCTTTTACATATAAATAAGCCCCTGTATAATAATAATTACATACATTCATAGTTGCTGATTTGGAACATATAAACTCACAATTCCTGCAAAGACAACTCGAGCATCCATGCACGCAATATTGATATAAACTATACAACATAGTTTGTCAATCATCTAGAATCCCAAACAATTCTTTGAAAAACATTATGAAATCCATTAAAAATGTTTTTCATCCATTCATAAGTTCAAAAACATTTTTGAACCGCTGTCCATCCATTTTCCTAAAAGGAAAGACGAACCGCAGTTTTTCGGTTTTGTTGATTCTCTTACAAAACAATCGTTTATACTTAAAACGAAATTATTGCAAGTTAGACTTATGTCTAAACCATAATTCTAATAATTACATGGCATGTTTTAAACCACTTAAAACATTCAAAACGAATTATTACAAAGAATTATTCCAACAAAATATTCAAAGACCGAAAAACAGGAAAGTCGAATTGTTCGAACCCTAGATGGTAAACTAAATTTGTTTATAGTTTCAAATCATTAGAAAATTGAACCGAAAGCTCTGATACCACTGTAGGATTTCTAGTTTAATTGCACATATATATATTTTCGTAATTTTATGCACAATAAGGATCAATTACAATTTTTCTATGATTTGTTTCATGCATGCATCAGTTTGTTTCAATAACTAGTTTCAAAAACTTATTAAAACAAACACAAGGGATTCTGAAATTCATACCTAGAAGTTCTCTAAAACTTCTTGATGATCCAGAAATGTTGAGGAAGACGATCGTCGCTTCCCGTTGCGCCGGATGCCTCCGAGTGTTCACCAAAATCCTAAACAAGGTTGGAGAGAAAGGAGCTAGCCAATCAATCTCCAAACTAGCTTAGAATCTAGCTACAAACCCCTTCCTTAATCTCTGACATTTCTCCTTCCAAAGACATAGAAATTTAAAATAATTTTGTGGCTTTTGTGGTGAATTAGGAGAGAAAAGAATTAGCAAAAACATGTGTCCCAATTAATGAGAATAAGGACCTATTTATAGGCTCCAGTCGTACTCTCAATCATGGCTATTCTTAAGTCATGTTCTCTTGACATTTTCTCTCACAAACTAATTCCAAAATGCATTATATGCACCCACAAAACGTTTGACCATGTTTGGAGCTAATCCAACCATTGATCAAATTAATCTCTTAATTATCAAAGGCAGAAAATCGATCGGGGTTCGATTTACCGAGACATACTCGGTCAACCGAATATGTCACGTTTGGTTAACCGTGTATTAGACGGAAGACCGATTCTTAAGGAGAAAAATTCTCCTTAACCGTTCAGACGAACCCTACGTCTTTGACCGAGTACCATTCGGTTAACCGAAAATATCGGAACTGGACATTGTTCGGTCGACCGTTTCTGGTTCGGTACACCGATCCAGAGTTCCAGGCACTTTGGTCAAGTTCGGTCAATCAACTTGACTATCCGTTCCACGTTCGGTTGACCGATCCACAGATCCTTCGGTCGACCGAACCATAACGGATTACCGAACTTCTACCCGATTTTGCCTTTTCAAATTTTGGATTTATTTCCAACAAAATTTGAACTTTAGGGGGTTTTAGCAAATTCACAACTTATGCAATATATTATCCTATGCAACAATAAATTATTGTACCCCATAATACATGCATCTCATATGAATTTATCATGATTCTAATTATGTTATATATCACAACACAATTGATTTTACTTGTTCACCACATGTGTCATATTTTCTATAAGAAACCCAACACATCTTATGAACCAAAAATCAAGCTTCTTGTTTCCCGGTTTTTACGGTGTGACCTATGAGAGGATCTAGACTAAGTTGGCAGTGATATTAAGAGCTTAATATCACAAGCTATAAGCGGTATCTAGCCACACATTATAGCTCCCAATTAGTTAGATGTCTTAATTCCACTCCAACCAAAACCCGATCCATTTAGTGATGGAGTGCATCACTTGTGTCCGTCCCTTGCCACATGATATTAAGAATACACACAAAGTAGTGTTGTGTCATCTTTGTATTAGTATTCATTTCTTGATCTCTTTAAGCTAGTTACAAATATGTGACTTAACTCAAATCACATTGTGCACATTATAACTTCGCTTTATCAAGGAGCCCACTAATATCATCACTCAATTAAGAGGGGCAATGATAATCTTTTGACTAACTATCTTCTCCAACAACAGTCATACTTAACCAATCAATGCCTTTACACTACACTTATCGATAGCTCAAGATACTAATCTAATCAAGCATTTCTTAAGTGATCTGATATAAGTCTCATATCAAAAGACCAAGCACAGTAAAACATTAATGACACAGAAAACACTAATGACACAGAAAACACAATTCTACAATATTTTACTTATTAGGTCTATTCAGTATACAAAAGTAATATTTTCCTTTTTTGTGTACCCGTGTTGTCACTCACTTGTAGAGCTACAATGATCTATGACCAACACGACAATCTTAACTCGGTAATAGATGTCCCATGTTTATTACCATGATTGCGAATATCTTTTGTTTTATGTAAACCAATATCTTTTAGAGCTCTACGGTTAAGGACCAAGAGCCTCTTCCTTAACACTTCTAAAAGACGAATAACATAAACAAGGAACAAAACGATTTCTCATTCAATTCATAATAATTGACATTTAAAAGTAAAACTTTCAGAACACATTCCCTTCAGGATTATGGTGGGTGTTGACTTTGGTGGCTTGGAGAGAGAGGTGTTAGTGTAGGGGATGGGTGGAGGGATGGGTTGGGAGTGTAGGGGAATGGTGAGGGTGTTGCTTGGGGTTTGGTTTTGGTTAAAAGCAAAAGCCATCCCACTCCTCCATTCTTCTTCCTCTCCAATTTCTTCTCCCTCACTCATCTCATCTCTCACTTTCTTTCCTCTTTCCAGCGATGTAGAGGAGTTGGGAAAGCTTCGACAGGTGGAACGTGAGGTTGACGCAAGGAGGAGGTCGCGCGAGGTTGTGGTCCGGAGGTTGGTGCGGGTGGTTCTCCGGCAAGCTTCGACAACCTCGGATTCATGGTATGCTGGTTCAATAATGTGTTTTGATGCTCACCCGTGTTGGGTGAAGTAGTGGTCGGTCGTGGGAGGTCAGTACCTCACCGGCGGCGAGAAACGATGTAAATTCCTTGGCTGGCGCAAGGTTGCCGTCGACAAACGGTTGATTGGTTTATTCGGACGGTTGACCGGTTTAGTGTTTTTGCCCGACTTTTACCAACACCGGTCGAACGATGCCATGTGGCGGTCGACCGGTTGTGCTTGTGTTGGTGGGTCGGAGGATTACCTGGTATTTTTCAGTCGACCGTTGCTGATTTTTGGTCCGACCGGAACTTAAGTGAACTTATGTATATTGTTTGTTGTTCGACCGATTGTTATATCTCGTTCGACCAATAGATGACTTAGAACTTCTAGGTTGCCCTGGTAGTTTTCAATCGACCAGGGCCCCTGAGTTTTTCGTCTAATTAGACTTGTATGATTTTGACCAGACTCTAGATTTTGACCATGTAACGATCAACCCGTTTTAGACTCTTGTTCGACCGTTGCAGACTTTCAGTCGACCGGATTGTCTTTTTCGGTCGACCGTTTGTGCGCAGAACTGAATTCCTGATCCTAGTAAAATGCCAACTCTGTCCACGGAAACTGCTGTGTGGAAGAGTGTGTTACTCGTGCCTGCCCAGGAATTGCCGTGTGGAAGAGTGTAGGTACTTGGGACATGTCACCTCCGAGTATGGATTGTGGCTTAACGTTATGGTTATGGACTCATAGTAGAGTAGCAGACTTGAGGGATCGTGGATCCCAATGTATGATGATGTGCGGCTCGTAGGGACCACCGATGTTGTGTTGGTGATGTCGTTGATGTTGTTCGGCGATGATGTTGCCGATGTTGTTTCGACTATGATTCCTTAGCAAGGCACCTACTGAGATGATTAATGGTCCGACCGAGCGACGGGTCCGTTGGGGTGGTTTGACAACTATAGATTCAGATCTTTTCTCACGAGTCAGACCTTGCAGGTGCCCTTACCGAACCCCATGAGTAGTATAGCCACGTGTGGGGATCATTGCATATTGTTCCATAAGACTGTATGTGCCTATGGTAGGGCTCCAATGTTTGTCGGACTGATGTCCTATTTTACCCTGTGGGGGAACTGTTTTCCTTACTGTTGATAACTTGACATGCTACTAGTATGATAAGTTCATTTGTACTACTGCATTCATATAGGTCAGCTTGGCATACGGGGTTTCCTTGTGGAAACTCAAGCTTTGTTGTTGTATGTTTATTTCGAGACCGCAGTACGTTCAGTTGGGTGGTGACAGCGGGCGTGCGCATTTTGGGACCGAGACCTCTCCTTCGGACCATTGAGGTTGTCATGATTACTTGTAGTTCCTTTTGTTATATCTGATGTAATCATGTAGTTTTTGACAAACTCTGATGTTATATGGCGCGCACCGTTTGAATGTTTTATTGGAGTAACAATCCCGCCTTTTGTTGATCTGTCTCTTGTGTCTTTTGATTATAAATTTTTAAATATTCCACTGTTTCGGGATGTTACAAATATGTTGTATATTTGTTTGTGGGTTATAATAAGCTTATGGTGTTATGTTATACTTTATAAGGATCATCATTTAATCAAGACTAGGTTAATTGCACGACAGAATAATGAAATCACGCTACTAAAGTCGAAACTTTACGTAATTATCCTCCCAACTACATAGTGTGTGATATTAAGACCGACAGATCAATTATTACCCATTAATAAATATTTCATTTTTAATAGCATTTTATATAAATCGATTTGCTAAGATATGTGAATATTTTACATGAAGTGACAAAAACTAGAAGAAAGTAGTCAATCTGCATTCGCAAATGAAGAAATAATTATACAAATTCACTAACATGTAAAATTATGCAATACATCCGTTTTGAGATTTTAAGGGTTGCACGAACCCCCTGGTCCTCCGAAGAAAAAGTTACTTTCCCCCCAATTTGGGTTATTCTCAACATGATCTCCTATATTATAGCAGTCGTTGCAATTTGATTGTGGATATGTCTTGAAAGAATCATTATCATTCACTATCACGCTTATCCTTCATCAGGAAAATGACCACTTCCCATATCTGGTAAATCAAGAGTATCTGTCGGTCCTTGGACATCACCTCCCCATGAAATTTGACTAGCACCACTATTCAACTGGGTAAATAAGGATGCTGGCCAATGACCAACTATGTTGTTCTGTATCCGAAGAACCCAATTTTTTGTTTCTTGATCCTGTCATGAACAATTTTGCATGCAACACATATTAAAACACACTTACATCCATAAATTTGGACCAAATAAATAAATTCTTTAAGCTAGTTGATATTGTTCACGTTTGTCCATAAAAAACATCCATCTTAGTTAATATTCAACGAAAAGGTTAGGGAATTCGTAATATATGACTCATACTTTGAGAAAATAGGATATCACTATATTGAATTAGGGACGAGTAGAAAACTTATACCAGAGAAGTTAAAAATGGTCTTAGGAGAAAAGAAGGATATGCAACAATACTTTATAACTAAACCTTGTTCTAAGATATTGTCATTGAGAAAATACTCACTACTACATATTCTATATTATTGTTTACCTGAGTAATGTTTATATTGGCGCTATATTGTTCTCCATCGTATGTAGAAATCGGATGCGGCTTGTAACCAATAAAATGTTGGTTGGTTGTTACAAATCCCGGACAATTATGATTGGTACACTCTGTTGAAGACAAGGTTCCCTGTATATGGAGGCACAACAAAGAAAATTCATCAATAAATTGATAACTCAATTGATTCACAGCTAAGATCTCCTAAATCCGAAACACATTGAAGTAACTTTCAAACTTACTCGCCAATTTACATAATATCTTGTCGCATCATCGCCAAAGGATATTGGATCCACCTGAAAAATAAAACAACACGTATTGTCATCATATGGTGTTCATAAAGACAAATTAAACAAGTCATGCTTCTGTAAACTATAATGCTATGTTGGGTACAAATAATGAAATAAAAATGTTGAATTTAAAGATTCGACACATGATAAGCAACTTGCCTTCCATCCTGCTTCTATAGCTTCAGGTCCATTACTTAAAGTTATACGAGCGGAACTAGTTTGATCGTTAAACACCTTTGGATTATACACACTAATGTCTGCTCCACTTCCATAGAATGTTTTTGAAGGAGTGACATATTCAACAGTCTGATGAAGACGTATAGAGCACATATAATACGAAAATAATAAAATAATCTTGCTGAAATTAATTAATTTTGGAAAAAATAATAATTAATGAAACATACACATGTTTTCATATTTGTTAGTTGCTCCAATTTTATTCTTTCTATGTCCCTTTTCTTTGACCTTTTGTTTTGGATTGTTCTATCAAGGAATAGAGTACTCTGCGTCTTGGTTGTCCAATTGCTTGATTTCTTCGTATTAAGATTGCCGTATTTTTTGGGATAAGATTCTGATGTCACCTGCAACAAAAATTAATATTCAAAAGTATTATCAACTATTTCTATGTTAATTAAAAATAAATTTAATTTAATCATTAAGAAACAATGTAGATAATTAAACTCCATAACTATGATTAGCAGTTGTCAGAAGTTTATAATCACGCTGTAGAACAATTGTTTTATCCTGCCAATAATACATTGCCTTTCTTTGGATGGGCGAAGCCTCATTTAACTTATCTCAAATTTATATGCATTGAGTCTTAACTAATAATAAATTACTAGGAAAATAATAATATATCACGCATGATGCCATGCATTTAACTATAATTTAATAAAATAAAAATGAAAATATCATTTGCTCAAGAAATTTACACAATATACTAATATAGATATACAGATATATAGTTTTTAAGTTGTACTTCTGATGTTTAATTACCTTCACTTAAGATGTTACGTTTGTACTGTTTGGATAGTGTAATTGTGATTTTTTTGTGTTTTTACTTTAACGATAGTCATACAAACAATGGATTTAATGATAATAATACTTCCACAAAGATATAGACGTAACAATAATAGAATAGTATAAAAGTAGCACCTACAACAATTTTTTTATAATTTCAAGTGAAACCATAATCAAATTGTGGTTGATTATACATGCTAATGAAATCGAATTACGAAGTAGGCAAATAACAATGTATTCGTTTCGGGGAAAACCATAATAGCGTAACTTTTTAGGACTGGACGATCAAGTTTAGGTTGTGGAATCAAAATTTTCATTATATTGCATCTAGCACAAAAATAAGAAGAAAATAAAATAATGTCAAAGAAAGGGCGGTAATATGAACATCGAGAAAATCTGGTTGTTTAACTCACCACAGTTTTATTCGTGCTGTTTCCTTCCCCCAAACCAATAACCATCAACATCACTAAAACAATTCTAATAATGGAGCCCATGTCTAGAAAGTTGGAGTGGTTCTGAATACCAATATGAAAGCCAACTACCTATTTATAGATAACATTCAGGATTATGTCGAATGAAGCGCACGTTCAACAGAAATTGCGTATTTTATCAGTTGACCTACAAATATTTGTGGAATAATTCATTTGTTATTATAAACCCAACGAAAATTTCAGTTTTTTCTTGATAAAAAACTCAAAAAAGAGAAGGTCAAGATTTTTTCCTCCATGAATATAGTTTTATAAAGAAAATTTTATGTTATAATGTACAAAAATTGAACTCTTGCATGTCTTTGGCACGTGGGAATCAAGCAATAAATGAAGTTGTGATTCACGTATTTGATGCATTTCAAGAATTAATTTTTTTTGCAAGGGTCAAGGATTCCTTGCAAATAAAGGGAAAAGGCCGACCCACCCTGCCTAGGATACAGTGGTAAACGTCTTAAACCGGTACAGAGTTTTAGTTATACATCTAACATAAGAAAATTTAAGCTTATAAGTACATGGCTTCAGTAGTATTATCGAGTTTATGAGTTCCAATGAGTAATTAAGTTGGGTCAGTAAAACTAGATGTATTTTAGGCCGAACTTCTACTGATTATTATATTAAATTATTATATATTTTTCACCTGGTGGCATGTTAGAATGTTAATGATTTTACAATTTTTTTTCAATTTGATTAACCTATTTAAAACTATGTTAACATATTTAAATGAAATATTATAATGATGGTATTGCGAATGCCCTACAGAGTTATGCTTACGTACCGGTTTAATATTAAGGTTTAGAAAAAAAATCTTCATCAAATTGCGTATCACTATTTAATATTATTCCCACTAATTTTGGGTCCTTCAAATTGAACTTAAGCGTTTGTTTATTATTTTTTGGTCTTTCAAATTGATCTTGTATGTCTATTAAATGCCCACTATTTCTTTGTCTTTATCAAAAAATAAGTTTTTTGTTGTGAACCGTCCGTGGATTTTTTTTTTCTGTTTTCTGTTTTTATTTTTTATTGTAATTATTTGTAATCTTTTTTTAAATCTTTTTTTTTCAAAATATGTTTTCTAATTGATATTATTTTTCTAAATTTTTTTAAAATTTATTTTAATTTTTTTCAATAATCGACCTCCAAATCACGTCGATAACCCGACGTATTGAAATGTTAGGGTATTTTATACAATAAAAAAATAATTTTTTTTACCAGATTAATAAATTATTTACAACTGAATATTAAACAAACACTAAAACTAATTAAAACAAAAAATGGAAACGTTGTCAAAAATTAGTAGAGTGTACTCACATCACAAATATTTTTGGAGGTCGATACAGCAAAAAATTAAAAACACAATTAATTTTTTTTAAAAAAAATAACAATTACAAAACATATTTTGAAAATAAATATAATAAAAAACATAGTTAAAACGATTTTAAAAAATCAAAACATAAAACACTACGACTAAAATCCGTGACTTTTTAATTTTCTTTTATTGTTTTTGATATTTTAAAATTTATTTTTAATCTGTTTTTTAATATATTTTTTTTGAAAATAAGTCTTCTAATTCTTATTATTTTTTAAAATGTTTTTAAAAATATATTTTCCAGAAACTACCTCCAAATCACGTGGATAACAGAGCAGGTTGAAAAATTATGTTATTTTATACAATAAAAATCCGAAATTTCTTATAAAGAATAATAATTTATTTACAATTACATATTAAGCAAACACTAAAACTAAGTAAAACAAAATATTTGTGATGTTTTCAAAAATCCGTCAAAATAAAATAAATTTTTTTTGGGGGGGGGGGGGGACGGATCGCAGGTCACACCCACGATCCGACTATTTTTCGAAAACAAAATTCCTAAAATTCGAAATTTTCATTTTTTTATTAGATAAAAAAATTACGGTCTATTAACACCTCTTTAAGTTTTGGTCCCTTACATCCATCTCAGTCATCCATTGATTAAAATTTCCTTTTAGTCCATGCTTTCACGTTGGCTAGATAAGAAAATCACGATTCATTGGAAAAAACAGGAAACAAAATCGAATATCAATCTACATCTACCATCTAGAATCATATATAGTAGTATGATTTCCACTCATTTTTGGGCATTTAAATCAAGGTTAGTTGTCCTTTGATTAATGTTTTTAGTCCCTCAATTTGATATGAGTCATTCATTACTTTTTTATCCTTCAAGTTGAGCTCAACCGTTTGTGTAAGATCCTAATCCTTGGTTATTGAGATAATTGTGTTTATGATGCCCAGGTAGAATTATGATCGTTTCTAAAAGTGTATGACACCCCTGACTACAAGAGAATTGATGAGACCAACACCGAATTGAGATAAAACTATCTCTAATTTTTGTGTATTAATTCAAAAACGAAAATTACCCTTCTATTAACCTACAAGCCAGGTCTTATAGCCTTCCATGCGTGTAGAGAATAGGAAGTTAACCGACAAGGTAACTCCCTTATTCAGCAAAGGTAATAATTGGCTACCTAATTATCTAGTCTAAGGAAATAAAATTCAGCAAACTAATAATAGCAAAAGAAATAATGTAGCTACCAAATTCTGGAAACCTTCCATAAACCTAATTGCAAACGACTTGAATCACATGTCCGGTTGGAGGGAAACTTCCTTACTGACTTGGCTGGGAGGTTGGAGGGAACCTTCCTTGCTGACTTGGCTCCAATTTTTGGAAGGTGATGGAGATCCAATAGCTCCTGCATCAGTCGCCCCTGGTTTGAAAGAACTTGTCCTCAAGTTTGCCTCAGTTTCACCCTTGTTTCAGAAGTACGGGCTCAGATGCTTCACATTAAACACATCAGCGATCTTTAAATGCTTTGGCAGACACAACATGTTGGCGTTATCATTCATTTTCTAAAGTATCTCACAAGGCTCGACCTCCCACGCTTTGAGCCTCTTGTATTCTCTTGTAAAGTACTTGGAAAACGATCCCACGTTAGGACGCCCACACGAAATCACCTTCCTTTTAAAGTACTTGCCGACGACGATTGTTCGCATGGCTCTTGTATTTGGTGTTGTTCTCATGAAGGGCTCGCTTCATTTGTTCATGAATGTCTTGAAGGTGCATAGTCATCTCATCAGCCTTGGGGTGCAAACGATCGACACGCGGATTGGGCGACAAATCTAGCACACTGGAAGGATTAAACCCATAAACAATTGCAAATGCGCTCACCCTGGTGGTCTTGTTTGTTGATCCGTTATAAGTGAACTCCGCTTGAGGCAAGGATAAGTCCCACTACTTAGGTTTAGTGCCTGCAAAACAACGTAGGAGATTGCCCAAACTATGGTTGACTACATCGGTTTGGCCGTTCGTCTGGGGATGGTATGCACTGCTGAAATTCAGACGAGTCCCCATTTTTTCCCATAAGCTCTTCCAGAAGTTGCTGATGAACTTGGTGTCGTGATTGGAGGTAATGGAGTGACGAACTTCATGCAAACGTACAAATACTTTGAAGTACAAATGAGCAATTAGGGTGGCATCCATTGTTTTTACATGCTACGAAATGTGCCATCTTGGAGAACCGATCAACTATCACAAAAATGGAATATACTGCTCGTTGTGTACGAGGTAGTCCAAGCACAAAATCCATGCTAACATCGCACCACGGACCTTAATGAATTGGCAAAGGTGTGTACAAACCGACATTGGTGAGGACACCTTTGCATCGCTTACATATGTAGCACTGATTGGTAGCATATCATGCATCATACTCATGCTATATCCTTTATTTTACTCCAATTTTGTGCTACTTGAGGTGTTTGTTATATTTTTGGTATTAGGTAATAAAGAAGAGAAGAGAAGAGAAAAAACACTAGAATAAAGGAAAAGTGACTGATTGGATCCGTGCCTAAACTCCAAGTCTCCAATAACTAACTCGGGTGCACTAAACATCAACAAATCAATCCATCAAAGTTCCATATGAACAAGAGCCTGATCCAGCCAATACAGACTGCCAATTGGCGGTTATAGACTGTTGATTGGCGGTTGGTTTGGATCCAAACCTGATTAGCTTCAGCCGAGTGTTGTATTAGTATGTATTTAGTCCATCTATGGTATGGTTTTAGTCCCATACCGGGGGATTGTCCCTGGATAACTTTTTTCATGGCTATAAATAGAAGTCTTCCTCCTCCTTTGTAAGAACTCATTGCTTGGAGGCATTCTCTCTACTTGGAGTAAAGCCTTGGAGAAGAACTCTAGTGGAGAGATGCTACTTGTAATGTAAGTGAGCAAAAAAAGAATGTTTTGTTAGTTTTATATGGTCTCTTTTAATTCCTGCATGCTTAGTATAATTTTGTTTGTCTCTTTTCTTAGTGACTAGTGAGCAGTTACATCCCCCTTTGCGGGTGAAGGTGATGTAGAATATGTGATAATGATGGATTCTTTTATTTGTATCATTTTATATGCTTAATGTGGATATGTACTTGTAGCATGCTTAAACTTGTATTTGATGGGATAACAAAATATTTTTTATTGCTCACTCACATAACAAGTAGCATATTTCCACCATAGTTTTGCTCCAAGGCTTTACTCCTAGTAGAGAGAATGATCACCAAGAGAGGAGATCAATTACAAAGGAGGAGGAAGAGTTTAATTTATAGTCATAGAAAAAGGTAACCAAAGACAATCCCCCGGTACGGGACTAAACACATACTATAAATGGACATAAAACAACATAATCTAACACCTACCTAAACCATGAATCATTTGGAGACATTTGGACCGTAAATTTTAGGTTTGGGATAGCCAATTGGCTGTCCCAAACCTCAAATTTATGGTCCAAGCTGTCTTTGATCGAGTCTGGATTTCGGTGGCTCGTTTTCAACTTGATTTTTTGATGTTTCATGAACCCAATTTGGTTGTTGATGTTGTTGGATCATGTGGGTTATGGGTCCACTAATCACTATTAAGCTAATCCCTAACTAATCAAACAATAAATGCAGCGGAAACAAATTTAAAAACAAGTAGGGAAATTAACAGAAAATGCAAACCACAAAGAGACTCGGCGTTTTTATAGAGGTTCGGCACCCCACCCGGGTCCTAGTCCTCTCTTGTAGACTCCGCTCGACTCCGCGAGCTCCGCCTACGTCTTCACTAACCACTCCCCGTTCCGGGCCGGGAGAGAACGCCTTTACACCACAAGCAACGCGAACAACCCTCGCTTGCTTGAATTCTTCCTCTCACAATCCGAGAGGGACACTTCGGGCTTTCACCGAAGTCCTTGCTTCTTTTGACAACTCTTGTAACTGAGTGGGATTCACTCTCTAATTGAGCACACTTTGAGTAGGATGAGTATATGATCAAATGTGTGAAGTTTAGGCTTAAAGAGTGTAGAATTGGGAGCTTTGAGGATTGAGGTTTCTCTTTAATGTATTGGGACAATTGGAGTTGGAGAGTTCTGTTAACAACAAGTCTTGATCCTCTATTTATAAGCTCCTAAGGTATTCTAGCCGTTGGGGATAGATTTGATTGAGTTTTGTGCAAGATACACAAAGCAGAAAATCGGGCTGCAAATCTGTCCAGAACCGGTCGACCGAAACTAGTAAATCGGTCGACCGTTAACTTTATTTCAAAGAGAACGGTCGAACAAAAGAATATTCGGTCGGACAAACGAGCTAGAACTTAACTCTACTTAAGTGAATCGGTCGAACCAAAGTATGGGGCGGTCGACCGATAAGGGGATTCGGTTGAGACAAAGGTCAATCGGTCGAACGAGAAATGTGTCGACCGATAGCAGGGAATTTGGTTTCTGAAAATTATGTTCAACCGGTCGACCGAAACAAGGTCTTCGTTCGACCGGTTACCGAATGTATTTTGGGGTTAAGTTTGTTTTATACGAATACGACCGTTATAGGAATACGACAAGAAAAACGGCCATATTAAAATCCGGGATCGGTCGACCGAAAAGGTAGAACCGGTCGACCGGTAGAGTTCGGTAAAATCACTGTGGAGAGTCTGTTATAAACCGGTCGAACTGAGAACTGGTTCGGTCGACCGGTTCACACATGAAATCTGGGTTTAAGTTTATAAGTGATTTCCGACTAAGGTTTGGGTGATCTAATGAAGTCCAAATGAGGTGAAATTTTGTGTGTGACTTCTCTAAGGAACCTAGTGTGTTTGTGATATGTTTTTAACTCTTGTATGCTCAATTTACACATGTTCCTAAGACTCAAAATAAATCAAGATTACATGTCTTCGATTTAGCTTTAATTACATGTCTTGACTTCATTTCCTTCTTTCTTGAGTCTTGATCACCTGTAGAGGTTAGCACAATACAATATACATGCAATGCAATATGTGTGCTACTCTACATCATCATAATTAAGATTAGGTTAATTAAATCATCAAAACATAGATTAAGGCCAAAAAGCCAACAATCTCCCCCTTTTTGATGATGGCAACCTATATCTTAATTCTATCTAAATACATGGAATTTGTATATGTAAACTATGCATATTAATGCTCCCCCTATGGATGTGCATAGTTTTTGTTCAATTTTATGCCAAATTCCAAGTTACCCCCTTAATTATCTCTCCCCCTTTGACATCCATCAAAAAAAATAAAAATAAATATGACTTTAAGCATAGAATTTGGATGTCTTGTAATGAAGTTGCTCCCCCTAAATTTGCACTTCATTACTCTAATAAAAGATATAACATTTAAGCTCCCCCTATCAATAAGGCTAAATGGAAACAATGAGTATGATTCAAGTTAAGTTCATTTAAGTTTCAACTTAAGCCTTATTCTAACATCCATTTAAAATTTGACATTTAGAATCAATGGATGTGATAAATGATTTGCAATGAATATGGTATATGATTTGCAATGAATTGAACTATATGATATGTCAATTAAGCATGTGAAGCTAGATTAGAGCTAATTTAACATGAATTGTATAGATAGGAATTTATACCAATGTTGAATTCGAATTTAGCTCCAATCTCATTTTGTGATGCAACCGGATTTGAATTCGACTTTTGAGCTCACCCGGTCACCACCAATCTCCTCCTCAAGCTCCTACAAGAGTAGATTTAGGTACCCAAACAACTTTGGGTCCTTGAGTGTTAGCTTTGGGAATCCACATCATTTTGGTTTTGGGAGCCCACACACTTGAGGAAGTAGACTTAACAAATAAATGCTTGCCACTTAATGTAGTATGAGATACATGGTTTTTTAATTGAACATTGTATCCTAAACCATGTTTAGCTAAGGATTGTCTTTGACTACCTAAAAGCATATCAAGCATTTTTGTTCCTTTAGTGAACATTTCTAGATCTTTTCTTAATTGCATATTTGAAACTTTAAGATCTACATGTTCATCAACAATGGGTGTTTTGCTTAGACTAGCAAGTGATGATTCATTTGATTCAAGTCTAGCAACCACCTCATTCTTTTCATTCATGATTAATTCAATTTGGCATTTGAGATCATTTATAGTTTTTCTAGCATTTTTGTTCTTTTCACAAATGATCTCATATTGTTTAACTAAATCATGAAATGCATTTTGAAGCTCATCATGTGTATAATTTTCATTATTTGCACTAGAGTTTGAGCTATCACTATAATAAGACTTAGTTGAGCATGAATTACTAGAACAAGAATTAGAATCTACCTCACTTTGATCTTCAATAGCCATGAAGCATGAGTGAGCCACTTCTCTTCTACTTTGCAAGGAAGAAGACGATGATGATGGTGATGAAGAATCATCCCATGTAGCCTTGTGTGCTTCCTCCTTCCTTTCTCTTCTCTTGCTCTTCTCCTTTTCTTTTCTCCTCTCCCTTCTCTCCTTTTTCTTCTCCCCTTCTCTTCTCTCATTTTCACTCTCCTCCCTCTCTTTTTCTTTTTCTCTTTTCTCACTTCTTCTACCTCTTCTTTCATTCTTTTCTCCTTTATCCCTCTTGAGGTATTTGAAGAAGTCTTGGGCAAGGACCTCAATGTCCTCTTCTTCCACCCTCCTTGGCTCATCAAAATTTGCATGTAATGCCACCACGGAGTTTTTCTTTGAAGCTTCCTTCTCTCTTCGATGACTCAATTGGAGCTCATAGGCCATGAGATTTCCAATGAGTTCCTCCATCTTCAATTTTGAAAGATCGTGCGATTCTTCGATTGCCACGACCTTGTCTTCCCAATCGTTGCTCAATGACCGGAGGAATTTTCGAGTCATCTCTCCTTCATTTATCCTTCTTCCAAGAATCAAAAGAGAGTTAGTGATATCGGTGAAGCGAGTGTTCATGTCGCTTATGTTCTCACCGATTTGCATAGAAAATATTTCATATTTATGCATGAGGAGACTTATCCTAGTTTCTTTGGTTTTGCTATCACCCTCATGATGCATTTGTAACCTATGCCATATTTCATTTGCACTTTCACATCCCCTAATTCTATTGTATTCTCCCTCATTAAGGCCACAATAAAGAATATTCATAATTTTTGAATTCATTTCAATTTCTTTCATTTGAGCCCTAGATAGAGAATCTAAATCATCTTCATTTGGGGGTATGTATGGATTTTGAATAAACTTCCAATACTTAAGGTCATTTGATATTAAAAAGATTTTCATTCTATTTTTCCAATAATCATAATTTGACCCATTAAGCAAAGGAGGCCTTGTGGTGCATAAACCCTCTAAGTGATTAGATGTTGAAGCCATGCTAAAATTACGGTAAAGTAATGAAATTTAGCTAACAAGGCTCTGATACCAAATGTTGGATCGTGTGGGTTATGGGTCCACTAATCACTATTAAGCTAATCCCTAACTAATCAAACAATAAATGCAGCGGAAACAAATTTAAAAACAAGTAGGGAAATTAACAGAAAATGCAAACCACAAAGAGACTCGGCGTTTTTATAGAGGTTCGGCACCTCACCCGGGTCCTAGTCCTCTCTTGTAGACTCCGCTCGACTCCGCGAGCTCCGCCTACGTCTTCACTAACCACTCCCCGTTCCGGGCCGGGAGAGAACGCCTTTACACCACAAGCAACGCGAACAACCCTCGCTTGCTTGAATTCTTCCTCTCACAATCCGAGAGGGACACTTCGGGCTTTCACCGAAGTCCTTGCTTCTTTTGACAACTCTTGTAACTGAGTGGGATTCACTCTCTAATTGAGCACACTTTGAGTAGGATGAGTATATGATCAAATGTGTGAAGTTTAGGCTTAAAGAGTGTAGAATTGGGAGCTTTGAGGATTGAGGTTTCTCTCTAATGTATTGGGACAATTGGAGTTGGAGAGTTGTGTTAACAACAAGTCTTGATCCTCTATTTATAAGCTCCTAAGGTATTCTAGCCGTTGGGGATAGATTTGATTGAGTTTTGTGCAAGATACACAAAGCAGAAAATCGGGCTGCAAATCTGTCCAGAACCGGTCGACCGAAACTAGTAAATCGGTCGACCGTTAACTTTATTTCAAAGAGAACGGTCGAACAAAAGAATATTCGGTCGGACAAACGAGCTAGAACTTAACTCTACTTAAGTGAATCGGTCGAACCAAAGTATGGGGCGGTCGACCGATAAGGGGATTCGGTTGAGACAAAGGTCAATCGGTCGAACGAGAAATGTGTCGACCGATAGCAGGGAATTTGGTTTCTGAAAATTATGTTCAACCGGTCGACCGAAACAAGGTCTTCGTTCGACCGGTTACCGAATGTATTTTGGGGTTAAGTTTGTTTTATACGAATACGACCGTTATAGGAATACGACAAGAAAAACGGCCATATTAAAATCCGGGATCGGTCGACCGAAAAGGTAGAACCGGTCGACCGGTAGAGTTCGGTAAAATCACTGTGGAGAGTCTGTTATAAACCGGTCGAACTGAGAACTGGTTCGGTCGACCGGTTCACACATGAAATCTGGGTTTAAGTTTATAAGTGATTTCCGACTAAGGTTTGGGTGATCTAATGAAGTCCAAATGAGGTGAAATTTTGTGTGTGACTTCTCTAAGGAACCTAGTGTGTTTGTGATATGTTTTTAACTCTTGTATGCTCAATTTACACATGTTCCTAAGACTCAAAATAAATCAAGATTACATGTCTTCGATTTAGCTTTAATTACATGTCTTGACTTCATTTCCTTCTTTCTTGAGTCTTGATCACCTGTAGAGGTTAGCACAATACAATATACATGCAATGCAATATGTGTGCTACTCTACATCATCATAATTAAGATTAGGTTAATTAAATCATCAAAACATAGATTAAGGCCAAAAAGCCAACAGATGTTTGGGCCCGGATCTAAAAATACTCCTCATGATGGTGTGGAGCTTCTTGATTTACTCATTGATCCTTTTGGTTTACATCTGGGTCCTTCTCTCTTGCATCTCAGTCCATAAGTCCTGCAATTCAACCATTTTCCTTGCTTTTAAGTCCTTTTTGAGTCTCTTCTTCTCAAAACTCTTTATTCCTGATACTTAAACATAAAACTCATTATGTAGCATTGCTTAGGATAAAAAATGGAAATAAGTCACAAATATATGAATGATATGATGTCAATCAAATACCCTCACACCTAACTTTTGCTAGTCCCATGCAAAACAAAGAAAGAGAAAAATAAAAGAAAGGAAAAATCATTCGTAAAACAGGGAAATCCTTACTCACTTTCCTTGGAATTATGGTTGCACTTAGCATGTGCAACAAGCTATTAAACCTCATTGTTGCTAAGGAGGAGGAGTGTTCTCTCCTGAGGGTTTTCAGCGGATTTACCAACAAAATCTGAACATAGATGCGTTATTCAACTTAGCACACAACTTGATGGACTCATTTTTGTCAATCACTTGATACAGTAATACTACAGACCGGCTCTCTATATGTATTCAGTCCACACACCTAGCCTAATGAATCATTTGTGCAACTTAGTTAAAGACATAAGTCAAAGACATGGGCACCCTTAACATCCTCAAGTGATACAAAGTGTAAAGTCCATTAAGGTTCTTATTTGCATTGTGATTTCTTTTCTTTTCATTTTTTCCTTTTTGTTCTTTTTTTCATTTTTAGCTTTTTCTAGTTGATGTGTAATTCTCCCAGGGTTAAGTTTTGTGCACCATCGCCTATGAGGACTTACACTATCACGTACACCTTTCCTTACATCTCCACATAGGGCGGTCCCTACCACTCGTCTAATGGGAGTTCGGTGGGTACATCCCAAGTCAGATGACTCGAAAGCACCAGGCACTAAGTCCCCTCGGACCTACTTTCCCGAGTGGTAGGAGCCGTACAAGAAGAGAGAATACCCTACCCACTTATTTATTATCTACACATGAACCAATACTCCTACACTTAAGGTTTCACAACAAGAGTTTAAAGGTCCTCGACTACGACAAACTTCCTTATATTAACATACACAAATTATTTGACTCATTAGGTTCAGGGTGGACTTCTTTGTTTATTTGAGTACTGAAACCTTATGATTACTCTGACCCCGAGGGAAAATCGTTGTGCATTCTTACGAATCGATAAGACCTAAAGTCGGTGTACTAAATATGCTAATGCATCTTGTTCAAGATAATTTTTGGAGCTTCCTTTTTTTACTTTGCTTCTCAATGGTTTTGCACTTGCTAAACACACACAAAACCCACAAAACATTTTCTTTCACAAAAACATGATGATTTTTGAAATAAATGACAATTTAAAGCACTAGGCAAGCAAAATAAGATAAGTCGCCCAAGGATCATGGCAAGCAAATATATCGATACTAAATGCAACACACTAATATGACCTTATCAATACAAACACAAGAAAACAAAACAATAGGAGAAAGAATCGACTATGTCCACACGTAAAACACCCCCACCCCACTTACTTCATGCATTGTTCTCGAAAAATGTGAGCATGATACTGTTGGCTTATTGGTCTTAATCTTTGAGCGGACCAAGGTAATTCATGTATGGAACCTGGTCTCCCCCGTCACCACGAAAAGACTCGGCCTCTCGCTCCAAAGGAGCATGAGGCGGAGATGGTCAATCACCAAGACCGTCCATCTCAGAAAAATGCACTCTCTCAAGTCGAGCGCTCTCACCAGAACGAGCCCAACCTCTCATAAAGTGCTCGACTCGACTCTAAAATAACACACAACAGATAGTGTACTAAGAGGAGGAGACTACTCGTAGAATATAGATGAGGAGATGACTCAGATGAGGAGGGAAGAAACCCTAGAGCTAGCATGGGTAGTGGTAAAGGTAGAAGCCTAATCTAGCAAGCACGGCTCAAACAACTTAAGGCTATGAGTGCTTAGGCTAGACGACGCCTAACTTCGAGGTCACTAGTCTCGACACGCCTCACCTCCCTACAACGAAGACCACAATGCCCAGCAAGTGATACCAGATCCGGAGATCCAGTACCTCCTACTATGGACAAGGTAGGCAACGTCGATCAGGCCATGACAGTCTCAACTAGATCACTCTCCTAGTGCGTCCAAATCCTTAGAGCCAATGTCTACTTGCTTTTAGAATTAAGGCTTTATTAAGAGTGATTTTTGGGCCCAAGGAAAGGGTGATGAAATCCCCTACCTTATCTCTTATGGGACAGCCCCTCCTTAGTAGCGGTTTGATCTTAAATCTAGCAATCAGCACTCCAATCAAACGCTCAACTAACTCTTGTCCCGATGCACCTTACTAACTAATGTATGATCGAAACATACATGAATGAGAGAATTGGGTGCACGTACCTTACGCCAGCAATCAACAACAAAAATGTAAAGCAAAGAAAAGACAAATGCGTGCAAGGTATACAAATGATGCATGACCTAGATGGCAATCAATATATTCGTTTGCTTTGAGTTTTAAGGTCCAAGTTGATTAAAGGGACTTGATTGTTAATCTGGGAGCAAACTACAAGTCAAAACATGAAAAATTGAACTCCCAGACAACCTAGTGAAAGTAGAAAAGACCAGAAAAAATGGGAGAGAAATTGGAGCTCACCAGGCCGCCAATTGGCGGTCCAGAGCCGCTAATTGGCGGTCCAGAGCCGCTAATTGGCGGTCTGTTTGCTTCTGATATTCTCCCGTCTTCTCCTGGGTCCCTTCATCCTTGAAGCCTCCTGAAATAGACAAAACTAAAAACAAAAAATTAAAACCACTCGAATCGTCCAAACTAAAGTATGGACAGAACACCTCCCCGGCAACGGTGACAAAAATTTGATTGATACGTTTTAATTAACCGCAAGTGCACGGTCGCGTTGAAGCGCTGGAAAATACGGGTCGATCCATAGGGAGGTGTGTCGACTTTAGTTTGTTCGAAGGCGAGTGGGAAAGAAAGGAGAGAAAGGAGTTATTAAACTAAACTATACTAAACTTAACTAGTAAACTAGAAATGAGGAAATGAAAGCACGAAATGAACTAAACTAAGTAACTAATAACAGAAGATAGAATTCAGGAATGGAAAACCCCTAAGGGGTGGAGTGTGTGTGTGCACATGAAATAAGTGTGGTGAATGCATACAATAAGCTCATGTGTAGTTAGTGTTTGTTAATGCATAAGAAGTACCATATGGCAAGACCTATCATTTAAAGCACTAACCTAGGTGATTAATATGAGCATGCCAAGTTTGTTATTAAGAACATAAACAAGCATGGAATGTACCTAAACATTATGGCAGAAACCATCAATTAAAAGTTCTTATTAATTCAAACAAGCATACTAATATCTCTCACAAACAACAATGTCTAGTATTCATACCATCTACATAACATGTATACACATCTACTCCACCCCCAAAGGGAATGGAACTACTCACACATATTTAAACTAACGTTTATACTAAGGAAAGAAAACATGCTTAAACTAATTATAAGAAGGCTAAAACAAATAGTTTAACTAAAAGGACATAAAACTAAAGAAGCATGCAAGACATAAGAGATGAAATTAAACTAAGAAGGAAACAACATAACTAAAGGAAAACATCTATTATTACTCACTCAATTACAAGTAGCCTCTCTCCACCAGGGTTTTTTCTTCAAGGCTTTAACTCCTAGTAGAGAGGATGGCCACCAAGAGAGAGATGGGGTACAAGAGAGGAGGGAGAGTTCTATTTATAGCCATAGAAAAGGGTAATCCTGGACAATCCCCCGGTATGGGACTAAAAATATACCAGAAATAGACTAAACACACTCTAATGCACGACCCAAAGAAATATTACCGGATCCAGAGCAACCCGGACCTCCAATCAGCGGTCCCAGAGCGCCTTTTGGTGGTCTACACGGTTTAGATCCGTCTGGGTTTTCTTCTGGGATTATCTGGATGGATTTGTTGGTCTTTGATGCATTTACTTCGCTTGCTGGAGCTCCGACCCGAATAGAATTACCAAAATACTCCCCATGATGGGTGGCGTATTCTTGTTTGCTCATTGATCCTTCGATCTTACATTCAAGTCCTTTGATCTTGCTTCTTAGTCCTCGAGTCTCTTAACTCAGTCTTTTTCCCTGCTATTAGGTCCATTTATAGTCTCTCCTTCTCAAACCTACTTATTCCTGAAAACTAAACATTAAACTCGTTACATAGCATTGTTTGGGTGAAAGATAATGGATATAAGACACAAAGATATGCATGAAATGATGTCAATCAACCGCGATGAAGCAGTGACAAGTACGGGTTGATCCGCAGGGAGGTGAGTAGCCTCTGGTTTGTCAGAAATCAAGTGGCAAATAAAGGGAGAAAAGATGTAATTATGCTAAAGCTAACTACACTAAACTAGTAAGTAAGAAATACGAAAGAAAGGAATGAAAGATTGATAATCAAGAAGAGAAACCCCTAAGGGGTGGAGTGTATGCACATATGAAGTGAAATAAGTGATGAATGATGCATGTAAGCATATATGTGTGTGTGTCGTGTGTGTGTGTCTTCATGCATAGGAAGTGTCTAAAGATATGACAAAACCTATCAATCCATTCACACAACGTATCGGCAATTACTACTTGATTAACATAAGATTAGGCTCAGCATGAGAAGTGTCCAAAGATATGGCAAAACTCATCAAAAACCATACACTCATGTGAAGAACAAATGTAAGCATGGGAGGTGTCTAAATGTTATGACAAAACCCATCAAAACAAAGTTTCTTCAATCAATCAAGCAAGGAAACACAAATACAAACACATAACTAACATGTAGCATATTCAACAAGAAATTTCAGTCAATAAACATGAGAAAACTAAGTATGGGAAGTGTCTAAATCTTATGGTAAAACCCATCAAAAATCCCCAACATGTAGATGATTAAAATACCCCCAATGAACATACAAAACATGCAAGTCTATACAATCAAAAATTCATCAAACATCCAAACTTCACAATATATATGAACACCATCTCCACCCCCCCCCCCCAAACGGGATGGATCTACTCACTACACATTATTCTAGCAATTAAACTAAACAAGAAAGGAGACATTCTAACTAATTTAGCCTAAGATCAAAGAAATAAGACTAAGCTAAGCATGCATAAAAAGAAACAACATGAGAACAAAACAATGAAAAATTATTTTATTAAATGACTTACATTACTAGTAGCATTCTTCTCCACCTTGAGTTTTTGCTCCAAGGCTTACTCCAAGTACAGAGAATGTCACAGAGCAATGTGTGAATACAAAAGGAGGAGGAGTTCTATTTATAGCCATAGAAAAAGGTAATCAGGGAAAATCCCCCGATGTGGGACTAATAAAATCTTCCTAGAATACACATAACCCATGTTTTGGAGAAACCGGGTCGGATTCGGAGACAAATGGACCGCCAATTGGCGGTCATTTTTCCCCGGATCCGACCAATTTTCGGATATATTCTTTATTGTTTCAATTCTTCACATGGGTGCACTCGGATCGGTTATAGGAGTATCGGCCCGAGTCTAATTCCCAAAATACTCCTTGCATCTTAGTCCCTAAGTCTGTCAAATCAGTCATTTTTCCTTCTTTTAGGTCCTTTTATGTTTTTTCTCCTCAAACCTATTTTTTTTTTGAAATTCAAACATAAAACTCATTACGTAGCATTGTTTAGGTGAAAGATAATGGATATAAGACACAAATGTATGCATGAAATGATGTCAATCAGGCTGCACAGATGGTGGTGGTGGTGGCAAGGAAATGTGATTGTCAACCTATTTTCCATTCCTTAAGGTTACAATGGCATTGACATGGTGAACAGGTTCCTCCACATGGTTCACTTGCCACCCCTGAGGTACCACATTCTCATTTTGCATGTGTTGTTGGTGGTACATGCGGGGGTTAGCCTCAGGCTGGCTAGGTAGAGTCCCTCTCTCTCTTTCATGTACAGACTGGGTCAATTGGCCCATCTGAAGCTCTAGAGATTTGATGGTCTGCTAATTTGAAGTGAGAACATGACTTGTGGTCGACATAAAAAATTTCATTGAGTTTTCAAGTTCACGAGTCAAGGTCTCAAGCGAATTGAATCGGGTTTCCATATTGTTGGAATTTGGGAAACCCGATTGATTGGTGATTTGAGCTTTGGGTGGCTGATAAGATCGTGCATGCATGGGAGGTTGGTGTGGTTGGTTAGGTGGTCGAGAGGAGTTTGAAGGATCACCCGGGGCATTATTTTGGTTCCATGAAAAATTAGGGTGGTTCCTCCATATGGGATTATAAGATGATGTGTATGGGTCATTCCTAGCTCTATCATAGATGGCGTTGACATGTTCCATCTCAGGAGGAATGGACGCACACTCGCTTCCTACATGACCTATCCTACCACATGAATGACAGGGAATTGGACCAGATGTGGACACGTGAGGTGCACCTTGTTGGTCTTGGAGATCAATCGAATCCATTTGGCGCATTAAGGCCGCCATGCGCGCCTCGGAGTCCGTAGTGGTATCAACGGCAAATGCGGCTCCCGATCTAGTCGAGTTTGCGATCCTCGCTCTGATGCTAGATGATGCTGGTGGTTCCCTCACACTCTCCCACTGCATGGTTTTCTCAGCGAGGTCTTCTAGGAAAGGTCATGCCTCCCTTTCATCCTTTCCTAGGAACTCTCCTTGACATATGGACTCAAGGAGTGTTCGGGACGGGTTGTGAATACCCTCGTAAATAATCTGACACAGGCGCCACAACTCGATGCCATGGTGAGGGCATGAGGATAGTAGCTCCTTCAACCTCTCTAAGTATGCATGGAATGATTCGGTCTCATGCTGATAAAACGAATTGATTTCGTTCCTAAGTTTTTGAGTCTGATGATTTGGAAAGTACTTCCTGAGGAATGCAAACTGAAGCTCATCCCAAGTCCTAAAGGAATTCTCCTGGTTTCTGTACAACCACTTATTGGCATCATCCTTTAGTGCAAAGGGGACAAGCCTAAGATGGATGGAGTCTGTGCTAAGTTGTTGCAGCTTGAACATAGCACAGAAAGTATGGGAAGTGTCTAAATCTTGTGGTAAAACCCATCAAAATCCCCCAACATGTAGATGACTAAAATACCCCCAATGAACATACAAAACATGCAAGTCTACACAATCAAAAATTCATCAAACATCCAAACTTCACAATATATATGAACATCATTTCCACCCCCCAAAGGGGATGGATCTATTCACTACACATTATTCTTGCAATTAAACTAAAGAAGAAAGGAGACATTCTAACTAATTTAGCCTAAGATCAAAGAAATAATACTAAGCTAATCATGCATAAAAAAGAAACAACAAGAGAACAAAACAATGAAAAATTATTTTATTAAATGACTCACATTACTAGTAGCATTCTTCTCCACCTTGAGTTTTTGCTCCAAGGCTTTCACTTCAAGTAGGGAGAATGGTCACTAAGCATGGAGTGAATACAATAGAAGGTGAAGAGTTCTATTTATAGCCATAGAAAAATGTAATCTGGGACAATCCCCCAGTATGGGACTAAAAATATACCACCCAAAGAAATACACGACCCAAAGAAATCTTAGCAGATCCGGAGAAACCCGGACCGCCAATCAGCGGTCCCACACCGCTAATTGGCGGTCTACAGGGTTTGGATCGTGCTGAGGTTTCTTCTGGGCTTTTCAAGATGTCTTTGTTTGTCTATGATGCATCTAGTTTGCTTGCTGGAGCTCCGACCCGAATAGAATTGCCAAAATACTCCCCATGATGGTGTGGAGTATTCTTGTTTGCTCATTGGTCCTTCAATCTTACATTCAGGTCCTTCGATCTTGCATCTTAGTCCTTGAGTCTCTCAGCTCAGTCATTTTTCCTGCTTTTAGGTCACTTTATGCCTCTTCTCTTCAAACCTATTTATTTCTGAAATTCAAACATAAAACTCGTTACATAGCATTGTTTAGGTGAAAACGGATATAAGACACAAATGTATGCATGAAATGATGTCAATCAAGTACTATAGCCACATGTGGGGAGCATTGCGTATTGTTCCGTAAGACCGTATGTGCCTATGGTAGGTCTTCGAGGGAGACCCGATGATGTTTGTCGAACTGATATCCTGTTTTACCCTTCGGGGGAACTGTTTTCTTTACTGTTGATACCATGACATGCTACTAGTATGATGGGTTCATTTGTACTACTGCATTCATATATGTGAGCTTGGCATACGGGGTTCCCTTATGGAAACTCAGACATTGTTGTTGCATGTTTATTTTGGGACCGCAGTAGGTTCAGTTGGGTGGTGACCGTGGGCATTTTGAGACCGGGATCCTCTGCTTCAGACCGTTGAAGTCGTCATGATTACGTGTAGTGTATTTTGTTATACCTAATGTAATCATGTAGTTTTTGACAAACTCTGATGTAATATGTTGCACCGTTTGGATGTTTTATTGGAGTAACAGTCCTGCTTTTTGTTGATCTGTCTCTTGTGTCTTTTAATTATAAATTTTAAATTTCCCGCTGTTTCGGGATGTTACAAATACGTTGTATATTTGTTTGTGAGTTATAATAAGCTTTTGGTGTTATGTTCTACTTTCTAAGGATCCTCATTTAATGAAGGCAAAGTAAATTACACGATAGAATAATGAAATTCCCACTACTAAAGTCGAATCTTTACGTAATTATCCTCCCAACTACAAAGTGTGTGATATTAAGACCGACAGATCAATTATTACCCATTAATAAATATTTAATTTTTAATAGCATTTTATATAGATCGATTTGCTAAGATATGTGAATATTTTACATGAAGTGACAAAAACTAGAAGAAAGTAGTCACTCTGCATTCGCAAATGAATAAATAATTATACAAATTCACTAACAAGTAAAATTATGCAATACATCCATTTTGAGATTTTAAGGCTTGCACGAACCCCCTGGTCCTCCGAAGAAAAAGTTACTTTCCCCCCAATTTGGGTTATTCTCAACATGATCTCCTATATTATAGCAGTCATTTCAATTTGATTGTGGATATGTCTTGAAAGAATCATAACCGCAAGTGCACGATCGCGTTGAAGCGGTGGCAAATACGGGTCGATCCACAGGGAGGTGCGTCGACTTTAGTTCGTTCGAAGGCGAGTGGGAAAGAAAGGAGAGAAAGGAGTTATGATCTAAAGTACACTACAATGCGAAAGGAAATGGAAAATAAGCAATAAAACTAAACCCCATAGGGGATAGAGAAAGAATGTGAATACAAAAATATGTGTATGTATGTGTGTTCAGTTATGCTCATCACAACATGTAGTGCATGAAAATCGTAAAACTAAATCCAACTTTGCCTCCACATGAAATAAGATAACACAATATCATTAAAACATACAAGACAATAATTGGAATGAAGCTAAATGAACTCAAGTATAAAGACCAAACCCCCACTATGCCTCCACATGAAATAAGATTTACCCAATCATTAAAACATACAAGACATTAATAAAGGTAAAGGCAACAAGAGCACATACACTACAAGCCATGTTTCCTTATCAATACCATCCATATCCTCACTTCATCATTCCCCATAAAATAGGTCTACTAATCTAAGAATATGCTAAGCTCCATTCAAGACCATTAGCATATCAAAGACAAGAGTGAAATCTATTAGATGGTTATGGAAATCATGTAAGGCTCAAAGGATTAAGATAACACACACACCCGATACATCTCATAATCACATCACATTTTCCTCCACCCCCCAGATGGGGATAGAACTACTCACTACTCATTACGCTATAACCTACATTAACAAAATGAAACATTCTACTGAAAGGAAATTAAACTAAGAAAGCAAGAAATATTAAAGAAGCTAAATGAAAGGAAATTAAAACTAAAGAAGCATGCAAGACATATGAAAGGAAATTAAACTAAGAAAGAAGCAACATAACTAAATGAAAACTTTATTAATTTCAAACTCACAATACAAGTAGAATCTTCCTACTTGAGTTTTTGCTCCAAGGCTCACTACAAGTAGAGAGAATGGCCACCAAGCATGTGTGTCTTACAAAGGATGAGGAGGAGTTCTATTTATGGTCAAAGAAAAAGGCAATCGGGGACAATCCTATAATATGAGACTAATATACTACTAAAAATAGACATAAAACACCCTAATACATGACCCAACTAAACCGTAGAAGTTCCGGACTAATCCAGACCGCCAATCAGCGGTCTTGGGCCGCCAATTGGTGGTCTATATGCTTCAGATCGGGTTCTGGTTCGAAGTGTTGTTGCCTGGCTCGATCTCTTCATGTTTAATGCATCCTAATCAGTCGTGTGGCTTGCAACCCGAATCCAATTGCCAAAATACTCCTCATGATGGTGTGGAGTTTCTTCATTTTCTCATTAGTCCTTTGGTTTTACATTCGGGTCCCTCTCTCTTGCATCTCAGTCCATAAGTCTTGCAACTTAGTCCTTTTTCTTGCTTTTAAGTCCTTTAATAGTTTCTCATTCTCAAACCTAATTATTCCTGAAACTTAAACATAAAACTCGTTACGTAGCATTGCTTATGCTACGAATACATGATATACGACACAAATATATGCGTGATATCATGTCAATCAATATACCAAGACATCATCCACAAAGATGATCATAAAACTACGAAGGTACGACTTCAACATTCTGTTTATCAGGTCCATGAATGCTACAGGTGCATTCGTCAGTCCAAACGGCATCACCAAGAACTCACAGTGATTAGACCACGTCTTGAAAGCTGTCTTCTGGCCGTCTGCCTCCCTATTCCTCAACTAATTACCTGAGCGCATATCGATCTTCGAGAAAATGCTCGGCATCTGCAGCTGATCAAACAAGTCCTTGATCCTGGGTAAAGGATACTGGTTCCAGCCGATAACCTTATACAAGACCAGTCGACCACAATAAGCACCATTCTACTGATTGCCCCCAACTACCTTGCCTAACCAGGTACCATTGTTTCCTCTCGTCACCGACGAGGTCTCCTACCACCAGCGCCGAGCAAGACTCCAGACCCTCAAGTGTGGATTAACCCTCTAATGCAAAACCTTGACATACGTCTATGGTTGACGTAAACTCGTCGGAGCTCCGTCTATGTGTTCAAGCCTTCTAGGTAGTTTTGTTAGCTATTAGGGCATCTGTTTCATTTTTATTGATTTTCAAATTGGTATTTGCCTAATTGATTATATGCCAAAGCCTTCAGTATGTTGGACAATTACCCACAATCCATTTTTGCTGAAGCAAAATCTGTCCGTAAAAGTTTTAGCCACTGAGTCTTTGGTGACGACGGACTTTTTCCAATAGATTTTTTGTAAACAGGAGCATAGCCGCCCGATTTTCCATCAGAAAATGCTCTTTTTGTAGTAGTATCTTCGGTTAATCCCTTTAAAATATAATAGTTGATATCAATTTGCGGTTTCACATGGCTTGTATGCATGGAATTGTTCTCATCTTTTTTTGTAATTTTGTTTAATAAGGTTTGTTTAATAGCTCCCTAATTAGAACGAGAAACCCTATTAGTTATAGATCAAATTATATTAGTTGTACTTTCTTAATTTCCTAATTTGACCAATTCTATTTAGCTTAAGTATTAGATTGAACTTCGAAATATTTGTTCTTATTTATGTGTGTGCTTTTGTAAGAACTACAGTTGTATACCAAAATGATTTTTTCACGAACAATTGGTGCAAACAATTTGTTACAACCCTCAACCCATGTTATCAGAATTTTCGGACATGGTTGTACATACCTTTAAACAAGTAATATTGTCAAATCCTAAACCCATCTTAGGGTCTTAATGGTGATTAGGGAGGATTTGTAGGATTTCTAGTTTAATTGCACATATATATTTTTGGAATTTTATGCACAATAAGGATCAATTACAATTTTTCTATGATTTGTTTCATGCATGCATCGGTTTGTTTCAATAACTAGTTTCAAAAACTTATTAAAACAAACACAAGGGACTTCGAAATTCATACCTAAAATTTCTCTAAAACTTCTTGATGATCCAGAGATGTTGAGGAAGACGATCGTCGCTTCCCGTTGAGCCGGATGCCTCCGAGTGTTCACCAAAATCCTAAACAAGGTTGGAGAGAAAGGAGCTAGCCAATCAATCTCCAAACTAGCTTAGAATCTAGCTACAAACCCCTTCCTTAATCTCTGACATTTCTCCTTCCAAAGACTTAGAAATTTAAAATAATTTTTGTGGCTTTTGTGGTGAATTAGGAGAGAAAAGAAGTAGCAAAAACATGTGTCCCAATTAATGAGAATAAGGACCTATTTATAGGCTCCAGTCGTACTCTCAATCATGGCTATTCTTAAGTCATGTTCTCTTGACATTTTCTCTCACAAACTAATTCCAAAATGCATTATATGCACCCACAAAACGTTTGACCATGTTTGGAGCTAATCCAACCATTGATCAAATTAATCTCTTAATTATCAAAGGCAGAAAATCGATCGGGGTTCGATTTACCGAGACATACTCGGTCAACCGAATATGGCACGTTTGGTTAACCGTGTATTAGACGGAAGACCGATTCTTAAGGAGAAAAATTCTCCTTAACCGTTCAGACGAACCCTACGTCTTTGACCGAGTACCATTCGGTTAACCGAAAATATCGGAACTGGACATTGTTCGGTCGACCGTTTCTGGTTCGGTACACCGATCCAGAGTTCCAGGCACTTTGGTCAAGTTCGGTCAATCAACATGACTATCCGTTCCACGTTCGGTTGACCGATCCACAGATCCTTCGGTCGACCGAACCATAACGGATTACCGAACTTCTACCCGATTTTGCCTTTTCAAATTTTGGATTTATTTCCAACAAAATTTGAACTTTAGGGGGTTTTAGCAAATTCACAACTTATGCAATATATTATCCTTTGCAACAATAAATTATTGTACCCCATAATACATGCATCTCATATGAATTTATCATGATTCTAATTATGTTATATATCACAACACAATTGATTTTACTTGTTCACCACATGTGTCATATTTTCTATAAGAAACCCGACACATCTTATGAACCAAATATCAAGCTTCTTGTTTCCTGGTTTTTATGGTGTGACCTATGGGAGGATTTAGACTAAGTTGGCAGTGATATTAAGAGCTTAATATCACAAGCTATAAGCGGTATCTAGCCACACATTATAGCTCCCAATTAGTTAGATGTCTTAATTCCACTCGAACCAAAATCCGATCCATTTAGTGATGGAGTGCACCACTTGTGTCCGTCCCTTGCCACATGATATTAAGAATACACACAAAGTAGTGTTGTGTCATCTTTGTATTAGTATTCATTTCTTTTTCTCTTTAAGCTAGTTACAAATATGTGACTTAATTCAAATCACATTGTGCACATTATAACTTTGCTTTATCAAGGGGCCCACTAATATCATCACTCAATTAAGAGGGGCAATGATAATCTTTTGACTAACTATCTTCTCCAACAAAAGTCATACTTAACCAATCAATGCCTTTACACTACAGTTATCGATAGCTCAAGACACTAATCTAATCAAGCATTTCTTAAGTGATCTGATATAAGTCTCATATCAAAAGACCAAGGACACAGTAAAACATTAATGACACAGAAAACACAATTCTACAATGTTTTACTTATTAGGTCTATTCAGTATACAAAAGTAATATTTTCCTCTTTTGTGTACCCGTGTTGTCACTCACTTGTAGAGCTACAATGATCTATGACCAACACGACAATCTTAACTCGGTAATAGATGTCACATGTTTATTACCATGATTGCGAATATATTTTGTTTTATGTAAACCAATATCTTTTAGAGCTCTACGGTTAAGGACCAAGATCCTCTTCCTTAACACTTCTAAAAGACGAATAACATAAACAAGGAACAAAACGATTTCTCATTCAATTCATAATAATTGACATTTAAAAGTAAAACTTTCAGAACACATTCCCTTCAATCTCCCACTTGTTATTAAAGTTTTCCCTCACATACATTCTCAATGTATAAAACAATAATAACTAGGGTAAACTCCATTACTTATCAATCATCAAGCCAATCTACATGGTTCCTCAATCCCATGGACTCGAAATGCATTTCACCCTTGGCTTGGGATTAGGATTTTGTGAATGGATCAGCTGTGTTGCTGTTGGTGTCCACCCATAAAAGATTTATTTTGCCTTCGTCGATGAGGTCACGTGTCACGAAGTACTTACGATCCATGTACTTCACTTTGTGGTGTGATCTAGGATCCTTGATTTGCGAGATAGATGCACTGTTATCGCAAAATAGCTCAATGGGTCCCTCGCTCGAGGGAACTACTCCAAGCTCTTCAAGGAACTTCTTAATCCACACTCCTTCCTTGCTCGCTTCAGTGACAGCCATTACTTCGGAAGCAGTGGTTGAGTCGGCCGTAGTGCTTTGCTTCCAACTACGCCAACTCACAGCTCCACCATTCAGAAGAAAGTCATATCCTGATTGCGACCTTCTATCGTCTGGATCACTCATGAAACTCGCATCCGAGTAACCCTCGGCTATCAATTCTCTTTGTCCTCCATAAACAAGAATCTTATCCTTAGTCCGGTTAAGGTACTTCAGGATATTCTTGACCGCAGTCCAATGCTTAGGACCTGCGTTGGATTGGTGACGACTTGTCACGCTTAGAGCATACGAGACATCGGGTTTTGTGCAAGTCAGCGCGTACATGATCGACCCAATTGCCGAAGCATAAGGGTCATCCTTCATGTACTCTAAGTCCTTACGTGATGGCGCACGTTGAGACTTCTTGAGTTGCACACCCATACTCATTGGCACACTGCCCTTTTTGGAGTTGTTCATCTTGAACCTTTCCAAGACCTTGTCAATGTATGCACGTTGACTGAGGCCAATGAGTCTACGGGATCTATCTCGATATATCTTGATTCCCAAGATGTATTGAGCCTCACCCAAATATTTCATTGAAAATGCAAAGGAATATGATTACCCATGAGCAATATGTCATCGACATATAAGATTAGGAATACTACATGGCTTCCACTAACCTTCTTATATATACAAGGTTCTTCCTTGCTTTGAATGAAGTGAAGCTTCTTCACCTCCTCGTCAAAGCGTTTGTTCCAACTCCTTGATGTTTGCTTCAATCCATAAATGGATCTTTGAAGCTTGCATACCTTCTTGCTATTCTTTGGATCTTCAAAACCTTGAGGCTTACCATGTACACATCCTCTTCCAAGTTCCCATTAAGGAACACCATTTTGACGTCCATTTGCCATATTTCATAATCATGAAATGCATCAATAGTGAGCATAATCCGAATAGACTTGAACATGGCAACTGGTGAAAAAGTTTCATCATAGTCAATTCCTTGAACTTGAGTGAAACTCTTCGCTACAAGCCTTGCATTGTAGGTTGTCAAGTTCCCATCCATGTCCATCTTCCTCTTGAAAACCCATTTATTTTGAATGGCATTTTTCCCTTGAGGAAGGTCAATCAAGCTCCATACTTGGTTATCATACATGGATTCTATTTCGGATTCCATGACCTTAAGCAATAGTTTGGAGTCTTCCCTTTCCATTGCTTCCTTGAAGGTCAAGGGACCATTGGTATCTCGTACCATGATTTTTTGAAGTCCCAGATATAAGTCGGGTTTCTTCCTTTCCCTCGTTGACCTTCTTAGTTCTTTCGGTTCTTCTCGTGTCTCTCGAACTTCTTCCACAATTTCTTGAGGAGTCGGTTCACGTTCAATTCTTGAACGTACACTAGGTAGGGACGATTGAGATTCTCTCACAATTTCTTGCGAGGGTCTCTCACTCACGCTCCCACTAACCAAAGGAACATCGGTTGGGCCTTCATGATCTTGAATGTCATCATTTAAGTCATGATCTTGTAGAGTATCTTGAGTTTCCTCAAGCACAACCCTACTCCCACTACTTTTTACTCTTTCTAGAAATTCTTTTTCCAGAAATGTGGCATCCCTCTCTACAATCACTCGATTGGAGGTGATATGCCAAAAGTAGTATCCTCTTGTCTCACGAGGATAACCAATAAAGAAACACTTATCCGCTTTTGGTTGAAGTTTGGTCGACATCAATTTCTTGACGTAAGCCTCACAACCCCAAATCTTGAGAAAATTGAGCTTGGGTGTTTTACCACTCCATAGCTCATAAGGAGTTTTCTCCACGGATTTAGATGGCACATTATTTAGTGTTTAAGCCGTAATTTGTAGTGCATAACTCCAAAGGTAAAGAGGTAGTTCTGCATGACTCATCATTGACCGAACCATGTCGAGCAATGTCCTATTCCTCCTTTCGGATACCCCATTCCACTGAGGTGTACCGGGAGGGGTGAGTTGAGGTACAATACCAAACTCCTTTAGGTATGAGTCAAATTCGGCACTTAACTACTCACCTCCACGATCCGTTCGTAGAGACTTGATTTTCTTGTCGAGTTGGTTCTCTACTTCATTCTTGAATTCTTTGAACTTGTCAAAGGACTCACTTTTGTTTCTCATTAGATAAACATAGCCATAACGACTATAATCATCCGTGAACGTAATGAAGTATCTGAAACCATCTCGTGCACTTGTACTCATTGGACCACATACATCGGAATCTATCAAATCCAACAAGCCACTCGTCCTTGGACCATTCTTCTTGAAAGGCTTTTTGGTCATTTTTCCCATTAAACATGGTTGGCACGTCTCCAATGATTTAAAATCAAGTAGACCAAGAAGGTTAGCTTCTTGCAATTTCTTGATGCGCTTTTCATTTATGTGACCAAGACGATAGTGCCACAAGAGAGTGTCATTCTCGTGAGTGGTCTTAAGCTTTTTGTTATTGATATTAAAGATTTTTTTATTATTCAATTCAAGCAAATAGAGACAATTCCTTATGAATGCATTTGCATAGAGAACACCATTCTTCGATATAGACAAGCAAGAGTTTGAAATATTTATATTAAAATTATCCATATATAAACATGATACAGAAATAATGTTCTTGCTAATCTAAGGCACATAATAAACATTCTTTAGACATAAATTTAAACCACTACACAATTGAAGCACCACAGAATCTTGTGCAACCGCAAAAACGTTCGCACCATTTCCGACCTTCAATTCTACCTCGTTCCTTACGAGTTCCTTCCTATCCACGAGTAGCTGCACATTAGAAACTATGTGAGCACAAGATCCGGTATCAATTACCCAATCCTGGACAGAGGTGGCTAAATTTATTTCAATAACAAATATACCTTTGTCCTTTTTGGGGCGCCGACGTTAAATCACTCTGTTGTCAAGGTCTTCCTTGTACTTGGGGCAATTTGGCCGGATGTGTCCTTTTTCACCGCAGTGAAAGCACTCCGTATTGGGAGTTGGAGATTTCCCCCTCGAGGCACTCTTTTGAGCACCTCCTACTCTCTTGCTCTTGATTGAACCACTTTTGGTAGATTTGCCATTTCCTTTACCAATCTTTTGGCTCCATCCATGGACGGAAAGGACATGCTTGTCCCTACCCTTGCCCATGTCAACTTCAGCAGTTTTGAGAGCGTTGTGCAGCTCCTCAAGACTCACCCCTTTTTCACGCACGTGATTGTGCATCACAAAGTCCTTAAAGGACGAGGCTAGAGAGCCAAGAATCATATCTTCAGCAATGTCCTCAGGCATTGGTGAAGAGAGCTTTGCCAAATTCTCAAGGTACCCTTGCATCGTGAGAAAATGCATGGATACCGATGTTCCCTCCGCCATATGGCACCTTGTGAGTGCGATGGTGGTCTTATAGCGCTCCTTTCGGGCACTATCCATGAACATCTTAGACAAAGCCTCCATGGTCTTCTTGGGTTTTGAATCCAAGTATTTCGCTTGAAGCGAGTCACCCATGGATGCTAGCATGAGACCGTGAACTTGGTTCTATTGGTCTTTCCACTTGGCTTTAACCTCTTTCTCTTCATCGGTTAATCTCTCATTCCATTTTGGGATTGGACCTTCCAAAATGTGAGACAGTTTCTCAAACTTTAACACGATGTTGAGTTTGAGTTGCCAACTAATGAAGTTTGAGCCATCATTTGCTAAAGGGTGTTTTTCTATCATGGATCGTACGATAGGTTGGATGTTCGACATTTTTCTACAAAATAAATCATACAGGATTTTAATGCCAATTTTATGTTTTAAAACACATACATATATATCGAATATAAATGTAAATACTGCAAATAAAATTTTGCCCATAATTGCAGCAATCCAAGATCCTATCAATTGCAATATAGACCAGCTAAGGGCTATCGAATACATCACAATATCAAGGTAAGAAAAACTCTTTCTAATCACAACCTTTTTGAATTTTAGCAATATTAGCATCTTAAAACTCTTGTGATTCTTGTCGTTTTAATAATGAGGGAATGTGACATATCCTCGTAAGAAAAACTTTTTCCCAAAACCGAGCCATGGCTCTAGGTGATGTTAAGAAAACTTATTTTCATTTGATACGAGATACGTTTATCTATTGTATTCACAACTAAACATACTTGGGGTTCACTAGGGTGAAACACACCTCATACATCTAATCGTGGCACAACAAAAGACAACCTATATATCTCCCACTATTCCCAAAGATGGAGGGAGCTATCTCCCGCTAAGGGCGAGCAGAGTATCCCCCGATCGATGGCTGCTAGTGGATGAAATAAGAAGGAAAATTACTCTTAATTTTGTTGGACAATTTCATATATTAACATGTGATTCGAAATTTTAGGTTATCATCCATATTATCATTCATACACATCCTAACATTCAACACATTCATCACATGCAAAGCAAGATTATAAAACAGAAATTAAACCATTCACACAATCCACATCGTGTGAGTTTATATGTTCCCTTCGATCCTTGATCCTCGATCCCTGATCTTCGATCCTCGATCGATGTGCTACAGCGGTGACTTCTTCTTGCACCGGAGATGTAGATTTACAGAAAATAAACATGCTCCTCACATTCGATAAAAACCGACTAGTGCAAGTCCTACGTAAAACCTCTCAAATGCAATGCAATGCAATTATCTAAAGATAGAAATAGAGAATTTGGCTTTTACATATAAATAAGCCCCTGTATAATAATAATTACATACATTCATAGTTGCTGATTTGGAACATATAAACTCACAATTCCTGCAAAGACAACTCGAGCATCCATGCACGCAATATTGATATAAACTATACAACATAGTTTATCAATCATCTAGAATCCCAAACAATTCTTTGAAAAACATTATGAAATCCATTAAAAATGTTTTTCATCCATTCATAAGTTCAAAAACATTTTTGAACCGCTGTCCATCCATTTTCCTAAAAGGAAAGACGAACCGCAGTTTTTCGGTTTTGTTGATTCTCTTACAAAACAATCGTTTATACTTAAAACGAAATTATTGCAAGTTAGACTTATGTCTAAACCATAATTCTAATAATTACATGGCATGTTTTAAACCACTTAAAACATTCAAAACGAATTATTACAAAGAATTATTCCAACAAAATATTCAAAGACCGAAAAACAGGAAAGTCGAATTGTTCGAACCCTAGATGGTAAACTAAATTTGTTTATAGTTTCAAATCATTAGAAAATTGAACCGAAAGCTCTGATACCACTGTAGGATTTCTAGTTTAATTGCACATATATATATTTTCGTAATTTTATGCACAATAAGGATCAATTACAATTTTTCTATGATTTGTTTCATGCATGCATCGGTTTGTTTCAATAACTAGTTTCAAAAACTTATTAAAACAAACACAAGGGATTCTGAAATTCATACCTAGAAGTTCTCTAAAACTTCTTGATGATCCAGAAATGTTGAGGAAGACGATCGTCGCTTCCCGTTGCGCCGGATGCCTCCGAGTGTTCACCAAAATCCTAAACAAGGTTGGAGAGAAAGGAGCTAGCCAATCAATCTCCAAACTAGCTTAGAATCTAGCTACAAACCCCTTCCTTAATCTCTGACATTTCTCCTTCCAAAGACATAGAAATTTAAAATAATTTTGTGGCTTTTGTGGTGAATTAGGAGAGAAAAGAATTAGCAAAAACATGTGTCCCAATTAATGAGAATAAGGACCTATTTATAGGCTCCAGTCGTACTCTCAATCATGGCTATTCTTAAGTCATGTTCTCTTGACATTTTCTCTCACAAACTAATTCCAAAATGCATTATATGCACCCACAAAACGTTTGACCATGTTTGGAGCTAATCCAACCATTGATCAAATTAATCTCTTAATTATCAAAGGCAGAAAATCGATCGGGGTTCGATTTACCGAGACATACTCGGTCAACCGAATATGTCACGTTTGGTTAACCGTGTATTAGACGGAAGACCGATTCTTAAGGAGAAAAATTCTCCTTAACCGTTCAGACGAACCCTACGTCTTTGACCGAGTACCATTCGGTTAACCGAAAATATCGGAACTGGACATTGTTCGGTCGACCGTTTCTGGTTCGGTACACCGATCCAGAGTTCCAGGCACTTTGGTCAAGTTCGGTCAATCAACTTGACTATCCGTTCCACGTTCGGTTGACCGATCCACAGATCCTTCGGTCGACCGAACCATAACGGATTACCGAACTTCTACCCGATTTTGCCTTTTCAAATTTTGGATTTATTTCCAACAAAATTTGAACTTTAGGGGTTTTTAGCAAATTCACAACTTATGCAATATATTATCCTATGCAACAATAAATTATTGTACCCCATAATACATGCATCTCATATGAATTTATCATGATTCTAATTATGTTATATATCACAACACAATTGATTTTACTTGTTCACCACATGTGTCATATTTTCTATAAGAAACCCAACACATCTTATGAACCAAAAATCAAGCTTCTTGTTTCCCGGTTTTTACGGTGTGACCTATGAGAGGATTTAGACTAAGTTGGCAGTGATATTAAGAGCTTAATATCACAAGCTATAAGCGGTATCTAGCCACACATTATAGCTCCCAATTAGTTAGATGTCTTAATTCCACTCCAACCAAAACCCGATCCATTTAGTGATGGAGTGCATCACTTGTGTCCGTCCCTTGCCACATGATATTAAGAATACACACAAAGTAGTGTTGTGTCATCTTTGTATTAGTATTCATTTCTTGATCTCTTTAAGCTAGTTACAAATATGTGACTTAACTCAAATCACATTGTGCACATTATAACTTCGCTTTATCAAGGAGCCCACTAATATCATCACTCAATTAAGAGGGGCAATGATAATCTTTTGACTAACTATCTTCTCCAACAACAGTCATACTTAACCAATCAATGCCTTTACACTACACTTATCGATAGCTCAAGATACTAATCTAATCAAGCATTTCTTAAGTGATCTGATATAAGTCTCATATCAAAAGACCAAGCACAGTAAAACATTAATGACACAGAAAACACTAATGACACAGAAAACACAATTCTACAATATTTTACTTATTAGGTCTATTCAGTATACAAAAGTAATATTTTCCTTTTTTGTGTACCCGTGTTGTCACTCACTTGTAGAGCTACAATGATCTATGACCAACACGACAATCTTAACTCGGTAATAGATGTCCCATGTTTATTACCATGATTGCGAATATCTTTTGTTTTATGTAAACCAATATCTTTTAGAGCTCTACGGTTAAGGACCAAGAGCCTCTTCCTTAACACTTCTAAAAGACGAATAACATAAACAAGGAACAAAACGATTTCTCATTCAATTCATAATAATTGACATTTAAAAGTAAAACTTTCAGAACACATTCCCTTCAGGATTATGGTGGGTGTTGAGTTTGGTGGCTTGGAGAGAGAGGTGACAGTGTAGGGGATGGGTGGAGGGATGGGTTGGGAGTGTAGGGGAATGGTGAGGGTGTTGCTTGGGGTTTGGTTTTGGTTAAAAGCAAAAGCCATCCCACTCCTCCATTCTTCTTCCTCTCCAATTTCTTCTCCCTCACTCATCTCATCTCTCACTTTCTTTCCTCTTTCCAGCGATGTAGAGGAGTTGGGAAAGCTTCGACAGGTGGAACGTGAGGTTGACGCAAGGAGGAGGTCGCGCGAGGTTGTGGTCCGGAGGTTGGTGCGGGTGGTTCTCCGGCAAGCTTCGACAACCTCGGATTCATGGTATGCTGGTTCAATAATGTGTTTTGATGCTCACCCGTGTTGGGTGAAGTAGTGGTCGGTCGTGGGAGGTCAGTACCTCACCGGCGGCGAGAAACGATGTAAATTCCTTGGCTGGCGCAAGGTTGCCGTCGACAAACGGTTGATTGGTTTATTCGGACGGTTGACCGGTTTAGTGTTTTTGCCCAACTTTTACCAACACCGGTCGAACGATGCCATGTGGCGGTCGACCGGTTGTGCTTGTGTTGGTGGGTCGGAGGATTACCTGGTATTTTTCAGTCGACCGTTGCTGATTTTTGGTCCGACCGGAACTTAAGTGAACTTATGTATATTGTTTGTTGTTCGACCGATTGTTATATCTCGTTCGACCAATAGATGACTTAGAACTTCTAGGTTGCCCTGGTAGTTTTCAATCGACCAGGGCCCCTGAGTTTTTCGTCTAATTAGACTTGTATGATTTTGACCAGACTCTAGATTTTGACCATGTAACGATCGACCCGTTTTAGACTCTTGTTCGACCGTTGCAGACTTTCAGTCGACCGGATTGTCTTTTTCGGTCGACCGTTTGTGCGCAGAACTGAATTCCTGATCCTAGTAAAATGCCAACTCTGTCCACGGAAACTGCTGTGTGGAAGAGTGTGTTACTCGTGCCTGCCCAGGAATTGCCGTGTGGAAGAGTGTAGGTACTTGGGACATGTCACCTCCGAGTATGGATTGTGGCTTAACGTTATGGTTATGGACTCATAGTAGAGTAGCAGACTTGAGGGATCGTGGATCCCAATGTATGATGATGTGCGGCTCGTAGGGACCACCGATGTTGTGTTGGTGATGTCGTTGATGTTGTTCGGCGATGATGTTGCCGATGTTGTTTCGACTATGATTCCTTAGCAAGGCACCTACTAAGATGATTAATGGTCCGACCGAGCGACGGGTCCGTTGGGGTGGTTTGACAACTATAGATTCAGATCTTTTCTCACGAGTCAGACCTTGCAGGTGCCCTTACCGAACCCCATGAGTAGTATAGCCACGTGTGGGGATCATTGCATATTGTTCCATAAGACTGTATGTGCCTATGGTAGGGCTCCAATGTTTGTCGGACTGATGTCCTATTTTACCCTGTGGGGGAACTGTTTTCCTTACTGTTGATAACTTGACATGCTACTAGTATGATAAGTTCATTTGTACTACTGCATTCATATAGGTCAGCTTGGCATACGGGGTTTCCTTGTGGAAACTCAAGCTTTGTTGTTGTATGTTTATTTCGAGACCGCAGTACGTTCAGTTGGGTGGTGACAGCGGGCGTGCGCATTTTGGGACCGAGACCTCTCCTTCGGACCATTGAGGTTGTCATGATTACTTGTAGTTCCTTTTGTTATATCTGATGTAATCATGTAGTTTTTGACAAACTCTGATGTTATATGGCGCGCACCGTTTGAATGTTTTATTGGAGTAACAATCCCGCCTTTTGTTGATCTGTCTCTTGTGTCTTTTGATTATAAATTTTTAAATATTCCACTGTTTCGGGATGTTACAAATATGTTGTATATTTGTTTGTGGGTTATAATAAGCTTATGGTGTTATGTTATACTTTATAAGGATCATCATTTAATCAAGACTAGGTTAATTGCACGATAGAATAATGAAATCACGCTACTAAAGTCGAAACTTTACGTAATTATCCTCCCAACTACATAGTGTGTGATATTAAGACCGACAGATCAATTATTACCCATTAATAAATATTTCATTTTTAATAGCATTTTATATAAATCGATTTGCTAAGATATGTGAATATTTTACATGAAGTGACAAAAACTAGAAGAAAGTAGTCAATCTGCATTCGCAAATGAAGAAATAATTATACAAATTCACTAACATGTAAAATTATGCAATACATCCATTTTGAGATTTTAAGGGTTGCACGAACCCCCTGGTCCTCCGAAGAAAAAGTTACTTTCCCCCCAATTTGGGTTATTCTCAACATGATCTCCTATATTATAGCAGTCGTTGCAATTTGATTGTGGATATGTCTTGAAAGAATCATTATCATTCGCTATCACGCTTATTCTTTTAAAATAAGCAGCTTTGCGAAACCCTTCATCAGGAAAATGACCACTTCCCATCTCTGGTAAATCAAGAGTATCTGTCGGTCCTTGGACATCACCTCCCCATGAAATTTGACTAGCACCACTATTCAACTGGGTAAATAAGGTTGCTGGCCAATGATCAACTATGTTGTTCTGTATCCGAAGAACCCAATTTTTTGTTTCTTGATCCTGTCATGAACAATTTTGCATGCAACACATATTAAAACACACTTACATCCATAAATTTGGACCAAATAAATAAATTCTTTAAGCTAGCTAATATTGTTCACGTTTGTCCATAAAAAACATCCATCTTAGTTAATTTTCAACGAAAAGGTTAGGGAATTCGTAATCTATGACTCATACTTTGAGAAAATAGGATATCACTATATTGAATTAGGGACGAGTAGAAAGCTTATACCAGAGAAGTTTAAAAATGGTCTTAGGAGAAAAGAAGGATATGCAACAATACTTTATAACTAACCTTGTTCTAAGATATTGTCATTAAGAAAATACTCACAACTACATATTCTATATTATTGTTTACCTGAGTAATGTTTATATTGGCGCTATATTGTTCTCCATCGTATGTAGAAATCGGATGCGGCTTGTAACCAATAAAATGTTGGTTGGTTGTTACAAATCCCGGACAATTATGATTGGTACACTCTGTTGAAGACAAGGTTCCCTGTATATGGAGGCACAACAAAGAAAATTCATCAATAAATTGATAACTCAATTGATTCACAGCTAAGATCTCCTAAATCCGAAACACATTGAAGTAACTTTCAAACTTACTCGCCAATTTACATAATATCTTGTCGCATCATCGCCAAAGGATATTGGATCCACCTGAAAAATAAAACAACACGTATTGTCATCATATGGTGTTCATAAAGACAAATTAAACAAGTCATGCTTCTGTAAACTATAATGCTATGTTGGGTACAAATAATGAAATAAAAATGTTGAATTTAAAGATTCGACACATGATAAGCAACTTGCCTTCCATCCTGCTTCTATAGCTTCAGGTCCATTACTTAAAGTTATACGAGCGGAACTAGTTTGATCGTTAAACACCTTTGGATTATACACACTAATGTCTGCTCCACTTCCATAGAATGTTTTTGAAGGAGTGACATATTCAACAGTCTGATGAAGACGTATAGAGCACATATAAAACGAAAATAATAAAATAATCTTGCTGAAATTAATTAATTTTGGAAAAAAAATAATTAATGAAACATACACATGTTTTCCTATTTGTTAGTTGCTCCAATTTTATTCTTTCTATGTCCCTTTTCTTTGTCCTTTTGTTTGGGATTGTTCTATCAAGGAATGGAGTACTCTGCGTCTTGGTTGTCCAATTGCTTGATTTCTTCGTATTAAGATTGCCGTATTTTTTGGGATAAGATTCTGATGTCAACTGCAACAAAAATTAATATTCAAAAGTATTATCAACTATTTCTATGTTAATTAAAAATATATTTAATATAATCACTAAGAAACAAATGTAGATAATTAAACTCCATAACTATGATTAGCAGTTGTCAGAAGTTTATAATCACGCTGTAGAACAATTGTTTTATCCTGCCAATAATACATTGCCTTTATTTGGATGGGCGAAGCCTCATTTAACTTATCTCAAATTTATATGCATTGAGTCTTAACTAATAATAAATTACTAGGAAAATAATAATATATCACGCATGATGCCATGCATTTAACTATAATTTAATAAAATAAAAATGAAAATATCATTTGCTCAAGAAATTTACACAATATACTAATATAGATATACAGATATATAGTTTTTAAGTTGTACTTCTGATGTTTAATTACCTTCACTTAAGATGTTACGTTTGTACTGTTTGAATAGTGTAATTGTGATTTTTTTGTTTTTTTACTTTAACGATAGTCATACAAACAATGGATTTAATGATAATAATACTTCCACAAAGATATAGACGTAACAATAATAGAATAGTATAAAGGTAGCACCTACAACAAATTTTTTTAATTTCAAGTGAAACCATAATCAAATTGTGGTTGATTATACATGCTAATGAAATCGAATTACGAAGTAGGCAAATAACAATGTATTCGTTTCGGGGAAAACCATAATAGCGTAACTTTTTAGGACTGGATGATCAAGTTTAGGTTGTGGAATCAAAATTTTCATTATATTGCATCTAGCACAAAAATAAGAAGAAAACAAAATAATGTCAAAGAAAGGGCGGTAATATGAACATGGAGGAAATCTGGTTGTTTAACTCACCACAGTTTTATTCGTGCTGTTTCCTTCCCCCAAACCAATAACCATCAACATCACTAAAACAATTCTAATAATGGAGCCCATGTCTAGAAAGTTGGAGTGGTTCTGAATACCAATATGAAAGCCAACTACCTATTTATAGATAACATTCAGGATTATGTCGAATGAAGCGCACGTTCAACAGAAATTGCGTATTTTATCAGTTGACCTACAAATATTTGTGGAATAATTCATTTGTTATTATAAACCCAACGAAAATTTCAGTTTTTTCTTGATAAAAAACTCAAAAAAGAGAAGGTCAAGATTTTTTCCTCCATGAATATAGTTTTATAAAGAAAATTTTATGTTATAATGTACAAAAATTGAACTCTTGCATGTCTTTGGCACGTGGGAATCAAGCAATAAATGAAGTTGTGATTCACGTATTTGATGCATTTCAAGAATTAATTTTTTTTGCAAGGGTCAAGGATTCCTTGCAAATAAAGGGAAAAGGCCGACCCACCCTGCCTAGGATACAATGGTAAACGTGTTAAACCGGTACAGAGTTTTAGTTATACATCTAACATAAGAAAATTTAAGCTTATAAGTACATGGCTTCAGTAGTACTATTGAGTTTATGAGTTCCAATGAGTAATTAAGTTGGGTCAGTAAAACTAGATGTATTTTAGGTCGAACTTCTACTGATTATTATATTAAATTATTATATATTTTTCACCTGGTGGCATGTTAGAATGTTAATGATTTTTCAATTTTTTTTCAATTTGATTAACCTATTTAAAACTATGTTAACATATTTAAATGAAATATTATAATGATGGTATTGCGAATGCGCTACCGTGTTATGCTTACGTACCGGTTTAATATTAAGGATTAGAAAAAAAAAATCTTCATCAAATTGCGTATCACTATTTAATATTGTTCCCACTAATTTTGGGTCCTTCAAACTGAACTTAAGCGTTTGTTTATTATTTTTTGGTCTTTCAAATTGATCTTGTATGTCTATTAAAAGCCCACTATTTGTTTGTCTTTATCTCATCCGTCGTAATTTTTTTATTTAATAAACAAAAAACAAAAATTTCAAATTTTAGAAAAAAAAATCGAAAAATAGTCGGATCACGAGTGTGACCCGCGATCCGATCTCCCAAAATATTTTTTTTTTGACGGATCGCGGGTTGGAACCGCGATCCGTCAAAATTTTTTTTTTAAAAAAAATTCCACGGATCGCGGCGTGGAAATTTTGCAAAAAAAAAAAAATTTTTGGAAGAAAATTTCACGGATGAACCGCGATCCTTGAATTTTTTTTTAAATAATTTTTTTTTCTATTTTAGTTTTATTTTTGTTTCTGTTTTTCTTTTTTATTTTAATTATTTGTAATCTTTTTTAAAATCTTTTTTTCAAAATATGTTTTCAAATTAATATTATTTTTTAATTTATTTTAAATCGTAGTAAAATATGTCACACACTTTGTAGTAAAATTTTTAAAAAAAATTCCTAAATTTCGAAATTTTAATTTAATTTTTATTTTATAAAAATTTTAATTTTCAAAAACAGATATAAAAATAAATCTTAAAATATCAAAAACAGATTAAAATAAAAAACAATAAAAGAAAATTAAAAAGTGATGGATTTTAGTGTAGTGTTTTATGTTTTGATTTTTTTAAAATCGTTTTAACAATGTTTTTAATTATATTTGTTACAAAATATGTTTTGTAATTGTTAATATTTTTAGAAAAAACTTAATTGTGTTTTTAATTTTTTGATGTATGGACCTCCAAAACCGTTTGTAATGTGTCTACACCCGACGAAGTTTTGACAACGTTTCCAATTTTTTGTTTTAATTAGTTTTAAGGTTTGTTTAATATTCAGTTGTAAATAATTTATTAATCTGACTAAAAAAATTTGTTTTTTTATTGTATAAAATACCCTAACATTTCAATACGCCGGGTTATTGACGTGATTTAAAGGTCGATTATTGAAAAAATTAAAATCAATTTTAAAAAATTTAGAAAAATAATATCAATTAGAAAACATATTTTCAAAAAAAGATTTAAAAAAAGATTACAAATAATTACAATAAAAAATAAAAACAGAAAAAAAAACTAAAACAGAAAAAAAAAATCCACGGATCGCGGGTCACACCCGCGATCCGTTGAAATTTTCTTCAATTTTTTTTTTAAAATTCCCACCGATCGCGGGTGTGAACCGCGATCCGTGGGATTTTTTTGAAAAAAAAATTGACGGATCACAGTTCAGACCCGCGATCCGTCAAAAAAATTTTATAATAAATAAAAACACAATTAATGTTTTTTGGAGGTCGATACAGCAAAAACTTAAAAAACAAGTTACAAATATTTTTGGAGGTCGATACAACAAAAAATTAAAAACACAATTAATTTTTTTTTTAAAAAATAACAATTACAAAACATATTTTGAAAATAAATATAATAAAAAACATAGTTAAAACGATTTTTAAAAAATCAAAACATAATACACTACGACTAAAATCCGTGACTTTTTAATTTTCTTTTATTGTTTTTTATTTTATGTTTTTGATATTTTAAAATTTATTTTTAATCTGTTTTGTAATATATTTTTTTTGAAAATAAGTCTTCTAATTCTTATTATTTTTTAAAATGTTTTAAAAATATATTTTCCAGAATCTACCTCTAAATCACGTGGATAACAGAGCAGGCTGAAAAATTATGTTATTTTGTACAATAAAAATCCGAAATTTCTTATACAGAATAATAATTTATTTACAATTACATATTAAGCAAACACTAAAACTAAGTAAAACAAATAATTAGTGAAGTTTTCAAAAATCCGTCAAAATAAAATAAACTTTTTTTGGGGGGGGACGAATCGCGGGTCACACCCGCGATCCGACTATTTTTCGAAAAAAAAAATTCCTAAAATTCGAAATTTTCGTTTTTTTATTAGATAAAAAAATTACGGTCTATTAACACCTCTTTAAGTTTTGGTCCCTTACATCCATCTCAGTCATCCATTGATTAAAATTTCCTTTTAGTCCATGCTTTCACGTTGGCTAGATAAGAAAATCACGATTCATTGGAAAAAACAGGAAACAAAATCGAATATCAATCTACATCTACCATCTAGAATCATATATAGTAGTATGATTTCCACTCATTTTTGGGCATTTAAATAGAGGTTAGTTGTCCTTTGCTTAATGTTTTTAGTCCCTCAATTTGATATGAGCCATTCATTACTTTTTTATCCTTCAAGTTGAGCTCAACCGTTTGTGTAAGATCCTAATCCTTGGTTATTGAGATAATTGTGTTTATGATGCCCAGGTAGAATTATGATCGTTTCTAAAAGTGTATGACACCCCTGACTACAAGAGAATTGATGAGACCAACACCGAATTGAGATAAAATTATCTCTAACTTTTGTGTATTAATTCAAAAACGAAAATTACCCTTCTATTAACCTACAAGCCAGGTCTTATTGCCTTCCATGCGTGTAGAGAATAGGAAGTTAACCGACAAGGTAACTCCCTTATTCAGCAAAGGAAATAATTGGCTACCTAATTATCTAGTCTAAGGAAATAAAATTCAGCAAACTAATAATAGCAAAAGAAATAATGTAGCTACCAAATTCTGGAAACCTTCCATAAACCTAATTGCAAACGACTTGAATCACATGTCCGGTTGGAGGGAAACGTACTTACTGACTTGTCTGGGAGGTTGGAGGGAACCTTCCTTGCTGACTTGGCTCCAATTTTTGGAAGGTGATGGAGAATGATCCTTTGCATGATACAACGACTCTATCATCAAAGATCCAATAGCTCCTGCATCAGTCGCCCCTGGTTGGAAAGAACTTGTCCTCAAGTTTGCCTCAGTTTCACCCTTGTTTCAGAAGTACGGGCTCAGATGCTTCACATTAAACACATCAGCGATCTTTAAATGCTTCGGCAGACACAACATGTAGGCGTTATCATTCATTTTCTAAAGTATCTCACAAGGCCCGACCTCCCGCGCTTTGAGCCTCTTGTATTCTCTTGTAAAGTACTTGGAAAACGATCCCACATTAGGACGCCGACACGAAATCACCTTCCTTCTAAAGTACTTCCCGGCGACGATTGTTCGCATGGCTCTTGTATTTGGTGTTGTTCTCATGAAGGGCTCGCTTCATTTGTTCATGAATGTCTTGAAGGTGCATAGTCATCTCATCGGCCTTGGGGTGGAAACAATCGACACACGGAATGGGCGACAAATCTAGCACACTGGAAGGATTAAACCTATAAACAATTGCAAATGCGCTCAGCCAGGTGGTCTTGTTTGTTGATCCGTTATAAGTGAACTCCGCTTGAGGCGAGGATAAGTCCCACTGCTTAGGTTTAGTGCCTGCCAAACAACGTAGGAGATTGCCCAAACTATGGTTGACTACTTCGGTTTGGCCGTTCGTCTGGGGATGGTATGAACTGCTGAAATTCAGACGAGTCCCCATTTTTTCCCATAAGTTCTTCCAGAAGTTGCGATGAACTTGGTGTCGCGATTGGAGGTAATGGAGTGACGAACTCCATGCAAACGTACAAATACTTTGAAGTACAAATGAGCAATTAGGGTGGCATCCATTGTTTTTACATGCTACGAAATGTGCCATCTTGGAGAACCGATCAACTATCACAAAAATGGAATATACTGCTCGTTGTGTACGAGGTAGTCCAAGCACAAAATCCATGCTAACATCGCACCACGGACCTTAAGGAATTGGCAAAGGTGTGTACAAACCGACATTGGTGAGGGCACCTTTGCATCGCTTACATATGTAGCACTGATTGGTAGCATATCATGCATCATACTCGTGCTATATCCTTTATTTTACTCCAATTTTGTGCTACTCGAGGTGTTTGTTATATTTTTGGTATTAGGTAATAAAGAAAAGAAGAGAAAAAACACTAGAATAAAGGAAAATGACTGATTGGATCCGTGCCTAAACTCCAAGTCTCCAATAACCAACTCGGCTGCACTAAACATCAACAAATCAATCCATCAAAGTTCCATATGAACAAGAGCCTGATCCAGCCAGTACAGACTGCCAATTGGCGGTTATAGACTGTTGATTGGCGGTTGGTTTGGATCCAAACCTGATTAGCTTCAGCCGAGTGATGTATTAGTATGTATTTAGTCCATCTATTGTATGGTTTTAGTCCCATACCGGAGGATTGTCCCTGGATAACTTTTTTCATGGCTATAAATAGAAGTCTTCCTCCTCCTTTGTAAGAACTCATTTCTTGGAGGCATTCTCTCTACTTGGAGTAAAGCCTTGGAGAAGAACTCTAGTGGAGAGATGCTACTTGTAATGTAAGTGAGCAAAAAAAGAATGTTTTGTTAGTTTTATATGGTCTCTTTTAATTCCTGCATGCTTAGTATAATTTTGTTTGTCTCTTTTCTTAGTGAGTAGTGAGCAGTTACATCCCCCTTTGCGGGTGAAGGTGATGTAGAATATGTGATAATGATGGGTTCTTTTATTTGTATCATTTTATATTTCAGCTTGCTTAAACTTGTATTTGATGGGATAACAAAATATTTTTTATTGCTCACTCGCATAACAAGTAGCATATTTCCACCAGAGTTTTGCTCCAAGGCTTTACTCCTAGTAGGGAGAATGATGACCAAGAGAGGAGATCAATTACAAAGGAGGAGGAAGAGTTTAATTTATAGTCATAGAAAAAGGTAACCCGAGACAATCCCCCGGTACGGGACTAAACACATACTATAAATGGACATAAAACAACATAATCTAACACCTACCTAAACCATGAATCATTTGGAGACAGTTGGACCGTAAATTTGAGGTTTGGGATAGCCAATTGGTTGTCTTTGATTGACTCTGGATTTCGGTGGCTCGTTTTCAACTTGATTTCTTGATGTTTCATGAACCCGATTTGGTTGTTGATGTTTGGGCACGGATCTAAAAATACTCCTCATGATGGTGTGGAGATTCTTGATTTACTCATTGATCCTTTTGGTTTACATCTGGGTCCTTCTCTCTTGCATCTCAGTCCATAAGTCCTGCAATTCAGCCATTTTCCTTGCTTTTAAGTCCCTTTTGAGTCTCTTCTTCTCAAAACTCTTTATTCCTGATACTTAAACATAAAACTCATTATGTAGCATTGCTTAGGATAAAAAATGGAAATAAGACACAAATATATGCATGATATGATGTTAATCAAATACCCCCACACCTAACTTTTGTTAGTCCCAAGCAAAACAAAGAAAGAGAAAAATAAAAGAAAGGAAAAATCATTCGTAAAACAGGGAAATCCTTACTCACTTTCCTTGGAATTATGGTTGCACTTAGCATGTGCAACAAGCTATTAAACCTCATTGTTGCTTAGGAGGAGTGTTCTCTCCTGAGGGTTTTCAGCGGATTTACCCACAAAATCTGAACATAGATGCGTTATTCAACTTAGCACACAACTTGATGGACTCATTTTTGTCAATCACTTGATACAGTAATACTACAGACCGACTCTCTATATGTATTCAGTCCACACACCTAGCCTAATGAATCATTCGTGTAACTTAGCTAAATACATAAGTGAAAGACATGTGCACCCTTAACATCCTCAAGTGATACAAAGTGTAAAGTCCATTAAGGTTCTTATTTGCATTGTGATTTCTTTTCTTTTCATTTTTTTCCTTTTTGTTCTTTTTTTCATTTTTAGCTTTTGCTAGTTGATGTGTAATTCTCCCAGGGTTAAGTTTTGTGCACCATCGCCTATGAGGACTTACACTATCACGTACACATTTCCTTACATCTCCACATAGGGTGGTCCCTACCACTCATCTAATGGGAGTTCGGTGGGTGCATCCCAAGTCAGATGACTCGAAAGCACCAGGCACTAAGTCCCCTCGGACCTACTTTCCCGAGTGGTAGGAGCCGTGCAAGAAGAGAGAATACCCTATTCACTTATTTATTATCTACACATGAACCAATACTCCTACACTTAAGATTTCACAACAAGAGTTTAAAGGTCCTCGACTACGACAAACTTCCTTATATTAACATACACAAATTATTTGACTCATTAGGTTCAGGGTGGACTTCTTTGTTTATTTGAGTACTGAAACCTTATGATTACTCTGACCCCGAGGGAAAATCAGTGTGCATTCTTACGAGTCGATAAGACCTAAAGTCGGTGTACTAAATATCCTAATGCATCTTGTTCGAGATAATTTTGGGAGCTTCCTTTTTTACTTTGCTTCTCAATGGTTTTGCACTTGCTAAACACACGCAAAACCCACAAAACATTTTCATTCACAAACACATGACGATTTTTGAAATAAATGACAATTTAAAGCACTAGGCAAGCAAAATAAGATAAGTCGCCCAATGATCATGGCAAGCAAATATATCGATACTAAATGCAGCACACTAATATGACCTTATCAATACAAACACAAGAAAACAAAACAATAGGAGAAAGAATCGACTATGTCCACACGTAAAACACCCCCACCCCCACTTACTTCATGCATTGTTCTCAAAAACTGTGAGCATGATATTGTTGGCTTATTGGTCTTAATCTATGAGCGGACCAAGGTAATCCATGTATGGAACCTGGTCTCCCCCGTCACCACGAAAAGACTCGGCCTCTCGCTCCAAAGGAGTACGAGGCGGAGATGGCCGATCACCAAGACCGTCCATCTCAGAAAAATGCACTCTATCAAGTCGAGCGCTCTCACCAGAACGAGCCCAACCTCGCATAAAGTGCTCGACTCGACTCTAAAATAACACACAACAGATGGTGTACTAAGAGGAGGAGACTACTCGTAGAATATAGATGAGGAGATGACTCAGATGAGGAGGGAAGCATCCCTAGAGCTAGCATGGGTAGTGGTGAAGGTAGAAGCCTAATCTAGCAAGCACGACTCAAACAACTTAAGGCTATAGGTGCTTAGGCTAGACGACGCCTAACTTCGAGGTCACTAGTCTCGACACGCCTCACCTCCCTACAACGAAGACCACAATGCCCAGCAAGTGATACCAGATCCGGAGATCCAGTACCTCCTACTATGGACAAGGTAGGCAACGTCGATCAGGCCATGACAGTCTCAACTAGATCACTCTCCTAGTGCGTCCAAATCCTTAGGGCCAATGTCTACTTGATTTTACAATTAAGGCTTTATTAAGAGTGATTTTTGGGGCCAAGGAAAGGGTGATGAAATCCCCTCCCTTATCTTTTATGGGACAACCCCTCCTTAGTAGCGTTTTGATCTTAAATCTAGCAATCAGCACTCCAATCAAACGCTCATCTAACTCTTGTCCCGATGCACCTTACTAACTAATGTATGATCGAAACATACATGAATGAGAGAATTGGGTGCACGTACCTTACGCCAGCAATCAACACCAAAAATGTAAAGCAAAGAAAAGACAAATGCGTACAAGGTATACAAATGATGCATGACCTAGATGGCAATCAATATATTCGTTTGCTTTGAGTTTTAAGGTCCAAGTTGATTAAAGGGACTTGATTGTTAATCTGGGAGCAAACTACAAGTCAAAACATGAAAAATTGAACTCCCAGACAACCTAGTGAAAGTAGAAAAGACCAGAAAAATGGGAGAGAAATTGGAGCTCACCAAGCCGCCAATTGGCGGTCCAGAGCCGCTAATTGGCGGTCTGTTTGCTTCTGATATTCTCCCGTCTTCTCCTGGAGACGTCCCTTCATCCTTGAAGCCTCCTGAAATAGACAAAACTAAAAACAAAAAATTAAAACCACTCAAATCGTCCAAACTAAAGTATGGACAGAACACCTCCCCGGCAACGGTGACAAAATTTTGATTGATACGTTTTAATTAACCGCAAATGCACGGTCGCGTTGAAGCGCTGGAAAATACGGGTCGATCCATTGGGAGGTGTGTCGACTTTAGTTTGTTCGAAGGCGAGTGGGAAAGAAAAGAGAGAAAGGAATTATTAAACTAAACTATACTGAACTAAACTAGTAAACTAGAAATGAGGAAATGAAAGCACGAAATGAACTAAACTAAGTAACTAATAACAGAAGATAGAATTCAGGAATGGAAAACCCCTAAGGGGTGGAGTGTGTGTGTGCACATGAAATAAGTGTGGTGAATGCATACAATAAGCTCATGTGTAGTTAGTGTTTGTTAATGCATAAGAAGTACCATATGGCAAGACCTATCATTTAAAGCACTAACCTAGGTGATTAATATGAGCATGCCAAGTTTGTTATTAAGAACATAAACAAGCATGGAATGTACCTAAACATTATGGCAGAAACCATCAATTAAAAGTTCTTATTAATTCAAACAAGCATACTAATATCTCTCACAAACAACAATGTCTAGTATTCATACCATCTACATAACATGTATACACATCTACTCCACCCCCAAAGGGAATGGAACTACTCACACATATTTAAACTAACGTTTATACTAAGGAAAGAAAACATGCTTAAACTAATTATAAGAAGGCTAAAACAACAAGTTTAACTAAAAGGACATAAAACTAAAGAAGCATGCAAGACATAAGAGATGAAATTAAACTAAGAAGGAAACAACATAACTAAAGGAAAACATCTATTATTACTCACTCAATTACAAGTAGCCTCTCTCCACCAGGGTTTTTTCTTCAAGGCTTTAACTCCTAGTAGAGAGGATGGCCACCAAGAGAGAGATGGGGTACAAGAGAGGAGGGAGAGTTCTATTTATAGCCATAGAAAAAGGTAATCCTGGACAATCCCCCGGTATGGGACTAAAAATATACCAGAAATAGACTAAACACACTCTAATGCACGACCCAAAGAAATATTACCGGATCCAGAGCAACCCGGACCTCCAATCAGCGGTCCCAGAGCGCCTTTTGGTGGTCTACACGGTTTAGATCCGTCTGGGTTTTCTTCTGGGATTATCTGGATGGATTTGTTGGTCTTTGATTCATTTACTTCGCTTGCTGGAGCTCCGACCCGAATAGAATTACCAAAATACTCCCCATGATGGTTGGCGTATTCTTGTTTGCTCATTGATCCTTCGATCTTACATTCAGGTCCTTTGATCTTGCATCTTAGTCCTCGAGTCTCTTAACTCAGTCTTTTTCCCTGCTATTAGGTCCATTTATAGTCTCTCCTTGTCAAACCTACTTATTCCTGAAAACTAAACATTAAACTCGTTACATAGCATTGTTTGGGTGAAAGATAATGGATATAAGACACAAAGATATGCATGAAATGATATCAATCAACCGCGATGAAGCAGTGACAAGTACGGGTCGATCCGCAGGGAGGTGAGTAGCCTCTGGTTTGTCAAAAATCAAGTGGAAAATAAAGGGAGAAAAGATGTGATTATGCTAAAGCTAACTACACTAAACTAGTAAGTAAGAAATACGAAAGAAAGCAACGAAAGATTGATAATCAAGAAGAGAAACCCCTAAGGGGTGGAGTGTATGCACATATGAAGTGAAATAAGTGATGAATGATGCATGTAAGCATGTATGTATGTGTGTGTGTGTCGTGTGTGTGTCTTCATGCATAGGAAGTGTCTAAAGATATGTGGTTGATCGTTTTATATTTAACCGCAAGTGCACGGCCGCGTTGAAGCGGTGGCAAATACGGGTCGTCCACTGGGAGGTGTGTCGACACTTGGTTTGTTCGAAGGCGAGAGGTAAAGAAAGGGAAGAAGGATGTATTACACTAAACTACACTACAATGCTAAACTAGAATGCAAAAGGAAAATGAGGATAAGCAATAAAACTAAACCCCAAAGGGGGTAGAGAAATGATGTGAACATAAAGATGTGTGTGTGTGTTCAATTAAGCTCCTCACAACATGTAGTGCATGAAATCATAAAACTACATCCAACTTTGCCTCTACATGAATTAAGATAAGACTACATCATTAAAACATACAAGACAATAATTGGAATGAAGCTACATGAACTCAAGTATAAAGACTATACCCTACTATGCCTCTACATGAATTAAGATTTCACTACATCATTAAAACATACAAGACATTAGCTAAGGTAAAGGCAACAAGAGTACATACACTACAAATTGTGTTTCCAATATTAACTTCATCCATATCCTAACCTTATCATTCCCCATAAAATAGGTCCACTAATCAAAGCATAAGCTAAGCTTCATTCAAGAGCATTAGCATATCAAAGATAAGAGTGGAGACCCATTAGATGGTTATGGAAATCATATAAAGCTCAAGGGATAAAAATAACACACACTTAATACACTACATGATTATATCACATGTTTCTCCACCCCCCAAATGGGGATGGAACTACTCACTACTCATTATACTAACTATATTAACAGAAGCAAGCATAATATTGAAATGAAACTATACTAATCAAGCAAGAAACATTAAAGAAGCATAAAACAAAACAAGCATCAAAGCAAAAACATTAAAGGAATTTAACTAAGCAAGAATTAACAAACTAATGAAAACTTTTATTATGAACTCACTGAGATTACAAGCAGCCCTTCCTCCACTAAAGTTTTGCTTCAAGGCTTCACTCTTAGTAAGGAAGGAGGCCACCAAGAGAGAGATGGATACAATGGGAGGTGAAGAGTTCTATTTATAAGCATGGAAAAAGCTAATCCGGGACAATCCCCCGATGTGGGACTAAACCAATACCAAAATTAGCCTAAACGAATATTAATACAAGTCCAGGAGAAGTTGGGGCGGATCTGGCATGATCCAGACTGCCAATTGGCAGTTCCAGACCGCCAATTGGCGGCCTATAAAGCCCGGATCCATCTGGGTTTTCTGGTAGGCTTTCCTTGGTGTCTTTCTTGGTCTTGGATGCATCTAACTTGTTTAGTGGAGCTCCGACCCGAATCGAATTGACAAAATACTCCCCATGATGGTGTGGAGTTTCCTGTTTTGCTCTTAGGTCCTTTTGTCTTACGATCAGGTCCTTCTATCTTGCATCTTGGTCCCCAGGTCTCACAATTAAGTCCTTTTTTCCTGCTTTTGGGTCCTTTCATGGCTCTTCTCTTCAAACCTCTTTATTTCTGAAAACTAAACATAAAACTCGTCACGTAGCATTGCTTAGGTGTAAGATAATGGATATAAGATACAAATATAAGCATGGAATGATGTCAATCAAATACCCCCACACCTAAGTTTTTGCTAGTCCCGAGCAAAACAAAGAAAGAGAAAAACAACGAGAAACAATAAATCCTAACTCACTTTCGTAGGAATCACGGTTGCACTTAGCACGTGCAACAAGCCGTTAAACCTCCTTGTTGCCAAGGAGGAGGAGTGTTGTCTCCTGAGGGTTTTCAGCGGATATACCCACAAAATCCGAACAAGATGCATTATTCAATCTAGACTCGACTCGTTGGACAAATTTTGTCGATCAATGGATGCGGTAATGCTACGGGCCGACTCTATATAGATAATCAGTCCACACCTAGCCTAATAAACCATTCGTGCAAGTTAAGTAAGGAATTAAGTAAAAGACATTGACGACCTCAAGATGCTCAAGTGATACAAAGTGTAAGGTCCATTAAAGTTCTTATTTGCATTACCATTTTTTTTCTTTTTGTTTCTTTTCACACAATTTTTTTTATTAGTTGGAGCTTCATTCTCCCAGGGTCAGGTTTCGTGCATCATTGCCCATGAGGACTTACACTATCACGTACACCTTTCCCCAAATCTCCACATAGGGCAATCCCTACCACCCGTGTAACGGGAGTTCGGTCGGCGCATCCCAAGTCAGATGACTCGAAAACACCAGGCACAAAGTCCCCTCAGATCTACTTTCCCGAGTGATAGGAGTCGTGCGAGAAGAGAGAACATCTACTCACTTATTTCTTATCTACACATGAACCAAAACCCCTACACTAATGTCTCACAACAAGATTAAGAGGGTCCTTGACTACAACAAACTTCCTAAATTAACAAACACGAATTATTGACTCACTAGGTTCAGGGTGGACTTCTTTGAATGTTTGAGCACTGAAACCCTATGATTACTCACCCCCAAAGGAAAACTGGGGTGCATCCTAACGACTCGATAAATCCTAAAGCCACGTACTAGATATCCTAATGCATCAAGTTCAAGACAATTTTGGGAGCTTTCTTTTTACTTTGCCTCTCAACGGTTTTGCACATGCTAAACACACGCAAAACCCACAAAACATTTTCTTTCGCAAACACATGAAGATTTTGAAAGAAATGTGAAAATTTTGAAGCACTAGGCAAGCAAAAGAAGACAAGTCACCCAAGGATCATGGCAAGCAGATATATCGATATTAAATGCAGCACACTAGCATGACCCTAACAATGCAAACAAAAGAAAACAAAATCGAAAGAAAAAACTCGACTATGTACACACGTAAAACACCCCCCACACCTAGTTCATGCATTGTCCTCAATGAATGTGAGCAAAAGACTACATGGATTTATGCAGGAAAAAGGAGAGATCTCACCAACATGAAGTACAAACGGAAGTTCAAGGCTATGTTGATGGAGACAACCAAAATTCCATCAAAACCTGTGAGATGCTAAAGAAGGGCTAAAAATACGTGAAAGAAATGGGGCCCAAATACTCAAGGGTTGGGGCCCACAACAATCGATGCTCACTGAAAGTTTTTTTTTTAGGATATATACACATGAAAGCTCAACCACTCATGTAGGAGCATGAATGGTTGAGTGCGAGGGAGGTTCATGAAGGAACATGACCTCCTCGACTTCGGCTGGTGCCCCCTCCAAGTAGGGTTTGAGGCGTTGTCCATTAACTTTGAACACGTCCCCATTCCCTGGGTTCAAGATCTCAACCGCTCCATGAGGATAAACGGTTTGGACAATAAACGGGCCAGACCAGCGACTGCGGAGCTTACCCGCAAACAGATGAAGCCGGGAATCGTAGAGCAACACCTTTTGCCCGGCCGTAAACACCTTTCGCATAATCATGCGATCGTGAAACATCTTGGCTCGGGACTTATGAATTTTGGCATTCTCGTACGCATCATTGCGTAGCTCTTCTAATTCCACAATGTCGAGCTTACGTTGTACTCCTGCTTGATGAAGATCCATATTCAGGTTCTTGATCGCCCAGAAAGCACGATGCTCAAGCTCGACGGGTAGGTGGCAAGCCTTGCCGTACACTACCCGATATGGGGACATACCCAAATTGGTCTTGTACGCGGTGCGGAAAGCCCACAACGCGTCATTCAACTTGGTAGACCAATCCTTCCTCGAGGAACTAACTGTCTTCTCAAGAATTTGCTTTAATTGACGGTTAGAGATTTCGACCTGCCCACTAGTTTGCGGATGGTATGGGGTCGCAAGCTTGTGGGTGATCGAATATTTCCTCATAAGCGCTTCAAAGGAGCGATTACAGAAGTGGGTACCCCTATCGCTGATTATGGTACGAGGAGTACCAAATCGCGCAAAAATGTCCCTCAAGAAGTTGGTTACCACCTTGTTGTCATTGGTCTTTGTGGGTATAGCCTCAACCCACTTAGACACATAGTCAACGGCCACCAGAATGTAAACATTCCCGAACGAGTTCGGGAAGGGACCCATGAAATCGATGCCCCACACATCGAAGATGTCGACAACAAGGACATTTTGCAAAGGCATCATGTCACGTCGACCAATCCTGCCAAGGCGCTGGCACCTATCACATTGCTTACAAAAGTCGTAAGCATCCTTGAAAAGAGAGGGCCAGTAGAATCCAGATTGGAGCACCTTGGCAGCCATTTTCTTTGCTCCAAAGTGTCCTCCACATGCCTTGGAATGGCAGAAATGGAGCACACTTTGGAACTCGGAATCTGGGACGCACCGCCTGAAAATTTGGTCAGAGCAGTATTTGAATAGGTAGGGGTCGTCCCAGTGAAAGAATCTGACATACGATCTAAATTTGGATTGGTCAGATTTTGACCAACCCACAGTAAGTTGCTCGGTCACGAGGTAGTTCACGATGTCGGCAAACCAAGGGTTATCTTCGATCGTGAACAACTGCTCGTCAGGAAATTTGTCGTCAATGATTTGGTCCTATGGGTTGGTCGTCTCAAGACGAGACAAGTGGTCAGCTACAACATTTTCACACCCTTTTTTGTCCCGAATCTCGAGATCGAATTCTTGTAACAACAAGATCCATCTCAAGAGTCGGGATTTTGCATCTTTCTTCGCCATGAGGTGCTTGATGGCTGTGTGATCAGAATAGATAATCACATGGGAGCCAATCAAGTACGACCGGAATTTCTCCAAAGCAAATATGATCGCTAAGAATTCCTTCTTGGTCACATTGTAGTACAATTGGGCATCATTGAGTGTTCTACTGGCATAGTAGATCACATGAGACAATTTGTCCAATCGTTGCCCAAGCACTGCTCCCACAGCGAAGTCAGATGCATCACACATTAACTCAAAGGGTTCAGTCCACACCGGTGCCTTAATAATGGGAGCTGAAGTCAACTCTTTCTTCAAGGTCAAAAAGGCATGGTGGCAATCCGGTGTGAACTCAAAAATGGCATCCTTAGCCAACAACGCGGTGAGAGGTCGAGCGATTTTGCTAAAATCCCGAATGAACCGCCGATAGAATCCAGCATGCCCCAAAAAGGCGCGGATATCCTTCACATTACGTGGCGGTGGGAGATTAGCAATGATACCCACTTTGGCGGGATCGACCTCAATTCCCCTACTTGAGACCACATGTCCAAGTACAATCCCTCGCTTCACCATGAAGTGACATTTCTCCCAATTGAGAGCGAGGTTCTTCTCACGGCATCGCTTGAGGACAAGGCTCAAGTGATGAAGGCACTCATCAAAGGAAGCGCCAAATATGGAAAAGTCGCCCATGAAGATCTCAAGGAAACGCTCAACCATATCGGAGAAGATGCTGATCATACACCTCTGAAACGTTGCCGGCGCATTGCATAACCCAAAGTGCATGCGACGGTAGGCAAACGTGCCAAAGGGACAAGTGAATGTGGTTTTCTCTTGATCCTCGGGGGCGATGGGAATTTGGTTGTAACCGGAGTATCCATCAAGAAAACAATAGTACTCATGTCCGGCCAACCTTTCCAACATCTGATCAATGAATGGCAACGGGAAATGATCTTTCCGCGTTGCCGCATTGAGCTTGCGATAATCAACGCAAACTCGCCAGCCAGTTTGCAGGCGTGTCGGGATAAGCTCATTATGCTCATTCTCCACAACCTGCACGCCTGACTTCTTGGGAACTGATGCATTGCATACATTGCATCATATGTCTTTCATTTAGATTACTTTTATATCAATAAATGCTACTAAGGTATGTGTTTAGTCTTATTTACAGAATACAGGGACCTGAATGCAAATTACCCACATCCCGAGCATAAACGCGTACAAAAGACTCGTTTCTATCATAAAGACCAAGTTCAAGTTTATCGGGTTTCAAATGGAAATCCAAGCATAAAAGCATTCAAGACCTAATTACGAAAAGAACAAGGACTTAAGCACAAAAGTAGCCGGGGACTTAATTGCAAAAAGTCAAGGACCTAATTGCAAATCACGAGTAGCTTTTATTATTATGGAGAAAATATAAAGAAAAATCAATGTGGATCTCCAAATATATGAAGAAATTAATTCGGATCTCCAAAGATATGCAAGAATCAATCCAGACGCGCAAATGACATTGAAATCATACCATAAACACACAGGAAAAATCCGGGTCGATTCGGAGCCAAAAAGGTGGCGATTCCGCCGCACCTCAAGAGCAAATTCGCCGCACCAAATTAGATTAATGCTCTAAAAATTTTACCGGTTGCGTGTTGACGCGTGTACTTTCTTATTTCATGCTTAGGTCCCTTGTATCGGCTATAAATAGCCCCGAGAACGATGTTGTGAGGAGTTCTTCCTTTTGTTCCATAATTTAGCAATAAAATTCTGTTTCTTTTATTTTATGTTTTTAATTTTCTTTTCTTAGTTTCTCTAGGACCCCTTCTCCCTCCCTCCATCTATGAGTTTCTAACTCTTTCCAAAGGGTGGGGGTGACGGATTTAGGGTGATGAGAAGAGAAGATGTTATTATTTTAATTTTGTATTAGTATGTTTTGATTACTTGAGTTTATGTTAAACCATTTATCATGTAATGCTTTATAACTAATATGATTTATTATAAGTTTCAGAATTCTCTAATCTAAACCCGATATCTAAACCTCCACCCAACGGAATTCACCATCTTTGTTCTTGTTTTAGTTTTATTTGTTCATGTTTCTTGCTTTAGATAATTAAAACCCAAAAATCTCAAAACCAACCAATTTAATTGTTCTCTCTCTCTCTAATCAAAAATCAAAAAAATAACAATATCTCTCCCTCCTTGTGTTCGACCCGTATTTGCCACGTCTTCATTGACACCGTGCACTTGCGGTATAAATAAAATTCTCATCAAGTTTTTGGCGCCGTTGCCGGGGAGGCGACGCAGATTTTGTTGTTTTTGTATTTCGATTTTATCCTGTTTATCTTGTCTAAGTATTTGGATTTGTGTTTCAGGAGACAACAGAGTGCACGGCGAAATCCGAGCACCATTTGAGCTAAACGAGCGGCGAAATCCCCGCACCTGAAGAACAACTTGCGGCGAATCCGCCGCACACTTGGAGCTTCTGGGCTTCAACTTTTTCGGGGACGCGACTCATCTCTGGGTGGACGCGTAAAGCTACTGAAATTTCGAGAGCGGGCGGCGAACCCGACTGAGCATTCCGTAGGTAACCTTCGTTGCCTTTTTCCTCGTAATTTCTAGTTTCAGAAAATTTCCTTTTATTAGAATTGCACGTGTTAAGCTTAAATTCCATAATTGGCAATATTTCAACTCTGACCTAAAATTCGCAAAATTAGAAAGACCTTAGTGCATGCATCATATAATGTTTTGTTTGCATTATTCTTGCTAAATTCTTGCAAATCAATTTCTGTTGAAGAGTGCTGGAGGCAAGGTACGTATCGCGGTTTTTAACGATTGCATTTAAGCATATAATTTAATTTGCATACAACCTTGCAATTGCCCCCATTAAAAAGACCATTGTTTGACTATCTTTGTTAGATCTAAGTTAAACTATCTTAAGGGCAACTCCGTAGGAAAAGATACGGTGGGGATTTCATCACCCTTCCGTGGCCCACAAATCACAATCCTAAAGTGTCACCCAAGCCTTAAAATTTAAAATCAATTAGACATTGGCCCCTAAGGACTCAGACTCAATTAAGGAGAAGAATTGGTTTGACTTGCTATGACCTGAAGCCGATCGAATTCAATTTGGTGTCTAGGAAGTGTTTTTGTGTTGACGAAAGTCTTCCAAGCGAAGTGGTTGTCTAATTGGCACCGACTCTGTCGGAAGCGCCCCCACTAGCTATACACTAACTGGCCAACTTGGTTTGATTGGTGAGGGAGGTGAATCAAGCAAATCAATTCGACTCAACCAGTTAGGAGTCGTCTAGATCTAAGTGACACTAGGTCTAGGATTGTTTTGACCGTGCTTGTTCAGGAAATTTCTGACCAACCCTAATTTTTATCCTTTAGAGTTAAGTTTCCCTTCTCGTCTGAGTCTTCTTTTCCTTCTCATCCTTACCTTTCTATTGTTTGTTTCCTTTAAAAAAAAAAAAATTCAAAAAAAAAAAAAAATTTAAAATTCACAAATTCAAAAAAAAAGAGTAATTGATTCTTGGAATTGAATTTGAAATTTAAATTTCGAATTCAAATTCAAAAATTAATTCAAACCGGTGCACTCAGATTTGGGTGCGGGATTTAAGCAATCGACTCTCACGAGTTCATCTGGATTCCAGTCTAGAGCTTAACCCCAACCCATCTGTTGCACCACCTCACCCGGATCTAATGGGTGAGAACGTAGTGGACCCGCCTGTTGCGCAACCTATAACTTTGAGGGATCAGTGCTACCCAACGATGGCTGCTCAGCCATCGTGCATCGTCATGCCCACCATACCGGGTCGCGACTTCGAACTTAAGGCACAATACATGAGTATGCTGCCTAAGTTCACCTCTAGGGAAGACCCATATCTCTTCCTTAGAGAATTTGAAGAAATCTGCTCTCTTATGCAATACCAGCATATCCCTGAAGAGGCAGTGCGTCTGAAATTCGTGCCTCTAGCACTGAAGGACGACGCTAAGAAATGGCTATATAGTCTAGCCGAAAGATCTATTAGAAGTTGGGCCGAATTTGTTCAAGTTTTCCTAAAAAAATATTTCCCCAACCATAAGACTATGAAGATTAGGAATGAAATTGTTGCATTCGTTCAGTCTGAGAGCGAGCCGTTCTATTCCTATCTTGAGAGATTTAAGAGTGTCTTGACCCAATGCCCTCATCACGGAATTCCGAAGTGGCAATTATGCCAAATTATTTATGAGGGATTGACACCCACATCTAGGGTTATGCTAGAATCTGTGAGCCAAGGGAACTTTATGTCCAAAAATGAAAATGATGCCTGGACTTTTCTTGAGGATTTAGCTGAAAATAGTATGCAATGGGACAATGCTAGAACACCCATCAACCCGAGTATTGGATCTAGAATAGCGAGTCAACCCCGACCAGGTGTCTTAGCTATAGACTCCAACATAGCGGCTGAGGCAAAACTAGCTACCCTAATGCGTAGAATGGAAAGTCTAGAGCTACAAAATCAACCCCGAATGAATCAACCCTTGTCTATCCCCTGCTCTAGATGTGGTCAGACTGGTCATTTAATGGAGGACTGTGTGAACCTGGAACATGTTAATGCCACATTTAACAATTCTAGAAATGATCCTTACGCATCAACCTATAACCCAGGTTGGCGTAATCATCCCAATTTTTCGTGGTCCCAACAAGGACAACCTCCTAGACAACAACCAACCCCATATAACCAAAATAATACATCATCTGGGGGTAATAATGGAAATCATGAGGTTAGGTTGACAAAATTAGAAAATTTAATGACAACTTTTATACAAACAACCAACCAATCATTCCAAAGGCTAGAGACACAGGTCAGCCAATTAGCACAGATAATAGGTGAAAGAGAAAAGGGCCAATTTCCAAGTCAACCTGAGGTGAACCCCAGAACTAATAATCAATATCAATCTTATCAACCACCTTCAGGAAATAACAACCCTAGACCGGTTCAAATGGTTAATGAGGAAGGACCGTTCCAACAAATCAATGTTGTAGTATCATTACGGTCCGGAAGACAAATTGACAATAATGTGGTAAACCCTAGAATGACTAATCAATCTAGCCATCAAGCACCCACATATGACTTGACCATTGAACCCGACGTCCAAATTGAAAAGCCCAACCCACCTACACAACCTGAACCCATAGCTCAACCTGAACCTGAGCGAGTCTATGTTCCTAAAGCCCCATTTCCCAATAGACTCAAGAAGAGCTCAAGTGCACAAATGGAGAAAATCTTAGAAGTATTTAAGCAAGTTAAGGTGAATATTCCACTCTTAGATATGATTCAACAAATACCTGCTTATGCTAAATTCTTGAAAGATTTGTGCACTAAAAAGAGAAAAACGAATGTACCAAAGAAGGCATTCTTAACTGCAAACATATGCTCTATTCTTTCCAACACATCTCCTATAAAATATAAGGACCCTGGGTGTCCCACAATTTCATGTTCAATAGGAGATACTTTTATCAATAAAGCCCTTCTAGACCTAGGTGCAAGCGTTAACTTACTCCCATTTTCTGTCTACGAACAACTCAACCTTGGTCCATTAAAACCCTCTAGGACAACCCTTCAATTTGCTGATTGCTCTATTAAGAAACCAAGAGGTGTAGTAGAGGATGTTTTGATCAAGGTTGGTGACTTCATTTACCCAGTGGATTTTGTCGTACTAGATACCACACCTGTTGTAAATCCTAATTGACAAATCCCTGTAATTCCAGGCAGACCCTTTTTGGCCACTTCCGAAGCATTGATAAACTGTCGAAATGGGCTCATGCAATTATCTTTTGGGAACTTAAAAGCTGAATTTAATATCTTTCATATTGATAGTGAGCCAGAAATAACATGCAATCAAAGTGATGTTGTGATGAAATCGCGTATCTATAATATTTCTGAATCGTCACAAAATCAAAAAGGAAGTAAGAAAAAGGGGAGGAATTCATCTACACACCCACCGTCACTCGAGCAAATAAGAGAACCAATTTATGTGAGGGGTGTGGAACCTGTAACTCAGGACGCTCATTGCAACATGGGGAACAATTCAACTGGATACATGCACCAATATGGTGTCATTCAATCCAGTTCTGACTATGGTTGACTTTGAGCAAATTCCATCCTTCCACCGCAATTCACCAAGGTAACAAGTGCATTTGCTTTATATTTGCATACATTGAGGACAATGCATGATTTAGGTGTGGGGGGGGGGGGTGTTTATGTATATATTTATCTATATATTCTGTCTTTTATTTAAAAAAAAAATTAATGTTTCATGACATAGCTTAAGATTGAACTGCTAAAACCCGTGTACAAATTGCATTGAGTTTTTGTTCCTTATTATATAGTTCTGCTTGTAGAAATTGTGACATAAATCTAAGTTCCAAAGAAATAACTCATTGCCCTTTAAGACATGTATGCACTTAAATTGAATGAATCAAATCTTTGAAGTGGTTGATAAAAAGCAGAGGTTGAGGAAAATATACCGGGAAGTGTGGACTTCTAATAGCAATTAAGCCTTGAGGAAAATAAAAATAAAAATAAAGGAATAAAGTGAAGAAAACACATTTTGCAGAATGATTACAAAAGCCCAAGCCTTTGAGTCACTGGTCCGTAGGGGTATCTTGAAACCCGGTAACTTGAGTCTACCAGCTTGGGATTATCGACCAAACTCGCTACACGAATGCAAAAGGGTAAAAGTGTCAAAAAGCAAATGTGTTGAATCACGGAAGAAAAGAAAAGAAAAAAAAATACTGAAGGCCCAAAGCTAAAAGAATGATCCATGCCATGGTTGATCTGAATGATACTTCACCACCAAAGGAGGCGTGCAAAATAATTCAAGTGATAAACATGTGTAGAAGGGTTAGTGGTGTGAATGTTGGAGGAACAAAGACCAAGTCATATTTTTAATGAGTTAGATTTATATAATGAGCATGCAAGAATTCTCAGTGAGATGTATAAGGTTGAGGTAGGGATATTGAGAACTATTAATGAAATGTTGATTCAGGATTTTGTGGGTATATCCGCTGAAAACCCTCAGGAGACAACACTCCTCCCCCTTGGCAACAAGGAGGTTTAACGGCTTGTTGCACATGCTAAGTGCAACCGTGATTCCTACGAAAGTGAGTTAGGATTTCCCTGTTTTTTTTTTCTTATATTCTGTTTTGCTAGGGACTAGCAAAATCTAGGTGTGGGGGTATTTGATACATTGCATACATTGCATCATATGTCTTTCATTTAGATTACTTTTATATCAATAAATGCTACTAAGGTATGTGTTTAGTCTTATTTACAGAATACAGGGACCTGAATGCAAATTACCCACATCCCGAGCATAAACGCGTACAAAAGACTCGTTTCTATCATAAAGACCAAGTTCAAGTTTATCGGGTTTCAAATGGAAATCCAAGCATAAAAGCATTCAAGACCTAATTACGAAAAGAACAAGGACTTAAGCACAAAAGTAGCCGGGACTTAATTGCAAAAAGTCAAGGACCTAATTGCAAATCACGAGTAGCTTTTATTATTATGGAGAAAATATAAAGAAAAATCAATGTGGATCTCCAAATATATGAAGAAATTAATTCGGATCTCCAAAGATATGCAAGAATCAATCCAGACGCGCAAATGACATTGAAATCATACCATAAACACACAGGAAAAATCCGGGTCGATTCGGAGCCAAAAAGGTGGCGATTCCGCCGCACCTCAAGAGCAAATTGCGGCGAATCCGCCACACCAAATTAGATCAATGCTCTAAAAATTTTACCGGTTGCGTGTTGACGCGTGTACTTTCTTATTTCATGCTTAGGTCCCTTGTATCGGCTATAAATAGCCCCGAGAACGATGTTGTGAGGAGTTCTTCCTTTTGTTCCATAATTTAGCAATAAAATTCTGTTTCTTTTATTTTATGTTTTTAATTTTCTTTTCTTAGTTTCTCTAGGACCCCTTCTCCCTCCCTCCATCTATGAGTTTCTAACTCTTTCCAAAGGGTGGGGGTGACGGATTTAGGGTGATGAGAAGAGAAGATGTTATTATTTTAATTTTGTATTAGTATGTTTTGATTACTTGAGTTTATGTTAAATCATTTATCATGTAATGCTTTATAACTAATATGATTTATTATAAGTTTCAGAATTCTCTAATCTAAACCCGATATCTAAACCTCCACCCAACGGAATTCACCATCTTTGTTCTTGTTTTAGTTTTATTTGTTCATGTTTCTTGCTTTAGATAATTAAAACCCAAAAATCTCAAAACCAACCAATTTAATTGTTCTCTCTCTCTCTAATCGAAAATCAAAAAAATAACAATATCTCTCCCTCCTTGTGTTCGACCCGTATTTGCCACGTCTTCATTGACACCGTGCACTTGCGGTATAAATAAAATTCTCATCAGGAACCACATGGACAGGACTCACCCACGAACTATCAGAGATAGGATAGATTATGCCATGATCCAAGCACTTAAGAACCTCCTTTCGGACGGCTTCTTTCAGTACAGGATTCAATCTCCGTTGTGGGTCCCTGCGGGGCCTAGAATCCTCTTCCATGTGGATCCGATGCTGAACAATACCAGGGCTAATTCCCTTGATATCCTTCAAGGACCACCCGATCGCCTCTTTGTTTTCAAAGAGTACTCTTTTGAGGGCAACCTCTTGATCTCTTTCAAGATCAGAAGCAATAATGAGTGGCAAGGTCTCATTATCCCCTAAAAAGATGTACTTTAGGTTATCGGGGAGCGGTTTAAGCTCGACCAGAGGTGGGTCCTTGTCGGATTCAGAGTTAATTTCAAGTGGCTCAAGGGCCACAGGGTAAGAGGAGCAAGCACCCAGATGTGCCTCCTCATCCAGAGATATGCTGGCGGGTTCCTCAAGATCCTCTTCACTCGCAACCTGATCATTAGGCACCTCAATAATATGTCGATGTGAGTCGAACATGCCTAATGAGTCAGGCTCATCCGTGTCCTGGATGAAATTGGCTCCGACAGTGTCGTCGAAGAGCCCAGGTTGCTTACCAAGAGTGAAGATGTTGAAATCCGCCGTGAGGTTTCCAAAAGACAACCTCATCAAGCCATTGCGACAATTGATCAAAGCATTAGATGTCGCAAGAAATGGCCTCCCAAGGATCACAGGAATTTGTCCTTGTGGGTTGGACACGGGTTCGGTATCCAAGATGATGAAATCAACTGGAAATACGAACTCACCCACTTTGATAAGGACATCCTCCACACTCCCTCGTGGGATTTTGACGGATCTATCAGCCAACTGGAGGGTTGTCCTCGTTGGTTTAAGATCGCCTATCCCAAGGTTGACATAGACTGAGTAAGGCAGGAGATTCACAGATGCCCCCAAATCCAATAGAGCTTGAGAGATGGTCACATTCCCAATCATGCAAGAGACAGTTGGACAACCAGGGTCCTTGTACTTGACATTCATGGGTTGTGTCAATATGGAGCTCACATTGGCGGCCAAGAAGGCCTTCTTGGGCACATTTGTTTTTCTCTTGGTGGTGCAAAGGTCTTTGAGGAACTTGGCATACGGTGGCATTTGTTGAACAACGTCCAATACCGGATGTTCACCTTTACTTGCCTAAGTACCTCAACGATCTTATCCCAATGCTCATCACGTTTTTTAGTCAACCGATGAGGGAATGGTGCCTTGGGGATATAGGAATCACGAGGAGGAGTCTCAGAATTAGGTTCCTTGACAGGCTCAAGACTCTCCTCGGAAGACTTGTCAACAGGGTTGGCTTCCGGCATGTTCACATTGTTGTCAACGACCCTTCCCGATCTCAAGGTATGAATAACATTAGCATGTTGGGAAGGGTCACTTTCAACATTGTGTACATTCTGCCTGGTATTAGCAGGCTGACCCCTGGGATTAACCACAGGTTGACTCGGGAACTGACCCTTCTCGCGTTCATGGAGCTGATGAGCCAACTGGCTTACTTGCATTTCCAATGCTTTGACCATATTATTGTTGGCCGCAAGCATGGATTGAGTGCTCTGCATGAATGCTTGAAGGGTTTGTTCAATGGTAGAGTCCTTAGGGTCAACCCGCTGGGGTGGTGGAGTCTGGTTAGAATAACCCGACGAAGAGGCCTGACCAGGTTGGTAATTTTGGTGCTGAGACCTTTGATGTGGGGGTTGGTAGGTCGCCGATGGGCGTGGAGGTTGATAAGGTGGAGGTTGAGGTTGAGCGTGCGAGCTCTGACCGTGTCCTCCACTAGACCCCCAAGAGAAGTTAGGATGGTTACGCCATCTCGGGTTGTAGGAATGACTGTACGGGTCGTTTCGGGGCCTTTGTTGATACATCGCATTTGCATGCTCAGTATCCCTTGGAGCGTAAGCGCACTCCAAGTCATCGTGTCCCGACAGTCCACACCTAGTACACCCGGGAGTAGCGACCTGAGCTACAGGAGCCCGGTCCATCTCCAAACTCTCTATCCTACGCATGAGAGCAGCCATTTTCGCCTCAGACGCGATAGTCGACTCAACATGATATGATCCAGCTCGACCAGAAGACCTGGCGGCTGGTGGCTCTCTCATGGTGTCCCACTCGAAGGTGCGCTCAGCCATGGACTCAAAAGTGTCACATGCCTCCTCGATGGGTTTCATTTGGAAGTCACCCTGACACATCGACTCCAACAATGTGCGGGTGTTGTAGTTGATGCCCTCATAAACAATCTGGCACAGCTGCCATAGCTTAAGTCCATGATGAGGGCATTGCTGGAGAAGGTCCTTGAACCTCTCAAAGAAACCATGAAAAGATTCGGTCTCGGTCTGATACATTTGATGTATCTGGTGCCGTATCTGTTGAGTTTTCCTTTGAGGGAAAAATCTCTTCAGAAAGACGGTCACAAAGTCATCCCAAGACCGAATCGAGCTCGCCGGGAGGCTATACATCCATTTCTTCGCATTATCCTTCAATGCAAACGAAATCATCCTCAACCGGACATAATCCTCGTCAAGCTGTTGAAGCTTGAACATGGAGCATACTTAAGCTAGCGTGGGTACTAGAACGAGCCCAACCTCGCATAAAATGCTCGACTCGACTCTAAATGACACACAACAGAAGGTGTACTAGAGGAGGAGACTAAACGTAGAGAATAGATGAGGAGAGGACTCAGATGAGGAGGGAAGAATCCCTAGAGCTAGCGTGGGTAGTGGGATCAGGAAGAAGCCTAACTAGCAAGTACGGCTCAAACAATGTAAGGCAATGGGTCCTTAAGCTAGACGACGCCTAACTTCGAGGTCACTAGCCTCGACACGCCTCACCTCCCTACAACGAGGACCACAATGCCCAGCAAGTGATACCAGATCCGGAGATCCAGTACCTCCTACTATCGACAAGGTAGGCAACGCCGATCAGGTCATGACGGTCTCGACTAGATTACTCTCCTAGTGCGTCCGAATTCCTTAGGGCCAATGTCTACTTGCTTTTAGTTAAGGCTTTATTAAGAGTGGTTTTTGGGGCCAAGGAAAGGGTGATGAAATCCCCCACCTTATCTTTATGGGACAGCCCCTCCTTAGTAGCGATTTGATCCTAGATCTAGCAATCAATCGCTCCAATCAAAACGCTCTCTCACTCTTGTCCCGATGCACCTTACTAACTAATGCATGAACGAAACATGCATGAATGAGGGATGTGGGTGCACGTACCTCACACCAGCAATCAACGACAAAATGTAAAGCAAAGAAAAGACAAATGCATGCAAGGTCTACCAATGGTGCATGACCTAGATGGCAAGAAGTCTAATCTTTTGCTTTGAGTTTTATGGTCCAAGTTGATTAATGGGGATTGAAATTAAATCTGGGAGCAAACTAAAGATCACAGCATGCACAATTGGGCTCCCAGATAACTAAAGTAAAGCAATAAATCACCAGAAGAAATTTGAGAGCAGGCAGACCTCACCAGGCCGCCAATTGGCGGTTTCCAACCGCTGATTGGCGGTCCCTTTGTGGATTCTTTTGCTCAAACTTTCCCAGTAGCTTCCCCTTGATCCAATGCTTCCCTGAAACTAAGAACAACTGAAAACAAAAAATCAAAAACCCCTCGAATCGTCCAAACCAAGGTCTGGACAGAGCACCTCCCCGGCAACGGCGCCAAAAACTTGGTTGATCGTTTTATATTTAACCGCAAGTGCACGGCCGCGTTGAAGCGGTGGCAAATACGGGTCGTCCATTGGGAGGTGTGTCGACACTTGGTTTGTTCGAAGGCGAGAGGTAAAGAAAGGGAAGAAGGATGTATTACACTAAACTACACTACAATGCTAAACTAGAATGCAAAAGGAAAATGAGGATAAGCAATAAAACTAAACCCCAAAGGGGGTAGAGAAATGATGTGAACATAAAGATGTGTGTGTGTGTGTGTGTTCAATTAAGCTCCTCACAACATGTAGTGCATGAAATCATAAAACTACATCCAACTTTGCCTCTACATGAATTAAGATAAGACTACATCATTAAAACATACAAGACAATAATTGGAATGAAGCTACATGAACTCAAGTATAAAGACTATACCCTACTATGCCTCTACATGAATTAAGATTTCACTACATCATTAAAACATACAAGACATTAGCTAAGGTAAAGGCAACAAGAGTACATACACTACAAATTGTGTTTCCAATATTAACTTCATCCATATCCTAACCTTATCATTCCCCATAAAATAGGTTCACTAATCAAAGCATAAGCTAAGCTTCATTCAAGAGCATTAGAATATCAAAGATAAGAGTGGAGACCCATTAGATGGTTATGGAAATCATATAAAGCTCAAGGTATAAAAATAACACACACTTAATACACTACATGATTATATCACATGTTTCTCCACCCCCCAAATGGGGATGGAACTACTCACTACTCATTATACTAACTATATTAACAGAAGCAAGCATAATACTGAAATGAAACTATACTAATCAAGCAAGAAACATTAAAGAAGCATAAAACAAAACAAGCATCAAAGCAAAAATATTAAAGGAATTTAACTAAGCAAGAATTAACAAACTAATGAAAACTTTTATTATGAACTCACTCAGATTACAAGCAGCCCTTCCTCCACTAAAGTTTTGCTTCAAGGCTTCACTCTTAGTAAGGAAGGAGGCCACCAAGAGAGAGATGGATACAATGGGAGGTGAAGAGTTCTATTTATAAGCATGGAAAAAGCTAATCCGGGACAATCCCCCGATGTGGGACTAAACCAATACCAAAATTAGCCTAAACGAATATTAATACAAGTCCAGGAGAAGTTGAGGCGGATCTGGCATGATCCAGACCGCCAATTGACGGTTCCAGACCGCCAATTGGCGGCCTATAAAGCCCGGATCCATCTGGGTTTTCTGGTAGGCTTTCCTTGGTGTCTTTCTTGGTCTTGGATGCATCTAACTTGTTTAGTGGAGCTCCGACCCGAATCGAATTGGCAAAATACTCCCCATGATGGTGTGGAGTTTCCTGTTTTGCTCTTAGGTCCTTTTGTCTTACGATCAGGTCCTTCTGTCTTGCATCTTGGTCCCCAGGTCTCACAATTAACTCCTTTTTCCTGCTTTTGGGTCCTTTCATGGCTCTTCTCTTCAAACCTCTTTATTTCTGAAAACTAAACATAAAACTCATCACGTAGCATTGCTTAGGTGTAAGATAATGGATATAAGATACAAATATAAGCATGGAATGATGTCAATCAATATGGCAAACCTATCAATCTATTCACACAACGTATCGGCAATTACTACTTGATTAGCATAAGATTAGGCTCAGCAGGAGAAGTGTCCAAAGATATGGCAAAACTCATCAAAAACCATACACTCATGTGAAGAACAAATGTAAGCATGGGAGGTGTCTAAATGTTATGGCAAAACTCATCAAAACAAAGTTTCTTCAATCAATCAAGCAAGGAAACACAAATACAAACACATAACTAACATGTAGCATATTCAACAAGAAATTTCAGTCAATAAACATGAGAAAACTAAGTATGAGAAGTGTCTAAATCTTATGGTAAAACCCATCAAAAATCCCCAACATGTGGATGATTGAAATACCCCCAATGAACATACAAAACATGCAAGTCTACACAATCAAAAATTCATCAAACATCCAAACTTCACAATATATATGAACATTATCTCCACTCCCAAAGGGGGTGGATCTACTCACTACCCATTATTCTAGCAATTAAACTAAAGAAGAAAGGAGACATTCTAACTAATTTAGTCTAAGATCAAAGAAATAAGACTAAGCTAAGCATGCATAAAAAAGAAACAACATGAGAACAAAACAATGAAAATTTATTTTATTAAATGACTCACATTACTAGTAGCATTCTTCTCCACCTTGAGTTTTTGCTCCAAGGCTTACTCCAAGTAGAGAGAATGCCATAGAGCAATGAGTGAATACAAAAGGAGGAGGAGTTCTATTTATTGCCATAGAAAAAGGTAATCGGGGAAAATCCCCCAATGTGGGACTAATAAAATCTTCCCAGAATACACATAACCCATGTTTTGGAGAAACCGGGTCGGATTCGGAGACAAATGGACCGCCAATTGGCGGTCATTTTTCCCCGGATCTGACCAATTTTCGGATATGTTCTTTATTGTTTCAATTCTTCACATGGGGTGCACTCGGATCGGTTATAGGAGTGTCGGCCCGAGTCTAATTCCCAAAATACTCCTTGCATCTTAGTCCCTAAGTCTGTCAAATCAGTCCTTTTTTCCTTCTTTTAGGTCCTTTTATGCTTTTTCTCCTCAAACCTATTTATTTCTGAAATTCAAACATAAAACTCATTACGTAGCATTGTTTTGGTGAAAGATAATGGATATAAGACACAAATGTATGCATGAAATGATGTCAATCAGGCTGCACAGATGGTGGTGGTGGTGGCAAGGAAATGTGATTGTCAACCTGTTTTCCATTCCTTAAGGTTACAATGGCATTGACATGGTGAACAGGTTCCTCCACATGGTTCACTTGCCACCCTCGAGGTACCACATTCTCATTTTGCATGTATTGTTGCTGGTACATGCGGGGGTTAGCCTCAGGCTGGCTAGGCAGAGTCCCTCTCTCTCTTTCATGTACAGACTGGGTCAATTGGCCCATCTGAAGCTCTAGAGATTTGATGGTCTGTTGATTTGAAGTGAGAACTTGACTTGTGGTCGACATAAAAAATTTCATTGAGTTTTCAAGTCCACGAGTCAATACTCAAGCGAATTGAATCGGGTTTCCATATTGTTGGAATTTGGGAAACCCGATTGATTGGTGATTTGACCTTTGGGTGGCTGATAAGATCGTGCATGCATGGGAGGTTGCCGTTGTTGGTTAGGTGGTCGAGAGGAGTTTGAAGGACCACCCGGGGCATTATTTTGGTTCCATGAAAAATTAGGGTGGTTCCTCCATATGGGATTATAAGATGATGTGTATGGGTCATTCCTAGCTCTATCATAGATGGCGTTGACAGGTTCCATCTCAGGAGGAATGGACACACACTCGCTTCCTACATGACCTATCCTACCACATGAATGACAGGGAATTGGACCAGATGTGGACACGTGAGGTGCACCTTGTTGGTTTTGGAGATCAATCGAATCTATTTGGCGCATTAAGGCCGCCATGCGCGCCTCGGTGGCCGTAGTGGTATCGACGGCAAATACGGCTCCCGATCTAGTCGAGTTTGTGTTTGCGATCCTCGCTCTGATGCTAGTGGTTCCCTTACACTCTCCCACTGCATGGTTTTCTCAGCGAGGTCTTCTAGGAAAGCCCATGCCTCCCTTTCATCCTTTCCTAAGAACTCTCCTTGACATATTGACTCAAGGAGTGTTCGGGACGGGATGTGAATACCCTCGTAAATAATCTGACACAGGCGCCACAACTCGATGCCATGGTGAGGGCATGAGGATAGTAGCTCCTTGAACCTCTCTAAGTATGCGTGGAATGATTCGGTCTCATGCTGATAAAACGAATTGATTTCGTTCCTAAGTTTTTGAGTCCGATGATTTGGAAAGTACTTCCTGAGGAATGCGAACTGAAACTCATCCCAAGTCCTAAAGCAATTCTCCTGGTTGCTGTACAACCACTTATTGGCATCATCCTTTAGTGCAAAGGGGACAAGCCTAAGATGGATGAAGTCTGTGCTAAGTTGTTGCAGCTTGAACATAGCACAGAAAGTATGGGAAGTGTCTAAATCTTATGGTAAAACCCATCAAAATTCCCCAACATGTAGATGATTAAAATACCCCCAATGAACATACAAAAACACGCAAGTCTACACAATCAAAAATTCATCAAACATCCAAACTTCACAATATATATATATATATGAACATCATCTCCACGCCCCAAAGGGGATGGATCTATTCACTACACATTATTCTTGCAATTAAACTAAAGAAGAAAGGAGACATTCTAACTAATTTAGCCTAAGATCAAAGAAATAATACTAAGCTAAGCATGCATAAAAAAGAAACAACAAGAGAACAAAATAATGAAAAATTATTTTATTAAATGACTCACATTACTAGTAGCATTCTTCTCCACCTTGAGTTTTTGCTCCAAGACCTTCACTTCAAGTAGAGAGAATGACCACTAAGCATGGAGTGAATACAATAGAAGGTGAAGAGTTCTATTTATAGCCATAGAAAAAGGTAATCCGGGACAATCCCCCAGTATGGGACTAAAAATATACCAGAAATAGACTAAATACACTCTAATACACGACCCAAAGAAATCTTAGCAGATCCGGAGCAACCCAGACCGCCAATCAGCGGTCCCACACCGCTAATTAGCGGTCTACAGGTTTTGCATCGTGCTGGGGTTTCTTCTGGGCTTTTCTAGATGTCTTTGTTTGTCTTTGATGCATCTAGTTTGCTTGTTGGAGCTCTGACCCGAATAGAATTGCCAAAATACTCCCCATGTTGGTGTGGAGTATTCTTGTTTGCTCATTGGTCCTTCAATCTTACATTCAGGTCCTTCGATCTTGCATCTTAGTCCTTGAGTCTCTCAGCTCAGTCATTTTTCCTGCTTTTAGGTCACTTTATGCCTCTTCTCTTCAAACCTATTTATTTCTGAAATTCAAACATAAAACTCGTTACATAGCATTGTTTAGGTGAAAATGGATATAAGACACAAATGTATGCATGAAACGATGTCAATCAAGTAGTATAGCCACATGTGGGGAGCATTGCGTATTGTTCCGTAAGACCGTATGTGCCTATGGTAGGTCTTCGAGGGAGATCCGATGATGTTTGTCGAACTGATATCTTGTTTTACCATTCGAGGGAACTGTTTTCTTTACTGTTGATACCATGACATGCTACTAGTATGATGGGTTCATTTATACTACTGCATTCATATATGTGAGCTTGACATACGGGGTTACCTTATGGAAACTCAGACATTGTTGTTACATGTTTATTTTGGGACCGCAGTAGGTTCAGTTGGGTGGTGACCGTGGGCATTTTGAGACCGGGATCCTCTGCTTCAGACCATTGAGGTCGTCATGATTACTTGTAGTGCATTTTGTTATACCTAATGTAATCATGTAGTTTTTGACAAATTCTAATGTAATATGTTGCACCGTTTGGATGTTTTATTGGAGTAACAGTCCTGCTTTTTGTTGATCTGTCTCTTGTGTTTTTTAATTATAAATTTTAATTTTCCCGCTGTTTCGGGATGTTACAAATACGTTGTATATTTGTTTGTGAGTTATAATAAGCTTTTGGTGTTATGTTCTACTTTCTAAGGATCCTCATTTAATGAAGGCAAAGTAAATTACACGATAGAATAATGAAATTCCCGCTACTAAAGTCGAAACTTTACGTAATTATCCTCCCAACTACAAAGTGTGTGATATTAAGACCGACAGATCAATTATTACCCATTAATAAATATTTAATTTTTAATAGCATTTTATATAAATCGATTTGCTAAGATATGTGAATATTTTACATGAAGTGACAAAAACTAGAAGAAAGTAGTCACTCTGCATTCGCAAATGAAGAAATAATTATACAAATTCACTAACATGTAAAATTATGCAATACATCCATTTTGAGATTTTAAGGGTTGCACGAACCCCCTGGTCCTCCAAAGAAAAAGTTACTTTCCCTCCAATTTGGGTTATTCTCAACATGATCTCCTATATTATAGCAGTCGTTGCAATTTGATTGTGGATATGTCTTGAAAGAATCATTATCATTCACTATCACGCTTATTCTTTTAAAATAAGCAGCTTTGCGAAACCCTTCATCAGGAAAATGACCACTTCCCATCTCTGGTAAATCAAGAGTATCTGTCGGTCCTTGGACATCACCTCCCCATGAAATTTGACTAGCACCACTATTCAACTGGGTAAATAAGGTTGCTGGCCAATGACCAACTATGTTGTTCTGTATCCGAAGAACCCAATTTTTTGTTTCTTGATCCTGTCATGAACAATTTTGCATGCAACACATATTAAAACACACTGACATCCATAAATTTGGACCAAATAAATAAATTCTTTAAGCTAGTTAATATTGTTCACGTTTGTCCATAAAAAACATCCATCTTAGTTAATTTTCAACGAAAAGGTTAGGGAATTCGTAATATATGACTCATACTTTGAGAAAATAGGATATCACTATATTGAATTAGGGACGAGTAGAAAACTTATACCAGAGAAGTTAAAAATGATCACTTATAACTAAACCTTGTTCTAAGATATTGTCATTAAGAAAATACTCACTACTACATATTCTATATTATTGTTTACCTGAGTAATGTTTATATTGCCGCTATATTGTTCTCCATCGTATGTAGAAATCGGATGCGGCTTGTAACCAATAAAATGTTGGTTGATTGTTACAAATCCCGGACAATTATGATTGGTACACTCTGTTGAAGACATGGTTCCCTGTATATGGAGGCACAACAAAGAAAATTCATCAATAAATTGATAACTCAATTGATTCACAGCTAAGATCTCCTAAATCCGAAACACATTGAAGTAACTTTCAAACTTACTCGCCAATTTACATAATATCTTGTCGCATCATCGCCAAAGGATATTGGATCCACCTGAAAAATAAAACAACACGTATTGTCATCATATGGTGTTCATAAAGACAAATTAAACAAGTCATGCTTCTGTAAACTATAATGCTATGTTGGGTACAAATAATGAAATAAAAATGTTGAATTTAAAGATTCGACACATGATAAGCAACTTGCCTTCCATCCTGCTTCTATAGCTTCAGGTCCATTACATAAAGTTATACGAGCGGAACTAGTTTGATCGTTAAACACCTTTGGATTATACACACTAATGTCTGCTCCACTTCCATAGAATGTTTTTGAAGGAGTGACATATTCAACAGTCTGATGAAAACGTATGGAGCACATATAATACGGAAATAATAAAATAATCTTGCTGAAATTAATTAATTTTGGAAAAAAAATAATTAATGAAACATACACATGTTTTCCTATTTGTTAGTTGCTCCAATTTTATTCTTTCTATGTCCCTTTTCTTTGACCTTTTGTTTTGGATAGTTCTATCAAGGAATGGAGTTGTAAGAACCCAAACCCTTGTTAGGGTTAAGCTTGGGTTAATGGAGGATTAGAAGGTGTTTAGCATGGGAAGCTGGAGTGCATAGTGTATGCATGGGGAAGAGGTGGAGGCGCGCTACAGTGGTCGTGGTTGAGGGGATGGGTTTGGAAGTGTAGGGCACTGTTCACGCGTGGGGAGAAGTTTTGAGTTGGGTTTATAAACGTGTTTTCTTCTCTCTCTCTCTCTCTTATTCTCTCCATTCACTCACTTGCACTCTTTCTTTTCTTTTCCTTCCGGCGATCAGAGGAGGAAGAAGGCTTGGAGACTCCGGCGTGAGGAGGTCGTCGCGAGGAGGAGGTCGCGCGCGAGGAGGTGGCGGAGGCGTGAGCGTTGCTCCGGCGTTTCTCCGTTTTCGTTGAGGTATGTCGACTCATTAGTGTGGCTTGTTGTTGACACTCATGAGAGGGTCATGTTGGTCGGTCGGAGGAGGTGGGAGACCTCTCCGACGTCGCGTTTGGGCGAAGAAACCTCGGCTGGCGCGAGGTTGAAGACGACCGGGCGGTCGACCGGTCCTTGGACGGTCGACCGAATGCATGTATATCTTTACTGTCTGTTGCGTTTCGGTCGACCGAGGTCTTGTGTTCGGTCGACCGGAACTTAAATATATTGGTTTATGTTGCATGATGTTCGGACTTTGGAGTATGTTCGGTCGACCGTTATATGACGTAGAAATATAGGTTGACCCTAACTGTTGTCGGTCGACCGAGACCCCTGAGTCGGTCGACCGATGGAATAAAATGATGTAGAAGTTGTACTGTTAGTTTTCGGTCGACCGGGACCTGTGTCGGTCGACCGATAGACTGGATTGTAATGTTGACCAGACTCCGGATTTTGACCTCGTTCGGTCGACCGGTTTTAGACCTTCGGTAGACCATTTGGGGGATTGTGTTCTGTGCGCAGCGGTAGACCGTGTTAGGGACGGTCGACCGATTCCTTTCTGGAAACGGTCGAACGAATCACCTTCTACGGTCGACCGTTTGGGCCCAGAACAGAATTCCTGGTTCCCTTTTTGAACGCCAACTTTGTCCACGGAAACCCGTGTCCTCGCCTTGTGCGTGAGCCGGGAGGTGACGGTGGGCGTGTGATGCGTGCCTGCCCAGGGACCGCCGTTGGGAAGAGTGTGGGTGTTCGGGACGCGTCAGTTCCAGGTATGGAGCGTGACAAATGTGATGGATTGATTGGACTTATTGTAGTATAGCAGGCCTGAGGGATCGCGGATCCCAGTGTTGATGTTGTGCGGGCACGCAACTGGCGTTGGGTGAGGTGACTACCGGCCTTCGGGCTACGGAGGTCGCTGCCCTGCTTTTATAGCGGCGCAGTTGGTGTTCGCGGCTCGAGGAGCCCGATGACCTGGCAGACTTCGGTCTGGACCGTCCGATGCTGTGCCGGACGTTGTGATGGACCACCGATGCTGTGCCGGTGATGCTGCCGAGGCTGTGCCGGCGATGATGATTGTTGGGCCGAGGCTGTGCCGGCTATGTTGTTTTCCTCGGCTGGGCACCTACCGAGATGATGTTGTTATACCTTCCGGGCGACGGCCCCGTTGGTCCCTGTGGCCCCGACCACTGAGATTTACAGATCTGTTTCTATCGGTGCGTAGACGTGACAGAGGCTCCCTGCCGAACCCTTGTGTAGTGTAGCCGCGTGTGGGGGTGCGATGTCGCGGGCTGCTAGACTGCATGTGCCTGCAGTAGGTCTCTTCGGGAGACCCGATGATTGATTGTCGGACTGATGTCCTGTTTTACCCTTCGGGGGAACTGTTTTCCATTTCTGTTGATGCCATGACATGCTACTAGTATGATAGGTTCATTATGTGATGCATGCATATAGGTGAGTTGGCATACGGGGTTTCCTTCTGGAAACTCAGGCATTGTTGTTGCATCTTTTTAGGACCGCAGTAGGTCCGGGTGGGTGGTGACCGAGGACGGAGCGCTTTGGAGTCGGATCCTCTTCGGCAGTTGCTAGACCGTACGACTACTTGTATTCTCTTCCATTGTATCAGTATTGTAGTTGTATTTCTTTTGGAAAACTCCTTGTATTTTGGGTGCACCCGGATTTATATATTTATACTAGTGACGTTCCCGCTTGAGTTGTCTATTATGTTGGTTATTTTGAAATTTTTAAATCTTCCGCTGTTCGGGACGTTACAACTTGGTATCAGAGCGGTCGATTCCTGTGTCTTCGTCTAAAGAACCACCCTTAGGAGTAGTGCTAGAGGCATGCATTATTTTTGTAGCTCTTGCATGCATTGTTGCTTATCTGTTGATTGTTGTGGTGACAGATGGCACCTAGGCGCGTGAGGAGTTCTCCACGCGATCGTGATCCCAGTGACGACACTTCAGGTGCTCAGTGGGACAGGTTGGGCGAGTTTCTGGAGCGTCAGGCAGCTCAGAGCGCCCAGGGCGGAGTGGGAGCTGAGCACGATCGGTTCATGCGTCAGCACCCGCCGACTTTTGATGGCAGGAGGGCCCCAGAGGTTGCAGAGGACTGGGTCTTCAGGATGGAGAAGATCTTCCGTGCTATTGGTGTAGCACCTGAGAGGATGGTGGAGCTGGCCACCTACGTGTTCGATGGCGAGGCCGCCAACTGGTGGAGATCTACGTCCACGGTGTTGTTTGATGACCGTGCAGATGTCAGCTGGGAGGAGTTCTTGGAGGTGTTTCATGAGCAGTACTTCCCCCAGCATGTCAGAGATCAGAAGAGGGAGGAGTTCATGTCGCTGGAGCAGAAGGACATGACACTGACGAGCTACATCAGCAGATTCAACGCCTTGGAGCGTTATTGCCCAGAGATTTGTGTGACCCCAGAGCAGCGGGCGAGGAAATTCGTGAAGGGACTGAGGCAGCCGCTTCGTTCTCGGGTGATCAACAGCATGCCGCGGACCCTTGCAGATGCAGTGAAGCATGCTACGATCATCGAGCAGGACCAGAGGGAGTGTGTTCAGGAGGCGCGGAAGGCACCAGTGAGCACCGGCAGCAGAGTAGCAGGTCGTGGAGCAGGGAACCCGGGCAAGAGGCCCAGGTTCGATGGAGGAGGAGCACGTCAGTCAGGAGCGTGCACTTACTGCGGGAGGTTCCATCCAGGATAGGAGTGTCCCCGTCGGACTGGAGCGTGCATGGGTTGTGGTCAGATGGGGCATTTTGTCCGTGATTGTCCTCAGAGGCAGGGAGAGCCGAGCAGGAGGCCAGGACCACCAGCAGTAGGCAGAGGCGGAGGCAGCCGGTCAGTTGTTCCACAGGGCCAGAGCAGGAGGACCGGGCGAGTCTTCACTATCCAGGCTGAGGAGGCGAGGGACTCCAACACCGTCGTGGAAGGTACGCTTTCAGTTTCTGGTTCGGTAGCGCGTGTGTTGTTTGATTGCGGCGCCACTCACTCCTTCATCTCGGAGAAGTTTGCTGGCGAGTTGGGTCGGACCCCTGTGCTGCTGACTGATGTTTTGGAGGTCAGCACGCCCATGGGTGAGGTGGGCACTGTGGGGAGCTTTTTCCCCGGCACCACAGTTGCTTCGGGAGACCACGATTTTCCGGCAGATCTGGTCTTGTTACCGATGGTGGACTTCGACGTCATACTGGGGATGGACTGGCTGTCACAGTACGACGTGCGGGTCTTTTGCCGTGAGAAGAAGATCCTGATTCCGATGGAGGGTTTGCCAGATGTTCTGATCAGAGGTGCGAGGAGCAGAGGGGGTCGTCTGATTGTGTCTGCAGTTAGGGCACAGAGACTGATGCAGCAGGGATGCAGAGCGTTTGTGGCCACGCTGGTAGTTCCTGATCCTGAGACGAGGAGGCTGGAGGACATAGAGATTGTGCAGGAGTTTCCGGATGTGTTTCCAGCAGAGATTCCAGCGTTACCGCCGCACCGGGAGATCGAGTTCGGCATCGAGCTGGTTGCGGGTACGACACCTCAGTCGAAGGCACCTTATCGGATGGCACCTGCAGAGTTGACAGAGCTGAAGAAGCAGTTGCAGGAGTTGATGGAGTCCGGGTTCATTCGACCGAGTGTTTCTCCATGGGGAGCGCCTGTGCTTTTCGTGAAGAAGAAGGATGGATCGTTGCGGATGTGCATTGACTACAGGATGCTGAATAAGGTTACCGTTCGGAACCGGTACCCTTTGCCCAGGATTAATGATTTGTTTGATCAGTTGCAGACGGCGAGAGTGTTCTCGAAGATCGATCTGCGTTCGGGTTATCACCAGTTGCGGATCAGGGAGGCAAATGTTCAAAAGACAGCCTTCAGGACGCGGTACGGCCACTACGAGTTCTTGGTGATGCCATTTGGACTGACGAATGCACCTGCAGCATTCATGGATCTGATGAATAGGACCTTCCAGCCGTACCTCGACAGATTTGTCGTTGTATTCGTAGACGACATCTTGGTATACTCGCCTGACAGGGAGCAGCATCGAGAGCACCTGAGGATTGTGCTTGGCATCTTGAGGGATCAGCAGCTTTATGCCAAGTACACGAAGTGTGAGTTTTGGTTGGATCAGGTGGCTTTTCTGGGGCATATTGTGTCAGCAGATGGGATTTCAGTGGATCCGGCGAAGGTCGAGGCAGTGACTCAGTGGAGAGCCCCGACGAGCGTGACGGAGATCAGGAGCTTCATAGGTCTGGCAGGGTATTACAGGCGGTTTATCCAGGATTTCTCCAGACTTGCATCGCCGCTGACAGCATTGACGCAGAAGGGCGTCAAGTTCGTTTGGTCCCAGAAGTGCGAGGACAACTTTCAGGAGCTGAAGAGGCGATTGACGACAGCACCTATTCTGACGCTACCGAGTGGCAGTGGAGGCTATGTGATTTACAGCGATGCATCAGGGATAGGGTTGGGTTGTGTTCTGATGCAGCATGGGAAGGTGGTCGCGTACGCTTCGAGGCAGCTGAAGGTGCACGAGAAGAACTACCCGACTCACGATCTGGAGTTAGCAGCAGTAGTTCACGCGTTGAAGACCTGGCGGCACTATCTGTATGGCGAGCAGTTCGAGGTCTTCACCGATCATCAGAGTCTGAAGTACTTGTTCTCGCAGAAGGAGCTGAATATGAGGCAGCGCAGATGGCTCGAGTTCATTAAGGACTACGACTTCACCATTTCCTATCATCCGGGCAAGGCGAATTCGGTTGCAGATGCACTGAGCAGGAAGGTGGAGGTTTCTGTCGCGAGTCTGTGCATCCAGGAGTGGAGGCTGCTCGAGGCTTTGTCAGAGTGGAGGCCGTTCACAGAGGGCTCAGAGGGAGCAGTGATTGCTGGGCTTCGGGTGGAGCCGCAGACTGTCTCACGGTTGGTTCAGGCTCAGCAGGGGGATGAGGAGTTAGCTGGTCTGCTACAGTTGTCTTCCAGAGATGGATCAGATTTCAGTGTGGGGGTTGATGGTGGTCTGAGGTTCAGGAGTCGGATCTGGGTGCCGAAGGTTGATGGGCTGAGAGATGACATCATGCAGGAGGCACACAGAGCTAGATACACCATTCACCCGGGGAGCACGAAGATGTATAAGGACCTGCAGCGGAACTTCTGGTGGAAGGGCATGAAGAGGGACATTGCAGAGTTTGTGGAGCGATGTTTGGTCTGTCAGCAGGTGAAGATCGAGCATCAGAGGCCAGCAGGACCGATGCAGTGTATTGAGCTTCCTGAGTGGAAGTGGGAGCACGTGACGATGGATTTTGTCACGGGTTTGCCGAAGACGAGGAGATTCCACGACGCGATTTGGGTGATAGTCGATCGACTGACCAAGTCGGCGCATTTCTTAGCGATCAGGACCACGTTGCCTTTGGAGGGTCTGGCTAGGTTGTACGTGGAGGAGGTAGTCAGGTTACATGGAGTTCCAGTGAGCATCATCTCCGATCGAGATCCTCGTTTCACTTCCAGATTTTGGGGGAGTCTGCAGCAGGCTTTGGGGACGCGTCTGAGATTCAGTACAGCGTTTCATCCGCAGACCGATGGTCAGTCAGAGAGGACGATTCAGACCCTGGAGGATATGCTGAGAGCATGCACACTGGATTGGGCAGGGCACTGGGATGAGCACCTGCCGCTGATAGAGTTCGCCTACAACAACAGCTACCACTCGAGTATTGGGATGGCACCGTACGAGGCATTGTACGGGAGGCCTTGCAGATCACCGGTATGCTGGAGTGATGTGGGCGAGAGGCAGTTAGTGGGGCCAGAGATTGTGCAGATGTACTCAGAGAAGGTTGATGTGATCAGGAGGAGACTGGCCACAGCGCAGAGCAGGCAGAAGAGTTATGCAGATCGACGCAGACGAGTACTGAGTTTCGAGGTGGGCGACCATGTGTTTCTGAAGATTTCCCCAGCCAGAGGTGTGATGAGGTTTGGGAAGAAGGGGAAGCTCAGTCCGAGATATGTTGGGCCGTTTGAGATCCTCGACCGAGTTGGAGAGGTTGCCTACCGGATTGCATTGCCGCCGCAGTTTTCGGGTCTGCATAATGTCTTCCATGTGTCGATGCTGAGGAAGTATGTGGCAGATCCGTCGCACGTTATTGAGATAGCAGTGCCAGAGATTCAGCAGGACTTGTCGCTCGAGGAGAGACCAGTTGAGATTGTCGATCGCATGGATCATCAGCTCAGGAGGAGGACCATTCCGATGGTGAAGGTCAGGTGGCAGCATCACAGCGAGCGCGAGGCCACTTGGGAGATCGAGGAGGATGTCAGAAGGCAGTATCCAGAGCTTTTCGGTGAGTGTTTGCTTGATTTCGGGACGAAATCCTTTTAAGTTGGGTGGATTGTAAGAACCCAAACCCTTGTTAGGGTTAAGCTTGGGTTAATGGAGGATTAGAAGGTGTTTAGCATGGGAAGTTGGAGTGCATAGTGTATGCATGGGGAAGAGGTGGAGGCACGCTACAGTGGTCGTGGTTGAGGGGATGGGTTTGGAAGTGTAGGGCACTGTTCACGCGTGGGGAGAAGTTTTGAGTTGGGTTTATAAACGTGTTTTCTTCTCTCTCTCTCTCTCTTATTCTCTCCATTCACTCACTTGCACTCTTTCTTTTCTTTTCCTTCCGGCGATCAGAGGAGGAAGAAGGCTTGGAGACTCCGGCGTGAGGAGGTCGTCGCGAGGAGGAGGTCGCGCGCGAGGAGGTGGCGGAGGCGTGAGCGTTGCTCCGGCGTTTCTCCGTTTTCGTTGAGGTATGTCGACTCATTAGTGTGGCTTGTTGTTGACACTCATGAGAGGGTCATGTTGGTCGGTCGGAGGAGGTCGGAGACCTCTCCGACGTCGCGTTTGGGCGAAGAAACCTCGGCTGGCGCGAGGTTGAAGACGACCGGGCGGTCGACCGGTCCTTGGACGGTCGACCGAATGCATGTATATCTTTACTGTCTGTTGCGTTTCGGTCGACCGAGGTCTTGTGTTCGGTAGACCGGAACTTAAATATATTGGTTTATGTTGCATGATGTTCGGACTTTGGAGTATGTTCGGTCGACCGTTATATGACGTAGAAATATAGGTTGACCCTAACTGTTGTCGGTCGACCGAGACCCCTGAGTCGGTCGACCGATGGAATAAAATGATGTAGAAGTTGTACTATTAGTTTTCGGTCGACCGGGACCTGTGTAGGTCGACCGATAGACTGGATTGTAATGTTGACCAGACTCCGGATTTTGACCTCGTTCGGTCGACCGGTTTTAGACCTACGGTAGACCGTTTGGGGGATTGTGTTCTGTGCGCAGCGGTAGACCGTGTTAGGGACGGTCGACCGATTCCTTTCTGGAAACGGTCGACCGAATCACCTTCTACGGTCGACCATTTGGGCCCAGAACAGAATTCCTGGTTCCCTTTTTGAACGCCAACTTTGTCCACGGAAACCCGTGTCCTCGCCTTGTGCGTGAGCCGGGAGGTGACGGTGGGCGTGTGATGCGTGCCTGCCCAGGGACCGCCGTTGGGAAGAGTGTGGGTGTTCGGGACGCGTCAGTTCCAGGTATGGAGCGTGACAAATGTGATGGATTGATTGGACTTATTGTAGTATAGCAGGCCTGAGGGATCGCGGATCCCAGTGTTGATGTTGTGCGGGCACGCAACTGGCGTTGGGTGAGGTGACTACCGGCCTTCGGGCTACGGAGGTCGCTGCCCTGCTTTTATAGCGGCGCAGTTGGTGTTCGCGGCTCGAGGAGCCCGATGACCTGGCAGACTTCGGTCTGGACCGTCCGATGCTGTGCCGGACGTTGTGATGGACCACCGATGTTGTGCCGGTGATGCCGCCGAGGCTGTGCCGGCGATGATGATTGTTGGGCCGAGGCTGTGCCGGCTATGTTGTTTTCCTCGGCTGGGCACCTACCGAGATGATGTTGTTATACCTTCCGGGCGACGGCCCCGTTGGTCCCTGTGGCCCCGACCACTGAGATTTACAGATCTGTTTCTATCGGCGCGTAGACGTGACAGAGGCTCCCTGCCGAACCCTTGTGTAGTGTAACCGCGTGTGGGGGGTGCGATGTCGCGGGCTGCTAGACTGCATGTGCCTGCAGTAGGTCTCTTCGGGAGACCCGATGATTGATTGTCGGACTGATGTCCTGTTTTACCCTTCGGGGGAACTGTTTTCCATTTCTGTTGATGTCATGACATGCTACTAGTATGATAGGTTCATTATGTGATGCATGCATATAGGTGAGTTGGCATACGGGGTTTCCTTCTGGAAACTCAGGCATTGTTGTTGCATCTTTTTCAGGACCGCAGTAGGTCCGGGTGGGTGGTGACCGAGGACGGAGCGCTTTGGAGTCGGATCCTCTTCGGCAGTTGCTAGACCGTACGACTACTTGTATTCTCTTCCATTGTATCAGTATTGTAGTTGTATTTCTTTTGGAAAACTCCTTGTATTTTGGGTGCACCCGGATTTATATATTTATACTAGTGACGTTCCCGCTTGAGTTGTCTGTTATGTTGGTTATTTTGATATTTTTAAATCTTCCGCTGTTCGGGACGTTACAGGAGTACTCTGCGTCTTGGTTGTCCAATTGCTTGATTTCTTCGTATTAAGATTGCCGTATTTTTTGGGATAAGATTCTGATGTCACCTGCAACAAAAATTAATATTCAAAAGTATTATCAACTATTTCTATGTTAATTAAAAATAAATTTAATTTAATCATTAAGAAACAATGTAGATAATTAAACTCCATAACTATGATTAGCAGTTGTCAGAAGTTTATAATCACGCTGTAGAACAATTGTTTTATCCTGCCAATAATACATTGCCTTTCTTTGGATGGGCGAAGCCTCATTTAACTTATCTCAAATTTATATGCATTGAGTCTTAACTAATAATAAATTACTAGGAAAATAATAATATGTCACGCATGATGCCATGCATTTAACTATAATTTAATAAAATAAAAATGAAAATATCATTTGCTCAAGAAATTTACACAATATACTAATATAGATATACAGATATATAGTTTTTAAGTTGTACTTCTGATGTTTAATTACCTTCACTTAAGATGTTACGTTTGTACTATTTGAATAGTGTAATTGTGATTTTTTGGTTTTTTTACTTTAACGATAGTCATATAAACAATGGATTTAACGATAATAATACTTCCACAAAGATATAGACGTAACAATAATACAATAGTATAAAGGTCGCACCTACAACATTTTTTTTTAATTTCAAGTGAAACCATAATCAAATTGTGGTTGATTATACATGCTAATGAAATCGAATTACGAAGTAGGCAAATAACAATGTATTCGTTTCGGGGAAAACCATAATAGCGTAACATTTTAGGACTGGATGATCAAGTTTAGGTTGTGGAATCAAAATTTTCATTATATTGCATCTAGCACAAAAATAAGAAGAAAACAAAATAATGTCAAAGAAAGGGCGGTAATATGAACATCGAGGAAATCTGGTTGTTTAACTCACCACAGTTTTATTCGTGATGTTTCCTTCCCCCAAACCAATAACCATCAACATCACTAAAACAATTCTAATAATGGAGCCCATGTCTAGAAAGTTGGAGTGGTTCTGAATACCAATATGAAAGCCAACCAGTGTTCGGATATGCGGCCGGATGCGGCCGCATATGCGGATGCGGGTGCGATGCGGCCGCGATCCGCATCGCATCCTAAGGATGCGGCCTCCTATATGCGGACCGCATTGTCATCCGCATATGCGGCCGATGCAGGCGCATATGCGGCCGCATATGCAACGCATATCAAATAGGCATATTTCAAATCTAATTAGGTCAAAATCCGAAAGATATCTGATTATCCGATTACCCATTTAACTTATTTTGTAAAGAAAAAAACTTTTAACCAATTTTACAAACAAAAGACCATTCCCAAATTCCCCACTCGATCCCCAAATTCGTGACACTCCAACATTTTCGACTCCCACCAGTACCCCGCTTTCCGTATATGTAAATGCATATTATTAAATGTGTATTCCACATATTATTTTAATACGTAAATGTATATTATTTAATTATTAAATCGCAAACCGCATATGCACCCGCATCGCATCCGCATTCCGCATATGTTCGATGCGGTACCCTGCCGCATCCACTCCGCATCCCCCATATCTGAACCTTGAAGCCAACTACCTATTTATAGATAACATTCAGGATTATGTCGAAAGAAGCGCACGTTCAACAGAAATTACGTATTTTATCAGTTGACCAACAAAAATTTGTGGAATAATTCATTTGTTATTATAAACCCAACGAAAATTTCAGTTTTTTCTTGATAAAAAACTCAAAAAAGAGAAGGTCAAGATTTTTTCCTCCATGAATATAGTTTTATAAAGAAAATTTTATGTTATAATGTACAAAAATTGAACTCTTGCATGTCTTTGGCACGTGGGAATCAAGCAATAAATGAAGTTGTGATTCACGTATTTGATGCATTTCAAGAATTAATTTTTTTGCAAGGGTCAAGGATTCCTTGCAAATAAAGGGAAAAGGCCGACCCACCCTGCCTAGGATACAATGGTAAACGTGTTAAACCGGTACAGAGTTTTAGTTATACATCTAACATAAGAAAATTTAAGCTTATAAGTACATGGCTTCAGTAGTACTATTGAGTTTATGAGTTCCGATGAGTAATTAAGTTGGGTCAGTAAAACTAGATGTATTTTAGGTCGAACTTCTACTGATTATTATATTAAATTATTATATATTTTCACCTGGTGGCATGTTAGAATGTTAATGATTTTTCAAATTTTTTTCAATTTGATTAACCTATTTAAAACTATGTTAACATATTTAAATGAAATATTATAATGATGGTATTGCGAATGCCCTACAGAGTTATGCTTACGTACCGGTTTAATATTAAGGTTTAGAAAAAAATCTTCATCAAATTGCGTATCACTATTTAATATTGTTCCCACTAATTTTGGGTCCTTCAAATTGAACTTAAGCGTTTGTTTATTATTTTTTGGTCTTTCAAATTCATCTTGTATGTCTATTAAAAGCCCACTATTTGTTTGTCTTTATCTCACCCGTCTATTAACACCTCTTTAAGTTTTGGTCCCTTACATCCATCTCAGTCATCCATTGATTAAAATTTCCTTTTAGTCCATGCTTTCACATTGGCTAGATAAGAAAATCACGATTCATTGGAAAAAACAGGAAAAAAAATCGAATATCAATCTACATCTACCATCTTGAATCATATATACTAATATGATTTCCACTAATTTTTGGGCATTTAAATCAAGGTTAGTTGTCCTTTGATTAATGTTTTTAGTCCCTCAATTTGATACGAGCCATTCATTACTTTTTTATCCTTCAAGTTGACCTCAACCGTTTGTGTAAGATCCTAATCCTTGGTTATTGAGATAATTGTGTTTATGATGCCCAGGTAGAATTATGATCGTTTCTAAAAGTGTCTGACACCCCTGACTACAAGATAATTAATGAGACCAACACCGAATTGAGATAAAGCTATCTCTGATTTTTGTGTATTAATTCAAAAACGAAAAATTACCCTTCTATTAACCTACAAGCCAGGTCTTATAGCCTTCCATGGGTGTAGAGATTAGGAATTTAACCGACAAGGTAACTCCCTTATTCAGCAAAGGAAATAATTGGCTACCTAATTATCTAGTCTAAGGAAATAAAATTCAGGAAACTAATAATAGCAAAAGAAATAATATAACTACCGAATTCTGGAAACCTTCCATAAACCTAATTGCAAACAACTTGAATCACATGTCCAGTTGGAGGGAAACTTCCTTATGGGAGGTTGGAGGGAACCTTCCTTGCTGACTTGGCTCCAATTTTTGGAAGGTGATGGAGAATGTTCCTTTGCATGATCCAACGACTCTATCATTAAAGATCCAATAGCTCTTGCATCAGTCACCCCTGGTTGGAAAGAACTTGTCCTCAAGTTTGCCTTAGTTTCACCCTTGTGTCAGAAGTACGGGCTCAGATGCTTCACATTAAACACATCAGCGATCTTTAAATGCTTCAGCAAACACAACATGTAGGCGTTATCATTCATTTTCTAAAGTATCTCACAAGGCCCGACCTCCCGCGCTTTGAGCCACTTGTATTCTCTTGTAAAGTACTTGGAAAATGATCCCGCGTTAGGACGCCCACACAAAATCACCTTCCTACTAAAGTACTTGCCGGCGACGATTGTTCGCGTGGCTCTTGTATTTGGTGTTGTTCTCATGAAGAGCTCGCTTCACTTGTTCATGAATGTCTTGAAGGTGCATAGTCATCTCATCAGCCTTGGGGTGCAAACGATCGAAACGCGGAATGGGCGACAAATCTAGCACACTGGAAGGATTAAACCCATAAACAATTGCAAATGCGCTCAGCCTGGTGGTCTTGTTTGTTGATCCGTTATAAGTGAACTCCGCTTAAGGCAAGGATAAGTCCCGCTGCTTAGGTTTAGTGCCTGCCAAACAACGTAGGAGATTGCCCAAACTATGGTTGACTACTTCGGTTTGGCCGTTCGTCTGGGGATGGTATGCACTGCTGAAATTCAGACGAGTTCCCATTTTTTTCCCATAAGCTCTTCCAGAAGTTGTTGATGAACTTGGTGTCACGATTGGAGGTAATGGAGTGACGAACTCCGTGCAAACGTACAAATACTTTGAAGTACAAATGAGCAATTAGGGTGGCATCCATTGTTTTTACATGCTACGAAATGTGCCATCTTGGAGAACCGATCAACTATCACAAAAATGGAATATACTGCTCGTTGTGTACGAGGTAGTCCAAGCACAAAATCCATGCTAACATCGCACCACGGACCTTAAGGAATTGACAAAGGTGTATACAAACCGACATTGGTTAGGGCACCTTTGCATCGCTTACATATGTCGCACTGATTGGTAGCATATCATTCATCATACTGATGCTATATCCTTTATTTTACTCCAATTTTGTGCTACTCGAGGTGTTTGTTATATTTTTTTGTATTAGGTAAAAAAGAAGAGAAGAGAAGAGAAAAAACACTAGAATAAAGGAAAAATGACTGATTGGATCCGTGCCTAAACTCCAAGTCTCCAATAACTAACTCGGGTGCACTAAACATCAACAAATCAATCCATTAAAGTTCCATATGAACAGGAGCCTGATCCAGTCAATATAGACTGCCAATTGGCAGTTATAGACTGTTGATTGGCGGTTGGTTTGGATCCAAACCTGATTAGCTTCAGCCGAGTGTTGTATTAGTATGTATGTAGTCCATCTATGGTATGGTTTTAGTCCCATACCGGGGGATTGTCCCTGGATAACTTTTTTCGTGGCTATAAATAGAAGTCGTCCTCCTCCTTTGTAAGAACTCATTTCTTGGAGGCATTCTCTCTACTTGGAGTAAAACCTTGGAGAAGAACTCTAGTGGAGAGATGCTACTTGTAATGTAAGTGAGCAAAAAAAAGAATGTTTTGTTAGTTTTATATGGTCTCTTTTATTAGTGAGAGATTCCTGCATGCTACTAGTGGAGAGATTCCTGCATGCTTAGTATAATTTTGTTTGTCTCTTTTATTAGTGAGTGGTGAACAGTTACATCCCCCTTTGCGGGTGAAGGTGATGTAGAATATGTGATAATGATGAGTTCTTTTATTTGTATCATTTCATATGCTTAATGTGGATCTGTACTTGTAGCATGCTTAAACTTGTATTTGATGGGATAACAAAATATTTTTTATTGCTCACTCACATAACAAGTAGCATATTTCCACCCGAGTTTTGCTTCAAGGCTTTATTCCTAGTAGAGAGAATGATGACCAAGAGAGGAAATCAATTACAAAGGAGGAGGAAAAGTTTAATTTATAGTCATAGAAAAAGGTAACCCGAGACAATCCCCCGGTACGGGACTAAACACATACTATAAATGGACATAAAACAACATAATCTAACACCTACCTAACCCATGAATCATTTGGAGACATTTGGACCGTAAATTTGAGGTTTGGGATAGCCAATTGGCTGTCTTTGATCGAGTCTGGATTTCGGTGGCTCGTTTTCAACTTGATTTCTTGATGTTTCATGAACCCGATTTGGTTGTTGATGTTTGGGCCCGGATCTTAAAATACTCCTCATGACGGTGTGGAGCTTCTTGATTTGCTCATTGATCCTTTTGGTTTACATATGGGTCCTTCTCTCTTGCATCTCAGTCCATAAGTCCTGCGATTCAGCCATTTCCTTGCTTTTAAGTCCTTTTTAATTCTCTTCTTCTCAAAACTGTTTATTCCTGATACTTAAACATAAAACTCATTATGTAGCATTGCTTAGGATAAAAAATGGAAATAAGAAACAAATATATGCATGATATTATGTCAATCAAATACCCCCACACCTAACTTTTGCTAGTCCCAAGCAAAACAAAGAAAGAGAAAAATAAAAGAAAGGAAAAATCATTTGTAAAACAGGGAAATCCTTACTCACTTTCCTTGGAATTATGGTTGCACTTAGCACGTGCAATGATTGATCTCGTTTTATATTAACCGCAAGTGCACGATCGCGTTGAAACAGTGGCAAATACGGGTCGTCCACTGGGAGGTGTGTCGACAATTGGTTTGTTCGAAGGCGAGGGGTAAAAGATGGAGAGAAAGATGTATTACACTAATCTAAACTACAAAGCTGAAATGAAATGGAGAAGAAACAATAAAACTAAGCCCCATAGGGGGTAGAGAAATAATGTGAACATAAAAAAGTGTGTGTGTGTGTTCATTAAGCTCCTCACAACATGTAGTGCATGAAATCATAAAACTACATCCAACTTTGCCTCAACATGAATTAAGATAAGCCTACATCATTAAAACATACAAGACAATAATTGGAATGAAGCTAAATGAACTCAAGTATAAAGACTAGACCCTACTATGCCTCCACATGAATTAAGATAAGACTACATCATTAAAACATACAAGACATTAGCTAAGGTAAAGGCAACAAGAGCACATACACTACAACTTGTGTTTCCAATATTAACTTCATCCATATCCTAACCTTATCATTCCCCATAAAATAGGTCCACTAATCAAAGCATAAGCTAAGCTTCATTCAAGAGCATTAGCATATCAAAGATAAGAGTCAAAACCCATTAGATGGTTATGGAAATCATATAAAGCTCAAGGGATAAAAATAACACACACTTAATACACTACATGATTATATCACATATTTCTCCACCCACCAAATGGGGATGGAACTACTCACACATATTTAAACTAACTACTCCAACAAAAGAAAGCATTAATACTGAAATGAAATTAATCTAAGCAAGCAAGAAATATTAAAGAAACTAAAAGAACATGAGACTAAAGAAACATGCAAGACATTGAAATTAACTAAGCAATGTAAAAACTAAAGCAAACAACAATTAACTACAAAACTTCTATTATTACTCACTCCAAATTACAAGCAGCCCTTCCTCCACCAGAGTTTTGCTTCAAGGCTTCACTCTTAGTAGGGAAGAAGGCCACCAAGAGAGAGAGATACAATGGGAGGTGAAGAGTTCTATTTATAAGCATGGAAAAAGCTAATCCGGGACAATCCCCCGATGTGGGACTAAACCAATACCAAAAATAGCCTAAACACATGATAACACAAGTCCAGGAGGAGGCTTAGCGGATCTGGGCTTAACCAGACCGCCAATTGGCGGTTCCAGACCGCCAATTGGCGGCCTATAAGCTTCAGATCCCATTGGATCTTCTGGTGGCCTTTCCTTGGCGTGTTTCTTGGTCTTGGATGCATCTAACTTGTTTAGTGGAGCTCCGACCCGAATCGAATTGACAAAATACTCCCCATGATGGTGTGGAGTTTCCTGTTTTTGCTCTTAGGTCCTTCTGTCTTACGATCAGGTCCTTCTCCCTTGCATCTTGGTCCCCAGGTCTCACAATTAAGTCCTTTTTCCTGCTTTTGGGTCCTTTCATGGCTCTTCTCTTCAAACCTCTTTATTTCTGAAAACTAAACATAAAACTCGTCACGTAGCATTGCTTAGGTGTAAGATAATGGATATAAGATACAAATATAAGCATGAAATGATGTCAATCAAATACCCCCACACCTAAGTTTTTGCTAGTCCCGAGCAAAACAAAGAAAGAGAAAAGCAAACGAAAAACAAGAAATCCTAACTCACTTTCGTAGGAATCTCGGTTGCACTTAGCACGTGCAACAAGCCGTTAAACCTCCTTGTCGCCAAGGAGGAGGAGTGTTGTCTCCTGAGGGTTTTCAGCGGATATACCCACAAAATCCGAACAAGATGCATTAATCAATATAGCTACACGACTCGTTGGACTTAATTTGTCGATCATGGGACGCAGTAATCCTACGGGCCGACTCTATATAGGTAATCAGTCCACACCTAGCCTAATGAACCATTCGTGCAAGTTAAATAAGGAATTAAGTGAAAGACATGGACAACCTCAAGATCCTCAAGTGATACAAAGTGTAAGGTCCATTAAGGTTCTTATTTGCATTACCATTTTGTTTGTTTCTTTTCACATTTTTTTTCTTTTTCTTTTTATTAGTTGGAGCTTCATTCTCCCAGGGTCAGGTTTCGTGCATCATTGCCCATGAGGACTTACACTATCACGTACACCTTTCCCCAAATCTCCACATAGGGCAATCCCTACCACCCGTGTAACGGGAGTTCGGTCGGCGCATCCCAAGTCAGATGACTCGAAAGCACCAGGCACAAAGTCCCCTCAGACCTACTTTCCCGAGTGATAGGAGCCGTGCGAGAAGAGAGAATACCTACTCACTTATTTCTTATCTACACATGAACCAAAACCCCTACACTACTGTCTCACCACAAGATTTAGAGGGTCCTTGACTACAACAAACTTCCTTAAGTTAACAGACACGAATTATTGACTCACTAGGTTCAGGGTGGACTTCTTTAAATGTTTGAGCACTGAAACCCTATGATTACTCACCCCCAAAGGAAAACTGGGGTGCATCCTAACGACTCGATAAATCCTAAAGCCACTGTACTAAATATCCTAATGCATCAAGTTCAAGACAATTTTGGGAGCTTTCTTTTTACTTTGCCTCTCAACGGTTTTGCACATGCTAAACACACGCAAAACCCACAAAACATTTTCTTTCGAAAACACATGAAGATTTTGAAAGAAATGTGAAAATTTTAAAGCACTAGGCAAGCAAAAGAAGACAAGTCACCCAAGGATCATGGCAAGCAGATATATCGATATTAAATGCAGCACACTAACATGACCCTAAAAATGCAAACAAAAGAAAACAAAATCAAAAGAAAAGACTCGACTATGTATACACGTAAAACACCCCCCACACCTACTTCATGCATTGTCCTCAATGAATGCAAGCAAGATACTACATGGATTTATGCATGAAAAAGAATATATCTCACCAATGTGAAGGACATAGGGAAGATTATGGCTATGTTGATGGACACAACCCAAATTCCCTCAAAACCTGTGAGATACTAAGGAAGGGATACAAATACGTGAAAGAAATGGGGCCCAAATACTCAAGGGTTGGGGCCCACAACAATCGATGCTCATTGAAGGAGTTTTTTTAAACAAAACTATGTACAACAATAGGCTTCCATCTTCATATGTCAAGGGACATCAAATGGGAACTGTTGAACGTTTTATATTTCTACCGCAAGTGCACGGCCGCGATGAAGCGGTGGCAAGTACGGGTCGTCCTCAGGGAGGTGAGTAGTCTCTTGTTTATCCGAAATCAAGTGGCAAAAAAGATGGAAGAGATGTTATTATGCTAACCTACACTACACTACTCTAAGAAGTATGAAATGTGAAAGAAGCAAACAAACGATGAAATAAGAACTAAGCTAAGAACAAAACAAGAATGCTGGAATTTCAAGAATGGAAAACCCCTAAGGGGTGGAGTGAGTGCACACAAGCAAAGAGGTGGGTGTAGAATACATTCTTTAAGCACATGAAGGTGGTGTTTATCAAGCATAGGAAGTGTCTAAATGTTATGGCAAAACCTATCAATCTATTCACCAACTTAGTTGATTAACATTTACATATGCAAGGTGTTTATTTCAGAACCTAAACAAGCATGAGAGGTGTCTAATCATTTTGGCAAAACTCATCAAGTTGTAAATTCTATCCTAAACAAGCAAGCATACATTCATGTTTAATCAACACATTGAAATTAAAGCATTCATCCCATTCTCTAATGCATGTATGTACATCTACTCCACCCCCCAAAGGGGATGGAACTACTCACTAAACATTACACTAATTATTAAACTATGGAAAGAAAGCATATTAAAACTAAGCTAGAATTAAAAGATGATTAAACTAAAACATGCACAACAATAAAAGAAGCATAAAACAGACAATGAAAGAAACATAAAACTTTATTGATAAAATGACTCACATTAAAAGTAGCATCCTCCTACTTTAGTGTGTGCTTCAAGGCCTCACTTCTAGTAGGAAGAATAGCCACTTAAAATATGGAGTGATTACAAAAGGAGGTGAAGAGTTCTATTTATAGGCATGGAAAAAGCTAATCCGGGACAATCCCCCGATGTGGGACTAAACCAATACCAACAATAGCCTAAACAAACATTAATACACGTCCAGGAGAAAACTTGGTGGATTTGGGCCCAAATTGACCGCCAATTAGCGGTCGTGGACCGCCAATTGGCGGTCTAAAATTTCCGGATCAAGTTGAATCTTGTTCTGGGCTTTGCTTGGTGTATTTGGTGGTCTTGGATGCATCTACTTTGTTTATTGGAGCTCTGACCCGAATCCAATTGCTAAAATACTCCCCATGATGGTGTGGAGTATTCTGTTTTGCTATTAGGTCCTTCTGTCTTGCGTTCAGGTCCTTCTCCCTTGCATTTTGGTCCCCAGATCTCACAATCCAGTCATTTTTCCCAGCTTTTGGGTCCTTTTATGTTTCATCTCTTCAAACCTATTTATTCCTGAAAACTAAACATAAAACTCGTGACATAGCATTGTTTAGGTGAAAGATAATGGAAATAAGATACAAATATAAGCATGAAATGATGTCAATCAAATACCCCCACACCTAACTTTTGCTAGTCCCGAGCAAAACAAAGAAAGAGAACAGCATACGAAAAAAAACAAGAAATCCTAACTCACTTTCGTAGGAATCACGGTTGCACTTAGCACGTGCAACAAGCCGTTAAACCTCCTTGTCGCCAAGGAGGAGGAGTGTTGTCTCCTGAGGGTTTTCAGCGGATATACCCATAAAATCCGAACAAGATGCATTAATCAATCTAGCTACACGACTCGTTGGACTTATTTTGTCGATCATGGGACGCGGTAATACTACGGGTCGACTCTCTATATGTAATCGGTCCACACACCTAGCCAAATGAGTTATTCGTGAGAGTTAACTAAGGAATTAAGTGAAAGACATGGGCAACCTTAACTTCTGAATGTGATACAATGTGTAGAGTCCATTTTGGTTCTTATTTGCTTTTTTTTCTTCTTTTTCTTTTTTTTCTTTCATCATTTTTTTTCTTTTTCTTTGGAGCATTTTATTGGTTGGTGTTTGATTCTCCCAGGGTCAGGTTTCGTGCATCATTGCCTGTGAGGACTTACACTATCACGTACACCTTTCCCCAAATCTCCACATAGGGCGATCCCTACCACCCGTGTAACAGGAGTTCGGTCGGTGCATCCCAAGTCAGATGACTCGAAAGCACCAGGCACAAAGTCCCCTCAGACCTACTTTCCCGAGTGATAGGAGCCGTGCGAGAAGAGAGAAGACCACTTATTTATTTATCTACATGGGAACCAAAACCCCTACACTTAGGTTTCACAAAAAGAGATTAAGGACCCTTGACTACGACAAACTTCCTTATACTAACAGACACGAATTATTTGACTCATTAGGTTCAGGGTGGACTTCTTTAAATGTTTGAGTGCTGAAACCCTATGATTACACGCCCCCCGAGGGAAAACCGGGGTGCACCCTAACGACTCGATAAGACCTAAAGCCAGTAAACTAGAAATCCTAATGCATCAAGTTCAAGACAATTTTGGGAGCTTTCTTTTTACTTTGCCTCTCAACAGTTTTGCACATGCTAAACACACGCAAAAACCCACAAAACATTTTCTTTCGCAAACACATGAAGATTTTGAAAGAAATGTGAAAATTTTAAAGCACTCGGCAAGCAAAAGAAGACAAGTCACCCAAGGATCATGGCAAGCAGATATATCAATGTTAAATGCGGCACACTAACATGACCCTAGCAGTACACACAAAAGAAAAGAAAACCAAAGGAAAAAGACTCGAATATGCACACACGTAAAACACCCCCCCACACCTACTTCATGCATTGTCCTCAATGAATGTGAACAAGATACTACATGGATACATGCATGAAAAAGGAAAGCTCTCACCAATATGAAGTACAAAGGGACGTTCGGGGTCATGTTGATGGACACAAACCCAAATTCCCTCAAAACCTGTGAGAAGCTGAAGAAGGGAGATAAATACGTGAAGAAATTGGGGCCCAAGTACGCAAGGGTTGGGGTCCACAACAATCAATGCTCACTGAAGGAGTCTTTTATTACACACTTTTTTTTGTTGTTTTTTTTTGTTTTTTTTGTTGTTTTTTTTTGTTTTTACAAGATATATACATCAACCAAGATATTCTCATAATCATTTGGTCAAGGAACATCAAATGAGAACATCAAGTCATGAGGACCAGAGACTTGCCGAGATGGGAAAACTCCACTGGTACTCTGAGGTGTCATGAGGGGTGAAAGGTCAAAGCTGAAAGGCTCGAACCCCTCATGATATTGGTTGGGTGTGGGCAACAAAGAATGAAGTTGTGTTGCCTCGCTAGGGTTTCATTGCTCATCGAAGAAAACCCTCTAACCAATAGGCGGGTGCATCAGAATGAGTTCCTCAGGCTCATTCGATGGATGCAGCAGACATGCATCACTAAGAATGGGGCTTCTCCCCAAGTCATCCAACAAGGACCTCCCACCATCATTTAGATCATCAAGCATAAGCTCGGTCAAAGGTGGGTCCTTGTTGGAGTCAAAATGAAGCTCAAATGGCTCAAGGGCCAAGGGACATGAGACAGAGACACCTTCTGGTATAGGCATATGATGAGGTGTCTCACTCTCACTAGTACTCTCAACTGAATCATGCAACGAACACTCCCTTTGAACATTCATGTTTGAGGCCAGCTCACTCTGTTGCATTGCAAAGACAGGCAATGAGTCTTCGCTGAGCCTACAAACATTCTCAACGGGTTGCATTGGTGTTAGAGGTGTTCGTTGATTTTGTGGTGCTTTCTCCAATTGGCGGATGAGATCGAGATTTAAAGGTTCATCCATGGGTTCATGTTGCCTACCAGAGTTGAACACATGAAACTCGGCACTCATGTTACCGAATGAGAGCTTCATGAGACCATTTCTACAATTAATCAAGGCATTGGAGGTTGCCAGAAATGGTCTACCCAAAATCAAAGGTATTTGAGAGTGGGTGTTCGCAACAGGATTGGTATCGAGGACAACAAAATCGACTGGAAATATAAAATCTCCAACTTTGATAAGCACATCCTCGATAATCCCCATGGGAATACGAATGGATCTATCCGCCAGTTGGAGGGTGATCTTAGTTGGTTTCAATTCTCCCAAGTTCAACTGTTGATAAACAGAGAGGTTGACCGCTGATCAACCTCTCTGTTTCAAGCAAAACTCTTAATGGGAGGAGGTTGACCGCTGATCCTAAATCAAGCAAAACATTGCTCAGTCTAGTGTCCCCAATCGTACACTGAATAGTAGGACACCCAGGGTCCTTGTATTTTGTGTAGGTGGGATTGGACAAAAGTGAGCTGATATTTGCAGCCAAGAATGCTTTCTTAGAAACATTGGTCTTCCTCTTGGTTGTGCAGAGATCCTTCAACACTTTGGCATATTGAGGTATTTATTGGATGACATCCAACAAGGGGATATTAACCTTTACTTGCTTAAACACCTCTACTATCTTGTCCATGTTGTCACTCTGCTTTTTGGTTAACCTACTTGGATAGGGAGCTTTTGGCAGGTAGGTTTTCTGTTGTGCCTGAGAAGAAAGCTTTGGTGTATTACCCTCACCCTCAGCTTCTTCTTCACCACCATTCCCACTGAGGGGCTGCATAGATGGTGGTGGGTGTGGCAAGGAAATGTGATTGTCAACCTGTTTTCCATTCCTTAAGGTCACAATGGAATTGACATGGTGAACAGGTTCCTCCACATGGTTCACTTGCCTCCCCCGAGGTACCACATTCTCATTTTGCATTTGTTGTTGTTGGTACATGCGGGGGTTAGCCTCAGGCTGGCTAGGAAAAGACCCTCTCTCTCTTTCATGTACAGACTGAGCCAATTGGCCCATATGAAGCTCTAGAGATTTCATGGTCTGCTGATTTGAAGTGAGAACTTGACTTGTGGTAGACATAAAAATTTTCATTGAGTTTTCAAGTCCACGAGTCAAGGTCTCAAGCGACTTGAATCGGGTTTCCATATTATTGGAATTTGGGAAACCCGATTGATTGGTGGTTTGCGCTTGGGGTGGCGGATAGGATTGCGCATGCATGAGAGGTTGGTGTGATTGGTAAGGTGGTCTAGAGGAGTTTGAACGACCACCCGGGGCATTATTTTGGTTCCACGAAAAATTGGGATGGTTCCTCCATCCAGGGTTATAAGATGATGAGTATGGGTCATTCCTAGCTCTGTCATAGATGGCGTTGACACGCTCCATCTCAGGAGGAATGGACTCACACTCGCTCTCTACATGACCTATCCTACCACATGAATGACAAGGAACTGGAACAGATGTGGACATGTGAGGTGCACTTTGTTGGTTTTGGAGCTCAATCGAATCCATACGGCGCATTAAGGCTGCCATGCGTGCCTCAGTGGCCGTAGTGGTATCGATAGCAAATGCGGTACCCGATCTAGTCGAGTTTGCATTCGCAATCCTCGCTCCTATACTAGATGATGCAGGTGGTTCCCTCACACTCTCCCACTGCATGGTTTTCTCAGCGAGGTCTTCTAGGAAGGCACATGCCTCCCTTTCATCCTTTCCCAAGAACTCTCCTTGACACATGGACTCAAGGAGCGTTCTGGACGGGAGGTGAAGACCCTCATACACAATCTGACAAAGACGCCACAAGTCAATGCCATGGTGAGGGCACGAGGATAGTAGCTCTTTGAACCTCTCAAGATATGCATGAAATGGTTCGGTCTCATGTTGATAGAACGAATTGATTTCGTTCCTCAATTTTTGAGTCCGATGATTAGGAAAGTACTTCTTGAGGAATGCAGATTGAAACTCATCCCAAGTCCTAAAGGAATTCGCCTAGTTGTTGTACAACCACTTCTTGGCATCATCCTTCAATGCAAAGGGGACAAGCCTAAGATGGATGGAGTCTGTGCTAAGTTGTTGCAGCTTGAACATAGCACAGACCTCCTCAAATTCCCTGAGAAAGATATAGGGGTCACTTTTCCCAGTGAAATGAGGGAGCATGGAAATGAATTGAGGCTTAACCTCAAAATGGTTCCCATTAGCCTCTGGTAATACGATGCATGAGGGTAGAGCGGTACGGCTCGGGTAGCATCGATCACGAAGAGGTATGGGAGCGACAACTGGAAGCACAGGTGGAACAGGTGGGTCCAGCAACTGCTCCTCCTCACGGAAATTAGCAGCCATTGGACCCGAACTACGTGCGACACGAGAGGAGGAAGGTGTCGAGAAATCGATGACCGAAGCCGGATTGACAACGCTCCTCGTCAAACGACCACTCTCGTCTCGTGTCCACGAAAGCATGCACAAAGGTGCACACACAAACCACAACTCTCTCTTTTTTTCTTTTTTCAAAGAATGTACGTAGGGGAGAAGACGGGGGAACACAGGAGAGAAAGAATGACTCGGGAGAGAAAGGAAGAAGTCCTTATGCTACGGCGGATGGGTACAGGTAGAAGCACACAAGCAAACAAGGCTCAAGCAATCCTAAGGTCGCTATAGGTCCTTACAGCTAGACGACGCCTAACTGCGAGGTCACACGGCCTCAACACGCCTCACCTCCCTACAACGAGGACCACAAAGCCTAGCAAGTGAGCCAAGATCCGGGGATCTCGTCTCTCCTACTATCGACAAAGTGGGCAACGCCGATCAGGTCATGACGGTCAGGACCGGATCACTCTCCTAATGCGTCCAAGATCCTTAGGGCCAATGTCTACTTGATTTTAAAATTAGGCTCTTGATTAGTGTGGTTTTTGGGGCGAAGGAAAGGGTGATGAAATCCCCCACCTTATCTTTTACGGGACAACCCCTCCTTAGTAGCGTTTTGGAGTCCTAAATCTAGCAATCAACACTCCAAACAACGCTCAACTCACACTTGTTGCAATGCACTTCCTACTAACTAATGCATGTTCATACGAAATGCATGAATGAGAGTAGAAAGTGCGTACCTCACGCCAGCTCTCAGCAACAGAAAATAAAGCTAAGATAAAAGACAATCTAAGTGCCTAAGTCACATACATGATGCATGGCCTAAACAAAAAGAATGCCTAATCTTTTGCTTTGAGTTTTAGGGTCCAAGTTGCTTAAAGGAGGTTTGATTATTGATCTGGGAACGAACTATAAGTCAAAACATGCCAAATTGAGTCCCAGATTACTAGATCAATTAGAGCAACAACACAAAGAAATTAGAAGATGAGAAGAGCTCACCAGACCGCTGATTGGCGGTCTGAAGTGCTCAGATCGTCTTGAAATTTCTCCAGTAGCCTCCACTTGCTATTCCCAATCTCCTGAAACAAAGACAAACTACAAAAAACAAATTAAATCCACTCGAATCGTCCAAACAAGAGTCTGGACTGACACCTCCCCGGCAACGACGCCAAAAACTTGTTGAACGTTTTATATTTCTACCGCAAGTGCACGGCCGCGATGAAGCGGTGGCAAGTACGGGTCGTCCTCAGGGAGGTGAGTAGTCTCTTGTTTATCCGAAATCAAGTGGCAAAAAAGATGGAAGAGATGTTATTATGCTAACCTACACTACACTACTCTAAGAAGTATGAAATGTGAAAGAAGCAAACAAACGATGAAATAAGAACTAAGCTAAGAACAAAACAAGAATGCTGGAATTTCAAGAATGGAAAACCCCTAAGGGGTGGAGTGAGTGCACACAAGCAAAGAGGTGGGTGTAGAATACATTCTTTAAGCACATGAAGGTGGTGTTTATCAAGCATAGGAAGTGTCTAAATGTTATGGCAAAACCTATCAATCTATTCACCAACTTAGTTGATTAACATTTACATATGCAAGGTGTTTATTTCAGAACCTAAACAAGCATGAGAGGTGTCTAATCATTTTGGCAAAACTCATCAAGTTGTAAATTCTATCCTAAACAAGCAAGCATACATTCATGTTTAATCAACACATTGAAATTAAAGCATTCATCCCATTCTCTAATGCATGTATGTACATCTACTCCACCCCCCAAAGGGGATGGAACTACTCACTAAACATTACACTAATTATTAAACTATGGAAAGAAAGCATATTAAAACTAAGCTAGAATTAAAAGATGATTAAACTAAAACATGCACAACAATAAAAGAAGCATAAAACAAACAATGAAAGAAACATAAAACTTTATTGATAAAATGACTCACATTAAAAGTAGCATCCTCCTACTTTAGTGTGTGCTTCAAGGCCTCACTTCTAGTAGGAAGAATAGCCACTTAAAATATGGAGTGATTACAAAAGGAGGTGAAGAGTTCTATTTATAGGCATGGAAAAAGCTAATCCGGGACAATCCCCCGATGTGAGACTAAACCAATACCAAAAATAGCCTAAACAAACATTAATACACGTCCAGGAGAAAACTTGGTGGATTTGGGCCCAAATTGACCGCCAATTAGCGGTCTTGGACCGCCAATTGGCGGTCTAAAATTTCCGGATCGAGTTGAATCTTGTTCTGGTCTTTGCTTGGTGTATTTGGTGGTCTTGGATGCATCTACTTTGTTTATTGGAGCTCCGACCCGAATCCAATTGCTAAAATACTCCCCATGATGGTGTGGAGTATTCTGTTTTGCTATTAGGTCATTCTGTCTTGCGTTCAGGTCCTTCTCCCTTGCATTTTGGTCCCCAGATCTCACAATCCAGTCCTTTTTCCCAGCTTTTGGGTCCTTTTATGTTTCATCTCTTCAAACCTATTTATTTCTAAAAACTAAACATAAAACTCATGACATAGCATTGTTTAGGTGAAAGATAATGGATATAAGATACAAATATAAGCATGAAATGATGTCAATCAGGAACCCACCATCTCTCGAGCCAGAAATGCGCATGCTTGGGCTCGCAACATACACAACAGAATTGCTCGACCACCTGACACCCTTATAAGCATTGTGGTCGGTAGATGCCTCTTTGGAGTTAGCAAAAGAGGAGGCATGAAAGAGAGGTGAACCTCTATCAGGTATAAGGCTATCAGGTGGTTGAATCTTAACCCACATGGGGTCCTCAGCAGATACAGAATGAAGAGCATGTGGCCGAGAGGCCATAAAAATAGTATCGTGTGGCTCAAAAGCCACGTGCTCAAAAGGATGTGGCTCAAGGGCCACGTGATCAAAAAGAAGTGGCTCAAGGGCCACATGATCAGAAGAATGAGGCTCAAGGGCCACGTGATCAAAAAGAAGTGGCTCAAGGGCCACATGATCAGAAGGAGGTGGCACTGAGGCCACGTGATCAGAACATAAGGCAACTTCTTGTGCCAGCCCAGGTGAAACATCTTCACCAACTTCAGGAGCTTCATCGAACAATTCTCTGAAGTACTTGAAGGTGCCCTCAACTACACTCTCATCCATGCCCTGGATAAGGTTAACCCCAACAGGGTCATTGAAGGCATCTGGCTTCTTGCCAATGGTGAAGATGTTGAAATCCACGCATTGACTACCATAAGTCAAGCGCATCAGACCATTGCGACAATTGATCAAGGCATTGGAAGTCGCAAGAAATGGTCGCCCCAGAATGACAGGAATTTGTCCAAGTGGGTTTGGCACAGGTTCAGTATCCAAGACAAAGAAGTCGACTGGATAAATGAACTCTCCCACTTTGATCAGCACATCTTCCAACACACCCCTCGGTTTCTTCATGGACCTATCAGCCAATTGAAGAGTGGTCGTTGTTTGTTTGAGGTCTCCAAGACCGAGGTGGACGTAGACAGAACATGGCAGAAGATTAACAGATGCACCAAGGTCCAATAAGGCTCGATGTATGGACACATCACCAATCACACAAGAGATAGTAGGACAACCAGGGTCCTTGTACTTGACTTGCATGGGTTGTGCCAACAAAGAACTCACGTTAGCCGCAAGAAAAGCTTTCTTTGGAACATGAGTTTTTCTCTTCTCGGTGCATAAGTCCTTGAGAACCTTGGCATAAGGTGGCATTTGCTGAATCACCTCCAAAAGAGGGATATTCAACTTAACCTGCCGAAAGATCTCAAGCATCTTGTCATGCTGATCAGAGGTTTTCTTTTTAAGGCGCTCAGGGAATGGCGCCTTCAGGGCATAATGGTGCGAAGGAACCTCAGAATTCTGGTCCAAAGAAACATGAGTGGGGATCTCAGAATCTGGTTCCTTCGACACAAGAGGAGACAAGGGGACCTCAGGGTTCGGCCCCTTTGTCGAAGGAAATGTAGAAAGAACCTCAGGATCTGGCTCCTTCCTGGAAGTATTTGTGGAGGGAGCCTCAGGATCCGGCTCCCTCAAAGATGGTGATGACAAGGAACGCACCCCAATGTGGTTGTCCACCTCCTTACCAGACCTCAAAGTATGAATCACATTAATATGATGGGTCGGTTCAGAGGTAGCATGAGGTAAAGGTGTCCTTCCTTGCGAATGGGTACCCCGAGGATTCACCTCGGGTTGACTCGGTAATTGGCCCTTCTCGCGTTCATGGAGCTGATTAGCCAACTGGCTAACTTGCATTTCCAATGCTTTGACCGAATTGTTGTTGGCCGAAAGCATGGATTGTGTACTCTGAATGAACGCGTGAAGGGTTTGTTCAAGAGTGGAGTCCTTAGGGTCAACCCGTTGGGGTTGTGGATTTTGGTTAGAATAACCCGACGAAGAGGTCTGAGGAGGTTGGTAATTGTGGTTCTGAGACCTTTGATGTGGAGGTTGGTATGTCGCCGATGGGCGTGGAGGTTGATAAGGCGGAGGTTGAGGTTGAGCGTGCGAGCTCTGACCGTTACCCCCACTAGGCCCCCAAGAGAAGTTAGGATGGTTACGCCATCCCGGGTTGTAGGAGTGACTGTACGGGTCGTTTCGGGGCCTTTGTTGATACATCACATTTGCATGCTCAGTATCCCTTGGAGCGTAAGCGCATTCCAAGTCATCATGTCCCGACAATCCACACCTACTACACTCGGGAGTAGCGACCTGAGCTACAGCAGCTCGGTCCATCTCCAAACTCTCAATCCTACGCATGAGAGAAGCCACTTTCGCCTCAGACGCGATAGTTGACTCAACTTGATAAGGTCCAGCTCGACCAGAAGACCTGGCGGCTGGTGGCTCTCTCATGGTATCCCACTCGAATGTGCGTTTAGCCATGGATTCAAAAGTGTCCCAAGCCTCCTCGATGGGTTTCATTTGGAAGTCACCCTGACACATTGACTCCAACAATGTGCGGGTGTTGTAGTTGATGCCCTCATAAACAATTTGGCACAACTGCCAAAGCTCAATCCCATGATGAGGGCACTGCTGGAGAAGGTCCTTGAACCTCTCAAAGAAACCATGAAACGATTCGGTCTCGGTCTGATACATTTGATGTATCTGGTGCCGTATATGTTGAGTTTTCCTTTGAGGGAAAAATCTCTTCATAAAGACGGTTACAAAGTCATCCTATGACCGAATCGAGCTCGCCGGGAGGCTATACATCCATTTCTTCGCATTATCCTTCAATGCGAAAGAAATCATCCTCAACCGGACCGAATCCTCGTCAAGCTGTTGAAGCTTGAACATGGAGCATACTTCCTCGAATTCGCGTATAAAAATATACGGATCCTCCTTATTGGCAGTAAAGGTTAGAAGCATGCTCACATACTGAGGTTTCAGCTCATAGTTATTCCCGCGAGCAGGGGGGACAACTATGCAAGAAGGTTGCGCAGCCCGAACAGGATGGGTCCGCTCCCACAACGTCATCGGCCTATCTTGTCGAGCTAAAGGTGGTGGTGCACCTAGAACTCGATCCTGACCGAATCTCCCTTCCTCTCGAGTCAGAGGAGGAGGTGAAGGAGGTCTACGTGGTGGTGGAAATGGACCAAGGTAGTCCATGTATGGCACCCGGTCCCCCTCGCCACCACGAGACGACTCGGCCTCTTGCTCCAAATGAGCACGAGGCGGAGATGGTCGATCACCAAGATCTTCCATCTCAGAAATAAGCACTCTCTCGAGTCGAGCGCTCTCACCAGAACGTGCCCAACCTCGCATGAAATGCTCGACTCGACTCTAAACGACACACAACAAAAGGCGTACTAGAGGAGGAGACTATACGTAGAGAATAGATGAGGGGAGGACTCAGATGCGGAGGGAAGAAACCCTAGACCTAGCGTGGGTAGTGGGATCAGGAAGAAGCCTAACTAGCAAGCACGACTCAAACAATGTAAGGCAATGGGTCCTTAGGCTAGACGACGCCTAACTTCGAGGTCACTAGCCTCGACACGTCTCACCTCCCTACAACGAGGACCACAATGCCCAGCAAGTGATACCAGATCTGGAGATCCAGTACCTCCTACTATCGACAAGGTAGGCAACGCCGATCAGGTCATGACGGTCTCAACTACATTACTCTCCTAGTGCGCCCGCAATCCTAGGGCCAATGTCTACTTACTTTTAGTTAAGGCTTTATTAAGAGTGATTTTTGGGGCCAAGGAAAGGGTGATGAAATCACCCACCTTATCTTTTATGGGACAGCCCCTCCTTAGTAGCGATTTAATCCTAGATCTAGCAATCAATCGCTCCAATCAAACGCTCTCTCACTCTTGTCCCGATGCACCTTACTAACTAATGCATGAACGAAACATGTATGAATGAGGGATGTGGGTGCACGTACCTCACGCCAGCAATCAACGACAAAATGTAAAGCAAAGAAAAGAAAAATGCATGCAAGGTCTACCAATGGTGCATGACCTAGATGGCAAGAAGTCTAATCTTTTGCTTTGAGTTTTATGGTCCAAGTTGATTAAAGGGGATTGAAATTAAATCTGGGAGCAAACTAAAGATCACAGCATGCAAAATTTGGCTCCCAGATAACTAAAGTAAAGCAATGAACCACCAGTAGAAATTTGAGAGCAGGAAACCCTTACCAGGCCGCCAATTGGCGGTCTCCAACCGCTGATTGGCGGTCTCTTTGTGGCGTCTGTTGCCCAAACTTTCCCAGTAGCCTCCCCTTGATGTTCTGGTTCCCTGAAACTAAACAAAACTGGAAACAAAAAATCAAAAACCCCTCGAATCGTCCAAACCAAGGTCTGGACAGAGCACCTCCCCGGCAACGGCGCCAAAAACTTGATTGATCTCGTTTATATTAACCGCAAGTGCACGGCCGCGTTGAAACAGTGGCAAATACGGGTCGTCCACTGGGAGGTGTGTCGACAATTGGTTTGTTCGAAGGCGAGGGGTAAAAGAAGGAGAGAAAGATGTATTACACTAATCTAAACTACAAAGCTGAAATGAAATGGAGAAGAAACAATAAAACTAAGCCCCATAGGGGGTAGAGAAATAATGTGAACATAAAAATGTGTGTGTGTGTGTTCATTAAGCTCCTCACAACATGTAGTGCATGAAATCATAAAACTACATCCAACTTTGCCTCAACATGAATTAAGATAAGCCTACATCATTAAAACATACAAGACAATAATTGGAATGAAGCTAAATGAACTCAAGTATAAAGACTAGACCCTACTATGCCTCCACATGAATTAAGATAAGACTACATCATTAAAACATACAAGACATTAGCTAAGGTAAAGGCAACAAGAGCACATACACTACAACTTGTGTTTCCAATATTAACTTCATCCATATCCTAACCTTATCATTCCCCATAAAATAGATCCACTAATCAAAGCATAAGCTAAGCTTCATTCAAGAGCATTAGCATATCAAAGATAAGAGTGAAAACCCATTAGATGGTTATGGAAATCATATAAAGCTCAAGGGATAAAAATAACACACACTTAATACACTACATGATTATATCACATATTTCTCCACCCCCCAAATGGGGATGGAACTACTCACACATTTTTAAACTAACTACTCTAACAAAAGAAAGCATTAATACTGAAATGAAATTAATCTAAGCAAGCAAGAAATATTAAAGAAACTAAAAGAACATGAGACTAAAGAAACATGCAAGACATTGAAATTAACTAAGCAATGTAAAAACTAAAGCAAACAACAATTAACTACAAAACTTCTATTATTACTCACTCCAAATTACAAGCAGCCCTTCCTCCACAGAGTTTTGCTTCAAGGCTTCACTCTTAGTAGGGAAGAAGGCCACCAAGAGAGAGAGATACAATGGGAGGTGAAGAGTTCTAATTATAAGCATGGAAAAAGCTAATCCGGGACAATCCCCCGATGTGGGACTAAACTAATACCAAAAATAGCCTAAACACATGATAATACAAGTCCAGGAGGAGGCTTAGCGGATCTGGGCTTAACCAGACCGCCAATTGGCGGTTCCAGACCACCAATTGGCGGCCTATAAGCTTCAGATCCCATTGGATCTTCTGGTGGCTTTCCTTGGCATGTTTCTTGGTCTTGGATGCATCTAACTTGTTTAGTGGAGCTCCGACCCGAATCGAATTGACAAAATACTCCCCATGATGGTGTGGAGTTTCCTGTTTTTGCTCTTAGGTCCTTCTGTCTTACGATCAGGTCCTTCTCCCTTGCATCTTGGTCCCCAGGTCTCACAATTAAGTCCTTTTTCCTGCTTTTGGGTCCTTTCATGGCTCTTCTCATCAAACCTCTTTATTTCTGAAAACTAAACATAAAACTCGTCGCGTAGCATTGCTTAGGTGTAAGATAATGGATATAAGATACAAATATAAGCATGAAATGATGTCAATCATGCAACAAGCTATTAAACCTCATTGTTGCTAAGGAGGAGGAGTGTTCTCTCCTGAGGGTTTTCAGCGGATTTACCCACAAAATCTGAATATAGATGCGTTATTCAACTTAGCACACAACTTGATGGACTCATTTTTGTCAATCACTTGATACAGTAATACTACAGACCGGCTCTCTATATGTATTCAGTCCACACACCTAACCTAATGAATCATTCGTGCAACTTAGTTAAAGACATAAGTGAAAGACATGGGCACCTTTAACATCCTCAAGTGAGACAAAGTGTAAAGTCCATTAAGGTTCTTATTTGCATTGTGATTTCTTTTCATTTTTTTCCTTTTTGTTCTTTTTTTTTAGCTTTTGCTAGTTGATGTGTAATTCTCCCAAGGTTAAGTTTTGTGCACCATCGCCTATGAGGACTTACACTATCACGTACACATTTCCTTACATCTCCACATAGGGCGGTCCCTACCACTCGTCTAATGGGAGTTCGGTGGGTGCATCCCAAGTCAGATGACTCGAAAGCACCAGGCACTAAGTCCCCTCGGATCTACTTTCCCGAGTGGTAGGAGTCGTGCAAGAAGAGAGAATACCCTACCTACTTATTTTATCTACACATGAACCAATACTGCTACAGTTAAGGTTTCAGAACAAGAGTTTAAAGGTCCTCGACTACGACAAACTTCCTTATATTAACATACACAAATTATTTGACTCATTAGGTTCAGGGTGGACTTCTTTGTTTATTTGAGTACTGAAACCTTATGATTACCCTGACCCCGAGGGAAAATCGGTGTGCATTCTTACGAGTCGATAAGACCTAAAGTCAGTGAACTAAATATCCTAATGCATCTTGTTCAAGATAATTTTGGGAGCTTCTTTTTTTACTTTGCTTCTCAATGGTTTTGCACTTGCTAAACACACGCAAAACCCACAAAACATTTTCTTTCACAAACACATGACGATTTTTGAAATAAATGACAATTTTAAAGCACTAGGCAAGCAAAATAAGATAAGTCGCCCAAGGATCATGGCAAGCAAATATATCGTTACTAAATGCAGCACACTAATATGACCTTATCAATACAAACACAAGAAAACAAAACAATAGGAGAAAGAATCGACTATGTATACACGTAAAACACCCCCACCCCACTTACTTCATGCATTGTTGTCAAAAAATGTGAGCATGATATTGTTGGCTTTTTGGTCTTAATCTATGTTTTGATGACTTAATCAACCTAATCTTAATTGTAATCAATGTAGAGTAGCACACATATTGCATGGCATAGATATTGTATTGTGCTAACTTCTACAGGTGACCAAGACTTAAGGAAGAAAGGAAATCAAGTCAAGACATGAAATAAAGCTCATTTGAAGACATGTAATGTTGATTTATTTTGAGTCTTATGAACTTTGTGTAATTGAGCATACTTGAGCTAAAATCAACTTAAACACACACTAGGTTCCTTATACAAGTCACACACAAAATTTCACATCTTTTGGACATCAATAGATCACCCAAATTACGACCGAAAACACTTAACCAAACTTGAACTGCCATGACCAAATCCGTCGACCAATTGGGTCTGTTTATTCTGTTACAAAATTTAGTGTTAAACAGGTCGACCGTTCTGACCAATTTGTTTGACCGTCTACGCGTGTCACATGACCTCTAGACTTGTCGTTTTCTCCAACGATCGAATTTCCCAAAATTCCAATTTTACCAAACTCTCAGTCGATTGATCAAACATTCTTTGGTCACCTTGAACATTCTGGAAGTTTCCGGTCGAACCTACCATTTTCCTAGTTTGACGGATCTATTTTTACTAGACCAAAACCCTAAAATGGTGGACCAATCCCCAATTTAGTTAGACTGGTCACTTAAGTGAACTTATGTTATAGCCAGATTTGACCAACCGGTATACCCGATTCGGTCGATTGTTTCTATTATGAAATGTGACTTGCACTTTTTTGTTTTGTGTATCTTACATAAGCACTTTTCCAAACTTGTCCCAACGACTATAACTCCTTAGGAGCTTATAAATAGTGTCGTCCAAGACACAACTCTCCCACACATACTTGCCTCCTACATTAAAGAGATCATTCCAAACACTCCAAGCCTCAATTTCCACACTTTAGATCAATCCTTAAATTTCTAAAGTGTGGTCATGTTTAAAGAGTTATTGTCGCTCTCAAGTTTGTAGCAGTCAAAGTCTTGTAAAGGTTTTGGTGAAAACTCGAATCGTCCCTCTCAGATTGTGAGAGGAGGAGCCAAGCTCGGCGAGGGTTGTTCGCGAGCTTGAAGATTGTAAAGGCATTCTCTCTCCATCCGGAACGGGGAGTAGATATTGAAGTTGTTAGCGGAGCTTGCAAGAGAGGACTAGGACCCGGGTGTGGTGTCGAACCTCTATAAAATGTCGTCTTCTTTTGTGGTTTGCATATTTTCTTCGATTACTTGCTTGCTTATTTAAATTCCGCCGCACATCTTTGATTAAGCAAGTAGAGGTAAAATAACCCAAAAAGTGATTAGAACTAAGACCATACATCGATCCTACAGACACTACATTGATTTATGCATGAAAATGAGAAGATCTCACCAACGTGAAACACAAAGGGAAGTTCATGGTTATGTTGATGGACACAAACCAGAATTCCCTCAAAACATGTGAGATACATAAAAGGGGAGAGAAATTTTATGAAAGAAATGGGGCCCAAATACACAAGGGTTGGGGCCCACAAAAATCAATGCTCACTAATGGAGTCTTCACTTGTTTCTTTTTCTTTTTTTCTTTTCTAACAAATATAACTATGTAGAAACATGAAATCTCAATACTTCATGCATGAACATGAATGGTTGAGTGCGAGAAAGGTTCATAAAGGAACATGACCTCCTCGATTTCAGCTAGTACTCCCTCCAAGTAAGGTTTGAGGCGTTGTCCATTAACTTTGAACACGTCCCCATTGGAGAACACTTTGGAACTCATCATTTGGGATGCACCACCTGAAAATTTGGTGAGAGCAGTATTTGAATAGGTAGATAGATGTTGTCCCAGTAAAAGAATTTTACATAAGATCTAAATTTGGTTTGGTCAGATTTTGGCAACCCACAAGAAGCTGCTCGGTCACGATGTTGGCAAACCAAGGGTTATCTTCAATCGTGAACAATTGCTTGTCATGAAATTTGTCATTAATAATTTGGTCTTGTGGGTTGGTCGTCTCAAGACGAGACCGGTGGTTCGCTACAACATTTTCACACATTTTTTGTCTCGAATCTCGAGATCAAATTCTTATAACAACAAGAATCATCTCAAGAGTCAAGATTTTGCATCTTTCTTCCCCATGAGGTGCTCGATAGATGTGTGATTTGAATAGATAATCAGGTGTGAGCCAATCAAGTACTATCAATTTTTTTCCAAAGTGAATATGATCGCTAAGAATTCTTTCTCAATCACAGTGTAGTTCAATTGAGCATCATTGAGTGTTCTACTAGCCTGGTAGATCACATGAGGCAATTTATCCAATCGTTGCCCAAGCACGCTCCCACAACAAAGTCGAATGCATTACACAACAACTCGAATGGTTCAGTCCACACCGGTGCCTTAATTATAGGAGCTGAAGTCATCTTTCTTCAAGGTCAAAAACGCATGGTGGCAATCCGGTGTGAACTCAAAAATGGCATCCTTAGCCATCAAGGCGGTGAGAGGTCGAGAAATTTCACTAAAATCTTGAAAGAACCGTCGATAGAATCCAGCATGCCCAAAAAGGCACGGATATGTGAATGAATTGGTTAAAATACCGCAAGTGCATGAGTGCGTTGAAGAGGTGGCAAGTATGGGTCGGTACACAAGGAGCGCGCGTGAGTTGGATTCACAATACTCGAGTGGGGGAGAAGAAAAGAGAGATGTGATCGAAACTACACTACAATGCAAAAGAAATCGGAAAGTATGAAATAAAACTAAACCCCTCGGGGGTAGAGAAGGAATGCGGAATGAAAATGTGTGTAATGTGTGGGTTTATTTGTGTTCATCAAAACATGTCACACATGAAACACATAAAAATCAATTCCAACTTTGACTCCATATGAAATAAGATAAGACATTATCATTAAAACATATCAGACAATAATTGAAATGGAGCTAATATGTTCACATGCATCATGACTCAAATCCAACCATGTCTCCACATGAAATAAGCTTTATCATAGTCATTAAAACATACAAGACATTAATTTGGATAAAGCCAACATGAACACATGCATGCACATGCCTTGTTTTCTTCTTCCACTCTGTCCTTATCCTAACCTCATCATTCCCCATAAAATAGGCCCACTAATCTAAGCATGTGCTAAGCTTCAGTCAAGAGCATTATCACATCAAAGATAAGAGTGAAATCCCAATAGATGGTTATGGAAATCATGTAAGGCTCAAAGGATTAAGATTAACACACACACTAATCCATCACATGATCAAATCACGTTAATAAAAGACAAAGTTTGCTCCACTCCAACACCCTTACTACACTATTAAAATAGGAACTAAAACCTACTCTAACGGGGGAAGGAGGAATAAGAGGCGAAGAGGAGGGATTACAATGGTATTTATAGGAGAAATAAGGGTTTGTATGGATCTGGGAGCAATCTGATGGTTGTCATAACTTTCTCTATACTTTGGTGCACCCAATTAATCAAGTCCGAGCCACAAGAGAAATTGAGGGTCCATTGGAGCAAAATGATCCGCAAGTGGCGGATCCAAACCCACAATTGGCAGATAATTTGCACCCGACCGGTCCCAATTTCTTCTAGGAGCTTCAATGTTATATTTTGCACGTTGGGTGAAGCCCTGGTCTAGTGTCTTGAATAGATTTTAGTTTAATTGGAGAAATGGTGTTCTTGTTCAAGTCATGTGTCATAATACTTTACATTTCACAATCAGGTCCGTCTGGATTTTCATTTGGGTCCTTCTTGATTTGCAAGCCAGTCCTTGTACATTACAAATGGGTCCAGAAGTCTTCAATTCAGTCCATTCTTGTTGCATTCTGGACTTTTTTGTTCCTTTTTCTCTTCTTTATTACCTAACACCTAAAGACTACCATAACAACTCGAGTATCACAATATTGGGGTAAAATAAAGGATATATAGCGAGAATATGATGCATGATATGCTACTAGTCAAATACCCCCACACTTACCATTTGCTAGTCCCGAGCATAACAAAGAAAGAGAAAAATGAAAGAAAGGAATACATACGAAAAAAAGGGAAATCCTCACTCACTTTTGTAGGAATCACGGTTGCACTTAGCACGTGCAACAAGCCATTAAACCTCTTTGTTGCCAAGGAGGAGTGTTGCCTCGTAAGGGTTTTTAGCGGATATACCCACAAAATCCAAACATTGATGCATTAATCAACCTAGAAACTTGACTCGATGGACTTATTTTTGTCGATCATTCGACACGGTAATACCACGGGACGACTCTATATATGTAATCAGTCCACATTATCACATCAAATATAAGAGTGAAATCTCATTAGATGGTTACGGAAATCATGTAAGGCTCAAAGGATTAAGATTAACACACACACTAATCCATCACATGATCAAATCACCTTCTTCTCCACCCTCAATGGGGATGGACTACTCTCTACTCATCTCTACACTAAAGAAAGTATGAAAAGAACATAAACCCATGAAAGAAATGTAGAAGACTAGATTAAACAAGCAACAACATAAAAGAAATTGCATTAAAGGAAAACATCAGCATAATGAACAAGAACTAAACTAGATTAAGAAAATAAAAGACAAAGTTTGCTCCACTCCAACACCCTTACTACACTATTAAAATAGGAACTAAAACCTACTCTAATGGGGGAAGGAGGAATAAGAGGCGGAGAGGAGGGATTACAATGGTATTTATAGGAGAAATAAGAGTTTGTATGGATCTAGGAGAAATCTGATGGTTGTCATAACTTTCTCTATACTTTGGTGCACCCAATTAATCGAGTCCGAGCCACAAGAGAAATTGAGGGTCCATTGGAGCAAAATGATCCGCAAGTGGCGGATCCAGACCCGCAACTGGCAAATAATTTGCACCCGACCGGTCCCAATTTCTTCTAGGAGCTTCAATGTTATATTTTGCACGTTGGGTGAAGCACTGGTCTAGTGTCTTGAATAGATTTTAGTTTAATTGGAGAAATGGTGTTCTTGTTCAAGTCATGTGTCATAATACTTTACATTTCACAATCAGGTCCGTCTGGATTTTCATTTGGGTCCTTCTTGATTTGCAAGCCAGTCCTTGTACATTACAAATGGGTCCAGAAGTCTTCAATTCAGTCCATTCTTGTTGCATTCTGGACTTTTTTGTTCCCTTTTCTCTTCTTTATTACCTAACACCTAAATACTACCATAACAACTCGAGTAGCACAATATTGGGGTAAAATAAAGGATATATAGCGTGAATATAATGCATGATATGCTACTAGTCAAATACCCCCACACTTACCATTTGCTAGTCCCGAGCATAACAAAGAAAGAGAAAAATGAAAGAAAGGAAAACATACGAAAAAAAGGGAAATCCTCACTCACTTTTGTAGGAATCACGGTTGCACTTAGCACGTGCAACAAGCCATTAAACCTCTTTGTTGCCAAGGAGGAGTGTTGCCTCGTAAGGGTTTTTAGCGGATATACCCACAAAATCCAAACATTGATGCATTAATCAACCTAGAAACTTGACTCGATGGACTTATTTTTGTCGATCATTCGACACGGTAATACCACGGGACGACTCTATATATGTAAGAGTGAAATCTCATTAGATGATTATGGAAATCATGTAAGGCTCAAAGGATTAAGATTAACACACACACTAATCTATCACATGATCAAATCACCTTCTTCTCCACCCTCAATGGGGATGGACTACTCTCTACTCATCTCTACACTAAAGAAAGTATGAAAAGAACATAAACCCATGAAAGAAATGTAGAAGACTAGATTAAACAAGCAACAACATAAAAGAAATTGCATTTAAGGAAAACATCCACATAATGAACAAGAACTAAACTAGATTAAGAAAATAAAAGACAAAGTTTGCTCCACTCCAACACCCTTACTACACTATTAAAATAGGAACTAAAACCTACTCTAATGGGGGAAGGAGGAATAAGAGGCGGAGAGGAGGGATTACAATGGTATTTATAGGAGAAATAAGAGTTTGTATGGATCTAGGAGCAATCTGATGGTTGTCATAACTTTCTCTATACTTTGGTGCACCCAATTAATCGAGTCCGAGCCACAAGAGAAATTGAGGGTCCATCGGAGCAAAATGATCCGCAACTGGCGGATCCAGACCCGCAACTGGCAGATAATTTGCACCCGACCGGTCCCAATTTCTTCTAGGAGCTTCAATGTTATATTTTGCACGTTGGGTGAAGCCCTGGTCTAGTGTCTTGAATAGATTTTAGTTTAATTGGAGAAATGCTATTCTCGTTCAAGTCATGTGTCACAATACTTTACATGTAGCAAGACCAAGATTTGGAAACAACAAAGAAGTATTATTTGATGGAAAAATTGGCATATTTCCATTTACAGATTTCCAACCAGCTAAGAGGACATCAAAAAATAAGGCAGCTGGAGTATTAGAAACAAAGGCAATTCTTTCTGTTACTAAAGAGGTGGTGAAATCATGTTTAATAGAGAAAGTAATACCAGCAATTAAAGCGAAGTGGCCAAAAAAATATGAACAAAAGGATTTTCATGCTGCAAGACAATGCAAGACCCCATATTGCACCAACGGACCCAGATTTCATTCAAGCAGCCACAATAGATGAGTGGGACTTACAGTTGACATGCCAACCAACTAATAGTCCAGATTTAAATATCTTAGTCTTGGGTTATTTTAGGGCAATTTAATCACTCCAGTAGGAATCAGCTCCTCCAACTATTTTTGAGTTGGTTCAGGTTTGTCAGCAATCATTTGATGATTTACATGCATATGCACTCAATAATGTATGGTTGTCTCTACATTTATGCATGGCTGAGGTGATCAAATTAAAAGGAGGCAATGCATACAATCTGTAGGATCGAAATGAGGCTTAGTTCTAATCATTTTTAAGCTAATTACTTACTTGTTTAAGCAATCAAGTATATGCAGCGGAAATAAAAGCTAAACAAGAGAGTAAACAAGAAAATGCAAAGCACAAAGAAGACAAGGGATTTTTATAGAGGTTCGGCACCCCACCCGGATCCTCGTCCTCTCGTGTAAGCTCCACTCGGATCACCAAGCTCCGCTCACGACTTCACTAACTACTCCCAGTTCTGGACCAGGAGAGAACGTCTTTACAATCTTCAAACTCGCGAACAATCCTCGCCGAGCTTGGCTCCTCCTCTAACAATCCGCGAGGGACACTTCGGGCTTTCACCGAAACCTTTACTCGACTTTGACAGCAACAAACTTGAGTGGGACAATCACTCTCTAAACTTGAGCACACTTGAGAAAGATAAGAATTGATCTTAAGTGTGGAAATTGAGACTTGGAGTGTTTAGAATGATCTCTCTAATGTAGGAGGCAAATATGTGTGAGAGAGTTGTGTAAACTTGTGTTGGACAACTCTATTTATAATATCCTAAGGTGTTATAACCGTTGGGGTTAATTTGGTAAGTGTTTGTGTAAGATACACAAAATAGAAACCTGCAGAATGTAATTTTGAATAAGTTTGGTGGACCAGATCGAGCAGAATGGTCGACCGTTTGGCAATTTTGAACTAGGTTCAGTCGACCGATAATGGAACGGTCGTCCAGATTGGGCTATAACTTAGGTACACTTAAGTTAACAGTCAAACACCGAATAGGGTTCGGTCGACCGTAAACTTCCAGACTCTACAGGGTTGACAAAAATGATCAAGTTCGGTTGATCGATCCAAGGTCTTCAGTCGACCGAAAACTTCCAGGCAGTTTCATTTTGTGGAAACATTTATGTTCGGTCGACCGAAACAGGTCCATGATCAACCGATAGGCAATTTGTATTTTGGGGTATAGGTGAATAATTCGAATACGACCGTTGGTATAATACAACAACCCTAACGGTCAGAAAACCATGATTTGGTCAACCGAAAAGGTCAGAACGGTCGACCGAATGTGGGCAGTCTAAAACACTATAGGATAATTGATCACTCGGTCGACCGAATGTGGGCAGACAGTTCTGGTTTAGTTGTAGTGTTTTCCAGTCTAAGTTTGGGTGATCTATTGAAGTCCAATTTATGTGAATTTGTGTGTGACTTCTATAGGGAACCTAGTGTGTGTTTGAGTTGATTTTAGCTCAAGTATGCACAATTACACAATGTTCCTAAGACTCAAAAAAATGCAAATTACATGTCTTCAAGTGAGTTTGATTACATGTCTTGACTTGAATCCTTTCTTCCTTGAGTCTTGATCACCTGTAGAAGTTAGCACAAAGCAATATATATGTTATGCAATATGTGTGCTACTCTACATTGCAATTAAGATTATGTTGATTAAATCATGAAAACATAGATTAAGGCCAAAAAGCCAACACAATCCTCCACATATAGGCAAAGCTGCACTGGATAGACAAGGCATGGTACGAATCTCAAGAACCATAAAAGCAAACATGGCGGAAGCATCATATGAAGCATTAAGTGAGGGGTTGTAGATGTTAGTTAGATTCTTTGTGTGGAACATTTTGTAACCAACTAGTGGAAGTATATGGGCAGGAAAGACTTTATTGTCATTTTAGTGTAAGTTTGTAAATAACTTATGCAAGTAGATCGACAGGAAACACTTCTGTTCACATTTTGATGTAAGGTTGTTATTTTTGGTAATGCAAATTTTTGAAGGGGTGTTACTTTGCCTCCAACCTTTATTACAAATTGGTAACAGTAATGTAACAAGTCGTCATTTCCCTACTGTAGCAACTCTTACTTCGCCTCATAAATCACAAAAGTTAAACCATAAAATAACAAACGCAAATCACAACCCCAAAAAATAAAAATAAAAACCCTAACAAATCGCATACATGCATACTGAACAAACACCAACTTGTACCAACTAGAAATCCTATTTTGGCTCGTTTTGTCAAATTAATCCCAAAAATCCAAAAAATAGAGGTAGGGGACAGGGATAAATGACCAAACCACCGTTATTTTTCAAGAAATCCCTTTAGGCAGTGATAAAAAAGCTCAAACGTCTTGTTGAAAATTTGTTGTCGTCGTGGAGAGAGCTTAGGGTAGTATGGGTCGACATCATCCTCCAATTCTGTGTCATTCACCACCGGATCAACCACAGGTGGAAGGTTCTTTGAGCCAGCATCATCCTCGACGTCTCCTCAAAGCTCCTTCGCCTCATATGTGTCGGGGACAACAAAATCAGGTAGAATCGACTCATTCACAAGCGGGTGAAAAACAACATGTTCATATGTTGTAGATCAGGCAGGATTGGTTGTCATGCTTGCATACACAAGCGGGGAGACTGAGAATGTTGAAAGAGAGGCAAGGGAGAAGGGTGGAAAGGAGAAAGAGAGAGGTTGCAGGTTGGGGTTATGACAGGGTAAAGAGAGAAGGCAGTGACTCTTAGGAATTTGAGTAGGCATTTTAGTTTTTTTTGTCAAATGGGAAGATTAAATTGAGACACCCCAATTTGAAAAGTAAGAAGAACAAAATGCGATGGATGGAGTAATAAACATCTCTCTCCATTAGGTGTGACATAATGTATAAAGAAAGGTTAGAAATGATATTCTTCAACTACAAAAGATTGACAAAGACTTTGAGAAGATTGGCTGGATGTATGATCTTATCTGATAATTGTACAAGTATTGGTTCTTCACATTAAGATATGTTTTTAATAATGATTATGACAGATTATGGATCTCAGTTGGCATTGATAATACATATTTCATCTCATGTTGTATAGTTTTTATTTCTTGATTGCTATGGTTATAAATTCAAGCGATGGGTTGAAAGATTTCTATGATGTTTGATTTAACAACCGTAGCTCCATATGTGTTTGTTTTCACATGCATTAGTTGTTAGATTGAAATTAATTGACATTTATTTTATAAATATATATGTATATATATATGCCTACTACTCTATTAGTGATAAAGTTTACTAAGCATGCACACAATTTAATGATTTATCATTATTCCTTTTAATGAAAAGTAAATTTAGTGTGATGCTTAGGATGTAAATTTCATAATGTTAAGAATATTATAGTTATCTAGGAGTAGCCAAAGCATCCTATTCTATTTTGATGTGAATGCTATTATCATCAATATGGGAAATGATACCAAAATTGTAATTAATTCGTGAACAAATTTGCTCTACCCAAAAGGAAAGTAGTTATGTTTGTAAATTAATTAGGGGTGTCAACGGATCGGATACGGACCGGATATAGGTATATCCATATTCGTATCCGAATGAAATTTACGGATTCAGATACGGATACAGATTGTTTGCGGATATGAAAAGTCTATATCCGTTCGGATATTTGACGGATTCGGAGCGGATACGGATAATATCCACATCCGTAAACATAATTCCCAACCTTATAACCTTTTTTATTTACACTTAGACAAATTCTTATACATAGTCACATTTATAACTTTATTTGGTTTCAAATATTAATTTACTTTATCTTAACTTCTAACTCCATATTCTGAAAATGAGAAATATTCAATACTTGAATAAATGTAATCAGTAGATATATTTTTATTTGAATAAATAAATTTAAATTATATATTCAAAATATAATCACACAATGTTGAAATATGAATACTTCTAGGTATAATAATGTATTGCATAAGTATATGATACAAATATGAATACAGATGTTGAAATACAGATATGAAGTTCTGAAGCGGATATTAATCGGGTTAGTACTTTAGGGTTAGTAATTTAGAATAGTTTATATATTTGGGTAATTTATAGAAAAAAATACCTAACTTATATATATATATATATCATTAATTTAAAGAATAACTATATATATAATACATATACAAATATAGATGTTGAACTACGGATATTCAATCCCGGATCGGATATTATACGAATCAGATATACTAATAACCATATCCGCTCCACGACTTTACGGATCGGATACGAATACGGTCTTACGGATATTTGTTTCTCGGATTAAATGTTCAAATTTAAATACGGACGGATGCTCGAATATTCGAATATCCACTGACACCCTTAAAATTAATTAGAAGAAAATATTGAATATATTTGTCATGATTCCATAAATTCTATTTCTGAAGGCTTGAATGATTTCATGATTGATACTTTATTCAATAGTTTTTTTTCATAAAGCATTTAGATTCATTGCGTGAATGCAATCAAAGGGAGATTTGAATTTATTTCTATTTGATTTTGACATTGGTTGAACCAAAATGTTAAGTATAATCATAATATTACAATATTTAAATCCCTTTTGCAGCAATTCCTACTGCTTATAGTGCTTCTAATGTTCCAATATTGACTTGGGACAATTTTTCTGAATGGAAAGAAAAAGTTATGTTGGCACTAGGTGTATGGACATGGATTTGGCATTTCATACGGATAAACCATCCATTCCAATGGAAATGAGTACACCATCTCAAAAGAACCTCTATGAAAAGTGGGAGTTATCCAATCGCTTAAGTTTAATGCAAATAAAGACTCACATATGTAAAGGAATCTGAGGTTCTACCCTAGAGTGCACTAAGGCAAAAGATTTCATGAAAGTCATCGAGGAACATTTTTAGCTATATTGTTCTTGTTCACCTCACTTTTGTGCTAATTATATTTACAGAAATGCAATGTATTAATACAAATACACACTTAAAATTATCATAACTTGGACATATTAACAACACAAAATTACTTTAAATTCCGATGTTTCCCAATAGTCTAATAGCGTAACCCAATGTTGAGGATTCATTGAGTCTAATAGCAAGTCAATCAAATCTCCTTTCCAAACCCTCAACGAAAACATGTAATTTGTTGTTCCAACCTTTCTATCTAAGACTCATCCAAGGAATCATCTTCCTCTTGTGATGTTCCTCAACCTTAAATCGCTCCTAATTTATAAAAGCATTTTATAATGAATATAACTTACATTAAGTCATCTAAAATTTTGATATGTAAAATATGTTCCATGTATTTTCTTTATCTACTTTAGGAACACAATGTCATTTAAAAAAGTTAGTGGAAGAAGATTACAATCTTTCTTACAATCTTTCTTACAATGCTACCCACAAATGTTGCCAATGTAACTACATTAGGTCCGACACGAAACCCATACACGTCCCAACTCAACACTAGCTTGTTTTCGGTGTGAGTTCCCGTGTAGAAAGGGCTCGGGTGCGTTCCCAACGTTTTGTGGAATTCGAACCACCTACGCAACAATTTAAAAAGTAAATAAATAACTAAATAACACAACTTGTATAAATTACAATAACTTATTAAAGAAATTTGCTAACTTGAGGGAGGAAGTGTTGCGTCGATGTTATCGTCATCCTCAGGCACGCACGAACGCATGTCTTCAACTCTATCATGTTGTCTCTGACACTACCTCATCATGTTCATCCTCTTGTTAAGAGGTTTTGATGTTCAACTTGAAGAACTCCTCACACCATGTCTCAATCTCTTCAGATCTGTGACATGTTAAAAACAAAAGCTACACGATATTAAATCAATAGTTAAAAAAGCCAAGGTGGTAAGACATATAGGAGAATAAAGAAAACAAAACAAATGACGTAAAATTATAAATAAATAGTTTACCAAATATCACCATCCACATCCTCCTTTTCTGCAAGTGGAGGATCTACAAAGTATTCCTCAAAGTCAGATCTACACCAATTGACATCATCAATAATTTCCACATCTGTATTACTTAAATAAGGAGGACGAGCTCTCTCTGGTGTGTCAGTCTCCGGCATGTTATATAAATGCCTTGGCGTGGTCCTAATAACCACAGGCCATTCTTGCTCAACGGGATTCATGAGTTTTTCTTTCACGAAAAAAAAAACTATGTTTTGACTTGCAAAAATGAAAGGTTCTTCACTTGCCAAGTGCCTATTTGGGTTCCCCAAGGTATATCCAAATTTGTCACTTTTTACTCCAATATCCCGAGAAACAATGTCATACCAATTACATTTGAATAACACTTCTTTTAAATCATCAAACTAATTAATATGGATGATGTCTTTAAGAACATCAAAATATTCAACTTCTCCTATGACGACGTTACAGTCTCTTCTACTTGGATAACTTTCAGTTGATATTGTGCCTACTACATCACCATTGTGTCTTTCAAGATGATTCACGATCTTCAGTGTGGAAACAATTTCTGTTGATTAATAACTAGAATAATATTTGCCAATTGTATTTGGACCTCTTGCTAGTGTCATTATGACATTAGGCAAATTCATGCCTGATTCACTTTCCTCTTTAACTGTATTAGAAAACCAACTATCAAATTCTCTATTTCATTGATTGGTAACATCTCTTCGAATTTGCCTTCGACCTCGCATGACATTCAATGAATCAACCTTGAAACAATTGGTAACACCCAACCAACCTTAAAAGCGCCAATTATCAATCCAAAAACACTAAAATCCGCCTTGAAACACACTCAGACCACCAAATCAAGAGCAATTCAATGAATGAAACAATATCAAATAGAACACCAAAATCAGGCCCAAAAAATTCTCCGAAATACTCCTTGAGACGCCACAATCATGAAGAGAAGATCGAAAGGAACCAAAGAGCAATCAAAATAGGGAGCAAAATTACCGGAACACCATCACTTCAGATTACTCTACTTAATAACATAAATCACGACAGACAAAACGACAAGCATAAACTAAACACCGCCGATGTACATCTAATTGACTCAGTCCAGACCATGATCTGTTAAGCTCATTTATACGAAGTTGTCAACACTTAATGCCTAAACAAAACACTACATTGATGTAGACCAACATTACATCAAAATCATAACACACTCTCTGAAGTAACATATACACCATTCCAAGCTGAAATGGAAGAAAATCCACGATCGAGCAGAATCAACTCTACAAAATGCGGATTCAGAGCAATAACCAAGCATCATTCTTCAAGGTTAAAAACAACAAAACTCCACCAAAAAGCATCACTCGCCTCCACAAGTAACATAATGCAACTAGGATCAATGTGAACTCACAAACAATGGTAAAAAAAAATCCTTCTCATCATATCCACACCCGAACCCAAGTTGAAAGAGAAAAATACCATACATCTTTCTCAACCTCAACTCATACCAAAAAATGTCCCATCTTTCTACAAGCACACTGGATTGACCCACCACCAAAGTGGGATGGATGCTTACTGATGTTGGGTTGGAGTCAGCGACGAATAGCTGGGCAGCCGACGAGGGGGTTTTGGGTGAGGAACGGCGAGGCGAGGAGCGACAGTGAGGCACGGTGGTGATGAGAAACGACGAGGGGTTTCGGTGGAGAAGAGAAGGGTTGGCGAGGAGAAGAGCCGACGGGGAGAGGGGCCGGCGAGGATCCGCGACGGCGAGGAGCGGTAGTGGATTTGGGTGTGGGGATTTGGGGTGAGGGTTTGGAGGTTTAGTTGGGTTCGGGTGATTAGACGGGTTTGTGTTTAATTTTGGGCTTGTTTTTCAGCGTAGGGGTTTAACCATGAGTGATTGTAACCGTCGCTGATATCTGAATCAGCCACGGATTCTATATAACAATTGATACGCCTATTGTAGTTGTAGGTCTAATTTCTTATACACGTGCAAAAATTTTAAGAGACAATGATATTGTCAAGACAATTGTATACTCCTCCATGAAAACACTAATAATGGAATATTTTAATAACATCAATTGAGATTTCTCAAGTCACAAAATGTACAACTCACCGAAGTTTCATATTCCAACAAACTAACATATCAGAACTTATCAGAAAAATGTACAACTCACCGAAGTTTCATATTCCAACAAACTAACATATCAGAACTTATCAGAAAAAGGTTCTTATCTTTTAATTTTTTGTAATTGAAAATATTGTGAAAATATAATTTTTCTAACTAATTGAAAATCAAGGCCAATTACCCAATTTAGTGTTTGTTTTTTTATGGTAAAAAATCTGATGTACTCTAGATGATGAGAAGGCATGTATGGAGCACGTGTTGACTACATAGGTTGCGTTTGGTAACGCCCTTGTAGCTTGATTTTATTTGGTTTCATTACTGTTTACCAAGCGAGTGTAATTTATTTGATTGGTTTTTAGAAATTGAGTTTTTTCCCCAAAATCTCGCACTCACATGGGAACAGTAGCAAAGAAACATATTGCAGGTCGTTTATGTGGTTTCTTCTCCTCATTTGTTTTATGATACCCTTGTTTTTCTCCCAAATTACTCCATCAACCCACCTTTACACCTCACAACCACCAACCAGAGATTCTCTCCCACCTTTCTCCCTCCGACCCGACTCTCTCTCTCTCTCTCTCTCTCTCTCTCTCTCGCCCCAACCTCCACACCACCTCTCACCGACGTCGAACTCTTCGTCGTGAGAGCCGTAGACATCGCCTCTTCACGGGGCACTTAGGCCGTCTCCATCACATTTGAGCCTCGTCAAATGAAGCGGAAAGTCGATTGTTCGGCATCCCTTTGACGACAATCACCTCGAAACCCCACGACCACGTCAAATATTCGACCCGTGCTGGCGGAATCATCGTTCTCCCACCGTCAACCACTCTGTTGTAGAGGTAACCCACTTCTAGGGTAGATCTACTCAACCCCAAAAACTATAAAATGGTGTCTAACATTTACAAATATTTGGTCTGATCCCAGTTGCGTGTTTAGGCATTTATAAAATTATTTGGTACTTGGTTATTTGTTCTATGTTGTAATATTTTTCCATTGATCTATAGGGTGTGGGAAAATGTTAGGTTCGTGGGATTTTAATTTTTAACGCACTGAGGAGTAGGTGAAACATTTCTCAATTTAAGCCTTGTTAAAATTTAAGTCGGGGTGGTTGGTTCATGCGCTTCCAAAGGATTTCATCGCGATTTTGACTTGGAGAATTAGATGAATGGAACGACACTTACCAAACACCCCCAAGTTTCTGCCGGCAAGAGAGCATGGAATGAGAAACTGCCATAGTAAACAAATAAAAAGGGGACCGAGCAAAGTCAAAATGTTCTTCGGAATTGAAAAAAGTCTTTGCATTGTCATTTTTTTATCATGTAATAGGGGGAAATAGTTTATTAATTTTTGGGTTGAGTCAATGACCTCTTCAAAACAAAAAGTATAATATTTGTCACACTATTCACTCCTACCACAAGAAAAGAAGTGATATACTAATTTGGCCTGCAGCCCTGCAGTTAAATATATGGAAATAACTTAATAGGTGGACGAGAATCTATCAGCTTCTTTATTACTTTAAAAACCGTCAAAGGGAGAAATTCAGGGTAGAGGACCAATTATTCTTCAAAGGATTTTAAAGTGGGAACAAAAGTCATTGCATTACTATCTGATGCGACAACTTCCAATTCCTATGTGAGTAGTTATGGACAACATTGTTTTTCCAAATAATATTCAACATTATGGTAAAAAATAACCTCAATTTCCCAAATTTAAACATTATGGCAGAGTCCTATGAAATAATCATTAAACGAATTACCGAAATTAATATAATTAAATATCAAGAATATGGCCACGTTTATTTCAATTTTGTAAGTAAAATAGATTTGTCTTGCACTACAATATTGGGCAAGACTCAAGACCAAGCAAATTAAGACAAATCCAAAAAATATTAAGTATTTATCGTCAGAAAATGTTGATAATTGTAGACAAGTATAGGGAGGAAACAATAATTCAGTGTCATTGAAGCATGCATCTAATAGCACATTGAACTATTATAGGTCTCAACCTGTCGTCAGCACGTTGAAGCATCTAATAATAAATTTGCATATAGATCTAAACCTGCTGTAATAATTTGCCACTCAGAGTGTGTTTTTTTCTTTCAAAATGAACACCGGTTTGTGGACTCACATGTATGTATTAAGATGAGAACCTGTTACTTCAGGCATGCACAGTTGCACTGTAGGATTTTTGGGTAAACAATGTTTAAACATGATAATAATTACATTGTTTTGCTACTTTAACCTTTGTCGGAACAGCTTATAAGGAACATAATAAGAAACATTAACGAAAATTACTACACCCAAAAGCAAACATCCGAACAATTTTGGCTTGGCTGTCATTTTCACTCTCTTCAACCTTTACAAATTGCCAATTCATATGGTCATACCATGCAACATCATACTCATTTATACAAAGATAATTACGTGTAGATCTACAACTATGAGAAATGATAAAGATGGCGGGTCAAAATCCACAAATACAAAAGCTATCAAGTCTTTCAAATCATTTGTGATAATTATTTAAATGCTGATGATTAAATTTTTCACGTAAGAGCGAACAAATAAACATTCTCGTGTACGTGTATGTACCTTTCAAGCAGCTAAAACGAAGCAATATGAGAGCAAAAAGGGATAATTGTTAATTATTGAGTAAATTCATAATTTGATGTACTCATGCATGACAAATATATTAAACTGTTATCCAAGAAATATACAAATAACAACTTCGAATGAGTTTTTCTAAGAAATTGTTAAAGGCAATAAGAGCTGTTTATTAATCTCTTATTTAGAAGCGTATAGAACGATCCGTTTAGCATGGTCCACCCATCCTCAATTAACCGTCATTATATCCGGTTGCTTTTTAAAAACCTACAAAATATTTTTTAAAATAATAAATAAAAATCAATATTAAAAAATTTAAAATAATTGAAAGTACCTTAACTAAAATGACCATAACTATGATCATTATGACAGTCACCGCTATGATGGTGGTCATTATCCACAACAGACCCTACAAATATAACAAAATTAAAATTAAATATAAAAGATATGAGTCAAGCTCTAGTGAGCCAAGGGCTCATCAAATTTAGTTTAAACCTCATACAATCTCACCATTGGATCTTATTTACAGTTAATCTCACCATTCATTAGCATAACCGTTTTTCTTAATCTACCTTACAATTTGAAATGCGTGGTGGATATTGTGGGGGCTTAATTTAAGAAAATTAAGCCCTAGGCTCACTAGAGAATTCCTGTAAAAGATATTACAAACCATTAATAAATAAGTTGTTTGAAAAAAACCTTTTTGGGTGGGTTGAAGATGTCGACGTCGTCGAGTACCAACACAACATCTTCCTCGTCTTCTTCTTCCTCTTCTTCGACAACCACCCCCTCCTCTAGTTCTTCCTCATCTTCGGCAACCACCTCCTCCTCTAGTTCTTCCTCATCCCCAACAATGATTTCCTTCTCTTGTTCATCTTTTTCTTCCCTCTTGACTTCCTTCTCGACTCCCTCTTCCTCTTCTTTTTTCTCAGCCGTTAACGATTCTTCGAAAACTTTTTTTCTCTCATCTGAATACACTTTGTATTCTTTCATCTATTTAAAAAAAAACTAAAAAAGTTAATCACCAATTTAATAAAAAATACAATAAAAAATGAAATACATTAAATATTTACCATAACTTCGAATCGTGCAATTAAATCTTTATGTATAACTTTTGAAACCTGAAATTTAATGTTTTCAATGTGTTTGTGAAATCCTTCTAGTAACCCAATCGTTTGCTGCATTACATCAGTTATTTGATGTATGTATCTGATTTGCGATTCTTTTGTTTTTCTCTCCTCAAGATTTTCGAACATAAACCTGCAAAAAAATTAAACAAAATCAAATACATAACAAACTATAATAAAATTCTTAATAAAAATATTACTTTAAAATCTCAATGTTTTCATAAAATTTATGTTCCAAATCATTTAAAACGGTAGGAACTGCCATGTTTTTGCAGTAATTTGAATGTAATGGTCAATATATACTGATTCAAAGATTGCAAAGATCGTGTTCCTTAAATTTAGGAACACAACATTTGTGTTGGGTCAAGAAACAGAAAAAACTAAGTGGGTTAGGTATGGTGGGCTGGGTTGTAACTATAAACATAGCAGGCTGGTCTACGGCTAATTAGAAAGGTGAATGTATGTTGGCAGCGGTAAAAATCAGCAGTGACGATAGTATGACTTTACATTTAATGATGCAGTAGAAACTACAAGACACGATTAAAACGAATTGACAACAACGGATGATGAAAAGTCCAAGAGACTCAGCATACTTGTGTACATAAACTGATAAACAAAAGGGAACACATAAGGTCAATTATACCTTGATTTTGCTTTGTCTTGGTGAACAATTTTGCCCTTTCCATCTCTTTATCAATCTTCTTCTGCAACACAGACTCCTTTTCCTTGAGCATTTCAAGAGTCTGCAGAGCACAAAAACAAAAACCACTGCATTAAGTAGGAAAAATGCCTCTGAAAGACATTGCCGTGTTACTTTTCGGGCGGTGGGAGTTAGGTTAATCATGGTTTTCGAGTAGAAGTGTTTCGAGTAGGTTAGTCACGAATTTGTGTCTGGCGGTACGAGTTGAGTTGGGAAGTGCATTACGCCATCAATTAATATCCATCTTCTCTTTTTTATCTGACACGTCATATCAGCCATTTTATCTTTAAATTTCTCTTAATTATACCTTAAAATCCCAAACATTCTATATTGTTTTCTCTTCATTTGGAAATTAATTTTAGATAAATTAATAATTCTAAAAAATAAAAACAAATATAAAACGTATTTTAAGAAAAAAAATTAAATAAATAATTTTAAAATGAATATATTAATTTTTTAGTAAATTTAAAAAAAAAAACAAATAGGAGAAAGAAACGTACTCCCCGCTAGGAAGACATCACAGTCAAAAAAACGGGTGGCTAAGCCCCTGTTTTTTCACCCAACCCCCTACTAGGGGGTGTCGCCAGGTCCTGGGAAAGATTACCCGTTAAGGGTGCTCACGTATGGGAGTTGAGATTACAATTAATTTTATAACTTGATATTGTTGGATGTAACAAACATATCAAAATTTTGGAATGACAAGATACCAGAATATCATAAGAAAAAAGAAGTCAGATAAAATATGTATGTCACAATATTTGTTGTGTTGCGTTATAATCACAGCTAGTCCAGACTCTAGATACATATAAGCGCAATATTTTTACGTTATTAATATAAGTCATAACTCATAAGTTGTTTGAGCTCATCTCTTTTAAGCTGTGAGGTGGCAGCGCAGTAGTCATGGTCAGTTGATCGCCACAATTTGATTGTTTCTAGCAAGTCTAATTCACATAGCAAAGTGCATCGTCTTAATTTTGGAAAGCATCGTCAAAAGTAAAAACTTAATTATTAAACCAGGACCGGATTGGTTCCGGACCTCAGATAGAAAACCGGACTGATTTTTTTACCTTAAATTTCTTTTAAACATAAAACCCGGACCGGACCAAACCGGATTGGTTACGGACCCCAGACCGAAGACCAGATTGAAACCTAGACCGACCGGTCTGCTCCGGTCCAAAAATTTGGATCGATTGGGTCTGGTCGGGGTCGGACCGGTTGCTCACCCCTTAACAGAAAGGGATAACCAAATACTAAATAGTAAATACAGCCTGTAAGTATGGTAATTCACCTATCAATTTTCATCAGAGTTGAAACTATAAGTATAGATTTTTATTTATTTTTGTTTGCAAGGAAAACGTTGTAGTGATGTCTGAACCATTCATTAGCGTTGGATTCAAATGATCTGACCGAATTGGGTTAGCCACTTAATTGATTCTAGACTTGGATTGTTCGAACTTAGGAATTACGTACTAACATAGTAGGTTTGTATTTTGCTGTAAATCAGGTTTTTCAAAGAACATCCGGATTCAATTCTAATACGTTAAAACACGGAAACCAAACAATTTGCGCAAACAATATTAAAAACCCAGCTTAAAACAAAGAGTAAATATGTATAGTAACATGAAAGTGTATATAGCCCAAGCATTGTTACATCCTTTAATAGTTCCTTTAGAGCTCAACTCATTTTTGAAAACCGCAAGTGGTCATCTACTGCAACATTTTGTCAAATATTAAGAGTGACAACCAAACCAAAGTATGCTACATTTCATGACACAAGACAAAAAGGAATTGTCTAACTCAATTGCTATTTCTAGGAGTGTAAGTGGGTCAGATATGCCCTTACTCGTACCCGGCTAAACAAACGGGTACGGGCATATACCTGGCTTAAAAAAATTGTACCCGTATTAGCAAGTACGTGATGGGTAAACGGGTAGGGTGGGTATAATATATAATATATATAAATTTGTTACGATAACCATAACAATAAATATGAATTAAGTCATTAACTCAATAAAAAGTTTTTGCACACACTGCTGGAAACACAAGTGATTACGTTGCCATGTCACGTCGGGTATTTATTACTCGACGTGAAACGTCCTTTTCACTTCATTTTACCAGAAACCGACGTGATATTGATACATATCACGTCGGTTTCTGTTAAACCAACGTGTTTTAGTGTCCTTTTCATGTCTATTTATCCTTCAGGGATATAGTTTCAGAAATCAGAACTACAAGTCCAAATAATATATTTATTCAACGAGTTTATTCTACATTGTTCGCCTTCTCTTATTTATATCAAATACGAATATTTCTGGCATTCTTATTATATCATTGGTTTTGGATCCAATTTTCTCTTGAGATAACATGCTATTAAGAAGGCGAATAAATTATCGTCAATAGTTTTAATATTTATTTAATATCTCTCATATCAACATATATAGTTGATTGCAAGTTTTATGTCAATAATAATCAATTTCCCGTCGTTTCCCAAAATTTAGGATTTGACCGTTCTATATCCCCGATATATATTTTTTGTTTAGCAGCTGCATTTATTTTACGGGGTTTATATATTCTTCATGAATAACCTCTTCAGGAGGTGTAATGAGTGACTAACCATTATTTTTTATTTTCACAAATAATATATTTTCTGGTCCACGCTTCTGGCGTTGGGAGCTCAAATATAATTTATCATGTGGAGATCTCCACTTTATGCTGTGTATTATTTCAAGTAATACAAGACTCACTCATCAATAAATATGTATGACAATTAGTTATTAGATATTGCAAGATAATGATTTTATGAACTTCAGGTTCAACCACACTTGTACGTATATTCTCTTATGAACTTGAGGTTAATATAGTATATTTTCTTGACATTCTTTAAGCTTCTAGCTTCTCCCCCTAATGCCAGAAAATGTACATCATATATATGATTATTGGATTGGACAATAAAACTTAGTCCTTCAAGAGCTTTAAATTGCATGAGAGAAAGAATCTATTCATTATTGTTCAAGTAAAGTACGTAAGTATTTATAATATGATATTGGTATAAACAATATTGGTAAATATGCATGTTGATAAACCATGTCTAAATTATATCAGACATATTCTGGAATTTTGAACATACTGGATAAGAGATGATTTATTTAGGCACTTCTAGGGATGTTTCGTCCCATTGAAGTCATCTTTATTTCAAACTTGTTATTTGCACAATTTTTAGTCTACTACTTATGCTCTTGTTTTCACGATACTTTGTAGTGAGTGCTTCTGGCACACACAAAAAAGGTATTGTGATTTTCTAACAACTCTCATGACCTTCAAACAACGGTAATGCATAACCCAAAACTTTTGGATTTTTGATTCCATACTACTACTGGAGTATTGAGTCATTAATTCATAAACTGATCAATAAAATATTTTCTTTACTACTAAACTGTAGGATTTCTAGTTTAATTGCACATAATCATTTTCGAACTTTTTATGCACAATAAGGATCAATTACAATTTTTCTATGATTTGTTTCATGCATGCATCGGTTTGTTTCAATAACTAGTTTCAAAACACCATTAAAACAAACATGGGTTCCTAAATTCATACCTAGAAGTTCTCTAAAACTTCTTGAAGATCCGGAGATGTTGAGGATGCTTGTCGCTGCGCCGGATGCCTCCGAGAATTCACCAAACTCTAAACAAGATTGGAGAGAGAAGAGCTAGTCTCTCAATCTTCAATAGGGTTTAGAATCTAATTACTAACCCCTCTTTAGTTCCCTTGAGAAGAAGATCTCTGAAAACTAAAACAAAACCCAAGAATTAAGGTGAAATTCGTGGAGAATTATGGAGAGAGAAGTTTGCATCAGAAAATAATGAATTAATTAATGAGGTAATGAGATAAACTTGTATTTATAAGTTCTCTCCAAATTACCTATTCATGTGCAACCTCTTGCCCATGATTTCATGCAAACTTCCATCTAACCATCCATTATTTGCTAACAAATAATCTCAGCCACGAATTAAATCAATGATGGACCAATTACATGCATGATCTAATTAATTCTTAAATTAATTCTGCAGAAAACCGTCTGGACCGGTCGACCGTTCGAACCAAGTTTGGTCGACCGTTTGACATTCGGTCGACCGTTCCGAACAGACAAAAATTCCCTGTTATCGGTCGAGACGTGTCCGGTCGACCGTGCACCGATCGGTCGACCGTTTACTGTTGTTCGGTCGACCGTTGAGCACTGTTCTGCTGATTGGTAAAATTTCGGTTTTACCCCTACAAAATTTGACATTTCGAGATTAGTAGTAAATTCACAACTTATGTAACATATTATCCTATGTAACGATAAATCCTTACACCCCATAATATTTACATCACATATGAATTTAATTTAGATTCTAATTATGTTATTAATCACAACATAATTTTGATTTTGCTTGTTCACCCCATATGTCATATTTTCTACATGAAGCCCGACACATCATATGAACTCAAAATCCCCATTTCTTGTTTCCCAGTTTTGTGGTGTGACCTATGGGAGGAACTAAACTAAGTTGACAGTGATATTAAGAGCTTAATACCACAAGTTATAAGCGGTATCTAGCTACACATTATAGCTCCCAATTAGTTAGATGTATTAATTCCAGTGGAACCAAAACCCGATCCATTTAGTGATGGAGTGCACCACTTGTGTCCGTCTCTTGCCTCATGATATCAAGAATACACACAAAGTAGTATTGTGTCATCTTTGTATTAGTATTCATTTCTTGATCTCTTTAAGCTAGTTACAAATATGTGACTTAACTCAAATCACATTGTGCACATTATAACTTTGCTTTATCAAGGGGCCCACTAATATCATCACTCAATGAAGAGGGGCAATGATAATCTTTTGACTAGCTATCTTCTCCCCGAAAGTCATACTTAACCAACTAATGCCTTTACACTACACTCATCGATAGCTCAAGACGCTAGTCTAATCAAGCATTTCTTAAGTGATCGGATATAAGTCTCATATCAAAGGACCAATGACATAGTAAAACATTAATGACACAGAAAACACAATTCTATAATGTTTTACTTATTAGGTCTATTCAGTATACAAAAGTAGTATTTTCCTCTTTTGTGTACCCGTGTTGTCACTCACTTGTAGAGCTACAATGATCTATGACCAACATGACAATCTTAACTCGGTAATTAATGTCCTATGTTAATTACCATGATTGTGAATATCTTTTGTTTTATGTAAACCATTATCTTTTAGAGCTCTACGGTTCAGGACCAAGAGTCTCTTCCTTAACACTTCTAAAATACGAATAGCATAAACAATGAACAAAATGATTTCTCATTCAATTCATAATAATTGACATTTAAAAGTAAAAAATTTAGAACACATTCCCTTCATAAACTGTATCTAACTATGCTCTTCTAGCCATAGGGTTTGATTTAGAGATTGACGAGCATTTTTACTAAATTAGCTATTTGCACGTCGTTTTGACGGTCATACGAATCCTTCATGGATTATCATAAAATTTCATAACCCTCTTTAAATGAATGATATCTAAATCTTTGTCTGGTAGCATTGCATGAATATTGAGATATTCGTCTTTTTTGGGCCAATGAATTTAATTTTCAATAACAATGACTTTTTCCTCCATAACACTTTAGCACGTGCTTCAGGCACAAGCGCCAGAGGCACTAGAGCAAATATTGTGGTCATACAACAACTAATACTCATGCTTTTAGAGCACAAATAATCTAGGCATAAGCTTAAAAAAAATCCAAGAACTTTTTTTGGCTCCGTACTACTACTGGAGTATCGGATCATTAGCTTGCACGGTGGATAAAATCATTTTCCTTTTACATCTCAAGTATTTGGAAAACAATATTCACAACAATATTTGGAAAACAAAATTTTACACAAGAGGTGTCATATCAAAAGGTGCAATTCTGGATTTTTGCCCTAACACGTGCAATTCTACTAAAAGGAAATTTTCCGAAACTAGAAATTACGAGGAAAAAAGCAACAAAGGTTACCTACGCAATGCTCAGTCGGGTTCACCGCCCGCTCTCGAAATTTCAGATGCTCTATGCGTCCACCCAGAGATGGTTCGCGTCCCAGAAAAGTTTGAAGCCCAGAAGCTCCAAGTGTGTGGAGGATTCGCCGCAAGTTACTCTTCAGGTGCGGCGATTTCGCCGCTCGTTTAGGTCAGATGGTGCTCGGATTTCGCCGTGCACTCTGTTGTCCCCTGAAACACAAATCCAAATACTTAGATCGCGCACAAGATAAACAGGATAAAATCGAAATCAACAAAAAAACAAAATCTACGTCGCCTCCCCGGCATCGGCGCCAAAAACTTGATGAGAATTTTATTTATACCGCAAGTGCACGACGTCAATGAAGACGTGGCAAATACGGGTCGAACACAAGGAGGGAGAGATTTTTTATTAGTGTGATTTCGATTGGGGGAAAGAAGGAGAGAAGAATAAATTTGGTTTTGAGATTTTTGGGTTTTAATTATTTAAAGCAAGAAACATGCAAGATTAAAAATAAAACAAGAATAAAGATGGTGAATTCCGTTGGGTGGAGGTTTAGATTAGAGAATTCAGAAACTTATAATAAATCATGTTAGTTATGAAGCATTACATGATAAATGATTTAACACAAACTCAAGTAATCAAAATATACTAATCACGAACTTAAAATAATAACATTTATTCTCTTCTCTTCACCCTAAATCCGTCACCTCCACTCTTTGGAAAGAGTTGGAAACTCATGGAGGGAGGAAGAAGGGGTCCTAGAGGCATTACAAAAGAAAGGTAAAAACAAGAAATAAAAGACAGAATTTTATTAATAAAACTAAGGAACAAAAATAAACAACAACTTAAAACTAGGTCTAAGGCCAAGGACCCTTCTAACATCGTTCTCGGGGCTATTTATAGTTGTTACAAGAGACCTAAGTATAGAATTAGAGAGTACACGTGTCCAGACACGACTGGACAAAATTGGAGCACACGGATCGCTAAGGGGGCGGCGTTTCCGCCGCACAATGTATGTGATATGCGGCGATTTCTCCGCACAATCTTCTCTGATTTAATCCGGATTTTTGCTGTTAGTTTATGGTATGATTTGATCCTCCTTTGCGCGTCTGGATTGATTCTTTCCATTTTTTTGAGCTCCGGATTAATTCCTATATATGTTTGGAGAACTACATTGATTTTTCTTTAGATTTTCTCCATAATAACTCGTGAATTGCAATTAGGTCATTGTCTTTTTGCAATTAAGTCCCCGGCTACTTTTGTGCTCAAGTCCTTGTTCTTTTTGTAATTAGGTCTTGAATGCTTTTATGCTTGGAAACATTTCCATTTGAAACCCGATAATCTTGAGCTTGGTCTTTATGATAGAAATGAGTCTTTCGCACGCGTTTATGCTCGGGATGTGGGTAAATTGCATTCAGGTCCCTGTATTCTGTAAATAAGACTAAACACATACCTTAGTAGCATTTATTGATGTACAAGTGATCTAAATGAAAGATACATGATGCAATGTATGCAATGCATCACCTACTTCTACGTTCTAGTCTCTTCCCCTTTACACTCTTTCTTAGCGTTTTAGGGTCGAGTCGTGCACTTTTTGCGAGCTTGGGCTCATGGTCGTGAGGGTGGTCGACTCGAGAGTTCTTTGGCGAGATGGGTGGTCTAAAGCCTTGATTACAACTTGTTGAACGTTTTACTAATAACCGCAAGTGCATAGCCGTCGATGAAGATAGGGCAAGTATGGGTCGATCCGTAGGGAGCGTTGCCAACCTTTAAGTGAGCAAAATCAAGTGGGAAATAACGCTACACAGAAGAGATTATTACGCTACAGTTAACTGAAAATGCAATTATACTAAGAATGCAAAACAAACTAGATTGTGATGCGCATGGAAACGAAAGAAATTCAACAAACAATGTGGAACGAAATATGGATACACCCCTAACGGGTGGAGTGTGTGCACATGTGAGGAGAGAGAAGTGATGAATGACGCATGTAAGCATTTATGTGTATGTGTGTCATGTATGTGTCTTCATACACAGAAAGTGTCTAAACATTTGGCAAGATGTCTCAATCCATTAGCACACAAAATTAGCAATGACTATTTGATTATCATAAGACGAGGCTCAACATGAGAAGTGTGTAAAATTATGGAAAAACTCATAAAAAACCAGAACTCATGTGAAGAACAAAGCTAAGCATGAGAGGTGTCTGAAAATCATGGCAAAACGCATCAAACCAAAAGTTTCTTCAATCAATCAAGTGAGCAAACACTAATACAAACACATGACTAACATGTAGCTTATCGAACAGTAAATTTCAGCCAATAAACATGAAGAAACCAAACACGGAAAGTGTCTAAAACAAATGGCAAACCAAACCAAAATTCCCCAACATATAGATGATTAAAACAAACCCGATGAACATACAAACATTCAAGTCTACATAATCAAAATTCGTCAAACATCAAAACCTCAAAACATAAATGCACATCATCTCCACCCATGAAAGGGGTATGGAACTACTCATTAATCACTAAGCTGAAATTAATATTAATAAAAGAAAATATTCTAACTAATTTTACTAAGATTAACAAAAAAAAATTAAGCTAAGCATGCAAGAATTAAAAGAGGCAACATGAAACTAACAAAGTTTTTTTTATTTATGACTCACATTACAAGTAGCATCTCTCAACTTGAGTTTTATTTCAAGGCTTTACTCTAAGTAGAGGGAATTACCACCAAGCAACAAGTAGATTACAAAGGAGGAAGAAAAGTTCAATTTATAGGCATGAAAAAACGAAACTGGGGACAATCTCTTGATGTGGGACTAATAAAATATTGCCAGAATAGACATAAACACATAACCTATATCTATGCGAAACCGGGTCGGATTCTGAGAAAAATGACCGCTAATTAGCGGTCTTGGGCCGCCAATTGACAGAATTTTTCTCAGATTGGAGTCATTTGCGGATACTTCTTAAGTGCTTCAATTAGTCACGTGGGGTGCACTTGGATCGGTAATTGGAGTCTGGGCCTAAATCTAATTGTCAAAATACTTCTCATCATGGTGCGAAGTTTCTCGGTTTGCTATTTGGTCCCTTCAGGCTTATGTCCAGGTCCTTCCCTCTTGCAGATGATTTCTTATGTATGACTCAGAGGTCTAGTTTGCTTCATTTAAGTCATTTCTTCTTACGTTTCAGTTATTTTTCTCTTCCTTTCTCTGTTATATTACTTAATACCTGAAATATAACAACAAACACTCGAGTAGCACAATATTTTGGTAAAATGAAGGATATATAGCATGAATATGATGCATGATATGTTACTAATCACAAGTCTTGAGTCTTGATGTCTTTATCTCAATGCTCATTTTTTTGATTATCTTGATCAACCTATTAAGATGATTGCAAGTTTACAAGTATGTATGCAATGCATGTAATCGTTTTTGCTCACTTTGATTGATTGATTAAGATTAGTTTGATTAATCATCAAAATTAACATTGATTAAGACCAAAAGGCCAACATTAACAACCTTACTACTTGTGAAACAGTTAAAATTTTCATGCGCCTACCAAGCCTGCTTACTAAGTGATTATGATCTTTCTACTCATAACCGTACCTGTCCGTGCAGTTAGGGCGGTTAAACAGTTTTAATCGTAAGAAGGTCAGGTTCGGTTCCTTGTTCTCATTTTCGGATAATTAGATTTCTGTTCTGGTCCGGTTCGGATCCGGTTTGGTCCGATTTAACCGGGTTTTTATTTTTTAAATTTTTTTATATTTGTTTTTAATGTAGTTACTTGTTTTTATGTATTGTATGTTTTAATAACCAATTATCTCCATAATAATTTTTTGATGATAAATATTAATCTTACAACAAAATGTTAATTTTTTTAACAACACCACTATTAGATATTCACGACAACAAGTTATAGAAGAAAAAAATGACGCGTCGATCATTTAGTCCTATTGTAAACTTCGTTGGACTGGGTTTAGGGATTAGTGGTCGGGTAATCTACATATTAGTGAATTTTGAAACCCTAATACAAATAAATAACGAGAATAGAAGTAGATTGGGCATGTAGGTAATTTAGTCGGTTGGATTTATAGAAGTGAGCTTACTCTTAACAAATATTAGAAGTCAATGGCTGGGCTTTCGAGTTTGAGAGCTATCAGCAAAAACAACAAAATTTGAGGATATAGAGGGAATCAACTCACACGTTGACTAAACCCTACCTTGAGTTGTTGCGAAGTTTGTCCATTGCCTTTTCCGAGTCAATTGGTAATTTGCGAAAACTCGTGCTATGAGGCATTTGCTGTGAAAACCACATTTAACATTGTTAGTCATCCTGTCATCGATACGGTTTTTGTTTGCCAACTCATAATTTGCTTTTTCATTTTGTTGACCACAGGTTACGATGATTTATTTTCCCCTAGAGTGTGATGTAGTGGTTAGCCAAGATAATCAAATGATAGTTTACCCAACTGACATTGGAGTATTTCCTTATAATTTTGTAAATCAGGTTCATTGAAGTTAGTGGCACTTACATATGATTTCACGTAGTTAATTTTTAATCCATATAAGCCTTCAAAAATGACCAATGTCCTCTTGATGTTCAAAATGATTCGTAGGGTTGTTTTAAGAAGAAGATTGCGTCATATACAAATTGTAGGTTTAACACCTGAAGTCCAATATTTCAAACTTCAACGCCTTGAACTAAATCGTTTTCTATCCTCGTTCTCAGCATCACTGCTAGAAAATACGCATAACATGTCGTCCTTATTATGTCAAATTTTGAAAAACAATGTAATATGAGCCTTACCACATCGGTCGTAGAAAAACAAACGTGGCATTAAGCTAACCATGTCGGTTGTAGAACAACCGATGAGGTATTAGGTCTACCACATCAATTGACATGTTATATAGGGATTAACCACGTCGGTTTTCGTAGAAACAGACGTGGTAAACTCTTAAAATATTTCATAAATTTTCATGTGTTTTCTGTTTTAATTTTCACCCCAAATCACACGCACAATCCCTCCGAGCCGAAGCCGACCCCATCCCCGTCACCTTTGCCACCCAAACCGATCAGCCCCCTCTGAGCCTCGTCCAGCCCTCTCGGAGACTCAACCACCCACACCAACCCAGCCCTGCCCTATCCCTCCCGACCAGTAGGTGTATTGTTTTCTCACCTATGTGACCATTTCTATGTTCAAATTCTCCAATACACAACACTCGGGGAGTGTCTCTTTTCTATAATTGTTGATAATAAGAATAAGTAAATAAGTAAGTTAAAGAAGGAAAAGATAGAAAGAATAGATTGGACAAGCAAAAGAGTCTATCACCACCAAAAGTTGGAGAGAGAGAGACGTAGAATAGATCGATTCCAGATTCAAAAAGAAGGTTGATTCCATGTGCAATGCCCAAAATCTAAATATTGGTATTGGTGGTAAGAAGACCGTAAGACTGTAAGAGAGACTGAGAGAGAGAGAGAGAGAGAGATTAGTTACGTCGGAGACGATGATGGAAATGTGTGCTTGGAATCCCAACGCAAAGCATGTTGAATGGTTGATTCAGTTATAATACCACAAGTGCACGGTGTTGGTGAAGACGTGGCAAGTACAGGTTGATTCCATAGGGAGGTGTGTTAACTCTAGTTCTTTAGAAATCAAGTAGAAAATAATGGGAGGAAGTTTGATTACACTAAACTAACAACTAATGAACGGGAAAACTGAAAGCACAAGACTAAGTAAAACTAATTAAGCAACTAAAAATGAAATTCAGTAAGGAAAACCCCTAAGGGGTGGAGTGTGTGTACACATGTAATAAGGTGGTAAAGAATGCAATTATAAAGGTACAAGTGTAGATAATGTTTTCATGCATAGGAAGTGTCTAATGGTTGTGGCAAGACATATCAATCCAATCACAAACCTAGTTGATTAACATAAGCATACACAAGTTTGTTACTAAGAACCTAAACAAGCATGGAAGGTGTCTAAAAGTTTTGGCAAAATCCATCAAGTTAAGTAATCTAAAACAAGCAAGCATACATTCACATTTGTCATATATTTGATAAGATAACACTCATTCACATTCTTCATTACATATATAAACATCACCTCCACCGCCAATGAGAGATGGAACTACTCACTACACATTAAACTAAAAATTATAATAAGAAAGAATGACATTCTTGTTGGTTTTTTGGCCCTAATCTATGTTTTGATAATTTAAACAACCTAATATTAAGTATAAATCAATGTAGAGTGGCACACATGTTGCATTTCATATATATTGCTTTGTGCTAACTTCTACAAGTGATCAAGACTCGAGAAAGAAAGGATTCAAGTCAAGACATGTAATCAAGCTCAATTGAATACATGTAATTTGCATTTCTTTTGAGTCTTAGAAACTATGTGTAAATTGAGCATACTTGGGCTAAAAACTACTCAAATACACACTAGATTCCTTATAGAAGTCACACACAAAATTTCATATAATTTGGACTTCAATAGATCACCCAACCTTAGACCGGAAAACACTAAACACTTAACATGAACTGTCTCCCCACATTCGGTCGACCGAAACAAACCGTTCGGTCGACCGAGTGATCAATTATCCAGTTAGTATTTTACTGCCCAGTTTCGGTCGACCGTCCAGACCTTTTCGGTAGACCGTGTAACAAAAAATTCCGACTGTTAGAACTGTCGTAATATACCAACGGTCGTATTCATATTTTTCCAAATACCCCAAAAATACATTTTCCTATCGGTCGACCGACGACCTTGTTCGGTCGATCGAACCTAAGATATCTCGACAAACCGGTCGACCGAACCCTGCCAAAATTGCCTAACGGTCGACCGTTGTGCCCGTTTCGGTCAACCAAACTTATCCAGAAATGGGTCCTGCAAATTTTTGTCTTGTGTATCTGATGAGAATTTTATTTATACCGCAAGTGCACGGCATCAATGAAGACGTGGCAAGTACGGGTCGAACACAAGGAGGAAGAGATATTGTTATTTTTGTGATTTTCGATTAAGGAAAAAAGAGACAGAAATAAGGTTGGTTTGAGATTTTGGATTTTTAATTTTCTAAAGCAAGAACAACAAAAACAAACTAAGAATAAAGCAAATATGGATGAGAGTCCAGCGGGTGGGGGTTTAGATATCGGGTTTTGTTTAGAGAAATCTGAAACTTATAATAAATCACATTAGTTATAAAGCATTACATGATAAATGACTCAACATAAACTCAAGTAATCAAAATATACTAACACGAAATTAAAATAATAACATCATTCTTCTTCTCATCACCCTAAATCCATCACCCCCACCCTTTGGAGAGAGTTAGAAACTCATGGATGGAGGGGAGGAGAAGGGGTCCTAGAGAAACTATGAAAGAAAACTAAAAACACGAAATAAACCAACAGAATTTTATTGCTAAAGAATGGAATAAAACAAGTTCTTCTACAACATAATCTCGGGGCTATTTATAGCCGATACAAGGGACCCAAGTATAAAATAGGAAAGTACACGCGTCAACACGCAACTGACAAAAGCGCGACCTATGGATCCAAAGGGGTGCGGCGGAAACGTCGCAAATTGCATGTAATGTGCGGCGGAATCGAAGCAATTTTGGCTCAGATTTGATCCGGATTTTTCCTGTGTGTTTATGGTATGCCCTTTGCGCGTCCGGATTGATTTCTTTCCTTTCTTTTGAGCTCCGAATTAATTTCTTCATATATTTGGAGATCCAAATTGATTTTTCTTTAGAACTTTTCCAAAATAATATTTTGGTACTCGTAATTTGCAGTCGGGTCCTCGGCCTTTTGCAATTAAGTCCCCGACTACTTTTGTGCTTAAGTCTTTGGCCTTTTTGTAATTAGGTCTTTAAATGCTTTTATGCTTGGATGAACTTCAATTTGAACCCCGATAATCTTGAACTTGGTCTTTATGACAGAAATGAGTCTCTTGCACGCGTTCATGCTCGAGATATGGGTAATTTGTATTCAGGTCCCTGTATTCTGTAAATAAGACTAAACACATACCTTAGTAGCATTTATTGATATAAAATTAATCTAAATGATAGACATATGATGCAATGTATGCAATGCATCAGTATCTTACACCAACTCTTACCCAATCAACCCCAACGGATATAATACATTAGGAGCTTATAAATAGAGTTGTAAAACACCATTTCAAACAACTCTCCTACTACTATTTGTCCTATACACTAGAGAGAAACTCCCAAGCTCCAAATTTCCCAATCGTACACTCTAAGCCTAAATTCCACACCTTTGATCATAGCCAAATTATACTCATAGTGTGCTCACGATTTAGAGAGTGTTGTCCCACTCAATTGTTGTTCAAGAAGCAAGGATTTCATTGAAAGCCCGAAGTGTTCCCTCTCGGATTGTGAGAGGAAGAAAGTTAAGCAAGCGAGCGTGTTCGCGGTGCTTGTGTTGCAAAGGTGTTCTCTCCCGGCCCGGAACGAGGAGTGGTTAGTGAAGTCGTGACCGGAGCTCGGTGATCCAAGCGGAGCTTGCAAGAGAGGACTAGGACCCGGGTGGGGTGTCAAACCTCTATAAAAATCCGGTGCCTTCTTTGTGGTTTGCATTATCTCTTCCTTGGCTTGCTAGTTTAATTTTTAATTCCGCTGCATAAACTTGATTGCTTAAACTAGTAGGTAATTAGCATAAAAGTTATTAAAATTAGAGTTCTTTACGATCCTACAATTCTAACTAATTATACTAAGATTAAGAAAATAAAAGTATGCTAAACATGCAAGCATTAAAAGAGACAACATTAAAACAAAACTATGAAAACTTATTTTATTGGTGACTCATATTACAACTAGCATTCTTGTCCACTTGAGTTTGGCTCCAAGGCTTACTCTAAGTAGAGAGAATGGTCACCAAGCAATGAATGATTTACAAAGGAGGAACAATCCCCCGATGTGGCACTATTAAAAAATGCCTAAAATAGACATAAACAATATAATACACAACCACGAGAAGTCGGGTTGGATCATGACCATACTAGACTGCCAATTGGCGGTCATAGTTGGTCTGATTCGACCCAGATTCAGATGCCTTCTTAATTACTCCAATTCTTTACCTAGGGTGCACCTGGATCAGTTGGTTGAGTCTGTGGCTGAATCTAATTGCCAAAATGTCCTCATGATGGTATGAAGTTTCTCAGTTTGTTATTTGATCCCTTCGGTCTTACGTCCAAGTCCTTCCCTCTTGCTGATGGGTCTGACTGTATGACAGACAAGTCCATTTTGCTTCATTCAAGTCCTTTCTTCTTATGTTTCAGTCATTTTTCTCTTCTCTTCTCTTCTTTATTACCTAATTCCTATAATATAACAACAAACACTCAAGTAGCACCAAATTGGTGTAAAATAAAGGACATATAGCATGAGTACGATGTACAATTTAACAAGCATTTATGATCGATTTTCAATTTTTCAACAATTTTTATGTACAAAATCTGTAATTGTATTTCAATATATATAATCGACAATTTAATATTGAAACACATAGATTAGATCATATGTAGGGGATTATCGAATACCTTTTACCAATAAGAAGATGAGTTGCACGTCAAATCACCTCCGAATTCCTCCAAGTGTTCACCAAACTCTAAACAAGATAAGAGAGATCGAAGCTAGTCAATCAATCTCTAAATCAAGGCTAGAATCTAACTAATTACCCCTTTAATGATCCAGACAATTTCATCTCTAAAACACTCAACTAACAGTGGAATTTTTGGATGGATTTGGTGGAGAAATATGGAGAGGAGAAATTTTGCATTCATGTCAACAAAAAGGAGAGGAGGGACCTATTAATTGGGCTTCCACCATCCCACATCATGTGTAACCCACTTACACATGATCCCTTGTTTTTAGCTCCTCTGAACTAATCATATTTTGACATGTAATCATCCATTAACCTCCATTGACCAAATTGGAACAAATCCAACTCATGATCAAAGAAATTCTCTTATTAATTCGAGCAAACCATGCAAAAATGATCAACCAAAACTACTGACCGTTCGACTGATCACTTAAAAATCGACACTTTCGGTCAGACTATGCTCCCAGTCGGTCAACCAAATCCATACCAAGAAATCTCCTGATAATTTCGGTCGAACCACGACCCACCCTGGTCGATTGTTTAAAACAAAGAAGTCCTTGTTATTTCGGTCGAAGCACGTGTCCAACCGGCCGACCGTTTCTGAATTTAAAACTTACTATTAAATTCCTTCGACTAGTTCCCGACAAACATCCGACCATTTTTCACTGTTTTTCCTTTATCAAATTTTAGATCAATATCCAGCAACATCTGATCTTTGGGGTTTTAGCAAATTTATATTTTATAAAGTTGTGGATCACATTATACAATGTAATATATTATCATATATAATGTGAAACATTATACCCTATAATATATTTACATCTCATATAAATTTATTAATTATTCTGTGGTGTGACCTATAGGAGGATCTAAGTTATGTTGGTAATGATATAAAACACTTCATATCATAAAACTATAAGGGGTATCTAGCTACACATTATAGTTACCCAAATAACAAAGATATTTTGTTCACTTAAACTAAACATGATCCATTCAGTAATATTTAATATCACTTGTGTCTATCCCTTGGCTTAAGGGACAATGATAATCTTTTGACATATCATCTTTTCATGCTCAAGTCATGTATAACGAACTATTATCTTTAACACTATACTTAATGACAGATTTTGATAATAATCAAATTATACACTTCTCATTTGAAAAGATATAGGTCTCACATCATAGGATTTAAAGACATAATGAAAACAGTAATGATACAAACACAATTCCATAATGTTTCATTTGTTAGTTCAATTCAATATATGAAAGAAACATTTTCGATTTCATATACTAATGTTGATAAATATTTGTAGAGCTACAATACTCTTTAACTAACATGTCAATCTTATGTTTGTAATTAATGATTTTTTTTTTGCAAAGCAAAAGGGGTTAATATTTATTAATCTAATGATTGTAACATCCTACTCAAGGTAGGTACATTGTGGGACTCGAAACTTGCTATGTACAAGCTCAGATCACACATATGGACATTAGAATCTACTCAACTCACATACCATATGTCTCACACATACAACCTCACGAACATGTAATACTAAATAGAGACGACGTTTGCATGTCGCCTAATGCTTCAATAGCCCTTGTGGCCTTGATGCGCACTACATCCTTTATTGCCCAAATGATATTACTAGTTTGTTGCTCTTCCCCATCAAAAGTTCGCTTGTTTCTTTCCATCTACCACTCGTATACCGTCACTCCCTATGCGAGGTTATGGCCAAGGATAGCATACTTGGTGCTTGCTTTCCATCGTGTTATTCTTGCAACCTCGTCCCCCAAGGTTTAGCTTATCTGCTTAGTGTCTCCTGCCAGCCTGCAGATGCCATCCCATACACCTCTAACATTTCCACACTCCCAGAAGAGAAGCACATTGGTCTCGTATGCACCCGTGCATAAGGTGCACCGCGATACAATACAAAACTTCATCTTCTGACGTCGCATCATATCATGGGTGTTCAATTTCCCTTGGACAACCCTCCAAAGTGTTCGCACATGATTCGGAATTAGCCATTTATGCCACACTACTGAGGCCCAAGGAACCTTTGGCCTTTCAATCCGCCCCCAACGCCATGCATCCTTCATGGTAGGCTAATCACGTGTTGCGCCTACCCACGTGAGCCTATCCTCACCTTGCCCTATGGGAATGGATGGAAGTCAAGCCTAAAGTTGCATAATATCTTAGGATCGGGATCAGGGTGGCGGCAACCTCCAAGTCCCATCTTCCATAAAAAAATGACACAGAGATGTCCTGAGGCACCCCTAGGTCATACCAGAGACGTTCACCTGATGATAGGGACAACAAAGGTGGTCCACACCAAGGATCTTCAAAGAAACGGATTGTATCACCATCCCCAATTCTGAAAAAAATCTTCTCCCGCCCAATGTGATGAACGCTCAAGATGCCTCTCCAAGCCTAAGAAGCTATAGAGCTGGGATGAGCCATCCAAATAGTACGATTGCATAAATATTTGCTCCTAATGCATCGTGCCCAAAGAGAGGTACCCTTGGAGGCAATGAAACAAAAGAGGCCAAGTAACCCTGCATCATTCCAATCCACCAACCGTCATAATCCTAAACCTCCTTCCACTTTTGGTGCGTATGTATCGTGCCACGAAATAGCCACAACATTCTTCGGTCCTCCCCATATGAAATGCATGATAATTTGTTCAACCTCTTGAAGCCCACTCTGTGGCACAAGGAAAGCTAATGTCCAAAAAATGTGGAAGGTTGTGAGAACACTATGAACCAGCTCCACACGTCTCGCCATCGACAGAAGTTTCCATTTCCATGTGTTGAGCAGCCTTTTGATTTTCTCCAACAAGGACGTACAATGGCCCTTACTCACACATGTAGAGAACAAGGGCAACCCAAGATAAGTCACCGACAACTCACTCCTCTCCATACCCAAATGTCAGCATATCCAGTCACTTTACAGTGTGTTGTATTTCTATGAGAAGCTCTACGACACCCACGATTCCCAGTAGTGAGATGTCGGTATATCACGCTTAACAAATCCTTCTCCAGTAATGGGTTTTGGAGGGGGCAGCTTTCGGGCCAGGCCTCTCTCTAACCTTCAGAAGGGGATCGCCTCCCCGCCCAGCTCTATCAGCAGGCCCCGTCTTTTGCAATCCGCCCATGAAAATATGACTTTTGGTGTTGTTCAGACGCAAACCAGAGCAGCTAGTGAAGGTTTTACAAGACTCGCTTGATTAGTGTCGGTGTCCTCCTTCGTGGCATTTGCAAACAACATGACATCATCCGTAAACATGAAATGGGATACTGTAATTGCACCACACATAAGAGGATGGAGGTTTCCCAATTGTTCCTCTCATCGTATCATTGCACCTAAGATTTCCATACACATCACGAATAATTAGAGCGTTATGAGGTCACCTTGTCGAAGCCTATTTGTTGCTGAAAATGACGTAAAGTGGTCACCATTAACCGTAACAACAAAAGATGCCTTGACATATGCCGCCATCATTGCATTAAAAGCAAAACGACCAAGTGCCTCATCCAAAAACTACCATGATATAGTGTCGTATGCCTTCTGCAAGTCAATCTTCAAACACATGCGACCCAATCCCTTTCGCGAGTAAATATTGTGGCACAACTCATGAGCAAGCAGAATATTGTCACAAATCTGATGCCTCAGAATAAATGCACTATGGTGCTCCCCTACAACATGGGCAACACTTCTGTGAGTCAGGTTTTGCAAGGATCTTCGATATGTATCGATACACCATGTTTCATAATGAAATCGGCATGTAATCATCAATTGTAGCTAGAGTCTTCTTCTTTGGAATCAAGGTGATCTATGTGTAGTTGACCTGCTTTAACAATTTCCCACTAGGGAAGAAAGTGTCCACTGCCTTGCATAAATCAAGCTTCACCACGTCCCATGCTGCCTTATAGAATCTTGCATTGAATCCATCCGATCCCAGAACCTTATCGTCACTTGAGTGCTTAACCATGAACTCCAACTCCTCCATCATAATATGGCGTGTCAAACATTGAGCCTTGGAGGGATCTAGTGTAGTAAGCTCAAGATCATGGGGGATATGACATTCCTGCACACTACAATTGAAAAGGTTAGAAAAGCGGCCCCTAAATGCCTCTCAGATATGGTTTTACTTCTCAATCTCCTCACCACCGTCAACTATCCTACGCACAGTGTTGGTGGCTCTCCTCACTCAAAGGGGAGCATGATAGAACCAAGAGTGAGTCACCTACGCGTAACCACCACGCCCTTGACTTCTGTCATACAATAGACTCCTCAACCACCAAAGCATGAGAAAGGGTATCAATGGCTGAAGATTCTTGCCGTTGGATGTCAACAATTGTAGGATCCAACTTGAGATTAACATGAGTTTGGTAAAGCACATTCCTTGCTTCAGCTATCCGATTCACTATGTTGCCAAAAGCTTCAAGTGACCATTGCTTCAATTCTATTTTCACGGCATTCAACTTGCCCACCACCCGGTACATAGGAGTGTCATAAATATAAGTGCTCTATGCTCTTCTCACCACCTCAAAACATTGTCCATGCATCGTCCATGCATTAACAAACCGAAACATTTGCTTATTTTGTATGCCATATGGGTCAAGATTGATCAAAAGTGGACGATGGTCATTAAGCTCATTGTCACCGACAAGGCAAAGCACATACGGGAACCATTCCAGCCATAGATGAGAGCATAAAGCGTGGTCAATTCTTGTTTCAATTCTACCGGACCCACGTGAAGAATTCGACCATGTGAACTCCTCACCCGTGGTTTGGATTTCCAACATCCGGATATTATCTAGGCAAGCATTAAATTCATCCATGGCCGCCCGCCATATTCACACCTCCTCCTCCCAACCTTTCCTCTTGGTGACGAATGAAATTAAAATCCCCCATTATTAACCATGCAACGCCCACGCTAGGCTCACACCTATGTAAGTCCAACCATAGTACTCGTCGTGCAATATAATTATTATCTGCATAAACCATAGTAATCATGAGAGGCTTCCCCATAGCTTGAATTGCCTTCAAGGTGAATAAGTTGAGCCGTTTCATACATCTTCCTTATGTCATAAACCGATTTCTTCCACAAAACTAAGATTCGACCGGAGTTGACCACTTCACTATTCGACGTCCATTCATCACACCATATTGAACGCACAAATGGATCAATCCTATTCTGCAAAATTTTGTGCTCAACTAAGCCTATCAAATCCACCCCCTCCTGGGTTATTGAATCAGTACGGGTGGCCCCCGATTATATGCGCCATGCACATTCCAACTTAAAAGCTTCATTGTCGTTGTGAAGGGGAGCGAGACCCCTTCTTACCCTTTGTTGTTTTTTTTGCTTAGCGGCCTCTACCTTCCTCACGTTCCAAAGACTCCGGCGGCATGGATCAACCAAAGTAGGTGGTGAGTGCAATTCCTAGCTCTTCCCATAATGTCCCATCCCGGCGGCATCCTCTTCATCCATGCAATCAGCATCTTCCATGTCTCGTTCCTCAACTTCCTCCCAATTGAGTACGTCGAAATTATTTGGGGATCCTTCACTCTAAATCCTATGTTGCCCGGGTATTTGTGATTGGCGTTGACCCATATCCTCTCCCAAAGACTTGGTCGCATGCAACGAGATGAGGTCCCTCACCTTCTTTTCACGTGACTCTTCGTCTTGTAAATTGCCTCCATATTTTGCACTCTTGGATGAACTAGCCATGCACCATTCCAAACTCTCCACACGTGGTCTAGCCTCATATAAGGATCTCCCTTGATTTCCACGTGATTCACAAGTGTTGCTTCCATTATGTGTGCCATCTACTCTATTCCCATCTTGAATTGTTGCCCCATACAAATTGTGTCCTCCTTCCTCACATGGTGTTTCCATTACCCCATTTCGATTTGTTTTCTTTGGATAATAACCTCTACTCACTTCAGCCTTGTTCTCCCCACTTAACTTTGATGTCATTGGAGGAGAGACTTCTTCTCACACTAACTCATGCAAGCATCTTTCCCTAGTTTTTTCACGTGATGTATCCTCATGCAAATATGTCTCATAGTCTTCACGTGATTCAATCCCTTCACAAGTGTTGCACCCATAATGTGCACCTTCTACTCCATTTCCATCATGTGTTGTTGCCCCATGCATGGTATGTCCTTCTTTCTCACGTGGTTGGTCCCCTTCTTTTTTTGCATTAGGATCCATTGGGTAGTAACCTCCACTAACTTTGGCATTGTTCCCCCACTTAGCTTCAATGCCATTGGAGGAGAAGCTTCCTCTCCCACTAAAGGATGCATACACCTTTCTTGTGTTAACCTTGCTCTACTATATTTGTGCTTGTCTCTTGTGCTCCATATGCTCCCACTAGAGCCAAACTCTCCCAAAGCACTTAGCTTGATTCCTATTGGTTGCACCTCTTCCCTTTAGCCTCCACAGTTGGCTAGCTCCCCACCAAACTGTTGCTTGTCCCCCTTGCTTTGGTCATTTGACAAAACGTGATGTTTCTTCTTTCCTTTGGTAGCCTTGACCAACAAAGCATCATCATCCTTTCCCCCTTTGTCTAACAGAATGTGACTTTGACCGTTATGTTTCCCTTGACCACTCACATTCCTGTTCTGCCCTTCCGTCACAACCATGACTTCCATTACACCCTCATCATCTTCAACCACATGCTCCATTGCCCCCTTTATGGACTCTAATGAACTATGCTCCTCGTTGTCTCCATGAGCAATATTGATGGCTACACCCATCTTTGGTTTCTCGACCCAAACTTGCTTGCTGGAATTTCAGGGCTCCATCAACACCTTCAATGATTTCCTTGGACATCAACCACCATTATGACAAAAAGTACTACATAGCATGCAATAATTAGGCTTCCACTCATAGCCTAATGTGGGACTAAAAATACCCATCCAAAGTGCCGAACATTGATAACTTTGTTGGCTGAATGTTCACCAGTTAAATGGGCTATGTGGGCCCAGAAGTAGTAAAAACTACTATCTTCGTGGCCCAATAGTTACATGACAATTGCATGGGCCAAAAGTCCCTCGGTATAATGGGCTTTTCATATCAAGAAGAAGAAGCAAATCTTGGTGCTATGTCTTATTAAATTAAGTTCTTATTTAATATTTACTTATTGCTTGCAATGTTTCACCATATACTTGGTTAGGATAAGAACAATGGTGTCTTCAAAAAACCTTATGTTAAAATGTTGGGAATAAGATTTTTTTTCTTTTTTTTAGAGTTAGGCAACATGAGGGGAAAAAGCGACTCAGGATCAATCCTCATATTTATCTCTGTGATACCCACTGCATGAAGAATTGCCGTGCAGGCATGTGGGTCTGCCACCCCATGTTATGTATTTTTTAAGTTTTCAAATGGTGATAAATTATATATGTTTAGATACGTATATGTATTTATGAGTTGTCGAGTTGAGTAAGCGAATGAGTCTTGAGAGAGCAGGGCAATGCTCGTGCTTGACTCATTTATTTATCGAATGGATTTTTCGGCTCGTGCTTGACTCGTTAACAAACGAGCCGAGTTGTTGAGCGAGCGAAATCGAGTAAGTTTCGGGCGAGTTAGCGAACGCAAGCAAATGTTGATAGCCCTGTGATGTAGTTTTACATTCTCTTGACTTCCCTGAGTTTGACATTTGTATTGGTTGTATAAAGGGAAAGACAACTAATAAATCCACAAAAGGAGCAATTAGGATCATTAATAAATTAGAGATTATACATACGGATATATAGGGGTCATCGTCTACACCTTGTATAAATATTCTATCTCTTTTATTGATGACTATAGATGATACATGTATCTTTATCTTTTATTTAAAAAATTTGAAGCCATAGAAGCTTTTAAAAAAATTAAAAACCGATGCAGAGAAGCAATATGAACAAAAAAAATAAAGGTTGTAAGGTCAGACGGAGGTGGGAAATATTAAGGAAGATACACTGAAAAAGTTAAAGTGCCAAAACCATTTGTAAAATTCCTTGAAAAAAGGGTATTGTCGTATAATACACCATGCCAGGAACACAACAACAAAATGGTGTGGCGAAAAAATAGGAAGCTTATGGACATTGTAAGAAGCATGATAAATGCATCTACTCTTCCACTAAATTTTTGGCATAAGGCTTTAAAGACTGTCATTTATGTCTTAAATAGGGTACCATCGAGGGTTGTTCAAAAGATGTCTTATGAATTATGGGTTGGTTGGAAACCTAGTTTAAGACATCTACTCTTCCTTATGAATTATGAGGATCTATAACCCGAACATAAAGAAATTAGATACTTGTACAATTAGTGTCTAGTTTCTCGATTATGCAATGAATTCAGAAGGGTTTAGGTTCTATTATCCTACTCACATGCCTCGGTCATTGAAGCAAGAAATGCTAAATTTCTTGAAGACATTGAAGTTTGTGGAAATGTTTTACCTCGAAATGTTCGATTTGAGAAAATCGAAAGAGTTCACTTTCTAAAGATAGTCCATTTGTCATGATTCAAAAGGATCATTGAAGAGACCAATTGGCTCATGAGGAACAAGTTCTTGCTAATCAACATCGCGAGGATTCGAACGATGAGGTCACTCACCAAAATCAAGTTAATTTGGATGAAACAATTGAATCAAGGTCTTCGAGAATAAGGAAGCCAAGATCTTTTGGTGATTATGCTTTATACTTACATGATATTGATGTTGTATTGATATCATTAATGATCCCATTACATTTTCACAAGCAATGAATGGAGAAAAAATTTAATTGTATAATGCTATGAAAGAAGAAATGGAATCCATGACCAATAATAAAGTTTGGACTATCATTGAATTACCACAAAATGCAACAACTATAGGTTGTAAGTGGGTCTCTAAGACTAAAAATGATGCTTCTGGTAATATCGAACGATATAAAGTAAGATTGGTTGCCAAAGGTTTCACACAAAAGGAAGGCATTGATCATAATGAAACCTTCTCTCCAGTTTCTTAGAAGGCTTCATTTAGAATAATCATGGCATTAGTAGCTCATTTTAACATGGAATTACATCACATGGATGTCAAAATTATCTTTCTAAATGAGGATATTGAGGAAGAAGTATACATGAAGCAACCAAAAGGTTTTAATTTCTATGAAAACCTACTTTGCAAGTTATATAGGTCAATATATCGACTCACAAGCATCCAGCCAGTGGTATACAAAATTTCATGATGTGATTAGTGTAGGATCTACTAGGTCCAAATATTAGTCTAAGGGCGAGGGGGTGAATAGACTAATTAAGTATTTTAACAAACAATGCCAATTTAAAAATGTAATGCCCCCGATCTCGTGGGTACGCACACTGGGAAAAACTACAAGTGTCACGACTAGAGACCTCCGCGACGACCGAAGGAGTTACAAAAGATAGACTAACCAATGACTCAAAAATACATAGAGAGATCATACATGGATAGACTAACATAAAACTTAACTGAAAAGGGAGAGGTTATCCATATATGGTAATAATGTCAAATACATTATATCGAGTTCAAAAGGGAAATACATCATAAATAATGTGGAAGCAAAAGACGCACTGAAGAATCTGGTCGACGTGTCCCTCGTGTACAGAATCCTCCAAACCTCGTCCAGTCTTTCCCTGAAGGGACCTAAGTACCTGAGACAAAACATCAACAAGTATGCGTCAGTTTTCAAACAAGGAAAACCCCGTATGCCCCAGGTCAAACAGTTAGAGTACGGAGTCATGCATGGGACCTATCTACCACGCATGCAGCAAAAACGCAACAACTCTACATAGTTGTGTCGGGCAACAACTCTACATAGCTGCGCCATTCGGGCTTCACCCGAAGTGATCCCTCTACATAGGAATCAATACACCAGCCATGCTGGTCAGAAGCGGTCACTCAACAGTGACCCACCGCTCGGCACAAAGTGGTGCGCCGGATAAGTGTCACAATCCACGGAAATAACCTACATGGTGTCATCGCGAACTTGGGAACACCTACCCTGAGACAGAATGGCAGCGCACCTTCCCAGGACTTATCTTACGCTTGACCTCTCTACATAGAGGTCTTTCCGAATAGGCCTCTCTACATAGAGGTCCTACTCGTGGCCCATCGGCCCCAAAACATACGTGCCCAGATTCATTTTATTAATAATGCAATGCAAGCTATCTATAGATCTATACATCTCTATAGCTATACATTAACCAGAATGAGCCCAAAGTGGTGAGTATACCCATACTCTTGCCACAGCTCCAAAAGCATCAGAAATAATACAATCACATCAGCAACTCCAAGATGTTGAATCAAACAAACTATCATAACCGAATTCAACTAGACAAGCATGACAATACAACCTCGATATCTACAGGTCATGTATACAAGTCATGAGGTTGAGTTCCTAAATTTCAATAGGCATTCACACAAGGATGCATCAGATCAGCAAGATATATACCCAATAAACGTTATAAAACATCCACGGCAGCAAAGGATATCAAGGTTAGAATGCTACGATAGTTACATGGCATGATCGTCTAGATTAAAGACCTAGATACATTTAATTCTACCTATTCGGGACATAATCAGATGTTATAAGAGAGTGCATAAACATATATCATTAACTCAATCATAATAGAACATGCATGTGAAATCAAATATTCATATGCATCCATACATGATTATACATGAATGCATACCAATTAACATACAACAACATGGCATAGGATGAGTTGCCTAATCTATATGTAGGTTCTAATTTCATTCTCATGTGAGTATATAAAGATACATTAGAGTAGATTCTTGAAATTAGATCATACACATGCACTAGTTACTACTGGAACAAAATCAGAAACACCCACACATCAACATTCAGCATGCACTACCATGGTCGATTGCATCAAGCACATCAAACAAATCACACAACTCACATCCATGCACATGAACCTCCCTGGTCCGTCGAACCACAAACTCAGACCACCCCTCCAAGGTGTCTTGGGGTGACGAAGGAATTGGAGAGATCGGGCTGAGCCATTCCAGCCAAGCCACCGTACGCGAGGCGCGAGAGTTGCACCAACCCTCCAAATGGTCCGCTCACTCTTGCGTCCCCAAGCACGAACCGGTCTAGCCAGCCCTGACCCCTCTCATCCCTAGACCCCCTAGGGTTCATCCCCACTCCTCCTGACTCCAGCCACGGCCTAAGTTTGGCTGCACCAGCCAGCCTCTCCAAGCTAGGCGTCAAGAAGGTTGGAGAGACACCTAGTCGGCTTTAGTGAGCACCAGCCACACCAGCCAAGATCCGAATCCACCACCCCACCTCAGCCCTGGAGTGACAACCTCGCATCGGGTCGGACCTCACTGGATCTTGCTGCAGCTCCGGCATGCCTGGCTGAGCCCACAGCCAGCCCATTCCAGCGCACCATCCTTGGCTAGAGAGGAAGATCGATTTGGTGGTGCAACCGATTGCACCCCAACCAAAGTAGTGTTGGCCGGCCCTCCAGACAACACCCCCACCCTCTACTCGACTCTTGGGCCTAAGGCATACCTGATAAGCAAGGAAGATTGCCCGAGCTTTTTCGGAGATTCTGCCCACCAACTCTTCTTCTAGCCGCACAAAATTGCACTAGATGTAGCTCCACCAACTCGCCGGAGATCAGCCCACCAATCAACTGGAGAGGAAAGGATAAATGGTCTGAAGTGATGTGTGTGAGAAAGGAAAGGAGAGGGAAGAGGATAGCTGGGTGGGAGGCTTATTTGCTTGCACACAACCCTCCAACTTCCTAGTCTTCATGGCTAATCAAGCCACCTCAACACATGCCAAAAATGGAACCAGCAAGGGCATCCCAAAAGCCATGAAAGAATGCACATCCAACCCTAATGCAACCCTTCCAATTCCACGCCACTTCAACACGGGTTTTGCCCAAAACCGACCCTACACTCACTCGGACACAAATTGAGTCGGTCGAGTCAAACACCTGTGCGCTCTCCCGGTGAGTCGCACCCGATCAACCAACAAGAAGTCCGATCAAATCTACCCAATCAAGTATGCCATAACACAATTTGACATTCTAAGAACTCAATTATGCATAACCAAGGAGAGTGGACTTATTAATATTATAACAGGAGAGCGGGTCTTACAAAAAACTAAAGCAATTAAATATAACAAAGAGAGATGCAAACCACAACATCGGATGTATAGAGGTTTGGAACCAACAACTGGATCCTAGTCCTCTCTTACAAATTGCTCTTACTCGAGCAACTTCGCATCCTCCACTAATCTGATCTCCATTGCGGGCCGAGATCACGCCTTTACACCACAAGCTTTGCGAACACCCTCGCCTAGCTTTGACCACCTTCTCACAATCCGAGAAGAACTTCACACCGGAAGCTAGTACAACTCTTGAAGACTTTACTTCAGCAACTAATCTTACACACTTGAAATGAATGATGCAATCAAAGAGGTGATTTCAAGTGGGAAGATGTGAGCACAAAGATGTTTACAGCAAATTTGAGAGTAGTAGTAAGATTTGAGCTTGGAGAAAGATTGGTAGTCCTAGAAGTGTGTTCCCAACTCTATTTATATGCTCTAAACTAATGCTAGCCATTGGGGTTAAGTTAGGAAAGAGTTGTGCAAGAATACACAAAGCAATATAAGGCAAGACACAAATATGCACACAAACGGTTGATCAGATAAGTGAAAATAAGGAGTTCAGTTGAGCAAAGGTGCAGACAGTAGAATAAATTGGGCTAGAACTTAAGTTATCGGTCAAACGGAATAGAACAAGGGTTCGACCAGAAACTTCTAGTAAGACTTGGAGTTGGGAAGTTTCAAGATCCGGTCGACCATTAAAAGAGGTTCGGTCGACCGTTTAGAATATTTGGTCTTAGACAAAACTGGGCACAAAGTTAATCAGTCGAACAAGATAAGTCGTGGGTTCGACCGAAAAATTTCAGTAAGACAAGGAGCTGGGAAGCTTCAAGAACCGGTCGACCGTGAAAGGAGTTTCGGTCGACCGGAAGACGAAATCTAATTGAGGGGTTAGATGAGTATGTGTATACGACCGTTGGTATATACGACAAGTTTAGCAGTCATATTTAAGACGAATACAGAAATGGAGTTAGTCGAACCAAAATAAAGTTTCGGTCGACCGGATGCCACACTAACCAGGACACATGTCAACGTACGATAGGCTATATGAATTGTATCGTGGAACTGAGTTCTATCGGTGGACAAAAGAGAATTGGTTGAACGGTAAAGGTATTTTGGTCGACCGATTGTAGACAGGGAAACCAGAGATAAAATCGGTCGAACTGAAAGAAGGTTTTGGTCGACCATTTAGGAAACAATAGGTTGTCTGGGGCTGTCTGTTGAAATTCAGTCAAACTGATGGTTCTACCGGTCGATCGATTTACACAGAATTTCTGTTCTAAGCAGTTTTAAAGTGATTGGTCGATTTTCCATTGAAGTCAAATTGATATGGATTTGAATGTAAGATTTCTAAAGGTTTCCTAAGGGTTATGCAGTGCAATTACCAAAGATTTCAAGTGTCAAGTTATATTATAGCCTAAATACTAGAAATGTAAACCAATCTACTCTTCATTTATTGTGTTAAGTCAAACTTGGTTCCTGAAATGTTAGACAATACAATATATGCAAGCGATGACATTAAGAGAATACATGTGTTTATTGATATGTTAGTTAATCATCAAAACGAATTAGCAATTATTAGCCAAAAATCAAGACTCTCCATTTTTTTGATGATAACAACCTATCAATCTAAATACATGTTGGATTTCAAAATTTGTCATCAATAATCAATTTTTAATGCTCCCCCTATCTTATAGCTCCTTCTATCTATAAGCATGTATTTATCTCTCCCCCTTTGGCATGATCAAAAAGATAATACTCATGAAAAAAATTGATATATAATTAAGCTTTATCATGAGATAGAATAACGGAAGCGCAAAATATGCCAAAAAGAAACAATGAAGGGAATCATAACCATGCATTCAAAATAAGATCCATAGCATACAACCAAATAACAAAGTTGAAAGGAAATATAACAATAAACAACTTTCAAAGCAAACACGGCACAAGGCAAAGTTCAAAGCAAATGAAAGACAACACACACGAACAAAACGAAGTCCACCAAGCCGCTGATCACGATGCAATGAGGAGAGGGAGTCAAGCGAAGATTCTTGCGATTAAGCTGAGCAGAGGAGGCAGAAGCAATCGACTTGAGTTCATCAAACCGAGCATTGGAGGAAGCCTCAAATGCATCAAGATGAGCAGAGGTTGAGGCTTCAAGAGCATCAACTTGGTCAGACAGATGCTGAAAACAATGTAGATCAATCGAAATGGAAGCCGACCAATGTCCTTGAGACCAAGCATCTGTGTCTCCCTCACCCCACCAAGAACTCGACTTACGTGGAGCCTGACGAGGCATCCACCATGGATCTTCATCGGATTGTTGTTCCTCTTCTGTAGCTTCCTCATTCAATTCCTCGTCAGAGGAAGGTGGTAGAGAAGGGGATGGCAATGTTCTTCATCTTGGACAAAGTGGTCTTACATATAGGAAATTTGTAGACCAATGAATGATATGCATCGATATTTATCTTCCAATGAGAAAACAGAGCAGAGAGCCACATAGGATAAGGAAGATATGTCCCACTACAATGAGACATATGCAAGATCATGAAACGTGGTCAATCCACCAAAATTTTCTTAAATATACAACACATGCACATAAGCTCCATATTAGAAATCTGATTATGGTGGCCAAATTTAGGATAGAGGTTGTATGAGACTATTTGGGCAATAATTTAGGGTAATGGATGTAAGAGAGAGGCATTATGTTTAAAGTGTCCATTTACCCAGGGTGGTGGAATAACATACAACTCATCGACAATTTTCTCAACTTCGGTACCGGGGAGAATACCTTGAGGATAGTCTAAATAAATGTGAGTACCCCTGGACTCTAGACCTAGAGTGTCAGCCAACAATTCGAGCGTAATCCTATATTCAATCCCATTTATCATGGTAGTTAAGGCGTGTCGATTTGGGACTTTTCTAAGATTACAATAGAACTATTGCACTAAGAAGGGATAATAAGGTTTGGATGCAAGTGTTGTGTGAGAAAAGGTGAGCTTATTTGCATCTAAGTATGATTTTAAGGAAAATGGTGAAATCCGCTACCTCAACCTTGCGGCAAGGGATGAAGGAGGCAACCGAGAAAACGTCGTCTCAAGCCTTTTGAGTGTCATCGTCGACGAGAAAGAAGTGAAACAAAGGTTGAACCGGAGGAGCCAGAGCACGAGAAGACGATGGTTGGGAGTCTTGTCTCTTTTTAGTTCGACGTTCAGTGACCACCTCCGGTGTACCGCATTTCTTGGTGATAGACATCTTTGAGCGAACCATTAACGAGGAGGGTAGTGAAGAACAAGAAAATGAAGGTGGAGATGGGTGGAGGAAGGCAAGGGGAGTCGAATTATGGAGGAAAAATGGGCGTTGGACGGGCGGAACGGACGAGCGGTGGACCGGAGGGAGAGGGGCGGCAGCTAGGGTTGAAGATTTGTGGAGTAAAAATGAAGAGTAACCCCACAAGTTTACCCTAAAATGTGCTGAAACGACAGGAACAATCGACCGATCGGGTGCCCCGGTCGACCGAAAGGTTAAAAAAACTTTTCCAAGGAGCGATCTCAAAGAGTCAAGAGATTTCTAGTCAGACGAGACATGCAGGCTGGTCGACAAAAAGGTTAATGAGAGGAAACCGGGCACGTACTGGAACTTTCAAGTCAGACCAAATAGTTCGCGTGGTCGAGCAAATGAATAGGGAGAGTAAGATGTAGACTACCTGGAAATTTACAGTCGGACAAAAATTTAGGGAGCGGTCAACTGAAACACAAAAAAACACAGAATATGTAGGACCGGAGACAATTCAGTTGAACGAAAAAAAATGAGAAAGCAGTATCGATCGACCGAAACAAGATTAGTTCGACCGATCACTTAAGTGAACTTAAAGATCAGATCGAGCGTAAGGCAATTGGACGAACGAAACATATATGGCAGTCGATCGAAAACAACCAGAGAGTTCAAAAACATCACAACAAAGCCCTCTGGTCGAACAGAAGACACAGTCTGGTCAACCGAAGTAGACAGAAAGTAACTAAAGCTTTACAACACAAGAAGCTGGTCGAACGAAAACACTTTTTTTGGTTGATCCGAACGGTGTCTGAGAGAGAAATTCAGATAAAAAACACATCAACAATCCACAGAATTCAAATATAAACTCAATCAAGTTGCAAATTTCGAAATTATGGCATGATACTTCCAAGTTATAAGTCATTTAAGTGGCACATGCCTAGATTTAGTCTTATGTGATAGAATTGATCAACATTTAAAGGTTTTGTGAAGATATCCGCAAGTTGATCATTTGTGGGAACAAATACAAGTTTGATGTCTTCTTTTGTTGCATGATCTCTAAGAAAATGATGTCTTACTTCAACGTGTTTAGTTCTTGAATGTAATATGGGAAGTTCATTTATAACGTTATGAAACTGATAAAGTATTTATATGAAATATCATGTTTGTAATTGATTGAAAGAATACCCGCTTAAAGGGTATGACCCTCATTATTCGAGACTTTTTATATAAATAATTAGTATACAAAGTTTATGGCCATAATAAGTTTATACATCACTTATTGTACTTTCAATAAAGACATGTGGTCAAGTGGGAGAATGTTGGGAAAATATTTCTGCCCATGTGTCTTAATTGTGAAGAAATGCATGTATTCATGAAAGGACACATTGATTTAAAAAGATTCAAATGCATAACTACCCAATAGTAATAATAATGTGATTACTCCCTAATGGAAGGTGTTAATTGGATGGTTAATTGGAGCTTTTTGATCCCTAGTCTATCTATAAATAGTACTCCCTCTGTCCCATTTTGTTCTTCCCAGTTCTTTTGCGTACTGGAACCAAAGTATAGTTTTTTTGCAAATAGTACTCCCTCTGTCCCATTTTGTTCTTCCTAGTTCTTTTGCGTACTGGAACCAAAGTATAGTATTTTTGCATCTAATTTTCAATACTATCCTTGTGTAGTGGGGAAAAAGAAGAAGAATTTTGTGCACAGGACATGTGGAAGAAAGAGATTTTTGTGCACGGGAACAAGTGTCACAAAAGAAGAAGACGATTGTAATCTATTTATCAGGCTGACCAATGGGGAGAAGCAAAGAATTGTTGAGGTGCTCTTGCATCATTGTCAGGAAGGCAAGTTGAAGAGAGGTTACATCAGTTCTGTGGCCCGTGACTTCAATGTCTCGAGGAGGACAATTGGTGGCATATGGAGTGAAGCCAAGAAGCAACTGCAACAAGGAAGAACAATTGATGTGAGGCACAAGAGAACTGGTAGAGTGGGGAGGAAAGCAACTGTCAAAGATATGTCAAAAATCAGAAAAATCTCACTAAGCAAAAGGACTAACATAAGATCATTGTCTAAGGCACTTGGAATGCCTAAATCAACGGTGCACAAACTTGTCCAAGCATGGAAGATCAAATCACACACAAATGTCATCAAACCACATCTTACAGAAGAGAACAAAAAAAAGGTTAGTGATTGATTCGTTTTAATTAACCGCAAGTGCATGGCCGCGTTGAAGCGGTGTCAAATACGGTTTGATCCACGGGGAGGTGTGTCAACTATTGGTTTGTTCGAAGGCGAGTGGTAAAGAAAGGAGAAAAGATTGATTACACTAAACGACACTACACTAAACTAGTAAACTAGAAAAGCTGAAATGAAATCACAAAACAAACTAAACGAATCAACTAATGAAGAAAGATAAAACTCAGGAATGGAAACCCCCTAAGGGGTGGAATGTGTGTGTGCACATGAAATAAGTGTGGTGGTGAATGCATACAAGAAGCTCAAGTTAGTTAGTGTTTGTTAATGCATAAGAAGTACCTAATGGCAAGACCTACCATTTACAACACTAACCTAGGTGATTAATATGAGCAATGCAAGGTTGTTATTAAGAACATAACGAGCATGGAGTGTACCTAACTATGGCAGAAACCATCAAGTAAAGTTCTTATTAATCAAGCAAGCATACTAATATCTCTCACAAACCCTAATATCTAGTTTTCATACCATCTACATAACATGTACAAACATCTACTCCACCCCCAAAGGGGATGGAACTACTCACTAATCATTACACTACCTACACTACCAAAATGAAACATTATACTGAAAGAAAATTCAACTAAGAAAGAAAGGAACATTAAAGAAGCTAATTGAAAGAAACATAAACTAAAGAAACATGCAAGAATTAAAAGACAAGATTAAAAGAAACTAAGAACAATTATTTTATTAACAATGACTCACATTGAAGGTGGCATTCTTCTCCACCTTGAGTTTTGCTTCAAGGCTTACTCCTTAGTAGAGAGAATGCCACCAAGCAATGGCTAGTTTACAATAGAAGGCAAAGAGTTCTATTTATAGACATAGAAAAAGGTAATCGGGGACAATCCCCCAACGTGTGACTAAACAAATACCAAAAATAGACTAAACATTCACTAATACACGTGCTCCTGAAATCTTAGCGGACCCGAGCAAACCCGGACCGCCAATTGGCGGTCTACAGGATCTGGATCGGGCTCGTTTTCATTTTGGGATTTTCTTGATGTATTTGTTCATCTTGGATGCATCTACTTTGCTTGTTGGAGCTCCGACCCGAATCAAATTGCCAAAATACTCCCCATGATGGTGTGGAGTTTTCTGTTTTGCTCTTTGGTCCTTCGTTCTTACGTTCAGGTCCTTCTCCCTTGAATCTTAGTCCTCGAGTCTCTCAACTCAGTCTTTTTCCTTGCTATTAGGTCCATTTATAGTCTCTCCTTCTCAAACCTACTTATTCCTGAAAACTAAACATAAAACTCGTTACATAGCATTGTTTGGGGTGAAAGATAATGGATATAAGACACAAAGATATGCATGAAATGATGTCAATCAAACACCCCCACACCTAACTTTTGTTAGTCTCGAGCAAAACAAAGAAAGAGAAAAATAAAAGAAAGGAAAAGCAAACAAAAAACAGGGAAATCCTAACTCACTTTCGTAGGAATCACGGTTGCACTTAGCACGTGCAACAAGTCGTTAAACCCCTTTGTCGCCAAGGAGGAGTGTTGTCTCCTGACGGTTTTCAGCGGATATACGTACAAAATCCGAACAAGATGCATTATTCAATCTAGACACTCGACTCGATGGATAAATTTTGTCGATCATTGGACGCGGTAATCCTACGGGCCGACTCTATATAGGTAATCAGTCCACACACCTAGCCTAATGAACCATTCGTGCAAGTTAAATAAGGAATTAAGTGAGAGACATGGACAACCTCAACATCCTCAAGTGATACAAAGTGTAAAGTCCATTAAGGTTCTTATTTGCATTACCATTTTCTTTTTGTTTCTTTTCTTTCTTTCTTTTTTCTTCTTTTCTTTTTATTAGTTGGAGCTTCATTCTCCCAGGGTCAGGTTTCGTTCATCATTGCCCATGAGGACTTACACTATCACGTACACCTTTCCCCAAATCTCCACATAAGGCAATCCCTACCACCCGTGTAACGGGAGTTCGGTCGGTGCATCCCAAGTCAGATGAGTCGAAAGCACCAGGCACAAATTACCCTCAGACCTACTTTCCCGAGTGATAAGAGCCGTGCGAGAAGAGAGAACACCTACTCACTTATTTCTTATCTACACATGAACCAAAACCCCTACACTTAATGTCTCACAACAAGATTTAAAGGGTCATTGACTACAACAAACTTCCTTAAATTAACAGACATGATTTATTGACTCACTAGGTTCAGGGTGGACTTCTTTAAATGTTTGAGCACTGAAACCCTATGATTAGTCGCCCCCCGAAGGAAAACTGGGGTGCATCCTAACGACTAGATAAATCATAAAGTCACTGTACTGGATATCCTAATGCATCAAGTTCTAGACAATTTTGGGAGCTTTCTTTTTACTTTGCCTCTCAACGGTTTTGCACATGCTAAACACACACAAAACCCACAAAACATTTTCTTTCGGAAACACCTGAAGATTTTTGAAAGAAATGTGAAAATTTTAAAGCACTAGGCAAGCAAAAATAGACAAGTCACCCAAAGATCATGGCAAACAGATATATCGATATTAAATGCAGCACACTAAATGACCCTATAATGCAAACAAAAGAAAACAAAATAAAAGAAAAGACTCGACTATGTACACACGTAAAACACCCCCCACACACCTACTGCATGCATTGTCCACAATGAATGTGAGCAAGATACTATATGGATTTATGCATGAAAAAGGAAAGATCTCACCAACATGAAGCGCAAAAGGAAATTCATGGTTATGTTGATGGACAAAAACCTGAATTCCCTCAAAACCTGTGAGATGTTAAAGAAGGGATACAAATACGTGAAAGAAATTGGGCCCAAATACTCAAAGGTTGGAGCCCACAACAAACGATGCTCACTAAAGGAGTCTTCTCTCGTTGTTGGTTTTTTTTAATATAACTATGTACAAACATAAGTTCCCATCTTTATTTGTCAAAAGACATCAAATGGGAACCTCAAAAGTAGGTCAATGCACTTGGAAAGGGAACATGACACCACGTGGGGCCAGAATACTCATGTTTGGGGCCCCCTCACAAAGAGCACAAGATGAAAACAGAGGTTCATGAATTAGATGCAAAGGCATCTCATTCAAAGGATCAAACTGAAAGAGCTTGAACCTCTCAAGAGTTTGGGAAATATGGGGCAACGGAAGAAGAGTTTCTCCCGTTGCGGTGCTGAAGTTATGATCGTCAATCCAAACTCTCCAACCAACAGGATGGTGGGTCGGAACGAAGTCAAGAACCTCGTTAGGCATGTCCGACTCACCAGGCGAACAAAAAGTTGGTCTCTTACCCAAGGTATCCTCCAAGGAACTCCTAATACCCTCATTAGTAATGTAGTTGTTTGATGTTCCATCATTTCCAAGATGATCAAGAACAATAGTGAGAGGCAAACTCTCATCAGGTTGTTTGAAATTGAGGGTACTAGGGAGCTCTTTCTCCACCAAAGGTGAGTCCTTAAGAGGTACTACATGAAGATCATGTGGCTCAAGGGCCACGGGAAAAAGATAAGGTACAATCTTGTGCCGACTCATAATGAAATTGGTCCATGTTTTTCTCAATTGTAATCGAATCCTCCACCAAGTGATCGTGAATTGAAACCCCAAGTCCCTCAGACTGACTAGGAGTTTGACTTTGAAAGATTGTGCTTTGAATTTGTGGATGTGGTGGTGGTTCGATATCAAAAAATGAATCCTCATGTTGACAAGAAAAGTTACTCTCCTCACGTTCACATAATTGCTGCATCATTTGTGACTGTTGAGTGGTTTCCATGAACGTAAGAAAAGTTTGTTTCAAGGAATCAGGTATGCGATCAACTATGAGGTCCAAGTCAGAGCTTGGGAAATTTTGGGGTTAGGTGTTGATGGGCTGAGAACACCTCCCCAAATCACTCGAATCGTCCAAACCAATGTCTGGACAAAACACCTCCCCGACAACGGCGCCAAAAACTTGATTGATTCGTTTTAATTAACCACAAGTGCACGGCCGCGTTGAAGCGGTGGCAAATACGGGTTGATCCACAGGGAGGTGTGTCGATTATTGGTTTGTTCGAAGACGAGTGGTAAAGAAAGGAGAAAAGATTGATTACACTAAACGACACTACACTAAACTAGTAAACTAGAAAAACTGAAATGAAATCACAAAACAAACTAAACTAATCAACTAATGAAGAAAGATAAAACTCAGGAATGGAAAACCCCTAAGGGGTGGAGTGTGTGTGCACATGAAATAAGTGTGGTGGTGAATGCATACAAGAAGCTCAAGTTAGTTAGTGTTTGTTAATGCATAAAAAGTACCTAATGGCAAGACCTATCATTTACAACACTAACCTAGGTGATTAATATGAGCAATGCAAGGTTGTTATTAAGAATATAACGAGCATGGAGTGTACCTAACTATGGCAGAAACCATCAAGTAAAATTCTTATTAATTCAAGCAAACATACTAATATCTCTCACAAACCCTAATATCTAGCATTCATACCATCTACATAACATGTACAAACATCTACTCCACCCCCAAAGGGGATGAAACTACTCACTAATCATTACACTACCTACACTAACAAAATGAAACATTATACTGAAAGGAAATTCAACTAAGCAAGAAAGGAACATTAAAGAAGCTAATTGAAAGAAACATAAACTAAAGAAACATGCAAGAATTAAAAGACAAGATTAAAAGAAACTAAAAACAATTATTTTATTAACAATGACTCACATTGAAGGTGGCATTCTTCTCCGCCTTGAGTTTTGCTTCAAGGCTTACTCCTTAGTAGAGAGAATGCCACCAAGCAATGACTAGTTTACAATAGAAGGTGAAGAGTTCTATTTATAGCCATAGAAAAAGGTGATCTGGGACAATCCCCCGATGTGGGACTAAACAAATACCAAAAATAGACTAAACATCCACTAATACACGTGCTCCTGAAATCTTAGCGGACCTGGGCAAACCCGGACCGCCAATTGGCAGTCTACAGGATCTGGATCGGGCTCGTTTTCATTTTGGGCTTTTCTTGATGTATTTGTTGGTCTTGGATGCATCTACTTCGCTTGTTGGAGCTCCGGCCCGAATCGAATTGCCAAAATACTCCCCATGATGGTGTGGAGTTTTCTGTTTTGCTTTTTGGTCCTTCGGTCTTACGTTCAGGTCCTTCTCCCTTGCATCTTAGTCCTCAAGTCTCTCAACTCAGTCCTTTTCCTTGCTATTAGGTCCATTTATAGTCTCTCCTTCTCAAACCTACTTATTCCTGAAAACTAAACATAAAACTCGATACATAGTATTGTTTGGGGTGAAAGATAATGGATATAAGACACAAAGATATGCATGAAATGATGCCAATCAGTTAGCATTCTGCCTGAACCACTTAGTTCCTGCCTCACTCAGCACACAACTAGAATTTGAAGTCATGTATGACTTTGTACACATAGACGAAAAATGGTTCTTTATGACTAAACCAACACAAAAGTTCTACTTAGACCCCTTGGAAACAGTGTGACTTAGAACATGTAAATCTAAAAAATTGATTACAAAAGTCATGTTTTTAGAAGCAGTAGCAATACCAAGATTTGGAAACAACAAAGAAGTATTATTTGATGGAAAAATTGACATATTTCCATTTACAGATATCCAACCAGCTAAGAGGACATCAAAAAATAGGGCAGCTGGAGTATTAGAAACAAAGGCAATTCTTTTTGTTACTAAAGAGGTGGTGAAAGCATGTTTAACAGAGAAAGTAATACCAGCAATTAAAGCTAAGTATCCAAAAAAATACAAACAAAAGGATTTTCATGCTGCAAGACAATTCAAGACCCCATATTGCACCAACGGACCCAGATTTCATTCAAGTAGCCACAACAGATGAGTGGGACATACAGTTGACATGCCAACCAACTAATAGTCCAGATTTAAATATCTTAGACTTGGGTTATTTTAGGGCAATTTAATCACTATAGTAGGAATCAGCTCCTCCAACTGTTTTTAAGTTGGTTCAGGTTTGTCAGCAATCATTTGATGATTTACATGCATATGCACTCAATAATGTATGGTTGTTTCTACATTTATGCATGTCTGAGGTGATCAAATTAAAATGAGGCAATGCATACAATCTGTAGGATCGAAATGGGACTTGGTTCTAATCACTTTTAAGCTAATTACTTACTTGTTTAAGAAATCAAGTATATGCAGCGGAAATAAAAGCTAAACAAGCGAGTAAACAAGAAAATGCAAACCACAAAGAAGACAAGGGATTTTTATAGAGGTTTGGCGCCCCACCCGGATCCTAGTCCTCTCTTGTAAGCTCCACTCGGATCACCAAGCTCCGCTCACGACTTCACTAACTACTCCCAGTTCTGGACTAGGAGAGAACATTTTTACAATCTTCAAACTCGCGAACAATCCCCGCCGAGCTTGGCTCCTCCTCTCACAATCCGCGAGGGACACTTCGGGCTTTCACCGAAACCTTTACTCGACTTTGACAGCAACAAACTTGAGTGGGAAAATCACTCTCTAAACTTGAGCACACTTGAGAAAGATAAGAATTGATCTTAAGTGTGGAAATTGAGACTTGGAGTGTTTGGAATGATCTCTCTAATGTAGGAGGCAAATATGTGTGAGAGAGTTGTGTAAAATTGTGTTGGACAACTCTATTTATAATATCCTAAGGTGTTATAGCCGTTGGGGTAAATTTGGTAAGTGTTTGTGTAAGATACACAAAATAGAAACCTGCAGAATGCAATTTAGAATAAGTTCGGTGGATCGGATCGAGCAGAACGGTCGACCGTTTGGCAATTTTGAACAAGGTTCAGTCGACCGATAATGGAACGGTCGTCCATATTGGGTTATAACTTAGGTACACTTAAGTTAACGGTCAAACACCGAATAGGGTTTGGTCGACCGTAAACTTCCAAACTCTACGGGGTTGACGAAAATGATCAAGTTCGGTTGATCGATCCAAGGTCTTCAGTCGACCGAAAACTTCCAGGCAGTTTCATTTTGTGGAAACATTTATGTTCGGTCGACTGAAACAAGTCCATGATCAACCGATAGGCAATTTGTATTTTTGGGTATAGGTGAATAATTCGAATACGACCGTTGGTATAATACAACAACCCTAACGGTCAAAAAACCATGTTGATTTGGTCAACCGAAAAGGTCAGAACGGTCGACCGAATGTGGGCAGTCTAAAACACTATAGGATAATTGATCACTCGGTCGACCGAATGTGGGCAGACAGTTCTGGTTTAGTTGTAGTGTTTTCCGGTCTAAGTTTGGGTGATCTATTGAAGTCCAATTTATGTGAATTTTTGTGTGTGACTTCTATAGGGAACCTAGTGTGTGTTTGAGTTGATTTTACCTCAAGTATGCACAATTGCACAATGTTCCTAAGACTCAAAAGAAATGCAAATTACATGTCTTCAAGTGAGTTTGATTACATGTCTTGACTTGAATCCTTTCTTCCTCGAGTCTTGATCACCTGTAGAAGTTAGCACAAAGTAATATATATGTTACGAAATATGTGTGCTACTCTACATTGCAATTAAGATTATGTTGATTAAATCATCAAAACATAGATTAAGGCCAAAAAGCCCACACAATCCTCCACATATAGGCAAAGATGCACTGTATAGACAAGGCATGGTACCAATCTCAAGAACCATAGAAGCAATCATGGCGGAAGCATCATATGAAGCATTAAGTGAGGGGTTGTAGATGTTAGTTAGATTCTTTGTGTGGAACATTTTGTAACCAACTAGTGGAAGTATATGGGCAGGAAAGAATTTATTGTCATTTTAGTGTAAGTTTGTAAATAACTTATGCAAGTAGATCGACAGGAAACACTTCTGTTCACATTTTGATGTAAGGTTGTTATTTTTGGTAATGCAAATTTTTGAAGGGGTGTTACTTTGCCTCCAACCTTTATTACAAATTGGTAACAGTAATGTAACAAGTCGTCATTTTCCTTCTGTAGCAATTCTTACTTCGCCTCATAAATCACAAAAGTTAAACCATAAAATAACACACGCAAATCACAAACCCAAAAAATAGAAAAAAAACCTAACAAATCGCATACCTGAATACAGAACAAACACCAACTTGTACCAACTAGAAATCCTATTTTGGCCCGTTTTGTCAAATTAATCCCAAAAATCCAAAACACAGAGGTAGGGGACAGGGATAAATGACCAAACCACCGTTATTTATCAAGAAATCCCTTTGGGCAGGGATAAAAAAGCTCAAACGTCTTGTTGAAAATTTGTTGTCGTCGTGGAGAGAGCTTAGGGTAGTATGGATCGACATCATCCTCCAAGTCCGTGTCATTCACCACCGGGTCAACCACATGTGGAGGGTTCTTTGAGGGAGCATCATCCTCGACGTCTCCTCAAAGCTCCTTCGCCTCATATGTGTCGGGGACAACAAAATCAGCTAGAATCGACTCATTCATAAGCGAGTGAAAAACAACATGGTCATATGTTGTAGATCAGGCAGGGTTAGTTGTCATGCTTGCATACACAAGCGGGGAGACTGAGAATGTTGAAAGAAAGGCAGGGGAGAAGGGTGGAAAGGAGAAAGAAAGAGGTTGCAGGTTGGGGTTATGACAGGGTAAAAGAGAGAAGGCAGTGAGTCTTAGGAATTTGAGTAGGCATTTTAGTTTTTTTTGTCAAATGGGAAGATTAAATTGAGACACCCCAATTTGAAAAGTAGGAAGAACAAAATGGGATGGATGGAGTAATAAACATCTCTCTCCATTTGTGTGACATAACGTATAAAGAAAGGTTAGAAATGATATTCTTCAACTACAAAAGATTGACAAAGACTTTGAGAAGATTGGCCGGATGTATGATCTTATCTAATAATTGTACAAGTATGGGTTCTTCACATTAAGATATGTTTTTAATAATGATTATGAGAGATTATGGATCTCAGTTGGCATTGATAATACATATTCCATATCATGTTGTCTAGTTTTTATTTCTTGATTGCTATGGTTATAAATTCAAGCGATGGGTTGAAAGATTTCTATGATGTTTGATTTAACAACCGTAACTCCATATGTGTTTGTTTTCACATGCATTGGTTGTTAGATTGAAATTAATTGACATTTATTTTATAAATATATATGTATATATATATATATATATATATATATGCCTACTACTCTATTAGTGATAAAGTTTACTAAGCATGCACACAATTTAATGATTTATCATTATTCCTTTTAATGAAAAGTAAATTTAGTGTGATGCTTAGGATGTAAATTTCATAATGTTAAGAATATTATAGTTATCTAGGAGTAGCCAAAGCATCCTATTCTATTTTGATGTGAATGCTATTATCATCAATATGGGAAATGATACCAAAATTGTAATTAATTCATAAACAAATTTGCTCTACACAAAAGGAAAGTAGTTATGTTTGTAAATTAATTAGAAGAAAATATTGAATATATTTGTCATGATTCCATAAATTCTATTTCTGAAGGCTTGAATGATTTCATGATTGATACTTTATTCAGTAGTTTTTTTTCATAAAGCATTTAGATTCAGTGCGTGAGTGCAATCAAAGGGAGATTTGAATTTATTTCTATTTGATTTTGACATTGGTTGAACCAAAATGTTAGTATAATCATAATATTACAATATTTAAATCCCTTTTGCAGCAATTCTTACTGCTTATAGTGCTTCTAATGTTCCAATGTTGAATGGGGACAATTTTTCTGAATGGAAAGAAAAAGTTATGTTGGCACTAGGTGTATGGACATGTTTGGCATTTCGTACGGATAAACCATCCGTTCCAATGGAAATGAGTACACCATCTGAAAAGAACCTCTATGAAAAGTGGGAGTTATCCAATCGCTTAAGTTTAATGCAAATAAAGACTCACATATGTAAAGAAATTTGAGGTTCTACCCTAGAGTGCACTAAGACAAAAGATTTCATGAAAGTCATCGAGGAACATTTTTAGCTATGTTGTTCTTGTTCACCTCACTTTTGTGCTAATTAAATTTACAGAAATGCAATGTATTAATACAAATACACACTTAAAAATTATCATAACTTGGACGTATTAACAACACAAAATTACTTTAAATTCCAATGTTTCCCAATAGTCTAATAGTGTAACCCAATGTTGAGGATTAACTTCATTGAGTCTAATAGCAAATCAATCAAATCTCCTTTCCAAACCCTCAACGAAAACATGTAATTTGTTGTTCCAACCTTTCTATCTAAGATTCATCCAAGCAATCATTTTCTTCTTATGATGTTCCTCAACCTTAAATCGCTCCTAATTTATAAAAGCATTTGATAATGAATATAACTTACATTACGTCATCTAAAATTTTGATATGTAAAATATGTTCCATGTATTTTCTTTATCTACTTTTGGAACACAATGTCAGTTAAAAAAGTTAGTGGAAGAAGATTACTCTTTCTTACAATGCTACCCACAAATGTTGCCAATGTAACTACATTAGGTCCGACACGAAACCCATACACGTCCCAACTCAACACTAGCTTGTTTTCGGTGTGAGTTCCCGTGTAGAAAGGGCTCGGGTGCGTTCCCAACGTTTTGTCGAATTCGAACCACCTACGCAACAATTTAAAAAGTAAATAAATAAGTAAATAACACAACTTGTATAAATTACAATAACTTATTAAAGAAATTTGCTAACTTGAGGGAGGAAGTGTTGCGTCGATGTTATCGCCATCCTCAGGTACGCACGGACGCATGTCTTCATCAATCATGTTGTCTCTGACACTACCTCATCATGTTCATCCTCTTGTTAAGAGGTTTTGATGTTCAACTTGAAGAACTCCTCACACGATGTCTCAATCTCTTGACATCTGTGACATGTTAAAAACAAAAGCTACACGATATTAAATCAATAGTTAAAAAAGCCAAGGTGGTAAGACATATAGGAGAATAAAGAAAAGAAAACAAATGACGTAAATTATAAATAAATAGTTTACCAAATATCACCATCCACGTCCTCCTTTTCTGCAAGTGGAGGATCTACAAATTATTCCTCAAAGTCAGATCTACACCAATTGACATCATCAATAATTTCCACATCTGTATTACTTAAATAAGTAGGACGAGCTCTCTCTGGTGTGTCAGTCTCCGGCATGTTATATAAATGCCTTGGCGTGGTCCTAATAACCACAGGCCATTCTTGCTCAACGGGATTCATGAGTTTTTCTTTCACGTAAAAAAAACCATGCTTTGACTTGCAAAAATGAAAGGTTCTTCACTTGCCAAGTGCCTATTTGGGTTCCCCAAGGTATATCCAAATTTGTCACTTTTTACTCCAATATCCCGAGAAACAGTGTCATACAATTACATTTGAATAACACTTCTTTTAAATCATCAAACTAATTAATATGGATGATGTCTTTAAGAACATCAAAATATTCAACTTCTCCTATGACGACGTTACAGTCTCTTCTACTTGCATAACTTTCAGTTGATATTGTGTCTACTACATCACCATTGTGTCTTTCAGGATGATTCACGATCTTCAGTGTGGAAACAATTTCTGTTGATTAATAACCAGAATAATATTTGCCAATTGTATTTGGACCTCTTGCTAGTGTCATTGTGACATTAGGCAAATTCATGCCTGATTCACTTTCCTCTTTAACCGTATTAGAAAACCAACTATCAAATTCTCTATTTCATTGATGGGTGACATCTCTTCGAATTTGCCTTCGACCTCGCATGACATTCAATGAATCAACCTTGAAACAATTGGTAACACCCAACCAACCTTAAAAGCGCCAATTATCAATACAAAAACACTAAAATCGGCCTTGAAACACACTCAGACCACCAAATCAAGAGCAATTCAATGAATGAAACAATATCAAATAGAACACCAAAATCAGGCCCAAAAAAATCTCCGAAATACTCCTTGAGACGCCACAATCATGAAGAGAAGATCGAAAGGAACCAAAGAGCAATCAAAATAGGGAGCAAAATTACCGGAACACCATCACTTCAGATTACTCTACTTAATAACATAAATCACGACAGACAAAACGACAAGCATAAACTAAACACCGCCGATGTACATCTAATTGACTCAGTCCAGACCATGATCTGTTAAGCTCATTTATACGAAGTTGTCAACACTTAATGCCTAAACAAAACACTACATTGATGTAGACCAACAACATTACATCAAAATCATAACACACTCTCTGAAGTAACATATACACCATTCCAAGCTGAAATGGAAGAAAATCCACGATCGAGCAGAATCAACTCTACAAAATGCGGATTCAGAGCAATAACCAAGCATCATTCTTCAAGGTTAAAAACAACAAAACTCCACAAGTAACATAATGCAACTAGGATCAATGTGAACTCACAAACAATGGTAAAAAAAAATCCTTCTCATCATATCCACACCCGAACCCAAGTTGAAAGAGAAAAATACCATACATCTTTCTCAACCTCAACTCATACCAAAAAATGTCCCATCTTTCTACAAGCACACTGGATTGACCCACCACCAAAGTGGGATGGATGCTTACTGATGTTGGGTTGGAGTCAGCGACGAATAGCTGGGCAGCCGACGAGGGGGTTTTGGGTGAGGAACGGCGAGGCGAGGAGCGACAGTGAGGCACGGTGGTGATGAGAAACGACGAGGGGTTTCGGTGGAGAAGAGAAGGGTTGGCGAGGAGAAGAGCCGACGGGGAGAGGGGCCGGCGAGGATCCGCGACGGCGAGGAGCGGTAGTGGATTTGGGTGTGGGGATTTGGGGTGAGGGTTTGGAGGTTTAGTTGGGTTCGGGTGATTAGACGGGTTTGTGTTTAATTTTGGGCTTGTTTTTCAGCGTAGGGGTTTAACCATGAGTGATTGTAACCGTCGCTGATATCTGAATCAGCCACGGATTCTATATAACAATTGATACGCCTATTGTAGTTGTAGGTCTAATTTCTTATACACGTGCAAAAATTTTAAGAGACAATGATATTGTCAAGACAATTGTATACTCCTCCATGAAAACACTAATAATGGAATATTTTAATAACATCAATTGAGATTTCTCAAGTCACAAAATGTACAACTCACCGAAGTTTCATATTCCAACAAACTAACATATCAGAACTTATCAGAAAAATGTACAACTCACCGAAGTTTCATATTCCAACAAACTAACATATCAGAACTTATCAGAAAAAGGTTCTTATCTTTTAATTTTTTGTAATTGAAAATATTGTGAAAATATAATTTTTCTAACTAATTGAAAATCAAGGCCAATTACCCAATTTAGTGTTTGTTTTTTTATGGTAAAAAATCTGATGTACTCTAGATGATGAGAAGGCATGTATGGAGCACGTGTTGACTACATAGGTTGCGTTTGGTAACGCCCTTGTAGCTTGATTTTATTTGGTTTCATTACTGTTTACCAAGCGAGTGTAATTTATTTGATTGGTTTTTAGAAATTGAGTTTTTTCCCCAAAATCTCGCACTCACATGGGAACAGTAGCAAAGAAACATATTGCAGGTCGTTTATGTGGTTTCTTCTCCTCATTTGTTTTATGATACCCTTGTTTTTCTCCCAAATTACTCCATCAACCCACCTTTACACCTCACAACCACCAACCAGAGATTCTCTCCCACCTTTCTCCCTCCGACCCGACTCTCTCTCTCTCTCTCTCTCTCTCTTGCCCCAACCTCCACACCACCTCTCACCGACGTCGAACTCTTCGTCGTGAGAGCCGTAGACATCGCCTCTTCACGGGGCACTTAGGCCGTCTCCATCACATTTGAGCCTCGTCAAATGAAGCGGAAAGTCGATTGTTCGGCATCCTTTTGACGACAATCACCTCGAAACCCCACGACCACGTCAAATATTCGACCCGTGCTGGCGGAATCATCGTTCTCCCACCGTCAACCACTCTGTTGTAGAGGTAACCCACTTCTAGGGTAGATCTACTCAACCCCAAAAACTATAAAATGGTGTCTAACATTTACAAATATTTGGTCTGATCCCAGTTGCGTGTTTAGGCATTTATAAAATTATTTGGTACTTGGTTATTTGTTCTATGTTGTAATATTTTTCCATTGATCTATAGGGTGTGGGAAAATGTTAGGTTCGTGGGATTTTAATTTTTAACGCACTGAGGAGTAGGTGAAACATTTCTCAATTTAAGCCTTCTTAAAATTTAAGTCAGGGTGGTTGGTTCACGTGCTTCCAAAGGATTTCATCGCGATTTTGACTTGGAGAATTAGATGAATGGAACGACACTTACCAAACACCCCCAAGTTTCTGCCGGCAAGAGAGCATGGAATGAGAAACTGCCATAGTAAACAAATAAAAAGGGGACCGAGCAAAGTCAAATGTTCTTCGGAATTGAAAAAAGTCTTTGCATTGTCATTTTTTTAATTTTTGGGTTGAGTCAATGACCTCTTCAAAACAAAAAGTATAATATTTGTCACACTATTCACTCCTACCACAAGAAAAGGAGTGATATACTAATTTGGCCTGCATCCCTACAGTTAAATATATGGAAATAACTTAATAGGTGGACGAGAATCTATCAGCTTCTTTATTACTTTAAAAACCGTCAAAGGGAGAAATTCAGGGTAGAGGACCAATTATTCTTCAAAGGATTTTAAAGTGGGAACAAAAGTCATTGCATTACTATCTGATGCGACAACTTCCAATTCCTATGTGAGTAGTTATGGACAACATTGTTTTTCCAAATAATATTCAACATTATGGTAAAAAATAACCTCAATTTCCCAAATTTAAACATTATGGCAGAGTCCTATGAAATAATCATTAAACGAATTACCGAAATTAATATAATTAAATATCAAGAATATGGCCACGTTTATTTCAATTTTGTAAGTAAAATAGATTTGTCTTGCACTACAATATTGGGCAAGACTCAAGACCAAGCAAATTAAGACAAATCCAAAAAATATTAAGTATTTATCGTCAGAAAATGTTGATAATTGTAGACAAGTATAGGGAGGAAACAATAATTCAGTGTCATTGAAGCATGCATCTAATAGCACATTGAACTATTATAGGTCTCAACCTGTCGTCAGCACGTTGAAGCATCTAATAATAAATTTGCATATAGATCTAAACCTGCTGTAATAATTTGCCACTCAGAGTGTGTTTTTTTCTTTCAAAATGAACACCGGTTTGTGGACTCACATGTATGTATTAAGATGAGAACCTGTTACTTCAGGCATGCACAGTTGCACTGTAGGATTTTTGGGTAAACAATGTTTAAACATGATAATAATTACATTGTTTTGCTACTTTAACCTTTGTCGGAACAGCTAAGGAACATAATAAGAAACATTAACGAAAATTACTACACCCAAAAGCAAACATCCGAACAATTTTGGCTTGGCTGTCATTTTCACTCTCTTCAACCTTTACAAATTGCCAATTCATATGGTCATACCATGCAACATCATACTCATTTATACAAAGATAATTACGTGTAGATCTACAACTATGAGAAATGATAATAAAGATGGCGGGTCAAAATCCACAAATACAAAAGCTATCAAGTCTTTCAAATCATTTGTGATAATTATTTAAATGCTGATGATTAAATTTTTCACGTCAGAGCAGAACAAATAAACATTCTCGTGTACGTGTATGTACCTTTCAAGCAGCTAAAACGAAGCAATATGAGAGCAAAAAGTGTAGGATTCTAGCCTAATCCTAATCCTAATCCTAATTGTGTTTTGTGGTTGATTAGGTGGTGATTAGAGATGGACGGCTGGGATTGAGAGGAGATGGAATTGATGGCTTGGATTGAAGTTGGATGGATGGAGGGTTGAGATGGAGAGGGGATGAGATGAGTGGTGGAGATGGTTTGGATTGGATTGGATGGTGTGGATTGAGGGGAGGAGATATTTGGGGGGGAAATCTCTCTCTCTCTCTCTCTCTCTCTCTCTCTCTCACTCGTTGCTCTCTCTCTCTCTCACTCGTGATTCTCTCCCTCATCTGCTGTGGTGAGCTCCGACGAGAGGTTTGTGCTCCGGCGAGTTGGTGATCCCCGGCGAAGGTGGTGGTTGGAGGTGAGTTATTGGTTTTACTCGCTCCTTTGTGTTGGTTCTCTCTCCATCTACCTAACCCGTGTTTTCTGGGGTCGTAGTTGGGTTGTTGAGGTTGGAAGAGGTGGTGTGTGGCTTTGGATCGTCGAGGAGGCGGTTGATCGTCGTTTGGACGCGAGGTTCGTCGACGGATCGTGATTTGGGGAGACGTGCTCGTGGAGGCGTCGTCGTGGTTCCTCAAAGGTCTCTTCAGACCTTTAGGTATGTCAAGCTCGCTCACTTAATTACCGTGAGTATTTGGAAGTCGACGGTAGGCCGATTGGCTCATCGCGAGTAAATGTGCAGCAGATTTCACTGCCTGATCGGTCGACCGGTTGGTGCAAACGGTCGACCGTTCGTGAAGAAAATTCGGGCTCTGCCTCAAATCGGTTGAACGATGCCTGTGGGGCGGTCGACCGATTGTGCATTGGAGGCAAGCCTGGTGAGATTCGGTCGACCAGGTCCCCTTTGCCGGTCGACCGTGTGCACTGTCTTAAGTCGGTTGGGGGGCGTAGACTATATAAACGGTCGACCGCTCTTTGATCTCGTCCGACCGTGACTTAAGTGGACTTGTGGTCGGTTCGACCGAATGTGGGTTCGGTCGACCGGACCTGCGCGTTGAGCGTGAGAACGCTCTGGCTGAAATCGGTCGACCGAGGAGGTCTCGGCGTTCGACCGGTTTCAGGACGCGAGTGAGGGATTATTCCCTGGGCAGATTCGGTCGACCGAGATGTGCTCGGCGTTCGACCGAATTCGTTGTGGAGTTGTGGGATTTTGTTCCCTAGTGACTTTCGGTCGACCGGGACCCCTTTGTCGGTCGACCGATTGGTCGTTTTGTTCGTTGAACCGGGAGTTGACCATCTAAACGGTCGACCGTCCCTTGATTTGGGTTCGACCGAACGAGTGTGGTGTTGGGAATCGGTCGACCGATGGAGTGCCGGTCGAAGTGGATTGCCCTGTATTTGCTTGATTCGGTCGACCGAGACTTTTGGTTCGGTCGACCGTTTGTGTCCTGTTGTGCACTATGGAGGTGCTGTGGTCGTGGTTGCCCGTGTGGGGCGAGTCGTGGTGCCGATGTTCTTCCGGCAAGTGTGCGAGGTGCACGAGGGTTGCGGTGGTTGGTTGAAAATAGACCTGGAGCCCCGTAACCGTGTGAGAGCTGCGGTTGGTTGAAAATAGACCTGGAGCCCAGCTAGTCTGTACGGAGTTGGTTGAAAATAGACCTGGAGCTCCGTAGTGCGTTCGGGTTGGTTGAAAATAGACCTGGAGCCTGAGCAGGGACCGCGTGTAGGGGTTGGTTGAAAATAGACCTGGAGCCCTTATACGTTTGGGTTGGTTGAAAATAGACCTGGAGCCCTTGGTCGTGTCGTGGTAGCTGTGGTTGGTTGAGATTAGACCTGGAGCCCAGCTTGGCGACATGTGTGAGTCGCGGCGGTTGGTTGAGATTAGACCTGGAGCCCCGTACCTGTGGTGTGTCCTGTGGTGGAGTTGAGAGCCCTGGTGCTGGGCGTGTTGTGATGCCTTTCTTGTTGAGTAGAATTGCATGCTAGGATGCTTTTATTTCGTACATTTAGAGTTTGGCATACGGGGTTTCCTTCTGGAAACTCAGGCATTGTTGCATGTTTACTTTCAGGCCGTGACCGGCATTAGGGGGTGGTGACCGAGGAGAGGAGCACCGCTACCGGATCCAGCTTTCTCTCAGTTGAGGTCGTGTGATTACTGTTTCCTTTGTATATGCTTTTGATGTAATCACAACTTTTGTATACTCTGATGTTCACACATATATATATATATATATATATATATATATATATATATATATATATATATATATATATATGATATATGTTGGTGCACCTGTGTTCTTTTATTGCGTAATATCCTCTGTTGATTGAGTGTTTAAAATTTTAAATTTTCCGCTGCTTTGAGGATGTTACAACTTGGTATCAGAGCGGTCGGTTTCAGTGTTCTTATCCAAAGAAACCACCCTTAGAGTTTTAGAGTCTGCATTAGTTCATGCATTCATGGTTTTGATGTGTGCTGTTCTTTGTGTGTAGATGCCTCCGAGACGCGTGAGACCTCCCCCACGGGACCGTGACACCAGTGGGGATACTGGGAGTACGGACTTGGCTGAGGAGCGGCGGATGCTCTATGACACAGTGGGGCGACTGGGAGCGATGTTGGATCGCCAGTCAGGCAGAGGAGAGCCAGCAGCGGCAGGAGCGATGCTCGACCGCTTTATGAGACAGCACCCGCCTACCTTTGACGGTAGAGGAGTGTTTGAGGCTGCGGAGGATTGGGTCCTGAAGATTCAGGAGATCCTGCAGGCGATTGAGTGCCCGCCTGAGAGGCAGACAGGCTTGGCAGCTTATGTGTTGGGCGGAGACGCGTCCAACTGGTGGAGGACCACATGGGAGGAATTCCTACGGAAGTTCAATGAGTAGTATTTCCCCGAGCATGTCAGAGACGGGAGGAGAGAGGAGTTTATGGCTCTCGAGCAGGGAGAGGCGACCCTGGCTGAGTATACCCGGAGGTTCAACGCGCTGGAGCGTTACTGTCCGGAGATCTGTGTGACGCCGCTGCAGAGGGCGAGGAAGTTCATACGGGGGCTGAGGAAGCACCTCCGTACTCAGGTGACCTACAGTATGCCGCAGACGCTGGAATATGCGGTGAGGTTCGCGACGCTCATTGATCAGGATTACCAGCAGAATTATGCTGAGGCCAAGAGAGCACCGAGGAAGGTCAGTGGACGTCCGGGTGCTCCACTAGCAGGGAATCCGGGCAAGAGGCCCCGGATCGGAGGAGGTGGATCACGCCAGCCTGAGGCGTGCAGAGGTTGTGGCAGAGTTCACTCTGGTGAGTGTTGGGGTCGCGCAGTGTGCCACGGGTGTGGCAGGCCAGGCCATTTTGTGAGAGATTGTCCGAGTGGGCCAGGTGGGTCCAGCAGGCAGTCGGGACAGCCGGCGGGTGGCAGAGGCGGAGGTCGCCGACCTTTCGCACTGCAGCGACAGCAGGGTCAGAGGACCGGTCGAGTCTTTACCATCCAGGCGGATGAGGCGAGAGACGCCAACACGGTGGTGGAAGGTACGCTCTTCGTTGCTGGGTTGAGTGCGAGAGTGTTGTTTGACTGTGGGGCCACACACTCGTTCATCTCGGAGCGATTTGCGAGCGTGTTGGGCCGTACCCCTGCGATGTTGACTGCCACGTTGGAAGTCAGCACACCCTTGGGTCTGGTGGGCATTGTGGGGAGCTTCCTCCCCAGCGCCACGATTGTTTCGGGAGATCAGGAGTTTCCGGCTGACCTGATCTTGTTGCCGATGGAGGACTTCGACGTCATACTGGGGATGAATTGGTTGTCCCAATACAATGTGCGAGTTTTGTGCCGGGAGAAGAAGATTCTGATCCCGAGGAAGGGTCTACCTGATGTGTTGATCAGGGGGCGAAAGATAGAGGAGACAGAGTGATTGTATCAGCAGTGAGGGCACAGAAGTTGTTGCAGCAGGGTTGCAGAGCTTTTGTGGCCACTTTGGTAGTTCCTGATCCAGAGGCGGAGAGATTGGAGGACATCGAGATTGTTCGGGAGTTCCCAGATGTATTTGCAGATGATGTCACTAGGTTGCCGCCTCACAGAGAGATTGAGTTTGGGATCGATTTGGTAGCTGGGACTACGCCGCAGTCGAAGGCGCCGTATCGGATGGCACCTGCGAAGCTGGCAGAGCTGAAGAGGCAGTTGCAGGATCTGATGGATACGGGGTTTATCCGCCCCAGTGTCTCGCCTTGGGGAGCGCCAGTACTCTTCGTGAAGAAGAAGGATGGATCACTGCGGATGTGTATTGATTACAGGATGCTGAACAAGGTTACCGTGAGGAATCGGTATCCCTTGCCCAGGATCGAGGACCTGTTTGACCAGTTGCAGTCAGCACATGTGTTGTCGAAGATTGATCTGCGATCCGGTTATCATCAGCTGAGGATCAGAGAGGCAGATGTGCAGAAGACAGCTTTCAGGACGAGGTACGGGCATTACGAGTTTCTGGTGATGCCGTTTGGGTTGACGAACGCGCCTGCAGCGTTTATGGATTTGATGAACAGGACGTTCAGTCAGTACCTCGACCGGTTCGTGATCGTCTTCGTGGACGATATTTTGATTTACTCGCCAGATGTGGAGCAGTATCGAGAGCACTTGAGAGTTGTACTTGGCATTTTGCGGGATCATCAGTTGTATGCCAAGCTATCAAAGTGCGAGTTCTGGCTGAGCAGTGTCGCCTTCTTGGGACACATCGTGTCAGGTGACGGGATTTCCGTCGATCCAGCGAAGGTCGAGGCCGTTACACAGTGGAGAGCCCCGACGAGTGTAGCAGAGATCAGGAGCTTTGTGGGTCTGGCAGGTTATTATCGTCGTTTCATCTAGGATTTCTCGAGGTTGGCTTCGCCGTTGACGGCTCTGACGCGGAAGGGTGTTGAGTTCGTGTGGTCCCAGAAGTGCGAGGACAGTTTTCAGGAACTGAAGAGTCGGCTGACGACTGCTCCAGTTCTGACACTTCCCAGTGGCAGTGGTGGTTTTGTGATTTATAGTGACGCGTCAGGCGTTGGACTGGGATGCGTACTCATGCAGCACGGGCAGGTGGTTGCAAATGCTTCGAGGCAGTTGAAGGTGCACGAGAGGAACTACCCCACTCATGATTTGGAGCTGGTGGCAGTGGTGCACGCTTTGAAGACCTGGAGGCATTACTTGTATGGCGAGCGATTCGAGGTGTTCACCGATCATCAGAGCCTGAAGTATCTGTTTTTGCAGAAGGAGCTGAATATGAGGCAGCGCAGATGGCTCGAGCTGATTAAGGATTATGATTTCACCATCTCGTACCATCCGGGGAAGGCGAATTTAGTGGCTGATGCTTTGAGCAGGAAGGTGGAGGTTACCGCAGCAGGTCTTTGTATCGAGGAGTGGAAGCTGCTTGAGGCGTTGACCGAGTGGAGACCATTCACCGATGAGTCGCGAGGTGCAGTGATTGCCGGGCTGAGAGTGGAGCCTCAGTTGGTCTCGAGTATTGTTCAGGCTTCATGGGGTGCCTGTGAGTATTATTTCAGATCGAGATCCGAGGTTCACATCCAGATTCTGGGGGAGTTTGCAGCAGGCCTTGGGTAATCGGTTGAAGTTCAGTACGACATTCCATCTGCAGACAGACGGTCAGTCTGAGAGGACCATCCAGACGCTAGAGGATATGTTGCGAGCGTGTACTCTGGATTGGGCAGGTCATTGGGATGAGCATCTGCCATTGATCGAGTTCGCCTGCAACAACAGCTACCATTCGAGCATTGGGATGGCACCATACGAGGCTCTGTATGGGAGACCGTGTAGATCACCGGTATGCTGGAGTGATGTAGGCGAGAGACATCTAGTTGGTCCGGAGATTGTGCAGATGTATGCCGAGAAGGTTGATGTGATCAGACAGAGACTAGCGACTGCGCAGAGCAGGCAGAAGAGCTACGCAGATAGGCGTAGGCGTGAGCTGAGATTTGAGGCTGGTGACCATGTCTTCCTGAGGATTTCACCATCTCGAGGAGTGATGAGGTTCGGGAAGAAGGGGAAGCTCAGTCCGAGGTATGTCGGGCCGTTTGAGATTCTCGATCGGGTTGGAGAGGTCGCCTACAGGGTTGCGTTGCCGCCGCAGTTTTCAGGTCTCCACAACGTCTTCCACGTGTCGATGTTGAGGAAGTACGTAGCGGATCCTTCTCATGTGATTCAGTTGGAGGTTCCAGAGATCCGTCAGGATTTGTCTCTTGAGGAGAGACCGGTTGAGATTGTGGACCGGATGGAGCATCAGTTGGGGAGGAGGACCATTCCGATGGTGAAGGTCAGGTGGCAGCACCACAGTGAGCGAGAGGCCACTTGGGAGATCGAGGAGGAGGTCCGGAAGGAGTTCCCGGAGTTGTTTGGTGAGCTTCAGTTTTAATTTCGAGGACGAAATTCTTTTAGGAGGGTGGATTGTAGGATTCTAGCCTAATGCTAATCCTAATTGTGCTTTGTGGTTGATTAGGTGGTGATTAGAGATGGACGGCTGGGATTGAGAGGAGATGGAATTGATGGCTTGGATTGAAGTTGGATGGATGGAGGGTTGAGATGGAGAGGGGATGAGATGAGTGGTGGAGATGGTTTGGATTGGATTGGATTGGATGGTGTGGATTGAGGGGAGGAGATATTTGGGGGGGAAATCTCTCTCTCTCTCTCTCTCACTCGTTGCTCTCTCTCTCTCTCTCACTCGTGATTCTCTCCCTCATCTGCTGTGGTGAGCTCCGGCGAGTTGGTGATCCCCGGCGAAGGTGGTGGTTGGAGGTGAGTTATTGGTTTTACTCGCTCCTTTGTGTTGGTTCTCTCTCCATCTACCTAACCCGTGTTTTCTGGGGTCGTAGTTGGGTTGTTGAGGTTGGAAGAGGTGGTGTGTGGCTTTGGATCGTCGAGGAGGCGGTTGATCGTCGTTTGGACGCGAGGTTCGTCGACGGATCGTGATTTGGGGAGACGTGCTCGTGGAGGCGTCGTCGTGGTTCCTCAAAGGTCTCTTCAGACCTTTAGGTATGTCAAGCTCGCTCACTTAATTATCGTCAGTATTTGGAAGTCGACGGTAGGCCGATTGGCTCGTCGCGAGTAAATGTGCAGCAGATTTCACTGCCTGATCGGTCGACCGGTTGGTGCAAACGGTCGACCGTTCGTGAAGAAAATTCGGGCTCTGCCTCAAATCGGTTGAACGATGCCTGTGGGGCGGTCGACCGATTGTGCATTGGAGGCAAGCCTGGTGAGATTCGGTCGACCGGGTCCCCTTTGCCGGTCGACCGTGTGCACTGTCTTAAGTCGGTTGGGGGGCGTAGACTATATAAACGGTCGACCGCTCTTTGATCTCGTCCGACCGTGACTTAAGTGGACTTGTGGTCGGTTCGACCGAATGTGGGTTCGGTCGACCGGACCTGCGCGTTGAGCGTGAGAACGCTCTGGCTGAAATCGGTCGACCGAGGAGGTCTCGACGTTCGACCGGTTTCAAGACGCGAGTGAGGGATTATTCCCTGGGCAGATTCGGTCGACCGAGATGTGCTCGGCGTTCGACCGAATTCGTTGTGGAGTTGTGGGATTTTGTTCCCTGGTGACTTTCGGTCGACCGGGACCCCTTTGTCGGTCGACCGATTGGTCGTTTTGTTCGTTGAACCGGGAGTTGACCATCTAAACGGTCGACCATCCCTTGATTTGGGTTCGACCAAACGAGTGTGGTGTTGGGAATCGGTCGACCGATGGAGTGCCGGTCGAAGTGGATTGCCCTGTATTTGCTTGATTCGGTCGACCGGGACTTTTGGTTCGGTCGACCGTTTGTGTCCTGTTTTGCACTATGGAGGTGCTGTGGTCGTGGTTGCCCGTGTGGGGCGAGTCGTGGTGCCGATGTTCTTCCGGCAAGTGTGCGAGGTGCACGAGGGTTGCGGTGGTTGGTTGAAAATAGACCTGGAGCCCCGTAACCGTGTGAGAGCTGCGGTTGGTTGAAAATAGACCTGGAGCCCAGCTAGTCTGTACGGAGTTGGTTGAAAATAGACCTGGAGCTCCGTAGTGCGTTCGGGTTGGTTGAAAATAGACCTGGAGCCTGAGCAGGGACCGCGTGTAGGGGTTGGTTGAAAATAGACCTGGAGCCCTTATACGTTTGGGTTGGTTGAAAATAGACCTGGAGCCCTTGGTCGTGTCGTGGTAGCTGTGGTTGGTTGAGATTAGACCTGGAGCCCAGCTTGGCGACATGTGTGAGTCGCGGCGGTTGGTTGAGATTAGACCTGGAGCCCCGTGATTGTGGTTGGTGTGGCGGTTGGTTGAGATTAGACCTGGAGCCCCGTACCTGTAGTGTGTCCTGTGGTGGAGTTGAGAGCCCTGGTGCTGGGCGTGTTGTGATGCCTTTCTTGTTGAGTAGAATTGCATGCTAGGATGCTTTTATTTCGTACATTTAGAGTTTGGCATACGGGGTTTCCTTCTGGAAACTCAGGCATTGTTGCATGTTTACTTTCAGGCCGTGACCGGCATTAGGGGGTGGTGACCGAGGAGAGGAGCACCGCTACCGGATCCAACTTTCTCTCAGTTGAGGTCGTGTGATTACTGTTTCCTTTGTATATGCTTTTGATGTAATCACAACTTTTGTATACTCTGATGTTCATATATATATATATATGATATATGTCGGTGCACCTGTGTTCTTTTATTGCGTAATATCCTCTGTTGATTGAGTGTTTAAAATTTTAAATTTTCCGCTGCTTTGAGGATGTTACAAAAAGGGATAATTGTTAATTATTGAGTAAATTCATAATTTGATGTACTCATGCATGACAAATATATTAAACTGTTATCCAAGAAATATACAAATAACAACTTCGAATGAGTTTTTCTAAGAAATTGTTAAAGGCGATAAGAGCTGTTTATTAATCTCTTATTTAGAAGCGTATAGAACGATCCGTTTAGCATGGTCCACCCAGCCTCAATTAACCGTCATTATATCCGGTTGCTTTTTAAGAGCCTACAAAATATTTTTAAAAATAATAAATAAAAATCAATATTAAAAATTTTAAAATAATTGAAAGTACCTTAACTAAAATGACCATAACTATGATCATTATGACAGCCACCGCTATGATGGTGGTCATTATCCACAACAGACCCTACAAATAGGGGTGAAAACGGAGCGAATACGAAGCGGATGTGCCAGTATCCGAATTCGTATCCGTTTTTTTTTCTCGAATCCGAATCCGAATTCGAATCCGAGCGAATGTTTGAGAAAAAGATCTGAATTCGTATCCGTCGAATTCGGATCCGAATTCGAATAAATTCGCATCCGAATCAAGTTTAAAATCCATTCCGAATTAGGATATTCGAATTCGTTAAAAAATCCGAATAGACTTAAAAACATTTTTTGATTGATCTAAACAAGAAAAAATTTCAACTTTTATTTTTTGCCTACATGAAAAAATATTAAATATAATATAAATAACATAATTTAATTCGTATATATTGTATATATTTTTTATTTTTATTTATATGTGCATATAAAATACGAACCGGATATTATTCGAATCGGATGTACCAATATCCATATTCGCTTCGTTTTTTACGAATGTTTATATCCGAATACAAATTCGGTTACGGATTTTTTTTCTCGGATAATTTTTTTGATTTCGAATACGGAGTCGGTCGGATTGACGGATTTCGGACACAAAGTTTCACCCCTACCTACAAATATAACAAAATTAAAATTAAATATAAAAGATATGGGTCAAGCTCTAGTGAGCCAAGGGCTCATCAAATTTAGTTTAAACCTCATACAATCTCACCATTGGATCTTATTTACAGTTAATCTCACCATTCATTAGCATAACCATTTTTCTTAATCTACCTTACAATTTGAAATGAGTGGTGGATATTGTGGGGGCTTAATTTAAGAAAATTAAGCCCTAGGCTCACTAGAGAATTCCTGTAAAAAATATTACAAACCATTAATAAATAAGTTGTTTGAAAAAAACGTTTTTGGGTGGGTTGACGATGTTGACGTCGTCGAGTACCAACACAACATCTTCCTCGTCTTCTTCTTCCTCTTCTTCGACAACCACCCCCTCCTCTAGTTCTTCCTCATCTTCGGCAACCACCTCCTCCTCTAGTTCTTCCTCTTCCCCAACAATGATTTCCTTCTCTTGTTCATCTTTTTCTTCCCTCTTGACTTCCTTCTCGACTCCCTCTTCCTCTTCTTTTTTCTCTGCCGTTAACGATTCTTCGAAAACTTTTTTTCTCTCATCTGAATACACTTTGTATTCTTTCATCTATTTCAAAAAAAAACTAAAAAAGTTAATCACCAATTTAATAAAAAATACAATAAAAAATGAAATACATTAAATATTTACCATAACTTTGAATCGTGCAATTAAATCTTTATGTATAACTTTTGAAACCTGAAATTTAATGTTTTCAATGTGTTTGTGAAATCCTTCTAGTAACCCAATTGTTTGCTGCATTACATCAGTTATTTGATGTATGTATCTGATTTGCGATTCTTTTGTTTTTCTCTCCTCAAGATTTTCGAACATAAACCTGCAAAAAAATTAAACAAAATCAAATACATAACAAACTATAATAAAATTCTTAATAAAAATATTACTTTAAAATCTCAATGTTTTCATAAAATTTATGTTCCAAATCATTTAAAACGGTTGGAACTGCCATGTTTTTGCAGTAATTTGAATGTAATGGTCAATATATACTGATTCAAAGATTGCAAAGATCGTGTTCCTTAAATTTAGGAACACAACATTTGTGTTGGGTCAAGAAACAGAAAAAACTAAGTGGGTTAGGTATGGTGGGCTGGGTTGTAACTATAAACATAGCAGGCTGGTCTACGGCTAATTAGAAAGGTGAATGTATGTTGGCAGCGGTAAAAATCAGCAGTGACGATAGTATGACTTTACATTTAATGATGCAGTAGAAACTACAAGACACGATTAAAACGAATTGACAACAACGGATGATGAAAAGTCCAAGAGACTCAGCATACTTGTGTACATAAACTGATAAACAAAAGGGAACACATAAGGTCAATTATACCTTGATTTTGCTTTGTCTTGGTGAACAATTTTGCCCTTTCCATCTCTTTATCAATCTTCTTCTGCAACACAGACTCCTTTTCCTTGAGCATTTCAAGAGTCTGCAGAGCACAAAAACAAAAACCACTGCATTAAGTAGGAAAAATGCCTCTGAAAGACATTGCCGTGTTACTTTTCGGGCGGTGGGAGTTAGGTTAATCATGGTTTTCGAGTAGAAGTGTTTCGAGTAGGTTAGTCACGAATTTGTGTCTGGCGGTACGAGTTGAGTTGGGAAGTGCATTACGCCATCAATTAATATCCATCTTCTCTTTTTTATCTGACACGTCATATCAGCCATTTTATCTTTAAATTTCTCTTAATTATACCTTAAAATCCCAAACATTCTATATTGTTTTCTCTTCATTTGGAAATTAATTTTAGATAAATTAATAATTCTAAAAAATAAAAACAAATATAAAACGTATTTTAAGAAAAAAAATTAAATAAATAATTTTAAAATGAATATATTAATTTTTTAGTAAATTAAAAAAAAAAAACAAATAGGAGAAAGAAACGTACTCCCCGCTAGGAAGACATCACAGTCAAAAAAACGGGTGGCTAAGCCCCTGTTTTTTCACCCAACCCCCTACTAGGGGGTGTCGCCAGGTCCTGGGAAAGATTACCCGTTAAGGGTGCTCACGTATGGGAGTTGAGATTACAATTAATTTTATAACTTGATATTGTTGGATGTAACAAACATATCAAAATTTTGGAATGACAAGATACCAGAATATCATAAGAAAAAAGAAGTCAGATAAAATATGTATGTCACAATATTTGTTGTGTTGCGTTATAATCACAGCTAGTCCAGACTCTAGATACATATAAGCGCAATATTTTTACGTTATTAATATAAGTCATAACTCATAAGTTGTTTGAGCTCATCTCTTTTAAGCTGTGAGGTGGCAGCGCAGTAGTCATGGTCAGTTGATCGCCACAATTTGATTGTTTCTAGCAAGTCTAATTCACATAGCAAAGTGCATCGTCTTAATTTTGGAAAGCATCGTCAAAAGTAAAAACTTAATTATTAAACCAGGACCGGATTGGTTCCGGACCTCAGATAGAAAACCGGACTGATTTTTTTACCTTAAATTTCTTTTAAACATAAAACCCGGACCGGACCAAACCGGATTGGTTACGGACCCCAGACCGAAGACCAGATTGAAACCTAGACCGACCGGTCTGCTCCGGTCCAAAAATTTGGATCGATTGGGTCTGGTCGGGGTCGGACCGGTTGCTCACCCCTTAACAGAAAGGGATAACCAAATACTAAATAGTAAATACAGCCTGTAAGTATGGTAATTCACCTATCAATTTTCATCAGAGTTGAAACTATAAGTATAGATTTTTATTTATTTTTGTTTGCAAGGAAAACGTTGTAGTGATGTCTGAACCATTCATTAGCGTTGGATTCAAATGATCTGACCGAATTGGGTTAGCCACTTAATTGATTCTAGACTTGGATTGTTCGAACTTAGGAATTACGTACTAACATAGTAGGTTTGTATTTTGCTGTAAATCAGGTTTTTCAAAGAACATCCGGATTCAATTCTAATACGTTAAAACACGGAAACCAAACAATTTGCGCAAACAATATTAAAAACCCAGCTTAAAACAAAGAGTAAATATGTATAGTAACATGAAAGTGTATATAGCCCAAGCATTGTTACATCCTTTAATAGTTCCTTTAGAGCTCAACTCATTTTTGAAAACCGCAAGTGGTCATCTACTGCAACATTTTGTCAAATATTAAGAGTGACAACCAAACCAAAGTATGCTACATTTCATGACACAAGACAAAAAGGAATTGTCTAACTCAATTGCTATTTCTAGGAGTGTAAGTGGGTCAGATATGCCCTTACTCGTACCCGGCTAAACAAACGGGTACGGGCATATACCTGGCTTAAAAAAATTGTACCCGTATTAGCAAGTACGTGATGGGTAAACGGGTAGGGTGGGTATAATATATAATATATATAAATTTGTTACGATAACCATAACAATAAATATGAATTAAGTCATTAACTCAATAAAAAGTTTTTGCACACACTGCTGGAAACACAAGTGATTACGTTGCCATGTCACGTCGGGTATTTATTACTCGACGTGAAACGTCCTTTTCACTTCATTTTACCAGAAACCGACGTGATATTGATACATATCACGTCGGTTTCTGTTAAACCAACGTGTTTTAGTGTCCTTTTCATGTCTATTTATCCTTCAGGGATATAGTTTCAGAAATCAGAACTACAAGTCCAAATAATATATTTATTCAACGAGTTTATTCTACATTGTTCGCCTTCTCTTATTTATATCAAATACGAATATTTCTGGCATTCTTATTATATCATTGGTTTTGGATCCAATTTTCTCTTGAGATAACATGCTATTAAGAAGGCGAATAAATTATCGTCAATAGTTTTAATATTTATTTAATATCTCTCATATCAACATATATAGTTGATTGCAAGTTTTATGTCAATAATAATCAATTTCCCGTCGTTTCCCAAAATTTAGGATTTGACCGTTCTATATCCCCGATATATTTTTTTTGTTTAGCAGCTGCATTTATTTTACGGGGTTTATATATTCTTCATGAATAACCTCTTCAGGAGGTGTAATGAGTGACTAACCATTATTTTTTATTTTCACAAATAATATATTTTCTGGTCCACGCTTCTGGCGTTGGGAGCTCAAATATAATTTATCATGTGGAGATCTCCACTTTATGCTGTGTATTATTTCAAGTAATACAAGACTCACTCATCAATAAATATGTATGACAATTAGTTATTAGATATTGCAAGATAATGATTTTATGAACTTCAGGTTCAACCACACTTGTACGTATATTCTCTTATGAACTTGAGGTTAATATAGTATATTTTCTTGACATTCTTTAAGCTTCTAGCTTCTCCCCCTAATGCCAGAAAATGTACATCATATATATGATTATTGGATTGGACAATAAAACTTAGTCCTTCAAGAGCTTTAAATTGCATGAGAGAAAGAATCTATTCATTATTGTTCAAGTAAAGTACGTAAGTATTTATAATATGATATTGGTATAAACAATATTGGTAAATATGCATGTTGATAAACCATGTCTAAATTATATCAGACATATTCTGGAATTTTGAACATACTGGATAAGAGATGATTTATTTAGGCACTTCTAGGGATGTTTCGTCCCATTGAAGTCATCTTTATTTCAAACTTGTTATTTGCACAATTTTTAGTCTACTACTTATGCTCTTGTTTTCACGATACTTTGTAGTGAGTGCTTCTGGCACACACAAAAAAGGTATTGTGATTTTCTAACAACTCTCATGACCTTCAAACAACGGTAATGCATAACCCAAAACTTTTGGATTTTTGATTCCATACTACTACTGGAGTATTGAGTCATTAATTCATAAACTGATCAATAAAATATTTTCTTTACTACTAAACTGTAGGATTTCTAGTTTAATTGCACATAATCATTTTCGAACTTTTTATGCACAATAAGGATCAATTACAATTTTTCTATGATTTGTTTCATGCATGCATCGGTTTGTTTCAATAACTAGTTTCAAAACACCATTAAAACAAACATGGGTTCCTAAATTCATACCTAGAAGTTCTCTAAAACTTCTTGAAGATCCGGAGATGTTGAGGATGCTTGTCGCTGCGCCGGATGCCTCCGAGAATTCACCAAACTCTAAACAAGATTGGAGAGAGAAGAGCTAGTCTCTCAATCTTCAATAGGGTTTAGAATCTAATTACTAACCCCTCTTTAGTTCCCTTGAGAAGAAGATCTCTGAAAACTAAAACAAAACCCAAGAATTAAGGTGAAATTCGTGGAGAATTATGGAGAGAGAAGTTTGCATCAGAAAATAATGAATTAATTAATGAGGTAATGAGATAAACTTGTATTTATAAGTTCTCTCCAAATTACCTATTCATGTGCAACCTCTTGCCCATGATTTCATGCAAACTTCCATCTAACCATCCATTATTTGCTAACAAATAATCTCAGCCACGAATTAAATCAATGATGGACCAATTACATGCATGATCTAATTAATTCTTAAATTAATTCTGCAGAAAACCGTCTGGACCGGTCGACCGTTCGAACCAAGTTTGGTCGACCGTTTGACATTCGGTCGACCGTTCCGAACAGACAAAAATTCCCTGTTATCGGTCGAGACGTGTCCGGTCGACCGTGCACCGATCGGTCGACCGTTTACTGTTGTTCGGTCGACCGTTGAGCACTGTTCTGCTGATTGGTAAAATTTCGGTTTTACCCCTACAAAATTTGACATTTCGAGATTAGTAGTAAATTCACAACTTATGTAACATATTATCCTATGTAACGATAAATCCTTACACCCCATAATATTTACATCACATATGAATTTAATTTAGATTCTAATTATGTTATTAATCACAACATAATTTTGATTTTGCTTGTTCACCCCATATGTCATATTTTCTACATGAAGCCCGACACATCATATGAACTCAAAATCCCCATTTCTTGTTTCCCAGTTTTGTGGTGTGACCTATGGGAGGAACTAAACTAAGTTGACAGTGATATTAAGAGCTTAATACCACAAGTTATAAGCGGTATCTAGCTACACATTATAGCTCCCAATTAGTTAGATGTATTAATTCCAGTGGAACCAAAACCCGATCCATTTAGTGATGGAGTGCACCACTTGTGTCCGTCTCTTGCCTCATGATATCAAGAATACACACAAAGTAGTATTGTGTCATCTTTGTATTAGTATTCATTTCTTGATCTCTTTAAGCTAGTTACAAATATGTGACTTAACTCAAATCACATTGTGCACATTATAACTTTGCTTTATCAAGGGGCCCACTAATATCATCACTCAATGAAGAGGGGCAATGATAATCTTTTGACTAGCTATCTTCTCCCCGAAAGTCATACTTAACCAACTAATGCCTTTACACTACACTCATCGATAGCTCAAGACGCTAGTCTAATCAAGCATTTCTTAAGTGATCGGATATAAGTCTCATATCAAAGGACCAATGACATAGTAAAACATTAATGACACAGAAAACACAATTCTATAATGTTTTACTTATTAGGTCTATTCAGTATACAAAAGTAGTATTTTCCTCTTTTGTGTACCCGTGTTGTCACTCACTTGTAGAGCTACAATGATCTATGACCAACATGACAATCTTAACTCGGTAATTAATGTCCTATGTTAATTACCATGATTGTGAATATCTTTTGTTTTATGTAAACCATTATCTTTTAGAGCTCTACGGTTCAGGACCAAGAGTCTCTTCCTTAACACTTCTAAAATACGAATAGCATAAACAATGAACAAAATGATTTCTCATTCAATTCATAATAATTGACATTTAAAAGTAAAAAATTTAGAACACATTCCCTTCATAAACTGTATCTAACTATGCTCTTCTGGCCATAGGGTTTGATTTAGAGATTGACGAGCATTTTTACTAAATTAGCTATTTGCACGTCGTTTTGACGGTCATACGAATCCTTCATGGATTATCATAAAATTTCATAACCCTCTTTAAATGAATGATATCTAAATCTTTGTCTGGTAGCATTGCATGAATATTGAGATATTCGTCTTTTTTGGGCCAATGCATTTAATTTTCAATAACAATGACTTTTTCCTCCATAACACTTTAGCACGTGCTTCAGGCACAAGCGCCAGAGGCACTAGAGCAAATATTGTGGTCATACAACAACTAATACTCATGCTTTTAGAGCACAAATAATCTAGGCATAAGCTTAAAAAAAATCCAAGAACTTTTTTTGGCTCCGTACTACTACTGGAGTATCGGATCATTAGCTTGCACGGTGGATAAAATCATTTTCCTTTTACATCTCAAGTATTTGGAAAACAATATTCACAACAATATTTGGAAAACAAAATTTTACACAAGAGGTGTCATATCAAAAGGTGCAATTCTGGATTTTTGCCCTAACACGTGCAATTCTACTAAAAGGAAATTTTCCGAAACTAGAAATTACGAGGAAAAAAGCAACAAAGGTTACCTACGCAATGCTCAGTCGGGTTCACCGCCCGCTCTCGAAATTTCAGATGCTCTATGCGTCCACCCAGAGATGGTTCGCGTCCCAGAAAAGTTTGAAGCCCAGAAGCTCCAAGTGTGTGGAGGATTCGCCGCAAGTTACTCTTCAGGTGCGGCGATTTCGCCGCTCGTTTAGGTCAGATGGTGCTCGGATTTCGCCGTGCACTCTGTTGTCCCCTGAAACACAAATCCAAATACTTAGATCGCGCACAAGATAAACAGGATAAAATCGAAATCAACAAAAAAACAAAATCTACGTCGCCTCCCCGGCATCGGCGCCAAAAACTTGATGAGAATTTTATTTATACCGCAAGTGCACGACGTCAATGAAGACGTGGCAAATACGGGTCGAACACAAGGAGGGAGAGATTTGTTATTAGTGTGATTTCGATTGGGGGAAAGAAGGAGAGAAGAATAAATTTGGTTTTGAGATTTTTGGGTTTTAATTATTTAAAGCAAGAAACATGCAAGATTAAAAATAAAACAAGAATAAAGATGGTGAATTCCGTTGGGTGGAGGTTTAGATTAGAGAATTCAGAAACTTATAATAAATCATGTTAGTTATGAAGCATTACATGATAAATGATTTAACACAAACTCAAGTAATCAAAATATACTAATCACGAACTTAAAATAATAACATTTATTCTCTTCTCTTCACCCTAAATCCGTCACCTCCACTCTTTGGAAAGAGTTGGAAACTCATGGAGGGAGGAAGAAGGGGTCCTAGAGGCATTACAAAAGAAAGGTAAAAACAAGAAATAAAAGACAGAATTTTATTAATAAAACTAAGGAACAAAAATAAACAACAACTTAAAACTAGGTCTAAGGCCAAGGACCCTTCTAACATCGTTCTCGGGGCTATTTATAGTTGTTACAAGAGACCTAAGTATAGAATTAGAGAGTACACGTGTCCAGACACGACTGGACAAAATTGGAGCACACGGATCGCTAAGGGGGCGGCGTTTCCGCCGCACAATGTATGTGATATGCGGCGATTTCTCCGCACAATCTTCTCTGATTTAATCCGGATTTTTGCTGTTAGTTTATGGTATGATTTGATCCTCCTTTGCGCGTCTGGATTGATTCTTTCCATTTTTTTGAGCTCCGGATTAATTCCTATATATGTTTGGAGAACTACATTGATTTTTCTTTAGATTTTCTCCATAATAACTCGTGAATTGCAATTAGGTCATTGTCTTTTTGCAATTAAGTCCCCGGCTACTTTTGTGCTCAAGTCCTTGTTCTTTTTGTAATTAGGTCTTGAATGCTTTTATGCTTGGAAACATTTCCATTTGAAACCCGATAATCTTGAGCTTGGTCTTTATGATAGAAATGAGTCTTTCGCACGCGTTTATGCTCGGGATGTGGGTAAATTGCATTCAGGTCCCTGTATTCTGTAAATAAGACTAAACACATACCTTAGTAGCATTTATTGATGTACAAGTGATCTAAATGAAAGATACATGATGCAATGTATGCAATGCATCACCTACTTCTACGTTCTAGTCTCTTCCCCTTTACACTCTTTCTTAGCGTTTTAGGGTCGAGTCGTGCACTTTTTGCGAGCTTGGGCTCATGGTCGTGAGGGTGGTCGACTCGAGAGTTCTTTGGCGAGATGGGTGGTCTAAAGCCTTGATTACAACTTGTTGAACGTTTTACTAATAACCGCAAGTGCATAGCCGTCGATGAAGATAGGGCAAGTATGGGTCGATCCGTAGGGAGCGTTGCCAACCTTTAAGTGAGCAAAATCAAGTGGGAAATAACGCTACACAGAAGAGATTATTACGCTACAGTTAACTGAAAATGCAATTATACTAAGAATGCAAAACAAACTAGATTGTGATGCGCATGGAAACGAAAGAAATTCAACAAACAATGTGGAACGAAATATGGATACACCCCTAACGGGTGGAGTGTGTGCACATGTGAGGAGAGAGAAGTGATGAATGACCCATGTAAGCATTTATGTGTATGTGTCTTCATACACAGAAAGTGTCTAAACAGTTGGCAAGATGTCTCAATCCATTAGCACACAAAATTAGCAATGACTATTTGATTATCATAAGACGAGGCTCAACATGAGAAGTGTGTAAAATTATGGAAAAACTCATAAAAAACCAGAACTCATGTGAAGAACAAAGCTAAGCATGAGAGGTGTCTGAAAATCATGGCAAAACGCATCAAACCAAAAGTTTCTTCAATCAATCAAGTGAGCAAACACTAATACAAACACATGACTAACATGTAGCTTATCGAACAGTAAATTTCAGCCAATAAACATGAAGAAACCAAACACGGAAAGTGTCTAAAACAAATGGCAAACCAAACCAAAATTCCCCAACATATAGATGATTAAAACAAACCCGATGAACATACAAACATTCAAGTCTACATAATCAAAATTCGTCAAACATCAAAACCTCAAAACATAAATGCACATCATCTCCACCCATGAAAGGGGTATGGAACTACTCATTAATCACTAAGCTGAAATTAATATTAATAAAAGAAAATATTCTAACTAATTTTACTAAGATTAACAAAAAAAAATTAAGCTAAGCATGCAAGAATTAAAAGAGGCAACATGAAACTAACAAATTTTTTTTTATTTATGACTCACATTACAAGTAGCATCTCTCAACTTGAGTTTTATTTCAAGGCTTTACTCTAAGTAGAGGGAATTACCACCAAGCAACAAGTAGATTACAAAGGAGGAAGAAAAGTTCAATTTATAGGCATGAAAAAACGAAACTGGGGACAATCTCTTGATGTGGGACTAATAAAATATTGCCAGAATAGACATAAACACATAACCTATATCTATGCGAAACCGGGTCGGATTCTGAGAAAAATGACCGCTAATTAGCGGTCTTGGGCCGCCAATTGACAGAATTTTTCTCAGATTGGAGTCATTTGCGGATACTTCTTAAGTGCTTCAATTAGTCACGTGGGGTGCACTTGGATCGGTAATTGGAGTCTGGGCCTAAATCTAATTGTCAAAATACTTCTCATCATGGTGCGAAGTTTCTCGGTTTGCTATTTGGTCCCTTCAGGCTTATGTCCAGGTCCTTCCCTCTTGCAGATGATTTCTTATGTATGACTCAGAGGTCTAGTTTGCTTCATTTAAGTCATTTCTTCTTACGTTTCAGTTATTTTTCTCTTCCTTTCTCTGTTATATTACTTAATACCTGAAATATAACAACAAACACTCGAGTAGCACAATATTTTGGTAAAATGAAGGATATATAGCATGAATATGATGCATGATATGTTACTAATCACAAGTCTTGAGTCTTGATGTCTTTATCTCAATGCTCATTTTTTTGATTATCTTGATCAACCTATTAAGATGATTGCAAGTTTACAAGTATGTATGCAATGCATGTAATCGTTTTTGCTCACTTTGATTGATTGATTAAGATTAGTTTGATTAATCATCAAAATTAACATTGATTAAGACCAAAAGGCCAACATTAACAACCTTACTACTTGTGAAACAGTTAAAATTTTCATGCGCCTACCAAGCCTGCTTACTAAGTGATTATGATCTTTCTACTCATAACCGTACCTGTCCGTGCAGTTAGGGCGGTTAAACAGTTTTAATCGTAAGAAGGTCAGGTTCGGTTCCTTGTTCTCATTTTCGGATAATTAGATTTCTGTTCTGGTCCGGTTCGGATCCGGTTTGGTCCGATTTAACCGGGTTTTTATTTTTTAAATTTTTTTATATTTGTTTTTAATGTAGTTACTTGTTTTTATGTATTGTATGTTTTAATAACCAATTATCTCCATAATAATTTTTTGATGATAAATATTAATCTTACAACAAAATGTTAATTTTTTTAACAACACCACTATTAGATATTCACGACAACAAGTTATAGAAGAAAAAAATGACGCGTCGATCATTTAGTCCTATTGTAAACTTCGTTGGACTGGGTTTAGGGATTAGTGGTCGGGTAATCTACATATTAGTGAATTTTGAAACCCTAATACAAATAAATAACGAGAATAGAAGTAGATTGGGCATGTAGGTAATTTAGTCGGTTGGATTTATAGAAGTGAGCTTACTCTTAACAAATATTAGAAGTCAATGGCTGGGCTTTCGAGTTTGAGAGCTATCAGCAAAAACAACAAAATTTGAGGATATAGAGGGAATCAACTCACACGTTGACTAAACCCTACCTTGAGTTGTTGCGAAGTTTGTCCATTGCCTTTTCCGAGTCAATTGGTAATTTGCGAAAACTCGTGCTATGAGGCATTTGCTGTGAAAACCACATTTAACATTGTTAGTCATCCTGTCATCGATACGGTTTTTGTTTGCCAACTCATAATTTGCTTTTTCATTTTGTTGACCACAGGTTACGATGATTTATTTTCCCCTAGAGTGTGATGTAGTGGTTAGCCAAGATAATCAAATGATAGTTTACCCAACTGACATTGGAGTATTTCCTTATAATTTTGTAAATCAGGTTCATTGAAGTTAGTGGCACTTACATATGATTTCACGTAGTTAATTTTTAATCCATATAAGCCTTCAAAAATGACCAATGTCCTCTTGATGTTCAAAATGATTCGTAGGGTTGTTTTAAGAAGAAGATTGCGTCATATACAAATTGTAGGTTTAACACCTGAAGTCCAATATTTCAAACTTCAACGCCTTGAACTAAATCGTTTTCTATCCTCGTTCTCAGCATCACTGCTAGAAAATACGCATAACATGTCGTCCTTATTATGTCAAATTTTGAAAAACAATGTAATATGAGCCTTACCACATCGGTCGTAGAAAAACAAACGTGGCATTAAGCTAACCATGTCGGTTGTAGAACAACCGATGAGGTATTAGGTCTACCACATCAATTGACATGTTATATAGGGATTAACCACGTCGGTTTTCGTAGAAATAGACGTGGTAAACTCTTAAAATATTTCATAAATTTTCATGTGTTTTCTGTTTTAATTTTCACCCCAAATCACACGCACAATCCCTCCGAGCCGAAGCCGACCCCATCCCCGTCACCTTTGCCACCCAAACCGATCAGCCCCCTCTGAGCCTCGTCCAGCCCTCTCGGAGACTCAACCACCCACACCAACCCAGCCCTGCCCTATCCCTCCCGACCAGTAGGTGTATTGTTTTCTCACCTATGTGACCATTTCTATGTTCAAATTCTCCAATACACAACACTCGGGGAGCGTCTCTTTTCTATAATTGTTGATAATAAGAATAAGTAAATAAGTAAGTTAAAGAAGGAAAAGATAGAAAGAATAGATTGGACAAGCAAAAGAGTCTATCACCACCAAAAGTTGGAGAGAGAGAGACGTAGAATAGATCGATTCCAGATTCAAAAAGAAGGTTGATTCCATGTGCAATGCCCAAAATCTAAATATTGGTATTGGTGGTAAGAAGACCGTAAGACTGTAAGAGAGACTGAGAGAGAGAGAGAGATTAGTTACGTCGGAGACGATGATGGAAATGTGTGCTTGGAATCCCAACGCAAAGCATGTTGAATGGTTGATTCAGTTATAATACCACAAGTGCACGGTGTTGGTGAAGACGTGACAAGTACAGGTTGATTCCATAGGGAGGTGTGTTAACTCTAGTTCTTTAGAAATCAAGTAGAAAATAATGGGAGGAAGTTTGATTACACTAAACTAACAACTAATGAACGGGAAAACTGAAAGCACAAGACTAAGTAAAACTAATTAAGCAACTAAAAATGAAATTCAGTAAGGAAAACCCCTAAGGGGTGGAGTGTGTGTACACATGTAATAAGGTGGTAAAGAATGCAATTATAAAGGTACAAGTGTAGATAATGTTTTCATGCATAGGAAGTGTCTAATGGTTGTGGCAAGACATATCAATCCAATCACAAACCTAGTTGATTAACATAAGCATACACAAGTTTGTTACTAAGAACCTAAACAAGCATGGAAGGTGTCTAAAAGTTTTGGCAAAATCCATCAAGTTAAGTAATCTAAAACAAGCAAGCATACATTCACATTTGTCATATATTTGATAAGATAACACTCATTCACATTCTTCATTACATATATAAACATCACCTCCACCGCCAATGAGAGATGGAACTACTCACTACACATTAAACTAAAAATTATAATAAGAAAGAATGACATTCTTGTTGGTTTTTTGGCCCTAATCTATGTTTTGATAATTTAAACAACCTAATATTAAGTATAAATCAATGTAGAGTGGCACACATGTTGCATTTCATATATATTGCTTTGTGCTAACTTCTACAAGTGATCAAGACTCGAGAAAGAAAGGATTCAAGTCAAGACATGTAATCAAGCTCAATTGAATACATGTAATTTGCATTTCTTTTGAGTCTTAGAAACTATGTGTAAATTGAGCATACTTGGGCTAAAAACTACTCAAATACACACTAGATTCCTTATAGAAGTCACACACAAAATTTCATATAATTTGGACTTCAATAGATCACCCAACCTTAGACCGGAAAACACTAAACACTTAACATGAACTGTCTCCCCACATTCGGTCGACCGAAACAAACCGTTCGGTCGACCGAGTGATCAATTATCCAGTTAGTATTTTACTGCCCAGTTTCGGTCGACCGTCCAGACCTTTTCGGTAGACCGTGTAACAAAAAATTCCGACTGTTAGAACTGTCGTAATATACCAACGGTCGTATTCATATTTTTCCAAATACCCCAAAAATACATTTTCCTATCGGTCGACCGACGACCTTGTTCGGTCGACCGAACCTAAGATATCTCGACAAACCGGTCGACCGAACCCTGCCAAAATTGCCTAACGGTCGACCGTTGTGCCCGTTTCGGTCAACCAAACTTATCCAGAAATGGGTCCTGCAAATTTTTGTCTTGTGTATCTGATGAGAATTTTATTTATACCGCAAGTGCACGGCATCAATGAAGACGTGGCAAGTACGGGTCGAACACAAGGAGGAAGAGATATTGTTATTTTTGTGATTTTCGATTAAGGAAAAAAGAGACAGAAATAAGGTTGGTTTGAGATTTTGGATTTTTAATTTTCTAAAGCAAGAACAACAAAAACAAACTAAGAATAAAGCAAATATGGATGAGAGTCCAGCGGGTGGGGGTTTAGATATCGGGTTTTGTTTAGAGAAATCTGAAACTTATAATAAATCACATTAGTTATAAAGCATTACATGATAAATGACTCAACATAAACTCAAGTAATCAAAATATACTAACACGAAATTAAAATAATAACATCATTCTTCTTCTCATCACCCTAAATCCATCACCCCCACCCTTTGGAGAGAGTTAGAAACTCATGGATGGAGGGGAGGAGAAGGGGTCCTAGAGAAACTATGAAAGAAAACTAAAAACACGAAATAAACCAACAGAATTTTATTGCTAAAGAATGGAATAAAACAAGTTCTTCTACAACATAATCTCGGGGCTATTTATAGCCGATACAAGGGACCCAAGTATAAAATAGGAAAGTACACGCGTCAACACGCAACTGACAAAAGCGTGACCCATGGATCCAAAGGGGTGCGGCGGAAACGTCGCAAATTGCATGTAATGTGCGGCGGAATCGAAGCAATTTTGGCTCAGATTTGATCCGGATTTTTCCTGTGTGTTTATGGTATGCCCTTTGCGCGTCCGGATTGATTTCTTTCCTTTCTTTTGAGCTCCGAATTAATTTCTTCATATATTTGGAGATCCAAATTGATTTTTCTTTAGAACTTTTCCAAAATAATATTTTGGTACTCGTAATTTGCAGTCGGGTCCTCGGCCTTTTGCAATTAAGTCCCCGACTACTTTTGTGCTTAAGTCTTTGGCCTTTTTGTAATTAGGTCTTTAAATGCTTTTATGCTTGGATGAACTTCAATTTGAACCCCGATAATATTGAACATGGTCTTTATGACAGAAATGAGTCTCTTGCACGCGTTCATGCTCGAGATATGGGTAATTTGTATTCAGGTCCCTGTATTCTGTAAATAAGACTAAACACATACATTAGTAGCATTTATTGATATAAAATTAATCTAAATGATAGACATATGATGCAATGTATGCAATGCATCAGTATCTTACACCAACTCTTACCCAATCAACCCCAACGGATATAATACATTAGGAGCTTATAAATAGAGTTGTAAAACACCATTTCAAACAACTCTCCTACTACTATTTGTCCTATACACTAGAGAGAAACTCCCAAGCTCCAAATTTCCCAATCGTACACTCTAAGCCTAAATTCCACACCTTTGATCATAGCCAAATTATACTCATAGTGTGCTCACGATTTAGAGAGTGTTGTCCCACTCAATTGTTGTTCAAGAAGCAAGGATTTCATTGAAAGCCCGAAGTGTTCCCTCTCGGATTGTGAGAGGAAGAAAGTTAAGCAAGCGAGCGTGTTCGCGGTGCTTGTGTTGCAAAGGTGTTCTCTCCCGGCCCGGAACGAGGAGTGGTTAGTGAAGTCGTGACCGGAGCTCGGTGATCCAAGCGGAGCTTGCAAGAGAGGACTAGGACCCGGGTGGGGTGTCAAACCTCTATAAAAATCCGGTGCCTTCTTTGTGGTTTGCATTATCTCTTCCTTGGCTTGCTAGTTTAATTTTTAATTCCGCTGCATAAACTTGATTGCTTAAACTAGTAGGTAATTAGCATAAAAGTTATTAAAATTAGAGTTCTTTACGATCCTACAATTCTAACTAATTATACTAAGATTAAGAAAATAAAAGTATGCTAAACATGCAAGCATTAAAAGAGACAACATTAAAACAAAACTATGAAAACTTATTTTATTGGTGACTCATATTACAACTAGCATTCTTGTCCACTTGAGTTTGGCTCCAAGGCTTACTCTAAGTAGAGAGAATGGTCACCAAGCAATGAATGATTTACAAAGGAGGAACAATCCCCCGATGTGGCACTATTAAAAAATGCCTAAAATAGACATAAACAATATAATACACAACCACGAGAAGTCGGGTTGGATCATGACCATACTAGACTGCCAATTGGCGGTCATAGTTGGTCTGATTCGACCCAGATTCAGATGCCTTCTTAATTACTCCAATTCTTTACCTAGGGTGCACCTGGATCAGTTGGTTGAGTCTGTGGCTGAATCTAATTGCCAAAATGTCCTCATGATGGTATGAAGTTTCTCAGTTTGTTATTTGATCCCTTCGGTCTTACGTCCAAGTCCTTCCCTCTTGCTGATGGGTCTGACTGTATGACAGACAAGTCCATTTTGCTTCATTCAAGTCCTTTCTTCTTATGTTTCAGTCATTTTTCTCTTCTCTTCTCTTCTTTATTACCTAATTCCTATAATATAACAACAAACACTCAAGTAGCACCAAATTGGTGTAAAATAAAGGACATATAGCATGAGTACGATGTACAATTTAACAAGCATTTATGATCGATTTTCAATTTTTCAACAATTTTTATGTACAAAATCTGTAATTGTATTTCAATATATATAATCGACAATTTAATATTGAAACACATAGATTAGATCATATGTAGGGGATTATCGAATACCTTTTACCAATAAGAAGATGAGTTGCACGTCAAATCACCTCCGAATTCCTCCAAGTGTTCACCAAACTCTAAACAAGATAAGAGAGATCGAAGCTAGTCAATCAATCTCTAAATCAAGGCTAGAATCTAACTAATTACCCCTTTAATGATCCAGACAATTTCATCTCTAAAACACTCAACTAACAGTGGAATTTTTGGATGGATTTGGTGGAGAAATATGGAGAGGAGAAATTTTGCATTCATGTCAACTAAAAGGAGAGGAGGGACCTATTAATTGGGCTTCCACCATCCTACATCATGTGTAACCCACTTACACATGATCCCTTGTTTTTAGCTCCTCTGAACTAATCATATTTTGACATGTAATCATCCATTAACCTCCATTGACCAAATTGGAACAAATCCAACTCATGATCAAAGAAATTCTCTTATTAATTCGAGCAAACCATGCAAAAATGATCAACCAAAACTACTGACCGTTCGACTAATCACTTAAAAATCGACACTTTCGGTCAGACTATGCTCCCAGTCGGTCAACCAAATCCATACCAAGAAATCTCCTGATAATTTCGGTCGAACCACGACACACCCTGGTCGATTGTTTAAAACAAAGAAGTCCTTGTTATTTCGGTCGAAGCACGTGTCCAACCGGCCGACCGTTTCTGAATTTAAAACTTACTATTAAATTCCTTCGACTAGTTCCCGACAAACATCCGACCATTTTTCACTATTTTTCCTTTATCAAATTTTAGATCAATATCCAGCAACATCTGATCTTTGGGGTTTTAGCAAATTTATATTTTATAAAGTTGTGGATCACATTATACAATGTAATATATTATCATATATAATGTGAAACATTATACCCTATAATATATTTACATCTCATATAAATTTATTAATTATTCTGTGGTGTGACCTATAGGAGGATCTAAGTTATGTTGGTAATGATATAAAACACTTCATATCATAAAACTATAAGGGGTATCTAGCTACACATTATAGTTACCCAAATAACAAAGATATTTTGTTCACTTAAACTAAACATGATCCATTCAGTAATATTTAATATCACTTGTGTCTATCCCTTGGCTTAAGGGACAATGATAATCTTTTGACATATCATCTTTTCATGCTCAAGTCATGTATAACGAACTATTATCTTTAACACTATACTTAATGACAGATTTTGATAATAATCAAATTATACACTTCTCATTTGAAAAGATATAGGTCTCACATCATAGGATTTAAAGACATAATGAAAACAGTAATGATACAAACACAATTCCATAATGTTTCATTTGTTAGTTCAATTCAATATATGAAAGAAACATTTTCGATTTCATATACTAATGTTGATAAATATTTGTAGAGCTACAATACTCTTTAACTAACATGTCAATCTTATGTTTGTAATTAATGATTTTTTTTTTTGCAAAGCAAAAGGGGTTAATATTTATTAATCTAATGATTGTTACATCCTACTCAAGGTAGGTACATTGTGGGACTCGAAACTTGCTATGTACAAGCTCAGATCACACATATGGACATTAGAATCTACTCAACTCACATACCATATGTCTCACACATACAACCTCACGAACATGTAATACTAAATAGAGACGACGTTTGCATGTCGCCTAATGCTTCAATAGCCCTTGTGGCCTTGATGCGCACTACATCCTTTATTGCCCAAATGATATTACTAGTTTGTTGCTCTTCCCCATCAAAAGTTCGCTTGTTTCTTTCCATCTACCACTCGTATACCGTCACTCCCTATGCGAGGTTATGGCCAAGGATAGCATACTTGGTGCTTGCTTTCCATCGTGTTATTCTTGCAACCTCGTCCCCCAAGGTTTAGCTTATCTGCTTAGTGTCTCCTGCCAGCCTGCAGATGCCATCCCATACACCTCTAACATTTCCACACTCCCAGAAGAGAAGCACATTGGTCTCGTATGCACCCGTGCATAAGGTGCACCGCGATACAATACAAAACTTCATCTTCTGACGTCGCATCATATCATGGGTGTTCAATTTCCCTTGGACAACCCTCCAAAGTGTTCGCACATGATTCGGAATTAGCCATTTATGCCACACTACTGAGGCCCAAGGAACCTTTGGCCTTTCAATCCGCCCCCAACGCCATGCATCCTTCATGGTAGGCTAATCACGTGTTGCGCCTACCCACGTGAGCCTATCCTCACCTTGCCCTATGGGAATGGATGGAAGTCAAGCCTAAAGTTGCATAATATCTTAGGATCGGGATCAGGGTGGTGGCAACCTCCAAGTCCCATCTTCCATAAAAAAATGACACAGAGATGTCCTGAGGCACCCCTAGGTCATACCAGAGACGTTCACCTGATGATAGGGACAACAAAGGTGGTCCACACCAAGGATCTTCAAAGAAACGGATTGTATCACCATCCCCAATTCTGAAAAAAATCTTCTCCCGCCCAATGTGATGAACGCTCAAGATGCCTCTCCAAGCCTAAGAAGCTATAGAGCTGGGATGAGCCATCCAAATAGTACGATTGCATAAATATTTGCTCCTAATGCATCGTGCCCAAAGAGAGGTACCCTTGGAGGCAATGAAACAAAAGAGGCCAAGTAACCCTGCATCATTCCAATCCACCAACCGTCATAATCCTAAACCTCCTTCCACTTTTGGTGCGTATGTATCGTGCCACGAAATAGCCACAACATTCTTCGGTCCTCCCCATATGAAATGCATGATAATTTGTTCAACCTCTTGAAGCCCACTCTGTGGCACAAGGAAAGCTAATGTCCAAAAAATGTGGAAGGTTGTGAGAACACTATGAACCAGCTCCACACGTCTCGCCATCGACAGAAGTTTCCATTTCCATGTGTTGAGCAGCCTTTTGATTTTCTCCAACAAGGACGTACAATGGCCCTTACTCACACATGTAGAGAACAAGGGCAACCCAAGATAAGTCACCGACAACTCACTCCTCTCCATACCCAAATGTCAGCATATCCAGTCACTTTACAGTGTGTTGTATTTCTATGAGAAGCTCTACGACACCCACGATTCCCAGTAGTGAGATGTCGGTATATCACGCTTAACAAATCCTTCTCCAGTAATGGGTTTTGGAGGGGGCAGCTTTCGGGCCAGGCCTCTCTCTAACCTTCAGAAGGGGATCGCCTCCCCGCCCAGCTCTATCAGCAGGCCCCGTCTTTTGCAATCCGCCCATGAAAATATGACTTTTGGTGTTGTTCAGACGCAAACCAGAGCAGCTAGTGAAGGTTTTACAAGACTCGCTTGATTAGTGTCGGTGTCCTCCTTCGTGGCATTTGCAAACAACATGACATCATCCGTAAACATGAAATGGGATACTGTAATCGCACCACACATAAGAGGATGGAGGTTTCCCAATTGTTCCTCTCATCGTATCATTGCACCTAAGATTTCCATACACATCACGAATAATTAGAGCGTTATGAGGTCACCTTGTCGAAGCCTATTTGTTGCTGAAAATGACGTAAAGTGGTCACCATTAACCGTAACAACAAAAGATGCCTTGACATATGCCGCCATCATTGCATTAAAAGCAAAACGACCAAGTGCCTCATCCAAAAACTACCATGATATAGTGTCGTATGCCTTCTGCAAGTCAATCTTCAAACACATGCGACCCAATCCCTTTCGCGAGTAAATATTGTGGCACAACTCATGAGCAAGCAGAATATTGTCACAAATCTGATGCCCCAGAATAAATGCACTATGGTGCTCCCCTACAACATGGGCAACACTTCTGTGAGTCAGGTTTTGCAAGGATCTTCGATATGTATCGATACACCATGTTTCATAATGAAATCGGCATGTAATCATCAATTGTAGCTAGAGTCTTCTTCTTTGGAATCAAGGTGATCTATGTGTAGTTGACCTGCTTTAACAATTTCCCACTAGGGAAGAAAGTGTCCACTGCCTTGCATAAATCAAGCTTCACCACGTCCCATGCTGCCTTATAGAATCTTGCATTGAATCCATCCGATCCCAGAACCTTATCGTCACTTGAGTGCTTAACCATGAACTCCAACTCCTCCATCATAATATGGTGTGTCAAACATTGAGCCTTGGAGGGATATAGTGTAGTAAGCTCAAGATCATGGGGGATATGACATTCCTGCACACTACAATTGAAAAGGTTAGAAAAGCGGCCCCTAAATGCCTCTCAGATATGGTTTTACTTCTCAATCTCCTTACCACCGTCAACTATCCTACGCACAGTGTTGGTGGCTCTCCTCACTCAAAGGGGAGCATGATAGAACCAAGAGTGAGTCACCTACGCGTAACCACCACGCCCTTGACTTCTGTCATACAATAGACTCCTCAACCACCAAAGCATGAGAAAGGGTATCAATGGCTGAAGATTCTTGCCGTTGGATGTCAACAATTGTAGGATCCAACTTGAGATTAACATGAGTTTGGTAAAGCACATTCCTTGCTTCAGCTATCCGATTCACTATGTTGCCAAAAGCTTCAAGTGACCATTGCTTCAATTCTATTTTCACGGCATTCAACTTGCCCACCACCCGGTACATAGGAGTGTCATAAATATAAGTGCTCTATGCTCTTCTCACCACCTCAAAACATTGTCCATGCATCGTCCATGCATTAACAAACCGAAACATTTGCTTATTTTGTATGCCATATGGGTCAAGATTGATCAAAAGTGGACGATGGTCATTAAGCTCATTGTCACCGACAAGGCAAAGCACATACGGGAACCATTCCAGCCATAGATGAGAGCATAAAGCGTGGTCAATTCTTGTTTCAATTCTACCGGACCCACGTGAAGAATTCGACCATGTGAACTCCTCACCCGTGGTTTGGATTTCCAACATCCGGATATTATCTAGGCAAGCATTAAATTCATCCATGGCCGCCCGCCATATTCACACCTCCTCCTCCCAACCTTTCCTCTTGGTGACGAATGAATTTAAAATCCCCCATTATTAACCATGCAACGCCCACGCTAGGCTCACACCTATGTAAGTCCAACCATAGTACTCGTCGTGCAATATAATTATTATCTCCATAAACCATAGTAATCATGAGAGGCTGCCCCATAGCTTGAATTGCCTTCAAGGTGAATAAGTTGAGCCGTTTCATACATCTTCCTTATGTCATAAACTGATTTCTTCCACAAAACTAAGATTCGACCGGAGTTGACCACTTCACTATTCGACGTCCATTCATCACACCATATTGAACGCACAAATGGATCAATCCTATTCTGCAAAATTTTGTGCTCAACTAAGCCTATCAAATCCACCCCCTCCTGGGTTATTGAATCAGTACGGGTGGCCCCCGATTATATGCGCCATGCACATTCCAACTTAAAAGCTTCATTGTCGTTGTGAAGGGGAGCGAGACCCCTTCTTACCCTTTGTTGTTTTTTTTGCTTAGCGGCCTCTACCTTCCTCACGTTCCAAAGACTCCGGCGGCATGGATCAACCAAAGTAGGTGGTGAGTGCAATTCCTAGCTCTTCCCATAATGTCCCATCCCGGCGGCATCCTCTTCATCCATGCAATCAGCATCTTCCATGTCTCGTTCCTCAACTTCCTCCCAATTGAGTACGTCGAAATTATTTGGGGATCCTTCACTCTAAATCCTATGTTGCCCGGGTATTTGTGATTGGCGTCGACCCATATCCTCTCCCAAAGACTTGGTCGCATGCAACGAGATGAGGTCCCTCACCTTCTTTTCACGTGACTCTTCGTCTTGTAAATTGCCTCCATATTTTGCACTCTTGGATGAACTAGCCATGCACCATTCCAAACTCTCCACACGTGGTCTAGCCTCATATAAGGATCTCCCTTGATTTCCACGTGATTCACAAGTGTTGCTTCCATTATGTGTGCCATCTACTCTATTCCCATCTTGAATTGTTGCCCCATACAAATTGTGTCCTCCTTCCTCACATGGTGTTTCCATTACCCCATTTCGATTTGTTTTCTTTGGATAATAACCTCTACTCACTTCAGCCTTGTTCTCCCCACTTAACTTTGATGTCATTGGAGGAGAGACTTCTTCTCACACTAACTCATGCAAGCATCTTTCCCTAGTTTTTTCACGTGATGTATCCTCATGCAAATATGTCTCATAGTCTTCACGTGATTCAATCCCTTCACAAGTGTTGCACCCATAATGTGCACCTTCTACTCCATTTCCATCATGTGTTGTTGCCCCATGCATGGTATGTCCTTCTTTCTCACGTGGTTGGTCCCCTTCTTTTTTTGCATTAGGATCCATTGGGTAGTAACCTCCACTAACTTTGGCATTGTTCCCCCACTTAGCTTCAATGCCATTGGAGGAGAAGCTTCCTCTCCCACTAAAGGATGCATACACCTTTCTTGTGTTAACCTTGCTCTACTATATTTGTGCTTGTCTCTTGTGCTCCATATGCTCCCACTAGAGCCAAACTCTCCCAAAGCACTTAGCTTGATTCCTATTGGTTGCACCTCTTCCCTTTAGCCTCCACAGTTGGCTAGCTCCCCACCAAACTGTTGCTTGTCCCCCTTGCTTTGGTCATTTGACAAAACGTGATGTTTCTTCTTTCCTTTGGTAGCCTTGACCAACAAAGCATCATCATCCTTTCCCCCTTTGTCTAACAGAATGTGACTTTGACCGTTATGTTTCCCTTGACCACTCACATTCCTGTTCTGCCCTTCCGTCACAACCATGACTTCCATTACACCCTCATCATCTTCAACCACATGCTCCATTGCCCCCTTTATGGACTCTAATGAACTATGCTCCTCGTTGTCTCCATGAGCAATATTGATGGCTACACCCATCTTTGGTTTCTCGACCCAAACTTGCTTGCTGGAATTTCAGGGCTCCATCAACACCTTCAATGATTTCCTTGGACATCAACCACCATTATGACAAAAAGTACTACATAGCATGCAATAATTAGGCTTCCACTCATAGCCTAATGTGGGACTAAAAATACCCATCCAAAGTGCCGAACATTGATAACTTTGTTGGCTGAATGTTCACCAGTTAAATGGGCTATGTGGGCCCAGAAGTAGTAAAAACTACTATCTTCGTGGCCCAATAGTTACATGACAATTGCATGGGCCAAAAGTCCCTCGGTATAATGGGCTTTTCATATCAAGAAGAAGAAGCAAATCTTGGTGCTATGTCTTATTAAATTAAGTTCTTATTTAATATTTACTTATTGCTTGCAATGTTTCACCATATACTTGGTTAGGATAAGAACAATGGTGTCTTCAAAAAACCTTATGTTAAAATGTTGGGAATAAGATTTTTTTTCTTTTTTTTAGAGTTAGGCAACATGAGGGGAAAAAGCGACTCAGGATCAATCCTCATATTTATCTCTGTGATACCCACTGCATGAAGAATTGCCGTGCAGGCATGTGGGTCTGCCACCCCATGTTATGTATTTTTTAAGTTTTCAAATGGTGATAAATTATATATGTTTAGATACGTATATGTATTTATGAGTTGTCGAGTTGAGTAAGCGAATGAGTCTTGAGAGAGCAGGGCAATGCTCGTGCTTGACTCATTTATTTATCGAATGGATTTTTCGGCTCGTGCTTGACTCGTTAACAAACGAGCCGAGTTGTTGAGCGAGCGAAATCGAGTAAGTTTCGGGCGAGTTAGCGAACGCAAGCAAATGTTGATAGCCCTGTGATGTAGTTTTACATTCTCTTGACTTCCCTGAGTTTGACATTTGTATTGGTTATATAAAGGGAAAGACAACTAATAAATCCACAAAAGGAGCAATTAGGATCATTAATAAATTAGAGATTATACATACGGATATATAGGGGTCATCGTCTACACCTTGTATAAATATTCTATCTCTTTTATTGATGACTATAGATGATACATGTATCTTTATCTTTTATTTAAAAAATTTGAAGCCATAGAAGCTTTTAAAAAAATTAAAAACCGATGCAGAGAAGCAATATGAACAAAAAAAATAAAGGTTGTAAGGTCAGACGGAGGTGGGAAATATTAAGGAAGATACACTGAAAAAGTTAAAGTGCCAAAACCATTTGTAAAATTCCTTGAAAAAAGGGTATTGTCGTATAATACACCATGCCAGGAACACAACAACAAAATGGTGTGGCGAAAAAATAGGAAGCTTATGGACATTGTAAGAAGCATGATAAATGCATCTACTCTTCCACTAAATTTTTGGCATAAGGCTTTAAAGACTGTCATTTATGTCTTAAATAGGGTACCATCGAGGGTTGTTCAAAAGATGTCTTATGAATTATGGGTTGGTTGGAAACCTAGTTTAAGACATCTACTCTTCCTTATGAATTATGAGGATCTATAACCCGAACATAAAGAAATTAGATACTTGTACAATTAGTGTCTAGTTTCTCGATTATGCAATGAATTCAGAAGGGTTTAGGTTCTATTATCCTACTCACATGCCTCGGTCATTGAAGCAAGAAATGCTAAATTTCTTGAAGACATTGAAGTTTGTGGAAATGTTTTACCTCGAAATGTTCGATTTGAGAAAATCGAAAGAGTTCACTTTCTAAAGATAGTCCATTTGTCATGATTCAAAAGGATCATTGAAGAGACCAATTGGCTCATGAGGAACAAGTTCTTGCTAATCAACATCGCGAGGATTCGAACGATGAGGTCACTCACCAAAATCAAGTTAATTTGGATGAAACAATTGAATCAAGGTCTTCGAGAATAAGGAAGCCAAGATCTTTTGGTGATTATGCTTTATACTTACATGATATTGATGTTGTATTGATATCATTAATGATCCCATTACATTTTCACAAGCAATGAATGGAGAAAAAATTTAATTGTATAATGCTATGAAAGAAGAAATGGAATCCATGACCAATAATAAAGTTTGGACTATCATTGAATTACCACAAAATGCAACAACTATAGGTTGTAAGTGGGTCTCTAAGACTAAAAATGATGCTTCTGGTAATATCGAACGATATAAAGTAAGATTGGTTGCCAAAGGTTTCACACAAAAGGAAGGCATTGATCATAATGAAACCTTCTCTCCAGTTTCTTAGAAGGCTTCATTTAGAATAATCATGGCATTAGTAGCTCATTTTAACATGGAATTACATCACATGGATGTCAAAATTATCTTTCTAAATGAGGATATTGAGGAAGAAGTATACATGAAGCAACCAAAAGGTTTTAATTTCTATGAAAACCTACTTTGCAAGTTATATAGGTCAATATATCGACTCACAAGCATCCAACCAGTGGTATACAAAATTTCATGATGTGATTAGTGTAGGATCTACTAGGTCCAAATATTAGTCTAAGGGCGAGGGGGTGAATAGACTAATTAAGTATTTTAACAAACAATGCCAATTTAAAAATGTAATGCCCCCGATCTCGTGGGTACGCACACTGGGAAAAACTACAAGTGTCACGACTAGAGACCTCCGCGACGACCGAAGGAGTTACAAAAGATAGACTAACCAATGACTCAAAAATACATAGAGAGATCATACATGGATAGACTAACATAAAACTTAACTGAAAAGGGAGAGGTTATCCATATATGGTAATAATGTCAAATACATTATATCGAGTTCAAAAGGGAAATACATCATAAATAATGTGGAAGCAAAAGACGCACTGAAGAATCTGGTCGACGTGTCCCTCGTGTACAGAATCCTCCAAACCTCGTCCAGTCTTTCCCTGAAGGGACCTAAGTACCTGAGACAAAACATCAACAAGTATGCGTCAGTTTTCAAACAAGGAAAACCCCGTATGCCCCAGGTCAAACAGTTAGAGTACGGAGTCATGCATGGGACCTATCTACCACGCATGCAGCAAAAACGCAACAACTCTACATAGTTGTGTCGGGCAACAACTCTACATAGCTGCGCCATTCGGGCTTCACCCGAAGTGATCCCTCTACATAGGAATCAATACACCAGCCATGCTGGTCAGAAGCGGTCACTCAACAGTGACCCACCGCTCGGCACAAAGTGGTGCGCCGGATAAGTGTCACAATCCACGGAAATAACCTACATGGTGTCATCGCGAACTTGGGAACACCTACCCTGAGACAGAATGGCAGCGCACCTTCCCAGGACTTATCTTACGCTTGACCTCTCTACATAGAGGTCTTTCCGAATAGGCCTCTCTACATAGAGGTCCTACTCGTGGCCCATCGGCCCCAAAACATACGTGCCCAGATTCATTTTATTAATAATGCAATGCAAGCTATCTATAGATCTATACATCTCTATAGCTATACATTAACCAGAATGAGCCCAAAGTGGTGAGTATACCCATACTCTTGCCACAGCTCCAAAAGCATCAGAAATAATACAATCACATCAGCAACTCCAAGATGTTGAATCAAACAAACTATCATAACCGAATTCAACTAGACAAGCATGACAATACAACCTCGATATCTACAGGTCATGTATACAAGTCTTGAGGTTGAGTTCCTAAATTTCAATAGGCATTCACACAAGGATGCATCAGATCAGCAAGATATATACCCAATAAACGTTATAAAACATCCACGGCAGCAAAGGATATCAAGGTTAGAATGCTACGATAGTTACATGGCATGATCGTCTAGATTAAAGACCTAGATACATTTAATTCTACCTATTCGGGACATAATCAGATGTTATAAGAGAGTGCATAAACATATATCATTAACTCAATCATAATAGAACATGCATGTGAAATCAAATATTCATATGCATCCATACATGATTATACATGAATGCATACCAATTAACATACAACAACATGGCATAGGATGAGTTGCCTAATCTATATGTAGGTTCTAATTTCATTCTCATGTGAGTATATAAAGATACATTAGAGTAGATTCTTGAAATTAGATCATACACATGCACTAGTTACTACTGGAACAAAATCAGAAACACCCACACATCAACATTCAGCATGCACTACCATGGTCGATTGCATCAAGCACATCAAACAAATCACACAACTCACATCCATGCACATGAACCTCCCTGGTCCGTCGAACCACAAACTCAGACCACCCCTCCAAGGTGTCTTGGGGTGACGAAGGAATTGGAGAGATCGGGCTGAGCCATTCCAGCCAAGCCACCGTACGCGAGGCGCGAGAGTTGCACCAACCCTCCAAATGGTCCGCTCACTCTTGCGTCCCCAAGCACGAACCGGTCTAGCCAGCCCTGACCCCTCTCATCCCTAGACCCCCTAGGGTTCATCCCCACTCCTCCTGACTCCAGCCACCGCCTAAGTTTGGCTGCACCAGCCAGCCTCTCCAAGCTAGGCGTCAAGAAGGTTGGAGAGACACCTAGTCGGCTTTAGTGAGCACCAGCCACACCAGCCAAGATCCGAATCCACCACCCCACCTCAGCCCTGGAGTGACAACCTCGCATCGGGTCGGACCTCACTGGATCTTGCTGCAGCTCCGGCATGCCTGGCTGAGCCCACATCCAGCCCATTCCAGCGCACCATCCTTGGCTAGAGAGGAAGATCGATTTGGTGGTGCAACCGATTGCACCCCAACCAAAGTAGTGTTGGCCGGCCCTCCAGACAACACCCCCACCCTCTACTCGACTCTTGGGCCTAAGGCATACCTGATAAGCAAGGAAGATTGCCCGAGCTTTTTCGGAGATTCTGCCCACCAACTCTTCTTCTAGCCGCACAAAATTGCACTAGATGTAGCTCCACCAACTCGCCGGAGATCAGCCCACCAATCAACTGGAGAGGAAAGGATAAATGGTCTGAAGTGATGTGCGTGAGAAAGGAAAGGAGAGGGAAGAGGATAGCTGGGTGGGAGGCTTATTTGCTTGCACACAACCCTCCAACTTCCTAGTCTTCATGGCTAATCAAGCCACCTCAACACATGCCAAAAATGGAACCAGCAAGGGCATCCCAAAAGCCATGAAAGAATGCACATCCAACCCTAATGCAACCCTTCCAATTCCACGCCACTTCAACACGGGTTTTGCCCAAAACCGACCCTACACTCACTCGGACACAAATTGAGTCGGTCGAGTCAAACACCTGTGCGCTCTCCCGGTGAGTCGCACCCGATCAACCAACAAGAAGTCCGATCAAATCTACCCAATCAAGTATGCCATAACACAATTTGACATTCTAAGAACTCAATTATGCATAACCAAGGAGAGTGGACTTATTAATATTATAACAGGAGAGCGGGTCTTACAAAAAACTAAAGCAATTAAATATAACAAAGAGAGATGCAAACCACAACATCGGATGTATAGAGGTTTGGAACCAACAACTGGATCCTAGTCCTCTCTTACAAATTGCTCTTACTCGAGCAACTTCGCATCCTCCACTAATCTGATCTCCATTGCGGGCCGAGATCACGCCTTTACACCACAAGCTTTGCGAACACCCTCGCCTAGCTTTGACCACCTTCTCACAATCCGAGAAGAACTTCACACCGGAAGCTAGTACAACTCTTGAAGACTTTACTTCAGCAACTAATCTTACACACTTGAAATGAATGATGCAATCAAAGAGGTGATTTCAAGTGGGAAGATGTGAGCACAAAGATGTTTACAGCAAATTTGAGAGTAGTAGTAAGATTTGAGCTTGGAGAAAGATTGGTAGTCCTAGAAGTGTGTTCCCAACTCTATTTATATGCTCTAAACTAATGCTAGCCATTGGGGTTAAGTTAGGAAAGAGTTGTGCAAGAATACACAAAGCAATATAAGGCAAGACACAAATATGCACACAAACGGTTGATCAGATAAGTGAAAATAAGGAGTTCAGTTGAGCAAAGGTGCAGACAGTAGAATAAATTGGGCTAGAACTTAAGTTATCGGTCAAACGGAATAGAACAAGGGTTCGACCAGAAACTTCTAGTAAGACTTGGAGTTGGGAAGTTTCAAGATCCGGTCGACCATTAAAAGAGGTTCGGTCGACCATTTAGAATATTTGGTCTTAGACAAAACTGGGCACAAAGTTAATCAGTCGAACAAGATAAGTCGTGGGTTCGACCGAAAAATTTCAGTAAGACAAGGAGCTGGGAAGCTTCAAGAACCGGTCGACCGTGAAAGGAGTTTCGGTCGACCGGAAGACGAAATCTAATTGAGGGGTTAGATGAGTATGTGTATACGACCGTTGGTATATACGACAAGTTTAGCAGTCATATTTAAGACGAATACAGAAATGGAGTTAGTCGAACCAAAATAAAGTTTCGGTCGACCGGATGCCACACTAACCAGGACACATGTCAACGTACGATAGGCTATATGAATTGTATCGTGGAACTGAGTTCTATCGGTTGACAAAAGAGAATTGGTTGAACGGTAAAGGTATTTTGGTCGACCGATTGTAGACAGGGAAACCAGAGATAAAATCGGTCGAACTGAAAGAAGGTTTTGGTCGACCATTTAGGAAACAATAGGTTGTCTGGGGCTGTCTGTTGAAATTCAGTCAAACTGATGGTTCTACCGGTCGATCGATTTACACAGAATTTCTGTTCTAAGCAGTTTTAAAGTGATTGGTCGATTTTCCATTGAAGTCAAATTGATATGGATTTGAATGTAAGATTTCTAAAGGTTTCCTAAGGGTTATGCAGTGCAATTACCAAAGATTTCAAGTGTCAAGTTATATTATAGCCTAAATACTAGAAATGTAAACCAATCTACTCTTCATTTATTGTGTTAAGTCAAACTTGGTTCCTGAAATGTTAGACAATACAATATATGCAAGCGATGACATTAAGAGAATACATGTGTTTATTGATATGTTAGTTAATCATCAAAACGAATTAGCAATTATTAGCCAAAAATCAAGACTCTCCATTTTTTTGATGATAACAACCTATCAATCTAAATACATGTTGGATTTCAAAATTTGTCATCAATAATCAATTTTTAATGCTCCCCCTATCTTATAGCTCCTTCTATCTATAAGCATGTATTTATCTCTCCCCCTTTGGCATGATCAAAAAGATAATACTCATGAAAAAAATTGATATATAATTAAGCTTTATCATGAGATAGAATAACGGAAGCGCAAAATATGCCAAAAAGAAACAATGAAGGGAATCATAACCATGCATTCAAAATAAGATCCATAGCATACAACCAAATAACAAAGTTGAAAGGAAATATAACAATAAACAACTTTCAAAGCAAACACGGCACAAGGCAAAGTTCAAAGCAAATGAAAGACAACACACACGAACAAAACGAAGTCCACCAAGCCGCTGATCACGATGCAGTGAGGAGATGGAGTCAAGCGAAGATTCTTACGATTAAGCTGAGCAGAGGAGGCAGAAGCAATCGACTTGAGTTCATCAAACCGAGCATTGGAGGAAGCCTCAAATGCATCAAGATGAGCAGAGGTTGAGGCTTCAAGAGCATCAACTTGGTCAGACAGATGCTGAAAACAATGTAGATCAATCGAAATGGAAGCCGACCAATGTCCTTGAGACCAAGCATCTGTGTCTCCCTCACCCCACCAAGAACTCGACTTACGTGGAGCCTGACGAGGCATCCACCATGGATCTTCATCGGATTGTTGTTCCTCTTCTGTAGCTTCCTCATTCAATTCCTCGTCAGAGGAAGGTGGTAGAGAAGGGGATGGCAATGTTCTTCATCTTGGACAAAGTGGTCTTACATATAGGAAATTTGTAGACCAATGAATGATATGCATCGATATTTATCTTCCAATGAGAAAACAGAGCAGAGAGCCACATAGGATAAGGAAGATATGTCCCACTACAATGAGACATATGTAAGATCATGAAACGTGGTCAATCCACCAAAATTTTCTTAAATATACAACACATGCACATAAGCTCCATATTAGAAATCTGATTATGGTGGCCAAATTTAGGATAGAGGTTGTATGAGACTATTTGGGCAATAATTTAGGGTAATGGATGTAAGAGAGAGGCATTATGTTTAAAGTGTCCATTTACCCAGGGTGGTGGAATAACATACAACTCATCGACAATTTTCTCAACTTCGGTACCGGGGAGAATACCTTGAGGATAGTTTAAATAAATGTGAGTACCCCTGGACTCTAGACCTAGAGTGTCAGCCAACAATTCGAGCGTAATCCTATATTCAATCCCATTTATCATGGTAGTTAAGGCGTGTCGATTTGGGACTTTTCTAAGATTACAATAGAACTATTGCACTAAGAAGGGATAATAAGGTTTGGATGCAAGTGTTGTGTAAGAAAAGGTGAGCTTATTTGCATCTAAGTATGATTTTAAGGAAAATGGTGAAATCCGCTACCTCAACCTTGCGGCAAGGGATGAAGGAGGCAACCGAGAAAACGTCGTCTCAAGCCTTTTGAGTGTCATCGTCGACGAGAAAGAAGTGAAACAAAGGTTGAACCGGAGGAGCCAGAGCACGAGAAGACGATGGTTGGGAGTCTTGTCTCTTTTTAGTTTGACGTTCAGTGACCACCTCCGGTGTACCGCATTTCTTGGTGATAGACATCTTTGAGCGAACCATTAACGAGGAGGGTAGTGAAGAACAAGAAAATGAAGGTGGAGATGGGTGGAGGAAGGCAAGGGGAGTCAAATTATGGAGGAAAAATGGGCGTTGGACGGGCGGAACGGACGAGCGGTGGACCGGACGGAGAGGGGCGGCAGCTAGGGTTGAAGATTTGTGGAGTAAAAATGAAGAGTAACCCCACAAGTTTACCCTAAAATGTGCTGAAATGACAGGAACAATCGACCGATCGGGTGCCCCGGTCGACCGAAAGGTTAAAAAAACTTTTCCAAGGAGCGATCTCAAAGAGTCAAGAGATTTCTAGTCAGACGAGACATGCAGGCTGGTCGACAAAAAGGTTAATGAGAGGAAACCGGGCACGTACTGGAACTTTCAAGTCAGACCAAATAGTTCGCGTGGTCGAGCAAATGAATAGGGAGAGTAAGATGTAGACTACCTGGAAATTTACAGTCGGACAAAAATTTAGGGAGCGGTCAACTGAAACACAAAAAAACACAGAATATGTAGGACCGGAGACAATTCAGTTGAACGAAAAAAAATGAGAAAGCAGTATCGATCGACCGAAACAAGATTAGTTCGACCGATCACTTAAGTGAACTTAAAGATCAGATCGAGCGTAAGGCAATTGGACGAACGAAACATATATGGCAGTCGATCGAAAACAACCAGAGAGTTCAAAAACATCACAACAAAGCCCTCTGGTCGAACAGAAGACACAGTCTGGTCAACCGAAGTAGACAGAAAGTAACTAAAGCTTTACAACACAAGAAGCTGGTCGAACGAAAACACTTTTTTTGGTTGATCCGAACGGTGTCTGAGAGAGAAATTCAGATAAAAAACACATCAACAATCCACAGAATTCAAATATAAACTCAATCAAGTTGCAAATTTCGAAATTATGGCATGATACTTCCAAGTTATAAGTCATTTAAGTGGCACATGCCTAGATTTAGTCTTATGTGATAGAATTGATCAACATTTAAAGGTTTTGTGAAGATATCCGCAAGTTGATCATTTGTGGGAACAAATACAAGTTTGATGTCTTCTTTTGTTGCATGATCTCTAAGAAAATGATGTCTTACTTCAACGTGTTTAGTTCTTGAATGTAATATGGGAAGTTCATTTATAACGTTATGAAACTGATAAAGTATTTATATGAAATATCATGTTTGTAATTGATTGAAAGAATACCCGCTTAAAGGGTATGACCCTCATTATTCGAGACTTTTTATATAAATAATTAGTATACAAAGTTTATGGCCATAATAAGTTTATACATCACTTATTGTACTTTCAATAAAGACATGTGGTCAAGTGGGAGAATGTTGGGAAAATATTTCTGCCCATGTGTCTTAATTGTGAAGAAATGCATGTATTCATGAAAGGACACATTGATTTAAAAAGATTCAAATGCATAACTACCCAATAGTAATAATAATGTGATTACTCCCTAATGGAAGGTGTTAATTGGATGGTTAATTGGAGCTTTTTGATCCCTAGTCTATCTATAAATAGTACTCCCTCTGTCCCATTTTGTTCTTCCCAGTTCTTTTGCGTACTGGAACCAAAGTATAGTTTTTTTGCAAATAGTACTCCCTCTGTCCCATTTTGTTCTTCCTAGTTCTTTTGCGTACTGGAACCAAAGTATAGTATTTTTGCATCTAATTTTCAATACTATCCTTGTGTAGTGGGGAAAAAGAAGAAGAATTTTGTGCACAGGACATGTGGAAGAAAGAGATTTTTGTGCACGGGAACAAGTGTCACAAAAGAAGAAGACGATTGTAATCTATTTATCAGGCTGACCAATGGGGAGAAGCAAAGAATTGTTGAGGTGCTCTTGCATCATTGTCAGGAAGGCAAGTTGAAGAGAGGTTACATCAGTTCTGTGGCCCGTGACTTCAATGTCTCGAGGAGGACAATTGGTGGCATATGGAGTGAAGCCAAGAAGCAACTGCAACAAGGAAGAACAATTGATGTGAGGCACAAGAGAACTGGTAGAGTGGGGAGGAAAGCAACTGTCAAAGATATGTCAAAAATCAGAAAAATCTCACTAAGCAAAAGGACTAACATAAGATCATTGTCTAAGGCACTTGGAATGCCTAAATCAACGGTGCACAAACTTGTCCAAGCATGGAAGATCAAATCACACACAAATGTCATCAAACCACATCTTACAGAAGAGAACAAAAAAAAGGTTAGTGATTGATTCGTTTTAATTAACCGCAAGTGCATGGCCGCGTTGAAGCGGTGTCAAATACGGTTTGATCCACGGGGAGGTGTGTCGACTATTGGTTTGTTCGAAGGCGAGTGGTAAAGAAAGGAGAAAAGATTGATTACACTAAACGACACTACACTAAACTAGTAAACTAGAAAAGCTGAAATGAAATCACAAAACAAACTAAACTAATCAACTAATGAAGAAAGATAAAACTCAGGAATGGAAACCCCCTAAGGGGTGGAATGTGTGTGTGCACATGAAATAAGTGTGGTGGTGAATGCATACAAGAAGCTCAAGTTAGTTAGTGTTTGTTAATGCATAAGAAGTACCTAATGGCAAGACCTACCATTTACAACACTAACCTAGGTGATTAATATGAGCAATGCAAGGTTGTTATTAAGAACATAACGAGCATGGAGTGTACCTAACTATGGCAGAAACCATCAAGTAAAGTTCTTATTAATCAAGCAAGCATACTAATATCTCTCACAAACCCTAATATCTAGTTTTCATACCATCTACATAACATGTACAAACATCTACTCCACCCCCAAAGGGGATGGAACTACTCACTAATCATTACACTACCTACACTACCAAAATGAAACATTATACTGAAAGAAAATTCAACTAAGAAAGAAAGGAACATTAAAGAAGCTAATTGAAAGAAACATAAACTAAAGAAACATGCAAGAATTAAAAGACAAGATTAAAAGAAACTAAGAACAATTATTTTATTAACAATGACTCACATTGAAGGTGGCATTCTTCTCCACCTTGAGTTTTGCTTCAAGGCTTACTCCTTAGTAGAGAGAATGCCACCAAGCAATGGCTAGTTTACAATAGAAGGCGAAGAGTTCTATTTATAGACATAGAAAAAGGTAATCGGGGACAATCCCCCAACGTGTGACTAAACAAATACCAAAAATAGACTAAACATTCACTAATACACGTGCTCCTGAAATCTTAGCGGACCCGAGCAAACCCGGACCGCCAATTGGCGGTCTACAGGATCTGGATCGGGCTCGTTTTCATTTTGGGATTTTCTTGATGTATTTGTTCATCTTGGATGCATCTACTTTGCTTGTTGGAGCTCCGACCCGAATCAAATTGCCAAAATACTCCCCATGATGGTGTGGAGTTTTCTGTTTTGCTCTTTGGTCCTTCGTTCTTACGTTCAGGTCCTTCTCCCTTGAATCTTAGTCCTCGAGTCTCTCAACTCAGTCTTTTTCCTTGCTATTAGGTCCATTTATAGTCTCTCCTTCTCAAACCTACTTATTCCTGAAAACTAAACATAAAACTCGTTACATAGCATTGTTTGGGGTGAAAGATAATGGATATAAGACACAAAGATATGCATGAAATGATGTCAATCAAACACCCCCACACCTAACTTTTGTTAGTCTCGAGCAAAACAAAGAAAGAGAAAAATAAAAGAAAGGAAAAGCAAACAAAAAACAGGGAAATCCTAACTCACTTTCGTAGGAATCACGGTTGCACTTAGCACGTGCAACAAGTCGTTAAACCTCTTTGTCGCCAAGGAGGAGTGTTGTCTCCTGACGGTTTTCAGCGGATATACGTACAAAATCCGAACAAGATGCATTATTCAATCTAGACACTCGACTCGATGGATAAATTTTGTCGATCATTGGACGCGGTAATCCTACGGGCCGACTCTATATAGGTAATCAGTCCACACACCTAGCCTAATGAACCATTCGTGCAAGTTAAATAAGGAATTAAGTGAGAGACATGGACAACCTCAACATCCTCAAGTGATACAAAGTGTAAAGTCCATTAAGGTTCTTATTTGCATTACCATTTTCTTTTTGTTTCTTTTCTTTCTTTCTTTTTTCTTCTTTTCTTTTTATTAGTTGGAGCTTCATTCTCCCAGGGTCAGGTTTCGTTCATCATTGCCCATGAGGACTTACACTATCACGTACACCTTTCCCCAAATCTCCACATAAGGCAATCCCTACCACCCGTGTAACGGGAGTTCGGTCGGTGCATCCCAAGTCAGATGAGTCGAAAGCACCAGGCACAAATTACCCTCAGACCTACTTTCCCGAGTGATAAGAGCCGTGCGAGAAGAGAGAACACCTACTCACTTATTTCTTATCTACACATGAACCAAAACCCCTACACTTAATGTCTCACAACAAGATTTAAAGGGTCATTGACTACAACAAACTTCCTTAAATTAACAGACATGATTTATTGACTCACTAGGTTCAGGGTGGACTTCTTTAAATGTTTGAGCACTGAAACCCTATGATTAGTCGCCCCCCGAAGGAAAACTGGGGTGCATCCTAACGACTAGATAAATCATAAAGTCACTGTACTGGATATCCTAATGCATCAAGTTCTAGACAATTTCGGGAGCTTTCTTTTTACTTTGCCTCTCAACGGTTTTGCACATGCTAAACACACACAAAACCCACAAAACATTTTCTTTCGGAAACACCTGAAGATTTTTGAAAGAAATGTGAAAATTTTAAAGCACTAGGCAAGCAAAAATAGACAAGTCACCCAAGGATCATGGCAAACAGATATATCGATATTAAATGCAGCACACTAAATGACCATATAATGCAAACAAAAGAAAACAAAATCAAAAGAAAAGACTCGACTATGTACACACGTAAAACACCCCCCCACACACCTACTGCATGCATTGTCCACAATGAATGTGAGCAAGATACTATATGGATTTATGCATGAAAAAGGAAAGATCTCACCAACATGAAGCGCAAAAGGAAATTCATGGTTATGTTGATGGACAAAAACCTGAATTCCCTCAAAACCTGTGAGATGTTAAAGAAGGGATACAAATACGTGAAAGAAATTGGGCCCAAATACTCAAAGGTTGGAGCCCACAACAAACGATGCTCACTAAAGGAGTCTTCTCTCGTTGTTGGTTTTTTTTAATATAACTATGTACAAACATAAGTTCCCATCTTTATTTGTCAAAAGACATCAAATGGGAACCTCAAAAGTGGGTCAATGCACTTGGAAAGGGAACATGACACCACGTGGGGCCAGAATACTCATGTTTGGGGCCCCCTCACAATGAGCACAAGATGAAAACAGAGGTTCATGAATTAGATGCAAAGGCATCTCATTCAAAGGATCAAACTGAAAGAGCTTGAACCTCTCAAGAGTTTGGGAAATATGGGGCAACGGAAGAAGAGTTTCTCCCGTTGCGGTGCTGAAGTTATGATCGTCAATCCAAACTCTCCAACCAACAGGATGGTGGGTCGGAACGAGGTCAAGAACCTCGTTAGGCATGTCCGACTCACCAGGCGAACAAAAAGTTGGTCTCTTACCCAAGGTATCCTCCAAGGAACTCCTAATACCCTCATTAGTAATGTAGTTGTTTGATGTTCCATCATTTCCAAGATGATCAAGAACAATAGTGAGAGGCAAACTCTCATCAGGTTGTTTGAAATTGAGGGTACTAGGGAGCTCTTTCTCCACCAAAGGTGAGTCCTTAAGAGGTACTACATGAAGATCATGTGGCTCAAGGGCCACGGGAAAAAGATAAGGTACAATCTTGTGCCGACTCATAATGAAATTGGTCCATGTTTTTCTCAATTGTAATCGAATCCTCCACCAAGTGATCGTGAATTGAAACCCCAAGTCCCTCAGACTGACTAGGAGTTTGACTTTGAAAGATTGTGCTTTGAATTTGTGGATGTGGTGGTGGTTCGATATCAAAAAATGAATCCTCATGTTGACAAGAAAAGTTACTCTCCTCACGTTCACATAATTGCTGCATCATTTGTGACTGTTGAGTGGTTTCCATGAACGTAAGAAAAGTTTGTTTCAAGGAATCAGGTATGCGATCAACTATGAGGTCCAAGTCAGAGCTTGGGAAATTTTGGGGTTAGGTGTTGATGGGCTGAGAACACCTCCCCAAATCACTCGAATCGTCCAAACCAATGTCTGGACAAAACACCTCCCCGACAACGGCGCCAAAAACTTGATTGATTCGTTTTAATTAACCACAAGTGCACGGCCGCGTTGAAGCGGTGGCAAATACGGGTTGATCCACAGGGAGGTGTGTCGATTATTGGTTTGTTCGAAGACGAGTGGTAAAGAAAGGAGAAAAGATTGATTACACTAAACGACACTACACTAAACTAGTAAACTAGAAAAACTGAAATGAAATCACAAAACAAACTAAACTAATCAACTAATGAAGAAAGATAAAACTCAGGAATGGAAAACCCCTAAGGGGTGGAGTGTGTGTGCACATGAAATAAGTGTGGTGGTGAATGCATACAAGAAGCTCAAGTTAGTTAGTGTTTGTTAATGCATAAAAAGTACCTAATGGCAAGACCTATCATTTACAACACTAACCTAGGTGATTAATATGAGCAATGCAAGGTTGTTATTAAGAATATAACGAGCATGGAGTGTACCTAACTATGGCAGAAACCATCAAGTAAAATTCTTATTAATTCAAGGAAACATACTAATATCTCTCACAAACCCTAATATCTAGCATTCATACCATCTACATAACATGTACAAACATCTACTCCACCCCCAAAGGGGATGAAACTACTCACTAATCATTACACTACCTACACTAACAAAATGAAACATTATACTGAAAGGAAATTCAACTAAGAAAGAAAGGAACATTAAAGAAGCTAATTGAAAGAAACATAAACTAAAGAAACATGCAAGAATTAAAAGACAAGATTAAAAGAAACTAAAAACAATTATTTTATTAACAATGACTCACATTGAAGGTGGCATTCTTCTCCGCCTTGAGTTTTGCTTCAAGGCTTACTCCTTAGTAGAGAGAATGCCACCAAGCAATGACTAGTTTACAATAGAAGGTGAAGAGTTCTATTTATAGCCATAGAAAAAGGTGATCTGGGACAATCCCCCGATGTGGGACTAAACAAATACCAAAAATAGACTAAACATCCACTAATACACGTGCTCCTGAAATCTTAGCGGACCCGGGCAAACCCGGACCGCCAATTAGCGGTCCCAGACCGCCAATTGGCAGTCTACAGGATCTGGATCGGGCTCGTTTTCATTTTGGGCTTTTCTTGATGTATTTGTTGGTCTTGGATGCATCTACTTCGCTTGTTGGAGCTCCGGCCCGAATCGAATTGCCAAAATACTCCCCATGATGGTGTGGAGTTTTCTGTTTTGCTTTTTGGTCCTTCGGTCTTACGTTCAGGTCCTTCTCCCTTGCATCTTAGTCCTCAAGTCTCTCAACTCAGTCCTTTTCCTTGCTATTAGGTCCATTTATAGTCTCTCCTTCTCAAACCTACTTATTCCTGAAAACTAAACATAAAACTCGATACATAGTATTGTTTGGGGTGAAAGATAATGGATATAAGACACAAAGATATGCATGAAATGATGCCAATCAGTTAGCATTCTGCCTGAACCACTTAGTTCCTGCCTCACTCAGCACACAACTAGAATTTGAAGTCATGTATGACTTTGTACACATAGACGAAAAATGGTTCTTTATGACTAAACCAACACAAAAGTTCTACTTAGACCCCTTGGAAACAGTGTGACTTAGAACATGTAAATCTAAAAAATTGATTACAAAAGTCATGTTTTTAGAAGCAGTAGCAATACCAAGATTTGGAAACAACAAAGAAGTATTATTTGATGGAAAAATTGACATATTTCCATTTACAGATATCCAACCAGCTAAGAGGACATCAAAAAATAGGGCAGCTGGAGTATTAGAAACAAAGGCAATTCTTTTTGTTACTAAAGAGGTGGTGAAAGCATGTTTAACAGAGAAAGTAATACCAGCAATTAAAGCTAAGTATCCAAAAAAATACAAACAAAAGGATTTTCATGCTGCAAGACAATTCAAGACCCCATATTGCACCAACGGACCCAGATTTCATTCAGGTTCAACCACACTTGTACGTATATTCTCTTATGAACTTGAGGTTCAATATAGTATATTTTCTTGACATTCTTTAAGCTTCTAGCTTCTCCCCCTAATGCCAGAAAATGTACATCATATATATGATTATTGGATTGGACAATAAAACTTAGTCCTTCAAGAGCTTTAAATTGCAGGAGAGAAACAATCTATTCATTATTGTTCAAGTAAAGTACGTAAGTATTTATAATATGATATTGGTATAAACAATATTGGTAAATATGCATGTTGATAAACCATGTCTAAATTATATCAGACATATTCTGGAATTTTGAACATACTGGATAAGAGATGATTTATTTAGGCACTTCTAGGGATGTTTCGTCCCATTGAAGTCATCTTTATTTCAAACTTGTTATTTGCACAATTTTTAGTCTACTACTTATGCTCTTGTTTTCACGATACTTTGTAGTGAGTGCTTCTGGCACACACAAAAAATGTATTGTGATTTTCTAACAACTCTCATGACCTTCAAACAACGGTAATGCATAACCCAAAACTTTTGGATTTTTGATTCCATACTACTACTGGAGTATTGAGTCATTAATTCATAAACTGATCAATAAAATATTTTCTTTACTACTAAACTGTAGGATTTCTAGTTTAATTGCACATAATCATTTTCGAACTTTTTATGCACAATAAGGATCAATTACAATTTTTCTATGATTTGTTTCATGCATGCATCGGTTTGTTTCAATAACTAGTTTCAAAACACCATTAAAATAAACATGGGCTCCTAAATTCATACCTAGAAGTTCTCTAAAACTTCTTGAAGATCCGGAGATGTTGAGGATGCTTGTCGTTGCGCCGGATGCCTCCGAGAATTCACCAAACTCTAAACAAGATTGGAGAGAGAAGAGTTAGCCTCTCAATCTCCAATAGGGTTTAGAATCTAATTACTAACCCCTCTTTAGTTCCCCTGAGAAGAAGATCTCTGAAAACTAAAACTAAACCCAAGAATTAAGGTGAAATTCGTGGAGAATTATGGAGAGAGAAGTTTGCATAAGAAAATAATGAATTAATTAATGAGGTAATGAGATAAACTTGTATTTATAAGTTCTCTCCAAATTACCTAATCATGTGCAACCTCTTGCCCATGATTTCATGCAAACTTCCATCTAACCATCCATTATTTGCTAACAAATAATCTCATCCATGAATTAAATCAATGATGGACCAATTCCATGCATGATCTAATTAATTCTTAAATTAATTCTGCAGAAAACCGTCTGGACCGGTCGACCGTTTGGAGGTTCGGTCGACCGTTCGAACCAAGTTTGGTCGACCGTTTGACATTCGGTCGACCGTTCGTAACAATAAAATATTTCATCGCAATGTTCGGTTGACCGACCGATAGATTCGGTCGACCGTTCTGAACAGACGAAAATTCCCTGTTATCGGTCGAGACGTGTCCGGTCGACCGTGCACCGATCGGTCGACCGTTTACTGTTGTTCGGTCGACCGTTGAGCACTGTTCTGCTGATTGGTAAAATTTCGGTTTTACCCCTACAAAATTTGACATTTCGGGATTAGTAGTAAATTCACAACTTATGTAACATATTATCCTATGTAACGATAAATCCTTACACCCCATAATATTTACATCACATATGAATTTAATTTAGATTCTAATTATGTTATTAATCACAACATAATTTTGATTTTGCTTGTTCACCCCATGTGTCATATTTTCTACATGAAGCCCGACACATCATGTGAACTCAAAATTCCCATTTCTTGTTTCCCAGTTTTGTGGTGTGACCTATGGGAGGATCTAAACTAAGTTGACAGTGATATTAAGAGCTTAATACCACAAGCTATAAGCGGTATCTAGCTACACATTATAGCTCCCAATTAGTTAGATGTATTAATTCCAGTGGAACCAAAACCCGATCCATTTAGTGATGGAGTGCACCACTTGTGTCCGTCTCTTGCCTCATGATATCAGGAATACACACAAAGTAGTATTGTGTCATCCTTGTATTAGTATTCATTTCTTGATCTCTTTAAGCTAGTTACAAATATGTGACTTAACTCAAATCACATTGTGCACATTATAACTTTGCTTTATCAAGGGGCCCACTAATATCATCACTCAATGAAGAGGGGCAATGATAATCTTTTGACTAGCTATCTTCTCCAACGAAAGTCATAGTTAACCAACTAATGCCTTTACACTACACTCATCGATAGCTCAAGACGCTAGTCTAATCAAGCATTTCTTAAGTGATCGGATATAAGTCTCATATCAAAGGACCAAGGACACAGTAAAACATTAATGACACAGAAAACACAATTCTATAATATTTTACTTATTAGGTCTATTCAGTATACAAAAGTAGTATTTTCCTCTTTTGTGTACCCGTGTTGTCACTCACTTGTAGAGCTACAATGATCTATGACCAACATGACAATCTTAACTCGGTAATTAATGTCCTATGTTAATTACCATGATTGTGAATATCTTTTATTTTATGTAAACCATTATCTTTTAGAGCTCTACGGTTCAGGACCAAGAGCCTCTTCCTTAACACTTCTAAAAGACGAATAACATAAACAATGAACAAAATGATTTCTCATTCAATTCATAATAATTGACATTTAAAAGTAAAACTTTTAGAACACATTCCCTTCATAAACTGTATATAACTATGCTCTTCTGGCCATAGGGTTTGATTTAGAGATTGACGAGCATTTTTACTAAATTAGCTATTTGCACGTCGTTTTGACGGTCATACGAATCCTTCATGGATTATCATAAAATTTCATAACCCTCTTTAAATGAATGATATCTAAAGCTTTGTCTGGTAGCATTGCATGAATATTGAGATATTCGTCTTTTGGGCCAATGCATATAATTTTCAATAACAATGAATTTTTCCTCCATAACACTTTAGCACGTTCTTCAGGCACAAGCGCCAGAGGTACTAGAGCAAATATTGTGGTCATACAACAACTAATACTCATGCTTTTAGAGCACAAATAATCTAGGCATAAGCTTAAAAAAAATCCAAGAACTTTTTTTGGCTCCGTACTACTACTGGAGTATCGGATCATTAGCTTGCACGGTGGATAAAATCATTTTCCTTTTACATCTCAAGTATTTGGAAAACAATATTCACAACAATATTTGGAAAACAAAATTTTACACAAGAGGTGTCATATCAATAGTAAATTCTTGCCTTCTTGGTGGAAGTACATCCATATATTTTCTGTAATATTTCAGTTAAGATTGAACGAGGTCAAGCACATCAAATATAAGCATCTTTTCTATATCATGAGATATGTATGTAACACATCAAATATAAGCACACACGAATTACATCTGACTTTGCTTATAAATTAATTCCCAATAAGCATAATGTCAACGACAAAACAAATATTGTAAGATGGTGACTCAAATTTCTTTGCAATATACCATATTATATCATTTATACATTTGTAATAAAAATAAATCACATGTGCTCAAGAGATGTATCCATGACATGAGCGTAGATAAGTGATGATGACACTTTTAGACAGAATGTACAATTTGAAGCATCAAAATATCATTAATTCCAATCAAACAAATCTCTAAGTTAAAAAGCAAAATCTTTATATGTTAATATAGGAAAAATCCTTTCTAAAAAATAATCCTAGATTAGTGAATCCTTAATCCATCTCATGTGAAGACGAAAGGTCCAAAAAAATATACCAAAATTTTGAGCCTTAAATAGGAATGGACTATAATGATTAATATCCAAAATTTTCATTTGAGCTCATGCAAACCTAGAAAAGAAAACGGTACCAACGTTCATGCATGACCCATCATCGAATAATATGGAAAAACATGAAAGACATACAAATATTTACAAGTTAAGCACTTGTTTTCCTCAAGACAAAACGACAATAGAGAAATATCACCTTTTGAAGGGGAAATTGAAGTACAAGATTTATTTACAAACTATTTAGGTGGCCTGACATGAACCAAAAACCAAACCTTCGTTTATGCATGACTTTATCTCCTATTTCTTTGAAAACATGGCTATTAAAGAGAACAAAAAAAGAAAAATATGCACAAACCAATACTTCGAATATTTGATGTTTACAAGTGCCAAAATAAACAAAATCACATATCATGAGTGCCAAAGATATGATTTGTTACCTTAGGCGATACCTACAATGCTACCAGGACATCATGCTGCAAACGTGTTTTAGAATAAATAGACATGAAGCAAATGAGATGAAGATTTAGGAGGAAATAATTGTTGTATTTCATCATCACCAAAGTATTACAATACTCTCTTATTTATAGGTTAAAGGAAGCAAATGAAAGGTTGTATGTTACAAGAGTTACAAATAAGAAGGTGAGAGGTTGATAGAGTTATGGGAGGAGAAGGTGAAGCATCGATAATATTTTACAACAATTTGGATATTTATGTCCAACATTGATTTGCCACCATAGACGACAAACAACGACAGGCGACCACAAAATATTGCGAATGTGATGGCTGCGGAGGACAAGATGTATTATCTTGCACCCTATTGGGAGATGTATGTTTTTAAATATTTTATATAATACATGTAGTAATAAAATTAATTAATTATGTCTTATTGAATGAATCTTATCTAGTGATTATTAGATGTTTACCTGTTATTTGTCCCGATACAAATATTGCATATTGGTTTGATCCTTTACGGTCGGACAAACTTAGGAAAGATTTGAAGCATATGTTACAATTGTAAGTTTTATTAAATTACTAGTTTAAAACATAAAAAAATGTTGTAGCTGTCAAATTTTATAACAAATTCCGATATCTATCCATTTATGTAGAGCTATGGAAATATATAAACAATTGGATGAAAAAGAAGCTAAAAGAAGACAACAATTTGGCATGCTATAAAAGTAGAGTAATTAAATTATTTTTGAAACAATAAGCACTATATTTTCAATTGATTTTGTTATTTCGTAATATACATTTTATCTTGATTGTAGTGCTGTTGAACGTGGGTTTTTTGTTCCTTTTGTTTATATATTTTGGTGTTGCGAAGACCTCTCAAGAATTCATAATGGAGTTCCACACCTTACAACTTCATATAGAATAATGCCTCATCATGTCATACTCATATCATTCATTTGTATAGGACATTGAATACATGTGAACAACTAGCTAGAAATCAAATCAAAAGATATATGTAGAGGGTTTATCAACTCGTGCTTTGATTGGTTCGATGATAATCTCCCTTTTGTTGTGGTCTATCGTCACAATATGGTCAATTTAGCTTCATAACCTAAGAGGGTTTTGTATGTGTTTAGACGTTTCAATTTTATGATGAAGACAACCTGATATTAGTGAGTTTAACTTCATCACAGGGATGGGTTATATATATTTGATTTATCAACGATAATTCTTATATTAGAATATCGTACAAATAGTTAGTTTAGCCTCATAACCTAGGAGGTATTGTGTATGCGCCTTTGTGATATCAACGATGGGTGTTATAATAAACATCATCAAGTAGTTAGTTTGATCTCATAACTAGGAGAATATTTTTGTATATAGTTTGTTAAATGTCGACTTTGTCTTTTATGATGAAGACTGTCCGGTTTTAGTTAGTTTAGCCTCATAACAAAGAGATGTTTTATATGTCTTAGTCTCGTATCTAGGAGACAATGTAAACAATTATTCTCTTGTTTATGAGAATATTATGTATATGTGTTGTTTAGACAAATATTCTTTTGGTACATATATCATAATGTTTTGGTCAGTTTAGCCTCATAACCTGGAGGGTATTTTTCTATATTTTTTGGGTTTGTTCATTTGGTTTGTTAAATGAAGACTCCATCATCTGTAAGAGAGGGAACCCAAGATCATGCTTGGCGTGCATCCTCGCCTACGACTAAGGTAATTTGTATTTAGCTTTTGACCACTCCAACGATAAGAGAGAGGGAACCCAAGATCAAGCTTGGCGTGCATCCTCTCTTACTATTAGATCAGTCAATATTTATGTTTTATGTTTGTTTTCGATTTTTAAGTTGGTTGACATGTTTCTCAATTTAAAATGTTTCATTTGCAATTTATCCGATATTAGACATGGGTTTGTTATCATGTTCATTTAGAGCGACTATTTTTGTATTTTAGGATTGATTTTTGCAAATTAATCGGTACAACTTATATATTGTTGTAATTTATCCACATTTAGTGGTGGATTTGCAATTTGTCCATTTAGGGGGACTATTTGTATTTCGAGATTGATTTTGCAAATCAATTGTTGCAATTTATATATTGCAAGCATTTATCCATATTTAGTGGTGGATCTATAACTTGTCCATTTAAGGGGATTATTTGTATTTTAGGATTGATTTTGCAAATCAATTGATGTAATTTATATATTGTTGGAATTTATCCATATTTGGGGGTGGATATAAAATTTATCATTTAGGTGGATCAATTTGTAACTTTGGATCAATATGTAAATAATTGGTACAACCTATATGTCTAGGTAATTTATCCACGGTTAGGGGTGGATTTCAAAGATTTTTCAACACATGAGTTGTTCCATAACTTAGGTTTCAACTTTCTTATCCATGTGTAATTTTTACAATGTGAAGGAGAAGTATAGAAAATGCCCTCTTATCAGTCTACCAATCGTTTTGGTCATACCTTGTTGTCAATCAAAATATTTCACGGGGAAGGTTTGCAAAACTCCCGCTCATGGGCATGGAACCACATGCACGCAGGTGCGCATTTCGTGAGGTATCTGATCAACGTATATGGTGAATAAATATGAGGTTAATTTATATACCTCACATCTTGTTTAATCATACCATTACATGCACATACATTTTACTTGTTTTATGATGATTATCCAACTTCAAATTCAAACGTTGAAGAAGTTAATTTTGCCTTATTGGGGGTGGCATGTTGAAATATTTTTATTTTTATTTGGTCTAATGATGAATTTTATTTCAGACAACATCATAGATATTGTCTTGATAACCTTTGTTCATATCATTTTTTTACCCACATGTGTTTAAATTTACAAATTTATGACAACACCATTCGTTTTTTTTACAATGGTGATTAATCAGGAGTTTGTGTGTTTGTTTGGTTCGAGTTTCATAATTTTATCTGGCTAAAATTCGACAACCTTCCGACGTTCCTTTTTTTGGGCAAAATATGAACGATCATTCCAGATACGATTCCCAAAGGGAGGAGGCCCAAGAGCGTACCTTCTGAGCTGTTCTACAGGAACTTAGGTCTCACTGATGGGTTCTCGTCAAGCACACGAGCAGAGGCTGTATAGATCACCGTCTGGAGCCTTGCACATATTTTCCAAGGAATTCAAATCTCCGGGGACTGGTTTTCCATTGATGAACCCAAGCTCTATGTCCTTCGATACCCAGTAGTCGTATCCGGCATCAAAAGTAAAAAGAGTGGAAGTTCTGGAGACTCGGAGAAAGTCAAGAACTCGATCTCAGAAAGTTGGTGCCTAAAGTCCTTCTCATTTAAATCTCAATCAAGAAGGGCAAGCTTACCAAACGGGCACGATTCTCAAAGAGAGGTGATCGTTTGGTTAATTGGGCGACCGTCCGGATACGATTCCCAAAAAGAGGAGGCCGGAACGGTTGTTAAGTACACGGGCAGGTACAGATTCACTAGTGCAGAATAGACCTTACTCGTCGCCCAATAGACGTCGGTTGTTATAACAGACGACGTCTATTTGGGAGAAGAGATCATAGACGTCGGTCATTATACAGGCCGATGTCTATGGGGATAATAGACGTCGGTTGTGGGAATACCCATTGCATCCGACGTCTATACCCTATAGACGTCGACCTATAGACGTCGGATGTTATGTACATCATACGTCTATACTTCGATGCATATATATGTCGGGGTATAGACGTCGGCTGTTCATAACATCCGACGTCTATAGGTCTTAAAGAAATCGAACAGTTACGTTTTTTGTCATTCATTCCAGACAAAAATCCAACCAAACCCTAGCCCTTCCACGACCGAACCCTCCTCCGCGATCGATCTCCGACCGTCTCCAACAATCTCCGGCACCGCAACGACGTCCCAACCTCTCCTCCCGTTCTCGAGGTCTCTCCTCCGTCCTCCGTTCTCTCCTCGACCACTGCAGCGACCCTCCTCCTCCGTCTTCCTCCACTTCCCTAACCACCGTAAGAATTTTGGTTGGTTTAGTTTCGGATTTTAGATGGATTTTGGTTGTGTCCCCATGTAAGAGTCATTCCCCATTAACGGCTTTCATGCAGCGTGTTTGAGAAGAAGGAGGGCGCACGTTCGAGAAGAAGGAGGACGCGCATTTGCTGGTTCGTGATTCCACCCATTTTGTCTTTTAGTTTTAATTGTTTCAAAAACCCAAAAATCTAACCTCACAATAGTAGAGTGCTTCTGTTTCATGATATTTTAAAATAATAACTTAGATTTATATTAAAAAGACTATAACCTAGATAATGTAAAAAACTTATGTTTAATTAGTTTAGTGAGTTCATACATTTATTTCTGTTTATTAATGTTTAGCTTAGTTGTGACCCCCACACCTAACTTTTGCTAGTCCCGAGCAAAACAAAGAAAATGAAAAATGAAAGAAAGGAAAAATTATTTGTAAAACAATTCAAACACTCTCTAATCTTGAGCACACTTGAGTATGATTGAAATTGAGATTAAAGTGTGAAAATGAATGCTTTGAGTGTTTGGAATGATCTCTCTAGTAATGGAGGCAAATAGTAGTGGAGAGTTGTCTAAATAAGGTTGGGGAACCTCTATTTATAAGTTCTAGGAAGGTTATAGCCGTTGGGGATAAGTGTGGTGATTGGTTGTACAAGAAACACAAAATAGAAAACAGCAACATACAAATTTGGGCCAGTTCGGTCGACCGGTAGGTAGTTCAGAACAAGGAATGGTCGACCAACCAAGGAATGGTCGAACGAAAATAGGCTATTACTTAAGTTCACTTAAGTCAATGGTCGAATGAGAAGGTGGAACGGTTGACCAAAATTTAACAGGCACTCTAAGGTTTTATGTTCGGTCGAACAAAGAGGTTTTGGCGGTCGACCAAAAAATGACCGGAACTCTATGGTGCAAGAGAAAGTCTTGGAATGGTCAACCAGGGTCTAGGTAATGGTCGACCTGTGGCCAAAGTATTTTGGGGTTTTGTTAAGTTTATACGAATACGACCGTTGGTATAATACCAAGTTTAACGGTAACAAGACACGTGTAAACGGTCGAACCAAGCTCACAACGGTCTATTGGTTTGACACTAAAGGCTAACTGATTAACTGATCCAATCAGTCAAACTGAGAACTAGTTCGGTCTACTGATTTAACTCAGACAACCCCGATTTGGGTTTAGTGTTTTCCGGTCTAAGTTTGGATGACCTATTGAAGTCGAAATGTTATGAGATTTTGTATGTGACTTCTATAAGGAACCTAGCGTGTGAGTGAGTAGTTTTTAACTCTTGTATGCTCAAGTACACAAAGATTCCTAAGACTCAGTTACAAGTAAAATTACATATCTTCAATAGCTTGATTACATGTCTTGACTTGAATTCCTTTATTCCTTGAGTCTTGATCACTTGTAGATGTTAGCACAAGGCAATATCTATGCTATGAAATATGTGTGTAACACTACATTGATTATAATTAAGATTAGGTTGATTAAATCATCAAAAGATAGATGAAGGCCAAAAAGCCAACAATCACCCTTTTTTATGATGACAACCTATATCTTGATACTTGAAAATTCTAGATGTAAACTATGCATATAAATACTTCCCCTATGGATGTGCATAGTTTTTGTTCAATTTTAGTCAAATTTCAATTCATCACCCCTAATAATCTCTCACCCTTTGACATCCATCAAAAACAAGATTTAACATAAAATTTTAGGGTGTCTTGTAATAAAGTTGCTCCCCTAAAATTTTGCACTTCATTACGCTATGTATATGATATTCAATAAGCTCCCCCTATCAATATGAGTAGGATATGAAAATTATGTTCAATTCAATTCTATCTTTATTTTAAGATCAACCAAATATGAACATGTAGGCATGTGATGTATTATCCCCCTTTTTTACATTCATTTTAAAATATTAACAATAAGGCATATAATGTTTTTCTCCCCAATTTAGAAGATATGCAATCAATACAATTTCAATTAAGCATTAAAATCATATTACTCCCCCTTTAATGATTTATATGAAATGTATCCTAATTGATCAATGAATGTGATAAAGACATGACAATTAAGCATTAAATTTATCCTAGATTAGAACCAATCTAATATAAATGTAGAGGATAGTTAAATTTTACCCAACTTGATCCTCGAATTGGTTCCAATATCCTTGTGGTAGTGCAACCGACTTTAGATTTGAGTTTGCAAGCTTGCCTGGTCACCACCGATTTTCTTGTTCAAGCACCTACAAGTGTAGATTTAGGTACCCAAACAACTTTGGGTCCTTGAACATTAGCTTTGGGAACCCAAACCATTTTGGTTTTAGGAGCCCACATGCCTGAAGAACTATGATTCACAAAAAATTGCTTTCCATTCAAAGTAGTGTGAATTACACAGTTTTTAACATAAGAAGCATTATATCCTAAACAATGTTTATCCAAAGATTGCCTTTGACTACCTAATAGCATGTCAAGCATTTTTATTCTATTAGTGAATCTTTCTAGATCTTTTCTTAATTACACATTGCAAGCATGAAGATCTAATTGTTCAACATCAATGGGTGTTGCATTTTGACTCCCAAGTTTTAATGCATTAGTTTCATGTCTAGCAAGCACCTCATTCTTTTCATTCATGATTATTTCAATTTGACTTTGGAGATCATCGATAGTCTTTCTAGCATTCTTATTCTTTTCACAAATGATCTCATATTGTTTAACTAAATCATGAAATGCATTTTGAAGCTCATCATGTGTATGTGTTTCTTCTTTAGAACATGAGCTATCACTATAATATGATTAGTTGAGCATGAACAAGATTTAGTAGAAGAAGAGTTAGAGTCTACCTCACTTTGTTCATCTTCAATAGCCATGAAGCATGAGTGTGCAACCTCTCTTCTACTTTGCAAGGAGGAGGATGATGATGATGGTGATGATGAGTCATTCCATGTAGCTTTGTGAGCTTCCTCCTTCCTTTCTCTTCTCTTGCTCTTCTCCTCTCCCTTCTCTCCTTCTTCTTCTCCCTTTCTCTTCTCTCATTTTCACTCTCCTCCTTTTCTTTTTCTCTCTTCTCACTTCTTCCCCCTCTTCTTTCTCTCATTTCTTCCTTAACCTTTTTGAGGAATTTGAAGAAGTCTTGAGCAAGGACTTCAATGTCCTCATTCTCCTCTCTTCTCCTTGGCTCATCAAATTTTGCATGTAATGCCAAGGTGAGTTTGTTCTTGGTGGTTTCCTTCTCCTTTTGATGGTTGATTTGAAGTTCAAAAGCCATTAAGTTTCCAATGAGTTCCTCTATCTTTAATTTTGAAAGATCATGTGCTTCTTCAATTGCGACGACGTTATCTTCCCAATCGTTGTTGAGTGACTGCAGGAACTTCCTACTCATTTCTCCTTCACAAAATTTTCTTCCAAGAACCAAAAGAGAACTAGTGATATCAGTGAAATGAGTGTTCATTTCGCTTATGTTCTCACCTATTTACATAGAAAAAATTCCAAATTTATGCATGAGGAGGCTAATGCGAGTTTCCTTGGTTTGCTATCACCCTCATGATGCATTTGCAATCTATGCCATGTTTCATATGCACTTTCACAACCCTTAATTCTATTATATTCACCCTCATTAAGGCCACATGATTGAATTAGTTAAAATACCGCAAGTGCATGTCCGCGTTGAAGAGGTGGCAAATACGGGTCAGTCCACAGATTCAAAGCACAACCTTTCAAAGTCAAACTCCTAATCAGTCCGAGGGACTTGGGGTTTCAATTCACAATCACTTGGTGGAGGATTCGATTCAAATTGAGAATAACATGGACCATCTTCATTATGAGTCGGCACAGAATTGTGCCTTATCTTTTTGTCCCGTGGCCCTTGAGCCACATGATTTTATTGTTGTGCCTCTTGAGGACTCTCCTATGGTGGAGCAAGAGCTCCCTTGTACCCTTAATTTCAAACGACCTAATGAGAGTTTCCCTCTCACTATTGTTCCTGATCATCTTGGAAATGATGGGACGTCAAACAATTACATCTCCAGTAAGGGTATTGCAAGTGCCTTAGAGGATACCTTGGGTAAAAGACCCACCTTCTCTTCGCCTTGTGAGTCGGACATGCATAACGAGGTTCTTGATCTCGTTCCAACCCACCAACCTATTGGTTGGAGAGTTTGGATTGACTATTATAACTTCAAATATGCAACGGGAGAACCTCTTCTTCCGTTGCACATTATGTCCCAAACTCTTGAGAGGTTCAAGGTCTTTCAGTTTGATCCTTTGAATGAGACGCCTTTGCGTCTAATTCATGAACCTCTCCTTTCATCTTGTGCTCTTTGTGAGGGGGGGGGCACACATGAGTATTCTTGCCTCACGTGGTGTCATGTTCCCATTCCAGGTGCATTGACCCACTTTTGAAGTTCCCATTTGATGTTGTTTGACAAATGAAGATGGAAACATATTTTTGTACATAGTTATATTTAGAAAAAAATCAAAAAAGAAGAAGAAAAAAAAGACTCCATGAGTGAGCATTGATTGTTGTGGGCTCCAACTCTTGTGTATTTGGGCCCTATTACTTTCACGTATTTTTCTTCCTTGCAAGGAATACATTAACATTGATTGTTGAGGGAATTTGGGTTAGTGTCCATCAACATAACCATGAACTTCCCTTTGCATTTCACGTTGGTGAGATCTGTTCTTTTTCATGCATAAATCCATGTAGTATCATACTCACATTCATTGAGGGTAATTCATGAAGTAGGTGTGTGCAGGGGTGTTTTACGTGTGTACATAGTCAAGTCTTCCTCATTTTCTTTGGCGTTCTTTTGTTTGTATTATTAGGGTCATGATAGTGTGCTGCATTTAATATTGATATATTTTCTTGCCATGATCCTTAGGTGACTTGTCTTCTTTTGTTTGCCTAGTGCTTTAAAATTTTCATATTTCTTTCAAAATCTTCATGTGTTTGTGAAAGAAAGGGTTTTGTGGGTTTTGCGTGTGTTTAGCATGTGCAAAACTGTTAAGAGGCAAAGTAAAAAGAAAGCTCCCAAAATTGTCTTGAACTTGATGCATTAAGAGATCTAATACAGTGGCTTTAGGACTTATCTAGTCATTACGATGCACCCCGATTTTCTATTTGGAGGGCGAGTAATCAGAGGGTTTCAGTACTCAAACAATTAAAGAAGTCCACCTTCAACCTAGTGAGTCAATAATTCGTGTTTGTTAATATAAGGAAGTTTGTTGTAGTCAAGGACACTTTAACTCCTGTTGTGAAACGTTAAGTGTTGGGGTTTCGGTTCATGTGTAAGTAAGAAATAAGTAAGTAGGTGTTCTCTCTTCTCTACGGCTCCTATCACTCGGGAAATTAGTTCTCAAGGGACTTTGTGCATGGTGCTTTCGAGTCATCTGACTTGGGATGCATCGAACGAACTCCCGTTACACGGCTGGTAGGGATCGCCCTATGTCGAGATTTGGGGGAAGGTGTACGTGATACTGTAAGTCCTCACAGGCAATGATGCACGAAACCTGATCCTGGGAGAATCATACACCAACTAGATAAAATTAACAAAAGAAGAAAAAGAGAACAAAAAGAGAACAAAAAGAACAAAAAGAAAAGAAAAGAAAAGAAAGAGAAAAATGGTAATGCAAATAAGAACCTTAATGAACTTTACACTTGGTATCACTCGAGGAGGTTAAGGATGTCCATAAATTTCACAAAGTCCTTAATTAACTTGCACGAATGGTTCATTAGGCTGGGAGTGTGGACTAATTACATATATAGAGTCAGCCCCGTAGGACTACCACGTCCAATGATCGATAAAAATGAGTCCATCGAGTCGAGTTCTGGATTGAACAATGCATCTATGTTCGGATTTTGTGGGTATATCCGCTAAAAACCCCGAAGAGACAACACACCTCCTCCTTGGCGACAAGGAGGTTTAACGGCTTGTTGCACGTGCTAAGTGCAACCGTGATTCCTACGAAAGTGAGTTAGGATTTCCCCGTTTTACGAATGATTTTTCCTTTCTTTCATTTTTCCTTTTCTTTGTTTTGCTCGGGACTAGCAAAAGTTAGGTGTGGGGGTATTTGATTGACATCATTTCATACATTCATGTGTGTCTTATATCCATTATCTTTATCCTAAACAATGCTACGTAATGAGTTTTATGTTTAAGTTTCAGGAATAACAAGGTTGAGAAGAAGAGACTAAAAAAAGGACATAAAAGCAAGAAATAGGACAGTTGCAAGACTTATGGACTGAGGTGCAAGAAAGAAGGACCCGGATGTAAAGCCAAAAGGACTAATGAGGAAATCAAGAAGCTCCACACCATTATGAGGATTGTTTTGGCAATTAGATTCGGGCCCAAACATCAACAACCAAATCGGGTTCATCAAACATCAAGTAATCAAGCCAGAAATAATGCACCAAAATCAAGACTCAATCCAAGCAATCTGGACCGCCAATTGGCTGTCCCAGACCGCCAATTGGCTGTCCAAATTTGTACAAATGTTTCATGGTTGAGTTGGGTCGTGTATTATGTTGTTTTATGTCCATTTATAGTATGTGTTTAGTCCCATATCGGGGGATTGTCCCCGATTATCTTTTCTAGCACTATAAATAGAATTCTTCCTTGTCCTTTGTATTCACCCATTGCTTGGTGGCATTCTCTCTACTTGGAGTAAGCCTTGGATCAAAAACTCAAGGTGGAGAAGAATGCTACCTGTAATATGAGTCATGTAAATAAAATAATTTTCTTAATAAGTCTTCTATTGTTTCTTTTAATTCTTGCATGCTTCTTTAGTTTAATTTTATTTCATTTAGCTTCTTTAATATTTCTTCCTTGCTTAGTTTAATTTCCTTTCATTAGAATATTTCATTTTGTTAATGTAGTTTGTAGTTTAATGAGTAGTGAGTAGTCCATCCCCATTTGGGGAGTGGAGAAAAATGTGATGTGATTATGTGATGTATTAAGTGTGTGTTATCATTATCCTTTGAGCCTTACATGATTTCCATAAACATCTAATGGGATTTCACTCTTGTCTGTGATATGCTAATGCTCTTGAATGAAGCTTAGCATATGCTTAGACTAGTGAACCTATTTTATGGGGAATGATGAGGCGAGGATATGAATGGAATTGATAAAGGAAACATGACTTGTAGTTGCATGTGCTCTTGTTGCCCTTACCTTGGTTGATGACTTGTATGTTTTAATGATTGGGTAAATCTTATTTCATGTGGAGGCATAGTGGGGTTTGGTCTTTATACATGAGTTCATTTAGCTTCATTCCAATTATTATCTTTTTGTTTTAACGATATTGTGTTATCTTATTTCATGTGGAGGCAAAGTTGGATTTAGTTTTATGATTTTCATGCACTACATGTTGTGATGAGCATAAATGAGCACACACATACACATATTTTTGTATTCACATTCTTTCTCTACCTCCTATGGGGTTTAGTTTTATTGCTTATCTCCCATTTCCTTTTTGTATTTTAGTGTAGTTTCATCATAACTCCTTTCCCTCATTTCTTTCCCACTCGCCTTCGAACAAACTAAAGACACACCTCCCTTTGGATCGACCCATATTTGCCACCGCCTCAACGTGGTTGTCCACTTGCGGTTATAATTAAAACGTTCAATCATATATATTCTTAATATCATGAGGCAAGGGACGGACACAAGTGGTGCACTTACATCACAAAAGTGATCGGGTTTGGTTCGAGTGGAACAAGACATATATTCTAATTGTGTAACTATAATGTGTATCTAGATACCGCTTATAGTTTGAGATATTGAGTGTTCAATATCGCTTCCAATTTAGCTTAGATCCTCCGATAGGACACACCACAAAACTGGGAAACAAGAAACTAGATTTTGAATTCATATGATGTGTCGGGTTTCATGTGAAAAGGGGCACATGTGGTGAATCAATAAAATTAATATGTCAAGAGAATTGACATAATTTGAATCATGGATAAATTTGTATAAGATTTATATATTAGGGGGTATAATAATTTGACATTAGATAGGATAATATATTACATGAGATATGAATTTGCTAAAACCCCAAAAGATCAAATTTTGTTGAAGATAAATCCACAATTTGACAAAGGCAAAATCAGGGTCAAAACGGTCAACCGTTTTGGGTTCGGTCGACCGGACGAAGATCGGATACGCGAGTGGTCGACTGAAATTGTTTGGATGTGTCTGGACAATAGGATCGGTCGATCGGGCGTAAACGGTCGACCAGAGAGAGATGTGGTTAGCCCAAAATATTGCAGGGAATTTTTCTCATGAATATTCGGTCGACTGTCTCGCTCACGGTACTACCAAACTTCCCAAAAAAGCGAATTGTTTGGTCGACCGATTGGAAAGTTCGGTCGACCGTTCAACATGATTTCTGCCTGAATTATTAAGAGAATAGTTAGATTAGGGGTTGGATTAATTCATAATTTAGTCAAACATTTTAAAGGATGCTTATGTGGCAAATTGGGTTTAATTTTATGTGGCAAATTGGGATTAATTTTAGGATGCTCATGGCTAGAGAATAGTTTATGATATGGGTGTTTTGGGAGCCTATAAAAGGACCCCTCAACCTACTTGTTTATGTGAATGCAAAAATTCTCTCTCTCTCTCTAATCTCTCCCTTAATCACCACGAAAATTCTCTTAACAGTTTTAAGTTTTGGAGATTAAAATCTCAGGAGGTATTAGAGGGATTATTAGCTAGATTCTAATCTTAATTAAAGATTGATTGACTAGCTCATTTCTCTCTAATCTTGTTTAGAGTTTGGTGAACACTTGGAGGCCAATCGGCAGTCGATTCGACGGGCAACGAAACTCCGAATCTTCGAAAAGGTTTTAGAGAACCTTTCAGTATGATTTTATCTCCTTTTGTTTATTTTAATATGTGTAGGATTGCATGATATTAGAATAAATATAAACATGTACATAAAATCAATGAAAATATGAAATCGGTTATGTAAGCTTGTATTAAAATTTTCAAAAATATACACATACATAGGGACACAAAATCCAATAGTGGGATAAGAGCATTTAGTTCATATTTTCAATAATTAGACTATAAAATTAATTTTACTTTATCATCTCTAATCGAAACAATTCGACTTTTCCGATAGTTTTGTTGATTTAATTCTAATTAATTCTTTTGATAGTTTTAAATGTTTTGAAACACATTATGTTAATGTTAGAATTAAGAATTACACTTATGTCTAAATATAAAAAAACATTTTTAATTAAATGATTATTTTATAAGAAATCGACAAAACGAAAAAGATATATTTATATTTCCTTAAAAAAATTATTTTTAGAAATTGGATAAACAACGATTCAAATGTTTTATATTTTTAAGTATGAGTATATAAAATCATTTTTAATGGATTTCAAATGATTTTGGAATTTTTTGATTTAGAGATGGACAAACTAAATTGAGTAATTTATAGTATATGTACATGTGTTGCCCTGAGTTTGTATGTTCCGTTGAAGCCATGTGTGAATGACTGAATGAATGAATGTGTATGTTATTATTATTCAAACACAAGGTTTATGTATATGTAAAAGCCAAATTTCTATTTCTATGTATATGCATGCATATGAGAGAGTTTTTACATAGGATTTGTACTAGACAATTTTCAAAATTGAGAGATGCATGTTTATAATTTTCAATATCTACATCCATGATGCAAGAGGAAGTCACAGAGAAGACACTGAGGAAGCACAAGAGTCAAGGACACGGGAACATATAAACTCACACCAATATATGTGTGAATGGATATATTTATGTATGTGTGCGTGACATGTATGTGACTGCGTAAATGAATGTTAGGATGTGTATAGATGATAAATATGCATGACCACATAAATTCTAAAATTATATATAAATGTTTAAATTGTCCAACCAAAAATTAAGAGTATTTTTCTTTCTTATTTCATCCATTAGCAGCCAACGATCGAGGGATATTCTGCTCGCTCTTAGCGGGAGATAGTTTCCTCCATCTTTCAGAATAGCGGGAGATATAAGGTTGTCTATTGTTCTGCCATAAATAGATGTACAAGGTGTGATTCACCATTAGTGGACAATGAGTGTGTTTATTTGTGAATACAATGGATAAATGTATCTCGTATCAAATGAAATAAGTTTTCTTAAGAAGACCATGAACCCTAGCTCAGTTTTGAGAAAAAGAGTTTTTCTTGGGAGGATTGGACAAATTCCCTCTTAATTAAAACGACAAGGGTCATAAGAGTTTGAAAATTCAAATGATGCAAAATTTCGAAATGGTTATGATTAGAAAATATTTTCTTACCTTCATTTGATAATATATTTGATAGCCCTTAGCTAGTTTATATTATTATTCATAGGATCTTGAATTACTGTATTTATGGACATGTAATTTATTTGCAGTATTGATTTTCAAACATAAAATTGGCACTAAATCCTATGTATAAATTTATTTTGTAGAAATGTCGAATATACGACCTATTGTGCAATCTATGATTGAAAAATATCCTTTGGCAAATAATGGCTCAAACTTCATAAGCTGGCAACTCAATCTCAAGATCGTGTTGAAGTTTGAGAAACTATCTCATATTTTGGATGGTGAAATCCCAAAATTAAATGAGAAGGCAACTGATAGCGAGAGTGAGGCTAAAGCCAAGTGGGAAGACAAACAAAACCAAGTTTACAGTCTAATGTTGGCCTCCATGGCTGACTCGCTTCAAGCGAAATACTTGGATTCAAAACCCAAGAAGACCATAGAACCTTTAACAAAGATGTTCATGGATAGTGCTAGAAAAGAGCGTTATAAGACCACCATTACACTCACAAGGTGCCACATGGCGGAGGGAACATTGGTATCTATGCATTTTTCCACGATGCAAGGATACCTTGAGAAATTGTCGAAGCTCTCTTCCCCGAGGCCTGATGACATTGTGGAAGATTTGATTCTTGGCTCTCTAACCCCGTCCTACAAGGACTTCATCATGAACTATCATGTGCGAGAAAAAAAGGTGAGTCTTGACACTACTACAGAAAAGGGAATATACGTCGGATTTAAGGGGCTATACACGTCGGATATAAGCACACCCCTATCCGACGTCTAGGTGTGGGTCGTCTATACATAGACGTCGGCCATAGTATAGCCGACATCTATACCTAACGTATATACGTCGGCTATAATTAGACGCCGACGTGTATTCTTTAATGTATAGACGTCGGTTAACTAGCTTACGACGCCTATACTTTAGGGATAGACGTCGGTTAGATAACATACGTCGCCTATACTTTAGGGTAGACGTCGGTTATATAACATACGACGCCTATACGTTAGGGATAGACGTCAGATTCAATAGAAAGCCGACGTCTATTCCTTTCTTCAGAGAAATAGACGTCGGCGTATAGATACAGCCGACGTCTATTCCCAAACCTGGAACAAAAAAAAAATTAAATAGCATCCGACGAAATTGTTTTTAGTCATCGTCGTCATGTACATACAACTGCACCAAATTCGTTCACCTATAAATTTGTTCACAAATACTCACAATTTCATCCACATACATCCATATACATCCACATACATCCATAAGCATACATGCACAAACACAAACACAAACATACAACCATACATGCACAAACATACAAAGCATACACAATTGACATTCAACACACTTGCAATTAATTCATTCTAAAATTAAGGCGATTATATTAAGGCATAAAGTGTAGGTTATACAAGTGCACTTGTTAACTAAATTACAAAAAATACAATTTGCAGGAGAACCTCTTAGTTCGTCAGCATGTTTCTGATGAAATAGCGATCCCATCGGTCGCGAGTTTCATCGAGCTCCTGTTGCGAGAATGGATCACTACTTTTTGGGAAAACCTATCAAAAAAATACAAGTGTGTTGAATATTAATAACTGAATATTGAAACTACACAACTATACAATTGAATAACGATGTAGATTACCTCGGATAGGCATACGTCTTGAGTTGCCAATTCGAGGATTTCCTCCATGTATCTCATCACGTAGTAACCGCATTCCGTATTTCCAACCTGCTTCCGGTACTACAAACATAGGAATTCGCTAAATATTTGTTCCTAACTTAATTAACAAAAATGGGATATAACGTACTCTCATTCCATGCCATGTTATTCCTGATTTTGTGGTTATTCTCCTACCACCTAAAGCTCTGTAAACCTTAATTGCCCTGAGTAGCACAAGTTAAAATATCAATCAATAATACTAATAAAAATCCACGAATTACTTTATTCACGACTAAACGAACTTACATATTTAGAAGTTTCTTTATTGAGTCCCTTGGTTTATTCGACCCCAACGGATCAAACCAATATGCCGAATTAGTCGTTGGGCATACAACGACAAGCATTCAATGAGCCCTGTGTTATATATATAATTAGAAGTTTATTACAAAATAAAATTTCACTTTGAATTACAAAGTTTACCTCTCATGATAAGGGAGCAGATAATATTTCTTGTCTTCTTCTTTAAAGAATGTCCCTAGTTGACCCGATTTATCGTCATTCCCGTATATATATGTAGATGGACTGATAAATCCAAATACTTGATCCTCGGGAAAGATTGACCTTCTGGCGTCGTAAAGATGTCTACAAGTATAAAAATTATAATTTATTACAGTTTTGATAAAATTATTCAATACTTTTCATTGTATACAAAAGAACACTTACTTCACTTGCACGTCGATAATCATGATACACAACGAATCCATCGCCATGAACTGCATGATATCCTCTTTGGTGATGTACAAAGCCGGAGGCAACCCTTTATCCCCCTCCCCCTCAAAGTCCCAGGTACTTAACGATTGTGCCTCCCTACCTACCATACATTGATACAACATTTTGCACCTACTTGGAAGCGAATTAATGTTGATCGGAGATTGGTTGTTTGACCCTTTGCTCCGGGGGGTTGACACCTTACAAAGATGTATAGAACCGTTAAAATACAATTGTTAACAAATTTGAAGTTTAAAGTCTTTGAAAGTTAAACTATACCTCATGTTTGTCGTTTAGCTCTACTAAATAACTAGGCCAACGCACGAACCCACCGATAGCATCACCGAGAGTAACAATCTCTTCTTCCGGAAATGGCACAAAAGCAGCAGGATCTAAGCAACTCTCAACTGCAACCTTCAATTCTCCCTCTCCTACCTCTGTGAAGTGGTGTCTGGAGATGTTATAAACTTTCCCGTGTCCCACCAATCTTCGATCAGGGTCTTCGACAAATAAAGCACATCTAGATCCATCCGCGAACTTTCCAAACGAGGGACCGTCGACGAGGGCCAATTCTCGAGAATGAGACACGAAATCATCATGTCGATGAGGGTGGAACACTGGCGGAACTGGAGTTGTCTCCGCGGAAGAACCGGTCTTACGACGGGTAGGAGAAGTAGGCAAATCACGATCCAATCTCTCCGTAAGAAGTTGCAAAGACTTCTTCAAATCTGCGATCTCTTCCTGGCATTTGGTATGACCAGTCGTCGTAGTAGACCGTTGAGTCTTCCCATAATATTGTCGAAGTCCAACTCTACTCCCCAGCCCTCGCACACGACCGGGGTGTTCGTCGTTTCCCAAGGCCTCACGTAGAATATCATTCCGACCATCAGAAGCAAATTCGCCTTGAGATTCTCTCAACTTCAGAGAGTCCTAAGTTTAAAACAACATTTACTATCATTTGAGCAATATAAAATTAATGATTCTGAATTAATAACATATATATAAGTGATGCAACTTACTATCTTCGAGCCGATAGCTTGCGACTCGTCTGTGACGTACTCCCCTCTGGAGTTTACTCTCGCTCTCTTCCAAGAATCACAACGAGCTACGGGAGAAGGAGGAGATAGGTTACTTGCTTGCTCCTCACTCATACCGGAGTCAATTGCCTCCTGTCTCTTCTGAGCAATTTTATCAGCCATCATTTGTGCTTCTAACTTCTGGTACCCCGCTCGAGACATACGATGGGTATACTTGTTAGAAGATCTAATCTTTTGGTTTTTTGCTCGGATGGCCTAAAATCAAGTTTATTAGATTGTCACTAAAATCAATAACTAACAAGTTTGTTTTGAAACTCAGTTACTATATTATAAATTAAACTTAGTATACCTCAAACTCCGGGCTATCTCTGGATTTTCTGAATAGCTCCCATTGATTCGGAGTGATAAAGTTATAGACATCGCATGGATTTCTATCCTGGTAGTCTCCGAATATGTACTTGTTCGTTAAATTTGTTTTGAAATCCCTCCAACAAACTAACATGTATGTCATCCACTTCTTATTCAACTTGGATTGGAACTCAAAAGATTCCTACAACACGTTAACTTTATATATATCAAAAGTTCAACTAACACTATAGAAATCTATAATGGAACCATTACCTGCACATTATCCCATATTGTGTCCTTCAACTTCTCATCTACATCAGCCCAACTGGATAAACAAATGTCAACTTTGGCCCTCGCTAAGCTACCCAGAAAACTTTTCCAATTATCAGACAGCATGCCTAAGGGCTCAAGACGGTCATCAAACTGAATTGGAACTCTACCGTCTCTAGTTCTTCTGCCCACGAATTCTTTCATGAGACAAGGACCACGTGTACCGTATGTCTTCGAACCTTCAGACTCGGAGGAAGTGGGTTTCTTTTTTGGAGACATTATACTATAAAAGATAAATTCAAGTAATTAAATAAGGTAAAGACATGGATTAAATGTCTATTACAATGTGTTACAACAGAAAATTTGCACCTTTACTGTTTTTTTCCTTAATGGATTTTCAATCCATATACCTTCACCGTGGTCATCTCTAAACATACAAGTCTCAACATTTATTTCTTCATCTACTGAGTTCAACTCAGGTGCTTGCTTAGAGAAAGGTGGTGTCTCTTCATACTCGATCAGACTATCATCTGATACAATTTTTTTCTTCCCTTCCAAAATTACTGCCCATTTCTTATCACACGGATCAGCCACATAAAAGACTTGTTTCGCTTGGGAAGCTAGAATAAAAGGTTCTCCTTTATACCCTTGTTCTGAAAAATCAATTAAAGTAAAGCCATAGTCATCCACTCGAACTCCTGTTATTATTATCAGCCCACTTGCATCTAAATATAGGTACTTTGAATTTAACAAAGTCTAGCTCCCATATATCTTCAATTACACCGTAATAGGACATGTCGGCGTATACAAGATTCTTGTCTTTAGAACTATACACATGCAAAGACTCTGCTATTAAGGTGACGCCACTGTTGTGAACAACACTTTTCGCATCTTCACAAACTGTGTAGAAAGAATATCCATTGATATCATAACCACTGTAACTTATAACAACAGAATGCGGACCGTAAGCTAACCACTGTATTGTCTCAGAAACATCACGCTTGTATGCTAGATTTTTGAACCAAGAGATGAAATTCTTATTGTGACTATTAATTACTTGTTGATTACTCCACAAAGGATTTCTTTCCTTTAGAAACTTCATGTGTTCATTTAGGTATGGTTGAACTTCATTCGAATTGCACAACACATAAAAATATGCTGTCATTAAGTCATCGCCATTTGGATTCAACATTTTCATCCCACGTGTCGCTTTACCATCGGCACGTTTATCATGACGATTCTTCGGAAGTCCAACAGTTTTGGTGTTTGCTAGGTATCCAGTGCAAAACTCGGTAACCTCCTCAGCTATGTATCCTTCAACAATACTAGCATCTGGTCTTTGACGATTTTTGCAATAACCTTTCAACACTTTCATATAACGCTCGAAAAGATACATCCACCTTAAGAAAACTGGTCCGCACAATTTAACTTCTCTAACCAAATGAATAACAAGATGAATCATAATGTCGAAAAAAGCCGGGGGGAAGAACATCTCCAACTGACATAATGTGACCACAATTTCATTCTTTAACTTGTCTAACTGCACAGGATCGACCACTTTACTACAAATCTTATTGAAAAAGGAACACAACTTTATTATTGCTTGTCTAACATCTTTCGGTAATATGGATCTCAGTGCTACAGGTAACAACTGCTGCATTAAAGTGTGACAATCGTGAGACTTCATCCCCACAAGTTTCAAATCCTTCATAACAACAAGATTACTGATATTTGAAGAATAACCTTGTGGAACCCTTACATCGTGCAAACACTGACAGAGAATTCTTTTCTCCTTTCTAGACAATGTATAACTAGCTGGAGGTAAGTAATTCCAATCTCCTTTCTTCTCTGGTGCCAACATTGCTCGTATACCAATATCAACAAGATCAAGTCTTGCATTATATCCATCTTTGGTTTTACCAGGTATGTTCAACAGAGTGCCAACAAGACTATCACAAACATTTTTCTCTACGTGCATCACATCAATACAATGTCTAACTTCTAAAGTTTTCCAGTAAGGGAGATCAAAAAATATTGATCTTTTTTTCCAACTACTTTTGTCGTTTGCTCGTTTGTACGGTTTTCCAAATGCACATTCAATGTTCCTTACACGTTCATACACCTTTTCGACGCTGATTTCAACTATCGGATTCTGAAACTCCTGTTTTCCGTTAAATGCCTTCTTCAACCTACGATAAGGATGAGGGTTCGGCAAAAATCTCCGATGACCGAGATAGACACTCTTAGAACCATTAACTAGTTGCAAAGAACATGTATTTTCCTCGCAAATTGGACAAGCTTTATGACCTTTGACTGAATATCCAGACAGATTACCATAAGTTGGAAAGTCATTAATCGTGCATAATATCATTGCCCGCATTACGAACGACTCCTGACGATAAGAATCAAAAACTGACTCTCCGTCATCCCACAATTTCTTTAGGTCATCAATTAAAGGTCTTAAATGCACATCGATGTCGTTTCCAGGTTGTTTCGGACCAGAAATCATTAAGGACAACATGATATATTTGCGTTTCATGCATAACCACGGGGGTAGATTGGAAATTACAAGCAGAACGGGCCATGTTCTTGGAATCCTCTTTACCTGCAAACAAACGTTTAAGCCTTGGTATTATCGGAAGATACCACAAAATCTTAGCAGGAGGTCCTTTGATTTTCATCTCATCAGCCTCTTCATTGTGGTTTGGTCCACTACGTTTCATTTTGTATCTTGAAACATTACACCTGGGACAGGAATGTAAGTTTTCAAACTCACCCCTATACAATATACAATCGTTTGGGCATGCGTGTATCTTCCTATATTGCATTCCCATAGGGCACAACACTTTCTTTGCATCATAAGTTCTATCTGGCAACTCATTATCATCTGGAAGCATCTCTTTCACTAACTTCAACATTGATGTGAAACTCACATCGGACCAACCATTTCCAGCTTTTAAATTGTACAACTTCAACACCGCTGACAATCTAGTGAATTTGGTACAATTCTTATACAACGGCTTCTCATTGTCACTCAACAAATTACCAAGTAAATCGGGGTTGGACGAAAACTTTTCAGCCATATCCTGAACCATTTCCTCTAAGTGATCTTCCACACTAACATCTTCTCCATCATTCTTGGAATGACTACATGATTCATTTTCGCCGTGCCATATCCACCGTCTGTAATTTGGGTCGAAACCTTTCTCAAACAAATGATCTTTCATTTTCCGAAAAGTCAACACTGACATATTATGACACTTATTGCACGGACAATACGCCATGTCGCTGTCTTTCATTTTCTTAGAATGTTTTTTGGCAACCTCTAAGAACATATTCACTCCGTTCTCATACTCATCACTCAATCTGTTTGAAACTATCCACTCTCGATCCATTTCAATCTAAACAGAGGCAAAAATGATAGTTATTATTGCAGAAAATAAATAAAATTTCAATTTAAAAGAATGTGTTTGTAGATGAGAAGATTCGGAGACACTAAGATGAGAAAAGAATGACTAAGAGGAGAAGAGTTGAAGTCCTTAATCTAGCGTGGAATAAGGAAGGTTAGAAATCTAACTAAACAATCAAGGCCAAAACAAACCTAAAGTCCACTATAGGTCCTTAGTAATAGACGACGCCTAACTTCGAGGTCCCACCGAGTACCACTAGTCTGTAGGAAATCAAGAACCCGGAGGTCCCTAATATCTCAGGGAGACTAGATGGGCAACGACGTTCAGGCCGAAACGGTCTTAAACATCGAGGACCACTAATCTATAGGAAATCAAGAACCCGGAGGTTCCTAAAATCTCAGGGAGACTAGATGGGCAACGACATTCAGGCCATAACGGTCTTAAACGGTTTCCTCTCCTTAATGCGTCCGAAAATCCTAGGGGCCAACGTCTAATTGATTTTATTAAGGCTCTTTTATTAAGTGGTTTTTGGGCCAAGGAAAGGGTGATGAAATCCCCCACCTCATCTCCTATAGGTGACTGCCCCCTAAGTGTTTTTCATACCTTAATCTAACAAACAACACACCAAACAAACACTCACCTCACTCTTGTTCCAATGCAAGTCCTACTAACTAATGCGTGCTTTCTAATGAATGATGAGTGAAAGATAGTACGTACCTTACACCAGCAATCTACGACAGAAATCGTAAATAATAGAAAAATACAATGCATGCAAATCCTATATGATGAATGACTTAACAAATATTGTCTAATCTTTTGCTTTGGGTTATTAAAGGCCAAGTTGTTTAAGGGGGGCAATGAGTTATTATCATAATATTAAAAATTCAAAAAATTAAGGCAATAAACATTTAAAATATTAAAAGCAAGTATTAAAAATAATTACTTGAATTGACAGAAAAACATTTTAAACACAAACTATCATGTTATTAATAATAATTTGGAATAAAATTTTATTGAAATTTTGGCAGAACCTCCACTTAAAATTTGATATGTAAAATTCTTCAAATCCTGAAATCAACAAGAAAATGTATATCTAGTTTTCTAATCACATTCACATCATGTATTTTTGTACTCAATCCAAACCAAATTCTTAACATAATCCAAACCAACTCAATCCAATGAAAACAAAGTTTGGTGAAATCATCCAACCAACCCAACTCAATCCAAACTAAATCAATCCAATGAATATGTTTATCAAATATCAACACATAACACACATGCAAAAAAACTCCGAGAAGAAGTTGCTTATCACGTCTACATGTCAAGAGTGTACATCCACATCAAGACCATACAACTCATGCCATTACACATCATCAATCCATAATTTTGATTTCTTTTTTTCTACTTTGGAAACCATTTGCTACACACCAACAAATTGAATCATTAATTAACTTGGAAAATAAAAGGAATTCTAAATGTTGATATTTGCATCAATACACTTAGATTATCACATTAACCAATATTTGCATCAATACATTATTATTGTGAACTAATCCTAATTTGGCGTTGGATTCTTGGTCTAAACTAATCCTAAATTAAGGATCTAAAATTGAGCATGAACCAGAGGAGGGAAAAGTTGTGATGCCGGAGGAGCTCTTTGTGGTTCCCGAAGACGTCGCGGAGGAGACGGCTGTAAACGACACGAGGAAGCTACATGCGGAGGAGGCTAAGTTAGAGAGAATATGTGAAGAAAGACGAACTTAAAACAACCAAAAACGAACTTAAAACCTACATGTGGAGAGAGACGGAGGAAGAAGGAGAAGAGGGCCGGAGAAGTGGAGGAGCGCTTGGGAGCTCGCTGCGGTGCCGGAGACGGTGCGGATCGGTCGGAGGATGGTCGCGGAGGAGAGTTCGGTCGCGGGACGGCTAGGGTTTGGGTGGGTTTCGACTGAAATGAATGAAAGAAAGCACGTCTGTCCGATTTCTTTAAGACCTATATACGTCGGATGTTCCATAACGCCGACGTCTATACCTCGACGTCTATATGGTTGGAGTATAGACGTCGGCCTTAGATTACGTCCGACGTCTATAGGCCGACGTCTATACCCTATAGACGTCGGATTCACAAGGTACTAAAACACCGACGTCTAAAGGTCGACATCTATACACTATAGACGTCGGTTAAATGTGTTATTCCCACACCCGATGTCTATAGTGTCGCATAGACGTCGGCTTCCATTCCAGCCGACGTCTATTCTGTCCTCTCCACACTAGACGTCGGTTGTTGTAACGGCCGACGTCTATTTGGCGACGAGTAAAGCCAATTCTGCACTAGTGTGAGGAGCTTCATAATGCTCTTAAAATAGCTGAAGTTGACATAGGCAAGGGTCAGGACAGGAACATCCTAGCCGTCCATGAAGAGAGCAAGAAGATCACCAAAGGTAAAGCCAAATTCACAAAACAATGTCAATCAAGCGCAAGGGAGTGGGAGGTGCTCGTTTGAGTGCCTCGAGGGGGAATTCTTCGAAATCTCCGACTCCCAATACGGAGTGCTTTCACTGTGGTGAAAAAGGAAACATCCGACCAAATTGCCCCAAGTACAAGGAAGACCTTGACATTGGAGTGATTGAGCGTAAGTGCCCAAAAAAGGCCAAAGGTATATTTGTTATTGAAATAAATTTAGCCACCTCTGTCCATGATTGGGTAATTGATATCGGATCTTGTGCTCACAAAATTTCTAATGTGTAGCTACTAAAGGATAGGAAGGAACTCGTGAAGAACGAGATGATTTTGAAGGTTGGAAATGGTGCAAGCATTTCTGCGATTGCACAAGGTTCCGTGGAGCTTCAATTAGCTAGTTATTTAAATTTATGTTTAAAGAACATCTATTTTGTGCCTTTGATTAGCAAGAATATTATTTCTATATCATGTTTAGATATGGATAATTTTAATATAAATATTTCAAACTCTTGTTTATCTATATTGAAGAATGGAATTTTCTATGTAAATGCATTCGTAAGGAATGGTCTTTATTTGCTTGAATTGGATAATAGAAAAAAATTAAACATCAATAACAAAAGGCATAAGACTACTCACGAGAATGATACACTCTTGTGGCATTATTGTCTTGGTCACATAAATGAAAAACACATCAAGAAATTGCAAGATGCTAACCTTCTTGGTCAACTTGATTTTAGATCATTGGAGACGTGCAAACCTTGCCTAATGGGCAAAATGACCAAGAGACCTTTCAAGAAGAAAGATCCTAGAGCGAGTAACTTATTAGATTTGATGCATTCCGATGTAAGTGATCCAATGAGTACATGTGCAAGAGACAATTTAAGGTACTTCATTACATTCACGGATGACTATAGTCGTTACGACTATATTTATCTAATGAGTAACAAAAGTGAGTCTTTGACAGGTTCAAAGAATTCAAGAATGAAGTAGAGAACCAACTCAACAAGAAAATCAAGTCTCTAAGAACAGATCGTGAATGTGAGTACTTAAGTGTATGACCCGCTCTCCTGTTATAATATTAAAAGGTCCACTCCTCTCATTTATGCTTAATTTAGTTCTTAGATTATCTAATTGTGTTGTGGTATGTTTGTATAAGTAGATTTTGACCAGATTTCTTGTTGGTCGATTGGGGGCGACACACCGGGCGAGTGCGCGGTTGTTTGGCTCGATCGACTAAATCCGGGTCCGAGTGAGTGAATGGACGGGTTTGGGCTGAACCCATGTTGGGGTGGTGTGGAATTGGAAGGGGTACTTGGAGTGAAACGCACTTTCAAGGGTGGCTTTTGGATGCCCTTGCTAGTGCCATTTTTTGGCAAGTGTTGACTTGGCTTGATTAGCCATGATAGCTCGGAAGTTGGGAGGGTTGGGTGCAAGAAAATAAGCCCCACCCAGCTGTCCTCTTCCCTCCCCTCTCCTTTAACACACACACACCTCTCCTCAGACCACTCATCCTCTCCTCTCCGGTGTGTTGGGGTGCTGATATCTGGAGAGTTGAGCAAAGGAACGTCAAGACAACTTTGTGCGGCTAGAAGAGAAGTGGTGGGCAGCACCTCCGGCTAAATTCAAGAAACTTCCTTACTGATCAGGTATGCTCGTAGACCTTTTGTGTAGAGGAAGTAGAGGGTGTTGGATGGAGTTTAGTCCAGCACCAGTTGGCTGGTCGGTCTGAAGTTGGGGTTGCACCGGTGGAGTTCTACCCGATAGGGTGGACTGTGGTGCATGCTCAAGACTTCAGTGGCTGGCTGGACGTCCCTTCCACCATAACGACCTGTGCCTCTTGTCTCCCTTAGTGGTTTGACGAAGAAACCAGAAGGGAGGAGGCCAGGCTGTGGGGATCACATCAGGAAAGGGTGAATGCAGGCATGCTTACGTGAGGTGCAACCCTTATGGTTGAGTTTGTGATGATTTAAGGATTTCGTGTTGGTGTTCTAACTTCCTATAATATGTGATTTTCTATGAGATGTTACTGATTTTAGACCACATGACCATGCATGATTTCATGACTTCGTGAGCCATTATTGATTTCAGATCTTATATCCATGCGTGATCTAGCTAATAGGTCCATATAATGTAGCATGACTCGTTCTGATTTTTGATCATATGTCATGCATACTTTCGTGGCCATGATTAGATGAGTTTCCCATGATATGTTGCAGGTTATAAGATGTATATTCATGTGTTAGTTGATGTCCATGTTCAGATCTCATTTCATAATGGGGTGCCAATTTTATATCATAAGTGCTCGCATTGTGTAGTGATTATATCCGGATAATCTCCTGTATATTATACACTGATTTCAGACCATATGTTCATGCATTAACTCATGATCTGATCCATATAAATTCTGATTTGGTCCTGAATTCAAAGTTCCTATGATATACATGTGTTCTGAAATTCATGATGCATGATACCGATTGCTTGAGATGTGGTTTATGATACTTCCTACGATTGTACATGTTCCATTACTTCTTTCACGTGCTGTAACTGATGTGAAGTATGTTATTGTGGATATGTATGGTGCATAATATTTCAGACCTTATAACATCCTTACAATGACATGTAGATGACTCGATTAGTTGTTATCTTAATTTGCTGATCCGGTTATGATTGTTGTTGTTGTGAGCTTCGTTTGATTCCTGATTGGGATGTCTGAATTCTGATGTGTTCAGGGTTGTTAGGAGGCTATTTGGATACTCTTCCTTGAGCACGTCCTGTAACTTGTAGCTGTATTAGATTTTAGATGCTTAAGTAGCTTGCATTGCATTTAATCTGATTAATAATTCTAGGCACGTTCCGTTTTCTGGGCCAACGGGCCATGATTGGGTTCTCTAGCTTCAGAGCTCATTCGCATAAGACCTTCACATTGGGAGGTCAGGCGTAAGATAAGTCCTGGGCAGACACACTGTCATTCTGTCTCAGGGAGGCGTTCCCAAGTTCGCGATGACACCATGTAGGTTTATTTTCGCAAATTGGGACACTTATCTGGCTCACCGCTTTGTGCTGAGCAGTGGGTCACTATCAAGTGACCACCATTGACCAGCGAGGCTGGTGTTCTGGTTCCTCTCGAGGAATGGGTTCGGGTGCGCCCGACCGGCACGGCTTATGGAGTCGTAGCCTTCTGTTTCATTTGATGCCTTTTGTTATGTTTTCTTATGCTTTTGTCTTAGTTAGATTCCATAAATAATTCTGTAAAACATTCTTTTGCCCAGAGGCATATGGGTTTTCTTAATTGAAAAATCACGCATTTGTTAATGCGGCGCTTGCAGGTACTTAGGTTTCCACAGGACATACTGGACGAGTGTCGAAGATTCTGTACACGAGGGGCACGTCGACCAGAGTCTTTAGCTATCTTTTCTTCCGCGTTAATGTCGTATTTCCTTTTTGAAACTCCATGTTATAATGACTCTTTATATCGATATCGATTACTTCAGTGATTGTTATTCGCCAGCTGTCAATGTATGCCTTTTATACATTGTCGAGTTAGTTTGTCTTGTTGTTTTCTTCTTGTCTGTTTGTTTTGTAACACCGTCGGTCGCCGTGGAGGCCTTTGATCATGACACTTGACTTATTTCCCAGTGTGCATACCTGCGAGATCGGGGGTGTTACATTATGTACCGAATTTGACTCATTCCTAAAGGAATGTGGTATTGTGCCACAACTCACCCCTCCCGGTACACCTCAGTGGAATGGGGTATCCAAAAGGAGGAACACGACATTGCTCAACATGGTTCGGTCAATGATAAGTCAAGCTGAATTGCCATTTTACTTTTGGATTTATGCACTAGAAGTTGCGGCTTACACACTAAATAATCTTCCATTCAAATCCGTGGAGAAAACACCTTGTGAGCTATGGGTAGTAAAATACCTAAGCTCAATTTTCTCAAGAATGGTTGTGAGTCCAACGTCAAGAGATTGATGTTGACCAAACTTCAACCAAAAGTGGGTAAATGATTCTTTATAGGTTATTCTCATGAGACAAGAGGATACTACTTTTGACATATAACCTCCAATCGAGTGATTTTAGAGAGGGATGCCGTATTTCTAGAAAAAGAATTTATGGAAAGAATATAAAAAGTAGTGGGAGTAGAATTGTGCTTGAGGAAAGTCAAGATAGTCTACAAGATCATGATATGAATGGTGACATTCAAGATCATGAAGGCCCAACCGAGATTCCTTTGGTTAGTGGGAGCATGAGTGAGAGACCCTCGCAAGCAATTGTGAGAGGAACTCAATCTTTCCCACCTAGTGTACATTCAAGAATCAAACATGAACCGATTCCGCAAGAAATTGTGGAAAAACGAGAAGTACACATAGAACCAAAAGAACTTAGAAGGTCAACGAGGGAAAGAAAGAAACCCAGCAACGACGCCAAAAACTTGATTGAACGTTTTAATTAACCGCAAGTGCACGACCGCGTTGAAGCGGTGGCAAATGCAGGTCGATCTACAGGGAGGTGTGTTGACTTTAGTTTGTTCGAAGGCAAGTGGGAAAGAAAGAAGAGAAAGGAGTTATGATCTAAACTACACTACAATGCGAAAGGAATTCGAAATACGCAATAAAACTAAACCTCATAGGGGGTAGATAAAATCTGTGAATAGGAAGATGTGTATGTGTGTGTGTTTAATTTGTCTCGTGACAACATGTAGTACATGAAAATTATAAATCAAAATTTAACTTTGCCTCCACATGAAATAATGTCACACATTATCATTAAAACATACGAGAGAATAATTGGAATGAAGCTAAATGAACTAATGTATAAAGACCAAACCCCACTATGCCTCCACATGAAATAAGATTTACATAATCATTAAAACATACAAGACATTAACCAAGGTAAGGGCAACAAGAGCACATCCAACTACAAGCCATGTTTCCTTCATCAATTCCATCCATATCCTCACCTTATCATTCCCCATAAAATAGGTCCGCTATTCTAAGAATATGCTAAGCTTCATTCAAGAGCATTAGCATATCAAAGACAAGAGTGAAATCCCATTAGATGGTTATGAAAATCATATAAGGCTCAAATGATTAAGATACCACACACATACCCTATACATCACATAATCACATCACATTATTCTCAAACCCCAAATGGGGATGGAACTACTCACTAATCATTACACTACAACCTACATTAACAAAATGAAAAATTCTACTGATAGGAAATTAAACTAAGAAAGCAAGAAATATTAAAGAAGATACATGAAAGGAAATTAAAACTAAAGAAGCATGCAAGGCATATGAAAGGAAATTAAACTAAAGAAAGAAGCAACATAACTAAAGGAAAATTTTATTAATTTCAAACTCACAATACAAGTAGCATCTCCCTACTTGAGTTTTTGCTGCAAGGCTCACTTCAAGTAGAGAGAATGACCACCAAGCATGTGTGTATTACAAAGGATGAGGAGGAGTTCTATTTATAGTCAAAGAAAAAGGCAATCGGGGATAATCCCCCTATATGGGACTAATACACTACTAAAAATAGACATAAAACACCCTAATACATTACCCGACTAAACCACAGAAGATCCGGACTAATCCAGACCACCAATTAGCGGTCCTGGGCTGCCAATTGGCGGTCTATATGGTTCAGATCGGATTATGGTTCGGAGTGTGGTTGTTGGGCTCGATTTCTTCATGTTTGATGCATCCTAATCAGTTGTGTGGCTTGTGACCCGTATCCAATTGCCAAAATACTCCTCATGATGGTGTGGAGTTTCTTCATTTGCTCATTGGTCCTTTGGTTTTACATTCGGGTCCTTCTCTCTTGCATCTCAGTCCATAAGTCTTGCAACTTAGTCCTTTTTCTTGATTTTAAGTCCTTTTATATTCTCCTTCTCAAACCTAATTATTCCTGAAGCTTAAACATAAAACGCGTTACGTAGCATTGCTTAGGCTAAGAATACAGGATATCCAACACAAATATATGCATGATATCATGTCAATCAGATTTCATGAGATCATGGTACTAGATACCGATGATCCCTCGACCTTTAAAGAAGCAATGGAAAGAGAGGACTCCAAACTATAGTTTAAAGACATGGGATCCGAAATAGAATCCATGTATGATAATCAAGTGTGGAACTTGGTTGAACTTCCTCAAGAGAAGAAAGTCATTCAAAATAAATGGGTTTTCAAGAGAAAGATCGACATGGATGGGAACTTGACAACCTACAAAGCAAGGCTTGTAGCCAAAGGTTTCACTAAAGCTCAATGAATTGATTGTGATGAAACTTTTTCACCGGTTGCCATGTTCAAGTCTATTCGGATTATGCTCGCTATTGCCACATTTCATGATTATGAGATATGGAAAATGGATGTCAAAATGACGTTCCTTAATGGGAACATGGAAGAGAATGTGTACATGGTACAAGCTCAAGATTTTGAAGATTTAAAGAATAGTGAGAAAGTATGTGATTGACATCATTTCATGATCACATTTGTATCTTATATCCATTATATTTCACCTAAACAATGCTACGTGATGAGTTTTATGTTTGAATTTTAGAAATAAATAGGTTTGAAAAGAAGAGGCATAAAAGGACCTAAAAGCATGAAAAAAGACTGAGTTGAGAAACTCAAGGACTAAGATGCAAGATCGTAGGACCAATGAGCAAACAGGAATACTTCACACCATCATGGGGAGTAGTTTGGCAATTCTATTCGGGTCGGAGCTCTAACAAGCGAAGTAGATGCATCAAAAACAAGCCAAGCCATTCAGAAAAGCACGTAAGAAAATCCAGAGCGATCCGATCACTGTAGATCGCCAATTGGCGGTCCAAGACCTCTAATAGGAAGTCACTTTTGGTCCGGATCCGCTAAGATTTATGTGGATCGTGTATTAGAGCGTATTTAGTCTATTTATGGTATTTGTTTAGTCCCATACCGGGGGATTGTCCCGGATTACCTTTTTCTATGACTATAAATAGAACTCTTCACCTTCTATTGTATTCATCCATTGCTTGGTGGCATTCTCTCTACTTGGAGTAAAAGCCTTGAAGCAAAAACTCAAGGTGGAGAAGAATGTCACTTGAATGTGAGTCATGTAAATAAAATAATTGTTCTTAGTTTCTTTTAATCTTGTCTTTTAATTCTTGCATGCTTCTTTAGTTTTATTTTCCTTTCAAGTAGCTTCTTTAATATTCCTTTTTGCTTAGTTTAATTTCCTTTCAGTATAATGTTTCATTTTGTTAATGTAGTTAGTGTAATGAATAGTGAGTAGTTCCATCCCCATTTGGGGGTGGAGAAATATGTGATGTGATTATGTGATGTATTAGGTGTGTGTTATCTTAATCCTTTGAACCTTATATGATTTCCATAAACATCTAATGGGATTTCACTCTTGTGTTTGATATGCTAATGCTCTTGAATGAAGCTTAGCATATGCTTAGACTAGTGGACATATTTTAAGGGGAATGATGAGGTGAGAATATGGATGGATTTGATAAAGGAAACCTGACTTGTAGTGTATGTGCTCTTGTTGCCCTTACCTTTATTAATGTCTTGTATGTTTTAATGATTGGGTAAATCTTAATTCATGTGGAGGCATAGTGGGGTTTGGTCTTTATACTTGAGTTCATTTAGCTTCATTGCAATTATTGTCTTGTATGTTTTGATGATATGATCTTATCTTATTTCATGTGGAGGCAAAGTTTGATTTAGTCTTATGATTTTCATACACTACATGTTGTGATGAGCATAATTGAACACACACACATACACATATATTTGTATTCACATTATTTCTCTACCCCCTTTGGGGTTTAGTTTTATTGCTTAGTTTCTATTTCCTTTCGCATTGTAGTGTAGTGTAGATCATAACTCATTTCTCTACTTTCTTTCCCACTCGCCTTCGAACAAACTAAAGTCGACACACCTCCCTGTGGATCGACCCATATTTGCCACTACTTCAACGCGGCCGTGCACTTACGGTAATTAATTAAAACGTATCAATCAAGTTTTTGGCGCCGTTGCCGGGGACGGTAATTAATTAAAACGTATCAATCAAGTACTCGACTATCAAGTACTTGCGAAATCCACCTCGCACCCGCATTGCGTTTGATCTCATCGAGGGTTGTTTGCCCCCGCACCATGTCGTGTCGTTGCAAAAATGGGGGCAATACGAGGACACTCATCGTAGTACTACTCTCGCCCAAGCACGCACGCGCACTTGGTCCTCATGCCTCTCGCGACAAAAGTAGTGCAACATGAGGACTTCCCAGGAGGTCACCCATCCTACTACTACTCTCGCCCAAGCACGATTAACTACGGAGTTCTGATGGGATCCGGTGCTTTAGTGCTTGTATGATCGCACCGGTCAGTAGTGCCTCTCCGAATGCAGTCATTCTATCACGTCGCGCAGCTTGCGACCTTTCTCGCACCACGGTCGTCCGATCAGGGAGTTCCAGCTCACGTTTGAATTCTCGCGAAATCGCGATTCGAAGATGCAACTTGGGCTTAAGATGAATGCAATATTTTTTTTTTATTTACCATTGTATAGATATTGGTTTAATAGGGTAGCTGAATGCTTGCGAAATCAACCTCGCACCCGCATTGCGTTTGAGCTCATCGAGGGTTGTTTGCCCCCGCACCGTGTCGTGTCGCTGCAAAAATGGGGGCAACACGAGGACACTCATCGTAGTAATACTCTCGCCCAAGCACGCACGCGCCCTTGGTCTTCATGCCTCTCGCGACAAAAGGAGTGCAACACGAGGACTTCCCAGGAGGTCACCCATCCTAGTACTACTCTCGCCCAAGCACGCTTAAGTACAGAGTTCTGATGGGATCCGGTGCTTTAGTGCTGGTATGATCGCTCCCCTCAATAGTTCCTCTCCGAATGCAGTCATTCTATCACGTCGCGCACCTTGCGACCTTTCTCGCACCACGGTCGTCTGATCAGGGAGTTCCAGCTCACGTTTGAATTTTCGCGAAATCGCGACACGAAGATGAAACTTGGGCTTAAGATGAATGCAATATTTTTTTATTATTTACCATTGTATAGATATTGGTTTAATAGGGTAGCTGAATGCTTGCGAAATCAACCTCGCGCCCGCATTGCGTTTGAGCTCATCGAGGGTTGTTTGCCCCCGCACCGTGTCGTGTCGCTGCAAAAATGGGGGAACACGAGGACACTCATCGTAGTACTACTCTCGCCCAAGCACGCACGCGCCCTTGGTCTTCATGCCTCTCACGACAAAAGGAGTGCAACACGAGGACTTCCCAGGAGGTCACCCATCCTAGTACTGCTCTCGCCCAAGAACACGTAACTACGGAGCTCTGATGGGATATGGTGCTTTAGTGCTGGTATGATCGCACCCGTCAGTAGTGCCTCTCCGAATGCAGTCATTCTATCACGTCGCGCACCTTGCGACCTTTCTCGCACCACGGTCGTCCGATCAGGGAGTTCCAGCTCACGTCTGAATTCTCGCGGAATCGCGACACGAAGATGCAACTTGGGCTTAAGATGAATGCAATATTTTTTATTTATTTACCATTGTATAGATATTGGTTTAATAGGGTAGCTGAATGCTCGCGAAATCCACCTCGCACCCGCATTGCGTTTGAGCTCATCGAGGGTTGTTGGCCCCCGCACCATGTCGTGTCGTTGCAAAAATGAGGGCAACACGAGGATACTCATCGTAGTAATACTCTCGCCCAAGCACGCACGCGCCCTTGGTCCTCATGCCTCTCGCGACAAAAGCAGTGCAACACGAGGACTTCCTAGGAGGTCACCCATCCTAGTACTACTTTCGCCCAAGCACGCTTAAGTACAGAGTTCTGATGGGATCTGGTGCTTTAGTGCTGGTATGATCGCACCCCTCCGTAGTTCCTCTCCGAATGCAGTCATTCTATCACGTTGCGCACCTTGCGACCTTTCTCGCACCACAGTCGTCCGATCAGGGAGTTACAGCTCACGTTTGAATTCTCGCGAAATCGCGATACGAAGATGCAACTTGGGATTAAGATGAATGCAATATTTTTTTATTATTTACCATTGTATAGATATTGGTTTAATAGGGTAGCTGAATGCTTGCGAAATCAACCTCGCACCCGCATTGCGTTTGAGCTCATCGAGGGTTGTTTGCCCCCGCACCGTGTCGTGTCGCTGCAAAAATGGGGGCAACACGAGGACACTCATCATAGTACTACTCTCGCCCAAGCACGCACGCGCCCTAGGTCTTCATGCCTCTCGCGACAAAAGGAGTGCAACACGAGGACTTCCCAGGAGGTCACCCATCCTAGTACTGCTCTCGCCCAAGAACGCGTAACTACGGAGTTCTGATGGGATATGGTGCTTTAGTGCTGGTATGATCGCACCCGTCAGTAGTGCCTCTCCGAATGCAGTCATTGCATAGGTATAAGATAATGGATATAAGATACAAATATAAGCATGAAATGATGTCACTCAAATACCCCCACACCTAAATTTTTGCTAGTCCCGAGCAAAACAAAGAAAGAGAAAAACAAACGAGAAACAAGAAATCCTAACTCACTTTCGTAGGAATCACGGTTGCACTTAGCACGTCAACACACCGCCACACCTACTTCATGCATTGTCCTCAATGAATGTGAGCAAAATACTACATGGATTTATGCATGAAAAATAATAGATCTCACCAATGTGAAGTACACAGGGAAGTTCATGGCTATGTTGACCCAAATTCCCTCAAAACCTGTGAGATGCTAAGGAAGTGATACAAATACGTGAAAGAATTGGGGCCCAAATACTCAAGGGTTGGGGCCCACAACAATCGATGCTCACTGAAGGAGTCTTCTCTTTTTCTTCTTCTTTTTCTTCTTCTTTTTTTTCTATTTGTTTTGCTATTTTTTTGTTTTTTAACTTTATACAAACATGAAAGCTCAATCACTCATGCAGGAGCATGAATGGTTGAGTGCGAGAGAGGTTCATGAAGGAACATGACCTCCTCGACTTCGGCTGGTGCCCTCTCCAAGTAGGGTTTGAGGCGTTGTCTATTAACTTTGAACACGTCCCCATTCCCTGGGTTCAAGATGTCAACCGCCCCATGAGGATATACGGTTTGGACAATAAAACGGCCAGACCAGCGACTGCAGAGCTTACCCGCGAACAGATGAAGCCGGGAATTGTAGAGCAACACCTTCTGCCCGGCCGTAAACACCTTTCACATAATCATGCGATCGTGAAACATCTTGGTTCGGGACTTATGAATTTTGGCATTCTCATACGCATCATTGCATAGCTCTTCCAATTCCACAATGTCGAGATTACGTTGTACTCCCGCTTGATCAAGATCCATATTCAGGTTCTTGATCGCCCAGAAAGCACGATGCTCAAGCTCGACGGGTAGGTGACAAGCCTTGCCGTACACTACCTGATATGGGGACATACCCAAATTGGTCTTGTACGCGGTGCGGAAGGCCCACAATGCGTCATTCAACTTAGTTGACCAATCCTTCCTCGAGGAACTAACCGTCTTCTCAAGAATTTGCTTTAACTGACGGTTAGAGACTTTGACCTGCACACTAGTTTGCGGATGGTATGGGGTCGCAAGCTTGTGGGTGATCGAATATTTCCTCATAAGCGTTTCAAAGGAGAGATTACAGAAGTGGGTACCCCTATCGCTGATTATGGTACGAGGAGTACCAAATCGCGTAAAAATGTCCCTTAAGAATTTGGTGACCACCTTGTTGTCATTGATCTTTGTGGGTATAGCCTCAACCCACTTTTGCAAAGGCATCATGTCACGTCGACCAATCCTGCCAAGGCGCTGGCACCTATAACATTTCTTACAAAAGTCGTAAGCATCCTTTAAAAGAGAGGGCCAGTAAAATCCCGATTGGAGCACCTTGGTAGCAGTTTTCTTTGCTCCAAAGTGTCCTCCACGTGCCTTAGAGTGGCAGAAATGGAGCAAACTTTGGAACTCGTTATCTGGGATGCACCACCTGAAAATTTGGTTAGAGCAGTATTTGAATAGGTAGGGGTCGTCCCAGTGAAAGAATATGACATAAGATCTAAATTTGGTTTGGTCAGATTTTGACCAACCCATAGGAAGTTGCTCGGTCACGAGGTAGTTCACGATGTCGGCAAACCAAAGGTTATCTTCGATCGTGAACAACTGCTCGTCAGGCAATTTGTCATCAATAATTTGGTCCTGTGGGTTGGTCGTCTCTAGACGAGATAGGTGGTCTGCTACAACATTTTCACACCCTTTTTTGTCCCGAATCTCGAGATCGAATTCTTGTAACAACAAGATCCATCTCAAGAGTCGGGATTTTGCATCTTTTTTCTCCATGAGGTGCTTGATGGTTGTGTGATCAGAATACATAATTACGTGGGAGCCAATCAAGTACGACTAGAATTTCTCCAAAGCAAATATGATCGCTAAGAATTCCTTCTCGGTCATAGTGTAGTTCAATTGGGCATCATTGAGTGTTCTACTGCCATAGTAGATCACATGAGGCAATTTGTCCAATCATTGCCCAAGCACTGCTCCCACAGCGAAGTCAGATGCATCACACATTAACTCAAAGGGTTTAGTCCACACCGGTGCCTTAATAATGGGAGCTGAAGTCAACTCTTTCTTCAAGGTCAAAAAGGCATGGTGGCAATCCGGTGTGAACTCAAAAATGACATCCTTAGCCAACAAGGTGGTGAGAGGTCGAGAAATTTTGCTAAAATCCCGAATGAACCGCCGATAGAATCCAGCATGCCCCAAAAAGGCGCGGATATCCTTCACATTACGTGGCGGTGGGAGATTAGCAATAAGACCCACTTTGGCGGGATCAACCTCAATTCCCCTATTGGAGACCACATGTCCAAGTACAATCCCTTGCTTCACCATGAAGTGACATTTCTCCCAATTGAGAGTGAGGTTCTTCTCACGGCATCGCTTGAGGACAAGCCTCAAGTGATGAAGGCACTCATCAAAGGAAGCGCCAATATGGAAAAGTCATCCATGAAAATCTCAAGGAAACACTCTACTATATCAGAGAAGATGCTGATCATACACCTTTGAAACGTTTCTGGCGCACTACATAACCCAAAGGGCATGCGACAGTAGGCAAACATGCCAAAGGGACAAGTAAATGTGGTTTTCTCTTGATCCTCGGGGGCGATGGGAATTTGGTTGTAATCGGAGTATCCATCAAGAAAACAATAATACTCATGTCCGGCCAACCTTTCCAACATCTGATCAATGAATGGCAACGGGAAATGATCTTTCCGCGTTGCCCCATTGAGCTTGCGATAATCAACGCAAACTCGGCAGCCAGTTTGCAGGCGTGTCGGGATAAGCTCATTATGCTCATTATCCACAACCATCACGCCTGACTTCTTGGGAACCACATGGACAGGACTCACCCACGAACTATCAGAGATAGGATAGATTATGCCATGATCCTAGCACTTGAGAACCTCATTTCGGACGGCTTCTTTCAATACAGGATTCAATCTTCGTTGTGGGTCCCATCGGGGCCTAGAATCCTCTTCCATGTGGATCCGATGCTGAACAATACCAGGGCTAATTCCCTTGATATCCTTCAGGGACCACCCGATCGCCTCTTTGTTTTCAAAGAGTACTCTTTTGAGGACAACCTCTTGATCTTGTGCAAGATCAGAAGCAATAATGAGTGGCAATGTCTCATTATCCCCTAAAAAGATGTACTTTAGTTTATCGGGGAGCGGTTAAAGCTCGACCAGAGGTGGGTCCTTGTCGGATTCAGAGTTACTTTCAAGTGGCTCAAGGGCCACGGGGTAAGAGGAGCAAGCACCTAGATGTGCCTCCTCGTCCAGAGATACGCTGGTGGATTCCTCAAGATCCTCTTCACTCGCAACCTGGTCATTAGGCACCTCAATAATATGTCGATGTGAGTCGAACATGCCTAATGACTCGGGCTCATCCGTGTCCTGGATGAAATTGGCTCTGACAGTGTCGTCGAAGAGCCCGGGTTGCTTACCAAGAGTAAAGATGTTGAAATCTGCTGTGAGGTTTCCAAAAGACAACCTCATCAAGTCATTGCGACAATTGATCAAAGCATTAGATGTCGCAAGAAATGACCTCCCAAGGATCACAGGAATTTGTCCTTGTGTGTTGGACACGGGTTCAGTATCCAAGATGATGAAATCAACTGGAAATATGAACTCACCCACTTTGATAAGGACATCCTTCACACTCCCTCGTGGAATTTTGACGGATCTGTCAGCCAACTTGAGGGTTGTCCTCATTGGTTTAACATCGCTTATTCCAAGGTTGACATAGACTGAGTAAGGCAGGAGGTTCACAGATGCCCCCAAATCCAATAAAGCTTGAGAGATTGTCACATTCCCAATCATGCAAGAGACAGTTGGACACCCTGGGTCCTTGTATTTGACTTGCATGGGCTGTGTCAATATTGAGCTCACATTGGTGGCCAAAAAGGCCTTTTTGGGAACATTTGTTTTTCTCTTAGTGGTGCAGAGGTCCTTGAGGAACTTGGCATACAGTGGCATTTGTTGAAGAACGTCCAACAACGGGATGTTCACCTTTACTTGCCTAAGTACCTCAACGATCTTGTCCCAATGCTCATCATGTTTTTAGTCAACCTATGAGGGAATGGTGCCTTGGGAACGTAAGAATCACGAGGAGTCTCAGAATTAGGTTCCTCGACAGGCTCAAGACTCTCCTCGGAAGTCTCGCCAACAGGGTTGGCTTCATGCATTTCCACATTGTTGTCAACAACCCTTCCCGATCTCAAGGTATGGACAACATTAGCATGTTGGGAAGGGTCACTTTCAACATTGTGTACATTCTGCCTAGCACGAGCAGGTTGACCCCTGGGATTTACCACAGGTTGACTCGAGAACTGACCTTTCTCGCCTTCATGGAATTGATGAGCCAACTGGCTAATTTGCATTTCCAAAGCCTTGACTGTACTTTGCATGCTTTGCATGAACGCTTGAAGGGTCGGATCACTAGAAGGGTCCTTGGGGTCAACCCGCTGGGATGGTGGAGTCTGGTTGGAATAACCCGACGATGAGCCATGAGCAGGTTGGTAATTATGGTGCTGAGACCTTTGATGTGGGGGCTGGTAGGTCGCCGATGGGCGTGGAGGTTGATAAGGTGGAGGTTGAACGTGCGAGCTCTGACCATTACCCCCACTAGGTCCCCAAGAGAAGTTAGGATGATTACGCCATCCCGGGTTGTAGGAGTGACTGTACGGGTCGTTACGGGGCCTCTGTTGATACATCGCATTTGCATGCTCAGTATCCCTTGGAGCGTAAGTGCATTCCAAGTCATCATGACCCGTAAGTTCACACCTACTACACCCAGGAGTAGCGACCTGAGCTACAGGAGCTCGGTCTCTCTAAACTCTCAATCCTACGCATGAGAGCAGCCAATTTCGCCTCAGATGCAATAGTTGACTCAACATGATATGATTCAGCCCGACCAGAAGACCTGGCGGCTGGTGGCTCTTTCATGGTGTCCCACTCGAAGGTACGTTCAGCCATTAACTCAAAAGTGTCCCATGCCTCATTGATGGGTTTCATTTGGAAATCACCCTGACACATCGACTCCAACAATGTGCGGGTATTGTAGTTGAGGCCCTCATAAACAATTTGGCACAGCTGCCATAGCTCAAGTCCATGATCAGGGCACTGCTGGAGAAGGTCCTTGAACCTCTCAAAGAAAGCATGAAAAGATTCAGTCTCAGTCTGATACGTTCGATGTATCTGGTGCCGTATCTGTTGAGTTTTCCTTTGAGGGAAAATCTCTTCAGAAACACAGTCACAAAGTCATCCTAAGACCGAATGGAGCTCGCCGGGAGTCTGTACATCCATTTCTTCATGTTATCCTTCAACGCGAAAGAAATCATCCTCAACTAGACTGAATCCTCGTCAAGCTCCTGAAGCTTGAACATGGAGCATACTTCCTCTAATTCGCGTATAAAAATATACGAATCCTCCTTATTGGCAGTAAAGGTTGGAAGCATGATCACATATTGAGGTTTCAGCTCATAGTTGTTCCCCCGAGCAGGGGGAAGAACTATGCAAGAAGGCTGCGCGGCCTGAACAGGATGGGTCCGCTCCCACAAAGTCATCGGTATATCCTATCGAGCTAAAGGTGGTGGTGCACCAAGAACTCGATCCTGACCGAATCCCTCTTCCTCTCGAGTCAAAGGAGGAGGAGAAAGAGGTCTACGTAGAGGTGGGAACGGACTGAGGTAATCCATGTATGGAACCCGATCTCCCCCGTCACCACGAGACGACTCGGCCTCATGCTCCAAAGGAGCACGAGGCGGAGATGGTCAATCACCAAGACCGTCCATCTCAGAAAAATGCACTCTCTGTAGTCGAGCGCTCTCACCAGAACAAGCCCAACCTCGCATAAAATGCCCGACTCGACTCTAAAAAACACACAACAGAAGGTGTACTCAGAGGAGGAGACTACTCGTAGAGAATAGACGAGGAGATGACTCAGATGAGGAGGGAAGAATCCTTAGATCTAGCATGGGTAATGGGATCAGGTAGAAGCCTAACTAGCAAGTACGACTCAAACAACTTAAGGTTATGGGTCATTAGGCTAGACAACGCCTAACTTCGAGGTCACTAGCCTCAAAACGCCTCACCTCCCTACAATGAGGACCATAATGCCCAACAAGTGATACCAGATCCGGAGATGCAGTACCTCCTACTATCGACATGGTAGGCAACCCCGATCAGGTCATGACGGTCTCAACTAGATTACTCTCCTAGTGCGTCCACAATCCTTAGGGTCAATGTCTACTTGCTTTTAGTTGATTAAGAGTGATTTTTGGGACCAAGGAAAGGGTGATGAAATCCCCCACCTTATCTTTTATGGGACAACCCCTCCTTAGTAGCGTTTTGATCCTAAATCTAGCAATCAACGCTCCAATCAAACGCTTAACTCACTCTTGTCCTGATGCAATTCCTACTAACTAATGCATGGGCATACAAGATGCATGAATGAGTGTAGGAAATGCATACCTCACGCCAGCGCTCAACAACTGAATATAAAGCTAAAAGAAAAGACAACTACATGCCTAAGTCAAATACATGATGCGTGACCTAAACAAGTAAGAACGTCTAGTCTTTTGCTTTGGATTTTAAGGCCAAGTTGATTAATGGGGGAGTGATTAATGATCTGGGAGCAAACTAGAAGTCACAGCATGCAAAATAGGGCTCCCAGATAATGACAATGAAAGAAGAAACTACCAGAAGAAAACTGAGAGCAAGAACCGCTCACCAGGCCGCCAATTGGCGGTCCAGGACCGCTGATTGACGGTCCTTGTTGAAGTTCTTGTTCTCCAACTCGTCCAGTAGCCTCCCCGTGAGCTCTAGGATCTCAGAAACCAACAAAAAGTAGAAACAAAAAATTAAAAACCACTCGAATCGTCCAAACCAAGGTCTGGACAGAGCACCTCCCCGGCAACGGCGCCAAAAACTTGGTTGATTTGTTTTATATTAAACCGCAAGTGCACGGCCGCGTTGAAGTGTTGGCAAATACAGGTCGTCCATATGGAGGTGTGTCGACGTTTGATTTGTGCGAAGGCGAGTGGGAAAAAAAGGAGAGAAAGATGGATTACACTAAACTACACTAATCTAAATTAGTAAACTAGCAAAGCTGAAATGAAATCACAACACAAACTAAACTAAACAACTAATGAGGAAGATAAGAACTCAGGAATGAAAACCCCTAAGGGGTGGAGTGTGTGTGTGTGCACATGAAATAAGTGTGGCGGTGAATGCATACAAGAAGCTCAAGTTAGTTAGTGTGTGTGAATGCATAAGAGGTACCTAATGGCAAAACCTATCATTTACAACACTAACTTAGGTGATTAATATGAGCAATGCAAGGTTGTTATTAAGAACATACAAGCATGGAAAGTACCTAACTATGGCAGAAGCCATCATGTAAAGTTCTTATTAATTCAAGCAAGCATACTAATATTTCTCACAAACAATTATATCTTGCATTCATACCATCTACATAACATGTACACACATCTACTCCACCCCAAAGGGGATGGAATTACTCACTACTCATTACACTAACTACATTAACAAAATGAAGGATTATACTGAAATGAAACTACACTAATCAAGCAATAACTATTAAAGAAGCTGAAATGACATAAAACAAAACAAGCATCAAAGTAAGCACATTAAAGAAAATTAACTAAGCAAGAAATAACATGCTAATGAAAACATCTACTATTAACTCACTCAATTACAAGCAGCCCTTCCTCCACCAGAGTTTTGCTTCAAGGTTTCACTCTTAGTAGGGAAGATGGCCACAAAGAGAGAGGTCGGGTACATGAGAGGAGGGAGAGTTCTATTTATAGCCATAGAAAAAGGTAATCCGGGACAATCCCCCGATGTGGGACTAAACAAATACCAAAAATAGCCTAAACAAACACTAATACATACGCTCCAGAAATCTCAGCGGATCCGGGAAGAGCTGGACCGCCAATTGGCGGTTCCTGACCGCCATTTGGTGGTCTACAGGATCCGGATCTCGCTCAGTTTTGTTGTGGGCTTGTCTTGTTGTATTTGTTGGTCTTGGATGCATCTACTTCGCTTGTTGGAGCTCCGACCCAAATAGAATTGCCAAAATACTCCCCATGATGGTGTGGAGTTTTCTATTTTTCTCTTTGGTCCTTCGGTCTTACGTTCAGGTCCTTCTCACTTGCATCTTAGTCCCGAGGTCTCACAATTAAGTCTTTTTTCCTGCTTTTGGGTCCTTTCATGGCTCTTCTCTTCAAACCTCTTTATTTCTGAAATTCAAACATAAAAATCTTCACGTAGCATTGCTTAGGTATAAGATAATGGATATAAGATACAAATATAAGCATGAAATGATGTCAATCAGGAACCTTGGGCGTGCCCTTGCTCGGGTGGAGTCTCTTATCCGACAAAAGTCAAGGGTGAAGTGGTTGAAAGAAGGGGACCGAAATACTAGGTTTTTCCATGCGCAACTTCGAGTGAGGAGAGCCACCAATCAAGTGAGAAGAGTGTGCAAAAGAGATATTTTCGTAGAGGAGGAGGGAGAAATTCGGGACGCCTTTCGGCGGTTTTATGCTAACTTTTTTGCTAATGATTTTCAGGTACAACCCCTTGATCCCTCCATCCTCTTAGCACAACTCTCGCCGGCGGAGGGGAGAGAACTCACACAAAAGCTGGAATTGAAAGAACTAGACGATATGGTGTTACATGCAAATGTGGACAACGAGCCGGGTCTCGATGGCTTCAATGCAAAGTTTTTTAAGACCGCTTGGGACCTCATCAAATGGGACATGTTTAAGGCCATGAGTTCTTGTTTGGATAGTCGGAAAGTGTTAGCCCAATGCAACTCTACTTCAATTACAATCATTCCGAAGAACAAGGCACCAAGGTCGGTGGAGGATTACCGCCCCATAGCACTATGCAACATGACCTATAGATTCGTATCCAATGTGTTCACAAATCGATTAAAGGGGCTGCTACCAAGGCTGATTGGGGAGAACCAAAGTGCTTTTGTCAAAGGAAGGAGAATCGGTGACAACATTCTTCTCGCACATGAACTTTGCCATAATCTCTATCTTGACAAAGGGAGAGGGCGCATGTGTCTAAAGCTCGACATCCGGAAAGCGTATGATTCAATCTCGTGGAGCTTCCTGGATGAGGTGATGTGCAGATTTGGATTCCCTATTAAGTGGAGAAGGCTAATTATGAGTTGTGTCAAAGCTTCCTTTGTAGTGACGGTTAATGGAGCCAACTGCACTCTGTTCGTTGCAAGAAATGGTTTGAGGCAAGGCTATCCATTGGCACCCTACTTGTTTGTTATGTGTATGGAAGTCTTAAGTGAGATGGTGAAGAAAGCGGTCAGGGATGGACGGATTGTGCCCTTAACTTGCGGTGATGTGCTCGTTTCATATTTGCTCTTCGATGATGATGTCTTAGTGTTTGCAACTGCAACAAAGGCAAACACTCATGCTATAAAGGTTGTTCTAGAGGAATTGACGGCTTGCTCGGGGCTGCGCTTTAGCACATCGAAAAACCAAGTGTTTATGGGAGGGGATGTGCCACATGGAGCATGGATTGCAGCCCACCTTGATATGGAACGAAGGGAGTTCCCGGTGGTCTACCTCGGGCTACCATAATTCTCCAAGAGGATAAGGAGAACTCATTGCATGTCACTTGTTAACAAGATCAAGGCACAACTTAGCACCTGGAAGGAGAATTTTTTATCCATTCTCGGTCTGGTGGAACTTGTGAGAAGTGTGCTTGTCTTCCTTAGTAGTTATTGGACTTCCGTTTTCGTCATCCCACGGAAGGTGCTATAAGAGATGGAGAGTCTTATGGGTCATTTCATATGGGGAGCGCCGAAGAAGTGGGTTGCGGTGGCGTAGAAAGATATGCACACACCAAAGGATGAAGGGGGGCTCGGTCTGAAATGACTAACGGATTGGAAAGATGTGGGCCTCCTTCGATTATTTTGGCTTGTGGTGGTGGAAGGAAGTTCTCTTTTGGTGAAATGTGTGTGACGGAAATACCTTAAAAACCACTCCATTTGGCTTGCAAGACCCCCATCAACATCATCGGGGGCATAGCGAGGGCTCCTTCGAGTTCGAGACATTGCTCGATGGCACATCCAATATGAGGTGGGAAGTGGGGAAGAGATACAATTCTTCCAACATCCGTGGTGTGGTGCACCGTTTCAATGTGAAAGTTGAGAGGATAGACTTCACCATGAATTGGGAATGCCTTGGGACAGTAGAGTTTCTTATTTCAAACGAGAGGGGGAGTGGAACCTTCCCCCCCCCCCCCCCTCCCCCCTCCCGCGATCAACCATAACGGAGGAAGTTCACAAACACTCACATCCACGGCGGCACGGACCAACCCAAACAAATAGAATGGAAGGGTGTTACATTAGGAATCAAAGAAGTGTGGAAGTGGATGAAGCAACCGGGGAGAAAGGTGACTTGGGCTAGTATGGTATGGCACAAACGTCCTATACCTAAGCATGCTATCACAGCTTGGAGACCAATGAGCGGGCGCCTCCTTACAAAGAAGCTTATGAATCAAAGAAGGGAAAAACACGACCCGGTATGCAGCCTTTATGAGGGGGAGGAAGAGGACATAGAGCACCTATTTTGGAGTTGTGCGTACATAAAGGAGGTTTGGACAACACTCCTCCTTTGCATGCAGCTGAGCAATCGGCTAGCAAGATCCCTAGAAGGCGAAGCTACACGCATCTCCCACGCGTGAGGCAGTCAAGTTGACAACGTGGTGCGACGGTGGGCCTTTAGTGCCATGATCCATGAGTGCTAGCTGGAACGAAACAGAAGGATCTTTGAGGGAGAGAAGAAGAAGCCAACGGACAGAGTAGCTGCAATCAAAGATATAGTCGGATGTCTTTGGGATAAAGTCAAGAATCTTGTGGATAATAATGACGAGGAGCAGAAATTTCAAACCATGTGGTGCTAGTTGAGGATACCCGATGATGTAATAACTACTAAGCCTATAGCGATGTAATACTCTTATGTAGTGTTGAGGCCGGATATGCATGTTGGCATGCCCTGCGGACTTAACTTTAGTTGGATCTTCCTTTATAGTACGTTGTAAATTTTATTAATCAATATAACTAGTGGCCAAGCCTCTCTTTTGCCTTGCAAAAAAAATCCAACACAAAGAGGTTTGGGTAGTCAACCGAAAAATGACAGGAACTCTGGGGTTCAAGAGAAAGTCTTGGAACGGTCAACCGGGGTCTAGGGAACGATTGACTGGTGGCCAAAGTATTTTGGGGTTTTGTTAAGTTTATACAAATACAATTTAACGGTAACAAGACATGTGTAAACAGTTGAACCAAGCTCGTAACGGTTGACTGGTTTGACATTAAAGGCTAAGATTAACTGATCCAATCGGTCGAACTGAGAACTAGTTCAGTCGACCGATTTAGCTTTGATAGTTGATTGAAACATTTTAATTAACCGCAAGTGCACGGCCGTGTTGAAGGGGTGGCAAATGCGGGTCGATCCACAGGGAGGTTGTCGACTTTAGTTTATTTGAAGGCGAGTGAGAAAGAAAGGAGAGAAATGAGTTATGATCAAACTACACTAAAATGCCAAAAGGAAATAGGAGATAAGCAATAAAACTAAACCCCATATGGGGTAGTGAAAGAATGTGAATACAAAAATATGTGTATATGTGTGTGTTCATTTATGCTCATCACAGATGTAGTGTATGAAAATCATAAAACTAAATCCAACTTTGACTCCACATTAAATAAGAGAACACCATATCATTATAAAATACAAGACAATAATTGGAATGAAGCTAAATGAACTCATGTATAAAGACCAAACCCCACTATGCCTCCACATCAAATAAGATTTACACAATCATTAAAACATACAAGACATTAATCAAGGTAAGGGAAACAAGAGCACATACAACTACAAGCCATGTTTCCTTTATCAATTCCATCCATATCCTCAGCTCATCATTCCCCATAAAATAGGTCCACTAATCTAAGAATATGCTAAGCTTCATTCAAGAGCATTAGCATATCAAAGACAAGAGTGAAATCTCATTAGATGGTTATGAAAATCATATAAGACTCAAAGGATTAAGATAACACACAAAGCCGATACATCACATAATCACATCACATTATTCTTCACCCCCGAAATTGGGATGGAACTACCCACTAATCATTACACTACAACCTACATTAACAAAGTGAAACATTCTACTAAAAGGAAATTAAACCAAGAAAGCAAGAAATATTAAAGAAGCTAAATGAAAGGAAATTAAAACTAATGAAGCATGCAAGACATATGAAAGGAAATTAAACTAAAGAAAGAAGCAACATAACTAAAAGAATTTTTTATTAATTTCAAACTCACAAGACAAGTAGCATCTCCCTACTTGAGTTTTTGCTGCAAGGCTCACTTCAAGTAGAGAGAATGGCCACCAAGCATGTGTGTATTACAAAGGATGAGGAGGAATTCTATTTATAGTAAAAAAAAGGCAATCAGGGATAATCCCCCGATATGGGACTAATACACTACTAAAAATAGACATAAAACACCCTAATACATGACCCGACTAAACCGCAGAAGATCCGGACTAATTCAGACGGCAATCAGCGGTCTTGGGCTGCCAATTGGCGGTCTATAGGTTCAGATTGGATTGTGGTTCGGAGTGTGGTTGTCGGGCTCGATTTCTTCATGTTTGATGCATCCTAATCGGTTATGTGGCTTGCAACCCATATCCAATTGCCAAAATACTCCTCATGATGGTGTGGAGTTTCTTCATTTGCTCATTGGTCCTTTGGTTTTACATTCGGGTCCTTTTCTCTTGCATCTCAGTCCATGAGTCTTGCAACTTAGTCCTTTTTCTTGCTTTTAAGTCCTTTTATAGTCTCTCCTTCTCAAACCTAATTATTCCTGAAGCTTAAACATAAAACTCGTTACGTAGCATTGCTTAGGCTAAGAATACAGGATATCCGACACAAATATATGCATGATATTATGTCAATCAAATACCCCCACACCTATCTTTTTCTAGTCCTGAGCAAAACAATGAAAAGAAAAAATGAAAGAAAGGAAAAAGCATACGAAGAATAGGGAAATCCTAACTCACTTTCGTAGGAATCACGGTTGCACGTAGCACGTGCAACAAGCCGTTAAAACTCCTTGTCGCCAAGGTGGAGGAGTGTTGTCTCCTGAGGGTTTTCAGTGGATATACCCACAAAATCCAAACATTGATCCATTTTTCAATCTGTACACACGACTCGTTGGACCTATTTCTATTGATCATTGGATGCGGTAATTCTATGGGCTGACTCTATATATGTAATCAGTCCACACTCCTAGCCTAGTGAACCATTCGTGCAAGTTAATTATGGACATAAGTGAAAGTCATGGACATCCTTAACCTCCTCGAGTGATACAAAGTGTAAAGTCCATTAAGGTTCTTATTTGCATTACCTTTTTTTGTTCTTTATTTTTTATTTTATCTAGTTAGTGTATGATTCTCCCAAGGTCAAGTTTCGAGCATCATTGCATGTGGGGACTTACACTATCACGTACACCTTCCCCCAAATCTCCATATAGGGCGATACCTACCACCTGTGTAACGGGAGTTCGGTCGGTGCATCCCAAGTCAGATGACTCGAAAGCACTAGGCATAAAGTCCCTTCAGACCTAATTTCCCGAATGATAGGAGCCGTGTGAGAAGAGAGAATACCTCCTTACTTATTTCTTATCTACACACGAACCAAAACCCCTACACTTAATGTTTCACAACAGGAGTTAAAGGGTCCTTGACTACAACAAAGTTCCTTATATTAACAAACACGAATTATTTGACTCACTAGGTTCAGGGTGAACTTCTTTAATTGTTTGAGTACTGAAACCTTATGATTACTCGCCCCCAAGGGAAAATCGGGGTGCATACTTACGACTTGATGAGAAGTAAAGTCGGTATACTAGATATCCTAATGCATCAAGTTTAAGACAATTTTGGGGGCTTTCTTTTACTTTGCCTCTCAATGGTTTTGCATATGCTAAACACACGCAAAACTCACAAAACATTTTCTTTCGCAAACACATGAAGATTTTTGAATGAAATGAAAAAAAATTAAAGCACTAGGCAAGCAAAAGAAGACAAGTCACCCAAGGATCATGGCAAGCAGATATATCGATATGAAATGCAACACACTAACATGACCCTAGAAACAAAAGAAAACGAAATAAAACAAAAGACATACAAAATATGTACAAACATGAAAACACCTCCCCACACCTAATCCATGCATTGTCCTCAATGTATGGCAAAATGGTGCCAATGCATGGATAGGGTGTACCAGACTAATGACGTCGGCATGAGGTGCTCGAAGAGGCACATCGCTCAAAAGCCGACAATTTCCTATAAATCTTCCAGATTTGTTTGGCTAAAATGACGTTTTGCTGCTCAACCGCCATCTCAGAAATGTCGGTGTTAAAGAGCATTTCTGAGCTCACAGATGAGGTTGGAGAGCTGGCACTAACATCGTCCTCCATGTAATCAGGCACTCATGCCTCCAGAAGGCAATGGAGAAATTACGGGGTCATTTTTGCTACCTCGACGTCAATGCCTTGGCGCCGCAGCAAGCGCTCAAATCGTAGGATGTCCAACATGCCACATAATTTGATCACCAGAGTAGGCAAACAATGTATTTTTTTAAGCTGGGCGTTCACCAAAACGTCGAACAATGTTCGACAAATGTAGTGAGATGAACCATCCATGAGACTATACACTATTCGCAAACTAGGTGTGAAGAATGTGGAGGTCCGCTCTTGGCCCAACACATTCCTACACACCCACCTGGCAATAATGTGCAAATTGGAGTAGATGTTTGCATTGAGTATTCCCCTATGTGATGAAATGGGTTGCCCGCGCCCAAGCATAGATCGGTAAAAATTAATTTCCCGGGTGGGCGGGAGATCATCGACTAAGGGGATCCCAGTCGCGTCGGAGAAAAATTGGGGTGTCACGGTGTGTTTCACCCCTCTAAGAGTGACCCTAAACTCGAGTTGTCTGGTATGGTCACACTCGAGTTTAGAAAAGAATTCATGTGTGAGAGGTTCTACATACATGGCTTCGTCACCTTCATACAACAAATGATGCCACCCTTTGGCTACGATTCTATCGTAGAAGGGTTCTTTGAATTAAGGAATCAGGGAGGCCAAATTAAGTTCTGGAATTAAATGTGGGCTGACCATACCTGCACCTACCTTGGCGAGCTTTAAAAGCAGAACACGCGTCGATGAAGAGTAACACGGCGCAAGAGGAGTGAAGACAGCACTGCGTCAACTCCAGCAACCAACGAAACAGATAGACCATACAGTCGCGCACACCCCGACGAAGACATAGGCGAAACCCACTACAACCGACCACTGATTAACGGTCCACGACCGCTGATTAGCGGTCTGTTGGTGAGATCTAGGACGAGGGTTTGGGGGCTGGCGGCTTGGGAGAGAAAAACACGTTTTTTGTTGGGTGGATGAGGGGTAGGGCACGAAAACGCATTTTTAACAAAGAAAAGGGAAAATATCCAAAAGACACTTCTATTTTTTTTCTTTTCTTCTTTTTTTTATAAAGACATGCACAACCAAATGAAGGGATGGACACGTCAAGTGATCACATCCGCGGGGAGTTCATCTAAAGACACGACTTCCACCTCAACCTCTGTCGCGGTCCATTCCAAATACTGTTTGAGGCATTGTCCATTAACCTTGAACACGTCCCCATTCCTTGGATTCTGAATCTCAACCGCTCTATGAGGAAATACGGTTTGGACAATAAAAAGGCATGACTAGCGACTACGGAGCTTACTTGCAAACAGATGAAGCCTAGAATTGTAGAGCAACACCTTTTGCCCGGCCGTAAACACCTTTCGCATAATCATTCGATTGTGAAACATCTTGGCTCGGGACTTATGAATTTTGGCATTTTCATACGCATCATTGCGTAGCTCTTGAAATTCCACAATGTCGAGTTTGTGTTGCACCCCTACTTGATCAAGATCCATATTTAGGTTCTTGATCGCCCAGAAGCAGGATGCTCAAGCTCGACAGGTAGGTGGCAAGCCTTTCCGTACATTACCTGATATGGGTACATACCCAAATTGGTCCTATATGCGGTGTGGAAAGCCCACAACGTGTCATTCAACTTAGTGGATCAATCCTTCCTCGAGGAATTAACCGTCTTCTCAAGGATTTGCTTTAATTAACGGTTAGAGACTTCGACATGTCCACTATTTTGCGGATGATATGGGGTCACAAGCTTGTGGGTGATCAAATATTTCCTCATGAGCGCTTCAAAGAAGCGATTGCAGAAGTGGGTACCGGATTGACATCATTTCATTCTCATATTTGTATCTTATATCCATTATCTTACACCTAAGCAATGCTACGTGACGAGTTTTATGTTTAGTTTTCAGGAATAAAGAGGTTTGAAGTGAAGAGCCATGAAAGGACCCAAAAGCAGGAAAAAAGACTTAATTGTGAGACCTAGGGACTGAGATGCAAGGGAGAGGACCTGATCGTAAGAGCGAAGGACCTAAGAGCAAAACAGGAAACTCCACACCATCATGGGGAGTATTTTGGCAATTCGATTCGGGTCGGCGCTCCAACAAACCAAGTAGATGCATCCAAGACCAAGAAATACTTCAAGCAAAGCCCAACACAAAATGCAGACGGATCTGGATCTTATAGACCGCCAATTGGCGGTCTGGATCATCCCAGATCCGCTAAGATTTCTCCTGGACTTGTATGAATGTTTGTTTAGGCTATTTTTGGTTTTGGTTTAGTCCCACATTGGGTGATTGTCCCGGATTAGCTTTTTCCATACCTATAAATAGAACTCTTCACCTTCCATTGTAATCACCCATTGCTTGGTGGCATTCTCTCTACTAAGGAGTGAGCCGTGAAGCAAAAACTCAAGGTGGAGAAGAATGCTACCTTCAATGTGAGTCATTTGTTAATAAAATAATTCTTCTAGTTTCTTTAAATTTGTCTTTTAAATTGTGCATGCTTGTTTAGTCTTTCCTTTCCTTTTAAGCTTCTTTAATATTTCTTGCTTTCTTAGGGTAATTTCGTTTCAGTATTATGCTTCATTTTGTTAATATAGTTAGTGTAATGAGTAGTGAGTAGTTCCATCCCCATTTGGGGGTGGAGAAATATGTGATATGATCATGTAGTGTATTAAGTGTGTGTTATCTTAATCCCTTGAGCTTTATATGATTTCCATAACCATCTAATGGGTTTTCACTCTTATCTTTGATATGCTAATGCTCTTGAATGAAGCTTAGCTTATTCTTTGATTAGTGGACCTATTTTATGGGGAATGATAAGGTTAGGATATGGATGGAATTAATATTGGAAACATAATTTGTAGTGTATGTACTCTTGTTGCCTTTACCTTAGTTAATGTCTTGTATGTTTTAATGATGTAGTCTTATCTTAATTCATGTGGAGGCATAGTATGGTCTAGTCCTTATATATGACTTCATTTAGCTTCATTCCAATTATTGCCTTGTATGTTTTAATGATGTAGTCTTATCTTAATTCATGTGGAGGCAATGTTGGATGTAGTTTTATGATTTTGATGCACTACATGTTGTGAGGAGCTTAATTGAACACACACACATATATTTATATTCACATTATTTCTCTACCCCTTATGGGGTTTAGTTTTTATTGCTTATCTTTCATTTCCTTTTGCACCTTAGTGTAGTTCAGGGTAATCAACCTTTCTCTCCATTTTTTACCACTCGCCTTCGCACAAACCAAATGTCGACACACCTCCTAGTGGACGACCCGTATTTGCCACCGCTTCAACACGGCCGTGCACTTGCGGTTCAAAAATAAAGATCAAACTAGTTTTTGGCGCCGTTGCCGGGGAGGTGCTCTATCTAGACCTTGGTTTGGACGATTCGAGTGGTTTTAATTTTGAGCACAAAATCTTGAAAATGGACCGCCAGTCAGCGGTCTGGGACAGCCAATTGGCGGCCTGGTGAGCCTCATTTTCTCTCAATTTTGTTGTGGTTGCTGTTAGGTTCATTTTAGTTATCTGAGAGTACCATTTTGCATGTTGTGACTTCTAGTTTGCTCCCAGATTTAATTTCAATCCCTTTTAATCAACTTGGACAATAAAACTCAAGATTAGACTTCGTGCCATCTAGGTCATGCATCATTTGTAGACCTTACATGCATTTGCTACTAAGGAGGGGTTGTCCCATATAAGATAAGGTGGGGGATTTCATCACCCTTTCCTTGGCCCCAAAAATCACTCTTAATCAAGCCTTAACTAAAAGCAAGTAGACATTGGCCCTAGGATTTCAGACGCACTAGGAGAGTAATCCAGTTAAGACCGTCATGGCCTGATCGGCGTTGCCTACCTTGTCGATAGTAGGAGGTACTGGATCTCCGGATCTGGTATCACTTGCTGGGTATTGTGGTCTTCGTCTTAGAGAGGTGAGGTGCGTCAAGGATAGTGACCTCGAAGTTAGGCGTCGTCTAGCCTAAGGACCCATTGCCTTACATTGTTTGAGCCGTGTTTGCTAGTTAGGCTTCTACCTGATCCCATTACCCACGCTAGCTCTAGGATTCTTCCCTTCTCCTCTGAGTCATCTTCTTCTCACCTTCTTCTATGTTATAGTCTCCTCCCCTTTACACTCTCTGGTAGCGTTTTAGGGTCGAGTCGAGCACTTTTTGCGAGCTTGGCCTCCGGGTGGTAAGAGTGATCGACTCGAGAGTTCTTTGTTGAGATGGATGGTTACATGGGCGATCATCCATATCATTGTTGGGACCAGGACGATTCTCCCTGGTAATCCCGACCCATGCATTTCAGGGAATGTCCTTATGTTCCCCCAGAGCCTGAGTATGAGCATACCTTTTCCCCAAATGCTCAATATGACCATTACGCATCCGCGTACAACCCGAGAGGGATGGATTCGTGGGGAGACAATTCATATTCAAATTCTTATACTTCATTTACACCCCAGTATCCACCTCCCGAATACCCAGAATTCTACCAACACCCCACTTCTAATCATTGGACTCATTCTCAACCCATCAACACCCAACCCCAAAATTTGCCAAGCTCTGACTTGGACCTCAAAGTTGACCACATACCTGATTCCTTGAAACAAACTTTCCTTACGTTCATGGAAACCATTCAACAGTCCATACAAAATATGGCACTGTAAATGAGTCAAATGTCGCAGCAATTACGTGAACGTGAGGAGAGTAACTTTTCTTGTCAACATGAGGATTCATCTTTTGATATCGAACCGCCACCACCACATCCACAAATTCAAAGCACAATCTTTCAAAGTCAAACTCCTAGTCAGTCTGAGGGACTTGGGGTTTCAATTCACGATCACTTGGTGGACGATTCGATCCCAATTGAGAATAACGTGGACCAGCTTCATTACGAGTTGGCACATGATTGTGCCTTATCTTCTTGTCCCGTGGCCCTTGAGCCACATGACCTTATTGTTGTACCTCCTAAGGACTCACCTCTGGTGGAGCAAGAGCTCCCTAGTCCCCTCAATTTCAAACAACCTGATGAGAGTTTGCCTCTCACTATTGTTCCTGATCATCTTGGAAATGATGGAACATCAAACAACTACATTGCTCATGAGGGTATTAGGAGTTCCTTGGAGGATACCTTGGGTATGAGACCCACTTTTTGTTCGCCTGGTGTGTCGGACATGCCTAACGAGGTTCTTGACGTCGTTCCGACGCACCAGCCTGTTGGTTGGAGAGTTTGGATTGACGATCATAACTTCAGCACCGCAACGGGAGAAACTCTTCTTCCGTTGCCCCATATTTCCCAAACTCTTGAGAGGTTCAAGCTCTTTCAGTTTGATCCTTTGAATGAGACGCCTTTGCGTCCAATTCATGAACCTCTCATTTCATCTGGTGCTCTTTGTGAAGGGGGCCCACGCATGCGTATTCTGGCCCCGCGTGGTGTCATGTTCCCTTTCCAAGTGCATTGACCCACTATTGAGGTTCCCATTTGATGTCTTTTGACAAATGAAGATGGGAACTTATGTTTGTACATAGTTATATATTAAAAAAAGTACAATAAAAGACTCTTTTAGTGAGCATCGATTGTTGTGGGCTCCAACCTTTGCGTATTTGGGCCCCATTTCTTTCACAATTTGTATCCCTTCTTTAGCATCTTACCGGTTTTGAGGAAATTCGGGTTTGTGTCCCTCAACATGACCTTGAACTTCCCTTTGTACTTCATGTTGGTGAGATCTCTCCTTTTTCATGCATAAATCCATGTAGTATCTTGCTTGCATTCATTGAGGACAATGCATGAAGTAGGTGTGTGTGTGGGGGGGGGGTGTTTTACGTGTGTACATAGTCGAGTCTTTTCTTTCGATTTTGTTTTCTTTTGTTTGCATTGTTAGGGTCATGTTAGTGTGCTGCATTTAATACCGATATATCTGCTTGCCATGATCCTTGGGTGACATGTCTTCTTTTGCTTGCCTAGTGCCTTAAAATTTTCACATTTCTTTCAAAATCTTCATGTGTTTGCGAAAGAAAATGTTTTGTGGGTTTTGCGTGTGTTTAGCATGTGCAAAACCGTTGAGAGGCAAAGTAAAAAGAAAGCTCCCAAAATTGTCTTGAACTTGATGCATTAGGATTTCTAGTACAGTGGCTTTAGGATTTATCGAGTCGTTAGAATGCCCTCCAGTTTGCCTTGGGGTGAGTAATCATTGGGTTTCAGTGCTCAAACATTTAAAGAAGTCCACCCTGAACCTAGTGAGTCAATAATTCGTGTCTGTTAACTTAAGGAAGTTTGTTGTAGTCAAGGACCCTTTAAATCTTGTTGTGAGACATTAAGTGTAAGGGTTTTGGTTCATGTGTAGATAAGAAATAAATGAGTAGGTGTTCTCTCTTCTCGCACGGCTCCTATCACTCGGGAAAGTAGGTCTGAGGGGACTTTGTGCCTGGTGCTTTCGAGTCATCTGACTTGGGATGCGCCGACCGAACTCCCGTTACACGGGTGGTAGGGATTGCCCTATGTGGAGATTTGGGGAAAGATGTACGTGATAGTGTAAGTCCTCATGGGCAATGATGCACGAAACCTGACACTGGGAGAATGAAGCTCCAACTAAGAAAAAGAAAAGAAAAAAGAAAAGAAAAAAAATGAGAAAAGAAAGAAAAAGAAAGAAAAAAATGCAAATAAGAACCTTAATGGACTTTACAGTTTGTATCACTTGAGGATGTTGACGTTCTCCATGTGTTTCACTTAATTCCTTATTTAACTTGCACGAATGGTTCATTAGGCTAGGTGTGGACTGATTACCTATATAGAGTCGGCCCGTAGGATTATCGCATCCAATGATCGACAAAATTTGTCGAACGAGTCGAGGTCTAGATTGAATAATGCATCTTGTTCGGATTTTGTGGGTATATCCGCTGAAAACCCTCAGGAGACAACACTCCTCCTCCTTGGCAACGAGGAGGTTTAACGGCTTGTTGCATGTGCAAAGTACAACCGTGATTCCTACGAAAGTGAGTTAGGATTTCTTGTTTCTCGTTTGCTTTTCTCTTTCTTTGTTTTGCTCGGGACTAGCAAAAACATAGGTGTGGGGGTATTTGATTGACATCATTTCATGCTCATATTTGTATCTTATATCCATTATCTTACACCTAAGCAATGCTACGTGATGAGTTTTATGTTTAGTTTTCAGGAATAAAGAGGTTTGAAGAGAAGAGCCATGAAAGGACCCAAAAGCAGGAAAAATGACTTAATTGTGAGACCTAGGGACTGAGATGCAAGGGAGAACGACCTGATCGTAAGACCGAAGGACCTAAGAGAAAAACAGGAAACTCCACCCCATCATGGGGAGTATTTTGGCAATTCGATTCGGGTCGGAGCTCCAACAAACCAAGTAGATGCATGCAAGACCAAGAAATACTTCAAGCAAAGCTCAACACAAAATGCAGACGGATCTGGATCTTATAGACCGCCAATTGGCGGTCTGGATCATCCCAGATCCGCTAAGATTTCTCCTGGACTTGTATGAATGTTTGTTTAGGCTATTTTTGGTATTGGTTTAGTCCCACATCGGGGGATTGTCCCGGATTAGCTTTTTCCATGCCTATAAATAGAACTCTTCACCTTCCATTGTAATCACCCATTGCTTGGTGGCATTCTCTCTACTAAGGAGTGAGGCTTGAAGCAAAAACTCAAGGTGGAGAAGAATGCTACCTTCAATGTGAGTCATTTGTTAATAAAATAATTCTTCTAGTTTCTTTTAATCTTGTCTTTTAAATTGTGCATGCTTGTTTAGTCTTTCCTTTCCTTTTAAGCTTCTTTAATATTTCTTGCTTTCTTAGGGTAATTTCATTTCAGTATTATGCTTCATTTTGTTAATATAGTTAGTGTAATGAGTAGTGAGTAGTTCCATCCCCATTTGGGGGGTGGAGAAATATGTGATATGATCATGTAGTGTATTAAGTGTGTGTTATCTTAATCCCTTGAGCTTTATATGATTTCCATAACCATCTAATGAGTTTTCACTCTTATCTTTGATATGTTAATGCTCTTGAATGAAGCTTAGTTTATTCTTTGATTAGTGAACCTATTTTATGGGGAATGATAAGGTTAGGATATTGATGGAATTAATATTGGAAACACAATTTGTAGTGTATGTACTCTTGTTGCCTTTATCTTAGTTAATGTCTTGTATGTTTTAATGATGTAGTGTTATCTTAATTCATGTGGAGGCATATTAGGGTCTAGTCTTTATACATAAGTTCATTTAGCTTCGTTCCAATTATTGTCTTGTATGTTTTAATGATGTAGTACTATCTTAATTCATGTGGAGGCAAAGTTGGATGTAGTTTTATGATTTCATGCACTACATGTTGTGAGGAGCTTAATTGAACACACACACAGATCTTTATATTCACATTATTTCTCTACCCCTTATGGGGTTTAGTTTTTATTGCTTATCTTTCATTTCCTTTTACACCTTATTGTAGTTTAGTGTAATCAACCTTTCTCTCCATTTTTTACCACTCGCCTTCGCACAAACCAAATGTCGACACACCCCCCCAGTGGACGACCCGTATTTGCCACCGCTTCAACGCGGCCGTGCACTTGCGGTTTAAAATAAAACGATCAAACAGTACCCCCATCGCTGATTAAGGTACGCGGAGTACCAAATCGCGCAAAAATGTCCTTTAAGAATTTGGTGACTACTTTGTTGTGATTGGTCTTTGTGGGGATATCCTCAACCCACTTAGACACATAGTCAATGACCACAAGAATGTAAAAATTCCCGAACGAATTCAGGAAAGAACCCATAAAGTCGATGCCCCATACATCGAAGATGTCGACGACAAGGATATTTTGCAAAGGCATGATATCACGTCGATTAATCCTACCAAGTCACTGGAACCTAGCACATTCTTACAAAATTCGAAAGCGTCTTTGAAAAGAGATGGCCAGTAGAATCCAGATTGGAGCACCTTGGCGATAGTTTTCTTTGCTCCTAAATGTCCTCCACATGTCTCAGAGTGACAAAAATGGAGCACACTTTGGAACACGGTATTTGTGACGCACTGCCTAATGATTTGGTATGAGAAGTATTTGAATACGTAGGGGTCGTCCCAGTGAAAGAATCTGACATAGGATCAAAATTTGGTTTGGTCAGATTTTGACTAACCCACAGGAAGTTGCTCGGTCACGAGGTAGTTCACGATGTCGGCAAACCAAGGGTTTTCTTCGATCGTGAACAACTACTCGTCAGGAAATTTATCATTCATAATTTGATCTTGTGAGATGGTCGTCTCAAGATGAGACAGGTGGTGAGCTACAACATTTTCACAGCCTTTTTGGTCCCAAATCTAGAGATCAAATTCTCGTAACAGCAAGATCCATCTCAAGAGTCTAGATTTTGCATCTTTCTTTACCATGAGGTGTTTGATGGCTGTGTGATCAGAATAGATAATCACGTGGGAGCCAATCAAGTACGACCAAAATTTCTCCAAAGCGAATACAATCGCTAAGAATTCCTTCTCGGTCACAATTTAGTTCAATTGGTCATCATTGAGTGTTCTACTAGCACAGTAGATCACATGAGGCAATTTGTCCGATCGTTGCCCAAGCACTGCTCCCACAGCGAAGTCAGATGCATCACACAATAACTCGAAGGGTTCAGTCCACACCGGTGCCTTAATTATGGGAGCTAAAGTCAACTCTTTCTTTAAGGTCAAAAAGGCATGGTGGCAATCCGATGTGAACTCAAAAATGGCATCCTTAGCCAACAAAGTGGTAAGAGGTCAAACAATTTTGCTAAAATCTCGAATGAACCGCCGATAGAATCCGGGATGCCCTAAAAAGGCACAGATATCCTTCACATTACGTGGTGGTGGGAGATTAACGATAAGACCCACTTTTGCGGGATCGACCTCAATTCCCCTACTTGAGACCACATGTCCAAGTACAATCCCTCGCTTCACCATGAAGTGACATTTCTCCCAATTGAGAGCGTGGTTCTTCTCACGGCATCGCTTGAGGACAATGCTCAAGTGATGAAGGCACTCATCAAAGGAAGCGCCAAATATGGAAAAGTCCATGAAAATCTAAAGGAAATGCTCTACCATATCGGAGAAGATGCTAATGGTAACCGGAGTATCCGATATCGGAATTTGGTTGTAACCGGAGAATCCATCAAGAAAACAATAATACTGATGTCCGGCCAACCTTTCCAACATCTGATCAATGAATGGCAATGGGAAGTGATCTTTCCGCGTTGCCGCATTGAGCTTGCGATAATCAACGCACACTTGCCAACTAGTTTGCAGGCATGTTGGGTAAGCTCATTATGCTCATTCTCAACAACCATCATGCCTGACTTTTTGGGAACCACATGGATAGGACTTACCCAAAAACTATCATAGATAGGATAGATTATACCATGATCCAAGCATTTAAGAACCTCCTTTTGGACGGCTTCTTTCAGTACCGGATTCAATCTACATTGTGGGTCCTGTCGGGGCCTAGAATTCTCTTCCATGTGGATCCGATGCTGGACAATACTAGGGCTAATTCCCTTGATGTCCTTCAAGGACCACCCGATAGCCTCTTTGTTTTCAAAGAGCACTCTTTTGAGGGAAGCCTCTTCATCTTTTGCAAGATCAGAAGCAATAATGAGTGGCAAGGTCTCATTATCCCCTAGAAAGATGTACTTAAGGTTATCGGGGAGCGGTTTAAGCTCGACCTGAGGTGGGTCCTTATGGGATTCAGAGTTAATTTCAAGTGGCTCAAGGGGCACAGGGTAAGAGGAGCAAGCATCCAGATGTGTCTCCTCGCCCAGAAGTTCAGAGGCAGAATCCTTAAAATCCTCTTCACTCGTAACTTGGTCATTTGGCACCTCAATAATATGTCGATGTGAGTAGAACATGCCCAATGACTCAGATTCATCCGTGTCCTGAATGAACTTGGCTCCGACAGCATCGTCAAAGAATCTGGGTTGCTTATGAATAGTAAAGATGTTGAAATCCGCCTTGAGGTTTCCAAAAGACAACCTTATCAAGCCATTGCGACAATTGATCAAAGCACTAGATGTCGCAAGAAACGGCCTCCCAAGGATCACTGGAATTTGTCCTTGTGGATTGGACACAGGTTCAGTATCCAAGATGATGAAATCAACTGGAAATACGAACTCACCCACTTTAATAAGGACATCCTCCACACTTCCTCTTGGAATCTTGACAGATCTGTTAGCCAACTGGAGGGTTGTCCTCATTGGTTTCAGATCGCCTATTCCAAGGTTGACATAGACAGAGTAGGGCAGGAGGTTCACAAATGCTCCCAAATCCATTAAAGCTTGAGGAATTGTCACATTACTGATCATGCAAGAGCCAGTTAGACAACCGGGGTCCATGTATTTGACTTGCATGGGTTGTGTAATATCGAGCTCACATTGGCTGCCAAAAAGGCATTGTTGGGAACATTTGTTTTTCTCTTAACGGTACAAAGGTCCTTAAGGAACTTGGAATACAGTGGCATTTTCTGAACAACGTCCAACAACAAGATGTTCACCTTGACTTGCCTAAGTACCTCAATCACGAGTTAGGAAAGCGACGTCTTCATCAATGTCCCCGTCTTCGATTACTTCCGAATCCGATGTTGCTTTTAGAGCAATCGTCCTTTTTCCATCTTGACTCTTACATTCCTTCTCCTACTCTATTCTTTCTTCCATTTGAATCTCATAAGTCATGAGGCTTCCTTAACTTTGAGAGATCTTTGGCTTCTTCAATTACCATATTCTCTTTCTCCCATTCCAAAGTTAAAGAACTAAGAAACTTCCCTACCCTATCACTTTCAACCAAAACCTTACCAAGGTTCTTCAAAGAGTTAGTAATATGAGTAAAGTGAGTGTGCATCTCGCTTATGGATTCATTCGGTTTCATTGCAAACATTTCATATTTTTGCATGAATGAGTCTATCCTAGTTTCCTTAACAGATGATCGACCTTCAAAATGACTCTCTAACATATGTCATGACTCAAATGCGGAATCACATGCATTGATTCTACTATACTCTTCTTCGGTTAATCCACACATAAGTATATTCATGAGTTTAACATTCATTTGTACCATGGTTAATTCATCATCATTCAAGAGTTATAATTCTTTGTTTTGAATGTATGGTATTTGAAAGAACACCCATAATTTAACATCATACGATTGTATGAAAATTATCATGTGTTTCTTCCAATATGCAAAGTTGATTCCATCAAACAATGGCGGTCTACCGGTGTGGAATCCCTCGCGTTGTTGGGCCATTGCTACAAATGTGAATTTGTTTATAGGCAATCAACAAGGCTCTGGTACTAAATGTAGGATCTACTAGGCCCTAATATTAGTCCAAAGGGGGGATGCGTAGACTAATTGTGTTCTTTAAACAACCATTGCAAATTAAAAGCTAGAACAATTAAAGGAAGGATAGAAATGTGCAAACCACAACACTGATGTATAGAGGTTTGGATCCAACCACCAGATCCTAGTCCTCTCTTACGAATTGTTCTTCCTTGAGCAACTTCATGTCCTCCACTAATCCAATCTCCATTGTGGATCGAGATCAAGCCTTTACAACACAAGCTTTGCAAACAACCTCGCCTAGCTTGACCACCTTCTCACAATCCGAGAAGAGCTTCACTCCGGAAGCTAGTACAACTCTTGTAGAAAAACTTTAGCAACCTAATCCTGGACACTTGAAATGAATGATGAAAGCAATGAGCTTGTTTCAAGTGGGAAGATGTGAGCAAAATGATGTTTAGAACAAATTTGAGAGTAGTAAGAAGATTTGAGCTTGGAGAAAGATTGGTTGTCTTAGAAGTGTGCTCTCAGCTCTATTTATAAGATCTAAAATTAATTTAGCCATTGGGATTAAATTGGTTGTGTAAGAATAGACAAAATAGTGAAGGATAAGACACAAATTTGGACACCAACGGTCGACCTGATTTGTTAAAAAATAAGTCATCGTTCGAACAAAGGTGCAGACGGTCGAACCAGCTGGGCTAGAACATAAGTGAACGGTCGAACATGTAGACAGGTTTGGTCGACCATTTGGGGAATTTGGTCAAGATTAAATTGTGTAAATGAGATAACGGTCGAACAAGATGGTGAATTGGTTTGACCGAAAATTTCCAGTAAGTTTTCGATCTGGAGTGTATAATGAACCAGTCGACCGTTTATAAGGTCTCATTCGACCGGTAAACCAAATCTAAAAGAAGGTTAGGTGGAGTATTTGTGTACGACCGTGGGAAAATACGACAAGTATAATGGTCATATTAAAGACAAAGTCGTAAAAGCAAACGATCGAACAAAATAGACTTTCGGTCGACCGGTTTCCTTTCTAACCTGGACACATGTCAAGATATGATAGGTGAGTGAGATTTGTATCGGTCGAACTAGGTAATATCGGTTGACATAATGAAACGGTCGAACGGGGAAAAGAATTCGGTCGACCGATTAAGACGGTGAAAGCACATAATAGAATCAGGTGAGCCAAGGAAGGTCTGGTCGGCAATTTGGGAAAAGAATAATTGTCTGTTGAATTCCGGTCAAACCAGATGGCCTACCGGTTTCACCTAGAAATCTTGTTCTAAGGGAATTTCTATGTTTTGTCGTTGTCCTATTAAGGTCAATTTGATATGGACTTAATTGTGAGACTTCTATAGGTTCCCTAAGGGTCATGCAATGCAATTCATCAAAGATTTCAAATACCAAGTTACATTATAACCTAAGAATAAGAAATGTAAACCTATCTACTCTTCATTCTTGAATGTTTGTCTTGATCCACACTTGTTTCTTGAACTGTTAGAAATACAATATATGCATGCGATGATATTAATGGATCACATGTGTTTATTGATATGTTAGTTAATCATCAAAACAGATTAGCGATTATTAGCCAAAAAGCCAACAATCATTTCATTTCTTCTTTATGTCACATGATAAGATTAGGTATTGAGGTGGTCAAATCTTTGAAATTGGACGTTGTTATTTCTGCTTGTGGTCTTCTTCTGCATATACCTTTCACCATGTGAAGAATGATGTTGTAAATGTTGGCTTTTAGGCCTTAATCCATGTTTTGATGATTTAATCAACCTAATCTTAATCACAATCTAATGTAGAGTAGCACACATTATGCATAGCATATATATTGCTTTGTACTAACATCTACTGGTGATCAAGACTCAAGGAAGAAAGGAATTCAAGTCAAGACATGTTATTAGGCTATTGAAGACATGTAATTTTACTTCAAATTGAGTCTTAGGAACTTGTGTATACTTGAGCATACTATAGTAAATATCTACTCACATACACACTAGGTTCCTTCTAGAAGTCACACACAAAATCTCAGATCAATTGGACTTCAATAGGTCACCCAAACTTAGACAGGAATACACTTAAACCTAAATCTATTCCGCCTGTGCCAATCGGTCGATCGAACCTGTTCTCAGTTCGACCGATTGGGTCAGTTATTTTTGTTAGCCTATAGTGTTTTATCGGTCGATAGGTTGTACCATTTTGTTTGACCCTCTACATGTGTCATTTGACCATTAGACTTGTCATTTTATACAACGGTTGGATTTTCCAAAACCCCAAATTTCTGTAGCCACCGGTGGACCGATGCCTGCCTAACGGTCGATTGGATGAAGCATTTTGGTCATCCAGAACTTACTGAAAGTTTTCGGTCGACCGTTCCCTAGACCTCGGTCGACCGAACATAGACTTCTCTTGAAGCCCAAAGTGTCTGTTAATTTTCGATCGAACAAGACCATTCCTTGAGTTCGACCATTTATCTTTTGTCTAGCCAAAACTCCATGAACGGTCGACTGATCTATGATTTTGTTCGACCGTTCACTTAAGTAAACTTGAGTTTTAACCCAAGTTGGTTCGACCGATTGCTTGACTGTTCGAATGTTTTCTTAAACTTAAGGAAACGGTTGACCGGTTTGCCCAATTCGGTCGACTGATTGTGTCCAGAACTGTGACCTGTGCTTTTCTGTTTTGTGTTTCTTACACAATCACTTACCTCATTAATCACAATGGCTATAACACCTTAAGAGCTTATAAATATATATTACCAAGACTTAATTTAACAACTCTTACACTCCAAATTTTCATACACATCTAAGAGAAAGCTCCCAAACCTTGATTTCCCAAATCCTACTCTCTAAGCCAAACTTTCCACACTTTAGATCAAATTCCAATCATAGTCTAAATGTGCTCAAGTTAGAGAGTGTGTGATCCACTAAATCTTGTTGTCAAAGAAGCAGAGGTCTCGGTGAAAGCCCGTGGTAACTTGTAAAGACTTCGGTGAAAGTCCGAAGTGATCCTTCCCGGGTTGTGAGAAGAGGAGCAAAGCTTGGCGAGGGTTGTTAGCGAGCTTGAAGATTGTAAATGTGTTGTCTCCTGGCCTGGAACGGGGAGCCGATAGTGAAGACGTGAGCGGAGCTCGAAGTGTCGAGCAAAACTTGCAAGAGATGACGTAGGCGGGTGGCCGAACCTCTGTAAAATCCCCCATGCATTGTGTGGTTTGCATTATTTCTAGTCTCTACTTGTCTTATTATTTCCGCTGCAAATCTTGTTTGTTTATGTAGAGATTAACGTATCATTGATTAGATAATTAGGGCCATACACGTTCCTACAGTTGGTATCAAAGGATAGGTGCTAAATTTCATATTCTTAACTGTATTTTAGCATGGCATCTACTTCATCTAATTGTGTAGAGGGATTATGCACAACTAGGCCTCTATTGCTTAATGGGTCAAACAATGATTATTGGAAGAATATGATAAAAATATTCTTGATTTCAAATGACCTTAAGTATTGGATATTTATTCAAAACCCATACACTGCTCCTACTGAAGAGGAATTAGCCACGTTAACTAGATCCAAAATGAAAGAATATGAAATGAACTCTAGTGTAATGAACATTCTTTATTGTGGACTAAATGATGGCGAGTACCATAGGATAATAGGGTGTGAAAGTGTATATGAAATTTGGAATAGCCTACAAATGTATCATGAGGGAGATACTAAAACTAAATAAACTCGCATTAGTCTCCTCATGCATAAATACGAATTTTTTTTATGCAAACCGGAGAGACCATAAGCGAAATGAACACTCGTTTCACCGACATAACTAACTCTCTTTGTGTTCTTGGAAGAAAAGTTAGTGAAGGAGAAATGGCTAGAAAATTCTTCCAGTCGCTCAACTCGGAATGGGAAGACAAAGTTGTTGCCGTTGAGGAAGCACACGGTCTTTCAAACTAAAGATGGAGGAGCTCATTGGAAACATCATGGCTTATGAACTCCAATTAAGTCATCGAAAAGAGAAAGAAGCTTCCAAGAAGATTCCAACCCTGGCATTACATGCAAAATCCGACGAACCAAGGAGAAGAGAGGAGAATGAGGACATTGAAGTCCTTGCACAAAATTTCTTCAAATTCCTCAAGAAGAACAAACGAGAGATGAGAGAAAGAAGAGGAAGAAGAAGTGAAAAGAAGGAAAAAGAGAAAGAGAGGGAGAAGAGTGAAAATGAGAGAAGAGAAAAGGAGAGAAGAAGAGAAAAGGAGAAAAGCAAGAGAAAAGGGGAGGAAGAATCTCACAAAGCAACATTGGATGAATCTTCTGAAGGGAATGTGCTCTTGACAATAGGAGGTTGGAATGATGATGCGTCATCATTATCGAAGGTAGAGGTATGAGCTAGTGTAGTTAGGAGTAATATCACTACAGCTAACTCAACCGCCAACAAAAGACAAAATAAATAAATAGGTGGACACAACAGTGACACAACTGATCCATTCAACAAACCTTCATACCAAGCTAAGAGACGAAATATATTTCGAGTCCACGGATCCGAGGATCCATGTGGATTGGCTTGATAGGTGATTTGAGAAGGTTACCCTAGTTATTAATGTTTTATGCATTGAGAATGTATGTGAAAGAAAACTTTGATAACAAGTGGGAGATTGAAGGGAATGTGTTCTAAAAGTTTTACTTTTAAATGACAATTATATGAATTGAATGAGAAATCATTTTGTTCCTTGTTTATGTTATTCGTCTTTTGGAAGTCTTAAGGAAGAGACTCTTGGTCCTTAACCGTAGAGCTCTAAAAGATATTGGTTTACATAAAACAAAAGATATTCGCAATCATGGTAATTAACATGGGACATTAATTACCGAGTTAAGATTGTCGTGTTGGTCATAGATCATTGTAGCTCTACAAGTGAGTGACGACACGGGTATGCAAAAGAGGAAAATATTACTTTTGTATACTGAATAGACCTAATAAGTAAAATATTATAGAAATGTGTTTCTGTGTCATTAATATTTTACTGTGTCTTTGGTCCTTTGATATGAGACTTATATTCGATCACTTAAGGAATGCTTAATTAGACTAGTGTCTTGAGCTATCGATAAGTGTAGTATAAAGGCATTGGTTGGTTAAGTACAACTTTTGTTGGAGAAGATAGTTAGTCAAAAGATTATCATTGCCCCTCTTAATTGAGTGATGATATTAGTGGGCCCCATGATAAAGCAAAGTTATAATGTGCACAATGTGATTTGAGTTAAGTCACATATTTATAACTAGCTTAAAGAGATCAAGAAATGAATACTAAGACAAAGATGACACAATACTACTTTGTGTGTATTCTTAATATCATGAGGCAATGGACGGACACAAGTGGTGCACTCCATCACTAAATGGATCGGGTTTTGGTTCGAGTGGAATTAAGACATCTAACTAATTGGGAGCTATAATGTGTAGCTAGATACCGCTTATAGCTTGTGATATTAAGCTCTTAATATCACTGCCAACTTAGTTTAGATCCTCCCATAGGTCACACCGCAAAAACCGTGAAACAAGAAGCTTGATTTTTGGTTCATATGATGTGTCGGGTTTCTTATAGAAAATATGACACATGTGGTGAACAAGTAAAATCAATTATGTTGTATATAAACATAATTAGAATCATGATAAATTCATATGAGATGCATATATTATGGGGTGCAATAATTTATTGTTGCATAGGATAATATATTGCATAAGTTGTGAATTTGCTAAAACCCCCTTAAGTTCAAATTTTGTTGGAAATAAATCCAAAATTTGAAAAAGGCAAAATCGGGTAGAAGTTTGGTAATCCGTTATGGTTCGGTCGACCGAAGGATCTATGGATCGGTCAACCGAACGTGGAACGGATAATCGTAATTGATTGACCGAACTTGACCAAAGTGCCTGGATCTTTGGTACGGTGTACCGAACCAGAAACGGTCGACCGAACAATGTCAAGTTCCAATGTTTTCGGTTAACCGAATAGCACTCGGTTTTAGACGTGTATGGGTCTGATCGGTTAAGGAGAATTTTTCTCCTTAAGATTCGGTCATCCGTCACGTACTCGGTTAAACAATCGTGACAAATTCGGTTAACCGAGTGGGACTCGGTAAACCGAACAGCGGTCGATTTTCTGCCTTTGATTATTAAAAGATTAATTTGATCGATGGTTGGATTAGCTCCAAATTCGGTAAAACGTTTTGTGGGTGCATATAATGCATTATGGAATTAGTTTGTGAGAGAAATTGTCATAAAACCGTGGCTTAAGAATAGCCATGATTAAGAGTAAGATTGGAACCTATAAATAGGTCCTTATTCTCCCTAATTGGGTTACACACAATTCAGAAATTATTTTCTCTCCTAATTCACTACTAAAACCCACGAAAATTCTCTTAGTTTCTAAGTCTTTGGAAGGAGAAATCTCAGAGGCTAAGGAAGGGGTTTGTAGCTAGATTCTAAGCTTGTTTGGAGATTGATTGGCTAGTTCCTTTCTCTCCAACCTTGTTTAGGGTTTCGGTGAACACTCGGAGGCATCCGGCGCAACGAGAAGCGACGATCGTCTTCTTCAGCATCTCCGGATCATCAAGAAGATTTATAGAACTTCTAGCTATGAATTTCGGAGCCCATGTTTGTTTTAATGAGTTTTTGAAACTAGTTATTAAAACAAACTGATGCATGCATGAAATAAATCGTAGAAAATTGTAATTGATCTTTATTATGCATAAAAATTCGAAAAATATACATGCATACTTAAACATGAAATCCTACAGTGGTATCAGAGCTTAGGGTTCAATTTTCTTATGATTTAAGGCTATAAACGAATTTAGTTTACCATATAGGATTTAAACAATTCGATTTACCAGTTTTTCGGTCTATGAATGTTTTGTTGAAATAATTCTTTGTAATAATTCGTTTTAAATGTTTTAAGTGGTTTAAAACATGTCATGTAATTATTAGAATTATGATTTAGACATAAGTCTAACTTGCAATAATTTCGTTTTAAGTATAAACGATTATTTTGTAAGAGAATCAACAAAACCGAAAAACTGCGGTTCATCTTTCCTTTTAGGAAATTGGATGGACAGCGGTTCAAAATTATTTTTGAACTATGGAATGATGAAAAACGTTTTTAATGGATTTCAAAATGTTTTTCAAAGAATTGTTTGAGATTCTAGATGATTGATAAACTAGATAGCATAGTTTATAGCAATATTGCGTGCATGGATGCTCGAGTTGTCTTTGCAGGAATTGTGAGTTTATATGTTCCAAATCAGCAATTATGAATGTATGTAATCATTATTATACATGGGCTTATGTATGTAAAAGCCAAAATTTTCTCTCTTTCCGTCTTTTAGATAGTTGCATTTGCATATGAGAGGTTTTTACATAGGACTTGCACTAGTCGGTTTTTATCGAATGTGAGGAGCATGTTTATTTTCTGTAAAATCTACATCTCCGGTGCAAGAGGAAGTCGCCGCTGTAGCGCATCGGTCGAGGATCGAAGATCAGGGATCGAGGATCGAAGGGAACATATAAACTCACACGATGTGGATTGTGTGAATGTTTGATTTCTATTTTTATCTTGCTATGCATGTGATGAATGTGTTGAATGTTAGGATGTGTATAATTAATAATATGCATGATAACCTAAAATTCTAAATCACATGTTAAATTGTCCAACAAAAATTAAGAATAGTTTTCCTTCTTATTTCATCCACTAGCAGTCATTGATCGAGGGATACTCTGCTCGCCCTTAGCGGGAGATAGCTCCCTCCATCTTTGGGAATAGTGGGAGATATAAAGGTTGTCTGTTGTTGTGCCACAATTAAATATATGAGGTTTGTTTCACCCTATTGAACCCCAAGTATGTTTAGTTGTGAATACAATGGATAAACGTATCTCGTATCAAATGAAAATAAATTTTCTTAATATTACCTAGAGCCCTCGCTCGGTTTTGGGAAAAAGTTTTTCTTACGGGGATATGTCGTATTCCCTCATAATTAAAACGACAAGAGTCACAAGAGTTTAAAGATGCTAGATGTTGCTAAAATTCAAAAAGGTTGTGATTAGAAAATGTTTTCTTACCTTGATATTGTAATGTATTCGATAACCCTTAGCTAGTCTATATTACAATTGATGGGATCTTGGATTGTTGCATTTATGGGCAAAATTTTTATTTGCAACATTTGCATTTATATTTGATATATGTATGCATGTGTATTAAAACATAAAATTGGCATTAAAACCTGTATGATTTATTTTGTAGAAAATGTCGAACATCCAACCTATCGTACGATCCATGATAGAAAAACACCCTTTAGAAAATGATGGCTCAAACTTCATTAGTTGGCAACTCAAACTCAACTTCGTGTTAAAGTTTAAGAAACTATCTCACATTTTGGAAGGTCCAGTCCCAAAATGGAATGAGAGATTAACCGATGAAGAGAAAGAGGCTAAAGCCAAGTGGGAAGACCAAGAGAACCAGGTCCACGGTCTTATGCTAGCATCCATGGGTGACTCGCTCCAAGCGAAATACTTGGATTCAAAACCCAAGAAGACCATGGAGGCTTTATCTAAGATGTTCATGGATAGTGCCCGAAAGGAGCGCTATAAGACCACCATCGCACTCACAAGGTGCCATATGGTGGAGGGAACATCGGTATCCATGCATTTTCTCACGATGCAAGGGTACCTTGAGAAGTTGGCAAAGCTCTCTTCACCAATGCCCGAGGACATTGCTGAAGATATGATTCTTGGCTCTCTAGCCCCGTCCTTTAAGGACTTTGTAATGCACTATCACGTGTGTGAAAAAGGGGTGAGTCTTGAGGAGCTGCACAACACTCTCAAAACTGCTGAAGTTGGCATGGGCAAGGGTAGGGACAAGCAAGTCCTTGCCGTCCATGAGAGGAGCAAAAAGATCAACAAAGGTAAAGGCAAATTTACCAAAGATACGTCAATCAAGAGCAAGGGAGTAGGAGGTGCTCATGGGAGTGCCTCAAGGGGGAAATATTTCAAATCTCCAACTCCCAACACGGAGTGCTTTCACTGCGGTGAAAATGGACACATCCGACCTAATTACCCCAAGTACAAGGAAGACCTTGAAAATGGGATGATTGAACGTAAGCGTCCGAGAAACGCCATAGGTATGTTTGTTATTGAGATAAATTTAATCACCTCTATCCTAGATTTGGTAATGGTTACCGGATCTTGTGCTCACATAATTTTTATGTGCAACTATTGAAGGATAGGAAGGAACTCGTTGAGAACGAGATGATATTGAAGATTAGAAATAGTACAAGCATCGCTGCGATTGTACAAGATTCTATGGAGCTTCAATAGTCTAGTGATTTAAATTCATGTTTTGAAGAATGTTTGTTATGTACCTTCGATTAGCAAGAACTATTCTCTATCATGTTTTGGATATGAATAACTTAATATATATTTCTAATTCTTGCTTGTCTATATCGAAGAATGGAATTTTCTATGCAAATACATTCGCATAGAATGGTTTCTATTTGCTTGAAATAAATAATAAACAAACTCAAACAAACAATAACAAAAGGAACTAAGATAACTCACGTAGATGATACAATCTTGTAGCACTATCGGATTGGTCAAATAAATGACCAAGAGACCTTTCAAGAAGAAAGGAACGAAAACGAATAACTAATTGGATATGATACATTCTATTGTATATGGTCTGATAAGTACAAGTGCAAGAGACGGTTTAAGGTACTTCATTTTGTTCACAGACAACTATAGTCATTATGGCTATATTTTTCTAATGGGAAGCAAAAGTGAATTCTTTGACAAGTTCAAGGAATTCAAGGATGAAGTAGTGAACCGACTCAACAAGAATATCGAGTCTCTATGAAAGGTTCGTAGGGGTGAGTGCTTAGGATACCTAATTTGACTTATTCCTAAAGTAGGAACATGATATTGCTCGACATGGCTCGATCAATAATAAGTCAATCTAAATTGTCTATTTACTTTTGGAATTATGCACTACAAATAATGACAAACTCACTAAATAATGTTCCATCCAAATCCGTGGAGAAAATGTCTTGTGAGCTATGGAGTTGAAAGACACCTAAGCCCAACTTTCTCAAGATTTGGGGTTGTGAGGTATACATCAAGAAATTGATGTCAACCAAGCTTCAACCAAAAGCGGATAAGTGCTTCTTTATAGGTTGTCCTCGTGTGACAAGAGGATACTACTTTTGGTGTATCACCTCCAATCGAAAGATTGTAGAGAAAGATATTTATTTTTCTAGAATTTCTGGAAAAGAGAGAAAAGTAGTGGGAGTAGAGTTGAGCTTGAGGAAACTCAAGATACTCTACAAGATCATGGCATGAATGATGACATTCAAAATCATGAAGGCCCAACCGAGATTCATTTGGTTAGTGGGAGCATGAGCGAGAGATCCTTACAAGAAACTGTGAGAGAATCTCAATCATCCTCACCTAGTGTACGTTCGAGAGTCGAACATGAACCTATTCCTCAAGCAATTGTGGAAGAAGTTTGAGAGACACGAGAAGAACCAAAAGAATTGAGAAGGTCGACGAGGTAAAGGAAGAAACCCAATAAGTATGTGGGACTTCATGAGATCATGGTACAAGATACCAAAGATCCCTCGACCTTCCAAGAAGCAATGGTAAGGGAAGACTCCAAACAATGGCTTAAGGCCATGGAATCCGAAATAGAATCCATGAATGATAATTAAGTGTAGAACTTGATTTGCCTTCGTCAAGAGAAAATGTCATTTAATATAAATGAGCTTTTAGGAGGAAGATAAACATGGATAGTAACTTGACAACCTACAAAGCAAGGTTTGTAGCAAAAGTTATACTCAAATTCAAGAAATTGACTTTGATGAAATTTTGAGAAGTTGCCATATTAAAATCTATTCGGATTATGCTCACTATTACCGCATTTCACAATTGTGGGATATGGAAGATGGATATCAAAATGGCGTTCCTTAAACAGGAACTTGGAGGAGGATATGTACATGGTACAACCTCAAGGTTTTGATGATCCAAATAATAGCGAGAAGAAATGCAAGTTTCGAGAATCCATTTATGGATTGAAGCAAGCATCGAGGAGTTGGAACAAACGCTTTGATGAAGAGATGAAAAAGATTCACCTCATTCAAAGTAAAGGAAAACCTTGTTGATACAAGGAGATTAGTGGGAGCCATGTAGTACTTCTGATCTTATATGTCGATGACATATTGCACATGAGCGATCATATACCTTTGCATTAGCAAACGAGAAATTTCGTTGAAATCAGTATGTTCAATGAAAAGATGTGAGTGAGGCTCAATACATCTTGATTATCAAGATATAAAGAGATACATCTCATAGACTCATTGGCTTCAGTCAACGTGCATACATTGACAAGGTCTTTGAAATGTTCAGGGTGAACAATTCCGATATGGACAATATGCCAATAAGTAAGAGTATAGGTGTGCAACTCAAGAAGTCTCAATGTGCTCAATCACACAAAGACTTGGAGTACATGAAGGTATCCCTTATGCTTCGGCAAAAGGAAGGACCATGTACACGATGACTTGCACAAGACTCAATATCTCGTATGCTCTAAACGTGACAAGAGGTCACCAATCCAACGCAAGTCCTAATCATAGGATTGCGGTCAAGAATATTCTGAAGTACCTTAACCAGACTAAAGATAAGGTTCTTGTTTATGGAAGACAAAGGGGAAAATAGCCGAGGGCTATTTTGAAGCAATTCTCATAGGAATTCTTGACAATAGGAGGTTGGAATGATGATGTCTCATCATTATCGAAGGTAGAGGTATGAGCTAGTGTAGTTAGGAGTAATATCACTACAGCTAACTCAACCGCCAACAAAAGACAAAATAAATAAATAGGTGGACACAACAGTGACACAACTGATCCATTCAACAAACCTTCATACCAAGCTAAGAGACGAAATATATTTCGAGTCCATGGATCCGAGGATCCATGTGGATTGGCTTGATAGGTGATTTGAGAAGGTTACCCTAGTTATTAATGTTTTATGCATTGAGAATGTATGTGAAAGAAAACTTTGATAACAAGTGGGAGATTGAAGGGAATGTGTTCTAAAAGTTTTACTTTTAAATGACAATTATATGAATTGAATGAGAAATCATTTTGTTCCTTGTTTATGTTATTCGTCTTTTGGCAGTGTTAAGGAAGAGGCTCTTGGTCCTTAACCGTAGAGCTCTAAAAGATATTGGTTTACATAAAACAAAAGATATTCGCAATCATGGTAATTAACATGGGACATTAATTACCGAGTTAAGATTGTCGTATTGGTCATAGATCATTGTAGCTCTACAAGTGAGTGACGACACGGGTATGCAAAAGAGGAAAATATTACTTTTGTATACTAAATAGACCTAATAAGTAAAATATTATAGAAATGTGTTTCTGTGTCATTAATATTTTACTGTGTCTTTGGTCCTTTGATATGAGACTTATATCCGATCACTTAAGGAATGCTTAATTAGACTAGTGTCTTGAGCTATCGATAAGTGTAGTATAAAGGCATTGGTTGGTTAAGTACAACTTTTGTTGGAGAAGATAGTTAGTCAAAAGATTATCATTTTCCCTCTTAATTGAGTGATGATATTAGTGGGCCCCTTGATAAAGCAAAGTTATAATGTGCACAATGTGATTTGAGTTAAGTCACATATTTATAACTAGCTTAAAGAGATCAAGAAATGAATACTAAGACAAAGATGACACAATACTACTTTGTGTGTATTCTTAATATCATGAGGCAAGGGACGGACACTAGTGGTGCATTCCATCACTAAATGGATCGGGTTTTGGTTCGAGTGGAATTAAGACATCTAACTAATTGGGAGCTATAATGTGTAGCTAGATACCGCTTATAGCTTGTGATATTAAGCTCTTAATATCACTGCCAACTTAGTTTAGATCCTCCCATAGGTCACACCGCAAAAACCGTGAAACAAGAAGCTTGATTTTTGGTTCATATGATTTTTGGTTCATATGATATAGAAAATATGACACATGTGGTGAACAAGTAAAATCAATTATGTTGTATATAAACATAATTAGAATCATGATAAATTCATATGAGATGCATATATTATGGGGTGCAATAATTTATTGTTGCATAGGATAATATATTGCATAAGTTGTGAATTTGCTAAAACCCCCTTAAGTTCAAATTTTGTTGGAAATAAATCCAAAATTTGAAAAGGCAAAATCGGGTAGAAGTTTGGTAATCCGTTATGGTTCGGTCGACCGAAGGATCTATGGATCGGTCAACCGAACGTGGAACGGATAATCGTAATTGATTGACCGAACTTGACCAAAGTGTCTGGATCTTTGGTACGGTGTACCGAACCAGAAACGGTCGACCGAACAATGTCAAGTTCTGATGTTTTCGGTTAACCGAATAGCACTCGGTTTTAGACGTGAATGGGTCCGATCGGTTAAGGAGAATTTTTCTCCTTAAGATTCGGTCATCCGTCACGTACTCGGTTAAACAATCTTGACAAATTCGCTTAACCGAGTGGGACTCGGTAAACCGAACAACGGTCGATTTTCTGCCTTTGATTATTAAGAGATTAATTTGATTGACGGTTGGATTAGCTCCAAATTCGGTCAAACGTTTTGTGGGTGCATATAATGCATTATGGAATTAGTTTGTGAGAGAAATTGTCATAAAACCGTGGCTTAAGAATAGCCATGATTAAGAGTAAGATTGGAACCTATAAATAGGTCCTTATTCTCCATAATTGGGTTACACACAATTCAGAAATTATTTTCTCTCCTAATTCACTACTAAAACCCACGAAAATTCTCTTAGTTTCTAAGTCTTTGGAAGGAGAAATCTCAGAGGCTAAGGAAGGGGTTTGTAGCTAGATTCTAAGCTTGTTTGGAGATTGATTGGCTAGCTCCTTTCTCTCCAACCTTGTTTAGGGTTTCGGTGAACACTCGGAGGCATCCGGCGCAACGGGAAGCGATGATCGTCTTCTTCAGCATCTCCGGATCGTTAAGAAGTTTTAGAGAACTTCTAGGTATGAATTTCGGAGCCCATGTTTGTTTTAATGAGTTTTTGAAACTAGTTATTAAAACAAACTGATGCATGCATGAAATAAATCGTAGAAAATTGTAATTGATCCTTATTAAGCATAAAAATTCGAAAAATATACATGCATAATTAAACATGAAATCCGACATCTTCATCCTCATAATCATCCTCCATGCAAAGTAGAAGGGAGGTTTCCCACTCATGCAATTCATGGCTATTGAAGATGAACAAAGTGAGGTAGCTTCTAACTCTTACTCTACTAGATCAATTTCATGCTCAACTAAATCATACTCTAGTGATAGTTGTAACTCAAATGCTAATGATGAATCATACACATATGTTGAGCTTCAAAATGCATTTCACAATTAAGTTAAACAATATGAGATCATTTGCGAAAAGAATAAGAATGGTAGAAAGTTGATAAATGATCTCCAATGCCAAGTTGAAATAATTATGAGTGGGGAGAATGAGGTGATTGCTAGACATGAGACAAATGCATTTGAACTTGGTAGTCTAAAAACAACACCTATTGATGTTGAACAACTAGATATTAAGGCATGTATTGCTCAACTTAGAAAAGATCTACAAAAATTCACAAAAAGAACTAAAATGCTTGACATGCTTCTAGGTAGTCAAAGGCAATCGTTAGACAAACATGGTTTAGGATATAATACTTCATATGTTAAAAACCATGTTGTTCATACTACCTTAAATGGAAAGCATTTAGTTATTAAACATTGTTCCTCAAGTATGTGGGCTCCTAAAACCAAAATGGTTTGGGTTCCCAAAGTTAATGTTCAAGGATCCAAAGTCGTTTGGGTACCTAAATCTACACTTGTAGGTGCTTAGAGATGGGAGATCGGTAGTGATCGGCCAACGCATGAAGAGTCAATTTCGAAGCCGATTGCACTATCGAAAGGAGATTGGAACCAATTCGAGGAACAAAAGTTGGGTAAAATCTTCAATCCTATTTATTCATGTTAATTTGGTTCGAGTCTAGGATATTGGATGCTTAATTGTCATATCATACATATCATTCACTGCATATCCTTAAAAGTGAAAAAAAAAACATCACATGCTCATATGTCATAATTTTAAATGGATGTCAGAAAGGGGAGAAAATTGAGCTTAATAGACCAATCCATATTGATAGGGGAATCTTAATGAAGATCTTTATCTAGAAAGAGTAATGAAGTGCAAAATAAAGGGAGAGCAACTTCACTACAAGAAAAAGACATCATAAATTCCATGATAAATCTTATTTTTGATGGAAAGGGGGATAGAATATTGGGAGTAAAGAACTTACAATTTTGTTAAAATTGAGCAAAAAAACTATGCACACTCACAGGGGGAGCATTTTCATGCATATTTTACTTCTTTAAATTTCAAGTACTAAGATTATTAAGATATAGGTTGCCATCATCAAAGAGGGGGAGATTGTGGCTTTTAGGCCTTCATCCATGTTTTGATGATTTAATCAACCTAATCTTAATCACAATCTAATGTAGAATAACACACATTATTCATAGCATATATATTTCTTTGTGCAACATCTACAAGTGATCAAGACTCAAGGAAGAAAGGAATTCAAGTCAAGACATGTAATTAAGCTTTTGAAGACATGTAATTTTACTTGTAATTGAGTCTTAGGAACTTGTGTATACTTGAGGATACTAGAGTAAATATCTAGTCACATACACACTAAGTTCCTTATAGAAATTACACACAAAATCTCAGATCAATTGGACTTCAATAGGTCACCCAAATTTAGACCGGAAAACACTTAAACCTAAACCTAATCTGCATGTGGCAATCGATCGACCGAACCTGTTCTCAGTTCGACCGATTTGGTCAGTTATTTTTGTTAGTCTATAGTGTTGTACCGGTTTACCAGTTGTACCATTTTGTTCGAACCTCTACATGTATCATTTGACCGTTAGACTTGTTGTTTTATACAACAGTTTGATTTTCCAAAACACCAAAATTCCTTGGCCACCAGTATACCGATGCCTGCCTAACAGTCGATCAAATGAAGCACTTTTGGACATCTAGAACTTACTGGAAGATTTCGGTCGACCGTTCCCTAGACTCGGGTCGACCGAACATAGACTTCTCTTGAAGCCCAAAGTGCTTGTTAGTTTTTGGTCGAACAAGACCATCATTCATTGAGTTCGACCGTTTATCTTTTGTCTGTCCAAAACTCCCTGAACGATCGACCGACCCACGATTGTTCAACCGTTCACTTAAGTGAATTTGAGTTATAGCCCAAATTTGTTCGACCGATTGCTTGACTGTTCGAACATTTTCTTAAACTTAAGGAAACGGTCGACCGATTTGCCCGATTCGGTCGACCGATTGTGTTCAGAACTGTGACCCATGCTTTTCTGTTTTGTGTTTCTTACACAATCACTTACCACATTAATTACAATGGCTATAACACCTTAGGAGCTTATAAATATATATTACCAATACTTAATTCCACAACTCTTACACTCCAAATTGTCATACACATCTAAGAGAAAGCTCCCAAACCTTGATTCCCCAAATCCTACTCTCCAAGCCAAACTTTCCACACTTTAGATCAAATTCCAATCATACTCTAAGAGCGCTCAAGTTAGAGAGTGTGTGATCCACTCAACCTTGTTGTCCAAGAAGCAGAGGTCTCAGTGAAAGCCCGAGGCAACTTGTAAAGACTTCGGTGAAAGCTCGAAGTGATCCTTCTCGGGTTGTGAGAAGAGGAGCCAAGCTCGGCGAGGGTTGTTCGTGAGCTTGAAGATTGTAAAGGTGTTGTCTCCTGGCCCGGAACAGGAAGCGGATAGTGAAGACGTGAGCGGAGTTCGAAGTGTCGAGCGGGGCTTGCAAGAGAGGACGTAGGCGGGTGACCGAACCTTTGTAAAATCCCCTGTGCATTGTGTGGTTTGCATTATTTCTAGTCTCTACTTGTCTTATTATTTCCGCTGCAAATCTTGTTTGTTTAAGTAGAGATTAACGTATCATTGATTAGATAATTAGGGTCATACACGTTCCTACAGTAAAATTATCATCAACAAGGTGTTTGAAATAAATTTTTGTTTGAACTTTGAATGGTTTATTTCTTAAGTTGAGATGCATGACAATTGATCAATTTATACATCAATAATAAGGACGTCATTTTACTTGTACTAAAATAAGCAAAGCATTTCATGAAGGAGTTTAATAAATGTTAGATGGTGATTTCCATTTTCAGTTGAGATGTTGCTTTCACTATCATGTACTTTGCTTATAGATGGACATGCGTTGTTGCAGTAATTATATAGTAATATGGTAGTACTTCAAGTCATTACCTTAAAATGGGTGGGGTTTTTGGATTCATAATTGGTATTTTTAATACATTAGTTAAAGCTTATTTGTTTATGTTTATTTCTATGACAAGAAGACCGACTTTACCTAGGATGAGAATGGACCAACTATTAAACCTTGGGTGGAAATTTATTTTACCTATTTCTTTGTGCAATCTATTATTTACAACCTCTTCCCAACTTCTTTCACTATAAATATGGGCATACGATAATGAGGTTCAAAATTCAAAACTTATATTGAATAGTATTGTATTTCCCTAGTAATATGGAACGCATGGACCTACTATCTGACGATAACGAGGACCTAGAGGATGTTATTTCAACCGTTGTGGAGACTATCCATGATTATGTAGATAGATATTTAGTCAAAACTAAGGTACACACAACACCTAGATACGTAACCATACAAGAACATATGCATATTTTCCTCCATGCCTTAGGACATGGTCATGTGAACTGAGCATTGCAATAATACTTGCAACACTCAGCGGAAGCAATTAGTCATCACATAAATTACGTACTTAGAGCGATGGACATTTGGTCGTGTAACATGATCAAACCAAAAGACGACCTAAATGAAATCTCGGGTCACATCTTGCACCATCACGGTGGCAAGTATTTTCAATATTTCAAAGATTGTTTTGGTGATTTAGATGGAACACATATTCAACCATCAGTTCCAAAAGCAAAACAGCCTATGTACCGTTCCAGTCAACAACCAAAATACACCAATCAAAATGTTCTAGGAGTGTGACTTCCGAATGCAATTCATTTTCTTGTCGGCTAGTTGGGAAGGTAGTGTGCATGATAATCGAGTGTTGAACCATTCTATTTACGAGTGCAACTGCTTCCCAATGCCCCCACCTAGTAAACACAGCCCCTAAACCTACCTTCATAAGTGCATCATTCCATAATGGATAAGTTATAATAATAGTTATTTGTATGGGCATTTTTTGTAGGGTAATATTATTTGGTCAACTCTGGGTATCCCAACAGACAAGGCTTTTGGCGCCCTACCAAAACACACGTTACCATCTCCCAGAATTCCAGTCAAGCCAATCCCAAAGGAAGGAGGAGTTGTTTAATAGTATGCACTCGTCCTTAAGGAATGTCATCAAGAGGGTGTTTGGGGTCTTGAAAAAGAGATGGCGTATGCTGAATATGATGGGCCCCTACTTGCTCGAGGACCAAACGAAGTTTGTAGCGGCAGCAATGTCGTTGCATAACTTCATCATTTATCACAACAATGACGAGCTAAGTGTGGAGTTCGATAACGATGACACAATGCCCATCAATACCAGTAACGGTGGAATTCAATGTATAGGAGGAGAGGATAGTGATATGGTTGTAATCCGCAACCGCATTCGAGATGCTATTGCAGTTAGTAGAGGGTTGTAATGTTTGGTTTATTTTGTTGCACTTTCATGTGTGTAAATTGTTTCATTTTAATGTTAGTTGTTCCACTTTCTTACTGGAATTGTGGAATTGTAGTCCTTCAACATGGTATTGTAAGTGATGCTACAGAGAGGTTGTTAAAATTAATTTTTTTAAGTTATCCTAATGGCCGAGGTGGTTATTCGGCTGCTCAAATTCATATGAATTTCAGCCCTTTGAACAAATCTAGAGTATAGCAACAACCAAGTTTAACTCACACCAATCACCTAATAGAAGCCCCTCTCACTCTCTCTACATATCCAGACCTTTACTTCCACTTGAAATTTAGTTTCCATTATTGCATAATCTGTAATTTTTGGTAATAACAGAGAAAGTAATTGTTAAATCCTAAACCCTTGTTAGGATGCTAATGGAGATTAATGGGGTCTTGCATGGGGAAGGAGTGTGATGTGATGGGGGTATGGAGGGGGTGTGCTTGCGGTGATGGAGGTATGGTGGGGGTGTAGAGAGAGCTGTGGTGATTGGATGGATTGGTGTTTGGTTGGTTTAAAGGGAGAAACTCACACCACTCCTCTCTTCCTCACATTTCTCTCTTCCTCACCACTCTTCTCCTCTCACTCTCTCCCTCTCAACCTCAGATCCATGGACTCCGGTGGAGGAAGCAGCTATGGTGATCGTGCATAGAGGCGTGGTTAGGAGGAGCTTGACGTGAGAGGAGGACGCACATCCGTGTTGCTGACCGGAGTGGGTTGCGAGCGGAGTTCCGACGAACGTCGTTCATCGCGAAGAGAGGTATGCCAAGTTCTTTGCTTTAGCTTTTTAGCTCACACAAGGTGTGAGGGGTGTCTCGCCGGAGGCCTCGCTGGCGACGAGAGGCGACCTGTGGACCGCTGGAGTGGTCTGTCCTTGCTGGACGTTGGGCTAATTGACGGTCCGTGCATGGGTGGCCAAGTGGGTGCATGGGTGGCCAAGTGGTTGCTGGACGTACGGACGAGAACTGCTGGACGTACGGACACAAACTGCTGGACGAATAGACTTTCTGGAAACACTTTCTGGACGGACTTATGGACAAACAAACTTTCTTGACAGACTTATGGACAGACTTTCTGGACGGACTTATGCATAAACTTTCTGGATGAGTTCTGGAAAGACTTTCTGGATGAACTTATGGGCATAATTTCTGGACTGACTTTTTAGACGAGTTCTGGACAGACTTTCAGGTCGATTTCTGGACTAATTTCCGAATGGATTTCTGGACTGATTTCCGAACGGATTTTTGGACTGATTTTTGGATGGATTTCTGGACTAATTTCTGGACTGATTTCTGAACAGATTTCTTGACGACTTTCTGTATGGATTCTGGACGGATTGCTTGACAGAGCTGCCATATTTTTGTTACAAGTATCACCCATGGTTCATGTCATTGTAGAGTGACAACTCTGTCCACGAAAACCCGTGTCCTTGCCTTGTGCGTGAGACGAGAGGTGACAGTTGGTGCGTTGATCGTGTCTGCCCAGGGACCGTCGAGTGGACGAGTGTGGATACTCAGGACATGCCACCTCTTGTTATAGACTGTGGCGTCGTATATTCTTTACTTGACTCATATTAGAGTAGTAGAGCTGAGGGATCGTGGATCCCAATGTACGATGTTGCACGGCTCTACGGAGCGAGATGACCTGACAGACTTCGGTCCGGATGAGTCTATTGGCTAGCTTACGGGCAACAGATACCTTTGACTGGCCTTGATGGCGATATGCTACCGTCTGATGGCGTTCCAGACGAGATGTCTCGATCGATGTTGTTCCAGCAGGAGTGTCGTCCGATGTTGTTCCAGATGATGACCCGACCGATGTATTCTGGTAGGTAGCTTGGCTGTGGCACGGCCAGGTGAGATGGACTGACCTGAGCGACGGCTCCGTCGGTGTGGTATTGACCTCGAGTTTTAGCTGATTCTACTGACGCGGACGTGTAGGCGTGTCTTACCGAACCTCATGATTAGTGTAGTCGCGTGTGGGGTACGTTGCGTACTTTCTGTAAGACCGTATGTGCCTACGATAGGTCCCTATTGGTGACCCAATGATGGATTGATGGACGGTTGGACAGATGTCCCTACTGACCCTAGGAGGTTGATGTTTACAAATTGCATTATATATCAAGTCATGTTATACTAGTATGATAGGTTTATTTCTGTATCTTGAGCATGCGTGTAGGCGAGCTTGGCATATGGGGTTTCATTGTGGAAACTCAGGCATTGTTTCTGTTTACATTTCAGGTCTGCTGTAGGTTCTGGCGGGTGGCGACCGAAGACGAGGGTACCTTGGGATCAGATCCTCATTCGTATTTTCCTAAGTTGTATGTACTTCCTTGTACTTGATGTAGTTGTACATTTTGACAACTCTGATGTATTATGGTGCACCTCTTGGATATTTTTATGAGTAATGGTCTCATGCTTTTGGGGTTTAATTCCTTGTGATACTTGTGTTTTAAATTTTAATTTTTTTTGTTGTTTCGGGATGCTAAGTAGTAACTAACCACCTAGACACGTTAAAAATAAAGTTCAAAATAGGATGCCTCATCAAAACAGTCAACTATGCATTTGAAAATTGTAAATAAAAAAATCAACAAAAAATCCCTCATCAAAGTACCACCTTTAAACCATAGAAAGAAACATGAAGTCCATTTATCAGAAAAGAAAAAAACTAACCTTCCCTTTACAAAATAGAAAGTCCAACATAAATTACCACCTTTAAACCAATGAAAAAAACATAAATTCCATCTAGCCGAAAGAAACACCAGCCTTCACTTTAGAAGACGACAAATTGCAGCTTATGGTATTGGAAATCACGTTGGGTTTAACAACTCCAATAGTAACTGCTAATTACAGAAACATTTTTGAAGTAAAGAAGACATTAAACAGTGATGTAGACAATAATCATGTAGGGGAGTGAAAGTGGATAGATTAATCGTAGTAAGCAGTTCAATTTGGTTTTGTTTTTAAGAATAAGGAATGGAAAACTACTATTTTGTTTTGCTACCATCGGAAGGAATCAGTAGTAAGTAATACTTCTACAAATAAGAAGTCAACGTTCTGTAATAAAAACAAAATTTTCTACACAACACGGAAAAAGGTCACCTTTGCATATGAAGAAATAAGCCGACCACTTCGTTGATTCAAAATTTAAAAAACACCACTACAAAGTCCATAAACATGATCTTTCCTACAAAAAGAAACCAGGTCTTAAAAAATTTCCCATATTGGGAGAGAAAAAACAATTAATAAAGAAAATAAAGTTTAAAAATCAGATTCCACGATTCCCAAAAAATCTAATAGCACCATTGAATGAACAAGCTATTTATCCATTTTAAAATGTAAGAAAAATCAAAAACAAAAAACCCACATAAAAGTACCACGTTTAAACCATGGAAACAAACATAAACTTCATTTATCCGAAAGAAAAAAAACAACATTCCCTCTAGAAAACAACATTCCCCCACAAACCCCAACACAAAGACATCAACCATAAGAAGCGCAGAACTGAACTCATATTTGGACTCACTTGGGGGCACAACTTCAAGAACGGTGCAAATTTTGCGTCCGCTGGCTGCAACATTCTTCCAGCAACACCTTATTCTGTCAGTCCTTTCTCATTTGCCATTCAGGTTGCTCAATTTCTTCGCTTCAAGGCTTGAGTCCTCGAACTCATAACAAAAGGTTCTCCAAAATTTCGTCTTTAGTTTTAGATAGTTTATAATTTCGATATAATGATTACTAGATGAAATCTTAAAATGTTATGTTATCTTTAAAGTAATCTCATAAGATTGTTAGTGTAACACCCCCAAGCGTTTAGTCCACATCGGCTAATTAAAACTTAATAGTGTGAGATATAACGTTGACATGAGTCAACTAGTACACCCAACTTTATATTTTTGTGGCAAAAATTCAGTGAGGATTGTGAGGGTCAGGGGACTGATGGGTGACGAACCAGGCTCAGGCTCGGAACGGGTTCGGAAACAGGACGTTACAGCTAGAGTCAAATCTTGTTAATACACTGCAACTGAACTTTTTCTCAAACATGGACTAGTTATTGTTATACGGATCGGTTCTGAAATATGTAACTTGACCATTTTTTCCTCTCATTCTCGACGACGAGTTTTGATTTTCTCTGAGTACAATTTATATGGTAGAACAATTGATTTTGAAATATTGCGTAAGATCTTTTTGGTTAACAAAAAGTTCATATGCTAATAAAATTTCATTTTCTTTAACCAGTTTCTATTTAGTGGAATATGGACTTGTTTTACGTTGTTATCCATTCATCAATTAATTTGCCTACATAACTTCTTCGTTTTCATAATACTCCATTCACACTTATAGTTTTAATAATTTGAGGAATTTATGGATAAAAACTTAGCACTGAGAGATAGTTTGTTTTTCAATCACAGGGGGAAATTCAGGAATCTACTCCCCAGACAAGATTCTTTCGATCGAGCTCTGTTCACTAGGACTGGAAGGGGGGGGGGGGGGGGGGGGGGGGGGGGGGGTTCGCCTCACTGCTACCCGTCCCGCCCAAGTTAAGCGGGTAGGCAGGGCGGAGCGGGGCGGGATCAAAAAAAATCCGCTACCCGCCCCGCGTAAGGATGGACTAGGTTATCTATTTTAATCAAAGCTAAGTACAAAAAACAAGGAAAAAATCAATCAATGTATGTTTTTAAAGCTATATACAAAAAAATGAAAGCTAAATACAAACAAAATCAAAACAAAATACAAAAAAATCAAACAAAATATAAGGCTTATGCGGTTGCGGGTTATGCGGGGCGGGTTATGCGAGAAAACTGCAACCCGCTCCGCTTATTATGCGGGTTGTGCGTGTAACGTCCCGAAACAGCGGAAGATTTAAAATTTCAAAATAACCAACATAACAGACAACTCACGCGGGAACGTCACTAATACATAAATATATAAATCCTGGTGCACCCAAAATACAAGGAGTTTTCCAAAAGAAATACAACTACAATACTGATACAATGGAAGAGAATACAAGTAGTCGTACGGTCTAGCAACTGCCGAAGAGGATCCGACTCCAAAGCGCTCCGTCCTCGGTCACCACCCACCCGGACCTACTGCGGTCCTGAAAAAGATGCAACAACAATGCCTGAGTTTCCAGAAGGAAACCCCGTATACCAACTCACCTATATGCATGCATCACATAATGAACCTATCATACTAGTAGCATGTCATGGCATCAACAGATATGGAAAACAGTTCCCCCGAAGGGTAAAACAGGACATCAGTCCGACAATCAATCATCGGGTCTCCCGAAGAGACCTACTGCAGGCACATGGAGTCTAGTAGCCCGCGACATCGCACCCCCCACACGCAGCTACACTACTCAAGGGTTCGACAGGGAGCCTCTGTCACGTCTACGCGCCGATAGAAACAGATCTGTAAATCTCAGTAGTCGGGGCCACAGGGACCAACGGGGCCGTCGCCCGGAAGGTATAACAACATCATCTCGGTAGGTGCCCAGCCGAGGAAAACAACAAGCCGGCACAGCCTCGGCCCAACAATCATCATCGCCGGCACAACCTCGGCGGCATCACCGGCACAGCATCGGTGGTCCATCACAACAGTCCGGCACAGCATCGGACAGATCCAGACCGAAGTCTGCCAGGTCATCGGGCTCCTCGAGCCGCGAACACCAACCGCGCCGCTATAAAAGCAGGGCAGCGACCTCCGTAGCCCCAAGGGCCGGTAGTCACCTCACCCAACGCCAGTTGCGTGCCCGCACAACATCAACACTGGGATCCGCGATCCCTCAGGCCTGCTATACTACAAAGTGCCAACAAACATCTCAAAAGTCACGGTCCATACATGGAGGTAACGCGTCCCGAACACCCACACTCTTCCCAACGGCGGTCCCTGGGCAGGCACGCATCACGCGCCCACCGTCACCTCCCGGCTCACGTACAAGGCGAGGACACGGGTTTCCGTGGACAAAGTTGGCGTTCAAAAAGGGAACCAGGAATTCTGTCCTGGGCCCAAACGGTCGACCGTAAGAGGTGATTCGGTCGACCGTTTCCAGAAAGGAATCGGTCGACCGTCCCTAACACGGTCTACCGCTGCGCACAGAACACAATCCCCCAACGGTCTACCAAAGGTCTAAAACCGGTCGACCGAACGAGGTCAAAATCCGGAGTCTGGTCAACATTACAATCCAGTCTATCGGCCGACCGACTCAGGTCCCGGTCGACCGAAAACTAACAGTACAACTTCTACATCATTTTATTCCATCGGTCGACCGACTCAGGGGTCTCGGTCGACCGACAACAGTTAGGGTCAACCTATATTTCTACGTCATATAACGGTCGACCGAACATACTCCAAAGTCCGAACATCATGCAATATAATCCAATATATTTAAGTTCCGGTCGACCGAACACAAGACCTCGGTCGACCGAAACGCAACAGACAGTAAAGATATACATGCATTCGGTCGACCGTCCAAGGACCGGTCGACCGCCCGGTCGTCTTCAACCTCGCGCCAGCCGAGGTTTCTTCGCCCAAACGCGACGTCGGAGAGGCCTCCGACCTCCTCCGACCGACCAACACGACCCTCTCATGAGTGTCCACAACAAAACCACACTAGAGAGCGGCATACCTCAACGAAACGACGAAAAAGGCCGGAGCACCGTTCGCACAACACCGCCTCCGGAGACCTTCTCGCGCACCTCCTCCACGCGCCTCACTCCACCGTGGTCGCCTCCTCAGCTGCAACTCGCGCACCAGGAAAAGAAGAGAGTGAATGGAGAGAATGAGAGAGAGAGAGAGAAAAACGCAATATAAACCCAACTCCCCACACACCAACAGTCGCCTACTCTTCCAAACCCATCACTCTCCCTCACGACCACTGTTCCCGCCCCCTTCTCTTCCCCATGCATGCACTATGCTTCCCCTCTTCCCCATGCAAAACCTCTCCTAAACCACCACTAATCCATGTTAACCCTAACAAGGGTTTGGGTTCTAACAGTGCGAGTGGCGGGTTGAGGGTAAAATTTTACCGATTATAGCCCTACCGTACACATTTGATATCGATCAGAATGACCTCTCTGGTGCATTTGACTCGAAACAAGAGGACCATGTTTTGGCCTCAATATTGACAATTCTACGGGAATCTATAATCTTGAGAAAAAATTAAGGCTGCATGATTTTACAAGATTATAACTACAATTTTGTATTTTGAAACTGCTTAATTATGTCGACGCCGAATAATATCATTCCGAGTTAATTTTGTGTAATAATATTAAACAATTATATGATAAAAGTGGAAATTGATTTATTTTAGTTCATATGTCTTCAAGTACAATACATATCTTCATAATTCTATGATATAATATTTAACACTTTTTCTAGAATACGAGTAAATCTATAATATAATATTTATTTATTTTCTGGAGTTCAGGAATCATTGTGCTTAGAAACCACAGTGAGTTTGAGCTTTGTCTTTGAAAGTGGTTTCTGCAGAAGCAACTAACTGTGAGACATAATCTGAAATACATATCGAAGCTCCTTGGATACCTCTACATAGAACCAACTTTTTTAAGTTGGAAGAGTGCACTTTGATGAACCTCTGTTATGTGTGACTTTTGATGCCCCCCACAGTAGAGCTACGTTGAAAATGGTTCTTAAACTACTAAGTTTATCGAACAAAACGTAATAACGTGATTCAATCAAACATGGTTTCAGTAGGATTCAGATTGTTTTGTGAAAATGCATTTCGAAATCCATATCACAAGAGCAGAGTTTCATAACAATGGTCATATAGACTTGCACTAGACGTTGACGGAAAAGTTGTGGCGAACCAGGTCTTAAACACGAAACGAAATATAAATTAATGGTGAATAATCGACAAGTAAATGCAGATGATTTTATATGATTACCACTTCAAAGCACTCGATTCTAATCAACCTCGCTCGTCCTCACACTTGCAACTGCAGCTTGTTAGCTGCAAGAGCCTTTGATTCAAGATTGGGCTCCCAAAGGATCATCGTTTCAGCAAGCAACTATGTCACGACAAATGGATCCATGTTCGAAGATGGGCATTTGTACTCCAAATAACCTGCAAAAAGCTACCATATGTTTAACTCAGTTGAGAAAAAAAATGATACAACATGTTCTCTATTATTAGTCTATCCATAACACAAACCTTTGCCTTGTCTCTCGGTATCCTGCCCAACACGAATTGAGCAGCCACGATTGGCAACACTCTTTAAGAATTTCTAAAATAAAGTGTCAACAAAATCTAAAGTCAGCTTAACGATATTGCAATGATTAAAAAGGTAATCAACTTTCATGTCAAATATTTATGTATGTAGTTATGAAGAAAAATTGTCAAAATCAACGAAATACTTACACTTATGCTAATTTTAGTATGATGAGCAGATAATGTACCCATGAGAAGGTGTTTCTGTCAGCGGTCTAGTGCTTTCCTGTCAATCTTCCCTCATTCCCTTCACCATACGCGCTGATGTGCTCCTTGCGACAAAGTGATAAGTTGAGGATCGATTTCTTTATGACTTCATAGCCTCCCTCTTCTCGCATGCTTTTCGTGCTGCTTTAGTTAGGGACAAGGAATCAGTAAATGTCAAGATCATGCTTGTATTAAGAAACTGCCTTTTTTTCTTCTACATATCTTATGATTTAGCAATTCGTGCAACTCCATACGATGTATTTACTTGAATAAGCGAACTGTAAGTACCTGTAGTTTGTGTGACATCCAGCAGCATTCCAATCACCCAAAACATTTAAGGAAAGAAACATCAAAATCTATCTGTGAGAACCCAAACCTTTATTAAAAGCTAATCAAGTTTATTGGATTTATGTATGGTTTTAGGTGAAGATGAGGTTTAAAGGCAAATAAAGGTAAGGTGGAGTGATTTTTAGTTAATTAGTTGAATTTGATTTTTGGTATGATCAATAATTTTTGATGTTGATTATTAGTTGTTAGGCTTCTGTTGTGCAAGATGAGATAAAAGAAAATAGGAAATATGAAACCTGAAGATTTGATTTGGGTTGCGAATCAAGGTTGTGGTTGCGAGACAGACAAGTACTGATTCGTTATTCTTCAGTTTCATAGCATGTCTTTCTCTCCTGATATTCGTAGTTGCATGCATGTTGAGTATTAATATTGATTTTATGGATATGCATATGATTGCATGTTGTGTTTCGGTCGACATGTCTTGTGGCTGTGTGTATGTTTCTGGTAGAGCAACTTAGGAAAGAGCTGCCTAGCGGACAACGTGGAGCCACCCGAGAGAGGAAAGGGTTGTCTGTCGTTAGTGTGGAACTACTAGGTGTGCGTCTGATTGATTGATAGATTTCAGAAGCACAGGATATGGTCGAATCCGAATGGGGGTTCCAGATCGTTATGTATGCATTTTATTTGTGATGCATGTCTCTTGATTGTGCTTATTGACTGAATGTCATATTCTGTATTATTTTCCACATGATTATGATTCTGATTGATTGACGGTTTGAACTTGCGGGCTGTCGAGCTCACAATTTGTTGATTATATTTTTGAGATTATTATGGGCCTATCAGATGGATTTAAATATCAGAGTGCGCAGTGGTCAGGATCGTGGATCGTATCTTAACGCACCGGGTTTGGACGGGTAAGCACATGTTCGGGCTGGGGGCGTTACACTATCTCTCCTGTAAAGTCGGTTTATAGTTTAGTAGACTTGTAAATTGGTAATTACATCAATTGGCTTCGGGTTGAGTGTTACCACAATTCCTGCTTGTTCAGTAATCCGGAAAACGTGAAGGTGCTAACTCCGTAACCTCGAAATTAGATGCCATAAATGGATGGCTGCCATCGATAGATGCTTAGCTTCTATTCCGACGCTCGGGCTTACTTCATACTCCCACTACAAAATAGAAAATAATTTTGTTCAATGTGAAAGGTGCAAAAGAAGGAGAATTGTTGAAAACGCTCGGTTAACTCAAAACAAGGAAGATGGACCAACAAATGGTTGACCAATCATATTGGTCGACCAATGTTCCGAATCTCAAAGCCACGAATTGCTGCCAATAGTCAACTGATTCTAGGAAACTCAGAAGATCAACCATCGAAAACAATCAACCAATATACTAAGCGAGAGTTGAAGTAGTGAAAGACGCAAAAAATTATCTTCCAACATTCAAATGAGGAAATAAATTAAGTATGAAGTGAGAGGAAACACAATGTTCAGATAGATTGATTTATTACCTCCCCAGGCATAACCTCTCCATTAGTACCATTGATATTGATTCCGGCGTACAAACATGCCTTGTAGTGAGCGTCCGATATTTCATGCCCAAAAGACTTGTCTGCTCTGGCAGAGGAATAATGTAACGTCCTCAGAACAGTGGAAAAATTAAAATTTAAACACACAATCAACTTGAGGACATTACTGCAAAGACATACGCACACAGGTGCACCAACATATTATATATATATATGTGTGTGTGTGTGTGACTGAGTTTACAAAAGAATGTGATTACATCAAAAGCTCATAAACATGAAATATACACATGTAATCACATTCACCTCAAAAGAAGGAAAGCAGGATCTGGCCCCGAGCACTCTCCTCCGTGGTCACCACCCTCCTAACGCCGTTCTTGGCCTGAAATGCAAACATGAACTATGCCTGAGTTTCCATAAGGAAACCCCGTATGCCAAACCCAAATACATGAATGAAACAATGAATACAAAAACCATAAAACGACACAAGCCCAACACTGCAAACCACCAACAATTGCCTCATTTACTGGAGCCACTGTTTTTTCCTAAATGTCACCGAAGCCACGGTTTTGCATCAATTGCCGAAGCCACGACGACGACGTATACATGCCTCATTCGCCGGAGCCACGACTTTGCCTCATTCGTCGGAGCCACGACATTAACAACCACAACCCGCTCCGAAGAGCCACCACTGATCGCTATTAGGCCGGCATGTCCGTCCGTTGCCCCAAAAGGGCCGGTGAACCCATTGCCTTCTAGCCAATCAACAACAACAAGGAAAACACCAAAACTGTGTAAAAGTGGTCGAATCGAAAACAACTCACTGGTCGACCGAATCACCCTCCAGAGGACTGACCCAACCGCAAAAACCCGCCAATCAGTCGAACGGCAAAGGGGACCCGTTCGACCGAAAAGCATCAATAAAACCCACCATCAATTCACACCACACGGTCGACCGAAACGACACTTCCGGTCGAACGACCTTTAAGTTAACTTAAGTTGTCGGTCGGACGAGTCAAACAGGCAGTCGGCCGTTTAGATGGTCAATGCCCCAATCGACCTACGACAATACTTTCGGTCGACCGACAAAGGGGTCCCGTTCGACCGAAAGTGCCCAGAGCCTCCATCCCTCGCTCAAATTGCACAACCGGTCGACCACCCAGAGGTATCGTTTGACTGGTGAGAGGGATATTTGCCTGAAATACACTACAACCGGTCGACCAAACCAACCCACCGACCGACAATTATAGTGCGGAAAAACTGTTGCACAGGTCCGATGAGTCATTCGGCCTACCGTCGACCGCTCCAACACCCACACAACTTAGGTGAGCGTAAAAGCAAGCTTGACATACCTTGAAGATCCAATGGCGAGCTTCTCCACGTAACTCCTTCCCTTCTCCAGCGAATCCAATCGAGCAAACGACCAACCCGATCCCTCACGCACTCTACTGAGTCCTCCTCGCCGAACACAACTCCACTGTGAACCATGGATGGAAGAGAGAGAAACAGAGTGTTGAGCGGGAGAGATAGAGCACGAGTGAGAAGAGAGGGAGAGAGAGAGAACTCAAACCTTATATACTCTCCCCAAACACATCTCAACCGTCCATCTCAATCCACACTAAGCCAACTCCAAAATACCCATTAACCACCTAAACAAGATTAAGCATTAAAAAGGTTCAGGATATAACAAATAATATAGGCACTTAATACCATTAACAAAATCACAAAAATATTATGTACATTGAACCATCGACATGGGCAAAGCAACTTCAGTGTTAGTCTAGATTAAAAACTTGTAAGGCATCCTTAATGGGGGTGAGTCGCCCGGGCACACCCCCGTTAACGGGGCGGGCGCCCATCGTGTGCCCACCCGGAGCGCCCACCCAGGCGCTTGCCCGGATGTTGAGATTTCCGGGTAGACGCCCGGGGCACCCTCGGGTGGGGGGCACGTGTCCCTCTCCCATTCGTCCAATTTTTTTGGCTGATTTTTAAGTATTTAGTGGAGGTTTTGTTATTAATGGATTGGGTGTTTGTTATTAATGTGGGGTAATAAATTTTTGTAAGTGATGAAGATTCAAAAATTTCCAGAACTAACAATTTCAAGATTCAAATTTTTTTTGCGAGACCCCCGAACGACCTGTTGAGGTGGTTTAATAGTAAAAATTAAAAAAATTCAAGTTAAAGTAATTAGAAGTAGTAATTGCAATTAATATTATGTAAAATGTAAATTGTTAAATGTGGTGTAAGAATTAAAATTATTTAATTAAGAAATTATGTGGAGGAAAGAGAGTGTAGGGTGGGTGGGGTAGCCCGGGCATGGTTAAGGTTTTTTTTGGTGGTTAGGTGAGCTGACATGGCAGAGAGAGAGTGCAGGGCGCCCGGTGTAGCCTGGACGCTGTTATTTGTGCTCTAAGCATAAGATGGTACATTGACAAATATCCTAACAGAAGAAATCAAAGACTTAATCGAAAACCCATGGTTATTTCAGGTTTTGATATATATCAAACTATTTTTATGTTTTATGTTCACTCGTTCACATGGAAGACAATTGCAAGTTGTTTGCCAAAAGAAGAATATTGCATTCTAAAAGTGAAATTAAGGAGATAATGGTTGTTATTGATAAACTAAAAAAAACTAATCAACCGAATAAGAAGCTTTGTTTTGTTCTCAATATTTCATAAGATTCATCTATACTACTATTTCTTCTATAAATAGCAAGGTTTCTTCTTCCTTTTCTCCTCTTCTCCACTTACACCATTAGAGTAGGTTAGTTTTTACCCAAATCTGGCTTCAAGTAGAGGAAGGTGGATGAAGATTGTAATCTCACATTTTCTTTAATATAAGGTTGGATTCATGTTCCTCTTGTTAGTAACTTTCTTTCTATGCAATTAGTTTTTGATTTTGTTTGTTAGTTTTCTAGTTAGAGTTTTATGTCATGTTCATTCTTAATATCTTACTTTCAATGCTTGTTCTTGCGAGTAGTGAGTAGATCCATCCCAATTGGGGTGGAGGAAATGTAGTTGATGGTGAAGTGTATGATGAGTTCTTCTTATCTTGTGCCATTTCATGTGCTTAATGTAGATTTATACTTGTGACTTGATAAAACTTGTATTAGATGGGATAATGGTCACACTAGGTACTTGTCTCATGATAGATCTAGAGTTGATCTTGTTGCTTTTATGGTTTATCTTTGTAATAGAAGTGGTTTGTTATGTATGAATGCTTGATTAGTAGAGAACAGATGAATGTATTAAGTTGTATGGATGGTTGATTGATGTCCTAATGGCCACAATAGGTACTTAGTTCATTTTTTAGAACCCAAAGTGCATCTTAACTTCATGTCTAACTATATTAGTCATGTATTCATGTAAATGTAGTTGATGTTAAATAGACTCCACACTAGTTTCTAGTTGATGTACATACTTTACACACTTGAACATAATGAAATGAAGACCTACTCATGTACACACACCTAACTATTGCACCTCCACTCCAAGGGGTTTAGTTTAATTGTTGATTAATTCATCATTTAGTAGTTTGTTTAGCATAATACCTTCATTCTCCTCTCCATTCCCACTAGAGTAGCGTAGTAACAACAACGCGCACAACTCCTCAAGGATACGACCCGTACTTCCCGTGTATTCACGGACGTCGTTCGCTTGTGGTTATTTTAACTGATTCAATCAAGTTTTTGGTGCCGTTGTTGGGGCGGTGGTCATCGTCGTTGTTGTTTCTACCATTTCGGTGGGGGTTTTCTTACGTTTTCTTTCAGTTTTGTTACTTGACAAGGGACTTAGTAGACATGGGAGTTTAACTGAGGGAAATAAGGAGCTAGGAAGAGTTTGGGGACCAGATTCCCCAAACAATCCACTAGTGGCGTATTTGCATCCACGAATGGCGGATTTGGTAAGTTTGTTGGAATTTCCAATTCATCTAAGGCTCCGTTTGATATTCCTAGTTGATATCTGCTATTGTCGACCTCATGCATGCTCTGGTTAAGTGTTTGTAATTAATTTGGCTTGTATAACCCCTTCTTTAGACAACTTGGACCCTTAAATTCACAGAAAAAGATTAGATCAATTGTCATCTACGTCATGCATCATTTGTAGACCGCACACACATATTGTCTTTCCATTTCTTTAATTTCTCATTGTCAATTGCTGGCGTGAGGTATGTGCACCCATTCTCTCATTCATGCATGGTTAAAGCATGCGTTAGTTGGTAAGAGTGAGGCGAGTGATTGATTGGTGTGTTGATTTCTATCTTAGGATTCAAAACAACCTAAGGGGGGTCGTCTCGTACAAGATAAGGTGTGAGATTTCATCACCCATTCCTTAGACCAAAAAATCACTCCTATTCAAAAGCCTTAATCTAAAATCAAGTAGACATTAACAACTAGGATTTGGGCGCAATTAGGAGATAATCCCATTTTCAACGTTATGGCCTGAACGTCGTCGTTTGCCTAGTTGCATTGAGACTTTTGGGACCTCTGGGTCTTGATTTTCTCATTCGGCTTTGCCACCTTTGGTTGAGGGAGGTGAGGCATTCGAAAGTGTTGGGAGTCGTGGTTAAGCGTCTTCTAGCTTAAGGACTGATGGCCAGCCTAAGCTGGTTTGAGTCATCTTTGCTAGATTAGGCTTCTACCCTCACCCACTACCCACGTTCGATCTAAGGATTCTTCCCTTGTCATATGAGTCTTCTCCTCCTCTATATTCTTCAATTAGTCTCCTCCTTTGATTACAACTTCTATCGTGTGTAGTTTTTTGAGTCGAATCGAGCATTTTATGCGAGGTTGGGCTCGTTCTGGTGAGAGCGCTCGACTTGGGAGAGTGCATTTTTCTTCTGAGATGGACGGTCCCATCTCGGTTTCGAGATCCTTTGGAGCACGAGGCTGAGTCATCTCATGGAGGTGGGGTGATCGGGTTCCATATATGGATTACCTCAGTCCACTCCCACCACAACGTAGACCTCCTTCTCCTCCGACTCGGGAGGAAGAGGGATTCGGTCAGAATCGGGTTCTGGGTGCACCACTACCTTTAGCTCGACGGGATAGACCAATGTCTCTCTGGGAGCGGACGCATCCTATTCGGGTCGTGCAACCTTCTTGCATAGTTCTCCTGCCTGCTAGCGGGAACAAATATGAATTGAAATCTCAATATGTGAGCATGCTTCCTACCTTCATAGCTAATATGGAGTATCCGTATATCTTTATACGTGAATTCGAGGAGCTCCATGTTCAAGCTTCAACAACTTGAGGAGGATTATGTCTGGTTGAGGATGATTTCTTTCACGTTGAAGGATAACGCGAAGAAATTGACGTATAGCCTCCCGGCAAACTCGATTCGGTCTTGGGATGAATTCGTGACCATTTTTCTAAAGAGATTCTTCCCCTAAATGAAGACTCAATAGATAAGGTACTAGATACATCAAATGTATCAAACTGAGACCGAATCATTTCATGTTTTCATTGAGAGGTTCAAAGACCTTCTTCTGCAGTGCCCTCATTATGGAATTGAGCTATGGCAGCTGGCCAGATTGTTTATGAGGGCCTCAACAACAACACCTGCACATTGTTGGGGTCGATGTGCTAGGGTGATTTCATAATGAAACTCATTGATGAGGCATGTGACGTTTTTGAATTAATGGCGGAACGTACCCTTGAGAAGGACACTGGTTGACATCATTTCATGCTTATACTTGTATCTTATATCCATTATCTTACCCTTAAGTAATGCCACGTGACGATTTTTATGTTTGAATTTCAGAAATAAATAAGTTTGAAGAGATGAAGCATGAAAGGAACCAAAAGCAGGGAAAAGGACTTAATTGTGAGACTTGGGGACTAAGATGCAAGGGAGAAGGACCTGAACGTAAGACCAAAGGACCAAAGAGCAAAACAGAAAACTCCACACCATGATGGGGAGTATTTTGGCAATTCTATTTGGGTCGGTGTTGTAATGATAGGTCTTGCCATGAGGTACTTCTTATGCATTAACAAACACTAACCACACTCGAGCTTATTGTATGCATTCACCACACTTATTTCATGTGGACACACACTCCACCCCTTAGGGATTTTCCATTCCTGAGTTTTAACTCCTTTCATTAGTTGCTTAGTTTAGTTTGTTTTGTCATTTCATTTCATGCTTTCTAGTTTCCTAGTTTAGATTAGTGTAGTTTAGTGTAATCAATCTTTCTCTCCTTTCTTTCCCACTCGCCTTCGCATAAACCAAAAGTCGACACACCTCCCTGTGGACGACTTGTATTTGTCACCGCTTCAACGCGGCCGTGCACTTGTGGTTAATATAAAACGAATCAATCAAACACCATGAAAGAGCCACCAGCAACAAGGTCGTCTGGTCGAGCTGGATCATACTAAGTTGAGTAAACTATCGCGTCTGAGGCAAAAATGGTTGCTCTCATGCGTAGGATTGAGAGTTTAGAGTTGGACCGAGCTCCTGTAGCTCAGGTCGCTACTCCCACTTGTAGTAGGTGTGGACTTATGGGATATAGTGAATTGGAATGTGCTTACGCTCCAAGCGATACTGAGCACGCAAATGCGATGTATCAACAACGGCCCGTACAGTCACTCCTACAACCGGGATGGCGAAACCACCTTATGTTCTCTTGGGGGGCCTAGTGGGGGCCACGGTCAGAGCTCGTCCATTTTATCACCCTCCACGTCCATCGGCGACCTACCAACCCACACATCAAAGGTCTCAGCCCCATACTCACCAACCTCCTCACGCCTCACCATCGGGTTATTCTAACTGAACTCCACTACCCAAGTAGGTTGACCCAAAGTACCCCTGTCTTGAACAAACCCTTCAAGCGTTCATGCAGAGCAATCAAAGTTCATTCAAAACATTGAAAGTGCAAGTCAACCATTTGGCTCATCAGGTCCATAAACGTGAGAATGGTCAATTCCCAAGTCAACCCAAGGTGAATCCTGGGATACCCAATCTCAAGGAAGGCCACTATTGCCTCGAGCTACCTCCCAACCGACCCATCATGTTAATATGATACATACTTTGAGGTATGGTAAGGAGGTAGACAACCAAATTGGGTTGCCTTCCTTGCAATCACCATCTCTTCGTGTCACCAGACCTGTGATGATACCCACATCTTTGAGGGAGCCAGATCCTGAGGTTCCCTCAACGAATACTTCCAGGAAGGAGCTTGATCCCGAGGTTCCTTCTCCTTTGATTTCGACAATGGGGCCGAACCATGAGGTTCCCTTGTCTCATCATATGTCAAATGAATCATAGTCTGAGGTTCCTTCGCAAGACCCTTTTGCCCCCAAGGTGCCTTTCCCTGAGCACCTTAAAAAGAAAACTTCGAATCAACACCACAAAATGCTTGATATCTTTCGGCAAGTTAAGGTGAACATTCCGTTGTTGGGGGTGATTCAAGAGATGACGCCTTATGCCAAAGTTCTCAAGGATATATGAACAAATGTGCACCAAAAAGAGAAAATCCCATGTTCCCAAGAAAGTTTTTCCTATGGAAAACGTGAGTTCATTGTTGGCACAACCCATGCATGTCAATACATCGAGCTTTATTGGACTTAGTTAAAGAAATGTGTTCTAAAAGTTTTACTTTTAAATGTCTTTTATTATGAATTGAATGTGTTGAACATTTTGTTCCTTGATTAATGTATTCGTGTTTTGGAAGAGTTGAGGAAGAGGTTCTTGGTCTTTAACTATAGAGCTCTAAAAGATAATGGATTACATAAATCAAAAGTAATTCACTATCATCGTAATTAACATGGGACATTAATTGTCGAGTTAAGATTCTCGTGCTCGTTAAGAGAGATATTGTAGCTCTACAAATATTTAACCACATGAGTATATAAAATAGAAAATGTTTCTTTCATATATTGAATTGACCCAACAAATGAAACATTATGGAATTGTGTTTGTATCATAAATGTTTCATTGTGTCTTTGAATACTAAGATATGAGACCTATATCTTTTCACCTAAGGAGTGTATGATTTGATTACTATCAAAAGCTATCAATGAGTATAATGATAAAGGTATTAGTTGGTTATACAAAACTTGTGATGGAAAAGTCTATATGTCAAAAGATTATCATTGCCCATCTTGACATGAGTGATGATATTGCTGGGTCCATTGATAAAGCAAAATTGTAATGTGCACAATGAAACTTGTGTATAGTTACATATTTATAATTAACTTTAGAGATCAAGAAATGAATATATATTACAAAGATGACACAATTCTACTTTGTATAATATTCTCAATATCATGAGGTAAAGGATAGACACAAGTGATATAACATATAACTAAATGGATCGTGTTTAGTTCGAGTGAGGAAAACATCTTTATTATTTGAGTAACTATAATGTGTAGCTAGATACCGCTTATAGTTTATGATATAAAGTGTTTTATATCTATGCAAACATAACTTAGATCCTCCTATAGGTCACACCACAGAACTGGGAAGCAATGAATTTGATTTTATATTTTATATGATGTGTTGTGATACATGTGGTAAAATATTAAAATCAAATATGTCGTGATTACGGCATAGTTAAAATAATAAATACATTTATATGAGATGTAAATATATTATGGGGTGTAATATTTGACATTATATATGATAGTATGTTGCATATAATAATATGATTTGTAACATTATGAAATATATAAATTTGCTAAAACCCTGAAGATCAAATTTTGTTGGTTATTGATCCAAAATTTGGCAAAAGACAAAAAATAGTGCAAAACGATTGAATGTTTTTTTGCAAAACGGTCGACTGGTGAATAGTACTTTCTAGGTTTTTTAAAATATTTTTCATGGTTTTCCTTGAATTAATAAGAGAATTTCTTTGATCATGGGTTGGATTTGTTTCAATTCGGTTAGAGAAGGTCAAAAGATGATTACGTGTCAAAATATGATTGGATTAGAGGAGTTATTAACAAGGAATCATGTGCAAGTGGGTTGCACATGAATAGGCTTTGAGGAAGTCCTATAAATAGGACCCTCATCTCCTCATTGTTAATATGTGAATGCAGAATTCTCTTCTACATATTTTGCCACCAAATCTATCTAAAAATTCCCTTGTTAGTTGAGTGTTTGAGATATTAAATTCTTAGGAGCAAAAATGGGTAATTAGCTATATTCTAGCCTTGAATTAGAGATTGATTGGCTAGCTCCTTTCTCTCTAAATCTTGTTTAGTGGTGAACACTTGGAGGAATTTCGAGGCGATTGAAGTGCAACAGGACTCCGGATATTCGAAAAGGTTTAAGAGAACCTTTTGGGTATGATTTTCTTCTATCCAATTTAATATTTATGTAGGATACATATATTAAAATGTATAGTCTATGTTTTGTACATGATTTTTTTTGAAAATATGAAACGATCCTAAATGCTTGTTAATTTTTTTAAAATTATACACAAGTATAAGGCACGAAATCCTACACTTAGGTGCATCTGTTAATCTTTTGTCGTATTCTGTCTACGTCTACCTTGGTCTTGGAGACCTCAAACAAACAAAACGACTCTTCAACTGGCTGATAGGTCAATGAAGAAACCAAGGGGCGTGGTGGAAGATGTTCTTATCAAAGTTGGTGAGTTCATTTATCTAGTCGATTTCTTTGTTTTGGATACTGAACTTGTGCCAAACCCACTTTGACGAATTCCTGTTATTTTAGGGCGACCATTTCTAGCGAATTCCAATGGCTTGATCAATTTTCGTAATGGCCTGATGCACTTGACATATGGTAGTTAGTGTGCTAATTTCCACATCTTCACCATTGAGGAATAAACCAAGTGCCTTCGATGACCCTGTTGAGATCAATCCTAGCAGGTGCCCTCTGTGGGCTCTAGGTCACCTGCTCTTCTGTCTGTATAAGTTGAAGACCCAATGTGGGTTAAGAATCAACCAACTGATACCCTACAATTCAAACACCAGATGAAGATTCACCTCTCATTCATGCCTCCCATCTTTCTCATTTACAAGAGGCATCAAACGACCACAATGCTTATAAGGGTGTCAGGTGTTCAAGCAATTCTATTTCTAGACTGCACCATCTGGGGAATAAGTCCATGGTGTCAATTTGTGTGGATGAAATCATCCCTATGCACCCAAATATCAATTGGACGGTATTTATTGATGAAATCACCCCTATGCACCCAAACATATTTGTTTCCATTTCTTTTCACAGACCTTGGTTTTGTGAGGCATGAACCATCTTCTTGGTTCATAAGCCTCTCAACAATCCTCCTATTTCTTAAGTTGCAACCACATGCAGGTGCATTTCTGCCTCGAGAGATGGTGGGTTCCCATTTGATATCCCTTGACAAATGAAGATGGGAGCCCATTTTTGAACATAGTTATATTTGGAAAAAAAGACAAAAAAATACTCCAAGAGTGAGCATATCTTGTTGTTGGATCCAACCCTTATGTATTTAACCCCAGTAGTTTCACGTATTTGTCTCCATTCTTAAGTATTTCATAGGTTTTGAGGGAAATTCAGGTTTGCGTCCATCAACATGACCATGAAAATTTCATTGTGTTTCAAATTTGGGGAGATCTTTTACTTTTTCATGCAAAATTCATGTAGTATCATGCTTGCATACATTGAGGACAATGCATGAAGTAAGTGTGGGAGGGTGCTTAACATTTGTATATATGTGGAGTCAAGTCTTTTTTCACTTTGTTTTTTGTTTTCTTTTGTTTGTATTGTTAAGGTCATGATAGTGTTCTGCATTTAATATCAATATATCTACTTGTCATGATCCTTAGGTGACTTGTCTTCTTTTGCTTTCCTAAGTGCTTTAAAAGTTTCATTTCTTTCAAAATCTTCATGTGTTTACGAAAGAAAATGTATTGTGGGTTTTGCGTGTGTTTAGCATGTGCAAAACCGTTAAGAGGCAAAGTAAAATGGATGGTCCCAAAATTGACTTGAACATGATGCATTAGGAAATCTAGTACACCCACTTTAGGTCTTATCTAGTCATAAGGATGCACCCCGGTTTTCCCTCAGGGGGGTGAGTAATCATAGGGGTTCAATACTAAAACAAATAAAGAAGTCCACCCTGAACCTAGGGAGTCGAACAATTCCTCTGTTAGTATAAGGAAGTTTGTCGTAGTTAGAGACCCTTAAACTCCTGTTGTGACATCTTAAGTGTAGGGGTTTGGGTTCATTTGTAGATAAGAAATAAGTGAGAAGGGTGTTCTCTCTTCTCGCACGGGTCCTACCACTCGGGAAATTAGGTCTGAGGGGACTTAGTGCATGGTATTTTCGAGTCATCTGACTTGGGATGCACCGACCGAACTCCCGTTACACGGGTGGTAGGGATCACCCTATGTGGAGATGTGGGGGAAGGTGTACGTCATAGTGCAAGTCCTCATAGGCAATGATGCACGAAACCTGACCCTGAGAGAATTATCCACCTACTAGTAAAAAAAGTAATACAAATAAGAATCTTAATGGACTTTACACGATGTATCACTTGAGAATATTAAGGTTGCCCATATTTTTTTACTTAAGTCCTTAATTAACTTGCACAAATGGTTCACTAGGTTATGTGTGTGGACTAGATACATATACAGAGTCGGCCCATAGGATTACCGTGTCCAATGATCGGAAAAAAGGACCATTGAGTCGTGTTGCTAGGTTGAATAATGCATCAATGTTTGGATTTTGTGGGTATATCCACTCAAGAGACACGACTCCTACGTCCTTGGCGACAAGTAGGTTTAATGACTTGTTGTACGTGCTAAGTGTAACCATGATTCCTACGAAAGTGAGTTTGGATTTCCCCATTTTTCGTGTGTTTTCCTTTCTTTCATTTTTCTCACTTTTTGTTTTTCTCAGGACTAGCAAAAGTAAATGTGGGGGTATTTGATTAGTAGCATATCATACATTCTATTTATGTTGTATATCCTTTATTTTACCCCAATTTTGTGCTACTCGAGTGTTTGTTTGTGGTATTTCAGGTATTAGGTAATAAAGAAGAGAAAAGGACTGAAATGTTAAAAGAAATGACTCAAATAAAGCAAAATGGACCTGTTTATCATGCACAAGGACCCATCTGCAAATCAGGAAGAACCCAGCTAAAACCCAGAGGGAACAAAACGCACGAAAAACATTTTAGGAGCAAAAATCCCTCAAAATCATGATCTTGAGGAATATTTGACAATTAAAGACAAATGGGCTCGAACCAGCAGACCAGGAGTGCACCTCAAGTGCAAAATAGGATGTTTAAGTTACTGAAGAAAATTGGGACAGATCGGACCCAAATGATCTACCAGTGGCGTATTTTGATTTGCTACTGGCGGAGCATACTGGTCCATGTAGGATTTCATGTTTAATTGTGCATATATATTTTTTGAAATTTTATGCATAATAAGGATCAATTACAATTTTCTACGATTTATTTCATGCATGTATCAGTTTGTTTTAATAACTAGTTTCAAAAACTTATTAAAACAAACACAAGGGAGTCCAAAATTCATACCTAGAAGTTCTCTAAAACTTCTTGATGTTCCAGAGACGTTGAGGAAGACGATCGTCGCTTCTTGTTGCGCCGGATGCCTCCGAGTGTTCACCGAAACCCTGAACAAGGTTGGAGAGAAAGGAGCTAGCCAATCAATCTCCAAACTAGCTTAGAATCTAGCTACAAACCCCTTCCTTAGTCTCTGAGATTTCTCCTTCCAAAGACTTAGAATTTAAGAGAATTTTCGTGGCCTTTTGTGGTGAATTAGGAGAGAAAAGAATTAGCAAAACTTATATCTTAATTAGGGAGAATAAAGACCTATTTATAGGCTCCAATCTTAATCTCAATCATGGCTATTCTTAAGCCATGTTTTCTTGACATTTGCTCTCACAAACTAATTCCATAATGCATTACATGCATCCACAAAACGTTTGACCAAGTTTGGAGCTAATCCAACCATTGATCAAATTAATCTCTTAATTATCAAAGGCAGGAAATCGATCGCGGTTCGATTTACCGAGTCACACTCGGTTAACCAAATATGTAACGATTGTTTTACCGAGTATTAGACGGATCACCGATTCTTAAGGAGAAAAATTCTCCTTAACCGATCGGACGAATTCTTGTCTATAACCGAATGCCTTTCGGTTAACCGAAAATATCGAAACTGGACATTGTTCGGTCGACCGTTTCGGGTTCGGAATACCGATCCAGAATTCCAGGCACTTTGGTCAAGTTCGGTCAATCAACTATGACTATCCGTTCCACGTTCAGTGGACCGATCCACAGATCCTTCGATCGACCGAACCATAACGGATTACCGAACTTTTACCCGATTTTGCCTTTTCAAATTTTGGATTTATTTCCAACAAAATTTGAACTTTTGGGGGTTTTAGCAAATTCACAACTTATGCAATATATTATCCTATGCAACAATAAATTATTGCACCCCATAATTTATGCATCTCATATGAATTTATCATGATTCTAATTATGTTATATATTACAACATAATTGATTTTACTTGTTCACCACATATGTCATATTTTCTATAAGAAACCCGACACATCATAGGAACCAAAAATCAAGCTTCTTGTTTCCTAGTTTTTGTGGTGTGACCTATGGGAGGATCTAAACTAAGTTGGCAGTGATATTAAGAGCTTAATATCACAAGCTATAAGCGGTATCTAGCTACACATTATAGCTCCCAATTAGTTAGATGTCTTAATTCCACTTGAACCAAAACCCGATCCATTTAGTGATGGAGTGCACCACTTGTGTCCGTCCCTTGCCTCATGATATTAAGAACACACACAAAGTAGTATTGTGTCATCTTTGTATTAGTATTCATTTCTTGATATCTTTAAGCTAGTTATAAATATGTGACTTAACTCAAATCACATTGTGCACATTATAACTTTGCTTTATCAAGGGGCCCACTAATATCATCACTCAATTAAGAGGGGCAATGATAACATTTTGACTAACTATCTTCTCCAACAAAAGTCATACTTAACCAACCAATGCCTTTACACTACACTTATCGATAGCTCAAGACATTAGCCTAATCAAGTATTTCTTAAGTGATTAGATATAAGTCTCATATCAAAGGACCAAGGACACAATGAAATATTAATGATACAGAAACACATTTCTATAATATTTTACTTATTAGGTCTATTCAGTATACAAAAGTAATATTTTCCTCTTTTGCGTACCCGTGTTGTCACTCACTTGTAAAGCTACAATGATCTATGACCAACACGACAATCTTAACTTGGTAATAAATGTCCCATGTTTATTACCATGATTGCGAATATCTTTTGTTTTATGCAAACCAATATCTTTTAGAGCTCTAAGGTTAAGGACCAAGAGCCTCTTCCTTAACACTTCTAAAACACGAATAACATAAACAAGGAACAAAATGATTTTCATTCAATTCATAATAATTAACATTTAAAAGTAAAACTTTTTGAACACATTCCCTTCAGTCCAATGGGCCCATAATTTCTCTCATGGTTTCGTCTTGATTATATGAGTGCAACAAACTATAGAGACAATTATTACAACCGTCGTATTGCTCCCAACTCAGCATTCCTCAACTTCCGATCCCCGGGTGCTTCCTTTGTCACTTCATCTCTTCCAACCTCTTTGTACACAAAGGTCATCATGATGAGCTTGGCCATCACATGATGCAATGTCTCTTTAATATTTCCAACGGGATGCGCACCAATTGGTATCTTCTTATGATCAATCATATGTGCTATATCGCTCGGCATAAATTAAACATTCTTCCCTTCCTGATGATTATCTCATTGATCGGCGATCATTTCAACAACAAACTTGATAGCGATCTCTTCAAATCATCGAGGACCACCATTGACAAGTATACACTCAAAAGGATGCGCTCCAAAAAGAAAGCAATTGACAAAGGTAGCAAAGATTATTCGACCGATAATAAAGAAGTCCCGGACGAAGCCACATCAACCGACTTTCCACATTGGCCTCCTCCACCCGAGATCGAAGTTAATCCTAATTTGGATCCAAAGTCGACTCAAGGACCTCGGTGCTACACTAGCCCCAAATGGCCATCCGGTTCAGATGCACAATGGAGCAACCCACATGGGCTTGTGGATTGCAATTATAAAGGCATGCAAGAGCTCACATCTGAATTCCATGTGCTTCAATTGGCGACATCGAATTTGTTCAAATCAACAACCAAATTCTTGTGGTTGGAGATTCTCGTTGAGTGTTTATCGATTCGCAAAATGAAATCATGGATTTCCTTCGAAATATGAACAATTCAAACAACTAAGACCTATCTATTTGCTTGTTTATTTCTTTGTTTTTTGGATTTGCCTTTGTATCGATGTTATCTTCCCTTTGAGTAATGAAAATTCATTTTCTTATTGTTTGGCTTTTTGTTTCCACCTATACTTCATAAATCATTTTGTTTAATGTGAAAAGAGGGAGAAAATTGACATAATATGCTTCAATGACTATATGAAATTCATGCACATCGTAAGGGGGTTTCATCTACCTTATGCATATTGATAGGGGAAGCACGTACACAATTTAACATTAGTTTGTCATCAGAAAAAAGGAGAGATTGTCGTCTTTTAAGCCACATTACTATTAATTTCGATGATTAACAAACTAATATTATGCTTTACCCAAAATCACACATCACATAGAAATGCATGCTTCAATGACATATATATATATATTGTATGACTCTAACATTGTAGGTGATTAAATTGGGAATTAATCAACAAAGATATTAATGATGAAGACTTGTAATCAAAGCTCAAGATGAATGCTCGCCTTTAGGCCTTAATCTATGTTAGTTTTGATGATTAATCAAACAAATCTTAATCAATCGACCTAGTCAATCAAGGTATGCCAACATGTACATGCATTGCATATACACTTGTTACTTGTCAATCATCTTAATAAGTTGATCCAGATATTCAACAGAATGAGCATTGGGACAAAGACTCAAGATTGTAACAAAGCTTTGGACCAAGATTTGTAATTTTCCATTTATTGTGTCCATAAGATTAAATGTAAACTTCGGCACTAGGATTCTATCCTGGCCAAGTTCGTTCACCAAACATCTAACGGATAGCCGAGCTCTTCTAATCTGTATTTGTTAGGAAGATCTCTAGTGGGACGACCGAATGACATTTGATAAACCCAATCACCCTGGACCGGTTTTGCAGTTTACTCCAATGGTCACATTTGAATGTTGCCTTAGAGCCTAATTGACTTGTCCATATTTTGGACGACTGATCTTCTATCGGTCAACCTTTTTTTTCTTAGCCTTTGGCGAGCAATGATTATTTACACGTTGAATGTGAACGTGACCTTCAATGGGCATCTGAACCATAACTGTCAGTAGAAAACCCATGCCTACTTCAGTCATCCGAATAGTTGGCAGTCTACCGAACCCATTTTATCAGAGCCTGACCATTCCTTACTATCCACCTTAAAATGGTGAATCGAACCTCATTTGGTGAACCGACTTAAATTGGTGGAAATTAGAAAACGTTAGTGGAAGTTGGTGATCAGTTATCTGAATCATTTTCGGTCAATCGAACCCTTAATTCCAACCAAATGAACCATCTTGTTTCAGACAACCATTCTTCCAACGGTTGACCAAACTAGCCTAGAAATATGCTTGAACTTAAAGCAAACTCTTCCTTCTCAATGGTTCATAACTCTACCAACTCCCCCAACAACTCTATTAGCTTTGAAGCCTATATAGGCCTCATTCAAGAGACACAAAGTAGAACTCTAGACTCTTAATTCATCCACACTATTTGTGCTCTTAATTCCCAAACCTTCAAAGCTCCAATACACTCAAAGTCAAACTTCACCATTTGCATACCCATTCCAATCAAACTTGGTACTTTGGTTGCCGAATTCATTGTTACTAAACTCAGCAATGCAAGTATCGAGTTCTATAAACTTGAACTCGGAAGCAAAGTGTCGAGTGTAGGATCATAATAACCCTAATTAATCTAATCAAATTTTGCTTAATCCCTCCTTAATTAAGCAAGATGTGCAGCGGAAAGAATTTAAAGCAAGGTAGGGAAAACAATACAAACCACAAGTGACAAGGCGATTTTATAGAGGTTCGGTCTCCCGCCTACTTCCTCTCTTGCAAGCTTCGTTCGACTCCACGAGATCCGCTCATGACTTCACTATCCACTCCCCGTTCCGGGCTGGAAGAGAACGCCTTTACAAAGCAAGCTCGGCGAACAACCTCGCGAACTTGGTTTCAACTTCTCACAATCCGAGAAGGAACACTTCGGGCTTTCACTAAAATCTATACTCTCTCACTTGAGCACACTTTGAGTATGAGTACTAATTGATCAAAGATGTAGAGGTTTAGGCTTTGAGTGAAAGCCCGAAACAACACAAAACAGAAATCTCTCTAGTATGTCGAGCAATTGGAAGTGTGTGGGTTGTGTAAATAAGGTGTATGAACCTCTATTTATAAGCTCCTAGACAAATATAGCCGTTGGAGAAGAATTTTGTAAGTTGTGGGAAGAACACTAAAAATAGAAACTCTGGAACAACAATTATGTCCCTCAACGGCCGACCGAATCGGGGTAGCCGGTCGACCGTTTCCTTAAGTATAAGGAAACGTTCGAACCACATTAAGCAATGGTCGAACCTATTTGGTTTATGACTTAAGTTATTGGTCGACCTAAAATAGGGCGGTTGACCAAAGGCATGGTTTTGGCATGGTTAAAGGATATATCGATCGAGCACAAAAGGAAGGTCCGGTCGACCGAAAATAACATGCACTTTGGTATCTCGAAATGTTTATATTCAGTTGACCATTTCTATGTCCACGGTCGATCGGTGATCAAATATATTTTGGGGGTTGGTGAAAAATACGAATACGACCGTTGGTATAATATGACAAGGTTAACGGTCATCCGGGAAATACGGGACAATCGGTCGACCGGAAGGTCAAAGTTGGTAGACTGAAACAAGGTTAAATTTGCACATAACAACCAGTCAACCGTAACAAGGTCGGTCGACCGTGTGGGTGCAGACAGTTCTATTAGGCTTGGTTATCTTATGGAATTGGGTTGCCTATTCAAGTCGGATTGATATGGAAATTTGTATGTGACTTTTATAGGTTCCCTAGAGTCTATGTGAATGGATTTTAACTCTCGTATAATCAAGATTACATAGATTCCTAAGACTCAAATAAAAGATAAAATTACATGTCTTCAATAAGCTTGATTACATGTCTTAACTTCAATTTCATTCTTTCTTGAGTCTAGATCACCTGTAGATGTTAACATAATAAAATATATGTTCTATGCATAATGTGTGCTACTCTACATTTGATCGTGTTTAAGATTTGGTTGATTAAGACATCAAAACATAGATTAAGGCCAAAAAACCAACATCGAGTTCATTTGGGACTCCAAATTAACATTTCACCCTACTGAGTGTGCGCAAAATTTTCGACGTGTTAGAATTCAGCAATTTAGATACTGAGTTCAAAATGTATTTATACAAAACTCGGCCCGTAAAACGTCAAGTTCTCTAAAGAAATTTAATTTTACAAAACTCGACTTCTGTGACGTCAAGTTCTGTATACGCTAAAAAAAGACTCATCGCTATCATATGTTGCGACATGGTGGTAGCGGGTCTAGTTTGAATTTTTTTCCAAACATGTCAAATTTGGAAAAAAATATATAAAAAAAATTATTTCAAAAAATTCCTAAAAGCAAAGATGTCCTCTAATTTCTTTGACACTTTTTTTAATTTCTAAAAAGACAATAGTAAATGGAAACTTGGCAAATTAAAATGATGAACTTATGATTTGTCTAATTGCTTAAAATTTTCTTTTAAAAATTAGTCATATATTTATGTATTGACTCGATCGAGTAACACACTTTTTTAATTAATAAGTCATAAGTCCATCATTTGAAATCGTAATGTTAAGTCTTAAAGTCTTTATGTTACAATTTGTTATTTGAACTTATGTTATTTGATTTAACTTGACTTGGTATGTTTAATTAAATTTTTGTGTTTGAGTTTATTTCTTTGAACTTTGAAATACGTAAGGTCTTTAACTTAGGTGCAAATTTTGTACAATGTGAGTGAAAATGGATTTAGTCTTTGTATAACAGATTTTTCTGTACAATCTTGTACATGTTGCTAACATGAGTTTTGTGTAAAATCATGTAAAAATCATGTTTGTGTAAAAAATTGTGATTTTGTGCACCTTGTCATGCCGTGTGTGTTTTGGATAAGACGACTTGATTATAAATAGTGTACATAATGAGTTATATTTTGTATACATGATATCATATTGGATCTGGTATACGTAATCAAAAAGCCTATTAGCATAAGATGTTTACATGACACGATTAACACAGACTTAACCCGAATGACTCATTTATCTCAATCACGGAGAAATACACTAACAATCACATCTATATACATATAAATTATTGTAGTGCATGTATAGACTGTAAAAGCAAGAATGTAAGTTATTTTTCTACCGTTTGCACGATTTTTGCTAAAAAACTTCAACACCAATTATCTATATTTGTTAAGTCCCTCACCTTGGTTTAAGGATTAATTCCTTGTTTTGTGGGGGTTTGCATGGGAAATGGGAGGGGAATAGTGTTAGGTGCAGGGTCAGTTACTGTTTGGCCTTGGTTTTGGTTTTGGTTTTGGTGAGAAAACCAACATATCAAACCATCATTCTTCTTTTCTTCTCTTTTCCTTCACCCAACCTTCCTCTCACTTTCTCTTCCCTTTCCGTCATTCCAGAGGGCGTTACGGCAACTCCGGCGAGTGGTGACGAGCGTGGAGTTGAGAGGCGCGGACGTGAGGCACGGGGTTGCGGTCGACGTTGAACGGATCTCCGGCGTGCTCCGTCTTCTTCTTGAGGTATGTCGGCTTAGTAGTGTGGTTTTGTTGTTCCCCACGTTGGTGGGAAGTTGTGGTCGGTCGCGGGAGGTCGGAGACCTCGCCGGCAACGAGAAACGACGTAAAATCCTCGACAGGCGAGGGGTTGCTGTCGACCAACGGTCGACCGGTGCCTTCGGGCGGTCGACCGGTTTTACTGTTTTGCCCAAATTGAACTAACACCGGTCGAACGATGCCTTGTGGCAGTCGACCGATTGCATGTATGCTGGTGGGTTGGATACTTACTGTCGGGTTTCGGTCGATCGTCCCTACCGTTTGGTTCGACCGGAACTTAAGTGTACACTATTGTTATGCATGTTGTTCGACCGATTTTGATATGTTGTTCGACTGTTATATGACGTAGACTATTAGGATGACCCTGATAGTTTTTGGTCAACCGGGACCCCTGAGTCGGTCGACCGAATAGACTTGTTGATTTTAACCAACTCCGGATTTTGACCTCGTATTCGGTCGACCGATTTTAGATTGATGTCCGACCGTTTGGACTTAAGTGATGCTCGGAAGAGTTCGACTGTTGCAGACTTTCGGTCGACCGAACCTATTAGAAACGGTCTACCGGTTAGGCTTTTTCGGTTGATCGTTTGTGCACAGAACTGAATTCCTGGTTCTTGTGTTTGTGTCAACTCTGTCCACGGAAACCTGTGCCCTCGCTTAGAGCGTGAGCCGGGAGGTGACGGTGGGTACTTGCTCGTGCACGCCTAGGGACCGCCGTGTGGAAGAGTGTGGACACTTGGGTCGCGCCAACTCCGTGATGGACAGTGGTGTGACGAGTTGTTGTTTGACTCTCTGTAGAGTAGCAGACCTGAGGGATCACAGATCCCAATGCGTGTTGACGCATGGCTCGTGGAGCATGATGACCCTGCAGACTACGGTCTGGACCCGTCCGATGTTGTGCCGGACGTATGTTGTACCGCCGAGGTTGTGTCGGCGATGCCGTCGAGGTTTTTGCCGGCGATGATGGTGGCGATGATGTTCCGGCTTGTGGTTGTGCCGTCCGATGTTGTACCGCCGATGTTGTGTCGGCGATGTCGCCGATGTTGTTCCGGCGATGATCCCCGATTGGGCACCTATCTTGGGATGTGACCGACCGGGCTACGGCTCCGTTGAGGTTGTGTAGGCCACATTGTTACTTTGCGCGGAAGTGCGGACGCTCCTCACCGATCCCTTTGGCTCGAGTAGTCGCGTGTGGGGGTGCATCGCGTACTGTCCGTAAGACCGTATGTGCATACGGTAGGTCCGGGGGAGACTCGTTGTTGCTGGACTGATGTCCTTGTTGACCATTTGAGGGTCCTTGTGTTGTTGGACCGAGGTCCGGTTTACCCTTGGAGGGATTTGATGCATTGCAGATGTTGATATGACATGCTACTAGTATGATAGGTTCATTTACCGTACTGTTGCATTCATATAGGCGAGCTTGGCATACGGGGTTTCCTAATGGGAAACTTAGGTATTGTTGTTTGATTCATGTTTCAGGACCGCAGTAGGTTCTGTCAGATGGTGACAGCGGGCGCACACATTTTGGGGTCGGGATCCTCTTTGGACTCTTCGAGGTCGTCATGATTACTTGTACTTGTCCTTCGTAGTATTGTTGTAATCATGACTTTTGACAAACTTTGTTGTATCATTGATGCACCTACTGTTGATTTATATGAGTAATATTCCCGTTGATGAGTTTTATCTGATGATCTCTTGATTGTTTAAATGTCTAAATTTCTACTGTTTCGGGATGTTACAATATCTATACTACTTATTAAAGAGAGGATGGATGATTCATCTATATTTTTCGGTCATTTCGTAAAACCAAAAAATAAACCAAAACGTAAATGTTTTTAGCCATCAGTTCAATAAATGCTATCAAGGTTCATTTAGTCAACAATTGTAGATCAAATTACAAAAAAAAACTCATTTCAACAATGAGTTCAAGTGCAAAGCACGTGCGTGAAACTAGTCTGTTACAACGTGAAACAACAAATTCGAATATTTGTTCATTAGATGCCCAAAAGTTGGACATACCACGAGAAAAAAAACTATTATTTTCCTTTTCCCAAATACACAAAAAGAAAGTGTTTATTAGAGAATTGCACTCTTAGTCGCAAAATTGAGTTGATTTCGTACCATAGAGCGAAATTGGTAATTATTAAATGGTGTAACCTTTAGGTCTATCAAGCCCCTTACCGTCCCAAATCTTTGAGCATATGTACATCAATCAAGATGTAGTGGTACATGGAGACAGAGATTGTAGATAAAAAATTTAGTAGAGCAAGGACGGGTCCGGTCCGGGTTTTTTGACAGGACTAGACCGGTCGGTCCGGGTTTCGGTCCGGATCGTACCCAACCGGTCCGGGTTTCGGTTCGGATTAGACCCAACTGGTCCGGTCTTCAGTCTTGGGTCCGGAGTAAATTCGGTTCCGGACCGGTCTTCAGTCCTGGGTCCGGAGCAAATTCGGTTCCGGTCCGGTCGAGATTTATTTTAAAAAACATTAAAGGTAAAAAATCTAGTTTCGGACCGGACTGAACCCAACTAGTCCGGTTTTCGATCCGAACTGGACCCAACCGGTCTGGTCTTTGGTCCAGGATCCGAAGCCGATCCGGTCCGGGTCGACCGGTTGCTCACCCCTAGATAAAATCGTAGATAAGGGTGTGACGTGTCCATGAAAAATCACCAAATAATATAATAATAGGATTATTAGAGAATTGCACTCAGTCGCAAAATTGAGTTGATTTCGTACCATAGAGCGAAATTGGTAATTCTTAAATGGTGTAATCAGTAGGTCTACCTTCCAAAATCTTTGAGCATATGTACATCAATCAAGATGCAGTGGAGACAAGATTGCAGATAAAATCGTAGATAAGGGTGTGACGTGTCCATAAAAAATCACCAAATAATATAATAATAGGATTACTTGGATTATGTGCACGTGAATGTGACCTTGTGCTTGATTGCGAATTACATACGGTATGTTTGGAAGCGGTTTTTCTGTGAAACTACACTGGTGAAATATGACATAAATAAGATAACGGAAAACTGTTTTAAGATATTCTAACGATTCGAAAACAAAAAATAGTAAACAATACTATCTAATTAAACATGAAAACCACATCATAAGGAGAAACACAAGCGAACCAAGCCGCTTGCAACTCGGGCCATTAGCGAGCAGAAAAATTAAATGAGCTGAGCTCGAGCTGAGTCTGCTCCTTTGATTTCAACTCGTTACAACCCTATTTAAGGTCATCACCACATAAATGACAGCTTGGGTCAATTTAAATATCTCTTTTATAAATATCATCCCTAGTGAGTAGGCCTGCAAATTAATATCAGTTTATCAATTAATTAATTAGTACCAGATTAAAATTGTGTACATACCCTAACCTTATACCTACTCTATAAACGTGGTGAGTACGTGTATGGTCTTTACCCACACCTGTAGACCTAGTTACCCGTGTAACAATATTATATATATATATATATATATATATATATATATATATATATATATATATATTAGTATTTTAATGATACAATATCCACCTGTGTGCTCCATTTTGTTTAAATTATGCTAAAACTAGTAATTTAAGAAGTTGAATTTGATGGTATGGTTTATTTTCTATTTCAATTGTGGCTTGTGGTTATATAAACTTGAGTTATTAAATATTTTACTAAACTTTTTTATTGTTATTGGTTGAATGCAATTTATTTTAGATTTATGTACAACTTGTATAACCATCTAACCCGACCTGTACCCGTTTATTGGGTGGATAAGGGTATGAGTTTTGCATATGAGTCCATGCTTATTAATCGGGTACAGAAATGACCATAACCACCCCATATATGATTACAGGCGTGCTTATGAGAAGTATGTTCTCACTTCTCACTAACTAGCCACGAAGAAATTTGTGTTTTGGTGAGCATAATGCCTTCCATCTTTAGTTGTTCTAGGACAATGTATCCCCCCACTCGTGAATTTCCGTTTCTGGTTTAACTTGGACAGTGATATGAAGTCTTTCCGAAAATTCGACTCCAAGTAGTTCCATGCATATCGGCCATTATGACCCGACCACCAAATTTTGTCCCACATAACGTCTCTATCTTTTTCGGCTCCTTATTTCACGTCTTTTTTCGTAAATTTATTTCACGTCTTCACATTTATTTATTATATATACTTCTATATTTGTCTCATGCGAATTATTAGAATTTAGAACCTCCAATATTGTTGTGGCCATATGTGTATATATATGTATTTTACCTAAATGGCACCAAAGATATGAAAAAATATTGCCAATATTATCCAATTGGTTCAAACTTTCACATTCCCGAAATCATAATCTTCAACTATTAGTACATTCCATCTTCAACCATATGACGAATTGGAACATTTCTTTAAATTTACTTTATTTTCAAAATAAAAATAAAAATTACGAATTAATTCTAGTATGAAGTCAAATCTACATGAAAATTTATTTCAAGATGGCAACAAAAAGTTATTACTGGAAATTGTCATATTTGACGACCCACATGATCATTATGAAATGGGTTTTCATGGGTATTTCAAACATTTTAAGCTATTAATTTGAAAGGCAATTACGAAATAAAACCACATAATATTATAGGAAAAAGTTTTGAATATTTTTTTCCAAACAAATCTCATACTAAACATCTCAAAAAATCTCACTACGTCACGATGACATGTTTTGGATTTTAATGTTTATAAAAGTCGACATCTCAGATGCCGAGTTCTTAAAAAATGAAGAATTTCAAGGAACTCGATATTTAGCATGCCGAGTTCTGACACCTCAATTTTTTGCCCCCACGTCACATTGTGAACTGCCAATTCAGAGTTCAAAATAGAAACCGACAATTGCAATTCAGAGTTCATTTCAAGGACTCAGTGTCAATGATGTTGGCTTTTTGGTCTTAATTTATGTTTTGATGATTTTATCAACCTAATCTTAATTATGATCATGTAGAGTAGCACACATGTTGCATTGCACATATATTGCTTTGTGCTAACTTCTACAGGTGATCAAGACTCGAGTAAAAAAGGAAAATCAAGTCAAGACATGTAATGAAGCTCTTTTGAAGACATGTATTTTGTATTTTCTTTGAGTCTTAGGAACTTGTGTAAATTGAGCATACTTGAGCTAAAATCAACTTAAACACACACTAGGTTCCTCATAGAAGTCACACACAAAATTTCACAAAATTTGGACTTCAATAGATCACCCAAACTTAGACCGGAAAACACTAAACTTGAACCCTAACAGTTTGCCCACATTCGGTCGACCGTAACAGACCGTTCGGTCGACCGAGTCAACAATTAGCTTGTTTGTGTTTTCACTGCCCGGTTTCGGTCGACCATATATGCCCTTTCGGTCGACCGTATGAACTTATTTTTCCGACCGTTTATTTTGTCGTATTATACCCAACGGTCGTATTCGTATTAACCAAATATACCCCCAAATACATTTCATGTATCGGTCGACCGAGGACCTTGTTCGGTCGACCGAATATCTGTCTCTTGACAAACCCGAACCTCCTCGACAAAATCGGTCGACCGCTAAACCTTAGCTCGGTCGACCGAATTGATCACTGTTTGTCAACCCGAAAGTGTCTGGTGCAAATCGGTCGACCGAATCCTTTTCGGAGTTCGACCGTTCACTTAAGTGTACCTAAGTCGTAGCGTTGGGCGGTCGACCGTTACCTAATCGGTCGACCGAACTAGGTTCAAAACTGCCAAACGGTCGACCGTTTAGACTGATCCGGTCGACCGAATTAACTTAGAATTGGGTTCTGCGAGTTTCTGTTTTGTGTATCCTACACCAACACTCACCCAATCAACCCCAACGGATCTATTCTCTCTAATGCCTATATAAAGAGTTGTAAAACACATTTTAACACAACTCACCCACTACATACTTGTCCAAAACATTAGAGAGAATCCCAAACACTCCAAGCCTCCAATTTCCACACTTAAGATCAATTCCACATCATAATCCTGTTCAAAATGTTCATGTTTAGAGAGTGATTGTCCCACTCAAGTTTGTTGTTGTCAAAGAAGAGTAAAGGTTTCAGTGAAAGCCCGATGCATCCCTCTCAGATTGTGAGAGGAGGAGCCAAGCTCGGCGAGGGTTGTTCTCGAGTTTGAAGATTGTAAAAGGTGTTCTCTCCCGGCCCGGAACGGGGAGTGGATAGTGAAGTCGTGAGCGGAGCTCAAAGTGTCGAGCGGAGCTTGCAAGAGAGGACGTAGGTGGTGGCCGAACCTCTGTAAAACCCCCGTGTCCATTGTGGTTTGCATTATCTTCCTTTTACTTGCTTGTTTAGTTTTAAATTCCGCTGCATATCTTTGATAGATCAAACAAGTAGGTAATTAGTGTAAAATTGTGATTAGTATTGTGGACCCATAACCCACACGATCCAACATTTGGTATCAGAGCTTTGTTAGCTAATTCTCATACTTAATCGTATTTTTAGCATGACCTCTACTTCATCTAATGGCATAGAAGGATTATGCACAACTCGACCTCCTTTGCTAAATGGGTCAAATTATGATTATTGGAAGAATAGGATGAAGATTTTCCTAATTTCTAATGACCTTAAGTATTGGATGTTTCTTCAAAATCCATACACACCCCGAAATGTAGAGGAATTGGATTCACTTACAACACCCAAAATGAAAGAAATCTAAATGAATTCGAAAATCATGAACATCTTGTATTGTGGCCTTAATGAGGGTGAATATAATAGGATTAGAGGTTGTGTTAGTGCATATGAAATTTGGCATAGATTGCAAATGCATCATGAGGGGGATAGCAAAACTAAGGAAACCCGCATTAGTCTCCTCATGCATAAATATCGAATTTTTTCTATGCAAATCGGTGAAAACATAAGCAAAATGAACACTCGCTTCACCGATATCACTAACTCTCGTTTGGTTCTTGGAAGAAGATTAAATGAAGGAGAGATGACAAGAAAATTCCTCCGGTCGCTAAGTCACGATTGGGAAGATAAGGTGGTCGCAATTGAAGAAGCACACGACCTTTCCCAACTCAAGATGGAGGAGTTAATTGGAAATCTCATGACTTATGAGCTCTAAATTAACCATCGAAAGGAGAAGGAAGCCTCCAAGAACAAACCAACCTTGGGATTGTTGGCTTTTTGGCCTTACTCTATGCTTTGATGATTTAATTAACCTAATCTTAATTATGATGATGTAGAGTAGCACACATATTGCATTGCATATATATTGTATTGTGCTAACCTCTACAGGTGATCAAGACTCAAGAAAGAAGGAAACGAAGTCAAGACATGTAATTAAAGCTAAATCGAAGACATGTAATCTTGATTTATTTTGAGTCTTAGGAACATGTGTAAATTGAGCATACAAGAGTTAAAAACCAATCACATACACACTAGGTTCCTTAGAGAAGTCACACACAAAATTTCACCTTATTTGGACTTCATTAGATCACCCAAACCTTAGTCGGAAATCACTTATAAACTTAAACCCAGATTTCCTGTGTGAACCGGTCGACCGAACCAGTTCTCAGTTCGACCGGTTTATAACAGACTCTCAACAGTGATTTTACCGAACTCTACCGGTCGACCGGTTCTACCTTTTCGGTCGACCGATTCCGGATTTTAATATGACCGTTTTTCTTGTCGTATTCCTATAACGGTCGTATTCGTATAAAACAAAACTTAACCCCAAAATACATTCGGTAACCGGTCGAACGAAGACCTTGTTTCGGTCGACCGGTTGAACATATTTTCAGAAACCAAATTCCCTGCTATCGGTCGACACATTTCTCGTTCGACCGATTGACCTTTGTCTCAACCGAATCCCCTTCTCGGTCGACCGCCCCATACTTTGGTTCGACCGATTCACTTAAGTAGAGTTAAGTTCTAGCTCGTTTGTCCGACCGAATATTCTTTTGTTCGACCGTTCTCTTTGAAATCATGTTAACGGTCGACCGGTTTACTAGTTTCGGTCGACCGGTTCTGGACAGATTTGCAGCCCGATTTTCTGCTTTGTGTATCTTGCACAAAACCCAATCAAATCTATCACCAACGGCTAGAATACCTTAGGAGCTTATAAATAGAGGATCAAGACTTGTTGTTAACACAACTCTCCAACTCAAATTGTCCCAACTCATTAGAGAGAAACCTCAATCCTCAAAGCTCCCATTTCTACACTCTATGAGCCTAAACTTCACACACTTGATCAATTACTCATCCTACTCAAAGTGTGCTCAATTAGAGAGTGAATCCCACTCAGTTACAAGTGTTGTCAAAAGAAGCAAGGACTTCGGTGAAAGCCCGAAGTGTCCCTCTCGGATTGTGAGATGAAGAATTCAAGCAAGCGAGGGTTGTTCGCGTTGCTTGTGGTGTAAAAGGCGTTCTCTCCCGGCCCGGAACGGGGAGTGGTTAGTGAAGACGTAGGCGGACCTCGGTGATCCGAGCGGAGCTTACAAGAGAGGAGTAGGACCCGGGTGGGGTGCCTAACCTCTATAAAACCGACGCGTCTTTTGTGGTTTGCATTGTCTTTCTTTCTCTACTTGTTTGTTTATTCCGCTGCACATTTGTTTGCTTAATCAAGTAGAAAATTAGATTAATAGTGATTAGTGGACCCATAACCCACACGATCCTACATTTGGTATCAGAGCCTTGTTAGCTAAATTTCATTACTTTACCGTAATTTTAGCATGGCTTCAACATCTAATCACTTAGAGGGTTTATGCACCACAAGGCCTCCTTTGCTTAATGGGTCAAATTATGATTATTGGAAAAATAGAATGAAAATCTTTTTAATATCAAATGACCTTAAGTATTGGAAGTTTATTCAAAATCCATACATACCCCCAAATGAAGATGATTTAGATTCTCTATCTAGGGCTCAAATGAAAGAAATTGAAATGAACTCTAAAATCATGAACATTCTTTATTGTGGCCTTAATGAGGGAGAATACAATAGAATTAGGGGTTGTGAAAGTGCAAATGAAATATGGCATAGGTTACAAATGCATCATGAGGGTGATAGTAAAACTAAAGAAACTAGGGTTAGTCTTCTCATGCATAAATATGAAATATTTTCTATGCAAATCGGTGAGAACATAAGCGACATGAACACTCGCTTCACCGATATCACTAACTCTCTTTTGATTCTTGGAAGAAGGATAAATGAAGGAGAGATGAGTCGAAAATTCCTCCGGTCATTGAGCAACGATTGGGAAGACAAGGTCGTGGCAATCGAAGAATCGCACGATCTTTCAAAATTGAAGATGGAGGAACTCATTGGAAATCTCATGGCCTATGAGCTCCAATTGGGTCATCGAAGAGAGAAGGAAGCTTCAAAGAAAAACTCCATGGTGGCATTGCATGCAAAATTTGATGAGCCAAGGAGGGTGGAAGAAGAGGACATTGAGGTCCTTGCCCAAGACTTCTTCAAATACCTCAAGAGGGATAAGGGAGAAAAGAATGAAAGAAGAGGTAGAAGAAGTGAGAAAAGAGAAAAAGAAAAAGAGAAGGAGGAGAGCGAAAATGAGAGAAGAGAAGGGGAAAAGAAAAATGAGAGAAGGGAGAGAAGGAGAGAAAAGGAGAGGAGTAAGAGAAAAGAGAAGAGGTTGGAAGCTCACAAGGCCACTTGGGACGATACATCGTCGTCATCATCCAAATCAACCGCACCTTCATCAACAAAGGAATATGCGCATATGTGCTACATGGCAATTCAAGATGAAGGAAGTGAGGTATCTTCTAACTCTTACACTACTAGAAGCAATTCATGTTCAAATAAATCATATTCTAGTGCTAGCTCTAATTCTAATGCTAATGATGAATCATATACACATGATGAGCTACAAAATACATTTCATGATTTAGTTAATCAATATGAGATCATTTGTGAAAAGAACAAAAATGCTAGAAAAACAATAAATGATCTCAAATGCCAAATTGAATTAATCATGAATGAAAAGAATGAGGTGGTTGCTAGACTTGAATCAAATGAATCATCACTTGCTAGTCTAAGTAAAACACCTATTGTTGATGAACATTTAGATCTTAGAACTTCAAATATGCAATTAAGGAAAGATCTAGAAATGTTCACTAAAGGAACAAAAATGCTTGATATACTTTTAGGTAGTCAAAGACAATCCTTAGCTAAACATGGTTTAGGATACAATGTTCAATTGAAAAACCATGTATCTCATACTACATTAAATGGCAAGCATTTATTTGTTAAGTCTACTTCTTCAAGTGTGTGGGCTCCCAAAACCAAAATGGTGTGGATTCCCAAAACTAACATTCAAGGACCCAAAGGTGTTTGGGTACCTAAATCTACTCTTGTAGGAGCTTGAGGAGGAGATTGGTGGTGACCGGGTGAGCTCAAGAGTCAAATTCAAATCCGGTTGCATCACCAAATGAGATTGGAGCTAAATTCGAATTCAACATTGGTATAAATTCCTATCTATACAATTCATGTTAAATTAGCTCTAATCTAGCTTCATATGCTTAATTGACATATCTTTAGAGTTCAATTCATTGAAAATCATTAATCCCTATTCATTGCAAATCATTTATCACATCCATTGATTTTAAATGTCAATTCTAAATGGATGTTAGAATAAGGCTTAAGAAGAAACTTAATTGAACTTAAATTTCATCATACTCATTGTTTCAATTTAGCCTTATTGATAGGGGGAGCTTAAATGTTATCTTTTAAAGTAATGAAGTGCAAAATTTAGGGGAAACAACTTCATTACAAGACATCCAAATTCTATGCTTAAAGTCATATTAATTTTTGTTTTTGATGGATGTCAAAGGGGGAGAGATAATTAAGGGAGATAATTAAAGGGGTAACTTGGAATTTGGCATAAAATTGAACAAAAACTATGCACATCCATAGGGGGAGCATTAATATGCATAGTTTACATATACAAATTCCATGTATTTAGATAGAATTAAGATATAGGTTGCCATCATCAAAAAGGGGGAGATTGTTGGCTTTTTGGCCTTAATCTATGTTTTGATGATTTAATTAACCTAATCTTAATTATGATGATGTAGAGTAGCACACATATTGCATTGCATATATATTGTATTGTGCTAACCTCTACAGGTGATCAAGACTCAAGAAAGAAGGAAACGAAGTCAAGACATGTAATTAAAGCTAAATCGAAGACATGTAATCTTGATTTATTTTGAGTCTTAGGAACATGTGTAAATTGAGCATACAAGAGTTAAAAACCAATCACATACACACTAGGTTCCTTAGAGAAGTCACACACAAAATTTCACCTTATTTGGACTTCATTAGATCACCCAAACCTTAGTCGGAAATCACTTATAAACTTAAACCCAGATTTCCTGTGTGAACCGGTCGACCGAACTAGTTCTCAGTTCGACCGGTTTATAACAGACTCTCTACAGTGATTTTACCGAACTCTACCGGTCGACCGGTTCTACCTTTTCGGTCGACCGATTTCGGATTTTAATATGACCGTTTTTCTTGTCGTATTCCTATAACGGTCGTATTCGTATAAAACAAAACTTAACCCCAAAATACATTCGGTAACCGGTCGAACGAAGACCTTGTTTCGGTCGACCGGTTGAACATATTTTCAGAAACCAAATTCCCTGCTATCGTTCGACACATTTCTCGTTCGACCGATTGACCTTTGTCTCAACCGAATCCCCTTCTCGGTCGACCGCCCTATACTTTGGTTCGACCGATTCACTTAAGTAGAGTTAAGTTCTAGCTCGTTTGTCCGACCGAATATTCTTTTGTTCGACCGTTCTCTTTGAAATCAAGTTAACGGTCGACCGGTTTACTAGTTTCGGTCGACCGGTTCTGGACAGATTTGCAGCCCGATTTTCTGCTTTGTGTAGCTTGCACAAAACCCAATCAAATCTATCCCCAACGGCTAGAATACCTTAGGAGCTTATAAAGAGTGGATCAAGACTTGTTGTTAACACAACTCTCCAACTCCAATTGTCCCAACTCATTAGAGAGAAACCTCAATCCTCAAAGCTCCCATTTCTACACTCTATAAGCCTAAACTTCACACACTTGATCAATTACTCATCCTACTCAAAGTGTGCTCAATTAGAGAGTGAATCCCACTCAGTTACAAGTGTTGTCAAAAGAAGCAAGGACTTCGGTGAAAGCCTGAAGTGTCCCTCTCGGATTGTGAGAGGAAGAATTCAAGCAAGCGAGGGTTGTTCGCGTTGCTTGTGGTGTAAAAGGTGTTCTCTCCCGGCCCGGAACGGGGAGTGGTTAGTGAAGACGTAGGCGGAGCTCGGTGATCCGAGCGGAGCTTACAAGAGAGGACTAGGACCCGGGTGGGGTGCCGAACCTCTATAAAACCGACGCGTCTTTTGTGGTTTGCATTGTCTTTATTTCTCTACTTGTTTGTTTATTCCGCTGCGCATTTGTTTGCTTAATCAAGTAGAAAATTAGATTAATAGTGATTAGTGGACCCATAACCCACACGATCCTACAGGGATTACATACAAATATTGACCAACCAAGGAGGAGTGTAGAAGATGAGGACATTGAAGTCCTAGCCAAAGACTTCTTCAAATACCTCAAGAAGGATAAAGAAGAAAAGAATGAAAGAAGAGGTAGAAGAAGTGAAAAGAGAGAAAAGAAGAAGGAGAAGGAAGAGAGTGATAATGAGAGGAGAGAAGGGGAGAAGAAAAAGGAGAAAAGGGAAAGGAGAAGAGAAAAGGAGAAGAGAAAGGAAGGAGGAAGCACACAAGGCTACATGGGATGACTCTTCATCACCATCATCATCGTCGTCTTCCTTGCAAAGTAGAAGAGAGGTGGCTCACTCCTGCTTCATGGCTATTGAAGATCAAAGTGAGGTAGAATCTAACCCTTGTTCTAATAATTCATGCTCAACTAAGTCATATTATATTGATAGCTCACACTCTAGTGCAAATAATAAAAATTATAGACATGATAGCTTCAAAATGCATTACATGACTTAGTTAAACAATATGAGATCATTTGTGAAAAGAATAAAAGTGCTAGAAAGCTAATCAAAGATCTCCAAAGCCAAATTGAAACATGCATGAATGAGAAAAATGAGGTGGTTGCTAGACTTGAAAATATTGCATCAAATCTTCATAAATTAAAAGCAACACCTATAGATTGTGAACAACTAGATCTTCAAGCTTGCAATGTGCAATTAAGAAAAGATTTAGAAAGGTTCACACATGGAACTAAGATGCTTATCATGCTATTAGGAAGTCAAAGACCATCTTTGCAAAAACATTGTTTAGGATTTAATGCTAAATTGAACAACCATGCATCTTAAACAACTTTAAATGGAAAGCACTTAGTTGTAAAGCATACTTCCTCAAATGTGTGGGCTCCTAAAACCAAAATGGTTTGGGTTCCCAAAGCTAACATTCAAGGACCCAAAGTTGTTTGGGTACCTAAATCTACACTTGTAGGTGCTTGAGGAAGAAATCAGTGGTAACCGGGCGAGCTTAAGAGTCAAATTAAAAGCCGGGTGCATCACCGAATGAAGGGTAGAACCAATTCAAGCTTCAAGTTGGTATATTTTCATATCCTCTAAGTTTTTCGATAAAATCGGTTCTAGTCTAGGATACATGCTCAATTGACATATCATTTACCCATTCATTACAAATCTTAAATGTTTGAATAACATCCATAGTTTTTAAGAGTCAAATTGTCAAAATGGACGTAAAAAGGGGAAATGAAAACATCACATGCTTAATTGTAGTATTAGATTAATGTTAATAGGGGAGAAATAGAAATGAACTTTATTGACAAATCATATTCATATCGATAGGGGGACCTTATTGAACATCATTTTATTAGAGTAATGAAGTGCAAAATTTAGGGGGAGCAACTTCATTACAAGACATTCACATTGAACTTCAATCGTATAAATTTTCTTATATAAATATCATTTCTTATGGATGTCAAAGGGGGAGAGATAATTAAGGGGTAAAACTTGAAATTTGAGTTAAATTGAACAAAATATATGCACATCCATAGGGGGAGCATTAATATGCATAGATTACTTATAAAAATTCCATGTATTAAGATATAGTTAAGATATAGGTTGTCATCATAAAAAAGGTGGAGATTGTTGGCTTTTTGGCCTTAATTTATGTTTTGATGATTTAATCAACCTAATCTTAATTATGATCATGTAGAGTAGCACACATGTTGCATTGCACATATATTGCTTTGTGCTAACCTCTACAGGTGATCAAGACTTAAGGAAGAAAGGAAAATCAAGTCAAGACATGTAATCAAGCTCTTTTGAAGACATGTATTTTGTATTTTCTTTGAGTCTTACGAACTTGTGTAAATTGAGCATACTTGAGCTAAAATCAACTTAAACACACACTAGGTTCCTTATAGAAGTCACACACAAAATTTCACATAATTTGGACTTCAATAGATCACCCAAACTTAGACCGGAAAACACTAAACCTGAACCCTTACAGTTGCCCACATTCGGTCGACCGTAACAGACCGTTCGGTCGACCGAGTCAACAATTACCATGTTTGTGTTTTCACTGCCCGGTTTCGGTCGACCGTATATTCCCTTTCGGTCGACCGTATGAACTTATTTTTCCGACCGTTTATTTTGTCGTATTATACCCAACGGTCGTATTCGTATTAACCAAATATACCCCAAATACATTTCATGTATCGGTCGACCGAGGACCTTGCTCGGTCGACCGAATATCTCTCTTGACAAACCCGAACCTCCTGGACAAAATCGGTCGACCGCTAAATCTTAGCTCGGTCGACCGAATTGATCATTGTTTGTCAACCCCAAAGTGTCTGGTGCAAATCGGTCGACCGAACCCTTTTTGGAGTTCGACCGTTCACTTAAGTGTACCTGAGTCGTAGCGTTGGGCGGTCGACCGTTACCTAACCGGTCGACCGAACTGGGTTCAAAACTGCCAAATGGTCGACCGTTCAGACCGATCCGGTCGACCGAATTAACTCAGAATTAGGTCAAGCGAGTTTCTGTTTTGTGTATCCTACACCAACACTCACCCAATCAACCCCCAACGGATCTATTCTCAATAATGCCTATATAAAGAGTTGTAAAACACATTTTAGCACAACTCTCCCACTACATACTTGTCCAAAACATTAGAGAGAATCCCAAACACTCCAAGCCTCCAATTTCCACACTTAAGATCAATTCCACATCATAATCCTCTTCAAAATGCTCAAGTTTAGAGAGTGATTGTCCCACTCAAGTTTGTTGTTGTCAAAGAAGAGTAAAGGTTTCGGTGAAAGCCCAAAGCATCCCTCTCGGATTGTGAGAGGAGGAGCCAAGCTCGGCGAGGATTGTTCGCGAGTTTGAAGATTGTAAAAGGCGTTCTCTCCCGGCCCGGAACGGGGAGTGGATAGTGAAGTCGTGAGCGGAGCTCGAAGTGTCGAACGGAGCTTGCAAGAGAGGACGTAGGCGGTGGCCGAACCTCTGTAAAACCCCCGTGTCCATTGTGGTTTGCATTATCTTCCTTTTACTTGCTTGTTTAGTTTTAAATTCCGCTGCATATCCTTGATAGATCAAACAAGTAGGTAATTTGTGTAAAATTGTGATTAGTATTGTGGACCCATAACCCACACGATCCAACAAATGATGTCGAGCTCACAACAGGGAACTCGGCATGCAGGATCCTGAGCTCATTTTGTAGGATTGTGTATGGTCGGATTTTCTATTCACCGTTAGGGTTAATTAACCTCTACTTGCTTAATGCAAGATGCAGCGGAATAAAAACAAATAAGCAAGTAAAGACAAGAAATTACGCAAACCACAAAGGAAGACTCAGGAATTTTTATAGAGGTTCGGCCACCCGCGTATGTTCTCTCTTACAAGCTCCGCTCATGTCTTCACTATCTGCTCCCCATTCCGAGACGGGAGACAATGCCTTTACAAGTCTTTAAACTCGCGAACAATCCTCGCCGAGTTTGGCTTCTTCTCTCACAATCCGAGAGGGAACACTTCGGGGTCTCACCGAAGTCTATACTCTTGTCTAGAGCTTTCACAAATACCCTTGCTACTTTAACAATGTTTGAGTGGAACAACACTCTCTAATCTTGATGACACTTGAGTAGAATACGATTTAAGATGAAAGTGTGGAAGATTTGAGGCTTGGAGTGTTTGAAGTTTTCTCTCTAATGTAGGAGACAATATGGAGTGTGAGTTTTGTGTGAAAATGTGTTGGACAACTCTATTTATCAGCTCCATGTAAGTTATAGCCGTTGGGATTAATTTGGTAAAGTTTGTGTGAGAAACACAAGGCAGTGAAATGCAGGACACAATTCAGCACAAAATCGGTCGATCGAATTAGGTAAACCGGTCGACCGGTTGATCAATTTTGGCTACAACTTAAGTTCACTTAAGTGAACGGTCGAACGGAATATGGGGATTGGTCGACCGTTCTAGGGTTTTTGGTCTGTTAAGAATGAATCGGTCGAACAAGGTAAATGGTTGGTTCGACCAGAAACTTCTAGGCACTCCTGGTTCAAGAAGAATTTGAGTTTCGATCGACCAAGGTCTAGGTGACGTTCGACCGAAAACTACCACTTAGAAGTACATTTTGTGCAACAACCCTTCCTATCTGATAGAAAAGTATCCCATGATCCTGAACCGATCTTACCTGGGATTGCAAATCCCAAGTTTGTCTATGAAGAGCTTATTTAATTGTATTAGTTTCTATAATGAATTGATTCCGTGTAATACTAATGGATAGGGCCTCATTGATAAGTGTTAAAAGATCTCGTGCATTGGAACCCACGGTTATGGACCCGAATCCGTTAGTATGGAACATTTTCTTTTCCAAGTGAAATCCCCTAGTATATGAAAGAATGAAAAAGTGCTTTTGTTGTTGTGGAATAAGAAGCCTTCGTTTCAGGGTGACCAAGAAATATTGGATTGGTCGACTGCTAGGAAAGTTTCGGTCGACTGGAAGGTTGGTAAAATTGAGGGTTTGGGAAATCCGACTATTGTAGAATACGACAAGTCTAACGGTCATGTGACACGTGAAGACCAATTTGGTCCTCGCAGTTCAAGTTTGGTTTAAGTGTTTTCCGATTCTAGTTTGGGTGATCTATTGCAGTCCAAATGTTGTGAAATTTTGTGTGTGGCTTCTATAGGGAACCTAGTGTGTATGTGAGTGGTTTTTAGCTCAAGTATGCTCAATTACACATAGTTCCTAAGACTCAAAATAAATCAAGATTACATGTCTTCAAATAGCTTTATTACATGTCGTGGCTTGATTTGCTTTATTCCTTGAGTCTTGATCACTTGTAGAAGTTAGCACAATGCAATATATATGCTATGCAATATGTGTGCTATTCTACATTGATTACAATTAAGATTAGGTTAATTAAATCATCAAAACATAGATTAAGGCAAAAAAACCAACACATTTGAGTATGTTCCCCAAGATACTGAGTTCTAACACTTGAAATGAATACGACCATTTTTATGTCGACTACTGGAAACAAAACCTGGTGTCCAGAACACCAAGTTTTGAATACGACATACGACATGCCAATTTCATTAAACATAGCTCAGCAATTTTGATGTCGAGTTCTATATTGACATGTTCTTTGCAACCTTTAGTCTCATCTTCACATTATTTAACATGGCATACACAACACAAGTTCAAATACTCATCCATGGTAAAAAATTAAAACACTCAACCAAAAAATTACATTGAAACAAAAGAGTATTAAGTTTATCTCAATATTAAGATGACATCTAAAAGTTCAATTTGTAAACAAGCAACGACACAACTAGTGATACAAACTTCGACTACCCTAAATGATCTCTCAATTTCTTCTTCTTATTATTAGGGCGTGCCTGAGCACGTCCTACCACGTCGACCACCTCGACGTGCATTTCCAACCTCTCACGTTTCCTGAGTTAGAATACCCTCATCTCCAGATTCGTGTTTAGGCGGAATAGTAGTATCATCTTCTCTCCCTTCTTCTTCTTCTTCCACTTAATCTTGACTCAACCTTAGTGTGGGGTCTTGAGCATCAAAACATGTCAGGAAAGCCTTCATTTTATCCTTTACCTTCGCTGTCACGAAGAGCTAACCAGTCTTTGATGACTTCTTGGATATTGTGGTGTTCCTCGTGGAACTCATAAACTTGATGCACCTAAAGTGAATTCAACATTACCAACACATTAAACACATGTGTTAAACATCAAATTAATAAAACGACACTTGAATTCTTACCATCTATCATTCTTTACCGGCTCGTGGTATGTATGTCATCAGATGACGAACCGCGGTGTGGTGAACAATCAAATGTATTGTGATGTTCCAATACCATTCCGTATAAAATCACTGACTATCTTCAGGACTGGTACCTAGTGATGGAGTCTCTAACTGTACATGATCTTTTCTGTGAGATCAATGTTCAGTAAATCTGGAATTTTCAACCAACCAATTCACGTTTGCCCTGCCCTGAGTTGATTTAACCATATTTCTCTCCATTAGGTCCAAAATGTGTTGTTATAGGCCAAATTGCAGAATTATCCGATCTGGACAATGCATGACCAACTCTCCGAAATTGATAAGCTAGATTTGGCTCATCCATATCTCTGAACCTTCCATACACAGAGGTGGAAACTATCATAGCTCCAAATGTGCGTAAGGAGCCCAGGTGACTTGGTTGGCATCCTATGTGTGGAGCTCATTTCGACAAAAATCGAGTGTGGAAGTCTTGATACTTTCGCTGAAAGATCTCGATTGTCTCCAACGAGCACCTAATGGTGCCCTTGCATCCTCCAGGTACACTATCGGTCAGGTTTTTGTGGTATTCCTATATGTAAATGCTCACAACACCACAACTGCAGAAATGTCAGAAAATCACACAAATGTCTGATGAGTATCAAACAAGCATCGTCGAAACCGTGATATAAGTAGATCAAAGCTGCACTTACCCAACTATACTTTTATGTAGTCGCCATATCTCTCAGGAATGGTAAATACTTCGAGTGGATCATGGCTTTCATTTGGCAATATATTGCAACCAAGATGGATAGAATGTACACTCTCGGGTGGCAGATAAAAGTGGAATCCTCAACATCATCCGACAACATCTGAAACTGATTCTGCAACCAAACTAATGTCACATTACATGTACACCTATGTCCTATGGACAATATCTTAGTTGCTCGACACAAACATTAGACCAAACTTACTCTTGAGACTTTCATATTGGCAGACCGTTGACTCGCAACCCTATAATAATGGAGATGGCACGTAATGTACATGTCATCTCGTCATGTCGTAGGTGGAATGAATGTGTCTCTGGTCTCCAGTGCTCCACCATCGCCCCCAACATGGAATTATCCAATTGTACTCGGCCCAACTTACTGACTATGTTGAACTTGTTGTATCCAGCAATAACCACACTCTTGGATTTGTAATCGGTCAATCGTTGAGCTTGGAACCATGCTCAACGCACTTCACACTGCCTGAATCTTTCTATAAAAAATAAAATACATGTTAGAACATGTAAAATTGAATTTGAGAAGAATAATTTAATATGAAGTTAGATGCTTACAAAATCATTAAAAACTTTGAATTTATGGTTCGCCTGACGAACCAATACTATCTTATTGATGGGACCTTGCGAGGCATAAGCACCTCTAACTGAGGCTGCACTAGAAGGATCCTGCTCCGCTGTATAAGATACAAAAATGTAGTGTGTCAATGTAAACGTCAACTAAATAGGTTCGTTGCATCTATTTTGGTTGTGCTATACACTACCGCATCTCCCACACCTAACTCTTCTACCTAAGTGCCCGTACATCTCGTTTCAGATTCAGGTCGAATTTGGACGATCTGGAAGTCTTTTGATTTCGGAGGCTTCGTTGTAATGTTGCCATGCTCAGGCCACGATCTATCATAAAGAATTGGGAAAAATAGAGGGTTGTATGCTTGTTTGTACATTTCCAACATATAATACAACGATATTAAATTGTTAGTGTTCACATTTGCATGGTTGTTGCTACAAATAGCCAACACATCTGAATAGAGGACATGCATAGCAACTATATATCCAGAAGTGCAGCTAATAATCGTTTCTTCAAATCTGACAAGGTACTTTCTCATGTCACTCGCTTTTACTTGATACATTAATTGATGGTATCGAGTAACTTTATGTGATCTCGCAATGGCTCTATTATCCTCCAATACTCTTCATATTGTCACGAAGAATTGTTCAAACACAGAAACGTCATCAAAATCATCGCAGTGATAGGCATCCTACATACACATCATAACATATTGTTGAAGCTTTCAAACATGTTGGTGGTCATTGCACTGAATCGGCTACCATTATCGTGACAAAGTCCACTTCTCTAACACACCTTGATATTGAATTTTGACTATATCCTAACTGGAAAAAAACTATCTTGGTATACGAAAACTTCAATAAACGGGTTTGGATTTACATTAAAATATATTCCACTGCCTCAACTTGTGAACCAAGTTGTATCTTAACCCCGAACATTAGGGTTGGTTGTCTTCATATGCTTACGCATTTTCGGTTCTGCTTCTACATACAATCGAACTATCGACATCCGTTTGTACAACCACATCATTCCATAAATCGACTTATTGTTCGTTAATGGAACATCTGTCCAATCGTTGTTTAAAGGCAACTTAGCAATCAACATGAGATCAAACATATTCTCAGGATAACTACATTCAAATCTAATCACATCTACAAAGTCGTTATACTTAGTAGTCAGTGGCACAACTATTTTTTGCTTTCTCAGTATATTCTGCAATGTTGCCATAACATTCTAATTTTCTGTCAAACATAACCAAAAAATACCCATCATCGTCTTTATCCATTACTAACCTATAATATTTAAATAAAAAATTAAATGTCTTCACATTGAATCACATGATAATGAAATTTAAATAGTAAGTTCATGCATTACAATGATATTTAACTCCGTTAGGTGTCGTATAAGGCATATTCAAATGTCTCATATTCTTCAAAACAAAAGCAATTAGAATATAAAAAATAGAATAGATCAATAATTCTTAAGAAATAAACACTCTAAATCAAACCTAAACAACTAAAAAGAAAATATCAATAAAAAACATTTGGAACAAAAAAATCACAAACAACTCAAAACCAAAATCCTTAAAACTCGACACTAAAATCAACATTAAACTACAAAAAATTGAAAACCTAAAATCTAACCTCAAAACCCAAAACTACAAAACCAACTACTTCAAAATTAACTCTAAAATCAACATTATACTCCCAAACTTGTAAACCGAAAATCCAAAACCACAACCAAAATCCTCCTAAAACCAACCTAAAATCAACATTAAACTAAAAAATCTAAACCCAAAAATGAAATCCACAAAAATCAACCCTAAAATCAACAAAAACAAAAAAACTAAAGTAAAAACATGAATAATAATTAATATCTACCATATAAATGAAGTAATATACTAGAAATTAACGACAATGTAAATTGGTTTTTTATACCTTGGTTGTGGTTGCAACGAGTTGGTGGGTGAAGGGATAGACTCGTGGGGGTTATATACCCCGATGGAACTCAGTATCCCATATGTCGAGTTCATTTTAAAAAAAAATGAACTCGGTGTCCTGGACGTCGTGTTTTGTTTTCCAAACTCGGTAGGTAAGATGTCGAGTACAGTTCAGTTGGTTAGATTAGGAGTAGACATACCCATGTGCTCCTGAAAATCTGAGTGCCTGAACACGGTATCTTGGGAGTCGAGTTTAATGAACTCGACATCCTATTTTTGTGTTCCTTGTAACTAATGAACTCGACGTTATTGATGCTGAGTTCAGTTTGAACTCGAGACTAACAAACCACCATATTGGTTGGGTAGAAAAAATTCTAAGTGTCAGAAATTGACATGCTGAATGTTGAGTTCCTTTGGATTCTTCATTTTTAAGGAACTCGGTATTTTAGTTATCGAGTTTTGTAAACACTAAAATCGAAAACTAACCGTTAGTGCGTGTTACGAAGTGGTGACAATGAGTCAAATATAAGAAATATTTTTTGACAGACTTACTACTAGAATTTTAAAAAAAGATCAAAATGTTTTCCAATATTATATATATATATTATATTCATAGGCGGTATCTGCAAATAACCCATCACAATCGCTCCTTCCAAAGTTCCAATTTTAACTTGAAATAATTATAATAATAACTGAAGCTGAGTCAGCTTATGTAAGATATAGATTAGATTGGATTAGATTAGATATTAATTTAAATTAGATATAAATAAACTTGTGGACCAACTCGTGCTTTTCCTACTCAATTGGAGAAGCAAAATTTCTTCCCCAACCATCTCTACAGCACCACCACATCTTCCCCTTCTTCCTTCTACAACAGCAGCAGGATTCAGAGCAAGGAGGAACATTTAGCCTTAATCTCGCTTAATTCGTGATGGATTCTATTGGGTAGGTCTTAGCTTTGACTTTTGTTTTTTGGTACTCCTTAGGTTGATCTAATTTGCCCCTTTTGTGTGATATCTTAACCCATTTTCTCCAAATTTGCTCTTCATTTTTGGTTGTGATGCCCGGACATAACTGTAACATTGGATTGATTATCGTAGCCCTTTTTGTGTTTTTCAATTTTCGTTAAATGAGACTTAATATGATAAATTTTCAAGAAAAATAAGATACAATTTGACACAAAGACAACATGATCTTACAATAGTCACATCTAGTGTATACATGAAAAAACGACATTCTAGCATCTTATGTGAGTTTTAAAAAAAATTGCTTTTGAAATGATATTATTGCTGAATTTTTTATTTAGAAGAAAATCATCAAAATATTTTGTTTTTGGCCATTATCAATCAAAAGTTTCAGGTCATCTTCAACTTTTGCTTCTCATGATTTCCCTTAAATATAATTACAAAATTATTAAATAGAGTGATAAATGAATGGACACAACATGACTAATTATTCGGCCTAACTAAGTCATAATTATTATCATTATTCTATCAGAAAGAAGAAGATGATGGGGTTTTCTCTATCACTAATTCTCATCAACATAGCTGCCATATTGGAGAAAACCGACGAGAAACTCCTCCCATCGGTCTACAAAGAAGTGAGCGAGTGCTTTGTCATCGGCCCAACCTACTTGGGTTACCTGACATTCACACGAAGCTTCATGCAAGCCATATCCTCACCTCTAGCCGGTGTTCTAGTCCTCAATTACGACCGTCCTAGAGTTCTTGCCATAGGCACAGCTCTATGGGCTATCTCCACGGCAGCCGTAGGCCTAAGTCAACACTTTTGGCAAGTGGCAGTGTGGCGAGCCTTGAATGGGTTTGGTTTGGCGATTGTGTTCCCAACCATCCAATCGCTTGTTGCGGATAGTTATCGGGATGACTGGAGGGGTGCGGGTTTCGGAGTGTTGGGTATGGTTGGTGATTTAGGGGGCACAAGTGGGGCAGTTCTAGCGACGGTCATGGCCAGCAAGGATTTCTTTGGAGTAGCCGGGTGGAGGTGTGCTTTCGTTGGGATTGCGGTTTTCAGCTTGATGGTTGGAGTTCTTATTTATGTGTTTGTTGATGATCCGAGAAGGAAAGAATGTTGTTCGAGTGGAACTTATTTGGCTTCCGAAAGGTACCATCAGAAACATATTTCTTTTTCTTTTTTAGATTGGTTTTTGCTTTTACTTCAAACGCATGGGTAATGTTTACAAAGAATAATAAAGAGTAGATTAATTCTCTCTCTGTTTTTGTTTTTTCTTGCAAGATTTTACTAAATTTTAGTTAGCACCAATTGATTTTAATTAAGCAAGGCAATCAGTAATCGGGCTTGGTATGTTAAAAAAATTTGTCATGTTTAGAAATATTTTAGAATGACAATGACCAAATAGCATCACATATCGATGTTTTCATACTATAAAACATTGTCTAACAATAACAACCATTCTCAAATATCAAACGATTTGTTGGCCCATAAAAGTTGTTAAACAAGTCAATTTGTCAAAATTCAACGAATCTAGCATTATCATGTCACACTCGTATCAATTCTTGTATGTTTTTGCATTCTTCATAAACCATCATAACTCATGTTATGTATTTAAATGTCTAAAAACTCTCCAAAACATTCAAAGGTAACTACGTTGTCAAAAACAATTGGAAGGTTTTAACAATATTTTGAATTATTTTCGGGGGTATTTATCAACCATCTCATGGTTTATATTTTTTATCACAAAATTCTCCTACTGAATTCATGTTAATATGTGAGAGTCACCTTTTTTCTTCTTCTTCCAGAGAGACTCTTATGAAAAAGACCAAAACGAGTCAATCCTCTGTTTGGTCAGATTCGTTGGATGCCATGAAAGCTGTTATGAAGGTGAACACATTCCGAGTCATTATCCTCCAGGGAATTATTGGGTCTGTGCCATGGGCAGCAGTCGTATTCTTCACGATGTGGTTTGAGCTAATTGGTAAGTATAGTTTTTTTTTTGTAAATTACAGTTTGCTCCTTTGAACTAAATTTTTGTTTCTGGTAGCAGTCGGGACAATAAATGCTTACGATTGGAGATTGGGGTTTTGTTAGAGTCAATAGAAGGGTAAATTAATCATTATATAAGTTATAATAGCTAGTAAAATGTTTCTTTCTAAATAAAGGTGTGAAAATTTTCGATTTTTCTTTTTAGGGGTCAAAATTATTGAATTTATTGAGAAATTGTTTCCAACATTTTTGAAAAATTTACTACTTGCAGGGTTTGACAACAATGACGCAGGAGTCCTAGTGTTTATTTTCTCACTTGGGACAGCATTAGGATCTGCTCTTGGGGGTCTAATAGGAGACAAGATGTCTCGATTTTACCCTCACACAGGTCGCATAATTTGTGCCCAATTCAGCTCATTCATTGGCATCCCATTCGCATGGTTCCTACTCAAATACATCCCCCAGACCACAACAAGCTGGCATGTTTTCGCCATCACATTGTTCCTAATGGGCATCACTATAAACTGGTGCTCCGCTTCGGCTAACAACCCGATGTTTGCTGAGGTTGTCCCTTCAAAGCATCGGACGATGATATACGCGTTTGATCGTGCTTTCGAGGGTTCGTTTGCTTCGCTCGCTGCACCCGTTGTTGGGATGCTTGCTGAGAGATTCTCCAAGTATGATACAAACGTTGTGGTTTTGGATGGAAGAACAGATGGAAAGGCGTACGCATTGTCAAAAGGAATATTTGTTATGACAGCTTATCCTTGGGGTATTTGCTGCTTGTGTTATAGTCTTCTGTATTATTACTACAAGAAGGATCACGAAATTGCAAGTTTGAATGAGGAAGAGGAGATAATAACGTGAGACTTGATTATACATTCCCACTTACGCCATTCTAGAATCTTTTATAAGCAGCCAAGTCGCAACTTATATCTTTATTAAGGTAATAGTTGTTTAAATTGTTGTAAGATGTATTTAACCTTAAGAGCATTTGAAATAAAAACATCACATTGAATTGTAAATAATTTTCTTGGACAATGTATAGCATTCAATAGTTTTTATATGTGAGTAAAATGTATAAGATTAGGGCTTAAAATTGAAGTTGGATTTCACCGAGGCCTTCGATAACGTCAACTAGTATTGCTTACTAGACGCCCTACAAGCCCTAGGTCTCGGTAAAAAATGGATCGAATGGATTTTTATGTGCATCAGCTCCGCCAACTTCTCTATATTATGTAATGGTAAACCATCAACATACTATGAATTGAGGAACAGATTGAGATAAGGTGACTCCCTTTCCCCTTCCTTTTCTTGGTAATCTTAGAAATTCTTCCAAGAACGCTCAAACAATTGAAGAAACAAAACTAATTTATGGAATTACTTTTGGAAATGGACCAAAGATCCTTAGTCTCCAATTTAAATATGACACACTTACATTTCTAAAGTCATCCCAAACATCGGGTTTCTATTTTTTTGGTTTGGAAATCCAGGTTTTCATTGGTTTCTCACATCCCCCTAGGAAACCAAGGAAAAACATTCCAAACCCTAGCTCCCCTCCATCCCCAATCTTGCTTTCCTTTTCCATCCCCTCCAATGACATTCTCTGGAGCCAGAGAGCTCCTCTCGCGAGGTCCTCTGACGACACCGGTCTAGCGACCCCCCTTTAGCAATGTCCTTCGATGACCCTCATCCACCAATGCCCTATGGCGGCCCCCGTTCGGGAACATCATCTGGTGACTCCTCTCCAGCAAAGTTGTGACCTAATAGTATTTTTTATTTATATCTTTGCAGGTGTTGTTTTCTTTTTAAGTTGGAACTTTGTCGGATTGGGAAAGAAATAAGTATTTTGTTATTTATATCACAAACCACGTAATTTTAATTTTCAACATAGTTCAATAACATGTACAAACAATAAAAATTTAATCAGAGGAAAATTGGATTTCACTGGTTTCCATTTTCGCTTATCTTCTCGTTAACCTCAAAATCCATTTTTTAACCAATTTCTCTTGCCCAAACATGTCCTAAAAGAATTCTGGGGTTTTGCAGCTATGCACGGGTCTTAATATCAATTTTGCAAAAAGTTCAATTTCCTAATCTAGCATCTCTGACAAGTTGGCATTCCGTCTCAAAGATATTTTGGGATGTAAAAAACTTAATTTTCCCTTCCCCTACTTGGGCCTACATCTAGCAACAAAAAGATCAAATGTCAATATATGGTCCCGATCATATATAAAATTAGAGATCACTTGGTCATAACCTTGGGTTACTCAATGTCGTACTATTAGTTATTCCTACCCACTTTCCTATGGGTATCTCACTCCCAGATGAAGTGGAAAATACAATTAACACACTCAGCAAAACTTTCCCGTGGAATGAGATCAATTCATTCTGCCACTTGATAAATTGGAAAAGAGTATGTGGACTTACAAAGGAATAATGATCCGGGGATAATCAATCTAAAGGAATTCTCCAAAGCTTGGAAATCAAATTTTACTTGGAGACTCCTAGATAACTCCAAGAGTATAGCCAAAAGATCATTAGTACTTAAAGACAGGCACTTTGTGGCCTTTGCAAAACACTGAAACTCTCATTCTTCTCTTGCAAATCAATTCTCGATATTTTTGACACGTTCAGTGTAACATCCTCAAAAACAAAGAAAAATTAAAATGATAATCAATAAGAGAACACGAGAACATTACTGAAACATATACTCATAGGTGCACCGTAATACAAGAGTTTCCAAAAGTATGATTACATGAAAAGTGTATAGAAGACATATACAAGTAATCACAATGACCCCAAAAAAGAAAAGAAAAAAACCCCGGAGGATCCGGTTCCTGGTATGCTCCTCCTCGCTCACCACTATCTACTTCCCTTCACGACTTGAAATACAAACATAAACCGATTGAGTTTTCATAAAGAAAACCATGTATGCCAAACTTTCCTAACATGCATGAATACATACACGATCAACATACTAGTATAACATGGTATACAACAATGCCATAGAAAAACCTCTTCCCCACACAAGGTATTGAAGGACATCAGTCCTACCATACAACAAATGGGTCTCACAAGGGTACCCACCGCAGTACAAGCGGTAAACGGAGGTATGCTCACACAAGCTGCAAATACCTCAAATGCTCACGCAAATTGCAAAACGGTTGCTCTCACAAGCTACAAAAACCAATGCTCACACAAGCTGCATAACGATTGCTCAGACAAGCTATAGAACAGTTGCTCGCACAAGTTGCAAAACCATTTATAACCATCACAGGCACATTCACCGACTACCCAGACCTTTCCACACGGCGGTCCCTAGGCAGACACGATAATTGCACCCACCGTCACCACTTGGCACATGCATAAGGCGAGGCACAAGTTTCCGTGGACAAAGTGGTACTAACAACAAGACATGAAAACCAATACTGGCAACAATGGTCGACCGAACAAGGCACAACGGTCAAACATTTCCCTTCCAAAACTAGCAAAGGTTCAAACTGAAAGGAATGTGTTCTAAAAGTTTAACTTTTAAGTGTCAATTATTATGAATTGAATGAGAAATCATTTTGTTCCTTGTTTATGTTATTCGTCTTTTAGAAGTGTTGAGGAAGATGCTCTTGGTCCTTAACCGTATAGCTCTAAAAGATATTGGTTTACATAAAACAAAAGATATTCGCAATCATGGTAATTAACATGAGACATTAATTACCGAGTTAAGATTGTCGTGTTGGTCATAGATCATTGTAGCTCTACAAGTGAGTGACAACACGGGTACACAAAAGAGGAAAATATTACTTTTGTATACTGAATAGACCTAATAAGTAAAACATTATAGAATTGTGTTTTCTGTGTCATTAATGTTTTACTGTGTCCTTGGTCCTTTGATATGAGACTTGTATCCGATCACTTAAGAAATGCTTGACTAGACTAGTGTCTTGAGCTATGAATAAGTGTAGTGTAAAGGCATTGGTTGGTTAAGTATGACTTTTGTTGAAAAAAATAGTTAGTCAAAAGATTATCATTGCCCCTCTTAATTGAGTAATGATATTAGTGGGCCCTCTGATAAAGCAAAGTTATAATGTGCACAATGTGATTTGAGTTAAGTTACATATTTATAACTAGCTTAAAGAGATCAAGAAATGAATACTAATACAAAGATGACACAATACTACTTTGTGTGTATTCTTAATATCATGTGGCAAAGGACAGACACAAGTGGTGCACTCCAACACTAAATGGATCGGGTTTTGGTTCGAGTGGAATTAAGACATCTAACTAATTGGGAGCAATAATGTATAGCTAGATACCGCTTATAGCTTGTGATATTAAGCTCCTAATATCACTGCCAACTAGTTTAGATCCTCCCATAAGTCACACCACAAAACTGGGAAACAAGAAATGGGGATTTTGAGTTCATAAGGTGTGTCGGGTTTCATGTAGAAAATATGACACATGTGGTGAACAAGCAAAATCAAAATTATGTTGTGATTAATAACATAATTAGAATCTAAATTAAATTCATATGTGATGTAAATATTATGGGGTGTAATGATTTATCATTACATAGGATAATATGTTACATAAGTTGTGAACTTACTACTAATCCCGAAATGTTAAATTTTGTAGGGGTTAAACCAAAATTTGACAAGTCTGCAGTATTGTACAAAAACGGTCGACCGCTAAACGCTAAACGGTCGACCGAATGTTGCACAGTCGACCGGTCCCATGTTTTCGTTCGACCGATAAAAAGAAAATTTCGTCTGTTCATTTTCGGTCGACCGAGTATGTCGGTCGGTCGACCGAACATTGCGATGAAATAATTTTTTATTACGCACGGTGGACCGAGTTCAGAACGGTCGACTGAAACTTGGTCTAAACGGTCGACCGAACCTCCAAACGGTCGACCGGCCAGACGGTTTTATACAGAATTAATTTAAGAATTAATTAGATCATGCATGGAATTGGTCCATAACTGATTTAATTCGTTGCTGAGATTATTTGTTAGCAAATAATGGATGGTTAGATGGAAGTTTGCATGAAATCATGGGCAAGAGGTTGCACATGAATAGGTAATTTGGAGAGAACTTATAAATACAAGTTTATCTCATTACTTTATCAATTAATTCATTATATTCTTGTGCAAACATCTCTCTCCATAATTCTCCACGAATTTCCATTAATTCTTGAGTTTAGTTTTAGTTTTCAGAGATCTTCTTAAGGGAACTAAAGAGGGTTAGTAGTTAGATTCTAAACCCTATTGGAGATTGAGAGGCTAACTCTTCTCTTTCCGATCTTGTTTAGAGTTTGGTGAATACTCGGAGGCATCCGGCGCAGCGACAAGCATCATCAACGTCTCCAGATCATCAAGAAGTTTTAGAGAACTTCTAGGTATGAAATTCGGAGCCCATGTTTGTTTTAATAAAGTTTTGAAACTAGTTATTGAAACAAATCGATGCATGCATGAAACAAATCATAGAAAAATTGTAATTGATCCTTATTGTGCATAAAAATTCCGAAAATATATATGTGTAATTAAACTAGAAATCCTACAGTGGTATCAGAGCATAGGGTTCAATTTTCTAATCATTTGAAACTATAAACAAATTTACTTTACCATCTAAGGTTCGAACAATTCGATTTTCCAGTTTTTCGGTCTTTAAATGTTTTGTTGGAATAACTCTTTGTAATAATTCGTTTTGAATGTTTTAAGTGGTTTAAAACATGCCATGTAATTATTAGAATTATGATTTAGACATAAGTCTAACTTTCAATAATTTCGTTTTAAGCATAAACGATTGTTTTGTAAGAGAATCAACAAAACCGAAAAACTGCGGTTCGTCTTTCCTTTTAGGAAATTGGATGGACAGCGGTTCAAAATTGTTTTTGAACTTGTGGATGGATGAAAAACGTTTTTTAATGGATTTCAAAATGTTTTTCAAAGAATTGTTAGAGATTCTAGATGATTGATAAACTAGGTTGAATATTTTATAGCAATATTGTGTGCATGGATGCTCGAGTTGTCTTTGCAGGAATTGTGAGGTCATATGTTCCAAATCAGCGCCTATGAATGTTTGTAATTATTATTATACAGGGGCTTATTTATATGTAAAAGCCAAATTCTCTCTTTCTATGTTTAGATAATTGCATTGCATTTGAGAGGTTTTACATAGGACTTGCACTAGCCGGTTTTTATCGAATGTGAGGAACATGTTTATTTTCTGGAAAATCTACATCTCCGGTGCAAGAGGAAGTCGCCGCTGTAGTGCATCAATCGAGGATCGAAGATCAGGGATCGAGGATCAAGGATCAAAGGGAACATATAAACTCACACGATGTGGATTGTGTGAATGGTTTAATTTCTGCTATGCATGTGATGAATGTGATTGAATGTTAAGATGTGTATGAATGATAATATGCATGATAACCTAAAATTCCGAATCACATGTTAATATATGATATTGTCCAACAAAATTAAGAGTAATTTTCCTTCTTATTTCATCCACTAGCAGCCATCGATCGAAGGATACTCTGCTCGCCCTTAGCGGGAAATAGCTCCCTCCATCTTTGGGAATAGTGGGAGATATAATGGTTGTCTATTGTTGTGCCATGATTAGATATATAATGTGCGTTTCACCCTAGTGAACCCCAAGTATGTTTAGTTGTGAATACAATAGTTAAACGTATCTCGTATCAAATGAAAATAAGTTTTCTTAACATTACCTAGAGCCCTCGCTCGGTTTTGGGAAAAAGTTTTTCTTAACGAGGATAGGTCGCATTCCCTCATAATTAAAACGACAAGAATCACAAGAGTTTGAAGATGCTAATGTTGCTAACATTCAAAAATGTTGTGATTAGAAAATGTTTTTCTTACCTTGATATTGTAATATATTCGATAGCCCTTAGCTAGTCTATATTGCAATTGATGGGATCTTGGATTGTTGCATTTATGGGCAAAATTTTTATTTGCAGCATTTACATTTGTATGTATGTTTAATAAACATAAAATTGGCATTGAAATCCTGTATGATTTATTTTGTAGAAAATGTCGAACATCCAACCTATCGTACGATCCATGATAGAAAAACACCCTTTAGCAAATGATGGCTCAAACTTCATTAGTTGGCAACTCAAACTCAACATCGTGTTAAAGTTTGAGAAACTATCTCACATTTTGGAAGGTCCAATCCCAAAATGGAATGAGAGATTAACCGATGAAGAGAAGGAGGCTAAAGCCAAGTCGGAAGACCAAGAGAACCAAGTTCACGGTCCTATGCTAGCATCCATGGGTGACTCGCTTCAAACGAAATACTTGGATTCAAAACCCAAAAAGACCATGGAGGCTTTGTCTAAGATGTTCATGGATAGTACCCGAAAGGAGCGCTATAAGACCACCATCGCACTCACAAGGTGCCATATGGCGGAGGGAACATCGGTATCCATGCATTTTCTCACGATGCAAGGGTACCTTGAGAAGTTGGCAAAGCTCTCTTCACCAATGCCCGAGGACATTGCTGAAGATTTGATTCTTGGCTCTCTAGCCCCGTCCTTTAAGGACTTTGTGATGCACTATCACGTGCGTGAAAAAGGGGTGAGTCTTGAGGAGCTGCACAACACTCTCAAAACTGCTGAAGTTGACATGGGCAAGGGTAGGGACAAGCAAGTCCTTCCCGTCCATGGGAGGAGCCAAAAGATTGGTACAGGAAAGGGCAAATCTACCAAAAGTGGTCCAATCAAGAGCAAGGGAGTAGGAGGTGCTCGTGCGAGTGCCTCAAGGGGGAAATCTCAGAAATCTCCAACTCCCAATACGGAGTGCTTTCACTGCGGTGAAAAAGGACACATCCGGCCAAATTGCCCCAAGTACAAGGAAGACCTTGACAACGGAGTGATTGAACGTCGGCGCCCCAAAAAGGCCAAAGGTATATTTGTTATTGAAATAAATTTAGCCACCTCTGTCGAGGATTGGGTAATTGATACCGGATCTTGTGCTCACATAGTTTCTAATGTGCAGCTACTCATGGATAGGAAGGAACGAGGTAGAATTGAAGGTCGGAAATGGTGCGAATGTTTCTGCGGTTGCACAAGGTTCTGTGGTGCTTCAATTATGTAGTGGTTTAAATTTATGTCTAAAGAATGTTTATTATGTGCCTTCGATTAACAAGAACATTATTTCTGTATCATGTTTAGATATAGATAATTTTAATATAAATATTTCAAATTCTTGCTTGTCTATATAGAAGAATGGTGTTTTCTATGCAAATGCATTCATAAGGAATGATCTCTATTTGCTTGAATTGAATAGTAAACAAATCTTTAATATCAATAACAAAAGACTTAAGACCACTCACGAGAATGATACTCTCTTGTGGCACTATCGACTTGGTCACATAAATGAAAAGAGCATCAAGAAATTGCAAGAAGCTAACCTTCTTGGTCTACTTGATTTTAAATCATTGGAGACGTGCCAACCATGTTTAATGGGAAAAATGACCAAAAGGCCCTTCAAGAAGAAAGGTCCAAGGGCGAGTGACTTGTTGGATTTTATACATTCCGATGTATGTGGTCCAATGAGTACTAGTGCACGAGATGGTTTCAGGTACTTCATTACGTTCACGGATGATTATAGTCGTTATGGCTATGTTTATCTAATGAGAAACAAAAGTGAATCCTTTGACAAGTTCAAAGAATTCAAGAATGAAGTAGAGAACCAACTCGACAAGAAAATCAAGTCTCTACGAACGGATCGTGGAGGTGAGTACTTAAGTGCCGAATTTGACTCATACCTAAAGGAGTTTGGTATTGTTCCTCAACTCACCCCTCCTGGTACACCTCAGTGGAATGGGGTATCCGAAAGGAGGAATAGGACATTGCTCGACATGGTTCGGTCAATGATGAGTCATGCGGAATTACCTCTTTACTTTTGGAGTTATGCACTACAAACTGCGGCTTACACACTAAATAATGTTCCATCCAAATCCGTGGAGAAAACTCCTTATGAGCTATGGAGTGGTAAAACACTCAAGCTCAATTTTCTCAAGATTTGGGGTTGTGAGGCTTACGTCAAGAAATTGATGTCGACCAAACTTCAACCAAAAGCGGATAAGTGCTTCTTTATTGGTTATCCTCGTGAGACAAGAGGATACTACTTTTGGCATATCACCTCCAATCGAGTGATTGTAGAGAGGGATGCCACATTTCTGGAAAAGAAATTTCTAGAAAGAGTAAAAAGTAGTGGGAGTAGGGTTGTGCTTGAGGATCAAGATACTCTACAAGATCATGACATGAATGATGACATTCAAGATCATGAAGGCCCAACCGAGATTCCTTTGGTTAGTGGGAGCATGAGTGAGAGACCTTCGCAAGAAATTGTGAGAGAAACTCAATCCTCCCCACCTAGTGTACGTTCGAGAATCGAACACGAACCAATTCCACAAGAAATTGAGGAAGAAGTTCGAGAAGTACACGTAGAACCAAAAGAACTTAGAAGGTCAACGAGGGAAAGGAAGAAACCCGATATGTATTTGGGACTTCATGAGATCATGGTACTAAATACCGATGATCCCTCGACCTTTCAAGAAGCAATGGAAAGAAAAGACTCCAAACTATGGCTCAAGGCCAAGGAATCCGAAATAGAATTCATGTATGATAATCAAGTATGGAACTTGGTTGACCTTCCTCAAGGGAAAAAGGCCATTCAACCATTCAAAATAAATGAGTTTTCAAGAGGAAGATGGACATGGATAGGAACTTGACAACCTACAAAGCGAGGCTTGTAGCGAAGGGTTTCACTCAAGTTCAAGGATTTGACTGTGATGAAACTTTTTCACCGGTTGCCATGTTCAAGTCTATTCGGATAATGCTCACTATTGCTGCATTTTATGATTATGAAATATGGCAAATGGATGTCAAAACAACGTTCCTTAATGGGAACTTGGAGGAGGATGTGTACATGGTACAACCTCAAGGTTTTGAAGATCCAAATATAGCGAGAAAGTATGCAAGCTTCAAAGATCCATTTATGGATTGAAGCAAGCATCAAGGAGTTGGAACAAACGCTTTGACGAGGAAGTGAAGAAGCTTCACTTCATTCAAAGTAAGGAAGAACCTTGTGTATACAAGAAGGTTAGTGGGAGCCATGTAGTATTCCTAATCTTATATGTCGATGACATATTGCTCATGGGCAATCATATTCCTTTGCTTGAGCAAACGAGAAGTTCATTGAAATCTGCATTTTCAATGAAAGATATGGGTGAGGCTCAATACATCTTGGGAATCAAGATATATCGAGATAGATCCCGTAGACTCATTGGCCTCAGTCAACGTGCATACATTGACAAGGTCTTGGAAAGGTTCAAGATGAACAATTCCAAAAAGGGCAGTGTGCCAATGAGTATGGGTGTGCAACTCAAGAAGTCTCAACGTGCACAATAATGTAAGGACTTAGAGTACATGAAGGATGTCCCTTATGCTTCGGCAATTGGGTCGATCATGAACGCGATGACTTGCACAAGACCTGATGTCTCGTATGCTCTAAGCGTGACAAGTCGTCACCAATCCAACACAGGTCCTGAGCATTGGACTGTGGTCAAGAACATCATGAAGTACCTTAACCGGACTAAGGATAAGATTCTTGTTTATGGAGGACAAAGGGAGTTGATAGCTGAGGGTTACTCGGATGCGAGTTTCATGAGTGATCCAGACGATAGAAGGTCGCAATCAGGATACGTCTTCCTTCTGAATGGTGGAGCTGTGAGTTGGCGTAGTTGGAAGCAAAGCACTACGGCTGACTCAACCACTGCTTCCGAAGTAATGGTTGTCGCTGACGCGAGCAAGGAAGGAGTGTTGATTAAGAAGTTCCTTGAAGAGCTTGGAGTAGTTCCCTCGAGTGAGGGACCAGTAGAGCTATTTTGCGATAATAGTGCATCTATCTCGCAAATCAAGGATCCCAAATCACACCACAAAGTGAAGTACATGGATCGTAAGTACTTCGTGACATGTGACATCATCGACGAAGGCAAAATAAATCTTTTATGGGTGGACACCAACAACAACACAGCTGATCCATTCACAAAACCCTTATCCCAAGCCAAGGGCGAAATGCATTTCGAGTCCATGGGATTGAGGAACCATGTAGATTGGCTTGATGATTGATATGTAATGGGGTTTACCCTAGTTATTATTGTTTTATACATTGAGAATGTATGTGAGAGAAAACTTTGATAACAAGTGGGAGATTGAAAGGAATGTGTTCTAAAAGTTTTACTTTTAAATGTCAATTATTATGAATTGAATGAGAAATCATTTTGTTCCTTGTTTATGTTATTCGTCTTTTAGAAGTGTTAAGTAAGAGTCTCTTGGTCCTTAACCGTAGAGCTCTAAAAGATATTGGTTTACATAAAACAAAAGATATTCGCAATCATGGTAATTAACATGAGACATTAATTACCGAGTTAAGATTGCAGTGTTGGTCATAGATCATTGTAGCTCTACAAGTGAGTGACAGCACGGGTACACAAAAGAAGAAAATATTACTTTTGTATACTGAATAGACCTAATAAGTAAAACATTATAAAATTGTGTTTTCTGTGTCATTAATGTTTTACTGTGTCATTGGTCCTTTGATATGAGACTTGTATCCGATCACTTAAGAAATGCTTGATTAGACTAGTGTCTTGAGCTATGGATAAGTATAACGTAAAGGCATTGGTTGGTTAAGTATGACTTTTGTTGGAAAAGATAGTTAGTCAAAAGATTATCATTGCCCCTCTTAATTGAGTAATGATATTAGTGGGCCCCTTGATAAAGCAAAGTTATAATGTGCACAATGTTATTTGAGTTAAGTCACATATTTATAACTAGCTTAAAGAGATCAAGAAATGAATACTAATACAAAGATGACACAATACTACTTTGTGTGTATTCTTAATATCATGTGGCAAGGGACGGACACAAGTGGTGCACTCCATCACTAAATGGATCGGGTTTTGGTTCGAGTGGAATTAAGACACCTAACTAATTGGGAGCTATAATGTGTAGCTAGATACCGCTTATAGCTTGTGATATTAAGCTCTTAATATCACTGTCAACTTAGTTTAGATCCTCCCATAAGTCACACCACAAAACTGGGAAACAAGAAATGGGGATTTTGAGTTCATAAGGTGTGTCGGGTTTCATGTAGAAAATATGACACATGTGGTGAACAAGCAAAATCAAAATTATGTTGTGATTAATAACATAATTAGAATCTAAATTAAATTCATATGTGATGTAAATATTATGGGGTGTAATGATTTATCATTACATAGGATAATATGTTACATAAGTTGTGAACTTACTACTAATCCCGAAATGTCAAATTTTGTAGGTGTTAAATCGAAATTTGACAAGTCTGCAGTACTGTGCAAAAACGGTCGACCGCTAAACGCTAAATGGTCGATCGAATGTTGCACGGTCGACCGGTCCCATGTTTTCGTTCGACCGATAAAAAGAAAATTTCGTCTGTTCGTTTTCGGTCGACCGAGTATATCGGTCGGTCGACCGAACATTGCGATGAAATAATTCTTTATTACGCACCGTCGACCGAGTTCAGAACGGTCGACCGAAACTTGGTCTAAACGGTCGACCGAACCTCCAAACGGTCGACCGGCCAGACGATTTTATGCAGAATTAATTTAAGAATTAATTAGATCATGCATGGAATTGGTCCATAACTGATTTGATTCGTGGCTGAGATTATTTGTTAGCAAATAATGGATGGTTAGATGGAAGTTTGCATGAAATCATGGGCAAGAGGTTGCACATGAATAGGTAATTTGGAGAGAACTTATAAATACAAGTTTATCTCATTACCTTATCAATTAATTCATTATATTCTTGTGCAAACATCTCTCTCCATAATTCTCCACAAATTTCCATTAATTCTTGAGTTTAGTTTTAGTTTTCAGAGATCTTCTCAAGGGAACTAAAGAGGGTTAGTAGTTAGATTCTAAACCCTATTAGAGATTGAGAGGCTAACTCTTCTCTCTCCGATCTTGTTTAGAGTTTGGTGAATACTCGGAGGCATCCGGCGCAGCGACAAGCATTCTCAACGTCTCCGGATCATCAAGAAGTTTTAGAGAACTTCTAGGTATGAAATTCGGAGCCCATGTTTGTTTTAATAAAGTTTTGAAACTAGTTATTGAAACAAATCGATGCATGCATGAAACAAATCATAGAAAAATTGTAATTGATCCTTATTGTGCATAAAAATTCTGAAAATATATATGTGTAATTAAACTAGAAATCCTACACAAACCGCAACATAGTTGGTGAAACAAACACAACTCAATCAGCGAGTTGTATACGATAGGGGTTTTCAAGAAAGTCCAGTTAGAAATTGGGAAGATGATATATTACGATCTAACAGAGGAGTGCAAAACAAATGACGGGTTGCATTACAAGGTAACTGAACGTGTATGGACTAGTAGCAACTATTGTCGAAACGCTTCCTGATACAACATAGAAGTCTGAACTTGAAATGTGAGTGTAGAATGTTTCAGCATGTTGGTCTTCTGTGCTGCCACGTGTTGGTTGTATTTGGACGCCTAGATCCTAATGCATTGCTCCCACCGGCTTACATCATTAATCGATGGCGGAGTGATATTCGTCAAAACTATCGAGATAAGATGTACCAAGATGATGACAGAATGGAGAAGGGTGTGCTTCGTCATCACGACTACAACATGGGTCATGCCGTTTGGATCGTACAGGAAGTATTCATTTCCCACGATAGGTATCTCTTCAGGCCGCCAACCAGACGTCGAGTTTATTTAGCTGAGAAGATAATTGAAAAAAGCAAGAAGTACATCATAGAAGAGAAGAGCAAGTTCTTGAGGAAGGGTAAATCACCGCTTCACCAATTCACGTTGAAACCATATGATCTTGATTTCGCTATTTGGGACATGAATTTGTATTACAAGGAACTAGTTCTCTAAGTTTGCAATGTTAAGTTTGCAAAGTTCATGTTAAATGGAGAAACATTACAATTATAAAAAGGACTGATGTTAAATGGATCGAACCTTTCATGGGAATTGCATTCGTTCAAAAAGGATATCGTTGAACATGTAAAAAGGACATACATAACGTTTAAAAAGGAAACTATTTTATTCTCAAAAGCATGGTGGAAAGCTAGTAAGGATAACTGGACACATGTAAAAATGCTATGTGATATGTTTAAAAAGGACTGATGTTAAATGGGTTGAACCTTCACGGGAATTGCATTCGTTCAAAAAAGATATCGTTGAACATGCAAAAAGGAAAAAAACTGAGTATATAAATTATACATGTATCAAGGACAAATAATGTGTATAAACAAGACATATATTAAAAGAATGAAGGGAAGAGAAGATTTTCTTTCAAAACTTAACACAAGCACAAGAGTCCATCTATAAATACATTGCCCATTCACCCCTAATGGAGTGAAGATATTTGAGGTATGTCTCATGCGTCGGCAGAACCCTTTGCATGAGACATCTTATCTAGTGCAAGACATAAGCACCGTAATTATTGCTCCCCAGCATTTGACGTTGGCACGTATCCCTGAGGTATCTCACTGGCCAGTCCACCTTCAGTCGATCCTCCAGTATTTACCAACTTCTTGGTCGTGCATTCATGTATGCCTATTGGGATGTCAGGATCTTCATAAGGAACTAACACCCTATAGAAACTGTTCAAATGCAAAATCTTCTCAGACAGACCATTAACAACCAATAAAGTCCAATGTTCGGTCAGTATCATTGGTTGTGCGATGATGATCCTTCTAGGATCCACGCCTTGTAGTTGAGGGCCAAGGCACCTTTCAATGGACTCGTTTTGGTGTTTGACAATACTCTCCAAACAAAAGCTTGAAAGACAAAGTACCTCATATAGGTAGCATTCTATTTTTTGGCGGTCTTGCAGGACACAAATCGGACTATCAACCATCTCGTTTGTCATATCCATCCCCTTTGTGATGAGGTCCTTTAGGTCGCAACATATCAAACTACCAACATCACCTCTCCAGACCATCTCTTTGGGATTGTGGGTGGTTGCGGTCAAGTTCAATAATATGTTGACCTCATCACAGGTCAACGTGGCCAATGCATCCATGTCTATGTCTGGTTTTGTCTCGTCTGAGTGATGAGCCAACCCAAAATTATCCTCTACCCTCTTCCTCTTCTTTTTTAGTCTCCTTTGGATCACTCTTTCTTGTCTCTCCCGCTCCTCCTCCTCCCCTTTCTTCTTCTTCTTCTTCTTCTTCTTCTTCTCTTCATCTTCTTTCCTCTTCTGCTCCACGGAGTATTTCATTGTTTGTGGTACTTTGGACCCCAGTTTGCTCTCCTGACCTTCTTATTCTCCGCCTCCACCTTGTGCTTACATTCTTCTTCTTTCTTCTTCCTCTTCTCTTTGTCCTCCTTCTCTTTGTACCTCATCTTATTCTCCTCCTCCTTCTTTCTCCTTCCTACTCTTCCTCCCTCATCTTGTTCTCCTCCTCCTCCTCCCTCATCTTATTCCCCTCCTTCTTCTTCCTTCTTTCTTCCTCCTTTTTGCCCTCATGTTCTCCTCTTTCTTCCTCCCACATCGTGTGTTCCTCCTCTTTCTTCTCATCTTCTCTCATCTTCACTTTTTCCTTCTCTTCCTCCCTCGTCTTCTCTCTCCCTCTCTTTGTCCCTTCTTTGTCTTTGTCCTCCCCGTATGCCTGTTGTGTTGCACTCTCTTTTCGAAGAGATGAAAGCTCTTCCCTCAGCATCCAAGTCTCATTCTTAGACTTCCTCAGTTCATCCTGAGAGACCACCAGCTTATTCTCAGCCTCCCCAACCAAAGCTTTACATTTTAAAAGCTTTTCCCTGAGCTTCAAAATCTCATCAGTAGCCTCCTCCAGAGCATTCTCTACTTTTAGCCATTTGGTCTTTTGCTCACAAACTATAAACAACCAACTCACAAGTAACTATAAATACATTTCCAACTCTTGAAGGAGTAGGTCACTCGGGATATTGCACTCGCTCAATAGCAGTCTAGGCTCGGTGCTTGTTGAAGCACAATTAGTTTGGCCATGGGTTGGATCAGGAGGTTGAGCCAAACCAATCAGTTCATACTCTTGCAGTGTCCTTTTCACAGGGTGCCTCAGACCGAACGCTCCGGAGTAAATTTTTAGGAGGGTGATGCCTCGATCCTGCCATCTCTTCAGGGTTTTCCGTCTACCAAACATAGCAGACCAGTGGTTAAACCTTGGGTAGACACTGATTCTAGACTCCCCCAAGATGAACTTCTCACAAAGCCACACCAGTATATGCAAGACGATGACTATTAAAAAGACCATGATAAAGACAAACCAATATATTAAAAAAGACAAACCCAATGTTTAAAAGAGATCGACAATAACTATAAAAAAGTCACCCAAACTGTAAAATGGTATACACTCGAAGGTTAAAAAGGACAAAACCACAGTTTCAGGAGGATCAATAGAAAGTATAAAAAAGTCCCTCCAAACTGAAAGGGTATACATTAGAAGGATAAAAAAGACAAACCAATAAATTAAAAAGGACAAACTCAATATTTAAAAGGGATCGCCAGTAAGTATGAAAAGGCACCTGATGCATTGCATACATTGCATCATATGTCTTTCATTTAGATTGTTTTTAGATCAATAAATGCTACTAAGGTATGTGTTTAGTCTTATTTACAGAATACAGGGACCTGAATGCAAATTACCCACATCTCGAGCATAAACGCGTGCAAAAGATTCATTTCTATCATAAAGACCAAGTTCAAGACTATCGGGTTGCAAATGGAAATGCATTCAAGCATAAAAGCATTCAAGACCAAATTACAAAAAGAACAAGGACTTAAGCACAAAAGTAGCCGGGGACATAATTGCAAGAAGTGAAGGACCTAATTGCAATTCACGAGTAGCTTTTATTATCTTGGAGAAAATCTAAATAAAAATCAATGTGGATCTCCAAATATATGAAGGAATTAATCCGGAGCTCAAAAGAATGGAAAGAATCAATCCAGACGCGCAAAGGAGGATCAAATCATACCATAAACACACAGCAAAAATCCGGATGAAATCAGAAGATATTGTGCGGCGAAATCGCCGCATATACCATACATTGTGCGGCGGAAACGCCGCCCCCTAGGCGATCCGTGTGCTCCAATTTTGACCAGTCGTGTCTGGACACGTGTACTATCCAATTCTATACCTAAGTCCCTTGTAGCAACTATAAATAGACCCGAGAACGATGTAAAGAGGGTCCTTGGTTGTTGTTCTTATTTTTACCTTAGTAATAAAATTCTGATTTTTGTTTTGTTTTGTTTTTCTTTTCTACTTTCTCTAGGACCCCTTCTTCTTCCTCCCTCCATGAGTTTCTAACTCTCTCCAAAGGGTGGAGGTGATGGAATTAGGGTTAGAGAATGATGAATGCATGTTATTATTTTAAGTTCATGATTAGTGTATTTTGATTACTTGAGTTTATGTTAAGTCATTTATCTTGTAATGCTTCATAACTAACATGATTTACAATAAGTTTCAGTAATTCTCTACTCTAAACCTAAATCTAAACCTCCACCCCACGGATTTCTCTCTTTGTTCTTGTTTTAATTTTAATTGCTTTTGTTTCGTACTTTAGTTAATTAAACCAAAAACCCCAAAAACCCTAATTGATTCTTCTCTACTTCTTCCCCTCTAATTGAAAACAACATAAACATGAAATCTCTCCCTCCTTGTGTTCGACCCGTACTTGCCACGTCTTCATAGACGTCGTGCACTTGCGGTATAAATTTTAAAGCTCATCAGCACCCCCAAACTGTAGAATGATACATTCGAAGGTTAAAAAGAAAAAAACCATTGTTTAAAAATGATTGATCGTAAGTAAAAAAGGTACTCCCCAAACTAAATAATGGTAACTAATGTATAAAAAGTACCTTTTCAAGGATAAAAAGGAGAAAGAAACTAATGTATTAAAAAGGATAAAACCAATGCTTAAAACGGATGGACAGTAAGTATAAAAAGCCCGCCCCCCCCCCCCCCCCCCAAACTGTAAAATGGTATATACTCAAAGGTTAAAAAGGACAAAACGACAATTTAAGGAGGATCGACAGAAAGTATAAAAAGGTCCCTCGAAACTTGAAGGGTATACATTAGAAGGATAAAAAAGACAAACCAATATATTAAAAGGGACAAACCAAATGTTTAAAAAGGATTGATAGTAAGTATAAAGAGTCACCCCCAAACTATAGGATGGTAGACTCGAAGGTTAAAAAGGAAAGAAATCACAGTTTTAAAAGGATGGACCGTAAGTATGAAAAGGTATGATTTGTAGCATATTATGCATCATATTCATGCTATATATCCTTACTTTTACCCCAATATTATGCTATTTGAGTGTTTGTTGTTATATTTCAGGTATTAAGTAATAAAGAAGAGAAGGCAAGAGAAAAAATATTTAAACGTAAGAAGAAATGACTTAAATGAAGCAAAATAGATCTATCGGTCATACACAAGCACCCATCTGCAAGAGGGAATGATCGAGATATAAGCAAGAAAGACCAAATAGCAAACCAAGAAACTCCACACCATCATGAGTAGTATTTTGGCAATTAGATTCAGGACCACACTCCAATAACTGATCCGAGTGCACCCCACGTGAAGAATTGAAGCACTAAAGAAGATATCCAAAATAGAACCACATTAGAGAAAAAATGACCGTAAATTGGTGGCCCTAGACCTCCAATTAGTGGTCCATGTTTGTCAGAATCCGAATCGGTTGCTCGTGGTTGTGTATTATGTTGTTTTTATCCATTTGTAGAAGTTTCATTAGTCTCACATCGAGAGATTGTTCCCAGTTGTCTTTTTCATGTCTATAAATAGAACTATTCCTCCTCCTTTGTAATAAACTCATTGCTTAGTCGTCATTCCCTCTACTTAGAGTAAAGCCTTGGAGCAAAACTCAAGTGGAAAAAAATACTACTTGTAATGTGAATTATGAATAAAATAAATCTTTGTTAATTTCATGTTGTCTCTTTTAATTCTTGCATGTTTAGTTTAATTTTTATCTTAGTACAATTAGTTAGAATATTTTCTCTTCTTAATATAGATGTTACCTTAATGATCAGTGAGTAGTTCCATCCCCTTTGGGGGGTGGAGATGATGTACATTTATGTTTTGAGGTTTTGATGTTTGACGAATCTTGATTGTGTAGACTTGAACGTTTGTATTTCATCGAGTTTGTTTTAATCATCTACATGTTGGGAAAATTTTGATGGGTTTTGCCATACCTTTCAAACACTTTCGATGCTTGGTTTCCTCAAGTTTATTGGCTGAAATTTTCGGTTGGGTATGCTACATGTTAGTCGTGTGTTTGTATTAGTGTTTGCTCACTTGATTGAATGAAGAAATTTTGTTTTGATGGCCTTTGCCATAACATTCAGACACTTCCCATGCTTAGCTTCGTTCTTCACATGAGTTCCTGGTTTTTTATGAGTCTTGCCATATCTTTAGAGACTTCTCATGCTGAGCCCCATCTTACGATAATCGAGTAGTAATTGTTGATACGTTGTGTAATTGTTGATACGTTGTGTGAATGGAATGATAGATTTTGCCATAAGTTTAGACACTTCTTATGCATGAAGACACACACATAACATACATACACATACATGATTACATGCGTCATTCATCACTTCTCTCACCTCATTTGTGCACACACTCCACCCCTTAGAGGTTCATCCATATTTCGTTCCATATCGTTTGCTGAATTTTTCTAGTTGTCATTTGCATCGTAATCTAGTTTGTTTTGCGTTCATAGCATAATCGTCTTTTAATAGTAGCGTAATCCGTTCTTCCCTTGTCATTTCCCACTTGATTTCTCTCACTCGAAGGTTGGCAACACTCACTGTGGATCGACACATACTTGCCTCGTCTTCACCAACGGTCGTGCACTTGCAGTTAATTAATAAAACGTTAAACAAGGTACTCCCCAAACTGAATAATGGTAACTAATGTATACAAAGGTACTCCTTAAAGGATATAAAGGAGAAACCAATGTATTAAAAAAGACAAAACCAATGCTTAAAACAGATGGGCAGTGAGTATAAAAAGGCATCCCCAAAATGTAAAATGGTATACATTCACCTGTAGTATGGCAACACAACCATGTACGTTCCCCTTCCTGGGAGCGTAGTTGTCGGAGGACCTCCTTTCCTGGAGTTCATAGCTTGCTTTCTCCAGCACCTGCACAAGGGCTTGGTGAACGACCCTTCCCCATGCATACTTGTGAAGGCGTCTGAGGTTGGCCAAATACCCCATGTATCAAACCTTTGTGCGACGTGTGGCATCGCAGAACAAGAAATGGTTGAAGATGTAACAAACGAGGAGACGAACGTACTCCTCGTGCTTCCCCATTTCCCTGGCAGCTATCATCTGAGCCTGACCCAAGAAAAATGACTCGTTCTGTCGCCTTACGACATGGATTGGGTTCATGTGGACTGTTTGGCCACGCAGGCTTAGCCCCAAAATAAGGCATTCACTATCAATGACTAATTGGAATTCAAAGTAATAATCATAGGCCACATTGAAACGGTGGCAAGTACGGGTCGATCTACAATGAGTTTGTGTCTTTATGTAATGTTCCACTCCATAGTCAAGTGGAGAGAAAGAGAGGAGAAATTTTTATACTACACTACACTAAAATTAAAACGTGACTGACTTTACAACTACACTAACAACTAAGCACTAATCTTGAGGCCTTAGGAGTGGAGGTGAAGTGGTGGTGTGTGCAGAGTGGCATGCACAACATTAAGCACAAGTGTAGAGTGCGTGACATACAAATAGTAGCTAGTATAGAAAGAAAGTGTATGATACACCCAACTACATGGTAAATCATAGACATACATGTATAATCGTGAAATTAAGTTAATTTCAGATTCTCAAGCTTGCTACAAGTACCTAGTGTGACTAGAGGTGAGCTTCGGTCCGGGACCATACCAGACTGGACCGAAGACCGAATTTTTGGGACCTCCAGACCGAAGACCGGACCGAAGACGGAATTTTCGGTATCCCCCGGACCGAAGACCGGACCGAAAAAATTCGGTCTGGTTCAGTACAGACCGAAAAGTTCGGTCCGGTCTGGGTGCCTGGATCGAACCGAACCGAAATTTGCTCACCCCTAAGTGTGACCATTAAAGAATCAATCAATCCTACATACAACCTAGTTCATTTATGTAAACATGCACCATTTCGTGGATCCATTCATAACCAAGCTAAACCATCCAAAAACATACAGATCCATATAAGTGAACATACTAAAACATAGATCTAAGCATAGGTTAAGATCCTAGTGTGGTCATTATCCCATCAACACTAAGTTAAACATGATACAAGTATAGATCTATCATTCAACACATGGAAATGACAAGTGGTGCAAACCCATCATCACACAACCATCACCTACATCAATCCTTCACCCCTAAGGGTGGATCTACTCTCTAAGCATTACAAAGAACTTCAAAACAAGAAATCTAACACTAAACATGCATCAAGATACAAAGTAAAATTCTAACCAATGGAAGAAAGTAAAGCTTACCTAGAAAGGATGCATTTAGCATGAGGAACAATAATCTAACATTAGATTAAACAAACTACTAAGTTGCATGCTCCATCCATCTCCTTATTCTTACACCCCAAATGGGTAAAAACTAAACCTAATCTATAGTGGAGGTGGAGAAGAAGAAGAAATGTAGAAGATACATGTCTATTTATAGAAGAATGGATGATCTTGATGAATCTAAAGTAAATTTAGAGGTCGTAATGAAATATGCATAAAAGTGGTGCACCATAGACCAACCCTAGCAAGTTTCGAAATCTTAACATTTGAATCCGCTTCAGATCCTCCAGCAGTGGATTTAAATCCTCCAATAGCAGATCATTTGAGCCTAATTGGGTTGAAACTAGTCGAACAACTTAAGTTTGTCATTTAAGCACATGTGGTGCACTTTGCTGGTTCATTGGCTGGAGCCCATTTGGCTTCAATTGCATAAAAATCCTCGTGTTATTGAGTTTGAAGAATTTTTGCATTAAAAATTTCTTATTTGCATATTGGAAGTCAAATAGAGAATGTTGTCGAAAAAGTAACACGACTTATGCACTGATGTTGATTTTCTGATGGCACCGGACGAAATGGTCAAACAACGATGACATACTTATAATTCAATTTTTCTGGATTAAGCAAGCAAAAAAGTCGTTTTTCTTCTATGTCTTCCTTTCCATCTATACAATGGTTAAAAAAACACGTGTCATTTCTTAATACAACCCAACAAAATATCATAATTGTCAGTTCGTTTATCATCAAGTTGACCTTGTATAGGCAAGTAGCCACGTTATAGAAAAACTCAAGAGGAAAATTATGCAAAGAAGAAAACCAATGAAAACCTAAAAGGGCAACTTGTTGCCAATTGCAAGTTCAAGGGGAGATCGCCATGACCTTATATTTACAACTCTCATACGTGTAAATTCAAGGAATGACTTTAAAATTGGGAAAATTTTCAAAGTCAAAATGTAAGTTACAACTTGGAACCACCTTGTAACTTTAGTTTACAACTCTGATATGTGAAAGTTCAAGGAATCACTTTACAATCAAGGAAAATTAATTTAAAATGTAATTTACAGTCTAAACCACGAGATACAAAATAACTGATGACAGAAACCAAACGAACTAGATCAGTACATTCACAACTATGAAACATGGAATCAATCTAATAGCAAAATTACACTGCCACCACCCATACCACTTTTTAATCCACATGTGAGCCAACAAGAAATAACATTTCCCCGTCAACCCTATCCAAGAACCAACCGAGCCATACAAAGTGATGCAATTGTCTCATCTATTTTCTGGTGGGCAACAAGCCAACCAAGGGATACATCGGAACGATACTTCTACGCTCTAGAAATAAAAGAAATAGGTGAAACACACTCTAAAAGAATAATACACTAGCTTTCCTTCAGGGAATTGTTCGAGGGCGTGCTTATGTCCCATGGCGAAAGGCAATCTTTCGGGGTTGAAGATAAGAGGGAAGGTGCAGGAAGTTGCTTTGGTCGCATGGACATGAACGACATGCAACTGAATGCATTTCTCAGCCTTTTCTTTTCCTCTGCATGAAAATGCCCTTGGAAATCAGGTTCGCTGTGCACGGTAGTAACCTTAAGGGCCTCAGGGAGAAGACAATTACATAATGCACCTGCACAGGATAAGAAACAATCACTAAATAATTCATGCGAGTAAAGATATAGAACAGCATTCCCAACAAAAATGTATCGAAAGTTCAGTGACCACTGGAAGAGGACGTTTGGGTTCGACATGATTAAATACCAAACAAAGGGGAAATGATATATGAATTAACATTACATTAAAGGTATGAGCCATAAGCTAGAAATGTCTGATTTTAACATGATCAAGGTAAGAATGAAGGAGAATGACCAAGCACTACATAAGTACAAACTACAGACATCCTATATGAAAACAAGTTGCTACATGGAAAACCTCAATAAAGAATAACGACAAGTTTACATGTTGACTCAAGAAAACGATATCTAATACTAAAGCAGACAAATCTATTGAAGGTCCGAGCATTTTACATTGCCAGGAAATACACACGGACGAAGGAAGATCATCCAACTCATGCTAAAATAACTCTTATACGCTGGCTTTTATCTCTTCAAAATTTAAGCTAGTTTATGCCCCACGGAAAACGTTTTTGAATAAATTCAAACGAAGCATAATGTACTTTGAACATATAGAAGTCCTGAAGGCCAATTTCTTATTGTAATAATTTATAGGCAAAGAAAAGATTGTCATTACACGAACAAAAACTGTTACAAACCATGCCGAATGATCTCTTAATAGCTTCCTAAACGTATCAATTTAAAGGATTTGTAATGCATGCTTGAAATTGATAATAAACATTCCCAACATTTTAATGAACCGCCTAATTTTGAAATATTGGCCCTTTCATTAAAATGGGATGCTCAGACATAAATCTATACCAGAATGCAAAAATCAAATTATCGTCAAATGCTTCTATTGTTGAGGAAGGTTTACCTATACGTGCTAGCCGATTCACCCATTTTGGTATTCGATTGCCAGTCAACTTGTAACAAATATCCTTGCAAAAGTGGTTACAATTCTTCACTATCAAATGATATGTGTCCCCATTGTAGTGTGTGGATTGGAACTCCATGAACTCCCTGACTTGGAACGGATCCAAGCATGTTGTGCCCATGAAAATTGATTTACGGAACTTGAAACCCGGGCATTGGCGAGGCTCAACCTCAAAGACACCACTGCTTGAGAAATCATGTGCTCCAAAGGCATACTCAACACCATGCACTGTGAAGGAACAAATTAAAGTATTAGACTATCAGTTACTTCTATATTGTTCTTGGAAACAACTTGATGCAAGTCATCAACCAAACCAAGGGTAATGCTTATAGCTAGATTTTGTACAGCAGAGCAGAGCAGATTTTAGCAAACCAAGGCCTTATATCAAGAAAACTATAAGCACATAATTTGTATATTTATCTACCATGATCTTTTTTATTATTGTTAAAAAAAGAATACATAATGTAAAGAGGAAGAGCACAAGAATCTGACACAACATACCCTAATATGTGGTCTACAAGAGATAAAAACCAGCGGATAACACAAATTAGTAAGGGAAAAAACCCACCAATACACAGAACAGAAGAATCAAAGCAGCAGCAGTTAGCGGGGATGCAAAAACAGTATCCTGACATACACACAGTACCATCTCAACTGCAAGATCTAAGTGCTGTAACAAAAGTCCGATTGACATCCTGCGACCACCTACCGCACATCAACCCACAAATCCCTGGTGGGTATGTCTGCTCTAGAGCACAGCATCATAATAGAAAATTTCTTTACTTCCACATATTCCATCAAACGGTTAAGGGGCAAAAAATCAAACCTTTGACACCTCTCTTTTCCCCTGCCTATCTGACAAACATTGGCCGGGAATCTCAAAATCTACCAACCCGTGAAACGGATTAACCTGAAATTCCTTGCAAGTCTATGAAACAGATACATCACCACCTTGCATTGTTTTTCTCAAATAAGCCACACAGAAGATTCACTGGCCAGCAATAAACCTTTCGATTTGGATAATAAACTGAGCAAATTTTGTGTTTCAGATGGTACAAATTTATTTTAAGTTAACGACGCTGTCCCCAATTCGGAACCCAGGCCAGTAAGAATATTTTGATTACATATTTGCATCAAAATTCTGAGAGAATATTGATTTCAAATTGATTTAGACCAAGTCTAAAGCAAAGAGAGAAATTGGCAGAAGCAGGGAGTTTCTCTATCCAAAGGGAAACAGCGGAAAGTAATGCTACAAAATGTAGAATTGCCATTAGGTCACATCTCTAATCCCTTTTCCGAAGGTACAGCTAACTAAAAAGGTGAGAGGAAACATAAACGGAGTGGTACTTGGTGCAGCCAAACATTTATCCAAAATTTAACCCTATTCTCATCTGCAACCCCCAACCTTCTATCTGCAGCCAACCATCTATAACATTCTTTTGTGAATTTGCTGTAAAATCATCGACATGCATCATGGATATTGAGTTTGTTATAACAAAATTTTAATAGTCATAAGTTATGCATTACAAACACTAGAAGGCTTGTCGGGAGAAATCAGCTTAGGTTGGCGAAAAGTTACAACTCATGCATAATTTTATTGGACATTATTTTTCCATTATGAAAGCTCTAAAAGTTGCCTCTGTTGGAAGTAATAATAAAATTAGGAACATTGTCACTATAGCAGGCAGATTATAAACTTCTACAAATGGCACCAAATTTTCCACCAAATTTCAAGGTCCATTCTCCAAACTGAAATCAAAATTCTACTAATTGATAGAAGGGATACATTTAAAAAATAAGGCTTGTATCAAGCACATTGGTTCTCGAAGTTAATAATTTGCAAAACACCCTTGACTGGGTATAACTAATAAGATAACAAATTAATAGATTTTAGAACAATATTGAAATTTATGAAGACCATAATTGCAATCATTTCATGCTTTTATAATCTGAAGGAAAAATGAAGCACAACTATGTAATTATATCAGGGTAAGATTGGTCTAAACAAATATAACAATTATTACCTTCAACACCTGAGTGGAAGATACCAAGACCTACCCAATAAACATATCCATTCACTGGAGTCAAGTCATAAACATTGAGATAAACAGGTGTATTTCCAGGTGTTTGACCTGCTGAACGCACTTTTGGAAACATACAAAACCGTATGGTGGCCTTTCCCCTCAATCGACAAGGTATAATGGATTTCCATCCCGTCTTTGAGCCTTTCATACTTCTGTTCTTAATTCCCAATCACCTTACTGTTAATAACAGCAAGTCCAAAGAAAAAACAAAGTTAACAAAAACTTAAAACCAATGTTTCGAAATTTGCAAGGAAAATATGTAATACAACGATGAGATTAGCATTTTATCAAACAGAAAATTGAGGAACATATGAAGGAAGTAATGCAAGTAAAAATTAAAACAACAATACTAGTTCTGTTTCGTAATTCTCTTAATCAAACATAAATCGTGCACGATAACTACCCAGATGGGTAAGATCTTAGCTTAAACCTGCCATTTTATGTGCCAATTTGTAGAGAAAGCATCAAACATCATGATCAATTTATGATCATTACAAAAGAACTAAAATTCTAAGCCTATCTTGAATAAGCTACGCCCACAACCTAATTAACAAGACCAACTTCGAAAAAATCATAACATCAAACGAGTTCCGCAAGGCACATACAATAAATCAGGAGGATCTACGAAATGCAGCTAGAGAGGAAAAAAAACGCCAAAATTTCGAAACCTGAAAAGAAAATAGACCAACCAAAAGAAAACTCCAATGCCCAACTTTCTCATGTCCCAACCCTCACCAACCTAAAAAAATTTAAAAAAAAAGGAGAAAGAGAACCCAACACCTACCAAACCCACGCATTAACAAAACCCACCAACCTTGTCAAACCACAAGAACCAAATCATTGGTCAAAAAACAACAAAAAATGAGGCAGAATCCAAAAAAAAGAAGAGCAACCCACTTACTCTTATGGGGAAAAACCTTGTCAGAAGGCAAGAGATCCACCAGAATCAACCCCCAAAGCCTCCATTTGGGCAGAGGAGAGGTCAAGAAGGCGACCCACCACCACCAGGAGGAGGGGGAGGAGAGAGAGACCAAATCTTGGGAGCAAAGACAGGACAGGAAGAACAGATCTTTACATCAGATCAGACCTCTCTATCTTTCTTTCCTTCCTTTGTTTTCTCTCTCCTCGTGTCCCTGTAATTTTGCTCTGGTGTTTGTGTTCGCAGTAAAAAGGTCGACCTTTCTTGTTGCAGATGCCTTTTATTTTTATAAATTTCGAAGGTGATTTCATTTGGATTTCGGTTGGTAGGTTTTGTAAGGAGTATTAGTGTGCATGGCATTGGGATTCTGGGTCCAGTTTTTATTTCAGAATCTAACTTCTGGGTTTTTTTTAAGTCCAAACATCTTCTAGTTTCGAAGTCGGACCAGAAGCTGATATTCGGCTCATTCACATGTGAATAGTGCACCAGAAGACCCAACAACCCTACTTCTGGATCTCCACACAATCTACGGTTCATAAATACCCCCCATACTTGCGAAATTACGTTGTTTACCATCACAAAATTACGATTGTGCCACGAACTTTACCAATCCTTATCCAACTCATCTCTCTCTCTACGAAATTAGGATCGTCAGAAATCCTTTCTCCACCCTAAAGGGTTGAACAACGTAACCCCAAGTGAGACTGAAGATCGCCTCCGCCGCGCAATCGCCGTATTCTCCTCCCAAGGTGTCTCCGCTGCTCTCTCCGGTGTTCTCAGCAGTACTTGCGGTACGCGATTTATTTTTAAGGGAAAGGGAGTGGTGACGATCTCATATTTCTAAAATATGGAAGTTAACATGAAGATCTACAACCCCAAATTCCTTTAAGCCTAAACGTATTTAGGGGAAAAATAACTGAAAATGTAAATAAAATTTGACAAATTTATTTCTAGCAGAAGTTATTTATATTTGCATTTATTTAATTTCTACAATCCTCCCTGCATGTAGTAGGTAAATTGAAACAATGTCAGGAATCATTACTACTGTATTTCTACCTGAATAAAATCATTTGCCTTACATTAAAATGTAATCTTTATGTTTGCATTATTACCAAGTTTATATGTAATCGTTGTTGTATTATTTGATTAGGTTTAGGTGTCTACATATGGATGAGTTAATAAATGTTTTGAATGACCCCGAACTTGATTTGGATGATGAAGAATTTGAGTTGGTTACTGTTGTATGTCATTCAAAGTAGTAATGTTTGAAGAAGTATTTAATGTTTCAGAAATCCTTTGTGTTTACTCTTATCAGACCTCTACAATTTATTTGTACACTTTCATGTTTGACTATCACCTTTGCGTGTCTTCGTTGTCAATACCGTTCGGATTAAATTGTTTGTCTGTTCGGTTTAAATTGTATATCTGTTCGGAATATGTTGTGTGTCTGTTCGGAATAAGTTTGTGTCTGTTCAAAATAAGTTGTGTGTCTGTTCAAAATAAGTTGTGTGTCTGTTCGGATTAAATTGCTTGTCTGTTCGGATTAAATTGTGTATCTGTTCGGAATATGTTGTGTGTCTCTTCGGAATAAGTTTGTGTCTGTTCGGAATAAGTTGTGTCTGTTCGGATTAAGTTGTGTGTCTGTTCGGATTAAATTGTTCTTCTATTCGGATTAAATTGTGTCTCTGTTAGGAATATATTGTATGTCTGTTCGGAATAAGTTGTGTGTCTGTTCTGTTTAAGTTGTGTGTCTGTTCGGAAGAAGTTGTGTGTCTGTTCTGTTTAAGTTGTGTGTCTGTTCGGAAGAAGTTGTGTGTCTGTTCTGTTTAAGTTGTGTGTCTGTTCTGAATAGGTTGTGTGTCTATTCGGAATAAGTTGTGTGTCTGTTCTGTTTAAGTTGTGTGTCTGTTCAGAATAAGTTATGTGTCTGTTCTATTTAAGTTGTGTGTCTGTTCTGAATAAGTTGTGTGTCTGTTCGGAATAAGTTGTGTGTCTCTTCTGTTTAAGTTGTGTGTCTGTTCAGAATAAGTTGTGTGTCTGTTCGGAATAAGTTGTGTGTCTGTTCTGTTTAAGTTGTGTGTCTGTTCGGAACAAGTTATGTGTCTGTTCGGAATAAGTTGTGTGTCTGTTCTGTTTAAGTTGTGTCTCTGTTTGGAATAAGTTGTGTCTGTTTGGAATAAGTTGTGTCTGTTTGGAATAAGTTGTGTGTCTGTTCGGAATAAGTTGTGTGTCTGTTCTGAAGCATGGTTAATGCATGTTGTAGCCATTGCTCTGTGAATAAGCAGACCACAAGTAGACGAACTGTAATGAAGCTTAACAGAAAATGACATTTACCATCTGTTAGTAAGTGTACTTACAAATATACTTGTGCTGCTCTCAATGAATTATACATGAGACAAAAATGGGTTGCTGAGGTAATGCCTGAAACCGTACCCAAAATATTCTTCCAACCCTTGTAAACCAAAACACTACAACCCACGATGCAGCAACCGGAAAGTAATAAGTTTTGTTTTGATTTTACAAAAAGTAAGGCAGAAATGGACTTTAACCTCCCCTGACTCCCTTAAACACCACTGGCGCGATCAGAAGCATTGGTGTTGTGTGGCAAGACTACTCGTATCGGCTTGATGTTAAGTACAGGACTGCACATGTTTTTTGAGTGGCTGTTTATTGACCTTTGGACCTGTTGAGCGATACAAGTGCTCCCACATTTTATGCATCGGTGCGGCTTGTATGCCATCTTCTTTTTCCTTTTCTTCTTTGAAGGCCCAACTGTTGCAAATTATTTGAATAAAACATGTGTAGATTCATATATAGATACAACACTGTCTTACAAGCACAACGTTTTTAGAGAAGATAAATTTGTAATATAGTAATACCTTACATTATCAATTAGGTAGACCACAACCACCCAACCAAATCAGTTATCACTACCCACATCAGACCAATAGGAAGGCCCTTGGAAGTGCCCTTCTTGCGTAACTACTCATCGCCACTCTCCTTCCTCAGTTATAATCTCGTCCTGGCATCGCCTTTCAATTTCCTCTTCCGCCACCATAGTTTGTTCGTAGTCTACGAGCATCACCTCGAAGGATGGGGGTGACTTGGATTCCAAAGTAGTAATGCGCAAGTTTTGTGGGTCATCCAACGGTTGCATTGTTCGACCAACTTCAAAACCAACCAACATTTAAATATTTCTATCTTTGATGACATGTCTGACAGGAAAGGTTCTCATGGGGATATTTTTGTAACTGAATTCATTAGGTAGAAGGTAAAGCTAAAAGAGATGATTATTTATGCATAAATATAGCTCCTTCAATCAAAAACATATTCCAACACCTTTGAAATTATATTTATGGCCATTATTTATGCCTACTAACCATAACTTACAGTAATAGAACCCTCTAACCTCCATTTTTCTTCCCACAAACCGTAATATTCTAGGTAAATTTAAGTTTATATTGACTCTTTTAGATCTTCCATCATAAGAAAGTTTGAAACTATCACAATCACTTGGTAAGACACCAAGCTTATCAGATATTCCCTATTTAAGAAAACAACTTTCAAATTATATCTGTTGAATTTGTAGTTGATGCTTACGAGAGGGAGCCCCTTTGGGGGGACGGCTGCCTCCTCTTGCTCGGGTTTCACCTTTTTTCCAGCCACACGGTCAATCGCGACGTCCACTTTTGCCATTATCTTGCTCTCCATCTTCTGAAGGTGGTCATGCAGGTGACCGATGATCCCCGCCATCGTGGCGGCGACAGACTCCTTCGTTAGATTATAGTCACAACGCAACTCATCTTGTTGATACAAAAACTCCAACAAAGTATGTGAAAGATCAAGTAATGTCTATACATTAGGAGTTAGTAGAGAAAAAAACTGATCGAGTTATAAATATAAATGACAAACTTATAGAGTTGTAGACATGGAATATATACTGATACTATCTTTGGTTTCACAATTTAAGTTAAACCCCAATAAATATCATGCACCCTAATGGACCTTTAAGTGAAAGCAACCTTTGAACCAATCTGAACCTTTAAGTGAAAGCAACCTTTGAACCAACCAAAACATGCACCCTAATGGACTAATCCTTGGATCGAATATCTAAAAAATAACTAAAAAACAAGACAGAAATAAGAGTCATGGTTAATAGTTTGGGTGAGAAGATGATAGTGTAGGAAAATAAAAGAATTAGGATCCCAAATCAACAACAACTACCATCTATCAAAACAAACAACTTCTAAAACATGACAGAAAAAAGGATAGAATTTCGAAAATGGAGGAGCATATTTATGATAACATCAGACGGGTGCACATGAATAACTGAAAATTTCGGAAAAACCAGAACAATAAATACCCCTAAAACTCACAGGAGCACGGTTGCACTCTTAAAAAACACAGATAGGGGCACCCTCCTCCACACGAAGCCACAGTTTGGCCGGCACACTGCAAAAGCAAAACGGGATTGCTGGACGGGTGGACGGGGCCGCCATTGGTTCGTTGTCGAAATGAGTTTGGAGGAGCGAGACAAGATAGATGAGGATAACGGTGGAGGAAGGGAGAGAGGGGTTGCTTGGGAAGGGGGTCGAAGAGGACCAAAGGTTGCTTTTGGAGGACATGTTGGGGATTTCGCATTCATGGAGGAGAAGTCGATGGATCACTTGGCCAAACATCTTCCCAGGTGAGGGAGATGAGCATCTTCTTTCACCTTCTCACCGGAGCTGTCTTCTGGGTGAAGATGGGGTCTCAGAAGATGTGACCAAACGATACCTATATATGTGGTACGATGTAATCTTATTTATTTATTACTTTTGTAATCTAATACACTAGCTGAGGTGGGTGTCAACGGTCAAATATGATAGTCATTCTTCCTAAATGTTCTGGAGGTGCAAGTTCGTGTTGTATAAATACTATAAGATGGGTTTTGTTTTAAAATCAGATCGGAGATTTTGCTTGGGAGCTCTACATATGGAACACCCAAGCTTATATTAGCAAATTCACGAGAAAGTGATGAAAAGTAGGTAATTATAAATTATAATAATAATATACTATATTATATAATCTATATACAAAAATAAGCTGAGTCACGACGTGAAAAATGGCAATGTTTGAATGCAGTCCTAGTCAGCCATCCATGTAGGATTTACTTTTTGTAAAGAAAACACATTAAAAATCATTAGATATGGTAGTTGATTGTTGTGGAAAAATAGTAGTTTGACCGAGAAAAGATTTGACGAGTGACAGAACCAAACACTATCTCGTTAAGAACTAGAGATCTTCTTTGGACATTTTGGCGTAAAACTATTGTTCCTACGTCGTACCATTTCCCCCCTTAGAAACAAGAACAAAAATCAAGATTTCTCCACTAAATCCAATATCTCTTTTGGAACTAAAATCTACATTTTTCAACCAAATCATCTTTCCTGCTTGATCAAATCTCTAGTGTCTCCTATCAAATACCATCTCTGTTGTTGCTCTCCTTCGTCATCACATAAGTTGCCTTCTTCTTCATTTCCACTTTTTGTCTCCTTCGTCTTAATAGTTGCCTTCGCAACTTTCGTCAATGTTGTTGTTGTCGTCATTGTGGTATTGTCTTCACGGTCGTCGTCGCCGTCACCACGGCCCCTTTGTCTATTTCATCGTCACCTTTGTTACGATCATCTCATTTGTCGCTTTTAGAAACCTTCTATTCTAAGTAGCTATGAACATGTTTAATTTCAATTTCTATTACTGATAGAGCTTCTACTCAAAATCTAATATTTTTGGAGTTGGCGGCGTCGATGGGCTCACGAAGGGCATGTTTGTTATATATACAGTTTTATTCAAAAATAAATAATTTTCTGGAATTGATTGGGTACTTATTTTCATTTTTAATGTAGTTAGATAGTTTTTATCAAAAAGCTACTTTCTTTTCTCAAACATGGTTTAACACAAAATCACGTCAATGAACTGATTTACTGAATAGTTCTTTGAACAATTCAAAACAATCATTAGGTAGAAGTAGATGAATTTTTTTGTAAAATATTTTTGAAAATTAGAAAACAATGATGTTTGCAAAAAACAATTTTTATCCTATGAAATAACATTTTCCCTCGTTGTAGCTAGAAATTAGTACACTACTTTACAAAACATTTTTATTTTACAAAGTGACTGAGATTGTTTGGGATGTGAAAAGATAGCTTATTACTTGAAACATCAAGATGGATTTGAATGGAAAAAATGAAAAGAAAACCACTTCCTCTAGAAACTACTATGGTAAGGAAACAAATCACCACCTCTACCACTTTTTGCTGAGCAAAGGTTTCAAGCATAGTATGATTTAATACATGGAACTTTTGAACGGTAGGATGATACACTAGAACATATTGAACTATGTTATTTTACTTAAGAGTATGGTTTGATGTTTGTAGAGCAAATGTAGTATAAACTAAATTCGGTTAGACAAAACAATAGATTATCATAGTGCAAACTAGATCAAATTACCTGAAATGAGTGAGCCAACCAAAAAAATGTTTTCATGTGAACAAAAACATATTCATTGTGTCTTGTACAAAAGTGTACCTCGAGCCATGGGCTTCATCCAAAATTTACTGCCTCAATCCATCAACATTTGGAACCCACAAACGATCCCGAAAATGCAGACCTTCATCCACGCTGCATGTAGTAAGGAACTCGACTCCGGATCCTCGCTCTGCTCCTGCACTATCCTCTTGACGAAAGTCGGCTCGACTCGTAGACTTGCCAAGCCCACTCGACCAGTCTCCTCCACAAACGGATGCCAATATGCCAGATTCTCCAAGAGCCTCCACTCCTGGACCCTTAAGTGGGCAACAAATCCTTCCCACTTCCTGCTCAGCGCATCTGATTGATTCGTTTTATATGAAACCGCAAGTGCACGGCCACGTTGAAGCGGTGACAAATACGGGTCGATCCACAGGGAGGTGTGTCGACTTTTGGTTTGTTCGAAGGCGAGTGGTAAAGAATGGAGAGAAAGATTGATTACACTAAACTAGGAAACTAGAAAGCATGAAATGAAATGACAAAACAAACTAAACTAAGCAACTAATGAAAGGAGATAAAACTCAGGAATGGAAAACCCCTAAGGGGTGGAGTGTGTGTGTGCACATGAAAAAAGTGTGGTGAATGCATACAATAAGCTCAAGTGTGGTTAGTGTTTGTTAATGCATAAGAAGTACCTCATGACAAGACCTATCATTAACAACACTAACTTAGGTGATTAATATGAGCAATGCAAGGTTGTTATTAAGAACATAATGAGCATGGAGTGTACCTAACTATGACAGAAACCATCAAGTAAAGTTCTTATTAATTCAAGCAAGCATACTAATATCTCTCACAACAATAATATCTAGCATTCATACCACCTACATAACATGTACATACCTCAACTCCACCCCCAAAGGGGATGGAACTACTCACTCATAATTAAACTAACTACATTAACAAAATGAAACATTATACTGAAAAGAAATTCAACTAAGCAAGAATGGAACATTAAAGAAGCTAATTGCAAGAAACATAAACTAAAGAAACATGCAAGAATTAAAAGACAAGATTAAAAGAAACTAAGAACAATTATTTTATTAACAATGACTCACATTGAAGGTAGCATTCTTCTCCACCTTGAGTTTTGCTTCAAGGCTTACTCCTTAGTAGAGAGAATGCCACCAAGCAATGGGTAGTTTACAATAGAAGGTGAAGAGTTCTATTTATAGCCAAAGAAAACGGCAATCCGGGACAATCCCCCGATGTAGGACTAAACAAATACCAGAAATGGACTAAATACACACTAATACGCGACCCACCAAAATCTTAGCGGATTTGGGCCAAAACAGAACGCCAATTTGCGGTCTTGGACCGCCAATTGGCGGTCTATATGGTCCGGATCATGTTGGATTTTATTCTGGGCTTTTCTGGATGTCTTTGTTGGTCTTTGATGCATCTACTTCACTTGTTGGAGCTCTGACCCGAATAGAATTGCCAAAATACTCCCCATGATGGTGTGAAGTTTTCTGTTTTGCTCTTTGGTCCTTCGGTCTTACGTTCAGGTCCTTCTCCCTTGCAGCTTAGTCCTCAGGTCTCACAATTAAGTCATTTTCCCTGCTTTTGGGTCCTTTTATGCTTCATCTCTTCAAACCTATTTATTTCGGAAATTCAAACATAAAACTCGTTACGTATCATTGCTTAGGTGTAAGATAATGGATATAAGATACAAATATAATCATGAAATGATGTCAATCAAATACCCCCACACCTAAGTTTTTGCTAGTCTCGAGCAAAACAAAGAAAGAGAAAAACAAACGAGAAACAAGAAATCATAACTCACTTTCGTAGGAATCACTGTTGCACTTAGCACGTGCAACAAGCCGTTAAACCTCCTTGTTGCCAACGAGGAGGAGTGATGTCTCCTGAGGGTTTTCAGCGGATATATACCCACAAAATCCGAACAAGATGCATTATTCAATCTAGACACTCGACTCGTTGGACATATTTTGTCAATCATGGGACGTGGTAATTCTACGGGCCGACTCTATATAGGTAATCAGTCCACACACCTAGCCTAATGAACCATTCATGCAAGTTAAATAAGGGATTCAGTGAAAGACATGGACAACCTCAACATCCTCAAGTGATACAAAGTGTAAAGTCCATTAAGGTTCTTATTTGCATTACCATTTTTTTTCTTTTTGTTTCTTTTCTCATTTTTTTTTCTTTTTATTAGTTGGAGCTTCATTCTCCCAGGGTCAGGTTTCATGCATCATTGCCTATGAGGACTTACACTATCACGTACACCTTTCTTCAAATCTCCACATAGGGAAATCCTTACCACCCGTGTAACGAGAGTTCGGTCGGTGCATCCCAAGTTAGATGACTCGAAAGCACCAGGCACAAAGTCCCCTCAGACCTACTTTCCCGAGTGATAGGAGCCGTGCGAGAAGAGAGAACACATACTCACTTATTTCTTATCTACACATGAACCAAAACCCCTACACTTAATGTCTCACAACAGGATTTAAAACGTCCTTGACTACAACAAACTTCCTTAAATTAACAGACATGAATTATTAATTCACTAGGTTCAGGGTGGACTTCTTTAAATGTTTGAGTACTGGAACCCTATGATTACTCGCCCTCCGAGCGAAAACTGGGGTGCATCCTAACGACTAGATAAGTCCTAAAACTACTGTACTAGATATCCTAATGTATCAAGTTCAAGATAATTTTGGGAGCTTTCTTTTTTACTTTGCCTCTCAACGGTTTTGCACATGCTAAACAAACACAAAACCCACAAAACATTTTCTTTCGCAAACACATGAAGATTTTGAAAGAAATGTGAAAATTTTGAAGCACTAGGCAAGCAAAAGAAGACAAGTCACCCAAGGATCATGGCAAGCAGATATATCGATATTAAATGCAGCACACTAACATGACCCTAACAATCCACACAAAAGAAAACAAAAATCAAAGGAAAAGACTCGACTATGTACACACGTGAAAACACCCCCCACACCTACTTCATGCATTGTCCTCAAGGAATGTGAGCATGAAACTACATGGATTTATGCATGAAAAAAGAAAGATCTCACCAACATGAAGTGCAAAACGAATTTCGTGGTTATGTTGATGGACACAACCCAAATTTCCCTCAAAACCTGTGAGATACTTGAAAAGGGAGACAAAATACATGAAAGAAAAGGGGCCCAAATACACAAGGGTTGGAGCCCACAACAATCGATGCTCACTGAAGGAGTCTTTTATTGTACTTCTTTCTTTTCTTTTTTTTCTTTTCTTTTTGAATATAACTATGTACAAACATAAGTTCCCATCTTCATTTGTCAAAAATACATCAAATGAGAACCTCAAAAGTGGGTCAATGCACTTGGAAAGGGAACATGACACCACGCGGGGCCAGAATACTCATGCGTGGGCCCCCTTCACAAAGAGCACAAGATGAAATGAGAGGTTCATGAATTGGATGCAAAGGCGTCTCATTCAAATGATCAAACTGAAAGAGGTTGAACCTCTCAAGAGTTTGGGAAATTAGGGCCAACGGAAGAAGAGTTTCTCCCGTTGCGCTGCTGAAGTTATGATCGTCAATCCAAACTCTCCAACCAACAAGCTGGTGCCTCAGAATGAGGTCAAGAACCTCGTTAGGCATGTCCGACACACCAGGCGAAAAAAAAGTGGGTCTCATACCCAAGGTATCCTCCAAGGAACTCCTAATACCCTCATGAGCAATGTAGTTGTTTGATGTTCCATCATTTCCAAGATGATCAGGAACAATAGTGAGAGACAAACTCTCATCAGGTTGTTTGAAATTGAGGGTACTAAGGAGCTCTTGCTCCACCAGAGGCGAGTCCTTAAGAGGCACAACATGAAGATCATGTGGCTGAAGGACCATGGGACAAAAAGATAAGGCACAATCCTGTGTCGACTCATAATGAAGCTGGTCCATGTTATTCTCAATTTGAATCGAATCCTCCACTAGGTGATCGTGAATTGAAACCCCAAATCCCTCAGACTGACTAGGAGTTTGACTTTGAAAGATTGTGCTTTGAATTTGTGGATGTGGTGGTGGTTTGATATCAAAAGATGAATCCTCATGTTGACCAGAAAACTTACTCTCCTCACGTTCACGTAATTGCTGCGACATTTGACTCACTTGCAGTGCCATATTTTGTATGGACTGTTGAGTGGCTTCCATGAACATAAGGAAAGTTTGTCTCAAGGAATCAGGTATGCGGTCAACTATGAGGTCTAAGTCCGAATTTGAGAAATTTTGGGGTTGGGTGTTGATGGGCTGAGAATGAGTCCAATGATTTGGAGTAGGGTGTTGGTAGACTTTTGGGTATTCGGGAGGAGGATACTGGGGTGGAAATGATGTATAAGAATTTGAATAAGAATTGTCTCCCCACGAATCCATCCATCTCTGGTTGTACGCGGATGCGTAATGGTCATAATGAGCATTTTGGGAAAATGTGTGCTCATACTCAGGCTCAGGGGCAACATAAGGACAACGCACAACAGTCACACGGTACGACTACTGGAGCCACCGGTGCACTCATGTCATCTACCACATGCATGAAAGAGGCCAAAGGTTCTTGTAAGGTCTTAGTTTGATGACCAACATATGATCCGACGTAACTAGATGGTTGTCTAGCAGTCGGTGCCTCTCTCATATTACCCCAATATGAAGAATGCTCAGTCACACAATTAAGATTATCTCAACCATACGGGGTGTTTGTCTGAGCCACCCCAGGTTGCATGGGTCCGGAATACCAGGGAGAATTGTCCAGGTCCGAAAAATGATATGGATGGTCGCCCATGTAACCATCATGTAACCATCCATCTCAACAAAAACTCTCGAGTCAACCACTCTCACCACCACAAGGGTAAGCTCGCAAAAAGTGCTCGACTCGACCCTAAAATGCTACCAGAGAGTGTAAAGGGGAGGAGACTATAACGTAGAAGAAGGTGAGAAGAAGATGACTCAAAGGAGAAGGGAAGAATCCCTAAATCTAGCGTGGGTAATGGGATGAGGTAGAAGCCTAACTAGCAAGCACGACTCAAACAATGTAAGGCAATGGGTCCTTAGGCTAGACGACGCCTAACTTCGAGGTCACTAGCCTCGACACGCCTCACCTCCCTACAACGAAGACCACAATGCCCAGCAAGTGATACCAGATCCGGAGATCCAGTACCTCCAACTATCGACAAGGTAGGCAACGCCGATCAGGCCATGACGGTCTCAACTAGATTACTCTCCAGGTGCGTCCGAAATCCTAGGGCCAATGTATACTTGCTTTTAGTTAAGGCTTGATTAAGAGTGATTTTTGGGGCGAAGGAAAGGGTGATGAAATCCCCCACCTTATCTTTTATGGGACAACCCCTCCTTAGTAGCGTTTTGATCCTAAATCTAGCAATCAACGCTCCAATCAAACGCTCAACTCACTCTTGTCCTGATGCAATTCCTACTAACTAATGCATGGGCATACAAGATGCATGAATGAGTGTAGGAAATGCGTACCTCACGCCAGCGCTCAACAACTGAAAATAAAGCTAAAAGAAAAGACAACTACGTGCCTAAGTCAAGTACATGATGCGTGACCTAAACAAGTAAGAATGTCTAGTCTTTTGCTTTGGATTTTAAGGCCAAGTTGATTAATGGGGATTGGTTTAATGATCTAGGAGCAAACTAGAAATCAGAACATGCAAGATTGTGCTCCCAGACAACTTATATCAAAGCACAAACTACTAAAACAAAAATGAAGACTAAAGATGCTCACCAGGCCGCCAATTGGCAGTCCCAGACCGCTGATTGGCGGTAACTATTGAGTCTTTTGTGCTCAAACTCGTCCAGTAGCCTCCCTTTGATCCCGTGGTTCCCTGAAACAAAGCAAAACTAAAAAGAAAAAATTAAAACCACTCGAATCGTCCAAACCAAAGTCTGTACAGAGCACGTCCCCGGCAACGACGCTAAAAACTTGATTGATTCGTTTTATATTAAACCGCAAGTGCACGGCCACGTTGAAGCGGTGGCAAATACGGGTCGATCCACAGGGAGGTGTGTCGACTTTTGGTTTGTTCGAAGGCGAGTGGTAAAGAATGGAGAGAAAGATTGATTACACTAAACTACACTAATCTAAACTAGGAAACTAGAAAGCATGAAATGAAATGACAAAACAAACTAAACTAAGCAACTAATGAAAGGAGATAAAACTCAGGAATGGAAAACCCCTAAGGGGTGGAGTGTGTGTGTGCACATGAAAAAAGTGTGGTGAATGCATACAATAAGCTCAAGTATGGTTAGTGTTTGTTAATGCATAAGAAGTACCTCATGACAAGACCTATCATTAACAATACTAACTTAGGTGATTAATATGAGCAATGCAAGGTTGTTATTAAGAACATAACGAGCATGGAGTGTACCTAACTATGACAGAAACCATCAAGTAAAGTTCTTATTAATTCAAGCAAGCATACTAATATCTCTCACAACAATAATATCTAGCATTCATACCAACTACATAACATGTACATACCTCAACTCCACCCCCAAAGGGGATGGAACTACTCACTCATAATTAAACTAACTACATTAACAAAATGAAACATTATACTGAAAAGAAATTCAACTAAGCAAGAATGGAACATTAAAGAAGCTAATTGCAAGAAACATAAACTAAAGAAACATGCAAGAATTAAAAGACAAGATTAAAAGAAACTAAGAACAATTATTTTATTAACAATGACTCACATTGAAGGTAGCATTCTTCTCCACCTTGAGTTTTGCTTCAAGGCTTACTCCTTAGTAGAGAGAATGCCACCAAGCAATGGATAGTTTACAATAGAAGGTGAAGAGTTCTATTTATAGCCAAAGAAAAAGGCAATCCGGGACAATCCCCTTATGTGGGACTAAAAAAATACCAGAAATAGACTAAATACACACTAATACGCGACCCACCAAACTCTTAGCGGATTTGGGCCAAAACAGACCGCCAATTGTCGGTCTATATGGTCCGGATCATGCTGGATTTTATTCTGGGCTTTTCTGGATGTCTTTGTTGGTCTTTGATGTATCTACTTCACTTGTTGAAGCTCCGACCAGAATAGAATTGCCAAAATACTCCCCATGATGGTGTGGAGTTTTCTGTTTTGCTCTTTGGTCCTTCGGTCTTACGTTCAGGTCCTTCTCCCTTGCATCTTAGTCCTCAGGTCTCACAATTAAATCATTTTTCCCTGCTTTTGGGTCCTTTTATGCTTCATCTCTTCAAACCTATTTATTTCGGAAATTCAAACATAAAACTCGTCACGTAGCATTGCTTAGGTGTAAGATAATGGATATAAGATACAAATATAAGCATGAAATGGTGTCAATCAGCATCCGTAACGGAATTAGCCTTCCCTGGATGGTATGAAATAGTGAAGTCGTAGTCCTTGATGAACTCCAACCACCGCCGCTGCCTCATATTCAACTCCTTCTGCGAGAATAGGTAACACCTCAAACTGCTCCCCATATAGATAGTGCCTCCAAATCTTCAAAGCGAAAACAACGAGTGCGAGCTCCAAGTCGTGCGTGGGATAATTCTTCTCATACACCTTCAGCTGCCTCGATGCATAAGCCACGACCCTCTCACATTGCATGAGCACACACCCCAAGCCAGAACCCGACACGTTGTTGTAGATCACGAAACCACCTGATCCACTCGAAAGTGTCAACATCAGTGCCGTAGTCAACCACCTCTTCAGCTCCTGAAAAGATTATTCGCACTTCCGCGACCAATCGAACTTCACTCCCTTCATGGCCAACCCCGTCAACGGTGTCGTGATTTTGGAGAAATCCTGGATGAGTTACCAGTAATAACCTGCGAGTCCAACAAAACTTTGACTCTCTGACACATTGGTTGGCATCTTTCAGTCCCGGACAACCTCAACCTTCCAAGGGTCCACCGTAATGCCATTATTCGACACTACATGCCCAAGGAGTGCCACCTGCTCCAACCAGAATTCGCACTTCGAGAACTTCGCGAATAACTGCTCCTTCCTCAAGATCTCGTGTTGGTGAATTCCACCCCACCTCCTCATTTACTAAAGAAGCTAGCCCACCCACATGAGTTTCACCTTGCATGCCTGAATTTTTGTGACCCCCATTTCCATGGACACTTGTGCCTAAATTTGCCTTCCCCTTCTCTTGTGTAGGATGTTTTGGCCTTATGGTTCTCCTAGTCGTGTCTTCTAGAGTTGCCTCTCCCAAGGAGAGCAACTCTTGTTCACCCATAATTCGTGGGGACCTCTCTTGCAAAATTCCCTCTTGTTCTCCCCTCCTCTTCTTGCTTTCTGAAATTTGTTCCCCAAGAGAAGGATAGGTGTCAATCTCCCTCTCAATTCGTGGGGGACTTGCTTGCAAAAGGTCCTCTTGCTCCTCCCTCCTCTTGTTTCCTTTAAGTGAGGTGCTATCTGATAATTTTCCCCCAAGAGGAGTCAAGTGGTCCAGCTCCCTCTCTTTTGCAACCAAAATAGGAGCCTCCTCATTTGCCCATTCAAACCTATAGCACTCAAGTCTCTCCCCATTGGCTCTTCCCGAAATAGAACAAACACTTTCCACTCCCACTTCCCTTTGCTGTTTTTGTCCACCACTAGGCTCACCCTCTTCTGCACCCAAAGAGGAATCCGTTGGCATCTCATCCAACATGTCCCCCAACTTAACCCCAAAGCAAAGCTGGTCCTCCCCACATGCTACTTGCATCAAGTTGCTCCCTTTCTCATGAGAGAGACACGCACCTTTCAAGTTGTTGCACTCTCCCTCCACTTGTGCACCCTCACCTACCACTCCACATGGCACTTCGTGACTTGCTCCCACTTCCACATCCTCACTCCTTCCTTCCACGTCATCATTTCCTCTAGCCTTCCCTTCCTTCTCTTGACCTCTAGCTGCAAACTCCACCAAAGAAAACTGAGTGCCACGCTTAGACACCTCTTATTTTCCTTCCTTCCCCTTGCTCTTTCCAGCCTTCCTCCTATCAACAACGACCCACCTCTCGTTTCCTTGTTGAGTCTCACTAACCTTGTTTATGGCCCCTCTTCTCAGCTTGCACCGCTCCAAGTCATGACCAAACTCGCTACAATTCGTACAATACCCGGGCTTCCATTCATACTCCACATTTACTCTATGTGTGCCGGCCTCTTCTATTTGCACCTCCACCCAACTTTGGTAACTGAAATCAGAAGCCACTTCCACACACACCGTAGCATAGGCAAGTCGCCTCCCCAATGCGGTTTGCTCATCCATGTATAATGGCCTCCCAAGAACACTCACAATGTTGCTCAACGTTTTTTGAGACCAAAATCGAAGGTCTAGCTCCGGAAGACAAATCCAAATGGGAACCGTGGTGATGTTTGCCCTTTGCAAAGCCACTTCCGGAGACCATTCAAGGACCACAAGGGGGCAACCACGAATGAAGCAAGGACCTCCTTCTAGCATACGTTTTCTGTCTTCAGCAAGAGAGAAACGAAAAAGGAGGAATCCTTGACTCCTCTTAATGACCTCCAAAGCTCCAGCCAAACCCCATATCTTGTGTAGGTGTTTCTCAAGTGTAGGCAAGTGTGGTCTAAATGCAATGAAATAACCAACAAGAACTTTATCCCATCTCTTCAATGACTCAACAACCTCTTGCTTGGAACAAAATGCTAGCTTCTCTCCTCCCTTCTCAGCCGGAGAGACATACTCTAGGGCTGTGGACACCCTATTTCCAGCCTTGAATAATTCACTCCACTTCCTTGGGGGAGCAAGAACACTCCCTAGAGGTGGTGCGGAACCATCCTCTCCTTCATCTCCAAGAGATGAGGATGAGACTTGCAATGGTGGTGGATGGAGACCCATAAACGTGCCACAACCTCCATCTTCTATGCGCAAATGAGTAGAACTATGCTTGGGATACATTTTGGTGCAAAAATCAAGAGATTTGGTGGAAGAAAAATCGGAAACCCTAGGAAACCTAGGTTTTCCATGTTGTGCCACTCCTCTGTCCTCTCATGTTTATTTTATCACTACACTCATTGATAACTTTTGACAATAATCAAATTAAGCACTTCTTGAGTGAAAAGATATAAGTCTCATATCTTAGGATCCAAGACACAGTAAAAACATTAATGACATGAAACACAATTCCATAATGTTTTACTTGTTAGGTCCATTCAATATATAAAAGTAATCTTTTCCTCTTTTATATACTCGTGTCGTCAATTATTTGTAGAGCTACAACAATCGATGACCAACATGACAATCTTATCTCGGTGATTAATGTTCCATGTTAATTACCATGATTGTGAATAACTTTTGATTTATGTAAACCATTATCTTTTAGAGCTCTACGGTTAAGGACCAAGCGCCTCTTCCTTAACACTTCCAAAAGAAGAATATCATAATCAAGGAACAAAATGTTTGCACATCCAATTCATAATAATTGACATATAAAAGTAAAACTTTTAGAACACATTCCTTTCAGGTTGACCCCTAAGATTGACTTCTGGTTGACTTGGCAACTGAGCCTTCTCGCGTTCATTGAGTTGTTAAGCCAACTGACTGACTTGCACTTCCAATGCTTTGACCAAGGTGTTGCTGGTTGCAAGCATGGTTTGTGTGCTCTGCATGAACGCTTGAAGGGTTTGCTCTAGAGTAGAGACCTTTGGGTAAACCTGTTGTGGTAGAGGAGTTTGGCTTGAATAGCCAGACAACGTGGCTTGGGGAGGTTGTTAAGTATGGGGCTTTGAGACCTTTGAGGTGGGGGTTGGAAGGTCACTGATGAGCATGGAGGGTAATAAGGTGGGGGTTGGGGTTGAGTGTGCGATCTCCGACTGTGCCCCCCAAGAGAAGTTAGGGTGGTTTGACTATCTCGAGTTGTAAGAATGATTGTACAAGTCATTACGAGACCTGATATATTGCATTTGCATGCTCAGTATCTCTTGGAGCATAAGCACATTCCAAGTCACTATGTCCCGTAAGTCCACACTTACTATAACTAGGAGCAGCAACTTGAGCTACAAGAACTCAGTCCAACTCTAAACTCTCTGTCCTACACATAAGAGCAACCATTTTTGCCTCATACACGATAGTTGACTCAGCTTGGTTATTCAAGCTCAACCAGAAGACCTGGCGGCTAGTGACTCTCTCATGGTGTCCCAGTCAAAGGTACGTTCATTTATTAATTCAAAAGTATCTAATGCCTCATCATTGTGTTTCATTTGAAAATCACCCTGACACATCGACTCCAACAATGTGCAGATGTTGTAGTTGAGACCTTTATAAATAATTTGGCACAACTACCACAACTGAAGTCCATGATGAGGGCACTACAGGAGAAGGTCCTTGCACCTTTCAAAGAAAGCATAAAATGATTCGGTCTCAGTTTGATACAATTGATGTATCTGGTACCGTAACTGCTGACTCTTCATTTGGGAAAAGAATCTCTTTAGAAAGACTATCACAAAGTCATCCCAAGACCGAATAGAGTTTGTCGGGAGGCTATACATCCATTTTTTTGCATTATCCTTCAATGAGAAAGAAATCATCCTCAACCGGATGTAATCATCATCAAGCGGTTGAAGCTTCACCATGGAGCATACCTCCTTGAATTCACGTATAAAGATATTCTGATCCTCCTTATTGGCTGTCAATGTAGGAAGCATGCTCACATATTGAGGTTAATTCATAGTTGTATCCGTATGCAGGTGGAAGAACTATACAAGATGGTTGCACGGCCCGAACAGGATGGGTCCGCTCCCACAAAGTCATCGGTCGATCCTGTCGAGTTAAGGGTGGTGGTACTCCCATGGCTTGATCTCGATTGGGACCTTTTATCTTCCACAGTGGCAGACCCAGAAATTTTCAAAGGGGTCCCGAAATATGAACCATAAAATAATGCAACATAACTTAGAATACATAATCATAAATTCCAACAAAAAATTCACTAAAAAATAAAACATCAAGTTAATTATGCAATCCAAATTAACCAAAAATGGAACAAAAGGTAGGCAAAACACCAAAACTAATTCACGTGGCCACTAATTTTTTAACCACACTATGTACAATTATACAAAACCACATCAAATATCTTGTATTTCCCACTTATAATTTTCAAATCTATTTCTTCCATCCATTTTTATAAGGAAAATTGACTTTCTATGCTCAAAGTGGCCCAAAATTGAAAAAAAATCTTCCTTTTGACATTCTCTGAAAAATATGCTTATGTTTACACTTCTCCCCAAAATACCTCTACATATACCGTGAGAGCATTGCCTTTGACTTAACATGGAACAACCTCTTTCTCTCTCTCACTCTCTCTCTCTCTCTCTCTCTCTCTCTCTCTTGCAGATGCATCCAGCTTAGATTTTTCAGTTGGGGGTAAAGACTAGATTTAGCCCACAGTAGCCAATATCAAGTTGAGATCGTCCCCACTGGAATGCACAAGTTGTTTTAATGTTCTTGTAGGAGAAACTGGTCAACAAAGAGAATGGGTAAGTGAAATTGTTAAAAATTGATGTGGGTGTTACTTTGTTGCATTTTCTTTCCATTTTCAAACTGATATGTCAATGTCTTGATATGTTTTGTTGGTTTGTTCAAATTTTGTTTGAATCTACATTTTGTGGGCGTAATTGTGCTTGATGAAGCTCGATAGAGCTCGATGAATGACAATTTCTGATCATTGAAGACGATGGCAGATGGTACTCGAGGATACGTGATAGATTTGCTCGATATTTAAAATTGTTTTAGAGTTCGATCTAGTTCGATGGTACTTGACGAAACATGATAGATAGTGCGGGTCGATGTGTATTGTTGATAGTTATACTTGGTTATGGTTCGATTGAACTCAATATGTGTTAAATAGAAACTCGATAGAGCTCGATAGGTTATGATTATTATTCTGGATTCCACTATTTTGACCTTTTTTGTCATATCAGGTTCGATTTTTAACATCTTAGCTGATACAATGGTGTTTGGGAAATGGACGGTAGAGATTGGCTTTTCAAGGATGGCAAGAGTAAAGGGATCACAATAGAAAATGATGTAACGTACTTGCAACTGCTTGAAATTTTGTATAAGCCGTATGATGTTGATAAGTTAAAGTATGAGCTCATACTGGTGGCCCCTTACAAAACACATGGGCATCTATATAAACTTGTTGAAATCACAGATGATTCTGACATCTATTGCTTCGTCTATGAAATATAGCAGTACATGATCCCTTCATGAGTGTCTCAGGTTAAGAAGAGTGCACCTGTAGAACCATCACCTAATTCCAACTTTAATAAAGAAGTTAGGAGTTAGGTAAGGATGTTTGCTCCCTAAATATATCCCATGGCCACCGAAGGTGAGATAGTTGTTCCTGAAGTTGATGTCCCCCACCAATTGAATGAGTACGAGCCCTATGTGAATGTCGATGTTGTTGTGAACTTAAGTGACGAACACGGAAATTGGGAAGAAGATTTTGAAGGAGATAGTAGAGAAGATTTGCCACTCCCACACTTACAGCCCCCAACGGTAAGACACCCACCTTGGACAAGCAGCAGTCGTACAAGTAAAACGGAAAATAACACAGGACGAAGTTTTTAATTCATTTCACCAGAAGATAACATAAGTTTGAGTGTTCCAATGCAAATGACCACTTGTATCCTATTGGGTTTGCACTGGTGGACAGTGAGATTCACAACTCTTGGACCTATTTCATGAATAAATTGAAGGAAGCCATTGGGGACGTTGACAACCTACCTTTTATATCGGACATGCATGCTAGCATTATTCATGCTTTGGAGACGGTATTTTTAGATGCCATCACAGTGCATGGTACCACCAAATTTGTATGAATGTAGTTCCAAAGTTCAAGATGGGCCACTATCATTAAAAGATGTGGTGTGCGACATACGGATTCCAAAAGCTAGATTTCCACAAGCACTTTGACACGATAAAAGAAATTCACCCTCCCATAGAAGAAAATCTTGAAGACATTGGTTTTGATAAGTTGTCTCGTTCATACTTTCATGGGAATCAGTACAATTTTAATGACCAACAATTACGTTGAAAGCCTGAACAACAAAACCAGGGAGGCAAGGACATGGCCAGTCACGACTTTTGTGGAGTACATTTGGTTCACACTCCCAACATGGTTTTGTGAATGACAAGCTACTGCCAAGGCTAGCACAACCAAATTGTCACCTATCATGAAGCGCGATCTATCTGGAATAGCTATCAAATCAAGGTTTTTGACAGTCTACAACCTTAATCAGTTTGAATTTATGTGTCACATCAGGATGGTGACGGTGAGGTTAATTTGATGACAAATGAGTGTTCTTGTGGCATGTTTCAAATTATTGGAATACCTTGTGTTCATGCGATTGTTGTAACTCTTGATCATGGGGGTCAAATTCTACTCATTGTGTTCCCCATTTTATGCCACTAAGTCGTGGAGGAAGACATATAAAGAAGCAATTTACCCTTGTGGTAATGAGGATGAATGGACCGCTCCTGATGACATATAGATATGCAAGTGAAAGTGTCTGTTGAAAGAAATCCAGTTGGTCGTCCGAAGAAGAAAAAAGTAGGAAGGATAAAGAGAAAACATCTACCATCTCTAGGGGAGGTTGTTGTCAAATCGCGCAAATGCGGTAGATGAGGTGGAAGTAGACACAAAGAGGGGATGTAAAGTTAGACTATAAAGTTTTCCTTTTTTTAATGTTGTGCTTGATAGGCTCAATATGAGCTCGACATAGATCGATGGTTATTTTCCTACGAGGTTGACGTTCGTTTAGATATGTTCTCTCCTTGTACCTCGATACGAGCTCGATGATAGCTCAACGTTGATCGATGGTTTATAACTTAACGAACCATCTTAAGGTTGATTTTTTATTGTTGTGCTCCATAGGCTCGATACGAGCTCGACATAGATCGATGGTTTTTGACAAATGATGTTGACTATGACGTTTATACAGGGAAGATACAAACATTCACAACATTAACAAAAAATCACATTACCGAATAGAAGATTTTGTAACTTCAACATTTACTTCATCAACACATTATCAAATAGAATAAAAAAACATTCAAAACAAATTTAAAACACATTAATCAACAAAAGAGCTTGTAAAAGTTTGAAAGTAACACATTAACTAAAACAACTTCACCGTTTCCTGGTCCACCTGGTGTCCTCTTCGTAGCCAGGAGGCATGTTTAAACGTTTTAAATACCGCAAGTGCACGTCGTCGGTGAAGGCACGACAAGTACGGGTCGATCCACGAGAAAGTGAGTAGCCTCTGGTTTATCCGAAATCAAGTGGCAAAAAGGGGGAAGAGATTTGATTGTGCTAAGTTGAACTACACTAAACTCATCAGTAAGCAATGCGAAAGAAAGCAACTAAAGATTGGAGATCAGGAAGAGAAGCCCCTAAGGGGTGGAGTGTGCACACATATGAAGTGAAATAAGTGATGAATGATGCATGTAAGCATGTATGTGTGTGTCATATGTGTGTTTTCATGCATAGGAAGTGTCTAAAGATGTGACAAAACCTATTAATCCATTCACACATTGCATCGGGAATTACTTCTTGATGATCATAATATTAGGCTCGGCATGAGAAGTGTCTAACGATATGGCAAGACTCATCACAAACCATAAACTCATGTCAAGAACAAAGCTAAGCATGGGAGCTGTCTAAATCGTATGGAAAAATGTAGGATTTCATATTTAATTGTACATATATATTTTCGAAATTTTTATGCACAATAAGGATCAATCATATATTTTCTACGATTTGTTTTGCATGCATGTATCAGTTTGTTTTAACGATTACTTAAAACACATCAAAACAAACATTGGGCTCCGAAATTCATACCTAGAAGTTCTTTAAAACTTCTTGAAGATCCGGAGACGTTGAGGATGCTTGTCGCTGCGCCGGATGCCTCCGAGTATTCACCAAACTCTAAACAAGATTGGAGAGAGAAAAACTAGTCTCTCAATCTCCAATAGGGTTTAGAATCTAATTACTAACCCCTCTTTAGTTCCCTTGAGAAGAAGATCTCTGAAAACTAAAACTAAACTCAAGAATTAATGGAAATTCGTGGAGAATTATGGAGAGAGAAGTTTGCACAAGAAAATAATGAATTAATTGATTAGGTAATGAGATAAACTTGTATTTATAAGTTCTCTCCAAATTACCTATTCATGTCCAACCACTTGCCCATGATTTCATGCAAACTTCCATCTAACCTTCCATTATTTGCTAACAAATAATCTCAACCACGAATTAAATCAATTATGGACCAATTCCATGCATGATCTAATTAATTCTTAAATTAATTCTGCAGAAAACCGTCTGGACCGGTCGACCGTTTGGAGGTTCGGTCGACCGTTCGAACCAAGTTTCGGTCGACCGTTCGCAACAATCATATATTTCATCGCAATGTTCGGTCGACCGACCGATAGATTCAGTCGACCGTTCCGAACAGACGAAAATTCCCTGTTATCGGTCGAGACGTGTCCGGTCGACCGTGCACCGATCGGTTGACCGTTTACTGTTGTTTGGTCGACCGTTGAGCACTGTTCTGCTGATTGGTCAAATTTCAGTTTTACCCCTACAAAATTTGACATTTCGGGATTAGTAGTAAATTCACAACTTATGTAACATATTATCTTATGTAACAATAAATCATTACACACCATAATATTTACATCACATATGAATTTAATTTAGATTCTAATTATGATATTAATCACAACATAATTTTGATTTTGCTTGTTCACCACATGTGTCATATTTTCTACATGAAACCCGACACATCATATGAACTCAAAATTCCCATTTCTTGTTTCCCAGTTTTCTGGTGTGACCTATGGAATGATCTAAACTAAGTTGGCAGTGATATTAAGAACTTAATATCACAAGCTATAAGCGGTATCTAGCTACACATTATAGCTCCCAATTAGTTAGATGTCTTAATTCCACTCGAACCAAAACCCGATCCATTTAGTGATGGAGTGCACCACTTGTGTCCGTCCCTTGCCTCATGATATTAAGAATACACACAAAGTAGTATTGTGTCATCTTTGTATTAGTATTCATTTCTTGATCTCTTTAAGCTAGTTATAAATATGTGACTTAACTCAAATCACATTGTGCACATTATAACTTTGCTTTATCAAGGGGCCCACTAATATCATTACTCTATTAAGAGGGGCAATGACAATCTTTTGACTAACTATCTTCTCCAAAAAAGTCGTACTTAACCAACCAATACCTTTACGCTACACTTATCGATAGCTCAAGACACTAGTCTACTCAAGCATTTCATAAGTGATCGGATATAAGTTTCATATCAAAGGACCAAAGACACAGTAAAACATTAATGACACAGAAAACACAATTCTATAATGTTTACTTATTAGGTCTATTCAGTATAAAAAAGTAATATTTTCCTCTTTCGTGTACCCGTGTTGTCACTCACTTGTAGAGCTACAATGATCTATGACCAACACGACAATCTTAACTCGGTAATTAATGTCCCATGTTAATTACCATGATTGCGAATATCTTTTGTTTTATGTAAACCAATATCTTTTAGAGCTCTACGGTTAAGGACCAAGCGCCTCTTCCTTAACACTTCTAAAAGACGAATAACATAAACAAGGAACAAAATGATTTCTCCTTCAATTCATAATAATTGACATTTAAAAGTAAAACTTTTAGAACACATTCCCTTCACAAAACCCATCAAAACAAAGTTTCTTCAATCAATCAAGCAAGAACCACAAATACAAACACTTAACTAACATGTAATATTGATGAGAATTAAATTTATACCGCAAGTGCACGGCGTCATTGAAGACGTGGCAAGTACGGGTCGAACACAAGGAGGGAGAGATATTGTTATTTTTGTGATTTTCGATTAGGGAAAGAAAAAGAGAGAAAATAAGGTTGGTTTGAGATTTTTGGGTTTTTAATTATCTAAAGCAAGAAACATAAACAAATAAAACTAAAACAAGACAAGATGGTGAATTCCGTTGGGTGGAGGTTTAGATGTCGGGTTTAGATTAGAGAATTCTGAAACTTATAATAAATCATATTAGTTATAAAGCATTACATGATAAATGATTTAACACAAACTCAAGTAATCAAAATATACTAACACGAACTTAAAACAATAACTTTATTCTTCTTCTCTTCACCCTAAATCCGTCACCTCCACCCTTTGGAAAGAGTTAGAAACTCATGGATGGGAGGAAGGAGAAGGGGTCCTAGAGGAATTACAAAAGAAAACTAAAAAACAAGAAATAAAACAACAGAAATTTATTAAACTAAGGAATAAAACTAGAACATAAGCTAAGGGACCCTCACAACATCGTTTCAGGGCTATTTATAGCCGATACAAGGGACCTAGGTATATAATACGAAATTACACGTGGCGACATACGACTGGACAAAATTCGGGGACACGGATCGCAAGGCGGGCGGCGGAATCGCCGCATGGTGTATGTGTTGTGCGGCGGAAACGCCGCATAATATAGTCTGATTAAATCTGGATTTTTGCTGAGTGTTTATGGTATGATTTCAAAGTCCTTTGCGCGTCCAGATGATTTCTTTCCTTTCTTTTGAGCTTCGGATTTATTCCTTCATATATTTGTAGATCCAAATTGATTTTTTTCTTTAAAACTTCTCCAAGATATTTAATTTGCAGTCAGGTCCTCGGCTGTTTGCAATTACATCCCCGACTACTTTTGTGCTTAAGTCCTTGGCCTTTTTGTAATTAGGTCCTTGAATGCTTTTATGCTTGGATGAACTTCCATTTGACTCCCGATAATCTTGACTTGGTCTTTATGATAGAAATGAGTCTCTTTGTACGTGTTTATGCTCGGGATATGGGTAATTTGCATTCAGGTCCCTATATTATGTAAATAAGACTAAACACATACCTTAGTAGCATTTATTGATATAAAAATAATCTAAATGAAAGACATATGATGCAATGTATGCAATGCATCAAATACCCCTACACCTAGATTTTGCTAGTCCCTAGCAAAACAACATATAAGAAAAATGAAAACAGGGAAATCCTAACTCACTTTCGTAGGAATCACGGTTGCACTTAGCCTGTGCAACAAGCCTTTAAACCCCCAAGTTTCCTTAGAGGACGAGTTTTGTCTCGTGAGGGTTTTCAGTTGACACACCCACAAAGTCTTAATTCAATATTTCATTAATAGCTCTCGATATCTCCACCTCAACCTTATACATCTCACTTAGAATTCTTGCATGCTCATTATACAAATCTAACTTATAAAAATTCTGACTTGGTCTTTATTCCTCCAATATTCACACCACTAACCCTTCTACACATGTTATTACTTAAATTATTTTGCACGCCTCCTCTGGTGGTGAAGTATCATTCGGATCAACCATGGCATGGATCATTCTTTTAGCTTTGGGCCTTGAGTATCTTAAAGTATTATTATTATTATTATTTTTCTTTTTCCGTGATTCAACACATTTGCTTTTCGACACTTTTACCCTTTTTGCATTCGTGTAGCGAGTTTGGTCGATAATCCCGAGCTGGTAGACTCAAGTTACCGGGTTTCAAGATACCCCTACGGACCAGTGACTCAAAGGCTTGGGCTTTTGTAATCATTTTGCAAAATGTGTTTTCCTCACTTTTATTCCACTTTTATTTTCCTCAAGGCTTAATTGCTATCAGAAGTCCACACTTCCCGGTATATTTTCCTCAACCTCTGCTTTTTATCAACCACTTCAAAGATTTGATTCATCTAATTTAAGTGCATACATGTCTTAAAGGGTAATGGGTTATTTCTTTGGAACTTAGATTTATGTCACAGTTTCTACAAGCAGAACTATATAATAAGGAACAAAAAACTCAATGCAATTTGTACACAGGTTTTGGTGGTTCAATCTTAAGCTATGTCATGAAACATTGAATTTTTTTTAAAGAACAGAAAGATAAAACAGATAGATAAATACCCCCCCCACACCTAAATCATGCATTGTCCTCAATGTATGTAAAGAAAAAGCAAATGCACTTATTACCTGAGTCAACGTGCGGTAGAGGGGTTGAATTTGCTCAGAGTCAACCATAGTCAGAACTGGATTGAATGACACCATGTTGGTGCATGTATCCAGTTGAATTGTGCCACATGTTGCACTGAGAGTCCTGAGGCACAGATTGCACACCCCTCACATGTATTGATTCTCTTGTTTGTTCGAGTGATGGTGGGTGTGTCGCAGAATTACTCCTCCTTTTCTCACTTCCTTTTTGATTTTGTGATGATTTATTTGATTCAGAAATCTTATAGATACGTTGTAACGTCCCGAAATAGCGGAAGATTTAAAATTTCAAAATAACCAACATAACAGACAACTCACGCGGGAACGTCACTAATATATAAATATATAAATCCGGGTGCACCCAAAATACAAGGAGTTTCCAAAAGAAGTACAACTACAATACTGATACAATGAAATAGAATACATGTAGTCGTACGGTCTAGCAACTGCCGAAGAGGATCCGACTCCAAAGCGCTCCGTCCTCGGTCACCACCCACCCGGACCTACTGCGGTCCTGAAAAAGATGCAACAACAATGCCTGAGTTTCCAGAAGGAAACCCCGTATGCCAACTCACCTGTATGCATGCATCACATAATGAACCTATCATACTAGTAGCATGTCATGGCATCAACAGAAATGGAAAACAGTTCCCCCGAAGGGTAAAACAGGACATCAGTCCGACAATCAATCATTGGGTCTCCCGAAGAGACCTACTGCAGGCACATGCAGTCTAGCAGCCCGCGACATCGCACCCCCCACACGCGGCTATACTACACAAGGGTTCGGCAGGGAGCCTCTGTCACGTCTACGCGCCGATAGAAACAGATCTGTAAATCTCAGTGGTCGGGGCCACAGGGACCAACGGGGCCGTCGCCCGGAAGGTATAACAACATCATCTCGGTAGGTGCCCAGCCGAGGAAAACAACAAGCCGGCACAGCCTCGGCCCAACAATCATCATCGCCGGCACAACCTCGGCGGCATCACCGGCACAGCATCGGTGGTCCATCACAACAGTCCGGCACAGCATCGGACAGATCCAGACCGAAGTCTGCCAGGTCATCGGGCTCCTCGAGCCGCGAACACCAACCGCGCCGCTATAAAAGCAGGGCAGCGACCTCCGTAGCCCCAAGGGCCGGTAGTCACCTCACCCAACGCCAGTTGCGTGCCCGCACAACATCAACACTGGGATCCGCGATCCCTCAGGCCTGCTATACTACAAAGTGCCCCATCAATCCATCTCAAGGCACGGTCCATACACGGAGGTGACACGTCCCGAACGCCCACACTCTTCCCAACGGCGGTCCCTGGGCAGGCACGCATCACGCGCCCACCGTCACCTCCCGGCTCACGCACAAGGCGAGGACACGGGTTTCCGTGGACAAAGTTGGCATTCAAAAAGGGAACCAGGAATTCTGTCCTGGGCCCAAACGGTCGACCGGAAGAGGTGATTCGGTCGACCGGTTCCAGAAAGGAATCGGTCGACCGTATTCCTAAAACGGTCTACCGCTGCGCTCAAAAACAGAACCCCCAACGGTCGAACAAGGGTCTAAAACCGGTCAACCGAACGAGGTCAAAATCCGGAGTCTGGTCAACATTAAATTCAATTCTATCGGTCGACCGACTCAGGGGTCTCGGTCGACCGAAAACAGACAGGGTCAACCTATTATTCTAAGTCATATAATCGGTCGAACGCAATATACAATCGGTCGAACAAACATGCAATATAATCCAGTACACTTAAGTTCCGGTCGAACGACCCAAGGAACCGGTCGACCGAAAACAGGCAGAACGTCCCAACTCACCAGCAATATGCACTACCGGTCGACCGCCTCAAGGCATCGTTCGACCGGTGAAGGTTAAAGTCGGGTAAAAACACTACATTCGGTCGACCGCCCGAAGGAACCGGTCGACCGTTGGTCGTCTTCAACCCCGCGCCAGCCGAGGTTTTCCACGGAAAACATCACCGAGGAGGCCTCCGACCTCCCCGTCCGACCAACACAACCCTTCACAAGGGTTAACAACACAACAAATCACACTATCAAGTTGACATACCTCTCACGAAGCCGGAGAAACGCCGGAGCAACGCTCACGCCTCCGCGTCCTCGATCACGCGCCGCGCCTCTCCCGCACGAGCACCCTCCTCTCTCGACGCCTCCGCAGCTGCTCCACCAATGCGCGCACCAGCAAGGAAAGGAAGGAAGAAATGAGGGAATGGAGAAGAAAAGAAGAAGAAGAAGAAGAAACCAAGTTATAACCCCGTCTGCTACAGTGCCCGCCAACCTCACCATCACCCTACTCACCTCAGGCCACTGTAGCCCGCCTCTTCCCCATGCAAACCCAACTTCCCATGCAAAGCAAGCCCTAATCCTCCTCTAATCTCCATTAGCTTCCTAATCTCGGTTAGGGACATAACATACGTGCTCTCATCACAACATCACTTTGATTGCATATTATTTCTGGCTCACTATCAACATGAAAGATATTAAATTCAGCTTTTAAGTTCCCAAAAGATAATTGCATGAGCCCATTTCGACAGTTTATCAATGCTTCAGAAGTGGCTAAAAAGGGTCTGCCTAGTATTACAGGGATTTGTCTCTTAGGATCGACAACAGGTTCAGTGTCTAGAACGACAAAATCCACTGGGTAAATGAAGTCACCCACCTTGATCAAAACGTCCTCGACTACACCTCTTGGTTTCTTAATAGAGCAGTCAGCAAATTGAAGAGTTGTCTTAGAGGGTTTTAGTGGACCAAGGTTGAGTTGCTCGTAGACAGAGAACGGGAGTAGGTTAACACTAGCACCAATGTCTAGAAGGGCTTTGTTGATAAAAGTATCTCCTATTGAACATGAAATTGTGGGACACCCAGGATCCTTATATTTTATAGGAGATGAGTTGGATAGAATAGAGGTTATGTTTGTAGTTAAGAAAGCCTTCTTTGGTACGTTTGTTTTTCTCTTTTTAGTGCACAAATCTTTTAAGAATTTAGCATAAGCAGGTATTTGTTGAATCATATCTAAGAGTGGAATATTTACCTTAACTTGCTTAAATACTTCCACGATTTTCTCCATTTGTGCACTTGAGTTCTTCTTGAGTCTATTGGGGAATGGGGCTTTAGGAACATAGACTCGCTCAGGTTCAGGTTGAGTAGGTGGGTTGGGCGTTTCAGATTGGACGTCAGGTTCAATGGTTAGGTCATATGTGGGTGCTTGATGGCTAGATTGATTAGACATTCTAGGATTTACCACATTGTTATCAACTTGTCTTCCGGACCGTAATGATACTACAACATTTATTTGTTGGAACGGTCATTCCTCATTAACCATTTGAACCGGTCTAGGGTTGTTATTTCCTGAAGGTGGTTGATAGGACTGATATTGATTATTAGATCTTGGATTCACCTCAGGTTGACTTGGAAACCGACCCTTTTCTCTTTCACCTACTATTTGTGCTAGTTGGCTGACTTGTGTCTCTAGCCTTTGGAAGGACTGGTTGGTTGTTTGTATAAAGGTTTTCATCAAATTTTCCAAGCTTGTCAACCTAACCTCATGATCTCCATTGTTACTAAACCCAGATGATGTATTATTTTGGTTATACGGGTTTGGTTGTTGTCTAGGAGGTTGACCTTGTTGGTTTGATGAGAAATTGGAATTATTACGCCAACCCGAGTTATAGGTTGATGCGTATGGGTCATTTCTAGCATGGTTAAACGTGGCATTAACTTGTTCCCAGTCCGCACAATCCTCCATTAAATGACCAGTCTGACCACATCTAGAGCAAGGGATAGACGATGCTTGATTTACTCGGGTCTGTAGCTCTAGACTTTCCATTCTGCGCATAAGGGTAGCTAGTTTTGCTTCAGCCGCTATGTTGGCATCTACAGCTAAGATACCTGGTTTGGGTTGACTTGCTATTCTAGATCCAATACTCTGGTTAAGCGGAGTTCTAGCATTGTCCCATTGCATACTGTTTTCAGCTAATTCCTCAAGAAAAGTCCAGGCATCATTTTCATTTTTTGACATAAAGTTCCCTTGGCTTACGGATTCTACCATAACCCTAGATGTGGGTGTCAATCCCTCATAAATAATTTGGCACAATTGCCATCTTGGAATTCCGTGATGAGGGCATTGGGTCAGCACACTTTTGAATCTTTCTAGATAGGAATAGAACGACTCGCTCTCAGATTGAACGAATGCAACAATTTCATTCCTAATCCTCATAGTCTTATGGTTGGGGAAATATTTCTTTAAAAACACCTGAACAAACTCAGCCCAACTCCTAATAGATCTTTCGGCTAGACTATAAAGCCATTTCTTAGCGTCGTCCTTCAGTGCTAGAGGCACGAATTTCAGACGCACTGCCTCCTCAGGGATATGCTGGTATTGCATAAGAGAGCAGATTTCCTCAAATTCTCTAAGGAAGAGATATGGGTCTTCCCTAGAGGTGAACTTAGGCAACGTACTCATGTATTTTGACTTAAGTTCGAAGTCGCGACCCTGGATGGTGGGCAAAACGATGCACGATGGCTGAGCAGCCATCGCTGGGTAGCATCGCTCCCTCAGAGTTATAGGTTGTGCAATAGGTGGGTCCACTACACTCTCACCCAATGGATCCGGGTGAGGTGGTGCAACAGATGGATCGGGGCTAAGCTCTAGACTGGAATCTATATGAACTCGTGAGAGTCGATTGCTCAAGTCCCGAACCCAAATATGAGTGCACCGGTTAGAATTAATTTTTGAATTCAAATTCAAAATTTAAATTCCAAATTTAATTTCAAGAATTAATTACAATTTTTTTCGTTTTTGTTTAATTTTTTTAAAAAAAAATGGAAACAAACAATAGAATGGGGAAAGATGAGAAAAGAATCCTAATCTAGAGAATTGAGGTGAGAAGAGAAAGAAGACTCAGATGAGAAGGGAAACTTAACTCTAAAGATAGAAAAGAGGGTCGGTCAGAAATTTCCTAAGAAAGCACGGTGCAAACAATCCTAGACCTAGTGTCGCTTAAATCTAGACGACTCCTAACTGGTTGAGTCGAATTGATTTGCTTGATTCACCTCCCTCACTAATCAAACCAACTTGGCTAGGTAGTGTATAGCTAGTGGGGGCACTTCCGACAGAGTCGGTGCCAATTAGACAACCACTTCGCTTGGAAGACTTACGTCAACACAAAAACACTTCCTAGACACCAAATTAAATTCAACCAGCTTCAGGTCATAGCAAGTCAAACCAATCTCCTCCTTAATTGAGTCCGAGTCCTTAGGGGTCAATGTCTAATTGATTTTAATTTTTAAGGCTTAGGTGACACTTTAGGATTGTGATTTGTGGGCCACAGAAGGGTGATGAAATCCCCACCGTATCTTTCCCTACGGAGTTGCCCTTAAAATAGTTTAACTTAGATCTAGCAAAGATAGTCAAACAATGGTCTTAGAGGGGGGCAATTTCAAGGTTGTATGCAAATTATATTATATGCTTAAATGCAATCGATAAAAACCGCGATACGTACCTTGCGTCCAGCACTCTTCAACAATAAAAATAATTTGCAAGAATTTAGCAAGAATAATGCCAACAAAACATTATATGATGCATGCACTAAGTCCTTCTAATTTTGCCAATTTTAGGTCAGAGTTGAATTATTGCCAATTATGGAATTTTGCCCTAACACGTGCAGTTCTACAAAAGGAAATTTTCCGAAACTAGAAATTACGAGGAAAAAGGCAACAAAGGTTACCTACGCAATGCTCAGTCGGGTTCGCCGCCCGCTCTCGAAATTTCCAGCTGCTCTACGCGTCCACCCAGAGATGACGCTAACCCCAGAAAAAATTGAAGCCCAGATGGTTCAAATGTGTGGCGATTTGCCGCAAGTTGTTCTTGATGTGCGGCGATTCCGCCGCCCTTGTTGCTCAGAATGTGCCCGGATTTCGCCGCGCACTCTGTTGTCTCCTGAAACGCAAACCCAAATAGTTAGACCGCGCACACGATAAACAGAATAGAATCGAAATCAACAAAAATAAACAAAATCTGCGTCGCCTCCCCGGCAACGGCGCCAAAAACTTGATGAGAATTAAATTTATACCGCAAGTTCACGGCGTCAATGAAGACGTGGCAAGTACGGGTCGAACACAAGGAGGGAGAGATATTGTTATTTTTGTGATTTTCGATTAGGGAAAGAAAGAGAGAGAAAATAAGGTTGGTTTGAGATTTTTGGGTTTTTAATTATCTAAAGCAAGAAACATAAACAAATAAAACTAAAACAAGACAAGATGGTGAATTCCGTTGGGTGGAGGTTTAGATGTCGGGTTTAGATTAGAGAATTCTGAAACTTATAATAAATCATATTAGTTATAAAGCATTACATGATAAATGATTTAACACAAACTCAAGTAATCAAAATATACTAACACGAACTTAAAACAATAACTTTATTCTTCTTCTCTTCACCCTAAATCCGTCACCTCCACCCTTTGGAAAGAGTTAGAAACTCATGGATGGGAGGAAGGAGAAGGGGTCCTAGAGGAATTACAAAAGAAAACTAAAAAACAAGAAATAAAACAACAGAAATTTATTAAACTAAGGAATAAAAACTAGAACATAAGCTAAAGGACCCTCACAACATCGTTTCAGGGCTATTTATAGCCGATACAAGGGACCTAGGTATAGAATAGGAAATTACACGTGGCAACATACGACTGGACAAAATTCGGGGACACAGATCGCAAGGCGGGCAGCGGAATCGCCGCATGGTGTATGTGTTGTGTGGCGGAAACGCCGCATAATATAGTCTGATTAAATCTGGATTTTTGCTGAGTGTTTATGGTATGATTTCAAAGTCCTTTGCGCGTCCAGATGATTTCTTTCCTTTCTTTTGAGCTTCGGATTTATTCCTTCATATATTTGGAGATCCAAATTGATTTTTTTCTTTAAAACTTCTCCAAGATATTTAATTTGCAGTCAGGTCCTCGGCTGTTTGCAATTACATCCCCGGCTACTTTTGTGCTTAAGTCCTTGGCCTTTTTGTAATTAGGTCCTTGAATGCTTTTATGCTTGGATGAACTTCCATTTGACTCCCGATAATCTTGACTTGGTCTTTATGATAGAAATGAGTCTCTTTGTACGTGTTTATGCTGGGGATATGGGTAATTTGCATTCAGGTCCCTGTATTATGTAAATAAGACTAAACACATACCTTAGTAGCATTTTTTGATATAAAAATAATCTAAATGAAAGACATATGACGCAATGTATGCAATGCATCAAATATATTCAACAGGAAATTTCATATAGATAAAAGAGACAACATTAAACTACCAAAATTTTTTTCTATTAAATGACTCACATTACAAGTAGCATCTCCCCGCTTGAGTTTTTGCTTCAAGGCTTGACTCTAAGTAGAGTGATTGTCCACTAAGCAATTGGGTAAATACAAAGTAAAATGAAGAGTTCTATTTATAGTCATATAAAAAGGTAAACGGGGACAATCCCCCTATGTAGGACTAATGAAACTACTACAAATGGATAAACACAACATAATAAACAACCACGCGAAGATGAATCGAAATTGGACCAAAATGGGCCGCCAATTGGCGGTCACTGTTTATCTGATTTGCTCTAAATTTGTATATATTCTTCAATGCTTCAATTTATTACGTGTGATGCACCCAGATCTGTTGTTTGAGTGTCGTCCCGAATCTAATTGTCAAAATACTACTCATGATGGTGTGGAGTTTTTTCATTTTCTCATTGGTCCTTTTGGTTTACATCTGGGTCCTTCTCTCTATCATTTTAGTCCATAAATCTCACAACTCAGTCCTTTCTCTTGCTCTTAGGTCCTTTTTACATCTCTTGTTCTCACTTGTTTTATTCATGAAATTTAAACATAAAACTCATTATGTAGTATTTCTTAGGTTAAAAATATAGGATATAAGACAAAAATATATGGATGATATGATGTCAATGAAATACCCCCATACTTAACTTTTGCTAGTCCCGAGCAAAACAAGAAAGAGAAAAATTAACGAAAGGAAAAAACATACGTAAAACAAAGAAATCCTAACTCACTTTCGTAGGAATCATGGTTGCACTTAGCATGTGCAGCAAGCCGTTAAACCTCCTTATCGCCAAGGAGGAGGAGTGTTGTCTCCTGAGGCTTTTTAGCGGATACACCCAGAAAATCCGAACATGGATGCATTTTCAGCCTAGAACACAACTCGATGAGCTTATTTTTGTCGATCATTGGACACGACAATTCTACGAGCCGACTCTATATATGTAATCAGTCCACACTCCTAGCTTAGGGAACTGATTAGTAGCATATCATGCATTATATTCATGCTATATATCCTTCAATGTTTCAGGTGTTAGGTAATAAAGAAGAGAAAAATGAACAAAAAGGACCTGAATGCAACAAGAATGGACTTAATTGAAGACTTCTAGACCCATTTGTAATGCATAAATATTATATCGCAAATCAGGAAGGACCCAAGTGAAGACCTGGAGGGACCTGATTGTGAAATGCAAAGTATTGTGACACATGACTTGAACCAAACCAATATTTCGCCAATTAAAGTCAAATCGGTTCAAGATAGTGGACCAGGGCTTCAAACAACGTGCAAAATACAACATTGAACCTCTTTGAAGAAATCAGGATCGATCAGGCGCAAACGATCCACCACTGGAGGATCATTTTGCTCTAATTGATCCATAATTTCTCCCATGGCTCGAACATGATTAATTGGGTGCACCAGAGTATAGAAAAAGTTATTACAACCCTCAGATTGCTCTCATATCCATCCAAACTCTTATTTCTTCTATAAATACCATTGTAAACCCTCCTCTCCACATCTTATTCCTCCTTCCCCCATTTGAGTAGGTTTTAGTTTCCTGTTTTTGTAGTGTAATAAGAGGGTTGGAGGGGAGCAAACTTTGTATTTTTATTTCTTAATCTACTTTATTTCTTCTTCTTTATGTTGATGTTTTCTATTTTATGCAATTTCTTTTATTATTGATATCATTCTCGTGAGTGGTCTTAAGTCTTTTGTTATTGATATTAAAGATTTGTTTATTATTCAAATCAAGCAAATAGAGACCATTCCTTATGAATGCATTTGCATAGAAAACACCATTCTTCGATATAGACAAGCAAGAATTTGAAATATTTATATTAAAATTATCCATATCTAAACATGATACAAAAATAATGTTCTTGCTAATCGAAGGCACAAAATAAATATTCTTTAGACATAAATTTAAACCACTACATAATTGAAGCACCACAGAACCTTGTGCAACCGCAGACACGTTCGCACCATTTCCGACCTTCAATTCTACCTCGTTCCTTACGAGTTCCTTCCTATCCATGAGGAGCTGCACATTAGAAACTATGTGAGCACAAGATCCGGTATCAATTACCCAATCCTGGACAGAGGTGGCTAAATTTATTTCAATAACAAATATACCTTTGGCCTTTTTAGGGCGCTGACGTTCAATCACTCTGTTGTCAAGGTCTTCCTTGTACTTGGGGCAATTTGGCCGGATGTGTCCTTTTTCACAACAGTGAAAGCACTCCGTATTGGGAGTTGGAGATTTCTGAGATTTCCCCCTTGAGGCACTCGCACGAGCACGTCCTACTCCCTTGCTCTTGATTGAACAACTTTTGGTAGATTTGCCCTTTCCTTTACCAATCTTTTGGCTCCTCCCATGGACGGCAAGGACTTGCTTGTCCCTACCCTTGCCTATGTCAACTTCAGCAGTTTTGAGAGCGTTGTGCAACTCCTCAAGACTCACTCCTTTTTCACGCACGTGGTAGTGCATCACAAAGTCCTTAAAGGACGGGGCTAGAGAGCCAAGAATCATATCTTCAGCAATGTCCTCGGGCATTGGTGAAGAGAGCTTTGCCAACTTCTCAAGGTACCCTTGCATCGTGAGAAAATGCATGGATACCGATGTTCCCTCCGCCATATGGCACCTTGTGAGTGCGATGGTGGTCTTATAGCGCTCCTTTCGGGCACTATCCATGAACATCTTAGACAAAGCCTCCATGGTCTTCTTGGGTTTCGAATCCAAGTATTTCGCTTGAAGCGAGTCACCCATGGATGCTAGCATAAGACCGTGAACTTGGTTCTCTTGGTCTTCCCACTTGGCTTTAACCTCTTTCTCTTCATCGGTTAATCTCTCATTCCATTTTGGGATTAGACCTTCCAAAATGTGAGATAGTTTCTCAAACTTTAACACGATGTTGAGTTTGAGTTGCCAACTAATGAAGTTTGAGCCATCATTTGCTAAAGGGTGTTTTTCTATCATGGATCGTACGATAGGTTGGATGTTCGACATTTTTCTACAAAATAAATCATACAGGATTTTAATGCCAATTTTATGTTTATCATACATACATATAAATGTAAATGCTGCAAATAAAAATTTTGCCCATAAATGCAACAATCCAAGATCCCATCAATTGTAATATAGACTAGCTAAGGGTTATCGAATATACCACAATATCAAGGTAAGAAAACATTTTTCTAATCACAACCTTTTTGAATTTTAGTAACATTAGCATCTTCAAACTCTTGTGATTCTTGTCGTTTTAATTATGAGGGAATGCGACCTATCCTTGTAAGAAAAACTTTTTCCCAAAACCGAGCAAGGGCTCTAGGTAATGTTAAGAAAACTTATTTTCATTTGATACGAGATACGTTTATCCATTGTATTCACAACTAAACATACTTGGGGTTCACTAGGGTGAAAAGCACCTCATATATTTAATCGTGGCACAACAATATACAACCATTATATCTCCCACTATTCCCAAAGATGGAGGGAGCTATCTCCCGCTAAGGGCGAGCAGAGTATCCCTCGATCAATGGCTGCTAGTGGATGAAATAAGAAGGAAAATTACTCTTAATTTTTGTTGGACAATTTCATATGTTAATCATGTGATTCAGAATTTTAGGTTATCATGCATATTATCATTCATACACATCCTAACATTCAACACATTCATCACATGCATAGCAAGATAAAAACAGAAATTAAACCATTCACACAATCCACATCGTGTGAGTTTATATGTTCCCTTCGATCCTTGATCCTCGATCCCTGATCTTTGATCCTCGATCGATGCGCTACAGCGGCGACTTCCTCTTGCACTGGAGATGTAGATTTTACAGAAAATAAACATGCTCCTCACATTCGATAAAAACCGACTAGTGCAAGTCCTATGTAAAAACCTCTCATATGCAAATGCAATTATCTAAAAGACGGAAAGAGAGAATTTTGGCTTTTACATACAAATAAGCCCCTGTATAATAATGATTACATACATTCATAGTTAGTTTCTGATTTGGAACATATAAACTCACAATTCCTGCAATGACAACTCGAGCATCCATGCACGCAATATAGCTATAAACTATACAATCTAGTTTATCAATCATCTAGAATCCCAAACAATTCTTTGAAAAACATTTTGAAATCCATTAAAAACGTTTTTCATCCATCCATAGTTCAAAAATAATTTTGAACCGCTGTCCATCCAATCTCCAATGGAAAGATGAATCGTAGTTTTTCAGTTTTGTTGATTCTCTTACGAAATAATCATTTCTTTATAAAATGAAATTATTGTAAGTTAGAGTAATGTCTAAATCTTAATTCTAACAATTACATGGCATGTTTTAAACAACTTAAAACATTCAAAACGAATTATTACAAAGAATTATTCCAACAAAACATTTAAAGATCGAAAAACCGGTAAACCGAATTGTTTAAATCCTAGATGGTAAACTAAATTTGTTTACAACCTCAAATCATTAGAAAATTGAACCCTAAGCTCTGGTACCACTGTTGGATTTCATGTTTAATTGTGCATATATATTTTTTCGAATTTTTATGCATAATAAGGATCAATTACAATTTTCTACGATTTATTTCATGCATGCATCAGTTTGTTTTAATAACTAGTTTCAAAAACTTATTAAAACAAACAAAAGGAACTCCGAAATTCATACCTAGAAGTTCTCTAAAACTTCTTGATGTTCCAGAGACATTGAGGAAGACGATCGTCGCTTCCCGTTGCGCCGGATGCCTCCGAGTGTTCACCGAAACCCTAAACAAGGTTGGAGAGAAAGGAGCTAGCCAATCAATCTCCAAACTAGCTTAGAATCTAGCTACAAACCCCTTCCTTAATCTCTGGGATTTCTCCTTCCAAAGACTTAGAAAACTAAGAGAATTTTCGTGGCTTTTTGTGGTGAATTAGGAGAGAAAATAATTAGAAAAACAACTATGCAAATTGAGGAGAATAATGACCTATTTATAGGCTCCAATCTTACTCTCAATCATGGCTATTCTTAAGCCATGTTCTCTTGACATTTTCTCTCACAAACTAATTCCATAATGCATTACATGCATCCACAAAACGTTTGACCAAGTTTGGAGCTAATCCAACCATTGATCAAATTAATCTCTTAATTATCAAAGGCAGAAAATCGATCGTGGTTCGGTTTACCGAGACCCACTCGGTTAACCGAATATGTCACGATTGTTTAACTGAGTATTAGACGGATGACCAATTCTTAAGGAGAAAAAATTCTCCTTAACCGATCGGACGAATTCTCGTCTAAACTGAGTGCCATTCGGTTAACCGAAAATATCGGATCTGGACATTGTTCGGTCGACCGTTCCTGGTTCGGTACACCGTACCAAAGTTCCAGGCACTTTGGTCAAGTTCGGTCAATCAACTATGACTATCCGTTCCACGTTCGGTTGACCGATCCACAGATCCTTCGGTCGACCGAACCATAACGGATTACCGAACTTCTACCCGATTTTGCCTTTTTCAAATTTTGGATTTATTTCCAACAAAATTTGAACTTTTGGGGTTTTAGCAAATTCACAACTTATGCAATATATTATCCTCTGCAACAATAAATTATTGCACCCCATAATATATGCATCTCATATGAATTTATCATGATTCTAATTATGTTTATATATAACATAATTGATTTTACTTGTTCACCACATGTGTCATATTTTCTATAAGAAACCCGACACATCATATGAACCAAAAACCAAGCTTCTTGTTTCCCAGTTTTTGCGGTGTGACCTATGGGAGGATCTAGACTAAGTTGACAGTGATATTAAGAGCTTAATATCACAAGCTATAAGCGGTATCTAGCTACACATTATAGCTCCCAATTAGTTAGATGTCTTAATTCCACTCGAACCAAAACCCGATCCATTTAGTGATGGAGTGCACCACTTGTGTCCATCCCTTGCCTCATGATATTAAGAATACACACAAAGTAGTATTGTGTCATCTTTGTATTAGTATTCATTTCTTGATCTCTTTAAGCTAGTTATAAATATGTGACTTAACTCAAATCACATTGTGCACATTATAACTTTGCTTTATCAAGGGGCCCACTAATATCATCACTCAATTAAGAGGGGCAATGATAATCTTTTGACTAGCTATCTTCTCCAACAAAAGTCATACTTAACCAACCAATGCCTTTACACTACACTCATCGATAGCTCAAGACACTAGTCTAATCAAGCATTTCTTAAGTGATCGGATATAAGTCTCATATCAAAGGACCAAGGACACAGTAAAATATTAATGACACAGAAACACATTTCTATAATATTTTACTTATTAGGTCAATTCAGTATACAAAAGTATTATTTTCCTCTTTTGCATACCTGTGTTGTTACTCACTTGTAGAGCTACAGTGATCTATGACCAACACAACAATCTTAACTCGGTAATTAATGTCCCGTGTTAATTACCATGATTGCGAATATCTTTTGTTTTATGTAAACCAATATCTTTTAGAGCTCTACGGTTAAGGACCAAGAGCCTCTTCCTTAACACTTCTAAAAGACGAATAACATAAACAAGGAACAAAATGATTTCTCATTCAATTCATAATAATTGACATTTAAAAGTAAAACTTTTAGAACACATTCCCTTCACCAATGTCCTTAATTCTTGATCGTCTGTCTTCTTCAAAGGCTCATCACCTGGATGGGAAGGCTGTGGTTTCTTTGTTGGGTCGGTGTAGATATCGTGAATCTATTTTGGGGGACGCCTCTTCCTCAATAGGGTGGACATATTTATCATTCGCTACCATGTATGTGAGAATGGGGTGAGTCTTGAGGATCTTCATAACGCTCTCATAACGGCAGAAGTTGATATGCACAAAGGTAGGGACAAGAATGTCATAGCCATCAATGTTGGAAGTAGAAAGATCGCCAAGAGTAAAGGGAAAGGCAAATTAGACAAAAAGACGCCAATCAAGGGCAAGGGAGTAGGAGGTCCTCGTGGGAGTGGCTCAAGGTAGAAATCTTCTAAATCTCTAACTCCCAACACATAGTGCTTTCACTACAGTGAAAAAGGACATATTCGGCCTAATTTCCCCAAGTACAAGGAAGACCTAGACAATGGAGTGATTGAGCACAACCGCCCCAAAAAGGCCAAATGTATATTTATTATTGAAATAAATTTACCCACCTTTATCCATGATTGGGTACTTTATACTGGATCTTGTGCTCATGTAATTTCCAATGTGCAAAACTAAAGTAGAGGAGAGATGATTATGAAGGTCGGAAATGGTGTAAACGTTGCTGCGATTGCACAAGGCTCCGTGGATCTTCATTTGTCTAGTGGTCTAATTTTAAGTTTAAAGAAGGTCTATTATGTACCTTCGATTAGTATGAATATTATATCCGTATCATGTTTAGATATGGATGACTTTATAATAAATATTTCAAATTCTTGCATGTCTTTATCGAAAAATGGAATTTTCTTTGCAAATGCTTTCGTAAGATATGGACTCTAGTTGCTTGAATTAAATAATTGAAAAGTTTTAAACATCAATAACAAAATACTTAAGACAACTAACATGAATGATACAATCTTATGACACCATCGCCTTGGTCACATCAATGAAAAACACATCAAGAAAATGTAGGAAGTTAACCTTCTTTGTCCCATTGATTTTAAATCATTGGAGACATGCGAATCATGCCTTATGGGCAAAATGGCCAAGCGACTTTCAAGAAGAAAGGTCCAAGAGCAAGTGAGTTGCCGGATTTGATACATTATGATGTATGTGGTCCAATGAGTGTAGGATTTCGTGCCTTATACTTGTGTATAATTTATAAAAACAATTACAAGCATTTAGGATCGATTTTCATATTTTCAACAATTTTATGTACAAAATTCCTAATTGTATTTCAATATATATAATAAACTGTTTAATATTGAAATACATGGATTAGATCATACCTAGGGGATTATAAAATCCCTCTTACCAATCGAAAGTCGGGTTGCACATCGGATCGCCTCGGAATTACCGCCAAGTGTTCACCAAACTCTAAACAAGATTGGAGATATCAAAGCTAGTCAATAAATCTCTAATACGAGGTTAAAATCTTGGTAATAACCCCTTCTATGCTCCAAAGAAATTAATCTCGAGCACACAATGAAAACAAAGAGAATTTCGGATGGAATGATGGAGAAAATTGGATAGAGAAGAATTTTGCATTAGTCTAAACAAAGAAGGGAGGAGGGACCCATTTGTAGAGCTTCCTATAACCCACATCATGTGCAAACCACTTACACATGATCCCTTGTGAACCTCTCTACTAAAAAACATCATGTGCAAACCACTTACACATGATCTCTTGTTTGTCTCTCCACTAAACCACATCATGTGCAAACCACTTTGCACATGATCTCTTGTGTATTTTGCAACATCATCATTCCATAACTACATTTGACCAAGGTGGATTAAATCCAACAATTAATCAGTAAAAATTCTTTTATTAATATATGCAAAAACGTAGGCAAACGGTTGGACCATTTTTACTATTTCTGACTTTACAAAATTTTAAATTAATATCCAACAAAATTTGGACTTTGGGATTTTAGCAAATTCATATGTTATATTGTTGTAGATCACATTATATAATATAATATATCATCATATATAATGTCAAAACATTATATCCCATTATATATATATATATCATACGAATTTATTTATTATTCTAACCATGTCGTTTTTACGACATATTGATTTTATTATTTTACCACATGTATATTATTTTCTAACACATGAAATTTAATACGTCATATAAAATATAAAATCAAATTCCTTGTTTGCCAGTTATGTGGTGTGACCTATAGGAATATCTAAGTTACGTTGATAATGATATAAAACATATTATATCATAAACTATAAGTGGTATCTAGCTATGCATTACAGTTACCCAAATAACAAAGATGTTTTGCTCACTCGAACGAAACACGATCCACTCAATGATATGTAAAATATCACTTGTGTCTATCCCTTGCCTCATGATATTGAGAATATTATACAAAGTAGAAAGTGTCATCTTTGTATTATATATTCATTTCTTGATCTCTCAAGCTAATTATAAATATGTAACTATACACAAGTTACATTGTGTACATTATAATTTCGCTTTATCAAGGGCACAACAATATCATAACTCAAGAGGGGTAATAATAATCTTTTGACATATCATCTTTTTTGGCACAAGTCATGTATAACCAACTAATACCTTTATCACTATACTCATTGATAGCTTTTGATAATAATTAAATCATATACTCCTTATGTGAAAAGATAAAGGTCTCATATCTTAGGATTCAAAGACACAATGAAGCATTAATGACACAAACATAATTTCATAATGTTTCATTTGTTAGGTCAATTCAATATATTTAAGAAATATTTTTCATTTCATATACTCATGTTGTTAAATATTTCTAGAGCTACAATATCTCTCTTAACCAACACGACAATCTTAACTCAGTAATTAATGTCCTATGATAATTACCATAATTGTGAATTACTTTTGATTTACGTAAACCATTATATTTTAGAGCTCTATGGTTAAGTACCAAGAGCATCTTCCTTAACACTTCTAAAAGACGAATACTTTAATCAATGAACAAAATGTTTGCACATTCAATTCATAATAAAAGATATTTAAAAGTATAACTTTCAGAACACATTTCTTTCAATGACTACAAGTGCATGAGATGGTTATAGGTACTTCATTACGTTCACAGATGATTATAGCCATTACAGTTATATTTAAAGAATTCAAGAATCCTTGACAAGTGAATCCTTTGACAAGTTCAAAGAATTAAAGAATGAAGTCGAGAACAAACTCAATAAGAAGATCAAAAGTGAATCATTTGACAAATTCAAAGAATTCAAGAATGAAGTAGAGAACAAACTCAATAAGAAGATCTAATCTTTCAAACCCATCGTGGAGGTGGACATTACTTGACATGGTTAGATCAATGATGAGTCCAGTTGAATTGCCACTTTACTTTTGGAGTTATGCACTACAAGCTGCGGCCTACACATTGAATAATGTTCCATCCAAATTTGCAGAGAAAATGCCGTATGAGCTTTAGAGTGGTAAATTATCCAAGCTCAAGTTTCTCAAGATTTGGGGTTGTGAGGCCTACGTGAAAAGATTGATGTTGACCAAAACTCCAAGGCAAGACTTTTAGCGAAAGGTTTTACTCAAATTCAGGGAATTGACTACGATGAATGTTTTTCACCAGTTGCCATGTTCAAATCTATTCAGATTATGCTCGCTATTGCCGTATTTCATGATTATGAAATATGACAAATGAATGTCAAAACAATGTTCTTTTACAGGAACTTGGAGGAGTATGTGTAAACAATCCATTTATGGATTGAAGCTGCAAGCATCGAGGAGTTGGAACAAACGCTAATCTGACCCAAATGACCCGTCATTGGTTGATCCAAATCCTGTTGGATTTCGTGACCCATATTTGTATATATATTTTTAAATTTTACAAGAAATTAGGACCAGTTTTCATATTTTTCAACAATTTATATACAAAACATCATAATTGTATACTAATTAATATTGAAATACATATATTGGATCATACATAGGGGATTATAAAATCCTTTTTACCAATCGGAAGTTGGGTTGCACGTCGGATTGCCTCGGAATCACCTCCAAGTGTTCACCAAACTCTAAACAAGATTACGAGATCGAAGCTAGGTAATCAATTAACAAAGGAGGGAGAGAGGGAAGCAGGAGAAGGAGAGGGAGAGTGGAGAGAGAGAGAGGTGAGGGAGAGAAGGAGGGAGAGAGAAGGAGAAGGGGAGAGAGAGATGGAGTGTGTGGTCATTTCTATGGTTTCCTAGGTCATTTCTTCACATTTTCTTCATTTCTACCACTAATTTCTTACTCAAATGGAACATTTAGTGCGTTCTAGCACTGATTTAGGGCTGTTGCAGGAGGATGGCAGCCATGAGCCTCCGCAAATAGCAAAAACAAACCATGGAGATGCAGCTAGAGGAAGTTCTGAGTTGGGTTCGCCAATTGTGGGGGAGTAGCTGAAACCTAGGAAATGGTACGAGCTTTTTGGTGCTGGTGTCAAGACCAAGACCAAGACAACTCTTGAGTTCATCCAGCCAGAGCTAAAAGATGGAGTTAACGTAGCGGTGTGCACCAAGCAACAAGTGGTGGATGCACTAAAATCTTGGGAGAAGGTTCTCTTTGGTTACTTTGTGGAGTTCAAACCCCATTTACCAACCCTAGAAAGGTACCTACACAAACTTTGGGAGTTACATGGGGGAGTAGAGGTGATTCACCGCGAGAACGGGTTCCTACTTTTCAGGTTCACACTAGAAGAAGACCAGAAGCATGTGCTTGAACGTGGAGTTGGTTTGTAAGGGGAACCCCCTTAGTGGTTCAGCAATGGATGCCTGAAATGGTCATGGAGAGGAGTAGAATATCATCCAATCTGATTTGGATAAGGATGCCGCAGTTAGACCTTTGTTTTTGGTCACCGGAGATCTTGAGCACAATTGATAGTGTTCTTGGGAAGCTGTTAATCGTTTATATTTACCGCAAGTGCACGACGTCGGTGAAGACACGACAAGTATGAGTCATGTCCAAGAGGAGGTGAGTAGCTTCTGGTTGGTACGAAATCAAGTGGCGAATAAAGGGAAAAGAGATTTGAGTATGCTAATCTAAGATACACTTAACTAGTAAGAAGGAATGCGAAAGAAAGCAACTAACAAGTGATTCAAACTAAACTAAGAGAACTTAATGCAAAGCTGCAAATCAAGAAGAGAGACCCCTAAGGGGTGGAGTGAGTGCACACATGTAATAAGATTGTGAAGAATGCATTCAATAGGCACAAATGTAGGTAGTGTTTTCATGTATAGGAAGTGTCTAATGGTTATGGGAAAACCTATCAATCCAATCACTAACCTAATTGATTAACATTCACATACACAAGTTGGTTATTTCTGGAGCTAAACAAGCATGAGAGGTGTCTAATTGTTGTGGCAAAAACCCATCAAGTTACAAAGTTCTATCCTAAACAAGCAAGCATACATTCATGTTTATCAACACATTTTATAACAAAACATTCATTTTCATTCTCTATTGCATGTATAAAACATCAACTACACCCCCAAAGGGGATGGAACTACTCACTACTCATTAAACTAATTATAATCTTAAGAAAGAAAACCATATTAACTAAGTCTACTGAGATTATTGAAATGAAATTAAACTAAGCATGCAAGCAACATAAAAGAAGCAACATAACAAAGAAACTTTTATTAATTTTAGACTCACAATACAAGTAGCATCTCCCTACTTGAGTATTTTCTCCAAGGCTTCACATCAAGTAGAGAGAATAGCCACCAAGTATGTAGTAGATTACAAGGGAAGACGATGAGTTCTATTTATAGTCATTGTAAAAGGTAATCAGGGACAATCCCCCGATGTGGGACTAATACAACACGAGAAATAGATATAAATCACCCTAATACATGATCTGCCTGAAGCCTGTCGGATATGGAGTCGACCCCACCGCCAATCAGCGATCTCAGACCGCCATCTCAGATCTCCAGGAAGTGTGCTTTCCTAGAGTGATTTCTTCATGTGTGATGCACCCAAGTCGGTTGTTGGAGTTTAGGCCCGAATCGAATTGCCAAAATACTCCTCATGATGGTGTGGAGTTTCTTCATTTTCTCATTGGTCATTTGAGCTTACATTCGGGTCCTTCTCCCTTGCATCTCAGTCCCCAAGTCTCACAACTCAGTCTTTTTTCTTGCTTTTAGGTCCTTTTATGCATCTTCTCCTCAAACCTGTTTATTCCTGAAACTCAAACATAAAACTCATTACATAGCATTGTTTAGGTTCAAGATAAAGGATATAAGACACAAATGAATGCATGAAATGATGTCAATCAGAAGCTGTTATACACGGATGATAATACGACTTCGGGAAAGAGGTTATCTTTTGCAAGAGTTTGTGTGGAGGTTGAAGAAACTTTCATGTATCCTGATTTCGTGGTGATTCAAATCGAAGGGGGTGCTTCAGCGAAGGTGGACATGAAGTATGAGTGGAAACCGGCGCATTACGAGACATGCTTGGAGTTCGGGCACACTCTAGCCCACTACCCGCGAAGGCCAATGGAGAAAGAGAATGATATGGTGGCAGGGAAAGTGACAACAAAATCTACATCTAAGTCCCAAGAATGGGTGCAAGTAGATCAAAGAGGAGGATCTAAGAAGCAAGAAAAAGGAATTGAGTTGGCATGATGGAGGAGAGGGGTGGAGAAAACCCGGAACAAGTCATGCAAGAGCAAGCCAAGGACACGGAGGAACAAGATGATGGTTTGGAGGAACAAGGGAAGGCCATAACGGAAGTGGGGATCATAATGGAGGTAGACGCTCAAACAGAAATGGGGAGCCTTGGAACGGAGTTGGTGAGGGCTAAGCCAATGGAAAAGCCACAAGCTTTGTTACAAGAAGAACCAATCACAACTGAGCTTGCTAGTGAATGCACCAACCATGGAGGACTTTCCTCCTTTGGGGGGGACAAAGAATGTTCACCAAAAGTGACAGTAGGGACTCTTGTGACCACTAAAAGGGAGCCAACAATGAGTGGACATCAGCTTGGAGTGGTGCACAAACAAATCTCTGTAGGGGAGGGCCCTAAAGGGTTGTATTTTTCTCCAAGGGAGGTGATTGAATCAGTTATAATAACCATAAGTGCACGGCCACGTTGAAGTGGTGGCAAATACGGGTCGATCCACAGGGAGGTGTGTCGACGTTGGTTAGTTCGAAGGCGAGTGGGAATCAAAGGGGAGAAGAGATTGATTAAACTAACTAGACTAACTATGCTATGCTACACTAGTATGAAACAAACTAAGAAGATGAAAGCACTAATAAAACTAAACTAAGTGACTAATAGATGAAGCTGGAAATCAGGAATAGAAAACCCCTAAGAGGTGGAGTGTATGTACATATGAAATAAGTGGTGATGAATGCATACAATAAGCTCAAGTGTAGGTAGTGTTTGTTATGCATAAGAAGTACCTCATGACAAGACCTATCATCCAAATCACTAACCTAAATGATTAATATGAGCATGACAAGTTTGTTATTAAGAACCTAAACAAGCATGGAATGTACCTAAATATTACGGCAGAAACCATCAAGTTAAGTATTCTCTTTAATTCAAACAAGCATACTAACATTTCTCACATACAACAACATATAACATTCATTCCATACTACATGACATGTATAAACATCAACTCCACCCCCAAAGGGGGATGGAACTACTAACTACTCATTAAAGAAGACAAAACGAAATTAAGGTAATTAAGATAGGAAATGGATACATGCTAATTACTTCTACTAAGATTAAGACAAACAAAACAAGCTAAACAAGCAAGCATTAAAACAAAGTCAACATTAAAACAAACTATGAAGAATTATTTTATTTACATGACTCACATTACAAGTGACATTCTTCTCCACCTTGAGTTTTTCTCCAAGGATTACTCCAAGTAGAGAGAATGCCACCAAGCAATGGGTAAATACAAAGGAGAAAGAAGAGTTTTATTTATAGTCATAGAAAAAGGCATTCGGGGACAATCCCCCGGTATGGGACTGAAAACATAATATAAATGGACATAAAACAACATAACCAACGACCCGACTAAACCGTAAACATTTTGGGCACATTTGGACCACCAATTGGCGGTCTGGGACAACCAATTGGCGGTCCATATGTCTTGGATTGAGTCTGGATTTTTGTTGTTTGTTTTCTGGCTTGATTTCTTGATGTGTTATGAACCCGATTTGGTTGTGGATGTATGGGCCTGGATCTATGCTAAAATACTCCTCATGATGGTGTGGAGCTTCTTGATTTGCTCAATTGTTCTTTTGGTTTACATCCGGATCCTTCTCTCTTGCATCTCAGTCCATAAGTCCTGCAATCCAGTTTTTTTTTCTTGCTTTTAAGTCCTTTTATAGTCTCTTCTTCTCAAACCTGTTTATTCCTGAAACGTAAACATAAAACTCGTTACGTAGCATTTCTTAGGCTAAGAATAAAGGATATAAGACACAAATATATGCATGATATGATGTCAATCAGGAGGTAAATTCTGTTGGAGAATTGCAAGGTGGGACCAAAGGTGAGGTTAGAAGGCAAGCATGTGATATGCAAGGGGGACAAGAATCAATGGATTGTAGGGAGCATAAATCGAATGGGCTGAGCAGAGTGTACGAGTGCACCTCCGATCCCAGCCACTTACGCTGAAGGGGAAATATCATTACTAGATTGAGGGCTATGAGGGATAAGACAAGCATAAAGGGCTTGGGTAGGTTCGAGGCTCTTACTCATCTTGAGGGAATAAGGGATGAAGAAGAAATCGCTAACGAGGAAGTGAATGTAGAAGGTACAAATGAAGATCCATTTCAGCGAGTGAGTGAGAAAAAAGGAATGGAAACAAGGCTTTGTCTCCACCGCCTCCGGTGGATCTTGAAGTACTTTCACCACAACCCGAGGCATTCTGTGCTATTCGTGAGAAGGGGATGGAACAACATAAAGCAAACCGGGGTGGTAAGGGACAAAAGTCCCATATTACAAAGCCATTAAGGTACACGTGTGGAATGTGCATGGCGAAAATCTCCCCGGCCGTACACACATGATTCAGGGAAGAATAAAGGAGGTGAAAGCGGACATTGTGTGCCTCCTTGAACATAATGTGAAGCTTAAGAAGATTGAGCACTTTCAAAAGGCAATTTGGGGCGTGAGTGAGAGTCAAACAACATGGTGATCAACTCCGGTAGAATTCTTGTCATGTGGAATGAACTGAAGGTGGACCTTAAGGTCACTTATAAAACCACACAAATGCTGCAGCTGGAGGGTAGAGAGAAAAGGAATGGTAAAAATCTAGTTATCACGACGATCTATGCTGAAAATGGGCATGTGGAGCGGCGATCGCTTTTGGAAGATCTGGGTCGAGCCACCCCTCCGGGCTTGACGCCATGGCTGGTTTGTGGTGACTTCAATTGTATCAAGAATGCAAATGAGAAGAGGGGGGGGGGGGGGGGGGTTGCAGGGTTAAACCTGATGGCTATGGAGGAATTCAATGCTTGTGTAGACCGACTTCAACTTTTCGAGGTCCATTAAACTGGTGGCGAGTTTACATGGTCCAATTCTTTGCATGGGGAGGTATGCATCGAGACGCGCATTGATAGAATACTCATGTCTCATGCGTGTATGCATCGAGATGCGCATTGATAGAATACTCATGTCTCATGCGTGGTTAGAAGTATTCCTTGACTATTTCTATGTTGTGGGGGATAGGGATTTGAGTGATCACTCGATGCTCATCATGGCCATGGAGTAAGAGGGCTCTCGTAAGAAGTGGATGATTAAGTTTGTGAATTTCTAGGCTGAACATGAGAAGTTTCAGGATGTGGTGAAGGAGGCATGAGCTACGAGACTGGAAGGCACTCCCATGTTCAGAATGATGGCAAAGCTAAATATTGTGAAGGAAGCGTTGAAGACGTGGAGTGGGGCGACCTTTGCAAATATTGAATGGAAAGTAGGCGAAGCCCAGCTCTCGTTTGCTGAAATCAGGAGACAACTGGAGGAGCACCAGAGTGATGAGAACCTCCTACAACGTGAGAGTCATTGTAAGGAGGACCTGGACCGAGACTTGGTGAGGGAGGAGGCTTTATTAAGGCAGAAATCAAGGGTACGATGGCTACACGAAGGTGGCCAGAATTCGAGAATTTTCCATGCTTCCCTTAGAGTGAGGAGTGCCACCAACAGTGTGAAGAGAGTGAGTGCGGAAGGGGTGCTTCTTGAGGATGAGGAAGCTATCTGGGAGGCCTTTCGGAGGCATTATTCTAACTTGTTTGCTAGTGATTTTCAGGTACAACATATCGATCCCATGTTATGACTTCCCCAGGTGGGGAGGCTGAGGCGCAAGCACTCATCCAACCATTGGATATGAAGGAACTTGAAAAGGTGGTGAAGCATTCGAATGTGGACAAGGCCCCGGGACCAGATGAGTTTAATGCCAAAATTTTCAAAGCTACTTGGGATTGTGTGAAGGGTGACTTGTTCAAAGCTGTTGACTCCTTCATGAGGAGTAGGGAAGCTACTAAAACAGGTCAACTATACATCTAATACAAGCATTACAAAGAAGACACCGTCCGCCACGGTTGACGATTATCGCCCCATCTCTCTTTGCAATATGGTATACTGGCTCTTGTCGAAGATTTTAGCAAATAGATTGAAGGTCCTTCTTCCGAGCTTAGTGGAGGAAACACAAAATGGTTTCATGAGTGGAAGGCGAATCAACGACGACATTTTACTTGCTCACACGATATGACACAACTTGCACTTGGGAGGAGGAAGGGGGCGGATGTGCTTGAAGCTGGATCTTAGGAAGGCCTATGACTCTATCTCATGGTAATTTCTCAAGGAAGTTCTAAAGTGTTTTGGCTTCCCCGCCCATTGTTGTAAGCTGATGTTGGCATGCGTCCAGGCTTCTTTCATGGTCACAATAAATAGTGCAAACTCACGACCATTTCGTGTAACAAATGGTTTACGGTAAGGGGACCTGCTGACCCCCTACCTTTTTGTCCTTTATATGGAGGTGCTCAGCTCTATGTTCAGAAGGGAGGTGGTGAGGGGTACCCTCGAACCAGCAAGGTGAAGGGACATTCAGGTATCACATCTTTTTGCGAACGATGTCATGGTCTTTGCTTCGGCAACTAGAACAAATGTGGGGCTTATCAAGCACATCCTTATTGAGTTTTCTGCTACCTCCAGGTTGCAGTTGAACATAGAAAAGAGTCAAATATTCATGGGGGGTGAAGCAAATGAGGGCACTTGGATTTGTGCACATCTAGGCATGGAGAGAGCTGTCTTCTCGATCATGTACTTGGGCCTCCCACTCTTCTCCTCACGACTGGGAAGACACCACTGCATGGGTCTCATCAGCAAGGTCTAGCAGCGGCTTAGCACATGGAAAAAGAATTTTCTATCGATGGCGGGTCGTGTGGAGTTTGTAAGAAGTGTGCTTGTGTCTATGAACATCTATTGGACATCAACTTTTCTTATTCCGCGGAAAGTCTTGAAGGAAGTGGAAAGCATCAAGATGCACTTTGTATGGGGAGGCCCTACTAAGTGGGTGGCTATAGCTTGGAAGGATATTAGCACACCAAAGAAGGAGGGTGACTTGGGGCTTCGAATGCTGCGAGATTGGAATCCTGTTGGGCCATGCGCCTCCTTTGGCTGGTCGTGGAGGGTAGTAGCTCAGTTTGGGTCTATTGAATGAGAAGGAAGTACTTAAGGAACTGCAATATATGGTTAGCAAGGCCACCATCCGTTTGCTCATGGCGTGGTGGGGCATCTTCACTGTTCGAGAGTTGGCAAAGGATAAGATCCAATACCAAGTGGGAGATGGGATAGAAATAAGGTTCTTACCGATCCATAGTGCGGGCAGCCTTTGCTCTCCTCACCGGGGTGATTGCGCCTTCAATATGATATGGGAGTTCCAAAGAATACTTTGGTATCATATTTTATCCGTGAGGGTTCATGGCTACTTCCTGAGTCAAGGTCCTTAGAGATAGAGGTGTTGTGGCCCAGAATTGTACAAATCAACATCCATGGAGGACGTGACACACCTATTAGGGTCGGAGCAAAGGGCGAGCTGTTCTTAGTCAAGGAAGAATGGACTTGGGTGGTACCTAGGCAAAGGCAAGTGGGCTGGTCAGGTATGGTATGACACAAACACCACATCCAGAAACATACCCTTACACTTGGAGAGCCTTGCGAGGGCGGTTGTTGACAAAAGCATTCATGCGAGCTTGGGGTGAAAATCATGACCCCATTTTTGCCCTATGCGAGGAGAGGGACGAGGAGGATATGGCTCACCTCTTTTGGGAATGTAGCTTCTACAGGCAAATATGGCTACAAATGCTACGGATACTAAAGTTGGATACGAGGATGGGAAGAACACTTGACATGGAGGTGGATAGGCTGAAGATGATTCGGGGAAGCATAACACAACAAAGCACCGTTTGACCTAGCTCTTGCTGCAACCATCTATGAGTGTTGGGAAGAGAGGGATAGGCGGATATTTAACAATGAGAAACGCCGACCCAAAGACATGGGCATCACCATCAAGGAGGCAGTGCGAGCGATGGGCACAAGAATTCAGGAAATTCAAGGGGACCCCGAGGCTTGGAGATTGTATGAGATTAGTTGAACCTAGTTGTGACGCTTGTAGGTGGTCACGAGTATATGGTAGCTTAGCATAGATTCTAGTTATGTACTTGGCATAACTCGAGGGTCGTAATAGACACATTTTTGTAGGATGTAAATGTTTTACATGCATCAATACTAGAGGTTATGCCTCCCTTTTTGCTTTGCAAAAAAAGAGCTAGTCAATCAATCTCTAATTCAATATTAGAATCTAGCTAATAACATCTTCCATGCTCCAAAGAATTTAATCTCTCAAGCAACCAATTAATAAGAAGAATTTAGGATGAAATGATGGATACAATACGGTGAGGAGAAAGTTTTGCATTAATTTTACAAAGGAAGGGAAGAGGGACCTTTTTACAGGGGATCCTCAAATCCACATCATGTGCAAACCACTTACACATGATCTCTCCACTAAACCATATCATGTGCAAACCACTTTGAACATGATCTCTTGTTTATTTCTCATCTTTTCATCCCATAACTACCTTTGACAGAGGTGGATTAAATACAACCATTAATCAACAAAAATCTCTTATTGATATATTAAAAAAACATGGGCAAACGGTCAGACCATTTTTCATTGTTTTTGAATTTACCAAATTTTGGATTAATATCCAACAAAATTTGGGATTTTAGGTTTTAGCGAATTCATATGTTATAATATTACGGATCACATTATATCATGTAATATATTATCATATATAATGTCAAAACATTATACCCCATTATATATACATTTCATATGAATTTATTTGTTATTCTAACCATGCCATTATTACGACATATTTATTTTATTACTTTACCAAATGTATATTATTTCATAACACATAAAACTTAATAAATCATATAAAATATAAAATCACATCTCTTGTTTCCCAGTTTTGTGGTGTGACCTTGATTAGTAACATATCATGCATTCTATTCTTGCTATATATCCTTTATTTTGCCTCAATTTTCTGCTAGTTAGTGTTTGTTTGTGGTATTTTAGGTATTAGGTAATAAAGAAGAGAAAGGAAGAGAAAAAGACTGAAATTTAAGAAGAAATGACTCAAATGAAGCAAAATGAACCTGTTTGTCATGCACAAGGACCCATCTGCAAATCAGGAAGGACCCAAATGAAATCCAGAGGGACTTGAATGCACGAAAAACATTTCTGGAGCAAAAATTCCTCAAAACCATGATCTTGGGGAGTATTTGTGCAATTAAAGACAAACATGATTAAACCAGCGGACTAGGAGTGCACCCGACATGCAAAATAGGATGTTTAATTTATTGAAGAAAATTTGGGGCCGATCGGACCCAATTGATCCACCAGTGGTGGATCATTTTGGTCCAATGGGTCCCCAATTTTTCTCATGGCCATCAAATTGCAATAGACTATGGGTACAACAGACTATAGATAAAATTATTATAGCCATCAGATTGCTCCCACATTCATTTATACAACTCTTCTATAAATAGCAATGTTTCTTCTTTCTTTCCTCTTCTTCTCCACTTGCACCAATAGATTAGGTTAGTTTTTACCTGATTTGGCTGCAAGTAGAGGAAGGTGGATGAAGATTGCAATCTCACATTTTCTTTAATATAAGGTTGGATTCATGTTCCTCTGGTCATTAACTTTCTTTCTATGAAATTAGTTTTTGATTTTGTTGGTTAGTTTTCTAGTTAGAGTTTTATGCCATGTTTAGTCTTAATCTCTTGCTTTCCATGCTTATTATTATGATTAGTGAGTAGATCCACCCCACTTGGGGGTGGATGAAATGTAGTTGATGGTGAAGTGTATGATGGATTCTTCTTATCTTGTGTCATTTCATGTGCTTAATGTAGATCTATACTTGTAACTTACTAAAACTTGTATTAGATGGGATAATGACCACACTAGGTACTTGTCTCATGTTAGATGTAAAGTTTATCTTGTTACTTGTAATGGTTTATCTTTGTATGGTAAATGGCTTGTTATGTATGGATGCTTGATTAGTAGAGAATGCATGAATGTACTAAGTAGTATGGATGGTTAATTGATGTCGTAATGGCCACACTAGGTACTTAGTTCATTCTTGAGAACCCAACGTGCATCTTAACTTCATGTCTAAAGATATTAGCCATGTATTCATGTAAATGTAGTTGATGTTAATTAGACTGTACACTAGTTTCTAGTTGATTTCACCTACTTTACACACTTGTGGTTAAGGAAATGAAGTCTCACACATGCACACACACCTCACTATTGCACCTCCACTCCAAGGGGTTTATTTTAATTGTTGATTCACTCGTAGTTTAGTGTAGTTTGTTAGCATATCCCACTCATTCTTCTCTCATTTCCCACTCGAGTATGTTTGCAACAACAACGTGCACAACTCCTCGTGGACATAATCCGTACTTGTCTCTTCTTCGACGACATCGTGCACTTGCAGTTTATTATAATTGATTCAATCAGACCTATAAGAGGATCTAAGTTATGTTGGCAATGATTGTCATTAAACTGGCATCCGAGTAGGCCTCGGCTACCAGCTGCCTTTGTCTTCCATAAATAAGAAACTTATCTTTGGTCCAGTTAAGGTACCTCGGAATATTCTTAACCACAATCCAATGATCATGACCTATGTTGGATTGGTGATGGCTTGTCACGCTTACAGAATTTGAGACATCGTGTCTTGTGCAAGTCATCGCGTACATGATCGATCCTATTGCGGAAACATAAGGAATGTCTTTCATGTACATTAAGTCTTTACGTGATATATCATGTTGAGACTTCTTGAGTTGCATACCAATACTCATTTGGCACATTGCCTTTTTTGGAATTGTTCATATTGAACCTCTCCAAGACCTTATCAATGTATGTACGTTGACTTAGACCAATGAGTCTATGAGGTCTATCTCTATATATCTTGATTCCCAAGATCTATTGAGCCTTGTCCATGTCTTTCATTGAAAATGCAGATTTCAATGAACTTCTCCTTTGCTCTAACAAAGGGATATGATTTCCCATTAGCAGTATGTCATCGACATACAAGATCAGAAACACTACGTGACTCCCACTGACCTTCGTGTACATACAAGGTTCTTCCTTGATTTGGACGAAGTTAATCTTTTTAACTTCTTTGTCAAAGCATTTGTTTCAACTCCTTGATGCTTGCTTCAATCCATAAATGGATCGTTGAAGCTTGCAAACTTTCTCACTATTCTTTGGATCTTCAAAACCTTGAGGTTGTACCATGTGCACGTCCTCCTCCAAGTTCCCAATAAGGAACACCATTTTGACATCCATTTTCCATATTTCATAGACATGAAAATCAACAATAGCGAGCATAATGCGAATAGACTTGAAAATCGAAACCGGTGAAAAAGTTTTATCGTAGTCAATTCTCTGAATTTGAGTGAAATATTTCCCTACAAGTCTTGCCTTGTAGGTTGTCAAGTTCCTATCCATGTTCATCTTCCTCTGAAAAACCCATTTGTTTTGAACACTTTCTTTCATTAAGGAAGGTCAACCAAACCCCATACTTGATTGCCATACGTGGATTGTATTTTGGATTCCATGGCTATAAACCATAGTTTGGAGTCTTTTCTTTCCATTGCTTCTTGCAAGGTCGAAAGATCATCGGTATCGAGTACCATGAGCTGGTGAAGTCCCAAATACATATCGTGCTTCTTTCTCTCCCTCATTGAACTTCTAAGTTCTATTAGTTCTATGTGTTGGCTTTTTGGCCTTAATCTATGTTTGGATGATTTAATCAACCTAATCTTAATTGTAATCATGTAGAGTAGCACACATATTGCATTGCATATATATTGCTATGTGCTAACTTCTACGGGTGATCAAGAATCAAGAAAGAAAGGATTCAAGTCAAGACATGTAATCAAGCTCTATTGAAGACATGTAATTTGCATTTCTTTGAGTCTTAGTAATATTGTGTAAATTGAGCATACTTGAGCTAAAACCTACTCAAACAAACACTAGCTTCCTTATAGAAGTCACACACAAAATTTCATATAATTTGGACTTAAATAGATCACCTAAACTTAGACCGGAAAACACCAAACCTTAACATGAACTCTCTGCCCACATTTGTTCGACCAAAACAGACCGTTCGGTCGACTGAGTGATCATATATCATGTTACTGTTTTACTGCCCAAGTTCGGTCGACCGTCCAGACCTTTTTGGTCGATCGAGTAACAACAAATTTCTGACCGTTTGTTTTGTCGTTTTATACCCAACGGTCGTATTCGTATTATCTTTGTATACCCCCAAATACATTTAGTGTATCGGTCGACCGAGGACCTTGTTCGGTCAACCGAACTTAAGAAGACTCGACAAACCAAAACTTCCTGTTGGTTTTCGGTCGACCGTGGACCTTGTTTTGGTCAACCGAATTCAATCTTGTTTGTTAACCTAGAAGAGCCTGTTGGTTTTTGGTCGACCGAACCTATCTCGGTGTTCAACCGATAACTTAAGTGTACCAAGATAATAGCCTTTGGTGGTCGACCGTTCTTTTACCAGTCGACCGAACTATAATCAAAATTGCCAAACGGTCGACCGTTCAGCCCGATCCGGTCGACCGAACTTACTCAGAATTGAGTCCTGTCAGTTTCTATTTTGTGTATCTTACACAATCTTTACCCAATTCATCATCAATGTCTATAACTCTTTAGGAGCTTATAAATAGAGTGTAAAACACATTTTAACAAACTCTCCCACCACTATTTGTCCCCTTCATTAGACAGAAAGCTCCAAACACTCCAAGCCTCAAACCTTCCACACTTTAGTCTTAAATCCTATTCTCACTCAAGTGTGCTCAAGATTAGAGAGTGTTGTTCCACTCATTGTTTGTTCAAGAAGCAAGGGTCTTGGTGAAATCCCAAGACAAGAGTATAGACTTCGGTGAGAGCCTGAAGTGTCCCTCTCGGATTGTGAGAGGAGGAGCCAAGCTCAGCGAGGGTTGGTTGCAACCTTGAAGATCGTAAAGGCGTTCGCTCCCGGCCCAGAACGGGGAGTGGTTAGTGAAGTTGTGAGTGGAGCTCGGTGATCCGAGCGGAGCTTGCAATAGAGGACAAGGACCCGGGTGGGGTGCCGAACCTCTATAAAAATCCCCCGACTCCTTGTGGTTTGAATTTTCCATTCCTTTACTTGTTTGTTTAGTTTTAAATTCTGCTGCATATCTTTGATCGATTAAACAAGTAGGTAATTAGCTTAAAAGTGATTAGAATTAGAGACCCACACGATCCTACACTATATTTGTGTATTGAACTTCCTGAACTTCTTCCACAATTTCTTGCGGAATTTGTTTATGCTCAATTCTTGAACAAACACCTAGGTGGGGAAGATTGAGTTTAACTCACAATTTCTTGTGAGGGTTGCTCTCTCGTACTCCTACTAACCAAAGGAACCTCGGTGGGGCCTTTATGATCTTCAATATCATCATTCATATCATGATCTTGTAGAGTATCTTGAGTTTCCTCAAACACAACTCTACTCCCATTACTTCTTATTCTTTCGAGAAATTCATTCTCTAAGAATGCAACATCCCTCTCGACGATCACTCGATTGGATGTTTTATGCCAAAAGTAGTATCCTCTTGCGTCACGAGGATAACCTATAAAGAAGTATTTATTCGCTTTTGGATGAAGTTTGGTCGACATCAATCTTTTGACGTAGGCCTCACAGTCACAACCCCAAATCTTGAGAAACTTGAGCTTATGTATTTTACCACTCGAAAGCTCATACGACATTTTCTCTACGGATTTGGATGGAACATTATTCAGTGTGTAAGTCACAGTTTGTTGTGCATAACTCCAAAAGTAAAGTGGCAATTCAGCTTGACTCATCATTGATTGAACCATGTTGAGAAATGTCTTATTTCACCGTTCAAAACACCATTCCATTGAGGTGTACTGGGCGGAGTGAGATGTGGTATAATATCACACTCCTTTAGGAACGAGTTGAATTCGGTACTCAAGTACTCACCTCCACGATCGGTTCGTAGTGATTTGATTTTCTTATTGCGTTGGTTCTCTACTTCATTCTTGAATTCTTTGAACTTTTCAAATGATTTGCTTTTGTTTCTCGTTAGATAAATATAACTGTAACGCCTATAATCATTTGTGAATGTAATGAAGTACATATAACCATCGCTTGCACTTGTACTCATTGGACCACATACATCAGAATGTATCAAATCTTGCAAGTCACTTGCTCTTAGACCTTTCTTCTTGAATGATCACTTGGTCATTTTTCCCATATGGGAAGATTCGCATGTCTCTAATGATTTAAAAAGCAATGTGACCTAAAAGGTTAGCTTCCTGCAATTTCTTGATGTGACCATGGTGATAGTGTTATAAGATTGTATCATTCATGTGAGTCTTGGAGGACGAGGGTGGGTTTCGGCAAACTAGCTCGCCTTCCTTGGGAGTCCATGGAGAAACTTCCTCAATATCAGACTCCTAATCACCACCCTCCCCACAAACGGGGCTACATAGATGGTGGTGGCGGCAAGGAAATGTGATTGTTGATTTGCTTTCCATTACTTAAGGTTACAATGGCTTTGACATGATGAAAAGGATCCTCCACATGGTTCACTTGACTCCCCTGAGGTACCGAACTCTCATTTTACGTGTGTTGTTGCTTGTACATGCGGAGATTAGCCTCAGACTGGCTCAACAATGTCCATTTCTCTCTCTCTCATGTACAGACTGAAGCTCTAGAAATTTGATTGTCTGCTAATTTGAAGTGAGAACATGACTCATGGGTGACATCAAGCTCTTAATCGAGTTCTCCAAAGAATTGAACTGGGTTTTCAAATTATTGGAGTTTGGGAAATCTAATGGTTTAGCTGGTTGAACTTGGGGCGGTTGATATGATTGTGCATACATCGGTGGTGAGTATGGTTGGTTAGGTGGTCGGGAGAAGTTTGAAGGACCACCCCGAATATTGTTTAGGTTCCAGGAATAGTTAGGGTGGTTCCTCCATTTAGGGTTATATAATGATGAATATGGGTCATTCCTGGGTCTATCATAGATGGCAATGACCTGCTCCATCTATGGAGGGATGGATACACACTTGCGCCCTAAATGGCCTACCCTACCACATAAATAACAAGGAACCGGACTAGATTAGACACATGAGACACACCTAGTTGTTTTTGGAGCTCAATTGAATCCACACGGCACATTAAGGCTCCCATGTGTTCCTCAGTGGCCGTAGTGGTATCGACAACAAATGTAGCTCCTGATCTAGTCGAGTTTGCATTTCTAATCCTTGCTCATATGTTAGGTGATGGCGATGGTTCCCTCACACACTCCCTACATTGATTTCTCAGTGAGGTCTTCTAGGAAAGCCTATGACTCCCTTTCATCCTTTCTTGAGAACTCTCCCTGACAGATGGACTCAAGGAGAGTTTGGGATGGGATGTGAAGACCCTCATAGGCAATCTAACAAAGGTTCCACAACTTGATGCCATGGTATGGGCGTAAGGATAGTAGCTCCATGAACCCCTCTAAATCGGCATGGAATGATTTGGTCTCATACTGATAAAATGAATTGATTTCATTCCTTAGTTTTTGAGTTCGATGATTTGGAAAGTATTTCTTGAGGAATGCAGATTGGAACTTGTCCAAAGTTCTAAAGGCATTCTCTTGGTTTCTATACAACCACTTCTATGCAATATCCTTCAATGCAAAGCAAACTAGCCTAAGGTGGATGGAGTCTGTGCTAAGTTGTTGAAACTTGAACATCACATAGACCTCAAAATGGTGCCAAAAACTTGTTTCGATTAAGGTTAAACCGCAAGTGCACGACCACGATGAAGCAATGAGAAGTATGGGTTGAGTCCACAAGGAGGTGTGTGGACTCTGCTTCTTCAGAAATCAAGTGGCAAATAAGGGGAGAAGAAGTTTGGTTACACTAAACTAGCAGTTAACAAATCAGAAACATAACAACTCAAGATTAAGTAAAACTAAACTAAGCAACTAACAAAGCGAGATGAAATTCAGTAAGGAAAACCCCTAAGGGGTGGATTGTGTATACAGATGTAATAAGGTTGTGAAGAATGTATTCGATATGGCACAAGTATAGGTTGTGTTTTTATGCATAGGAAGTGTCTAATGGTTGTGGCAAGACCTATCAATTTAATCATTAACCTAGTTGATTAAGATAAGCATACACAAGTTGGTTATTAAGAACCTAAACAAGCATGGAAGATGTCTAAAAGTTGTGGCAAAACCCATCAAGTTAAGTATTCTAGTTTAAACAAACAAGCATACATTCACATTCACCACATATTGCATAATAGCATTCATTCACAATCTTCATACATGTATAAACCTCATCCCCACCCCCAAAGGGGGATGGAACTACTAACTACACATTAAGCTAATAATTATATTAAGAAAGAAAGACATTTTAACTAATTATACTAAGATTAAAAAACACAATTAAGCTAAACATGCAAGCTTTAAAATAGACCGTATGAAGCTAAAAAAATTATTTTATTGATGACTCACATTACAAGTAGTATTCTCTTCACTTGACTTTTGCTCCAAATGCTTACTACAAGTATAGAAAATGGCCACCAAGCAATGAGTCATTTACAAAGGAAGAAGATGAGTTCTAATTTAGACATGAAAAAGGCAAGTGGGGACAATCCACTGGTGTGGGACTAATGAAAAATTCTAGAATAGACATAAACAACATAAACCACAACCACACAAAAGTAGGTTGGATTTTGACTAAACTGGACGACCAATTGGAGGTCTCGGGCTGCCAATTGGTAGTCATTATTGGTCTGATTCGACCCATTTTTTGCTTACTTCTATAACACTTTGAGTCTTCCCAAGGGGTACACCCTGGTTTGTTATTTAAGTCTGGGTCCAAATCTAATTGCAAAAATACTCCTCATGATGCGTGGAGTTTCTAAGTTTGCTATTGGGTCCTTCTGGCTTACGTCCAGGTCCTTTCCTCTTACAGATAGGTCCATAAATCTAACAAATCTGTCATTTTCCTCGCGTTTTAGTCCTCTTGTGTCTTCTTCTCAAACCCATTTATTCCTAAAACATAAATATAAAACTCTTTACATAGCATTGCTTAGGCTCAAAATAGATGATATATGACTTGGATAAATGCATGATATGATATTAATCAATATCCATCACGAAAATAATAGTACTCATGTCCGACCAACCTCTCTAGCATCTGATTGATGAACGGAAGAGGAAAATAATCTTTTCATGTCGTCGCATTGAGTTTGCGATAGTCAACGTAAACTCACCAACCAGTCTGCAGGCGTGTTGGTAGAAGCTGATTGTGCTCATTTTCCACGATTGTGATGCCTAACCTTTTTGGAGGCACATGTACTGGACTCAACCACGAACTATCCCAAATTGAGTAGACTATACCATTGTCCAAGCATTTGAGCACTTCCTTTCGAACAACTTCTTTAAGTCCAAAATTTAGTCTTCGTTGTGCGTCCGTGCGAGGCCAAGAGTCGTCTTCCATGTGGATCCGGTGTTGAACTACACTGTGGCTTATTCCCTAATTATACTTCAAAGACCACCTGATAGCCTCTTTATTCTCCAAAAGAATGGTCTTAAGGGCAAATTCATGTTCTTTATCAAGATCAAAAGCAATAATGAGTGTGAAGATCTCATTATTCCCCAAGAATGTGTAATTAAGGTTATCAGGAAGCGGCTTAAGCTCAATCGGTGGTGGGTCATTGTCAGATTTAGTAATGATCTCAAGTTGCTCAAGGTCCACAAGGAAAGAATAACAGACACCCAAGTTTTCCTCCTCATCAAGACACTTGAAAGCGGATTCCTCAAGAATATCTTCTCTCACAACTTGGTCATTAGACACCGCAATAATATGTCGATGTCACTTGAATGTGCCAATTAATTCAATCTCGTCAGCGTCCTGAATGCGATTTGCTCCAACGGGGTCATCGAAGGAACCAGGTTGCTTACCCAAAGTGAAGATGTTGAAATCCGTAGTCAATTGAGTTGTCGTGAGATTGTCATTGTGATTTGTCCTTGTGATAGTCAATTAAAGCATTAGATATCGCCAGAAATGGTCTCCCAAGAATCGCAGGGATTTGTGTTGCGGGTGTTTTGTATCCATGATAATAAAATCGACTAGAAATACGAACTCACCCACTTTGATAAGGACCACACATGGAACTTTGACCTACCTATCAACCAACTGAAGGTAGTCCTAGTTGTCTTAAGGTTGCCAAGTCCTAGGTTGATGTAGACTAAGTTTGGTAAGAGGTTCATAGATTCCCCCAAATGAAGTAAAGCCCAATGAATTGGCACATAACCGATGACACAAGAAAGAGTTTGACAGCTAATGTCCATGTAATTTACTTGTGTGGGTTGTGTTAGAACTTACAATAATAGCCAAGAAGACTTTCTTTGGGACATTAATTCACCTATTCTTCGTGCACAAATCTTTGAGGAATTTGACATATAGTGCCATTTGTTCAAAAACGTCCAACAACAGAATGTCCACCTTAACTTGTAGTAGGACCTACACAATCTTATCCTAGTGCTCGACTTGTTTCTTCGCCAATCTATGTGTGTGATTGACATCATATAATGCATATATTCATGTCACATATCCTTTATTTCTAGCCTAAGCAATGCTACGTAATGAGTTTTATGTTTAAGTTTCAGGAATAAATTGGTTTGGGAAGAAGAGACTCAAAAAGAACTTAAAAGCAAGGAAAATGACTGAATTGCAGGACGTATGGACTGAGATGCAAGAGAGAAGGACCAGGATGTAAACCAAAAGGATCAATGAGCAAATTAAGAGGCTCCACACCATCATGAGGAGTAGTTTTGCAATTAGATCGGGGCTTAAACATCAAAAACCAAATTGGGTTCATCAAACATCAAGACATCAAGCCAGAAACGAGCCGCCGAAATCCAGACGCGATCCAACCATTCCAGACCGCCAATTGGTTGTCTCAGACCACAAATTGGCGGTCCAAATTGGTCCAAACCATTCAAGGTTTGGTTGGGCCGTTGATTATGTTGTTTTATGTCTATTTATATTATGCGTTAGTCCCATACCGGGGGATTGTTCCGGATTGCCTTTTTCTACGACTATAAATAGAACTCTTCCTTCTCCTCTCTATTTACCCATTGCTTGGTGGCATTCTCTCTACTTTGAGTAAGCCTTGGAGGAAAACTCAAGGTGGAGAAGAATGCTACTTGTAATGTGAGTCATGTAAATAAAATAATTCTTCATAGTTTGTTTTAATGTTGTCCTCTCTGTTAATTCTTGCATGCTTAGCTTAACTTCATTTCATTAATCTTAGTAGACTTAGTTAATATGTTTTCCTCTCTTAACATAATAGTTAGGTTAATGTCTAGTGAGTAGTCCATCCCCATTTGGGGGTGGAGAAGAAGGTGATGTGATTATGTGATTTATTAGGTGTGTGTTAATCTTTATCCTTTGAGCCTTACATGATTTCCAGAACCATCTAATGGGATTTCACTCTTATCTTTGATGTGTTAATGGTCTTGAGTGATGCTTAGCACATGATTATATTATTGGGCATATTTTATGGGGAATGATGAGGTGAGGATAATGATGGAGTAGATGAAGAAAACATGACATGTGGTAGCATGTGCTCTTGTTGGCTTCACCTTAATTAATGTCTTGTATGTTTTTATGATTGTGTAAATCTTATTTCATGTGGAGACATAGTGCGGTTTGGTTTTTATGCATGAACTCATTTAGCTTCATTCCAATTATTGCCTTGTATGTTTTAATGATAATGTTTTATCTTATTTCATGTGGAGGAAAAGTTGGATTTGGTTTTTTGGTTTTCATGTACTACATGTTGTGACGAGCACAAATACACACACATACACATATTTTCGTATTCACATTTTTTCTCTACCCCTATGGGGTTTAGGTTTATTGTTCATTCATTCGTAGTTTTGTTTAGTGTAATCACAACTTCTTCCCCTCTTTTCCCACTTGCCTTCTAACAATCCAGAGTCGACACATCTCCCTGTGGATTGACCCGTACTTGCGACGTCTTCACCGACGGTCGTGCACTTGCGGTATTTTAATTGATTCAATCATGTTTTTGGCACCGTTGCCGAGGAGGTGTTCTGTCCAGACTCTAGTTTGGATGATTCGAGTGGGTTTACTCTTTTGTGTTTAGTTGGTTTTTGTTTGAAGGATCAAGGGGACACACCGGGAGAAATTTTGAGCAGAGATGGGCCATTTGGACCGCCAATCAGCAATCTGGGATCGACAGCTGGTGGCCTGGTCAGCTTCTTTTGCTCCAACTTTTGTTATGGTTGTTTGTTGTTTCAATTTAGTTGTCTGGGAGTTCCTTTGAAGATACCTTGGCTAAGAGACCAACTTTCTGTTTGCCTGGGGGGTCAGACATGCATAACGAGGTTCTTGACCTCGTTCCGACCCACCGGCTTGATGGTTGGAGTGTTTGGATTGACGATCATAACTTTAGTAGTGCAACAGGAGGAACTTTTCTTCCGTTGCACAATATTTCCCAAAATCTTGAGTGGTTCGAGCTTTTCCAGTTTGATCCATTGAATCAGATGCTTTGGCATCCAATTCATGAACCTCTCCTTTCATCTTGTGCTCTATGTGAGGGGGGCCACTCATGAGTATTTTGGCCCCACGTGGTGTCACGTTCCCATTCCAAGTGCATTGACCACGTTTGAGGTTCCCATTTGATGTCCTTTGACAAATGAAGATGGGAACTTATTTTGTACATAGTTATATTTCAAAAAAAGGAAAAAAATCAATAAGACTCCACGAGTGAGCAACGATTGTTGTGGACCCCAACCCTTGTGTATTTGGGCCCCATTTCTTTCACGTATTTGCATCCCTTCTTTAGAATTTCACAGGTTTTGAGGGGAATTTGGGGTTGTATACATCAACATAACCATGAACTTCCCTTTGTGCTTCACGTTGGTGAGATCTTTTCTTTTTCTTGCATAAATTCATGTAGTATCATGCTCCCATTTATTGAAGACAATGCATGAAGTAAGTGTGAGGGGGTGTTTTACGTTTGTACATTGTCGAGTCTTTCTCATTTTCTTTTGCGTTCTTTCGTTTTCTTTTGTGTGCATTGTTAGGGTCATGTTAGTGTGCTGCATTTAATATCAATATATCTGCTTGTCATGATCCATGGGTGACTTGTCTTCTTTTACTTGTCTTGTTTTTTATATTTTCATATTTCTTTCAAAATCTTCATGTGTTTGCGAAAGAAAATGTTTTGTGGGTTTTGCGTGTGTTTAGCATGTGCAAAACCATTGAGAGGCAAAGTAAAAAGAAAGCTCCCAAAATTGTCTTGAACATGATGCATTAGGATATCTAGTATACCGGATTTAGGTCTTATTGAGTCATAAGGATACACCCCAGTCTTCCTCGGGGGGTGAGTAATCATAGGGTTTCAGTACTTAAACAATTAAAGAAGTCCACCATGAACCTAGTAAGTCAAATAATTCGTGTTTGTTAGTATAAGGAAGTTTGTCATAGTCACCGACCCTTAAATGTTGTTGTGAAACTTTAAGTGTAGGGGTTTTGGTTCCTGTGTAGATAATAAATAAATAAGTGGTGTTCTCATTTCTCACACGGCTCCTGTCCATCGGGAAATTAGGTCCGAGGGGACTCAATGCCTGATGCTTTCGCGTCATCTGACATGGGATGCACCAACCGAACTCCTGTTACACGGGTGGTAGGGATCACCCTATGTGGAGATGTGGGGAAAGGTGTACGTGATAGTGTAAGTCCTCATAGGCAATGATGCACGAAACCTGACCCTGGGAGAATTACACACCAAGTAGTAAAAAAAGCAAAGAACAAAAAGAAAAAAAGGAAAAGAAATTACAATGCAAATAAGAACCTTAATGGACTTTACACTTTGTATCACTTGTGGATATTGAGATTGCACATGTCTTTCACTTAAGTCATTAACTAACTTGCACGAATTGTTCATTAGGCTAGGTGTGTGGACTCAATACCTATATAGAGTCGGCCCGTAGACTTACCGTGACCAATGATCGACAAAAATAGGTCCAACGAGTCGTATTGCTAGATTGAATATTACATCAATGTTCGGATTGTGTGGGTATATCCGTTGAAAACCCTAAAGAGACAACACTCTTCCTCCTTGGAGACAAGGAGGTTTAATGGTGAAAGTGAGTTAGGATTTCTTATTTTTTGTATGCTTTCAATTCTTCCATTTTTCTCTTTCTTTGTTGTGCTCGGTACTAGCAAAAACTAGGTGTAGGGGTACTTGATTGACATCATATCATGAATATATTCGTGTCTCATATCCTTTATTTTTAGCTCAAGTAATGCTATGTAATGAGTTTTATGTTTAAGTTTCAGGAATAAATTGGTTTGGGAAGAAGAGACACAAAAAGAACTTAAAAGCAAGGAAAATGACTGAATTGCAGGACGTATGGACTGAGATGCAAGAGAGAAGGACCAGGATGTAAACCAAAAGGATCAATGAACAAATTAAGAGGCTCCACACCATCATGAGGAGTAGTTTTGCAATTAGATCGGGGCTTAAACATCAAAAACCAAATTGGGTTCATCAAACATCAAGACATCAAGCCAGAAATGAGCCGCCGAAATCCAGACGCGATCCAAACATTACAGACTGCCAATTGGTTGTCTCAGACCACAAATTGGCGGTCCAAATTGGTCCAAACCATTCAAGGTTTGGTTGGGCCGTTGATTATGTTGTTTTATGTCTATTTATATTATGCGTTAGTCCCATACCGGGGGATTGTTCCGGATTGCCTTTTTCTACGACTATAAATAGAACTCTTCCTTCTCCTCTCTATTTACCCATTGCTTGGTGGCATTCTCTCTACTTTGAGTAAGCCTTGGAGCAAAACTCAAGGTGGAGAAGAATGCTACTTGTAATGTGAGTCATGTAAATAAAATAATTCTTCATAGTTTGTTTTAATGTTGTCCTCTCTGTTAATTCTTGCATGCTTAGCTTAACTTCATTTCATTAATCTTAGTAGACTTAGTTAATATGTTTTCCTCTCTTAACATAATAGTTAGGTTAATGTCTAGTGAGTAGTCCATCCCCATTTGGGGGTGGAGAAGAAGGTGATGTGATTATGTGATTTATTAGGTGTGTGTTAATCTTTATCCTTTGAGCCTTACATGATTTCCAGAACCATCTAATGGGATTTCACTCTTATCTTTGATGTGTTAATGGTCTTGAGTGATGCTTAGCACATGATTATATTATTGGGCATATTTTATGGGGAATGATGAGGTGAGGATAATGATGGAGTGGATGAAGAAAACATGACATGTGGTAGCATGTGCTCTTGTTGGCTTCACCTTAATTAATGTCTTGTATGTTTTTATGATTGTGTAAATCTTATTTCATGTGGAGACATAGTGCGGTTTGGTTTTTATGCATGAGCTCATTTAGCTTCATTCCAATTATTGCCTTGTATGTTTTAATGATAATGTTTTATCTTATTTCATGTGGAGGAAAAGTTGGATTTGGTTTTTTGGTTTTCATGTACTACATGTTGTGACGAGCACAAATACACACACATACACATATTTTCGTATTCACATTTTTTCTCTACCCCTATGGGGTTTAGGTTTATTGTTCATTCATTCGTAGTTTTGTTTAGTGTAATCACAACTTCTTCCCCTCTTTTCCCACTTGCCTTCTAACAATCCAGAGTCGACACATCTCCCTGTGGATCGACCCGTACTTGCGACGTCTTCACCGACGGTCGTGCACTTGCGGTATTTTAATTGATTCAATCAAGTTTTTGGCACCGTTGCCGAGGAGGTGTTCTGTCCAGACTCTGGTTTGGATGATTCGAGTGGGTTTACTCTTTTGTGTTTAGTTGGTTTTTGTTTGAAGGATCAAGGGGACACACCGGGAGAAATTTTGAGCAGAGATGGGCCATTTGGACCGCCAATCAGCAATCTGGGATCGCCAGCTGGTGGCCTGGTGAGCTTCTTTTGCTCCAACTTTTGTTCTGGTTGTTTGTTATTTCAATTTAGTTGTCTGGGAGTTCCTTTGAAGATACCTTGGCTAAGAGACCAACTTTCTGTTTGCCTAGTGGGTCAGACATGCATAACGAGGTTCTTGACCTCGTTCCGACCCACCGGCTTGATGGTTGGAGTGTTTGGATTGATGATCATAACTTTAGTAGTGCAACAGGAGGAACTCTTCTTCCGTTGCACAATATTTCCCAAAATCTTGAGTGGTTCGAGCTTTTCCAGTTTGATCCATTGAATCAGATGCTTTGGCATCCAATTCATGAACCTTTCCTTTCATCTTGTGCTCTATGTGAGGGGGGCCACTCATGAGTATTTTGGCCCCACGTGGTGTCACGTTCCCATTCCAAGTGTATTGACCACGTTTGAGGTTCCCATTTGATGTCCTTTGACAAATGAAGATGGGAACTTATTTTGTACATAGTTATATTTCAAAAAAAGGAAAAAAATCAATAAGACTCCACGAGTGAGCAACGATTGTTGTGGACCCCAACCCTTGTGTATTTGGGCCCCATTTCTTTCACGTATTTGCATCCCTTCTTTAGAATTTCACAGGTTTTGAGGGGAATTTGGGGTTGTGTACATCAACATAACCATGAACTTCCCTTTGTGCTTCACGTTGGTGAGATCTTTTCTTTTTCTTGCATAAATCCATGTAGTATCATGCTCCCATTTATTGAGGACAATGCATGAAGTAAGTGTGAGGGGGTGTTTTACGTTTGTACATTGTTGAGTCTTTCTCATTTTCTTTTGCGTTCTTTCGTTTTCTTTTGTGTGCATTGTTAGGGTCATGTTAGTGTGCTGCATTTAATATCAATATATCTGCTTGTCATGATCCATGGGTGACTTGTCTTCTTTTACTTGTCTTGTTTTTTAAATTTTCACATTTCTTTCAAAATCTTCATGTGTTTGCGAAAGAAAATGTTTTGTGGGTTTTGCGTGTGTTTAGCATGTGCAAAACCATTGAGAGGCAAAGTGAAAAGAAAGCTCCCAAAATTGTCTTGAACATGATGCATTAGGATATCTAATATACCGGATTTAGGTCTTATTGAGTCATAAGGATACACCCCATTCTTCCTCGGGGGGTGAGTAATCATAGGGTTTCAGTACTCAAACAATTAAAGAAGTCCACCCTGAACCTAGTAAGTCAAATAATTCGTGTTTGTTAGTATAAGGAAGTTTGTCATAGTCACAGACCCTTAAATGTTGTTGTGAAACTTTAAGTGTAGGGGTTTTGGTTCCTATGTAGATAATAAATAAATAAATAAGTGGTGTTCTCATTTCTCACACGGCTCCTGTCCATCGGGAAATTAGGTCCGAGGGGACTCAGTGCCTGATGCTTTCGCGTCATTTGACATGGGATGCACCAACCGAACTCCTGTTACACGGGTGGTAGGGATCGCCCTATTTGGAGATGTGGGGAAAGGTGTACGTGATAGTGTAAGTCCTCATAGGCAATGATGCACGAAACCTGACCATGGGAGAATTACACACCAAGTAGTAAAAAAAGCAAAGAACAAAAAGAAAAAAAGGAAAAGAAATTACAATGCAAATAAGAACCTTAATGGACTTTACATTTTGTATCACTTGTGGATATTGAGATTGCACATGTCTTTCACATAAGTCATTAACTAACTTGCACGAATTGTTCATTAGGCTAGGTGTGTGGACTCAATGCCTATATAGAGTCGGCCCGTAGACTTACCGTGACCAATGATCGACAAAAATAGGTCCAACGAGTCGTATTGCTAGATTGAATATTACATCAATGTTCGGATTGTGTGGGTATATCCGTTGAAAACCCTAAAGAGACAACACTCTTCCTCCTTGGAGACAAGGAGGTTTAATGGTGAAAGTGAGTTAGGATTTCTTATTTTTTGTATGCTTTCAATTCTTCCATTTTTCTCTTTCTTTGTTGTGCTCGGGACTAGCAAAAACTAGGTGTAGGGGTACTTGATTGACATCATATCATGAATATATTCGTGTCTCATATCCTTTATTTTTAGCTCAAGTAATGCTATGTAACGAGTTTTATGTTTAAGTTTCAGGAATAAATTGGTTTGGGAAGAAGAGACTCAAAAAGAACTTAAAAGCAAGGAAAATGACTGAATTGCAGGACGTATGGACTGAGATGCAAGAGAGAAGGACCAGGATGTAAACCAAAAGGATCAATGAACAAATTAAGAGGCTCCACACCATCATGATAATAAAATCAACTAGAAATACAAACTCACCCACTTTGATAAGGACCACACATGGAACTTTGACCTACCTATCAACCAACTGAAGGTAGTCCTAGTTGTCTTAAGGTTGCCAAGTCCTAGGTTGATGTAGACTGAGTTTGGTAAGAGGTTCATAGATTCCCCCAAATGAAGTAAAGCCCAATGAATTGGCACATAACTGATGACACAAGAAAGAGTTTGACAGCTAATGTCCATGTAATTTACTTGTGTGGGTTGTGTTAGAACTTACAATAATAGCCAAGAAGACTTTCTTTGGGACATTAATTCACCTATTCTTCGTGCACAAATCTTTGAGGAATTTGACATATAGTGCCATTTGTTCAAAAACGTCCAACAACAGAATGTCCACCTTAACTTGTCATAGGACCTACACAATCTTATCCTAGTGCTCGACTTGTTTCTTCGCCTATCTATGTGTGTGATTGACATCATATAATGCATATATTCATGTCACATATCCTTTATTTCTAGCCTAAGCAATGCTACGTAATGAGTTTTATGTTTAAATTTCAGGAATAAATTGGTTTGGGAAGAAGAGACTCAAAAAGAACTTAAAAGCAAGGAAAATGACTGAATTGCAGGACGTATGGACTGAGAAGCAAGAGAGAAGGACCAGGATGTAAACCAAAAGGATCAATGAGCAAATTAAGAGGCTCCACACCATCATGAGGAGTAGTTTTGCAATTAGATCAGGGCTTAAACATCAAAAACCAAATTGGGTTCATCAAACATCAAGACATCAAGCCAGAAACGAGCCACCGAAATCCAGACGCGATCCAACCATTACAGACCGCCAATTGGTTGTCTCAGACCACAAATTGGCGGTCCAAATTGGTCCAAACCATTCAAGGTTTGGTTGGGCCGTTGATTATGTTGTTTTATGTCTATTTATATTATGCGTTAGTCCCATACCGGGGGATTGTTCCGGATTGCCTTTTTCTACGACTATAAATAGAACTCTTCCTTCTCCTCTCTATTTACCCATTGCTTGGTGGCATTCTCTCTACTTTGAGTAAGCCTTGGAGGAAAACTCAAGGTGGAGAAGAATGCTACTTGTAATGTGAGTCATGTAAATAAAATAATTCTTCATAGTTTGTTTTAATGTTGTCCTCTCTGTTAATTCTTGCATGCTTAGCTTAACTTCATTTCATTAATCTTAGTAGACTTAGTTAATATGTTTTCCTCTCTTAACATAATAGTTAGGTTAATGTCTAGTGAGTAGTCCATCCCCATTTGGGGGTGGAGAAGAAGGTGATGTGATTATGTGATTTATTAGGTGTGTGTTAATCTTTATCCTTTGAGCCTTACATGATTTCCATAACCATCTAATGGGATTTCATTCTTATCTTTGATGTGTTAATAGTCTTGAGTGATGCTTAGCACATGCTTAGATTAGTGGGCATATTTTATGGGGAATGATGAGGTGAGGATACGGATGGAGTGGATGACGAAAACATGACATGTGGTAGCATGTGCTCTTGTTGGCTTCACATTAATTAATGTCTTGTTTGTTTAATGATTGTGTAAATCTTATTAATTCATGTGGCGACATAGTGAGGTTTGGTCTTTATGCATGAGTTCATTTAGCTTCATTCCAATTATTATCTTGTATGTTTTAATGATAATATTTTATCTAATTTCATGTGGTGGCAAAGTTGGATTTCGTTTTATGATTTTCATGTACTACATGTTGTGACGAGCACAAATACACACACATAAACATATTTTCGTATTTGCATTCTTTCCCTACCCCCTATGCGGTTTAGTTTTATTGTTTATTCATTCCTAGTTTTGTTTAGTGTAATCACAACTTCTTCCCTTTTTTCCCAGATGCCTTCAAACAAACCAGAGTCGACACACCTTCCTGTGGATCAACCTGTACTTGTCCCGTCTTCCCCGACGGTGCACTTGCGGTATTTTAACTGATTGAATTAGTGAGTATGGAACATTGGGAACATAAGAATCAGAATATTGAGCCTCAAGAATGGGTTCTTAAGAAGGTTCGTGACTCTTCTCTTCAGAGTTACTTAGGGGTTCAAAAGAGGGCATTTTGACTTCATTAGCCACAATCCTTCACAATCTTAATGTTTGAAAAACATTTGCATGTTGGGGAGGGTTGCTTTCCACATTGTTAGCATGATGCCTTCCTTGAGAAGGTTGACCTTTAGGGTTGACCTCAATATGACTTGGCAATTGACCCTTGTCACGCTCACTAAGATGTTTAGCCAATTGACTCACTTGTGCTTCTAATGCTCTGACCGAAGTATTGGAGAACGTCAGCATAGTTTGGGCTCTACATGAACATTTGAAGGGTTTGCCCTAGAATAGAAACCCTTGTGTCAAATTATTATTGTGGTGGAGTATGACTAGGATAACCAGATGATGAGGCTTGGCTATGACATTGATAGTGTGGGGCAGATGTTAACTTTTTGACCTTAATCTATGTTTTGATGATTTAACAAACCTAATCTTAATCACAATCAAGTGTCGAGTAGCACACATTATGCACGAAAATTATATTGTGCTCACATCTAAAGGTGATCAAGACTCAAGGAAGAATGAAATCAAGTCAAGACATGTAATCAAGCTAATTAAAGACATGTAATTTTACGTTTTGTTTGAGTAATAGGAATCTATGTAAACTTGAACATACAAGAGGTGTAACCTATTCACCTACACACTAGGTTCCTTGTAGAATTCACACACCAAATTTCACATCTTTTGGACTTCAATAGATCACCCAAACTTAGGTCGCAAAATCACTCAAACTAAACATCTACCTGTCTATGCAGAACAGTCGACCTAAACAAGTTTTCTGTTCGACTGTTTCTACCGATTAACGGTTTCTCCAATAATGATTCTACCATGTTCTATCGATTGACCGATTGACCCGTATTATCTGGATGACCATTGTACTTATCATATTCTAAAACGGTTGTATTCGTATTCTTCAAATACTCCTAAATTATCTTTGGCCACCAGACGAACAATACTGATTGAAATTAAGTTTAACCGCAAGTGCACGACCGTCGATGAAGACAGGGCAAGTACAGGTCGATCCACATGGAGGTGTGTCGACTCTAGTTCGTCAGAAATCAAGTGGAAAATGAGGGGAGAAGAAGTGTGATTACACTAACTACACTAACTATTAACGAAATAACAATTAAACAAAACCCCCATAGAGTGGAGTTGTGTAAGTATGTGCGTGTGAGTGTGGGTCTTCATTTCAATTAGGCACAAGTGTAGTTTGTGTGGCATACAAATAGAAGCTAGTATAGAATCTAAGTGTAGGATACACAACACTACATGGCAAACTATGAACATGCATATCTCAAATGAAGTTGATGTTGATTTTAGATTATCAAGCATGCGACAAGTACCTAGCATGGCCATTAGAGCATCAATCAATCCTACATACAACCTAAATCATTAATGTGAATGTGCACCAAACATGAATCCATACATAACTAGTCATTCCCATCAAACTATTACAAGCAACAAGATAAACTCTAAAGCTAGCATGACATAATACCTAGTGTGGACATTATCCCATCTAATACAAGTTTAAGCATGCTACAAGAATAGATCTATATTAAGCATATGAAATGACACAAATAAAAGAACTCATCACTATCACATATTCTACGTCACCTCCACCCCAAATGGGGTGGATTTACTTTTTTTTTTGCAAGGCAAAAAGGGAGGCTTAGCCTCGAAGTATATTACTGAAGTAAAAATTACAACCTACCAAAAAAGTTTGAAAAGAAGTGTGCGGGGCATACTACATGCATACCCGACCTCTTCCCTACTAATACATGTACTTAGGAGCTGACAAGGAACATAGTAGGTAAAGACAAAGAAGTTTCCTTCATATACAAACGTGTCAATCAAGCAAACACTAACTCCTAACTCCACGTGATCTGGAAATCATGGTCCTCCTCATCATCCTTCGCAAGATTCTTCACCCTATCCCATAGGCAACGAATGGTGTCTTTGATGGCAGCTACTATATCCTTTGGCAATGCCTTTTCTCCCTCGAAGATTCTGCGATTCCGTTCAAGCCAGCACTCATGTATCATGGCATTAAAGACCTATCTCCTTACCACATTTCCAAGCCGGCTACCAAGTGCATGTGATAGTCGTATCGCTTCTCCTTCTAGCGATCGTGCATGTCGGTCACTGATTTTCAGTAAGTGTAGAAGGGCTACCCAAACCTCCTTGATAAACATACACCCCCACAAAAGGTGCTCCAAGTCCTCCTCGTCCCTCTCACAAAGGCTGCAAACCAGGTCGTGCTTTGCGCCGCGTTGATTCATATGTTTCTTGGTGAGTAACCGACCCCTCAAAGCCCTCCAAGCCGTGAGTGCGTGCTTTGGGATAGCATGCTTGTGCCACACCATACAAGCCCACACAACCTTTCTTCCTTGTGGCTTTACCCATGTCCACACCTCTCTTATACCAAGCACGATACCCTTGCCATCTATCCTCTTGGGCTGGTCGACGCCTCCATGGATTGGAGTGCTTGCTATCCTCGAGTGAATTGCCTCCATCAATGTAGATCTTGGGGGGGGGGGGGGGGGGGCAGCATCCACACTCCTTTTATAAAGTATGAGACATTTATGTCCCAAGGCACTCCCAACTCATAATGTGAGCGGTCCCCCCAACTTTCACATTGGAATGGCTGTCCACACCAAGGATATTGGAAGAAACGGATATCTTCACCATTTCCCACCTCATACCGGATATGCTGTCTCGCTATGTCCCGAACTCTGAGGAGCCCCTTCCAAGCCCAAGAGGAGGTGGGTGGGGGGCGTGCTAGCCAGATTGACCGGTTCTTCAAGTATTTCCGGCGCACACACTTGACCCAAAGGGAGTGTTCGTCCGCCACCACAAGCTAGAATATACGTAAAAGACCAAAATCATTCCAGTCTGATAGGCGTTTGAGACCAATGCCACCTTCATCCTTTGGTGTGCATATATCTCTCCATGCTACCGCAGCCCACTTTCTTGGACCTCCCCAAATAAAGTGGCACATGAGACTCTCGATTTCTTGTAAGGTTTTCCGGGGAATGAGGAACGCGGAGGTCCAATACACACTGAGGGACACAAGCACAGTTCATACAAGCTCCACCCTTCCGGCAATGGATAAGAAGTTTTGCTGCCATGTGCTCTGTCGTGCTTTGACCTTGTTCACAAGTGTCGTGCAATGGGTTTTCCTCATCCTTCCCCAAGATAGGTGACAGGGAAATCCTTTCGCTCCATCCGAAGATGTGCTGCAATCCATGCGCCATCCCGTGCTTCACCTCCCATAAATATTTGGCTTTTTGACACACTAAAGCTCAGCCCCGAACAAGACGTGAAGTCCTCGAGTACACCTCTAATTGCCCTTGCATTTGCCTTTGCTACTTTCGCAAATAGGAGGACGTCATCAGCAAAAAGGAGATGCGATACAGCAATACCCCCACAAGTAAGCGGCTGAATGCGCCCATCTATGACCGCCTTCTTCACCATCTCGCTCAAGACTTCCATACACATAACAAAGAGGTAGGGAGTCAAAGGATCACCTTGTCTCAACCCATTTCTGGCCACAAAACTTGAGGAATTTGCACCATTCACCGTCACCACAAACGAGGCCCGAACACAATTCATGATGAGGCGTCTCCACTTAACCGGGAAAGCAAAGCGCTCCAAAACTCCATCCAAGAAAGCCCATGAGATGGAATTATATGCTTTCCGTATATCAAGTTTGATACATATTCTTCCTTTTCCTTTGTCGAGGTGGAGGTTATGACATAGCTCATGTGCAAGGAGAATATTGTCCCCAATCTGCCGTCCTTTGACAAAAGCACTTTGATTTTCTCCAATAAGATGTGGCAGCAACTTCTTTAGGTGGTTTGCAAGCACCTTTGATGTGAATCTATACGTCATATTGCACAAAGCTATGGGTCTATAGTCCTCTACTGAAACCAGTGCCTTCTTCTTGGGGATGAGCGTAAGTGATGTAGAGTTCCATTGGACCAGTACCTTCCCGCTGTCCATACAAGAGTGTATGTCCTTAAACATGTCATTTCTTATGAGCTCCCATGCAGCTTTGAAGAATTTAGCATTGAAACCATCGGGTCACGGTGCTTTATCAACGTTTGCGTTCAGCACTACATCCTCTAACTTTTTCATGTCAAGGTCACGCAATAGCTCCGCCCCCTCCTCCAGACGGAGGTGTGGTAAAGAGAGGGAGGGGGGAATGTGTATCACCTGCAAATCATTAGCAAACAAGTTAGTGTAAAAATGCCGGAAGGCGTCACGAATCGCACCCTCCTGTTCAATGATGGTGGCACCCTCACACACTCGTCTCACTTGGTTGGTGGCTCTCCTCACTCGAAGGTGTGCATGGCAAAAACCTAGTGTTCCGGTCCCCCTCTTTTAACCACTTCACCCTTGACTTTTGTCGGGTGATAGACTCCTCCCAAGCAAGAGTTCGAGCAAGGGAGTCCTTTACAGCCCCTTCTGCGCGGGAGAGGTCAGCATCAAGGGGGTTTCCAAGACGTTGTTTCCTCACTTCCTCGAGCGCAGCACGAGCCTCTCCCACCTTGTTCGTGACATTCCCAAACTTTGAGCTACTCCACCGAACAAGCATCTTCTTGACTTCTTGTAGTTTTGCTGCCACTCGAAACATGGGCGTGCCCCTCACGTAGGTGGACCAAGCACAGGCAACCAGCCCATGGAAGTCCTCATGGTCAGCCCAATGATTTTCGAAGTGAAACACCTTTTTCCGCCTTGCATTGTCGTCCGTCTTCATAATAAGCATTGTGTGATCACTCAAATCCTTTGCACCCACAAGATAGTAGGATTCCGGGAATAACTCAAGCCACGCATTATTTATCAAAATCCGGTCAATCCGCGTCTCAATACATGCACTACCTTTGGAGGAGTTTGACCACGTAAACTCCCCCCCGGTGGACGGCATCTCAAGGAGTTCGAGGGCATCACTACAATCATTAAATTCTGCCATAGGAACCTCATTTCCAGCAATCCCTCCTCTCTTTTCGCTCGCCCTCCGAATGCAATTGAAGTTGCCCCCCACCATCCATGGCCTAGATGTGGGTGGTGCTACTTGGAGAAGGTCACTCCACAGGTGACGCCGATCCACATGCCCATTATCACCATAGACAGCCGTGAGGTCGAAGTCAAGGCCGTCCCTCATCAAACGTGCCCTGAAGTGTAGTAGTTGTGATGTTTCATAGGCACCCTCATATCCACTATTTGGTCATTCCAAAGAACCAAAATTCGGCCCGAGTCCATAACCAAACTATTTGACATCCAAGCACTAGGCCAAATTGCTCTTTTGAAGCGCTCAATCTTCTTAATCTTCACCTTATGTTCCATAAGGAAAACCCCATCCGGGTTCACCTCCTTTATATGACCCCTAATCATAAGTGCATGGCCGGGTCCATTTGCACCGCGCACGTTCCACACTGGGATGTTCATGGGTTTAAGGTGCGGGATGACCCCCTTTACCTTCACATGGAAATTTTTTATCACTTATCTTCCTACCGGAGCGCCGAAGAGTTAGAGACGGGGAGCTAGCTTGCTGCACATGAGTCTCTCTACTTCCTTGATCTTCCATAATCGAACTCGCTTCACTCCTAAGGAGGTCAAAATTTTCCCCATTTTGCACATTGCTAGTCTTTGGGACTTCCTTTCCTCGGGCCACCCTCGAGGGAGATGTCCAACCCTTCTCCTTATGCATCAACTAAGCTAGCCCACTTGGTTCACGCTCCTCCTCTGTGGTTTGTCCCCCACATTCAACTAGCCCACTTCTTTGTGCGTGATTTGTTCCTTTCCCATTTCATTTGTATTGTGTGCATGACTCCCACTCCCATCACGTGTTCTTCTATTTGTCTCTAGCCCATGCAAGCATACCACTTCTCTATACTCACTCCCTTCACCTTGAAAGGCCCCCACTAAGTGTCCCCCACCCAATCCCAAACCATCTTCACGTGAGGCAAGTGCTTCCAAAGCAACCCCACTAACACGTTTGGAATGTTACCCACTTTCTTCAGCTAGGACCTCCTCCACTAATGAGACCCCAATCATTTCCACCTGGTCCCCCCCCCCCTTCATTCTTTGCAAGAGGGCTGCTCCTCTCCTTATTGGCCCAGCTTTGTGTAGAGCACTCACCTCCCTCCCCATTGGATGGTCCATAAATAAGCCTAGCACTTTTCCCACCCACTTCTCTTTGCCCTATTTGTCCACCAATGAGGCCTCCCCCTTGTAATCCCAAGCTACAAACGGTTGGACTCCTAGGAGAGAGATCCAAATTGTCTTGACACATGATATGTGTTATACCACTAAGCCTATCCTCATGTGCACCTTCCAATCGGATTTGTTCCTCACTTAGTTGATTACCTCCTAATGCATCTTGTGCCACCTCACCCGCCTTTCCACATGGCATCTCCACACTCGTGTCTATCTCCAACTCAGCTCCCCCTCCCTCCACGTCACCATCCCTACCATCCTCTCCTCTCTCCCTCTCCCTCCGACCAGCAAGCTCAAGGTTGCCCACTATGTCCCTTTCCTTGATCAAGCACTCTCTCAAGCGGGCCCTCCTCCCTACTTCCACTAGCATTCTCATTTCCAGCCCCTCCTTTGCTAACCACAACCCATCTTCTAGCCTTCTCTTTTGGGGCCTCCACATGCTTCATGGCAGCCACTCATACCCTTGGACACTTCTCCAAGGTGTGGCCGAACTCCCTACAACCCAAGCAATAACCGGGTCGCCATTTGTACTCAACAAACACTCGATGTATTTTGCCTTCCTCAACTTGAACATCCACCCAACTTGGGTATGTGAAATCATGCCCAATCTCCACACAAACCCTAGCAAAGGCCAGCCTCCTTCCCGAAGCGGTGTGCTCATCCATGTACAACAGCCGCCCGAGGACACTTACAATGTTGCTCAACATCTTGCTTGACCAAAACCGGAGGTCAATCTCCGGGAGACGGATCCAAATTGGAACGGTGGAGATGCTGGCCCTCTTCAAGACTACATCCGGAGCCCACTCTTGAACCACAAGGGGACACCCACGAATGAACCATGGGCCTCCTTCAAGCACACGTTTCCTATCCTCTCCAAGGGTAAATCGGAAGAGAAGGAAACGTTGACTCCTTTTGATGATCTCCATGCATCCAAACAAACCCCACATCTTATGTAGGTGCTTCTCAAGTGTTGGCAAGTGTGGTTTAAAAGCAATGAAGTAACCAACTAAAACCTTATCCCATCTCTTCAAAGCATCTAGCACTTCTTTCTTGGAGCACAACGCCACTTTTTCTCCTCCCTTGACAGCCGGAGGAATGAACTCTAGGGCCGTGGAAATCCTTGGGCCAGCCTTGAATAAATCACTCCACGTCCTTGGGGGAGAAGAAGAACTCCCTAGAAGTGGGGCGTGAGCTTTATCCCCCACATTTGGGGTGAAGCCATGCGAAGTTTGGGGATGGAGATCCTCATTTGTGCCACAATCTCCACCCTCTAGAAAGGCATTAGTAGAACTCAGGTTGGGAACCATTTTGGTGCAAGAATCAAGAGGTTTGGTGGGGGAAAGAGGTCGAAAACCTAGAGAAAGCTAGGTTTCCCACAATCGCCACTTTTTCTCTCTCCTCCCATCCCTCTTTCTCCACTCTGGTTGGCTCTCTCTCCCTTTTTTTCTCTCACCTTCCCTTAATGGGGTGGATTTACTCTCTACTCATTAGGCTAACATGCATATTAGGAAGAGAAAACATTCTAACTAATTCTACTAAGATTAATAAATTTAAACATGCAAGCTTAAAAAAGAGAAAATATCAAAACAAACTAAGAAAAATTATTTTATTTACATGACCCACATTACAAGTAGCATTCATCTCCACTTGAGTTTTGCTCCAAGGCTTACTCTAAGTAGAGAGAATGCCACCAAGCAATGGGTAAATAAAAAGGAGGAATAAGAGTTCTATTTATAGGCAAGAAAAAGGTAACCGAGGACAATCCCCCATTGTTGGACTAATGACATACTATAAATGGACATAAAACACACTAATACAACACCCAACTAAATCTAATCGGGTCTAAATAAGATCCAACCGCCAATTAGCGGTCTGGAACTGCCAATTGACGGTCTAGATTGATTGGATCTGGTCCTCCTTTGGATGAGGCTTTTGTGAGTTGATTTCTTCATGTGTAGTGAACCCAAGTTGATTGTTTGAGTTTAGGTCAGATCTAATTGCCAAGATACACCTCATGATGATGTGGAGTTTCTTAATTTGCTCATTGGTACTGTTGGTTTACATCTGAGTCCTTCCCTCTTACATCTCAGTCCATAAGTCTCATAATTCAATCATTTTTCTTGCGCTCAGGTCCTTTTTGTGTCTCTTCTTCTTAAAATTTTTTATTCGTGAAACTAAACCAAAAAATCTTGTTATATAGCATTTCTTAGCTTCAAAAAGAGGATATAAGACACGAATATATGCATGATATGGTGTCAATCAAATACCTTTACAGTGGTCGACCAGATGTAGACAATTATGTGCCAAAAAGTGCATGTTATTTTCTCATCCTTATTGCGTTTGACTACTAATCTTTTTACCAGGCCAAAACCTCCGAACGGTCGACCGTCCCCTAGATATAGTTCGACCATTCACTTAAATTGGTTTGAACGTTTCCTTACTTTCATACAAAACGGTCGGTTGTCGATCCCGTGTTGGTCGACCGGTTTAGGACATATTTGTTGAACTTAGATTTCTATTTTGTGTAACTTTCACAAATCTCAACCAAATCTTCCCCAACGGTTATAAAACTTTAGGAGCTTATAAATAGAAGTTCACACACCTTATTTACACAACTCTCCTACTCCAAATTTACACATACTTTAGAGAGAATCCTCCCGATCCTAAAATTGCAATCCTATACACACAGAGCTTAAACTTCCACAACTTGATCCAAATCCTAATCGTTCTCAAACTGTGCTCAAAGTTAGAGTGTTGATACTCTTGTCCAGTTGCTATCAAAGTTGTAAAGGTTTTGGTGAAATCCTGAAGCATCACTCTCAGGTTGTGAGAGGAGGAACCGAGCTCGGCGAGGATTATTCGCGAGCTTGAAGTGTAAAGGTTTGATCTCAGCCCGTATGAGATCAAGGAGTGAAGACGTAGGCGGAGCTTGTGGGATCGAGCGGAGCTTGCAAGAGAGAAAGTAAGACTCAGGTGGGGTGCCAAACCTATATAAATCGCTGCGTCTTTTGTGGTTTGCATTGCTTATTCTTTACTTGTTTAATTATCGTTTCTACTGCATATTAAGTAGAGAATAGGCGAAATGGATTATATTAATTAGGTCATACATGATCCTACAATTGGTATCAGATCATAGGTGCTTAAATCATCTACTTAATTGTAGTTATGCATGGTCGAAATTGTATTTACATCCACTTCATATGATTTAGAATCACCTTCATGCTCTTCTAGACCACCATATTTTGATGGAGAAAGTTTTTGTTCACAGAAAAGTAAAATGAAGATATACTTAAAATCCATGACTTTAAATATGTGGTCCATGATCATAACTCCATATGAAATGCCTAGATATGATTATAAACAATGGAGTTTAGAAGAGGAGAGAAAAGCTTGTTTGAATGCCAAGGTTATGAATGTTTGATTGATACATTTTAATTAACCGCAAGTGCACGGCCGCGTTGAAGCGGTGGCAAATACGGGTCAATCCACAGGGAGGTGTGTCGACTTTAGTTTGTTCGAAGTCGAGTGGGAAAGAAAACAGAGAAAGATTGATTACACTAAAATACACTAAAATGCAAAAGGAAATGAAAGATAAGCAATAAAACTAAACCCCAAAGGGGGTAGAGAAAAGCGTGTGAATACAAAAATATGTGTATGTGTGTGTGTTCAATTAAGATCATCACAATATGTAGTGCATGAAAACCATAAAACTACATCCAACTTTGCCTCCATATGAATTAAGATAACACAATATCATTAAAACATACAAGACAATAATTGGAATGAAGCTAAATGAACTCATGTATAAAGACTAGACCCTACTATGCCTCCACATGAAATAAGATATCACATTATCATTAAAACATACAAGGCATTAACCAAGGTAAAGGCAACAAGAGTACATGCAACTACAAATCATGTTTCCTTCATCAATTCCATCCATATCCTTACCTTATCATTCCCCATAAAATTGGTCACTAATCTAAGCATAAGCTAAGCTTCATTCAAGAGCATTAGCATATCAAAGACAAGAGTGAAATCCCATTAAATGGTTATGGAAATCATATAAGGCTCAAGGGATTAAGATAAAACACACCTAATACACCACATGATCATATCACACATTTCTCTACCCCCAAATGGGGATGAAACTACTCACTTATCATTACACTACAACCTACATTAAAATGAAACATTCTACTGAAATGAAACTAAACTAAGCAAGCAAGAAATGTTAAAGAAACTAAAAGGACATAAAACAAAAGAAGCATGCAAGCATATGAAAGGAAATTAAACTAAGAAAGAAACAACATACTAAAGGAAAACATCTATTATTACTCACTCAATTACAAGTAGCCTCTCTCCACCAGGGTTTTTGCTTCAAGGCTTTAACTCCTAGTAGAGAGGATGGCCACCAAGAGAGAGATGGGGTACAAGAGAGGAGGGAGAGTTCTATTTATAGCCATAGAAAAAGGTAATCCGGGACAATCCCCCGGTACATGGGACTAAACAAATACCAAAAATAGACTAAACACACTCTAATACATAACCCACAGAAATATTAGCGGATCCGGAGCAACCCGGACCGCCAATTGGCGGTCTACAGGGTTTGGATCCGTCTAGTTTTTGTTCTGGGCTTTTCTGGATGGATTTGTTGGTCTTTGATGAATCTACCTTGCTTGCTGGAGCTCCGACCCGAATAGAATTGCCAAAATACTCCCCATGATGGTGTGGAGTATTCTTGTGTGCTCATTGGTCCTTCTATCTTGCATTCAGGTCCTTCGATCTTGCATCTTAGTCCTCAAGTCTCTCAACTCAATCCTTTTTCCTTCTTTTAGGTCCTTTCATGCCTCTTCTCATCAAACCTCTTTATTTCTGAAATTCGAACATAAAGCTCGTTACGTAGCATTGTTTAGGTGAAAGATAATGGATATAAGATACAAATGTAAGCATGAAATGATGTCAATCAATGTTCCACATTGTGCACTTAAGTATGAACGTTTTGATCTTATTTCTTCTTGTGAAAGTGCACATGAGATATGGCAAATTCTTCAAGCTATGTTTGGTAACAAGGAAGAATCACCAACCGGGAGTGAAGGAGAATCAATCCCAATGGATGAAGCTCAAGAGAGATAAGACAAGAACACCTCTACATCATATTCCTCATCAAGCTCATCCAAAGGAGAAGATGCTCACATGTGCTTCATTGCAATAGAAGATGAAGAAAGTGAGGTATCCTCCAAGTCTTGCAAATCTAGATCATATACCACTTATAGCACTAATTCTAGTTCCAACAATGAATCCTATTCTTTTGATGAGCTACCAAATGCATTAATCGTGACCTAGTTGCTGAGTATGAGCAAATTTGTCAAAAGAAGAAGTTATCTAGAGAAGGAAATCATGATCTACAAATGTTTGAAAGAATCTATAATGAATGAGAAAAATGACTTGCTTGCTAAACTTGATAAAATTGTTTTAGAAAACTCATGCTTGAAATATGAGAATGAAAGGTTGAATGCCAAACACAACTCATCTAATGTCATTGATAGTCACATGCTTGAACAAGAAAAGAACAATTGTCCTGCCAAACTTGATGCATCATATCTTGAAAGGAAGAATTTATTGAATGACTTTACTATCACGAATGACTATATTGTTGATTTAGTTTCACATGCATGAAATTGAAAATCTTAAATGCATGAATCAAACTCTTGTGCATTTGAATGATAGATGAACTTATTTCTACAAATAATACTTTGCTCAATGACATGCATAAGTTGACAAATGGAAGAAAATGCTTGACATGCTTCTAGGTACTCAAAGACAATCATTAGACAAGTATGGTTTAGGTTATAATGCCTCATATTTTAAAACCCATCTTCTTCGTGATCATATAAAGAGGTAGCATCATGTTGCCAATAACATAACCACAAGTGTTTGGGTACCTAAATCCACTTGGGTGTGGGTACCAAAGGCTAAATTGAATGGACCTAAACAAAAATGGCTACCAAAATCTACACTTGTAGGTACTTAGAAGATGGGAGATTAGTAGTGACCGGCCAAAGTTTGCAAGTCGAATATCGAGTCGGATGCACTATCGAAAGGAGAATTCGAACCATAAGAACAAAAAGAGGGCTACTAAGTTGGGTAATACTTTTAATCATCCTACGCATATAGAATTGGTTTCAATATGATGTTTCAATGCTCAATTGTCATATCATTTATCTTATTTTGTAATCAATTAAGGGATAGCTTAATGCATATCATTAAAAGGGAAAATTACATACAATGCATAAATGACCATACTTAATGAATGTCAAAAGGGGAGAAAAATTGAACTAATGATATTGAGCCTAATTGACTCACCTATGCATATTGTTAAGGGGAGATTATTCAATATCGTTATTATCAAGAGGGAGTACTGAATTGCAAAATTAAGGGGGTGCGGATTCCATTACCGAGATAATTCCATGATCACATTATTTAAAATTTGATTGATATCAAAGGGGGAGAAGAAACCTTGAAATCAAGATAATTGAAAAAAAAACTATGCACATTCATAGGGGGAGCATCATATATGCATAGTTTACAAATTTAAATTTCAAGTATTAATATTAGGTTGCCATCATAAAAAATGGGGAGATTTGTTGGCTTTTTGGCCTTACTCTATGTTTGATGATTTATCTAACCTAATCTTAATCACAATCAAATGTAGAGTAGCACACATAATGCAAAAAAAATATTGTGCTCACATTTGCAGGTGATCAAAACTCAAGGAAGAATGAATGAAGTCAAGACATGTAATCAAGCTAATTGATGACATGTAATTTTACGTTTTGTTTGAGTCTTAGGAATCTATGTAAACTTGAGCATACAAGAGGTGTAACCTATTCATCTACACACTAGGTTCCTTGTAGAAGTCACACATAAATTTCACATATTTTGGACTTCAATAGATCACCCAAACATATGCCTGAAAATCACTCAAACTAAACATCTACCAGTCTGTGCAGAACAGTCGACTGAAATAAATTTTATGTTCGACCGTTTCAACCAGTTAATGGTTTCTCCAATAGTGATTTTACCTGGTTCTACCGGTCGACCTAACGTGACCTTTTGGTCGACCGATTGACCTGTATTATCCGAATGACAGTCGTATTGTACAACGATCATATTAGTATTTGTTGAACGTTTTATATTAAACCGCAAGTGCACGGCCGCGTTGAAGCGGTGGCAAATAGGGGTCATCCACAGGGAGGTGAGCAGCCTCTCGTTTGCACGAAATCAAGTGGCAAAAATAGGGAAGAGAGTTTGATTATCCTAATCTACGCTACACTACACTACGAAATAACGCATGCATAAGCAAACAACAAACGATTAACTAAAACTTAACTAAGAACGAAATAAGAGTGCTGCAATTCAGAAATGGAAAACCCCCTAAGGGGTGGAGTGAGTGCACACATGCAAAGAGGTGGGTGTTGAACACATTCTTTAAGCACAAATGAAGGTGGTGTTATCATGCATAGGAAGTGACTATAGCATCTCAGTCCCCAGATCTCACAATTCAGTCCTTTTTCCCAGCTTTTGGATCCTTTTATGCTTCATCTCTTCAAACCTATTTATTTCTAAAATTCAAACATAAAACTCGTAACATAGCATTATTTAGGTGAAAGATAATGGATATAAGATACAAATATAAGCATGAAATGATGTCAATCAGTATTCTTCAAATACTTCTAAATCATATTTGGTCACCAGTCGAACGATGCCTTAACGGAGGTTGACCGGATGTAGACAATTATGTGCCCAAAAGTGCTTGTTATTTTCGGTCAGAGGAACTTCCTTATTGTGTTCAACCGTTAATTCTTTACCTGGCTAAAACCCTCAGAACGGTCGACCGTCCCCTAGATTTAGTTCGACCGTTCACTTAAGTTATAGTTGTTTGGTTCGACCGTAGTTTAAGTTGGTTCAAAAGTTTTTGCTTACTTTCATGGAAACGGTCGACCATTGATCCCGTGTCGGTCTATCGGTTTAGGACAGATTTGTTGAACTTAGATTTCTATTTTGTGTATTTTACACAAATCTCAAACAAATTTTCCCCAATGGCTATAAAACTTTAGGAGCTTATAAATAAAGGTTCACACACCTTATTTAAAAAACTCTCCTGCTCTAAATACACACCTATTTTAGAAAGAATCCTCCCACTCCTAAAATCCCAATCTTATATACTGAAGACTTTAAACTTCCAAACCTTTATCCAATTCCTAATCATTCTCAAATTGTGATGAAAGTTAGAGTGTTGATACTCTTGTCTAGTTGTTGTCAAAGTTGTAAAGGTTGCAGTGAGAGCCTCAACCATCCCTCTCGGGCTTTGAGAGGAAGAACCGAGCTCGGTGATGATTATTCGTAAGCTTGAAGTGTAAAGGCTTGATCTCAGCCCAGAATGAGATTGGATAGTGAAGATGTAGGCAGAGCTCATGGGATCGAGCGGAGCTTGCAAGAGAGAAAGTATGACCCGGGTGGGGTACTGATCCTCTATAAATCGATGTGTCTTTTGTGGTTTGCATTGCTTATTCTCTATTTGTTTAATAATCATTTCCGCATTAAGTAGAGAATAGGCAAGATTGATTAGATTAATTAGGTCATACACGATCCTACAGCTGAGACTGTTGATGTGGGGGTGGTAGGGTGTTGCTGGGCGTGGAGGGTGATAGTGTGGAGGTTGAGATTGAGCATGCAGGGTTTGACCTTCACCTTCATTGCCCCCAAAAGAAGTTAGGGTGGTTACGCCAACATGGGTTATAGGTGGTGTTGTATGGGTCGTTAGGAGGATTTCATTGATACATAGCACTTGCATGTGTGTATGTGCACTCCATGTAAACGTGTCAATGTGTGCATATGTACACTTCATGACAATGTGTCCCATCAGTCCACTCTTACTACAAGCGAGGATGGCAACATGTGTTACTACAGCTCGGTCCACCCCAAGACTCTCTAACCTTTGCATGATGGATGCCATCTTCTCTTTAGACACAATAGTTGAGTCTACTTGGTATGATTTAACTCGACCAACAAATTTGTCAATCGGTGGCTCACTCATGGTATCACATTAAAGGTTTTATTCAACCATGCTTTCAAAGGGTTTCCATGCCTCATCAATAGGTCAAATTTGGAAGTCATCTTAACACATCGACTCCAACAATGTGCGGCTATTGTAATTTAGGCCCTCATAAACAATTTTCCGCACTTGCCACAACTCAAGTCCATGATTAGGGCACTACTGGAGGAGGTCTTTAAACATTATTAAAGAATGAATGGAATGATTTAGCCTCAGTCTGATATGTTTGGAGTACCTAGTGTCGTAACTGCTGAGTTTTTTATTGGGAGACGAATATCTTCATATTGACGGTAACAAAGTCCTCCCATGACCAAATCAAATTTTCCTAGTGGTTGTACATCAACTTCTTCACATTATCCTTCAACTTAAAAGAAATAATTCTCAACCAGACAAAGTCCTCATCAAGTTGTTGCATCTTGAACATGGAGCATACTTCCTTGAATTCACGTATAAAGATATACAAATCCTCCTTATTGGTAGTAAAGGTAGGAAGCATGCTCACATACTGAGCTTTCATCTCATAGTTGTTACCGCAGGTAGGCGGCTGAACTATGAAAGAAGGTTGCATGACCTGAACAGGATGGGTCTGCTCCTAGAGCGTCATAGGTCGCCCCAGTCTAGGAATTAGTGGTGGGATACCCCTACCTGAATCCTAATTGAAGACCTCCTCCCAAGCTGGAGGAGATTGCGGAGTAAACTCCATAAACGAGGGGCAGAACCAACTAGGTGTGGGTGCCCAGAAAGAAGAAACCTCGTGCTCGAGGTAGAGTTGGAGGATCTCCCTGATCGTCTGATTGACATAATATCATGCATACATTTGTGTCATATATCCGTTATCTTTCACCTAAATAATGCTATATAACGAGTTTAATGTTTAAATTTAAGGATTAAGCAGGTTTGAGGTGAAGAGACACCGTGAATCGACAAAAATGAGTACATCGAGTCGAGTTCTAGATTGAATAATACATCAATGTTCGGATTTTGTGTGTATATCCACTGAAAAAAACCCCAGGAGACAACGCTCCTGCTTGGCAACATGGAGGTTTAACGGCTTGTTGCACGTGCTAAGTGCAATCGTGATTCCTACGAAAGTGAGTTTGGATTTCCCTGTTTTTTGCATGTTTCACTTTTCTTAATTTTTCCCTTTCTTTGTTTTGCTCGGGACTAGCAAAAGTTAGGTGTGCGGGTATTTGATTGAGATCATATCATGCATACATTTGTATCTTATATTCTTTATCTTTCACCTAAACAATGCTACGTAACGAGTTTAATGTTTAAGTTCCAGGAATAAGAAGGTTTGAGGTGAAGAGACACAAAAAGGACGTAAAAGCATGGAAAAAGACTGAGTTGCAAGACCTGGGAACTGAGATGCAAGACGGAAGGACCCGGATGTAAGCCCAAATGACCAATGAGCAAATCAAGAGACTCCACACCATCATGAGGAGTATTTTGGCATTTCGATTCGGTCCTGAGCTCCAACAACTTATTTGGATGCATCACACATGAAGACATGAATCCAGACAACCACACTCCAAAATCAGGCCGGATCCAAACAATATACACTGCTAATTGGTGGTCCAAGACCGCTCATTGGCGGTCAGATTTGGTCTGGATCCGCTAAGACTTTGGCGGGTCATGTATTAGGTTGTATTTAGTCTATTTTTGGTATATGTTTAGTCCCATACCGGGGGATTGTCTCGGATTACCTTTTTCTATGGCTATAAATAGAACTCTTCCTCCTCATTTGTATTCACCCAATGCATGCTGGCATTCTCTCTACTTGGAGTAAAAGCCTTGAAGTAAAAACTCAATGTGGAGAAGAATGTCACTTGCAATGTGAGTCATGTTAATAAAATAATTTTTCTTAGTTTCTTTTAATATTGTTTTGTCTTTTAATTCTTGCATACTTCTTTAGTTTAGTTTCCTTTCATTTAGCTGCTTTAATATTTACGGGCCGACTCTATTTATGTATTAGTCCACACACCTAGCCTAATGAACCATTCGTGCAAGTTAAATAAAAACTTAAGTGAAAGACATGGACAACCTCAACATCCTCAAGTGATACAAAGTGTAAATTCCATTAAGGTTCTTATTTGCATTACTTTTTTTTTGTTTCTTTTCTTACTCTTTTCTTTTTCATTTTTTCTTTTTCTTACTAGTTAGAGTTTCATTCTCCCAGGGTCAGGTTTCGTGCATCATTTCCTATGAGGACTTACACTATCACGTACACTTTTCCCCAAATCTCCACATAGGGCAATCCCTACCACCCATGTAACGGGGGTTCGGTCGGTGCATCCCAACTCAGATGACTCGAAAGCACCAAGCACAAAGTCCCCTCAGACCTAATTTCCCAAGTGATAAGAGTCGTGCGAGAAGAGAGAACACCTACTCACTTATTTCTTATATACACATGAACCAAAACCCCTACACTTAATGTCTCACAACAATATTTAAAGGGTCCTTGACTACAACAAACTTCCTTAAATTAACAAACACGAATTATAGACTCACTAGGTTCGGGGTGGACGTCTTTAATTGTTTGAGTACTGATACCCTATGATTACTCGCTCCCCGAGGGAAAACAAGGGTGCATCCTAACGACTAGATAAGTCCTAAAGCCACTGTACTAGATATCCTAATGCATCAAGTTCAAGACAATTTTGGGAGCTTTCTTTTTACTTTGCCTCGCAACGGTTTTGCACATGTTAAACACATGCAAAACCCACAAAGCATTTTCTTTCGTAAACACATGAAGATTTTGAAAGAAATGTGAAAATTTTAAAGCACTAGGCAAACAAAAGAAACAAGTCACTCAAGGATCATGACAAACATATATATATATATTAAATGCAATACACTAACATGACCCTATCAGAGCACACAAAAGAAAAAAAATCAAAGGAAAACGACTCGACTATGTACATACGTAAAACACCCCTCCACACCTACTTCATGCATTGTCCTTAATGAATTCTAGCAAGATACAACATGGATTTATGCATGAAAAGGGAAGATCTCACCAATATGAAGTGCAACAGGAAGTTCATGGTTATACTGATGGACACAAACCCAAATTCCTTCAAAACCTGTGAGATGCTAAAGAAGGGATACAAATACATGAAAGAAATGGTGCACAAATACTCATGGATTGGAGCCCACAACAATCAATGCTCGCTCATGGAGTCTTTTATTGTACTTTTTTCTTTTTCTTTTTTTTTCTTTTTTTTGAATATAACTATGTACAAACATAAGTTCCCATCTTCATTTGTCAAAAGACATCAAATGGGAACCTCAAAAGTGATTCAATGCACTTGGAAAGGGAACATGACACCACGCGGGGCCAGAATACTCATGTTTGGGCCGCCCTCACAAAGAGCACAAGATGAAAGGATAGGTTCATGAATTGGACGCAAATGCATCTCATTCAAAGGATCAAACTGAAAGAGCTTGAAACTCTCAAGAGTTTGGGAAATATGGGGCAACGGAATAAGAGTTTCTCCCATTGTGGTGCTGAAGTTATGATCGTCAATCCAAACTCTCCAACCAACATGCTGGTGGCTCAGAACGAGATCAAGAATCTCGTTAAGCATGTCCGACTCACCAGGCAAACAAAAAGTTGGTCTCTTACCCAAGATATCCTCCAAGGAACTCCTAATACCCTCATTAGCAATTTAGTTGTTTGATATTCCATCATTTCCAAGATGATCAGGAACAATAGTTAGAGGCAAACTCTCATCAGGTTGTTTGAAATTGAGGGTACTAGGGAGCTCTTGCTCCACCAGAAGTGAGTCCTTAAGAGGCACAACATGAAGATCATATGGCTCAAGGGTCACACGACAAAAGGATACGGAACAATCCTGTGCCGACTCATAATGAAGCCGGTCCATGTTATTCTCAATTTGGATCGAATCCCCCACCATGTGATCGTGAATTGAAACCCCAAGTCCCTCAGACTGACTAGGAGTTTGACTTTGAATGATTGTGCTTTGAATTTGTGGATGTGGAGGTGGTTCGATATTAGAAGATAAATCCTCATGTTGACAAGAAAGGTTACCCTCCTCACATTCACGGAATTGTTGTGTCATTTGACTCACTTGCATTTCCATAGTTTGCAAGGAATTCAAGTGGGACTTCAATAAAGTTTGAGTGGTTTCCATGAACGTTTGAAGGGTTTGTTTTAAGGAATTAAGTTTGGGGTCAACAGTGAGGTTCATGTTAGAATTTGGGAAATGGATGGGTTGGATGTTTATGGGATGAGAATGTGTCCAATGATTGGTCGTGGGTGGTGGCTGGTAGAATTCTGAGTATTCAGGAGGAGGATACTGGGGTAAGCATGATGTATAAAAATTTGAATAAGAATGGTCTCCCTATGAATCCATCCCTCTCGGGTTGTACGCAGATGCGTAATGGTCATATTGAGCATTTTGGGAAAAAGTATTCTCATACTCAGGCTCTGGGGAGCATAAGGACATTCCCCGATAACATGACAACTCAACCCACAACAGTTGCACGGTACAGCTACTGGAGCCACCAGTGCACTCATGTCGTCTACCGCACGCATGAAAGAGGCTAAAGTTTGTTGTAATATCTCAGTTTGTTGACCAGCATATGATCCGACATAACTAGATGGTGGTCTAGCAGTCGGTACCTCTCTCATATTATCTCAATCTGAAGATTACTCAGCCACACAATTAAGATTGTCCCAACCATACGGGGTGTTAGTCTGAGCCACCCCATGTTGCATGGGTTCAGAATACCAGGGAGAATTGTCCTGGTCCTAACAATGATATGGGTGGTTGCCCATGTAACCATTCATCTCAACAAAAAAACTCTCGAGTCGACCACTCTCACCACCGCGAGGCTAAGCTCGCAAAAAGTGCTCAACTCGACCCTAAAACGCTACCAGAGAGTGTAAAGGGGAGGAGACTAGAACGTAGAAGTAGGTGAGAAAAAGATGACTCAGAGGAGAAGGGAAGAATCCCTATAAACTAGCATGGGTAATGGGAGAGGGTAGAAGCCTAATCTAGCAAGCACGGCTCAAACAACTTATGGCTATGGGTCCTTAGGCTAGACGACGCCTAACTTCGAGGTCATTAGTCTCGACATGCCTCACCTCCCTACAATGAAAAACACAATGCCCAGCAAGTGATACCAAATCTGGAGATCCAGTACCTCCTACTATCGACAAGGCAGGCGACGTTAATCAAGTCATGATGGTCTCAACTTGATCACTCTCCTAGTGCGTCTGAATTCCTTAGGGCCAATGTCTACTTGCTTTTAGATTAAGTCTTTACTTGAGTTTACTTTTTGGGGCTAAGGGAGGGGTGATAAAATCCCCCACCTTATCTTTGAAGACTATAGGTGATGTCCCTTAAAGATGTTTTGAAATCTTAGGCTAGCAAGCAACTCACCAAACAAGCACTCACCTTACTAACTAATGCATGCTTTAACCATGAATGAATGAGAGAATGGGTGCACATACCTCATGCTAGAAATCAAAAACAAGAATGTAAAGAAAAGAAAAGACAAATGCATGCAAGGTCTACAAATGATGCATGACCTAGATGGCAAGAAGTCTAATATTTTGCTTTGAGTATTATGGTCCAAGTTGTCTTAAAAAGGGAATTGATTAATCTGGGAGCTAACTACAGGTTGAAACATGTAAAATTGAACTCCCAGACTACTAAATTGACGAAACAAACAAACAGAACAAAATTTGGAGCAAAGTCAGCTCACCAGGCCGCCAATTGGCAGTCCCAGACCGCAAATTGGCGGTCACTTTGGTGTCCTTCTTCCTCCAATTTCTCCAGTTGCCTCCCCTTGATGCTAAGATATCCCTGAAACAAACAAAAACTAAAAACAAAAAATTAAACTCACTCGAATCGTCCAAACCAATGTCTGGACAAAGCACCTCCCCGGCAACGATGCCAAAAACTTGATTGATTTGTTTTAATTATAACCGCAAGTGCACGGCCACGTTGAAGCGGTGGCAAATACGGGTCGATCAACAGGGAGGTGTGTTGACTTTGGTTAGTTCGAAGGCGGCTGGGAAAGAAAGGAGAGAAAGATTGATTAAACTAAACTACACTAAACAAGGATGGAAATGAAAGCACAAAACGAACTAAATCTAAGCGACTAATAAAAGAAGATAGAATTCAGGAATGGAAAACCCCTAACGGGTGGAGTGTGTGTACACATGAAATAAGAAGTGATGAATGCATACAATAAGCTCAAGTGTAGTTAGTGTTTGTAATGCATAAGAAGTACCTCATGGCAAGACCTATCATTCAAAGCACTAACCTAAGTGATTAATATGAGCACGACAAGTTTGTTATTAAGAACCTAAGCAAGCATGAAATGTACCTAAATATTATGGCAGAAACCATCAAGTTAAGTGTTCTCATTAATTCAAACAAACATACTAACATTTCTCACATACAACAATGTTTAGCATTCATTCCATCTACATAACATGTATAAACATCTACTCCACCCACAAAGGGGATGGAACTACTCACTAATCATTACACTACCACCTACATTAAAAAACGTAGCATTCTAATGAAAGACAATTAAACTAATCAAACAAGAAATATTAAAGAAGCTAAATGAAAGTAAACTAAACTAAAGAAGCATGCAAGAATTAAAAGACAAGATTAAAAGAAACTAAGAACAATTATTTTATTTACATGACTCACATTACAAGTGGCATTCTTCTCCACCTTGAGTTTTTGCTTCAAGGCTTTTACTCCAAGTAGAGAGAATGCGACCAAGTAATGAGTGATTACAATAGAAGGTGAAGAGTTTTATTTATAGCCATAGAAAAAGGTAATCCGGGACAATCCCCCGGTATGAGAGTAAACATATACCAGAAATGAACTAAATACACTCTTATACACGCCCCCACAGAATTCTTAGCGGATCTGGACCAACCTGGACCGCCAATCAGTGGTCCCAGACCGCTCATTGGTGGTCTACAGTGTTTGGATCATGTTGGGCTTTCTTCTGGGCTTTTCTGGATGTCTTTGATGCATCTACTTTGCTTGCTGGAGCTCCGACACAAATAGAATTGCCAAAATACTCCCCGTGATGGTGTGGAGTATTCTTGTTTGCTCATTGGTCCTTCGATCTTACATTCAGGTCCTTGGATCTTGCATCTTAGTCCTCGAGTCTCTCAACTCAGACCTTTTTCCCGCTTTTAAGTCCTTTTATGCCTCTTCTCTTCAAACCTATTTATTTTTGAAATTCAAACATAAAACTCGTTACGTAGCATCGTTTAGGTGAGAGATAATGGATATAAGATATAAATGTAGGCATGAAATGATGTCAATCAGTACCTCAGAATATTCTTGACCGTAGTCCAATACTCAAGACCGGCGTTGGATTGGTGACAGCTTGTCACGCTTAGAGCATACGAGACATCGGGTCTTGTGCAAGTCATCGCGTACATGATCGATCATATTGCCGAAGCATAAGGGATATCTTTTATGTACTCCAAGTCTTTACGTGATTTAGCACGTTGAGACTTCTTGAGTTGCATACCCATACTCATTGGCACATTGCCTTTTTGGAGTTGTTCATACTAAACCTTTCCAAGACCTTGTCAATGTATGTACGTTGACTTAGGCCAATGAGTCTATGGGATCTATCTCTATATATCTTGATTCCCAAGATGTAACGTCCTCAGAACAGCAGAAAAATTTAAAATATAAACATACAGTCAATTTAGGACATTACGAAGAGACATACACACAGGTGCACCAACATATAAAATATATATATGTTACCGAGTTTACAAAAACAGTGATTACATCAAAAGCTCATGAACAATAAATATACATATGTAATCACAACCACCTAAAAAAGAAGGAAATCAGGATCTGGTCCCGAGCACCTCCTCCGCAGTCACCACCCTCCTAACGCCGCTCTCGGCCTGAAAAGCAACATGACTATGCCTGAGTTTCCATAAGGAAACCCTGTATGCCAAACCCTAACACATTAATGTACAGGTCCGACGAGCCAATCGGCCTACCGTCGACCGCTCCCACCCCCACACTAATAATAGGTGAGCGTAAAAGCAAGTTTGACATACCTTAAGGCTTGAAGAAGTCTTTGAAGAATCACGGAGAGCACTTCCTCGTAAAACCTCTTCTTCTCTGGTGAAATCCTCGAACGTGATCGCCTCACTCCGGTAACACGACCGCAGCCACACCAAACAAGAGTCTCTGGCTTGCCTAAAGGAGAAAGAAATGTGCGGGGGAGAGAGAGAGAGACAGATAAGCGCAGGTGAGAGAGAGTGAGAGAAAAGAGAGAGAATCACCTTTATATACTCCTTTCCTCAACCGATCTCAGCCATTCATCTCAAACCATCTCTAATCCTCCACCTAATCACAATTAAAACATTAACAAGGTTTAGGATATAACACAAGATGTATTGAGCCTCACCCATATCTTTCATTGAAAATGCAGATTTCAATGAACTTCTCGTTTACTCAAGCAAAGGTATATGATTTCCCATGAGGAGTATGTCATCAACATATAAGATTAAGAACACTATGTGGCTCCCACTAACCTTCTTGTATATGCAAGGATCTTCCTTACTTTGGACGAAGTGAATCTTTTTAACTTTTTCGTTAAAGTGTTTGTTCCAATTCCTTGATGCTTGTTTCAATCCATAAATGGATCTTTGAAGATTGCATACTTTCTCGCTATTCTTTGGATCTTCAAAACCTTGAGGTTGTACCATGTACACATCCTCCTCCAAGTTCTCATTAAGGAACATTGTTTTGACATCCATTTGTCATATCTCATAATCATGAAATACGGAAATAGCAAGCATAATCCGAATAGACTTGAACATGGCAACCAGTGAAAAAGTTTCATCATAGTCAATTCCTTGAACTTGAGTGAAACCTTTTGCTATAAGCCTGATTTTGTAGGTTGTCAAGTTCCCATCCATGTCCATCTTCCTCTTGAAAACCCATTTATTTTGAATGACCTTTTTCCTTTGAGGAAGGTCAACCAAGTTCCACACTTGATTATCATACATGGATTCTATTTCGGATTCCATGGCTTTAAACCACAGTTTGGAGTCCTCTCTTTCCATTGTTTCTTTAAAGGTCGAGGATCATCGGTATCTAGTACCATGATCTCATGAAGTCCCAAATACATATCAGGTTTCTTCCTTTCCCTCGTTGACCTTCCAAGTTCTTTTTGTTCTACGTGTACTTCTCGAACTTCTTCCACAATTTCTTACAGAATTGGTTCGTGTTCGATTCTCGAACGTACACTAGTTGGGTAAGATTGAGTTTCTCTCACAATTTCTTGCGAGGGTCCCTTACTCACACTCCCACTAACCAAAGGAACCTCGGTTGGGCCTTCATGATCTTGAATGTCACCATTCATATCATGATATTGTAGAATATCTTGAGTCTCCTCAATCACAACTCTACTCCCACTACTTTTTATTCTTTCTAGAAATTCGTTTTCTACAAATACGGCATCCTTCTCTACAATCACTCGATTGGAGGTTATATGCCAAAAGTAAGTAGTACCATCTTGTCTCACGAGGATAACCTATAAAGAAGCATTTATCCGCTTTTGGTTGAAGTTTGGTCGACATCAATCTCTTGATGTAGGCCTCACAACCCCAAATGTTGATAAAGTTGAGCTTAGGTGTCTTACCACTCCATAGCTCATATGGCGTTTTCTTTACGGATTTGGATGGAACATAATTTAGTGTGTAAGCCGCAACTTCTATTGCATAACTCCAAAAGTAAAGTGGCAATCCAGCTTGACTCATGATTGATCAAACCATGTCGAGTAATGTCATATTCCTCCTTTCGGACACCCATTCCACTGAGGTGTACCGGGAGGGCTGAGTTGTGGTACAATACCACACTCCTTTAGGAATGAGTCAAATTCGATACTTAAGTACTCACCTTCACGATCTATTCGTAGAGACTTGATTTTCTTGTTGAGTTGGTTCTCTACTTCATTCTTGAATTCCTTGAACTTGTCAAAGGATTCACTTTTGTTTCTCATTAGATAAATATAGTCATAACGACTATAGTCATCCGTGAACGTAATGAAGTACCTAAAACCGTCTCTTGCACTAGTACTCATCGGACCACATACATCGGAATGTATCAAATCCAACAAGTCATTCCCTCTCGGTCCTTTCTTCTTGAAAGGCCTCTTGGTCATTTTGCCCATTAGGCAAGGTTCGCACGTCTCAAATGATTTAAAATCAAGTTGACCACGAATGTTAGCGTCTTGCAATTTCTTGATGTGTTTTTCATTTATGTGATTAATACGATAGTGCCACAAGAGTGTATCATTCACGTGAGTAGTTTTAAGCCTTTCGTTATTGATGTTTAAGATTTGTCTATTATTCAATTCAAGCAAATAGAGACCATTCCTTTTCTACCATTCTTCGATATAGACAAAAAAGAATTTGAAATGTCTATATTAAAATTATCCATATCCAAACATGATACAAAAATAATATTCTTACTAATCGAATGCACATAATAAACGTTCTTTAAACATAATTTAAACCACAAGATAATTGAAGCTTCACAGAACATTGTGTAATCGCAGCAACGCTCGCGCCATTTCCAACCTTCAAAATCATCTCGTTCTTCACGAGTTCCTTCCTATCCTTTAGTAGCTGCACATTAGAAATTATGTGAGCACAAGAGGTGACTAAATTTATCTCAATAACAAATATACCTTTGGCCTCAATCACTCCATTGTCAAAGTTTTCCTTGTACTTAGGGCAATTTGGCCGGATGTGTCCTTTTTCACTGCAGTGAAAGCACTCCTTGTTGGGAGTCGGAGAGTTCAAAGAATTCCACCTTGAGGCACACACGAGCACCTCCTACTCCCTTGCTCCTGATTGGTGTATTTTTGGTGAATTTGCCTTTACCTTTGGTGATCTTCTTGCTCCCTCCATGGACGGCTAGGACGTGCTTGTCTCGACCCTTGCCCATGTCAACTTCAGCCATTTTGAGAGCGTTGTGAAGTTCCTCAAGACTCACCCCTTTCTCACGTACATGATAGTTCATAATGAAGTCCTTGTATGACCGGGCTAGAGAGACAAGAATCAAATCTTCCCTAATGTCATCGGGCATCGGGGAGGAGAGCTTCGACCACTTCTCAAGGTATCCTTGCATCGTGATAAAATGCAGGGATACCGATGTTCCCTCTGCCATGTGGCACCTTATGAGTGTGATGGTGGTCTTACAGCGCTCTTTTCTAGCACTATCCATGAACATCTTTGTTAAAGCTTCCATGTTCTTCTTGGGTTTTGAATCTAAGTATTTTGCTTGAAGCGAGTCACCCATGGATGCCAATATTAGACCGTGAACCTAGTTCTCTTGGTCTTCCCACTTGGCTTTTGCCTCTCTCTCACTATCGGTTGCCTACTCATTTAATTTTGGGATTTCACCATCCAAAATAGGAGATAGTTTCTCAAACTTCAACACAATATTGAGCTTGAGTTGCCAGCTTATGAAGTTTGAGCCATCATTTGCCAAAGGATGTTTTTCAATCATAGATCGCACAATAGGTTGAATATTTGACATTTCTACAAAATAAATTATATTGGATTTAATGTCAATTTTATGTGTATCCATTATATGGGAATCAATTATATGGGTCTTGTTAAGAAAACTATCTTTCTCAAAATCGAGATAGGGCTCCGGGTCTTGTTAAGAAAACTTATTTCATTTGATACGAGATACGTTTATCCATTGTATTCACAAACAAATATACTCGGTGTCCACTAAGGGTGAATCGCACCTCGTACATCTATTCATGGCACAACAATAGACAACCTTATATCTCCCACTATTCCCAAAGATGGAGGAAGTTATTTCCCACTAAGGGCGAGCAGAATATCCCTTGATCGATGACTGCTAGTGGATGAAATAAGAAAGAAAAATACTCTTAATTTTTGGTTGGACAATTTAAACATTTATATGTGATTTTAGAATGTAGGTGATCATGCATATCTATCATTTATACACATCTTAGCATTCATCCATACAATCACATACATGTCAAGCATACAAACATAAATATATCCATTCACACACACATAGATGTGAGTTTATATGTTCCTGCATCCTTGACTTTTGCTCCTTCTCTGTGACTTTCTCTTGGACCATGGATGTTGATATTGCAAAAATATAAACATGCATCTCATAATTTTGAAAATTGTCTAGTGTAAGTCGTATGTAAAAACTCTCTCATATGCATGCATATACATAGAAATAGAAATTTGGATTTTACATATACATAAGCCCCTGTTATTTAATAATAATAACATACACATTCATTCATTCATTCATTCATTCACACATGGATTCATCGGAACATACAAATTCACATATCCCTGCATTAGCGAACTCGAGTAACGCATGTACATATACTATAAATTACTCGATTTAGTTTATCATGCATCTCTGAATCAAACAATTCTAAAACCATTTGAAATCCATTAAAAATGATTTTATGCATCCATTGTTCAAAACACAAAACATTTGAACCGTTGTTTATCAAATTTCCAAAAATAAAAATTTAAGAAAAGATAAATATATGTCTTTTTTGTTTTGTTGATTCCTTATAAAATAATTATTTAATTAAAAACGAAAATTTTATATATTAGACATAAGTCAAAATTTTAATTCTGACATTCACATGATGTGTTTCAAAACTATCAAAAGATTAATTAGAATTAAATCAACAAAACTATCGGAAAACTCGAAAAAGACATAGAACATGAATTGTTTCGATTGTAGATGGTAAACTAAAACTAATTATATGGTCTAATCATTGAAAATATGAAATAAATACTCTGATACCACTATAGGATTTCGTGTCCATATATATGTATATATTTTAAAAAAAATTAATAAAACAAACAAGATCGATTTCATATTTTCATTGATTTTACGTACATGTATATGTTTATTCTAACATCATGCAGTCCTACACATATTAAAATAAACAAAAGAGAGAGGATCATACCCAAGGATCTCTAAAACCTTTCAGAAGATCCAAAGTTCCGTTTCTCGTCGAATCGCCCGCTGATTCGCCTCCAAGTGTTCACCAAACTCTAAACAAGATTAGAGAGAAATGAGCTAGTCAATCAATCTCTAATTAAGATTAGAATCTAGCTAATAAACCATTTTTAAGCTCCTCAGATTTCTATCTCCAAAACATAAAACTATTAAGAGATTTTCGTGGTGATTAAGGAAGAGATTATTGAGAGAGAGAATTTATGCATTAACATAAACAAGTAGGATGATGGGTCCTTTTATAGGCTCCCAAAACATCCTTATCAATAATTATTCTCTAGTTGTGATCTCTTGCTTATTCTCTCCTAAAATTAATCCTAAATTGCCACATAAGCATCCTCAAAAACGTTTGATCAAATCTGGAATTAATCCAACCCATGATCTAATTATTCTCTTGATAATTCAGGCAAAAATCGTGTTGTTCGGTTAACCGAGAATTCTTCTCGGTTGACCGAACCATTCGGTTTTAACACATGTTCGGTTGACCATGAGCTAGACTGTCGACCGAACATTCATGAGAAAAAATATCTGGAAAACTCGGACGATCCGCGTCTTCCTCCGGTCGACCCACCAAATTTCTCCTAGCGAATCTTTTTTGGAAGACTGTGTCACATTCGGTCTACCACAAATATCCCAAGATAGGTCCTGGATATTTTCTCTCGGTTGACCGAATCCAATTGCCCAGGAACTCCAGACAATTTTGGTCAATCATTTGCTTTATCTGACCCTTGTTCGGTTAACCGTTCCTTAAGACACCTCGGTCAACCGAACCCAAAACGGTTTACCGTTTTGATCCCGATTTTGCCTTTGTCAAATTTTGTATTTATTTCCAACAAAATTTGATCTTTTGGGGGTTTTAGCAAATTCACATCTTATGTAATATATTATCCTATGTAATGTTAAATTATTACACCCCATAATATATACAGCTCGTATGAATTTATTAATGATTCTAATTATGTCAATTCTCATGACATATTGATTTTATTGATTCACCACATGTGTCCCTTTCACATGAAAACCAGACACATTATACGAACTTAAAATCAAGCTTCTTGTTTCCCAGTTTTGTGGTGTAACATATAGGAGGATCTAAGCTAAATTGGAGGCGATATTAAACACTTAATATCTCAAAATATAAGCGGTATCTAGCTACACATTATAGTTACCCAATTAGCATAAATGTCTTTGTTCCACTCGAACTAAACACGATCCATTTAGTGATGTAAGTGCACCACTTGTGTCCGTCCCTTGCCTCATGATATTGAGAATATATACAAAGTAGAAATGTGTCACCTTTGTATTACATTCATTTCCTGATCTCTTTAAGCTAATTATAACTATGTAACTTAACTCAAGTTACATTGTGCACATTATAATTTTGATCTATCAAGAGGCCCACTAATATCATCACTCAATTAAAAGGGACAATGATAATCGTTTAACTAGCTATCTTTTCCAGCACAAGTCATGTTCAACCAATTATTTCCTTTATCATTATACTCATTGATACCTTTTGACAATAATCAAATTAAGCACTTCTTGAGTAAAAAGATATGTCTCATATCTTTGGATCCAAGACACAGTAAAAAATTAATGGCACGAAACACAATTTCATAATGTTTTACTTGTTAGATCTATTCAATATATAAAAGTAATCTTTTCCTCTTTTATATACTCGTGTCGTCAATTATTTGTAGAGCTACAACAATCGAGGACCAACATGACAATCTTATCTCGGTGATTAATGTTCCATGTTAATTACCATGATTGTGAATAACTTTTGATTTTTGTAAACCATTATCTTTTAGAGCTCTATGGTTAAGGACCAAGCGTCTCTTCCTTAATACTTCCAAAAGACGAATACCATAATCAAGGAACAAAATGTTTGAATTGAGGCTAATATGAATTGAATTGAGGCTAATATGAGCTCATGCAAAAATGACCAAACCCCAATATGTCTCCACATGAAATAAGATTTATCACAATCATTAAAACATACAAGACATTAATTAAGGTGAGGCAAACAAGAATACATGCTCCCACATGCCATGTTTCCTTCCTCCACTCCATCATTATCATCACCTCATCATTCCCCATAAAATAGGCTCACTAATCTAAGTATGTGCTAAGCATCACTCAAGAGCATTAACACATCAAATATAAGAGTGAAATCTCATTAGATGGTTATGGAAATCATGTGAGAGATTAACACACACACCCCTAATACATCACATAATCACATCACCTTCCTCTCCACCTCCCAAAGGGAATAGACTACTCCCTACTCATCTCTTAACTAAAGAAAGCATAAAAATAATCCAAAACCATAATGGAAATGTAGAAAAACTAAATTAAAATAAAGATTACAAGGTTGGTCCTCTTCTCCTCCCATACACTACTAATTAAGAAACAAAACCTACTATAATAAACAAGAAATAAAACCTACTCTACTAAACAAGAAAAGAAACTAACCTAAAGAGGAGAGGGAGAAAGAAGAAAAAGAAAAAGAAGAAATGATGCATTTCAAGTGTATTTATAGAAGATTAGAGGGTTTGGATGGCTCTGGGCGCAATCGGACGGCTGTAAATCAGATCTGAAGGTTGCATATTTCTGAAACCCGACAACCCAACCCGCTGGAGAAATCCGACTGCCAAACTCTTAACCAGATCTGCCACTAGTGGATTTTAATCCGTTACTGGTGGATCATTTTTGTCTGATCGCCTCCAAATCTTGACCACGACTTCAGTTCACCTAATAAACATGTGGGGTGGCCCGAAACTGTTGGTTAGAACTTGTTTGTTTCTAATTGTTGATTTACTTCTCAGGCACGAGATTACAAACTTTGCAACAACATGTTTTTCTTTACAAGTAGGTCCCTTCGGGTTTTCACTTGGGTCCTTCCTGACCTACAATCAGGTCCTTGGGTATTACAAGCAAGTCCAAAATATTCCAAATCAGTCCATTTCTCTTGCGTTTAGGTCATTTTGTCTTATTTTCTCTTCTTATTGCCTAAACCCTGAAACATATCAAATAAACACTCGAGTAGTACAAATATGGGGTAAAATAAAGAATATATAGTATGATATGCTACTAATCAATTACCTAACAAAAGATCTTATTCGTGTCAGTTTCGTGTAACAAATCACCATATTGTGTAATTGTGTCGTGTTTGTGTACTAACTGTTTTATATTTGTATATTCATAAATCATCATAATAAAGCATACCACACAAAAAAATTGTGTCGTCCAAATCGTATCACCATTTCATGTTGCGTTATGTTATGGTGTCGTGTTAAAAATTGACAAGCATAAATTTATCCTTACCATAACTTATTGGGCGTTAACTACCACAAACATTAGGTATTCCCAAGATAAGGTCTGTGGTTTTTATTCAATCTCATTGATCAATACATATTTTGTTGGCTTTTTGGCATTAATCTATGTTTTGATGATTTAATCAACCTAATCTTACTTGTAATCAATATAGAGTAGCACACATATTGCATAGCATATATATTGTATTGTGTTAACCTCTACATGTGATCAAGACTCAAGGAAGAAAGGAAATCAAGTTGAAGACATGTATTAAAGCTATATTGAAGACATGTAATCTTGTTTTCTTTGAGTCTTAGGAACATTGTGTAATTGAGCATACTTAAGCTAAAATCAACTCACATACACACTAGGTTCCTTATAGAAGTCGCACACAAAATTTCACATAATTTGGACTACAATAGATCATCCAAACTTAGATCAGAAAACACAAACACTTAACCTGAACTGTCTGCCCACATTCGGTCGACCGAACCAAACCTCTCAGTCGACCGAGTGATCAATTATCCAATAGTGTTTCCACTTCCCACATTCAGTCGACCGTTTTGACATTTTCGGTCAACCGAATCAACATGTTTTTCTGACCGTTAGGGTTGTCATATTATACCAACGGTCGTATTCGAATTATTCACAAATACCCCAAAATACATATTGACTATCGATCGACCGTGGACCTGTTCGGTCGACCGAACTTTTATTGTCTCCAATTTGTGCAACTACATGGACATTTTCGGTCAACCGAATACTTTGGATCGGTTGACCGAACTTGATCTTTTTCGCCAACCCCGTAGAGTCTAGAAATTTTCGGTCAACCGAACCTATCTCAGTGTTCGACCGTTAACTTAAGTGTACCTAAGTTATAGCATGATCCGGTCGACCGTTCCATTATCGGTCGACCAAACCGTGTTCAAAATTGTCAAACGGTCGACCGTTCTGCCGGATTTGGTCGACCCAACTTCGTCTGAATTGGGTCCTGCAGGTTGCTGTTTTATGATTCTCAATCAAACCTTACTCAACTTAACTCCAACGACTATAACACCTTAGGAGCTTATAAACATGTGTTCCTACGACACAAGTACACAACTTTTACACTTCCATTTGTCATACACTTAAGAGAAAACTTCAAGTCTCCCATTCCCCAAATCTACTCTCTAAGCTTAGAATTACACATCTTAGATCAATTCCACATCATAAGTTAAGTGTGCTCAAGTTAGAGAGGGAGTGATCCACTCAACCATTGTTGTTCAAAGAAGTAAGGACTTCGGTGAAAGCCCGACGTGTTCATTTTGGATTGTGAGAGAAGAAAGTCAAGTTAGCGAGGGTGTTCGTGGAGCTTGTTTTGTAAAAGGCTTAATCTCGGCCCGGAACGAGATTGATAGTGAAGACGCGAGCGGAGCTCGAGAGAGTTGGAGCGGAGCTTGCAATAGAGGAAGTAGGCGGGATTCCGAACCTCTATAAAATCTAGTGTCTTCTTGTTGGTTTGCATTATTTCTTCCTTTGCTTGCTAGTTTAGTTTTTAATTCCGTTGTATCTTTGATTATTAAGCAAGTAGAGTTTGTTTATGATTAAAAGTGATTAGAACTAAGTCCCATTACGATCCTACATATTCCACCGTGATTTTTGCGGAAAAATGTTGAAATTGATTGCTGCAAGACTCCGTGAGAGAAACTGATTTCCACGCAGAAGATACCACAAATTGGACTAGTTCAGTTAGGAGATTTCTTGTCACGAGATATCATGTTCAATTCTAATGTTTGGGGCTGCGATTGAAAATGGGATGGGTGAGTAGAGTGGGTAAAAAAAGCTGCCACAGCTTAACTACAACAGGTAAGCAGCGCACATTTCTGCGTAGCTTCCTTCTTTGTCCACACTCATGCTGCCATGCATGCATTTATACACTCACATACCCCTACGTGTCAATCACACATCTATTATATCGAACAACTACTCCACGTAGCCACCATTACAATTTACAACCCTCAACCCCATCTCTACATATACCACCATGCATGAATCTCAAACATCACAACACCTACACCATCCAAAATGGAGAGCAAAAGTATCACTCAAAATGTTCCTCCACTTCTACCATCTTGTTTCTTCATTCTCTTGTTCCTATGTTCAAGTTCTTCTGCACCACTTAAGGATGAGGGCCAATTTGGGCCGTTGATCAGAAAGGAGGGGAGAACAAGACTCATGAAGACGGAGTATGGAGCAATCACAACCGTTGATGTTGATGATGGGAATGAAGGAACCAGCTATCACATTGAGTTCTTTGACTTGGAGCCGGACTGTGTTTTTCTTCCCGTTTTGCTGCACGCTGATGTGGTGTTTTATGTCCAAAGAGGTACTGCGAGTGTCTTTGGGGCGCGCAGGATGGGAGTTTATGCATACAGATTTATGTCATTGAAAATTAAATGTTGCAGGTTTGAATTTCACTCATTATAGAAGCAAATACACTTTTTTCAAAGCTTATGTGTTTGCATTCGCTCTATAAAAAAAATTGTACTTCCAAAATATATTTGTACTCTTACTCTCTCTACAACCGTTCAGTTTGAAATTCCAGGAGTTGAAATATATTTTCACTTTTTAAAAACTGGGTATGTATATAATTCTTCCTCTGTTTTTAGTCTACGATATCCACAAGGAATTTGGATCAAATACAAGGGCATGCATGGTGCATTACATTAAATTTTTATTATATGAAAGTTAATGTGCTATGATGACTATTATATGAAAGTTTAAAGTACTCAAAATATCACCAGTGAAGTTTTGGTGAAATCCGAAGCCATCTAAGGTATCATGAACAATTTAAGTCGTTTCTGACATTTTAAAGTATTTAAAGGACATTTCATGAATGATATTTCGTAACATATGTATGCATAGAAGGAGTATTACATTATAATCATGTTTAAATTCGTCCTAATTGGATTATACGAAATTAATTACATTGATTACGTCGAATCATATTGTTTGCAGGCGAAGGGACTGTGAGCTGGAGCAGAGAAGATGACACATACGATATGGACGTGAAACAAGGAGACTTGTATAGGATTAGAAAGGGCTACATCTTCTACATACGTAGCCAACCAAATCCAATGATGAACAAACTCAGGATCTATGCTTTCTTTGGGAGCATGAGAGATAAGAAAACACAAGTATAAAACTTAAGTTCTGTTTAATGTCACTAGTCACTACCATGGGATGCATTTATGTGATTAATTGAATCTTCCTCCACGTGCATGGGTTGCAGGAGAGAGTCGTTGCTCCATACACAAGTACCAATGACATAATTCTTGGTTTTGACGAGGAAATTTTGCAGAGGGGCTTCATGGTACACCTCGAATACCCAGCTTGTGTTTCATGCCTTTTTTTCATATCAAATCTAGACTTATTCGTGATTGTGTTCAAAATTAATGTAGAAGAAATAAACCAAGTAGGAGGGATCTATTGTTGATTAATTGAGTGTACCGTCTCCTTGAATTTTCCTTTAAAGAAGTTTTCTATAGTGTTACTATAACTAATCTTCAAGATGCACCCTACTTTTCTAGAGACATCATCTTAATCCCAACTTCTTGAAAGTTCAAAACATAACTTACACCTAAACTACGATCTCCTTCGATTTTAGAAAACAAAATAAAACATCCAAATTTAATGACATAGATTGGACATGAACTTTTAAATACACTTCGACTATGATAGAATTTTTTCGTGCTTTGGTGTAAATTAACTAATCCGAAACTAGTTGGCAAACCTATACAAAAATTCTAACCCATGTGGAAAAAAATGGCAACCTATAAATTTGTCATCTTTTCCCAACCTTTCATACATTTTGATGATCAAATTTTCAATTATGCATACATGCATGTCTATTTATTTTTATGATCTTGATCAGGTCCCGAGGGACATCATCGATAGTTTGAAAAAAGCAGACAAGCCACCACCCATCATTCCATATCCATCGAAGGATGAAACCGATACTTCTGGAGATTGGGAAGAGGAGATCTTCGACATTCTTTTAGGTAGCAGAACCCTCCAGCTTTTGACAAACAACAATAAGCACAAGAAATTAAGCTCCAAAACCTTCAACTTCATGAAGGAGGAACCTGACGTTGAGAATTGTCATGGATGGAGCACTGATATCACGAGGAAAGATCTTCACGCACTAAAAGGATCAGAAACTGGAGCTTTCATGGTCAACTTGACAAAGGTTTACTACTAACCAAAACAACACTCCCTAAGCAATAATTAATTGCATGAACATTGCTTTATGCCATCCTTATCTTAGAGAAAATTCGATAACACAACATTTGGTGATAAATAATTTGAATACAACTTTAAACAAGCTTTTTAAATGGAGTTAGAATGAAATTCAAACCTTCAACTCCCAAGAAGAAAGTGTTATTACTTAACCTTATTATTTTATTACTAATTCCTTGTTGTAGAAAACAAACTTAGATTAGTGATTGCAGAATTTTGTATCCGAGATAAATGTGTACGTTGAAAGGTCAATCATTTATTCTACAACCAAATTAAGTCACGGTTGAACATTGCGAAATAAACTTCACGGGTGATCTAACCCTTCCAATTGAATTCTCCTTTTGTTTGATTGTTTATTGACAGGGTTCTATGATGAGTCCCCACTGGAATCCAATGGCATCGGAGATTATAGTAGTAATTCAGGGTGAAGGTATGATGCAAATGCTAGTCCCTGGAACTTTGACAACCAAACAACAAAGAAGCAAGACGATTAGGGTGGTTGAAGGTGATGTGCTTTTAGTGCCAAGGTACCACCCTGTCGCTCACATATCCTTCAATAATGATTCATTTGTTTTCATGGGGTTCACTGCTTTGGCGGCAACGAAGAACAACCCACAGTATATCGCAGGACACCATTCAATTTTCAAATACTTAGATAAAGAGATCTTGGCAATGTCACTCAACGTACCTAACACAACCATTGACGATGTTTTCGGGTATAAGGGGGAGGGTGTTATTGTTGATTGCACTTCTTGTGCTGAGGAGCTGGTAGGAAAAATGCAAGATGAAACTGAGGATAAAGAACACTATGAACCGACAGGTGGACAGACGGGTGAGGAGGGTGGTCAGGCGGGTGAGACAGGCCCAGAGGAGCCACAAGACGATGCCGAAGGTGGCGGAGGAGAGGAAGAGTGGGGGCAGAGGGGATTAAAGATGGAATTTCTTCCGCGAAAGTTTAGAGGATGATTCAAGCGGAATGATGGTTAGGACTATGACGGAAATTCCAGTGTATATGAATAAATAAATGTGTTGTGGTTAATAATCGCGGTTCTTTGTGCTGCAGTAGAACTTAGGTATTGGAGTTTGGAACTTTTTCTTTAGTGAAAGTGTGCTTTAGAACCACACTATCATGCTTTTATCGGGATAAGATTCCTCCTCGAAATTTGGAAAATAACAAGCTAGGATTTCATGTCAAGTGCATAACATATATACACAAATTGAACCTATTCCGAGGGGAAAACAAAAGAACATGTTTTTTGGTTTTGCAACTCAAACTGATGATTTATATTAAGGTATTCTTCTGATGATGTTTTAATATTACCACGTCGATTCACATAAGCCAAATCAAGACAAAACAATTCCGCAATAAGATGCTCAAAGCAGAGTTTTCTCTAACAATCCAATTCGTTTTGACAACTGGTGAACAACCAACCTGAAAAGAAACCAATAGATAAAAGAAAAAAACATTATGTAAAAGATGCCTTCAATTTTTTCTTACCAGCACAAGTAGTTGCAAAGGCATTGCATCGATTTCCATACCACATTGACCATCTAACCGAGTTGGAACATTCTTGTCGCAGCAAATATTTGCCTGGCTTCAACTGTAAGAAGAAGAATCTTAAAGCCATGATACTGATGACTTGCATCAATACCAATGAACTACAAAGAATGAGAAGAAATATAGGCATTAAGGACTTGTTTAGCAAAGGATTCCTGGATTTAATTCCTGAAAAGTTGCTAGAAGTCTTGGTTTTGATTTTAAAGAATCATCATCATTCAAGATTTACAATGACCATTATTATGTGAAAATGCTTAGCTCATAGGAAGCGAGTCTTTTAAGCTTCCTTCATGAGTCCAGATGAGTTGTTTATACCTGGATACATCCTCTAATATTTTACAAATATGAAACAAGGAAAGAAATTCAAAACAGACGGATCAATCTTCAGGCCAGAGACTCTATGTTAACATATGTGGTGGTTTTCGCAGCCTATTTAGATATTTTGTTCTAAACAATTGCTTGGATATGCAATGGTTCTTGTAGCATATTAGACATTTAGTAGTTGATGTTTCGATTTAAACAAATTTGAGGAAGTTCACAAAGAAAATATATACTATGTACTTTAAAGGGGAAAAAAGGTTAACGCAGTGATTTTTATTTGTCAAAAGTTTACCCTCGTAAAGGCATCCACCAGAACCTTCCTCTCATAAAGGCATTTTAATTCCTCATTGAGTGCTCAAATAAGAATTTTAGAACCTTTTGACAAACACCGTGTAAGATGTAGAAAGGAGAAGATTTATTTGCTAAAGCAATAAGCACTCAAAGTAAATTACAAGATTTTGATAGTTTACCTGCAGTTTTTGGCACGGAAAATTCAGATGGAACATTCAGCTCCGTCTCAACTGCTGCTTTTGCTGTTGAAATAGCAACTGCCACACTTTGGAAAATGTCCAGACCGGAGCAGATGGATGCAAGCATACCACCCACTAAGCAATCTCCAGCTCCTGTGAGGCTTGCTACTGATGCGGGAAGTGCTGGATAGTGCAACGCATAGGAATATGAATTTTTTTCTCCAGCTCTCGTCAAAGGAAGCAATACATTTGAGTAACAGGTAGTATGTACAAGCTGATAAAGTCGACGATCAATCTGATTGAAACTGACTTCGTTATTGGATTTTGTCAAGAAATTCATGTCCTGTCTTGAGCACAAAAGAACACCATCTGATCCAAGAGTCACCACAACAAATTTGATTCCTGCGTCTAGCAGTACTTTTACTCCTGGTGCTAGTCGTCGCACTAAAGTATCGATAAATTCTCTTTCACTATTTCTATTAACCTTATGTTGTGAAGGAAGACTAAAATCGTTGGACAAAGAATTTGCCATGGCAATAAGCTCATCTTCATTTGGAGAAGCAAATGTTATCTGCCAAATTTGCAGGCATGTTAAACACACAATAAACTAAGAATCCTAATGACAAAGGATGTGCTTATGCCGTGCAAAATCAAGGAAAAAAGAGAGAAAAACAACCAATTAGATATTTAGATATTTTGGCAATGCTGTCAAATGCAAAAGAACAGAATTGTTCAAGCAGAATGGCAGTTGAATAAATACAATTTTAGCTTATAACACAACAAACCAATTAATTGAAGAGTGAGTGGCCATAATAATTTGCAAATCTGATAATTAGGGTAATAGGATACGTTTTCAATCCAGAGTGGCTCGAATCAATACACTTAAAGAAAGGAAATCAATCATTTTATGACATAGACTAAACTTGTGGAGCAAAAGAATTCATGAAACCGGATCTGCAAGTAAAATTTTGTTGATAGGGTTCCATACAGAAAACATAATTTTAAGAGAATCAAATAGAAGGGCAACCTTCTAGTCTTTCTAAACGGGCAACAGGAAAGAAAATGTAAGATCCATTTGAAGATAGCATTCACTCCATAAGAACCAGTAAGAACATGTTTGTCCACGGACTGCATATACTTACAAAATAACAAATGCAAATGAGATAAACAAACATGACTATGAGTATATCTTGCCTGACATGTAGCAATAGAGTAAAACCGCAAACAAGAAGAAAGCAAAGAAAATAAAATTTTATATGCATACAAAAAATAAGTAGATTGTACTCACATGTTTAACGACACCTACAACCCTTTTAGACTTCGTGACAGATACAGGCTCAAACCAAACTGGAACACCAGACTCTTCTGCCACTGGAAAAGGTGCAAAAGTAAAAAGCACACAAAAAGGAAGCATTAGAAAGTGGGATTGGCGATGAGTTGCTAATGTAGTCATATTTGCAAATTTAGTAACCTATATAAACAACACTTACTTTTATAATCATAAAGGTCCTTCCTAACACAGGAAAAAAAATAAAAAATGGGGTTCTCAGTTCATTCGAGAATATTTTTGGCAATAGGGATTAAAATTATGAGCAACTTACTATGGTGTAATTGGTAAAGTTAGTGCAAGTGCAACAATGTACAACAGCAATAAGCAACTCATTGACATTAATGTGACAAAGAAGTACAAACTTTTACAAACAATTTCAAGTGACTCTGGATGTAAATTGGCATCCACCATCAATAAAGGTGCACACTTTATTTTGCACTGAAATTGTCGCAGCCACTCGCCAGTCAAGCATTTTTCCTGTGTGTGAATGTCCAGAGTTAATCCTGAAATCTTAGATGATCAAATTATCCAATCCGCAGACATCTTGTACATATAACTACTAAATTTAAAAGAAAAGAAGTTCTTCAAACAATCAAATGGAGTAACAGGAGAAAACCTTACAACAGCTCCAACACTGGCAACTGCAGCAGCCAATTCACCGTTTGCATCGAATATATTTGAAACTACTGGAGTCGTGACATCCTGAAGCTTCAGTATTCCTGTATTGATCTCAAACAGAAAAGATATCATTATTTCTTTATTTATGAATAAAAAATGATTCCTTTACAGTGGTCAAATACTGTCACAACTCACAACAACAAAATCAGGAACTTCACAGTGGTACATCTATCATAATCTATTTTGAGTTGGTGCCAAATTGTTTCTATTGGAAACGAAAGTGAACCCATACAGAATGAAATAAACAAATATTATAAAAAGAAGTGTGTTCCCATACCTTCTGCAGAAAGCCCAAGATTTTTCCAATGATGCAATAGTTCATCTCCTGAAAGATTTATAAAACTTCCAAATTCAGAAACACTGGAAGCGTAGAAGACCAAAAAAAGGTAAAACAAGATCTAGTTTTAGGGACAACCTGCCATGTCATTTCCAACAACACTAATCATAAAGGATTTTACACCAAGTTTTGCCATGCATTCAGCAATATTCCTTGCCACTCCACCTCTAATATATCGAACCTGAAAGGATATCATAGAAGAAAGACCTTATGATAGTCAAATGTTTACAAGATTATCAGTACCAGATGATCTCTATGCTAACAGAAAACTTTTATCATTACTTTTTTTCCAGTGTCATCCTTACGCAAGGGTCATGTTAATCTTCTCTGTATTGTTCCAATTTTATCAGATATCTCCAAAGAGACGGTAGTACACACAACTACAAGAGTGTGAAACCAAATCTAAAAGCCAACATTGGTACCATACGCATACATGGAGCAACACTATGAGAAGTCAAGCATGATATAAACATATCTTTTAGGTAAAATAATAACTAGCAGTTTATTTGAATGAAAAAGATATTGATGAACACAAGAGGTTAAATATAGTTATAAATTTTAGGTAAACTTCAAACCAAATTTCCTACTTCAAATCAAATTACAACAACAACAAAACCTTTAATCCCAAACTAGTTGGGGGTATGCCTACTTCAAATCAAATAAATAAAAAGAGTTTCACCACTTTTAGCATAAATTAAACAAAACACGATTTGTGAAGAAGCAATATGACTCATACGACGTTACCACTTAAACTTAAAATCCCAATTTAATCAAAAGAAAGAATTAAAGCCGAAACCAAAGATTCCAGAAGCAAAACTCTTAATTTTGGGTGAAACTCTAAAAACTTATTTTATGCTAAAAGTGGTACCTCGCCGGGTATCCCACTCATATTTTATGCCATTTCTATCAGCTATTTCTTTAGAGAATTTTCGAACACCAATCTTAGTACTTGAGTCAATTGTACAACCAAAACCTAACGAGAAAAAACCCCGGCCAGAGACCGGGATCGGCCACGTGGTACCTCGCCGGGGATGGTGGTGCCGGGTCTCGGGTGCGAGTGCGGCTTCGCGTGGATGTCGAGGACCATCCCTCCAATCACGACGGGACAGCCGTCGGATCCGGAATCGACGGCGCTGGCGGGGCTCTGGAAAGGGGTATAATGGATTAGGTATAATGTAATCGGAAAGGTGAGAATTGGAAGTCGGAGGAGTGTTGTTACTGACGAGTCCGAAAGGGGTGGGGAGGAGATGGCGAGAGATGAAATCCAAACGTCTCTCTGCTCTTCGCTCCATTCCAACTCCGCAGGGGGGAGAGTTTTTTTTCTTGATAATTGATTTGAATCATTTGATATTAATATGATGGTGCTGTGATTAGGGCTTTAAACGGTGTCGGTTAAAGTGTTAAACCCGTCAACCCACCAAACCCGACCCCTTGGATCTAGATTAGGATAAAATCTGAAATCATTTAATAGATAAAATTAGGGCTGAGCACACCTCCGAAACCGTACCAGGCCGGATGCTCTCCAGAGTCTAGATGGAAGACTGGACCGGTCAGATCCGGTCCAGACCGAATCCGGACCGATTGGTCCGGTCCGGTCCAAAAGTCAGAACTGATCGGGTTTTTTATATTAAAATTTCGGTTTTGGATTAGATTCGGACTGGACCAGATCGGATCGAAATCGAGACCCACCTCGGGGTCCATACCGGACCAAATGCTCTCCCCAAGATAAAATTCATCGATCTGCAAACCCGTAAACCATGTTTTCTTTGTGGGTCTAGTTAAGATCGAGAGAAAAAATCCAAACCCACCGACTCACTAGAATAAAATAATAATAAATATTTATAATATTTTACAAGTATGGTCAAGATCTAATGAGCTCAGGGCTCATAATATAATTTTAAGCCCCCTAAAATCTCACCCTTGAATCTAATCTATGGTTATGATCAAATAGGGGTAAAATTGTAAAAGAGCAAAGAATTAATTTTCAAGTAATTTGTAATTTATAATTTTGTTTAAATTAGAAAATTTTAACTACCCTCCACGAATCCAACATCCCACGATTTCAAAACAGTTGGGATAATTGGCCATCCAAAAAAACGTGATTAAAACAGATTAAACATTCTTCTTCTCTCCATCCAAATAAGTATGAACCCAACGTCCCAAATCATCAACCCAAACGAATACAATAAACCCACCACCAAATATCGAAAGTCAAAGAAAAGATTGTTGTGATGGATTTGTAGCATCCAGATGAAGAATTTTCGAGCCTGCAGAAACATATGGCGATTTAATCACTTTGAAGGAAACAAACCAAAGTGAAGCAACCGTGAAACACATTTCAACACCAGCCGAAAAACCTACTTTTTTCATTAAGTTTTGTTATTGATTTAAATTCCAAAAAACCATAGTATCATGGAACTTGAATGAAAAAGAAAAATATATTGAATATGAATATGTAATCAAAATAAGCAAAAATGCACATTTGCAAGTTAAAAGTAGTTTTAAATTAAAAGAAAACGTCAATGAAGGGAAGAGAGAGAAAGCAAAGAAAAATAGTATTACAGTGGATTGAAATTTTATTATGTATTTAAAATATATTAATACAATATACCTAAAATACCCTCCGAACAAGTGTAACTACCCATTATCTCAATATACCATTAAATTTTAGATTGATGGTGGATGTAGTGGTGCTTAAATTTTAATTTTAAGCCTAGGGCCCATTGGAAAATTACTGTTTACAAGTATAAGCTAATTTACTACAAATAAAGAAAGAAGGAAATTTCTGATATAATCTCTTGACATATTTTCTGTCATATTGGAAAAAAAAATTAAATTGTGATTTATTTTTTCCTTTTTTCAGCCAAAACTATATTTGGAAATTGTGATTGTGTCCAGATTACAAAACCGACCAAGCCAATCTGCCTCTTGTTTAAAAGCAAATCCATCCAAAAAACTAAAATGCGTGAAATTAGAGTTGTCATCCATTTTTAAATATTTTTCACGAACACTATGAAATACACAGTTAAAATGGGGAAAACACCATATCGATCACAAATATTTCCGAAAGTAGGTTTTAGTTTTAAATATTCAAGTTCGAGACTTAGTTATTACGTGGGAAGGTGCTAGGCACCCATACAACCTAGAAAATCGGCCCCTCTACTCATACGACAAATCATTTTCACATGCACGGAACATTTTTTAACATTACATAAAAAACCCAAGAATACAACCAAAACATCTACAACTAGAACTTTATAAATATGAACATAACTAAAACATTTTTTTGATTTTATAATGCTTAATATAGGAAATAGTTAGAATGATTTCACCAAATGTCGACGGGATGTTCGTGCCATTTAAGAGCCTTCAAGCATTGTTCACCTTGTCGTTTTCAGGTCATTGTTGCTTAGTAAGTGATTCTTTTTTGGAGTTCTGGGTGGTAATTAGTTAAATAGTTGATATTGATACTCTCTTTTTGCATTTTTCATTATGATTTTGTGATGGTGGTGCTTAATAGGAATAGAGTGATAATGTTGGTGGATGTGACTATCATGTGAGATGGTTGAGAGTGTTGGTGGGTGCATACGTGAGTGTGTAAACTGCTTGAAAAAAATGTCTTCACGTCGGCTTTTTGGGCCATATCACGTCGGGATTATTGGTCCAATATAGCAGCATGGTAATTGCGAGACGTAATAGGGAAGAAGATATCACGTCCATTCCCTCTAACCTGACATGATATTTCCCAGATATCACGTCGGTTCCCTCTAACTCGACGTGATATTGCCCAAATATCAAGTCGGTTTGTGGTAAACCGACGTGATATTTGGGCAATAGTTAGAGGAAACCAACCGGATATCTGGAAATATCACGTCTGGTGTCCTACACCTGACGCCCATATTGCCCTAATATCACGTCGGGTTTGTTGGCTTCTTGACTAATAATATTTAATCTGGTTTTAATGATTAATTAACATATCAAAAAATCCATGTACATCTATCATTACTTCACATGCATATGCACATGTATATTTGGTTTTACTAACCATTTCAAGAGACAAGTACTACACAAGACAATAAACCAAGTTAAAGAATAGATAAGATTTACGTTCATTGTACTTAGGATTCATTTGTAACTTGGGCACTTTAAATCGTGTTGATTTTCATTGCATGATCCATAAAAAATCTATAGAAGTTATATACAAAATTCCATATCAAACAGACTCCTTTAGGTGACCCATTACACTTAAGAATTTCTCTTGGATCAGAGTTTCTGCATAAAACGCTCGACTGGTAGCCATCTGGTTCGACCGAATTTAACATACTCTAATTCTTTTCCCATAACGGTCGAACGACAGTTCACTTCACCTGGTTTGACCGATTTTAACATACTCGTTCTCTGTCTAAAACGGTCGACCGATTCTTTATCTTTGTTCGATTATTACCCTTAAATAACTGATACTTGCCTTACACGTATTCATCTATATTTGATCAGTTATTTCTTTCAACATTTCTCGGTTAGTGTGTGATCTAGTCAACCGAAAATTGACTTGAAGGGAATGTGTTCTAAAAGTTTTACTTTTATATGTCGATTATTATGAATTGAATGTGCAAACACTTTGTTTTTTGATTATTGTATTCGTCTTTTAGAAGAGTTAAAGAAAAAGTTCTTGGTCCTTAATCGTAGAGTTCTAAAAGATATTGGTTTACATAAATCAAAAGTTATTCACAATCATTGTAATTGACATGGAACATTAATTACCGAGATAAGATTGTCGTGTTGGTCATCGATTGTTGTAGCTATATAAATATTTGACGACACGAGTATATAAAAGAGAAAAATGATTACTTTTATATATTGAATAGACCTAACAAGTGAAACATTATAGATTTGTGTTATGTGTCGTTAATGTTTTACTGTGTCTTGAATTCTAAGATATGAGACTTATATCTTTTCACATAAGAAATGTTTAATTTGATTGTTGTCAAAAACTATCAATGAGTATAGTGATAAAGACAATGGTTGGTTGAACATGACATATGCTGGAAAAGATAGCTAGTCAAAAGATTATCATTGCCCTCTTAATTGAGTGATGATATTAGAGGGTCCCTTGATAAAGCAAAATTCACTACTACAGAAAAGGGAATATACGTCGGATGTACGGGGGTATATACGTCGGCTATCAGCATTCCCAGATCCAACGTCTATGTGTACGTCGTCTAGACATAGACGTCTGACGTGCAAAATCCGACGTCTATTCTTTAGAAATAGGCGTCGGCTGTATGTATCAGCCGACGTCTATACTTATAGAATAGATGGCGGCCCTTATATAGGACCGACGTCTATTCTTTAGGTATAGACGTCGGCGAAATAACAGACGACATCTATTCCTAACGAATAGACGTCGTCTGATACATACAACCGACGTTTATTCCTTTCTTCAGAGACATAGACGTCGGCGAATACAAACATCCGACGTCTATTCTTAAAACCTGGACAAAAATAAAATAAATAGCATCCTGCACACTTGTATTTAGTCATCGTATTCGTGTACATACAACCTGCACCAAATTCGTTCACAAATACTTACACACTTTCATCCACATGTACATACAAACATACAAGCCCAAACACACAAGCATACATGCACAAACACAAACATACAACCATACATGCACAAACACAAACATACAAGCATACACAATCATTCAACACACTTGGAATTAATTCATACATAAACAATTGGCATTTATTCTAAAACTGAGGTGATTATATTATGGCATAAATTGTATGTTTGTAATACAAGTGAACTTGTTAACTAAATTACAAAAAATGCTAGTGACAGGAGAACCTCTTAGTTCATCAACATGTTTATGATAAAATAGCAAGCCCATCGGTCACGAGTTTCATCGAGCTCCTGTTACGAGAAGGGATCACTACTTTTTGGGAAGACCTATCAAAATACAAGTAAAATTTTTAATAACTAAATATTGAAACTACAACTATACAAGTGAATAACGATCTATATTACCTCGGATAAGCATACCTCTTGAGTTGTCAATTCGAGGATTTCCTTCATGTATCTCATCACGTAGTAACCACATTCCGTATTTCCAACCTGCTTCCGGTACTACAAACATAGAATTTTGCTAAATATATGTTCCTAACTTAATTAACAAAAATGGGAGAGAACGTACTCTCATTCCATGCCATGTTATTACTACTTTTGTGGTTGTTCTTCTGCCACTTAAAGCTCTGTAAACCTTAATTGCCCTGAGTAAACCTTCATTCATTAATACTAATAAAAATCCACGAATTACAAATACGATAACTAAAATGAACTTACAAATTTAAAAGTTTCTTTATTGAGTCCCTTGGTTTATTTGACCCCAACAGATCAAACCAATATGCTGAATTAGTCGTGGGGCATACAACGACAAGCATCCAATGAGCCCTGTTATATATATATATAATTAGAAGCTTATTACAAAATAAAATTTCACTTTGAATTACAAAGTTTAGCTCTCATGATAAGGGACTTACAATCACAATCACAATCAAGGAAACAAATTTTCCATTCAATGTGAATTAATCTATCGATTTTGTATTCACGTATCATATATTGATGATCAACCTACAAGCATACGTGTAATGATATAGACAGTCCACCCATCACGTGTCCTGTCGAGCTCCGATTGTGAATATGGATCAAGATTTTCTCCAAAGAACTACAAATTAAAAAAAGACATATAAACATACAACTTTATCAAAATAAGATGTATATCTCAATATAAGGTAGAAGCTACATATTACCTCTCGTAAATATCCCTCATTCAAATCCAACTCCACAATTTCTTCCATATACCTCATGATATAGTACCCGCACTCAGTTTTTCCAGTTTGTTTATGGTACTACAATTAAGACATAATGTATATTACAAAACAACAAAATTAATTGAAAATCTAGGGCTTATTGTTTCAAAAATAATTTAATTATCCTACATTCATAGCATGGTAAGTTGTTTTTTTTGGTTTCTTTTTTCCCCAATGCTTTATATATATATCCACAACTCTACATAAATTGATAAATATCGGAATTTGTTATAAAATTTGACAACTACAACGTGTTTTTATGTTTTAAAGTAGTAAGTTAATAGAACTTAAAATTGCACCATCTAATTCAAATCTTTCCTGGGTTTATCCAGAGCTAAAGGATCAAACCAATATGCAGTTTATGTATCGGGACAAATAACAACTAACATCCAATGATCACTAGATAACATTCATTCGAAAAAAACTTTATTAATTAATTTTATTATTACTGTATTATATCAAATAAGTAAAAACATACCTCTCCCAATACGGTACAAGATAATACATTTTGTCCCTCCCAGCCATCACCTTCGCAATATTTTGTGGTTGGGTGTCGTCATTTTGTCATCCGGGGTGACAGAGTAATGTTGGACATAAATATCCAAATCTTTTTCCATAAGGTATTTGGTAAATAGACCTATTTATTACAATCAATAAATATTATTTAAATGCCAAAACTTGAAACATAAAAAATAACGTGAAAAGTAACATATATAATAAACTTGAATGATTATTATACACAGTTTGTCTAACTTTAGAAATTGCATGACATCACTCATGATGATATACAATTTCAGTTCTAAGTCGTTTTCGGTTGTGGAGCCTACTTCTTTCTTCATAACACTCTCCACACTAGTGCAGAATTGGCTTTACTCGTCGCCCAATAGACGTCGGCCGTTACAACAGCCGACGTCTATTGTGGAGAGGACAGAATAGACGTCGGCTGAAATGGAAGCCGACGTCTATGTGACACTATAGACGTCGGGTTTTGGAATAACACGTTTAGCCGACGTCTATAGTGTATAGACGTCGACCTTTAGACGTCGGTGTTTTAGTACCTTGTGAATCCGACGTCTATAGGGTATAGACGTCGGACTATAGACGTCGGACATAATGTAAGACCGACGTCTATAGTCTATCCGCATAGACGTCGAGGTATAGACGTCGGTGTTATGGAATATCCGACGTATATAGGTCTTAAAGAAAGCGGACAGACGCGTTTTCTTTCATTCTTTTCAGTCGAAACCCACCCAAACCCTAGCCGTCCCGCGACCGAACTCTCCTCCGCGACCATCCTCCGACCGATCCGCACCGTCTCCGGCACCGCAGCGAGCTCCCAAGCGCTCCTCCACTTCTCCGGCCCTCTTCTCCTTCTTCCTCCGTCTTCCTCCGTCTCTCCACATGTAAGTTAGTGTGAAAATATTTGATGGAAATGATAAAATATTCACGTTTGTTTCAACAACTCATGTTACGTTTAATTTACTAGACAAATCTTGAATGAAATTCACTATTTTTATGATGTTCCAAAATGTGATATCATAATACGATAACATTACCATATTACTTGACATAGTTCATATCGGTTCAACAACTTGTATTATATTTCATTACGTCTCACGCAGGAAGCTTACATTTGCAAAAATAAACTTCGAACTTACTTTGAACTTTCTGGTCTTATGTGAATGAACACAAACATGCCTCACAATTGATTCATAGACGCACAAATTGATTTTGTCTCTCACTTTTAGATTGAAAAATGTCGTTTAAAAGTATGGTAAATGAGAACTATTAGAATTTAGAACAGTACCGGTTCCTTCATCTAAAAAAAGTGGAAGAAAGTGTGTTTGCATGTCATTATGTTTATTACAAAAGCATACCTAAACAAAAATGTTTAGAAATAATAATATCCCATTAGACGATAATTCTGGAATTATATATGTGTAGTTTTCTATGGGTATGCATAAAAAGTGTCCAAATTAGAATAAATCTTTAGTATAGTGAGTTCATACATTTATTTGTGTTTATTTATGTTTTGTCTAGTTAAATGTTTATTTATGTTTATTTATGCTGAAAAAAACTTACTTTGTTTAGTTAAATGTTTAGTTTATAATAACTCATTGCCCCCCTTAAACAACTTGGCCTTTAATAACCCAAAGCAAAAGATTAGACAATATTTGTTAAGTCATTCATCATATAGGATTTGCATGCATTGTATTTTCTATTATTTACGCTTTCTGTCGTAGATTGCTGGCGTAAGGTACGTACTATCTTTCACTCATCATTCATTAGAAAGCACGCATTAGTTAGTAGGACTTGCATTGTAACAAGAGTGAGGTGAGTGTTTGTTTGGTGTGTTGTTTGTTAGATTAAGGTATGAAAAACACTTAGGGGGCAGTCACCTATAGGAGATGAGGTGGGGGATTTCATCACCCTTTCCTTGGCCCAAAAACCACTTAATAAAAGAGCCTTAATAAAATCAATTAGACGTTGGCCCCTTGGATTTTCGGACGCATTAAGGAGAGGAAACCGTTTAAGACCGTTATGGCCTGAATGTCGTTGCCCATCTAGTCTCCCTGAGATTTTAGGAACCTCCGGGTTCTTGATTTCCTATAAATTAGTGGTCCTCGATGTTTAAGACCCTTTCGGCCTGAACGTCGTTGCCCATCTAGTCTCCCTGAGATATTAGGGACCTCCGGGTTCTTGATTTCCTACAGACTAGTGGTCCTCGGTGGGACCTCGAAGTTAGGCGTCGTCTATTACTAAGGACCTATAGTGGACTTTAGGTTTGTTTTGGCCTTGATTGTTTAGTTAGATTTCTAACCTTCCTTATTCCACGCTAGATTAAGGACTTCATCTCTTCTCCTCTGAGTCATTCTTTTCTCATCTTAATGTCTCCGAATCTTCTCATCTACGTACACATTCTTTTAAATTGAAATTTTATTTATGTTCTGCAATAATAACTATCATTTTTGCCTCTGTTTAGATTGAAATGGATCGAGAGTGGATAGTTTCAAACAGATTGAGTGATGAATATGAGAACGGAGTGAATATGTTCTTAGAGGTTGCCAAAAAACATTCTAAGAAAATGAAAGACAGCGACATGGCGTATTGTCCGTGCAATAAGTGTCATAATATGTCAGTGTTGACTTTTCGGAAAATGAAAGATCATTTGTTTGAGAAAGGTTTCGACCCAAATTACAGACGGTGGATATGGCACGGCGAAAATGAATCATGTAGCCGTTCCAAGAATGATGGAGAAGATGTTAGTGTGGAAGATCACTTAGAGGAAATGGTTCAGGATATGGCTGAAAAGTTTTCGTCCAACCCCGATTTACTTGGTAATTTGTTGAGTGACAATGAGAAGCCGTTGTATAAGAATTGTACCAAATTCACTAGATTGTCAGCGGTGTTGAAGTTGTACAATTTAAAAGCTGGAAATGGTTGGTCCGATGTGAGTTTCACATCAATGTTGAAGTTAGTGAAAGAGATGCTTCCAGATGACAATGAGTTGCCAGATAGAACTTATGATGCAAAGAAAGTGTTGTGCCCTATGGGAATGGAATATAGGAAGATACACGCATGCCCGAACGATTGTATATTGTATAGGGGTGAGTTTGAAAACTTACATTCTTGTCCCAGGTGTAATGTGTCAAGATACAAAATGAAACGTAGTGGACCAAACCACAATGAAGAGGCTGATGAGATGAAAATCAAAGGACCTCCTGCTAAGATTTTGTGGTATCTTCCGATAATACCAAGGCTTAAACGTTTGTTTGCGGGTAAAGAGGATTCCAAGAACATGACATGGCATGCTGATCGTGAGAAACCAAATGATCAGTTGCTACGTCACCCTGCAGATTCACCTCAGTGGAAAAAAATAAATGTCGACTTTCCTGTGTTTGGTGAAGAATCGAGGAATGTACGACTTGGGCTCTGTACTGACGGATTGAATCCTTTTGGTAGTTTGAGTAGCATTCACAGTTCTTGGCCCGTTTTGCTTGTAATTTACAATCTGCCCCCGTGGTTATGCATGAAACGCAAATATATCATGTTGTCCTTAATGATTTCTGGTCCGAAACAACCTGGAAACGACATCGATGTGTATTTAAGACCTTTAATTGATGACCTAAAGAAATTGTGGGGTGACGGAGAGTCAGTTTTTGATTCTTATCGTCAGGAGTCGTTCGTAATGCGGGCAATGATATTTTGCACGATTAATGACTTTCCAGCTTATGGTAATCTGTCTGGATATTCAGTTAAAGGTCATAAAGCTTGTCCAATTTGCGAGGAAAATACATGTTCTTTGCAACTAGTTAATGGTTCTAAGACTGTCTATCTCGGTCATCGGAGATTTTTGCCGAACTCTCATCCTTATCGTAGGTTGAAGAAAGCATTTAACGGAAAACAGGAGTTTCAGAATCCGCCAGTTGAAATCAGCGTCGAAAATGTGTATGAACGTGTAAGGAACATTGAATGTGAATTTGGAAAACCGTACAAACGAGCAAACGACAAAAGTAGTTGGAAAAAAAGATCAATATTTTTTGATCTCCCTTACTGGAAAACTTTAGAAGTTAGACATTGTATTGATGTGATGCACGTAGAGAAAAATGTTTGTGATAGTCTTGTTGGCACTCTGTTGAACATACCTGGTAAAACCAAAGATGGATATAATGCAAGACTTGATCTTGTTGATATTGGTATACGAGCAATGTTGGCACCAGAGAAGAAAGGAGATCGGAATTACTTACCTCCAGCTAGTTATACATTGTCTAGAAAGGAGAAAAAAATTCTCTGTCAGTGTTTGCACGATGTAAGGGTTCCACAAGGTTATTCTTCAAATATCAGTAATCTTGTTGTTATGAAGGATTTGAAACTTGTGGGGATGAAGTCTCACGATTGTCATACTTTAATGCAGCAGTTGTTACCTGTAGCACTGAGATCCATATTACCGAAAGATGTTAGACAAGCAATAATAAAGTTGTGTTCGTTTTTCAATAAGATTTGCAGTAAGGTGGTCGATCCTGTGCAGTTAGACAAGTTACAGAATGAAATTGTGGTCACATTATGTCAGTTGGAGATGTTCTTCCCCCCGGCTTTTTTCGACATTATGATTCATCTTGTTATTCATTTGGTTAGAGAAGTTAAATTGTGCGGACCAGTTTTCTTAAGGTGGATGTATCCTTTCGAGCGTTATATGAAAGTGTTGAAAGGTTATTGCAAAAATCGTCAAAGACCAGATGCTAGTATTGTTGAAGGATACATAGCTGAGGAGGTTATCGAGTTTTGCACTGGATACCTAGCAAACACCAAAACTGTTGGACTTCCGAAGAATCGTCATGATAATCGTGTCGATGGTAAAGGGACACGGGGGATGAAAATGTTAAATCCAAATGGCGATGACATAATGACAGCATATTTTTATGTGTTGTGCAATTCGAATGAAGTTCAACCATACCTAAATGAACACATGAAGTTTCTAAAGGAAAGAAATCCTTTGTGGAGTGATCAACAAGTAATTAATAGTCACAATAAGAATTTCATCTCTTGGTTCAAAAATCTAGCATACAAGCGTGATGTTTCTGAGACAATACAGTGGTTGGCTTACGGTCCGCATTCTGTTGTTATAAGTTACAGTGGTTATGATATCAATGGATATTCTTTCTACACAGTTTATGAAGATGCGAAAAGTGCTGTTCAGAACAGTGGCGTCACCTTAATAGCAGAGTCTTTGCATGTGTCTAGTTCTAAAGACAAGAATCCTGTATACGCCGACATGTCCTATTACGGTGTAATTGAAGATATATGGGAGCTAGACTTTGTTAAATTCAAAGTACCTATATTTAGATGCAAGTGGGCTGATAATAAAACAGGAGTTCGAGTGGATGACTATGGCTTCACTTTAATTGATTTTTCAAAACAAGGGTATAAAGGAGAACCTTTTATTCTAGCTTCCCAAGCGAAACAAGTCTTCTATGTGGCTGATTCGTGTGATAAGAAATGGGCAGTAATTTTGGAAGGGAAGAAAAAAATTGTATCAGATGATAGTCTGATCGAGTATGAAGAAACACCACCTTTCTCTAAGCAAGCACCTGAGTTGAACTCAGTAGATGAAGAAATAAATGTTGAGACTTGTATGTTTAGAGATGACCACGGTGAAGGTATATGGATTGAAAATCCATTAAGGAAAAAAAAACAGTAAAGGTGCAAATTTTCTGTTGTAACACATTGTAATAGACATTTAATCCATGTCTTTACCTTATTTAATTACTTGAATTTATCTTTTATAGTATAATGGCTCCGAAAAAGAAACCCACTTCCTCCGAGTCTGAAGGTTCGAAGACATACAGTACACGAGGTCCTTGTCTCATGAAAGAATTCGTGGGCAGAAGAACTAGAGACGGTAGAATTCCAATCCAGTTTGATGACCGTCTTGAGCCCTTAGGCATGCTGTCTGATAATTGGAAAAGTTTTCTGGGTAGCTTAGCGAGGGCCAAAGTTGACATTTGTTTATCCAGTTGGGCTGATGTAGATGAGAAGTTGAAGGACACAATATGGGATAATGTGCAGGTAATGGTTCCATTATAGATTTCTATAGTTTTAGTTGAACTTTTGATATATATAAAGTTAACGTGTTGTAGGAATCTTTTGAGTTCCAATCCACTGACAAGTTGAAGAAGAAGTGGATGACATACATGTCAGTTCGTTGGAGGGATTTCAAAACAAATTTAACGAACAAGTACATATTCGGAGACTACCAGGATAGAAATCCATGCGATGTCTATAACTTTATCACTCCGAATCAATGGGAGCTATTCAGAAAATCCAGAGATAGCCCGGAGTTTGAGGTATACTGAGTTTAATTTATAATATAGTAACTGAGTTTCAAAACAAACTTGTTAGTTATTGATTTTAGTGACAATCTAATAAACTTGATTTTAGGCCATCCGAGCAAAAAACCAAAAGATTAGATCTTCTAACAAGTATACCCATCGTATGTCTCGAGCGGGGTACCACAAGTTGGAAGCACAAATGATGGCTGAAAAAATTGCTCAGAAGAGACAGGAGGCAATTGACTCCGGTATGAGTGAGGAGCAAGCAAGTAACCTATCTCCTCCTTCTCCCATAGCTCGTTGTGATTCTTGGAAGAGAGCAAGAGTAAACTCCAGAGGGGAGTACGTCACAGACGAGTCGCAAGCTATCGGCTCGAAGATAGTAAGTTGCATCATTTATATATATGTTATTAATTCAGAATCATTAATTTTATATTTCTCAAATGATAGTAAATATTGTTTTAAACTTAGGACTCTCTGAAGTTGAGAGAATCTCAAGGCGAATTTGCTTCCGATGGTCGGAATGATATTCTACGCGAGGCCTTGGGAAACGACGAACACCCCGGTCGTGTGCGAGGGGTAGGGAGTAGAGTTGGACTTCGACAATATTTTGGGAAGACTCAACGGTCTACTTCGACGACTGGTCATACCAAATGCCAGCAGGAGATTGCAGATTTGAAGAAGTCTTTGCAGCTTCTTTCGGAGAGATTGGATCGTGCTTTGCCTACTTCTCCTACCCGTCGTAAGACCGGTTCTTCCACGGAGACTACTCCAGTTCCGCCAGTGTTCCACCATCATCGACATGATGATTTCGTGTCTCATTCTCGAGAATTGGCCCTCGTCGACGGTCCCTCGTTTGGAAAGTTCGTGGATGGATCTAGATGTGCTTTATTTGTCGAAGACCCTGATCGAAGATTGGTGGGACACGGGAAAGTTTATAACATCTCCAGACACCACTTCACAGAGGTAGGAGAGGGAGAATTGAAGGTTGCAGTTGAGAGTTGCTTAGATCCTGGTGTTTTTGTGCCATTTCCGGAAGAAGAGATTGTTACTCTCGCCGATGCTATCGGTGGGTTCGTGCGTTGGCATAGTTATTTAGTAGAGCTAAACGACAAACATGAGGTATAGTTTAACTTTGAAAGACTTTAAACTTCAATTTTGTTAACAATTGTATTTTAACGGTTCTATACATCTTTGTAAGGTGTCAAGCCCCCAGAGCAAAGGGTCAAACAACCAATCTCCGATCAACATTAATTCGCTTCCAAGTAGGTGCAAAATGTTGTATCAATGTATGGTAGGTAGGGAGGCACAATCGTTAAGTACCTTGGAGTTGGAGGGGGATAAAGGGTTGCCTCCGGCTTTGTACGTCACCAAAGAGGATATCATGCAGTTCATGGCGATGGATTCGTTGTGTATCATGATTATCGACGTGCAAGTGAAGTAAGTGTTCTTTTGTATACAATGAAAAGTATTGAATAATTTTATCAAAACTGTAATAAATTATAATTTTTATACTTGTAGACATCTTTACGACGCCAGAAGGTCAATCTTTCCCGAGGATCAAGTATTTGGATTTATCAGTCCATCTACATATATATACGGGAATGACGATAAATCGGGTCAACTAGGGACATTCTTTAAAGAAGAAGACAAGAAATATTATCTGCTCCCTTATCATGAGAGGTAAACTTTGTAATTCAAAGTGAAATTTTATTTTGTAATAAACTTCTAATTATATATATAACACAGGGCTCATTGGATGCTTGTCGTTGTATGCCCAACGACTAATTCAGCATATTGGTTTGATCCGTTGGGGTCGAATAAACCAAGGGACTCAATAAAGAAACTTCTAAATATGTAAGTTCGTTTAGTCGTGAATAAAGTAATTCGTGGATTTTTATTAGTATTATTGATTGATATTTTAACTTGTGCTACTCAGGGCAATTAAGGTTTACAGAGCTTTAGGTGGTAGGAGAACAACCACAAAATCAGGAATAACATGGCATGGAATGAGAGTACGTTCTATCCCATTTTTGTTAATTAAGTTAGGAACAAATATTTAGCGAATTCCTATGTTTGTAGTACCGGAAGCAGGTTGGAAATACGGAATGTGGTTACTACGTGATGAGATACATGGAGGAAATCCTCGATGTGACAACTCAAGACGTATGTCTAACCGAGGTAATGTAGATCGTTATTCAATTGTATATTCAATTGTAGTTTCAATATTTAGTTATTAATATTCAACACACTTGTAATTTTTTGATAGGTTTTCCCAAAAAGTAGTGATCCATTCTCGCAACAAGAGCTCGATGAAACTCGCGACCGATGGGCTCGCTATTTCATCAGAAACATGCTGACGAACTAAGAGGTTCTACTGCCAATTGTATTTTTTGTAATTTAGTTAACAAGTGCACTTGTATTACAAACCTACACTTTATGCCTTAATATAATCGCCTTAATTTTAGAATGAATTAATTGCATGTGTGTTGAATGTCAATTGTGTGGTTGTATTTTTGTGTTTGTGTTTGTGTTTGTGCATGTATGCTTGTGGATGTATGTGGATGTATGCTTGTGAATGTCAATTGTATGGATGTATGTGGGATGTATATGGATGTATGTGGATGAAATTTATAGGTGAACGAATTTGGTGCAGTTGTATGTACACGACGACGATGACTAAAACAATTTCGTCGGATCCTATTTATTTTTTTTTGTCCAGGTTTGGGAATAGACGTCGGCTGTCTCTATAAGCCGACGTCTATTCCTCTGAAGAAATGAATAGACGTCGGCTTTATATGTAATCCGACGTCTATCCCTAAAGTATAGGCGTTGTATGTTAGTTACCCGACGTCTAGCCCTAAAGTATAGGCGTCGTATGTTAGTTAACCGACGTCTATACATTAAAGAATACACGTCGGACTCTAATTAAAGCCGACGTATATCCGTTAGGTATAGACGTCGGCTATACTCTGACCGACGTCTATGTATAGACGACGCACACATATACGTCGGATTGGGGTGTGCTCATATCCGACGTGTATAACCCCTTATATCCGACGTATATTCCCTTTTCTGTAGTAGTGCCACAACATCGTCCTCGGGTTTAAATTTTGTGAAATTGTATGACAATAAACAATTTTTAGGCAACACATTTTCATTAAACCCAGTAATTTTTTTTGGATCCCTTGGAATGTGGAGGTTTTTTCTTTAACATAAAAATATACATTCTTAGAACATTTCTACTTAAACAATATATATATGATGATAATAAAACCGTATATTAATTCTAAATGAATACCTTTTTATTCTTTTTCAGTTTTATTAAAGAACGTGGCCATTGCAATACGTAGCCTTCTACCTCCCCAACCGTATGCACTTCAGATGCCGGTATTGACGAGAACGCTTCACCATCAATAGAATTATCTAATGTCACTGCTACATTTTTTTATCCAGATTTTGCCCGGTGATGCGTCTTCAACGCATATACCTTTCCATAAGCTACAAGTTGCAAATCGGGATCTCTTACAAAAAGTCCACATTTGCGGCCATCTCGTAAATAGATTGAAGTTAAAGTTAACAACTATCAACAACTAACAATACAAATGCAATCAATTTTTTACCTCAATTGTTTCTTTTTCCTCAGTTGTTGGTATTGATGTTCCTCAATTAAAGTTGGTCCCGGACGGGTTGGCTTCACGATTACCTCTTCAAGAATAACACTTGACGCGCTCTGAGGCGTTGGTTAAAAGGTAGGTTGTTCATAGCATAGAGATTTCTCACCATACTCTCCAAATCTCTCTTCCTTTCCCTAATTCTTGATTAACCCGAGTAAGCCCTTGATCTGAAGAAGATGATGACCCAAAGTATTACGAATTCCAATTCAACTACCCACACCTCGAACTCATACTAGGTGCTCCTCTTTACCCAAAGTCATGGATATGTTGTCATTTCTACCATCCGAGACGAATTCTCCTGATGAAGCTTGTAGTGAAAGCTCGTCCCATAAGAAAATTATATTATAAATATTATACTGATTAAGATACAAATATTACATTTAAATTTAATACATACAATCTTGTTTGCAACATTTGCAGACTCGTCGGTCATGTAACTTTTGTCGGTTCTAATACGTGCTCATTTTCACTTTTCTTGCCTAGGTGGTGGCGACAGTGGAGGCAAATTACTCGCTTGCTCTTCGCTTAGACCAGACTGCAAAGCATCTTCTTTTTGCTTTGCTCTTTTTTTGACCATTATTTGTTCCTCAAGTTTACGATACCCTCACCGGGACAATCGATGGAGAAACTTATTTTTGGATTGCAGGTCTTTATTAAGCTCTCATAGGGCCTATAATGTAAAAATAAAAATAATTTTATGAAAACATATTATGAAAATCTAATTCCATTGGTAATAAAATATTAAAATCTTACCTAAAATTTCGAGGTTTGTCTTGATTTAAGGAAATGCGCCCACGTTGTTGCAATAATAAAGTTGTAAATCAAACAAGGATTTTGATCCTTGTACTCCCAAATACAAAGTTGGTTGTCAACTTTGTTTTAAAATATTTCCACTGATTGCCCACATACGAAAACCATTTCTTTTTCAATAATTTGTGGGCTCAACAATAAATTTATCCTACATTAAACAACAATAGATAGATAAAAATCGTACAAGACAAAATTCACTTACAACGTAGAAAGTAAAATCTTACCATTACATCTTGCCAAATTTGATCTTTAAGTGAAGCATCGACCACAAACCATTTTTCAACATAGATGTCGAGTTTCGTTCTTGCAAGAGTACCCAAATAACTTCTCGAGTATATTTGGTTTGGTCTGATTGGCTCCAACAAATTATCAAACTAGAGAGGTAATGGACCTTCTCTCTTAACCAGTAACTAAAACTGGAGCATCAGAGTAACTTCACATGTGTGAGATCTTATGAAATCCTCATCGTCACTTTCAACCTTCACGTCAACGCCAGTGTTCAACTTTGGCCGATCGACCTTCTTCTTCATACCCATCTACCTAAAATAAGAAAACAACACCGTTTATATCAACTAATAAAGTAGAAAATCATATACAAATAACATAAGATATTTGTAGGATCGTAAGCGACTCTAATTCTAATCACTTTTTAGGCTAATTACCTACTTGTTTAAGCAATCAAGAATATGCAGTGGAATTAAAAACTAAACAAGCAAGTAAAGGGGAAATAAGCAAATCACAATGAGACGGGGATTTATAGAGGTTCGGCACCCCACCCGGGTCCTAGTCCTCTCTTGCAAGCTCCGCTCACGACTTCACTAACCACTCCCCGTTCCGGGCCGGGAGAGAACGCTTTTACAATCTTCAAACTCGTGAACAACCCTCGCCGAGCTTGACTCCTCCTCTCACAATCCGAGAGGGATGCTTCGGACTTTCACCGAAACCTTTACTTGACTTTGACATCAACAAACTTGAGTGGGACAATCACTCTCTAAACTTGAGCACACTTGAGAAAGATATGGAATTGATCTTAAGTGTGGAAAATGAAGCTTAGAGTGTTTGAAATGATCTCTCTAATGTAGGAGGCAAATATGTGTGGGAGAGTTGTATGAAATGGTGTTGGACAACTCCATTTATAAGATCCTAATGTGTTATAGCCGTTGGGATTAATTGGGTAAGGGTTTGTGTAAGAAACACAAAATAGAAACCTACAGGATGCATTTCAGCATAAGTTCGGTCACCGGATTGGGTAGAACGGTCGACCGTGTGACAATTTTGAACACGTTTCGGTCGGCCGGTTAAGGAACGGTCGACCGCCAAAGGCTATAACTTAGGTACACAAGTTATATATGCCATTTAGTGTAGAGGTATGCTTAACCATGATTTATTGTGTAAAAGAAACACAAAACAAAGAAAACTTTATTGATTTCAGACTCACAATACCAGTAGCATCTCCCCACTTGAGTTTCTTGCTTCAAGGCTTTCACTTCAAGTAGAGAGAATGACCACTAAGCATGGAGTGTTTACAATAGAAGGTAAAGAGTTCTATTTATAGCCATAGAAAAAGGTAATCCGGGACAATCCCCCGGTATGGGACTAAAAATACCAGAAATAGACTAAATACACACTAATGCACGCCCCACATAAAGATTAACGGATTCAGAGCAACCCGGACCGCCAATTAGCGGTCCCAGACCGCTAATTGGCGGTCTACAGAATTCGGATCGGTCTGGGCTTTCTTCTGGGCTTTTTTGGATGTTTTTGTTTGTCTTTGGTGCATCTACTTCGCTTGCTGGAGCTCTGACCCGAATAGAATTGCTAAAATACTACCCATGATGGTGTGGAGTATTCTTGTTTGCTCATTGGTCCTTCGATCTTGCATCTTAGTCCTTGAATCGCTCAACTCAGTCCTTTGGTCACACTTTTAGGTCCTTTTATGCCTCTTCTCTTCAAACCTATTTATTTCTGAAATTCAAACATAAAACTCGTCACGTAGCATTGTTTAGGTGAAAGATAATGGATACAAGATACAAATGTAAGCATGAAATGATGTCAATCAAATACCCCCACACCTAACTTTTGCTAGTCCCGAGCAAAACACAGAAAGAGCAAAGCATACGAAAAACAAGAAATTCTAACTCACTTTCGTAGGAATCACAGTTGCACTTAGCACGTGCAACAAGCCATTAAACCTTCTTGTCACCAAGGAGGAGGAGTGCTGTCTCCTGAGGGTTTTCAACGGATACACCCACAAAATCCGAACAAAGATGTATTATTCAACCTAGCTACATGACTCGATGGCTCATTTTGTCGATCATTGGACGCGGTAATGCTACAGGCCGACTCTATATATGTAATCAGTTCACACACCTAACATAATGAATAATTCGTGAAAGTTAATTAAGGAGTTAAGTGAAAGACATGGGCAACCTTAAATTCTGAAAGTTATACATTGTGTAAAGTCCATTAAGGTTCTTATTTGACTCCTTTTTTGTCTTTTTTTTCTTTTTTTCTTTTTCTTTGGAGCATTATATTGGTCGGTGTTTGATTCTCCTAGGGTCGGGTTTCGTGCATCATTGTCTGTGAGGACTTACACTATCACGTACACCTTCCCCCAAATCTGCACATAGGGTGATCCCTACCACACGTGTAACGGGAGTTTGGTCAGTGCATCCCAAGTCAGATGACTCGAGAGTACCAGACACTAAGTCCCCTCAGACCTAATTTCCTGAGTGATAGGAGTCGTGCGAGAAGAGAGAACACCACTTATTCACTTATCTACATGAAAACCAAAACCCCTACACTAACAGTTTCACCAAAAGAGTTTAAGGGCCATTGACTACGACAAACTTCCTTATACTAACAGACACAAATTATTTGACTCACTAGGTTCGGGGTGGACTTATTTATTTGTTTGAGTACTGAAATCCTATGATTACTCGCCCCCGAGGGAAAACCGGGGTGCATCCTAACGACTCGATAAAACCTAAAGCCAGTAAACTAGATATCCTAATGCATCATGTTCAAGACAATTTTGGGAGCTTTCTTTTTACTTTACCTCTCAACTGTTTTGCACATGCTAAACACACGCAAAGCCCACAAAACATTTTCTTTCGCAAACACATGAAGATTTTGAAAGAAATGTGAAAATTTTAAAGCACTAGGCAAGCAAAAGAAGACAAGTCACCCAAGGATCATGGCAAGCAAATATATCAACATTAAATGCAGCACACTAACATGACCCTAGCAGTACAACCAAAAGAAAACGAAATAAAAACAAAAAGACACACAAACTATGTACAAACATGAAAACACCCCCCACACCTAATCCATGCATTGTCCTCAATGTATGGAAAAATGGTGCCAATGCATGGATAGGGTGTACAAGACTAATGACGGCGGCTAGAGGTGCCCGAAGAGGCACCTCTCTCAAGAGCCGATAATTTCCTATAGATCTTCCGGTTTTGTTTGGCTAAGATGACGTTTTGCTGCTCGACCGCCATCTCAGAAATGTCGGTGTTAAAGAGCGTTCCTGAGCTCACAGAACAGCTTGAGGAACTGGCTCTAACATCTTCCTCCATGTAGTCAGGCACCCATGCCTCAGGTCGGTGCCTTGGCGCCTCAGAATGCGCTCAAATCGTGGGATGTCCAACATGCCACACAATTTGGTAACCAGAGTAGGCAAACAGTGTATTTCTTTCAGCTTAGCGTTCACCAAAACGCCGAACAATGTTCGACAAATGCAGTGAGGTGAACCATCCATAAGACTATACACGATTCGCAAACTAGGTGTGAAAAATATGGAGGTCCGCTCTTGGCCCAACACATTCCTACACACCCACCTGGCTATAATGTGCACATTGGAGTATATGTGCACATTAGGTACTCCCCCATGCGATGATATAGGTTGCCCACGCCCAAGCATAGATCGGTAAAAAATAATGTCGTGGGTGGGCGCGAGATCATCGACTAAGGGGATCCCAGTCGTGTCGGAGATAAATTGGGGTGTCACGGTGTGCTTCACCCCTCTGAGAGTGACACTAAACTCGAGTGGTCCGGTCTGGTCACACTCGAGTTTAGTAAAGAACTCATGTACGAGACGCTCTACGTACATGGTTTCGTCGCCCTCATACGACAAATGGTACCACCCTTTAGCTACGATTCGATCGTAGAAGGGTTCTCCGAATTCACGAATCAGAGAGGCAAAATTGAGTTCTGGAATTAAATGGTGGTTGGCCATACCTGCACCTACCTTGGCGAGCTTTAACGGCGGAGCACACAATGGCGAAGACGAACACGGCGCGAGAGGGATGGAAACCACCACACGTCGACTCCAGCAGCACCACAGAAACTCCCCCAATGGAACCAACAGAAAACCCAAAATCACCCAACCCGACGAAGAAAAAATGAAAACATGACACAACAGACCACTGATTGACGGTGGAGAACCGCTGATTAGCGGTCTGTTGGTGCGATTTGGGGGTAGGGAATCACGCGTTTTAAACAAAGGAAATGGAAAATATCCAAAAGGCATTGCAATTTTTTGCTTTTCTTCGTTTTTCATTTTTTTCTCCAACAAAACAAGGATATATACCAACAAATGAAGGGATGGATCACATCAGGTGACCACATCCGTGGGGAGTTCGTGTAAAGACACGACTTCCTCCTCGACCTCTGTCGTGGTCCCTTCCAAGTACGGTTTGAGGCGTTATCCATTAAATTTGAACACGTTTCCATTCCTTGGATTCTGAATCTCAACCGCCCCATGAGGGGAGATGGTTAAAACAATAAAGGGCCATGACCAACGACTCCGAACTTTCCCCGGAAACAAGTGGAGGCGAGAGTTATACAACAAGACCTTTTGTCCCACCTCGAAGGTTTTGATTCAAACCAAGCGGTCGTGAAACATTTTAGTGCGGGACTTGCAGATCTTGGGATTCTTATATGCTTCATTTCTCAACTCCTCCAACTCGTTGAGGTCTAACTTGCGATTGGCACCGGAAACATCAAGACTCATGTTAAGATGTTTGATTGCCCATAATGCCTGGTGCTCAAGCTCTATCGGAAGATGGCAAACTTTGCCATAAACTAGCCGGTAGGGGAACATGCCAATGTCGGTTTTAAATGCGGTGCGGAAAGCCCACAATGCATCATTAAGCTTGACCGACCAATCTTTCCTTGAAGCATTAACCGTTTTCTCAAGAATTTGCTTGAGTTGACGGTTGGAAATTTCCACCTGGCCACAGGTTTGAGGATGATAAGGTGTGGCAAACTTGTGCGTGATGTAATATTTCCTCAGCACTACCTCAAGGGATCAGTTCACAAAGTGTGTCCCCCGATCAGTTACGATACAACGAGGTGTTCCAAACCTCGCAAAGAGGTGTTCTTTGAGAAACTTGATCACAACCTTGCAATCGTTAGTGCAAGTGGGGATTGCTTCAACCCACTTTGACACATAATCAACCGCCACAAGGATGTAAGTGTGACCATGGGACACGGGGAAAGGACCCATGAAGTCAATTCCCCAAACATCAAAGATGTTGACCACTAAGATAGGATTGAGTGGCATCATATCACGTCTTCCAATGCGGCCCATACGTTGGCACCTATCGCATGCTTTGCAAAATGCAAAAGCAACTTGGAACAACGTGGGCCAGTAAAAACCGCATTGGAGTACTTGGCAGCGATTTTCTTGGCACTGAAGTGCCCACCACATGCCTCCTTATGGAAAAAGGACAAGACACTCTGAATCTCGTCGTCAGGAATGCACCTCCTTATGATTTGATCAACACAATACTTAAATAAGTAGGGATCATCCCAATAGAAGTGCTTGGCTAACGACTTGAACTTCACTATCTCACTGTGTCTCCAATGAGCCAGCACCTCCCCGGTTGCTAAATAGTTCACAATGTCAGCGAACCAGGGGGTGAGGCTATTGCTATAAGGTTCTCATCAGGGAAGAACTCGTTCACCGGTGGATCCGATGAAAGATGAACTGGGATGCGAAAGAGGTGATCAGCCATGACATTCTCGCATCCTTTTTTGTCCCGTATTTCAAGGTCGAACTCTTGTAACAACAATATCCAATGCAGGAGACGGGGTTTCCCATCCTTTTTAGACAAAAGGTAGCAGAGAGCCGAGTGATCAGTGCAAATGATGACATGCGACCCAATGAAGTACTGGTGAAAATTTTCCAACGCAAATATGATCGCGAGGAACTCTTTCTCAGTAACGGAGTAGTTGAGCTGGGCGTCATTGAGAGTACGACTTTCATAGTAGATCACTTGAGGCAATTTGTAAACTTTCTGACCCAAAACCGCTCCTATCGCATAGTCAGATGCATCACACATCACCTCGAAAGGTAGAGTCCACACCGGTGCCTTAATAATAGGAGCGGAGGTCAACTCACGCTTCAGAAACTCATGCACAGTCATGCACTCGGGTGTGAACTCAAAAGAGGTACCTTTAGCAAGCAAGCTCGTCAAGGGGCGAGCTATCTTGCTGAAATCCTTAATAAACCGCCTGTAAAAACCGGTGTCTCCAACGAATTAACGGATTTCTTTTACCGAGGTGGGTGGCGAAAGCTTAGAAATAGGCTCAATCTTTGCCCTATCCACCTCGATACCATCACGAGATACCACATGACCCAAGACGATGCCTTTTGTAAGCATGAAATGACACTTTTCCCAATTAAGGGCTAAGTTCGTTTCCGAACACCTTTTGAGAACAAGGCTCAGGTGGTGCAAGCACTCATCAAAGGAGGTGCCATGAACCGAGAAATCATCCATGAAGATCTCAAGGAAGTTCTCGACCATATCAGAAAAGATACTTAACATGCAACGTTGGAATGTTGTTGGTGCATTGCATAGTCCAAAAGGCATTCGTCTATATGCAAGCGTCTCAAAAGGACAAGTGAATGTGGTTTTCTCCTGGTCTTCAGTGGCGACTGGGATTTGATTGTACCCCAAATAACCATCAAGGAAACAGTAATAGGCGTGCCCAGCGAGTCTCTCCAACATCTGGTCGATGAAAGGTAGAGGGAAGTGGTCCTTACACGTGACCGCGTTCAACTTCCTATAGTCAATACAAACTCACCACCTAGTTTGATGTCGTATGGGTACAAGCTCATTGTTGTCATTCTCGACAACAGCGATACCCGACTTCTTGGGCACAACCTGGACAGGACTTACCCAAGTACTGTCTGAAATGGGGAAAATGATGCCATCATCTAAACACTTGATGATCTCTTTCTTAACTACTTCTGTCATGGCTGGATTTAAATGCCTCTGTGGGTCGCGACGTGGTCGTGCGTCATCCTCCATAAAGATGTGGTGCTGCACGACGTCGGTGAAGGGAATGTGTTCTAAAAGTTTTACTTTTAAATGTCAATTATTATGAATTGAATGAAAAATCATTTTGTTCCTTGTTTATGTTATTCGTCTTTTAGAAGTGTTAAGGAAGAGGCTCTTGGTCCTTAACCGTAGAGCTCTAAAAGATAATGGTTTACATAAAACAAAAGATATTCGCAATCATGGTAATTAACATGGGACATTAATTACCGAGTTAAGATTGTCGTGTTGGTCATAGATCATTGTAGTTCTACAAGTGAGTGACAACACAGGTGCACAAAAGAAGAAAATACTACTTTTGTATACTGAATAGACCTAATAAGTAAAACATTATAGAATTGTGTTTTCTGTGTCATTAATGTTTTATTATGTCCTTGGTCCTTTGATATGAGACTTATATCTAATCACTTAAGAAATGCTTGATTAGACTAGTGTCTTGAGCTATCGATAAGTGTAGTGTAAAGGCATTGGTTGGTTAAGTATGACTTTTGTTGGAGAAGATAGTTAGTCAAAAGATTATCATTGCCCCTCATAATTGAGTGATGATATTAGTGGGCCCCTTGATAAAGCAAAGTTATAATGTGCACAATGTGATTTGAGTTAAGTCACATATTTAGAACTAGCTTAAAGAGATCAAGAAATGAATACTAATACAAAGATGACACAATACTACTTTGTGTGTATTCTTAATATCATGAGGCAAGGGACGGACACAAGTGGTGCACTCCATCACTAAATGGATTGGGTTTTGGTTCGAGTGGAATTAAGACATCTAACTAGTTGGGAGCTATAATGTGTAGCTAGATACCGCTTATAGCTTGTGATATTAAGCTCTTAATATCACTGCCAACTTAGTCTAGATCCTCCCATAGGTCACACCGCAAAAACCGGGAAACAAGAAGCTTGATTTTTGGTTCATATGATGTGTCGGATTTCATATAGAAAATATGACACATGTGGTGAACAAGTGAGATCAATTATGTTATATATAAACATAATTAGAATCATGATAAATTCATATGAGATGCATATATTATAGGGTGCAATAATTTATTGTTGCATAGGATAATATATTGCATAAGTTGTGGATTTGCTAAAACCCCCTAAAGTTCAAATTTTGTTGGAAATAAATCCAAAATTTGAAAAGGCAAAATCGGGTAAAAGTTCGGTAATCCGTTTATGGTTCGGTCGACCGAGGTTTTGTGGATCGGTCCACCGAACGTGGAACGGAAGGTCAGAGTTGATTGACCGAACTTGACCAAAGTGCCTGGAACTCTTGTTCGGTATACCGAACCAGAAACGGTCGACCGAACAATGTCCAGTTCCGATATTTTCGGTTAACCGAATGTCACTCGGTTTTAGACGCGAATTCGTCCGATCGGTTAAGGAGAATTTTTCTCCTTAAGAATCGGTCATCCGTCGAGTGCACGGTAATACGAACGTGACATATTCGGTTAACCGAGTATGTCTCGGTAAACCGAAGCCCGATCGATTTTCTGCCTTTGATAATTAAGAGATTAATTTGATCAACGGTTGGATTAGCTCCAAACTTGGTCAAACGTTTTGTGGATGCATGTAATACATTATGGAATGAGTTTGTGAGAGAAAATGTCAAGAAAACATGGCTTAAGAATAGCCATGATTGAGAGTAAGATTGGAGCCTATAAATAGGTCCTTATTCTCCTTAATTAAGTTAGATGTTTTTCTAATTGTTTTCTCTCCTAATTCACCACAAAATCCACGAAAATTCTCTTAGTTTTCTAAGTCTTTGGAAGGCGAAATCTCAGAGATTAAGGAAGGGGTTTGTAGCTAGATTCTAAGCTAGTTCGGAGATTGATTGGCTACCTCCTTTCTCTCCGACCTTGTTTATTGTTTGGTGAATACTCGGAGGCATCCGACGCAACGGGAAGCGACGATCATCATACTCAACGTCTCTGGATCATCAAGAAGTTTTAGAGAACTTCTAGGTATGAAATTCAGAGCCCATGTTTGTTTTAATAAAGTTTTGAAACTAGTTATTGAAACAAACTGATGCATCCATGAAACAAATCATAGAAAAATTGTAATTAATCCTTATTGTGCATAAAAATTCCAAAAATATATATGTGCAATTAAACTAGAAATCCTACAGTCGGGACTTATCCCATTAATGTCCTTCAAGGACCACCCAATGGCTGATTTGTGCTCCTTTGGGAATTGAATCAGACGTTTTTCCTGATCACCAATCAACATCGATGAAATAATCATCGGAAATGACCTATTGGGACCGAGAAAAATGTGTTTCAGTTCCTTAGGGAGTTCTTTAAGCTCAATTGTGGGTGGTTCTTCAAGGCGAGGCGTGATATGTAGCTCGAGATGTAAGATAGGAGGAGCTCGCATGTACTGAACAACATGCACATCATTGCTCAACTCACCCCCGTCCTGTTCATGATTAGAATCATTCATGATGTAAGCACTTAGATTTTCATGAATCATGGGGTACTTTTCTTCTATTTCTTCTTCCAAGTCCCGGATAAGATTAACTTCCATGGGGTCCTCGAAAGATGTCGGCTTCTTAGACATATTGAACACATGGAATGTCGCGGTCAAGTTCCCGAACGACAATTTCATGAGTCCAGTACGACAATTGATTAAGGCATTTGACGTCGCCAAAAAAGGCCTACCCAAAATCAATGGAATCTGAGAGTGGGTAGTCCTGATTGGTTCGGTCTCAAGGACGACAAAGTCAACAGGAAATATGAAATCACCGACCTTGATTAGGACATCTTCGATGACCCCCAACGGGATTTTGATCGAATGATCAACCAACTGCAAAGTTGTTTTCGTAGGCTTGAGCTCGCCTAGGCTTAATCATTGATACACAGAAGCTGGTAAGAGGTTAACCGCCGACCCTAGATCTAGCAAGACATTATTAATGCGAGAGTCCCCAATGATACATGAAATTATTGGACTACCTGGGTCCTTCAATTTTACGTATGTTGGGTTCGAAATGATCAAACTCACATTAGCCGCCAAAAAGGGTTTGCTAGGTACATTGGTTTTCCTCTTAGTTGTACAGAGATCCTTCGGGAATTTTGCATAGGGAGGTATTTGTTGAATCATGTCTAACAAAGGAATGTTGACATTCACTTTCTTAAATATCTCCAGCATTTTATCCACACTGTCATTCTGTTTCTTAGACAACCTACTAGGATAAGGAGATTTGGGTAGGTATGTCTTAGGCGGAGCCGGAGAAGGAGGCGTTGGTGTATTACTCTCACCCTTGGCCCCTTTCTCACCATCATTCCCACCAGGGGGCTGCACAGATGGATTTACTGGCAAGGAAACGTGGTTGTTGACCTTCTTCCCATTTCTCAGGGTCACAATGGCATTAACGTGGTTCACATGTTCTTCCACGTAGTACATTTGCCCCCTCTGTGGTCTTGAACTTGCATTTTGCATGTTCGAGTGTTGTTGAGCACGGGGGTTAGCCACAAGTTGGCTAGGCAGACTACCTCTCTTTCTTTCATGTACAGACTGAGTCAACTGGCCCATCTAAAGCTCGAGAGATTTGATGGTCTGCTGATTCGAAGTGAGGACTTGACTCGTGGATGACATAAAGTTTTTTACAGAGTTCTCAAGTCCACGAGTGAAGTTCTCAACGAATCAGCAGACCATTAAATCTCTCGAGCTTCAGATGGGCCAGTTGACTCAGTCTATACATGAGAGAGAGAGAGGGAGTCTGCCTAGCTAACCTGTGGCTAACCCCCGTGCTCAACAACACTCGAACATGCAAAATGAAAGTTCAAGACCACAGGGGGGGGGGGGCAAGTGAACTACATGGAAGAACATGTGGACCATGTTAATGTCATTGTGACCCTGAGAAATGGGAACCAGGTCAACAACCAAGTTTCCTTACCAGTAAATCCATCTATGCAGCCCCCTTGTGGGAATGATGGTGAGAAAGAGGCCGAGGGTGAGAGTAATACACCAACGCCTCCTTCTCCGGCTCCGCCTAAGACATACCTACCAAAAGCTCCTTATCCTAGTAGGTTGTCTAAGATACAAATGTAAGCATGAAATTGAAGTCCAAATTATATGAAATTTTGTGTGACTTCTATAGGGAACCTAGTGTGTATGTGAATTGATTTTAGCTCAAGTATGCTCAATTACACAACGTTCCTAAGACTCAAAATAAATCAAGATTACATGTCTTCAAATAAGCTTTATTACATGTCTTGACTTGATTTCCTTTCTTCATTGAGTCTTGATCACCTGTAGAGGTTAGCACAATACAATATATATGCTATGAAATATGTGTGCTACTCTACATTGATTACAATTAAGATTAGGTTGATTAAATCATCAAAACATAGATTAAGTCCAAAAAGTCAACAATATTAACATGCAACTTTACTTTCAAGTGAACCTTTATTTTTTACCTTTTCGTTTCTTGCTCATAAGATCATCGATCCATATTCCTTCATGATGATCATCTCGGATAAGTTAGTTGTTAACAGTTCTGTCGTCATCGAGCGATTTAAGTTCAGGTACTTGTGCAAACGAAAGAATTTCTCCAATCTTATTAAAATCTTCTTCACAAACAAGTTGCCATTTTCCTTCTAAAACTACCGACCATTCATTAGCACACTAGTCTATTACATAGAAAATCGATTTTGCTCGAGATGATAGAATGAAAGGATCTTCCTTAAAACCTTCTTTTTTAAGGTTCACCAAAGTAAACCTCAACTCATCGACTTGAAGATCGTTGTTATTGTCCACCAATTTGCATTTATATATTGCAACACTAAATTTTGTAAAGTTAAACTCTCATATTTCTATAATCCGACCATAATAAGACTTATTTGCAAATATGATATTTCTATCTTTCAAACTAGGGATGTGCAATGATTCCACTACCAAAGTGACCCCACTATTCTGCATTGTACTTTTCTCGTCCTCATTTTGGTATAGAAAGAAAAGCCATTAATATCGTAGCCATTATAAAATGTCATTACTAGATTAGGTCTATATACCAATCACTTCAAATTTTCATAAACATCACGACTGTCTATATGGCACTTTGACCCCATGTAGATACTGACACAAAACTAATTTCTCCTTTTTGGACAAAGTGTAACAAGATGGTGGTAAATACTTACAAGTACGCTTACTCTTTGTTGCTATTTTTGCTTGAATACGAAGCTCAAGTAGATCAAGTATGACATTATATGCATTTTTAGTCTTACCCGATATGTTCAAAAGAGTTCCTAACAAACTGTCGCAAACCTTTTTTTCGACATGCATCAAATCACTACAATGTCTGACTTCTAAGGTCACCAAATAAGGAAGGTTAAAAAATATAGATTTTTTCTTCCAACTACTCTTATCCTTTCCGCGTTTAGCTTGGCGAATTCTCTTTGGATGTTCTTCACCAGCTCAAGAACTTGTCTTACATTGATTTCTGCAGGTGTTCTTCAAATTCATGTTTTCCGTTAAATGCCATTTTCATTTTATGGTACGGATGACTGATAGAAAGAAATTTACAATGACCAAGATACATTGTCTTATTGCCATGCACAAGCTGCAAAGAACATGTGTTTTCTTCACAAATAGGGCACACTTTGTGCCCTTTCACATAATAGTCAGATAGATTTCAATATGCAGGGCAGTCACTAATTGTGCAAAATATTATCGCACGCATTGTAAATGACCGTTGACGGTGGGCATCCCACACTTACTCACCATCATTCCACAATTTCTTTATGTCATCAATCAAGGGAGCCAAATACACATCTATGTCATTGCCTGGTAGTTTTGGACCAGAAATCATTAAAGACGACATCATGTATATTTGTTTCATGCTCATTGATAAGTAGCATATCATGCATCATATTCATCCTATATACTTTATTTTACCCCAATACTGTGCTACACGAGTTGTTGTTTGTAGTATTTCAGGAGTTAAGTAATAAAGAAGAGGAAGGGAGCAAAAATGACCTAAATGTAAATAGTATTGACTGATTTGGAAGGTTTTGGACCTATTTGTAATGCACAATGACTAGATCGCAAATCTGGATGGACCCAAGTGAAAACCCGAACGGACCTCATGGTACAGGAAAAAATGTTGGGCCACATGACTTGAATGAAATCAATATTTCTCCAATTAAAATCAAAGCGATTCGAGTCAGTGAACCAAGACTTCACCCCACGTGCCAACTGAAGCAATAAAGCGGGACACAAAAGTTCAGCCCGATCGGATCCATTTGATCTGCCACTGGCGGATCAAATTTTTTTCAAATGGTCTCCAATTTCGGTCGTAGGTCGGGTATTTGGGTTGGAGCATTCCTGGACTATCATATGTGATTTAGAGTCGTCCGATTATTCCCAGATTAATCCTAACCATGTATTAGTCTACATATATCATTGTAATCCCTCCTCTCCCTCTTCTTTTGGCTTCTCCATTAGGTTTAGGTTTTATTTTGCTGCTGCTTAGTGTAGTTGGAGGAGAAGAAGCATACTTTGTAATCTTTTCATTTCAATCAAGTGTGAGTTTTGCTCTTTAAATACTTGTCTTTCCTTTGATGCAATTTCTTTGATGTTGTGGTTTGTTTAATCTTGTTTTTAGTCATTTCCATTATGGGTTCATGTTATTTTTATGTTTTCGTTAGTGTAGAGATGAGTAGAGAGTATTCAATCCCCATTGGTGGGTGGAGAAGAAGGTGATTTGATCATTTGATGGATTAGTGTGTATGTGTGTGTTAATCTTAATCCTTTGAGCCTTACATGATTTCCATAACCATCTAATGGGATTTCACTCTTATCTTTGATGTGCTAATGCTCTTTAATGAAGCTTAGCAAATGCTTAAATTAGTGAGCCTATTTTACGGGGAATGATGAGGTTAGGATAAAATATGGAGTGGAATAAGGAAACAAGGTATGTGCATGCATGTGCTCATGTTGCCTTTATCTTAATTAATGTCTTGTATGTTTTAAAGATTGTGATAAATCTTATTTCATGTGGAGACATGGTTGGATTTGAGTCCTGATGCATGTGAACATATTAGCTTCATTTCAATTATTGTCTTATATGTTTTAATGATAATGTTTTATCTTATTTATTGTGGAGGCAAAGTTGGAATTGAGTTTTATGGATTTCATGTATGACATGTTTTGATGAGCACATTTGTACACACACACACAACACATTTTCATATTCACATTCTTTCTCTACCCCCAAGGAGTTTAGTTTTATTGCTTATTTTCCGATTTCTTTGCATTGTAGTGTAGTTTCGATCAGATCTCTCTTTTCTTCCCCCCACTAAAGTACCGTGAATCTGACTCACACACGCTCCTTGTGGACCAACCCATATTTGCCACCGCTTCAACACGGTCATGCACTTATGGTATTTTAATTGATTCAATCAAGTTTTTGGTGCTGTTGCCGGGGAGCGTCGTTTTTGTAGTCGAGTTCACCATTTCGTTGTGGTTTTTCCTTTGTTTTTTGTTTTATTTTCTCTTTTGGTTATTAGACAAAGCAACAAGGGCACAGGAGGACCTAACGAAGCACAGAAGGAGGTTGCTGAAGTCTGGGGACCAGAATCCCTAGACAATCCGTGATTGCCATCATATCATGCAAATATTTGTGTCTTATATCCTTTATTTTTAGTCTAAGCAATGCTATGTAACAAGTTTATATTTAAGTTTCAGGAATAAATAGGTTTGAGAAGAAGAGATTCAAAAAAGACTCAGAAGCAAGTAAAAGGAATAAGTTGCAAGACTTATGGACTGATATGAAAGAGAGAAGGACCCAGATGTAAAACCAAAATGATCAATGAGCAAATCAATAAGCTCCACACCTTAATGATGAGAATTTTGGCAATTTAATCCGAGCCCAACCATCAACAACCAAATCGGGTTAATTCAACACCAAGCAATCAAGCTAGAACCAAGCCAAACAAATCCAGATCAGACAAATATCGCTAATTAGCGGTCCCAAACCGCCAATCAGTGGTCAAGATTGCTTCAAAATGCACATGCTTTGGTTGGATGTTAGATTAGGTTGTATTTAGTCCATATTTGGTATGCTTTTAGTCCCATACTGGGGGATTGTCTCGGATTACCTTTTTCCATGCCTATAAATAGAACTCTTCCTCTCCTTTTGTATTCACCCATTGCTGGGTGGCATTCTCTCTACATAGAGTAAGCCTTGGAGCAAAACTCAAGTGGAGAAGAATGCTACTTGTAATGTGAGTCATGTTAATAAAATAATTTTCTTAGTTAGTTTCATATTGTCTCTTTCAATTCTTTCAATTCTTGTATGCTTAGTTTAATTTCATTTTATTTTATTTTCTTTTCTTAATTATTAGTGAGTAGTTCCATCCCCATTTGGGGGATGGAGATGATGTAGACATATGTTGTGAAGTTTTGATGTTTGATGAATTTTTGATTGTGTAGACTTGCATGTTTATATGTTCATCGGGGGTATTTTAATCATCCACATGTTGAGGGATTTTGATGGGTTTTGCCATAAGATTTAGACACTTCCCATGTTTAGTTTCCTCATGTTTATTGACTGAAATTTCCTGTTGAATATGATACATGTTAGTTATGTGTTTGTTTTTGTGGTTGCTTGCTTGATTGATTGAAGAAACTTTGTTTTGATGGGATTTACCATAAGATTTAGACACCTCCGATGCTTAGCTTTGTTCTTCACATGAGTTTATGGTTTTTTATGAGTCTTGCCATATCTTTAGACACTTCTCATGCTGAGCCTAATCTTATCACAATCAAGTAGTAATTGCCGATATGTTGTATGAATGGATTGATAGGTTTTGCCCCATCTTTAGATATTTCCTATGCATGAAAACACACACACAACACACACAAATGCATGCTTACATGCATCATTCATCACTTATTTCACTTCATATGTGCACACACTCCACCTCTTAGGGGTTTCTCTTCTTGATTTCCAATCTTTCGTTGCTTTCTTTTGCATTTTTTACTGACTAGTTTAGTGTAGTTTAGCTTAGCATAACCAAATCTCTTCTCCCTTTATTTGCCACTTGATATATGACAAACCAGAGGCTACTCACCTCCCCATGGATCGACCCATACTTGATGTGTCTTCACCGACACCGTGCACTTGCGGTATTAAAATGATTAAACAATCCGCCAGTAGCGGATTTTAAACCACCACTGGCAGCTCTGGTGCGTGTTTTTGAAGATTTGTTTCAATTGTTGCTTCTTTTGCTTATTATCTATTGTTTCATGTCACTGTTGATGCCGTGTATGCTCTATTTTAGTGTTAAAAATTAATTTGGCTTGCATGACCCCTTGTTAAGACAACTTGGACCGTAAAACTCAAAGCAAAATATTAGACTTATTGTCATCTAGGTCATGCATCATTTGTAGACCTTGCACACATTTGTCTTTTCTTTAATTTACATTCTTGTTGTCGATTGCTGGCGTGAGGTACGTGCACTCGATCTCTCATTCACGCATGTTTAGATCATGCATTAGTAAGTAAGGTGCTTTGCAACAAGCGTGAGCTGGGCGTTTGTTTTTTAGAGTTGATTCTAGATTAAGACTCCAAACCACTACTAAGGAGGGGCTGTCCCATACAAGATAATGTGGGGGATTTCATCACCCTTTCCTTACCCCCAAAAATCACACTAATCATAGCCTAATTTTTGAAAGCATATAGACATTGGCTCTAAGGATTTCAGACGCACTAGGAGAGTGATCGAGTTGAGACTGTCATGACCTGATCTGCGTCACCTACCTTGTCGATAGTAGAAGGTACTGGATCTCCAGATCTGATATCACTTGTTGGGCACTGTGGTGTTTGTTGTAGGAAGGTGAGGTGTGTCGAGACATGTGATCTTGAAGTTAGGCGTCATCTAGCCTAAGGACCTATAACCATAAGCTGTTTGAGCCTTGTTTGCTTGTGTGCTTCTACCTTCGCCCACTACCCACGCTAGCTCTAGTGATTCTTCCTTTCTCATCTGAGTCTCCTCCTCCTCCATATTCTTCGTTATAGTCTCCTCCTCTGGTTACACATTCTGTTGGGTGTTGTTGTAGAGTCGAGTTGAGTGTTTTATGCGAGGTTAGGCTCGTTTTGGTGAGAGCGCTCGACTTGAGAGAGTGCATTTGTCTGAGATGGACGGGCTAGGTGTTCGCCCACTCTGGCTCATGCTCCTTTGGAGGATGAGGCCAAGTCGTATCGTGGTGATGGGGGAGACCGGGTTCCATACATGATTTACCTCGGTCCGCTCCCACTACCACGTAGACCTCCTTCTCCTCCTCCTCCGACTCAGGAGGAAGAGGGATTTGGTCAGGATTGTGTTCTTGGCGCACCACCACCTTTAGCTTGACAGGATAGACCGATGGCTTTGTGGGAGCGGACCCATCACGTTCGGGCCGCGCAACCTTCTTATATAGTTCTCCCGCCGGCTCGCGGGAACAACTATGAGTTGAAACCTTAATATGTGAGCTTGCTTCCTACCTTCACTGCCAATAAGGAGGATTCGAATATTTTTATACATGAATTCGAGGAGGTAGGCTCCAAGTTCAAGCTTCAATAGCTTGATGAGGATTATGTCCGGTTGAGTCGCGTTGAAGGGTAACGTGAAGAAATGGATGTACAACCTCCCAGCGAGCTCTACTCGGTCTTGGGATGACTTTGTGACCGTCGTTCTGAACATATTTTCCCCTCAAAGAAAAACTCAACATATATGGCACCAGATACGTCAAATGTATCAGACTGAGACCGAATCTCTTCATGCTTTCTTTAAGAGGTTCAAAGACCTTCTCCAGCAGTGCCCTCATCATGGATTTGAGCTATGGCAGTTGTGCCACATTGTTTATGAGGGCCTCAACTACAACACCCGCACATTTTTGGAATTGATGTGTCAGGGTGATTTCCAAATGAAACCCATTGATGAGACATGTGACACTTTTGAATTAATGACTGAACGTACCTTTGAGTGAGACACCATGAGAGAGCCACCAGCCGCTAGGTCTTCTGGTTGAGCTGGATCATATGAAGTTGAGTCAACTATTACGTCTGAGGCAAAATTAGCTGCTTTGATGCCTAGGATTGAGAGTTTAGAGTTGGACCGAGATCCTGTAGATCATGTCACTACTCCCGCGTGTAGTAGGCGTGGACTTATGGGACATGATGACTTGGAATGTGCTTACGCTCCAAGGGATATTGAGCATACAAATGCGATATATCAACAGAGACCCTGTAAAGACCCATACAGTCACTCCTACAACCCGGGATAACGCAACCATCCCAACTTCTCTTGGGGGCAGTGGGGCCACGGTCAAAGCTCACACGCTCAACCTCAAACTCCACCTTCTCAACCTCCACGCCCATCGACGACCTACCAACCCTGACCTACCAACCCCGACATCAAAGGTATTAGCAGCATAATTACTACAAGATCGTGTATGACCTTAATTCTAATCACTTTTAAGCTTAAACAAACTCTAGTTGCTTAACAATCAAAGATGCAGTGGAAATTAAAAACAAAACAAGTAAAGACAAAGAAATTCAGCAAACCATAAGAACGCACTGGATTTTTATAGAGGTTCGGACTCTCGCCTACTTTCTCTGTTACAAGCTCTGCTCGATATCCCAGGAGCTCCGCTCACGTCTTCACTATCAACCTCGTTCCTGGCTGAGATTAAGCCTTTACACCACAAGCACCGCGAACAACGTCGCTAGCTTGATTTTCTTCCTCTCACAATCCGAGAGGGACACTTTGGGCTTTCACCGAAGTAATTGCTTCTTTACAACAATATGTTTGAGTGGATCACTCACTCTTTAACTTGAGCACACTTAGCTTAGGATATGGAATTGATCTAAGATGTGGAAGTATAGCTTGGAGAGTAGGATTTCGGGAATAGGAGACATGGAGCTTTCTCTTATGTGTATGTGACAATAGGAATTAGAAGAGTTGTCTAATTAAGTCAAAGGAACACCTATTTATAATATCTAAGTGAGTTATAGCTGTTGGGATTAAATGGGTGAGTGTTTGTGTGAGAAACATAAAGCAGTGAAGTGGAGGACACAATTCAGCACTAAATCGGTCGACCAAATCGGGTATACTGGTCAATCGAATCGGGTATGCCGGTCGATCGAATCAGGTATGCCGGTCGATTGAATCTGGTATGCCAGTCGACCGGTTGGTCAATTTTGGCTACAACTTAAATTTACTTAAGTGAACGGTCGAACTAACTAAGTGGATTAGTGAACCGTTCTAGGGGTTTTGGTCTGTTAAGAGTGCATCGGTCTAGGTAAATGGTCGGTTTGATCGGAAACTTCCTGGTACTCCTGGGTTCAAGAAGACATTGAAGGTCGATCAAGGTCTAGGAGATCTCAATTTCTTTTATTTTGACCCTACACAAGGCGGCAAGTTCTTCTGCCTTAGGAGGGGATATAGATTTTGAAGAAACATCCAAAACTTAAGGTCACAAGAACTTAGGAATATTTTCATCCTATTCTTCCAATAATCATAATTAGACCCATTAAGTAAACGAAGCCTAGTTGTGCATAAACATTCTACATGATTAGATGTGGATGTCGTGCTAAAAATATGATTAAGTATACAATTTAACTCACAAAGCTCTGATACCAAATGTAGGATCGTGTGTGGCCCTAATTCTAATCACTTTTAACCTAATTACCTACTTTCTTAAGCAATCAAGAATGCACAGTGGAATTTAAAACAAGCAAACAAGTAATCAAAGGCAAACCACAAAAGAAGATGACGTTTTATAGAGGTTCGGCACCCCACCCGAGTTCTAGTCCTCTCTTGCAAGCTCTGCTTGAATCACCGAGCTCCGTTTCGGGCCAAGAGAGAATGCCTTTACAATTTTCAAGCTCGCAAACAACCCTCTCTGAGCCTTGTTTCCTCCTCTCACAATCCGAGAGGGATGCTTTGGGATTTCACCGAAACCTTTACAAGACATTGACAACAACAAACTTGAGTGGGACAATCACTCTCTAAACTTGAGCACACTTGTCAAAAATAAGAATTGATCTAAAGTGTGGAAATTGAGGCTTGGAGTGTTTGGAATGATCTCTCTAATGTAGGAGGCACGTATGTGTGGGAGAGTTGTGTAATTGTGTCTTGCACAACTCTATTTATAAGTTGCTAAGGGGTTATAGCCGTTGGGGAAAGTTTGGTAAGTGTTTGTGTAAGATACACAAAAAGAAACCTGCAGCACACATTTTAAAACAAGTTCGGTCAACCGAAAGAGGTCTCATGGTCGACCGGTAGGCAATTTGTAACAAGGTTCGGTCGACCGATAAGGGAATGGTGGAACAGATTAGGTTATAACTTAAGTTCACCTAAGTCATTGTGCGGACACCGAGATAGGTTCGGTCGACCGTAAACTTCCAGACTCTATGGGGTTGACAAAAATGTTCATATTCATTCAACCAAAACAAGGTCCATGGTCGACCGAAAACTTTCAAGAACTTGGGGTTTGTCAAGACATTTCGGTTCGGTCGACCGAAATAAGGTCCACGATCGACTGAGAGGTATTTGTATTTTGGGGGTATGGATGAATTATGAGAATACGACCGTTGGTATAATATGATAAGTCTAACGATTAAAAAAGTATGTGTAGACAGTCGACCGAAAAGGTCTGAACGGTCAACCGGTTGGGTAGTAAAATTCACTATTTGTTAAAGGAAACAAACGGTCGACGGAAAAGGCTCTGGAAGTTCTAGTTAGTGAATTCCGGTCTAAGTTTGGGTGATCTATTGAAGTCTATTTGATGTGAGATGTTGTGTGACTTCTATATGGAACCTAGTGTATGTTTTTTTTGCAAAGCAAAAGGGAGGCGCAACCTCGAATTTTATTGATTTGTGTAAATGGATTTACATACAAACCAACCCAACAACCACCCAAAGCCCTCGAAGCTTGCTGGGTACAAGCTCAGATTCTTATCTAGCACATACACTATCACAAGTTCCACTTTCTACTACAATGTATTACAGCACGCTTCGCATTGCTTAGCTATTGCTAAGCTAAAGCTACGCTAACGAAAGAAACCCATTTCTACCTCCATGTTGTCGCAAAGGTCACCCTCTCATGCTCGTCTTCCTTTCCTTCCAGCATACCAAGCCCCTTTATCCGAATCAAATCCTTCACATGCTGAATAATGGACTCCACTTGCCGTTCCTCACCCTCCATACATCGCCTATTCCGTTCAGCCCAGCATTCGAACACCACAGGTCCCAAAGCTAGCTTCCGCGTTAGTGCCCCATGCTTTGTAGGTGCATTCCATGTCTAAATCCTATAAATCTCCTCGAATGTAGCTGCAGCCATGCGGCCCATATCTCCTCCCACCCTCCGGATTGCGTCCCATACAACCTGTACAAAGGGGCACTCCCAAAACAAGTGTGTTATTAACTCCTCGTAGGTATTCTTACATAGCTCACACCTTGACACCATGCATAGCTTTAGCCCCCTCCGTCTCATCATATGATGAGTAGGTAGCTTCCCCTGCATTGTCCTCCATAATGTTAACGCATGCTTTGGACAACCCATTTGTGCCACACCATCGTCCCCCACCTAACAACGGGTCGTTCCATCCCATAAACCATAAACCATAAACCTAGTGTTTGTTTAATTAGTTTTTAGCTCAAGTATGCTCAATTACACAATGTTCCTAAGACTCAAAGAAATCAACATTAAATGTCTTCAATATAGCTTTAATTACATGTCTTGACTTCATTTCCCTCTTTCTTGAGTCTTGATCACCTGTAGTAGTTAACACAATACAATATATATGCTATGCATAGTATGTGCTATTCTACATTTATTATAATTAAGATTAGGTTGATTAAATCATCAAAACATAGATTAAGACCAAAAAGCCAACATGCTCGACCGTCTACACGTGTCACATGACCGTTAGATTTGTCGTTTTCTCCAACGGTCGGATTTCCCAAAACCCCAATTTTACCAAGTGCTCGACCGATCAAACTTACCTAGTGGTTGACTGATCAAACAATCTTTGGTCACCCTGAACACTCTGGAAGTTTCCGGTCGAACATTTCCTAGACCTTGTCGACCGAAACTCAATTTCTTCTTGAACCCAGAAGTGCATGGAAGTTTCTGGTAGAACCTACCACTTGCCTAGTTCGACCGATCCATTTTTACCAAACCAAAACCCCTAGAACAGTCGATCGATCCCCATATTTAGTTTGACTGTTCACTTAAGTGAAAACTTAAGTTATAGTCAGATTTGATGGACCGGTCGACTGGTATGCCCGATTTGGTCGACCGAACTTGTTCTGAACTGTGACCTGCACTTCACTATTTTGTGTTTCTTACACAACCACTTACCTCTTTAATCCCAATAGCTATAACTCTTCTAGAGCTTATAAATAGAGGTTCCCCAACCTTGTTTAAAAACCTCTCCTACACATATTTGGCTCCAACATTAGAGTGAAAGCTCCACACGCCCCAAAGCTCAAACCTTCCACACTTTAGTCGTCAATTCCTTATTCACTCAAGTGTGCTCAAGTTTAGAGAGTGTTGTTCCACTCCATTTGTTGTCAAAGTAGGAAGGGTCTTGGTGAAAGCCCAAGACAAGAGTATAGACTTCGGTGAGAGCCCGAAGTGATCCTCTGAGATTGTGAGAGAAGAAGCCAAACTTGGTAAGGGTTGTTTGTGATTTTGAAGACTTGTAAAAGGCATCGTCTCCCAGCCTTAAATGGGGAGCCGATAGTGAAGATGTGAGCAGAGCACGAGGGAGATCGAGCAGAGCTTGCAAGAGGGGAAGTAGGTGGGAGGCCGAACCTCTATAAAAATTGTATGGTGCCTTTGTGGTTTGCATATTTCTTCCTTACTCGCTTTTTTTAATTTCCGCTGCACATCTTTTGATTAAACAAGTAGGCAATAACCCTAAAAGTTATTAGAACTAAGCCATACATCGATCCTACACGTGTGGGTCAGAGTCTGACCCGGCTTCTTGTGGCTCTATATTAGGTTTTGTTATCCATTTGTAGAAGTATCATTAGTCCCACATCGGGGGATTATTACCAACGGCCTTTTTCATATCTATAAATAGAACTCTTCCTCCTCCATTGTAATCAACTCCTTGCTTGGTGCCCATTCCCTCAACTTAGGGTAAAGCCTTGGAGCGAAAATGTAGTGGAGAGATGCTACTTGTAATGTGAGTCATAAATAAAAGAAACCATTGTTAGTTTCATGTTGTCTCTTTTAAATTCTTGCATGCTTTGCTTAATTGTGTTTTAGTGAATGTTAGCATTGTCTCCCAGCCTTAGTATAATTACTTAGAATATTTTCTCTTCTTAATATGAATGTTAGCATAATGAGTAGTGAGTAGTTTCATCCCCCTTTGGGGGGTGGAAATGATGCACATTTATGTTTTGAGGTTTTGATGTTTGAGGAATTTTGATTGTGTAGACTTGAATTTTGGTATGTTGATCCGGTTTGTTTTACATTTACATGTTAGGGGATTTTTGATGGGTTTTGCCATAACATTTAGACACCTCCTATGCTTGGTTTTCTCATGTTTATTGGTTGGAATTTCCTATTAGATATGCTACATATTAGTCGTGTGTTTGTATTAGTGTTTTTGAAGAAACTTTTTTTGATGGATTTTGCCATGAAATTCAGACACCTCTCATGCTTAGCTTTGTTCTTCACATGAGTTCTTGGTTTTGATGAATCATTCCATAATTTTAGACACTTCTCATGCTGAGTGATTGACATCATTTCATGCTCATATTTGTATCTTATATCCATAATCTTACACCTAAGCAATGCTACATGACGAGTTTTATGTTTAGTTTTCAGGAATAAAGAGGTTTGAAGAGAAGAGCCATGAAAGGACCCAAAAGCAGGAAAAAATGACTTAATTGTGAGACCTAGGGACTGAGATGTAATTGAGAAGGACGTGATCGTAAGACCGAAGGACCTAAGAGCAAAACAAGAAACTCCACACCATCATGGGGAGTATTTTGGCAATTCGATTCGAGACGGAGCTCCAACAGACCGAGTAGATGCATCCAAGACCAAGACACACTTCAAGAAAAGCCCACAAACAAATCCAGACGGATCTGGATCCTATAGGCCGCCAATTGGTGGTCGGAAACCGCCAATTGGCGGTCTGGATCATTCCACATCCGATACGTTTTCTCCTGGTCGTGTATTATGGTTTGTTTAAGCTATTTTTGGTATTGGTGTAGTCCCACATTAGGGGCTTGTCCCGGATTAGCTTTTTCCATGCTTATAAATAGAACTCTTCACCTCCCATTGTATCCATCTCTCTCTTGGTGGACTTCTTCCCTACTAAGAGTGAAGCCTTGAAGCAAAACTCTGGTGGAGGAAGGGCTGCTTGTAATTTGGAGTGAGTAATAATAGAAGTTTTGTAGTTAATTGTTGTTTGCTTTAGTTTTTACATTGCTTAGTTAATTTCAATTTACATGTCTTGCATGTTTCTTTAGTCTCATGTTCTTTTAGTTTCTTTAATATTTCTTGCTTTCTTAGAGTAATTTCATTTCAGTATTATGCTTCATTTTGTTAATATAGTTAGTGTAATGAGTAGTGAGTAGTTCCATCCCCATTTGGGGGGTGGAGAAATATGTGATATAATCATGTAGTGTATTAAGTGTGTGTTATCTTTATCCCTTGAGCTTTATATGATTTCCATAACCATCTAATGGGTTTTCACTCTTATCTTTGATATGCTAATGCTCTTGAATGAAGCTTAGCTTATGCTTTGATTAGTGGACCTATTTTATGGGGAATGATAAGGTTAGGATATGGATGAAGTTAATATTGGAAACACAAGTTGTAGTGTATGTGCTCTTGTTGCCTTTACCTTAGCTAATGTCTTGTATGTTTTAATGATGTAGTCTTATCTTAATTCATGTGGAGGCATAGTAGGGTCTAGTCTTTATACTTGAGTTCATGTAACTTCATTCCAATTATTGTCTTGTATGTTTTAATGATGTAGTCTTATCTTAATTCATGTGGAGGCAAAGTTGGATGTAGTTTTATGATTTCATGCACTACATGTTGTGAGGAGCTTAATGAACACACACACACACACACTCTTTTATGTTCACATTATTTCTCTACCCCCTTTGGGGTTTAGTTTTATCGTTTCTTCTCCATTTCATTTTATCTTTGTAGTTTAGATTAGTGTAATACATCTTTCTCTCCTTCTTTTACCTCTCGCCTTCGAATAAACCAAGTGTCGACACACCTCCCAGTGGACGACCCGTATTTGCCACCGCTTCAACGCGGCCGTGCACTTGCGGTTAATATAAAACGATTCAATCAAGTTTTTGGCGCCGTTGCCGGGGAGGTGCTCTGTCCAGATGTTGGTTTGGACGATTCGAGGGGTTTTTAATTTTTTGTTTCCAGTTTTTCTTAGTTTCCGGGAACCATCCGATCAAGAAGAGGCTGCTGGACAAATTTGAGGAACAGAAGACCTAAAGGGACCGCCAATCAGCGGTTGGAGACCGCCAATTGGCGGCCTGGTGAGGGCTTCCTACTTTCAAATTTTTTATGGTAGTTAGTTCTGTAATTTGTGTTATCTGGGAGCCCTATTTTGCATGCTTTGACTTCTGGTTTGCTCCCAGATCATTAATCACTCCCCTATTAATCAACTTGGCCCTAAAATCCAAAGCAAAAGACTAGACGTTCTTATTTGTTTAGGTCACACATCATGTATTGACTTAGGCATATAGTTGTCTTTTTTTAGCTTTATTTTCAGTTGTTGAGTGCTGGCGTGAGGTACGCACTTCCTACACTCATTCATTCATCTTGTATGCCCATGCATTAGTTAGTAGGAATTGCATCAGGACAAGAGTGAGAGAGCGTTTGATTGGAGCGATTGATTGCTAGATCTAGGATCAAATCGCTACTAAGGAGGGGCTGTCCCATAAAAGATAAGGTGGGGGATTTCATCACCCTTTCCTTGGCCCCAAAAATCACTCTTAATAAAGCCTTAACTAAAAGCAAGTAGAAATTGGCCCTAGGATTGCGGGCGCACTAGGAGAGTAATCTAGTTGAGACCGTCATGACCTGATCAGGGTTGCCTACCTTGTCGATAGTAGGAGGTACTGGATCTCCGGATCTGGTATCACTTGCTGGGCATTGTGGTCCTCGTTTTAGGGAAGTGAGACGTGTCGGGGCTAGTGACCTCGAAGTTAGGCGTCGTCTAGCCTAAGGACCCATTGCCTTACGTTGTTTAAGCCGTGCTTGCTAGTTAGGCTTCTTCCTGATCCCACTACCCACGCTAGCTCTAGGGATTCTTCCCTCCTCACCTGAGTCCTCTCCTCATCTATTCTCTACGTTTAGTCTCCTCCTCTAGTACACCTTCTGTTGTGTGTTATTTTAGAGTCGAGTCGAGCATTTTATGCGAGGTTGGGCTCGTTCTGGTGAGAGCGCTCGACTCGAGAGAGTGCATTCTTCTGAGATGGATGGTCTTGGTGATCGACCATCTCCGCCTTGTGCTCCTTTGGAGCATGAAGCCGAGTCGTCTCGTGGTGGCGAGGGAGACCGGGTTCCATACATGGAATACCTCGGTCCGCTTCCGCCACCACGTAGACCTCCTTCTCCTCCTCCTCTGACTCGAGAGGAAGGGAGATTCGGTCGGGATCGAGTTCTTGGTGCACCACCACCTTTAGCTCGACATGATAGACCGATGACCTTGTGGGAGTGGACCCATCCTGTTCCAGCCTTCTTGCATAGTTGTTCCCCCTGCTCGCGGGACCAACTATGAGCTGAAACCTCAATATGTAAGCATGCTTCCAACCTTTACAGCCAATAAGGAGGATTTGTATATCTTTATACGCGAATTCGAGGAAGTATGCTCCATGTTCAAGCTTCAACAGCTTGACGAGGATTCAGTCCGGTTGAGGATGATTTCTTTCGCATTGAAGGATAATGCGAAGAAATGGATGTATAGCCTCCCGGCGAGCTCGATTCGGTCATGTGATGACTTTGTGACCGTCTTTCTGAAGAGATTTTTCCCTCAAAGGAAAACTCAACAGATACGGCACCAGATACATCAAATGTATCAGATCGAGACCGAATCGTTTCATGGTTTCTTTGAGAGGTTCAAGGACCTTCTCCAGCAGTGCCCTCATCATGGATTTGAGTTATGGCAGCTGTGCCAAATTGTTTATGAGGACATCAACTACCACACCCGCACATTGTTGGAGTCGATGTGTCACGGTGACTTCCAAATGAAACCCATCGAGAAGGCATGGGATACTTTTGAGTCAATGGCTGAACGTACCTTCGAGTGGGATACCATGAGAGAGCCACCAGCCGCCAGGTCTTCTGGTCGAGCTGGATCTTATCAAGTTGACTCATCGATCGTGTCTGAGGCGAAAATGGCTGCTCTCATGCGTAGGATTGAGAGTTTGGAGATGGACCGAGCTCCTATAGCTCAGGTCGCTACTCCCGAGTGTAGTAGGTGTGGACTGTCGGGACATGATGACTTGGAATGCGCTTACTTTCCAAGGGATACTGAGCATGCAAATGCGATGTATCAACCAAGGCCCCGTAACGACCCGTACAGTCACTCCTACAACCCGGGATGACGTAACCATCCTAACTTCTCTTGGGGGCCTAGTGGGGTCACGGTCAGAGATCGCACGCTCAACCTCAACCTCCACCTTATCAACCTCCACGCCCATCGGCGACCTACCAACCCCCACATCAAAGGTCTCAGCACCAAAACTACCAACCTACTCATGCCTCATCGTCGGGTTATTCCAACCAGACTCCACCACCCCAGCGGGTTGACCCTAAGGACCCTTCTTGTGATCCGACCTTTCAAGCGTTGCAAAGTACAGTCAAGGCTTTGGAAATGCAGGTTAGCCAGTTGGCTCATCAACTCCACGAAGGCGAGAAGGGTCAGTTCCCGAGTCAACCTGAGGTGAATCCTCGAGGTACCCATTCTCAAGGAAGGACACCTTTACCTCATGCCACCTCTGAACCGACCCATCATATTAATGTGATTCATACTTTGAGGTCTGGTAAGGGGGTGGATAACCACATTGGGGTGCCTTCTCTGTCATCACCATCTTTGAGGGAGCCGGATCCTGAGGCTCCCTCCACAAATACTTCCATGAAGGAGCCAGATCCTGAGGTTCTTTCTACATTTCCTTCGACAAAGGGGCCGAACCCTGAGGTCCCCTTGTCTCCTCTTGTGTCGAAGGAACCAGATTCAGAGGTCCCCACTCATGTTTCTTTGGACCTGAATTCTGGAGTGCCTTCGCATCCTTATGCTCCAAAGGCGTCATTCCCTGAGTGCCTTAAGAAGAAAACCTCTGATCAGCATGACAAGATGCTTGAGATGTTTAGGCAAGTTAAGGTGAACATCCCTCTGTTGGAGGTAATTCAGCAAATGCCACCTTATGCCAAGGTTCTCAAGGACTTATGCACCAAGAAGAGAAAAACTCATGTTCCCAAGAAAGCTTTTCTTGCGGCTAACGTGAGTTCTTTGTTGGCACCCATGCAAGTCAAGTACAAGGACCCTGGCTGTCCTACTATCTCTTGTGTGATTGGTGATGTGTCCATACATCAAGCCTTATTGGACTTTGGTGCATCTGTTAATCTTCTGCCCTATTCTGTCTATGTCCACCTCAGTTTAGGAGACCTCAAATAAACAAAGACCACTCTTCAATTGGCTGATAGGTCTATGAAAAAACCGAGGGGTGTGGTGGAAGATGTGCTGATCAAAGTGGGAGAGTTCATTTATCCAGTCGACTTCTTTGTCTTGGATACTGAACCTGTGCCCAACCCACTTGGACAAATTCCTGTCATTCTGGGGCGACCATTTCTTGTGACTTCCAATGCCTTGATCAATTGTCGCAATGGTCTGATGCGCTTGACTTATGGTAGTCAATGCGCTGATTTCAACATCTTCACCATCGGCAAGAAGCCAGGTGCCTTCACTGACCCTGTTGGGGTTAACCTTATCCAGGGCATGGATGAGAGTGAAGTTGAGGGCACCTTCAAGTACTTCAGAGAATTGTTCGATGAAGCTCCTGAAGGTGGTGAAGAAGTTTCATCTGGGCTGGCACAAGAAGGTGCATTATGTTCTGATCATGTGGCCTCAGAGCCACATCCTTTTGATCTTGTGGCCCTTGAGCCACATCCTTATGATCTTGTGGCCCTTGAGCCACATCCTTCTGATCTTGTGGCCCTTGAGCCACATCCTTGCGACCATGTGGCTTTTGAGCCACAAGATACCATTTTTATGGCCTCTGGGCCATACGATCTTCATTTTGTATCTGCTGAGGACCCCATGTGGGTTAAGAATCAACCACCTGATACCCTTCAACCTGATAGAGGTTCACCTCTCATTCATGCCTCCTATCTTGCCCACTCTCAAGAGGCATCAAACGACCACAATGCTTATAAGGGTATCAGGTGGTCAAACAATTCTGATCTGTATGTCGCGAGCCCATGCATGTCCCTTTTTTGCTCGAGTGATGGCGGGTTCCCATTTGATGTCCCTTGACATATGAAGAGGGGAGCCCATTTGTTGTACATAAAAAAAAGAAAAAAAAACAAGAAAAAGAAAAAAGAAAAAGAAAAAAAAGTACAATAAAAGACTCCTTCAGTGAGCATCGATTGTTGTGAGCCCCAACCCTTGAGTATTTGGGTCCCATTTCTTTCACGTATTTGTATCCCTTCCTTAGTATCTCACAGGTTTTGAGGGAATTTGGGTTGTGCCCATCAACATAGCCATAATCTTCCCTGTGTCCTTCACATTGGTGAGATCTATTCTTTTTCATGCATAAATCCATGTAGTATCTTGCTAGCATTCATTGAGGACAATGCATGAAGTAGGTGTGGGGGGGTGTCTTACGTATCTACATAGTTGAGTCTTTTTCCTTTGATTTTGTTTTCTTTTGTTTGCATTTTTAGGGTCATGTTAGTGTGCTGCATTTAATATCGATATATCTGCTTGCCATGATCCTTGGGTGACTTGTCTTCTTTTGCTTGCCTAGTGCTTCAAAATTTTCACATTTCTTTCATAATATTCATGTGTTTGCGAAAGAAAATGTTTTGTGGGTTTTGCGTGTGTTTAGCATGTGCAAAACCGTTGAGAGGCAAAGTATAAAGAAAGCTCCCAAAATTGTCTTGAACTCGATGCATTAGGATATTTAGTACAGTGGCTTTAGGATTTATCGAGTTATTAGGATGCACCCCAGTTTTCCTTTGGGGGTGAGTAATCGTAGGGTTTCAGTGCTCAAACATTTAAAGAAGTCCACCCTGAACCTAGTGAGTCAATAATTCGTGTCTGTTAACTTAAGGAAGTTTGTTGTAGTCAAGGACCCTTTAAATCTTGTCGTGAGACATTAAGTGTAGGGGTTTTGGTTCATGGGTAGATAAGAAATAAGTGAGTAGGTGTTCTCTCTTCTCACATGGCTCCTATCACTCGGGAAAGTAGGTCTGAGGGGACTTTGTGCCTGGTGCTTTCGAGTCATCTAACATGGGATGTGCCGACCGAACTCCCGTTACACGGGTGGTAGGGATTGCCCTATGTGGAGATTTAGGGAAAGGTGTACGTGATAGTGTAAGTCCTCATGGGCAATGATGCACGAAACCTGACCCTGGGAGAATGAAGCTCCAACTAAATAAAAAGAAAAAAAATGTGAGAAAAGAAACAAAAAGAAAAAAATAAATGCAAATAAGAACCTTAATGGACCTTACACTTTGTATCACTTGAGGATCTTGAGGTTGTCCATGTCTTTTCACTTAATTCCTTATTTAACTTGCACGAATGGTTCATTAGGCTAGGTGTGGACTGATTACCTATATAGAGTCGGCCTGTAGGATTACCGCGTCCAATGATCGACAAAATATTTCCAACGAGTCGAGGTCTAGATTGAATAATGCATCTTGTTCGGATTTTGTGGGTATATCCGCTGAAAACCCTCAGGAGACAACACTCCTCCTCCTTGGCAACAAGGAGGTTTAACGGCTTGTTGCACGTGCTAAGTGCAACCGTGATGCCTACGAAAGTGAGTTAGGATTTCTTGTTTCTCGTTTGCTTTTCTCTTTCTTTGTTTTGCTTGGGACTAGCAAAAACTTAGGTGTGGGGGTATTTGATTGACATCATTTCATGCTCATATTTGTATCTTATATCCATTATCTTACACCTAAGAAATGCTACGTGACGAGTTTTATGTTTAGTTTTCAGGAATAAAGAGGTTTGAAGAGAAGAGCCATGAAAGGACCCAAAAGCAGGAAAAAATGACTTAATTGTGAGACCTAGGGACTGAGATGCAATGGAGAAGGACCTGATCGTAAGACCGAAGGACCTAAGAGCAAAACAGGAAACTCCACACCATCATGGGGAGTATTTTGAAAATTCGATTCGGGTCGGAGCTCCAACAGACCGAGTAGATGCATCCAAGACCAAGACACACTTCAAGAAAAACCCACAAACAAATCCAGACGGATCTGGATCCTATAGGCCGCCAATTGGCGGTCTGAAACCGCCAATTGGCGGTCTGGATCATTCCAGATCCGATACGTTTTCTCCTGGTCGTGTATTATGGTTTGTTTAGGCTATTTTTGGTATTGGTTTAGTACCACATCGGGGGCTTGTCCCGGATTAGCTTTTTCCATGCTTATAAATAGAACTCTTCACCTCCCATTGTATCCATCTCTCTCTTGGTGGCCTTCTTCCCTACTAAGAGTGAAGCCTTGAAGCAAAACTCTGGTGGAGGAAGGGCTGCTTGTAATTTGGAGTGAGTAATAATAGAAGTTTTGTAGTTAATTGTTGTTTGCTTTATTTTTTACATTGCTTAGTTAATTTCAATTTACATGTCTTGCATGTTTCTTTAGTCTCATGTTCTTTTAGTTTCTTTAATATTTCTTGCTTTCTTAGAGTAATTTCATTTCAGTATTATGCCTCATTTTGTTAATACAGTTAGTGTAATGAGTAGTGAGTAGTTCCATCCCCATTTGGGGGGGGGGGGAGAAATATGTGATATAATCATGTAGTGTATTAAGTGTGTGTTATCTTTATCCCTTGAGCTTTATATGATTTCCAAAACCATCTAATGGGTTTTCACTCTTATCTTTGATATTCTAATGCTCTTGAATGAAGCTTAGCTTATGCTTTGATTAGTGGACCTATTTTATGGGGAATGATAAGGTTAGGATATGGATGAAGTTAATATTGGAAACACAAGTTGTAGTGTATGTGCTCTTGTTGCCTTTACCTTAGCTAATGTCTTGTATGTTTTAATGACGTAGTCTTATCTTAATTCATGTGGAGGCATAGTAGGGTCTAGTCTTTATACTTGAGTTCATGTAACTTCATTCCAATTATTGTCTTGTATGTTTTAATGATGTAGTCTTATCTTAATTCATGTGGAGGCAAAGTTGGATGTAGTTTTATGATTTCATGCACTACATGTTGTGAGGAGCTTAATGAACACACACACACACTCTTTTATGTTCACATTATTTCTCTACCCCCTTTGGGGTTTAGTTTTATCGTTTCTTCTCCATTTCATTTCAGCTTTGTAGTTTAGATTAGTGTAATACATCTTTTTCTCCTTCTTTTACCTCTCGCCTTCGAATAAACCAAGTGTTGACACACCTCCCAGTGGACGACCCGTATTTGCCACTGCTTCAACGCGGCCGTGCACTTGCGGTTAATATAAAACGTTTCAATCACTGAGCCACCTCTTGTGATAATTAAGTAGTAATTGCTAATATGTTGTGTGAATGGATTGATAAGTCTTGCCAAATCTTTAGGCATTTCCTATGCATGAAGACACACACATGACACACACACATACATGCTTTCATGTGTCATTCATAACTTCTCCCACTTCATATGTGCATACACTCCATCTCTCAGGGGATTCATCCATATTCATTCCATATAGTTTGCTGAATTTTCTAGTTCTCATTTGCATCGTAATCTAGTTTGTTTTGTGTTCGTAGCATAATCATCTTTTAATAGTAGAGTAATAATCTCTTCTTCCATTGTTATTTTCCACTTGATTTTGCTCACTCAAAGGTTGATAACGCTCACTAAAGATCAACCCGTACTTGCCCCGTCTTCACCGACGGTCGTGCACTTGCGGTTTATTAGTAAATTGTTTAACAAGTTTTTGGCACCGTTGCTTGAAAGAACCTTGTCCCAACCTTTGTTTATGTGATTCGAGTAGTTTTTAATTTTTTGTTTTGGTTGTAGTGTTGTCCAGGTGCTAAGATGAGCTTCAGATTGCGGTGAGAGCTTGGGAGACGCGTTTGGAGCTAAATAAACTGTTAGCTAGCGGTCTGTAGACACCAATTGGTTGTCTGGTAATTTTTGTTAGTCTAGTAGTTTCTCCTGTAGCTCACATTTCATGTTTGGTGTATGGGAGCATATTGCTTGATTGGTTTGTATTATTTTACCGCTCCCAGTTTACCTCTTAACCTAAAAAACCTATTTAATCAACTTGGACACTAAAACCCAAATCAAAAGATTAGGCATTTGCTATGTTTAGGTCATGCATCATCTAGTAATGACTTGAGCATGTTATTAGTCTTCTCTGAGTTTTAATTTCTGTAGTTGATTGCTGGAGAGAGGTACGCATTCCTAAACACACATTCACACATCAGTATATTCATTAGTGAGTAAGGTTTGCATTGAAACAAGAGTGAGGTGAGTGTTTGTTTGGTGAGTTGCTTGTTAGTTAAAGAATCAAATCAAATTAAGGGGTACCACCTATAGTCTACACAGATAGGGTAGAGGGTTTCATCACCCTTTCCTTAGCCTCAAAAACCACCACTAAAGCCTTAATTCTAAAAGCAACTAGACATTGGCCTATAAGGATTGCGGACACACTAGGAGAGTGATCCAGTTGAGACTGTCATGTCCCGATCGGCGTCGCCTATCTTGTCGATAGTAGGAGGTACTAGATCTCCAGATCAAGAATTACTTGCAAGGCATTGTGGTCTTCGTTGTAGAGAGGTGAGGCATGTCGAGACTAGTGATCTCGAAGTTAGGCGTCGTCTAGCCTGAGGACCTATAGCCAAAAGTTGTTTGATCCGTGTTTGATTGCTTGTCTTCTACCCTTACCCATACCTCGTAGATTAGGACTTCTCCCCACTCTTTTGCATCCTCTGGTCTTCTCATCTATGCACTCTTCTCAATTTTTTATTGTTCTAAAAAAGAGTTTTACATTTGGTTCATGTGTTTGCACCTTTGTGGATGTTTGTGTGGGCACGAGACGAGAGTGGTCATTTGATGAGGTGCGTCCTCAATCCTGCCTCGGTTGTCAATTTCTCCTACTCGTATTCCTCACAGTCTGGGTTCCATGACTGATCAACACTAAGAGGAGGAGCAGTTGATGGACCCACTTGTTCTTGTTTCTCTACGTGACTGATGCTTTCCAGCATGGACTGCTCTTTTGTCTAGCATCGCGTTGCCCCAGGAAATCGAGAACCACTTTGAGGTTAAACCTCAATATATCTCCATGCTCCCTCATTTCTTACGTAAGGGTGATCCCTATCTCTTTCTCCGAGAATTTTAGGAGGTCTGTGCTATGTTGAGAATAGACTTTATCCATCTTGGACTGGTCCGTTTCGCTCTGAATGATGACACCAAGAAGTAGTTGTATAGCCACCAAGCGAGCGTCTTTGCAACTTGGGACCAATTTCAATCTTCATTTCTGATAAAGTATTTTCCTCATCATAAGACTCAAAAGTTGAGACAAGAAATCAATTCTTGTTATAAGGAGCTACTTTAACTATGAAACATTCCATGCATACTTTGAGAAGTTTAAGGAGCTACTTTCCTTGTGCCCTCACCATGGCATTTAGTTGTGGCGCCTTTTGTCAAATTGTGTACAAAGGTCTGAGCATTTCATCCTGAATGATTCTTGAATCCATGTGTTAAAGAGATTTCTTGGGAACGGAAGATAGAGATGCATGGGCTTTTCTCGATGATCTCGCTGAAAAGTCCATGCAATGAGAATGTATAAGAGAACCATATGCATCACGTAGTAGCATAGGAGCGAGGATCACAAATTCCAACCAAGCTAAAGCAGATTTGGTTTTTCCGCCGATTCCAATACGGCCAATGAGGCACGCTATGCAGCCTTGATGCGTCGTATGGACTCAATGTAGCTCCAGAACAAAACGAAAAGATCCCAAGCATCTGCATGTAGTTATGTTTCATGTCATAGGTGTGGTATGGTCGGTCATGTGAGCGAGGAGTGTGGCCACATTGCTCCAAAAATGGAGCAGGTCAATGCCATTAACTACTACCCCAAGAATAACCCATATTCTTCATCATATAACCCAGGTTGGAGGAACCACCCAAACTTCTCTTGGAGCCAAAATAATGGTCAAGTTGTACTCTTAACTATTCACACCCCCAACCACAACCATACAAACACAACATGCATTCATCATCCATGCATCCATCTCAGACACATCCTACCCAGGTCCAACCTGTTGGCCCACCATGTTTCCTTAGTGGACAAAATAATGAACATGGGTTTGGGTCGCTTGAGAACTTGATAAAAAAATCATATCTAACCAGGGTAAAGCCCTCACGACCACCTATCAAGATCTCGCTTCCACTAAGCAATCCCTCAAATCTCTTCAACTTCAAGTAGGCTAATTGGCCCAATCTTTACATGTAAGAGAACCAAGGACACTTCCTAGCTAGCCTGAGGGTAATCTTTGCATGTACCTACAACCACACATGTAGAATGAGAGTTCGATTTCTTGGGGCGGAAAGTGAACCATGTGGAGGAACCTGTTCACCATGTCAATGCCATTGTAACCTTAAGGAATGGAAAGCAGATCGATAATCACATTTCCTTTCCGCCACCATTTGTGCAGCCCCTCAGTGGAAATGATGGTGAGAAAGAGGCTGAGAGTGATGGTAAAAAACCAACGTCTCATTCTCAGGAACCACAGAAAACCTACCTGCCAAAAGCTCCCTATCCTAGTAGGTTAACCAAAAAGCAGAGTGACACAAAATGGATAAGATATTAGAGGGTTTTAAAAAATTGAAGGTTAACATCCCCTTGTTGGATGTCATCCAACAAATACCTCAATATGCCAAAGTGTTGAAAGATCTCTGCAAAAACCAAGATGAAGACCAATGTTCTGCGAGTGTGAGCTCACATTTGTCCAATCCCACATACATAAAGTACAATGACCCTAGGTGTGCTACTATTCAGTGTATATGACAGGGGACACTAGCAAGAGTATTGTATTACTTTATTTAGCGGTCAACCTCCTACCATCTTCTATTTATCGACATTTGAACTTGGGAGAATTGAAACCAACTAAGATCACCCTCCAATTGGAGGTTATATCTATTCGTGTCCCAAAGGGGATTATTGAGGACGTGCTCATCAAAGTTGAAGATTTTATATTACCAATAGATTTTGTCATCATCGATACCAACCCTCTTGCAAACACCCACTTTCAAATACCTTTGATTCTGGGTAGACCATTTTTGTCAACCTCGAATGCCTTAATTAATTGTAGAAATGGTCTCACGATTGACATCATATCATGCATATATTTGTATCTTATATTCTTTATTTTTAGCCTAACCATAACGAGTTTTATGTTTAAGTTTCAGGAATAAACAAGTTTGACAAGAAGACTTGAAAAAGGACTTAAAAGCAAGGAAAATGAGTAAGATTCAAGACTTATGGACTGAGATGAAAGAGAGAAGGACCCAGATGTAAAACCAAAAGGACCAATGACCAAATCAAGAAGCTCCACACTATCATGAGGAGTATGTTGGCAATTAGATCCGGGCCTAAGCTCCAAAAACCACTTCGGGTGAACCAAACATAATGAAATCGATCCACAAAAGTCTCCACCAAAGCACAACCCAATCAGCCCAAGCTAGACCACCAATTTGTAGGATCGTGAGGGTCTCTAATTTTAATAACTTTTAAGCTAATTACATACTTGTTTCATCGATCAAAGATGTGCAACGGAATTTAAAACAAACAAGCAAGTAAGGAGGGAGATAATGCAAACCACAATGGAGACGGGATATTTACAGAGGTTCGGCACCCCACCTGGATCCTAGTCCCCTCTTGCAAGCTCTGCTCACGACTTCACTAACCACTCCTCGTTCCGGGCCAGGAGAGAACGCCTTTACAAAGAAGCATCGCAGACACCTTTGCTTGCTTGACCTTCTCCCTCTCACAATCCGAGAGGGAACACTTCGGGTTTTCACTGAAATCCTTACTTCTTGAATAACAAGTGAGTGGGACAACACTCTCTAAATATTGAGCACACTTTGAGTATGATTTGGCTATGATCAAATGTGTGGAATTTAGGCTTAGAGTGTAGGATTGGGGAAATTGGAGCTTGGGAGTTTCTCTCTAGTGTATGTGACGAATGGAAGTGTGAGAGGTGTGTAATTGTGTCAAAGGAACACCTATTTATAAGCTCCTAAGGTATTATAGCCGTTGGGGTTAAGTTGGGTAAGAGTTGTGTAAGATACACAAAACAGAAATCTGCAGGATCCAAAACTGAGTAAGTTCGGTCGACCGGATTGGGCTGAACGGTCGACCGTTTGGCAATATTGAACTCGGTTCGATCGAACGGTTAAAGAATGGTCGACCGCCAAAGGCTATAATCTAAGTATATTTAAGTTATTGGTTGAACACCGAGATAGGTTCGGTCGACCGATTTATAATAGGCTCTTTGGAATTTGACAAACAAGATCATATTCGGACGACCGAAACAAGGTCCACAGTCGACCGAAAACTAATAGGCAGTTCGGGTTTGTCAAGACATATAAGTTCGGTCGACTGAACAAGGTCCTCGGTCGACCGATAGGGAAAAGTATTTTTGGGGTAGTTGGAAATAATACGAATACGACCGTTGGGTATATATGACAAAACAAACGGTCAAAAAATTGTTGTTACTCGGTCGACCGAACTTGAGCAGTAAAACACTAACAGGATAAATGATCACTCGGTCGACCGAACGGTCTGTTTCGGTAGACCGAATGTGGGCAGACAATTTAGGTTAAGGTTTGGTGTTTTCCGGTCTAAGTTTGTGTGATCTATTGAAGTCCAAATTATATGAAATTTTATGTGTGACTTCTATACGGAACCTAGTGTGTGTTTGAGTAGGTTTTAGCTCAACTATGCTCAATTTACACAATGTTCCTAAGACTCAAAGAAATGCAAATTACATGTCTTCAATAGAGTTTGATTACATGTCTTGGCTTGAATCCTTTCTTTCTTGAGTCTTGATCACATATAGAAGTTCACACATAGCAATATATATGCAATGCAATATGTGTGCTACTCTATATGATTACAATTAAGATTAGGTTGATTAAATCATCAAAACATAGATTAAGGCCAAAAAGACAACACAATTGGTTGTCCCAAACCGCCAATTGGCGGTCCATTTGGATCCAAACTCGATAAGACTCAGTCGGGTGGTGTATTAATATGTATTTAGTCCATTTATGGTATGCGTTTAGTCCCATACCGGGGGATTATCCTTGGTTGCCGTTTTCTATGACTATTAAATAGAACTCTTCCTCCTCTTTTGTATTTACCCATTGCTTAGTGGCCAATCCCTCTACTTAGAGTCAAGCCTTGAAGCAAAACTCAAGTAGGGAGATGTTGCTTGTAATGTGAGTCATTTAATAAAAGAATTTTTTGTTAGTTTAATGTTGTCTCTTTTATCTTCTTGCATGCTTACCTTATCATTTCATTATTTTTAGTATACTTAGTAAATATTTTTTCCTCTCTTAACATAATAGTTAGGTTAATGATTAGTGAGTAGTTCCATCCCCCTTTTGCGCTTCACGTTGGTGAGATCTTTTCCTTTTCATGCATAAATCCATGTAGTATCACACACACATTCATTGAGGACAATGCATGAAGTAAGTGGGGGGGGACTGCTTTACGTGTGTATATAGTCGAGTCTTTTCCTTTTCTTTTGTTTTATTTTGTGTGTATTGTTAGGGTCATGATAGTGTGTCACATTTAATATCGATATATCTACTTGCCATGATCCTTGGGTGACTTGTCTTCTTTTGCTTGCGGAGTGCTTTAATTTTCCGTTTCTTTCAAAATCTTCATGGGTTTGAGAAAGAAAATGTTACGGAAAACCTTTTTGAGACAATCAAAAGAGAAGCTCCCAAAATTGACTTGAACATGATGCATTAGGATATCTAGTACACTTGCTTTAGGTCTTATGTAGTCGTTAGGATGCAGCCCAGTTTCCCTCAGGGGGAGAGTAATGATAGGGTTTCAACACTCAAACAAATAAAAGAAGTCCACCCTGAACCTAGTGAGTCGAATAATTGGTGTTTCTTAGTATAAGGAAGTTTGTAGTAGTCAGGGACCCTTAAACTCCTGTTACGAAACCTAAAGTGTAGGGATTTTGGTTCATGCATAGATACGAAATAAGTGAGTATGTTCTCTCTTCTTGCACTGCTCCTATCACTCAAGAAATTAGGTCCGAGGAGACTTAATGCATGGTGCTTTCGAGTCATCTGACTTGGGTTGTCTTTTTCATGCCTATAAATAGAACTCTTCATCCTCCTTTGTAATCAACTCCTTGCTTGGTAGCCATTGTCTCTATTTCGAGTAAAGCCTTGGAGAAAAACTCAAGTGGAGAGATGATACTTGTAATGTGAGTCATAAATAAAAGAAACCTTTGTTAGTTTCATGTTGTCTCTTTTAAATTATTGTGTGCTTAGCTTAATTGTGTTTTAGCGATCTTAGTATAATTACTTAGAATGTTTTCTCTTCTTAATATGAATGTTAGCATAATGAGTAGTGAGTAGTTTCATCCCCCTTTGTGGGGGTGGAGATGATGCACATTTATGTTTTGAAGTTTTGATATTTGACGAATTTTGATTGTGTAGACTTGAATGTTTGTATATTCATCGGGTTTGTTTTATTCATCTACATGTTGGGGGATTTTTTATGGGTTTTGCCATAAGATTTAGACACCTCCCATGCTTGATTTCCTCATGTTTATTGACTGGAATTTCCTATTAGATATGCTACATATAAGTCGTGTGTTTGTATTAGTGTTTACTCATTTGATTGATTGAAGAAACTTTGTTTGATGGGTTTTCCCACAAAATTCAGACACCTCTCATGCTTAACTTTATTCTTCACATGAGTTCCTGATTTTTTATGAGTCTTGGCATAATTTTAGACACTTCTCATGTTGAGCCTCGTCCTGTGATAATTAAGTAGTAATTGCTAATATGTTGTGTGAATGGATTGATAGGTCTTGCCAAATCTTTAGACACTTCCTATGCATGAAGACACACACATGACACACACATACATGCTTTCACGTGTTATTCATAACTTCTCTCACTTCATATGTGCACACACTCCACCCCTCAGGGGATTCATTCATATTCGTTCCATATAGTTTGCTGAATTTTTCTAGTTGTCATTTGCATCGTAATCTAGTTGGTTTTGTGTTTGTAGCATAATCGTCTTTTAATAGTAGCGTAATAATCTCTTCTTCCATTGTTATTTCTCACTTGATATTGCACACTCGAAGGTTGACAACGCTCCCTACAGATCGACCTGTACTTGCCCCATTTCACCGACGGTCGTGCACTTGCGGTGAATTAGTAAAACGTTTAACAATATTCCCCCACAACTCGGCCACGCCTTCCCTGACTTCTCTACTCAACCAACCAGGGGACACATGACAAAGGTTGTGATGAGGTGGGACGACCTAGCCAGCCACCACAACCCAGGGGCTTGAGCTACAACCGGCCAAACCAGGTCGGCTTTCCCTTGCGCATCCACCTAGTTGCCTGACCAGATAGTTCAGTGGTGCTGGATAGCCATCCATCCAACACACCCACCTGTTATCTCATTTTGGGCCAAAAGCATACCTGAGAGTTGAAGCAAAAGTGTTCGAAGTTGTCGGAGAAAACTATTGCCCGCCTTCTTTCCAACAAACATCTCCTCGCCGTCATAACTCCTTGAAACTTCACCGGAGGAGTGGTCGGAGTTGCTGGTCACCGGAGATGGGAAGGGAGGTGCGGTGGTGCATGATATAGGGAGGAGAAAAGTGAGTAGCTAGGGTTGCCCATATATACCCCATATGCACCAACTTACCAAAACCCACACCAATCATGTGCACCAAATCTCCCATGGTCCTTCCATCCTATTTCCATGCTAATTGCATCCTTGATTGCTGACTCATCGATTCCCAATCGCACCAGTCCATGTGGCAAGAGAAAATCAAATCCAACGTAACAACTTGTTACCAAAACGCAACACTAACTTGTGCACCAAAATCTCCCATGATCCTTCCTTTTTCCGTGTTAATTCCATCCTTGATTTCTGACGTAGAACCACCTCACAAGCTCCTTTGCCAAGCCTCACACAGCAGCCCACATGGCATGAAGGAAAAAGGAAACAAAAGCCTCACATGCCCGAAGCAAAACCGATTGAGCCTAGCTGCACACGCGTCCGACGCGCCACACCCGCTCGACCAAAAATGGTTTTTTTCCACAAAAAGGAAACTTCTCCCAAAAAGAAAACTTCTCCCAAAAGGAAACTTTTCCTCAAAAAGGAAACTTCCTCGAAGAGGGATTTTCCCCGAGAGGAACCGTTCTCGAAAAGAAAACTTTTCCCAAAAATGGAAACTTTCCCAAAACAAGAATAACACACCACACAAACAAACATAATATAAATCAAGATCAAGTATAAGAGATGAAAATAGACTTATTAAAGTATCAGGAGAGTGGGTCTTACAATTCATGTAAGTAATGATTATGTATGTCACTATGCCTTGGTATGTGTTACGCATGACATGAGATAGTATGTTATTCACACTGCTGCAGAACAATGTTATTATGTCGGGTTTTTGACATATAACGTTAGGTTGAGCACCGTCGGTGAACGACATGATAAGGGGGTATGTGGGAGTAGATTTAACGTCAGCCAAAATTCCGACGTGGTATATAGGACATACCATGTCAGGGGATTCTCTAAATACCGACATGGTATGTCCTTTTATTAAAAATAGAATTTCAACAAAAAATCTAATAAAAGTACATACCACATCGATTTTTAGGCAATCCACTGACGTGGTATGTAGACCACATTGGTTTAAACATAAATTCCGACATGGCATGTCTTTTTGTTATTTGGACAAAAACCAAATAAAAGGACATACCACATCGGTTTTTAAGCAATCAACTGACGTGGTACGTATACATACCACGTCGGTTTAAACTTAAATTTCTATGTGGTATGACCTTTTATTATTCTAATCAAAAATCAAATAAAAAGGGCATACCCCTTTCAGATTTTACCCTATTATCCGACGTAGTATCCCCCAAAAATCAAATAAAAAGAACATAGCACATTGGTTTCAAGCAAGTAAATGACGAGATATGTCCTTTTTATTTGCTTTTTGGGAAATTTTGATTTTTTTTAAATTTCATGTAAAATTCCCTACAATTGGAAAAGAAATCACACCACATTTAATTTCACATAAAACTCCCGGCAATTGGAAAAAAGAATTGCACTCGATGTATATACAAAAACTACCATATATATAATTCAGTTTTGCAAATGTATATACAAAAATTGTCATATATATAATTCAGTTTGCACTATGATCCTTAAGGTGAAAATAATCTCAAAAGTTTGAATATCTACAAAATTTAGTTATATGTACAAAATATCTAAAAAAACTAAAACATACGTACACTTACACAAAAAATGAAGTTGTAAACTATGTTTCAGATGTAAACTATGTCACTACATTCAACTCAACTACCATAGAAGTTAAACTGTCATACCAGAATTCTCAGTTAGTAGGAACAATGGTTGAATGATACCATATTAAAAGCCTAAAGATGTCAATATCACCCGATAAACTTACATTTACATTAACAACATACTACCGATGAAAAAAGAAGACCACCACTCTCGCATATTGTATATCTCCTCCTGCGAGTATGGTTGAAGGGTGTCTTCAAAAATCTACAGAGTAAACAAAAGCCATATATAATAATGTATAATTTTTGCTACCAAACATATATAATGCAAGATAAAATATATATAAAAATTTATCGTTCTGAAATCTCCCGATTCGACTCAGAACTCAAAAATTTCGTCTATATACTTTATTCTGTAGTAACTACATTCAGTATTTCCAACTTGTTTACGGTATTACAATTAAGATGTCCTGTATATTAGGAAATGAACAAAATTAATCCAAAGTGCAATACATATTATATATACAAACATAACTTAATCATCTTACCTTCATGGCATACCAAACCACTTGCTTCTCTGACCACTCCTTCTATTACTCTTAAAGTTAAAGATATTCATGGCCCTGCCAAGATAAATGATCAAAAATAGATTCAAACATTCAATAACAACAAATTTGCTTAAAATATGAAGGTAGTTATTAAAAATAACTTATAGCTGAATAATATTCTTCAAATCCTTCCTGTGTTTTTTCGATGCTAAAGGATCAAACCAGAAGGCAGTATAAGACATAACACAACTAACATTCAATAATCATTGAAAATAGTTCTTATTAAATTACTTCATCAATTATTGAATGCTAATCTTCTTTATGATTCCTAATCGAAATATAATGAAATTACTTGTATTATAGAATATCATGAGAAACTTCCCGCAATCTTCTTATTAAATTACTTGTATTATATAATGAAATTCCTTGTATTATATAATGAAATTACTTCATCAACTAACATTCAATGATCATTGACAATCATCCTTATGAAATCCTCATCAATTATTGAATGCTAACCTTCTTTATTATTTCTACTTTTGTATCCTCATAGATTGGAATTGGGGTACCATATTCATTTGTTCTTCTAGCCTATGAATTTTTTTCGCAATTCGCGTCAATTCCTCTCCTACTACGGTTATAGGATGATAATTCAAGGTATTGTTGTCGTCCTATTTGATTACCAACACCACATACTTGTCTAACATGCTCCTCACTTCCCAAGGCTTTAGACAAAATATCTTTTTTGCCTTCTGAAACAAATTCACCTTGGGAAGCTTGTAGTGTAATCTTGTCCTTTTATGAACCAGAAGAACATTAAAACTATATCATTACCTAACACAAACACTATTAATTAATCATTGTACACAAATCACAACAAATAAAATGTAACCACTTACAATGTTGGATGCAACATCTATAGACCCATTATTAATGTAACTCCTTTTCGGAGTGAAATGCTCTCTTCCACTTATCATGCCTACATGAATAGGCAGAGGCGACAAATTACTGGCTTGCTCTTCGCTCATACTAGCCTCTAAATCTTTCTGCCTTTTCTTGGTAACCTTTTCGGTCATCATTGTCTCCTCCAGTTTATGGTATCCCCCTCATGATACCGGGTGTTGAAACTTGTTATTCGATTGTCGTTCTTTGTCAAGCTCTTGTAGTTCCTACAAACATAAATAAGCGATTAGATATCATAATAAACATTTCAATGTAGAAACAAAGTATGATGTATATTACACCAAAAATTCTAGAGTTAGCCTTAATTGTTTGAAATCATCCCATGTCATCTGAGAATTTTGTAAATTGCACGTGGATCCCGATCCTTACACTCCCCAAATATGAAATTGGATGTTAAATTGGTTTTGAAATCTTCCATCGATTACCCATATATGACATCCACTTCTTTAGTTGATTAAAATTGTTTTTTCCTACAAAATGAAAACATGAAAAGTAGTATCGATTAGATAAGAAGTGGTAAAGAAAAATAATTAACTTAAAAGAAAATCTTGAAAACCATGAACTAACCATTGCATCTTTCCAAATTTCCTCTTTTAGAGATTCATGCATGGTTAACCACTTGTCAATGTAAATATTTACTTTGCTTCTCGCAAGACTACCCAAATAACTTGTCCTATAAATTTGGTTTTCTCTAGTTGGCTCCATGTAAGAATCAAACTCCAAACGCAATGTACCTTTTCACTTATTTTTATTTTCTAAAACTTTAAAATAAGAGTAGCGTCGCGGGCCTCCGATGCTATTCGGTTTGGACACGTGAGACTTCTTGGTGAGAGCCATTACCCCAAAGCAATACAGAAAAAGCGATTGGTTACATTCATTAATCTAGTACAGGCAGTAGTAACTTAGCAATGAAGAAATAACTTAGGAGCATAGTACTTGCTGAGCCATAAAGTAAAAACTTGTTACATTAAACTAAAGCTCTCATCAATAAACACCATGCAACAGACACATACTACATGCATTACTAATTTAGTTCATAACACAAACCAAACAAACAATCAAACAATCAAACAAGCACATTTCTCTAAAGCCAACTTCATTTGTTCCTTAACTTTAGTAACAATGATTCTGCTGCATTCATTTCATTAAAATTCTCGACAATCACAAACTAGTCATATACATCAATCATATACAATGCTCAATAATCATCAACAAGTTATAGCGGAATATAAGAAAGCAATTGAAGAGAATAATGCCTTATAAAGCAAAATTTGTATTAAAATAAACACCATTTCAGCCAAGTGCATCTAATGTATTTCATGTCTATATATGAAAACATCAATATTTATAATCCAATAGTTTCAAAAACACCATGTATTGCTTTCGTTCTAACCAGTGAACATAGTTTGAAATTTCTCCTGAGATGCTACTATCACTTTATTTTAATCATACTCACTTATGAGAAAAAATATAAACCAACATGAGTAATAACTTGTTTCCAAATGAACAAACACATTACTCTAAAACCCAAGGCACAAAATCAAAACTTCCTATATCAATCAACCAACCAGCCAAACTGACCAAAACCTACAAGAATAAAAAGAGACCAAACTTCCTAAAGCCAAGCGAAAAATACTAAGCGAAGCACAAATAAACCAGCTAGGTTACAACACAAGCAAACTGGAAACACCAAAAACCAAATAAACGTCGCACATACATGCGGTTAGATAACTTCTACAATTGAACCTAAAACCAGTTAGATAACTTCACTGGCAACTTTACTGAAGAGTATGAAAAAACAAAAAGGAAACATCACCTTGAATGATCGGACCGACGTGGTGGTGGTGGGCAGCGGTGTTGTGGTGACTGCCAGCGGTGTCATTGTGGCAACATGCTTGGTGGGGCTAGTCAGGGGGCGACACTGGTCGGGTAGAATGGTGGGATGGGGTGCTCTAGAGCGGCTGGTCGGGAAGGGCTGGTTGAGTAAGGTTGGAAAGGCATTGTTCAGGTAGGTTTGCAAATGGCAAGATGAGAGGTAATGAAAATTCCTAGCGCAAAGGGTTTATGTGTTTTATTTTTGGCTGAAAATTAAAAGGACATCTCACGTCGGATGTTAACGTAAATGTCAACATGGTTTGTCTTATTATTAAGAAGCGAAACATTGCAATAAAATCTATTAAAAAAGACATCTCACCTCAAATGTTCAAGTAAAAGCCAACGTGGTATGTCATATTATTAAAAAACGAATGCAATAAAATCTATTAAAAAGGACATCTAATGTCGGATGTTATTGTGAATGCCGATGTGGTATTTCTTATTAAGAAACCAAATGTCGCTGTAAAATCTAATGAAAAGGACAACTCACGTCAGATGTTAATGACAAACTGATGTGGTTTGTATGTCTTTTTATTTAGAAACAAAATGTTGCAAAAAAACTAATAAAAATTGCATCTCACGTCGGATATCACCCTGTAATCCGACGTTGTATGTCTTATTATTTGGCCTATCCCGTCACCAAAAAATACGACAAGAGGATAACGGACCCACAGATGAGAAAGCTTCTTTTGAAGCTTGCGAAGTTGAGTCAGACCGAAGAGCTAAACAAAATTATATTCTGGGCTTGCAGGCAACGTCTGATTGGATCACTCTCTTCCAATTGACTTGGGAGAGATTAGTACTTTTTTGTTTGTGTTTGTTTTTCTTGTTTATGTTTTTGTTTGTGTATTATATATGTAGTTCTCTATTATGTTTGGTGTTTGTTACTATCAATAGATCCGTTTTGTGTATTATATATAGTTCTCTGACATGTTTTGTGAATCCAAAATCCTGTGCAATTCATTAGTATCCAACTATGATTTGTAATAATCTAAATGATATTTACTATGAGTCATAGTTGGAATAAAAACCTATTCTTGTGTGAGAGAAATAATATCAAGTAAAATAAATTTTACAAATTAAATTTGGTAGGATGAATCATATTTGGTATAAAATCGTGAATCACGTGTCATAAAAATCTCTTGTTGCAACTAATTTGAATCATAATTATTGAGATATATATCTACTGGTTTGAATTCATAAAAAGTGAACAAACAAGAATATATACACAATGATACTATAATAACCAGAGCTTTGTAAGTTGCAAATATCAATTCAATCACAGATTTATGATTATTAAGAAACTATTCATCACAAAAAAATGCAATAAAAAGGACATATCACATCAAAATTTAAACTAAACTCTGACGCGGTATGTCTTATTATTAAAAAACAAAACATCTCAATAAAATCAAATAAAAATGGCATTTCACGTCGGATGTTAACGTAAAATTCGACGTGGTATGTCTTACTATTTAGAAATGAAATGTCACAATAAAATCTTATAAAATGGACATCTCATGTCGGATGTTGCGTAAAATTTCATGTGGTGTGCTTTATTATTTAGAAAGGAAACATTGCAAAAAAAGTACATTTGACGTCGGATAATACTCTAAAATCTGATGGTATGTCTTATTATTAAGAAATCAAGCATCAAAGTCAATAAAAAATATAACTCATGTCGGAGATTACCATAAAATTAGACGTGGTATGGCTTATTATTTAGAAACAAAACAATGGAAAAAAACTAATTAAAAGGACATCTCACGTCACCCTATATCATATTATCCGACGTGGAGTATTATTAAGAAAGATAGTTTCGCGGCATATTGGGAGTCGTTATGAAAGGAAACCATCTTTCATTACGGGGTATGCGAAGAGACTCAACCTTTTATTACATGCTTTATAAACTCATATATTGTAGTGTATTCCATTAATAGTTCATTAATCTCAAACCCTATTGCATTTGTAGTTCCAATTTGTATTCGAGCAATAGAAAAAATAGTCTTCCAACACAATTCGAACAACGACTACTTAAGTGATGACGAGGAATACATAATCGGGGGATTAATATGGGGAGACTATCCCTTACTAAAATACTAGTAGTCCAACATCTACCTTATCAGACTTGTAGGTGTGGTTTCAAGGCCACGAAGTGTGGTCCAATACCCCGAACAAGCTTACTAGGATGTTCTATATTTGTAGTTGATTGGAGCCAACCCATTATTGTCACTACTTCATTTGGGACGATGGAACACCAGTACCACAGGTGGAGGAACGCGACGAGAGCATAACGTACCCAGGGTGCAGAGAGTTCTCTGGTTGCTCACGAAGTTGAGTAAGATCGACGAGATGAACAACATTATCTTCTGGTCTTGTAGGAGACATCTGATTGGATCACTCACTTCCAATTGACTTCGAAGATATTAGTATTTTTTGTGTGTTTTATTGTTTTTATTTGTCATATATATAGTTCTTTGTTATGTTTGGTGTTTGTCACTATCAATAACAGTTTTGCGTATTATATATCATTCTCTGATATGTTTTGGGAATCCTAAGTATTTCTGTGAAATTCATTCGTATCCAACTATGATTTGTAATAATCTAAATTATATTTACTATGACTCATATTTGGAATAAAAATGTATTTTTGGGTGGGATGAATAATATCTAGTAAAATAAATTTTATGAATTAAATTTGTTTGGATGAATCATATTTGATATAGAATCATATTTGGTATAGAATCGTGAAACATTTGAGTCGTAAAAATCTCATGTAGTAAATAATTCGAATCATAATTATTGACGTATCTACTAGTTTGATCTCAGACTGTTATACTACTATAGCTTGTTTTATTGTAACATGTATAAAAGTTCTTGTTCTTGGAACCGATGGCAAGAGATTAAGGACCCGTTCAACTGAAGTTGTACTATGACCCATTTAAGGACATATCACGTCGGACTTTAACCTAAATTTTGACGTGGTATGACTTATTATTAAGAAACGAAATGTTGCAAAAATATCCAATAGAAACGATAACATCAGACTAAAAGCCGACGTGGTATGTCCTATTGTAAAAAAAAGTTTTTGGCGGCTACTGGTAGTCATTATGACAAGAGCTTTGATTATGGGGCATACGAAGAGACACAACCATTTATTACAGGGTCTATAAAATAAGATGTTGTAGTAGTTTCCAATCGTATTTCCTAAACCTAAACCCTATTTCCAGTTCTAGTTTAGTTCATTTTAGGGTATGATTGGTTTCAAAGAAGTGGGTCTGGACTATGTTCCAGATGTGAATTTTTTCCCACTTTGTAAAAGGAAATTTCTTCATTTTGTACATAAAAATGTTCTAACTATTTAGGGTGTTTGTGAAATCCGTCTTTCTTGTGTACTTGGAAAGTTTCCAAGTCTGGAATCATTTTCCTCTATTTTCGTTCTTAATTATTTTCCTATTTGTGTAGATGATAATTTGTTCATTTTTGAACAAGAATAATGCATGCTTAGGGTGTTTGTGAAATCCTCATTTCTTGTTGACTTGGAGGGTTTTCGGGATTTGAATCATTTCCCCTTTTTTTCTTTATAATTTTTCCCTATTTCTGGAAAGCAACAAGTAACATAATTTTTTTGTTTTTAGTTAGTGCTTGAACTATTTAAGGTATTTGTTACATGATTTATCTTTGTTATTTTGTTATCAATGACTAGATATGTTTGTGTTTTCTTCTCGTATGATGGTTGATCCATTTATTGTACTATCCAAAATTTGTTTACGATGGTTGGTTAATGAACTTAGTTCCTAGAAATCCACTTCTAGAGTTATATCTAATTCCTACAAACCAATCACAAACTAAAAACCAACCAATAGAACAGACATCTCACAAAGGACTTTAACGAAAAGCAGACATGGTATGTCCTATTAACCTATACTTTAACTAAGCAACTAACAAGGCAAGATGAAATTCAGTAAAGAAAACCCCTAAGGGGTGGAGTGTGTGTACACATCATAAGGTGGTGAAAATTGCATTCTATATGGAACAAGTATAGGCTGTGTTTTTATGCATAGGAATTGTCTAATGGTTGTGGCAAAACCTATCATTCCAATCACTAACCTAGTTGATTTATATGAGCATAAACAACTTGGTTATTAAGAACCTAAATAAGCATGGGATGTGTCCAAAAGTTGTGTCAAAACCCATCAACTTCAGTATTCTCATTTAAATAAACAAGCATGCATTCACATTCATCACATATTGCATAAGATAGAATTCATTCACATTCTTTAATATATATATAAACAACATCTCCACCCCTAAAGGGGGATGGAACTACCCACTAGTCACTACTCATTAAGCTTACTAATTATGCTAAGATTGAATGAAACAAAGCATGCAACACTAAAGAAAACAATATCAAACTAAAAAGAAGATACTTTATTTACATGACTCAGAATAAAAAGTGGCATCCTCTCCACCTTGAGTTTTTCTTCAAAGTCTTACTCCAAGTAGAGAGAATGACCTCCAATCAATTGGTAGGTGATCGATTCAGTTTTAATAACTGGAAGTGCACTATGTCGGTGAAGACGTGGAAAGTACGAGTCTAGTACACAGGGAGGTGTGTCAACTCTAGTTCTTCAGAAGTGAAGTGGAAAATAAAGGGAGAAGAAGTTTTATTACACTAAACTAGCAATTAACAACAAGAAAGATGGAAGCACAAGACTAACATGAAACTAAACTAGTAACTAACAAACTAGAATGATGAAATTCAGGAAGGAAAACCCCTAAGGGGTGGTGTGTCTGAACACATGTGATAAGGTTGTGAAGAATGCATTCAATAACGCACAAGTGTAGGTTGTGTTTTCATGCATAGGAAGTACATAATGTTTGTGGCAAAACCCATCATTCCAATCACTAACCTAGTTGATTAACATGAGCATAAACAAGTTGGTTATTAAGAACCTAAACAAGCATGGGAAGTACCTAATGGTTATGGCAAAACCCATCAAGTTAAGTATTCTCTTTTAAACAAACAAACATACATTCACATTCATCACATATTGCAAAAGATAGCATTCATCCCATTCTCCATTACATGTATAAACAACATATCCATCCCAAAGAGAGATGCAACTACTCACTACACATTAAGCTACAAACTATATTAAGAAAGAAAGATATAACTAATTATACTAAGATTAAGAAAACAAACTAAGCTAAACATGCAAGCATTAAAAAAAGTCAACATTAAAACAAAACTATGAAGAATTGTTTTATTTACATTACACACATTACAAGCAACATTCTTCTCCACTTGAGTTTTTCTCTAAGGCTTACTCTAAGTAGAGAGAATGACCACCAAGCAATAGGTGTGTTACAAAGGAGGAAGAGAAGTTCTATTTATAGACATGAAAAAGGAAATTGGGGCAATCCTATGGTGTGGGACAAATGAAACGTCTACAAATGGATAAAAACAACATAACACACAACCACGAGAAGTTGGGTTGGATCTTGACCCAACTAGACCACCAATTGGTTGTCTATAGCCGCCAATGGTCGGTCATTTTTGGTTGGCGTCTGCAGTGGTTTAATTATCTACGTGAGTTGCACCCAGATTGGTTGTTTGAGTCTTGTCCTCCTCATGATGGTGTGCAGTTTCATGATTTTCTAATTGGTCATTTTGGCTTACATCCATGACCTTCCCTCAGTCTCACTGATTAGTCCTTTTTCTCCCATTTTTGTCATTTTCTCTTCATTTCTCTTCTTTATTGCCTAAACCTGGAAATATATCAAATAAACACTCAAGTAGCACATCTCTGGGGTAAAATAAAAGATATATAGCATGAATGCAATGTATGATATGCTACTAATCAGTAGGTTACAAAGGAGGAAGAAGAGTTCTATTTATAGACATTAAAAAGGCAGTTGGGGACAATCCCCCGTGTGGGACTAATGAATACTTAAAATGTACATAAACTTCATAACCCACAATCACACGAAACCAGGTCAGATCCTAACCAAAATGGACCTCCAATTGGCGGTCACAATTGCTCAGATGCGACCTAATTTCGCGTGTCTACTTAAGTTCTTCAAATCTTCACATGGGGGTGTGCCCTGGTCAGTCATTTGAGTATACACCTGAATCTAATTGCCAAAATACTCCTCATGATAGTGTGGAGTTTCTTAGTTTGCTATTTGGTTCCTCTGGGCTTCCGTCAAGGTCCTTCCCTCTTGCTAATGGGTCCTTGTTTATGATAGACATGTCCATTTTGCATCATTTAAGTCCTTTCTTTTTATGTTTCAGTTCTTTTTCTCTTCCATTCTCTTCTTTATTACCTAAATACTCGAGTAATTGGGGTAAAATAAAGGATATATAGCATGAGTACGATGTATGATATGCTACTAATCACTTGAGATACCAATTCACAAACACGTAGTGGGTGTTACAAAACATATTTAGAGTCATTATATTAACGAGTTTGAGCTTGATGTGGCACAAGAAGGTGCCTTTAATTCTTGCGATATGGCCTTTAAGCTTGTTGAGCTTAGTGTCAATTCCTACAAGGACAAACCTCATATTGAGGAGGAGCATCTCCCCCACACTCCCACATTTTCAGAATAGGGTGACTCTTCCTCGCTCGTACTCGCTTTTGGTCATCATGAGACTCGTAAGACGCATCACGAGGAGGTCTTTCATGCAAATATGGAGAGTGTTGGTAGGTCCTTGAAGGATATTTTGGGTGACAGACCCACTTTATGTAAGGTTGGTGTGTTAGTTTCTTCCTATGATGTTACTAGACTCATTCCGACACACCAACCGATTGGTTGGAGAGTATGGATAGATGATCATGCTTATAATACAACAATATGAAAGGAGCAATTCCCATTCCCGCTCTCCAACCAATCAGTGGGAAGGTTCGTGCTCTTTTAGTTTGACTTTTTGTCCCACATGTATCCATGTTGGGTTCACGAACCTTTCCATATATCTCTTAGTGTGACTCACGTGGGGTTCGACATGAGTATCTTTGCCACACGTGGTCTCATGTTCCCATTCCATGTGCATTGAACTTATGTAATGGGAGCATACCCTTCTTGTAACTATGTTTAAATATAAAAACAAAAAAAGTACAAAAGGAAAAATGAAAATAATAATAATAATAATGAGATAACCACATGAATATTGTCTTGTTTCCCGCCCCAACCTTGAGAACTAGGGCAGTGATGGGTTCCCATTTTGGGACCCATCCATTCTAATGTGGTTGTTTGTTTCTCTCCCTTCGTTTCACAGGTTCAAAGTGTAAGGAATTTTCTTAATGTTCTTAAACCTTGGTGAGATATTTTCTACTTATGCATGTCTTGTAGGACATATTTACCGTACATAGTGGACAATGCCTGAAATAAGCGTGGGGGAGTGTTTTACGTGCGTATATAGTTGAGTGTTTTCTTTTGATTGCTTTTGTTTGCATTGTTAGGATCATGCTAGTGTGCTGCAATTTACATTCATACATCTGTTATACCATGATCCTTGGTTTTCTCTTGGGGAGAGAGTAATCATAGGGTTTCAGTATTCAAAAAATAAAGAAGTTCACCCCTAAACCTAGTGAGTTGAAGAATTTGTGCTAGTTAGTATAAGGAAGTTTGTTGAAGTTAGGGACTCTTAAACTCCTATTGTGAAACATTAAGTTTAAAGGGTTTTGGTTCCCATGTAGATAATAAATAAGTTAGAATAGTGTTCTGATGTGTTCGTTTTAATACGGTAAGCGCATGACCATCGGTGAAGACGGGACGAGTACGGGTCGATCCATAGGGATGTGTGTCGACTATGGTTCTTTCGAAGGCAAGTGGGAAAAGATGGGAGAATATGTTTGATTATACTAAACTAAACTACGAATGAATAAACAATAAAACTAAACCCCATAGGGGGTCGACAAAGAATGCGAATACGAAAATATGTGTATGTGTGTGTGTTCATTTGTGCTCCACAAGAAATAAGATAAAACATTATCATTCAAACATACAAGACAATAATTAGAATGAAGCTAAATGAACTCATGCATGAAGAACAAACCCATTATGTCTCCACATGAAATAAGATTTACACAATCATTAAAACATACAAGACATTAATTAAGGTGATCCAACAAGAGCACATGCTACCACATGTTATGTTTCCTTCATCCACTCCATCCTTATCCTCACCTCATCATTCCCCATAAAATAGGCCCTCTAATCTAAGCATATGCTAAGCATCACTCAAGAGCATTAACACACCAAAGATAAAAGTGAAATCCCATTAGATGGTTATGGAAGTCATGTAAGGCTCAAATGACTAAGATTAACACACACACACACACCTAATACATTACATAATCACATCACCTTCTTCTCCACTCCCCAAATGGGGATGGACTACTCACTAGTCATTAACATAACTATTATGTTAAGAGAGGAAAACTTATTAACTAATCTACTAAGACTAATGAAATGAAATTGACCTAAGCATGCAATAAGAAAAAAAGACAACATTAAACTAACAAAAATTTCTTTTATTAAATAACTCACATTACAAGCAACATCTCCCTACTTGTGTTTTTTTTGCTTCAAGGCTTGACTCTAGGTAGAGAGATTGGCCACTAAGCAATGGGGGTAAATACAAAGGAGTAGGAAGAGTTCTATTGATAGTCATAGAAAAAGACAATCGGAGACAATCCCTCAATGTGGGACTAACGCACTACTAAAAATAGACATAAAACACTCTAATACATGACCCGCCAAAATCTTATCGGATCTGGAGAAAAATCGACTGCCAATTGGTGGTCTATATAGTCTGGATCTGATCTGGATTTGAAGTGTGGTTGTCTTGCTTGATTTCTTCATGTCTGGTGCACCCAAGTTGGTTGTTGGAGTTTAGGCCCAAATCGAATTGCAAAAATACTCCTCATGATGGTGTGGAGTTTCTTCACTTGCTCATTGGTCCTTTTGGTTTTACATTCGGGTCCCTCTCTCCTTCAACTCAATCCATAAGTCTTGCAACTTAGTCTTTTTTCTTGCTTTTAAGTCCTTTTTGAGTCTCTTCTTCTCCAACCTATTTATTCCTGAAACTTAAACATAAAACTCATTACGTAGCATTATTTAGGTTAAGAATAAAGGATATAAGACACAAATATATGCATCATATGATTTCAATCATGTTCTCTCTTCTCGCACGACTCCTATCATTCGGGAAATTAGGTCCGAGGGGACTTAGTACCTAGTGCCTTCGAGTTATCTGACTTCGGATGCGCCTATCAAACTCCCATTAAACGGGTGGTGGGGATAACCTTATTTGGAGATTTGAGGTTAGGTGTATGTGATAATTTAAGTCCTCACAGGCAATGATGCACGAAATTGGACCCTAGGAGAATTTAACACCAACCAGTTTTAACTCCTTATTTTTGAAAAAAAGAAAAATATTGAAAAAAGAAGGAAAAAAAATACAAATAAGAACCTGAATGGGCTTTACATGATGTATCACTTGAGGATGTTAATGTTGCCCATATCTTTAACTTAAGTCCTTAATTAACTTGCACAAATGGTTCGCTAGGCTAGGTGTGGACAAGATACATATATAGAGTCGACCCGTAGGTTTACCATGTCCAATGATAGACAAAAGTATGTCTATCGAGTCATGTTGCTAGGCTAAATAATGCATCAATGTTCAGATTATGTGGGTATATCCGCTCAAAACCCCTAGGAAACACAACTCCTCTTCTTTGGCGACAAGGAGGTCTAACGGTTTGTTGCATGTGCTAAGTGCAAACGTGATTCCTACGAAAGTGAGTTAGGATTTCTTATTTTTCATATGTTTTTCCTTTCTTTCATATTTTCTCTTTAATTGTTTTGCTCGGGACTCGCAAGAGGTAAGTGTGGGGGTATTTGATTAGTAGCATATCATGTGTAATATTGATGATATATTTATTTAATTTCGCCCTTTACTTGTGCTACTCAAGTGTGTTTACCTGTATTTAACGAATAAAGATAATTGGGCTAGAATAAAGGATTACGTACCAAATAGAAAGTCAACTGAACTCTAATCCCGCTAGAAATGGTGCACGAACTTAAAAAGTCTCTCTACTAGTGTAGAGAACAAATTACGTTGAATTGGAACTCAAATCGACCAGCTCAACAAGAGGAATCTTAATCTATACCCAGATTTCTAATATATGCACCACGTCAAGACAGATTCTGAATTTATACCCAGATTTCTAATATATGCACTGCGTCAAGACAGATTCACAAAACAATGATGAAAAACGTGGGAAATGATCTTGACCATTGGATTGAGTTCATCAAGAAGATCTAGTACCTTAATCCTATATAAGGAGAGGGTAATCTCCATTCCACCTCTCTCTCTCTCTCTCTCTCTTCCTTTTCCCTTCGCTTCTATTTTTCTTTTTTCCACCATTAGAGTATGTTAGAATAGGTTAGGAGTACATTTTATGTTCAAGCTTTGGATTTTTTTGTATCGTTGCAACCTTTATTTGGTAAGTATTTTCACTAACTTCCTTCTTTACTACTTCTCATGTTAATGTGTGGGTAAATCACCTCTTTGGAGGTGGGGATGGTGGTAGGATAGGTTAATGGTGGTTGTGTGTTGTTATTTTACATTGAATGTGGTGGTTACGACTCTAATGAGTATATTTACTTCTTTAAGGTACATGCTCATTAAGTGTTTGACAGAATCTCGTTTCTTAAATGGTTCACACTTTGTGCTCATATCTAAGTGCATTGTCTTAAATGTGATTTAGAATACATGTTTGACCTTAATAATGGGTTATGTGAATGTTTGATGGATGTTTGCCATAATCTTTAGACTCCTTCCATGCTTCCATCACTAACTTGAAATTAGATGTTAATGTTTGATGAATGTTTGCCATAATCTTTAGACACCTTCCATGCTTTCATGACATTAATGACACCACTTATCCTTCATGTCAACTACACACATAATCTTACTCTATGCCTAATCCATATTCCTCATCTTCTAAGTGTTAGCTAGGTTGCATTTTGTTAATTGTAGTGTAGTGTAGATTAGGATAAATCAATTCCCTTCTACATCGTTTTTGCCAATTCGATTACAGAATTAGTTGTGAACCGAACAATCACGATTCCTGTGGACCGACCCATACTTGCAACGTCTTCATCGACGTCGTGCACTTGTGGTTATTTAAAATGATCAATCACATTGATATCGTAACCACTATATGATGTGACAATAAGATTGGCATATCAGCTAACCACTTCAAATTCTCAGATTCATTATTGTGGTACACCGTTTTCTTGAACCAATCAAGGAAAGATTTGTTTTGAGCATTAACTATTTGTTGATTATTCCATGTAGGTTGTTTTACCTTCATTTAATGTGCTCTTCCAGAAAAGGTTGTACTTCGTTTGAATTACGCAACACATAAAAATACGCCTTAAAGAGATCCTTGCCCTTTGGAGTTATAAACTTTGCACCATGGGTACCTTTACCCCCAACTCTGTGTTCATGATGATTCTTAGGAAGTCCACTTATTGTATGAGTCAAGTACTCACGACAGAAGTCAATAACTTCCTGGGCTATGTAGTCGTCAACGATGCCAGTATTGAACCTTCGTCAATTGTTACAGTAAGCCTTCAACACACCCATGTACCACTCAAAAGGATACATTCACCTTAGAAATACCAATCTAGCTTTTTCTCTAACTAGATTAACCACCAAATGAACCATAATGTAAAAAATGATGGTGGGAAGTACATCTCCAACTGACATTTTTGTAACAACAACTTCATTCGGCAACCATTCAAGTAGGTCAGATCAAGTACTTCGTTGCGAATCTTGTTGAAGAAAAACAAAGTTTAATAATAGCGTGTCTGACGTGTTTTGGCAATATCGATCTAATAGAAATAGGCAAAAGTTGCTACATCAATGCATGACAATCATGAGACTTCAAACCTAGTTGTTTCAAATCTTTCATCGAAACCAGACTACTAATTTTTGAAGAATACCCCCACAACACTTTCACACTGTGTAGACATCGAGACAGAGTTAGCTTCTCTTTTCTAGACAATGTGTAGCAAGTAGGTGGTAAACATTCACGGGTCCCCTTATCTTTTGGTGCTAGTTTTGATAGTTTACAAAGATCTAGTAGATCAACTCTAGCATTATATCCATCTTTAGTTTAACCAGGTATGTCAGAAAAGTTCCTAGTAAACTATCACAATCATTTGTTTTCTACAGGTATCACATGAATACAATGACTTACCACTACCGTTTTCCAATAGGGTAAGTGAAAAAAGATGAATTTTCTTCCAACTGCTTTTATTATTTTCATGGCTGCAAGGCTTGCCGAATTCATAGTTAATGTTCTTCACATGTTTATATACTTGTTTAAAACTGATTTCTATTGGTGGTTCATTATATTCCTGCTTTTTGTTGAACGACTTCTTCAACCTACAATACGGATGACTCGTAGGAAGAAATCTCTAACGACCAAGATACACCATCTTACTGCCATGTACTACCTCCAAGGAACACATATTTTCTTCACAATGAGGACATGCTTTGTGGCATTTCAAAGAATATCCAGACATATTTCCATATGTAGGAAGTCATTTATTGTCCAAAAGATCATCACACTCATTGTAAATGACTCTTGATGATGGGCATCCCACACTCACTGTCATCCCACAATTTCTTAGGTCATCAATTAAGGGTCTAAAATATACATGATGTTGCTTTCCGGTTGTTTGGGACAAGAAATCATTAACGACAACACCATGTATTTATGGTTCATGCTTAACCACGGAGGGAGATCATAAAATACAAGTAAAATAGGCCACGAATTGTGAAGGCTACTGAAACTACCATAAGGATTCATTTCATCGTTACACAAACCAAGTTTTAGATTTATGGATTCTTCACCAAATAATGGTAAGTCAGAATCAATTTTCTTCCACTAGGGAGAATCTTCAGGATGTCGAAGTAACTGATCATTCGTTGTATCTCGATCTACAGGCCATGTCAGATTCTTGGAGTCCTCAGAACATGAAAACAAACACTTCTACCTTAGAACTATCGGAAGATACCACAACACCTTTACAAGAGGCCCTTGTTGTTTTTCATTCTCATCAACACTCATATTTTTCTTTTGTTTGTACCTTGAAACATTACAAATAGAACAATAATGTAGGTTTTCAATATCACCCTTATATAAGATACAATCATTAGGACATGCATGTATATTACGATACCGCATCCCATTAGAGAATATATTCATAGCCTCATAGGTACGATATGGAAGTTCATTGCTATCTGGAAGTATCTCTTTCAACAAATTTAGTAACCCAGTGAAACTGACATCACTCCAACCATTTTCTGCTTTCAAGGTATATGATTGATTGTTTTCATAACCGCAAGTGCACGACGTGGCAAATAGGGGTTGAACCTCAAGGAGTTGTGAGTGTTGTTGTTCCAACCATACTCGAGTGGGAAAGGAGAGGAGAATGGTGTGATTATGCTAAACTAACTATACTAAACTAGGAACTAATGACAATTAAACTAAACCCCCATGGAATGGAGGGGTGTGTGTGTGTGTGTGGTTCTTGATTGCATGAGGCAGAAGTGTGTAAAGTATGTGAAATCAACTAGAAAATAGTGTAGAATCTAATTAACATCAACTACATTTACATGAATACATGACAAATATAATTAGACATCAAGTTAAGATGCACTTTGGATTCTCAAGAATGAACTAAGTACCTAGTGTGGCCATTAGGACATCAATTAACCATCCATACAACTTAATACATTCATGCATTCTCTACTAATCAAGCATCCATACATGACAAGCCATTTTCCATAACAATATAAACCATTACAAGCAACAAGATAAACTCTAGATCTAGCATGAGACAAGTACCTAGTATGGCTATTATCTCATCTAATACAAGTTTAAGCAAGTTACATGCATAGATGTACATCAAGCACATGAAATGACACAAATAAAAAACCCATCACTAACACATCACATAATCTACATCACCTCCACACCAAATGGGGTGGATGTACTCTCTACTCATGTTAACACCTATGGAAAGCAAGAAATCTACACTAAACATGGCAAGAAAAGCAAAGTAGAAAATCAACCAACAAAACACAAAAATACTTGAAGAGAAAGAAAGCTAAAAAAGAGAGGAATCCAAATCTGCCTTTAGATTAAAGAAAGCATTAGTTTACAAGCTCCATCCACCTCCTTATTCTTCTAGCCCAAATGGGTAAAACCTAAGCTATTCTAATGGTGGAGGTGGAGAGGAATAGAAAAGGTAGGAAAAACATTACTATTTATAGAAGAAAGTGTGGTGTAGATGACTCTGGGAGCAATTCAATGACTGAAATTGATTTCTCTAAAATCCGGTGCACCCAAGTAAATGAGATCGAGCCACGGAAGAAATTTGAGCATCATCTGCCCAAATTGATCCACCAGTGACGGATTTTCATCTGCCATTGGTGGATAATTTGGGTCAGTTCCGCCTACAATTTTGTCTGTGTTTTAATTTATGCATTTTGCATGTAGGGTGCACTCTTGGTCCTCTAGTTCGAGCCCGTTTATTTTTAATTGCCCAAATACTCCTCAAGATCATGGTTTTGAGGATTTCTTGTGCCAGAAATATTTTCTTTGTGTTCTTGTCCCTCTGGATTTCATCTGGGTCCTTCCTCAATTGAAGACGGGTCCTTGAGCATGACAAACATGTCCAATTTTCTTCATTTAAATCATTGGTTCTTGCATTTAAGTCTATTTCTCTTCCTTTCTCTTCTATTATGTAACACCTGAAACTACACAAAAAAATACTCGAGTAGCACAAAATTATGGTAAAATAAAATATATATAGCATGAATGAATATATGATATGATACTAATCAAATACCCCCACACTTACCTTTTTCTAGTCCCGAGCAAAACAAAGATAGAGAAAAATAAAAGAAATGAAAAATATACGAAAAACAAGGAAATCATAACTCACTTTCATAAGAATCACGATTGCATTTAGCACGTGCAACAAGTCGTTAAACCTCTTTATCACCAAAGACGAGTTGTGTCTCCTGAGGGTTTGCAGCGGATATACCCACAAAATCCCAACATTTATGCATTATTCAACCTAATAACTTAACTTGATGACCTACTTTTGTCGATCACTGCACACAGTAATCCTACGGGCCATATATATATATATATATATATATATATATATATATATATATATGAACGGTCGACACACCTAGCCCAGGGAACCATTCGTGCAAGTCAATTATGTATTTAAGTTAAAGACATAGGCAACCTTAACATCCTCAAGTGATACATTGTGTAAAGTCCATTAAGGTTCTTTTTCTTTCTTTCTTTTTGAACAGATTTTTTTTCTTATTAAAGAACAAAGAGTTACAACTGGTTTGTGTTTAATTCCCTCGGGGTTCAGTTTATTTCATCATTGCCTGTGAGGACTTACACTATCACGTACACCTTCGCCCAAAACTCCACGTAGGGCGATCCCTACCACCCATGTACTAGGAAATCGGTCGGTGAATCCCAAGTCAGATGACTCAAAAAACATCAGGTACTAAGTCCCCTCGGACCTAATTTCCTGAGTGATAGGAGTCGTGCAAGAAGAGAAAACACTATACTGAAACACCTACACTTATGGTTTCACGACAAGAGTTTAAGTGAGCCTAACTTCAACAAACTTCCTTATACTAACAGGCACAAATTATTCAACTCACTAGGTTTAGGGTGGACTTCTTTATTTTGTTTGAGTACCCAAACCCTATGATTACTGATTGCTTTAGTTATAATACTACAAGTGCACGATGTCGGTCAAGATGCGGCAAGTACGAGTCGTGTCCACAAGGAGCGCGTGCGAGTTGGAGTTCACAATACTCGAGTGGGAAAGGAAAATAGAGAAATGAGGTCAGACTTACACTATGATGCGTAATAAATCAGAAAACAAACGATGAAAATAAACCCTTAGGGGGTAGAGAAAGAATACAAAAATGAGAATACGTGTACATGTAGAGAGAAGGAGAATGGTGGAGAGAAGAATAAGGAGATAGAGAGAGAAGGAGGACAGAGGAGTGGTAAGAAGAGAGAAGGAGGAAAGAAAGGGAGAACATGGGGGTTCCTAAGGTTTCCTTGGTCACTCATACCATTTTTCCACTTAAAACCCTCGATTTTCTACTCAAATGGAGCATGAGGAACGCTCTACTATAGCAGGAAGACCGATTGGAGAGAGTGGCACTCTAGGGTCTCTCCAATCGGCCAAACCAACTCATGATGGTGATTTGGAGGAAGGTGTTCTTCGTGAACCACTTCTGGATGGCGAGGTGCCAAAGGCTCAGAAGTGGACATACCTATTCAAGTCAAGCCCAAGGTTATCCACGGCTTTGGAGTTTGTTAAACCGGTGGTGAAGGAAGGTGAAAGGTTGCGGTTTGTTCGAAGGAAGAGGTGACCAAAGCTTTGCAAAGGTGGGACAAGGTGTTAGTGGGTTATTTTGTGGATTTTAAGCCCCATCTTCCAACCCTTGAGAAGTTCTTGCCAAAGCTGTGGGTCATCTCCGGCAGCGTGGAGATTATTCAGAGGAGGTGTGGCTTCGTCTTATTTTGGTTTACATTGGTTGAGGACCTCACTCATGTGCTGAAAAATGGTCAATGGTTCGTGAGGGGGTCACCTTTGGTAGTGCAAAGATGGACACCCGAAATGGTGATGAGGAAGAGTGATATTACATCCATGCCGATATGGATACGTTTTCCTGATTTAGATTTGCGGTTGTGGTCCACCAAAAATCTGAGAACCATTGGTAGTGTTCTAGGTAAACCTCTATACATGGATGACAATACTGTTTCGGGGAGGAGGCTGGCCTATGTAAGCGTGTGTGTGGAGGTGGATCGAGAGTTCGAGTACCCATCAACCATGGACGTCCAAATCGAACGGATTAGCATGGAGGAGGTTAGCATTGAGTATGAGTGGCATCGGGGGTATTGTAGGGATTGTATGGAGTTTGGGCACACCAAGCTTAATTGCCCCAGCAAGCCCATAGTGATGAAAGGTGGTAAAGAGGGGAGATCTCAGAAGGAGTGGGTGGAAGTGGGCAAAAGGCGTGGGAAAGAAAAGGAAGAGGAGGCAATTAGGAGAGATGGTGAGACTACGAAAGTGCAGGCCAGCATAGAAGATGTGCAGGAGGAGGTAGTTGCTGAAGTCGTTTGGTAGAGAGGATGCAACCTACATGGAGAAGAGCATGATAACATAATGGAGAGGATGGAGTGCATCAAATGGAGGTTGTTTCAACGGCAACGGAAACGGGGTCAGCAGTAGGAAACAAAAAGGAGGGGGGACAAAAAGCAAAAAGGAAAAGGAAAAGCTTATCCCCGGCTGCACAAATCAAAGAGGAGGAGGCTGATCCTCTTACTCCCCTTGTTCTCCTATCTGAAGAGGAGGGGACCTATCAAAATACGCCATGTTGAAAGGAGGGAGGAAAGGAAGACACCAGCCATAGTGTGCCATGTGGAAAGATGACATGTATGAGTGAAGCAAAGGCCGTGTTGCACCATGCAAGCGTGGGAATTGCCTTGAACCAAAACCAGCCAACTGATAATTGGCTCTCCCCAAAACATGTGGTGTGTGAACCATGTAGAGCTCAAATGGATGAGAGAATAGTACTAAGCGAAGGAGCATTGAGGCCGGGACGCTTTGCGATGTCGGCAGGTCTCGCGAATGTGGCCCATGACGATGTCAATTTCAGTCCATGTGTAGGGTCTACTAAAGAGGGACTTGGCGAGGAATCTCCACAACCTTTGGGAGCATGTATCCCGCAGTCGGCGACCATCAAGCGTGTGTCTTTAAGATTGGATAAGCAAAAGGAAAATCGAGGTTGCAAGGGGACTCGCTCCCCTCTTCCGAAGCCATGATTATACTGGTGTGGAATGGGCGTGGAGCAAACCTCCCTGGCCACGCACACATGATAAGGGGATGGATAAAGGAGGCTCAAGCTGACATCATATGCCTCATGTAACATAGGGTCAAGTTAAATAAACTCGAGTGCTTTCGGAAAGTGATTTGGGCGCATAGTTCAGAGGCAAATAATTTGATAATGGACTCAGAGCGTATCCTTGTATTGTGGAATGAACAGAAGATGAGTCTTCAGGTTACCTTTGAAACCCCACAACTACTACACTTGGAAGGGATTGACAAGGAAGGTGGGAAATTAGTGGCTATCTTGGTGGTGTATGGAGCAAATGGGCATATGGAGAGGCACATGTTGTGAGCAGACCTTGAACGTTCGATGCAAAATGGGCCATTCCGTGGCTTCTTTGTGGAGACTTTAATTGCATTCGACGTTGCCTTGAGAAGAGACGAGGTGCGGGGTTCAACTGAACAGCAATGGAGGAGTTTAATATGTACTTCTATTGATAGATTGCAAGTCATAAAGGTACCATCCGGGGGAAGTGATTTCACTTGGTCAAACTCCTCCCAAGGTGAAGTGTGCATTGTGACCTGCATAGACCGCATGTTCATGTCCCTTGATTGTCTCGACACTTTCCCGGAGTCATTTTGTGTGGTTGGGGAGAAGGACCTTAGTGACCATGCCAAGTTCACGATGATAACCACAAATGACGGCACGCAAGAAGAGGATGTTTAGGTTTGCAAATTTCTGGAGTGAGCATGAAGGGTTTTCAGAAGTGGTACGACCTGCTTGGGAAATGCTTGTTGATGGGAAGCCTATGTATCGAGTTGAAGCAAAGATGCACAAGGTCAAGACGACGCTCAAACTTTGGAGTGACAAGAGGTTTGGACATGTTGAAAATCGGGTGAGGGAGGCTCAACAAAGGCTAGCGCAAGTGAGGCTTAATAGGGGGAGGCCCCCATGGAATCTTCCCTCTACGACCAGGAGCAAGTTTACAAGGATGAGCAGTTGGCTTTGTCTAGTGAGGAATCATTGTTGAGACAAAAATTGAGGGTGTGGTGGTTACGGGAGGGTGACCAAAACTCTAGATTCTTTGATGTTTCCCTTAGAGTGACGAGAGCCACCAACAAAGTAAGGCTAGTGAAAAAAATGGCGAGATTGTGGAGGAGGAGAGCGCAATTCGTGAGGCGTTTTGATTGACATCATTTCATGCTCATATTTGTATCTTATATCCATTATCTTACACCTAAGAAATACTACGTGACGAGTTTTATGTTTAGTTTTCAGGAATAAAGAGGTTTGAAGAGAAGAGCCATGAAAGGACCCAAAAGCTGGGAAAAAGGACTGAATGGTGAGATCTAGGGACCAAGATGCAAGGGAGAAGGACCTGAATGTAAGACAGAAGGACCTAAGAGTAAAACAGAATACTCCACACCATCATGGGGAGTATTTTACCAATTCTATTCGGGTCGGAGCTCCAACAAGTCGAGTAACCGCATCAAAGACCAACAATACGAGAAAGCAAAGCCCACAACAAATTCCAACACGATCCGACAATTTTGGACCGCCAATTGGCGGTCTTGGACCGCTAATTGGCGGTCCATATTGCTCAGGATCCGTCGAAATTTCTCCTGGACTTGTATTAATGTTCGTTTAGGCTATTTTTGGTATTGGTTTAGTCCCACATCGGGGGATTGTCCCCGATTAGCTTTTTCCATGCTTATAAATAGAACTCTTCACCTTCCATTGTAATTACCCATTGTTTGGTGGCATTCTCTCTACTAAGGAGTGAGCCTTGAAGCAATAACTCAAGGTGGAGAAGGATGCTACCTTCAATGTGAGTCATTGTTAATAAAACTTTATTTGTTTCTTTTAATCTTGTTTTGTTATGTTGTTTGTTTTGTGTGGGTTGTTTTACTTTGTTTAATTTCTTGTTTGGTAATTTTAGTATCTTAGTTAAATGTTTTCTTTACTTAGTCTAATCAGTAGTGTAATGAGTAGTGAGTAGTTCCATCCCCATTTGGGGGGTGGAGAAATATGTGATATAATTATGTAGTGTATTAAGTGTGTGTTTTTTTTATCCATTGAGCTTTATATGATTTCCATAACCATCTAATGGGTCTCCACTCTTATCTTTGATATGCTAATGCTCTTGAATGAAGCTTAGCTTATGCTTTGATTAGTGGACCTATTTTATGGGGAATGATAAGGTTAGGATATGGATGAAGTTAATATTGGAAACACAATTTGTAATGTATGTGCTCTTGTTGCCTTTACCTTAGCTAATGTCTTGTATGTTTTAATGATGTAGTGAAATCTTAATTCATGTAGAGGCATAGTAGGGTATAGTCTTTATACTTGAGTTCATGTAGCTTCATTCCAATTATTGTCTTGTATGTTTTAATGATGTAGTCTTATCTTAATTCATGTAGAGGCAAAGTTGGATGTAGTTTTATGATTTCATACACTACATGTTGTGAGGAGCTTAATGAACACACACACACACTTCTTTATGTTCACATTATTTCTCTACCCCCTTTAGGGTTTAGTTTTATTGCTTATCTTCATTTCCGTTTGCATCTTAGTGTAGTTTAGTGTAACCAACCTTTCTTCCCTTTCTTTACCTCTCGCCTTCGCACAAACCAAGTGTCGACACACCTCCCAGTGGACGACCCGTATTTGCCACCGCTTCAACGCGGCCGTGCACTTGCGGTTAAATATAAAACGATCAATCAAGTTTTTGGCGCCGTTGCCGGGGAGGTGCTCTGTCCAGACGTTGGTTTGGACGATTCGAGGGGTTTTTAATTTTTTGTTTCCAGTTTTTCATAGTTTCAGGGAACTACTGGATCAAGGGGAGGCTGCTGGACAAATTTGAGGAACAGAAGACCTAAAAGGACCGCCAATCAGCGGTTGGAGACCGCCAATTGGCGGCCTGGTGAGGGCTTCCTACTTTCAAATTTTTTCTGGTAGTTAGTTTGTAATTTGTGTTATCTGGGAGCCCTATTTTGCATGATTTGACTTCTGGTTTGCTCCCAGATCATTAATCACTCCCCCATTAATCAACTTGGCCCTAAAATCCAAAGCAAAAGACTAGACGTTCTTATTTGTTTAGGTCACGCAACATGTATTGACTTAGGCATATAGTTGTCTTTTCTTTTAGCTTTATTTTCAGTTGTTGAGTGCTGGCGTGAGGTACGCATTTCCTACACTCATTCATGCATCTCGTATGCCCATGCATTAGTTAGTAGGAATTGCATCAGGACAAGAGTGAGAGAGCGTTTGATTGGAGCGATTGATTGTTAGATCTAGGATCAAATCGCTACTAAGGAGGGGCTGTCCCATAAAAGATAAGGTGGGGGATTTCATCACCCTTTCCTTGGCCCCAAAAATCACTCGTAATAAAGCCTTAACTAAAAGCAAGTAGACATTGGCCCTAAGGAATTCGGACGCACTAGGAGAGTAATCTAGTCGAGACCGTCATGACCTGATCGGCGTTGCCTACCTTGTCGATAGTAGGAGGTACTGGATCTCCGGATCTGGTATCACTTGCTGGGCATTGTGGTCCTCGTTGTAGGGAGGTGAGACGTGTCGAGGCTAGTGACCTCGAAGTTAGGCGTCGTCTAGCCTAAGGACCCATTGCCTTTCATTGTTTGAGCCGTGCTTGCTAGTTAGGCTTCTTCCTGATCCCTCTACCCACGCTAGCTTTAGGGATTCTTCCCTTCTCCTCTGAGTCATCTTCTTCTCACCTTCTTCTACGTTATAGTCTCCTCCCCTTTACACTCTCTGGTAGCGTTTTAGGGTCGAGTCGAGCACTTTTTTCGAGCTTAGTCTCGTGGTGGTGAGAGTGGTTGACTCGAGAGTTGTTTGTTGAGATGGATGGTTACATGGGCGACCATTCATATCATTGTTGGGACCAGGATGATTCTCCCTGGTATTCCGGACCCATGCAACCTGGGGTGGCTCAGACGAATACCCCGTACGGTTGGGATGATCTTCATTATGTGACTGAGCAATCTTCATATAGGGGTGATATGAGAGAGGCACCGACGGCTAGATCTCCATCTAGTTATGTTGGATCATACTCTGGGCAACAAACTTTGGCCTCTTTCATGCATGCGGTAGACGACAGGAGTGCACCAGTGGCTCCAGTAACCATACAGTGCGATTGTTGTGGGTTGAGTGGTCATAATATCGGGGAATGTCCTTATGTTCCCCCAGAGCCTGAGTATGAGCATACATTTTCCCAAATTGCTCAATATGACCATTACGCATCCGCGTACATCCCGAGAGTGATGGATTCATGGGGAAACAATTCTTATTCAAATTCTTATACTTCATATTCACCCCAGTATCCTCCTCCCGAATACCCAGAATTCTACCAGCACCCCACTCCAAATCATTGGACTCATTCTCAGCCCATCAACACCCAACCCCAAAATTTCCCAAGCTCTGACTTGGACCCCATCGTTGACCGCATACATGATTCCTTGAAACAAACTCTCCAAACATTCATGGAAACCACACAAAATTTATTGAAGTCCAACTTGAATTCCTTGCAAACCATGGAAATGCAAGTGAGCCAGATGACACAGCAATTCCATGAACGTGAGGAGGGTAACTTTTCTTGTCAACATGAGGATTCATCTTTTGATATCGAACCACCACCACATCCACAAATTCAAAGCACAATCTTTCAAAGTCAAACTCCTAGTCAGTCTGAGGGACTTGGGGTTTCAATTCACGATCACTTAGTGGAGGATTCGATTCAAATTGAGAATAACTTGGACCAGTTTCATTATGAGTCGGCACATGATTGTGCCTTATCTTTTTGTCCCGTGGCCCTTGAACCACATGATCTTCATGTTGTGCCCCTTAAGGACTCACCTCTGCTGGAGCAAGAGCTCCCTAGTACCCTCAATTTCAAACAACCTGATGAGAGTTTGCCTCTCACTATTGTTCCTGATCATCTTGGAAATGATGGAACATCAAACAACTACATTGCTCATGAGGGTATTAGGAGTTCCTTGGAGGATACTTTGGGTATGAGACCCACTTCCTGTTCTCCTGGTGAGTTGGACATGCATAACGAGGTGCTTGACCTCGTTCCGACCCACCAGCCTGTTGGTTGGAGAGTTTGGATTGATGATCATAACTTCAGTTCCGCAACGGGAGATATTTTTCTTCCATTGCCCCTTATTTGCCAAACTCTCGAGAGGTTCAAGCTCTTTCAGTTTGATCATTTGAATGAGACGCCTTTGCGTCCAATTCATGAACCTCTCATTTCATCTGGTGCTCTTTGTGAAGGGGGCCCACGCATGCGTATTCTGGCCCCGCGTGGTGTCATGTTCCCTTTCCAAGTGCATTGACCCACTCTTGAGGTTCCCATTTGATGTCTTTTGACAAATGAAGATGGGAACTTATGTTTGTACATAGTTATATGAAAAAAAAAGAAAAAAAGAAAAAAAAAGAGAAAAAGAAAAAAAGAAGTACAATAAAAGACTCCTTCGGTGAGCATTGATTGTTGTGAGCCCCAACCCTTGTGTATTTGGGCTTCATTTCTTTCACGTATTTGTATCCCTTCTTTAGCATCTCACAGGTTTTGAGGGAATTCGGGTTATGTCCATCAACATGACCTTGCACTTCCCTTTGTACTTCATGTTGGTGAGATCTCTCCTTTTTATGCATCAATCCATGTAGTATCTTGCTTGCATTCATTGAGGACAATGCATGAAGTAGGTGTGGGGGGGTGTTTTACGTGTGTACATAGTCGAGTCTTTTTCCTTTGATTTTGTTTTCTTTTGTTTGCATTGTTAGGGTCATGATAGTGTGCTGCATTTAATATCGATATATCTGCTTGCCATGATTCTTGGGTGACTTGTCTTCTTTTGCTTGCCTAGTGCTTCAAAATTTTCACATTTCTTTCAAAATCTTCATGTGTTTTCGAAAGAAAATGTTTTGTGGGTTTTGCGTGTGTTTAGCATGTGCAAAACCGTTGAGAGGCAAAGTAAAAAGAAAGCTCCCAAAATTGTCTTGAACTTGATGCATTAGGATATCTAGTACGTGGCTTTAGGATTTATCGAGTCGTTAGGATGCACCCCAGTTTTCCCTTGGGGGTGAGTAATCATAGGGTTTCAGTGCTCAAACATTTAATGAAGTCCACCCTGAACCTAGTGAGTCAATAATTCGTGTCTGTTAACTTAATGAAGTTTGTTGTAGTCAAGGACCCTCTAAATCCTGTTGTGAGACATTAGTGTAGGGGTTTTGGTTCATGTGTAGATAAGAAATAAGTGAGTAGGTGTTCTCTCTTCTCGCACGGCTCCTATCACTCGGGAAAGTAGGTCTGAGGGGACTTTGTGCCTGGTGCTTTCGAGTCATCTGACTTGGGATGCGCCGACTGAACTCCCGTTACACGGGTGGTAGGGATTGCCCTATGTGGAGATGTGGGGAAAGGTGTACGTGATAGTGTAAGTCCTCATGGGCAATGATGCACGGAACCTGACCCTGGGAGAATGAAGCTCCAACTAATAAAAAGTAAAAGAAAAAAAATGTGAAAAGAAACAAAAAGAAAAAAATATATGATAATGCAAATAAGAACCTTAATGGACTTTACACTTTGTAGCACTTGAGGATGTTGAGGTTGTCCATGTCTTTCACATAATTCCTTATTTAACTTGCACTAATGGTTCATTAGGGTAGAGGTGTGGACTGATCACCTATATAGAGTCGGCCCGTAGCATTACCGCGTCCATTGATCGACAAAATATTTCCAACGAGTCGAGGTCTAGATTGAATAATGCATCTTGTTCGGATTTTGTGGGTATATCCGCTGAAAACCCTCAGGAGACAACACTCCTCCTCCTTGGCAACAAAGAGGTTTAACGGCTTGTTGCACGTGCTAAGTGCAACCGTGATTCCTACGAAAGTGAGTTAGGATTTCTTGTTTCTCGTTTGTTTTTCTCTTTCTTTGTTTTGCTCGAGACTAGCAAAAACTTAGGTGTGGGGGTATTTGATTGACATCATTTCATGCTCATATTTGTATCTTATATCCATTATCTTACACCTAAGCAATGCTACGTGACGAGTTTTATGTTTAGTTTTCAGGAATAAAGAGGTTTGAAGAGAAGAGCCATGAAAGGACCCAAAAGCTGGGAAAAAGGACTGAATGGTGAGATCTAGGGACCAAGATGCAAGGGAGAAGGACCTGAATGTAAGACAGAAGGACCTAAGAGTAAAACAGAATACTCCACACCATCATGGGGAGTATTTTACCAATTCTATTCGGGTCGGAGCTCCAACAAGTCGAGTAACCACATCAAAGACCAACAATACGAGAAAGCAAAGCCCACAACAAATTCCAACACGATCCGACAATTTTGGACCGCCAATTGGCGGTCTTGGACCGCTAATTGGCGGTCCATATTGCTCAGGATCCGTCGAAATTTCTCCTGGACTTGTATTAATGTTCGTTTAGGCTATTTTTGGTATTGGTTTAGTCCCACATCGGGGGATTGTCCCCGATTAGCTTTTTCCATGCTTATAAATAGAACTCTTCACCTTCCATTGTAATTACCCATTGTTTGGTGGCATTCTCTCTACTAAGGAGTGAGCCTTGAAGCAATAACTCAAGGTGGAGAAGGATGCTACCTTCAATGTGAGTCATTGTTAATAAAAGTTTATTTGTTTCTTTTAATCTTGTTTTGTTATGTTGTTTGTTTTGTGTGGGTTGTTTTACTTTGTTTAATTTCTTGTTTAGTAATTTTAGTATCTTAGTTAAATGTTTTCTTTACTTAGTCTAATCAGTAGTGTAATGAGTAGTGAGTAGTTCCATCCCCATTTGGGGGGTGGAGAAATATGTGATATAATTATGTAGTGTATTAAGTGTGTGTTATTTTTATCCATTGAGCTTTATATGATTTCCATAACCATCTAATGGGTCTCCACTCTTATCTTTGATATGCTAATGCTCTTGAATGAAGCTTAGCTTATGCTTTGATTAGTGGACCTATTTTATGGGGAATGATAAGGTTAGGATATGGATGAAGTTAATATTGGAAACACAATTTGTAATGTATGTGCTCTTGTTGCCTTTACCTTAGCTAATGTCTTGTATGTTTTAATGATGTAGTGAAATCTTAATTCATGTAGAGGCATAGTAGGGTATAGTCTTTATACTTGAGTTCATGTAGCTTCATTCCAATTATTGTCTTGTATGTTTTAATGATGTAGTCTTATCTTAATTCATGTAGAGGCAAAGTTGGATGTAGTTTTATGATTTCATGCACTACATGTTGTGAGGAGCTTAATGAACACACACACACTTCTTTATGTTCACATTATTTCTCTACCCCCTTTAGGGTTTAGTTTTATTGCTTATCTTCATTTCCGTTTGCATCTTAGTGTAGTTTAGTGTAACCAACCTTTCTTCCCTTTCTTTACCTCTCGCCTTCGCACAAACCAAGTGTCGACACACCTCCCAGTGGACGACCCGTATTTGCCACCTCTTCAACGCGGCCGTGCACTTGCGGTTAAATATAAAACGAGATCAATCACGTTTCGACGTAGATTTTCTAACTTGTTTGCTAATGGTGTTCAGGTTGCCCCGATACCCATCTCCATTTGCACACTTCAACTAACTCCCGACGAGGCAAGGAGCCTTGTAGTGGCCCTTGATATGAAGGGACTTGATTATTAAGAACCTAAACAAGCATGGGAAGTACCTAATGATTACGGCAAAACCCATCAAGTTAAGTATTCGTTTTTAAATAAACAAGCATACATTTATATTCATCACATGTTGCAAAAGATAACATTTATCCCATTCTCCATTACATGTATAATCACAATCTCCACCCTAAAGGGGAATGGAACTACTCACTACACATTAAGCTACAAACTAGATTAATAAAGGACATTATAACTAATTATACTAAGATAAAGAAAACAACTAAGCTAAACATGCAAGTATTAAAAATAACAACATTAAAACAAAACTATGAAGATTTATTTTATTTACATGACTCACATTACAAGTACATTCTTCTCCACTTGAGTTTTGCTCCAAGTCTTACTCTAAGTAGAGAGAATGGCCACCAAGCAATGGTGTAGTATAAAGGAGGAAGAAGAGTTCTATTTATACGCATGAAAAAAGAAAATTGGGGGCAATCCCCAGATATGGGACTACTACAACAATCCCAGAATAGACATAAACACATAACCCATATCCACGCAAAATGGGGTCGGATTCTGAGAAAAAATGACCGCTAGTTGATGGTCTTGGGCCCTTAATAGCGGTCATTATTTCTCGGATCAGACCCATTTTTGGATATCTTCTTTAGTGCTTCAATTCGTCACGTGGGGTGCACTCAGATCAGTAATTTGTGTCTGGGCCTGAATCTAATTGCCAAAATACTCCTCATGATGGTGCGGAATTTCTCGATTTGCTATTTAGTCCCTTCGGGCTGACGTCCAGGTCCTTCCATCTTGTAGATGGGTCGTTCTGTATGACCGAGAGGTCTATTTTGCTTCATTTAAGTCCTTTCTTCTTACGTTTCAGTCTTTTTTCTCTTCTTGTCTCTTCTTTATTACCTAATACTTGAAATATAACAACAAACACTCGAGTAACATAGTATTGGGGTAAAATTAAGGATATATAGCATGAATATGATGCATGATATACTACTAATCAAATACCATGACACTTACCTTTTTTAATCTCGAGCAAAACAAAGAAAGGAAAAAACATACGAAAATAGGAAAATCCTAAGTCACTTTCGTAGGAATCACGATTGCACTTTGCACATGCAACAAACCGTTAAACCTCATTGTCGCCAAGGAGGAGGAGTTGTGTCACCGAAGGGTTTTCAGGGGATATACCCACAAAATCCGAACATTGATTCATTATTCAATCAAGTAACATGACTCATTGGACCTATTTTTGTCAATCATAGCACACGGTAATTCTACGAGTCGACTCTATATATGTATCCAGTCCACACACCTACCATCTCTTCTTGTTTTTTGTTCTTTTTTCCATCAGTTTTTTACTAGCTGGTGTTTAATTCTCCCAAGGTTAGGTTTTGTACATCACTGCCTGTTAGGACTTACACTATCACGTACACCTTTCCCCAAATCTCCACATAGAGTAATCCCTACCACCCGTGTAATGGTAGTTCGGTCAATGCATTCCAAGTCTGATAACTCAAAAGAACGAAGCACTAAGTCCCATAGGACCTAATTTCGTGAGTGTTAGGAGACGTGCGAGAAGAGAGAACACCCTACTCACTTATTATTATCTACACATGAACCAAAACCCTTACATATAAGATTTCACAAAAGGACTTTAAAGTCCCTAACTATGACAAACTTTCTTATACCAACATACACAAATTATTTAAATAACTAGGTTCATGGTGGACTTCTTCATTTGTTTGAGTACTGAAACCATATGGTTACTTTTCCCCCAAGGGAAAACCGGGGTGAATCCTTATGACTATACAAGACCTAAAGTCAGTGTACTAGATATCCTAATGCATCAAGTTCAAGTCAATTTTGGGAGCTTCCTTTTTACTTTGCATCTCAACGGTTTTGCACATGCTAAACATACGTAAAGCCCACAATACATTTTCTTTTGTAAACACATGAAGATTTTGAAAAAATGGAAAATTTAAAGCACCAGGCAAGCAAAAGAAGGCAAGTCACCCAAGGATCATGGCAAGCTGATATATCAATATTAAATGTAGCACACTAACACGATCCTAACACTACAAACAAAATAAAACAAAACAAAAGGAGAAAGACTCGATTATGTACACACGTAAAACACCCTCCACACTTACTTCATGCATTGTCCTCAATGAATGTGAGCATGATACTACATGGATTTATGCATGAAAAGGAAAAGATCTCACCAACGTGAAGCGCAAAGGAAATTTCATGGTTATGTTGATGGACACAAACCCGAATTCCCCTCAAAACTTGTGAAATAATAAAGAAGAGAGACAAATACATGAAACAAATGGGGCCCAAAAACACCAGGGTTTGAACCCACAACAAGTTGTGCTCACTCTTAAATATAACTATGTACAAAAATAGGTGATTGAACGTTTTAATTTAAACCGCAAGTGCACGGCCTCGATGAAGCGGTGGCAAGTACGGGTCGTCCTCAGGGAGGTGAGCAGCCTCTCGTTTGCACAAAATCAAGTGGCGAAAAAATGGAGAAGATAGTTGATTATGCTACTCTACGCTACACTACGCTAAGAAGTATGAAATGCGAAAGAAAGAAAGAAAGAAACGATGAAATAACAACTAAGCTAAGAATAAAATAAGAGTGCTGGAATTCAGGAATGGGAAAACCCCTAAGGGGTGGAGTGAGTGCACACATGCAAAGAGGTGGGTGATGAACACATTCTTTAATGCATGTATGAACATCTACTCCACCCCCCAAAGGGGATGGAACTACTCCCTACACATTACACTAATTATTAAACTAAGAAAGGAAAGCATATTAACTTAGCTAGATTTAATAAAAGACAATTAAACTAAAGCATGCACAAACAACAAAAGAAGAACAAAACAAAGAAAACTTTATTGATAAAATGACTCACATTTCAAGTAGCTTCCTCCTACTGTAGTGTGTGCTTGAAGGCCTCACTTCTAGTAGGAAGAATAGCCACTTAAAATATGGTGATTACAATAGAAGGTGAAGAGTTCTATTTATAACCAAAGAAAAAGGTAATTCGGGACAATCCCCCGATGTGGGACTAAAAAAATACCAGAAATGGACTAAATACACACTAATACGCGACCCACCAAAATCTTAGCGGATTTGGGCCAAAACAGACCGCCAATTAGCGGTCTTGGACCGCCAATTGGTGGTCTCTATGGCTCAGATCTTGCTGGGTTTTCTTCGGGGCTTTTAGGGATGTCTTTGGTGATCTTTGATGCATCTACTTTGCTTGCTGAGCTCCGACCCGAATAGAATTGCCAAAATACTCCCCATGATGGTGTGGAGTATTTTGTTTTGCTCTTTGGTCCTTTGGTCTTACGTTCAGGTCCTTGTCCCTTGCATCTTAGTCCCCAGATCTCACAATTCAGTCATTTTTTCCAGCTTTTGGGTCCTTTTATGCTTCATCTCTTCAAACCTATTTATTTCTGAAATTCAAACATAAAACTCGTACCATAGCATTGTTTAGGTGAAAGATAATGGATACAAGGTGCAAATATGAACATGAAATGATGTCAATCAAATACCCCCACACCTAACTTTTGCTAGTCCCGAGCAAAACAAAGAAAGGAAAAGGCATACGAGAAAAACAAGAAATCCTAACTCACTTTCGTAGGAATCACGGTTGCATTTAGCATGTGCAACAATCCGTTAAACCTCCTTATCGCCATGGAGGAGGAGTGTTGTCTCCAGAGGGTTTTCAGCGGATATACCCACAAAATCCGAACAAGATGCATTAATCAATCTAGCTACACGACTCGTTGGACTTATTTTGTCGATCATGGGGCGCGGTAATACTACGGGTCGACTCTATATATGTAATCGGTCCACACACCTAGCCTAATGAGTTATTCGTGAAAGTTAGTCAAGGACTTAAGTGAAAGACATGGGCAACCTTAACTTCTGAATGTGATACAATGTGTAAAGTCCATTTTGGTTCTTATTTGACTCTCTTTTTTTCTTTTTTTTCCTTTTTTTCTTTTTTTTTTCTTTTTCTTTGGAGCATTTTATTGGTTGGTGTTTGATTCTCCCAGGGTCAGGTTTCGTGCATCATTACCTATGAGGACTTACACTATCACGTACACCTTCCCCCAAATCTCCACATAGGGCAATCCCTACCACCCGTGCAACGGGAGTTCGGTCGGTGCATCCCAAGTCAGATGACTCGAAAGCACCAGGCACAAAGTCCCCTCAGACCTACTTTCCCGAGTGGTAGGAGTCGTGCGAGAAGAGAGAACATCACTTATTTATTTATCTACATGGGAACCAAAACCCCTACACTTAAGTTTCACAAAAAGAGATTAAGGGCCCTTGACTACGACAAACATCCTTATACTAACAAACACGAATTATTTGACTCACTAGGTTCCGAGTGGACTTCTTTAAATGTTTGAGTGCTGAAACCCTATGATTACACACCCCCAAGGGAAAACCGGGGTGCATCCTAACGACTCTATAAGACCTAAAGCCAGTAAACTCGATATCCTAATGCATCAAGTTCAAGACAATTTTGGGAGCTTTCTTTTTACTTTGCCTCTCAACGGTTTTGCACATGCTAAACACAGACAAAACCTACAAGAACATTTTCTTTCGCAAACACATGACGATTTTGAAAGAAATGTGAAAATTTTAAAGCACTAAGCAAGTAAAAGAAGACAAGTCACCCAAGGATCATGGCAAGCAGATATATCGATATTAAACGCAGCACACTAACATGACCCTAACAATGCACACAAAAGAAAACAAAAATCAAAAGAAAAGACTTGACTATGTACACACGTAAAACACCCCCCGACCTACTTCATGCATTGTCCTCAATGAATGTGAACAAAATACTACATGGATTTATGCATGAAGAAGAATAGATCTCACCAATGTGAAGTACAAAGGGAAGTTCATGGTCATGTTGATGGATACAAACCCGAATTCCCTCAAAACCTGTGAGATACTGAAGAAGGGAGACAAATACGTGAAGAAATGGGCCCAAGTACGCAAGGGTTGGGACCCACAACAATCAATGCTCGCTGATGCATTGCATACATTGCATCATATGTCTCTCATTTAGATTAATTTTATATCAATAAATGCTACTAAGGTATGTGTTTAGTCTTATTTACAGAATACACGGACCTGAATGCAAATTACCCAAATCCCGAGCATAAATGCGTGCCAGAGACTTATTTCTGTCATAAAGACCAAGTTCAAGATTATCGGGATTCAAATGGAAATTCATCCAAGTATAAAAGCATTCAAGGACCTAATTGCAAAAAGGCCAAGGACTTAAGCACAAAAGTAGCCAGGGACTGAATTGCAAAAATCCGAGGACCCGACTGCAATTAAAGCACCAAAATATTATCTTGGAGAAATTCTAAAGAAAAATCAATTTGGATCTCCAAATATATGAAGGAATTAATTCGGAGCTCAAAAGAAAGATAAGAAATCATCCAGACGTGCAAAGGATATTGAAATCATACCATAAACACACCGGAAAAATCCGGATTAAATCAGCGCATATATTGCGGCGAAATCGCCGCATCCTACGTGTATTGTGCGGCGGAAACGCCGCCCCCTTGTGGATCCGTGGCTCCAGATTTTGTCCAGTCATGTGTTGACGAGTGTACTTTCCTATTTCATATTAGGGTTACTTGTATCGGCTATAAATAGCCTCGAAACGATGTTGTGAGGGGCTAGTCTTTTAGTTCTTAATTTTAGTCCTTAGTTTTAGTAATAAAATTCTCTTTTATTTCTTGTTTTTAGTTTTCTTTTGTAATTCCTCTAGGACCCCTTCTCCTTCCCTCCATCTATGAGTTTCTAACTCTCTCCAATGGGTGGAGGTGACAGATTTAGGGTGATGAGAAGAGAATAAAGTTATTATTTTAATTTCGTAATTAGTATATTTTGATTACTTGAGTTTGTGTTAAATCATTTATTATGTAATGCTTTATAACTAATATGATTTATTATAAGTTTCTGAATTCTCTAATCTAAACCCGATATCTAAACCTCCACCCAACGGAATTCACCATCTTTGTTCTTATTTTAGTTTTAATTGTTCATGTTTCTTGCTTTAGATAATTAAAACCCAAAAATCTCAAAACCAACTTGTTTCTCCCTCTTCCTTTCCCTTGATCGAAAATCACAAAAATAACAAGATCTCTCCCTCCTTGTGTTCGACCCGTATTTGCCACGTTTTCATTGATGCCGTGCACTTGCGGTATAAATTTAATTCTCATCAAGTTTTTGGCGTCGTTGCCGGGGAGGCGACACAGATTTTGTTTTTTGTTGATTTCGATTCTATCCTGTTTATCTTGTGCGCGATCTAACTATTTGGGTTTGCGTTTCAAGAGAAAATAGAGCGCGCGGTGAAATCTGAACGCAGTCTGAGCAACAAGGGTGGCGGAATCGCCGCATACCAAGGAGAACCTGCGGCGGAATCGCCGCACATTTGAAGCATCTGGGCTTCAATTTTTTTCTGGGGTTAGCACCATCTCTAGGTGGACGCGTGGAGCTACTGAAATTTCGAGAGCGGGCGGTGAACCCGACTGAGCATTGCATAGGTAACCTTTGTTGCCTCTTTCCTCGTAATTTCTAGTTTCGAAAAAATTTCCTTTTGTAGAACTGCACGTGTTAAGCCAAAATTCCATAATTGGCAATAATTCAACTCTGACCTAAAAATTGGCAAAATTAGGAGGACTTAGTGCATGCATCATATAATGTTTTGTTTGCATTATTCTTGCTAAATTCTTGCAAATTATTTTTATTGTTGAAAGAGTGCTAGAGGCAAGGTACGTATCGCGTTTTAACGATTGCATTTAAGCATATAATTTAGTTTGCATACAACCTTGCAATTGCCCCCTAATTAAAGACCAATGTTTGACTATCTTTGCTAGATTTAAGTTAAACTATCTTAAGGGCAACTCCGTAGGAAAAGCTACGGTGGGGATTTCATCACCCTTCCGTGGCCCACAAATCACAATCCTAAAGTGTCACCCAAACCTTAAAATTAAAATCAATTAGACATTGGCCCTAAGGACTCAGACTCAATTAAGGAGAAGATTGGTTTGACTTGCTATGACCTGAAGCTGATCGAATTTAATTTGGTGTCTAGAAAGTGTTTTTGTGTTGACGTAAGTCTTCCAAGCGAAGTGGTTGTCTAATTGGCACCGACTCTGTCGGAAGCGCCCCCACTAGCCATACACGGCCTGGCCAAGTTGGTTTGATTAGTTAGGGAGGTGAATCAAGCAAATCAACTTGAGTCAACCAGTTAGGAGTCGTCTAGATTTAAGCGACACTAGGTCTAGGATTATTTGAACCGTGCTTGTTCAGGAAATTTCGGACCGACCCTCTTTCTATCTTTAGAGTTAAGTTTCCCTTCTCATCTGAGTCTTCTTTCTCTTCTCACCTCAATTCTCTAGATTAGGATTCCTTTCTCATCTTTCTCCATTCTATTGTTTGTTTCCATTTTCAGAAAAAAACAAAACAAAAACAATTTGTAATTAATTCTTGAAATTAAATTTGGAATTTAAATTTCGAATTTGAACTCAAAAATTAATTCAACCCGGTGCACTCAGATTTGGATTCGGGACTTGAGTAATCGACTCTCACGAGTTCATCTAGATTCCAGTCTAGAACATAGCCCCAATCCATCTGCTGCACCACCTCACCTGGATCCAATGGGTGAGAATGTAGTGGACCCACCTGTTGCACAACCTATAACTCTGAGGGATCGATGCTACCCAGCGATGGCTTCTCTGCCATCATGCATCGTTATGCCCACCATACAGGGTCGCGACTTCGAACTTTAGGCAAATACATGAGTATGTTGCCTAAGTTCACCTCTAGGGAAGACCCATATCTCTTTGATTGATCGTTTTATATTTCTACCGCAAGTGCACGGGCGCGTTGAAGCGGTGGCAAATACGGGTCGTCCACTGGGAGGTGTGTCGACACTTGGTTTGTTCGAAGGCGAGAGGTAAAAGAAAGAGAGAAAGGATGGTTACACTAAACTACACTAAGATGCAAATGGAAATGGAGATAAGCAATAAACTAAGCCCCAAAGGGGGTAGAGAACTGATGTGAACATAAAGATGTGTGTGTGTGTGTGTGTTCAATTAAGCTCCTCACAACATGTAGTGCATGAAATCATAAAACTACATCCAATCTTGCCTCTACATGAATTAAGATAAGACTACATCATTAAAACATACAAGACAATGATTGGAATGAAGCTACATGAACTCAAGTATAAAGACTAGACCCTACTATGCCTCCACATGAATTAAGATGACTACATCATTAAAACATACAAGACATTAGCTAAGGAAAAGGCAACAAGAGTACATACACTACAAATTTGTTTCCAACATTAACTTCATCCATATCCTAACCTTATCATTCCCCATAAAATAGGTCCACTAATCAAAGCATAAGCTAAGCTTCATTCAAGAGCATTAGCATATCAAAGATAAGAGTGGAGACCCATTAGATGGTTATGGAAATCATATAAAGCTCAAGGGATAAAAATAACACACACTTAATACACTACATGATTATATCACATATTTCTCCACCCCCCAAATGGGGATGGAACTACTCACTACTCATTACACTAACTAAATTAGCAAAGGAAAGCATAATACTAAATTGAAATTTATACTACTCAAGCAAGAAATATTAAAGAAGCATAAAACTAAACAAACAAACAAGCATGCATATGAAAGGAAATTAAACTAAGAGAGAAACAACATCATTAAAAGAAAACTTCTATTATTAACTCACTCAATTACAAGTAGCTCTTCCTCCACTAGAGTTTTGCTTCAAGGCTTCACTCTTAGTAGGGAAGATGGCCACCAAGAGAGAGATGGATACAATGGGAGGTGAAGAGTTCTATTTATAAGCATGGAAAAAGCTAATCAGGGACAATCCCCCGATGTGGGACTAAACCAATACCAAAAATAGCCTAAACGAACACTAATACAAGTCCAGGAGAAGTTGGGGCGGATCTTGCATGATCCAGACCGCCAATTGGCGGTTCCAGACCGCCAATTGGCGGCCTATAAAGCCCAGATCCGTCTGGGTCTTCTGGTGGGCTTGCCATGGTGTGTTTCTTGGTCTTGGATGCATCTAGCTGGTTTAGTGGAGCTCCGACCCGAATCAAATTGACAAAATACTCCTCATGATGGTGTGGAGTTTCCTGTTTTGCTCTTAGGTCCTTCTGTCTTACGATCAGGTCCTTCCCCCTTGCATCTTGGTCCCCAGGTCTCACAATTAGGTCCTTTTTCCTGCTTTTGGGTCCTTTCAGGGCTCTTCTCTTCAAACCTCTTTATTTCTGAAAACTAAACATAAAACTCGTCACGTAGCATTGCTTAGGTGTAAGATAATGGATAGAAGGTACAAATATAAGCATGAAATGATGTCAATCAAATACCCCCACACCTAAGTTTTTGCTAGTCTCGAGCAAAACAAAGAAAGGAAAAAGCATACGAAAAAACAAGAAATACTAACTCACTTTCGTAGGAATCACGGTTGCACTTAGCATGTGCAACAAGCCGTTAAACCTCCTTGTTGCCAAGGAGGAGGAGTGGTGTCTCTTGAGGGTTTTCAGCGGATATACCCACAAAATCCGAACAAGATGCATTAATCAATCTAGCTACACGACTCGTTGGACTTATTTTGTCGATCATGGAATGCGGTAATACTACGGGTCGACTCTATATAGGTAATCAGTCCACACACCTAACTTAATGAACCATTCGTGTTAGTTAAATAAGGAATTAAGTGAAAGACATGGACAACCTCAAGATCCTCAAGTGATACAAAGTGTAAGGTCCATTAAGGTTCTTATTTGCATTACAATTTTTTTTTCTTTTTGTTTCTTTTCACACACATTTTTTTTTCTTTTTTTTTCTTTTTATTAGTTGGAGCTTCATTCTCCCAGGGTCAGGTTTCGTGCATCATTGCCCATGAGGACTTACACTATCACGTACACCTTTCCCCAAATCTCCACATAGGGCAATCCTTACCACCCGTGTAACGGGAGTTCGGTCGGCGCATCCCAAGTCAGATGACTCGAAAGCACCAGGCACAAAGTCCCCTCAGACCTACTTTCCTGAGTGATAGGAGCCGTGCGAGAAGAGAGAACATCTACTCACTTATTTCTTATCTACACATGAACCAAAACCCCTACACTAATGTCTCACAACATGATTTAGAGGGTCCTTGACTACAACAAACTTCCTTAAGTTAACAGACACGAATTATTGACTCACTAGGTTCAGGGTGGACTTCATTAAATGTTTGAGCACTGAAACCCTATGATTACTCACCCCCAAGGGAAAACTGGGGTGCATCCTAACGACTCGATAAATCCTAAAGCCACGTACTAGATATCCTAATGCATCAAGTTCAAGACAATTTTGGGAGCTTTCTTTTTACTTTGCCTCTCAACGGTTTTGCACATGCTAAACACACGCAAAACCCACAAAACATTTTCTTTCGAAAACACATGAAGATTTTGAAAGAAATGTGAAAATTTTGAAGCACTAGGCAAGCAAAAGAAGACAAGTCACCCAAGGATCATGGCAAGCAGATATATCGATATTAAATGCAGCACACTATCATGACCCTAACAATGCAAACAAAAGAAAACAAAATCAAAGGAAAAAGACTCGACTATGTACACACGTAAAACACCCCCCCACACCTACTTCATGCATTGTCCTCAATGAATGCAAGCAAGATACTACATGGATTGATGCATAAAAAGGAGAGATCTCACCAACATGAAGTACAAAGGGAAGTGCAAGGTCATGTTGATGGACATAACCCGAATTCCCTCAAAACCTGTGAGATGCTAAAGAAGGGATACAAATACGTGAAAGAAATGGAGCCCAAATACACAAGGGTTGGGGCTCACAACAATCAATGCTCACTGAAGGAGTCTTTTATTGTACTTCTTTTTTTCTTTTTCTTTTTTTTTCTTTTTTTTCTTTTTTTTATATAACTATGTACAAACATAAGTTCCCATCTTCATTTGTCAAAAGACATCAAATGGGAACCTCAAGAGTGGGTCAATGCACTTGGAAAGGGAACATGACACCACGCGGGGCCAGAATACACATGCGTGGGCCCCCTTCACAAAGAGCACCAGATGAAATGAGAGGTTCATGAATTGGACGCAAAGGCGTCTCATTCAAAGGATCAAACTGAAAGAGCTTGAACCTCTCGAGAGTTTGGGAAATAAGGGGCAACAGAAGAAAAATATCTCCCGTTGCGGAACTGAAGTTATGATCATCAATCCAAACTCTCCAACCAACAGGCTGGTGGGTCGGAACGAGGTCAAGCACCTCGTTATGCATGTCCAACTCACCAGGAGAACAGGAAGTGGGTCTCATACCCAAAGTATCCTCCAAGGAACTCCTAATACCCTCATGAGCAATGTAGTTGTTTGATGTTCCATCATTTCCAAGATGATCAGGAACAATAGTGAGAGGCAAACTCTCATCAGGTTGTTTGAAATTGAGGGTACTAGGGAGCTCTTGCTCCACCAGAGGTGAGTCCTTAAGAGGCACAACATGAAGATCATGTGGCTCAAGGGCCACGGGACAAAAAGATAAGGCACAATCATGTTCCGACTCATAATGAAACTGGTCCAAGTTATTCTCAATTTGAATCGAATCCTCCACTAAGTGATCGTGAATTGAAACCCCAAGTCCCTCAGACTGACTAGGAGTTTGACTTTGAAAGATTGTGCTTTGAATTTGTGGATGTGGTGGTGGTTCGATATCAAAAGATGAATCCTCATGTTGACAAGAAAAGTTACCCTCCTCACGTTCATGGAATTGCTGTGTCATCTGGCTCACTTGCATTTCCATGGTTTGAAAGGAATTCAAGTTGGACTTCAATAAATTTTGTGTGGTTTCCATGAATGTTTGGAGAGTTTGTTTCAAGGAATCAGGTATGCGGTCAACGATGGGGTCCAAGTCAGAGCTTGGGAAATTTTGGGGTTGGGTGTTGATGGGCTGAGAATGAGTCCAATGATTTGGAGTGGGGTGCTGGTAGAATTCTGGGTATTCGGGAGGAGGATACTGGGGTGAATATGAAGTATAAGAATTTGAATAAGAATTGTTTCCCCATGAATCCATCACTCTCGGGATGTACGCGGATGCGTAATGGTCATATTGAGCATTTTGGGAAAATGTATGCTCATACTCAGGCTCTGGGGGAACATAAGGACATTCCCCGATATTATGACCACTCAACCCACAACAATCGCACGGTATGGCTACTAGAGCCACTGGTGCACTCCTGTCGTCTACCGCATGCATGAAAGAGGCCAAAGTTTGTTGCCCAGAGTATGATCCAACATAACTAGATGGAGATCTAGCCGTCGGTGCCTCTCTCATATCACCCCTATATGAAGATTGCTCAGTCACATAATGAAGATCATCCCAACCGTACGGGGTATTCGTCTGAGCCACCCCAGGTTGCATGGGTCCGGAATACCAGGGAGAATCATCCTGGTCCCAACAATGATATGAATGGTCGCCCATGTAACCATCCATCTCAACAAACAACTCTCGAGTCGACCACTCTCACCACCACGAGGCTAAGCTCGCAAAAAGTGCTCGACTCGACCCTAAAACGCTACCAGAGAGTGTAAAGGGGAGGAGACTATAACGTAGAAGAAGGTGAGAAGAAGATGACTCAGAGGAGAAGGGAAGAATCCCTAAAGCTAGCGTGGGTAACGGGATCAGGAAGAAGCCTAACTAGCAAGCACGGCTCAAACAATGTAAGGCAATGGGTCCTTAAGCTAGACGACGCCTAACTTCGAGGTCACTAGCCTTGACACGCCTCACCTCCCTACAACGAGGACCACAATGCCCAGCAAGTGATACCAGATCCGGAGATCCAGTACCTCCTACTATCGACAAGGTAGGCAACGCCGATCAGGTCATGACGGTCTCGACTAGATTACTCTCCTAGTGCGTCCGAATTCCTTAGGGCCAATGTCTACTTGCTTTTAGTTAAGGCTTTATTACGAGTGATTTTTGGGGCCAAGGAAAGGGTGATGAAATCCCCCACCTTATCTTTTATGGGACAACCCCTCCTTAGTAGCGTTTTGAGCTTAAATCTAGCAATCAATCACTCCAATCAAACGCTCAACTCACTCTTGTCCCGATGCACCTTACTAACTAATGCATGATCGAAACATGCATGAATGAGAGATCGGGGTGCACGTACCTCACGCCAGCAATCAACAACAAAATGTAAGGAAAAGAAAAGACAAATGCATGCAAGGTCTACAAATGATGCATGACCTAGATGGCAAGAAGTCTAGTTTTTTGCTTTGAGTTTTATGGTCCAAGTTGATTAAAGGGGATTGAAATTAAATCTGGGAGCAAAGTAGAAGTCACAGCATGCAAAATTGTGCTCCCAGATAACTAACATGAACAATATAACAACTGGAACAAATTTGAGAACAATTGAGGCTCACCAGGCCGCCAATTGGCGGTCCCTGACCGCTGATTGGCGGTCTTTTTGTAGCTTCTGGTCCTCAAACTTATCCAGTAGCCTCCCCTTGATCCTTAGGTTCCCTGAAACTAAACAACACTGGAAAAAGAAAATTAAAAACCCCTCGAATCGCCCAAACCAACGTCTGGGCAGAGCACCTCCCCAGCAACGGCGCCAAAAGCTTGATTGATCATTTTATATTTCTACCGCAAGTGCACGGCCGCGTTGAAGCGGTGGCAAATACGGGTCGTCCACTGGGAGGTGTGTCGACACTTGGTTTGTTCGAAGGCGAGAGGTAAAAGAAAGAGAGAAAGGATGGTTACACTAAACTACACTAAGATGCAAATGGAAGTGGAGATAAGCAATAAACTAAGCCCCAAAGGGGGTAGAGAACTGATGTGAACATAAAGATGAGTGTGTGTGTGTGTTCAATTAAGCTCCTCACAACATGTAGTGCATGAAATCATAAAACTACATCCAATCTTGCCTCTACATGAATTAAGATAAGACTACATCATTAAAACATACAAGACAATGATTGGAATGAAGCTACATGAACTCACGTATAAAGACTAGACCCTACTATGCCTCCACATGAATTAAGATGACTACATCATTAAAACATACAAGACATTAGCTAAGGAAAAGGCAACAAGAGTACATACACTACAAATTGTGTTTCCAACATTAACTTCATCCATATCCTAACCTTATCATTCCCCATAAAATAGGTCCACTAATCAAAGCATAAGCTAAGCTTCATTCAAGAGCATTAGCATATCAAAGATAAGAGTGGAGACCCATTAGATGGTTATGGAAATCATATAAAGCTCAAGGGATAAAAATAACACACACTTAATACACTACATGATTATATCACATATTTCTCCACCCCCCAAATGGGGATGGAACTACTCACTACTCATTACACTAACTAAATTAGCAAAGGAAAGCATAATACTAAATTGAAATTTATACTACTCAAGCAAGAAATATTAAAGAAGCATAAAACTAAACAAACAAACAAGCATGCATATGAAAGGAAATTAAACTAAGAGAGAAACAACATCATTAAAAGAAAACTTCTATTATTAACTCACTCAATTACAAGTAGCTCTTCCTCCACTAGAGTTTTGCTTCAAGGCTTCACTCTTAGTAGGGAAGATGGCCACCAAGAGAGAGATGGATACAATGGGAGGTGAAGAGTTCTATTTATAAGCATGGAAAAAGCTAATCAGGGACAATCCCCCGATGTGGGACTAAACCAATACCAAAAATAGCCTAAACGAACACTAATACAAGTCCAGGAGAAGTTGGGGCGGATCTTGCATGATCCAGACCGCCAATTGGCGGTTCCAGACCGCCAATTGGCGGCCTATAAAGCCCAGATCCGTCTGGGTCTTCTAGTGGGCTTGCCATGGTGTGTTTCTTGGTCTTGGATGCATCTAGCTGGTTTAGTGGAGCTCCGACCCGAATCGAATTGACAAAATACTCCTCATGATGGTGTGGAGTTTCCTGTTTTGCTCTTAGGTCCTTCTGCCTTACGATCAGGTCCTTCCCCCTTGCATCTTGGTCCCCAGGTCTCACAATTAGGTCCTTTTTTTCCTGCTTTTGGGTCCTTTCATGGCTCTTCTCTTCAAACCTCTTTATTTCTGAAAACTAAACATAAAACTCGTCACGTAGCATTGCTTAGGTGTAAGATAATGGATATAAGGTACAAATATAAGCATGAAATGATGTCAATCACTCTTCCTTAGAGAATTTGAGGAAATCTGCTCTCTTATGCAATACCAGCATATCCCTGAGGAGGCAGTGCGTCTGAAATTCGTGCCTCTAGCACTGAAGGACGACGCTAAGAAATGGCTATATAGTCTAGCCGAAAGATCCATTAGAAGTTGGGCTGAGTTTGTTCAAGTATTTCTAAAAAAATATTTCCCCAACCATAAGACTATGAGGATTATGAATGAAATTGTTGCATTCGTTCAATCTGAGAGCGAGCCGTTCTATTCCTATCTAGAAAGATTTAAATGTGTGCTGACCCAATGCCCTCATCATGGAATTCCAAGATGGCAATTGTGCCAAATTATTTATGAGGGATTGATACCCACATCTACGCTTATGGTAGAATCCGTAAGCCAAGGGAACTTCATGTCAAAAAATGAAAATGATGCCTGGACTTTTCTTGAGGATTTAGCTGAAAACAGTATGCAATGGGACAATACTAGAGCACCGCTTAACCTGAGTATTGGATCTAGAATAGCAAGTCAATCCAGACCAGGTGTCTTAGCTGTAGATGCCAACATAGCGGCTGAAGCAAAACTAGCTACCCTTATGTGCAGAATGGAAAGTCTAGAGCTACAAACCCGACCCCGAGTGAATCAAGCCTCGTCTATCCCTTGCTCTAGATGTGGTCAGACTGGTCATTTAATGGAGGATTGTGCGGACTGGGAACAAGTTAATGCCACGTTTAACCATGCTAGAAATGACCCATACGCATCAACCTATAACTCGGGTTGGCGTAATAATTCCAATTTCTCATCAAGCCAACAAGGTCAACCTCCTAGACAACAACCAAACTCGTATAACCAAAATAATACATCATCTGGGTTTAGTAACAATGGCGATCATGAGGTTAGGTTGACAAGCTTGGAAAATTTGATGAAAACCTTTATACAAACAACCAACCAGTCCTTCCAAAGGCTAGAGACACAAGTCAGCCAACTCGCGCAAATTGTAGGTGCAAGAGAAAAGGGTCAGTTTCCAAGTCAACCTGAGGTGAATCCAAGATCTAATAATTCATATCTGCCCTATCAACCACCTCTAGGAAATAACAACCCTAGACCGGTTCAAATGGTTAATGAGGAAGGACCGTTCGAACAAATAAATGCAGTAGTATCATTATGGTCCGGAAGACAAGTCGATACCAATGTGGTAAATCCTAGAACGTCTAATCAATCTAGCCATCAAGCAACCACATATGACCTAACCATTGAACCTGACGTCCAATCTGAAACGTCCAACCCACCTACTCAAACTGAACCCATAGCTCAACCTGAGCGAGTCTATGTTCCTAAAGCTCCATTCCCCAATAGACTCAAGAAGAACTCAAGTGCACAAATGGAGAAAATCTTGGAAATATTTAAGCAAGTTAAGGTGAATATTCCACTCTTAGATATGATTCAACAAATACCTGCTTATGCTGAATTCTTAAAAGATCTGTGCACTAAAAAGAGAAAAACGAATGTACCAAAGAAGGCATTCTTAACTGCAAACATAAGCTTTATTCTGTCAAATTCGTCTCCTATAAAATATAAGGACCCTGGGTGTCCCACAATTTCATGTGCAATAGGAGATACTTTCATCAACAAAGCCCTTCTAGACATTGGTGCTAGTGTTAACTTACTCCCGTTCTCTGTCTACGAGCAACTCAACCTTGGTCCACTAAAACCCTCAAAGACAACCCTTCAATTTGCTGATTGCTCTATTAAGAAACCAAGAGGTATAGTAGAGGATGTTTTGATTAAGGTTGGTGATTTCATTTACCCAGTGGATTTTGTCGTTCTAGACACTGAACCGGTTGTCGATCCTAAGAGACAAATCCCTGTGATACTAGGCAGACCATTTTTAGCCACCTCTGAAGCTTTGATAAATTGCCGAAATGGGCTCATGCAACTATCTTTTGGAAACTTAAAAGCTGAATTTAATATCTTTCATGTTGATAATGAGCCAGAAATAGTATGCAATCAAAGTGATGTTGTGTTGAGATCTCGTATTTATAAGATTTCTGAATCAAATAAATCATCACAAAATCAAAAAGGAAGTAAGAAAAAGGGGAGTAATTCTTCGACACACCCACCATCACTCGAGCAAATAAGAGAACCAATACATGTGAGGGGTGTGGAATCTGTGCCTCAGTGCAACATGTGGAACAATTCAACTGGATACATGCACCAACATGGTGTCATTCAATCCAGTTCTGACTATGGTTGACTCTGAGCAAATTTAACCCCTCTACCGCAAGTTGACTCAGGTAATACGTGCATTTGCTTTTTCTTTGCATACATTGAGGACGATGCATGATTTAGGTGTGGGGGGGGGGGGGTATTTATCTATCTATCTATCTGTTTTATTTTTCTGTTCTTTAAAAAAAAAATCAATGTTCCATGACATAGCTTAAGATTGAACTACCAAAACCCGTGTACAAATTGCATTGAGTTTTTGCTCCTTATTATATAGTTCTGCTTGTAGAAATTATGACATAAATCTTAGTTCCAAAGAAATAACCCATTGCCCTTTAAGACATGTATGCACTTAAATTGGATGAATCAAATCTTTGAAGTGGTTGATAAAAAGCAGAGGTTGAGGAAAATATAACGGGAAGTGTGGACTTCTAATAGCAATTAAGCCTTGAGGAAAATAAAAGTGGAAATAAAAGTGAGGAAAGCACATCTTGCAAAATGATTACAAAAGCCCAAGTCTTCGAGTCACTGGTCTGTAGGGGTATCTTAAAACCCGGTAACTTGAGTCTGCCAGCTCGGGATTATCGACCAAACTCGCTACACGAATGCAAAAAGGGTAAAAGTGTCAGAAAAAGCAAATGTGTTGAATCACGGAAAAAGAAAAGAAAAAAATACTTTAAGATACTCAAGGCCCAAAGCTAAAAGAATGATTCATGCCATGGTTGATCCAAATGATACTTCACCACCAGAGGAGGCGTGCAAAATAATTTAAGTGATAACATGTATAGAAGGATTAGTGGTGTGAATATTGGAGGAATGAAGACCAAGTCAGATTTTTATGAGTTAGATTTATATAATGAGCATGCAAGAATTCTAAGTGAGATGTATAAGGTTGAGGTGGAGATATTGAGAGCTATTAATGAAATGATCAATTAAGACTTTGTGGGTGTGTCAACTGAAAACCCTCACGAGACAAAACTCGTCCCCCTTGGCAACAAGGAGGTTTAAAGGCTTGTTGCACATGCTAAGTGCAACCGTGATTCCTACGAAAGTGAGTTAGGATCTCCCTGTTTTCTTTTCTTATATTCTATTTTGCTAGGGACTAGCAAAATCTAGGTGTGGGGGTATTTGATGCATTGCATACATTGCATCATATGTCTCTCATTTAGATTAATTTTATATCAATAAATGCTACTAAGGTATGTGTTTAGTCTTATTTACAGAATACAGGGACCTGAATGCAAATTACTCATATCCCGAGCATAAATGTGTGCCAGAGACTCATTTCTGTCATAAAGACCAAGTTCAAGATTATCGGGATTCAAATGGAAATTCATCCAAGCATAAAAGCATTCAAGGACCTAATTGCAAAAAGGCCAAGGACTTAAGCACAAAAGTAGCCAGGGACTGAATTACAAAAAGCCAAGGACCCGACTGCAATTAAAGCACCAAAATATTATCTTGGAGAAATTCTAAAGAAAAATCAATTTGGATCTCCAAATATATGAAGGAATTAATTCGGAGCTCAAAAGAAAGGAAAGAAATCATCCAGACGTACAAAGGATATTGAAATCATACCATAAACATACCGAAAAAATCCGGATTAAATCAGCGCATATATTGCGGCGAAATCACCGCATCCTACGTGTATTGTGCGGCGGAAACGCCGCCCCCTTGTGGATCCGTGGCTCCGGATTTTGTCCAGTCATGTGTTGACGCGTGTACTTTCCTATTTCATATTAGGGTTACTTGTATCGGCTATAAATAGCCTCGAAACGATGTTGTGAGGGGCTAGTCTTTTAGTTCTTAATTTTAGTCCTTAGTTTTAGTAATAAAATTCTGTCTTTTATTTCTTGTTTTTAGTTTTCTTTTGTAATTCCTCTAGGACCCCTTCTCCTTCCCTCCATCTATGAGTTTCTAACTCTCTCCAAAGGGTGGAGGTGACGGATTTAGGGTGATGAGAAGAGAATAAAGTTATTATTTTAATTTCGTGATTAGTATATTTTGATTACCTGAGTTTGTGTTAAATCATTTATCATGTAATGCTTTATAACTAATATGATTTATTATAAGTTTCTGAATTCTCTAATCTAAACCCGATATCTAAACCTCCACCCAACGGAATTCACCATCTTTGTTCTTATTTTAGTTTTAATTGTTCATGTTTCTTGCTTTAGATAATTAAAACCCAAAAATCTCAAAACCAACTTGTTTCTCCCTCTTCCTTTCCCTTGATCGAAAATCACAAAAATAACAAGATCTCTCCCTCCTTGTGTTTGACCCGTATTTGCCACGTTTTCATTGACGCCGTGCACTTGCAGTATAAATTTAATTCTCATCACTTGCTCATGGAGTCTTTTATTACTCACTTTTTTTCGAATTTTTTTTACATGATATATACAGAAACCACGATATTCTCATAATCATTTGGTCAAGGAACATCAAATGAGAACATCAAGTCATGAGGACCAGAGACTTGCCGAGATGGGCAAACTTCACCGGTACTCTGAGGTGTCATGAGGGGTGAAAGGTCAAAGCTGAAAGGCTCAAACCCTTCATGATATTGGTTGGGTGTAGGCAACATGAATGAGTGAAGTTGTGTTGCCTCACTAGGATTTAGTTGCTCATCGAATAAAACCGTCCGACCAAGAGGTGTATGCATCGGAATGAGTTCCTCAAGCTCATTCGATGGATGCAGCAAACCTGCATCACTAAGAATGGGGCTTATCCCCAAGTCATCCAACAAGGACCTCCCACCATCATTTAGATCATCAAGCCTAAGCTCGGTCATAGGTGGGTCCTTGTTGGAGTCAATATGAAGCTCAAATGGCTCAATGGCCATGGGACATGAGGTAGAGACACCTTCTGGTATATGGATATGATGAGGTGTCTCACTCTCACTAGTACTCTCAACTGAATCATGCAATGAACACTCCTTTTGGACATTTATGTTTGATGCCAGATCACTCTGTTGCATTGCAAAGACAGGCAATGAGATTTTGCTGGCCCCACAAACATTCTCAATGGGTTGCGTTGGGGTTAGGGATGTTCGTTGATTTTGTGGTGCTTTCTCCAATTGGCGGATGAGATTTAGATTTAAAGGTTGATCCATGGGCTCATGTTGCTTACCAGAGTTGAACACATGAAACTCGGCACTCATGTTACCGAATGAGAGCTTCATGAGACCATTTCTACAATTAATTAAGGCGTTGGAAGTTGCCAGAAATGGTCTACCCAAAATCAAAGGTATTTGAGAGTGGGTGTTCGCAACAGGAATGGTATCGAGGACAACAAAATCGACTGGAAATATAAAATCTCCAACTTTGATAAGCACGTCCTCGATAATCCCCTTTGGAATACGAATGGATCTATCCGCCAATTGGAGGGTGATCTTAGTTGGTTTCAATTCTCCCAAATTTAACTGTTGATAGACAGAAAATGGGAGGAGGTTGACCGCTGCTCCTAAATCAAGCAAAACATTACTCATGGTAGTGTCCCCTATCGTGCACTGAATAGTAGGACACCCAGGGTCCTTGTATTTTGTGTAGGCGGGATTGGACAAAACTGAGCTTACATTTGCAGCCAAGAATGCTTTCTTAGGAACATTGGTCTTCCTCTTGGTTGTGCAGAGATCCTTCAACACTTTGGCATATTGAGGTATTTGTTGGATGACATGCAACAAAGGGATGTTAACCTTAACTTGCTTGAATACCTCTAATATCTTATCCATTGTGTCATTCTGCTTTTTGGTTAACCTACTTGGATAGGGAGCTTTTGGCAGGTAGGTTTTCTGCGATGCCTAAGAAAGAAGCCTTGGTGTATTACCCTCACCCTCAGGCTCTTCTTCACCACCATTCCCACTAAGGGGCTGCATAGATGGTGGTGGGTGTGGCAAGGAAATGTGATTGTCAACCTGCTTTCCATTCCTTAAGGTCACAATGGAATTGACATGATGAACAGGTTCCTCCACACGGTTCACTTGCCTCCCCCGAGGTACCACATTCTCATTTTGCATGTGTTGTTGCTGGTACATACGGGGGTTAGCCTCAGGCTGGCTAGGCAAAGACCCTCTCTCTCTTTCATGTACAGACTGAGCCAATTGGCCCATCTGAAGCTCTAGAGATTTGATGGTCTACTGATTTGAAGTGAGAACTTGACTTGTGGATGACATAAATTTTTTCACAGAGTTCTCAAGTCCACGAGTCAAGTTCTCAAGCGAATTGAATCAGATTTCCATATTATTGGAATTTGGGAAACCCGATTGATTAGTGATTGGAGCTTGGGGTGGCTGATAAGATTGTGCATGCATGGGAGGTTGGTATGATTGGTTAGGTGGTCGAGAGGAGTTTGAAGGACCACCCGGGGCATTATTTTGGTTCCATTAAAAATAGGGGTGGTTCCTCCGTCCAGGATTATAAGATGATGAGTATGTGTCATTCCTAGCCCTGTCATAGATGGCGTTGACATGTTCCATCTCAGGAGGAATGGACGCACACTCGCTTTCTACATGACCTATCCTACCACATGAATGACAGGGAACTCGACCAGATGTGGACATGTGAGGTGCAATTTGTTGGTTTTGGAGCTCAATCGAATCCATACGGCGCATTAAGGCCGCCATGCGTGCCTCGGTGGCCGTAGTGGTATCGATAGCAAATGCGGTACCCGATCTAGTCGAGTTTGCATTCGCGATCCTCACTCCTATACTAGATGATGCAGGTGGTTCCCTTAAACTCTCCCATTGCATTGTTTTCTCAGCAAGGTCTTCTAGGAAAGCCCATGCCTCCCTTTCATCCTTTACCAAGAACTCTCCGTGACACATGGACTCAAAGAGCGTTCGGGACGGGATGTGAAGACCCTCGTAAACAATCTGACAAAGACGCCACAACTCAATGCCATGGTGAGGGCATGAGGATAGTAGCTCCTTGAACCTCTCTAGATATGCATGAAATGTTTCAGTCTCAAGTTGATAGAACGAATTGATTTTGTTCCTCAATTTTTGAGTCTGATGATTTGGAAAGTATTTATTGAGGAATGCAGATTGAAACTCATCTCAAGTCCTAAAGGAATTCGCCTAGTTGCTGTACAACCACTTCTTGGCATCATCCTTTAGCGCAAAGGGGACAAGCCTAAGATGGATGGAGTCTGTGCTAAGTTGTTGCAGCTTGAACATAGCACAGACCTCCTCAAATTCCCTGAGAAAGATATAGGGGTCACCTTTCCCAGTGAAATGAGGGAGCATGGAGATAAACTGAGGCTTAACCTCGAAAGGGTTCCCATTAGCCTCTGGCAATACGACGCATGAGGGTAGAGTTGTACGGCTTGGGTAGCATTGATCACGGAGAGGTATGGGAACGACAACTGGAAGAACAGGTCGAACAGGTGGGTCCAGCAACTGCTCCTCCTCACGGAAATTAGCAGCCATTGAACCCGGACTGTGTGCGACACGAGAGGAGGAAGTCGTTGAGAAATCGATTACCGAAGCCGGATTGACAACGCTCCTCGTCAAATGACCCGTCTCGTCTCGTGTCCACGAAAGCATGCACAAAGGTGCACACACAAACCAAAACCTTTTTTTCTTTTTTTTTCTTTTTTTTCTTTTTTAATGAAGAATGTGCGTAGAGGAGAATACGGGGTAACACAGGAGAGAAAGAATGACTCAGGAGAGAAGGGAAGAAGTCCTTATGCTACGGCGGATGGGTACAGGTAGAAGCACACAAGCAAACAAGGCTCAAGCAATCCTAAGGTCGCTATAGGTCCTTACAGCTAGACGACGCCTAACTGCGAGGTCACACGGCCTCAACACGCCTCACCTCCCTACGACGAGGACCACAAAGCCCAACAAGTGAGCCAAGATCCGGGGATCTCGTCTCTCCTACTATCGACAAAGTGGGCAACGCCGATCAGGTTATGACGGTCGGGACCGGATCACTCTCCTAATGCGCCCGAAATCGATAGGGCCGATGTCTACTTGATTTTAAAAATTAGGCTCTTTATTAGTGTGGTTTGTGGGGCGAAGGAAAGGGTGATGAAATCCCCCACCTTATCTTTTACGGGACAGCCCCTCTTTAGTAGCGTTTTGGAGTCCTAATCTAGCAATCAACTCTCCAAACAAACGCTCAACTCACACTTGTTTCAATGCACTTCCTACTAACTAATGCATGTTCATACGAATCACATGAATGAGAGTAGAAGGTGCGTACCTCACGCCAGCACTCAGCAACAGAAAATAAAGCTAAGAGGAAAGACAATCTACATGCCTAAGTCACATACATGATGCATGACCTAAACAAAAAGAATGCCTAATCTTTTGCTTTGGGTTTTAGGGTCCAAGTTGCTTAAAGGTGGTTTGATTATGGATCTGGGAACAAACTATAAGTCAAAACATACCAAATTAAATCCCAGATCACTACATCAATTATGAAAACAGACCAAAGAAATAAGAGAGCAAACAGAGCTTACCAGACCGCCAAATGGCGGCCTCAGGCCGCTAATTGGCGGTCTGAAGTGCCCAGCTTGACTCAAAACTTCTCCAGGCGTTCCTCCTGACGACTCCAAGTCTCCTGAAACAAAGAAAACTACAAAACACAAATTAAATCCACTCGAATCGTCCAAACAAGAGTCTGGACTGGCACCTCCCCGGCAACGGCGCCAAAAACTTGATTGAACGTTTTAATTTAAACCGCAAGTGCACGGCCGCGATGAAGCGGTGGCAAGTACGGGTCGTCCTCAGGGAGGTGAGCAGCCTCTCGTTTGCACGAAATCAAGTGGCGAAAAAATGGAGAAGATAGTTGATTATGCTACTTGATGAGAATTAAATTTATACCGCAAGTGCACGACGTCAATGAAGACGTGGCAAGTACGGGTCGAACACAAGGAGGGAGAGATATTGTTATTTTTGTGATTTTCGATTAGGGAAAGAAAGAGAGAGAAATAAGGTTTTTTTTGAGATTTTTGGTTTTTAATTATCTAAAGCAAGAACAACAAAACCTAAAAATAAAATAAAGCAAAGATGGATGAGAGTCCAGCGGGTGGAGGTTTAGATATCGGGTTTTGATTAGAGAATTCTAAAATTTATAATAAATCACATTAGTTATAAAGCATTACATGATAAATGCCTCAACATAAACTCAAGTAATCAAAATATACTAACACGAAATTAAAATAATAACGTAATTCTTCTTCTCATCACCCTAAATCCGTCACCCCCGCCCTTTGGAGAGAGTTAGAAACTCATGGATGGAGGGAACGAGAAGGGGTCCTAGAGAAACTACAAAAAAAAACTAAAAACAAGAAATAAAAGAACAGAATTTTATTACTAAAAGTATGGAACAAAAACTAAGACTAGGACCCTTTACAACAACGTTTCGGGGCTATTTAAAGCCGATACAAGGGACCTAAGTATAAAATAGGAAATTACACGCGTCAAGACACGACTGGACAAAATCCGGAGCCATGGATCGCAAGGGGTGTGGCGTTTCCGCCGCACAATACAAGTAAGATCGCCGCAATATCTGCTCTGATTTAATCCGGATTTTTCCTGTGTGTCTATGGTATGATTTAACTGTCCTTTGCGCGTCTGGATTGATTTCTTTCCTTTCTTTTGAGCTCCGAATTAATTCCTTCATATATTTGGAGATCCAAATTGATTTTTCTTTAGAACTTCTCCAAAATAATATTTTGGTACTTTAATTTGCATTCGGGTCCTCGGCTTTTTGCAATTAAATCCCTGGCTACTTTTGTGCTTAAGTCCTTGGCCTTTTTGTAATTAGGTCTTTGAATGCTTTTATGCTTGGATGGACTTCCATTTGAATCCCTATAATCTTGACTTGGTCTTTATGATAGAAATGAGTCTCTTGCACACATTTATGCTCGGGATATGGGTAATTTGCATTCAGGTCCCTGTATTATGTAAATAAGACTAAACACATACCTTAGTAGCATTTATTGATATAAAATTAATCTGAATGAAAGACATATAATGCAATGTATGCAATGCATCACTACTCTACGCTACACTATGCTAAGAAGTACGAAATGCGAAAGAAAGAAAGAAAGAAACGATGAAATAACAACTAAGCTAAGAACAAAATAAGAGTGTTGGAATTCAGGAATGGAAAAACCCCTAAGGGGTGGAGTGAGTGCACACATGCAAAGAGGTGGGTGATGAACAGATTCTTTAATGCATGTATGAACATCTACTCCACCCCCCAAAGGAGATGGAACTACTCACTACACATTACACTAATTATTAAACTAAGAAAGGAAAGCATATTAACTAATCTAGATTTAATAAAAGACAATTAAACTAAAGCATGCACAAACAATAAAAGAAGAACAAAACAAAGTAAACTTTATTGATAAAATGACTCACATTTCAAGTAGCATCCTCCTACTTTAGTGTGTGCTTCAAGGCCTCACTTCTAGTAGGAAGAATAGCCACTTAAAATATGGAGTGATTACAATAGAAGGTGAATAGTTCTATTTATAGCCAAAGAAAAAGGCAATCCGGGACAATCCCCCGATGTGGGACTAAACAAATACCAGAAATGGACTAAATACACACTAATACGCGACCCACCAAAATCTTAGCGGATTTGGACCAAAACAGACCGCCAATTAGCGGTCTTGGACCGCCAATTGGTTGTCTCTATGGCTCAGATCTCGCTCGGTTTTCTTCGGGGCATTTCGGGATGTCTTTGGTGATCTTTGATGCATCTACTTCGCTTGCTGGAGCTCCGACCCGAATAGAATTGCCAAAATACTCCCATGATGGTGTGGAGTATTTTGTTTTGCTCTTTGGTCCTTTGGTCTTACGTTCAGGTCCTTCTCCCTTGCATCTTAGTCCCCAGATCTCACAATTCAATCATTTTTCCCAGCTTTTGGGTCCTTTTATGCTTCATCTCTTCAAACCTATTTATTTCTGAAATTCAAACATAAAACTCGTAACATAGCATTGTTTAGGTGAAAGATAATGGATATAAGGTGCAAATATGAGCATGAAATGATGTCAATCAACAGCAAATGGGAACCTCAAAAGTGGGTCAATGCACTTGAAATGGGAACAAGACACCACGTGAGGCCAAAATACTCATGTATGGCCCCCCTCACAAAGTGCACAAAATAGCAGAAGAGGTTCATGAATTAAACACAAAGGCGTCTGATTCACGGGATGAAACTAAAAGAGCTCGAATCTCTCAAGAGTTTGGGAAATATTGCACAATGGAAGAAGAGTTTCCCCCATTGCGGTACTGAAGTTATGATCATCAAATCAAAACCCTCCAACCAACATGTTGGTGCAACGGAACAAGGGCAACAACCACATTATGCTTGCCGGACTCACCAGACAAAAAAAGTGGGTCTCTTACCCAAGGTATCCACTAAGGAACTCCCAATACCCACATTGGCAATGTAGTTGTTTGATATCCCATCATTTTCAAGATGATGAGGAACAATAGTGAGAGGCAAACTCTCATCAGGTTGTATGAAAGTAAGGGTACTAGGGAGCTCTTGCTCCACCACAGATGAGTCCTTAAAAGGAACAACATTAAGATCATGTGGCTCAAGGTCCACGGGACAAAAAGATAATGCACAATCCTATGTTGACTCATAATGACGTTGGTCCATTCTATTCTCAATTTGAATCGAATCCCCACCAAGTGATCGTGAATGGAAACCCCAAGTCCCTCAGACTGACTAGGAGTTTGACTTTGAATTATTGTGCTTTGAATTTGTGGATTTGGGGTGTGTCTATATCATAAGATAAATCCTCATGTGGACAAGAAAGGTCACCCTCATGTTCATGTAATTGTTGCGTGATCTGACTTGCATGCACGGCCAGATTTTGCATGGAATGTTTAGCGGTTTCTATGAATGTAAAGAGAGTTTGTTTCAAGGAATCATGTTTGTGGTCAACTGTGAGGCTCAAGTTAGAATTTTGGAGATTTCGGGATTGGGTGTTTATGGGCTGAGAATGAGTACAATAATTGGTCATAGGTGGTGGATGGTAGGGATTTGGGTTCAGGAGGAGAATAATGGGGTTAGTATGATGTATAAATATTGAATCAATATTGTCTCCCCAAGAATCAATTCCTTTTGGGTTGTACGCGGTTGTGTAAAGGTCACATTGAGCATTTTGGGAAAATATATGCTCACACTCAGCTCTGGGGGAACATATGGACATTCCCCGATAATGTGACCACTCAAGCCGCAACAGTCACACGGTATGACTACTAGAGCTACCGGTGCACTCATATCATCTACCGTACTCATGAAAGAGGCCAAAGGTTATTGTAATGTCTCAGTTTGTTGACAACCAAATGATCCGACAAAACTAGATGGTGGTCTAGCAGTCGGTGCCTCTCTCATATTACTCCAATCTGAAGATTAATCAGCCACACAATTAAGATTGTCCCAACCATACAAGGTGTTTCTCTGAGGCACCCCAGGATGCATGGGTCCGGAATTTCAGGGAGAATAGTCCTGGTCCCGCAATGAAATGGATGTTTGCCCATGTAACCATTCATCTCGACAAAGAACTCTCGAATCGACCACTCCACCACCACGAGGCCAAGCTCACAAAAAGTCCTTGACTCGACCCTAAAACGTTTACAGAGGTGTAAAGGGGAGTAGACTAGTGTTGGCTTTTTGGCCATAATCTATATTATTTTTGATGATTAATTAAACTAATCCTAATCAATCAACCTAATCAATCAAAGTAAGCAAATACGATTACAAGCATTGCATATATATTTGTATACTTGCAATCATCTTAATAGGTTGATCAAGACAATCAAGGAGATGAGCTTTTGGACAAGGACATCAAGACTCAAGACTTGTAATCAAAGCTTTGGACCAAGATATGTAACTTTACATTTATTGAGTCCATAGGATTTTATGTAAACTTGAGCACTAGGATTCTGTCCCGTCATTTCTCGGTAAACCGAACTTATTTCGGTTAACCAAACTATACCTAGTTCGGTCCACCGAACACCTATCGGATAGCCGAATACTTCCCAACAGTGAAACTTAGGTGTTCTCTGGAATTGCCCCAACAGAAGACCGAAACACCTTCGGTCGACCGAATAGCCCTGGATCGGTTTTGTACTTTGCTCCATCGGTCGCATTCAAATGAAGTCCCTAGAGCCCAATTAACTTGACCCACATCGGACGACCGCACACACTTCGGTCTACCGAATCCATATTGGCTTTAGGAGCCCAACGACTATTTAACTTGACTGTTATCAACAAAACAATTTCCCATGCATTGTCAGCGGAATACCCGTGCTACTTTGGTTTACCGAAGTATACACAGTCAACCAAACTTGTGTAGATCAGAGCCCAATCAATTCTACTGTCCACCTTGGAACGGTGAACCGAATGGACTTCGGTGAACCGAATTTAATTAGGGCTAAATAGATAAAAGCTACTGGAGGTTGGTGAACGGTGATCCGATACTTAATCGGTCAACCGAGTTCTTAGTTCATACCAATGTTTCGGACTACCGTGTGGATAAGAGTCGACCTAATCTGTCTCGATTTTCTGGACGAACTTAAGTCACATCTTGCTTTCTCATTGGTCCATTCACCACCAACTCCCAAATGGCTATATGAGCTTGAAGGCTTATAAATAGGACCTCATTTGGTTGCTTTGTAGATCTTGAACACTTCCTATCTATCCAATACTCAAAGCCAAATCGTCTCCATCTTCAAGCTCTCAATCCACAACACTCAAGCCTAAACTTCACCACTTGCATATCCAATTCAATATCATATCCAAGTGTGCTCAAGTATAGAGTGTTAGTTAATGTGTGATTCAACTTCCATATCAAAGAATCAAAGAGTTGTAAAAGCTTCGAGGAAGCTCCCTCTCGGGTTGTGAGAGGAGACACGAGCGAGGCGTGGATTGTTCGCGAGGCTAGGTGTTGTAAACGGCGGTGATCTCGACCCGGAACGGAGATCGATTAGTGGAACCGTAAGTGAGGCTTGGGGAATCGAGTGAGGCTTGCGAGGAGGACTAGGACCCGGGCGTGGGTGCCAAACCTCTCTAAACTCCGGTGTCGACGATTTTGTGGTTTGCATTGTCTCTTTCCTTAATCCTTCGCTTAGCATTTTAATTCCGCATTTTAAATAGCGATTAGAGCGCCATAGATCCTAACAATTGGTATAAGAGCATTAGGTTTCTAATTTCATTTACTTAATTGTAATTTAGCATGACATCTACTTCTAATCATTGTGAAGGATTATCCACATCTAAGCCACCTTTGTTTAATGCGTTAAACTATGACTATTGGAAGAAAAGAATGAGAATATATTTGCAATCAAATGATTTGAAATATTGGACATTCATATTAAACTCATATACACCTCCTAATGATGATGAAATTGTATCCTTAACAAAACCCAAAATTAAGGAAACAAAGATGAATTCCCACATTATGAATATCTTGTGTTGTGGGTTAAATGAAGGGGAATACAATAGGGTAAGAGGTTGTGAAAGTGCTTATGATATTTGGCATACATTAGCAATGCATCATGAGGGTTCAACTAGATTGAAAGAAACTAGGATTAATTTGCTCATGCATAAATATGAATTATTTCGTATGCAATCCAGTGAAAACATAAGCGAGATGCACACTCGCTTCACCAAGATCATTAACTCTCTTGAAGCACTTGGCAAGGATTTTAGCAAGGGAGAAATGACTCGAAAGATTTTTTGGTCACTCACCGACGATTGGGAGGAGAAGACAACCACCATCGAAGAAACACAAGATCTCACCAAATTATCGGCCGAGGAGCTAATGGGTAGTCTCATGACATATGAGATACAAATGAAAGACCGCAATGAGAAGAGAGTCAAGAAATCCTTGGGGCTACATGCTGTCGCCAATTCGATCAAAGGAGATAGTGATATCGAGGAACAATTGGTGACACATCAATTTAAGTAGTTTCTCAAAGAAGAGAAAGAAAGGAGAAAAGAGAAGAAGAAGAAGAAGAAGAAGAAGAGCAAGAGAAAAGAGAAGAAGAAGAAAGCTCTCAAAGCAACTTGGGATAGTTCATGATCTTCATCAATTGAAGGCGAATTCGCCTCGATGTGCTTCATGGTAATAGAAGATGACGAAAGTGAGGTATCTTCTTGCTCTAGTCGTGATTCAATTGATTCAAATAATTCAAATGCATATAATGAACTTCAATGTGAATTCAATGAATTGCTTGAAAAATTTGTCAAAAGAATAAACTAGCAAGAAAGAAAATCAATGAGCTACAATCTCAAATTGAATCTATCAGAATGAGAAGAATGAATTGCTTGCTAGTCATGATAAAATTGCATTAGAGAACACTCAATTGATTGATGAAATTACAACTCTCAATGCAAAAACTTTATGTAGTAATGATATTAAAGATCTAATTGCTAAGAATGTTCAATTACAAAAGGATCTTGAAAAATTCACAAGAGGAAAGAAAATGCTTGATATGCTCATAGGGAGTCAAAAACAATCTTTAGATAAGCATGGTGTAGGCTATTGTGTAAACAACTACAAAAACCATGTTATTCACACTACTATGAATGGAAAGCATTTCTTTGTGAATAAAAGTTCTTCAAGTGTTTGGGCACCTAAGAACAAAATGGTTTGGGTACCAAAGATTAATGTCAAAGGACCCAAAGTTGTTTGGATACCAAAATCTTCACTTGTAGGTACTTAGAAGAAGGAAAATCGATAGCGATCGGCTCAAGCTACAAAAGATCGATTCCAAGCTTCAAGGAAATCATTTGGATCAAATTTATAAAGTCGTCGTCGCTATCGAAAGCAGATTGGAACCAATACAATATCGACGATCAAAAGTTGGGTAATATTTTCAATCCTCTCAATCGTGTCTATTTTAACATTTGGTTCTAATCTAGGGATATTACATGCTTAATTGATATCATACATCATTGCTTTTAGGCCTTAGTGATAGGGGGACCATATAATGTTATATCATCTAATTAAGAGGGAGAATTTTGAAATCCTATACCTTTACATCATATGCTTATAGTGTTTGCATTTGATTGATGTCAAAGGGGGAGAATGACAAGGATTGAGCTTCAATTTACTCATACTATGCACATTGTTAGGGGGAGCATCTTCTACATGCATAGTTTACATGTATAAGGGGGAGCAATCATATAGATTAGGGGAGAACTTAAATTGAAACTCAAGCATTAGGATATAGATTAGCCATCATCAAAAAGGGGGAGATTGTTGGCTTTTTAGCCTTAATCTATATTAATTTTGATGATTAATTAAACTAATCTTAATCAATCAACCTAATCAATCAAAGTGAGCAAATACGATTACATGCATTGGATATATGTTTGTACACTTGCAATCATCTTAATAGGTTGATCAAGACAATCAATGAGATGAGCATTTGGACAAGGACATCAAGACTCAAGACTTGTAATCAAAGCTTTGGACCAAGATATGTAACTTTACATTTATTGAGTCCATAGGATTTTATGTAAACTTGAGCACTAGGATTCTGTCCCGTCATTTCTCGGTAAACCGAACCTATTTCGGTTCACCGAACTCTACCAAGTTTGGTCCACCGAACACCTATCGGATAGCCGAATACTTCCCAACAGTGAAACTTAGGTGTTCTCTGGAATTGCCCCAACGGAAGATCGAAGCACCTTCGGTCGACCGAATAGCCCTGGATCGGTTTTGGACATTGCTCCAACGGTCGCATTCAAATCAAGTCCCTAGAGCCCAATTAACTTGACCCACATCGGACGACCGCACACACTTTGGTCTACCGAATCCATATGTTGGAGGACGGGAGGAGGACGGAGAGCTACTGATCAACCCACCACAGGACAATGCCCGTCTCCTGGGCTACAGGGACCGTTGATTGGCGGTCCCCAACCGCCAATTGGCGGTCTAAAAGGCGCACCTCGTGCGCTGCCTTAGACCGCCCTGATCTTCATACATTTTGCCTTCAATGAACTCCACTAGATCCATGCTTGATCTATGCAACTGGGGGGGGCACGAAAGAAAGAAGGTGGCTCACTCTTTCTACTCACATCCTCACTCTTTTTCCTTACAATTTCGTGGCTCAACTTGTAATGCTTGTAATCTATTGTTGTTGTATTGTTGTTCTCTTACAATTGGTGAATTCTAGTGCTTTATATAGGCACTTACATGACCCTACAACTTCCAAATATAAAGACTACATAAACATGATCATTCAAGATCATTACACCCTCTACTTAAATTGCATACATAATTATGACGAAAATTACACAAAAATGAAAAGACTCTTGTCTCTTCCAGTCCCTCAACATTTTGTCTTCTCATGTGTTGACTCTTCACCCCCTTGATGAGTCATCAAGAAATGATGATGTGGCGGGTGACTAGGATGCCACATAGGGTTAAGTCGCCACCTAGGATTAAGTTCAATTCTCAATACTCCTCCTTGAACTTAATCCTCTTCCATCCTCCATCCCAAGTTGATTTCTCAACTTCACATACAAGCGGATTGGCAATGCTTTTGTTTTGTGTGAGAAGACACACCATGTGCAACTCACTCGTCGTCTCGTAGATTTCACGAAGTGTCTTGACCTTCCTTGGTCTCTTCTCGTCATGTTTGTCAGATGGAACCGTTTCATGATCAGTGGGGTTGGCTATCTCCTCTTCTTTTTCTTCATTTGGCACTTGTGGAATCTCCTCTTTGGACTCCCATGTTACCTCCTCGTTAACCTGTACATCACGACTAATGACAATTTTGTTGTTAGTCGGATCGAGAAGCCTATAAGCTTTCGATCGTTCATCATAGCCAACAAATACAAGTTTGATGCTCCTATCATCAAGTTTTATCCTTCTTTCTTTTGGTACATGTGCATATGTTGTGCTTCCAAACACCTTCATATGTGCTACGGTTGGCTTGTAGCCACTCCACGCTTCTTGTGGAGTTACTCCCTCCAAGCTTGCAGTTTTGCAACGATTCAACGTGTACACTGCACAGGCCACTGCTTCGGCTCATAGCTCTTTTGACACGTTCTTGATTTTCAACATACTTCGAACCATGTCCATGATGGTTATATTCTTACTTTCAGCTACACCATTTTGTTGTGGTGAGTATGGAGCCGTCAAATGGCGTTTTATGCCATTCTCCTCAAAAACGTTGTTGAACTCGGTTGATGTGAACTCGCCTCCTCGATCAGACCTTAATGTCTTGATGTTGTTGCCACTTTGTTTCTCCACATATGCCTTGAACTTCTTGAACATGCGAAATGCCTTAGATTTCTCCTTCAAGAAGTACACCCACGTTTTCCGTGAAAAATCATCAATAAACGTTAAGAAATAACGATTCTTACTAATCGAGTGTGGAGTGATCGGTCCACATATGTCGGTATGCACCAACTCTAGCACCTTCTTTGCTCTATGTTCAGCTTGCTTTGGAAAACTCTTCCTTGGTAATTTTCCAACCATGCAACCTTCACAAAATCCGTCTTTGGATTCGGTCATCGACAGACCATGCACCATTCCCTTTTGTGCCATTTTTTGGATCCCGCCGAAATTCAAGTGTCCAAGTCGCATATGCCACAACCAATCTCCCTCAATGCATGCATTCAAGCATCTAGCATGAGCACATGTTAGATTCAATTTAAACATTCGATTTTTGGACATTTCTACCTTTGCAATCAGATGTCCATCTTGTTCTCACACGGTCATGTGTCGATCCTTCATCAAGATCGTGAACCCTTTCTCCAGGAGTTGTCCCATGCTTAATATGTTCGTCTTCATATCGGGCACAAAGAACACATTGGAGATAAGCTTTTGAGATCCATCCTTTACTTGGATCATGATGTGACCTTTCCCTTCCACGCGCACCTTTGATGCATCTCCAAACAAAACGTGCCCATGTACTCCTTCCTCCAAATGTGCGAACATGTGTCTATTTCCACACATGTGGTTGCTTGCTCCCGTATCGAGATACCAAACTCCTTCTTGTTCGGCTTCCACTCCTTTGTCGGCAAACAAGACTACATCCTCATCACAAGCATTCTCCTCCACGGCCACAATGTTGGAGTTTTCTTCCACACTTTTCTTCGACCAACACTCGCTTGCGTAGTGTCCATGCTTCCCACAGTTGAAGCACTCAATCACCTTCTTCGATCCGCGATCACCACAGACACGAATGGATCTCTCCTCCACCTTCTTTTGCGACCAACATTCTTTTGCAAAATGACCACGCTTCCCACACTTGAAGTATTCGACCTCCTTCTTTCTTGGATGGCCTCCATAATCACGACCGCTTCCACGATCTACGTTGCGAGGTTTCTCCTCCTTAAGAGACATCTTCGCTTGCAACGCCTCCTCTAAGACATCTTGTCTCTTCTTCTTCTTTCTTTGCTCGTGTGCCTCCAACGAGCTTGCTAGATCATCAATAGTCATCTTCTCGAGGTCCTTTGATTCCTCGATTGCGCACACAACATTTTCGAAGTCCTCGGTGAGAGAACGCAACACCTTCTCCACCACTCTTCCTTCGGTCAGCGCCTCCCCATTTCTTTTTAACTTGTTCGCCACCATGCGAACTCTCGTCTCGAAATCAGCAACACCTTCCGATTCCTTCATTTTTAACGCCTCGAACTCGCCTCGAAGCATTTGAAGGCGCACTTGCCTCACTCGATCAGCACCCTTGTAGCTCCTCTCAAGGGTGTCCCACGCCTCCTTCGACATCTTCGCTTCAGCGATCTTTTCAAAGCCACTCTCATCCACCGCTTGGAAGAGAAGGAAGAGAGCACTCTTATCTTTGGCTCTTCTCTCCTTTTGTGCTTTGATTTGTGCGACGATTTCTTCTCCCATCTCGGCCTCCACCTCGAAGCCGCTCTCCACAAGATCCCAAGCATCATGCGCACCCAGCAGCGCACACATTTGGATACTCCAATTGTCGTAGTTGCCTTTCGACAATCGAAGCAACGACGTATGACCAAACGAGGTCATTCCCGAGCTTCCCATCAAACCTGGCTCTGATACCACATGTTGGAGGACGGGAGGAGGACGGGGAGCTACTAATCAACCCACCACAGGAGAATGCCCGTCTCCTGGGCTACAGGGACTACTGATTGGCGGTCCCCAACCGCCAATTGGCGGTCTAAAAGGCGTGCTTCGTGCGCTGCCTTAGACCGCCCTGATCTTCATGCATTTTGCCTTCAATGAACTCCACTAGATCCATGCTTGATCTATGCAACTGGGGGGGCACGAAATAAAGAAGGTGGCTCTCTCTTTCTACTCACATCCTCACTCTTTTTCCATACAATTTCGTGTCTCAACTTGTAATGCTTGTAATCTATTGTTGTTGTATTGTTGTTCTCTTACAAATGGTGAATTCTAGTGCTTTATATAGGCACTTACATGACCCTACAACTTCCAAATATAAAGACTACATAACATGATCATTCAAGATCATTACACCCTCTACTTAAATTGCATACATAATTAGGACGAAAATTATACAAAAATGAAAAGATTCTTGTCTCTTCCACTCCCTCAACCTTTTGTCTTCTCATGTGTTGACTCTTCACCCCCTTGATGAGTCATCAAGCAATGATGATGTGGCGGGTGACTAGGACGCCACATAGGGTTAAGTCGCCACCTAGGATTAAGTTCAATTCTCAATACCATATTGGGTTTAGGAGCCCAACGGTTATTTAACTTGACCGTTATCAACAAAACAATTTCCCACACATTGTCAGCGGAATACCCGCTCTACTTCGGTCTACCGAAGTATACACGGTCAACCGAACATGAGTAGATCATAGCCCAATCAATTCTACTGTCCACCTTGGAACGGTGAACCGAATGGACTTCGGTGAACCGAATTTAATTAGGGCTAAATAGATAAAAGCTACTGGAGGTTGGTGAACGGTGATCCGATACTTAATCGGTCAACCGAGTTCTTAGTTCAGACCAATGTTTCGGACTACCGTGTGGATAACGGTCGACCGAATCTGTCTCGATTTCTGGACGAACTTAAGTCACATCTTGCTTTCTCATTGGTCCTTTCACCACCAACTCCCAAACGGCTATATGAGCTTGAAGGCTTATAAATAGGACCTCATTTGGTTGCTTTGTAGATCTTGAATACTTCCTATCTATCCAATACTCAAAGCCAAATCGTCTCCATCTTCAAGCTCTCAATCCACAACACTCAAGCCTAAACTTCACCACTTGCATATCCAATTCAATATCATATCCAAGTGTGCTCAAGTATAGAGTGTTAGTTAGAGTGTGATTCAACTTCCATATCAAAGAATCAAAGAGTTGTAAAAGCTTCGATGAAGCTCCCTCTCGGGTTGTGAGAGGAGACACGAGCGAGGCGAGGATTGTTCGCGGGGCTCGGTGTTGTAAAGGGCGTTGATCTCGACCCGGAACGGAGATCGATTAGTGGAACCATAAGTGAGGCTCGGGGAATCGAGTGAGGCTTGCGAGGAGGACTAGGACCCGGGCGTGGGTGCCAAACCTCTCTAAACTCTGGTGTCGACGATTTTGTGGTTTGCATTGTCTCTTTCCTTAATCCTTCGCTTAGCATTTTAATTCCGCATTTTAAGTAGCGATTAGAGGGTCATAGATTCTAACAACTAGAACGTAGAAGTATGTAGGAAGAACATGACTCAGAGGAGAACGAAAGAATCCCCAAAGCTAGCATGGGTAAAGGTGAGGTTAGAAGCATAATCTAGCAGACACAGCTCAAACATCCTAAGGTCACTATATGTACTTACAGCTAGACGGCGTCTTACTGCGAGGTCACACAACCTTAACACGCCTCACCTCCCTACGAAGAAGATCAGAAAGCCCAGCAAGTGAGTCAAGATTCGAAGATCTTGTCTCTCCTGCTGTGGACAAAGTGGGTGACGCCGATCAGGTTATGGTGGTCGTGACCAGATCACTCTTCTAATGCGCCTGAGGTCCTTAGGGGTCAATGTCTACTTGATTTTAGATTAAGGTTTTACTTAAGTGTGGTTTGTGGGGCTAAGGGAGGGGTGATGAAATCCCCCACCTTATCTTGAAGACTATAGGTGGTGTGCCTTAAAGATGTTTTGAATCCTTAGGCTAGCAAGCAACTCACCATACAAGCACTTACCTCACTCTTGTTCAAATGCACCTTACTAACTAATGCATGCTTTAATCATGCATGAATGAGAGAACGGGTGAACGTGCCTCACACCAGCAATCAACAACAAAAATGTAAGAAAAGAAAAGACGAGTGCATGCAAGGTCTACAAATGATGCATGACCTAGATGACAATCAGTCTAATCTTTTGCTTTGGATTTTAAAGGTCAAGTTGATTAAATAGGGGATTGATTGGTTTATTGATTGATTTGGAAGAAATATATAGGTCCAGACATGTAAAATTGAACTCCCAGACAACTATTGTATCATGACCAACAATACGATGCAAATTTGGGGGAAAACGAGCTCAATAGGCCACCAATGAATAGTCTCAAACCGCTACCTGTCTTGGTAGCTTCAAATGCTCCAAAACTTTTCTTGTGCCTTCCCCGGTGCATGGTGAACGCCTCGGAACAAAACAAAACTAAAATTGAAAGATCAAATCCACTAGAATCGTCCAAACTAGAGTCTGGACAGAACACCTCCTCGGCAACGGTGCCAAAAACTTGTTTTCGATAAAGCTTTAATCGCGGGTGCATGACCATCGGTGAATATGGGGCAAGTACGGGTTGATCCACTGGGAGGTGTGTCAACTCCAGTACTTCAAAAATCAAGTGGAAAATAAGGTGGAGAAGATGTTTAATTACATTAAACTATAGGCTACATTAAACAAACAATTAACCAATAACAAAGATAAAAGCATGAGAAGGAAAACTAATCAACTAGTAATTGAATTGTTTTAAATACCGCAAGTGCACCACGTCGGTGAAGATGTGATAAATAGGGGTCGAGTCTAGAGGGAGGTGTGTCAACTCTGGTTCTTTCGAAGGCAAGTGGAAAAATGAGGGGAGAAGAAGTGTGATTACACTAACTACAGTAAACTATGAACGAACTAACAATTAAATTAAACCCTTACGGAGTGGAGGTGTCTAGGTATGTTGTGTGTGAGAGTGGGTCTTGATTTCAATCAGGCACAAGTGTAGTTTGTGTGGCATACAAGTAGAAGCTAGTGTAGAATCTAAGTGTAGGATACACAACACTACATGGCAAATCAGGAACATGCATATCTCACATAAAGTTGAGGTTGATTTTAGATTACCAAGCATGCAACAAGTACTTAGTGTGGCCATTAGAGCATCAATCAAACCTACATACAACCTAAATCATTTATGTAAATATGCACCAAATATGGATACATACGTAACAAGTCTTTCTATCAAACCATTACAAGCAACAAGATAAACTCTAAAGCTAGCATGAGATAAGTACCTAGTTTGGACATTATACCATCTAATACAAGTTTAAGCATGCTACAAGTATACATCTATATTAAGCATATGAAATGGCAAAAATAAAAGAACTCGTCACCATCACATATTGTACATCACCTTCACCCCAAATGAGTGGATTTACTCTCTACTCATTAGGATAACTTGCATATTAGGAAGAGAAAACATTCTAACTAATTTTACTAAGATTAATAAAACTAAACATGCAAGCATTAAAAAAGAGACAATATTAAAACAAGCTAAGAAAATTATTTTGTAATTTCGCTTTATCAAGGGGCCCAATAATATCATCACTCAAGTAAAGAGGGGCAACGATAATCTTTTGACGAATTATCTTTTCCAGCATAAGTCATGTTTAACCAACTATTTTCTTTATCACTATACTCTATGATAGTTTTTGACAATAATCAAATTAAACACTCCTTATATGAAAATATATAAGTCTCATATCTTAGGATCCAAGACACAGTAAAACATTAATGACACATAATACAATTTCATAATGTCTTACTTGCTAGGTCTATCCAATATATAAAAATAATCTTTTCCTCTTTTATATACTCGTGTTGTTAAATATTTGTAGAGCTACAATACTCTTTAACCAACACGACAAGTTTATCTCGGTAATTAATGTTCCATGTCAATTACCATGATTGTGAATTAACTTTTGATTTATGTAAACCATTATCTTTTAGAGCTCTATAGTTAATGACCAAGAGCCTCTTCCGTAACACTTCTAAAAGACGAATACAATAATGAATGAACAAAATGTTTGCACATCCAATTCATAATAATTGACATATAAAAGTTATAGTTAGTTCATAACGTTCATAGATGATTATAGATGTTACGGTTACATTTATCTAATGAGGAACAAAGTGAATCCTTTGACAAACTCAAAGAATTCAAAAATGAAGTAGAGAATCAACCCCATAAGAAGATCAAATCTCTATGAACCGAACGTGGAAGTAAGTACTTGAGTACCGAATTCGACTCATTTCTAAAGAAATGTGGTATTATACCACAACTCACTTCACCCAGTATACCTCAGTGGAATGGTGTGTCTGAAAGGATAAATAGGATATTGTTCGACATGGTTCGATCAATGATGAGTTAGCTGAATTTCCACTTGACTTTTGGACATATGCACTACAAGTTGTGGCTTACGCACTGAATAATGTTGTTACATCCAAATGCATAGAGAAACGCCATATGAGTTGTGGAATGGTAAAATACTCAAGCTCAAGTTTCTCAAGATTTGGGGTTGTGAGGCCTATGTCCAGAGATTGATGTCGACCAAACTTCAACGAAAAGTGGATAAATACTTCTTTAGAGGTTATCCTCGTGAGACAAGAGGATATTATTATTGGCATAAAACCTCCAATCGAGTGATTGTTGAGAGGGATACTAGATTCTTAGATACAGAATTTTTCGAAACAATTAGTAGTGGGATTAGAATTGTACTTGCGGAAACTCAAGATAATCTACAAGATCATGATATGAATGATAATATTCAAGATCATGAAGACCCAACCAAGGTTCATTTGGTTAGTGGGAGTATGAGTGAGCAACTCTCGCAAGCAATTATGAGTGAAACTCAGCCATCCCCACCTAGTGTTTGTTCAAGAATTGAACTTGAACAAATTCCACAAGGAATTGTGGAAAAAGTTCAAGAAGTACACGTAGAACCAATAGAACTTAGAAGGTCAACGAGGGAAAGAAAGAAGCCTGATATATATTTTGCACTTCACGAGATCATGGTACTCGATACCGATGATCCCTAAAACTTTCAAGAAGCAATAGGAAGGAAAGACTCGAAACAATGGCTTATTGCCATGGAATCCGAAATACAATCTATGTATGACAATCAAGTATGGGACTTGGTGACCTTACCTAATGAAAGAAAGTCGTACAAAACAAATTGGTTTTCAAGAGGAAGATGGACATGGATGGGAATTTAACAACCTACAAGGCAAGGCTTGTAGCGAAAGGTTTCACTCAAATTCAAGGAATTGACTATAATAAAACTCTTTCATCGGTTGTTATGTTCAAATTTGTTCGGATTATGCTCGTTATTGCCGCATTTCATAATTATTAAATATGGCAAATGAAAGTCAAAACAACGTTCCTTAATGGGAACTTGGAGGAGGACGTGTACATGGTACAACCTCAAGATGTTGAAGATCCAAAGAATAGTAAGAAAGTATGCAGGCTTAAACTATCCATTTATGGATTGAAGCAAGCATCAAGGAGTTGAAACATACGTTTTGACAAAGAAGTTAAGAAGATTAACTTTGCCCAAAGCAAGGAGGAACGTTGTATAACAAAAATGTCGTAATAACGACATGGTTAGAATAACAAATATATTTGCATGAGATGTGTATATATTATGTGGTATAATGCTTGATATTATATATGATAATATATTACATAATATGACTTGATCTGCAACATCATAGCATATAAATTTGCTAAAATTCCAAAGCTCAAATTTTATTCGATATTGATCCAAATTTTGATAAAGGCAAAAACCAGAGAAAACGGTTGAAAGTTTTTCGGAAACCAATTGGCATAATTCAACAATAACCATTGAGTTCGAAAATGAACGACTGTGTGGACAAGGGCTGGAATGTAGTTCGACCGAATTTATCAAGAGCTTTCCTGGTAAGGGAACGGTTGACCGGTGTGATTCTTGGTTCGACCAAATTATCAGAAACGTTTTTGGTAAGGGAACAGTCGACCGACATGAAACACAGTCCCACCAAAATTATCAGGAACTTTTCTTTGTAACTAAAAGGTTGACCGGATGAGCGGTTTGGTCGACCATTTGCCCTGCATTTTTTACTTTATTGATTTATTAATTTTTAGGTGGTTGCTAAATTAAGGGAGGATTCAACCCATGTTTTGCTTGGAAGATGAGGTGTCAAATGTGATTAGTGGAGAAAAAACAACTATGGATCATGGGAGGTAGTTACGGGGATTTCTATATAAACCTCTCCTCCTTCCTTTCTGACATATGCAAAAAATAGAAAAAATACAACTTTTTCTATCTTCTCTCAATCCATCCAATCTTTCTTAATTAATTGAGTGCTTGAGAGATTAAATCGTTGGTGGCATTGAAGTGGTTATTGTTGGTTTTTTGGATTTAATCTATGTTTTGATAAGTTAACTAACATAATCTTAATCACAATCAAATGTAGTGTAGCATACGTTATGCATAGAATATATATTGTATTGTGTTGATCTACATGTGATCAAGACTCAAGAAATAATGGAATGAAAGCAAGACATGTAATCAAGCTAATTGAAGACATGTAATTTTGCCTTTATTTGAGTCTTTGGAATATATGTAACTTGAGCATACACCCTAACCTATCTGTGCAGAATGATCAACTGAAAGGCGTTTTCCATTTGACCACTTATAACAATCAACCCATTCTCTTAAGTGATTTTACCTAGTTCTACCGTCGACCTAGCTTGACCTTTCAGTCGACCGATTGACCTGTATTATCCGGATGACCGTTGTACTTGTCGTATTCTTCAACGATCGTATTCATATTTTTCACGTAACCCTAAATAATATATTTCACCATCTGTCAAATGATTCCTTAACGGAGGCCAACTGGATGCAGTCAATTGTGTGCCCAAAAGTGTCTGTTATTTTCAGTCGGACGAACTTCCTTGTTGCGTTCGACCCCTAATCTTTTACCTGACTAAAACCCTCAGAACAATCGATTGTCCCATAGATTTAGTTTGACCTTTCACTTAAGTCGTAGCCGATTGGTTCGACCGTAGTGTAAGTTGGTTCGAACGTTTCCTTATTTTACAGAAACGGTCGATCGTTGATCCCGTGTCGATCGACCGATTTAGGACAGAATTTTTGAACTTAGTTTTCTGTTTTGTGTATCTTGCACAAATCTCAACCAAATCTTTCTCAATATCTATAAAACTTTAGGATCTTATAAATAGAGGTTCACACACCTTATTTATACAACTCTCATACTCCAAACTCAAATATACATTAGAGAGAATCCTCCAACTCCTAGAATCCCAAATTCTATACACTAAAGATCTTAAAGTTCCACACCTTCATCCAAATCTTAATCATACTCAAACTGTGCTCAAAGTTAGTGTTGATACTCTTGTCCAGTTGCTGTCAAAGTTGTAAAGATTTTGGTGAAAGCCCAAATATCCATGTTGGGTTGTGAGAGGAGGATTCGAGCTCGGAAAGGGTTGTTCGCGAGTTTGTGGTGTAAATACTTGATCTCAGCCCGGAACAAGATCGGATAGTGAAGACGTAGGCGAAACTCGTGGAATCGAGCGGAGCTTGCAAAAGAGGAAGTAGGATCCGAGTGGGGGTGTCAAACCTCTATAAAGTCGTTACGTCTCTTGTGTGGTTTGCTTGCCTTTTCTCTACTATTTTAATTATTGTTTCCGCTGCATATTAAGTAGAGATTAGGCAAAATTGATTAGATTAATTAAGCCATATACAATACTACAGTTATTAGCTACATTCTAACCTTGTATTAGATTTGATTAGTTAGCTACAATCATGCTAATCTTGTTTAGAGTTTGGTGAACACTTAGAGAAACTTCCACGGGCGATTCAAGGTGTAATTCGACTTCCGACGATTGAAAAAGCTTTGACAATCCTTTTAGGTATGATATATTTGTGCATTATAATATTATGTAGAATACATCTTATTGAAATGCTTTAGGAAGTCTTGTTCATAAAATTGTTGAAATAATATGAAAAAAATATATTTCTTGTGTATAAAAATAAAATATACCCAAGAATGGGCACGAAATCATTCACATCCTTCTCGAATGTTTGTGAGATTGTTGTGATTAATGGTCAACTCACCCATGTTATTTGGGTAATAGTACAAATTAGATCTCATTTCCAATGAACCTTGTTCATTTGGTCCCAATCACATATTCTCCGGTACATTTAGATCAACATGAAGTCCCTTTGGTGATTCGAGTTTGTTTTGTGATTACTTGTCGGGTAATCCATGCTATCTGGGTGATATTACAATTCGACCCTATTTTTTGATAAACCGTGCTTATTAGATCCCAATCAAATATATTGGGGGTCATGCAACTAGACACGATGTCTCTTTGGTAAATCGATACAATGTTGTGATTAACAGTGATGTCACCATGATATTTGGGTGATAGTACAAATTCGACATTATTTCTGACAAACCTTTCTCATTAAGTCCCTGTCAAGTATTTTCCAGGTCATCTAGCTCGACATGAAGTCCTTTTGGTAATTGAAGACTATGTTGTGATTAATTGTCGGATTACCCATATTATTTGGGTGATAATGCAAATTCAAACCCCATTTTTTGACAAAACGTGCTCATTGGGTCCTCTGTCAATTACTTTGGGGCCCCTCTAGCTCGGCACCATATCACTTCGATAATTCGAAACTGTGTTGTGATTAACAGTTAGGTCACCCATGTTATTTAGGTGATAGTACGAACTCACCATAACTCTTTCAAACTTTCCTCATTAGGTACCGCTAAACTCATTTGTGGGACCCTCTAGCGTTGAACCACGTCCTTCTTGAATGGTCATGAGGGTGCTATGATTAATGGTCGGGTCACCTATATTTTTTGGGTGATAGTACGAATTTGACCCCATTATCGATGAACCTTACTCATTGGGTCCATCTCAAGTACTTATTGGGTCATTTTGCTCGCCAAAGTCTCTTTGGTAATTCAAGATTGTGTTGTGATTAATTTTTTGGTCACTCAGGCTATTTGGGTGATAGTACAAATTCGACCCCATTTTTTGATGAATCGTGCTCGTTGGGTCCCTCATCAATTATTTTCAGGGCTCTCTAGTTCGACACGATGTTCCATTGGTAATTCGAGGTTGTGTTGTGACTAATGGTCAGGTCACTCATGCTTATAAATGTATAGGGTCCTGACACCAATTTCACATGTCCCAAGAATTGGCTGGAGTAACAATCAACTAAAGAAAAATTACGATTTTAAAATATGCTTGAAATATAGTTAATATGGTACTCAAACAGACTGGTTTAACGAGAGAAACTCAAATCTATTTTTACATATATTTAAAACATCTTATGGTTCTCTAAATTATGGATGAAGAAAATTAATTGGATGGTGTGACATGTAATTTGGCATAAACAGAAGGGCTAGACAGCAAAAAAAACAAATAATAACTTATTTCTCCACTAGAGTTGTCAATCATGTCGTGTACTAATCGTGTTATATATAGTGTTATATGAGTCATATTGCAATTCATATCCAACCCATCTAATAATCGTGTTGTTAGACTCAAACCACATCAAACACATTTATTATCATGTAAACACGACCCGACTGGTGTATACACGATTAATTAATGGATCATGACATTTAGACGGTTAAACAAATTCAATATGAATCCCGCTTAAACGTTTACAACAGGAAACAATACACATTTAGTACCATCTATTATATGATTTGTTTGTAAGTATGTTATTATAAATAGGGTTAATTACAGTTTGACCCCCAAACTATGCATTGGTATCACTTTACATCCTTAAAATCAATCCGACCCAAATTCCAACTATACTTGGCCTCCTTTTCGATCCAAACTTTCACGTAAATATAGGTTTAGGAGTGTATTAGGGATACATAAAAAATAGAGAAAACAACATCGAATGTGTTAAATAATGAATTTTTGAAGTTCAGGGGTAAAGTGTTACAAAATGAAAGTTCAGGAGAGATAACTGTTAACTTTGAAAGGTGCAAAGTGATACCAAGACATAATTCATGAGGTTAAACTGTAATTAACCCTTATAAATAACTAAAAGTAAAACCTACTTATGTATATTAATTGTGTATTATTCGTAATTATGTATCTAGGTACAAGATTACTTGTCTTATTGTGTCTCGATTGTGTTAATCTTTTTTTAACATAAAATCCATATACAATCGATTTAATAATCGTATTTCTATGTCTAATTTATTAATCGTGTTCAATTGTAGACCTTGAATCCTTGGAGTGACCGGTAACAAAAGACTCTTCATGGAATTACAATTTTATGCAACCACTACAGTAATATTAACAATTGCCATCAATCGTGGACCTTTCATATTAGTTCTTGCTCCTTTGAACTTGAAACCCGTGCATTTTCACGATCCTTCCTATAGTAGATATATAGTGGACTGTAACACAGACAGCAAAGTGCCCACGGATACGCCATCATCGAGAATAATCCCCTCGATAATGCATACGCCTCTGCAGTAGATCCACCATGTGAAAGCATGGTACTTGATTTGTAGCCATAAATTTTCTCCGAAAGCATTCCAACAGCAGGTGCAGCAAATGAAGAAAATGAACCCTCAAAGGCACGATCAAATGCATAAATCATTGTCCGGTCCTTTGCAGGCACAACCTCAGCAAACATAGGGTTGTTAGCACAAGTAGCACACCAGCTGATCAAAAGACCCATAATGAACAAAGTGACGGCGAACACATGCCAGCTTGATACGGATTGGGGGATAACTCTGAGCAAGAACCAAGAGAATGGGATGCTCATAAAAGCACTAAACTGTGCACACATGATACGTCCTGTATGAGGGTAAACTTTTGACACTCTATCTGCTATTAATCCCCCAAGGAAAGACCCCATTGCACTCCCAACAGCAAAAAGACTAAGGAGGGCAGCGGTATTATTGTTGTCAAACCCTGCAGAACAAGGTAGTTCACTTGTCAATAATATTGAGGATGAGGATAACTTTTAACTTAAAAAATCACATCTGCATTCAGAATTGCAAAAGGGAATATGAAACTGTGGATCATTATACGATAATATCATAATATAGATAGGTTTTGAAATTGGGTCATAGGGTTGATTAGACACAAGTTCGAAGCTGGATTAGGTACCTTGTTTTGGTTTTACAATTCTTCAACCTAATAACTCACCTATTATCCCATATTCTTATAATTGAGCTTCTGTTGGCACAAACACAGTACAACCACGCAAGATTCTCCAACAAAGAGAGAACACTCAATCAGCAATCAACCAACCAGATGAATCTCAATTATGAAAATAGGGCAGCGTGATTTGTTCTATTTCCACAAAAATCATTTAGTGGATTTAAGAACAGCATTACTCACCTATTAACTCAAACCACATCGTGAAGAAAACCATTGCCGTCCACGGGAGGGACCCAACAATTCCCTGCAGAACTATAACCTGAAACGTTCTGACCTTCATTACAGCTTTCATGGCAGCAACAGAATCGAGCCATATTGAAGATTGAACTTTTTTGGGCTTTTCCAGTAGACCAGCACTATAAAGAATATTACGTCATACCATCATGCTACATTAGAAAATTATCGACAAAGAAAGCACACAAACCAAATTGGTATTCATGAGTATTTACAATTATTTTCTAAAACAGAAAATTGTAGTTATTGGGATTTGAGATGCATGAGTTTTTGAAGTGCATGTCATGAGAAGGACTTCCATCGAGTGGATTGTAATTCCAAGGAACTCGAGAACCTAGGTACATATTGACAAGAATGAGAAAAAAAATCATTACTACTTTGCTAAATCTCATGAATTTTGTGGTGTAAGGACGAAAAATATATAATGTCACTATTTTTTTCATCGTTATACAACAACGAAGTCTTTAATCCCAAACTAGTTGAGATATGTTAGAAATGAAACTCTAAAGAGTCATGGTTCAGACACGTGAATCGCATTCTTCCACGTGTTTCTATACAATGTCAATTCCCGAGGAACATTTCAACATTTTAGATCTCTTTTGACCGCTTCCTCCCAAGTTAATTGTGGTCTACTTCTTCCACTTTTTGTGTCTTTGATCCGATTCAGTACTCATTTTCTTATAGGTGCATCCATAGGTCTTCTTTGTACATGTCCAAACCATCTCAGTCTGTGTTGTATAAGTTTCTCTTCTATTGGAGCAACTCCGACTCTCTCACGAATGTCTTCATTCGAATCTGATCCATTCGCATATGACCACACATTCACCTCAACATCCTCATTTCATATGTTAACATCTTTTGCATATGTTGTCTTTTAGTGGCCCAACATTGCAAGTCTTATTGTTGTTCTATAAAAAAAAATTCTACTTAAGCAGAATTTTCTTGTCACATAAGACACCTGAGATTTGTTGTCATTTCAATCACATTGTTCTAATCCTATGGTTAACATCTTCGTCGATCTCCCCATCTTTTTGAAGTATTGATCCAAGATATCTAAAATATTTTTTCTGCACACCACTTGCCCATCTAATATAATCTCATTTTCCTCAGTATTAACGGTACTGAAACAACACTTCATCTATTTAGTTTTAGATCTACTTAATTTGAAATATTTTGTTTCTAAAGTATTTCTCCACCACTCTAGTTTTCTCTCCGTATCTATCCTACTCTCGTCAATTAGTACTACATTATCTGCAAAAAGCATACATCATGGAATCTCACATTGTATGTCTTTTGTTACATCGTCCATTACTAAAGCAAAGAGATATGGACTTAAAGATGACCCCTGATAAAGTCATATCTTAATCGGAAATGCATTAGTCACACTATCACAAATTTTAATGCTAGTTTCAACTCCCTCATAAATATCGTTTATCAAGTTCACATATTTTGTTGATGTTTTTTTATTCTCTAGGGTCCACCACATAACACTTCTTGGAACTCTATCATATGCCTTCTCTAAATCAATAAAAATCATGTGTAAATTTTTCTTTTGTTCCATATACCTCTCCATAAGTTGTTTAATAAGAAATATGATATCTATCATTGACCTTCCATGCATGAAACCAAATTGATTATCTCTAACACATGTCTCTTTCCTTAAACGGTACTCAATTACTATTTCCCACAATTTCATAGTATGTGGCACATGAGTTTGATACCTCTATAGTTAGTGCAACTTTGAATATTTTCTTTATTATTGTAAATTGGCACCAAAGTACTTCACTCACTTGATTTTTTATTTTTCTCACAGATATTACTAAACAATTTAGTAAACGGCTCTATCCCCAAGACATTTCCACACCTCAATCGGGATATCGTCTAGTCCTAAAGTCTACCAACTTTCATCCTGTTTAAGGTTTCCTTAACCTCAACTTCTCTTATCCTCCGTACAAATCGTCTATTAGATTACTCAATTGTATCCTCCACTTCGACAATGTGACTATCATTTTCTCCATTGAACAACTTATCAAAATATATTTTCCACCTTTTCTTGATATCCTCAGCCTTAACCAAAAGGTTATTATTATCACCTTTAATGCATTTAACTTGATTAAGGTCTCTAATTTTCTTCCCTTTTATTTTAGCCAATTTATATATTCCAACATTTTCATCCTTTGATCTCAACTTTTGGTATAAGTTCTCATAAACAACTCCTCTGGCTTGTCTTACTGTTTTCTTAGTTTTTCTATTAGCCAACTTATACTCTTCTAAGTTAGTTTCATTTTTATCTTTAAATCATCTCCTATAACACTTTTTATTAGTTTTAATTGTCTATTGTACATCATCATTCCACCATAATGTGTCTCTCGAATCTAGTCTACCTCCTCTACTCTCCCCACAAACCTCTTTAGCCACTCTTCGAATGTAAGATGACATACCCTCCCATATACTATTAGCCTCTCATTCAACATCCCCAGATCCCACTGCCATAAGTCTATCCCTAAATCTAACACATCTTTCTCCTTTAAGATTCCACAACTTGATCTTCATATCTTTATTATACTTTTTTCGTACAACACCAATACGAAATTGAAATTCATTTACTACCAACTTATATTGAGTTACCACACATTCTTCAGATATTACCTTACAATCTATACAAGATCCTCGACATGAAAGCCTCTAATTTGAATTGGTTTTATTGTATTTTGGTGAATGCTTGAAAGTGTTACCTTTTGTAATTCTGGAAAGTAAATCTCATGTAAAGAAAAAATGTGGAGAGAGAAAAAAATATGCTCCTTAAAACAAGTAAAGATGAGAGCAAAAAACAGTAGCATCAGCCAACTCTGCTCCATCTCAAAACCTTTAAACACGTCCATATTAGTGCCTATTAGTGTAATTAACATGAAACAACTTCTATGGGAAATGACTTTCTAGTAATAGTTTCCACATGCCTCCTGTACAGTTAGATGAAAAGTATTAGAATAGTCTAGAAGATGATTGAGTAAATACAACTGGTTTCCTTCTGCGACAATAGTAGATTGTAATGCAAGGTATAAGTCAGAAGCTTGTTTTCACTCTAGGTCTGAAGCAAAAGATCTTTGGCTTTCAAGAAGCAAGAAGCCTAGTGAAAGGAGAACATACTTTACCAGCTATTTCCAGTTTATAGCAGTTTTCAAACTATATAAATTCTACATTGAACACGTCTTAACTCTTAAGTGTCTGTTTGTATCTTCACGCATATTAAAAGGTCTTCCCTTCATGACACTAAAGCATTTGTAGTTCAATTTTTTACTAAATAAAAAAAAGGTCATTACAGTTCATGCAAATCAAAATTTCTAGCACAGACAAATAATTCTGCAAATTGCTCGAAAATACTTAAATAGTAATACAAAAAGCTCCGTAAAGGTAAGTATAAAGCAAAACTTGCATTATGTGAATATACGTGTGGTTATCAATACCTTTCAGAAACTATGTCTGTTCCATGGGCACCCAACTTCAGTCTACGAGGGTCGATAACAAATAGGTACACAAGGACTCCAATCAAAAAGCTTAAACATGCCATCATGATAAAAGCACAGCGCCACCCAGGGATGCCCCAAAACTCCTTTCCAGCCATAACTGTTGCCAAGACTGCACCCCCTGTTCCTCCAACATGACCAATTAGACTCAAGAGTCCAAAACCTGTGCCCCGTGAAGAGTCAGGATAGCTGTCTGCAATGAAAGACTGAAGAGCTGGGATTACAATGGCCAGACCAAACCCATTTAAAGCTCTCCATGATGCCACCTGCCAAAAATGCTTGCTTAGACCAACAGCTGCCGTTGACAAGGCCCAGCACCCAGTACCTATTGCAAGAACTGCTGGACGGTCATATTGAAGAACCAGTATGCCTGCCAAAGGCGATGCCAGAGCTTGAACAAAATTCCTTATGAATGTAAGGTAACCCAAGTCAGTTGGTCCAGCATTAAAAGCTTCACTGACTTCTTTATAAACAGACGGAAGAAGATTTTCATCTGCCTTTTCCATCACAGCAGCCATATTGATGAGAATTAGCGATAGAGAAATCCCAAATACTTTCTTCATCCTATAGGAGAATACATGTGTTATGTAGCGGAAAAAAACATTAAGGCCTAAAGCCCGAGAGTCTACTAAAACCAAAAAATAGAAACAAAGTCAAATATCTGGTTCCTTTTATTTGTTTGACAATAGAAATACATAGTGCGGCATTGTCTCGATTCATCATGGGTGACCACCAAGAACCTTTATGCACTCTATTGGTTTGTTTGTTTTTTTGAAAGTAGTAGATTGCATAGATAGATCACATGAGAGGCTGCAAGGCACAACATCTCTGGGGTTTAATACAACCGAGTCTGATATTTAGATTTGACTAGAAAGTCAAGTAGACGAAAACAAGCCGAAATATTCTTGGTTCATCAAGTTTCAGCCTCTTCCTCCATGTCAATCTGCCTTTCCCGCTCCTCTCTTGCCAAGGTGTCAAGCCTTTTCTTGATGGTAGATGGCCTCGATCTTACTATTTGTCGGATCTGATGGAGCTATAGTCGTGGCCGCTACATATTGTCCTGGACGAGGAGAGGTATGCATATTCCTTCTGGTAGTGACAGTGGCAGGAATGAAAAAAAAGGGATGTACCGAGTGGCTTGTTCCAATATTGTACTTGGGGAATGGTTTGTTGGTCCGCTTAGAGTGAAGACTCAACTATGACACTCCGGTAACCAAGTCTACTCCCCAAAAAAAGCCAGCAGGATACCTTAGAAGCCTAAAGAAAAGAGAAGAAATCCTAGTGTAAAATCCATATTAGTAATTTATAAACAATTGTTCCACGATGGCATATTTGAACTGCGAGTCTTTAAGTAGTGGACATCGCATACTCCGTGCTGTGCGGCTGAACAGAATTAAGGCAATAAAAAATAGAACTTATCTTCAAGAATAACAAAAAGATGAAAAATAAACAGCAGAAAAGGGAAGATTCTTGAATTAGTGGAAAATTATCATTTCATACTTTAACATAAATGCCAAGACTTAACTTCTCTAAACAAAATACGTATTTGGAGAAATGTTGTGTATGACAGAATGTGAGAGTGAGAAATATTGCTGAAGTAGTTAGGACTTAAGACTTAAGAGAGATTGTACACGGCATTCTGAGAAACATATACACTGGAATGTGTGACATTGCGTTTGTATTATGCCTCATATATCACACCAACCATCACAACAAACATGATGCTTACCAACTTGACATGCCATAGAATGCAACCTGTGAGATATTCGACACACATAAAAAAAAGGAAATACACAATCAACCTAAAGATACCAATCTCACGGACCACTGAATCAATACTATATTCCGAAGAAAGACACGTCCAAAACTTTTCCCCAATAATATTTACAGGGTAAAAAAATTCATAAGCGCCATGCTCTTGTATATATTTTATTTGTTGTGCATCACTTGTGCAAAGTATATTCATATAGTGTTGTTTGAGCTACATTTTTCTGATTTCTGGAATTTAGGAATGCACCAATGAAAGACCACAAAGTGACGCATAACTGTGCGGATTTTGACGGGGGACAAAACAAACTTAAGGAAGGTATAATTTAACATCGCTTACACATGGTACTCCAATTCTGGGAAGGGCAATACCACGCATGTAAGTTGGTACAACTCTCTTTAATTTTAATCAAACACCACATCTCGCACAAATAAACATCAACACATCTAAAGCATCTCTCCATCCTTGTGTTCCACCATTTCTCGCAACGAACCATTCCTTTCCGTAATCATAATTCCACACACATCACACAAGATGCTAGCCCAACATACACAAACAGCAACGTGTCCCTTGTGTTTGTAACTTCGTACTTTCGCCAAAGTCACAACTACACATTCATGTTGGTGTAGTTCTCTTTAATTTTAGTTAAATATTTCCATTTAAGTTTAGTTTAGTATTGAATCAAGATCGCGACGACATACACGTTTGCAGTAATTAATTCCACACACACAACTAATTCACATATTCCAATGCCACCAATCTAGCGCAATCGCCAAAACAAATAGACTTAAGAACCCTCTCTCAACTTCGACGACTAACTTTCCATAGCACTAGCTGTTGTGAACTCAATTAGTCACCGACTTGCAACGCAACCCGTCCTTACGGTTAATAAAAGCATAAACCACAACAAAAACAAAATCAGATACGAAAAGTGGAATCCGGAACTCACTTCATGTTTACACGGAATCCGGAATCGTGAACACTAGATCGACGGCGGTGAAGAGCCGGAGGCGTCATCTGGACGGATCCGCGTGTGTCTTCGGATCGGACATCGTGGTGGTGGAGTTGAGACTCAGTAGATCTTGGTCGTGATGTGAACGTGTGGGGGAAATTTTGTTATTCTAATCCTCCAATTGTTATTCTAATCCTCCGGTTGGGGTCAACGGATGACTGGCATCCTCTCGTCTTTTAATTAAACGGTGAATCATGAATTTTACTAGGACCGAACCCAACTGGACCGGATGCTCTTCGAGGTCGGGATCGAAGACCAGACCGGTCAGATTCAGTCCGGACCGAACCAGGAGCGGACCGTATTTTTGTGGGAAAATTTATTTTTGAACCATGTCGGGACCGGACCAGACCGAAACCTGAACTCGTCCTGGGTCTGAACCGGAACACCAACCAGCTGGATTTGGTCTTGCCCGAACCCGGACCAAACCAAAAAAAGTTCTCCCCTATATTTTGTTGGTTTTTGGCCTTAATCTATATTACTTTTGATGATTAATTAAACTAATCTTAATCAATCAACATAATCAATCAAAGTGAGCAAACGTGATTACATGCATTGCATACATACTTGTATATTTGCAATCATCTTAATATGTTGATCAAGACAATCAAGGGAATGAGCATTAGGACAAAGACATCAAGACTTGTAATCAAAGCTTTGGATCAAAACATGTAATTTTGTATTTATTGAGTCCATAAGGCTTAATGTAAACTTGAGCACTAGAATTCTGTCCCGTCCAGATTCAGTACACCGAACCCCTCCCGGTCAACCAAATACTTTCTTGTTCGGTCCACCGAACACCTTTCGGATACCCGAATTCTTCCCACCAGTAAAACTTATGTGTTCTCTGGAATGGCCCCAACGGAAGACCGAACCACCCTCGGTCGACCGAATAGCCCTGGACCGGTTTTGGACTTTGCTCCAACGATCGCTTTCAAATCGAGTCCCTAGAGCCCAATTGACTTGTCCCACTTCAGACAACCAAATACTTATCAGTCTACCGATTCCTTATTGGCTTTAGGTGCCCAATGACTATTTACACGTGACACTTGACCATTGTACCCAACAACTATTTGAGCTATAACTGTCAGCGTAAAACCCGCGTTGACTTCGGTCTACCGAAATGTACACGGCCAACCGAACTTGAGTAGATCAGAGCCCAACCAAACTTACTGTCCACCTTGGAACGGTGAACCGAATGGACTTCGGTTAACCGAACTTAATTAGGGCTAAATAGATAAAATCTACTAGAGGTTGGGGAACGGTGATCCGATACATAATCGGTCAACCGAGTTCTTAATTCAGACCAATTCTTTGGACTACCGTTTGGATAACGGTCGACCGAATATACCTCAATTTCTGCCCGAGCTTAAGTCACATCTTGCATTCCTATTGGTCCATTTCCCCCACCAACCCCCAAAACGGCTAGTTGAGCTTGAATGCTTATAAATAGGACCTCATTTGTTGGTTTTGGATCTCTTGAACACTTCTTATCTATCCAATACTGAAAGCCAAATCATCTCCATCTTCAAGCACTCAATCCACAACACTCAAGCCTAAACTTCACCACTTGCATATCCAATTCCATATCAATATCCAAGTGTGCTCAAGTATAGAGTGTTAAATAGATTGTGATTCCATCTCCATATTCAAAAAATCACCAAGTTGTAAAGCTTTGAGGAAGCTCCCTCTCGGATTGTGAGAGGAGACACGAGCGAGGCGAGGTTGTTCGCGAGGCTCGGAGTTGTAAACGGTGTTGATCTCGCCCCGAAACGGAGATCCGTTAGTGGAACTGTAAGCGAGACTCGGGATATCAAGTGAGGCTTGCGAGGAGGACTAGGACCCGGGTGTGGGTGTCGAACCTTTTGAACTCCAATGTCGTCGATTTTGTGGTTTGCACATCTTATCTCTTAATCTTTCAATTAATATTTTTAATTCCGCATTTATCTAGCGATTAGATGGCCATAGATCCTAACAATTGGTATTAGAGCATTAGGTTGCTAATTTCATTTACTTAATCGTAATTTAGCATGACATCTACTTCTAATCATTGTGAAGGATTATCTACAACTAAGCCACCTTTGTTTAATGGGTTAAACTATGACTATTGGAAGAAAAGAATGAGAATTTATTTGCAATCCAATGACTTAAAATTTTGGACATTCATCTTAAACCAATACACACCTCCTAATGATGATGAAATTGTATCCTTAACAACACCCAAAATTAAGGAAGCGGAGATGAATTCCCGCATTATGAACATCTTGTATTATGGGTTAAATGAAGGGGAATACAATAGAGTAAGAGGTTGTGAAAGTGCTTATGACATTTGGCATACATTAGAGATGCATCATGAGGGTTCAACTATATCGAAAGAAACTAGGATTAATTTGCTCATGCATAAATATGAATTATTTCGTATGCAATCCGGAGAAAACATAAACGAGATGCACACTCGCTTCACCGAGACATTAACTCTCTTAAAGCACTTGGCAAGGATTTTAGCAAAGGAGAAATGACTCGAAAGATTCTCTGGTCACTCACCGACGATTGGGAGAAGAAGACGACCGCTATCGAAGAAGCACAAGATCTCACCAAATTATCGGTCGAGGAGCTTATGGGTAGTCTCATGACATATGAGATACAAATGAAAGACCGCAAGGAGAAGGGAGCCAAGAAATCCTTGGTGCTACACGCCGTCGCCAATTCGATCAAAGGAGATAGTGACATTGAAAACAATTGGCGACACAATAATTCAAGGAGTTTCTCAAAGAAGAGAAAGAAAGGATTAAAGAGAAGAAGAAGAAGAAGAAGAGCAAGAGAAAATAGAAGAAGAAGAAGAAGAAAGCTCTCAAAGCAACTTGGGACACTTCATCATCTTCATCAATTGAAGGCGAATTCGCCTCGATGTGCTTCATGACAATAGAAGATGACGATAGTGAGGTATCTTCTTACTCTAGTCGTGATTCAATTGATTCAAATAATTCAAATGCATATAATGAACTTCAATGTGAATTCAATGAATTGCTTGAAAATTTTGAGAAAATTCGTCAAAAGAACAAATTAGCAAGAAAGAAAATTAATGAGCTACAATCTCAAATTGAATCTATCATGAATGAGAAGAATGAATTGCTTGCTAGTCATGATAAAATTGCATTAGAGAATCCTCAATTGATTGATGAAATTGCAACTTTAAATGCAAAACCTTGATGTAGTGATGATATCCAAGATCTAATTGCTAAGAATGTTCAATTACAAAAGGATCTTGAAAGATTTACGTAGGGGAAAGAAATGTTTGATAGACTTATTGGTAGTCAAAGACAATCTTTAGATAAGCATGGTGTAGGCTATTATGTTAACAACTACAAAAACCATGTTATTCACACCAATATCAATGGAAGACATTTCTTTGTGAATAAGAGTTTCGCAAGTGTTTGGACACCTAAGACCAAAATGGTTTGGGTACCAAAAATTAATGTCAAAGGACCCAAGATTGTTTGGGTACCAAAATCTACACTTGTAGGTACTTAAAGAAGGAGAATCGATAGCGATCGGCTCAAGCAATAAAAGATCGATTCCAAGCTTCAAGGAAATCATTTGGATCGAAATCATAAAGTCGTCGTCGCTATCGAAAATAGATTGGAACCAATACAAATCGAGGATCAAAAGTTGGGTAATATTTTCAATCCTCTAAATTTTGACTAGTTTAACATTTGGTTCTAATCTAGGGATATTGCATGCTTAATTGATATCATACATCATTGCTTTTAGGCCTTAGTGATAGGGGGGCATATAATGTTATATCGTCTAATTAAGGGGGAGAATTATGTAATCCTATACATTTACATCGTATGCTTGTATTGTTTGCATTTAATTGATGTCAAATGGGGAGAATGATAAGGATTGAGCTTCAATTTACTCATACTATGCATATAGTTAGGGGGAGTATCTTATACATGCATAGTTTGCATATATGAAGGGGGAGCAATCATATAGGAAAGGGGAGAACTTAAATTGAAACTCAAGCATTAAGATATAGATTTGTCATCATAAAAAAGGGGAGATTGTTGACTTTTTGGCCTTAAACTATATTAGTTTTGATGATTAATTAAACTAATATTAATCAATCATCCTAATCAATCAAAGTGAGCAAACATGATTACATACATCGCATACATATACTTGTATACTTGCAATCATCTTAATAGGTTGATCAAGACAATCAAGGAAAGGAACATTGAGACAAAGTCATCAAGACTTGTAATCAAAAGCTTTGGATCAAAACATGTAATTTTGTATTTATTGAGTCCATAAGGCTTAATGTAAACTTGAGTACTAGAATTTTGTCTCGTCCAGATTCGGTACACCGAACCCCTCCTGGTCAACCGAATACTTTCTTGTTCGGTCCACCGAACACCTTTAGGATACCCGAATTCTTCCCACCAGTAAAACTTATGTGTTCTCTGGAATTGCCCCAACGGAAGACCGAATCACCCTCGGTCGACCGAATAGCCCTGGACCGGTTTTGGACTTTGCTCCAACGATCGCTTTCAAATCGAGTCCCTAGAGCCCAATTGACTTGTCCCACTTCAGACAACCAAATACCTATCGATCTACCGATTCCTTATTGGCTTTAGGTGCCCAATGACTATTTACACGTGACACTTGACCATTGTACCCAACAACTATTTGAGCTATAACTGTCAGCGTAAAACCTGCGTTGACTTCGGTCTACCGAAATGTACGCGGCCAACCGAACTTGAGTAGATCAGAGCCCAACCAAACTTACTGTCCACCTTGGAACGGTGAACCGAATGGACTTCGGTTAACCGAACTTAATTAGGGCTAAATAGATAAAAGCTACTAGAGGTTGGTGAACGGTGATTCGATACATAATCTGTCAACTGAGTTCTTTATTCAGATCAATTCTTCAGACTACCGTTTGGATAACGATCGACCGAATATGCCTCGATTTCTGCCCGAGCTTAAGTCACATCTTGCACTCCTATTGGTCCATTTCCCCACCAACCCCTAAACGGCTAGTTGAGCTTGAAGGCTTATAAATAGGACCTCATTTGTTGGTTTTGGATCTCTTGAACACTTCCTATCTATCCAATACTCAAAGCCAAATCCTCTCCATCTTTGAGCTCTCAATCCGCAACTCAAGCCTAAATGTTTAAACATTTTATTAATAACCGCAAGTGCACGGCCACGATGAAGCGGTGTCAAGTACGGGTCGATCCGCAGGGAGGTGAGTAGCCTCTGGTTTGTCAGAAATCAAGTGGTGAATAAAGGGAGAAAAAATGTGATTACGCTAAAGCTAAACTACACTATACTAGGAAGTAAGAAATGCGAAAGAAAACAACAAAAGATTGGAAATCATAAAGAGAAACCCCTAAGGGGTGGAGTGTGTGCACATATGAAGTGAAATAAGTGATATGTGTGTGTCTTGTGTGTCTTCATGCATAGGAAGTGTCTAAAGATGTGTCAAAACTTATCAATCCATTCACATAACGTATCGGCAATTACTACTTGATTAACATAAGATTTGGCTCAGCGTGAGAAGTGTCTAAAGATGTGACAAGACTCATCAAAAACCATAAACTCATTTGAAGAACAAAGGTAAGCATGGGAGGTGTCTAAATGTTATGGAAAAACTCAACAAAACAAAGTTTCTTCAATCAATCAAGCAAGCAACCACAAATACAAACACATAACTAACATGTAGCATATTCAACATGAAATTTCAGTCAATAAACATTAGAAAACTAAGCATGGGAAGTGTCTAAATCTCATGGCAAAACCCATCAAAATTCCCCAACATGTGGATGATTAAAATACCCCCAATGAACATACAAAACATGCAAGTCTACACAATCAAAAATTCATCAAACATCCAAACTTCACAATATATATGAACATCATCTCCACCCCCAAAGGGGATGGATCTACTCACTACACATTATTCTAGCAATTAAACTAAAGAAGAAAGGAGACATTCTAACTAATTTAGCCTAAGATCAAAGAAACAAGACTAAGCTAAGCATGCATAAAAAGAGACAACATGAGAACGAAACAATGAAAAATTATTTTATTAAATGACTCACATTACTAGTAGCATTCTTCTCCACCTTGAGTTTTTGCTCCAAGGCTTACTTCAAGTAGAGAGAATGCCACCAAACAATGACTGAATCAAAAGGAGGAGTACTATTTATAGCCATAGAAAAATGTAATCGTGGACAATCCCCCGATGTGGGACTAATAAAACCTTCCCAGAATACACATAAACACATAACCCATGTCCTGGAGAAACCGAGTCGGATTCGTAGATAGGTGGACCGCTAATTGGCGGTCACTTTTTTCCGGATCCGACCCATTTTCGGATATGATCTTTATTTCTTCAATTCTTCACATGGGGTACACTCGGATCGGTTATAGGAGTGTCGACCCGAATCTAATTGCCAAAATACTCCTCATGATGGTGTGGAGTTTCTTCATTTGCTCATTGGTCCTTTGGGGTTACATTCTGGTCCTTCTCCCTTGCATCTTAGTCCCAAAGTCTCACAACTCAGTCTTTTTTCTTGCTTTTAGGTCCTTTTATGCTTCTTCTCCTCAATCCTGTTTATTCCAGAAACTCAAACATAAAACTCGTTACGTAGCATTGCTTAGGTTCAAGATAATGGATATAAGACACAAATGAATGCATGAAATGATGTCAATCAAATACCTCCACACCTAACTTTTGCTAGTCCCGAGCAAAACAAAGAAAGAGAAAAATGTAAGAAAGGAAAAAGCATACGAAAAGCATGGAAATCCTAACTCACTTTCGTAGGAATCATGATTGTACTTAGCACGTTCAACAAGCCGTTAAACCTCCTTGTCGCCAAGGAGGAGGAGTGTTGTCTCCTGAGGGTTTTCAGCGGATATACCCACAAAATCCGAACATTGATGCATTATTCAATCTAGAACTCGACTCGATGGACTCATTTTTGTCTATCATTGAACACGACTCTATATATGTAATCAGTCCACACACCTAGCCTAGTGAATCATTCGTGCAAGTTAATTAAAGACTTAAGTGCAAGACATGGACAACCTCAACATCCTCAAGTGATACAAAGTGTAACGTCCATTATGGTTCCTATTTGCATTACCATTTTTTTCTTTTTGTTTCTTTTCTCATTTTTTTCTTCTTTTTCTTACTAGTTGGAGTGTCATTCTCCCAGGGTCGGGTTTCGTGCATCATTGCCTATGAGGACTTACACTATCACGTACACCTTTCCCCGAATCTCCACATAGGGCAATCCCTACCACCCGTGTAACAGGAGTTCGGTCGGTGCATCCCAAGTCAGATGACTCGAGAGCACCAGGCACAAAGTCCTCCCAGACCTAATTTCTCGAGTGATAGGAGCCGTGCGAGAAGAGAGAACACCTACTCATTTATTATCTACACATGAACCAAAACCCCTACACTTAATGTCTCACAACAAGATGTAAAGGGTCCTTGACTACAACAAACTTCCTTATATTAACAGACACGAATTATTGCCTCACTAGGTTCAGGGTGGATTTCTTTAAATGTTTGAGTACTGAAACCCTTTGATTACTCGCCCCCCGAGGGAAGACCGGAGTGCATCCTTACGACTCGATAAGATCTAAAGCCAATATACTAGATATTCTAATGCATTGTTGAACGTTTTAATTATACCACAAGTGCACGGTGTCGGTGAAGACGTGGCAAATACGGGTCGTCCACAGGGAGGTGAGCAACCTCTCGTTTTCACGAAATCAAGTGGCAACAAAGAGGGAAGAGAGTTTGATTATACTAATCTATCCTACACTAAACTAGGAAGTAACACATGCACAAGCAAACAACAAGCGATGAATTAAGAAACTGAACTAAGAACTTGTTAAGTATGATGGAATCAGTAAGAGAGAGACCCCTTAGGGGGTGGAGTGACTACACATACACAATAAGGAGGTAAGAATGTTTTCCTATAAGCACAAGTGGAGGTAGTGTTTTCATGTATGGGAGGTGTCTACTTATCATGGCAAAACCCATCAATTAAATCACTAACCTATTTGATTAACATTCATAAACACAAGCTGGTTATTTAAGAAACTAAACAAGTATGGGAGGTGCCTTAAAACTTGTGGCAAAACTCATCTAGTGAAGTGTTCTATTCTAACAAGCAAGCGTGCATTCATATTAATCAACACATTTCAAAATAAAACATTCTTCCTTTCTTAATTGCATATATAAGTATCATCTCCACCCCCCAAAAGGGGAGTGACTTTACTCACTAAACATTAAGCTAACTATTACACTAAGATAAGAAGACATATTAACTAAGCTAGATTTAATAAAAGACAATTAAACTAAACATGCAAAAACAATAAAAGAAGCACAAAACAAAGAAAACTTTATTGATTCAAGACTCACAATACTAGTAGCATCTCCCCACTCGAGTTTCTTGCTTCAAGGCTTTCACTTCAATTAGGGAGAATGCCACAAAGCATGGAGTGATTACAATAGAAGGTGAAGAGTTCTATTTATAGCCATAGAAAAAGGTAATCCGGGACAATCCCCCGGTATGGGACTAAACAAATACCAAAAATAGACTAAATACGCTTTAATACACAACCCACAAAAAATCTCAGCGGATCCGGAGCAACCCGGACCGCCAATTCGCGGTCTACAGGATCCCGATCGGCCTGGGCCTTCGTCTGGGCTTTCCATGATGGTATTGTTTGTCTTTGATGCATTTACTTGACTTGTTGGAGCTCCGACCCGAATAGAATTGCCAAAATACTCCCCATGATTGTGTGAAGTTTTTTTTTGCTCATTGGTCCTTTGATCTTTCATTCAAGCCCTTTGATCTTGCATTTTGTCCTCTAGTCTTTCAACTCAGTCTTTTTTCCTGTTTTTGGGTCCTTTTATGCTTCTTCTCTTCAAACCTCTTTATTTCTGAAATTCAAACATAAAACTCGTCACGTAGCATTGTTTAGGTGAAAGATAATGGATATAAGATGCAAATCTAAGCATGAAATGATGTCAATCAAATACCCCCACACCTAACTTTTGCTAGTCCCGAGCAAAACAAAGTAAGAGAAAAGCATTCGAAAAACAAGAAATCTTAACTCACTTTCGTAGGAATCACAGTTGCACTTAGCACGTGCAATAAGCCGTTAAACCTCCTTGTCGCCAAGGAGGAGCAGTGTTGTCTCCTGAGGGTTTTCAGCGGATACACCCACAAAATCCGAACAAAGATGCATTAATCAATCTAGCTACACGACTCGTTGGACTTATTTTGTCGATCATGGGACGCGGTAATAATATGGGTCGACTCTATATATGTAATCGGTTCACACGCCTAGCCTAATGAATTATTCGTGAAAGTTAATTAAGGACTTAAGTGAAAGACATTGGAAACCTTAACTTTAAAGGTGATACAATGTGTAAAGTCCATTAAGGTTCTTATTTGACTTTTTTTCTTTTCTTTGGAGCATTATATTCGTTGGTGTTTGATTTCCCAGGGTCGGCTTTCGTGCATCATTGCCTATGAGGACTCACACTATCACGTACACCTTCCCCCAAATCTCTACAAAGGGCGATCCCTGCCACCCGTGTAACGGGAGTTCGGTCGGTGCATCCTAAGTCAGATGACTCGAGAGCACCAGGCACAAAGTCCCCTCAAACCTACTTTCCCGAGTGATAGGAGTCGTGCGAGAAGAGAGAACACCACTTATTCGCTTATCTACATGGGAACCAAAACCCCTACACTTACAGTTTCACAAAAAGAGTTTAAGGGCCCTTGACTATAACAAACTTCCTTATACTTACACACGAATTATTGACTCACTAGGTTCAGGGTGGACTTCTTTAAATGTTTGGGTACTGAAACCCTATGATTACACGCCCCCCCGAGGGAATACCAGGGTGCATCCTAACGACTCGATAAGACCTAAATCTAGTAAACTAGACATCCTAATGCATCATGTTCAAGACAATAAAACCTTCCCAGAATACACATAAACACATAACCCGTGTCCTGGAGAAATCGGGTCGGATTCATAGATACGTGGACCGCTAATTGGAGGTCTTGGACCGCTAATTGGAGGTCACTTTTTCCTGAATCCGGCCCATTTTCGAATATGTTCTTATTTCTTCAATTCTTCACATGGAGTGCACTCAGATCGGTTATAAGAGTGTCGACCCGAATCTAATTGCCAAAATACTCCTCATGATGGTGTGAAGTTTCTTCATTTGCTGATTCGTCCTTTGGGGTTACTTTCGGGTCCTTCTCCCCTTGCATCTTAGTCCCCAAGTCTCACAACTCAGTGTTTTTTCTTGCTTTTAGGTCCTTTTATGCTTCTTCTTCTCAATCTTGTTTATTCTTGAAACTCAAACATAAAACTCGTTACGTAGCATTGTTTAGTTCAAGATAATGGATATAAGACACAAATGAATGCATGAAATGTTGTCAATCACTAAACTTCACCACTTGCATATCCAATTCCATATCAATATCCAAGTGTGCTCAAGTATAGAGTGTTAGTTAGATTGTGATTCCATCTCCATATTCAAAGAATCACCAAGTTGTAAAGCTTAGAGGAAGCTCCCTCTCGGATTGTGAGAGGAGACACGAGCGAGACGAGGTTGTTCGCGAGGCTTGGAGTGGTAAACGACATTTATCTCGGCCCAGAATGGAGATCGGTTAGTGGAACCGTAAGCGAGGCTCGGGGGATCGAGCGGGGCTTGCGAGGAGGGCTAGGACCCGGGTGTGGGTGCCAAACCTCTCTAAACTACGGTGTCGTCGATTTTGTGGTTTGCACGTCTTATCTCTTAATCCTTCGATTAGTATTTTTAATTCCGCATTTATCTAGCGATTAGAGGGTCATAGATCCTAACACATTTTACCACAGCTTTCTCATTTTATGCAATTTTAAATGCAATTATGTCGTCACAGAGGCTCATTTTTGCAAAGCTTTCTTTAAAATTAATGATAGTTGAAATTATATTTTATTATTTGAGTCTGAAGAAGTGTGAATCTTTTCTTGTTTGTTTTTAGTAATCTAATAAACTTGCTAATATTGTAGTCTATTTGATTTTATTTTTTATTATTTCAATAAAGCTTTAACAACAAGTGCACGGTCGTCGGTGAAGATGGGGCAAGTACGGGTCGATCCACAGGGAGGTGTGTCGACTGTAGTATTTCAATAAGGCACAAGTGTATGTTGTGTTTTTTTATGCATAGGAAGTACCTAATGGTTGTGGCAAGACTTATCATCCAAATCACCAACCTAGTTGATTAACATTCATAAACAACTTAGTTATTAAGAACCTAAACAATCAACGGAAGTACCTAATGATTATGGCAGAAATCATCAAGTTAAGTATTCTCCTTTAAACAAACAAGCATATACTTACATTCATCACATAAAGCAAAAGATAACATTCATCTCATTCTTCATTACATGTATAAACATAAACTCCACCCCCAAATAGGATGAAACTTCTCACTACCCATTAATCTAACAATGATATTAAGAAAGGAACACATTCTAATTATACTACGATTAAGAAAATAAATTCAAGCTAAACATGCAAACATTAAAAGAGATAACATGAAGATAAAACTAGAAGAATTATTTTATTCATCACTCACACTACAAGTAGCATCTCTCCACTAGAGTTTTGCTCCAAAACTTTACTCTTACTAGAGGGAATGACCACTTAGCAAGGAGTATCTTACAAAGGAGGAAGAAGTGTTCTATTTATAGTCGTCAAAAAGGCAACTGGGAACAATCTCCCAGTGTGGGACTAACGGAACATACCAAATATAGACTACAACATCATAATACACATCCAAGAGAAGTCAGTCGGATCCGTAGCAGAAGCCACCGCTAATTGGCGATATGGATTGCTCAGATTCGACCCGTTTTCAGATGATGTCTTAGTTGCTTCATTTCTTCACGTGGAGTGCACCCTAACCGGTTGTGGGAGTCCAGCCTGAACCTAATTATCAAAATACTCCTCATGAAGGTGTGGAGTTCTCAATTTGCTAATTTGTCCTTTTGGCTTGCATCCAGGTCCTTTCCTCTTGCACATAGGTCTATAAGTCTCACCGATCAGTCCTTTTTTCTCACGTTATGGTACTTTTTGCTTCATCCCTCTTCTTTATTACCTAACTCCTAAAACACTACAAACAACAACTTGAGTAGCACAATATTGGGGTAAAATAAAGAATATATAACATGAAAGCTTGTTAGTATGATATGCTACTAATCAAATACCCCTACAATTACATTTTGCTAGTCTCGAGCAAAACAAAGAAAAAGAAAAATGAAAGAAATGAAAACATACGAAAAACTGGTCAATCCTAACTAACTTTCGTAGGAATCACGGTTGCACTTAGGATGTGCAAGAAGCCGTTAAACCTCCTTGTCGCCAAGGAGGAGGAGTGTTTTCTCCTGAGGGTTTTCAGCGGATATACCCACAAAATCCGAACATTGATGCATTATTCAACCTAGAAACTCAACTCAATAGACTTATTTTTGTTTATCATTGGACGCGGTAATCCTACAGGCTGACTCACTATATGTATCAAGTCCACACACCTTGCCTAATGAATCATTCGTGCAAGTTAATTAATGATTTATGTGAAAGACAAGAGCAACCTCAACATCCTCAAGTGATACAAAGTGTAAAGTCCCTTAAAATTCTTATTTGCATTACCATCTCTCTCTTTTTCTTTTTTTTTCTTTTTTTTACTAGTTGGTGTTTAATTCTCCTAGGGTCATGTTTCGTGCATCATTGCCTATGCGGACTTACACCTCATTGCCTATGCGGACTTACACTATCACTCACACTTTCCCCCACATCTCCACATAGGGCGATCCCTACCACCCATGTAATGGGAGTTCGGTCAGTGCATCTCATGTCAAATGACTCGAAAGCACCAGGCACTAAGTCCCCTCAGACATAATTTCCCGAGTGATAGGAGTCATGCAAGAAGAGAGAACACCCTACTCACTTATTTCTTATCTACACATGAACCAAAACCCCTACAGTTAAGGATTCACAAAAGGAGTTTAAAGGTCCCTGACTACGACAAACTTCCTTATACTAACAGACACAAATTATTTGACTTACTAGAATCAGGATGGACTTCTTTATTTGTTTGAGTACTAAAACCCTATGATTACTCTCCCCCAGGTAAAACCGGGTGTAACCTTACGACTAGATAAGACCAAAATCCAATGTACTAGATATCCTAATGTATCAAGTTGAAGTCAATTTTGGGATACTTTTGAATTAATGGCTGAACATACCCTTGAGTAGGAAACCATGAGAGTTCCACCAGCCGCCAGATCTTCTGGTCGTGCTAGATCATACCAAGTTGAGCCAACCATCGCATCTAAGGCAAAAATTGTTGCTCTCATGCGTAGGATTGAGAGTTTAGAGTTGGACTGAGCTCTTTAGCTTAGGTTGTTAATCAGGATATAGTGACTTGGAATATGCTTACGCACCAAGTGATACTGAGCATGCAAATGCGATGTATCAACAACGGACCCTTAACGACCTGTATAGTCACTCTTACAACTCGGGATGACGAAACCACCCTAATTTCTCTTAGGGGCCTAGTGGGGGCCACAGTCCGAGTTCGCACGCTCAACCTTAACCCCCACCTTATCACCCTCCACGCCCATTGGCGACCTACCAACCCCCATAACAAAGGTCTCAGCCCCATACTCACCAACCTCCTCAAGCCTCATCACCGGATTATTTTAACCAAACTCCACTACACCAGCGGTTTGACCCAAAGGGCCTCTCTATTGATCAAACCCTTCAAGCGTTCATGTAGAGCATGCAAAATTCATTCAAAACATTGGAAGTGCAAGTTAGCCAGTTGGCTCATCGACTCCATGAACGTGAGAAGAGTCAATCCTAAGTCAACCCGAGATGAATCCCCGGGATACCCAATCTCAAAGAAGTCCACTAGTGCCTCGAGCTACCTCTGAACCGACCCATCATGTTAATGTGATTCATACTTTGACGTCTGGTAAGGAGGTGGACAACCAAATAGGGTTGCCTTCCTTGCAATCACCATCTCTTGGTGTCACTAGACCTACAGTGCTACCCACATCTATGAGGGAGCCAGATAGCGAGGTTCCCTCAACGAATACTTCCAGCAAGGAGCTTAATCCTGAGGTTCCTTCAACTTTTGTTTTAACAATGGGGCCAAACCCTGAGGTTCCCTTGTCTCATCATGTGTTAAAGGAATTAGAGTTTGAGGTTCAATCACAAGACACTTATGCCTCGAAGGAGCCTTTTCCTAAGCACCTGAAAAAGAGAACTTCAGATCATCATGACAAGAAGCTTGAGATCTTTCGGCAAGTTAAGGTGAACATTCCGTTGGAGGTAATTCAACAGATGCCACCTTATTCCAAGGTTCTCAAGGATTTATCCACCAAAAAGAGAATAACACATGTTCCCAAGAAAGCTGCTTCAAGGAAGTATGATATTATATCGTATTAATTTCCCCTATTGTAGTGATATTCCTTATGGTAACCCCATTCAGTAAGTAAATTAAGAGCTTGCAATAATGTGAGTTCATTGTTGGCACAACCCACGCAAGTCAAATACAAGGACCCTGGTTGCCCTACTATTTCTTGTGTGATTGGTGAGGTGTCAATTCATCGAGCTTTATTGGACCTAGGTGCATCTGTCAATTTGCTGTCGTATTCGGTCTACGTCCACCTCGTTCTTGGAGACCTCAAACAAACAAAAACCAATCTTCAACTGGTTGATAGGTCAATGAAGAAACCGAGGGGCGTGGTGGAAGATGTTCTGATCAAAGTGGGTGAGTTAATTTATCCAGACAATTTCTTTGTTTTGGATATTGAACCTGTTCCAAACCCACTTGGACAAATTCCTGTTATTTTGGGGCGACCATTTCTAGCGACTTCCAGTGTCTTGATCAATTGTCGTAATGGTCTGATGTGCTTGACATATGGTAGTCAGTGCGTTGATTTCAACATCTTCACTATTAAGAAGAAGTCAGGTGCTTTCGATGACCCTATTGAGGTCAACATTATCCAGGGCACGGATGAGATTGAAGTCGAAGACATCTTCAAGTATTTAAGAGAGTTGTTCGTTGGAGATCCTTCTGGTGGTGAAGATGTTTCAACTGGGCTGACTCAAGAATGTGCCTTACCTTTTGATCATGTGGCCTTTGAGCCACATCCTTTCGATTGTGTGGTTCTTGAGCCACAAGATACTATTTTTGTGGCCTCTGGGTCACCTGTTCTTCTCTCTATATCTGTTGAGGACCCAATGTGGGTTAAGAATCTACCACCTGATACCCTACATTGCAAACAACCAGATAGAGAATCACCTCTCCTTCATGCCTCATATCTTTCTCATTCGCACGAGGCATCAAACGACCACATGCTTATAAGGGTGTCAGGTGGTGAAGAAATTATGTTTCTAGACTTTGCCATCTAGGCAATAAGTCCAGGTGTCACGTTGTGTGGATGAAATGATCCCGGTGCACCCAACTATTAGTTGGAGGGTATATATTGATGACCCTCAGCTTTGTCGCGGAATGGAAATTTATTTTTTTCCATTTCCTTTCACAGACCATGGTTTTGAGAGGCATGAACCACCATCGTTGGTTCATAAACCTCTCAATAATCCTCTTGTTTCTTATGTTGCGAGCCCATGCAGGTGCATTTCTGGCTCAAGAGATGGTGGGTTCCCATTTGATGTTGCTTGACAAATGAAGATGAGAGTCCATTTTTGTACATAGTTATATTTGAAAAAAAACAAAACAAAACAAAAAAAGACTCCACAAGTGAGCACGAATTGTTGTGGGCCCCAACCCTTATGTATTTGGACCCCATTTGTTTCACGTATTTGTCTCCCTTATTAAGTAACTCACAAGTTTTGAGGGAAATTCGGGTTTTGTGTCCATCAACATGACTACAAAAAATTCCTTGTGCTTCAAAGTTTGGTGAGATCTTTACTTTTTCATGAAAAAATACATGTAGTATCATGCTTGCAAACATTGAGGACAATGCATGAATTAAGTGTGTGTGGGGGGGGTGCTTAACATTTTTATATATGTGGAGTCACGTCTTTTTCACTTTGTTTTTTGTTTCTTTAGTGTGTATTGTTAGAGTCATGTTAGTTTGCTGCAATTTACATTGATATATCTATTTGCCATGATCCTTAGGCGACTTGTCTTCTTTTGCTTGCCTAGTGCCTTAAAATTTTCATTTCTTTCAAAATCGTCACGTGTTTGCGAAAGAAAATGTTTTGTGGAGTTTGCGTGTGTTTAGCATGTGCAAAACCGTTGAGAGGCAAAGTAAAAAGGAAGCTCCCAAAATTGACTTGAACATGATGCATTAGGATATCTAGTACACCGGCTTAAGGTCTTATCTAGTCGTAAGGATACACCCCGATTTTCCTTCGGGGGGAGAGTGATCATAGGGTTTCAGTACTCAAACAAATAAATAAGTCCACCCTGAACCTAGTGAGTCGAATAATTTGTGCGTGTTATTATAAGGAATTTTGTCATAGTCACGGACTCTTAAACTCCTGTTGTGAAACCTTAAGTGTAGGGGTTTTGGTTCATGTGTAGATAACAAATAAGTGACTATGGTGTTCTCTCTTCTCACACGGCTCCTATCACTCGAGAAATTAGGTCCGAGGGGACTTAGTACCTGGTTCTTTCGAGTCATCTGACTTGGGATGCACCGACCGAACTCCCATTACATGGGTGGTAGGGATCGCCCCATGTGGAGATTTGGGGGAAGGTGTACATGATAGTGTAAGTCCTCATAAGCAATGATGCACGAAACCCGACCTTGGGATAAATAAACACCAACTAGTAAAAAAATAAAATGAAAGAAAGAAGAACTAAAAGAAAAGAAAAGAAAAAAAAGGAATACAAATAAGAACCTTAATGGACTTTAACACTTTGTATCACTTAACGATGTTAAGGTTGTGCATGTCTTTCACTTAAGTTCTCAATTAACTTGCATGAATGGTTCCCTAGGTTAGGTGTGTAGACTGGAACATATATATAGTCTGTCCGTAGGATTACCGTGTCCAAGGATTGACAAAACTAGGTCCAATGAGTCGTGTTGCTAGATTGAGTAATGCCTCAATGTTCGTATTTTGTGGGTATATCTGCAAAAAACCCTCATGAGACACCACTCCTCCTCCTTGGCGACAAGAAGGTTTAATGGCTTATTGCTCTTGCTAAGTGTAATCATGATTCCTACGAAAGTGAGTTAGGATTTCCCAGTTTTTTGTATGTTTTGATTTCCTTTATTTTTCTCTTTCCATGTTTTGCTCAGGACTAGAAAACCGTAAGTGTGGGGGTATGTGATTAGTAGCATATCATACATCGCATTCATGCCATATATCCTTTATTTTACCTCAATATTGTGCTATTTGAGTTGTTGTTTGTAGTGTTTGAGGAGTTAGGTAATAAGGAAGAGGAAGGGAGCAAAAAGGACTTGAATGTAACAAGAATGGACAAAATTTAAGACATGTAGACCCATTTGTGATGCATAAGGACTGGATCGCAAATCAGGAAGGACCCAAGTGAAAATCCAGAGGTACCTGATGGTAAAGAACAAAATGTTGTGCTACATAACTTGAATCGGATCAGTATTTCTCCAATTAAAACCAAAATGGGTCGAGATAGTGGATTAGAGCTTCATCACATGTGCAAATCAAAGAAATACAACATTACCCAAAATGTCAAACTGATCAAACCTACTTGATCCACGTCTGGCAGATTTGGATCCGCCATTGGCGGCAAAATGGTCCACAAGTTCTCAAATTTTGGTTGTGGGTCGGGTATTTGAGTCAGAGCATTGTAGGACCACCAGATGTGATTTAGAGTCATCTGATTATTTCCAGATGAATCCTAACCATGTATTAGTCTATATATACCAATGTAATCCCTCCTCTCCCACTTCTTCTTTCTCCTCCATTAGTTTAGGTTTATTTTGCTGCTGATTAGTGTAAGAGGAGAAGAAGGAGAAACTTTGTAATCTTTTCTTTTCAATCAAGTGTTAGTGTTGTTCTTTAATTACATGTCTTTTCTTTGATGCAATTTCTTGTATGTTGTTATTTGCTTAATCTTGGTTTCCTTCATTTCCATTATGGGTTTAAGTTCTTGTCATGCTTTCTTTAGTTTAGAGATGAGTAGAGAGTAGTTCATCCCCATTTTGGGGGGTGGAGAAGAAGGTGTTGTGATTATGTGATTATGTGATGTATGAGGTGTGTGTGTTAATCTTAATCCTTTGAGCCTTACATGATTTCCATAACCATCTAATGGGATTTTACTCTTATCTTTGATGTGCTAATGCTCTTGAGTGAAGCTTAGCACATGCTTAGATTAGCGGGCTTATTTTAAGGGGAATGATGAGGTGAGGATAAGGATGGAGTGGAAGAAGGAAGCAAGACATGTGCTCATGTTGGCTTTATCCTAATTAATGTCTTGTATGTTTTCATGATTGTGATAAATCTTATTTCATGTGGAGACATAGTTGAATTTGAGTCATGATGCATGTGAATATTTAGCTTCATTTCAATGATTGTCTTGTATGTTTTAATGATAAAGTTTTATCTGATTTCATGTGGAGGCAAAGTTAGAGTTAAGTTTTACGGATTTCATGTATGACATGTTTTGATGAGCACATTTGAACACACACACACACATATTTTCGTATTAGATTTCTCTCTCTACCCCCAGGGGTTTAGTTTTTATTGTTTGTTTTCTGATTTCCTACGCGTCGTAGTGTAATTTTGATCACATCTCTCACCCTATTCTTCTCCCCTACTCGAGTATTATGAATTCGATTCACGCGCTTCCTGTGGACCGACCCGTACTTGCCATTGTTATAACGCAGTCGTGCACTTACGGTAATTATAATTGAACCAATCAACATCTAATTTCACATAACCCGTAAATTGTTTTGGCCACTGGTCGAACGTTGCCATGACAGCGGTTGACTGGATGAAGATAATCTTGCACTTCAAAGGTCCTTGTTATTTTTGGTCGGACGGGATTCCTTTTGCGTTCGACCGTTAACACTTTTACCATGGCCAAAACACTTATAATGGTCAACCTCTCCTAGTTTTAGTTCGACCGTTCACTTAAGTTGTAGCCTTAGTGTTCTACCGATTTATATTTCAGTTCGAACGTTTTCTTATTTATAGGGAAACGATCGACCACATTGCCCCTACCGGTCAACCGTTGGTGTCCTGATTTGCTAAACTTTAGTTTTCTGTTTTGTGTATCTTACACAAATCTTTACCAAAACAATCCCAACAACTATTTCTCTCTAGGAGCTTATAAATAGAAATTCACATACCTTATTTACACAACTCTCATACTTCCATTTGCTCTATGAATTAAAGAGAAACTCTCTCACTCAAGAATCTCATTCCTATACACTCAAAGGCTTAAATTTCACCACTTGATCCAATCCTTATCCATTCAAGTGTGCTCAAGTTAGAGTGTGTTACTCATTTTCTTTGTCGAGAAAAAAGTTGTATAGGCATCAGTGGAAACATCCCTCTTTGGTTGTAAGAGGAGGAACCAAGCTCGACGATGGTTGTTTGTGAGTTTTTGGTGTAAAGACTTGACCTCGGTCAGAACGTAGATCAGATTAGTGGATTCGGAAGCGGGGCTTGTAGGATCAAGCAAGGTTTGCAAGAGATGACTATGACCCGGGTGGGGTGCCAATCCTCTATAAAAATATGACTCCTTTGTGGTTTGCTTATCTTTCTCGTTAATTAATTGTTGTTTCCGCTGCATTTTAAATAGAGATTAAGAAGTGATTAGATTAATTAGGCCATAACACTTTTTACAAGGTTGACGGGGATGAAGGCGCTATCGTGGCATTGGACCAAGTCTTTCTAGAATGATGAGTACTGAGCTGATTTGACCGGATTTGCTTGCCCTTAGATTTGACTCAGCCGGATGCGCCCACTCCCTGAGATATAATGCTTTGGACCTCATTTCTTGATTCGGCAATAAGAGGATTTGTACTACTTCTCTTTGGACCGGAAAGCATATTAGTTTGCTGATTTACCAAACAAAATATATGAGTTTTTTTTCTCCCTCCCTACCAGTACATAGTAGGTTACCTCAGTTCCTGTTCCTCTTGGTACTTTGTATGTTCCCCTCATTCCTGTACCTTGTGGTACTTTGTATGTTATAGTTACTTTTTGCCGTCTTTCTATACGTTTCGAAAGTCGAATGCATTTGCATTGTGCTAAAAGTCGCCCCTCCTCTAAATTATTTTAATATATATACTTAAATAATATTGTCAATATTAGATAAGAATATTGTAGTACAAAAAACTAAGGTCATTGAAGATAATAATCAAAGTGTCTTTAAATGTTGCTTCTTCCAATAATCATAATTAGACCCATTCAGCAAAGGAGGCATAGTAGTGCATAATCCCTCTACGTGATTAGATGTGGATGTCATGTTAAACTACAATTAAGTAGATGAAATTTAGTACCTATGCTATGATACCAAATGTTGGATCGTGTATGACCTAATTAATCTAATCAATTTCGTCTAATCTCTACTTATCATTCAGCGGAAACGATAATTAAAAACACAAGTAGAGAAATGCAAACCACAATAGACGTGGTGATTTTTAAAGAGGTTCGGCACCCCACCTAGGTGCTACTTCCTCTCTTGCAAGTTCCACCTATGTGTTCACTATCCTCTCCTCATTCCAGGCCGGGAGATAATGCCTTTACACCACGAACTCGCAAACAATCCTCGTCGAGCTCGATTTCTTCCTCTCACAATCCGAGAGGAATGCTTTGGGCTTTCACTGAAAGCTTTACAATAGCTTCGGGCTTTCACCAAAGCTTTACTTCTTTGAAACTAAAATTATGAGTACATCAAACACTCTCTAACTTCAGCACACTTTGAGTATGACTAGGATTTGGGAACTTAAATGTGGAAGTATAAGCTCTTGAGTGTATGGGATTCGATTCTTGAGATGGGAGAATTCTCTGTAATGTAGGAGACATATGAAAGTTGGAGAGTTGTGTAAATAAGGTGTGTAAACCTCTATTTATAACCTCCTAAAGATTTATAGTCGTTGGGGAAGATTTTGTTGATGTTTGTGCAAGATAAACAAAACAGAAAACTAAGTTAAGCAAATTTGTCCTAAATCGGTCGACCGACACAGGATCAACGGTCGACCTTTCCATGAAAATAAGGAAACGTTCAAACCAACTAAAACTACGGTCAAACCTAACAACTACAACTTAAGTTAGCAGTCAAATTAAATCTAGGGGTGGTCGACCGTTAAGAGAGTTTTGGCCAGGTCAAAGGTTAATCGATCGAACACAAGAAAGAGGTTCGTTCAAACGAAAATAATAGTCACTTTTGGGGCACAGAAGTCTGCATCCAGTCGATCACCGTCAGGGCATTGTTCGACCAGTGGTCAATTGTATTTAGAGGTATTTGAGAAAATATAAAAATATGACCGTTGGAGAATACGACAACTATAACGGCCATATGAAAATACGTGTGATCGGTCGACCGAAAGGTCAAAAGAGGTCAACCGGTGGAGCTAGGTAAAATCATTGTTTGGATAACTATTAACTAGTAGAAATGGTCGAACAGAAAACTTGTTTTGGTCGACCATTATGCACAGACAGGAAGAGGTTTAGATGAAGTGATTTTCCTACTAAGTTTAGGTGATCTATTGAAGTCCAAAAGATATAAATTTTTGTGTGTAACTTCTATAAGGAACCTAGTGTGTATGTGAATGGATTTTAACTCTTGTATGCTCAAGTTCACATAAATTCTTCAGACTCAAATAAAGGAAGATTACATGTCTTGACTTCATTTCATTCTTACTTGAGTCTTGATTAGCTTTAGATGTTAGCACGATACAATATATATTTTATGCATAATGTGTGCTACACTACATATGATTATGATTAAGATCAGATTAGTTAAATCATCAAAAGACGGACTAAGCCCAAAAAACCAATACACCCCACGTGCCAAATAGAAAACTTAAGATTATGGGAGAATTCGGGGCAGATCGGAGCCAAATGATCCTCCATTAGTGGATCATTTTGGTCCAAATCCACCCAAATTTCTCCCATGGCTCGAACGTGCTTATTTGGTTGGACCAGACTATAGTGAATTCGATTACAATCGTCAAATTGCTTCCATATTCATCTACACCACTCTTTCTTCTATAAATAACAATGTTTCTCCTTCCTCTTCTCTTGTTCCCAGCCTCCACCATTAGAATTGTTTAGGTTTTATCCAATTTGGGCAGTAGAGAAAGGTGGGCTTTGAAGCTTGTAATGTTAACTCTTTTGTTAATCTAAAGGTAGATTTTAATTCCTCTCTTCTCTAGCTTTGTTTCTTTCCAAGTATTTTTGTGTTTTGTTGGTAAATTTAGTAGTTTTCTTTTCTTACCAAGTTTAATGTATGTTTTCTTGCTTTCTATAGTTGTTACTATGAGTAGAGAGTAGATCCACCCCATTTGGGGTGGAGGTGATGTATATTATGTGGTGTTAGTGATGAGTTCTTTTATTTGTGTCTTTCATGTGATTAATGTAGATCTATACTCGTAACATGCTTAAACTTGTATTAGATGGGATAATGCCCACACTGGGTACTTGTCTCATGCTAGATCTAGAGTTTATCTTGTTGCTTGCAATGGTTTATCTTTGTATGGAAATGTCTTGTTATGTATGGATGCTTGATTAGTAGAGAATTCATGAATGTATTAAGTTGTATGGATGGTTAATTGATGTCCTAAAGTCCACACAAGGTACTTAGTTCATTCTTGAGAACCCAAAGTGCATCTAAACTTCATGTCTAAGTATATTAGTCATGTATTCATGTAATGTAGTTGATGTTAATTAGATTGCACACTAGTTTCTAGTTGAGTTCAACTAATTTACACTTGTGCCTCGTGTAATCAAGAACCACTCACACACACACACCTACGCAACTCCACTCCATGGGAGTTTTGTTTAATTTTTGATCAATTTATCATTTAGTGTAGTTAGTTTAGCATAATCAACTCATTCTTCTCTCCTTTCCCACTTGAGTATGGTAGTCAGAACAACACCCACAACTCCTTGAGGTTCGACCCAAATTTGTCATGTCTTCACCAACATCGTGCACTTGGGGTTATTTTAAACGATCAATCAAATGACTTAGGTTAACAAAGATTGAGAAGGATTTTGACTTGATTTAGATGACTAAACATATGGCCAATCGTCTGAATTCTATCATAGTGAATCTCGGAGGTTACTGGACCACAGGATCGAACAACTCAAGCAAGAGTTAGTTGTAACGCCCCGAGCCCGGACAGGTGCTTACCCGCCCGAACCCAGTGCGTTAAGATACGATCCTGACCGCTGCGCACTCTGATAATTAAATCCATCTGTTAGGCCCATAATAATCTGAAAAATATAATAAACAAATTGTGAGCTCGACAGCCCGCAAGTTCCAACCGTCAATCAATCAGAATCATAATCATGTGGAAAATAACATAGAATATGACATTCAGTCAATAAGCACAATCAAGAGATATGCATCACAAATAATATGCATGCATAACAATCCGGAACCCCCATTCGGATTCGACCACATCCTGTGCTTCTGAAATCTATCAATCAGTCAGACGCACACCTGGTAGCTCCACACTAACGACAGGTAGCCCTTTCTTCTCTCGGGTGGCTCCACGTTGTCCGCTAGGCAGCTCTTTCCTAAGTTGCTCTGCCAGAAACATACACACAGCCACAGGACATGTCGACCGAAACATCACCATGCAATCATATGCATATCAATGAATTCAACATCAATACTCAGCATGCATGCAACTACGAATATCAAGAGAGACAGACATGATATGAAACTGAATAATAATGAATCAGTACTTGCATCAAAATCTCCATCTTTTTCTTCTCTATATTCTTCTCAAAATTTCATCTTCTCCTAAAACCACACAATCATCCAATAATCTTAATTAGTCCATTAAGATATTTGATTATTAACTCAACTAAAAATTCAGGATATTACATTAGTTGTCTGATTGAATGAGGAGAGAGATGTCTGATTTTGCACAAGTCATCCGAATTAAAAGAATTCTGTATAAGACAAATTTGGATAGTGATTGATCGTTTTATATTAACCGCAAGTGCACGGCCGCGTTGAAGCGGGGAAAATACGGGTCGTCCACTGGGAGGTGTGTCGACGATTGGTTTGTTCGAAGGCGAGATGTAAAAAGAAGGAGAGAAAGGTTGGTTACACTAAACTACACTAAGATGCAAAAAGGAAATGGAAGAAAAGTAAGAAAACTAAACCCCAAAGGGGTAGAGAAATAATGTGAACATAAAGAAGTGTGTGTGTGTTCATTAAGCTCCTCACAACATGTAGTGCATGAAATCATAAAACTACATCCAACTTTGCCTCCACATGAATTAAGATAAGACTACATCATTAAAACATACAAGACAATAATTGGAATGAAGCTACATGAACTCAAGTATAAAGACTATACCCTACTATGCCTCCACATGAATTAAGATAAGACTACATCATTAAAACATACAAGACATTAGCTAAGGTAAAGGCAACAAGAGCACATACACTACAAATTGTGTTTCCAATATTAACTTCATCCATATCCTAACCTTATCATTCCCCATAAAATAGGTCCACTAATCAAAGCATAAGCTAAGCTTCATTCAAGAGGATTAGCATATCAAAGATAAGAGTGAAAACCCATTAGATGGTTATGGAAATCATATAAAGCTCAAGGGATAAAGATAACACACACTTAATACACTACATGATTATATCACATATTTCTCCATCCCCCAAATGGGGATGGAACTACTCACTACTCATTACACTAACTATATTAACAAAAGAAAGCATAATACTGAAATGAAAGTTAACTAAGAAAGCAAGAAGTATTAAAGAAGCTTAAATGGAAAGGAATGACTAAACAAACATGCACAAATTAAAAGACAAGATTAAAAGAGCTAGAAGAATTATTTTATTAACAAATGACTCACATTGAAGGTAGCATTCTTCTCCACCTTGAGTTTTTGCTTCAAGGCTCACTCCTTAGTAGAGAGAATGCCACCAACCAATGGGTAATTACAATGGAAGGTGAAGAGTTCTATTTATAAGCATGGAAAAAGCTAATCGGGGACAATCCCCCGATGTGGGACTAAACCAATACCAAAAATAGCCGAAACACACATTAATACAAGTCCAGGAGAAAACTTAGTGGATCTGGGCTTAACCAGACCACCAATTGGCTGTTCCAGACCGCCAATTGGCGGCCTATAAGCTTCAGATCCCATTGGATCTTCTGGTGGGCTTTCCTTGGCGTGTTTCTTGGTCTTGGATACATCTAACTTGTTTAGTGGAGCTCCGACCCGAATCGAATTGCCAAAATACTCCCCATGATGGTGTGGAGTTTCCTGTTTTGCTCTTAGGTCCTTCAGTCTTACGATCAGGTCCTTCTCCATTGCATCTCAGTCCCTAGGTCTCACAATTAAGTCCTTTTTTCCTGCTTTTGGGTCCTTTCATGGCTCTTTTCTTCAAACCTATTTATTCCTGAAAACTAAACATAAAACTCGTAACATAGCATTGTTTAGGTGAAAGATAATGGATATAAGATACAAATATAAACATGAAATGATGCCAATCAAATACCCCCACACCTAAGTTTTTGCTAGTCTCGAGCAAAACAAAGAGAGGAAAAAGCATACAAAAAACAAGAAATCCTAACTCACTTTCGTAGGAATCACGGTTGCACTTAGCACGTGCAACAAGCCGTTAAACCTCCTTTTTGCCAAGGAGGAGGAGTGTTGTCTCATGAGGGTTTTCAGCGGATATACCCACAAAATCCGAACAAGATGCATTATTCAATTTAGACCTCGACTCGTTGGACAAATTTTTGTCGATCAATGGACGCGGTAAACCTACGGGCCGACTCTATAAAGGTAATCAGTCCACACCTAGCCTAATGAACCATTCGTGCAAGTTAAATAAGGAATTAAGTGAAAGACATGGACAACCTCAAGATCCTTAAGTGCTACAAAGTGTAAAGTCCATTAAGGTTCTTATTTGCATTACCATTTTTTTACTTTTTTTTTCTTTTCATTTTTTTTTTCTTAACCAGACCGCCAATTGGCGGCCTATAAGCTTCAGATCCCATTGGATCTTCTAGTGGGCTTTCCTTGGCGTGTTTCTTGGTCTTGGATGCATCTAACTTGTTTAGTGGAGCTCCGACCCGAATCGAATTGCCAAAATACTCCCCATGATGGTGTGGAGTTTCCTGTTTTGCTCTTAGGTCCTTCAGTCTTACGATCAGGTCCTTCTCCATTGCATCTCAGTCCCTAGGTCTCACAATTAAGTCCTTTTTTTCCTGCTTTTGGGTCCTTTCATGGCTCCTCTTCAAACCTATTTATTCCTGAAAACTAAACATAAAACTCGTAACATAGCATTGTTTAGGTGAAAGATAATGGATATAAGATACAAATATAAACATGAAATGATGCCAATCAAATACCCCCACACCTAAGTTTTTGCTAGTCTCGAGCAAAACAAAGAAAGGAAAAAGCATATGAAAAACAAGAAATCCTAACTCACTTTCGTTGGAATCACGGTTGCACTTAGCATGTGCAACAAGCCGTTAAACCTCCTTGTTGCCAAGGAGGAGGAGTGTTGTCTCCTGAGGGTTTTCAGCGGATATACCCACAAAATCCGAACAAGATGCATTATTCAATCTAGACCTCGACTCGTTGGACAATTTTTTGTCGATCAATGGACGCGGTAAACCTATGGCCCGACTCTATAAAGGTAATCAGTCCACACGTAGCCTAATGAACCATTCGTGCAAGTTAAATAAGGAATTAAGTGAAAGACATGGACAACCTCAAGATCCTCAAGTGCTACAAAGTGTAAAGTCCATTAAGGTTCTTATTTGCATTACCATTTTTTTCTTTTTGTTTCTTTTCATCATTTTTTTTCTTTTTATTAGTTGGAGCCTCATTCTCACAGGGTCAGGTTTCGTGCATCATTGCCCATGAGGACTTACACTATCACGTACACCTTTCCCAAATCTCCACATAGGGCAATCCCTACCACCCGTGTAACGGGAGTTCGGTCGGCGCATCCCAAGTCAGATGACTCGAAAGCACCAGGCACAAAGTCCCTTCAGACCTACTTTCCCGAGTGATAGGAGCCATGCGAGAAGAGAGAACACATACTCACTTATTTCTTATCTACACATGAACCAAAACCCCTACACTTAATGTCTCACAACAAGATTTAAAGGGTCCTTGACTACAACAAACTTCCTTAAGTTTAACAGACATGAATTATTGACTCACTAGGTTCCGGGTGGACTTCTTTAAATGTTTGAGCACTGAAACCCTATGATTACTCACCCCCAAGGGAAAACTGGGGTGCATCCTAACGACTCGATAAATCCTAAAGCCACAGTACTAGATATCCTAATGCATCAAGTTCAACACAATTTTGGGAGCTTTCTTTTTACTTTGCCTCTCAACGGTTTTGCACATGCTAAACACACGCAAAATCCACAAAACATTTTCTTTCGCAAACACATGAAGATTTTTAAAGAAATGTGGAAATTTTAATCACTAGGCAAGCAAAAGAAGACAAGTCACCCAAGGATCATGGCAAGCAGATATATCGATATTAAATGCAGCACACTAACATGACCCTAAAAATGCAAACAAGCGAAAACAAAATCAAAAGAAAAGACTCGACTATGTACACACGTAAAACACCCCCCCACACCTACTTCATGCATTGTCCTCAATGAATGTGAGCAAGATACTACATGGATTTATGCATGAAAAAGGAGAGATCTTACCAACATGAAGTACAAAGGGAAGTTCAAGGTCATGTTGATGGACACAAACCCGAATTCCCTCAAAACCTGTGAGATGCTAAAGAAAGGATACAAATACGTGAAAGAAATGGAGCCCAAATACACAAGGGTTGGGGCGCACAACAATCGATGCTCACTGAAGGAGTCTTTTATTGTACTTTTTTTTTTATTTTTTTATTTTTTTATTTTTTTTTCTTTTTTATATAACTATGTACAAACATAAGTTCCCATGTTCATTTGTCAAAAGACATCAAATGGGAACCTCAAGAGTGGGTCAATGCACTTGGAAAGGGAACATGACACCATGCGGGGCTAGAATACGCATGTGTGGGCCCCCTTCACAAAGAGCACCAGATGAAATGAGAGGTTCATGAATTAGACGCAAAGGCGTCTCATTCAAAGGATCAAACTGAAAGATCTTGAACCTCTCAAGAGTTTGGGAAATGAGGGGCAATGGAAGAAGAATTTCTCCCATTGCGCTGCTGAAGTTATGATCGTCAATCCAAACTCTCCAACCAACAGGCTGGTGCGTCGGAACGAGGTCAAGAACCTCGTTAGGCATGTCCGACACACCAGGCAAACAAAAAGTGGGTCTCATACCCAAGGTATCCTCCAAGGAACTCCTAATACCCTCGTGAGTAATGTAGTTGTTTAATGTTCCATCATTTCCAAGATGATAAGGAACAATAGTGAGAGGCAAACTCTCATCAGGTTGTTTGAAATTGAGGGGACTAGGGAGATCTTGCTCCACTAGAGGAGAGTCCTTAGGAGGTACAACAATAAGGTCATGTGGCTCAAGGGCCACGGGACAAGAAGATAAGGCACAATCATGTGCCGACTCGTAATGAAGATGGTCCATGTTATTCTCAATTGGGATCGAATCGTCCACCAAGTGATCGTGAATTGAAACCCCAAGTCCCTCAGACTGACTAGGAGTTTGACTTTGAAAGATTGTGCTTTGAATTTGTGGATGTGGTGGTGGCGGTTCGATATCAAAAGATGAATCCTCATGTTGACAAGAAAAGTCACTCTCCTCACGTTCACGTAATTGCTGTGACATTTGACTCACTTGCAGTGCCATATTTTGTATGGACTGTTGAGTGGTTTCCATGAACGTAAGGAAAGTTTGTTTCAAGGAATCAGGTATGCGGTCAACTATGAGGTCCAAGTCAGAGCTTGGGAATTTTTGGGGTTGGGTGTTGATGGGCTGAGAATGAGTCCAATGATTTGAAGTGGGGTGTTGGTAGAATTCTGGGTATTCGGGAGGAGGATACTGGGGTGGAAATGATGTATAAGAATTTGAATACGAATTGTCTCCCCACGAATCCATCCCTCTCGGGTTGTACGCGGATGCGTAATGGTCATAATGAGCATTTTGGGAAAATGTGTGCTCATACTCAGGCTCAGGGGCAATATAAGGACATTCCCCTATAACATGACCACTCAACCCACAACAGTCACATGGTACGGCTACTGGAGCCACCGGTGCACCCATGTCATCTACCACCTGCATGAAAGAGGCCAAAGGTTCTTGTAATGTCTCAGATTGATGACCAACATATGATCCGACGTAACTAGATGGTGGTCTAGCAGTCGGTGTCTCTCTCATACTACCCCAATATGAAGATTGCTCAGTCACACAATGAAGATTGTCCCAACCATACTGGGTGTTAGTCTGAGCCACCCCAGGATGCATGGGTCGGGAGTACCAGGACGAATTGTCCTGGTCCCTACAATCATATGGATGGTCGCCCATGTAACCATCCATCTCAACAAACAACTCTCGAGTCGACCACTCTCACCACCACGAGACTAAGCTCGCAAAAAGTGCTCGACTCGACCCTAAAACGCTACCAGAGAGTGTAAAGGGGAGGAGACTAAAACGTAGAAGTAGGTGAGAAGAAGATGACTCAGAGGAGAAGGGAAGAATCCCTAAAGCTAGCGTGGGTGAAGGGATCAGGTAGAAGCCTAACTAGGAAGCACGACTCAAACAATGTAAGGCAATGGGTCCTTAGGCTAGACGACGCCTAACTTCGAGGTCACTAGCCTCGACACGCCTCACCTCCCTACAACGAGGACCACAATGCCCAGCAAGTGATACCAGATCCGGAGATCCAGTACCTCCTACTATCGACAAGGTAGGCAACGCCGATCAGGTCATGACGGTCTCAACTAGATTACTCTCCTAGTGCGCCCGCAATCCTAAGGCCAATGTCTACTTGCTTTTAGTTAAGGCTTTATTAAGAGTGATTTTTGGGGCCAAGGAAAGGATGATGAAATCCCCCACCTTATCTTTTATGGGACAACCCCTCCTTTATAGCGTTTTGATCCTAAATCTAGCAATCAATCGCTCCAATCAAACGCTCACTCACTCTTGTCCTGATGCAATTCCTACTAACTAATGCATGGGCATACGAGATGCATGAATGAGTGTTGGAAATTGCGTACCTCACGCTAGCGCTCAACAACTGAAAATAAAGCTAAAAGAAAAGACAACTATATGCCTAAGTCAATACATGATGCGTGACCTAAACAAGTAAGAACGTCTAGTCTTTTGCTTTGGATTTTAGGGCCAAGTTGATTAATGGGGGAGTGATTAATGATCTGGGAGCAAACAAAAAGTCACAGAATGCAAAATAGGGCTCCCAGATAACAACAATGAACTAATCAACTACCAGAAAAATTTTGAGAGCATGAAACCCTCACCACGCCGCCAATTGGCGGTCTCCAACCGCTGATTGGCGGTCCTTTTAGGTCTTCTGTTCCTCAAATTTGTCCAGTAGCCTCCCCTTGATCCTATGGTTCCCTGAAACTAAGAAAAACTGGAAACAAAAAATTAAAAACCCCTCGAATCGTCCAAACCAACGTCTGGACAGAGCACCTCCCCGGCAACGGCGCCAAAAACATGATTGATCGTTTTATATTAACCGCAAGTGCACGGCCGCGTTGAAGCGGTGGCAAATACGGGTCGTCCATTGGGAGGTGTGTCGATGATTGGTTTGTTCGAAGGCGAGAGGTAAAAAGAAGGAGAGAAATGTTGGTTACACTAAACTACACTAAGATGCAAAAAGGAAATGGAAGAAAAGCAAGAAAACTAAACCCCAAAGGGGGTAGAGAAATAATGTGAACATAAAGAAGTGTGTGTGTGTTCATTAACCTCCTCACAACATGTAGTGCATGAAATCATAAAACTACATCCAACTTTGCCTCCACATGAATTAAGATAAGACTACATCATTAAAACATACAAGACGATAATTGGAATGAAGCTACATGAACTCAAGTATAAAGACTATACCCTACTATGCCTCCACATGAATTAAGATAAGACTACATCATTAAAACATACAAGACATTAGCTAAGGTAAAGGCAACAAGAGCACATACACTACAAATTGTGTTTCCAATATTAACTTCATCCATATCCTAACCTTATTATTCCCCATAAAATAGGTCCACTAATCAAAGCATAAGCTAAGCTTCATTCAAGAGCATTAGCATATCAAAGATAAGAGTGAAAACCCATTAGATGGTTATGGAAATCATATAAAGCTCAAGGGATAAAGATAACACACACTTAATACACTACATGATTATATCACATATTTCTCCACCCCCCAAATGGGGATGGAACTACTCACTACTCATTACACTAACTATATTAACAAAAGAAAGCATAATACTGAAATGAAAGTTAACTAAGAAAGCAAGAAGTATTAAAGAAGCTTAAAAGGAAAGGAAAGACTAAACAAACATGCATAAATTAAAAGACAAGATTAAAAGAGCTAGAAGAATTATTTTATTAACAAATGACTCACATTGAAGGTAGCATTCTTCTCCACCTTGAGTTTTTGCTTCAAGGCTCACTCCTTAGTAGAGAGAATGCCACCAAGCAATGGGTAATTACAATGGAAGGTGAAGAGTTCTATTTATAAGCATGGAAAAAGCTAATCGGGGACAATCCCCCGTGTGGGACTAAACCAATACCAAAAATAGCCTAAACACACATTAATACAAGTCCAGGAGAAAACTTAGTGGATCTGGGCTTAACCAAACCGCCAATTGGCGGCCTATAAGCTTCAGATCCCATTGGATCTTCTGGTGGGCTTTCCTTGGCGTGTTTCTTGGTCTTGGATGCATCTAACTTGTTTAGTGGAGCTCCGACCCGAATCGAATTGCCAAAATACTCCCCATGATGGTGTGGAGTTTCCTGTTTTGCTCTTAGGTCCTTCAGTCTTACGATCAAGTCCTTCTCCATTGCATCTCAGTCCCTAGGTCTCACAATTAAGTCCTTTTTTCCTACTTTTGGGTCCTTTCATGGCTCTTCTCTTCAAACCTATTTATTCCTGAAAACTAAACATAAAACTCGTAACATAGCATTGCTTAGGTGAAAGATAATGGATATAAGATACAAATATAAACATGAAATGATGTCAATCAGATAGTGTCGTAGGAATAATGTTTAAACTCCGACTAAAACAACGACTATATTTGGTATATTTACCTCAAAAGCAAAAGTGAATCAGATGACTCACTCACCGACCAGTCGTCCGAAAGGACAAGCTCCAATGATAAAATAACTACTGAATTGAACGACTCCTAGAGTCACACGTTTTCTAAAATTCAAGGGAAAATTGTATGGTGAGCTGAGTAAATTGAATTGGATGACTTGGGGAGAAATGAGTCATCTCAATCTACGTGGAGTCAAGATTTGGGTTTACTGAAACTTTGATCGAACAACTCACAAGTGAACTAGTCCTCTGAATCTCGGTAAAGGAAGAAGTTGAGATTACTGACATATGAAATCGAACAACTCAATAAGAGCCTAAATCGTCTGAATGTGAAGTGTAGACATTACCTATATTTTTCTAAGTGTTGATTTTGAGTCCAACTCATGCCCAAGTTCACATGATCTTTGGAATCAATAAAAGTAAAATTACAAGTCTTCTTTGAGCTTAATTACGAGTCTTTGCTTTAATCTAATGCTTTATGATTTTTGATCACCCATTAAGATAAAAATGTGCACAAGTATAGTGTATAGTATATATATGTGTGTGTCTAACACCCGAAACAGCGGAAATTTAAAAATTTAAACACTCAAGAGATTACTCAGATAAAATCATCATCGGGAATGTTACTCATATAAATCAACAATCGGTGCACCAATAATACAACAGAGTTTGTCAAAAGACGTGATTACAACAATACAATGAAAAGACAGGTAAAGCAATCACGACGACCTAGAAGAGTCCGATGAGGATCCTGGCCCCAAAATGTGTGTGCCTGCTGTCACCACCCGACGGAACCTACTGCGATCCTGAAACATTAATCAAACAACGATGCCTGAGTTTCCCATTAGGAAACCCCGTATGCCAAGCTCACCTATATGCATGCAATAGTACGGTAAATGAACCTATCATACTAGTAGCATGGCATGTCACATCTGCAATGCATCAAGTCCCTCAACAGGGTAAACGGGACCTCAGTCCAACAACAACGACCCTCAACAGGGTCCACAAGGACATCCGTCCAGCAACAACAATGGGTCTCCCTCGGAAACCTACCGTAGGCACATACGGTCTTACGGACAGTACGCGACGCATCCCCCACACGCGACTGCATGAGCCTAAGGGATCGTTGAGGAGCGTCCGCACTTCCGCGCAAGGAACCACGTGGTCTACACCACCTTCCACGGAGCCGTAGCCCGGTCGGTCAACATCCCAGGATACGTGCCCAATCGGGGATCATTGCTGGCACAACATCAGCGGCATCGCCGGTACAACATCGTCTGTACAAAATACGTCTAGCACAACATCGGACGACACAACCACAAGCCGGAACATCGTCGGCATCATCATCGCCGGCAAAAACCTCGGCGGCATCTCCGGCACAACCTCAGCGGTACAGCATACGTCCGGCACAACATCGGACGGGTTCAGACCGTAGTCTGTAGGGTCATCATGCTCCACGATCCATGCGTCACACGCATTGGGATCCGCTATCCCTCAGGTTTGCTACTCAACAGAGAGTAAGGAAACAACACGTCACACCACGTCCGATACGGAGGTGGCGCGACCCAAGTGTCCACACGGCGGTCCCTGGGCGGTACGAGCACGTACCCTCCGTCACCTCTCGGCTCACGCTCTAAGCGAGGACACGGGTTTCCGTGGACAGAGTTGACATGATCACATGACCAGGAATTCAGTTCTGCACACAAACGGTCGACCGAAAAAGCCTTATCGGTCTACCGTCCCCAATAGGTTCGGTCGACCGAAAGTCTACAACGGTCGAACTATCCTGCGCGTCACTTAAGTCAAAACGGTCGAACAGAAGTCTAAAACCGGTCAACCGAATACGAGGTCAAAATCCGGAGTTGGTCAAAATCACCAAAGACTATTCGATCGACCGACTCAGGGGTCCCGGTCGACCGAAAACTACCATGGTCATCATAATAGTCTACGTCATATAACGGTCGAACGATATATCGAAAACGGTCGAACCGCATGCCAAATCATGAAGTACACTTAAGTTCCGGTCGACCCCAAAACAAGGGACGGTCGACCGAAAACCGACAGGCAATCCCAACTCACCAGCAAAACGCACTACCGGTCGACCGCCACAAGGCATCGTTCGACCGGTGAAGGTTAAAGTCGGGTAAAAACAATATATCGGTCGACCGCCCGAAGGAACCCGGTCGACCGTTGGTCGTCTTCAACCTCGCACCAGCCGAGGATTTACGTCGTTCTCGTCACCGGGGAGGTCTCCGACCGACCATCACAACCCCCGACACGAGGGTTAACAACAAAAACACACTAAGGAGCGACATACCTCAAATGTGTGATCAACGACACCCGCCGGAGACACCGCGACACCACCTCCGATCCGGGACCGCACGAGCGCCTCCTCGCACACCGACCTCCGCGCCTCACGCCGGAGCAACCTCCACGTCTCCTGGTCGCCGGAACATAAGAAGAAAGGGTGAGAGAATGAAGGAAAACTGAGGAAGGAAGGAAAGATGGAGAGAAACGTTTTTCTCTCAAAACCCATCATCACAGCCACCCTAACCCATCACTATTCTCCTCCCCTTCCCCACGCACAACACTGTGCACGAGCCCTTCCCCATCCAAAACCTACTAATCACGGGATTAGTGCAAAACAAGGTTAGGGTCTAACAACCACCCCACCTTAAAAAGATTTCGTCCCGAAATCAACCAAGCAACTCACCGAAAAGCTCCGGGTACTGCTTCCGAACTTCCTCCTCGATCTACAAAGTGGCCTCGCGCTCACTGTGATGCTGCCACCGGACCTTCACCATCGGAATGGTCCTCCTCCTGAGCTGGTGATCCATACGATCCACGATCTCGACCGGTCTCTCCTCGAGTGACAACTCCTGCTGATCTCTGGTACTGCAATCACAATCACGTGAGTTGGATCTGCGTCGTACTTCCTCAGCATCGATACGTGGAAGACATTGTGAAGACCCAAAAACTGCGGTGGCAACGCAATCCGGTAGGCAACCTCTCCAACTCGGTCTAGGATCTCAAACGGTCCGACATATCTCGGACTGAGCTTCCCCTTCTTCCCAAACCTCATCACTCCCCGAGCTGGGGAGATCTTCAAAAACACATGGTCACCAACCTCAAAGCTCAACTCCCGTCTGCGTCTGTCAGCATAACTCTTCTGTCTGCTCTGCGCTGTGGCCAATCTCCTCCTGATTACATTCACCTTCTCTGCATACATCTGCACGAGCTCTAGCCCCACTAACTGCCTCTCGCCTACATCACTCCAGCATACCGGTGATTTGCAAGGCCTCCCGTACAATGCCTCTTACGGTGCCATCCCAATACTCGAATGATAGTTGTTGTTGTAGGCGAACTCTATCAACGACAGGTGCTCATCCCAATGTCCTGACCAATCCAGTGTGCATTCTCTCAGCATATCCTCCGGGGTCTAGATCGTCCTCTCTGACTGACCATCTGTCTGCGGGTGAAACGCAGTACTGAACCTCAGTCGTATCCCCAAAGCCTGCTGCAGACTCCCCCAAAACCTGGACGTAAATCTGGGATCTCGATCTGAGATGATGCTCACTGGTACTCCGTGCAGCCTGACTATCTCCTCCACGTACAACATAGCTAGACCCTCCAGAGGTAACGTGGTCCTGATCACTAAGAAGTGCGTCGACTTGGTCAGTCGATCGACTATCACCCAAATCGCGTCGTAGAATCTCCTCGTCTTTGGCAACCCCGTGACAAAATCCATCGTCACGTGCTCCCACTTCCACTCAGGAAGCTCAATACACTGCATCGGTCCCGCTGGTCGCTGATGCTCAATCTTCACCTGCTGGCAGACTAAGCACTGGCCCACAAACTCAGCAATATCTCTCTTCGTGCCCTTCCACCAGAAGTTCCGCTGCAGGTCTTTGTACATCTTCGTACTCCCCGGGTGAATGGTATATCTCGCTCGGTGTGCCTCCTCCATGATGTCATCTCTCAGCCCATCAACCTTCAGCACCCAGATCCGACTCCTGAACCTCAGACCACCATCAACCCCCACACTGAAGTCCGATCCATCTCTAGCAACCAACTGTAATAGACCAGCTAACTCCTCATCCCCATGTTGAGCCTGCACCACTCGTGAGATTGTCTGCGGCTCCACCCGAAGCCCAGCAATCACTGCTCCCTCTGAGCCCTCTGTGAACGGCCTCCACTCTGACAACGTCTCGAGTAGCCTCCGCTCCTGAACGCACAGACTCGCAACTAAAACCTCCACCTTCCTGCTCAACGCATCTGCAACCGAATTCGCCTTCCCTGGATGATAGGAAATGGTGAAGTCGTAGTCCTTAATGAACTCAAGTCATTTGCGTTGCCTCATATTCAGCTCCTTCTGCGGGAACAAATACTTCAGGCTCTGATGATTTGTGAAGACCTCGAACTACTCGCCATAAAGATAGTGCCGCCAGGTCTTCAATGCGTGAACTACTGCTGCCAACTCCAGATCATGAGTAGGGTAGTTCTTCTCGTGCACCTTCAGCTGCCTCGAAGCGTATGCCACCACCTTCTTGTGCTGCATCAGAACACAGCCCAAGCCAATCCTTGATGCATCGTTGTATATCACATAACCTCCACTTTCACTCGGTAGAGTCAGAGTAGGTGCTGTCGTCAATCGCCTCTTCAGCTCCTGAAAGCTGTCCTCGCACTTCTGGGACCAAACGAACTTGACGCCCTTCTGCGTCAATGCTGTCAACGGCGAAGCAAGTCTGGAGAAGTCCTTAATGAACCGTTTGTAATACCCAGCAAGTCCCACGAAGCTCCTGATCTCAGTCACGCTCGTCGGGGCCCTCCACTGAGTCACAACCTCAACCTTTGCCGGATCCCCTGAAATCTCATCTGCTGACACAATATGCCCCAGAAATGCCACCTGATCCAACCAAAACTCGCACTTCGTGTACTTGGCATACAGCTCCTGATCTCTCAAGATGCCAAGCACAATCCTCAGGTGCTCCCGATGTTGCTCCCTGTCAGGCGAGTACACCAAGATGTCATCCATAAACACGACAACAAATCTGTCGAGGTACAGCTGAAAGGTCCTATTCATCAGGTCCATGAATGCTGCAGGTGCATTCGTCAGTCCAAACGGCATCACCAAGAACTCGTAGTGCCCGTACCGTGTCCTGAAGGCTGTCTTCTGAACATCGGCCTCTCTGATCCGCAACTGGTGATAACCCGAACGCAGATCAATCTTCGAGAACACTCTCGCCATCTGCAACTGATCAAACAGATCATCAATCCTGGGCAAAGGGTACCGGTTCCTGACGGTGACCTTATTCAACATCCTGTTGTCGATGCACATCCGCAACGACCCATCCTTCTTCACGAACAACACAGGTGCTCCCGATGGCGAGACACTCGGTCGGATAAACCCGGAGTCCATCAACTCCTGCAACTGCTTCTTCAGCTCTGTCAACTCAGCAGGTGCCATCCGATACGGAGCCTTCGACTGGGTGTCGCGCCAGCCACCAACTCAATGTCGAACTCGATCTCTCGGTGCGGCGGTAAACGAGGAATCTCTGCAGGAAGCACCTCAGGGAACTCTCATACAACCTCTATATCCTCCAGCCCCCTCGCCTCAGGATCAGGAACAACTAATGTCGCCACAAATGCTCTGCAACCCTGACGCAACAACCTCTATGCCTTTACCGCAGACACAATCAAACGACCTCCTCTACTCCTCGTCCCTTTGATCAACACATCAGGCACGTCCTTCCTAAGAATAAGGATGTTCTTCTCACGGCAAAAGACTCGCACATCGTATTGTGATAGCCAGTCCATCCCCAGTATGATGTCGAAGTCCTCCATCGGTAGTAAGACCAGATCTGCCGGAAAATCATGGTCTCCCGAAACAACTGTGGTGCTGGGGAGGAAGCTCCCCACAGTGCCCACCTCACCCATGGGCGTACTGAGTTCCAACAAATCAGTCAGCAGCTCAGAGGTCTGATCCAACTCGCCAGCAAACTTCTCCGAAATGAAGGAGTGTGTGGCACCACAATCAAATAAAACACGAGCAACCAAACCTGAAATGAGAAGGGTACCTTCCACAACAATGTTGGAGTCCTTCGCCTCCTCAGTTCGGACGGTGAAGACTCGCCCTGCTCTCCTGGTCTGGCTCTGCGGAACAATGGACCTGCTGCCTCCGCTCCTCCCTGAGACCGGTGGTCCTGGCCTCCTGCTCGTCTCGCCCTGCCTGATAGGGCAATCTCGGATGAAATGGCCCATCTGATCGCATCCCAAGCATGCACCTGTACGTCGAGGGCACTCCTGACCCGGATGAGATCTCCCACACGTACCATACACACCATACTAGCGTGATCCTCCTCCATCAACCCGGGGCCTCTTGCCCGGGTTCCCAATGGAACGTCCAACTACACGTCCTCCCGTGCTCACTGGCGGCTTCCGCGCCTACTGGTAATTCTCCTGGTAGTCCTGATCGATGATAGTCGCATACTTCACCGCATCCGCCAGGGTCTGCGGCATGCTAGTAATCACCCGTGACCTGAGATGCTTCCTCAGCCCTTTGATGAACTTCCGTGCACGCTGCTCCGGTGTCACGTAAGTTTCAGAACAATAACGCTCAAGGGCATTAAACCTGCTGATGTAACTAGCCAAGGACATCTCCTTCTGCTCGAGGGCCAAGAACTCCTCCTTCTTCCTATCTCTGACGTGCTGCGGAAAGAACTGCTGGTTGAACTCCTCAAGGAATTCCACCCAGCTCACGTCAACTCGATCAGCAAACACCACAATAGATGTAGTCTTCCACCAGTTTGCTGCCTCTCTATCCAGCACATAGGTGGCCAGGCTCACCATCCGCTCCAGTACACAGCCGATCACCTAGAAAATCCTCTGGATCTTAAAGACCCAGTCCTCTGCAGCCTCAGGGTCACTCCTGCCATCGAAACTAGGTGGGTGCTGCCTCATGAAGCGAACATGCTCTGCACCTGTCCCTGTCTGCTCTGCCCTCGCAGTCTGACGCTCAAGGAACTCGCTCAACCTATCCCAAGTAGCGCCCTCAGTGGCATCACTGGCAACGTGCTCATTCACGACGTTCCTCACACGTCTCGGAGGCATCTGGCATAAAAACAACTCAAGATCATCCATGAATGCAAGCTAAATGTAAAGTGCAACCTACACTACTACAATAGGGTGATTTCTTTGGGATCCACACATAGGAATCGACCGCTCTGATACCAAGTTGTAACATCCCGAAACTGCGGAGATATAAAAATTTAAACACTCAAGAGATTACTCAGATAAAATCATCAACGGGAATGTTACTCATATAAATCAACAGTCGGTGCACCAATAATACAACAGAGTTTGTCAAACGACGTGATTACAACAATACAATGAAAAGACAGGTAAAGCAATCATGACGACCTCGAAGAGTCCGATGAGGATCCTGGCCCCAAAATGTGTGCGCCCGCTGTCACCACCCGACGGAACCTACTGCGGTCCTGAAACATGAATCAAACAACGATGACTGAGTTTCCCATTAGGAAACCTCGTATGCCAAGCTCACCTATATGCATGCAATAGTACGGTAAATGAACCTATCATACAAGTAGCATGTCATGTCACATCTGCAATGCATCAAGTCCCTCAACAGGGTAAACGGGACCTCAGTCCAACAACAACGACCCTCAACAGGGTCCACAAGGACATCCGTCCAGCAACAACAATGGGTCTCCCTCGGAAACCTACCGTAGGCACATACGGTCTTACAGACAGTACGCGACGCATCCCCCCATACGCGACTACACGAGCCTAAGGGATCGGTGAGGAGCGTACGCACTTCCGCGCAAGGAACCACGTGGTCTGCACCACCTTCGACGGAGCCGTAGCCCGGTCGGTCAACATCCCAGGATACGTGCCCAATCGGGGATCATCGCTGGCACAACATCAGCGGCATCGCCGGCACAACATCGTCTGTACAACATACGTCTGGCACAACATCGGACGGCATAACCACAAGCCGGAACATCGTCGGCATCATCATCGCAGGCAAAAACCTCGGCGGCATCGCCGGCACAACCTCGGCGGTACAGCATACGTCCGGCACAACATCGGACGGGTCCGGACCGTAGTTTGCAGGGTCATCATAATCCACGAGCCATGCGTCACACGCATTGGCATCTGCGATCCCTCAGGTCTGCTACTCAATAGAGAGTAAGGCAACAACATGTCATACCACGTCCAATACGGAGGTGGCACGACCCAAGTGTCCACACTCTTCCACACGGCGGTTCCTGGGCAGTACGAGCACGTACCCGCCGTCACCTCCCGGATCACGCTCTAAGCAAGGACACGGGTTTCTGTAGACAGAGTTGACATGATCACAAGACCAGGAATTCAGTTCTGCACACAAACGGTCGACCGAACAAGCCTAACCGGCCGACCGTCCCCAATAGGTTCGGTCGACCGAAAGTCTACAATGGTCGAACTATTCTGCTCGTCACTGAAGTCCAAACGGTCGAAAAGAAGTCTAAAACCGGTCGACCAAATACGAGGTCAAAATCCCGAGTTGGTCAAAATCACCAAAGACTATTCGGTCGACCGACTCAGGGGTCCCGGTCGACCGAAAACTACCATGGTCATCATAATAGTCTACGTCATATAACGGTCGAACGATATATCGAAAACGGTCGAACCGCATGCCAAATCATGAAGTACACTTAAGTTCCGGTCGACCCCAAATCAAGGGATGGTCGACCGAAAACCGACAGGCAATCCCAACTCACCAGCAAAACGCACTACCGGTCGACCGCCACAAGGCATCGTTCGACCGGTGAAGGTTAAAGTCGGGTAAAAACACTACATCGGTCGACCGCCCGAAGGAACCCGGTCGACCGTTGGTCGTCTTCAACCTCGCGCCAGCCGAGGATTTACATCGTTCTCGTCGCCGGGGAGGTCTCCGACTTAACCCGACCGACCAACACAACCCCCCACACGAGGGTTAACAACAAAAACACACTGAGTAGCGGCATACCTCAAATGTGTGATCAACGATGCCCGCCGGAGAAACCACGACACCACCTCCGGTCCGCGACCGCACGCGTGCCTCCTCGCACACCGACCTCCACGCCTCACGCCGGAGCAACCTCCACGTCTCCTGGTCGCTGGAAGAGAAGAAGAAAGGGTGAGAGAATGAAGTAAAACTGAGGAAGGAAGGAAAGATGGAGAGAAACGTTTTCCTCTCAAAACCCATCATCACAGCCACCCTAACCCATCACTATTCTCCTCCCCTTCCCCACGCACAACACTGTGCACGAGCCCTTCCCCATGCAAAACCCACTAATCACGGGATTAGTGCAAAACAAGATTAGGGTCTAACAACGTGTACGTGAGTTATGTGAGTGATTAGATTAAGTATTAGGGTTAAAGTCATCATCAAAATAATGGTCAGATTAAGACTATTTATCTAATAGCGACTACTTTTTTGATGATGACAACTCTAGTACTTCATCTTGAGCTAAATGGATCGATGGTACATTTGGATGCACCACAAATAGGATTTTTTTCACTTATGCAATTTATTTAAAATTTTGCATCGAAAAGTGAATCTTGGCATCTAGTTTGAGCTTAAAAGCTTACCTCGGTTTAACTTATTTTATAGTACACAGAAAAAGCTCGCCAAAGGAGCTTTTCCAGTTTATTGGTGGGTCCACATGTGTCAGTTAAACATACATCCATTGTTTGCTTGTATAATTTACGAGTTTGTCATTGCCAATATTATGTTTTTACCTTTAAACTTTTGATTATTTTCCATGCTCAATCCCCTTTTAAGCCTAATCAACTCTCATATGGACTGAAGGTCACTTCTCCTCCAAACTCAAACATTGCAATGATTTGCAGCCGCAGAACCGCTTATGGTCGCATCGACACCATCCAATAGGCTTTGGAGTTCTGGAGAACCAAGGTTACTCTTCGGTTACTCATCTCAGGTTCGCACCTAGGTTGTATTTCCCAATCCACATGTTTTTTTTATTTCTTAGTTTGTTGTAGAAACTTTGGAGCTTAAGAACATCTTCAAAATGGTGCATAACAAGAGTCTAGTTAGTTGGTAGAGAACTTTTTTTGCTTGAGTGCAAATCCAAAACAATTATTTTAGTTTTTTTGATGTGCTGCTTGTGAGATTCTAATCCTAATTGTGCCTTAATGTTGTTTAGGTGGTGATTAGGGGGGAGATGGAGATGGACGGCTGGGATTGGAAGTTGATGGGTGGAGGGTGGAGATGGAGTGGAGATGGATGAAGGGATGGGATGATTTGGTTTTGAGATGGATGGTTGAGATTGGAGGAGGAGGAGGAGATATTTAGGTGAGATTTTCCCTCTCTCTCTCTCACTCTCACCTCTCCCTCGTCTCTCTCTCTCTCTCACGTTCCCTCTCCCGTAGGTTGAGCTCCGGCGAGGAAGAAGAGTTGATCTCCGGCGAGAGGTGGTGGGCTCCGATTGGTAGGTGGAGGTGAGTTGGGTTGTGTGCTATTCCGTCCCTTTGGCTTGGATCCTCTCCCTCGACCTAACTCGTTTCGGTGGTCTTGGTTGCTCCGATTGGGTGGTGGAGGTTGACGGAGGTGGAATCGCGAGTGTCGAACGTCGAGGAGGTGTTGATCGTGGTTTGGTCGCGAGGATCATCGACGGATCGTGATTTTGGGAGGCGTGCTCGTGGAGGCGTCGTCGTGGTTCTTCAAAGGTTTCTTCAAACCTTCCGGTATGTCAAGCTCGCTCACTTAAGTAGTGTGAGTATTTGGAAGTCGACGGTAGGCCTTCCGGCTCGTCGCAAATAACCGTGCAGCAGATTTCACTGCCTGATCGGTCGACCGGTTGGTGCAAACGGTCGACTGTTCGTAAAGAGAATTCGGGTTCTGCCTCGAATTGGTCGAACGATGCCCCAGGGGCGGTCGACCGATTGTGCGTGGGAGGCAAGCCTGGGGATATTCGGTCGAACGGGTCCCCCTTGTCGTTCGACCATGTGCACCGTCATGGGTCAGATAGGGCGTTGACCATCTAAACGGTTGACCGCCTATATGACTTCGTCCGACTGTGACTTAAGTGGACTTAGTGGTCGGTTCAACCGAAGGTGGTTTCGGTCGAGCGGACTTGTTGTGAGCGTGGGGGAACGCTCTGGTGGAATTCGACCGGATTCGTGGTCCGAGTGAGGGATTATTCCATGGTGGGATTCGGTCGACCGAGAGTGCTCGGGCGTTCGACCGAATTCGTTGTGGAGATTGTGGGATTTGTCCCTGGTGACTTTCGGTCGAACGGGGCCCCTTTGTCGTTCGACCGATTGGTCGTTTTGTTCGTTGAACCTGGGAGTTGACCATCTAAACGGTCGACCGTCCCTTGACTTTGGTTCGACCGAACGAGTATTGTTGGTGGGAATCGGTCAACCAAGGGAGTGTCCGTAGAGGCGATTGCCCAGTGTTTTTGTGATTCCGTCGACCGAGACTTTTGGTTCGGTCGACCGTTTGTGTCCAGTTCTGCACTATGGAGGTGCGGTTGTTGTGGTCTTTCGTGTGGGGCGAGTTGTGGTGCCGATGTTCTTCCGGCGAGTGTGCTAGGGTGCACGAGTGTTGCGGTGGTTGGTTGAAAAAGACCTGGAGCCATGTAACTGTGTGAGAGCTTGGGTTGGCTGAAAAAGACCTGGAGCCCAGCTTAGAATATGGTGTTGCGGTGGTTGGTTGAAAAAGACCTGGAGCCCCGTAACTGTGTGAGAGCTGCAGTTGCTTGAAAGAGACCTGGAGCCCAGGTAGTCTGTGCGGGGGTTGGTTGAAAAAGACCTGGAGCTCCGTAGTGCGTTCATGTTGGCTGAAAAAGGCATGGAGCCTGATCAGGGACCGCATGTTAAGGGTTGGTTGAAAAAGACCTAGAGCCCTTGGATGTTTGGGTTGGTTGAAAAAGACCTGGAGCCCTTGGTCATGTCGTGGTAGCTGCGGTTGGTTGAAAATGACCTGGAGCCCAGCTTGGCGACGAGTGTGTGTGTTGTGGTTGGGTGAAAAAGCCCTGGAGCCCAGCCTGTTGAGATGCTTTTCTTGTTTAGTAGAATTGCATGCTAAGGTATCTTTCATTTCAAGCATTGTAGAGTTTGGCATACGGGGTTTCCTTCTGGAAACTCAGGCATTGTTGCATGTTTACTTTCAGGCCGTGATCGGCGATAGGGGGTGGTGACCGAGGAGAGGAGCACCGCTACCGGATCCAGCTTTCTCTCAGTTGAGGTCGGTGTAGGATTTCATGTTTAATTATACACATATTTTTTCGAATTTTTTATGTATAATAAGGATCAATTTTCAATTTTCTATAATTTATTTCATGCATGCATCAATTTGTTTCAATATCTAGTTTCAAAACTTTATTAAAACAAATATGGACTCCGAAATTCATACCTAGAAGTTCTCTAAAACTTCTTGAAGATTCGGAGACGTTGGGGATGCTCCTCGCTGCGCCGGATGCCTCCGAGTATTCACCAAACTCTAAATAAGATCGGAGAGAGGGAAGCTAGTCTCTCAATCTCCGATAGGGTTTAGAATCCAATTACTAACCCCTCTTTAATTCTCTTGAGAAGATGATCTCTTAAGAACTAAAACTAAATTTAAGAATTAAGGGATTTTCGTGGAGAATTATGGAGAGAGAATTTTTGCACAAGAAATAATGAATTAATTAATTGGGTAATGAAATAAGCTTGTATTTATAAGCTCTCTCCAAATTACCTATTCATGTGCAACCCCTTGCCCATGATCTCATGCAAAATTCCATCTAACCATCCATTATTTAATAATAAATAATATTAGCCACGAATTAAATCAATTATGGACCAATTCAATGCATGATCTAATTAATTCTTAAATTAATTTTGCACAAAACCGTCTGGACCGGTCGACCGTTTCAAGGTTCGGTCAACCGCTCGACCTAGTTTCGGTCGACCGCTCTCAACATAAAAATATTTCATCACAATGTTCGGTCGACCGATAGATTCGGTCGACCGTTCCGAACAGACGAAAATTCCCTGTTATCGGTCAAGACATGTCCAGTCGACCGTTTACTGTTGTTCGGTCGACCGGTTGTACACTGTTTTGCAGACTTGTCAAATTTCGGTTTAACCCCTACAAAATTTGACATTTCGGGTTTAGTAGTAAATTCACAACTTATGTAACATATTATCCTATGTAATGATCAATCATTACACCCCATAATATTTACATCGCATATGAATTTAATTTAGATTCTAATTATGTTATTAATCACAACATAATTTTGATTTTGTTTGTTCACCCCATGTGTCATATTTTCTACATGAAACCCGACACATCTTATGAACTCAAAATCCCCATTTCTTGTTTCTCAGTTTTGTGGTGTGACCTATGGGAGGATCTAAACTAAGTTGGCAGTGATATTAAGAGCTTAATATCACAAGCTATAAGCGGTATCTAGCTACACATTATAGCTCCCAATTAGTTAGATGTCTTAATTCCACTCGAACCAAAACCCGATCCATTTAGTGATGAAGTGCACCACTTGTGTCCGTCCCTTGCCTCATGATATTAAGAATACACACAAAGTAGTATTGTGTCATCTTTGTATTAGTATTCATTTCTTGATCTCTTTAAGCTAGTTATAAATATGTGACTTAACTCAAATCACATTGTGCACATTACAACTTTGCTTTATCAAGGGGCCCACTAATATCATCACTCAATTAAGAGGGGCAATGATAGTCTTTTGACTAACTATCTTCTCCAACAAAAGTTGTACTTAACCAACCAATGCCTTTACACTACACTTATCGATAGTTCAAGACACTGATCTAGTTAAGTATTCCTTAAGTGATCAGATATAAGTCTCATATCAAAGGACCAAAGATAGTAAAATATTAATGACACAGAAACACATTTCTATAATATTTTACTTATTAGGTCTATTCAGTATACAAAAGTAATATTTTCCTCTTTTGCATACCCGTGTTGTCACTCACTTGTAGAGCTACAATGATCTATGACCAACACGACAATGTTTACCATATCCCAATTTAGACGTAGTAAATGAATCCACTACTTGATCCTTGCGTCTTTGAAGGGATGTTGTATGACGAAGACTTGGCTATTGTCTTAGGAACTTTAGGTGCTATTGAGGAATATATGAACATGTAATTTGTAAGGACCCTGATTCACACCGCTCCTATGACTGGATCTCAAAAAAGTTTGATATGTTGACGGGTCAATGGAGGATGTGCTATGACGGATGTCGTATGGATATATCAAGTTTCCTAAAGCTAGCAAATACCCTCAAAAGGGTAGGCTTACTAAAGCACACCCAGGGCGTTAGCAACAAATAACAATTGCATATCTTCACTATAGCAGAACATGGTTTCACTGATGGAACATATCTGCTCGTATATGTCACCATCCATTGGTGTAGGTGAACACCGATAGATATGTCTACCATTGGTGTTTAGTTACATCGACGAATGTTTCAATGGATAAAAGTCGTCCGTGTTAATTTTTGCCCTTTTCCGGAGGAACAAAGAATACTTCATTCCCAGTATCACCGACGGATATCGACTTACATCAAGATAAGATCCACTGGTATATTATATAGGTAACCTCCACCAACGTATAACTACCGTCGATGTAGGCTACCCAAGAAACGTCAAAACTTACACCAACGCATAAGTATTGTCGATGTAAGTCATGTCCAGAACCAGGAAAGAGCTTATTAGCTCTTTTTGGGTTTCGATTTCCCAGATCAAAAGAAGCAATATTTTTCATTATTCATCCACAACACATTCATGCATTCATCCACAAATATATAAACAGAAGAACTCATATATGCATTTATCTCAAAGAAATTCATTCAAACAATAAACTGCATACACAATGTAGTAACTATATTGAAATTAAGTTTTCATTTCACAAAGTAGTCGAACAAAGTTTAACAATGATAGTAGACAAACAACACAAACACCAAGTCATCAAACATCTAGTACTTGCTCCGCCTGATGGTCCGTGATTGTTATCTCGTCTTGGCGGCAGAGGTGGTGTGCAATGAATGTTATATTAATATGTAGCATGTTCTCTTTAGCACATGAAGATGTCGATAGGAAACTACAATATGAATTCTAGCATTATGGTCAGACCATTACTCGTCATGTCAATTTCGTCCTCGATGCATTGACAATATGGGCTTGTGATTGAATTAGTTAAAATATTGTAAGTGCACGACCGTCGATGAAGATGGGGCAAGTACGGGTCAATCCACAGGGAGGTGTGTCAACTCTGGTTCTTTCGAATGCAAGTGGGAAAAAGATGGGAGAAAATGTGTGATTACACTAAACTAAACTACACAATGAATGAACAAACAATAAAATTAAACCCCAAAGGGGGTAAAGAAAGAATGCGAATATGAAAATATGTGTGTGTGTTCATTTGTGCTTGTCACAACATGTAGTACATGAAAACCATAAAACCAAATCCAACTTTACCTCCACATGAAATAAGATAAAACATTATCATTAAAACATACAAGACAATAATTGAAATGAAACTAAATGAACTCATGCATAAAGACCAAACCCCACTATGTCTCCACATGAAATAAGATTTACACAATCATTAAAACATACAAGACATTAATTAAGGTGAGGCCAACAAGAACACAACCTACCACATGTCATGTTTCCTTCATTCACTCCATCCTTATCCTCACCTCATCATTCCCCATAAAATAGGCCCACAAATCTAAGCATGTGCTAAGCATCACTCAAGAGCATTAACACATCAAAGATAAGAGTGAAATCCCATTATATGGTTATGGAAATCATGTAAAGCTCAAAGGATTAAGATTAAGACACACACACACACCTAATACATCACATAATCACATCACCTTCTTCTCCACCCCCCAAATAAGGATGGACTACTCCCAAATCTTTAACCCAACTATCATGTTAAGAGAGAAAAACATATAAACTAAGTCTACTAATATTAATGAAATGAAATTAAGCTAAGCATGAAAGAAGATAAAAGAGAAAACATTAAACTAACAAAAAATTCTTTTATTAAACGACTCACATTACAAGCAGCATCTCCCTACTTGAGTTTTTTTGCTTCAAGGCTTGATTCTAAGTAGAGGGATTGGACACTAAGCAATGAGTAATTACAAATGAGGAAGAAGAGTTCTATTTATAGTCATGAAAAAAGGTAATCAGGGAAAATCCCCCGGTATGGGACTAAGCACATACTATAAATGGACATAAAACAACATAATCCACGACCCGACTAAACCATGAATTGTTTGGACCAATTTAGACCACCAATTGGGGGTCTAGGACAGCCAATTGGCGGTCTGGAATGGTTGGATCACGTTTGGATTTTGGTGGCTCGTTTCTAGCTTGATTTCTTGATGTTTGATGAACCCGATTTGGTTGTTGATGTTTGGGCCCGGATCTAATTGCCAAAATATTCCTCATGATGGGGTGGAGTTTCTTGATTTGCTCATTGATCCTTTTGGTTTACATTTGAGTCATTCTCTCTTGCATCTCAGTCCATAAGTCCTGTAATTTAGTCTTTTTCCTTGCTTTTAAGTCATTTTTGAGTCTCTTCTTCCCAAACATGTTTAATACTGAAACTTAAACATAAATCTCGTTACGTAGCATTGCTTAGGCTAAGAATAAAGGATATAAGGCACAAATTGTAAGACCCGTTGTCCTGCTTTAATAATAATAAGTCCACTCTCCTCGGTTATGCATAATTGAGTTCTTGGAATGTCAAATTGTTTTATGGCATGTTTGTTTGAGTAGATTTGATTGAATTTCTTGTTGGTCAATCGGGCGCGACACATCGGACGAACGCGCGGTTGTTTGACTCAATCGACTCAATTTGGGTCCAAGTGAGTGTAGGGACGGTTTTGGGCTGGGCCTAGGTGGGAGTGGTGTGGAATTGGAAGGGATGCTTGGGAGTTACACACATTTTCAAGGGTGTCTTTTGGATGTCCTTGCTGGTGCCATTTTTGGCATTCTTTGAGGTGGCTTGAATAGTCATGAAGACTATTGATGAAAGTGTTGTTTGCAACCCTCACACTTCTTCATCTCTTCCTCATGTCTCTCCACCTCCTCCACTCCTCAGCCAAGTGATCAGGCCACTCAGGCGGTGCTCTGGAAAGCTGCAACTCCGGTGAGACAAGAAGAAACACTCCTTAAAGAAAGGCGTGAGATCAACACACTCCGGCGAACTTCTGACAACTCTTGACCACTTCTTTCTGCAACTTCAGGTATGCCTTAGGCCCAAGAGTAAAGTATAGGGTGGGGGTGTTGGCTGGAGGGCCAGCCAACACCACTTTGGTTGATGGTGCAATTGGTTGCACCACCAAACCGGTTCTCCCACCTAGCGCATGCTGGTTTTGGTACGTTAAGAGGGCTGGTTGGGGGTACATCCAGGCACGCTGGAGATCCGGCGAGCTCAGGTGAGGTCTGACCAGAGTTGGGAGTGGTCACTTCAAGGCTGAGGGCAAGGGGGCTCCGGTTGTGGGTTGGTGTGGCTGGTGCACACACAACCCGCCTAGAGTCTTTTCCGTCCCCAAGGTGTGTAGCTCCGGAGTGTCCGGCTGGTGCAGCTGATCTCTCTTGGTGATGGGCATATGGTAGGGTGGGAAGGGACCCTAGGGAGGCGGGGGATGCATGGAGTTTGGCTGGGCACGACTGGCCTGTGCATGGGAGGCTCAAGAGTGGGCTGACCGCAGGTTGGGTTGGTGCAACTTCTGCGTCTCTTGCACGGTTGTTGGGCTGGAAACGTTTGACCAGACTTCCTCAACCCTTTCCTCACCCCTTCATGTCCTTGAGGTGTAACCCAAGCTGGTGGTTGGATAGATCAGGGTGGCTCATGTGCATGGTTGTGATTTTAGGGATGTATTTGATGAAATCGGTATTAGTATTATGTGTTGAATGTTTGATGTGTTCTGACTTTGTTCCAGCAACTCTTGTTTCATGTTCATGACCTGATTTCTTGGGTGTGATCTCACATATTGTTACATGCATTTCATATGAGGAGGCAATCATAACATCTCTATATATATATATATTGTTTATGCTACTCGTTATATGCCATGTTGTTGTGGATTAATTCGTTGTCTCATGCACACACGGTGGTAGATGGATGTACTTAAGCTTCTAATGTTGTTCTCATGCATAATTGATGAATGGAGTTACTAATATCGATGTATACATGCGTGTAAAATATCTGATCATGTCATGAATGGAAACATAAATGTATCTAGGGCCTTAATCTAGACGATTAAGCCATGTAACACATCGTAGCATTCTAATCTTGATATCCTTTGCTTCTGTGTATATTTTATAACGTTTATTGTGTATATATCTTACTGATCTGATGCATCCTTGAGTGAATGTGTATTGCGATTCAGGAACTCAAACCTCATGACTTGTATACATGACCTGTAGATATCAAGGTTGTATTGTCATGCTTGTCTGGTTGAATTTGGTTATGATGCTTTGTTCGATTCAACATCTTGGAGTTGCTAATGTGATCGTATCATTTCTGATGCGTTTGGAGCTGTGACAAGAGTATGTGTATACTCATCACGTTGGGCTCATTCTGGTTAATGTATAGCTATAGAGATATGTAGTTCTATAGATAGCTTACATTGCATTTGTTAATAAAATGAATCTGGGCATGTATGTTTTGGGGCCGACGGGCCACGAGTAGGACCTCTATGTAGAGCAGCCTATTCGCAAAGACCTTCACGTTGGGAGCCAGGCATAAGATAAGTCCTTGGCAGGTGCGCTGCCATTCTATCTCAGGGTATGTGTTCCCGAGTTTGCGATGGCACCAGGTAGGGTTATTTCCGTAGATTGGGACACTTATCCGGTGCAACACTTTGTGCCGAGCGGTGGGTCACTGTCAAGTGACCGCCTCTGACCAGCATGGCTGGTGGTTTGATTCCTATGTAGAGGTATCACTTCGGGTGAAGCCCGAATGGCACAACTATGTAGAGTTGTCGCGCAGCACAGCTATGTAGAGTTGTTGCCCTTTTGTTGCATGTATGGTAGATAGGTCCCATGCATAACTCTGTACTCTATCTGTTGGACCTGGGGCATACGGGGTTTTCCTTGTTGGAAAATACGCATATTTGTTGATGTTTTGTCTCAGCTACGTAGGTCCCTTCATAGAAAGACTGGATGAGGTTCGGAGGTTTCTATACACGAGGGACATGTCGACCAGAGTCTTCGAATTATCTTTTACTTCTGCGTTGTTGATGTATTTCTCTTTTGAACTTTATGTAATGTATTTGACCTTATTACCATATATGGATAATCTCTCTTCTTTTAGTTATATTTTATGTTAGTCTATCCATGTATGTTCTTGTTCTGTGTTGTCGAGTCTTGTTTGGTATGTCTTTGTAACTCCTTCGGTCGTCGCGGAGGTCTCTGATCGCGACAATTGTAGTCCTCCCTAGTGTGTGTATCCGCGAGATCGGGGGCGTTAGACAAATATATGCATGATATGATGTCAATCAAATACCCCCACACTCACATTTTGCTAGTCCCAAGCAAAACAAAGAAAGAGAAAATCAAATAAATGAAAACATACGAAAAATAGGGAAATCCTAACTCATTTTCGTAGGAATCACGGTTGCACTTAGCACGTGCTACATGCCATTAAACCCTCTTGTCGCCAAGGAGGAGGAGTGTTGTCTCCTGAGGGTTTTCAGCGGAGACACCTACAAAATCCGAACATAGATGCATTATTCAACCTAGCAAGATGACTCGATGGACTCATTTTTGTCAATCATTGGGTACGGTAATTCTACGGGCCGACTCTATATATGTAATTAGTCCACACATCTTGCCTAATAAATCATTCATGCAAGTTAGTTAAGGACTTAAGTGACAGACATGTGCAACCTTAACATCCGCAAGTGATACAAAGTGTCAACTCCATTAAGGTTCTTATTTGTCTTCTTCTTCTTTTTCTTTCTTTCTTTTCTTTTCATTTTTTTGGATCATCATCAATTACACTAGTTGGTGTTTGATTCTCCTAGGGTCGGGTTTTGTGCATCATTGTCTGTGAGGACTTACACTATCACGTACACCTTTCCCCAAATCTCCACATAGGGTGATCCCTACCACCTGTATAATGGGAGTTTGGTCGGTGCATCCCAAGTCAGATGACTCGAAAGCACCAGGCACTAAGTCCCCTCGGACCTAATTTCCCGAGTGATAGGAGTTGTGTGAGAAGAGAGAACACCACTTATTTATTATCTACATGCATGGGAACCAAAACACCTACACTTAAAGTTTCACAACAAGATTTTAAGGGTCCCTGACTACGACAAACTTTCTTATACTAACAGACACAAATTATTCGGCTCACTAGGTTCAGGGTGGACTTTTTAAAATGTTTTAGTACTGAAATCCTATGATTACTCGCCCACCGAGGGAAGACTGGGGTGCATCCTTTTGACTTGATAAGACCTAAAGCCGGTATACTAGATATCCTAATGCATCATGTTCAAGATAATTTTGGGAGTTTTCTTTTTACTTTGCCTCTCAACGGTTTTGCACATGTTAAACACAAGCAAAACCCACAAAATATTTTCTTTCACAAACACATGAAGATTTTGAAAGAAATGTGAAAATTTGAAAGCACCAGGCAAGCAAAAGAAGAGAAGTCGCCCAAGGATCATGGCAGACAAATATATCAATATTAAATGCAGCACACTATCATGACCCTAACAATACAAACAAAATAAAATGAAAAACAAAATGAAAAAGACTCAACTCCACATATATACAAACATAAAGCACCCCCCACACCTACTTCATGCATTGTTCTCAATGAATGTGAGTATGATACTACATGGATTGATGCATGAAAAAGAAAAGATCTCATCAAAGTGAAGCATGAATGGAAGTTCATGGTTATGTTGATGTACACAAACCCAAATTCTCCTAAAAACCTGTGAAATACTAAAGAAGGGATACAAATACGTGAAAGAAATGGAGCCCAAATACACAAGGGTTGGACCCCACAACAATCAATGCTCACTGGTGGAGTCTTTTTTTTCTTCTTTTTTTTCTAAACAAGATATATACATCAACAAAGATATTCTCATAATCATTTGGTCAAGGAACATCAAATGAGAACATTGAGTCATGTGGACCAGAGATTTGCCAATATGGGCACGCTTCATTGGTACTCTGAGGTATCATGCGGGGTGAAAGGTCAAAATTGAAAGGCTCAAACCCCTCATGATATTGGTTGGGTGTCGGCAACATGAATGAGTGTAGTTGTGTTGTCTCACTAGGGTTAATTGCTCATCGAACAAAACCCTCCAACCAGTAGGCGAGTGCATCAGAATGAGTTCCTCAGGTTCTTCGAAGGATGTGGCACACCACTTTCACTAAGAATGTGTCTTCTCCCCAAGTCATCCAACAAGGACCACCCAACCTCCTTTATATTATCAAGCATCAGCTCGATCGCAAATGGGTACTTGTTGGAGTCAAGATGAAGCTCAAAAGGCTCAACGGTCGTGGGACATGGGGTAGAGACACCTTCTGGTATGGCCATATGTTGAGGTGTGTCCCCCTCACTAACAGTCTCAACTAAATTATCTAACAAACACTCCCTTTGTACATTCATGTTTGATGTCAGCTCACTTTGTTGCATTGCAAAGACAGACAATGAGTTTTCGTTGGGCAAACAAACATTCTCAATGGGTTGCATTGGTGTTAGGGGTGTTTGTTGATTTTGCGGTGCTTTCTCTAATTGGCGGATGAGGTTGAGATTTAAAGGTTGGTCCATGGGCTTTTGTTGCCTACCACAATTGAACACATGAAACTCGGCACTCATGTTACCGAATGAGAGCTTCATGAGACTATTTCTACAATTAATTAAGGCATTGGAGGTTGCCAGAAATGGTCTACCCAAAATCAAAGGTATTTGAGAGTGGGTGTTCGCAACAGGGTCAGTATCGAGGACGACAAAATCTATTGGAAATATAAAATCTCCAACTTTGATGAGCACATCCTCAATAATCCCCTTTGGGACACAAATGGATCTATCCACCAATTGGAGGGTGCTCTTAGTTGGTTTCAGTTCTCCCAAGTTCAACTGTTGATAAACAGAAAATGGGAGGAGGTTGACCGTTGATCCTAAATCAAGCAATACGTTACTCATGCTAGTGTCCCCTATCATACACTAAATAGTAGGACACTCAGGATCCTTGTACTTTGTGTATGTTGGATTGGACAAAAGTGAGCTTACACTTGCAGCTAAGAATGCTTTCTTAGGAACATTAATCTTTCTTTTGGTTGTGCAGAGATCTTTCAACACTTTGGGGATGTTAACCTTCACTTGCTTAAAGACCTCTAATATCGTATCCATTGTGTCACTCTGCCTTTTGGTTTACCTACTAGGATATGGAGCTTTTGGCAGGTAGGTTTTCTGCGGTGCTTGAGAAGGAGGCGTTGGTGTATACCCTCACCCTCTTCTTCACCATCCTTCCCACTGAAGGGCTGCACAGATGGTGGTGGTGGTGGCAAGGAAATGTGATTGTCAACCTACTTTCCAATAGTTAAGGTTACAATGGCAATTACATGGTCAACAAGTTCCTCCATATGGTTCACTTACTTCCCTCGAGGTACCAAACTCTCATTTTGCAAGTGTTGTTGCTCGTACATGCGGGGATTAACCTCAGGCTGGTTTGGCAGGGTCCTTCTCTCTCTCATGTACAGAGTGAGCCAATTGTCCCATCTGAAACTCTAGAGATTTAATGGCCTGCTGATTTGAAGTCAGAACTTGACTTGTGGAAGACATAAAGTTTTTTTATTGAGTTCTCGAGTCCACATGTCAGGTTCTCAAGCGAATTAAATTGGGTTTCCTTCTTGTTGGAATTTGGGGAACCTGGTGGGTTGGTGGTTGGAGCTTGGGGTGGCTGATAAGACTGTGAATGCATGAGAGGTTGGTGCGGTTGGTTAGGCGGCCGATAAAAGTTTGAATGATCACCCGGGGTATTGTTTTGGTTCCATGAAAAGTTAGGGTGGTTCATCCATCCAGGGTTTTATGATGATGAATATGGGTCATTCCTGGATCTATCATAGATGGCATTGACATGTTCCATCTCAGGAGGATTGGATGCACACTCGCCTCCTATATGACCTATCATACCACATAAATGACAGTGAACTGGACCAGATGCAGACATATGTAACACACCTTGCTTGTTTTGGAGCTCAATCGAATCCATACGGTGCATTAAGGCCACCATGCGCGCCTCGGTGGTCGTAGTGGTATCGACAGCAAATGCGTCACCCGATTTAGTCAAGTTTGGTATTGCGATCCTCGCTCCTATGCTAGATGATGGTGATGGTTCCCTCATACTCTCCCACTGCATGGTCTTCTCAGTGAGGTCTTCTAGGAAAGCTCATGCCACCCTTTCATCCTTTCCTAAGAACTCTTCTTGACACAGAGACTCAAGGAGCGTTCGGGACGGGATGTGAAGGCCCTCGTAGATAAAAAATAATCCCAAGTCCTAAAGGCATTTGCCTGGTTGTTGTATAACCACTTCTTGGCATCATCCTTTAGTGCAAAGGGGACAAGCCTAAGATGGATGGAGTCTGTGCTAAGTTGTTGCGGCTTGAACATTGCACAGACCTCCTCAAATTCCCTGAGAAAGATATAAGAATCACCCTTCCCCGTGAAGTGAGGGAGCATGAAGATAAGATTAGGCTCAACATGAGAAGTGTCTAAAGATATTGCAAGACTCATCAAAAACCATAAACTCATGTGAAGAACAAAGGTAAACATGGGAGGTGTCTAAATCTTATGGCAAAACCCATCAAAACAAAGTTTCTTCAATCAAGCAAGCAAGCAACCACAAATACAAACACTTAACTAACATGTAGCATATTCAACAAGAAATTTCAGTCAATAAACATGAGGAAACTAAGCATGGGAAGTGTCTAAATCTTATGGGCAAAACCCATAAAAAATTCCCCAACATGTAGATGATTCAAATACCCCCGATGAACATATAAACATGCAAGTCACTACTCACATTATATCTACAACATATATCTACACCATCTCCACCCCCGAAAGGGGATGGAATTACTCACTACTCATTAAGAAAAGAAGACAAAACGAAATTAAACTAAGCATGCAAGAATTAAAAGAGACAATATAAAACTAACTAAGAAAATTATTTTATTAACATGACTCACATTACAAGTAGCATTCTTCTCCACTTGAGTTTTTCTCCAAGACTTACTCTAAGTAGAGAGAATGCCACCAAGCAATGAGTAGTATTACATTGGAGGAGGAAGAGTTCTGTTTATAGTCATAGAAAAAGGAAATCGGGGACAATCCCCCGATGTGGGACTAATGAAACCTTCCCATAATAGACATAAACACATAACCCATATCCGTGAGAAATCGGGTCGGATTCTGAGAAAAACGGACCACTAATTGGCGGTCACTTTTCCCGGATCTGACCCATTTTCGAATATCGTCTTTAGTTCTTCAATTCTTCATACAGGGTGCACTCGGATCGGTTATTGAAGTTTAGGCCCGGATCTAATTGCCAAAATACTCCTAATGATGGTGTGAAGTTTCTTGATTTGCTTATTGGCCCTTTTGGTTTACATTCGGGTCCTTCCCTCTTGCATGTCAGTCCATAAGTCTCACAATTCAGTATTTTTTCTTCTTTTCAGGTCTTTTTTGTGTCTCTTCTTCCCACTTGTTTTATTTCTGAAACTTACACATAAAACTCGTTACATAACATTGCTTAGTTAAAAAATATATGCTATAAAACACAAATATATGCATGATATGATGTCAATCAAAGAACGGGAAGAAAATCACTTATATATGATTGTTCGAATCGACGAGGGTAAAATAGTCTTTTTTCACGAAAAGACGTTTTCAAACTGGAAACATTTTGTTCATCCAAACAGCCCAACTATCTCTATGCTTAAGTTGTGATTTTTTTATTGTGATTACTCTCCTATCTAACTTGCATAAAAAAGATAGTCCATTCAAGATACATTTGACATGCACAAGAAGACTTTAGAAACGGAAATTCATTGTACAATAGGAAAGATAACACATTGCGCTAGGAAAGGAAAATTCAAGTCAATTACATAAGCATAAGCATAAAAAAATTACATAAGCAAATATACTAGTACTAGCAAATAGCTAAGAAAGGCGAACACAAGGGTTTAATCTTGAGCCAGTGGGTCTTGATAATGCTTAACTTGTTTTGTTGTTATGTGTGATATAAATAAAGCATATAAAAGAAAAAAAATTATCCACAAGGACGATCTAATCCTACAACATAATTATGCTGATCAATTGAATTAAGGAAAAAAATTCAAAATAATATTATTTTTAAAAAAACGCAAAATAGACCTCATTTAAAAGTATTTTTCACACTAGATCCGATGTCACCACGTGGTGACACATGGCTGCGGCGGGTTTTGTTTTTTAGTGTCTAGAGAACTCAACACTGGTGATGTCGAGTTCTGCTTGAGGGAACTCGGCAGCACCAGTGCCGAGTTCTCCTTGTTCAAACGGAGAAATGTCATCAAAATCATGGTTGTGATTGGCATACCGCGTGCCCCCTCGTAAGACATTGTTGAAGTTTTCTGACATGTTTCTTGTCATACATCCGAAACGTCGACCCTCGTCGTGACAACAAGTCCATCTTTCCAAAGGACATTGATGTTGAATCCACTCATATACCGGTTTTTTGCCTGGCATGTCATGCTTTAGCGTAACCGATTTCAAGTGAGTATTTGGTTTTCACCCTTTCCATTATCTCAGCAGTAGTAATTGTGAACTTAGTTCTAACAGATGACATTATCAAGTCGCAAACAAAATTAGCACTGCATTGTTTGTTGTCGTTTAGCAACATCGGATTGGAACAAGTGTGCTCGGCGTCGTACGTTTTCACTTGAAAATATCTGCAGCCTTTTGGGACAGACGCATGTAGACGCCATTTGCAGTTATCCTCATCACGACGAAGATGATGAATAGTATACCGTTTCGATGAAGAAATCACAACTGAATACTGAACAAACTTTTTAATGTGCCACAATTGTAGAGCGTGAACCAAATCATTTTTCGTTGGGAAATTTTGTTTATCCCAAAAAGAATGACCATCTTCCGTACGCCAATCACCTCGTTCCAAATTGTTCGCAGCATTGAAAAATGAGTGTTCAATTACAGAATTCTCTATCCAATTGTCGTCATCGAAGATATCGGGAAGTTCATTAAGAGTTGTAATCATGTCGTTGTTAGTAACAACATCATCAACAACGTCGTCGTCTTCATGGTTTATGGATGACTCATCGCATATATGACATCTTGCGTCTCCGGAACGACTTCATTAGCAGAATCGCCTTCAGGTTCATCTTCTACAACGAATAGTGTATTGTAATCCCCTAATTCCTTAGTGTCATCATCTTCAACGTTATGCATCTCTTGCATGCATTCTGGTCGACTAAAATGAATTGGGTCAACAGTTGACAAACCAAGCCCAAGGGAGGGATATGAGGTAGACGGTCCAGCCCTACCAGCAAACTCATCATGACTGTAATGCATGGGTTCAAATTGCGACAGACAAGGATAAGGATTTGCACTGCTAGACGGAATGTCACATGCATTTTCTGGTCATTCATTGTTTGTTTGCTGGTAGTTCTGCGATTGGAAATATTGAATTTGGTGGTATGCCGGAACTTCGGTTGTAGGATTTAGACTTATATTCAAATCTATTCCGCAATCCCAACCGGTCAACCTTACTGTACCATACTCCGGCGAATGAGTGTTGGTTGTCAGTGTAGGGTCGGGCACTTTAGGTTCAACTTCCACAAACACTACAACCACATACATCTTTTTAAACAAACACATCATTCCATAAACTGACTTGTCATTGGTTAATGGAGCGTATGTTCAATCATTGTTTAATGGCAATTTCGCCGTCAACTTCACATCAAACATACTGTGTGGATAATAACATTTGGATCTTATGACATCCACTAAATCCCCATATTTTATGTTGAACGGAACAACTAACAATTTGTGGTCAGATCCTGTATACTCTGCCACATCTCCGTTACATTCTAATTTCTCATTATACATGACCAACAAAGATCCTTCATCATCTTTATCCATTCCTAACATATATTAATTAAATTTGAAAATGTGTTCAAGTGAGATGATTGTTATTCTATTACTAATTAATTAAAAAATTAAAAGTACTAAAAAGTTTTAAAAATTACCTTAATCGAGTGTAGTAGCAAACGACTGTAAATGTCGTGCAACGAGTGTAGTAGCAAAATCAACTACAATAAACAACGTTACGATTAATGTTAGAATTTTTTTAAAATTTTGACATAACCTCCCCTATATTTTCATCATACACATCAACATAACCCCAATGCCTCAGAAGAGGCTCCCGCCTAAGCGAGGTAAGGGGGGTCGGATGTACGCAACCCTTCCACTTTAAAACAGTGAGGTTGTTTCCAATTGACCCAAATGATGCAAATGCAACTGACCATCTGCGATTCCACAATAAAACAAATACAAATCGTTTAAATAGCACTTTGATATTGTCAATGATACTCCAAATGTCAAAAAACAACTTAATCTTTGACACAGTAGAAATGGACATAACCTCCCCTATATTTTCAAATTCGTAAAATATAAACCCGCCCTGTAAAAGTAATTAACGATACTACAAATGACATTCTCAACTTCCAAACATCTAAATAACGACATATTTCACAAATTCAAACGGCATACATTCAAACAGCATACAAATCACGACATATTTAAAACACATATTTCTCAACTTCAACACATTTTTTCCATTAAAACTCACATATATTCATTACTCTATTTTTAAGATTACAAAAATCAAACTTCAATTCCAACATATAATCAAAGACATACATTCAAACTCAAATAAATCATTTTTAAGTTTACATTCTTTAAACTAACATACATTCAAACCAAAATAACAACAAATAAATCTAATTTCAATAACAATAATTAAACTTAAATTCAACTATTTTAAGATTACTACCGTAGACCTACAATCAACAAAAATGAAATGAATAATCAACTAAGAAACAAGAAATAAATAGTTTGGCCTAAAAACCCAAAATCTAAATCTAAATCTAACCAAAACGGCTTCATAAACCAACAAAAATACTACAATCATACCTAAAACAACAATGTATATCATCCTAATACATAAAAAGGCAAGAAAACGGTGGAAAACGAAAACAAATCGAAATCCTAACCTTAAAATTGTGAGAACTCTGCGGAGGGGGAGAGGGGGCGTCAGACTGCTTTTATAGCCTGACGGAACTCGACGTTTGTAACGTCGAGTTCACTTTTTTTTAAGTGCTCCTTTTAGAACTCGGCATCTAGGATGCTGAGTTCTATTAAAGAAATTGTTCTCCTAACGCGTCAACCGTCCCATGCACGATCTGAGTGTCAGGAGAACAGTTCAAATAGAACTCGGCATCACAAGTGCCGAGTTCTCCTTAACGTCGAGCGAAATATGTCAAGTGCTGGGCAATAAAAACCAAACCGAACTCAACACTTCTGATGCCGAGTTCTGCTTGAGGGAACTCGGAAGGAGAACTCGGCACTGGTGATGCCGAGTTCCCTCAAGCAGAGCTCGACATCACCACTGTCAAGTTCTCCATACACTAAAAAAGAAAACTCGCCGCCTCCACGTATCACCACGTGGTGGCAGTAGGTTTTATTGAGAATTGAACTTAATCCTAGGTGGCATCCTAGTCACTAGCCACATCACCTATGGAGGGTGAGTCATCTAGGAGTTGATGACTCAACAAGAAGGAAGACAAAAGGTTGTAGGAAAGGAAGAGACACAGGGACTCTTCATTTTTTCTATGATTTTCGTCCTATTTTATGATGCAATTTAAGTAGAGGCTGTAATGATCTTGAATGATCATCTTTATGTAGTTTATGTTATGTTTGTGTTTTAGGTTAAGTTGAAGAGTCTTTGTAAGTGCTTATATAAGGACAAGAGTTCTCCATTTGTAAAACAAGCCAAAACAAGTCAAGTCAAGTGAGAAAGAAGAAAGAAAAGATGAGTGTTTGGTGCAAATCTCGTTTTGCTTGTGAGTGTTAACTAGTTTGTTTTCTTCTTTCATTCGTGTCCACCAATTGAGTAGATCAAAGTATGAATTTAGTGATGGCAATAGAAGTCCCTCAGCATGGAGAACAAGGTGGGACAAAGCCACGCACCAGGCGCAACTTCTGAACCGCCAATTGGCGGTTTGGGACCGCTGGTTGGCGGTCCATGTGCGTCTGGTGGAGGGAAGCTTTCTGGGGGGTGGCTCGTTTTGGTGCTCCCCATCTTTCTCACATGTCTAGCATCTGGTATCAGAGCCTCGTCTGATGGGGAGCTCAGGAATGGTGTCATTTGGTCATGTAACGTTGCCTCGCCTTTCGAAGGGGAACTACGACAATTGGAGTATCCAAATGCGTGCCCTGCTCGGTGCGCATGATGCTTGGGATCTTGTAGAGAGCGGCTTCGAGGAGGAGGCCGTGACAGGGGTAGGAACCGTCGCACAAATCAAAGCACAAAAGGAGAGAAGAGCCAAAGACAAGAGTGCTCTCTTCCTTCTCTTCCAAGCGGTGGATGAGAGTGGCTTTGAGAAGATCGCTGAAGCGAAGATGTCGAAGGAGGCGTAGGACGCCCTTGAGAAGAGCTACAAGGGTGCTGATCGAGTGAGGCAAGTGCGCCTCCAAATGCTTCGAGGTGAGTTTGAGGCGTTGAAAATGAAGGAATCGGAAGGTGTTGCCGATTTCGTGACGAGGGTTCGCATGGTGGCGAACAAATTGAAGAGAAATGGGGAGGCGTTGACTGAAGGAAGAGTGGCGGAGAAGGTGCTGCGTTCTCTCACCGAAGACTTTGAAAATGTCGTGTGTGCTATCGAGGAATCAAAGGACCTCGAGAAGATGACCGTCGACGACCTAGCAAGCTCGTTGGAGGCACACGAGCAAAAAAAGAAGAAGAAGAGGCAAGATGTCTTGGAGGAGGCGTTGCAAGCGAAGATGTCGCTTAAGGAGGAGAAACCTCGCAACATAGATCGTGGAAGCGGTCGTGACTATGGAGGTCGTCCAAAAAAGAAGGAGGTCGAGTGCTTCAAGTGTGGGGAAGCGTGGCCATTTTGCGAAAGAGTGTTGGTCACAAAAGAAGGTGGAGGAGAGCTCCAACTGTGGCCGTGGTGATAGTGGATCAAAGGAGATTGAGTGCTTCAATTGTGGGAAGCATGGACACTATGCAAGCGAATGTTGGTCAAAGAAAAGGGTAGAAGAAAACTCCAACCTTGTTGCCGTGGAGGAGAATGCTTGTGACGATGGAGTGGTTTTGCTTGCCAACCAAGGAGAGGAAACCGAACAAGAAGGTATTTGGTATCTCGATACGGGAGCAAGCAATCACATGTGTGGGAATAGACACATGTTTGCACACTTGGAGGAGGGAGTGCATGGGCACGTCTCATTTGGAGATGCATCAAAGGCGCGTGTGGAGGGGAAAGGGCACATCATGATTCAAGTGAAGGATGGATCACAAAAGCTTATTTCCAACGTCTACTTTGTGCCCGATATGAAGACGAACATACTAAGCATGGGACAACTCTTGGAGAAAGGGTTCACGATCTTGATGAAGGATCGACACATGACCGTGCGAGGACAAGATGGGCGATTGATTGCAAAGGTAGAGATGTCCAAAAATCGAATGTTTAAATTGAATCTAACATGTGCTCGTGCTAGATGTTTGAATGCATGCATTGAGGGAGATTGGTTGTGGCATATGCGACTTGGACACTTGAACTTTGGTGGGCTCCAAGAAATGGCGCAAAAGAGAATGGTGCATGGCTTGTCGATGATCGAATCTAAAGAAGGATTTTGTGAAGGTTGCATGGTTGGAAAATTACCAAGGAAGAGTTTTCCAAAACAAGCTGAATATAGAGCAAAGAAGGTGCTAGAGTTGGTACATACCGACATTTGTAGACCGATCACTCCACACTCGATTAGTAAGAATCGTTATTTCTTAACCTTTATTGATGATTTTTCATGCAAGACGTGGGTGTACTTCCTGAAGGAGAAATCTGAGGCATTTCGCATATTCAAGAAGTTCAAGGCATATGTGGAGAAACAAAGTGGCAATAGCATCAAGACATTGAGGTCTGATCGAGGAGGAGAGTTCACATCAAACGAGTTCAACAACTTTTGTGCAGAACATGACATAAAACGTCATTTAACCGCTCCATACTCGCCACAAAAAAATGGTGTAGCCGAGAGAAAGAATAGAACCATCATGGACATGGTTCGAAGTATGTTAAAAAGCAAGAACGTGTCAAAAGAAATATGGGCCGAGGTGGTGGCTTGTGCGATGTACACGTTGAATCGTTGCAAAACCGCAAGCTTGGAGGAAGTAACTCCACAAGAAGCTTGGAGTGGCTACAAGCCAACTGTGGCACATCTGAAAGTGTTTGGGAGTGTCGCCTATGCACATGTACCAAAGGAGAAAAGAATAAAACTTGATGGTAGGAGCACAAAGCTTGTGTTCGTTGGCTATGATGAACGATTGAAAGCTTATAGGCTTCTCGATCCCACTAACAACAAAATTGTCATTAGCCGTGATGTGCAGGTTAACGAGGAGGTAACATGGGACTCCAAAGAGGAGATTTCAGAAGTGCGAAATGAAGAACAGGGAGAGGAGATTGCCAACCCCACTGAACATGAAACAGTTCCATCCGACAAACAAGACGAGATGAGATCAAGGAGGTTCAAGACACTTCGTGAAATCTACGAGACGACAAATGAGTTGCACATGGTGTGTCTTTTAGCTCAAACAAAAGAAGTTGTCAATAAGGTTGCAGGAAAGGATGTGCAACCTACTTGGGATGGTGGATGGAAGAGGATTAAGTTCAAGGAGGAGTATTGAGAATTGAACTTAATCCTAGGTGGCATCCTAGTCACTAGCCACATCACCTATGGAGGGTGAGTCATCTAGGAGTTGATGACTCAACAAGGAAGACAAAAGGTTGTAGGAAAGGAAGAGACAAATGGACTCTTCATTTTTTCTATGATTTTCGTCATATTTTATGATGCAATTTAAGTAGAGGTTGTAATGATCTTGAATGATCATCTTTATGTAGTTTATGTTATGTTTGTGTTTTAGGTTAAGTTGAAGAGTCTTTGTAAGTGACTATATAAGCACAAGAGTTCTCCATTTGTAAAACAAGTCAAAACAAGTCAAGTCAAGTGAGAAAGAAGAAAGAAAAGATGAGTGTTTGGTGCAAATCTCGTTTTGCTTTTGAGTGTTAAGTAGTTTGTTTTCTTTTTTCATTCGTGTCCACCAATTGAGTAGATCAAAGTATGGATCTAGTGATGGCAATAGAAGTCCCTCAGCATGGAGAACAATGTGGGACAAAGCCGCGCACCAGGTGCAACTTCGGAACCGCCAATTGGCGGTCCATGTGCGACTAATGGAGGGCAATTTTCTGGGGTGGCTCGTTTTGGTGCTCCCCGTCTTTTTCCCGTGTCTAATAGGTTTAGTGTGAAAAATATTTTTAAATGAGATTTATTTTGATTAAAAAATTAAAAAAAATATTATTTTGATTTTTTTTCCTTGAATTAACATTATACTGTCAAAATTAATTTAGTCATGATAAATTGGTAGCCCAGCCTTAGAACCGAGCACGTGTGTACATGATTAAAATAATATCTCATATTTTTATAGATAAAACATCACATCTGTGCTGTGCCCACTCGAACTGATCTCCACGCCAATTGCCCAGAAATCACATGTGACGGCTGACGAAGCACCAAAAAACCCACTAAAACATGTCCAAGAACGTGACATGTCACATGCTCACCTTAATTTCATAATCTATCTACTGCTAACTCCTTGGATTCTCTCCAAAGTTAATGTCCCTTTTGGTTTCGGTTGGTGGTGAAGCTAAGGTTTGTGGATGGTGTGGCTTCGTGACTCTTCCATGATCAGGATCCTCTCGGGTACTGAATCCAACCCTTTGTTTGACAATTTTGATCCTTTTTTTTTTGATGGGTCATCTTTGATTTTGGATTTCACATCAGCATTCATGCCGAAATGGTTAGTTTTGCTTTATTTGATGTCTAAATGGTTTATTAATTTGGTTCTTGATTTTAGGACAGGAAACCATGGATTCTGGGCCTTATTTATTATTAGATTCTTTTTCTTTAGTGGGACAAAAGTACTTAGGTCAGAATCAATGTGGTTTCTCATGAGTTCTAATGATGCTCTCTGTTTGGTCCTTTTTTGCGCATATTTGATATCTGATTAGTTCCAATTTCCCATTATTTTCCTGCACTAGATTGCCTCTGTTCTTTTGTTTTGATATGGAATAAAATTCTTCTAATGCCTTAGTATGGGTGGTTAATGATAATTTTCTTGTGAGTTACTTTGCTATACATTATTGGGTCGATAATTTTTGTTGTTTTGCCGAAAAGGAAAGCAACATGAAGACAAGGAACAAAAGAAGGGAAACAAATGCTTTCTATTGTAATGCAGGAGGCAAATGTTGTCTGTCTCTTGCTGTTTGGAGCATGTTTGGTTTCATGGTCATGATTCATTTGCACTGCACAATCTACCAAAGTGGGGATAAGGAGACACGTCTCCGGCTGTACCGCCTTACTATTGCTAGAGAGTTAGAAGAGATCGAGGAAGAGGAGTTTCATATGCCGCCTCCTAGAGGAAGAAGGTCCCCACGAGCGGTGCTGAGAAGAGGACCCCCAAAACCTCGCACTGCCATCGATGAATTTTTGGATGATGATTCTGTGTTGAGACCTTCCTTTTTCCCAAGTTCTGTGATCGATCCAAGATTAGACGGAGATGATAAGATGTACTTCTATCCAGGAAGGCAATGGTTAGATACAGATGGGAATCCAATTCAAGCACATGGGGGTAGCATTTTGTACGTCGAGAGCACGGGCACGTACTATTGGTATGGAGAGAACAAGGATGGGCCGACCTACCCGTCTGAGGAGCAAGGAATTGCACGGGTCAGTGAGTATCTGAATGAGTAATGGAATGTTTCTTTAATACCTCTGTTTTGTTGTTTAGCCATTATTGGGTATTTCTTCAATCTATCAGTCATCTGAAAGATGATGCATACGCGTTCTGTTATATAAGTTGGTAAATCTATTGTGCCCATTTATATGCCCTTTAGCTGCAACACGATTTCTTCTCTTTTCCTTGTTTTGCATGATTAAAATGGGAATATAGATCAGCGAATTGACATCAGAAGGTACTTTCATGTTTTACTAGGGCATTTTCATGTTTTTGGTTATTTTGGGTGACTTTCCTACCATTCTTTGCTTTTCTAGGGAAAATTGAAACGAAATTTCTTCCTTTCTTTCATTTCTAGGAAATTAGGTTCTTAAATGATATTCGTTTTATGATGTGATATCTTAGGAATTTTCTATAAAAGTTTTATTTACCCTACTCTAATTAAACCTCAAGATGTTGCTTTGCTTAGACATAAGCTCTGGCCTTGGCTGGTACTTTCAAAGATCTACTAGCCTTGTTGCTTGTAATCTTGGGGACTTCATGGAGGTGCTTAATTTTTATTTTTCGAAGCTCATTTTTTATTGTAGAGAAGAACAAAGCACTTAAAAGCTACAACATTTTGGGTCTCGTTCAATCATAGTTCATTTTAGGCAACAACAAGTTCAAGGTTTGATTGATGAATAAAAATGGGGATCCTCAAGTCATCCCCTAGTTTGTGGGATATATAATATATGTTCTTGCATAATGAAGAAGATACAAAAGAACTAGTAAAAATCCAACTTCATGTATATTTTAGAATGTAGTTTCAGTTTCTTGAGTAATTGCTAAAAGTGTTAGATCTCCTCATGCATTGGAAGTCTTATGGAGGGGGCCGAATACAAAAAATGAATTAGAGCACAGTGACCCATCTGGCGATCTTCCTATGCTGTGAAGAAAGGAAACTTATGGTGGAGTAGTTGATCATGTTATTAATTGATGAAAGAGCCTAATGCAACAAAATGCATGTTAACATAGTTTGAATCTTTTGAATAATAATGTGTTTGAGAACATAGTTTGAATCAATTGAATCACTTGGTTGGTTCACAGAAATGAAATAACTGTCCTGTTGTTAAACGTCCATCATCAGAGCAAAAAAAGTATTACCTCCAATAATGCGGTTTAATATTGAATCATAAGTCTTAGGTTTGAACAATGGCGGGTTCCTGTATTAGAGTGCTTATCCTAATCTTCATGCACGAAAAGAAAATTCCCAAGTAATTCAAGGTTACTTATCTCTTGCCTTTTGAAGACATCAATATGCCATCTTAATTTTTTGTTTTTCTGGAAATAATTGAAACTGGAATTATTTTTTACTAAGGTGTTATAAAATTGCATTTCGAGTTTTATTTAAGTTCTCAATGTTCATGGGTACATCTCAGAATTTTTTGGTTGTTTTCAAATTAAGAGTCATAATATTGGGAGAAAAATTCTCAATATTATTTTCTCAATTGATTTCGTTGGAGTATAGATTTGTACCTCATATGTTTACATTGGGTTGAAGAATCAATTTTTTCTATCATGTTAACTCTTAAACATCACTTAACAAGATAGTATTGATTTCTTCAGGTCGACATCATCGGGGTTAACTGCTACTCGTCAATGGATTTGTGGGCATGGAAGAATGAGGGAGTTGTGCTACCTGCAGAAGCAAACCAGACTCACGATCTCCACGAGTCCAACGTCCTCGAGAGGCCCAAAGTAATTTACAATGACAAGACAATGCAATATGTGATGTGGATGCACATCGACGACTCAAACTACACAAAGGCTTCAGTTGGAGTGGCTATAAGTAACAATCCAACCGGACCCTTCAAGTATCTTTACAGCATAAGACCACACAGTTGCGAAAGCAGAGACATGACCATTTTCAAAGACGACGATGGGAAAGCATACCTTGTCTACTCTTCAAATGACAACAGAGAGTTGCACATTGGCCCGCTGACCGACGACTACCTTAATGTTACAGATACAATGAGGAGAGTTCTCGTTGGGCAGCACCGGGAAGCACCTTCGCTTTTCAAGCACCAAGGAATGTATTACATGATCACCTCTGACTGCACTGCCTGGGCTCCCAACGAGGCATTGGTGCACACAGCTGAGTCGATCATGGGAACCTGGAAAGTCTTGGGGAATCCTTGTGTTGGCGGGAACAAGATATATAGGTCAACGACTTTTTTCTCACAAAGCACATTCATTTTGCCGTTACCGGGCCTTCCTGGTTTTTTCGTCTTTATGGCAGACCGATGGAACCACGCGGAGCTTCGCGACTCAAGGTATGTGTGGCTACCCCTGTCTGCCAATGAGGTATTCGATGGGAATTTAGACTATAATTTTGGTTTGACAATGCGATCGAGAGTTTTGGTATATTGGCACAGGAGATGGAGACCTCCATTGGAATGGAGAAGTGCATGATGTTTAGTGATAGGGGTGTGTGTATATATGACTGTAATGTAGTCATTCAGTTGGGTGTATAGTTTGAAGAGATCAAATCTATTTGTTACTAACAAGATAAAAAAAACTAATTCCGATACTTTTTATCGTTTTGGATATGGAGTTGACGTTTAACATGATTTGTGTTTGTGACCTGCAACAATTTTCAAAAATGATATGTTTAAAGAAAGCTTTTAAATGTAATTAACTAAAGAATAGACAATTTATATGAATATACTTTTTTATTAAATACATTTGACCTGAAGAAAATATGTCTACAGAGCAATTACCTAAAGAATGAAAATGATGGTCGTACCGTGGCCATGTTTCAGTGCATGTAATTCAATTCATAAGAACATAGAGATGTCATGTAGCCGTTGGAGTCTTTCTGAATGATAGTGATTTCTTAATATTTGTTGAAACTCATAATTCATCATCACCTTCCTTCAAACTTCTTCTCGAGCTAAATCATCTCATAGTTGAACCCAACAGCTTCTAAGAGTGCAAATATCCTGTCTTCTTCTCTTTCCTTCTCAATGACTTTATATCATTATTGATGGAGTTGTAATAATCAAGCTCATCAAGCAAACTAGATAGATCACCCAAAAACTCCAGGAATGGCATGTTCTTCTTCTTTGTCTTTAATATATTTTGTTTAATTTAATAAATTATTGTCATGTTATTATATTGGTTATACAGATCTTTACCTAAATCTAATATTTGCTTAGAGGTAATACATTAACAAAAACTCTGGCAACTTTTGGGTCCATTGAGATTTTGTAGCCTTGTAATTAAGAGTGTGTTTTTTTGGAAGTCATACTTCATATATTATTGAGAGCTTACATTAGGAATTTTTTTGATCTAGTTATAACCAAGTTTCCCTCTAATATATAGTTATAGCATTTAACCAGTACAAGTAATTTGAACTATTCAAGATTCCGATAGTCACCTTTAGTACAAGGTTATTTTCTTCTTCGTTTGAAGCCATGAGATAGGAGATAACACAATAAATATCTGATATAAAAATTAGTCAAATTACCAAGGACTTACCATGGTAATTAACTTGGTAATTTGTATTAAGTGTTCGAATCAGGTGACGTTACTCATATAAGACAGTTTTTGAAGCTGGCTGAACTCTCCAAGGTTTGATATGGAAAGAAGATCCATTTCTGAGAAACTTGACAGACTTGGATCACTTTTTTTCCACTTGGAATAAAGCGTCCGTGACTTTAATCTGGGGATAGTCGTAGCAGCGGCGGATCTAGGATGATTCATGTGTGAGGCAAACTGCAGACCGACTGGTTCCGCACCGGTTGGAATTTTTTTTAAGGTCCACAAATCTCACAATTTTTTCATGGCCCATAAAACTTAATTTTCACAAATCTCATAATTAAATCTACATCCAAGACCAAATCAACCCAGTAAAAATCACGTCTTTCCAAATTCCAATCTCAAAATCACATAATATTCACAAATTTCAAATTATATCGCATAAACTCGCTCCAATTTCAAACTTATTTCAATAGAAAATCATCACCAACAACATCAACTCCGTTTTAATAGCACCAATAACATCAATAGAAAATTTCTCAATTTCCACAACTTAGCAACATCAAATTCATCCAAACAAAAATAAATCTTGATTCTCACAAATCTCATAATTAAACACAATCTACATCTAAGACCAATACAATCTCGTACAAATCACGCATCCTAAGATGTAAGATCCAACAAACAAATCATGTACTCATCAACAATCATTAACAAAATACAAAATATGTAATGAAGCCCTAATTCATTCTTTCTTAAACCAAAAATCACTAAAAAAATAAATACAATCACTAGACTCATATAGAAGTCAACATATTTCACTAAAAATGTCTTAAATCAACATATTTCAATATGTTTGGGTTGGGCTATAGTTTGAAGATGGTTAATTCTTTTCCAATGATTGGAGCAAATGTGGGGCACTTGCCCTCAACCTAGGTCCACCACTGGTCCATAGCATTTGCTCTGGGAATAGGGTTGTAAACGGGGTGGGGCAGGTGTTGGATTTTTTATTTTTCAAAAATCAAACTTTGCTAGAATTCAGATCCAACAAGAAAAATGATGAAGCTTAAAATTAACTTGTTGGCGGAATGAGGGAAGAAAAATTGAGTTCACTCACTATATTAGCATATATTGTACTTTAAACCAAAACACCTATTGGTTCCAGAAAAAATGTTAGACCCTAACCCGTGTTTAGTGGGCTAATCCCGTGCTTAGTGGGTTTTGCATGGGGAAGGGCTCGTGCACAGTGTTGTGCGTGGGGAAGGGGAGGAGAATAGTGTGGTGTGATGGTGTAGGGGATGGGTTGGGTTGGGTTTTGTGTTGTTTTGGAAACAAAACCCATACATCTCTCTCTCCCCCACAATGTAGCTCTCTCTCACTTTCTTCTCTCATTTTCCGACGAACCAGAGGTGGTGGAGACGACTCCGGCGTGAGGCGCGGAGGTCGGCGTGCGAGGAGGCGCGCGTGCGGTTGCGGGTCGGAGGTGGGTTCTTGAGTTCTCCGGCGGGCGTCGTCGATCGCTTGAAGAGGTATGTCGGCTTACTAGTGTGCTTTTGTTGTTCCCCACGTTAGTGGGAAGTTGGGGTCGGTCGTGGGAGGTCAGAGACCTCGTCGACGACGAGAAACGACGTAAAATCCTTGGCTGGCGCAAGGTTTCTGTCGACCAACGGTCGACCGGTGCCTTCGGGCGGTCGACCGGTTTTACCTTTTTGCCCGACTTTAACCATCATCCGTCGAACGATGCCAATGTGGCGGTCGACCGGTTGCATATGTGTTGGAGGGTTGGAGGCTTACTGTCGGATTTTGGTCGATCGTCCATTTGTTTTGGGTTGACCGGAACTTAAGTGTACTTGATGATTATGCATGATGTTCGACTGACTTTGCTATATTGTTCGACCGTTATATGACGTAGACTATTAGGATGACCCTGGTAGTTTTTGGTCGACCGGATCCCTTGAGTCGGTCGACCGAATAGACTTGTTGATTTTGACCAACTCCGGATTTTGACCTCATGTTCGGTCGACTGGTTTTCGACTGTTGTTCGACCGTTGGGACTTAAGTGACGCGCAGAATAGTTCGACCGTTGTAGACTTTCGGTCGACCGAACCTATTAGGGACGGTCGACCGGTTAGGCTTTTTCAGTCGACCATTTGTGTGCAGAACTGAATTCCTGGTCCTAGTATTGTGTCAACTCTGTCCACGGAAACTCATGTCCTCGCTTAGAGTGTGAGCCGGGAGGTGACGGTGGGTACGTTCTTGTGCCGCCCAGGCACCGCCGTGTGGAAGAGTGTGGACACATGGGTCGCACCACCTCCGTGTTGGACGTGGTGTGACGTGTTGTTGCCTTACTCTCTGATGAGTAGCAGACCTGAGGGGTCGCGGATCCCGATGCGTGTGACACATGGCTTGTGGAGCATGATGACCCTGTAGACTACGGTCTGGACCCGTCCGATGTTGTGCTGAACGTATGTGATGCTACCGAGGTTTTTGCCGGTGATGGTGCCGACGATGTTCCGGCTTGTGGGTGTGCCTTTTGATGTTGTGTCTGACGTATGTTGTACCGCCGATGTTATGTCGGCGATGCCGCTGATGTTGTGACAGCGATGATCCCCGATTGGGCACCTATCCTGGGATGTTGACCGACCGGGCTACGGCTCCGTCGAAGGTGGTGTAGACCACGTGGTTCTTTACGCGGAAGTGAGGAAGCTCCTCACCGATCCTTTTGGCTCGAGTAGTCGCATGTGGGGGGACGCGTCGCGTACTTTCTGTAAGACCATATGTGCCTACGGTAGGTTTCCGAGGGAGACCGTTGTTGTTTGCTGGACTGATGTCCGCATGGACCCTGTTGAGAGTACTTTTGTTGTTGGACTGAGATCTCGTTTACCCTTGGAGGGATTTGATGCATTGCAGATGTGATATGACATGCTACTAGTATGATAGGTTCATTTACCGTACTGTTGCATTCATATAGGCGAGCTTGGCATATGGGGTTTCCTAATGGGAAACTCAGGCATCGTTGTTTGATTCATGTTTCAAGACCGCAGTAGGTTATGTCGGGTGGTGACAGCGGGCGCACACATTTTGGGGTCAGGATCCTCTTCGGACTCTTCGAGGTTGTCGTGATTGCTTGTACCTGTCTTTTCATTCTATTGTTGTAATCATGTCTTTTGACAAACTCTGTTGTATTTTGGTGCACCGACTGTTGATTTATATGAGTAACATTCCCGTTGATGAGTTTATTATGATAATCTCTTGATTGTTTTAATTTTAAAATATACGTTGTTTCGGGATGTTACAAAAAAAACTAAGCAGAAAAAGATTTTCATTAAAAACTTAAAAAGAGTAGCATGTAGCAATCTAGAAATTCATCTATGACAAGATTCTTCGATTACCTATGTATCTATCAAAAGGTAAAGGTCTTAATTTCGCAATAAATTAGCTTCAAATAGGATATTATCTCGTCCCACAAGATGATCGGATGGGAACCGGAAACTAAATACAAAATCTTGGATGTAATCAGTTAACTATGTGATGATTGTAATAAATACAAACACATCATAGACAACAGGGTTAAGCATGAATAAAAGACAAGGGGGCGGTGGGGTCGGGTTCCTACGGAAAGGTGGACTGTTGCAGGGGTTGCGACGCCTGTAATAGGTTGGCGGGGCTGTGGTGACCGACAATAGAATGATGGAAGTTTTTTTGTTTAGGGTTGGGATTAGACTATATATATTATGATATATTAAATATTATTAAAAAGCTTCCCAGGTTGGTAGATTGACAGGGCGGGTTAGGACACTACCGCTACTTGCCTCTTTTAGATAAGAGGGTTGGCAGTCAGCGAAAATCTGATCGCTACCTGCATCGAGCAGGGTGGGGCGGGTAGAACTCACCCCACACACAACCATATATGGGAGGCTTTTATTTTGTTAGAGTCTTGAACTTAGGTTCAAGGGAGTGGTTCATTTGCACTACGTCCCAGGAGAGAAACCTAGTCCTTCGAATGATTGAGAATAACATTAAGATCTATCGCAATTAAGCCTCACCGAGCAAGTGTATGGGCAGGTTTCGTATAGCATCGTTAAGATCTTAACTTATCCTTTACTAACCCCACTTTATGGGGTGTTTATGTAAACGATGACTTTGGTAATAGAAATTTTGCAAAAAACATCATCTAAAAATATCCTCAATGTTAATATAAAAACAAACAAAAAAACGAAAAGTACCCAAACAAGCTTTGTTTCTTCTTCTCACTTCTCTCCTCTCTTGCCCATTCTCTCTCATCTCTCAAGCTCTCTCTCCTCTCTTTTGTAGGATCCTATGGGTCGGCTATGCTAATCACTTTTAAACTAATTACCTACTCGTTTTATCGATCGAGTTATAAACAGCGGAATTTAAACAACTAAACGAGCAAGTAAGAAATAAGCAAACCACAATGGACGCTGGGGGTTTTTACAGAGGTTCGGCCACCGCCTACGTCCTCTCTTGCAAGCTCCGCTCGACACTTCGAGCTCCGCTTGCGTCTTCACTATCCACTCCCCGTTCCGGGCCGGGAGAGAACGCCTTTTACAAAACAAGCTCCGCGAACAACCTCGCGAGCTTGACTTTCTTCTCTCACAATCCGAGAGGAACACTTCGGGCTTTCACCGAAGTCCTTGCTTCTTGAACAAACGAAATCTTGAGTGGAACACACTCTCTAAACTTGAGTACACTTGAATGAGATTGAAATTGATTCTAAGTGTGGAAATTTGAGGCTTTGAGTGTTTGGGATTCTCTCTAATGTTTGGGACAAGTTTGTAGTGGGAGAGTTGTGTTAAAATGTGTTTTACAACTCCTTATATAGGTATTAGAGAGAATAGAGCCGTTGGGATTGATTGGGTGTGAGTTGATGTGTGATTACACAAAATAGAAAACGCAGGACCCAATTCTGGCTGAATTCGGTCGACCGAAACAGGACGAACGGACGACCGTTTGACAGTTTTGCACAAAGTTCGGTCGACCAGTTAAGCAACGGTCGACCGCCCAACGCTACGACTTAGGTACACTTAAGTCATCGGTCGAACACCTAAAGGGGAACAATCGACCGATTTGTACCAGGTACTTTGGGGTTGACAAACAATTGAATATTCGGTCGACCGAAACAGGTCTAGCGGTCGACCGATTTTCAACAGGAGATTCGGGTTTGTCAAGAGATGAACAAACGGTTGACCGATCGTGGTCCTCGGTCGACTGATACATGAAATGTATTTGGGGTATAATTGGTTTAATACGAATACGACCGTTGAGTCTATACGACAAAAGTAACGGTCGAAAAAATAAGTTCGGACGGTCGACCGAAAATGGGCAGTGAAAACACATATAGGATTCTTGATCATCCGGTCAACCGAACGGCCTGTTGCGGTCGACCGAATGTGGGCAGACTTTCAGAGTTCAGGTTTAGTGTTTTCCGGTCTAAGTTTGGGTGATCTATTGAAGTCCAAATTATGTGAAATTTTGTGTGTGACTTCTATAAGGAACCTAGTGTGTGCTTAAGTTGATTTTAGCTCAAGTATGCTCAAAATACACAAGTTCCTAAAGACTCAAAGAAATGCAAAATACATGTCTTTAAATGAGTTTGATTACATGTCTTGACTTGATTTCCTTTCTTCCTTGAGTCTTGATCACCTGTAGAGGTTATCACAAAACAATATATATGCAATGCAATATGTGTGCTACTCTACATGATCATAATTAAGATTAGATTAGTTAAATCATCAAAACATAGATTAAGGCCAAAAAGCCAACATCTTTGTCGCCAATCCTCTCTCATATTTCTTTCCCATCCTCTCTCCTCTCTCCTCTCTCTCTCTCTAATATTCTCTCTCCACTTCTCCTCACTTAACCCATTAATAAGTCACCACCACCACTTCTCCACCTCGACCACCAACATTGTCACCACTACCACATCACCATTACCACCACAACCAACATGTCACCACCACCAACACTATTGTCGACGGGTAGGGGGTTCATCGCCGATGACAGTGGTTGGGAGAATAGGCATGGTGGTGGTGACGGTGGTGGTGGGGTGGGTGAGAAAACGAGGCCGGCAAGGTGGGGTCATTGCCAGCGACAGTGGTGGTGGTGGTAGTGGTGTATGAGAGAAGGGGGAGGAGGGGAAGAATAGTGTTGTTTGGGTATTTTCCGTTTTTCATATTTAATATTAATAATTTTTTAAATTTACAAGTATGTTTATTTGCAATTTTTTTAACAATGATAGTGACGGAGTGGGTCTACAAAAGACGAAAACACCAAGAAATATAGGTGCACGTTAGTGAAAATGCAGGTGGACCTAAGCAAATCACCAAAAAAATATCCAAATCAACATTTATCTTTATTTTCACTGTGAATCGGTAATGTCAGTGAAGTCAGAAGAAATCTACCTTCACTACAACCTGCGAGTAATAAGTGGAGGGATTTTTGTCATACACAGAAAGTGGTATTAGTAGTGTTTAGGTTCGAGATTAGATTTGAGTTGCTAATGGATTCAAGAGATCTATCAACTTGCAACTCGGGATACATGAAGCACCGAAACTTGCATCTGCTCTCCTACATACACAAGTTGTGAGACAATTTTGTCCAACGTTAACATTAGGAAGCTCTCAAAGATCATGACCATTAGTAAAAGTAAACCATCAGACACCACATCTCTCGTTTCAAAACAAGGTTAAGTCGTTCTGCAAATCAATTCTACAAATAGAAAAAAAATCATTATTTCGATGACAAAACAATCACAAAATTATATTTCAGATATATTAGAATGGTTGATAGGCTCAGCGATGCAAATATTGTTGCTTTTTGTCTAAAGCTTCTCAAGGAATCATACTAGCTCTACAATATACAACAATAACATAAACAGATTGAGAGGACCAAAGTGATCACACAGACGTACCACTTAAGGACAATACTAAAGCTCTAAAAGTCCAACACCATAACCTCTCCTTGAAATATGATGCATGATATACATACACGAATCTACCAGGAGGAAAAATTCTTGAATTCTGTTTTGGAAATTTCAACTTTTTTCTTCTTGGCTGGATCTTCTAAATCTTTAGAACCATTTCTACTTGTATCCTTATCCAATGTGTTGCGTTTCAAATACCGACCTACTCCACCACCGACAGGTCTCAATCCGGTGACTCCTGTACCTGGGTTGCTGAACCAGGAACCCACCTTATCCTGCCGGGAAAAATATTGAGAAATAAAACAATCATGAATTGAAGGTGAGCAGTTGAGAACAGTTAGAAAATTGACGTACACCATCATCGTCAACAGCAGCTTGCTTAATCTCTTCAGCCCTCTCCTTTTCTTTCTCTTCCTCCTCCTCAAGTTCAGTGTAGGGATTGACGAAGACTGAAACACTAGTTATCTTAATTTCTTGCTGAAAGAAAAATAAGAAAAAAGATAAGTACATAGCAATATCCAAATAATTTCTGATTAAATAACAAGTTCAATGACTCAAAGAGTATGCTTCGTCGAAAAAATGCTCATTTCAGTAATGGTTGGTTCACCAACAAGAATTAAGCAAAGCTAGGAATTTAACGGCTTTAATTATAATAATATCAGAAGTGTAAAAGAATAGTGCGAGAGACTTTACCAAAGGTCGGTCGTCGTCATCAACGGGAACTTTCTCCATCTCTGCAAGGGTGGCTAACCCACCAACAACTCCGCCAAATACGGTGTGTTTGTAGTTCAGATGAGCAGCCGACTTGTATAGAATGAAGAATTGTGACCCATTTGTATGAGGCCCACTGTTTGCCATGCTAACAACACCTCGTCCAGAGTGAAGCAATTTAGAATTTAATTCGTCTTTGAAAGGTTTTCCCCAGATAGATTGCCCACCCTTTCCAGTACCAGTAGGATCACCACCTTGGATCATGAAATTCCTGCAACGACCAAATACTAGTCAAACGACATTTAAGATCAATAGGGATGAAAAGCCCTGTGGTGTATCATGGGAACATATAAAATTGTTGCTATGGCATAACTTATGCTGCGATGAAAAGCAACTCCATTATAATATCCACGCTCACAGAGTGTGATAAAATTTTCACAGGCCCTTGGGGTGATATCACAGTGTAATTCTATGTTTAATTCACCATGAGTTGTTTGCAGTTGAACATATCCCTTCTTCGCAGGGTTCCGCTCAACTTGGACATACTCGAACTCATTTGTCGTGACAGGGTCATAAGAAGTAGAGGTGAAGGAACGAGAAGCTGCCCCTGTGGTATATCTGCTTTTTACCTGAAAATTCCATTTCCACATGATTAATAGTAGCCTTTAGTTTTAGCATCTTGATTACAAAAGACAAATAGCTTTACCAGTTTTGCATTCACAGGTGCGCGTTCACCTGCTCTGTGCATGGCTATTCGAGCCAATGTTTTATCACTCGATGCAGCTTTTGCTGCTGCCGCACTTCTTCCATGAACTGAAGCAGACGCAGCATCAACAATGCTATATGATGTTTTAGATTCACCATTTTCTCCTGACTTCGAATCCTCTTTGATTTGCGATCTTGATGATAAGATGGCAGAAAGAGCAGCTGCTCTTTCATTTTGTGCTTTGCTACCACCTCCACCAAGCAATGCAGCTTGTCTTCCCTTCTCAGTTCCAAGCTCCTGAAGCATTTGCTTGATATCACCAGATACATTTATGTTGTACGTAGGGTCTTCCCTCATTTTCCTTAAATCTAAAAGCATTACATATATAAGAAGATAGTGCTAGAATTCCACAAAATTCTTAATCTGGGGAAGAGGTAACTCATATTTCGTACCCTCCTCTTCAAGCTTCAAACAATTTTTTACATGGTCAAAATCCAAGACCACCTTGCTGTCAAGTGCATTAGGATTCTGCACAGAAGCAAATACACAAGCAACATTAGATAAGATATACAGAATGCTTCTAGAGTGGCTGTAGATATAGAGTTTATGTTAGCCACCTGAATTGTTATTATGTCTTCCCTAGTGAATGACTCATCCGTCAAAAGCTCTTTCCAATTCTTTGTTTTTAGGTTAAGCTCTTTAACGGCCTGTAACACCAAACAACTTAGCAAAAGAACTTGAGAACGTCTATACACTGCTTAAGGAAATACAACTGGAAATGGACCTCATAACAGAATACGTTTCCTGTCGTCTTTATTGCAACTATATGCGTAAACTCTGTGAAAACTTTATTCAGGACTGGACAATGGAACTCACCTGCAATGAGGGCAGCATAAAATAATTATTAGAAGGAAAGGTTTTAAGGTACCACTACGATAGTGATCCAATGTCAGAATATTTTTTTATGAAAACTTTAAAAACATGGAAAATGCATAAAATCTTTCAAAACACTCGTAGCACAAACAGAACAATGTAAAACATTTTTCACTTAATTTTTTGTCAACACACAAACAGAATAGTAACTTCCTAAGCATAGATATCCGTGAATAGTAACTGAAGTGCATAGGGAACAGGTTTTGTATTTTTCAGCACAAGGTTATACATCAAATTTGTGAACACAAAAAGATATAAACATCTCTTACATATCGAAACAAAGAATCTAGCAGATAACACTGTTCAGTGTTCACATAGAACTACAAAAGTACTGAAATTCTGAGGCCATTGAGTTACCCTACTTAGAAGAATTGGACTTCTTCCATATGACCCACAATGCAAATATGTGGAGAGGTTTTGAGCAGGATAGTCATTGCATCCCATGAAATAAAAAAATACAACAGACACATCAAAATGCCTCTGGGCATCCTGTCTACTTCGTTATTGTGTTTGAAGGTGCTGACCTAAGAAGCACGGAGACGGACACGGACATGGACACGACACGGGGATACGACATTTTTCTAAAAAGTAGGACACGGACACGGCATTAAAATTATAATTAAAAATTATAATATCTATAAATAAAAAATAATATACTTGTAAAAAAATAATTACTCATAAATGTTAAATATTCGTAATAAAATAATATATGTTGCTTCAGGTTGTCTCCTCATTGTCCATGACAAAAGTAGTCATTAGACATATTCTTAAAGGACAACAAACTGATTACTACCCAATAAAATAATATACTTCAAGGGTTGTATTGAAACTTCCTTGACCCAATGGTTTATCTTCTTCTTCTCCTCTATATAAACATTCCGGTACCGAAAAGGAGGCAGAAGAAAAAAATCAAAAGTCAAAATCGTGTCCGAGGAGTGTCCAAGGAGTGTCTGAGGAGTGTCCACCACTGCGAAATGTCAAAACTGCCCCGGACACGTGTCCAAGGCGTGTCCGAGGAGAGTCGGTGTCCGACATGGCCACGACTCGGACACGACGACCATTCAGAAGTGTCCGTGTTTCCTAGGTGCTGACAGACATCAGTAGCAACAAAGTGTCAAAGTTAAAAGTCTATACACCAAAACCATAACTGCTGACCATCATATGTCATTCAAGATAATAATTAGGAACAGCATAATAAATAACACTTGGAAGTTGAAATTGCAAATTTTAAAAATGACCAGCTTTCCTTTCCAAACTAAATTTCACATAAATATTAAGTTGGTAGCCCTTACATTAGATTATAATGTCAGCTTGTCTGATTCTATAACTTCATATCCTTTTTAATAAAGTTCAGATTCATTGATTCACCAAAATAGAAAGAAAATACCACATTATATAACCTTGCCGAACAAAATATGTCCCCTACAATGCTGACATCAAAATCGCTATTCCGCCCTAACAATTAAAGCCAAGAGAGCAAGTAAGGAGAAAAGTTTCACTAAAATCCAAATTGATATTTTGTGTTTCTCTATAATTAAGTTCATGAGGTGTTCTATGTTTTCAAAATTCCAAGCCTACGATAAGCACTAAATTTAAAATTACCAAAGTCGGTTGCACGGGTTATTCAGAGCGCATACTACTTTGAATTGGCTTATAGTCACAAAACTCATCTCAGTCCCCTTCTCTATTATTTAAGACTAGTATTTTGATCTCCAGAAGAAAATGGGTCTTCGTAGGATTTGGAATTGCAACTACATTCCTCACAAATATATAAATACCTTATTTAAGAAAAGTACAAAACTACAATTTAACCTAAGATGGCCGCTGTTGATAACTAAACTGACAATTAAGACTTAACAGAGAGAGTGAACATGAATATGGCAAAGCAACTGGACATGGAAGAAAGTTGTACCTTGTGTGCGTGTAACTAAAATTACAAATTTAAAAACAAGAAAAGAACATGCAAGTTGGTCTACTTAATAGCCCAAGGAAAATGGTGTGGAACACACCTTCAGAATTTTTGTGTAGCGTAAGAGGAATGAGATCTTTTTGCTTGAGAGGTGCTCCAGTTACGGGATGCTTCCCATACTTCTTGATGTAAGGTATAATATTCCTGCATTCAATTTTCTAACTTTAATACCCTACCATGTACCTTAAATAATATTATCGAGAGTATAGACATGCATTAGCAACTATACAGCTCTGTCCTATAATTACCTCGTAATTAAATCAAAACTTAGAAATCCTAAGTAACAACAGAAGAAAAAACTTCTTATTGCTCTTTTTCACCAATATCAAAATCTTGGAATCAATTTAACACTATTAGAAATAAAAATCTTTGCATTTTTTAGAGGAATGAATTTGTGAAGCCAAATGCGAAAACTTCTTATTGCTCTTTTTTTTCTTGCAGAAACTTATTGCTCTTTTTTTTCTTGCAGAAACTTATTGCTCTTTTCCATCAAAACAAAACCTTGGAAACAATTTAACACTATTAGAAATAAAATCCTTCTTGCATTTTTTAGAGGAACGATTTTGTGAACCCAAATGCTTCTGTGAGTAGTTTCTTGACAATAAGCAATAGTACACTGATACCCTTGCAACCAAAAGTGAGGGGAAGAAGTGCCCAATCTTCTAAGGAACAACATATAAAGTTATAAACTTCAAAACGCTCAAGATCAAAGGTTAAGTGTTACTGTTCATGAGCAAGATCAAATCAACCAGGAAGAAAAAACTACAGAATACTATTCTGAAAGAAGGTATAGAATTTAGAGTCCTAAAATTAACAAGACTACATCCTACAAACCTACTGCAAGCACATCTGAGACTTTACAACACTTACACCTTTAAAAACCATCCACAATCACCCGACAAACGTCAACAGCACAACGAACAGAATCAAAACATTACGCCTCTACCAGATCCTTCAAAAAAACAATCCAAAGCTCAAAAAGTAAGATTGGAACTAGAACTCTTACAACATACGAGACTACCCTCAACAAGCTCCTTATAAATAGTAGAAAACTTGGTTTAGCTACTTACCACAAGAGAAAGTGGAGCTGCGAGATCCTAGCAACATATGACAAAGCTACCACCAAATGTTGTTTCAATAACAAAATCAGAACTTTAAAAGATAAAACATTACAACTACGAAGTACTTGTAATAAAAGAGCAACTATGAACAAAATAAAAAATTCAAAATTCCAACTAAAGAAGAAAAGATATTTTTTCCCAATCATCAACAGAACAAACTTAAAGATCCATTTTTTCCCAAAAATAGAAGAATGCAAAACGAAGGGCCCATTTAGTATCAAATTTTGATTCCCAAAAATCAAGAATCAAACTTGATTTGCAATTGATTCCTAAAACTCTAGAATCAAACTTGATTTGCAATTGATTCCTAAAAATCTAGAATCACCACACTAAAACAATGGTATGATTGGGAACAGATTCTGAGATTCGATCAGGGATATCAAGATGTGTTATGACTCGACACTTTAATTTTAGTTAGTTTAACTTTGTATCAGGAGAATCGCTTACTGTTAGTGGTATGAAACTTTTGCATCTTTTCCATTTTCTTTCTTTTATCCAGAGTAAGGATTTGCTTGTAATTTCTACCCTTCTTCTACCTTTAAAACAATAACACCTATATAAGCATATGGGATAAAAGAAAAGGGCATCCATTTTAGCCCACCAAATCTGGTGTGTTGAAGTTTGGGTGCAAACTCGAATTGACCCGGCCCCGATGGGAGGTAATGCACCCTCTAATCCGCACCGGAAAATCAATGTGATTCGAAACGGAGCTTAAGTTACCCAAACATAAAACTTATTTTCCGAAGAATCTAAAATCCAAAAAAAAAGGAAGTTACTAACATGACGTCGAAGACGTTGCCGTCGGAGGTACAGACGGGGTCCTCAAAGGGGGTGAAGGTGAGGGAGCAGCAGTAGAAGGGGAGGCGCTTGAAGCGGGTGGAGGATTCCTTCGACTTGGCGCCGCCCCATTCCGTCGCCCACTCCGTCTTCGTGATGTACAGCCGGTCCTTGCTGTGCTGCTTCTTCCCCATCGACCTGGATTTCTAGGGTTTGGAGGAGAAGGATTAGGGTTTGGGAGGGAGAGGAGGGAGATACGGGAGTCGGGCCTTTAATGAGTAGGAGAGCTTATTAGGTAGGAATAGAATATCAGCATTGAGTTGCATTATTTCTTGTTGGTATGGATCGGGGTCTTGGGGTACTATTATTGGATCAACTTGGATCTAGTCTACTTTATTCTTTGAGACCGGTTCGAACAGGACCAGAACAGGAATCAAAGAAATCCCAATTCGATTTGGAACTAGAACGAACTTTTTTTCGGAGTATTCGTTTTTTAAGAAGTGAAATAGAATGCAACATCCAGTAAGATATGGAAGTACAAAGCCTCAGAAAAAATTATACAGACCCACGAAGGATCACACAATGTTGACAATTTTCATGAAACTAAAAGGGATAGGTTTGAACTAAAACAATCCCATTGTAACTTTATACAGCTCAAAGTAGAATGTGTTAAAACAGTTATAGATAAAACACGTGGGAAGGAAACATTAAAATAAATCAAACATCATAAGCGTTGCTGTAACATCCTCAACAGCAGAAAAATTTAAAATTTTCAATATAACACAAACACGAGGATATTACTGAAAACATGCAACTGGTGCACCAACATATATACAAATATATATCTGAGAGTTTCGAGAGTGTGATTACAACAAAAGATAAAGAGAAATGTACATGTAATCACTAGGACCTCAAAACAGGAAAAGCAGGATCTGGCTCCGAACACGCTCCTCCTCGGTCACCACCTCCTAGTGCCACTTACGGCCTGAAATAAAACATGACTATGCCTGAACTTCCCATAAGGAAACCCTGTATGCCAAACTCCTATCACAATAAATGGACTAGACATCTATAAGCATGTATGATATGAAATGCAATAAACAACATCAACGTCTCACTGGGCCTCCAAAAACTCTCTCCCTACCACAGTAGACACAAACAGTAACGGGTCCCGTGGGTCCTCTAGCTCAACCCTCACACGTGCCCCAGGCACCACAGTCGGAAACATCCTCGGCTACAACACAACGTTGGATCACTATCAGGCCGACAATGTTTGTATCGTTGCCCCTCCAGGGTCGGGGACTCACTGCCTTCAAAGCTGATCCGATGAACCACTATCAGGCCGGCAATGTCCGTATCGTTGCCCCTCCAGGGTCGGGGACTCGTTGCCTTTGAGCTGGCTCCACAACACCAACGAACCACTCTCAGGCCGGCAATGTCTGTATCGTTGCCCCAAAAAGGTCGGAGACCCATTGCCCTTGAGCTGGTCCCACAACACCAAAACAACACAAAACTGCACCAAAACGGTCGAACAAAACCCGCCAACCGGTCGACTGAATCCTTCTCCAGAGGACTGGTCCAACCGAAAAACCCGCCAATCGATCGAACGGCAAAGAGGTCCCGTTTGACCGAAATCCACCAGTAGAAACCCCTTACCGCATAAAAAGCACAAACGGTCGAACAACATGAGATCGACGGTTGACCGAAAACAGGCAGTAAAATCATATTCCGAAACAAAACACATCGGTCGACCGAACATCAAATCGGTTGAACCCACTTTAAGTTATTTTAAGTCATTGGTCGAACGAGGTCATAGGGGGGTCGACCGTTTTGTGGTATACACCCCCAACCGACTTAAAACAGTGTTTTGGTCGGACGACAAAGGGGTCCCGTTCGACCGAAATCCACCAGTAGCGCCATCTTCTCGCTAAACAAGTACTACCGGTCGACCTACCAAGGGTATCGTTCGACCGGTGCGAGAGATAACGCCAAAATTACTCTATAACCGGTCGACCGTTACAGTGCAAAAAACTGTTGCACGGGTCCGACGAGCCATCCGGCCTACCGTCGACCACTCCAACACTCATGAAAGCATAAGTGAGTATCAAAGTAAAGCTTGACATAGCTTGAAGGCTTGGAGAAGCCTTTGAAGATCCAACGACGAACTTTTCCCTTACGAACCCAAACTCCGACGACAAAACAACCGAGTCACGATCTACTCAACTCCGAAGAACGTCTGAGCTTCACCTCTCCTCACCGAGATCACCCTCTCCGGCGTCTCCGAATGCTGCGGATCATAGTAGAGAGAGAATTTGAGTGGGAGAGAGAGAGAGAGAGAGAGAGAGAAATACGAGAGAGAGAGAGAGAGAGAGAGAGAGAAACCCATCAACCTATACTCTTCTCCTCTCATCTCCACCATCCACCTCATCTCCACCAACTCAATCCCAACCCTCCATCCAAATCCACCAATTAGCAACCTAAAAGCCAATTAACCTAGTTAATAAGGGTTTAGGATATTACAATCCACCCTCCTAAAAAGATTTTCGTCCCCGAAATTAGAACCGAACTCACCAAACAGTTCCGGGAACTTCTTCCGGACATCTTCCTCGATCTCCCAAGTGGCCTCTCACTCACTATGGTGTTGCCACCTGACCTTCACCATCGGGATGGTCCTCCTCCTGAGTTGGTGCTCCATCTGATCCACGATCTCCACAGGTCTCTCCTCGAGAGATAAATCATGCTAGATCTCCGGAACCTCTATCTGAATCACGTGAGAAGGATCTGCTACGTACTTCCTCAGCATCGAAACGTGGAAGACGTTGTGAAGACCTGAAAACTGCGGCGGCAGCACAATCCTTTAGGCAACCTCTCCATTCGATCGAGAATCTCAAACGGCCTGACGTACCTCAGACTGAGCTTCCTCTTCTTCCCGAACCTCATCACTCCTCGAGATGGTGAAATCTTCAGGAAAACGTGATTGCCTACGCCTATCTGCGTATCTCTTCTACATGATCTGAGCCAGGTCTTCCAAGGGTAATATGGTCCAGTGATTGATTCGTTTTATATTAACTGCAAGTGCACAGCCGCGTTGAAGCGGTGGCAAATACGGGTCGTCCACTGGGAGGTGTGTCGACGTTTGGTTTGTGCGAAGGCGAGTGGTAAAGAAAGGAGAGAAAGGTTGATTACACTAAACTGTTGTTTTTTTGGCCTTAATCCTTGTTTTGACGATTTAATCAACCTAATCTTAATCATAAGTAATGTAGAGTAGCACACATATTGCATTGCATATTTATTGCATGTGCTAACCTCTACAGGTGATCTAGACTCAAGAAAGAAGAAAAATCAAGTCAAGACATGTAATCAAGCTGGATTGAAGACATGTATTTTACTTTTCTTTGAGTCTTAGGAGATATGTGAATTGAGCATAACTTAAGCTAATATCCATGTATTCACGCACTAGGTTCCTTAGAGAAGTCACACACAAAATTTCAGATCAATCGGACTTCGATAGATCATCCAAAACATAGTCGAAAAATCACTAAAACTAAACCTTAAATCCTGTCTGAACACGTTCGACCGATTGGACCTTTTGTTCGACCGGTTTCAGTAGATTTAGAGTTTTTACATGACCATTTTTGTTCAACCGATTTGCCTCATTGTTCAACCGATTTCAGTAGTATTTTGCCCAGACTAAAATGGTCGACCGGTTTTTCCATTTTGTTCGACCGTTCCGGGTTTTCATGTGACCGTTTTATTTTTTCGTATTCATACAACGGTCATATACGCATAACACTATTCCCAACCGTTCGACCGAACCATCCATTTGTTCAACCGATCCATTAGTTTTTGTAAGGTTCTGTTCGACCGGTTTCACTTTAGGTCGACCGGTTGGAGACAATTTTTGCTGAATTTGAATTCTGTTTTGTGTATCTCTTACACAAATCAATCAAATCTTTCCCCAACGGCTAGGAATCTCTTAGATCTTTTAAATAGAGGATCAAACTCAGTTTTACACACAACTCTCCAATTCCTTATAGTCAAATTCATAGAGAGAAATCTCAAATCCTCAAAGCTCTCATTTAGTGATCTTAAGCTCAAATCTCCACATTATTCATCACTCACACATTTAGAAATTGTTGTGCTCAGTTAGAGAAGAGTGTGTCCCACTCATTGAGTTGTCAAAGCAAAGACTTCAGTGAAATTCCAAAGAAGAAGCAAGGACATCGGTGAAAGCCCGAAGTGATCCTCTCGGATTGTGAGAGGTGGTGCCAAGCTCGGCGAGGGTTGTTCGCGAGCTTGAAGAAGTGTAAAAGGCGTTGCTCCCGGCCCGGAACGGGGAAGCATAGTGAAGACGCAAGAGGAGCTCGAACGGGGATTCGAGAGGGGCTTGCAAGAGAGGACGTAGGCGGGGCCGAACCTTTGGAAAATCCGACGCATCTATTGTGGTTTGCATGTCCTTATCTTCCTTTCTCTACATTTGATTGTTTATTCCGCTGCGCATGTTCATTGCTTAATCAAGTAGAGAATTGTGATTAGCCTTAATTGTGGACCCATAACCCACACGATCCTACATAAACTACACTAAGATGCAAAAGGAAATGAAAGATAAGCAATAAAGCTAAACCCCAAAGGGGGTAGAGAAATAATGTGAACATAAAGAAGTGTGTGTGTGTGTTCATTAAGCTCCTCACAATATGTAGTGCATGAAATCATAAAACTAAATCCAACTTTGCCTCCACATGAATTAAGATTAGATCACATCATTAAAACATACAAGACAATAATTGGAATAAAGCTAAATGAACTCATGTATAAAGACTAGACCCTACTATGCCTCCACATGAATTAAGATAAGACTATATCATTAAAACATACAAGACATTTGTTGGCTTTTTGGCCTTAATCCTTGTTTTGATGATTTAATCAACCTAATCTTAATCATAAGTAATGTAGAGTAGCACACATATTGCATTGCATATATATTGCATGTGCTAACCTCTACAGGTGATCAAGACTCATAGAAGGAAAGAAATCAAGTCAAGATTTGTAATAAAGCTATATGAAGATTTGTAATCTTGATTTTATTTTGAGTCTTAGGAACATGTGTAAATTGAGCATACAAGATCTAAAAACATATCACATACACACTAGGTTCCTTAGAGAAGTCACACACAAAATTTCACCTTATTTGTACTTCATTAGATCACCCAAACCTTAGTCGGAAATCACTTAAAACCTAAACCCAGAATTCCTGTGTGAAACGGTCGACCGAACCAGTTCTCAGTTCGACCGGTTTATAACAGACTCTCCACAGTGATTTTACCGAACTCTGTCGGTCGACCGGTTCTACCTTTTCGGTCGACCGATCCCGGATTTTAATATGGCTGTTACCTTTGTCGTATTCCTATAATGGTCGTATTCGTATAAAACAAACTTAACCCCAAAATACATTCGGTAACCGGTCGAACGACGACCCTATTTCGGTCGACTGGTTGAACACTTATAATATCCCTGCTATCGGTCGACACACTCTTCGTTCGACCGATCCAACTTTGTCTTAACTGAATCCCCTTAACGGTCGACTGTCCCATACTTTGGTTCGACCGATTCACTTAAGTAGAGTTAAGTTCTAGCTCGTTTGTCCGACTGAATATTTATTTGTTCGACCGTTCTCCTTGAAATCAAGTGAACGGTCGACCGGTTTATTAGTTTCGGTCGACCGGTTCTGGACAGATTTGCAGCCTGATTTTTCTGCTTTGTGTATCTTACACAAAACCCAACCAAATCTATCCCCAACGGCTAGAATACCTTAGGAGCTTATAAATAGAGGATCAAGACCTGTTGTTAACACAACTCTCCAACTCCAATTGTCCCAATACATTAGAGAGAAACCTCAATCCTCAAAGCTCGTATTTCTACACTCCATAAGCCTAAACTACACACACTTGATCAATCACTCATCCTACTCAAAGTGTGCTCAATTAGAGAGTGAATCCCACTCAGTTACATTTGTTGTCAAGAGAGCAAGGGTCTTGGTGAAAGCCCAAGACACAAGTATAGACTTCGGTGAGAGCCCGAAGTGATCCTTCTCGGATTGTGAGAAGAGGATTCCAAGCTCGGCGAGGGTTGTTGGCGAGTTTGACGGTTGTAAGGCATTGTCTCCCGGCCTGGAACGGGGAGCAGATAGTGAAGTCGTAGGCGGAGCTCACGGAGTCGAGCGGAGCTTGCAAGAGAGGACTAGGACCCGGGTGGGGTGTCGAACCTTTATAAAAACGCCAAGTCGATTTGTGGTTTGCTTGTTCCTTTTCCCTACTAGTCTTTAAATTGTTTCCGCTGCGTTTTTTGTTTGATTAGTTAGGGATTAGCGTAAAAGTGATTATATTAACCCGACCCACGTGATCCTACAACATTAACCAAGGTAAAGGAAACAAGAGTACATACACTACAACTTGTGTTTCAAATATTAATTCCATCCATATCTTAACCTTATCATTCCCCATAAATAGGTCCACTAATCAAAGCATAGGCTAAACTTCATTCAAGAGCATTAGCATATCAAAGATAAAAGTGGAACTCATTAGATGGTTATGGAAATCATATACAGCTCAAGGGATTAAGATAACACACACTTAATACACTACATGATTATATCACATATTTCTCCACCCCCCCAAATGGGATGGATCTACTCACTACTCATTACACTAACTACATTAACAAAATGAAACATAATACTGAAATGAAATTAATCTAAGCAAGTAAGAAACATTAAAGAGACTAAAAGAACATGAGACTAAAGAAACATGCAAGACATGTAAATTGAAATTAACTAAGCAATGTAAAAACTAAAGCAAACAACAATTAACTACAAAACTTCTATTATTACTCACTCCAAATTACAAGCAACCCTTCCTCCACCAGAGTTTTGCTTCAAGACTTCACTCTTAGTAGGGAAGAAGGTCACCAAGAGAGAGATGGATACAATGGAAGGTGAAGAGTTCTATTTATAAGCATGGAAAAAGCTAATCCGGGACAATCCCCCGATGTGGGACTAAACAAATATCAAAAATAGACTAAGCATACGCTAATACACGTGCTCCCGAAAGCTAAGCGGATCCAGAGCTATCTGGACCGCCAATTCGCGGTCCCAGACCGCCAATTGGCGGTCTATAAGCTTCAGATCCATTTGGTTTTTGTGCTGGGCTTTGCTTGAAATATTTCTTGGTTTTAGATGCATCTACTTTGTTTATTAGAGCTCCGACCCGAATCGAATTGTCAAAATACTCCCTTATGATGGTGTGGAGTTTTTTGTTTTGCTCTTAGGTCCTTCGGTCTTACGTTCAGGTCCTTCTTGAAGGATCGTATCGTGTGGGTCTATGGGTCCACTAATCACTATTTAAGCTAATCCACAATTCTCTACTTGATTAAGCAATCAAATGCGCAGCGGAATAAACAAACAAGTAGAGAAAGAAAGACAATGCAAACCACACAAAGACGCGTCGGATTTACAGAGGTTCGGCCGCGCCTACGTCCTCTCTTGCAAGCCCCTCTCGAATCCCCGTTCGAGCTCCTCTTGCGTCTTCACTATGCCTCCCCGTTCCGGGCCGGGAGCAACGCCTTTTACAAGTCTTCAAGCTCGCGAACAACCCTCGCCGAGCTTGGCACCACCTCTCACAACCCGAGAGGATCACTTCGGGCTTTCACCGAAATCTCTACTTCTTTGTCTTGGGCTTTCACCAAGACCCTTGCTCACTTTGTCTTGGGCTTTCACCAAGACCCTTGCTCTCTTGACAACACAAGTAACCTTGAGTGGGATTCACTCTCTAATTGAGCACAACAATTGCTAGATTGATTGTATGATGAATGATGTGTAGATGTGAGGCTTAAGATCACTAATTGGGAGCTTTGAGGTTGTGGAAAATCTCACTATAAGTTTGACACTTTGGAGTTGTGAAATCTTTTGGAAAACTAAGTGTGAACCTCTATTTATAAGCTCCTAAAGATTTCTAGCCGTTTGGACAAGATTTGATTGGGTATTGTGCAAGATACACAAAGCAGAAAATCGGGTTCAGAAATCTGTCCAGAAACGGTCGACCGAAAGGTGTATCGGTCGACCGAACCCTTGAGTCTGTTGATGGATCGGTTGACCGAACAAAGGTACTGGTCGACCGAATCACTTAAGTTCTATAGGTCAACGGTCGACCGAGCAGGTACCGGTCGACCGAACTACTGGGTTCGGTAGAGAGAAATCTTGATCGGTTGGACAAACTTGTGTCGACCGATAGCAGGGGGTTTTTCACGAATTAAACGGTCGACCGAAAAAGGTAGTTTGTTCGACCGGTTCTAAAGTATATGGGGGTGTATATTGAGAAAAATGTGTATACGACCGTTGTATAATACGACAAATAAAACGGTCGTATTTTTACCAGAAATAGCAAACGCAACGGTCGACCGAAGGTCTAACGGTCGACCGAACAGGTCTGGGTAATCGGTTAATAGAAGGTGGAATCGGTCGAACGAATTGGTCTGGTATAACAAATATTGTGTATAACCGGTCGACCGAAAGGTGAACGGTCGACCGAACTCAGGTAGACTGGCGACCAATGTTTTAGGTGTTTAGGTGATCTAATGGAGTCCAAATTATATGATATTTTGTGTGTGACTCCTAAAAGGAACCTAGTGTGTGAATGCATGCATATTAGCTTAAGTTATGCTCAATTTACATAAGTTCCTAATTCTCAAAGAAAGGTAAAATTACATGTCTTCAATCCTAGCTTGATTACATGTCTTGACTTGATTTTTCTTCTTTCTTGAGTCTTGATCACCTGTAGATGTTAGCACAATACAACATGTATACTATTATACTACATGTGCTAATCTACATGTCCTTATTAAGATTAGGTTTAATTACATCATCAAAATACGGATTAATCTTCTTTCTTGAGTCTTGATCACCTGTAGATGTTAGCACAATACAACATGTATACTATTATACTACATGTGCTAATCTACATGTCCTTATTAAGATTAGGTTTAATTACATCATCAAAATACGGATTAAGACCAAAAAGCCAACAATCTCCCCCTTTTTGATGATGGCAACCTATATCTTAAACCAACCTAATACTTGAAACATGTATAAGTTAACTATGCATATAAATGCTCCCCCTATGGATGTGCATAATTTTTCTTGATAATTTCATGTATATTTCAAGTTACCCTAATCTATTACTTCTCCCCCTTTGACATCCATCAAAAAAAATACAATAATCAATGTAATATATGAATTTAAATTTCTCCCCCATTGACAATTATATATAACTATTTGAGTTCACTGTAGGATGTCATTTGTAATGAAGATGCTCCCCCTAAATTTTGCACTTCATTACTCTAATAAAAGATATAACTATTAAGCTCCCCCTATCAATAAGGCTAGATGGAAACTATGAGTATGATTAAAAGTTAAGTTCAATTAAGTTTCTATTTAAGCCTTATTCTAACATCCATTTAAAATTTGACATTTAAAATCAATGGATGTGGTATATGATTTGCAATGAATAGGGTAAATAATTTTCAATGAATTGAACTTCTAAGGATATGACAATTAAGCATATTAACTAGATTAGAGCTCTTTTTCAGAAATTTTAGAGATAGAAATTTTTATACCAAACTTGAATCTTGAATAGCTCCAATCTTGATTTGGTGATGCAACCGGATTTGAATTCGACGCTTTGGCTCACCCGGTCACCACCAATCTTTTCCTCAAGCTCCTACAAGTGTAGATTTTGGTACCCATTTTTGCTTGGGTCCATTAAGTTTAGCTTTTGGTACCCAAATCCAAGTTGATTTTGGTACCTCTACACTTACTTTCTTTTTCATGGCAAAATTATGTTTAACATTAATTTGAATAGGAAAGTTTTTAACATAAAAATTGTTTTTATTGCCATGTGTGAACTTATGCAATTTATTTGACAAATTTTCATTTAAGACATTAAGTTCACTGTTTTTAGTTGCTAGAGATTCATTTAAGCAATTTAGATTTTTAATCATAGAATTATGCTTTTCATTCATGTTAAGCATGTGAATCTCTAAATTTGCAACTTTTTCATTCATGCAATTTAAGTCATTTAAAGTTTGCTTGCTTTCAAGATATGATTTATCTAGTTTCTTTAGCAAGTCAATTTTGTCATTTTCAAGCATATGACTTTCAATTGCATTAGATGAGGTAGATTTATCATTTAAGCACTCATTCTTCAAGCATGCATTTTCTAAAGTAAGAGCATCAATTTTAGCAAGCAAATCAACTTTATCATCTAACATAGATGCATTTTGACATTTAAGCTCATCTATTTGCTTGTTTGCTAATTTATTTGATTCATGAAGCTCTTTACATTTTTCTACCATTTTCAGAAATGCATTTTGTAGTTTATGTGAATGCGATGATTTTCCACTTGAACTACAACTTGAAGAGTGACTAGAAGATACCTCATCTTCACTTTCTCCATCGGATGAGCTTGATGTTGAACAAGATGTTGAATTGATTTCTTCACATCTAACTTGAGCTACATCCATTGGAGTGGCTTCTCCCTTTTTCCCGGTTGGTGAATCTCCTTCACCAAAATTCTTTTCTAATGTTTGCCATATATGATGAGCACTATCACATGAGCAAACAAGATTAAAATGTTCATCTCCTAATGCACAAAATAAGACATTCATAGCTTTTGCATTTAGGGATGCATTTTTCTCATCTTCTAAACTCCATTTACTAATATGATATCTAGGTGATTCATATGGAGTTTGAATCATAAACCACAAGTTAGCATTCATGGATTTAATAAATGATGACATTTTAGATTTCCATGAAACAAAATTATTTCCATCAAAATATGGTGGTTTACAAGATTCTAGAGGTGTGGATGCATTAAGAGTCATGTTAATTTATCGGTTAAGAACAAAATTAACGAACGAGGCTCTGATACCAAATGAAGGATCGTATCGTGTGGGTCTATGGGTCCACTAATCACTATTTAAGCTAATCCACAATTCTCTACTTGATTAAGCAATCAAATGCGCAGCGGAATAAACAAACAAGTAGAGAAAGAAAGACAATGCAAACCACACAAAGACGCGTCGGATTTACAGAGGTTCGGCCGCGCCTACGTCCTCTCTTGCAAGCCCCTCTCGAATCCCCGTTCGAGCTCCTCTTGCGTCTTCACTATGCCTCCCCGTTCCGGGCCGGGAGCAACGCCTTTTACAAGTCTTCAAGCTCGCGAACAACCCTCGCCGAGCTTGGCACCACCTCTCACAACCCGAGAGGATCACTTCGGGCTTTCACCGAAATCTCTACTTCTTTGTCTTGGGCTTTCACCAAGACCCTTGCTCACTTTGTCTTGGGCTTTCACCAAGACCCTTGCTCTCTTGACAACACAAGTAACCTTGAGTGGGATTCACTCTCTAATTGAGCACAACAATTGCTAGATTGATTGTATGATGAATGATGTGTAGATGTGAGGCTTAAGATCACTAATTGGGAGCTTTGAGGTTGTGGAAAATCTCACTATAAGTTTGACACTTTGGAGTTGTGAAATCTTTTGGAAAACTAAGTGTGAACCTCTATTTATAAGCTCCTAAAGATTTCTAGCCGTTTGGACAAGATTTGATTGGGTATTGTGCAAGATACACAAAGCAGAAAATCGGGTTCAGAAATCTGTCCAGAAACGGTCGACCGAAAGGTGTATCGGTCGACCGAACCCTTGAGTCTGTTGATGGATCGGTTGACCGAACAAAGGTACTGGTCGACCGAATCACTTAAGTTCTATAGGTCAACGGTCGACCGAGCAGGTACCGGTCGACCGAACTACTGGGTTCGGTAGAGAGAAATCTTGATCGGTTGGACAAACTTGTGTCGACCGATAGCAGGGGGTTTTTCACGAATTAAACGGTCGACCGAAAAAGGTAGTTTGTTCGACCGGTTCTAAAGTATATGGGGGTGTATATTGAGAAAAATGTGTATACGACCGTTGTATAATACGACAAATAAAACGGTCGTATTTTTACCAGAAATAGCAAACGCAACGGTCGACCGAAGGTCTAACGGTCGACCGAACAGGTCTGGGTAATCGGTTAATAGAAGGTGGAATCGGTCGAACGAATTGGTCTGGTATAACAAATATTGTGTATAACCGGTCGACCGAAAGGTGAACGGTCGACCGAACTCAGGTAGACTGGCGACCAATGTTTTAGGTGTTTAGGTGATCTAATGGAGTCCAAATTATATGATATTTTGTGTGTGACTCCTAAAAGGAACCTAGTGTGTGAATGCATGCATATTAGCTTAAGTTATGCTCAATTTACATAAGTTCCTAATTCTCAAAGAAAGGTAAAATTACATGTCTTCAATCCTAGCTTGATTACATGTCTTGACTTGATTTTTCTTCTTTCTTGAGTCTTGATCACCTGTAGATGTTAGCACAATACAACATGTATACTATTATACTACATGTGCTAATCTACATGTCCTTATTAAGATTAGGTTTAATTACATCATCAAAATACGGATTAAGACCAAAAAGCCAACACTTCTCCCTTGCATCTTAGTCCCAGGTCTCACAATTAAGTCATTTTTCCCTGCTTTTGCCCTTTCATGCTTCATCTCTTCAAACCTATTTATTTCTGAAATTCAAACATAAAACTCATCACCTAGCATTGCTTAGGTTTAAGATAATGGATATAAGATACAAATATAAGCATTAAATGATGTCAATCATCCAACGCGTAATATGGTCCAGATTGCCAGAAAATGCGACGACTTGGTAAGTCAATCAACTATCACCCAGATCGCGTCGTGAGATCTCCTCGCCCTCGGCAACCCAGTGACGAAATCCATCGTCACATGCTCCCACTTCCATTCTGGCAGATCTATCCTCTGCATTGGTCCCGCAGGTCTCTGGTGTTCAATCTTCACCTGCTGACAAACCAGACATCTGTCAACAAACTCCGCTATCTCCATCTTCATCCTCTTCCACCAGGAATTCCTCTGAAGATCCCTATACATCTTCGTACTGCCTAGGTGGATGGAATAACGGGATCTGTGTGCCTCCTCTAAGATTTCCTTCTTCAGATCTCCCCCTTTCGGTACCCAGACCCGGTCTTTAAATCTCAGACCTCCATCAACTCCTATACTGAAATATGATACCTCTCTGGCAGCCAACTGCAACAACTCAGCCAACTCCTCGTCAGACCTCTGAGCCTGGACAATACTCATGACCATCTGAGGCTCTACTCTTAGTCCAACTATCATCGCGCTCTCAAAGTCCTCAGCGAATGGCGTCCTCTCTGACAAGGTCTCGAGTAGCCTCAACTCCTGAATACACAAACTAGCCGTTGAAATTTCCACCTTCCTACTCAATGCATCTGGAACTGTATTCGCCTTCCCCGGATGGTAAGAGATGGTGAAATCATAATCCTTGATCAGCTCAAGTCACCTGCGTTGCATCATATTCAGCTTCTTCTGCGAAAACTGGTACTTCAGACTCTAGTGATCTGTGAAAACCTCGAACTTCTCACTATATAGATAATGATGCCAGGTTTTCAGTGTGTGGACCACTACTGCCAACTCCAAATCATGAGTGGGGTAGTTCCTCTCGTGCACTTTCAACTGCCTCGAAGTATACGCAACCACCTGACCGTGCTGCATCAGTACACAACCCAACCCCACACCAGAAGCGTCGCTATAAATTACAAAACCTCCACTGCCACTAGGAGGGTCAAAACTGGAGCAGTCGTCAACCGACTCTTCAGTTCCTGAAAACTGTCCTCGCACTTGTAAGACCAAACAAACTTCACTCCCTTCTGCATCAGTTCCGTCAGTGGTGAAGCAAGCCTCGAGAAGTCCTTGATGAACCGACGATAATAACCCGTCAGTCCAACAAAGATCCTAATCTTTATCACACTTGTCGGGGATCTCCACTGAGTCACTGCCTCCACCTTAGCTGGATCCACTGATATCCCAGCCCGCGATATTATGTGACCAAGAAAAGTGACATTGTCTAACCAGAACTCGTACAACTGATGATCTCTCAAAATGCCAAGTACGATCCTCAAGTGCTCCCTGTGCTGCTTTATGTCTGGTGAATACACCAAGATGTCATCCACGAAGACTACTACGAAGGTGTCACCAGAAACTCATAGTGATTGTACCTCGTCATAAAAGTGGTCTTCTGAACATCTGCCTCTTTGATCCTCAGCTGATGATAACCGGATCGCATATCAATCTTCGAAAATATTTTCGCTGACTGCAACTAGTCAAACAGGTCCTCAATCTTGGGTAAAGGATAATGATTCCTCACGGTAACCTTGTTCAGTATCCTGTAATCGATGCACATCCGTAACGAGCAATCTTTCTTCTTCAAAAAAAGTATCGGAGCTCCCCACAGTGAGACACTAGGTCGGATAAACCCAGTATCCAACAAATCCTGCAACTGCTTCTTCAGCTCGACTAACTCAGCAGGTGCCATTCTATATGTAGCCTTTGGCTGTGGAGTGGTCCCATCACCAAATCAATACCGAATTCCAACTCCCTGTGAGGTGGCAGACGAGAGACATCTGAAAATATCTCTGCAAACTCCTGAACAATCTCTATGTCCTCCAATGACCTCGTCTCTGGATCTGGAACAACTAAGGTAGTCACAAAGGCTCTGCAACCCTGCTCAAGCAACTTCCGTGCCCTCACTACTGACACCACTACCCGACCACCTTTGTCCTTCATCCCCCTGATCAGCAAATCAGGTATCCCCTTCCTCGGGATCAGAATCTTCTTTTCCCGGCACAAGACTTGTACATCATACTGGGATAGGCAATCCATCCCCAGTATGACGTCGAAATCCTCCATCGGCAACAATATCAGGTCAGCCGGAAACTCCTGAGCTTCCGAAACAATCGTGGTGCCGGGGAGAAACTCCACACAATGCCCACCAGACCCAAGGGTGTGCTGACTTCCAACGTGACAGTCAACATCGCAGGGGTACGACCCAACACACTCGTAAATCTCTCCGAAATGAACGAATGTGTGACCCCACATTCAAACAGCACTCTGGCAACCAAACCAGCAATAAAAAACGTACCTTCCACCACAGAGTTGGCGTCCCTCGCCTCCTTTGCCTCGATGGTGAATACTCATCTGGTCCTCTGTCCCTGCTGAGGTGGCTCAAAAGGACGACGACCTCCATCTCTACCCACTACTAGAGGTCTCGCTCGGGCACTAGACTCGCCTGGTCCACTCTTACAATCTTTGGCATAATGGCCAACTGACCACAACTGAAACAAACTCCAGGACGGGCCCCACACTCTCGCCCTGGTTGGACTCTGCCACACTTCCTGCACGACTCAGGCTGGCGTGCATTGCTCCCCTCTATCCGGGGCCTCTTGCCGGGATTTCCTGCTAGTGGAACTCCCGGATGTCCACTGATCTTCCCCTGTGGCCTCCTGGACTCCGCATAGTTCTCCTGATAGTCCTGGTCTATGAGAGACGCGAACTTCACAACATCTTCTAGGGTCTGAGGCATGTTGTAGGTCACGCGAGTACGGAGCTGCTTCTGAAGCCCCCAAATAAACTTCCTCGCTCTCTGAACTGGTGTCACACAAATCTCTGGACAATAACGCTCCAAAGCGTTGAACTTCCAGATGTAGGCCGTCAGTGACATCTCTCCCTTCTCGAGGCTCATGAATTCCTCTCTCTTCCCATCCCTGACATGCTCTGGGAAGTACTGCTCATTGAATTCCCCGAGGAACTCATCCCAGCTAACATTATTCCTGCCCAGAAACACCACTGCAGCCATGGTCCTCCACCAGTTGTACGCCTCACCGCCAACACATACGTGGCCAAACCCACAATCCTCTCCGGTGGACTCCCAATCGCCTAGAAGATCTCCTGCATCTTAAAGACTCAGTCCTCAGTAGCTCAGAATCTCCTTTGCCATCAAATAAAGGCGGGTGTTGGCGTATAAAACGGTCATGCACCGTTCCCACTCCTGTTGTCTCCTCTCTGCCAGACTGACGCTCTAAAAGCACGCCCAACCTCTGCATGGTGTCGTAGAGCATCCGTCGCTCCTCAACCCAATCCGTGGCTCCAGTCTCGTCACTGGTATTCTGGCCACGTGGGGGGAGGTCTCACGCGTCTTGGAGGCATCTACACACGAGACATCAGAACAAAAAATCAGATGATTATGCATGCATGCTCTACAATGCAAACTATCTAAAAGACATCTAAGGTGTCAGAGCGTGTTCATACTCCCTCTTTAGTGAAAAAAGCTCGGGATCCAATGGAGAGAAACCTCCAATCCCATCTTCATCTAAATCTCTGGTCAAGTACAGGGACTTACTGCGGACCTCCTGTCAGCCTCTCCTTCCCGGATCTCAACAGAGTGACACTCACTCTAAAAGAATCAAATAAGGTTTCGTAGGTTACTCGATTTGAACGGCGGAAACCGAAATCAACAAGGCCGGCCACAGAGACCGAATTGGAAACAAAAGGACCCGGACTGACGCATTGGCTTACGTACGCAGCTTTTCTGCTTTCTTCATTTTCATGTGAAAATGAATGTAATGGCCTTTCACGTATTTTGACAATTCATTGATTCTGGTCTCGCCTTCCGTTATAGTCATAACCTAAAGTTAGTCTACATATGCTCTTGAGATAAAGGATCTTCGACAGAGCAACTTCAGGATCGACCAGACGACAAATCAAACCGAAAGCGTATTAAAGAGATCTTTTTGCCTGGGAACTCCCATATAATAGCTCTGGAGCACTACATAACGCTTGCCAATTAATACCACGAACACTATTCTTCCAAAGAAATCCTGCAAATAACCGTTCAATTCTACTAAAAGTTCCAACTGGCAATTTGAAAGAGGCAATCCAATATGATTGATTGCTGGTGGATCAGAACAAATTTCATCTACCCGCGCCAGTCCGCTCTTCAGAATGAGAATAGGAGGGACAGACGGGAGAGGGTTGAAGGACGCATCGCAGCCACTACTTTGACTCCTTTTATGCAATTATGAACTCTTTTTTTCTACTCCTTCCTTTCTCGATTCCAATGCAATTGGTACTTTTTGAGCTGACGTAACAAACTACGCGAGCCTCCCGATGAAGCCAACATAAATCCTATCCAAATACTAAAAATAAAAGGCAGTTTCATTACGGTAGTATACCAGCTGCCAGTTCTTGAACTTCCATTTCCAATTAGAGCATATAGAAATAGAAATAGAACGACACCAACATATATACAATATATATAAATATCTGAGAGTTTCAAGAGTGTGATTACAACAAAAGATAAATGGAAATGTACATGTAATCACTAGGACCCCAAAACAGTAAAAGCAAGATCTGGCTCCCAACACGCTCCTCCTCGGTCACCACCTCCTAGTGTCGCTCACGGCCTGAAATAAAACATGACTATGCCTGAGCTTCCATAAGGAAACCTCGTATGTCAAACTCCTATCACAATAATGGACTAGACATCTATAAGCATGTATGATATGAAATGCAATAAACAACATCAATGTCTCACTGGGCCTCCAGGAACTCTCTCCCTACCACAGTAGACACAAACAGTAACGGGTCTCGTGGGTCCTCTAGCCCAACCCTCACACGTGCCCCAGGCACCACAGCCGGAAACATCCTCGTCTACAACACAACGCTGGATCACTATCAAGCCGACAATGTCCGTACCGTTGCCCCTCCAGGGTCGAGGACCTGTTGCCTTCAAAAGCTGATCCGATGAACCACTCTCAGGCCGACAATATCTGTATCGTTGCCCCTCCAGGGTCGGGGACCCGTTGCCTTTGAGCTAGCTCCACAACACCAACAAACCACTCTCAGTCCGGCAATGTCTCTACCGTTGCCCTAAAAAGCCCGGAGACCTGTTGCCCTTGAGCTGGTCCCACAACCCCAAAACAACACAAAACTGCACCAAAACGGTCAAACAAAACCCACAAACTGGTCGACTGAATCCTTCTCCAGAGGACTGATCCAACCGAAAAACTCGCCAATCGGTCGAACGACAAAGGGGTCCCGTTTGACCGAAATCCACCAGTAGAAACCCCTTGCCGCATAAAAAGCACAAACGATTTTACAACACGAGATCAACAGTTGACCGAAAACGGGCAGTAAAATCATATTCCGAAACAAAACACACTGGTCGATCGAATATCAAATCGGTCGAACCCACTTTAAGTTATTTTAAGTCATCGGTCGAACAAGGTCATAGGGCGGTCGATCGTTTTGTGGTTCGGTCGGACGGCAAATGGGTCCCGTTCGACCGAAATCCACCAGTAGCGCCATCTTCTCGCTCAACACGTACTACCGCTCGACCATCCATATCGTTCGACCGGCGCGAGAGATAACGCAAAAATTACACTGCAACCGGTCGACCGAAGCAAGCTACCGGTCGACCGTTACAGTGCAAAAAACTGCTGCACGGGTCCGATGAGCCATCCAGCCTACTGTCGACCACTCCAACACTCACGAAAGCATAAATGCGTATCAAAGTAAAGCTTGACATACCTTGAAGGCTTGGAGAAGCCTTTGAAGATCCAACGACGAGTTTTTCCCTCACGAACCCAAACTCCGGCAACAAAACAAACGAGTCACGATCTACTCAACTCCAGAGAACGCCTGAGCTTCACCTCTCCTCACCAAGACCATCCTTTTCGGTGCCTTCGAATGTTGCGGATCAGAGTAGAGAGAGAGAATTTGAGCGGGAGAGGGAGAGAGAGAAAAACGCGAGAAAGAGAGAGAAAAACCCACCAACCTATAGTCTTCTCCTCTCATCTCCACCATCCACCTCATCTCCACCAACTCAATCCCAACCCTCCATCCAAATCCACCAATTAGCAATCTAAAAGCCAATTAACACAGTTAATAAGGGTTTAGGATATTACAATTGCGGCATGAGTAAGGGGTGAGATCATAACAGTAATAAAATAATAATAATGCTATTGAGCTTTATATTAACTTGTAATGGATCTATTATTTTCCAAATTATTTTTGTTTGATCTGCAAAAAGACAGAGATAGGCCTGTGATTCGTAAATGCATTTTTAGATGGGTCAGCAATCGTAAACATAATTCATTTCTGAGAAATTAAAGTTTCTCCTCATTTTAAATGACTTCAAATTTCTTGGGATGGGATGTTCCAATCTCCTAATCAAGTTCTTGCCATATCACTTGGTATTTTGATTAAAGTGGTTAAAATAGTGATTCATATGACATGAACTGCTGGTTAATTATTTAATCTAATCCGTGGAAGCATGATCTTTAGAGCATTATCAGTAATCCTTTAAACAGGGATTAAAAAACCCAGTCAATCAAAAACAGATATATGACAGCACGTAATGTTGTTTCTGGCGGTCGAATCAGAAGAAAACCCAACTTCTTTGTGGTCATTTTGGATCGTCTCAGCCGTTAAGAACACGTTCCGTTTCCCTTTGTCGTTTGGAACGCCAACAAACATGTGCCTACCTTTCCTTCCTCCAACGTCGTCCCACCACTGCTGGTGAGTTAACTCGATCTACCATGTGTTGGTTGCCATGTGTTTTTTTCGCCTAGATTTAAGGTTTTAGTATATAATCTCTTCCTGTAAAATACCAGGACTAAAGTGATTACCTCTAAGTTATTCCAGAAGCATCATCATTCTGTCTTCTTTACTTATAACGGTAGCTTTTTAAAAATAAACACAATCTATATGAAGGTGGTTTAGTTAAAGGCTTATCTTCTTATTCTTGGAGGTATGTGATGTTTTTATTCAAGTAAGGCTATAAGCCAGTAACCATATTATATGTCGTTTTCATGGTATGAGCTGGTTTTATTTTGTTCTACTGGTTGGTTGTGAGTATGAGATTGCATTGGTGATTTGTTTCACATTATCAAATACAGTATGGTTGACATATTATCTTTGGCATATTATGTGTTCTTAACTGTCGACAGCGGTGCAACCTTTCCCCAACAGTGACTTCTTACTCGAACTTTTGGCCACCACCCTCGTGGTTCCTAATCAAAAACTTCACGCCAACCACCCCGATCATCAGAACGTGCTCCTCCAGTCACTCTTCCAACAGTAAGTTCCATTTTGTTTAGTGCTTTTTTGTTGTTGGTGCTCTGTTTTTCGTTGTTTTTGTTTGGATTAAAGGGCAGCAATTCGTTGGAATGTCCATGGCTTTATTTCCATCCACAATTTTTCTGTTGATTTTTTTCTTTCTATTGAAAGTTTTTTTGTAATATTCCCGAAACAGCGAAAAAATTTAAACGAAATTTAAAAAAATAAGACCAGAATGATCAGAGAAGTTACTCATAAAATATTCAAAATACGGTTAACCATTACATAATACAAATAAAAGACAATAACATAAATATAAAACTCAAGGATCCAATCCGGGTGTACTCTTATCTTCTGTTGCCACTCACTAAGCACATTAACAGACCTTGAAATGTAACCTGGTAAAATGTTGAAAACTCCGTATAACAGGTCTATATATCCACACAAATATATAGTGCCCCCTTTTTTGGTCGCTCTGCCAATCAATTTCATACACCCGTCATCTAAAAAACTTTAAAACTCCTTCAGTAACTGTCTCAATCCACTCCGCCACCACCGTCTCACCCCACTCCGTCAACCAACCTTCTTGGATGGAATTTTTAGGAAATTGATTTTTCGGATTAAAAGTTGTGAATTTTATGCGTTTATTTGGTGTCAAAGTTTTGATGATAATTTTGGGAAAATAATAGATTTTCTGCTAAACTTCTGATTTCCCCCCATCAAAATACCAACCTCCGCGTCTTTTTTTGATTTACCGGTGTTCTTCTTTGAGTTGGTTTCCTTTTTAGGGTGTCAATTTTGAAGTTGTTGTTGGGTTGGCTTGGATTTCTTGGTGTGTTGTATTGTTTGTGCAGGCACACAATATGTTCAATGATTGCTTTACTTGTAACATCCCGAAACAGCGGAAATTTAAAAAAAAAATCATAATCAAGACAATGGAACTCAATAATCAAAGACGGGACTGTTACTTCTCATCAAACATAAAAGCGGTGCACCAAATTACATCAGAGTTTGTCAAAAACGATACATGATTACTACAGAACAACAAGAAAGATAAAAGTAATCATGTCGACCTCAATGGTCCGAGTAGAGGATCCGACTCCAAAATGCGCGTGCCCGCCGATCACCACCCAACTGGACCCACTGTGGTCCTGAAAAATATATAACAACAATGCCTGAGTTTCCAGAAGGAAACCCCGTATGCCAACTCACCTATATGCATGCATCACGCAAATGAACCTATCATTCTAGTAGAATGTCATGACATCAACAGAAAGGAAAACAGTTCCCCCGAAGGGTAAAACAGGACATCAGTCCGACAGTCAACATCGGGTCTCCCGAGGAGACCTACTGCAGGCACATGCAGTCTTACAACAAGCGACATCGCACCCACCACACGCGGCTACACTACTCAAGGGTTCGGCAGAAAGCCTCTGTCACGCCTGCGGGCCGATAGAATACAGATCTGCAAATCTCTGTGGTCGGAGCCACGGGGACCAACGGGGCCGTCGCCCGGAAGGTATAACAACATCATCTTGATAGGTGCCCCGTCGAGGAATCAACATAGCCGGAACAGCCTCGGCCCAACAATCATCATCGCCGGCACTACCTCGGCGACATCACCGGCACAACATCGGTGGTCCATCACAAACGTCCGGCACAACGTCGGACGGGTCCAGACCGAAGTCTGCCAGGTCATCAAGCTTCACGAGCCGCAAACACCCACACTTTTCCATACATGGAGGTGACGCGTCCCAAACACCCACACTTTTCCACACGGCGGTCCCTGGGCAGGCACGCAAAACGCGCCCACCGTCACCTCCCGGCTCAAGCACAAGGTGAGGACACGGGTTTCCGTGGACAAAGTTGACATTCAAAAAGGGGACCAGGAATTCTGTCCTGGGCCCAAACGGTCGACCGGAATAGGTGATTCGGTCGACCGGTTCCAGAAAGGAATCGGTCGACCGTAGGCCTAACACGGTCTACCACTGCGCTCAAAACACAATCCCCAATGGTCGAACAAAGGTCTAAAACCGGTCGACCGAACGAGGTCAAAATCCGGAGTCTGGTCAACATTAAATTCAAATCTATCGGTCGACCGACTAAGGGGTCTCGGTCGACCGAAAACAGACAGGGTCAACCTAGTATTCTACGTCATATAATCGGTCGAACGCAAACAAACAACGGTCGAACAAACATGCATAGAAAATCAGTACACTTAAGTTCCGGTCGAACGACCCAAGGAACCGGTCGACCGAAAACAGACAGGAAGTCCCAACTCACCAGCAATATGCACTACCGGTCGACCGCCACAAGGCATCGTTCGACCAGTGAAGGTTAAAGTCGGGTAAAAACACTATATTCGGTCGACCGCCCGAAGGGACCGGTCGACCGTTGGTCGCCTTCAACCTCGTGCCAGCCGAGGTTTTACGAAGAAACAACGCCAAAAAGGTCTCCGACCTCCCCGTCCGACCAACACAACCCTCCCACGAGGGTTAGCAACAACAAAATCACACTAGAGAGTGGCATACCTCAAACGAAGACAACGAACCGTCGGAGCCTGCTCACGCACGTCGTCACCTCCGGCCTCCCTCGCGCTCTGCTCCCGCACGAACACCTTCCTCGCTCGTCTCCTCCGCGATAGCTGCTCTCCACCACGCACACCAGCAAAGGAAAGGAAGGAATGAGGGAAAGGAAGGAGAAGAAAAGAAGAAAGAAGAAGAAAAGCTTGGGTTATAAACCCGAAAACGCTACAGTGCACGCCTCCCTCACCATCACCCTACTCTCCTCGGCCACTGTTCACGCTCCACCCCATGTACCCACTGTGCAGCACCAACTTCCCATGCAAAGCCTGCCCTAACCACCCATTAACCCACTAAACAGGTTTGGGTTCTAACAATCCACCCAACTTAAAAGGATTTCGTCCCGAAATCAAAACAAACTACTCACCGAAAAGCTCTGGATACTGCCTTCTGACATCCTCCTTGATCTCCCAAGTGGCCTCGCGCTCACTGTGATGCTGCCACCTGACCTTCACCATCGGAATGGTCCTCCTCCTGAGCTGATGATCCATGCGATCGACTATCTCGGCTGGTCTCTCCTCGAGCGACAAGTCCTGCTGAATCTCTGGTACTACCATCTCAATCACGTGAGCTGGATCTGCAACGTACTTCCTCAACATCGAAACATGGAAGACGTTGTGAAGACCCGAAAACTGCGGTGCAATGCAATCCGGTAGGCAACGTCTCCAACTCGGTCGAGGATCTCAAACGGCCCAACATACCTCGGACTGAGCTTCCCCTTCTTCCCAAACCTCATCACACCTCGGGCTGGGGAAATCTTCAGAAACACATGGTCACCCACCTCGAAACTCAACACACGTCTGCGTCGATCAGCATAACTCTTCTGCTTGCTTTGTGCTGTCGCCAGTCTCCTCCTGATCACATCCACCTTCTCTGCATACATCTGCACGATCTCTGGCCCCACTAACTGTCTCTCGCCCACATCACTCCAGCATACCGGTGATCTGCAAGGCCTCCAGTACAACGCCTCGTACGGTGTCATCCCAATACTCGAGTGGTAGCTGTTGTTGTAGGCGAACTCTATCAGTGGCAAGTGCTCATCCCAGTGCCCTGCCCAATCCAGTGTGCATGCTCTCAGCATATCCTCCAAGGTCTGAATCTTCCTCTCTGACTGACCATCTGTCTGCGGGTGAAACGTTGTAATGAACCTCAGACGCGTCTCCAAAGCCTGCTGCAGACTCCCCCAAAATCTGGAAGTGAATCGAGGATCTCGATCGGAGATGATGCTCACTGGCACTCCATGCAACCTGACTATCTCCTCCACGTACAACTTAGCCAGACCCTCCAAAGGCAACGTGGTCCTGATCGCTAAGAAGTGCGCCGACTTGGTCAGTCGATCGACTATCACCCAGATCGCGTCGTGGAATCTCCTCGTCTTCGGCAATCCTGTGACAAAATCCATCGTCACGTGCTCCCACTTCCACTCAGGAAGCTCAATACACTGCATCAGTCCTGCTGGCCTTTGATGCTCAATCTTCACCTGCTGACAGACCAAGCATCGCTCTACAAACTCTGCAATGTCCCTCTTCATGCCCTTCTACCAGAAGTTCCACTGTAGGTCCTTATACATCTTCGTGCTCCCCGGGTGAATGGTGTATCTAGCTCTGTGTGCCTCCTCCATGATGTCATCTCTCAGCCCATCGACCTTCGGCACCCAAATCCGACTCCTGAACCTCAAACCACCATCAACCCCTACACTGAAGTCTGATCCATCTCTGGAAGCTAACTGTAGCAGACCAGCTAACTCCTCGTCCCCATGCTAAGCCTGCACCACCCGTGAGACAGTCTGCGGCTCCACCCGAAGCCCGACAATCACTGCTCCCTCAGAACCCTCTGTGAACGGTCTCCACTCTGACAATGGCTCGAGTAGCCTCCACTCCTGGATGCACAGACTCGCAACTGAAACCTCCACCCTCCTGCTCAGCGCATCTGCAACCGAATTCGCCTTCCCCGGATGATATGAAATGGTGAAGTCGTAGTCCTTAATGAACTCAAGCCATCTGCGCTGCCTCATATTCAGTTCCTTCTGCGAGAACAAATACTTCAGACTCTGATGATCGGTGAAGACCTCGAACTGCTCGCCGTAAAGATAGTGCCGCCAGGTCTTCAACGCGTGAACTACCACTGCTAACTCCAGATCATGAGTAGGGTAGATCTTCTCGTGCACCTTCAGCTGCCTCGAAGCGTACGCGACCACCTTCCCGTGCTGCATCAGAACACAACCCAAGCCTATCGCTGATGCATCGCTGTAAATCACGTAACCTCCACTGCCACTCGGTAGAGTCAGAATAGGTGCTGTCCTCAATCGCCTCTTCAGCTCCTGAAAGTTGTCCTCGCACTTCTGGGACCAAACAAACTTGATGCCCTTCTGCATCAACGCTGTCAGCGGCGATGCAAATCTGGAGAAATCCTGAATGAACCGCCTGTAATACCCTGCCAGTCCTACGAAACTCCTGATCTCTGTTACGCTCGTCGGGGCTCTCCACTGAGTCACAACCTCGACCTTCGCCAGATCCACCGAAATCCCATCAGCTGACACAATATGTCCCAGAAAAGCCACCTGATCCAACCAAAACTCACACTTCATGTACTTGGCATAAAGCTGCTGATCTCTCAGGATGCCAAGCACAATCCTCAGGTGCTCTCGATGTTGTTCCCTGTCCGGCGAGTATACCAAGATGTCATCCACGAACACCACGACAAACCTGTCGAGGTACGGCTGGAATGTCCTATTCATCAAATCCATGAATGCTGCAGGTGCATTCGTCAGTCCAAATGGCATCACCAAGAACACGTAGTGCCCGTACCGCTTCCTGAAGGCTGTCTTCTGAACATCTGCCTCCCTGATCCGTAACTGGTGATAACCCGAACGCAGATCGATCTTCGAGAACACTCTCGCCGTCTGCAACTGATCAAACAAGTCATCAATCCTGGGCAAAGGGTACCGGTTCCGAATGGTAACCTTATTCAGCATCCTGTAGTCGATGCACATCCGCAACGACCCATCCTTCTTCTTCACGAAGAGCACAGGTGCTCCCCATGAAGAAACACTCGGTCGAATGAACCCGGACTCCATCAACTCCTACAACTGCTTCTTCAGCTCTGTCAACTCAGCAGGTGCCATACGATAAGGTGCCTTCGACTGAGGTGTCGTACCCGCAACCAACTCGATGCTGAACTCGATCTCTCGACGCGGCGGTAATGCTGGAATCTCTGCTGGAAATACATCTGGAAACTCCAGCACTACCTCTATCTCCTCCAGCCTCCTCGTCTCAGGATCAGGAACTACCAGAGTGGCCACGAACGCTCTGCATCCCTGCTGTATCAGTCTTGATGCATTGCATACATTGCATCATATGTCTTTCATTTAGAGTGTTTTTGTATAAATAAATGCTACTAAGATATTGTTTTGAGCAATTGTGCAGAATTCAGGAGTTACAATGCAATTTACCAATATTCGAGCTAAAACGCGTGCAATGGACTTAGATGGATCACAAAGACCAATTAGATAGAGATTCAAGCTCAAGTTGAAGTCCAGTTGATTACATAAAGGAGCCAGGGACCTGATCGCAAATTAGAAGGACTAAAAAGTTATTTTGGAGGAGTATTCAAGAAGAAATCAAATTCGGATCTCCAAAGATATGCAATAATTGATTTAGACGTGTGGAGGCCATCTAGCACATACCAAAAACACACCCGCAAAATCCCAAATTAATCTGGACCATCCATGCGGCGATTCCGCCGCATCTAACGGTCAATATGCGGCGGAAACGCCGCCTGGGTTGCGATCCGTGGCTCTAAATTTCTTCCAGTTGTGTAATGGCACGTGTACTTCCTTATTGATACCTAGGGTTTCTTGTATTGGCTATAAATAGCCACAAAATTGTGTTGTGAGGGGAACTTTTTTGTATTACATTCTATGCAATAAAATTCTGCCCATTTATTTCTCCATTGTCTTTTTCTTTTGTAAGCTTAGTTTTAGATTAATATTTCATGTTCTTAATTTCAGTAGAGTAAAATAATTTAGTTGTTCTTTATTCTTCTCTTAGAATAATTTGTTGTATGTTTAGAATAATTGTATTTGTTTTTGTAGATCGTAGTTTAGTATAATATTTCTTTCTTTTTGTTTTCATAGTCTCTCGATGATCTCCATGACCCCTTCTCCTCATCTTCTCCCCATGGGTTTCTAAAACCCTTCAAAGGGTGGGGGTGACGGATTTAGGGTTAGAGAAGAGAGATCGTTTTTTTAATTTCTTCTTAGTGTTTTGATCATATGAGTTTTTGTTAAATCAATTATCATATGATGCTTAATATCTCACTTGATTTATAATAATTTTCGTAATCTCTAATCTAACTCGAAGATTCATAACTCCCACCCACTGGACTCTCATCCATAATTATTTCTTCTTAGTTTTTGTTCTTGTTGTTCTTGCTTTAGAAAGATAAAAAAATAAATCCAAAAATCTCAAACCAACACTATTTCTCTTTTGCTTTCCTTAATCAAAGAAAATCACAAAAATATAAGAATCTCTCCCTCCTTGTGTTCGACCCGTACCTGCCACCACTTTAACGCGGTCGTGCACTTGCGGTATAAATAAAAATCACATCAAGTTTTTGTGATTTCGTTTTTTTTGTTTTGTTTAGATTTTGGTTTTCCGTGATCTAACGTTTTCTCTGTGCTTTTCAGGTAGTAGTAGAGAGGACACAAAAATCCGGAGGGATCCAAGTTGAACAAGCGGCGAAAACGCCGCCCTACACGTATATTCTGCGGCCAAAACGCCGCCCTACACGTATATTCTGCGGCGGAAACGCCGCACGGGTTGAATATTTGAGCCTGAGATTTCTCTGGAACGTGACTCATCTCTGGATGGACGCGTAGAGCACTGGAAATTGTCAAGAGCAGGCGGTGAACCCGACTGAGCGTGCGTAGGCAAACTTTGTTGCCTTTTCCTCGTAATTTCCATTTTCGGAAAATTTCCTTTTTGGTAGAATTGCATGTGTAGGGCAAACTTTCATAATTGGCATTAATTCAACTTGTGACCTAAAATTTTGCAAAATTAGAAAGGCCTTAGTGCATGCATCATTTAGAGATTTTCTCGCATTATGCATGCTAAATTTTGCAAATCAATTCATTGTTGAAGAGTGCTGAAGGCAAGGTACGTGCGCAGTTTTTATCGATTGCATTTAAGCATATAATTTAGTTTGCATACAACCTTGCAATTGTCCCCCACTAAAGACCAATGTTTGACTATCTCTGCTAGATTTAAGTTAAACTATCTTAAGGGCAACTCCGTAGGAAAAGATAGGTGGGGATTTCATCATCCTTCCGTGGCCCACAAATAACAATCCCAAAGTGTCACCCAAGCCTTAATTAAAATCAATTAGACATTGGCCCCTAAGGATTCGAACTCAATTAAGGAGAAGATTGGTTTGACTTGCTATGACTTGAAGTTGATCGAATTTAATTTGGTGTCTAGAAAATGTTTTTGTGTTGACGTAAGTCTTCCAAGCGAAGTGGTTGTCTAATTGGCACCGACTCTGTCGGAAGCGCCCCCACTAGCTATACACGGCCTGACCAATTTGGTTTGATTAGTGAGGGAGGTGAATCAAGCGAACCAATTCGACTCAACCAGTTAGGAGTCGTCTAGATTTAAGCTACACTAGGTCTAGGATTGTTTGAACCGTGCTTGTTTAGGAAACTTCTGACCAACCCTCTCATCTATCTTTTAGAGTTAAGTTTCCCTTCTCATCTGAGTCTTCTTTCTCTTCTCACCACAATTCTCTAGATTAGGATTCCTTTCTCATCTTTCCCCCTTCTATTGTTTGTTTCCTTTTTTTTCTTTTTCTTTTTTTGAAAAAATATATATATATATAAAAAATCAAATAGTAATTGATTCTTGAATTTGAATTTGGAATTTAAATTTCGAATTTTAATTCAAAAATTAATTCAAACCGGTGCACTCAGATTTGGGTTCGGGACTTGAGCAATCGACTCTCACGAGTTCATCTAAATTCCAATCTAGAGCTTAGCACCAATCCACCTGTTGCACCACCTCACCCGGATCCAATGGGTGAGAATGTAGTGGACCAACCTGTTGCACCACCTATGACTCTGAGGGATCGGTGCTACCCAACGATGGCTGCTCAGGCATCGTGCATCGTTATGCCCACCATACCGGGTCGCGACTTCGAACTCAAGGCACAATACCTGAGTATGTTGCCCAAGTTCACCTCTAAGGAAGATCCATATCTCTTCCTTGGAGAATTTGAGAAAATCTGCTCCCTTATGCAATACCAGCATATCCCTGAGGAGGCAGTGCATCTTAAATTCGTGCCTCTAGTGAAGGACGACGCTAAAAAATGGCTATATAGTCTAGCCGAAAGATCCATTAGGAGTTGGGCTGAGTTTGTTCAAGTGTTTTTAAAGAAATATTTCCCCAACCATAAGACTATTAGGATTAGGAAAGAAATTTGTGCATTCGTTCAATCTGAGAGCGAGCCATTCCATTCCTATTTGGAAAGATTTAAGCACCTTCTGACCCAATGCCCTCATCATGGAATTCCAAGATGGCAATTGTGCCAAATTATCTATGAGGGATTGACACCTACATCTAGAGTTATGCTAGAATCTGTAAGCCAAGGAAGCTTTATGTCCAAAAATGAGAATGATGCTTGGACTTTTCTTGAAGACTTGGCTGATAATAGTATGCAATGGGACACTGCTAGGGCACCGACCAACCCAAGTATTGGATCTAGAATAGCAAATCAATCCAGATCAGGTGTCTTGGCTGTAGATGCTTCTATAGCTGCTGAAGCGAAATTAGCCACCCTTATGCGTAGGATGGAAACTCTAGAGCTTCAAACCCGACCCCTAGTAAATCAAATCTCTTCTGTTTCTTGCTCTAGGTGTGGTCAAACTGGTCATGTTTTGGAGGAGTGTGCACACATTTCTTTGGACATGGAACAAGTTAATGCTGCATTTAATCGTCCTAGGAATGACCCTTATTCGTCAACCTATAATCCAGGGTGGCGCAACCATCCCAATTTTTCATGGAGCCAAGGGAATTCAAATCCTGCACCCATTCCTCAGCAAGGCCAACCATCTAGACAACAAATGTACTCAAACAACAACAACAATAATAGTGATGGCCGATTAACTGATTTGGAAAACTTAATGAAAACATTTGTTCAAACAACTACTCAATCTTTTCAAAAGCTAGAGACTCAAGTAAGTCAATTAGCACAAGTTGTAGGTGAAAGAGAAAGAGGAAGATTCCCAAGCCAACCCGAGGTGAACCCAAGAATTAACAATCCACATAATCAACATATGGCATATCAACCACATCAACATATGCCATATCAACCACCTCAACCATTTAATCCTCAATCATTCAATCCTCAACACATTAGGCCTCCACCTAATGTACCACATAATGCACCACCTCCTAATGTGAACAATAACAACATACCAGTTCATATGGTTCAAGAAGAAGAGCAAAATCAACACATTAATGCTATACTTATATTAAGATCTGGAAAATCTGTTAATAACAATGTCACTCACCCCTTGGCTAATAATTCTGTCACACCTGAGCCATCCAATGAGCCACCAATTCAATCTGAGGAACCAATTGAAATTGAACCCACTGAACCTGAAAGAGTATTCATTCCTAAAGCACCATTCCCTAATAGACTTAATAAGAATCATACAAATCAAATGGAGAAAATGTTGGAAGTCTTTAAGCAAGTAAAGGTAAACATCCCTTTATTAGAAGCTATTCAACAAATTCCACCTTATGCAAGATTCTTAAAAGACTTATGCACCAAGAAAAGGAAAACACAAGTACCGAAAAGAGCCTTCTTAACTGCAAATATAAGCTCTGTGTTAACCCAACCCACACAAATCAAATATAAAGACCCTGGTTGTCCAACTATTTCATGTGTAATTGGTAACACCTTAATCAATAGGGCCTTGCTGGATTTGGGTGCTAGTGTTAATCTGCTTCCCGACTCTGTATATAAAGAATTGGATATAGGAGACCTTAAACAGACTAGGACCACACTCCAATTGGCTGATAGATCTGTTAAGATTCCTAGAGGTGTGGTTGATGATGTTCTGATCAAAGTGGGTGAATTCATATTTCCTGTGGACTTTGTTTTCTTAGACACGGAGTCTGTTGCTAACCCTAGCAATCAAATTCTTGTGATCTTAGGAAGACCTTTTTTAGCCACTTCCAATGCCCTAATCAATTGTAGGAATGGATTGATGAAATTGTCATTTGGGAATTTGACTGCTGAGCTAAATATTTTTAACTTAGGGAAGCAACCTGGAATTTTCTCTGATGAATCGAGTGAATTGAATTACATTCAGGATTGTAGTGAAGATGATTTCGGATTACTTAAATTTCACCCAATTGGATGAAGTTGATTTTCAAAAGTGTAGGATTCTTGCCTAATCCTAATCCTATTTGTGCTTTGTGGTTGATTAGGTGGCGATTAGAGGGGATTAGAGATGGACGGCTAGGATTGAGAGGAGATGGAATGGATGGCTTGGATTGAAGATGGATGGATGGAGGGTTGAGATGGAGAGGGGATGAGATGAGTGGTGGATATGGATTGGATGGTGTGGATTGAGGGGAGGAGATATTTGGGGGGAAAGCTCTCTCTCTCTCTCTCTCACTCGTTGCTCTCTCTCTCTCTCTCTCTCTCTCACTCGCGATTCTCTCCCTCATCTGCTGTGGTGAGCTCCGGCGAGAGGTTTGTGCTCCGGCGAGTTGGTGATCCCCGGCGAAGGTGGTGGTTGGAGGTGAGTTATTGGTTTTACTCGCTCCTTTGTGTTGGTTCTCTCTCCCTCTACCTAACCCGTGTTTTCTGGGGTCGTGGTTGGGTTGTTGAGGTTGGAAGAGGTGGTGTGTGGCTTTGGATCGTCGAGGAGGCGGTTGATCGTCGTTTGGACGCGAGGTTCGTTGAAGGATCGTGATTTGGGGAGGCGCGCTCGTGGAGGCGTCGTCGTGGTTCTTCTAAGGTCTCTTCAGACCTTCCGGTATGTCAAGCTCACTCACTTAATCACCGTGAGTATTTGGAAGTCGACGGTAGGCCGTTCGGCTCGTCGCGAGAAATGTGCAGCAGATTTCACTGCCTGATCGGTCGACCGGTTTGTGCAAACGGTCGACCGTTCGAGAAGAGAATTCGTGTTCTGCCTCAAATCGGTCGAACGATGCCTGTGGGGCGGTCGACCGATTGTGCATTGGAGGCAAGCCTGGTGAGTTTGGGTCGACCGGGTCCCCTTTGCCGGTCGACCGTGTGCACTGTCTTAAGTCGGTTGGGGGGCGTAGACTATATAAACGGTCGACCGCTCTTTGATCTCGTCCGACCGTGACTTAAGTGAGAATAGTGGTCGGTTCGACCGAATGAGGGTTCGGTCGACCGGACTTGTGCGCTGAGCGTGGGGAACGCTCTGGAGGAATTCGGTCGACCGAGATGTGCTCAGCGTTCGACCGAATTCATGGCGCGAGTGAGGGATTATTCCCTGGACGAATTCGGTCAACCGAGATGCGCTCGGCGTTCGACCGAATTCGTTGTGGTGTTGAGGGATTTTTCCCTGGTGACTTTCGGTCGACCGGGACCCCTTTGTCGGTCGACCGATTAGTCGTTTTGTTCGTTGAACCGAGAGTTGACCATCTAAACGGTCAACCGTCCCTTGTTTTGGGTTCGACCGAACGAGTGTGGTGTTGGGAATCGGTCGACCGATGGAGTGCCGGTCGAAGTGGATTGCCCTGTATTTGCTTGATTCGGTCGACCGGGACTTTTGGTTCGGTCGACCGTTTGTGTCCTGTTTTGCACTATGGAGGTGCTGTTGTCGTGGTTGCCCGTGTGGGGCGAGTCGTGGTGCCGATGTTCTTCCAGCAAGTGTGCTAGGTGCACGAGGGTTGCGGTGGTTGGTTGAAAGTAGACCTGGAGCTCCGTAACCGTGTGAGAGCTGCGGTTGGTTGAAAGTAGACCTGGAGCCCAACTAGTCTGTACGGAGTTGGTTGAAAATAGACCTGGAGCTCCGTAGTGCGTTCGGGTTGGTTGAAAAAGACCTGGAGCCTGAGCAGGGACCGCCTGTAGGGGTTGGTTGAAAATAGACCTGGAGCCCTTAGACGTTTAGGTTGGTTGAAAATAGACCTGGAGTCCTTGGTCGTGTCGTGGTAGCTGTGGTTGGTTGAAAAAGACCTGGAGCCCAGCTTGACGACGAGTGTGTCGCGGCGGTTGGTTGAGATTAGACCTGGAGTCCCGTGACTGTGGTGGGTGCGGCGGTTGGTTGAGATTAGACCTGGAGCCCCGTACCAGTAGTGTGTCTTGTGGTTGAGTTTGAGAGAGCCCTGGTGCTGGGCGTGTTGAGATGCTTTTCTTGGGTTGTAGAATTGCATGCTAGGATGCTTTTATTTCGTACATTTAGAGTTTGGCATACGGGGTTTCCTTCTGGAAACTCAGGCATTGTTGCATGTTTACTTTCAGGCCGTGATCGGCGTTAGGGGGTGGTGACCGAGGAGAGGAGCACCGCTACCGGATCCAGCTTTCTCTCAGGTTAGGTCGTGTGATTACTGTTTCCTTTGTATATGCTTTTGATGTAATCACAACTTTTGTATACTCTGATGTTCATATATATATTATATATGTTGGTGCACCTGTGTTCCTTTATTGCGTAATATCCTCTGTTGATTGAGTGTTATAAATTTTAAAATTTTCCGCTGCTTTGAGGATGTTACAACTTGGTATCAGAGCGGTCGGTTCCAGTGTCCTTATCCAAAGAAACCACCCTTAGAGTTTTAGAGTCTGCATTAGTTCACGCATTCATGGTTTTGATGTGTGCTGTTCCTTGTGTGTAGATGCCTCCGAGACGCGTGAGACCTCCCCCACGGGACCGTGACACCAGTGGGGATACTGGGAGTACGGACTGGGCTGAGGAGCGGCGGATGCTCTATGACACGGTGGGTCGACTGAGAGCGATGTTGGATCGCCAGTCAGGCAGAGGAGAGCCAGCGGCGGCAGGAGCGATGCTCGACTGCTTTATGAGACAGCACCCGCCTACCTTTGATGGTAGAGGAGAGTCTGAGGCTGCGGAGGACTGGGTCCTGAAGATTCAGGAGATCCTTCGGGCGATTGAGTGCCCGCCTGAGAGGCAGACAAGATTGGCAGCATATGTGTTGGGCGGAGACGCGTCCAACTGGTGGAGGATTACGTCTGCAGTGGTGTTTGAGGGCAGGACTGAGATCAGTTGGGAGGAATTCCTGCGGGAGTTCAACGAGCAGTATTTCCCAGAGCATGTCAGAGATGGGAGGCGAGAGGAGTTTATGACTCTCGAGCAGGGAGATGCGACCCTGGCTGAGTATACCCGGAGGTTCAACGCGCTGGAGCGTTACTGTCCGGAGATCTGTGTGATGCCACTGCAGAGGGCGAGGAAGTTTATACGGGGGCTGAGGAAGCACCTCCGTACTCAGGTGACCTACAGTATGCCGCAGACGCTAGCAGATGCGGTGAGATTCGCGATGCTCATTGATCAGGATTACCAGCAGAATTATGTTGAGGCCAGGAGAGCACCGGGGAAGGTCAGTGGACGTCTGGGTGCTCCGCTAGCAGGGAACCCGGGCAAGAGGCCCCGGATCAGAGGAGGTGGATCACGCCAGCCTGAGGCGTGCAGAGGTTGTGGCAGAGTTCACTCTGGTGAGTGTTGGGGTCGTGGGGTTTGTCACGGGTGTGGCAAGCCAGGCCACTTTGTGCGAGATTGTCCGAGTGGGCCAGGAGGGTCCAGCAGGCAGTCAGGGCAGCCAGCAGGAGGCAGAGGTGGAGGTCGTCGACCTTTTGCGTCGTCGCAGCAGCAGGGTCAGAGGACTGGACGGGTCTTTACCATCCAGGCGGATGAGGCTAGAGATGCCAGCACGGTGGTGGAAGGTACGCTTTTGTTGTTGGGTTGAGTGCGAGAGTGCTGTTTGATTGTGGGGCCACACACTCGTTTATCTCGGAGCGATTTGCGAGCGTGTTGGGCCGTACCCCTGCGATGTTGACTGCCACGTTGGAGGTCAGCACACCCTTGGGTTTGGTGGGCATTGTGGGGAGCTTCCTCCCCAGCGCCACGATTGTTTCGGGAGATCAAGAGTTTCCGGCGACCTGATCTTGTTGCCAATGGAGGACTACGACGTCATACTGGGGATGGATTGGCTGTCCCAGTATGATGTGCGAGTTTTGTGCCGGGAGAAGAAGATTATGATCCCGAGGAAGGGTCTACCTGATGTGCTGATCAGGGGGACGAAAGATAGAGGAGGCAGAGTGGTCGTATGAGCAGTGAGGGCACAGAAGTTGTTGCAGCAGGGTTGCAGAGCGTTCGTGGCCACTTTGGTAGTTCCAGATCCAGAGGCGAGGAGATTAGAGGACATTGAGATTGTTCGGGAGTTCCCAGATGTATTTGCAGATGATGTCACTAGGTTGCCGCCTCACAGAGAGATTGAGTTTGGGATCGATTTGGTAGTTGGGACTACGCCGCAGTCGAAGGCGCCGTATCGGATGGCACCTGCTGAGCTGGCAGAGTTGAAGAAGCAGTTGCAGGACCTGATGGATTCAGGATTTATCCGCCCCAGTGTCTCACTTTGGGGAGCGCCAGTACTCTTCGTGAAGAAGAAGGACGGATCACTGCGGATGTGTATTGATTACAGGATGCTGAACAAGGTTACCGTGAGAAATCGGTATCCCTTGCCCAGGATCGAGGACATGTTTGACCAGTTGCAGTCAGTGCAGGTGTTCTCGAAGATTGATCTGCGATCCGGATATCATCAGCTGAGGATCAGAGAGGCAGATGTGCAGAAGACAACATTCAGGACGAGGTACGGGCATTACGAGTTTCTGGTGATGCCGTTTGGGTTGACGAACGTGCCTGCAGCATTTATGGATTTGATGAGCAGGACGTTCAGTCAGTACCTCGACCGGTTTGTGATCGTCTTCGTGGACGATATTTTGGTTTACTCGCCAGATGTGGAGCAACATCGAGAGCACTTGAGAGTTGTACTTGGCATTTTGCGGGATCATCAGTTGTATGCCAAGCTATCGAAGTGCGAGTTCTGGCTGAGCAGTGTCACCTTCTTGGGACACATCGTGTCTGGTGATGGGATTTCCATAGATCCAGCGAAGGTTGAGGCTGTTACACAGTGGAGAGCTCCGACGAGTGTAGCAGAGGTCAGGAGTTTTGTGGGTCTGGCGGGTTATCATCGCCGCTTTATTCAGGATTTCTCGAAGGTTGTTTCGCCGTTGACGGCTCTGACGCGGAAGGGCGTCGAGTTCGTGTGGTCCCAGAAGTGCGAGGACAGTTTTCAGGAACTGAAGAGTCGGCTGACGACTGCTCCAGTTCTGACACTTCCCAGTGGCAGTAGTGGTTTTGTGATTTACAGTGACGCGTCAGGCGTTGGACTGGGATGTGTACTTATGCAGCACGGGCAGGTGGTTGCATACGCTTCGAGGCAGTTGAAGGTGCACGAGAGGAACTACCCCACTCATGATTTGGAGTTGGCGGCAGTGGTGCACGCTTTGAAGACCTGGAGGCATTACTTGTATGGCGAGCGATTCGAGGTGTTCACAGATCATCAGAGCCTGAAGTATCTGTTTTCGCAGAAGGAGCTGAATATGAGGCAGAGCAGATGACTCGAGTTGATTAAGGATTATGATTTCACCATCTCGTACCATCCGGGGAAGGTGAATTCAGTAGTTGATGCTTTGAGCAGGAAGGTGGAGGTTACCGCAGCAGGTCTTTGTATCGAGGAGTGGAAGCTGCTTGAGGCGTTGACCGAGTGGAGACCGTTCACCGATGAGTCGCGAGGTGCAGTGATCGCAGGGCTGAGAGTGGAGCCTCAGTTGGTCTCTAGTATTGTTCAGGCTCAGAGTACTGATGATGAGTTAGCTGGGTTGCTGCAGTTAGCTGGCAGAGATGGGTCAGACTTCAGTATTGGAGTTGATGGTGGGCTGAGGTTCAGAGGCCGTGTCTGGGTGCCGAAGGGGGGAGATCTGAGGCAGGACATTCTGGAGGAGGCGCATAGATCCCGTTATTCGATCCACCCGGGCAGCACGAAGATGTTTAGAGATCTTCAGAGGAATTTCTGGTGAAAGAGGATGAAGACGGAGATCGCAGAGTTTGTTGGCAGATGTCTGATTTGTCAGCAGGTGAAGATTGAGCACCAGAGACCTACAGGGCCGATGCAGAGGATCGAGTTTCCAGAGTGGGAGTGGGAGCACGTGACGATGGATTTTGTCACCGGGCTGCCGAAGACGAGAGGATTCCATGACGCGATTTGGGTTATAGTCGATCGACTGACCAAGTCGGCGCATTTCTTAGCTATCCGGACCACTCTACCTCTGGAGGGTCTAGCTAAGTTGTATATTGAGGAGATTGTCAGGCTTCATGGAGTGCCTGTGAGTATTATTTCAGATCGAGATCCGAGGTTCACTTCCAGATTCTGGGGGAGTTTGCAGCAGGCCTTGGGGACGCGGTTGAAGTTTAGTACGGCATTCCATCCGCAGACAGACGGTCAGTCTGAGAGGACCATCCAGACGGTAGAGGATATGTTGCGAGCGTGTACTCTGGATTGGGCAGGTCATTGGGATGAGCATCTGCCATTGATCGAGTTCGCCTACAACAACAGCTACCATTCGAGCATTGGGATGGCACCGTACGAGGCCTTGTACGGGACACCGTGTAGATCACCGGTATGCTTGAGTGATGTAGGCGAGAGACATCTAGTTGGTCCTGAGATTGTGCAGATGTATGCTGAGAAGGTTGATGTGATCAGGCAGAGACTAGCGACTGCGCAAAGCAGGCAGAAGAGCTACGCGGATAGGCGTACGCGAGAGCTGAGATTTGAGGCAGGTGACCATGTCTTCTTGAGGATTTCACCATCTCGAGGAGTGATGAGGTTCGGGAAGAAGGGGAAGCTCAGTCTGAGGTATGTCGGGCCATTTGAGATTCTCGAGCGGATTGGAGAGGTTGCCTACAGGGTTGCGCTGCCGCCGCAGTTTTCGGGTCTTCACAACGTCTTCCATGTTTCGATGTTGAGGAAGTACGTAGCGGATCCTTCTCATGTGATTCAGTTGGAGGTTCCAAAGATCCGTCAGGATTTGTCTCTTGAGGAGAGACCGGTGGAGATTGTGGATCGGATGGAGCATCAGTTGAGGAGGAGGACCATTCCGATGGTGAAGGTCAGGTGGCAGCACCACAGTGAGCGAGATGCCACTTGGGAGATCGAGGAGGAGGTCCGAAAGGAGTTCCCGGAGTTGTTTGGTGAGCTTCAGTTTTAATTTCGAGGACGAAATTCTTTTAGGAGGGTGGATTGTAGGATTCTAGTCTAATCCTAATCCTATTTGTGCTTTGTGGTTGATTAGGTGGCGATTAGAGATGGACGGTTGGGATTGAGAGGAGATGGAATGGATGGCTTGGATTGAAGATGGATGGATGGAGGGTTGAGATGGAGAGGGGATGAGATGAGTGGTGGAGATGGATTGGATTGGATGGTGTGGATTGAGGGGAGGAGATATTTGGGGGGAAAGCTCTCTCTCTCTCTCTCTCTCTCTCTCACTCGTTGCTCTCTCTCTCTCTTTCTCTCACTCGCGATTCTCTCCCTCATCTGCTGTGGTGAGCTCCGGCGAGAGGTTTGTGCTCCGGCGAGTTGGTGATCCCCGGCGAAGGTGGTGGTTGGAGGTGAGTTATTGGTTTTACTCGCTCCTTTGTGTTGGTTCTCTCTCCCTCTACCTAACCCGTGTTTTCTGGGGTCGTGGTTGGGTTGTTGAGCTTGGAAGAGGTGGTGTGTGGCTTTGGATCGTCGAGGAGGCGGTTGATCGTCGTTTGGACGCGAGGTTCTTCGACGGATCGTGATTTGGGGAGGCGCGCTCGTGGAGGCGTCGTCGTGGTTCTTCTAAGGTCTCTTCAGACCTTCCGGTATGTCAAACTCACTCACTTAATCACCGTGAGTATTTGGAAGTCGACGGTAGGCCGTTCGGCTCGTCGCGAGTAAATGTGCAGCAGATTTCACTGCCTGATCGGTCGACCGGTTTGTGCAAACGGTCGACAGTTCGAGAAGAGAATTCGGGTTCTGCCTCAAATCGGTCGAACGATGCCTGTGGGGCGGTCGACCGATTGTGCATTGGAGGCAAGCCTGGTGAGTTTCGGTCGACCGGGTCCCCTTTGCCGGTCGACCGTGTGCACTGTCTTAAGTCGGTTGGGGGCGTAGACTATATAAACGGTAGACCGCTCTTTGATCTCGTCCGACCGTGACTTAAGTGAGAATAGTGGTCGGTTCGACCAAATGAGGGTTCGGTCGACCGGACTTGTGCGCTGAGCGTGGGGAACGCTCTGGAGGAATTCGGTCGACCGAGATGTGCTCAGCGTTCGACCGAATTCATGGCGCGAGTGAGGGATTATTCCCTGGACGAATTCGGTCGACCGAGATGCGCTCGGCGTTCGACCGAATTCGTTGTGGTGTTGAGGGATTTTTCCCTGGTGACTTTCGGTCGACCGGGACCCCTTTGTCGGTTGACCGATTAGTCATTTTGTTCGTTGAACCGGGAGTTGACCATCTAAACGGTCAACCGTCCCTTGTTTTGGGTTCGACCGAACGAGTGTGGTGTTGGGAATCGGTCGACCGATGGAGTGCCGGTCGAAGTGGATTGCCCTGTATTTGCTTGATTCTGTCGACCGGGACTTTTGGTTCGGTCGACCGTTTGTGTCTTGTTTTTGCACTATGGAGGTGCTGTTGTCGTGGTTGCCCGTGTGGGGCGAGTCGTGGTGCCGATGTTCTTCCAGCAAGTGTGCTAGGTGCACGAGGGTTGCAGTGGTTGGTTGAAAATAGACATGGAGCCTCGTAACCGTGTGAGAGTTGCGGTTGGTTGAAAGTAGACCTGGAGCCCAGCTAGTCTGTACGGAGTTGGTTGAAAATAGACCTGGAGCTCCGTTGTGCGTTCGGGTTGGTTGAAAAAGACCTGGAGCCTGAGCAGGGACCGCGTGTAGGGGTTGGCTGAAAATAGACCTGGAGCCCTTAGACGTTTGGGTTGGTTGAAAATAGATCTGGAGCCCTTGGTCGTGTCGTGGTAGCTGTGGTTGGTTGAAAAAGACCTGGAGCCCAGCTTGACGACGAGTGTGTCGCGGCGGTTAGTTGAGATTAGACGTGGAGCCCCGTGACTGTGGTGGGTGCGGCGGTTGGTTGAGATTAGACCTGGAGCCCCGTACCAGTAGTGTGTCCTGCGGTTGAGTTTGAGAGATCCCTGGTGCTGGGCGTGTTGAGATGTTTTTCTTGGGTTGTAGAATTGCATGCTAGGATGCTTTTATTTCGTACATTTAGAGTTTGGCATACGGGGTTTCCTTCTGGAAACTCAGGCATTGTTGCATGTTTACTTTCAGGCCGTGATCGGCGTTAGGAAGTGGTGACCGAGGAGAGGAGCACCGCTACCGGATCCAGCTTTCTCTCAGTTGAGGACGTGTGATTACTGTTTCCTTTGTATATGCTTTTGATGTAATCACAACTTTTGTATACTCTGATGTTCATATATATATTATATATGTTGGTGCACCTGTGTTCCTTTATTGCGTAATATCCTCTGTTGATTGAGTGTTATAAATTTTAAAATTTTCCGCTGCTTTGAGGATGTTACAAAAAGAACCTGAGTGGTGAGGCCACAATTTGTGACCAAATCAATCATATAGGTTCGAATCGATCTTCACCCAATTGGTCAGCCTTAGGTGGACTTTTAGCCGAACCAAGACCTCAATCCAAACCCTCACTACAAGAACCACCATCACTAGAGTTGAAGCCTCTCCCTACTACACTGAAGTATGCATTTTTAGGACCCTCATCCACCCTCCCTGTTATCATAGCATCGGATTTGACCCCCAATCAAGAGAAGGAATTGTTGAGAGTCCTCAGTAGGAATAAAGAAGCTATTGGATGGACCATGGCCGATATCAAGGGGATTACCCCATCTATAGTCCAACATAGGATCCATTTGGAAGATAATACTCAACCCCGTAGGGATCCGCAAAGGCGGCTTAACCCGGTCCTAACTGAGGCGGTCAAAAAGGAAATACTTAAGTGGTTGGACAATGGAATTATATACCCTATATCCGATAGTGCTTGGGTTAGTCCTGTTCAGGTTGTCCCTAAGAAATCTGGAGTTACTGTAGTTGAGAATGAGCTTAATGAGTTAGTCCCGACCCGTATCCAAACCGGTTGGAGGATTTGCATTGACTATAGGAAACTGAATTCTGCAACCCGTAAGGACCACTTCCCTCTTCCTTTCATAGGTCAAATGTTAGAACGGTTGGCCGGATATGAGTATTATTGTTTTCTAGATGGATATTCCGGCTATAACCAAATTCCTATCGCTCCTGAGGATCAGGAGAAAACTACCTTCACATGCCCATTCGGTACGTTTGCTTTCCGTCGCATGCCCTTTGGCTTGTGCAATGCTCCTGCCACATTTCAAAGATGTATGGTTAGCATCTTCTCTGATATGGTGGATAATTTCATGGAATTTTTCATGGATGATTTCTCTGTCTTTGGTCCCACTTTTGCCAATTGTTTGAACCATTTGGAATTAGTACTAGTAAGGTGTAAGGAGAAGAACTTGACCTTAAATTGGGAAAAATGTCATTTCATGGTTAAGAATGGAATAGTGCTTGGTCACATTGTGTCTAAGGATGGCATTCAAGTGGATAAAGCCAAGGTGGATTTGATTAAGCATCTCCCTCCACCAACAAATGTCAAAGAGATTCGTTCATTTTTAGGGCATGCCGGATTCTATCGAAGGTTTATCAAGGACTTTAGTAAGGTGGCTAGACCATTGACTGAATTATTAGCGAAGGACTGTAAGTTTGAATTTTCTGATAAATGTTTGGAGTCCTTTAACCACCTTACGAGGGAATTAACGTCGGCACCCATTATTCATTCACCCGATTGGACCCAACCCTTTGAGATAATGTGTGATGCATCGGATTACGCCATAGGAGCGGTGTTGGGTATAAAATTGAAAAGAAACCTCACGTGATATATTATGCTAGTAAAACATTGAATGATGCCCAATTGAACTACACGGTAACTGAGAAAGAATTTCTAGCAGTCATTTTTGCCTTGGAAAAATTTCGACAATATTTGATAGGCACACATGTGATTATTTACACGGATCATGAGACCATAAGACATTTAGTGAACAAAAAGGATGCCAAGCCGCGTTTATTGTGCCGGATCCTACTACTGCAAGAATTTGATGTCGAAATCTGTGATAAAAAGGGTTGTGAAAATGTAGTCGCCGATCGCTTGTCTAGAATTCCTCTTAGCCCAGTGAATAACACACCAGTGAATGTGAACTTTCCGGATGAACAAATTATGGCTGTGTCTGGCGAACCATGGTTCGCCGATATAGTCAACTTCTTAGTAACTGGTGTGACCCCGACTGAATAGTCTAAGAACGATCAAGCCAAATTTAGGTCCCTAGTGAAGAATTTTTATTGGGATGACCCATATCTTTTCAAATATTGTTCGGATCAAATCATTAGGAGATGTGTTCCTGAGGAGGAATTTGCAAGTGTTCTATCTTTTTGTCATGACCAAGCATGTGGAGGACATTTTGGAGCTAAGAAAACCGCGGCCAAAGTTTACAGTGTGGATTTTATTGGCCCACCCTATTTAAGGATGCATTTGCATTTTGTAATTCTTGCTCTAGATGTCAAATGCTAGGAAAACTCTCTCGTAGAGACATTATGCCTCTGCACCCTATTCTCATAGTTGATATCTTCGATGTTTGGGGCATCGATTTTATGGGCCCGTTTCCAATGTCTTTTGGGAAGGAGTATATCTTGCTAGCTGTGGACTATGTGTCCAAGTGGGTTGAGGCTATCCCCACAAAATCCAATGACAACAAAGTTGTTGTCAAATTTCTGAAGGAGAATATTTTCTCCCGATTCGGTACTCCACGTACCATTATCAGTGACCGGGGTACTCATTTTTGTAATCAATCATTTGAAGCTTTGATGAGAAAATATTTCATAACTCATAAGTTAGCTACTCTGTATCACCCTCAAACAAGTGGACAAGTTGAGGTCTCCAATAGACAAATCAAGCAAATTCTGGAAAAAACGGTTAATGCCTCACGTAAGGATTGGTCTGTAAAAATTAATGATGCGTTGTGGGCCTATCGGACCGCTTTCAAGACCAATTTAGGAATGTCCCCTTACCGGTTAGTCTATGGAAAAACGTGCCACTTACCAGTCGAATTGGAGCATAGAGCCCTTTGGGCTATTAAGCAACTGAATATGGATTTAGAGGCAGCTTGTCATGCTCGAAAATTGGATTTAGTTGAGCTTGAGGAAATAAGAAATGAGGCTTATGAGAATGCTAAAATTTATAAGGAAAAGACCAAGGTTTTTCATGATAAATCCATTGCTAGGAATTTTTTTTCTCCTGGACAATTGGTCCTTCTCTATAACTCTCGCCTTCATCTTTTTTTCGGCAAACTCAAGAGTCGTTGGACCGGCCCTTTCATGATCAAAACCGTTTTCCCTCACGGAGCGGTCGAGATCAGTAATCCGGAGAACGGTGAAAACTTTAAAGTTAACAGGCATCGATTGAAGCCCTACTTAAATCGTCCCTCCAATGTTGCAGAGGAAGTCGTGTTTTTACACGCAATTCCTCATTTTGATTAAGTTTTAGTTATTTATCACAAAAAAAAACAAAAAAAAAGGTTGGTACATGACTTATTTTTCTAAATCTCCTGTACATCACTTTAACAGCATTCTATCACCATGGTGTTGTCCGAGAAGAACTTCCACCCGTTGCTTGTTAGTGATCAATATGGCACCCACTTTTACGACGAAATCATAGCACGGAGTTGGAGCTACTTGGTCCATAATAACAATGATGTTTACTGCCCTAGCTTAGTGGAGGAGTTCTATAACAGTATCACTAACATAGACCTGGACAGTGGGTACATTTTACTGAATTGGAGAAACAAAGTCTGGGTGATTGACCTCAACATCATCTCCAACTTGACTGACATACCACAAGGGGCCTCCTCTTTGCCATCCGAGGAACTCAGTTTCTATCGGTCACTCATGGGACCAGATTGTGTGCTTAGCCGTGATCGGGGTATCAAGGGCACATCCATGTACCGGAATGTCTTTACAGCATGTAGGTGGGCATGCCAAAATGTCACGAGTAATACCCACAACACTTCTTTTCGCACCGTTGAGATGGGCATCGTTCACTCCCTGATGACCCGTGATCGCACTTACTGTATGTGCCGACGGCTTCTGACCACCATTGCAGAAGGCCACCAACGCAACTCCCAACCTCTATCATGCCTTGTCACCACTATCTGCAAGCACTTCATGGCCTATGAGTTTTTCTGGGTGTACGAAGCCGACATGCTCCCTTGTACGGTGGAACGAGAGACATCCTCCTACCGTGGCATTATAGCGGACCTGTGGACACCTCCAGAAATGGAGGATGCTATGCAATCAAGTGAGTCGTCTGAAGACTCCGCAACATTCTGGGCTCAGTCAACCCCAGAAAACTCTGACGAGCATAGGTCCCGAATGTGGGGCAGGATGAAGCGCCTCAATAGCAAACTGAACAAAGCACTCTCCGACCGTGGAGAGTCGTCATCCCGAAGGCGATAACTTTATTTTTCTTGCATGTCCTATATTATTTAATTTTGCATACATTGGGGACAATGCATGGAATAGGTGTAGGGGGGTGACTAGTATCTACCTATCTGTTTTATTTTTATTTTTATTTATCAAAAAAAAAGTTTCATGACATAGCTTAAGATTGAACTACCAAAACCCGAGTACAACTTGCATTGAGTCTTTGTTCCTTATTATATTGTTCTGCTTATAGAAATTATGACATAAATCTAAGTTCCAAAGAAATAACTTATTACCCTTTAAGACATGTATGCACTTAAATTGGATGAATCAAATCTTTGAAGTGGTTGATAAAAAGCAGAGGTTGAGGAAAATATACCGGGAAGTGTGGACTTCTGATAGCAATTAAGCCTTGAGAAAAAAATGCAAAAAAAGGGAATAAAAGTGAGGAAAGCATATCTCGCAAAATGATTACAAAAGCCCAAGTCTTCGAGTCACTGGTCCGTAGGGGTATCTTGAAACCCGATAACTTGAGTCTGCCAGCTCGGGATTATCGACCAAACTCGCTACACGAATGCAAAAGGGTAAAAGTGTCAAATAAGCAAATATGTTGAATCACGGTGGGGAATTATTACTTTAAGATACTCAATGCCCAAAGCTAGAAGAATGATCCATGCCATGGTTGATCCAAATGATACTTCACCACCAGAGGAGGCGTGCAAAATAATTTAAGTGATAACATGTGTAGAAGGGTTAGTGGTGTGAATGTTGGAGGAACAAAGACCAAGTCAGAATTTTGATGAGTTAGATTTATATAATGAGCATGCAAGAATTCTAAGTGAGGTGTATAAGGTTGAGGTGGAGATATTGAGAGTTATTAAAACTTTGTGGGTGTGTCAACTGAAAACCCTCACGAGACAAAACTCGTTCTCTAAGGAAACTTAGGGGTTTAAAGGCTTGTTGAATATGCTAAGTGCAACCGTGATTCCTACGAAAGTGAGTTAGGATTTCCCTGCTTCCATACTTTTAGTTTTCATGTTTTGTTTTGCTCGAGACTAGCAAAATCTAGGTGTAGGGGTATTTGATGCATTGCATACATTGCATCATATGTCTTTCATTTAGAGTGTTTTTGTATAAATAAATGCTACTAAGGTATTGTTTTGAGCAATTGTGCAGAATTCAGGAGTTACAATGCAATTTACCAATATTCGAGCTAAAACACGTGCAATGGACTTAGATGGATCACAAAGACCAATTAGATAGAGATTCAAGCTCAAGTTGGAGTCCAATTGATTACATAATGGAGCCAGGGACCTGATCGCAAATTAGAAGGACTAAAAAGTTATTTTGGAGGAGTATTCAAGAAGAAATCAAATTCGGATCTCCAAAGATATGTAATAATTGATTTAGACGTGTGGAGGCCATCTAGCACATACCAAAAACACACCCGCAAAATCCCAAATTAATCTGGACCATCCATGCGGCGATTTCGCCGCATCTAACGGTCAATATGCGGCGGAAACGCCGCCTGGGTTGCGATCTGTGGCTCTAAATTTCTTCCAGTTGTGTAATGGCACGTGTACTTCCTTATTGATACCTAGGGTTTCTTGTATTGGCTATAAATAGCCACGAAATTGTGTTGTGAGGGGAACTTTTTTGTATTACATTCTATGCAATAAAATTCTGCCCATTTATTTCTCCATTGTCTTTTTCTTTTGTAAGCTTAGTTTTAGATTAATATTTCATTTTCTTAATTTCAGTAGAGTAAAATAATTTAGTTGTTCTTTATTCTTCTCTTAGAATAATTTGTTGTATGTTTAGAATAATTGTATTTGTTTTCGTAGATCGTAGTTTAGTATAATATTTCTTTCTTTTTGTTTTCATAGTCTCTCGATGATCTCCATGACCCCTTCTCCTCATCTTCTCCCCATGGGTTTCTAAAACCCTCCAAAGGGTGGGGGTGACGGATTTAGGGTTAGAGAAGAGAGATCGTTTTTATTTTAATTTCTTGTTAGTGTTTTGATCATATGAGTTTTTGTTAAATCAATTATCATATGATGCTTAATATCTCACTTGATTTATAATAATTTTCGTAATCTCTAATCTAACTCGAAGATTCATAACTCCCACCCACTGGACTCTCATCCATAGTTATTTCTTCTTAGTTTTTGTTCTTGTTGTTCTTGCTTTAGAAAGATAAAAAAATAAATCCAAAAATCTCAAACCAACACTATTTCTCTTTTGTTTTCCTTAATCAAAGAAAATCACAAAAATATAAGAATCTCTCCCTCCTTGTGTTCGACCCGTACCTGCCACCGCTTCAACGCGCCCGTTCACTTGCGGTATAAATAAAAATCACATCAAGTCTATGTGCCTTAACTGCAGACACAATCAGATGACCCCCTCTGCTCCTCGCACCTCTGATCAAAACATCTGGCAAGCCCTCCATCGGAATCAGGATATTCTTCTCGCGGCAAAAGACCCGCACGTCGTACTATGACAGTCAGTCCATCCCCAGTATGACGTCGAAGTCCTCCATCGGTAACAAGACCAGATCAGCCGGAAAATCGTGGTCTCCCGAAGCAACTGTGGTGCCGGGGAAAAAGCTCCCCACAGTGCCCACCTCACCCATGGGTGTGCTGACCTCCAAAACATCAGTCAGCAGCACAGGGATCCGACCCAACTCGCCAGCTAACTTCTCCGAAATGAAGGAGTGAGTGGCGCCGCAATCAAACAACATACGCGTTACTAAACCAGAAACAGAAAGTGTACCTTCCACGACGGTGTTGAAGTCCCTCGCCTCCTCAGCCTGAATAGTGAAGACTCGCCCGGTTTTCCGGCGCTGTCCTGGTGAGACGACTGATTGCCTGCCTCCGCCTCTGCCTACAATTGGTGGTCCTGACCTCCTGCTCGGCTCACCCTGCCTCTGAGGATAATCACGGACGAAATGTCCGATCTGACCGCAACCCATACACACTCCAGTCCGACGGGGACACTCCTGTCCTGGATGAAACCTCTCGCAGTAAGTGCACGCTCCTGACTGACGTGCTCCTCCTCCATCAAACCTGGGCCTCTTGCCCGGGTTTCCCGCTCCACGACCGGCTACACGGCTACCGGTGCTCACTGGTGCCTTCCTCGCCTCCTGAAGACACTCCCTCTGGTCCTGCTCGATGATAGTAGCATGCTTCACCGCATCTGCAAGGGTCCGCGACATGCTGTTCATCACCCGAGATCGGAGCGGCTGCCACAGTCCCTTCACAAAATTCCTCGCCCGCTGCTCTGGGGTCACACAAATCCCTGGGCAGTAACGCTCCAACGCGTTGAACCTGCTGATGTAGCTCGCCAGAGTCATCTCCTTCTGCTCAAGCGACATGAACTCCTCCCGCTTCTGATCCCTGACGTGCTGGGGAAAGTACTGCTCATGGAACACCTCTAAGAACTCCTCCCAGCTGACGTTCACCCGGTCGTCAAACAGAACCGTGGACGTAGACCTCCACCAGTTGGCGGCCTCGCCATCGAACACATAGGTTGCCAGCTCCACCATCCTCTCTGGTGCTACTCCAATCGCGCGGAAGATCTTCTCCATCCTGAAAACCCAGTCCTCCGCAACCTCCGGGGCCCTCCTGCCATCAAAACTCGGTGGGTGCTGACGCATGAAACGATCGTGCTCAGCTCCCACCCCGCCCAGAAACTCGCCCAACCTGTCCCAGTGAGCGCCCTCAGTAGCTTCACTGGAACCGTGATCGTGTTGAGAACTCCTCACGCGCCTAGGTGCCATCTGACAGAAGAATCAATCACAAACTTCAGCCATGAATGCATGCCCAAAAATATAAAATGCATGAGTCCTATTACTACAAGGGTGATTTCATTGGGAACCGCATAGGAATCGACCGCTCTGATAACAAATTCTAACATCCCGAAACAGCGGAAATCTAAAAAAATCATAATCAAGACAATGGAACTCAATAATCAAAGACGGGACTGTTACTTCTCATCAAACATAAAAGCGGTGCACCAAATTACATCAGAGTTTGTCAAAAACGATACATGATTACTACAGAACAACAAGAAAGATAAAAGTAATCATGTCGACCTCAATGGTCCGAGTAGAGGATCCGACTCCAGAATGCGCGCGCCCGCCGATCACCACCCAACTGGACCTACTGTGGTCCTGAAAAATATATAACAACAATGCCTGAGTTTCCAGAAGTAAACCCTGTATGCCAACTCACCTATATGCATGCGTCACGCAAATGAACCTATCATTCTAGTAGCATGTCATGGCATCAACAGAAAGGAAAACAGTTCCCCCGAAGGACTCATGCATTTCCCTGGGCAGGCACACAAAATGCGCCCACCGACACCTCCCGGCTCACGCACAAGGCGAGGACACGGGTTTCCGTGGACAAAGTTGACATTCAGAAAGGGGACCAGGAATTCTGTCCTGGGCCCAAACGGTCGACCAGAATAGGTGATTCGGTCGACCGGTTCTAGAAAGGAATCGGTCGACCGTACGCCTAACACAGTCTACCGCTACGCTCAAAACACAATCCCCAACGGTCGAACAAAGGTCTAAAACCGGTCGACCGAACGAGGTCAAAATCCGGAGTATGTCAACATTAAATTCAAATCTATCGGTCGACTGACTCAGGGGTCTCGGTCAACCGAAAACAGACAGGGTCAACCTAGTATTCTACGTCATATAATCGGTCGAACAAAAACAAACAACGGTCGAACAAACATGCATAGAAAATCAGTACACTTCAGTTCCGGTCGAACGACCCAAGGAACCGGTCGACCGAAAACAGACAGGAAGTCCCAACTCACCAGCAATATGCACTACCAGTCGACCGCCACAAGGCATCGTTCGACCAGTGAAGGTTAAAGTCGGATTAAAACACTATATTCGGTCGACCGCCCGAAGGGACCAGTCGACCGTTGGTCACCTTCAACCTCGCGCCAGCCGAGGTTTTACGAAGAAACAACGCCGAAGAGGTCTCCGACCTCCCCGTCTAACCAACACAACCCTCCCACGAGTGTTAGCAACAACAAAATCACACTAGAGAGCGGCATACCTCAAACGAAGACGACGAACCGCCGGAGCCCGCTCACGCACGTCTTCACCTCCGGCCTCCCTCGCGCTCTGCTCCCGCACGAACACCTTCCTCGCTCGTCTTTTCCGCGACAGCTGCTCACCACCACGCGCACCAGCTAAGGAAAGGAAGGAATGAGGGAAAGGAAGGAGAAGAAAAGAAGAAAGAATAAGAAAAGCTTGGGTTATAAACCCGAAAACGCTACAGTGCACGCCTCCCTCACCATCACCCTACTCTCCTCGGCCACTGTTCACGCTCCACCCCATGTACCCACTGTGCAGCACAAACTTCCCATGCAAAGCCTCCCCTAACCACCCATTACCCCACTAAACAGGTTTGGGTTCTAACATTACTGGTGTTCATCTTTTAGTTGGTTTCCTTTTTACGATGTCAATTTTCGAAGTTGTTGTTGGGTTGGCTTGGATTTCTTGGTGTGTTGGCACACAATCTGTTCGATGAAATGTCCAGTGATTCCATCAGATTTTTCTCTATTGAGATCAATTTAGATGTTTGGCGATTCCATCGGATTTTGCCCATTTGTGTTGTATTTTGGAGTGGAGTTAAAGTTTGGGAGATTGGAAGTTATGGAAATGTGAATTGAGTGTTGGAAAGTTGTTAGGACGATTATTTCGAATAGAAATCATGTTTTACAATGAGTTAGTGTTTCTTTCATTTGGTTGGATTGGTTACTATCAAGAAGGAGAGGAAAAGATGGGTGGAGAGAAGAATGGTTTGAAGAAGAAGGAAAGAAACATGAGAGGGAGAGAAGTTGGGTGTTTCTTCCTTCACCAAAACCAACACCAACAGCAGCCCTACAACCCTCACCTCAACCCAACACATCACCACAACCGCACCCTACACCCACTGTCACTGTTCACACATGCCTCCACTATTCTTCCTCCATTCCCATGCAAAGCCTCTCCAATTAGCAACCTAATCACCATTAAACCTTAAACAAGTTAGGGTCATTACATGAACTGCCTTCATAGACTTCCCGTATTTACAAATTTAAGATTCTTGCTCAAAGCATAATAAATTGTTGCTCCATGTACTTATACACATACATGTCTTTACATAATCTCTTTCCCTGGGCATGCTATTTATGCAATTGTCGTTGTTTCATGTATCAGAAGTCAAAACCCATAAGAATTTAGAGTTTCAATATGCATCCTTCTAATTCACCAGCCAAATATGGCTAATAATTCAATCACAAACTAATGGGGTTACTAGATTACCCTTTAAAGTGGGGTTTCTTTCGTCTACAAAAAATGAGACTAATACCAGCTTAATATGGTGCAGGTATTAGTATTGGTGTTTGTTCTCTTTTTAGTTAGTACTTGAAAGGTAACAAAGTTGAGGTCATAATGTTTATAAAACATACCATATGCTTTGAAAGTGGGTTTTGATATAGAATCGATTATAGTATTTGTAATGCAGAAATATTTTCAGTATCCATTAGTGGTTAGGTACACCATCAATTTTGGTTCTACTAAATCTTCATCAAAGCCTAACATTAGGATCATCCTTCATATTTTGGATGCTTTAAAAGTTTAGCAAAAAAGTAAACAAAGACAACTCTTTTTTAACGAGACCACTTGTTAAGTCACTAACCTTGCTTAGGACTAATCCCTTGATTAGTGGAGGTGCTTTGCATGGGAAATGAGAGAGAGAATAGTGATGGTTGATGTGTTGGGGGCCGGTTACAGTTGAGGGTGGGGTGGTTTTGAGGAGAAACCAACATTTCTCTTCCTTCTTGTATTCCCTTCCTTCTTCATTCTTCACCCAAACCTTCCTCTCACTTTCTCTTCCCTTTCCGTCGTTCCAGAGGGCGTTGCGGTGGCTCCGGCGAGTGGTGTCGAGCGTGGAGTCGAGGAGGTGGACGTGAGGCGCGCGTGATCGGAGGTTGCGGTCGACGGGCGACGTTGAGCGAACTCCGGCGCGCTCCGTTTCGCGTTGAGGTATGTCGGCTTAGTAGTGTGATTTTGTTGTTCCCCACGTTGGTGAGAAGTTGTGGTCGGTCGGAGACCTCGCCGGCGACGAGAAAACGACGTAAAATCCTTGGCTGACGCAAGGTTGTTGTCGACCAACGGTCGACCGGTTTTACTATTTTGCCACACTTTAACCAACACCGGTCGAACGATGCCATGTGGCGGTCGACCGGTTGTGTAACGTACCCGAAAACAGCGGAAATTTAAACAATAATAAAGACCGTCAACGGTCAACACAGGGCACGTCACTGGAAAACAAACCAACATATATATATATATATATATAAAATATATAAGATACAGACCCACGTGGAAGTCAAAGTATACATAAGAGTCAACTGTGATTACAACAAAAATGAATGTACATGTAATCACTACCTCAACAAAAGAAGTATAAAAGAGGACACAAGATCTGATCCCGGGGGCACCGTCCTCAGTCACCACCTCAAACTCTAACCCTGCTCGATACCTGAAATGCAAACAAAGAAACATGCCTGAGTTCCCTGCAGGAACCCCGTATACCAAACCTCCTAAAATACGAAAAGGAAAATTAAAGACAATGCAATGCAATACACATGATCATCCGCCTCGGGCCCACAATAATGCCCTCACCGCCTCCGCGGCACTGAACCACTCCTGCCACTAGGGTCAAGTCAGTCCACCGCTGCCTCACAAGGGTTAGTCGACACCACTGCTCCCCAAAAAGTGCAGGAAGGAACCCCTGGTACACGCCGCACCCAAGGAGCGAGTCAGCCCGCCGAATACACAACTCGGGTCAGACGACAGCCACTGCTCCCCCAAGAGTCGCCTAGCGCGCACCCTGCCGGAACATCCTTGGCCTACCGCTAAACCCTCGCAAACTGCCCAAGGTTTATGGTACACATCCCTCACACCCCGCTCGGTAAGAGAGGAAACAGTAGTACAATAATACGCCTTCGTCGAAGGTGAAATCCGTAGCTCTCAAAGCCGGTAATGAACCGTCGCCTCGGAGCCGGTAGTCGACCTATACTCAACGGATCGCGTGTGGATAAATCCACCAACCTGCGGAAGATCGGTGAACCGCTAAAAGCACACCGGTCAACCGATCCCCCACACAGTACTCGGTATTGTACAAACAAGTCTACCGGTCGAACCACACCAACCGAAATACTAACCACTCGGTCTAACAAAGGTCATCTAGCGGTCGACCGTTTGGAAGGTCTACGCTATACATTTTATATAAATATATATCCAATCGGTCAAACCAGGGTCCGTTCCATCGATAAGGAAAACTGCCTGAATCCTGCCTACAGCATTCGGTCGACCGAAACCTACCTCCCGGTCGACCGATCTACACGCACATCACTGCAGGAAAACTGCACGCGGTCGGTCGACCGGATCCAGAGCGGTCGACCGTTTAGATGGTCAACGCTCGAACCGACCTTGCGCAGTTCGGTCGACCGAGACACACACTCGGTCGGCCGAAGGCCTGTCTAACCTATCTACTGGGTTCGGTCGACCGAAACAACACCGGTCGACCGGCTAATGTAACCCTTTATTTTCCCACGAAATTTGGCATAAACGGTCGACCATCACACAGACATCGTTCGACCGTTTTCGGGCAGTAAGTTAATATTTATAAATATCGGTCGACCGACCCATGTACCGGTCGACCGAACAATACATATTCCCACTGTACAGGCATCATTTAGACGCTGTTCGGTCGACCGAAACACTTAACGGTCGACCGAACCAGTCGTCTTCAACCTCCGTCCAGTAGGGTTTTCACCGGAGAAACGGCACCAACGCCGTCCTCTACACTCCCACACCTCTTGGGGAGTTAATATGAAGACTTGGCATACCTTTTGGTCGAGTGAAGAAGCCTCCCGAGCTCCCTTCAACACCTCTTCTCTTCTTCTTCCCTTCTTCTTCTTCTTCTTCTTCTTTACTTCTTCTCTCCTCCTTCTTCTGCTCCGAAATCACTCCTCTCACGCTCTGGATAAACCATCAATGAAGCAAAACGTTTCAACAAAAACCTATCTTAACTATATATATTTCCTTTCAACTCATCACCTCCATCCCCTCCAATCACACTTAACCTAAAACCTATCCAACCAAAGCTATCCACCTCAATCTCCACATGTCTAACACCCCCACCTCTTCATGCATGTATTAATTAGGGTTAATTAGGTTTAGTTTAATTTAATTAGGGTGCTTAGATTAGGTTATTACAATCTACCCTCCTTAAAAGAATTTCGTCCGCGAAATTCGAAACAAGTAACTTACCAGAATAACTCTGGATACTGCTTCCTGACATCCTCCTCGATCTCCCAGGTAGCCTCTCTGACACTGTGATGCTGCCACCTGACCTTTACCATCGGAATCGCTCTCCTCCTGAGCTGATGTACCATCTGATCCACAATCTCAACTGGTCTCTCATCTAATGAGAAATCCTGCTGGATCTCCGGGACTGATATCTCTATCACATGAGCTGGATCGGCCACGTACTTCCTCAGCATAGAAACATGGAAGACGTTGTGAAGTCCTGCGAACTGTGGTGGTAGTGCAATCCTATATGCCACCTCCCCGACCCGATCCAATATCTCAAAAGGTCCAACATATCTCGGACTCAGCTTCCCCTTCTTCCCGAATCTCATCACACCTCTGGAAGGTGAGATCTTCAGGAAGACATGATCTCCTACATCAAAAGTCAGCTCACGCCTCCGCGTATCAGCATAACTCTTCTGCCTGCTCTGCACCGTAGCTAGTCGTCTCCGAATCACGTCGACCTTCTCTGAATACAACTGGATAATGTCAGGTCCAACTAGCTGTCTCTCGCCCACATCACTCCAGCATACCGGCGATTTACACGGTCTCCCGTATAATGCCTCATAGGGTGCCATCCCAATACTCGAATGGTAGCTGTTGTTGTAGGCAAACTCGATCAACGGCAAATGCTCATCCCAATGCCCGGCCCAGTCAAGTGTACACGCTCTCAGCATGTCCTCCAATGTCTGTATCGTCCGCTCTGACTGGCCATCTGTCTGTGGGTGAAAAGCTGTGCTAAACTTCAGACGTGTCCCCAGTGCTCTGGGTAGACTCTCCCAAAATCTCGAAGTGAATCTGGGATCTCTGTCTGAAATGATACTGACTGGTACGCCATGAAGTCTGACAATCTCATCAATATATAACTTAGCTAGACCCTATAGAGCAAGAGTGGTCTTAATGGCTAAGAAATGCGCCGACTTGGTCAGTCGATCGACTATAACCCAAATCGCATCGTGGAATCTCCGTGTCTTCGGTAGCCCCGTAACAAAATCCATCGTTACGTGCTCCCACTTCCACTCGGGCAACTCAATCCTCTGCATCTGCCCTGCTGCTCTCTGGTGCTCGATCTTCACCTGCTGACAGACCAAACACCTCGACACGAAGTCTGCAACGTCCTTCTTCATACCTCGCCACCAGAAGTTCCGCTGCAGATCTTTGTACATCTTGGTGCTCCCTGGATGAATGGAATATCTCGATCTGTGTGCCTCCTCCATGATATCATGTCTCAGGTCCTCTGTCTTCGGCACCCAGATACGGTCTCTGAATCTCAGACCTCCATCCACTCCAACTCTGAAGTCTGACCCATCTCTGGCAGCTAACTGTAACAAACTGCTCAACTCCTCATCTGTAGTCTGAGCATGAATCACTGCTGATACTGTCTGAGGCTCTACTCTCAATCCTGCAATCACCGCACCCTCAGAGCTATCTGCAAATGGCCTCCACTCTGCTAAAGACTCCAGCAGTCGCCACTCCTGAATGCATAGGCCTGCTACTGATACCTCCACCTTCCGGCTCAAAGCGTCTGCAACTGTGTTCGCCTTCCCCGGATGGTAAGAGATAGTGAAGTCATAGTCCTTAATGAACTCAAGCCATCTGTGCTGCCTCATGTTCAGCTCCTTCTGCGAGAACAGGTACTTCAGACTCTGATGATCTGTAAACACCTCGAACTGCTCGCCATAAAGATAGTGTCTCCAGGTCTTCAGTGCGTGAACCACTGCTGCTAACTCCAAATCATGTGTCGGGTAATTCCTCTCATGGACCTTCAGCTGTCTGGATGCATACGCGATCACCCTCCCGTGCTGCATAAGTACACATCCTAAGCCAACACCTGATGCGTCGCTATAAATCACGAATCCACCCGTGCCACTCGGCAATGATAAAACTGGTGCTGTGGTCAATAGTCTCTTCAGCTCCTGAAAGCTGTCCTCGCACTTCTGCGACCATACAAAGGTGACTCCCTTCTGCGTCAGAGCCGTCAGTGGTGCTGCCAATCTCGAGAAGTCTTTGATGAAGCGACGGTAATAACCCGCCAGTCCAACAAAGCTCCTAATCTCCGTCACGCTCGTAGGGGTCCTCCACTGTGTCACTGCCTCTACCTTCGCCGGATCCACTGATATCCCCTCTGCCGATACAATGTGTCCGAGGAATGCCACTCTGTCCAACCAAAACTCGCACTTTGAGAACTTAGCATATAACTGCTGAGCCCTCAAGATGCTGAGTACAATCCTCAGATGCTCTCTGTGCTGCTCCACATCTGGTGAATAGATCAAAATGTCATCCACGAAGACAATCACAAATATATCAATATACTGCCTGAATGTCCGGTGCATCAGATCCATGAACGCTGCCGGAGCATTCGTCAATCCAAATGGCATCACCAAGAACTCATAGTGTCCATATCTCGTCCTAAAAGCTGTCTTCTGGATGTCCTCATCTCGGATCCTCAACTGGTGATATCCTGAACGCAGGTCAATCTTCGAGAAAACATTCGCTGACTGCAGCTGGTCAAAGAGGTCCTCGATCCTAGGTAAGGGATACATATTCTTCACCGTCACCTGGTTCAGCATCCTGTAGTCTATGCACATCCTCAAGGATCCGTCCTTCTTCTTCACAAACAAAACTGGTGCACCCCAAGGCGAGACACTCGGCCTGATAAATTCAGAGTCCATCAACTCCTGCAACTGCTTCTTCAACTCTGTCAACTCAGCAGGTGCCATCCGGTATGGAGCCTTCGACTGTGGTGTAGTGCCAGCTACCAACTCAATGCCGAACTCCAACTCCCGGTGTGGTGGTAAACCTGGAATCTCTGCTGGAAAAACATCCGCGAACTCCTGCACCACCTCAATGTCCTCTAGCCTCTGAGACTCTGCCTCCGCAACCACAAGTGTCGCCAGAAATGCTGCACATCCCTGCTGTAACAGTCTCTGAGCTCTCACAGCAGATACAATAATGCGACCCCCTCTGCTTCTGATCCCTCTAATCAGAATATCAGGCAAACCCTTCCTCGGGATCAAAATCTTCTTCTCACGGCACAAGACTCGAACATCATATTGGAACAGCCAATCCATCCCAAGTATGACATCAAAGTCCTCCATCGGTAGCAAGACCAGGTCTGCCGGAAACTCCTGATCTCCCGAAACAACCGTGGCGCCGGGGACAAATCTCCCCACAGTGCCCACCAAACCCAGGGGTGTGCTGACCTCCAAAGTGGCAGTCAACATCGCAAGGGTACAGCCCAACACTCCCACAAATCGCTCTGAGATGAACGAGTGTGTCGCGCCACAATCAAAGAGCACCCTAGCTACTGAACCAGCGACAAGAAATGTACCTTCCACAACAGCGCCTCCATCACGAGCCTCCTCTGCCTGGATGGTGTAAACCCTGCCGGTGCGCTGTCCCTGCTGTGGTCTGAAAGGTGGTCCACCTCCGCCCCTACCTCTGCCTGGTGCTGGTACCCGGTGGTCTGCTCGGTCCAGCTCCTCGGCTCGGACAGCTCCTAATAAAGTGGCCCAGCTGACCACAACCATGACATGCTCCGGGGGTGAAGCACGGCCCGGAGTGAAATCTCCCACAACTACCACAAGGCTCAGGTCGTGGTACTGCAACTCCTGCTCCCTCGAATCTGGGCCTCTTGCCCGGATTCCCTCCAGTCTGACCTCCCGGCCGCCCAGAGAACCTACCCGATGGCCTCCTCTCATCCTGGTAGTTCTCTCTATAGTCACGATCGAGAACAGTAGCACTCTTCACTGCATCGGCTAATGTGCGTGGCATATGTGTCAGCACCTTCGTCCTCAACTGCTTCCGGAGCCCTCGGACGAACTTCCCTGCTCTCTGCTCCTGTGTGATGTACATCTCGGGACAGTAACGCTCTAGGGCGTTGAACTTCCCGATGTAGCCTGCCAAAGTCATGTCTCCCTGCTGAAGACTCAGAAACTCCTCCCTCTTCGCATCTTGGACATGCTGCGGAAAATACTGCTCGTTGAACTCGCCAACGAACTCCTCCCAGGCTATATCATCTCTGTCCGCAAACACCACTGCAGATGTGGACCTCCACCAGTTGGACGCAGCACCGCCCAAAACGTAAGTAGCCAAGCCCACTCTCGCCTCTGGAGGACAACCAATAGCACTGAAGATCTTCTGCATCGTGAAGATCCACTCCTCCGCAGCCTCTGCGTCGTACTGCCCCAGAAAGGTAGGCGGATGCTGGCGCATAAACCGGTCATGCATAGTGCCAGTCCCCGTCTGCCCAGTCTGTGCCGTCTGCTGCTGTAGCATCTCTGTCAGACGTCCGACCGTATCGAACAACGTCCAACGCTCATCCTCCCAAGCCTCATCCCTCGCAGTCTCACTCTCACCGCGAGTATGGGCAACCGCCTTCCCCCGTCTAGGAGGCATCTGCCCAAGGAAACAAGACAATATCAATATAATCTGTGCATGCATGATCCTCTAGACCTAACTCCTAACTCAAAGGTGGTTTCTTTGGACAAGTACGCCGAGATCAACGCTATGATACCAAATTGTAACGTACCCGAAAACAGCGGAAATTTAAACAACAATAAAGATCGTCAACGGTCAACACAGGGCACGTCACTGGAAAACAAACCAACATATATATATAAAATATATAAGATACAGACCCACGTGGAAGTCAAAGTATACATAAGAGTCAACTGTGATTACAACAAAAATGAATGTACATGTAATCACTACCTCAACAAAAGAAGTATAAAAGAGGACACAGGATCTGATCCCGGGGGCACCGTCCTCAGTCACCACCTCAAACTCTAACCCTGCTCGCTACCTGAAATGCAAACAAACAAACATGCCTGAGTTCCCTGCAGGAACCCCGTATACCAAACCTCCTAAAATACGAAAAGGAAAATTAAAGACAATGCAATGCAATACACATGATCATCCGCCTCGGGCCCACAATAATGCCCTCACCGCCTCCGCGGCACTGAACCACTCCTGCCACTAGGGTCAAGTCAGTCCACCGCTGCCTCACAAGGGTCAGTCGACACCACTGCTCCCCAAAAAGTGCAGGAAGGAACCCCTGGTACACGCCGCACCCAAGGAGCGAGTCAGCCCGCCGAATACACAACTCGGGTCAGACGACAGCCACTGCTCCCCCAAGAGTCGCCTAGCGCGCACCCTGCCGGAACATCCTCGGCCTACCGCTAAACCCTCGCAAACTGCCCAAGGTTTACGGTACACATCCCTCACACCCGGCTCGGTAAGAGAGGAAACAGTAGTACAATAATACGCCTTCGTCGAAGGTGAAATCCGTAGCTCTCAAAGCCGGTAATCAACCGTCGCCTCGGAGCCGGTAGTCGACCTATACTCAACGGATCGTGTGTGGATAAATCCACCAACCTGCGGCAGATCGGTGAACCGCTAAAAGCACACCGGTCAACCGATCCCCCACACAGTACTCGGTACTGTACAAACAAGTCTACCGGTCGAACCACACCAACCGAAATACTAACCACTCGGTCTAACAAAGGTCATCTAGCGGTCGACTGTTTGGAAGGTCTACGTTATACATTTTATATAAATATATATCCAATCGGTCAAACCAGGGTCCGTTCCACTGATAAGGAAAACTGCCTGAATCCTGCCTACAGCATTCGGTCGACCGAAACCTACCTCCCGGTCGACCGATCTACAGGCACATCACTGCAGGAAAACTGCACGCGGTCGGTCGACCGGATCCAGAGCGGTCGACCATTTAGATGGTCAACGCTCGAACTGACCTTGCGCAGTTCGGTCGACCGAGACACACACTCGGTCGGCCGAAGGCCTGTCTAACCTATCTTCTGGGTTCGGTCGACCGAAACAACACCGGTCGACCGGCTAATGTAACCCTTTATTTTCCCGCAAAATTTGGCATAAACGGTCGACCGTCACACAAACATCGTTCGACCGTTTTCGGGCAGTAAGTTAATATTTATAAATATCGGTCGACCGACCCATGTACCGGTCGACCGAACAATACATATTCCCACTGTACAGGCATCATTTAGACGATGTTCGGTCGACCGAAACACTCAACGGTCGACCGAACCAGTCGTCTTCAACCTCCGTCCAGTTGGGTTTTCACCGGAGAAACGGCACCAACGCCGTCCTCTACACTCCCACACCTCTTGGGGAGTTAATATGAAGACTTGGCATACCTTTTGGTCGAGTGAAGAAGCCTCCCGAGCTCCCTTCAACACCTCTTCTCTTCTTCTTCCCTTCTTCTTCTTCTTCTTCTTCTTTACTTCTTCTCTCCTCCTTCTTCTGCTCCGAAATCACTCCTCTCACGCTCTGGATAAACCATCAATGAAGCAAAACGTTTCAACAAAAACCTATCTTAACTATATATATTTCCTTTCAACTCATCACCTCCATCCCCTCCAATCAAACTTAACCTAAAACCTATCCAACCAAAGCTATCCACTTCAATCTCCACATGTCTAACACCCCCACCTCTTCATGCATGTATTAATTAGGGTTAATTAGGTTTAGTTTAATTTAATTAGGGTGCTTAGATTAGGTTATTACAGGTTGCTTGTGTGCTGGTGAGTTGGAGGCTTCCTGTTGGTTTTTGGTCGACCGCTCCTAGCGATTAGTTCGACCGGAACTTAAGTGTACCTGATTTATATTGCATGTTGTTCGACCGTTTTTGATATATTGTTCGACCGTTATATGACGTAGACTATTAGGATGACCATGGTAGTTTTCGGTCGTCCGGGACCACTGAGTCGTTTGACCGAATAGTCTTGTGTAATTTTGACCAACTCTGGATTTTGACCTTATATTCGGTCGACCGGTTTGAGACTGCTATCCGACCGTTTGGACTTAAGTGATGCGCAGAATAGTTCGACCATTGTAGACTTTCGGTCGACCAACCCTATTGGGAACGGTCGACCGGTTAGGTTTTTTCGGTTGACCGTTTGTTTGCAGAAATGAATTCCTGGTCCTTGTGATTGTGTCAACTCTATCCACGTAAACCCGTGTCCTCGCCTAGAGCGTGAGCCGGGAGGTGACGGCGGGTACATGCTCGTGTCTGCCCAGGGACCGCCGTGTGGAAGAGTGTGGACACTTGGGTTGCGCCACCTACGTGATGGACCGTGGTGTGACGTGTTGTTGCTTGACTCTCTTTAGAGTAGCAGACCTGAGGGATCGTGGATCCCAATGCGTGTTGACGCATGGCTCGTGGAGCATGATGACCCTTCAGACTACGGTATGGACCTGTCCGATGTTGTGCCGGACGTATTTTGTACCGCCGAGGTTGTGCCGGCGATGATGGTGCTGACGATGTTCCAACTTGTGGTTGTGTCATCCGATGTTGTGCCGGAAGTACGTTGTATCGCCGATGTTGGGCCGCCGATGTTGTTCTGGTGATGATCCCCGATTGGGCACCTATCTTGGGATGTTGACCAACCGTGCTACGGCTCCGTCGAGGTGGTGTAGACCACGCGTTACTTTGCGCGGAAGTGCGGACGCTCCTCACCGATCCCTTTGGCTCGTGTAGTCGCGTATGGGGATGCGTCGCGTAGTGTCCGTAAGACCGTATGTGCCTGCGGTAGGTTTCCGTGGAGACCCGTTGTTGTTGCTGGACTGATGTCCTTGTTGACCCTTGAGAGTCCTTGTGTTGTTGGACTGAGGTCCCGTTTACCCTTGGAGGGATTTGATGCATTGCAGATGTTGATATGACATGCTACTAGTATGATATGTTCATTTACCGTACTGTTGCATTCATTTAGGTGAGCTTGGCATATGAGATTTCCTAATGGGAAACTCATGCATCTTTGTTTGATTCATGTTTCAGGACCGCAGTAGGTTCTGTTAGGTGGTGACAGCGGACGCACACATTTTGCGGTCAGGATCCTCTTCGGACTCTTCGAGGTCGTCATGATTACTTTCCTTCGTAGTATTGTTGTAATCACATCTTTTGACAAACTCTGTTGTATTATTGGTGCACCGACTGTTGATTTATATGAGTAACATTTACGTTGATGAGTTTTATCTGATTATCTCTTGATTATTTAAATTTTTAAATTTCCACTTTTTCGGGATGTTACACCACTACCAATGAAAGCAAATAGAAACTCAATTCAATGGGAAGAAAAGAAAGGATGTAGATCTGAAAAAAAGGCACTGCCAATAAAACCGGTAGACAAATCCAAGTGGTTTAATACTCCATGAAGCTTTTAGGCTAAGGTTGTGTTTTACGACCAACCTCTGGACCATATAATGTTCAATGAACTCTCAATTTTATTTTTGAATATTCTTTTCACAAGTAGGGATGATTATGTACCAATGCTGCCAACAACTAATGACAAGTCTCTTACGCTCAATATCAACACACTTTTATTATCAACACATATTTAGGGACATATGCACATCTTTATTTTAGCATCTAAGCATTTTGCAGTGGGATCCTAACATCAGGAATATGAAAATTGGGTGACCATTTAAATGTATATTTTTCCTCGTATTAAACCAATCTTCTCTGGTCTGGTATTGCAAGGTAGTTTGTCTTTGCAATTTGAAACTTTTTTGGTCTTACTTTTGCATGAGAAAATAATCGAAATATATTGAAGACAGGGGGAGTACCCAAAGCAACCAGGATTAAAGACGCACCTCCTCGATAAACAAACGAAATTGAAGACACATCTCCTCGCTACAACCAGACGCACCTCCTCGATAAACAAACGAAATTGAAGACACATCTCCTCGCTTGTTCCAACCCAACGGAAATAAAATATCATGTATATATACTAAACAGTTCAAATTGTAATAATATACAACAAATCAGAAACAAAACAAGATTTTCTTCTTTCTTCCTCTCGTCTCAAACTAGTTACTAGATTTCTACATGGTATCAGAGCGCTGATACGATCTCAGATTCCCAAAAATCATCACTGACCTTCACCTCATTGAGGGGGTTGAAGGCGCAAAACCTACATCCAGACCCTCAAAAACCACCAAACCACAAAAAATCACAAAAAAACCATGTCGGGAAACCACCACGACAACCCCTCTCGACTTGTTTCAACTTTGCTCAACGGGACAAATTACCTGTCCTGGGCGCGGGCGGTCTCCCTCTCCCTCAGCGGCAGGGGGAAAGTCGGCCACATCACTGGAACTACGAAAAAACCGGATGAACCAGACACGGAGGCAAAACAAGAAGAATGGCAGACCTCCGATCATCTCGTCATGTCATGGATAATCGCGTCCATGCAACCTCAGATAGGGGAAATCTTCATCTACAAAGACAGCGCAAAAGAACTCTGGGATGCGGTCCAAGAACACTACGGAAAGGCGCAAGACTTCGCACATATTTTCAGACTCAAACAAGACATCGCTCAAGCCCGTCAAAACCACAAAAGCATCATCGAGTACCTCGGTACTCTCAGGAAGGCTTGGGACGAGTTGGGGATTTATGAACCACCAACAAACGACGCACGAACAATCGAAAAAAGAACTGAACAAAACCGGATCTACCAGTTTCTGGTAGGTCTAGACCCATCTTTTGAAAACATCAGAAGTCAGGTGCTCATGGCCCCTGACCTACCGTCTCTTAACTCAGTCATCGCGATGATCCTCCGCGAAGAATCGCGACGAAGGACCATCACTCCTCCACAAACAACAACCGAAGCCGAGAACCAAGCGTTTTTCTCCGGAAAATCACAAAACCAGCATCAAGACAACAAAAAACGATATGGAAACCGGAAGAACGAGCACTACGAAAACTGTAAAAAATCCGGACACAACAAAAACAACTGCTGGTTTCTTCATCCTCATCTCCGCCCACCAAAAGACAACAACAGAAGAGGAGGAGGAGATGAGAGAAGAGGAGGAGGAGATGGGAGAAGTTCATCGCACGAGGGATCATCGGGCGGCAGCGGCTACATCGCCGCCACAGGAGGCAGCAGCGGTAGCCACCAACCTAACCCTAACCCTAACTTTTTTTCGCAGGATGCATTCGGAATGTCAGCAGTCGGATCAGGAGGTTTAAATACTTCGGCGAATCCGGATAGCACATTCGGGTCGGCTCCAAACCCGGATAGCACAACAGGGAGGTTATTCTCTCCAAACAACAAACGCATAAATCAACAAGTCGCGGATCAAAACCGCACAGGCCCAATGGGCTCAGAGGAGGACATCCATGTCCTGATAAACAAATTGAGCGATTTTTTGCACAATGGTCCTTCTGGTTCAGGTAATTCGGCAGGTATGATACAAACTCTGAAAAATCATTCTTCAGCTTTCAATACTGAAAAAAGGAAAAATAATATATGGGTTATTGATTCCGGCGCCACTGATCACATGACTGGAAATCAAAGTTTACTACTAGATCTTAAAAGAAACATATCTCTACTAAATAATTTTGTAAGTGTAGCTAATGGAAACCAAGTAGAAATAAAAGGAAAAGGAAATATGATATTACTTGATAAAATAGCAAAGAATGTTTTGTATGTCCCCTCTTTTGAATCAAACTTACTATCTGTTGCAAAAATCACAAAAGAATTAAATTGTAATATTATCTTCTCACCAGTTGATGTTGTATTTCAGGATCGTACCTCCGGGAAGACGATTGGTAGGGGTCGACTTGCTAATAATCTTTATATTCTAGATCAAAGTATGCATGCTTTACATGTTGGAAATTTTTCCAAACATGAGTTATGGCATAAAAGGATGGGACATCCGTCGCATTCTGTTTTAAAATCGCTATTTCCTTCTATTAGAACGGATTTATTATGTGATGTATGCAGATTCTCAAAACAAACTCGATCGTCGTTTCATTTATCATCTATTAAAACAAAACAACCATTAGAACTAATACACTCCGATATCTGGGGACCAGCCCCAACTGAATCCTACAATGGGTTCAAATATTTTATCACCTTTATCGACGATTTTTCTCGTACTACATGGATTTACTTATTAAAATCAAAATCTGAAGCTTTTGATATTTTTTGCACGTTTACAAAGTTTGTGGAAAACATGTATGATTTCAAAATTAAAATCTTAAGGTCAGATAATGGATTCGAGTACACCAGTAATGTCTTTCAAGCTTTTCTAAAACAAAAAGGCATCCTTCATCAAACCACTTGTGTTGACACACCACAACAAAACGGTGTAGCTGAAAGAAAAAATCGTCACCTCTTGAATATAACACGTTCACTACTCTTTCAAAATCACGTTCCAAAAAGGTTTTGGACCGATGCTGTTTTAACTGCTGCTTATCTTATCAATCGTCTACCTAGTCCTCGTCTCCAAAACAAACAACCCTTAGAAATTCTGACTGGTCAAAAAACTTTTCTTGATCACCTACGAGTTTTTGGGTGTATTGTGTTTGTTCACAGGAAAAGAGATGATAAGCTTGATTTCAATTCTCGCAAATGTATTTTTTTAGGATATTCTTTTAACAAAAAAGGGTATAAATGTTATGACCCAGAAAATTGTAAATTGTATACTTCTCGGGATGTACAGTTTGTAGAAAGTAGTCCTTTTTTCGGCCCAGAAGATGGAAACAACAGACCTCCAGAACCACCTAATTCCGCTGACACGCCAATACCCATCACCTGCAATCCTGAGATCACCGCAAGGACGCCTGATTTTCAAGAAGAAGACAATGAAACTCCATCTGATCACGAAGAAGAAAACATTCCAAGAAGATCAACTCGACCAACTCGCCCACCAAGATATCTGCACAACTATATCACCTCTCACGTCACTTATCCTATCCAGGATTATCTATCATACCAACAAGTAAAAACACATCATAAAGGCTTTCTAGGAACTATAGATACTCATATAGAACCAAAAAATTACAATGAGGCCATAAGGGATCAAAAATGGTGCAAAGCCATGGAAGAAGAAATCCAAGCCCTGGAAACAAACAACACCTGGATCCTAACCCCAATCACAAAAGGAATTAAGCCCGTAGGATGCAAATGGATATATAAAATCAAATACAATAGTGATGGGACAATAGAAAGATACAAAGCAAGATTAGTAGCAAAAGGGTACACACAAACTTACGGTCTAGATTATCTAGAAACCTTTGCCCCAGTAGCAAAAATGAACACTGTCCGTGTTTTACTCTCTATAGCCGTGAATAGAAATTGGGAACTCTATCAAATGGATGTAAAAAATGCCTTCCTTCAAGGTAACCTCGAGGAAGAAGTATACATGACTCCCCCACCCGGTTACACCTCAACAAATCAGGTTTGTAGACTCAACAAAGCCATCTACGGATTGAAACAATCCCCTCGTGCCTGGTATGCCAAGCTTAGCTATTGTCTCCTGTCTTACGGTTTTAAAAAGTCTTCCGCTGACGCATCTATGTTTACCAAACATCATCAGACTATCACCACCATCATTCTAGTATACGTAGATGATATCATAATCACTGGTAACAACAAGTATGAAATCAACAAAATAAAACAACACTTAAAAACAAAATTTGATATTAAAGACCTAGGACAACTAAAGTATTTTCTAGGAATAGAAATTGCACATTCAAAAAAAGGACTCTTTCTCTCTCAGAGGAAATATGCCCTCGATCTCTTAAAGGAAACAGGCAAACTTGGAGTCAAACCAGCAAATACACCCATGGAAACTAAACTAAAAATAAACACCACTGAAGGCGAACCAATAAAAGACATTCAACAATATCAAAGACTCGTTGGGAAACTCATATACCTCACTGTAACAAGACCAGACATAACCTATGCTGTTAGCATCATCAGCCAATTCATGCATTCACCTCGAACACCTCATTTGGATATAATCACTAGGATACTTAGATATATTAAAAAAACTCCAGGACAAGGATTATGGATGAAAAACAACAATTCTAATTCAATAATTGGTTTCTCTGATGCAGATTGGGCAGGAAGTCACGATCGAAGATCAACTACAGGTTTCTGCACATTTGTTGGAGGAAACCTTGTAACATGGCGCAGCAAAAAGCAAACTGTTGTTGCCAGATCCAGTGCTGAGGCTGAATACCGGGCTATGGTATCCACTACCAGCGAACTCATCTGGTTAAGGCAACTACTCCTCGACATGGGACAACCTTACCACCTCCCGATAAAAATGTTCTGTGACAACAATGCAGCTCGACACATAGCTCAAAACCCAGTGTTTCACGAAAGAACCAAACACATTGAAGTCGACTGCCACTTCATCCGTGAGAAGATCCAGGCCAAAGAAATAGAAGTTCCCTATGTTCCTAGCAACGATCAACTCGCTGATATTTTCACCAAAGCTCTCGATCAACCGCAAGCAAACCACATCCTTTCCAAGTTAGGTCTCTTCAACTTATTTCAGGACCCAACTTGAGGGGGAGTATTGAAGACAGGGGGAGTACCCAAAGCAACCAGGATTAAAGACGCACCTCCTCGATAAACAAACGAAATTGAAGACACATCTCCTCGCTACAACCAGACGCACCTCCTCGATAAACAAACGAAATTGAAGACACATCTCCTCGCTTGTTCCAACCCAACGGAAATAAAATATCATGTATATATACTAAACAGTTCAAATTGTAATAATATACAACAAATCAGAAACAAAACAAGATTTTCTTCTTTCTTCCTCTCGTCTCAAACTAGTTACTAGATTTCTACAAAATATGCGTCAGAGCATCAAGTCTGCACTCTACAGTCCACCAATTCTTATTATGAGGGGAAATATTCTTTTTGCATGTTTATTACTTGTGGGATAATACACTTGACCAAACTACGTACTTTTCATATGTTTCACTAATTATTGGCCTTAAACAAGAGAATTTCCAACAAAGGATGACCATGTTCATCATATCTAATGATTTCGAATAGAAATTGTGTTTTACAATGAGTTAGTGTTTCTTTCATATTGGTTGGATTGGTTTTGATGATTAAATATGTTTGTCCCTTTTTGTCTGTAAGATCAGAAAGTCACATATTGGGCAAAACACACCATCCGATTTGTCCAACAACTCATTAGTTTACTATGTTCGTTTCTCCAACAATAACTTCGGTTTGTCGTCGTGCATTGCAAAATCATTGGAGAACCGATCCTCCAACAATAACACCTAATGACAATGGCAAAACTCATGGTACAACTATAATTTCATTGGATGTCAATGTAAATGAATACAAGATTTCAGAGCCAAAGGCACGTCGTCGGGTAAAGACAGGAAATCAAGAAACCACCCATAACAAACGTGGTAAAGTAATTTCTGCAGACATCTTCTGCTCCACTGCTGAAATTGAAAGCAATCCATCAATCAATGAGCCAAAACCTACTCAAATAACCACAACCGAGCCTTCTCCAACACTTGATACCGTGAAAGCGTCAACTGCCAACAACATAGGTGATTCGAGGCCACTTTATGTGTCACATGTTATCTTTACCTACCACTTTGATCTTATCAATATTGTTAACATATATGACTACTCATAACTAATCAATATATCAAATTATGTTGACCACAATTGTCTTCTATTTCTGCTGACCACCTTACAATAACTATGCTACGAGATGCATGTCCAAACCATTATCGCCGGTCCTTCAAGGTTCAAGTAACTAAGTTGTGGTACAACTATATCTTTGGGCAGCAAAAACCAAAAATATTCACATTCGTGGTTATCGATAAAAAGGTACATCTGCAATTTATGCCAATATGCCACATTATTTAAAAATTATTGTTTGTCATTTAGCCGAGTATTTCTTAGGGCGATGAGATGCAAGCATTCGTAAATGACGGTAATTTCAGCAAGTGAGAGGAACCCTAGAAAAGGGCTCTATCTATATGTTCCGAGGGGTGGGTATTTCCTTACCAAAGAAAAATATAGACTTACACTTGTACAAGACAATTACTTTTACATCCATCACAACTTTACTCAATGACACCAACACAATTCCTTGTCGAAACATTACATTTGCAAATTGAATAAGCTTCACACCATTGACACAAGTTCCAACCAAGTGAGTTCACACCATTGACACAGGGAAATTGAATGCAAATACATCCCTATTTCGTGACCAATTGTATGTGCAGATATCATTGGAGTAATTCTTCATGTTGAAGAGTTAGTAACACTTAAAACGAGCGACGATAGCTTCATCCAAAAAAGCACTCTTAACATCATCGATACAAGGTAAATTCAAATAATTTTGAGTTCCTTTTTTCAAAAAGCAATTCTACAACTACAAAATGATCTACATGCAACACAATCCCAACAAAACTCACTTTATGGGGTGACTTCGCTATAAACTACATCACACACTCAAAGAAGTTTTTCTAAGCCAAAATCTTTTATTTGCTACCTATCTTAAAGTTTCTGCTTTCAGAGGTATGTACACGAGCCATATCAAATATATAAGTGCAACACTTCCACCAATTCGAGTTACAATAACATATTGTCAACTGATTATAGGAATGTATTCGGTCGCAACGACAAGATTTACAGAAATACGTAATGATCCAGAAAAAATGAATGAAAAAGATGATCTACTTACATAGTACGTGCTATTTATAACCAATTACTTACTAATTACGAGGTTATTATAAAAGAACCATCATTTTACTATTCTCGATCCAAATCATGATTCCCCAGTATATTATATTTTGTACGAAACCTTTACTCTTGGATTCTATATATACATATGTGTGTGCACATAGGTTCTTTAACGGTGGTTGAAGTAACTGTATTAACTTTCTTACAAATGTTTTTGTCCTATTTGGTTTCCATATACAAATAAGTTTAAATATGCAAAATACTACAAAATATACGAGTTGATTTGGTGCGTATTTAATTCTTCAAGCCTAAACTGAAACGATCTCTCTTACATGTATCAAGTTCGGCTGAATTATTCGTAGACATAAAAAAAGAATAGTTGGTCAAAACATGCCGCATAAATAACAACACGTCCTTTTTGTTATTAGTTAAGAACAAACTAATTAAAATGGAATCGCCTTTTCTTATTCAAATATGTTATTTTCTTATTTACGTTTACGCTCATAGCCACATCCGAATTGTTCATCTATAAATCTTTAAGCTTTGACTTCTAATTTTTAAAAAAAAAGAGTAATTACAAACTTGCAGGTGATATGTTTTTGAGAGGCAAAAACCAACACGGTATACTTAGTATGTTTTCCTTTCTCTGTGTATGTTTATATTGGTGTCAATGCAAGATACTTTATTGATGTGGTTTGACACTTGCTTTTTCATTGATTGTCACCATGTTTGCAACAGATTCCTTATACAATGGCAACTGCTTAGTATATCTGCCTTTCTTTGTATGTCTATATTGGTTGCAATGCAAAATACTTTGTTGATGTTGTTTGACACTTGCTTTTACATTGACTGTTACCATTTATCCAACAGATTTCTTACACAATGCCCAACATCTTAGGAAAGTCACATTTCATAAGTAATACAAAGTTTGATATATTTTGAATTCCTTTGTTTTCTGTGCAGCAAACTAAACAGGCACTTCAGCCACGTCACCTTTGACAAACAATCATGTAGTTGCTTGCAGCCTTTTAATTAACCTTTGACAAACAAGTGTTTTTGAGAGGCAAAAACCAACATGATATATCGCTTATGACATTTGCACCTCCACACACTCATAGCCTTTAAATTCTTTTTGCATATTTTGATCTATAATCTTTGATTTTTTTTAAAATTGAGCAATTATAAATTTACAAGTATTGTTATTAGTGTTATTTTTTTAAAAGTTAAAATTGAGCAATGTCTTTTGTACTTTGCTATTTGCAAATTCCTGATTTAAAACATGTTGTACTTAAGTTCTGGATTTAACCCTAGCATATGTTGCTTTTAGTTAAAATTGAACTTAGGGATCCCAATGAAACAGAACATGCGGACCACGAATACAACCACTGAGTGGCGCCAAACATGCGACTACATCATAAGGCACCATTCGATAAAGCAATTGTCAAGGAGACCGTCGGAAGAGACCCTTAGATTGCAACCATTTGGTAGTTAACTACCGAAACAACATCCTATTAATACGTCGGGATGTTGTTTACTCACACTCCACTTCCAACACTCATTCCTCTAGAAGACCTCTTCGGTGTTCTAATATGCTTCTTGTACACTACAACGTCATGTTCATTGCAACATCATGGAGTTTTGTTTCCCTATCCATCTGGGACTTTTTCTCAAATATAGTTGATGATTTTGGGTTGTTCTTCGTAGGTGTATTTGGCGCTTCCATTGGCATCTGTTTGTCCGGAGACGCATGTTTTGGAACCCTCTCTGTTGGACATATTCTTAGCAAATTGGTGTGTTTATCTTCTGCCTTAGCTATGTTCCTTTTGTCAAAATGTTTTTGTGCCTTCCTCATATATCCTCTTTCATACCAACTTCTACTCACACACGCTCACCAACTGCTCGATTGATTGCTACAACGTCGCTTCACATATAAATTTCAATTTAGTGAAACTCCAAGCTCACCAAAGGCTATTGAACTCTATTTTATATCACAAAATGGTCCTTCGTATGCGATATGCTTGGTTGTGTTAGTTAATTTAAAGAGTATTTCCCTTTGCATGATAATATATTTGCTAATCAACGAACATTGTTCTTTTTACTGACAAATATTATTGCCCCTCACGTCACTTATTTAGTTTGTAGTCCTATCAATGGCTACCGATTATAGGGAAGTAAGGATTCCAAAGTTACCTAGTAGTTCTCCAACACTAATGAGGTCGATAAACATATATGATTTATTTTTTTGGTCAGCTTAGGTATCTCTGTTTTAGTTACTTTGTAATGACTAATTATGTATACTTCTCTCGACCATTCTACTCATCCATGCCATTCTTTTACACTATTATTTAAACATCCTCTTGGTATTAGATAATTTCATTTGTAACAAAAAAACCCACTTCCTAAACAGTACAAGACTATGGTTTGCACTCACACATAAATCCCGTAGACCATTTCGACTCTGAAATCCATCAACCTGTTGGTGTGGAGGGAATAAATGACAATCAACTGGACCATATGGAGGAAGAACTAGAACAAAATTGGAAAACATATCTTCTACATCCTCAAAAAGAGGAGGCCGAATTACAACTACAAGAAGAAGAGGATGTTGAAGTACTCCTACAAGAAGAGGAGGCAGCAAGTTGGATGGACTTTGCATACCAAGAGGATGAGGACGTCCTGCAAATGTTGTTGCAAAATGAGGTTGAAGCCCGAAAGGCCAATTTTACAGCAGGCATTCTCAATGCAACGGACATGTTTCTACTTCCTCCTCCGAAGTTAACTCCAACATCAGTGTCTACGTTGGCTATGCAACCTAGACATCAAGTAACTTCTAATGATGTCCACATGTACTGCGTAATATGCCTAGAAGAAGTCCTCCTTAGAGATACGTATATAGGCTTACCATGCTTCCATGCCTACCATGATAGGTGCATAGTTGACTGGCTTCAAAACAATGGAGTGTGTCCAATATGTCGTCGTCTAAATCCCTTAAGTTTATTTGACTTAAATTGTGTGCTTAACATTTTGTACTCAATGGTCGTTCATAGATTCCAATTGAATACAATGTTTTCTTTCCTTCGTATTCAACTACTTAGTATTTTTGTCTTTCTTCGTGTATGCTTATAGTGGTGTCAATGCAAGATACTCTGTTGATGTAGTTTGACACTTGCTTTTTCATTGATTTCCACCATGTTTGCAACATATTCTTTATACAATTGCATCTACTTAGTATGCATGCTTTTCTTTGTGTATGTCTATATTGGTGGCAATGCAAAATACTTTGTTGATGTGGTTTTACACTTGCTTTTACATTGACTGTCACCATTTATCCAACAAATTTCTTACACAATGCCAACATCTTAGGAAAGTCACATTTCAATAAGTAATACAAATTTTTATATATTTTGAATTCCTTGGCTTTCTGTGCAGCAAATTAAACAAGCACTTCAGCCACATCAGTCATCACCTTGACAAACAATCTGCAATTGCTCGCATGTAATTTAACATGGATTGCCATACTGCTTTCAAACATGGATTGCCGTACAATGTACATATTGAGATTTCTAATATTTTAATCTGATTTTTTTGAAGTTACAATTATCAAAACCTGACGGCCTTCTATTCTGGTTACGTGATATAACGATATGCTGATATGCAAAATAACAACCTTTCCATCTAAAGTAGTAACAAAATTAATCACCTTTCCACCTGAAATATTTACAAAATATTTGGCAAATTATAAGTTAATTATTTGACAGAATGGGTTATAGTAGTTTGCTAACAACCTACTTGAATAATGTGGGCATGAATTTACTTGACATATTACCACTTCAATTTGTATATATGGTACTAATGAGGGGGAAAGATCGAAGAAATATAATAAACTAGACTAACTTGGAGCCCTACAATCGTATAGTAGAAATAATTAACTTGGAAACCAATTAGAGAACATATTGATTCAATTTGCCTTCTCAACTTAAAACTCTATCGTCGTATTTCATTGACTGCCAGGAAACAATTTGGTTTTAAGATTTATATTCTAACATCACAATTTGTTTCCGAGTTTATTGTTTGCTGAATTTTCACCTCCTATTAGACATTCTGAAACTTAGTTGTCTTAATCTCATGTATTGCGTTCCAAACATTATACATATTCCATTGTACAAAAAACTCCTATTTCCTTATTCTACGTTAAAACTACTTTTTCAGTAATAATAGGATGTTCCTTCTTTCCATACAACTTGATTTACTAGACTTGTGCAGAAATTGTTGTATGCTGACCTTTTCTAATACTACTTAAATAGGTAAAGAACATCTTCAAATAACTTCTCCTGCCACAGTTGGAAGAACAATTTAAAATTGGAATTCTTATTTGTATTATATTAATTTATATTTAAATAACTTTCTCCTACCACAGTTGGAAAAAAAATTAAAACTACAATTGTAAGATCCTATACCTTCATTAGGAGGCTAATCTTGTTTTGGCTGGGGTTTGCATGGAGAAGGAAAGGTGATGTGTTGGGGGTATGGGTGGGGGAGAGTAGGGTGATGGTGTAGGGGATGGGGTGTTGATGGGTTGGTCTTTTTAAAGGGATGCACTCATCTCTCTCTATTTCTCTTTTCACTCTCTCTCACTCCCTCACACAACTCTCAGTCGTCCTCTCTTCCTCAGTGCCTTGGTCCCCGACGAGCGGAACTTTGACTGGCAGCAGCAAGGCAGTGGAGGCGATGCACAGCGTGGCGAGGTGAGCGCATGCGGTTTCGAGGCATGTCGGCGTTGGAGCGATTCACGAGGAAGATATGGCGGTTCAATAGCATGTTTGTTCGCTCGCACTTGTGGGTGTGAGTTTTTGATCATCGTCGGGTGGTCGGAGACCTTGCCGGCGACGAGGGAAGCAAGAGATACCTGACAGGTTGGGTGACTACCGGATTTTGGTCGACCGGTTTAGTGTATTTTACCCGACTTTAACCAACACCGGTCGAATGATGTCATGTGGCAGTCGACCGGTTGTGCTTATGCTGCTGGGTCGGAGGAATGCCTGGAAGTTTTTGGCCGACAACTCGTGTTTTCTATTCGACCGGTAGTTTGTGTAACTAATGACTTTTTCGACTGTTGGATTGATTTGTTTTACCGTTAGATGACTAGAACTGCTAGGTTGCCCCTAGTAGTTTCCGGTCAACCGTGACCCCTGAGTCGATCGACCGTTGGACTTGTTTGATTTTGACCAGACTCTGGAGTTTACCACGTATCGGCCGACCGGTTTTAGACTTTTGTTCGACCGTTGGGACTTAAGTTATAGGCAGAGAGTTCGACCGTTGCAGACTTTCGGTCGACCAGACCCCATGGGAACGGTCTACCAGATTGCCTATTTCGGTCAACCGTTTGTGCGCAGAACTGAATTTCCCAATGCATGATGATGCATGGCTCGTGGAGCATGATGACCTTTCGGACTACGGTTCAGAATCGTCCGATGTTGTGCCAGACGTCTGTTGCACTGCCGATGTTGTTCCGGCAATGATGTTGTGCCGTCGAATGTTGTGTCAGACGTATGTTGTACCGCCGATATTGTGCCGGCGATGTCGTCGATGCTGTTCCGGCGACGATAGCTCAGCTGGGCACCTACTCAGTGATTGTTGGACTGATCGAGCGACGACTCCGTTGGTGTGGTGTGGACCACGATGTTTCATATCTAATTCATTTGGCGTGGAAGTGTGGATGCTCCTCACCGATCCCTTGGGTAGAGTAGTCGCGTGTGGAGGTGCGTTGCATACTGTCTGTAAGACCGTACGTGCCTACGGTAGGTCTCCGAGGGAGACCCGTTGTTGTTTGTTGGATAGTTGTCCTTGTTGACCCTTAGAGGGTGTTGATGATGTGGTAGGACTGAGCTCCTGTTTTACCCTTGGAGGGGATCTATTTTCATTGCCATTGATGACATGACATGCTACTAGTATGATAGGTTCATTACCGTACTGTTGCATTCATATAGGTGAGCTTGGCATACGAGGTTTCATAATGGGAAACTCGGGTATTGTTGTTTAATTCATATTTCATGACCGCGGGCAGACACATTTTTGTGCCAGGATCCTTTTTGGACTATTCATGGTCGTCATGATTATCTGTACTTGTCTTTCGTTGTATTGATATAATCATGTATTTTGACAAACTCTGTTTTTTATGGTGCACCGACTGGTTATTATATTTGAGTAACATTCCATTTTTGACGATCATTATCTTGAGATCTTTTTATTGTTAAAATTTCAAATTTTTTCGCTTTTCTGGGATGTTACAACATGGTATCAGAGCGGTCGATTCCTATATAACTCCCAATGAAATCACCATTGTAGTAGTAGAGATATGTTGCATTTTAAATTAGCATGCATTCATGGCTAATCTTGTGTTGTTTTCGTCTACCAGATGCCTCCGAGACGTATCAGGAATACCGCGAATGAGTACAGTGCCAGCGATGCCACTGAGGCGTTACTTGGGACAAGTTAGGCGAGTTCCTTGAGCGTCAGGCAGCTAGAGCAGAGGAGACAAAGACAAACACTGAGCATGATCGCTTTATGAGGCATCACCTACCTAGTTTTGATGGTAGGAGTGACCCTGAGGTTGCAGAGTACTGGGTCTTCAAAATCCAGAGATTTTTTTGGGCTATCGACTGTGTGTCGGAGCGAATGGTGGATTTGGCCACCTATGTGGGATGGTGAGGCGGCGAACTGGTGGAGGGCCATATCCATAGTGGTGTTTTCCGACCGAGATGACGTGAGCTGAGAAGAATTCCTTGAGGAGTTCTACCAGTAGTTCTTCCCGCAACACGTCAGAGAAAGGAAGAATGTGGAGTTCTTGGTCCTCGAGCAGAAGGAGATGTCTCTAGGTAGCTACATCAGCAGGTTCAACGCATTGGAGCATTACTGTTTGGAGACATATGTGACATCCGAGCAGCGAGCGAGGAAGTTCATCAAGGGGTTGAGGAGGTAGCTTAGGTCGCGAGTGATTACCAGCATGCCGCAGACCCTGGCGGATGCGGTGAAGTTCGCGACTCTGATTGATCAGGACTACCAGGAGAATTACGAGGAGGCACGGAAGCCACCGGTGAGCATAAGAACTGGTCTTGTTACCGATGGAGGACTTCGACGTCATACTGGGGATGAACTGGATGTCACAATACAATGTGCGAGTGTTTTGCGGTGAGAATAAGATCTTTATTCTGAAGAAGGACCTATCCGATGTGTTGATCAGAGGGACATAGAGCACAGAAGGTCGTCTTATCGTGTCTGCGGTTAAGGCATGGAAGTTGATACATCAGGGTTGTAGAATGTATGTGGCGACACTGATAGTTCCTAATCCTGAGACGAGGAGTCTAGAGTATATAGAGGTCATACGGGAGTTCCCAGAGGTGTTTCCAGCAGAGATTCCTGGTGTACCGCCGCACCGGGAGATCGAGTTCGGCATCGAGTTAGTGGCGAGCATGACACTTCAGTCAAAGGCTCCGTATCGGATGTCACGTGTTGAGTTGGCAGAGTTGAAGAAGCAGTTGTAGGAGTTGATGGACTCCATGTTTATCCGACCGAGTGTCTCGCCATGGGGAGCGCCTGTATTGTTTGTGAAGAAGAAGGACGGGTCATTGCAGATGTGCATCGACTATAGGTGTTGAATAAGGTTACCGTCAGTAACCGGTACCCTTTGCCATGGATCAAGGATCTGTTTGACCAGTTTCAGATGGCGAGAGTCTTCTCGAAGATAGATCTGCGTTCTTGTTATCACCAGCTGAGGATCAGAGAGGCAAATGTCCAGAAGACCACTTTCAGGACGTGGTACGGGCATTACGAGTTCTTGGTGATGTTGTTTGCACTGATGAATGCACCTGCAACATTCATAGACCTGATGAATAAGACCTTTCAGTCGTACCTTGACCGTTTCGTTATTGTCTTCGTGGATGACATCTTGGTGTACTCGCCAGACAAGGAGTAGCATCGGGAGCACCTGAGAATTGTGCTTGGCATCTTGAGGGATTAGCAACTCTATGCTAAGTAACCGAAGTGTGGGTTTTGGTTGAATCAGATAACTTTTCTGGGGCACATTGTGTCAGCGGATGAGATATCAGTGGATTCGGCAAAAGTTGAGGTTGTGACTCAGTAGACGGCTCCGACGAGCATGGCAGAGATCAAGAGCTTCATAGGACTCACTGGGTATTACAGACGGTTTGTTCAGGACTTCTCCAAGCTTGCTTTACCGCTGACAGCGTTGACGCAGAAGGGCGTCAAGTTCGTTTGGTCCCAGAAGTGCGATGCCAACTTTCAAGAGCTGAAAAGGCGACTGACGACAGCTCTGATTCTGACGCTACCGAGTGGCAGTGGTGGTTATCTGATATACACCGACGCGGCAAGATTGGCTTAGGATGTGTATTGATGCAGCACGGGAAGGTGGCGTATGCTTCGACGCAGCTGAAGGTGCACAAGAAGAATTACCCCACTCATGATTTGAAGTTAGCAGCGGTGGTTCACGCATTGAAGACATGACATCATTATCTGTATGAAGAGCAGTTTGAGATCTTCACAGATCACCAGAGCCTGAAGTACTTGTTCTCTCAGAAGGAGTTGAATATGAGGAAGCACAGATGACTCGAGTTCATTAAGGATTACGACTTCACCATCTACTATCATCCGGGGAGGGCGAATTTAGTTGCAGATGCCCTGAGCAGGAAGGTGGAGGTGTCAGTTGCTGGCTTGTGCATTCAGGAGTTTAGGATACTCGAGACATTGTCAGAGTGGAAGTCGTACGCAGAGGACTCTGGGGGCGCAATGATTGCTGGGCTTCAGGTAGAGCCACAGACTGTCTCATGAGTTGTACAGACTCGGCGAGATGATGAGGAGTTAGCTGGTCTATTGAAATTAGCTGCTAGGGATGGTTCAGACTTCAATGTGGGTGTTGATGGTGGTCTGAGGTTTAGGAATCAGATATGGGTGACTAAGGTGGATGAGCTGAGAGATGACATCATAGAGGAAGCACACTGTGCGAGATATACCATTCACCCAGGGAGCACGAAGATGTACAAGGACCTATAACGGAATTTCTGGTGGAAGGGCATGAAGAGGGATATTGCAGAGTTTGTGGACCGATGCTTAGTCTGACAGCAGGTGAAGATTGAGCACCAGCGACCAGCAAGACCGATGCAGTGTATTGGAAGTGGGAGCATGTGATGATGTATTTTGTCACAGGTCTGCCGAAGATGAGGAGATTCCACGATGCAATTTGGTTGAAAGTCGATCGACTGACCAAGTCGACACACTTCATAGCTATCATGACCACGCTATGTCGGGAGGGTCTAGCTAGGTTGATCGTGGAGGAGATAGTCAGGCTACACAGAGTACCAGTGAGCATCATCTATGATCGAGATCCCAGATTCACATCTAGATTTTGGGAGAGTCTGCAACAGGCATTGGGGACACGTTTGAGGTTCAGCACATCGTTTCACCCATAGATAGATGATCAGTCTGGGAGGATGATCCAGACCGTGGAGGATATGCTGAGAGCATGCATACTGGATTGGGCAGGGCACTGGGATGAGCACTTGTCATTGATAGAGTTCGCCAACAATAACAACTTCCACTCTAGTATTAGGATGGCACCGTATAAGGCGTTGTATGGGAGACCTTGCGGATCTTGTTAGGATCTATGGCCTTCTAATCGCTAGATAAATGCGGAATGAAAAATATTAATCGAAGGATTAAGGGAAGAGACAATGCATACCACAAAATCGACGACACTGGAGTGTAGAGAGGTTCGACACCCACACCCAGGTCCTAGTCCTCTTAAGCCTCGCTCGATCCCCCGAGCCTTGCTTATGGTTCCACTAACTGATCTCCGTTCCGGGCCTAGATCAACACCGTTTACAGCCACCGAGCCTCACGAACAACCTCTCCTCACTCGTGTCTCCTCTCACAACCCGAGAGGGATCTTCCTCAAAGCTTTACAACTTGGTGATTTTTTGAATATGGAGATGGAATCACAATCTAACTAACACTCTATACTTGAGCACACATGGATATGGATATTGAATTGGATAAGTAAGTGGTGAAGTTTAAGCTTAAGTGTTGAGGATTGAGAGCTTGAAGATGAAGAGGATTTGACTTTGAGTATGGGATTGATAGAGAGTGTTCAAGTGTCTCAAAATCATCAAATGGGGTCCTATTTATAAGCCTTCAAACTTTACTAGCCGTTTGGGAGTTGGTGGGGGAAATGGACCAATAGGAATGCAAGATGTGACTTAAGCTCGGGTAGATTTCTATGCACATTCGGTCGACCGTTAACATCACGGTAGTCTGAAGAATTGGTCGGAGTTGCATACGGTTGACCGAATAGGGCTCGGATCAACGTTCACCAACTTCCAGTAGCTTTTAACAATTTAGCCCTAATTAAGTTTGGTTAACCGAATTCCATTCGGTTCACCGTTCCAAGGTGGACAGTAAGATTGGTTGGGCTCTAATCTACTCAAGTTCGGTTGACCGTGTACACTTCGGTAGACCAAAGTTAGCATGGTTTTACGCTGACAGTTACAACTCAAATAGTCGTTGGGTACAACGGTCAAGTACCACGTGTAAATAGCCGTTGGGCGCCTAAAGCCAAGAAGGACTCGGTTGACCGATACACATTCGGTCATCCAAATTATGACAAATCAATTGGGCTCTAGGGACTTGGTTCAAAAGCGACCGTTGGAGCAAAGCCCAAAACCGGTCCAGGGCTATTCTGTCGACTGAAGGCGGTTCGGTCTTCCATTGGGGTAATTCCAGATAACACCTAAGTTTTACTGGTGGGAAGAATTCAGGTTACCGATAGGTATTCGGTGGACCGAACTATAAGGTTTCGGTTGACCGTATGGGGTTCGTTTTACCGAATCCTGACGGTATAGAATCCTAGTGCTCAAGTTTACATTAAACCTTATGAACTCAATAAATACAAAATTACATGTCTTGGTTCAAAGCTTTGATTACAAGTCTTGAGTCTTGATGTCTTTGTCCCAATGCTCCTTTTGTTGATTATCTTGATCAATCTATTAAGATGATTGCAAGTATACAAATATGTATGCAATGCATGTAATCGTGTTTGCTCACTTTGATTGATTAGGTTGATTGATTAAGATTTGTTTAATTAATCATCAAAATTAATATAGATTAAGGCAAAAAGCCAACAGATCTCTGGTATGCTGGAGTGATGTAGGAGAGAGGCATTTAGTGGGGCCAGAGCTCGTGCAAATGTATGCAAAGAAGGTCGATGTGATCAGGAGGAGACTGGCCACAACACAGAGCAGACATAAAAGTTATGCCGACAAGTGCAGGCGAGTGTTGAGCTTTGAGGTTGGCGACCACATGTTTCTGAAGATCTCCCCAGCTCGGGGAGTAATTATGTTTGGGAAGAAGGGAAAGCTCAATCCGAGGTATGTCGGGCCGTTTGAGATCCTAGACCGAGTTGGAGAGGTTGCTTACCGGATTATGTTTCCAACGTAGTTTTCGGGTCTTCACAACGTCTTCCTCGTGTCGATGCTGAGGAAGTACGTTGCATATCCAACTCATGTGATTGAAATAGTAGTGCCAGAGATCCAGCAGGACTTGTCCCTTGAGGAGAGAACAGTCGAGATCGTTGATCGCATGGATCACCAACTTAGGAGGAGGACCAGTCCGATGGTGAAGGTCTGATGGCAGCATCACAGCGAGCGCGAGGCCACCTGGGAGATCAAGGAGGAAGTTCGGAAGCAATACCCGGAGCTTTTCGGTGAGTTGCTTGTTTTGATTTCAGGACGAAATCCTTTTAAGGTGGGTGGATTGTAAGATCCTAAACGCTCATTAGGTTGCTAATCTTGTTTTGGCTAGGGTTTGCATGGGGAAGGAAAGGTGACATTTTGTGGTATGAGTAGGGGTCAGTAGGGTGATGGTGTAGGGGATTGGGTGTTGATGGGTTGGTCTTTTTAAAGGGATGCACTCATCTCTCTCTCTCCCTTACACAAATCTCACTCGCCCTCTCTTCCTCAGTGCCTCGGTCCCCAGCAAGCGGAACTCCGACCGGCAGCAGCAAAGCGGTGGAGACGATGTACAACGTGGTGAGGTGAGTGTGTGCCATTTCAAGGCCTGTCAGCGTTGGAGGAATTCACGAGGAAGGTTTACCTGTTCAATAGCATGTTTGTTTGCTCGCACTTGTGTATGTGAGTTTTTGATCGTCATCGGGTGGTCGGAGACCTCGCCGACGACGAGGGAAGCAAGAGATACCCGACAGGTCGGGTGGCTGCCGGATTTTGGTCGACTGGTGATTGACATCGTTTCATGCTTATATTTGTATCTTATATCCATTATCTTACACCTAAGCAATTGATTGACATCATTTCATGCTTATATTTGTATCTTATATCCATTATCTTTCACCTAAACAATGCTATGTTACGAGTTTTATGTTTAGTTTTCAAGAATAAATAGGTTTGAAGAGATAAAGCATAAAAGGACCCAAAAGCTGGGAAAAAGGACTGAATTGTGAGATCTGGGGACTAAGATGCAAAGGAGAAGGACCTGAATGTAAGACAGAAGGACCTAAGAGCAAAACAGAGAACTCCACACCATCATGGGGAGTATTTTGGCAATTCTATTCGGGTCGGAGCTCCAATAAATGAAGTAGATGCATCTAAGACCACCAAATACACTAAGCAAAGCCTAGCACAAATTCCAGATGGATCCGGACTTTTTAGACCGCCAATTGGCGGTCCAAGACCGCGAATTGGCGGTCACTTTTGGCCCAAATTCTCTAAGATTTCTCTGGGTTACGTATTAGTGTATATTTAGTCCATTTCTGGTATTTGTTTAGTCCCACATCGGGGGATTGTCCCGGATTAGTTTTTTCCATGCCTATAAATAGAACTCTTCACCTCCTATTGTAATCACTCCATATTTTAAGTGGTTATTCTTCCTACTAGAAGTGAGGCCTTGAAGCACACACTAAAGTAGGAGGATGCTACTTTTAATGTGAGTCATTTTAATACAAGTTTTCTTTATTATGTTGTTTGTTTTATGTTTCTTGTTTTGCTTTGCTTAAATCTCATTTCATTAGTTTTATTATCTTAGTTAATATGCTTTCTTTGTTTAGTTTAATAATTAGTGTAATGTTTAGTGAGTAGTTTCATCCCCTTTGGGGGTGGAGTAGATGTACATACATGCATTAGAGAATGGGATGAATGCTTTATTTTTGATGTGTTGATAAAACATGAATGTATGCTTGCTTGTTTAGGATAGAATTTATAACTTGATGAGTTTTGCCAAAATGATTAGACACCTCTCATGCTTGTTCAGGTTCTGAAATAAACAACTTGCATATGTAAATGTTAATCAACTAAGTTGGTGAATAGATTGATAGGTTTTGCCATAACATTTAGACACTTCCTATGCTTGATAAACACCACCTTCATGTGCTTAAAGAATGTATTCTACACCCACCTCTTTGCATGTGTGCACTCACTCCACCCCTTAGGGGTTTTCCCATTTCTGTATTCCAGCATTCTTCCTTTGTTCTTAGCTTAGTTATTATTTCATTGTTTGGTTCTTCCTTTCGCATTTCCTACTTCTTAGCGTAGTATAGAGTAGAGTAGCATAAACATCTTTCTCCCCCTATTTTTGCCACTCGATTTCGTACAAGCAAGAGGCTACTCACCTCCCTGAGGACGACCCGTACTTTCCACCGCTTCATCGCGGCCGTGCACTTGCGGTTTAATTGAAACGTTCAACAAGTTTTTGGCGCCATTGTCGGGGAGGTGTCAGTCCAGACTCTTGTTTGGACTATTCGAGTGGATTTAATTTTTGTTTTGTAGTTTTTCTTTGTTTCAGGAGACTTGGAGTCGCCAGGAGGAGCACCTGGAGAAATTTGGAGGCATTCTGGGCACTTCAGACCGCCAATCAGTGGCCTGAGACCGCCAATTGGCGGTCTGCTGAGCTCATTTTACTCTCTTATTTCTGTGGCGGGTTTACATAATTGATGTAGTGATCTGGGACTTGATTTGGCATGTTTTGACTTATAGTTTGTTCCCAGATCCATAATCAAACCTCCTTTAAGAAACTTGGACCCTAAAACTCAAAGCAAAAGATTAGGCATTCTTTTTGTTTAGGTCATGCATCATGTATGTGACTTAGGCATATAGATTGTCTCTCATTTCAGCTTTATTTTCAGTTGCTGAGTGCTGCCGTGAGGTACGCACCTTCTACTCTCATTCATGCATTTCGTATGAACATGCATTAGTTAGTAGGAAGTGCATTGAAATAAGTGTGAATTGAGCGTTTGTTTGGAGAGTTGATTGCTAGATTAGGACTCCAAAACGCTACTAAGGAGGGGCTGTCCCATAAAAGATACGGTGGGGGATTTCATCACCCTTTCCTTCGCCCCAAAAACCACACTAATCAAGAGCCTAATTTTAAAATCAAGTAGACATTGGGCTTAAGGAATTCGGACGCATTAGGAGAGTGATCCGGTCCCGACCGTCATGACCTGATCGGCGTTGCCCACTTTGTCGATAGTAGGAGAGACGAGATCCCCGGATCTTGGCTCACTCTCTGGTCTTTGTGGTCCTCGTCGTAGGGAGGTGAGGCGTGTTGAGGCCGTGTGACCTCGCAGTTAGGCATCGTCTAGCTGTAAGGACCTATAGCGACCTTAGGATTGCTTGAGCCTTGTTTGCTTGTGTGCTTCTACCTGTACCCATCCGCCGTAGCATAAGGACTTCTTCCCTTCTCTCCTGAGTCATTCTTTCTCTCCTGTGTTCCCCCGTCTTCTCCCCTACACACATTCTTTGTTAAAAAAAAGTTTTGTTTTGGGTGTGTGCACCTTTGTGCATGCTTTCGTGGGCACGAGACGAGAGTGGTCGTTTGACGAGGCACGTTGTCAACCCTGCTTCGGCAGTCGACTTCTCGACGCCTTCCTCCTCTCATGTCGCACACAGTCCGGGTTCAATGACTGCTAATTTCCGTGAGGAGGAGCAGTTGCTGGACTCACCTGTTCGACCTGTGCTTCCAGTTGTCGCTCCCATACCTCTATGTGATCGATGCTACCCGAGCCGTACTGCTCTACCCTCATGCATCGTATTACCAGAGGCTAATGGGAACCATTTTGAGGTTAAGCCTCAGTTTATTTCCATGCTCCCTCGCTTCACTGGGAAGGGTTACCCATATATCTTTCTCAGGGAATTTGAGGAGGTCTGTGCTATGTTCAAGCTGCAACAACTTAGCATAGACTACATCCATCTTAGGCTCGTTCCTTTTGCACTAAAGGATGACACCAAGAAGTGGTTGTACAGCAACCAGGCGAATGCCTTTAAGACTTGGGACGAGTTTCAATCTGCATTTCTCAAGAAGTACTTTCCGAATCATCGGACTCAAAAATTGAGGAACGAAATCAATTCGTTCTATCAACATGAGACCGAACCATTCCATGCATACTTAGAGAGGTTCAAGGAGCTACTATCCTCATGCCCTCACCATGGCATCGAGTTGTGGTGCCTTTGTCAGATTGTTTACGAAGGTCTTCACATCCCGTCAAGAATGTTCCTTGAGTCCATGTGTCAAGGAGAGTTCTTGGGAAAGGATGAAAGGGAGGCATGTGCTTTCCTAGAAGACCTCGCTGAGAAAACCATGCAATGGGAGAGTGTAAGGGAGCCACCTGCATCATCTAGTATAGGAGCAAGGATCGCGAATGCAAACTCGACTAGATCGGGTGCCGCATTTGTTGTCGATACCACTACGGCCACCGAGGCGCGCATGGCGACCTTAATGCGCCATATGTATTCGATTGAGCTCCAAAACCAACAGGGTGCACCTCACATGTCCACATCTAGTCCAATTCCCTGTCATTCATGTGGTAGGATAGGTCATGTAGAAAGCGAGTGTGTGTCTATTCCTCCTGAGATGGAGCGTGTCAACGCCATCTATGACAGAGCTAGGAATGACCCATACTCATCATCTTATAATTCTGGATGGAGGAACCACCCCAATATTTTATGGAACCAAACTAATGCCCAGGGTGGTCCTCCAAACTCCTCTAGACCACCTTACCAATCACACCAACCTCCCATGTATGCACAATCCTATCAGCCACCCCAAGCGCAAACCACCAATCAATCGGGCTTCCAAAATTCTAACAATATGGAAGCCCGATTCAATTCGCTTGAGACCTTGACTCGTGGACTTGAAACCTCAATGAAAAATTTTATGTCAACCACGAGTCAAGTTCTCACTTCAAATCAGCAGACCATCAAATCTCTAGAGCTTCAGATGGGCCAATTGGCTTAGTCTGCACATGAAAGAGAGAGAGGGTCTTTTTCTAGCCAGCCTGAGGCTAACCCCCGTGTGTACCAGCAACAACACATGCAAAATGAGAATGTGGTACCTCGGGGGAGGCAAGTGAACCATGTGGAGGAACATGTTCACCATGTCAATGCCATTGTTACCTTAAGGAATGGAAAACAGGTTGACAATCACATTTCCTTGCCACACCCACCACCATCTATGCAGCCCCTCAGTGGGAAAGGTGGTGAAGAAGAAGCTGAGGGTGAGGGTAATACACCAAGGCTTCCTTCTCAGGCACCGCAGAAAACCTACCTGCCAAAAGCTCCTTATCCAAGTAGGTTAACCAAAAAGCAGAGTGACAACATGGACAAGATATTAGAGGTGTTTAAGCAAGTAAAGGTTAACATCCCCTTGTTGGATGTCATCCAACAAATACCTCAATATGCCAAAGTGTTGAAGGATCTCTGCACAACCAAGAGGAAGACCAATGTTCCTAAGAAAGCATTCTTGGCTGCAAATATCAGCTCACTTTTGTCCAATCCCACCTACACAAAATACAAGGACCCTGGGTGTCCTACTATTCAGTGTACGATAGGGGACACTAGAATGAGCAATGTTTTGCTTGATTTAGGATCGGAGGTCAACCTCCTCCCATTCTCTATTTATCAACAATTGAACTTGGGAGAATTGAAACCAACTAAGATCACCCTCCAATTGGCGGATAGATCCATTCGTCTTCCAAAGGGGATTATCTAGGACGTACTTATCAAAGTTGGAGATTTTATATTTCCAATCGATTTTTTTGTCCTCGATACCAATCCTGTTGCGAACACCCACTCTCAAATACCTTTGATTTTGGGTAGACCATTTTTGGCAACTTCCAACGCCTTAATTAATTGTAGAAATGGTCTCATGAAACTCTCATTCGGTAAGATGAGTGCCGAGTTTCATGTGTTCAACTCTGGTAGGCAACATGAACCCATGGACGAACCTTTAAATCTAAATCTCATCCACCAATTGGAGAAAGCACCACAAAATCAACGAACACCCCTAACCCCAATGCAACCCGTTGAGAATGTTCGTGGGCCCAACGAAAACTCATTGCCTGTCTTCGCAATGCAACAGAGTGAACTGGCCTCGAACATGAATGTCCAAAGGGAGTGTTCGTTGCATGATTCAGTTGAGAGTACTAGTGAGAGTGAGACACCTCATCATATGCCTATACCAGAAGGTGTCTCTACCTCATGTCTCATGGTCATTGAGCCATTTGAGCTTCATATTGACTCCAACAAGGACCCACCTATGACCGAGCTTATGCTTGATGATCTAAATGATGGTGGGAGGTCCTTGTTGGATGACTTGGGGAGAAGCCCCATTCTTAGTGATGCAAGGCTGCTGCATCCATCGAATGAGCCTGAGGAACTCATTCCGATGCACCCGCCTATTGGTTGGAGGGTTTTCTTCGATGAGCAATTAAACCCTAGTGAGGCAACAGAACTTCATTCTTTGTTGCCCACACCCAACCAATATCATGAGGGGTTCGAGCCTTTCAGCTTTGACCTTTCACCCCTCATGACACCTCAGAGTACCAGTGAAGTTTGCCCATCTCGGTAAGTCTCTGGTCCTCAAAACTTGATGTTCTCATTTGATGTTCCTTGACCAAATGATTATGAGAATATCTTGGTTGATGTATATATCATGTAAAAAAAGAAAAAAAAGTGTGTAACAAAAGATTCCTTCAGTGAGCATCGATTGTTGTGGGCCCCAACCCTTGTGTACTTGGGCCCAATCTCTTCACGTATTTATCTCCCTTCTTCAGCTTCTCACAGGTTTTGAGGGAATTTGGGTTTGTGTCCATCAACATGACCCTGGACGTCCCTTTGTACTTCATGTTGGTGAGATCTTTCCTTTTTCATGCATATCTACATGTAGTATCTTGCTCACATTCATTGAGGACAATGCATGACGTAGGTGTGGGGGGGTGTTTTACGTGTGTACATAGTCGAGTCTTTTTCTTTTGATTTTATTTTCTTTTTGTGTGTATTGTTAGGGTCATGTTAGTGTGCCGTATTTAATATCGATATATCTGCTTGCCATGATCCTTGGGTGACTTGTCTTCTTTTGCTTGCCTAGTGCTTTAAAATTTTCACGTTTCTTTCAAAATCTTCATGTGTTTGCGAAGGAAAATGTTTTTGTAGGTTTTTGTGTGTGTTTAGCATGTGCAAAACCGTTGAGAGGCAAAGTAAAAAGAAAGCTCCCAAAATTTTCTTGAACTTGATGCATTAGGATTTCAAGTTTACTGGCTTTAGGTCTTATCGAGTCGTTAGGATGCACCCCGGTTTCCCTCGGGGGGCATGTAATCATAGGGTTTCAGCACTCAAACATTTAAAAAAGTCCACCCTGAACCTAGTGCGTCAAATAATTCGTGTCTGTTAGTATAAGGAAGTTTGTCGTAGTCAAGGGCCCTTAATCTCTTTTTGTGAAACTTAAGTGTAGGGGTTTTGGTTCCCATGTAGATAAATGAATAAGTGGTGTTCTCTCTTCTCGCACGGCTCCTATCACTCGGGAAAGTAGGTCTGGGGGCCTTTGTGCCTGGTACTTTCGAGTCATCTGACTTGGGATGCACCGACCGAACTCCCGTTACACGGGTGGTAGGGATCGCCCTATGTGGAGATTTGGGGGAAGGTGTGCGTGATAGTGTAAGTCCTCATAGGCAATGATGCACGAAACCTGACCCTGGGAGAATCAAACACCAACCAATAAACTGCTCCAAAGAAAAAGAAAAAAAATCAAATAAGAACCAAAATGGACTTTACACATTGTATCACATTCAGAAGTTAAGGTTGCCCATGTCTTTCACTTAAGTCCTTAACTAACTTTCACGAATAACTCATTAGGCTAGGTGTGTGGACCGATTACATATATAAAGTCGACCCGTAGCATTACCGCGTCCCATGATCAACAAAATAAGTCCAACGAGTCGTGTAGCTAGATTGATTAATGCATCTTGTTCGGATTTTGTGGGTATATCCGCTGAAAACCCTCAGGAGACAACACTCCTCCTCCTTGGCGACAAAGAGGTTTAACTGCTTGTTGGAGACAACACTCCTTGGAGAATCAAACACCAACCAATAAACTGCTCCAAAGAAAAAGAAAAAAATCAAATAAGAACCAAAATGGACTTTACACATTGTATCACATTCAGAAGTTAAGGTTGCCCATGTCTTTCACTTAAGTCCTTAACTAACTTTCACGAATAACTCATTAGGCTAGGTGTGTGGACCGATTACATATATAAAGTCGACCCGTAGCATTACCGCGTCCCATGATCAACAAAATAAGTCCAACGAGTCGTGTTGCTAGATTGATTAATGCATCTTGTTCGGATTTTGTGGGTATATCCGCTGAAAACCCTCAGGAGACAACACTCCTCCTCCTTGGCGACAAAGAGGTTTAACTGCTTGTTGCACGTGCTAAGTGCAACCGTGATTCCTACGAAAGTGAGTTAGGATTTCTTGTTTTTCGTATGCTTTTCTATATCTTTGTTTTGCTCGGGACTAGCAAAAGTTAGGTGTGGGGGTATTTGATTGACATCATTTCATGCTTATATTTGTATCTTACATCCATTATCTTTCACCTAAACAATGCTATGTTACGAGTTTTATGTTTAGTTTTCAGGAATAAATAGGTTTGAAGAGATGAAGCATAAAAGGACCCAAAAGCTGGGAAAAAGGACTGAATTGTGAGATCTGGGGACTAAGATGCAAAGGAGAAGGACCTGAATGTAAGACAGAAGGACCTAAGAGCAAAACAGAGAACTCCACACCATCATGGGGAGTATTTTGGCAATTCTATTCGGGTCGGAGCTCCAATAAATGAAGTAGATGCATCTAAGACCACCAAATACACTAAGCAAAGCCTAGCACAAATTCCAGATGGATCCGGACTTTTTAGACCGCCAATTGGCGGTCCAAGACCGCGAATTGGCGGTCACTTTTGGCCCAAATTCTCTAAGATTTCTCTGGGTTACGTATTAGTGTATATTTAGTCCATTTCTGGTATTTGTTTAGTCCCACATCGGGGGATTGTCCCGGATTAGTTTTTTCCATGCCTATAAATAGAACTCTTCACCTCCTATTGTAATCACTCCATATTTTAAGTGGTTATTCTTCCTACTAGAAGTGAGGCCTTGAAGCACACACTAAAGTAGGAGGATGCTACTTTTAATGTGAGTCATTTTAATACAAGTTTTCTTTATTATGTTGTTTGTTTTATGTTTCTTGTTTTGCTTTGCTTAAATCTCATTTCATTAGTTTTATTATCTTAGTTAATATGCTTTCTTTGTTTAGTTTAATAATTAGTGTAATGTTTAGTGAGTAGTTTCATCCCCTTTGGGGGTGGAGTAGATGTACATACATGCATTAGAGAATGGGATGAATGCTTTATTTTTGATGTGTTGATAAAACATGAATGTATGCTTGCTTGTTTAGGATAGAATTTATAACTTGATGAGTTTTGCCAAAATGATTAGACACCTCTCATGCTTGTTCAGGTTCTGAAATAAACAACTTGCATATGTAAATGTTAATCAACTAAGTTGGTGAATAGATTGATAGGTTTTGCCATAACATTTAGACACTTCCTATGCTTGATAAACACCACCTTCATGTGCTTAAAGAATGTATTCTACACCCACCTCTTTGCATGTGTGCACTCACTCCACCCCTTAGGGGTTTTCCCATTTCTGTATTCCAGCATTCTTCCTTTGTTCTTAGCTTAGTTATTATTTCATTGTTTGGTTCTTCCTTTCGCATTTCCTACTTCTTAGCGTAGTATAGAGTAGAGTAGCATAAACATCTTTCTCCCCCTATTTTTGCCACTCGATTTCGTACAAGCAAGAGGCTACTCACCTCCCTGAGGACGACCCGTACTTTCCACCGCTTCATCGCGGCCGTGCACTTGCGGTTTAATTGAAACGTTCAACAAGTTTTTGGCGCCATTGTCGGGGAGGTGTCAGTCCAGACTCTTGTTTGGACTATTCGAGTGGATTTAATTTTTGTTTTGTAGTTTTTCTTTGTTTCAGGAGACTTGGAGTCGCCAGGAGGAGCACCTGGAGAAATTTGGAGGCATTCTGGGCACTTCAGACCGCCAATCAGTGGCCTGAGACCGCCAATTGGCGGTCTGCTGAGCTCATTTTACTCTCTTATTTCTGTGGCGGGTTTACATAATTGATGTAGTGATCTGGGACTTGATTTGGCATGTTTTGACTTATAGTTTGTTCCCAGATCCATAATCAAACCTCCTTTAAGAAACTTGGACCCTAAAACTCAAAGCAAAAGATTAGGCATTCTTTTTGTTTAGGTCATGCATCATGTATGTGACTTAGGCATATAGATTGTCTCTCATTTCAGCTTTATTTTCAGTTGCTGAGTGCTGCCGTGAGGTACGCACCTTCTACTCTCATTCATGCATTTCGTATGAACATGCATTAGTTAGTAGGAAGTGCATTGAAATAAGTGTGAATTGAGCGTTTGTTTGGAGAGTTGATTGCTAGATTAGGACTCCAAAACGCTACTAAGGAGGGGCTGTCCCATAAAAGATACGGTGGGGGATTTCATCACCCTTTCCTTCGCCCCAAAAACCACACTAATCAAGAGCCTAATTTTAAAATCAAGTAGACATTGGGCTTAAGGAATTCGGACGCATTAGGAGAGTGATCCGGTCCCGACCGTCATGACCTGATCGGCGTTGCCCACTTTGTCGATAGTAGGAGAGACGAGATCCCCGGATCTTGGCTCACTCTCTGGTCTTTGTGGTCCTCGTCGTAGGGAGGTGAGGCGTGTTGAGGCCGTGTGACCTCGCAGTTAGGCATCGTCTAGCTGTAAGGACCTATAGCGACCTTAGGATTGCTTGAGCCTTGTTTGCTTGTGTGCTTCTACCTGTACCCATCCGCCGTAGCATAAGGACTTCTTCCCTTCTCTCCTGAGTCATTCTTTCTCTCCTGTGTTCCCCCGTCTTCTCCCCTACACACATTCTTTGTTAAAAAAAAGTTTTGTTTTGGGTGTGTGCACCTTTGTGCATGCTTTCGTGGGCACGAGACGAGAGTGGTCGTTTGACGAGGCACGTTGTCAACCCTGCTTCGGCAGTCGACTTCTCGACGCCTTCCTCATCTCATGTCGCACACAGTCCGGGTTCAATGACTGCTAATTTCCGTGAGGAGGAGCAGTTGCTGGACTCACCTGTTCGACCTGTGCTTCCAGTTGTCGCTCCCATACCTCTATGTGATCGATGCTACCCGAGCCGTACTGCTCTACCCTCATGCATCGTATTACCAGAGGCTAATGGGAACCATTTTGAGGTTAAGCCTCAGTTTATTTCCATGCTCCCTCGCTTCACTGGGAAGGGTTACCCATATATCTTTCTCAGGGAATTTGAGGAGGTCTGTGCTATGTTCAAGCTGCAACAACTTAGCATAGACTACATCCATCTTAGGCTCGTTCCTTTTGCACTAAAGGATGACACCAAGAAGTGGTTGTACAGCAACCAGGCGAATGCCTTTAAGACTTGGGATGAGTTTCAATCTGCATTTCTCAAGAAGTACTTTCCGAATCATCGGACTCAAAAATTGAGGAACGAAATCAATTCGTTCTATCAACATGAGACCGAACCATTCCATGCATACTTAGAGAGGTTCAAGGAGCTACTATCCTCATGCCCTCACCATGGCATCGAGTTGTGGTGCCTTTGTCAGATTGTTTACGAAGGTCTTCACATCCCGTCAAGAATGTTCCTTGAGTCCATGTGTCAAGGAGAGTTCTTGGGAAAGGATGAAAGGGAGGCATGTGCTTTCCTAGAAGACCTCGCTGAGAAAACCATGCAATGGGAGAGTGTAAGGGAGCCACCTACATCATCTAGTATAGGAGCAAGGATCGCGAATGCAAACTCGACTAGATCGGGTGCCGCATTTGTTGTCGATACCACTACGGCCACCGAGGCGCGCATGGCGACCTTAATGCGCCATATGTATTCGATTGAGCTCCAAAACCAACAGGGTGCACCTCACATGTCCACATCTAGTCCAATTCCCTGTCATTCATGTGGTAGGATAGGTCATGTAGAAAGCGAGTGTGTGTCTATTCCTCCTGAGATGGAGCGTGTCAACGCCATCTATGACAGAGCTAGGAATGACCCATACTCATCATCTTATAATTCTGGATGGAGGAACCACCCCAATATTTTATGGAACCAAACTAATGCCCAGGGTGGTCCTCCAAACTCCTCTAGACCACCTTACCAATCACACCAACCTCCCATGTATGCACAATCCTATCAGCCACCCCAAGCGCAAACCACCAATCAATCGGGCTTCCAAAATTCTAACAATATGGAAGCCCGATTCAATTCGCTTGAGACCTTGACTCGTGGACTTGAAACCTCAATGAAAAATTTTATGTCAACCACGAGTCAAGTTCTCACTTCAAATCAGCAGACCATCAAATCTCTAGAGCTTCAGATGGGCCAATTGGCTCAGTCTGCACATGAAAGAGAGAGAGGGTCTTTTTCTAGCCAGCCTGAGGCTAACCCCTGTGTGTACCAGCAACAACACATGCAAAATGAGAATGTGGTACCTCGGGGGAGGCAAGTGAACCATGTGGAGGAACATGTTCACCATGTCAATGCCATTGTTACCTTAAGGAATGGAAAACAGGTTGACAATCACATTTCCTTGCCACACCCACCACCATCTATGCAGCCCCTCAGTGGGAAAGGTGGTGAAGAAGAAGCTGAGGGTGAGGGTAATACACCAAGGCTTCCTTCTCAGGCACCGCAGAAAACCTACCTGCCAAAAGCTCCTTATCCAAGTAGGTTAACCAAAAAGCAGAGTGACAACATGGACAAGATATTAGAGGTGTTTAAGCAAGTAAAGGTTAACATCCCCTTGTTGGATGTCATCCAACAAATACCTCAATATGCCAAAGTGTTGAAGGATCTCTGCACAACCAAGAGGAAGACCAATGTTCCTAAGAAAGCATTCTTGGCTGCAAATATCAGCTCACTTTTGTCCAATCCCACCTACACAAAATACAAGGACCCTGGGTGTCCTACTATTCAGTGTACGATAGGGGACACTAGAATGAGCAATGTTTTGCTTGATTTAGGATCGGAGGTCAACCTCCTCCCATTCTCTATTTATCAACAATTGAACTTGGGAGAATTGAAACCAACTAAGATCACCCTCCAATTGGCGGATAGATCCATTCGTCTTCCAAAGGGGATTATCGAGGACGTACTTATCAAAGTTGGAGATTTTATATTTCCAATCGATTTTTTTGTCCTCGATACCAATCCTGTTGCGAACACCCACTCTCAAATACCTTTGATTTTGGGTAGACCATTTTTGGCAACTTCCAACGCCTTAATTAATTGTAGAAATGGTCTCATGAAACTCTCATTCGGTAAGATGAGTGCCGAGTTTCATGTGTTCAACTCTGGTAGGCAACATGAACCCATGGACGAACCTTTAAATCTAAATCTCATCCACCAATTGGAGAAAGCACCACAAAATCAACGAACACCCCTAACCCCAATGCAACCCGTTGAGAATGTTCGTGGGCCCAGCGAAAACTCATTGCCTGTCTTCGCAATGCAACAGAGTGAACTGGCCTCGAACATGAATGTCCAAAGGGAGTGTTCGTTGCATGATTCAGTTGAGAGTACTAGTGAGAGTGAGACACCTCATCATATGCCTATACCAGAAGGTGTCTCTACCTCATGTCTCATGGTCATTGAGCCATTTGAGCTTCATATTGACTCCAACAAGGACCCACCTATGACCGAGCTTATGCTTGATGATCTAAATGATGGTGGGAGGTCCTTGTTGGATGACTTGGGGAGAAGCCCCATTCTTAGTGATGCAAGGCTGCTGCATCCATCGAATGAGCCTGAGGAACTCATTCCGATGCACCCGCCTATTGGTTGGAGGGTTTTCTTCGATGAGCAATTAAACCCTAGTGAGGCAACAGAACTTCATTCTTTGTTGCCCACACCCAACCAATATCATGAGGGGTTCGAGCCTTTCAGCTTTGACCTTTCACCCCTCATGACACCTCAGAGTACCAGTGAAGTTTGCCCATCTCGGTAAGTCTCTGGTCCTCAAAACTTGATGTTCTCATTTGATGTTCCTTGACCAAATGATTATGAGAATATCTTGGTTGATGTATATATCATGTAAAAAAAGAAAAAAAAGTGTGTAACAAAAGATTCCTTCAGTGAGCATCGATTGTTGTGGGCCCCAACCCTTGTGTACTTGGGCCCAATCTCTTCACGTATTTATCTCCCTTCTTCAGCTTCTCACAGGTTTTGAGGGAATTTGGGTTTGTGTCCATCAACATGACCCTGGACGTCCCTTTGTACTTCATGTTGGTGAGATCTTTCCTTTTTCATGCATATCTACATGTAGTATCTTGCTCACATTCATTGAGGACAATGCATGACGTAGGTGTGGGGGGGTGTTTTACGTGTGTACATAGTCGAGTCTTTTTCTTTTGATTTTATTTTCTTTTTGTGTGTATTGTTAGGGTCATGTTAGTGTGCCGTATTTAATATCGATATATCTGCTTGCCATGATCCTTGGGTGACTTGTCTTCTTTTGCTTGCCTAGTGCTTTAAAATTTTCACGTTTCTTTCAAAATCTTCATGTGTTTGCGAAGGAAAATGTTTTTGTAGGTTTTTGTGTGTGTTTAGCATGTGCAAAACCGTTGAGAGGCAAAGTAAAAAGAAAGCTCCCAAAATTTTCTTGAACTTGATGCATTAGGATTTCAAGTTTACTGGCTTTAGGTCTTATCGAGTCGTTAGGATGCACCCCGGTTTCCCTCGGGGGGCATGTAATCATAGGGTTTCAGCACTCAAACATTTAAAAAAGTCCACCCTGAACCTAGTGCGTCAAATAATTCGTGTCTGTTAGTATAAGGAAGTTTGTCGTAGTCAAGGGCCCTTAATCTCTTTTTGTGAAACTTAAGTGTAGGGGTTTTGGTTCCCATGTAGATAAATGAATAAGTGGTGTTCTCTCTTCTCGCACGGCTCCTATCACTCGGGAAAGTAGGTCTGGGGGCCTTTGTGCCTGGTACTTTCGAGTCATCTGACTTGGGATGCACCGACCGAACTCCCGTTACACGGGTGGTAGGGATCGCCCTATGTGGAGATTTGGGGGAAGGTGTGCGTGATAGTGTAAGTCCTCATAGGCAATGATGCACGAAACCTGACCCTGGGAGAATCAAACACCAACCAATAAACTGCTCCAAAGAAAAAGAAAAAAAATCAAATAAGAACCAAAATGGACTTTACACATTGTATCACATTCAGAAGTTAAGGTTGCCCATGTCTTTCACTTAAGTCCTTAACTAACTTTCACGAATAACTCATTAGGCTAGGTGTGTGGACCGATTACATATATAAAGTCGACCCGTAGCATTACCGCGTCCCATGATCAACAAAATAAGTCCAACGAGTCGTGTAGCTAGATTGATTAATGCATCTTGTTCGGATTTTGTGGGTATATCCGCTGAAAACCCTCAGGAGACAACACTCCTCCTCCTTGGCGACAAAGAGGTTTAACTGCTTGTTGGAGACAACACTCCTTGGAGAATCAAACACCAACCAATAAACTGCTCCAAAGAAAAAGAAAAAAATCAAATAAGAACCAAAATGGACTTTACACATTGTATCACATTCAGAAGTTAAGGTTGCCCATGTCTTTCACTTAAGTCCTTAACTAACTTTCACGAATAACTCATTAGGCTAGGTGTGTGGACCGATTACATATATAAAGTCGACCCGTAGCATTACCGCGTCCCATGATCAACAAAATAAGTCCAACGAGTCGTGTTGCTAGATTGATTAATGCATCTTGTTTGGATTTTGTGGGTATATCCGCTGAAAACCCTCAGGAGACAACACTCCTCCTCCTTGACGACAAAGAGGTTTAACTGCTTGTTGCACGTGCTAAGTGCAACCGTGATTCCTACGAAAGTGAGTTAGGATTTCTTGTTTTTCGTATGCTTTTCTATATCTTTGTTTTGCTCGGGACTAGCAAAAGTTAGGTGTGGGGGTATTTGATTGACATCATTTCATGCTTATATTTGTATCTTACATCCATTATCTTTCACCTAAACAATGCTATGTTACGAGTTTTATGTTTAGTTTTCAGGAATAAATAGGTTTGAAGAGATGAAGCATAAAAGGACCCAAAAGCTGGGAAAAAGGACTGAATTGTGAGATCTGGGGACTAAGATGCAAAGGAGAAGGACCTGAATGTAAGACAGAAGGACCTAAGAGCAAAACAGAGAACTCCACACCATCATGGGGAGTATTTTGGCAATTCTATTCGGGTCGGAGCTCCAATAAATGAAGTAGATGCATCTAAGACCACCAAATACACTAAGCAAAGCCTAGCACAAATTCCAGATGGATCCGGACTTTTTAGACCGCCAATTGGCGGTCCAAGACCGCGAATTGGCGGTCACTTTTGGCCCAAATCCTCTAAGATTTCTCTGGGTTACGTATTAGTGTATATTTAGTCCATTTCTGGTATTTGTTTAGTCCCACATCGGGGGATTGTCCCGGATTAGTTTTTTCCATGCCTATAAATAGAACTCTTCACCTCCTATTGTAATCACTCCATATTTTAAGTGGTTATTCTTCCTACTAGAAGTGAGGCCTTGAAGCACACACTAAAGTAGGAGGATGCTACTTTTAATGTGAGTCATTTTAATACAAGTTTTCTTTATTATGTTGTTTGTTTTATGTTTCTTGTTTTGCTTTGCTTAAATCTCATTTCATTAGTTTTATTATCTTAGTTAATATGCTTTCTTTGTTTAGTTTAATAATTAGTGTAATGTTTAGTGAGTAGTTTCATCCCCTTTGGGGGTGGAGTAGATGTACATACATGCATTAGAGAATGGGATGAATGCTTTATTTTTGATGTGTTGATAAAACATGAATGTATGCTTGCTTGTTTAGGATAGAATTTATAACTTGATGAGTTTTGCCAAAATGATTAGACACCTCTCATGCTTGTTCAGGTTCTGAAATAAACAACTTGCATATGTAAATGTTAATCAACTAAGTTGGTGAATAGATTGATAGGTTTTGCCATAACATTTAGACACTTCCTATGCTTGATAAACACCACCTTCATGTGCTTAAAGAATGTATTCTACACCCACCTCTTTGCATGTGTGCACTCACTCCACCCCTTAGGGGTTTTCCCATTTCTGTATTCCAGCATTCTTCCTTTGTTCTTAGCTTAGTTATTATTTCATTGTTTGGTTCTTCCTTTCGCATTTCCTACTTCTTAGCGTAGTATAGAGTAGAGTAGCATAAACATATTTCTCCCCTATTTTTGCCACTCGATTTCGTACAAGCAAGAGGCTACTCACCTCCCTGAGGACGACCCGTACTTGTCACCGCTTCATCGCGGCCGTGCACTTGCGGTTTAAATAAAACATTCAACAACAATGCTACGTGACAAGTTTTATGTTTGAATTTCAGAAATAAATAGGTTTGAAGAGATAAAGCATAAAAGGACCCAAAAGCAGGGAAAAAAAACTGAATTGTGAGACCTGGGGACTAAGATGCAAGGGAGAAGCACCTGAACGTAAGACCGAAGGACCAAAGAGCAAAATAGAAAACTCCACACCATCATGGGGAGTATTTTGGCAGTTCGATTCGGGTCGGAGCTCCAATAAACAAAGTATATGCATCAAAGACCAACAAAGACAACCAGAAAAGCCCACAACAATTTCGAGATGGATCCAGAACCGATAGACCGCTAATTGGCGGTCTGTTTGGCTCCAAATCCGCTAAGCCTTGGCGGGCATGTGTATTAGAGTGTGTTTATTCTATTTCTGGTATATGTTTAGTCCCATACCGGGGGATTGTCCCGGATTACCTTTTTCTATGGCTATAAATAGAACTCTTCACCTTCCATTGTAATCACCCATTGCTTGGTGGCATTCTCTCTACTTGGAGTAAGTCTTGAAGCAAAACTCAAGGTGGAGAAGAGTGCTACCTTCAATGTGAGTCATTTTAATAAAATAATTGCTCTTAGTTTCTTTTAATCTTGTCTTTTAATTCTTGCATATTTCTTTAGTTTATGTTCCTTTCAATTAGCTTCTTTAATATTCCTTTCTTGCTTAGTTGAATTTCCTTTCAGTATAATGTTTCATTTTGTTAATGTAGTTAGTTTAATTATGAGTGAGTAGTTCCATCCCCTTTGGGGGTGGAGTAGATGTGCGTACATGTTATGTAGGTGGTATGAATGCTAGATATTATTGTTTGTGAGAGATGTTAGTGTGCTTGCTTGAATTAATAAGAACTTTGACTTGATGGTTTCTGCCATAGTGTAGGTACATTCCATGCTTGTTTATGTTCTTAATAACAACCTTGTCATGCTCATATTAATCACCTAGGTTAGGGTTTTAAATGATGGTCTTGCCATTAGGTACTTCTTATGCATTAACAAACACTAACTACACTTTAGCTTCTTGTATGCATTCTCCACACTTATTTCATGTGCACAGACACACTCCACCCCTTAGGGGTTTCCCATTCCTGAGTTCTATCTTACAGTCAGGTCCTTCGATCTTGCATTTTAGTCCTCGAGTCTCTCTACTCAGTCCTTTTCCCTGCTATTAGGTCCATTTATAGGATCTCCTTCTCAAACATACTTATTCCTGAAAACTAAACATTAAACTCATTACATAGCATTGTTTGGGTGAAAGATGATGGATATAAGACACAAAGATATGCATGAAATGATGTCAATCAAATACCCCCACACCTAACCTTTGCGAGTCTCGAGCAAAACAAAGAAAGAGAAAAATGAAAGAAAGGAAAAAGCATACGAAAAACTGGGAAAACCTAACTCACTTTCGTAGGAATCACGGTTGCACTTAGCACGTGCAACAAGCCATTAAACCTCCTTGTCGCCAAGGAGGAGGAGTGTTGTCTCCTGAGGGTTTTCAGCGGATATACCCACAAAATCCGAACATAGATAAAATATTCAATCTAGAGACTCGACTCGATGGACTCATTTTTATCGATCATTGGACGCGGTAATCCTACGTGCTGACTCTATATAGGTAATCAGTCCACACACCTAGCCTAATGAACCATTTGTGCAAGTTAAATAAGGAATTAAGTGAAAGACATGGACAACCTCAACATCCTCAAGTGATACAAAGTGTAAAGTCCATTAAGGTTCTTATTTGCATTACCAATTTTTTCTTTTTGTTTCTTTTCTTTTTTTTCTTTTTTTCTTTTTATTAGTTGGAGTTTCATTCTTTCAGGGTCAGGTTTCGTGCATAATTGCCTGTGAGGACTTACATTATCACGCACATCTTTCCCCAAATCTCCACACAGGGCAATCCCTACCACCCGTGTAACGGGAGTTCAGTCAACGCATCCCAAGTCAGATGACTCGACAGCACCAGGCACAAAGTCCCCTCAGACCTACTTTCCCGAGTGATAGGAGCCGTGTGAGAAGAGAGAACACCTACTCACTTATTTCTTATTTACACATGAACCAAAACCCCTACACTTAATGTCTCACAACAAGATTTAAAGGGTCATTGACTACAACAAACTTCCTTATATTAACAAACATGAATTATTGACTCACTAGGTTCAGGGTGGACTTCTTTAATTATTTGAGCACTGAAACCCTATTATTACTCACCCCCGAGGGAAAACTGGGGTGCATCCTAACGACTAGATAAGTCCTTAAGTCATTGTAATAGATATTCTAATGCATCAAGTTGGTCATTCCACTCGACTGATAAGGTTGGCCTCTCAACGGTTTTGCACATGCTAAACACACGCAAAACCCACAAACATTTTCTTTCGTAACACATGAAGATTTTGAAAGAAATGTGAAAATTTAAAAGCACTTGGCAAGTAAAAGAAGACAAGTCACCCAAGGATCATGGCAAGCAGATATATCGATATTGAATGTAGCACACTAACATGACCCTATCAATGCACACAAAAGAAAACAAAATCAAAGGAAAAGACTCGACTATGTACACACGTAAAACACCCCCTACACCTACTTCATGTATTGTCCTCAATGAATGTGAGCAAGATACTACATGAATTTATGCATGAAAAAAGAAAGATCTCACCAATATGAAGCGCAAAAGGAAGTTCAAGGTTATGTTGAAGGACAAAAACCCGAACTCCCTCAAAATCTGTGAGATGATAAAGAAGGGATACAAATACGTGAAAGAAATGGGGCCCAAATACACAAGTGTTGGGCCCACAACAAACAATGCTCGCTCATGGAGTCTTTTATTGTACGTTTTTTTTGGAATATAACTATGTACAAACATAAGTTCCCATCTTCATTTGTCAAAAGACATCAAATGGGAACCTCAAAAGTGGGTCAATGCACTTGGAAAGGGAACATGACACCACGCAGGGCCAGAATACTCATGTTTGCCCCCCCCCCCCCCTCACAAAGAGCACAAGATGAAAAGAGAGGTTCATGAATTAGACGCAAAGACATTTCATTCAAAGGCTCAAACGAAAGAGCTTGAACCTCTCAAGAGTTTGGGAAATAAGGGGCAACACAAGAAGAGTTTCTCCCATTCCAGTGCTGAAGTTATGACCGTCAATCCAAACTCTCCAACCAACATGTTGGTCCGTCGGAACGAGGTCAAGAACCTCGTTAGGCATGTCCGACTCACCAGGCGAACAAAAAGTGGGTCTCATACCCAAGGTATCCTCCAAGGAACTCCTAATACCCTCATTAGCAATGTAGTTGTTTGATGTTCCATCATTTCCAAGTTGATCAGGAACAATAGTGAGAGGCAAACTCTCATCAGGTTGTTTGAAATTGAGGGTACTAGGGAGCTCTTGCTCCTCCAGAGGTGTGTCCTTAATAGGCACAACATTAAGATCATGTGGCTCAAGGGCCACGGGACAAAAAGATAATGCACAATCCTGTGCCGACTCATAATGAAGTTGGTCCATGTTATTCTCAATTTGAATAGAATCCTTCACTAAGTGATCGTGAATTGAAACCTCAAGTCCCTCATACTGACTAGGAGTTTGACTTTGAATGATTTTGCTATGAATTTGTGGATGTGGTGGTGGTTGGATATCAAAAGATGAATCATCATGTTGACAAGAAAGGTTACCCTCCTCACGTTCACGGAATTGTTGTGTCATTTGACTCACTTGCATTTCCATAGTTTGCAAGGAATTCAAGTTTTACTTCAATAAAGTTTGAGTGGTTTCCATAAACGTTTGGAGGGTTTGTTTTAAGGAATCAAGTTTGGGGTCAACAGTGAGGTTCATGTTAGAATTTGGGAAATTTTGGGGTTGGATGTTGATGGGTTGAGAATGAGGCCAATGATTTGGAGTAGGGTGTTGGTAGAATTCTGGGTATTCGGGAGGAGGATACTAGGGTGAAAATGATATATAAGAATTTGAATAAGAATTGTCTCCCCACGAAGCCATCCCTCTCGGGTTGTACGCGGATGCGTAATGGTCATATTGAGCATTTTGGGAAAATGTATGCTCATACTTAGGCTCTGGGGGAACATAAGGACATTCCTCGATACCATGACCACTCAACCCACAACAGTCGCATGGTACGACTACTGGAGCCACCGGTGCACTTATGTCGTCTACCGCACGCATGAAAGAGGCGAAAGTTTCTTGCAATGTCTTAGTTTGATGACCAACATATGATCCGACGTAACTAGATGGTGGTCTAGGAGTCGGTGCCTCTCTCATATTACCCCAATATGAAGAATGTTCAGTCACACAATTAAGATTGTCCCAACCATACAGGGTGTTTGTCTGAGGCACCCCAGGATGCATGGGTCTGGAGTACCAGGGAGAATTGTCCAGGTCCCAACAATGATATGGATGGTCGCCCATGTAACCATCCATTACAACAACAAAAAACTCTCGAGTCGACCACTCTCACCACCACGAGGCCAAGCTCGCAAAAAGTGCCCGACTCGACCTTAAAACGCTAATAGAGAGTGTAAAGGGGAGGAGACTAGAACGTAGAAGAATGTGAGAAGAAGACGACTCAGAGGAAAAGGGAAGAATCCCTAGAAACTAGCGTGGGTAGTGGGAGAGGGTAGAAGCCTAATCTATCAAGCACGACTCAAACAATGTAAGGCAATGGGTCATTAGGCTAGACGAGCCTAACTTTGAGGTCACTAGTCTCGACATGCCTCACCTCCCTACAACGAAGACCACAATGCCCAGCAAGTGATACCAGATCCGGAGATCCAGTACCTCCTACTATCGACAAGGTAGGCAACGCCGATCAGGTCATGACGGTCTCAACTAGATTACTCTCCTAGTGCGTCTGCAATCCTTAGGGCCAATGTCTACTTGCTTTTAGTTAAGGCTTGATTAAGAGTGATTTTTGGGGCCAAGGAAAGGGTGATGAAATCCCCCACCATATCTTTTATGAGACAGCCCCTCCTTAGTAGCGTTTTGATCTTAAATATAGCAATCAACACTCCAATCAAACGCTCAACTCACTCTTGTCCTGATGCACCTTACTAACTAATGCATGAATGAGAGATTTGGGTGCACGCACCTCACGCCAGCAATCAACAACAAAAATGTAAAGCAAAGAAAAGACAAATACGTGCAAGGTCTACAAATGATGCATGACCTAGATGGCAAGAAGTCTAATCTTTTGCTTTGAGTTTTATTGTCCAAGTTGATTAAAGGGGATTGATTTTTAATCTGGGAGCAAACTAAAAGTCACAGCATACAAGATGGTGCTCCCAGATAACTATAATGAAATTAAGCAACCACCAGAATAAAATTGGGAGAAATTGAAGCTCACCAGACCGCCAATTGGCGGTTTCAGACTGCTGATTGGCGGTCCCTTTTGCGCAATTGTTCCCCAAGTTTCTCCAGTAGCCTCCCCTTGCTTCTTACAACCCCTGAAACAAACCAAAACTAAAAAAGAAAAATTAAAACCACTCGAATCGTCCAAACCAATGTCTGGACAGAGCACCTCCCCGGCAACGACGCCAAAAACTTGATTGATATGTTTTAATTAACCGCAAGTGCACGACGGCGTTGAAGTGGTGGAAAATACAGGTCGATTCACAGGGAGGTGTGTCGACTTTAGTTTGTGCGAAGGCGAGTGGGAAAGAAACGAGAGAAAGGAGTTATGATCTACACTACACTACACTACAATGCGAAAGTAAATGGAAAATAAGCAATAAAACTAAACCCCAAAGAGGGTAGAGAAAGAATGTGAATACAAATATATGTGTATGTGTGTGTGTTCAATTATGCTCATCATAACATGTAGTGTATGAAAATCATAAAACTAAATCCAACTTTACCTCCACATGAAATAAGATAAGATCATATCATTAAAACATACAAGACAATAATTGGAATGAAGCTAAATGAAATCAAGTATAAAGACCAAACCCCACTATGCCTCTACATGAAATAAGATTTACCCAATCATTAAAACATACAAGACATTAATAAAGGTAAGGGCAACAAGAGCACGTACACTACAAGTCATGTTTCCTTTATCAATTCCATCCTTATCCTCACCTCATCATTCCCCATAAAATAGGTCCACTAGTCTAAGCATAAGCTAAGCTTGATTCAAGAGCATTAGCATATCAAAGACAAGAGTGAAATCCCATTAGATGGTTATGGAAATCATATAAGGTTCAAAGGATTAAGAAATCACACACCTAATACATCACATAATCACATCACATATTTCTCCACCCCTACATGGGGATGAAACTACTCACTAATCATTACACTAAATCCATTAACAAAATGAAACAATATACTGAAAGGAAATTAAACTAAGCAATAAAGAAATATTAAAGAAGCTAAAAGGAAAGGAAAGTAAAACTAAAGAAGCATGCAAGAATTAAGAGACAAGATTAAAAGAAACTAAGAACAATTATTTTATGAAAATGACTCACATTGAAGGTAGCACTATTCTCCACCTTGAGTTTTGCTTCAAGGCTTACTCCAAGTAGAGAGAATGCCACCAAGCAATGGGTGATTACAATAGAAGGTGAAGAGTTCTATTTATAGCCATAGAAAAAGGTAATCTGGGACAATCCCTCGGTATGGGACTAAACAAATACGAGAAATAGACTAAATACACATTAATACACGCCCCACATAAATCTTAGCGGATCTAGACCAAAAGTGACCGCCAATTAACGGTCTTGGACCGCCAATTGGCAGTCTACAGTGTTTGGATCACTCTAGATTTTCTTGTGGGCTTTTCTGGAATGCTTTGTTTGTCTTTGATGCATCTACTTTGCTTATTGGACAAATGTCCTTGTTGACCCTTAGAGGGTGTTGATGATGTGGTAAGACTGAGGTCCTCTTTTACCCTTGGAGGGGATCTGTTTTCATTTGCATTGGTGACATGACATGCTACTAGTATGATAGGTTCATTACCGTATTGTTGCATTCATATAGGTGATCTTGGCATACGGGGTTTCCTAATGGGAAACTCGAGCGTGTAAAATACGAGAGGCACTACGAATTTCTGCAGGGTCGCTCTCCGAAATCTCATCAACGAGGTTCTGAAAATGCTCGATGTCTTGTGATGACTGATTCACAAACTCTGACATCTCGACTCCTTCTCCAATGACAAGTGTTTTCCAGAATGGATGAATTTGCTCTAAATGAATTCCTTTGCCTGACTCAATACAACCGTGCATGGTACATGCACAAGGAATCTCATGTGATGTCAAAAAAATGCACCCACATCCATCTTCAACTTGATTGCTTAAGCCTTACATTCTCTGCAACTCCTCACACAATAACGACAAGTAGTGATGCAAAATTCGACCATTTATATGCTGATATAAAGCATTTCTGTAGTTACTCAAATTTCGGCGTCTCGACTCTTCAAGAAAGTTTCGAATATTCGTCTAGAGCTGCAGTTGATGAAGTAATCGAGTCTTTCAGAGACGAATGAGAACTTTCGACCCTACAGTTCGTAGTGTTGCCGAAATGAAGGATTTTGTTCGTCCAATTCAACACAAACGTTTCTTTATGCACTAACCATGTGTCATCCAGATACTCTGTGATAGCCGGCCAAGACCTATACGAATCTTTCAGATTACGAACAACTCTATTATAATCGGGTTCTAAAGTAGAAGGCATGATTTTCCTCCACTTTCCACACTTGAAAGTCTCTACCAACTGCTTGCTCTTACCAAATGTATGGTAAGCGTAGTTGTATACGTCTTTTTTGATATTCTAGATGCAAAGTAAATGAGCAGAGTCAGGAAAAACCTCTCTCACTGGCGCATAATGCCTAACTCCCGGTCTGTTATTATTGCAGTCGGGTTGACAATGTTGCATAACAAATCTCGCAACTTCTCCAACAGCCACCGGTTACAAGACTCGGTCTCATCCTTCCTAATTGTATAGCCAACACGGAAGTTCATGTTGGTTGGTGCCACCTCAACCATCTCGAACAAAGGCATCTTGTACTTGTTCGTTTTGTAAGTTGAATCCATGCAAATTACGAAAGGGTATGTGCGCAACAACTTAACTGACGTCGGATGTGCCAAGAATGCGTGAGTGACGACATTAGTTTCTTCATTCGCCATAATCCAATGCAAGTACTCATATTGCACTACCCGATACAGAAACTGCTGAGCGGGATTCCTGTCTTCATATTTCATCATCCTCATGTACTCTCTACAGTTATAAATGTATCTCTGATTTGGATTATCCTCTAGGATTTCTCCTTTACCACCAACAAGATATTACCTGGTTTCGCTTGTGCCTCAGTTATCTCACGAATAATTTGTTGGATCGTATGGGTCGGCTATACTAATCACTTTTAAGCTAATTACCTACTTGTTTAAACAATCAAAGATATGCAGCGGAATTTAAAACAAACAAGCAAGTGAAGGGAGAATAATGCAAACCACAATGGACACGGGGGATTTTTCTAGAGGTTCGGCACCCCACCCGGGTCCTAGTCCTCCCTTGCAAGCTCCGCTCGGATCACCGAGCTCCGTTCACGACTTCACTAACCACTCCCCGTTCCGGGCCGGGAGAGAACACCTTTACAATCTTCGAGCTCGCGAACAACCCTCGCCGAGCTTGGCTCCTACTCTCACAATCCGAGAGGGATGCTTCGGGCTTTCACCGAAACCTTTACTCTTCTTTGACAGCAACAAACTTGAGTGGGACAATCACTCTCTAAACTTGAGCACACTTGAGAATGATTGGAATTGATCTTAAGTGTGGAAATTTGAGGCTTGGAGTGTTTGGGATTCTCTCTAATGTTTTGGACAAGTATGTAGTGGGAGAGTTGTATTAAAATGTGTTTTACAACTCTTTATATAGGCATTAGAGAGAATAGATCTGTTGGGGTTGATTGGGTGAGTGTTGGTGTAGGATACACAAAACAGAAACTCGCAGGACCAAATTCTGAGTTAATTCGGTCGACCGGATCGGTCTGAACGGTCGACCGTATCGGTCTGAACGGTCGACCATTTGGCAGTTTTGAACTCAGTTCGGTCGACCGGTTAGGTAACGGTCGACCGCCCAACGCTACGACTTAGGTACACTTAAGTGAACGGTCGAACTCCGAAAATGGTTCGGTCGACCGATTTGTACCAGGCACTTTGGGGTTGACAAACAGTGATCAATTCGGTCGACCGAGCTAAGGTCTAGTGATTGACATAATTTCATGCTTATATTTGTATCTTATATCATACTTCCTCGAATTGTGAGACTTAGGGACTTAATTGTGAGACCTGGGGACTGAGATGCAAGGGAGAAGGACCTGAACGTAAGACCGGAGGACCTAAGAGCAAAACAGAAAACTCCACACCATCATGGGGAGTATTTTGACAATTCGATTCGGGTCAGAGATCCAATAAACAAAGTAGATGCATCAAAGACCAACAAACACATCAAGCAAAACCCAACATCAAAACCAGACGGATCTGGATCCTGTAGACCGCCAATTGGCGGTCCAGATCTTCCCGGATCCGATGAAACTTCTGGAGAGCGTGTATTAGATGATGTTTATGCTATTTTTGGTATTTGTTTAGTCCCACATCGGGGGATTGTCCCGGATTATCTTTTTCTATGGCTATAAATAGAAATCCCCCTCCTCTCATGTAAGTTATCTCCCCCTTTGGTGGCCATCTTCCCTACTAAGAGTGATGCCTTGAAGCAAAACTCTGGTAGAGGAATGGCTGCTTGTATTGAGTGAGTTAATAATAGATGTTTTTCCTTTAATTGTGTTGTTTCTCTCTTAGTTTCATTTCCTTCCATATGCATGCTTGCTTGTTTGTTTTGTTTTATGCTTCTTTAATATTTCTTGCTTGATTAGTGTAGTTTAATTCAGTATAATGCTTCATTTTGTTAGAGTAGTTAGTTTAAATATGTGTGAGTAGTTCCATCCCCATTTGGGGGGTGGAGTAATATGTGATATGATCATGTAGTGTATTAAGTGTGTGTTATCTTTATGCCTTGAGCTTTATATGATTTCCATAACCATCTAATGGGATTTCACTCTTATCTTTGATATGCTAATGCTCTTGAATGAAGCTTAGCTTATGCTTTGATTAGTGGACCTATTTTATGGGGAATGATAAGGTTAGGATATGGATGAAGTTAATATTGGAAACACAAGTTGTAGTGTATGTACTCTTGTTGCCTTTACCTTGGTTAATGTCTTGTATGTTTTAATGATATTGGGTTATCTTAATTCATGTGGAGGCATAGTAAGGTCTAGTCTTTATACATGAGTTCATTTAGCTTCATTCCAATTATTGTCTTGTATGTTTTAATGATGTACTCTTATCTTATTTCATGTGGAGGCAAAGTTGGATGTAGTTTTATGATTTCATGCACTACATGTTGTGAGGAGCTTAATTGAACACACACACACATCTTTATATTCACATTCTTTCTCTACCCCCTTTGGGGTTTAGTTTTATTGCTTATCTTCATTTCCTTTTGCATTCTAGTGTAGTTTAGTGTAATCAATATTTCTCTCCTTTCTAAACCACTCGCCTACGCACAAACCAAACGTCGACACACCTCCCATTGGATGACCCGTATTTACCACCACTTCAACGCGGCCGTGCACTTGCGGTTTAAATAAAACGATCAATCAAGTTTTTGGCGTCGTTGCCGGGGAGGTGCTCTGTCCAGACCTTGGTTTGGACGATTCGAGTGGTTTTTAATTTTTTGTTTCCAGTTTTTCTTAGTTTCAGGGATCCTAGAGATCACGGGGAGGATACTTGAGGAGTTGGAGCACCTGAAAATCAAAAGGGACCGCCAATCAACGGTCTGAGACCGCCAATTGGCGGCCGGGTGAGGTCTTCTTGCTTCCATTTTTCTTTTGGTAGTTTTGTTCTTCATTTTCGTTATCTGGGAGCCCTATTTTGCATGCTGTGACTTCTAATTTTCTCCCAGATCATTCATCACTCCCCCATTAATCAACTTGGCCTTAAAACCCAAAGCAAAAGACTAGACGTTCCTACTTGTTTAGGTCACGCATCATGTACTTGACTTAGGCATATAGTCGTCTTTTCTTTTGCTTTATCTTCAGTTGTTGAGCGCTGGTGTGAGGTACGCATTTCCTACACCCATTCATGCATCTTGTATGCCCATGCATTAGTTAGTAGGAATTGCATCAGGACAAGAGTGAGTTGAGCGTTTGATTGGAGCGATTGATTGCTAGATTTAGGATCAAAACGCTACTAAGGAGGGGTTGTCCCATAAAAGATAAGGTGGGGGATTTCATCACCCTTTCCTTGGCCCCAAACATCACTCTTAATCAAGCCTTAACTAAAAGCAAGTAGACATTGGCCCTAAGGACTGCGGACGTACTAGGAGAGTAATCTAGTTGAGACTGTCATGACCTGATCGGCGTTGCCTACCTTGTCGATAGTAGGAGGTCCTGGATCTCCGGATATGGTATCACTTGCTGGGCATTGTGGTCCTCGTTGTAGGGAGGTGAGGCGTGTCGAGGCTAGTGACCTCGAAGTTAGGCATCGTCTAGCCTAAGGACCCATAGCCTTAAGTTGTTTGAGTCGTGCCTGCTAGTTGGGCTTCTACTTGATCCCACTACCCATGTTAGATCTAAGGATTCTTCCTTCCTCATCTGAGTCCTCTCCTCATCTATTCTCTATGTGTAGTCTCCTCTTCTGAGTACACCTTTTGTTGTGTGTTGTTTAGAGTCGAGCATTTTTATGCGAGGTTGGGCTCGTTCTGGTGAGAGCGCTCGACTAGAGAGAATGCATATTTCTGAGATGGACGGTCTTGGTGATCGACCATCTCCGCCTCGTGCTCCTTTGGAGCAAGAGGCCGAGTCGTCTCGTGGTGGCGAGGGAGATCGGGTTCCATACATGGATTACCTAGGTCAGTTCCCACCACCACGTAGACCTCCTTCTCCTCCTCCTCTGACTCGAGAGGAAGGGAGATTCGGTCAGGATCGAGTTCTTGGTGCACCACCACCTTTAGCTCGACAGGATAGACCAATGACTTTGTGGGAGCGGACCCATCCTGTTCGGGTTGCGCAGCCTTCTTGCATAGTTCTTCCCCCTGCTAGTGGGAACAACTATGAGCTGAAACCTCAATATGTGAGCATGCTTCCAACCTTTACTGCCAATAAGGAGGATCCGTATATTTTTATACGCGAATTCGAGGAAGTATACTCCATGTTCAAGCTTCAACAACTTGACGAGGATTCAGTCCGGTTGAGGATGATTTCTTTCGCGTTGAAGGATAACGTGAAGAAATGGATGTACAGCCTCCCGGCGAGCTCCATTCGGTCTTGGGATGACTTTGTAAACGTATTTCTGAAGAGATTTTTCCCTCAAAGGAAAACTCAACAGATACGGCACCAGATACATCAAATGTATCAGAATGAGACCAAATCTTTTCATGCCTTCTTTGAGAGGTTCAAGGACCTTCTCCAGCAGTGCCCTCATCATGGACTTGAGCTATGGCAGCTGTGCCAAATTGTTTAAGAGGGCATCAACTACAACGCCCGCACATTGTTGGAGTCGATGTGTCAGGGTGACTTCCAAATGAAACTCATCGAGGAGGCATGGGATACTTTTGAGTCTATGGTTGAACGTACCTTCGAGTGGGATACCATGAGAGAGCCACCTGCCGCCAGGTCTTCTGGTCGGGCTGGATCATATCATGTCGAGTCAACTATCGTGTCTGAGGCGAAATTGGCTGCTCTCATGCGTAGGATTGAGAGTTTTGAGTTGGACTGAGCTCCTGTAGCTCAGGTCGCTATTCCTGGGTGTAGTACGTGTGGACTTACGGGCCATGATGACTTGGAATGCGCTTACGCTCCAAGGGATACAGAGCATGCGAATGCGATGTATCAATAGAGGCCCCGTAATGACCCGTACAGTCACTCCTACAACCCAGGATGGCGTAACCATCCTAACTTCTCTTGGGGCCTAGTGGGGGTCACGGTCAGAGCTCGCACGCTCAACCTCAACCTCCACCTTATCAACCTCCATGCCCATCGGTGACCTACCAACCCCCACATCAAAGGTCTCAGCACCATAATTACCAACCTGCTCATGCCTCATCGTCGGGTTATTCCAACCAGACTCCACCACCCCAGCGGGTTGACCCCAAGGACCCTTCTTGTGATCCGACCCTTCACACGTTGCAAAGTACAGTCAAGGCTTTGGAAATGCAAGTTAGCCAATTGGCTCATCAATTCCATGAACACAAGAAGGGTCAGTTCCCGAGTCAACCTGAGGTGAATCCTTGGGGTATCCATTCTAAAGGAAGGCCACCTGTACCTCATGCTACCTCTGAACCGACCCATCACATTAATGTGATTCATACTTTGAGGTCTAGTAAGGAGGTGGATAACCACATTGGGGTGCCTTCCTTGTCATCACCATCTCTTGGTGTCACCAGACCTGCGGTGATACCTGCATCTCTGAGGGAGCCGGATCCTGAGGTTCCCTCCACCAATACTTCCAGGAAGGAGCCTGATCCTGAGGTTCCTTCTACATTTCCTTCGACAATGGGGCCGAACCCTGAAGTCCCCTTGTCTCCTTTTGTGTCAAAGGAATCAGATTCTGAGGTCCCCACACATGCTTCTTTGGACCAGAATTCTGATGTTCCTTCGCACCCTTATGCCCCGAAGGTGCCATTCCTTGAGCGCCTTAAAAAGAAAACCTCTAATCAACATGACAAGATGCTTGAGATGTTTCGGCAAGTTAAGGTGAACATCACTCTATTGGAGGTGATTCAGCAAATGCCACCTTATGCCAATGTTCTCAAGGACTTATGCACCAAGAAGAGAAAAACTCATGTTCCAAAGAAAGCTTTTCTTGCGGCTAACGTGAGTTCTTTGTTGGCACAACCCATGCAAGTCAAGTACAAGGACCCTGGCTGTCCTACTATCTCTTGTGTGATTGGTGATGTGTCCATACATCGAGCCTTATTGGACCTTGGTGCATCTGTTAATCTCCTGCCATATTTTGTCTACGTCCACCTCGGTATTGGAGACCTCAAACAAACAAAAACCACTCTTCAATTGGCTGATAGGTCTATGAAGAAACGAGGGGTGTGGTGGAAGATGTGCTGATCAAAGTGGGAGAGTTCATTTATCCAGTCGACTTCTTTGTCTTGGATACTGAACCTGTGTCAAACCCACTTGGACAAATTCCTGTCATTCTGGGGCGACCATTCCTTGCGACTTCCAATGCATTGATCAATTGTCGCAATGGTCTGATGCGCTTGACTTATGGCAGTCAATGCGCTGATTTCAACATCTTCACCATCGGCAAGAAGCCAGGTACCTTCAATGACCCTATTGGGGTCAACCTTACCCAGGGTTTGGATGAAATTGAAGTTGAGGGCACCTTCAAGTACTTCAGAGAATTGTTCGATGGAAATCCTGAAGGTGGTGAAGATGTTTCACCTGGGCTGGCACATGAGGGTGCCTTATGTTCTGATCACGTGGCCCTTGAGCCACATTCTTCTGATCTTGTGGCCTTTGAGCCACATCCTTTTGATCACGTGGCCCTTGAGCCACAACCTTTTGATCACGTGGCTTTTGAGCCACAATATACTATTTTTAGGGCCTCTCGGCCACATGCTCTTCATTCTGAGGACCCCATGTGGGTTAAGAATCAACGACCTGATACCCTTCAACCTGATAGAGGTTCACCTCTCATTCATGCCTCCTCTTTTGCTAACTCTCAAGAGGCATCGAACGACCACAATGTATATAAGGGTGTCAGGTGGTCAAGCAATTTTGTTTTGTATGTTGCGAGCCCATGCATGTGCATTTCTGGCTCGAGAGATGGTGAGTTCCCATTTGATGTCCCTTGACATATGAAGATGGAAGCCTATTGTTGTACATAGTAAAAAAAAGAAAAGAAAAATGAAGAAGACTCCATGAGCGAGCATTGATTGTTGTGGGCTCTAACCCTTGAGTATTTGGACCCCCTTTCTTTCACGTATTTGGTCTCCCTTTTTAAGTATCTCACAGGTTTTGAGGGGAATTTGGGTTGTGTCCATCAACATGACCTTGAACTTCCCTTTGTACTTTATGTTGGTGAGATCTCTCCTTTTTCATGCATACATCCATGTAGTATCTTGCTCGCATTCATTGAGGACAATGCATGAAGTGGGTGTGGGGGGTGTTTTACGTGTGTACATAGTCGAGTCTTTTATTTGGATTTTGTTTTCTTTTGTGTGTATTGATAGGGTCATGTTAGTGTGCTTCATTTAATATCGATATATCTGCTTGCCATGATCCTTGGGTGACTTGTCTTCTTTTGCTTGCCTTGTGCTTTAAAATTTTCACATTTCTTTCAAAATCTTCATGTGTTTACGAAAGAAAATGTTTTGTGGGTTTTGTGTGTGTTTAGCATGTGCAAAATCGTTGAGAGGCAAAGTAAAAAGAAAGCTCCCAAAATTGTCTTGAACTTGATGCATTAGGATATCTAGTACAGTGGCTTTAGGATTTATCGAGTCGTTAGGATGCACTCCAGTTTTCCCTTGGGGATGAGTAATCATAGGGTTTCAGTGCTCAAACATTTAAAGAAGTTCACCCTGAACCTAATGAGTCAATAATTCGTGTCTGTTAACTTAAGGAAGTTTGTTGTTGTCAAGGACCCTTTAAATCTTGTTGTGAGACATTAAGTGTAGGGGTTTTGGTTCATGTGTAGATAAGAAATAAGTGAGTAGGTGTTCTCTCTTCTCACACGGCTCCTATCACTTGGGAAAGTAGGTCTGAGGGGACTGTGTGCCTGGTGCTTTCGAGTCATCTGACTTGGGATGCGCCGACCTAACTCTAGTTACACGGGTGGTAGGGATTGCCCTATGTGGAGATTTGGGGAAAGGTGTACGTGATAGTGTAAGTTCTCATGGGCAATGATGCGCGAAACCTGACCCTGGAAGAATGAAGCTCAAACTAATAAAAAGAAAAGAAAAAAATGAGAAACGTAAGGCCGAAGGACCTAAGAGCAAAACAGAAAACTCCACACCATCATGGGGAGTATTTTGCCAATTCGATTCGGGTCAAAGCTCCAATAAACAAAGTAGATGCATCAAAGACCAACAAACACATCAAGCAAAGCCCAGCATCAAAACCAGACGGATCTGGATCCTGTAGACCGCCAATTGGCGGTCCGGATCTTCCCGGATCCGATGAAACTTCTGGAGAGCGTGTATTAGATGATGTTTAGGCTTTTTTTGGTATTTGTTTAGTCCCACATCGGGGGATTGTCCCGGATTACCTTTTTCTATGGCTATAAATAGAACTCCGCCTCCTCTCATGTAAGCTATCTCCCTCTTTGGTGGCCATCTTCCCTACTAAGAGTGAAGCCTTGAAGCAAAACTCTGGTGGAGGAAGAGCTGCTTGTATTGAGTGAGTTAATAATAGATGTTTTTCCTTTAGTTGTGTTGTTTCTCTCTTAGTTTCATTTCCTTTCATATGCATGCTTGCTTTTTTGTTTTGTTTTATGCTTCTTTAATATTTCTTGCTTGATTAGTGTAGTTTCATTTCAGTATAATGCTTCATTTTGTTAGAGTAGTTAGTTTAAATATGTGTGAGTAGTTCCATCCCCATTTGGGGGGTGAAGTAGTATGTGATATGATCATGTAGTGTATTAAGTGTGTGTTATCTTTATGCCTTGAGCTTTATATGATTTCCATAACCATCTAATGGGATTTCACTCTTATCTTTGATATGCTAATGCTCTTGAATGAAGCTTAGCTTATGCTTTGATTAGTGGACCTATTTTATGGGGAATGATAAGGTTAGAATATGGATGAAGTTAATATTGGAAACACAAGTTGTAGTGTATGTACTCTTGTTACCTTTACCTTGGTTAATGTCTTGTATGTTTTAATGATAATGGGTTATCTTAATTCATGTGGAGGCATAGTAAGGTCTAGTCTTTATACATGAGTTCATTTAGCTTCATTCCAATTATTGTCTTGTATGTTTTAATGATGTAGTCTTATCTTATTTCATGTGGAGGCAAAGTTGGATGTAGTTTTATGATTTCATGCACTACATGTTGTGAGGAGCTTAATTGACCACACACCCACACACATCTTTATATTCACATTCTTTCTCTACCCCCAATGGGGTTTAGTTTTATTGCTTATCTTCATTTCCTTTTGCATTCTAGTGTAGTTTAGTGTAATCAATCTTTCTCTCCTTTCTTTACCACTCGCATTCGCACAAACCAAACGTCGACACACCTCCTAGTGGGCGACCCGTATTTGCCACTACTTCAACGCGGTCGTGCACTTGCGGTTTAAATAAAACGATCAATCATCTAGCGGTCGACCGATTTTGTCCAGGAGGTTCGGGTTTGTCAAGAGATAGATATTCGGTCGACCGAGCAAGGTCTTCGGTCGACCGATACATGAAATGTATTTGGGGTATATTTGGTTAATACGAATACGACTGTTGGGTATAATACGACAAAATAAACGGTTGGAAAAATAAGTTCATACGGTCGACCGAAAGGGCATATACGGTCGACCGAAACTGGGCAATGCAAACACAAATAGGGTTATTGTTCACTCGGTCGACCGAATGTGGGCAGACCGTTAGGGTTCAGGTTTAGTATTTTTCGGTCTAAGTTTGGGTGATCTATTGAAGTCCAAATTTTGTGAATTTCGTGTGTGACTTCAATAAGGAACCTAGTGTGTGTTTAAGTAGTTTTTTGCTCAAGTATGCTCAATGTACACAAGTTCCTAAGACTCAAAGAAAATACAAAATACATGTCTTCAAAAGAGCTTGATTACATGTCTTGACTTGATTTTCTTTTCTTCCTTGAGTCTTGATCACCTGTAAAGGTTAGCACAAAGAAATATATGTGCAATGCAACATGTGTGCTACTCTACATGATCATAATTAAGATTAGGTTGATTGAATCATCAAAACATAGATTAAGGCCCAAAAGCCAACAATCTCCCCTTTTTTGATGACGGCAACCTCTATCTTAACTATATCTTAATACATGGAATTTTTATATGTCACTATGCATATAAATGCTCCCCCTATGGATGTGCATAGTTTTTGTTCAATTTGACTCAAATTCCAAGTTTTACCCCATCAATTATTTGTCCCTCTTTGACATCCATCAAAAAATTATACAATTTAAGTTCAATGTGGATGTCTCATAATGATGTTGCTCCCCCTAAATTTTGCACTTCATTACTCTAAGAAAATGTTAATCAATAAGCTTCCCTTATCGATATGAATATGATTTTTCAATTAAGTTCAATTCTTAATTCTCCCCTATTAACATCAAGCAAATACTACAATTTAGCATGTGATGTTTTCATTTCCCCTTTTTACATCCATTTAGATAATTTGACTCTAAAACTATGGATGTTATTCAAACATTTAGGATTTGCAATGAATGGGTAAATGATATGTCAATTGAGCATGTATCCTAGACTAGAACCAATTTTATCGAAAAATTTAGAGGATATGAAAATATACCAACTTGAAGCTTGAATTGGTTCTACCCTTCATTCGGTGATGCAACCGGCTTTCAATTCGATTCTTAAGCTCGCCCGGTCACCACCGATTTCTTCCTCAAGCACCTACAAGTGTAGATTTAGGTATCCAAACAACTTTGGGTCCTTGAATATTAGCTTTGGGAACCCAAACCATTTTGGCTTTAGGAGCCCACACATTTGAGGAAATATGCTTTACAACCAAGTGCTTTCCATTTAAAGTTGTATAAGATGCATGATTTTTCAATTTAGCATTAAATCCTAAATCATGTTTTTGCAAACATTGTCTTTGACTCCCTAATAGCATGTTAAGCATCTTAGTTCCATTTGTGAACTTTTCTAGATCTTTTCTTAATTGCACATTGCAAGCATGAAGATCTAATTGTTCAACATCTATAGGTGTTGTTTTTAACTTGTCAAGAGTTGATGCATTAGTTTCAAGTTTAGCAAGCACCTCATTCTTCTCATTCATGATTAGTTCAATTTGGCATTTGAGATCATTTATTTGCTTTCTAGCATTTTTGTTCTTTTCGCAAATAATCTCATATTGTTTAACTAAATCATGAAATGCATTTTGAAGTTCCTCATGAGAATATGTTTCTTCTTTGGAACATGAACTATCACTAGCATATGACTTAAATGAGCAAGAATGTGATCTACTAGAGTAAGAGTTAGAGGATACCTCACTTCCTTCATCTTGAATTGTCATGTAGCACATATGTGCATATTCCTTTGTTGATGAAGGTGTGGTTGATTTGGATGACGATGAAGACGATGAATCGCCCCATGTAGCCTTGTGAGCTTCCAACCTCTTCTCCTTTCTCTTACTCCTCTCATTTTCTCTCCTTCTCTCCCTTCTCTCATTTTTCTTCTCCTTCTCTTTTCTCTCATTTTCACTCTCTGCCTTCTCCTTCTTCTTTTCTCTCTTTTCACTTCTTCTACCTCTTCTTTCATTCTTTTCTTCTTTATCCTTCTTGAGGTATTTGAAGAAGTCATTGGCTAGGACTTCAATGTCCTAATCTTCTACACTCCTCCTTGGTTGGTCAATATTTGCATGTAATCCCAAGGTTGGTTTGTTCTTGGAGGCTTCCTTCTCCTTTCAATGGTTAATTTGGAGCTCATAAGCCATGAGATTTCCAATTAACTCCTCCATCTTGAGTTGGGAGAGGTCGTGTGCTTCTTCAATTGCGACCACTTTATCTTCCCAATCGTGACTTAGCGACCAGAGGAATTTCCTTGTCATCTCTCCTTCATTTAATCTTCTTCCAAGAACCAAAAGATAGTTAGTAATATCGGTGAAGCGAGTGTTCATTTCGCTTATGTTTTCACCGATTTGCATACAAAAAATTTCATATTTATGCATGAGAAGCCTAATGCGGGTTTCCTTAATTTTGCTATCCCCCCATGATGCATTTGCAATCTATGCCAAATTTCATATGCACTAACACAACCTCTAATACTATTATATTCATCCTCATTAAGACCACAATACAAGATGTTCATGATTTTCGAATTCATTTCGATTTCTTTCATTTTGGGTCTTGTAAGTGAATCCAATTCATCTTCATTTGGGGGTGTGTATGGATTTTGAAGAAACATCCAATACTTAAGGTCATTAGAAATTAGGAAAATCTTCATCCTATTCTTCCAATAATCATAATTTGACCCATTTAGCAAAGGAGGTCGAGTTGTACATAATCCTTCTATGTAATTAGATGAAGTAAAGGCCATGCTAAAAATACGATTAAGTATGAGAATTAGCTAACAAAGCTCTGATACCAAATGTAGGATCGTGTGGGTTATGGGTCCACAATACTAATCACAATTTTACGCTAATTACCTACTTGTTTGATCTATCAAAGATATGCAGCGGAATTTAAAACTAAACAAGCAAGTAAAAGGAAGATAATGCAAACCACAATGGACACGGGGGTTTTACAGAGGTTCGGCCACCACCTACGTCCTCTCTTGCAAGCTCCGCTCGACACTTCGAGCTCCGCTCACGACTACACTATCCACTCCCCGTTCCGGGACGGGAGAGAACGCCTTTTACAAAACAAGCACCGCGAACACCCTCGCTTGCTTGACTTTCTTCTCTCACAATCCAAGAGGAACACTTCGAGCTTTCACTGAAGTCCTTGCTTCTTCACAAACGAAAACTTGAGTGGAATACACTCTCTAACTTGAGCACATTTAGCTTATGATGTGGAATTGATACTTAGGTGTGGAAGTGTAGGCTTGGAGTATTGGATTGGGGAAATTTGAGTTTGAGAGTTTCTCTCTAATGTATTGGACAAGTAGTAGTGGGAGAGTTGTATTAAAATGTGTTTTACAACTCTTTATATAGGCATTAGAGAGAATAGATCCGTTGGGGTTGATTGGGTGAGTGTTGGTGTAGGATACACAAAACAGAAACTCGCAGGACCCAATTCTGAGTTAATTCGGTCGACCGGATCGGTCTGAGCGGTCGACCGTTTGGCAGTTTTGAACTCAGTTCGGTCGACCGGTTAGGTAACGGTCGACCGCCCAACGCTACGACTTAGGTACACTTAAGTGAACGGTCGAACTCCGAAAAGGGTTCGGTCGACCGATTTGTACCAGACACTTTGGGGTTGACAAACAGTGATCAATTCGGTCGATCGAGCTAAGGTCTAGCGGTCGACCGATTTTGTCCAGGAGGTTCGGGTTTGTCAAGAGACAGATATTCGGTCGACCGGACAAGGTCCTCGATCGACCGATACATGAAATGTATTTGGGGTATATTTGGTTAATACGAATACGACCGTTGGGTATAATATGACAAAATAAACGGTCGGAAAAATAAGTTCATACGGTCGACCGAAAGGGGCATATACGGTCGACCAAAACCGAGCAATGAAAACACAAACAGGGTAATTGTTCACTCGGTCGACCAAACGGTCTGTTACGGTCGACCGAATGTGGGCAGACTGTTAGGATTCAGGTTTAGTGTTTTCCGGTGTAAGTTTGGGTGATCTATTGAAGTCCAAATTATGTGAAATTTCGTGTGTGACTTCTATAAGGAACCTAGTGTGTATTTAAGTAGTTTTTAGCTCAAGTATGCTCAATTTACACAATTTCCTAAGACTCAAAGAAAATACAAAATACATGTCTTCAAAAGAACTTGATTACATGTCTTGACTTGATTTTCCTTTCTTCCTTTAGTCTTGATCACCTGTAAAGGTTAGCACAAAGCAATATATGTGCAATGCAACATGTGTGCTACTCTACATGATCATAATTAAGATTAGATTGATTGAAGCATCAAAACATAGATTAAGGCCCAAAAGCCAACACAATTTTCTTAGCCCTAAGACCACTGATCTGTCGGTGACCCTTTGGGTAAACTGCAAGTCTGTGGTTGTGTTGACCATGAGAACTATCAGAAAAACTACGACCCATTCATCAAGCTCCTGTCGCTCGACCACCTTTATCAAAAAAGGCACCCACAACCCTTTCTTTTTGTGTTCCTCTGTACTGCAATATCGGCAACTCATTTTCTTTATGTGATTGCATCTTAGATAACAATTCGTCTAATTATCTACTTGTGGTTTATAGGATGATATTACCAAAAAAACCTCACTCCGATGACAACTTGTTTCGCCCATCTATTCGCGTCATCGATTGTTGGAAATATTTGCTGACTTATAAAAAGCTTAATGCAATCTACCCCGTCACCACCAAAATCTTCCAACGGAACCTGCAATAATTTGAAATAACACAAGATATATAAAAAATTAAAAAAATGAGTGTCTTGTCAGGACCCCACCCCCACCCCCAATGGGTGGCGTCCAGGCCAGACTCCCCCTATAATGGAGGCGTCGTACCCAGACGCATGCCTCGATTTTTTTGGGGGCTTACTTCACCAGATCCAGATGCTTCTCCAGACATTTTTGTGGTGTTAATACTGGTAGAGTGAGAAATACTGAGACAAAAGCCTTAGTTTAAAAGACGGGACAAAATGAGTATTAAATATATTGTAAATGGCAAAAAGGTAATTGGGACGGGCGATTTAAGTAAAAACGGACGACGAATAACAATTCACTTCATTTTCCCATGTTATAACCCACAAATATCTAAACAGAAATCAACCCAACTTTCATTAAATCCCTAACCCTGAATTTTTGCCCCATATCTGAAACCTAAAAAACCTTGGAAAAGCTACAAGGTTGTCTTCCATTTTCGACACCAATCTTTCCCTATTCTCTGTGATCTCCACTCCATGTGTAGAAGTATGCTACGTTGAGGACATTATGCTTGTTGAAGACGTAAATTTCTTCAGATGATCGGAAGCAACTTACACCAACAATTGTGGTAGAGATGAAGGCGATGAAGGTGTGGTCGTGCATGCCAAAGCGAAGTGCGGTAGCCACGACGGAGGTGCGGTTGTCCATGCCGAGGTGAAGGGCGGTGGAGGACCATGAAGTTCTATTTGTGATAAAATTTGTTAATATTTGATGTCATTTTACAAATTTTAGGTTTTTTTCTTGTTGGAGATTGAATTCATTTTTGTCTTGTGATTTTATTGGAGAATTTATCAGTTATTTTATCCATATTTATACTGTGATTTTGGGTTCTATTTTGATTGTTAATGTTCAATGGATGTTGGAGGATGCTAAGAATTTGGGTTCTAATTGTTCTCTGTACATGATTATAGCATTTTGAGTAATTTATTATAATCTATTGTTTGGTTTTTGAATCATGAAAAGCGCATTGGAAAACATAAAGAGGTTTTAGGACCATACAAAATAATTAAATAAATAACATGTAAACAAGTTCAATGGAGTAAATAGAGTATATTGTTTGATTGGGGTGTGGATGCAAATGATTTCTATTATTTTAATATAAAACTAACGGATTTCTCTCACGGACATGAACCCAAACATTAGTGTGTACCAAATCAATTACGAAAGTTAAGAGGTATCGTGCAGCAATATAGAATTACACGAGACCAAATCCAATATCTTTTATAAGTGCACCCACGCAAAAACCCCATAAAATTTTCATGCCGCGGTTTGGTCGCTTGGCATCCATGACCTTAAGATCATATTTAACGGTGCCCAGGCTACTTGAGGCGCTCTGCTAACTCTCTATGTCACGTCAGTTTCTCTTTCTGTCACATCTTCTCTCTCTGTCACGAAAGCTCACCCAACCTACCAAAAAAACCCTTAATCACGCCCAAAAACACCCCAAACACCATACATTCTCTCCCCTCCACGTCATTTGACAATCCTAGTTAAAATAAAAAAAATCACAAAAAATTCTACAAAATCAAAACAAATAAAAAAATAATTTCATAATAATAAAAAATTATTTAAAACGAATTTAAAATGAATTTATTGGACTTTTAACAACACCAAAAAAAAATCAACTGAGGGGGACATATGCCCCCACCCAACCCACGTATACGTCCCGAGCACGGGATCGCGACGTCCACCGTCTGATCCGACACTCGGGCAGGGGACATGGCGGGGGACGTGGCAGACGTGAAGGGCACCTACTTGCTCGGGTGGCGGATGCATCTACGTTAACTGTGCTCTAATAGCCATGGGCTCGGTCTACGCAGAAAATCGAACATATAAATGTCAAAAGCAACAGAAAGCCTTGGACCTGACAGGCCGAGATATTTATGTTATGCTTATACTAACTTTACTCGAGCCCAGTCTGAGTTATCAGAGGCTTTGAACTTAGATTTCAAAATTAACATAACTACTATTCCAAAGGCATAAACTAAACCAACAGATGGAAATTTTAATCCGTTACATCAAAGTAACCGTATAGTTGCAAAACTTTATTATGCAGAAATTCGCTTAAGGAATTCTGAGGACATTTATTTCTTGCCAAATTCAATTGAAAATAAGATAACTTATTTCTCACCAATCGCACTCAGGGTTTAAGTGCAAGTCCAATGCCGAAACGAGGATACTGCTCTATCGATTTGGTGTTCAACTCTCCAGATATCGTCAACAGTGATTTAGGTATCAGCTCGTGCTGAAGAAGGGCTCCAAATATTCCATTATTATTAAGTCTTGCCTTCACTGTTGTCAAGGAATCTAGAGCATATGACCCTCCGACAGTGACGATGTTCTCATTAGAAGAGAGCTTTCTGATGAACTCTTTAGCAACAGTTAGTCTCTTTTCCTCACCAACATGTCTCATAAGTGAAGCTCTTATAGTGTCTCCCTTGTTTTCTCTGTGCAAATCGAATATGAAAAACAGAAGTAAATATTTAGTCATCGATGGCATATGCAACTACTCAGCAAATCCTAAATAAACAAAATGAAACTCACAGCATGATGGATGCTATATAGTTCGGCTTTGTGAAGCTGAGTCCTGCACTGTACTTAATTAAGGACTTTGACGTTGTGTCGAAACCTGCTTCTGCACCAAATGCAACCCCTTGAGCACCGATGGTAGTGGAAACATCGATGGTAGGAGACTTGCTTAGGCCCACAACTGCCGCAACTGTTCCATGATCATGGAAGTATTGTACCTCAAGCTGTAGAAATGTGTTGGAGTTGAATCATAACAAGGGTAGGTTAGTGGTGAATTATATCACTACACGGAAAATTTCAGTACCTTTCCAGAATTGAAATCAGGCAGCTTAAAGGTTGTGATGGCCTTTGTGAATGGCAGAACTTCCAAGACAGTCAGGGTTGATGAGATCTAGCAGATGTAGACGGAATACTAAAGACCTGAGAGGATGTTATTGTACAAAGTTAAGAGAACCTACAGAATATCGTGCACAAAACGTACATTTGAATCGGAATCAAGTTTGACATCCACAACAGTGTTCTTGTACTTGTACTGAGTAGAAACATCGTTAGCATATATTCCACCTTTCTTCACCGCACTTGAAGTAAGGCCCTGGAAACATTATAAAAGCATCCAAGTAGTCATCATAAGATGGTTTAACAAAAACCAGTTTGCAAATAAAGACAAATCACCAACAAACTAAGAATGTCAAATTAGAGAATATACCAAGAACAGAAGAAAATGAAAGCTCTTGCACCATCACCAAATAAAAGATAAAAAAGAAACTGATAAGCAACTAGTGTTCTTTCAGTTGAGTAGTCAACTTATGTAGAGTAAATAAAACTCCTCACAGAATGCCAGAGTGGGCATGAAAACCTAATTAATGCGGTAGACAAAACAATCACATGCAACAAGCATCTATTTCAACATTGTACTTAGTAAGATAAACCAACTCCAGAGTTTTACAACAAATGAGGCCCTTTCCAGCAAAACAGGAATCTATGACTGCTCTGATTTCAGTGATTCATATAAATTGTTATGGCAAATATGAGGAAATTCTGTGCATGTTCGACGCAATTTGATGCAGCTTCCATCAAAGGTCAGAATGATAGAAGGGATTTTGTATTATTATCAATCAAAACATAGTATTGAAGAAGCAGAAAAATGCAACAAACAAGAACCAATATGCCCTATCCCAACTAATCTTGGAGTCAAAGCTGTCTTGTTGTTACTGCTGTTCCTCTCTTTCATCCAATATGTTCATATTTTTTATTTTTTCTCATGACTCCCATAGATTAGGCAATGCTCAGATTTTTCATCATTTTAACATATGGAAACACTAGCTTCTAGACACCCATATCTCAAACAAATTATAATTTCGTTTAGGTGACCCGGATTCAGTGATGGATCAGCAAAACTCGGCAAACATGGTCTGTTGTTTCGGCGTTCCATTATCAATGTTCTCTCACATGGAAATGTCCCCCTAGAAAGCTTGGTCGAGTGAATTTCTCAACCAACTTTGTTAACAAATGATCCACAACTTTTGGTTTCTTTACAAGGTTTGTTGCGTGATTACTGTATCTATTTGCACTTAAATGACTAATACTACCACAAAGCTTTCCACATTTTACCTTATTTCCAACCGAATTTTCCACGTCGAGGAAAATTAGATCCAATATAAAAAAATTAAACAATGCAGGAAAAGGGGAAGTACCAAACCGGATTGGGTGCAAGTGGAGAACGTGAGCTTCTGGTCGGAGCTGTAGTCCCTGTTCAGCAGATCTGGGATCGAAAAGGGGGAAATGGCAGAAACAGTAAGATTTGGAATCAAACTGAGATTCGGAAGCGACGAGATTGGTTACCTCTGGCTTTCTTTCCGATTTCGGAGTAGAGTCCCGGTCCTTTCATGCTCAGGAGAAGCGGAAGATGAAAGAGGGTTGACGACTCACAGGAGATGGGTGAAGATCCGAGGACGAGAGGGACCCCTATTAGAACATCGTTAACAGGCGTCGGCACTTCTCAGGCGTCGGTACTTCACACAACTAACCCCTTCAAAAAAAAATTAACCATTATCCAATACACTCGGTCATATTTATTGTTACATCGTTATTTTTATTCTTTTCTCTAAAACTCTCGTAACAATAAACAAAATATATTAATGATCATTACTGTAATCACTCAATTTAATTAATTCATTCGATTCGATTTAATTAATTCAATTTAACTAATTCATTCGATTTAAAAACAAGTCTACAATAATTACAAAATACAAACATCAACACATTAACCACAATTAAATTACAACTAATTTAATCAATACATTAACCTAATTAAATATTTAATCTTTATTTTTAACCTAAAAACAAAAAAAAAGATTTTAAAAAAACAACCAACGGAGGGGAACCACTTGCCACCCCCCCCCCTAAAAATTCGGGCGATTTTCCGCCCTAATTCCCCCCAGGGGGAGTGCGCCCTCCCGTTAAGGGAAGGAAATCCAGGTGCCCAACCGGGCGCCCGGATTTCCACCTCCTGTTTAGGGAGGTCTTAGGGGGGGCTTTTCTGTAAGGGGTAAGGGCGGAAATCTTTGTACAAATTGTCTAGATTTAGATGCTCATGGGTCTGATTCGAATCCAAAACCAACCCAATTGAACCAACTAGGTTTGGGTTGAGTCGGGTTTTTTTTTTGAACTTTGAGTTGTTCGGTTCTAGAAAATCTAGAACCGGCCAACTCGATTCAGTTTTGATTACTACACTAGTGCAGAATAGACTTTACTCGTCGCCCAATAGACGTCGGCTGTTATAACAGTCAACGTCTAGTAGGGAGAAGATAACATAGACGTCGGTCATTACCATGGCCGATGTCTATGTGGTACTATAGACGTCAACTATTGGAATACCGAGTTTATCTGACGTCTATAGGGTATAGACGTCGGGTGTTAGAATACCTTGTGCATCCGACGTCTATAGGGTATAGACGTCGACCTATAGACGTTGGATGTTATAGACGACTGACGTCTATACCCCCATGCATATAGACGTCGGGGTATAGAAAATACGACGTCTATAGGTCTTAAAGAAATCGACCAGTTGCGTTTTGTCATTTATTTTAGACGAAAACTCAACCAAACCCTAGCCGTTCCGCGACCGAGCCCTCCTCCGCGACCGATCTCCGACCGATCTGCAGCATCTCCGGCACCGCAGCGACGTCCCAACCTCTCCTCCCCTTCTCCGACCCTCTCCTCCTTCTTCCTCCGTCTTCCTCCACATCCCTAACCACCGTAAGTGTTAAGTTAGTTTTGGTTGGTTTATTTTCGAATTTTCGGTGGAGTAATGATACTTCTCTTTCTTGGTAAACTTCTCCTCTCGTTTGAATCCAACATTTCGATTTTTTTCGTATTTTGTATAAGGACGAGAACACCGTCGTCGACAACAAGGTTACCGGCAACCTTTCCGCCGTCATCAAAGAGGTAATTTTTGTGTGTCTTGATGTTTGTGGACTTAGGTGCTTATGATTGATTGTGTTTGTGTTTTTCTAGATTTTTTGTTCAGAATTGTGGATTGATGGTTGTGGTTGTGATGTTGGTGGTTGTGGTTGTTAAGTATTTGCTCGTTAAAATTTGCTAGAAGTTGGTCTCCTAAGTATTTGCTCGTTAAAATTGTTAAAATGTTAACAACATTTGTTAAGGCCAAATATAAACCAATAAATGACCTAAACAAAAGATTAGTGAAGTTCATAGCTTAAGGGGTCGTATAAAATATATAAGTAACTAAATCTTAAATTTTGTTTTAAGAGCTCATGGATTAAATGTGCATCAAAATGTCAAGTTTTATCATCAGAGAAATTCAGTTATTTAGGTTGGATGCTATCTATATTTGGCAGATTCGAGGGAGGACGCGCGTTCGAGAAGAAGGAGGACACGCGTTTGCTGGTTCGTGATTCCACTCATTTTGTCTCTTTGTTTGAAGTGTTGTTAGTAATTTTTCCGTTGTGTGTTTAAAACATATATAAGTAGTAAATCGTATGTTTTGTGTCCACTTAGTTATGTATTTGTCAATAATCGTTGTTAATGGAGTTTGTTGGTAGCTTGCTTATGAGATAACATGTATTAAGGACTAGCCTTTAGCTATTTATTCTTTAATCAAGAAGCCAATTTTGTTATGTGGAAAATGTAAACATATGACTAAATATAAACATATGTTGTGTTGAAGTTTGAGGGGTTTGGATGTAGTGTGTTTGTGATGAATGGGGTGGAATTGAGATGAAGTTTATATCATGTAATGTTACAAATTGTTCTTGTTAATTCCAGGATTTTAGGAGACTTTTACATAGCAAATTTTAGGAGAGGTTGTGCCAAAAATTTAAAAAAATATAATCTCAATTGTTATTAATAACATGATATTTTAAAATAATAACTTAGATTTTATATTAAAAGGAATATAACTTAGATCATGTAAAAAAATTATGTTTAATTAGTTTAGTGAGTTCATACATTTATTTATGTTTGTTAATGTTTAGCTTAGTTAAAAGTTTATTGATTTATGTTTATTTATTTATGTTTATTTATGTTTAAAACAATTTATTTTGTTTAGTTAACTTATTTACCCCATTAAGCAACTTGACATTTACTAACCTAAAGCAAAAGATTAGACAATATTGCTAAGTCATTCATCATAAAGGATTTGCATTCATCGTATTTATTATTTATTTATAATTTCTGTCGTAGATTGCTGGCGTAAGGTACGTAATATCTTTCACTTATCATTCATTAGAAAGCACGCATTAGTTAGTAGGACTTGCATTGGAACAACAGTGAGGTGAGTGTTTGTTTGGTGTGTTGTTTGTTAGATTAAGGTATGAAAAACACTTAGGGGGCAGTCACCTATATGAGATGAGGTGGGGGATTTCATCACCCTTTTCTTGGTCCAAAAACCACTTAATAAAAGAGCTTTAATAAAATCAATTAGGTGTTGGCCCCTAGGATTTCCAGACGCATTAAGGAGAGGAAACCGTTTAAGACCGTCATGGCCTGAATGTCGTTGCCCATCTAGTCTCCCTGAGATTTTAGGAACCTCCGGGTTCTTGATTTCCTACAGATTAGTGGTCCTCGATGTTTAAGACCGTTTTTGCCTGGACGTCGTTGCCCATCTAGTCTCCCTGAGATATTAGGGACCTCTAGGTTCTTGATTTCCTACATACTAGTGGTCCTCGGTGGGACCTCGAAGTTAGGCGTCGTCTATTACTAAGGACCTATAGTGGACTTTATGCTTGTTTTGGCCTTGATTGTTTAGTTAGGTTTCTAACCTTCCTTATTCCCACGATTGATTAAGGACTTCATCTCCTCTCCTTTGAGTCATTCTTTTCTCATCTTAATGTCTCCAAATCTTCTCATCTACGAACACATTGTTTTAAATTGAAATTTTATTTATTTCCTCCAATAATAACTATCATTTTTGTTAATGTTTAAATTGAAATGGATCGAGAGTGGATTGTTTCAAACAGATTGAGTGATGAGTATGAGAATGGAGTGAATATGTTCTTAGAGGTTTCCAAAAAACATTAAAAAAATTAAAGACAACGACATGGCGTATTATCCGTGCAATAAGTGTCATAATAGGTCAGTGCTGACTTTTCGGAAAAAGAAAGATGAATCATTTAGTCGTTCCAAGAATGACGGAGACAACGTTAGTGTGGAAGATCACTTAGAGGAAATGGTTCACGATATGACTGAATAGTTTTCATCCAACCCCGATTTACTTGGTAATTTGTTGAGTGACAATGAGAAGTTGTTGTATAAGAATTGTACCAAATTCACTAGATTGTCAGTGGTGTTGAAGTTGTACAATTTAAAAGCTGGTAATGGTTGGTCCGATGTCAGTTTCACATCAATGTTGAAGTTATTGAATGAGATGCTTCCTGATGATAATGAGTTGTCAGATAGAACTTATGATGCTAAGAAAGTGTTGTGTCCTATGAGAATGGAATATAGGAAGATACATGCATGCCCGAACGATTGTATATTGTAAAGGGGTGAGTTTGAAAACTTACATTCCTGTCCCATGTGTAATGTTTCATGATACAAAATGAAACGTAGTGGACCAAACCACAATGAAGAGGCTGATGAGATGAAAATCAAAGGACCTCCTGCTAAGATTTTGTGGTATCTTCCTATAATACCAAGGCTTAAACGTTTGTTTGCGAGTAAGGAGGATTCCAAGAACATGACATGGCATGCTGATCGTGAGAAACCAAATGATCAGTTGCTACGTCACCCTGCAGATTCACCTCAGTGGAAAAAAATAGATTTCGACTTTCCTGTGTTTGGTGAAGAAATCCAAGAATGTACGACTTGGACTATGTACTTACGGAATGAATCCTTTCGGTAGTTTGAGTAGCATTCACAGTTATTGGCATGTTATGCTTGTAATTTACAATATGCCCCTGTGGTTATTCATGAAACGCAAGTATATTATGTTGTCCTTAATGATTTCTGGTCCGAAACAACCTGGAAACGACATCGATGTGTATTTAAGACCTTTAATTGATGACCTAAAGAGATTGTAGGATGACAGAAGTCAGGTTTTGATTCTTATCGTCAAGAGTCGTTCGTAATGCGGGCAATGATATTTTGCACGATTAATGACTTTCCAGCTTATGGTAATCTGTCTGGATATTCAATCAAAGGTCATAAAGCTAGTCTAATTTGCAAAGAAAATACATACTCTTTGCAACTAGTTAATGGTTCTAAGACTGTCTATCTTGGTCATCAGATATTTTTACCGAACGCCCACCCTTATCGTAGGTTGAAGAATGCATTTTACGGAAAACAGGAGTTTCAGAATCTGCCAGTTGAAATCAGCGTCAAAAAGGTGTATGAACGTGTAATGAACATTGAATGTGAATTTGGAAAACCGTACAAACGAGTAAACGACAAAAGTAGTTGGAAAAAGATTCATATTTTTACTGGAAAACTTTAGAAGTTAGACATTGTATTGATGGGATGCATGTAGAGAAAAACGTTTGTGATAGTATTGTTGGCATTCTGTTGAACATACGTGGTAAAACCAAAGATGGATATAATGCAAGACTTGATCTTGTTGATCTTGGTATACGAGCAATGTTAGCACCAGAGAAGAAAGGAGACCGGAATTACTTACCTCCAGCTAGTTATACATTGTCTAGAAAGGAGAAAAGAATTCTCTGTCAGTGTTTGCATGATGTAAGGGTTCCACAAGGTTATTCTTCAAATATCAGTAATCTTGATGTTATGAAGGATTTGAAACTTGTGGGGATGAAGTCTCACGATTGTCACACTTTAATGCAACAGTTGTTACCTGTAGCACTGAGATCCATATTACCGAAAGATGTTAAACATGCAATAATAAAGTTGTGTTCCTTTTTAAATAAGATTTGCAATAAAGTTATCGATCTCGTGCAGTTAGATAAGTTGCAAAATGAAATTGTGGTGACATTATGTCAGTTGGAGATGTTCTTTCCCCCCTGCTTTTTTCGACATTATGATTCATCTAGTTATTCATTTGGTTAGAGAAGTTAAATTGTGTAGACCAGTTTTTTTAAGGTGGAGAAGTTAAATTGGTTCGAGCGTTATATGAAAGTGTTGAAAGGTTATTGTAAAAATTGTCAAAGACCAGATGCTAGTATTGTTGAAGGATACATAGCTGAGGAGGTTATCGAGTTTTGCACTGGATACCCAGCAAACACCAAAATTGTTGGACTTCCGAAGAATCGTCATGATAAACGTGCTGATGGTAAAGGGACACGTGGGTTGAAAATGTTAAATCCAAATGGCGAGAACTTAATGACAGCATATTTTTATGTGTTGTGCAATTCTAATGGAGTTCAACCTTACCTAAACGAACACATGAAGTTTCTAAAGGAAAGAAATCCTTTGTGAAGTTATCAACAAGTAATTAATAGTCACAATAAAAAAATTATCTCTTGGTTCAAAAATTTGGCTTACAAGCGTGATGTTTCTGAGACAATACAATGGTTGGCCTACGGTCCGCATTCTGTTGTTATAAGTTACAGTGGTTATGATATCAATGGATATTCTTTCTACATAGTCTGTGAAGATGTGAAAAGTGTTGATCAGAATAGTGGCGTCACCTTAATAGCAGAGTCTTTGCATGTGTCTAGTTCTAAAGACGAATCTTGTATACGCCGACATGTCCTATTACGGTGTAATTGAAGACATATGGGAGCTAGACTTTGTTAAATTCAAAATACATGTATTTAGATGCAAGTAGACTGATAATAAAAGCGGAGTTCGAATGGATGACTATGGGTTCACTTTAATAGATTTTTCAAAAAAAGGTATAAAGGAGAACCTTTTATTCTTGCTTCCCAAGCGAAACAAGTCTTCTGTGTGGCTGATCCATGTGATAAGAAATGGGCAGTAATTCTGGAAGGGAAGGAAAAAATTGTATCACATGATAGTCTAATCGAGTATGAAGAGACACCACATTTCTCTAAGCAAGCACCTGAGGTGAACTCAGTATATGAAGAAATAAATGTTGAGACTTGTATGATTAGAGATGACCACAGTCAAGGTATATGGATTGAAAATCCATTAAGGAAAAAAACAGTAAAGGTGCAAATTTTCTGTTGTAACACATTGTAATAGACATTCAATGTCTTGACCTTATTTAATGACTTGAATTTATCTTTTATAGTATCATGACTCCGAAAAAGAAACTCACTTCCTCAGAGTCCGAAGGCTCGAAGACATACAGTACATGAGGTCCTTGTCTCATGAAAGAATTTGTGGGGAGAAGAAATAGAGACGGTAGAGTTCCAATCCAGTTTGATGACCGTCTTGAGCCGTTAGGCATGCTGTCTGATAATTGGAAAAGTTTTCTGGGTATCTTAGCGAGGGCCAAAGTTGACATTTGTTTATATAGTTGGGCCGGTGTAGATGAGAAGTTGAAGGACACAATATGGGATAACGTTCAGGTAATGATTCCATTATAGATTTCTATAGTTTTAGTGAAATTTTGATATATATATATATATATAAAGTTAACGTGTTGTAGGAATCTTTTGAGTTCCAATCCACTGAGAAGTTGAAGAAAAAGTGGATGACATACATGTCAGTTCGTTGGAGGGATTTCAAAACAAATTTAACGAACAAGTACATATTCGGAGACTACCAGGATAGAAATTCATGCGATGTCTATAACTTTATCACTCCGAATCAATGAGAGCTATTCAGAAAATCCAGAGATAGTCCGGAGTTTGATGTAACTGAGTTTAATTTAGAATATAGTAACTGAGTTTCAAAACAAAATTTTTAGTTATTGTTTTTAGTGATAATCTAATAAACTTGATTTTAGGAAATCCGAGCCAAAAACCAAAAGATTAGATCTTATAACAAGTATACACATCGTATGTCTCGAGCGGGGTACCAAAAGGTAGAAGCACAAATGATGGCTGATAAAATTGCTCTGAAGAAACAAGAGGCAACTGACTCCGGTATGAGTGAGGAGCAAGCAAGTAACATATCTCCTCCTTCTCCCGTAGCTCGTTGTGATTCTTGGAAGAGAGCGAGAGTAAACTCCAGAGGGGAGTACGTCACAGACGACTCGCAAGCGATCGGCTCGAAGATAGTAAGTTGCATCACTTATATATATGTTATTAATTCAGAATCATTAATGTTATATTTGTCAATTGTTAGTAAATATTGTTTTAAACTTACAACTCTCTGAAGTTGAGAGAATCTCAAGGAGAATTTGCTTCCGATGGTCGGAATGATATTCTACGTGAGGCCATGGGAAACGACGAACACCCCGGTCGTGTGTGGGGGGTAGGGAGTAGAGTTGGACTTCGACAATATTATATAAAGACTCAACGGTCTACTTCGTCGACTGGTCATACCAAATGCCAGCAAGAGATCGCAGATTTGAAGAATACGTTGCAACTTGTTTTGGAGAGATTGGATCGTGATTTGCCTACTTCTCCTACCCGTCGTAAGACCGGTCTTCCTCGGAGACTACTCCTCCAGTGCCGCCAGTGTTCCACCCCGATCGACAATATGATTTCGTGTCTCATTCTCGAGAATTGGCCCTCGTCAGAGGTCCCTCGTTTGGAAAGTTCGCAGATGGATCTAGATGTACTTTATTTGTCGAAGACCCTGATCAAAGATTGGTGGGACACAGGAAAGTTTATAACATCTCCAGACACCACTTCACAGAGGTGGGAGATGGAGAAGTGAAGGTTGTAGTTGAGAGTTGCTTAGATGCTGCTGCTTTTGTGCCATTTCCGGAAGAAGAGATTGTTACTCTCGGCGATGCTATCGGTGGGTTCGTGAGGTGGCCTAGTTATTTAGTAGAGCTAAACGACAAACATGAGTTATAGTTTAATTTTGAAAGACTTTAAACTTCAAATTTGTTAACAATTGTATTTTAACGGTTGTATATATATATGTAAGGTATCAAGCCCCCGGAGCAAAGGGTCAAACAACCATTCTCGGATCAACATTAATTCGCTTCCAAATAGGTGCAAAATGTTGTATCAATGTATGGTAGGTAGGGAAGCACAATCCTTAAGTAGCTGGGAGTTCGAGGAGGGGGATAAAGGGTTGCCTCCGGCTTTGTACGTCAGCAAAGAGGATATCATGCAGTTCTTGGCGATGGATTCATTGTGTATCATGATTATCGACGTGCAAGTGAAGTAAGTGTTTTCTTTGGTATACAATGAAATGTATTGAATAATTTTATCGAAATTATAATAAAGTATAATTTTTATACTTGTAGACATCTTTATGACGCCAGAAGGTCAGTCTTTCCCGACGATCAAGTTTTGGATTTATCAGTCCATCTACATATATATACGGCAATGACGATAAATCGGGTCAGCTTGGGACTCTCTTGAAAGAAGAAGACAAAGATATTATTTGCTCCCTTATCATGAGAGGTAAACTTTGTAATTCAAAGTGGAATTTTATTTTCTAATAAGTTTCTAATTATATATATAACATGGCTCATTGGATGCTTGTCGTTGTATGCCCCACGACTAATTCGGCATATTGGTTTGATCCGTTGGGGTCGAATAAACCAAGGGACTCAATAAAGAAACTTCAAAATTGTAAGTTCGTTTTAGTTATTGTATTTGTAATTCGTGGATTTTTATTAGTATTATTGAATGAAGGTTTAACTTCTGCTACTCAGGGCAATTAAGGTTTATAGATCTTTAGGTGGAAGGAGAACAACCACAAAAGCAGGAATAACATGGCATGGAATGGGAGTATGTTCTCTCCCATTTTTGTTAATTAAGTTAGGAACATATATTTAGCGAATTTCTATGTTTGTAGTACCAGAAGCAGGTTGGAAATACGGAATGTGGTTACGACGTGATGAGATACATGAAGGAAATCCTCAAATTGGCAACTCAAGACGTATGCCTATCCGAGGTAATGTAGATCGTTATTCAGTTGTATAGTTGTAGTTTCAATATTTAGTTATTAAAAAATTACTTGTATTTTTTTGATAGGTTTTCCCAAAAAGTAGTGATCCCTTCTCGCGACAGGAGCTTGATAAAACTCGCGACCAATGGACTCGTTATTTTATCAGAAACATGTTGATGAACTAAGAGGTTCTCCTGCCACTAGCAATTTTTTGTAATTTAGTTAACAAGTTCACTTGTATTACAAACCTACAATTAATGCCTTAATATAATCGCCTCAATTTTAGAATGAATGTCAATTGTTTATGTTTGAATTACTTGCAACTGTGTTGAATGATTGTGTATGCTTGTATGTTTGTGTTTGTGCATGTATGGTTGTATGTTTCTGTTTGTGCATGTATGCTTGTGTGTTTGTGCTTGTATGTACATGTGGATGAAAGTGTGAGCATTTGTGAACGAATTTTGTGCAGGTTGTATGTACACAAATACGTTGACTAAATACAAGTTTGCAGGATGCTATTTATTTATTTTTGTCCAGGTTTAGGAATAGACGTCGGTTTGTTTGTATTAGCCAACATGTATTCCTCTGAAGAAAGGAATAAACGTCGGCTTTATGTATCATCTGACGTCTATTCTTTACGAATAGACGTCGTATGTTAGTTCACCGACGTCTATACCTAAAGAATAGACGTCGGTCCTATAGAAAGGCCGACGTCTATTCTTTAAGTATAGATGTCGGCTGATACATACAGCCGACGTCTATTCCTAAAGAATAGACGTCGGCTAAAGCACGGCCGACGTCTATGTATAGACGACATACACATAGACGTCGGATCTAGGAGTGCTTATATCCAACGTATATACCCCCGTACATCCGACGTATATTCCCTTTTCTGTAGTAGAGCTAGGTTCATGTTGGACCAAACCGAAAAACAAGTTTATACTGTGATATGTGTACAAGATCATTACTTCAGTTCTTAATTTCGGTTTAGATGTTGATCAACCTAAAACTTGGATTTTGTTTGAACTTTTAATGTCAAATGTTATGTTTGTTGTATTATTCTTATATTTGTGGATTAAGATTTAAATTTGTTGTTTAAACCTATGTCTTTAAGGTGGTATATAGTTGTATAGGTATTGAGGTATATTTGCCTTAAATGAGTTCATTGGGAGTTGTATTATGTCCTAAACAATTTTTTTATCAAACCCAAACCAACTTTTCTAGTTCGAGTTGATTCGGTACTAATTTTTTCACAGTTCAATTTGGTTCTCAATAAACCCAAAACCTACTAGGTCATGTTGGATTTGGTTATGCATCTGAACCAACGACTCATGTGCACCCTTTCTTAATCGTATATACTTATGTTGTTAACATTTTTTTGATGCATGTTACAAAATTGATGTAATATATAATCCAAAGTAGAAACGGGACCATGCGACCACAAACTCATTGAAAAGTTTACATAGTCCAACTTTTGGTCTTGACGAAATTAAAATCGTATATAGCCTTGCTCAAAGATCCATATGTTATACAAATGAGAGCACCCAGAAACGACCAATATATTTCATGCAAAGGGCGTGGGATCTGCCGGTATGGTCCCTAAGAGCAACATTTATGAGAGTTTTAGAATTGCCATGGGTAGTTGTTACAAATCATGACAATTAAAGTTTCAAAATTACTAGAGGGGAGAATCCACCCAAAACAAAAGGTTTTAGGGAGAATCCTCTCGGTACCAAGAAGTTGGGACATTGGGTCTCACTATTATTTAATGATTTTTTATGTGTAATGGGTAGGGGTGACAACGGGTATCCGGAACCGGTGGAACCGAACCAGAACCGATGATACCAAACTGGGATAAAACGGATATGGGTCGGATCTGGATACTAAATTTCAGAACCGATCCGGATCCGATTCGGATCCGGTTCTCACCACTGGAACCGGATCCGATTTATTATTAAAAAAAACACTAACTCCTGCACATGACAGAGACCAAGCCCGTTGTTATGTGCCCATCCCTCCTTCAGTCCTTCCCCCAAACCAATGAATAACCATAATCCTAACCAGTGTGGTCGCCTCCTCCACCCATAATTCATCTCCCACTCTCGCCACTCTCCTAGCCTCTTGGCTGCCGCCTCCTCACTCTCACTCCCTCTCCCTCTCCAAAGCATTCTCCATGTGGCCCCTCAGATCTTCTCCACACAGCCTCTTCGGTCTTCTCCAGTCTACTCCTCGCTACCTCGTTGGTCTTCTCCATGTGTTGTTTGGAGAAAGGTGTGGTTTTTAGGGGTTTTGACGCAGATGTTTCGATCGTTTTTTGTGTGTTTTTCCCCTTCTTTGGTGAGGTTGGGAAGTCTATAGTTTGGATTTGGTGCTATATTAGGTGTTTTTCCCCTCTGATGAATGTGTCTCTTCAATGAAGCTTATATAGCTCTCAAAACAAATAGAGTCGTTACGGTAAGTTGGTGATGTTTGGACCAATAAGAAACAAGAAGTGACTTAAGCTCGAGCAGAAATTAGAGCACGTTCGGTCGACCGGGAAACCGACGGTCGTCTGACAATATATGGGTGTATTGGTTAGATTGCACAACTCGGTTGACCGACTATATGTTGGATAACCGTTCACCAACTTCCAGTAACTTTTTCCTAATATCGACCAATTAAATGTGGTTGACCGAGACAACTTCGGTTCACCGGTCCAATTGGACAGTAAAGAATTGTTGTGCTTTGGTGATCTAGTTCAGTAAACCGTGGCATGGTCGGTTGACCGATACAAGTGTGTATTTTCTGCTGACATTGGCTAACATAATGATTTCTCAATAAGGTCGAAATCTTACGTGGAATAGAGCCGTTACATTTTGTTTAACAAGAAGGTTTTGGTAGACCGAAGCGGACTCGGTAGACCGATTTTGGACATTTCAACGAGTGTTGCTAAACGACAAAAGATAAGTCTATTGGAGATAGTTTGTGCCACGTGGGTCAATAGGATGAAGTCGTTTAGGCCAAAAGACGCATGTGAAGTTCGGATGACCGATACCTATTCGTTAAACCAAATTGAGATATGCTGAGAATGTACGAAGCTACTGAGTAGAAGGGAACGGTTGACCGGGTAGCTTTTGGTAATCCAAAACAACGATTCCAGAAAGATCAAGTGGCTACTGACTCTCGGTCATCCATTTGGAACAAGTTCGGTAGACCGAGAGGTTAACGGCCCACCGACAGAGATGGATTTATCCTTTTGTGCATCAAGTGTACATTTGATCCTATAAATCAAATAAATAGAAAATTACATATAAAGTCTTTGAGCTTTGATTACAAGTCTTGAGCCTTGATCTTGAAGTTGATTAGTCCCTTAGTTTGAGCACGTACAATGTTAGGGATACACAATATTTATGCAATTGGACAATATGATGTGTGTGATTTGCTAATTGAAGTTGTAAATAATATGAGTTTGTTAATCATAAAAATTAAGATTAAAGAGGCCAAAAATGCAACAATCTCCCTTTTTTTGATGATGACAAACTAATGTCAAATTGTGTAAGTGCTCCCGCTATCAATATGCATAAGATATGTTAACTCCCCCTTACTAAGTGCATGAATTTCACATATTTGATTTACGCATGTTATATCCATTTTTCTCCCCATTTTGACCCCCTTCAAAAAGAATGAATCAATCAATGTTTGAGAGAAAAAGGCACAATATGTAATTGAAATTGCATTTCTTAAAAGGGAAATAAGGCATAAAGCCATACAACAACAAACAAACCAAAACAAATGACAAATGAAAAAAACACGACAAACAACAATAAGCAAACAATCAGGGGGACGAAGGACAGAGGAGGCAGAGTAGTCGTATCAGCAGTGAGGGTACAGAAGTTGTTGTAGCAGGGTTGCAGAGCTTTCGTGGCCACACTAGTAGTTCCAGATCCAGAGGCGAGGAGAATGGAGGACATTGAGATAGTCCAGGATTTTCCAGAGGTATTTTCTGACGATGTCTCCGGGTTGCCACCACAGAGAGAGATTGAGTTTGGTATTGATTTGGTAGTTGGGACTACGCCGCAGTCGAAGGCACCGTATGGGATGGCACTGCTGAGCTGGCAGAGCTGAAGAAGCAGTTGTAGGATCTGATAGATACTAGGTTTATCCGACCAAGTGTCTCGCCTTGGGGAGCATCGGTACTCTTTGTGAAGAAGAAGGATGAATCGCTGCGTATGTGTATCGACTACAGGATGCTGAACAAGGTTACCGTTAGGAATCAGTTTCCTTTGCCCAGGATCGAGGACCTGTTTAACCAGTTGCAGTCAGCGAAGGTGTTCTCGAAGATTGATCTGCAATCCGGTTACCATCAGCTGAGGATCAGAGAGGCAGATGTGCAGAAGACATCTTTCAAGACGAGGTACGAGCATTACGAGTTTTTGGTGACGTCGTTCGGGTTGACGAACGCGCCTGCAGTGTTTATGGATTTGATGAACATGACATTCAGTCAGTACCTCGACCGGTTTGTGATTGTCTTCGTGGACGACATTTTGGTCTACTCGCCAGATGTGGAGCAGCATCGTGAGCATTTTGTAGGATCGTGTGAGTTATGGGTCCACAATAAAGGCTAATTAACAAATTTAAACCTAAACAAACTCTACTTGCAAGCCAAAAGATGATGCAGCGGAATTTAAAACAAATACAAGTAAGTAGGGAAGAAATAAGCAAACCACAATCACACGGGGATTTTATAGAGGTTCGGCACCCCACCTGGGTCCTAGTCCTCTCTTGTAAGCTCCGCTCGACTCCGCGAGCTCCGCCTACGTCTTCACTAACCACTCCCCATTCCGGGCCGGGAGAGAACGCCTTTACACCACAAGCACCGCGAACAACCTCGCTTGCTTGAATTCTTCCTCTCACAATCCGAGAGGGACACTTCGGGCTTTCACCGAAGTCCTTTCTTCCTTTGACAAACAATTGAGTGGAGCAACACTCTCTAATTCTTGAGCACACTTGAGTAGGATTGGAATTATGACTAAAGTGTGGAAGGTTTGAAGCTTTGAGTGTGTTGGGTTTCTCTCTAATGTATTGGACAAGTATGAGTGGGAGAGTTGTGTTAAAATGTGTTTTACAACTCCTTATATAGGCATTAGAGAGAATAGAGCCGTTGGGATTGATTGAGTATGAGTTGATGTGTGATTACACAAAATAGAAACTGCAGGACCCAATTCTGGATGAATTCGGTCGACCGGATAGGGATGAACGGTCGACCGTTTGGCAGTTTTGAACTAAGTTCGGTCGACCGGTTAGGAAACGGTCGACCGCCCAACGCTACGACTTAGGTACACTTAAGTCATCGGTCGAACACAAGAAAAGGGTTCGGTCGACCGATTTCGTCCAGACACTTTGGGGTTGACAAACAATTAGATATTCGGTCGACCGATTTTCAACAGGCACTTGGGGTTTGTCAAGAGATGGACAAATGGTCGACCGATCTTGATCCTCGGTCGACCGATACATGAAATGTATTTGGGGTATTTTTGGTTTAATACGAATACGACCGTTGGATAAATACGACAAAAATAACGGTCGGAAAATTAAGTTCAAACAGTCGACCGAAAGAGAAGGTGCGGTCGACCGAAAGTAGATAGGGAAACACAAAACATAATACTTGATCATCCGGTCGACCGAACGGCCTGTTGCGGTCGACCGCATGTGGGCAGACAGTTAGGGTTCAGGTTTAGTGTTTTCCGGTCTAAGTTTAGGTGATCTATTGAAGTCCAAATTATGTGAAATTTCGTGTGTGACTTCTATGAGGAACCTAGTGTGTGTTTAAGTTGATTTTAGCTGAAGTATGCTCAATTTACACATGTTCCTAAGAATCAAAGAAAATACAAAATACATTACTTCAAAGGAGCTTGATTACATGTCTTGACTTGATTTCCTTTCTTCCTTGAGTCTTGATCACCTGTAGAGGTTAGCACAAAGCAATATATATGCAATGCAATATGTGTGCTACTCTACATGATTATAATTAAGATTAGGTTGATTAAATCATCAAAACATAGATTAAGGCCAAAAAGCCAACACATTTGAGAGTTGTACTTGGTATTTTGAGAGATCATCAGTTGTATGCCAAGTTTTCGAAGTGTGAGTTCTGGCTAAGCAGTGTTGCCTTTCTGGGATACATTGTATCAGGAGCTGCGATATCAGTAGATCCAACGAAGGTCGAGGCCGTGACGCAGTGGAGAGCCCCGACTAGTGTGGCGGAGATCAGGAGTTTTGTGGGTCTGGCGGGTTACTATCGTTGTTTTATTCAGGATTTCTCCAGGTTGGCTTCGCCTCTGACAGCTTTGACGAGGAAAGGGCGTCAAGTTCATGTGGTCCCAGAAGTACGAGGACAGCTTCCAGGAAGTGAAGAGTCGGCCGACGACTGCTCCAGTTCTGACACTTCCCAGCCTGGAGCCCTGGTCGTGTTGTGGTAGATGCGGTTGGGTGAAAAGGCCTTGGAGCCTAGCTTGACTACGTTGTGTGTTGCAGTGGTTGGGTGAAAAAGTCTTGGAGCCCCGTAACTGTGGTGTGTGTTGTGGTTGGGTTAAAAAGCCCTGGAGCCCAGCCTTGTTGTTTGTGTTTTTCCTTGTTGATAGAATTGCATGCTAGAGTGTTTCAGTTTCATGCATTGTAGAGTTTGGCATACGGGGTTTTCTTCTGGAAACTCAGGCATTCTTGCATGTTTGCTTTTCAGGCCGTGATCAGCATTAGGTGGGTGGTGACCAAGGAGAGGAGCGCCGCTACCAGATCCAGCTCTCTCTCGTTTTGAGGTCGGAGTGATTACTTGTATTTGTTGTATAGCCCTTTTTGATGTAATCACACTTTTGAAATACTCGGATATATTATATATATATATATGTTGGTGCACCTGTTTCCTTATATTTGAGTAATATCCTCTACTTTGTTTCTATGTGATAAAATTTTAAATTCTTCCGCTGTTTGAGGATGTTACAGGATGTGTACATGGTACAACCTCAAGGTTTTTGATGCATTGCATACATTGCATCATATGTCTTTCATTTAGATTACTTTTATATCAATAAATGCTACTAAGGTATGTGTTTAGTCGTATTTACAGAATACAGGGACCTGGATGCAAATTACCCACATTCCGAGCATAAACGCATGCAAAAGATTCATTTCTATCATAAAGACCAAGTTCAAGTTTATCGGGTTTCAAATGGAAATGCATCCAAGCATAAAAGCATTCAAGGAGCTAATTACAAAAAGGTCAAGGGCTTAATTGCAAAATGCCAAGGACCTGATTGCAAAATAAAAGGACCAAGTTATTGTGTGGAGAAAGTCAAAAGAAAAATCAAATATAAATCTCCAACAATGGAAGGAATTAATCCGAAGCTCAAGACAATGGAAAGAATCAATCCAGACGCGCAAAGGAGGATCAAATCATACCATAAACGCGTGACAAAAATCCTGATTAAATCCGACCAACGTGTGAGGCGAATCCGCCGCACAATACACATGATGTGCGGCGATTCCGCCGCCCATTGGTCGATCTGTGTGTGCCAATTTCGTCCAGTCATGTATGGACACGTGTACTATCCAATTCTATACCTAAGTCCCTTGTAGTAACTATAAATAGACCCGAGAACGATGTAAATAGGGTCCTTGGTTGTTGTTCTTATTTGTGTACCTTAGTTTTATTAATAAAATTCTGTTTCTTATTTCTTACTTTTTAGTTTTCTTTGTAATGTCTCAAGGACCCCTTCTTCTTCCTCCCTCCATGAGTTTCTAACTCTTTCCGAAGGGTGGAGGTGACGGATTTAGGGTTAGAGAAGATGAATGAATGTTATTATTCTAAGTTCGTGATTAGTATTTTGATTACTTGAGTTTATGTTAAATCATTTATCTTGTAATACTTCATAACTAAACATGATTTATTATAAGTTTCTAAGTTCTCTAATCTAAACCTTAAATCTAAACCTCCACCAAACGGAATTCTCTTATTATTTCTTGTTTTAGTTCTAATTGCTTTTGTTTCGTACTTTAGATAATTAAATCAAAAATCCCAAAAACCCAATTTATTTCTTCTTCCCTTCTTCCCCTAATCGAAAATAACAAAAATAACGAAATCTCTCCCTCCTTGTGTTCGACCCGTACTTGCCACGTCTTCATAGACGCCGTGCACTTGCGGTATAAATTTAATTCCCATCAAGTTTTTGGCGCCGTTGCCGGGGAGGCGACGCACATTTTTGTTGTTTTTGTGTTTTCGATTTTTCCTGTTTATCTTGTGCGCGATCTAAGTATTTGGATTTGTGTTTCAGGAGACAACAGAGCGCGCGGCGAAATACGAGCGCATTCTGAGCTTAAAGAGCGGCGAATCCGCCGCCCCATAAGAAGCATTTGCGGCGAAATCGCCGCACAGGTTGGTCTTCCGGTCTTCAAATTTTGAGTGCGTCGTCGGCATCTCTGGGTGGTCGCATTGAGCTACTGGAATCTCCGAGAGCGGGCGGCGAACCCGACTGAGCATTGCGGAGGTAACTTTTCTTGCCTTTCTCGTAAAAATCTGAATAGTTGAAAGTTTCCTTTCATAGAATTGCACGTGTTAGGGTTACAATTCCATAATTGGCAATAATTCAACTCTGACCTAAAATTGGCAAAATTAGAAAGACCTTAGTGCATGCATCATATAATGTTTTGCTTGCATTATTCTTGCTAAATTCTTGCAAATTAATACTTGTTGAAGATTGCTGGAGGCAAGGTACGTATCGAGGTTTTTATCGATTGCATTAGAGCATATAATTTAGTTGCATACAACCTTGCAATTGCCCCCATTAAAAGGACCATTGTTTGACTATCTTTGCTAGATTCAAGTTAAACTATCTTAAGGGCAACTCCATAGGAAAAAATACGGTGGGGATTCCATCACCCTCCCGTAGCCCACAAACCACAATCCTGAAGTGTCGCCTAAGCCTAAAATTTAAAATCAATTAGACATTGGCCCCTAAGGACTCGGACTCAATTAAGGAGGAGATTGGTTTGACTTGCTATGACCTGAAGCTAATTGAATTCAATTTGGTGTCTAGAAAGTGTTTTTGTGTCGACGAAAGTCTTCCAAGCGACGTGGTTGTCTAATTGGCACCGACTCTGTCGGAAGCGCCCCCACTAGCTATTCACTAACTGGCCAACTTGGTTTGATTGGTGAGGGAGGTGAATCAAGCAAATCAATTCGACTTAACCAGTTAGGAGTCGTCTAGATCTAAGTGACACTAGGTCTAGGATTGTTTTGACCGTGCTTGTTCAGGAAATTTCTGACCAACCCTAATTTTTATCCTTTAGAGTTAAGTTTCTCTTCTCGTCTGAGTCTTCTTTCCCTTCTCATCCTTACCTTTCTATTGTTTGTTTCCTTAAAAAAAAAGAAAAAAAATTAAAATTCAAAAAAAAAAAAAAAAAGAGTAATTGATTCTTGGAATTGAATTTGAAATTTAAATTTCGAATTCAAATTCAAAAATTAATTCAAACCGGTGCACTCAGATTTGGGTGCGGGATTTAAGCAATCGACTCTCACGAGTTCATCTGGATTCCAGTCTAGAGCTTAACCCCAACCCATCTGTTGCACCACCTCACCCGGATCTAATGGGTGAGAACGTAGTGGACCCGCCTGTTGCGCAACCTATAACTTTGAGGGATCGGTGCTACCCAACGATGGCTGCTCAGCCATCGTGCATCGTCATGCCCACCATACCGGGTCGCGACTTCGAACTTAAGGCACAATACATGAGTATGCTGCCTAAGTTCACCTCTAGGGAAGACCCATATCTCTTCCTTAGAGAATTTGAAGAAATCTGCTCTCTTATGCAATACCAGCATATCCCTGAAGAGGCAGTGCGTCTGAAATTCGTGCCTCTAGCACTGAAGGACGACGCTAAGAAATGGCTATATAGTCTAGCCGAAAGATCTATTAGAAGTTGGGCCGAATTTGTTCAAGTTTTCCTAAAAAAATATTTCCCCAACCATAAGACTATGAAGATTAGGAATGAAATTGTTGCATTCGTTCAGTCTGAGAGCGAGCCGTTCTATTCCTATCTTGAGAGATTTAAGAGTGTCTTGACCCAATGCCCTCATCACGGAATTCCAAAGTGGCAATTATGCCAAATTATTTATGAGGGATTGACACCCACATCTAGGGTTATGCTAGAATCTGTGAGCCAAGGGAACTTTATGTCCAAAAATGAAAATGATGCCTGGACTTTTCTTGAGGATTTAGCTGAAAATAGTATGCAATGGGACAATGCTAGAACACCCATCAACCCGAGTATTGGATCTAGAATAGCGAGTCAACCCCGACCAGGTGTCTTAGCTATAGACTCCAACATAGCAGCTGAGACAAAACTAGCTACCCTAATGCGTAGAATGGAAAGTCTAGAGCTACAAAATCAACCCCGAATGAATCAACCCTTGTCTATCCCCTGCTCTAGATGTGGTCAGACTGGTCATTTAATGGAGGACTGTGTGAACCTGGAACATGTTAATGCCACAATTAACAATTCTAGAAATGATCCTTACGCATCAACCTATAACCCAGGTTGGCGTAATCATCCCAATTTTTCGTGGACCCAACAAGGACAACCTCCTAGACAACAACCAACCCCATATAACCAAAATAATACATCATCTGGGGGTAATAATGGAAATCATGAGGTTAGGTTGACAAAATTAGAAAATTTAATGACAACTTTTATACAAACAACCAACCAATCATTCCAAAGGCTAGAGACACAGGTCAGCCAATTAGCACAGATAATAGGTGAAAGAGAAAAGGGCCAATTTCCAAGTCAACCTGAGGTGAACCCCAGAACTAATAATCAATATCAATCTTATCAACCACCTTCAGGAAATAACAACCCTAGACCGGTTCAAATGGTTAATGAGGAATGACCGTTCCAACAAATCAATGTTGTAGTATCATTACGGTCCGGAAGACAAATTGACAATAATGTAGTAAACCCTAGAATGACTAATCAATCTAGCCATCAAGCACCCACATATGACTTGACCATTGAACCCGACGTCCAAATTGAAAAGCCCAATCCACCTACCCAACCTGAACCTGTAGCTCAACCTGAACCTGAGCGAGTCTATGTTCCTAAAGCTCCATTCCCTAATAGACTCAAAAAGAACTCAAGTGCACAAATAGAGAAAATCTTGGAAGTATTTAAGCAAGTTAAGGTGAACATTCCACTCCTAGACATGATTCAACAAATACCTGCTTATGCTAAATTCTTAAAAGATTTGTGCACTAAAAAGAGAAAAACGAATGTACCAAAGAAGGCATTCTTAACTGCGAACATATGCTCAATTCTTTCCAACACATCTCCTATAAAATATAAGGACCCAGGGTGTCCCACAATTTCATGTTCAATAGGAGATACGTTTATCAATAAAGCCCTTCTAGACCTTGGTGCAAGCGTTAACTTGCTCCCATTTTCTGTCTATGAGCAACTCAACCTTGGTCCACTGAAACCCTCTAGGACAACCCTCCAATTCGCTGATTGTTCTGTTAAGAAACCGAGAGGTATAGTAGAGGACGTTTTGATTAAGGTTGGTGACTTCATTTATCCAGTGGATTTTGTCGTACTTGATACTGAACCTGTTGTAAATCCTAATCGACAAATCCCTGTAATTTTAGGTAGACCCTTTTTAGCCACTTCGGAAGCATTAATAAACCGTCGAAATGGGCTCATGCAATTATCTTTCGGGAATTTAAAAGCAGAATTTAATATCTTATAGGAGATGTGTTGGAAAGAATTAATAAAATTCTGTTTCTTATTTCTTACTTTTTAGTTTTCTTTGTAATGTCTCAAGGACCCCTTCTTCTTCCTCCCTCCATGAGTTTCTAACTCTTTCCGAAGGGTGGAGGTGACGGATTTAGGGTTAGAGAAGATGAATGAATGTTATTATTCTAAGTTCGTGATTAGTATTTTGATTACTTGAGTTTATGTTAAATCATTTATCTTGTAATACTTCATAACTAAACATGATTTATTATAAGTTTCTAAGTTCTCTAATCTAAACCTTAAATCTAAACCTCCACCAAACGGAATTCTCTTATTATTTCTTGTTTTAGTTCTAATTGCTTTTGTTTCGTACTTTAGATAATTAAATCAAAAATCCCAAAAACCCAATTTATTTCTTCTTCCCTTCTTCCCCTAATCGAAAATAACAAAAATAACGAAATCTCTCCCTCCTTGTGTTCGACCCGTACTTGCCACGTCTTCATAGACGCCGTGCACTTGCGGTATAAATTTAATTCCCATCAAGTTTCAAAGATCCATCTATGGATTGAAGCAAGCATCAAGAAGTTAGAACAAGATGAGGAAGTCAAAAAGATTCACTTCGTCCAAAGTAAGGAACAACCTTGTATATACAAGAAGGTTAGTGGGATCCATATAGTATTTTTGATCTTATATGTCGATGACATACTCCTCATAGGAAATCATATATATTTGCTTGATCAAAGGAGAAGTTCATTGAAATATGCATTTTCAATGAAAGACATGGGTGAGGCTCAATACATTCGTGGAATCAAGATATATAGAGATAGATCTCGTAGACTCATTAGCCTAAGTCAACGTACATACATTGACAAGGTCTTGGAAAGGTTCAACATGAACAACTCTAGAAAGGGCAGTGTGTCAATAAGTATGGGTGTGCAACTCAAGAAGTCTCAACGTCATGAACCACGTAAAGACTTGGAGTATATGAAAGATGTTCCTTATGCTTCGGAAATTGGATCAATCATGTACGTCATGACTTGCACAAGACCCAATGTCTCGTATGCTCTAAGTGTGACAAGTCGTCACCAATCCAACGCAGGTACCCATCATTGGACTGCGGTCCAGAATATTCGGAGGTACCTTAACCGGACCAAAGATAAGTTTCTTGTTTATGGAGGACAAAGGGAGCTAATAGCCAAGGGATATTCGGATGCGAGTTTCATGAGTGATCCCGACGATAGGAGGTCACAATCAGGATATGTCTTCCTTCTGAATGGTGGAGCCGTGAGTTGGCGTAGTTGGAAGCAAAACCACTACGACCGACTCAACCACCGCTTCCAAAGTTATGGCTATCACTGAAGTGAGCAAGGAAGGAGTGTTAATCAAGAATTTTATTGAAGAGCTTAGAGTAGTTCCCTCACGCGAGGGACCCATAGAGCTATTTTGCGACAATATTGCATCTATCTCGCAAATCAAGGATCCTAAATCACACCACAAAGTGAAGTACATGGATCGCAAGTATTTTGTCACACGTGACTTCATCGACGAAGGCAAAATAAATTTATTATGGGTGGACACAAACAACAATACAACTGATCCATTCACCAAACCCTTATCCCAAGCCAAAAGCAAAATGTATTTCGAGTCCATGGGTTTAAGGAACCATGTTGAGGGGCTTGATGAGTGATTTGATAGGGTTACCCTGGTTATTATTGTTTTATACATTGAGAATGTACGTGAAAGAAAGGTTTAATAACAAGTGGGAGATTTAAGGGAATGTGTTCTAAACATTACTTTTATATGTCAATTATTATGAATTGAATGTGCAAACATTTTGTTACTTGATTATTGTATTCGTCTTTTAGAAGAGTTAAGGAAGAGGCTCTTGGTCTTTAACCGTAGAGCTCGAAAAGATAATGATATACATAAATCAAAAGTTATTCACAATCATGGTAATTGACATGAAACATTAATTACCGAGATAAGATTATCGTGTTGGTCATCGATTATTGTAGCTCTACAAATATTTGACGACATGAGTATATAAAAGAGGAAAATGATTACTTTTATATATTGAATAGACCTAAGTTATGAGACTTATATCTCTTTGTTGGCCTTTTGGCCTTAATCTATGTTTTGATTATTTAATCAACCTAATCCTAATTGTGATCATGTAGAGTACACATGTTGCATTGCATATATTGCTTTGTGCTAACCTCTACAGGTGATGAAGACTCAAGGAAGAAAGGAAATCAAGTCAAGACATGTAATCATTTGAAGACATGTAATTTGTATTTCTTTGAGTCATAGGAACTTTGTGTAATTGAGCATACTTGAGCTAAAAACTAGTCAAACACACACTAGGTTCCCTATAGAAGTCACACACGAAATTTCACATAATTTGGACTTCAATAGATCACCCAAACTTAGACCGAAAAACACTAAACCAAAACCTGAACAGTATGCCCACATTCGGTCGACCGAAACAGACCGTTCGGTCGACCAAGTGATCATATATTCTGTTAGTGTTTTATTGCCCAAGTTTGGTCGACCGTCCAGACCTTTTCGGTCGACCGAGTAGCAATAATTTTATGACCGTTTGTTTCGTCGTATTATACCCAACGGTCGTATTCGTATTATCTCCATATAACCCAAATACATTTTGTGTATCGGTCGACCGAACTTATGTTCCTTGAAAAACCCAAAGTGCATGTCAGTTTTCGGTCGACCGTGGACCTTGTTTCGGTCGACCGAATTTGATCTTGTTTGTCAACCCCAAAGAGTATGTTGTGAATCGGTCGACCGAACTTATCTCGGTGTTCGACCAATCACTTAAGTGTACCTGAGTCATAGCCTCTGTCGGTCGACCGTTCCTTAACCGGTCGACCGAACCTTAATCTAAATTGCCAAACGGTCGACCGAACATCCCGATCGAGTCGACCGAACTTACTCAGAATTGGGTCCTGTCAATTTCTGTTTTGTGTATCTTACACAATCTTTACCCAATTCATCCCCAACGTCTATAACTCATTTGAAGCTTATAAATAGAGTTGTAAAACACATTTTAACACAACTCTCGCATACTATTTGTCCCTTACATTAGAGAGAAAGCTCCAAACACTCCAAGCCTCAAACCTTCCACACTTTAGTCTTAAATCCTATTCTCACTCAAGTGTGCTCAAGATCAAAGAGTGTTGTTCCACTCATTGTTTATTCAAAGAAGCAAGGGTCTTGGTGAAAGTCCAATACAAGAGTATAGACTTCGGTGAGAGCCCGAAGTGTCCCTCTCGGATTGTGGGAGGACGAGCCAAGCTAAGCGAGGGTTGTTCGCGAGTTTGAAGATTGTAAAGGTGTTCTCTCCCAGCCCGGAACGGGGAGTCTTTAGTGAAGTCATGAGCGAAGCTCGGTGATCCGAGCGGAGCTTGCAAGAGATCACTAGGACCCGGGTGGGGTGCCGAACCTCCGTAAAAATCCCCTGACTCCTTGTGGTTTGCATTTTCTATTCCTTTACTTGCTTGTTTAGTTTTAAATTCCGCTGCATATCTTTCATTGTTAAACAAGTAGGTAATTAGGGTTAAAAGTGATTAGAATTAGAGACCCTCACGATCCTACACTCTTCACATAAGAAATATTTAATTTGTTGTTGTCAAAAACTATTAATGAGTATAGTGATAAAGTCAATGGTTGGTTGAACATGACTCATGCTGGAAAATGTAGTGTAATATCCTAAACCTTATTAACTTGGTTAATTGCTTTTTAGGTGCTTAATTGGAGGGTTAAGATGGAGGGCTGGGATTGATTGGGTGGTGATGAGGTGGATGGCGGAGATTGGGAAGAGAAGAGTATAAGTTGGTGAGTTTTATTCTCACTCTCTCTCTCGTATTATCTCTCTCTCCCGCTCAAATCCTCTCCCTCTCTCTGATCTGATCCTCAGTGTGCGGAGGTGCTCGAGGAGTGGTTTTCGGAAGGCAAGGTGAAGCTCGGACGTTCTCCGGAGGAGTAGATCGTTGCTCGGTGGGTTATCGCCGGAGGTCGGATTCGAGAGGGAAAAGCTCGCCGTTGGGTCTTCGAAGGCTTCTTCAAGTCTTCAAGGTATGTCAAGCTTTACTTTGATGCTCACTTATGCTTTCGTGAGTGTTGGAGTGGTCGACAGTATGCCGGATGGCTCGTCGGACCTGTGCAGCAGTTTCTGCACTGTAAATGGTCGATCGGTGGCATGTTTCCGTCGACCGGTCGTAGTGTAATTTGGGCGAAATCTCTTGCACCGGTCGAACGATACCTGAGAGGTGGTTGACCGGTTGTGCATTGTGAGCGAGAGATGGAGTCTCTGGGTGTTTTCGGTCGAACGGGACCCCTTTGCCGGTCGACCGAAAGCACTGTTGTAGGTCGGTTGGGGCGTTGACCATCCAAACATTAGACCGCCTAGTTGACTCATTCGACCGACGATTTAAATAACTTAAAGTTTGTTCGATCGCGTGATGTTTCGGTTGACCGGAGTATTGTGTTTGATTTGGATTTTCTTCTGTCCGTTTTCGGTCGACCGGTGATCGTATATGGTTTGACCGTTTGTGCTTTTTTTGTGGCATGGAGTTTTTATTGGTCGAATTTGGTCGAACGGGGCCCCTTTGCCGTTCGACCAGTTGACAGGTTTTTCGGTTGGGCCAGTCCTATGGAGAGGATTCGGTTGACCGGTTTGGTGTTGTTGTTCGACCGTTTGGTACGGTTTTGTGTGGATTGAGTGTTGTGGAGCCAGCCCAAGATGGCAACGGGTCTCCGGCCCTTTTGGGGCAACAGTACAGACATTTCCGGCCTGAGGGTGGTTCGTGTGAGTGTGGGGCCAGCTCAAGATGGCAACGGGTCTCCGGCCCTAGAGGGGAAATGGTACAGACATTGCCGGCCTGAGAGTGGTCTTCTGGAGCAGCTCAAGATGGCATCGGGTCTCCAGCCCTAGAGGGGCAACGGTACAGATGCTACCGACCTGAGAGTGATCCAACGTGTGTTGTAGCCGAGGATGTTTCCGGCTGTGGTGCATGGGGCACGTGTGTTGTAGCCGAGGGTGTTTCCGGTTGTGGTGCCTGGGGCATGTGTGTGAGGGTTGGGCTAAGGGATCCGCGAGACCCGTCACTGTTTGGTATCTACTGTGGTAGGGAGAGAGTTCCCGGGGGCCCAGTGAGACGTTGTTTGTTTATTGCATTTCATATCATACATGCTTTAGATCTAGTTCATTTATTGTGATAGAAGTTTGGCATACGGGGTTTCCTTCTGGGAAACTCAGGAATAGATGTGTTCTATTGCAGGTCGTGAGCAGCATTAGGAGGTGGTGACTGAGGAGGAGCGCTTTCGGGGCCAGATCCTGCTTTTCTTATTTTGAGGTCCGAGTGATTACATGTATATTTTCCTTATCTTTTGTTGTAATCACACTTTTGAAAAAAACTCTCAGATATATATATTGTATATATGTTGGTGCACCAGTTGTCTGTTTTCCTTGGTAATATCCTCGTGTTGTGTTTTATTAAAAATTTAAATTTCTTCCGCTTTCGAGGATGTTACATATTAGTGGGTCCCTTGATAAAACAAAATTATAATGTGCACAATGTGACTTGAGTTAAGTTACATATTTATATTAGTTTGAGAGATCAAGAAATGAGTATACAATACAAAGGTGACACAATTCTACTTTTTATATACTCTTAATATCATGAGGCAAGGGATGGACACAAGTGGTGCACTTACATCACTAAATGGATCGTGTTTGGTTCGAGTGGAACAAGACATCAATGCTAATTAGGTAACTATAATGTGTAGCTAGATACCACTTATAATTTATGATATTAGGTGTTTAATACTATTGTCAATTTAGCTTAGATATTTCTACAGGTCACACCATAAAACTGGGAAACAAGAAACTTGATTTTATGTTCATATGATGCATCGGTTTCATGTGGTGAATCGATAAAATCAATATGTCATGAAAATTGACATAATTCGAATCATGAATAAATTCATATAAGATGTATTTTATTATGGGGTGTAATTGTATGACATTACATAGGATAATATATATTACATGATATGTGAATTTGCTAAAAAACCCACGGATCAAATTTTGTTGGACGTAAATCCAAAATTTGACAACAACAAAATCAGGGTCAAAATGGTAGACCGTTTTGGGATCGGTCGATCAGGGTAGACCGTTTTGGAATCGGTCGATCAGTTTCTTCGGAACTGTCGACCGGGCAAAGATCGGATACGCGGGTGGTCGACCGAAATTACCAGGACTTGTCTTGTAAATAGGATCGGTCAACCGGGCATAGTAAACGGTCGACCGAAAATCTCCAAGAGATGTATTGGTGATAAAAGGGTCGACCGGTAGAGTGACACGGTCGACCGAAATGTACCAGGAGAAATTTTGGTGCCTTAACGGTTGACCGGAGTGAGACGTGGTTCGACCAAAAAAATTCAGGAATTTTTTCTCATGAATGTTCGGTCGACCGTCTAGCTCACGGTCTGACCGAACTTGTCAAAGTCACAACCGTTCGGTCAGCCGAGTGGTGTTTCGGTCGATCGTTCGACACGATTTCTGCCAGAATTATTAAGAGAATAATGTTCATCATGGGCTGGATTAATTGCAATTATGGGCAAACGTGTTTGAGGATGATTATGTGGTAGATTGTGATTGATTTAAGGGAGAAAAAATCGAGAGACCATGGGTTAATGTGTAGCCCATGTTGTGGGTGTTTGGAGAGCCTATAAATAGGTCTCATCTCCGTACTTGTTTAAGGTTAATGCAAAATTCTCTCCCTAATCTCTCCACTAATCCATCCAAATTTCTCTTAATTATTTCCAGCTTTTGGAGATTAAATCTCAGGGAGCTTTAGAGGGGTTATTAGCTCGATTCTAAACTTAATTAGATATTGATTGACTAGCCCCTTTCTCTCTAATCTTGTTTAGAGTTTGGTGAACACTTGGAGGCGGATCGGTGGACGATTCGACGAGTAACGCAACTCTGGATCTTCATAAAGGTTTTAGAGAACCTTTGGGTATGATCCTATCTTCTTTGTTTAGTTTAATATGTGTAGATTTGCATGATATTAGAACAAACACAAAATAATATACATCAAATCACTGAAAATATGATTATCGATCTTGTATGCATGTATATTTTTAAAAAAATATACACATACATATGGACATGAAATCCTACAGTTAATCACAATGATTGTGAATTAATTTTGATTTATGTAAACCATTATCTTTTAGAACTCTACGGTTAATGACCAAGAGCTTTTTCCTTAACTTTTCCAAAAAACGAATACATTAATAAAAAAACAAAATGTTCAATACATTCAATTCATAATAAAAGACATACAAAAGTAAAACTTTGAGAACACATCCTTTCATAATGATCCCAGGTCACCTGATCGACCTCCTACACGTCGAGCTCATTCCTAATAGAAATCAGGTGTCGTTGTCTCACCACTACTCTTGAATGTTCTTGGTCGTCTACAACGGGCACCTAATGGTACTCTATCGTCCTCTGGATACAGTAACAATCTGCTCTTCAAAGGTCTCCTAATGCGGAAATGTTCCCAGCACCACAACTGCAGAAACGTAAGAAATCTACACAGATGTTTGGTCATGATCAATGAAGCTTCGTCCAAATTGTGATAGAAGTGGGTAGAGCCGCACTACCCCAACTATACTCTGATGCGACAACCAAATCTCTGTCAAATGAAGGTACTTCAAGCAAACCATTGTGCCGCTCTAGTCAACCAAAATACTGCATCCCAGCTAGAATAGAATAAGGGCTATAGTGTGTCGTGTAATCGTGACCTCAAAACCATTGAAAGGCAACTCCTGAAATTGGGTTTGTAACCAACCCTGAGTTACCGAACCTTTACCGCCCAAGCCATTCGGACACTGACCCAATAAATCAATGCAGACATTCGACCAATCGTAATCTTGACACTCACGTACTGGCAAACCGTCTACCCGTAATCAAGGAAATATCACGCAAAGGTGCAAGTGATCTCACCATGTCGCAGGTAAAAGAAATGAGTCTTTGGTCCAACGCTCCACCATCGCCCCCAACAAGGTATGATCTAACTGTACTCGGCCTAATCGAGTGACTGTGTCGAAGCCCGCCAGATCTAGCAGAAACCACATTCTAATGAGTGTGACCTTGCGTGATATGGGAGTTCTCTTGAGTAGAACTCGGCAACACCAGTGCCGAATTCTATAAAATAAAACTCGACACTGGTGTTGCCGAGTTCTACTAACTCAAACTCGGCAACTTCAGTGTCGAGTTTGATTTGGCACAAATTTGTACAACTGTTTGGAGTTGGTAGTTGTGTACCCGTTTTCCCTATATAGAACTCGACATTGTCAACGCGAAGTTCTACAAAGACTTTTTTCTACAGAACTCAGTGTTTGCCGCCAGGTTCTGTACACACTAAAAAACAAGACCACAGCCACCACGTGTCACCACGTGGTAGTAGGTCTAGTGTGAAAAATATTTACAAAGAAGGTTTATTTTGGATTTTTTTTAAAAAATAAAATTTTATCATGAATTTTTTCCTTGATTATATTCTCAACATTGTAAAATGTAATAAATGAGTTGGAAGAAATAGAACGGTTGATTTGACAAGTATTTTTATTAGGTGTTATGGTTGAGAAAATATAAGAGAAGATAATTATGTGGTGGAAAACTGGTAGATAATAAAATATGAATCTATAGTATTATATAAATGGTTCAACGCGGAGATAATTTTCTTCCTATTCATTTCATTAAATCACGATCGGCCATTTACTAAAACCTCAAATCCAAACCCTCCAGTACTAGAGGTAACTTTCCTGGTACCTTGAAGCCATCTAAACCGTCCAATTAATTACACCAATCCATCGTGAACATCTCATCCGTCCCCACTCATATCTCTCTCTAGATTGAAATCTCGGCCATCTCATCCAAATGTCCAATAGCTCCCACTCCCACATCCAAAACCCCATCGGCAACTGCCCTTCCCCAAGCGACACCGACCATGCGTTGCCACCGAAGCCAATCGCCATTTCTACCTCCTTTAAAATGCCTACACCTTCCACTCCATTTGTTATTGTTGGTGGTTTCTCTTGAGATTCAATATCCCCCAACAAATGTCTGTGATTTTTGGATTTTTTATTCGTTATTTTTTGTATTCTCTTCGATGCTTCCTGCGAGGTATGTTTGTATTCATTTTCTCTTTTTTAGGCTTGTGCTTTTAGATTCATATTTTGTTTTTCTCTTCCATGTTTTCCTATTTTTTTGGGATATTTGTATTCTCTGTTCGTCTGGAGTTTTCAAACAAAAAATGTATTTTGTTTTCTTTTTCTATGTCTTGGGTAAAACTTGCGTTAGAGTTTCTAGAAAAAGGTTAGATCGGTCTCATTAGTTTTCACGGTTGTAGATGGCTTCATCCCAAGATTTTTATAATTTAACTTTTCCCATTTCCGTTACGTTCAAATTAGCGGTTGAAAATTAAATTTCCAGAAAAAAAATTGAACTTAACTTTTCCGTTTTACATATTTTAGATTCGAGGAAAAATAATGGGAACTACTATTCGTCGCCGGAAAAGTAATTAAATCGCCCCAACAATTACCTTTTTCCCTTAACAAATCACTTGATACCCATTTTGTCATGAGTCTTTAAATAAGGTTTTTAACTCAGTTTTACTCACATTCCAAGTACCAACACCACGAAAATGTTTGGCGAAGCGCCTGGATCCTGTGAGGTAACGGAGGCGGATTTTTTCCCCACTCGGGCATCTGACTTAACCAGACTCCCCCACCATGGGGGAGGCGTCTGGCACAGACGCCCTCTCTTTTTCTTTTAAATTAACTTTTTTGAGGTTCCGTTGTAAGATTTAGGTGGTGATGGAGTAGATTACAGTGAGTTTTTTTGATAGTAAACAAATATTTACAACAATCGAGGAAGCTTGTAAATGGACAAAAAAAGTTGTCATAGGAGCGAGATTTGTTTTGGTTATATCATCATACAAATCAAAAGCAGATAATCGGACGGATTGTTACATGAGATGTGATCGCAGACATAAAATGAGTTCTCGTGATACGAGTATTGCACTACGGAAGAACACAAAAAGAAAAGGTTGTGGTTGTCGTTTTTTGGTAAAAGTAGTCGAGCGACGGGATCGTGATGGATCGGTTGCTGTTTCTAATACCACCCATGGGATGCACAACCACGCACTTGCAGTTTATTCAGAGGGTCACCGACAGGTCAGCGGACTTAGTCCTGGGGCCAAGCAAATTGTTCGTGATATGACTGAGGCACAAGCAAGACCACGTAACATTTTGTTGGCAGTAAAGTAGAAATTCCCGGAGGATAATCTCAATCAAAGACACATTTATAACTTCAGAATGTACATGAGGAGGACGAAATCTGAAGACAGGAATCCCGCTCAGTAGTTTCTCAGTCAGGCAGTGTAGTATAAGTATTTGCATTGGATTGTGGCAGATGAAAAACTAATGTCATCACTCACACATTTTTGGAACATCCGACGTCAATTTAGTTGTTGCGTACATACCCCTTCATAATCTGCATGGATTCGACATATAAGACGAACAAGTACAAGATGTCTTTGTTTGAGATGGTTGGGGTTACTCCAACAAACATGAATTTCCTCGTCGGATATGCGATTTTGAAGGATGAGACTGAGTCTAGTTACCGGTGGGTGTTGGAGTGGTTGTGAGATCTGTTATTGAATATTGTTAGTGCGACTGCAATAATAACGAACCGGGAGATGGGTCTGATGCGACCAGTGGCAAAGGTTTTTCTTGAGTCTGCTCATTTACTTTGTACCTGGCATATCAACAAAGACGTGTACAACTATGCATACCACGTTTTCGGCAAGAGCAAGTAGCTTGCAGAGAGTTTTAGGCGTGGAAAGTGGAGGAGTTATGGTTTCTGATTCACAGACGGATTATGATAGATCAGTCTATAATCCGAAAGATTCTTTCAAGTCCTGGCCAGTGCTCACGGAGTATGTGGAAGACACGTCGTTGGTGCATAATGAAAAGTTTGTGTTGAATTGGACGAATAAAGTCCTTCATATATATCACTAATCTAGATAGGGTTGAATAGATTATCTTCTAATTTTGTTGTTTTAATGAATTGTTATTTCTCTATTTTACAGTATCTGGGCGGACTGACATGGACAACTTCTCATATGTTGATAGACTGCCAGGAATCATTTTACCATTTTTGGAGATGTGGAATGACGTACGTGCTGATGGCAACTGTGGATTTCGATGTGTTGCCGATGTCTTTCATGGTGGTCAAGACAACTGGTCGTACGCCCGTCGTGCGCATCCTATTGATGAGAACGTCTATTACGGCAATGTGGTAGAGGCTCGTCAACGAATTGATTGGGGCGGGGGAGCTTGTGACGAGGATCATTATATGGAGGTTTGGGCCAACTTGTTCCCGATTGCTAATTTTTACAAGTGTGCGGTCATGTATTTCTCAATGGGAATGGATGGTTCGTTGTTCTCGTGTCTTACTGTGCTACCTTGGGAGAGTCCGTCTACCATGACAAGGCCAGTTAGAGAGTTGGTCATTGCTCATTTAGGGAGATACATATATTTTATTCATTTGGAATTAGCTGAGGGATTCCCAGTACCTCCTATAGCGACCCTGTGGTATCAAATGCGAGATGAGAGTGTTGTTGGATGGGAGGATAAGTACGAAAGTAGGATAACGTATTGGAATCGGTTACGTAGTACTTTTTGATTGTAATTTGTAATGCATTTGTAATGTATAATATATTGTGTATTTGTACTTATATCGTGTTGTTCTTTTACCATATTTAAAATTTAATTTAAGTTACTATGATATGCTCGTGAGAAATAAGTATTAAAAATACGATAGCTAAAGAAATAAGTAGAAGATATGTTCGTCAGAAATAAATAATAAGAGTACACAGATAAGCATAAGCAAATACCAACAAATGTAGTAACAGTTCAACATATAATAAAACGAAAGTAAGAGCAAGTCAACTAGAACTCATCATCTGAATCATGGTCTGAAATACTCAACTGACTGTTCCACTCCTCAAAGAGGCGATCCCAATATGTACATGCAAGTCTCGTATCCTCAATCGGCATCCGATCTCTCTGTCGCAACAACGACTGTGTATACCGTATCGCCCTAGTCATCCACTGTAAGTAACATAAAAATTAGCGTACATTAACAATAAAAACAAAATATACATTACAATTAAAAATTAAATTATATAAACTTACCACATCGCCACATGTCCTATCCAGTGGTCTCTCCGTTCCGGAATGATACCGCGCACGATAAGTGGATGTGAGCACCTACCGAACCACTGCAAATAATCTGCATCACAAGTGGAGGGGTCGCGGCTACGGCTCAGATCGTCCAGGTGAAGTCGTCCTACTCTCGGAAATGTCCTCCAAACTGATTCCACAAACGAAACATTATGTCTGACGTCGTACGTCGTCGCAATCGCAGACCATACTGCATGCTCGGGCGTCGGGATGTCAACTGAGATCACCTGAACGTAACCCAACTGACGCAATACACGATCAGGTAAATAAATCTCTGTGATATCCCTATAACGAATAACGCCCATAAATGTAGTCCTCGGCACAGCTACAGCAGGCTCATGACCATACGGCAACCACTCCACCTAAATGTTTATACGTTAATAATAATAAATTTGAAATTTAAATAAACGTGAATGATATATACATTATATACCTACGATGTAGTCATCTGACCTAGTCATCTACGAATAGAAATGAGTCGTCCCTCACTCTTATCCTCGGCCCGGACAACAACATACGCGAACGAGGATGACCACGTCCAATGATCTTCCGCTCCCGATGCGGGAGGAAAGCAGGAAAATACTCATATATCCAAGCCTACAGCAGTGTAAGACAACCCGTAATGCCAGAACAATCAGCACGACTCGATATACCCAGCTGAAGATACAAATATGTCAACGTCGCCGACCCCCATGAGTACTGACCAATGGTATCTGGCTCCCTCGCCTCCAATAGGTCACGTGGTCTGACTCTGCAACCGCTCATGTCGACAAACAAGATGCAGCCTAGCAGTAAGAAGATGTAGACAGTCATCTGCGTGTCCTCAGTCTGTGGTGGTCATCCCCGTCTGCAATAGTCGTTAACAACATCGATGCTAACAACACCGTCACTCCAAAATGAGCTATCCCACCCAAGTCCCTCGAGGTTGACCCCCAGGAACTCTGATACAAAAAACTTCAGCTCAGATGTCGGCGCCTGCGCACTGACCATACGACCCTCAACAGGAACGTGTACAATCTGGAAGACGTCATGCAACATGATCATCATATCTCCGAATGGCAAGTTGAAAGTGTTGGCGTCAGGCTGCCACCGCTCCACGAAAGCCAAAATCAACAGCATGTCAAGGCAGGAAAACATGTTGTGCGGCAAGTGACCCAATCCACTATCACTAATGGTCGCCATCATATCATTAACCATCACTGAACGCCAAGCCTGCAATGTAATACAGGCTCTGTGCCGATTATAGCACTTTAGAACCTTTTGATCCTCGCCCTCCCAGATGTGTCTGGAGATGTGGCTTCCGAAACTCGGAATGACGCTGCCATCTAGAGGACCACCGGGCATCATATCCGTCATGGTGTAAGAATTGTCCTCACCCCTCTTCTTCTTCTTCTGACTTCGGGTGTCTGGAGTGCACGAACTCGAATCACCGGTCACAAACCGGCCACCTCAACCCTTCCTAATGATCCACTCAGCCGAAGTACTACAATGCCGCCCCCGTCCTCGACCATACTGCTGTATCGCCTCCTCCTGTGGATCCAAGTCATACCGGCCCCCATCGTCACTCTCGTCGTGACTCATCACCTCATTTGAATCATCCTCGTCGTCAAAAGAATCCTCAGGTGTCTGACGACGACGTAAAAAATCTCTCTCTCCTAACTGAAGCAGAAATACCCTATCTACGTGGATGACGAAGACTTGACTCATCTACTAAACTACGTACCGCGCGTAATGGAATTGCTTTCCTTTTTCCTCCATGGTAACCCGATGACTATTAATTCAATTTTAAAAATAAAATTTTGTTAATGGATTTACTAAAATAATTAAACTAATTATTAACTTAATAATCAATTTATTTAGCAATTATCACAATTTATAATCAATAATCCTTTACTGAAATAATTAAACTAATTATTAACTTAATAATCAATTTATTTAGCAATTATCACAATTTATAATCAATAATCCTTTACTAAAATAATTAAACTAATTATTAACTTAATAGTTAATTTATTTAGCAATTATCACAATTTATAATCAATAATGGATTTACTAAACTAATTTAACTAATTATTAACCTAATATCAATTTATTTAGCAATTATCACAATTTATAACCAATTTAAATAATTTTAAAAAAAATGGGGCGTCTGCCGGAACGGCCTCCCCTTTGGGGGAGACAATCCCTCAGATGCCTCCCCTTACGGTCGGGCGTCCACGGGAGACGAGGGGGAGGCGGCTCTGACGGACGCCCGACCCAAAAAAATTTAAAAAAACTAAAAAAGACATTTTACCAAATTTTTGTAATCCGGGGCGTCCGCTGGTTCTTTTCCCGACCTCCGAGACATTCTTTCTGGTGAATATGAGAGTAATATGAAGAGAGAGTGGTGTTAGGAGAGTGAAATGAAGAGTTATATAAGTATAAAGGCTAGAAGGGCAAAATGATAATCCGTAATGGCGATTTAAGTAATTTTCCGAAGATGAATTGCAGTTCAGAAAATAATAATCTAAATCTTCATTTTTACCATTTTTTAATGGCGCTAGCTTTCCGAAAAAATTGACATATCCATTTCATAAGTTTAATAGTTGAAAATTGGATGATCTAAAAGTTTTTTAATATCTGTTGAACTTCTTCTGTATATTGCTTACTTCATATATATGTTTTATTTTGTAATAGTATATTTTGATAGAAAAAATAGAAGTTTCAACAGCCAACTCTGAATTTGACCACTCATGTGGGATCCTGATCCTGATCGTAGTCCTAATTGGGTTTTATTGATGTTTTAGGTGGAGATTAGGAGGATATGAGATGGACAGCTGGGATGGAGTGTTGGTGGATGAGGGGTTGAGATGGATTGGAGATGAGATGAGTGGTGGGGATGGAGAGGAGTAGATGGATGGTTGAGATTGAAGGTTGGGGAGATATTTATTGGTGGAGCTCTCTCCCTCTCATTCTCTCACGTCTCTCTCACTCTCGTTTCTCACACTCTCTCTACCTCAGTGTGCGCCGGCGTGGAGGCGCGGAGCTCCGGCGAGGCGGAGGCGGTGGTTGGTGTTGGTTTAGCTCGTGGAGGTGAGTGTGTGTTTCGAACCTTCTCATTTCTTTGGTTTCCTTTTCCTTGACCTAACTCGTTGCTGTGGTCGTGGTTGGTTGGTGGAGGTTGACGGAGGTGTTGATCGTGGTTTGGACGCGAGGTTCGTCGACGGATCGTGATTTTGGGAGGCGTACCCGTGGAGGCGTCGTCGGGGTTCTTCAAAGGTTTCTTCAAACCTTCCGATATGTCAAACTTGTAGTCGTAGCTCACTTTAGTAGTGTGGGTATTTGAAAGTCGACGGTAGGCCTTCCGGCTCGTCACAAGTAAACATGCAGCAGATTTCACTGTCTCATCGGTCGACCGGTTGGTGCAAACAGTCGACCGTTCTTAATGAGAATTCGGGTTCTGCCTCACATCGGTCGAACGATGCCCTTGGGGCGGTCGACCGATTGTACATAGGAGGCAAGCCTGGTTGGTTTCGGTCGAACGGGGACCCTTTGTCGTTCGACCGTGTGCACTGTCATAGGTCGGTTGGGGGCGTTGACCATCCAAACGGTCGACCGCTCATTGACTTCGTCCAACCGTGACTTAAGTGGGAATAGTGGTCGGTTCGACCGAAGGTGGTTTCGGTCGACCGGGCTTGATGTGGAGCGTGGGGAAATTCTCTGGTGGAATTTGGTCAACCGAGAGTGCTCGGGCGTTTGACCGGATTCGTGGTGAGAGTTGGGGGAATTCCCTGGTGGAATTCGGTCGACCGAGAGTGCTCGGGGGTTCGACCGGATTCGTTGTGGAGTTTGAGGGAACTGTTCCTGGTGACTTTCGGTCGAACGGGGTCCCTTTGCCGTTCGACCGATTGGTTGTTTTGTTCGTTGAACCTGGGAGTTGACCATCTAAACGGTCGACCGTCCCTTGATTTTGGGTTCGACCGAACGAGTGCAGTCGGTGGGAATCGGTCGACCGAGGGAGTGCCGGTCGAGGCGATTGCCTTGTGTTTTCATGATTCGGTCGACCGTTTGTGTCCAGTTTTGCACTGTGGATGTGCGGTTGTTGTGGTCGTCCGTGTGGGGCGAATTGTGGTGCCGATGTTCTTCCGGCAAGTGTGCTAGGGTGCACGAGTCTTGCGGTGGTTGGGTGAAAAAGCCCTGGAGCCCCGTAACTGTGTGGGAGCTTGGGTTGGATGAAAGAGCCCTGGAGCCCAGCTTAGAAAATGTGGTGTTGCGGTGGTTGGGTGGAAGAGCCCTGGATCCCCGTAACTGTGTGAGAGTTGTGGTTGGGTGAAAGAGCCCTGGAGCCCAACTAGTCTGTGCGGGGTTGGGTGAAAAAGCCCTGGAGCTCCGTAGTGCGTTCAGGTTGGCTGAAAAAGGCCTGGAGCCTGAGCAATGACCGCGTGTTAAAGGTTGGCTGAAAAAGGCCTGGAGCCCTTGGTCGTGTCGTGGTAGCTGCGGTTTGCTGAAAAAGGCCTGGAGCCCAGTTTGGCGACGAGTGTGTGTTGCGGTGGTTGGGTGAAAAAGCCCTGGAGCCCCGTGACTGTGGTGTGTGTTGCGGTTGGGTGAAAGAGCCCTGGAGCCCAGCCTGTTGAGATGTTTTTCTTGTTAGTAGAATTGCATGCTAGGGTGCTTTCATTTCATACATTGTAGAGTTTGGCATACGGGGTTTCCTTCTGAAAACTCAGGCACTGTTGCATGTTTACTTTTCAGGCCGTGATCGACGATAGGGGGTGGTGACCGAGGAGAGAGCACCGCTACCGGATCCAGCTTTCTCTCAGTTGAGGTCGGGTGATTACTGTATTCGTTGTATAGTCTTTTGATGTAATCACAACTTTTGAAATACTCTGATGTACAAATATATGATATATGTTGGTGCACCTGTTTCCCTTATTGAGTAATATCCTCTGTTGTTGTGTGTTATTAAAATTTTAATTTCTTCCGCTGTTTGAGGATGTTACAATTCAATTGATTCAAAATGTCTCAGTGAAGAACAAATGCACCTAAAAGGTTGGTTTTCTTATTAAAATTGAATTTACGGAGGCCATTAAGTTCTCGATTTATGATTTTATGTTTTTGTCATCCACGGTAACCTGATGTGGAAAATCCTCGACTCTTTGTTTTTCTGAAGGTTAATATCCAAGATTGTCTTTGTTTTGTTTTTCGCTGAAATTTCACAATTTTAATACAATTAGTTATTTATCTTTGTTTAGATTGATTATATTATTTTTAAAATTTGAAGTTCTAAAGCATTACCAAATGTCACGTAAAGTAAGCATTTTTTTATATTTTGTCATCCGAAAGGGACATCTTACTATCCTAGAATAGTGCAATTTACCATGTCTTTGTTTTTCTTTAATTGCATGTCTTGAGTTTTCATCTTATAACTTTGTTGACCTTATGGCTTTTGGTTCCTTTTTTCTTCTGAAGTGCTGGTTCTAATACAGATTGTTCCAACCGAATATCGTTTTCTCTCGAAAGATGTTTTACCAACAAACCAGTTTTCAGTTACGGAATACTCCGTTGCTATAAAAGAAACTGATAGAACCTCAGGTGGGCAGTCTAACCTTTAGTGATTATTTGTTATTCTTCTCTCTGGTATTCATAGTTTACTTTCAAATAATGCAGGTGTTTATTTTGTACGATCTTTCACCAATTATTGTGACAATTGAAGAGGAATGCCGCAACTTTCTTCACTTCATGACAAGGCTATATGCAATTCGCGGTGGAACAGTTGCTCTAACAGGTCTCACTCCAATAGTCCAATGTGTCTTGTCTCTTCAAAATTCCTTTCACCATTTATACCTTTTTATGCATTATGATAATCATTTTTTGTTTTATTTCCTTGGATCTAAACCGCACAGGAATGCTTGATCGGTGGACGTATAGACTTATTGAGTCAGTTACCAAGACAAAAGGTGGACGCATTGTGAGATGATCTAGATCTTCATCATTTTGAAGTTGATCTTTAGGTGTCTAGCTTCACATGTATGTTCAGTGTCATGTACAAAATTTTTGGTTCACGAGACTTCATACATGCTGAAGTTTGATGCATGTGCTTGTGATCGCACACCAAGCTTGACAACAAGTTATTCTGACTTGAGTTTTTTATTCTTATATGAACTAAAGGAGGCAAAACGGGTGGTTTGTACTATTTCTCATGGTACAGTGTTAGGAGCAATTTTGTAGGAATATTTATGCAGTGTCATTTCATTTGCACAGAGATTATAGGCTTTGTTGTTGTTGTATTTATGCAGTGTCATTTCATTTGCATAGAGATTTTTCCAAAGAGAAGATGTTTATTTATGGATTTTTGTTTATATGTTGCTCTGACAATTGAGATTGCACTTAGGAGTCCTTAACATTTGGAATTGATTACTATTCCCAAACACTGTAGAACAACTCAGGTATCCTATTGACTTTGGTAACATCATGATTTACTACCGAAGGACCAATACTTGGGGTCTTGTGAGTTTCACCAGGTATTACCATAGTCCTACAAACTGAAGTACCACATCCGTGCATTTTATTATAGTCCAAAATAAATTGTTTCTTCATGCTAATGACAAAATGCCCTTGCGGTGTTTTGGATTAAATTTTTTGCCTATTTTCTATTTTATATAAAAAATTGGTTACTAAGTTTTTTTCCACATCTTTCATCGGTTTTGATTATGAGTTCATTTAGCCTATTCTATTTCATTTTTTCCATCATTTAAACTTCCATGTTCTTACCTTCAGTCCTTTCACAATTCACATAGATTTTTCCATCACTTATGCCATTGAGGGTGCATGCTATTCCAAGTTGAGATTGATTTTAAGACAAACACTGAATTCTTACGAGCTTAAATTTGGTTGTGCAAATGGGCCATTGGCTTATGTTTTATTTGTCATGGACTCATGTTATTTTTGTCATTAACTGTTGAAAGTCATAGTCATACTCATCTTTTGTATGTCATATGCTTTAGTAATCTTTTGTTGTAGGTGAAAAAAATGCCCTTAGTTGGGATCTATTATCGTTTTTTAGACTATGGCAATAATCTTTTAGCATAACACGTGTTTGATAATTGCCAGACACATCGCATTTTGCGAGTGATGTTTGTTTACGGTGTGTCGTAGATCTTGAAGAAATTAAGTTGAACTACATTTCTATAGTAAGGGGGAAAAGATTACAGGCAATAAGTCATTTTTCCATCGAAATTTGTTTATATCTAGAGGAAGGTACATGGTTGAACAAGTAAAAGTTGAAAGACAACTAATAAAAAATTACCGTCTACTATTTTCAGTTAAGAAATTAGTGTTTATGGTCAAATACTACTAATTCTTAGATCAAATTTCGAATAACAACAAACATTTAGATGTGAATATATATAGTCTATGGAGTCAACAATTTCAACGCAGAGGCATCATTAATTTCACGGAAGAATATTTTTGCCTTTTTTCGTAAACTTATTATAAGACTATTCTTCTGTATGTTAAGAGAAATTTATATTCCCTTTTTTATTATTCAATTTTTTTAATAAAAATAATATTCGCATTTATTTATCATTTGATTCTCATGAGGTAAGTTGAGACATACAAGTTACCGAATCACTTGCATCACATATTATAATTTGGATATCTAGAGTGTTTAATTAGAACATGTTTGGGTATATTACGAGGCATATCGTGTGAACATGACATAAAATTCTTTCAAGCCGTAACTTTTAAATCTAACTAATCTTTTACTATATGCACTAAAAGGTCTAATTAGCGAGACATATTTAGATAAACAAACTTATTGAACAATCACTTAATATGCTTATGAATGATTTGAACCACATTTATTGCTTCCTACGACATGAAACACAAAGTACATCCATGTAAATGGTTCCTAGCTTTGTTCATTTGTAATCTCTACTCTGGTTCAGTAAGCTTGACATCTAAAATGGCATCCAGTCTTTCTTGGTTCAGAAAACAAGAAAAAAGATGATGATTCTGCTACATGAAAATCGAGCGCTCGAAAATTGGAATTGCACGTTATTATGGTAACAGAACAGATGTGCACTTCCAATGTGAACCTGAAATTTGCTTACATATTTTAGATTTTGATAAGAGAGATTTATATTTACATTTATGAAAATCTCTCTACATGGCACTGCACAATTGTAATACTTTTGTATCCTCGTTCGAACATTGGTAATTAAATTACACATACACATTTTTCATGTGTATTCTCTTTTGTATCCTCTAGTGCCATATTTTAATAATCTATAGACCACAAATATATGGAGTATAGAAAAGAAGTGGACTACTTGATTGTTCTTTTTAGAACATTTCAGTTGTGTTTTGAAATTGCTAATTTGAGAAGTTTGATGTGCCATTGCGATGCACAATAAAAAATAGTCTTTAATTTCAAATTAAAAATCTTACAAACAAATCCTTTAGAGTTGAATCAAGAATAAATAATTGAAACATTTTTTTTACTCTGCTACAACTATGTATCTTTAAGCATCATCTATTTTCATATCTAATGATCAATATTTAAGAAGTTGCGCCAAACCCTAGTTATATTCTGCAAGACCACTGTTAACAGAGCTCGGGCAGTTCTCGGACGTTCGATTTTCTCTCTTAGTCATGTCAGCTCAAGTCCATCTCCCTAAATTTTTCTTAACCACACCCAGAAATAACTGAAACGTCCTACATTCTCTTCCTTCCACGTCATTTGTGGATCAATTCTAGGCAAAACACAAAAAATTGTCAAATTTTTTAAAAAATATAAACAAATAAAAAACATATTTTCATATATTTTTTTGAAAAAACGATTTTAAATAATTTTCAAAACAATAAATCAAAAACAAAAGCAAAATAAATAAATAAATCACCCAATCCGGGGGGCCACGTGGCCCCCGGATCGACACCCAGGTAGATTTCTGGGCGGATCCGCCCTCCCATTAAGGGAGGCAAATCGAGCTCCTAGTCTGGGCGCCCGATTTAGAGCATCGGTTAAGAGTGCTCTAAGAGATCGTGAATTATCTAATCCGTAGAAGGCGTAGACTTAATACGTCTAGACTTGTTCTTTGGAAGTTGGAATGAATAGTTTGGACTAGGACATTGTAGTTTGGAAAGAATAATTTGGAGAAGACTGTGGAATTGGGCAGAAGACAAGGACATATTCTGCGGAAAAATAAGCACGCACATACTTATTTTATCTATTTCTGATTCTGATCTACTTCTCCATCGTCGTTTCGTCAAGTCTTGACCGTTTCTGATAGACACGCAATGCAAAAAAGCGGGACCCACACGAGGCCAGCGTGGGAATGCCTTCCTTCTCCGCGGCATATTCTTACTGGAGGTTGCGGATCCCCTCTGTCTTACTTCCAGGTTTTTGTTTCGTGCTCGTCTCCCTCTCCTATTTCACCACTCCAACCCCCAATACCACATGGCGTTGCCCTCCCCACCATCCCACCCGACAATCAGCTTCGAGTACCTCCGCATCTGTCCCGCCTGGTCGACTTCCTAACGCTCGTGCTGCTTCGAGATGGGTCGGTGCTCTTAGAGTTTGAATCTTTTATGAGTTTTTCGATTTTTTGTGTTATATGTTTGTAGTACTTGTGTTCGGTGTTGCTTCTTAAGTTGTGTGCTGATGATTTTATTTGAAATTTATGTGTTCGTGCTTTAACTTTTCTGGGCCTTTTGTTGTATGTTTTGTAGATTTTTTGGTGTTGTTTTTTTTACATGCTGTTACGTAAAGATTTCATCTTTGCTTCGTAAGTCATGAATGGAACCGATCAAAAGAAAAGTTATGCGAGGAATTAGGGATGGTCTTGTTGGTGGTGTTTGTAGTGGGTTTTTTTGTTGCATTGGTGTTGGTTCTTTTCAATTTTGTATGTTTGATGGATTTGGATGACTAGCATCTAGTTTTGTTCCTCAGAACCTGTTTCGGTGATTTTTTTTATATATATTTTCTGATGTTGTTTCTTATTTGCTTGATTATGTTTTCTAAATGAAGGTCAAAAAACGCATAGCAAAGTCAACCTTGTGGACTCTAACAGCGACGATGACAGCATGAGCTCCAATTCCAGTGATTTCTCCGATCCAGCTGCATTTGCTCATGTGGTGGAGCATGTCGATTCTCGTGAACATGAGCTTGAGAAGCATCTTGATGCTCTATATGAGAAGCGGTATGTTTCTTGAAGTTTCAACTTTATCGTGATTGTTTATCTTTTATTTGAATTGATTACAACATTCATGTAATGATGTAATAGGAGTCTAGGATTTCCGGCATGTGGATCACCAGTTAATAGCTTTTTGTTTAGCATCCCTGAATTAATGTATCTAAAGCACATGTTTATTCCAATTTATTAAAAGAAGACATCCATGTTTTGTTCATTTTGCACAAACCAATTGGGCATTATGTGTGAAGAGCAGGAGGGGTTCACAGTTATGTTACATCAAATAATGCAATTGAGACCCATCATGTGCTATTGAGCATAAACTGTTTCTGCACTGTCCCGAAAGGGTGCGTCATGGTTTTCCTTTTCAAGTTGCTGTGACAATCTCCACTACTTGAATAAACAACATCATTCTGTTTCTATGCCCTTCTCAGTTATCACAGACTGCCTTTGAATCCAGTTAACTTTGAACCTTTTTTGAGGCCATGTTTTCACTTCGCAGTTGCAGCATGTGGCTCAAGTCACACTGATATGGTACCAAGCTGCTGATACTCCATTTATATGTCTTCTATTGTGATAGAGGACATAGTAGTATAATTTGAAGGTTGGTGGTTCTCTCGCAAGCCACCAGGGTCCAAGATAATATATGTTTTTGATTCTCTTATTTGACATTCAAGATGATGTAACATGGCATTCCAAAACCATGTCCACTCATTGCTAAGAAAGAGCGAATAGCATAAGAAAACTAGAACTACTGGTTGTTTCCTTTCGGAGTTTGTTAGAATATTTATTTGTTTTATCATCATGTTAGTTAGGTTTGTTGTATCTTCGTTATAAACATGGAACAAGAAAACTGTAACATTTGCTGGAAACAATACTTGTTATTTGTGTTGTGTTGGTGGATTACACTTGACTTCTGGAAGTTCTCTAGGTGAATCTCTAATTAGTCTGATTAGAGAATAATTTAACCGACATCCCTATCTATATTATACAAGTTCACATTGTTCTTTCCTAAGGTCAGTTTATCTTTTGATATTTGGTTGTTTGGTTGAAAGCTTAATTGAGTGTCTTGCTATATATTTTTGTAGGGCCTCAACAAGAGAGAAGGCTCTGTTAGGTCTTATCGAGCTACTTGAGAATAATGTACTTCATGAATTTGTGGAGAACAAGTAAGCTAGCTATTTTTAATTGTATTTGTGGTTATTTTTAACTGATGCTATTACAGTGAAGTGGTACTTATGTATTTCTCTAATAATTCTGTTTTGTTTGGCAGAAGCTTCACTATGCTGCAGCAGTTAATAAACTCGATTAAACGAGGATCATCAAAAGAAGTTTCTTTAGCTTCTCGTGCAATAGGTTAGTATCTTCTTCTTACATAATCAACATAACCCACTTGCATCTGTCCTTCTGTCATAATTGCTATTTACTAATTGCAGGATTACTCACCACTACTGTTGGTATTGGTGCGAATGCACATGAAATAATGGATGAGACTGTTCCACATCTTTATCAGGCCCTTAAATCTGGATCCGACTCGTTAATCAAGAACTCATCTGTGTGTATTACTTCCAATGATATGAATAAGCATCTACTGTGGTGTTCAAACTGTTTCCTTAGAATTTACTTGAAATTATGTAGGCTCTGGACTGCTTAGCTGTCGTTTCTTTTGTTGGTGCTGATGCTGCAGAAGAGATGGAGAGGTCAATGAGGATCATTTGGGAGTTGATTCATCCAAAATCAGCTTCTAATGTGAGATAATCCAGTTTTATTTAACTTTTAGTTGATTGATTACTGTAAATTGCAGCTACTTGGTATGTTCTTCTAAGTATTGGTCGATTTTCTCTCATTTATTTTTTGTAGATCACTTTGGCGAAGCCTACGCCTGCTGTCTTAGCATCATTAATATCTGCTTGGTCTTTTCTACTTACCACAATGTATGAATGGAGAAGCAACTCTACTAATTGGCAGGAGTGAGTAGAAGTTCATTATTCTCCTTGATTCGAGAATTACTTGCCTGACTGAATTTTAAAAAGATCAATGTTACTTGAACTTTGTATCCAGGTCAATATCCTTTCTCTCTAATCTTCTCGATAAGGATGATCGATCTGTTCGCATTGCTTCTGGAGAAGCACTTGCTCTCATTTTTGAGATTGATAGGCTGGATAAGTTTTCCGGTGTAGACAATAGTAATGGTGATGGTCTGAAAGGCGAGGTTACTAAGCCCCATGCAGGGATTGCATACATCGAAGCTTTAAAGGGTAAAATCCTTAACCAAGCAAGGGATCTCTCAGTCGAGGCTGCAGGTAAAGGTGCTGGTAAAGCTGATCTCAGTAGGCAGAGAGAGTTATTTCAGCGAATTGTTTACTTCGTCGAGGTATCTTTCTTCTAGAATTTTCTTGTTTTTTGTGGTATTATTATGTTATAGATGTGTTGTTCCGTATTATCTACCCATGTGTAGCTTATATTCTTTGTTGTTGATAATTGATGTGGAATGGCAGACAGGTGAGTTTGACGAATTTTATGTGAAGGTCCTAAATAACTGCAGCCCTTTGAAATTATCAACATGGGTTCAATCAATTCAGGTGACAATCTTTCTCTTCCACATCTAGTTATATTGGTTTTAATGGATGGGTGTTTTCTGTTGCCATATGCTGATATAATTATGTGCCTCTCCGTTGACAGCTCAACTTTCTGAAACGTTTCCTTGGAAGTGGTTACCTGAAGCATATGCTGGTGCGTCATTTATTCATATCTCTTTAGTTACCTTCAGAAGACATTTGCTTTGTTATTATTTTCTGAAAGTATATAATGTATTTCTACTTTCTCTTAAACTTGTTGGTGTGTACACGTAGGACAATGAGCTACTTCATGAAATATTCGACTATATCCCAAAGAAAAGAGTGAACCTATCCATCAAAGAAAAGGTGAGCTCTCAAGTTTTCTAGTTGCACTATATTGAGTTTTGGTTCATAAGGATTTACTAGATTGTTATTGACTTTAATCTTTAAATCGTAAAATCTTCGAGTTTCATCTGTAACTTTAGTTTTAGATTTGTGGCCTTCGCCTCTATATGATTGTTGTTTAAACATGTCCATGGCTCCATGCTGTATGTACAGTTTACCTACATTTTATGGATTTTATCAATCATGCAAGTTGGAAAGACAACATTAATGCGTGGGATTTGCATTTCTATTCTAGCTCTAATTATCTATGCTATCCACATTTCCGTCATGCTTCGACGGCTTGGTGTTATTGTCGCTGACTCTATAGCATTAGAATATTATCATTTTGGCTTGTTCAATTGAGGTGTGATCTGATGCAGAGGATGTTCATGTCATCAAATTCATTGTCGAACAAAGAAAAAACCCAGTATTTGAACAAGCAGCGAGCATGGGCTCAGGTTTGTAATTTTGTGAACTTTTTCTATATCTCATGCTTTACTGCGATCCTGCGAATGCCAATGTTGCCATTTAAGGAGCTGTTTAACATTTTTTGTTACATGTTGGTAACTTGTTTATTTTTGCTGTGGATCAGGATAGGAACCAAGGGCTGTTTGTTGCTGGCCTGGAAGATAACTGAATATTGTTTCCTCAAAGTCATTTGAAGTTCTCAATGACCTATCATAATAATTAATTTATTTGATGGAGTTCCTTCTGTTTGCACTTTGTACAAAAATTATGTAAATTTGATGCTTTATGTTAAATCTGGGTATGATAATAAGCGTAAGAAATGTCATGATGTGATTGTTCGATTAAGGTCTTTTTTGCCAATTCTTTTAGCGGACAATTGATGATTAAGTGATCCTTCTTTCCTCGTGATGTGAAACAAAATGGAAGCTATCAACCGGAGGTAAAACAGGTTGTTAAGTAAGGGTGTCAGAAAAAAAGTTCGAGCTGGTGAGCCCGCTCGGGTTCGGCTTGGTAAGAGCTCAACACGAGTTCTAGTTTGATTTTAAATGAACAAGGCTCAAACTAAAAATTAGGCTTGTTCAACTGTTGAAAATATGACAGTTGGGGTTTAACCTCATCATCACCCAATCACGATCTTCTAGCATGGCAACCATATTTCTCTCCAAGGAAAGATATCAAACATCCTAATTTAGCATGTACAACGCCTATGAAAGCCAGTAGTGTGAGATCCTAAACCTAATTGAGTTTTATTGATGATTTAGGTGGTGATTAGGAGGAGATGATATTGGACGGCTGAGATCGAGTGGAGAGGATGGATGGTTGGGATTTGATTGTGTTAGGATCTATGACCCTCTAATCGATAGGAAAATGCGGAATTAACAATACTAATCGAAGGATTAAGGAAGAGACAATTGCAAACCACAAAAATGATGACGCCGGAGTTTAGAGAGGTTCGGCACCCACACCCGGGTCCTAGTCCTCCTCGCAAGCCTCGCTCGATCCCCCGAGCCTCGCTTACGGTTCCACTAACCGAATCTCCGTTCCGGGCCGAGACCAACGTTGTTTACAACACCGAGCCTCATGAACAATCCTCGCCTCGCTCGTGTCTCCTCTCACAACCCGAGAGGGAGCTTCCTCGAAGCTTTTTACAACTCTTTGATTCTTTGATATGGAAGTTGAATCACACTCTAACTAACACTCTATACTTGAGCACCCTTCTATATGATATTGAATTGAATATGCAAGTGGTGAAGTTTAGGTTTGAGTGTTGTGGATTGAGAGCTTGAAGATGGAGAGGATTTGACTTTGAGTATTGGATAGATAGCAAGTGTTCAAGAGATCCAAAACAACCAAATGAGGTCCTATTTATAAGCCTTCAAGCTCATATAGCTATTTGGGAGTTGGTGGTGAATGGACCAATGAGAAAGCAAGATGTGACTTATGCTCGGCCAGAAATCGAGACAGATTCGGTCAACCGTTATCCACACGGTAGTCCGAAACATTGGTCTGAACTATGAACTCGATTGACCGATTATGTATCGGATCACCGTTCACCAACCTCCAGTATCTTTTATCTATTTAGCCCTAATTAAATTCGGTTCACCGAAGTCCATTCGGTTCACCGTTCCAAGGTGGACAGTAGAATTGATTGGGCTCTGTTCTACTCAAGTTCGGTTGACTGTGTATACTTCGGTAGACCGAAGTAGCACGGGTATTCCGCTGACAATGCGTGGGAAATTGTTTTATCGATAATGGTCAAGTTAAATAGCCGTTGGGCTCCTAAAGCCAATAAGAATTCGGTAGACCGAAGTGATGTACGGTCGTCCGAAGTGGGTCAAGTTAATTTGGGATCTAGGGTCTTGATTTGAATGCGACCGTTGGAGCAAAGTCCAAAACCGGTCCAGGGCTATTCGGTCGACCGAAGGTGGTTCGGTCTTCCGTTGGGGCAATTCCAGAGAACACCTAAGTTTCACTGTTGGGAAGTATTCGGCTATCTGATTGGTGTTCGGTGGACCGAACTTGGTAGAGTTCGGTTAACCGAAATAAGTTTGGTTTACCGAGAAATGACGGGACAGAATCCTAGTGCTCAAGTTTACATAAAACCTTATGGACTCAATAAATATAAAAGTTACATGTCTTGGTCCAAAGCTTTGATTACAAGTCTTGAGTCTTGATGTCCTTGTCCCAATGCTCATTTCCTTGATTGTCTTGATCAACCTATTAAGATGATTGCAAGTATACAAACATATATGCAATGCATGTAATCGTGTTTGCTCATTTTGATTGATTAGGTTGATTGATTAAGATTAGTTTAATTAATCATCAAAATTAATATAGATTAAGGCCAAAAAGCCAACAATCTCCCCCTTTTTGATGATGGCAAATCTATATCTTAATGCTTGGGTTTCAATTTAAGTTCTCCCCTATTCTATATGATTGCTCCCCCTTCATATATGTAAACTATGCATGTATAAGATGCTCCCCCTAACAATGTGCATAGTATGAGTAAATTGAAGCTCAATCATTATCATTCTCCCCCTTTGACATCAATCAAATGCGAACACTACAAGCATATGATATAAAAGTATAGGATTTCATAATTCTCCCCCTTAATTAGATGATATAACATTATATGCTCCCCTATCACTAAGGCCTAAAAGCAATGATGTATGATATCAATTAAGCATGTAATATCCCTAGATTAGAACCAAATGTTAAAATAGACACGATTGAGAGGATTGAAAATATTACCCAACTTTTGATCGTCGATATTGTATTGGTTCCAATCTGCTTTCGATAGCGACGACGACTTTATAAATTTGATCCAAATGATTTCCTTGAAGCTTGGAATCGATCTTTTGTAGCTTGAGCCGATCGCTATCGATTTTCCTTCTTCTAAGTACCTACAAGTGAAGATTTTGGTATCCAAACAACTTTGGGTCCTTTGACATTAATCTTTGGTACCCAAACCATTTTGTTCTTAGGTGCCCAAACACTTGAAGAACTTTTATTCACAAAGAAATGCTTTCCATTCATAGTAGTGTGAATAACATGGTTTTTGTAGCTGTTAACAAAATAGCCTACACCATGCTTATCTAAAGATTGTTTTTGACTCCCTATGAGCATATCAAGCATTTTCTTTCCTCTTGTGAATTTTTCAAGATCCTTTTGTAATTGAACATTCTTAGCAATTAGATCTTGAATATCATTACTACATAAAAGTTTTGCATTTAGAGTTGTAATTTCATCAATCAATTGAGTGTTCTCTAATGCAATTTTATCATGACTAACAAGCAATTCATTCTTCTCATTCATGATAGATTCAATTTGAGATTGTAGCTCATTGATTTTCTTTCTTGCTAGTTTATTCTTTTGACAAATTTTCTCAAAATTTTCAAGCAATTCATTGAATTCACATTGAAGTTCCTTATATGCATTTGAATTAATTGAATCAATTGAATCACGACTAGAGCAAGAAGATACCTCACTTTCGTCATCTTCTATTGTCATGAAGCACATTGAGGCGAATTCACCTTCAATTGATGAAGATGATGAACTATCCCAAGTTGCTTTGAGAGCTTTCTTCTTCTTCTTCTTCTTCTTCTCTTTTCTCTTGCTCTTCTTCTCTTTTCTCATTTCTTTCTCTTCTTTGAGAAACTCCTTAAATTGATGCGCCACCAATTGTTCCTCGATATCACTGTCTCCTTTGATCGAATTGGCGACGACATGTAGCCCCAAGGATTTCTTGACTCTCTTCTCATTGCGGTCTTTCATTTGTATCTCATATGTCATGAGACTACCCATTAGCTCCTCGACCGATAATTTGGTGAGATCTTGTGCCTCTTCGATGACGGTCGTCTTCTCCTCCCAATCGTCCGTGAGTGACCGAAGAATCTTTCGAGTCATTTCTCCCTTGCTAAAATCCTTGCCAAGTGCTTTAAGAGAGTTAATGATCTCGGTGAAGCGAGTGTGCATCTCACTTATGTTTTCACCGTATTGCATACGAAATAATTCATATTTATGCATGAGCAAATTAATCCTAGTTTCTTTCAATCTAGTTGAACCTTCATGATGCATTGCTAATGTATGCCAAATATCATAAGCACTTTCACAACCTCTTACCCTATTGTATTCCCCTTCATTGAACCTACAATACAAGATATTCATAATGCGGGAATTCATCTCCGCTTCCTTAATTTTGGGTTTTGTTAAGGATACAATTTCATCATCATTAGGAGGTGTGTATGAGTTTAATATGAATGTCCAATATTTCAAATCATTTGATTGCAAATACATTCTCATTATTTTCTTCCAATAGTCATAGTTTAACCCATTAAACAAAGGTGGCCTAAATGTGGATAATCCTTCACAATGATTGATTGATCGTTTTATATTAACCGCAAGTGCACGACCGCGTTGAAGCGGTGGCAAATATGTGTCGTCCACTGGGAGGTGTGTCGACGCTTGGTTTGTGCGAAGGCGAATGGTAAAAAATGGAGGGAAAAGTTGGTTACACTAAACTACACTAAGATGCAAAAAGGATATGAAGATAAGCAATAAAACTAAACCCCATAGGGGGTAGAGAAATAATGTGAATATAAAGATGTGTGTGTGTGTGTGTTCAATTAAGCTCCTCACAACATGTAGTGCATGAAATCATAAAACTACATCCAACTTTGCCTCCACATGAATTAAGATAAGACTACATCATTAAAACATACAAGACAAATAATTGGAATGAAGTTAAATGAACTCATGTACAAAGACTAGACCCTACTATGCCTCCACATGAATTAAGATAAGACTACATCATCAAAACATACAAGACATTAACTAAGGTAAAGGCAACAAGAGTACATACACTACAAATTGTGTTTCCAATATTAATTCCATCCATATCCTAACCTTACCATTCCCCATAAAATAGGTCCACTAATCAAAGCATAAGCTAAGCTTCATTCAAGAGCATTAGCATATCAAAGATAAGAGTGAAAACCCATTAGATGGTTATGGAAATCATATAAAGCTCAAGGGATTAAGATAACACACACTTAATACACTACATGATCATATCACATATTTCTCCACCCCCCAAGTGGGGATGAAACTACTCATTACTCATTACACTAACTATATTAACAAAATGAAGCAAAATACTGAAATGAAATTACCCTAAGAAAGCAAGAAATATTAAAGAAGCTTAAAAGGAAAGGAAAGACTAAACAAACATGCACAAATTAAAAGACAAGATTAAAAGAAACTAGAAGAATTATTTTATTAACAAATGACTCACATTGAAGGTAGCATTCGTCTCCACCTTGAGTTTTTGCTTCAAGTCTCACTCCTTAGTAGAGAGAATGCCACCAAGCAATGGGTAATAACAATGGAAGGTGAAGAGTTCTATTTATAGGCATGGAAAAAGCTAATCCGGGACAATCCCCCGATGTGGGACTAAACCAATACCAAAAATAGCCTAAACAAACATTAATACAAGTCCAGGAGAAATCTTAGCGGATCTGGGATGATCCAGACCGCCAATTGGCGGTCTATAAGATCCAGATCAAGTTGGTTTTGGTTGTGGGCTTTCCTTGGTATATTTGTTGCTCTTGGATGCATCTACGTTGCTTGTTGGAGCTCCGACCCGAATCGAATTGCCAAAATACTCCCCATGATAGTGTGGAGTTTTCAGTTTTGCCCTTAGGTCCTTCTGTCTTACGTTCAGGTCATTCTCATTTGCATCTTAGTCCCCAGGTTTCACAATTAAGTCTTTTTTCCTACTTGTGGGTCCTTTCAGGGCTCTTCTCTTCAAACCTCTTTATTTCTGAAATTCAAACATAAAACTCGTCACGTAGCATTTCTTAGGTATAAGATAATGGATATAAGATACAAATATACGCATGAAATGATGTCAATCAAATACCCCCACACCTAAGTTTTTGCTAGTCCCGAGCAAAACAAAGAAAGAGAAAAGCAAACGAGAAACAAGAAATCCTAACTCACTTTCGTAGGAATCACGGTTGCACTTAGCACGTACAACAAGCCATTAAACCTCCTTGTTGCCATGGAGGAGGAGTGTTGTCTCCTGAGGGTTTTCAGCGGATACACCCACAAAATCCGAACAAGATGCATTATTCAATCTAGACACTCGACTCGTTGGACATATGTTGTCGATCATTGGATGCGGTAATCCTACAAGCCGACTCTATATAGGTAATCAGTCCACACACCTAACCTAATGAACCATTCGTGCAAGTTAAATAAGGAATTAAGTGAAAGACATGGACAACCTCAACATCCTCAAGTGAAACAAAGTGTAAAGTCCATTAAGGTTCTTATTTGCATTACCAATTTTTTTTCTTTTTGTTTCTTTTCTCATCATTTTTTTTTCTTTTTATTAGTTGGATCTTCATTCTCCCAGGGTCAGGTTTCGTGCATCATTGCCCATGAGGACTTACACTATCACGTACACCTTTCCCCAAATCTCCACATAGGGCAATCCCTACCACCCGTGTAACGGGAGTTCGGTCGGCGCATCCCAAGTCAGATGACTCGAAAGCACCAGGTACAAAGTCCCCTCTGACCTACTTTCCCGAGTGATAGGAGCCGTGCGAGAAGAGAGAACACCTACTCACTTATTTCTTATCTACACATGAACCAAAACCCCTACACTTAATGTCTCACAACAAGATTTAAATGGTCCTTGACTACAACAAACTTCCTTAAGTTAACAGACACGAATTATTGAATCACTAGGTTCAGGGTGGACTTCTTTGAATGTTTGAGCACTGAAACCCAATGATTACTCACCCCCAGGGAAACTGGGGTGCATCCTAACGACTCGATAAATCCTAAAGCCACTGTACTAGATATCCTAATGCATCAAGTTCAAGACAATTTTGGGAACTTTCTTTTTACTTTGCCTCTCAACGGTTTTGCACATGCTAAACACACGCAAAACCCACAAAACATTTTCTTTCGCAAACACATGAAGATTTTGAAAGAAATGTGAAAATTTTAAAGCACTAGGCAAGCAAAAGAAGACAAGTCACCCAAGGATCATGGCAAGCAGATATATCGATATTAAATGCAGCACACTAACATGACCCTAACAATGCAAACAAAAGAAAACAAAATCAAAGGAAAAGACTCGACTATGTACACACGTAAAACACCCCCCACACCTACTTCATGCATTGTCCTCAATGAATGTGAGCAAGATACTACATGGATTTATGCATAAAAAAGGAGAGATCTCACCAACATGAAGTACAAAGGGAAGTTCAAGGTCATGTTGATGGACACAAACCCGAATTCCCTCAAAACCTGTGAGATGCTAAAGAAAGGATACAAATACGTGAAGGAAATGGGGCCCAAATACTCAAGGGTTGGAGCCCACAACAATCGATGCTCACTGAAGGAGTCTTTTATTGTACTTTCTTTTTTCTATTTCTTTTTTTTATTTTTATTTTTATAACTATGTACAAACATAAGTTCCCATCTTCATTTGTCAAAAGACATCAAATGGGAACCTCAAGAGTGGGTCAATGCACTTGGAAAGGGAACATGACACCACGCGGGGCCAGAATACGCATGCGTGGGCCCCCTTCACAAAGAGCACCAGTTGAAATTAGAGATTCATGAATTGGACGCAAAGGCATCTCATTCAAAGGATCAAACTGAAAGAGCTTGAACCTCTTAAGAGTTTGGGAAATATGGGGCAACAGAAGAAGAGTTTCTCCCGTTGCGGTGTTGAAGTTATGATCGTCAATCCAAACTCTCCAACCAACAGGCTGGTGTGTCGGAACGAGGTCAAGAACCTCGTTAGGCATGTCCGACACACCAGGCAAACAAAAAGTGGGTGTCATACCCAAGGTATCCTCCAAGGAACTCCTAATACCCTCATGAGCAATGTAGTTGTTTGATGTTCCATCATTTCCAAGATGATCAGGAACAATAGTGAGAGGCAAACTCTCATCAGGTTGTTTGAAATTGAGGGGACTAGGGAGCTCTTGCTCCACCAGAGGTGAGTCCTTAGGAGGTACAACAATAAGATCATGTGGCTCAAGGGCCACGGGACAAGAAGATAAGGCACAATCCTGTGCTGACTCATAAAGAAGCTGGTCCATAGAATTCTCAATTGGAATCGAATCCTCCACCAAGTGATCGTGAATTGAAACCCCAAGTCCCCCAGATTGACTAGGAGTTTGACTTTGAAAGATTGTGCTTTGAATTTGTGGATGTGGTGGTGGTTCGATTTCAGAAGATAAATCCTCATGTTGACAAGAAAAGTTACTCTCCTCACGTTTCTGTAATTGCTGCGACATTTGACTCACTTGCAGTGCCATATTTTGTATGGACTGTTGAATGGTTTCTATGAACATAAGGAAAGTTTGTTTCGAGGAATCAGGTATGTGGTCAACTATGAGGTCCAAGTCAGAGCTTTGGAAATTTTGGGATTGGGTGTTGATGGGCTGAGAATGAGTCCAATGATTTGAAGTGGGGTGTTGGTAGAATTCTGGGTATTCGGGAGGAGGATACTGGGGTGGAAATGAAGTATAAGAATTTGGATATGAATTCTCTCCCCATGAATCCATCCCTCTCGGGTTGTACGCGGATGCGTAATGGTCATAATGAGCATTTTGGGAAAATGTGTGCTCATACTCAGGCTAAGGGGCAACATAAGGACATTCCCCGAAATCATGACCACTCAACCCACAACAGTGACACGGTACGACTACTGGAGCCACCGGTGCACTCATGTCTTCTACCACATGCATGAAAGAGGCCAAAGGTTCTTTCAATGTCTCAGTTTGATGACCCACATATGATCCGACGTAACTAGATGGAGGTCAAGCAGTCGGTGCCTCTCTCATATTACCCCAATATGAAGATTGCTTAGTCACACAATGAAGATTATCCCAACCATACAGGGTGTTCGTCTGAGCCACCCTAGGTTGCATGGGTCCGGAATACCAGGATGAATTGTCCTGGTCCCAACAATGATATAGATGGTCGCCCTTGTAACCATCCATCTCAACAAATAACTCAAGAGTCGACCACTCTCACCACCACGAGGCTAAACTTGCAAAAAGTGCTTGACTCGACCCTAAAACGCTAACAGAGAGTGTAGATGGGAGGAGACTATAACGTAGAAGAAGGTGAGAAGAAGATGACTCAGAGGAGAAGGGAAGAATGCTAGAGCTAGCGTGGGTAATGGGATTAGGTAGAAGCCTAACTAGCAAACACGGCTCAAACAACTTAAGGCTATGGTTCCTTAGGCTAGACGACGCCTAACTTCGAGGTCACTAGCCTCGACAAGCCTCACCTCCCTACAACGAGGACCACAATGCCCAGCAAGTGATACCAGATCTGGAGATCCAGTACCTCCTACTATCGACAAGGTAAGCAACGCCGATCAGGTCATGACAGTCTCAACTAGATTACTCTCCTAGTGCGTCCGCAATCCTTAGGGCCAATGTCTACTTGCTTTTAGTTAAGGCTTGATTAAGAGTGTTTTTTGGGGCTAAGGAAAGGGTGATGAAATCCCCCACCTTATCTTTTATGGGACAGCCCCTGCTTAGTAGCGTTTTGATCCTAGATCTAGCTATCAATCGCTCCAATCAAACGCTCGCTCGCTCTTGTCCTGGTGCACTTCCTACTAACTAATGCATGGGCATACGAGATGAATGAATGAGTGTAGGAAATTGCGTACCTCACGCCAGCACTCAATAACTGAAAATAAAGCTAAAAGAAAAGACAACTACGTGCCTAAGTCAATACATGATGCGTGACCTAAACAAATAAGAACGTCTAGTCTTTTGCTTTGGATTTTAAGGCCAAGTTGATTAATGGGGGAGTGATTAATGATCTGGGAGCGAACTAGAAGTCACAGCATGCAAAATGGGGCTCCCAGATAATGAAAATTACAGAACTAACTACCAGAACAAAATTGAGAGGAAGAACAACTCACCAGGCCGCCAGTTGGCGGTTCCAGACCGCCAATTGGCGGTCAGTTTGGAGCTTCTATTCCTCAAACTTGTCCAGTAGCCTACCCTTGATCCGATGGTTCCCTGAAACTAAGAAAAACTGGAAACAAAAAATTAAAAACCACTCGAATCGTCCAAACCAACGTCTGGACAGAGCACCTCCCCGGCAACGGCGCCAAAAACTTGATTGATCGTTTTATATTAACCGCAAGTGCACGGCCGCGTTGAAGCGGTGCCAAATACGGGTCGTCCACTGGGAGGTGTGTCGACGCTTGGTTTGTGCGAAGGCGAGTGGTAAAAATGGAGAGAAAGGTTGGTTACACTAAACTACACTAAGATGCAAAAAGGATATGAAGATAAGCAATAAAACTAAACCCCATAGGGGGTAGAGAAATAATGTGAATATAAAGATGTGTGTGTGTGTGTGTTCAATTAAGCTCCTCACAACATGTAGTGCATGAAATCATAAAACTACATCCAACTTTGCCTCCACATGAATTAAGATAAGACTACATCATTAAAACATACAAGACAAATAATTGGAATGAAGTTAAATGAACTCATGTACAAAGACTAGACCCTACTATGCCTCCACATGAATTAAGATAAGACTACATCATCAAAACATACAAGACATTAACTAAGGTAAAGGCAACAAGAGTACATACACTACAAATTGTGTTTCCAATATTAATTCCATCCATATCCTAACCTTACCATTCCCCATAAAATAGGTCCACTAATCAAAGCATAAGCTAAGCTTCATTCAAGAGCATTAGCATATCAAAGATAAGAGTGAAAACCCATTAGATGGTTATGGAAATCATATAAAGCTCAAGGGATTAAGATAACACACACTTAATACACTACATGATCATATCACATATTTCTCCACCCCCCAAGTGGGGATGGAACTACTCACTACTCATTACACTAACTATATTAACAAAATGAAGCAAAATACTGAAATGAAATTACCCTAAGAAAGCAAGAAATATTAAAGAAGCTTAAAAGGAAAGGAAAGACTAAACAAACATGCACAAATTAAAAGACAAGATTAAAAGAAACTAGAAGAATTATTTTATTAACAAATGACTCACATTGAAGGTAGCATTCGTCTCCACCTTGAGTTTTTGCTTCAAGTCTCACTCCTTAGTAGAGAGAATGCCACCAAGCAAACCACAAAAATGACGACGCCGGAGTTTAGAGAGGTTCGGCACCCTCACCCGGGTCCTAGTCCTCCTCTCAAGCCTCGCTCGATCCCCCGAGACTCTCTTACGGTTCCACTAACCGATCTCCATTCCGGGTTGAGACCAACGTTGTTTACAACACCGAGCCTCGCGAACAATCCTCGCCTCGCTCGTGTCTCCTCCCACAACCCGAGAGGGAGCTTCCTCGAAGCTTTTTACAACTCTTTGATTCTTTGATATGGAAGTTGAATCACACTCTAACTAACACTCTATACTTGAGCACCCTTCTATATGATATTGAATTGGATATGCAAGTGGTGAAGTTTAGGCTTGAGTGTTGTGGATTGAGAGCTTGAAGATGGAGAGGATTTGGCTTTGAGTATTGGATAGATAGCAAGTGTTCAAGAGATCCAAAGCAACCAAATGAGGTCCTATTTATAAGCCTTCAAGCTCATATAGCCATTTGGGAGTTGGTGGTGAATGGACCAAAGAGAAAGCAAGATGTGACTTATGCTCGGCCAGAAATCAAGACAGATTCGGTCGACCGTTATCCACACGGTAGTCCGAAACATTGGTCTGAACTATGAACTCGATTGACCGATTATGTATCGGATCACCGTTCACCAACCTCTAGTATCTTTTATCTATTTATCCCTAATTAAATTCGGTTCACCAAAGTCCATTTGGTTCACCGTTCCAAGGTGGACAGTAGAATTGATTGGGCTCTGATCTACTCAAGTTCGGTTGACCGTGTATACTTCGGTAGACCGAAGTAGCACGGGTATTCCGCTGACAATGCGTGGGAAATTGTTTTATCGATAACGGTCAAGTTAAATAGCCGTTGGGCTCCTAAAGCCATTAAGAATTCGGTAGACCAAAATGTGTACGGTCGTCCGAAGTGGGTCAAGTTGATTTGGGCTCTAAGGTCTTGATTTGAATGCGACCGTTGGAGCAAAGTCCAAAACCGGTCCAGGGCTATTCGGTCGACCGAAGGTGGTTTGGTCTTCCGTTGGGGCAATTCCAGAGAACACCTAAGTTTCACTGTTGGGAAGTATTCGGCTATCCGATTGGTGTTCGGTGGACCGAACTTGGTAGAGTTCAGTTAACCGAAATAAGTTTGGTTTACCGAGAAATGACGGGACAAAATCCTAGTGCTCAAGTTTACATAAAACCTTATGGACTCAATAAATTTAAAAGTTACATGTCTTGGTCCAAAGCTTTGATTACAAGTCTTGAGTCTTGATGTCATTGTCCCAATGCTCATTTCCTTGATTGTCTTGATCAACCAATTAAGATGATTGCAAGTATACAAACATATATGCAATGCATGTAATCGTGTTTGCTCATTTTGATTGATTAGGTTGATTGATTAAGATTAGTTTAATTAATCATCAAAATTAATATAGATTAAGGCAAAAAAGCCAACAGATTGGAGAAGATATTTTTAGGTGAAGCTCTCCCCCCTCGGCTCCGGTTGGTTGGTGGAGGTGAGTTGGGTTGTCTACTTATTGTTCTCTTGTACGTTTTCTCCTTTCTCTCTCTCAACTCATCTCATTTCCAGTGGTTCGGGAAGTGATCGACATTGGATTGTGTGGTTGTGGCTCGACGAGGTGTGGTCATCGTTGACCGAGCATGAGGTTCGTCGACGGATCATATTTTTGGGGAGAAGGGCTCGTGGAAGTGTCGTCGTGGTTCTTCGAAGGTTTCTTCAAACCTTCACGGTATGTCAAACTCACTCACTTTAGTAGTGTGAGTATTTAGAAGTCGATGGTAGGCCTTCCGGCTCATCGCAAGTAAACATGCAGTAGATTTTACTGCCTGATCGGTCGACCGGTTGGTGCAAACGGTCGACCGTTATTAATGAGATTTCAGGTTCTGCTTCACACCGGTCGAACGATGCCCTTAGGGCGGTCGACCGGTTGTGCATTTGAGGCTAGCCTGGTGGTTTTCGGTCAAACGGGACCCCTTTGCCGTTCGACTGTGTGCACTGTTGTAGATTGGTTGGGGCGTTAACCATCTAAACGGTCGACCGCCTGTATGACTTTGTCCGACCGGTGACTTAAGTTGGATTAGTGGTTGGTTCGACCGAAGGTGGTTCGGTCGACCGGACTTGATGTTGAGCATTGGGGGACTCCCTGGTGGAATTCGGTCGACCGAGAGTGCTCGGGGTTCGACCGGATGCGTTGGTGAGAGTTGGGGGAATTCCCTGGTGAAATTCGGTCGACCGAGAGTGCTCGGGGGTTCGACCGGATTCGTTGTTGAGAGTGGGGGATTTTTCCCTGGTGACTTTCGGTCGAACGGGTCCCCTTTGTCGTCCGACCAATTGGCCGTTTTGTTTGTTGATCCTGGGAGGCGACTTCTAAACGGTCGACCGGCCCTTGACTTTGGTTCGACCGAATGAGTGTTGTTGGTGGGGATTGGTCGACCGATGGAGTGCCGGTCGAGGCAAATGCCCTGTGTTTGTGAGATTCGGTCGACCGGGACTTTTGGTTCGATCGACCGTTTATGTCCAGTTTTGCACGTTGGAGGTGCAGTTGTTGTGGTCATCCGTGTGGGGCGAGTTGTGGTTCTGATGTTCTTCCGGCAAGTGTGCTAGTTAGCATGAGTGTTGCGGTGGATGGGTGAAAAAGCCGTGGAGCCCCGTAACTGTATGAGAGCTGCGGTTGGGTGAAAAATCCCTGGAGCCAAGCTTGGAAATGTGTGTGTTGCGGTGGTTGGGTGAATAAACCCTGGAGCCCCGTAACTGTGTGAGAGCTGCGGTTGGATGCAAGAGCGCTGAAGCCCAGCTAGTATGTGCAGGGTTGGGTGAAAAAGCCCTGGAGCTCCGTAGTGCGTTCAGGTTGGGTGAAAGAGCCCTGGAGCCTTATCATGGACCGTGTGTTATGGGTTGGGTGAAAAAGCCCTGGAGCCCTTGGACGTTTGGGTTGGGTGAAAAAGCCCTGAAGTCCTTGGTCATGTCGTGGTAGCTACGGTTGGGTGAAAAAGCCCTGGAGCCCAGCTTGGCGACGAGTGTGTGTGTTGTGGTTGGGTGAAAGAGTCCTGGAGCCCAACCTGGTTGTGGTGCTTTTTCTTGTTGGTAGAATTGCATGCTAGGGTGTTTTTCAGTTCATGCATTGTAGAGTTTGGCATACCGGGTTTCTGATTGACATCATTTCATGCTTATATTTGTATCTTATATCCATTATCTTTCACCTAAACAATGCTACGTGACGAGTTTTATGTTTGAATTTCAGAAATAAATAGGTTTGAAGAGAAGAGGCATAAAAGGACCTAAAAGCATGAAAAAGGACTGAGTTGAGAGACTCAAGGACTAAGATGCAAGATCGAAGGACCTGAACGTAAGATCAAAGGACCAATGAGCAAACAAGAATACTTCACACCATCATGAGTATTTTGGCAATTCTATTCGGGTCGGAGCTCCAACAAGCGAAGTACATGCATCAAAGACAAACAAAGCCTTCCAGAAAATCCCACAAGAAAATCCAGAGTGATCCGAACACTATAGACCGCTAATTAGCGGTCACTTTTGGTCCGGATCCGCTAAGATTTCTGTGGAGCGTGTATTAGTGTGTATTTAGTCTATTTCTGGTATTTGTTTAGTCCCATTCCGGGGGATTGTCCCGGATTACCTTTTTCTATGGTTATAAATAGAACTCTTCACCTTCTATTGTACTCACCCATTGCTCGGTGGCATTCTCTCTACTTGGAGTAAAAGCCTTGAACCAAAACTCAAGGTGGAGAAGAATGTCACTTGTAATGTGAGTCATGTAAATAAATTAATTTTTCTTAGCTTCTTTTAATATTGTCTTGTATTTTAATTCCTGCATGCTTCTTTAGTTTTATTTCATTTAGCTCCTTTAATATTTCTTGTTTGTTTAGTTTAATTGTCTTTCATTAGAATGTTTCATTTTGTTAATTTAGTTTATAGAATAATGTGTAGTGAGTAGATCCATCCCCCTTTGGGGGTGGAGATGATGTTCATACATGCATTTAAAAATGGATATGAATGCTTTATTTTGAATGTGTTGATAAATGTGAATGTATGCTTTCTTGTTAGAGTAGAATACTACACTTGATGGGTTTTGCCACAAATCTTAGACACCTCCCATGCTTGTTTAGGTTCTGTAATAACCAACTTGTGTATATGAATGTTAGTTAACTAGGTTAGTGAATGGATTGATAGGTTTTGTCATAACCTTTAGACACCCTATGCATGAAAACACTACCTACATTTGTGCCTATAGAATGCATTCTTCACCATCTTTTTACATGTGTTCACACACTCCACCCCTTAGGGGTTTTCCATTTCTGATTTCCAGCTTTCAATTTCTCTCGCTTTCGTTTTCCTTGTTTGATGCTTACTCGTTTAGTGTAGTTAGTCTAGTTTAGTGTCATCACAACTTCTTTCCCTCTTTTCCCACTTGCCTTTGAACAAACCAGAGTCTACACACCTCCTTGTGGATCGACCCGTATTTGCCACTGCTTCAACGCGGTCGTGCACTTGCGGTTAATTAAAACGATTAAACAAGTTTTTGGCACCGTTGTCGGGGAGGTGCTCTTTCCAGACTCTGGTTTGGATGATTCGAGTGGTTTTAATATTTTGTTTTTAGTTTATTTTTGTTTCAGGGACATTGCAGCATCAAGGGGACACACCAGGAGAAATTGTGAGCATAGAACGACATTTTGGACCGCCAATTAGCGATCTGAGACCGCCAATTAGCGGCCTGGTGAGCTGCTTTTGCTCCCATTGTTGTTCTGGTGGTTTGTTGTTTCAGTGTAGTAGTCTGGGAGTTCAATTTGTCATGTTTCAACCTGTAGTTAGCTCCCAGATTAATCAATTTCCCTTTTAAGACAACTTGGACCATAAAACTCAAAGCAAAAGATTAGACTTCTTGCCATCTAGGTCATGCATTATTTGTAGACCTTGCACACATTTGTCTTTTCTTTTCTTTAAATTCTTGTTTTCGATTGCTGGCGTGAGGTACGTGCACCCATTCTCTCATTCATGCATGGTTAAAGCATGCATTAGTTAGTAAGGTGCATTGGGACAAGAGTGAGTTGAGTGCTTGTTTGGTGAGTTGTTTGCTAGCCTAAGATTTCAAAATATCTTTAAGGGGCATCACCTATAGTCTTCAAAGATAAGATGGGAGATTTCATCACCCCTCCCTTAGCCCCAAAAAGCACACTGAAGTAAAGCCTTAATCTAAAAGCAAGTAGACATTTGCCCTAAGGAATTCGGACGCACTAGGAGAGTGATCTAGTTGAGACCATCATGACTTGATCGACGTCGCCTGCATTGTCGATTGTAGGAGGTACTGGATCTCCGGATTTGGTATCACTTGCTGGGCATTGTGGTCTTCGTTGTAGGGAGGTGAGGCATGTCGAGGCTAGTGACCTCGAAGTTAGGCGTCGTCTAGCCTAAGAACCCATTGCCTTACATTGTTTGAGATGTGCTTGCTAGATTAGGCTTCTACCTTCCCCATTATCCACGCTAGCTCTAGGGATTCTTCCCTTCTCCTCTGAGTCATCTTCTTCTCACCTACTTCTACATTCTAGTCTCCTCCCCTTTACACTCTCTGTTAGCGTTTTAGGGTCGAGTCGAGCACTTTTTGCGAGCTTGGCTTCGTGGTGGTGAGAGTGATCGACTCGAGAGTTCTTTGTCGAGATGGATGGTTACATGGGAAACCATCCATATCATTGTTGGGACCAGGACAATTCTCTCTGGTATTCCAGACCCATGCATCCTGGGGTGCCTCAGACAAACACCCCATATGGTTGGGACAATCTTCAGTGTCTGACTGAGCAATCTTCATATTGGGGTAATATGAGAGAGGCACCGACTGCTAGACCACCATCTAGTTACGTCGGATCGTATGTTGGTTCTCCAACTGAGATGTTGCAAGAACCTTTGGCCTCTTTCATGCATGTGGTAGATGACATGAGTGCACCGGTGGCTTCAGTAGCCATACCGTGTGACTGGTGTGGGTTGAGTGGTCATGTTATCGGGGAATGTTCTTATGTTCCCCCAAAGCCTGAGTATGAGCATACCTTTTCCCAAAATGCTCAATATGACCACTACGCATCCGCGTACAACCCGAGAGGGATGGCTTCGTGGGGAGAGAATTCTTATTCAAATTCTTTTACATGATTCCCACCCCAATATCCTCCTTCTGAATATCCTGAATTCTACCAACACCCCACGACCAATCATTGGACTCATTCTCAGCCCATCACCACCCAACCCATCCATTTCCCAAATTCTGACATGAACCTCACAGTTGACCCCAAACTTGATTATTTAGAACAAGCCCTCCAAACGTTCATGGAAACCACTCAAAATGTGTTGCAGTCCAATCACGATTCCCTGCAAACTATGGAAATGTATGTGAGTCAAATTACACAACAATTAAGTAAACGTGAGGAGGGTGACCTTTATTGTCAACATGAGGATTCATCTTTTGATATCGAACCACCACCACATTCACAAATTCAAAGCACAATCTTTCAGAGTCAAACTCCTAGTCAGTCTGAGGGACTTGGGGTTTTAATTCACGATCACTTAGTGGAGGATTCGATCCAAATTGAGAATAACATGGTCCAACTTCATTATGAGTCGGCACAGGATTGTGCCGCATCTTTTTGTCCCGTGGCCCCTGACCCACATGATCTTCATGTTGTGCCTCTTAAGGACTCGCCTCTGGTGGAGCAAAACCTCCCTACTACCCTCAATTTCAAACAACCTCATGAGAGTTTGCCTCTCATTATTGTTCCTGATCATCTTGGAAATGATAGAACATCAAACAACTACATTGCTAATGAGGGTATTAGGAGTTCCTCGGAGGATACCTTGGGTATGACACCCACTTTTTGTTTGCCTGGTGAGTCAGACATGCCTAACGAGATTCTTGACCTCGTTCCGACGCACTAGCATGTTGGTTGGAGGTTTGGATTGACGATCATAAGTTCAGTACTGCAACGGGAGAAACTCTTCTTCCGTTGCCCCTTATTTCCCAAACTCTTGAGAGGTTCAAGCTCTTTCAATTTGATCCTTTGAATGAGACGCCTTTGCATCTAATTCATGAACCTCTCTTTTCATCTTGTGCTCTTTGTGAGGGGGGCACAAACATAAGTATTCTGGCCCCGCGTGGTGTGATGTTCCCTTTCTAAGTGCATTTACCACTTTTGAGGTTCTCATTTGATGTCTTTTGACAAATGAAGATGGGAACTTATGTTTGTACATAATTATATGCAAAAAAAGTACAATAAAAGACTCCATGAGCGAGCATTGATTGTTGTGGGCCCCAACCCTTGTGTACTTGGGCCCCATTTCATCACGTATTTGTCTCCCTTCTGTAGTATCTCACAGGTTTTGAGGGAATTCGGGTTTGTGTCCGTCACTATAACCATGAACTTCCTGTTGCGCTTAATGTTGGTGAGATCTTCCCTTTTTCATGCATAAATCCATGTAGTTTCATGCTCACATTCATTGAGGACAATGCATGAGGTAGGTGTGGGGGGGTGTTTTACGTGTGTACATAGTCGAGTCATTTTTCCTTTGATTTTTGTTTTCTTTTATGTGTATTGATAGGGTCATGTTAGTGTGTTGCATTTAATTTCGATATACCTTCTTGCCATGATCATTGGGTGACTTGTCTTCTTTTGCTTGCCTAGTGCTTTAAAATTTTCACATTTCTTTCAAAATCTTCATGTGTTTGCGAAAGAAAATGTTGTTGTGGGTTTTGCGTGTGTATAGCATGTGCAAAACCGTTGAGAGGCAAAGTAAAAAGAAAGCTCCCAAAATTGTCTTGAACATGATGCATTAGGATATCTAGTTTACTGACTTTAGGTTTATCGAGTCGTAAGGATGCACCCTATTTTTCCCTCAGGGGGCGAGTAATCATAATGTTTCAGTACTCAAACATTTAAAGAAGTCCACCATGAACCTATTGAGTCAATAATTCGTGTCTGTTAATTTAAGGAAGTTTGTTGTAGTCAAGGACCCTTTAAATCTTGTTGTGAGACATTAAGTGTAGGGGTTTTGGTTCATGTGTAGATAAGAAATAAGTGAGTAGGTGTTCTCTCTTCTCGCACGGCTCCTATCACTCTGGAAAGTAGGTCTGAGGGGACTTTGTGCCTGGTGCTTTCGAGTCATCTGACTTGGGATGCACCGACCGAACTCCCATTACACGGGTGGTAGGGATTGCCCTATGTGGAGATTTGGGGAAAGGTGTACGTGATAGTGTAAGTCCTCATAGGCAATGATGCACGAAACCTGACCCTTGGAGAATGAAGCTCCAACTAATAAAAAAGAAAAGAAGAAGAAAAAAATTAAGAAAAGAAACAAAAAAAAAGTAATGCAAATAAGAACCTTGACGGACCTTACACTTTGTATCACTTGAGGATGTTGAGGTTGTCCATGTCTTGCACTTAAGTCCTTAATTAACATTCATGAATGATTCATTAGGCTAAGTGTGTGGACTGATTTCATATATAGAGTCGGCTCGTAGTATTACCGCGTCCAATGATCGACAACAATGAGCCAACGAGTCGTGTAGCTAGATTGAATAATGCATCTTTGTTCGAATTTTGTGGGTGTATCCGCTGAAAACCCTCAGGAGACAACACTCCTCCTCCTTGGCGACAAGGAGGTTTAACGGTTTGTTGCATGTGCTAAGTGCAACCGTGATTCCTACGAAAGTGACTTAGGATTTCTTGTTTTTTCGTATGCTTTTCTCTTTCTTTGTTTTGCTCGGGACTAGCAAAAGTTAGGTGTGGGGGTATTTGATTGACATCATTTCATGCTTATATTTGTATCTTATATCCATTATCTTTCACCTAAACAATGCTACGTGATGAGTTTTATGTTTGAATTTCAGAAATAAATAGGTTGGAATAGAAGAGGCATAAAAGGACCTAAAAGCAAGAAAAAGGACTGAGTTGAGAGACTCAAGGACTAAGATGCAAGATCGAAGGACCTGAACGTAAGATCAAAGGACCAATGAGCAAACAAGAATACTTCACACCATCATGAGGAGTATTTTGGCAATTCTATTCGGGTCGGAGCTCCAACAAGCGAAGTAGATACATCAAAAACAAACAAAGCCTTCCAGAAAAGCTCACAAGAAAATCCAGAGTGATCCGAACACTGAAGACCGCTAATTGATGATCACTTTTGGTCCGGATCCGCTAACATTTCTGTCGAGAGTGTATTAGTGTGTATTTAGTATATTTCTGGTATTTGTTTAGTCCCCATACCGGGGGATTGTCCCGGATTACGTTTTTCTATGGCTATAAATAGAACTCTTCACCTTCTATTGTATTCACTCATTGCTTGGTGGCATTCTCTCTACTTGGAGTAAAAGCCTTGAAGCAAAAACTCAAGGTGGAGAAGAATGCCACTTGTAATGTGAGTCATGTAAATAAATTAATTTTTCTTAGCTTCTTTTAATATTGTCTTGTATTTTAATTCTTGCATGCTTCTTTAGTTTAGTTTCCTTTCATTTAGCTTCTTTAATATTTCTTGTTTGCTTAGTTTAATTGTCTTTCATTAGAATGTTTCATTTTGTTAATGTAGTTTATAGAATAATGTGTAGTGAGTAGATCCATCCCCCTTTGGGGGAGGAGATGATGTTCATACATGAATTAAAGAATGGATATGAATGCTTTAATTTGAATGTGTTGATAAATGTGAATGTATGCTTGCTTGTTAGAGTAGAATACTACACTTGATGGGTTTTGCCACAAATCTTAGACACCTCCCATGCTTGTTTAGGTTCTGAAATAACCAACTTGTGTATATGAATGTTAATCAACTAGGTTAGTGAATGAATTGATAGGTTTTGCCATAACCTTTAGACACTTCCTATGCATGAAAACACTACCTACATTTGTGCCTATAGATGCATTCTTCACCATCTTTTTACATGTGTTCACACACTCCACCCCTTAGGGGTTTTCCATTTCTGATTTCCAAATTTCAATTTCCCTCGCTTTCGTTTTCCTTGTTTGATGCTTACTCGTTTAGTGTAGTTAGTCTAGTTTAGTGTCATCGCAACTTCTTCCAGGTGCTCCGCTAGCAGGGAATCCGGGCAAGAGGCTCCAGATTGGAGGTGGTGGATCACGCCAGCCAGAGGTGTGCAGAGGTTGTGGTCATGTTCACTCCGGAAAGTATTAGGGTCGTTCTGGGGTTTGTCACGGGTGTGGCAAGCCTGGTCATTTTGTGTGGAATTGTCTGAGTGGGCCGAGTGGGTCCAGCAGACATCCAGGGCCGCCAGCAGTAGGCAGAGGTGGAGGTCGCCATTCTTTTGCACCGCCACAGCAGGGTCAGAGGACTGGACGAGTCTTTACCATCCAGGCGGATGAGGCGAGGGACGCCAGCACGGTGGTGGAAGGTACGCTCTTCGTTGCTGGGTTAAGTGCTAGAGTGTTGTTTGATTGTGGGGCCACACACTCGATTATTTCGGAGCGGTTCGCGAGCGTGTTGGGTAGTACCCCTGCGATGTTGACTGCCATGTTGGAAGTCAGCACACCCTTGGGTTTGGTGGGCATTGTGGGGAGCTTCCTCCCCAGCACCACGATTGTTTCGGAAGATCAGGAGTTTCCGACTGACCTGATCTTGTTGCCGATGAAGGACTTCGACGTCATACTGGGGATGGATTGGCTATCCCAGTACGATGTGCGAGTCTTGTGCCGGGAGAAGAAGATTTTGATTCCGAGGAAGGGTCTACCTGATGTGCTGATCAGGGGGACGAAGGACAGAGGAGGCAGAGTAGTCGTATCAGCAGTGAGGCTACATAAGTTGTTGCAGCAGGGTTGCAGAGCTTTCGTGGCCACGTTAGTAGTTCCAGATCCAGAGGCAAGGAGATTGGAGGACATTGAGGTAGTCCAGGATTTTCCTGAGGTATTTTCCGATGATGTCAACGGGTTGCCGCCTCAGAGAGAGATTGAGTTTGGTATTGATTTGGTAACTAGGACTAAGCTGCAGTTGAAGGCGCCGTATAGGATGACACCTGCTGAGCTGACAGAGCGGAAGAAGCAGTTGCAAGATCTGATGGATACTTGATTTATCCACCCCAGTGTCTCGCCTTGGGGAGCGTTGGTACTCTTCGTGAAGAAGAAGGATGGATCGCTGCGGTTGTGTATTGACTACAGGATGTTGAATACGGTTACTGTTAGGAATCAGTATCCCTTGCCCAGGATCGAGGACCTGTTTGACTAGTTCCAGTCAGCAAAGGTATTCTCGAAGATTGATCTGCGATCTAGTTACCATCAGTTAAGGATCAGAGAGGCAGATGTGCAGAAGACAGCTTTCCGGATGAGGTACGGGCATTACGAGTTTTTGGTGATGTCGTTCGGGTTGATGAACACGCCTGCAGCGTTTATGGATTTGATGAATAGGACGTTCAGTCAGTACCTCGATTGGTTTGTGATTGTCTTTGTGGATGATATTTTGGTCTACTCGCCAGATGCGGAGCAGCATCGGGAGCACTTGAGAGTTGTACTTGGTATATTGAGAGATCATAAGTTGTATGCCAAGTTTTCTAAGTGCGAGTTCTGGCTGAGCAGTGTTGCCTTTCTGGGACACATTGTGTCGGGAGCTGGGATTTCAGTAGATCCAGCGAAGGTCGAGGCCGTGACACAGTGGAGATCCCCGACTAGTGTGGCAAAGATCAGGAGTTTTGTGGGTCTGGCGGGTTACTATTGTCGTTTTATTCAGGATTTCTCCAGGTTGGCTTCGTCCCTGACGGCTTTGACGTGGAATGGCGTCAAGTTTGTGTGGTCCCAGAAGTGCGAGGATAGTTTCCAGGAACTAAAGAGTCGGCTGACGACTGCTCCAGTTCTGACACTTCCCAGTGGTAGCGGAGGGTTTGTGATTTACAGTGATGCGTCAGGCGTTGGACTGGGATACGTACTCATGCATCACGGGCAGGTGGTTGCGTACGCTTCGAGACAGTCGAAGTTGCACGAGAGGAACTACCCCACTCATGATTTGGAGTTGGCGGCAGTTGTGCATGCGTTGAAGACTTGGAGACATTACTTGTATGGCGAGCAATTCGAGATTTTCATAGATCATCAGAGCCTGAAGTATCTGTTTTCACAGAAGGAGCTGAATATGAGGCAACGTAGATGGCTCGAGCTGATTAAGGATTATGATTTCACCATCTCGTATCATCCGGGGAAGGCAAATTCGGTTGCAGATGCATTGAGCAGGAAGGTGGAGGTTACCGCAGCAGGTCTTCGTATCTAGGAGTGGAAGTTACTTGAGACGTTGGCCGAATGGAGACCATTCAACGATGAGACGCGAGGTGTTGTGATTGTCGGGTTGAGAGTGGAGCCTCAGATGGTCTCGAGTATTGTCCAAGCTCAGAGTTCCGATGATGAGTTAGCTGGGTTGTTACAGTTAGCTGGCATAGATGGATCAGACTTCAGTATCAGAGTTGATGGTGGGTTGAGGTTCAAAGGTCGTGTCTGGGTGCCGAAGGGAGGAGATCTGAGGAAGGACATTTTGGAGGAGGCGCACAGATCCCGTTATTCGATCCACCCGGGCAGCACGAAGATGTATAGAGATCTTTAGAGGCATTTCTGGTGGAAGAGGATGAAGACGGAGATCGCAGAGTTTGTTGACAGATGTCTGATTTGTCAGCAGGTGAAAATTGAGCACCAGAGACCTGCAGGACCTATGCAGAGGATCGAGCTTCCAGAGTGGAAGTGGGAGCACGTGATGATGGATTTTGTCACCGAGCTGCCAAGGACGAGAGGATTCCATGATGCAATTTGGGTTATAGTCGATCGACTGACCAAGTCGGCACACTTCTTAGCTATCCGGACCACTTTACCTCTGGAGGGTCTAGCTATGTTGTATATTGAGGAGATCGTCAAACTTCATGGAGTGCCTGTGAGTATTATTTCGGATAGAGATCCGAGGTTCACTTCCAGATTCTGGGGGAGTTTGCAGCAGTCTCTGGGGACTCGATTGAAGTTCAGTACGACATTCCATCCGCAGACAGACGGTCATTCTGAGAGGACCATCCAGACGTTAGAGGATATGCTACGAGCTTGTACTTTAGATTGGGCAGGACAGTGGGATGAGCATTTGTCGTTGATCGAGTTCGCCTATAACAACAGCTACCATTCGAGCATTGGGATGGCACCATACGAGGCTTTGTACGGGAGACCGTGTAGATCACCGGTATGCTGGAGTGATGTAGGCGAGAGACAACTAGTTGGTCCTGAGATCGTGCAAATGTATGCTGAGAAGGTTGAGATAATCAGGCAGAGACTAGCGACAGCTCAGAGTAGGCAGAAGAGCTACGCTGATAGGCGTAGGCGAGAGTTGAGGTTTGAGGTAGGCAATCATGTCTTCCTGAAGATTTCACCATCTCTAGGAGTGATGAGGTTCGGGAAGAAAGGGAAGCTCAGTCCGAGGTATGTCGGACCGTTTGAGATCCTCGATCGGGTTGGAAGATCGCCTACAGAGTTGCGCTGCCGCCGCAGTTTTCGGGTCTTCACAACGTCTTCCACGTTTCGATGTTGAGGAAGTACGTAGCAGATCCTTTTCCTGTGATTCAGTTGGAGGTTCCAGTGATCTGTCAGGATTTGTCTCTTGAGGAGAGACCAGTTGAGATTGTGGATCAGATGGAGCATCAGTTGAGGAGGAGGACCATTCCGATGGTGAAGGTCAGGTGGCAGCACCACAATGAACAAGAGGCCACTTGGGAGATTGAGGAAGAGGTCCAGAAGGAGTTCCCGGAGCTGTTTGGTTAGTTATCCTAATTTCGGGGACGAAATTCTTTTAGGAGGGTGGATTGTGAGATCCTAATCCTAATTGAGTTTTATTGATGGTTTAGGTGGTGCTTAGGAGGAGATGGGATTGGACGGCTGAGATGGAGTGGAGTGGATGGGTGGTTGGAATTTGATTGGAGAAGATATTTTTAGGTGAAGCTCTCCCCCCTCTCTCTCTCTCACGTCTCCCTCACATCTCTCTCTCTCTCTCAGCGTGGTGGTCGGAGGTGGAGGTGATCTCCGGTGAGGAGAAGTGGTCAACTCTGGTTGGTTGGTGGAGGTGAGTTGGGTTGTCTACTTATTCTTCTCTTGTGCGTTTTCTCCTTTCTCAATCTCAACTCATCTCATTTCCAGTGGTTCGGGAAGTGATCGACGTTGGATTGTGTGGCTGTGGCTCGACGATGTGTGGTGATCGTTGACCAAGCGTGAGGTTCGTCGACAGATCGTATTTTGGGGAGAAGGGCTCGTGGAAGCGTCATCGTGGTTCTTCGAAGGTTTCTTCAAACCTTCATGGTATGTTTAACTCGCTCACTTTAGTAGTGTAAGTATTTGGAAGTCGACGGTAGGCCTTCCGGCTCGTCGCAAGTAAACATGCAGCAGATTTTACTGCCGGATCGGTCGACCGGTTGGTGCAAACGGTCGACCGTTATTAATGAGATTTCAGGTTCTGCCTCACACTGGTCGAACGATGCCCTTAGGGCGGTCGACCAGTTGTGCATTTGAGGCTCTGGTGGTTTTCGGTCAAACGGGGCCCCTTTGCCGTTCGACCGTGTGCACTGTTGTAGGTCGGTTGGGGAGTTGACCATCTAAACGGTCGACCGCCTGTATGACTTTGTCCGACCGGTGACTTAAGTTGGATTAGTGGTTGGTTCGACCGAAGGTGGTTCGGTCGACCGGACTTGATGTTGAGCGTGGAGGATTCCCTGGTGGAATTCGGTCGATCGAGAGTGCTCGGGGGTTCGACCAGATTCGTTGGTGAGAGTTGGGGGAATTCCCTGGTGGAATTCGGTCGACCGAGAGTGCTCGGAGGTTCGACTAGATTCGTTGTGGAGAGTGTGGAATTTTTCCTTCGTGACTTTTGGTCGAACGGGTCCCCTTTGCCGTCTGACCGATTGGCCATTTTGTTCGTTGAATCTGGGAGGCAACTTCTAAACGGTCGACCGGCCCTTGCCTTTGGTTCGACCGAACGAGTGGTTTTGGTGGGGATTGGTCGACCGATGGAGTGTCAGTCGAGGCAATTGCCCTGTGTTTGTGAGATTCAGTCGATCGGGACTTTTGGTTCGGTCGGCCGTTTAAGTCCAGTTTTGCACGTTGGAGGTGCAGTTGTTGTGGTCGTCTGTGTGGGGCGAGTTGTGGTGCCGATGTTCTTCCGAAAACTGTGCTAGTGAGCATGAGTGTTGCGGTGGTTGGGTGAAAAAGCCCTGGAGCCCCATAACTATGTGAGAGCTGTGGTTGGGTGAAAAAGCCCTGGAGCCAAGCTTGGAAATGTGTGTGTTGCGGTGGTTGGGTGAAAAAATCCTGGAGCCCCATAACTGTGTGAGACTTGCGGTTGGGTGAAAGAGCCCTGAAGCCCAGCTAGTCTGTGCGGGGTTGGGTGAAAAAGCCCTATAGCTCCGTAGTGCGTTCAGGTTGGGTGAAAGAGCCCTGGAGCCTTAGCATGGACCGCGTGTTATAGGTTGGTGAAAAAGCCCTGGAGCCCTTGGTCGTGTTGTGGTAGCTACGGTTGGGTGAAAAGCCCTGGAGCCCAGCTTGGCAACGAGTGTGTGTGTGTTGTGGTTGGGTGAAAGAGCCCTGGAGCCCAGCCTTGTTGTGCTGCTTTTATTGTTGGTAGAATTGCATGCTAGGGTGTTTTTCAGTTCATGCATTGTAGAGTTTGGCATACGAGGTTTCCTTCTGGAAACTCAGGCATTGTTGCATGTTTGCTTTTCAGGTCGTGATCGACGTTAGGTGGGGTGGTGACCGAGGAGAGGAGTGCCGCTACCAGATCCAACTTTCTCTCATGTTGAGGTTGGGTGATTACTGTATTTGTTGTATAGCCTTTTGATGTAATCACACTTTTGAAATACTCTGATGTACATATATATTATATATGATTGGTGCACCGTCTTCTCGTTTGAGTAATATCCTGTGTTGATTGTTGTGTTATTAATTTGTTTTAATTCTTTCGCTGTTTGAGGATGTTACAAGTAGATAATATATATACTCGTCTATGTATTATGTAAATACAATAATGAGAAATATATTCAATCACACCTCTCTCGTATCAACTTTGATACGGTATCAGAGCATTGATCCGGGAAATCACAAACCCCAGACTCCCCCGGAGATCCTCATCGGCTTAACCTCATCCAATGGGTTTGAAGGCGATGATAACTAACATCCACATCCAACAAAAACAATCAAAACATGTCGGACGGTACCAAAGGTAGTCACACGGAGGTGAACCACCCCCAACGCCTTGTAACAACATCCTTAAATGGAACAAATTATCTCTCCGGGGCTCGGGCGGTGACTTTTTCCCTTAGTGGCAGGGGGGTCACATCACCGGAAAATCTAAAAGACCCAAGGGAATAGGGACAAAAGTAAAGCAAGAGCAATGATAGACGATGGATCACCAAGTCATGTCGTGGATCGTTGCTTTTATGTAGCCGAACATTGGATAAATCTTCATGTACAAAGAAAGTGCAAAGGAGCTGTGGGACGCGGTCCAAGAACACTATGGAAAAGCCGAAAACTTCGCACAAATCTTCAAAATCAAACAAAAAATAGCCCAAACTAGGCAAAACTCCACACTCATCATCGAATACCTCGATACTCTCAGGAAGAAATCGGACAAACTGCAGGTGTATGAACCCCCCAACAACTGATGCCAAAACCATCCAAACCCGACAAGAGCAAAACCATATCTACCAATTCTTGGAAGCGTTAGATCCAAGCTATGAAGCCATAAGAGCACATATCCTGATGGCTCCGGAGCTACCAAGCCTCGCGACTATCACAAGTCTCGTTCAACGCGAGGAAACCGGGAAGAAAACCATGACAAACAACACCCATAATGTGGTCGCCGATAACCAAGCCTTTATCGTCGACCACAACCAAGCTGAGGGCATCAACGACAACAAAAGGCGATTCGGAAACAAAGCAAATGAGCACTGCGAAAATTGTAAAAAAACAAGGCCATAATAAAAAAACTCATGCTGGTTTCTCTTTCCCCATCTCAGGACTCCAAAGAATGGCGAAAGGAACGCTAGAGCAAGCATGGTGGATGGGACCGTCGGCGGAAACACTAGCCAACTTAGAGGTGGCGACGGCCGCTCGGACGGAAACCCTAACCTAATCCAAACCAAATGGCGAATATGAAAAGAATGATGAGCTTTATGAAAGGAATGTGTTCTAAAAGTTTTATTTTTATATGTCAATTATTATGAATTGAATGTGCAAACATTTTGTTCATTGATTATGCTATTCGTCTTTTGGAAGTGTTAAGGAAGAGACGTTTGGTCCTTAACCGTAGAGCTCTAAAAGATAATGGTTTACATAAATCAAAAGTTATTCACAATCATGGTAATTAACATGGAACATTAATCACTGAGATAAGATTGTCGTGTTGGTCATTGATTGACATCATTTCATGCTCATATTTGTATCTTATATCCATTATCTTACACCTAAGCAATGCTACGTGCCGAGTTTTATGTTTAGTTTTCAGGAATAAAGAGGTTTGAAGAGAAGAGCCATGAAAGGACCCAAAAGCAGGAAAAAGGACTTAATTGTGAGACCTGGGGACTAAGATGCAAGGGAAAGGACCTGATCGTAAGACCGAAGGACCTAAGAGCAAAACAGGAAACTCCACACCATCATGGGGAGTATTTTGGCAATTCGATTCGGGTCGGAGCTCCACTAAGCAAAGTAGATGTATCCAAGACCAAGAAACACTCCAAGCAAAGCCCACAAGCAAAACCAATCGGATCTGAGCTTTATAGGCCACCAATTGGCGGTCTGGATCAGCCCAGATCCGCTAAGCTTTCTCCTGGACTTGAATTAATGTGTGTTTAGGCTATGTTTGGTATTGGTTTAGTCCCACATTGGGGGATTGTCCCGGATTAGCTTTTTCCACGCTTATAAATAGAACTCTTCACCTTCCATTGTATCCATCTCTCTCTTTGGTGGCATCTTCCCTACTAAGAGTGAAGCCTTGAAGCAAAACTCTGGTGGAGGAAGAGTTGCTTGTAATTTGAGTGAGTTAATAATAGATGTTTTCATTAGCTTGTTAATTGTTGCTTAGTTAATTTCCTTTAATGTGTTTGCTTTGGTGCTTGTTTAGTTTTATGCTTCTTTAATATTTCTTGCTTGATTAGTATAGTTTCATTTCAGTATAATGCTTCATTTTATTGGAGTAGTTAGTTTAAATATGTGTGAGTAGTTCCATCCCCATTTGGGGGGTGGAGAAATATGTGATATAATCATGTAGTGTATTAAGTGTGTGTTATCTTTATCCCTTGAGCTTTATATGATTTCCATAACCATCTAATGGGTTTTCACTCTTATCTTTGATATGCTAATGCTCTTGAATGAAGCTTAGATTATGCTTTGATTAGTGGACCTATTTTATGGGGAATGATAAGGTTAGGATATGGATGAAATTAATATTGGAAACACAATTTGTAGTGTATGTGCTCTTGTTCCCTTTACCTTAGCTAATGTCTTGTATGTTTTAATGATGTAGTCTTATCTTAATTCATGTGGAGGCATAGTAGGGTCTAGTCTTTATACTTGAGTTCATGTAGCTTCATTCCAATTATTGTCTTGTATGTTTTAATGATGTAGTCTATTCTTAATTCATGTGGAGGCAAAGTTGGATGTAGTTTTATGATTTCATGCACTGCATGTTGTGAGGAGCTTAATGAACACACACAGACACTTCTTTATGTTCACATTATTTCTCTACCCCATTTGGGGTTTAGTTTTCTTGCTTTTCTTCCAATTCCATTTGCACCTTAGTGTAGTGTAATGTAATACATCTTTCTCTCCTTCTTTTACCTCTCGCCTTCGAACAAACCAAGCGTCGACACACCTCCCAGTGGACGACCCGTATTTGCCACCGCTTCAACGCGGCCGTGCACTTGCGGTTAATATAAAACGATCAATCAGTCATCGATTGATGTAGCTCTATAAATAATTGACGACACGAGTATATAAAAGAGGAAAAGAATACTTTTCTATATTGAATAGACCTAACAAGTAAAACATTATGGAATTGTGTTTCGTGTCATTAATGTTTTACTGTGTCTTGAATCCTAAGATATGAGACTTATATCTTTTCACTCAAGAAGTGCTTAATTTGATTATTGTCAAAAGCTATGAATGAGTATAGTGATAAAGGTAATAGTTGGTTCAACATGATTTGTGCTGGAAAAGATAGTTAGTCAAACGATTATCGTTGCCCCTCTTTATTGAGTGATGATATTAGTGGGTACTTTGATAAAGCAAAATTATAATGTGCACAATGTAACTTGAGTTGAGTTACTGATTGATCGTTTTATATTAACCGCAAGTGCACGGCCGCGTTGAAGCGGTGGCAAATACGGGTCGTCCACTGGGAGGTGTGTCGACGCTTGGTTTGTTCGAAGGCGAGAGGTAAGAGAAGGAGAGAAAGATGTATTACACTACACTAATCTAAACTAGTAAACAAGCAAGCTAAAAAGAAATAACTAAACAACTAAGCTAAACAACTAATGAAGAAGATAAAAAGACAGGAATGGAAACCCCTAAGGGGTGGAGTGAGTGTGTGTGCACATGAAATAAGTGTGGTGTGGAATGCATACAAGAAGCTCAAGTTAGTTAGTGTTTATTAATGCATAAGAGGTACCTAATTGCAAAACCTATCATTTACAACACTAACCCTTATGATAGTTTAACTTAGATCTAGCAAAGATAGTCAAACAATGGTCTTTAGAGGGGGGCAATTGCAAGGTTGTATGCAAACTAGATTATATGCTTAAATGCAATCGATGAAAATCACGATACGTACCTTGACTCCAGCACTCTTCAACAGAAATTGATTTGCAAGAATTTAGCAAGAATAATGCATACAAAAAACTAGATGATGCATGCACTAAGACCTTTCTAATTTTGCCAATTTTAGGTCAGAGTTGAATTATTGCCAATTATGGAATTTTTGCCCTAACACGTGCAATTCTAATAAAAGGAAATTTTCTGAAACTAGAAATTACGAGGAAAAAGGCAACAAAGGTTACCTACGCAATGCTCAGTCGGGTTCACCGCCCGCTCTCGAAATTTCAGTAGTTCCACGCGTCCACCGAGGGATGGTGCTAACCCCAGAAAAATTTGAAGCCCAGATGCTTCAGGTGTGCGGCGATTCCGCCGCAGGTTCCTCTTGATGTGCGGCGATTCGGCCGCCCGTTTAGCTCAGATGGTGCTCGGATTTCGCCGTGCACCCTGTTGTCTCCGGAAACACAAATCCAAATACTTAGACCACGCACAAGATAAACAGGATAAAATCGAAATCAACAAAAAAAAAACAAAATCTGCGTCGCCTCCCCGGCAACGACGCCAAAAACTTGATGAGAATTAAATTTATACCGCAAGTGGACGACGTCAATGAAGACGTGACAAATACGGGTCGAACACAAGGAGGGAGAGATCTTGTTATTTGTGTGATTTTCGATTAAGGGGAAGAAGGAGAGAAGAAATAAATTGGATTTTGAGATTTTTGATTTTTAATTTCCTAAAGCATGAAACATGAACAAATAAAACTAAAGCAAGAACAAAGATGGTGAATTCCGTTGGGTGGAGGTTTAGGTATTGGGTTTAGATTAGAGAATTCAGAAACTTATAATAAATCATATTAGTTATAAAGCATTACATGATAAATGATTTAACATAAACTCAAGTAATCAAAATATACTAACACGAAATTAAAATAATAACTTTTATTCTTCTTCTCTTCACCCTAAATCCGTCACCTCCACTCTTTGGAAAGAGTTAGAAACTCATGGATGGAAAGGAGGAGAAGGGGTCCTAGAGGAATTACAAAAGAAAACTAAAAACAAGAAATAAAACAACAAAAATTTATTAAACTAAGGAATAAAAACTAGAACATAAGCTAAGGACCCTCACAATATCGTTTCAGGGCTATTTATAGCCGATACAAGGGACTTAGGTATAAAATAGGAAAGTACACGCGTCACCACGCAACCGGTAAAAATTTTAGAGCATTGATCTAATTTTGTGCGGTATGTTCGCCGCATTTTGTACATAAGGTGCGGCGGATTTGCCACCTTTTTAGCTCTGATTTAATCCGGATTTTTGCTGTGTGTTTTTGGTATGATTTGATCCTCCTTTGCGCGTCTGGATTGATTCTTTCCATTCTTTTGAGCTCCGGATTAATTCCTTCATATATTTGGAGATCCACATTGATTTTTCTTTAGATTTTCTCCAAGATAATAAAAGCTACTCGTGATTTGCAATTAGGTCCTTGTCTTTTTGCAATTAAGTCCCCGACTACTTTTGTGCTGAAGTCCTTGTTCTTTTTGTAATTAGGTCTTGAATGCTTTTATGCTTGGATACATTTCCATTTGAAACCCGATAATCTTGAGCTTGGTCTTTATGATAGAAATGAGTCTTTTGCACGCGTTTATGCTCGGGATGTGGGTAAATTGCATTCAGGTCCCTGTATTCTGTAAATAAGACTAAACACATACCTTAGTAGCATTTATTGATGTAAAAGTAATCTAAATGAAAGACATATGATGCAATGTATGAAATGCATCAGGTCGCTACTCCCGGGTGTGGTAGGTGTGGACTTACGGGCCATGATGACTTGGACTGCGCTTACGCTCCAAGGGATACTGAGCATGCGAATGCGATGTATCAACAGAGGCACCGTAATGACCCGTACAGTCACTCCTACAACCCGTGATGGCGTAACCATCCTAACTTCTCTTGGGGGCCTAGTGGGGGTCACAGTCAGAGCTCGCACACTCAACCTCAACCTCCACCTTATCAACCTCCACGCCCATCGGCGACCTACCAACCCCCACATCAAAGGTCTCAGCACCAAAATTACCAACCTGCTCATGCCTCATCGTCGGGTTATTCTAGCCAGACTCCACTACCCCAACGGGTTGACTCGAAGGACCCCACTCTTGAACAAACCCTTCATGCGTTCATGCAGAGCACTCAATCCTTGTTTGCGGCCAGCAACAATTCGGTCAAAGCATTGGAAATGCAAGTTAGCCAGTTGGCTAATCAGCTCCATGAACGCGAGAAGGGTCAATTACCGAGTCAACCTGAGGTGAATCCTCGGGGTACCCATTCTCAAGGAAGGACACCTTTACCTCGTGCTACCTCTGAACCGACCCATCATATTAATGTGATTCATACTTTGAGGTCTGGTAAGGAGGTGGATAACCACATTGGGGTACCTTCTTTGTCATCACCATCTTTGAGGGAGCCGGATCCTGAGGCTCCCTCCACAAATACTTCCAGGAAGGAGCCAGATCCTGAGGTTCTTTGTACATTTCCTTCGACAAAGGGGTCGAACCCTGAGGTCCCCTTGTCTCCTCTTGTGTCGAAGGAACCAGATTCTGAGGTCCCCACTCATGTTTCTTTGGACCAGAATTCTGGGGTTCCTTCGTATCCTTATGCCCCGAAGGCGCCATTCCCTGAGCGCCTTAAAAAAAACCTCTGATCAGCATGACAACATGCTTGACATGTTTAGGCAAGTTAAGGTGAACATCCCTCTGTTGGAGGTGATTCAGCAAATGCCACCTTATGCCAAGGTTCTCAAGGACTTATGCACCAAGAAGAGAAAAACTCATGTTCCCAAGAAAGATTTTCTTGCGGCTAACGTGAGTTCTTTGTTGGCACAACCCATGCAAGTCAAGTACAAGGACCCTGGTTGTCCTACTATCTCTTGTGTGATTGGTGATGTGTCCATACATCGAGCCTTATTGGACCTTGGTGCATCTGTTAATCTTCTGCCATATTCTGTCTACGTCCACCTCGGTCTTGGAGACCTCAAACAAACAAAGACTACTCTTCAATTGGCTGATAGGTCTATGAAGAAACCGAGGGGTGTGGTGGAAGATGTTCTGATCAAAGTGGGGGAGTTCATTTATCCAATCGACTTCTTTGTCTTGGATATTGAACCTGTGCCAAACCCACTTGGACAAATTCCTGTCATTCTGGGGTGACCATTCCTTGTAACTTCCAATGCATTAATCAATTGTCGTAATGGTATGATGCGCTTGACGTATGGTAGTCAATGCGCTGATTTTAACATCTTCACCATCGGCAAGAAGCCAGGTGCCTTCAATGACCCTGTTGGGGTCAACCTATTCCAGGGTGTGGATGAGATTGAAGTTGAGGGCACGTTCAAGTACTTCAGAGAATTGTTCGATGAAGCTCCTGAAGGTGGTGAAGATGTTTCAGCTGGGCTGGCACAAGAAGGTGCCTTATGTTCTGATCATGTGGCTTCAGTGCCACCTCCTTTTGATCTTGTGGCCCTTGAGCCACATCCTTTTGATCTCGTGGCCCTTGAGCCACATTCTTCTGATCATGTGGCCCTTGAGCCACTTCTTTTTGATCACGTGGCCCTTGAGCCACATCCTTTCGATCATGTGGCTTTTGAGCCACAAGATACCATTTTTATGGCCTCTGGGCCACAAGATCTTCATTCTGTATCTGCTGAGGACCCCATGCGGGTTAAGAATCAACCACCTGATACCCTTCAACCTGATAGAGGTTCACCTCTCATTCATGCCTCCTATCTTGCTCACTCTCAAGAGGCATCAAACGACCACAACACTTATAAGGGTATCAGGTGGTCAATCAATTCTGATTTGTATGTCGCGAGCCCATGCATGTGCATTTTTGGCTCGAGAGATGGCGGGTTCCCATTTGATGTCCCTTGACATATGAAGATGGGAGCCCATTTTTGTACATTGTTAAAAAAAAGTACAGTAAAAGACTCCTTCAGTGAGCATCGATTGTTGTGAGCCCCAACCCTTGTGTATATGGGCTCCATTTCTTTCACGTATTTGTATCCTTTCTTTAGCATCTCACAGGTTTTGAGGGAATTCGGGTTTGTGTTCATCAACATGACCTTGAACTTCCCTTTGTACTTCATATTGGTGAGATCTCTCCTTTTTCATGCATAAATCCATGTAGTATCTTGCTCGCATTTATTGAGGACAATGCATGAAGTAGGTGTGGGGGGGTGTTTTACGTGTGTACATAGTCGAGTCTTTTCTTTTGATTTTGTTTTCTTTTGTTTGCATTGTTAGGGTCATGTTAGTGTGCTGCATTTAATATCGATATATCTGCTTGCCATGATCCTTGGGTGACTTGTCTTATTTTGCTTGCCTAGTGCTTTAAAATTTTCACATTTCTTTCAAAATCTTCATGTGTTTGCGAAAGAAAATGTTTTGTGGGTTTTGCGTGTGTTTAGGCAAAGTAAAAAGAAAGCTCCCAAAATTGTCTTGAACTTGATGCATTAGGATATCTAGTACTGTGGCTTTAGGATTTATCGAGTCGTTAGGATGCACCCCAGTTTTCCCTTGGGGGTGAGTAATCATAGGGTTTCAGTGCTCAAACATTCAAAGAAGTCCACCCTGAACCGAGTGAGTCAATAATTCGTGTCTGTTAACTTAAGGAAGTTTGTTGAAGTCAAGGACCATCTAAATCTTTGTGTGAGACATTAGTGTAGGGGTTTTGGTTCATGTGTAGATAAGAAATAAGTGAGTAGGTGTTCTCTCTTCTCGTACGGCTCCAATCACTTGGGAAAGTAGGTCTGAGGGGACGTTGTACCTGGTGCTTTCGAGTCATCTGACTTGGGATGCGCCGACCGAACTCTCGTTACACGGGTGGTAGGAATTGCCCTATGTGGAGATTTGGGGAAAGGTGTACGTGATAGTGTAAGTCCTCATGGGCAATGATGCACGAAACCTGACCCTGGGAGAATGAAGCTCCAACTAATAAAAAGAAAAAAAATGATGAAAAAAAGAAGAAAAAAAATGCAAATAAGAACCTTAATGGACCTTACACTTTGTATCACTTGAGGATCTTGAGGTTGTCCATGTCTTTCACTTAATTCCTTATTTAACTTGCACGAATGGGTCATTAGGCTAGGTGTGGACTGATTACCTATATAGAGTCGGCCCGTAGGATTACCGCGTCCAATGATCGACAAAATTTGTCCAACGAGTCGAGTGTCTAGATTGAATAATGCATCTTGTTCGGATTTTGTAGGTATATCCGCTGAAAACTCTCAGGAGACAACACTCCTCCTTGGCAACAAGGAGGTTTAACGGCTTGTTGCACGTGCTAAGTGCAACCGTGATTCCTACGAAAGTGAGTTAGGATTTCTTGTATTTCGTTTGCTTTTCTCTTTCTTTGTTTTGCTCAAGACTAGCAAAAACTTAGGTGTGGGGGTATTTGATTGACATCATTTCATGCTCATATTTGTATCTTATATCCATTATCTTACACCTAAGCAATGCTACGTGACGAGTTTTATGTTTAGTTTTCAGGAATAAAGAGGTTTGAAGAGAAGAGCCATGAAAGGACCCAAAAGCAGGAAAAAAGACTTAATTGTGAGACCTGGGCACTAAGATGCAAGGGAGAAGGACCTGATCGTAAGACAGAAGGACCTAAGAGCAAAACAGGAAACTCCACACCATCATGGGGAGTATTTTGGCAATTCGATTCGGGTCGGAACTCCACTAAGCAACGTAGATGTATCCAAGACCAAGAAACACTCCAAGCAAAGCCCACAAGCAAAACCAATCGGATCTGAGCTTTATAGGCCGCCAATTGGCGGTCTGGATCAGCCCAGATCCGCTAAGCTTTCTCCTGGACTTGTATTAATGTGTGTTTAGGCTATTTTTGGTATTGGTTTAGTCCCACATCGGGGGATTGTCCCGGATTAGCTTTTTCCACGCTTATAAATAGAACTCTTCACCTTCCATTGTATCCATCTCTCTCTTTGGTGGCATCTTCCCTACTAAGAGTGAAGCCTTGAAGCAAAACTCTGGTGGAGGAAGAGTTGCTTGTAATTTGAGTGAGTTAATAATAGATGTTTTCATTAGCTTGTTAATTGTTGCTTAGTTAATTTCCTTTAATGTGTTTGCTTTGGTGCTTGTTTAGTTTTATGCTTCTTTAATATTTCTTGCTTGATTAGTATAGTTTCATTTCAGTATAATGCTTCATTTTATTGGAGTAGTTAGTTTAAATATGTGTGAGTAGTTCCATCCCCATTTGGGGGGTGGAGAAATATGTGATATAATCATGTAGTGTATTAAGTGTGTGTTATCTTTATCCCTTGAGCTTTATATGATTTCCATAACCATCTAATGGGTTTTCACTCTTATCTTTGATATGCTAATGCTCTTGAATGAAGCTTAGATTATGCTTTGATTAGTGGACCTATTTTATGGGGAATGATAAGGTTAGGATATGGATGAAATTAATATTGGAAACACAATTTGTAGTGTATGTGCTCTTGTTCCCTTTACCTTAGCTAATGTCTTGTATGTTTTAATGATGTAGTCTTATCTTAATTCATGTGGAGGCATAGTAGGGTCTAGTCTTTATACTTGAGTTCATGTAGCTTCATTCCAATTATTGTCTTGTATGTTTTAATGATGTAGTCTATTCTTAATTCATGTGGAGGCAAAGTTGGATGTAGTTTTATGATTTCATGCACTGCATGTTGTGAGGAGCTTAATGAACACACACAGACACTTCTTTATGTTCACATTATTTCTCTACCCCATTTGGGGTTTAGTTTTCTTGCTTTTCTTCCAATTCCATTTGCACCTTAGTGTAGTGTAATGTAATACATCTTTCTCTCCTTCTTTTACCTCTCGCCTTCGAACAAACCAAGCGTCGACACACCTCCCAGTGGACGACCCGTATTTGCCACCGCTTCAACGCGGCCGTGCACTTGCGGTTAATATAAAACGATCAATCAGTCATCGATTGTTGTAGCTCTATAAATAATTGACGACATGAGTATATAAAGGAAGAAAAGAATACTTTTATATATTGAATAGACCTAACAAGTAAAACATTATGGAATTGTGTTTCGTGTCATTAATGTTTTACTGTGTCTTGAATCCTAAGATATGAGACTTATATCTTTTCACTCAAGAAGTGCTTAATTTGATTATTGTCAAAAGCTATGAATGAGTATAGTGATAAAGGTAATAGTTGGTTCAACATGATTTGTGCTGGAAAAGATAGTTAGTCAAACGATTATCGTTGCCCCTCTTTATTGAGTGATGATATTAGTGGGCACTTTGATAAAGCAAAATTATAATGTGCACAATGTAACTTGAGTTGAGTTACTGATTGATTGTTTTATATTAACCGCAAGTGCACGGCCACGTTGAAGCGGTGGCAAATACGGGTCGTCCACTGGGAGGTGTGTCGACGCTTGGTTTGTTCGAAGGCGAGAGGTAAGAGAAGGAGAGAAAGATGTATTACACTACACTAATCTAAACTAGTAAACAAGCAAGCTAAAAAGAAATAACTAAACAACTAAGCTAAACAACTAATGAAGAAGATAAAAAGACAGGAATGGAAACCCCTAAGGGGTGGAGTGAGTGTGTGTGCACATGAAATAAGTGTGGTGTGGAATGCATACAAGAAGCTCAAGTTAGTTAGTGTTTATTAATGCATAAGAGGTACCTAATGGCAAAACCTATCATTTACAACACTAACTTATGTGAAGAATATGAGCAATGCAAGGTTGTTATTAAGACACTTAGACAAGCATGGAATGTACCTAAGCTATGGCAGAAACCATCAAGTAAGGTTCTTAATAATTCAAGCAAGCATACTAATATCAACACAAAACATTCATATTAAGCATTCAAATCATCTACATAACATGTACACACATCTACTCCACCCCCAAAGGGGATGGAACTACTCACACATATTTAAACTAACTACTCTAATAAAATGAAGCATTATACTGAAATGAAACTATACTAATCAAGCAATAAATATTAAAGAAGCATAAAACAAAACAAGCACCAAAGCAAACACATTAAAGGAAATTAACTAGCAAGAATTAACAAGCTAATGAAAACATCTATTATTAACTCACTCAAATTACAAGCAGCCCTTACTCCACCAGAGTTTTGCTTCAAGGCTTCACTCTTAGTAGGGAAGAAGGCCACCAAAGAGAGAGATGGATACAATGGAAGGTGAAGAGTTCTATTTATAAGCATGGAAAAAGCTAATCCGGGACAATCCTCCGATGTGGGACTAAACCAATACCAAAAATAGCCTAAACACACATTAATACAAGTCCAGGAGAAAGCTTAGCGGATCTGGGCTGATCCAGACCGCCAATTGGCGGCCTATAAAGCTCAGATCCGATTGGTTTTGCTTGTGGGCTTTGCTTGGAGTGTTTCTTGGTCTTGGATACATTTACTTTGCTTAGTGGAGCTCCGACCCGAATCGAATTGACAAAATACTCCCCATGATGGTGTGGAGTTTCCTGTTTTGCTCTTAGGTCCTTCTCTCTTGCATCTCAGTCCCCAGGTCTCACAATTAAGTCTTTTTTCCTGCTTTTGGGTCCTTTCATGGCTCTTCTCTTCAAACCTCTTTATTTCTGAAATTCAAACATAAAACTCGTCACGTAGTATTGCTTAGGTGTAAGATAATGGATATAAGGGACAAATATAAGCATGAAATGATGTCAATCAGTTACATAGTTATAATTAGCCCTAAGAGATCAAGAAATGAATATAATACAAAGGTGGCTGATTGACATCATTTCATGCTTATATTTGTACCTTATATCCATTATCTTACACCTAAGCAATGCTACGTGACGAGTTTTATGTTTAGTTTTCAGAAATAAAGAGGTTTGAAGAGAAGAGCCATGAAAGGACCCAAAAGCAGGAAAAAAGGACCTAATTGTGAGACCTGGGGACCAAGATGCAAGGGAGAAGGACCTGATCGTAAGACAGAAGGACCTAAGAGCAAAACAGGAAACTCCACACCATTATGAGGAGTATTTTGTCAATTCGATTCGGGTCGGAGCTCCACTAAACACGTTAGATGCATCCAAGACCAAGAAACACACCAAGGAAAGCCCACCAGAAGACCCAGACGGATCTGGGGTTTATAGGCCGCCAATTGGCGGTCTGGAACCGCCAATTGGCGGTCTGGATCATGCATGATCCGCCCCAACTTCTCCTGGACTTGTATTAGTGTTCGTTTAGGCTATTTTTGGTATTGGTTTAGTCCCACATCGGGGGATTGTCCCTGATTAGCTTTTTCCATGCTTATAAATAGAACTCTTCACCTCCCATTGTATCCATTTCTCTCTTGGTGGCCATCTTCCCTACTAAGAGTGAAGCCTTGAAGCAAAACTCTAGTGGAGGAAGAGCTACTTGTAATTGAGTGAGTTTATAATAAAAGTTTTCTTTTAATGATGTTGTTTCTCTCTTAGTTTAATTTCCTTTCATATGCATGCTTGTTTGTTTGTTTAGTTTTATGCTTCTTTAATGTTTCTTGCTTGAGTAGTATAAATTTCATTTCAGTATTATGCTTTCCTTTGCTAATTTAGTTAGTGTAATGAGTAGTGAGTAGTTCCATCCCCATTTGGGGGGTGGAGAAATATGTGATATAATAATGTAGTGTATTAAGTGTGTGTTATTTTTATCCCTTGATCTTTATATGATTTCCATAACCATCTAATGGGTCTCCACTCTTATCTTTGATATGCTAATGCTCTTGAATAAAGCTTAGCTTATGCTTTGATTAGTGGACCTATTTTATGGGGAATGATAAGGTTAGGATATGGATGAAGTTAATGTTGGAAACACAATTTGTAGTGTATGTACTCTTGTTGCCTTTTCCTTAGCTAATGTCTTGTATGTTTTAATGATGTAGTCATCTTAATTCATGTGGAGGCATAGTAGGGTCTAGTCTTTATACTTGAGTTTATGTAGCTTCATTCCAATCATTGTCTTGTATGTTTTAATGATGTAGTCTTATCTTAATTCATGTAGAGGCAAGATTGGATGTAGTTTTATGATTTCATGCACTACATGTTGTGAGGAGCTTAATTGAACACACACACACACACATCTTTATGTTCACATCAGTTCTCTACCCCCTTTGGGGTTTAGTTTTATTGCTTATCTTCATTTCCTTTTGCATTCTAGTTTAGCATTGTAGTGTAGTTTAGTGTAACCAATCCTTTTCTCCTTTCTTTACCCCTTGCCTTCGCACGAACCAAGTGTCGACACACCTCCCAGTGGACGACCCGTATTTGCCACCGCTTCAACGCGGCCGTGCACTTGCGGTAGAAATATAAAACGATCAATCAGTGGCACATTTCTACTTTGTATATATTCTTAATATCATGAGGCAAGGGACGGACACAAGTGGTGCACTTACATCACTAAATGGGTCGTGTTTAGTTCGAGTGGAACAAAGACATCTATGCTAATTGGGTAACTATAATGTGTAGCTAGATACCACTTATAGTTTGGGATATAAGTGTTAAATATTATAGTCAATTGGCTTAGATCCTCCTATAGGTCACACCACAAAACTGGGAAACAAGAAGCTTGATTTGAGTTCATATGATGTGTCGGATTTCATGTGAAAAAGGGACACATGTGGTGAATGAATAAAATCAATATGTCATGAGAATTGGCATAATTAGAATCATAATAAATTCATATAAGATGTATATATTATGGGGTGTAATAATTTAATATTACACATGATAATATATATCACATATATAAGATATGAATTTGCTAAAATCCCCAAAAGATCAAATTTTGATGGAAATAAATCCAAAATTTGACAAAGGCAAAATCGGGATCAAACACGGTAAATCGTTTAGGGTTCGGTCGACCAAGGTGTCTTCGGAACGGTCAACCAAACGGGGAACGGGTAAACACAATTGGTTGACCGAAATTGTCTGGAGTGCTTGGATAATTGGGTTCGGTCAACCGAGCGTGAATGGTCAACCGAGAGAAATATCCAGGAGATATCTTGGGATATTTTTGGTAGACCGAGGGTGACACGGTCGTCAGATGAATATTCGCTAGGAGAAATTTTGGTGGGTCAACGGTCGACCGGAGCAAGACGCGGATCGTCCGAATTTTTCCAGAGAATTTTTCTCATGCATATTCGGTCGACCGTCTAGCTCACGGTCCCCCGAACATGTGTTAAAACCGAATGGTTCGGTTAACCGAGAAGAATTCTCGGTCAACCGAACAACACAATTTTTGCCAGAATTATTAAGAGAATAATTAGATCATGGGTTGGATTAATTCCAGAATTAATAAAACGTTTTTTAGGATGCCTATGTGGCAATTTGAGCTTAATTGTAGGAGAGAATAAACAATAGATCATGACTAAATGATAGTTCTTGATAAGGATGTTTTGGGACCCTATAAAAGGACCCATCATCCAACTTGTTTATGTTAATGCATAAATTATTTCTCTCATTAATCTCTCCCTTAATCACCATGGAAATCTCTTGATAGTTTTAAGTTTTGGATATAGAAATCTCAGGAGCTTAAAGAGGGGTTATTAGCTCCTTTCTCTCTAATCTTGTTCAGAGATTGGTGAACCCTTGGAGGCGAATCGGCGGGCGATTCGACGAGCAACGGAACTCTGGATCTTCTGAAAGGTTTTAGAGAACCTTTGGGTATGATCCTCTATCCTTTGTTTAGTTTAATATGTGTAGGAATGCATGATATTAGAATAAACAAATACATGTACGTAAAATGAATGAAAATATGAAATCGATCTTGTATGTTTGTATTAATTTTTTAAAATATATACATACATAGGGACACGAAATCTTACACTTTATATGTCCGGTCGACCGATCGGATACTCGTGTGCATTTAACCCGACATCGACTAAAAGCTTGGGTGGATCTGGTGCAGGCTCAAGCGGATCTGGTGCGAGCTTGGGTGGATATGGGCTCATGAATGGAGCTCCAGATCACCAACAGCTCAACTCTCTGGTGGGCCACCTCAATACCTATTTGCAAAATTAGACCCAAAAAACAGGTAATATGTCAGGTATGGAGAATAGTTTGGATAATTGTATTCATGCCCTTTCAGTAGCTAAATCAAAGGTTAAGAATTTGATTATTGACTCTGGCGCTACCGATCATATGAATGGGGATCCTACCATGCTAAATAATGTAAAAGATAATCTAAGACTATTAGATAAGTTTGTTTCAGTTGCAAATGGAAATCAAGTTAAAATTAAAGAAACGGGAGATACAACTCTATTTAACAATATTCATGATAATATCTTGTATATACCCAATTTCGATACAAACTTACTTTATGTTGCAAAAATAACTAGAAAACTCAATTGCAATGTAATATTTACATCCTCAGAAAAGGCTTATACATTCTCAAATCATCTAATAAAGCCTTAAATACAATGTGCTTGGCTAATCACGCACTCTGGCACAAAAGGATGGGGCATCCATCCTCGAGTGTATTAAGGCGACTATTTCCTTCTCTTAGTTCTGAATTTTTATGTGATATTTGTCGTTATTCTAGACAAACTAGATTATCGTTTCCCATTTCTACTACTAAGACCCATTTACCTTTTGAATTAGTTCATTCGGATACTTAGGGACCTGCTCCAGTTGAATCATACAATTGTTTTCGTTATTTTATTAGCTTTATCGATGATTTTTCTCGAACCACTTGGGTTTATCTGCTAAAAAACAAGTCAAATGTTTCTCAGTTTTTTGTGAATTTTTAAGTTTTATTGAAAACATGTAAATTTAAAAAATCGCATTTTTAGATCTGACAATGGGTCAGAATACATGAGTAATATGTTCCAATTTTTTTAAAAGAATTTTTCACCAAACCTCTTGTATTCATAATCCGCAGCAAAACGAGATTTCTGAACGGAAAAATCAGCACCTCTTAAATGTGACTAGATCCTTACCTTTTCAAAACAATGTTCCAAAATAGTTTTGGTCCGATGCTATTCTTACTGCAACTTACATCATCAATCGACTTCCTAGTCCTACGATTGACAATAAACAACCCTTAAAATCTTACATAATAAAAAAACTAAATGTTGACCATCTTAAAATATTTGGATGTACTTGTTTTGTTCACAGGAAGCTGGAGGACAAGTTCGATTATAGCTCTATTAAATGTGTTTTTTTGGGATACTCGTTTAGAAAAAAATGGTACAGATGTTATGACCCCAAGAATTTTAAATGTATGTATCGAGAGATGTTGTTTTCTTTGAGAAGGAATCGTTCTTCCAACCAGATGAAGATGCCACTAATAACCTTTCTGATGCACCTCCTCTTCCCACCATTGACCTCCTCGACGCTCTGGAGAATGTTCCTCCTCCAGCCGAGGGGGGGCAAGGAAGGGAAGAAGCATACGAAGAAGAATAAGAACCTCCTCGAAGAAGGTTCACACGACCCACTCGCCGCCCTGCCAGACTTAATGATTGTTTTGTGTCTCGGGTTACCTACCCTATCCAAGACCACTTGTCCTATAACCTACTATCTCATAATCACCAAATCTTCCTAACCAAACTAGACAACAATAAAGAACCAAATTCATATCATGAAGTTATAGAAGATTCAAATTGGGTTAATGCCATGGAAGACGAACTAAAAGCCTTAGAAACCAACAAAACTTGGACTTTAGTTCCTCTACAACCTGACATAAAACCCGTTGGTTGTAAATGGGTTTACAAAACCAAATACCATAGTAATGAAAAAATTGAAAGATATAAGGCACACGTAGTAGCTAAAGGGTACACACAAACTTATGGGCTCGATTGTCTAGAAACATTTGCACCCGTAGCTAAAATGAACATTCTTCGTGTTCTCTTATCCATTGTTGTAAATCAAGGATGGAATATCTTCCAAATGGATGTAAAAAATACATTCCTATATGGAAAAGTTGAAGACGAATCTATATGACTCCTCCTCCAGGTTACATCATGACCCCTCATCAGGTATGCAAGCTTCATGGGTCTATATATGGACTAAAGCAATCACCTCGAACCTGGTATGCTAAACTCAATCACTCTCTTCTTCTTTATGGTTTCGTAAAAAGCTCTGTCGATGCATCTATGTTTACTAGACACATTCATGAGATCACCACCATTGTTCTTATCTATGTAGATGACTTTATAATAACCGGAGATAATGATCATGAAATAGACTTAGTAAAAAAAATACCTAAAATCTAAATTTGATATAAAGGACTCAGGTTTTTTGAAATATTTCCTTGGGATAGAAATCACATCTTCAAAAAAGGGTTGTTTCTCTCCCAAAGAAAATATGTTTTAGACCTACTTAAAGAAACTGGTAAATTAGGTTCCAAACCCACAAACACTCCTATTGAAACAAATAAAAAAATAGCCCCCGCTGATGGCATGCCTCTATGCGACATCAACCAATTTCAAAGACTAGTTGGTAAACTAATTTATCTCACCGTCACTTGACCTGATTACATATGTTGTAAGTATAGTAAGTCAATTCAAGCATTCACCTCATACTCACCATTTAGACGTTATAAATAGAATACTAAGCTATCTTAAACGCACCCCAGGACAAGGCCTTTGGATGAAACCTAATAACTCTAATTCTATAATTGGTTACTCCAATGTAGATTGGGCAGGAAGCAACGAAAGAAAATCGACCACCAGTTTTTGTACATTTGTAGGAGGAAATCTAGTAACTTGGAGAAGAAAAAAGCAAAACATGGTTGCTCGATCTAGCGTCGAGGCAGAATACCGTGCTATGGCTTCCACCACCAGCGAGCTAATCTGACTCAAACAATTACTCTCTGACATGAATATAAAAACTCAAGAACCAATGAAAGGATAAAACACATAGAAGTAGACAATCACTTTATGAGGGAAAAAATCCAATCAAAACAAATTAAAGTCTCATATGTTCCCAGCAAAGAGCAGTTAGCCGACATCTTCACGAAAACCCTTGATAAGAGAACATTTTCAAACTTACTTCACAAGTTGGGATCCATCAACCTATTCCGGACCCAACTTGAGGGGCCATGTTGAAAATATGACCGTTGAGGCTCAACCTCATCATCACCCAATCACGGTCTTCTAGCATGACAACCATATTTCTCTCCAAGGAAAGATATCAAGCATTCAAACATCCTAATTTAGCATGTACAATGGCTATGAAAGCCAGTGGATAATATATATACTCATCTATGTATTATGTAAACACAAAACACAATAATAAGAAATATATTCAATCACACATCTCTCGTATCAAATTTGATATGGTATCAGAGCATTGATCCGAGAAATCACAACCTCAGACTCCCCCGGAGATCCTCATCGGCTTCACCTCATCCAAGGGGGATAGCCAACATCCACACCCAACAAAAACAACCAAACATGTCGGACAGTGCCGGAGGTAGTCACGGGGAGGTGAACCACCCCCAACGCCTTGTCACAACATCCTTAAACGGAACAAATTATCTCTTCTAGGCTCGGGCAGTGACTCTTTCCCTCAGTGGCAGGGAGGAGTCGGCCACATCACCGGGAAATCGAAAAGACCCGAGGGAATAGAGACATAAGCAAAGCAAGAGGAATGGTAGACGATGGATCACCAATCACACATTTCTCGTATCAACTTTGATATCAACCAAAAGACATACTCAATCATATTGTGCTCATTTGTTAAACTACCAAAGCTCTTATGTGTAACAAAAATATAATTAGTTCTATATAATAGGTATACTTAATACATTTCTGAAATCTATAATATTAAAATTTACTAATATCATAAATAAATATATAGTGTCGGGTAAATAACAACCCATCCTTTTATTTTTCTTGGTCCTTTTAGGTGATCTAAGCCCTTAATTTTCCTACACTACCAAACATAACCGTTCATATTTTTTGAAGTTTTTTTTTCAAAATAATCAACAAAAAAAGGAAGAATATGCGCATAGGAAACTTAATTGACAAAGTATGTACCTTAAAAACGACACCACATGTGTCGTTTTCATTAACTAAAACGACATTGTAGGTGTTGTTTTTTACCCTTAAGGAAAATGACATCATGGATGCCATATTTACGTAGGGCAAGTTATTCTTAATTTCGAGATGTCGTTTTTAGTTCAGACATGTAACTAGCAACGGATCGGTAGTTAGTTCAACATGTCTTAGCTAAAAACGACATCTCAAAATCAAGAAAGCCAAAAAAATGAAAACCAACTTGAACTCCTCAAAATGTTCTACTTAGATATAATAATTTGAGTTGGATTCATACAATTATGATGACTTGGTATATCTTAGCTGACTTGGTCACTAACCAGATGAGAATAAGATGGGGGTTCGTTTCCACTCCTATAACCATAACAAAATACATTAGTAACTTCAAATGCACACGCACGCCTCCTGTCTCTGTCTGATGCGTGTCGGGGAATTTAGGGGAAATTATAGGCTCTAGCCTCTAGGTGATAAAATATATTTTTAGTCCTCGAAATAGTCATGTTGCATTCAATTCAACTTAATACATCGACTGGTGACTTATCTGTTTTCCCGGAAAATGAGACCCCCGTCTGACCCGTCACTAGTTCAACATGTCATATGTAAAAACGACATCAGTGATACCATTTTCATTAAGGATAAAAATAACTTCAGTGATGCCGTTTTTAGTTAATGAAAATGGTACTTGTAGTGTCGTTTTTAAGTTACATACTTTGCCAATTAAGTTTCTCACGTGCATATCTTCCAATTTTATTTTTTTAGGTGATTATTTTAAAAAAAATCTTTTTTAAATACTAAAAGTTATATTTGGTCCTTTCAAACTGATCTAAGCCAGAGAAAACAGTGAAAAATAATTTAGTGCCTAAAATTGTTTTCAATCATTTGTTATTTAATTCTTTTTTATTCTTGATTATTTACAGAATTTTTTATTTTATTTTCTATAACGAATCTATCAACTCCATGATCAGTGCATGAAACTCATGAAGTTTGTAATCCACTTTACCCGAAATTGGAATATTTCTGAAGACTCATTCAAAGCTGTGTATTGTTTTGAAACTCATTAAAATACCTTCCTTAAAATCAGCTAAAAAATGGTCACTTGTTATTGTCAATTCTAGCCATTGGGAAAATTTTGCTTTATTAGAATGCGTTTAAATAGTCGAGTCAAGTGTCCACGTCACCTGCATTCTGGCTAATTAGTAATTACTATTACCAATAATACATGGAAATACATGATTTGAAAACCCCTCCGTGTCCAAAAAAATACATAATAGTAACTTAATTGCGAGCTTTTACATGACGCTAGAGCATTTTTTATTTGAAATGAGAAACAAATCCATAGAATATGGGAATTCATATTGAGAGCATGAACTAGTAAGTTATAATTCAATAATCGATCGTTTGAAAGTTTAAACTTTTTAGGTTTTGTTCTTCTACAGATCGTGCAAAGTCAATTGATGAGAAGTCGATCACATGCATGTCATATAAGTTGATGAAGATTTTCAGTGTTTAGTGTTGAGAAGTCGATCTCATGCATGTCATGTAAATGAGAAACAAATTCATTATGTAAGTTCATACGGGAAAATTTGATTATCTATGCTCCAAGTGACTCAGTCTCTAAAAAAACCGCCACTTTGACATCATCTGGAAAATATGTTTATCTTTCTATTTCTCCTCAAAATACCCCTACCTTAAAAAAAATTCTCTTTGTCACGCATCTTCTTTCTCTCTATCACACAACCCTTCCCCGTCATAGTCGAACCTAGATGTGTTTCGGGGGTTGTTTGTGCATGTTTGGAAAGTGATTTCGGGGGTTGTGGTGGGATTAGTCATAGTCTTTATGCTCACTCCGACGGGTCGATCAGGGGTCTCGCTCTGCGTTTGGGGATTTATTAGGAATTCTAACAGTTTGGATACCAAAAATGGACGATCTTCTGTGTTTCCAACGAAGCTCGATATGAGTTCTATAGGAACACTATTGTTGTGCTCGATATGCTCGATTACTTTTGCATGTGAGCTCGATAGAATTATACTTTTGTGGTGTGGATTGAATGATGGAAGTCGGACCGATCTTTTGTGTTTCTAACGAAACTCGTTGGGTTCGATAGACGTTCGATAAGAACACGATTGTTATGCTCGATAGCCTCGATTTCTTTTGCATGTGAGCTCGATAAGGCACAACAACAGTTTGTTGAGTTTGTTTAACTTAATGTTGAGTTTGTTTTGATGTGTTCCATAGAGCTCAACATAGGCTACATGGAGCTCGATGTCGTTTTCACCGCATGATTTTTGAGGATGTTTTATAACTAACGGAATTCAAATCGTTTGGGTGTGGAGAAGTGTAAACTCAATGGGCTTAATGAGCTTGATATGTGCACGATATAACCTCAATAATTTAGATTTTTTGAAAAAATGCAACTTTTCACTGCACAATTTTTAAGAATGTTTTATGATGAACGAAATTCGAATTGTTTGTGTGTGGACTGCAAACTGTTGAACGTTTTATTTTAAACCGCAAGTGCACGGCCGCGATGAAGCGGTGGCAAGTACGGGTCGTCCTCAGGGAGGTGAGCAGCCTCTTGTTTGCACGAAATCAAGTGGCGAAAAAATGGAGAAGAGAGTTGGTTACGCTACTCTACACTAAACTACTCTAAGAAGTATGAAATGCGAACGAAAGAAACAATCAATGAACTAACAACTAAGCTAAGAACAAAGGAGGAATGTTGGAATACAGAAATAGAAAACCCCTAAGGGGTGGAGTGAGTGCACACATGCAAAGAGGTGGGTGTAGAACACATTCTTTAAGCACATGAAGGTGGTGTTTATCATGCATAGGAAGTGTCTAAATGTTATGGCAAAACCTATCAATCTATTCACCAACTTAGTTGATTAACATTTACATATGCAAGTTATTTATTTCAGAACCTAAACAAGCATGAGAGGTGTCTAATCATTTTGGCAAAACTCATCAAGTTGTAAATTCTATCCTAAACAAGCAAGCATACATTCATGTTTAATCAACACATTGAAATTAAAGCATTCATCCCATTCTCTAATGCATGTATGTACATGTACTCTACCCCCCAAAGGGGATGGAACTACTCACTAAACATTACACTAATTATTAAACTATGGAAAGAAAGCATATTAAAACTAAGCTAGAATTAAAAGACGATTAAACTAAAACATTAACAAACAATAAAAGAAGCATAAAACAAACAATGAAAGAAACACAAAACTTTATTGATAAAATGACTCACATTAAAAGTAGCATCCTCCTACTTTAGTGTGTGCTTCAAGGCCTCACTTCTAGTAGGAAGAATAACCACTTAAAATATGGAGTGTTTACAATAGGAGGTGAAGAGTTCTATTTATAGCCATGGAAAAAGCTAATCCGGGACAATCCCCCGATGTGGGACTAAACAGATACCACAAATAGCCTAAACATCCTCTAATACATGTGCTGGAGAAATTGGAGCGCATTTGGGCCAAAAGTGACCGCCAATTAGCGGTCTACAGTGTCCGGATCACTCTGGAATTTCTTGTGGGCTTTTCTGGAAGGCTTTTTTTGGTATTTGATGCATCTATTTTGCATGTTGGAGCTCCGACCCGAATAGAATTGCCAAAATACTCCCCATGATGGTGAGGAGTATTCTGTTTTGCTCTTAGGTCCTTCGGTCTTGCATTCAGGTCCTTCTTCCTTGCATCTTGGTCCACAGATCTCACAATTCAGTCCTTTTTCCCAGCTTTTGGGTCCTTTTATCCTTCATCTCTTCAAACCTATTTATTCCTGAAAACTAAACATAAAACTCGTAACATAGCATTATTTAGGTGAAAGATAATGGATATAAGATACAAATATGAGCATGAAATGATGTCAATCAAATACCCCCACACCTAACTTTTGCTAGTCCCGAGCAAAACAAAGAAAGAGAAAAGCATGCGAAAAAAACAAGAAATCCTAACTCACTTTCGTAGGAATCACGGTTGCACTTAGCACGTGCAACAAGCCGTTAAACCTCCTTGTCGCCAAGGAGGAGGAGTGTTGTCTCCTGAGGGTTTTCAGCGGATATACCCACAAAATCCGAACAAGATGCATTAATCAATCTAGCTACATGACTCGTTGGACTTATATTGTCGATCATGGGACGCGGTAATACTACGGGTCGACTCTATATATGTAATCGGTCCACACACCTAGCCTAATGAGTTATTCGTGAGAGTTAGTTAAGGACTTAAGTGAAAGACATGGGCAACCTTAACTTCTGAATGTGATACAATGTGTAGAGTCCATTTTGGTTCTTATTTGCTTTTTTTTCTTTTTTTTTCTTTCATCATTTTTTTTTTTGGAGCATTTTATTGGTTGGTGTTTGATTCTCCCAGGGTCAGGTTTCGTGCATCATTGCCTATGAGGACTTACACTATCACGTACACCTTCCCCCAAATCTCCACATAGGGCGATCCCTACCACCCGTGTAACGGGAGTTCGGTCGGTGCATCCCAAGTCAGATGACTCGAAAGCACCAGGCACAAAGGCCCCTCACACCTACTTTCCCGAGTGATAGGAGCCGTGCGAGAAGAGAGAACACCACTTATTTATCTATATGGGAACCAAAACCCCTACACTTAAGTTTCACAAAAAGAGATTAAGGGCCCTCGACTACGACAAACTTCCTTATACTCACAAACACGAATTATTTGACTCACTAGGTTCAGGGTGGACTTCTTTAAATGTTTGAGTACTGAAACCCTATGATTACACGCCCCCTGAGGGAAAACCAGGGTGCATCCTAACGACTCGCCAAGACCTAAAGCCAATAAACCAGAAATCCTAATGCATCAAGTTCAAGACAATTTTGGGAGCTTTCTTTTTACTTTGCCTCTCAACGGTTTTGCACGTGCTAAACACACGCAAAACCCACAAAAACATTTTCTTTCGCAAACACATGAAGATTTTGAAAGAAATGTGAAAATTTTAAAGCACTCGGCAAGCAAAAGAAGACAAGTCACCCAAGGATCATGGCAAGCAGATATATCAATGCTAAATGCGGCACACTAACATGACCCTAACAATGCACACAAAAGAAAACAAAAAATCAAAAGAAAAGACTCGACTATGTACACACGTAAAACACCCCCCACACCTACTTCATGCATTGTCCTCAATGAATGTGAACAAGATACTACATGGATACATGCATGAAAAAGGAAAGATCTCACCAACATGAAGTACAAAGGGACGTTCAGGGTCATGTTGATGGACACAAACCCAAATTCCCTCAAAACCTGTGAGAAGCTGAAGAAGGGAGATAAATACGTGAAGAAATTGGGGCCCAAGTACACAAGGGTTGGGGCCCACAACAATCGATGCTCACTGAAGGAGTCTTTTATTATTTTGTTTTTTTTCTTCTTTTTTTTCTTTTTTTTCTTTTTTTTCCTTTTTTTTACAAGATATATACATCAACCAAGATATTCTCATAATCATTTGGTCAAGGAACATCAAATGAGAACATCATGTTTTGAGGACCAGAGACTTGCCGAGATGGGCAAACTCCACTGGTACTCTGAGGTGTCATGAGGGGTGAAATGTCAAAGCTGAAAGGCTCGAACCCCTCATGATATTGGTCGGGTGTGGGCAACAAAGAATGAAGTTGTGTTGCCTCACTAGGGTTTAATTGCTCATCGAAGAAAACCCTCCAACCAATAGGCGGGTGCATCGGAATGAGTTCCTCATGCTCATTCGATGGATGCAGCAGACCTGCATCACTAAGAATGGGGCTTCTCCCCAAGTCATCCAACAAGGACCTCCCACCATCGTTTAGATCATCAAGCATAAACTCGGTCATAGGTGGGTCCTTGTTGGAGTCAATATGAAGCTCAAATGGCTCAATGGCCATGAGACATGAGGTAGAGACACCTTCTGGTATAGGCATATGATGAGGTGTCTCACTCTCACTAGTACTCTCAACTGAATCATGCAACGAACACTCCCTTTGGACATTCATGTTCGAGGCCAGCTCACCCTGTTGCATTGCAAATACAGGCAATGAGTCTTCGCTGGGCCCACGAACATTCTCAATGGGTTGCATTGGGGTTAGGGGTGTTCGTTGATTTTGTGGTGCTTTCTCCAATTGGCGGATTAGATTTAGATTTAAAGGTTCATCCATGGGTTCCTGTTGCCTACCAGAATTGAACACATGAAACTCGGCACTCATGTTACCGAATGAGAGCTTCATGAGATCATTTCTACAATTAATCAAGGCATTGGAGGTTGCCAGAAATGGTCTACCCAAAATCAAAGGTATTTGAGAGTGGGTGTTCGCAACAGGATTGGTATCGAGGACAACAAAATCGACTGGAAATATAAAATCTCCAACTTTGATAAGCACGTCCTCGATAATCCCCATGGGAATACGAATGGATCTATCCGCCAGTTGGAGGGTGATCTTAGTTGGTTTCAATTCTCCAAAGTTCAACTGTTGATAAACAGAGAATGGGAGGAGGTTGACCGCTGATCCTAAATCAAGCAAAACATTTCTCAATCTAGTGTCCCCTATCGTACACTGAATAGTAGGACACCCCGGGTCCTTGTATTTTGTGTAGGTAGGATTGGAAAAAAGTGAGTTGATATTTGCAGCCAAGAATGCTTTCTTAGGAACATTGGTCTTCCTCTTGGTTGTGCAGAGATCCTTCAACACTTTGGCATATTGAGGTATTTGTTGGATGACATCCAACAAGGGGATGTTAACCTTTACTTGCTTAAACACCTCTACTATCTTGTCCATGTTGTCATTCTGCTTTTTGGTTAACCTACTTGGATAGGGAGCTTTTGGCAGGTAGGTTTTCTGCTGTGCCTGAGAAGAAAGCTTTGGTGTATTACCCTCACCCTCAGCATCTTCTTCACCACCATTCCCACTAAGGGGCTGCATAGATGGTGGTGGGTGTGGCAAGGAAATGTGATTGTCAACCTGTTTTCCATTCCTTAAGGTCACAATGGAATTGACATGGTGAACAGGTTCCTCCACATGGTTCACTTGCCTCCCCTGAGGTACCACATTCTCATTTTGCATGTGTTGTTGCTGGTACACACGGGGGTTAGCCTCAGGCTGGCTAGGAAAAGACCCTCTCTCTCTTTCATGTACAGACTGAGCCAATTGGCCCATCTGAAGCTCTAGATATTTGATGGTCTGCTGATTTGAAGTGAGAACTTGACTCGTGGTTGACATAAAAATTTTCATTGAGTTTTCAAGTCCACGAGTCAAGGTCTCAAGCGAATTGAATCGGGTTTCCATATTATTGGAATTTGGGAAACCCGATTGATTGGTCGTTTGTGCTTGGGGTGGCTGATTGGAATGTGCATTCATGGGAGGTTGGTGTGATTGGTAAGGTGGTCTAGAGGAGTTTGAAGGACCACCCGGGGCATTATTTTGGTTCCATGAAAAATTAGGGTGGTTCCTCCATCCAGGGTTATAAGATGATGAGTATGGGTCATTCCTAGCTCTGTCATAGATGGCGTTGACACGCTCCATCTCAGGAGGAATGGACTCACACTCGCTCTCTACATGACCTATCCTACCACATGAATGACAAGGAACTGGACCAGATGTGGACATGTGAGGTGCACTTTGTTGGTTTTGGAGCTCAATCGAATCCATACGGCGCATTAAGGCCGCCATGCGTGTCTCGGTGGCCGTAGTGGTATCGATAGCAAATGCGGCACCCGATCTAGTCGAGTTTGCATTCGCGATCCTCACTCCTATACTAGATGATGCAGGTGGTTCCCTCACACTCTCCCACTGCATGGTTTTCTCAGCGAGATCTTCTAGGAAGGCCCATGCCTCCCTTTCATCCTTTCCCAAGAACTCTCCTTGACACATGGACTCAAGGAGCGTTCTGGACGGGATGTGAAGACCCTCATACACAATCTGACAAAGACGCCACAACTCAATGCCATGGTGAGGGCACGAGGATAGTAGCTCTTTGAACCTCTCAAGATATGCATGAAATGGTTCGGTCTCATGTTGATAGAACGAATTGATTTCGTTCCTCAATTTTTGAGTCCGATGATTAGGAAAGTACTTCTTGAGGAATGCAGATTGAAACTCATCCCAAGTCCTAAAGGAATTCGCCTGGTTGCTGTACAACCACTTCTTGGCATCATCCTTTAGTGCAAAAGGAACGAGCCTAAGATGGATGGAGTCTGTGCTAAGTTGTTGCAGCTGGAACATAGCACAGACCTCCTCAAATTCCCTGAGAAAGATATAGGGGTCACCTTTCCCAGTGAAATGAGGGAGCATGGAGATAAACTGAGGCTTAACCTCAAAATGGTTCCCATTAGCCTCTGGCAATACGATGCATGAGGGTAGAGCTGTACGGCTCGGGTAGCATCGATCACGTAGAGGTATGGGAACGACAACTGGAAGCACTGGTCGAACAGGTGGGTCCAGCAACTGCTCCTCCTCACGGAAATTAGCAGCCATTGAACCCAGACTGCGTGCGACACGAGAGGAGGAAGGTGTCGAGAAATCGATGACCGAAGCTGGATTGACAACGCTCCTCGTCAAACGACCACTCTCGTCTCGTGTCCACGAAAGCATGCACAAAGGTGCACACACAAACCACAACTCTCTTTTTTTCTTCTTTTTTTTCTTTTTTTTAACAAAGAATGTGCGTAGAGGAGAAGACGGGGGAACACAGGAGAGAAAGAATGACTCAGGAGAGAAGGGAAGAAGTCCTTATGCTACGGCGGATGGGTACAGGTAGAAGCACACAAGCAAACAAGGCTCAAGCAATCCTAAGGTCGCTATAGGTCCTTACAGCTAGACGACGCCTAACTGCGAGGTCACACGGCCTCAACACGCCTCACCTCCCTACAACGAGGACCACAAAGCCCAGCAAGTGAGCCAAGATCCGGGGATCTCGTCTCTCCTACTATTGACAAAGTGGGCAACGCCGATCAGGTCATGACGGTCGGGACCGGATCACTCTCCTAATGCGCCCGAAATCCTTAAGGCCAATGTCTACTTGATTTTAAAATTAGGCTCTTGATTAGTGTGGTTTTTGGGGCGAAGGAAAGGGTGATGAAATCCCCCACCTTATCTTTTACGGGACAGCCCCTCCTTAGTAGCGTTTTGGAGTCCTAAATCTAGCAATCAACTCTCCAAACAACACTCAACTCACACTTGTTGCAATGCACTTCCTACTAACTAATGCATGTTCATACGAAATGCATGAATGAGAGTAGAAGGTGCGTACCTCACGCCAGCACTCAGCATCAGAGAATAAAGCTAAGATAAAAGACAATCTAAATGCCTAAGTCACATACATGATGCATGACCTAAACAAGAATGAATGCCTAATCTTTTGCTTTGAGTTTTAGGGTCCAAGTGGCTTAAAGGAGGTTTGATTATTGATCTGGGAACGAACTATAAGTCAAAACATGCCAAATTGAGTCCCAGATAACTAGATCATTTATAGCAACAACAACAAGAAATTAAAAGATGAACAGAGCTCACCAGACCGCTGATTGGCGGTCTGAAGTGCTCAGGTCGTCTGGAAATTTCTCTAGTAGCCTCCACTTCCTATTCCCAGTCTCCTGAAACAAAGACAAATTACAACACACAAATTAAATCCACTTGAATCGTCCAAACAAGAGTCTGGACTGGCACCTCCCCGGCAACGGCGCCAAAAACTTGTTGAACGTTTTATTTTAAACCGCAAGTGCACGGCCGCGATGAAGCGGTGACAAGTACGGGTCGTCCTCAGGGAGGTGAGCAGCCTCTTGTTTGCACGAAATCAAGTGGCGAAAAAATGGAGAAGAGAGTTGGTTACGCTACTCTACACTAAACTACTCTAAGAAGTATGAAATGCGAACGAAAGAAACAATCAATGAACTAACAACTAAGCTAAGAACAAAGGAGGAATGTTGGAATACAGAAATGGAAAACCCCTAAGGGGTGGAGTGAGTGCACACATGCAAAGAGGTGGGTGTAGAGTACATTCTTTAAGCACATGAAGGTGGTGTTTATCATGCATAGGAAGTGTCTAAATGTTATGGCAAAACCTATCAATCTATTCACCAACTTAGTTGATTAACATTTACATATGCAAGTTATTTATTTCAGAACCTAAACAAGCATGAGAGGTGTCTAATCATTTTGGCAAAACTCATCAAGTTGTAAATTCTATCCTAAACAAGCAAGCATACATTCATGTTTAATCAACACATTGAAATTAAAGCATTCATCCCATTCTCTAATGCATGTATGTACATGTACTCCACCCCCCAAAGGGGATGGAACTACTCACTAAACATTACACTAATTATTAAACTATGGAAAGAAAGCATATTAAAACTAAGCTAGAATTAAAAGACGATTAAACTAAAACATGCACAAACAATAAAAGAAGCATAAAACAAACAATGAAAGAAACACAAAACTTTATTGATAAAATGACTCACATTAAAAGTAGCATCCTCCTACTTTAGTGTGTGCTTCAAGGCCTCACTTCTAGTAGGAAGAATAACCACTTAAAATATGGAGTGTTTACAATAGGAGGTGAAGAGTTCTATTTATAGCCATGGAAAAAGCTAATCCGGGACAATCCCCCAATGTGGGACTAAACAGATACCACAAATAGCCTAAACATCCTCTAATACATGTGCTGGAGAAATTGGAGCGCATTTGGGCCAAAAGTGACCGCCAATTAGCGGTCTACAGTGTCCGGATCGCTCTGGAATTTCTTGTGGGCTTTTCTGGAAGGCTTTTTTTGGTATTTGATGCATCTATTTTGCATGTTGGAGCTCCGACCCGAATAGAATTGCCAAAATACTCCCCATGATGGTGAGGAGTATTCTGTTTTGCTCTTAGGTCCTTCGGTCTTGCATTCAGGTCCTTCTTCCTTGCATCTTGGTCCACAGATCTCACAATTCAGTCCTTTTTCCCAGCTTTTGGGTCCTTTTATCCTTCATCTCTTCAAACCTATTTATTCCTGAAAACTAAACATAAAACTCGTAACATAGCATTATTTAGGTGAAAGATAATGGATATAAGATACAAATATGAGCATGAAATGATGTCAATCACAAACCTCGATGGGCTCGATGCACTCAATATGACCTTGATAATTTAGATTTTTTGAAAAAAGACTACTTTTAACCGCACAATTATTGAGGACATTTTATGACGAACGGAATTCAAATCGTTTGGGTGTAGAGAATTGTAAACCTCGATTAACTCGACGTGCTCGATTTGTACGCGATATGACGTCGATAATTTAGACTTTTTGAAAAAATCTACTTTGAACGACACGATTTATGAGGACGTTTTATGACGAAGAGAATTTGAATCATTTAGGTGTGATGAAATGTAAACCTCATGATTTTTGAGGGTTGAAAGAGAGAGAGAAAGAGAAAGAAAGAGAGAAAAAGAGGGAGAAAGAGAATGGCCTCACGGTTTAGGTAGGGGTATTTTGGGGAGAAGTGGAAAGAAATATATTTTTCAGAGGATGTCAAAGTGGAAGTTTTTTTCCAGAGTTTGGGTCACTTTGAGCATATGTAGTTAAAAATTTCAAGGTAAGTATAAGTATGTGAAAAAGGTCATTGGAATAAAACAAGACGAACACGTACTTATTTGAGAGTTGAGATTGCTAGTTAATGTTGAAACGTGTTCAAGTTAGATATGCGTCACAATGTCAACATAAGCTATTTGACTAAAAAGCAAAATGATTTATGGACGACGGGTGTCACGGACGATGAAGACATGGATATTTGTTAGTGTTTTCTTTCCACGTCAGAATTTCCACATAATTTTGGAATCATATATTCTGCTCGACGGTTACTGTGCAAATGAAGCTCACCCATCACGTCCTGGGATAATGGTGATGTCTTTCAAATCTCGCAAAGATTGCGCAGAGATAATCCTGAACTAGATTTGCCTCCTTATATACGGGATTTGCAGAGATAATCTTGAATGGTTACTGTGCAAATGAAGCTCACCCATTACATCCTGGGATAATGGTGATGTCTTTGAAATCTCACATACATTGCCCTGAACTGGATTTGGCTCCTTATATTGATATTTCTTCCCTCAGTTCTTCCATCCATTTTTAGTGCAATTTCGAAGAATTTTCCTTATTCAACACCAAAGATGATAGGAATTGTTCCTCACGTTGACCAGCAGAATGATAGAGAGACATGTTCTTCTTCTACGCCATACGTAGGAATGGAGTTCAAATCATTCGAAGATATTCATGATTTTTATACATCCTTTGCGGATGTTAATGGTTTCAACATCAAAATTAGACATTCTCACTACGTGCATGGTGTTATTAATAGGTGCACATTGACCTGTTCGAAGGAGGGTGCTCCACCCCTAACCAGGGCCAAAGTGAAGTCCATTCACGTCTTTCCATGCGTGTTTACTACCCTGCGTGTATTAGGATTGTTGGTAACCGGTAAAAGGTTATGTTCTCACGGATGTGTGTTTAGAACATAATCATGAAATGTTGGATGCTCGTCAACTTCGTTTTCTTCGCGGAAAATGTGAGATTTTAGAGGCCAAGAAAGCTCGAATCGCCACAAATGATGCAACTAGAATTTCAGCTTCTAAGACCATGCAAGTGTTTGTTGCCGAAGCCAGCAGTCATGAAAATGTCACGTTCATTGATAAAGATGTTAGGTAACCATGAATATAACCCCAATGAACTTCAAAACTCAAGTGGAGAAGAATGTTACTTGTAATGTGAGTCATGTAAATAAAATATTTTTTCTTAGTTTGTTTTAATGTTGTCTTGTCTTTTAATTCTTGCATCCTTAGTTTAATTTTGTTTTGTCTTAGTAAAAGTAATTAAAATGTTTCCTTTTCTTAATGTAGTTTGTAGTTTAATGGGTAGTGAGTAAGTCCATCCCCATTTGGGGGTGGAGAAGAAGGTGATGTGATTATGTAATAAATCAGGTGTGTGTAATCTTAATCCTTTGAGCCTTACATGATTTCCATAACCATCTAATCAGATTTCACTCTTATCTTTCATGTGCTAATGCTCTTGAGTGATGCTCATCACATGCTTAGATTAGTGAGTCTATTTTATGGGGAATTATGAGGTCAGGATAAGGATGGAGTGGACGAAGGAAACATGACATGTTGTAGTATGTACTCTTGTTGTCCAATCCTTAATTAATGTCTTGTATGTTTTAATGATTGTGTAAATCTTATTTCATGTGGTGACATAGTGGAGTTTGGTCTTTATGGATGAGTTCATTTAGCTTCATTTCAATTATTGTCTTGTATAATTTAATGATAATGATTTATCTTATTTCACGTGGAGGCAAAGTTGGATTTGGTTTTATGGTTTTCATGTACTACATGTTGTAATGAGCACAAATCAATACACACATACACATGTTTTCGTATTCGCATTCTTTCTTTACCCCCTATGAGGTTTAGTTTTATTGTTAGTTCATTTGTAGTTTAGTTTAGTGTAATCACACATATTCTCCCATCTTTTTCCCACTTGCCATCGAAAGAACCAGAGTCGACACACCTCCCTGTGGATCGACATGTATTTGCGGTCTAAACTTTAATCGAATCTGAAACAAGTTTTTGGTTCCGTTGTCGGGGAGGTGCTCTATCAAGACTCTGGTTTTGATGATTCGAGTGAGTTTAATCTTTTGGGATTAGACTAGCAATGTGTGAGTGGGGTTGATGTTTCATCCCTCTTTTGGGGGTGGAGTTGATGTTTATACATGTTATGTAGAATGGAATGAATGTTATATGTTATTTTATGTGAGAAATGTGAGTATGCTTATTTGAATTAAAGAGAATACTTAACTTGATGTTTTCTGCCATAATCTTTAGGGACATTCATGCTCATTTAGGTTCTTAATAACAAACTTGTTCATGCTAATATCAATCACTTAGGATAGTGATTTGGATGATAGGGCTTGCCATGAGGTACTTCTTATGCATAACAACACTCCTTACACTTGTGCTCTATTGAATGCAATCATCACCACTTATTTCATGTGTACACACACTCCACCCCTTAGGGGTTTCCATTCATGATTTCCAGCTAGTTTCTATTAGTCACTTACTTTAGTTTTATTGAGTCTCGTGCTTTCATCTTCTTTGTTTGTTTTGTACTAGTGTAGTGATTGACATCATTTCATGCTTACATTTGTATCTTATATCCATTATCTTTCACCTAAACAATGCTACGTAATGAGCTTTATGTTTGAATTTCATAAATAAATAGGTTTGATGAGAAGAGACATGAAAGGACCTAAAAGCAAGAAAAAAGACTGAGTTGAGAGACTCAAGGACTAAGATGCAACATCGAAGGACCTGAATGCAAGATTGAAGGTCCAATGAGCAAACAAGAATACTCCACACCATCATGGGGAGTATTTTGGCAATTCTATTTGGGTCGGAGCTCCAACAAGGGAAGTACATGCATCAAAGACCAACAAATACATCCAGAAAAGCCCAGAAGAAAATCCAGAGCGATCCGAACACTGTAGACCGCTAATTGGCGGTTTCTTTTGGTCTGGATCCGCTAAGATATATGTGGGGCGTGTATTAGAGTGTGTTTACTCTATGTTTGGTATTTGTTTAGTCTCATACCGGGGGATTATTCCGGATTACCTTTTTTGATGGCTATATCTAGAACTCTTCACCTTCTATTGTAATTAACCATTGCTTGGTGGCATTCTCTCTACTCGGAGTAAGCCTTGAAGCAAAACTCAAGGTGGAGAAGAGTGCTACCTTCAATGTGAGTCATTTTAATAAAATAATTGTTCTTAGTTTCTTTTAATCTTGTCTTTTAATTCTTGCATGCTTCTTTAGTTTTACTTTCCTTTTAGCTTCTTTAATATTTCATTCTTGCTTAGGTTAATTTCATTTCAGTATAATGTTTCATTTTGTTAATGTAGTTAGTGTAATGAGTAGTGAGTAGTTCCATCCCCATTTGGTGGTGGAGAAATATGTGATATGATCGTGTGATGTATTAGGTGTGTGTTATCTTAATCCCTTTGAGCCTTATATGATTTTCATAACCATATAATGAGATTTCACTATTGTATTTGATATGATAATGCTCTTGAATGAAGCGTAACTTATGCTTAGATTAGTGGACATATTTTATGGGGAATGATAAGGTGAGGATATGGATGAAATTGATAAAGGAAACATGACTTGTAGTTGCATGTGCTCTTGTTGCCTTTACCTTGGTTGATGCCTTGTATGTTTTAATGATAATGTCCTATCTTATTTCATGTGGAGGCATAGTGGGGTGTGGTCTTTATACATGAGTTCATTTAGCTTCATTCCAATTATTGTCTTGTATGTTTTAATGATATTGGGTTATCTTATTTCATGTGGAGGCAAAGTTGGATTTAGTTTTATGATTTTCAGGCACTACATGTTGTAATGAGCATAAATTGAACACACACACTTACACACTTCTTTGTATTCAAATTATTTCTCTACTCCCTTTGGGGTTTCGTTTTTTTGCTTATCTTCCAATTCATTTTTGCATTGTAGTGTAGTTTGACCATAACTCCTTTCTCTCCTTTCTTTCCCACTCGCCTTCGAACAAACCAGAGGCGACACACGTCCCTGTGGATCGACCCGTATTTTCCACCGCTTCAATGCGCCCGTGCACTTGCGGTTAATTAAAACATATCAATCAAGTTTTTGGCACCATTGCCGGGGAGGTGATCTGTCCAGACTTTGGTTTGGACGATTCAAGTGATTTTAATTTTTCCTTTTTAGTTTTGGTTTCTTTCATGGGTTGTAAGAAGCAAGGGGAGGCTACTGGAGAAACTGGGGGAACAATTGCGCAAAAGGGACCGCCAATCAACGGTCTGAAACCGCCAATTGGCGGCCTTGTAAGTTGTGTTCTCCCCAATTTTGGTTGTGGTAGTTTATGTCTTCAAGGTAGTGGTCTAGGAGTTCTATTTTGCATGTTTTAACCTGTAGTTAGCTCCTAGATTAAAAATCAATCCCCTTTAATCAACTTGGACCATAAAACTCAAAGCAAAAGATTAGACTTCTTGCCATCTAGGGCATGCATCATTGTAGACCTTGCACGCATTTGTCTTTTCTTTGCTTTACATTTTTGTTGTTGATTGCTGGCGTGAGGTACGTGCACCCAAATCTCTCATTCATACATGTTTCAATCTTGCATTAGTTAGTAAGGTGCATCGGGACAAGAGTGAGTTGAGCGTTTGATTGGAGTGTTGATTGCTAGATTTAGGATCAAAATGCTACTAAGGAGGGGTTGTCCCATAAAAGATAAGGTGGGGGATTTCATCACCCTTTCCTTGGCCCCAAAAATCACTCTTAAGAAAGTGTTAATTCTAAAAGAAAGTAGACATTGGCCCTAAGAATTTTGGACGCACTAGGAGAGTGATCTAGTTGAGACCGTCATGGCCTGATCGGCGTTGCCTACCTTGTCGATAGTAGGAGGTACTGGATCTCTGGATCTGGTATCACTTGCTGGTCATTGTGGCCTTCATTGTAGGGAGGTGAGGCGTGTCGAGACTGAAAGGAATGTGTTCTAAAAGTTTTACTTTTATATGTCAATTATTATGAATTAAATGTGGAAGCATTTTGTTCCCTGATTATGGTATTCGTCTTTTGGAAGTGTTAAGGAATAGGCGTTTGGTCCTTAACCGTAGAGCTCTAAAAGATAATGGTTTACATAAATCAAAAGTTATTCACAATCACGGTAATTAACATGGAACATTAATTACCGAGATAAGATTGTCGTGTTGGTCAACGATTGTTGTAGATCTACAAATAATTGACGACACGAGTATATAAAAGAGGAAAAAATTACTTTTATATATTGAATAGACCTAACAAGTAAAACATTATGGAATTGTGTTTCGTGTCATTAATGTTTTTACTGTGTCTTGGATCCTAAGATATGAGACTTATATCTTTTCACTCAAGAAGTGCTTAATTTGATTATTGTCAAAAGCTATCAATGAGTGTAGTGATAAAGGCAATAGTTAGTTGAGCATGACTTGTGCTGGAAAAGATAGCTAGTCAAACGATTATCATTGCCCCTCTTAATTGAGTGATGATATTAGTGAGCCCTTTGATAAAGCAAAATTATAATGTGCACAATGTAACTTGAGTTAAGTTACATAGTTATAATTAGCTTAAAGAGATGAAGAAATGAATATAATACAAATATGACACATTTCTACTTTGTATATATTCTTAATATCATGAGGCAACGGACGGACACAAGTGGTGCACTTACATCACTAAATGGATCGTGTTTAGTTCGAGTGGAACAAAGACATCTATGCTAATTGGGTAACTATAATGTGTAGCTAGATACCGCTTATAGTTTGGGATATAAGTGTTAAATATCACTGTCAATTGGCTTAGATCGTCCTGTAGGTCACACCACAAAACTGGAAAATAAGAGGTTGATTTTAAGTTCATATGATGTGTCGGGTTTCATGTGAAAATATGACACATGTGGTGAATGAATAAAATAAATATGTCATGAGAATTGACATAATTAAAATCATAATAAATTCATATGAGGTATATATATTATGCGGTGTAATAAATTAATATTACATATGATAATATATTATATAAGATGTGAATTTGCTAAAAACCCCAAAAGATCAAAAATTGTTTGAAATAAATCCAAAATTTGACAAAGGCAAAATCGGGGTCAAAAACGGTGAAATGTTCATGGTTCGGTCGACCGGGGAACAAGTAAGCACAATTGGTTGACCGAAATTGTCTGGAGTGCCTGGACAATCGGGTTCGGTTAACCGAGTGTGCACGGTCAACCGGGAAATAGTATTTTCGGTAGACCGAAGGTGACACGGTCATCTGATGACTATGTCCCATGAGCGATTCTGGTGGGTCAACGGTAGACCGAGTAAAAGACGTGGTTCGTTCAAATTCTTCCAGGGAATTTTTCTCATATGGATTTGGTGGATCGTCTAACTCACGATGCACCGAACACGTGGTATAACTGAATGCTTTGGTTGACCGAATAATACTCGGTCTACCGAACAAGAACGATTCTGCCTGAATTATTAAGAGATTAATTAGATCATGGGTGGATTAATTCCAGATTTAATTAAAACGTTTTTTGTGGGTGATTATGTGGAAATTAGAGATTAATTTTAGGAGAGAATAAGCAAGAGATCATGGCTAAATAATAGCTCTTGATAAGGATGTTTTGGGAGACTATAAAATTACCCCTACTCCTACTTGTTTAAAACTAATGCAAAAATCTTTCTCTCATTAATCTCTCCCTAATAACCACGAAAATCTCTCCCTAGTAAATTAAAATTTTAGATATAAGAATCTCAGGAGCTTAAAGAGGGGTCATTAGCTAGATTCTAAACCTTGTTAGAGATTGATTGGTTAGCTCCTTTCTCTCTAATCATGTTTAGAGTTTGGTGAACACTCGGAGGCAAATCCATGGACGATTCAACGGGCAACGCGACTCCGAATCTTCAAAAAGGTTTTAGAGAACCTTTAGGTATGATTCTACCTTTGTGATTTATTTTAATAAATGTAGGATTGCATGTTATTAGAATAATCACAAAACTATGTACATAGAAATTGTTCAAAATATGAAAATCGATCCTGTATGTTGTACTAAAATTTTAAAAATATATACATACATAGGGACACGAAATCCTACAGAGACTAGTGACCTCGAAGTTAGGCGTCGTCTAGCCTAAGGACCTATTGCCTTACATTGTTTGAGTCGTGCTTGCTAGATTAGGCTTCTACCCTTTCCCACTACCCACACTAGTTTCTAGGGATTCTTCCCTTCTCCTCTGAGTCATCTTCTTCTCACCTTCTTCTACATTCTAGTCTCCTCCCCTTTACACTCTCTGTTAGCGTTTTAGGGCCGAGTCGAGCACTTTTTGCGAGCTTGGTCTCGTGGTGGTGAGAGTGGTCGACTCGAGAGTTTTTTTGTTGTGATGGATGGTTACATGGGCGACCATCCATATCATTGTTGGGACCAAGACAATTCTCCCTGGTACTCCGGACCCATGCATCCTGGGGTGCCTCAGACAAACACCCCGTATGGTTGGGGCAATCTTAATTGTGTGACTGAGCATTCTTCATATTGGGGTAATATGAGAGAGACACCGACTGCTAGACCATCATATAGTTACGTCGGATAATATGTTGGTCATCACACTGAGACATTGCAAGAAACTTTAGCTTCTTTCATGCGTACGGTAGACGACGTGAGTGCACCGGTGGCTCCAGTAGCCGTACCGTGCGACTGTTGTGGGTTAAGTGGTCATGTTATCGGGGAATGTCCTTATGTTCCCCCAGAGCCTAAGTATGAGCATACTTTTTCCCAAAATGCTCAATATGACTATTACGTATCCGCGTACAACCCGAGAGGGATGGATTCGTAGGGAGACAATTCTTATTCAAATTCTTATACATCATTTTCACCCAGTATCCTCCCGAATACCCAGAATTCTACCAACACCCTACTCCAAATCATTGGCCTCATTCTCAGCCCATCAACATCCAACCCCAAAATTTCCCAAATTCTAACATGAACCTCACTGTTGACCCCAAACATGATTCCTTAAAACAAACCCTCCAAACGTTCATGGAAATCGCTCAAACATTATTGAAGTCAAACTTGAATTCCTTGCAAACTATGGAAATGCAAGTGAGTCAAATGACACAACAATTCCGTGAACGTGAGGAGGGTAACCTTTCTTGTCAACATGAGGATTCATCTTTTGATATCGAACCACCACCACATCCACAAATTCAAAGCACAATCTTTCAAAGTCAAACTCCTAGTCAGTCTGAGGGACTTGGGGTTTCAATTCACGATCACTTAGTGGAGGATTCGATTGAAATTGAGAATAACATGGACCAATTTCATTATGAGTCGGCACAAGATTGTGCCTTATCTTTTTGTCCCGTGGCCTTTGAGTCACATGATCTTCATGTTGTGCCTATTAAGGACTCACCTCTGGTGAAGCAAGAGCTCCCTACTACCCTCAATTTCAAACAACCAGATGAGAGTTTGCCTCTCACTATTGTTCCTGATCATCTTGGAAATGACGGAACATCAAACAACTACATTGTTAATGAGGGTATTAGGAGTTCCTTGGAGGATACCTTGGGTATGACACACACTTTTTGTTTGCCTGGTGAGTCGGACATACCTAACGAGGTTCTTGACCTCGTTCTGACGCATCAGTCTGTTGGTTGGAGATTTTGGATTAACGATCATAACTTCAGTACTGCAACGGGAGAAACTCTCCTTCCGTTGCCCCTTATTTCCCAAACTCTTGAGAGGTTGAAGCTCTTTTAGTTTGATCCTTTGAATGAGACGCCTTTGCATCCAATTCATGAACCTCTCTTTTCATCTTGTGCTCTTTGTGAGGGGGCCCAAACATGAGTATTCTGGCCCCGCGTGGTGTCATGTTCCATTTCCAAGTGCATTGACCCACTTTTGAGGTGCACATTTGATGTCTTTTGACAAATGAAGATGGGAACTTATGTTTGTACATAGTTATATTTAAAAAAAGTATAATAAAAGACTCCATGAGCGAGCATTGATTGTTGTGGGCCCCAACACTTGTGTATTTGGGCCACATTTCTTTCACGTATTTGTATCCCTTCTTTAGCATCTCAGAGGTTTTGAGGGAATTCGGATTTGTGTTCATCACTATAACCATGAACTTCCTTTTGCACTTCATATTGGTGAGATCTTTCCTTTTTCATGCATAAATTCATGTAGTATCTTGCTCACATTCATTGAGGACAATGCATGAAGTAGGTGTGGGGAGTGTTTTACGTGTGTACATAGTCGAGTCTTTTCCTTTGATTTTTTCTTTCTTTAGTGTGCATTGATAGGGTCATGTTAGTGTGCTGCATTTAATATCGATATATCTACTTGCAATGATCCTTGAGTGACTTGTCTTCTTTTGCTTGCCTAGTGCTTTAAAATTTTCAAATTTCTTTCAAAATCTTCATGTGTTGCGAAAGAAAATGGTTTGTGGGTTTTGCGTGTGTTTAGCATGTGCAAAACCGTTGAGAGACAAAGTAAAAAGAAAGCTCCCAAAATTTCAAAGGAATGTGTTCTAAAAGTTTTACTTTTATATGTCAATTATTATGAATTGAATGTGCAAGCATTTTGTTCCTTGATTATGGTATTCGTCTTTTGGAAGTGTTAAGGAAGATGCGCTTGGTCCTTAACCGTAGAGCTCTAAAGGATAATGGTTTACAAAAAATCAAAAGTTATTCACAATCACGGTAATTAACATGGAACATTAATTACCGAGATAAGATTGTCGTGTTAGTCATCGATTGTTGTAGCTCTACAAATAATTGACGACACGAGTATATAAAAGAGGAAAAAATTGCTTTTACATATTTAATAGACCTAACAAGTAAAACATTATGGAATTGTGTTTCGTGTCATTAATGTTTTTACGGTGTCTTAGATCCCCAAGATATGAGACTTATATCTTTTCACTCAAGAAGTGCTTAATTTGATTATTGTCAAAAGCTATCAATGAGTGTAGTGATAAAGGCAATAGTTGGTTGAGCATGACTTGTGCTGGAAAAGATAGCTAGTCAAACGATTATCATTGTCCCTCTTAATTGAGTGATGATATTAGTGGGGCCCTTGATAAAACAAAATTATAATGTGCACAATGTAACTTGAGTTAAGTTACATAGTTATAATTAGCTTAAAGAGATGAAGAAATAAATATAATACAAAGATGACACATTTCTACTTTGTATATATTCTTAATATCATGAGGCAAGGGACGAACACAAGTGGTGCACTTACATCACTAAATGGATCGTGTTTTGGTTCGGGTGGAACAAAGACATCTATGCTAATTGGGTAACTATAATGTGTAGCTAGATACCGCTTATAGTTTGAGATATTAAGTGTTTAATATCTCTACCAATTTGGCTTAGATCCTCCTATAGGTCACACTACAAAACTGGAAAACAAGAGGTTGATTTTAAGTTCATATGATGTGTCGGGTTTAATATGAAAATATGACACATGTGGTGAATGAATAAAATCAATATGTCATGAGAATTGACATAATTAAAATCATAATAAATTTATATGAGGTATATATATTATGGGGTGTAATAATGTAATGTTACATATGATAATATAATATATAAGATGTGAATTTGCTAAAAACCCCAAAAGATCAAATTTTGATGGAAATAAATCCAAAATTTGACAAAGGCAAAATCAGAGTCAAACACGGTGAACCGTTCATGGTTCGGTCGACCGGGGTATCTTCGGATTGGTTAACCGAATAGGGAACAAGTAAGCACAATTGGTTGAGCGAAATTGTCTGGAGTGCCTGGACAATCGGGTTCGGTTAACCGAGTGTGCACGGTCAACCGGGAAGTAGTATTTTTGGTAGACCGAAGGTGACACGGTCATCCGATGACTATGTCCCATGAGCGATTCTGGTGGGTCAACGGTAGACCGAGTAAAAGACGTGGTTCGTCCGAATTCTTCCAGGGATTTTTTTCTCATACGGATTCGGTCGACCGTCTAGCTTACGGTGCACCGAACATGTGTTATAATTGAATGGTTCGGTTGACCGAATAATACTCGGTCTACCGAACATGAACGATTCTGCCTGAATTATTAAGAGATTAATTAGATCATGGGTGGATTAATTTCAGATTTAACTAAAACGTTTTTGTGGGTGATTATGTGGAAATTAGAGATTAATTTAGGAGAGAATAAACAATGGATCATGACTAAAGAATAGCTCTTGATAAGGATGTTTTGGGAGACTATTAAAGGACCCCTACTCCTACTTGTTTAACAACTAATGCAAAAAAATCTTTCTCTCATTAATCTCTCCCTAATCACCACGAAAATCTCTTAGTAAATTTAAGTTTTAGAGATAATAATCTCAGGAGCTTAAAGAGGGGTTATTAGCTAGATTCTAAACCTTGTTAGAGATTGATTGGCTAGCTCATTTCTCTCTAATCTTGTTTAGAGTTTGGTGAACACTCGGAGGCAAATCCGTGGACGATTCAACGGGCAACGTGACTCTGAATCTTCAAGAAGGTTTTAGAGAACCTTTAGGTATGATCCTACCTTTGTGATTTATTTTAATAAATGTAGGATTGCATGTTATTAGAATAATCACAAAACTATGTACATAGAAATTGTTGAAAATATGAAAATCGATCTTGTATGGTGTATTAAAATTTTAAAATATATACATACATAGGGACACGAAATCCTACAGAAAGCTCCTAAAATTGTCATGAACTTGATGCATTACAATATCTAGTACAATGGCTTTAGGACTTATCTAGTCGTTAGGATGCACCCCAATTTTCCTTCGGGGGGCAAGTAATCATAGGGTTTCAGTACTCAAACATTTAAAGAAGTTCACCCTGAACCTAGTGAATTAATAATTCGTGTCTGTTAATATAAGGAAGTTTGTTGTAGTCAAGGACCCTTTAAATCTTGTTGTGAAACATTAAGTGTAGGGTTTTGGTTTATGTGTAGATAAGAAATAAGTGAGTAGGTGTTCTCTCTTCTCGAACGGCTCCTATCACTCGGGAAAGTAGGTCTGAGGGGACTTTGTGCCTGGTGCTGTCGAGTCATCTGACTTAGGATGCGCCGACCGAACTCCCGTTACACGGGTGGTAGGCATTACCCTATGTGGTGATTTGGGGAAAGATGTACGTGATAGTGTAAGTCCTCATAAGCAATGATGCACGAAACCTGACCCTGGGAGAATGAAACTCCAACTAATAAAAACAAATAAGAAAAAAACAAAAAGAAAAAAATGGTAATGAAAATAAGAACCTTAATAGACTTTACACTATGTATCACTTGAGGATGTTGAGGTTGTCCATGTCTTTCACTTAATTCCTTATTTTACTTGCACGAATGGTTCATTAGGCTAGGTGTGTGGACTGATTACCTATATAGAGTCAGCCCGTAGGATTACCGCGTCCAATGATCGATAATAATGAGTCCATCGAGTCGAGTCTCTAGATTGAATATTGCATCTATGTTCGGATTTTGTGGGTATATCCGTTGAAAACCCTCAGGAGACAACACTCCTCCTCCTTGGCGACAAGGAGGTTTAACGGCTTGTTGCATGTGCTAAGTGCAACCGTGATTCCTACGAAAGTGAGTTAGGATTTCTTGTTTTTCGTATGCTTCTCTTTTTTTGTTTTGCTCGGGACTAGCAAAACTTAGGTGTGGGGGTATTTGATTGACATCATTTCATGCTTACATTTGTATCTTATATCCATTATCTTTCACCTAAACAATGCTACGTAACGAGTTTTATGTTTGAATTTCAGAAAAAAATAGGTTTGAAGAGAAGAGACATGAAAGGACCTAAAAGTAGGAAAAAAGACTGAGTTGAGAGACTCGAGGACTAAGATGCAAGATCGAAGGACCTGAATACAAGATAGAAGGACCAATGAGCAAACAAGAATACTCCACACCATCATGGGGAGTATTTTGGCAATTCTATTTGGGTCGGAGCTCGAACAAGCAAAGTAGATGCACCAAAGACCAACAAATACATCCAGAAAAGCCCAGAAGAAAATCCAGAGAGATCCGAACACTGTAGACCGCTAATTGGCAGTTTCTTTTGGTCTGGATCCGCTAAGAAATATGTGGGGCGCGTATTAGAGTGTGTTTAGTCTATGTTGTAGGATTGTGTGGGTTATGGGTCCACAATTAAGGCTAATCACAATTCTCTACTTGATTAAGCAATGAACATGCGCAGCGGAATAAACAATCAAATGTAGAGAAAGAAAGATAAGGACATGCAAACCACAATAGATGCGTCGGATTTTCCAGAGGTTCGGCCCCGCCTACGTCCTCTCTTGCGAGCCCCTCTCGAATCCCCGTTCGAGCTCCTCTTGCGTCTTCACTATGCTTCCCCGTTCCGGGCCGGGAGCAACGCTTTTTACACTTCTTCAAGCTCGCGAACAACCCTCGCCGAGCTTGGCACCACCTCTCACAATCTGAGAGGATCACTTCGGGTTTTCACCGAAGTCCTTGCTTCTTCTTCGGAATTTCACCGAAGCCTTTGCTTTGACAACTCAATGAGTGGGACACACACTTCTCTAACTGAGCACAACAATTGCTAAATGTGTGAGTGATGAATAATGTGGAGATTTGAGCTTAAGATCACTAAATGAGAGCTTTGAGGATTTGGGATTTCTCTCTATGAATTTGACTATGAGTAATTGGAGAGTTGTGTGTAAAACTGAGTTTGATCCTCTATTTAAAAGCTCTAAGAGATTCCTAGCCGTTGGGGAAAGATTTGATTGATTTGTGTAAGAGATACACAAAACAGAATTCAAATTCAGCAAAAACTGTCTCCAACTGGTCGACCTAAAGTGGAACCGGTCGAACAGAACCTTACAAAAACTAATGAACCCGTTGAACAAATGGATGGTTCGGTCGAACAATTGGGAATAGTGTTATGCGTATATGACCGTTGTATGAATACGACAAAATAAAACGGTCACATGAAAACCCGGAACGATCGAACAAAATGGCAAAACCGGTCGACCGTTTTAGTCTAGGCAAAACACTACTGAAATCGGTTGAACTATAAGGCAAATCGGTTGAACAAAAATGGTCATGTAAAAACTCTAAATCTACTGACACCAGTCGAACAAAAGGTCCAATCGGTCGAACGTTTTCGGACAGGATTAAGGTTTAGTTTTAGTGATTTTCCGACTATGTTTTGGATGACCTATCGGAGTCCGATTGATCTGAAATTTTGTGTGTGACTTCTCTAAGGAACCTAGTGTGTGAATGCATGGATATTATCTTAAGTTATGCTCAATTCACATATGTTCCTAAGACTCAAAGAAAAGTAAAATACATGTCTTCAATCCAGCTTGATTACATGTCTTGACTTGATTTTTCTTCTTTCTTGAGTCTTGATCACCTGTAGATGTTAGCAAAATACAACATATATACCATTATACTACATGTGCTAATCTACATTTCCTAATTAAGATTAGGTTGAATTACATCATCAAAATATGGATTAAGGCCAAAAAGCCAACATATGTTTGGTATTTGTTTAGTCCCATACTGGGGGATTGTTCCGGATTACCTTTTTCTATGGCTATAACTAGAACTCTTCACCTTCTATTGTAATTAACCATTGCTTGGTGGCATTCTCTCAACTCGGAGTAAGCCTTGAAGCAAAACTCAAGGTGGAGAAGAGTGCTACCTTCAATGTGAGTCATTTTAATAAAATAATTGTTCTTAGTTTCTTTTAATCTTGTCTTTTAATTCTTGCATGCTTATCTAGTTTTACTTTCCTTTCCTTTTAGCTTCTTTAATATTTCTTGCTTGCTTAGGTTAATTTCATTTCAGTATAATGTTTCATTTTGTTAATGTAGTTAGTGTAATGAGTAGTGAGTAGTTCCATCCCCATTTGGGGGTGGAGAAATATGTGATATGATCGTGTGATGTATTAGGTGTGTGTTATCTTAATCCCTTGAGCCTTATATGATTTTCATAACCATATAATGAGATTTCACTATTGTATTTGATATGATAATGCTATTGAATGAAGCTTAACTTATGCTTAGATTAGTGGACATATTTTATGGGGAATGATAAGGTGAGGATATGGATGGAATTGATAAAGGAAACATGACATGTAGTTGCATGTGCTCTTGTTGCCTTTACCTTGGTTGATGCCTTGTATGTTTTAATGATAATGTCCTATCTTATTTCATGTGGAGGCATAGTGGGGTGTGGTCTTTATACATGAGTTCATTTAGCTTCATTCCAATTATTGTCTTGTATGTTTTAATGATATTGGGTTATCTTATTTCATGTGGACGCAAAGTTGGATTTAGTTTTATGATTTTCATGCACTAGATGTTGTAATGAGCATAAATTGAACACACACACTTACACACTTCTTTGTATTCACATTATTTCTCTACTCCCTTTGGAGTTTAGTTTTATTGCTTATCTTCCAATTCCTTTTTGCATTGTAGTGTAGTTTGACCATAACTCATTTCTCTCATTTCTTTTCCACTCACCTTCGAACAAACCAGAGTCGACACACCTCCCTGTGGATCGGCCTGTATTTTACACCGCTTCAACACGGCCGTGCACTTGCGGTTAATTAAAACATATCAATCATGTAGCGTAGCATAGTTTAGTGTAATCAATTCCTTCTCCTCTCTTTTCCCACTCAATTTCTGAAGAACCAAAGTTGACACACCTCCTCGTGGACATGACCCATATTTGCCACGTCTACACCAATGTCGTGCACTTGCGGTAATATAACGATCAATCAAGTTTTTGGCGCCGCTGCCGGGTGAGCTTTGTAGTCGCTGGTCTGACCCTTTTATTGTGCAAACCATAGTTCCTCATGGTGCGGTTGAGATCTTTAACCCAACGAAAGGGGACGTGTTCAAATTTAATGACAACGCCTCAAACCTTACTTGGAGGGGGCACCAGCTGAAGTCGAGGAGGTCATGTTCCTTCATGAACCTCTCTCACACTCAACCATTCATGTCCATGCATGAATGATTGAGATTTGGTGTTTGTACATACTTTTATTTGAAAAAAACAAGATAAGACTCCATGAATGAGCATTGATTGTTGTGGGCCCCAACCCTTGTGTATTTGGGCCCCATTTCTTTCACGTATTTGTATCCATACTTTAGTATTTCACAGGTTTTAAGGGGAATTCGGGTTTGTGTCCATCAACATAACCATGAACTTCCCTTTGTGCTTCACGTTGGTGAGATCTTTTCTTTTTCATACATAAATCCATGTAGTATCATGCTCACATTCATTGAGGAAATGCATGAAGTAAGTGTGGGGTGTTTTACGTGTGTACATAGTTGAGTCTTTCTCCTTTTGTTTTGTTTTTTTCTTTTGTTTGTATTGTAAGGGTCATGTTAGTGTGTTGCGTTTAATATTGATATATTTGTTTGCCATGATCCTAAGGTGACTTGCCTTCTTTTGCTTGCCTAGTGTTTTAATTTTCACATTTCTTTCAAAATCTTTATGTGTTTGTGAAAGAAAATGTTTTGTGAGTTTTGCGTGTGTTTAGCATGTGCAAACTGTTGAGAGGCAAAGTAAAAAGAAAGCTCCCAAAATTGTCTTGAACATGATGCATTAAGATATTTAGTACACCGCCTTTCGGTCTTATCGAGTTGTAAGGATGAACCCCCATTTTCCCTCGGGGATAGAGTAATCATAGGGTTTCAGTACTCAAACAAATAAAAAAGTCCACCATGAACCTAATGAGTTGCGTAATTCGTGTCGGTTAGTATAAAGAAGATTGTCGTAGTCAGAGACCCTTAAACTCTTATTGTGAAACCTTAAGTGTAGGAGTTTTGGTTCATTTATAGATAAGAAATAATATAGTAGGTTGTTCTCTCTTCTCGCACGACTCCTATCACTCGGGAAATTAGGTCCGAGGAGACTTAGTGCCTGGTGCTTTCGAGTCATCTGACTTGGGATGCACCGACTGAACTCCCATTACACGGGTGATAGGGATCGCCCTATGTGGAGATGTGGGGGAAGGTGTGCGTGATAGTGTAAGTTCTCATAAGCAATGATCCACGAAACTTGACATTGGGAGAATCAAACACCAACTAGTGAAAAAAGAAAGAAAGAAGAAAAATATATAATTAGAAAGAAGGAAAAGAGAGAGAAAAGATAGTAATGCAAATAAGAACCCTAATGGACTTTACACTTGGTATCACTTGAGAATGTTACGGTTGCTCATGTCTTTCACTTAAGTCATTAACTAACTTGTATGAATGGTTTATTAGGCTAGGTGTGTGGACTAAATACTTATATAGAGTCTGTAAGATCCGCCCTCCTGCCACTTTATTTAGTCTTATTTGTTCTCATACTCTTTTTATTTGTGTTGTAATTTTATGCGTGGTTTCGGAAAGTTTCCTTTTTGGGCGAGTTACATTGACTCGTAGACGGGTGCGACCCGTCAGGTTGTTTTGGAATCAGTTATCTTAGTCGAGTCGACCGGGTGCGGGTGGAGCGTGCGAGTTGGCTTGTTCTTGGGAGAGGCGTCTAGGGCTGAGTGGGAGGTGGGATGACATGGCTGCCATGTCAGCAAGGATATCTGGAAGGATTGCAAGTAAATTTGAATTATGCACTTTTAGGTAAGTCATGATGAAGAATTATTTAACAATCACCATATTCCTTTTGTGTTAGTTTCCTAGAAACAAAAGCACAACCCTAACCCCCATGCGTCCTCTATCTCCTTTCCTTCCCCTTCACTATGCCCCCACCTCAGGCTACCACCACTTCCATCTCCGGCGAGCTACTAGCTGATCTCCGGCAGATTTTGAAGAAGCAACTAGTGGGCATCCTTGTGTGCGGCTTGAAGGAGGTTTTTGTGGCTGATCTCCGACAAGCTCAGGTTCTACTCCGGAAATCAGGTATGCTCCTTTCCCTTATTGAGTTTTATTTGAGGGGATGTAGGCTGGAGGGGCCAGCCAACATCAAGTGGTTGCTGGTGCAACAGTTGCACCACTAACCAGATCTCTTCTAGCGTGCATTGTTGCATGCGCTAGATGAGGGTTGGCTGTGGATAGCTAGGGGGACCAGAGCTCCGACGAGTTCTGGTGAGGTCCGACCAGGGGTGATGAGGTTTCGTTTGGGCTGGGTTTTGGAGTGGACACAAATCTGGTTGTGTGGCTGACGCACACAAGATCCGACTAAGGTTGTCTTCAACTCTCTTGACTCTTTGTTTGGGTCGGCTGGCTGGTGCAACCTTCTTAGACGGTGGCTTGGGTCAGGAGGGGGTGAGGAAAGACCCTAGGGAGGCTAGGGAAGCGAGGAGTCTGGCTGGGGTTGCTCGGTCTGAGCTGGGTGTGTGTGAAGGGAATGTGTTCTAAAAGTTTTACTTTTAAATGTCAATTATTATGAATGGAATGAGAAATCATTTTGTTCCTTGTTTATGTTATTCGTCTTTTAGAAGTGTTAAGGAAGAGGCTCTTGGTCCTTAACCGTAGAGCTCTGATGGGAATTAAATTTATACCGCAAGTGCACGGCGTCATTGAAGACGTGGCAAGTACAGGTCGAACACAAGGAGGGAGAGATATTGTTATTTTTGTGATTTTCGATTAGGGAAAGAAAGAGAGAAAAATAAGGTTTGGGTTGAGATTTTTGGTTTTTTTTAATTTTCTAAAGCAAGAACAACAAAAGAAAAACTAAAAAGAAAACAAATATGGATGAGAGTCCAGCGGGTGGGGGATTAGATATCGGGTTTTGTTTAGAGAATTCTGAAACTTATAATAAATCACATTAGTTATAAAGCATTACATGATAAATGATTCAACATAAACTCAAGTAATCAAAATATACTAAAACGAAATTAAAATAATAACATCATTCTTCTTCTCATCACCCTAAATCAGTCACCCCCACCCTTTGGAGAGAGTTAGAAACTAATGGATGGAGGGAAGGAGAAGGGGTCCTAGATGATGAGAATTAAATTTATACCGCAAGTGCACGGCGTCAATGAAGACGTGGCAAATACGGGTCGAACACAAGGAGGGAGAGATTTGTTATTTGTGTGATTTACGATTGGGGGACAGAAGGAGAGAGGAATAAGTTTGGTTTTGAGATTTTTGGGTTTTTAATTATCTAAAGCAAGAAACATAACGATTAAAAATAAAACAAGAATAAAGATGGTGAATTCCGTTGGGTGGAGGTTTAGACATAGGAGTTAGATTAGAGAATTCAGAAACTTATAATAAATCATGTTAGTTATGAAGCATTACATGATAAATGATTTAACACAAACTCAAGTAATCAAAATATACTAATCACGAAATTAAAATAATAACTTTATTCTCTTCTCATCACCCTAAATCCGTCACCTCCACCCTTTGGAAAGAGTTAGAAACTCATAGATGAAGGGAGGGAGAAGGGGTCCTAGAGGAATTACAAAAGAAAATTAAAAACAAACAAGAAATAAAAGACAGAATTTTATTACTAAAACTAAGGAACAAAAATGAGAACAACAACCAAGGACCCTCTTAACATCGTTCTCGGGGCTATTTATAGCTGCTACAAGGGACCTAAGTATAAAATTGGAAAGTACACGTGTCCAGACACAACTGGACAAAATTTGAGCATACGGATCGCCTAGGGGGCGGCGGAATCACTGCATGGCATGTGTAATGTGTGGCGGAAACGCCGCATATCTTGCTCTAATTAGGTCCGGATTTTTGCTGTGTGTTTATGGCATGATTTGATCCTCCTTTGCGCGTCTGGATGATTTCTTCCCATTCTTTTGAGCTCCGAATTATTTCCTTCATATATTTGGAGATCCAAATTGATTTTTCTTTTAAAACTTCTCCAAGATATTTAATTTGCAGTCAGGTCCTCGGCTGTTTGCAATTACGTCCCCGACTACTTTTGTGCTTAAGTCCTTGGCCTTTTTGTAATTAGGTCTTTGAATGCTTTTATGCTTTGATGAACTTCCATTTGACTCCCGATAATCTTGACTTGGTCTTTATGATAGAAATGAGTCTCTTTGCACGCGTTTATTCTCGGGATATGGGTAATTTGCATTCAGGTCCCTGTATTCTGTAAATCAGACTAAACACATACCTTCGTAGCATTTATTGATATAATATTAATCTAAATGAAAGACATATGATGCAATGTATGCAATGCATCACTAGACAAACTACAAAAGAAAACTAAAAAAACACAAAATAAAAGAACAAAATTTTATTGCTAAAGAGAAGAAGAGGAGAGGAGCCCCTTTCAATACATGATTCGGCCTTATTTATAGCCTCAACCGGGGATCCTAATACATAAACGGAAAGTACACGCGTCAATACAGCATTGGTAAAAATTTGAGCGCACGGATCGACTTTTGTGCGGCGGAATCGCCGCATTTTGTACATGAGGTGCAGCGGAATCGCCACCTTTTTGGCTCGGAATCGATCCGGATTTTTCCTGTGTGTTTATGGTATGATTTAAATATCCTTTGCGCGTCTGGATTGATTTCTTTCCTTTCTTTTGAGCTCCGAATTTATTTCTTCATATATTTGGAGATCCCAATTGATTTTTATTTAGAAATTTTCCAAATTAATATTTTGGTACTTGTAATTGCAGTCGGGTCCTCGACTGCTTGCAATTAAGTCCCTGGCTACTTTTGTGCTTAAGACCTTGGCATTTTTGTAATTAGGTCTTGAATGCTTTTATGCTTGGATGGAATTCCATTTGAACCCCGATAATCTTGACTTGGTCTTCATGACAGAAATGAGTTTCTTGCACGCGTTTATGGTTGGGATATGGGTAATTTACATTCAGGTCCCTGTATTCTCTAAATAAGACTAAACACATACCTTAGTAGCATTTATTGATATAAAATTAATCCAAATGAAAGACATATGATGCAATGTATGCAATGCATCAAGCTCTAAAAGATATTGGTTTACATAAAACAAAAGATATTCGCAATCATGATAATTAACATGGGACATTAATTACCGAGTTAAGATTGTCGTGTTGGTCATAGATCATTGTAGCTCTACAATTGAGTGACAACACGGGTACACAAAAGAGGAAAATAGTACTTTGTATACTGAATTGACCTAACAAGTAAAATATTATAGAAATCTGTTTCTGTGTCATTAATATTTTACTGTGTCCTTGGTCCTTTGATATGAGACTTATATCCGATCGCTTAAGAAGTGCTTAATTAGACTAGTGTCTTAAGCTATCAATGAGTGTAGTGCAAAGGCATTAGTTGGTTAAGTATGACTTTTGTTGGAGAAGATAGTTAGTCAAAAGATTATCATTGCCCCTCTTAATTGAGTGATGATATTAGTGGGCCCCTTGATAAAGCAAAGTTATAATGTGCACAATGTGATTTGAGTTAAGTCACATATTTGTAACTAGCTTAAAGAGATCAAGAAATGAATACTAATACAAAGATGACACAATACTACTTTGTGTGTATTCTTAATATCATGAGGCAAGGGACGGACACAAGTGATGCACTCCATCACTAAATGGATCGGGTTTTGATTCGAGTGGAATTAAGACATCTAACTAATTGAGAGCTATAATGTGTAGCTACATACCGCTTATAGCCTGTGATATTAAGCTCATAATATCACTGTCAACTTAGTTTATATCCTCCCATAGGTCACACCACAAAACTGGGAAACGAGAAATGGGGATTTTGAGTTCATAAGATGTGTCGGGTTTCATGTAGAAAATATGACACATGGGGTGAACAAGCAAAATCAAAATTATGTTGTGATTAATAACATAATTAGAATCTAAATTAAATTCATATGTGATGTAAATATTATGGGGTGTAATGATTTATCATTACAAAGGATAATATGTTACATAAGTTGTGAATTTACTACTAATCCCGAAATGTCAAATTTTGTAGGGGTTAAACCGAAATTTGACAAGTCTGCAATAATGTGCAAAAAAGGTCGACCGGTTAGCAGTAAACGGTCGACCGATCGTGCACGGTCGACCGGACACGTCTCGACCGATAACAGGGAATTTTCGTCTGTTCGGAACGGTCGACCGAATCTATCGGTCGGTCGACCGAACATTGCGATGAAATATTTTATTGTTGCGAACGGTCGACCGAAACTTGGTTCGAGCGGTCGACCGAACCTTCAAACGGTCGACCGGTCCAGACGGTTATCTGCAAAATTAATTTAAGAATTAATTAGATCATGCATGGAATTGGTCCATAATTGATTTAATTCGTGGCTAAGATTATTTGTTAGCTAATAATGGATAGTTAGATGGAAGTTTGCATGAAATCATGGGCAAGAGGTTGGACATGAAAAGGTAATTTGGAAAGAACTTATAAATACAAGTTTATCTCATTACCTCATTAACTAATTCATTATTTTCTCATGCAAAAATCTCTCTCCATAATTCTCCACGAAATTTCCTTAATTCTTAAGATTAGTTTTAGTTTTTAGAGATCTTCTTCTCAAGGGAACTAAAGAGGGGTTAGTAATTGGATTCTAAGCCCTATTGGAGATTGAGAGGCTAGCTCTTCTCTCTCCAATCTCGTTTAGAGTTTGGTGAATACTCGGAGGCAATCCACCGGGCGATTCGACCGTCAACGCGATTTCGGATCTTCAAGAGGTTTTAGAGAACCTCTAGGTATGATCCTCTTTGGAATTGTTTGTTTATTCTAATGCATGTTGAATAATTAGGATAAACAAATGCATGTTTATATGAAAATCGAAGAAAATATGAATGTTTCGATCCTATATGTTTATAAAAATTCCGAAAATATATACATACGATAGGGCACGAAATCCAACAGTAATATCAGAGCTTTTGATTCATATTATCTTTGATTTAGACTATAAAATCAATCTAGGCTACCATCTAGAATCAAAACAATTCGGTTTTATGTCTTTTTCGATGTTTTGTTGATAAAATTCTAATAAATTCGTTTTGATGGTTTTATATGTTTTAAAACATCACACATGATTGTTAGAATTGAAATTTAGACATTTGTCTAATTTATAGAATTTTCGTTTTATTTTAAATGATTATTTTATAAAGGAATCAACAAAGCCGAAAAGGACTAATGTTCATCTTTCCTTTTGGAAATTGGATGAACCGCGGTTCAAAATAATTAATTTTGAACTATGGATGCATGAAAATCATTTTAATGGATTTCAAATGATTTTTCTAGAATTGTTTGATTTTAGATGCTTGATAATCTAGATTAAATAGTTTAGATTGGACATGCGTGTATGCGTTGCTCGAGTTGTCTTTCCAGGAATTGTGAGTTTATATGTTCCAAATCAGCACCTATGAATGTTTGTAATTATTATTATACATGGGCTTATTTATATGTAAAAGCCAAATTCTCTCTTTCTATCTTTAGATAATTGCATTGCATGTGAGAGGTTTTTCATAGGACTTGCACTAGTCGGTTTTTATCGAATGTGAGGAGCATATTTATTTTCTGTAAAATCTACATCTCCGGTGCAAGAGTAAGTCGCCGTTGTAGCGCATCGATCGAGGATCAAGGATCAAAGGGAACATATAAACTCACACGATGTGGATTGTGTGAATGGTTTAATTTCTTTTTTTTAATTTCTGCTATGCATGTGATGAATGTGATTGAATGTTAGGATGTGTATGAATGATAATATGCATGATAACCTAAAATTCCGAATCACATGTTAATATATGAAATTGTCCAACAAAATTAAGAGTAATTTTCCTTCTTATTTCATCAACTAACAGTCATTGATCGAGGGATACTCTGCTCGCCCTTAGCGGGAGATAACTCCCTCCATCTTTGGGAATAGTGGGAGATATAATGGTTGTCTATTGTTGTGCCACGATTAAATATATGAGGTGTGTTTCACCCTAGTGAACCCCAAGTATGTTTAGTTGTGAATACAATGGATAAACGTATCTCGTATCAAATGAAAATAAGTTTTCTTAACATTACCTAGAGCCCTCGCTCGGTTTTGGGAAAAAGTTTTTCTTACGAGGATAGGTCATATTCCCTCATAATTAAAACGACAAGAATCACAAGAGTTTGAAGATGCTAATGTTGCTAAAATTCAAAAAGGTTGTGATTAGAAAGAGTTTTTCTTACCTTGAGATTGTGATATATTCGATAGCCCTTAGCTAGTCTATATTGCAATTGATAGGATCTTGGATTACTGCATTTACGGACAAAATTTTATTTACAGTATTTACATTTATATTCTATATATATGTATGTATTTTTAAACATAAAATTGACATAAAATACTATATAATTTATTTTGTAGAAATGTCTAATATCCAACCAATTGTGCGATCTATGATCGAAAAGAATCCTTTGCAAAATGATGGCTCAAACTTCATGAGATGGCAACTCAATCTTAATATTGTGTTGAGGTTTGAAAAACTATCTCATATTTTAGATGGTGAAATCCCAGAATTGAATGAGAAGACAACCGGTAATGAGAAAGAGGCGATAGCCAAGTGGGAAGACCAAGAGAACCAAGTTCACGGTCTAATGTTGGCATCCATGGGTGACTCGCTTCAAGCGAAATACTTGTATTCAAAACCCAAGAAGATCATGGAAGCTTTAACAAAGATGTTCATGGATAGTGCCCGAAAGGAGCGCTATAAAACCACAATCGCACTCACAAGGTGCTATATGGCATAGGGAACATCGGTATCCGTGCATTTTCTCACGATGCAAGGATACCTTGAGAAGTTGTCGAAGCTCTCTTCTCCAATGCCCGAGGACATTGCCGAAGATCTTATTCTTGGCTCTCTAGCCCCGTCCTTTAAGGACTTTGTGATGCACTATCATGTGCGTGAAAAATGGGTGAGTCTTGAGGAGCTTCACAACGCTCTCAAAACGGCAGAACTTGACATGGGCAAGGGTTGGGACAATCAAGTCCTAGCCGTCCATGAGAGGAGAAAAAAGATCAACAAAGGTAAAGGCAAATTTACCAAAGATACGTCAATCAACAGCAAGCGAGTAGGAGGTGCTCATAGGAGTGCCTCAACGGGGAAATCTTTCAAATCTCCAACTCCCAACACGGAGTGCTTTCACTGCGGTGAAAAGGGACACATCCGACCTAATTGCCCCAAGTACAAGGAAGACCTTGAAAATGGGATGATTGAACGTAGACGCCCGAGAAACGCCATAGGTATGTTTGTTATTGAGATAAATTTAATCACCTCTGTCCTTGATTTGGTAATGGTTACCGGATCTTGTGCTCACATAATTTTGATGTGCAGCTATTGAAGGATAGGAAGGAACTCGTGGAGAACAATATGATATTGAAGGTTGGAAATAGTACAAGCATCGCTGCGATTGTACAAGATTCTATGGAACTTCAATAGTCTAGTGATTTAAATTTATGCTTTGAAGAATGTTTGTTATGTACCTTCGATTAGCAAGAACTATTCTGTATCATGTTTTGGATATGGATAACTTAATATATATTTCTAATTCTTGCTTGTCTACATCGAAGAATGGAATTTTCTATGCAAATACATTCGCATAGAATGGTTTCTATTTGCTTGAAATAAATAATAAACAAACTCAAACAAACAATAACAACTAAGATAACTCACGTGAATGATACAATCTTGTAGCACTATCGGATTGGTTAAATAAATGACCAAGAGACCTTTCAAGAAGAAAGGAACGAAAACGAATAACTAATTGGATAAGATACATTCTAATTTATGTGGTCCGATAAGTACAAGTGCAAGAGACGGTTTAAGGTACTTCATTTTGTTCACGGACAACTATAGTCATTATGGCTATATTTGTCTAATGGGAAGCAAAAGTGAATTCTTTGACAAGTTCAAGGAATTCGAGGATGGAGTAGTGAACCAACTCAACAAGAATATCGAGTCTCTATGAAAGGTTCGTAGGGGTGAGTACTTAGGATACCTAATTTGACTCATTTCTAAAGTAGGAATAGGATATTGCTCGACATGGTTCGATCAATAATAAGTCAATCTAAATTGCCTATTTACTTTTGCAATTATGCACTACAAATAATGACAAACTCACTAAATAATGTTCCATCCAAATCCATGGAGAAAATGTCTTGTGAGCTATGGAGTTGAAAGACACCTAAGCTCGACTTTCTCAAGATTTGGGGTTGTGAGGTATACATCAAGAAATTGATGTCAACCAAGCTTCAACCAAAAGCGGTTAAGTGCTTCTTTATAGGTTGTCCTCGTATGACAACAGGATACTACTTTTGGTGTATCACCTCCAATCAAAAGATTGTAGAGAGAGATATGTTTTTTCTGGAATTTCTGGAAAAGAGAGAAAAGTAGTGGGAGTAGAGTTAAGCTTGGGGAAACTCAAGATACTCTACAAGATCATGATGTGAATGTTGCATTCAAAATCATGAAGGCCCAACCGAGATTCATTTGGTTAGTGCGAGTATGAGCGAGAGATCCTTACAAGAAATTATGAGAGAATCTCAATCATCCCCACCTAGTGTACGTTCGAGAGTCGAACGTGAACCTATTCCTCAAGAAATTGTGGAAGAAGTTCGAGAGACACGAGAAGAACCAAAAGAACTAAGAAGGTCAATGAGGGAAAGGAAGAAACCCAATAAGTATGTGGGACTTCATGAGATCATGGTACTAGATACCAAAGATCCCTCGACCTTCCAAGAAGCGATGGAAAGAAAAGACTCCAAACTATGGTTAAATGCCATGAAATCCGAAGTAGAATCCATGTATGATAATCAAGTATGGAACTTGATTAGCCTTCCTCAAGAGAAAATATCATTTGGTATAAATGAGCTTTTAGGAGGAAGATAGACATGGATAGTAACTTGACAACCTACGAAGCAAGGCTTGTAGCAAAAGTTATACTCAAATTCAAGAAATTGACTTTGATGAAATTTTTGAGAGGTTGCCATATTAAAAAATCTATTCGGATTATGCTCACTATTACCGCATTTCACAATTGTGAGATATGGAAGATGGATATCAAAATGACATTCCTTAAACGGAAACTTCGAGGAGGATATGTACATGGTACAACCTCAAGGTTTTGATGACCCAAATAATAGCGAGAAGAAATGCAAGTTTCGAGAATCCATTTATGGATTGAAGCAAACACGAGGAATTGGAACAAACGCTTTGACGAGGAGGTGAAGAAGATTCACTTCATTCAAAGTAAAGGAAAACCTTGTTGATACAAGGAGATTAATGGGAGCCATGTAGTACTTCTGATCTTATATGTCGATGACATATTGCTCATGAGCAATCATATACCTTAGCATTAGCAAACGAGAAATTTCATTGAAATCGACATTTTCAATGAAAAGAAATGGATGAGGCTCAACACATCTTGAGAATCAAGATACATTGAGATACATCCCGTAGACTCATTGGCTTCAGTCAACGTGCATACATTGACAAGGTCTTGGAAATGTTAAGGGTGAACAATTCTGATATGGACAATGTGCCAATAAGTATGAGTATAGGTGTGCAACTCAAGGAGTCTCAACGTGCTCAATGACGCAAAGACTTGGAGTACATGAAGGTATCCCTTATGCTTCGGCAAAAGGAAGGATCACGTACACAATGACTTGCACAAGACTCGATATCTCGTATGCTCTAAGCGTGACAGGTAGTCACCAATCCGACGCAAGCCCTAAGCATAGGATTGCGTCAGGAATATTCTGAAGTACCTTAACCGGACTAAAGATAAGGTTCTTTTTTATGGAAGACAAAGGAGAAAATAGTCGAGGGCTATTTTGATGCAATTCTCATAGGAATTCTTGACAATAGGAGGTTGGAATGATGATGCGTCATCATTATTGAAGGTGGAGGTATGAGGTAGTGTAGTTAGGAGTAATATCACTACAACTAACTCAACCACCAACGAAAGACAAAATAAATAAATAGGTGGACACAACAGTAACACAACTGATCCATTCGACAAACCTTCATACCAAGCTAAGAGACGAAATATATTTCGAGTCCATGGATCCGATGATCCATGTGGATTGGCTTGATAGGTGATTTGGGAAGGTTACCCTAGTTATTAATGTTTTATACATTGAGAATGTATGTGAAAGAAAACTTTGATAACAAGTGGGAGATTGAAGGGAATGTGTTCTAAAAGTTTTACTTTTAAATGTAAATTATTATGAATTGAATGAGAAATCATTTTGTTCCTTGTTTATGTTATTCGTCTTTTAGAAGTGTTAAGGAAGAGGCTCTTGGTCCTTAACCGTAGACCTCTAAAAGATATTGGTTTACATAAAACAAAAGATATTCGCAATCATGGTAATTAACATGCGACATTAATTACCGAGTTAAGATTGTTGTGTTGGTCATAGATCATTGTAGCTCTACAATTGAGTGACAACACGGGTACACAAAAGAGGAAAATAGTACTTTGTATACTGAATTGACCTAACAAGTAAAATATTATAGAAATGTGTTTCTGTGTCATTAATATTTTACTGTGTCTTTGGTCCTTTGATATGAGACTTATATCCGATCGCTTAAGAAGTGCTTAATTAGACTAGTGTCTTAAGCTATCAATGAGTGTAGTGCAAAGGCATTAGTTGGTTAAGTATGACTTTTGTTGGAGAAGATAGTTAGTCAAAAGATTATCATTGCACCTCTTAATTGAGTGATGATATTAGTGGGCCCCTTGATAAAGCAAAGTTATAATGTGCACAATGTGATTTGAGTTAATCACATATTTATAACTAGCTTAAAGAGATCAAGAAATGAATACTAATACAAAGATGACACAATACTACTTTGTGTGTATTCTTAATATCATGAGGCAAGGGACGGACACAAGTGGTGCACTCCATCACTAAATGGACCGGGTTTTGATTCAAGTGGAATTAAGACATCTAACTAATTGGGAGCTATAATGTGTAGCTAGATACCGCTTATAGCTTGTGATATTAAACTCTTAATTGTTGGCTTTTTGGCCTTAATCTATGTTTTGATGATTTAATTAACCTAATCTTAATTATAATCTTGTAGAGTAGCACACATATTGCATTGCATATATATTGCATTGTGCTAACCTCTACAGGTGGTCAAGACTCAAGGAAGAAAGGAAAATCAAGTCAAGACATGTAATCAAGCTCTTTTGAAGACATGTATTTTGTATTTCTTTGAGTCTTTAGGAACTTGTGTATTTTGAGCATACTTGAGCTAAAATCAACTTAAACAGCTAGGTTCCTTATAGAAGTCACACACGAAATTTCACATAATTTGGACTTCAATAGAACACCCAAACATAGATCGGAAAACACTAAACCTGAACCCTAACTGTCTGCCCACATTCGGTCGACCGCAACAGGCCGTTCGATCGACCGGATGATCAAGTATTCTGTTTTGTGTTTCCCTGTCTAGTTTCGGTCGACCGCACCTTATCTTTCGGTCGACCGTTTGAACTCAATTTTCCAACCGTTATTCTTGTCGTATATACCGAACGGTCGTATTCGTATTAAACCAAAAATACCCCAAATACATTTCATGTATCGGTCGACCGAGGACCAAGATCGGTCGACCGTTTGTCCATCTCTTGACAAAGCCCAAGTGCCTGTTGAAAATCGGTCGTCCGCTAGACCTGTTTCGGTCGACCGAATATCTAATTGTTTGTCAACCCCAAAGTGCCTGGACGAAATCGGTCGACCGAACCCTTTTCTTGTGTTCGACCGATGACTTAAGTGTACCTAAGTCGTAGCGTTGGGCGGTCGACCGTTGCCTAACCGGTCGACCGAACTTAGTACAAAACTGCCAAACGGTCGACCGTTCATCCCGATCCGGTTGACCGAATTCATTCAGAATTGGGTCTTGCAGTTTCTGTTTTGTGTAATCACACATCAACTCATACCCAATCAATCCCAATGACTCTATTCTCTATAATGCCTATATAATGAGTTGTAAAACACATTTTAACACAACTCTCCCACTACAAACTTGTCTCCAACCTTAGAGAGAATCCCAAACACTCAAAGCCTCAAATCTCCACACTTAGTGATCAATTCTTTATTTCTACTCAAGTGTGCTCAAGTTTAGAGAGTGTTGTTCCACTCAACCTTTGTTCAAGAAGCAAGGACTTCGGTGAAAGCCCGAAGTGTTCCTCTCGGATTGTGAGAGAAGAAAGTCAAGCTCGCGAGGTTGTTCGCGGAGTTTGTTTTGTAAAAGGCGTTCTCTCCCGGCCCAGAATGGGGAGTGGTTAGTGAAGTCGTGAGCGGAGCTCGGTGATCCGAGCGGAGCTTGCAAGAGAGGACTAGGACCCGGGTGGGGTGCCGAGCCTCTATAAAAATTCCCCAACTTCCATTGTGGTTTGCATTATCTTTCTTTCTCTACTTTTGATTGTTTATTCCGCTGCGCATTTGATTACTTAATCAAGTAGAGAATTTTGTTAATTAGCCTTAATTGTGGACCCATAGACCCACACGATCCTCCTACATTAATATCACTGCCAACTTAGTTTAGATCCTCCCATACGTCACACCACAAAACTGGGAAACGAGAAATGGGGATTTTGAGTTCATAAGATGTGTCGGGTTTCATGTAGAAAATATGATACATGGGGTGAACAAGCAAAATCAAAATTATGTTGTGATTAATAACATAATTAGAATCTAAATTAAATTCATATGTGATGTAAATATTATGGGGTGTAATGATTTATCATTACATAGGATAATATGTTACATAAGTTGTGAATTTACTACTAATCCCGAAATGTCAAATTTTGTAGGGGTTAAACTGAAATTTGACAAGTCTGCAGTAATGTGCAAAAACGGTCGACCGGTTAGCAGTAAACGGTCGACCGATCGCGCACGGTCGACCGGACACGTCTCGACCGATAACAGGGAGTTTTCTTCTGTTCGGAACGGTCGACCGAACATTGCGATGAAATATTTTATTGTTGCGAACGGTCGACCGAAACTTGGTTCGAGCGGTCGACCGAACCTTCAAACGGTCGACCGGTCCAGACGGTTATCTGCAAAATTAATTTAAGAATTAATTAGATCATGCATGGAATTGGTCCATAATTGATTTAATTCGTGGCTAAGATTATTTGTTAGCAAATAATGGATGGTTAGATGGAAGTTTGCATGAAATCATGGGCAAGAGGTTGCACATGAATAGGTAATTTGGAGAGAACTTATAAATACAAGTTTATCTCATTACCTCATTAACTAATTCATTATTTTCTCATGCAAAAATCGCTCTCCATAATTCTCCATGAAATTTCCTTAATTCTTAAGATTAGTTTTAGTTTTTAGAGATCTTCTTCTCAATGGAACTAAAGAGGGGTTAGTAATTGGATTCTAAACCCTATTGGAGATTGAGAGGCTAGCTCTTCTCTCTCCAATCTCGTTTAGAGTTTGGTGAATACTCGGAGGCAATCCACCGGGCGATTCGACCGTCAACGCGACTCCGGATCTTCAAGAGGTTTTAGAGAACCTCTAGGTATGATCCTCTTTGCAATTGTTTGTTTATTCTAATGCATGTTGAATAATTAGGATAAACAAATGCATGTCTATATGAAATCGAAGAAAATATCAATGTTTCGATCCTATATGTTTATAAAAATTCCGAAAATATATACATACTATAGGGCACGAAATCCAACAGTCTGAAGGTTTGCTAACCATGCGGTTGGTGCACCTCTTGCGTCATCTTGCTCGGTGGATGGACGGAGCAGCCTAAATGGATCCCTACTGACCTCCTACCACTTCAGATCTCCTAAGAAGTATGCTCTGCACTTGGGTTGGACAGGTCAGAGGCTCACGTGGCTGGATGTGAGTTGGGTGGCTTGGGTTAGCTTGTTGTTTGTAAGTTTATATACTAATTGTTGTGTTCCAGCAGCAATAATATACGTCTCTATGCTCTAATGTTATGTGTAATTCCTAATGCTGGAGATATGCATGCATATCTGAAAGTAGTCTATCTCTTTCATATCATATGCTATGCATGATACATCTTAATGCAATGGGTAAACTCGGATGCATGCATGTGACCTAGTTTAAATATTGATATTGTGATTGTTGTTTATCATGCATATTATTTCATACTTACGTAACAATCGGGTCAACAAGTAAACCAATTTTTTTTTGGTAAACCAATGGGATCCCTGTCAAACTCGATTCAAGCATCTATTTTTGAAACCGAGAAATTCCAAACAAAACACAAAACAAATAACACAAATCTACCATTTACATGACATGCCATATTGCCATTCCGAGAAACAAACACAAACAAAACCACCCGTTCCGCCATCGCCCGATTTCTCTCTTACATTTATATCCAAGCAAATCATAAAATCTGAAACTTCATTTATCATTTCCTAAGAAAATTCACGGATGTAAAACTTCAATAATATTACTATCGATGTATATCCAACCAAATATAACACTCATATCTAGTGAAAGCATGAACTATATAGATAATAATTAAAAACAATAACCCGAGTCTCCCAGCGTGGAATCGTCCAATACAAGAAGAACCGTGATAGACGGACGCGCGCGTCACGGACGCGCCTTACGTGGATTTGTACAGCTCAGATATTTTTCTTTGAGTCAGCGTCCAGTCAACAAAATTTCTCTTCGCGCGTTTTCGTCTTTTTAAAAAACGCCGGTTCTTTAAGTTGAACGATTCATTTCCCAATACACAGATAAGACATTGTGCAGACCCTAGGACATCGTGCAGTCTCATTATTCGTGCAGAGCCCACACTTATCATAATAAAATATTTGTTTTTAAGTTTTACGTTGGAATAAGTGTATTTGTTGTCCGGTTTAAGAATAAAGTGTGTCCAGAAACGGAACATAAAGTTTGTCCGGAATAAGTTGATTTCTTGTCCGGAATAAGTGTATTTGTTGTCCGGAATAAGTGTAGTTGTCCAGAATAAGAAGAAAGTGTGTCCAGAAACGGAACAGAAAGTTTGTCCGGAATAAGTGTATTTGCTGTCCGGAATAAGTGTATTTGTTGTCCGGACTAAGTGTATTTGTTGTCCGGTTTAAGAATAAAGTGTGTCCAGAAACGAAACATAAAGTTTGTCCAGAATAAGTGGATTTGCTGTCCGGAATAAGTGTATTTGCTGTCCGGAATAAGTGTATTTGCAATCCGGAATAAGTGTAGTTGACTAGAATAAGAAGAAAGTGTCCAGAAACGGAACAGAAAGTTTGTCCGGAATAAGTGTATTTGTTGTCCGGAATAAGTGTATTTGTTGTCCGGAATAAGTGTATTTGTTGTCCGATTTAAGAATAAAGTGTGTCCAGAAACGGAACATAAAGTTTGTCCGGAATAAGTGGATTTGCTGTCCGGAATACGTGTATTTGCTGTCCGGAATCGGAATAAGTGTATTTGCAGTCCGGAATAAGTGTAGTTGACCCGAATAAGAAGAAAGTGTGTCCAGAAACGGAACAGAAAGTTTGTCCGGAATAAGTGTATTTGTTGTCCGGAATAAGTGTATTTGTTGTCCGGACTAAGTGTATTTGTTGTCCGGTTTAAGAATAAAGTGTGTCCAGAAACGGAACATAAAGTTTGTCCGGAATAAGTTGATTTCTTGTCCGGAATAAGTGTATTTGCTGTCCGGAATAAGTGTATTTGCAATCCGGAATAAGTGTAGTTGACTAGAATAAGAAGAAAGTGTGTCCAGAAACGGAACAGAAAGTTTGTCCGGAATAAGTGTATTTGTTGTCCGGAATAAGTGTATTTGTTGTCCGATTTAAGAATAAAGTGTGTCCAGAAACGGAACATAAAGTTTGTCCGGAATAAGTGGATTTGCTGTCCGGAATACGTGTATTTGCTGTCCGGAATCGGAATAAGTGTATTTGCAGTCCGGAATAAGTGTATTTGCAGTCTGGAATAATATATGGCTTCATTATTGTCGGAATAAACGAATCAATATATGGAATGCAATAATATGATGTCGGAAAAAAAAACGTCCCCTGCAGGGGCTGCCGCCCCCTGCCACCCCCGCACAAACTCAACAAACCTCCCACTGTATATTTTACCCCACAAGAATTACGTTTAGGAAAAAAATAGCATCTCCGATTTCCTGTTTATGTAGAACATCAGGAAGTCTTCGCACTGTCCCATTCACGCTGCTTACGTTGTGAAGAATCTTGGGAGTCGGCATCAGACGCTTCTTCGACCTAATATTTTGCTCGAAATGGTGATTTATTCTGGAGAGAAAGAATGAAGAAGAAAGAAAGAGTGTCATCATATTTGTATTTGAGTGGAGAGAGAGAACATGCTGAGTTGAAACGCATTTAATGTGATTTGAGTGGACATCAGGAAGAAAAAACAAAAAAACATTGATGCTTTGGCCACGTAAGGGCTGACATGGATGTCCACGTAGAGCACGTCCGTGACGCGCTGCGTTCATAAAACATTTCCCATACAAGAAAGCGACGTCAACACCGAAACAAAACCACACCCACTGTCCGAACTCCGAACCGAACCCAATACCCTCCTATGGAACGACCGGGAAGGCTGCTAGGGTTTCTCCCGACCCTGTGGGCCCTACTCTCCCTCTCCGCCCCCGCCGTCGCCCGGTTCGTCGTAGAGAAGAACAGCCTGATGGTGACCTCCCCAGGGACCCTCCGCGGATCCCACGACACCGCCATCGCCAACTTCGGCATCCCCCAGTACGGTGGCAGCATGGCCGGCGCCGTCGTCTACCCCAAGACGAATGCCGATGGCTGCGAGGTGTTTGGTGATTCGTTCCGGACCAAGCCCGGGGCCATGCCCACCTTCCTGCTCGTCGATCGGGGCGGTAAGTATTCAATCTTGGTGGTGATGTTTGGATCGGTACGTTGTGATTGTTTGGTTTGGAGGTGGAAACTTTCGTAAAATGTATCTTTTCATGTGTTCTGTTGCTAAATAAGCTTGATTGTGGTGGTGAAGTTCGGTGATTCGTTCGGGACGAGAGTAAGTCTGGGACTGTGCCCACGTTCCTGCCCGTTGGTTGATCGGGGCAGTAAAGATTGAATCTTGATGGGTTTTGTTTGGAGGATTTGGTGTTTTGGTCGGGAATTTGGTTGGGTTTGGTGGTGAAGTTTGGATTATTACATTGTGACTGTTGGATGTTTTGGTGTGGGGTTGAATTGGGAACAGTGTGGTCGTGTTTTCGGAATTTTGATTTCGTTTGAAGGTGGAATATTCGTAAGTAGTATTCTTTTTCATGTGCTCTGTTACTAAATCAGCTTGTGTGGTTGACTGAGGTGGTAATGTTTGCATCTTTCTGGGTTTCTTGGGTTGATTTGAGAATTATGATGTTTTGGATGGGAATTTGGTCGTGTGGTGGTAAGGACGTAAGGTTTGAATCTTTCTGGCTTTCTTGGGTTCATTTCAATGTTATGATGTTTTCTTCAACTGAGGTGGTAAAGTTTGGATCATTACGTTGTGCTTGTTTGGTGTTTTGGATGTGTTGGTATGGGATTTGGATTGGAATGGTGTGGTTGCGCTTTCAAAATTTTGATATAGATTGGAGGTGAAACTTCCGCAACACTTTTTTTCATGTTCTAGGTTACTAAATCAACTATTCTGAGATGGTAGGCTTGATGATTCATTCTGGAGTAAGCCCGGGGCCATACTCACGTTCCTCTTGGTCGACCGGGGTGGTCAACTTTACATAATTACATCTTTTGGGGTTGCTTTGGCGTTTCATGTTTTTTTTGAAAGATTTGATCTTTGGTGAAAATTGGGTCTTCATGTTATGCTTGTTTGGTGTTTTGGTCGTGTTGGTGTGGAGTTTGGATGAGAATTATGTGGTTAAGAGTGTTTTTAATTTTTTTGGACGTGGAATTCTTGTAAATTGTCGATATTTTGAGTTTGTTCCATATTCAGCTCGAATGAGGTTGTGAACTTTGTGTTTTATGTCATGCTTATTTGATGTTTCGGGTCTAAGTGTCGTGGAGTTTGGATGTGGAATGGTGTGGTTGTTCTTTCTAAATTTGATTTTTTGATGTGTTTTGGAGGTTATATTATCATACTTTGCCAAAGAGGTGAAGTTTGCATTTTATGTTGTGTTTATTTGATGTTTTGGGTGTGTCATTCGGATGCAGAATAGTGTGGTGGTGCTTTTAATTCGAATCATAGAAGTGCTTTCCTGATCAGCACGAGTGATTAGGTAATTTTGTTATCTTTTTTGTGCTCTTGTGGTATTCAGGTTTGGGTTATTTGGATGGGGATTGATATGGCTGTGCTGCGACTTTATCTTTAGATGCACTTTGGAGGTGACTTTTCGTTAGTTTAATTTATCTTTTATGTTCCTAATTGGGTCAACCAAGGTGTGAGTTTAAGTCTCTGTTGGTGTTTTTGGCATGTGTAGTGGATGGGATCCGGTGTGGCTTCCTTTTCAAAATTTGATCTTCGGATATATTTTTCGATTTGCACATCCTAATTAGGGTGACTTATTTTGGTGTTTCGGATGTACTTGATGTCGTGCTTGGGTAGAATTTAATGTGGCTTTGTTCTAACGATTTGGCTTTTAGACATGTCTCGAGGTTGTAAATATCATAAGTTTTCTTCTTTACCAACACAACAAAGGTGGTTATGTTATATATTTTTCTTCTTTCTATGTTTCTTATCTTTGGAATGTTTTCGTGCTATCTTCACCTTTTGCATGGGAAAAATTGATTCAGGTTTCCTTCCTTTCCTTTTGTTGACACGTGAGTTTATATTTGAGACTGTAAATTTTGGAGTATGTCAATATTGACGGTAGATATGATTGAATTTTAAATACCTTCTTTTCTCAATATTTTAAGAAATTTAAGTAGCTTGGTCACTGAGCACTATATTGTTTGGCAAACTAGATTGCACATTCTTCTATTCTGCTGGAGGTCATGAAATGTAAATTGGTCGTTGTCATATACCCACAACCAATTGTGTTTATTTAGACACTAGGGTCTTGTTTGCGCCAAAGAAACGGTTAGAAAATGAATTCTCGGAGTCAAAGAGAAACTAGTGGAAAATAAAATTGGCAGAATTTATTTCTCTTTGACCATGTTTCTGTTGTTTATGCTTGAATCTATTGGAAAATTTTAAAAAATTAAATTATTTGTCTGTGGTTTATGAACAATATTAAGCTTAAGAATTATTATTATGAGTAACTTCTACTATGTAACATCTTTTGTATAGTTATTTTAATCTTTTTACAGTTTTAGCACTGCCATATTGCAGATTGTATTTTTGCTAAGAAGGTTTGGAATGCACAAAAGGCTGGGGCTTCTGCAGTGCTTGTGGTAGATGATACTGATGAGCCATTGATAACCATGGATTTGCCTAAAGAAGATGGTGAAGCTTCTATCTACATAGCAAATGTAACGATTCCATCAGCTCTCATTGACAAAAAGTTTGGTGAGCAGTTGAAGAAGGCTTTTGGCAGTGGGGAAATGCTCAACGTCAATCTTGATTGGAGAGAAGCTGTTCCACATCCAGATGACCGTGTGGAGTATGAATTGTGGACTAACAGCAATGATGAGTGTGGCTCGAAATGTAACATGCTTATGGAATTTTTGAAGGACTTTAAGGGTCCAGCCCAAATACTCGAGAAGGGTAGTTATAGTCAATTTACGCCTCACTACATAACTTGGTACTGCCCGCAAGCTTTCACTCTTAGCAAGCAATGCAAGTCCCAATGCATTAATCATGGGAGATATTGCGCACCAGACCCTGACCAGGATTTCAGCCAAGGTTATGAGGGGAAAGATGTCGTAATTGAAAATTTGAGACAATTATGTGTGTTCAAGGTTGCAAATGAAAGTAATCGACCCTGGGTTTGGTGGGACTACGTTACTGATTTTCATATACGATGTCCTATGAAGGAGAAGAAATACAGCAAAGAATGTGCAGATACTGTCATCAAGTCTCTGGGTATGTCTCATTACAGAGTGCAATATCTGCCTTGTCACCTAGTTGTCTTACTGTTATATTATCACTTTGTCCAGTAAATGTGTAAATTATAATTTTCCTTGCAGTAATTTGAAACTCCTGCCTTTTATTGTTTCCTATAATACTTGAACTTTTTTGTTTTATTCAGTTAAATGGTTTGCCTTGAACTGGTTCTTTATATTTTCTCCAATTATCCATAAATATTAAATGTGCGTGATCTAACATTTGGAGCAGGACTTGATGGGAACAAAATTGAAAGGTGTATAGGAGATCCTAATGTCGATTCTGATAATCCCGTTTTGAAAGAGGAGCAAGAAGATCAGGTATGCCAATTACAACATTTTAGGGTTCACTGTTTTCAGAAAATTAATATCAATTTGTTAAGTTTCTCAGTTTGTCACTTTGCCCTTTAACCTTTTATGATTTCCTTTCCTTGTTGCAGTCTTTAACACTTCTTTGAAATTCTGCTACAGATTGGAAAAGGGTCAAGGGGAGATGTTACGATTCTTCCTACTTTGGTTGTCAACAATCGTCAGTACAGAGGTTAGTCAAGAGAAATATCATGATCCTTTGTCAATTGGTTCTAATGTGCTCATCTTGGCAGGGAAATTGGAGAAAGGTGCGGTTTTGAAGGCTATCTGTTCTGGTTTTGAGGAAACCACTGAACCTGGTGTATGTTTGAGTAGCAGTAAGTGGTTAAACTTGTTCTATACTTAAAAGATGTTGTCTTGAGTTACTAAGGTAGCAAACTCTACCTTTTTATCATATATATTTTTGAATATTGTAAATATTGAAGAACCTTGCTTTATCATTTTACTTGATGTACCGCATATGAAAGTTGATGTTTGGCATTCTGCACAGACATACAAACAAATGAATGTTTGAATGATAATGGGGGCTGTTGGCAAGATAAAGCTTCTAATATTACTGCTTGCAAGGTAATGCAGAAAACCCATCAAACATCCTCTAACTACTTTTTTCTGTGTCTGGTATTTAGATTGTATATATCATTTAGGACACTTTCCGAGGAAGAGTTTGTGAGTGCCCCCTTGTTCAGGGGGTTCAGTTTAAGGGAGATGGCTACAGCCACTGTGAAGGTAATAATTATGGACTTTTGATCCATTTATTAAACCAATAATGTGTAAATATACACTAAACATTTTAATTTTTATTAACATATGTATTGCTAAAGTTAAGTATTTTCCTTTTGAAGTACGCGTAGGAATTGTTTTTGGGCAAATCAAAGTTGAAAAGTTCAAATAACAGCAATGATTTTTATTTTTATTTTTTTGTCAAGGATATTCTCTCAAGGCACTGAGAATGCATGATAATCTGACAATTTTGTAGTTTTAATCTAAATTGTTCCTTCATTTGCAATCAATATGGCAAACCTTTTGTGTCATTAAAGTAGTTGGCAAAGGTTCTCTTCGAATATGAACTAAGCCCTTAGATTATATTTGGTCACCTATTGTCTACTACTTGCTGCTAGGTCATTTTGTTTTGTATTATGCCTCTTTCATTTCTTATGTACCTTATGGAAACATGTGCATGTGGCATTATGAGTACATTAATAATGATATTCTTCGGTACCGACAAAAAAGAAGATATTCATTAATCAACATAAGCATAATGGTCTGATTGTTACTAATTTCTGCCTGCGTTCATGCTTTTAAATTTTGTCACGCAGCAAGTGGTCCTGGACGATGCAGGATAAATAATGGTGGTTGTTGGAATGAAACTAGAGAGGGCATGACATTCTCTGCATGTCAGGTCAGTGTTTCTAGTCATAGTTTAATTTCATGTCAATGACTGTCAATTTTAAATCTTGCCGCACTATAGGAAAATGGAAATGGTAAATGCCAGTGCCCAGCTGGGTTTAGAGGTGACGGTGTTAAAAAATGTGAAGGTACTATCTGAAGCTGAGGCTTGACCCTGGGATTTGTATTAATCTCTATTAATGTCTTTCTTATTTGATGCTTTATTTCCTTCTAGATGTCAATGAATGCAAGGAGAAAAGTGCCTGTCAATGCTCTGAATGCAGTTGCAAAAACACGTTGGGTAGCTATGAGTGTGCATGCAGTGGAGATCTTCTATACGTTAAGGATCAAGACACTTGTATAGGTTGCATGAAGATTTCCAACCTTTTGTCACAGTATAGAATTACAAGGCCTGATGACATGCTACTTTATCTTTTTATATAATATGAGATTTTACTAGACTCTTTTTTGGATTTATTCGTGATTTTTCAGCTAAAAAGGCTGTTGAAGCAAGGACCACATGGGTAGCTGTGTGGGTAATTCTTATAGGCCTGTCGGTTGCTGGAGTTGGAGCTTATATCGTGTACAAGTATAGACTGAGAGTAAGTCAAACTCCTATTTTTTAGAGGGAAATGGGGTTCTCAGGCCATCTTGGCCATGATACTTCATTTTTACCTACTTCTGATGAGTTTATATGAAATTTTATGGATTATATCTACCATGCATAAATAACACGTACAAATTTCAAACAAAATGGATTATTATGAACCTTTATCTAACAATTTTAAAATTCAGTAAATGGGAGCCATTCAAATTTGAACATTTCAGATCATTGGTAAAATTAACTTAGATTAACCTATAAGAATTTAGTATTTTTGAGATTAGTAGATAAGAATTAATGTGATTTAGTTTGATTAGAAATATATGATTTAAAAAATGCTAAACATGAAGCACCATAGGTCCATAACCAAGATGGCTATAAGTGGCTGACAGCCACATTATTGCTTTCTTCTTCTTCTAACAATTAAGATTTGCACTGAATTGATAGCTGAAATTTTTACGGTAGGAGCTTCTAGATGTGTGTATTTTCATGGACGTTTGCATCATTTTCACCAGTTCAATATATATATATATATATATATTCTAACATGATACCTATTTTAGAAGTTATATATTTATACTTCCTGTATCACTCACTTACAGATGAAATTTTACTTGGTATCACTCACTTACAGATGAAATTCACCTTTTCCAAAAGATAGATTCTTATTTTTAGTAAATCGAAATATTAGTTCAACAGCGTGCCATGTCAAAAATATGTCAAAAATAGATTCTTATTCACCTTTGTTTTGTTTCAAAATGTGTTAACTAAGAGTTCACAAAGAAAGAGACCCTTCAAAAATTGAAAAGAATAATTGCTCTTTAACCATCTACGGGTATGTTTGGATAGAAGAAAAACGCATATCTCAAACCTTTCAATCTCAAACCTTTCAAGTTCAAATGTTTCACTCTTGGGTTTCTAAATGTCTTGATTTTGAAAGCTACATTTTTTCTCTCCAAGTAGTACATGAATTTTGGATGTTTGGCAAAGAAAGAGGTCTCTTCTCTAATTGTTTTTATGATGTGCTTTCCTTGATAGCTTGGTTTTGCACCTTTTGAAACCTATTATCTTTCTGGCTAGAAAACCCAACTTCAAAAGGAAATGTTTAACTGGCGGCAATGGATATTTCATAAACCGTGAGCACTAGTATTTTTTTCCCCTTCTGGTTTGACAATGAAACCTATTCTTTATATCTATTAAAATATTAATTGTTATATTCTAATAATTTTTTGACTAAAGTCCTGATCATTTTTTTTTCAGTTTCCTCTCATGCTGTTGTTTTCGACAGTGATATTGATTACTAGTCTGCTGTTTGCCGTGTTTCCTAAAATAAAAACTTTTCTGGATGGTCTTACTGAGTTCTAATCTTTCCTTTTCTTGTGTATTTAGTCATACATGGACTCAGAAATAAGAGCTATAATGGCACAGTACATGCCATTAGAGAGTCAATCAGAAGTGCCAATCCATTCAAGCGAAGATAGTCATGACTGAGAAGTTCTTTGTTTCACAGCATTATTCATCTCGTCGCTGCATCTGTGACAAAGGTGCTGAAAGATCCACACTAATAATTAACTCGAGGAAATGGAGCTTTCGTTGCTCTGCCGGGAGTTAGACTAGAGGGAAGTCACTCAGGGTAGGGAATAAATTATTTTGTGCAATTTAAGAGTCCATACATAATTATTTCTTCTGTTGGTACATTATTTAGTGATTAGGTTAGCAGTATATTGGTCTTAACTAAGAACAGAACCATGTCCTCATTGAAAAATTCTAACCTGTGCAGTGAGTATGCACAAATAGTGTGTATAAATGTCTCTCTTTGTTCACGGTTTGTTCCTATATAAGGCATCAACGACAATAATATTTGTCAAAATATTATTTCAGTTTTCTTTCTCTTTCATGTAGTATGTACCACTTCACAATATTTAACCATAATTTTATTATCTATATTCTTCTCGATTATAACATTTAATAAAAATATCTTGCTTTGAAATAATTTTTTTGTAACAATTATTTAAAAGAAAATCAAATTAGTCCCAGGATTGGTCGGTCCCAGCGGTTGGAGCACGGGATTGGACGGTCCCCGTTGCTGGAGCACAAGATTGTTTAGAAATTTAAAATTACAACATTTTATATAACGATACGAGTCTCTTGAAAAATTAATTTTTTTGGTGGTTTTTAAAAAAATTATAAATTTTATTTCACAAGATAATTTATTACAAATTTTCTTTTTTATTCCTTAGTGGGCCCCACTGTAAACAAAAAAAATCCAATTTTGTTTTTCTTCCACATGTTAAAAAGCCAATTATTTTGTTAGGTGCGTGCGAGAACATGGTGTAAATGTTTGTTCATATGATTTTTTGGAATTATACCATTATCTTTTTTAAAAAATTCTTAACCCACTACATTTTCTGATGCCGTAAACGATTCGAGTCGAGTAAAATTTCGAGTTATATGTATTATTTTATATTATTATCAAATATAATTTTTTTATATAAATACAACAATAAAAAATTTGAACGAACTATCGAACCGAGTCTTAATTTTTTTTCGAGTTCAAACGGTTCGTTTACGGAATCAAGTTAGAAGATTTTTTTGATTTTTAACAAAATCTTTCATTTCAAGTTAAACTAGAGTCGAACATTTTTCGAGTCGAGTTTAAGTCGAACTATCGAGTCGAGTCAAAATTCACAGCCCAACTTGATAGCATTTTAAACTATCCTGGTTGCTGATGGCCTAATTACTATCCTCAAGCGGGATAATGTTATTTTATTTGGTGAGCCTAGAGCACTTCCTTTTCTTTCTTTCAGCTGTTCAATTGGCATAATGGGAGTTGGGAATGCCCACATTAGAAGAAATTCACATCATCAAACTAGTTTCTTTCTTTCGGGTAATATGTAATATGTAGCAGATGATGAAGAATTACAAAGGATATTTGAGATGGGCAAAATAAGTACATTTTACTACACGTGAATTTCGGTGTAACTCTAGGTAGAGGATCTTGTTGTGCCTTCAGCCTTTGGAGGATCAGATGAAATAATTTTCCGCTTTTATTTCGCTCTTCTGGATTGACAGCATCAAAATAATCACAACACCAAAACTGAATTTATTTTATCCACAAGAATGCCATTACTGTAAACTATATAATTGATATTCTATGCAGCATGATATGGTACTGAAAATGACCATGTACATACAATTATAGAAGTTCAGAAGTTATAAAACCTCGTCTTTCTTTGATATGACGCAACTCCATTTCACTGTTGAATCAAATTATAAAAAATATCTGAGTATATGAAGAATGTAGCCAGGATCATATCATCCCCAGGATGACTTATTTTACTCATGAACTGTAGTAACAGTTGATATTGTGTATACTACAAATAAATAAATTTGTTTTGGAATTTTATTCACAGCACTTCTCAGCACCACTTAACCCTTTGGGTTTCAGCAGCCACCAATCCGAGGGTACTGCACTACTGTGGTGGAGAGATCTTCAGGTCAAGGCCAATGTTCATCCCATTGTAGGCAATTGGTGCATACATCCATAACTCATCAGAGCTCAAAACCTGCACAAAAAATAAAAAATACAATCATCATATCAATACAAATCACCCAAAAAATTTGAAAATAATAATTGAACACCTACACGTTAACTACAATACTATAGTACAGTGACGATAATGTGATTCCCACCTTGATCTGAAGCTGCAAGAACTTTACATACTGAACTGCCTCTTCAAGCATTGTGCTTATGTCAACCTGTTACGTGACATTAAACATAATTAGAAAACCATATATCTATATAAGTTTGATATTACTTTCATATGATAAGAATTTCTCACCTTTGTTCCATTTGGGACCAAATTCTGCAAAATCCTCAATCTCTCATTGATTCTTTCCCTCCTCTTCTGAAAAAGCCAAACATGTTTCAGTGTAAGAACAAACAGAAATGCTGAACGTACAAGTTAATGTTGAGTACTGTAGTATTGTGTTCTTGCCCTTGCATAGAGGCTTTGTGGGTCGGTTGCTGAACCCCGACTGGCCCTCGTTTTTGTTCCTTTTGGACCTGAATTTTCGACACAGTCCTCGGGTTCTGGTGATGCATTTTCATCATCCTCCGAACAATAGTTGCCAGAGGTGTCTCTGGTAAGGCAGTTGTTTTCTTCCATTTCTACATTCTTGTTGATATTCTTTTGGGCTCTTCTAGCATTCAAATTCTTGCCATTCAACTGCATTTGATCATAACTATCAGATATATATACATTCGAAAATCAACTGACATAGACATGTTACTTATTTACTAGAACTTACTTTAAAAGAGTCGTTGGTTGACCGCAATTTCTTCTTGGGGCTTGCAGTGGGGAGTTTTTCTTCCTCGGGCATGTGGCTGTTGTCCGATTCACGTGTTGTTGCCCCTCTTTTGGGTGTTGTCTTGCGACGAGGAGGCGAGGCGGCATCCAACATATTGATCGTAGAGTCCCCAGGGGATCCATCGAGTCCATTTTCGGTTCCATCTTTAGGTGATGAAGCATTGGACTTTTCCTCGGCTGCCAAGAAAAAGTCCATTGGCACCAGCCCACCACCATTACCTCCTGAGGAGGTGGCTGGATCATTTAGATAGTAACTTTCAATGTCATGAGGGGAAGGAAGTTGGTTTGTGCAAGAGTTTGTATTGCCACCATGTGACCAATATGTGAAACTAGCTGGGCCATCACTTGACCCATAGTAAGGATTAGCCATTTCATGCTCACTCCAATAAATGGGTGGCACTTCGAGGCTTTGTTCACGGATTAGAACCTCCGAAAATGGCGTATTTCCGAATAACAATGCCATTATTTCGGAGTCCTCGGTCGAGCCAGAAGGCCCATACGAGCCCCAATTGGATTCAGAAGTTGCACCAATTGGCTCCATGAAAAATGTCTAGTATGTGTTATTGTGTGAGAAGTGTATGAGAGGAGTTGTGTGCTTCAAATGAAGACAAACTGGGACTCTATTTATACTTAACAATCAAATATTGACTCCAATTGATTACTCAACAGCAAAGTTATGGTGACAAATTTTTAAGAGATGGGAACTTCAAGGAGACAGATTATTATATGAAAAAGATCTGTCGAGATGAGGAAAATGCAAATTCACCAAATGATTGAGATCTGTCCTAACCATGACAGAATAATCAAAACAGCAGCGAATGAAATTTTGTGTTCTATAGTTTGTGTGAGAACGTGGATTTTAATTTTTTTGGGTTTATCATACGGTCTTTAAAATTTCAAGAGGTGAGGTTCGCACGATCGTGTTACAATTTCGAACATTGTTAAGTACTTCCCTGTGGGCATATATTCGAAAATCGATATCATCGGTCTTTGTCTCCTCCCGCGCTTAATGGATATGCTTGACCATTGCTATCAGGCTGATCTGAGGAAAGCTAGCTCATATGACAATGCTTTATGAAAAAAATGAAAACGATGCGAAAGAGAGTGACTTTCGAAGACTAAATTTGTCGTAAGAGCGTGATCTTGAATATCATGACAAGACCGAAATGCTTGTTAATTGTCAAGCAGATTAAGAAATTGACATGACTACACTAACCAATGCTCTCTGACATAGTAAAACAGCTATTATCTGTTGAATTCAAAACGTATTTGACATGAACCCTGTTATTATACTTCATGCTATGTTTTACTTGTAAATTCAATTAATATCATCATCTGAATCCAGCTGAAGGCAGATGTTTTTGAGGATGAAAAATCATGGTTTTTCATTGGTGATCACTCCAAATTTGTTCATGTCTGAATTTATTTTAACCAACTATAAAATCACTGCGGATTTGCTCTACCTCTAATTGTCTGATTGAACATAGACATGATTTTTATATTTTAACATCAGATCATCTACTTCGAGGGCCCGATTTTACGGGATATTATTGTTTGGTTCAATATTAATGCTTATTCATTGAAGGACTAGTGGCACAACAAATTTTAGATCATCCCAAGTCAGTAAGACATTTATGTTTGAATTAATCTTGTGGTCTGTCTCGATTGATTCACCAATCAACATTACCAGTCTTCTCTTGCAAATTCTTGAAGTTATTATCCTCTATAGTTTGAATTTGACTGGTAATGATTAATCAAGCCAGTTATGTCTGGATGATTCTAAGTATAAAACAATCAAAAAACAATATAAATAGACCAAGCTTTCAAGTATATATAAGAATTTTCAAAACATTTTAATAATTGAGTGATGATGATCATAGTTGCCTTCTATAATATTTCTGAATACCATTTTTATATCATAGATGTTATTTGATAAACACATAGTAGCATTATATTTGTGAACAAAAGAAGATCCTCTTGCAACCATGGAGTATATTCTAAGGACATGCTGCACGTCTGATTGTGAAATGGGTAGTATAAAATTCATTAACATTAACTAAAACTCTTTAAAAAAAGTTTAGTTTTTTTCTTCTCAAAGTAGTAGGTCTTCTGCAATTTTCCATGTATGTACCAACATGTCCTTGATCCTTTCTCTATATAAAACAGCACGACCCTTTAACTTCCTTGAATAATTTAAACTCACCCAGTTTAAAATTCACAGACGCTGCTTCTACTTGTCGATATGTGATTGATTTCACGCGGAATGTCCTGAATTTTATATTGGAGAAATTTTTCTTGGTTTTTATCACACAACAAAGTTTTTCTTTTAGCAACATGGTTTTGAATATGATCATTCCATTTGCTCTCTTTAATTTGTCTAGGTAATTCTTGTCGATTGCGGGTAGGCAGGCCATGATTTGTGGCTTAGAGAGGTTTGGTAGAGGTGCCTTTCTCACCATCACATTGTGAGGAACATTTTCTAAAACATTAGCACAAAAAATGGAGCAATCACAGCTAACCTGGAGGAAAAATGCAGCTTAGGTGTTATGTCCCTAAACCGGATTAGGATTGGATTAGGGTTAATTTGGGTTAGAAGAGGGGTTTGCATAGGGATGGAGGAAGGAGTGGTGGATGTGATGGGAAGTATGGGTTGGGGTGTAGGGTGATGGTGTAGGGTGAGGGAGAGGTGATGGGGTGTAGGGTTATTTAAGTGTTTCTCTCTCTCTCTCTCTCTCTCTTTTCCTTACTTGCACTCTCTCACTCCCTCTCCATTTTTCTATCCGGCGACCAGAGGAGGAAGAAGGCTCGGAGGTTCCGGCGTGAGGAGGTCGTCGCGGGGAGGAGGACGCGCGTGAGGAGGACGGAGGCGTGAGCTTGCTCCGGCGTTTCGTCGTCTTCTTTTGAGGTATGCCGCTCATTAGTGTGATTTTGTTGCTCACCCTTGTGGAAGGGTGTTGTTGGTCGGTCGGGGGAGGTCGAGGACCTCTCCGGCGACGCGTTTCTTCGTAAATCCTCGGCTGGCGCGAGGTTGAAGACGACCAACGGTCGACCGGATCCTTCGGGCGGTCGACCGTTTTAGCACTGTTTGCCCGACTTTAACCTTCACCGGTCGAACGATGCCTTGGGGCGGTCGACCGGTAGTGCATTATTGCTGGTGAGTTGGGATTTTCTACCTGTTATCGGTCGACCGGTCCTTGTTGTGTTCGACCGGAACTTAAGTGTACCTGTTATTATTGTTTGATTGTTCGACCGATTTTATATTGCGTTCGACCGATTGCATGTTTGTTCGACCGGTAGTATGTTTACGTTCGACCGTTTGATGACGTAGAATACTAGGTTGACCCTGTTAGTTTTCGGTCGACCGGGACCCATGAGTCGGTCGACCGATAGATTGGATTTGATGTTGACCAGACTCCGGATTTTGACCTCGTTCGGTCGACCGGTTTTAGACTTTTGTTCGACCGTTGGGGAATTAGTGTTGCGCAGTGAGTTCTACCGATTCAGACTTTCGGTCGACCGAATTCCTCGTGAAAACGGTCGACCGGTTAGACTATTTCGGTCGACCGAATCTGCTCAGAACTGAATTCCTGGTTCCCCTTTTGAACGCCAACTTTGTCCACGGAAACCCGTGTCCTCGCCTTGTGCGTGAGCCGGGAGGTGACGGTGGGCGCGTGATGCGTGCCTGCCCAGGGACCGCCGTTGGGAAGAGTGTGGGTGTTCGGGACGCGTCACCTCCATGTATGGACCGTGACTTTTGAGATGATTGTTGGCACTTTGTAGTATAGCAGGCCTGAGGGATCGCGGATCCCAGTGTTGATGTTGTGCGGGCACGCAACTGGCGTTGGGTGAGGTGACTACCGGCCCTTGGGGCTACGGAGGTCGCTGCCCTGCTTTTATAGCGGCGCGGTTGGTGTTCGCGGCTCGAGGAGCCCGATGACCTGGCAGACTTCGGTCTGGACCGTCCGATGCTGTGCCGGACGTTGTGATGGACCACCGATGCTGTGCCGGTGATGCCGCCGAGGTTGTGCCGGCGATGATGATTGTTGGGCCGAGGCTGTGCCGGCTTGTTGTTTTCCTCGGCTGGGCACCTACCGAGATGATGTTGTTATACCTTCCGGGCGACGGCCCCGTTGGTCCCTGTGGCCCCGACCACTGAGATTTACAGATCTGTTTCTATCGGCGCGTAGACGTGACAGAGGCTCCCTGCCGAACCCTTGTGTAGTGTAGCTGCGTGTGGGGGGTGCGATGTCGCGGGCTACTAGACTGCATGTGCCTGCAGTAGGTCTCTTCGGGAGACCCGATGATTGATTGTCGGACTGATGTCCTGTTTTACCCTTCGGGGGAACTGTTTTCCATATCTGTTGATGCCATGACATGCTACTAGTATGATAGGTTCATTATGTGATGCATGCATATAGGTGGGTTGGCATACGGGGTTTCCTTCTGGAAACTCAGGCATTGTTGTTGCATCTTTTTCAGGATCGCAGTAGGTCCGGGTGGGTGGTGACCGAGGACGGAGCGCTTTGGAGTCGGATCCTCTTCGGCAGTTGCTAGACCGTACGACTACTTGTATTCTATTCCTCGTATCAGTATTGTAGTTGTACATCTTTTGGAAAACTCCTTGTATTTTGGGTGCACCCGGATTTATACATTTATATATTTATATATTAGTGACGTTCCCGCGTGAGTTGTCTGTTATGTTGGTTATTTTGAAATTTTAAATCTTCCGCTGTTTCGGGACGTTACAACTTGGTATCAGAGCGGTCGATTCCTGTGTCTTCGTCTAAAGAACCACCCTTAGGAGTAGTGCTAGAGGCATGCATTAATTTCGTAGCTCATGCATGCATTGTTGCTTATCTGTTGATTGTTGTGGTGACAGATGGCACCTAGGCGCGTGAGGAGTTCTCCACGCGATCGTGATCCCAGTGACGACACTTCAGGTGCTCAGTGGGACAGGCTGGGCGAGTTTCTGGAGCGTCAGGCTGCTCAGAGCGCTCAGAGCGGGGTGGGAGCTGAGCACGATCGGTTCATGCGTCAGCACCCGCCGACTTTTGATGGCAGGAGGGCCCCAGAGGTTGCAGAGGACTGGGTCTTCCGGATGGAGAAGATCTTCCGCGCTATTGGTGTAGTACCTGAGAGGATGGTGGAGCTGGCCACCTACGTGTTCGATGGCGAGGCCGCCAACTGGTGGAGATCTACGTCCACAGTGTTGTTTGATGATCGTGTGGACGTGAGCTGGGAGGAGTTCTTGGAGGTGTTTCATGAGCAGTACTTCCCCCAGCATGTCAGGGATCAGAAGAGAGAGGAGTTCATGTCGCTAGAGCAGAAGGACATGACACTGACGAGCTACATCAGCAGGTTCAACGCTTTGGAGCGTTACTGCCCTGAGATTTGTGTGACCCCAGAGCAGCGGGCGAGGAAGTTCGTGAAGGGACTGAGACAGCCGCTTCGATCTCGGGTGATCAACAGCATGCCGCGGACCCTTGCTGATGCGGTGAAGCATGCTACGATCATCGAGCAGGACCAGAGGGAGTGTATTCAGGAGGCGCGGAAGGCGCCAGTGAGCACCGGCAGCAGAGTCGCTGGTCGTGGAGCAGGGAACTCGGGCAAGAGGCCCAGGTTCGATGGTGGAGGAGCACGTCAGTCAGGAGCGTGCACTTACTGCGGGAGGTTCCATCCGGGGCAGGAGTGTCCCCGTCGGACTGGAGCGTGCATGGGTTGTGGTCAGATGGGGCATTTTGTCCGTGATTGTCCTCAGAGGCAGGGTGAGCCGAGCAGGAGGCCGGGACCACCAGCAGTAGGCAGAGGCGGAGGTAGCCGATCAGTTGTTGCACCGGGGCAGAGCAGGAGGACCGGGCGAGTCTTCACTATCCAGGCTGAGGAGGCGAGGGACTCCAACACCGTCGTGGAAGGTACGCTTTCAGTTTCTGGTTCAGTAGCGCGTGTGTTGTTTGATTGCGGCGCCACTCACTCCTTCATCTCGGAGAAGTTTGCTGGCGAGTTGGGTCGGACCCCTGTGCTGCTGACTGATGTTTTGGAGGTCAGCACGCCCATGGGTGAGGTGGGCACTGTGGGGAGCTTTTTCCCCGGCACCACAGTTGCTTCGGGAGACCACGATTTTCCGGCAGATCTGGTCTTGTTACCGATGGTGGACTTCGACGTCATACTGGGGATGGACTGGCTGTCCCGGTACGACGTGCGGGTCTTTTGCCGTGAGAAGAAGATCCTGATTCCGATGGAGGGTTTGCCAGATGTTCTGATCAGAGGTGCGAGGAGCAGAGGGGGTCGTCTGATTGTGTCTGCAGTTAGGGCACAGAGACTGATACAGCAGGGATGCAGAGCGTTTGTGGCCACGCTGGTAGTTCCTGATTCTGAGAGGAGGAGGCTGGAGGACATAGAGATTGTGCAGGAGTTCCCGGATGTATTTCCAGCAGAGATTCCAGCATTACCGCCGCACCGAGAGATCGAGTTCGGCATCGAGCTGGTAGCGGGTACGACACCTCAGTCGAAGGCACCGTATCGTATGGCACCTGCAGAGTTGACAGAGCTGAAGAAGCAATTGCAGGAGTTGATGGAGTCCGGGTTCATTCGACCGAGTGTTTCTCCATGGGGAGCGCCTGTGCTCTTCGTGAAGAAGAAGGATGGGTCGTTGCGGATGTGCATCGACTACAGGATGCTGAATAAGGTTACCGTTCGGAATCGGTATCCTTTGCCCAGGATTGATGATTTGTTTGATCAGTTGCAGATGGCGAGAGTGTTCTCGAAGATCGATCTGCGTTCGGGTTATCATCAGTTGCGGATCAGGGAGGCAGATGTTCAGAAGACAGCCTTCAGGACGCGGTACGGCCACTACGAGTTCTTGGTGATGCCATTTGGACTGACGAATGCGCCTGCAGCATTCATGGATCTGATGAATAGGACCTTCCAGCCGTACCTCGACAGATTTGTCGTTGTATTCGTAGACGACATTTTGATATACTCGCCTGACAGGGAGCAGCATCGAGAGCACCTGAGGATTGTGCTTGGCATCTTGAGGGATCAGCAGCTATATGCCAAGTACACGAAGTGCGAGTTTTGGTTGGATCAGGTGGCTTTTCTGGGGCATATTGTGTCAGCAGATGGGATTTCAGTGGATCCGGCGAAGGTCGAGGCAGTGACTCAGTGGAGAGCCCCGACGAGCGTGACGGAGATCAGGAGTTTCGTAGGTCTGGCAGGGTATTACAGACGGTTTATCCAGGATTTCTCCAGACTTGCATCGCCGCTGACAGCATTGACGCAGAAAGGCGTCAAGTTCGTTTGGTCCCAGAAGTGCGAGGACAGCTTTCAGGAGCTGAAGAGGCGATTGACGACAGCACCTATTCTGACGCTACCGAGTGGCAGTGGAGGCTACGTGATTTACAGCGATGCATCAGGGATAGGCTTGGGTTGTGTCCTGATGCAGCATGGGAAGGTGGTCGCGTACGCTTCGAGACAGCTGAAGGTGCACGAGAAGAACTACCCGACTCACGATCTGGAGTTAGCAGCAGTAGTTCATGCGTTGAAGACCTGGCGGCACTATCTGTATGGCGAGCAGTTCGAGGTCTTCACCGACCATCAGAGTCTGAAGTACTTGTTCTCGCAGAAGGAGCTGAATATGAGGCAGCGCAGATGGCTCGAGTTCATTAAGGACTACGACTTCACCATTTCCTATCATCCGGGGAAGGCGAATTCGGTTGCAGATGCGCTGAGCAGGAAGGTGGAGGTTTCAGTTGCGAGTCTGTGCATCCAGGAGTGGAGGCTACTCGAGGCCTTGTCAGAGTGGAGACCGTTCACAGAGGGTACAGAGGGAGCAGTGATTGCTGGGCTTCGGGTGGAGCCGCAGACTGTCTCACGGTTAGTTCAGGCTCAGCAGGGGGATGAGGAGTTAGCTGGTCTGCTACAGTTGGCTTCCAGAGATGGATCAGATTTCAGTGTGGGGGTTGATGGTGGTTTGAGGTTCAGGAGTCGGATCTGGGTGCCGAAGAGCGATGGGCTGAGAGATGACATCATGGAGGAGGCACACAGAGCCAGATACACCATTCATCCGGGGAGCACGAAGATGTATAAGGACCTGCAGCGGAACTTCTGGTGGAAGGGCATGAAGAAGGATATTGCAGAGTTTGTGGAGCGATGCTTGGTCTGCCAGCAGGTGAAGATTGAGCATCAGAGGCCAGCAGGACCGATGCAGTGTATTGAGCTTCCTGAGTGGAAGTGGGAGCACGTGACGATGGATTTTGTCACGGGATTGCCGAAGACGAGGAGATTCCACGACGCGATTTGGGTGATAGTCGATCGACTGACCAAGTCGGCGCATTTCTTAGCGATCAGGACCACGTTGCCTTTGGAGGGTCTAGCTAAGTTGTACGTGGAGGAGATAGTCAGGTTGCATGGAGTGCCAGTGAGCATCATCTCCGATCGAGATCCTCGATTCACTTCCAGATTTTGGGGGAGTCTGCAGCAGGCTTTGGGGACGCGTCTGAGATTCAGTACAGCGTTCCATCCGCAGACCGATGGTCAGTCAGAGAGGACGATTCAGACCCTGGAGGATATGCTGAGAGCATGCACATTGGATTGGGCAGGGCACTGGGATGAGCACCTGCCACTGATAGAGTTCGCCTACAACAACAGCTACCACTCGAGTATTGGGATGGCACCGTACGAGGCTTTGTACGGGAGGCCTTGCAGATCACCGGTATGCTGGAGTGATGTGGGCGAGAGGCAGTTAGTTGGGCCAGAGATCGTGCAGATGTATGCAGAGAAGGTAGATGTGATCAGGAGGAGACTGGCCACGGCACAGAGCAGGCAGAAGAGTTATGCAGATTGACGCAGACGAGCGCTGAGTTTCGAGGTGGGCGACCATGTGTTTCTGAAGATTTCCCCTGCCCGAGGTGTGATGAGGTTTGGGAAGAAGGGGAAGCTGAGTCCGAGGTATGTTGGGCCGTTCGAGATCTTGGACCGAGTTGGAGAGGTTGCCTACCGGATTGCTTTGCCGCCGCAGTTTTCGGGTCTTCACAACGTCTTCCATGTATCGATGCTGAGGAAGTACGTTGCAGATCCGTCTCACGTTATTGAGATAGCAGTGCCAGAGATTCAGCAGGACTTGTCGCTCGAGGAGAGGCCGGTCGAGATTGTTGATCGCATGGATCACCAGCTCAGGAGGAGGACCATTCCGATGGTGAAGGTCAGGTGGCAGCATCACAGCGAGCGCGAGGCCACTTGGGAGATTGAGGAGGATGTCAGAAGGCAGTATCCAGAGCTTTTCGGTGAGTAGTTGCTTGATTTCGGGACGAAATCCTTTTAAGTTGGGTGGATTGTTATGTCCCTAAACCGGATTAGGATTGGATTAGGGTTAATTTGGGTTAGAAGAGGGGTTTGCATAGGGATGGAGGAAGGAGTGGTGGATGTGATGGGAAGTATGGGTTGGGGTGTAGGGTGATGGTGTAGGGTGAGGGAGAGGTGATGGGGTGTAGGGTTATTTAAGTGTTTCTCTCTCTCTCTCTCTCTCTCTTTTCCTTACTTGCACTCTCTCACTCCCTCTCCATTTTTCTATCCGGCGACCAGAGGAGGAAGAAGGCTCGGAGGTTCCGGCGTGAGGAGGTCGTCGCGGGGAGGAGGACGCGCGTGAGGAGGACGGAGGCGTGAGCTTGCTCCGGCGTTTCGTCGTCTTCTTTTGAGGTATGCCGCTCATTAGTGTGATTTTGTTGCTCACCCTTGTGGAAGGGTGTTGTTGGTCGGTCGGGGGAGGTCGAGGACCTCTCCGGCGACGCGTTTCTTCGTAAATCCTCGGCTGGCGCGAGGTTGAAGACGACCAACGGTCGACCGGATCCTTCGGGCGGTCGACCGTTTTAGCACTGTTTGCCCGACTTTAACCTTCACCGGTCGAACGATGCCTTGGGGCGGTCGACCGGTAGTGCATTATTGCTGGTGAGTTGGGATTTTCTACCTGTTATCGGTCGACCGGTCCTTGTTGTGTTCGACCGGAACTTAAGTGTACCTGTTATTATTGTTTGATTGTTCGACCGATTTTATATTGCGTTCGACCGATTGCATGTTTGTTCGACCGGTAGTATGTTTACGTTCGACCGTTTGATGACGTAGAATACTAGGTTGACCCTGTTAGTTTTCGGTCGACCGGGACCCATGAGTCGGTCGACCGATAGATTGGATTTGATGTTGACCAGACTCCGGATTTTGACCTCGTTCGGTCGACCGGTTTTAGACTTTTGTTCGACCGTTGGGGAATTAGTGTTGCGCAGTGAGTTCTACCGATTCAGACTTTCGGTCGACCGAATTCCTCGTGAAAACGGTCGACCGGTTAGACTATTTCGGTCGACCGAATCTGCTCAGAACTGAATTCCTGGTTCCCCTTTTGAACGCCAACTTTGTCCACGGAAACCCGTGTCCTCGCCTTGTGCGTGAGCCGGGAGGTGACGGTGGGCGCGTGATGCGTGCCTGCCCAGGGACCGCCGTTGGGAAGAGTGTGGGTGTTCGGGACGCGTCACCTCCATGTATGGACCGTGACTTTTGAGATGATTGTTGGCACTTTGTAGTATAGCAGGCCTGAGGGATCGCGGATCCCAGTGTTGATGTTGTGCGGGCACGCAACTGGCGTTGGGTGAGGTGACTACCGGCCCTTGGGGCTACGGAGGTCGCTGCCCTGCTTTTATAGCGGCGCGGTTGGTGTTCGCGGCTCGAGGAGCCCGATGACCTGGCAGACTTCGGTCTGGACCGTCCGATGCTGTGCCGGACGTTGTGATGGACCACCGATGCTGTGCCGGTGATGCCGCCGAGGTTGTGCCGGCGATGATGATTGTTGGGCCGAGGCTGTGCCGGCTTGTTGTTTTCCTCGGCTGGGCACCTACCGAGATGATGTTGTTATACCTTCCGGGCGACGGCCCCGTTGGTCCCTGTGGCCCCGACCACTGAGATTTACAGATCTGTTTCTATCGGCGCGTAGACGTGACAGAGGCTCCCTGCCGAACCCTTGTGTAGTGTAGCTGCGTGTGGGGGGTGCGATGTCGCGGGCTACTAGACTGCATGTGCCTGCAGTAGGTCTCTTCGGGAGACCCGATGATTGATTGTCGGACTGATGTCCTGTTTTACCCTTCGGGGGAACTGTTTTCCATATCTGTTGATGCCATGACATGCTACTAGTATGATAGGTTCATTATGTGATGCATGCATATAGGTGGGTTGGCATACGGGGTTTCCTTCTGGAAACTCAGGCATTGTTGTTGCATCTTTTTCAGGATCGCAGTAGGTCCGGGTGGGTGGTGACCGAGGACGGAGCGCTTTGGAGTCGGATCCTCTTCGGCAGTTGCTAGACCGTACGACTACTTGTATTCTATTCCTCGTATCAGTATTGTAGTTGTACATCTTTTGGAAAACTCCTTGTATTTTGGGTGCACCCGGATTTATACATTTATATATTTATATATTAGTGACGTTCCCGCGTGAGTTGTCTGTTATGTTGGTTATTTTGAAATTTTAAATCTTCCGCTGTTTCGGGACGTTACATTAGGTGTAATATCCTGAATTTTTTAGTTGAGGTAATAATCAAATATCTTAATGGACTAATTAAGATTGTTGGATGATTGTGTGGTTTTAGGAGAAGATGAAATTTTGAGAAGAATATAGAGAAGAAAAAGATGGAGATTTTGAGGCAAGTACTGATTCGTTATTCTTCAGTTTCATATCATGTCTGTCTCTCTTGATATTCGTAGTTGCATGCATGTTGAACATTAAAATTGATTTTATGGATACGCATATGATTGCATGGTGGTGTTTCGGTCGACATGTCCTGTGGCTGTGTGTATGTTTCTGACAGAGCAACTTAGGAAAGAGCTGCCTAACGGACAGCGTGGAGCCACCCGAGAGAGGAAAGGGCTGGCTGTCGTTAATGTGGAGCTACCAGGTGGTCTGACAGATTGATAGATTTCAGAAGCACAGGATGTGGTCGAATCTGAATGGGGTTTCAGATTGTTATGCATGCATTTTATTTATGATGCATGTCTCTTGATTGTGCTTATTGACTAAATGTCATATTCTGTACTATTTTCCACATGATTATGATTCTGATTGATTGACGGTTGGAACTTGCGGGCTGTCGAGCTCACAATTTGTTGATTATATTTTTCAGATTATTATGGGCCTATCAGATGGATTTAAATATCAGAGTGCGCAGCGGGCAGGTTCGTGGATTGTATCTTAACGCACCGGGTTCCGACGGGTAAGCACCTGACCGGGCTCGGGGCGTTACAAATGCTATCAGAGCAATACGATCCTTGGAATTAGTCGGGATTTGGATTTGAAATAAAAATTTGATTGGATTGGAATTTGAGAAATTGAATTTAGAAGTATTGACTATTGATTCAAATGTGAATTTGGATTTGGTTGGATTGATTATCTAAATTATGAGCGATAAGTGGTGTTAGGTTTTTAGATTTGATAAATAATGAGTTGAAAAATTTGTATTGATTTGTTCGGATTGAGACAATATTGAGATCAAATTTCGAGGACGAAATTTCTTTTAAGAATGGTAGAATGTAATATCCTGAATTTTTTAGTTGAGGTAATAATCAAATATCTTAATGGACTAATTAAGATTGTTGGATGATTGTGTGATTTTAGGAGAAGATGGAATTTTGAGAAAAATATAGAGAAGAAAAAGATGGAGATTTTGAGGCAAGTACTGATTCGTTATTCTTCAGTTTCATATCATGTCTGTCTCTCTTGATATTCGTAGTTGCATGCATGTTGAGCATTAAAATTGATTTTATGGATATGCATATGATTGCATGGTGGTGTTTCGGTCGACATGTCCTGTGGCTGTGTGTATGTTTCTGACAGAGCAACTTAGGAAAGAGCTGCCTAACGGACAGCGAGGAGCCACCCGAGAAAGGAAAGGGCTGTCTGTAGTTAGTGTGGAGCTACCAGGTGGTCTGACAGATTGATAGATTTCAGAAGCACAGGATGTGGTCGAATCTGAATAGGGGTTTCAGATTGTTATGCATGCATTTTATTTGTGATGCATGTCTCTTGATTGTGCTTATTGACTGAATGTCATATTCTGTATTATTTTCCACATGATTCTGATTCTGATTGATTGACGGTTGGAACTTGCGGGCTGTCGAGCTCACAATTTGTTGATTATATTTTTCAGATTATTATGGGCCTATCAGATGGATTTAAATATCAGAGTGCGCAGCGGGCAGGTTCGTGGATTGTATCTTAACGCACCGGGTTCTGGCGGGTAAGCACCTGACCGGGCTCGGGGCGTTACAAATGGTATCAGAGCAATACGATCCTTGGAATTAGTCGGGATTTGGATTTGAAATAAAAATTTGATTGGATTGGAATTTGAGAAATTGAATTTAGAAGTATTGACTATTGATTCAAATGTGAATTTGGATTTGGTTGGATTGATTATCTAAATTATGAGCGATAATGAAGGGAATGTGTTCTAAAAGTTTTACTTTTAAATGTCAATTATTATGAATTGAATGAGAAATCATTTTGTTCTTTGTTTATGTTATTCGTCTTTTAAAAGTGTTAAGGAAGATGCTCTTGGTCCTTAACAGTAGAGCTCTAAAAGATATTGGTTTACATAAAACAAAAGATATTCGCAATCATGGTAATTAGCATGGGACATTAATTACCGAGTTAAGATTGTCGTGTTGCTCATAGATCATTGTAGCTCTACAAGTGAGTTACAACACGGGTACACAAAAGAGGAAAATAGTACTTTTGTATACCGAATTGACCTAATAAGTAAAACATTATAAAATTGTGTTTTTTGTGTCATTAATGTTTTACTGTGTCTTTGGTCTTTTGATATGAGACTTATATCCGATCACTTAAGAAATGCTTGATTAGATTAGTGTCTTGAGCTATCGATGAGTGTAGTGTAAAGACATTAGTTGGTTAAGTATAACTTTCGTTGGAGAAGATAGTTAGTATTGCCCCTCTTAATTGAATGATGATATTAGTGGGCCCCTTGATAAAGCAAGGTTATAATGTGCACAATGTGAATTGAGTTAAGTCACATATTTATAACTAGCTTAAAGAGATCAAGAAATGAATACTAATACAAAGATGACACAATACTACTTTGTGTGTATTCTTAATATCATGAGGCAAGGGACGGACACAAGTGGTGCACTCCATCACTAAATGGATCGGGTTTTGGTTCAAGTGAAATTAAGACATCTAACTAATTGGGAGCTATAATGTGTAGCTAGATACCGCTTATAGCTTGTGATATTAAGTTCTTAATATCACTGCCAACTTAGTTTAGATCCTCCCATAGGTCACACCACAAAACTGGGAAACAAGAAATGAGGATTTTGAATTCATAAGATGTGTCGGGTTTCATGTAGAAAATATGACACATGGGGTGAACAAGCAAAATCAAAATTATGTTGTGATTAATAACATAATCAGAATCTAAATAAAATTCATATGTGATGTAAATATTATGGGGTGTAATGATTGATCATTGCATAGCATAATATGTTACATAAGTTGTGAATTTACTACTAATCCCGAAATGTCAAAATTTGTAGGGGTTAAACCGAAATTTGACAAGTCTGCAGAACAGTGCTCAAACGGTCGACCGGTTAGCAGTAAACGGTCGACCGATCGGGCACGGTCGACCGGATGCGTCTCGACCGATAACAGGAAATTTTCATCTGTTCGAACGGTCGACCGAATGTAATCGGTCGGTCGACCGAACATAGCGATGGAATAATTCCTGTTACGTACGGTCGACCGAGTTATTGAACGGTCGACCGAAACTTGGTTCGATTGGTCGACCGAACCTCCAAACGGTCGACCGGTCCAGACGGTTAATGCACAATTAATTTAAGAATTAATTAGATCATGCATGGAATTGGTCCATAATTGATTTAATTCGTGGCTAAGATTATTTATTATTTAATAATGGATGGTTAGATGGAAGTTTGCATGAAATCATGGGCAAGAGGTTGCACATGCATAGGTAATTTGGAGAGAACTTATAAATACAAGTTTGTCTCATTACCTCATAAATTCATTCATTATTTTTCTCATGCAAAAACTCTCTCCATAATTCTCCACGAAATTCCCTTAATTCTTAAGTTTAGTTTTAGTTTTTAAGAGATAATCTTCACAAGGGAACTAAAAAGGGTTAGTAATTAGATTCTAAACCCTATTGGAGATTGAGAGGCTAGCTCTTCTCTCTCCAATCTTGTTTAGAGTTTGGTGAAATCTCGGAGGCATCCGGCGCAGCAACAAGCATCCTCAACGTCTCCGAATCTTCAAGAAGTTTTTTGAGAACTTCTAGGTATGAATTTTGGAGTCCCTTTGTGTTTATTTTAATGAGTTTTTGAAACTAGTTGTTCAAACAAACCGATGCATGCACGAAATAAATCGAAGAAAATTGTAATAGATCCTTATTATACATGAAAATTCGAAAAATATATATGTATAATTAAACATGAAATCCTACACATAAGTGGTGTTAGGTTTTTAGATTTGATAAATAATGAGTTGAAAAATTTGTATTGCTTTGTTCGGATTGAGACAATATTGAGATCAAATTTCGAGGACGAAATTTCTTTTAAGAAGGGTAGAATGTAATATCCAGAATTTTTTAGTTGAGGTAATAATCAAATATCTTAATGGACTAATTAAGATTGTTGGATGATTTTGTGGTTTTAGGAGAAGATGGAATTTTGAGAAGAATATAGAGAAGAAAAAGATGGAGATTTTGAAGCAAGTACTGATTCGTTATTCTTCAGTTTCATATCTTGTCTGTCTCTCTTGATATTCGTAGTTGCATGCATGTTGAGCATTAATATTGATTTTATGGATATGCATATGATTGTATGGTGGTGTTTCGGTCGACATGTCCTGTGGCTGTGTGTATGTTTCTGGCAGAGTAACTGAGGAAAGAGCTGCCTAACGGACAGCGTGGAGCCACCCGAGAGAGGAAAGGGCTGCCTGTCGTTAGTGTGGAGCTACCAGGTGTGCGTCTGACAGATTGATAGATTTCAGAAGCACAGGATGTGGTTGAATCTGAATGGGGGTTTCAGATTGTTATGCATGCATTTTATTTGTGATGCATGTCTCTTGATTGTGCTTATTGACTGAATGTCATATTCTGTATTATTTTCCACATGATTATGATTCTGATTGATTGATGGTTGGAACTTGCGGGCTGTCGAGCTCATAATTTGTTGATTATATTTTTCAGATTATTATGGGCCTATCATATGGATTTAAATATCAGAGTGCGCAGCGGGCAGGTTCGTGGATTGTATCTTAACGCACCGGGTTCCGGCGGGTAAGCACCTGACCGGGCTCGGGGCGTTAAAAATGGTATCAGAGCAATACGATCCTTGTAATTAGTCGGGATTTGGATTTGAAATAAAAATTTGATTGGATTGGAATTTGAGAAATTGAATTTAGAAGTATTGACTATTGATTCAAATGTGAATTTGGATTTGGTTGGATTGATTATCTAAATTATGAGCGATAAGTGATGTTAGGTTTTTAGATTTGATAAATAATGAGTTGAAAAATTTGTATTGCTTTGTTCGGATTGAGACAATATTGAGATCAAATTTCGAGGACGAAATTTCTTTTAAGAAGGGTAGAATGTAATATCCTGAATTTTTTAGTTGAGGTAATAATCAAATATCTTAATGGACTAATTAAGATTGTTGGATGATTGTGTGGTTTTAGGAGAAGATGGAATTTTGAGAAGAATATAGAGAAGAAAAAGATGGAAATTTTGAGGCAAGTACTGATTCGTTATTCTTCAGTTTCATATCATGTCTGTCTCTCTTGATATTCGTAGTTGCATGCATGTTGAGCATTAAAATTGATTTTATGGATATGCATATGATTGCATGGTGGTGTTTCGGTCGACATGTCCTGTGGCTGTGTGTATGTTTCTGGCAGAGCAACTTAGGAAAGAGCTGCCTAACGGACAGCGTGGAGCCACCCGAGAGAGGAAAGGGCTGCCTGTCGTTAGTGTGGAGCTACCAGGTGTGCGTCTGACAGATTGATAGATTTCAGACGCACAGGATGTGGTTGAATCTGAATGGGGGTTTCAGATTGTTATGCATGCATTTTATTTGTGATGCATGTCTCTTGATTGTGCTTATTGACTGAATGTCATATTCTGTATTATTTTCCACATGATTATGATTCTGATTGATTGATGGTTGGAACTTGCGGGCTGTCGAGCTCACAATTTGTTGATTATATTTTTCAGATTATTATGGGCCTATCATATGGATTTAAATATCAGAGTGCGCAGCGGGCAGGTTCGTGGATTGTATCTTAACGCACCGGGTTCCGGCGGGTAAGCACCTGACAGGGCTCGGGGCGTTAAAAATGGTATCAGAGCAATACGATCCTTGTAATTAGTCGGGATTTGGATTTGAAATAAAAATTTGATTGGATTGGAATTTGAGAAATTGAATTTAGAAGTATTGACTATTGATTCAAATGTGAATTTGGATTTGGTTGGATTGATTATCTAAATTATGAGCGATAAGTGATGTTAGGTTTTTAGATTTGATAAATAATGAGTTGAAAAATTTGTATTGCTTTGTTCGGATTGAGACAATATTGAGATCAAATTTCGAGGACGAAATTTCTTTTAAGAAGGGTAGAATGTAATATCCTGAATTTTTTAGTTGAGGTAAAAATCAAATATCTTAATGGACTAATTAAGATTGTTGGATGATTGTGTGGTTTTAGGAGAAGATGGAATTTTGAGAAGAATATAGAGAAGAAAAAGATGGAAATTTTGAGGCAAGTACTGATTCGTTATTCTTCAGTTTCATATCATGTCTGTCTCTCTTGATATTCGTAGTTGCATGCATGTTGAGCATTAAAATTGATTTTATGGATATGCATATGATTGCATGGTGGTGTTTCGGTCGACATGTCCTGTGGCTGTGTGTATGTTTCTGGCAGAGCAACTTAGGAAAGAGCTGCCTAACGGACAGCGTGGAGCCACCCGAGAGAGGAAAGGGCTGTCTGTCGTTAGTGTGGAGCTACCAGGTGGTCTGACAGATTGATAGATTTCAGAAGCACAGGATGTGGTCGAATCTGAATGGGGGTTTTAGATTGTTATGCATGCATTTTATGTGTGATGCATGTCTCTTGATTGTGCTTATTGACTGAATGTCATATTCTGTATTATTTTCCACACGATTATGATTCTGATTGATTGACGGTTGGAACTTGCGGGCTGTCGAGCTCACAATTTGTTGATTATATTTTTCAGATTATTATGGGCCTATCAGATGGATTTAAATATCAGAGTGCGCAGCGGGCAGGTTCGTGGATTGTATCTTAACGCACCGGGTTCCGACGGGTAAGCACCTGACCGGGCTCGGGGCGTTACAAATGCTATCAGAGCAATACGATCCTTGGAATTAGTCAGGATTTGGATTTGAAATAAAAATTTGATTGGATTGGAATTTGAGAAATTGAATTTAGAAGTATTGACTATTGATTCAAATGTGAATTTGGATTTGGTTGGATTGATTATCTAAATTATGAGCGATAAGTGGTGTTAGGTTTTTAGATTTGATAAATAATGAGTTGAAAAATTTGTATTGATTTGTTCGGATTGAGACAATATTGAGATCAAATTTCGAGGACGAAATTTCTTTTAAAAAGGGTAGAATGTAATATCCTGAATTTTTTAGTTGAGGTAATAATCAAATATCTTAATGGACTAATTAAGATTATTGGATGATTGTGTGGTTTTAGGAGAAGATGGAATTTTGAGAAGAATATAGAGAAGAAAAAGATGGAGATTTTGAGGCAAGTACTGATTCGTTATTCTTCAGTGTCATATCATGTCTGTGTCTCTTGATATTCGTAGTTGCATGCATGTTGAGCATTAAAATTGATTTTATGGATATGCATATGATTGCATGGTGGTGTTTCGGTCGACATGTCCTGTGGCTGTGTGTATGTTTCTGGCAGAGCAACTTAGGAAAGAGCTGCCTAACGGACAGCGAGGAGCCACCCGAGAGAGGAAAGGGCTGTCTGTCGTTAGTGTGGAGCTACCAGGTGGTCTGACAGATTGATAGATTTCAGAAGCACAGGATGTGGTCGAATCTGAATGGGGGTTTCAGATTGTTATGCATGCATTTTATTTGTGATGCAAGTCTTTTGATTGTGTTTATTGACTGAATGTCATATTCTGTATTATATGTTGTGATGAATTGGAGTTGAATCTTGTGTTTTCTTGTGATGAAGTGTTGCATTAATGTTGATATGGAAAGCTTGGTTTATGATTTTGGTTCATCGGATGTCTTTCAAATTTCCTAGCTGTTTCAATAACACAACGTAATTTAAAAATACAAAATTACTATTTACTTTGGAAAATATACAAACTTTTAGATACATTTATTCTCGATTTACCTTTCGGTGAAACCAAAAGGTGTCATAATATTTTTCTGCCGAATTTAAGAAAATTGTTATCAGTAAAAAGAAATTCAAAACATGCATATGATGAACATGAAGTAAAAATGCATTTATCACGTATACGTTATTTAGATTTAGCAAAAATGAATTAAACAAAAATTAGTATTTATTGTTGTTGTAATTACTGCAATATTAACTTGAAATGATATATTCTGAAGAATAAAATTCAACATTCCAAATATAGGTATTGGACATCTTCATCTGAAAGTTCACCTGTATATATGTTAGACTTTGTTTGAAATTTCAACATTTTACTGCATTTTCAATGTCCAACATGTAGGTATCTAAACCTTTCTGTTAAGGAAAACTAGATATATACCCTACTTCCCACCCACATCCCATGCACAGTGACGTGGCAAGTCACGTCAAAACAAAGGAAAAATTGTTTGTAAACAACCACCTTTCAATCATTCAAACATCACCCTCTAAACCAAAACACTCCCTCACCACTTACTCATCACCTGCAAGTCTAGTAACAACTAGCATTAATGTGAGCTTTTTGAATTTGAATTGTAGGATTTTGAGTGGGATCATTCTTTTCAACCCAATAAAAAACAATCCACTCTTCCATTTGGGACACATTTTCTTCTTCATCAAGCTTCATGGCTTCCCCTTCAAACCATGAGTGCAAAGATGTGGTTCCTAAAGCTTCATTCCTCATTTCCCCCTTTTTGTTTATCAATGTTTGTTTCATTTTTCCTTTTTAATTTTTTTCTATAACACTAAATCTTTCATTGTTCAATTTGTTAAGCGCATTCTCCTCTATAACTACCACCTCCTCTCTTCGAAAATTAGGGTTTTGCGACGGGCGATGATTGGTAGAAGGGCACCATGAAGTGCTTCAATGACACCAAGGATCAAGTTGGATGTATGTCGATCTCTCGTTGAGGGAGAGTCTGTCAACTTCGCCGAAGGCAACGATGGACGCACCTAGGCCGTAGACTTCACTAGACACAGTGGATCTAAAGTGAAAGGTGATGACACCGACAACGGAAACCGTGGAGGCGGGTATGGTGGCAGTGGAGGTGGTGGTTATAGAGGAGAACGGGGAGTGTGTGTTATACATGTGGGGAGAGGGAGCACATGGCCATAGATTGTAACCATTGAGTAAGATACGAAGGAGGTGGGAGGTATAAAGGTGGTGGTGGTGAAGATCGAGGAGAAGGTGGTTGTTACAATTGTTGTGAGCAATCAGAGTGCTCAAATACTAACGTGAGATATTTTGGTGCTTTGTGTTTTACGCTTTCTGATGTGTTATCAATTTCTGACACTTGAGAGTTAATCACATCAATATGTGCTAATGTGTTTACGGGTTTTCGGTAGCACTTTGAATGTGTTTGATTGGTAGGTTACAATGTACTTTTGAATGGTAAGGTATATTGCTCAAACAACGAGCTTTTTATAGGGAACTTCAAGGAAAAGGAAGGATTAATTACCTCCGTCGACAGCTGAGTTATCTTGACGTTGGGGTATTTCAACTTTGTCGTATGGGTACGTTGGTAAATGATTTAACATATTGAGGAGTGGATCCTGTTGGTAGATGACTAATATATTTCTTCTACAAAATTCTTTGATGTAAGTTAAATCTTTGATGGTTAAGCATGTGGATGGTGGGGGTTAATTTAGTTCTAGGGTAAAATTATCAATATGTTATGTTATCAACATGTTAATTTTTTATTAATTTAGGGAATGATGGTTCCTGGGGTAAATTGAAATGAGAGAATGGGTAAGTTTGATGGATGTCCTAAAATTAATAACATTTGTCAACTGGAAACTAGTTTAGGTTATTTATAAAAGAAATCATCATGAAGGTTTGTGGGGTAAATCTATTATGGTAAGTGTGTATGATTGAGTAACGCTAAAAATGATTAATATGGGAAAATTGTGGCATACCTTTGGGATCTTTTGGTCGTTGGCTTTTCCCGGTTGTTCAAGATGATGGTTAGTCATCACGTTTAAGCATGATGGTTCCTAAGGTAAATTTGAATGAGAAATCGGGCAAGTTCGGGCAAATATGTGGTACCATTTACGAAGTGCGTTGGGGTAACTTGTAACTTTATTCTCTCTTACCCATTCTCTCTATTCTAATTTAACCCAGAATCTATCATGTTCCAACTTATCCATTCTCTTAATTTAATTACCTCTACTATCGTGGGGGTAAATTAAACATTAGGACAATAGTAAATTCAATGATATCATAAGGTAAATACATTCACCATATTATTGTGCAAATGATAGCTCTATGACTACATGTTCTTTAGTTGAATCATTTTTAGCTCCAGAGGGTAAATTGAACGAACATAGGGAGATAAATTAAACAACAACATGGGGGTAAATTCAATAATAAGATTAGGGTAAATTTAAAGATATCATGGGGCAAATACATTCCAATGTTATGCTCCCATATTTAATGTGTGGAAGGCTATTTTCTATTCATGTAATTGGGTATATTAACACACTAACTATGTAGGGGTAACTTCTAATTCTAACTTATTCTTGATCCCTTAATAGTTTGTCTATTGGTGATGTCATCATAATTCTAGGAATAATAAAGGAGAATTTTGTGTTGCCACATTGTCTTCGACATTACTGAAGGCTTGCACTAAAGTAGGGATCCAGTTATGTACACCATGCTGATGGATGACTTCCGTGGCAAAATCACATGCAATTGTCAATATTTTTGAACATGTTGGGATCTTGTGTTTGAAATAAATGTGTTCTAAAAATTTTACTTTTAAATGTTTTTTATTATGAATTGAATGTATTGAACATTTTGTTCCTGATTAATGTATTCGTCTTTTGGTGTTAAGGAAGACTCTTGGTCCTTAACCGTAGAGTTCTAAAAGATTATGGTGAATTACACAAATCAAAAGTAATTCACAATCATAGTAATTGACATGAGACATTGATTACCGGGTTAAGATTGTCATGTTGGTTAAAAGAGATATTGTAGCTTTGCAAATATTTAACAACATGAGTATATGAAATGGAAAATGTTTCTTTCATATATTGAATTGACTTAACAAATGAAACATTATGGAATTGTGATTGTGTCATTAATGTTTCATTGTATCTTTTAATACTAAAATATGAGACCTATATTTTTTCACATAAGTAGTGTATGATTTGATTATTATCAAAAGTTATCATTGCGAATAGTGATAAATGTATTAGTTGGTTATATATAACTTGTGGTGGGAAATGTGATATGTCAAAAGATTATCATTGTTCCTCTTGACTTGAGTGATGATATTGTTGGGCCCCATGATGACGCAAAATTATAATGTGCACAATTTAACTTGTGTATAGTACATATTTATAATTAGCTTAAGAGATCAAAAAATGAATATACAATACAAAGATGACATATTTCTATTTAATATAATATTCTCAATATCATGAGGCAAGGGATAGACACAAGTGATATTAAATATCACTAAATGGATCGTGTTTAGTTCGAGTGAGTAAAACATCTTTATTATTTGGGTAACTATAATGTGTAGATAGATACCACTTATAGTTTATGATATAAAGTGTTTTATATCATAAACAAAATAACTTAGATCATCCTATTGGTAACACCACAGAACTAGGAAACAAGGAATTTGATTTTACATTTTATATGATGTATTAAAATACATGTGGTAAAATATTAAGATTAACGTGTCGGGATTACGACATGGTTAGAATAATTGATAAATTTATATGAGATGTAAATATATTATGGGGTATAATGTTTGACATTATATATGATAATATGTTGCATATTATAATGTGGTTTGTAATAACATAAAATATAAATTTGCTAAAACCCCAAAGATCAGATTTTGTGGGATATTGATCCAAAATTTGATGAAGGCATAGATCAGTCAAACCGATCGACCGTGAGACAAATGTGGTTCAACCGAAATCAGGGACTTTTCCCGATTGAGAAACGGTCGACCGTTTGACAAACGTGGTTCAACCGAATTCAATGATTTTTCATGATTGAGAAACGGTTGACAATTTGTCTCGACCTGGCTCGACCGAAACCAAGAACGTTTTCTTATGGTGAATCGGTCGATCGGTTGGACGTGTTGTCCGACCAAAATTTTCGATTTATAACCGATTAGTCAAATGGTTGGCTATTTCGGTCGACCATTTGCACACGGTTTTGTCTAAATTAATAAAAGGATTTCTCTGGTTATGGGTTGGATTTGTTCCAATTTGGTCAGAGGAGATTATAGGATGATCACGTGTCGAAATATGATTGGTTTAGAGGAGCTATTAACAAGGAATCATGTGTGATGAGTTACACATGATGTGGGATGGAGGAAGCACTATAAATAGGTCCCTCATCTCTTCCTTGTTTACATGAATGCAAAATTTTATCCTCTCCATATTTCTCCACAAAATCCATCCAAAAATTCCCTTGTTAGTTGAGTATTTGAGAGATTAAATTCTCAGGAGCATTGAAGGGGTAATTAGCTAGATTCTAGCCTTGATTTAGAGATCGATTGACTAGTTCAGATCTTGTTTAGAGTTTGGTGAACACTTGGAGGAATTCCGAGGTGATCCGACATGCAACCCATGTTTCTATTGGTAAAAGGGATTCAATAATCTCCTAGGTATGATCAATTCTATGTATTTCAATATTAAATAGTTTATTATATATATTGAAATAAAATTAGGAATTTGTACATAAAATTGTTGAAAAATATGAAAATTGATCTTAAATGCTTGCATTTTTTAAAAAAATATACAAAATAAGTATAAGGTACGAAATCCTACAATGTTGCCACATATTTGTAGTTAGCAAACATAAACAAATCAACAAGGAAATTCCTTAAAAAATTGTACTTAATCGTTTGAGAAAATATGTCAAGCAAAATCTTGGGGAACTACCCAAAAAATGTGCCCTTGGTGATGGATACTGTACATTGGCAAGAAGAAACAATGTAGTTCTGTGCATTCTTTGGAGATGGACCAATCAGACGTTTTATGCAAGAACTACCCTCATTTGCTGAAATTTTGAAATGAAACTTCCATAATCCATCAACCCTAACCGGAATATTATATCCACACCACCCCTCTAACGTCGCACCCTAACCAGAATATTAGATTTCCAACTACCCTTCTCTCAATTTAAATTACCGCAAGAACCAATAAACATAACACCTATCAAGCTACCCAAAATATGACTAACCATCCCCACGTTGGACTGGTACATGTCACTGGAAAAGCAATCCAAAAGGTATGGAACCACATCAACTTTTGTGGCTAAAATTTGATATTGCTCAATTTCTTGAAGAATTACTTCTTATTGAATGTTTATTTTACAAGTCAATGGTACCGCATACTTACTCGAGTTTGCCTCGATTGCTAATTCAAATTTACCTCAGGATCCATTATGCTCGAACGTGACCACTAACCAACAACTCGAACAACCGGTACATGCTAGTGGCCAACAAATAAAAAATGTATGACACAGTTTCACCACATTATTCATTTTTGTTAGGTCACTCAAACATACCCATTCTCTGAATTCAATTTACCCCCACGAACCTTCAAGCTGTTACATTGTAAATTTACCACACGATCCATCATGCTCCATTTTGCTAACTAATCCTCCCCATGCTTAACCATCAAAGATTTAACTTACCTCAAATATTTTTGGGTCAAATTATATTAATCATCTTTAGTAGTGTCTCAAACTTACACATTCACGTAATTCAACTTACCCCACGTGCCAGCACACTCCATGCTGAACCATCAAAGTTTGAACTTACCTCTAAACTATTTTGTCAGAATATATTCATCATTATTACAAGTCACTCAAACTTACCTATTCTCTCAATTTTAATTTACCCCAGGATCCATCATGTTAGAAAATGTTTAATAAAGTTTCCCCAACTTTGGGTTTTTTTGGGTCCAGGTAGTTGTGACTGGAGTTGTAATAACAATAGAATCTACATGTTTAAACATGTTTGTCAATTAATTAATCAATGTTAAATCCATGTTTCATGTAGATGTTGATGAAGATATCATTGCGTTTGATTTTTTTAAAGCTTCTACAAGTAAAAAATAACTTCTTTTATTGTGTCTCAAAATATTTGATTCTTTGACCTCATTGTTTATGGTTTTCATGGTCAAACATGTTGGAACTTTTCAAAATGGCATGACCAACAAGAAAATCAGCTCGATTAGATCATATGTAATTAATCTTCTTGAATTAATGATATAGCATAATATAGGGAAATTTGTCATTAGACTTGTTGGTGTAATTCTACTTGGCTTCCTATTTCAATCAATTACGTAATCTTATTTTGCTTCATAGATCTTGGGTCGACATATGTTTCTCATTTTATGTAAACCATCAAACTTACCCCTTCTATCAATTAGGGTTACTCCCACAAACTATCATTTAATCGATTCTATTTACTCCAAGCTACCCCTTCTATTAAATTAAAGTTACCCCCTATCGCATCTAAAGTTACCCCAACATTCCTTTTTAATAGTAAAATATTATTATTGAGGTTTTTTTATTTGATTCATTGTTGTTTTATGTTTTTATTGTTTTACTTTTATTACTAATTATGTGTTTTCTTTTGTGTTATCTTCACCATGCAGCTAAATGTAGGTTCTTTTGACAATCATCCCAATATACTCATTGTCATGTTTACCTCGAGAGTTATTTTTCAATTTATCCTACAAGTTTTTTTGTTTCCCTCACTATATTATTGACATATTGTTTTATAATTAACATTGTATCATTGTTTGATATGTTTTAATTAACGGCAAGTGCACGGCCGCGTTGAAGCGGTGACAAATACGGGTCATCCACAAGGAGGTGTGTAGACTCTGGTTTGTTGGAAGGAAAGTGGGAAAAGAGGGGAAGAAGTTGTGATTACACTAACCTAGACTAACTACACTAAACGAGTAAGCATCAAATAAGGAAAACAAAAGCAAGGGAAATTGAAAGTTGGAAATCAGAAATGGAAAACCCCTAAGGTGTGGAGTGTGTGCACACATGTGAAAAGATGGTGAAGAATGCATTCTATAGGCACAAATGTAGTAGTGTTTTCATGCATAGGGAGTGTCTAAAGGTTATGGCAAAACCTATCAATCCATTCAGTAACATAGTTGATTAACATTCATATACACAAGCTGGTGATTTCAGAACCTAAACAAGCATGGAAGGTGTCTAAGATGTGTGGAAAAACCCATCAAGTGTAGTATTCTACTCTAACAAGCAAGCATACATTCACATTTATCAACACAATCAAAATATAAAGCATTCATATCCATTCTTTAATGCATGTATGAATATCATCTCCACCCCCAAATGGGGATGAATCTACTCACTACACATTACTCTAACAATTAAACTAAAAAAGAAAAGAAACATTCTAACAACTTTAGCCTAGAATCAAAGAGATAAAACTAAGCTAAGCATGCATAAAGAAACAACATAAGAACAAAACAATGGAAAAATTATTTTATTAGATGACTCACATTGAAGGTAGCATTCTTCTCCACCTTGAGATTTTTCTCCAAGGCTTACTCCAAGAAGAGAGAATGCCACCAAGCAATGGGTGAATACAATGGAAGGTGAAGAGTTCTATTTATAGCCATAGAAAAAGATAATCCGGGACAATCTCCCGGTATGGGACTAAACAAATACCAGAAATAGACTAAATACATACTAATACATGCTCCACATAAATCTTAGTGGATCCGGACCAAAAGTGACCGCCAATTGGCGGTCTACAGTGATCGGATCGCTCTGGATTTTCTTGTGGGCTTTTCTGGAAGGCTTTGTTTGTCTTTGATGCATCTACTTCGCTTGTTGGAGCTCCGACCCGAATAGAATTGCCAAAATATTCCCCATGATGGTGTGAAGTATTCTTGTTTGCTCATTGGTCCTTCGATCTTACGTTCAGGTCCTTCGATCTTACGTTCAGGTCCTTCAATCTTGCATCGTAGTCCTTGAGTCTTTCAACTCAATCCTTTTTCATGCTTTTGGGTCCTTTTATGACTCTTCTCTTCAAACCTATTTATTTCTGAAATTTAAACATAAAACTCGTCACGTAATATTGTTTAGGTGAAAGATAATGGATATAAGATACAAATATAAGCATGAAATGATGTCAATCAATCATCATCGTTTGTGATTGTAGTATTATGTTCTCACGTTCTTATAGTTCTATTTAAGTGTGGATGTCTGCTTAACAATGTTGTGAACTTTATTCCATGTTATAGGGTACAATTTTATTTCAATTTAACAGGAATAGCAAACTAGTGCAATATTTTATGTGGGAACACAAATGTGTTATCATTGTTGTTTGCACTTATACATAATACACATGGTAATTTAAAATATATGGATGGGTAATTCCATAAGACATTATGTAACAAGTGAACAAAAACTAAAATGAAACATACAAGGCATCAAGAAAAAAATAAAGTCTTAAAGTTCGCGGAAATATACACAATGTGTGTTGATTGACATCATGTCATGCATACATTTGTGTCTTATATCCACTTTCTTTAACCTAAATAATGCTACGTAACTATTTTTATGTTTAAGTTTCAGTAATAAACAGGTTGGAGGAGAAGATGCAAAAAAGGACCTAAAAGCAAATCAAGAAACTCCACTCAATCATGAGGAGTCTTTTGGCAATTAGATCCGGGACTAAACTCCAATAACTGATCCGAGTGCACTCCATGTGAAGAATTGAAGAAATAAAGATGATATCTGAAAATTGGTCGGATGCAGGAAAAAATGCCCACCAATTTGTGGTCTAAGACCGCTAATTAGCGGTCTATTTTTCTTAGAAGCCGACCCCGTTTTGCCCGGATATAGGTTATGTTTTTATTTCTATTATGAGAATGTTTCATTAGTCCCACATCGGGGGACTATCCCCGATTACCTTTTTCTATGACTATAAATAGAATTCTTCCTCCTCCCTTGTAATACTACCCATTGCTTAGGGGCATTCTCTCTACTTGGAGTAAAGCCTTGAAGCAAAACTCAAGTGGAGAAGAATTCTACTTGTAATGTAAGTTATGTAAATAAAATAATTTTTCATAGTTTTGTTTTTAATGTTCTCTTTTTAATGCTTGCATGCTTAATTTAGTTTTGATTTCCTAATCTTACTATAACTAGTTAGAATGCCTTTCTTCTTTAGTTTAATTGCTAGCATAATGTGTAGTGAGTAGTTCCATCTCCTTTGGGGGTTGAGATGATGTACATATATGTTGTGAAGTTTGGATGTTTGATGAATTTTTGATTGTGTAAACTTGTATGTTTGTAAGTTCATTGGGGATGTTTTAATCATCTGCATGTTGGAGGATTTTTGATGGATTTTGCCACAACAATTAGACACTTCCCATGTTTAGTTTCCTCAAGTTTATTGACTGAAATTTCCTGATGAATATGCTACATGTTAGTTATGTGTTTGTATTTTTAGTTGCTTGCTTGATTGATTGAAGAAACTTTGTTTTGATGGGTTTTGCCTCAAAATTTAGACACCTCCCATGCTTAGCTTTGTTCTTCACATGAGTTAATGATTTTGATGAGTCTTTCCATATCTTTAGACACTTCTAATGCTTAGCCTAATCTTATGATAATGAAGTAGTAATTGCCGATACGTCGTTTGAATGGATTGATAGATTTTGCCAAATCTTTAGACACTTCCTATGCATGAAGACACATGATTGACATCATATCATGCATATATTTGTGTCTTTAGACACTTCCTATCCTTTATTTTTAGCCTAAGCAATGCTACGTAATGGGTTTTATGTTTATGTTTTAGGAATAAACAAGTTTGAGAAGAAGAGACTAAAAGAGGACTTAAAATCAAGAAAAAAGACTAAGTTGCAAGACTTATGGACTGAGGTGCAAGAGAGAAGGACCCGGATATAAAACCAGAAAGACTAATGAGGAAATCAAGAAGTTCCACACCATTATGAGGAGTATTTTCGCAATTAGATCCGGTCCCAAACATCAACAACCAAATTGGGCTCATCAAACATCACAAAATCAAGCCAGCAACGAACCACCGAAATTCAGACTCAATCAAAGCTATTTGGACCGCCAATTGGCGGTCCAAATTGGTCCAAAAGTTTCATGGTTGAGTCGGAGCGTGTATTATGTTGTATTTAGTCCATTTATGGTATGCGTTTTAGTCCCATACCAGGGGATTGTCCCCGATTACCTTTTTTATGCCTAAAAATAGAACTCTTCTTTCTCCTTTGTATTTACCGATTGCTTGGTGACATTCTCTCTACTTGGAGTAAAGCCTTGAAGCAAAACTCTAGTGGAGAAGAATGCTAGTTGTAATGTGAGTCACGTTAATAAAATAATTTTCTTAGTTAGTTTCATATTGTCTCATTCAATTCTTTCAATTCTTGCATGCTTAGTTTAATTTTGTTTTTTTTCTTTTCTTAATGATTAGTGAGTAGTTCCATCCCCTTTGGGGGTGGATATGATGTACATATATGTTGTGAAGTTTGGATGTTTGATGAATATTTTGGATTGTGTAAATTTGCATGTTTATATGTTCATCGGGGGTATTTTAATCATCTACACGTTGGGAGATTTTTGATGGGTTTTGCCATGAGATTTAGAAACTTCGCATGCTTAGTTTCCTCATCTTTATTGTCTGAAATTTCATGTTGAATATGCTACATGTTAGTTAAGTGTTTGTATTTGTGGTTGGTTGCTTGATTGATTGAAGAAACTTTGTTTTGACGAGTTTCGTCGCCATAAGATTTATACACTTCCCATGCTTCACTTTGTTCTTCACATGAGTTAATGATTTTTTATGAGTCTTGCCATATCTTTAGACACTTCTCATGCTGAGCCTAATCTTATGATAATCAAGTAGTAATTGCCGATACATTGTGTGAAGGGATTGATAGATTTTGCCACATCTTTAGACACTTCCTATGCATGACAACACACACACGACACACACACATACATGCTTACATGCATCATTCATCACTAATTTCACTTCATATGTGCACTGATTGACATCATATCATGCTTACATTTGTGTCTTATATCCATTATCTTTCGCCGAAATAATGCTACGTAATGAGTTTAATGTTTAAGTTTTAGGAATAAGCAGGTTTGAAGAGAAAATGCACAAAAAAGACTCAAAAGAAAGGAAAAGGACTGAGTTGGAGGACCTGGGCATTGAGATGCAAGAGGGAAGGACCCAAACGTTAGCCCAAACGACCAATGAACAAATCAAGAAACTCCACACCATCTTGAGGAGTATTTTGGCAATTCGATTCGGTCCTGAGCTCCAACAACCTAACTGGATGCATTACACATGAAGACATGAAGCCAGACAACCACACCCCAAGACTAGGCCACATCCAGACCATATAGACCGCCAATTGGTGGTCCAAGATCGCTGATTGGTGGTAGGTTTTGGTTTATATCCGCTAAGACTTTGGCGGGTCATGTATTAGGTTGTATTTAGTCTATTTTTGGTATACGTTTAGTCCCCTACTGGGGATTATCCCAGATTACCTTTTGCTGTGGCTATAAATAGAATTCTTCCTCCTCATTTGTATTCACCCATTACTTGGTGGCATTCTATCCACTTGGAGTAAAAGCCTTGAAGCAAAAACTCAAGGTGGAGAAGAATGACACTTGTAATGTGAGTCATGTAAATAAAATAAATTTTCTTAGTTTCATTTAATATTGGCTTTTAATTCTTACATGCTTCTTTAGTTTAATTTCCTTTCATTTAGCTTCTTTAATATTTCATGTTTGTTTAGTTCAATTTCCTTTCATTAGAATGTTTCATTTTGTTAATGTAATGATTAGTGAGTAGTTCCATCCCCCTTTGGGGGTGCAGTAGATGTCTATACATGTTATGTAGATGGAATGAATGCTAAACATTGTTCTATGTGAGAAATATTAGTATGCTTGTATGAATTAATAAGAACTCTTAACTTGATGGTTTATGCCATAATGTTTAGGTACATTGCATGCTTGTTTATGTTCTTAATAGCAAACTTGCCATGCTCATATTAATCACCTAAGTTAGTGCTTTAAATGATAGGTCTTGCCATTAAGTATTTCGTATGCATTAACAAACACTAACTTCACTTGAGCTTATTGTATGCATTCACAACACTTATTTTATGTGTACACACACTCCACCTCTTAGGGGTTTTTCATTCCTGATTTCTATCTTCTTCTATTACTCACTTAGTTTCATTTCCTCCCTCACTTTCATTTCCTTCTTTGCTGCTTACTCGTTTTGTGTTGTTTAGTTTAATCAATCTCTTCTCCCCTTTGTTTCCCACTCGCCTTTGAACTAACCAAAGTCGACACACCTCCCTGTGGATCGACCCATATTTGCCACCGCTTAAACATGGTCGTGCACTTGCGGTTATTTTAAAATGTTCAATCAAAATTTTGGCGCCGTTGCCGGGGAGGTGCTTTGTCTAGACTTTGGTTTGGACGGTTCAAGTGGTTTTAATTTTTTGTTTTTAGTTGTCGTTTATTTTAGGGATCCTCAGGATCAAGGGGAGGCTACTAGAGAAGTTGGAGGCAAAAATAAGCTAAAGTGACCGCCAACTTGAGGCCTGGTAAGTTTGTTTTGCTCCAATTTTCGTTGTAGTTGGTTTCTTCAATTTAGTTGTCTGGGAGTTCAAGTTTGCATATTTAAACATGAAGCTAGCTCCCAGATTAATCCATTCCTCTTTTAAGACAACTTGGACCTTAAAACTCAAAGCAAAAGATTAGATTGAATGTCATCTAGGTAATGCATCAATTGTAGACCTTGCACGCATTTGTCTTTTCTTTTACATTTTTGTTGTAGATTGCTGGCATGAGGTACATGCACCCATTCTCTCATTCATGCATGGTTAAAGCATGCATTAGTTAGTAAGGTACATCGGGACAAGAGTGAGGTGAGTGCTTGTTTGGTGAGTTGCTTGCTAGCTTAAGATTTAAAAACATTTTTTAAGGGGCACCACCTATAGTCTTCAAAGATAAGGTGGGGGATTTCATCACCCTCCCTTAGCCCCAAAAAGCACTCTCAAGTAAAGCCTTAATCTAAAATCAAGTAGACATTGGCCAATACGACTCTGGCGCATTAGGAGAGTGATCCGGTCACGACCGTTATAGCCTGATCGACATCACCCACTTTGTCGATAGCAGGAGAGACAAGATCTCCAGATCTTGGCTCACTTGCTGGGCTTTGTGGTCTTCTTCATAGGGAGGTGAGGTGTGTTGAGGCCGTGTGACCTCGTAGTTAGGCATCGTCTAGCTGTAAGTACCCATAGTGACCGTAGGCTGTTTGAGCCGTGTTTGCTAGACTAGGCTTCTACACTAACCATTTGCCCACGCTAGTTTTTAGGGACTCTTCCCTTCTCCTCTGAGACATCTTCTTCTCACGTAGTTCTACATTCTAGTATCCTCCCCTTTACACTCTCTGTTAGCATTTTAGGGTCGAGTCGAACACTTTTTGCGAGCTTAGCCTCGTGGTGGTGAGAGTGGTCCACTCGAGAGTTTTTTATTGAGATTGATGGTTACATTGGAGACCATCCATATTGTTAGGACCATATCAATTCTCCCTGGTATTCCAGACTCATGCAACCTGGGGTCAGACTAACACCCCGTATGGTTGTGATAGTTTTAATTATGTGGCTGAGCAATCTTCAAATTGGGATAGTATGAGAGAGGCACATATTGCTAGATCACCATCTAGTTATGTCGGATCATATGCTGGTCAACAAACAGAGAGATTACAACAAACTTTGCCTCTTTCATGCGTGTGGTAGGCGACATGAGTGCACCGGTGGCTCCAGTAGCCGTACCGTGCGTTTGTTGTGGGTTGAGTGGTCATGCTATCGGGGAATGCCATTATGTTCCCCCAAAGCCTGAGTATGAGCATACCTTTTCCCAAAATGCTCAATATGACAATTACGCATCCGCGTACAACCAGAGAGGGATGGATTCGTGGGGTGACAATTCTTTTTCAAATTCTTATACTTCATTTTCACCCCAGTATCCTCCTCCCGAATACCCAGAATTCTACCAACACCCCACTTCAAGTCATTGGACTCATTCTCAGCCCATCAACACCCAACCCCAAAATTTTCCAAGCTCTGACTTAGACCTCATAGTTGACCACATACCTGATTCCTTGAAACAAACTCTCCTTACGTTCATGGAAACCACTCAACAGTCCATACAAAATATGGTACTGCAAGTGAGTCCAATGTCGCAGCAATTACGTGAATGTGAGGAGAGTAACTTTTCTTGTCAACATGAGGATTCATCTTTTGATATCGAACCACCACCACATCCACAAATTCAAAGCACAATCTTTCAAAGTCAAACTCCTAGTCAATCTGAGGGACTTGGGGTTTCAATTCAGGATCACTTAGTGGAGGATTCGATTCAAATTGAGAAAAACAAGGACCAAATTCATTACGAGTCGGCGCAGGATTGTGCCTAATCTTTTTGTCCTGTGGCCCTTGAGCCACATGATCTTCATGTTGTGCCTCTTAAGGACTCACCTCCGGTGGAGCAAGAGCTCCCTAGTACCCTTAATTTAAAACGATCTAATGAGAGTTTGCCTCTCACTATTGTTCCTGATTATTTTGGAAATAATGGAACAACAAACAACCACATTGCTAATGAGGGTATTAGGAGATACCTTGGGTAAGAGACCCACTTTTTGTTCGCCTGGTGAGTCGGACATGCCTAACGAGGTTCTTGACCTCATTCCGACCCACCAGCCTGTTGGTTGGAGAGTTTGGATTGACGATCATAACTTCAGCACCGCAACGGGAGAAACTCTTCTTCTGTTGCCCCATATGTCCCAAACTCTTGAGAGGTTGAAGCTCTTTCAATTTGATCCTTTGAATGAGACGCCTTTGCGTCCAATTCATGAACGTCTCTTTTCATCTTGTGCTCTTTGTGAAGGGGGCCCACGCATGAGTATTCTGGCCCCGAGTGGTGTCTTGTTCCCTTTCCAAGTGCATTGACCCACTCTTGAGGTTCCCATTTTATGTCTTTTGACAAATGAAGATGGGAACTTATGTTTGTACATAGTTATAAAAAAAATTAGTACAATAAAAGACTCCTTCAGTGAGCATCGATTGTTGTGGGCTCCAACCATTGTGTATTTGGGCCCCATTTCTTTCACGTATTTATATCCCTTCTTTAGCATCTCATAGGTTTTGAGGGAATTCGGGTTTGTGTCCATCAACATAACCATGAACTTCCCTTTGTACTTCACGTTGTAGAGATCTTTCCTTTTTCATGCATAAATCCATGTACTATTTTGCATCCGTGTACAACCCGAGAGGGATGGATTCGTGGGGAGACAATTCTTATTCAAATTCTTATACATCATTTCCACCCCAGTATACTGCTCCCAAATTCCCAGAATTCTACCAACACCCTATTCCAAATCATTGGATTCATTCTCAGCCTATCAACACCCAACCCAACAATTTCCCAAATTCTGACTTGAGCCTCACGGTTGACCACAAACTTGTTTCTTTAGAACAAACCCTCCAAACGTTCATGGAAACTACTCAAAATGTAATGAACTCCACTCAAAATTCCATACAAACTATGGAAATGTGTGTGAGTCAAATTACACAATAATTAGATAAAGGTGAGGAGGGTGACCTTTCTTATCAACATGAGGATTTATCTTCGGATACCGAACAACCACCACATCCACAAATTTAAAGCACATTCTTTCAAAGACAAACTCCTAGTTAGTCTGAGGGACTTGGTGTTTCAATTCACGATCACATGGTGGGGGATTCAATCCAAATTGAGAAGAGCTTGGACCAGTTTCTTTATGAGTCGACAAATGATTGTGCCTTATCTTTTTGTCTCGTGGCCCTGAGCCATATGATCTTCATGTTGTGCCTCTTAAGGACTCACCTCTGGTGGATCATGAGCTCCCTAATACCCTAAATTTCAAACGACCTGAGGAGAGTTTGCCTCTCACTATTGTTCCTGGTCATCTTGGAAATGATGGGACATCAAACAATTACATCGCCAATGAGGGTATTGGGAGTTCCTTAGAGGATACCTTGGGTAAGAGACCCACTTTCTGTTCGCCTAGTGAGTCAGACGTGCATAACGAGGTTCTCGACCTCGTCCCGACACACCAGCCTGTTTGTTAGAGAGTTTGGATTGACGATCATAACTTTAGTACCACAACGGGAGAAACTCTTCTTCCGTTGCCCTATATTTCCCAAACTCTTGAGAGGTTCAAGCTCTTTCAGTTTGATCCTTTGAATGAGACGCCTTTGCGTCTAATTCGTGAACCTCTCCTTGCATCTTGTGCTCTTTGTGAGGAGGCCCAAACATGAGTATTCTGGCCCCGTGTGGTGTCATGTTCCCTTTCCAAGTGCATTGACCCACTTTTGAGGTTCCCATTTGATGTCATTTGACAAATAAATTTGAGAACTTATTTTTGTACATAGTTATATTAAAAAAACAAAAACAAAATAAAGAAAGAATGAAAAAGTACAATAAAAGACTCCATGAGCGAGCATTGATTATTGTGGCCCCAACCTTTGTGTATTTGGGCCCTTTTCTCTTTCACGTATTTGTATCCCTTCTTGAGCATCTCACAAGTTTTGAGTGAATTCGGGTTTGGGTCCATCAACATAACCACAAAATTCCTTTTGCGCTTCATGTTGGTGAGATCTTTCATTTTTCATGCATAAATCCATGTAGTATCTTGCTCACATTCATTGAGGACAATGCATGAAGTAGGTGTGGGGGTGTTTTACGTGACTACATAGTTGAGTCTTTTTCCTTTGATCTTGTTTTATTTTGTGTGCATTGTTAGGGTCATGTTAGTGTGCTGCATTTAATATTGATATATCTTCTTGCTATGATCCGTGGGTAACCTGTCTTCTTTTGCTTGCCTAGCGCTTTAAAATTTTCACATTTCTTTAAAAAAATTCATGTGTTTGCGAAAGAAAATGTTTTGTAGGTTTTGCATGTGTTTAGCAAGTGCAAAACCATTATGAGGCAAAGTAAAAAGAAAGCTCCCGAAATTGTCTTGGCGAAAGAAAATGTTTTGTGGGGTTTGCGTGTGTTTAGCAAGTGCAAAACCATTATGAGGCAAAGTAAAAAGAAAGCTCCCAAAGTTGTCTTAAACTTGATGCATTGGGATATCTAGTACAGTGGCTTTAGGACTTATCTAGTCGTTAGGATGCACCCCAATCTTCCCTCGGGGGGCAAGTAATCATAGGGTTTCAATACTCAAACAATTAAAGAACTTCACCCTGAACCTAGTGAGTCAATAATTCGTGTCTGTTAATATAAGGAAGTTTGTTGTAGTCAAGGACCATTTAACTCCGGTTGTGAGACATGAAGTGTAGGGATTTTGGTTCACGTGTAGATAAGAAATAAGTGAGTAGGTGTTCTCTCTTCTCGCACGGCTCCTATCACTAGGAAAATTAGGTCCGAGGGGACTTTATGCCTGGTGCTTTCGAGTCATCTGACTTAGGATGCATCGACCGAACTCCCGTTACACGGGTGTTAGGGATTGCCCTATGTGGAGATGTGGGGAAATATGTACGTGATAGTGTAAGTCCTCATAGGCATTGATCCACGAAACCTGACCCTGGGAGAATCAAACACCAACTAGATAGAAAAAAAAGAAAAAAATGGTAAAGCAAATGAGAACCTTAATGGACTTTACACTTTGTATCACTTGAGGATGTTAAGGTTGTCTATGTCTTTCACTTAAGTCCTTAATTAACTTGTACGAATGATTCATTAGGCTAGGTGTGTGGACTGGATGCATATATAGAGTCGGCCCGTAGGATTACCCCGTCCAATGATCGATAAAAATGAGTCCATCGAGTCTTGTTCTAGATTGAATAATGCATCAATGTTCGGATTTTATGGGTATATCCGCTGAAAACCCTCAAGAGACAACACTCCTCCTCCTTGGCGACAAGGAGGTTTAACGGCTTATTGCACGTGCTAAGTGCAACCGTGATTCCTCCGAAAGTGAGTTAGGATTTCTCTATTTTACGAATGATTTTTCCTTTCTTTCATTTTTCCCTTTCTTTGTTTTGCTTGGGACTAGCAAAAGTTAGGTGTGGGGGTATTTGATTGACATCATATGATGCATACATTTGTGTTTTATATCCGTTATCTTTCACCTAAACAATGTTACGTAATGAGTTTAATGTTTAAGTTTTAGGAATAAGCAGGTTTGAAGATAAGAGACACAAAAAGGACTCAAAAGAAAGGAAAACGACTGAGTTGCAAGACCTGGGGACTGAGATGCAAGAGGGAAGGACCCAGATGTAAGCTCAAAGGACCAATGAGCAAATCAAGAAACTCCACCATCATGAGGAGTATTTTGGCAATTCGATTTGGTCTTGAGCTCCAACAACCTATCTGGATGCATCACACATGAAGACATGAAGCCAGACAACCACACCCCAAAACCAGACCGGATCCAAACCATATGGACCGCTGATTGGCGGTTAGTTTTGGTCTGGATCCGCTAAGACATAGGCGGGTCATGTATTAGGTTGTATTTAGTCTATTTTTGGTATACGTTTAGTCCCCTACCGAGGGATTGTCCAAGATTACCTTTTTCTATGACTATAAATAGAACTCTTCCTCCTCATTTGTATTCACCCATTACTTGGTGGCATTCTCTCTACTTGGAGTAAAAGCCTTGAAGCAAAAACTCAAGGTGAAGAAGAATGCCACTTGTAATGTGAGTCATGTAAATAAAATATTTTTTCTTAGTTTCTTTTAATATTGTCTTTTAATTCTTGCGTGCTTCTTTAGTTTAATTTCCTTTCATTTAGCTTCTTTAATATTTCTTGTTTGCTTAGTTCAATTTCCTTTCATTAGAATGTTTGATTTTGTTAATGTAGTTTGTGTAATGATTAGTGAGTAGTTCCATCCTCCATTGGGGTAGAGTAGATGTCTATACATGTTATGTAGATGGAATGAATGCTAAACATTGTTGTATGTGAGAAATGTTAGTATGCTTGTTTGAATTAATAAGAGCTCTTAACTTGATGGTTTCTGCCATAATGTTTAGGTACAAACTTGTTTATGTTCTTAATAACAAACTTGCCATGCTCATATTAATCACCTAGTTTAGTGCTTTGAATGATAGGTCTTGCCCTTAGGTACTTCTTATGCATTAACAAACACTAACTACACTTGAGCTTATTGTATGCATTCACCACACTTATTTCATGTCACTAGTGCCGAATTGTCTTTACTCGTCGCCCAATAGACGTCGGCTGTTATAACAACCGACGTCTAGTTGGGCGAAGATAGCATAGACGTCGGTCGTTACCAAGGCCGATGTCTATGGGGTACTATAGACGTCGGGTGTTGGAATACCCATTGCATCTGACGTCTATACGCTATAGACGTCGACCTATAAACGTCGGTTGTTGGAATACCCATTGCATCCATCATCTATACCCTATAGACGTCGACCTATAGACATCGGATGTTATCGACAACCGACGTCTATACCCCCATGCATATAGACGTCGGCTGTCCATAACATCTGACGTCCATAGGTCTTAAAGAAATCGAACAGTTGCATTTTCTATCATTCATTCCAGACGAAAACCCAACCAAACCCTAGCCGTTCCACGACCGAACCCTCCTCCGCGACTGATCTCCGACCGATCTGCAGCAATCTTCGGCACCACAGTGACATCCCAACCTCTCCTCCCGTTCTCCGACCCTCTCCTCCGTCTTCCTCCACATTCCTAACCACAATAAGAGTTTCATTTACTTTTGGTTGGTTTAGTTTTGGATTTTTGGTGGAGTAATGATTCTTTTCTTTCTTGGTAAACTTCTCCTCTCATCCGGATCCAACATTTCTTTTTTTGTTCGTATTTTGAATAGGGTTGGACAAGCGGACGACCGAGAACACCGTCACCAACAACACCACCAACCATTCCACCGCCATCAAAGAGGTATGTTTTCCCATTCGAGTGACTCACTATTTTTATTAGTATTATTCAATGAAGGTTTAACTTCTGCTACTCAGGGCAATTAAGGTTTACAGAGCTTTATTTGGCAGGAGAACAACCACAAAAACAGGAATAACATGACATGGAATGAGAGTACGTTCTCTCCCATTTTTTTAATTAAGTTAGGAACATATATTTAGAAAATTTCTATGTTTGTAGTATCGGAAGAAGGTTGGAAATACAGAATATGGTTACTACGTGATGAGATACATTGAGGAAATCCTCGAATTGGTAACTCAAGACGTATGACTATCCGAGGTAATATAGATTGTTATTCACTTGTATAGTTCTAGTTTCAATATTTAGTTATTAAAATTTTTACTTGTATTTTGACAGGTCATGCCAAAAAGTAGTCATCCCTTCTCGCAACAGGAGCTCGATGAAACTCGCGACCGATGGGCTCGCTATTTTATCAGAAACATGTTGATGAACTAAGAGGTTCTCCTGTCACTTGCATGTTTTGGTAATTTAGTTAACAAGTTCACTTGTATTACAAACCTACAATTTATGCCTTAATATAATCTCCTCAATTTTAGAATGAATGCCAATTGTTTATGTATGAATTAATTCTAAGTGTGTTGAATGATTGTGTATGCTTGTATGTTTGTGTTTGTGCATGTATGGTTGTATGTTTGTGTTTGTGCTTGTATGCTTGTATGCTTGTATGTACATGTGGATGAAAGTGTGTAAGTATTTGTGAATGAATTTGGTGCAGGTTGTATGTACACGAATACGATGACTAAATACAAGTTTGCAGGATGCTATTTATTTATTTATTTATTTTTGTCCAGGTTTAAGAATAGACGTCGGATGTTTGTATTCGCCGACGTATATGTCTCTGAAGAAAGGAATAGACATCGATTGTATGTATCAGACGACATCTATTCTTTAGGAATAGATGTCGTATGTTATTTCACCGACGTCTATACCTAAAGAATAGACGTCGATCCTATATAAGCGCCGACGTCTATTCTTTAGGTATAGACGTCGGCTTATACATACAGGCGACGTCTATTCTTTAGGAATAGACGTCGGATTTTGCACGTCCGACGTCTATGTATAGACGATGTACACATAGACGTCAGATCTGGGAATGCTGATAGCCGACGTATATACCCCCGTACATCCGACGTATATTCCCTTTTCTGTAGTAGTGTGTGTACACACACTCCACCCGTCAGGGATTTTTCATTCCTGATTTCTATCTTCTTCTATTAGTCACTTAGTTTCATTTCCTCTCTCACTTTCATTTCCTTCTTTGCTGCTTACTCGTTTAGTGTAGTTTAGTTTAATCAATCTTTTCTCCCCTTTGTTTCCTACTCACATTCGAACTAACCAAAGTCGACACACCTCCCTGTGGATCGACCCGTATTTGCCACCGCTTCAACGTGGCCGTGCACTTGTGGTTATTTTAAAACGTTCAATTAGGCACACATTCCACCCCTTAGGGGTTTCTCTTCTTGATTTCCAATCTTCCGTTGCTTTCTTAAGCCTTTCTTACTTACTAGTATAGTGTAGTTTAGCTTAGCATAACCAAATCTCTTCTCCCTTTATTCGACACTTGATTTCTGACAAACCAGAGGCTACTTACCTCCCCGTGGATCAACGCATACTTGACACCGCTTCATCATGGCCGTGCACTTGCGGTAATTAATAAAACATTTAAACAAGTTTTTGGCACTGCTGCCGGGGAGGTATCAGTCCAGACTCTGGTTGGGACGATTTGAGTGGATTTAATTTGTGTTTTGTAGTTTTTCATTGTTTCAAGATGTTCTAAAGACCAACTGGCGGCCTGGTGACCTCATCTTGCACTTCTTTCTTCTGGTTGTTTGTTGTTTCAACATAGTGGTCTGGGGCTCAATTTGGCATGTTTTGACTTTTAGCTTTCCCCCAGATCAATAATCTATCCCCTTTTAAGCAACTTGGACCCTAAAATTCAAAGCAAAGGATTAGGCATTCTTGATTGTTTAGGTCATACATCATGTACTTGACTTAGGCACGTAGATTGTCTTTTATTTTAGCTTTACCTTCAGTTGTTGAGCACTGGCGTGAGGTACGCATCTCCTACACTCATTTATGCATTTGGTATGACCATGCGATAGTTAGTAGGAATTTCATTGCAACAAGTGTGAGTTGAGCGTTTGTTTCTAGATTAAGATTCCGAAATGCTACTAAAGAGGGGTTGTCCCATATAAGATAAGGTGGGGGGCTTTTCATCACCCTTTCCTTCACCCCAAAAACCACACTAATCAAGAGCCTAATTTTAAATTCAAGTAGACATTGGCCCTAAGGATCTCGGGCGCATTAGGAGAGTGATCCGGCAACGACCGTCATGGCCTGATCGGCGTCGCCCACTCTGTCGATAGTAGGAGAGACGAGATCTCCGGATCTTGGCTCACTTGCTGGGCTTTGTGGTCCTCGTCGTAGGGAGGTGAGGCGTGTTGAGGACGTATGAGCTCGTAGTTAGGCGTCGTCTAGCTGTAAGGACTTATAGCGACCTTAGGTTGTTTGAGTCTTGTTTGCTTGTGTGCTTCTACCGGTACCTACCCACCGTAGCATAAGGACTTCTTCCCTTCCCTCCTGAGTCATTCTCTCTTCTATGTCCTCCCGTCTTCTCCTCTATGCACATTCTATTTTAGTTGTTAAAAAAATTGGTTCGTCTGTGTGTGCACCTTTGTGCATGCTTGTGTGGGCACGACACGAGATTGGCCGTTTGACGAGGCGTGTCGTCAATCCTGCGTTGGTGTTCAATTTCTCAACGTCTTCGTCTTCTCGTGTCGCACACAGTCCGGGTTCCATGGCTGCTTATTACCGCGAGGAGGAGCAATTGCTGGACCCACCTGTCCCACATGTCTCACCTGTTCCACCTGTTCTTGTTCCCGTTTCCCTACGTGATCAATGCTACCTGAGCCGTACTGCTCTACCCTTATGCATCGTATTGGCAGAGGTGAATAGGAACCACTTTGAGGTTAAGCCTCAGTTTATCTCCATGCTCCCTCACTTCACTGGGAAATGTGACCCCTATATCTTTCTCAGGGAATTTGAGGAGGTCTGTGCTATGTTCAAGCTGCAACAACTTAGCACAAACTCCATCCATCCTAGGCTTGTCCCCTTTGCACTAAACTATGATGCCAAGAAGTGGTCGTACAACAACCTGGCGAATACCTTTAGGACTTGGGATGAATTTCAATATGCATTCCTCAAGAAGTACTTCCCAAATCATCGGATTCAAAAACTAAGGAACGAAATCAATTCATTTTATCAACATGAGACCAGATCATTTCATGCATACTTAGAGAGGTTCAAGGGGATACTATCCTCATGCCCTCACCATGGCATCGAGTTGTGGTGCCTTTGTCAGATTGTCTACGAGGGTCTTCACATCCCTTCCCTAACGCTCCTTGGGTCCATGTGTCAAGGAGAGTTCTTAGGAAAGGACGAAAGGTAGGCATGGGCTTTCGTAGAAGACCTCGCTGAGAAAACCATGCAGTGGGAGAGTGTGAGGGAACCACCAACATCATCTAGCATAGGAGCGAGGATCGCAAATACAAACTCGACGAGATCGGGTGCCACATTTGTTGTCGATACCACTACGGCCATTGGGGCACGCATGGCGGCTTTAATGTGCCCTATGGATTCGATTGAGCTCCAACACCAGCAAGACGTGTCTCATGTGTCTGCATCTGGTCTAGTTCCCTGTCATCTATGTGGTAGGATACGTCATATAGGAGGCATGTGTGCATCCATTCCTCCTTAGATGGAACATGTCAATGCCATCTATAATAGATCCAGGAATGACTCATATTCATCATCATATAACCATGGATGGAGGAACCACCCTAACTTTTCATGGAACCAAAATAATGTCCAGGGTGGTCCTTCAAATTTCTCTCGATCACCTAACCAACCACACCAACCTCCCATGCATGTACAATCATATCATCCACCCCAAGCTCAAATCACCAATCAATCGGGTTTCCCAAATTCCATCAATATGGAAACCCGATTCGATTCGCTTGAGACCTTGACCTGTGAACTTGAGAACTCAATGAATTTTTTATGTCATCCACAAGTCAAGTTCTCACTTCGAATCAGCAGACCATCAAATCTCTACAGCTTCAAATGGGTCAATTGGCTCCGTCAGTACATGAGAGAGAGAGAGGGACTCTGTCTAGCCAGCCTAAGGCTAATCCCCTTATGTACCGACAACCACACTTGCAAAATGAGAGTTCAGAACTTGGGGGTGGCAAGTGAACCATGTAGAGGAACCTGTTTACCATGTTAATGCCATTGTAACCTTAAGTAGTGGAAAGCAGGTTGACAATCACATTAGTTAGTAATGTGCATTTGTAACAAGAGTGAGGTGAGTGGTTGTTTGGTGAGTCGCTTGCTAGCCTAAGATTTCAAAACATCTTTAAGGGGCATCACCTATAGTCTTCAAAGATAAGGTGGGGGATGTCATCACCCCTCCCTTAGCCCCAAAACACACACTCAAGTAGAGCCTTAATCTAAAATCAAGTAGATATTGACCCTAGGACTCTGACACATTAGCAGAGTGATCTGGTCACGACCGTCATGGCCTGATCGACGTCGCCCACTTTGTCGATAGTAGGAGAGACGAGATCTCCAGATCAAGGCTCACTTTCTGGGCTGTGTGGTCTTCATCGTAGGGAGGTAAGACGTGTTGAGGCCGTGTGACCTCGCAGTTAGACATCGTCTAGCGGTAAGTACCTATAGTGACCGTAGGCTGCTTGAGACGTGTTTGTTAGACTAGGCTTCTACCCTCACCCTTTACCCACGCTAGATTTAGGGATTCTTCCCTTCTCCTCTGAGTCATCATCTTCTCACCTACTTCTACATTCTAGTCTCCTCCCCTTTACACTCTGTGTTAGCGTTTTACGGTCGAGTCGAGCACTTTTTTGCAAGCTTGGACTCGTGGTGTTGAGAGTGGTCGACTCGAGAGTTCTTTGGCGAGATGGATGGTTACATGGGCGACCATCCAAATCATTGTTGGGACCAGGACTATTCTCCCTTGTACTCCGGACCCATGCATCCTTGGGTGCCTCTGACAGACACCCTGTATGGTTGGGACAATCTTGATTGTGTGACTGAGCAATCTTCAAATTGGGGTAATATGAGAGAGGCACTAACTGCTAGACCGGCATCTAGTTATGTCGGATCATATGTTGGTCAAAAACTGGGACATTACAAGAACCTTTGGCCTCTTTCATGCGTGTGGTAGATGACATGAGTGAACCGTTAGCTCCCGTAGCGGTATCGTGTGACTATTGTGGGTGAGTGGTCATGTTTTTGGGGAATGTCTTTATGTTCCCCCAAAGCCTGAGTATGAGCACAACTTTTCACAGAATGCTCAACGTGACATTTACGCATCCCCGCGTACTACCCGAGAGAGATGGATTCGTGGGGTGACAATTCTTATTCAAATTCTTATACATCATTTCCACCCCAATATCCTCCTCCTGAATACCTAGAATTCTACTGACACCCTACTCCGAATCATTGGACTCATTCTCAACCTATCAACACCCAACCCAACAATTTCCCAAATTCTGACTTGAGCCTCACAGTTGACCCCAGACTTGATTCTTTAAAACAAACCCTCCAAACGTTCATGGAAACCACTCAAAATGTAATGAAGTTCACTCAAAATTCCCTGCAAGCTATGGAAATGTATGTGAGTCAAATTACACAACAATTAAGTAAACGTGAGGAGAGTGACATTTCTTCTCAACATGAGGATTCATCTTGTGAAATCGAACCCCCACCACATCCACAAATTCAAAGCAAAATCTTTCAAAGTCAAACTCCTAGTCAGTGTGAGGGACGTAGGGTTTCAATTCATGATCACTTGGTGGGGGATTCGATTCAAATTGAGAATAGCATAGACCAGTTCTTTTATGAGTCGGTCCAGGATTGTGCCTAATCTTTTTGTCCTGTGGACCTTGAGCCACATGATAGTATTTTTGTGTCTCTTAAGGACTGACCTGTGGTGGAGAAAGAGCTCCCTAGTACCCTTAATTTCATACGACCTGACGTGAGTTTGCCTCTCAGTATTGTTCCTGATCAACTTGAAAATGATGGGACATCAAACAACTACATTGCCAAGGAGGATATTGGGAGTTCCTTAGAGGATACCTTGGGTAAGATACTCACTTTCTGTTCGCCTGGTGGGTCAGACATGCATAACGAGGTTCTTGACTCGTTCCGACCCACCGGTGTGTTGATTGGGGTGTTTGGATTGACGATCATAACTTCAGTACTGCAACGGGAGAAACTCTTCTTCCGTTCCCCAATATTTGTTAAACTCTTGAGAGGTTCGAGCTCTTTCAGTTTGATCATTCGAATCAGACGCTCTGACGTCAAATTCCTGAACGTCTCCTTTCATCTTGTGCTCTTTGTGAGGGGCGCCCACGTATGAGTATTTTGGCCCCGCGTGGTGTCATGTTCCCATTCGAAGTGCATTAACCCCCTATTGAGGTTCCCATTTGATGTCTTTGACAAATGAAGATGGGAACTTATTTTTGTACATTGTTATATTTCAAAATAAAAAAAAACACAATAAAAAAATCCATGAGTGAGCATTAATTGTTGGGGGCTCCAACCCTTGTGTATTTGAGCCCCATTTGTTTCACGCATTGGTATCACTTCTTTAGTATTTCACAGGTTTTGAGGGGAATTTGGGTTTGTGTCCATCAACATAACCATGAACTTGTCATTGTGCTTCACGTTGGTGAGATCTTTTATTTTTCATGCATAAATCCATGTAGTATCATGCTCAAATTCATTGAGGACAATGCATGAAGTAAGTGTGTGTGTGTGTGGGGGGGTGTTTTACGTGTGTACATAGTCAAGACTTTTATCCTTTTGTTTTGTTTTCATTTGTGTGCATTGTTAGGATCATGTTAGTGTGCTGCATTTAATATCGATATATCTACTTGCCATGATCCTTGAGTGACTTGTCTTCTTTTGCTTGCCTTGTACTTTAAATTTTCACATTTCCATCAAAATCTTCATGTGTTTGTGAAAGAAAATGTTTTGTGGATTTTGTGTGTGTTTAGCATGTACAAAACCGTTGAGAGGCAAAGTAAAAAGAAGGCTCCCAAAATTGACTTGAATATGATGCATTAGGATATCTATTACACTGGCTTTAGGTCTTATCTAGTCCTGAGAATGCACCCCGGTTTTCCCTCGGGGGAGAGTAATCATACGGTTTCAGTCCTCAAATAAACAAAGAAGTCCACCCTGAACCTAGTGAGTCGAATAATTCGTGTCTATTAGTATAATGAATTTTGTCGTAGTCATGAACTCTTAAACTCTTGTTGTGAGACCTTAAGTGTAGGGGTTTTGGTTCATGTGTAGATATGAAAATAGTGAGTAGGTCTTCTCTCTTCTCGCACGACTCCTATCACTGGGGAAATTAGGTTCGAGGGGATTTAGTGCCTGGCGCTTTCGAGTCATCTTACTTGGGATGCACAGATCGAACTCCCATTACACGGGTGGTAGGGATCTCCCTATGTGGAGATGTTAGGAAAGATGTACGTGATAGTGTAAGTCCTCATAGGAAATGATGCATGAAACCTGACCCTGGGCGAATTACACACCAACTAGTAAACAAATAAAAATGAAAAAAAGAAAAGAACAAAAAAAAAGAAATGGCAATGCAAATAAGAACCTTAATGGACTTTACACTTTGTATCACTTGAGGATGTTAAGGTTGCCCATGTCTTTCACATAAGTCCTTAACTAACTTGGACGAATGGTTCATTAGGCTAGGTGTGTGGACTAAATACCTTTATAGAGTTGTTCCGTAGAATTACCGTGTCCAATGATCGACAAAAATAGGTCCAACGAGTCGTGTTGCTAGATTGAATAATGCATCAATGTCTGGATTTTGTGGGTATATCCGCTGAAACCCTCAGGAGACAACACTCCTCCTTGTCGACAAGGAAATTTAACGGCTTGTTGCACGTGCTAAGTGCAACCGTGATTCCTACGAATGTGGGTTTGGATTTCCTTGTTTTACGTTTGCCTTTTCCTTTCTTTTATTTTTTCTCTTTCTTTGTTTTGCTCGGGACTAGCAAAAGTTAGGTGTGGGGTTATTTGATTGACATCATATCATGCATACATTTGGGTCTTATATCCACTTTCTTTAACCTAAATAATGCTACGTAACGAGTTTTATGTTTAAGTTTCAGGAATAAACAGGTTTGAGGAGAAGATGCAAAAAAGGACCTAAAGGCAAATCAAGAAACTCCACAGAATCATGAGGAGTATTTTGGCAATTAGAGCCGCGACTAAACTCTAATAACCGATCCAAAAATTGGTCGGATCTAGGAAAAAGTGACTGCCAATTGGCGGTCCTAGACCGCCAATTAATGGTCCTTTTTCTCAGAATCCGACCCGGTTTCGCCCGGATATAGGTTATGTGTTTATTTCTATTCTGAGAATGTTTCATTAGTCCCACATCGGAAGATTGTCCCCGATTATCTTTTTCTACGACTATAAATAGAACTCTTCCTCCTCCTTTGTAATACTACCCATTTCTTGGTGTCATTCTCTCTACTTGGAGTAAAGCTTTGTTGCAAAACTCAAGTGGAGTAGAATGCTACTTGTAATGTGAGTCATGTAAATAATTTTTTTTTCATAGTTTTGTTTTTAATGTTTTCTCTTTTTAATGCTTGCATGCTTAACTTAGTTTTGATTTCCTAATCTTACTATAACTAGTTATAATGCCTTTCTTCTTTGGTTTAATTGCTAGCATAATGTGTAGTGAGTAGTTCCATCCCCTTTGTGGGGTGGAGATGATGTTTGATGAATTTTCAGTTTCTTTGCCTAGTCATCAAACTAATTCAAAAACTAATTAGCATAATTATGTTGTGAAGTTTGGATGTTTGATGAATTTTTGATTGTGTAGACTTGCATGTTTGTATGTTCATTGGGGGTGTTTTAATCATCTACATGTTGGGGGATTTTTTATGGATTTTGCCACAACAATTAGACATTTCCCATGCTTAGTTTCCTCATGTTTATTGACTGAAATTTCCTATTGAATATGCTACATGTTAGTTATGTGTTTGTATTTGTGGTTGCTTGCTTGATTGATTGAAGAAACTTTGTTTTGATGGGTTTTGCCAAAAGATTTAGACACCTCTCATGCTTAGCTCTCTTCTTCACATGCGTTCATGGTTTTTGATGAGTCTTGACATATCTTTAGACACTTCTCATGCTTAGCATAATCTTATGATAATCAAGTCGTAATTGCCGATACGTTGTGTGAATGGATTGACAGGTTTTGACAAATCTTTACACTTCTTATGCATGAACACACACACGACACACACACATACATGCTCACATGCGTCATTCATCACTTATTTTACTTCATGTGTGCACACACTCCACCCCTTAAGGGGTTTCCTTACTGAATTCCATCTTCCTTTTATTAGTTTTTTTATCTTAGTTATGGTAGTCTTGTGCTTTCATCTTTCTCCTTTGTTAGGTTCTAGTTTAGTGTAGCTTAGGTTAGCATAATCACATCTCTTCTCCCTTATTTGCCACTTTATTTCTAAAGAACCAGAGTCAACACACTTCCCTATGGATCGACCCGTATTTACACATCTTCACCGACGTTGTGCACTTGCGGTATTTAAAACGTTTAAACATGTGTCATCTCCAACCACTGGGACAACACACTTAATGCGATTTTTCTTAATGAAATTGTGGGTAATGTTTTAACGTTAAAAGCAAATACGTACCTTGTCAATAAAGACATCCAACCAAGAATCGTGCTCTTTTCCTAGAAAAAATCTATAAAATGTTGGTCTAGGTTTTTTGTAGAGTTAAAATCACGTAACATAAAAACACTTACCTCAATGATCTAGTGCCCATGCCCCATCACAATCTATTTGTTAGATACTGAAGATAAAGATATTGAAGACACCGTTTCCAAATGGTTTTGTTTGAAACATATACATGTCAAATGGTTCCTATTAATAATGACAAAACTGATAGTGCTCACCTAACTTAGTAATATCACCTTGATTGTGCTTGTGGTTCTTGTCCTTTTCACCGACCTAGCCTAACATATTCAATTTTACAATAACACCTTGGAATATGCGTAGAACTTAAAAAATGTAGTAATCAACCATTGGTTCTATAAACTGCGTGGAAATATCATTCGGTAAATAATTTTGAATTAACACATGTTACATCTTTCCTTTCAAGCAATTTTTCAGAAGACTGAACCTATGTATATCTATCTCTAGAGAACTATACATATCTTAACTTATAAAAACATTTCATTGTTTTTGTTATAAATATAAAATATTATAAATATAACATCCTGGTGATTGACAATTTAGTGTGTTTGGTTTCATGCTCTATCTCAGGGATCCATAATTTGTGTGTGCTACAACATGTTATGTAAGGTTTTATAGATGGAATTACCGTTACATATACATGGAATTACCCTTTTTATATGTGTTAAATTGCCCTAGTATGCATGAAACCTTTAAGGGTTCTTAATGATGATTCCATTAAATGGATTTACCCCATCCTCTACATCGAGTTACCTTTGTATCTATGTGAAATTACTCTCCATGGTGGATTACGCTTATAGATGAAATTACCCTTAAATATACATGGAATTAACCCATATATTCCCTTGTTGTTGCCCTATTTTGTAATACGGTGGTTAGGTGAAAGAGCCCTAGAGCCCCGTAGTTGATCATGTTGTTGTGGTTGAGTGAAAGAGCCCTGGAGCCCAGCTTGTGTGATGTTGTGGATCGGTAAAAGGGCCCTGGAGTCCAACTGTGTGATATGGTGGTTGCGTGAGAGAGCCCTGGAGCCCCGTAATTGATAGTGTTGTTGTGGTTGGGTGAAAGAGCGCTGGAGTCCAGCTTGGTGACGATGTTTAGTTAGAGTAGTTTTGTATACCATGTGATACTCGACTGTTTTATGTGCAAACACCCACCTACTTTTGATGGCAGAGGCGACTCCAAGGTGGCGTAGGATTGGGTATTCAAGATCCAGGAGATGTTTCGTATGATTGAGTGTTTCCTGGAGAGGAAGGTGGGCCTGACCGCCTATGTTTTGGGTGGTGATGCCTGCAACTGGTGGAGGACCACATCTGCAGTGGTTTTTGCTGGAAGAGAGAACGTCAGCTGGGAGGAATTTCTAGGAGAGTTCAATGAGCAGTATTTTCTGGAGCATTTCAAGGATAGGAAGCGAGAGGAGTTCATGACCCTCGAGCATAGGGAGATGACCCCTATCGGCCTACATCAGCAAGTTCAACGCCATAGAGCGTTATTGTCAGGAGATATGTGTGACACCGATGCAGTGAGCAAGGAAGTTTGTACGAGGGCTACAGATGCAGCTCAGATCCTACGTCATCACTAGCATGTCGCAGACTATGGCGGATGTTGTGAAGTTTGCGAGCATTATAGATAAGGATTACTAGGAGAACTACTTGGAGGATAGGAGGCCACATGGGAAGATCAGTGGACGTCCAGGGGGTCCGTTAGCAGGGAATCTAGGCAAGAGGCCCCAGATTGAAAGAGATGGTGCACGTCAGCCTGAGCTGTGCAGGAAGTGTGGCAGAGTCCACTCTGGACGGGAATGCTGGTCCCATTCTAGAGTTTGTTATGGTTGTGGTTAGCAGTGCCATTATGTCGTGATTGTCCCCAAGCAGCAGGCAGAGGCGGAGGGCGTCGCCCTTTTGCACATCCATAGCAAGGATAGAGAACCAGATGAGTCTTTACCATCCTAGAAGATGAGGGGAGAAACGCCAACACCATGGTGGAGGTACACTTTATGTTGCCGGTCTAGTAGCAAGAGTGCTTTTTGATGTGGGGTCACACACTCGTTCATCTCGGAGCGATTTGCCAGCATGTTAAACGGTACCCCTGCGCTGCTGACTGCCAGTTTGGAAGCCACTACACCATTGGGTTTTGTGGGCACTGTGGGGAGTTTTCTCCCTGGAACCACGATTGTTTCGGAGACCAGGAGTTTCCGGACGACTTGGTCTTGTTACCAATGGAGGACTTCAACGTGATACTGGGGATGGACTGGGTATCACAGTATGACGTATGAGTCTTGTGTCGTGAGAAGAAGATTCTGATTCTGAGCAAGGGTTTGCCTGATGTACTGATTAGGGACGGAGAACCGAGGCTGCCGTATCATAGTGTTGGTAGTGAGGACACAAAAGTTGTTACGGCAGGGTTGCCAGACATTCTTGGCTACCCTAGTAGTTCCAGATCCTGGGATGAGGAGGTTGGAGGACATCGAGATAGTACAAGATTTTAGAAAGGTCTTTCCAGATGATGTTATTGGCCTACCGCAACATAGAGAGATGATTGAAATTAAGTTTAATCGCAAGTGCACGACCGTCGGTGAAGATGGGCAAGTACGGGTCGATCCACAAGGAGGTATGTCCATTCTAGTTCTTCGGAAATCAAGTGGAAAATAAAGGTTTGAAGAAGTTGATTAAACTACACTAAACTACACTAAACTAGCAAGCAACAAAAAAGAAGACGAAAACGAGAGGAATTGAAACAAACTAAACTAAGCAATATCAAAGCAAGATAAGAATCAGGAAGGAAAACCCCTAAGGGGTAGAGTGTGTGTACACAAGAAATAAAGTGGTGAGGAATGCATTAAACAAGGCACAAGTGTAGGTTGTGTTTTTATGCATAGGAAGTACCTAATGGTTCTGGCAAGACCTATCATCCAGATCACTAACCTAGTTGATTAATATGAGCATAAACAAGTTTGTTATGAAGAACCTAAACAAGCCTGAGATGTACCTAATAATTATGCCAGAACCCATCAAGTTAAGTATTCTCTTTTAGTCAAACAAGCATTCCCACATTAATCACATAAAGCAAAAAATAGCATTCATTCCATTCTTCATGACATGTATAAACATCAACTCCACCCCATAAGGGGGATGGAACTACTCACTACTCATAGGAAAAGGAGACAAAACAAAATTAAGCTAGGAAAAGGAAACATGCTAATTAATTCTACTAAGATTAAGATAAACAAAATTAACAAAGCATGCAAGAATTAAAAGAAACAACAAGAAACTAACAAAACATTCTTTTACACTCACATTACAAGTAGCATCTCTCCACTAGAGTTTGCTCCAAGGCTTTACTCCAAGTATAGAGAATGACCACCAAGAGAGGAGTCCATTACAAAGGAGGAGGAAGAGTTCTATTTATAGTCATGGAAAAAGGTAATCGGGGACAATCCCTCGATGTGGGACTAATGTTTACTAAAAATAGACATAAATCACTTTAACACACAACCGGGATAAATCGTATCAGATCAGGAGTAGATCCAACCGCCAACCAGCGGTTTGGGGCCACCAATTGGTGGTATGGGTTGCTCTCATCCAACCCAATTTTGGATGACACTTGGATGACTTAATTTCGTCGTGTGTAGTGCACCTTAATCGGTTGGTGGAGTTTAGGCCAGGATCTCATTGTCAAAATAGTCCTCATGATGGTGTGGAGTTTGTTGATTTTCTTATTGGTCATTCTGGTTTACATCTAGGTCCTTCCCTCTTGCATATCAGTCCATAAATCTCACAATTCAGTCCTTTTTCTTGCGTTCAGGTCCTTCTTGTGTCTCTTCTTCTGAAACCTATTTGTTCCTAAAACTTAAACATAAAACTTGTTACCTAGCATTGCTTAGATTCAAAATAGAGGATATAAGACATGAATATATGCATGATATGATGTCAATCAAGAGATTGAATTCGGCATTGAGTTGGTAGCTAGTACCACTCCACAGTCGAAGGCTCCATACAGAATGGCAGCTGCAGAGTTAACTGAGCTAAATAAGCATTTGCAGGAGTTGATGGATACTGGGTTTATCCGATCTAGTGTCTCACCTTAGGGAGTGCTGATACTTTTCGTGAAGAAGAAGGATAGGTCATTGCGTATGTGCATCGACTACAAGATGTTGAACAAGGTTACCGTCAGGAATCAGTATCCTTTACCCACAATCGAGGACCTCTTTGACCAGTTGCAGTTAGCAAAAGTTTCTGGAAGATTGATCTGCGCTCCGACTATCATCAGTTGAGAATCTTGAGAATCAGCACGTTCAGAAGAGGTTCAGAAGACAACATTCAGGACAAGGTATCAGCACTACTAGTTCTTAGTGATGCCTTTTGGTTTAGCGAACGTGCCTAAAACTTTCTTGGATATGATGAACAGGATGTTCATACAATACCTTGACAGATTTATTAGTCTTCGTGGACAATATTCTAGGTTACTCTCCGGATAGAGAGCAGCACAGGGAGTAGTTGAGGATTGTGCTTGGCATTTTGAGAGACCAGCAGTTAATAAACCGACTTGGAAGCCACCCTTCCATGTCAGTTTGCAATTAACCGACATGGTAGAGGCAACGTGGTAGGCTGACTTTCCATCAGTGGTTGTATGCCAAGTACTCGAAGTGCATGTTTTGGTTGGACAATGTTGCATTTCTGGGGATATTGTGTCTGGAGCTGGGATATCAGTGGAGCTAGCGAAGGTGGAGGCAGTGACACAGTGGGGAGCCCCAACGAGTGTGACTGAGATTAGGTGCTTTGTGGGATTAGGCTATTACCGCCAATTCGTCAAAGACTTCTCTAGGCTTGCTTCGCCATGGACAGTGTTGAAGCAGAAGGGTGTCAAGTTTGTTTGGTTCCAGAAGTACGAGGACAATTTTCAAGAGTTGAAGAGTCGATTGACATCAGCTCCTGTTCTGACTCTTCCTTTTGGCAACGGAGGGTAGGTAATTTATAGCGACGCTCCAGGCATCGACTTGGGTTGCGTACTGATGCAACAGCGGAAGTGGTGGCGTATGCCTCGAGACACCTGAGGGTGCACAAGAAGAATTACCCAACTCATGATTTGATGTTGGTAGCAGTAGTTCATACCTTGAAGACCTGGAGACACTACTTGTATGGAGAGCTGTTTGAGGTCTTCACAGATCATCAGAGTCGGAAGTATCTATTTTTGCAGAAAGAGCTGAACATGAGACAACGTAGATAGCTCGAGTTCATCAAGAATTATGACTTCAGCATTTCCTATCATCCCGGAAAGGCGAATTCAGTTGCTGATGCTTTGAGCAGGAAGGTGGAGGTTTCAACAATTAGTCTATGTATCTAGGAGTTGAAGTTTCTAGAGACGTTGGCATAGTGGAAGTCGTTCATCGATAGATCATGGGGGGCAGTGATTGTTGGTTTGAGGGTGGAGCCTCAAACAGTCTTGAGTATCGTGCAGGCTCAGAGTTCTGATGATGAGTGGGCCAGGTACAGTTGGCTGCTAGAGATGGATTCGATTTCAGTATAGGGGTCGATGGAGGTCTGAGATTCAGAGATCTGAGGAAGGAAATCATAGAGGAGGCACACAGGTCCTTGTACTCTATACACCCAGGTAGTACAAAGATGTACAAGGATTTGCAGTGAAATTTATAGTGGAAGGGAATAAAGTTTGTGTCTAGGTGCCTAGTTTGTCAGCAAGTGAAGATTGAGAACCAGAGGCCAGCTAGGAAGATGTAGAGGATCGAGTAGCCATAACGAAAATGGGAGCATGTGATGATGGATTTTGTCACGGGGCTACCAAACACGAGGAGATTCCACAATGCGATTTGGGTCATAGTTGATCGACTGACCATGTCAGCGCACTTCTCAGCATCAAGACCACATTACCTTTGGCGTGTCTAGCTAAGTTGTATACTGAGGAGATAGTCATGTTGCACGGAGTACCAGTCAGCATCATTTTGGATAGAGATCCCAGGTTTACATCCAAATTCAGTGGTAGTCTGCAGAAGGCGTTGGAAACACAGTTGAAGTTCAGCAGAACATTCCATCCACAGATAGATGGTCAGTCCGAGAGAACCATCTAGATGTTGGAAGATATGCTTAGATCTTGTACTATGGATTAGGCAGGACACTGGGATGACCATTTTCCGTTGATCGAGTTCACCTACAATAACAGCTACCACTCGAGTATTGGGATGGCACTGAACAAGGCTATGTATGGGAGGCCTTGCAGATCACCGGTATGCTGGAGTGACCTAGGCGACAGGCGACTAGTTGGGCATAAGTTAGTGCAAACATGTGCTAAGAAGGTTGAAGTGATCAGACAGTAGCTGACAATCACACAGAGAAGGCAGAAGTGCTACGTTGATAGGCGTATACGAGAGTTGAGGTTTAAGGATGGCGACCACGTGTTTTTGAAGATCTCTCTCGCTCGGGGAGTGATGGGGTTTGGGAAGAAGGGGAAGCTCAGTGCGCGGTATGTCGGACCGTTCGAGATCCTCGATCGTGTGGGAGATGTCACCTATAGTTTTCGGGTCTTAACAACGTCTTCCAGGTATCGATGTTGAGGAAGTATGTGGCAGATCCAACTCATGCAATTCAGGTAGAGGTTCCAGAGATCCAGTAGGATTTCTCTCTTGAGGAGAGACCCGTGGAGATAGTGGATCAGATGGAGCACCAGCTAAGGAGGAGTACCATCCGATGGTGTAGGTACGTTGGTAGCATCATAGTGTCCGGGAGGCCACTTGGGATATTGAGGAGGAAATCCAGAAAAAGTATCCAGAAATGTTTGGTAAGCTTCTTGGTTTAAATTTCGAGGACGAAATTTCTTTAAGGATGGTAGATTATTTGGACCACATCCTAATTAGTGTGGACTGATTGGGTTTAAGGTTTCTAAACCTTTTATTGAAGATTTTGTTAGGTTGAAGTCTTCTGATTTGCTGGAGGAGAAGTGAAGTGATGGTTGGGTGGTGAGCTAGAAAGGTTCAAAGAGCTAAACCCATCTCTTTCTCTTCTCATCCCATCTCACTTTCATTCTTTTTTCTCTCTCCATCCGTCTCTCCCTCTCAGCTCTCTGATCTCTGGCGAGGAGTGTTAGTAAGCGTGAAGAAGAGCAAGGCAACTTCAGCAAAGGGTTGATGAAATCGAGTGATCGTTGCTCGGGAAGAAGTCCACCGGAGAAAAGCTTGTTGGTGTGGAAACGAACATCGTTGATCTTCAGGATCTTCTTCAAGCCTTATAGGTATGTCAAGTTTCTCTTTAAGGCTCACCCAAGGTGTGTGAGTGGTTGGTTTAGTCGATGGTGGCCGTTAGGTTCATCGGAGGTTGATGTGTAGTAGGTTGCTGCTGAATAATGGTTGACCGACGTATGCCTTGGTCGACCGATGCTAGTGTAATTGCACGTTTCTGCCTTGCACTGCTGGAACGATGCCTTTGGGTGGTCGAACGGTTGTATATTTTAGGCAAGCTCTGTTAGTTTTGGTCGAATGCGTCCCCTATGCCGTTTGACCGGTTACACTGTAGGTAAGTCGGTTGGGGCATAGACCATCTAGACTGTTGACCGCCTTGTGATATGTTTGACCGATTGTACCTGTAGCTAAGTCGGTTGGGGCCTAGACCTTCCAAATGGTCGACCACTAGATATTTGTTCAGCTGATAGCTTAAGTTCACTTAAAAGTTGTTCGACCGGTTCGTGCTTTGTTCAACCGGTTGTGGACTTAGAAAATGTTGGAAGTTCCTATTATTTTTGGTCGACCGGGTCCCCATTGTCGTTCGACCGTTGGGATGATTATGTACATTATATTTGTGGCGCAGACCTTCTAAACGGTCTACCGCTTGTGACCAGTTGTTTCACCGATTGGTCATTTAGTAAGTTGAAGCTGGGAGTTGACCAATTAAATGGTCGACCGCCCATGACTTTTTGTTCGACGGATTGAATGTTGGATTTGTTCGACTGGCTAGGTGACGGTTGAACCTTGCATGTTTCTGTAGGGAACCGTTCGAGCGGTGTGCCTTGTTAGGTCGACCTTTGTTGCCCTGTTTTATACTACGGTGGTTGGGTGAAAGAGCCCTGGAGCTCTGTACCTTACCGTGTTGCTGTGGTTGGGTGAAAGAGCCTTCGAGCCCAACTTGTGTGATGTTGTAGTTGGGTGAAAGAGCCCTGGAGTCCAGCTGTGTGATATGGTGGTTGGGTAAGAGAGCCCTGGAGCCCGATTGTTGACCGTGTTGATGTGGTTTGGTGAAAGAGCCCTGGAGCCCAGCTTGGTGACAATTTTTTATTATAGTAGTTTTGTATACCATGTGATACTTGTACGTTGTCTTGTTCATGTATGTTTAAGAAGTTGGTATACGGGGTTTCCTTATGGAAACTCAGACATAGTTGCATATTGATTGGCATCATTTCATGCATATCTTTGTGTCTTATATCCATTATCTTTCACCCTAAACAATGCTATGTAACGACTTTTATGTTTAGTTTTCAGGAATAAGTAGGTTTGAGAAGGAGAGACTATAAATAGCAAGGAAAAGGACTGAATTGTGAGACCTGGGGACTAAGATGCAAGGGAAAAGGACCCGAACGTAAGATCGAAGGACCTAAGAGCAAAACAGAAAACTCCACACCATCATGGGGAGTATTGTGGCAATTCGATTCGGGTCGGAGCTCCAACAAACGAAGTAGATGCATCCAAGACCAACAAATATATCAAGGAAAGCCCAAAACAAAAATGAGCGAGATCCGGATCCTATAGACCGCCAATTGGCGGTCCGGATCTCTCCGGATCCGCCAAGACTTCTGGAGCACGTGTATTAGAGTTTGTTTAGGCTATTTTTGGTATCTGTTTAGTCCCATACCGGGGGATTGTCCCGGATTACCTTTTTCTATGGCTATAAATAGAACTCCTCCTCCTTCTTTTGTAAACTACCCATTTCTTGGTGGCATTCTCTCTACTAAGGAGTAAGCCTTGAAGCAAAACTCAAGGTGGAGAAGAATGCTACCTTCAATGTGAGTCATTGTTAATAAAATAATTATTCTTAGTTTCTTTTAATCTTGTCTTTTAATTCTTGCATGTTTCTTTAGTTTATGTTCCTTTCAATTAGCTTTTTTAATATTCCTTTTTTGCTTAGTCTAATTTCATTTCAGTAGAATGTTTCATTTTAATGTAGGTTGTAGTGTAATAATTAGTGAGTAGTTCCATCCCCATTTGGGGGGTGGAGAAATGTGTGATATGATCATGTAGTGTATTAGGTGTGTGTTATCTTAATCCCTTGAGCCTTATATGATTTCCATAACCATGTAATGGGATTTCACTCTTATCTTTGATATGCTAATGCTCTTGAATGAAGCTTAGCTTATGCTTAGATTAGTGGACCTATTTCATGGGGAATGATAAGGTGAGGATATGGATGGAATTAATATTGGAAACACAATTTGTAGTGTATGTACTCTTGTTGCCTTTACCTTGGTTATTGCCTTGTATGTTTTAATGATATTGAGTTATCTAATTTCATGTGGAGGCATAGTAGGGTCTAGTCTTTATACATGAGTTCATTTAGCTTCATTCCAATTATTGTCTTGTATGTTTTGAAGATATAGTCTTATCTTATTTCATGTGGAGGCAAAGTTGGATTTAGTTTTATGATTTCATGCACTACATGTTGTGAGGAGCATTATTGAAGACACACACACACATCTTTATATTCACATTATTTCTCTACCCCCTATGGGGTTTAGTTTTATTGCTTATCTTCCATTTCCTTTTTGCATTGTAGTGTAGTTTAGTGTAACCAACCTTTCTCTCCTTTCTTTCCCACTCGCCTTCGCACAAACCAAAAGTCGACACACCTCCCTTTGGATCGACCCGTATTTGCCACCGCTTCAACGCGGTCGTGCACTTGCGGTTTAATATAAAATGAATCGGGGTAAAATAAAGGATATATAGCATGAATATGATGCATGATATGCTACTAATCAACTTACTTTTAAAAGTTTAAATTTTTTCCATTGTTGAGGGTGTTACAATATGTTGACATTGGTATTCGTTATTCATTGGCTAGTTTGAAAATTCTAGTAAATGACGAACGAGTGAAGGTAGAGAGTAACTCTACACATAGCATTACAAAGTTTCCAACTTTATCTATTTGTGCGAGGACATTGAGTGAAGGTTGCTTATATAAAGATGGGGTTGGATCAAGTAAACAAAGGAAAAATATAGAATTGTGGAAGAAAGAGCTTGATGATGTTGGCAGGAATTTGTAGACGTTAAAGCTTTTGCAAGGCATTGTGCAATTTTGCTATTTGTTGGAGCTTCAACTACAAGTTTTTGAGGAATAATTTACAAGTGGTCACTGCTAAATGTGCAAAAGAAGGTGGTGATTGGAAAGTTCATGATTAGGAACTCAACGCATGGGACTTTCGTAATTAAAGCATTTCTGAAGAATCATTCTTGTGGTGGTGGGGTTGCAACAACGAACCATCCTAGAGCTTCTAAGAATTGGGTTGCTAGTATTGTAGAAGAGACCTTGAAGACTCGGCCGTTGTACCAGGCTTTTGAAATAAATTCTGATATTTGTAGTGATTACCACGTTGAAAGCCCCTATCATAAGGCTTGGTTTGGAAAAGAGGCTGCAATGAAGCTTCTATATGGTGAAGATAAGGACTCCTTTGACCTGCATTGTTGGTATCGTGAGGCGGCTTTGAAGAACAATCCATGTTCTTTTATTGATTCAGAGGTTGATTCTCAGTCGTCTCAATTTCAAAGCATTTTTTTGCTTTCCATGCTTGCATTTATGCATTTCAAGTTGGATGTAGACCATTGTTATTTATTGATGGCACATTTTTGAAGTCTAAATATCAAGCGACATTACTTGTTGCTACTACTTTGAATGGAATATTTCCATTTGCATATGTTGTGGAAAATTTGGAAAATGAAGATAATTGGAGTTGGTTTCTAAAAAATCTAAAGCAAATAGTTGACCCAGAAGAGAAAATAGCATTTATTTCTGATTGGTGTAAAGGTTTAAGTGTTGCCATTACAAAAACTTTCCTTGATTGTTACCATGTGTATTGCTTGAGACACCTAAAAGAGAATTTTAAGGCATCAATCCTTAAAAATTGTACATCCAAAAGAAAGAGCAAGTATACATCAAAACCTTAACTACATCTTATTGTCATTTTTTGTACCGATAATTTTTGTTCATTAAAATTCTTCCTTTTTTGAAGTGTAGGATGTTAAGAACAATGAGAGGAATTTCATATTACACCACACATGCCAATTTTCAAAAGTACTACGACTTACTCTCACGGGAATCTTCCGTAGCCAAACATTTCGTTGATGAGTCTGGATTATAACATTGGGCAAACTACTTGTTTGAAGGAGAGCGTTACGGTCACATGTACTCTAATGTTGTTGAACCCTATAATTCATGGATACTTGATCCTCAGCACCTTACCATAACCGATCTTGTCGACCACATCCGAGTAAAAGTTAGGGATTTGTTATGCAGAAGAAAGATTGAGTCCACTGAATGGAAATACACTTGTGTCTGTCTATTGAACAACAATTGGAAGCCACCATTCGTTATGGAAGACGATTGCCACCTCTTCTCCACCACCTTCCTCTGACGAGGAATCAGATGACGAATCTATAGAAGATACTGTAGCAAATGAGGAAGAAAACACCGCTGATGATCCAAGGTGGATGCCTTGTTAGGCTCCACAGGAGTCGAGTTCATGATGGATGAGGAAGACAAAGAAGCAAGGTCTCAATGGTATAGGTCGGCATCCAACTCAATAGATATACGTCATTTTCAGCATCAGTCAGACCGAGTTGATGCACTAGAAGCCTCCACATCTGCTCGCTTGGATGCATTTGAAGCTTCATTTTCTGCTCACTTTGATGAACTCAAGTCAATTGCTACTTCCTCATCTGCTCAGCTGAATCGAATTGAAGCATCACCTGACTACATTACTTCCTATTTTCGTGATCAGTGACTCGGTTGAGTGTGTGATGCTATCTTTGCTTGTTTGTTGTGCTTCGAACTTGTGTTTTATTTGCTTTGAATTTTGCTTCATGTTGTATTTTTTCTTTCAAAACATTGTGGTTCGAATGTTATGAATCCTATTTTGAATGCATGTTTATGATTCCCTTTATAGTTGATTTTGGCATGTTTACGCTTCCGCTATATCATCTCATGAGTTGAATAATCCTTGAATCCTATGTTCATGAGTATCTTTTTGATTATGCCAAAGGGGGACAAATAAAAACATGCATCATAGATAGGGGGAGCTTAAAGATGATTAAACTTGAAAAGAACATGTATTTAGATTGATAGGTTGTCATCATCAAAAAGGGGGAGATTGTTGGCTTTTTGGCTACATAATCGATAATTTGTTTTGATGATTAATTGTCATATCAATAAACATGTAATCTATTAACATCATCACATGCATATATTGTATTTCTAACATTTCAGGAACCAAGTACGGATCAAGACAATAAATGAAGAATAGATAGGTTTACAATTCTTAGGCTATAATGTAACTTTGCACTTGAAATCAATGATAAATTGCATTGCATGACCCATAGGGATCCTATAGAAGTCATACAATTAAGTCGTTAATCAATTTTACTTCATTGGAAATCGACAAAACATTGAAATCCCTTTAAAATAGGTGTTCTGGGTGAAACCAATCGACCGATAGTCTATCTGGTTCGACCGGATTCAACAGACAGTTTTCCATTGCCCAACGGTAGACCAAATCCTCTTTTAGTTCGACTGATTCTAATATCTGTTTTCCCAATCTAAATCGGTCAACCGAAAGCCTTTAACTGTTCGATCGTTCCTTTATGTCAACCGATAGGACTCAATTCGACTGATACAATTTTCTCTAACCTATCTATTGTCGACACATGTCCTGGTTAGAGTGGAGACCGATCGACCGAAACCTACATTTTGTGCGACCGTTTACACTTCCGATTTTGTCTTCAATATGACCGTTATACTTATTGTATTTAATAATGGTCGTATATAAATACTCCACCTAACCCTCTTTTAGATTTGGTCTTTCGGTCGACCGAAACCTTAGCACAATTCAACCGGCTCATGAAACACTCCAGTTCCAGCACCTACTGGTATTTTCTGTTGGACGACACCCCCTTTTTGTTCGACCGTTATCTCATTTGCGCAGTTTCATCTTCACCAAAACTCCCCAACGGTCGACTGAACCTTACCAAGTGTTCAACCGTTCTCTTAATTTCTAGCCTAGTTGGTTCGACTGTCTACACCTTTGTTCGATCGAATGCATATTCTTTGCAAACCGGTCGACCGATTAATCAGATCCGGTCGACCGATTGGTGTCCATATTTGTGTCCAAACTTCACTGCTTTGTGTATTTTTACCCAACTCTTTCCCAACTTAATCCCAAGGGCTAGAATTAGTTTAGTGCTTATAAATAGAGTTGAGAACACTTTTCTAAGGTTACCAATTTTTCTCCAAGCTCACAAATTCTTACTACTCACATTTTGCTCTAAATGTTCTTGTGCTCACATCTTTCCACTTGAAATCACTCTCTTTGATTGCATCATACATTTCAAGTGCCCAAGATTAATTTGCTGAAGTAAATTCTTCAAGAGTTGTACTAGCATCCGGAGTGAAGCTCTTTTCGGATTGTGAGAAGGTGGTCTAAGCTAGGCGAGGGTGTTCACAAAGCTTGTGGTGTAAAGACATGATCTCGTCCAGCAACGGAGATCGGATTAGTGGAGGACACGAAGTTGCTCGAGGAAGCAATTCGTGAGAGAGGACTAGGATCCGGTGGTTGGATCCAAACCTCTATACATCAGGTGTTGTGGTTTGCTTTTCTCATCTTCGCATTTAATTGCTTTAGTTTTTAATTTGGCATAGTTGTTTAAAATACTTAATTAGTCTATTCAAGCCCATTTAGACTAATATTAGGGCACATTAGATCCTTTATTTGGTATCAGAGCCTTGTTAATTTCATATAAACAAATTCACATTTGTAGCGATGACCCAACAACGTGAGGGATTCCACACCGGTAGACCTCATTTGTTTGATGGAACAAACTTTGCATTTTGGAAGAAATGCATCATAATTTTTATTCAATCTTATGATATTAAATTATGGGTGTTCTTTCAAAAACCATACATTCAAAACAAAGAATTAGAACTCTTGACTGATGATGAATTAGTCATGGTACAAATGAATGCTAAACTCATGAATATACTTATATGTGGTTTAAACAAAGAAGAGTATGATAGAATCAATGCATGTGATTCCGCATTTGAAGCATGGCATATGTTAGAGAGTCACTTTGAAGGTCGATCATCCATTAAGGAAACTAGGATAGACTCATTCATGCAAAAGTATGAAATGTTTGCAATGAAACCGAATGAATCCATAAGCGATACACACACTCGCTTAACTCATATCACTAACTCCTTGACGAACCTTGGTAAGGTTTTGGTTGAAAGTGACAAGGTACACAAGTTTCTTCAGTCTCTAACTTTGGAATGGGAGAAAAAGACTACAGCAATGGAAGAAGCCAAAGATCTCTCAAAGTTGAAGATGGAGGATCTCATAGGAAGCCTCATGGCTTATGAGATTCAAATGGAAGAAAGAAGAGAAAAGGATAAGGAACGGGAAGGGTCAAGATGGAAAGAAAAGACAACTGCTCTAAAAGCAACCTCGGATTCGGAAGCAATCAAAGATGAGGACACCAATGAAGACGTCGATTTCCTAACCCACAACTTCAAGAAGTTCCTATCCAAAAGAAAATTTACAAAAGGAAAAGGAGAATCATCTTAGACGTTCACTTGCTATGAATACAACAAACCCGACCATATGAAGAACGATTGCCCCTTGCTTAGGCTAAGAGATCGTGAATGAAGAGAAGAGATATCCTCCTAGAAGAGAAAGGGAGGAGAGACCAAGAAGAGACAGAGAAGAAAGGCCCTCACTAAGAGACAAAGAGGAGAGGCCTAGAAGACGAGATCGTGATGATAACAAGAGAAGGGATCATCGCGAGAAAGATGGGAAGAAGGACCTCAAGGCCAATTGGATGACTCAAGTGTTGGAACATGTGGGTCTACAATACTAATCACTTTTATCCCGAATTACCCACTTGTTTAACTATCAAAGATAAGCGCAACGGAATTAAAACAAACAAGCGAGTAGGGAAGGAATAATGCAAACCACAATGGACTCGGGGTTTTTTACAGAGGTTCGGCCACCGCCTACGCCCTCGCTTGCAAGCTCCGCTCGACACTTCGAGCTCCGCTCGCGTCTTCACTAACCACTCCCCGTTCCGGCCGGGAGAGAACGCCTTTACAAGTCTTCAAGCTCGCGAACAACCCTCGCCAAGCTTGGGTCCTCCTCTCACAATCTGAGAGGGACACTTCGGGCTCTCACCAAAGTCTATACTCTTTGTCTTGGGCTTTCACCAAGACCCTTGCTTCTTTGACAACAATGAGTGGGACAACACTCTCTATTTCTTGAGCACACTTGAGTGAGAATAGGAATTATGACTAAAGTGTGGAATGTTTGAGGCTTGGAGTGTTTGGATCTTCTCTCTAATGTATGAGGCAAATATGTGTGGGAGAGTTGTGTTAAAATGTGTTTTACAACTCTTTATATAGGCATTAGAGAGAATAGATCCATTGGGGTTGATTGGGTGAGTGTTGGTGTAGGATACACAAAACAGAAACTCGCAGGACTCAATTTTGAGTTAATTCGGTCGACTGGATTGGTCAGTTCGGTCGACCGTTTGGCAGTTTAGAACTCAGTTCGGTCGACCGGTTAAGTAACGGTCGACCGCCCAACGCTAAGACTCAGGTACACTTAAGTGATCGGTCGAACTCCGAATAGGGTTCGGTCGACTGATTTGCACCAGACACTCTGGGGTTGACAAACAATGATCTATTCGGTCGACCGAAACAAGATCTAGCGGTCGACCGATTTACAACAGGAGGTTTGGGTTTGTCAAGAGACGGATATTTGGTCGACCGATCAAGGTCCTCGGTCGACCGATACATGAAATGTATTTAGGGTATATTTGGTTTAATATGAATACGACCGTTGGGTATATACGACAAAGCTAACGGTCGTATTCGTAAGTTCACACGGTCAACCGAAAGTGTGTGCACGGTCGATCGAAACCGGGCAGTGAAAACACAAACATGAGGATTGATCACTCGGTCGACCGAACGGCCTGTTACGGTCGACCGAATGTGGCAGACTGTTAGGGTTCAGGTTTAGTGTTTTCCGATCGAAGTTTGGGTGATCTATTGAAGTCCAAATTATATGAAATTTCGTGTGTGACTTCTATAAGGAACCTAGTGTGTGTTTAAGTTGATTTTAGCTCAAGTATGCTCAATGTACACAAGTTCCTAAGACTCAAAGAAAATACAAAATACATGTCTTCAAAAGAGCTTGATTACATGTCTTGACTTGATTTTCCTTTCTTCCTTGAGTCTTGATCACCTGTAGAGGTTAGCACAAAGCAATATATATGCAATGCAATATGTGTGCTACTCTACATGATCATAATTAAGATTAGGTTAATTAAATCATCAAACAAAGATTAAGGACAAAAAGCCAACGTCAAGCTCATCAAAGGATTTTGACTCCGAGTACTCTTAAGAAAAGGAGGCACACATGTGTTTCATGGTCACTAATGAAGATTCCGACTCAAGCCTACCTACATCACCAAAGACAAGTGACCAACCTCAAGTGGTGGAAATTGACGACGATGAGGTATCCCTTCATGAAACACCTTCTTATGATGACTTGTTAGATGCTTTCCATAAACTTGCTGAGCGTTATGAAATATTTGTCATAAAAACAAACTAGGAAGAAAAGTGCATCTAGAGTTATCTATAAATATGACATTTTAACTAAAGAAAATGAAACACTAAATGATGAGATAAAAACCTTGAGATCCACAAAAGAGAGTCATACCAATGAAGATCTTATTGCCAAAAATAAACAACTCACAAAAGATCTACAGAAATTCACCTTAGGAAGAAAAATGCTTGACATGCTTATTGGCACCGAAACCCAATCCCTAACAAAACATGACATAGGATACAAGGGAGGGAAACAAAAGAAACTCACATCTAAGTTTGTTAAAATGAACAACTCTCTTGTTAAGAAATTAAACTATTCAAAAGTTTGGGTACCTAAGACTACTCAAGTTTGGGTACCAAAAGTTAGCCCTTGTCGTATTACGAATACAACCGTTAGCTTACGAATACGACCGTTAGCTTTGTCGTATATACCCAAACAAATTTGGGTACCAAAGTCTTCACTTGTTTCCTTTTTTGTAGATAAAAGCAAGGAGAGAGGGGAAGTGGATTCTTGATAGCGGGTGCTCAAGGCACATGACGGGAGACTCCGAAGTTCTATCAAGCATAAATCCTAAGAAGGGAGGAACCGTCACTTTTGGAGATAATGTTAAAGGTCACATTGTCGGTATTGGTAATGTTGGCAATACTTCTACTCCAAATATTGAAAAGGTTTTAATAGTAGGTGGTTTGAAACATAGTTTGCTAAGTGTTAGTCCATTAACCGATAAGAACTTTCTAGTTGTGTTTTATAAGCATACTTGTCATATCATTTCTAAACATGACATGAAAACCGTTTTCATGTCATGTAGGTAAAATAATATTTACATTGTGCATGTTGATAACCTTAGAAATTTGAATGTTGAAACTTGTTTAGTTGCCTCACATGACGAAGCTTGGTTATGGCATAACCATTTGGGACATATTAGTATGTCGCAATTGCACAAATTATCCAAACTTGACTTTGTTAAAGGGCTACCAAAAATTGATTTCAAAAAGGACAAACTTTGTGATGCATGCCAATTTGGAAAACAATTGAAATCTTCTTTCAAATCCTTAAATGTGGTGTCAACTTCAAAACCTCTTGAGCTTTTGCATTTGGATCTTTTTGGACCCTCACGAACCGTAAGTTTGGAGGGAAAAGATATGCTTTTGTTACTGTTGACGATTTCTCAAGATTCACTTGGGCTTTGTTTTTAGCAAACAAACACGATGTTTTTGAAAAATTTAAAAGTTTTTGCAAACATGTTCAAAGGGAAAAAGACTCTAACATAATCACTATTCGTAGTGATCATGGAAGAGAATTTGAAAATGTGTCGTTTCAAAAAAAAATTGGGAAAAATATGGAATTGAGCGTAACTTCAATTTTCCTCGCACTCCTCAACAAAATGGGGTAGTTGAGAGGAAAATAGAACACTTCAAGAAATGACAAGAACCATGCTTGTAGAAAAAGGGCTTTCGAAATATTTTTGGTGCAAAACTGTTAATACATCTTGCTATGTTTTAAACCGTGTTCTCATTAGACCCATTTTGAAGAAAACTCCTTTTGAGCTTTGGCATAACCGTATTCCCAAAATCTCTTACTTTAAAGCTTTTGGTTCAAAATGTTTTGTCCTCAATACTAAGGTAATTTGGATAAATTTGATGCAAAATCTGATGACGCCATCTTTTTAAGGTATTCCGATAGGAGTAAAGCATAAAGAGTCTAGAATGAACGAACTAGTTGTGTCGAGGAATCTCTACATGTCAACTTTGACTAGTTGGCTTGTGTAGATAACTCCTCTCTTGATGATGATTGCATGGATATCATTAGATATGCATCATCACAAGATGCCACACTTGAGCCTCATCAAGAACCTCCAAGTTCTCCACAAGAGGACAAAGAGGAACTTCCTAAGGATTGGACCTATAAAAAGGATCATCCGAAGGACTTTGTGATAGGAGATGTCTCTCAAGGTGTGACAACACGCTCTAGAGCTCATGTATTTTGTGACTCTTATGCATTTATCGCTACATTAGAATCCAAGAAAGTAGAACAAGCATGTAATGATGAGTTTTGGCTAATGTCTATGCATGAAGAGCTAAATAATTTTTGTTCAATGATGTTTGGGAACTTGTCGAAAAACCAACTAACCAATCGGTTATTGGAACCAAATGGATTTTTCGAAACAAACTTGATGACGATGGGAATGTAGTTAGAAACAAAGCTAGACTCGTTGCTCAAGGCTACCGCCAAGAGGAGAGGATAGACTTTGACAAAACTTATGCCCTCGTTGCTCGAATAGAAGACATTTGCATGTTGTTAGCATATGCATCTTTTATGGACATAAAACTATTTCAAATGGATGTTAAAAGTGCTTTCTTAAATGGTTTTATCAATGAAAAAGTTTATGTTGCACAACCCCCCGGATTTGTAAATGAAACTTACCCAAACCATGTGTTTAAACTTAAGAAGACTCTTTATGGCCTCAAACAAGCTCCTAGAGCTTGGTATGAGAGGTTTAAGAACTTCTTAATCAACAAAGGTTTTTGTGTGGGTAAAGTGGATACCACTTTTTTTTGAAATCTTATATTCATGATTTACTAGTAGTACAAATATATGTTGATGATATTATATTTGGTGCAAGTAAGCCGCGTCTTTGCGAAGAATTCTCTAAGTCTATGTAGGGGGAGTTCGAGGTGAGCTTAATTGGTGAACTAAATTTCTTTCTCGGACTTCAAATGAAGAAAACTCTAGATGGGAACTTCATACACCAAGCAAAGTACACAAAAGAACTTCTAAAACACTTTTGTCTTGAAGATAGCAAGTCATACAAGACTCCCATGAGCACTAGCACTAAATTGGACAAAGATGAAAATGGCAAGGAGGTGCATATCAAGAAATATCGAGATATGATTGGATCCTTGCTTTACCTTACTACTAGTCGTTCGGATATTATCTTTGTCGTGTTTATGCGCTCGTTTTCAACCATGTCCAAAAGAATCTCACTTGAATGCCTTAAAATGAATTTTTTGATATCTTAAAGGTTCTCAAGATTTTGGTTTGTTTTACCCCATGACTAGGGCTTTTGATCTTGTTGAATATAGCGATGCCGACTATGCTGGTTGCATTTTAGATCGTAAAAGCACTAGTGGCACTTGCCATTTTATGGGAAAATCGCTTGTCGTTTGGTTTAGTAAGAAACAAAATAGTGTTGCATTGTCCACAACCGAGGCCGAATATATTGCCAACGATTGTGCATGTGCACAAGTCTTGTGGATGAGGCAAACTCTCAAAGACTTAAAGCTTGAGTTTCAAACTACTCCTATCTTTTGTGATAATACTAGTGCAATCAATCTTTCGGAAAATCCCATTTTGCATTCAAGAACTAACCACATTGAAATTAGACATCATCTTCTTAGAGATCGTGCAACCAAGGAAGACATCAAACTTGTTTTTGTACCTCCAAATTATCAATTAACGGATATCTTCACAAAACCTCTTAATGTTGATCAATTTCATCACATAAGACTAAATCTAGGCATGTGTAACTTAAATGACTTATAACTTCGAAATATCATGCCATAAATTCGAAATTTGCAACTTGTTTGAGTTAATATTTGCGTTCTGTGGATTTTTGATGTGTTTTTTATATGTATTTCTCTCTCTCAGACACATTTCGGTCGACCGGACAAGGTGTTTCGTTGGACCGGATTGCTGTGTTGTGAACTTTTTGACCTCACTGTCTTTTTTGGTTGACCGACTTATGTATTCTGTTCGACCGGAGTGCTATGTTTGTGATGTTTTTGGCCTCAGCCTGTTTTCGGTTGACGGGCCTATGAGTTCCATTTGATCGATTGCCTCTTGCTCAATTGGTAACTTAAGTTCACTTAAGTTATCGGTCGAACATTTTTCGCTTGATCGATCATTTCAATTTTTGTTCATCCTTCTCTTACGTTCCTCGTTTGACCGAATTTCCATCTAGTCTTGCGTTTTCGTATTTTTTGGTACATCGTTCGACCGGTATATCATCTTTGTTCGACCGAAATTTCCAGGCAGTGTGTGCCTAATTGTTTCGGTCGACCGCTCTTATTTCTCTGTTTGACCGATTATAACTGGCAATTCGCTCTCATCTTTTGGGTCGACCGTGGATTTGTGATGGTCGACCATTCGATTATATCACTTTACCTTGTTCTAAAAAATTTAACATTTCGATCGACCGTCATAACTGACTGGTTGATCGTTAACGTCTTTGTTGGCTACATTTAGGGCAAAATCGTGTCTCTCTTTCACTTTTTACCTTTCCCCTCTTTTACCCTACCACCGCCCCCTCCTTCTGGTCGACCACTTCGGAAATCACTCATATTTTCTCTCCATTCGTCTCCCCTCGCTCCTCTACCTTCTCCACTGTCACTTTCACCACCTTCCTCCTTCATCATGTCGACTCGAAAGAAGATGGTGATTCGTAAGAAGTGGGGTGATCCGGTAGTTGTGGCGACTGAACGCCACACGAAGAGAAGGGAAGATTGTCCCCCCACATCTCCAAACGTTCGTCATCCTCTTGCTCCTCCAACACTTCTATTTTTCCCCATTGATGACAAGGCTGAAGCAGTTTGGGATAAAAGCTTTTCGGGTGCTCCGTTCATTCTGTGTCGTCACATTGGGGAGCTGATTTCTCTGAGTTTTCTCTTAAAGAACATTTAGATGCAAATAAGCTCACTTTTTGTCAAACTACACTTGCTTCAAAACCCTATTATCCATTCATTGTTGAACAATTTTACTGTAACCTTCGAATGGTTAAAAATCACCACCTAATGACCACCATGATTAATGGGGTGACATATGAAATTGTTCGCAGTACTATTGCCACCGCTTTAGGACTTGATATTGATGGAGTTCACCTCTACATAGACCACACATATTCTGCCTTACCGCATACCTCCATTGGTCAAATTATTGATGAACTTTATGCCATTCCACCCGACTTGCAAAATGGATAGGTTGTGCATCGTGCCTCCCGTTTGCATCCTCTGCCTAGGATATTAGCCTAAATAGTGTCCTACAATCATTTTCCCAAGTGTGGCCATCGAAATGAAATTTCCGTTCATGAGCTATTTTGCATCTACTATCTTTATAAGAAAATTCCTGTGAATTGGCTACCTTTTATTTTCCTTCACTTGTGGCATCGGAAGAGGAGATACCTTCCTTACCCGATGTGGTTATCGGCAATCTTTGTGCTCCTATAGATTAATATGAAAGCTTGTTCTTCGGCGGTCTACAAATATCCAATTTGTAAGCCCACATTATCCAAGATGAAGACGATTGTCACCTCTTCTCCACCACCTTCCTCTGACGAGGAATCGAATGACGAACTACCTTTTCCACCACCTTTTCATTGATGAGTTTGGATTATAACATTGGGCCAACTACTTGTTTGAAGGAGAGCATTACGGTCACATGTACTCTAATGTTACTGAACCCTGTAATTCATGGATACTTGATGCTTGGCACCTTACCATAACCGATCTTGTCGACCACATCTGAGGAAAAGTTACGGATTTGTTATATAGAAGAAAGATTGAGTCCATTGAATGGAAATCACACTTATGTCCGTTTATTGAACAACAATTGGAAGCCACTATTCGTTATGGAAGATGATTGCCACCTCTTCTCCACCACCTTCCACTGACGAAGAATTGGATGACGAATCTGCAGAAGATACCGTAGTAGAACAGGAAGAACACACCACTGATGATCCAAGGTGGATGCCTCGTCAGGCTCCAAGGGAGTCGAGTTCATGGTGGGGTGAGGGAGACAAAGAATCGGTGTCTCAAGGGTATTGGTTGGCATCCAGTTCGATACATATACGTCATTTTCAGCATTTGTCTGACCGAGCTGATGCACTCGAAGCCTCCACTTCTGCTCATTTGGATGCATTTGAAGCTTCATCTTCTGCTCGCTTTGATGAACTCAAGCCGATTTCTACTTCCTCATCTGTCCAGCTAAATTGTATCGAAGCATCACTTGACTGCATCACTTCGTATTTTCGTGATCAGCGACTCGGTTGAGTGTGTGATGCTATCTTTGCTTGTTTTTTGTAGTTCGAACTTGTGTTTTATTTGCTTTGAATTTTGCTTCATGTTGTATTTTTGCTTTCAAAACTTTGTTGTTTGAATGTTATGAATCCTATTTGAATGCATGTTTATGATTCCCTTTATTGATTCTTTTTTGCATATTTACGCTTCCGTTATATCATCTCATGAGTTGATTGAATAATCCTTGAATCCTATGTTCATGAGTATCTTTTTGATTATGCCAAAGGGGAGAAATAAATACATGCATCATAGATAGAGGGCGCTTAAAGATTATTAAACTTGAAAAGGCTATTTGATTGACATAATTTCATGCTTATATTTGTATATTATATCCATTATCTTTCACCTAAACAATGCTATGTTACGAGTTTTATGGCTAGTTTTCAGGAATAAATAGGTTTGAAGAGATGAAGCATAAAAGGACCCAAAAGCTGGGAAAAAGGACTGAATTGTGAGATCTGGGGACCAAGATGCAAGGGAGAAGGACCTGAACGCAAGACCAAAGGACCTAAGAGCAAAACAGAAAACTCCACACCATCATGGGGAGTATTTTGGGAATTCTAGTCGGGTCGGAGCTCCAACAAGCAAAGTAGATGCATCAAAGATCACCAAAGACATCCAGAAAAGCCCAGAAGAAAACTTAGCGTGATCCGAACCATATAGACCGCCAATTGGTGGTCCACGACCGCTAATTGGCGGCCTGTTTTGGCCCAAATCCGCTAAGATTTTGGTAGGTCGCGTATTAGTGTGTATTTAGTGTATTTCTGGTATTTGTTTAGTCCCACGTCGGGGGATTGTCCCGGATTGCCTTTTTCTTTGGCTATAAATAGAACTCTTCACCTTCCATTGTAATCACTCCATATTTTGAGTGGCTATTCTTCCTACTAGAAGTGAGGCCTTGAAGCACACACTAAAGTAGGAGGATGCTACTTGAAATGTGAGTCATTTGTTAATAAAAGTTTCTTTGTTATGTTATTAGTTTCATTTTGCTTGTTTTACTTTGTTTCATATTTTTGGCTTTACTTTGTTTAATTTCTTTTCATTAGTTTTAGTAGCTTAGTTAATATGATTTCCTTTCTTAGTTCAATAATTAGTGTAATGTGTAGTGAGTAGTTCCATCCCCTTTGGGGGTGGAGTAGATGTTCATACATGCATTAGAGAATGGAATGAATGCTTTATTTCCAATGTGTTGATAAAACATGAATGTATGCTTGCTTGTTTAGGATAGAATTTATAACTTGATGAGTTTTGCCTAAATGATTAGACACCTCTCATGCCTGTTTAGGTTTTGAAATAAACAACTTGTATATGTAAATGTTAATCAACTAGGTTGGTGAATAGATTGATAGGTTTTGCCATAACATTTAGACACTTCCTATGCATGATAACACCACCTTCATTTGTGCTTAAAGAATGTGTTCAACACCCACCTCTTTGCATGTGTGCACTCACTCCACCCCTTAGGGGTTTTCCCATTCCTGAATTCTAGCATTTCGTTCTTAGCTTAGTTGGTATTTCATCGTTTGTTTCTTTCGTTTGAATTTTGTACTTCTTAGTGTAGTGTAGCGTAGAGTAGCTTAATCAACTCTCTTCTCCATTTTTTTGCCACTTGATTTCATGCAAACGAGAGGCTGCTCACCTCCCTGAGGACGATCCGTACTTTCCACCGCTTCATCGCGGTCGTGCACTTGCAGTTTAATTAAAACGTTCAACAAGTTTTTTGGCACCGTTGCCGGGGAGGTGCCAGTCCAGACTCTTGTTTGGAGGATTCGACTGGATTTAATTTGTGTTTTGTAGTTTTGATTTATTTCGGGAGACTGGGAATCACAAGGGGAGGCTTCTGGAGAAATTTCAAGACGAACGGGGCACTTCAGACCGCCAATCAGCGGTCTAGTGAGCTCTGTTCATCTTCTATTTTCTTTGTGTTGTTTCTCTAATTGATCTAGTAATGTGGGACTCAATTTTGCATGTTCTAACTCTTAGATTGCTCCCAGATTAATAATCAACTTCCCTTAAGCAACTTGGACCCTAAAACTTAAAGCAAAAGATTAGGCATTCTTTTTGTTTAGGTCATGCATCATGTATGTGACTTAGGCATATAGATTGTCTTTCATTTTAGCTTTATTTTCAGTTGCTGAGTGCTGGCGTGAGGTGCGCACCTTCTTCTCTCATTCATGCATTTCGTATGAACATGCATTAGTTAGTAGGAAGTGCATTGAAATAAGTGTGAGTTGAGCGTTTGTTTGGAAAGTTGATTGCTAAATTAGGACTCCAAAATTCTACTAAGGAGGGGCTGTCCCATAAAAGATAAGGTGGGGGATTTCATCACCAATTCCTTCACCCCACAAACCACACTAATCAAGAGTCTAAATTTTAAAATCAAGTAGACATTGGCCCTAAGGATTTCGGGCGCATTAGGAGAGTGATTCGGTCCCGACCGTCATGACCTGATAGACGTTGCCCACTTTGTCGATAGTAGGAGAGACGAGGTCCCCGGATCTTGGCTCACTTGCTGGGCTTTGTGGTCCTCGTCCTAGGGAGGTGAGGCGTGTTGAGGCCGTGTGACCTCGCAGTTAGGCGTCGTCTAGCTGTAAGGACCTATAGCGACTTTAGGATTTCTTGAGCCATGTTTGCTTGTGTGCTTCTACCTGTACCCATCCGCCGTAGCATAAGGACTTCTTCTCCTCTAGGCACATTCTTTGTTAAAAAAAGTTTTGGTGTGTGTGCACCTTTGTGCATTATTTCATGGACACGAGACGAGAGTGGTTGTTTGACGAGGAGCATTGTCAATTTGGTTGCGGTCGTCGATTTCTCGACACCTTCCTCCTCTCGTGTCGCACACAGTCCGGGTTCAATGGCTGCTAATTTCTGTGAGGAGGAGCAGTTGCTGGACCCACCTGTTCGACCTATGCTTCCAGTTGTCTCTCCCATACCTCTACGTGATCGATGCTACCCGAGTTGTACTGCTCTACCATCATGCATCATATTGCCAGAGGCTAATGGGAACCATTTTGAGGTTAAGCCTCAGTTTATCTCCATTCTCCCTCATTTCACTGGGAAAGGTGACTCCAATATCTTTCTTAGGGAATTTGAGGAGGTTTGTGCTACGTTCAAGCTACAACAACTTAGCACAGACTCCATCCATCTTAGGCTTGTCCCCTTTGCGCTGAAGGATGACGCCAAGAAGTGGTTGTATAGCAACCAGGCGAATGCCTTTAGGACTTGGGATGAGTTTCAATATGCATTCCTCAAGAAATACTTTCCAAATTATCGGACTCAAAAATTGAGGAACGAATGGATATAACGTGTGTAATCGTGTCATGTTTGGATCGTCAGCTGTCACTTCACCAGCAGTGGAAGTGATCATCTGTGGTGGTCCAGAGAGCTTCACATTTCGTTCTATCAACTTGAGACTGAAGCATTTCATGCATATCTAGAGAGGTTCAAGGAGCTACTATGCTCATGTCCTCACCATGGCATTGAGTTGTGGCGTCTTTGTCAGATTGTTTACGAGGGTCTTCACATCCTGTCCCGAACGCTCCTTGAGTCCATGTGTCAAGGAGAGTTCTTGGGAAAGGATGAAAGGGCGGCATGGGCTTTCCTAGAAGACATTGCTGAGAAAACAATGCAATGGGAGAGTGTAAGGGAACCACCTGCATCATTTAGTATAGGAGCAAGGATCGCGAATGCAAACTCGACTAGATCGGGTACCGCATTTGCTATCGATACCACTATGGTCACCGAGGCACGCATGGTGGCCTTAATGCGCCGTATGGATTCGATTGAGCTCCAACACCAACAAAGTGCACCTCACATGTCCACATCTGGTCGAGTTCCCTGTCATTCATGTGGTAGGATAGGTCCTGTAGAGAGCGAGTGTGCGTCCATTCCTCCTGAGATGGAACATGTCAACGCCATCTATGACAAAGCTAGGAATGACCCATACTCATCATCTTATATTCCTGGATGGAGGAACCACCCCAATTTTTCATGGAACTAAAATAATGCCCCGTGTGGTCCTTCAACCTCCTCTCAACCACCTAATCAACCACACCAACCTCCCATGCATGCTCATTCATATCAGCAACCCAAAGTTCCAAGCACCAACCAACCAAGTTTCCCAAATTCTAACAACTTTGAAACCCGATTTAATTCGCTTGAGAACTTGACTCGTGGGCTTGAGATCTCTGTGAATTTTTTTATGTCATCAACAAGTCAAGTTCTCACTTCAAATCAGCAGACCATCAAATCTCTAGAGCTTCAGATGGGCCAATTGGCTCAGTCTGTACATGAAAGAGAGAGAGGGACTTTTCCTAGCCAGCCTGAGGCTAACCCCCGCATGTACCAACAACAACACATGCAAAATGAGAATGTGGTACCTCGAGGGAGGCATGTGAACCATGTGGAGGAACTTGTTTACCATGTCAATTCCATTGTGACCTTAAGGAATGGAAAGCAGGTTGACAATCACATTTCCTTGCCACCACCACCATCTATGCAACCCCTTAGTGGGAATGGTGGTGAAGAAGAGGCTGAGGGTGAGGGTAATACACCAAGGCTTCCTTCTCAGGCACCGCAGAAAACCTACCTGCCAAAAGCTCCCTATCCAAGTAGGTTAACCAAAAAGCAGAGTGACACGATGGATAAAATATTAGAGGTGTTCAAGCAAGTGAAGGTTAACATCCCCTTGTTGGATGTCATCCAACAAATACCTCAATATGCCAAAGTGTTGAAGGATCTCTACACAACCAAGAGGAAGACCAATGTTCCTAAGAAGGCATTCTTGGCTGCAAGTGTAAGCTCACTTTTGTCCAATCCCGCCTACACAAAATACAAGGACCCTGGGTGTCCTACTATTCAGTGTACGATAGGGGAAACTAGCATGAGTAACGTTTTGCTTGATTTAGGATCAGCGGTCAACCTCCTCCCATTTTCTGTTTATCAACATTTAAATTTGGGAGAATTGAAACCAACTAAGATCACCCTCCAATTGGCGGATAGATCCATTCGCATTCCAAAGGGGATTATCGAGGACGTGCTTATCAAAGTTGGAGATTTTATATTTCCAGTCGATTTTGTTGTCCTCGATACCAATCCTGTTGCGAACACCCACTCTCAAATACCATTGATTTTGGGCAGACCATTTCTGGCAACTTCTAACGCCTTAATTAATTGTAGAAATGGTCTCATGAAGCTCTCATTCGGTAACATGAGTGTCGAGTTTCATGTGTTCAACTCTGGTAGGCAACAGGAGCCCATGGATCAACCTTTAAATCTAAATCTCATCCGCCAATTAGAGAAAGCACTACAAAATCAACGAACACTCCTAACCCCAATGCAACCCATTGAGAATGTTTGTGGGGCCAGCGAAAACTCATTGCTTGTCTTTGCAATGCAACAGAGTGAGCTGCCATCAAACATAGATGTCCAAAAGGAGTGTTCGTTGCATAATTCAGTTGAGAGTACTAGTGAGAGTGAGACACCTCATCATATGCCTATACCAGAAGGTGCCTCTACCTCATGTCCCATGGCCATTGAGCCATTTGAGCTTCATATTGACTCCAACAATGACCCACCTATGACCGAGCTTATGCTTAATGATCTAAATGATGGTGGGAGGTCCTTGTTCGATGACTTGGGGGAAAGCCCCATTCTTAGTGTTGCAGGTCTGCTGCATCCATCGAATGAGAGTGAGGAACTCATTCTGATGCACCCACCTCTTGGTCGGAGGGTTTTGTTCGATGAGCAACTAAACCCTAGTGAGGCAACACAACTTCACTCATTCATGTCGCCCACACCCAACCAATATCATGAGGGGTTCGAGCCTTTCAGCTTTCACCTTTCACCCCTCATGACACCTCATTGTACCGGTGAAGTTTGCCCATCTCGGCAAGTCTCTGGTCCTCATGACTTGATGTTCTCATTTGATGTTCCTTGACCAAATGATTATGAGAATATCGTTGTTGTTGTACATATCATGTTAAAAAAATGTAATAAAAGACTCCATGAGCGTGCATTTATTGTTGCGGGCCCCAACCCTTGTGTACTTGGGCCCCATTTCTTCACGTATTTGTCTCCCTTCTTCAGTATCTCACAGGTTTTAAGGGAATTTGGGTTTGTGTCCATCAACATAACCATGAATTTCCTGTTGCACTTCACGTTGGTGAGACCTATTCTTTTTCATGCATAAATCCATGTAGTATCATGCTCACATTCATTGACGATAATGCATGAAGTAGGTGTGTGGGGGGGGGGGTGTTTTACGTGTGTACATAGTCGAGTCTTTTTCCTTTGATTTTGTTTTCATTGTGTGTACTGATAGGGTTATGTTAGTGTGCTGCATTTAACATCGATATATCTGCTTGTCATGATCCTTGGGTGACTTGTCTTCTTTTGCTTGCCTAGTGCTTTAAAATTTTCACATTACTTTCAAAATCTTCATGTGTTTGCGAAAAAAAATGTTTATGTAGGCTTTGCGTGTGTTTAGCATGTGCAAAACCGTTGAGAGGCAAAGTAAAAAGAAAGCTCCCAAATTTTCTTGAACTTGATGCATTAGAATTTCTAGTTTACTGGCTTTAGGTCTTATCGAGTCGTTAGGATGCACCCCGGTTTTCCCTCGGGGGCGTGTAATCATAGGGTTTCAGCACTCAAACATTTAAAGAAGTCCACCCTGAACCTAGTGAGTCAAATAATTCGTAACTGTTAGTATAAGGAAGTTTGTCGTAGTCAAGGGGCCCTTAATCTCTTTTTGTGAAACTTAAGTGTATGGGTTTTGGTTCCCATGTAGATACATAAATAAGTGGTGTTCTCTCTTCTCGCACGGCTCCTATCACTTGGGAAAGTAGGTCTGAGGGGACTTTTTGCCTGGTGCTTTCGAGTCATCTGACTTGGGATGCACCGACCGAACTGCCGTTACATGGGTGGTAGGGATCGCCCTATGTGGAGATTTGGGGGAAGGTGTATGTGATAGTGTAAGTCCTCATAGGCAATGATGCACGAAACCCGACCCTGGGAGAATCAAACACCAAACAATAAAATGCTCTAATGAAAAAAAGAAAAAAAAGAAAAGAAAAAAAAGAAAAGAAAAAAAAGTGTCAAATAAGAACCAAAATGGACTTTACACATTGTATCACATTTAGAAGTTAAGGATGCCCATGTCTTTCACTTAAGTCCTTAACTAACTTTCACGAATAATTCATTAGGCTAGGTGCGTGGACCGATTACATATATAGAGTCGACCCGTAGTATTACCGTATCCCATGATCGACAATATGAGTCCAACGAGTCATGTAGCGAGATTGATTAATGCATCTTGTTCGGATTTTGTGGGTATATCCGTTGAAAACCCTCAGGAGAAAACACTCCTCCTCCTTGGCGACAAGGAGTTTTAACGACTTGTTTCACGTGCTAAGTGCAACCGTAATTCCTACGAAAGAGAGTTACGATTTCTTGTTTTTGTATGCGTTTTCCTTTCTTTGTTTTGCTCAGGACTAGCAAAAGTTAGGTGTGAGGCTATTTGATTGACATCATTTCATACTTATACTTGTATCTTATATCCATTGTCTTTCACCTAAACAATGCTATGTTACGAGTTTTATGCCTAATTTTCAGGAATAAATAGGTTTGAAGAGATGAAGCATAAAAGGACCCAAAAGCTGGGAAGAAGGACTGAATTGTGAGATATGGGGACCAAGATGCAAGGGAGAATGACCTGAACGCAAGAACAAAGGACCTAAGAGCAAAACAGAAAACTCCACACCATCATGGGGAGTATTTTGGCAATTCTAGTCGGGTCGGAGCTCCACCAAGCAAAGTAGATGCATCAAAGATCACCAAAGACATCCAGAAAAGCCCAGAAGAAAACTTAGCGAGATCCGAACCATATAAACCACCAATTAGCGGTCCACGACCGCTAATTGGCGGTCTGTTTTGGCCCAAATCCGCTAAGATTTTGGTGGGTCGCGTATTAGTGTGTATTTAGTCTATTTCTGGTATTTCTTTAGTCCCACATCAGGGAATATCCCGGATTGCCTTTTTCTTTGGCTATAAATAGAACTCTTCACCTTCCATTGTAATCACTCCATATTTTGAGTGACTATTCTTCCTACTAGAAGTGTGGCCTTGAAGCACACACTAAAGTAGGAGGATGCTACTTGAAATGTGAGTCATTTGTTAATAAAAGTTTCTTTGTTATGTGATTAGTTTCATTTTGCTTGTTTTACTTTGTTTCACATTTCTTGCTTTACTTTGTTTAATTTCTTTTTATTAGTTTTAGTAGCTTAGTTAATATGCTTTCCTTTCTTAGTTTAATAATTAGTGTAATGTGTAGTGAGTAGTTCCATCCCCTTTGGGGGTGGAGTAGATGTTCATACATGCATTAGAGAATGGAATGAATGCTTTATTTCCAATGTGTTGATAAAATATGAATGTATGCTTGCTTGTTTAGGATAGAATTTATAACTTGATGAGTTTTGCCAAAATGATTAGACACCTCTCATGCTTGTTTAGGTTCTGAAATAAACAACTTGTATATGTAAATGTTAATCAACTAGGTCGGAGACAAAGAATCGTGGTCTCGAGGGTATTGGTTGGCATCCAGTTCGATAGATATACGTCATTTTCAGCATTTGTCTGACCGAGCTGATGCACTCGAAGCCTCCACTTCTGCTCATTTGGATGCATTTGAAGCTTCATGTTCTGCTCGCTTTGATGAACTCAAGCCGATTGCTACTTCCTGATCTGTCCAGCTAAATTGTATCGAAGCATCACTTGACTGCATCACATCGTATTTTCGTGATCAGCGACTCGGTTGAGTGTGTGATGCTATCTTTGCTTGTTTGTTGTAGTTCGAACTTGTGTTTTATTTTCTTTGAATTTTGCTTCATGTTGTATTTTTGCTTTCAAAACTTTGTTGTTTGAATGTTATGAATCCTATTTGAATGCATGTTTATGATTCCCTTTATTGATTCTTTTTTGCATATTTACGCTTCCGTTATATCATCTCATGAGTTGATTGAATAATCCTTGAATCCTATGTTCATGAGTATCTTTTTGATTATGCCAAAGGGGAGAAATAAATACATGCATCATAGATAGAGGGAGCTTAAAGATGATTAAACTTGAAAAGAACATGTATTTAGATTGATAGGTTGTCATCATAAAGAACGGGAAGATTATTGGTTTTTTGGAAAAATAATCGCTAATTTGTTTTGATGATTAACTAACATATCAATAAACATGTAATCTATTAACATCATCACATGCATATATTGTATTTTTAACATTTCAGAAACCAGGAACCAAGTATGGATCAAGACAATAAATGAAGAGTAGATAGGTTTACAATACTTGTACTTAGGCTATAATGTAACTTGACACTTGAAATTATTGATAAATTACATTGCATGACCCATAGCGAACCTATAGAAGTCTTACAATTAAGTCCTTAATTAATTTTACTTCAATAGGAAATTGACGAAACATAGAAATCCCTTTCAAATGGGTGTTCTGGGTGAAATCGCTCGACCGGTAGGCTATTTGGATCAACCAGATTCAATAGACAATTTTTCCATTGCCCAAAAGTCGACCAAATCCTCTTTTAGTTCGACCAATTCTAATATATGTTTTCCCAGTCTAAATCGATCGACCGAAAGCCTTTAACCGTTCGACCGTTCCTTTATGTCAACCGATAGGACTCAGTTCGATCGATACAATTTTCTCTTACCAATCTTTTGTCGACACGTGTCCTGGTTAGAGTGGAGACCGGTCGACGGAAACCTACGTTTGGTTCGACCATTTACAGTTACAATTTTGTCTTCAATATGATTGTTATACTTGTTGTATTTAACAACGGTCGTATACAAATACTCCACCTACACCAAAACACCCCAACGGTTGACCGAACCTTACCAAGTGTTCGACCGTACTCTTAAATTATAGCCTAGTTGGTTCGAATGTCTGCACCTTTGTTCGATCGAATGCATATTCTTTGCAAACCGGTCGACCGATTAATCATATTCGGTCGACCGATTGGTATCCATATGTGTGTCCAAACTTCACTGCTTTGTGTATTTTTACACAACTCTTTCGCAACTTAATCCCAAGGGCTATAATTAGTTTAGTGCTTATAAATAGAGTTGAGAACACTTTTCTAAGGTTACCAATCTTTCTCCAAGCTCACATATTCTTACTACTCACATTTTGCTCTAAACTTTCTTGTGCTCACAGTTTTCCACTTGAAATCACTATCTTTGATTGCATCATACATTTCAAGTGCCCAAGATTAATTTGCTGAAGTAAATTCTTCAAGAGTTGTACTAGCTTCCGGAGTGAAGCGCTTCTCGTATTGTGAGAAGGTGGTCCAAGCTAAGCGAGGGTGTTCGCAAAACTTGTGGTCTAAAGGCGTGATCTCGATTAGCAACGGAGATCGGATTAGTGGAGGACGTGAAGTTGCTCGAGGAAGAGCAATTTGAAAGACAGGACTAGGATCTGGTGGTTGTATCCAAACCTCTTTACATCCGGTGTTGTGGTTTGCTTTTCTCATCTTAGCATTTAATTGCTTTAGTTTTTAATTTGGCATAGTTGTTTAAAATACTTAATTACTCTATTCACCTCCTTTTAGAGTAATATTAGGGAACATTAGATCCTTCAACTAACTCAATCCAGACTCCAACTAACTTGATCTAAACTCCAACTAACTCGATCAAGATTCGAACCAACTCAATCAAGACCCAAATAATTGGCTCAAGACTCAAACTAACTCGATCCAGACCCAAACTGATGTGACCAAGACACCAACTAACTCGATCTAGACTACAATTAATTTGATCTAGACTCCAACTAACTGGCTCAAGACTCAAACTAACTCGATCAAGACTTCAACTAACTCGTGTAGGATCGTATTGGCCACTAATTCTAATCACTTTTAAACTAATTCCATACTTGCTTAATCAAAGATGTAGTGGAACAATCGTACAAAAGCAAGTAAAGAAAATATGGCAAACCACAAAAAGGACCCCGTGATTTTTATAGAGGTTCGGACTCTCGCCTACTACCTCTCTTGCAAGCTTCGCTCAATCTCCCTCGAGCTCCGTCTATGTCTTCACTGTCAATCTCGTTCCAGGCCTATATTAATCCTTTTACACCTCAAGCTTTACAAACAACCCTCGATAGCTTGATTTCTTCCTCTCACAAACCGAGAGGGAACACTTCGGGCTTCACCGAAATCCTTGCTTCTTTGACAAACAAATGAGTGGAACACACTCTCTAAACTTGAGCACACTGGAGTGAATAAGAGTTGAATTGATAAAGTGTGGATTTGAAGGTTTGGAGTGTTTCGATTGATCTCTCTAATGTAGGAGACAAATATGTGTGGGACAATTTTCTAAACAAGGTTGGGGAACCTCTATTTATAAGCTCTAGAAGAGTTGTAGCCGTTGTGAGAAGTATAGGAAATGTTTGTGTGAGAAACACAAAACAAAAAAGTGCAGGTCACAGTTTGGGACACAAACGGTCGACCGACTCGGGTTAAACGGTCGACTGGTAGGTAGTTCAGAACAAGGTACGGTCGATCGAGCAGGGAATGGTCGAACCAACTAGGCTATAACTTAAGTTAACGGTCGAACTAAAAAGGTTGGATGGATCAACCAAAAATATCAGGAGCTCTGGGGTTCAAGGAAACGTCAAGGTTCGGTCGACCCGTTTCTTGGAATCGTTCAACCAAAACTAACAGGCAGTTTGGGGTTGGTGAAAATGCTTATGTGCGGACGACCAAAACTATGTACATGGTCGACCGATGAACACTAGAATTCTGGGGTTTAGGAAATTCGACCGTTGTAGAATAAGACAAGTCTAACGGTCACTTGACACATGTAGACGGTCGAATAGAAAGCTCACAACGGTCGACCGGTATATCACTGTAGGTTAAAACGGAATAAACGGATCAAAACCGATCGAACAGAAAACTTAGGTCGACCGAATTTGCTCAGAAAGCTTAGGTTAGGTTTAATGATTTCCGGTCTAAGTTTGGGTGACCTATTGAAGTCCAAAAGTTATGATATTTTGTGTGTGACTTCTATAAGGAATCTAGTGTGCATGTGATTGGTTATTTATTCATGTATGCTCAAGTACACATAGTTGTAAAGACTCGAAATAAATTAAGATTACATGTCTTCAAATGAGCTTTGATTACATGTCTCTACTTGAATCTTTTCTTCCTTGAGTCTTGATTACCTGAGGAAGTTAGCACAATACAATATATATGTCATGCATAATGTGTGCTACTCTACATTCATTATCATTAAGATTAGGTTGATTAAATCATCAAAACAAAGATTAAGGCCAAAAAGCCAACAACTGGATCCAGACTCAATCTAACGGGCTCAAGACTCAAACTAACTCGATGAAGACTCCAACTAACTCGATCCAAACTCAAACTAAATCGATCCAGACTCGAACTAACTCGATCAAGACTCGACCTAACTCGATCAAGACACCAACAAGCTCGTTATATACTCAAACTAACACGATCCATACTCCAACTAACTTGTTCCAGACTCAAACTAACTCGATCCACACTCCAACTAACTTGATCAAAACTAAACTAACTTGATCCATACTCAAACTAACTTGATCAAGACTCAAAATAACTTGATCAAGACTCCAACTAACTCGATCCATACTTGAACAAACTCGATCCGGACTACAATTAACTCGATCAAGAATCCAACTAACTCGTTCTAGACTCAAACTAACTTGATCAATACTCTAACTAACTCGAACCTGACTCCAACTAACTCATTCCAGATTGAAAGTAACTCGATCTAGACTCCAACTAACTCGATCAAAACTCAAACTAACTTATTCCAGACTCAAACTAACTCGATCAAGACTCCAAATAACTTGATCAAGACTCCAACTAACTCGATCCATACTTGAACTAACTCGATCCATACTCCAACTAACTCTATCAAGACTCCAACTAACTGGATCCAGAGTCCAACTAACTCGATCCATACACGAATTTACTGGCTCAAGACTCCAACTAAATTGATCCAGACTCGAACTAACTCGATCCATACTCGAACTAACTTGCTTAAGACTCAAACTAACTCGATCCAGACTCAAACTAACTTGATCAAGATCTCAAACTAAGTCGATCAAGACTCCAACTAACTAGTTCCATACTCGAACTAACTCAATCCACACTCCAACTAACTGTTGGATTTTGTGCCCTATCCTTGAGTATATATTTTTAATTTTTTACACTCAAGTAGGACCGGTTTTCATATTTATTCAACAATTTCATGTACCAGACTCCCTATCTGCGTTCCAATATATATTGTATACTATATAATATCAAAATATATAGATTGGATCATACTTAAAGGATTGTCAAATCCTTTTAACCAATCGGAAGTCGAGTTGCACGTTGGATCACTTTGGAATTTCCTCCAAATGTTCATAAAACTCTAAACAAGATTAGAGTGATTGAAGCTAGCCAATCAACTCTAATGCTAGGTTACAATCTAGGTAATAACCCCTTCAATGCTCTAAAGAATTTAATCTCCAGCACTTAATTAAATAAGAGAGATTGGTTGGAGAGAAAATAGAAAAAATTGTACTTTTCTATTTGTTGTATATTTCAAAAATGGAGGAGAGGTCTATTTATAGTGTATTTGTCAAACCACATCATGTGTATAACCACCTACACATGATCCATATAAATCTCTCCTCTCAACCAGTCATATTTTGACACATCATCCTCCCATAACTTCCATTAACCAAGATGAATTAAATCCTTCAATTGACCAACAATAATCTCTTATTAATGTGGGGAAAAACACGGGCAAACGGTCGACCGAATTGACCAACCTATCAAACGTTCGGTTATCTAGAAACGTTCATGATAATTTTGGTCAGACTAGGTTTCAAGTCGGTCGACCTATCCCTTACCAAGAACGCACCTGATAAATTTGGTGGAACTAAGAACCTCACTGGTCGACCGATCCCTTACAAGAAAGCTCATGATAATTTCAATCCAACCACATGTCCAGCTATTGCCCAGCCGGTCGACCATTTTCGAACTATATGAGTTACTTTTAATTTTGGTTGATCGGTTCTCGAAAAACGTTCGATCGTTTTTCTCTGTTCTTTCTTTACAGATTTTGGATCAATATCGAACAAAATTTGAGCTTTCAGGTCTCAGCAAATTCATATGTCATAATGTTACATATTACATTATAACACGTAATGTATTATCATATATGATATGGAAACATCATACCCCATAATAAATACATCTCATATAAATTCATTTGTTATTCTAACCATGTCGTTAACACGACGTATTAATTTTATTATTTTGCCATATGTATATTATTTCACATCACATGAAATTTAACACATCACATAAATCATAATATCATACTTTTTGTTTTCTAATTTTGTGGTGTGACCAATAAGAGGATTTAAGTTATATTGGAAATGATATAAAATACTTTATATCATAAACTATAAGTAGTATCTAGCTACACATTATAGTTACCCAAATAACAAAGATGTTTTTCTCACTTGAACAGAACACGTTCTATTTAGTGATATGAAATAATATCACTTATCTCTATCCCATGGCTCATGATATTTGGAATATTGTACAAATTAGGAATATATCATCTTTGTATTATATGTTCATTTCTTGATCTCTTAAGGTAATTAATTATAAATATGTAATTATACATAAGTTACATTGTGCACATTATAGTTTTGCTTTGTCAAAGGCTTCAATAACATCATCACTCAAGTCAACAAGGACAATGATGATCTTTTGACATATGACTTTTTCCACACAAATTATAAACAACCAATTAATATCTTTATCACTATACGTAATGATAGTTTTTGATAATATTCAAATTATATACTTCTCTTGCGAAAAAGACATAGGTCTCATATCTTACGATTTAAAGACACAATGAAATCATTAATGACACAAACACAATATCCTAATGTTTTATTTACTTGGTTGATTCAATACATAAAAGTAAATATTTTCTCTTTTAAAATACAATATCCTTTAACCAACATGACAATCTTATCTCTGTAATTAATGTCCCACGTTAATCACAATGATTGTGAATTACTTTTGATTTATGTAAACCATTATCTTTTAGTGCTCTTCAGTTAAGGACCCAAAACCTCTTTCTTAACTCTTCTAAAAGATGAATACATTAATCTATGAACAAAATGTTTATACATTCAATTCATTAAATATATAAGACATAAAAAATACTTTTAGAACACACAATCCTTTCACTAACTCGATTCAGACTCCAACTAACTCGATCAAGACTCCAACTAACTCGATCCATACTCAAACTAACTCGATCTATACTCCATCTAACTCGATCAAGACTCCAACTAAATCGATCTAGACACCATCTAACTCGATCCAGACATAAACTAACTAGCTCAAGACTCCAACTAATTCAATCTAGACTCGAACTAACTCGATCCATACACGAACTAACTCGATCCATACTCAAACTAACTCGATCAAGACTTCAACTAACTAGCTCAAGACTCTAACTAAATTGATCCAGACTCGAACTAACTTCCTGAAGACTCCAACTATCTCGATCAAGACTCCAATTAACTCAACACATACTCGAACGAACTCGATCAAGACTCCAAATTACTCGATCCAGACTCAAACTAACTCAATCAACACTCCAACTAACTCGATCCAAACTCCAACTAACACGATCAAGTCTCGAACTAACTCCATCCTGACTTCAACTAACTGGATCAAGACTCAAACTAACTCAATCAAAGCTCTAATTAACTCCATCCAGACTCGAACTAACTCGATCAAGATTCCAACTAACTCGATCAAGACTCCAATTAACTTGATCTGTACTTGAACTAACATGATCCAGACGCCAACTAACTTGAACAATACTTTATCTAACTCGATCGAGACTCCAAGTAGGTCGATCTAGACTCAAACTAACTAGCTCAAGACTCCAACTAACTCGATCTTGACTCAAACTAACTCATTCCAAACTCAAATTAACAGGCTCAAGACTTAAACTAACTCAATCAAGAGTCCAACTAACTCGATCCAGCCTCAAACTAACTCAATCTAGACTCAAAATGTAACATCCTCTAATAGCGGAAGAATTTAAATTTTTTTATAACTCACAATCATAGAGGATGTCACGAAATAACAGGAAACAGGTGCACCAATATATATAATATATATATGAACATCAGAGTATTTCAAAAGTTGTGATTACATCAAAAGACTATACAACGGATACAGTAATCACCCGACCTCAACTGAGAGAAAGCTGGATCCGGTAGCGGTGCTCCTCTCCTCGGTCACCACCCCCTATCGTCGATCACGGCCTGAAAGTAAACATGCAACAATGCGTGAGTTTCCAGAAGGAAACCCTATATGTCAAACTCTATAATGCAGAAAATGAAAGCACCCTAGCATGCAGTTCTACTAACAATAAAAGCATCTCAAACAGGCTGGCCTCCCGGGCTCTTTCACCCAACCACAGCACACACCACCGTCACGGGGCTCCAGGGCTTTTTCACCCAACCACCGCAACAAACACTTGTCGCCAAGCTGGGATCCATGCCTTTTTCAGCCAACTGTAGCTACCACGACACGACCAAGGGCTCCAGGTCTTTTTCAACCTACCCAAACGTCCAAGGGCTCCAGGCCTTTTTCAACCAACCCTTAACACGCGGCCCCTGCTCAGGCTCCACGCCTTTTTCAGCCAACCTGAATGCACTACAGAGCTCCAGGTCTTTTTCAACCAACCGCAACTCTCACATAGTTACGGGGCTCCAGGGCTCTTTCACCCAACCACCGCAACTCTCGTGGACCCTAGCACACTCGCCAGAAGGACCTCGGCACACAACTCGCCCCACATGGACGACCACAACAATCGCACCTCCATAGTGCAAAACTGGACACAAACGGTCGACCGAACCAAAAGTCCTGGTCGACCGAATCAAGAAAACACAGGGTAATCACCTCGACCGACACTCCCTCGGTCGACCAATTCCCACCAACTGCACTCGTTCGGTCGAACCCAAATCAAGGGACAGTCGATCGTTTAGATGGTCAACTTCCAGGTTCAACGAACAAAATGACCAATCGGTCGAACGGCAAAGGGGCCCTGTTCGATCGAAAGTCACCAGGGACAAATCCCACACTCCACAACGAATCCGGTCTAACCCTCGAGCACTCTTGGTCGACCAAATTCCACTAGGGAATTCCCCCAACTCTTGCCACAAATCCGGTCGAACGCCCGAGCACTCTCGGTCGACCGAATTCGTCCAGAGCATTCCCCCACGCTCCTCAACAAGTCCGGTCGACCGAAACCTCCTTCGGTCGAACCGACCAGTATTCAAACTTATGTCACAGTCGGACGAAGTCAATGAGCGGTCGACCGTTTAGATGGTCAATGCCCTCAACCGACCTATGACAGTGCACAAGGTCGAACGGCTAAGGGGCTCCATTCGACCGAAAACCACCAGGCTTGCCTCCTATGCACGATCAGTCGACTGCCCCAAGGGCATCGTTCGACTGATATGAGGCAGAACCCGAAATCTCAATACGAACGGTCAACCGATCAGGCAGTAAAATCTGCTGCACGTTTACTTGCGACGAGCCAGAAGGCCTACCGTCGACTTCCAAATACTCACGATACTTAAGTGAGCGAGTTGACATACCGGAAGGTTTGAAGAAACCTTTGAAGAACCACGACGACGACTCCACGAGCACGCCTCCCAAAATCACGATTCGTCGGCGATCCTCGCGACTAAACCACGATCCACACCTCCTCGACGATCCACACTCACAATACCACCTCCGTCGACCTCCACCCACCAACCACGACCACAGCCACGAGTTAGGTCAAGAAAGGGGAAACTAAAGAAACAAGAAGGTTCGAAACACACTCACCTCCAACCACCACTCGTGTCGATCCTCCCTTCACCGGAGATCACCTCTTCTTCCTCGCCGGAGCACCACTGAGAGAGGGAGAGAAACGTGAGGGAGAGAATGAAAGAGTCGTGAGAGAGGGAGAGAGAGAGAGCTCGCCATAAATATCTACCACTCCTTCAATCCTCATCATCCATTCCATCTCCACTCCATCTCCACCACTCATCTCATCCCCAATCTATCTCAGTCCCCCAATCCATCTCCTCCTAATCACCACCTAAAACATCATTAAGGCATAATTAGGATTAGGATCTCACACAAAATAACTGGCATAAGACTCCAACTAACTCGATTCAGACTCGAACTAACTCGCTAAAGACTCCAACGAACTCAATCAGGACTCTAACAAACTCGATCGAGACTCCAACTAACTTGATCTTGACTGCAACAAACTCGATCAAGACTCCAACTTACTCGATCCATAGTGCAACTAACTCGATTGAGACTCCAACTAACTCGATCAAGACTCAAACTAACTCAATCCAAACTTTAGGTAACTGGCTCAAGACTCAAACTAACTCATCCATACTTCAACTAACTCTATCTAGAATCCAATTAAAACGATCAAGACTCCAACTAACTTGATCCATACGCAATCTAACTCGATCTAGACTCCAACTAGCTCGATCTAGACTCAAACTAACTAGCTCAAGATTTTAACTAACTCGGTGCAGACTAGAACTAACTTGCTCAAGATTCAAATTAACTCGATCAAAACTCCAACTAACTTGATCCAGACTCGATTCAGATTCGAACTAACTCAATCATGACTCAAACTAGGGGTGTCAGTGGATATTCGAATTTGGACATTCGACCCGAGAAATAATATCCGTAAGACCGTATTCGTATCCGATCCATAAAGTCGTGGAGTGGATATGGTTATTGGTACATCCGATCCGTATAATATCCGATCTGGGATCGAATATCCGTAGTACAACATCCGTATTTGTATTTGTATTATATATAGCTATTCTTTAAATTAATGATATATATAAGTTATGTATTTTGTTCTTTAAATTACCCAATTATATAAACTATTCTAAATTACTAACCCTAAAGTACTAACCCGAATAATATTCGCTTCAGAACTAGATATCTGTATTTCAACATCCGTATCCATATTTGTATCATATACTCATGCAATACATTATTATAACTAGAAGTATTCATATTTCAACATTGTGTGATTATATTTTGAATATATTGTTTAAATTTATTTATTCAAATAAAAATACATCTATTGATCACATTTATTCAAGTATTGAATATTGTTCTCATTTTCAGAACATGGAGTTAGAAGTTAAGATAAAGTAAATTAATATTTGAAACCAAATAAAGTTATAAATGTAACTGTATAAGAATTTGTCTAAGTGAAATGAAAAATGTTATAAGGTTGGGAATTATGTTTACGGATACATATATTATCCGTATCCGCTCCGAATCTGTCAAATATCCGAACGGATATAGACTTTTCATATCCGCAAACAATCTGTATCCGAATTCGTAAATTTCATGCAGATACGAATATGGATATACCTATATTCGATCCGTTGCCACCCCTAACTCGAACTAAGTCGATCAAGACTCGAATTAACTTGCTCAAAACTCCAACTAACTCGATCCAGATTCGAACTAATTTGCTGAAGACTCCAAATAACTCGATCCAGACTCCAACTAACTCGATCAAGACTCCATCTAACTCGATCCAGACTCGAACAATCTTGATCAAGACTCGAACTAATTCAATCACGAGTCAAACTAACTCATTCCACACTCGAACAAACTCGATCTAGACTCCAACAAACTCGATCAAAACTCCAACTAACTTGATCCAGATTCCAACTAACTTGATCCAGACTGCAACTAACTCAATCAAGACTCCAACTAACTCGATCAAGACTCAAACTAACTCGATCAATACTCCAACTAATTTGATCCAGACTCGAACTTACTTGATCCATACTCTAACTAACTCGATGAAGACTCCAACTAACTCGATCCACAATTGAACTAACTCGTTCTAGACTCCAACTAACTTGATTAAGACTCCAACTAACTCAATACAAACTCAAATTAACTCGATACAAACTCGAACTAACTGGCTCAAGACTCCAACTAACTCGATTTAGACTCCAACTAACTTCATCAAGACAATAACTAACTTAATCCAGACTTCAACTAACTCGATCCAAATTGTTAGTCTAAGTTAACTGGTGCGGTCGTAAATAATCCTATTTAAGCTAGCTTACCAATTGCACCACCGGAACCACTAACATGCTGTAGTTCAGCTTATACAAGTAAATGAGGAAAGCATACACTTAATCTTAATCATAAATTAAGGGCCATCTGAAACAAAACTTCATTGAAATGGCAACATATACTGTTAGTCTAAGTTAAAATCATCCAATCATTCACATACAACAATTAAGTATTCAACAATCAGAACTTAACGTCATATCCTTAGAATTACAACAATAAGAACTTAACGTCACACTTCTTAAAGGACACACATATTGTCTACAACTAAGAACCAAAAAAACTAACAAGCAAAGAAAAACTATCAGAATAAAGGAACTCATCTCGTCTATGTTGCCATTATCCATTATAAATAATTCCATTCTTCCTCTTGCAAAGTATCATTTAAATTGTGTCATTCAAATTGTATGGAAAAAGCGCAATGTATCAATATAGCAACAAAACGTAACATTAAAATTGCAAAGAACACAACCGCTGGACAAGGTGATTTTTAGGTTTTCAACAATTCAACCAGTTCGTCAATGTTATGAGACTATTCTCACAAGAAGTGCATATGATTAGCAGCAGAAAATCCCAGCTTCCAAGTCATAGAATCCAATTCTATACCAACACAAATTAGTGAAGCCAAATGGGTCACTCAAGATTCACATCCATGACCCCACTTGCTTTCTTTTGTGGCAAAACCACGAACAGTTCTGGAAGCTTAAAACAGAACAAAGATCATTTAAAATGGGAACAAGAACAACAACCCAAATAAGGACAATGCATCCCAATTTATGCCTTACAAGTTTGAAAGACCAACTACAACAAAAAACCATAGAATGGTGCACACACAAGTATGTCCACATGCTATTGGTATATGTCCTTCATTTTATCCTAATTTTGTGCTACTTCAGTGTTTGTTTGAAGTGTTTCATGTTTTACGAAATAAAGAAGAGAAATGAAGAGAAATGACCTAAATGCAAGAAAGAAAAGATTGATTTGGAAGTTTTCTGGACCTATTTATAATATTCAAGGACTGGATTAAAAATCAAGAGGGACCCAAGTGACAACCCGGAGGGACCTCAGTGTAAAGAAAAATATGTTGGGTACAAAAGACCATGATGTCATGAACTTGAGGAGTAATTCAACAATTAAAACTAAGAGGGTTCGAACCAATGGCTTCGGGTGCACTCCCCATGTTAGAACCCAAACCTTGATTAGAGGGTTAATGGAGTTTAAGGAGGTGATTTGCACGGGGAAGAGGCGGGCTACAGTGGCCTGGTGATGGGTGAGAGGTGTAGAGTTGCGTGTTACTGTAGCGAGGAGATGGGTTGAGTTTATTAACGTGTTTTTCTTCTCTCTCTCCCTCATTTCTCTCCATTTTCATTCTTCATCTCCTTCATCCAGCGGAGGAGTCGATCGGAGGAGGCGAGGACGTCGTGCGGGAGGAGGTCAGACGTCCGGAGGAGGAGAGGCGCGTGCTCGAGGTCTACCGGAGGCGATGTGCGTGAGCGAGTTCTGGCGGTTCGTCATCGTTGGTTGAGGTATGTCAACTTATTAGTGTGGTTTTGAGTTTCCTAACCCTCGTGGAAGGGTTTTGAGTTTTCCGTGAAAACCTCGGCTGGCACGAGGTACGAGACGACCAACGGTCGACCGGACCCTTCGGGCGGTCGACCGAATGCATGAAGTTTTGCCTGCCTGTTGTGTTTCGGTCGACCGGGGTCTTGTGTTCGGTCGACCGGAACTTAAGTTATTCGGATTATTATGCATGCTTGTTCGACCGTTGCTTGTTGTCGGTCGACCGTTTATATGACTTAGAATAATAGGTTGACCCTGTCTGTTTTCAGTCGACCGAGACCCCTGAGTCGGTCGACCGATAGAATTGAATTTAATGTTGACCAGACTCCGGATTTTGACCTCGTTCGGTCGACCAGTTTTAGACCCTTGTTCGACCGTTGGGGGGTTCTGTTTTGAGCGCAGCGGTAGACCGTTTTAGGAGTACGGTCGACCGATTCCTTTCTGGAACCGGTCGACCGAATCACCTCTTCCGGTCGACCGTTTGGGCCCAGGATAGAATTCCTGGATCCCTTTTTGAATGCCAACTTTGTCCACGGAAACCCGTGTCCTCCCCTTGTGCGTGAGCCGGGAGGTGACGGTAGGCGCGTTCCGCGTGCCTGCCCAGGGACCACCGTTGGGAAGAGTGTTGGTGTTCGGGACGCGTCACTTCCATGTATGGAGCGTGACTAATGTGATGGATTGATTGGACTTATTGTAGTGTAGCAGGCCTGAGGGATCGTGAATCCCAGTGTTGTTGTTTGTGTGGGCACGTGATGCATTGCATACATTGCATCATATGTCTTTCATTTAGATTACTTTTACATCAATAAATGCTACTAAGGTATGTGTTTAGTCTTATTTACAGAATACAGGGACCTGAATGCAATTTACCCACATTCCGAGCATAAACGTGTGCAAAAGATTCATTTCTATCATAAAGACCGAATTCAAGTTTATCGGGTTTCAATTGGAAATGCATCCAAGCATAAAAGCATTCAAGGAGCTAATCACAAAAAGGTCAAGGTCTTAATTGCAAAAATGCCAAGGACCTAATTGCAAAAGAAAAGGATCAAGATATTTTGTTGGAAAAGTCAAAAGAAAAATCAACTATAAATCTCCAACAATGGAAGGAATTAATCCGGAGCTCAAGACAATGGAAAGAAATCATCCAGACACGCAAATAAAGATCAAATCATACCATAAACGCGTGACAAAAATCCTGATTAAATCCGACCAACGTGGGAGGCGAATCCGCCGCACAATACACATGATGTGCGGCGATTCCGCCGCCCATTGGTTGATCCGTGTGTCCCAATTTCGTCCACTCGTGTATGGACACGTGTACTATCCAATTCTATACCTAAGTCCCTTGTAGCAATTATAAATAGACCCGAGAACGATGTAAATAGGGTCCTTGGTTGTTGTTCTTATTTGTGTACCTTAGTTTTATTAATAAAATTCTGTTCTTTTAATTCTTGTTTTAGTTTTCTTTTAATGTCTCAAGGACCTCTTCTTCTTCCTCCCTCCATGAGTTTCTAACTCTCTCCAAAGGGTGGAGGTGATGGAATTAGGGTTAGAGAATGATGAATGCATGTTATTATTTTAAGTTCATGATTAGTGTATTTTGATTACTTGAGTTTATGTTAAGTCATTTATCTTGTAATGCTTCATAACTAACATGATTTACAATAAGTTTCAGTAATTCTCTACTCTAAACCTAAGTCTAAACCTCCACCCCACGGATTTCTCTCTTTGTTCTTGTTTTAATTTTAATTGTTCTTATTTCGTACTTTAGATAATTAAACCAAAAATCCCAAAAACCCAATTTATTTCTTCTTCCCTTCTTCCCCTAATCGAAAACAACAAAAATAACGAAATCTCTCCCTCCTTGTGTTCGACCCGTACTTGCCACGTCTTCATAGACGCCGTGCACTTGCGGTATAAATTCAATTCTCATCAAGTTTTTGGCGCCGTTGCCGGGGAGGCGACGCAGATTTTGTGTTTTTTGTGTTTTCGATTTTTTCCTGTCTACCTTGTGCGCGATCTAAGTATTTGAATTTGTGTAGCAGGAGACAACAGAGCGCGCGGCGAAATCCGGGAGCGTTCTGAGACACTTGGGCGGCGGAATCGCCGCATCTACAAGGTAACTTGCGGCGGAATCGCCGCACCAGTGTGGGTTCTGGTCTTCAAATTTCTGGGGCATCGTCGGCATCGCTGGGTGGTCGCATTGAGCTACTGGAATCTCCGAGAGCGGGCGGCGAACCCGACTGAGCATTGCGGAGGTAACTTTTCTTGCCTTTCTCGTAAAATCTGACTAGTTGAAAAGTTTCCTTTCGTAGAATTGCACGTGATAGGGTTACAATTCCATAATTGGCAATAATTCAACTCTGACCTAAAATTGGCAAAATTAGAAAGACCTTAGTGCATGCATCATATAATGTTTTGCTTGCATTATTCTTGCTAAATTCTTGCAAATTAATACTTGTTGAAGATTGCTGGAGGCAAGGTACGTATCGAGGTTTTTATTGATTGCATTAGAGCATATAATTTAGTTGCATACAACCTTGCAATTGCCCCCATTAAAAGGACCATTGTTTGACTATCTTTGCTAGATTTAAGTTAAACTATCTTAAGGGCAACTCCGTAGGAAAAGATACGGTGGGGAATTCATCACCCTCCCGTAGCCCACAAACCACAATCCTGAAGTGTCGCCTAAGCCTAAAATTTAAAATCAATTAGACATTGGCCCCTAAGGACTCGGACTCAATTAAGGAGGAGATTGGTTTGACTTGCTATGACCTGAAGCTAATTGAATTCAATTTGGTGTCTAGAAAGTGTTTTTGTGTCGACGAAAGTCTTCCAAGCGACGTGGTTGTCTAATTGGCACCGACTCTGTCGGAAGCGCCCCCACTAGCTATACACTAACTGGCCAACTTGGTTTGATTGGTGAGGGAGGTGAATCAAGCAAACTAATTCGACTCAACCTGTTAGGAGTCGTCTAGATCTAAGTGACACTAGGTCTAGGATTGTTTTGACCGTGCTTGTTCAGGAAATTTCTGACCAACCCTAATTTTTATCCTTTAGAGTTAAGTTTCCCTTCTCGTCTGAGTCTTCTTTCCCTTCTCATCCCTACCTTTCTATTGTTTGTTTCTTTTAAAAATAAAAAAATAAAAAAAAAATTAAAAATAAAAAAAAAATATTAAAATTCAAAAAAAAAATTCAAAAAAAAAACGAAAAAAAAAGAGTAATTAATTCTTGAAATTAAATTTGGAATTTAAATTTCGAATTTGAATTCAAAAATTGATTCAACCCGGTGCACTCAGATTTGGATTCGGGACTTGAGTAATCGACTCTCACGAGTTCATCTAGATTCCAGTCTGGAACTTAACCCCAATCCACCTGTTGCACCACCTCACCCGGATCTAATGGGTGAGAACGTAGTGGACCCGCCTGTTGCGCAACCTATAACTCTGAGGGATCGGTGCTACCCAACGATGGCTGCTCAGCCATCGTGCATCGTCATGCCCACCATACCGGGTCGCGACTTCGAACTTAAGGCACAATACATGAGTATGCTGCCTAAGTTCACCTCTAGGGAAGATCCATATCTCTTCCTTAGAGAATTTGAGGAAATCTGCTCTCTTATGCAATACCAGCATATCCCTGAAGAGGCAGTGCGTCTGAAATTCGTGCCTCTAGCACTGAAAGACGACGCTAAGAAATGGCTATATAGTCTAGCCGAAAGATCTATTAGAAGTTGGGCCGAATTTGTTCAAGTTTTCCTAAAAAAATATTTCCCCAACCATAAGACTATGAAGATTAGGAATGAAATTGTTGCATTCGTTCAATCTGAGAGCGAGCCGTTCTATTCCTATCTTGAGAGATTTAAGAGTGTCTTGACCCAATGCCCTCATCACGGAATTCCGAAGTGGCAATTATGCCAAATTATTTATGAGGGATTGACACCCACATCTAGGGTTATGCTAGAATCTGTGAGCCAAGGGAACTTTATGTCCAAGAATGAAAATGATGCCTGGACTTTTCTTGAGGATTTAGCTGAAAATAGTATGCAATGGGACAATGCTAGAACACCCATCAACCCGAGTATTGGATCTAGAATAGCGAGTCAACCCCGACCAGGTGTCTTAGCTATAGACTCCAACATAGCGGCCGAGGCAAAACTAGCTACCCTAATGCGTAGAATGGAAAGTCTAGAACTGCAAAACCAAACCCGACAAGCATCCCCTACCCCTTGCTCTAGATGTGGTCAGACTGGTCATTTAATGGAGGACTGTGTGAACCTGGAACATGTTAATGCCACATATAACAATTCTAGAAATGATCCTTACGCATCAACCTATAACCCAGGTTGGCGTAATCATCCCAATTTTTCGTGGACCCAACAAGGACAACCTCCTAGACAACAACCAACCCCATATAACCATAATAATACATCATCTGGGGGTAATAACAATGGAAATCATGAGGTTAGGTTGACAAAATTAGAAACTTTAATGACAACTTTTATACAAACAACCAACCAATCTTTCCAAAGGCTAGAGACACAGGTCAGCCAATTAGCACAGATAATAGGTGAAAGAGAAAAGGGCCAATTTCCAAGTCAACCTGAGGTGAACCCCAGAACTAATAATCAATATCAATCTTATCAACCACCTTCAGGAAATAACAACCCTAGACCGGTTCAAATGGTTAATGAGGAAGGACCGTTCCAACAAATCAATGCTGTAGTATCATTACGGTCCGGAAGACAAATTGACAATAATGTGGTAAACCCCAGAATGACTAATCAATCTAGCCATCAAGCACCCACATATGACTTGACCATTGAACCCGACGTCCAAATTGAAAAGCCCGATCCACCTACCCAACCTGAACCTGTAGCTCAACCTGAACCTGAGCGAGTCTATGTGCCTAAAGCCCCATTTCCCAATAGACTCAAAAAGAACTCTAGTGCACAAATAGAGAAAATCTTGGAAGTATTTAAGCAAGTTAAGGTAAACATTCCACTCTTAGACATGATTCAACAAATACCTGCTTATGCTAAATTCTTAAAAGATTTGTGCACTAAGAAAAGAAAAACTAATGTACCAAAGAAGGCATTCTTAACTGCAAACATATGCTCAATTCTTTCCAACACATCTCCTATAAAATATAAGGACCCGGGGTGTCCCACAATTTCATGTTCAATAGGAGATACGTTTATCAATAAAGCCCTTCTAGACCTTGGTGCAAGCGTTAACTTGCTCCCATTTTCTGTCTACGAGCAACTCAACCTTGGTCCACTGAAACCCTCTAGGACAACCCTCCAATTCGCTGATTGTTCTGTTAAGAAACCGAGAGGTATAGTAGAGGACGTTTTGATTAAGGTTGGTGACTTCATTTATCCAGTGGATTTTGTCGTACTTGATACTGAACCTGTTGTAAATCCTAATCGACAAATCCCTGTAATTCTAGGTAGACCCTTTTTAGCCACTTCGGAAGCATTAATAAACTGTCGAAATGGGCTCATGCAATTATCTTTCGGGAACTTAAAAGCAGAATTTAATATCTTCCATATTGATAATGAGCCAGAAATAATATGCAACCCAAGTGATGTTGTGATGAGAGCACATATTTATCAGAATTCTGAATCAAATAAATCATCACATAAGCAAAAAGGAAGTAAGAAAAAAGGGAGTGATTCATTTACTCAACCACCATCACTCGAGCAAACTCAACCCCTCTACCGCAAGCCGACGCAGGTAATAAGTGCATTTATTGTATCTGTGCATACATTGAGGACAATGCATGATTTAGGTGTGGGGGGGGTGTTTATATATGTACATATCTATCTATTTGACTTTCTGTTCTGCTTTATTTAAAAAAAAAAAGAAAAAAAAAAGAAAAGAAAAAAAATCAATATTCTATGACATAGCTTAAGATTGAACTGCCAAAACCCGTGTACAAATTGCATTAAGTTTTTGTTCCTTATTATATAGTTCTGCTTGTAGAAATTGTGACATAAATCTAAGTTCCAAAGAAATAACCCATGACCCTTGTAAGACATGTATGCACTTAAATTGGATGAATCAAATCTTTGAAGTGGTTGATAAAAAGCAGAGGTTGAGGAAAATATACCGGGAAGTGTGGACTTCTAATAGCAATTAAGCCTTGAGGAAAATAAAAATAAAAATAAAGGAATAAAGTGAAGAAAACACATTTTGCAAAATGATTACAAAAACCCAAGCCTTTGAGTCACTGGTCCGTAGGGGTATCTTGAAACCCGGTAACTTGAGTCTACCAGCTCGGGATTATCGACCAAACTCGCTACACAAATGCCAAAAGGGTAAAAGTATCAAAAAGCAAATGTGTTGGATCACGGAAGAAAAGAAAAAAAATAATAATACTCAAGGCCCAAAGCTAAAAGAATGATCCATGCCATGGTTGATCCGAATGATACTTCACCACCAGAGGAGGCGTGCAAAATAATTCAAGTGATAAACATGTATAGAAGGGTTAGTGGTGTGAATGTTGGAGGAACAAAGACCAAGTCATATTTTTTGAGCTAGATTTATATAATGAGCATGCGAGAACCTTAAGTGAGATGTATAAGGTGAAGGCAGAAATATTAAGAGCTATTAATGGAATGTTGAATTAAGACTTTGTGGGTATATCTGCTGAAAACCCTCAGGAGACAACACTCCTCCCCCTTGGCAACAAGGAGGTTTAACGGCTTGTTGCACATGCTAAGTGCAACCGTGATTCCTACGAAAGTGAGTTAGGATTTCCCTGCTTTCATTTTCTTATATTCTGCTTTGCTAGGGACTAGCAAAATCTAGGTGTGGGGGTATTTGATGCATTGCATACATTGCATCATATGTCTTTCATTTAGATTACTTTTACATCAATAAATGCTACTAAGGTATGTGTTTAGTCTTATTTACAGAATACAGGGACCTGAATGCAATTTACCCACATTCCGAGCATAAACGTGTGCAAAAGATTCATTTCTATCATAAAGACCGAATTCAAGTTTATCGGGTTTCAATTGGAAATGCATCCAAGCATAAAAGCATTCAAGGAGCTAATCACAAAAAGGTCAAGGTCTTAATTGCAAAAATGCCAAGGACCTAATTGCAAAAGAAAAGGATCAAGATATTTTGTTGGAAAAGTCAAAAGAAAAATCAACTATAAATCTCCAACAATGGAAGGAATTAATCCGGAGCTCAAGACAATGGAAAGAAATCATCCAGACACGCAAATAAAGATCAAATCATACCATAAACGCGTGACAAAAATCCTGATTAAATCCGACCAACGTGGGAGGCGAATCCGCCGCACAATACACATGATGTGCGGCGATTCCGCCGCCCATTGGTTGATCCGTGTGTCCCAATTTCGTCCACTCGTGTATGGACACGTGTACTATCCAATTCTATACCTAAGTCCCTTGTAGCAATTATAAATAGACCCGAGAACGATGTAAATAGGGTCCTTGGTTGTTGTTCTTATTTGTGTACCTTAGTTTTATTAATAAAATTCTGTTCTTTTAATTCTTGTTTTAGTTTTCTTTTAATGTCTCAAGGACCTCTTCTTCTTCCTCCCTCCATGAGTTTCTAACTCTCTCCAAAGGGTGGAGGTGATGGAATTAGGGTTAGAGAATGATGAATGCATGTTATTATTTTAAGTTCATGATTAGTGTATTTTGATTACTTGAGTTTATGTTAAGTCATTTATCTTGTAATGCTTCATAACTAACATGATTTACAATAAGTTTCAGTAATTCTCTACTCTAAACCTAAGTCTAAACCTCCACCCCACGGATTTCTCTCTTTGTTCTTGTTTTAATTTTAATTGTTCTTATTTCGTACTTTAGATAATTAAACCAAAAATCCCAAAAACCCAATTTATTTCTTCTTCCCTTCTTCCCCTAATCGAAAACAACAAAAATAACGAAATCTCTCCCTCCTTGTGTTCGACCCGTACTTGCCACGTCTTCATAGACGCCGTGCACTTGCGGTATAAATTCAATTCTCATCAGCACGCAACTGGCGTTGGGTGAGGTGACTACCGGCCCACGGGCTACGGTGGTCGCTGCCCTGCTTTTATAGCGGCGCGGTTGGTGTTTGCGGCTCGAGGAGCCTGATGACCTGGCAGACTTCGGTCTGGACCCGTCCGATGCTGTGCCGGATGTTGTGATGGACCACCGATGTTGTGTCGGTGATGCCGCCGAGGTTGTGTCGGCGATGATGATTGTTGGGCTGAGGCTGTGCCGGCTATGTTGATTCCTCGACTGGGCACCAATCGAGATGATGTTGTTATACCTTCCGGGTGACGGCCCCGTTGGTCCCTGTGGCTCCGACCACTGAGATTTGCAGATCTGTATTCTATCGGGGCGCAGGCGTGACAGAGGCTCTCTGCCGAACCCTTGTGTAGTGTAGCCGCGTGTGGGGGGTGCGATGCCGCGTGCTGTAAGGCTGCATGTGCCTGCAGTAGGTCTCCTCAGGAGACTCGTTGTTGACTGTCGGACTGATGTCCCGTTTTACCCTTCGGGGGAACTGTTTTCCATTTCTGTCGATGCCATGACATGCTACTAGTATGATAGGTTCATTGTGTAATGCATGCTTGTATAGGTGAGTGGGCATACGGGGTTTCCTTCTGGAAACTCAGGCATTGTTGTTATATATTTTTCAGGACCACAGTAGGTCCAGTGGGGTGGTGATCGGCGGGCGCGCGCATTTGGAGTCGGATCCTCTAGTCAGACCACTGAGGTCAACATGATTACGTTTATCTTCCTTTGTCGTTTTGTTGTAATCATGTATTCATTTGGCAAACTCTGATGTATTCTGGTGCACCGCTATTTGTTTATGAGAAGTAACAGTCCCGCCTTTGAGTATTGTGCTATTTGTTTTAATTATGAATTTTTAAATTTTCCGCTGTTTCGGGATGTTACAACTTGGTATCAGAGCGGTCGATTCCTATGCGGTTCCCAATGAAATCACCCTTGTAGTAATAGGAAGCATGCATTTTATCTTTTAGCATGCATACATGGCTGAAGTTGTGATTGTTTCTCTTATCAGATGACACCTAGGCGCGTGAGGAGTTCTCCACGCGATCGTGATCCCAGTGACGACACATCTGGTGCTCATTGGGACAGGTTGGGCGAGTTTCTGGAGCGTCAGGCAGCTCAGAGCGCCCAGGGCAGAGTGGGAGCTGAGTACGATCAGTTCATGCGTCAGCACCCGCCGACTTTTGATGGCAGGAGGGCCCCAGAGGTTGCGGAGGACTGGATCTTCAGGATGGACAAGATCTTCCACGCTATTAGAGTGGCACCTGAGAGGATGGTGGAGCTGTCCACCTATGTGTTCGATGGCGAGGCCGCCAACTGGTGGAGGTCCACGTCCACGGTGTTGTTCGACGACCGTGCGGATGTCAGCTGGGAGGAGTTCTTGGAGGTGTTCCACGAGCTGTACTTCCCCCAGCATGTCAGGGATCAGAAGAGGGAGGTGTTTATGTCGCTGGAGCAGAGGGAGATGACTCTGGCGAGCTACATCAGCAGGTTCAACGCCTTGGAGCGTTATTGCCCAGAGATTTGTGTGACCCCAGAGCAGCGGGCGAGGAAGTTCGTGAAGGGACTGAGGCTGCCGCTTCGATCTCGGGTGATCAACAGCATGCCGCGGACCCTTGCAGATGCGGTGAAGCATGCTACCATCATCGAGCAGGACCAGAGGGAGTGTATTCAGGAGGCGCAGAAGGCGCCAGTGAGCACCGGTAGCAGAGTAGCTGGTCGTGGAGCAGGGAACCCGGGCAAGAGGCCCAGGTTCGATGGAGGAAGAGCACGTCAGTCAGGAGCGTGCACTTACTGCGGGAGGTTCCATCCAGGACAGGAGTGTCCCCGTCGGACTGGAGCGTGTATGGGTTGCGGCCAGATGGGGCATTTTGTCCGTGATTGTCCTCAGAGGCAGGGAGAGCCGAGCAGGAGGCCAGGACCACCAGTAGTAGGCAGAGGCGGAGGCAGCCGATCAGTGGTTTCACCGGGCCGGGGCAGGAAGACCGGGCGAGTCTTCACTATTCAGGCTGAGGAGGCGAGGGACTCCAACACCGTCGTGGAAGGTACACTTTCTGTTTCTGGTTTGGTTGCTCGGGTGTTGTTTGATTGCGGCGCCACTCACTCCTTCATTTCGGAGAAGTTTGCTGGCGAGTTGGGTCGGACCCCTGTGCTGCTGACTGATGTTTTGGAGGTCAGCACGCCCATGGGTGAGGTGGGCACTGTGGGGAGCTTTTTCCCCGGCACCACAGTTGCTTCGGGAGACCATGATTTTCCGGCAGATCTGGTCTTGTTACCGATGGTGGACTTCGACGTCATACTGGGGATGGATTGGCTGTCACAGTACGATGTGCGGGTCTTTTGCCGTGAGAAGAAGATTCTGATTCCGATGGAGGGCTTCCCAGATGTTCTGATCAGAGGTGCGAGGAGCAGAGGGGGTCGTCTGATTGTGTCTGCGGTTAAGGCACAGAGACTGATACAGCAGGGATGCAGAGCGTTTGTGGCCACGCTGGTAGTTCCTGATCCTGAGACGAGGAGGCTGGAGGACATAGAGATTGTGCAGGAGTTCCCGGATGTGTTTCCAGCAGAGATTCCAGCGTTACCGCCGCACCGAGAGATCGAGTTCGGCATCGAGTTGGTAGCGGGTACGACACCTCAGTCGAAGGCACCGTATCGTATGGCACCTGCAGAGTTGACAGAGCTGAAGAAGCAGTTGCAGGAGTTGATGGAGTCCGGGTTCATTCGACCGAGTGTTTCTCCATGGGGAGCGCCTGTGCTCTTCGTGAAGAAGAAGGATGGATCGTTGCGGATGTGCATTGACTACAGGATGCTGAACAAGGTTACCGTTCGGAACCGGTACCCTTTGCCCAGGATTGATGATTTCTTTGATCAGTTGCAGACGGCGAGAGTGTTCTCGAAGATCGATCTGCGTTCGGGTTATCACCAGTTGCGGATCAGGGAGGCAGATGTTCAGAAGACAACTTTCAGGACGCGGTACGGCCACTACGAGTTCTTGGTGATGCCATTTGGACTGACGAATGCGCCTGCAGCATTCATGGATCTGATGAATAGGACCTTCCAGCCGTACCTCGACAGATTTGTCGTGGTGTTCGTGGACGACATCTTGGTGTACTCGCCTGATAGGGAGCAGCATCGAGAGCACCTGAGGACTGTGCTTGGCATCTTGAGGGATCAGCAGCTTTATGCCAAGTACACGAAGTGTGAGTTTTGGTTGGATCAGGTGGCTTTTCTGGGGCATATTGTGTCAGCAGATGGGATTTCAGTGGATCCGGCGAAGGTCGAGGTAGTGACTCAGTGGAGAGCCCCGACGAGCGTGACGGAGATTAGGAGTTTCGTAGGTCTGGCAGGGTATTACAGGCGGTTTATCCAGGATTTCTCCAGACTTGCATCGCCGCTGACAGCGTTGACGCAGAAGGGCGTCAAGTTCGTTTGGTCCCAGAAGTGCGAGGACAGCTTCCAGGAGCTGAAGTGGTGATTGACGACAGCACCTATTCTGACGCTACCGAGTGGCAGTGGAGGCTACGTGATATACAGTGATGCATCAGGGATAGGCTTGGGTTGTGTTCTGATGCAGCATGGGAAGGTGGTCGCGTACGCTTCGAGGCAGCTGAAGGTGCACGAGAAGAACTACCCTACTCACGATCTGGAGTTAGCAGCAGTAGTTCACGCGTTGAAGACCTGGCGGCACTATCTGTATGGCGAGCAGTTCGAGGTCTTCACCGATCATCAGAGTCTGAAGTATTTGTTCTTGCAGAAGGAGTTGAATATGAGGCAGCGCAGATGGCTTGAGTTCATTAAGGACTACGACTTCACCATTTCCTATCATCCGGGGAAGGCGAATTCGGTTGCAGATGCGTTGAGCAGGAAGGTGGAGGTTTCAGTTGCGAGTCTGTGCATCTAGGAGTGGAGACTACTCGAGGCATTGTAAGAGTGGAGACCGTTCACAGAGGGTACAGAGGGAGCAGTGATTGTTGGGCTTCGGGTAGAGCCGCAGACTGTCTCACGGTTGGTTCAGGCTCAGTAGGGGGATGATGAGTTAGCTGGTCTGCTGCAGTTGGCTTCCAGAGATGGATCAGACTTCAGTGTGGGGGTTGATGGTGGTCTGAGGTTCAGGAGTCGGATATGGGTGCCGAAGTTTGATGGGCTGAGAGATGACATCATGGAGGAGGCACACAGAGCTAGATACACCATTCATCCGGGGAGCACGAAGATGTATAAGGACCTGCAGCGGAACTTCTGGTGGAAGGGCATGAAGAGGGACATCGCAGAGTTTGTGGAGAGATGCTTAGTCTATCAGCAGGTGAAGATTGAGCATCAGAGGCCAGCAGGACCGATGCAGTGTATTGAGCTTCCTGAGTGGAAGTGGGAGCACGTGACGATGGATTTTGTCACGGGATTGCCGAAGACGAGGAGATTCCACGACGCGATTTGGGTGATAGTCGATCGACTGACCAAGTCGGCGCATTTCTTAGCGATCAGGACCACGTTGCCTTTAGAGGGTCTAGCTAAGTTGTACGTGGAGGAGATAGTCAGGTTGCATGGAGTGCAAGTGAGCATCATCTCAGATCGAGATCCTCGATTCACTTCCAGATTTTAGGGGAGTCTGCAGCAGGCTTTGGGGACACGTCTGAGGTTCAATACAGCGTTTCATCCGCAGACAGATGGTCAGTCAGAGAGGACGATTCAGACCTTGGAGAATATGCTGAGAGCTTGCACACTGGATTGGGCAGGGCACTGGGATGAGCACTTGCCGCTGGTAGAGTTCGCCTACAACAACAGCTACCACTCGAGTATTGGGATGGCACCGTACGAGGCATTGTACGGGAGGCCTTGCAGATCACCGGTATGCTAGAGTGATGTGGGCGAGAGGCAGTTAGTTGGGCCAGAGATCGTGCAGATGTATGCAGAGAAGGTGGATGTGATCAGGAGGAGACTGGCCACAGCACAGAGCAGGCAGAAGAGTTATGCAGATCGACGCCGATGAGTGCTGAGTTTCGAGGTGGGCGACCATGTGTTTCTGAAGATTTCCCCAGCCCGAGGTGTGATGAGGTTTGGGAAGAAGGGGAAGCTCAGTCCGAGATATGTTGGGCCGTTTGAGATCCTCGACCGAGTTGGAGAGGTTGCCTACCGGATTGCATTGCCGCCGCAGTTTTCGGGTCTGCACAATGTCTTCCATGTGTCTATGCTGAGAAAGTATGTGGCAGATCCGTCGCACGTGATCGAGAAAGCAGTGCCAGAGATTCAGCAGGACTTGTCGCTCGAGGAGAGGTCAGTCGAGATTGTTGATCGCATGGATCACCAGCTCAGGAGGAGGACCATTCCGATGGTGAAGGTCAGGTGGCAGCATCACAGCGAGCGTGAGGCCACTTGGGAGATCGAGGAGGATGTTAGAAGGCAGTATCCAGAGCTTTTCGGTGAGTGTTTGCTTTGATTTCGGGACGAAATCCTTTTAAGTTGGGTGGATTGTTAGAACCCAAACCTTGATTAGAGGGTTAATGGAGTTTAAGGAGGTGATTTGCACGGGGAAGAGGCGGGCTACATTGGCATGGTGATGGGTGAGAGGTGTAGAGTTGCGTGTTACTGTAGCGAGGAGATGGGTTGAGTTTATTAACGTGTTTTTCTTCTCTCTCTCCCTCATTTCTTTCCATTTTCATTCTTCATCTCCTTCATCCAGCGGAGGAGTCAATCGGAGGAGGCGAGGACGTCGTGCGGGAGGAGGTCAGACGTCCGGAGGAGGAGAGGCGCGTGCTCGAGGTCTACCGGAGGCGACGTGCGTGAGCGAGCTCTGGCGGTTCGTCATCGTTGGTTGAGGTATGTCAACTTATTAGTGTGGTTTTGAGTTTCCTAACCCTCGTGGAAGGGTTTTGAGTTTTCCGTGAAAACCTCGGCTGGCACGAGGTAGGAGACGACCAACGGTCGACCGGACCCTTCGGGCGGTCGACCGAATGCATGAAGTTTTGCCTGCCTGTTGTGTTTCGGTCGACCGGGGTCTTGTGTTCGGTCGACCGGAACTTAAGTTATTCGGATTATTATGCATGCTTGTTCGACTGTTGCTTGTTTTCGGTCGACCGTTTATATGACTTAGAATAATAGGTTGACCCTGTCTGTTTTCGGTCGACCGAGACCCCTGAGTCGGTCGACCGATAGAATTGAATTTAATGTTGACCAGACTCCGGATTTTGACCTCGTTCGGTCGACCAGTTTTAGACCCTTGTTCGACCGTTGGGGGGTTCTGTTTTGAGCGCAGCGGTAGACCGTTTTAGGAGTACGGTCGACCGATTCCTTTCTGGAACCGGTCGACCGAATCACCTCTTCCGGTCGACCGTTTGGGCCCAGGATAGAATTCCTGGATCCCTTTTTGAATGCCAACTTTGTCCACGGAAACCCGTGTCCTCGCCTTGTGTGTGAGCCGGGAGGTGACGGTAGGCGCGTTCCGCGTGCCTGCCCAGGGACCGCCGTTGGGAAGAGTGTGGGTGTTCGGGACGCGTCACTTCCATGTATGGAGCGTGACTAATGTGATGGATTGATTGGACTTATTGTAGTGTAGCAGGCCTGAGGGATCGCGAGTCCCAGTGTTGTTGTTTGTGCGGGCACGCAACTGGCGTTAGGTGAGGTGACTACCGGCCCACGGGCTACGGAGGTCGCTGCCCTGCTTTTATAGCGGTGTGGTTGGTGTTTGCGGCTCGAGGAGCCTGATGACCTGGCAGACTTCGGTCTGGACCCGTCCGATGCTGTGCCGGACGTTGTGATGGACCACCGATGCTGTGCCGGTGATGCCGCCGAGGTTGTGCCGGCGATGATGATTGTTGGGCCGAGGCTGTGCCGGCTATGTTGATTCCTCGACTGGGCACCTATCAAGATGATGTTGTTATACCTTCCGGGCGACGGCCCCGTTGGTCCCTGTGGCTCCGACCACTGAGATTTGCAGATCTGTATTCTATCGGCGCGCAGGCGTGACAGAGGCTCCCTGCCGAACCCTTGTGTAGTGTAGCCGCGTGTGGGGGGTGCGATGTCGCGTGCTGTAAGGCTGCATGTGCCTGCAGTAGGTCTCCTCGGGAGACTCGTTGTTGACTGTCGGACTGATGTCCCGTTTTACCCTTCAGGGGAACTGTTTTCCATTTCCGTCGATGCCATGACATGCTACTAGTATGATAGGTTCATTGTGTAATGCATGCTTGTATAGGTGAGTGGGCATACAGGGTTTCCTTCTAGAAACTCAGGCATTGTTATATATTTTTCAGGACCACAGTAGGTCCAGTGGGGTGGTGATCGGCGGGCGCGCGCATTTGGAGTCGGATCCTCTAGTCGGACCACTGAGGTCAACATGATTACGTTTATCTTCCTTTGTCGTTTTGTTGTAATCATGTATTCATTTGGCAAACTCTGATGTATTCTGGTGCACCGCTATTTGTTTATGAGAAGTAACAGTCCCGCCTTTGAGTATTGTGCTATTTGTCTTAATTATGAATTTTTAAATTTTTCGCTGTTTCGGGATGTTACACCTCATGTGCTAAAATGATACATTTAAGCTATTGGTGAAATTAGAGGTTGATCGACCCAATTGATTCGCCACTAGCGGATCTGGTTGGTCGGTTCGACCCCAAATTTCTCTAGTGGGTCAGGTTGTCGGTTCATCCAAACCTTCTAATCTTCTATAAATACACTTGAAATCCTTCCTCTTCTTCTTCCTTCTCCCCCGTTAGAGTTGGTTTTATTTTCTTGCTCAAGTTTGCCAGAGGAGAAAGTCAGCGCTTATGTGTTTTTTTAAAAAGAGTTTACGAAGCTTTAGCTAATTAAATGCGTTTTTATTTTTAATTTTGATACGATAAGCTCCCACATAAACACTTTGGAAATTAGAACAACAAAATATTTTAAAGATTGTAATTGGTAGTGTGTGAATATTTTTTAATTAATTTCGAGGGGATGTATATAGGAGCATGAAATTTTGTATGGATGGGCATTTTTATTCGTTCTCCTCCACAACTACGAATTGATTCTTGTATAACGTTCAAGTGGTAATAAATAAGCGATTTAGATTAAACTTCGAAGGATTAATTTTCTAATAGGCTACTTGGACCTATAAGCTTCCATATGAGGTCAATTAATATTCTAGAGTCCAATGTTATAGTTCAATGACAGAGTGAATTACATTATTTATCTGCAGAAGTATAGTTTTGGGCTTAATTTCAGGGTCAAGCTATTTCAAAAAATTTACAATTCTTAATGTTGTTATACTATTCTGGAAAGTTGCTTCAATACATTGCAATACTTTCAAAATTGTAAGAAGTCGTAATTAAATACCTTGAATTTGATACCTACCTGGAGTTAACCAACTTCTTGAAATCGGATTAAGAAGCTTTATTATGTTTTTGTGAGCTCAGGAGTAATGCTCAATTGACATGATTTCAGTTTAATTGGAGTTATTAGTGGATTTACGAATATTGAAGCGTATTAATGTAATAAATCTTTCCAATGAACGTAAAAGCTTTATTTCAATTGGAGCAAAAGTTTTCACAATTTGTCACTAAAAATTACTCGATGATGTGATCGGATTTCTAAACAAACTTAGTTTAACAGAGCACAACTCCTTGGTCCAATCCTTTTGAATTAAATGTATCAAATAAAGACTAATAATGCTTGTTTGGACGGTGATCACTTTACATCTTATTTTATCTGGTAATACTTTTATGTAATTCTTTGTAAAGATTTCGATTATAATTGTAACATCCTCAAAACAGCGGAATTTTTTTTAAATTTATAAACACTCAATCAACAGAGGATATTACGCAATAAAAGGAACACAGGTGCACCAACATATATATAATATATATCCGAACATCAGAGTATACAAAAGTTGTGATTACATCAAAAGCATATACAAAGGAAGCAGTAATCACACGACCTCAACTGAGAGAAAGCTGGATCCGGTAGCAGCGCTCCTCTCCTCGGTCACCACCCCCTAACGCCGATCACGGCCTGAAAGTAAACATGCAACAATGCCTGAGTTTCCAGAAGGAAATCCCGTATGCCAAGACTCTAAATGCATAAATAAAATCATCCTAGCATGCAGTTCTACTCAACAAGAAAAACATCACAACAGGCTGGGCTCCGGGCTCTCTCACCCAACCACAGCACACACCACAGGTACGGGGCTCCAGGTCTAATCTCAACCAACCGCCGCACCCACCACAGTCACGGGGCTCCAGGTCTAATCTCAACCAACCACCGCGAATCACACTCGTCGCCCAGCTGGGCTCCAGGTCTAATTTCAACCAACCACAGCTACCCCGACACGACCAAGGGCTCCAGGTCTAATTTCAACCAACCCAAACGTATAAGGGCTCCAGATCTAATCTCAACCAACCACCGCGACTCACACTCGTCGCCAAGCTGGGCTCCAGGTCTAATTTCAACCAACCACAGCTACCACGACACGACCAAGGGCTCCAGGTCTAATTTCAACCAACCCGAACGCACTACGGAGCTCCAGGTCTAATTTCAACCAACTCCGTACAGACTAGCTGGGCTCCAGGTCTAATTTCAACCAACCACAGCTCTCACACAGTCACGGGGCTCCTGGTCTCTTTCAACCAACCGCCGCAATACCACAATTCTAAGCTGGGCCTCAGGCCTATTTCAGCCAATCCCAAGCTCACACACGGTTACGGGGCTCCAGGTCTAATCTCAACCAACCACCGCAACCCTCGTGCACCTAGCACACTTGCCGGAAGAACATCGGCACCACGACTCGCCCCACACGGGCAACCACGACCATAGCACCTCCATAGTGCAAAACAAGACACAAACGGTCGACCGAACCAAAAGTCTCGGTCGACCAAATCAAGCAAATACAGGGCAATCCACTTCGACCGACACTCCATCGGTCGACCGATTCCCCACACCACACTCGTTCGGTCGAACCCAAATCAAGGGACGGTCGACCGTTTAGATGGTCAACTCCCGGTTCAACGAACAAAACGACCAATCGGTCGACCGACAAAGGGGTCCCGGTCGACCGAAAGTCACCAGGGAACAAATCCCACAACACCACAACGAATTCGGTCGAACGCCGAGCACATCTGGCTCGACCGAATCTGTCCAGGGAATAATCCCTCACACGCACCATGAATTCGGTCGAACGCCGAGCACATCTCGGTCGACCGAATTCCTCCAGTGCGTTCCCCACGCTCAGTGCACAAGTCCGGTCGACCGAACCCTCATTCGGTCGAACCGATCACTATGCTCACTTAAGTCACGGTCGGACGAAAATCGACGAGCGGTCGACCGTTTAGATGGTCTAAGCCCCTAACCGACTTAAGACAGTGCACACGGTCGACCGGCAAAGGGGACCCGGTCGACCGAAACTCTCCAGACTTGCCTTCTATGCACAATCGGTCGACCGCCCCACAAGCATCGTTCGACCGATTTGAGGCAGAGCCTGAATTCTCTTCACGAACGGTCGACCGTTTGCACAAACCGGTCGACCGATCAGGCAGTGAAATCTGCTGCAAGTTTACTCGCGACGAGCCGAACGGCCTACCGTCGACTTCCAAATACTCACGGTAATTAAGTGAGCGAGCTTGACATACCTAAAGGTCTGAAGAGACCTTAGAAGAACCACGACGACGCCTCCACGAGCACGTCTCCCCAAATCACTATCCGTCGACGAACCTCGCGTCCAAACGACGATCAACCGCCTCCTCGACGATCCACAACACCACACTACCTCCGGCCACCTCCACAATCCAACCACAACCACCAAAACCCGAGTGAGGTCAAGAGAGAGAAACCAACACGAGCCGGAAACGAGCCGAGAGAGTAACACTCACCTCAAACCACCAACTCCCCGGAGCCGCTCTTCACCTTGCCGGAGATCTCCACTCGCCGGAGCAGCACAGCAGAAGAGGGATAGAGCAACGCGCGAGTGAGAGAGAGGGAGAGCAACGAGAGAGAGAGAGAGAGAGGATTTCCCCCCAAATACTCCTCCAATCCAATCCTCACCACTCATCTCATCCACATCAATCCAAGCCATCCATCCATCTCCTCTCAATCTCAGCCACACATCCACCCATCTTCAATCCAAGCCCTCCATCCATCTCCTCTCAATCTCAGCCACACATCCACCCATCTTCAATCCAAGCCCTCCATCCATCTCCTCTCAATCTCAGCCATCCATCTCTAATCACCACCTAATCAACCACAAAGCACAATTAGGATTAGGATTAGGCTAGAATCCTACAATCCACCCTCCTAAAAGAATTTCGTCCTCGAAATTAAAACTGAAGCTCACCAAACAACTCCGGGAACTCCTTCCGAACCTCCTCCTCGATCTCCCAAGTGGCCTCTTGCTCACTGTGGTGCTGCCACCTGACCTTCACCATCGGAATGGTCCTCCTCCTCAACTGATGCTCCATCCGATCCACAATCTCAACCGGTCTCTCCTCAAGAGACAAATCCTGACGGATCTCTGAAACCTCCAACAGAATCACATGAGAAGGATCCGCTACGTACTTCCTCAACATCGAAACGTGGAAGACGTTGTGAAGACCCGAAAACTGCGGCGGCAACGCAACCCTGTATGCGACCTCTTCAACCCGATCGAGAATCTCAAACGGCCCGACATACCTCGGACTGAGCTTCCCCTTCTTCCCGAACCTCATCACTCCTCGAGATGGTGAAATCCTCAGGAAGACATGGTCACCCACCTCAAATCTCAGCTCTCGTCTACGCCTATCCGCGTAGCTCTTCTGCCTGCTCTGAGCCATCGCTAGTCTCTGCCTGATCACATCAACCTTCTCAGCATACATCTGCACAATCTCAGGGCCAACTAGCTGTCTCTCGCCTACATCACTCCAGCATACCGGTGATCTACACGGTCTCCCGTACAGGGCCTTGTACGGTGTCATCCCAATACTCGAATGGTAGCTGTTGTTGTAGGCGAACTCGATCAATGGCAGATGCTCATCCCAATGACCTGCCCAATCCAGAGTACACGCTCGCAACATATCCTCTAGCGTCTGGATGGTCCTCTCAGACTGACCGTCTGTCTGCGGATGGAATGTCGTACTGAACTTCAACCGCGTCCCTAAGGCCTGCTGCAAACTCCCCCAGAATCTGGAAGTGAACCTCGGATCTCGATCCGAAATAATACTCACGGGCACCCCGTGCAGTCTGACGATCTCCTCAATATACAACTTAGCTAGACCCTCCAGAGGTAGAGTGGTCCGGATAGCTAAGAAGTGCGCCGACTTGGTCAGTCGATCGACTATAACCCAAATCGCGTCATGGAATCCTCTCGTCTTCGGCAGCCCGGTGACAAAATCCATCGTCACGTGCTCCCACTTCCACTCTGGAAGCTCGATCCTCTGCATCGGCCCTGCAGGTCTCTGGTGCTCAATCTTCACCTGCTGACAAATCAGACATCTGCCAACAAACTCTGCGATCTCCGTCTTCATCCTCTTCCACCAGAAATTCCTCTGAAGATCTCTAAACATCTTCGTGCTGCCCGGGTGGATCGAATAACGGGATCTATGTGCCTCCTCCAGAATGTCCTGCCTCAGGTCTCCTCCCTTCGGCACCCAGACACGGCCCTTGAACCTCAGTCCACCATCAACTCCAACACTGTAGTCTGACCCATCTCTGGTAGCTAACTGTAACAACCCCGCTAACTCATCATCAGTACTCTGAGCCTGAACAATACTCGAGACCAACTGAGGCTCCACTCTCAGCCCGGCGATCACTGCACCTCGCGACTCATCGGTGAACGGTCTCCACTCGGTCAACGCCTCAAGCAGCTTCCACTCCTCGATACAAAGACCTGCCGCGGTGACCTCCACCTTCCTGCTCAAATCATCAGCAACCGAATTCGCCTTCCCCGGATGGTACGAGATGGTGAAATCATAATCCTTAATCAGCTCGAGCCATCTGCGCTGCCTCATATTCAGCTCCTTCTGCGAAAACAGATACTTCAGGCTCTGATGGTCCGTGAACACCTCGAATCGCTCGCCATACAAATAATGTCTCCAAGTCTTCAGAGCGTGCACCACTGCCGCCAACTCCAAATCATGAGTGGGGTAGTTCCTCTCGTGCACCTTCAACTGCCTCGAAGCATATGCAACCACCTGCCCGTGCTGCATGAGTACGCATCCCAGTCCAACACCTGACGCGTCACTGCAAATCACAAATCCACCACTGCCACTGGAAAGTGTCAAAACTGGAGCAGTCGTCAGCCGACTCTTCAGTTCCTGAAAACTGTCCTCGCACTTCTGGGACCACACGAACTCAACGCCCTTCCGCGTCAGAGCCGTCAACGGCGAAGCCAACCTCGAGAAATCCTGGATGAAACGACGATAATAACCTGCCAGACCCACAAAGCTCTTGATCTCTGCCACACTAGTCGGGACTCTCCACTGTGTAACGGCCTCGACCTTCGCTGGATCTACGGAAATCCCGTCACCTGACACGATGTGTCCCAAGAAGGCGACACTGCTCAGCCAGAACTCGCACTTCGACAGCTTGGCATACAACTGATGATCCCGCAAAATGCCAAGTACAACTCTCAAGTGCTCTCGATGCTGCTCCACATCTGGAAAGTAAACCAAAATATCGTCCACGAAGACGATCACAAACCGGTCGAGGTACTGACTGAACGTCCTGTTCATCAAATCCATAAACGCTGCAGGCGCGTTCGTCAACCCAAACGACATCACCAGAAACTCGTAATACCCGTACCTCGTCCTGAAAGCTGTCTTCTGCACATCTGCCTCTCTGATCCTCAGCTGATGATAACCGGATCGCAGATCAATCTTCGAGAACACCTGCGCTGACTGCAACTGGTCAAACAGGTCCTCGATCCTGGGCAAGGGATACCGATTCCTCACAGTAACCTTGTTTAGCATCCTGTAATCAATACACATCCGCAGTGATCCGTCCTTCTTCTTCACGAAGAGTACCGGCGCTCCCCAAGGTGAGACGCTGGGGCAGATAAACCCCATATCCATCAGATCCTGCAACTGCCTCTTCAGCTCTGCCAGCTCCGCAGGTGCCATCCGATACGGCGCCTTCGACTGCGGCGTAGTCCCAGCTACCAAGTCGATCCCAAACTCAATCTCTCTGTGAGGCGGCAACCCAGTGACATTATCTGCAAATACACCTGGGAACTCTCGAACAATCTCGATGTCCTCTAATCTCCTTGCCTTTGGATCTGGAACTACCAAAGTGGCCACGAAAGCTCTGCAACCTTGCTGCAACAACTTCTGTGCCCTCACTGCTGATACGATCACTCGGCCTCCTCTATCTTTCGTACCCCTGATCAACACATCAGGTAGACCCTTCCTCGGGATCAAAATCTTCTTCTCCCGGCACAAAACTCGCACATCGTACTGGGACAGCCAATCCATCCCCAGTATGACGTCGAAGTCCACCATCGGCAACAAGATCAGGTCAGCCGGAAACTCCTGATCTCCCGAAACAATCGTGGCGCTGGGGAGGAAGCTCCCCACAATGCCCACCAGACCCAAGGGTGTGCTGACTTCCAACGTGGCAGTCAACATCGCAGGGGTACGGCCCAACACGCTCGCAAATCGCTCCGAGATAAACGAGTGTGTGGCCCCACAATCAAACAACACTCTCGCACTCAACCCAGCAACAAAAAGTGTACCTTCCACCACCGTGCTGGCGTCTCTCGCCTCATCCGCCTGGATGGTAAAGACCCGTCCAGTTCTCTGATCCTGCTGTCGCTGCGGCGCAAAAGGTCGGCGACCCCCGCCTCTGCCACCTGCCGGCTGTCCCGGCTGCCTGCTGGACCCGCCTGGCCCACTCGGACAATCTCTCATGAAATGGCCTCGCTTGCCACACCCGTGGCACACTCCACACTGCGCTACCTCGACGATCCACAACACCACACTACCTCCGGCCACCTCCACAATCCAACAACAACCACCAAAACCCGAGTGAGGTCAAGAGAGAGAAACCAACACGAGCCGGAAACGAGCCGAGAGAGTAACACTCACCTCAAACCACCAACTCCCCGAAGCCGCTCTTCACCTTGCCGGAGATCTCCACTCGCCGTAGCAGCACAGCAGAAGAGGGAGAGAGCAACGCGCGAGTGAGAGAGAGGGAGAGCAACGAGAGAGAGAGAGAGAGAGAGAGAGAGAGAGAGAGAGAGAGAGAGAGAGAGAGAGAGAGAGAGAGAGAATTTCCCCCCAAATACTCCTCCAATCCAATCCTCACCACTCATCTCATCCACATCAATCCAAGCCATCCATCCATCTCCTCTCAATCTCAGCCACACATCCACCCATCTTCAATCCAAGCCCTCCATCCATCTCCTCTCAATCTCAGCCACACATCCACCCATCTTCAATCCAAGCCCTCCATCCATCTCCTCTCAATCTCAGCCATCCATCTCTAATCACCACCTAATCAACCACAAAGCACAATTAGGATTAGGATTAGGCTAGAATCCTACAATAATCATTATTAGACCCTATTCTTTATGTATTGGGTTGATATTGATGGGGGCGTGTTTGGATGTGGGAAGATATTTAATATGAGCATTATTTAGAATAGATTTAGTATGTCAAACAAAATGCCAGGATATAAAATGGAGTATGTGATAATGATGGTCATATCATCCTTAATTATGTTGCAGATTATTACTTATTTGAAGTTATACATCATATCTGACATTAACCCTACATTAATAAATTAGCTCTCTATTTGAAATAAACTAAGAGAAAAGAAAATTTATTATAACAAGACAAGTTTTGCTTCAGTGCATCTAAAATCTCTACATTAGATGTAATTATGTTTCTAATTAAATAGTATTTTTGATATTTCTTTTGTGGAAAATAACCACATATTACGTATTACTTAGGCCACGTTTGGTTCGGCATAATCAAGAGTGCAATGTAATCTAAATAAACTTTTGATTATGACCATTGTTTAATAGAGCAATTGGATTGTAACCTACTATGTGATCAAAATACGTAGGTAATATAGCTACACCCTTTGAAGGTAATTACAATTTTTTTTTTGAGATTGTACTTCAATTACACTAACAATGAAATCAACTTCTATTTTTCCCGAAGCTTGTCATATAGTAAACTCAACTCCATCACGCGGCATGCTGGATGTCTGCCTAATCTTTCACGACATCACAGGACATTCACTAGAACTACCAATTATATCAAATTATAATTTAATTACATTAAGAACATGTGATGAATGTCAATACTACCAAACGATGTAATTCAATTTCAAGGAGTTCATATCGGTTGAATGTAAATTTGTTATCCAATTGTGGCGAACTATACATAAGCTCAAGATATGCTTGGAGCCTTGGATCAAGGAAAATGTGGACGGAATTGTTAAGAGAGTAATTATTGACCCATTTAAGAGTATTGAAAAAAAATCACGTCGGAGAATCTGTTAACCTAATATAATAAGGTACTTAGGGTTTTCTTGTCATTCTTAATTTTCTCTCATTTAAAAAAAATCTACTTTTTGATTGGTGTCTATTTTAAATGGAATCAAACCTACAACCAGTCCAACTATAAACCACTACAAAGGGTGCGCTTGGATTGGGGGGGGGGGGGGGGGGGGGGGGGGGGGGGGTGGTGGATAGGAGGGATATTATGAAGGACGTAATTTATCATCTACTCAAGAGTGATTGGATTAGAAAGTATTATTAGATGGAGAAGCGCATTACTCCCATACAGAGGTAATCTACTAGCCTCCTCCCCTGCCCTTGGGGTAAGATATTGGATCTTACATTTTTATTTTATTTTTCTGTTTTGAAGTTCTTAGTCACTAAAGATGTATTGCAGGTCGACTAAAATCCAATACCGACTCAATCGTAATTCCTTCTCGTTTAAAAATTCCTTGTCATGTAAAACATATAATAGATTAATCAATATCAAAATTAGTCTCATAACAGGTTACCACCCAACAACTTACCTCGATCTAACTCCACCCTAAGGGTGTGCATGGAATGGGTGAATTATTAAAGAGCCATCATTTATTAGAGCAGTAAATATTTTCAAGTGTAATAACTATTTCTTTAGTATATGTTTGGTATAATAAAGGAATCATTTCAAATTTTATAAAATCAACACAACCAAACTCTATTGCTATTGATTTAGTAGTTTTTCAATTTTAATCATCTAAACATTTATTGTCATTTGATCGAAGTGAGAAAATGGAAAAAATATGAAAATTTATAAGAATTTTCCCAAAGGAGTAGGAGGATAACGTTGGAGTAATAGATCTCCCACCCAATCATTCCCCCATATCCAAACACTTTTAGGTGGGGAAATAGTTACTCCCTTACAAATTTTCCCAGCTAAGTTAAACAAAAACACAAGATTTCCAAGTCTCCCTAAGAAAATCGTAGTTTATATTTCTTAAATTCATATATACAGTATTAAAAATATCAAGAATGTTCTAAAATTCTTTGGTGCCAAAGAATTTTTATGATGTTGATTGGTAAGAATCAACATGATTTCTAATAGATTTTATCATGTGCAAATGGTATGGATGCATTTTTTGATAAAGGTTGGCGCAAGGGCGGATCAAGGATTTATTGAGTAGGAGGGCTCGAAAAAAATTTGATCGCAACTGAAAGTCAATACGTTTTCTTATTAAAATCACCCAAAAACTACACCACAATGGCGGAACAAGGAAAAAACTACAATTTGGCACAATTCACCTAATATCAACTTAATAATAATGACAAACTAAGAAAAATGATATTTTGAAAGATAAAATTAACTGTGAGTTCCTATACATTTTGGTTTGAATTATTTTCAATGTTTTTTATACATAATAAGATGAAGTGTTGCCTCAATGTAACAATACCTCTTAGCTCGGTGGTAAAATGGGCTTTAATGTGATAATCTTTGTAATTTTGTATTGTGAATGAAAAAAAGAAAGATGTAGTTTTGTGAGTTTGAACTTTGATAAGCCCTTTAATTTTGCATTTTGAATAATAGAAGAGATAATGGCTAGTGGGAGTTGAACGCAGTATAAAATAAGACAAAAAAATGACTAGTGGGAGTTGAACCCTAGTCTAGCGATTTTGGAACCTAAAAGGTTCAATCAAACAAACAAGCTAAATCTTTCCAATTGATTGATTACTAAGGCATCTGTTAGAAATTGGTTTAAATTTCTTTAAGACAGAAACAAGGAAAAATGGTCGACCAGTGTGAGACATTAATGTTTGACCGATTTTTTCAGGAACTTCCGGAGGTGAAAAACGTTCAACCGGTGTTGGAAACCGTTTGACCGAATTTTTCAAGCACTTTCAGAATTGAAGAACGGTCGACCGGTGTTGGACACTGTTTGATCGAATTTTTCAGTGACTTTTTGGAGTTCAAGAACGGTCGACCGGAAAATCGCGGGAGAGCTGAAAATAACCATAGAGCGGTCGACCAGGCGATGGCGCTGGTCAACCGTAATTATCAGGAATCATTCATGGTAACCATTCCGATCGACCAGTGATGAAGTTCGGTCAACCGTTGCCCACGTTTTTTACACGTTTCTTGTATGGTTATGAGTCTAGCATTTAAAGGGTTGTTCGCCCTTGTTTGTATACAATGCACACAACGCATAAGTATTATTTCCTTGAGAGATATTAGGGTTAAGGAGAGTTCTTGAGAGCTTTGGAGGACATATTGCATCCAATCTCGTGTAATCTCGGTTGCTTCTCTTGTTGGAGAAGCGGAAGAAGGAAATGAAACCCACAGGAGACTCTCCTAATGTCATACACTAGTGCAGAATGCTCGATAGACGTCACCAAATACATGTCGGATGTCCAAACAACCGACGTCTATAGGTATAGACGTCGGATATTTGGACATCCGACGTCTATAGGTTTGTAGAAACGTCGGTTGTTTAGTATAACCGACGTCTATACCTCCTGAAAGAAGAAAATATTTATTGTTTATTTTTTTGGATTTATTTCGTATAAGAATTTATGTGGATTTCTTTTGTATCAGAAATAACGCAATTTTTTGGGATTTATTTCGTGTAAAAATTAACACATTTTTTTGGAAGTTATTTTGTATAAGAAATGACGCAATTTTTAGGATTTATTTCGTGTAAGAATTTATGTGGATTATTTAATATAAGAATAATGTGGATTTAAAAATAACTACAATCACATATGTGTTGTGTTGTACACATGTGTGTGTATGGTGACATGTTTAGTCCCACATTGGAGAAAGTTTTTTATTGGTGGAGTTGAAGTACTCCACCACTCCTTTACTTCTAAATGGTTGTTTGGTACCACACTACAAAATGCAAGTGAGATACATATATATATTTAATGGTCAAAAGATTTGCTTGATTAATGTGAGTGCAGAATGCCCGATATACGTTCCAATGTATTTTTTGTTAATTAACATATAATAGACGTCGGTAGTATATAGCCAACGTCTATACAACAAGGAATAGACGACGGGGAAATAGATGTCGGGTACTTAAATGATTGAAACTGCAAATCGGCAAAACTTTGTTTTTGCAGTAATGGCATTTGCAAAACCTTGGAATTAAATCGGAGTTTTAAATTAAGAATATTGCCGAAACAGAAACTAAGAGTTCTGGTAATTTGCTATCCTCATAACTTTCAGAAAATATGTCATTCCGTTAAAATATAATTCTTTAAATCTACCGATCAAAAATAAAAATAAGAAAATAATTCTTTCATACACACAGACCAAACGGGTTTCGCACTAACGCCCAAAATGCCATTCAGATCACAACAACAGAGAAATAAATATTAAAACAAAATCAGAACAAATCCCAAACAATTCCACCAAAAACAACCAAAATCACCTCATCGCGACGAACACCGACCAAGTGAACATCACACGAACGACATGTCAACCTCTCCACGCCTCCCGGAATCTCCGCCACCACCGGCTCGTTCCTTTCCGGTCGCGGAGGCGATCCGGAGTCGATGACGTAGTAAGGGGTGGCGGGGTCGTGTTGGGTGTAGCAGTTGAAGGAAGCGAAGGGGTGTGGGGTGTGGGGTTTGGAGGTGGAGGAAGAGAAGGGTTTGGGGTTTAGGGTTTGGAGGAGTTGGCGGGGGCAGAGGAGAAAACGGGGAACATTCACCTATATAGGTGAATGATCGTGAGGGTCTCTAATTCTAATCACTTTTAAGATAATTACCTACTTGTTTAATCAATCAAGATATGCACAACGGAATTTAAACAAATACAAGTAAGTAAGGCAAACCACAACGATGACACCGGATTTGTATAGAGGTTCGGCCTCCCGCCTACTTCCTCTCTTGCAAGCTCCGCTCGAACTCCCTCGAGCTCCACTCGCGTCTTCACTATCAACCTCGTTTCGGGATGAGATTAAGCCTTTTACAAAACAAGCTCCACGAGCACCCTCGTGAGCTTGACTTTCTTCTCTCACGATCCGAGAGGAACACTTCGTGCTTTCACCAAAGTCCTTGCTTCTTTACAACTGAGATCTTGAGTGGAACACACTCTCTAACTTGGGCACACTTAGCTTAGGATGTGGAATTGATGCTAAGATGTGGAAGTTTAAGCTTGGAGAGTAGGATTTGGGGAATAGGAGACTAGAGAGTTTCTCTTAGGTGTATTTGACAAATGGAAGTGTAAGAGGTGTGTAATTGTGTCAAGGGAACACATATTTATAAACTCCTAAGGTATTATAGCCGTTGGTGATGAATTGGGTAACGATTGTGTAAGATACACAAAACAGAAACTGACAGGACCCAATTCTAAGTAAGTTCGGTCGACCGAATCGGACTGAACGGTCGACCATTTGGCAATTTTGATTAAGGTTCGGTCGACCGATAAAAGAATGGTCGACCGCCAAAGGTTATAATATGGGTACACTTAAGTGATCGGTCGAACACCGAGATAGGTTCGGTCGACCGATTCACACCAGGCACTTTTGGGTTGACAAACAAGATCATATTCGGTCAACCGAAACAAGGTCCACGGTCGACCGAAAACCGACAGGTACTTTGGGTTCGTCAAGGAACATAAGTTCGGTCGACCGAACAAGGTCCTTGGTTGATCGATACACAAAATGTATTTGAGGTATTTGGAGATAATACGAATACGACCGTTGGGTATAATACGACAAAACAAACGGTCAGATATTTTTTGATACTCGGTCGATCGAAAAGGTCCAAACGGTCGACCGAACTTGGGCAGTAAAATACTAACAAGATATATTATCACTCGGTCGACCGAACGGTCTGTTTCGGTCGACCGAATGTGTGCAGACTGTTTAGGTTTTGGTTTTGTGTTTTCCGGTCTAAGTTTGTGTGATCTATTGAAGTCTAAATTATATGAAATTTGGTGTGTGACTTCTATAGGGAACCTAGTGTGTGTTTGAGTAGTTTTTAGCTCAAGTATTCTCAATTACACATAGTTCCTAAGACCTAGAGAAATACAAAAATACATGTCTTCAAATGAGTTTGATTACATGTCTTGACTTGATTTCTTTTCTTCCTTGAGTCTTAATCACCTGTAGAGGTCAGCACAAAGCAATATATATGCAATGCAATATGTGTGCTGCTCTATATGATCACAATTAAGATTAGGTTGATTAAATCATCAAAACATAGATTAAGGCCAAAAAACCAACAATACGCATATTGCCGAACCTTATAAATCGCGTGTCTTGTGGTTGTTTCAGGTGTGCATCCGTCTATTACTTGGTTTTTTATCGTGTGTTTTCATGCTATTAAGTTTGGAAAAGAGATATAGAAGTTTCGTTTAATTCTGCATTCAATATTCATTTATACTGGTGCATTTAATTCATCGTCTTGTAGTAGCATTGTTAGTATCTCACCCAACAGGTGTCCATATAAATATATGTTTTGGAGGGACACGACTTTCTACCATTTAAAGCAAACTAGCGTCGGCGGGTGTACACTTGCCTTCTGATATCTCTTTGTCAATCCACCTTGGCGCTTATAGTATTAAAGCAATCTAGTTGTAAAACCACAAGCCTTTTTTTTGCCAGTCACAAGCCAAAATTTCAGCAGTGTACGTCATAGTAGTGGAGTGAACTCTTTATATATTACTGACATATATATTCAAATAGTTAAAGTGTATCTATAACTTGTTTCATGTTGTATTCTTTCTTGCTCCAGTGTGCAAGCGAGCTTCTTCAAGATTCAGTCGAGGGGTAGGAATTACGGAAGATTCCTTCTTCCCACTTCCTCCGACAGAACTCTTATGCTTCCACCGCTGCACCCTCCCTTTCCGCACGCTCACGTTGATATGCCGCTTCTATTTCCACCACCCTATTTGTCTCATTTAAGGCTTCCGTTTCCCTTTCCTCGTCCCAAGTCGGGTCGTTAGCCTAATACGCGGAACACCTGTGATATCATATATTATATTTGTTGCGTTTTTCAGCTGTTTTGAGTTCACCAGACTCCTCCCCAATGTAATTGGCTTGGATATAGGCCTGACAATTTCTGACACAATTTCTGACACAACACGATAACACGACACGATATGGTAACACGAATTTTACACGACATGACACGAATGTTTTTTGTGTGGTTGAAATGCTTTATTACGAAGATATAAACTTAAAATAATTAGTATACGATTTGACACGAACACGACACGATTACACGGTATTTTAGTTTTTTACACAAAATTGACACGAATAACATCTTTTGTTTGGTAATCAATTATTTTTTACCTAATAATGGTCAATTAATATGTTAATTTGAAAGAAAAATATCAATATATGTTCATGTACATGATGAAATTTCTATAAATTGTGCTTAACACGATAACACGAAATCCTAACACGATTACAAAAATGTCTGACACGATAGTACACGAACACGACACGATTGTCATGTCTACTTGGATACCTATCTTGTTGTCCATGAGATTGCATAATTTAATATTTAAAAAATAATATTTAAGGAACTGGTCGACGTTTGTCCAAAGATGGTTGCTAACCAAACCATCCATAAAACGCCAATAAAAATGTTCCAATCTTTAGGAGATAGCCCTAGATTGTTCCCTAATTCTTTGCCAAATTCCATGTGTTTGCAATGGAAATGTTGACTTTTATCTTTAAAGAAAATGCTCTAGAAAAGGGAAGTGGATTTACAATTAAAAAATAAATGCACCTAGTTTCCTTGTCATCGTCACCAAGACACAAAATGTGTACCCATTGCAATCTCTTCTTTGAAGAACTGGTTTTGTAAGATTTTTTTCTTGGAAAACCAACCATGAAAGAAAAAAAATGCATTGTAGTGGAGTATCCAGCTACCAAATTTGTTTGTAGATAGGGAAACGTACTCCGCTATCAGCCAGGAAATGATATAAAGAGTTAGTAGTCAACCGACCTTTTAGGGCCAATGCCCACCTCTTATTGTCCTCCACAGATGGAGGGAAGGCAACACAAGCTGCCAAGATATTGATTGTTTTTGTGCTCTTGAAGTTAATATTTTCCTAGTTTAGGTTAAAACTTGATTCTTGAAATAACCCAACGATGAAGATATATTTTGATTTTGCTAATTTTTTTATACCATCCATTAGCTAATTAGGAGTGTAAATGGGGCGGGGTGGGTTTCGCACCGATCGTTACCCGCCCCGCCAAAGTTCGGCGGCTAAGTGGGGCTAGGCGGGTCAATTTTTTTCTAACCGCTACCCGCCCCACTTAAGGGCGGGTTAAACGGGTTGATTTTCATATAATTTAATTTGGACCCATAACATGTATGAAATGGAATTAAAATTCAAAACTTGTAAAAATCATACAAAATCAAACATGTAAAACCAAGATGTAAAAATGTAAAAGACTAAAAGAGACTTAGTTAATAAAAGAATAAAGATAAACACATTTATTTTATTATAATTACAATCTTAAACTTTTAAATAATATATTTATAATGTATATTTATATATTTAAATATAGTTGGGCGGGTTTGTCGGGTTAGCGGGGCAGGTTAACCTTCAACCACAACTCGCCCTGTTTAAAACTAATTGGTTGGCAGGTCTTGGGTTGGCGGGTTGTGAAATTTTTTAGCCGCAACCCACCCCACACGGGACAGGGAAAACCCGTCCCACAAACAGCCCTACAGCTAATTGTGTTTTTGGAACAGGTTGTCATGCCAGAACAATGTTATTTGGCAGTTACCTACAGTAACATTGCTTCTTGAGCACAAAGCAGTGGGTATCCATGTAATTAACTTTCTCCAAAAACAAGAGAAGGGAACTTTTGTACCGACGAATAGGGCCTTTACATTGCCTTTATTTTGGTATTTGGCTACCACAAGTGATTCCCACGAGCCATTCGAAAATGAAAGTATAGAACAACTTTTTTTTACTTCTCGGTGCGTATTGTGTAGTCTTATGTCCTTTACCCATAGTCCTCCCACCGATTTTAATTTGCATACTCTACCCAATTGTTAGAAATATACTATAAAAACGTGGGTAAGATCATACCTACGTGTGATTTACCTTTACGAATGCAGCGTAATACTATAAAACAGCGTAATACGTTGTTTGCGATACAAGAGTGTTCTCACTGGTTGGGTTTCGACTCTCCCGGAGATGAAACACAGATTCATGACCCAAGAGTTTTACTGGTGCACACGGAGGAAGAATCGAGAGACACAATTTTTTGGTGTTGTTGGAAAAGGTAACAATTTTCATCACACTATTGAATAAACCATAATTTGGATTTATATACACAACAAGCCTTTGTAACCACCATGTATCTTTGATCTCTAGTGATCATGACCAATCAGATTACACCAACTGTCACCCATGTTCACACGTACCCTTTCGGCATATTAAACCAATATCTCCCACGTGCACATGGGGAACATTGACAACTTGTCATGTCCTTATGTGTCCCTAACACATATGTACATATCCTAGCTATATACACCCCTCAGTTCCCATCATAGATCCCAGATACATGAATTCGTGTCCGAACACTTGCACACAACAATCACATGGCAAATGCATGTGTTGTACAACTAGCGATAAATTGAGAACCGCAAACTACAAACCTTACTAAGAGGCGAGAATGGTAATACACGCACTAAAATGAAGGTACCTTGTATTGGATCGATGATGACCCTTTAATCTAATCGAAATTGCTCTACGGATGATGGATTAAGTAGTGGAAAAAACAAAGGTAGAGACATCAGGCAAACCACAAGTAGATCGGAGATTTTTATAGAGGTTCGACACCCCAATCGGGTCCTAGTCCTCTCTTGCAAGTCTCCCTCAATCACCACGAAACCCGCTCATGACCACTAATATGATCTCTGTTAGGGGTTAAATCAAGCCTTTTACAATCCAAGCTCGCGACCAACCTTGTTGATCTTGATTCTTCCTCTCACAACCTGATAGGGTGGCTTCCTCTGAAGCAATACAACTCTTGTGATTCACGCAAATAGAAGTAGGAATCACTAAACGACACTCTACACTTGAGCACACATGAGTAGGATAGGAATTAAGAATACAAGTAGGAAGTTTAGGCACGAATACATGGGATTTTAACTTTGGAGTAGGAGAAGTTTCTCTTTGATCAATAAGCCTATAAGGATTGTAAGAGATATATGAACTAAGATTTGAACACCTATTTATAAGCCCTAAGATCCATGTGGATGTTGGGGCTAAACACAAAAGAGATAAGGAAGACAAAAGCATAAAAAATAATCTATCAGTCGGGTGCCAATTGATTGATCATTTTGTCACTTAGGTTTTAACGTTCGCTTAACTTGTAAGTTAAATGGTCAGACGAATAGGCAAATCGGTCGGACCAACACAATATAAACTGGGAGTATGAATACTGAACATTAAGGAAATGGTTGACTAGTAGGTGAAAAACAGTCGAACGGAAACAAGAAAAGTTATTGTCCAATTTTGGGTATGATTCGGTCGACCACATTGTCTGGTCTAGTCAACCTAAGGTCTAAAGTCCAAATTAGGAAAGTGTGTAATCTTCAAAATAGTCATTGAACAATAACGACTTGAAATGGTAATTTCAAAACCAAGAACGGTCACCGAGTATTTGTTAACAAACGGTCGGATGGAAATCAGGTTTCGGTCGACCATTTTACACAAACTAGTTGAGTTTGGGTGGTTTTCCGACTATAATTTAGTGATCTATTGTAGTCCAAAAAAAGTGAGATTTGGTGTGTGAATTTTTGATGAAACCTAGAGTGAGTGGATGGATATCCCAACAAATATGCTCAAGTTACAAAGGTTCCCAAGGACTCATAATAAAGATAAATTACGTGTCTTCAAAAGCTTGATTACATATCTTGACTTGAATCTCTTTCTCTTTGAGTTTTGATCACCTATTAAGATAAAAATATGCACAATACAAGTATATGTCGATTGCATGGAATGTGTTTGACCAATTTGATTATGATTTAGATTAGGTTAACTAAATCATCAAAATTAATATGATTAAGGCCTAAAAGCAACAATCTCTCCCTTTTTATGATGACACACCTATATCTTAATACTTGAAATTTAAATTGTATTCTCCCACATTCTATATATAGACTATGCATGTATATGATGCTCCCCCTGTCGATGTGCATATAGTATGAATCAATTTAGGCTTAATTTCAATTTCTCTCACTTTTCGACATCAATCAAAGTCAAACATATGAAGCCTGCGTCGTAAAGTATGACATGTTTCTTCCCCTTAAATAAACAATTTTTCTCCCCTTAATCAAATATAGATGTGCAATATGCTCCCCCTACATTTAGGCTAATATTCATTTTTCTTTCAAAATCATCGATTAGGACTAAAAGCATGCATGACCACGATGTAACATTAAGCATTTAATTTTCTAGACCATAACCAATTCAATATGAATAAAAGAATTGTAAAATATTGCCCAACTCTTGATCCTCGATGTGGCATTTCATCTGAATCTTCTTTCGATAGCGAATCTAGCTTTATGACTTCTATCTAAAGGACAACTTGAGGCTTGGGATTTCGGAACCCATACTATCTCGGGTCCATCAATGTTACTTTTTGGTACCCAAACCATCTTGGTTTTGGGAGTCATAACACTTGAGGAACTTTGTTTCACAAAGAAATGTTTTCCATTCAAATTCGTATGAACTACATGATTTTTGAAATTTACATTGTATCCCAAACCATGCTTATCTAAGAATTATTTTTGACAACCTAAGAGCATGTGAAGCATTTTCTTTCATTTGGTGAACTTCTCTAGATTTTTTTCTTAAATGAACATTACATTCCTTAAGATCTAGTTGTTCAACATCAATGGGTGTTGCTTTTAGACTATGAAGTTCTAATGCAAGTTTATCATGTCTAGCAAGCACCTCATTCTTTTCATTCGTGATAGATTCAATTTGACGTTGAAGTTCATTTACTTGCTTTCTAGCTAGTTTGTTATTTTCACAAATGACCTCATATTTAACAAGTAGCTAATGAAATGCATTTTCTAGCTCATTAAAAGTATTAGTCATTGTTAGAACTAGAGCTAGAACTATAACTAAGGTAAGATCTAGAGGATACCTCACTCTCTTCATCTTCTAATGTCATGAAGCACGTCTGGGCAACTTCCATTGGTGACGAAGATGAAGAGGAAGATGATGTGTCATCCCATGTAGCCTTGTGAGTTTCTTCCTCTTTCTCTTCTTTTTTTTTGCTTTTCTCCTCATTTTCTTTTCTTTTCTTTTCTTTTTTATGCTCTTTTCTCATTTTTCTCATTTTCACTCCTCTCCTTTTGCTCAATTTTACTCCTTTCTTTTCTTTTCTCCTTCTCTTCATCTTTCCTCCCTCTTTCTTTCTTTCTTTCTTTCTTTGTCTTTGTCTTTCTTAAGAAATTTGAAGAAATCTTGTGCAAGGACTTCAATGTCCTCATCTTGTTCTTTTCTCCTTGGTCCATCATAATTGGTCTATTTGGTGTAACACCAAGGATAGTTTCTTCTTGGAGGCTTCTTTCTCTTTCCGGCCTATCATTTGAAGCTCATATGCCATGAGGTTACCGATTAGTTCCTCCACCTTTAGTTTCGAGACCACATGTGTTTATTCAGTGACTATCACCTTCTCTTCCCATTCATCGTTAGTGGCCAGAGGAGAATCTTCCTTGCCATGTTTGCTCTGCTAAAAGTTCTACCAAGAACTTTGAGAGAGTTGGTAATCTTGATGAAGCGAGTGTTCATCTCGCTTATGTTGTCACTGGGTTGTATAGTGAAGGGTTCATATTTATGCATGAGTAGGCTAATTCTTGTGTCTTTTATTCTACCCTCTCCTTCACGATGCAGTTGTAATCTATGTCATATGCACTCTCACAACCTCTAATCCGATTATATTCTCCTTTATTTGTGCCACAATAAAGATCGTTCATTATGTGTGAGTTCATCTCAACTTCTTTCATCTTAGTCCCACCTAAGGTGGCTAATTCATATTCCTCAGGGGGTGTGGATGGTTTTTGAAGGAAGACCCAATACTTAAGGTCACTAGATTGTAAGAAAATTCTCATTCTATTCTTCCAATAATCATAGTTTGACCCATTAAGCAAAGATAGTCTAGATGTTGGACAAACTCTCACAATGATTAGATGACGAAGATGTCATACTAAACCATCTAAGACCTTTCATGTTCGTAGAAAGAAACGCCATTCAATTTTATCGAATGCCTTCTAGAAGTCCAGTTTCAAGATTATACGTTCTCATCCCCATTTGTGTAAGGCATGGGTCATTTCCTGGGCCATAATGATTATGTCAGTTATTTGACGTCCCTTTAGAAATGCAGACTGAGTTGGCAGCATAACTATTGCTAGGTAGTCCAACAACCTGGCTGCAAACACTTTGGAGATAATTTTATATGTCCACGTTATTAATGATATGGGCCTTAGGTCTTTCACCATTTTAATTGCTGCCTTTTTTGGTATAAGTGTTATAAAGCACTGATTGAAGTTTCAGGAATCCATTTTACCCAACTATTGACTTTGCAATTCCGAAAACATTTCCATGATATATTGAATAGATATATGTATATCCACCTCTAAGGCATATGTATATCATTAACGACTCCCTTAGAGGATACTTTAGATAGGGGTAAGGCAAGGTGACAAGGGGTGTAAGCGGGGCGGGGTCAGTTCTTGCCCCACCGCTACCCGCCTCGTCTTAGTTAAGAGGGTAAGCGGGGTAGGGTAAAAAAAATTCACTACCTGCCCCCTCTAAGGGTGGACTAGGCAGGGCAGGGTGGGTTTATTCTTTGATGAAAGCTAAATACAAAAAATCAATCTTTTTTCCTTAACATTTTTATTTTGATTAAAACTAGATACAAAAAATCAAGAAAAAACCAATTGATGTTTGTTGTTGAAGGTAGATAGAAAAAATCAAAGCTGAATACAAAATGATCAAAACTAAATACAAGCAAACGTGGGTATGAGTTATTGGGTTATGCAGGTTGCAAGTTATGTGGGACGGGTTGCAAGAAAACCACAACCTATCTCGCTAAAAGTGACCCCCTTTCACCTCTCTTATTCCTAGTAGTGGCCAACTTTGTAGGGAAAATGTTATGACTTGTTCGAAACCACGAAGATAAGTTATTCAAAAAATTGACAAAGTGAGAAGAAACTTTTTTCGTGTGCGAGAGTTGAGTCGGTAGTCAAATTTAAGAGTGGCCAAACTTTTCGGATGCAGGCAGGATCATATGGCTTTGTAAAAACTCTGGACATATTAGATTTAATTATAAAGTTATACTTCACGATGGTCACATCAAGCAATGAAATCATAAATTCTAATTAAATGATTTACAAACTGAACTTCTAAACGTCGTCCCAAAATTACTTAAATTGTCTATGTAAATTATCGTTTTGCATTTCTCTCATTTCTATTTATATAACTCTTCATTTCACTATTCTATCACCACACTCTCTTTATCTTCCTCTCATAATCATCAAAAATAATGTCTCGGAGGCCAGAAAAGGAGTCAGCGGACGTCCCACTGCACTCGACTCTGGTAAAATATCACTTTTATTTAAAAACAATTTTTTTGGGACCGTGTGGGAGCCCACCCGTTGGAGAGGGTGCCTGTCGCGGACGCCCATCCCTTGGGGGGTGGCTCCCCCCCCCCCCCCCCCCACACACACACACATGGGGTGGGCGTCTGCGGCCTTCCATTTTTTTATAAGTAATAATTAGTATTAATTGATAATTAGTTAAAAATAATTAATAATATTTAGATGCTTAAATCCATTTAACAACATTTTATTTCTAAAATTTAATTAATAGTCATCGGGTTACCATGGAGGAAGAGGAAAATTCATACATTTAGGTGTTGTACATGCTTATGAAGAGGATTCAACACATCGTCATCCACATAGGGTATATCTGCTTCGGTTAGGAGGGAGAGGGAAAGTTTACGTCGTCGTTAGACACGTGAGGATTCATTCGACGAGGAGGAGAATTCAGATGAGGTGGAGAGTGACGACGAGAGTGACGATGAGGGTTAGTATGGGTTGGAGTTTGAACGGCAGGAGGAGGAGAGGCAGCAATATGGTAGAGGACAGGGGCGACATGGTAGTTCTTCTTCTGCTGAGTGGGTAATTCAGAAGGGTAGATGTGGTAGGTTTGTGACCGGTGATTCGAGTTTGTGCACTGCAGATGGCTCGAGCTCAGAAGAAGAAGATGCTTGAGGATGATTCTTGGATCAAGACTGGTGTGATGCCCGGTGGTCCATTAGATGACATCATCATTTCGAGTTTCGGAGGCCACATCGGCAGATGCATTTGGGAGGGCACGGATCGGAAGGTTCTGAAGTATCATAATCGACACAGAGCATGTACTACATTGCAGGGTTGGTACTCAGTTTTGGGTAATGAGATCACGGGGGCCATTACTGATAACGGATTGGGTCACTTGCCTTTCGGAGAGATGACGATCATGTTGCATGACGTCTTCCAGATTCTGCGCATTCCTATTGAGGATCGTATGGTCAGTGCTCAAGCATCTAAACCTGAGCTGAAGAGTTATGTATCAGAGTTACTCGGGGTAAGCGTTGATGGTCTTGGGAGGGATAACCCCTTTTAGAGTGGCGGTGGTGTTAGCATTGACATTGTTGACGACTTTTGCAGACGTGGATGACCACCGCAGACTGAGGATACGCAATTGACTGCCTACCTGTTCTTACTGCTCGGAAGTGTCTTGTTTGTCGACAAGAGCGATTGCAGAGTCAGACCACGCGACCTATTGGAGGTTAGGGACCTATATACGATTGGTCAATACTCATGGGGGTCAGTGACGTTGTCATACCTGTATTGCCAGTTTGGGATAGTGAGTCGTGCTGATAGTTCTGGTGTTGCGGGTTGTCTTACGCTGCTGCAGGCTTGGATATATAAGTATTTTCCTCCTTTCCGCCTGCATTGGGAGCAAAAAATCATTGAGTCGGGTCATCCTCGTTCGCGTATGTGGGTTGTCCGGACCGAGGATAAGAGCGAAGGGCGACTCCATTCCATTCGTAGATGGCTAGATCAGATGACTGCATCGTAGGTATAAAACTCTATATCATTCACGTTTATTTAAATTTTATTATTATTATTAACGTGTAAACGTTTAGGTGGAGTGGTTGCCCTATGGTCCTGAGCCTGGTGCGGCTATGCCGAAGTTTTTATTGATGTGCGTTATCGGGATATCATGGAGCCTTATTTGCCTGATCGCGTCTTGCGTCAGTTAGGGTACGCTTAGGTTATCCTGGTTGACATCCCGACACCAGAGCATGCAGTGCGGTCTGCGATTGCGACGACATTTCCGAGAGGAGACCGACTTCGCCATGGTGATCTCATACGTAGCCACAACCCCTCCACTTGTCATGCAGATTATTTGGATTGGTTCGGTAGGTGCTCACATCCAGTTGTCGTGCGCGGTACCACCTCGAGACCTGAGAGACCACTGGATAGGACATGCGGCAATGCGGTAAGTTTTTGTAAATTATTTTTTATTTGTATTGTATATTTGGTTTTTCTTGTTAATGTACACTAATTTTGATGTTATATACAGTGGATGAGTAGGGCGATACGACTTGTGCAGCCGTTTCTGGATTATAGGGACCAGATGCTGAACGAGGAGACGATATATGCATGTGAAGGTTGGGATGACTTCATACAGGCATGGAACGGTCAGTTGGGCATTTTCGACCATGATTCGGATGATGAGTTGTAGTCGGTTTGTACATTATTATTTACTTTATTACCTGTTGAACTCTTATTATTTGTATTTGATTACTTGTTGTAGTATTATTATTTATTTCTGACGAACACATCTTCTCCCTATTTGCTATATTTGATGCATTTTAAATTTGAAATCTAATAAAAATCAACACGATAATAAAACAATAGGAACAAATTACACATTAAAACACAGTGATTTAACCAATACATTACAAATTACAATCAAAATCTACTCCGTAACTGGTCCCAATATGCTCTCCTACTTTCGTACTCCACCTCCCATCCAGACACACACTCATCTTGCATTTGAAACCACAGGGTCGCTATAGGAGGTACTGGAAATCCCTCAGCTAATTCTAAGCGAGTGTAATGTCTGTAACTCCCTAAATAAGCAATAATTAACTCTCTACATGTCTTTGTCATGGTAGACAGACTCTCCCTAAAACTTGGCTCTGATGGCAACATGTTTCGCCGATTTATTCGCGTCATCGATTGTTAGAAATACTTGTGTACTTACAAAAACCTTATTGTAATCTACTCCACCACTACCAAAATCTTGTAACGGAATATGAAATAATTGAAAATAACACAACATAAAATAATTATAAAAAGGAGGGGGGGGGGGGGGGGGGGTCCGAACCATACGCCAGTCCCATGGGGGAGGCGCCCTACCCAGGTGCCTCGTCCATAGGGGAGGCGTCTGTCTAAGCCTCCGCCCCCATGGTGGGTGCACCAACTTAGACAGACGTCCGAGACGATTTTTTTTGCTAGACTTTCTCCACCAGATCTAGATTCACCAGACATTTTTATGGTGTTGCTCCTCGTAAAGTGAGGAAAACATAGACAAAAGCCTTAGTTTAAGAGACGAGAAGAAATGAGTATTAAATGAATTGTGAAAGGCAAAATGGTTATTAGACGGGTGATTTAAGTAATTTTGGGGCGACGAATAGTAGTTCCCTTTACAAATCGAAGGCTATGGCAATTGGATCATGTCACGATCTCAGTGGTATATATTTTTTAAACCTGGAATTCCTGACGAAATTGCATTGCCTCTTGAGTCATGCTTGATTAGCTGTTCTCAATGGGTAAATCTAATCATATAAGAAAAAAAAATCAAAATAATGATGAAATTTTTTTTTTTTTGCAAAGCATGAGAGTTGAAGAATTTTGGCAAAATATAACCCACAAGTAAAATTACTGTTTCCAAAAGTAAAAAATGGCAACTCCAACATCGTCTTTTACTTACTCTAATTTTTAGAAATCATGCATTTCAATTAACAAAATTGAACTCGTTTTTAACATGATAGAATAATTCTGGGGCTATTTTCATAATGCATGTTTTTCTATATCTTGTCATCAATTCAAGTACTACATTGTTAGGATCTTGTGATTGAAATTAAAATTTTTAATTATATATTAGACATTTCAATAAAACTATAAGAAATTGATACTTGCATTAAAGATAAAAAGACGAAGGAGCCGATTTTTTGATCAAAATAACAAAAATAATCTCATCTCTTGTGTATAGGAAATTGGTACTTTAATTTATAACAAGAGATGAGTTTTTTTATATATCTTGATGGAAAAATCCAATTCCCCATCTTTTTAACATTAATTGAAGAACAAATTCCTATTGTTTCATTGAAATTCCTAATTTTAATTTAAAAAGTTCTATTTCCAAAATCAACAAAATCATAACAATGTGTTAATGGCATAAAAGAGAAAAATATGAATATGTTTTCAAAATACCAAAAATATTATTCTATTATATTGAAAACCATACCGATTTTTTAAATTGAAATGTATAATTTCTAAAAAATAAGGATAAGTAAAAACGGTGTTGGAGTTGGCATTTTTTAGTTTTGGAAATGGTAATTCCACTTGCGGGTTTATATTTGGTAAATTATGTCCATAACTATCACTTTGCCATTTGTTTTTATTTTTCATCATTATTTTCATTTTTTCCTAATATGATTATATTACACCCTTGATTACTGTTTATATTTTGCCAATTATTTCCACAACTCGCATACTTTGCAATTTGTTATTTTTTCATCATTATTTTTGATTTTTCCCCATAAAATTACGTGATGGATTACATTTCATTTCTTGGTTGACGAAATTGAATGATTTAATCATAAAGTAATTCAATTATGGAGGTAATTCAATTACACATCTTTCAACGTAATTGGATTTCATCGTTGGAGATCGTAATCCAATTGAAATTGGAATGTAATCGAGTCATGAAATTACATTGTGTGCTAAATTACAATGTTACCAAGCAATGTAATTTGATTAAATGGAATTCAATTCCTTGGAATGTAATATAATTACTTGGTATTGAATTCCATGAAATCTAATTATGGTGAACCAATTAGGGCTTTAGATAATGCTTGGTTCACCGTAATCAATGGTGTAATGTAATATAATTATACCCTTGATTACATTTTCTTGCTTGGTTGGAAAAAATGAAGATTGTAATCACTTTGTAATCCAATTACATTGCAATGTAATCAAATCATTTCAAATTACTCAAATGTTGTCACATAGTCCTAACTCAACTCGAAAATATGGTCAAACTTTTAGGACATTTATAAAATTTATTAAATTACAAATTTATGTTTTGAATTACATTACGATTCCCAAGATGAATTCCAACATTACCAAACAATGTAATTTTATTATGTAGAATTCAATTCGTAAGTATGTAATCTAATTGCCTGTAATTAGATTCCATGTAATCCAATTACGAAGAACCAAGTAACCCTTAACGTATCATTTGAAATAAGAGTAAAGGAGGGAGAAATAAAGGAGAAAATTAAGATTCACTTTATAATTTTTACGACACTATTTTCTCGGCAGTACCTTAATTCTTAGTTTCTAACCAGTATTTTAGATATCATGACTCAAACTCATACCCTATTAATATCCATATATTTTTGTGAACCTGTAAAATTCAAAATTCCAAATTTGCAGTGACAGTTTTATCCTTAAATTGCTAACTAATCAAAGGCATTTCTTTTCTCAGACAACTCAAATTACGTCCAAGACGAATCTCCTAAAAACAAGTTACCCGGTAAATCATCAAACACCAAAAATGGCAAAACCCACCACGCCCAGAGGCCTTCACTCTAAGATTACGCTGGAAAACACTAAAAATAAGACGAGAACATTTCACCACAGCAACCACCACACTACGTACACACCTATTAGTTACTTGATTTACTCAGAGTTTTTCACCACACATTCGGAGCAAACCAACGCTTCTCTCTCTCTTTTATGGACCAAACAACCAATCGGGACGTGAGATATATATAGTGGAGAGCTGTGTTGGAGTTGCGCACCCATTACATGTCACGAACACAAAGAAGGTGGTGGTTTTAGATCATATATAGTTGGTGTGGTCTAAGATTTTTGGTTGGAACATGGCGTCGTGGTGGGGTCGAGTTGGCCACTCCGTCAAGAGGTGGCTCATTGCGCTCGGCGAACGTCTCGGTTTGTGTAAACGAACAACGGGTATAAATCAATCCCGATGAATCAGTCGCTTTGTTAGATTTCAAATTATAAAAGATGTTAGACCAGGAAACATACCTTAGGAACAATCAAAGTAGTACTTGAACATGCAGGTTTACAAGAGCGTGTTTTCATAAAGAAGAAACATTTGTTTTTGTTGAAAAATAATAATTCTGAACACATGCAGGTACTACAAAAGTTTATTAGTTTTGTAATTTAGAGTATTAAAGTGATTTCATTTTACAATTAAAGATATAGCACGAAGAATTTCATCCAATTTTTTTGTAATCAGTTTCATTTGATGTTTGATGTGCTTGGGAATATAAGTTCCAAACATTCTTCTAGAGTATACTGTCGTGTTATGATGGACCAAGACTTGTTAACTGTATACTGTCGTCTTTAAGAAATTCTTGTAACCATAGCTAACGTATTTAGTTTGTGTGTAATAATGGTCATCAACTGTACTTTTGAGAGCTCTTACAAATTAAAATCACACTTAGCCACTAGGATTTTCTTCTAATCCCTCTTCAGAGCTTATTTGTGTTTATATTTGCTCCCTTATGTAATACTAAAGAAACATATGTATTTACTTACCAATAAGACTTCACACGGTCAAAATTTGAACGTAAGCATGTTGGTAAGTTGTTACATTTTAGGGTGTTTTATTTTACTTCTAGGGCCGTTGAAAAAGTTGAAGAAAGAGGTTAGCTCATGCGAGTACGAGGACGTCCACATCTTGTGGGAAATCGTGACCAGCTCGTACCGCATTGCCGGGCCGCAGCCAGAAAAGAATACCTCCGCCAACTTATTCCACTGGGTCGCTTTTGGTGCACGATTTTCTTGTGTTTCTCATAATTATGAAGCGATTGCTCAATAGAGATGAGTGTAAATCGAAGAACCCAAATCGAAAGAGCGAAAAAGTTAAAAATAAAAGAACTACGAAGGTAGTGACACCGAAAATTAGCTTCATGTGCTATTTTGTATTTCTCTTGAATTAAAATTTGTTTTGACTGTGGAAATAGAGAACAATTTCCCCTAAATTTCAGTTTATATCATTGATTAATTTTTTTTGTCACTCAGATCAATCTTGCTCATCTACCAAGTTTTAGTTGTTGAAATCGATATTAGTAGTTCATTAATTAATTTTTTGTTCCGTCAGAATCGATCTTGGTCGTCCATTTTTCACGAATCTTCAAATCGATCTCAAACGTTCGTTAATTAGTTCTTTATTCCTGCTAAGTTCACTAGGTTTTGGCTTTCTAATCCTAGCCGTTCTTGATAAGTTTTTTTGCCTTCAAATTGATCTCAACCGTCAATCATTTCTTTCATATACAACAACTCATACTAGTGCAAAATAGGGAATAGACGTCGTCAAATATATGTCGCTCCCGTAAATGCGACGTCTATAGGTATATACGCCACATGTAAGGAATAGCCGGCGTCTATGTTATATATAGACGTCAGTTTTTGTAGTATAACCGACGTCTATACCTCGTGAAATAAGAAAAAAATTGTTTGTTTTGCGATTTATTTCGTATAAGAATTTTATGTCGATTTATAGTTTTCTTCAGTTTTGGGATGAGTTAAAATTATTGTGAGGAGATCATGTAATTTTGTACTTTGTAGAAAGTAATGTGAAATAAGAAAAATGTTATTTTTTGCGATTTATTTCGTATTAGAATTTATGTAGATTCATAGTTTTCTTCAGTTTTGGGTTGGGTTAAAATTGTTGTGAGGAGATTATGTAATTTCTACTTTGTAGAAGGTAATGTCAATTATTTGGATTGACACTAGTGCAGAATTGGCTTTACTCGTCGCCCAATAGACGTCGGCCGTTATAAACACCGACGTCTAGTTGGGAGAGGACCGAATAGACGTCGGTCGTAATTGAGGCCGACGTCTATGTGGTATTACAGACGTCGGGTGTGGGAATAACACGTTTAGCCGACGTCTATAGTGTATAGACGTCGACCTATAGACGTCGGTTGGTTTAGTACCTTGTGAACCCGACGTCTATAGGGTATAGACGTCGCCCTATAGACGTCGGACGTAATGTAAGACCGACGTCTATACTCCAACCATATAGACGTCGAGGTATAGACGTCGGTGTTATGTAACATCCGACGTATATAGGTCTTAAAGAAATCGAACAGATGCATTTTCTTTCATTCATTTCAGACGAAACCCACCCAAACCCTAGCTGTCCCGCGACCGAACTCTCCTCCGCGACCATCCTCCGACCGATCCGCACCGTCTCCGGCACCGCAGTGAGCTCCCAAGCTCTCCTCCACTTCTCCGGCCCTCTTCTCCTTCTTCCTCCGTCTGCCTCCGTCTCTCTCCACATGTAGGTTTTAAGTTCGTTTTTGGTTGTTTTAAGTTCGTCTTCCTCCGTCTTTCTCCACATATTCTTTCTAACTTAGCCTTCATCTCGTGTCGTTTACAGCCGTCTCCTCCGCGACGTCTTCGGGAACCACACACTAGTGCAGAAAAGTCCATATACGTCGGATATACAGGGGTATAGACGTCGGATTTCGACGGTCCAAGTACCCGACGTCTATTTTCCCGTCGTCTATTCCTTATTGTATAGACGTCGGCTATATATGACCGACGTCTATACAGTGTATAAACGTCGGCTATATACGACCGACGTCTATTATATGTTAATTAACAAAAAAATACATTGGAACGTATATCGGGCATTCTGCACTCACCTTAATCAAGCCCAAGCTGTCCAAGTGCCCCAAGTGCCAATCTTTTGACAAATAACCACGAATATCAAGCTCATCATAACCAGGTGCTCCAAGTCGTTCGCGTTCAGCAGTAAAGGAGTGGTGGAGTACATCAACCACACTAACAAAAATAAATTCTCCGATGTGGGACTAAAGTATTACACCCAATAGACGTCCGATATTTATATTGACCGACGTCTATTCATACAGCACGACCTATAGACGTCGGTCATGCTATACATCCGACGTCTATACATTGAAATAACAATAATTAAAAAAAAATACGCCCTATAGACGTCGGCTACCATATACAACCGACGTCTATACATGAGTTAATAGTAAAAAAAAGACGTTGCAACCATTTGAAGCCCAAGTTGACCCAAGTGCCCCAAGTGCCAATCTTTTGACCATTAAATATATATATGTATCTCACTTGCATTTTGTAATGTGGTACCAAACTACCATTTAGAAGTAAAGGAGTAGTTGAGTACTTCAACTCCACCAATAAAAAACTTTCTCCAATGTGGGACTAAACATGTCACCATACACACACATGTGTACAACACACATGTGATAGTTATAATGATGTAACTATTATTACACAAAATAATTCCCATAAATTATTACACAAAATAAATCCCAAAAAATTACGTTATTTCTTATACAAAATAATTCCCAAAAAAATGTGTTAATTCTTACACGAAATAAATCCCAAAAAAATGTGTTATTTCTGATACAAAATAATCCACATAAATTCTTATACGAAATAAATCCAAAAAAATAAACAAAAAATATTTTCTTCTTTTAGGAGGTATAAACGTCGGTTATACTAAACAACCGACGTTTATACAAACCTATAGACGTCGGATGTCCAAACATCCGACGTCTATACCAATAGACGTCAGATGTTTTTATATCCGACGTCTATTTGGTGACGTCTATTGAGCATTCTACACTAGTGACAAAGACCTCCTCCGGCATCACAACTTTTCCCTCCTCTGGTTTGTGCTCAATTTTACATCCTTAATTTAGGATTAGTTTAGACCAAGAATCCAACGCCAATTTAGGATTAGTTCACAATAATAACGTAGACATTAATGTCTGAATAGTAGACTTTAAATGTTTTCAATAGATGTCTGAATAGTATACTTTAAATATCAACATTTAGAATTCCTTTTATTTTCCAAGTTAATTAATGATTCAATTTGTTGGTGTGTAGCAAATGGTTTCCAAAGTAGAAAAAAAGAAATCAAAATTATGGATTGATGATGTGTAATGGCATGAGTTGTATGGTCTGGATGTGGATGTACACTCTTGACAGGTAGACGTGATAAGCAACTTCTTCTCGGAGTTTTTTTGCTTGTGTGTTATGTGTTGATATTTGATAAACATATCCAACTAATGCAGCACTATTCTTCTCATGGCCGAACCTACGTTAAATATGTTAAAAGACCTACCCTAGTAACTCTACCCTTATACATGTTAAGAAAATGTGCACCCCAACCTCTTCTAAGCATAAATGTGTGGGAAATGTGTGGGTAATTCATTTGATTTGACTCATTCATTGGATTGATTTGGTTTGGATTGAGTTGGGTTGGTTGGATGATTTAACCAAACTTTGTTTTCATTGGATTGATTTGGTTTGGATTATGTTAAGAATTTGGTTTGGATTGAGTAGAGAAATACATGATGTGAATGTGAGTAGATAACTAGATATACATTTTTCTTGTTGATTTCAGGATTTGAAGAATTTTACATATCAAATTTTAAGTGGAGGTTCTGCCAAAATTTCAATAAAATTTTATTCCCAATTATTATTAATAACATGATAGTTTGTGTTTAAAATGTTTTTCTGTCAATTCAAGTAATTATTTTTAATACTTGCTTTTAATATTTTAAATGTTTATTGCCTTAATTTTTTGAATTTTTAATATTATGATAATAACTCATTACCCCCCTTAAACAACTTGGCCTTTAATAACCCAAAGCAAAAGATTAGACAATATTTGCTAAGTCATTCATCATATAGGATTTGCATGCATTGTATTTTTTTATTATTTACGATTTCTGTCGTAGATTGCTGGCGTAAGGTACGTACTATCTTTCACTCATCATTCATTAGAAAGCACGCATTAGTTAGTAGGACTTGCATTGGAACAAGAGTGAGGTGAGTGTTTGTTTGGTGTGTTGTTTGTTAGATTAAGGTATGAAAAACACTTAGGGGGCAGTCACCTATAAGAGATGAGATGGGGGATTTCAATACCCTTTCCTTGGCCCAGAAACCACTTAATAAAAGAGCCTTAATAAAATCAATTAGACGTTGGCCCCTAGGATTTTCGGACGCATTAAGGAGAGGAAACCGTTTAAGACCGTTATGGCCTGAATGTCGTTGCCCGTCTAGTCTCCCTGAGATTTTAGGAACCTCCAGATTCTTGATTTCCTATAGATTAGTGGTCCTCGATGTTTAAGACCGTTTCGGCCTGAACGTCGTTGCCCATCTAGTCTCCCTGAGATATTACGGACCTCCGGGTTCTTGATTTCCTACAGACTAGTGGTCCTCGGTGGGACCTCGAAGTTAGGCGTCGTCTATTACTAAGGACCTATAGTGGACTTTAGGTTTGTTTTGGCCTTGATTGCTTAGTTAGATTTCTAACCTTCCTTATTCCACGCTAGATTAAGGACTTCATCTCTTCTCCTCTGAGTCATTCTTTTCTCATCTTAATGTCTCCGAATCTTCTCATCTACGAACACATTCTTTTAAATTGAAATTTTATTTATTTTCTGCAATAATAACTATCATTTTTGCCTCTGTTTAGATTGAAATGGATCGAGAGTGGATTGTTTCAAACAGATTGAGTGATGAGTATGAGAACGGAGTGAATATGTTCTTAGAGGTTGCCAAAAAACATTCTAAGAAAATGAAAGACAGCGACATGGCGTATTGTCCGTGCAATAAGTGTCATAATATGTCAGTGTTGACTTTTCGGAAAATGAAAGATCATTTGTTTGAGAAAGGTTTCGACCCAAATTACAGACGGTGGATATGGCACGGCGAAAATGAATCATGTAGTCGTTCCAAGAATGATGGAGAAGATGTTAGTGTGGAAGATCACTTAGAGGAAATGGTTCAGGATATGGCTGAAAAGTTTTCGTCCAACCCCGATTTACTTGGTAATTTGTTGAGTGACAATGGGAAGCCGTTGTATAAGAATTGTTCCAAATTCACTAGATTGTCAGTGGTGTTGAAGTTGTACAATTTAAAAGCTGGAAATGGTTGGTCCGATGTGAGTTTCATATCAATGTTGAAGTTAGTGAAAGAGATGCTTCCAGATGATAATGAGTTGCCAGATAGAACATATGATGCAAAGAAAGTGTTGTGCCCTATGGGAATGGAATATAGGAAGATACACGCATGCCCGAACGATTGTATATTGTATAGGGGTGAGTTTGAAAACTTACATTCCTGTCCCAGGTGTAATGTTTCAAGATACAAAATGAAACGTAGTGGACCAAACCACAATGAAGAGGCTGATGAGATGAAAATCAAAGGACCTCCTGCTAAGATTTTGTGGTATCTTCCGATAATACCAAGGCTTAAACGTTTGTTTGCGGGTAAAGAGGATTCCAAGAACATGACATGGCATGCTGATCGTGAGAAACCAAATGATCAGTTGCTACGTCACCCTGCAGATTCACCTCAGTGGAAAAAAATAAATGTCGACTTTCCTGTGTTTGGTGAAGAATCGAGGAATGTACGACTTGGGCTCTGTAATGACGGAATGAATCCTTTCGGTAGTTTGAGTAGCATTCACAGTTCTTGGCCCGTTCTGCTTGTAATTTACAATCTGCCCCCGTGGTTATGCATGAAACGCAAATATATCATGTTGTCCTTAATGATTTCTGGTCCGAAACAACCTGGAAATGACATCGATGTGTATTTAAGACCTTTAATTGATGACCTAAAGAGATTGTGGGATGACGGAGAGTCAGTTTTTGATTCTTATCGTCAGGAGTCGTTCGTAATGCGGGCAATGATATTTTGCACGATTAATGACTTTCCAGCTTATGGTAATCTGCCTGGATATTCAGTCAAAGGTCATAAAGCTTGTCCAATTTGCGAGGAAAATACATGTTCTTTGCAACTAGTTAATGGTTCTAAGACTGTCTATCTCGGTCATCGGAGATTTTTGTCGAACTCTCATCCTTATCGTAGGTTGAAGAAGGCATTTAACGGAAAACAGGAGTTTCAGAATCCGCCAGTTGAAATCAGCGTCGAAAAGGTGTATGAACGTGTAAGGAACATTGAATGTGAATTTGGAAAACCGTACAAACGAGCGAACGACAAAAGTAGTTGGAAAAAAAAATCAATATGGGATAATGTGCAGGTAATGATTCCATTATAGTACACGAGGTTCTTGTCTCATGAAAGAATTCGTGGGCAAAAGAACTAGAGACGGTAGAGTTCCAATCCAGTTTGATGACCGTCTTGAGCCGTTAGGCATGCTGTCTGATAATTGGAAAAGTTTTCTGGGTAGCTTAGCGAGGGCCAAAGTTGACATTTGTTAATCCAGTTAGGCTGATGTAGATGAGAAGTTGAAGGACACAATATGGGATAATGTGCAGGTAATGGTTCCATTATAGATTTCTATAGTTTTAGTCGAACTTTTGATATATATAAAGTTAACGTGTTGTAGGAATCTTTTGAGTTCCAATCCACTGACAAGTTGAAGAAAAAGTGGATGACATACATGTCAGTTCGTTGGAGGGATTTCAAAACAAATTTAACGAACAAGTACATATTCGGAGACTACCAGGATAGAAATCCATGCGATGTCTATAACTTTATCACTCCGAATCAATGGGAGCTATATTCAGAAAATCCAGAGATAGCCCGGAGTTTGAGGTAACTGAGTTTAATTTATAATATAGTAACTGAGTTTCAAAACAAACTTGTTAGTTATTGATTTTAGTGACAATCTAATAAACTTGATTTTAGGCCATCTGAGCAAAAAACCAAAAGATTAGATCTTCTAACAAGTATACCCATCGTATGTCTCGAGCGGGGTACCACATGTTAGAAGCACAAATGATGGCTGAAAAAATTGCTCAGAAGAGACAGGAGGCAATTGACTCCGGTATGAGTGAGGAGCAAGCAAGTAACCTATCTCCTCCTTCTCCCGTAGCTCATTGTGATTCTTGGAAGAGAGCGAGAGTAAACTCCAGAGGGGAGTACGTCACAGACGAGTCGCAAGCTATCGGCTCGAAGATAGTAAGTTGCATCACTTATATATATGTTATTAATTCAGAATCATTAATTTTATATTTTTCAAATGATAGTAAATATTGTTTTAAACTTAGGACTCTCTGAAGTTGAGAGAATCTCAAGGCGAATTTGCTTCCGATGGTCGGAATGATATTCTACGCGAGGCCTTGGGAAACGACGAACACGCCGGTCGTGTGCGAGGGGTAGGGAGTAGAGTTGGACTTCGACAATATTATGGGAAGACTCAACGGTCTACTTCGACGACTGGTCATACCAAATGCCAGCAAGGGATCGCAGATTTGAAGAATACGTTGCAACTTGTTTTGGAGAGATTGGATCGTTTGCCTACTTCTCCTACCCGTCGTAAGACCGGTTCTTCCGCGGAGACTACTCCAGTTCCGCCAGTGTTCCACCATGATCGACAAGATGATTTCGTGTCTCATTTTCGAGAATTGGCCCTCGTCGACGGTCCCTCGTTTGGAAAGTTCACGGATGGATCTAGATGTGCTTTGTTTGTCGAAGACCCTGATTGAAGATTGGTGGGACACGGGAAAGTTTATAACATCTCCAGACACCACTTCACAGAGGTAGGAGAGGGAGAATTGAAGGTTGCAGTTGAGAGTTACTTAGATCGTGGTGCTTTTGTGCCATTTCCGGAAGAAGAGATTGTTACTCTCGGCGATGCTATCGGTGGGTTCGTGCGGTGACCTAGTTATTTAGTAGAGCTAAACGACAAACATGAGGTATAGTTTAACTTTGAAAGACTTTAAACTTCAAATTTGTTAACAATTGTATTTTAACGGTTCTATACATATTTGTAAGGTGTCAAGCCCCCGGAGCAAAGGGTCAAACAACCAATCTCCGATCAACATTAATTCGCTTCCAAGTAGGTGCAAAATGTTGTATCAATGTATGGTAGGTAGGGAACCACAATCCTTAAGTACCTGTGATTTGGAGGGGGATAAAGGGTTGCCTCCCGCTTTGTACGTCACCAAAGAGGATATCATGCAGTTCATGGCGATGGATTCATTGTGTATCATGATTATCGACGTGCAAGTGAAGTAAGTGTTTTTTTTGTATACAATGAAAAGTATTGAATAATTTTATCAAAACATAATAAATTATAATTTTTATACTTGTAGACATCTTTACGACGCCAGAAGGTCAATCTTTTCCGAGGATCAAGTATTTGGATTTATTTGTCCATCTACATATATATACGGGAATGACGATAAATCGAGTCAACTTGGGACATTGTTTAAAGAAGAAGACAAAAGATATTATCTGCTCCCTTATCATGAGAGGTAACCTTTGTAATTCAAAGTGAAATTTTATTTTGTAATAAGCTTCTAATTATATATATAACACAGGGCTCATTGGATGCTTGTCGTTGTATGTCCCACGACTAATTCGGCATATTGGTTTGATCCGTTGGGGTCGAATAAACCAAGGGACTCAATAAAAAATTTCTAAATATGTAAGTTCGTTTAGTCGTGAATAAAGTAATTCGTGGATTTTTATTACTATTATTGAATGATATTTTAACTTGTGCTACTCAGGGCAATTAAGGTTTACAGAGCTTTAGGTGGTAGGAGAACAACCACAAAAGCAGGAATAACATGGCATGGAATGAGAGTACGTTCTATCCCATTTTTGTTAATTAAGTTAGGAACAAATATTTAGCGAATTCCTATGTTTGTAGTACCGGAAGCAGGTTGGAAATACGGAATGCGGTTACTACGTGATGAGATACATGGAGGAAATCCTCGAATTGGCAACTCAAGACGTATGCCTATCCGAGGTAATGTAGATCGTTATTCAATTGTATAGTTGTGTAGTTTCAATATTTAGTTATTAATATTCAACACACTTGTATTTTTTTGATAGGTTTTCCCAAAAAGTAGTGATCCCTTCTCGTAACAGGAGCTCGATGAAACTCACGACCGATGGGCTCGCTATTTCATCAGAAACATGCTGACGAACTAAGAGGTTCTCCTGCCAATAGTATTTTTTGTAATTTAGTTAACAAGTGCACTTGGATTACAAACCTACACTTTATGCCTTAATATAATCGCCTTAATTTTAGAATGAATTAATTACAAGTGTGTTGAATGTCAATTGTGTATGCTTTGTATGTTTGTGCATGTATGGTTGTATGTTTGTGTTTGTGCATGTATGCTTGTGCTTGTATGCATATGTGGATGAAATTGTGAGTATTTGTGAACAAATTTATAGGTGAACGAATTTGGTGCAGTTGTATGTACACGACGACGATGACTAAAAACAATTTCGTCGGATGCTATTTATTTATTTATTTTTGTCCAGGTTTAGGAATAGACGACGGTTGTTTCTATTCACCGACGTCTATTCCTCTGAAGAAATGAATAGACGTCGGCTTTATATGGAATTCGACGTCGATCCCTAAAGTATATACGTCGTATGTAAGTTAACCGACGTCTATCCCTAAAGTATAGACGTCGGTCCATAAGGTGACCGACGTCTATACGTTAACGAATACACGTCGGCATCTAATTACAACCGACGTATATAGTTTAGGGATAGACATCGTCTATACTCTGACGTCTATGTATAGACGACGCACACATAGACGTCGGATAGGGGTGTGCTTATATCTGACGTGTATAGCCCCGTACATCCGACGTATATTCCCTTTTCTGTAGTAGTGTGATTTAAAAATAGTTACATCAATGTAACTATCCCATATGTGTTGAAGTTTAGTCTAACATTGAAGATTTTTTATTTTTTTTGTTGTTGGGCTTAATGTAGTCCACCACTCATTACTTCTAAATGGGAGTTGGGTACCACACTATAATAGGCAAGTGAGATATATATATTTAATAGTCAAAAGATTAACACTTGGGACACTTAAACAACTTGGGCTTAACATGGTTGCAATGCTTTAGGAATATGGTAGTATAACAATGTTTTTATTATTATTTAAATGTATAGACAGTTTTATAGGGTAGCCGACGTCTATAGGTCGTAATGTATGTATAGACATCGGTCACCCTATACAGCTGACGTTTATAGGTCATAATAGTTTAGTGTCTAGGCTTGACGTACTTCGTTAATGGTGAAAAGATTGACACTTGAGGCACGTGGGGTTGAATGAGATCGAGTTAGGGCACTGTACAAATTGAGTGTCTAGCTATATAGGCTGTAATTTATTTTTTGGGTTATTTAAATGTATAATAGACGTCGGTCGTATATAGCCGACGTCTATACACTGTAGGCATAGACGTTAGGGATATACATGATGGTCGTTGGACCATCAAAATCCGTCGTATATACTCCTGTATATCCGACGTATATGGTGTTTTCTGCACTAGTGTCAAATCAATCTCAACTATCTATTTTTTAGTACTGAAATAAATTCTGACTGCACATCTTTATTAAAAGGAAATCAATAGAAGCATGATTCCCACTAATTGGTTCATGTAGTGGTGGTTTTTATTATTTCCAAAGAATTATTGGAAATTCTTTATTTTTCCTTTCATACAAAATTTAAACCCACTTTCGTGTAATAAAGTGAATACATATCTTTTTTTTATTTTTACAAAACATATAATATTTTTATTTAATTGATTTTTTTAAGATCCACAACTTTAAAATAATTTTATTATTTGGTTTTTGAAATTTTTGACAGTCTAATATGACAAAAAAATGGTCCCACAAATCAATCCTAGACTTCAATAAAAAATGATTCTTAGTAAATTTTGTTTAAGCCATCAACACCTCTATTCATGAACCAAATATTGACCAAAAATATTCAACTATTTCGATCCATTCAGGCAACACTAATAGAACTCAATTATTGATTTTATGCAACTTCTTTCTGTAGGGAACAAAAATAATGTAACTCATACCTACGTTAAACATTTTGTATGCATACAAACTTCCATTTTAGTTGTGTTATTTAAAATGAAAACTGAATACTTTTGAAAAAAAGTTAATTATCGAGATAAAAGAAAAAAAATCATGTCATGTTTTAGGGAAAAATAAATGTTTGGGAAGAAAAAATCGTTCAAACTCGATATACCACATCATTTTCTGGTAATCTAAATTTAAAGAAATCAATATACACGGCTAGATCAAAAGGTCTTGCCATGGGCTAGAACATGCAGAAATCACAAGTCCCTTTGAGACAACGAAATGGTTTTTTAAGGAATTCAAACGGGATACTTTAGGGCATGCATGTAATCGAGCACCTAAGCAGAACAAAGCATGATATCAGATGTACTAGGGATTAAATAGAATGTGGATCCAATCAATCCTCGATATCACCCAATGTATACCTCTGCCTCAATCATCATTGCCAAGTTTCAAGCTTGTGCTCATTGGTGTTAAAGTTTGCGATCTTCAAAGCCAAATATCTTGAGTAACTCTCTATTATACTTTGCTTGAGTAATGAAGTTGCCTTCCCATGTTTGCTTGATTTGAAGTTTGAGGAAGAAGTTGAGTTTTCCCATTAAGCTCATCCCAAACTTAATTTGCATAGATTTAGAAATTTCACAAAATAAAAGATCAATAGTATCACCGAATATGATGTCATCTACAAAAATTTCGACAGCCAATAGATTCTTGTTGTTAGTTTTCCGAAATATGGTAGTATCCCAAATTCTGTTTGAAAAGAAGCCATAGGACTACAAAATGTGAACCTCACCCGACATCGACACTTTAGTATTTGTGATGGTCTTCCTCTTCATTTTGTGATTGTGATGTTCTTTAATTTTGTTATGGAACTACATAACAGATTTACACTTGCTATTGTCTTTGGACTAGTTGTTTCTGAAGGTCATTGGACATGAATTTGAAAATCCATCGCATATGGGTGATTCATATTTGTATAAGCTTAACTAACCCAAGAAACCACCAGTACAAACAAAACCCGAATTTCAAATCCTTATTAAACCCATTACAGATTTACAGCAAATCAATTTTCAACTCCAAACAAACAAACATAGTCAAAGATTTAATAAAAAGTGTAATCAGCGAATCAAAGGTTTCCAATAAAAAGTGTAGTCAATGAATCAAAGGTTTCAAAAAACCACAAAAAAACACCGCGATCGATATCAGAAGTTAAAAATCGCAAGTGCACGACCACGTTGAAGCGGTGGTAAGAACGGGTCGATCCATAGGGGAGCTAGAGTGGGTCGTTGTCAACCATACTCGAGTGGAAAAGGAAGAGTGAGTGAGTGTGATGAACTACAAGCTACACTATGCTAATCAACAAAGAAAACCAAATTTAACTAACCTCATAGGAGGTGGAGAATGCATGCAGAAGTGTAGATGTGTGAAGTGTGTATGTATAATTAAGTTCATAAGGACATGCTAGTGCAGAATGCTCAATAGACGTCACCAAATAGACGTCGGATATAAAAACATCCGACGTCTATCGGTATAGATGTCGGATGTTTGGACATCCGACGTCTATAGGTTTGTAGAAACATTTGTTGTTTAGTATAACCGACTTCTATACCTCCTCAAAGAGGAAAATATTTTTTGTTTATTTTTTTGGATTTATTTCGTATAAGAATTTATGTGGATTTATTTTGTATCCGAAATAACACAATTTTTTGGGATTTATTTCGTGTAAGAATTAACTAATTTTTTTGGAATTTATTTTGTATAAAAAATAACGCAATTTTTTAGTATTTATTTCGTGTAAGAATTTATGTGGATTATTTTGTATAAGAATAATGTGGATTTAAAAATAGTTACATCATTGTAACTATCACATGTGTGTGTATGGTGATATGTTTAGTCCCACATTGGAGAAACTTTTTTATTGGTGGAGTTGAAGTACTCCACCACTCCTTTACATCTAAATGGTAGTTTGGTACCAAACTACAAAATGCAAGTGAGATACATATATATATTTAATGGTCAAAAGATTGGCACTTGGGCAACTTGGGTTTAAAATGGTTGCAACATTTTTTTTACTATTAACCCATGTATAGACGTCGGTTGTATATGGTAGCCGATGTCTATAGGGCGTATTTTTATTAATTATTGTTATTTCAAATTATAGACGTCGGATGTATAGCAGGACCGATGTCTATAGGTCGTGCTGTATGAATAGACGTCGGTTAATCTATATATCCGACGTCTATTTGGTGTAATAGTTTAGTCCCACACCGGAGAATTTATTTTTGTTGGTGTGGTTGATGTACTCCACCACTCCTTTACTGCTGAACGCGAACGACTTGGGGCACCTGGGCATGTTGGGTTTGATATTCGTGGTTATTTATCAAAAGATTGGCACTTGGGGCAGCTTGGGCTTGATTAATGTGAGTGCAGAATGCCCGATATACGTTCCAATGTATTCTTTGGTTAATTAACATATAATAGACGTCGGTCGTATATAGCCGACGTGTATACACTGTATAGACGTCGGTCGTATATAGCCGACGTCTATACAACAAAGAATAGACGACGAGGAAATAGACGTCAGGTACTTGTAACGTCAAAATCCAACGTCTATACCCCTGTATATACGTCTGCACTAGTGACATGAAGAACTTAGAAATACATAAATGATCACAACCTCAACTGGTTGATTAAGTTATAATAACTTCAAGTGCACGACGTCAGTGAAGACGCGACAAGTACGAGCCGTATCCACGAGAAGAACGTGCAAGTTGGAGTTCACAATACTCTAGTGGGAAAGGAAAAGAGAGAAATGAGGTCGGAATTACACTACAATGCGTACTAAATCGGAAAACAAACAATAAAAATAAACCCCTTAGGGGGTAGAGAAAGAATACGAAAATGAGAATAAATGTACATATGTGTGTTCATTGATGCTCATCATAACATGTAATGAAATCCATAAAAAACAAATCCAACTTTGTCTCCACATGAAATAAGATAAAACATTATCATTAAAACATACAAGACAATAATTGACATGAGGTAACATGAAATGCATAATGACCAAACCCCACTATGTCTCCACATGAAATAAGATTTAACACAATCATTAAAACATACAAGACATTAATTAGGATGAGGCCAACATGAGCACATGCATACACATGTCATGTTTCCTCCTTATCCACTCCATCATTATCCTCACATCGTCATTCCCTATAAAATAGGCCAACTAATTTAGGATGTGCTAAACATCACTCAAGACATAGCACATCAAAGATAAAACTCAAAATCCATTAGATCGTTATGGAACTCATGTGAGGTTGAAAGGTTAGGATTAACACCCACACTTGATACATCACATAATCACATCACCTTCTTCTCCACCCCCCAATGGCGATGGAATACTCTCTACTCATCTCCATAACAAAGAAAACAACCAAAGGAAAACAACCCATAAGCAAATAAATAAAACTAAAGTAACTGATTGAATTAGTTTAAAATACTGCAAGTGCACGACATCGGTGAAGATGTGGCAAATACAGGTCGATCTACAGCGAGGTGTGTCGACTGTGGTTCATTCGAAGGCAAGTGGGAAAAGAGGGGAAAAAGTTGTGATTACACTAAACTAAACTACACTAAACTATTAAGCAACAATCAAGGAAGATGAAATTCAGGAATAAAAACCTCTAAGGGGTGGAGTGTGTGTACATATGAAATAAGTGGTGATGAATGCATTCAATAAAGCACAAGAATAGGTAGTGTTATTATGCATAAGAAGTGCCTCATGGCAAGACCTATCATCCAAATCACTAACCTAAGTGATTAATATGAGCATGAACAAGTTTGTTATTAAGAACCAAAAGAAGCATGGAATGCACCTAAAGATTATGGCAGAAACCATCAAGTTCAGTATTCCCTTTAATTCAAACAAGCATACTACAATTTCTCACATACAACAACATATAACATTCATTCAATACTGCATGACATGTATAAACATCAACTCCACCTCCAAAGGAGATGGAACTACTCACTTCTAATAAAGAAAAGAAGACAAAATGAAATTAAACTAAGCATGCAGAAATTAAAAGAGAAGACAACATTAAAACAAACTAAGAAAAAATATTTTATTTACATGACTCACATTACAAGTAACATTCTTCTTCACTTGAGTTTTGCTCCAAGGCTTACTCTAAGTAAAGAGAATGCCACCAAGTAATTGGTCAATACAAAGGAGGAGGAAGATTCTATTTATAGTCATAGAAAAATGTAACCCGGGACAATCCCCCGGTATGGTACAAATCACATACAATAAATGGACTAAATACACACTAATACACCACCCGGCTGAGGCTTATCGGGTTTGGATCCAAATAGACCGCCAATTGGAGGTTTGGGACAACCAATTGGTGGTCTAGCTTAGTTGGGGTTGTGCTTTGGTGGACTTTTGTGGATTGATTTCTTCATGTTTGGTGCACCCAAAGTGGTTGTTCGAGATTAGACCCAGATCTAATTTCCAAAATACTCCTCATGATGGTGTGGAACTTCTTGATTTGCTCATTAGTTCTTTTGGTTTTACATCTGGGTCCTTCTGTCTTGCATCTCAGTCCATAAGTCTTGCATCTTAGTCCTTTGCCTTGCTCTTAAGTCCTTTTTGAGTCTTTTCTTCTCAAACATGTTTATTCCTGAGACTTAAACACAAAACTCGTTACGTAGCATTGCTTAGGCTAAAAATAAATGATATAAGTCACAAATATATGCATGATATGATGTCAGTTAGTAACCAAAGCAAGTGAACAAAATTTGCATCAAATGAAAGATAACAACGTGAATAACATAAAAACTTAACTTAATTAAGAAAATGAAGATTACAAAGTTGCTCATCTTCTCCTCCGCTACACTACTAATCAATAGCTAAAAACTACATTAATAAACAAGAAATAAACCTACTCTACTAAACAAGAAAGGAAACTAACCTAAGGAGGAGAGGAAGGAAGAAGAAGAAAGGAGGCATTACAAGTCTATTTATAGAAGATTACAGGGTTTGAATGGATCTGGGCATAATCGGACGACTGTAATAAGTTTCTCCATTGTCTGGTGCACCCATATAATCAAGATGAAGCCACGGGAGAGATTGGAGACCAATTGGACCAATTGGATCCGCCAATGGCGGATTAATTGGGTCCGATCGGTCCCAATTTTCTCCAGTAACTTAAATTGACTGGAGAAAATCTCCCGGACTGGAGAAAATTGGGACCGATCGGACCCAATTTGTTTATTTTTTTGGATTTATTTCGTATAAGAATTTATGTGGATTTATTTTGTATCCGAAATAACACAATTTTTTGGGATTTATTTCGTGTAAGAATTAACTAATTTTTTTGGAATTTATTTTGTATAAAAAATAACGCAATTTTTTAGTATTTATTTCGTGTAAGAATTTATGTGGATTATTTTGTATAAGAATAATGTGGATTTAAAAATAGTTACATCATTGTAACTATCACATGTGTGTGTATGGTGATATGTTTAGTCCCACATTGGAGAAACTTTTTTATTGGTGGAGTTGAAGTACTCCACCACTCCTTTACATCTAAATGGTAGTTTGGTACCAAACTACAAAATGCAAGTGAGATACATATATATATTTAATGGTCAAAAGATTGGCACTTGGGCAACTTGGGTTTAAAATGGTTGCAACATTTTTTTTACTATTAACCCATGTATAGACGTCGGTTGTATATGGTAGCCGATGTCTATAGGGCGTATTTTTATTAATTATTGTTATTTCAAAGTATAGACGTCGGATGTATAGCAGGACCGATGTCTATAGGTCGTGCTGTATGAATAGACGTCGGTTAATCTATATATCCGACGTCTATTTGGTGTAATAGTTTAGTCCCACACCGGAGAATTTATTTTTGTTGGTGTGGTTGATGTACTCCACCACTCCTTTACTGCTGAACGCGAACGACTTGGGGCACCTGGGCATGTTGGGTTTGATATTCGTGGTTATTTATCAAAAGATTGGCACTTGGGGCAGCTTGGGCTTGATTAATGTGAGTGCAGAATGCCCGATATACGTTCCAATGTATTCTTTGGTTAATTAACATATAATAGACGTCGGTCGTATATAGCCGACGTGTATACACTGTATAGACGTCGGTCGTATATAGCCGACGTCTATACAACAAAGAATAGACGACGAGGAAATAGACGTCAGGTACTTGTAACGTCAAAATCCAACGTCTATACCCCTGTATATACGTCTGCACTAGTGACATGAAGAACTTAGAAATACATAAATGATCACAACCTCAACTGGTTGATTAAGTTATAATAACTTCAAGTGCACGACGTCAGTGAAGACGCGACAAGTACGAGCCGTATCCACGAGAAGAACGTGCAAGTTGGAGTTCACAATACTCTAGTGGGAAAGGAAAAGAGAGAAATGAGGTCGGAATTACACTACAATGCGTACTAAATCGGAAAACAAACAATAAAAATAAACCCCTTAGGGGGTAGAGAAAGAATACGAAAATGAGAATAAATGTACATATGTGTGTTCATTGATGCTCATCATAACATGTAATGAAATCCATAAAAAACAAATCCAACTTTGTCTCCACATGAAATAAGATAAAACATTATCATTAAAACATACAAGACAATAATTGACATGAGGTAACATGAAATGCATAATGACCAAACCCCACTATGTCTCCACATGAAATAAGATTTAACACAATCATTAAAACATACAAGACATTAATTAGGATGAGGCCAACATGAGCACATGCATACACATGTCATGTTTCCTCCTTATCCACTCCATCATTATCCTCACATCGTCATTCCCTATAAAATAGGCCAACTAATTTAGGATGTGCTAAACATCACTCAAGACATAGCACATCAAAGATAAAACTCAAAATCCATTAGATCGTTATGGAACTCATGTGAGGTTGAAAGGTTAGGATTAACACCCACACTTGATACATCACATAATCACATCACCTTCTTCTCCACCCCCCAATGGCGATGGAATACTCTCTACTCATCTCCATAACAAAGAAAACAACCAAAGGAAAACAACCCATAAGCAAATAAATAAAACTAAAGTAACTGATTGAATTAGTTTAAAATACTGCAAGTGCACGACATCGGTGAAGATGTGGCAAATACAGGTCGATCTACAGCGAGGTGTGTCGACTGTGGTTCATTCGAAGGCAAGTGGGAAAAGAGGGGAAAAAGTTGTGATTACACTAAACTAAACTACACTAAACTATTAAGCAACAATCAAGGAAGATGAAATTCAGGAATAAAAACCTCTAAGGGGTGGAGTGTGTGTACATATGAAATAAGTGGTGATGAATGCATTCAATAAAGCACAAGAATAGGTAGTGTTATTATGCATAAGAAGTGCCTCATGGCAAGACCTATCATCCAAATCACTAACCTAAGTGATTAATATGAGCATGAACAAGTTTGTTATTAAGAACCAAAAGAAGCATGGAATGCACCTAAAGATTATGGCAGAAACCATCAAGTTCAGTATTCCCTTTAATTCAAACAAGCATACTACAATTTCTCACATACAACAACATATAACATTCATTCAATACTGCATGACATGTATAAACATCAACTCCACCTCCAAAGGAGATGGAACTACTCACTTCTAATAAAGAAAAGAAGACAAAATGAAATTAAACTAAGCATGCAAAAATTAAAAGAGAAGACAACATTAAAACAAACTAAGAAAAAATATTTTATTTACATGACTCACATTACAAGTAACATTCTTCTTCACTTGAGTTTTGCTCCAAGGCTTACTCTAAGTAAAGAGAATGCCACCAAGTAATTGGTCAATACAAAGGAGGAGGAAGATTCTATTTATAGTCATAGAAAAATGTAACCCGGGACAATCCCCCGGTATGGTACAAATCACATACAATAAATGGACTAAATACACACTAATACACCACCCGGCTGAGGCTTATCGGGTTTGGATCCAAATAGACCGCCAATTGGAGGTTTGGGACAACCAATTGGTGGTCTAGCTTAGTTGGGGTTGTGCTTTGGTGGACTTTTGTGGATTGATTTCTTCATGTTTGGTGCACCCAAAGTGGTTGTTCGAGATTAGACCCAGATCTAATTTCCAAAATACTCCTCATGATGGTGTGGAACTTCTTGATTTGCTCATTAGTTCTTTTGGTTTTACATCTGGGTCCTTCTGTCTTGCATCTCAGTCCATAAGTCTTGCATCTTAGTCCTTTGCCTTGCTCTTAAGTCCTTTTTGAGTCTTTTCTTCTCAAACATGTTTATTCCTGAGACTTAAACACAAAACTCGTTACGTAGCATTGCTTAGGCTAAAAATAAATGATATAAGTCACAAATATATGCATGATATGATGTCAGTTAGTAACCAAAGCAAGTGAACAAAATTTGCATCAAATGAAAGATAACAACGTGAATAACATAAAAACTTAACTTAATTAAGAAAATGAAGATTACAAAGTTGCTCATCTTCTCCTCCGCTACACTACTAATCAATAGCTAAAAACTACATTAATAAACAAGAAATAAACCTACTCTACTAAACAAGAAAGGAAACTAACCTAAGGAGGAGAGGAAGGAAGAAGAAGAAAGGAGGCATTACAAGTCTATTTATAGAAGATTACAGGGTTTGAATGGATCTGGGCATAATCGGACGACTGTAATAAGTTTCTCCATTGTCTGGTGCACCCATATAATCAAGATGAAGCCACGGGAGAGATTGGAGACCAATTGGACCAATTGGATCCGCCAATGGCGGATTAATTGGGTCCGATCGGTCCCAATTTTCTCCACTCCGGGGAAAAGTTTCCTTTTTCGGCGAGTTAAATTGACTCGTAGGCGGGTGTGACCCGTCGGGCGGTTTTGTAATCGGTTGACTTAATCGGTTTGATCGGGTGCAAACCTTGGGTGCGGTTTGGTTTGGTTTTGGTTTGGGTCGTGTAGGGCTGAAGTGGAAGTTGTGTGACTAGGCTGCCTCATCAGCAAGGGAGTTTGTTGGTGATCTTGCATATTTGAAATTGTTGGTTTAAGGAAAGTTTTAATTGGCCATCAAAGCCAATAATCCCTTGCCTTGTTTGTATTTGTTTCCTATAACCTTGGACCAAAAGAATCCCTGCAGCCGACCCTACCTCTCCACACAACCACCGAATTTGTCAGCACCTCCAGCAGCTTGGTAGAAGAGGCTCTGGTGGATCTTCTTGTGTGCAGCTAGGAAAGTCTTGGTGATTTTCAGACTAGCTCAACATCTTCCATCCTCCAGTTATGCCTCTAGCAATTAGCTTAGGATGAGGTGGGGACGTGTTGGGTAGGGGCTGCCCAGCACTAAAGGCTGTCTGTTCTGATGTTGGGGTTGCATGTCTGAAGATCTAGCCGAGAAGGTTGATGTGGTGCAACCCTAGACGTCAGCTGATGCCTGAAGATCTCTCCTACTGAATACGACTTCTCTTCCATGCTCTTCGTGGTGGTTTGATGAACAAACCAGAGAGGAAGGAGGAGGAGCCGTAGGGAGTGGTCGGGTAGGGGTGCTGCAGGTGCATGTTTTACAAACTCGACTCATGTGGCGGTTTTTCTGGGGATCTTTAGAGGTTTGGGCTTGTGATATGCGGAAGCATATTCATCCTCCAATCTGGGTATTTATTTTGGTTTTGGCTTTCTGGAAGGATTTAACATTTTGGGCTCAGAAGAGAATCTAGTCTTGTGCAGTGTATCATTGAATCTTATACTCTGCTCATTCCCGAAATTATACCTAGATCATGCTTCTCAAATCGTCGCAATGTGGGTTGATGTTCTGAGTAGTGCTTCCTGATAATAATATAGTTTGAATGTTGAATATAGGTTATATGATAAGGTGTTTAGAATGACCATATATTTTGATAATAAATTTCTGAGAACATCCGACAATAGTTCATGTATGCTTGAAATCAAGTACTGGTTATGCTGCGCAGTTCTTTTACATATTGACCTCTGAATTGTTGTTCATGCATGCTTGTATTACTCTCAACAATGCTCAGATATTCCAGCCATATATATTACTGATTATAGGTCCATAAAATCTTGCATTAATCCTGATTAAAGTAATGTAGTCTTCATGATCAATTAGTAACCATAAGATGAGTCCCGTAGGATTTAGTGGTCATATTGTAAGAACCCTAAACCTGATTAAGGGTTAATGGTGTTTAAGGAGGTGTTTTGCATGGGGAAGGGGCGTGAACAGTTGTATGCATGGGAATGGAGGAATTTAGGATAGGTAGGTGATGGTGGAGGGGATGGATATTGTGGCGTTGGGTGTGGGTTTTAAGAGAAAACCAACCCATTCTTCATCTTCTTCCTTCTCATTTTCTTCCTTCCACCTCATCACTCACTCTTTCCCTTCCGGCGGCAGTGGAGGAGGCAGAGGCTCGTGTGGTCGGAGGCGAGGGCGGAAGATCGTTCCCGGCGTGAGAGGTGCTGAGTGGTGCGCGTGATATCTCCGGAGGCGACGTGCATAGGCGACGCTCCGACGTTTTCGTCGTTTTCGAAAGGTATGCCGGCTTCTTAGTGTGTTTTATTGTTCTCCCTCGAGTGAGGGAGGTGTTGGTCGGTCGGGGGAGGTCAGAGGCCTCTCCGGCGACGTGTTTTAGCGTAAATCCTTGGCTGGCGCAAGGTTGAAGACGACCAAAGGTCGACCGGGTCCCTTCGGGTGGTCGACCGATTTAGTGTATTTTACCCGATTTTAACCTTCAGCGGTCGAACGATGCCTTGGGGCGGTCGACCGGTTGTGCATTGTGCTGGTGGGTCTGGATTGCCTGTTGCGTTTCGGTCGACCATTTCCTTGTGTTCGTTCGACTAGAACTTAAGTGTACTGAATAGAGATGCATGATAGTTCGACCGATTGTTTATATGCGTTCGACCGTTTATGACTTAGAACTGCTAGGATGCCCTGGTAGTTTTCGGTCGACCGAGACCCCTCAGTCGGTCGACCGGTGGTATTGAATTAATGTTGACCAGACTCTGGATTTTGACCTCGTATTGGTCGACCGGTTTTAGATCTCTGTTCGACCGTTGGGACTTAGGTTTTGTGCAGAGAGTTCGACCGTTGCAGACTATCGGTCGAACAATTCCCTTGAGGAAGCGGTCGACCGGGTTGCCTCTTTCGGTCGACCGTTTGTGCACAGAACTGAATTCCCGGTCCTTTTAGGATGCCAACTCTGTCCACAGAAACCCGTGTCCTCCCCTTGTGCGTGAGCCGGGAGGTGACGGTGGGAGCGTTACGCGTGCCTGCCCAGGGACCGCCGTGTGGAAGAGTGTGGGTGTTCGGGACGCGTCACCTCCGTGTATTGATCGTGACATGTTGTGATGGATTGATGGACTCATGATAGAGTAGCAGGCCTGAGGGATCGCGGATCCCAATGTATGATGTTGTGCGAGCATGCAACTGTCGTTGGGTGAGGTGACTGCCGGCCTGGATGGCTACGGAGGTCGCTGCCCTGCTTTTATAGCGGCACGGTTGGTCTTTGCGGCTCGTGGAGCCTGATGACCTGGCAGACTTCGGTGTGGACTCGTCCGATGCTGTGCCGGACGTATTGATGGACCACTGATGCTGTTACGGTGATGCCGCCGATGCTGTTCTGGCGATGATGATTGATGTGCCGATGTTGTTCCGGCTATGTTCCTCAGATGGGCACCTACTGAGATGATGATTGATGGACCGACCAAGAGACGACTACGGTTGTGTGGTTTCGACCACGAAGTTACAGATCTGTTTCTTATGGCGCGGACCAGGCGGATGCTCCTTGCTGAACCCCATGTTTAGTGTAGCCGCGTGTGGGGAGTGTCACGTCTTGTTCCGCTAGACCGTATGTGCCTACGGTAGGTCTCCTTGGGAGACCCGATGATGATTGTCGGACTGATGTCCCGTGTTACCCTTCGGGGGAACTATTTTCCTTACTGTTGATGACATGACATGCTACTAGTATGATAGGTTCATTTGTACTACTGCATGCATATAGGCGAGCTTGGCATACGAGGTTTCCTTATGGAAACTCAGGCATTGTTGTTGCATGTTTTATTTCAGGACCGCAGTAGGTCCAGTTGGGTGGTGATCAGCGGGCGCGCGCATCTTGGGATCAGATCCTCTCACTCGGACCACTAAGGTCGACATGATTACTTGTATTTCCCATTGTTGTTTCTGATGTAATCATGTAGCTTTTTGAAAAACTCTGATGTAATATGGTGCACCGCTTATAAGTTTTATGAGAAGTAACAGTCCCGTCTTTTGATTATTGACCTCTATTATCTTGATGATAATTTTTAAAATTTCCACTGTTTCGGGATGTTACACATATAACCTGTCAAAGAGCATAATTTAATTACAGATTATAGGACAAGTGCTAATATATATTAACTGATAATTACATTCTCATAACCTCGGAGTTAGTGTCTAGACCCACATTAAGAATGCATGCAACGTTCTGAAACTTTCATGTTCATGCTACGCAAGTTTCTTAGTAGTTCATTGTGCGGTATATTGCTGATTGTCTCGTTTATTAATCATTACCATGTTGGCATGTACTGAGATGTTCTGTCAGGGTGTGGTCGTGAATGGTAGATAGGAATCAGACCCTTAACTCCTTATCATGACCTGTAGATGTCTTAATTAGCAATTATAGCATGTTACCTAGTCGGTTTGTTGATTGTTGTTTTGAATGTATTAATTTTTGTTTTCAAATGTTTGGTCCAAAGCTTTGTTGGGGCTGTGAGGAAGTTGTTCTTACCACTTTTATTAAGTTGTCCTGGTTGCTATGACTATAAGTTGTTCTGGTTGGTATGAGTATGCTATATTTATGTATATAAATGAGTAGGTAGCTTGCATAGCATTTAATCCTATAATTAATTCTGGCCACGTTCTGTTTTCTGGGCCGACGGGCCACGAGTGAGTCCTCTAGCTTCAGAGGCCATTCGCATAAGACCTTCACGTTGGGAGGCTAGGCGTAAGATAAGTCCTGGGCAGGTGCACTGCCATTCTGTCTCAGGGTAGATGCTCCCAAGTTTGCGATGACACCATGTAGGTTTATTTCCACGAATTGGGACATTTATCCGGCGCACCACTTTGTGCCGAGTGGTGGGTCACTGTCGAGTGACCACTTCTGACCAGCGAGGCTGGTGTTCTGGTTCCTTGCGAGGAACGTGTCAGGTGCGCCCGGCTGGCATGGCTTGTGGAGTCATAGCCTTCTGATGCAATATGTGCTCTTTTGTTCCATTATTTTTGATGCTTGTCTTAGTTAGACTTCATGCATGGTTCTGTTATTGTTTGGCTGGGGCATACCGGGTTTTCTTAATTAAAAACTCACGCATTTGTTAATGTTGTGCTTGCAAGTACTTAGGTTCCCCACAGGGCGGACTGGACGAGTGTCGAAGATTCTTTACACGAGGGACATGTCGACCAGAGTCTTCAGATATCGTTTGTTTCCTCTTATGTCATTGTATTTCCTTTCAAACTCAATATTGTATTGACCTTTTTCATATATGGATATTCACTTGTTCTGTTCTTTATATGTCTGTTATCCATGTATGTCTTTACATATTGTCGAGTTAGTCTGTCTTGTCAGTTTTTCTTTGTAACTCCTTCGGTTGTCGCGGATGTCTCTGATCGCGACACTTGAGTTGGTTCCCAGTGTGCGTACCCACGAGATTGGGGGCATTACACCCCCCCTCACCACCTCCTCCCCTAACCACCCCACCACGTCCCCACCACCATCACCTCCACACTACCGCCCCACCACCACCCCACCACCTCCCTACCACCACCCTCTTCCATCCTTCCCTCGGGATCCCGTACCCACCCATCCGCTCCCTCACCCCTTCCCCTCTCCACACCTTCTCCTGTCCGAGCTTTGCCCTACGGTCCCTGCTTTGGTGGCAATGAGAGTCCAACCACGGGTGGTTGTCGGTGAGGTGCAAGGTCGACCTCACCAAGGGATGGTTTTTTGGTGAAATTATGCTTGTTGAATTACAGGTTCTTCTTTTGATAGGTTGACGACTTAATCAATTTCATGTATAATTCAGGATTATCGTTTACTAACCAAAGATGAGGAAGATATTGTAGACACTTTGTCTACTTTGGAGATGATGGAACTACGTTTCGTATTGTGTTGTATCTCTTTGTTTTGAGTTGAAGTATAATTATATATATAAGAAAAGATTGTTAATTATGAATGCATATATGAATTATTATGTTTATATGTTTGTGGATGAATAAATGAATGTGTTTTGGATGAACGAATGAATGTTTTGTAGATGATTGATGAAGAACATGGATGAATGTGTTGTGGAAAATGGAACCAGGAAAGAGCCAAAAGGCCATTTCTTGTATGTAGACAGGACTTATACCGACTATGCACATCCATAGGGGGAGCATTTATATGCATAGTTTACATCTAAAAATTCCATGTTTAAGATAAAGGTTCCCATCATCAAAAAGGGGGAGATTGTTGCCTTTTTGGCCTTAATCTATGTTTTGATGATTGAATCAACCTAATCTCAATTATGATCATGTAGAGTAGCACACATATTGTATTGCATATATATTGCTTTGTGCTAACCTCTACAGGTGATCAAGACTCAAGGAAGAAAGGAAATCAAGTCAAGACATGTAATCAAACTCTTTTGAAGACATGTATTTTATATTTCTTTGAGTCTTTAGGAACTTTGTGTAATTGACCATACTTGAGCTAAAATCTACTCAACCACACACTAGGTTCCCTATTGAAGTCACACACAAAATTTCACATAATTTGGACTTCAATAGATGACCCAAACTTAGACCAGAAAACACTAAACCTGAATCCAAACTATCTGCCCACATTCGGTCGACCGAGTGATCAATTAATCTGTTATTGTTTAACTGCCTAAGTTCGGTCGACCGTTCAGACCTTTTTCGGTCGACAGAGTCCCAAGTATTTTCCGACCGTTTGTTTTGTCGTATATACCCAACGGTCGTATTCGTATCAACCAAAAATACGCCAAATACATTTCATGTATCAGTCGACCGAGGACCTTGTTTGGTTGACCGAATTTATGTCTCTTGGAAAACCCGAATGCCCTGCTGGAATTCGGTCGACCGAATAGAACATTGTTTGTCAACCCGAAAGTGCATGGTGTGAATCGGTCGATTGAACCCTATTTGGAGTTCGACCGATCACTTAAGTGTACCTAAGTCTTAGCGTTGGGCGGTCGACCATTCCATAACCGGTCGACCGAACTGAGTTCAAAAATGCCTAACGGTCGACCGAATTAACTCAGAATTGGGTGCTGCTAGTTTCTGTTTTGTGTATCTTACACTAACTTATACCCAATTAACCTCAACGGCTCTATTCTCTCTAATGCTTATAAATAGAGTTGTAAAACACTTTTTAACACAACTCTCCCACACAAATTTGCCTCATACATTTGAGAGATCAAAACACTCCAAGCCTCAAACCTTCCACACTTTAGTCATAAATCCTATCTCACTCAAGTGTGCTCAAGTTTAGAGTGTTGTTCCACTCAAGTTTGTTGCTGTCAAAGTGAAGTAAAGGTTTCGGTGAAAGCTCGAAGCATCCCTCTCGGATTGTAAGAGGAAGAAGGTCAAGCAAGCGAGGGTGTTCGCGGTGCTTGTTTTGTGAAGGCGTTCTGTCCCGGCCCGGAACGGGGAGTGGATTGTGAAGACGCGAGCGGAGCTCGAAGTGTCGAGCGGATCTTGCAAGAGAGGACGTAGGCGGTGGCCGAACCTCTGTAAAAACTCCCGAGTCCATTGTGGTTTGCATTATTCCTTCCTTACTTGCTTGTTTGTTTAAATTCCGCTGGGCATAACTTGATCGATCAAACAAGTGGGTAATTAGCTTAAAAGTGATTAGAATTAGAGACCCTCGCGATCCGTCATTTGGTATCAGAGCCTTGTGAGCTAAATCTCTTACTTAATCATATTTTTAGTATGGCTTCTACATCATTAATCACATAGAATGATTATGCACTACTAGACCTCCTTTGCTAAATGGGTCGAATTATAATTATTGGAAGAATAAGATGAAAATTTCCCTAATTTCTAATGACCTTAAGTATTGGATGTTTCTTCAAAATACATACACACCCCCAAATGAAGACGAATTAGATTCACTTACAAGATCCAAAATGAAAGAAATAGAAATGAATTCGAAAATTATGAACATCTTGTATTGTGGCCTTAATGAGGGTGAATATAATAGGATTAGGGGTTGTGTAAGTGCATATGAAATATGGCATAGACTACAAATGCATCATGAGGGGGATAGCAAAACTAAGGAAACCTGGATTAATCTCTTCATTGTTGAACGTTTTATATTAAACCGCAAGTGCACGACCGCGTTGAAGTGGTGGCAAATACGGGTCGTCCTCATGAGACTGAATCAATTCCATGCATACTTAGAGATGTTTAAGGAGCTACTATCCTCATGCCCTCACCATGTCATCGAGTGGTGACACCTTTGTCAGATTGTCTACGAGGGTCTTCACATCCCAACCCGAACGCTCCTTGAGTCCACGTCTCAAGGAGAGTTCTTAGGAAAGGATGAAAGGGAGGCATGGGCTTTCTTAGAAGACCTCGTTGAGAAAAACCATGCAGTTGGAAAGTGTGAGGGAACCATCACCATCATCTAGCATAGGAGCGAGGATCGCAAATGCAAACTCGACTAGATCGGGTACTACATTTGTTGTCGATACCACTACGACCACTGAGGCACGCATGGCGGCCCTAACGCGCCGCATCGATTCGATGCAACTCTAAAATCAGCAAGGTGTGTCACATGTGTCTGCATCTGGTCCAGTTCCCTGATATTTATGTGGTAGGATAGGTACGGTAGGAGCCGAGTGTGAATCCATTCCTCCTGAGATGGAACAGGTCAATGTCATCTATGATAGATCCAGGAATGACCCATATTCATCATCATATAACCTTGGATGGAGGAACCACCCTAACTTTTCATGGAACCAAAACAATGCCAAGGGTGGTCCTTCAAACTTCTCTCGGCCACCTAACCGACCACACCAACCTCCCATGCATTCACAGTTTTATCAGCCACCCCAAGCTCAAATCACCAACCCACGAGGTTTCCCAAATTCTAACAACATGGAAACCCGGTTTAATTCGCTTGAGAATCTGACCCATGGACTTTAGAACTTAATAAAACTTTATGACTTCTGCAAGTTAAGTTCTCACTTCAAATCAGCAGACCATCAAATCTCTAGAGCTTTAGATGGGCCAATTGACTCAATTCGTGCATGAGAGAGAGGGACTCTGCCCAGCCAACCTATGGCTAACCCCCGTGCTCAGCATCAATCGAACATGCAAATTGCGAGTTCGAGACCACAGGGGGCAAGTGAACTAGTTGGAAGAACCTGTGGATCATGTCAATGCCATTGTGACCTTGAGAAATGGGAAAAATGTTGACAACCAAATTTCCATGCCACGACCACCATCTGTGTAGCCTATGCAACCCCTCTATGGGAATGATGGTGAGAAGGAGACTGAGGGTGAGGGTGATACACCAATGCCTCTTTCTCAGGAACCGTAGAAAACCTACATGTCAAAAGCTCCATATCCTAGTAGGTTGACTAAGAAACAGAGTGACAGTGTGGACAAAATGCTGGAGATATTCAAGAAAGTGAATGTCAACATTCCTTTGTTAGACATGATTCAACAAATACCTCCCTATGCAAAATTCCTGAAGGAGCTCTGTACGACTAAGAGGAAAACCAACATCCCTAGCAAAGCATTTTTGGCAGCTAATGCGAATTCGATCATTTCGAACCTAGCGTACGTAAAATTGAAAAACCTAGGAAGTCCAACAATTTCATATGTCATTGGGGACTCTCGCATTAATAATGTCTTTCTAGACCAAGGGTCGGTGGTTAACCTCTTACCAGCTTCTGTGTATCAACGATTAAGCCTAGGCGAGCTCAAGCCTACGAAAACAACTTTACAGATGGCTGATCGTTCGATCAAAGTCCCAATGGGGGTCATTGAAGATGTCCTAATTGTTTGATTCGTTTTATATTCAACCGCAAGTGCACGGCCGCGTTGAAGCAGTGGCAAATACGGGTCGATCCACAGGGAGGTGTGTCGACTATTGGTTTGTGCGAAGGCGAGTAGTAAAGAGAGAGAAGAAGAGATTGATTACACTAAACTAAAGAACTAGAAGCAACGAATTGAAAACATGAAATGAACTAAATAAGCTAAGCTAAGCAACTATTAAGAAGAAAGATAAGCTGGAAATCAAGAATCTAAAACCGCTAAGGGGTGGAGTGTGTGTGTGCACATGAAATAAGTGTGGTGGTGAATGCATACAAGAAGCTCAAGTTTAGTTAGTGTTTGTTAATGCATAAGAAGTACCTAATGGCAAGACCTATCATTTACAACACTAACTTAGGTGATTAATATGAGCAATGCAAGGTTGTTATTAAGAACATAACGAGCATGGAGTGTACCTAACTATGGCAGAAACCATGAAGTAAAGTTCTTATTAATTCAAGCAAGCATACTAATATCTCTCACAAACATTAATATCAAGCATTCATACCACCTACATAACATGTACATACATCTACTCCACCCCCAAAGGGGATGGAACTACTCACTAATCATTACACTACCTACATTAACAAAATGAAACATTATACTGAAAGGAAATTTAACTAAGCAAGAAAGGAGCATTAAAGAAGCTTAAAAGGAAAGGAAAGACTAAACAAGCATGCACAAATTAAAAGACAACATTAAAAGAAACTAGAACAATCATTTTATTAACAATGACTCACATTGAAGGTAGCATTCTTCTCCACCTTGAGTTTTGCTTCATGGCTTACTCCTTAGTAGAGAGAATGCCACCAAGCAATGGGTAATTTACAATAGAAGGTGAAGAGTTCTATATATAGCCATAGAAAAAGGTAATCCGGGACAATCACCCGATGTGTGACCAAAGAAATACCAAAAATAGCCTAAACACACACTAATACATACGCTCCAGAAATCTTAGCGGATCCGGGAAGATCTAGACCGCCAATTGGCGGTCTACAGGATCTGGATCTTGCTCATTTTTGTTTTGGGCTTTCCTTGATATATTTGTTAGTCTTGGATGCATCTACTTCGCTTGTTGGAGCTCAGGCCCAAATCGAATTGCCAAAATACTCCCCATGATGGTGTGGAGTTTTCTGTTTTGCTCTTTGGTCCTTCGGTCTTACGTTCAGGTCCTTCTCCCTTGCATCTTAGTCCCCAGGTCTCACAATTCAGTCATTTTTCCCTGCTTCTGGGTCCTTTTATGCTTCATCTCTTCAAACCTATTTATTTCGGAAATTCAAACATAAAAATCGTCACGTAGCATTGCTTAGGTGTAAGATAGTGGATATAAGATAAAAATAGAAGCATAAAATGTTGTCAATCAAATACCCCCACACCTAAGTTTTTGCTAATCCCGAGCCAAACAAAGAAAGAAAAAAGAAAACGAGAAACAAGAAATCCTAACTCACTTTCGTAGGAATCACGGTTGCACTTAGCACGTGCAACAAGCCGTTAAACCTCCTTGTTGCCAAGGAGGAGGATTGTTGTCTCCAGAGGGTTTTCAACGGATATACCCACAAAATCCGAACAAGATGCATTATTCAATCTAGACACTCGACTCGTTGGACAAATTTTGTCGATCATTGGACGTGGTAATCCTACGGGCCGACTTTATATAGGTAATCAGTCCACACACCTAGCCTAATGAACCATTCGTGCAAGTTAAATAAGGAATTAAGTGAAAGACATGGACAACCTCAACATCCTTAAGTGATACAAAGTGTAAAGTCCATTAAGGTTCTTATTTGCATTACCACTTTTTTGTTTTTTTCTCAATTTTTTTTCTTTTCTTTTTATTAGTTGGAGTTTCATTCCCCGAGGGTCAGGTTTCGTGCATTATTGCCCATGAGGACTTAACTATCACGTACACATTTCCCCAAATCTCCACATAAGGCAATCCCTACCACCCATGTAATGGGAGTTCGATCGGTGCATCCCAAGTCAGATGACTCAGAAGTACCAGGCACAAAGTCCCCTTAGACCTACTTTCCCGAGTGATAGGAGCCGTGCGAGAAGAGAGAACACCCACTCACTTATTTCTTATCTACACATGAACCAAAACCCTACACTTAATGTCTCACAACAAGATTTAAAGGGTCCTTGACTACAACAAACTTCCTTAAGTTAGCAGACACGAATTATTGACTCACTAGGTTCAGGGTCGACTTCTTTAAATGTTTGAGCACTGAAACCCTATGATTACTCACCCCCAAGGGAAAACTGGGGTGCATCCTAACGACTCGATAAATCATAAAGCCACTGTACTAGATATCCTAATGCATCAAGTTCAAGACAATTTTGGTAGCTTTCTTTTTACTTTGCCTGTCAATGGTTTTGCACATGCTAAACACACGCAAAACCCACAAAAAAATTTCTTTCGCAAACACATGAAGATTTTGAAAGAAATGTGAAAATTTTGAAGCACTAAGCAAGCAAAATACGACAAGTCACCCAAGGATCATGACAAGCAGATATATCGATATTAAATGCAACACACTAACATGACCCTAACAACGCACACAAAAGAAAACAAAAATCAAAGGAAAAGACTCGACTATGTATACACGTAAAAATACCCCCCACACCTACTTCATGCATTGTGGTCAATGAATGTGAGCAAAATACTACATGAATATATGCATGAAGAAGGAAAGACCTCACCAAAATGAAGCGCAAAAGGAAGTTCAAGGTTATGTTGATGGACAAAAACCCGAATTCCCTCAAAACCTGTGAGATGCTAAAGAAGGGATACAAATACGTGAAAGAAATGGGCCCCATATACACAAGTGTTGGGGCCCACAACAATCGTTGCTCACTTAAGGAGTCTTTTATTGTACTTTTTATATATAACTATGTACAAACATAAGTTCCCATCTTCATTTGTCAAAAGACATCAAATGGGAACCTCAAAAGTGGGTCAATGCACTTGGAAAGGGAACATGACACTACGCGGGGCCAGAATACTCATGTTTGGGCCCCCCTCACAAAGACCACAAGATGAAAGGAGAGGTTCATGAATTGGACGCAAAGGCGTCTCATTCAAAGGATCAAACTGAAAGAGCTTGAACCACTCAAGATTTTGGGAAATAAGGGGCAACAGAAGAAGAGTTTCTCCCATTGCGCTGCTGAAGTTATGATCGTCAATCCAAACTCTCCAACCAACATGCTGGTGCATCGGAACGAGGCCAAGAACCTCGTTAGGCATGTCCGACACACCAGGCAAACAAAAAGTGGGTCTCATACCCAAGGTATCCTCCTAGGAACTCCTAATACCCTCATGAGCAATGTAGTTATCTGATGTTCCATCATTTCCAAGATGTTCAGGAACAATAGTGAGAGGCAAACTCTCATCGGGTTGTTGAAATTGAGGGTACTAGGGAGCTCTTGCTCCACCAGACGTGACTCCTTAAGAGGCACAACATGAAGATCATGTGGCTCAAGGGCCACGGGACAAAAAGATAAGGCACAATCCTATGCCGACTCATAATGAATTTGGTCCTTGTTTTTGTCAATTTGAATCGAATCCTCCACTAAGTGATCGTGAATTGAAACCCCAAGTCCCTCAGACTGACTAGGAGTTTGACTTTGAAAGATTGTGCTTTGAATTTGTGGATATGGTGGTGGTTCGATATCAAAAGATGAATCCTCACGTAGACAAGAAAAGTTACTCTCCTCACGTTTACGTAATTGCTACGACATTTGACTCACTTGCAGTGCCATATTTTGTATGGACTGTTGAGTAGTTTCCATGAATGTAAGGAAAGTTTGTTTCAAGGAATCAGGTATACGGTCAAGTATGAGGTCCAAGTCAGAGCTTGGGAAATTTTGGGGTTGGGTGTTGATGGGCTGAGAATGAGTCCAATGATTTGAAGTGGGGTGTTGGTAGAATTCTGGGTATTTGTGAGGAGGATACTGGGGTGAAAATGAAGTATAAGAATTTTGATATGAATTGTCTCCCCATGAATCCATCCCTCTCGGGTTGTACTCGGATGCGTAATGGTCATATTGAGCGTTTTGGGAAAATATATGCTCATACTCAGGCTCAGGGGGAACATAAGGACATTCCCCGATAACATGACCACTCAACCCACAACAGTCGCACGTTACGACTACTGGAGCCACCGGTGCACTCATGTCGTCTACCGCACGCATGAAAGAGGCCAAAGTTTGTTGTAATGTCTTAGTTTGTTGACCAGCATATGATCCGACATAACTACATTGTGGTCTAGCAGTCGGTGCCTCACTCATGTTACCCCAATATGAAGATTGCTCAGTCACACAATTAAGATTGTCCCAACCATACAGGGTGTTAGTCTGAGCCACCCCAGGTTGCATGGGTCCGGAATACCAGGAAGAATTGTCCTGGTCCCAACAATCATATGGATGGTCGCCCATGTAACCATCCATCTCAACAAAAAAAACTCTCGAGTCGACCACTCTCACTACCACGAGGCTAAGCTCGCAAAAAGTACTTGACTCGACCCTAAAACGCTACCAGAGAGTGTAAAGGGGAGGAGACTAGAATGTAGAAGTAGGTGAGAAGAAGATGACTCAGAGGAGAAGGGAAGAATCCCTAAAGCTAGCGTGGGTAAAGGGTGAGGATAGAAGCCTAATCTAGCAAGCACGACTCAAACATTGTAAGGCAATGGGTCCTTAGGCTAGACGACGCCTAACTTCGAGGTCACTAGCCTCAACACGCCTCACCTCCCTACAACGAAGACCACAATGCCCAGCAAGTGATACCAGATCCGGATATCCAGTACCTCCTATTATCGACAAGGCAGGCGACGCTGATCAGGTCATGACGATCTCGATTAGATTACTCTCCTAGTGCGTCCGAATTCCTTAGGGTCAATGTCTACTTGCTTTTAGAATTAAGGCTTTGATTAAGAGTGATATTTGGGGCCAAGGAAAGGGTGATGAAATCCCCCACCTTATCTTTTATGGGACAGGCCCTCCTTAGTAGCGTTTTGAGCTTAAATCTAGCAATCAATCACTCCAATGAAACGCTCAACTCACTCTTGTCCCGATGCACCTTACTAACTAATGCATGATCGAAACATGCATGAATGAGAGATTTGGGTGCACGTACCTTACACCAGCAATCAACAACAAAATGTATAGCAAAGAAAAGACAAATGCATGCAAGGTCTACAAATGATGCATGACCTAGATGCCAAGAAGTCTAATCTTATGGTTTGAGTTTTATGGTCCAAGTTGATTAAAGGGGATTGAAATTAAATCTGGGAGCAAACTAGAAGTCACAACATGCAAAATGGTACTCCCGATAACTACAATGAACAAAACAACAACCAGAACAAAATTGAGAGAAACTAAGGCTCACCAGGCCTCCCGTTGGCGGTTCCAGACCGCTAAGTGGCAGTCAGTTGGTAGCTTCTGTTCCTCAAACATCGCAGGTGGCCTCCCCTTGAGCTCTAGGATCCCTGAAACCAACAAAAACTAAAAACAAATAATTAAAACCACTCTAATCGTCAAAACCAAAGTCTGGACAGAAGACCTCCCCAGCAACGGCGCCAAAAACTTGTTTGATTCATTTTATATTAAACCGCAAGTGCACGACCGCGTTGAAGCGGTGGAAAATACGGGTCGATCCACAGGGTGGTGTGTCGACTATTGGTTTGGCGAAGGCAAGTGGTAAAGAGAGAGAAGAAGAGATTGATTACACTAAACTAATTACACTAAACTAATTAACTAGAAGCAAGGAATTGAAAACATGAAATGAACTAAATAAGCTAAGCTAAGCAACTATTAAGAAGAAAGATAAGCTGAAAATCAAGAATCTAAAACCGCTAAGGGGTGGAGTGTGTGTGTGCACATGAAATAAGTGTGGTGGTGAATGCATACAAGAAGCTCAAGTTTAGTTAGTGTTTGTTAATGCATAAGAAGTACCTAATGGCAAGACCTATCATTTACAACACTAACCTAGGTGATTAATATGAGCAATGCAAGGTTGTTATTAAGAACATAATGAGCATGGAGTGTACCTAACTATGGCAGAAACCATTAAGGAAAGTTCTTATTAATTCAATCAAGCATACTAATATCTCTCACAAACATTAATATCAAGCATTCATACCACCTACATAACATGCACATACATCTACTCCACCCCCAAAGGGGATGGAACTACTAACTAGTCATTACACCACCTACATTAACAAAATGAAACATTATAATGAAAGGAAATTTAACTAAGCAAGAAAGGAGCATTAAAGAAGCTTAAAAGGAAAGGAAAGACTAAACAAGCATGCACAAATTAAAAGACAAGATTAATAGAAACTAGAACAATCATTTTATTAACAATGACTCACATTGAAGGTAGCATTCTTCTCCACCTTGCGTTTTGCTTCAAGGCTTACTCATTAGTAGAGAGAATGCCAGCAAGCAATGGGTAGTTTACAATAGAAGGTGAAGAGTTCTATATATAGCCATAGAAAAAGGTAATCCGGGACAATCCCCAGATGCGGGACTAAACATATACCAAAAATAGCCTAAACACACACTAATACATACGCTCCAGAAATCTCAGCGGATCCGGGAAGATCTGGACCGCCAATTGGCGGTTCCAGACTGCCAATTGACGGTCTACATGATCCGAATCTTGCTCATTTTTGTTTGGGCTTTCCTTGATATATTTGTGGGTCTTGGCTGCATCTACTTTGCTTGTTGGAGCTCCGACCCGAATCGAATTGCCAAAATACTCCCCATGATGGTCTGGAGTGTTCTGTTTTGCTCTTTGTTCCTTCTGTCTTACGTTCAGGTCCTTCTACCTTGCATCTTAGTCCCCAGGTCGCACAATTAAATCCCTTTTCCCTGCTTTTGGGTCCTTTTATGCTTCATCTTTTCAAACCTATTTATTTCTGAAATTCAAACATAAAACTCGTCACGTAGCATTGCTTAGGGGTAAGATAATGGATATAAGATACAAATATAAGCATGAAATGATGTCAATCACTAATCAAGGTCGGCAATTTCATATTTCCTGTTGACTTCATCGTCCTTGAAACTGAACCAGTCAAGACTACCCACTCTCAGATTCTTTTGATTTTGGGTAGACCTTTTCTGGCGATGTGAGATGCCTTAATCAATTGTCGAGTTGTACTCATGAAATTGTCGTTTGGGAACTTGACTGCAGCATTCCCTGTATTCAATATGTCCAGGAAACCAACAGTTTTTGAGGATGCCATGGAAATCAATCTTATCTGGGACATTGAAGAAGAATTAGAAGAAGTGTACCTCCTGATTTATGAGAATTTAAATGCTTATATCATGGATGATTCAGATAATGAAGAGGACGGGGGCGAGTTGAGCAATGTGTTGGCCTTTTGGCCTTAATCTATGTTTTGATGATTTAATCAACCTAATCTTAATTGTGATCATGTAGAGTAGCACACATGTTGCATTGCATATATATTTCTTTATGGTAACCTCTACAAGTGATCAAGACTCAAGGAAGAAAGGAAATCAAGTCAAGACATGTAATGAAGCTCATTTGAAGACATGTAATTTGTATTTCTTTGAGTCTTAGTAACTTTGTGTAATTGAGCATACTTGAGCTAAAAACTACTCAACCACACACTAGGTTCCCTATACAAGTCACACACGAAATTTCACATAATTTGGACTTCAATAGATCACCCAAACTTAGACCGGAAAATACTAAACCAAAACCTGAACAGTCTGCCCACATTCAGTCGACCGAAACTGACTATTCGGTCGACCGAGTGATCATATAGCCTGTTAGTGTTTAACTGCCCGAGTTCGGTTGACCGTCCCAACTTTTTTGGTCGTCCGAGTATCAACAAATTTCCGACCGTTTGTTTTGTCGTTTATACCCAACGGTCGTATTCGTATTATCTCCAAATACCCCAAATACATTTTGTGTATCGGTCGACCGAGGACCTTGTTCGATTGACTGAACCTAAGAAGACTTGACAAATCTGAAGTGCCTGTTAGTTTTCGGTCGACTGAATATGATCTTGTTTGTCAACCCCAAAGTGCCTGGTGTGAATCGGTTGACCGAACCTATCTCGGTGTTCAACCGACTTAGGTGTACCTAGATTGTAGCCTTTCGCAGTTGACCATTCCTTAACCGGTCGACCAAACCTAAATCTAAATTGCCAAACGGTCGACCGAACATCCCGATTCGGTCGACCGAATTTACTCAGAATTGGGTCCTGTCAGCTTCTGTTTTGTGTATCTTACACAAACTTTACCGAATTCATCCCCAACGGCTATAACTCTTTAGGAGCTTATAAATAGGTATTCCCTTGACACAATTAGACATCTCTTACACTTCCATTTGTCAAATACACCTAAGAGAAACTCCCAAGTCTCCCATTCCCCAAATCCTAATGTCCAAGCTTAAACTTCCACATCCAAAGCTAAGTGTGCTCAAGTTAGAGAGTGTGTTCCACTCAAGATCTCAGTTGTGAAGAAGCAAGGACTTCGGTGAAAGCCCGAAGTGTTCCTCTTGTATTGTGAGAGAAGAAAGTCAAGCTCATGAGGGTGTTCATGGAGCTTGTTTTGTAAAAGGCTTAATCTCGGCCCGGAACGAGGTTGATAGTGAAGATGCAAGCGGAGCTCGAGGGAGATCGAGCGGAGCTTGCAAGAGAGGAAGTAGGCGGGAGGCCCAACCTCTATAAAAATCCGGTGTCATCTTGTGGTTTGCTTTGCTTACTTGTATTTAGTTTTAAATTCTGTTGCATATCTTTGATTGATTAAACAAGTAGGTAATTAGCATAAAAGTGATTTGAATTAGAGACCCACAAGATCCTACACAGTGATGTGCATGTTGTTCAGTACATGCGAGCTCCTCCTATCTTACATCTTGATCTAGATATCACGCCTCACCTTGAGGAGCCACCCACAATTGAGCTTAAAGAACTCCCTAAGGAACTGAAACATGTTTTTCTTGGTCCGGATGGGTCATTTACGGTGATAATTTTATCGTCGTTGACTGATGATCAGGAAGAACAATTGATTCAAGTCCTAAAGGAGCACAAATCAGCCATTGGGTGGTCCTTGAAGGACATTAAATGGATTGGTCACGACGTCGTGTAACATCACATCTATATGGAGGATCAGGCACGACTACGTCGCGACCCACAAAGGCATTTAAATCCAGCTATGACATAAGTAGTTAAGAAAGATATCAGCAAGTGTTTAGATCATAGCATCATTTTCCCCATTTCGGACAGTGCTTGGGTAAGTCCTGTCCTGGTTGTGCCCAATAAGTCGGGTATCACTGTTGTCCAGAATGACAACAATGAACTTCTACCCACACGACTTCAAACTGGGTGGCGATTCTGCATTGACTATAGGAAGTTCAATGCGGTCACGCGTAAGGACCACTTCCCTCTGCCTTTATCAACCAGATGTTAGAGAGACTTACCGGGCATGCCTACTACTTCTTCCTTGATGGTTATTCAGGGTACAATCAAATCCCAGTCGCTCCTGACGATTAAGAGAAAACCACGTTCACATGTCCTTTTGGGACGTTTGCTTATAGGCGTGTGCCTTTCAGATTATGCAATGCACAAGCAACATTCCAACGTTGCATGTTGAGTATCTTTTCCGACATGGTCGAGAACTTCCTTGAGATTTTCATGGACGATTTCTCGGTTCATGGCACCTCCTTCGATGAGTGCTTGAACCACGTGAGCCTTGTTCTTAAGAGGTGTTCGAAAACGAACTTAGCCCTTAATTGGGAAAAGTATCATTTCATGGTTACAAAAGGCTTCGTATTGGGCCATGTGGTATCTTGTGATGGGATCGAGGCGGATAAGGCAAAGATTGAGGATATTTCTAAGCTTCCGCCACCCACCTCGGTAAAAGAAATACAGTCATTCCTTGGACATGTTGGTTTTTACCGGCATTTTATTAAGGATTTCAACAAGATAGCTTGCCCCTTGACGAGCTTGCTTGCTAAAGGCACATCTTTTTAGTTCACACCCGAGTGGATGACTGCATTTGGGTTTCTGAAGTGTGAGTTGACCTCCGCTCCTATTATTAAGGCACCAGTGTCGACTCAACCTTTCGAGCTGATGTGTGATGCATTTGATTATGCAATAGGAGCAGCTTTGGGTCGGAAAGTCAACAAATTCACTCATGTGATCTATTAGGCAAGTCGTACTCTCAATGACTCCCAGCTCAACAACTTCGTTACTGAGAAAGAGTTCCTCGCGATCATATTTGCGTTGGAAAAATTTCGCTAGTACCTCATTGGGTCACACGTCATCGTCTACACTGATCACTCAGCTCTTCGCTACCTTTTGTCTAAAAAGGATGTGAAACCCCATCTCCTTCGTTGGATCTTGTTGTTGCAAGAGTTCGACCTTGAGTACGGGATAAGATGGGATGAGAGAACATCGTGACAAATCACCTCTCTCGCATTCCAGTTGAGCTTTCATCTGATCCACCGGTGAACGAGTTCTTCCCTGATGAGAACCTAATGGTAATACCCTCACCCCCTGGTTCGCTGACATTGTGAACCATTTAGAAACTGAGGACGTGCCAGCTCATTGGACACAAAATGAGAAAGGCAACTTCAGGTCGTTAGTCAAGCATTTCTATTGGGATGATCCCTACTTATTTAAGTACTATGCTGATCAAATCATAAGAAGGTTCATTCCTAATGACGAGATTCAGAGCGTCTTGTCCTTTTGCCATAAGGAGGCATGTGGTGGGCACTTCGGTGCCAAAAAACCACTGCCAAAGTGCCCCAATGCGGCTTTTACTGGCCCACGTGTTCCAAGATGCTTATGCATTTTGCAAAGCATGCGATAGGTGTCAATGTGTGGGCCACATTGGAAGATGTGATATGATGCCACTCAATCCTATCCTAGTGGTCAACATCTTTGATGTTTGGGGTATCAACTTCATGGTCCCTTCCCCTATGTCCCATGATCACACCTACATTCTTGTGGTGGTCGATTATGTGTCGAAGTGGGTTGAGGCAATCCCCACTCGCACTAACGATCATAAGGTTGTGATCAAATTTCTTAAAGAACACATCTTTACGAGGTTTGGGACACCTCGTTGTATCATAAGTGATCCGAAGACACACTTTGTGAACCGATCCATCAAAGCAGTGTTGAGGAAATACTCCATCACGCACAAGTTGGCCACACCTTACCATCCTCAAACCAATGGTCAGGTGGAAATTTCCAACCGTCAACTCAAGCGAATTCTGGAGAAAATGGTTAGCACTTCGAGGAAAGATTGGTCAGTTAATATTAATGATGCATTGTGGGTCATTCGTACTGCACTTAAAACCAACCTTGGCATGTCCCCTACCGGTTAGTTTATGGCAAAGCATTCCATCTCTGGTAGAGCTTGGGCACCGGGCATTATGGCAATCAAACATCTTAACATGAGTCTTGATGTTTCTGATGCCAATCGCAAGCTGGACCTCAACGAGTTGGAGGAGTTGAGAAATGAAGCTCATGAGAATGCCAAGATCTGCAAGTCCCGCACTAAAAGTTTCCATGACCGTTTGGTCCGAATCAAGATCTTCACGGTGGGACAAAAGGTCTTGTGATATAACTCTCGCCTCCACTTGTTTCTGGCGAAACTTCAGAGTCATTGGTCTTGACACTTTATTGTTCTAACCATTTTCCCGCACGTGGTGGTTGAGATTCAAAACCCAAGTAACAATGACCTGTTCAAAGTTAATGGACACCGGCTAAAACCGTACTTGGAGGGCACCACGACAAAGGTCGAGGCGGCAGTAGTGTCTTTACAAGAACTTCCCGCGGATGTGATTACTTGAGGTGATCAATCCTTCCATTTTGTTGTACATATCTTTATCATTTGAAAAAAAACACAAAACAAAAACAAACAAGCAAACAGAAAACAGAAGAAAAAAAGCAAAAAAGAAAAAAAAGAAAAAAAATAGAAGTGTCTTTTGATATTTTTTATGAAAAACGCATTGTTCTTTACCCTACCCATCTTCCACCCAAAGAAAAACGTGTCTTCTCCTCTTGGCCATTGTGCAGCAAAATAGTTGCACTAGATCTGACATACTGATTGACATCATTTCATGCTTACATTTGTATCTTATATCCATTATCTTTCACCTAAACAATACTACGTAACGAGCTTTATGATTGAATTTCATAAATAAATAGGTTTGAAGAGAAGAGGCATGAAAGGACCTAAAAGCAGGAAAAAGGACTGAGTTGAGAGACTCGAGAACTAAGATGCAAGATCGAAGGACCTGAATGCAAGATAGAAGGACCAATGAGCAAACAAGAATACTCCACACCATCACGGCGAGTATTTTGGCAATTCTATTCGGATTGGAGCTCCAACAAGAGAAGTAGATGCATCAAAGACCAACAAATACATCCAAAAAATCCCATAAGAAAATCCAGAGCGATCCGAACACTGTAGACTGCTAATTGGCAGTCTCTTTTGGTCTGGATCCGCTAAGATTTATGTGGGGCGTGTATTAGAGTGTGTTTAGTCTATGTTTGGTATTTGTTTACTCCCATACCGGGGGATTGTCCCAGATTACCTTTTTCTATGGCTATAAATAGAACTCTCCCTCCTCTCTTGTACCTAATCTCTCTCTTGGTGGCCATCCTGTCTACTAGGAGTTAAAGCCTTGAAGCAAAATCCCTGGTGGAGAGAGTCTACTTGTAATTAAGTGAGTAATAATAGATGTTTTCCTTTAGTTATGTTGTTTCTTTCTTAGTTTAATTTCCTTTCATATGCTTGTATGCTTCTTTAGTTTTATGTCCTTTTAGTTTCTTTAATATTTCTTGCTTGCTTAGTTTAGTTTCATTTCAGTATAATGTTTCATTTTAATGTAGGTTGTAGTGTAATGATAAGTGAGTAGTTCCATCCCCATTTGGGGGGTGGACAAATGTGTGATATGATCATGTGGTGTATTAGGTGTGTGTTATCTTAATCCCTTGAGCCTTATATGATTTCCATAACCATCTAATGAGATTTCACTCTTGTCTTTGTTATGCTAATGCACTTGAATGAAGCTTAGCTTATGCTTAGATTAGTGGACCTATTTTATAGGGAATGATAAGGTGAGGATATGGATGGAATTGATGAAGGAAACATGATTTGTAGTTGCATGTACTCTTGTTGTCTTTACCTTGGTTAATTCCTTGTATGTTTTAATGATAATGTGCTATGTTATTTCATGTGGAGGCATAGTAGGGTCTAGTCTTTATACATGAGTTCATTTAGCTTTATTCCAATTATTGTCTTGTATGTTTTAATGATATTGTGTTATCTTAATTCATGTGGAGGCAAAGTTGGATGTAGTCTTATGATTTTCATGCACTATATATTGTGATGAGCTTAATTGAACACACACACATACACATATCTTTGTATTCACACTCTTTTCTCTACCTCCTTTGGGGTTTAGTTTTATTGCTTATTTTCCATTTACTTTCGCATTGTAGTGTAGTGTAGATCATAACTCCTTTCTCTCCTTTGTTTTCCACTCGCCTTCGCGCAAACTAAAGTCGACACACCTCCCTGTGGATCGACCCGTATTTGCCACCGCTTGAAACGCGGCCGTGCACTTGCGGTTAATTAAAACGTATCAATCAAGTTTTTGGCACCATTGCCGGGGAGGTGTTCTGTCCAGACTTTGGTTTGGTCGATTCGAGTGGTTTTAATTTTTTGTTTTTAGTTTTTGTTTGTTTCAGGGATTCCGAGGATCAAGGGGAGGCTACTGGAGGAATTGGAGCACAAAATCTTCAACAGAGACCGCCAATCAGCGGTCTGGGACCACCAATTGGCGGCCTGGTAAGCTTTATTTGCTCTCAGTTTTGTTCTGGTTGTTCTTTGCTTCAGTGTAGTTGTCTGAGAGCGTAATTTGGCATGCTGTGACTTGTAGTTTGCTCCCAGATCCTTAATCACTCCCCCATTAATCAACTTGGCCATTAAAATCCAAAGCAAAAGATTAGACATTCTTACATGTTTAGGTCATGCATCATATACTTGACTTAGGCACGTCGTTGTCGTTTATTTTAGCTTTATTTTCAGTTGTTGAACACTGGCGTGAGGTACGCATTTCCTACACTCATTCATGCATTTTTGTATGACCATGCATTAGTTAGTGGGAATTGCATCAGGACAAGAGTGAGTTGAGCGTTTGATTGGAGAGTTGATTGCTAGATTTAGGATCAAAACGCTACTAAGGAGGGGTTGTCCCATAAAAGATAAGGTGGGGGATTTCATCACCCTTTCCTTGGCCCCAAAAATCACTCTTAATAAAAGCCTTAATTCTAAAAGCAAGTAGACATTGGCCTAAGGATTTCGGACGCAGTAGGAGAGAAATCTAGTCGAGACTGTCATGACCTGATCGACGTCGCCTGCCTTGTCGATAGTAGGAGATACTGGATCTCCGGATCTGGTATCACTTGCTGGGCGTTGTGGTCTTCGTTGTAGGGAGGTGAGGCGTGTCGAGACTAGTGACCTCGAAGTTAGGCGTCGTCTAGCCTAAGGACCCATTGCCTTACATTGTTTGAGTCGTGCTTGCTAGATTAGGCTTCTACCTTCACCCACTACCCACGCTAGCTCTAGGATTCTTCCCTCCTCATCTGAGTCCTCTCCTCTTCTATTTTCTATGAGTACTCTCCTCCTTTGAGTACACCTTCTGTTGTGTGTTTTTTAGAGTCGAATCGAGCATTTTATGTGAGGTTGGGCTTGTTCTGGTGAGAGCGCTCGACTTGAGAGAGTGCATTCTTCTGAGATGGACGATCTTGGTGATCGGTCATCTCCGCCTCGTGCTCCTTTGGAGCGTGAGGCCGAGTCTTTCCGTGGTGATGGAGGAGACCGGGGTCCATACATGGATTACCTCGGTCCGCTCCCACCACCACGTAGACCTCCTTCTCCTCCTCCTCTGACTCGAGAGGAAGAGGGATTCGGTCAGGATCGAGTTCTTGGTTCACCACCACCTTTAGGTCGACAAGATAGACCGATGACTTAGTGGGAGCGGACCCATCCTATTCGGGCCGTGTAGCCTTCTTGCATAGTTCTTCCCCAGCTCGCGGGAACAACTATGAGCTGAAACCTCAATATGTGAGCATGCTTCCTACCTTCACTGCCAATAAGGAGGATTCGTATATTTTTAACGTGAATTCTAGGAAGTATGCTCCATGTTCAAGCTTCAAGAGCTTGATGAGGATTCAGTCCGGTTGAGGATGATTTCTTTCGCGTTGAAGGATAATGCGAAGAAATGGATGTACAACCTTCCGGCGAGCTCTATTTGGTCTTGGATGACTTTGTGACCGTATTTCTGAAGATATTTTTCCCTCAAAGGAAAACTCAACAGATACGGCACCACATACATCAAATGTATCAGACTGAGACCAAATCTTTTCATGCTTTCTTTGAGAGGTTCAAGGACCTTCTCCAGTAGTGCCCTCATCATGGACTTGAGCTATCGCAGTGGTGCCAGATTGTTTATGAGGGCCTCAACTACAACACCAGCACATTGTTGAAGTCAATGTGTCAAGGTGATTTCCAAATGAAACCCATCAATGAGGCATGGGACACTTTTGAATTAATGGCTGAACGTACCTTTGAGTGGGACACTATGAGAGAGCCACCAGCCGCCAGGTCTTCTGGTCAAGTTGGATCATATCAAGTTGAGTCAACTATCGCGTCTGAGGCGAAAATAGCTGCTCTCATGCGTAGGATTGAGAGTTTAGAGTTGGACCGAGCTCCTGTAGCTCAGGTCGCTACTCCTGGATGTGGTAGGTGTGGACTTACGGGCCATGATGACTTGGAGTGCACTTACACTCCAAGGGATACTGAGAATGCAAATGCGATGTATCAACAGAGGCCCCGTAACGACCCGTACAGTCACTCCTACAACCCGAGATGGCGTAACCATCCTAACTTCTCTTGGGGGCCTAGTGGGGGTAACGGTCAGAGCTCGCACGCTCAACCTCTGCCTTATCAACCTCCACGCCCATCGGCGACCTACCAACCTCCACATCAAAGGTCTCAGAACAATAATTACCAACCTCCTCAGACCTGATGGGTTATTCTAACCAAACTCCACTACCCGACGGGTTGACTCGAAGGACCCCACTCTTGAACAAACCCTTCAAGCATTGATTCAGAGCACACAATCCATGTTTGCGGCCAGCAACAATTCGGTCAAAGCATTGGAAATGCAAGTTAGCCAGTTGGCTCATCAGCTCCATGAACACGAGAAGGGACAGTTACCGAGTCAACCCGAGGTGAATCCTCGGGGTACCCATTCTCAAGGAAGGCCACCAGTGCCTCATGCTACCTCTGAACTGACCCATCATATTAATGTGATTCATAGTTTGAGGTCTGGTAAGGAGGTGTATAACCACATTGGGGTGCCTTCCTTGTCATCACCATCTCTTGGTGTCACCAGACCTACGGTGATACATGCATCTCTGAGGGAGCCGGATCCTGAGGTTCCCTCCGCAAATACTTCCAGGAAGGAGCCTGATCCTGAGGTTCCTTCTACATTTCCTTTCACAATGGGGCCGAACCATGAGGTCCCCTTGTCTCCTCTTGTGTCGAAGGAATCAGATTCTGAGGTCCCCACTCATGCTACTTTGGAACAGAATTCTGAGGTTCCTTCGCAACACCCTTATGCTCCGAAGGCTCCATTACCTGAGCGTCTTAAAAAGAAAACCTCGGATCTTCATGACAAGATGCTTGAGATGTTTCGGCAAGTTAAGGTGAACATCCCTCTGTTGGAGGTGATTCAGAAAATGCCACCTTATGCCAAGATTCTCAAGCACTTATGCACCAAGAAGAGAAAAAACTCAAGTTCCAAAGAAAGCTTTTCTTGCGGCTAACATGAGTTTTTTGTTGGCACAACCCATGCAAGTCAAATACAAGGACCCTGGTTGTCCTAATATCTCTTGTGTGATTGGTGATGTGTCCATACATTGAGCCTTATTGGACCTTGGTGCATCTGTTAATCTTCTGTCATATTCTGTCTACGTCCACCTCGGTCTTGGAGACCTCAAACAAACAAAAACCACTCTTCAATTGGCTGATAAGTCCATGAAGAAACCGAGGGGTGTGGTGGAAGATGTGCTGATCAAAGTGGGAAAGTTCATTTATCCAGTTGACTTCTTTGTTTTGGATACTGAACCTGTGCCAAACCCACTTGGACAAATTCTTGTTATTCTGGGGTGACCATTTCTAGCGACTTGCAATGCCTTGATCAATTGTCGCAATGGTCTGATGTGCTTGACTTATGGTAGTCAATGCGCTGATTTCAACATCTTCACCATCGACAAGAATCAAGGTGCCTTCAATGACCCTGTTGGGGTCAACCTTATCCAGGGCTTGGATGAGATACAAGTTGAGGGCACCTTCAAGTACTTCAGAGAATTGTTCGATGGAGATCCTGAAGGTGGTGAAGATGTTTCACCTAGGCTGGCACAAGAAGGTGCCTTATCCTTTGATCACGTGGCCTTAGAGCCACATCCTTTTGATTATGTGGCTCATGAGCCACAAGATACCATTTTTATGGCCTCTGGGCCACATGCTCTTCATTCTGTATCTGCTGAGGACCCCATGTGGGTTAAGAATCAACCACCTGATACCCTACATTTCAAGCAACCAGACAGAGGTTCACCTCTCGTTCATGCCTCCTATCTTGCTCACACTCAAGAGGCATGTTGTGTATCAGGTGGTCTAGCAATTCTACTTTGTATGTTGCGAGCCCATGCAGGTGCATTTTTGGCTCGAGAGATGGCGGGTTCCCATTTGATGTCCCTTGACATATGAAGATGGGAGTCCATTTTTGTACATAGTTAAAAAAAGAAAAAAAGAAAAAAGAAGAAAAAAAGAAAGAAAGAAGAAGAAGACTCCTTCAGTGAGCATCGATTGTTGTGGGCTCCAACCCATGAGTATTTGGGCCCCATTTTTTTCACGTATTTGTATTCCTTCTTTAGCATCTCACAGGTTTTGAGGGAATTCTGGTTTGTGTCCATGAACTTCCCATTGCGCTTCATGTTGGTGATATCTTTTCTTTTTTATGCATAATTCCATGTAGTATCTGGCTCGCATTCATTGAGGACAATGCGTGAAGTAGGTGTGGGGAGCTATTTTACGTGTGTACATAGTCGGGTCTTTTCCCTTTGATTTTGTTTTCTTTTGTGTGTATTGATAGGGTCATGTTAGTGTGTTGCATTTAATATCGATATATCTGCTTGCCATGATCCTTGGGTGACTTGTCTTCTTTTGCTTGCCTAGTGCTTTAAAAGTTTCACATTTGTTTCAAAATCTTCATGTGTTTGCGAAAGAAAATGTTTTGTGGGTTTTGCGTGTGTTTAACATGTGCAAAACCGTTGAGAGGCAAAGTAAAAAGAAAGCTCCCAAAATTGTCTTGAACTTGATGCATTAGGATATCTAGTACAGTGGCTTTAGGATTTATCTAGTCGTTGGGATGCACCCTAGCTTTCCCCCAGGGGTGAGTAATCATTGGGTTTCAGTGCTCAAATAATTAAAGAAGTCCATCCTGAACCTAGTGAGTCAATAACTTGTGTATGTTAATTGAAGGAGGTTTGTTGTAGTCAAGGACCCTTTAAATCTTGTTGTGAGACATTAAGTGTATGGGTTTTGGTTGATGTGTAGATAAGAAATAAGTGAGTAGGTGTTCTCTCTTCTCGCACGGCTCCTATCACTCGGGAAAGTAGGTCTGGGGGACTTTGTGCCTGGTGTTTTTGAGTCATCTGACTTTGGATACGCCAACCGAACTCCCGTTATACGGGTGGTAGGGATTGCCCTATATGGATATTTGGGGAAAGCTGTACATGATAGTGTAAGTCCTCATAGGCAATGATGTACGAAACCTGACCCTGGGAGAATGAAACTCCAACTAATCAAGAGAAAAGAAGAAAAAAAAAGAAAAGAAACAAAAAGAAAAAGAAAAAAAATTGTAATGCAAATAAGAACCTTAATGGACTTTACACTTTCTATCACTTGAGGATGTTGAGGTTGTCCATGTCTTTCACTTAATTCATTATTTAACTTGCACGAATGTTTCATTAGGCTAGGTTTGTGGACTGATTACCTATATAGAGTTGGCCCGTAGGATTACCACATCCAATGATCGATAAAAATGAGTCCATCGATAAAAATTAGGCTAGGTTTGTGGACTGATTACCACATCCCTAGGCTAGATTGAATAATGCATCTCTGTTCGGATTTTGTGGGTATATCCGCTAAAAACCCTCAGGAGACAACACTCCTCCTTGGCGACAATGAGGTTTAACGGCTTGTTGCACGTGCTAAGTGCAACCGTAATTCCTACGAAAGTGAGTTTGGATTTCTTGTTTTTCATATGCTTCCCTTTCTTTGTTTTGCTCAGGACTAGCAAAAATTAGGTGTGGGGGTATTTGATTGACATCATTTCATGCTTACATTTGTATATTATATCCATTATCTTTCACCTAAACAATGCTACATAACGAGCTTTATGTTTGAATTTCAGAAATAAATAGGTTTGAAGAGAAGAGGCATGAAAGGACCTAAAAGCAGGAAAAAGGACTGAGTTGAGAGACTAGAGGACTAAGATGCAAGATCAAAGGACCTGAATGCAAGATAGAAGGACCAATGAGCAAACAAGAATACTCCACACCATCATAGGGAGTATTTTGGCAATTCTATTCGGGTCGGAGCTCCAACAAGCGAAGTAGATGCATCAAAGACCAACAAATACATCCAGAAAATCCCATAAGGAAATCCAGAGCGATCCGAACACTGTAGACTGCTAATTGGCAGTCTCTTTTGGTCTAGATCTGCTAAGATTTATGTGGGGGCATGTATTAGAGTTTGTTTAGTCTATGTTTGGTATTTGTTTAGTCCCATACAGGGGGATTGTCCCGGATTACCTTTTTTATGGCTATAAATAGAACTCTCCCTCCTCTCTTGTACCTAATCTCTCTCTTGGTGGCCATCCTCTCTACTAGGAGTTAAATCCTTGAAGCAAAAACCCTGGTGGAGAGAGGCTACTTGTAATTGAGTGAGTAATAATAGATGTTTTCCTTTAGTTATGTTATTTCTTTCTTAGTTTAATTTCCTTTCATATGCTTGTATGCTTCTTTAGTTTTATGTCCTTTTAGTTTCTTTAATATTTCTTGCTTGCTTAGTTTAGTTTCATTTCAGTATAATGTTTCATTTTAATGTAGGTTGTAGTGTAATGATAAGTGAGTAGTTCCATCCCCATTTGGGGGGTGGACAAACGTGTGATATGATCATGTGGTGTATTAGGTGTGTGTTATCTTAATCCCTTGAGCCTTATTGATTTCCATAACCATCTAATGAGATTTCACTCTTGTCTTTGATATGCTAATGCTCTTGAATGAAGCTTAGCTTATGCTTAGATTAGTGGACCTATTTTATGGGGAATCATAAGGTGAGGATATGGATGGAATTGATGAAGGAAACATGATTTGTAGTTGCATGTACTCTTGTTGTCTTTACCTTGGTTAATGCCTTGTAAGTTTTAATGATAATGTGCTATGTTATTTCATGTGGAGGCATAGTAGGGTCTAGTCTTTATACATGAGTTCATTTAGCTTTATTCCAATTATTGTCTTGTATGTTTTAATGATATTGTGTTATCTTAATTCATGTGGAGGCAAAGTTGGATGTAGTCTTATGATTTTCATGCACTATATATTGTGATGAGCTTAATTGAACACACACACATACACATATCTTTGTATTCACACTCTTTTCTCTACCTCCTTTGGGGTTTAGTTTTATTGCTTATTTTCCATTTACTTTCGCATTGTAGTGTAGTGTAGATCATAACTCCTTTCTCTCCTTTGTTTTCCACTCGCCTTCGCGCAAACTAAAGTCGACACACCTCCCTGTGGATCGACCCGTATTTGCCACCGCTTGAAACGCGGCCGTGCACTTGCGGTTAATTAAAACGTATCAATCAAGTTTTTGGCACCATTGCCGGGGAGGTGTTCTGTCCAGACTTTGGTTTGGTCGATTCGAGTGGTTTTAATTTTTTGTTTTTAGTTTTTGTTTGTTTCAGGGATTCCGAGGATCAAGGGGAGGCTACTGGAGGAATTGGAGCACAAAATCTTCAACAAAGACTGCCAATCAGCGGTCTGGGACCACCAATTGGCGGCCTGGTAAGCTTTATTTGCTCTCAGTTTTGTTCTGGTTGTTCTTTGCTTCAGTGTAGTTGTCTGGGAGCGTAATTTGGCATGCTGTGACTTGTAGTTTGCTCCCACATATCTTTGTATTAATACTTTTTTCTCTACCCCCTTTGGGGTTTAGTTTTATAGCTTATTTTCCATTTACTCACGCATTGTAGTGTAGTGTAGTGTAGATCATAACTCCTTTCTTTCCCACTCGCCTTCACACAAACTAAAGTCAACACACCTCCTTGTGGATCGAGCCGTATTTGCCACCGCTTCCAACGCGGCCGTGCACTTGCGGTTAATTAAAACGTATCAATCACATACCGACCGCCAATCAGCGGCTTGTTCGGTCGATCGTTGGTGTGGACATCGGTTGGGAGTGTATATTTTTGTGGGCCGTCCTTTTCTGTTGGTCTGGAGGCTTCCTATTTCTCACATCGACGTGCTTTAGTCTCCACCGCTCGGGCATCGTGTTCGTCTCTACCTCCACATGCTACTCTATTAAACCTTACCAAGGTAGGTGCAAGTATGGCCAACCCACATGTAATTCCAGAACTTGATTTTGGCTCGCTGATTCGCGAGTTCGGAGAACCCTTCTATGATAGAATCGTAGCAAAGGGGTGGCACCATTTTTTGTATGAGGGTGATGAAACCATGTACGTAGAACCTCTCGTACATGAGTTTTTTGCTAAACTCAAGTTTGACCAGACCAGACAACTCGAGTTTAGTGTCACTTTTAGAGAGGTGAAACACACCGTGACACCCCAACTCATCTCCGACACAACTGTGATCCCTTTAGTCGATGATCTCGCGCCCACCCGTTACATTAATTTTTACCGATCTATGCTTAGGCACGGCCAACCCATTTCATCTAATGGGGGAATACCCAATGCGCACATCTACTCAAATGTGCACATTGTAGCCAGGTGGGTTTGTAGGAATGTGTTGGACCAAGAGCGGACCTCCATATTCTTCACCCCAAGTTTGCGAATAGTGTATAGTCTCATGGATGGTTCAGCTCACTACATTTGTCGAACGTTGTTCGACGTTTTCGTGAACGCCGTTTGCATAATTTCTTTCAAAAATCTGATGTGTTTGCGAAATAAAAATGTTTTGTGGGGTTTGTGTATGTGTTTAGTGTATGCAAAACCGTTTTGAGGCAATCAAAAGAGAAGCTCCAAGAATTGACTTGAACATAATGCATTAGGATATCTAGTATACCGGATTTAGGTCTTACCGAGTCGTAAGGATGCACCTCGGTCTTCTCTCGGGGGCTGAGTAATCAGAGGATTTCAGTACTCAAATAATTAAAGAAGTCCACCTTGAACCTAGTGAGTCAAATAATTTGTGTCTGTTAGTATAAGGAAGTTTGTCATAGTCAGGGACCCTTAAAGTCTTGTCGTGAAACTGTAAGTGTAGGGGTTTTGGTTCCCATGTAGATAATAAATAAATAAGTGGTGTTCTCTCTTCTCGCACGGCTCCTACCACTCGGGAAATTAGATTTGAGGGGACTTAGTGCCTAGTGCTTTTGAGTCATCTGACTTGGGATGCACCGACTAAACTCCCGTTACACGGGTGGTAGGGATTGCCCTATGTGGAGATTTAGGGGAAGGTATACATGATAGTGTAAGTTCTCATAGGCAATGATGCATGAAACCCGGCCATGGGAGAATCAAACCCCACCTAATAATGCTCTAAAAGAAAAAAAATGAATGAAAAAAACAAAAAACAAATAAGAACCTCAATGGACTTTACACGTTGTAGCACTTTAAGAAGTTAAGGTCGCCCATGTCTTCAACTTAAGTCCTCAATTAACTTTCACGAATGATTCATTAGGCTTGGTGTGTGGACTGATTACATATACAGAGTCGGATCGTAGAATGATTGTTCAATGATCAATGAAAAAGAGTCCATCAAGTCGTGTTGCTAGGTTGAATAATGCATCTCTGTTCAAATTTTGTGCGTGTATCCACTGAAAACCCTCAGGAGACAACACTCATCCTCCTTGGCGACAAGGAGGTTTAACGGCTTGTTGCAAAAGCTAAGTGCAACCATGATTCCTACGAAGGTGAGTTAGGATTTCCCTGTTTTACGTATGCTTTTTCCTTTCTTCATTTTTCTCTTTCTTTGTTTTGCTCGGACTAGCAAAAGTTAGGTGTGGGGGTATTTGATTGACATCATATCATGCATACATTTATTTCTTATATCCATTATCTTGAACCTAAACAATGCTCCGTAAAAAGTTTTATGTTTAAGTTTCAGGAATAAACAGGTTTGAGGCGAGGAGGCACAAAAAAGACCTAAAAGAATGAAAAAGGACCGAGTTGTAAGACGTATGGACTAAGACGCAAGAGAGAAGGACCCGGATGTAAACTCAATGGACCAATGAGCAAATCGAGAAACTCCACACCAATATGAGGAGTGTTTTGGCAATTCGATTCGGGCCTAAACTCCAAAAACAAACTAGGGTGCATCAGACATAAAGAAAGCGAGCCACACAACCACACTCCAAATCCATACCCGATCCAGAGTCTATCACCGCCAATTAGTGGTCCCAAACCTCTGATTGGCGGTCGGGTCCTCTCCAAATCCGATAAGATTTTGGTGGGTCATGTATTAGAGTGTTTTATGTCTATTTTTGGTAGTGCATTAGTCCTACATCGGGGGATTGTCCTTGATTACTTTTTCTATGATATAAATAGAATTCTTCCTCTTCCTTTGTATGGTACCACATGCTTAGTCGCCAATCCCTCTACTTAGAGTCAAGCCTTGGAGAAAACACTCAACTGGGGAGATGCTACTTGTATTGTGAGTCTGAAATTAACTAAAATTTTCTTAGGTTATGTTGTCTCTCTTATGTTACCTTGCATTCTTCGTTTAATATCATTTCATTAATCTTAGTATACTTAGTTAACATGTTTTCCTCTCTTAACATAATAAGTAGCTTAATGATTAGTGAGTAGTTCCACCACCCTTTGGGGGTGGAGATGATGTTTATACATGCAATAAAGAAAGGAAAAGAATGCTTTACTTTGAAATGTGTGGATGAATGTGAATGTATGCTTGCTTGTTTAGAGTAGAACACTTCACTTGATGAGTTTTTCCACAACTATTAGACACTTCCCATGCTTGTTTAGGTTCTGAAATAACCAACATTGTATGTGCATGTTAATCAACTAGGTTAGTGATTGGATTGATAGGTTTTGCCATAACTATTAGACACTTCCTATTCATGAAAACACAACCTACATTTGTGCCTGATGAATGCATTCTTCACCATCTTATTGTATGTGTACACTAACTCCACCCCTTAAGGGTTTCTCTTTCTGATTTCCAACCTGGTTATTAAGTTCTTTTAGTTTAGTTTTAAACCATCGCTAGTTGTCTTCTTTTGCATTTGCTTCTTACTAGTTTAGTGTAGTTTAGCTTAGCGTAATCAAATCTCTTTCCCCATTTTTCGCCATTTGATTTCAGACAAACCAAAGGCTACTCACCTCCCTGTGGATCGACCCGTACTTGCCCCATCTTCACCGATGCCTGTGCACTTGCAGTCTAAACTTTAATCGATTAAACATAGTACATACACGATCTAGGGTCCGGAAGATAAAACATAAGTCTAGGGATAGTAAAAACCAACCATTCACATCAAAATACACAAACCACAACACTTACCATACCACAAGGAAAGCACACAGACCATGGACAGAGAAACATGAAGGTGGAACTTGCCGCCGATGACAGGAAACCATACCTTATGATGATCGAAACCGTCTGCCACTAGCGGATTTTTCTCCACTACGAGTAGATCTGGGTTGGAGTTGGTTGATCTGGCTCGATGGAATGTGTCAAGCATTGGATTTGTGGTTGAAGGTTACCGAAAAATTAAGCATGATCGGCTACATTCAGAAAGATTAAGGATTTTGAAAGAGGCACAAAGACATGATGACCAAAAGCGATAGGAGCACTACCATACTTATGACAACACCAGGAGGCTGTTGATGTGTTTGTTTTAAATACCGCAAGTGCATGGCGTCAGTGAAGACGTGGCAAATATAGGTCGATCCACAAGGAGGTGTGTCAACTCTAAGTGGGAAAAGGGGGGAGAAGAAGTTGATTACGTTAAACTAGACTAAACTAAACTAGTAAGCACAAACAAGGAAATGAAAGCATGCAACAATGAATCTAAACAAACTAGGACAACTAGTTGGAATTCAGGAATGGAAACCCCTAAGGGGTGGAGTGTGTGCACATATGAAGTGAAATAAGTAATGAATGACGCATGTATATGTTTGTGTCATGTGTGTCTCTTCATGCACAGAAATTGTCTTAAGATTTGGCAAAACCTATCAATCCATTCACACAATGTATCAACAATTACTATTTGATTAGCATAAGAGTAGGCCCAACATGAGAAGTGTCTAAAGATATGGCAAAGCTCATCAAAAACCATGAACTCATGTGAAGAACAAAACTAAGCATGGGAGGTGTCTAAATCTTATGGCACAACCCATCAAAACAAAGTTTCTTCAATCAATCAAGCAAGAAAACACAAATACAAACACATAACTAACATGTAGCATATTCAACAGGAAATTTCAGTCAATAAACGTGAGGAAACTAAGCATGGGAAGTGTCTAAATCTTGTGGAAAACCCATCAAAAATTCCCCAACATGTAGTTGATTAAAACACCCCCGATGAACAAATAAACATGCAAGTCTACACAATAAAAAATTCATCAAACATCCAAACTTCACAACATATATGTACATCATCTCCACCCCCCAAAGGGGGATGGAACTACTCACTACTCATTAAGAATAGAAGACAAAACGAAATTAAACAAAGCATGCAAGAATTAAAAGAGAAGACAAAAACAAAGTAAGAAAAATTATTTTATTTACATGACTCACATTACAAGTAGCATTCTTCTCCGCTTGAGTTTTGCTCCAAGGCTTACTCTAGGTAGAGAGAATGCCACCAAGCAATGGGTAAATACAAAGGAGGAGGAAGAGTTCTATTTATAGTCATAGAAAAAGGTAACCGGGGACAATCCCCTAGTATGGGACTAAACACATACTATAAATGGACATATAACAACATAATCAAACACCCGACTAAACCATGAACCATTTGGAGTCATTTGGACCGCCAATTGGCGATCTGGGACAGCCAATTGACGTCTAGAATGGTTTAATCGAGTCCGGATTTGAATGACTTGTTTCTGGCTTGATTGCTTGATGTTTGGTGAACCCGATTTGGTTGTGGATGTTTAGGCCCGAATGTAATAGCCAAAATACTCCTCATGATGGTGTGGAGCTTCTTGATTTGCTTATTGGTCCTTTTGGTTTATATCCGGATCCTTCTCTCTTGCATCTTAGTCTATAAGTCTTGTAACTTAGTCATTTTCCTTGCTTTTAAGTCCTTTTTGAGTCTCTTATATCAAACATGTTTATTCCTGAAACTTAAACTTAAACTCATTACGTAGCATTGCTTAGTCTAACAATAAAGGATATAAGACATAAATATATGCATGATATGACGTCAATCACCGTGCGATCTGAGAACGGACGGACAAACTAGAGGTTTAGAGAACACGCACCGCCAACCACAAAGAGAAAATTGACTCGAGACAGATCCGTAGAACCTACCACTGGCGGATTACAAACCGTTGCTGTCGGACAACGTCTTCCAGATTGTTGCTGGACTGGAGCACGAGGGGAGGCCAGAGGAATGGCGGCAAATTTTGTTTTTCTTTTGTGAGTGAGTGTGTGATGAAACAAGGATGTGTGTTTTTATAGCTAGGGTTGTGTGTGGGTAAATTGTGATCAAACCCCAAAACCTTTGACATTGGAAGATATATAGAAAGGTTCTTGATTTCCATTCATGTCCTTATGTTAACCAAATCAAATTTGCTCTTTAATTGTAAATTACGACCAGGCTGGATTCATGAAGTGTCAGGTATCTTACAGCTTATACCTGTGTCGTGTGTTTGTCAGCATCTAAAGAGAGAGATTTATTATTATAATTTTTAACATGAAATCTTAACCATTCACATGGTGACCCATCCAAGTAAGGTTGGAGGCGTTGTCCATTGAGTTTGAATACGTTCCCATTTCTTTTACTCAAGATGCGATAGCTTCGTGAGAAAATACAGTCTGCACGATAAATGGGCCCAACCAGCGACTACGGAGCTTACCCCTAAATAGATGAATCTGAGACTTGTATAGCAACACCTTGTGCCCGGTTGTGAACATTTTTCTCACAAGCATGCGATCATGAAGCATTTTGTCTTGGGACTTGTTGATATTTGCATTTTCATACACATCATCGTGTATCTCTTCCAACTCCACAATGTCGAGCTTCTTGGAGATCACACGCCCAAGTATAATCCCTCACTTCATCATAGAGTGACATTTCCCCAATTCAGAGAGAGGTTCTTCTCTCTACAGTGCCTGAGGACAAGGCTCAAGTGATGGGGTCATTTCTTGAAGGAGGGGCCAAAGATAGAGAAGTCGTCTATGGAGATTTCAAGGAGCCGGTCTATCATATCTCAGAAGATGTTGATGATACACCTTTGAAACATTCATCAGGAGTTACATAACCCAAATGGCATGTGACGGTAAGCAAACATTCCAAATGGACACGTGAATGTGGTTTTCTCTTTATCTTCTGGGCCAATGAGAATTTGGTTGTAGCTGGAGTATCCATCAAGAAAACAAGACTACTCATCTCCGGCTCACCTTTCTAACATATAGTTGACGAACGACAGAGGAAAATGATCTTTTTGTGCAGCTAAATTGAGTGTGCGATAGTCAACGCAAACTCACCAACCCGTCTATAAACATGTCAGTACAAGCTCAATATTCTCATTTTCTACGATCGTGATACGAGACTTCTTCGGAACCACATGCACACGACTCACTTACAAGCTATCCAAAATGGGGTATATGATTTCATTTTCCAAGCATTTGAGCACTTCCTTTTGGATGGCCTCCTTAAGCATAGGTGTAAGACCCCCTCTCATGTTATTATGATAAAGTGTACTCTCATCTTGCAGGTTTGGTTGTGTGAATGTTTAGTGTGTGCTTGCTTGTAGTGTGCGATTATTTTCGTTTCGTGGAAGTTTTCTTTTTTGGAATGTTTACTTTTGGGTCGAGCAGGTGTGGAACTAGACTCGATCGACTTAGTTTTAGGCGCATGTGGCATTTGATTTATTTTCTCATTGCCACATGGGCTTGTGCATTTGGGTCTTGGTGAGTCAACATGGATGAGGTGTCATCTATGTCAGCATGCAAATAATTCGAATTTGCTTGGTTTTCGAAGGAGTTGATGAGAGAATATTGTGTTATTATGACTATCCGTTTGTGGAGATTGCATGCAAGACTAGACTAAATCCTAGCAAACTTTTGCACACACTTCTCCCTCCCTCTCCCTCACACACCACTCTCTCCATCTCTGCCCATCCTCTTTGGAGACCGAGCTGCTCAGGCGGAGGTCCGACAAGGGATCAGTTCTGGTGAGCTAGGGACGACCACGCAAGGAAGGTGGCAACAAGTTATTTTTGGCGATCCCTAGGGCTTCATTCTTCTTTTTTCTGGTATGCCTTAGGCCAAAACGTAGGATAGGGGGTGGGGTTGAGTGCTGGTGCGATGGCGAACAATGGTGAAGCTGGTGGTACAACGGGTTGCACCACCAAGCCACCTGCCAAACCAGGCATACGCTAGGGTTGATGCGTGGCTGGTAGCTAGTTACTGGGCAATCACGCAGTGTCAGAGCTCTGGCGAGCTCCGAGGAGGTCCGTCTAGGTTAGGTCTGGTCAGCTAGATGGAGGTGGTGTGGCCTCTGCTCGACTCTTGCGTGGCTGGCTCGCGTAAGATGACCTAGGCTTCACCTTGGGCGATTGGGTGTGTAGTCGTTGGACAGCCAACTGGTGCTGCTAGACTCCACTAGTGGCTAGCTCCTGACGACTTGGGGTGGGACTTGGGTGGGTGGTTGACCAGAGGGCTAGGGTAGGATTTGGTCTGGGCTGTAGGTGGAGGGCACACGCGTATGCTGACAAGTTGGCTCAGTCGGTGCTGCGAGTGCATCTCTTGCGTGTGGGCTGGACAAACCACCTCGCCTCGCTGCATTCATGACCAAGCTACCCTGAGTTGAGCAGGGGGGAGGCTATGAGGAGCTGCTGGTTGGAAAGTGGATGGGGGTGCATGCATGTACCTGATTTTGTGTTTATTTGATGTCTTGAGTTCTATCTCATGTTCTGAACAATTTTCCATAGTAAATTATTGCATGATTATATTCTGAATGCATGTTAGTAGATACATATATATGTGCTCATATCTTGGATGTATAGTGGTCTGAAATTGGTTATATTCCTAAAAGTTAAGGTTACATGTTGTGTATTTAATGACCAATATTGCATGACCCATAGCTTAGGATCGTGCCCTGATTTTTGTATATCGTTTCATGTATGGGTTGGCATTTAGACCCTCATGCATGATTGCATTCTTGTTGATGCACGATGCGCATGGGTTTTTGGTGGGCGCTCATAGCATAGTCTATTGCATTAGATGATATTATGCCTACCATTGCATATACTTGTGTATTGTACTAGATTCGTGCAAGCGTAAATGTTAATATAGTTAATTTTGGGCACTATCATTGAGGGGCCGACGGGCATGTTTGGAAATACCTCTATGTAGAGAGGCTAGGTATTAGATAAGACCTGGACGTGCGCATTACCATGGCATACAAGACAGGCGTTCCCAACTTGTGATGGTATCATGTAGGTCATTGCCGCAAGTTGGGTGTGTCGATGTGTAAGACCGCTTCGTGCCAAGTGGTGGTCAAACTTTCGAGTGACCTGCTTGTGGATTAGACCAGCATGGATGGTGGTTGGGGTTCCTAGGTAGAAGAACCACTTCGGGTGAAGTTGGAGAGGTACACCTATGTAGAGTTGTTGCCTTTCATGCTTTGCATGTGTCGCATATAGGATTTCATGCTTGACATGTCATCCGATTATTGGACCTGGGGCATACAGGGTTTTCTTATTGAATACTCATGATATTTGTTGTTTATTTTCTCTCAGGTACTTAGTTTTCTCACAGGGGTCAGACTGGAGATGTTTCAGACGATTCTGTACACGAGGGACTCATCAACTGGTTTCCTTAGTAATCTTTTTCTTTCGCAATTTTTTTGATGTATTACTGAGTTAAACTTGATGTAATAAATTCTGAGTTTATTTCCATATATGGATTATTTCATTTTCGATTTATGTCTTGGATTGTCTATCCATGTATGCATATACTCTGTTACTCTTGAATGTATTGCTTCTTATTGTAACTATTCGGTCATCGCGGATGATTCTGATTGCGACTAATTCAATTGGTTTGCCCTACCTACGTACGTACCTGCGAGATCGGAGGCATTACAACTTGGTATCATAGCAGGTCGGTCCCAAAAGTGTATAAAATCCGAAGACTCTCTAGTGGGGCATTAGGCCCACCCCTGTCGGTAATTTCTTTCCTTTTAGAAATGACACTTCTGTTAGTAATAGGCCACTATTGCGTGTTTGGCAGACTAATGGCACCACGTCAGAGACTCAAGTCCTCTGGAACCACAGACAATTGGCAGGCGTATCACAGGCTGTTGTTTGAGGCAGTGGGGCGCCTTGGCGTTCTAATGGAGGGGCAGGTGGAGTGACCACAGGTAGACGGAGCTACATTAGTCCACGAGCGCTTCATGAGGGAGTGAATCGTGATGCAGCAGAGGAGTGGGTCTACAAGATTCAACAAATCTTTGGGGTCATTGGTTTTCCTCCAGAGAGGAAAGTGGACTTAGCGACCTATGTGTTCCAAGAGCATGCAGGGACTTGGTGGCACGTGACTTTTGGAGTCGTGTTCAGGGACTGGTCAAACATCACTTGGGATGAGTTTCTGTTTGAGTTCAAGCAGAAGAGGGAGGAGTTTTTGGCGCTTGAGCAATGCGAGTTGGGCATGGAGGCCTATGTCAACAAGTTCAATTCCTTGGAAAGGTACTGCCCAGGCATCTATGTCACTAATGAGCAGAGAGCTTTGATGTTTGTTCGGGGACTGTAGAGGGGTCTGCGGTTGAATGTGCCGATTCGGATGCCTCAGACTCTGGTGGAGGCTGTGAAGGGTGCTACTCTGATGGAGGCTGATTGTCGAAAGGGACAGTCCAACGTGAAGCAGCCATTCGATACTTCTCACGGTAGGCAACACAAAGGGAAGCAGGGTGGCAGATTGTTGAAGCGGCGACACAGAGATGACAAGAAGAATTAGAGGTCTGGAGTGGCCCATTTGAGCACTTTGCCAGGGTACATGCCACGAAGGACTGTTGTAGGAGGAGTGCAGCTTGTTTGGGTTGTGGCCAGATGGTGCACTTTGTGCAAAACTGCCCACAGAAGAATGTTGGAGCATAGGGTGCGGTTACTAGCAGGGCAGGTGCTGGTGCGAATCAGAGCAGAACTTCTTGTAGACAGGGTCGTAGCTAAGAGCCAGGTAGGGCAGCTAGACGTGTGTTCTTCATCTGAGCTTAGGACGTTGACAAGGTGACTGACATCATCAAAGGCAAAATCCTTATTTCTGGCCTTGTTGCGAAGACACTGTTTGATTGCGGGGCAACACATTTCTTCATTTTGGAGGGGTTCGCAGTCGTAGTAGATAGAACACCGGTGGAGCTGACTTTCAGGTTGGAAATCAGTACACCGCTTAGTGACATTCTTGCTGTGAGGATGTATCTGCCTACGGTGATAGTGGTGTTGGGAGATGAGGACTTTCCGGTTGACCTCATGGTGTTGACAATGTCGGATTTCAATGTTATTCTCAGAATGGATTGGCTTTCTGACCAGAACACTTGAATTCACTGTTGGGATAGGAGAGTGGTGATCTCCAGACCGAAGGGACCTCTATTGGTGGTCAAGGGTGTCTTTTGAAAGGAAGGTCGAGTTGTGGTCTCTGGACTGAAGGCTCGGCGATTGCTTGAGATGGGTTATTCCGCGTTTCTGTCCAGTGTGGTGTCGATTGAGAAGGCTGCTAAATCTCTGAAGGAGATTGAAGTGGTTTGGGAGTTCCCTGATGTGTTTCCAGATGATATGCATGGATTGCCTGTACCTCGAGAGATTGAGTTCCCCATCGACTTGTAGTCAAGAACGACGCCTATCTCTAAAGCACCGTATCGCATGGCTCTGACAGAGTTGGCAGAGTTGAAGGATCAGTTGCAGGAGTTGCTGGATAAAGGTTTCATCAGGTCTAGTATTTCTCCATGGGAAACTCTTGTTTTGTTGGTGAAGAAGGACGGTTCGATGCAGATTTCTATCGACTACAAGATGCGGAACATGGTCACGATCAAGAATCGATACCCCCTACCAAGGATTGATGACTTATTCGACCAGCTACAGACAGCAAAGGTATTCTCCAAAACCAAGAATCTCTTTAGAAAGATGGTAACAATTTTTTCCCAAGACCGAATCAAATTTTCCAAAAGGTTGTACATCAATTTTGTTCACGTCATCTGTTAAACGTTTTACTAATTAACTGCAAGTGCATGACCATCAGTGAAGACGGGGCAAGTATGTGTCTATCAGTAGGGAGCGTTGCCAACCTGTGACTGTGCGGAATCAAGTGGCAAATAATGGTGGAAGAAGAGATTATTATGCTACTACTAAAAAGACGATTATACTAAGAATGCAAAACAAACTAGATTACAATGCAAATGAAAACGAAAAAAATTCAGCAAACGATGTGGAACAAAATATGGATGAACCTCTGAGGGGTGGAGTGTGTGAACATATGAGGTGAAAGAAGTGATGAATGATGTATGTAAGCATGTATGTGTATGTGTGTTATGTGTGTGTCTTCATGCGTAGAAAGTGTCTAAAGATTTACCAAGATCTATCAATCCATTCGCACAACATATTTGCAATGACTACTTGATTATCATAAGACGAGGCTCAACATGAGGAGTCTAAAATTATGGCAAAAGTCATTAAAAACCAGGAACTCATGTGAAGAACAAAGCTAAGCATGGGAGTTGTCTGAATTTCTTGGCAAAACCCATCAAAACAAAGTTTCTTAAATCAATCAAGCAAGCAAACACTAATACAAACACATGACTAACATGTAGCCTATCGAATAGGAAATTCCAGCCAATAATCACCAGGAAACCAAGCATGGGAAGTGTCTGGAATATATGGTAAAACCCATCAAAAAATCCCCAACATGTAGATGATTAAAACAAACCCGATGAACATAAAACATTCAAGTCTACACAATCAAGATTTGTCAAACATCAAAACTTCAAAACATAAATGTGCATTATCTCCACCCCCCCCCCAAAGGGGGATGGAACTACTCACTACTCATTAGTCTAACATGTATATCAAGAAGAGAAAAAATTCTAACTAATTCTACTAAGATTAATAAAACAAAATTAAGTTAAGCATCCAAGAATTGAAAGAGGCAACATGAAACTAGCAAAGATTTCTTATAGTTATGACTCACATTACAAGTGGCATCCTCTCCACCTTGAGTTTTGATTCAAAAGCTTACTCCATGTGGAAAGAATGACTACCAAGCAATGGGTACATTACGAAAGAGGAAGAAGAGTTCTATTTATAGACATGAAAAATGCAACTGGGGACAATCGCCTGATGTGGGACTATTGAAACATTCCCAGGATAGAAATAAACACACAACCCATATACTCGTGAAACCGGGTTGGATTCTGAGCAAAATGAACCGCCAATTGGTGGTCACTTTTTCTCAGTTCTGTTCCGATTTCAGGCATATTCCTTAGTGCATCAATTTTTCACGTGGAATGCACTTGGATCGGTTATTGGAGTCTGCCCCCAAATCTAATTGCCAAAATACTCTCATGATGGTGTGAAGTTTGTCGATTTGCTATTTGGACCCTTCGGGCTTACGTCCAAGTCCTTCCCTCTTGCAGATGGGTCCTTGTGTATAACCGAGAGGTCCATTTTGCTTCATTAAAGTCCTTTCTTCTTACGTTTTAGTCCTTTTTCTATTTCCTTCTCTTCTTTATAACCTAAGATCTGAAATATAACAACAAACAATCGAGTAGCACAATATTGGGGTAAAATTAATAATATATAGCATGAATATGATGCATGATATGCTACCAATCAAATACCCCCACACTTAGTGATTGACATTACATCATGCATACATTTGTGTCTTATATCCTCTATTTTGAAACTAAGCAATGCTATCTAATGAGTTGTATGTTTAAGTTTCAGGAATAAATAGGTTTGAGAAGGAGAGACACAAAAATGACCAAAACGTGAGAAAAAATACTGATCGGTGAGACTTATTGACCGATGTGCAAGAGGGAAGGACCTGAATACAAGCCAAGAGGACCAATTAGCAAGTCGAGAAACTCCACACCATCATGAGTATTATGACAATTCCAGTCGCATCTAGATATGCATAGCCTAACAGTAATAATTGAAGATGGAAAGACACCAGATGAATACTACTCGGATCCGACATTTTATGACCACCAACCAACAACCATGGACCGCCAATTGGTGGATCACTATGATCCAAATTCAACCATCTTTGGCTCAGATGTTGGTTATGTTGTTTATATCCATGTTTGGAAGGTTTCATTAGTTCCACATCGGGGAATTGTCCCCGGTTACCTTTTTTCATGCGGATAAATAGAACTCTTCTTCCTCTTTTGTATTGACCCATTACTTGGTGGCATTCTCTCTTCTTAGAGTAACTATTGGAGGAAAACTCAAGTGGAGAAGAATGCTACTTGTAATGTGAGTTATGTAAATAAAATAATTTTTCTTAGTTTGTTTTAATGTTGTCTTCTCTTTCAATTCTTGCATGCTTAGAGTAATTTTGTTTTGTCTTAGTAGAAGTAATTAGAATGTTTCCTTTTCTTAATGTAGTTTGTAGTTTAATGAGTATTGAGTAGTTTCATCCCCCTTTGAGGGTGGAGTTGATGTTTATACATGTCATGAAGAATGGAATGAATGCTATATTTTTATGTGATGAATGTGGGTATGCTTTTAGAATAAAAGAGAATACTTAACTTGATAGTTTCTGCCATAATATTTAGGTACATCTCATGCTTGTTTAGGTTCTTAATAACAAACTTGATTATGCTCATATTAATCAACTAGGTTAGTGATTTGGATGATAGGTCTTGTCACCACCACTAGGTACTTCCTCTGCATAAAAACACAACCTAGAATTGTGTCATATTTGAATGCCTTCCTCACCACTTTATTTCATGTGTACACACACTCCACCCCTTGGGGGCTTTTCTTCCTGAATTCAAGCTTGCTTTTATAGTTAGTTTAGTTTCATTTGTTCTCATGCTTTCATCTTCTTTGTTAGTTGCTTGCTAGTTTAGCGTAGTTTAGTTAGTATAATCACACTTCTCCCCTCATTTTCCACTTGATTTCCGAAGAACTAGAGTCGACACACCTCCACGTGGATCGATCCGTACTTGCCCCATCTTCACCGACGACCGTACACTTGCGGTTAAACTTAATTTCAATCATGTTTTGGCACCGTTGCTGGGGAGTGCTCTGTCCAGACTCTGGTTTGGACGATTCAAGTGGATTTAATTTTTTGTTTTTAGTTTTGATTTGTCTCAGGGATTCTAATGATCAAGGGGAGTCTCCTGGAGAAATTGGAGGAAGAAAAACATCAGAGTGACCGCCAATCAACGGCCAGGGACCGCCAACTGGCAGTCTGGTGAGCTTCATTTGCTTCCTAATTTCTTAGGTCTGTTTGTACTTTCAACATAGTTATCTGAGAGACTAATTTTCCATGTTTTAACCTCTATATTGCTCCTGCACCAATCAATAAACCAATCAATTCCCTTTTTCTAAGACAACTTGGACCATAAAACTCGAAACAAAGATTAGACTAATTGCCATCTAGGTCATGCATCACTTGTAGACCTTGCAAGCACATTGTCTTTCATTTGCTTTAAATTCTTGTTGTCGATTGCTGGCGTGAGGTACGTGCACCCGTTCTCTCATTCATGCATGGTTAAAGCATGCATTAGTTAGTAAGATGCATTGTAACAAGAGTGACGTGAGTTCTTGTTTGGTGAGTTGCTTGCTATTCAAAGATTTCAAAACATCTTTAACGGGCACCACCTATAGTCTTAAAGATAAGGTAGGGGATTTCATCACCCCTTCCTTAGTCCCACAAACCACACTCAAGTTAAGCCTTAAAAAAAATCAAGTAGACATTGACCATTAGGACTCGGGCGCATTAGGAGAGTGATCCGGACTATTCTCGTGGTGGTGAGAGTGGTCGACTAGAGAGTTCTTTGTCGAGATGGGTGGTTACATGGGCATCCATCCATTTTATTGTTGGGACCAGGACTATTCTCCCTAGTATTCCGGACCTACGCATCCTGGGGTGCCACAGACAAACAACCCGTATGGTTGGGACAATCTTAATTGTGTGGCTGAGCAGTCTTCAAACTAGGTTAATATGAGAGAGGCACCGACTGCTAGACCATCATCTAGTTATGTCGGATCATATGCTGGTCAACAAACTGAGACATTACAACAACCTTTGGCCTCTTTCTTCCGTGCGGTGGACGACATGAGTGCACTGGTGGCTCCAGCAACCATACTGTGTGATTGTTGTGGGTGGAGTGGTCACGTTATCGAGGAACGTCCTTACATTCCCCCAAAGCCAGAGTATGAGCATACCTTTTCCCAAAATGCTCAATATGACCATTACGCATCCACGTACAACCCAAGAGGGATGGATTCATGGGGAGTCAATATTGATTCAAATTTTTATACATCATACCCACCCCCATTATTCTACTCTCGAATACCCATATCCCTACCAACCACCACTCATTACCAATCATTGGACTCATTCTCAGCCCATAAACACCCAACCCAAAATCTCCAAAATTCAGAATTTGACCTCATAGTTGACCACATACATGATTCCTTCAAACAAACTCTCCTTACGTTCATGGAAACCGCTCAACATTCCATGCAAAATCTGGCATTGCATGTAAGTCAGATCACACAACAATTACGTGAACGTGACGAGGGTGACCTTTCTTGTCAACATGAGGATTTATCTTCTGATATCGAACCACCACCATATCCACAAATTCAAAGCACAATCTTTCAAAGTCAAACTCCTAGTTAGTCGGAGGGACTTGGGGTTTCAATTCACGATCACTTGGTGAGGGATTCGATTCAAATTGAGAATAACGTGGACCAACTTCATTATGAGTCGGCACAGGATTGTGCCTTATCTTTTTGTCCCGTGGCCCTTGAGCCGCATGATCTTGTTGTTGTGCCTCTTAAGGACTCACCTGCCGTGGAGCAAGAGGTCCCTAGTACGCTTAATTTCAAACGGCCTAATGAGAGTTTGCCTCTCACTATTGCTCCTGATCATCTTAAAAATGATGGGACATCAAATAACTACATAGCCAATGTAGGTATTGGGAGTTCCTTAGAGGATACCTTGGGTAAGAGACCCATTTTCTGTTTGCCTGGTGAGTCGGTCATGCATAAAGATGTTCTTGACCTCGTTCCGACCCACCATCCTGTTGGGTATAGACATGAAAAATGCAACTGGGGACAATCCCCCGATGTGGGTCTTTTGAAACATTCCAAGGATAGACATAAAAACATAACCCATATCCTCGAGAAAAAGGGCTGGATTCTGAGCAAAATGGACCGCCAATTGGTGGTCACTTTTTCTCAGATCTATTCCGGTTCTAGACATATTCTTAGTGCATCTATGTAACGACTTTTATGTTTAAGTTTCAGGAATAAATAGGTTTGAGAAGGAGAGACACAAAAATGACCAAAACGTGAGAAAAAATACTGATCGGTGAGACTTATTGACCGATGTGCAAGAGGGAAGGTCCTGAATGCAAGCCAAGACGACCAATTAGCAAGTCGAGAAACTCCACACCATCATGAGTATTATGACAATTCCACTCGCATCTAGATATCCATAGCCATACTGGGTGCACCTAACATTAATAATTGAAAATAGAAAGACACCAGATGAATACAACTTGGATCCGACATTTTATGACCACCAACCAACAACCATGGACCGCCAATTGGCGGCTCACTATGATCCAAATTCAACCATATTTGGCTCAGTTGTTGGTTATGTTGTTTATATCAATGTTCAGAAGGTTTAATTAGTTCCACATCGAGGAATTGTCCCCGGTTACCTTTTTTCAAGCCGATAAATAGAACTCTTCTTCCTATTTTGTATTGACCCATTACTTGGTGGCATTCTCTCTACTTAGAGTAAGTCTTGGAGGAAAACTCAAGTGGAGAAGAATGCTACTTGTAATGTGAGTTAGGTAAATAAAATAATTTTTCTTAGTTTGTTTTAAGGTTGTCTTCTCTTTCAATTTTTTCATGCTTAGAGTAATTTTGTTTTGTCTTAGTAGAAGTAATTAGAATGTTTCCTTTTCTTAATGTAGTTTGTACTTTAATGAGTAGTGAGTAGTTCCATCCCCCGTTGAGGGTGGAGTTGATGTTTATACATGTCAAGAAGAATGGAATGCAAGCTATATTTTTATGTGATGATTGTTGGTATGCTTGTTTGAATAAAAGAGAATACTTAACTTGATGGTTTCTGCCATAATCTTTAGGTACATCCCATGCTTGTTTAGGTTCTTAATAGAAAACTTGATTATGCTCATATTACTCAACTAGGTTTACAATGACCGAGCCTCGCGAGTAACCTCGCCTTGCTCCTGTCTCCTCTCACAACTCAAGAGGGAGCTTCCTCTAAGCTTTACAACTCTTTGGTGATTCTTGAATATGGAGATGTAATCAAAATCTAACTAACACTCTATACTTGAGCACACTTGGATATTGATATGGAATTGAAAATGCAAGTGGTGAAGTTTTGGCTTGAGTGTTGAGGATTGAGAGTTTGAAGACGAAGAGCATTAGGCTTTGAGTATGGCATAGATAGGGAGTGTTCAAGAGTTCCAAAACCAACAAATGGGGTCCTATTTATAAGCCTTCAAGCTTTACTAGTCATTTGGGGTTGTTGGGGAAACAAACCAATAAAAATGCAAGATGTGACTTAAACTCGCGCAGATTTCTTTGCAGATTCGGTCGACCGTTAACAGAACTGTAGTCCGAAGGATTGGTATGAATAAAGCATACGGTTGACCTAATAGGGTTCGGAGCAACGTTCACCAACCTCCAGTAGCTTTTAACAATTTAGCCCTAATTATGTTTGGTTAATCAAATTCCATTCGGGTCTATTTTGCCCTAATTATGTTCGCTTAACAATTTAGCCCTATCAATGTAGCTTTGTCATGTCTATTTATAGACATGAAAAATGCAACTGGGGACAATCCCCCGATGTGTGTCTATTGAAACATTCCAAGGATAGACATAAACACATAACCCATATCCGCGAGAAACAGGGTTGGATTCTGAGCAAAATGGACCACCAATTGGTGGTCACTTTTTCTCAGATCTATTCCGGTTTCAGACATATTCCTTAGTGCATCAATTTTTCACATTGGATGCACTTCGATCAGTTATTGGAATCTTCCCCCAAATCTAATTGTCAAAATACTCTCATGATGGTACGAAGATTGTCGATTTGCTATTAGGTCGCTTCGGGCTTACGTCCAAGTCCTTCCCTCTTGCAGATGGGTCCTTGTGTATGACCGAGAGGTCCATTTTGCTTCATTAAAGTCCTTTCTTCTTACGATTTAGTCCTTTTTCTATTTCCTTCTCTTCTTTATAACCTAAGACCTGAAATATAACTACAAACACTTGAGTAGCACAATATTGGGGTAAAATTAATAATATATAGCATGAATATGATGCATGATATGCTACCGATCAAATACCCCCACACTTAGTGATTGACATTACATCATGCATATATTCATGTCTTATATCCTCTATTTTGAAACTAAGTAATGCTATGTAACGACTTTTATGTTTAAGTTTCAGGAATAAATAGGTTTGAGAAGGAGACACAAAAATGACCAAAACGTGAGAAAAAATACTGATCGGTGAGACTTATTGACCGATGTGCAAGAGGAAGGACCTGAATGCAAGCCAAGAGGACCAATTAGCAAGCTGAGAAACTCCACACCATCATGAGTATTATGACAATTCCACTCGCATATAGATATCCATAGCGAAACTGGGTGTACCTAACATTAATAATTGAAAATAGAAAGACACCAGATGAATACTACTCGGATCCGACATTTTATGACCACCAACCAACAACCATGGACCGCCAATTGGCGGCTCACTATGATCCAAATTCAACCATATTTGGCTCAGATGTTGGTTATGTTGTTTATATCAATGTTCAGAAGGTTTAATTAGTTCCACATCGAGGAATTGTCCCCAGTTACCTTTTTTCAAGCCGATAAATAGAACCCTTCTTCCTCTTTTGTATTGACCCATTACTTGGTGGCATTCCCTCTACTTAGAGTAAGTCTTGGAGGAAAACTCAAGTGGAGAAGAATGCTACTTGTAATGTTAGTTAGGTAAATAAAATAATTTTTCTTAGTTTGTTTTAATGTTGTCTTCTCTTTCAATTTTTTCATGCTTAGAGTAATTTTGTTTTGTCTTAGTAGAAGTAATTAGAATGTTTCCTTTTCTTAATGTAGTTTGTACTTTAATGAGTAGTGACTAGTTACATCCCCCTTTGAGGGTGGAGTTGATGTTTATACATGTCATGAAGAATGGAATGAATGCTATATTTTTATGTGATGATTGTTGGTATGATTGTTTAGAATAAAAGAGAATACTTAACTTGATGATTGCTGCCATAATCTTTAGGTACATCACATGCTTGTTTTGGTTCTTAATAGAAAACTTGATTATGCTCATATTAATCAACTAGGTTTACAATGACCGAGCCTCGCGAACAACCTCGCCTTGCTCGTGTCTCCTCTTACAACTCGAGAGGGAGCTTCCTCGAAGCTTTACAACTCTTTGGTGATTCTTGAATATGGAGATGTAATCAAAATCTAACTAACAATCTATAGTTGAGCACACTTGGATATTGATATGGCATTGGAAATGCAAGTGGTGAAGTTTTGGCTTGAGTGTTGAGGATTGAGAGCTTGAAGACGAAGAGCACTAGGCTTTGAGTATGGCATATATAGGGATTGTTTAAGAGTTCCAAAACCAACAAATGGGGTCCTATTTATAAGCCTTCAAGCTTTACTAGTCATTTGGGGTTGTTGGGGAAATGGACCAATAAAAATGCAAGATGTGACTTAAGCTCGGGCAGATTTCTTTGTAGATTCGGTCTACCGTTAACAGAACTGTAATCCGAAGGATTTATATGAATAAAGCATATGGTTGACCGAATAGGGTTTGGATCACCGTTCACCAACTTATAGCAGCTTTTAACAATTTAGCCCTAATTATGTTCGGATAACCAAATTCCATTCGGTTCAACATTCCAAGGTGGACGGTCGGATTGGTTGGGCTCTGATCTACTCAAGTTCGGTTGACCATGTACACTTTGGTAGACTGAAGTTAGCGTGAGTTTTGCGCTGACAATTATAGCTCAAATTGTCATTGGGTATAATGGCGAAGTGCCACATGTAAATACCCATTGGGCGCCAAAAGCCCAGAAGGACTCGGTTGGCCGATAGATATTCGGTCGTCTGAATTAAGACAAATCAATTGGGCTCTAGGGACTTGATTCAAAAGAGACCGTTGGGGAAAAAAGTCCAAAACCGGTCCAGGGCTATTCGGTTGACCGAAGGTGGTTCGGTCTTCCGTCAGGGCAATTCCAGATACTACCTAAGTTTTACTGGTGGGAAGAAGTATGGTAACCGATAGGTGTTCGGTGGACCGAACAAGAAGGTTTGGGTTGACCGTCTGGGTTCGGTTTACCAAATCTTAACGGGGCAAAGTCCTTATGCTCAAGTTTTCATGAAACCTTATGAACTCAATAAATACAAAATTACATGTGTTGATCCAAAGCTTTGATTACAAGTCTTGAGTCTTGATGTCTTTGTCTCAATGCTCCTTTTGTTGATTATCTTGATCAACATATTAAGATGATTGCAAGTATACAAATATGTGTCCAATGCATGTAATTGTGTTTGCTCGCTTTGATTGATTAGGTTGATTAATTAATATTAGTTTAATTAATCATGAAAATTAATATAGATTGTGACAAAAAAGCCAACAACCTCCCCCTTTTTGATGATGGCAAATCTATATCTTAATACTTGTGATTTAATTTAAGTTCTCCCTTTTTCTATATGATTGCTCCCCCTTCATATATGCCAACTATGCATGTATAAGATACACCATAACAATATGCATAATATGAGTAAATTGAAGCTCAATCCTTATCATTCTCCCCCTTTGACATCAATCAAATGCAAACAATACGAGCATATGATGCAAAGGTTTAGGAATACATAATTCTCCCCCTTAATTAGATGATATAACATTATATGCTCCCCCTATCACTAAGGCCTAAAAGCAATTGTGTATGATATCAATTAAGCATGCAACAATCCTAGATTAGAACCAAATGTTAAAGTTTAAGAGGATTGAAAATGTCACCCAACTTTTGATCCTCGATTTGGTATTGGTTCCAATCTCCTTTCGATAGCGATGACGCCTTTTTGAATTCCATCCAAATGATTTCCTCGAAGCTTGGAATCGATCTTTAATTGCTTGAGCCGATCGCTATCGATTCTCCTCCTTCTAAGTACCTACAAGTGAAGATTTTGGTACCCAAACAAACTTGGGTCCTTTGACATTAATTTTTGGTACCGAAACCATTTTGGGTTTAGGTGCCCAAACACTTGAGGAACTTTTATTCACAAAGAAATGCTTTCCATCCAATGTAGTATGAATAACATGGTTTTTGTAGTTGTTAACATAATGGCCTAAACCATGTTTGTTTAAAGATTGCCTTTGACTACCTATAAGCCTATCAAGCATTTCTTTTCCCTTTGTAAATCTTTCAAGATCCTGTTGTAATTGAACATTCTTAGCAATTAGATCTTGAATATCATCACTAGATGAGGGTTTTGCATTGAGAGTTGCAATTTCATCAATCAAATGAGTGTTCTCTGACGTAATACTATCATGACTAGCAAGCAATTCATTCTTCTCATTCATGATAGATGCAATTTGATATTGTAGGTCATTGATTTTCTTTCTAGCTACTTTGTTTCTTTGACAAATTTTCTCAAAATTTTCAAGCATTTCATTAAATTCACATTGAAGTTCATTACACGCATTTGAATGAGTTGAATCAATTGAATCGCGACTAGAGCAAGAAGATACCTCACTATCGTCATCTTCTATTGCCATGAAGCACATCGAGGCGAATTCACTTTTTAATTGATGAAGATGATAATGACTCATCCCAAGTTGCTTTGAGAGCTTTCTTCTTCTTCTCTTTCCTCTTGCTCTTTTTTTCCCTTTCCTTTTCTTATTTGAGGAAATCTTTGAATTGTTGTGTCACCAATTGTTCTTCAATATCACTATCTCCTTTGACTGAATTGGCAACGACATGTAGCACCAAAGATTTCATGGCTCCCTTCTCCTTGCGGTCTTTCATTTGTATCTCATATGTCTTGAGACTACCTGATGGGAATTTAAATTTATACCGCAAGTGCACGGCGTCTATGAAGACGTGGCAAGTACGGGTCGAACACAAGGAGGGAGAGATTTTGTAGTTGATGTTATTTTCGATTAAGAGGAAGAGAGAGAGAAGAAATAAATGGGTTTTGAGATTTTTGGGTTTTAGTTATTTAAAGCAAGAAACAAAAACAATTAAAACTAAAGCAAGAACAAAGAAGTGAATTCCGTTGGGTGGAGGATTAGATTTAGGTTTAGAGTAGAGAATTACTGAAACTTATTGTAAATCATGTTAGTTATGAAGCATTACAAGATAAATGACTTAACATAAACTCAAGTAATCAAAATACACTAATCATGAACTTAAAATAATAACATGCATTCATCATTCACTAACCCTAATTCCATCACCTCCACCCTTTGGAAAGAGTTAGAAACTCATGGAGGGAGGAAGAAGAAGGGGTCCTTGTGACATTACAAAGAAAACTAAAAAGTAAGAAATAAGAAACAGAATTTTATTAATACAACTAAGGTACACAAATAAGAACAACAACCAAGGACCCTATTTACATCGTTCTCGGGTCTATTTATAGTTGCTACAAGGGACTTAGGTATAGAATTGGATAGTACACGTGTCCATACATGACTGGACGAAATTGGGACACACAGATCGACCAATGGGCGGCGTAATCGCCGCACATCATGTGTATTGTGCGGCGGATTCGCCTCACACGTTGGTCGGATTTAATCAGGATTTTTGTCACGCGTTTATGGTATGATTTGATCCTCCTTTGCGCGTCTGGATTGATTCTTTCCATTGTCTTGAGCTCCGGATTAATTCCTTCCATTGTTGGAGATTTATATTTGATTTTTCTTTTAACTTTCTCCACACAATAACTTGGTCCTTTTACTTTGCAATCAGGTCCTTGGCATTTTGCAATTAAGCCCTTGACCTTTTTTGTAATTAGCTCCTTGAATGCTTTTATGCTTGGATGCATTTCCATTTGGAACCCGATAAACTTGAACTCGGTCTTTATGATAGAAATGAATCTTTTGCACGCGTTTATGCTCGAAATGTGGGTAATTTGCATTCGGGTCCCTGTATTATGTAAATACGACTAAACACATACCTTAGTAGCATTTATTGATATAAAAGTAATCTAAATGAAAGACATATGATGCAATGTATGCAATGCATCAAATACCCCCACACCTAGATTTTGCTAGTCCCTAGCAAAGCAGAATATAAGAAAATGCAAGCAGGGAAATCCTAACTCACTTTCGTAGGAATCACGGTTGCACTTAGCATGTGCAACAAGCCTTTAAACCTCCAGGTTGCCTCAGAGGAGGAGTGTTGTCTCCTGAGGGTTTTCAGCGGATATACCCACAAAATCCTAAATCAACATTTCATTAATAGTTCTCAATATCCCTACCTCAACCTTATACATCTTACTGAGAATTCTTGCATGCTCATTATACAATTCTAACTCATTAAAAATATGACTTGGTCTTTGTTCCTCCAACATTCACACCACTAACCCTTCTAAACATGTTATCACTTAAATTATTTTGCACGCCTCCTCTGGTGGTGAAGTATCATTTGGATCAACCATGGCATGGATCATTCTTTTAGCTTTGGGCCTTGAGTATCTTAAAGTATTTTTTTCTTTTCCGTGATTCAACACATTTGCTTTTCCTTTTTGACACTTATACCCTTTTTGCATTCGTGTAGCGAGTTTGGTCGATAATCCCGAGTTGGAAGACTCAAGTTACCGGGTTTCAAGATACCCCTACGGACCAGTGACTCGAAGGCTTGGGCTTTTGTAATCATTTTGCAAAATGTGCTTTCCTCACTTTATTTTTTTGTTTTTTTTTTTTTTTACTTTTATTTTCCTCAAGACTTAATTGCTATTAGAAGTCCACACTTCCCGGTGTATTTTCCTCAACCTCTGCTTTTTATCAACCACTTCAAAGATTTGATTCATCCAATTTAAGTGCATACATGTCTTAAAGGGTAATGGGTTATCTCTTTGGAACTTAGATTTATGTCATAGTTTCTACAAGCAGAACTATATAATAAGGAACAAAGACTCAATGCAATTTGTACACAGATTTTGGTAATTCAATCTTAAACTATGTCATGAAATATTGATTTTTTTTTTTTTTTTTTTTTAAGAAACAGAAATATATAGATAGATACATAGACACCCCCCCACACCTAAATCATGCATTGTCCTCAATGTATGCGAGCAAGATAGTACATGGATTTATGCATGAAAAAGGAAAGATCTCACCAACGTGAAGTACAAAGGAAGGTTCATGGCTCTGTTGATGGACAAAAACCCGCATTCCCTCAAAAACCTGTGAGATGCTAAAGAAGGGATAAATACAACAGATTTTATTTTATTTTTTTGGTTTTTTTTTTTTATACTTATTGTTATACATATATAACTATGTACAAACATAAGTTCCCATCTTCATTTGTCAAGAGACATCAAATGGAAACCTCAAGAGTGGGTCAGTGCACCTGAAAAGGGAACATGACACCACGCGGGGTCAGAATATTCATGCGTGGGCCCCCTTCACAAAGAGCACAAGAAGAAATGAGAGGTTCATGAATTGGACGCAAAAGCGTCTCACACAAAGGATCAAACTGAAAGAACTTGAACCTCTCGAGAGTTTGGGAAATAGGGAGCAACGGAAGAAGAGTTTCTTCCGTTGCGGTACTGAAGTTATGATCGTCAATCCAAACTCTCCAACCAACTGGCTGGTGCGTCGGAACGAGATCAGGAGCCTCGTTAGGCAAGTCCGACTCACCGAGTAAACATAAAATGGGTCTCATACCCAAGGTATCCTCCAAGGAACTCGTAATACCCTCATGAGCACTGTAGTCGTTTGATGTTCCATCATTTCCAAGATGATCAGGAACGATAGTGAGAGGCAAACTCTCATCAGGTTGTTTGAAATTGAGGGTGCTAGGGAGCTCTTGCTCCACCGGAAGTGAGTCCTTAAGAGGCACAACATGAAGATCATGTGGCTCAAGGGCCACGGGGCACGAAGATAAGGCACAATCCTGGGCCGACTCATGATGAAATTGGTCAATGTGTATCGAATCCTCCACTAAGTGATCGTGAATTGAAACCCCAAGTCCTTCAGACTGACTAGGAGTTTGGCTTTGACAGATTATGCTTTGAATTTGTGGATGTGGTGGTGGTTCGATATCAAAAGGTGGATCCTCATGTTGACACGAAAAGTTACTCTCCTTACGTTCACCTAATTGTTGTATCATTTGACTCAAATGCGATGTTATATTTTGTACGGATCGTTGAGTGGATTCCATGTACGTAAGGAAAGTTTGTTCCAAGGAATTAGGTACGTGGTCACCTATGAGGTCCAAGTTTGAGCTTGTGAAATTATGGGATTGGGTGTTGATGGGCTGAGAATAATGATTTGACGTGGGGAGTTGGTAGAATTCTGGGTATTCGGGAGGAGGATACTGAGGTGAAAATGAAGTATAAGAATTTGGATAGGAATTGTTTCTCCACGAATCCATCACTCTCGGGTTGTACGCGGATGCGTAATAGTCATTTTGAGCGTTTTGGGAAAAAGTATGCTCATACTCAGGCTCTGGGGGAACATAAGGGCATTCCCCGATAACATGACCACTCAACCCACAACAGTCGCATGGTACGGCTACTGGAGCCACCGGTGCACTCATGTTGTCTGTCCTACTCATGAAAGAGGCAAAAGCTTGTTGTAAATTCTCAGTTTGTTGACCAGCATATGATCCGACATAACTAGATTGTGGTCTAGCAGTCGGTTCCTCTCTCATGTTACCCCAATATGAAGATTGCTCAGTCATACAATTAGGATTGTCCCACCCATATGGGGTGTTGGTCTGAGCCACCCCATGTTGCATGGTTTTAGAATACCAGGAAGCATTGTCCTGGTCCCAACAATGATATGAATGGTTGCTCATGTAACCATCCATCACAACACTCTTGAGTCAAGTACTCTTACCCTTATGAGGCTAAGCAAGCACAAGTTCTCGACTCGACCCTAAAATGCTAATAGAGAATGTAAAGGGGAGGAGACTAGAACGTATAAGTAGGTGAGAAGAAGATGACTCAGAAGAGAAGGGAAACTTAACTCTAAAGATAGAAAAGAGGGTCGGTCAGAGGTTTCCTAAGAAAGCACGGTTCAAACAATCCTAGACCTAGTGTCGCTTAGATCTAGACGACTCCTAACTGGTTGAGTCGAATTGATTTGCTTGATTCACCTCCCTCACCAATCAAACCAAGTTGGCCAGTTAGTGTATAGCTAGTGGGGGCGCTTCCGACAGAGTCGGTGCCAATTAGACAACCACGTCGCTTGGAAGACTTTCGTCAACACAAAAACACTTTCTAGACACCAATTGAATTCAATTAGCTTCAGGTCATAGCAAGTCAAACCAGTCTCCTCCTTAATTGAGTCCGAGTCCTTAGGGGCCAATGTCTAATTGATTTTAAATTTAGGCTTAGGTGACACTTTAGGATTGTGGTTTGTGGGCCACGGGAGGGTGATGAAATCCCCACCGTATCTTTTCCTACGGAGTTGCCCTTAAAGTAGTTTAACTTAGATCTAGCAAAGATAGTCAAACAATGGTCCTTTTAATGGGGGCAATTGCAAGGTTGTATGCAACTAAATTATATGCTCTAATGCAATCGATAAAAACCTCGATACGTACCTTGCCTCCAGCAATCTCCAACAAGTATTAATTTGCAAGAATTTAGCAAGAATAATGCAAGCAAAACATTATATGATGCATGCACTAAGGTCTTTCTAATTTTGCCAATTTTAGGTCAGAGTTGAATTATTGCCAATTATGGAATTGTAACCCTAACACGTGCAATTCTACGAAAGGAAACTTTTCAACTATTCAGATTTTACGAGAAAGGCAAGAAAAGTTACCTCCGCAATGCTCAGTCGGGTTCGCCGCCCGCTCTCGGAGATTCCAGTAGCTCAATGCGACCACCCAGAGATGCCGACGACGCCCTCAAAATTTGAAGACCGGAAGACCAACCTGTGCGGCGATTCCGCCGCAAATGCTTCTTTTGGGGCGGCGGATTCGCCGCTCTTTAAGCTCAGAATGCGCTCGTATTTCGCCTCGCGCTCTGTTGTCTCCTGAAACACAAATCCAAATACTTAGATCGCGCACAAGATAAACAGGAAAAATCGAAAACACAAAAACAACAAAAATCTGCGTCGCCTCCCCGGCAACGGCGCCAAAAACTTGATGGGAATTTAAATTTATACCGCAAGTGCACGGCGTCTATGAAGACGTGGCAAGTACGGGTCGAACACAAGGAGGGAGAGATTTTGTAGTTGATGTTATTTTCGATTAAGAGGAAGAGAGAGAGAAGAAATAAATGGGTTTTGAGATTTTTGGGTTTTAGTTATTTAAAGCAAGAAACAAAAACAATTAAAACTAAAGCAAGAACAAAGAAGTGAATTCCGTTGGGTGGAGGATTAGATTTAGGTTTAGAGTAGAGAATTACTGAAACTTATTGTAAATCATGTTAGTTATGAAGCATTACAAGATAAATGACTTAACATAAACTCAAGTAATCAAAATACACTAATCATGAACTTAAAATAATAACATGCATTCATCATTCTCTAACCCTAATTCCATCACCTCCACCCTTTGGAAAGAGTTAGAAACTCATGGAGGGAGGAAGAAGAAGGGGTCCTTGAGACATTACAAAGAAAACTAAAAAGTAAGAAATAAGAAACAGAATTTTATTAATAAAACTAAGGTACACAAATAAGAACAACAACCAAGGACCCTATTTACATCGTTCTCGGGTCTATTTATAGTTGCTACAAGGGACTTAGGTATAGAATTGGATAGTACACGTGTCCATACATGACTGGACGAAATTGGGACACACAGATCGACCAATGGGCGGCGGAATCGCCGCACATCATGTGTATTGTGCGGCGGATTCGCCTCACACGTTGGTCGGATTTAATCAGGATTTTTGTCACGCGTTTATGGTATGATTTGATCCTCCTTTGCGCGTCTGGATTGATTCTTTCCATTGTCTTGAGCTCCGGATTAATTCCTTCCATTGTTGGAGATTTATATTTGATTTTTCTTTTAACTTTCTCCACACAATAACTTGGTCCTTTTACTTTGCAATCAGGTCCTTGGCATTTTGCAATTAAGCCCTTGACCTTTTTTGTAATTAGCTCCTTGAATGCTTTTATGCTTGGATGCATTTCCATTTGGAACCCGATAAACTTGAACTCGGTCTTTATGATAGAAATGAATCTTTTGCACGCGTTTATGCTCGGAATGTGGGTAATTTGCATTCGGGTCCCTGTATTCTGTAAATACGACTAAACACATACCTTAGTAGCATTTATTGATATAAAAGTAATCTAAATGAAAGACATATGATGCAATGTATGCAATGCATCACTACCCATAAGCTCCTCTACCGATAATTTGGTGAGATCTTATGCTTCTTCGATGACAGTCGTCTTGTCCTCCCAATCGTTGGTGAGTGACCAAAGAATCTTTCGAGTCATTTATCCCTTGCTAAAATCCTTGCCAAGTGCTTTGAGAGAGTTAGTGATCTCGGTGAAGCGAGTGTGCATCTTGCTTATGTTCTCACCGGATTGCACACGAAAAAGTTCATATTTATGCATGAGCAAATTAATCATAGTTTCTTTCAATCTATTTGGACCCTCATGATGCATTTCTAATGTATGCCATATGTCATAAGCACTTTCACAACCTCTTACCGTATTGTATTCCCCTTCATTTAACCACAATACAAGTTGTTCATTATGTGGGAATTCATCTCCACTTCCTTAATTTTGGGTTTAGTTAAGGAAACAATTTCACCATCATTTGTAGGTGTACATGGGCTTAAGATGAATGTCCAAAATTTTAAATCATTGGATTGCAAATAAATTCTCATTCTTTTCTTCCAATAGTCATAGTTTAACTGTAATATCCTTAACCCTTACTTAAGACTAATCTTGTTTTGGCCTTGATTAGGTGCTTAATTGAGTGGATTATGATGGAGGGCTGGGATTGAATTGGAAGAGATGGGATGGATGGTGGAGATTTGGGGAGAAGAGTATAAGTTGGTGAGTGATTCTCTCTCTCCCTCTCTCTCGCGTTTTCTCTCTCTCACCCGTTCAAACCCTCTCCCTCTCTCTGATCAGAGCTTTGGCGTGCGGAGGAGCTCAAGATGTGGTTCTCGGAAGGCAAGGTGAAGCTCGGACGTTCACCGGAGAGGAGTAGATCGTTGTTCGGTTGGTTTTCGCCGGAGAAGGTGTTTTGCGAGGAAAAGCTCGCCGTTGGGTCTTCGAGGGCTTCTTGAAGTCTTCAAGGTATGTCAAGCTTTATTTGATGCTCACTTATGCTTTGGTGAGTGTTGGGGTGGTCGACGGTAGGCCGGAGGGCTCGTCGGACCCGTGCAGCTGCGTTCTGCACTATAATCGGTCGACCGGTGGCATGGTTTGGTCGACCGGTTGTAGAGTAATTTGGGCGAAATCCCTTGCACCGGTCGAACGATACTCCTTGAGTGGTCGACCGGTGGTGCGTATTAACAAGGGAGAACGACTCTGGGTGTTTTCGGTCGAACGGGACCCCTTTGCCGGTCGACCGAAAGCACTGTTCTAAGTCGGTTGGGGGCGTTGACCATCCAAACGGTCGACCGCCTTGTTGACTCGTTCGACCGGCGAATTAAAATAACTTAAGTTGGTTCGACCGTTGGTACATATTACTGTGGCACGAGTTTTTACTGGTCGAATTCGGTCGAACGAGACCCCTTTGCCGTTCGACCGATTGACAGTTTTGTCGGTTGGGCAAGTCCTGTTGCAAGGATTCGGTCGACCGGTTGGGAGGATTCGTTCAACCGTTTGGTACGGTTTCTGTGTGTTTTTGTGTTGTGAAGCCAGCTCGAGATGGCAACGGATCTCCGGCCCTAGTGGGGTGACCGGTGCCGGCCTGAGAGTGGTTCACGAGTGTTGTCGGGCCAGCCCAAGAAGGCAACGGATCTCCGACCCTAGTGGGGTGACCAGTGCCGGCCTGAGGGTGGTTCGCGTGTGGGGCCAGCTCAAGATGGCAACGGATCTCCGGCCCTTGAGGGGTGATGGTGCCGGCCTGAGAGTGGTCTTCTGGAGCAGCTCAAGATGGCAGCGGTACAGAGGATACCGACCTTAGAGTGATCCAGCGTGTTAGCCGAGGATATTTCCGGCTGAGGTGCCTGGGGCACGTGTGTTGTAGCCGAGGGTGTTTCCGGCTGAGGTTCCTGGGGCACGTGTGTAGTAGCCGAGGGTGTTTCCGGCTGTGGTGCCTGGGGCACCTGTGAGGGTCAGGCTAGAGGACCCGCGAGACCCGTCACTATTTGGTGTCTACTGTGGTAGGGAGAGAGTTCCCGGGGACCCAGTGAGACGTTGATTGTCTATTGCACTTCATATCATACATGCCTTAGATGTCTAGTCATTTATTGTTATAGAGGTTTGGCATACGGGGTTTCCTCTCAGGAAACTCAGGCATATTCATGTTTTATGTCAGATCATAGGCAGCATTAGGAGGTGGTGACCGAGGAGGAGCTCTTTCGGGGCCGGATCCTGCTTTCTTGGTTTTTGAGGTCCGAGTGATTACATGTATATTTTCCTTAGCTTTTGTTGTAATCACACTTTTGTAAACTCTCAGATATATATTGTATATATGTTGGTGCACCAGTTGGCCTTTTTCTTCGGTAATATCCTCGTGTTGGGTTTTATTAAAAATTTAAATTTCTTCCGCTTTCGAGGATGTTACAAATTGGTATCTGAGCGGTCTGTTACGACGCACTTGTCCAAAGAAGCCACCTTAGATGTCTTTTAGATAGTTGCATTTTAGAGCATGCATCCATAATCATCTGATTTCCAGTTTTGTTGTCTCGTGTGTAGATGCCTCCGAGACGCAAGAGACTTCCCCCACGTGGCCCGAGTACCAGTGAGGAGACTAGCACCATGGATTGGGCTGAGGAGCGCCAGATGCTCTTCGACACAGTGCAGAGGCTGGGCGTTCTTTTAGATCGTCAGTTTGACTGAGAGGAGATGACAGGGGTAGGGGTGGTGCACGATCGGTTTATGCGCCAGCAACCGCTTGCATTTGATGGCAGAGGAGATTCTGAGGCTGCCGAGGACTGGGTTTTTAAGATCCAGGAGATTTTCCAGGTGATTGGGAGTCCACCAGAGAGGATGGTGGGTTTGGCCACGTATGTGTTGGGCGGCGAGGCATCCAACTGGTGGAGAACCATGGCTGCAGTGGTGTTTCAGGGCAGGACAGATATCAGCTGGGATGAGTTCCTCTGGGAATTCAACGAGCAGTACTTCCCAGAGCATGTCAGGGACGGGAAGAGAGAGCAGTTCATGAGCCTTGAGCAGGGTGAGATGACACTGGCGGATTACGTCCGGAAGTTCAACGCTTTGGAGCGTTATTGTCCGGAGTTCTGTGTGACCCCGATTCAGAGGGCGAGAAAGTTTATACGGGGCTTCGGAAGTAGCTCCGTACCCGCGTGACCTATAGCACGCCTCAGACCTTAGCAGATGCTGTGAAGTTCGCGACTCTCATAGACCAGGACTATCAGGAAAATTACGCAGAGTCCAGGAGGCCTCAGGGGAAGAGCAGTGGACGTCCAGGAGCTCCACTGGCAGGAAATCCGGGCAAGAGGCTCCGGATAGAGGGGAGTGGTGCATGCCAGCCTGAGCCGTGCAGGAAGTGTGGCAGAGTCTACCCAGGTCGTGAGTGTGAGAGCCGTCCTGGAGTTTGTTTCAGTTGTGGTCAGCCAGGCCATTACGCCAGAGATTGCAGGAGTGGACCAGGCGAGTCCAATTCTCGAGTGAGACCTCCGGTAGCAGGTAGAGACGGAGGTTGTCGTCCTTTAGCACATCCTCAGCAGGGACAGAGGACCGGACGGTACGCTCTTGATTGCTGGTTTGGTAGTCAGAGTACTGTTTGATTGTGGGGCCACGCATTCGTTCATTTCTGAGAGATTTGCGAGTGTGTTGGGCCACGTTAGAAGTCAGCACACCCTTGGGTCTGGTGGGCATTGTGGGGAGCTTCCTCCCCGGTGCCACGATTGTGTCGGAAGATCAGGAGTTTCCCGTTGACCTGAACTTGTTGCAGATGGAGGATTTCGATGTTATACTGGGGATGGATTGGCTATCCCAGTATGATGTTCGGGTTTTGTGCCGGGAGAAGAAGATTCTGATCCCGAGGAATGGGCTACCTGATTTGCTGATCAGGGGAAAGAAGGACAAAGGTGGTCGGGTTGTAGTGTCAGCAGTGAGGGCACGGAAGCTGCTTGAGCAGGGCTGCAGAGCTTTCGTGGCTACCTTAATCGTTCCAGATCCAGAGATGAGATCGTTGGAGGACATAGAGATTGTCCAGGAGTTTGGTGATGTATTTTCAGATGTTTCTGGTCTGCCGCCTCACAGAGAGTTGGAGTTCGGTATTGATTTGGTGGTGGGACCACTCCACAGTCGAAGGCTCCTTATAGGATGGCACCGGCTGAGTTAGCTAAGCTGATGAAGCAGCTGCAGGATTTGTTGGATACTGGGTTTATCCGCCCCAGTGTCTCGCCTTGGGGAGCTCCGGTACTCTTTGTGAAGAAGAAAGATGGCTCATTGAGGATGTGTATCGATTACAGGATGCTGAACAAGGTTACTGTGAGGAATCCGTATCCTTTGCCCAGGATCGAGGACCTGTTTGACCAGTTGTAGTCAGCGAAGATATTTTCGAAGATTGATCTGCGATCCGGTTACCATCAGTTGAGGATTAGAGAGGCAGATGTTCAGACGACCGCTTTTAGAACGAGATACGGTCACTATGAGTTTCTAGTGATGCAGTTTGGATTGACGAACGCGCCTGCAGCTTTCATGGATCTGATGAACAGGACGTTCATCCAGTACCTCGAAAGATTCGTGGTAGTCTTCGTAGATGATATCTTGGTATATTCACCAGACATAGAGCAACACAGGGAGCACTTGCGGATTGTACTGAGCATTCTGAGAGATCATCAGTTGTTCGCCAAGTTTTCGAAGTGCAAATTCTAGTGGGACAATGTCGCTTTTCTTGGTCACATTGTATCTGGGGCTGGGATATCAGTGGATCCAGCGAAGGTGGAGGCAGTGACTCAGTGGAGAGCACCGACGAGTGTGATGGAGATCAGGAGCTTTATCGGATTGGCAGGTTATTTTCGTCGATTCATCAAGGACTTCTCGAGGCTTGCTTCACCTTTGACGGCACTGACGCAGAAGGGAGTGAAGTTTGTTTGGTCCCAGAAGTGCGAGGACAGTTTTCAGGAACTGAAGAGTCGGTTGACGACTGCTCCAGTTCTGACTCTTCCCAGTGGCAGTGGAGGTTTTGTGATATATAGTGACGCTTCGGGTGTGGGGTTGGGTTGCGTACTAATGCAGCACGGTCAGGTGGTTGCGTATACTTCGAGGCAGTTGAAAGTCCACGAGAGGAACTACCCCACGCACGATTTGGAGTCGGTGGCACTAGTTCACGCACTTAAGACCTGGCGTCATTATCTGTACGGGGAGAAGTTCGAGGTTTTCACGGACCATCAGAGTCTGAAGTATCTGTTTTCGCAGAAGGAGCTGAATATGAGGCAGCGCAGGTGGCTTGAGCTGATCAAATACTTTGATTTCACTATCTCCTACCATCCGGGGAAGGCGAATACGGTCGCAGATGCTTTGAGTAGGAAGGTGGAAATTTCAGCTGCCGGTTTGTGTATTCAGGAGTGGAAGCTGCTCGAGACATTGTCAGAGTGGAAGCCATTCACAACGAACTCTGAGGGCGCAATGATAGCTGGACTGAGAGTGGAGCCTCAGATGGTTACGAGTATTGTCCAGGCTCAGAGGGCTGACGAAGATCTAGCAGGGTTGTTGCAGTTGGTTGCCAAGGACGGATCAGATTTCAGTATAGGAGTTGACGGAGGTCTGAGATTTAGGGACCGAGTCTGGGTACCCAATGGGGGAGAGCTGAAGAAGGAAATCTTGGAGGAGGCACACAGGTCCCATTATTCCATCCACCCGGGTAGCACGAAGATGTACAAGGATCTTCAGAGGGATTTCTGGTGGAAGGGGATGAAGACCGAGATAGCGGAGTTTGTTGACAGATGTCTGGTTTGTCAGCAGGTGAAGATTGAGCACCAGAGACCCGCGGGACCGATGCAGAGGATAGATTTGCCAGAGTGGAAATGGGAGCATGTGACGATGGATTTCGTCACCGGGTTGCCGAGGACGAGGAGATCTCATGACGCGATTTGGGTGATAGTTGATCGACTGACCAAGTCGTCGCATTTTTTGGCAATCCGGACCACATTACCCTTGGAGGACCTGGCTAGACTGTACATTGATGAGATAGTTCGATTGCATGGGGTGTCGGTGAGTATTATATCTGATCGAGACACCAGGTTTACTTCTAGATTTTGGGGAAGTCTGCAGCAGGCTCTGGGGACACGGTTGAAGTTTAGTACAGCATTCCACCCGCAGACAGATGGGCAGTCCGAGAGAACGGTCCAGACTCTTGAGGATATGCTGAGAGCTTGTGCGCTGCATTGGGTAGGGCACTGGGATGAGCATCTACCACTGATAAAGTTCGCCTACAACAATAGTTACCATTCGAGTATCGGAATGGCACCGTACGAGGCTTTGTACGGGAGACCTTGTAGATCGCCAGAGTGTTGGAGCGATGTTGGCGTGAGACAGCTGATCGGGCCTGAGATTGTGCAGATGTATGCTGAGAAAGTTGATGTGATCAGGCAGAGATTAGCGACAGCTCAGAGTAGGCAGAAGAGCTACGCTGATAAGCGTAGGCATGCATTGATGTTTGAGGTAGGCGATCATGTTTTCCTGAAGATTTCACCATCTCGAGGAGTGATGAGGTTCGGGAAGAAAGGGAAGCTCAGTCCGAGGTACGTCGGGCCGTTTGAGATTCTCGATCGGATAGGAGAGGTTGCCTACAGGATTGCGTTGCCGCCGCAGTTTTCAGGTCTTCACGACGTCTTCCACGTTTCTATGTAGAGGAAGTACGTAGCGGATCCATCTCACGTGATTCAGTTAGACGTTCCAGAGATCCGTCAGGATTTGTCTCTCGAGGAGAGACCTGTGGAGATCGTGAATCGGATGGACCACCAGCTCAGGAGGAGGACCATTCCGATGGTGAAGGTCAGGTGGCAGCACCATAGTGAGCGAGAGGCTACTTGGGAAGTTGAAGAAGAGGTCCGGAAGGAGTTCCCGGAATTGTTTGGTGAGTTTCGGTCCTAATTTCGTGGACGAAATTCTTTTAAGGAGGGTGGATTGTAATATCCTTAACCCTTACTTAAGACTAATCTTGTTTTGGCCTTGATTAGGTGCTTAATTGAGTGGATTATGATGGAGGGCTGGGATTGAATTGGAAGAGATGGGATGGATGGTGGAGATTTGGGGAGAAGAGTATAAGTTGGTGAGTGATTCTCTCTCTCCCTCTCTCTCGCGTTTTCTCTCTCTCACCCGCTCAAACCCTCTCCCTCTCTCTGATCAGAGCTTCGGCGTGCGGAGGAGCTCGAGCCGTGGTTCTCGGAAGGAAGGTGAAGCTCGGACGTTCACCGGAGAGGAGTAGATCGTTGTTCGGTTGGTTTTCGCCGGAGAAGGAGTTTTGCGAGGAAAAGCTCGCCGTTGGGTCTTCGAGGGCTTCTTCAAGTCTTCAAGGTATGTCAAGCTTTACTTTGATGCTCACTTATGCTTTGGTGAGTGTTGGGGTGGTCGACGGTAGGCCGGAGGGCTCGTCGGACCCGTGCAGCTGCGTTCTGCACTATAATCGGTCGACCGGTGGCATGGTTCGGTCGACTGATTGTAGAGTAATTTGGGCGAAATCCCTTGCACCGGTCGAACGATACTCCTTGAGTGGTCGACCGGTGGGGCGTATTAACAAGGGAAAATGACTCTGGGTGTTTTCGGTCGAACGAGACCCCTTTGCCGGTCGACCGAAAGCACTGTTGTAAGTCGGTTGGGAGCGTTGACCATCCAAACGGTTGACCGCCTTGTTGACTCGTTCGACCGGCGAATTAAAATAACTTAATTTGGTTTGACCGTTGGTACATATTACTGTGGCACGAGTTTTTACTGGTCGAATTCGGTCGAACGGGACCCCTTTGTCGTTCGACCGATTGACAGTTTTGTCGGTTGGGCCAGTCCGGTTGCAAGGATTCGGTCGACCGGTAGGGAGGATTCGTTCGACCGTTTGGTACGGTTTCTGTGTGTTTTTGTGTTGTGAAGCCAGCTCGAGATGACAACGGATCTCCGGCCCTAGTTGGGTGACCGGTGTCGGCCTGAGAGTGGTTCACGAGTGTTGTCGGGCCAGCCCAAGAAGGCAACGGATCTCCGGCCCTAGTGGGGTGACCGGTGCCGGCCTGAAGGTGGTTCGCTTGTGGGGCCAGCTCAAGATGGCAACGGATCTCCGGCCCTTGAGGGGTGACGGTGCCGACCTGAGAGTGGTCTTCTGGAGCAGCTCAAGATGGCAGCGGTACAGACGATACCGACCTGAGAGTGATCCAGCTTGTTAACCGAGGATATTTCCGGCTGAGGTACCTGGGGCACGTGTGTTGTAGCCGAGGGTGTTTCCAGCTGAGGTGCCTGGGGCACGTGTGTTGTAGCCGAGGGTGTTTCCGGCTGTGGTGCCTGGGGCACGTGTGAGGGTCGAGCTAGAGGACCCGCGAGACCCGTCACTGTTTGGTGTCTACTGTGGTAGGGAGAGAGTTCCCGGAGACCCAGTGAGACGTTGATTGTCTATTGCACTTCATATCATACATGCCTTAGATGTCTAGTCATTTATTGTTATAGAGGTTTGGCATACGGGGTTTCCTCTCAGGAAACTCAGGCATATTCATGTTTTATGTTAGGTCATAGGCAGCATTAGGAGGTGGTTACCGAGGAGGAGCGCTTTTGGGGCCGGATCCTGCTTTCTTGGTTGTTGAGGTCCGAGTGATTACATGTATATTTTCCTTAGCTTTTGTTGTAATCACACTTTTTTAAACTCTCAGATATATATTGTATATATGTTGGTGCACCAGTTGGCCTTTTTCTTCGGTAATATCCTCGTGGTTTGTTTTATTAAAAATTTAAATTTCCTCCGCTTTCGAGGATGTTACATTAACTCATTAAACAAAGGTGGCTTAGTTGTGGATAATCCTTCACAATAATTAGATGTACATGCCATACTAAATTATGATTAAGTAAATGAAATTAGCAACCTAATGCTCTGATATCAATTGTTAGGATCTACGACCCTTTAATCACTAAATAAATGCGGAATTAAAAAAATTAATCGAAGGATTACAGGAAGAGACAATGCAAACCACAAAATCGACGACATCGGAGTTTAGAGAGGTTCGGCACCCACACCCGGGTCGTAGTACTCTTTGCAAGCCTCGCTCGATGCCCCGAGCCTCGCTTATAGTTCCACTAATGGATCTCCTTTGCAGGCCGAGATCAACGTCGTTTACAACCACCGAGCCTTGTGAACAACCTCGCCTTGCTCGTGTCTCCTCTCACAACCCGAGAGGGAGCTTCCTCGAAACTTTACAACTCCTTGGTGATTCTTGAATATGGAGATGTAATCACAATCTAACTAACACTCTATACTTGAGCACACTTGGATATTGATATGGAATTGGATATGCAAGTGGTGAAGTTTTGGCTTGAGTGTTGAGGATTGAGAGCTTGAAGATGAAGAGGATTTGACTTTGAGTATGGCATAGATAGGGAGTGTTCAAAAGTTCCAAAATCAATAAATGGGGTTATATTTACGAGCTTTCAAGCTCTACTAGACGTTTGGGAGTTGGTGGGGAAACATACCAATAAGAATGCAAGATGTGACTTAAGCTCGGGCAGATTTCTATGCAAATTCGGTCGACCGTTAATAGAATGGTAGTCCGAAGGATTTGTCTCAATAAAGCATACGGTTGAACGAATAGGGTTCAAATCACCGTTCATCAACTTCCAGTAGCTTTAAAAGCTTAGCCCTAATTAAGTTCGGTTAACTGAATTCCATTCGATTCACCGTTCCAAGGTGGACAAAAGGATTGGTTGGGCTCTGATCTACTCAAGTTCGGTTGACTGTGTACACTTTGGTAGACTAAAGTTAGCACGGGTTTGAAAGGAATGTGTTCTAAAAGTTTTACTTTTATATGTCAATTATTATGAATTGGATGTGCAAACAATTTGTTCCTCGATTATGGTATACGTCTTTTGGAAGTGTTAAGGAAGAGGCGCTTGGTCCTTAACTGTAGAGCTCTAGAAGATAATGGTTTACATAAATCAAAAGTTATTCACAATCATGGTAATTGACATGGAACATTAATCACCGAGATAAGATTGTCGTGTTAGTCATCGATTGTTGTAGCTCTATAAATAATTGACGACACGAGTATATAAAAGAGGAAAAGATTACTTTTATATATTGAATAGACCTAACAAGTAAAACATTATGGAATAGTATTTCGTGTCATTAATGTTTTACTGTGTCTTGGATCCGAAGATATGAAACTTATATCTTTTCACTCAAGAAGTGCTTAATTTGATTATTGTCAAAAGTTATCAATGAGTATAGTGATAAAGGCAATAGCTAGTTGAATATGACTTGTGTTGGAAAAGATAGCTAGTCAAACGATTATCGTTGCCCCTCTTAATTGAGTGATGATATTAGTGGGCCCCTTGATAAAGCAAAATTATAATGTGCACAATGTAACTTAAGTTAAGTTACATAGTTATAATTAGCTTAAAGAGATCAAGAAATGAATGTAATACAAAGGTGACACATTTCTACTTTGTATATATTCTTAATATCATGAGGGAAGGGACAGACACAAGTGGTGCACTTACATCACTAAATGGATCGTGTTTTCGTTTGAGTGGAACAAAGACATCTATACTAATTGAGTAACTATAATGTGTAGCTAGATACCGCTATAGTTTGAGATATTAAGTGTTTAATATCACTGCCAATTTAGCTTAGATCCTCCTATAGGTCACACCACAAAACTGGTAAACAAGAGGTTTGATTTTGAGTTCATATGATGTGTCGGGTTTCATATGAAAATAGGACACATGTGGTGAATGAATAAAATCAATATGTCATGAGAATTGACAAAATTAGAATCATAAAAAATTCATATGAGGTGTATATATTATGGGGTGTAATAATTTAATATTACATAAGATAATATATTACATAAGATATGAATTTGCTAAAAACCCCAAAAGATCAAATTTTGTTGGAAATAAATCCAAAATTTGACAAAGGCAAAAGCGGGGTCAAATACGGTGAACCGTTCATGGTTCAGTCGACTGAGATATCTTCAGATCGGTTAACCAAATTGGGAACGGGTAAGCACAATTGGTTGACCAAAATTGTCTGGAGTGGCTGGACAATCGGGTTCGGTTAACCGAGTGTGCACGGTCAACCGAGAAGTAGTATTTTCGGTAGACTGAAGGTGACACGGTCATCCGATGACTATGTCCCAGGAGCGATTCTGGTGGGTCAACGATCGACCTAGTAAAAGACGTGGTTCGTCCGAATTCTTCCAGGGAATTTTTCTCATACGGATTCGGTCGACCGTCTAGCTCACGGTGCACCGAACACGTGTTATAACCGAACGGTTCGGTTGACCGAGTTATACTCGGTCCACCGAACAAGAACGATTCTGCCTGAATTATTAAGAGATTAATTAGATCATGGGTGGATTAATTCCAGAATTAATTAAAACTTTTTTTGTGGGTGCTTATATGGAAATTAGAGATTGATTTTAGGAGAGAATAAACAAGAGATCATGACTAAAGAATAGCTCTTGATAAGGATGTTTTGGGAGACTATAAAAGGACCCCTACTCCTACTTGTTTAATACTAATGCAAAAATTCTTTCTCTCATTAATCTCTCCCTAATCACCACGAAAATCTCTTAGTAAATTTAAGTTTTAGAGATAACAATCTCAGGAGCTTAAAGAGGGGTTATTAGCTAGATTCTAAACCTTGTTAGAGATTGATTGGCTAGCTCCTTTCTCTTTAATCTTGTTTAGAGTTTGGTGAACACTCAGAGGCAAATCCGTAGACGATTCAACGGGCAATGCGACTCTGAATCTTCAAAAGGTTTTAGAGAACCTTTTGGTATGATTCTACCATTGTGGTTTATTTTAATAAATGTAGGGTTGCATGATATTAGAATAAAACACAAAGTTATGTACATAAAATTATTGAAAATATGAAATTGATCTTGTATGTTGTATTAAAATATTAAGATATATACATACATAGGGACACGAAATCCTACAGGGTTTTGCGCTGACAGTTATTACTCAAATAGTAGTTGGGTAGAACGATCAAGTGCCATGTGTAAATAGCCGTTGGGCACCTAAAGCAAAGAAGGAATCGGTTGACCAATAGATATTAAGTCGTCCGAATTAGGACAAATCAATTGGGCTCGAGGGACTTCATTCAAAAGCGACTGTTGGGACAAAGTCCAAAACCAGCCCAGGGCTATTCGGTTGACCGAAGGTGGTTCGGTCTTCCGTAGGGGAAATTCCACATACCACCTAAGTTTTACTGGTGGGAAGAATTCCGGTAACCGATAGGTGTTCGGTGTACCGTACTAGAAGGATTCGGTTGACCGTATGGGGTTCGGTTTACCGAATCTTTACGGGGCAAAATCCTTGTGCTCAAGTTTTCATTAAACCTTATGGACTCAATAAATACAAAATTACATGTGTTGGTCCAAAGCTTTGATTACAAGTCTTGAGTCTTGATGTCTTTGTCCCAATGCTCCTTTTGTTGATTCTCTTGATCAACCTATTAGGATGATTGCAAGTATACAAATATGTGTATCCAATGCATGTAATCATGTTTCCTCACTTTGATTGATTAGGTTGATTGGTTAATATTAGTTTAATTAATCATAAAAATTAATATAGATTAAGGCCAAAAAGCCAACAATCTCCCCCTTTTTATGATGGCAAATCTATATCTTAATACTTGAGATTCAATTTAAGTTCTCCCCTTTTCTATATGATTGCTCCCCCTTCATATATAAGCCAACTATGCATGTATAAGATACTCCCCCTAACAATATGCATAGTATGAGTAAATTGAAGCTCAATCCTTATAATTCTCCCCCTTTGACATCAATCAAATGCAAACAATATGAGCATATGATGCAAAGGTTTAGGAATACACAATTCTCCCCCTTAATTAGATGATATAACATTATATGCTCCCCCTATCACTAAGGCCTAAAAGCAATGATGTATGATATCAATTAATCATGCAACAATCCTAGATTAGAAGCAAATGTTTAAGTTTAAGAGGATTGAAAATGTCACCCACCTTTTGATCCTCGAGGTACCAAACTCTCATTTTGCGTGTGTGGTTGCCGGTACATGCGGGGATTAGCCTCAGGCTGGCTAGGAAGCATCCATGGTTCTCTTACATGTATATATTGGGCCAATTGACTCACCTGAAGCTCAAGAGATTTCAGGGTTGGACCTAGGTAGGATGTGAATGAGATGTATGCATGGATGATGAATGCATGTTATGTTTATAAGGTAGTGGTTGGGGTGTGAATAGTTAGAAGGACCACCTTGGCCATTATTTTGGCTCCAAGAGAAGTTTGGGTGGTTCCTCCAACCTTGGTTATATGATGAAGAATATGGGTCTTTTCTGGGGTGGTTGTTAATGACATTGACCTGCTCCATTTCTGGAGCCATGTAGCCACAATCCTTGCCCACATGAAGGACCATACCACACCTATGACATGAAATGGAACTACTGTAGATGCTTAGGAACGTTTTGTTTGGTTCTGGAGGTCCATCAAGTCCATATGATGCATCAAGGCTGCATAACGTGCCTCATTGGCCGTATCAGAATCGACAGCAAACACCGGATCTGCTTTCACTTGGTTAGAATTTGTGATCGTCGCTCCTATGCTACTATGTGATGCAGGTGGTTCCCTAATACATTCCCATTGCATGGTCGTTTCACCGAGGACTTCGAGAAAAGCCCATACATCTCTCTCTTACTTTCCCAAGAAATCTCTTTGACACATGGATACAAGAAATGTTTGGGATGAAGTGCTCAGACCATCGTACACAATTTGAAAAAAGGCACCACACCTCAGTGCCATGGTGAAGGCATGAGGAAAGTAGCTCCTTAAACTTCTTAAATTTTGCATGGAATTTTTGAGACTCAAGTTGATAACAAGAAATTGATTTCTTGTCTCAACTTTTGTGTCAGATGATGAGGAAAATACTTTTTGAGAAATGTAGATTGAAACTGGTCCCAAGTTGCGAAGGTGCTTGGTTGATGGGTATACAACCAGTTCTTCGCATCATCTTTCAGAGCGAAAGGGACCAGTCGAAAATGGATGGAGTCTGCGCTCAGCTTCGCAGCTTAAACATAGCACATACCTCCTAAATTTCTCGGAGTAAGAGATAGGGATCACCCTTACCGGAGAAATGAGGTAGCATAGAGATATACTGAAGTTTAACCTCAAAGTTGTTCCTGGTTGTGTGGGGCAACGCGATGCAGGACGGAAGAGCACTCCGTGCTGGAAAGCATTGGTCACACAAGGAAACGGAAAAAGGTGGCGGAACAGGTGGGTCTAGCAACTGCTCCTCCTCGTGGTAATTATCATCCATGTAACCTGTACTATTTGGACCCGAGAAAGGGAAGGTGCCGAGAAATCGTCTACCGAGGCGGGACTAATGACATGCCTCGTCAAACAACCACTCTCGTCTCGTGCCCACCTAAGTATGCACTAATGCACTCTTGGTTCAATGCAAACCTTACTAACTAATGAATGTACTAATGCATGAATGAGTATTAAGGAATGCGTACCTCGCTCCAGCATTCAACGACAGAAATTAAAACTAAGGGAAGACAAATAACATGATCAAGTCATTACTAGATGATGCATGACCTAAACATAGCAAATGATTAATCTTTTGCTTTGGGTATTAGTGTCCAAGTTTATTAATGGGGGTTTTTGGATTAAGAAAACTGGGAGCGGTAAAATAGTACAAAGCAATCAAGCAATATGCTCCCAAACACAAAATATGAAGTGTGAGCTACATGAGAAATTGTAGGACTAGCAGAAAGTACCAAACGGCCAATTAGCGTCTACAGAACATAATGTGCATTATCTCCACACCCCAAAGGGGGATGGAACTACTCACTACTCATTATTCTAACAAGTATATTAAGAAGAGAAAACATTCTAACTAATTCTACTAAAATTAATAAAACAAACTTAAGTTAAGCATGCAAGAATTAAAAGAGGCCACATCAAACTAACAAAGATTTCTTATATTTATGACTCACATTACAAGTGGCATCCTCTTCACCTTGAGTTTTGCTTCAAAGGCTTACTCCAAGTGGAGAGAATGGCAACCAAGCAATGGATACATTACAAAGGAGGAAGAATAGTTCTATTTATAGACACGAAAAAAGCAACTAGGGACAATACCCTGATGTTGGACTAATGAAACATTCTCAGAATATACATAAACACATAACCGATATCCTCCTGAAACCGAGTCGGATTCTGAGCAAAACGGAGAGCCACTTGACGGTCTTGGGCCACCAATTGGCGGTCACTTTTTCTCGGATCTGCTCTGATTTTGGATATATTCCTTAGTGCTTCAATTCTTCACGTAGGATGCACTCAGTTCGACTATTGGAGTTTGGGCTTGAATCTAATTGCCAAAATAGTCCCCATGATGGTGCGGAGTTCGTCGTTTTGCTATTTGGTCCCTTTGGGCTTACTTCCAGGTCATTCCCTCTTGTAGATAGGTCCTTGTGTATGACCGAGAAGTCCATTTTGCTTTATTTAACTCATTTCTTCATACGTTTTGGTCCTTTTTCTATTCCATTCTCTTCTTTATTACCTAATACCTAAAATATAACAACAAACACTTGAGTAGCACAATATTGGGGTAAAATTAAGGATATAGAGCATGAATATGATGCGTGATATGCTACTAATCATCATCCTTCAAAGCAAAAGAAATCATCCTCAACCGGACTAAATCCTCATAAACTTGTTGCAACCTAAACATGGAGCATGCTTCATCAAATTCACGTATAAAGATATACGGATCCTCAACCGAAATCATTACGGTACACCGGAATATAAAAATGGATGATCGGACACATATCGGTCCACCGAAATCACTAACTAGAATCACCCTTTTAGACAACCGAAATACATTTCGTCAATATAAGACAAAGGAAAATGATGTTTTGGACTCCTGTTAAGTGTCAACACACCTTTAATTAGGACACCCGTGTCTCTTGAATGACACTTACGTGAGCCTTTGTTGGCAAGTTGGAGCCATTGTTATGTTTTTGTGATTTAAAATTACCACAGACTTGAGTTCAAAGGACATATTCTTTCTTTAAAGAACATACTCAGCTGCGGAGGGACCTGACCAGAGAGCAACAGACCCAGAGCAACGTAAAGTGCTCTAGTCAATGGCAAATTTGTTTCAAATGATAGAAGTGGAACACACTATTTGGTGGGCATTTAGGCAACGACTGATTAGAAACTTCTCTTCCCCTTAAATTTATTTGGGGGAGATTAGAAAATCTAGAATTTCGAAAATACAATATTTAGATAGCAATATGGGTGTCTATCCATAGAACACGAGGAGATAACAATTATGGTAATTTTTATATATAATTATTACGTTTATTTTCTAAGATAACTCGACTTTAAACAATACCATCATCTCTCTTTATTTTACTCAATTCAAATACGAGTGGGTGAGGATCCCAATACTATTAAACAAATATTAATATGAAAATAAAATAATGACACGATTTGATCGTGGGATGAGCCCCCGTTGTGAGAAAATCACGATCGTCAAAAAGACGCGCTCTACGTCACCTTCCATATCATCATTTGCGGTTTTAATTTTATTGTTTTAAAGTGATTAGAAAATGTGATTTCCAATAAATTAAGAGACTTTTATAGAGGAAATTTGAACAGCTCGTCCACCTTTAACCCAAACCAAACCCCTAAATCCCAAATCTTCCAAGCCAACCCCAAAAACAAAATCAAGAAATGGAAGCATACATAGATGTTCCAAGCACGAGCAGTAGAAAGTAGGTGAGCGGGTGGTTTAACTTTTGACTTGCGTAGATGCTTCCAGTTCAACGGGATGTTGTCTCATCGTGGTGTGTTTGTGTGCAGTCTATTGATATGTGGTCGTGTGACTTGTCCAGTTCGACGTAGTTTTCATGTACAATTTGTCGAGGTGCGGTCCTGTCCACCTTCAAATATAGTGTAACCGTTTATGTCGGAGTAGTGTCCCTTCCAGGAAAGGCCTTTTCTTTTGAGGAAACTTGGCCCTGGAAGGACCGGTCTATCTCTTTAAGTTGGTGGTCCGTGGTTCTTTTATACTGGTCTATGGTTTCTGTCGTGTTGTGTTTTTTTTCTTCAGTTGGTTGGGGTCCATTCTTTTAACATTCCAACTCTGACTGGCATCAGAGTGTGTCCGTTTAACATTAGAGTTTGTGTTCCTCAAAGAACAGTTGTGTCCCTCGAAGAACAGTTGTGTCCCTTGAAGGACACTTGTGTGCCTCAAAGGAGATGTGTCTCATTTTTGGTTGTGTCCCTTATGATTCTAAGTTTGTGGTTTAACATTAGAATTGTGCTTTTGAGGTACTAACTCTGGCCTTCTTTTCATTGCAGACATCGAACTTCTTCCAGCCTACAAAGTGTTGATGGAAATCGTTTAAGAGGGAGAAAAAGATGCTTTCTATCAGAGACCAGGTGATATTCAAAAGGACCCCATTTGCACACTTCCTAAAGATGAAAAGTAGCATGGTAAACAATGATATCGTGGAGTTCCTGATCGAGAATTATGATGAGGAAGAAGGAGGCTTCAGACTTGGGAACAAAGTGGTGAATCCGAAGGCCTCTGACGTTGCTGTCATATTAAGACTGCCTCTAGGCGGAGTGCAAGTCGATAGGACTCAGAGGTCCTCGATGCAACGATGAGGTCAACGACTGGAGAAGTCAAAGTTTGGAATACAACTGGTAAAAGTGAGGGTGACTGGAGACGACGAAGAGTGCGTCAAACTTCTATTTTATCTTCCTTTCACTACCTTCCCTTTCTGCTATAGAAAGATTGAAGATATCGTTCGTCTGCGATCGAAAACCAGGAGGAAATGAGAATGTACACCTGGGCGAAGGCTGTTTTCATGTACTTGACTGCTGGCATAATGATTGAATCAATTATAATAACCTGATGTGCATGACCGCGTTGAAGCGGTGGCAAATACGGGTCAATCCACAGGGAGGTGTGTCGACTTTAGTTAGTTCGAATTCTAGTGGGAAACAAGGTGGAGAAAATGTGATTACACTACACTAAACTAAGAAGGACAAACAATAAAACAAAACCCCATGGAGTGGAGGTGTGTAGGTATGTGTGTGTGAGTGGGTCTTCTTTACAATTAGAAACAAGTGTAGTTCGTGTGGCATACAAGTAGAACACTACTGCAGAAAAGGGAATATATGTTGGATGTACGGGGATATATTCGTCAGATATAAGCACTCCAAGATCCGATGTCTATGTGTAAGTCGTCTATACATAGACGTTAGTCGTGACAAATCCGACGTCAATACCTAACGAATAGACGTCGGCTGTATGTACTAGCCGACCTCTATACTTAAAGAATGGACGTCGGCCCTTATATTGAACTGACGTCTATTCTTTAGGTATAAACGTCAATTGTATGTATCAGCCGACGTCTATACCTTTCTTCAGGGGAATAGATGTCGGCTAATACAAACATCCGATTTCTATTCCTCAACCTGGACAAAAAAATCGGGGTTGGACGAAAACTTTTCAGCCATATCCTGAATCATTTCCTCTAAGTGATCTTCCACACTAACATTGTCTTCGTCATTCTTGGAACGACTAAATGATTCATTTTTGTCGTGCCGTATCCACTGTCTGTAATTTGGGTCGAAACCTTTCTCAAGCAAATGATCTTTCATTTTCCAAAAAGTCAACATTGACATATTATGACACTTATTTCACGGACAATACACCATGTCGTTGTCTTTTCTTCTTTTTTTAATGTTTTTGGCAACCTCTAAGAACATATTTACTCTGTTCTCATACTCATCACTCAATTTGTTTGAAAGAATCCACTCTCGATCCATTTCTATCTAAACATTAACAAAAATGATAGTTATTATTGAAGAAAATAAATAAAATTTCAATTTAAAAGAATGTGTTCGTAGATGAGAAGATTCAGAGACATTAAGATGAGAAAAGAATGACTCAGAGGAGAGGAGATGAAGTCCTTAATTTAGCGTGGGAATAAGGAGGTTAGAAACCTAACTAAGCAATCAAGGCCAAAATAAGCCTAAAGTCCACTATAGGTCCTTAGTACTAGACGACGCCTAAGTTCGAGGTCCCACCGGAGACCATTAGTTTGTAGGAAAGCAAGAACCCGGGGGTCCCTAAAATCTCAGGGAGACTAGATGGGCAACGATGTTCAGGCCGAAACGGTCTTAAACATCGAGGACCACTAGTCTGTAGGAAATCAAGAACCCTGAGGTTCCTAAAATCTCAAGGAGACTAGATGTGCATCGACGTTCAGGCATAACGGTCTTTAATGGTTTCCTCTCCTTAATGCGTCCGGAAATTCTAGGGTCCAACGTCTAATTGATTATATTAAGGCTCTTTTATTAAGTGGTTTTTGGGCCAAGGAAAGGGTGATGAAATCCCCCACCTCACCTCCTTTAGGTGACTGCCCGCTAAGTGTTTTTCGTACCTTAATCTAACAAACAACACACCAAAGAAACACTGACATCACTCTTGTTCCAATGCAAGTCCTACTAACTAATGCGTGCTTTCTAATGAATGATGAGTGAAAAAGATTACCTACCTTACGCCAGCAATCTACGACAGAAATCGTAAAATAAATAATAAACACGATGAAATCCTATATGATGAATGACTTACGCAAATATTGTCTAATCTTTTGCTTTAGGTTATTAAAGGACAAGTTGCTTGAGGGGGTAATGAGTTATTATCATAATGTTGAAAATTCAAAAAAGCAAGACAATAAACATTTAAAATATTAAAAATAATTACTTTGATTAACAGAAAAATAATTTAAACACAAAATGTCATGTTATTCATAACAATTGGGAATAAAATTTTATTCAAAATTTTGGCAGAACCTCCCCTTAAAATTTTATATGTAAAATTCTTCAAATCCTGTAATTAACAAGAAAAATGTATATTTAATCACATTCACATAATGTATTTCTCCACTACATTACGTTCACATTACAAATCCACTATTGTTGAAATACACGTGTATGAGATCCATGAAGAACGTTAGTTTATTTGCATTCAAATTTACAATATTGTATCCCAAACAACATAACCTCACCGAACCAAACAACATAAACCTAAATGGTGTTTTCAGAAAACCACAATTTTCAGAAAATTGACAAAAGCTGCATTTTCAGAAAATAATTTTTTTAAACTTAAAATGGTGTTTCAATAACCTAAAAAATGCATTACTTTTGTTTGTTGAAAATACATTTTTCAAAAAATAAGTTACATTATCTCTGCTTCATCCCTAAAGTTTAAACAAAACCACAATTTTCATCCAAAATCGTCATTTTCAAATAAAAGAAGATACATTATTCGAATTGGATGACAACTTGTGAAATCAAATTTCCGAAAACTTTGGTTACCCAAACAAGATCAAACAACCTAAAACCATGTTTTGTATAAAAAACAAAGTCCAAGAAGAAGAAGTGTTACCCTAAGAAGAAGTGTCGAGGAGAGAACGGAGGATGGGAGGAGAGGGCCGGAGAATAGGAGGAGAGGTTGGGGCATCGCTGTGGTGCCAAAGATTGCTGCAGATCGGTCGCGACGGGGGGTTCGGTTGCGGAAAGGCTAGGGTTTGGTTGGGTTTTTGTTTGGAATGAATGACAGAAACGTAACAGTTCGATTTCTTTAAGACCTATAGACGTCGGATGTTACGCAAAACCAACATCTATACTTCGACGTCTATATGCATGGGGGTATAGACGTCGACTGTGCACAACATCCGATGTCTATAGGTCGACATCTATAGGATATAGACGTCGGATTCAATGGGTATTCCCACATCCGACGTCTATATTACCCCATAGACATCGGGTGTTAGAATGACCGACATCTATTCTATTTTCGTCTATATAGACGTCGATCATTTGAACATCCGACGTCTAATGGGCGACGAGTAAAGACTATTCTGCACTAGTGGATGCTAGTGTAGAATCTAAGTGTACGATACACGATACTGCATGGCAAACCATGAACATGCGTATCTCACATAAAGTTGAGGTTGATTTTAGATTATCAAGCATGCAATAAGTACCTAGTGTGACCATTAAAGCATCAATCAATCCTACATTCAACCTAAATCACTCATGTAAATGTGCACCAAACATTGATCCATACATAACAAGTCATTCCCATCAAATCATAACAAGCAACAAGATAAACTCTAAAGCTAGCATGAGATAAGTACCGAGTGTGGACATTATCCCATCTAATACAAGTTTAAGCATGCTACAAGTATAGATCTATATTAAGCATATGAAATGACACAAATAAAAGAACCCAAAAACATCACATATTTTGCATTACCTCTACCCCAAATGGGGATCGAACTACTCACTACTCATTAAGAAAGAAAGATAAAACGAAATTAAACTAAGCATGTTAAAAGAGACAATATAAAACTAACGAAGAAAAAATATTTTATTGACAAGACTCACATTACTAGTAGCATTTTTCTCCACCTTGAGGTTTTTCTCCAAGGCTTACTCTAAGTAGAGAGAATGCCACCAGGGAATGGGTAGAATACAAATCACAAGGAAGAGTTCTATTTATAGTCATAGACAAAGGTAATCGGGGACAATCCCCCGATGTGGGACTAATGCACTACTAAAAATAGAAATAAAACACTCTAATACATGACCCGCCAAAGTTTTATCAGATCCGGACCAAAACAGACCACTAATTAGAGGTCTTGGACCGCCAATTGGCGGTCTATATTGTCTGGATCCGGTCTGGTTTTGGAGTGTGGTTGTCTGGCTTCATGTCTTCATGTCTGATGCACCCTAATCGGTTGTGTAGGTTGTGACCCAAATCCAATTGCCAAAATACTCCTCATGATGGAGTGAAGTTTCTTAATTTGCTCATTGGTCCTTTTGGTTTTGCATTCGGGTCCCTCTCCCTCGCATCTCAGTCCATAAGTCTTGGAGCTAAGTCCTTTTTCTTGCTTTTAAGTCCTTTTTAATCTCTTCTTCCCAAACCTGTTTATTCTTGAAACTTAAACATAAAACACGTTATGTAGCATTGCTTAGACTAAGAATAAAGGATATATGACACAAATATATGTATGATATGATGTCAATCACATAAAAAAGCTAGTAGAGATCTTAGAAGGAAATCTACAAGGAGAATGACCTATGGCAAGGGGAACGTGGATGGAGGTGTAGTCATACTTCAGATAAAAATATAATGATTTCAATACATTTTCCTCATTTTGGGATACCAATAGTTTCCCTCAAATGAGATATCTACATGTTGATCCATGTATGGCTCAGTGCGAAGAAAAAAATAGAGAATGAGATGGCACCGTGGTTCCCAATAATGAGCTGCTGGCGTTCCTTAACTGGGCCAAGGAATATGCAGAGGGCATTGACAGTGTAGGGCATCACCCTCCTCATCATAGCCAACGGAGAAGTTGAGTTGAGAGAAGATGTGCTAGAACCACCTGAAAATGTATAGATATGTGAGGATCCTGAGGTTGAAGAACAAAATGAGCCTGGCAGTAGCAGCGATTGACGAATCGCCAAAATTCCCCAGTACGTTATACCTCATAGGATCATGGTGGGTGCCCACGACATTTCAAGGGTCCCACTACAAGATGAGGTCAACTACCAGGAGATGAAATAGGGATGGCTCAATGCGGAGCAAACGATCAAGGATCTGCAACAACAACTGGGAGAGAAAGACAAAGAACTACAATCATAGAAAGACAAGTCGATGGACAAATTGTACGCATACGCCTTTCCAGAATGTACCTAGTACACCCACTAGAGAGAACTTCTCCGGTAGATGGGAATGGCGAAGACCTTGGCGAGGACACCTTGACGACACTTGCAAAAGGTGCCCCCACATCCCACGTTGAGGTGGTGGACGTCTACAACAATGAATTGGTATGTGTCCTTTTAAACCCTTGAAAATAAAACGTGTTCTTTAAAAACAAGAAATTTGTCCTTCAAAACACACATTTGTCCTTTGCAGGACAAGTTTTAGCTTAAAATGACACAATTGTCCTTTGAAAAATAAGAAATTTGTATTTCGGATGACTACTTACATTCATTATGAATTCGCGATCGTCATTACATTACATGATATTAAACAAGAAAAAATGATGAATCTTGAATTCAGTGGTGGAGAAGAATAAGATGCACAGGACGAGGCGGGGGAGGAAGAGGAAAAAAAGATATTGGAAGAGGAGGGGAGGAAGAGAAAGGGACATGAGAAGGCAAGTAAAGAGGAAGCAAATGAAGTGGGGAAGACCGCTGATTGGCGGTCTGTTTTGATCTGGATATGCTAATATTTTGTAGGGTCGCGTATTAGTGTGTATTTAGTCTATTTCTGGTATTTGTTTAGTCCGATACCGGGGGATTGTCCGGAATTACCTTTTTCTATGGCTATAAATAGAAATCTCCCTCCTCTCTTGTACCCCATCTCTCTCTTGGTAGCCATCCTCTCTACTAGGAGTTAAAGCCTTGAAGCAAAAAACCCTGGTGGAGAGAGGCTACTTGTAATTGAGTGAGTAATAATATATATTTTCCTTTGGTTATGTTGTTTCTTTCTTAGTTTAATTTCCTTTCTTATGTCTTGCATGCTTCTTTAGTTTTATGTCATTTTCGTTAAACTTGTTGTTTAAGTCTTCTTATAATTAGTTTAAGCATGTTAGTTTAAATATGTGTGAGTAGTTCCATTCCCCTTTGGGGTGGAGTACATGTGTATACATGTTATGTAGATGGTATGAATGCTAAACATTGTTGTATGTGAGAAGTGTTAGTATGCTTGCTTGAATTAATAAGAACTTTTACTTGATGGTTTCTGCCATAATGTTAGGTACATTCCATGTTTGTTTATGTTCTTAATAACAAACTTGTCATCCTCATATTAATCACCTAGGTTAGTGCTTTAAATGATAGGTCTTGCCATTAGGTACTTCCTATGCATTAATAAACACTAACTTCACTTAAGCCTATTGTATGCATTTGAAAGGAATGTGTTCTAAAAGTTTTACTTTTAAATGTCAATTATTATGAATTGAATGAGAAATCATTTTGTTCCTTGTTTATGTTAGTCGTCCTTTAGAAGTGTTAAGGAAGAGGCTCTTGGTCCTTAACCATAGAGCTCTAAAATACAATGGTTTACATAAGACAAAAGATATTCGCAATCATGGTAATTAACATGGGACATTAATTACCGAGTTAAGATTGTCGTGTTGGTCATAGATCATTGTAGCTCTACAAGTGAGTGACAACACGGGTACACAAAAGAGGAAAATATTACTTTTGTATACTGAATAGACCTCATAAGTAAAACATTATAGAATTGTGTTTTCTGTATCATTAATGTTTTACTGTGTCCTTGGTCCTATGATATAAGACTTATATCCGATCACTTAAGAAATGCTTGATTAGACTAGTGTCTTGAGCTATCGATAAGTGTAGTGCAAAGGCATTGGTTGGTTAAGTATGACTTTTGTTGGAGAAGATAGTTAGTCAAAAGAATATTATCATTGCCCCTCCTAATTGAGTAATGATATTAGTGGGCCCATTGATAAAGCAAAGTTGTAGTGTGCACAATGTGATTTGAGTTAAGTCACATATTCATAACTAGCTTAAAGAGATCAAGAAATGAATACTAATACAAAGATGACACAATACTACTTTGTGTGTATTCTTAATATCATGAGGCAAGGGACGGACACAAGTGGTGCACTCCATCACTAAATGGATCGGGTTTTGTTTCGAGTGGAATTAAGACATCTAACTAATTGAGAGCTATAATGTGTAGCTAGATACCGCTTATAGCTTGTGATATTAAGCTCTTAATATCACTGCCAATTTAGTTTAGATCCTCCCATAGGTCACACCACAAAACTGGGAAACAAGAAATGGGGATTTTGAGTTCATAAGGTGTGTCGGGTTTCATGTAGAAAATATGACACATGGGGTGAACAAGCAAAATCAAAATTATGTTGTGATTAATAACATAAATAGAATCTAAATTAAATTCATATGTGATGTAAATATTATGGGGTGTAATGATTTATCATTACATAGGATAATATGTTACATAAGTTATGAACTTACTACTAATCCCGAAATGTCAAATTTTGTAGCGGTTAAACCGAAATTTGACAAGTCTGCAGTACTGTGCAAAAACGGTCGACCGCTAAACGGCAAACGGTCGACCGAATGTTGCACGGTCGACCAGATGTGTCTCGACCGATAACAGGGAATTTCGTCTGTTCGTTTTCGGTCGACCGAGTATTTTCAGTCGGTTGACTGAACATTGCGATGAAATATTTTTTGTTACGTTCGGTCGACCGAGTTATTAATGGTCGACCGAAACCTGGTCTAAACGGTCGACCGAACCTCCAAACGGTCGACCGGTCCAGACGGTTTTATGCAGAATTAATTTAAGAATTAATTATATCATGCATGGAATTGGTCCATAACTGATTTAATTTGTGGCTGAGATTATTTGTTAGCAAATAATGGATGGTTAGATGGAAGTTTAGATGAAATCATGGGCAAGAGGTTGCACATGAATAGGTAATTTGGAGAGAACATATAAATACAAGTTTATCTCATTACCTTGTTAATTAATTCATTATCATCTTGTGCAAACATCTCTCTCCATAATTCTCCACGAATTTCCTTAATTCTTGAGTTTAGTTTTAGTTTTCAGAGATCATCTTCTCAAGGGAACTAAAGAGGGGTTAGTAGTTAGATTCTAAACTCTATTGGAGATTGAAAGGCTAGTTCTTCTCTCTCCGATCTTGTTTAGAGTTTGGTGAATACTCGGGGGCATCCGCGCAGCGACAACCATCCTCAACGTCTCCGGATCATCGAGAAGTTTTAGAGAACTTCTAGGTATGAAATTCGGAGCCCATGTTTGTTTTAATAAAATTTTAAAACTAGTTATTGAAACAAACCGATGCATGCATGAAACAAATCATAGAAAATTGTAATTGATCCTTATTGTGCATAAAAATTTCGAAAATATATATGTGCAATTAAACTAGAAATCCTATAGCATTCATCACACTTATTTCATGTGTAGACACACTCCACCCCTTAGGGTTGTTTCCCATTCCTGAATTTCAATTTTCCTATTAGTAGTTGCTTAGCATAGTTTTAGTTCGTTTTATACTTTCATTTCCTTGTTTGATGTTTACTAGTTTAGTGTAGTTTAGATCATAACTCCTTTCTCTCCTTTCTTTCCCACTCGGCTTCGAACAAACTAAAGTCGACACACCTCCCTGTGGATCGACCCGTATTTGCCACCGCATCAACGCGGCCGTGCACTTGCGGTTAATTAAAATGTTCAATCAAGTTTTTGGTGCTGTTGCCGGGGAGGTGTTATGTCCAGACTTTAGTTTAGACGATTCAAGTGATTTTAATTTTTTGTTTTTAGTGTTGTTTATTTCAGGAGGCTTCAAGGATCAAGAGACGTCTCCAGGAGAAGACGGGAGAAAATCAAAAGCAAATAGACCACCAATCAGCGGCTCTGGACCGCCAATTGGTGGCCTGGTGAGCTCCAATTTCTCTCCTTTTTTTCTGGTTGTTTCTACTTTCACTAGGTTGTCTGGCAGTTCAATTTTTGATGTTTTGACTTGTAGTTTGCTCCCAGATTAACAATCAAGTCCCTTTAATCAACTTGGACCTTAAAACTCAAAGCAAAAGAATAGATTGATTGCCATCTAGGTCATGCATCATTTGTAGACCTTGCGCGCATTTGTCTTTTCTTTGCTTTACATTTTTGTTGTTGATTGCTGGCATGAGGTACGTGCAACCAATTCCCTCATTCATACATTTTTAAATCATGCATTAGTTAGTAAGGTGCATCGGGACAAGAGTGAGTTAAGCGTTTGATTGGAGTGTTGATTGCTAGATTTAAGATCAAAGTGCTACTAAGAAGGCATGTCCCATAAAAGATAAGGTGGGGGATTTCATCACCCTTTCCTTGGCCCAAAAATCACTCTTAATCAAAGCCTTAATTCTAAAAGCAAGTAGACATTGGCCCTAAGGATTTTGGACGCAGTAGGAGAGTAATCTAGTCGAGACCGTCATGACCTGATCGGCGTCGCCTGGCTTGTCGATAATCGGAGGTACTGGATCTCCGGATCTGGTATCACTTGCTGGGATTTGTGGTCTTCGTTGTAGGGAGGTGAGGTGTGTCGAGACTAGTGACCTCGAAGTTAGGCGTCGTCTAGCCTAAGGACCCATAGCCTTAAGTTGTATGAGTCGTGCTTGCTAGATTAGGCTTCTACCTTCACCACTACCCACGCCAGCTCTATGGATTCTTCCCTCCTCATCTGAGTCCTCTCCTCATCTATTTTGTACGAGTAGTCTCCTCCTCTGAGTACACCTTCTGTTGTGTGTTTTTTAGAGTCGAGTCGAGCGTTTCATGTGAGGTTGGGCTCGTTCTGGTGACAACGCTCAACTTGAGAGAGTGCATTTTTCTGAGATGGACGGTCTAGGTGATCGGCCATCTCTGCCTCGTGCTCCTTTGGAGCGGGAGGCCGAGTCTTCTCGTAGTGATGGGGGAGATCGGGTTCGATACATAGATTACCTCGGTCCGCTCCCACCACCACGTAGACCTCCTTCTCCTCCTCCTCTAACTCGAGAGGAAGAGAGATTCAGTCAGGATCGAGTTCTTGGTGCACCACCACCTTTAGCTCAATAGGATAGACCGATGACTTTGTGGGAGTGGACTCATCCTGTTTGGGCCGCGCAACCTTCTTGCATAGTTCTTCCCCCAACTCGCATGAACAATTATGAGCTGAAACCTCAATATGTGAGCATGCTTCCTACCTTCACTGCCAATAAGGAGGATCCGTATATTTTTATACATGAATTCGAGGAAGTATGCTCCAAGTTCAAGCTTCAACAGCTTGATGACGATTCAGTCCGGTTGAGGTTGATTTCTTTCGCGTTGAAGAATAACGCGAAGAAATGGATGTACAGCATCCTGGCGAGCTCTATTCGGTGTTGGGATGACTTTGTGACCGTATTTCTGAAGAGATTTTTCCCTCAAAGGAAAACTCAAGAGATACGACACCAAATACATCAAATGTATCAGACTGAGATCGAATCTTTTCATGCTTTCGTTGAGAGGTTCAAGAACCTTCTCCTGCAGTGCCCTCATCATGGACTTGAGCTATGGCAGTTGTGCCAGATTATTTACGAGGGCCTCCACTACAACACCCGCACATTGTTGGAGTCGATGTGTCAAGGTGATTTCCAAATGAAACTCATCAATGAGGCATGGGTCACTTTTGAGTAAATGGCTGAACGTACATTTGAGTGGGACACCATGACAGAGCCACCAGCCGCTAGGTCTTCTGGTCGGGCTGGATCATATCAAGTTGAGTCAACTATCGCGTCTGAGGCAAAATTGGCTGCTCTCACACGTAGGATTGAGAGTTTAGAGTTGGACAGAGCTCCTGTAGCTCAGGTCACTACTCCTAGGTGTAGTAGGTATGGACTTACGGGCCATGATGACTTGGAATGCGCTTACGCTCCAAGGGATACTAAGCATGAAAATCCGATCTATCAAAAGAGGCCCCGTAACGACCTGTACAGTCACTCCTTCAACCCGGGATGGCGTAACAATCCTAACTTCTCTTGGGAGCCTAGTGGGGGTCACGGTCACAGCTCGCACGCTCAACCTCAACCTCCACCTTATCAACCTCCACGCCCATCGGCGACCTACCAACCCCCATATCAAAGGTCTCAGCAGCATAATTACCAACCTACTCAGCCTCATCGTCGGGTTATTCTAACAAAACTCCACTATCCCAACAGGTTGACCCGAAGGACCCCACTCTAGAACAAACCCTCCATGTGTTCATGTAGATCATAGAAACCATGTTTGAGGCCAGCAATAATTCGATCAAAGCATTGGAAATGCAAGTTAGCCAGTTGGCTCATCAGATCCATGAAGGCGAGAAGGGTCAGTTACCGAGTCAACCTGTCGTAAATCCCAGGGGTCAACCTACTCATGCTAGGCAGAATGTACACAATGTTGAAAGTGACCCTTCCCAACATGCTAATGTTGTCCACACCTTAAGATCGGGAAGGGTTATTGACAACAATGTGGAAATGCCTGAAGCCAACCTTGTTGGTGACTCTTCCGAGGAGGGTCGTGAGTCTGTGAAGGAGCAATTGGCAATGTTTCTTGTTACAGTAGGACAAGACCAACGATATGGTGTGACTAAAGAAAGATCAAGCGTTCTACTTGGAGCATCAGTACATATTTTAATAGAATAATGAATGCTATTTTGCAACTGAATAACATGTTGCTTGCTTATGCCTCAACAAATGTTCCAGATCGAATCAAGAATGATCCAAATGTATTTCCATATTTCAAAGTAAGTTCACTTCTCATTAACTGTCTTGGTGTATTAGATTTGTAATTAAATTTTATACAGGATTGCATTGGTGCGATTGACGGAACACATGTTAAAGCCACAATAAATGTACCAGAAACTGCAAGATTTAGAAATCGTAAAGGCGAGTTATCCCAAAATGTTATGGTAGCCTGCAACTTTGACATGGAATTTACATATATTCTTGCCGGTTGGGAGGGATCAGTTGTTGATGCTAGAATCCTACAAGATACATTGACTCGAGAGAACGATCTGAAAATACCACCAGGTGAAAATTAATAATTTCTGTTAATTGAAAGTTTTATGGTTTTTCTCGAGATTCAGTTTGAAATTGTTTTTTGTGTAGGAAAATTTTATCTCGTCGATGTTGGGTATCCGAACAGGCCAGAATTTTTATTTGTCCATTACGGGGTGCAAGGTATCATCTCAGTGAATATGATAATGATCGTTTGCCATCAAATGAGGTTGAAAATTTTAACTATCGGCATTCACAGTTAAGAAATGTGATAGAACGCTCTTTCGGTGTTGTTAAACATCGATTTGCGATATTAAGGGGTTGTATGCCTTTCCCTTATGATACTCAAGTGAAGATAGTTATAGCATGTTTTTTGTTACATAACTTTATTCGTAAGGAAGACAGATCTGATTTGCTTTATGATTTTGTTGATGGGCTCGGTGGTACGGAAGGAAGAAACTCAAATTCAGAAATTGAAGAAGATAACGATGAAGAAGAAATAGAAGAAAGTCAGGTTGGATTGACTCAATAACGCAAGAAAGAACTGGCAGATCAGATGCGGCAAAATATGACAAATTCTATGTGGGTTGGTTGGATATTAATATTTATGTATCCAGAACATTATGAGATTTGAATTGTAATATTATTGAGATTAAAGAAACAAATTTTCATTTATAAATTAAATGTGGTTTGGATTAATATTTTTCATATTATAGTAACATATTTTCGTTTATAAATTAAATTGTAACTACAAAGTTTCTCATATAAAAGCTGGAAATGATAGGTACAAACCATATAATCTATTTTCTGTCGGATTCCAATGACAAACACAAATAATGGAATCTATTTTCGGCAAGATTCCAGTTAGAGACACATACAACAGAATCAGTTTTCTGTCAGATTCCAGTGACAGACACAAACAATAGAATTCAATCAAAGGGAAACTATTTTCTAGTGGATTCTGCTTTCCATTTGACTCCAAAAATCACCTTCCGAAGCTTTCCACGCCACTAACACCGCCTTAGAGTCAAGCCTTGAAGAAAAAACTCAAGTAGGGAGATGCTGCTTGTAATGTGAGTCATTTAATAAAAGAAATTTTTTGTTAGTTTAATGTTGTCTCTTTTATCTTCTTGCATGTTAGCTTAATTTAGTTTCATTAATCTTAGTAGACTTAGTTAATATGTTTTCCACTCAACATAATAGTTGGGTTAATGATTAGTGAGTAGTTCCATCCCCCTCTGGGGTTGGGGATGATGTACATATATGTTGTGATGATTGATGAATTTTGGATAGTGTAAACTTGCATGTTTATATGTTCGTTAGGGGTATTTTCATGATCAACATGTTGGGGGATTTTGATGGGCTTTGCCAAAAGATTTAGACACTTCCCATGTTGAGTTTCCTCATGTTTATTGATTGACATCATTTCATGCATTCATTTGTGTCTTATATCCATTATCTTGAACCTAAATAATACTACATAAGAGTTTTATGTTTGAGTTTCAGGAATAAACAGGATTGAGGGGAATAAGCATAAAAGCACCTAAAAGCTGGAGAAATGACTGATTTGAGAGACTTAGGGACTAAGATGCAAGGGAGAAGGACCTGAATGTAAGCCCCAAAGGACCAATGAGTAAATGAAGAAACTGCACATCATCATGAGGAGTATATTGACAATTAGATTCAGGCCGACACTCCTATAACCGATCCGAGTGCACCCCATGTGAAGAATTGAAGAAATAAAGAACATATCCGAAAATGGGTCGAATCTCGGAAAATTGACCACCAATTGGCGGTCCATTGGTGTCTGAATCCGACCCGGTTTCTCTAGGAGATGGGTTATGTGTTTATATGTATTCTGGGAAGGTTTTATTAGTCTCACATCGGGGGATTCTCCCCGATTACCTTTTCTATGGCTATAAATAGAACTCCTCCTCCTCCTCCTTTTGAATTCACCACATTGGTTGGTGGCATTCTCTCTACTTGGAGTAAGCCTTGGAGCAAAATCTCAAGGTGGAGAAGAATGCTGCTAGTGGTGTGAGTCATTTAATAAAATAATTTTTCCATTGTTTTGTTCTTATGGTTTTTTATGCGTGCTTAGCTTAGTTTTATTTCTTTGATTGTATACTTAAGTAGTTAGAATGTTTCCTTTCTTCTTTAGTTTAATTGTTAGACTAATGTGTAGTGAGTAGATCCATCCCCCTTTGGGGGTGGAGATGATGTTCATACAAGTATTAAAGAATGGATATGAATGCTTTATATTTTGAATGTGTTGATAAATGTGAATGTATGCTTTCTTGTTAGAGTAGAATACTACTCTTGATGGGTTTCGCCACACATCTTAGACACCTCTCATGCTTGTTTAGGTTCTGAAATAACCAGCTTGTGTATATGAATGGTAATCAACTAGGTCAGTGAATTGATTGATAGCTTTTGCCATAACCTTTAGACACTTCCTATGCATGAAAACACTACCTACATTTGTGACTATAGAATGCATTCTTCACCATCTTTTTACATGTGTGCACACACTCCACCCCTAGGGGTCTTTCTCTTTTTGATTCAAGCTTAGTTTTGCATTCTTTTAGTTTTGATTCGAAGTAATCATTAGTTGTTTTACTTTGCGTTTCTCTTCTTAGTAGTTTAGTGTAACGTAGATTAGCATAGACAAACTCTTCTCTCTTTTTGTTGTCGCTTGATTTCTGACAAACCAGAGGCAACTCACCTCTCTGAGGATCGACCCGTACTTGCCACCGCTTCAACGCGGTCGTGCACTTGCGGTATTTAAAACGATTAAACATTTATTGACTGAAATTTCATGATGAATATGTTACATGTTAGTTAAGTGTTTGTATTTGTGGTTGCTTGCTTGATTGATTGAAAAAACTTTGTTTTGATGGGTTTTGCAATAAGATTTAGACACCTCCCATGCTTAGCTTTGTTCTTCACATGAGTTTATGGTTTTTGATGAGTCTTGCCATATCTTTAGACACTTCTCATGTTGAGCCTAGTCTTATGATAATCAAGTAGTAATTGCCGATACGTTGTGTGAATGGATTGATAGGTTGTGCCACATCTTTAGACACTTCCTATGCATGAAAACACACACACACATGCTTATATGCATCATTCATCACTTATTTTCACTTCATATGTGCATACACTCCACCCCTTAGTGGTTTCTCTTCCTGATCTCCAATCTTTGTTGCTTTCTTTCACATTTCTTACTTACTGGTTTAGTGTAGTTTAGCTTAGCATAATCAAATCTCTTTCCCTTTTTCACCACTTGATTTCAGATAAACCAGAGGCTACTCACCTCCCCGTGGATCGACCCGTACTTGCCTCGTCTTCACCGACGTCGTGCACTTGCGGTATTTAAAACGTTTAAACAACAATGGTTAGTTCATTATTATCCAGATTATCTTTTAAGATAATTCCTTTCTTTACCGGTTTTAATCTCAACAATACTACTCTTATTTATTTCATGTTGCAGGAAAATATATTTTCCAATCAACTGAAGAGTTGAAAAAGCAGTAGATATCGGTTGTGGGTACTCGATGGAGGGATTTCAAATCGAAGTTGACATCCAATTTCATTTTTGCAAAGTATTACAATCGAGATCCATGAAAAATTTATGATCATATTACTTAGACGACATGGTCTGAATTCAAAACCTCAAGGCTAACCCAGAATTTTTGGTAAAATATACATTCATAATTCCTTCACACTCTGAAATGTTAAATATGATAACTAATCTCTTTTATTGATTTGTAGAAACTGTGAGCGCTCAACTATGAACAATAATCGAAGAACAAGTTTCCACACAAATTGTCGCTAGGGGGTTACCATAAATTAGAGAAGATAATGATGACCAAAAAGGTTATGAAGAAAAGGTAGGAAGCTTTAAAGGTTGGTTTTAGTGAAGAGCAAGCTAGTAATTTGTCTCATCCTTCTCCCCCAACCAGACAAGATAAGTGGAAGAGCGCACGTTACTCCGAACGGGAATTACATTAACTCTAGGTCCACAGAGGTTGCAACGAAGATTGTAAGTGGTTACATTTAATTCTTGGGTTTTGTATACTACCTAATTAATAAATAAAATATTGTTTAACATTAGGCAATGATATAGTTTCTAAGATTCTTGTGTTTCGTCCGTAATAGGACGATCTTACATTGTAAGCTTGCCAAGGTGAATTTATTTCAGTGGGTAGAAAATATATTTTGACAGTAGCCCTGGGCAAAGAGCAGCATGCTGGAATAGTATGTGGTGTTGGTAGTCGAATAAGACTAGACAATACTTTGGGTCATCCTCGAAGCGTACTAGGAAAGGAATTCCCACGGATTGTGGAGAAAACATCCATACGCTGCAAGTGATGTTTGTCTTCTTAATAATTGTCTATGTTACACTTAAATTTTAATGGTGTAAGTTTGTTGATATTAGGATGTTGTACCGAATGCCAAATGGCAAAAAGTATGGTTTTGTGTGTTTCACTCTATTGAATGTTTGGATCCATTTTTTAACCTTTACATATTTTGGTAGGGGGCTTGAGGTCTCTCAATACTCTGGAGGTTGAAGGTCTGCAACAAAAAAGAAAGTAAATTGGGTTGAAATGAAGGCAAGACGATTCAGTAATGTTTGTTTTGATTATATGTAATATACATTACATTTATTTTGTTGTTTTCCCAATATACATTATTTCTTAATTGTAGTACCATAACCAAGATGAAACTACTGAATGCAGATACTACATAATGAGGTATATGGAAGAACTTGTTGAGAAGAGAGAGACTTGGGGAGATTTAAAAACGGTAAATTTTGATATTGATCTTATGTTGCAGTACATATGTTCTGTGGCACAATGTATATGTTAATAAATGAGTTTATTTACTTCGTAGTCATTCAAAGTATCCCTTGAACCATTTTATCAGGAAGAGATAGACATTATGTAAGAGAAATGGTCTTCTTTTGTCATCAGCCATATGATGTTAGAAACTTAATTGATGAATGTAAGTTTATCGTGTGATGACGTCATCTTTACGCTTTTGTAATAATAGATGAATATATACATATATATCATTGGTGCTGATGTGTAGGATTTTCAACCTAACATTTAGACCAAACCAAACTGTAAAGCAGAACTTGAAACATTGAAGCCACATTCAACCTACTAACTGAGAATTTTGATATGACATGTATAGTGTACATGCAGTAACAACATAGTTTAGAGACAATTCATATTCAAAGGCAGCTGCATTGAAGCAACATAGATTACAACACAAACATAGTGTATGGCACCAATGTAGTTTACACCACAATGGTAGTTTACAACACTACTTTCACCGGAACAGCCTTACAACTTCAATTTTTTTGCAAGTGTACGTTTGTTTCTGTGGGATGTACATATTATAAAGTTTAAGACTATGTGTAATAGGTTAACATATATATATATATATATATATATGTGTGTGTGATATTTTTTTATATACATTTAAATGATCCTAGTGTGAAGTGAGATATATATATGACATTTTTTGAATATACATTGAACACAATCATATTTATATGTGATGATCCAAATGTTGTGGTGTATGTGATTTATCCAGTTATAATACCGCAAGTGCATGGCGTCGGTAAAGATCCGGCAAGTACGGGTCGTGCCCACGATGAGCGCATGCGAGCCGGAATCCACAATACTCGAGTGGTAAAAGAAGAGATAAATGAGGTCGGACTTACACTACAAAGCGTACTAAATAAGAAAACAAACAATTAAAATAAACCCCTAACAGGGTAGAGAAAGAACACAAAAATAAAAAAATGTGTGCGCGTGTGTTCATTTGTGTTCATCGCAACATGCAATACATGAAATCCATAAAACCAAATCCAACTTTGCCTCCACATGTAATAAGATAAAACATTATCATTAAAATATACAAGATAATAATTGAAATGAGTCTAATATGAGCTCATGCATCATGACCAAACCCCACCATGTCTCGACATGAAATAAGATTTAACACAATCATTAAAACATACAAGACATTAATTAAGATGATGCCAACAAGAGCACATACTCCAGATGTCATGTTTCCTTCTTCCACCTTATCCTCACCTCATCATTCTCCATAAAATTGTCCCACTAATCTTTGCATGTGCTAAGCATCACTCAAGAGCATTAGCACATCAAAGATAAGAGTGAAAATCCCATTAGATGGTGATGGAACTCAGGTGAGGCACAAAGGTTAGGATTAACACACACACACACCTAATACCTCACATAATCACATCACCTTCTTCTCCACCCCCTAATGGGGATGGACTACTCCCTACTCATCTCTAAACTTAAGAAAGCATACAAACAACCCAAAACCATAATGGAAAATTCAGAAAACTAGATTAGGCAAACAACAACCATGAAAGAAATTACATCAACTAGAAAACATCAATGTAAAGAACAAGAATACTTTATTGAAATGCAAGGTTACAAGTTTTCCTCCTTCTCCTCTTACACTAATGAGCAATAAAATAAACCTAAACTAATGGAGAAAGCTAGAAGAATAGGAGAGGAGGGATTACAATGGTATTTATAGAACAATACATGGTTATGATTAATCTGGGTGTAATCAGACACTTCTAAATTAAAATTGATAGTCCTGGAATGCTCTGACCCGTTAGACCAGGTTGATCTGCCAGTGGTGGATCCGGTTGAAATTTTGGAAGTTGTTAAGTTTCTTTGTTTGCTACGTGGGGTGAAGCCCTGGTCCACTGTCTCGAACCGATTTGGGTTTCATTGGTGAAATACTGACTGGTTCAAGTCATGTGTCACAATATTTTGCACTTCAGAATCAGGTCCCTCTGGGATTTCACTTGGGTCCTTCCTGATTTGCGATATGGTCGTTGTGCATTACAAATAGGTCCAGAAGTCTTCAATTCAGTCCATTCTTGTTGCATTCAGGTCCTTTTTGCTCCATTTTTCTCTTCTTTATTACCTAACACCTGAAACACTATAACAAACACTCGAGTAGCACAATTTTGGGGTAAAATTTAGCACGAATGCGATGTATGATATGCTACTAATCAGTATGCACATTTCAATTGCAGGGAAATTTATGTGGTGCATTTCTATTTCAATTGCAGGGATTTTTATGTGTAAGTAAAAATAAAATCAGAATTAAACTATAAAATTCATTTAAGAACATAACACGTTGGTTATTTCGTAGAAACTGACATAGAATTTCACAAAAATTCAAGAAATGACATACCACGTTGACGTTGTTTGCCAACTTACCGACGTGGTATATTCTACAATTTGATTTATGTTCGAAATTCTTTTTTTAATAATAGGACAAACCACGTTGGTCTTCTATTTCAACCAACGTGGTATGTCTTCAAACCACGTCGGTCACTTTAATGGATTTTTTCTTCTGAATTTCTTGTTTTAATAATAGGAAATCTGCGTCGGTTGTCTAGGTGCGGCCGATGAGGTATGTTGTAAATACCACATTGATGTTATTGGTAAATACCAATGTGGTTGACCTACATAGCATGTCAGCATATTGATCGACGTGATATCCCCTCCCTAACCATGTCCCCCGGACACATGTCGATTAGCAAGGGTCAGTCAACCGAACGTGATATGTCTAAAAATCCAACATAATAACCTCATTTTGTAGTAGTGTTAGTGAAAACTCGACTACGGATCAGTGGATCGATTGGAACTCGAGGAGAGGACTAGAACATGGTGGTGTAATCAAAACTCTATAAAATCTCCGAAGTCAATTTGTTGTTTGTAATTTCCTCAATCGTTTTTTAATTCCTCTTTTTTATAATTAAATTCCTAACTAATCTATTCACCCCCTCTAGATTAGTGTTTGATTCTACTCACATATTGAACTAGTGATGCTACGCCAAATCAACAAATAAAACCAAATTTAAGTAATCCATTAGGAAGTGGAGAATGTGTGCAAAACTGTAGAAGTGTGACACGTGTGTGTACAATTATACGTTCTCATGACATGAATAATATGGAAATCTATGATGACCATAATCGTAAGTGTCTCCAAATGGAATAAGATATATCACCATCATTAAATCATACAAAGCACTACTCAAGATAAGGCCAATGATAACCACAAGCTCACATGTGAATCATATCTCTTTATCCACTCAAATCTTATCCTCAACTCATCATAATCCATTAAGTCAGCCCACTAACCAAAGCATGTCTTAAGCATCCATTAGGGCCATTAACACATTGATGGCAAGGAGTAGGAACCAATCAAAATGGCTATGGAAATTGTTTGAGCTCCAAGATAAAGATTAAACACACACATTAATCTAACTACATTCACACTACACATCATGCTCCACCCCCAATGGGGATGCTCTGCTCACTAATCATATTAAAACAAAGAAAGAAACAAAAGATGAACATGTAAAGAAATCTAAATCTAACTGAGGAAATGGAATAAAAATTGCATCAAATAAAAGACAAGAAGATTAAGAACATGGAAATAAAACGTGATTAGCAAAGAATATTACAAATGGTGGTTTTCTCCTCTCCTCCACTACAATTCTAAACAAGAAATGAAAATTACTCTATTGGAGGAGGAGAGGAAGAAGATGGATGACGGAAAGGAAGGGTTACAAGTCTATTGATAGAAGATTAGAAGGTCTGGATGAAATCCGACGATTGAAAATCTGATATGAATGATCCAGACTTCGTGTACCCAATTACATGACCTGCGGGAGAAATTTCAGGACTGATGGATTTGGTTGACTGATGCATTGCATACATTGCATCATATGTCTTTCATTTAGATTAATTTTATATCAATAAATGCTACTAAGGTATGTGTTTAGTCTTATTTACAGAATACAGGGACCTGAATGCAAATTACCCATATCCCTAGCATAAACGCGTGCAATGGATTCAATTCTAGCATAAGACCGAGTTCAAGACAATTGGGTGCTAAATTCAAGTCCAATTGATCACATAAAAGGCCAAGGACTTAATTGCAAAAAGCCGACACCCCGAGTGCAATTTTACAAGGACCAAAATATTATTTTGGAGAAGTTCAAAAGAAAAATCAAATTTAGATCTCCAAATATATGAAGGAATTAATTCGGATCTCAACGAAAAGGTAAGAAATAAATCCGGACGCGCAAAGGACATCTAAAACATACCATAAACACACAGGAAAAATCCGGATTGATTCTGAGCCAAAAAGGTGGCAAATCCGCCGCACCTCATGTACAAATTGTGGCGGATTAGCCGCACAAAAGTTGATCCGTGCGCTCAAAGTTTTACCAATGCTGTATTGACGCGTGTACTTTCCGTTTATATATTGGGATCCCTTGTATCAGCTATAAATACCCCCGAAACGATGTTGTAAAGGGGTTCTTGTTTTTATTTCCATATTTTAGTAATAAAATTCTGTTGGTTTATTTTGTGCTTTTTTTAGTTTTCTTTTGTAGTTTCTCTAGGACCCCTTCTCCTTCCCTCTATCTATGAGTTTCAAACTCTCTCCAAAGGGTGGGGGTGACGGATTTAGGGTGATGAGAAGAGAATGATGTTATTATTTTAATTTCGTATTAGTATATTGCGATTAGTTGAGTTTATCTTGAATCATTTATCATGTAATGCTTTATAACTAATATGATTTATTATAAGTTTCAGATTTCTCTAAACAAAACCCGACATCTAGACCTACACCCGCTGGACTCTCATCCATCTTTGCTTTATTTTTAATTTGTTTTTGTTGTTCTTGCTTTAGATAATTAAAAACCAAAAATCTCAAACCAAACTTTATTTCTCTCTTTGTTTCCTTGACTCGAAAATCACAAAAATAACAATATCTCTCCCTCCTTGTGTTCGACCCGTACTTGCCGCGTCTTCATTGACGCCGTGCACTTGTGGTATAAATTAAATTCTCATCAAGTTTTTGGCGCCGTTGCCGGGGAGGCGACGAAGATTTTGTTTATTTTTGGTGATTTCGATTCTTTTCTGTTTATCTTGTGCGCAATCTAACTATTTGGGTTTGCGTTTCAGGAGACAACAGAGTGCGCGGCGAAATCCGAGCACATTCGGAGCAAGAAGGGCGGCGAAATCGCTGCACCCAAAGAAGAATCTGTGCGAATCAGCCGCACGTCTGAAGCATCTGGACTTCAATTTTTTCTGGGGTTGTCTCCATCTCTGGGTGGATGCGTAGAGCATCTGAAAGTTTGCGAGAGCGGGCGGCGAACCCGACTGAGCGTGCGTAGGTAACCTTTGTTTCCTTTTTCCTCGTAAATTCTAGTTTCGAAAAATTTCCTTTTTAGAACTACACGTGTTAGGTTCAAATTCCATAATTGGCAATAATTCAACACTGACCTAAAAATTGACAAAATTAGAAGGACTTAGTGCATGCATCATTTAGTGTTTTGTTTGCATTATTCTTGCTAAATTCTTCCAAATTAATTCTTGTTTAAGAGTGCTGGAGGCAAGGTACGTACGCGGTTTTTATCGATTGCATTTAAGCATATAATTTAGTTTGCATACAACCTTGCAATTGTCCCCCAATTAAAGACCAATCTTTGACTATCTTTGCTAGATTTAAGTTAAACTATCTTAAGGGCAACTCCGTAGGAAAAGATACGGTGGGGATTTCATCACCCTTCCGTGGCCCACAAATCACAATCCTAAAGTGTCACCCAAGCCTTAAAATTAAAATCAATTAGACATTGTCCCCTAAGGACTCAGACTCAATTAAGGAGAAGATTGGTTTGACTTGCTATGACTTGAAGCTGATCGAATTTAATTTGGTGTCTAGAAAGTGTTTTTGTGTTGACGTAAGTCTTCCAAGCGAAGTGGTTGTCTAATTGGCACCGACTCTGTCGGAAGCGCCCCCACTAGCTATACATTGCCTGGCAAGTTGGTTTGATTAGTGAGAGAGGTGAATCAAGCGAATCAATTCGACTCAACCAGTTAGGAGTCGTCTAGATTTAAGCGACACTAGGTCTAGGATTGTTTGAACCGTGCTTGTTGAGGAAACTTCTGACCAACCCTCTTATCTATCTTTTAGAGTTAAGTTTCCCTTCTCATCTGAGTCTTCTTTCTCTTCTCATCTCAATTCTCTAGATTAGGATTCCTTTCTCAACTTTCCCCCTTCTATTGTTTGTTTCCATTTTTGAAAAAAAAAATTAAAAACAAATTATAAAAAAAGTAATTAATTCTTGAAATTGAATTTGGAATTTAAATTTCTAATTTGAATTCAAAAATTGATTCAAACCGGTGCACTCAAATTTGGGTTCGGGACTTGAGCAATCGACTCTCACGAGTTCATCTAGATTCCAGTCTGGAGCTTAGCCACAATCCACCTGTTGCACCACCTCACCCGGATCCAATGGGTGAGAATGTTGTGGACCCACCTATTGCACCACCTATGACTCTGAGGGATCGGTGCTACCGAACGATGGCTGCTCAGCCATCGTGCATCGTAATGCCCATCATACCGGGTCGCGACTTCGAACTGAAGGCACAATACATGAGTATGTTGCCTAAGTTCACCTCTAAGGAAGACCCACATCTCTTCCTTAGAGAATTTGAGGAAATCTGCTCCCTTATGCAATACCAGCATATCTCTGAGGAGATAGTGCGTCTTAAATTCGTGCATCTAGCACTGAAGGACGACGCTAAGAAATGGCTATATAGTCTAGCCGAATGTTGAATGTTTTAATTAAACCGCAAGTGCACGGCCGCGATGAAGTGGTGGCAAGTACGGGTCATCCTTAGGGAGGTGAGCAACCTCTTGTTTATCAGAAATCAAGTGGCAAAAATTGGGGGAGAAAGATTGATTACGCTACTCTACACTAAACTACGCTAAGAAGTATGAAATGCAAACGAAAGAAACAAACAATGAAATGACAACTAGGCTAAGAACAAAAGAAGAATGCTGAAATACAGAAATGGGAAAAACCCCTAAGGGGTGGAGTGAGTGCACACAAGCAAAGAGGTGGGTGTTGAACACATTCTTTAAGCACAAATAAGGGTGGTGTTATCATGCATAGGAAGTGTCTAAATGTTGTGGCAAAACCTATCAATCTATTCACCAACTTAGTTGATTAACATTTACATATGCAAGATGTTTATTTCAGAACCTAAACAAGCATGAGAGGTGTCTAATCATTTTGGCAAAACTCATCAAGTTATAAATTCTATCCTAAACAAGCAAGCATACATTCATGTTTTATCAACACATTGGAAATAAAGCATTCAATCCATTCTCATTTGCATGTATGTACATCTACTCCACCCCCTAAAGGGGATGGAACTACTAACTAAACAATACACTAATTATTAAACTAAACAAAGAAAGCATATTAACTAAGCTAATAAAGCTTAATGAAATGAGATTAAGCAAAGCAAAACAAGAAACATAAAACAAACAACATAATAAAGAAAACTTGTATTAAAATGACTCACATTAAAAGTAGCATCCTCCTACTTTAGTGTGTGCTTCAAGGCCTCACTTCTAGTAGGAAGAATAGCCACTTAAAATATGGAGTGATTACAATGGAAGGTGAAGAGTTCTATTTATAGCCATGGAAAAAGGTAAATCGGGACAATCCCCCGATGTGGGACTAAACAGATATCAACAATAGCCTAAACATCCTCTAATACATGTACTGGAGAAATTGTAGCGGATTTGGGCCAAAATGGACCGCGAATTGGCGGTCTTGGACCGCGAATTGGCGGTCTATATGGTTCAGATCCTGCTCATTTTTGTTGTGGGCTTTTCTTGGTATATTTTCTGGTCTTGGATGCATTTAATTGGTTTGTTGGACTCCGACCCGAATCGAATTGCTAAAATACTCCCCATGATGGTGTGGAGTATTCTGTTTTGCTCTTAGGTCCTTCTGCCTTACGTTCAGGTCCTTCTCCCTTGCATCTCAGTCCCCAGATCTCACAATTCAATCCTTTTTCCCAGCTTTTGGGTCCTTTTATGCTTCATCTCTTCAAACCTATTTATTCCTGAAAACTAGACATAAAACTCGTAACATAGCATTGTTTAGGTGAAAGATAATGGATATAAGATACAAATATGAGCATGAAATGATGTCAATCAAATACCCCCACACCTAACTTTTGCTAGTCCCGAGCAAAACAAAGAAAGGAAAAAGCATACGAAAAACAAGAAATCCTAACTCACTTTTGTAGGAATCACGGTTGCACTTAGCACGTGCAACAAGCCGTTAAACCTCATTGGCGCCACGGAGGAGGGGTGTTGTCTCCTGAGGGTTTTCAGCGGATACACCCAGAAAATCCAAACAAGATGCATTAATCAATCTAGCTACACGACTCGTTGGACGCATATTGTCGATCATGGGATGCGGTAATACTACGGGTCGACTCTATATATGTAATCAGTCCACACACCTAGCCTAATGTGTTTTTCGTGAAAGTTAGTTAAGGACTTAAGTGAAAGACATGGGCAACCTTAACTTCTGAATGTGATACAATGTGTAAAGTCCATTTTGTTTCTTATTTGACTCTTTTTTTCCTTTTTTTCCTTTTTTTTCTTTTTCTTTGGAGCATTTTATTGGTTGGTGTTTGATTCTCCTAGGGTCAGGTTTCGTGCATCATTGCCTATGAGGACTTACACTATCACGTACACCTTCCCCCAAATCTCCACATAGGGCGATCCCTACCACTCGTGTAACGAGAGTTCGGTCGGCGCATCCCAAGTAAGATGACTCGAAAGCACCAGGCACAAAGTCCCCTCAGACCTACTTTCCCGAGTGATAGGAGTCGTGCGATAAGAGAGAACACCACTTATTCATTTATCTACATGGGAACCAAAACCCCTACACTTAAGTTTCACAAAAAGAGATTAAGGGCCCTTGACTACAACAAACTTCCTTATACTAACAGACACGAATTATTTGACTCACTAGGTTCAGGGTGGACTTCTTTAAATGTTTGAGTACTGAAACCCTATGTTTACACGCCCCCCGAGGGAAAACCGGAGTGCATCCTAACGACTCGATGAGACCTAAAGCCAGTAAACTAGATATCCTAATGCATCAAGTTAAAGACAATTTTGGGAGCTTTCTTTTTACTTTGCCTCTCAACGATTTTGCACATGCTAAACACACGCAAAAGCCACAAAACATTTTCTTTCGCAAACACATGAAGATTTTGAAAGAAATGTAAAGATTTTAAAGCACTAGGCAAGCAAAAGAAGACAAGTCACCCAAGGATCATGGCAAGCAGATATATCACTGTTAAATGCAGCACACTAGCATGACCCTAACAATACACACAAAAAGAAAATAAAATCAAAAGAAAAAGACTCGACTATGTACACACGTAAAACACCCCCCCACACCTACTTCATGCATTGTCCTCAATGAATGTGAACAAGATACTACATGGATATATGCATGAAAAAGGAAAGATCTCACCAACATGAAGTATAAAGGGACGTTCAGGGTCATGTTGATGGACACAAACCCAACTTCCCTCAAAACCTGTGAGAAGCTGAAGAAGGGTCATAAATTCGTGAAGAAATTGGGCCCAAGTACACAAGGGTTGGGGCCCACAACAATCGATGCTCACTGAAGGAGTCTTTTATTACTTTTTTTACATGATATGTACAACAACGACGATATTATCATAATCATTTGGTCAAGGAACATCAAATGAGAACATCAAGTCATGAGGACCAGAGACTTGCCGAGATGGGCAAACTTCACTGGTACTCTGAGGTGTCATGAGGGGTGAAAGGTCAAAGCTGAAAGGCTCGAACCCCTCATGATATTGGTTGGGTGTGGGCAACAAAGAATGAAGTTGTGTTGCCTCACTAGGGTTGAGTTGCTCATCGAACAAAACCCTCCAATCAATAGGTGGGTGCATCGGAATGAGTTCCTCAAGCTCATTCGATGGATGCAGCAGACCTGCATCACTAAGAATGGGGCTTCTCCCCAAGTCATCCAACAAGGACCTCCCACCATCATTTAGATCATCAAGCATAAGCTCGGTCATAGGTGGGTCCTTGTTGGAGTCAATATGAAGCTCAAATGGCTCAATGGCCATGGGACATGAGGTAGAGACACCTTCTGGTATAGGCATATGATGAGGTGTCTCACTCCTACTAGTACTCTCAACTGAATCATGCAACAAACACTCCCTTTAGACATTTATGTTCGAGGCCAGCTCACTCTGTTGCACTGCGAAGACAGGCAATGAGTTTTTGCTGGGCCCACGAACATTCTCAACGTGTTGCATTGGGGTTAGGGGTGTTCGTTGATTTTGTGTTGCTTTCTCTAATTGGCGGATGAGATTTAGATTTAAAGGTTCATCCATGGGTTCCTGTTGCCTACCAGAGTTGAACACATGAAACTCGGCACTCATGTTACCGAATGAGGGCTTCATGAGACCATTTCTACAATTAATCAAGGCATTGGAGGTGGCCAGAAATGGTCTACCCAAAATCAAAGGTATTTGAGAGTGGGTGTTCGCAACAGGATTGGTATCGAGGACAACCAAATCGACTGGAAATATAAAATCTCCAACTTTGATAAGCACGTCCTCGATAATCCCCATGGGAATACGAATGGATCTACCCGCCAATTGGAGGGTGATCTTAGTTGTTTCAATTCTATCAAGTTCAACTGTTGATAAACAGAAAATGGGAGGTTCACCGATGATCCTAAATCAAGCAAAACATTGCTCATTCTAGTGTCCCCTATCGTACACTGAATAGTAGGACACCCAGGGTCCTTGTATTTTGTGTAGGTGGGATTGGACAAAAGTGAGCTGATATTTGCAGCCAAGAATGCTTTCTTAGGAACATTGGTCTTCCTCTTGGTTGTGCAGAGATCCTTCAACACTTTGGCATATTGAGGTATTTGTTGGATGACATCCACCAAGGGGATGTTAACCTTTACTTGCTTAAACACCTCTAATATCTTGTCCATGTTGTCACTCTGCTTTTTGGTTAACCTACTTTGATAGGGAGCTTTTGGCAGGTAGGTTTTCTGCGGTGCCTGAGAAGAAAGCTTTGGTGTATTACCCTCACCCTCAGCCTCTTCTTCACCACCATTCCCACTGAGGGGCTGCATAGATGGTGGTTGTTGTGGCAAGGAAATGTGATTGTCAACCTGTTTTCCATTCCTTAAGGTCACAATGGAATTGACATGGTGAACAGGTTCCTCCACATGGTTCACTTGCCTCCCCCGAGGTACCACATTCTCATTTTGCATGTGTTGTTGTTGGTACATATGGGGGTTAGCCTCAGGCTGGCTAGGAAAAGACCCTCTCTCTCTTTCATGTACAGACTGAGCCAATTGGCCCATCTGAAGCTCTAGAGATTTGATGGTCTGCTAATTTGAAGTGAGAACTTGACTCGTGGTTGACATAAAAAATTTCATTGAGTTTTCAAGTCCACGAGTCAAGGTCTCTAGCGAATTGAATCGGGTTTCCATATTATTGGAATTTGGGAAACCCGATTGATTGGTGGTTTGCGCTTGGGGTGGCTGATAGGAATGTGCATGCATGGGAGGTTGGTGTGATTGGTAATGTGGTCTAGAGGAGTTTGAAGGACCACCTGGGGTATTAGTTTGGTTCCATGAAAAATTGGGGTGGTTCCTCCATTCAGGATTATAAGATGATGAGTATGGGTCGTTCCTAGCTCTGTCATAGATGACGTTGACATGTTCCATCTCAGGAGGAATGGATGCACACTCGCTTTCTACATGACCTATCCTACCACATGAATGACAGGGAACTCGACCAGATGTGGACATGTGAGGTGCAATTTGTTGGTTTTGGAGCTCAATCGAATCCATACGGCGCATTAAGGCCGCCATGCGTGCCTCGGTGGTCGTAGTGGTATCGATAGCAAATGTGGTACCCGATCTAGTCGAGTTTGCATTCGCGATCCTCGCTCCTATACTAGATGATGCAGGTGGTTCCCTCACACTCTCCCATTGCATGGTTTTCTCAGCGAGGTCTTCTAGGAAAGCCCATGCCTCCCTTTCATCCTTTCCCAAGAACTCTCCTTGACACATGGACTCAAGGAGCGTTCGGGACGGGATGTGAAGACCCTCGTAAACAATCTGACAAAGACGCCACAACTCAATGCCATGGTGAGGGCATGAGGATAGTAGCTCCTTGAACCTCTGTAGATATGCAAGAAATGCTTCAGTCTCAAGTTGATAGAACGAATTGATTTCGATCCTCAATTTTTGAGTCTGATGATTTGGAAAGTATTTCTTGAGGAATGCAGATTGAAACTCATCCCAAGTCCTAAAGGAATTCGCCTGGTTGATGTACAACCACTTCTTGGCATCATCCTTCAGCGCAAAGGGGACAAGCCTAAGATGGATGGAGTCTGTGCTAAGTTGTTGCAGCTTGAACATAGCACAGACCTCCTCAAATTCCCTGAGAAAGATATAGGGGTCACCTTTCCCAGTGAAGTGAGGGAGCATGGAAATAAACTGAGGCTTAACCTCAAAATGGTTCCCATTAGCCTCTGGCAATACGATGCATGAGGGTAGAGCAGTACGTCTCGGGTAGCATCGATCACGTAGAGGTATGGGAGCTACAACAGGAAGCACAAATGGAACAGGTGGGTCCACCAACTGCTCCTCACGGAAATGAGAAGCCATTGAACACAGACTGAGTGCAACACGAGAAGAGGAAGGCGTCGAGAAATCAACTACCGAAGCTGGGTTGACAACGCGGCTTGTCAAACGACCACTCTCGTCTCGTGTCCACGAAAGCATGCACAAAGGTGCACACACACAAACCGAAACATTTTTTTTAACAAAGAATGTGCGTAGAGGAGCAGACGGGGGAACACAGGAGAGAAGGGAAGAAGTCCATATGCTACGGCAGATGGGTACAGGTAGAAGCACACAAGCAAACAAGGCTCAAGCAATCCTAAAGTCGCTATAGGTCCTTACAGCTAGACGACGCCTAACTGCGAGGTCACATGGCCTCAACACGCCTCACCTCCCTACAACGAGGACCACAAAGCCCTGCAAGTGAGCCAAGATCCAGGGATCTCGTCTCTCCTACTATCGACAAAGTGGGCAACGCCGATCAGGTCATGACGGTCGGGACCGGATCACTCTCCTAATGCGCCCGAAATCCTTAAGGCCAATGTCTACTTGATTTTAAAAATTAGGCTCTTTATTAGTGTAGTTTGTGGGGCGAAGGAAAGGGTGATGAAATCCCCCACCTTATCTTTTATGGGACAGCCCCTCCTTAGTAGCGTTTTGGAGTCCTAATCTAGCAATCAACTCTCCAAACAAAACGCTCAACTCACACTTGTTTCAATGCACTTCCTACTAACTAATGCATGTTCATACGAAATGCATGAATGAGAGTAGAAGGTGCGTACCTCACGCCAGCACTCAGCAACTGAAAATAAAGATAAAATGAAAGACAATCTATATGCCTAAGTCACATACATGATGCATGACCTAAACAAAAAGAATGCCTAATCTTTTGCTTTGAGTTTTAGGGTCCAAGTTGCTTAAAGGAGGTTTGATTATTGATCTGGGGACAAACTATAAGTCAATACATGCCAAATCGAGTCCCAGATCACTATATCAGATAAAGAAATACTCCACAGAAATTTAGAGGTGAAATGAAATAACCAGACCGCCAGTTGCGGTTGTAGACCGCTGATTGGCGGTCTTCTTCTCTCAGACTGTCTCTAAACTTCACCAGATGCTTCTCCTTCTCAATGTGAGTCTCCTGAAACAAAGAAAACTACAAGACAAAAATTAAATCCACTCGAATCGTCCAAATAAGAGTCTGGATTGGCACTTCCCCGGCAACGGCGCCAAAAACTTGTTGAATGTTTTTATTCAACCGCAAGTGCACGGCCGCGATGAAGCGGTGGCAAGTACGGGTCGTCCTCAGGGAGGTGAGCAGCCTCTTGTTTATCAGAAATCAAGTGGCAAAAATTGGGGGAGAAAGATTGATTATGCTACTCTACACTAAACTACGCTAAGAAGTATGAAATGCAAACGAAAGAAACAAACAATGAAATGACAACTAGGCTAAGAACAAAAGAAGAATGCTGAAATACAGAAATGGGAAAAACCCCTAAGGGGTGGAGTGAGTGCACACAAGAAAAGAGGTGGGTGTTGAACACATTCTTTAAGCACAAATAAGGGTGGTGTTATCATGCATAGGAAGTGTCTAAATGTTGTGGCAAAACCTATCAATCTATTCACCAACTTAGTTGATTAACATTTACATATGCAAGATGTTTATTTCAGAACCTAAACAAGCATGAGAGGTGTCTAATCATTTTGGCAAAACTCATCAAGTTATAAATTCTATCCTAAACAAGCAAGCATACATTCATGTTTTATCAACACATTGGAAATAAAGCATCCAATCCATTCTCATTTGCATGTATGTACATCTACTCCACCCCCTAAAGGGGATGGAACTACTCACTAAACATTACACTAATTATTAAACTAAACAAAGAAAGCATATTAACTAAGCTAATAAAACTTAATGAAATGAGATAAAGCAAAGCAAAATAAGAAACATAAAACAAACAACATAATAAAGAAAACTTGTATTAAAATGACTCACATTAAAAGTAACATCCTCCTACTTTAGTGTGTGCTTCAAGGCCTCACTTCTAGTAGGAAGAATAGCCACTTAAAATATGGAGTGATTACAATGGAAGGTGAAGAGTTCTATTTATAGCCATGGAAAAAGGTAAATCGGGACAATCCCTCGATGTGGGACTAAACAGATATAAAAAATAGCCCAAACATCCTCTAATATATGTACTGGAGAAATTGTAGCGGATTTGGGCCAAAATGGACCGCCAATTGGCGGTCTATATGGTTCAGATCCTGCTCATTTTTGTTGTGGGCTTTTCTTGGTATATTTTCTGGTCTTGGATGCATTTAATTGGTTTGTTGGACTCCAACCCGAATCGAATTGCTAAAATACTCCCCATGATGGTGTGGAGTATTCTGTTTTGTTCTTATGTCCTTCTGTCTTACGTTCAGGTCCTTCTCCCTTGCATCTCAGTCCCCAGATCTCACAATTCAGTCCTTTTTCCCAGCTTTTGGGTCCTTTTATGCTTCATCTCTTCAAACCTATTTATTCCTGAAAACTAGACATAAAACTCGTAACATAGCATTGTTTAGGTGAAAGATAATGGATATAAGATACAAATATGAGCATGAAATGATGTCAATCACCGAAAGATCTATTAGGAGTTGGGTCGAGTTTGTTCAAGTGTTCTTAAAGAAATATTTCCCCAACCATAAGACTATTAGGATTAGGAATGAAATTTGTGCATCCGTTCAATCTGAGAGTGAGCCGTTCGATTCCTATTTGGAAAGATTTAAGCACCTGCTGACCCAATGCCCTCATCATGGAATTCCAAGATGGCAATTGTGCCAAATTATTTATGAGGGATTGACACCTACATCTAGGGTTATGCTAGAATCTGTATGCCAAGGAAGCTTTATGTCCAAAAATGAGAATGATGCTTGGATTTTACTTGAGGATTTAGCCGAAAATAGTATGCAATGGGACAATGCTAGAGCACCAATTAACCCAAGTATTGGATCTAGAATAGCAAGTCAACCCAAACCAGGTGTCTTAGCTGTAGATGCTATTGTAGCTACTGAAGCAAAACTAGCTACCCTTATGCGTAGAATGGAAAGTTTAGAGCTAAAAACTCGACCCCTAGTGAATCAAGCCTCTTCTATCCCTTGCTCTAGATGTGGTCAGACTGGTCATATAATGGAGGATTGTGCGGACTTGGAACAAGTTAATGCCACGTTTAACCATTCTAGAAATGACCCATACGCATCAACCTATAACCCGAGTTGGCGTAATCATCTCAATCTTTCATGGAACCAACAAGGTCAACCTTCTAGACAAAAACCAAACCCATATGACCAAAATAATACATCATCTGGGTTTAGTAACAATGGAGACTATGATGTTAGGTTGACAAGCTTAGAAAATATGGTTAAGACTTTTATGCAAACAACCACCCAATCCTTCCAAAGGCTAGAAACTCAAGTCAGCCAACTAGCACAAATAGTAGGTGAAAGAGGAGAGGGTCAGTTTCCAAGTCAACCTGAGGTGAATCCAAGATCTAATAATCAATATCAGCCCTACCAACCACCTCTAGGAAATAACAACCCTAGACCGGTTCAAATGGTTCATGAGGAAGGACCGTTCCAACAAATTAATGCAGTTGTATCATTACGGTCTGGAAAACAAGTTGATAACAATGTGGTAAATCCTAGAACTCCTAATCAATTTAGCCATCAAGCACCCACATGTGACCTGACCATTGAACCTGAAGTCCAATTTGAAGAGCCCAACCCAACCCACCTACTCAACCTGACCCTATAGCTCAACCTGAGCGAGTCTATGTTCCTAAAGCCACATTCCCCAATAGACTCAAGAAGAGCTCAAGTCCACAAATGGAGAATTCTTGGAAGTATTTAAGCAAGTTAAGGTGAATATTCCACTCCTAGATATGATTCAACAAATACCTGCTTATGCTAAATTCTTAAAAGATTTGTGCACTAAAAAGAGAAAAACGAACGTACCAAAGAAGGCATTCTTAACTTCAAACATATGCTCTATTCTGTCCAACACATCTCCTATAAAATATAAGGACCCTGGGTGTCCCACAATTTCATGTGCGATAGGAGATACTTTTATCAACAAAGCCCTTCTAGACCTTGGTGCTAGTGTTAACTTACTCCCGTTCTCTGTCTATGAGAAACTCAACCTTGGTCCACTAAAACCCTCTAAGACAACCCTTCAATTTGCTGATTGCTCTGTTAAGAAACCAAGAGGTATAGTAGAGGATGTTTTGATTAAGGTCGGTGACTTCATTTACCCAGTGGATTTTGTCGTTCTAGACACTGAACCTGTTATAAATCCTAAGAGACAAATCCCTGTAATACTAGGCAGACCCTTTTTAGCCACTTCTGAAGCTTTGATAAATTGCTGAAATGGGCTCATGCAACTATCTTTTGGAAACTTAAAAGCTGAATTTAATATCTTTCATGTTGATAGTGAGCCAGAAATAGTATGCAATCAAAGTGATGTTGTGATGAGATCGTGTATTTATAAGATTTCTGAATCAAATAAATCATCATAAAATCAAAAAGAAAGTGAGAAAAAGGGGAGTAATTCATCCACCCAACCACCATCACTCGAGCAAATAAGAGAACCAATACATGTGAGGGGTGTGGAATCTGTGCCTCAGGACTCTCAGTGCAACATGGGGAACAATTCAACTGGATACATGCACCAACATGGTGACATTCAATCCAGTTGTTACTATGGTTGACTCTGAGCAAATTCAATCCCCCCATCGCAGTTGACTGAGGTAATAAGTGCATTTGCTTTATCTTTGCATACATTGAGGACAATGCATGATTTAGGTGTGGGGGTGTTTATCTATCTATCTATCTGTTTTATTTTTGTTGGTTAAAAATTTTTTAAAAAAAATAAAATAAAAATTTAATGTTCCATGACATAGCTTAAGATTGAACTGCCAAGACCCGTGTACAAATTGCATTAAGTTTTTATTCCCTATTATATAGTTCTGCTTATAGAAACTATGACATAAATCTAAGTTCCAAAGAAATAACCAATTACCCTTTAAGACATGTATGCACTTAAATTGGATGAATCAAACATTTGAAGTGGTTGATAAAAAACAGAGGTTGAGGAAAATATACCGGGAAGTGTGGACTTCTAATAGCAATTAAGTCTTGTGGAAAATAAAAGTAAAAATAAAGGAATAAAGTAAGGAAAGCACATTTTGCAAAATGATTACAAAAGCCCAAGCCTTCGAGTCACTGGTCCGTAGGGGTATCTTGAAACCCGGTAACTTGAGTCTACCGGCTCGGGATTATCGACCAAACTCGCTACACGAATGCAAAAAGGTTAAAGTGTCAAAAAAGGCAAATGTGTTAAATCACGGAAAAAAACTTTAAGATACTCAAGGCCTAAAGCTAAAAGAATGATCCATGCCATGGTTGATCCGAATGATACTTCACCACCAAAGGAGGCGTGCAAAATAATTTAAGTGATGGCATGTGTAGAAGGGTTAGTGGTGTGAATGTTGGAGGAACAAAGATCAAGTCAGAATTTTTATGAGTTAGACTTATATAATGAGCATGCAAGAATTCTAAGTAAGATGTATAAGGTTGAGGTGGAAATATTGAGAGTTATTAATGGAATGTTGAATTAAGACTTTGTGGGTGTGTCAACTGAAAACCCTCACGAGACAAAACTCGTCCTCTAAGGAAACTTAGAGGTTTAAAGGCTTGTTGCACATGCTAAGTGCAACCGTGATTCCTACGAAAGTGAGTTAGGATTTCCCTGTTTATATTTTTCTTATATTCTGTTTTGCTAGGGACTAGCAAAATCTAGGTATGGGGGTATTTGATGCATTGCATACATTGCATCATATGTCTTTCATTTAGATTAATTTTATATCAATAAATGCTAGTAAGGTATGTGTTTAGTCTTATTTACAGAATACAGGGACCTGAATTCAAATTACCCATATCTTGAGCATAAACGCGTGCAATGGATTCAATTCTAGCATAAGACCAAGTTCAAGACAATCAGGCGCTAAATTGAAGTCCAATTGATCACATAAAAGGCCAAGGACTTAATTGCAAAAAGTCGACGACCCGACTGCAATTTTACAAGGACCAAAATATTATTTTGGAGAAGTTCAAAAGAAAAATCAAATTTAGATCTCCAAATATATGAAGGAATTAATTCGTATCTCAACGAAAAGGCTTGAAATAAATCCGGACGCGCAAAGGACAGCTAAAACATACCATAAATACACAGGAAAAATCCGGATTGATTCTGAGCCAAAAAGGTGGCGAATCCGCCGCACCTCATGTACAAATTGTGGCGGATTAGCCGCACAAAATTTTATCCGTGCGCTCAAAGTTTAACCAATGCTGTATTGACGCGTGTACTTTCCGTTTATATATTGGGATCCCTTGTATTGACGCGTGTACTTTCCGAAACGATGTTGTAAAGGGGTTCTTGTTTTTATTTCCATATTTTAGTAATAAAATTCTGTTGGTTTATTATGTGTTTTTTTTAGTTTTCTTTTGTTGTTTCTCTAGGACCCCTTCTCCTTCCCTCCATCTATGAGTTTTTAACTCTCTCCAAAGAGTGGGGGTGACGGATTTAGGCTGATGAGAAGAGAATGATGTTATTATTTTAATTTCGTATTAGTATATTTTGATTACTTGAGTTTATGTTGAATCATTTATCATGTAATGCTTTATAACTAATATTATTTATTATAAGTTTCAGATTTCTCTAAACAAAACCCGACATCTAAACCTCCACCCGCTGGACTCTCATCCATCTTTGCTTTATTTTTAATTTGCTTTTGTTGTTCTTGCTTTAGATAATTAAAAACCAAAAATCTCAAACCAAACTTTATTTCTCTCTTTCTTTCCTTTACTCGAAAATCACAAAAATAACAATATCTCTCTCTCTCATTGTGTTCGACCCGTACTTGCCGCGTCTTCATTGACGTCGTGCACTCAATAATGAATAAAAATTGTAGTTGGAGAACTCAATTAACCTGATCCTCCTAAAATATCTCCATTCGGTTAAGTTCGATTTGAATGACGTGGGGTCAAGCCCTAGTTCATTGTCTAGACTCGATTTCGTTTAAATTTCTCCACAAACTTTTGAGATTGTGGACTTTTCGCAACCAAAATATGTTCTTTAAGATCATGGTTTTTTTATCAGACCTTTCTTGGATTGCAATCAGGTCTTTAAGCATTACAAACATGTCCAAAAACTTCCAAATCAATCATTTGTTCTTGCATTTGAGTCCTTTTAACTTTTTTCTCTTCTTTATTACCTAAAACCTAAAATACACACAACACAAACCTGAGAAGCACAAATATAGGGGTAAATAAAGGATAAAAATATGAAAATATTGTATGATATACTACTAATCAATGATCATTTGTTGTGCCTTCGAATGACCCACGTTTGGTGGAGCAACAACTCTCTAATATCCCTAATGACGTATGAACTAATGAGGCATTGCCTCTCACTATTGTCCCTATTGTCCCTAATCATCTTGAGAATCAAGGGGTAGGGTTGTTAGTGCGGCAGGTTTAACCCGTCATCCCCCCCCTCCCCCCGGCCACCCCACGGGTTGGAGTTTTTTTTTTCCACAACCTGCCAACCCACGACCCGCCAACCCGTTAGTTAAATGGGGTGGGTTGCGGTTGAAGGTTAACCCACCAAAGTATATTTAAATATATAAATGTACATTATAAATTATTATTTAAAAGTTCAAGATTGTAGTTATAATAAAATAAATGTGTTTATCTTTATTCTTTTATTAACTAAGCCTATTTTAGTCTTCTAAATTTTTACATCTTGGTTTTATATACTTCATTTTTTATGATTTTTACAAGTTTTGAATTTTAATTTTATTTCATTCATGTTATGGGTCCAAATTAAATTATATAAAAATAAACACATTTAACTGGGGTGGGTAGCTGTTAGAAATAAATTGACCCACCCTGCCTCACTTACCCGCCAAACTTTTGTGGGGCGTGTAGCGGTCAGTGTGAAACCCTCCACGCCCCACCCCATTTGCACACATATCAAGGGGTATCAAACGACCATATTGCTAACGAGGATATCATGAGAACCTTAGTGGATATCTTTGGTGAAAGACCCAATTTCTGTTTGCCTTGTCTGTATGGAAAGGATAATGCAATCATTTTCCTTGTTCCGACGCACTAATCAATTGGTTGGAGAGTTTTGATAGATGATCATGTTTATAATGCAACAATGGGAAAAGCGTAATTCTTCTTCCCACTCTCCAACCAATCAAAGGGAAGGTTCAAGCTCTTTGAGCTTGACACTTAGACCCACATGTCTCCTTGTCGGGTTCACGAACCTTTCAACACATGGTATACTGGGACCCAAATGTGACCCCATATGAGTATCTTGGCCCCTCGCTGTCTCATGTTCTCATTCCATTTACATTCATCTTTTGGAATGGGAACATGTGTTGGCTGTTTAGCCTCATTACTCTTAGAGGGTTTGTACACTCGAAAACCGAAGGAAACCAAGGGAAAGGAAACTAGTGTTGCTTGTGCACTCAAGGGAAACAAGAATAGCTTTCCCTTGGTTTCCCTTATATAAAAGCCTCAACGTCATCTCTTTTCTCTCCTTTCACCATCGAAATCCAAGGGAAACTCAACAGAAACCACTCCACCCCTGACTCTCCATAATCTCCTGACATAAATCACTCCAACCGTCTCTCCTAACTTTTCCTCCTCCGCATGACGAGCCCAACTCAACGACCCTCCTCTCCGAAACAAAGTAGGTGTGCGTCGAGGACTCCATTGACCTTTGTTCTTCTCTTCTAACGACGACTTCGGTTGTTCCTTTCCGGCTACAACCTCCGTCTGTTCTTCTCTCCCATGTTTTTCACGAGTTTAGGGTTTGCCGTTTTGGCTTTTTTTCTATTGGTGTGGGTTTTGGATTGGGAATTTAGGTTCTTTTAACTTGCAGGCAATGTTCTTTTTGTTGTTGTTGTAAATTTAGTTCACAAGGTTTTTTATTTAGAGCAATAGAAAAATGACCCAACTAATAAGCATGATTGCTCTGTTGTACTTGAAATATGTGTTCTAATGATGCGGTTGTATTTTTCATTTGTAATAGATTTTTGACATCCTCTAATTTCTCTATTGTACCTGCAATATGTGTGTCGATGTGGTGGTATTTTGCACCTTCAATAGATGAGCGTACTATATCTGGGTTGGTGAAGTTTGTCGTTTGATTTTGTTATGGATTCTTATTCTATTTATGTAAGCTTGAATGGGGAAAAACGTTGATTCGGTTTTTAATTCTGAGGAGATGTGTCATGTGGGCATGTGGATAGGAGAGCTTTGTGGATAGGATATCTTTGGTGAACGGAGAAAATGGGCATGTGGATAGGAGAGCTTTGTGGAGTGACCTTCATCTTGTGGCTATGGAGGTTTCGAGGCCGTGGATCGTAGGAGGTGACTTTAATTGTATTCGCTATACTAGTGAGAAGCGGGGGGGTGCTGTTGGAAATGAGACAGCAATGAAGGAGTTTAATGAGTGTATTGATGCACATCAGCTACTTGAGGTGCCTTCTACGGGAGGGGATTTCACGTGGTCAAATTCATCCGAAGGAAGTGCATGCATTGAGACAAGGATTGACCGTATACTCATGAACAATGCATGGCTCGAGATGTTCCCGAAATCCTATTTCATCGTTGGTGATAAAGATCTTAGTGACCATGCCATGCTAGTGATGAGGACGGAGGGAAATGAAAAAAGGAAAAAGAAAATGTTTCGTTTTGAAAACCATTGGACGGAGCATGAGGAATTCAAAGCCATAGTGGATCAAGCTTGGTCTACGTTTGTAGTTGGCACGCCTATGTTTCGTGTTGCTGAAAAGCTAAAAGAAGTAAATAAGGAACTTATAGCTTGGAGTGGAAGAACATTTGGGAACATTACAAACAAGGTGGGTGAAGCCCGGATTGCCCTTGAGGAGGTGAGAAAGAAAAGACAAAGCCTACCACATCTAAAAGAGCTAGCCGTTGATGAAGGGACAGCAAAGGGCAATCTTTAGCGTGCCCTTGCTCGGGAGGAATCCATTATCCGGCAAAAATCAAGGGTGAAGTGGCTGAAAGAGGGGGATCGAAACACTAGGTTTTTCCATGTGCAACTCCGTGTAAGGAGAGCCACCAATCAAGTGAGGAGAGTATGTGAGGGAGCGCATATCGTGGAGGAGGACGGCGAAATTCGGGACGCCTTTCGGCGTTTTTATGCTAACATATTTTCTAATGATTTTTAGGTACAACCCATTCATCCTTCTCTCATCTTCCCACAGCTCCGGCCGGAGGAAGGGAGAATCCTCACCCAAAAGCTGGAATTAAAAGAGATTGAGGAGGTGGTGTAATATGCAAATGTGGACAAGGCACCGGGCCCTGATGGCTTCAATGTAAAGTTCTTCAAGACCACGTGGGACACCAGCAAAGGAGACATACTTCAGGCCATGAACTCCTGTTTGGACAACGGAAGAGTGCTCACCCAATGGAACTCTACCACAATCACCCTCATCCCGAAGAAGAAGGCACCAAATTCGGTAGAGGATTATCGTCCCATCACTCTATGCAACATGACCTATAGGTTCACCTCCAAAGTGCTCGCAAACCGAATCAAGGGGTTGCTGCCAAGACTTATTGGGGAGAACCAAAGTACTTTTGTCAAAGGGAGGCGAATCAGTGATAATATTCTCCTTGCACATGAACTTTGTCACAATCTACAACTAGAAAAAGGGAGGGGACGGATGTGCCTAAAGCTTGATATTAGGAAAGCGTATGACTCCATCTCATGCTCCTTCCTTGATGAGGTAATGACTCGCTTCGGTTTCCCTCCGAAGTGGAGAAGGCTGATTATGAGTTTTGTCAAAGCATCATTTGTAGTGACGGTAAATGGAGCTAACTCAACCGCGTTTGCTGCGACAAATGGCTTGAGGCAAGGTGACCCCTTGGCACCGTACTTGTTTGTTTTGTGTATGGAAGTCCTAAGTGAGATGATAAATCAAGCGGTGAGGGATGGAAGGATTGAGTCATTATCTTGTGGGGAGGTACCCGTTTCGCATTTGCTCTTCGCCGATGACGTCCTAGTCTTTGCTAGTGCAACAAAGGCAAATGCTCGGGCTATAAGGGCTGTCCTTGAGGAGTTCACGGCATGTTCGGGGCTGAGACTTAGCACGACAAAATGCCATGTATTCATGGGAGGAAACGTTCCACATGGAGCTTGGATCGCAGCCCACCTTGGTATGGAACGAAAGGAATTTCCGGTGACTTACCTCGGGCTGCCTTTATTCTCCGGGAGGATGGGGAGAACTCATTGTATGTCACCAGTAAACAAGTTCAAGCAAAGACTTAGCACTTGGAAGCAGAATTTCCTATCCATTGCCGGCCGGGTAGAGCTTGTGAGAAGCGTCCTTGTCTCGCTTAGTATCTATTGGACCTCCGCCTTCCTTATTCCTCGGAAGGTGCTGAAAGAGATTGAGAGCCTCATGGCTCAATTCGTTTGGGGGGGGGGGCAAAGAAGTGGGTTGTTGTGGCGTGGAAGGATGTGTGTACTCCCAAGGATGAAGGAGGGCTCGGTCTGAAAAGACTAACAAGCTGGAATGATGTGGGCCTCCTTCGATTATTGTGGCTAGTTGTCGCGGAAGGAAGCTCTCTTTGGGTAAAGTGTGTCAGAAGAAAATACCTTAAAAACCACTCTATTTGGCTAGCGAGTCCACCATCATCATCATCTTGGGCATGGCGAGGAATTCTCCGAGTTCGTGACATTGCCCAACGGCACATCAAATATAACGTGGGAAATGGGCAAGACATTTGGTTCTTCCAATATCCGTAGTGTGGCGAACCTTTTCAATGCGAGAGTTGGGGAGCTCGTCTTCATCATGAATTGGGAGTACCTTGGGATACCAAAGTGTCCTACTTCATTAGAGAGGGGAAATGGAACCTCCCCCCCCCCCCCCCCCCCCAAGATCAACGATAACGGAGGAAGTCCACTTGAAAATCACAAATACACGCATTTTTGGAGGTGTGGACCAGCCTATGTGCATAGAAGGGAAGGGGTCTACATTAGGAATAAAGGAAGTGTGGAAGTGGGTGCTGAAACCGGGGAGGAAGGTCACTTGGGCGGATGTGGTTTGGCACAAACATGCCATTCCCAAACATGCGATCACAGCTTGGCGTGTAATGAGGGGGCGCCTATTAACAAAGAAGCTTATGAATCTACGAGGAGCAAAGTATGACCCGGTGTGTAGCCTTTGTGAGAGGGAGGAAGAGGACATGGACCATCTCTTCTGGAGGTGTTCGTATATTAGAGGGGTGTGGACAGCACTACTCCTCCTCATGAAGCTGGGAACTAGGATTGCAAGATCCCTCGAAGCTGAAGCCACACGCCTCTCACACGCGAGAGGAACCCGGATTGCAAAGGTGGTGCGAAGGTGGGCTCTTAGTGCCATGATTCATGAGTGCTGGCTGGAACGAAACCGACGGATTTTCGAGGGAGAGAAGAAGGAGCCATGAGATATCGTGGTGGTAATCAAAGACATGGTTGGGTGTCTTTGGGATAAAATCAAGAAGCTTACGGATAAAGATAGCGAGGAGCAGAATTTTCAGCTCACGTGGTGCTAAGTTGGGGGATACTCGGACATGATTTTAACTACATAGTTTGAGTGATGCAATACTTGTAGTGTGTGTGGCTGGTCATGCATGTTGGCATGCCCGCGGACTTCAAATTTTGTAACCTTGGTTCTTTCATTTAATAAATTTAGAGGCCAAGCCTCCCTTTTGCTTTGCAAAAAAAAAAGATGTGTCCATCTAGAAATATGGTTTGTTTTTTAGCCTATGTTCTCTCTCTTTTTGTCTTGTATTTATAAGTCATCTAGAACTGCTAAGTTACTAGCATGATCTTCAAGATGAAGGAAATATCCATGCTGCGGAAGATGTCTCTAATGATAATGGTTGGGTTTGCCTTGCTGAATTTTGAAGAAGTGGATTCTCCAGCACATCAAGAAGGTATTTATGAAAATGACAAAAGTGACGATCCCAGGCAACATCATAACCAAATGTGCAGAAACAGTGATTGTGACGCAAAGGCAAGGGAACTCGGATGTTTTCCCTTGTTGAAGAAGGGTGGTGTCGATTTCGTGCCTACGTGCCTACGTGCCATGTAATCGAAGAGGTGTTTGGAATGACAATGAAACTAGAGAGGGTCAGGGTACAATATGATCAAAGGATCTTCTTGATTAGTGTTATATCATGCATATTTCTAGGTCATATGTCCTCTATTTTGAGCCCAAGCAATGGTATGTGACAAGTTTATGCTTCAGTTTCAGGAATAAACAAGATAAAGAAGAAGACACAAAAAGGACTAAAACGCAAGAAAAATTATTGATCTATGAGACCTGTGGACCAATCTACAAGAGGGAAGGACCTGGATGTAAGCCAGAAGGCCCAAATAGCAAACTGAGAAACTCCACACCATCATGAGGAGTATTTTACCAATTAGATTCGGGCCTAGACTCAAATAACCAATCAAGGTTCACCCCGCATGGAGAATCGAAGAAATTAAGAAGGCATCTGAAACCAAGTCAAATCAGACCAATAATGATCGCCAATTGGCGTCCCTAGACCTCCAATTAGCAGTCCATTTTAGTCAAAAATCCAACCTAGTTTCATGTGGTTTGGTTTATGTTGTTTAGGTCTATTTTAGATTGTTTCATTAGTCCCACATGGTGGATTGTCTCCAATTGCCTTTTTCATGTCTATAAATAGCACTCCTCTTCTTCCTTTGAAAATCCACACATTGCTTGGTGACCATTCTCTGTACTTGGAGTAAGTCTTTGGAGCAAAACTCAAGTGGAGAGAATGCTACTTGTAATGTGAGTCATCAATGAAATAATTTCTTATAATTTTGTTTTAATGTTGTCTCCTTTGAAAGTTTGCATGTTTAGCTTAGTTTTGTTTTCTTAATCTTAGTATAATTAGTTAGAATGTCTTTCTTCCTTAGTATAATTGTTAGCTTAATATCTAGTGAGTAATTCCATCCCCCTTTGGGGGTGGAGATGATGTTTATACATGTAATGAAAAATGGGATGAATGCTATCTTTCACAATACGTGATTAAAGTGAAAGTATGCTTGTTTGTTTAAAAGAGAATACTCAACTTGATGGATTTTTCCATAACCATTAGGTACTTCCCATTCTTGTTTAGGATTTTAATAACCAACTTGTTTATGCTCATGTTAATCAACTAGGTTAGTGATTGGATTGATAGGTTTTGCCACAACCATTAGACACTTCCTATGCTTCAAAACACAATCTATACTTGTGCCTTATTGAATGCATTCTTCACCACATTATTACATGTGTACACACATTGCACCCCTTAGGGGTTTTCCTTATTGAATATCATCTTACTTTGTTAGTTGCTTAGTTTGGTTTTAGTTAATCTTGAGTTGTTATCTTTCTCATTTGTTAAGTTGTATATATATCATATTATCCATGATTAACAAACTAATATTATCCATAACTTCAATTAACACATCACATATATCATATTGTTAAGTTGTATATATATTGTATATTCCTAACATTATAGGTGCTCAAACTGAAGAATTAATAACTTCAAGATCAAGGCTCAAGACTTGTAATCAAAGCTCAATGAGAAGACATGTACTTTTTATTATACTTGCGTCTTAGGATCAAATGTTCAATTGATGTGCCAAATGGATATCTGACTATATCGGTCGACCGCCAAACCTTCGGTCAACCAAAATTCTTCGAACGGATGACTGGACGTGGTCAACCATGACCATTGAGCCAGTTTCTTCAAATCTTTACTGGGATCATCGGTTCAGACGACTGAAAGTCATTCGGTCATCCAAAACCTTTGGTTAAAGAAATTCTAATCTCTACAAGAATTCTTATTTCCATCAACCATCTTACATTTGGTCATTTGAGTCTTTCTAACAATCAAATATGACGCGACTTGCTATCATTGATCCACATGGCAAAGATCCGTTGAGAATTCTCAACAGACTTATTTTTTTGTCAGCAAGCATAAATCTTAAAAAACTTAGATATTTTGGTCTACCTATTCTTCCACGGTGGATCGTTTTTATTTTGTTAGTTGCTAGCGTGCAACAGACTTTTCCACATGTCAACGTAGTCATTGGACTTTCAATGGATATTTGATTTTCAACCGTTAGTGCAATTCTTGACAACTATCATATCGAATGACCAAATGTCAATCAATCGAAACAATTTGATCAGAGTCTGACCAATTCATACTGTCCACTTTCGAAAGGCTAACAAACCTTGTTCAGTGAATTAAAAATTAATTGGTTGAAATTTAAAAAAAATTACTGGAAGTTGGTGATCGGTTATCCGAACTTTATTCGGTCAACCAAACCTGATATTTTGATCAAGTAAGCCTTTTTGTTTTGGAAAACAAGTCCTAAATAGTCTACCAAATCTGTGGGTCAGATGTTATCTCTCATTGGTCCATATCTCTCATTGCTTCTAGTCTTGAGATCTCAAACAACTCTCAAATTCAAATCAAGCTCAATTCAAATCCTTTTAGTGCATTCAAATTAGAGTTCAGCAACCTTCATTCAATTTCAAATGTTCTTGCAAATATGCTTAAATCTCAAAACAAAAAATAAAAAAAGCTAAGATAACCACTTGAACACATTGCATTTGTTTCCTGCCCCAACACTTGATAACTTGGGCGGCGATGAGTTCCCACATATTGGGACTCATCCATTCTTTTGTGGTTATTCTTTTCACTACCTTATAGTTTCACAGTTGCCGGTGCATGGAGTTTTATTTATGTGCATAAACCTTGGTGAGATATCTTTTCTACTAATGCATGTCATATAGGTCATATTTACCATTCAATATGGATAATGCATGACATAAGTGTGGGGCAGTGTTTAACAATCTTGTATACATTGGAATCTAATCATTTTCCTTTGTTTTCTACTTATGCATGTCATATAGGTCATATTTACCATACAATGTTGATAATACATGACATAAATGTGGGGGAGTGTTTAACATTCTTGTATACATTGGAGTCTAGTCTTTTTCCTTTGTTTTTGTATTCTTTTGTTTGTTTCATTAGGATCATGTTAGTGTGTTGAATGTAATATTGATATATCTACTACGTCGTGATCCTTGGGTGACGGAAAATGTTTAATGGCCGCTCAACGGGACGCGGTCTGGAGACGTTGCTTAGTTGGACAAATCCAGCTCAGCGAAAGTTTTAATTTTTTTAAAGCAGAAGGGGCAGCCGCATTTAATGCATCTCAAATCAGACGTGCTCCAAATCATATCATTCCTTTTGGTGCTCCCACCTGCTCCATACCTCTTTTTGACGAACAAGCACAGAATGGCCACCGCCACTTCTTCCTTTCTTTTTTGTTCATTTCTCTTCGTTTTGAGAGAAATTTTCACTCAAATGGAAATGCCGTTAAACGTTCCTAAGGAGAAGATGATTTTCCCCTCTTTCGAAGGAGCAAGAGCCTTTTACAACGACTATGCTGATGCTTGTGGTTTTGGTGTTAAGCTACGACATACTCATTACGACGCTGGTGTTGTTACCTGGGCTACTCTTACTTGTTCGAAGGAGGGTAAGGCACCAACACACCAAGGTCAAGGCATAATGAAGCCACATTTATCGAGTAGAGTTCAGTGCACGGCTCGCATCAGGGTTTCTGGAAACCCAACAAGGGGTTACCAGATTAACTTTGTCGATCTCAATCAGAACCATGAAATGCTTCAGGAGAACCAGATGTGTTTTCTAAGACAGAAATGATTTCTACCTGAGGCCGTCATAGCACGAATAGCGTGCAATGATGCTTCTGGGATCTCTGCTGCTAAGACCATACAATCGTTTGTTGTTGAGGCTGGGGGGCATGACAAACTTACTTTTAATGATAGAGACCTATGGTTTGAAATTTTTTGTACGTTATTTTGTTTGTAGAAATCTACGACCTTAATATTTTTTGCGTTCAATGTTATAACCGAAGTAAGTAATTTGAAAATGGGACCCGGCGATGCACAAGCTCTTCAGAACTATTTCATTAAGATGCAGAAGATTGATGCAATGTTTTTCTATGTCATGGATATTGATGACGAGGGAAGACTAAGGAACGTTTTCTGGGCCGACTGCCGTTCCAGGGCTGCCTATTCATACTTAGGGGATGCTATATGTTTCGACACTACGTACCTCACAAACAAATATGACATGCCCTTTGCACCATTTGTGGGAGTTAATCACCATTTCGAGTCTGTGTTGCTCGGTTGCGCTTTGTTGTCTTCCGAGACCACTGAAAACTACATATGTCTCTTTTAGACGTCGCTTTCGTGTATGGGAGGTACGTTTGTAGAGTTCGTACTCGTATTGATTGGGTTGTCCTTTATGAAACTTGAATTACTCTTTTTCCTTTTTAACTGATGTCTGTTCCTTTTTAAGTGATGTCTTGCTTGTTCCTTTTTAGGTTTGCGGGAATCCTTTACAATTCTGAGTTGTACCTTTTTAAGTGTGAAGTTCTACCTTAAATGTTGGAGCTATTACTTTGGAGTATGGAAAAGTTTTAATTACAACAACGATAAAATGTATTTGTTAATTTACAAACCACCACTTTAATTCGACACAGCAGCGGGAGTCCCTCGATAAAGTAATGGCCATTTCACTCCTGATCGAGTGAAGTGTCTTGGGGTCTTTCGGTTTCGTTGGGTTGACCTTTTGCATGAGACATTTGATCCAGTAGTATATAAAAACATTGCAATCGTTGCTTCCCGGCATTTGTCTTTGGCACGTTTCCCTCAGGTATCTCACTGGCCAGTTCACCTTAAGACGGTTTCTTCAGAATTCACCCACATCTTTGGCCGAACATTCATGTACCCCTACCGCATTGTCAGGATCCTCATCTGGGACCAGCTCCCTAGAGCAACTATTGTAATGTAGGATCTCCTCATCGAAGCCATTAACAACGACCAGGGTCCAGTGTTCTGACAGCAACAATGGTTGTGCAATGACGATGCTTCCCGGTTCATGGCCTTGTAGTCTGGGCGCCAGCCACTCTTCAATTATGGTATTCCCTTGATCGATCAAAATTCTTTCCGAATAGAAGCTTGGAATACAAATTACCTCTTGGGGGTAGTTTTCTGTTTTTTGGCGCAAAGCGTACTGTCGATCGCCTCGTTGGTCAAATCCATCCACTTCGTCACTAGCTCCTTGAGGTCGGAACGTGTGAAGAAACAGGAATCACCTCTCCAGATCACCTCCCTTTGGTTATGTGTAGGTGCGGTCACCTTCAGTACAATCTTCAGCTCATCGGGGCTCAACGTGGCCAATGCATCCATGTCAACGTCTAGCCTAGTCTCTCTCCCGTGATGAGCCAACCTGAATTCGTCATTCCCATCCATTTTTCTTTTTTTGTTCATGCTCCTCTGGAGCCTTCTTTCTCCCCTTTTCCGTTCCTCTTCTTTTTTCTTCCTTTCTTTCACATCATCATCTTGTTTTTTCGCCGATGAGCGTGATCCTTTGGCCCCCCAGTCTGCCCTCTTGGGTTTTTCCTTTCCCACATCCTTCGTTTTCTCCTTCTGCTTATCCCCCTCTCTTCTCTCCTCTATTCGTTTCTCTTCTTTCTCCCTCTCCTTCTCTTTCTCCTCCTCTACCCTCTTTCTTTCTACCTCTTCCCTCAACCTCTTCTTTGAAGCTTCGGCCTCCCTCCTTTTATCATCGACTTTCCTCTTCTCTCTTCTCTCCCTGTCTCTCTTCTCGTCTTCTTTCCTCTTCCTCCCTCCTCTTTTCCTCTTCTATCCTCTTCTGTTCTCTCTCCCTCTGTTTCTCTTTTTCCTCCTCTTACCTCTTCTCTTCTCTTTCCCTCTCCTCTCTCTTTTTCTCCTCCTCTTGCCTCTTCTCTTCTCTCTCCCTCTCTTTTTCCTCCTCTTTCCTCTTCTCTTCTCTTTCTCTCTCCCTTTCTTTCTTTTTTCCTCCTCTTTCCTCTTCTCTTCTCTTTCCCTCTCCTATCTCCTTTTCTCCTCCTCTTGCCTCTTGTGTTCTCTCTCCCTCTCTTTTTCCTCCTCTTTCCTCTTCTCTTCTCTTTCTCTCTCCCTTTCTTTCTTTTTTTCCTCCTCTTTCCTCTTATCTTCTCTTTCCCTCTCCTCTATCCTCTTCTCTTCGCTTTCCCTCTCCTCTCTCCTTTTCTCCTCCTCTTGCCTCTTCTGTTCTCTCTCCCTCTCTTTTTCCTCCTCTTTCGTCTTCTCTTCTCTTTCTCTCTCCCTTTCTTTCTCTTTTTCCTCCTCTTTCCTCTTCTCTTTCCCTCTCCTCTCTCTCTTTCTCCTCCTCTCTCCTGCCCTCTTCTTTTTCTCTTTCTCTTTCCCTCTCAATCTCATTATCTCTTTCCCTCATATTCTCCTCCTCTCTTTCCTGCTCTTCATCCCTCCTTTCCTCTTGTCTCCCTTCTTGTCCACCTTCTATACCATATCCTCAAAGAGATGCAATATCTTCCCTGAGGGCTCATTTTCTCTCGGTACCTCCTCAGTTCCTCATTCAGCCTCTTAACCTCTTCATTTGCCTCATTCAGGGCAACTTCTGCTTGTAGCCCTTTTGTCTTCAACCCTGCAAACTCCAATTCTTGCCGCAGTAGGTCCCGAGGGATGCTACAGTCCCTCTATTGCAGCCTTGGTTCAGTGCTTGTTGACTGGCAATCACTATTGGTTCGTAGGGTTGGCTGAGTTTTTTCAGCCAGACCAATGATTTCCCTCTCTTTCTGCGTAAGGGTCGTCGGCTGAGTCTGATTGAATTCGCCCTCGTAAATTTTTGAAAGGGTGATGCCCCTTTCCTCCCATTTCTTCAGGTTGAGCCATTTTCCAAACATGCTCGACCAACGATTCCACCTACGATGGCCACCCATTTTAGGCTCTACCACGTTGAACTTCTCGCACAGCCATACCTAAGAAGGAGAAACCGAATAATTCCAAAACAATAATTTAAAAAGGAACAAGTATAACATAAAAAGGTACAAGTACAACATAAAAAGGAACAAGTATAACATAAAAAGGTACAAGTATAACATAAAAAGGAAGAAGCATAACTTAAAAACGAAGAAGCAAAACTTAAAAAGGAAGAAGCATAACTTAAAAAGGAAGAAGCAAAACTTAAAAAGGAACAACTATAATATAAAAAGGCACAAACGTAACGTAAAAAGGAACAAAAAGCAACTTAAAAAGGAACAAACGAATCTTAAAAAGTAACAAGTATAACATAAAAAGGAAGAAACATAACATAAAAAGGAACAACTATAACATAAAAACGAACAAACGAAACTTAAAAAGGAACAAACAAACTTAAAAAGGAACAAACGTAACATAAAAAGGAACAAACGTAACTTAAAAAGGAAAAAGCAACAACTTAAACAGGATCAAACGAAATATAAAAAAGAAGAAGCATAACTTAAAACGGAGCAACTATAACATAAAAATGAAAAAAACAGCAACTTAAAAAGAAACAAGTATAACATAAAACGGAACAAACATAACTTAAAAAGGAACAAACGATAAAAAGGAACAAACAAACTTAAAAAGGAACAAACGAAACTTAAAAAGAACTTTTGGTAATATATCGGAATAACCAAGAGCGTAGATCTTCTAACAAGTATCTCCATCGTATGTCTCGATCGGGCTACCGAAAATTAGAAGCACAAATTATGGCTGAAAAAATGGCCCAGAAGAAACAAGAGGCAATTGACTCCGGTATGAGTGAGGAGCCAGCAAACAACTTTTCTCCTCCTTCCCCCACCATTTATGTTTAAGTTTCAGGAATAAATAGGTTTGACAAGGAGAGACTCTAAAAGGACTTAAAAGCAAGAAAATGGACTAAGTTGCAAGACTTATGGACTAAGATGCAAGAGAGAGTAACCCGAATGCAAAACCAAAGGACCAATGAGCAATTGAAGAAACTCCACACCATCATGAGGAGTATTTTGGCAATTGGATTCGGGTCGCAAGCTACACAACCGATTAGGGTGCATCAGACATGAAGAAATCAAGCCAGACAACCACACTCCAAAACACAACCCGATCCATATCTTATAGTCCGCCAATTGGCGGTCCAAGACCGCTGATTGGCGGTCTATTTTGGTCCAGATCTGATAAAACTTCGTTGGGTCATGTATTAGAGTATTTTATGTCTATGTTTAGTATTGTATTAGTCCCATATCGGGGGATTGTCCCCGATTGCCTTTTCCATTGACTACAAATAGAACACCTCCTCCTCCCTTGTATCCTACCCATTTTTTGGTGGCATTCTCTCTACTTGGAGTAAGACTTGGAGCAAAAACTCAAGGTGGAGAAGAATGCTACTAGTAATGTGAGTCATTTAATAAAATAAGTTTTTATTGTTTTGTTCTCATGTTGTCTCGTTTTTATACCTGCTTAACTTAGTCTTGTTTCTTTGATCTTAGGCTAAATTAGTTAGAATGTCTCCTTTCTTCTTTCGTTTAATTACTAGCATAATGTGTAGTGAGTAGATCCATCCCCTTTGGGGGTGGAGATGATGTTCATATATATTGTGAAGTTTGGATGTTTGATGAATTTTTGATTGTGATCCATCCCCTTTGGGTTATGTGTTTGTGTTTATTTTGGGAATGTTTCATTAGTCCCACATCGGGGGATGGTCCCCAGTTTCCTTTTTTCATGCCTATAAATAGAACTCTTCCTCCTCCAATGTAATCTACCCATTGCTTGGTGGTATTCTCTCTACTTAGAGTAAGCCTTGGAGAAAAACTCAAGTGGAGAAGAATGTTAATTGTAATGTGAGTCATGTAAATACAATAATTTTTTAGTTTGTTTTAATGTTGTCTTCTCTTCTAATTCTTGCATGCTTAGTTTAATTTTATTTTATCTTCTTTTCTTAACCATTAATGAGTAGTTCCATCCCCCTTTCGGGGTGGAGATGATGTACATATATGTTGTAAAGTTTGGATGTTTGTTGAATTTTTGATTGTGTAGACTTGCATGTTTATATGTTCATAGGACGTGTTTCAATCATCTACATGTTGGGGATTTTTGATGGGTTTTCCCATAAGATTTAGACACTTCCCATGCTTAGTTTCCTCATGTTTATTGACTGAAATTTCCTGTTGAATATGCTACATGTTAGTTAGGTGTTTGTATTTGTGTTTGCTTGCTTGGTTGATTGAAGAAACTTTGTTTTGATGGGTTTTGCCATAACATTTAGACACCTCCCATGCTTACCTTGTTCTTCACATGAGTTTATGGTGTTTGATGAGTCTTGCCATATCTTTAGACACTTCTCATGCTGAGCCTAATCTTATGTTAATCAAGTAGTAAGTATCGATACGTTGTGTGAATGGATTGATAGGTTTTGCCACATCTTTAGACACTTCCTATGCATGAAGACACACACACGACACACACACATATATGCTTACATGCATCATTCATCCTTATTTCACTTCATATGAGCACACACTCCATGTCGGATCGTAAGGGTCTCTTATTCTAGTCACTTTTAAGCTAATTACCTACTTGTTTAATCGATCAAGTATCTACAGTGGAATTAAAACAAATAAACAATCAAGCAAGGTAAAAGGAAGGAAATAAAGCAAACCACAATGAGACGAGGAATTTTTATAGAGATTCGGCACCCCATCTGGGTCCTAGTCCTCTCTTGCAAGCTCCGCTCGGATCACCGAGCTTCGCTCACGACTTCACTAACCACTCCCCGTTTCGGGCCGGGAGCGCCTTTACAATCTTCAAACTCGCGAACAACCCTAGCCGAGCTTGGCTCCTCTTCTCACAATCTGAGAGGGACACTTCAGGCTCTCATCGAAGTCTATACTCTTGTCTTGGGATTTCACCAAGACTCTTGCTTCTTTGACAATGATTGAGTGGAACAACACTCTCTAATCTTGAGCACACTTGAGTGAGAATAGGATTTAAGACTAAAGTGTGAAATGTTTAAGGCTTGGAGTGTTTGGAGCTTTCTCTCCAATGTATTGGACAATATGGAGTGGGAGAGTTCTGTTAAAATGTGTTTTACAACTCTTTATAAGCTCCAAGACAATTATAGCCGTTGGGGATGAATTGGGTAAAGGTTGTGTAAGATACACAAAATAGAATTCTGCAGGACCCAATTCAGAACAAAATCGGTCGACCGAATTGGGTATGTCGGTCGACCGGTTGGTCAATTTTTGCTATGACTTAAGTTCACTTAAGTGATCGGTCGAACACCGAATATGGTTCAGTCGACCGATTCATAACATGCTCTACGTGGTTGACAAACAAGATTAAATTCGGTCGACCGAAACAAGGTCCACGGTCGACCGAAAACCAACAGGTAGTTTGGGTTTGTCGAGACATCTTAAGTTCGGTCGACCGAACGACATCCTCGGCCGACCGATAGGAAAATGTATTTTTGGGGTATTTGGAAAAATACAAATACCACCGTTGGGTATAAAATGATAAAACAAACGGTCAGAAAATTGTTTAACTCGGTCGACCAAAAAGGTCTTGACGGTCGACCGAAACAGGGTAGTAAAACACTAACTAGGAAATTGATCACTAAGTCGACCGAACGGTCTGTTTCGGTCGACCGAATGTGGGCAGATAGTTCTGGTTAAGTGTTTAGTGTTTTCCGGTCTAAGTTTGGGTGATCTATTGAAGTCCAAATGATATGAAATTTTGTGTGTGACTTCTATAAGGAACCTAGTGTGTGTTTGAGTAGTTTTTAGATCAGCTATGCTTAATTACACAAAGTTTCTAAGACTCAAAGAAATGCAAATTACATGTCTTCAAATAAGCTTGATTACATGTCTTGACTTGATTTCCTTTCTTTCTTGAGTCTTGATCACATGTAGAAGTTAGCACAAAGCAATATATATGCAATGCAATATATATGCAATGCAATATATATGCAATGCAATATCTGTGCTACTCTACATTGATTTATAATTAAGATTAGGTTCATTAAATCATCAAAACATAGATTAAGGCCAAAAAGCCAACACTCCACTCCTTAGGAGTTTCTCTTCTTGATTCTCAATCTTTCGTTGTTTTCTTTCGTATTTCTTACTTACGAGTTTAGTGTAGTTAGCTTTAGTATAATCACATCTTTTCTACCTTTATTTGCCACTTGATTTCTGACAAACCAGAGGCTACTCACCTCCCTGCGGATCGACTCGTACTTGACACTGCTTCATCGTGGCCGTGCACTTGCGGTAATTAATAAAACATTTAAACAAGTCGCAAGCGGTCAGCTCGAAGATACTAAGTTGTATAACTTGTATATGTTATTAAATCACATTCAGTAATTTTATATTTTTCAATTGTTTGTAACAGTTTTCTTTAAACTTTAGGACTCTCTGAAGTTGAGAGAATCACAAGATGAATATGTTTCAGATTGCCAGAATGATATTCAACGTGAAGCCTTGGGAACTGACGAACATCCTGATCGTGTATGGGGGTGTAGGGAGTAGGGTTGGACTGCGAGAATATTATGGAAAGACATCAAGTTCGTCGACAGTTCAAACCAAATGCGAGCAACAAATTTTAGATTTGCAAATTAAATTGCAACTTTTTATGGAGAGATTTGATCGCGATTTGCCTACTTCTCCTACCCACCGTAGGACCACTTCTTCCTCGTTGACCACTCCTCCGGTGCAGCCAGTGGTCAACCCCAACCGACAATATTATTTCGCGACTCATTCTCGAGAATTTGCCCTCGTAGGTGGTCCCTCATTTGGTGAATTTGAGGATGGATCTAGATGTTGTCTATTTCTTGAAGACCGTGATCGAAGATTGGTGGGACATGGCAAAGGTTATAACATCTCTAAACACCACCTCAAATAGGTTTAAGAGGGAGAAGTGAAGGTTGCAGTCGGGAGTTGCTTAGATGTTGGTGCTCTGGTGCCAATTCCTGATGGACACACATGAGGTATACTTTAATTTTGAAAACCAATAAATTTCGATTTTGTTAATATTTGTATTTTGAACGTTAGGATATGTATCGGTAAGGTTTCAAGCCCCCGGAGCAAAGGGACAAACAACCAACCAACCTCCGATCAACATTAATTTGCTACCAAATAGGTGCAAAATCATGTATCTAATAATGGTAGTTAAGGGATCACAAGCCTTAACTACCTGGTATTTGGAGGAGAGGTTAAAGGGTTGCCTTCGGATTTATACGTCGCCAAAGAGGATGTTATGCAGTTCTTGGCGATGGATCAATTATGCATCATGATTATCGACGTGTAAGTGAAGTAAGTGTTTTCTTGTGTACAAGATGAAATGTATTGAATAATTTTATCATAATTATAATAGAATGTAATTTTTACTCTTGTAGACACTATTATGCCAGAAGGTTTGTCTTTCCCGATGATCAAGATTTTGGATTTGTTAGTCCATCTACTTTTATATACGGGAATGACGATAAATCGGGTGAGCCTGACTTCTCATGAAAGAACAAGGCAAAAGATATTATCTACTCCCTTATCATGAGAGGTAAATTTGTTAATTCAAAGTAATTAGATTTTGATTTTGTAATAATCTTCTAATTATATATAAACAGAGCTCATTCGATGCTTGTCGTTCTATGCCCCGAAACTAATTCGGCACATTGGTTTGATCCTTTGGGCTCGACTAAACCAAGGGAATCCATAAAAAAACTTGTAAATCTGTAAGTTTGTTTAATCATTGTATTTGTAATTCGTGTATTTTTATTAGTATTATCGACTTCATATTGAATAACTTGTGCTACTCAGGACAATGAGAGTTTACAAAGTGTTAGGTGGAATAAGAAAAAACCAAAATGCAGGAGTAACATGACATGGAATGGGAGTAAGTATTTTCTCCCATTTTTGTTAATTATGTTAAGTAATAGAACATATATAGCGAATTTATATATTTGTAGTACCACAAGCAGACTTGTAATATAGAATGTGGTTACTGAAAGGAATGTGTTCTAAAAGTTTTACTTTTAAATGTCAATTATTATGAATTGAATGAGAAATCATTTTGTTCCTTGTTTATGTTATTCGTCTTTTAGAAGTGTTAAGGAAGAGGCTCTTGGTCCTTAACCGTAGAGCTCTAAAAGATAATGATTTACATAAAACAAAAGATATTCGCAATCATGGTAATTCACATGGGACATTAATTACCGAGTTAAGATTGTCATGTTGGTCATAGATCATTGTAGCTCTACAAGTGAGTGACAACACGGATACACAAAAGAGGAAAATATTACTTTTGTATACTGAATAGACCTAATAAGTAAAACATTATAGAATTGTGTTTTCTGTGTCATTAATGTTTTACTGTGTCCTTGGTCCTTTGATATGAGACTTATATCCGATCGCTTAAGAAATGCTTGATTAGACCAGTGTCTTGAGCTATCGATAAGTGTAGAGTAAAGGCATTGGTTGGTTAAGTATGACTTTTGTTGGAGAAGATAGTTAGTCAAAAGATTATCATTGCCCCTCTTAATTGAGTAATGATATTAGTGGGCCCTTTGATAAAGCAAAGTTATAATGTGCACAATGAGATTTGAGTTAAGTCACATATTTATAACTAGCTTAAAGAGATCAAGAAATGAATACTAATACAAAGATGACACAATACTACTTTGTGTGTATTCTTAATATCATGAGGCAAGGGTCGGACACAAGTAGTGCACTCCATCACTAAATGGATCGGGTTTTGGTTCGAGTGGAATTAAGACATCTAACTAATTGGGAGCTATAATGTGTAGCTAGATACCGCTTATAGCTTGTGATATTAAACACTTAATGTCACTGCCAACTTAGTTTAGATCCTCCCATAGGTCACACCACAAAACTGGGAAACAAGAAATGGGGATTTTGAGTTCATAAGGTGTGTCGGGTTTCATGTAGAAAATATGACATATGGGGTGAACAAGCAAAATCAAAATTATGTTGTGATTAATAACATAATTAGAATCTAAATTAAATTCATATGTGATGTAAATATTATGGGGTGTAATGATTTATCATTACATAGGATAATATGTTACATAAGTTGTGAACTTACTACTAATCCCGAAATGTCAAAATTTGGTAGGGGTTAAACCGAAATTTGACAAGTCTGCAGTACTGTGCAAAAACGGTCGACCGCGAAACGGTAAACGGTCGACCGAATGTTGCACGGTCGACCGGTCCCATGTTTTCGTTCGACCGATAAAAAGAGAATTTCGTCTGTTCGTTTTCGGTCGACCGAAGTATAGCGGTCGGTCGACCGAACATTGCGATGAAATAATTTTTTTTATTACGCACGGTCGACCGAGTTCAGAACGGTCGACCTCGAAAACGGTCGATCGGTTCAGACGGTTTTATGCATAATTAATTTAAGAATTAATTAGATCATGCATGGAATTGGTCCATAACTGATTTAATTCGTGGCTGAGATTATTTGTTAGCAAATAATGGATGGTTAGATGGAAGTTTGCATGAAATCATGGGCAAGAGGTTGCACATGAATAGGTAATTTGGAGAGAACTTATAAATACAAGTTTATCTCATTACCTTATCAATTAATTCATTATCTTCTTGTGCAAACATCTCTCTCCATAATTCTCTACGAATTTCCTTAATTCTTGAGTTTAGTTTTAGTTTTCAGAGATCTTCTTCTCAAGGGAACTAAAGAGGTATTAGTAGTTAGATTCTAAACCCTATTAGAGAATGAGAGGCTAGCTCTTCTCTCTCCGATATTGTTTAGAGTTTGGTGAATACTCGGGGGCATCCGGCGCAACGACAAGCATCCTCAACGTCTCCGGATCAGCAAGAAGTTTTAGAGAACTTCTAGGTATGAAATTCGGAGTCCATGTTTGTTTTAATAAAAATTTAAAACTAGTTATTGAAACAAACTGATGCATGCATGAAACAACTCATAGAAAATTATAATTGATCCTTATTGTGCATAAAAATTTCGAAAATATATACGTACAATTAAACTAGAAATCCTACAGTTACTACGTTATGAGATATATGGAAGAAATCATCAAAATTGCACCTCTAAACGTGGCCCTATATGAGGTAATATATATCATTTTCAGTTGTATAATTTTAGTTTTATTATTTAGATATTAATATTTTGTACTTGTATTTTTATAGGTCTTCCAAAAGAATAGTGATCCCTAATCGCAAAAGGAGCTCTATTATACTCGCGAGCGATGGGCTCGTTATTTTATTACCAACATGTTAATGAACTAACAGGTTCTTATATCATGAACTCTTTGTAATTAAACATTCAATTTTATTTAACATGTTTCTTTGTATTACCAACATACAATTTGTTCTTTAATATAATCAAACATCTTTGTGAATGAATGTCAAGTATTTTTGTATGTATGCTTGTGGATGAATGATTGTGTTTGTGTAGGATGAATGTTTTTTCTGGTGCAGGATGAATGTGATTGTTATGCAGGAAACTATGATTGTTCCATTTAGTATTTTTTAATCTAGTAAGGGTATAGACGTCAGTTATTAGGCAAATACGACACGTATTCCTTAATTCGAATGATATAGATGTCGGTTGTAACGTACCATCGACGTCTATTCTTTAGGAATAGACGTCGGTCGTTGAGTGGCCGACGTCTAGGTATATACGACACATAGATAGACGTCAAGTTAGGAAAGTCGTATATCCGACATATATTTCTTTTTCTACACTATTATTAGTCCTATATCAATATCTGTAGTTTGAATTTTTCATTTAAGATCTAGGTTATTAAAAAAAAATGATGTTAACAAAAATTAAAACTAGAATCCCTTCTCGTGTTGATGAACATTATTTAGCATGTGTGCAACCACAATGAACTAGGACTCAAGAAAAACAAAATTCTCGTTATTTTCAGAAGTTTGCGTGAACATCTAGTTATGCACTTATGCGACTCACATTCAACCCCAAAAGATCTTCAAAATAAGTTAAAAACGACCCACTCAATAATTGCTTCATCATAGCCCAATTAACAATATCTCCCACACTTCCTCACCAAGCATCAAAGTCAACTGCCATTTTTCAATTTTCTCCATCTCCAACTCCCATGGAGCCACCACCCACCACCAACCCAAAGCTAACCCTCCTCCCCCTCGTCGCCCTCATCTTCTACGAGGTCTCCGGGGGGCCGTTCGGGGTCGAGGATTCCGTCCGGGCCGGCGCGGGCCCACTCCTCCCGCTCCTCGGCTTCCTCATCCTCCCACTCCTCTGGAGCCTCCCGGAGGCTCTGGTAACAGCCGAGCTCTCCACCGCCTTCCCGTCCAACGGCGGCTACGTGATATGGATCTCATCTGCCTTCGGGCCATTCTGGGGCTTCCAGGAGGGTCTGCTCAAGTGGTTCTCTGGTGTCCTCGATAACGCGCTTTACCCGGTTTTGTTCCTTGATTACGTGGCCTCGTCCGTGCCAATCGTGGCGGTCGGGGCGGGTGCGAGGGTGCCTGCTCTGCTGGTGATCACGGCGGGATTGACGTATTTGAATTATAGGGGGTTGCATGTGGTGGGGTTCGCGGCGGTCGGGTTGGCTGTGTTCTCGCTTTGCCCGTTCGTAGTGATGGCTGCCGTCGCGGCGCCGAAGGTGAGGGTGGGGAGGTGGGGGAAGGTGGACATAATGAAGGTGGATTGGAGGGGTTTCTTCAATAGCATGTTTTGGAATCTCAACTATTGGGACAAGGTATATTGTTTTATTGATTTTTCTCTTCTGGATCTGTCCTATTTTAGTCACCGTAATTTTTAAATTTTTACGTCATTTTGTTTTTGTTACTTTTGGGGTAATGTTCTAGATTCGTGCAGCAGCAGTCGAGTTGAATTCGTTTGAATAATGGTTCCCTCTTTTGTTGTTATCTCCAAGTGATGGAATTAGTCATTACAATAGGTGTTGGGTATTTATGTCCAAATGGATTAAGGGCAAAAGTTGTAATTAGTTGCTAATTCCTAGCTAATACATCAACCCACATATTAGCAAGAAGCAACAACACCTAATCTTACAAATTCCGAACCTGATTATTTGATGTAGCCTCATGTTTCCGCAGATTTTTTTTGGGTGTTACTGCGTTTGTTTCTCAGTTTGAAGTCGTCTATGGAATAGGAATTTGTACAGGGAAGAAATATGTGAAGTTAAGTATCTGGGGCTAGCATACTAAGAACGGACTCCTTTTCTAAGCATCTAAAAAGTTGAATGTGTATTGTAAAACCCTCAGCTTTGTACGACTTTATTATTTTGCTAGGAACCAATCAATTTAACAACATAAGTCAGCTCAAGAAGAAAATTTTAGTCATGAATCTTGATTTCTAGAACTGCTCCCAAATAAATCAAGCAACAGTCATTCGCATTCTAAACATATTATGGTATACGGGAAAATAAACTGTCCAGTAACGTGTGCACAACAATTGGTAATGTAAGTGGCAGAGTGGCGATGCGACGAAATAATAAGATTCAACCCTTATTTGTTTGGTATTTTTCATGTTTCGTAGATTACTGTCAAGATTCATTTAGTGTACTCAAACTAATTTCGGATCCAAGACTTTCTTGTTTGTGCTAATGGTAGTAATTAGAAGGTTGATCTTTTGAAGTTCATTCTAAGCTTTCTTTTTGTTTAGAACTCTAATTATTTTTCCAAAAGCTCTTAAAACACTAATCATTTAGTTCATGTTCATGACACCAATACAAGTCATTGTCAAAGGGAATCGGCAATTGCATCTGATTTCTGTTATTCTCTTACGTAGATTGATTTCTTCTGAAGATATATCCTTACATATGGTAGGCGAGCACATTGGCAGGAGAGGTGGACAATCCGAGCCGAACATTCCCAAAAGCAGTGTTTGGAGCAGTGGCATTAGTAATGTGTAGCTACTTGATCCCACTTCTTGCGGGCACTGGTGCTCTTGACGGGTCAAGAACACAGGAGTGGAGCGACGGGTACTTTGCAGAGGTGGGCATGTTGGTTGGAGGAGTGTGGTTGAAATGGTGGATTCAAGTGGCTGCTGCCATGTCCAACATGGGTTTGTTTGAGGCAGAAATGAGTAGCGACTCATTTCAGTTGTTGGGGATGAGCGAAATTGGCATGCTTCCTACGGTTTTTGCTTCGAGGTATCGATGTTAAAAATAGTTGCTACAACATTTATGCATATTGTTAGATAGTCTTCCTAATAATTACTTTATAAGTTTTCACATTTCAACATTTGATCTGATAAGCGATACTTGTTCAATTCATATGTGTATACTCTCCTATCACTCGCTAAAGAAACAAACCACCTGGGTCGGGTTCGAGTGACATGTTTATGCAAGATCTATCTATGGCACAATTTTAAGTTAAACTAGCCTGTTTACTGAACAGGTTCTGCATATCTAAATCCAGAAAGACCTTCCGCTGCACATTTAAGAATTATAGTTTACAATTCCAATTGTCCCTTCAACCTCCAATTAATGCATACCCTAGTGTCTCTTAAATTTCCCTTCTAAAGTGGCCGCAGTAACACTTGGTCACAAAGACAACGAGATAGTACGAAATATAAGATTGACACAAATACCATAGCTACTTCTTGCTAGGCATTTAATTTAATCCAATTGAGGTGACTTCTTATGAGATTGATTCGGATCTGATGATGCGCCTTTATAAAGGGTATCAAAGTTTTCATTAGTCGGAATTGTTGAATTAAACGTTCAGCAGATCGATAGTAAACTGGAGCCACTTGTGGAATCTTGTTAAGAATGAGTGAACTAACTACGTCCTGAGTGTCGGGTTTAAATTGACATAGATCTCAGTACTCCCCTTTATATCCCTTTATAGTCATAAATTTACATCACCAAATAAAGAAAAACAAAAATTGGTTTGAGGATACAACCCTAGTTTCCAACTCAAGTATTTTATGGTTTTTAACAGTGCGTCCCTTACAGTGTGGAGAAATAGAATTCGTGGGTAACGGACACTGATCAGACTCTAACCAAGCATGAGGACAGATAGTAATAATTGTGTTTGTTGCTCTTATAAGTGTCAATTCATGTTATTTACTCCAAATCAAACAAATATTAATCTCACAAGTCTAAGAGATTATTTGCTGATTTCCATAAATCAAGCAAATATTAAATCTCACAAGTCCTTAAACATCAGTTCCGCTTAGATACACCATTTTGATGCATCTCCCACTTTTCTATTGATAACATTTGGACTCAAAAACTGCACTAAGCTAATGACAGCTAAATCCTTTCTTCTCTTGTAGATCAAAGTATGGCACTCCTACCATTAGCATATTGTGCTCCGCAACCGGCGTGATCTTCTTGTCATGGCTAAGCTTCCAAGAGATCATAGAATTTCTCAACTTCCTCTATGCCGTAGGAATGCTTCTCGAGTTCGCTGCCTTCATTTGGCTTCGTATGAAAAAACCAGATCTGCACAGGCCATACAGAGTACCTCTTCCAACCATCGGAGTGGTATTGTTCTGTGTACCGCCAGTACTCTTGCTTGTGCTTGTCATGTGTCTCGCTTCCGTGAGAACGTTCGTTGTCAGCGGAACCGTCATTTTGGTCGGCTTTATGCTTTACCCGTTCGTGAACTACGTGAAGGAGAAGGGGTGGTTGGTGTTCGATTCAAAACCTCTTCAGACAGATGATCTTCCTGTTAAGTTTGAGAGAGATTCACAGGAAGCTGATGATGCTACTCTTGGTCTTCTCATTGAAAATATGTCGAAGGTAGGGTAGTAAATCATCCACCCATTAGTACTTATATTGTTGAGGTTGTGATTTTGTAAAAAATCATTTATTCCCGCTTAGCAAGTGCAGGTTTGTAGATATTACTCCAATTTCATCGATATATAGATGATATATGATCAACGCAAAGCTCGTATCAGTGGAACAGGTCCTGTTGCACTTGTAGTGTTTGGGTTTGCTTATCGCAGCTTCTCAGTTTTTGCGAATTTTGCTGAAAATAATATCTCTAAGTTTATTCATGAAATAAGAACCCTCCTCACGTTCAAAAGTTTCGAATTAAATCAATTCCACTTAGTTTCTCATGACTTACAAAATTACAAGTAGAACTGTAACATCCTTAAACACCGGAAAATTTAAAAATTTAAAACACACAATCGAGTCGAGGACATTACGGCAAGACACAAGGAACCAGGTGCACCAACATATAATATATATATGTAACAGAGTTTACAAAACAGTGATTACATCAAAAGCTCATAAAGGGAAGTATACATATGTAATCACAACCACCTCAAAAGAAAGGAAAACAGGATCCGGTCCTGAGAGCTCTCATCTGCCGTCACCACCCTTCTACTGTCGATCCTGGCCTAAAACGTAAACATGAAACTATACCTGAGTTTCATAAGGAAACCCCGTATGCCAAATCCTAACACATAAATGAAGAAACTCAACAAACTGCAACTAGGCAGAAGCCCAACAACTGTAAAAACACCACATTTCCATCTATCACCGGAGTCATTGTTTTGCCTCTTTCACTGGAGTCACAATTTTGCCTCTATGTTACCGGAGCCACGGTTTTGCATCTATTGGAGCGATAGTTTTCCAACAAATCACACTCCTCTCCATAGAGCCACAACCGATCGCTATCCAACGACTTGTCAGTCCGTTGCCCCAAAAAAGCCGGTGAACCGGTTGCCCTCAAGCTGATCAAAACAAAACATAAAACACCACACTGTGCAGAAACGGTCGACCGCACACGCATACTGGTCGACCGGTTCCCTCCTGGAACACACAGGCATGTCGGTCGAACAAAAGGGTCACAGATGGTCGATCATTTGGATGGTCTACGCCCCAACAATATTAAATTCATTTGTCCCATCGGTCGAACGGCAAAGGGGACCCGGTCAACCGGAAAATCACAGGGACTCCACCATTTCTCAAGGTCCACGAACTTAGGTGAGCGTAAAAGCAAGCTTGACATACCTTTAAGGCTTGTAGAAGCCTTTGAAGAACCACGGCTGGCGTTTCCTCGAGAATGCTAAACTCCTACGAACTCCCACCTCAACTCACCGATCACCACCATCTTCTTCGTCGAGTACACCCGAATCCGAGATCAGAGGCTGAGGGAGAGGGAGAGACGAAAGTGAGAGAGTGAGGGAACAAAAGAGAAAGAAGTAGATGGGTTAGCTTTATACTCCTCACCCCAACACCTCTCCATCCAAATCAATCTCAGCCGTCCAATCCTAATCCTCTCCAATCAACCACCTAAGCACCAATAACCATTAATCACGGGTCAGGATATAACAATCCACCCTCGTTAAAAGAATTTCGTCCTCAAAATTAAATCCAGAACTTACCAAACAGCTCCGAATACCTCTTCCGGACTTCCTCCTTGATCACCCAAGTAGCCTCTCACTCAGTGGGATGCTGCCACCTGACCTTGACCATTGGAATGGTCCTCCTCCTGAGCTGGTGCTCCATCCGATCGACAATCTCTACCAGTCTCTCCTCAAGAGACAAATCCTGCTGAATCTCTAGAACCTCAATCCGAATCACGTGAGAAGAATCTGCTACGTACTTTCTCAGCATCGATACATGGAAGACGTTGTGAACACCCAAAAACTGCGGCGGCAGCGCAATCCGGTAAGTGATGAGAATTTTATTTATACCGCAAGTGCACGGCGTCAATGAAGACGTGGCAAGTACGGGTCAAACACAAGGAGGGAGAGATATTGTTATTTTTGTGATTTTCAATTAAGGAAAGAAAGAGAGAGAAATAAGTTTGGTTTGAGATTTTTGGTTTTTAATTTTCTAAAGCAAGAACAACAAAAAAAAACTAAAAAGAAAACAAATATGGATGAGAGTCCAGCGGGTGGGGGGTTTAGATATTTGGTTTTGTTTAGAGAAATCTGAAACTTATAACAAATCACATTAGTTATAAAGCATTACATGATAAATGATTCAACATAAACTCAAGTAATCAAAATATACTAACACGAAATTAAAATAATAACATCATTCTTCTTCTCATCACCCTAAATCCGTCACCCCCACCCTTTGGAGAGAGTTAGAAACTCATGGATGGAGGGAAGGAGAAGGGGTCCTAGAGAAACTACGAAAGAAAACTAAAAACACGAAATAAACCAACCGAATATTATTGCTAAAGAATGGAATAAAACAAAATCCCCCTACAACATCGTTTCGGGGCTATTTATAGCCGATACAAGGGACCCAAGTATGAAATAGGAAAGTACACGCGTCATGACACGACTGGACAAAATCTGGGGGCACGGATCGAAAGGGGTGCAGCGTTTTCTCCGCAAATTACATGTAATGGGCGACAGAATCGCCGCAATTTTGGCTCAGATTTAATCCGAATTTTTCCTGTGTGTTTATGGTATGAGTTAGCTGTCCTTTGCGCGTCCGGATTGATTTCTTTCCTTTCTTTTGAGCTCCAAATTAATTCTTCATATATTTGGAGATCCAAATTGATTTTTCTTTAGAATTTCTCCAAAATAATATTTTGGTACTTGTAATTTGTTGTCGGGTCCTCGGCTTTTTGCAATTAAGTCCCTGACTACTTTTGTGCTTAGGTCCTTAACCTTTTCGTAATTAGGTCTTTGAATGCTTTTATGCTTGGATGGATTTCAATTTGAACCCCGATAATCTTGAACTTGGTCTTCATGACAGAAATGAGTCTCTTGCACGCATTTATACTCGGGATATGGGTAATTTGTATTCAGGTCCCTGCATTCTGTAAATAAGACTAAACACATACCTTAGTAGCATTTATTGATATAAAATTAATCTAAATGCAAGACATATGATGCAATGTATGCAATGCATCAAATACCCCCACACCTAGATTTTGCTAGTCCCTAGCAAAACAAAATATAAGAAAAATGAAAACAGAGAAATCCTAACTCACTTTCGTAGGAATCACGGTTACACTTACCATGTGCAACAAGCCTTTAAACCCCTAAGTTTCCTTAGAGGACGAGGTTTGTCTCGTGAGGGTTTTCAGTTGACACACCCACAAAGTCTTAATTCAATATTTCATTAATAACTCTCAATATCTCCACCTCAACCTTATACATCTCATTTAGAATTCTTGCATGCTCATTATATAAGTCTAACTCATAAAAATTCTGACTTGGTCTTTGTTCCTCCAACATTCACACCACTAACCCTTCTACACATGTCATCACTTAAATTATTTTGCACGCCTCCTCTGGTGGTGAAGTATCATTCGGATCATCCATGGCATGGATCATTCTTTTAGCTTTGGGCCTTGAGTATCTTAAAGTATATTTTTTTTTCGTAATTCAACACATTTTCTTTTCTTGACACTTTTACCCTTTTTGCATTCGTGTAGCGAGTTTGGTCGATAATCCCGAGCTGACAGACTCAAGTTACCGGGTTTCAAGATACCCCTACGGACCAGTGACTCGAAGGCTTGGGTTTTGCAATCATTTTGCAAAATGTGCTTTCCTCACTTTATTCCTTTATTTTTTTTACTTTTATTTTCCTCAAGGCTTAATTGCTATTAGAAGTCCACACTTCTCGGTGTATTTTCCTCAACCTCTGCTTTTTATCAACCACTTCAAAGATTTGATTCATTCAATTTAAGTGCATACATGTCTTAAAGGGTAATGGGTTATTTCTTTGGAACTTAGATTTATGTCATAGTTTCTACAAGCAGAACTATATAATAAAGAACAAAAACTCAATGCAATTTGTACACGGATTTTGGCAGTTCAATCTTAAGCTATGTCATGGAGCATTGAATAATTTATTTTTATTTTTTTTAAACCAACAGAATATGTAGATAGATAGATAAACACCCCCCCACACCTAAATTATGCATTGTCCTCATTTTTGGACATGAAGTTTCCTTGGCTTACAAATTCTACCATAACCCTAGATGTAGGTGTCAATCCCTCATAAATAGTTTGTAACAATTGCCATCTTGGAATTCCATGATGAGGGCATTGGGTCAACAGACTTTTAAATCTTTCTAAATAGGAATATAACAGCTCGCTCTCAGATTGAACGAATGCAACAATTGCATTCCTAATCCTAATAGTCTTATGGTTGGGGAAATATTTCTTTAAGAATACTTGAACAAACTCGGCCCAACTCCTAATAGATCTTTCGGCTAGACTATATAGCCATTTCTTAGCGTCATCCTTTAGTGTTAGAGGCACGAATTTAAGATGCACTACCTCCTCAGAGATATGCTGGTATTGCATAAGGGAGCAGATTTCCTCAAATTCTCTAAGGAAGAGATATGGGTCTTCCTTAGAGGTGAACTTGGGCAACATACTCATGTATTGTGCCTTTAGTTCGAAGTCGCGACCTGGTATGGTGGGCATAACGATGCACGATGGCTGAGCAGCCATCGTTGGGTAGCACCGATCCCTCAGAGTCATAGGCGGGTCCACTACATTCTCACCCATTGGATCCGGGTGAGGTGCTGCAACAGGTGGATTGAGGCTAAGCTCTAGACTGAAATCTAGATGAACTCGTGAGAGTCGATTGCTCAAGTCCCGAACCCAAATCTGAGTGCACCGGTTTGGATCAATTTTTGAATTCAAATTTGAAATTTAAATTCCAAATTCAATTTCAAGAATCAATTATTTTTTTTATAATTTTTTTTATAATTTGTTTTTAATTTTTTTCAAAAATGGAAACAAACAATAGAAGGGGGGAAGATGAGAAAGGAATCCTCATCTAGAGAATTGAGTTGAGAAGAGAAAGAAGACTCAGATGAGAAGGGAAACTTAACTCTAAAAGATAGATGAGAGGGTTGGTCAGAAGTTTCCTAAACAAGCACGGTTCAAACAATCCTAGACCTAGTGTAGCTTAAATCTAGACGACTCCTAACTGGTTGAGTTGAATTGGTTCGCTTGATTCACCTCCCTCACTAATCAAAGCAAATTGGCCAGGCAGCATAGCTAGTGGGGGCGCTTCCGACAGAGTCGGTGCCAATTAGACAACCACTTTGCTTCGAAGACTTACGTCAACACAAAAACACTTTCTAGACACCAAATTAAATTTGATCAGCTTCAAGTCATAGCAAGTCAAACCAATCTTCTCCTTAATTGAGTCCGAGTCCTTAGGGCCAATGTCCAATTGATTTTAATTTTAAGGCTTGGGTGACACTTTAGGATTGTGATTTGTGGGCCACGGAAGGGTGATGAAATCTCCACCGTATCTTTTCCTACGGAGTTGCCCTTAAGATAGTTTAACTTAAATCTAGCAAAGATAGTCAAACATTGGTCTTTAGTTGGGGGACAATTGCAAGGTTGTATGCAAACTAAATTATATGCTTAAATGCAATCGATAAAAACCGCGCACGTACCTTGCCTCCAGCACTCTTCAACAAAAAAAATAATTTGCAAGAATTTAGCAAGAATAATGCAAACAAAACACTATATGATGCATGCACTAAGTCTTTCTAATTTTGCCAATTTTTTTAGGTCAGAGTTGAATTATTCCCAATTATGGAATTTGAGCTTAACACGTGCAGTTCTACAAAAAGGAAATTTTCCGAAAATAGAAAATACGAGGAAGAAGGCAACAAAGGTTACCTACGCACGCTCAGTCGGGTTCGCCGCCCGCTCTCAAAAATTTGCAGTTGCTCTACGCGTCCACCCAGAGATGGAGACGACCCCAGAAAAAATTGAAGCCTAGATGCTTCAGACGTGCGGCGGATCCGCCGCAGATTGTTCTTTAGGTGCGGCGATTTCGCCGCCCTTCTTGCTCCGACTGTGCCTGGATTTCGCCGCGCACTCCGTTGCGTCCTGAAACGCAAACCCAAATAGTTAGATCGCGCATACGATAAACAGAAAAGAACCGAATCACCAAAAATAAACAAAATCTTTGTCGCCTCCCCGGCAATGGTGCCAAAAACTTGATGAGAATTTTATTTATACCGCAAGTGCACGGCGTCAACGAAGACGTGGCAAGTACATGTCGAACACAAGGAGTGAGAGATATTGTTATTTTTGTGATTTTCAATTAAGGAAAGAAAGAGAGAGAAATAAGTTTGGTTTGAGATTTTTGGTTTTTAATTTTCTAAAGCAAGAACAACAAAAAAAACTAAAAAGAAAACAAATATGGATGAGAGTCCAGCGGGTGGGGGTTTAGATATCGGGTTTTGTTTAGAGAAATCTGAAACTTATAACAAATCACATTAGTTATAAAGCATTACATGATAAATGATTCAACAGAAACTCAAGTAATCAAAATATACTAACACGAAATTAAAATAATAACATCACTCTTCTTCTCATCACCCTAAATCCGTCACCCCCACCCTTTGGAGAGAGTTAGAAACTCATGGATGGAGGGAAGGAGAATGGGTCCTAGAGAAACTACGAAAGAAAACTAAAAACACGAAATTAACCAACAGAATATTATTGCTAAAGAATGGAATAAAACAAAATCCCCCTACAACATCGTTTCGGGGCTATTTATAGCCGATACAAGGGACCCAAGTATGAAATAGGAAAGTACACGCGTCATGACACGATTGGACAAAATCCGGGGGCACGGATCGAAAGGGGTGCGGCGTTTTCGTCGCAAATTACATGTAATGGGCGGCGGAATCGCCACAATTTTGGCTCAGATTTAATCCGGAGTTTTCCTGTGTGTTTATGGTATGATTTAGCTGTCCTTTGCGCGTCCGGATTGATTTCTTTCCTTTCTTTTGAGTTCTGAATTAATTCTTCATATATTTGGAGATCCAAATTGATTTTTCTTTAGAATTTCTCCAAAATAATATTTTGGTACTTGTAATTTGCAGTCGAGTCCTCGGCTTTTTTGCAATTAAGTCCCTGGCTACTTTTGTGCTTAGGTCCTTGGCCTTTTTGTAATTTGGTCTTTGAATGCTTTTCTGCTTGGATGAACTTCAATTTGAACCCCGATTATCTTGAACTTGGTCTTCATGACAGAAATGAGTCTCTTGCACGCGTTTATGCTCGGGATATGGGTAATTTGCATTCAGGTCCCCGCATTCTGTAAATAAGACTAAACACATACCTTAGTAGCATTTATTGATATAAAATTAATCTAAATGCAAGACATATGATGCAATGTATGCAATGCATAAGTAAGAGACCTCTCCAACTCGGTCTAGGATCTCGAATGGTCCGATATACCTTGGACTGAGCTTCCCCTTCTCTCCTAATCTCATCACCCCACGAGGCGGTGAGATCTTCAGGAAAACATGATCGCCCACCTCGAACATCAATTCTCGCCTACGCCTATCCGAGTAGCTCTTCTGCCGTCTCTGAGCGGTTGCTAATCTCCGCCTGATCACGTCGACCTTCTCTGTGTACATCTACACAATCTCAGGCCCAACCAGCTGCCTCTCGTCTATATCACTCCAGCACACTGGTGATTTGCAAGGTCTCCCGCACAAAGGCTCGTACGGTGCCAACACTATACTCGAAGGGTAACTGTTGTAGTAGGCAAACTCGATCAGTGGCAAATGCTCATTCCAATGCCCCACTGATTGACATCATATCATGCAAATATTTGTGTCTTATATCCATTATCTTTCACCTAAACAATGCTACGTAACGAGTTTAATTTTTAAGTTTTAGGAATAAGTAGGTTTGAGAAGGAGAGACTATAAAAGGACTTAAAAGAAAGAAAATAGACTAAGTTGCAAGACTTATGGACTAAGATGCAAGAGAGAGAGACCCGAATGCAAAACCAAAAGATCAATGAGCAAATGAAGAAACTCCACATCATCGTAAGGAATATTTTGGCAATTGCATTCGGGTCGCAGCCTACACAACTGATAAGGGTGCATCATGTAAGATAGTGAGGGTCGGCAATGCTAATCACTTTTAATCCTAATTACCTACTTGTTTGATCTATCAAAGATATGCAGCAGAATTTAAAACAAACAAGCAAGTAAAGGGAGGATAATGCAAACCACAATGGACACGGGGGATTTTTATAGAGGTTCGGCACCCTACCCGGTCCTAGTCCTCTCTTGCAAGCTCCTCTCGGTTCACTGAGCTCCGCTCAGGACTTCACTAACCACTCCCTATTCCGGGTCGGGAGAGAACGCCTTTACTAGTCTTCAAGCTCGCGAACAACCCTCGCCGAGCTTGGCTCCTCCTCTCACAATCCGAGAGGATCACTTCGGGCTCTCACCGAAGTCTATACTCGTTGTCTTGGGATTTCACCAAGACCCTTGCTTCTTTGACAACAATGAGTGGGACAACACTCTCTAATTCTTGAGCACACTTGAGTGAGAATAGGAATTATCACTAAAGTGTGGAAGGTTTGAGGCTTTGAGTGTTTTGATCTTTCTCTCTAATGTATTGGACAATATGGAGTGGGAGAGTTGTGTTAAAATGTGTTTTACAACTCTATTTATAAGCATTAGAGAGAATAGAGCTGTTGGGGTTGATTGGGTATGAGTTGGTGTAAGATCACACAACAAAAACCTGCAGGACCCAATTCTGCCTTAAAAAGGTCGACCGAAACGGGTATGTCGTTCGACCGTTTGGTCAAAATTCAGATTTGACTTAAGTTAACTTAAGTTAACGGTCGAACGGGCTCAGGGGATTGGTCGACCGAATAAGTTCAGGCACTTCTGGGAGACCAAATTGTGTTGGTTCGGTCGACCGTTAGGAAAGTTTCGGTCGACCAGATGTTTGGTAATTTTGGGTTATTTGGGAATAATACGAATATGACCATTGGGTATAATACGACAAAACAAACGGTCATGTGACACGTGTGAACGGTCGAACGAAAAGGTTTCAACGGTCGACCGTTTTGGTCCAGGCAGTTCAAGTTTTGTTTAGGTGTTTTCCGGTTCTAGTTTGGATGATCTATTGAAGTCAAAATTATGTGAAATTGTGTGTGACTTCTATAGGGAACCTAGTATGTGGTTGAGTAGTTTTTAGCTCAAGTATACTCAATTAAGCAAGGTTCCTAAAGACTCAAAGAAATACAAAATACATGTCTTCAAATGAGCTTGATTACATGTCTTGACTTGATTTCCTTTCTTCCTTGAGTCTTGATTATCTGTAGAGGTTAGCACAAAGCAATATATATGCAATGCAACATGTGTGCTACTCTACATGACCATAATTAAAATTTGGTTGATTAAATCATCAAAACATAGATTAAGGCCAAAAAGCCAACACATCACAAATGAAGAAAACCATCCAGGAAAGCCCACACGAAATCCACACTGGATCCAAACCCTGTAGACCCCCAATTGGTAGTTTGGGACCGTTGATTGGAGGTCTTGGTTGGTCCAGATCTGATGCGGTTTAGTCGGGTGATGTGTAATTGTGTGTTATGTCTATTTTTGGTATTGTATTAGTCTCATACCGGGGATTGTCCCCGATTGCCTTTTTCTTTGACTATAAATAGAACTCCTCCTCCCTTGTATTCTACACATGCTTGGTGGCCATGCTCTTTTCTTGAAGTGAGCCTTGGAGCAAAATCTCAAGTAGGGAGAGGCTACTTGTATTGTGAGTTTGAAATTAATAAGGTTTTCCTTTAGTTATGTTGCTTCTTTCTTAGTTTAATTTCCTTTCATATGTCTTGCATGCTTCTTTAGTTTTACGTCATTTCAATTATCTTCTTTAATATTTCTTGCTTGCTTAGTTTAATTTTTTTCAGTAGAATGTTTCATTTTGTTAATGTAGGTTGTAGTGTAATGATTAGTGAGTAGTTCCATCCCCATTTTGGGGGTGGAGAAATATGTGATATGATTATGTAATGCATTAGGTGTGTGTTATCTTAATCCTTTGAAACTTACATGATTTCCATAATCATCTAATGGGATTTCACTCTTGTCTTTGATATGCTAATGCTCTTGAATGAAACTTAGCATATGCTTAGATTAGTGGACCTATTTTATGGGGAATGATGAGGTGAGGATATGGATGGAATTGATAAAGGAAACATGACTTGTAGTTGCATGTACTTTTGTTGCCTTTACCTTGGTTAATGTCTTGTATGGTTTAGTGATTGTCTAAATCTTATTTCATGTGGAGGTATAATGAGGTTTGGTCTTTATACATGAGTTCATTTAGCTTCATTCCAAATATTGTCTTGTATGTTTTAATGATATTGTGAGGCTTACGTCAAGAGATTGATGTCGACCAAACTTCAACCAAAAGCAGACAAATGCTTCTTTATAGGTTATCCTCATGAGACAAAGGGATACTACTTTTGGCATATAACCTCCAATCGAGTGATTGTAGGGAGGGATGCCGTATTTCTAGAAAATGAATTTCTGGAAAGAATAAAAAGTAGTGGGAGTAGAGTTGTGCTTGAGGAGACTGAAGATATTCTACAAGATCATGATATGAATGGTGATATTCAAGATCATGAAGGCCCAATAGAGGTTCCTTTGGTTAGTGGGAGCGTAAGTGAGAGACCCTGATTGACATCATTTCATGCTTTTATTTGTATGTTATATCCATTATCTTACACCTAAGCAATGCTACGTGACGAGTTTTATATTTGAATTTCAGAAATAAATAGGTTTGAAGAGATGAAGCATAAAAGGACCCAGAAGCAGGGAAAAAGGACTGAGTTGTGAGACCTGGGGACTAAGATGCAAGGGACTAAGATCCGACCCAAATGTTCCACCACTGGCGGATCCGGTTGGTCGGTTTGACCCCAAATTTCTTTGATGTGTCGCGTTCTCGGGTCAGAGAAATATGCAACATCAAGATCTAAGTCATAGTCGTCTGATTGCGCCCATATCAATTAGCTGATATATTCACTAAACTTTTGAATGTTCGATTAGAATTTTTTTGATAAGAACTGAACATGTGCAGTGCTAATGAAATATCATAATTCACAAGCACTTATTAGATTAACTTGTTTGAATACTTGACATTTTATCCTCTTGTAGCCTTTCTCGAGCATAAGTGACAACTGAATCCTATTTGGTTGACTGAACGATGTATGGATAAGGAATCATATTTTCTTTAGATCTGAATGTCACGGTGAACCGATCGTGGTCTGGTTAACCGTCTTTCATATTCACCTAAAAATAGCAAATTTCATAATTGACCTTTGTGCGGTTGATCCGAGTCGTGCTCAGTTGACCATATTTGTTGGGTGAAAATTTGAATTCTTTCCTTTTTCTGATTTAACGAATTTGAGCTTCAGATCCGATTATTCTATTTTAAATCGAATGATCGTTGACTCATATTTTACGAAATATCAAAGACCACTGCAACTCTGAAAACTAAAGGCCTTTTGGACATCTATTCCAAGATTCCATTTGGCATTCACTGTCCACACGGCTGGGAGGACCGAACCTAGTTCGGTCCACCAAAGTTCTACAGAATATAGCCATTGGTGCTCCCCAACGGTCATCCCCTATTGATCGAAGACCATTGCACGTTAATTCACCAATTCACCCTGATGATTTCTATATAAACAAGCCCCATTCACTCATTCCTTTCATCCATATCTTCGACAAACATTCTAAACTCCTTCTACCCAAATTCTTCGAATCCTTACCATCTTTCACCACTTCTCAATGGCTCCTAAGAAGATTATTGCCTCGAAGAAAGGGGCGGCCCTTTTCCTGACATCCCATCAACCACGCGACACCGACGGAAGAAAATCCTGAAGAGTGCATCTCTTACTTGTCGTCCAACATTTTCATCCACCAAAGGAATATAGGCACTTTATATTGATTAATGGTGCCAACCATATTCCATAGTGGAAGATCGTGATTAAAGATTTCAAGGAACTCAACCTCTCTAGTTTCCTTGCCAAAGATTGTCTCGGTGATTTCTTCCAAGAACAAATTCTAATGAAATCTTCCTCAAAAAATAGCCAGCAATTTTATGCCAACCTTGAAGAAACCACTGCTTTTAATGATACTCAAAAGGCGCTCATATTCAAAACCGATGATGTTTATTTCACTCTCACCCCTTAAATACTTAGGGAGATCACCATCTTCCAAGCACCTAAGATGACATCTATGACATAGCTTGGGAAGAGGTATGTGGCTCCATCGATCAATTCATTGATCTTACCAAACCAATGGTGCCACCACAACAAAAGCTTTTGGTCTTTCATCTCCCAATCATCGGAAAAATCCTTTGCCATTTCATCTCCTACAATCTCTTGTTCGCAAAGGTTAGTAAGATGAACTGGGTCATCAAATGATGAAATGCCTATTCAACCTTTGCACCATGACGCACACAAATTGGCCACTCTTCAACATCAATCACATGTGCAATGTCTCTTGACAAAAGCTTAATTTTCTACCATTTATGTTGATCATCTCTCTCAATGGTGAACACTTCAAAGTAGGCTCTGCCTCTGATTTGTTCAAATCATCCCGAAACATCATAGACAAATACATGCTCAAGCGGATGAAACTTGAGGAGCAACAAGCCATTGTTGAAGCTCCTTCGCGAGATGAAGAAGATGACTCCACCAATGACGACGAAGCCCTGAAAGATGAAAAAATGGTTGATGCTCAATCTTTGTCTCCTCCTCTAACCGAACCTGTGGTTGACCCAAGATGGGATCCAGAATCGGCTCGTGGTCCCTTGCACTACACTCGCCCCCGAATGACCATTCAGTTTGGATGCTCAATGGAACCAACCCTAGTGGGCTTATGGGCTCAAGTGGAACATTGACCATAATTGGCAAGACATCAACGAAGTTTGTGTGCTAGTGGATCACAACTACCAAGGAATACAAGAGCTCATCAATGAATTTCATGCTTTTCAGTTGGTGACATCTAATTTTCTTAATAAAACCATCTACCAAATTCATGTGGTTGGAGATTCTTGCCAACCGTTCATCGATTCACAAAATGAAATCATAGATTTCCTTCACAATATGAACAAGCCGGACAACTAGACTTATATTTTTGCTTGTTTTATTCCTTGTTTGTTTGTTTTTCGTAAACATTTTCTTTTGTTTTGGCTTTATGCCTTATCGTCCCTTAGCAATGAACTTTCATTTCCTTATTGAATGTCTTTTTGTCCCAACCTATACTTTAATTTTTTGCTTGATGTCAAAAGGGGAGAGAAAAAATGACATAATTTGCCATCACAAAAAATAGGGTGGTTGTTGGCCTTTTGGCCCCATTACTCTTAATTTTGATGATTTACGAACTAATATTAAGCTCAACTCCAATTAACACATCATACATATCATATTGTCAAATTGATTATATATTGTATTTTCCTAACATTGTCGTGGTCAAACCAAAGAACTAACCAACTTCAATATCAAGGCTCAAGACTTATAATCAAAGCTCAAGGAGAAAACATGTAATTTTAATTTTACTTGAGTTTTAGGAGGACCAAATGTACACTTGAATGCACCAAAGACATATAAACCAAATCAGTCCACCGTCGAAAGCTCCACCGAAATAACTCTCACCGACGACTGTCTGCATTTTGGTCACCAAATTTCTTCAAGTCGGTAACCTCAAAATATTTATTCAGAACACCAATTTGAACGACCGAACTCCTTTCGATCAACCGATTCCTTCGAGTCAATTATCTTCAAATCCTTACTTGAATTCTTGTTGCGATTAATCGACACTCACTCGGTCATCCGAGTTTTCCTAATGATAAATTTAAACATAGCTTGGTCTCATTGGTCCACATGTTCAGAGATCCGTTGACTAAACACACATCTTTGAAAACATACATCTTTGAAAACATAGATTGTTTGGTCCACCGAAGCTCCTTTAGTTGACCATTTGCTATTTCGTTGTCTAGCGCACAATGACTCTTTCCACGTGTAAGTCGTTGTGTTCAACGACTATATGATTTCCAACCATTGGTGCTACAAGACATCCCATTGATACAGATGACCGAACTTGTTTTCATTAGAGCCCGACCGTTCTTACTATCCATCTTGAAATGGCTAACCAATCCATGTTCGGTTGACCTCCAATAAATAGGTCAAAATTGGGAAAAGTTACTATAAGTTGGTGATCGGCTAGATGAACCCAATTCGATAATTCGAATCATTCATATTGACCAAATCTACCCTTTTGTTTCAGACGACAATTTGTCAAATGGTTGACAGTGTTGGGGTGATGTGTATAAACCTTAATCTATGTTTTGCTGATTTAACTAACCTGATCTTAAACATTATGAATTTTAGTGTACCACACAATATGCATGGAATATATCTTGTATTGTGCTAACATCTACAGGTGATCAAGACATGTAATCAAGCTATTTGAAGACATGTAATTTTATCATTATTTGTGTCTTTAGGAATCTATTTAACTTGAGCAGTTAACTCTTCATAAACTTTATAAATAGACTTCAGGGAGCCAATAGAGGTCTCATATAAAATTCCATATCAATCCGACTTGAATAGGCAACCCAAATCCGTAGGATAAACCAAACTGGATAGAATATTCTGCACTAAAAGGTTGACTGACAGAGTGTATGTTGCACTGGTTGGAAAATGCCTTTTACCCTTTGTTTGGTCGACTAGTGATCGACATCATTTCATGCTCATATTTGTATCTTATATCCATTATCTTTCACTTAAACAATGTTATGTTACGAGTTTTTTGTTTAGTTTTCAGGAATAATTAGGTTTGAAGAGATGAAGCATAAAAGGACCCAAAAGCTGGGAAAAAGGACTGAATTGTGAGATCAAGGGACCAAGATGCAAGGGAGAAGGACCTGATTGCAAGACAGAGGGACCTAAGAGTAAAACATAATACTTCACACCATTATGAGGAGTATTTTAGCAATTGGATTCGGGACGGAGCTCCAACAAACGAAGTAGATGCATCAAAAACCACCAAAAGCACACAGAAAAGCCCAGAATAAAACTCAATTGGATCCAGACATTTTGGACCGCCAATTGGCGGTCTGGAACCGCCAATTGGCGGTCTGGATTAGTCCAGATCCGCCAAGATTTCTCCTGGACTTGTATTAATGTTCGTTTAGGCTATTTTTGGTGTTTGTTTAGTCCCACATCGGGGGATTGTCCCGGATTAGCTTTTTCCATGCCTATAAATAGAACTCTTCGCCTCCTTTTGTAATCACTCCATATTTTAAGTGGCTATTCTTCCTACTAGAAGTGAGGCCTTGAAGCACACACTAAAGTAGGAGGATGCTACTTTTAATGTGAGTCATTTTATCAATAAAGTTTTGTGTTTCTTTCATTGTTTGTTTTATGCTTCTTTTATTGTTTGTGCATGTTTTAGTTTAATCGTCTTTTAATTCTAGCCTAATTTTAATATGCTTTCTTTCCATAGTTTAATAATTAGTGTAATGTTTAGTGAGTAGTTCCATCCCCTTTGGGGGGTGGAGTAGATGTACATACATGCATTAGAGAATGGGATGAATGCTTTAATTTCAATGTGTTGATTAAACATGAATGTATGCTTGCTTGTTTAGGATAGAATTTACAACTTGATGAGTTTTGCCAAAATGATTAGACACCTCTCATGCTTGTTTAGGTTCTGAAATAAACACCTTGCATATGTAAATGTTAATCAACTAAGTTGGTGAATAGATTGATAGGTTTTGCCATAACATTTAGACACTTCCTATGCTTGATAAACACCACCTTCATGTGCTTAAAGAATGTATTCTACACCCACCTCTTTGCATGTGTGCACTCACTCCACCCCTTAGGGGTTTTCCATTCCTGAAATTCCAGCATTCTTGTTTTGTTCTTAGCTTAGTTCTTATTTCATCGTTTGTTTGCTTCTTTCACATTTCATACTTCTTAGCGTAGTGTAGCGTAGGTTAGCATAATCAATCTTTCTCTTCCCTATTTTGCCACTTGATTTCTGATAAACAAGAGGTTGCTCACCTCCCTGAGGACGACCCGTACTTGTCACCGCTTCATCGCGGCCGTGCACTTGCGGTTTAATTAAAACGTTCAACAAGTTTTTGGCGCCGTTGCCGGGGAGGTGCCAGTCCAGACTCTTGTTTGGACGATTCGAGTGGATTTAATTTGTGTGTTGTAGTTTTTCTTTGTTTCAGGAGACTGGGAATAGCAAGTGGAGGCTACTGGAGAAATTTCCAGACGACCTGAGCACTTCAGACTGCCAATCAGCGGTCTGAGACCGCTAATCAGCGGTCTGGTGAGCTCTGTTCATCTTTTAATTTCTTGCTGTTGTTGCTCTAAATGATCTAGTTATCTGGGACTCAATTTGGCATGTTTTGACTTATGGTTCGTTCCCAGATCCATAATCAACCTCCTTTAAGCAACTTGGACCCTAAAATCTCAAAGCAAAAGATTAGGCATTCATTCTTGTTTAGGTCATGCATCATGTATGTGACTTAGGCATTTAGATTGTCTTTTATCTTAGCTTTATTTTCTGTTGCTGAGAGCTGGCGTGAGGTACGCCCCTTCTACTCTCATTCATGCATTTGGTATGAAAATGCATTAGTTAGTAGGAAGTGCATTGCAACAAGTGTGAGTTGAGCGTTGTTTGGAGAGTTGATTGCTAGATTTAGGACTCCAAAACGCTACTAAGGAGGGGCTGTCCCGTAAAAGATAAGGTGGGGGATTTCATCACCCTTTCCTTCGCCCCAAAAACCACACTAATCAAGAGCCTAATTTTAAAATCAAGTAGACATTGGCCTTAAGGAATTCGGACGCATTAGGAGAGTGATCCGGTCCCGACCGTCATGACCTGATCGGCGTTGCCCACTTTGTCGATAGTAGGAGAGACGAGATCCCCGGATCTTGGCTCACTTGCTGGGCTTTGTGGTCCTCGTTGTAGGGAGGTAAGGCGTGTTGAGGCCGTGTGACCTCGCAGTTAGGCGTCGTCTAGCTGTAAGGACCTATAGCGACCTTAGGATTGCTTGAGCCTTGTTTGCTTGTGTGCTTCTACCTGTACCCATCCGCCGTAGCATAAGGACTTCTTCCTTTCTCGCCTGAGTCATTCTTTCTCTCCTGTGTTCCCCCGTCTTCTCCTCTACGCACATTCTTTGTTAAAAAAAAAAGTTTTGTTTTGTGTGTGTGTGCACCTTTGTGCATGCTTTCGTGGACACGAGACGAGAGTGGTCGTTTGACGAGGAGCGTTGTCAATCCGGTTTCGGTCATCGATTTCTCGACACCTTCCTCCTCTCGTGTCGCACATAGTTCGGGTCCAATGGCTGCTAATTTCCGTGAGGAGGAGCAGTTGCTGGACCCGCCTGTTCCACCTGTGCTTCCAGTTGTCGTTCCCATACCTCTTCGTGATCGATGCTACCCGAGCCGTACAGCTCTACCCTCATGCATCGTATTACCAGAGGCTAATGGGAACCATTTTGAGGTTAAACCTCAATTCATTTCCATGCTCCCTCATTTCACTGGGAAAGGTGACCCCTATATCTTTCTCAGGGAATTTGAGGAGGTCTGTGCTATGTTCAAGCTGCAACAACTTAGCACAGACTCCATCCATCTTAGGCTCGTTCCTTTTGCACTAAAGGATGACGCCAAGAAGTGGTTGTACAACAACCAGGCGAATTCCTTTAGGACTTGGGATGAGTTTCAATCTGCATTCCTCAAGAAGTACTTTCCTAATCATCGGACTCAAAAATTGAGGAACGAAATCAATTCGTTCTATCAACATGAGACCGAACCATTTCATGCATATCTTGAGAGGTTCAAAGAGCTACTATCCTCGTGCCCTCACCATGGCATTGAGTTGTGGCGTCTTTGTCAGATTGTGTATGAGGGTCTTCACATCCCGTCAAGAACGCTCGTTGAGTCCATGTGTCAAGGAGAGTTCTTGGGAAAAGATGAAAGGGAGGCATGGGCCTTCCTAGAAGACCTCGCTGAGAAAACCATGCAATGGGAGAGTGTGAGGGAACCACCTGCATCATCTAGTATAGGAGCGAGGATCGTGAATGCAAACTCGACTAGATCGGGTGCCGCATTTGCTATCGATACCACTACGGCCACCGAGGCACGCATGGCGGCCTTAATGCGCCGTATGGATTCGATTGAGCTCCAAAACCAACAAAGTGCACCTCACATGTCCTCATCTGGTCCAGTTCCCTGTCATTCATGTGGTAGGATAGGTCATGTAGAAAGCGAGTGTGAGTCCATTCCTCCTGAGATGGAGCGTGTCAACGCCGTCTATGATAGAGCCAGGAATGACCCATACTCATCATCTTATAATCCTGGATGGAGGAACCACCCCAATTTTTCATGGAACCAAACTAATGCCCCGGGTGGTCCTTCCAACTCCTCTAGACCACATTACCAATCACACCAACCTCCCATGCATGCGCAATCCTATCAGCCACCCCAAGCGCAAACCACCAATCAATCGAGTTTCCCAAATTCCAATAATATGGAAACCCGATTCAATTTGCTTGAGACCTTGACTCGTGGACTTGAAAACTCAATGAAATTTTTTATGTCAACCACGAGTCAAGTTCTCACTTCAAATCAGCAGACCATCAAATCTCTAGAGCTTCAGATGGGCCAACTGGCTCAGTCTGTACATGAAAGAGAGAGAGGGTCTTTTCCTAGCCAGCCTGAGGCTAACCCCCGCATGTACCAACAACAACAAATGCAAAATGAGAATGTGGTACCTCGGGGGAGGCAAGTGAACCATGTGGAGGAACCTGTTCACCATGTCAATTCCATTGTGACCTTAAGGAATGGAAAACAGGTTGACAATCACATTTCCTTGCCACACCCACCACCATCTATGCAGCCCCCCAGTGGGAATGGTGGTGAAGAAGAAGCTGAGGGTGAGGGTAATACACCAAACCTTTCTTCTCAGGCACAGCAGAAAACCTACCTGCCAAAAGCTCCCTATCCAAGTAGGTTAAACAAAAAGCAGAGTGACAACATGGACAAGATAGTAGAGGTGTTTAAGCAAGTAAAGGTTAACATCCCCTTGTTGGATGTCATCCAACAAATACCTCAATATGCCAAAGTGTTGAAGGATCTCTGCACAACCAAGAGGAAGACCAATGTTCCTAAGAAAGCATTCTTGGCTGCAAATATCAGCTCACTTTTGTCCAATCCTACCTACACAAAATACAAGGACCCTGGGTGTCCTACTATTCAGTGTACGATAGGGGACACTAGACTGAGCAATGTTTTGCTTGATTTAGGATCAGCGGTCAACCTCCTCCCATTCTCTGTTTATCAACAGTTGAACTTGGGAGAATTGAAACCAACTAAGATCACTCTCCAACTGGCGGATAGATCCATTCGTATTCCCATGGGGATTATCGAGGACGTGCTTATCAAAGTTGGAGATTTTATATTTCCAGTCGATTTTGTTGTCCTCGATACCAACCCTGTTGCGAACACCCACTCTCAAATACCTTTGATTTTGGGTAGACCATTTCTGGCAACCTCCAATGCTTTGATTAATTGTAGAAATGGTCTCATGAAGCTCTCATTCGGTAACATGAGTGCCGAGTTTCATGTGTTCAACTCTGGTAGGCAACAGGAACCCATGGATGAACCTTTAAATCTCAATCTCATCCGCCAATTGGAGAAAGCACCACAAAATCAACGAACACCTCTAACACCAATGCAACCCATTGAGAATATTTGTAGGCTCAGCGAAGACTCATTGCCTGTCTTTGCAATGCAACAGAGTGAGCTGGCCTCAAACATGAATGTCCAAAGGGAGTGTTCGTTGCATGATTCAGTTGAGAGTACTAGTGAGAGTGAGACACCTCATCATATGCCTTTACCAGAAGGTGTCTCTACCTCATGTCCCATGGCCATTGAGCCATTTTGGCTTCATATTGACTCCAACAAGGACCCACCTATGACCGAGCTTTTGCTTGATGATCTAAATGATGGTGGGAGGTCCTTGTTGGATGACTTGGGGAGAAGCCCCATTCTTAGTGATGCAAGTCTGCTGCATCCATCGAATGAGCCTGAGGAACTCATTCCGATGCACCCGCCTATTGGTTGGAGGGTTTTCTTCGATGAGCAATTAAACCCTAGTGAGGCAACACAACTTCATTCTTTGTTGCCCACACCCAACCAATATCATGAGGGGTTCGAGCCTTTCAGCTTTGACCTTTCACCCCGCATGACACCTCAGAGTACGAGTGGAGTTTGCCCATCTCGGCAAGTCTCTGGTCCTCAAAACATGATGTTCTCATTTGATGTTCCTTGACCAAATGATTATGAGAATATCTTGGTTGATGTGTATATCTTGTAAAAAAAACAAAAAAAAACAAAAAAAACAAAAAAAAGAAAAAAAAGAAAAAAAGTGTGTAATAAAAGACTCCTTCAGTGAGCATCGATTGTTGTGGGCCCCAACCCTTGTGTACTTGGGCCCAATCTCTTCACGTATTTATCTCCCTTCTTCAGCTTCTCACAGGTTTTGAAGGAATTTGGGTTTGTGTTCATCAACATGACCCTGAACGTCCCTTTGTACTTCATGTTGGTGAGATCTTTCCTTTTTCATGCATATCTACATGTAGTATCTTGTTCACATTCATTGAGGACAATGCATGAAGTAGGTGTGGGGGGGTGTTTTACGTGTGTACATAGTCGAGTCTTTTTCCTTTGGTTTTATTTTCGTTTGTTTGTACTGCTAGGGTCATGTTAGTGTGCCGCATTTAACATTGATATATCTGCTTGCCATGATCCTTGGGTGACTTGTCTCCTTTTGCTTGCTGAGTGCTTTAAAGTTTTCACATTTCTTTCAAAATCTTCATGTGTTTGCGAAAGAAAATGTTTTTGTGGGTTTTGCGTGTGTTTAGCATGTGCAAAACCGTTGAGAGGCAAAGTAAAAAGAAAGCTCCCAAAATTGTCTTGAACTTGATGCATTAGGATTTCTAGTTTACTGGCTTTAGGTCTTATCGAGTCGTTAGGATGCACCCTGGTTTTCCCTCAGGGGGCGTGTAATCATAGGGTTTCAGTACTCAAACATTTAAAGAAGTCCACCCTGAACCTAGTGAGTCAAATAATTCGTGTCTGTTAATATAAGGAAGTTTGTCGTAGTCAAGGGCCCTTAATCTCTTTTTGTGAAACTTAAGTGTAGGGGTTTTGGTTCCCATGTAGATAAATAAGTGGTGTTCTCTCTTCTCGCACGGCTCCTATCACTCGGGAAAGTAGGTCTGAGGGGACTTTGTGCCTGGTGCTTTCGAGTCATCTGACTTGGGATGCACCGACCGAACTCCCGTTACACGGGTGGTAGGGATCGCCCTATGTGGAGATTTGGGGGAAGGTGTACGTGATAGTGTAAGTCCTCATAGGCAATGATGCACGAAACCTGACCCTGGGAGAATCAAACACCAACCAATAAATGCTCCAAAGAAAAAGAAAAAGAAAAAAAAGAAAAAAAAGAAAAAGAAAAAAAAGAAAAAGGAAAAAAAAGCAAATAAGAACCAAAATGGACTCTACACATTGTATCACATTCAGAAGTTAAGGTTGCCCATGTCTTTCACTTAAGTCCTTAACTAACTCTCACGAATAACTCATTAGGCTAGGTGTGTGGACCGATTACATATATAGAGTCGACCCGTAGTATTACCGCGTCCCATGATCGACAATATAAGTCCAACGAGTCGTGTAGCCAGATTGATTAATGCATCTTGTTCGGATTTTGTGGGTATATCCGCTGAAAACCCTCAGGAGACAACACTCCTCCTCCTTGGCGACAAGGAGGTTTAACGGCTTGTTGCACGTGCTAAGTGCAACCGTGATTCCTACGAAAGTGAGTTAGGATTTCTTGTTTTTCGCATGCTTTTCTCTTTCTTTGTTTTGCTCGGGACTAGCAAAAGTTAGGTGTGGGGGTATTTGATTGACATCATTTCATGCTCATATTTGTATCTTATATCCATTATCTTTCACCTAAACAATGCTATGTTACGAGTTTTTTGTTTAGTTTTCAGGAATAATTAGGTTTGAAGAGATGAAGCATAAAAGGACCCAAAAGCAGGGAAAAAGGACTGAATTGTGAGATCTAGGGACCAAGATGCAAGGGAGAAGGACCTGATTGCAAGACAGAGGGACCTAAGAGTAAAACAGAATACTTCACACCATTATGGGGAGTATTTTAGCAATTGGATTCGGGTCGGAGCTCCAACAAACGAAGTAGATGCATCAAAAACCACCAAAAGCACACAGAAAAGCCCAGAATAAAACTCAATTGGATCCGGACATTTTGGACCGCCAATTGGCGGTCTGGAACCGCCAATTGGCGGTCTGGAACCGCCAATTGGCGGTCTGGATTAGTCCAGATCCGCCAAGATTTCTCCTGGACTTGTATTAATGTTCGTTTAGGCTAGTTTTGGTGTTTGTTTAGTCCCACATCGGGGGATTGTCCCGGATTAGCTTTTTCCATGCCTATAAATAGAACTCTTCACCTCCTTTTGTAATCACTCCATATGTTAAGTGGCTATTCTTCCTACTAGAAGTGAGGCCTTGAAGCACACACTAAAGTAGGAGGATGCTACTTTTAATGTGAGTCATTTTATCAATAAAGTTTTGTGTTTCTTTCATTGTTTGTTTTATGCTTCTTTTATTGTTTGTGCATGTTTTAGTTTAATCGTCTTTTAATTCTAGCCTAATTTTAATATGCTTTCTTTCCATAGTTTAATAATTAGTGTAATGTTTAGTGAGTAGTTCCATCCCCTTTGGGGGGTGGAGTAGATGTACATACATGCATTACAAAATGGGATGAATGCTTTAATTTCAATGTGTTGATTAAACATGAATGTATGCTTGCTTGTTTAGGATAGAATTTACAACTTGATGAGTTTTGCCAAAATGATTAGACACCTCTCATGCTTGTTTAGGTTCTGAAATAAACACCTTGCATATGTAAATGTTAATCAACTAAGTTGGTGAATAGATTGATAGGTTTTGCCATAACATTTAGGCACTTCCCATGCTTGATAAACACCACCTTCATGTGCTTAAAGAATGTATTCTACACCCACCTCTTTGCATGTGTGCACTCACTCCACCCCTTAGGGGTTTTCCATTCCTGAAATTCCAGCATTCTTGTTTTGTTCTTAGCTTAGTTCTTATTTCATCGTTTGTTTGCTTCTTTCACATTTCATACTTCTTAGCGTAGTGTAGCGTAGGTTAGCATAATCAATCTTTCTCTTCCCTATTTTGCCACTTGATTTCTGATAAACAAGAGGTTGCTCACCTCCCTGAGGACGACCCGTACTTGCCACCGCTTCATCGCGGCCGTGCACTTGCGGTTTAATTAAAACGTTCAACAACTAGTTAATGCCTCCTAGTCAACCATTTCTCTATTGTACATATTTGATCTGCCTGTTATTTTTGTCGTATTATATGACTGTCAATTGCGGATAAATCCTACCTAATCACCATTTTTGTCTTAGTGTACCGGTCGGACCATTTGACCTTAGCAGTCGACTAGTGAGTCACTCTTAGAGCCAGAAAAGTCCATGTTATTTTAGGTCGACCATCACTCCTTGGTCGTTCAACCGTTTATCTTATATTTTCTCTGGACTCACTCAAAACCCTAATATCAGTCGACCACCCCTTGACCTGGTTCAACCAATTACTTAAGTTACTAACCTTTTGGTTTGACAATAGTTCAAGTTAGTTTGAACGTTTCCTTTTTTCATGGAACAATCAATCGTTTATCCCGTGTTAGTCAACCGATGTTGGACAAATTTGTTGAACTTCAATTTTTGTTTTATGAATCTTACCCACAACTTAACCAAATCTTTCCCAAGGTTATATGAGCTTTGGAGCCTATAAATAGGGCTTAGAACAACTTTACAAAGTTACCAATCCATTCTCAAAAATCTCTGAAGCTCATATTACTCCCTTGTGTTCTTAAACCTCTCATTGTGCTTACATTTCACTTGAACCATCCTTAGATTGATATCTTCATTGTTCAAGTGCTCAAGCTAGAGTTATATTCACAAATGTTGTACAAGGCTTCCGGAGTGAAGCATCTTCTCGGATTGTGAGAAGGAAGGTCCAAGCTTGGCGAGGGTGTTTGCAAGCTTGAAGTGCAAAGGCTTGATATCAGCTCGGAACAAAGATTGGATTAGTGAAGACATAGGTGGAGCTCGTGGGATCGAGCGGAGCTTGCAAGAGAGGACTAGGACCCAGGTGAGGTGCCAAACCTCTGTAAAATTGTTGCATCTTTGTGGTTTGCTTGTCTCTCTCTACTTGTCAATTAATTGTTGTTTCAACTGCATTTTAGGTAGAGATTAAGAAGTTGATTAGATTTATTAGGCCATAATCGATCCTAAAGACCAAACTTGTAAGGATGTCTGTCTGAGCTCAAGTTCAATATTCTTTCTCATTGCTCCAATTTCAATATTCTTTCTCTTCATCCACCAACATAAAATATTCATTTATGAATCACAAACCAAACCCTATAAAGGAATGTTGGTGGATGAAGGTTGTAATCTCACTCTTTGATTAGTCTAATGTTAGATTTGAGTTCCTTTGTTATTTAGATTTCTTTCCATGCAATTTTTTTATTTTTTTGGTTGTTTTAATAGTTTCCTATTCTTGCCTTATTTAGTGTAGATTTCTTGCTTTCATGCTTGTTGTTATGGGGTGGAGGTGATGTAGACTATGTGTTGTGTGATGACGTATCTTCTTATATGTGTCATTTCCATGTGCTTAATGTAGATCTATACTTGTAGATTGTTTAAACTTGTATTAAATGGGATAATGGTCACACTAGGTACTTGTCTTATGCTAGATCTAGAGTTTATCTTGTTGCTTGTAATGGTTTATCTTTGGATGGAATTGGCTTGAAATGTATGGATGTACGTTTGATGCACATTAGCATGAATGATGTAGGTTGTAGGTAGGATGACTTGTTGCTCTAACAGTCACACTAGGTACTTATTGTGCTTGATAATCTAAAATCAACCTAAACTTTATGTGAAATATGCATGTTCATGGTTGCCATGTACTATTGTGTATCCTATACTTAGATTCTACACTAGCTTCTACTTGTTTGTCACACACACTAAACTTGTCCCTAATTGCATGGAGTACCCACTCTTACACACACACCTCTACACACATCCACTCCAAGGGGGTTTTGGCCATATCTTGTTGATGCATTCTTAGTTTAGTTTCATTAGTTGCCTAATCCTCAACATCTACTTATCTTTCACATTCGAGTATGGTGGGAATAACAATACACAACTCCTCGTGGTATGACCCGTACTGGTTGTGTCTTCACCGACACTATGGAGTTGTGGTAAATGAACTGATAAAATCCCCATCAAATTTTTGGCGTCATTGCCGGGAAGTTGATCGTCATCATTGTTGTTTCCACCATTTTTGTGGGTTTTTCTCACATTTTCCTTTTAGTTTTGTTACTGGACAAGGGACTAACTGCACAAGGGGCTGCACTATGGAATAGAAGAAGTTTGGGGACCAGAATCCCCACACCATCCTCTAGTGGCAGATTTGGTGAGGCCTTTTGGTTTCCTGTTTCTCTGGAAGCTCCCTTTTTCTTTTCATAGTTGATATCTGTCATTTAGTGATTCATATATGCTATGTTTTGATGCAAGAAATTAATTTGACATGCATATCCCCCTCTTTAAGACAACTTCGACATTAAAACTTAAAGCAATAGAGTAGATGGATGTCATTTACGTCATGGACCATACATAGGCCTTGCATGCATCTTGTTTTTCCTTTCATTTACTTTGTTGTTGTCGATTGTTGGCGAGAGGTATAGTACATTCTTCACTCATTCATGCATTACCTTGCATGTATTAGTTAGAATGGCTGCATTGGAACAAGAATGAGGTGAGTGTTTGATTGGAGGGCTTGATTGCTAGTTTAGTTATCAAAATACCCTAAAGGGGGCTGTCCCGTACAAGATAAGGTAGGGGACTTCATCACCCCTTCCTTTATCCTAAAAATCGTACTTAATCAAAAGCCTTAATCTAAAATCAAGTACACATTGGCCACTAGAATTCGGACGCACATAGGAGACAATCCCATTCTCGACGTCATGGCCTGAACGTCGTCGTTTGCTTTGTTGCATTGAGACTTATTGGACCTTTGGGTCTTGAGTTTCTCATTCGGCTTTGCGATTTTTGGCCGATGGAGGTGAGGTATTCAGGAGTGTGTGGAGTTATGGTTAGGTTTCATCTAGCCTAAGGACCCGTAGCCAGCCTAAGCTTGTTTTAGTCGTGATTGCTGGAATAGGTTTCTACCCTTACCCATGCTAGCTCTAGGGATTATTCCCTTCTCTTCTGAATCTTCTCCTCATGTCCACTCTGGTTATACTCTCCTCTTCTGATTGCACCCTCTATTTGTGTGTGGTTGTGGAGTTGACTTGAGCACTTCTATGTGAGGTTGGACTCGCCATGGTGAGGGTGCCCAACTTGAGAGAATTGATCCTTTTCTTGAGATGGATGGTCTAGTTGATAGTCCATCTCCGCCTCGAGCTCCTATGCAGCACGAGTCCTCATTGTCTCTTGGATGTGAGGTAGATTGGGTTCCATACATGGAGTTCCTCAGTCAACTTCCACCACCACATAGACCATCTCCTCCTCCATTGCCTCTGGAGGAAGGGGTCTCGGTCGGGACCGAGATATGGGAGTACCACCACCTTTAGCTTGACAGGATCGACCAATGACTTTGTGCGAGTGGACACATCCTATTCAGGCGGCACAACCATCTTGCATAGTTCATCCGCCTACACGCGGGAAAGATTGTGAATTGAAAACCTCAATATGTGATCATGCTTCCTACCTTCACAGCCAATAAGAAAGATCTATATATCTTTATACGTGAATTCAAGGAGGATATTGAATAGCTTCTTGTTCAAGCTTCAATAGCTTGACAAGGATTCTGTCTGGTTGAGGATGATTTCTTTCGCGTTGAAAGGATAACGCGAAGAAATGGATGTACAACCTCTCAAAAACTTCAATTCGGACATGGGATCAATTTGTGACCGTCTTTCTGAAGAGTTTCTTCCCCCATAGAAAGACTCAACCGTTACGGCAGCAGATACCACAAATGTATTATACTGAGATCGAATCGTTTCATGCTTTCTTTGAATTATTTTTAGGATCTTCTCTTGTTGTGCCATCATGATGTAGTTGAGCTATGGCAGCTTTGCTGGATTGTTTAAGAGGCCCTCAACTACAACACCCGCACATTGTTGGAGTCGATGTGTCTGGGTGATTTCCAAATGGAACCCATTAATGAGGCATGAGATACTTTTGAATTAATGGTTGAACGCACCCTTGAGTGGGACACCATGAGAGAGTCACTAGCCTCTAGGTCTTCTGGTCAAGTTGGATCATACCAAGTTGAGTCAACTATCGCATCTATGGTGAAAATGGATGCTCTCATGCATAGGATAGAGAGTTTAGAGTTGGACCACGCTCCTGTAGCTCAGGTTGCTACTCCCGCTTGTAGTAGGTGTGGAGTTACGGGACATAGTGAGTTGGAATGTGCTTATACTCTAAGCGATACTGAGCATGCAAATGCGTTGTATCAACAATGGCCCCATGACGACCCGTACAATCACTCTGTCATCCCGGGATGGCGAAACCACCATAACTTATCTAGGGGCCCTAGTGGGGGCAATGGTCATAGCTCCCACGCTAAACCCCAACCCCCACCTTATCACCCTCCACTCTCATCAGCGACCTACCAATGCCCACCTTGAATGTCTCAACCCCATACTCACCAACATCCTTAGGCCTCACCATCAGGTTATTCTACTCAGACTCCACCCCAACAATCATTTGACACACGTGTTTTACCTTAGAGCACTTCAAACGTTCAGGCAGAGCATGTAAACCTTGCTTGCAGCCAACAACACATTGGTTAAAGCATTGGAAGTTCAAAGCATCCAGTTGGCTCACCAACTCAATGAACGTGAGAAGGGTCAATTGCCAAGTCAACCTGTGGTGAACCCCTGGGGTCAACCTACTCAGGCCAAGTAGAATACACACAGTGTTGAAGATAACCCTTCCCAACATGCAAATGTTATCCATACCTTGAGATCCGGAAGGGTTGTTCACAACAATGTGGACATGTTTGTGCCTGACCTTGTGTGTACTCTCCCAAGGAAGGTCACGAGTCTTGCAAGGAAATCAGTCCACAAATTCCTGTTGTCAATGCCTTTGTTCCGAAGGCATCTTTCTCACATAGGTTGACAAAGAAACACGATGAGCGGTGTGACACAATTGTTGAGGTACTTGGGTAGGTCAAGGTGAACATTCCGTTGTTGGACATTGTTCAGCAAATGCCATCGTATGTCAAATACCATAAGGATCTTTTTACCCAAAAAAGGAGAACAAATGGCCTCAAAAGGCCTTTTTGGCCGCCAATGTAAGTTCGATCTTGACACAACCAATGCAAGTCAAATACAAGGACCCCGGTTGTCCTACTATTTCATGTTTGATCGGTGACATGACTATCCATCGAGCTTTGTTGGATTTGGGAGCATTGGTAAACCTCCTCCCTTACTCTGTCTATGTCAACCTCAGAATCGGTGATCTTAAGCCTACTAGGACTATCCTCCAGTTGACTGACAGAACCATCAAAATTCCACGTGGGAGTGTGAAGAAAGTTCTGATTAAAGTGGGTGAGTTCATATTCCCAGTTGATTTCATCGTCTTGGATATTTAACCTGTGTCAAACCTATAAGGACAAATTTTAGTGATCCTCGGGAGGTCATTCCTCGTGATATCTAATCCTTTAATCAATTATCATTGGCTTATTGAGGTTGTCCTTTGGAAACCTCACGACGAATTTCAACATATTTACTCTTGGTAAGCAATCTAGTTCCTTTAATGATCCAGTTGATGCCAATCTTATTCAGGACATGGAAGAGATTGAATCAATGGGCATATTCGGAACACATCAACTTATTATTGAGGTGCTCGATGATGAAGTTGTGAGTAAAGATGATCTTGTGGAATCCGCATTAAATTCCTTGATAAGGTGGCACATATGGGTGCTTGCTCTTCTTATTCCATGGCCCTTGAGCCACTTGAGATCAGCTCTAACTCCAACAAGGACCCACCTTCGGTCGAGCTTAAACCACTCCCCGATAACCTCAAATACACCTTCTTGGGGGATAATTAGACCTCACCACTCATCATCACTTCTGATCTTGCACAAGAAAAAGAAGTTGTCCTTAAGAAGTTGATCTTGGAACATAAGGAGGCTACCAGGTGGTCCTTGAAGGATATCAAGGGAATTACCCCCGGTATTGTCCAGTATCAAATCCTCATAGAAGAGAATTCTAAGCCTCATCGGGACACACAACGAAGGTTGAATCCTATACTGAAAGAAGCTGTCCTAAATGAGGTTCCTAAATGTTTGGATCATGGTATAATATATCCAATTTCTGATAGTTCATGGGTGACTCTTGTCCATGTAGTTCCCAAGAAGTCAGGCATGACAGTTGTTGAGCTTGTACCGACACTCTTGCAAACCAGCTGGTGAGTTTGCGTTGATTATCGCAAGGTCAATGCCGCAACAAGGAAATATCATTTCCCATTGCCATTCATTGATCAGATGTTGGAAAGGTTAGCTGAACAACAGTACAATTATTTTTTAGATGGATACTCAGGCGACAACCAAATTCTCATCGCCCCCAAGGATCAAGAGACAACCACATTTACATGTCCCTTTGGCACATTCGCTTACCAATGCATGCCCTTTCGGTTATGTAACGTGCAGGTGAGATTTCAAATGTAACGCCCCCGATCTCTTGGGTACGCACGATGGGGAAACCAAGCGAACTGTCATGATCAGAGCCCTCCGCGACGACCAAATGAGTTACAATAGAAGACAATACATACAAGACATGATGTACTGAATAAAACATACATGGATAGACTAAGATATAACTGCAAGAGAATTTATACATATATGGTAACAAAGTCAAATATATTACATTGAGTTCAAAATGGGAAATACATAATAATAACGCGGAAGCAAAATGACAAGTGGAAGAATCTCGTTGACGTGTCCCTCGTGTACAGAATCCTCTGAAACTCCGCCAGTCTAACCCATGAAGGAAACCTAAGTACCTGAGGTAAAACAACAACGAATATGCGTGAGTTTTCAATAAAGAAAACCTCATATGCCCCGGGTTAAGAAACAGATTACAAAGCCATGCATCGAACCTACCTACCACACATGCAAGAAATAGAAGGCAACATCTTTACATAGTTGCGCCACTCGGGGCTCCACTCGAAATAATTCCTCTGCATAGGAACTTGACTCTACAAAGTTGTGACAACCGGGTCCCCCCCCCACCCCCGAGGTGATCCCTCTACATAGGAATGGATCCACTAGCCATGTCGGTCTAATCCACAAGCAGGTCACTCGCCAGTGACCCACTACTCGACATAGAGTGCTCTTCCAGATTGACATCCCAACTTACGGCTATTGACCTACATGGTTCCATTGTGACAATGAGAATGCTCGTCCTATAGCAAATGATAGCGCACATGCCCAAAATAATCATGCCCAAGATTTATTTTATTAACCATTATGCAAATGCAAGCTATCTATATAACTATATCCAATCTATAGCTAAATAGTCAAGCATGAGCCCAACACAATGAGCATACAATTACACTCATCACGAATCCAAATAAATCAGAAATAACACATGCAAATCAACAACTTGATAGCACAATTACGATCAAACAACCACAATGAAACCAACTCGAACAAGCATAACTATGCAACCACGCCATCTACGGGTCATGTGACTCAAGTGTTTGCATGTATAACTTATCAGAATAATAACCCATAGGAGCAGCAAATCAGAATTTAATAGAGCAACAAGTCAGACAATTTATACGAAAAGTGCATGCTAACTCGACTATATAACATGAGCTACGGGTCATGAAAATCATAGTCATAGTAATCACAACATGAACTAACTTGCATGCACCTACATCCTCATACGCATATAGCAACAACAGCAATTATATCATGCCTGCTAGTATAGCTTTATATCAGCAACTAATCAGGAATAATCCCAGAAATTTAGTACCTCATTAATACATAGACATGAAGCATCTTAACAACTTAGTTAGTAAATAATCACACGTATCTAGCAACCAATGATACATCAACATGTAGCATCATCACAACAATTAAAACATGAGATAATAACAAGATTTCAGTAGATAAATATACGTGTACATGATGCATCTAAACAACACATAAATCAGGAAATGAATCAAGATTTCAATAGGTAGATGCGCATGCGCATCGTGTATCTAATCAGCAATAAATCCACCAAATAATAACATGATCATTATACATAAACATATGGCATCTTAACAGCACACTAATCCAGAAAATAATCATGGAATCCAACATGAAAATCATGTCCATAACCTACAAGCAATCACGAATCCAGCAACAACGAAGGTGCAACACACAACACCAAGAAAAACATGCATTCAATGCACTGGACGTGCTCCCCCACGACGAATCCACAACCACCCTAGTTTCTCTCCTCATTAAACCTGCAAAGAGTGTGCTTAAATTCGTGATGAAGGGGAGGACATCGCAGCCAGCCACAACAACCCAGGGCTTACGCAACACCAACCCGGCCAGGTTGAGTTGGCAACATGCGTGAATGCCCTCGATGCATGACCGGACTGCCCCTTTTGTGCCAGATGAACCTCCATCCAACACACCCACTTTCTTATCGACTCAAGGCCCAAAGACAGACCTGCGTTTTATGAGGAGGATCGCTGGAGATCACCGGGGTTTCTGCCTACGTTTCGTTCGTAGTGCATGCCTCTTCCTTGAACTTCTAGCTCGTCGGAGATGGATGCTTCACCAAAGTCACCTTGCTTTAGCTGGAGGAGAGGAGATTGATGCCTGGAAGAGTACAAAAGCGAAAGGAGGAAAGAAGGGACAAGTGATACATATATCTTGCAAAAGACCCTTCCACTTCGACCCTTGCATGCACATCCATTGGCCATCAAAAAGCACACAAGTCTCATCTTCCATGCCACATGGTAGCCACATGTGCAGCACCTTTGCCACAACAATTGACCATCACCAAACCATCTATTGTCCTTGAGTAGTCGGTTGTCTTGCTCGCCAGATCGCCAGCACCTATGCCCGGTCAAAATATGAATTTCTATACCTTCGTCCAAAAGTCCGCACAGAAGTTCTGCCCTGAAGTCCAGCATTGTGTCCCTCAGTCCCACAGTTGCATCCTTTGGTCTCGCAGTTATGTCCCTCAGTCCAGAAGTTGCATCCCTCAGTCCCTCAATCGCATCCTTCCTATCAGAAGTCCAGTCCCTCGATCCAGAAGTGTTGTCCCACCATCCAACACTCCACACAAAACCCGACCACCCTTGCACAGATTGCCGACTACTTTGGCGTCCAGCAAGAACACACCACTCCAGCAACCCACTGACCGCCGCTCGACACCGACAGCGAGACACCCCTTACACCTTGTGTGGGTGAAAAAGGCAAACTAGGCATACATGAATAAAAGTGACAGGAAAGCAAGATCAAAATAAACAAGCACAAGATCAAGGTCTTACATCAAAGTTGTATGATTAGTATATTCTCCGATATCGTGGAGCATTTTATTGAGATTTTCATGAACGACTTCTCCATATTTGGCACTTCTTTCTATGAGTGCCTTCATCACTTGGGCCTTGTCTTCAAGCAATGCAGTGAGAAGAACCTCGCTCTTAATTGGGAGAAATGTCACTTCTTCGCTAAGCGAGGGAGCATACGTGGACATATGGTCTCAAGTAAGGGAATTGAGGTCGATCTAGCCACAGTGGGTCTTTTTGTAAATCTGCCACCACAACTTAATGGGAAGGATATCCATGCCTTTTGGGGCATGCTGGATTCTATCAGCGGTTGATTCAGGATTTTAGTAAAATTGCTCGATCTCTCACGACTTTGTGGACTAAGGATGCCAATTTTTAATTCTCACCGGATTGCCACCATGCCATTTTGACCTTGAAGAAAGAGTTGACTTCGGCTCCAACAATTAAGTCACCGGTGTGGACTGAACCCCCCGGGTTGATGTGTGATGCATCTAACTTTGTTGTAGGAGCAGTGCTTGGGCAATGATTGGACAAATTGCCTCATGTGATCTACTATGCGAGTAGAACAGTCAATGACACCCAATTGAACTACACTATGACCAAGAAAGAATTCTTATCAATCATATTTGCTTAGAGAAATTCCGGTCGTACCTGATTGGCTCCCACATGATTATCTACTTTGATCACACAGTCATTAAACACCTCATGGAAAAGAAAGATGTCAAATCTCGACTCCTGAGATGGAACTTGTTGTTACAACAATTCGATCCCAACATTCGAGACACAAAAGGGTGTGAAAACGTTGTAGCGGAGCACTTATCTCGTGTTGAGAGGACCAATTAGTGACAAATTTCCTGACGAGTAATTGTTTGCTGACATTGTGAACTACCTAGTTTTCTGACATCGTGAACTACCTCGTGACCGAGCAAGCTCCTATAGGTTTGTGAAAATCTGACCCAACCAAATTAAGATCGTATGTCAGATTCTTTCACTAGGACAACCCTCTTTTATTCAAATACATCTCTAACTAAATTTTCAAGTGGTGCGTCCCCAATAATGAGTTCCAAAATGTGCTCCAATTGTGCCATTCTGAGGCATGTGGAGGACACTTTGGAGCAAAGAAAACTGCCGCGAAGGTACTCCAATCTGGATTTTACTAACCATCGCTATTCAAAGATACTTACGAATTTTGTAAGCAATGTGATAGGAGCCAGCGCCTTGACAAAATAGGATGGTGAGATATGATGCCTTCGCAAAATATCCCCATCCTTGTATATTTTTAATCAATGGAAAATATCCTCTATGAAATTGCAATGATGTGTGGGGTATCGACTTCATGAATCCTTTCCCAAACTCTTTTGGGAATGTTTGCATTCTGGTGGCTGTTGACTTTGTTTCCAAGGGGGTTGAGGCTATCCCTACAACGGCCAATGACAATAAGGTGGTCACCAAATTCTTAAAGGATATTTTTGCGCAATTTGGTACACCCCTGTACCATAATCAACGATAGGGGTACCCACTTCTGCAACATTTCCTTTGAAGCATTAATGACGAAGTACTCAGTAACCCACAAACTTGCGACCCCATATGAGCCACAAACGAGTGGGCAAGTTGATATTTCTAACCGTTAACTGAAGTAAATTATCGAGAAGACGGTTAATTCCTCACAAAATGATTGGTCTACTAAGCTTAATGATGCATTGTGAGCTTTCCATACCGTGTATAAGACAAATTTGGGTATGTCCCTGTATCGGGTAGTGTACGGAAAGGCTTGCCAGCTACCCATCGAGCTCGACCATCATACTTGTGGGCGATCAAGAACCTGAATATGGATCTTGATCAAGCAGGGGCTCATTGTAAGCTCGACATTGTGGAGTTGGAAGAGTTACGAACTGATGCCTTTGAACACGGCAAATTTCATAAGTCCTGAGCCAAAACGTTTCAAGATCACATGTTAGGCAAAAAATGTTTACAGTTGGGCAGAAGGTGTTACTCTACAACTCCTGGCTCCATCTGTTTGTGGCTAGGCTCCATAGTCATTGGTCAGTCCCATTTATTGTGCAAACTATATTCCCTCATGGAGCGGTTGAAATCCTGAACCCTAGGAATGGGGACATGTTCAAAGATAATGGACAACACCTCAAACATTACTTGGAGGGGGAACCGGCTGAAGTCGAGGAGGTTATGTGTAAGACCCACTCTCCTGCTATTATAATAAGTCCATACTCATCCTTTATATTGTTGTGTTGTTTGTTAATGTATGCTTTCTTGTATGCTTATATTTTGTTTTGCGGAAAATTTACGTTTTCGGGGAAACTGTCCTTTTCGGGTGTGCCACTAGGCTTGATCGGGTTGGTTAGGTGCGTGTGGCATAGGATTTGTTTTCTCTTGCCACTTAGGCAGGGACGTGTAGGGTTGAGTGAGTCAGCAAGGTGATATGGCATCCTATTCAACATCCATTTGAGTTTCAATTGAGCAAACAAGGTAAGATATCAAGAGAATTATGTTACTTTTTTTGTTGTTTGTTTTACACAAAACCCTAGACCCCTAGACATCAACCCTCCTTTCTCCCTCCCACTCAAGCCTCCTCACCTTTCCCTCCCCTCTGACGTCGTGGTGGCTGAGCTTTCCGACGAGGCAAGCAACTCCGGTGATCAAAAGACCAAGAAGACGCACTTGGAGCTAGGAGGAAGAAGTGGGCAGTAGTTGTTCGACAACCTCCGACCACCTTCTTCATCAAACATTGGAAAGCCTTAGGCCCTTAAAAAGAGTAAAGTGTGGGGCTATTGTCTGGAGGGCCGGCCAACACCATTTGGTTGGTGTACAATCGGTTGCACCACCTAGCCAAGCGCCAACCATGCGTACACTCGGGCTGGCGCGTGTAGGTGGCTGGCTGCTAGGCAGTGCAGGATCTCTGGGAAGCTCTGGTGGTGTCCAACCATCCTCCTATCAAGCACCTTAGGCTGGGGGTTATTGGATTAATCTAAGGATTAAGAGGATGTTTGCCCAAAGCACGGACACGTGGTGCACTCTCATTGGCTGTGCATTATGGTTTAGGGAAGACTCTTCTATATAAGAAGAGGAGGCTCTCATTGGAGGGGGTTGCATTCCTTGTGTGCAAAACCCTAACCCTAGCTGCCACCTCTCCTCTCTCTCCCATCCGTCCCACCTTCTCCTCCACTCCTCCCATAGACTCTTGGGTTGTGGATTAGTCCTTCTTCTCCACGAGAGTTGAAGGCTAGCCGGTGCTCGAGGCGACTCTGTGAAGTGATCTCCGGTTCCCTTCCGGTGCCACAGGTTCTCTCCTACAAAGGTAAATCCAAACCTGTAGATTCAATCGTAGATTGCTTACATTGGTATCAGAGCCAGGTTGGTCACCTCCGAGTTTTGTTTTGAGCACCTTCTTCTTCATTTCATATGAGTTGACATTTCGGTGGGTTTTTGAAAGAATTTTTTTCGGATCATATGGTTTTGCATTTTCTTTCTTTCTCTCTTTTTATGCGCATGGGGTTTGATGGCAATTTTTTTCTCACCCTAGCGCATGACTTGTTTGATTCATCTTTTACATGCGATTAGTTTTACTTGAATCATCTCTCTTTTTTTCTTGCGCATATATTTTATTTTCTGGCATGCATCTTGTGTTGAAAATGGATGATTCATTCTTGCACATAGTTTATCTTTCTTGTTAAGCATGTGCCTAGGGTTACATGTTTTAATTTTGATTGTTGCGCATATTGTTATTCCATCTTTCAAGCATGCGGCTAGATCTTAATTTTTCTGTTTTTTATGCGCATATTAGCTTAAGAGAATGATGATAATTGATGTTACAAGAGTTGGATATTGCATATGTTTCATGATGTGATCATGTATTTCGGATTATGCATCATATTTTCTTTTCAAAACTCTTGTTCATGCATCTAAGGATACAAGGTTGTTTCCATATTCATGTATGTGCAATTTTTGATCATATATGCATGCATCTAGAATTTGATAATGATTGCCGAATTATGTGCATGATTATTGATATTTTTCGGCTATGTGTTTCTTTTGGAATGATTGCATGCATTTCATTTGAAATATTTCCTTTATGATTGAATGCACATATATGTTAATCTCATTAAGGATTTTCGGATTTCTTTTGGAATGATTTCATGCATTTCATTTGAAATATTTCCTTTATGATGGAATGCACATATATGTTAATCTCATTAAGGATTTTCGGATTTCTTTTGGAATGATTGCATGCATTTCATTTGAAATATTTCCTTTATGATGGATTGCACATATATGTTAATCTCATTAAGGATTTTCGGATTTTTTTTGGAATGATTGTATGCATTTCATTTGATATATTTCCTTTTCATCAAATGTGCATATATGTGATGCCCTCCACCAAAGAATTTCGGATTTTCTTTCCATTACAAGTAGCATAATTATTGTTAATTGCATGCTTATATTGATTAAGGAAAGATTGGATAATTCTGAAAAAAAAATTGGGAAGATATTATGGGCTGGAGTTTTATTGCCTTAAAAGTATTTTTTGAATGCTTTCCTTTGAGGCACAAATATGTGTTGCTCTCCACAAAAGTATTTCGGATATTTTCTTTCCTAATCAAAGTAGGATATATATTTTTTGTCATGATTACACTGATTAGGGAAAGAAGGAAAAAATTCTATTTTGAGAATGATTATTGTGGAGATTGGTTGTTATTACCTAACTTGTTTTTTTGCCTATATTCGTGCTCCATACATGCATTGTTTCCTTATGCATTACTTTCTTCTTGTTTGAATGAGGTGCACACTTTATGGTATTTTTTTTCATACGTCAGATTGTGCTAACGTATGGAAAGATAGTGCTTGTATGGAATGAATGGTTGCTGATTTTATTTACTGCCTTATTGAGAGATGAGCGTAATTTCATTTATTCATTTCCATTTGCAATAGTTATCGCAATGGGCTGTAATATTTATGGACTGTAATATTTATGGACTATAATAATTATGGACTGTGGACTGTTTATTGCCCTAAGGAGACGAGGGGCTCCTTTATTTTTTATTATTGCGATATTATTGCTATACGACTCATGCAGGTTCCCGTCGACGAGGCTAAATCCCTAATGGGGATCATTAGCTCGATATGGAAGTAATGTAGTAATCATATCTGTGTGATGTTGATTGGAATTTTTTTTTTGAAAACCAATTTTGGGAACTTGCATGCCTAGTGGGAGTTGCAAGTTAGAAGTGTTTTGTGTAAACCACCTGCAACCGGCGGCAAATACCTTTTTTATTTGCTGATTTACCATGATTTAGACGTTTTTTTGGGTCATTAAATCATGATGGAGCTCAATATCTAGATTAGTAAAATGGCTTTATTAACTATTGCATGAGGATTTGATTGAATGCTTTATGTTTTCTTTTGGTCTCAATGCTATGCTATTAAGTCAGTTTATTTTTTATGACTATTGTAGCTCGTTATATTTTATGCTAGAACTCATGTATCGCTATGTTTTTTGATTATCCTACAAAGATTTTTATGGCTGCTTCTAAAAGCATTGTCGCTGATCTGACTCGAGGAGATAAACTCAATGAAAGAAATTACGATCTATGGCATCGTAAAATTGAGTATCTCTTAGAGGATCAGGACATGTTAGAAAACATAAACCAATCTATGTCTCCCCCCGAGGAGGGGACTACTGCGCAACATCGCAGAAACTTGGATGTTTATAATGCATGGAAAAAGAAAGACCGAATTGCTCGAATCACAATTCTAAGTTCAATGAGGGACGATCCGTTACTGCGGTTCGAAAAGTTTCGAACTGCAAAAGCCTTGTGGGAAGCTGTGAAGTTTCAGTACGGAGTGACCTCCGTCACAAGGGCCCGCCAGCTTGGGCTCATGTTTGATTGGTATAAAATGCGCCAAGGTCACACGATGAGGCAGCATATTACCGCAATGTCAAACATGATTAACGAGCTTAGCGCTGCCGGTCGTGCTTAGACCGATGAGGAGCAAGTGTCTGCTCTCATCAGATCGTTGCCTTCGAAGAATTGGGAGCATATGAAGGTCCATCTGACTCATGCTGATGACATCAGGACATTTGACCAGGCCGCAAAACACCTAGAGCTGGAGGAGGAACGCATGGTTGCAGAAGTCCCTCTAACTGAAGTATTTGCTGCTGAGGCTGGCACTCCTCGGAGGAGTGCAGGTTTTAAGCGCAAAAGAGATAGAGCTCAGGGTTTTAAAGGCAAGAAGGGTGCAAATGCAAACAAAATAGAAAACAAAGCTGGAAAGAAACGACCTCGAGGATCCAGAGGTGGGAAAGATAAGTCTAATGTGACTTATTTAGCTGCCGAAAGACTGGACATTTTGCTCGAGAGTGCACTAAGCAAAAGGTAATTACTGTGTGTAATCCCTCGAATTGTAACGTGACTAGTTCTGTGATGCTCACTGATCATTCTCCTGTGTGGATTGTGGATTCAGGTGTCACGGACCACGTAACAAAGGATCGTTCTGCCTTCGTGGAATATCGCCGTGTTCCAAGTGGGAGGTGAATAAACATGGCAAACAACACCAGCATTGAAGTTCTTGGAGTTGGCACATGCAAAGTGGCTTTGCGAAGTGGCCGGATCCTATTACTTCACGACGTGTTGTATGCACCAGCTATACGGCGAAATATTATTTCTGTTGTTGTTTTGATGAGACATGTTTTTAAAGTTGTTTTTGAGAACAATGATATGAGTTTATACCTTTCTAACATTTATTATGGACATGCTTTTCTTTCAGACGGTTTTGTTGTGTTGGACGCAATTTATGATTTCAATCGTAATACTAGTGCCTTTATGAGCCAAAGTTCCATGAATAATGATTCAGTTATGTGGCATGCTAGACTAGGTCACATTGGTGTGGACCGGATGAACATGTTGGCAAAGGAGGGGGTATTAGGAGAATGCTCCAAATTTGAATTGCCGACCTGTGAATCTTGTCTAGCTGGAAAGGCAACTAGAAAACCGTTCGGAAAAGCCATTAGGGCTACTTCTCCTTTAGAACTAATTCACTCAGATATTTGTGGACCCTTGAATGTGCGTAGTAGACATGGACATAGTTACTTCATCACATTCATTGATGACTTCACTAGATATTGTCATATTTATCTTATTTCTCACAAGTCAGAAGCTCTAGAATGTTTTAAGAAATTCATGAGCTTAGTTGAGAATCAGTTGGATAATAAGATAAAAACTCTTAGAACGGATAGAGGTGGTGAATATCTCTCCATAATGTTCAAAGAGTTATGTGATGAAAAGGGGATATCTAGACAACTCACTATGCCTTATACTCCTTTGCAAAGTGGTGTTGCCGAGAGAAGGAATAGAGCGTTGCTAGACATGGTTAGATCCATGATGGCGCATGCGAGCTTGCCAATTTCGTTTTGGGGAGATGCTCTAATGACTGCTGCCTATATCCTCAATAGAGTTCCAACAAAATCGGTTCCCTCTACTCCATATGAGTTATGGACGGTACGAAAGCCTGATTTTATTCTGCTGCGCCCTTGGGGATGCGCAACATACATTCATTCTACTAGTCACCGATATGGAAAACTAGGACCTAGAAGGAAAAAATGTATCTTTGTAAAATACAGTAATCTCTCCAAAGGTTATGTTTTTATCGGGTTAGACGAGAATGAAAGAAGGACGGAACTGGAGTCTAGGGATGCCACATTCTTGGAAAATGATTTTCCAACCCTTGCTGGAGCTATCAAAGAGTCAGTGGACTTATTTGAACGACAAGATGAGGACATTGCCACTCCACGAGATCAGGATCTGGAAGTTGAACATGAGGTTCCACCAGTCAATCCTAGTGGGAGCAGCAATGCTGAGGATCTGATAGCTCTCACGGAGGATGAGCCATCAGATACCCATCTGCGTCGAAGTAAACGCGGGCTCATTGCTCGCAGGCGATTTCGCTTAAAGGAAGAGGCCCTCATAATAGCTCAAGAAGAAATTGATTATGAATCATCAGGGATGACAGTAATCGTTGAGCAGGAACCAGAGACCTTGAAAGAGGCTTTGGAAGGTCCAAATGCTAAAGAGTGGTTAGAAGCTATAAAGGAAGAGTTGGAGTCGATGAAAGTTAATCGAGTCTGGGACTTGGTCGACTTACCGCCGATCTGAAAGGCCATTGGGGCCAAGTGGATCCTCAAGATTAAGAGGAAGGTGGATGGATCTATTGATAGATTCAAGGCTAGACTTGAAGCTAAAGGCTACACCCAAAGAGAAGGCGTGGATTTTGAGGAAACCTTTTCACCCGTGGTTAGGTTTACCTCCATCCACCTTCTACTAGCTATTGTAGCTCAGATGGACTTAGAGCTTTACCAAATGGATGTAAAGACTGCTTTTCTCAATGGAGAACTTGAGGAGGAGATCTATATGGATCAACCTCAAGGTTTTGAAGTCAAAGGACAAGAGCGCAAAGTGTGCAAGCTTAATAAGTCCTTGTATGGCTTAAAACAAGCGTCTAGACAGTGGAACATTCGCTTCCATCAAGCTATATTAGAGAATGCGTTCTCTATGCTTGAGGAAGATCACTGTGTGTACGTTAAGAGATCCAATGGTAAATTTGTCATTCTGACCTTGTATGTTGATGACATACTCATGGCTGGCAATAACAAAGAGTTGTTGAAATCCACTAAAGAGTGGTTGTCCTCCACGTTTGATATGAAGGACATGGGTGAAGCTAGCTACATCCTTGGTGTCAAGATTGTTAGAGATAGGTCCAAGAGACTTCTGGGATTGTCTCAAGAGACTTATATTAATAACGTCTTAAATAAATACCATATGGACAAATGCAAACCAATCGACACTCCTGTTGAGAAGGGTTTGCACTTAAGCCTTGACAAGCATCCTGAGACTCCTGAAGAGAAGGCCAAAATGAGCAAGGTTCCATACTCCAATGCTGTGGGAAGCCTTATGTACGATATGATGTGTACTAGGCCAGACATTTGTTATGTTGTGGGCATGGTGAGTCGATACCAGTCCAACCCAGGCATGGAGCACTGGAAGGCAGTCAAGAGAATCATGAGATACCTCAGAGGAACGAGTAACTACATGTTGTGTTACCAAGCATCAGACCTCCGCCTGATTGGCTATAGTGATGCCGATTGGGCTGGGGACATTGATGAAAGGAAGTCTACCTCTGGTTATGCTTTATTGCTGGCTAATGGGGCCATCTCATGGTCCAGCAAGAAGCAAACTTGTATAGTCCTGTTGACTATGGAAGCAGAGTATGTTGCATGCTCTGCAGCAGTACAGGAGGCAGTTTGGTTGAGGAGGTTCTTACAACATACTGGGCTAGTAGAGACATCTGATGAGCCTGTTGTTGTCTATTGTGACAACATGGCTGCCCTTTGTTATGCGAAAGACCCCAAATATCATGGAAAGACCAAACATATATAGGTTAGGTATCATTTTGTGAAAGACATCATAGCAAGAAAGGAAGTTGTGTTAAGACATGTGTCTACTAGTCTTATGGTAGCTGACCCTCTTACCAAGGCTATAGCTAAGGACTCGTTTGTGTCTCATGTGAAGTCCTTAGGCTTACGCAGACTTTGATGTATTGGCATGTCTAACTTCCTTTTATGAGTGATTGTTTTTTCTTTCGACTATATCTGTTTGGTTGATGTAGTTGTTCTAGCATAAAATATTATTCTGTCAATAGGCTGAAGAATGCTCACTCACACGAGCATTCGCCTTTGGCGCTTTTGATAGCGAGCAGAGATGAGACTGATCATGAAGAGATCTTGCATGATAGATCCAGAGCAGTTCATGATAGGATAGTCGCCTTGATTAGGAATCAAGATGAGATCCTCTATGTTGGTAAGTATTTACATGAATGTTCCCACGATTCATGTGACCTATAGAAGCCAAGTGCGAGCATCACATGTGGCGCCAGGTGGCACCTGTATGGTGTTAAGGCGACAATGATGAAGCTCGGGTCAGGCGCAGAGGGGGTGCGACTGGACTAAGACTTGTATGGTGTTGAGAGACAGACATACTGTTTTGTACAGTATGATCCACCATAACATGTTTGTCATACAACATGTGCTGAGCGACCATTTGGAAGTGAAAGGATGGATCCCTGCTCCTTCACTGTGTGAGTCCAAGACTTGATTGTCATTAGTTACCCTCAGTGACCTTCGACGACACCATGAAGCAAAGAGTTGATGTGGCTACTTTGGGATGTTATCTATGACCATGAGAGACGGTCTAAAGAGGCATCTTCGGGAAAGGAGTCAACTCTGAGTGTAATGGTGGTCTGGGGTGAAGGGAAAGGTTTGACTCGACTGCACTAAAAGTATTTGCTGGGCCCAACTGTATTGGATACAGTAGCAAGTACCTTGAGGACAAGAAGGTATTCTCTACGAAGGATCGAGATACCGTTCATGTCTAGTGAGTTTCTGAGTAAACCTGGGGAATAGTGATGTGCATTTAACTGCTTAATTATTATTTTTGTGAGGATGTTGTCATTCTGCCCTTAAGTAAGGTTTCTAGTTTGAGACTCCTGATTGCAGGTGCATCACCGGTCGCACGACCCATTTGTCCGTATGATCGGAAGAGTGCATGTGTCGGGGACACAGATAGTCTTGTATCAGGGATACATGATCGGAGACTTGCGTATTGTTGATGCATTCTTGGAAGAGAGAAATAATTATATATATCAGGGATGTATACATATGTGTCGGGGACACATGAAGAGGTGACACAGTGCCATCTTATGATTGTATGTATCAGGGATATATACATATGTGTCAGGGACACAAAAGAAGATGACGTGTTGTTGACGTGCTGTTGTGCAAGTGGGAAATATTGGATTAATCTAAGGATTAAGAGGATATTTACCCAAAGCACTGACACGTGGCGCACTCTCATTGGCTGCGCATTAGGGTTTAGGGAAGACTCTTCTATATAAGAAGAGGAGGCTCTCATTGGGGGTTGCATTCCTTGTGTGCAAAACCCTAACCCTAGCCGCCACCTCTCCTCTCTCTCCCATACGTCCCACCTTCTCCTCCACTCCTCCCGTAGACTCTTGGGTTGTGGATTAGACCTTCTTCTCCATGAGAGTTGAAGGCCGGCCGGTGCTCAAGGTGACTCTGTGAGGTGATCTCCGGTTCCCTTCTGCTGCCACAGGTTCTCTCCTACAAAGGTAAATCCAAACCTGTAGATTCAATCGTAGATTGCTTACAGAGGTTGGGCGACCCCTTTTGGTTCAGTGGGGTTGGGATGCACAAACCTCTAAGGGTTCCATTGCAGGTTTGGGCGCGTAGCTCCCGGACAACCAGCTGGTGCGGCTGGATTCCGGTGGTGGCTGGCCTTTGGAGGCATGGAGGGGGACCAGGAGAGGTGGAGTTCAGGCGTTGCTGGGGTGCATGCTGGTCAGTGCAGAGTAGGCGCGCGTGGTGCTGATCTTGGGTCTGGTTGTTGCCATGCTTGCCCAGCCGGTAGGGGTGGGCTGGCCTACTCATTGTGCCTCGCCTTGGTTGCATTTTCCTTACTCTAAGTTCATCCTGTTGAAGGAGCCTGTTTGTGTTGATGAATAGACCAGAGGCTGGTGCATGCATGTGTGTTTGATTACCTACTTGTTATCATTCGATCGAGTGAGTGTTTGAATATGTTGTTGTTGATTAATACTTGTGTAGCGCTTGCTGATTTTACATATAGATTGGAATGATTATTAGAAGGTATACAGTATGTTATCATGAATCTGAAATATTCCTCATAAATGAATTTATGTCGAAATACATGTATATTATGACCTGAGTCACATGACTCGTAGCTTTAGGTTGTGTGTATAATCTTTTTGAGCCACGACTGTTATTACGTGTGACTTACAGAATTTCTATTGTAGTTGTTGTAACTATTCTGAGGTAGGTAATGTGGATGCATGCAATTGATTTCATGATTCAATATTATGACTATTATTTAATGACCCGTAGATGGCAACATTTTACGTTGTGCCTGTTTATGTTGATCTTATTTTGGTTGTATGATCACAACCTTGTTGTCTCGTTGTTGCTATTACATGTGTTTTCCCATTGTGTTTGGAGCCTTAGTGAGTGTACTTGCATGCTCAATGTGTTAGACTCAAGTTTGATTGGTTAGGTATAGATCTGATATAGTCTTATACATAGCTTGCATATGCATGTTGATTAATAAAATAATGTTGGGGACGATTGTTGTAGGGCCGACAACCCACGAGTAGGACCTATATATAGAGAGGCTAGGTGTAAAATTAGACATGAACAAGCACGCTGTCATTCGCTAGAGGATGGGCATTCCTAACTTCGTAATGGAACCATGTAGGTCACTTGCCGTGAGTTGGGGTGTCAATCCGAAAGACCGCGTTGTGCCAAGCGGTGGGCCATTGTCAAGTGACGTGCTTGTGGATTAGACCAGCATGGCTGGTGGTTAGATTCCTATGTAGAGGGATCACTTCGGGTGGAACACGACCGATGTAGCTTCGTAGAGTTGTCGCCTGGCGCAGCTATGTAGAGTTGTTGCCTTCTTGCTTGCATGTATGGTAGATAGGTCTCATGCATGACCTTGTATGCTTTTTTGGACCAAAGGGATACGTGGTTTTCTTTATTTAAAACTCACACATATTCGTTGATGTTTTTGTCTCAGGTACTTAGATTTCCTTCAGGGGTTAGACTGGAAGAGTTTCAGAGGATCTGTACACGAGGGACACAATGACCAGATTCCTCCCGTTATCATTTTCCTTCCGTGTTAATTGTAATGTATTTTCTTTTTGAACACAATGTAGTGTAATTGACTTTATTTCCATATATGGATAATTTCCCTTTTCAGTTTATGTCTCATTTTTAGTCTATCCATGTATGTGTTTATTCAGTACGTCTAGTATGTGTAGTCTTTTGTCGTAACTCCTTCGGTCGTCACGGATGACTTTGATCGCGACAGTTCGATTGGTTTCCCCAACTTGCATACCCATGAGATCGGGCGCATTAAGTTGTGATCCTTGATAAACCTCCCTCGCACTCAACCATTTGAATGCTTGAGATTTGTTGTTAATACATACACATCTAAAAAAAGAAAAAAGAAGGGAAAAAAGAAAGAAGAAGAAGAGAGGTTGGTGTGGGTTCTACTCCTTATGGATGTGGGCTCTATTTGTTCACATACTTGTATTCTCTTCTTGTGTATCTAACAGGTTTTGGGGATTTTGGGTTTATATCAACATAACCATGAACTCCCGTTTGTCTTCACATTGGTGTGATCTTTTCTTGTTCACGCAAAAATCCATGTAGTATCATACTCACGTTCATTGAGGACAATGCATGAAGTATGGGGGTGCTTCACGTGTGTACATAGTTGAGTATTTTTCTTTTTTGTCTGTTTGTATTGTTAGGGTAATGATAGTGTGTTGCAATTAACATTGATATATCTTGCTATATCATGATCCTTGGGTAACTTGCCTTCTTTTGCTTCCCGAGAGCTTTAATTTTTCCATTTCTATCAAAATGTTCATGTGATTTGGAAAGAAAATGTTTTATGGGTTTCACATGTGTTTAGTATTTGCAAAACCGTTGAGAGGCAAACTAAAAAGAAAAATCCCATAATCAACTTGAACATTGCGCATAAGGAAATCTAGTACACTGATTTAAGGTCCTATCTGTAGTGTTGGGATGCACCCCAGTTTTCCCTCGCGGGTGAGTAATCATAGGGTTTCAAACAAATAAAGAAGTCCACCCTGAAGATAGTGAGTCAAAAAATTTGTGCATGTTAGTATAATGGAATTTGTTGAAGTTAGGGAGCCTTAAACTCTTATTGTCAAACATTAAATGTAGGGGTTTTGGTTCATATGCAGATAAGAAATAATTAGTATTGTGTTCTCTCTTCTCTCACGGCTCCTATCACTCAAGAAATTAGGTTTGAGGGGACTTATTACCTGGTGCTTTCTAGTTATATAACTTGGGATGCACCGGTCGAACTCCCATTACACGGGTAGTAGTGATCGCCTTATGTGGAAATTTGGGGGAAGGTGTACGTGAAAGTGTAAGTCCACATAGGCAATCATGCATGAAATTGGACCCAGGGAAAATTTAACAACAACCAATTTAATTCCATGATCTCCAAAAACAGAAAAAAGAAGAAAAAGATACAAATAAGTACCTTAACGGACTTTACACATCGTATCATTGCATGATATTAAGACTGCCTTTGTCTTTTAGTTAAGTCCTTGATTAACTTGTACGAATGGTTTCCTAGGCTATGTGTGTGGAAATGATACATATATAGAGTCGGCCCTTAGGATTACCGTGTCCAATGATAGACAAAAGTAGGTTCATCGAGTCTTGTTGCTAGGTTGAGTAATGCATCAATGTTTTGATGTGGGTATATCCGTTGAAAACCCTCAGGAGACACCACTCCTCCTCCTTGGCGACAAGGGGGTTGAATGCTTGTTGAACGTTGATTGACATCATTTCATGCTTATATTTGTATCTTATATCCATTATCGTACACCTAAACAATGCTACGTGACGGGTTTTATGTTTGAATTTCAGAAATAAATAGGTTTGAAGAGATGAAGGATAAAAGGACCCAAAAGCAGGGAAAAAGGACTAAGTTGAGAGACTCAAGGACTAAGATGCAAGATCGAAGGACCTGAACGCATGATCAAAGGACCAATGAGCAAAAAAGAATACTTCACACCATCATGGGGAGTATTTTGGCAATTCTATTCGGGTCGGAGCTCCACCAAGCAAAGTAGATGCATCAAAGACAAACAAAGCCTTCCAGAAAAGCCCACAAGAAAATCTAGACCACTCAAAACACTGTAGACCGCTAATTAGCGGTCCAAGACCGCTAATTGGCGGTCCAAGACCGCTAATTGGCGGTCCAAGACCGCTAATTGGCGGTCACTTTTGACCCGAATCCGCTAAGAGATCCCGCGGTTACGTATTAGTGTGTATTTAGTCCATTTCTGGTATTTGTTTAGTCCCACATCGGGGGATTGTCCCGGATTGCCTTTTTCTTTGGCTATAAATAGAACTCTTCACCTCTTATTGTAAACTACCCATTGCTTGGTGGCATTCTCTGTACTAAGGAGTGAGGCTTCAAGCAAAAACTCAAGGTGGAGAAGAATGCTACCTTCAATGTGAGTCATTATTAATAAAATAATTGTCCTAGTTTCTTTTAATCTTGTCTTTTAATTTGTGCATGCTTGTTTAGTATTTCCTTTCCTTTTAAGTTTATTTAGTATTCCTTGCTTGCTTAGTGTAGTTTCATTTCAGTATTATGCTTTATTTTGTTAATATAGTTAGTGTAATGAGTAGTCAGTAGTTTCATCCCCATTTGGGGGGTGGAGAAATATGTGATATAATCATGTAGCGTATTAAGTGTGTGTTATCTTAATCCCTTGAGCTTTATATGATTTCCATAACCATCTAATGGGTTTTCACTCTTATCTTTGATATGCTAATGCTCTTGAATGAAGCTTAGCTTATGCTTTGATTAGTGGACCTATTTTATGGGGAATGATAAGGTTAGGATATGGATGGAATTAATATTGGAAACACAATTTGTAGTGTATGTACTCTTGTTGCCTTTACCTTAGTTAATGTCTTGTATGTTTTAATGATATTGGGTTATCTTAAATCATGTGGAGGCATAGTAGGGTCTAGTATTTATACATGAGTTTATTTAGCTTCATTCCAATTATTGTCTTGTATGTTTTAATGATGTAGTCTTATCTTAATTCATGTGGGGGCAAAGTTGGATGTAGTTTTATGATTTCATGCACTACATGTTGTGAGGAGCTTAATTGAACACACACACACACATCTTTATATTCACATTATTTCTCTACCCCCTATGGGGTTTAGTTTTTATTGCTTATCTTTCATTTCCTTTTTGCATTTTAATGTAGTTTAGTGTAACCAACCTTTCTCTCCTTTCTTTACCACTCGCCGTCGAACAAACCAAAAGTCGACACACCTCCCTGTGGATCGACCCATATTTGCCACCGCTTCAACGCGGTCGTGCACTTGCTGATTAATATAAAACGAATCAATCAAACGTCTTAAGTGCAATCGTGATTTCTACAAAAGCGAGTTAGGATTTCACTTTTGTATTTTCACTTTCTTTGTTTTGCTTGAGACTAGCAAAAGATAAGTGTGGGGGTATTTGATTATCAACAAATCATAGAGTACATTCACGTTATATATCCTTTATTTTACCCCATATTTGTGCTACTCGAGTATTTGTTTGATGTGTTTAAGGTTTTAGGTCATAAAGAGGAGAAATGGACCAAAATGACCTAAACGCAAAAAGAAATGACCTTATTGAAGTATCTTGGACATGTTTGTCATGCTCAAGGACCTATCTACAATTCATGAACGACCAAGATGAAACCCGTAGGGACCTGAGCATAAGGAAAACATTTCTTGTGCAAAAATCCCTCATTATCATGATCTTGAGAAGTATTTGGGGAATTAAGACAAAACAAACTCGAACCAGCGAACCTGGAGTGCACCTTCCTTTCAATGTGACTTTTGAGGAAAAAGATACATTCTCGTGATTTGTATCCAAAAAGAAATTAACCGAAAAATACAACAATTTGGATGATAGAATCGTGAAGCATAATTTTTTTTGTTTATTCAATTCTTCTAATTGAATAAGTATAAGTAAAGGGACGGGTGAAATGGATAATTTAAGCTGCTGAAGAAAATTGGGGCAGGTCGGACACAAACAATCTATCACCGGCAGATAAATCTGGTGTAAACCTGCACCAATTTTTCTCATGGCTCGGACTTTCTTAATTGGGTGCACCATTCCATAGAAAAATAGATAACAGCTGTCAGATTGCTCCCAGATTCATCAACACATCTCTTTCTTCTATAAATAGCAATGCTTGTCTTACCTTTCCTCTTCTTCTCCACCTTCCTCCATTAGGTTTAGTTTACGCAATTTGTCTACAAAGGAATGTTAGTGGACGAAGGTTGTAATCTGACTCTTTGATTACTCTAATGTTAGATTTGAGTTCCTCCCTTATTTAGCTTTCTTTCTTTCCAATTATTTTACATTTTGTTAGTTGATTTAATAGTCTCCCATTCTTTCCATATTTATAGTAGATTTCTTGCTTCCATGCTTGTTGTTATTGTAGGATCGTGAGGGTCTCTAATTCTAATCACTTTTCAGCTAATTACCTACTTGTTTAACCAATCAAGATATGCATAGCGGAATTTAAACAAACCACAAGAAGTCAGGGCATTTTTATAGAGGTTCGGCATCCCACCTGGGTCCTAGTCCTCTCTTGCAAGCTCCGCTCGGATCACTGAGCTCCGCTCACAACTTCACTAACCACTCCCTGTTCCGGGCCGGGAGAGAACGCCTCTACAATCTTCAAACTCACGAACAACCCTCGCCGAGCTTGGCTCCTCCTCTCACAATCCAAGAGGGACACTTCGGGCTCTCACCAAAGTCTATACTCTTGTCTTGGGCTTTCACCATTACCCTTGCTTCTATGCCAATCAATGAGTGGAACAACACTCTCTATTCTTAAGCACACTAGAGTGAGAATAGGATTTAAGACTTAAGTGTGGAAGGTTTGAGGCTTGGAGTGTTTGGAGCTTTCTCTCTAATGTACGAGACAAATAGTAGTGGGAGAGTTGAGTTAAAATGTGTTTTACAACTCTATTTATAAGCTCCAAAATAGTTATAGCCATTGGGGATGAATTGGGTAAAGATTGTGTACGATACACAAAACACAAACTGAGAGTACCCTATTCTGAGTAAGTTCGGTCGACCGGATAGGGTTGAACGGTCGACTGTTTCGCAATGTTGATTATAGTTCGGTCGACCGGTAAAAGAACGGTCAACCACCAAAGGCTTTTATCATGGTACACTTAAGTGATCGATCGAACACCGAGATAGGTTCGATCGACCGATTCACACTAGGCTCTTCGGGTTTGACAAACAAGATCATATTCGGTCGACCGAAACAAGTTCCTCGGTAGACCGAAAACTAACAGGCAGTTTTGGTTTGTCGAGTCTTCTAAGATCGGTCGACCGAAACACTAAATGTATTTGGGGTATTTGGATATAATACGAATACGACCGTTGGGTATATACGACAAAACAAACGGTCGGAAATTTGTTGTTACTCGGTCGACCGAAAAAGGTCTATACGGTCGACCGAACTTGGGCAGTAAAACACTAACAAGATATATGATCACTCGGTCGACCGAACAGTCTATTTCGGTCGACCGAATGTGGGTAGACTATTCAGGTTTTGGTTTAGTGTTTTCCGGTCTAAGTTTGGGTGATGTATTGAAGTCCAAATTATGTGAAATTTCGTGTGTGACTTCTATAGGAAACCTAGTTTGTGTTTGAGTAGTTTTTAGCTTAAGTATGCTCAATTCCACAAAGTTCCAAAGACTCAAAGAAATACAAATTACATGTCTTCAAATGATCTTGATTCCATGTCTTGACTTGATTTCCTTTCTTCCTTGTGTCTTGATCACCTGTAGAGGTTAGCACAAAGCAATATATATGCAATCAACATGTGTGCTACTCTACATGATCACAATTAAGATTAGGTTGATTAAATCATCAAAACATAGATTAACGCCAAAAAGCCAACAGTTATGAGTAAAGAGTAGATCCACCCCATTTGGGGTGGAGGTGATCTAGACAATGTGTTGTGTGATGATGGGTTCTTATTATTTGTGTCATTTCCATGTGCTTAATGTAAATCTATACTTGTAGCATGCTTAAACTTGTATTAGATGGGATAACAGACACACAAGGTACTTGTCTCATGTTAGATATAGAGTTTATCTTGTTGCTTGTAATGTTTTATGTTTGGATGGAATTGGCTTGAAATGTATGGCTCTACGTTGATGCACATTAGCATGAATGATGTAGGTTGTTGGTTGGATTAATTGATGCTATAATAGTCACACTAGGTACTTATTGCATACTTGATAATCTAAAATCAACCTAAACATTATGTGAAATAGAAATATGCATGTTCATGGTTTCCATGTAGTGTAGTGTACCCTATACTTAGATTCTACACTAGCTTCTACTTGTATGTCACACACACTACACTTGTGACTAATTGCATGGAACACCCACTCCCACACACACCTCTAGACACCTCTACTCCAAGGGTCTTTTAGTCATATCTTGTTGATTCATTCTTAGTATAATTTAGTTTAGTTACTAGACTAATCCACTCCATCTCCTTTTCTCCCAAATTTGAGTATGGTGGGAACGACACACACAACTCCTCGTGGTACGACCCATACTTGACCCGTCTTCACCGATGCCATGCACTTGCGGTAAATGAACTGATAAAATCTCAATCAAAAGGTTAACTGTTAATCAAAGTTTTGACAATACAAATTGAGATCCTCCCGGTCAAGATTACAACGAAATTGGTGCACAAGAAAAGGACAATATATGTGAGGTAAAGTTTCATACACAAGAGAGTAAGATGATTGGCTTCAAGGTTTCGGATAAAGGAAGATCAAGAAAATCCTTAACCTCTACAAATCGACAAGGAATGAAAGAGACGGAACAATAACGACCTTCCCATTCAGTTTTGACTTCCGGGTCCATTTGTTTGAATGGATAGGTCAGAGGATGAGGACGATGTCAGACATAAGGTTGAGTAGGTTCTTTGTGAGGGATCCACTTCGACCGGCGTTTGGCGGCCACAGAGGACTCTAGGATCTCCTTGCTTTTGACTTTGGATGTACAAATTTTCTTACGGTAGCCCTTAGTTATAAGAAGGGCAGATGAGGTGAAGGATAAATGAATTGTCGTTGGAAAAGATGGAAAGGTTGATAGGGAGATGATTTGGTGGTGTACAAATGGATTTGGTGATCGACGAAGGGATTTGAGAGTCGTTCGACTGGAGGATATTTGGGGAGGGTTTGCAACGATTAGGGATTGAGATAAAAGTGAGGAAAGAGTGAGAAACATATAGACTAAAATCTCAAACCTGACAGATTTACACATCACTTGTCGAGAAATTCCACGGACTAGTCGAACAAAGTTTGTTGGTAAGTGCATCGGCCGAGTGACAGAGCACCAACGGTCGACCGAAAAAGTTACCCAATTCTTTTCCATGTTGAGACAGTTTTTGTCGATCAGTTGAAAACCTCATCCGACCAGTACCATAAGTGTACCAAGTGGTATTCTGGTTTGACCGGTTGCCGGTAATCTATAAACCAATTAACCGAGTAAGGGTCAATTTAAGTTGTTAGTCTAACTAGATAACCACGTTTGACCACCAACGTGATGAGAGTAACCTTATGTGTATCAGTGAACTAGTAAGCCAGTAACAATTGACCAATTGGAGCCAGAATTGTGAGTAAATTTAAAACTAGCCCCAGCCCAACTCCAAACAAAACCAAACCAAACAAACATTGGTTATTTTCATATAATTTATAGAAGTTTTAACCATAAGATTGGTATGATATTTATATGAATGATATGATAATGAGTAATTTACACTACACATCCCTAAATTAAGTCTCATGTTATCAAATTGATCCACATTTAAAGGTTTATTGAATATGGATGCTAATTCATCACAAGTACAATCAAATTTTAGTGCCATGTCACCCTTGATTGGTTCTTGATTGCAAAATTATGTCTAACTTCTATATGTTTGGTTCTTGATTGCAAAATAGGATTTTTAGATAGATTGATGACACTAGTATTGTAACAATAATCTGGAATAGTTTGAAACTCAAGTCTCAAGTGTTTGAGAGTTTGTCTCATCCATAAAACTTGGGCACCAGCACAACTGACAACTTTATATTTGGCCTTTATTTTGGAAAGGGCTATACTATTTCTCATTTCACTAAACCAAGAATAAGAATTGACAAGTGTCATTAGTACTTTTGGGATCCGATACGCACCCAACCTTATCGACATCACTATCGCTAATGAGATCAAATGCTCTTATCATGGGGTAAAACAAACGAAAATCAAGAGTTCCTTTCAAATAGCAAAAACTTCTTTTCAACGCGTTCAAGTGAGATTCTTGTAGAGAGGCTTGAAATCAAGCACAATGTCTATACACAAAACATAATATCGGGTCTACAAGCGGTCAAATGTAGAAGTGAGCCAATCATACCTCGATATTGTTTAGCGGCCAAGTTTTTGCCATTTTCATCTTTGTCTAGCTTCAAGCTTGTACGCATTGGATTCACTTAGTGGCTTACATTCTTCAAAATCAAATCTTTTGATTAGTACTTTTGTATACTTGGCTTGGTTTATGAAGTTGCCCTTTTTTGTTTGCATGATTTTGAGTCCAAGAAAGAATTGAGTGCTCCAGTTAAGCTCATCTCGAACTCACCTTGCATAGACTTAAAAATCCTTGCAATAATGATCATTACCAGCACCGAATATGATATCTCAACATAAACTTGCTATAATGTTGACCTACCCCACTGTGAATCCATTCTCAAACAAGAAGATTTTCAACCTCTCATAGCAAACTATAGGAACCTATTTGAGAACATAAATATCTTTCTTAAGCTTGTACACATGGTCCCAGTAAGTCTCATTGTTTGATTATGAAGTCTAAAACAGCAAGTACATGGCCGCATTGAAGCGGTGGCAAGTACGGGTTATGTCAATGGGGAGTTGAGTGGGTCGATGTCAACCATACCAAAATTGGAAAAGAAAATGAAGAGTGAGTGAGTGTATTGAAACTAGCTATGCTACGCTAATCGACAAAGAAAATCTAATACCTAATCCCATAGGAGGTGGGGAATGCATTCAAAAATATATATATTTGATTTTTGTTTGCACAATTTAGCTCCTAATGACATGAAGAAAATAGAAATCCATAATGGCCACAACCCGAACTATGTCTCCACAAAAAATAAGATTTAGCACCATCATTAAAACATACACGACATTAATTAAGAGAAGGCCAACAAGGCCACATGCTTCAACATGTCTACCTTATTTCTTTATCTACTTTAAACATATCCTCACTTCATCATTTCCCCATCAAGTAGGCCCACTAGACAAAGCATGTGCTAAGTATCCATTAGAACCATAAACACATCAAAGGCAAGAATAGGAACCCATCAAAATGGCTATGGAAATCATATAAAGCTCAAAGTTTAATATTAAACACACAACTTTAACCACATCCACATTTAGTGTCGAATAGGGAATAAGAGTCGCCAAATATACGTTGGTCTCCCGTAAATGCGACGTCTATAGGTATATACATCGCGTGTAAGAGAGGTCGACGTCTACACATAACTATAGACATCGGTTATTCTAGAACCGACGTCTATAGTTATGTATAGGCGTCGGTTGTAGTATAACCTACATCTATAGTTATATATTGATGTCAATTGTTGTACAACTGGCGTCTAAGCAAAAATCTCAAACCCTCACATTTTCTCGTGTTTTCTCTAGTGTGATACACTATATACCAGAGGACGACACGAGCTTCGACGATGACCTCGAGTCGCTCGAAACGTCGAAGTAGACCCTAACGTATTGATCATCCAAGGTACCTTGATCGGTTGTTGTCATCTTTTTGACTTTTTTGTTTTGTTTTATCTGTGGTTATGAGAGTTTCGTATTGGTTTGGTTTCAGAGGCAGGTGATCACGAAGGAGATCTTGTCCAAGTAGGCCATCAAGATAGCCAAGCAGGCGGAGGAGCACGAGAGATTCATCAATAAGGATGATTTTTCTACTTTTTATTTTGATTTTCGGATTGATTGATGCTTTTCTTCTTCTCTTCAATCTGAGGTCTGCGTAGAATAAACGAAAAAATGTATTTTTTTGGTTATTTGTGATTTTTAATCTCTTCGCTTAAGTAAATTGTAAATTTGTAATTTTTCAAGTGTGGACTTTTTTTAATGACTTGTGGCATAACCTAGTATTTTGCTTTCATAAATGTCCAAATTCAACAAAAAATTAGGGATGTCGGGATTCACTACCGAACCTATTATCTATTGATTGTTGGATGCATTGTTAAATCTGTTAATAAGAAAATTGGAGTGTTTATGCTATTTATAGGTGGTGGTCTTCTATTTATAATCTGATTTTCCTTCCAATTTTCTGTTCTCCCGTTACATTTGTTACAATGCTTTAAGTTGGGATTTTGTAATCCATCAAGTTGATATGTTTATGCATGAATTTGAGCTTGTCAAGGTGAACATTTTACTGTCTTTATTTATATGATAAATTGATACACGTAGTTTAGTCCCACATTTGAGAAGGATTTTTTGTTGGTTTGGTATGTTGAAGTACTCCACCACTCTTTTAGTTCTAAATGAGAGTTGGTTACCATACTACAATAGGCTATTGCAATATGTATATTTAGTTGTCAAAAGATTGGTACTTGGGGCAGTACGGCAACATGGGTTTAAGATGCTTGGGGATGTATTTAGAAATATGGTAGTATTGCAATGTATTTTTTTAATGGTATAGACGTTGGTTTATGGGGTAGCCAACGTATGAAACTTGTATAGATGTTTGTCACCCTATAAAGCAAACGTTTATACCGTATATAGGTGTCAGGTATAGACATCGACTACCCTATATAGCCAACGTCTATAAAGGGTATAGACGTCGGTCGTATAAGCTGACATCTATACACTAGGGTATAGACGTCAGGGACATATACGACGGTCATTGGACTGCAAAAATCCGTCATATATACCCCATATATCTGATATATATCGGCTTTTCTACACTAGTGCTCCACCTCCTGATGCTGATAGACTAGTCACTAACCATATCAATAACAAAGAAAAACAACAACATAGAGAACATGAACTCAAAACATGATCAAAGAAGAAAGATTTCAATGGCTTCCTCTCCACCCCTTCACTACACTACCAAAATAAGAAATAAAGCCTACTCTAATGGGGAGACGGGGAGGAAGGAAGCAAACTGGTAGGGTTAGAAGGTCTGGATTAATTATGGACAAAATCCGACGACTGAAAAATCAGGTTTGAATGCTCTAGAGTGATCCTATCCGAAGACCGGACCCGTTGGAGAAATTTCAGGGTTCGCAGATCTAGACCATCCATTACTAGCTTTGAAGCACTTCGAGTGAACCCAGGTCCATCGGCTCAAGCTGCTTTGGTTTAATTGGAGAATTTCTCCACATGTTCTTGAGATTATGGATGTTTTACAACAAAAATAATTACTTTATGATTAGGTCCCTCTGAATATTCAATTATGTCTCAGGTCCTCAAGCATTACAAGCATGTCGAGACAGCTTCCAAATCTATCATTTCTTCTTACATTAGAGTCATTTTTGCTTCATTTCTCTTCTTTATTACCTAAAACCTAAAGACATGCAACATAAACCCAAGTAGCACAAATATGGAATAAAATAAAAGGATATATAGCATGAATATATTGTATGATATGGTACTAATGAGATAACCTCATACTTATCATTTGCTAGTCCTAACCAAAACAAAGAAAGAGAGAAATGAAAACATATGAAATGGGAAATTGTAACTCACTTTCGTAGTAATTATGGTGCCACTTTGCGCGTGTTACAAGTCGTTAAACCCCATTGTCGCCAAGGAGGAGTTCTGTCTCCTGAGGATTTTCAGCGGATAGATCCCCAAAATCCGAACACCGATACATTATTCAACCTAGCAACATGACTCATTGGTCCGACTTTTGTCTATCATTGGACAAAGTAATACTATGGGTTGACTCTACATTCTATTTCCCATCCACATCCCTTGACAGGGAGCCATTCGTGCACGATAATTAAGGACTTAAGTGAAAGACATGGGCAACCTTAATATTTTGAAATGATAAATTGTGTAAAGCCATAAGGGTTCTTTTTTATATATCTATTATTCACGAACTACTATTCTCGGTGTGTTGTTTTTCCTAGGATTAGGTTCCGTGCATCATTGCCTATGAGGACTTACACTATCTCCTATACCTTCCCCCCAAATCTCTACATAGGGTGATCCCCACCACTAGAGTAATAGAAGTTTAACCGGTGCATCCCAATTCTGAAGACTCGAAAGCATCAGGTTTTAGCTCCCTCTTGGACTGAGTTTCCCAATTGGAAGGAGTCGTGTGAGAAGAGAGAATGTCTTACTCTATTATTTCTTACCCTACGGCTGAACCAAAACCTTAACAAACTGCGTTATACTAATAGGCACGAACTCTTTCAAAAGAAGGAGACTGACTAGGTTCATGGTGGACTTCTTTATTTGTTTGAATATTGGAACCCTATGATTACTCTCCCCTCGAGAAAGTTGGGGTGCACCCTTACGACTACAGATAGGACTTAAAGTCGGTATACTAGATATGCTAATGTTTCAGGTTGAAGTCAATTATAGGAGCTTGTCTTTTTACTTTGCCTCTCAACGGTTTTCCAAATGCTAAACTCACGCAAATCCAGCAAAATATTGTTTTCGCAAACACAAGAATGTTTTGAAAGAAATTCAAAAATTAAAGCGCTAGACAAGCAAAAGAAAACAAGGCACCCAAGGATCATGGCATAGCAAGATATATCAATATACAATGTTGCACACTATCTTGATCCAAACAGTCAAACAAAAACAAAAACAAAAGGACTCGACTACGTACATACATAAAGCACCTCCTCCCACACTTACTTCATGCGTTGTCCTTGTGTAATTTTAAAAGTTCAAAACGACAAGTGCACTACGTCATGGAGGATGCGGCAAGTACGGGTCGTACCACGAGGAGTTGTGTCTGTCATTATTTCCACCATTCTCGAATAGGGGATGCAAAAGAGAGATTGAGGGTATCTAAACAAAGTGACTAATTCAACATGAATCAAGAACAACTAATCAAACACTAGTCCTGTAGGAGGTGGAGAATGAATGCAAAAATGTAGATGTGTGAGGTGTGTGTGTACAATTTAGTGCTCATGACATGCATAACAAGGATTCCATAATGACCCAAAACCCCAACTATGTCTCCACATGAATTAAGATTTAACATCATCATTAAAACATTGAAGACATGAATCAAGATGAGGCCAACAAGAGCACATACTCCCACATGGCATGCTTATCTCTTTGCCCACTCCAATCTTATCCTCACCTCATCATTCCCCATGAAGTAGGGTCACTAACCAAAGCATGTTGTAAGCATCAATTTTGACCATTAACACATCAAAGGCAAGCGTGAGAAATCCAACGAAATGCTTATGGAAATCATGTGAAGCTCCAAGATTAAGATTAAAACACACCAATCTCCCAACATTCACACTTCACATCATTCTCCACCCCCCAATGGGGATGGATTACTCACTAATCAACATATTAACCAAAGAGACAACAACATAAAATCAACACATAACAAGTAAAGAAGACTAGATTAAAACAAGAAATAAACAACACAACTTTGATTAATGTAGAAAATGATTACAAGGTTGCTTACCTCTTCTCCTCCACTACACTACTAAGCATGAACTAAAACCTACCTAATGAGGAGGAGGAGAAGAAGAGACGACAGATTACAAGTGTATTTATAGATGATAAGATGGTCTGGATGAATCTGGGCGCAATCATACGATTTTAAATCAGATCTGGATATTGTCTATTCCTCTAACCCGACAACCCGACCCTCTGGAGAAATCCAGCTGCCAAACACTTAACCAGATCCGTCAGTGGCGGATTTTAATCTACGACAAGAGGATCATTTTTGTCTAATCGCCTTCAAATTTTTACAGCGGCTTTAGTTAACATATTGAACACGTGGAGTGTACCCGGAGCTATTGGTTGGCACCCGTCTGGTTTTAATTGTTGATTTTCTCCTCAGGTTCAAGAGATTATGGACTTTTGTGACACACTATCTTTCTTTACACTTTGGTCCCTCTGGATTTTCACTTGGGTCCCTCCTGACTTTCAGTCAAGTCCTTTGGTATTACAAACAGGTCTAGAACCCTTCTAAATCAGTCTATTCTTTTTGTATTTAGGTCCTTTTCTCTTCCTTTCTCTTCTTTGTTGCCTAAAACCTGAAATACATCAAACAAACACTCGAGTAGCAGAAACTTTTGGGGTAAAATAAAGGATATATAGCATGAATGGAAGGTATGAATGCTGCTAATCAGTCCTCAATGAATGTGACTTTGATACTACATGGATTTAGGCGTGAACCAGAAAAGATCTCACCAATGTGATTAGAAAAGGAAGTTCATACTTATGTTGATGGACATAAACCTGAATTCCCGAAAACCTGTGAGATATTTAAGAAGGAAATACAAGTACGTTAACAAATGGAGGCCAAATACTCAAGGAGTGGAACCCATGACAACCAACATTTTTTTATTGAATATAACTTTATACAAAAAGAGGCTCCCATCATCCTTTGCCGAAGGACAACATGTAGGAACCCAATAGTGTACCAATGTACCAAGAATGGGAATATGACACCACGTGGAGCCAAAATACTCATGTGTGGGAGCCCCCTCACAATGTGCACTAGATATTGGTAGGGGTTCATTAATTAGATGCAAAGGCGTCTGATTGAAAGGATCAAGATGAACAAGCTCGAACATGTTAAGAGTTTGGCAACAACTGCTTAATAGAATAATAGTTTCCCCCATTGTAGTATTAAAATCATGAAGATCAATCTAAACTCTCCAACCAATTAATTGGTTGGTGTGTCGGAACGAGGTCAAGAACCTCATTATGCTTGCTCGACACACCATGACAACAAAAAGTGGGTCTTTCACCCAAGATATCCTCTAAGGACCTCCCAATACCCTTATCAGGTCTTATGAAAATAAGGGTATTAGGGAGATGTTGCTCCACCGAAGGTGGGTCATTGATGGGCACGACCCTACGATCATGTGGCTCAAGGGTCACAGGACAAAAAGATAAGGTACAATCTTGCCACCACAAAATTCAGTTAGTCCATGTTATTCTGAATTTGGATCGTCCCCCACTAAGTAGACATGAATTGATATGCCAAGTCCCTCATACTGACTAGGAGTTTGACTTTGAAAGATTGTACTTTGAATTTTTGGATGTGGTGGTGGTTCAATATTAGAAGATGAATCCTCAAGTTGACCACAAAGGCCACCCTCCTCATGTTTACTTAATTGATGGGGCAACAGACTAACTTGCAATTCCAAAGTTTGCAAGTCATGTTAAACATGATTAATTTTTGAGTGGTTTGCATTAATGTTTTAAGAGTTTGTTCTGAGTAATCAAGTTTGAGGTTTACTATGAGGTTTATATCAAAATTTCGGAAATTTTTGGGTTGGATGTTCATGGGCGGCTGAGAATGAGTCCAATGATGGGTAGTTGGTACTTGGTTGTTGGTAGATACCTAGGTATTCAGCAAGAGGATACTGGGGTGGGCATGATGCATGAAGCTAAGGATTTCTAAGGTTTCCCATGAATATGGCCTCCCTGGGTTATACACGAATGCGTATGGGTCATAATGAGTGTAGCAACGTATATGGTCCTTATTATCTAATCAATTTTACGCTAATCTCTAATTAAACAAACAAGATTTGCAGCGGAAACAATGAAGACTACAAATATGCAAACCACACAATGTACGGGGGATTTTTATAGAGGTTCAGCCACCCGCCTATTTCCTCTCTTGCAAGCTCCACTCGACACTTCGAGATTTGCTCACGTCTTCACTATCTGCTCCCCGTTCCGGGCTGGGAGACAACGCCTCTACAATCTTCAAGCTCGTGAACAACCCTCGGCGAGCTTGGCTTGTCCTCTCACAATCCGAGAGGGATGCTTCGGGCTTTCACTCAAACCTTTACAACGTTCATGACAACAACAAGTAACCAAGAGTATGATAGGATTTGGGATCTAAAGTGTGGAAGAGGAAGCTTTGAGTGTTTGAGGATTCTCTCTAATGTAGGAGGCAAATAGAAGTGGGATAGTTGCTCTAAACAAGGTTGGGAACCTCTATTTATAAGCTCTTAAGGTGTTATAGCCATTGTGATTAATGTGGTAAGTGATTGTGTAAGAAACACAAAACAGAAAAGCACAGGTCACTGTTCTGGACACAATAGATTGACCGAATCGGGTTCACCGGTTCACCGTTTCCATAAAGATGTGGAAACGTTCGAACTGAATCAAGAACGGTCAAACCAAATTGGTTATAACTTAAGTTCACTTAAGTGAACGGTTGAACAAAATCATGGGTTGGTTAACGATTCAGTATTTTTTTGCCTGACAAAAGATAAACTATCAAACTGAAGGACTGGCTTGTTCAACAAAAAATTAACATGCACTTTGGGTTTCACGAGAAGTCTATGTTCGGTCGACCGGAGTCTAGGGAACGGTCGACCAAAAACATGCAGTAACTTCTGGATGACCAAAAGTGCTTCATCCGGTCGACCGCTAGGCAGGCATCAGTCGACCGGTGGCCAAGGAATTTCGGGGTTTTGGAAAATCCGACCGTTGTATAAAACGACAAGTCTAACAGTCAAATGACACGTGTAGAACAGTCGAACAAATTGGTACAATCGGTCGATAGGTACAACACTATAGGCTAACAGAAATAACTGACCCAATCGGTCGAACTGAGAACAGGTTCCGTAGACCAATTGGCACAAACAGATTAGGTTTAGGTTCAAGTGTTTTTCGGTCTAAGTTTGGGTGACCTATTGAAGTCCAATTGATCTGAGAATTGGTGTGTGACTTCTATAAGGAACCTAGTGTGTATGTCAATAGATATTTACTCTAGTATGCTCAAGTATACACAAGTTCCTAAGACTCAATTACATGTAAAATTACATGTCTTCAAAAGCTTGATTACATGTCTTGACTTGAATTCTTTTCTTCCTTGAGTCTTGATCACCTTTAGATGTTAGCACAAAGAAACATATATGCTATGCATAATGTGTGCTACCCTACATTAAATTGTGATTAAGATAAGGTTGATTAAATCATCAAAACATGGATTATGGACTAAAAGCCAACAATGAGTACTTTTGGAAAAAGCATCATCATATTTTGGTTCGAGATGAACATACAAACATTCCTCAAACACAAGATCACTTAAACCCCTCTGGTCGACTAAGAGGCTTTGGAACTACCGATGCGCTCATTTCCTCAAATGCACACACAAAAGAGACCAAAGTTTCTTGTAATGACTCAGTTTGTTCACAAAACATATGATCAACACAACTAGATGATGGTCTAGTAGTCGGTGCCTCTCTTCTATCCCCCCAATCTAAACACTAAGCCACATAATTAAAATTGTACTAACCCACTTAGGTGTTTATCTAAGACACCTCAAGATGCATGGGTTGGGTATACCAGGGAAAATAGTCTTTCTCCCAACAATGAAATGAATGGCCGCCCATGTTACCGTCCATCTCGACAATAGCATTCTCAAATCAACTACTCTTACAACCATGAGACCAAGCTTGAATAGAAGTGCTTGTCTCAATCCTAACACACTAAGAGAGTTAGAGTAGAACAAGATGAGAGGAATAAGACTCATGAGAGATGGGAAGAATCCATATTGTTGGTGTGGGAAAGGCGAGGGAAGAAGCCTAAACTAGAAAACACAGCTAAAACAAGCTTATGTTGTCTATAGGTCCACCTCCCTCGGCCGAAGGTCATAAAGCCAAATGAGAAAGTAAAGACCCAAAACTTTCGATAATCTCAAATCAGCTTAGCAAACAACGACGTTCAGACCACGACGTCGAAAATGAACCTTTTTCCTAATTTCACCCAATACCTAGTGGTGAATGTCTACTTGATTTTAGAATTATGTCTCTCTTTAGTGTGGTTTTTAGGGCTTAGGAAAAGGTGATGAATCCCTTGATCTTATGTGGCATTTACGATTCCTAAGTGTAGCAATCAAGCTCACCAAACAAATGCTCACCTCACACTCGTTACAATGCAATCCTACACACTATGTGATATGAACTAATGCTTGAATGAGAGTGAGAGGATTGCATACATTATGCCAGCACTCAACAACCAAAACATAAAAGCAAACAAAAGACAAATGCGTTCAAGGTCTACAAATGATGCATGACCTAGATGAGAATCAATTAATCTTTTGCTTTGAGTTTTAAAGGCAAAGTTGTCTGAAAAGTGAATCATGCATGTTTAATGGGTTTTGACATTAGCATGGAACATGTACAAAGTGAACAAGTAGTGAAACAGTAACAAAGCAAACTAGGAAACCACTATGGAAAAATCAAGCGCAAAAGAAACACACAATCTGCCACTGGTAGAGTAAAATATGTTATTACGCAGGGGTTTCTGGCACCACGATTCATTCGACGTGCTCCCCTACTCACATGTTTTACTTATTCACTATAATCCCCAACACACAAAACCAGAAACAAAATATGAAAATGAAAAACTCACAAAAATAGTAAACACGACAGACCGACAACTTGGTCATCGGCAATGCCGTAAAAAACTTGTTTGATGGTGAAGTGTAAAACCACAAGTGCACGACAACATTGAAGCAATGGCAAGTATGGGTCGTCTCTACATGGAGCTAAAGTTGTTCATTGTTGACCACACTCGAGTGGGAAAAGAAAATGAAGAGTGGGTGTACTGAAACTTGCTACGCTACGCTAATCAACAAAAGTAATCTATTTTGACTAGTCCCGTAGGAGGTGGAGAATGCATGCAAAAGTGTAGATATGTCACGAGTGTGTGCAAAATTTAGCTCCTAATGACTTGAACATAAAAATCCATAATCATTACAACACCAACTATGTCTCTGGCCCCATGAATTATGTTTTAGAACCATCATTAAAACGTACAAGACATTAATGAAGATAAGGCCAATGTGGCCACATGCTTCAACATGTCATCCTTATTCTTTATCCACTTTAATTATATTATCACAACATCATTCCCCATCAAATAGGCACCCTAAAAATGTTTTATTAAATCTGGAATTAAATCCAACCCATGATCTAATTAATCTCTTAATAATTCAGGCGGAAATCACACTGTTCGGTCGACCGAGAAATCTTCTCGGTTCACCGAACCATTCGGTTATAACACATGTTTGGTGCACCGTGAGATGGACTGTCGTCCGAATCTGCATGAGAAAAATTTTCTGGAAAAATTCGGACGAACCACGTCTTCTCTTCGGTCTACCGTTGACTCACCAAAATTTCTCCTGGAGCATACTCATCGGATGGCCGTGTCACCTTCGGTCTACCAAAAATACTTTTTCTCAATTGACAGTTCATACTCGGTTAACCGAATCCGATTGTCCAGGCACTCTAGACAATTTCGGTAAACCAATTGTTCTTACCCGTTCCCCATTCGGTTAACCGACCTGAAGATTCCCCGGTCGACCGAACCCTGAACGGTTCACCGTGTTTGACCCCGATTTTGCCTTTGTCAATTTTGGATTTATTTCCAACAAAATTTGATCTTTTGGGGATTTTAGCAAATTCATATCTTATGTAATATATTATCTTATATAATATTGAATTATTAGACCTCATATGAATTTATTATGATTCTAATTATGTCAATTCTCATGACATATTGATTTTATTCGTTCACCACATGTGTCCCTTTTTCACATGAAACCCGACACATCATATGAACTCAAAATCAAGCTTCTTATTTCCCAGTTTTGTGGTGTGACCTATAGGAGGATCTAAGTTAAATTGACAGTGATATTAAACACTTAATATCTCAAACTATTAGCGGTATCTAGCTACACATTATAGTTACCCAATTAGCATAGATGTCTTTGTTCCACTTGAACTAAAATACGATCCATTTAGTGATGTAAGTGCACCACTTGTGTCAGTCCCTTGCCTCATGATATTAAGAATATATACAAAGTAGAAATGTGTTACCTTTGTATTATATTCATTTCTTGATCTCTTTAAGCTAATTATAACTATGTAACGTAACTCAAGTTACATTGTGCACATTATAATTTTTCTTTATCAAGCGGCCCACTAATATCATCACTCAATTAAGAGGGGCAATGATAATCCTTTGACTAGCTATCTTTTCCAGCACAAGTCATGTTCAACCACTATTGCCTTTATCACTATACTCATTGATAGCTTTTGACAATAATCAAAACTAAGCACTTCTAGAGTGAAAAGATATAAGTCTCATATCTTAGAATCCAAGACACAGTAAAAACATTAATGACACGAAACACAATTCCATAATGTTTTACTAGTTAGGTCTATTCAATCTTTTCCTCTTTTATATACTCGTGTTGTCAATTATTTGTAGAGCTACAACAATCGATGACCAACGCGACAATCTTATCACGGTGATTAATGTTCTATGTTAATTACCATGATTGTGAATAACTTTTCATTTATGTAAACCATTATCTTTTAGAGCTCTACGGTTAAGGACCGAACACCTCTTCCTTAACACTTCCAAAAGACGAATACCATAATCAAGGAACAAGATGTTTGCACATCCAATTCATAATAATTGACATATAAAAGTAAAACTTTTAGAACACATTCCTTTCAATCTCCCACTTGTTATCAAAGTTTTCTCTCAAATAGATTCTCAATGTATAAAATAATAATAACTAGGGTAACCCTCTCTAATCACTCATCAAGCCAATCCACATGGTTCCTCAGACCCATGGGCTCGAAACGCATTTTTCCTTTTGGCTTGGTATGAGGGTTTGTTGAATGGATCAGCTGTGTTGCTGTTTGTGTCCACCCATAATAAATTTATTTTGCCTTCGTCAGTGGTTGAGTCAGCCGTAGTGATTTGACTCCAACTACGCTAGCTCATGGCTCCACCTTCCAGAATGATGACATATCATTATTGCGACCTCCTATCGTCGGGATCACTCATGAAACTCGCATCCAAATAGCCCTCGGCTATTAACTCTTTGTCCTCCATAAAAATGAAAGTTTTCTTTGGTCCGGTTAAGGCACCTCAGAATATTCTTGACCGCAGTCCAATGCTCAGGACCTGCGTTGGATTGGTGACGACTTGTCACGCTTAGAGCATACAAGACATCGGGTCTTGTGCAAGTCATCGTGTACATGATCGATCCTATTGCCGAAGCATAAGGGATATCTTTCATGCACTCCAAGTCTTTACGTGATTCAGCTCGTTGAGACTTCTTGAGTTGCACACCCATACTCATTGACACATTGCTCTTTTTGGAGTTGTTCATGCTGAACCTTTCCAAGACCTTGTCAATGTATGTACGTTGACTTAGGCCAATGAGTCTACAGGATCTATCTCTATATATCTTGATTCCCAAGATGTATTGAGCCTCACCCATATCTTTCATCGAAAATGCAAATTGCAATGAACTTCTCGTTTGCTTAAGCAAAGGTATATGATTTCCCATGAGGAGTATGTCATCGACATATAAGATCAAGAACACTATGTGGCTCCCACTAACCTTCTTGTATATACAAGGCTCTTCCTTACTTTGGACGAAGTGAATCTTTTTGACTTCTTAGTCAAAGCGTTTCTTCCAACTCCTTGATGCTTACTTCAATCCATAAAAGGATCTTTGAAGCTTGCATACTTTCCCGCTTTTCTTTGGATCTTCAAACCCTTGAGGTTGTACCATGTACACATCCTCCTCCAAGTTCCCATTAAGGAATGCCATTTTGACATCCATTTGCCATATCTCATAATCATGAAATGCGGCAATAGCGAGCATAATCTGAAAAGACTTGAACATGGCAACCGGTAAAAAAGTTTCATCATAGTCAATTCCTTGAACTTGAGTGAAACCTTTTGCTACAAGCCTCACTTTGTAGGTTGTCAAGTTCCCATCCATGTCCATCTTCCTCTTGAAAATCCATTTATTTTGAATGGCCTTTTTCCCTTGAGGAAGGTCAACCAAGTTCCATACTTGATTATCGTACATGGATTCTATTTCGGATTCCATGGCTTTAAACCATAGTTTGGAGTCCTTTCTTTCCATTGCTTCTTGAAAAGTTGAGGGATCATCGGTATCTAGTACCATGATCTCATGAAGTCCCAAATACATATCGGTTTTCTTCCTTTCCCTCGTTTACCTTTTAAGTTCTTTGGTTCTACGTGTACTTCTCAAACTTCTTCCAAAATTTCTTGCGGAATTGGTTCGTGTTCGATTCTCGAACGTATACAAGGTGGGAAGATTGAGTTTTTCTCACAATTTCTTGCGAGGTTCTGATTGATATGTTTTAATTACGCGCAAGTGCACGACCGCACTGAAGCGGTGGCAAATACGGGTTGATCCACAGGGAGGTGTGTCGACTTTTGGTTTGTTCGAAGGAGAATGGGAAAGAAAGGAGAGAAAGGAGTTATGATCTACACTACACTACAATGCGAAAGTAAATGGAAAATAAGCAATAAAACTAAACCCCAAAGGGTAAAGAAAAGAATGTGAATACAAAGATATGTGTATGTGTATGTGTGTTCAATTAAGCTCATCACAATATGTAGTGCATGAAAATCATAAAACTACATCCAACTTTGCCTCCACATGAATTAAGATAACATGATATCATTAAAACATACAAGACAATAATTGGAATGAAGCTAAATGGACTCATGTATAAAGACTAGACCCTACTATGCCTCCACGTGAAATAAGATAACACATTATCATTAAAACATACAAGACATTAACAAAGGTAAAGGCAACAAGAGTACATGCAACTACAAATCATGTTTCCTTCATCAATTCTATCCATATCCTCACCTTATCATTCCCCATAAAATAGGTCCACTAATCTAAGCATAAGCTAAGCTTCATTCAAGAGCATTAGCATATCAAAGATAAGAGTGAAATCCCAATAGATGGTTATGGATAAGATAACACACACCTAATACACCACATGATCATATCACACATTTCTCCACCCCGCAAATGGGGATGGAACTACTCACTTATCATTACACTACAACCTATATTAAAATGAAAAATTCTACTGAAATGAAACTAAACTAAGCAAGCAAGAAATATTAAAGAAACTAAAAGGACATAAAAAAAAGAAGCATGCAAGCATATGAAAAGGAAATTAAACTAAGAAACAAACAACATACTAAAGAAAAGCATCTATTATTACTCACTCAATTACATGTAGCCTCTCTCCACCAGGGTTTTTTCTTAAAGGCTTGAACTTCTAGTAGAGAGGATGGCCACCATGAGAGAGATGGGGTACAAGAGAGGAAGGAGAGTTCTATTTATAGCCGTAGAAAAAGGTAATCCGGGACAATCCCCCGGTATGGGACTAAACAAATACCAAAAATAGACTAAACACACTCTAATACATATGCCCACGAAGTCTTAGCGGATTCGGAGCGATCCGGACAGCCAATTAGTGGTCCCAGACCGCCAATTGACGGTCTATCGATTCTGGATACGTCTGGAATTTGTTGTGGGTTTTTCTCGATGTCTTTGTTGGTCTTTGATGCATATACTTCGTTTATTGTAGCTCCGACCCGAATCGAATTGCCAAAATACTCCCCATGATGGTGTCGAGTTTTCTGTTTTGCTCTTTCGTCCTTCGGTCTTATGTTCAGGTCCTTCTCCCTTGCATCTTAGTCCCCAGGTCTCAGAACTCAGTCTTTTTCCCTGTTTTTGGGTCCTTTTATGCTTCATCTCTTCAAACCTATTTATTTCTGAAATTCAAACATAAAACTCATCACGTAGCATTGCTTAGGTGTAAGATAATGGATATAAGATACAAATATAAGCATGAAATAATATCAATCAAATACCCCCACACCTAAGTTTTTTCTAGTCTCGAGCAAAACAAAGAAAGAGAAAAGCAAACGAGAAACAAGAAATCCTAACTCACTTTCGTAGGAATCATGGTTGCATTTAGCACGTGCAACAAGCTGTTAAACCTCCTTGTTTCCAAGGAGGACGAGTGTTGTCTCCTGAGGGTTTTCAGCGGATATACCCACAAAATCCGAACAAGATGCTTTATTCAAACTAGACACTCGACTTGTTGACATATTTTTTCGATCATTGGACGCGGTAATCCTACGGGCCGACTATATATAGGTAATCAGTCCACACACCTAGCCTAATGAACCATTCGTGCAAGTTAAATAAGGAATTAAGTGAAAGACAAGGACAACCTCGACATCCTCAAGTGATACAATGTGTAAAGTCCATTAAGGTTTTTATTTGCATTACATTTTTTTTCTTTTTTTTCATCTTTTCGTTTTATTAGTTGGAGCTTCATTCTCCCAGGGTCAGGTTTCGTGCATTATTTGCCATGAGGACTAACACTATCACGTATATCTTTCCCGAAATTTCCACATAAGGCAATCCCTACCACCCGTGTAACTAGAGTTCGGTCGGCGCATCCCAAGTCAAATGAATCGAAAGCACCAGGCACAAAGTCCCCTCAGACCTAATTTCCCGAGTGATAGGAGCCGTGCGAGAAGAGAGAACACCTACTCACCTATTTCTTATCTACAAATGAACCAAAATCCCTATACTTAATGTCTCACAACAAGATTTAAAGGGTCCTTGACTACAACAAACTTACTTAAATTAAAAGAAACGAATTATTGACTCACTAGGTTCAGGGTGGACTTCTTTAAATGTTTGAGTACTGAAACCCTATGATTACTCGCCCTCGAGGGGAAACCAAGGTGGATCCTAAGGACTAGATAAGTCCTAAAGCCACTGTACTAGATATCCTAATGCATCAAGTTCAAGACAATTTTGGGAGCTTTCTTTTTTACTTTGCCTCTCAACGGTTTTGCACATGCTAAACACACGTAAAACCCCACAAAACATTTTCTTTCGTAAACACATGAAGATTTTGAATGAAATGTGAAAAATTTTAAGCGGTAGGCAAGCAAAAGAAGACAAGTCACCCAAGGATCATGGCAAGCAGATATATCGATATTAAATGCGGCACACTAACATGACCCTATCAATGCACACAAAAGAAAACAAAATCAAAGGAAAAAGACTCGAATATGTACACACGTAAAACACCCCCCACACCTGCTTCATGCATTGTCGTCAATGAATGCGAGCAAGATACTACATGGATTTATGCATGAAAAGGGAGAGATCTCACCAACAGGAAGTACAAAGGGAAGTTCAAGGTCATGAAGTACAAACCCGTATTTCCTCAAAACCTGTGAGATGCTAAAGAAAGGATACAAATAAGTGAAAGAAATGGGGCCCAAATACTGAAGGGTGGGAGCCCACAACAATCGATGCTCACTGAAGGAGTCTTCTTCTTTTTCTTTTTTCTTTTTTTATTTTATAACTATGTACAAAAATGGGACATCAAATGGGAACCCGCCATCACACGAGCCAAAAATGCATATGCATGGGCTCGCATTATACAAAGCAGAATTGCTTGACCACCTGATACCCTTATAAGCGTTGTGGTCGTTTGATGCCTCTTGAGAGTGAGAAAGATAAGAGGCATGAACGAGAGGTGAACCTCTGTCTGGTTGTTTGAAATGTAGGATATCAGGTGGTTGATTCTTAACCCACATGGGGTCCTCAGTAGATACAGAATGAAGAGCATGTGGCCCAGAGGCCATAAAAATGGCATCTTATGGCTCAAGAGCCACATGATCGAAAGGATGTGGCTCAACGGCCACATGATCAAAAAGATGTGCCTCAATGGCCACGGGATCAAAAGGATGTGGCTCTAAGGCCACGTGATCAAAAGGATGTGGCTCTAAGGCCACGTGATCAGAAGATAAGGCACCTTCTTGTGTCAGCCTAGGTGAAACATCTTCACCACCTTCAGGATCTCCATCGAACAATTCTCTGAAGTACTTGAAGGTGCCCTCAACTTCAATCTCATCCAAGCCCTGGATAAGGTTGACCCCAACAGGGTCATTGAAGGCACCTGGCTTCTTGCCGACGGTGAAGATGTTGAAATCAGCGCATTGACTACCATAAGTCAAGCGCATCAAACCATAGCGACAATTGATCAAGGCATTGGAAGTCGCAAGAAATGGTCACCCCAGAATGACAGGAATTTGTCCAACTGGGTTTGGCACAGGTTCAGTATCCAAAACAAAGAAGTCGACTGGATAAATGAACTCTCCCACTTTGATCAACACATCTTCCACCACACCCATCGGTTTCTTCATAGACCTATCAGCCAATTGAAGAGTGGTTTTTGTTTGTTTGAGGTCTCCAAGACCCAGGTGGACGTAGACAGAATATGGCAAAAGATTAACAGATGCACCAAGGTCCAATAAGGCTTGATGTATGGACACATCCCCAATCACACAAGAGATAGTAGGACAACCAGGGTCCTTGTATTTGACTTGCATGGGTTGTGCCAACAAAGAACTCACGTTAGCCACAAGAAAAGATTTCTTTGGAACATGAGTTTTTCTCTTCTTGGTGCATAAGTCTTTGAGAACCTTGGCATAAGGTGGCATTTGATGAATCACCTCCAACAGAGGGATGTTCACCTTAACGTTCCGAAACATCTCAAGCATCTTGTCATGCTGATATGAGGTTTTCTTTTTAAGGCGCTTAGGGAATGGTGCCTTCGGGGCATAAAGGTGCTGCGAAGGCACCTCAGAATTCTGATCCAAAGAAGCATGAGTGGGGACCTCTGAATCTGTATCCTTTGACACAAAAGGAGACAAGGGGACCATAGAGTTCGACACCTTTGTCGAAGGAAATGTAGAAGGAACCTCAGGATCTAGCTCCCTCAGAGATGGTGATGACAAGGAAGGCACCCCAATGTGGTTGTTCACCTCCTTACCAGACCTCAAAGTACGAATCACATTAATATGATGGGTCAGTTCAGAGGTAGCATGAGGCACAGGTGGCCTTCCTTGAGAATGGGTACCCCGAGGATTCACCTCGGGTTGACTCCGAAACTGGCCCTTCTCGGTTCATGGAGCTGAATAGCCAACTGGATAACTTGCATTTCCAAAGCCTTGACAGTACTTTGCATGCTCTGCATGAACGCTTGAAGGGTAGGATCACAAGAAGGGTTCTTCGGGTCAACCCGCTGGGGTGGTGGAGTTTGGCTAGAATAACCCGACGATGAGGCCTGAGGAGATTGGTAAGTATAGTGCTGAGACCTTTGATGTGGGGGTTGGTAGGTTGCCGATGGGCGTGGAGGTTGATAAGGTGGAGGTAGAGGTTGAGGTTGAGCGTGCGAGCTCTGATCGTTACCCCCACTAGGCCCCCAAGAGAAGTTAGGATGGTTACGCCATCCCGGGTTGTAGGAGTGACTATACGGGTCGTTACGGGGCCTCTGTTGATACATCGCATTTGGATGCTCAGTATCCCTTGGAGCGTAAGCGCATTCCCAGTCATCATGGCCCGTCAGTCCACACCGACCACATCCGGGAGTAGCGACCTGAGCTACAGGAGCTCAGTCCAACTCTAAACTCTCAATCCTACGCATAAGAGCGGCCATTTTTTCCTCAGACGCGATACTTGACTCAACATGATATGATCCAGTTCGACCAGAAGACCTGGTGACTGATGGCTCTCTCATGGTGTCCCACTCTAGGGTACGTTCAGACATCAATTCAAAAGTGTCACATGCCTCATCGATGGGTGTCATTTGGAAATCACCCTGACACATCGACTCTAACAATGTATGAGTGTTGTAGTTGAGGCCCTCATAAACAATCTGGCACAGCTGCCAAAGCTCAATTCCATGATGAGGGCAGTGCAAGAGAAGGTCCTTGAACCTCTCAAAGAAAGCATTAAATGATTCGGTCTCAGTCTGATACATTTGGTGTATTTGGTGTCGTATCTATTGAGTCTTCCGTTGAGGGAAGAATCTCTCCAGAAATACGGTCACAAAGTCATCCCAAGACCGAATAGAACTCGCCGGGAGGCTGTACATCTATTTCTTCGCATTATCCTTCAACGTGAAAGAAATCATCCTCAACCAGACTGAATCCTCATCAAGCTGTTGAAGTTTGAACATGGAGCATACTTCCTCGAATTCACGTATAAAAATATACGGATCCTCCTTATCGGCAGTGAAGGTAGGAAACATGCTCACTTATTGAGGTTTCAGTTCATAGTTGTTCCCGCGAGCTGGGGAAAGAACTATGCAAGAAGGCTGCACGGCCTGAACAGGATGGGTCCTCTCCCACAAAGTCATTGGTCTATCCTGTCGAGCTAAAGGTGGTGGTGCACCAAGAACTCGATCCTGACCGAAGCCCCCTTCCTCTCGAGTCAGAGGAGGAGGAGCAGGAGGTCTACGTGGTGGTGGTGGCGGACCAAGGTAATCCATGTATGGAACCCGGTCTCCCCCATCACCACGAAAAGACTCGGCATCATGCTCCAAAGGAACACGAGGCGGAGATGGCCGATCACCAAGACCATCCATCTCAGAAAAATGCACTCTCTCAAGTCGAGCGCTCACACCAGAACGAGCCCAACCTCGCAAAAAATGCTCGACTCGACTCTAAAATAACGCACAATAGAAGGTGTACTAGAGGAGGAGACTACTCGTAGCAAATAGATGAAGATAGGACTCAGATGAGGATGGAAAACCCCTAACGGGTGGAGAAATGCCCCCTTTCTCCTCCTTAGTAGCGTTTTGGTCTTAAATCTTGCAATCAACACTCCAATCAAACACTCAACTCACTCTTGTCCCGATGCACCATACTAACTAATGCATGGTCGAAACATGCATGAATGAGAGATTTGGGTGCACGTACTTTACGCCAGCAATCATCAACAAAATGTAAAGCAAAGAAAAGACAAATGCATGCAAGGTCTACAAATGATGCATGACCTAGATGGCAAGAAGACTAATCTTTTGCTTTGAGTTTTATGGTCCAACTTGATTAAAGGGGATTGATTTTTAATCTGGGAGCAAACTAGAAGTCACAGCATGCAAGATGGTTCTCCCAGATAACTACAATGAAATAAACAACAACCAGAACAAAATTTAGAGAATGATAAGCTCACCAGGCCGCCAATTGGCGGTCCCAGACCGCTGATTGGCGGTCACTGTTGAGTGATTTGCTCTCAAATTCCTCCAGTCGCTTCCCCTTGCTCCTTAGGATCCTTGAAACAAATCACAATTAAAAAAACAAAATTAAAACCACTTGAATCATCCAAACCAAAGTCTGGACAGAACACCTCCCCAGCAACGACGCCAAAAACTTGATTGATATGTTTTAATTAACCACAAGTGCACGGCCGCGTTGAAGCGGTAGCAAATACGGGTCGATCCACTGGGAGGTGTGTCGACTTTTGGTTTGTTCGAATGCGAGTGGGAAGGAAATGAGAGAAATGAGTTATGATCTACACTACACTATAATGTGAAAGTAAATGGGAAATAAGCAATAAAACTAAACCACAAAGGTGTAAAGAAAAGAATGTGAATACAAAGATATGTGTATGTGTATGTGTGTTCAATTAAGTTCATCACAATATGTCGTGCATGAAAATCATAAAACTACATCCAACTTTGCCTCCACATGAATTTAGATAACATGATATCATTAAAACAAACAAGACAATAATTGGAATGAAGCTAAATGTACTCATGTATAAAGACTAGACCCTACTATGCCTCCACATGAAATAAGATAGCACATTATCATTAAAACATACAAGGCATTAACCAAGGTAAAGGCAACAAGAGTACATGCAACTACAAATCATGTTTCCTTCATCAATTCCATCCATATCCTCACCTTATCATTCCCCATAAAATAGGTCCAATAATCTAAGCATAAGCTAAGCTTCATTGAAGAGCATTAGCATATGAAAGATAAAAGTGACATCCCATTAGATGGTTATGGAAATCATATAAGGCTCAAGGGATTAAGATAACACACACCTAATACACCACATGATTATATCACACATTTCTCCACCCCCAAATGGGGATGGAACTACTCACTTAACATTACACTACAACCTATATTAAAATGAATCATTCTACTGAAATGAAACTAAACTAAGCAAGCAAGAAATATTAAAGAAACTAAAAAGACAGAAAACAAAAGAAGCATGCAAGCATATGAAAAGGAAATTAAACTAATAAACAAACAACATACTAAAGAAAAACATCTATTATTACTCACTCAATTACAAGTATCCTCTCTCGACCAGGGTTTTTTCTTCAAGGCTTGAACTCCTAGTAGAGTGGATGGCCACCAAGAGAGAGATGGGGTACAAGAGAGGAGGGAGAGTTCTATTTATAGCCATAGAAAAAGGTAACCCAGGACAATCCCCCGGTATGGGACTAAACAAAATCAGAAATAGACTAAACACACTTTAATACATATGCCCGCGAAGTCTTAGCGGATCCGGAGCGATCCAGACCGCCAATCGGCGGTCTATCGATTCTGGATCCGTCTGAAATTTTTCGTGGGCTTTTCTGGATGTCTTTGTTGGTCTTTGATGCATATACTTCGTTTATTGGAGCTCCAAACCGAATTTAATTGTCAAAATACTCCCCATGATGGTGTGGAGTTTTCTGTTTTGCTCTTTGGTCCTTCGGTCTTACGTTCAGGACCTTCTCCCTTGCTTCTGGGTCCTTTTATGCTTCATCTTTTCAAACCTATTTATTTCTGAAATTCAAACATAAAACTCGTCACATAGCATTGGTTAGGTGTAAGATATTGATATAAGATACAAATATAAGCATGAAATGATGTCAATCAGGGTCTCTCACTTACGCTCCCACTAACCAAAGGAACCACGATTGGGCCTTCATGATCTTGAATGTCACCATTCATATCATGATCTTGTAGAATATCTTGAGTCTCCTCAAACACAATTCTACTCCCACTACGTTTTATTCTTTCCAGAAATTCATTTTCTAGAAATACGACATCCCTCTCTACAATCACTCGATTGGAGGTTATATGCCAAATCTTGAGAAAATTAAACTTAGGTGTTTTACCACTCCATAGATCATAAGGTGTTTTCTCTACAGATTTGGATGGAACATTATTTAGTGTGTAAGCCGCAGCTTCTAGTGCATAACTCCAAAAGTAAAGTGGCAATTCAGCTTGACTCATCATTGATCGAACCATGTCGAGTAATGTCCTATTCCTCCTTTCAGATACCCCATTTGACTGAGGTGTACTGGGAGGGGTGATCTGTGGTACATTATCATACTCCTTTAGGAATGAGTCAAATTCGGTACTTAAGTACTCACCTCCACGATCCGTTCGTAGAGACTTAATTTTCTTGTTGAGTTGGTTCTCTACTTCATTCTTGAATCCATTGAACTTGTCAAAGGACTCACTTTTGTTTCTCATTAGATAAATATAGCCACAACGACTATAGTCATCCGTGAACGGAATGAAGTACCTGAAACCGTCTCTTGCATTAGTACTCATCGGACCACATACATCGGAATGTATCAAATCCAACAAGTCATTCGCTCTCGGTCCTTTCTTCTTGAAATGCCTCTTGGTCGTTTTGCCCATTAGGCAAGGTTCGCACGGCTCCAATGATTTAAAATCAAGTTGACCAAGAAGGTTAGCTTCTTGCAATTTCTTGATGCGTTTTTTATTTATGTGACCAACATGATAGTGCCACAAGATTGTATCATTCCCATGAGTAGTTTGAAGCTTTTTGTTATTGATGTTTAAGATTTGTTTCTTATTCAATTCAAGCAAATAGACATCATTCCTCACGAATGTATACGCATAGAAAATACCATTCTTCGATATAGACAAGCAAGAATTTGAAATATTTATATTAAAATTATCCATATCCAAACATGATACAGAAATAATATTCTTGCTAATCAAAGGCACATAATAAACGCTCTTTAAAGATAAATTTAAACCACTAGATAATTGAAGCGGCACAGAACCTTGTGCAATCGCAGCAACGCTCGCACCATTTCCGACCTTCAAAATCATCTTGTTCTTCACGAGTTCCTTCCTATCCTTTAGTAGCTGCACAATAGAAATTATGTGAGTACATGATCCGGTATCAATTACTCAATCATGGACAGAGGTGGCTAAATTTATCTCAATAACAAACATACCTTTTGCCTTTTGGGGGCGCTTACGTTCAATAACTCCATTGTCAAGGTCTTTCTTGTACTTGGGGCAATTTGGCCGGATGTGTCCCTTTTCACTGCATTGAAAGCACTCCGTGTTGGGAGTCAAAGATTTCGAAGAATTCCCCTTGAGGCACTCACATGAGCACCTCCTACTCCCTTGCTCTTGATTTACGTATTTTTGGTGAATTTGTCTTTACCTTTGGTGATCTTCCGTCTCCTCTCATGGACAGCTAGGACATGCTTGTTCCGACCCTTGCCCATGTCAACTTCAGGCATTTTGAGAGCGTTGTGAAGTTCCTCAAGACTCACCCTTTTCTCACGCACATGATAGTGCATAATGAAGTCCTTGTAGGACGGGGCTAGAGACCCAAGAATCAAATCTTCCACAATGTCATCGGGCATCGAGGAAGAGAGCTTCGACAACTTCTCAAGGTATCCTTGCATCGTGAGAAAATGCATGGATACCGATGTTCCCTCTGCCATGTGGCACCTTGTGAGTGCGACGGTGGTCTTATAGCGCTCTTTTCTAGCACTATCCATGAACATCTTTGTTAAAGCTTCCATGGTCTTCTTGGGTTTTGAATCCAAGTATTTCACTTGAAGTGAGTCACCCATGGAGGCCAACATTAGACCGTGAACCTGGTTCTCTTGGTCTTCCCACTTGGCTTTTGCCTCTCTCTCGCTACCGGTTGCATTCTCATTTAATTTTGGGATTTGACCATCCAAAATACGAGATAGTTTCTCAAACTTCAACACGATATTGAGCTTGAGTTGCCAGCTTATGAAGTTGGAGCCATCATTTGCCAAAGGATGTTTTTCAATCATAGATCGCACAATAGGTTGAATATTCGACATTTCTAAAAAATAAATTATATGGGATTTAATTTCAATTTTATGTTTTAAAAAACAATACCGCAAATAAAAATTTGTCCATAAGTGTAGAAATTCAAGATCCTATCAATTATAATATAAACAAGCTAAGGGCTATGAGATATATTATAAAATGAAGGTAAGAAAATATTTTTCTAATCATAACCATTTCAAAATATCGCAACATTTGCATTTTCAAACTCTTATGACTATTGTCGTTTTAATTAAGAGGGAATTTGACCAATCCTCGTAAGAAAAACTCTTTCTCAAAACCGAGCTAGGGCTCCGGGTCTTGTTAAGAAAACTTATTTCATTTGATACGAGATACGTTTATCCATTGTATTCACAAACAAATATACTCGGTGTCCACTATAGGTGAATCGCACCTCGTACATCTATTCATGACACAACAATAGACAACCTTATATCTCCCACTATTCCTAAAGATGGAGGAAGCTATCTCCCGTTAAGTGCGAGCAGAATATCCCTCGATCGATGGCTGCTAGTGGATGAAATGAGAAAGAAAAATACTCTTAATTTTTGGTTGGACAATTTAAGCATTTACATGTGATTTTAGAATTTAGGTGATCATGCATATTTATCATCTCTACACATCCTAACATTCATCCACACAATCACATATATGTCAAGCACACAAACTTAAATAAATCCATTCACACACACATTGTGTGAGTTTATATGTTCCCGCGTCTTTGATCCTCGCGCTTCTTCAGCGTCTTCCTCTTACACCATGGATGTTGATATTGCAAAAATATAAACATGCATCTCTCAATTTTGAAAATTTGTCTAGTGCAAGTCCAATGTAAAAATCCTCTCATATGCATGCATATACATAGAAATAGAAATTTGGCTTTCACATATAAATAAGCCGCTGTGATTGAATAATAAGAACATACACATTCATTCATTCAATCACACATGGCTTCATCGAAACATACACACTCACATATCCCTGCATTAGAGAACTCGAGCATATACTATATATTACTCGATTTAGTTTATCATGCATCTCTAAATCAAACAATTCTAAAACCATTTGAAATCCTTTAAAATGATTTTATCCATCCATAGTTCAAATTACAAAACATTTGAACCGCTGTTTATCCAATTTCCCAAAATAAAAATTTAAAGAAAGATAATCATATGTCTTTTTCGTTTTGTCGATTCGTTATAAAATAATCATTTAATTAAAAATGATTTTTTTATAAATTAGACATAAGTCTAAATTTTAATTCTAACATTCACAACATGTGTTTAAACATTTAAAACTATCAAAAGAATCAATTAGAATTAAATCAACAAAACTATCGGAAAACTCGAAAAAGACATAGAACATGAATTATTTTGATTGTAGATGGTAAACTAAAATTAATTATATAGTCTAATCATTGGAAATATGAACTAAATGCTCTGATACCACTGTAGGATTTCGTGTCCCCACGTCTGTATATATTTAAAAAAAATTAATACAACATACCATATCGATTTCATACTTTCCACAATTTTATGTACATTACTTTATGTTTATTCTATTATAATGCAATCATACATATATTAAAATAAATCACAAAAAGAGAATCATACCCAAAGGTTCTCTAAAACATTTCGAAGATCTGGAGTCGCGTTGCTCGTTTAATCGCCCGTCGATTCGCCTCCATGTGTTCACCAAACTCTAAACAAGATTAGAGAGAAAGGAGCTAGCCAATCAATCTCTAATTAGGCTTAGAATCTAGCTAATAACCCCTCTTTAAGCTCCTTAGATTTTCTATCTCCAAAACTTAAATTACTAAGAGATTTTCGTGGTGATTAAGGGTGAGATAAATGAGAGAAAGAATTTTTGCATTAACCTAAACAAGTAGGAGGAGGCGTCCTTTTATAGGCTCCCAAAACATCCTTATCAAGAACTATTCTTTAGTCATGATCTCTTGCTTATTCTCTCCTGAAATTAATCTCTAATTGCCATATAAGCACCCTAAAAAACATTTCATTAAATCTGGAATTAATCCAACCCAAGATCTAATTAATCTCTTAATAATTTAGGCAGAAATCGCACTATTCGATCGACCGAGAAATTTTCTCGGTTCACCGAACCATTCGGTTATAACACATGTTCCGTATACCGTGAGATAGACGGTCGCCCGAATCAACGTCAGAAAACATCTCTAGAAAAATTTGGACGAACCACGTCTTTTCTTCAGTCTACCGTTGACTCACCAAAATTTCTCCTGGAGCATACTCATCGGATGATCGTGTCACCTTCGGTCTACCAAAAATACTTTTCTCAGTTGACCGTTCACACTCGGTTAACCGAACCCGATTGTCCAGGCACTCTAGGCAATTTCGGTAAACCAATTGTGCTTACCCATTCCCCATTCGGTTAACCGACCCGAAGTTTCCCCGGTCGACCGAACCCCGAACGGTTCACCGTGTTTGACCCCAATTTTGCCTTTGTAAAATTTTGGATTTATTTCCAACAAAATTTGATCTTTTGGGGTTTTTAGCAAATTCATATCTTATGTAATATATTATCTTCTGTAATATTAAATTATTATACCCCATCATATACACACCTCATATGAATTTATTTTGATTCTAATTATGTCAATTCTCATGACATATTGATTTTATTCGTTCACCACATGTGTCCCTTTTTCACATGAAACCAGACACATCATATGAACTCAAAATCAAGCTTCTTGTTTCCTAGTTTTGTGGTGTGACATATAGGAGGATCTAAGCTAAATTGGCAGTGATATTAAACACTTAATATCTCAAACTATTAGCGGTATCTAGCTACACATTATAGTTACCCAATTAGCATAGATGTCTTTGTTCCACTTGAACTAAAACACAATCCATTTAGTGATGTAAGTGCACCACTTGTGTCAGTCCCTTGCCTCATTATATTAAGAATATATACAAAGTAGAAATGTGTTACCTTTGTATTATATTCATTTCTTGATCTCTTTAAATTAATTATAACTATGTAACTTAACTCAAGTTACATTGTGCACATTATAATTTTGCTTTATCAAGGGGCCCACTAATATCATCACTCAATTAAGAGGGGCAATGATAATCGTTTGACTAACTATCTTTTCCAGCACAAGTCATGTTCAACCAACTATTGCCTTTATCACTATACTCATTGACAGCTTTTGACAATAATCAAACTAAGCACTTATTGAGTGAAAAGATATAAGTGTCATATCTTAGGATCCAAGACACAGTAAAACATTAATGACACGAAACAAAATTCCATAATATTTTACTTGTTAGGTCTATTCAATATATAAAAGTAATCTTTTCCTCTTTTATATACTCGTGTCGTCAATTATTTGTAGAGCTACAACAACCGATGACCAACACGACAATCTTAGCTCGGTGATTAATGTTCCATGTTAATTGCCATGATTGTGAATAACTTTTGATTTAGGTAAACCATTTTCTTTTAGAGCTCTATTGTTAAGGACCAAGCGCCTCTTCCTTAACACTTCCAAAAGACGAATACCATAATCAAGGAACAAGATGTTTGCACATCCAATTCATTATAATTGACATATAAAAGTAAAACTTTTAGAACACATTCCTTTCAGTAATCATATCAATAACAAAGAAAAATAACAACATGGAGAACAGGAAATCAAAACTTAATAAAAGAAGGAAAGTTTTCAATGGCTTCGTCTGCACCCTTTCACTACACTAAAACAAGAAATAAAACCTACTCTAATGAGGAGAGGGGGAGGAAGGAAGCAAATTGGTATGTTTCAAGTCTATTTAGAGAAGATTAAAAAGTCTGGATTAATTATGCAAATAAATTGACGGCTGGAAATCAGCTCTGAATGCTCCAAAGTGCTCCTATCTGAATAATTGACGCGTTGGAGAAATTTCAGAACTGGCAGATCTGATCCGCCTGAAACTGGAGCGGTAGGATAACTTGACTTTGAAGCAGGTTGGGTGATACCTTAGTCCATTGGCTTGAGCTGCTTTGGTCTTAATTGTTGCATTTCTCCACATGTTTTGAGATTATGAACCCTAGGTCTCTCCCAAATTTCAATTAGGTCATTCCTAACTTGCAATATGGTCCTCAGGCATTACAAATAGGTCCACAATGATTCCTAGTCAGTCCTTTCTTCTTGAGTCAATTTTGCTTCCTTTCACTTATTTATTACCTAAAACATGAAATACATGCAACACAAACTTGAGTAGCACAAGTATGGAGTAAAATAAAGGATATTTAACATGAATATACTATATGATATGCTACTACTCACTTAGTCACAAACCAGAAGGTTGAGCGACATAAACTTCTTCCATAACAAAACCATTTGAAAATGCACTATTCATATCTATTTGAAATAACTTAATGTTCATTTATGATTGCATAGGCTAATAACAATCTAATGACTTCCAATCGAGCTACGGGAGCATTGGTCTCATCAAAGGCTATTATTTCCTTTTGGTGTTAGCCTTGAGTGATGGGTCTAGTTTTGTTTCAAACTATCTTTCCCTCTTCATCAAGTTTGTTTAAAACACCACATTTGGTGCCAATTACTGTTTGGTCTTTGGGTCTTGGGACAAGTTTCCAAACATCTTTTCGTACATTTTGGTTTAGCTCTTCATGGATAGCCATTACTAAAAATTCATATTCACAATCTTGTTCAACCTTCTTAGGTTCATGTTGAGGGATAAATGCTTATGAATTACACACAACAAGAGCCCGAGATCTTGTATTCTCCAACGAGATACATCCCCTATTGCTAGGTCTAGAGGATGAACCTTTTTATAGACCCAATCCCTTGGCAGTTCTCAATATCTGCTTTTGGAGTTTCTTAAGGTTCCTGATGTGCCTCGGGAGGTGGATCTTGTGATGATACATTTTCGATAATCTCCATGGTGTAATTATCGAAAGGAGAGTTGTCCACTAGTGCCAACTAATCAAAGTTGAGATGAAGAGACTCCTTCACACAATGAGTTCTTTTGTTGTAAACTCAATATGCATTAATTCTACCTAAAGAGCTTAGGAATGTAGCCTTATCAGATTTTGGTATAAAATTTGTCTAAATTATCCTTAGTGATGAAGAGGAAACAATTTGATCAAAAAGCTTTAAAATACTCCGAGAGGGGTTTCGTCAAAATTGTCGAATAATAACACATTTTAAAACATCGCAAGTGGTGTTGACCGCTTCACACCAGAAATATTCTGGAAGGCTCTTTTCATGAAGCATGATTCATACCATATCTTAGAGAGATCTATTTTCCTCTCAACAAATCCATTTTATTGATGAGTGCGAGGAAAAGAGAACTTATGACCAACACCATGTTTTTCACAAAATGTCTGGAAAATCTAATTTTCAAATTCTCCTCCATGGCCATTTCTAATCCTATAAAAGTTAGAACCTTTTCTCTTTGAATTAAAAAAGGCTTTAAAACATCGAAAGGTGACATTTTTTTATCAAGAAAAATAATCCAAGTAAAATGTGTAAAATCATCAACTATTACAAATGCACACCTTTTTCCACCAAGGTTAATGTTCATTGATGGGCCGAAAAGGGCCCAATGCAAGAGTTCTATAGATTTATAAGTAACTACAACATTTAAGGATATGAAAAAGAACTACTAAATTGTATTCCAAATCGGCAAGCATCACAAAGTTGGTCTTTCTGGAAATCAAGCTTCGAAGTCCTCTTACTAAGTCATATTTTTACATATTTTTCAATTGAGTAATACGAATGTCCCAATGGGTTGTGCACAATCAAGTTTTGTCATTTGAGGAAATTAAAAAAGTTTCATGTCATAATGAATCAATGTCATCAGCATACACTACATATACATTATCTAGCCTAGTTCCTTTAAAAGTGGTTTAAGAGATGATATATATAGCATATTGGATAACAAAAACAACTAGGAAATTTTCATCTTTAACTTGACTAACAATCAAAAGACTATGCTTTAACTCATCTACTAAGAGAACATTTTCAATATATGGAGTAGTTGTGCTACCAACATTACGAATGCTGACAACGAACCCTTTTGCCTCATCTCCAAACGTGACGGTGCCCCTTTTTCTTGATTCTAAGCTTGACAATCCGAGGGGTCTCCTATCATGTGCCTTGAGCACCCACTATTCAAGATCCACTTCCCCCTTCAACTAGTCTTGAAACTGGTGGAAAATAGGGGTATTACGTCGCCCTCACTACGTCAAAATTCGAGAATCCAATGTGGTATTAGGTGGACCACATTGGCAACTTAAAATCCGACGTGACGTTAAACTTAGCATCTCGGCCAGAGTATGTTCAACATGCATCGACACGGTTTTTGTGTTATCACGTCAGATAGTTTACGACCGACGCAAATGTTTGAGTTACCATGCCAGTTGATATATGTTTGACGTGCACCGACGTCGATTTCGGCTTATCATGTTGAACAATTTAAGGCTGATATATGTCCGTGTTACCACATCTCCCGTATTATGTTCATCAAAAATTGACGTGCTGTATTTTGGCCATCGTAGCACAATATTTTCCAAGCATTTTTCTTCTATTGAGTGAATGCCTTACGGTTGTCCAAACAAGTGATTCTTGCTAGTGGTTTTTGTTGAGCGAATGTTGCTCGGTCGCGTGGTTAGCACGTTACATCCACTTAGGTAATAACCACGTCATTGCATAGGTTAACTGATGTGGTAAACTCTAATTTTTTTAATATTCAACCCAAAATTACACACAAATTGACAAACCTAATTCCAAGCTAAGTACGCAAATCCCTATTTTCTTTCCCCATCCTCCTTGTCAGCTCCACCCGACTGATCGATCCATTCCTACCGACAAGCCCTGCCTAACTAGTGATTGAATCGGTTATAATAACTGCAAGTGCACGGCCGCGTTAAGGCGGTGGCAAATACGAGTCAATCCACAGGGACGTTTGTCGACTTTGGTTAGTTTGAAGGTGAGTGGGAAACAAAGGGGAGAAGAGATTGATTAAACTAAACTACACTTAACTAGTAGCAACAATGAAGGAAATGAAAGCACAAAACGAACTAAAACAAAGTCACAAATAAAAGAAGATAGAAATGAGGAATGGAAACCCCCTAAAGGGTGGAGTGTGTGTACACATGAAATAAGTGTGGTGAATGCATCCAATAAGCTCAAGTGTAGTAAGTGTTTGTTAATGCATAAGAAGTACTTAATGGCAAGACCTATCATTCATAGCACTAACCTAGGTGATTAATATGATCAAGGCAACTTTATTATTAAGAAAATAAACAAGCACGGAATGTACCTAAACATTATGGCAGAAACCATCAAGTAAGAGTTCTCATTAATTGAAACAAGCATACTAACATTTCTCACATACGACAATGTTTAGCATTCATTCCATCTACATAACATGTATAGACATCTACTCCACCCCCAAAGGGGGATGGAACTATTCACACATATTTAAACTAACATTCATACTAAGGAAAGAAAATATCTTTAAACTAATTCTAAGAAGACTAAACACAAAAAGTTAACTAAGTATGCAAGAATTGAAAAGAGGTAATATGAAGAAAACTTAACAACACATCTATTTATTACTCGCTGAATTACAAGTAGCCTCTGTCCACCAGAGTTTTGCTTCAAGGGTTTACTCCTAGTAGAGAGGATGGCCACCAAGAGAGAGATGGGATACAAAGGAGGAGGAAGAGTTCTATTTATAGCCATAGAAAAAGGTAATCCGGGACAATCCCCCGGTATCGGACTAATACAATACCCAAAATAGACATAACACACACTTATACATGATCCGCCCAACGCCTGTCGGATTCAGACCCAACTCGACCATCAATCAGCTGTCCCAGACCGCCAATTGGCGGTCTACAAGGTTTGGATCTGGTCTGGTTTTTGTGTGGGCCTTCCTGGATTGCTTTCATCATGTGTGATGCACCTAAGTCAATTGTTGGAGCTCAAGCCCAAATCGAATTGCCAAAATACTCCTCATGATGATGTGGAGTTCTTGATTTGCTCATTGGTCCTTTGGGCTTACATCCGGGTCCTACCCTCTTGCATCTCAGTCCCCAAGTCTTGCAATTCAGTCTTTTTCTTTGCTTTTGAGTCTTTTTTGTCCCTCTTCTCCTCAAACCTGCTTATTCCTGAAACTTAAACATTAAACTTGTTACACAACATTGTTTTCGTGAAAGATGATGGACATAAGACACAAAGATATGCATGAAATGGTGTCAATCAAATAGCCCACACCTAACTTTTGCTAGTCCCGATCAAAACAACGAAAGGAAAAAATGAAAGAAAGGAGAAATCATTCGTAAAACAGGGAAATCCTAACTCAGTTTCGTAGGAATCACGGTTGCACTTAGCACGTGCAACAAGCCGTCAAACCTCCATGTTGCCAAGGAGGAGTGTTGTCTCCTGAGGGTTTTCAACAGATATACCCACAAAATCCGAACATAGATGCATTATTCAACCTAGCACTCGACTTGATGGACTCATTTTTGTTGGTCATTGGATAGGATAATTCTACGGGCCGCCTCAATATATGTAATCAGTCCACACACCTAGCCTAATGAATCATTTGTGCAAGTTAATTAAGGACTTAAGGAAAAGACATGGACAACCTTAACCTCCTCAAGTGATACAAAGTGTAAAGTCCATTAAGGAAAAGACATGGACAACCTTATTTCTATTACCATTTTTTGTCTTTTTCTTTCTTTTATTTTCTTTTATTTCTGTCTAGTTGGTGTTTGATTCTCCCTTGGTCAAGTTTCGTGCATCATTGCCTATGAGGACTTCCACTATCACGTACACCTTTCCCCACATCTCCACATAGGGTGATCCTACCACCAGTGTGACGGGAGTTCGGTCGACGCATCCCAAGTTAGATGACTCGAAAGCACCTAGCACAAAGTCCCATCGGACCTAATTTCCCGAGTGATAGGAGTCGTGCGAGAAGAGAGAACACCTACTTACTTATTTCTTATCTACACATCAACCAAAACCCCTACACTTAATGTCTCACAACAAAGCAAGCAAAAGAAGATAAGTCACCCAAGGATCATGGCAAGCAGATATATCGATATTAAATGTAGCACACTATCATGACCCTAAAAATGCACACAAAAGAAAACAAAATCAAAGGAAAAGACTTGACTATGTACACACGTAAAACACCCCCACACCTACTTCATGCATTGCCCTCAATGAATGTGAGCATGATACTACATGGATTTATGCATGAAAAAGGGAAGATCTCACCAACATGAAATGCAAAAGGAAGTTGATGGACACAAACCCAAATTCCCTAAAAACCTGTGGGATGCTAAAGAAGGGATACAAATACGTGAAAGAAATGAGGCCCAAATAGTCAAGGGTTGGAGCCCACATCAATCAATGCTCACTGAAGGAGTATTTTGTCTTCTATTATTTTTTTGTTATTTGTTTTGAAACTAAAGAACACTATATACAAACCTAAAATCTCAAGCATCCATGTAGCTCATGAATGGTTGAGTGCGAGAGAGGCTCATGAAGGTACACGACCTCGTCGACTTCAGCTGGTGCACCCTCCAAGTCAGGTTTGAGGTGTTGTCCATTATCTTTGAACACGTCCCCATTCCCTTGGTTCAGGATGTCAACCGCTCAATGAGAAAATACGGTTTGGACAATAAAAGGGCCTGACCAGTGACTGTGGAGTTTACCCACAAACATATGAAGCCAGCAATTGTAGAGCAACACCATCTGCCCGGACGTTATCACCTTTCGCATAATCATGCGATCGTGAAACAATTTGGCTCGGGACTTAGGAATTTTGGCAATTTCATACGCATCATTGCGTAGCTCTTCCAATTCCACGATGTCGAGTTTACGTTGCACCCCTGCTTGATCAAGATCCATATTCAGGTTCTCGATCGCCGAGAAAGCGCGATGCTCAAGCTCAACGGGTAGGTGGCAAGCCTTGTCGTACACTACTCGAGATGGGGACATACCCAAATTGGTCTTATCCGTGGTGCGGAATGCCCACAATACGTTATTCAACTTAGTCGACCAATCCTTCCTTGAGGAATTAACCGTCTTCTCAAGGATTTGTTTTAATTGACGGTTAGACACTTCGACCTGCCCACTACTTTGCGGATGATATGGAGTCGCAAGCTTGTGGGTGATCGAATATTTCCTCATAAGCGCTTAAAAGGAGAGAATATAGAAGTAGGTACCCTTATCACTGATTATGATACGAGGAGTACCAAATCGTGCAAAAATGTCTCTTAAGAATTTGGTGACCACCTTGTTGTCATTGGTATTTGTGGGGATAGCCTCAACCCACTTAGACACATAGTCAACGACCACCAGAATGTAAACATTCCCGAATGAATTCGGGAAGGGACCCATAAAGTTGATGCACACACATCGAATATGTCGACGACAATGACATTTTGCAAATGCATCATATCACGTCGACTCACCCTACTAAGGCGCAGGCACCTATTAGATTGCTTACAAAATTCGTAAGAATCTTTGAAGAGGGAAGGTCAGTAGAATCCAGATTGGAGCACCTTGGCGGCAGTTTTCTTTGCTCCAAAGTGTCCTCCACATACCTTAGAGTAGCAAAAATAGAGCACACTTTGGAACTCGTTATTTGGGACGCACCACCGGAAAATTTGGTCAGAGCAGTATTTGAATAGGTAGGGGTCATCCCAGTCAAAGAATCTGACATAAGATCTAAATTTGGTTTGATCAGATTTTGACCAACCCACAGGAAGTTGCTCGGTCACGAGGTAGTTCACGATGTCGGCAAACCAAGGGTTCTCTTCAATCGTGAACAACTGCTCGTTAGGAAATTTGTCATTAATATTTTGGTCTTGTGGGTTGGTCATCTCTAGACGAGATAGGTGGTTTGCTACAACATCTTCACACCTTTTTTTGTTACGAATCTCGAGATCGAATCCTTGTAACAACCAGATCCATCTCAAGAGTCGGGATTTTGCATCCTTCTTCGCCATGAGGTGCTTGATGGTTGTGTTATCATAATAGATAATCACGTGGGAGGCAATCAAGTACGACCAGAATTTCTCAAAAGCAAATATGATCATTAAGAATTCTTTCTTGGTCAAAGTGTAGTTCAATTGGGCATCATTGAGTGTTCTATTAGCATAGTAGATCACATGAGGCAATTTGTCCAATCGTTGCCCAAGCACTGCTCCCACAGCAAAGTCAGATGCATCAGACATTAACTCGAAGGGTTCAGTCCACACCGGTGCCTTAATTATGGGAGCTGAAGTCAACTCTTTCATCAAGGTAAAAAAGCATGGTGGCAATCCAGTGTGAACTCAAAAATGGCATCTTTTGATAAATTCCTGAATGAACCACTCATAGAATCCAACATGCCCCAAAAACGCGTGGATAGCCTTCACATTACGTGGCTTTGGGAGATTAGCATTAAGACCCACTTTGTCGGGATCGACCTCAATTCTCCTACTTGAGATAATATGTCCAAGTACAATCCCTCGCTTCACCATGAAGTGACATTTCTCCCAATTGGAAGTGAGGTTCTTCTCACGGCATCACTTGAGGAGAAGGCTCAAGTGACAAAGGCACTCATCAAAGGAAGCGTCAAATATGGAAAAGTCGTCCATGAAAATCTCAAGGAAACGCTCTACCATATTGGAGACGATGCTGATCATACACTTTTGAAATGTTGCCAGTGCATTTCATAACCCAAAGGGCATGCGACGGTAGGCAAACATGCCAAAGGGACAAGTAAAGGTGGTTTTCTCTTGATCCTCGGGGGTGATGAGAATTTGGTTGTAACCGGAATATCCATCAAGCAAACAATAATACTCATGTCCGGCCAACCTTTACAACATCTGATCAATGAATGAAAATGGGAAATGATCTTTCCACGTTGTCGCATTGAGGTTCCGATAATCAATGCAAACTCGCCAGCTAGTTTGCGGCGTGTTGTGATAAGCTCACTATGCTCATTCTCAACAATCGTCACGCCTGACTTCTTGGGAACCACATGGACAGGACTCACCCACGAACTATTAGAGATAGGATAGATTATACCATGATCCAAGCACTTAAGAACCTCTTTTCAGACAACTTCTTTCAGTACAGGATTCAATCTTCATTGTGGGTCCCGGTGGGAACTAAAATTATCTTCCATGTGGATCCGATGCTGGACCAAACCAGGGCTAATTCCCTTGATGTCCTGCAAGGACCACCTGATAGCCTCTTTGTTTTCAATGAGCACTTTTTTAAGGATAGTCTCTTGATCTTGTACAAGATCAGAAGCAGTAATGAGTGGCAAGGTCTCATTATCCCCTAAAAGATGTATTTAAGCTTATCGTGGAGCAGTTTAATCTCGACTGGAGGTGAGTCCTTGTCGGATTCAGTGTTAATTTCAAGTGGCTCAAGGGCCACAAGGGGTAAGAGGAGAAAGAACCAGATGTGCCTCCTTATCCAAAGGTTCACAGGCGGATTCCTCAAGATCATCTTCACTCACAACTTGCTCATTAGGCACCTCAATAATATGTCAATGTGAGCCGAACAAGCCTAATGACTCGGGCTTATCCGTGTCCTGAATGAAATTGGCTCTGACAGCATCGTCGAAGAGCCCGGGTTGCTTACCAAGAGTAAAGATGTTGAAATCCGTCGTGAGGTTTCCAAAAGACAACCTCATCAAGCCATTGCGACAATTGATCAAAGCATTAGATGTCGCAAGAAATGGCCTCCCAAGGATCACTGGAATTTGCCCTTATGGGTTGGACATAGGTTCAGTGTGCAAGATGATGAAATCAACTGGAAATACAAATTCACTCACTTTAATAAGGACATCCACCACACTCCCTCGTGGAATCTTGACGGATTTGTCAGCCAACTGGAGGGTTGTCCTCATTGGTTTAAGATCGCCTATTCCAAGGTTGACATACACAAATTAGGGTAGGAGTTCACAGAGGCTCTCAAATCAAATAGAGTTTGGGGAATTGTCACATTACCGATCATGCAAGAGACAGTTGGACAACCAGGATCCTTGTATTTGACTTGCATGGGTTGTGTCAACATCGAGCTCACATTGGCGGCCAAAAATGCCTTTTTGGGAACATTTGTTCTTCTCTTAATTGTACAAAGTTCCTTAAGGCACTTGGCGTACGGTGGCATTTGCTGAACAACATCCAACAACGGGATGTTCACCTTGACTTGCCTAAGTACCTCAATGATTTTTTCCAAACACTAATCACATTTTTTTGTCACCCTATGAGAGAATGGTGCCTTGGGGACATAACTATCACGAGGAGGAGTCTCAAAATTAGGTTCCTTGAAAGACTCACGACCCTCCTCAGAAGAGTCACCAATAGGGTTGGCTTCAGGCATTTCCACATTGTTTTCAACAACCCTTCCCGATCTTAAGGTATGGACAACAATTGCATGTTGGGAAGGGTCACTTTAAATATTGTGCACATTCTGCCTAGCGTGACCAGGTTGACCCCTAGGATTTACCGCAGGTTGACTCGACAACTGACCCTTCTCGCGTTCAGGGAGCTAATGAGGCAACTGGATAACTTGCATTTCCAATGTTTCGACCGAATTGTTGCTGGCCACAAACATGGTTGATGTGCTATGTATAAACGATTGAAGGGTTTGTTCTAGAGTGGGGTTCTTCGGGTCAACCCGTTTGGATCATGGAGTTTGGCTAGAATAACCCGACGATGAGGCCTGAGGAGGTTGGTTATTATGGTACTGAGACCTTTGATGTGGCGGTTGGTAGTTCACCGATGGGCATGCGGTTAATAAGGTGGAGGTTGAGGTTGAGCATGTGAGCTCTGGCCGTGACCCCCACTTGGCACCCAATAGAAGTTAGGATGGTTACATCATCCCGGGTTGTAGGAGTGATTGTACGGGTCGTTACGGGGCCTTTGTTAATACATCGCATTTGCATGCTCAGTATCCCTTGGAGTGTAAACACATTCCAAGTCATCATGTCTCGTAAGTCCACACCTACTACACCCGTGAGTAGCGACCTAGGCTACAGGAGCTCGGTCCAACTCTAAACTCTCAATCCTACGCATGAGAGCAACCAATTTTGCCTCAGACACGATAATTGACTCAACTTGATATGATCCAGCTTGACCAGAAGACCTGGCTGCTGGTGGCTCTCTCATGGTGTCCCACTCAAAGGTACGTTCAGCCATTAACTCAAAAGTGTCCCACGCCTCATCGATGGGTTTCATTTGGAAATCACCCTGACACATCGACTCCAACAATGTGAGGGTGTTGTAGTTGAGGCCCTCATAAAGAATCTGGCACAGCTGCCATAGCTCAAGTCCATGATGAGGGTACTGCAGGGGAAGGTCCTTGAACCTCTCAAAGAAAGCATGACAATATTTTGTCTCAGTCTGATACATTTGATGTATCTGTGCCATATCTGTTGAGTTTTCCTTTGAGGGAAAAATCTCCTCGACGTCACAATGTCATCCCAACACCAAATAGAGCTTGCTGGGAGGCTGTACATCAATTTCTTTACGTTATCCTTCAACACGAAAGAAATCATCCTCAACAGGACTGAATCCTCATCAAGCTGTTGAAGCTTGAACATGGACTATACCTCGTCGAATTCACGTATAAAAATATACGGATCCTCCAATTCCTCCAGTCGCCTCCTCTTGATCCTGAGAATCCCTGAAACAAACCAACACTACAAACAAAAAATCAAAACCACTCGAAACGTCCAAACCAAAGTATGGACAAAACACCTCCGCGGCAACGGTGCCAAAAACTTGATTGAATCAGTTATAATAACCGCAAGTGCACGGCAGCGTTGAAGCGGTGGAAAATACGGGTCGATCCATAGGGAGGTGTGTCGACTTTGGATAGTTCGAAGGCGAGTGGGAAACAAAGGGGAGAAGAGATTGATTAAAGTAAACTACACTAAACTAGTAGCAACAAGGAAGGAAATGAAAGCACAAAACGAACTAAAACAAAGCGACTAATAAAAGAAGATAGAAATCAGGAATGGAAACCCCTAAGGTGTGGAATGTGTGTACACATGAAATAAGTGTGGTGAATGCATACAATAATCTAAAGTGTAGTTAGTGTTTGTTAATTCATAAGAAGTATGATTGACATCATTTCATGCTTATATTTGTACCTTATATCCATTATCTTACACCTAAGCAATGCTATGTGACGAGTTTTATGTTTAGTTTTCAGAAATAAAGAGGTTTGAAGAGAAGAGTCATGAAAGGACCCAAAAGCAGGAAAAAAGGACCTAATTGTGAGACCTGGGGACCAAGATGCAAGGGGGAAGGACCTGATCGTAAGACAGAAGGACCTAAGAGCAAAACAGGAAACTCCACACCATCATGAGGAGTATTTTGTCAATTCGATTCGGGTCGGAGCTCCACTAAACCAGCTAGATGCATCCAAGACCAAGAAACACACCAAGGCAAGCCCACCAGAAGACCCAGCCGGATCTGGGCTTTATAGGCCGCCAATTGGCGGTCTGGAACCGCCAATTGGCGGTCTGGTTAAGCCCAAATCAGCCAAGATTCTTCCTGGACTTGTATTAGCATGTGTTTAGGCTATTTTTGGTATTGGTTTAGTCCCACATCGGGGGATTGTCCCGGATTAGCTTTTTCCATGCTTATAAATAGAATTCTTCACCTCCCATTGTATCCATCTCCCTCTTGGTGGCCATCTTCCCTACTAAGAGTGAAGCCTTGAAGCAAAACTCTAGTGGAGGAAGAGCTACTTGTAATTGAGTGAGTTAATAATATAAGTTTTCTCTTAATGATGTTGTTTCTCTCTTAGTTTAATTTCCTTTCATTTGCATGCTTGTTTGTTTGTTTAGTTTTATGCTTCTTTAATATTTCTTGCTTAAGTAGTATAAATTTCATTTCAGTATTATGTTTTCCTTTGCTAAATTAGTTAGTGTAATGAGTAGTGAGTAGTTCCATCCCCATTTGGGGGGTGGAGAAATATGTGATATAATAATGTAGTGTATTAAGTGTGTGTTACTTTTATCCCTTGAGCTTTATATGATTTCCATAACCATCTAATGGGTCTCCACTCTTATCTTTGATATGCTAATGCTCTTGAATGAAGCTTAGCTTATGCTTTGATTAGTGGACCTATTTTATGGGGAATGATAAAGTTAGGATATGGATGAAGTTAATGTTGGAAACACAATTTGTAGTGTATGTACTCTTGTTGCCTTTTCCTTAGCTAATGTCTTGTATGTTTTAATGATGTAGTCATCTTAATTCATGTAGAGGCATAGTAGGGTCTAGTCTTTATACTTGAGTTCATGTAGCTTCATTCCAATCATTGTCTTGTATGTTTTAATGATGTAGTCTTATCTTAATTCATGTAGAGGCAAGATTGGATGTAGTTTTATGATTTCATGCACTACATGTTGTGAGGAGCTTAATTGAACACACACACACACACATCTTTATGTTCACATCTGTTCTCTACCCCCTTTGGGGTTTAGTTTTATTGCTTATCTTCATTTCCTTTGCATTTCATTTCAGCTTTGTAGTTTAGATTAGTGTAATACATCTTTCTCCCTTCTTTTTACCTCTCGCCTTCGAATAAACCAAGTGTCGACACACCTCGCAGTGGACGACCCGTATTTGCCATCGCTTCAACGCGGCCGTGCACTTGCGGTTAAATATAAAACTATCAATCAAGTTTTTGGCGCCGTTGCCGGGGAGGTGCTCTGTCCAGACCTTGGTTTGGACGATTCGAGGGGTTTTTAATTTTTCTTTTTCAGTTTTTCTTAGTTTCAGGGAACACTCTGATCACGGGGAGGCCACTGGAGAAGTTTGAGGAAGCAAATCCAACAAAAGACCACCAATCAGCGGTTTGGAACCGCCAATTGGCGGCCTGGTAAGGGATTCTGTCTTCCAATTTTTTTGTGGTCATTTGTGTTGTAATTTGTGTTATCTGGGAGCCCAATTTTGCATGCTGTGACTTCTTATTTGCTCCCAGATCATTAATCACTCCCCCTTTAATCAACTTGGACCATAAAACTCAAAGCAAAAGATTAGACTTCTTGCCATCTAGGTCATGCACCATTGGTAGACCTTGCATGCATTTGTCTTTTCTTTGCTTTACATTTTGTCGTTGATTGCTGGCGTGAGGTACGTGCACCCACATCCCTCATTCATGCATGTTTCGTTCATGCATTAGTTAGTAAGGTGCATCGGGACAAGAGTGAGAGAGCGTTTGATTGGAGCGATTGATTGCTAGATCTAGGATCAAATCGCTACTAAGGAGGGGTTGTCCCATAAAAGATAAGGTGGGGGATTTCATCACCCTTTCCTTGGCCCCAAAAACCACTCTTAATAAAGCCTTAACTAAAACCAAGTAGACATTGGCCCTAAGGAATTCGGACGCACTAGGAGAGTAATCTAGTCGAGACCGTCATGACCTGATCGGCGTTGCCTACCTTGTCGATAGTAGGAGGTACTGGATCTCCGGATCTGGTATCACTTGCTGGGCATTGTGGTCCTCGTTGTAGGGAGGTGAGGCGTGTCGAGGCTAGTGACCTCGAAGTTAGGCGTCGTCTAGCTTAAGGACCCATTGCCTTACTTTGTTTGAGCCGTGCTTGCTAGTTAGGCTTCTTCCTGATCCCACTACCCACGCTAGCTCTAGGGATTCTTCTCTCCTCACCTGAGTCATCTCCTCATCTATTCTCTACGTTTAGTCTCCTCCTCTAGTACACCTTCTGTTGTGTGTTTGTTAGAGTTGAGTCGAGCATTTTTATGCGAGGTTGGGCTCGTTCTGGTGAGAGCGCTCGGCTCGAGAGAGTGCATACTTCTGAGATGGAAGATCTTGGTGATCGACCATCTCCGCCTCGTGCTCCTTTGGAGCAAGAGGCCGAGTCGTCTCGTGGTGGCGAAGGGGACCGGGTTCCATACATGGACTACCTCGGTCCGTTCCCACCACCACGTAGACCTCCTTCGCCTCCTCCTCTGACTCGAGAGGAAGGGAGATTCGGTCAGGATCGAGTTCTAGGTGCACCACCACCTTTAGCTCGACATGATAGACCGATGACTTTGTGGGAGCGAACCCATCCTGTTCGGGCCGCGCAGCCTTCTTGCATAGTTGTTCCCCCTGCTCGCGGGAACAGCTATGAGCTAAAACCTCAGTATGTGAGCATGCTTCCGACCTTCACTGCCAATAAGGAGGATCCGTATATCTTTATACGCGAATTCGAGGAAGTGTGCTCCATGTTCAAGCTTCAACAGCTTGACGAGGATTCTGTCCGGTTGAGGATGATTTCTTTCGCATTGAAGGATAATGCGAAGAAATGGATGTATAGCCTCCCGGCGAGCTCGATTCGGTCATGGGATGACTTTGTGACCGTCTTTCTGAAGAGATTTTTCCCTCAAAGGAAAACTCAACAGATACGGCACCAGATACATCAGATGTATCAAACCGAGACCGAATCGTTTCATGGTTTCTTTGAGAGGTTCAAGGACCTTCTCCAGCAATGCCCTCATCATGGACTTGAGCTATGGCAGCTGTGCCAGATTGTTTATGAGGGCATCAACTACAACACCCGCACATTGTTGGAGTCAATGTGTCAGGGTGACTTCCAAATGAAACCCATCGAGGAGGCATGGGACACTTTTGAGTCCATGGCTGAGCGTACCTTCGAGTGGGACACCATGAGAGAGCCACCAGCCGCCAGGTCTTCTGGTCGAGCTGGATCTTATCAAGTTGAGTCAACTATCGCGTCTGAGGCGAAAGTGGCTGCTCTCATGCGTAGGATTGAGTGTTTGGAGATGGACCGAGCTCCTGTAGCTCAGGTCACTACTCCCGAGTGTAGTAGGTGTGGACTGTCGGGACATGATGACTTGGAATGCGCTTACGCTCCAAAGGATACTGAGCATGCAAATGCGATGTATCAACAAAGGCCCCGAAACGACCCGTACAGTCACTCTTACAACCCGGGATGGCGTAACCATCCTAACTTCTCTTGGGGGCCTAGTGGGGGTAACGGTCAGAGCTCGCACGCTCAACCTCAACTTCCACCTTATCAACCTCCACGCCCATCGGCGACCTACCAACCTCCACATCAAAGGTCTCAGAACCACAATTACCAACCTCCTCAGACCTCTTCGTCGGGTTATTCTAACCAAACTCCACAACCCCAACGGGTTGACCCTAAGGACTCCACTCTTGAGCAAACCCTTCACGCGTTCATTCAGAGCACGCAAGCCATGTTTTCGGCCAACAACAATACGGTCAAAGCATTGGAAATGCAAGTGAGCCAGTTGGCTAATCAGCTCCATGAACGCGAGAAGGGTCAATTACCGAGTCAACCCGAGGTAAATCCTCGGGGTACCCATTCACAAGGAAGGACACCTTTACCTCATGCTGCCTCTGAACCGACCCATCATATTAATGTGATTCATACTTTGAGGTCGGGTAAGGAGGTGGACAACCACATTGGGGTGCCTTCCTTGTCATCACCATCTTTGAGGGAGCCGGATCCTGAGGCTCCCTCCACAAATACTTCCAGGAAGGAGCCAGATCCTGAGGTTCTTTCTACATTTCCTTCGACAAAGGGGCCGAACCTTGAGGTCCCCTTGTCTCCTCTTGTGTCGAACGAACCAGATTCTGAGGTCCCCACTCATGTTTCTTTGGACCTGAATTCTGGGGTGCCTTCGCATCCTTATGCCCCAAAGGCGCCATTCCCTGAGCGCCTTAAAAAGAAAACCTCTGATCAGCATGACAAGATGCTTGAGATGTTTCGGCAGGTTAAGGTGAATATCCCTCTTCTGGAGGTGATTCAGCAAATGCCACCTTATGCCAAGGTTCTCAAGGACTTATGCACCAAGAAGAGAAAAACTCATGTTCCCAAGAAAGCTTTTCTTGCGGCTAACGTGAGTTCCTTGTTGGCACAACCCATGCAAGTCAAGTACAAGGACCCTGGCTGTCCTACTATCTCTTGTGTGATTGGTGATGTGTCCATACATCGGGCCTTGCTGGACCTTGGTGCATCTGTTAATCTTCTGCCATATTCTGTTTACGTCCACCTCGGTCTTGGAGACCTCAAACAAACAAAGACCACTCTTCAATTGGCTGATAGGTCTATGAAGAAACCGAGGGGTGTGGTAGAAGATGTGCTGATCAAAGTGGGAGAGTTCATTTATCCAGTCGACTTCTTTGTCTTGGATACTGAACCTGTGCCAAACCCACTTGGACAAATTCCTGTCATTCTGGGGCGACCATTTCTTGCGACTTCCAATGCCTTGATCAATTGTCGCAATGGTCTGATGCGCTTGACTTATGGCAGTCAATGCGCTGATTTCAACATCTTCTCCATTGGCAAGAAGCCAGATGCCTTCAATGACCCTGTTGGGGTTAACCTTATCCAGGGCATGGATGAGAGTGAAGTTGAGGGCACCTTCAAGTACTTCAGAGAATTGTTCGATGAAGATCCTGAAGGTGGTGAAGATGTTTCACCTGGGCTGGTACAAGAAGGTGCCTTATGTTTTGATCTTGTGGCCTCAGAGCCGCATCCTTCTGATCACGTGGCCCTTGAGCCACATCCTTCTGATCACGTGGCCCTTGAGCCACATCCTTCTGATCTGGTGGCCCTTGAGCCACATCCTTCTGATCTTGTGGCCCTTGTGCCACATTCTTTTGATCACGTGGCCCTTGAGCCACAACCTTTCGATCACGTGGCTTTTGAGCCACCAGATACCCTTTTTATGGCCTCTGGGCCACATGATCTTCATTCTATATCTGATGAGGACCCCATGTGGGTTAAGAATCAACCACCTGATACCCTTCAACCTGGTAGAGGTTCACCTCTCATTCATGCCTCCTCTTTTGTTAACTCTCAAGAGGCATCGAACGACCACAATGCGAATAAGGGTGTCAGGTGGTCAAGCAATTCTGTTTTGTATGTTGCGAGCCCATACAGGTGCATTTCTGGCTCGAGAGATGGCGGGTTCCCATTTGATGTCCCTTGATATATGAAGATGGGAGCCCATTGTTGTACATAGTTAAAAAAAAAAAAAAAAAAGACTCCTTTAGTGAGCATCGATTGTTGTGGGCCCCAACCCTTGAGTATTTGGGCCCCATTTCTTTCACGTATTTGTCTCCCTTCTTCAGCTTCTCACAGGTTTTTGAGGGATTTTGGGTTTGTGTCCATCAACATGACCCCGAACGTCCCTTTGTACTTCATGTTGGTGAGATCGTTCCTTTTTCATGCATGTATCCATGTAGTATCTTGTTCACATTCATTGAGGACAATGCATGAAGTAGGTGTGGGGGGGTGTTTTACGTGTGTACATAGTCGAGTCTTTTTCCTTCGATTTTGTTTTCTTTTGTTTGCATTGTTAGGGTCATGATAGTGTGCTGCATTTAATACCGATATATCTGCTTGCCATGATCCTTGGGTGACTTGTCTTCTTTTGCTTGCCTAGTGCTTCAAAATTTTCACATTTCTTTCAAAATCTTCATGTGTTTTCGAAAGAAAATGTTTTGTGGGTTTAGCGTGTGTTTAGCATGTGCAAAACCGTTGAGAGGCAAAGTAAAAAGAAAGTTCCCAAAATTGTCTTGAACTTGATGCATTAGGATATCTAGTACATGGCTTTAGGATTTATCGAGTCGTTAGGATGCATCCCAGTTTTCCCTTGGGGGTGAGTAATCAGTGGGTTTCAGTGCTCAAACATTTAAAGAAGTCCACCCTGAACCTAGTGAGTCAAATAATTCGTGTTGTTAATTTAGGAAGTTTGTTGTAGTCAAGGGCCCTTAATATCTTTTTGTGAAACTTAAGTGTAGGGGTTTTGGTTCCCATGTAGATAAATGAATAAATAAGTGGTGTTCTCTCTTCTCGCACGGCTCCTATCACTCGGGAAAGTAGGTCTGAGGGGACTTTGTGCCTGGTGCTTTCGAGTCATCTGACTTGGGATGCACCGACCGAACCCCCGTTACACGGGTGGTAGGGATCGCCCTATGTGGAGATTTGGGGGAAGGTGTACGTGATAGTGTAAGTCCTCATAGGCAATGATGCACGAAACCTGACCCTGGGAGAATCAAACACCAACCAATAAATGCTCCAAAGAAAAAGAAAAAAAAAAGAAAGAAAGAAAAGAAAAAGAAAAAAAGAAAAGAAAAGAAGAGTCAAATAAGAACCAAAATGGACTTTACACTTTGTTTCACATTCAGAAGTTAAGGTTGCCCATGTCTTTCACTTAATTCCTTAGTTAACTCTCACGAATAACTCATTAGGCTAGGTGTGTGGACTGATTACATATATAGAGTCGACCCGTAGTATTACCGCATTCCATGATCGACAAAATAAGTCCAACGAGTCGTGTAGCTAGATTGATTAATGCATCTTGTTCGGATTTTGTGGGTATATCCGCTGAAAACCCTCAGGAGACACCACTCCTCCTCCTTGGCAACAAGGAGGTTTAACGGCTTGTTGCACATGCTAAGTGCAACCGTGATTCCTACGAAAGTGAGTTAGGATTTCTTGTTTTTTCGTATGCTTTTTCCTTTCTTTGTTTTGCTCGAGACTAGCAAAAACTTAGGTGTGGGGGTATTTGATTGACATCATTTCATGCTTATATTTGTACCTTATATCCATTATCTTACACCTAAGCAATGCTATGTGACGAGTTTTATGTTTAGTTTTCAGAAATAAAGAGGTTTGAAGAGAAGAGTCATGAAAGGACCCAAAAGCAGGAAAAAAGGACCTAATTGTGAGACCTGGGGACCAAGATGCAAGGGGGAAGGACCTGATCGTAAGACAGAAGGACCTAAGAGCAAAACAGGAAACTCCACACCATCATGAGGAGTATTTTGTCAATTCGATTCGGGTCGGAGCTCCACTAAACCAGCTAGATGCATCCAAGACCAAGAAACACACCAAGGCAAGCCCACCAGAAGACCCAGCCGGATCTGGGCTTTATAGGCCGCCAATTGGCGGTCTGGAACCGCCAATTGGCGGTCTGGAACCGCCAATTGGCGGTCTGGTTAAGCCCAAATCAGCCAAGATTCTTCCTGGACTTGTATTAGCATGTGTTTAGGCTATTTTTGGTATTGGTTTAGTCCCACATCGGGGGATTGTCCCGGATTAGCTTTTTCCATGCTTATAAATAGAACTCTTCACCTCCCATTGTATCCATCTCCCTCTTGGTGGCCATCTTCCCTACTAAGAGTGAAGCCTTGAAGCAAAACTCTAGTGGAGGAAGAGCTACTTGTAATTGAGTGAGTTAATAATATAAGTTTTCTCTTAATGATGTTGTTTCTCTCTTAGTTTAATTTCCTTTCATTTGCATGCTTGTTTGTTTGTTTAGTTTTATGCTTCTTTAATATTTCTTGCTTAAGTAGTATAAATTTCATTTCAGTATTATGTTTTCCTTTGCTAAATTAGTTAGTGTAATGAGTAGTGAGTAGTTCCATCCCCATTTGGGGGGTGGAGAAATATGTGATATAATAATGTAGTGTATTAAGTGTGTGTTACTTTTATCCCTTGAGCTTTATATGATTTCCATAACCATCTAATGGGTCTCCACTCTTATCTTTGATATGCTAATGCTCTTGAATGAAGCTTAGCTTATGCTTTGATTAGTGGACCTATTTTATGGGGAATGATAAAGTTAGGATATGGATGAAGTTAATGTTGGAAACACAATTTGTAGTGTATGTACTCTTGTTGCCTTTTCCTTAGCTAATGTCTTGTATGTTTTAATGATGTAGTCATCTTAATTCATGTAGAGGCATAGTAGGGTCTAGTCTTTATACTTGAGTTCATGTAGCTTCATTCCAATCATTGTCTTGTATGTTTTAATAATGTAGTCTTATCTTAATTCATGTAGAGGCAAGATTGGATGTAGTTTTATGATTTCATGCACTACATGTTGTGAGGAGCTTAATTGAACACACACACACACACACATCTTTATGTTCACATCAGTTCTCTACCCCCTTTGGGGTTTAGTTTTATTGCTTATCTTCATTTCCTTTGCATTTCATTTCAGCTTTGTAGTTTAGATTAGTGTAATACATCTTTCTCCCTTCTTTTTACCTCTCGCCTTCGAATAAACCAAGTGTCGACACACCTCCCAGTGGACGACCCGTATTTGCCACCGCTTCAACGCGGCCGTGCACTTGCGGTTAAATATAAAACTATCAATCAAAGTACCAAATGGAAAGACCTATCATTCAAAGCACTAACCTCGGGGATTAATATGAGCATGACAACTTTGTTATTAAGAACATAAGTCAACATGGAATATACCTAAACATTATGGCAGAAATCATCAAGTAAGAGTTCTTATTAATTCAAACAAGAATACTAACATTTTTCACATACAACAATGTTTAGCATTCATTCCATCGACATAACATGTATAGACATCTACTCCATCCCCAAACGGGGATGGAACTACTCACACATATTTAAACTAACATTCATACTAAGGAAAGAAAACATCTTTAAACTAATTCTAAGAGGACTAAAACAAACAAGTTAACTAAGTATGCAAGAATTGAAAAGAGGCAATATGAAGAAAACTTAACAAAACATCTATTTATTACTCACTAAATTACAAGTATCCTCTGTCTACCAGATTTTTGCTTCAAGGCTTTACTCCTACAAGAGAGGATGGCCACCAAGAGAGAGATGAGATACAAAGGAGGAGGAAGAATTCTATTTATAGCCATAGAAAAAGGTAATCCGGGACAATCCCCCGGTATAGGACTAATACAATACCCAAAATAGACAACACACAGTTATACATGATCCGTCCAACGCCTGTCACATTCAGACCCAACCCGACCGCCAATTAGTTGTCCCAGACTGCTAATTGGTGGTGTACAAGGTTTGGATCCGGTTTGGTTTTTGTGTGGCCCTTCCTGGATTACTTTATTCATGTGTGATGCATCTAAGTTGATTGTTGGAGCTCAGGCCCAAATCAAATTCACAAAATACTCCTCGTGATGGTGTGGAGTTCTTGATTTTCTCATTGATCCTTTGGGCATACATCCGGGTCCTTCCCTGTTGCATCTTAGTCCCCAAGTCTTGCAATTCAGTCTTTTTCCTTGCTTTTAAGTGCTTTTGTGCCTCTTCTCCTCAAACCTGCTTATTCCTGAAACTCAAACATTAAACTCGTTACGCAGCATTGTTTAGGTGAAAGATAACGGATACAAGACACAAATGTAAGCATGATATGATGTCAATCAACTAGCCTTACCATCTTTTACATCCAGCTCCTATGATCAATGCTTCCATTTTCGCAAGGAAATTTAATTACTCTAACTCATTTTAATTAGTTCCTAGGGGCATATATCAAAGTTTTGTTTATTTGAAATTTGTAATGGAATGGTAATTTATGGACTGGACAAGTTGTTCTATTGATGTTGGATTTTTTATTGGTAGTTGAAACTTTTAGAGGCCTAAGAATCAAAACTATTCGCAGTAGATTAAGTGATGAGTATGAGGCCAGGGTTGATGAATTTCTACAATTTGTCCTGAAGAATACAAATGCTAGAAAAGAGGGAAAGGTCTTTTGTCCATGTAGGAGTGGTTTTAGCATGTTCTTACGAGATGTAAAAGAGATAAAACTCATTTGTTCGAGAAAGGTTTTGATGAAGGATTAACTCGTTGGATATGACACGGTGAAAATGAAATAAGTACCAAAGAAGAAGGTGATCATTGTTAGAACCCTAAACCCATTATGGGTGCTAATGGTGATTAGAAGAGGGGTTTGCATGGGGAAGTGGAGATCAGCAGTAGTATGCACGGGAATGTAGGAAATTAGGATAGGTAGGTGATGGTGGAGGGGGCTGGTCACTGTGGTCGTTGGGTGTGGGGTTTAAGAGAAACCAACCCATTATTATTATTCTTCTTCTTCTTCCTTCTTGTTTCCTTCTATCCACATCTCTCACTCACTCTCTCACTTTCCTTGTGCGGCGACCAGAGGAGGCGGAGGCGGATCCAGATCCAGCGGAGGTCGTGCAAGGAGGCGAGCACGCGAGGTGATCTCCGGAGGCGACGTGCGCGAGCGAGGCTCCGGCGGGTTCATCGTTTCCTTTGAGGTATGCCGCTCTCTAGTGTGATTGTGTTGTTCACCCTCGTGGAGGGGTTTGTGTTGGTCGGTCGGGGGAGGTCGGAGACCTCGCCGGCGACGTTTTCCGTGAAAAACCTTGGCTGGCGCGAGGTTGAAGACGACCAACGGTCGACCGGGTCCCTTCGAGCGGTCAACCGATGTAGTGTATTTACCCGACTTTAACCTTCACCGGTCGAACGATGCCTCGTGGCAGTCGACCGGTTGTGCATTTTTGCTGGTGAGTTGGGAGTGCCTGTTGCGTTTCGGTCGACCGATTCTTTGGGGTCATTCGACCGGAACTTAAGTGTACTGGATTATTATGCATGTTTGTTCGACCGTTCTGGTGTGTGCGGTTGACCGTTATATGACGTAGAAATACTAGTATGCCCTGTTAGTTTTCGGTCGACCGAGACCCCTGAGTCGGTCGACCGATAGATTTTAATTGATGTTGACCAGACTCCGGATTTTGACCTCATATCGGTCGACCAGTTTAAGATCTTTGTTCGACCGTTTGGGACTTAGGTTTTGCGCAGTGAGTTCGACCTCTTTTGGTCGACCATTTTTGCACAGAACTGAATTCCTGGTTCCCTTTTGAAATTCCAACTCTGTCCACGGAAACCCGTGTCCTCGCCTTGTGCGTGAGCCGAGAGGTGACGGTGGGCGCGTTACGCGTGCCTGCCCAGGGACCGCTGTGTGGAAGAGTGTGGGTGTTCGGGACGTGTCACCTCCATGTATGGATCATGACTAATGTGATGGATTGATTGGACTCATTGTAGAGTAGCAGGCCTGAGGGATCGTGGATCCAATTGTATGATGATTGTGCGAGCACGCAACTGTCGTGGGTGAGATGACTACCGGCCTTTATGGCGATGGAGGCCGCTGCCCTGCTTTATAGCAGCGACGTTGGTGTTTGCGGCTCGTGGAGCCTGATGACCTGGCAAACTTCGGTCTGGACCGTCCGATGTTGTGCCGGACGTATTGATTGGACCACCGATGCTGTGCCGGTGATGCTGCCGATGCTGTTCCGGCTATGTTGTATAATGGGCCGATGCTGTTCCGGCTATGTTTTCCTCAGTTGGGCACCTACTGAGATGATGATTGATGGACCGACCGAGCGACAGCTCCGTTGGTGTGGTTTCGACCACGAGTTCCGGCTATGGTTTCGCTCCGTTGGATGCCCCTTGCCGAACCCCATGATTAGTGTAGCCACGTGTGGAGGGTGTCGTGTCTTGTTCCGTTAGACCGTATGTGCCTACGGTAGGTCTCCTCGGGAGACCCGATGATGATTGTCGGACTGATGTCCCATGTTACCCTTCGGGGGAACTGTTTTCCTTATTGTTGATGACATGACATACTACTAGTTTGATAGGTTCAATTATACTACTGCATGCATATAGGTGAGCTTGGCATACGAGGTTTCCTTATGGAAACTCAGGCAGTGTTGTTGCATCTTTTTCAGGACAGCAGTAGGGCCAGTTGGGTGGTGATCAGCGGGTTCGCGTATCTTGGGATCGGATCCTCTAATCGGACCACTGAGGTCGACATGATTAGATTTATCTTCCTTTATTGTTCTGTAGTAATCATGTATCGTTTTTGGCAAACTCTGATGTATATGGTGCACCGCTTTTATGTTTTATGAGAAGTAACAGTCCCATCTTTGATTATTGAGTTCTATTGCCTTGATTATAATTTTTTTAATTTCCGTTGTTTCGGGATGTTACAATCATAGTGTCCGGTTAGAGGATATGATTCGAGATGTTGCTGACAATTATTGTGATAAACCAGATGTACTTGGTAGTCCATTGTTTGACAATGAAAAACCTTTGTATCTGGGTTGCACCGAGTTCAGTAGGTTGTCCATAGTTTTAAGGTTGTATACGTTGAAAGAAATAAATAGTTGGAGTGATATCAATTTGACTACCTTGTTGAAGTTGTTGAAAGAGATTCTTCCAGATAGCAACGAACTTCCAGATCGTACCTATGAGGCTAAAAAGATATTTGTGTCCTATGGGGATGCAGTATAGGAAAATAAATGCATGTCCTAATGATTGTATTGTCTATTTGGGTAACTCTCAAAACCTACATTAGTATCATGTTTGTAATGTCTCCCTGTACAAACAAAAGAAAAATATGAATGCTAATGAGAACGGAAAACTACAAGGTCCCTCTACAAAGGTGTTGTGGTATCTTCCGATAATTTCAAGGTTGACGCGTTTGTTTGCATGTTCTGAGGACTCGAAAAACATGATAGGGCATGTAGTTTGAGACACAACAATTGATCAGTTGCTTTGGTAGCCTACAGATTCTCCCCAGTGTAAGAAAATTAATTCTGACTTCTCGTTATTTGGTGAGCAATCCATAAAACTAAGACTTTGTCTGTGTACCGACAGAATAAATCCAAATAGTAGTTTTAGTACCCTTCATAGTTCGTGGCATGTTTTCCATGTCATTTATAATTTCCGACCGTGGTTAAGCATGAAAAGCAAATACATGTTATTATTGTTAATGATTTTGGGTCCAAAAAAACTAGCAAACGACATCGATGTGTACTTGAGACCTTTAATTGATGACCTAAAGACATGGTGGGAAGATGGTGACAAGTGTGGGATGCCCATCAACAACATCTGGAACACCCCAAAAGTTTAGTCCCACATTGCCTAACATGAAAATAGTAGTGTGGGATATAGTGAAATGAGTCTACTACTACACCACTTACCAACTTAAGTTTTGTGGTCACAAAAGGTGGGTGTCGTAGGTCAGTAGGCTTGTGGGTGACGGACTGGGACACGAGCTTTGTGCGGGCTCAGGGAAGGGACGTTACAGAATGGTATCACAACCTGAACCGACCAGAATTGTGGGAACTAAGTGCTACACTAAGAGGGTGGGATCCACCTCTAGAATCCCACAACACCAGATGACAGACTGGCTTGACCCTAACGAGGACGTCAGTTGTTCAAGAGCGGTATGTTGTAACACCCCAAACTTTTAGTTCCACATTGACTAACATAAAAATGTTTGTGTGGGATATAGTGACATCGTTCCACTACTACAACACTTACCAACTTATGTTTTATGGCAATAGGTGGGTGTTGTGGGTCAATGGGCTCATGGATGATGGACCGGGACTCGGGCTCGGTGTGGGCTCACGGACGAGATGTTACAAAATTATCTGAGCCTGAACTAGCCAGAATTGTGGGAACTAAGTGCAACACCAAGAGGGTGGGAACCACCTCTAGAATCTCACAATGCTTGACGACTGACTGATTTGATCCTGGCGAGGACGTCAAGTGTTCAAGTGCAATAGGTTATAACACCCCAAAAGTTTAGTCCTACATTGCCTAACATATAAATGTTAATGTCGGATATAAATACATGAGTCCACTACTACACCACTTACCAAATTAAGTTTTGTGGCCAAAAAAGGTGGGTGTTGTGGGTCAGTGGGCTTGTCGGTGACAGACAGGGACTCGGGCATGGTGCGGGCTTGCAGACAGGATGTTACAATAGCCACTTACTATGCGTGTGATGATCTTCTGCACAAGAAATGACTTTCCCGCTTATGGTAATTTGTCAGGATATTCCGTGAAAGGGCACAAAGCATGTCCGTGTTGTGAAGAGAACATGTATTCCTTGCAGCTAGCACATGGTGGTAAGACAGTGTATCTGAGTCATCAAAGATTCCTTCTTATAAATCATATGTACCTTAGATTAAAGAAGTAATTCAACAAAAAGTTGGAATATAAAGAAGCACCCAAAGTAAACAATGTCAAACAATTATATGGACGTGTGATGAACAATAAATGTGAATTTGGCAAGCCTTACGGCCGTGGATATGGTAAGAGCAGTTGGAAAAAGAAATCCATATTTTTGACATTCCCTACTGGTAAACTTTAGAAGTTAGACAATGAAAAATGTCATGCATATAGAATAAAATGTTTGTGATAGTTTACTGGGAAATCTTTTGAACATACTTGGTAAAACTAAAGATGGTTATAAAGCCAAACTTGATCTAGTAGAACTTGGTATACGAGAAAATCTAGCACCCGAGGATAAGGGGACTAGTAAATGTTTACCACTAGCTTGTGACACATTGTCCAGAAAAGAGAAGATAACTTTGTGTCAAAGTCTATACGGTGTCAAAGTGCCGCACAGGGTCGAACCTCAAGGAGTTTTGTGTGTTGTTCTGACTACCAAACATGAGTGGGAAAGGAGAGGAGAATGGGGGTACCTAATCTAGATGACAAACGCGACACGAAATAATAACGACTAATAAAAAATGAATCACGTAAGAGGTGAAGAATGAATGCAAAAGTGTAGATGTGTATTCGTGTGTGTGTAGCATTTAGTGCTCATGTCATGCATAACATGGAAATCTACTAATGCCACAATCCTAAGTTTGTTTCTACATGTATTAAGATTTATCACCATCATTAAAACATACAAAACACTACTCAATATTAGGACAAAGACAACCACATGATTACATGTTTAATGACATAAAGAACATGGAATCCATAATGACCAAACCCAACTATGTCTCCACATGAATTAAGATGTAACATTATCATTAAAACATACATGACATTAATTAAGACGAGGCCAACAAGATCACATGCTCCCGCATGCTCCCACATGCCATAATTATCTCTTTACCACTCCAATCTTATCCTCACCTCACCATTCCCCATAATGTTGGCCCACTAGTCAAGCATGTGCTATGCATGAATTACGACAATTAGCACATAAAAGGCAAGAGTGAGGAACCCAACAAAATGGCTATGGAATTCATGTGAGGCTCCAAGATTTGGATTAAACATACACACTAATACAACACTTCACATCACCGTCCACCCCCCAATGGTGATGGACTACTCTCAACTTATCTCCATAACCAAGAAAACAACAAAAGAAAAACAACCCATAAGCAAATAAAGAAAATTAAAGTTAACCAAAGGAAGGGAACAAAATTTGCATCAAATGAAAGATAACAACATGAAGAACAAAAATACTTAACTTGATTAAGAAAAAATGAAGATTACAAAGTTGCTCCTCTTCTCCTTCACTACACTACTAATCAATAAACTAAAACCTACTCAAATAAACAAGAAACAAAACCTACTCTACCAAACATGAAAGGAAACTAACCTAAGGAGGAGGGGAAGGAAGAAGAAAGGAGGCAATACAAGTCTATTTATAGAAGATTAGAGGGTTTGGATGGATCTAAGCGCAATCGGACGGTTGTTAAGTTGTTGTGTGTTGTTTTAATCTAGTCTTCTTTACTTGTTGAATATTTTTATAACCCGACAACACGACCCACCATCAAAATTTAGTCTAAAAGGAGCAAAAATATCCACCACTGGCGGATCAAGTTGCTCCGATCGGCCTTGAGTTTTGCCAGCCCATTAAGTTTAGTGTTTTGCACGTAGGGTTGAGCCCTGGTCCATTGTCTGAAGCCGATTTGATTTTAATTGTTGATTTACTCCTCAAGTTATGATCTTTTGTGACACAATATATTTCTTTACACTTTGGTCCCTTCAGGTTTTCACTTGGGTCCCTCAGGGTTTTCAGTCTAGTCCTTGGTCATTACAAACTTATCATAATTCTTCAAATATTAGTAATTCGGTTTTGGTGAAGGATTTGAAATTACTTGGTTTTAAGTCTCATGATTGCCACGTGTTGATGCAGTAGCTTCTTCCTATTTGTATTAGGTCATTATTGCTGACACACGTCAGACACGTAATTATCAAACTTTTTATATTCTTTAACAAGATTTGCAGCAACGTACTTGATCCGAACTACTTGGATAAGTTGTAGCACGAAGTAGTTGTTATAATATGTTAGTTGGAGATGTACTTCCCCCATTGTTTTTGACATCATGGTGCATTTGGTGGTTCATTTAGTTTGAGGAATTAAATTAGCTGGACCGGTATTTCTGAGCTGGATGTATCCTTTTGAGCAATACATTGGTGTGTTGAAGGCTTACTCTAATAATCTAGGAGGGCCCGATGCTAGCATTGTTGAAGGCTACATAGGCCTGGAGGTTATTGATCTGTAATGAGTACTTGAATAATACAAAAAAGTGTTGGACATCCTAAGAATCATTACGAAGAAAGGGTTGGAGGTAAAGGTACACATGGTGCAAATTTGATAAGTCCAGAGGGTGAGGATCTCTTTAAGGCGTATTTTTATGTGTTGTGCAATTCCGACAAAGTTCAACCTTTTCTGGAACAGGACATGTCCCTAATGAAGGAAAACATTCTACATAGAATGATCAACAAAGAGTAAATGCTCAAAATAAAATATACATTGATTGGTTTAGGAAAACGATGTATAGCCGTAATATTTCTGAGACTTTCAAGTGTTTCACGAAGGCCTAATCCAATTTTCACATCTTATAGTGGTTACCATGTCAATGGATACTCCTTCTACACAAAAATGGAAGACGACAAAAGAACAATCTAAATAGTTGTACGATTCCTTCGCTCAATTTGTGTCGTTTCTGAGCAGAAATTTAGTAAAGAAAGGACAGATGGTAGTTTGACGTATCAAATGTCATCTCCTCTTTCCCTGGCCTCTCTCAGTTGTATCTTTAATTCCTTCTTTTCTAGTCTTCTACCTACTCATTTGGTCGATGGGTTTTTACTCATGTCGACTGGCATTCCTCCCTTTTCCAGTCCTAATATGACTGCCACCTCAGTTGTCTTGAAATTTAGAAGTTTATTCCCTCTCCTAAGCCCACCTACTTGCTCCTCAAAATTTTCAATCATGAAGTCGAGAATGTCATTATCTACAGTGATTCTTTGCATACTCGGGAATTTAATTATTAGTGTCTTCAGGAATACTGCTCGTTGATTGTCAGTATTGAGTGAAAACCCCTACTCGAATGATTGCCACGTACACTTCGACGGTTGAATGTAATTCAAAGTCTGCAATATAAATATTTTCATTCATTAGCGCCAAAGGGCTAAAAAGGACATACCCTAAGAAGGGGGTGTTTGTGCACAAGAATTAGGTGAAAGTGGATTCTGGGAGTCAAAAGGAAAGCAATGGAAAGCAGAGTCCAATGAAATTGAAATTATGTGTGACGAAATTCTGTCATTTGGGCCTCTAATTGGAATATGAGGGAATTCAATTTTTGTTGTTTGTGCATATCACTCGAATTTATTATAAAATGTAAAACAATGTAATTTTGTTATTGGTATTTACAAATAGTGAAGGAGATAAATGAACATTAAATCAAATACAAATAAATAATATAAGAAAACAAACATAAATAATTAAGGATAATGTTTTAAGCCAATCAAATGTAACAAAAAATAATAATACAATTCAATAAAAAACATCTCAGTTTGCTCCTTCAAGAAGATTTCTCTTTCTGTCTCCTGCAATGTCAATAAAAGAGAGATGTTAGTCTCATTCTACGAAACTCAAATGACAAATGAAAAAAAAATACAATTCAATTCCCAATCATAATTGGGATGACAAGTCGGAACCACCGAATAGAATTTATTTTGTTATAGTCAATCACATATGAGAGCAAGCAAGATCAGAGAAAATTATTTTTAAACAACATATGGTAACCTTTACACTTCGCAATCAAACTAGACTTGCTAATTTTTTGTTGTGATGAAATGAGCATATGAACACATGTGTAGAAAGAACATTAGAAATAACTATTTCAGTGATTGAAGGTGTTGTCTTCACAATTACTGCAATGCACGTAAGAGTTGGTGGAGATCTCACAACATTTTGTCAAACTTTCAACCGTTTTTGTACTTTTATGGACGCAACAAAGGTGATTAAGAAAATTCCCGCATGATTGATTCGTTTTATATTAAACCGCAAGTGCACGGCCGCGTTGAAGCGGTGGCAAATACGGGTCGATCCACAGGGAGGTGTGTCGACTTTTGGTTTGTGCGAAGGAGAGTGGGAAAGAAAGGAGAGAAAGATTGGTTACACTAAACTACACTAGAATGCAAAAAGGAAATGGAAGATAAGCAATAAAACTAAACCCCATAGTGGGTAGAGAAATAATGTCAATATAAAGATGTGTGTGTGTGTGTGTGTTCAATTATGCTCCTCACAACATGTAGTGCATGAAATCATAAAACTAAATCCAACTTTGCCTCCACATGAAATAAGAAAAGACTATATCGTTAAAACATACAAGACAACAATTGGAATGAAGCTAAATGAACTCATGTATAAAGACTAGACCCAACTATGCCTCCACATGAAATAAGATAACCCAATATCATTAAAACATACAAGGCATTAACCAAGGTAAAGGCAACAAGAGTACATACACTACAAATTGTGTTTCCAATATTAATTCCATCCATATCCTCACCTTATCATTCCCCATAAAATAGGTCCACTAATCTAAGCATAAGCTAAGCTTCATTCAAGACCATTAGCATTTCAAAGATAAGAGTGAAATCCCATTAGATGGTTATGGAAATCATATAAGGCTCAAGGGATTAAGATAAAACAGACCTAACACACTACATGATCATATCACATATTTCTCCACCCCCAAATCGGGATGGAACTACTCACTAATCATTACACTACAACCTACATTAAAATGAAACACTCTACTGAAATGAAATTTAACTAAGCAAGAAGGGAGCATTAAAGAAGCTTAAAAGGAAATGAAAGACTAAACAAGCATGCACAAATTAAAAGACAAGATTAAAAGAAATTAGAACAATTATTTTATTAAGAATGACTCACATTGAATGTAACATTCTTGTCCACCTTGAGTTTTGCTTCAAGGCTTACTCCTTAGTAGAGAGAATGCCACCAAGCAATGGGTAGTTTACAATAGAAGGTGAAGAGTTCTATTTGTAGCCAAAGAAAAAGGCAACCCGGGACAATCCCCCTATGTGGGACTAAACAAAAATACCGGAAATGGACTAAATACACACTAATACGCGACCCACCAAAATCTTAGCGGATTTGGGCCAAGACAGACCGCCAATTGGCGGTATATATGGTCCGGATGACGCTGGATTTTATTCTGGGCTTTTCTGGATGTCTTTGTTGGTCTTTGATGCATCTACTTCACTTGTTGGAGCTCCGACCCGAATAGAATTGCCAAAATACTCCCCATGATGGTGTGAAGTTTTCTGTTTGCTCTTTGGTCCTTCAGTCTTACGTTCAGGTCATTCAATCTTGCATCTTAGTCCCCAGGTCTCACAATTAAGTCCTTTTTTCCGGCTTTTGGGTCCTTTTATGCTTCATCTCTTCAAACCTATTTATTTATGAAATTCAAACATAAAACTCGTAACGTAGCATTGCTTAGGTGTAAGATAATGGATATAAGATACAAATATAAGCATGAAATGATGTCAATCAAATACCCCCACACCTAAGTTTTTGCTAGTCCCGAGCAAAACAAAGAAAGAGAAAAGCAAACGAGAAACAAGAAATCCTAACTCACTTTCGTAGGAATCACGGTTGCACTTAGCACGGCAACAAGCCGTTAAACCTCCTTGTTGCCAAGGAGGAGGAGTGTTGTCTCCTGAGGGTTTTCAGCGGATATACCCACAAAATCGGAACAAGATGCATTATTCAATCTAGACACTCGACTCGTTGGACACATGTTGTCGATCATTGGACGCGGTATTCCTACGGGCCGACTCTTTATAGGTAATCAGTCCATGCACCTAACCTAATGAACCATTCGTTCATGTTAAATAAGGAATTAAGTGAAAGACATGGACAACCTCAACATCCTCAACTGATACAAAGTGCAAAGTCCATTAAGGTTCTTATTTGCATTACATTTTTTTTCTTTTTGTTTCTTTTCTCTTTTTCATTCTTTTTATTAGTTGGAGCTTCATTCTCCCAGGGTCAGGTTTCGTGCATCATTGCCCATGAGGACTTACACTATCACGTACACCTTTCCCCAAATCTCCACATAGGGCGATCCCTACCACCCGTGTAACGGGAGTTCGGTCGGCGCATCCCAAGTCAGATGACTCGAAAGCACCAGGCACCAAGTCCCCTCAGACCTACTTTCCCGAGTGAGAGGAGCCGTGCGAGAAGAGAGAACACCTACTCACTTATTTCTTATCTACACATGAACCAAAACCCCTACACTTAATGTCTCACAACAAGATTTAGAAGGTCCTTGACTACAACAAACATCCTTAAGTTAACAAACACGAATTATTGACTCACTAGGTTCAGGGTGGACTTCTTTAAATGTTTGAGCACTGAAACCCTATGATTACTCACCCCCAAGGGAAAACTGGGGTGCATCCTAATGACTCGATAAATCCTAAAGCCACTGTACTAGATATCCTAATGCATCAAGTTCAAGACAATTTTCGAAGCTTTCTTTTTACTTTGCCTCTCAACGGTTTTGCACATGCTAAACACACACAAAACCCGCAAAACATTTTCTTTCACAAACACAAGAAGATTTTGAAAGAAACGTGCAAATTTTAAGGCACTAGGCAAGCAAAAGAAGACAAGTCACCCAAGGATCATGGCAAGCAGATATATTGATATTAAATGCAGCATAGTAACAGGACCCTATCAATACACACAAAAGAAAACAAAAAACAAAGGAAACGACTCAACTATGTACACACGTAAAACACCCCCCCCACACCTACTTCATGCGTTGTCCTCAATGAATGTGAGCAAAAGACTACATGAATTTATGCATGAAAAAGGAAAGATCTCACCAATATGACGCGCAAAGGGAAGTTCATGGTTATATTGATGAACACCAACCCGAATTCCCTCAAAACCTGTGAGATGCTAAAGAAGGGATACAAATACGTGAAAGAATGAGACCCAAATACCCAAGGGTTGGGGCCCACAACAAACGATGCTCACTGATGGCGGTGTGATCAGAATAAATAATCTTTTCTCTTTTTTTTCTTTTTTTTTCTTTTTTCTATACAAACATGAAAGCTCAACCACTCATGCAGGAGCATGAATGGTTGAGTGCGAGAGAGGTTCATGAAGGAACATGACCTCCTCGACTTCGGCTGGTGCCCCCTCCAAGTAGGGTTTGAGGCATTGTCCATTAACTTTGAACACGTCCCCATTCCCTGGGTTCAAGATGTTAACCGCTCCATGAGGATAGACGGTTTGGACAATAAAAGGACCAGACCAGCGATTGCGGAGCTTATCCGCAAACAGATGAAGCCGGGAATTGTAGAGCAACACCTTCTGCCCGACCGTAAACACCTTTCGCATAATCATGCGATCGTCAAACATCTTGGCTCGGGACTTATGAATTTTGGCATTCTCGTACGCATCATTGCGTAGCTCTTCCAATTACATAATGTCGAGCTTACATTGTACTCCTACTTGATCAATATCCATATTCAGGTTCTTGATCACCCAGAAAGCACGATGCTCAAGCTCGATGGGTAGGTGGCAAGCCTTGTCGTACACTACCCGATATGGGGACATACCCAAATTGGTCTTGTACGCGGTGCGGAAGGCCCACAACGCGTCATTCAACTTAGTAGACCAATCCTTCCTCGAGGAACTAACTGTCTTCTCAAGAATTTGCTTTAATTGACGGTTAGAGATTTCGACCTTCCCACTAGTTTACGGATGGTATGGGGTCGCAAGCTTGTGGGTGATCGAAGATTTCCTCATAAGCGCTTCAAATGAGCTATTACAAAACTGGGTACCCCTATCACTGATTATGGTACGAGGAGTACCGAATCGCGCAAAAATGTCCCTCAAGAATTTGGTGACCACCTTGTTGTCATTGGTCTTTGTGTGTATAGCCTCAACCCACTTAGACACATAGTCAACGGCCACCAGAATGTAAACATTCATGAACGAGTTCGGGAAGGGACCCATGAAATCGATGCCCCATATATCGAAGATGTCGACAACAAGGACACTTTGCAAAGGCATCATGTCACGTCGACCAATCCTGCCAAGGCGCTGACACCTCTCACATTGCTTACAAAAGTCGTAAGCATCCTTGAAAAGAGAGGGCCAGTAAAATCCAAATTGGAGCACCTTGGCAGCAGTTTTCTTTGCTCCAAAGTGTCCTCCACATGCCTTGGAGTGGCAGAAATGGAGTACACTTTGGAACTCGGTATGTGGGACGCACCACCTGAAAATTTGGTCAGAGCAGTATTTGACTAGGTAGGGGTCGTCCCAGTGGAAGGATCAGACATAAGATATAAATTTGGTTTGGTCAGATTTTGACCAACCCACAGGAAGTTGCTCGGTCACGAGATAGTTCACGATGTCAGCAAACCAAGGGTTATCTTCGATCGTGAACAACTGCTCGTCTGGAAATTTTTCATAAATAATTTGGTCTTGTGGGTTGGTCGTCTCTAGACGAGACAGGTGGTCAGCTACAACATTCTCACACCCTTTTTTGTCCCGAATCTCGAGATCGAATTCTTGTAATAACAAGATCCATCTCAAGAGTCGGGATTTTGCATCATTCTTCGCCATAAGGTGCTTGATGGCGGTGTGATCAGAATAGATAATCACGTAGGAGCCAATCAAGTACGACCTGAATTTTTCCCAAGCAAATATGATTGTTAAGAATTCCTTCTCGGTCACCGTGTAGTTCAATTGGGCATCATTGAGTGTTCTACTGGCATAGTAGATCACATGAGGCAATTTGTCCAATCGTTGCCCAAGCACTGCTCCCACAGCGAAGTCAGATGCATCAAACATTAACTCAAAGGGTTCAGTCCACACCGGTGCCTTAATAATGGGAGCTGAAGTCAACTCTTTCTTCAAGGTCAAAAAGGCATGGTGGCAATCCAGTGTGAACTCAAAAATGGCCTCCTTAGCTAACAAGGCAGTGAGAGGTCGAGCAATTTTGCTAAAATCGCGAATGAACCGCCGATAGAATCCAGCATGCCCCAAAAAGGCGTGGATATGCTTCACATTATGTGGTGGTGGGAGATTAGCAATAAGACGAACTTTGGCGGGATCGACCTCAATTCCCCTACTTGAGACCACATGTCCAAGTACAATCCCTCGCTTCACCATGAAGTGACATTTCTCCCAATTGAGAGCGAGGTTCTTCTCACGTCATCGCGTGACGACAAGGCTCAAGTGATGAAGGCACTCATCAAAGGAAGCACCAAATATGGAAAAGTCGTCCATGAAGATCTCAAGGAAACGCTCAACCATATCGGAGAAGATGCTGATCATACACCTTTGAAACATTGTCGACACATTACATAACCCAAAGGGCATGCGATGGTAGGCAAACGTGCCAAAGGGACAAGTAAATGTGGTTTTCTCTTGATCCTCGGGGGCGATGGGAATGTGGTTGTAACCGGAGTATCCATCAAGCAAAACAATAATACTTATGTCCGGCCAACCTTTTCAACATCTGATCAATGAATGGCAACGGGAAATGATCTTTCCGCATTGCCGCATTGAGCTTACGATAATCAACGCAAACTCGCCAGCCAGTTTGCAGGTGTGTCGGGATAAGCTCATTATGCTCATTCTCCACAACCGTCACGCCTGACTTTTTGGGAACCACATCGACAGGACTCACCCACGAACTATCAGAGATAGGATAGAATATGTCATGATCCAAGCACTTAAGAACCTCCTTTCGGACGACTTCTTTCAGTACCGGATTCAATCTTCGTTGTGGGTACCTACGGGGCCTAGAATCCTCTTCCATGTGGATCCGATGTTGAACAATACCAGGACTAATTCCCTTGATATCCTTCAAGGACCACCCGATCGCCTCTTTGTTTTCAAAGAGTACTCTTTTGAGGGCAAGCTCTTGATCCTGTGCAAGATCAGAAGCAATAATGAGTGGCAAGGTCTCATTATCCCCTAAAAAGATGTACTTTAGGGTATCATGGAGCGGTTTAAGCTCGACCAGAGCTAGGTCCTTGTCGGATGCAGAGTTACTTTCAAGTGGCGCAAGGGCCACGGGGTAAGAGGAGCAAGCACCCAGATGTGCCTCCTCGTCCAGAGAAATGCTGGCGGATTCCTCAAGTTTCTCTTCACTCGCAACCTGGTCATTAGGCACCTCAATAATATGTCGATGTGAGTCAAACATGCCTAATGACTCGGGCTCATCCGTGTCCTAGATGAAATTGGCTCCAATAGTGTCGTCGAAAAGCCCGGGTTGCTTACCAAGAGTGATGATGTTAAAATCCACCGTGAGGTTTCCAAAAGACAACCTCATCAGGCCATTGCGACAATTGATCAAAGCATTAGATGTCGCAAGAAATGGCCTCCCAAGGATCACAGGAATTTATCCTTGTGGGTTGGACACGGGTTCAGTATCCAAGATGATGAAATCAATTGGAAATATGAACACACCCACTTTGATAAGGACATCCTCCACACTCCCTCGTGGAATTTTGACGGGTCTGTCAGCCAACTGGAGGGTTGTCCTCGTTGGTTTAAGATCGCCTATTCCAAGGTTGACATAGACTGAGTAAGGCAGGAGGTTCACAGATGCCCCCAAAGCCAATAAAGCTTGAGAGATTGTCACATTCCCAATCATGCAAGAAACAGTTGGACACCTTGGGTCCTTGTATTTGACTTACATGGGCTGTGTCAATATTGAGCTCACATTGGCGGCCAAAAAGTCCTTTTTGGGCACATTTGTTTTTCTCTTGGTTGTGCAAAGATCCTTGAGGAACTTGGCATACGGTGGCATTTGTTGAACAACGTCCAACAACGGAATGTTCACCTTTACTTACCTAAGTACCTCAACGATCTTGTCCCAATGCTCATCACGTTTTTTAGTCAACCGATGAGGGATGGTGCCTTGGGGGCATAAGAATCATGAGGATGAGTCTCAGAATTAGGTTCCTTGACAGACTCAAGACTCTCCTCGGAAGTCTTGCCAACAGGGTTGGCTTCAGGCATTTCAACATTGTTGTCAACAACCCTTCCCGATCTCAAGGTATGGACAACATTGGCATGTTGGGAAGGCTCACTTTCAACATTGTGTACATTATGCCAAGCATGAGCAGGCTGACCCCTGGGATTTACCACAGGTTGACTCAGGAACTGACCCTTCTCGCGTTCATGGAATTGATGAGCCAACTGGCTAACTTGCATTTCCAAAGCCTTCATTGTACTTTGCATGCTCTGCATGAACGCATGAAAGGTCGGATCACTAGAAGGGTCCTTGGGGTTAACCCGCTGGGGTGGTGGAGTCTGGTTGGAATAACCCGACGATGAGGCATGAGCAGGTTGGTAATTGTGGTGCTGAGACCTTACATGTGGGGGTTGGTAGGTCGCCGATGGGTGTGGAGGTTGAGCGTGCGAGCTCTGACCGTTACCCCCACTAGGCCCCCAAGAGAAGTTAGGATGGTTACGCCATCCCGGGTTGTAGGAGTGATGGTACGGGTCGTTACGGGGCCTCTGTTGATACATTACATTTGCATGCTCAGTATCCCTTGGAGTGTAAGCGCATTCCAAGTCATCATGGCCCGTAAGTCCACACCTACCACACCCGGGAGTAGCGACCTGAGCTATAGGAGCTCGGTCCAACTCTAAACTATCAATCCTACGCATGAGAGCAGCCATTTTCGCCTCAGACGCGATCGATGACTCAACTTGATATGATCCAGCTCGACCAGAAGACCTGGCGGCCGGTGGCTCTCTCATGGTGTCCCACTCAAAGGTGCGTTCAACCATTAACTCAAAAGTGTCCCATGCCTCATCGATGGGTTTCATTTGGAAGTCACCCTGACACATCGACTCCAACAATGTGCGGGTGTTGTAGTTGAGGCCCTCATAAACAATTTGGCACAACTGCCATAGCTCAAATCCATGATGATGGCACTGCTGGAGAAGGTCCTTGAACCTCTCAAAGAAACCATGAAAAGATTTGGTCTCAGTCTGATACATTTGATGTATCTGGTGTCGTATCTATTGAGTTTTCTTTTGAGGGAAAAATCTCTTCAGAAATACGGTCACGAAGTCATCCCAAGATCGAATAGAGCTCGCCGGGAGGCTGTACATACATTTCTTCGCATTATCCTTCAACGTGAAAGAAATCATCCTCAACGTGACTGAATCCTCGTCAAGCTGTTGAAGCTTGAACATGGAGTATAATTCCTCAAATTCGCGTATAAAAATATACGGATCCTCCTTATTGGCAATAAAGGTTGGAAGCATGCTCACATATTGAGGTTCCAGCTCATAGTTGTTCCCGCGAGCAGGGGGAAGAACTATGCAAGAACGCTGCTCGGCCCGAACAGAATGGGTCCGCTACCACAAAGTCATCGGTCTATCCTGTCGAGCTAAAGGTGGTGGTGCACCAAGAACTCGATCCTGACCGAATCTCCCTTCCTCTCGAGTCAGAGGAGGAGGAGAAGGAGGTCTACGTGGTGGTGAGAACGGACTGAGGTAATCCATGTATGGAACCCAATCTCCCTCGCCACCACGAGACGACTCGGCCTCTTACTCCAAAGGAGCACGAGGCGGAGATGGTCGATCACCAAGACCGTCCATCTCAGAAATATGCACTCTCTTTAGTCGAGCGCTCTCACCAGAACGAGCCCAACCTCGCATAAAAATGCTCGACTCGACTCTAAACAACACACAACAGAAGATGTACTTAGAGGAGGAGACTATACGTAGAGTATAGATGAGGAGAGGACTTAGATGAGGAGGGAAGATTCCTTAGATCTAACGTGGGTAGTGGGATCAGGTAGAAGCCTAACTAGCAAGCACGGCTCAAACAACTTAAGGCTATGGGTCCTTAGGCTAGACGACGCCTAACTTCGAGGTCACCAGCCTCGACACGCCTCACCTCCCTACAATGAAGACCACAATGACCAGCAAGTGATACTAGATCCGGAGATCCAGTACCTCCTACTATCGACAAGGTAGGCAACGCCGATCAGGTCATGACGGTCTCAACTAGATTACTCTCCTAGTGCGTCCGCAATCCGTAGGGCCAATGTCTACTTGCTTTTAGTTAAGGCTTGATTAAGAGTGATTTTTAGGGCCAAGGAAAGGGTGATGAAATCCCCCACCTTATCTTTTATGGGATAACCCCTCCTTAGTAGCGTTTTGATCCTAGATCTAGCAATCAATCGCTCCAATCAAACGCTCAACTCATTCTTGTCCTGATGCAATTCCTACTAACTAATGCATGGGCATACAAGATGCATGAATGAGTGTAGGAAATGCGTACCTCACGCCAGCGCTCAACAACTGAAAATAAAGCTAAAAGAAAAGACGACTATATGCCTAAGTCTAGTACATGATGCGTGACCTAAACAAGTAGGAACGTCTAGTCTTTTGCTTTGGATTTTAAGGCCAAGTTGATTAATGTGGGAGTGATTAATGATTTGGGAGGAAACTAGAAGTCACAGAATGCAAAGTAGGGCTCCCAGATAACGAAAATGAAGAAAAAAAACTACCAGAAGAAAAACCGAAGCAAGAAGACCTCACCAGGCCGCCAATTGGCGGTCTCAGACCGCTGATTGGTTGTCCCTTTTGATTTTCAGGTGCTCCAACTCCTCCAGTATCCTCCACGTGATCTCTAGGATCCCTGAAACTAAGAAAAACTAGAAACAAAAAATAAAAAACCACTCGAATCGTCCAAACCAAGGTCTGGACAGAGCACCTCCCTGGCAACGGCGCCAAAAACTTGATTGATTCATTTTATATTAAACCGCAAGTGCACGGCCGTGTTGAAGCGGTGGCAAATACAGGTCGATCCACAGGGAGGTGTGTCAACTTTTGGTTTGTGCGAAGGCGAGTGGGAAAGAAAGGAGAGAAAGATTGGTTACACTAAACTACACTACAATGCAAAAAGGAAATGGAAGATAAGCAATAAAACTAAACCCCATAGGGGGTAGAGAAATAATGTGAATATAAAGATGTATGTGTGTGTGTGTTCAATTATGCTCCTCACAACATGTAGTGCATGAAATCATAAAACTAAATCCAACTTTGCCTCCACATGAAATAAGATAAGACTATATCGTTAAAACATACAAGACAATAATTGGAATGAAGCTAAATGAACTCATGTATAAAGACTAGACCCTACTATGGTTCCACATGAAATAAGATAACCCAATATCATTAAAACATATAAGGCATTAACCAAGGTAAAGGCAACAAGAGTACATACACTACAAATTGTGTTTCCAATATTAATTCCATCCATATCCTCACCTTACCATTCCCCATAAAATAGGCCCACTAATCAAAGCATAAGCTAAGCTTTATTCAAGACCATTAGCATATCAAAGATAAGAGTGAAATCTCATTAGATGGTTATGGAAATCATATAAGGCTCAAGGGATTAAGATAACACACACCTAACACACTACATGATGATATCACATATTTCTCCACCCCCCAAATGGGGATGGAACTACTCACTAATCATTACACTACAACCTACACTAAAATGAAACATTCTACTGAAATGAAATTTAACTAACCAAGAAGGGAGCATTAAAGAAGCTTAAAATGAAAGGAAAGACTAAACAAGCATGCACAAATTAAAAGACAAGATTAAAAGAAACTAGAACAATTATTTTATTAACAATGACTCACATTGAAGGTAGCATTCTTCTCCACCTTGAGTTTTACTTCAAGGCTTACTCCTTAGTAGAGAGAATGCCACCAAGCAATGGGTAGTTTACAATAGAAGGTGAAGAGTTCTATTTATAGCCAAAGAAAAAGGCAATCCGGGACAATCCCCCGATGTGGGACTAAACAAATACCAGAAATGGACTAAATACACACTAATATGCGACCCACCAAATCATAGCGGATTTGGGCCAAAACAGACTGCCAATTAGCGGTCTTAGACCGCCAATTGGCGGTCTATATGTCCAGATTACGCTGGATTTTATTCCGGGCTTTTCTGGATGTCTTTGTTGGTCTTTGATGCATCTACTTCACTTGTTGGAGCTCCGACCCGAATAGAATTACCAAAATACTCCCCATGATGGTCTGAAGTTTTCTGTTTGCTCTCTGGTCCTTCAGTCTTACGATAAGGTCCTTCTCCCTTGCATCTTAGTCCCCAGGTCTCACAATTAAGTCATTTTTTCATGCTTTTGGGTCCTTTTATGCTTCATCTCTTCAAACCTATTTATTTCTGAAATTCAAACATAAAACTCGTCACGTAGCATTGCTTAGGTGTAAGATAATGGATATAAGATACAAATATAAGCATGAAATGATGTCAATCACCGCACCAACCCATATTCAACTTAAGAAAGTACAAAACACAGAAAAATTAACTCCAGAGGAACATATTAAACTCATCAATATAAATACCTACATTAAGGGGAAGTTTAGAAAGGTAATATGCTACATGCATATCTAGCGTTCTTCACAAGAAAAATACAAATATGCTTCTTCTTATTTGTTCTAGAATATAGACAAACACAAGCAAAAATATTCTTAGTAAATCAACAAAAGTTTATACCAACCGGAGGAGATGTCACCGGAGGTGGCCAAAGGGGATGAGGTAGGGGTGGAGAGGGTGGGGTGGGAAGTTGAGAGGGTTGGTGAGGAGGTATCACCAGAGGGGATGAGGTAGGGCTAGAGAGGGTTGAACCAAGGGGGCGAGGGAACATTTTCACATTTCCAAATATCCCCTAATCCTAAACCCTAAATTTTCACTTTTCCAAGATATGCACAAACATCGGGAAAATAGTGGGTCAAAGGGAAAACATTTTCTTTTGCATTGGATTCCATCTACACAAATTCCCCATAAAAGGATAGACCTTGACCATTAAAGGAAACACCTCTACTATTTAAAGGACAGACCCCAACAAACTTAACACGTCCACACACCCGGTGGTCGAAATCTTGATTTAAACAAAATCAAGAAAACCCTAGACCAGTGAAAACGACGACAGAGTTTTCACAACGACCAACTCACATGCTTTCTACCTCTTGTACTCAGAGCTTTCATGTTTTGGACTTCAATGTTTGATGTCATTTCTTCATTTTTGGTTCTTTGTTGGGGTCGGCGACTCGGCGTAGCGAAGGAAGATTTATGGTTAATTTTTGAAATTAAAGGGATGCTCTTTGAAAAGTTGTGATTGAGCCCAATTTTTTGTTATAGAAAGAATCATTCCCACTAAACCAACTGTTTCCCACTGTATCGGAGAACAAATTTTGAATTACTTTAAAAAACCAAAACAAATCTTCAAAATTGGTTTATGTTGCTAGTGAGTGGTGGCACGTGGTGTCCAAATCGGTCCTCTTGCAAACATCTGTTTGTATCAATCCATGTATAGGGCACGCTTTTGGTTTGAGGACTCATTCGAGTTTTAAAGAACACACTCATGTTCTTTAAAGGACATACGTATCTTTATAGTGTTAATCGTGTTTATCCATTACATCTATATATATATAAATATATATCAAATATCCATTTATTAATTGTGTTACAACCGTATACTAAGAACTTAATCGAGTAGAATTTTTCCAGTCCATATTCTGGAATTTCTGCATTTGATAAAAAATCCATATTATTTTTAATTTCTGGTTGCATATAATCTTGTCGTCTAACATTGACCATTCTTGCACAATATTTCCTAAGCTTTGTCTTATATTGGCCGAATGTGTTTTGGTTGTCCGAACTTGTAATTCTAGTTAGGGGTTTCAGGGGACCAAAATGGGTTTAAGTGAACGCATATGATAGGTTTCCGATGCTTTCCGACGAAAAGGAAAATTGGGTAAGGATTCAGCCCACAAAGAAATGAAACAACCCCCCTCCATGGACGTCTGTTCCAAAATTCACATTTGTTTCATCCATCTTTTCTACAATCATTCTAAACTCTTTTTTGTACTCAAATTCATCCAATTCCAACTATCTTCACAACTTTTGAATGACTCCTAAAGAGGTTCTTGCCTCACAGAAAGTGTCGGCCTCGACTTTGAAATCGACCGAAAAGAAAGGAAAGGAGTTGGTCCCTCTAGCGAAGAAAAGTCATCTTAATCCCGATATCACATCCACCTCAATGGCACCAGCAGAAGAGATTCCCATGCCCTTCCGTTACTCCCCATCCTACATCCCAACCGAGAGTGACACTTCCTATTGATTAGCATTACCAACCCTCTTTCGGAGAGGAAGATCGTAATTAAAGATCTCATCAAAATCGGCCTCTCAACTTTTCTTGCCAATGACCAACTAGGTGATTTCTTCGAAGACAAGCTTCCGGTGAAACTTTTAAGAAGATGGCCAGCAATTTTATGCCAACCTTGAAGAAATCACCACTCAAGATGGCACTCAAAAGGCCCTCACATCCAAAATCAACGGTATTTCTTTCACTCTCACCCCCTCACTACTTGGGGAGATCACCGGTCTCCCAAGCACCGGAGACGACTTCTGTGACTTGGCTAGGGAGGAGGTATGTGGCTTCATTGATCAATTTGTTGATGCAACCAAATCAATGGTGCCACCACAACAAACCCTCTACGTTGCTGCTTCACCAATCATTGGTAAAGTCCTTTGCCGATTCATCTCCTAGAATCTTTTCATTCGCAAAGGTAATCAAGATGAACTCGGTCATCAAATAATGAAATGCTCATTCAATCTTTGCACTAGGGCTCGCACAAACTGGCTTTTCTTCATCATCAATCACACGTGCTATCTCTCTCTTTGCAAGCTTAATTTTCTTCCTTTTCTGATGATCATCTCCCTCAATGAAGAACACTTCAAAGTGGGCTTCGACTCTGATTTGGTCAAATCATCCTGAACTATCATCGACAAATACATGCTCAAATAGATGAAGATTGAGGAACAAAAAGGCACTGTGAAGCCCCTCCTAGAACTGAAGAAGGCGACTCCTCCAATGATGACCAATCCCTGAACGATGAAGAAATGGCCAACGCTCAATCTTTGTCTCCCACTCTAACTGAACCCATGCTTGACCCAAGATGGCATCCTAAATTGGCTTTTGGTCCTTGGTGCTACACACACCCCGAATGGACATCCAGTTTGGTTGCTCAATGGAATCAACCCTCATGGTCTTATCAGCTCGTGAGGATTGTGGACAAGAATTGCAATGAGATCCAAAAGGTTCATGGGCTATTAGATCGCAACTACAAAGGAATAGAAGAGCACGTTGATGATTTCAATGCTTTCGAGTTGACGATATCGAATTTGCTCAACGAAATCAATAACCAAATTCGTGTGGTTGGAGATTCTCGCGAAGCATTGATCGATTCTCAAAATGAGATCATTGATTTCCTTCACAATATGAACAAGCTAGACAACCAAATGCATGTTATATAGTGTTGATGTTATGATGGGTTTGTGGTGGAGGCTCATAGCATGGTTGTTGCATTGAATGTATTATACATGTCTATATATGTATGAGTTTCATTAGATGAATTTCATGTGCATTTATGAAATTATGGTTAATCTTTGGCACTATTGATTGTGGGGAAACGAGTCTATTTGAAAGATTGAGGCTTGGATGTGCGCAAAGTCATTTGCTACTGGACGAGCCCACCCAGGTTGTGATGGTATCTTTAGGACTTTGCCGCGAGTTGGGGTGCCAATCCGGAAGACCGCTTTGTGCCAAGCGGTGGGTCACAATTTAGGGTGACCCACTTGTGGATTAGACAAGCATGGCTGGTGGTCGTATTCCTATGTAGAGGGATCTCATCGGGCGATGCCCGATAGTCACGACTATGTAGAGTCGCAACCTCTGATTGTTTGCATGTGTCGCACACAAGATTCCATGCATGAGTCTTTATCCTATTTTTGGACCAGGGGTATATGGGGTTTTCTTATTGAAAACTCACACATATTTTACCTTAGGTACTTAGGTTTCTGACTGGGGTTGGAATGGAGACGTTTCGGAGGATTATGTACATGAGGGACACGTCGATCGGTTTCCTTCAGTTATCTTTTGTTTCCACTTATTTGTTGTCATATTCTTTTGAGTTAGACCTTTTATATATTGAATTGTGGTTATTCCCATATATGGATAATTTTCTTTTTCGGCTTTGCCTCGTATTGTATATCGACGTATGTTTTGTTCCCATATTTATTCGTTTTATTGTAACTCCTTCGATTGTCGTGGAGACTCTGATCGCAACATTCACCAGGACTCCACAATGCGCGTACCTATGAGATTAGGGGCGTTATAACCTTTGTAAGACCCACTCTCCATATTTAATAATAAGTTCCTCTTTATCTCTCATACTTGTGTCATGTTTTGTTATGTTGTTTGCTTGTCATTGAGTGTTTGTTCTTGTTTCAGGAAAGTTCCCATTTTTTGGGAAACTTTCCTTTTTCCGGAATAGTTCCTCTCAGGGATAATCCCTCATTGGGGAAAGTTTCCTTTTTGAGGAAAAGTTTCCTTTTGGAGAAAAGTTTCCTTTTTGGTCAAGCGGGTGTGGCGTGTCGGGCAGATGTGCAAGTAGGGTCAGTCGGTTATGCTTTGGGCGTATGTGGCCTTGGAGTTATTTCTTTTTACTACATGAGCTGGTGCGTTGGAATTGGGTGAGTCAGAAATCAAGGATACAAATCTCATTGATTAGGAATGGAGATCATGGAAACATTGGGAGGATCTTTCAAGATCTCGTTAGGATGCAATCAAGTGGGATTTGGAAAGGAGATTGTGTGCATGACTTGGGCTGCAACCTTAGCCATTATACGCACAATTCCCTCCCTCTCTCACCCACCCCTCTCCCTGTCCTCTTCCCTTCCCAACTCTGGCAACCAATAGGCGTTCAGGCCATCTCTCTGGTGAGCTAACAAGAAGGCAAGGCTGACTAGAAGAGGAGGCAAGCAACGAGACAACCAGCAGGAATTCTGGCAATCTACGGGGAGTTCTTCATTTCTCAGGTATGCGCCTGAGCCAAGAATGGGTGAGAGAGTTGGGGCGTTGGCCTGGGGTTGGGCTGACGGTTGCTTGGTTGATGGGGCTATTTTGGGGAAAGCTTCACCGGCCACACGCTTGCCATGAGAACAACTATTGCCTCGTGTTGTATATCCATGTATGTTTTTATTCTTGTATGTATTCATCTTATTGTAACTCTCCCGATCATCACAAAGACTCTGATCACGACATCTCTTTGACTCCTATGCGTCCCTGCGAGATTGGAGGCATCACAACCTCTCATTAGTCATAGGTTGTATTGCGTTTAATTCATAGATCTTACGCTAGATGAGACATCTCACATCAGTGATACAAGTGGGAATCCATATCCACTTTTCCAGTTTTCTTGAGAAAGGATTTTAGTGTCCTTTAAAGTATATAAGTGTGATTTACAAGAATGGGATTTCGGTGTACTCCTTGGAAATTCGGAATCCATTATCCATACACACTTTTCCTTTTCCTTCTCAACGTGTGAGGGTGGAATCTGAATTCCAATAGAAGTTTATACCTTATAGGTATCCAGTCGAATGAACTCTTTCGGTCCATCAAAACGTACTACATGGACAACTAAACACATCTCGGCCTCCAAAATCCATCATTAGGCAACATACTCATGCTTTAAAGTGTAGACTTGAGGTTTAAATGACATACTTGAGGGTTAAATGTGATCAAAAGGACATTGGACTCCTTTTGAGGCAAGCTTGTCGTTTTAGGATCCTTTAGACTTTCGAGTTTCATGGACAGACTCGTGCACATCAGTACTTTAAAGGACATGCCCACCCTTTAATGTTTATTGTTATACCCAAGTAGGGTTGTAAACGGGGAGGGTAATACCCGTATACCCAACAAAGGAGATCGCACGTCCACCATTACCATATAGTCTGACGTGATATGCGTAATTATTATGGAACAAAACGTAGCCATAATGAAAAGGACACCAAATCGGACTACTCTCTCCAATCTCATACGTTTATGATAGAAGTCACAGGACACAACCTTCCATTACACGACCTACAAAATCATAGGTTGTAGTGTGTTCAATTCATAGATCTTCTAATTACACCCTACAAGGTTAGAAAAGATATCTCACATTGGTCATTACCATAGTGTGACGTGGTATGCATCATATTAAAGAACAGAAGAAACCCATAATAAAATGGTATGGCTGACATGGAATGACCTATATTTAAGACACAGTTAGAGGCAATTTATTGGGAGTCATGATGAAAAGACAACCTTTCATTATAGGGTCTATAAGGGATGAGTCGTGTTAAAAGGATGTGAGTCATATGAATTGCATCTATTCTAGTCTTGTAATTTTTCTTCATTTTTAATCCTTCTCTCAAATAATTGAATTTGTTGTTTAGGTAATATGATGACAGGAGATGATAATCCTATTTGAGTGCAACTTTCAAACTTTGAAACTTATTTAGTATTCCGAAGTGATATGTTAAGCCAAATGAATTATTTTCTTCACTAATAGTCAATTTATTACGTTCTTAATCTGTCATCGTAAATATTTTATGATGAAGAGACAATTTATGGTTATTGAGAAACACATCGTCGTAATAAATTCTAATAAAAGAGACATATCACGATAAAAAAACAAAGCTCCTAATATGATGATACATGTTTTGGAGGATTTTGGCATTGAGAGTCATTACGAAGGGAGACAACATTTTCGTTCTTGTATGCAAAGAGACTCAACCATCCATTCCTTCTGTATAATCATTGGCTATAGTGTATTCCATTCGTAATTCCTAAACCCTTGGCATAATCTGTCTGTCCTCCCTTTAAAAGCCAACTTCTTGAAATGGCCTCCATCAACATGCAGGAAGACCCCACTCTCTCTCACCGCACACCTACTTGCTTTTGTGGTTTGTTGCCAAAGTGCGATCGAGTGGAGATGTCAAAGGTCCCCTGTCCCTGTTTTTTTGCATGCCCCACTCCTCCAAATAAGGTCGCACTTTTTGTGCCTCTTCGTCATATCTTTTTTATATTTCGGTTGGTCCTAGCGTTTATTTTGATTTAATTTTTTGTAGGGGGTCCCCATTCTGTCTTTTTTGTTTATGATGACCCAATGATTGTGCCCTGCTTAATTTTCCAATGTTTGGACAACATGCAACTCTGCATCGATGACTTCAGGAGTGGTTGATATCACTACAAAAGGAGGTCGCCCGACTTCCACGCTCTCGACAACCCCCTCCAATCAACAATTTTGTAGAGGTCCGTTGCTATAACTGTGGGATTGTTTGCATTAATGAGAGACCGACCGAAGGCATTTCCAAACCCGACCACACTCCTACTACTAGAGTCCAGCGCACTAGTGCAGCCTCCTAGGTCAATGGTCATCTTGAAGAGGTAGTCCTCGAGAGCACCAGCTTCCCAACTGAAGGTCATCATGGAGAAGGGGTAACCGTGAGAACTCTTGCCCACCAATTGGAGGTAATCTTGGAGAAGGAATCAACAAGAGCTCAAAGCTCCCTAGTTGGCCGTCAACGAATCTTGAAGCACCTACCCACAACTGTAGTCTACCAAGTGAGTGGTCAGCTAATGCTGATACACCTTCCAATAGCTCCAGCCTCCCAAGTTGTTGGTCAACGTATCCGAGTGCAGATAATGTTCAATTGATGCATTAAGTTTGAAAGTTACGCATTGGTGCCTCACATCTCTCTGCTGGTGAGTTGTTGTTGGCTGAGGTTACGTAAGCTAATGGTGCTAATAGAGTTATGCAGAGTTCAAGCATGCCTAGTGCACAATGTAATGTTGCCTACCATTTGTCCATCATAGTGATCCATGTTATTAAATTTGCAACCTTATCATATCTTTTTGGAATCTACAATGTATAGTTACTCCTTACAAGTTACTAGCTACAATTCATATTTGGAAGCAACTGTTGTTGTTTACATGTGAAAATCAAAAGATCAACCACTAAAATCTATGTAATTAACCACATTTGCCTGGCAGAAAAAATAACATCAACCCACATTAGTGTAAGAAACCCAGGTATCTACATTAAGATCGATCTTCAAATAAATGTTGAGATGCGTAATTTTTTTATTACTAAATCGAGTATTTGGAAAAATTTGATATGCGTGAAAACTATCATTAAGTAGCTAAATTTATGATTGGAAAATGAAATCACCGATTTTAACGGAGACGACTAAAAGGGCACACTCGATTTTAAAGGACAAATTTGAGTTTCAAAGGACATATTCGTGGTTTATAGAACATACTCGTCCTTCAAAGGGCAAGCTTATGGTTTAAAGGAAACTTTTGAGTATCCAAGGAGAGACTCTAAAGGTTATGTGTCTTTATACCACGTCGGAATTTCGGTTAAATCCAATGTGATATATCCTTTTTATTTGGACAAAACTATTCGATACTTTTCTTATGTATATGTGATATGAAGAAGGTGTTGAATGTATGGTTGTCCACAAGTTAATACTTCTAGTTCTGATATGACCTTTTTATTGGATTTCTTGCGTAAACCAAAAGTGATATTGTTATATATATTATTTAATACTAAATTTCCATACACAAAACTATTATATCGATAGTGACAAACACCATGCATATCAGAGAACATATTTGTATATATATATATAAATCTCAAACAGTACAAACACAAAATGATTGGAAGAGAGTGATCCACTTAGATGTCACCTGCAAACTCAAAAGATTGTTTTGTTTATCTCTTGTGTCTCACTCAACTTTGCAAGCTTCTAAAAAAGCTTCCGCATCTATAGGTCCGTGATGCTCTCGTCGGGTTGCTCCACTGGTGGTAGCGGTGTTCCATCGTATCAGACGAAGTGCCGAAAATAGTGGTTTGGCTCCAAGGAGCCACTTACATAGAACATTTTGCTCTGTTTGCTCATACTGTTTGACCACAACTTTGTTGCCTTGAAACCGACCCAACAGGTACGATAGGGTACACGAACTGTCTGAAATGGGGTAAATTATACCATTATACAAGCGTTTGAGTAGTTCCTTTTGGACGACCTCTTTAATCACAGGATTTAGTCTTCATTATGGGTCCCGACGAGGCAGAGAGTTCACTTCTATGTGGATCCGATGCTGCACTATACTAGGGCTTATTCCCTTAATATCCTTCAATGACCACCTGATGGCCTCTTTATTCTCTAAAAGAACCGACTTAAGGGTAGCTTCCTACTCTATATCAAGATTAGAAGAAATAATGACCTGTAAGGTCTAATTATCCCCCAAGAATATATACTTCCGATTATCGGGGAGTGTCTTAAACTCGACCGGAGGTGGGTCCTTGTCAGACTCGAGTTACTCTCATGTGGACCAAGGGCCACGGGATAAGAAGAACTGGCACCCATATGTGTCTCCTATGAAGGAATTTAGATGCGGATTTATCAAGAACATCCTCTCTCACAACTTGGTCATTCAGCAACTCAATAGAATGTCGATGAGACTCGAATGTGCCCATTAACTCAATCTCATTAGTGTCTTGAATGAGATTGGCTTCAACCGAATCGTCGAAAGAACCAAGTTACTTACCTAAAGTGAAGATGTTGAAATCTGTAGTTAGATTGCCAAAACATAAGCTTATCAAGCCATTACGACAGTTAATTGAAGCATTATATGTCGCCAGAAATGACCTCCTAAGGATCATTGGGATTTGCCCATGTGGGTTAAACACTAGTTCAATATCCAAGATAACAAAATTACTAGAAATACAGACTCACCTACTTTGATAAGGACGTTGTCTATGACCCCCCCGTGGAACTTTGACTGACCTATCAGCCAACTTAAGGGTAGTCCTTGTGGCTTAAGGTCACTAATTCCTAGGTTGATGTAGACAGAATAAGGCAGGAGGTTCACAGATGCCCTCAAATCAAGTAAAGCTCAGTGGATAGGCACATTACCAATGATACAATAAATAGTCAAACAATCAGGGTCCTTGTATTTTACTTGTGCAGGTTGTGTCAGAATCAAACTTACAATTGCGGCCAACACTACTACAGAAAAGGGAATATACGTCGGATGTACAGGGCTATAAACGTCGGATATAAGCACTCCCCGATCCGACGTCTATGTTTGCGTCGTCTATACATAGACGTCGGCTATCGTATAGCCGACGTCTATACCTAACTAATAGACGTCAGATGTACGTAGAAGCCGACGTCTATTATTTAACTTATAGACGTCGGTCTACACAACACCCGACGTCTATTCTTTAGGGATAGACGTCGGTGATATAACACACGACGTATATTGTTTAGGGATCGACGTCGGTGAACTAACATGCGACGTCCATTCCTAATGAATAGACGTCGGATTCCATATAAAGCTGACGTCTATTCCTTTCTTCAGAGGAATAGACATCGGCTAATAACAACAGCCGTCGTCTAATCCAAAACCTAGACAAAAAAAATAGCCTCCGATAAAATTGTTTTTAGCCATCGTATTCGTGTACATACAACTGCACCAAATTCGTTCACCTATAAATTTGTTCACAAATACTCACAATTTCATCCACATATACATACAAACACAAACAAATAAGCATACATGCACAAACCCAAACACAAACACAAACATACAACCATAGATGCACAAACATACAAAGCAAACAGAAATGACATTCAACGCACTTGCAATTAATTCATTCTAAAATTAAGGCGATTAAATTAAGGCATAAAGTGTAGGTTTGTAATACAAGTGCACTTGTTAACTAAATTACAAAAAATACTATTGGCAGGAGAACCTCTTAGTTCGTTAGCATGTTTCTGATGAAATAGCGAGCCCATCGGTCGTGAGTTTCATCGAGTTCCTGTTGCGAGAAGGGATCACTACTTTTTGGGAAAACCTATCAAAAAAATACAAGTGTGTTGAACATTAATAACTAAATATTGAAACTACACAACTATACAATTGAATAACGATCTACATTACCTCGGATAGGCTTACGTCTTGAGTTGCCAATTCGAGGATTTCCTCCATGTATCTCATCACGTAGTAACTGCATTCCGTATTTCCAACCTGCTTCCGCTACTACAAACATATGAATTCGCTAAATATTTGTTCCAAACTTAATTAACAAAAATGGGATAGAACGTACTCTCATTCCATGCCATGTTATTCCTGCTTTTGTGGTTGTTCTCCTACCACCTAAAGCTCTGTAAACCTTAATTGTCCTGAGTAGCACAAGTTAAAATATCATTCAATAATATTAATAAAATTCCACGAATTACTTTATTCACGACTAAACAAACTTACATATTAGAAGTTTCTTTATTGAGTCCCTTGGTTTATTCGACCCCAACGGATCAAACCAATATGCCGAATTAGTCGTGGGGCATACAACGACAAGCATCCAATGAGCCATGTGTTATATATATAATTAGAAGCTTATTACAAAATAAAATTTCACTTTGAATTACAAAGTTTACCTCTCATGATAAGGGAGCAGATAATATCTTTTGTCTTCTTCTTTAAAGAATGTCCCAAGTTGACCCGATTTATCGTCATTCCCGTATATATATGTAGACTGATAAATCCAAATACTTGATCCTCGGGAAAGATTGACCTTCTGGCGTCGTAAAGATGTCTACAAGTATAAAAATTATAATTTATTACAGTTTTGATAAAATTATTCAATACTTTTCATTGTATAAAAAAAACACTTACTTCACTTGCACGTCGATAATCATGATACACAACGAATCCATCTCCATGAATTGCATGATATCCTCTTTGGTGACGTACAAAGCGGGAGGCAACCCTTTATCCCCCTCCAACTCCCAGGTACTTAAGGATTGTGGTTCCCTACCTACCATACATTGATACAACATTTTCCACCTACTTGGAAGCGAATTAATGTTGATCAGAGATTGGTTGTTTGACCCTTTGCTCTAGGGGCTTGACACCTTATAGATATGTATACAACCGTTAAAAAACAATTGTTAACAAATTTGAAGTTTAAAGTCTTTCAAAGTTAAACTATACCTCATGTTTGTCGTTTAGCTCTACTAAATAACTCGGCCACCGCACGAACCCACCGATAGCATCGCCGAGAGTAACAATCTCTTCTTCTGGAAATGGCACAAAAGCACCAGGATCTAAGCAACTCTCAACTGCAACCTTCAATTCTCCCTCTCCTACCTCTGTGAAGTGGTGTCTGGAGATGTTATAAACTTTCCCGTGTCCCACCAATCTTCGATCAGGGTCTTCGACAAATAAAGCACATCTAGATCCATCCGCGAACTTTCCAAACGAGGGACCGTCGACGAGGGCCAATTCTCGAGAATGAGACAAGAAATCATCTTGTCGATCAGGGTGGAACACTGGCGGAACTGGAGGAGTAGTCTCCGCAGAAGAACTGGTCTTACGACGGGTAGGAGAAGTAGGCAAACGATCCAATCTCTCCAAAACAAGTTGCAACGTATTCTTCAAATCTGCGATCTCTTGCTGGCATTTGGTATGACCAGTCGACGAAGTAGACCGTTGAGTCTTCCCATAATATTGTCGAAGTGCAACTCTACTCCCTACCCCTCGCACACGACCGGGGTGTTCGTCGTTTCCCAAGGCCTCGCGTAGAATATCATTCCGACTACTTGCATTTTTCTCTACTTGCATTTTCCTCTATCTAGATCCATCCGCAAACTTTCCCAGGTATGTTCAACAGAGTGCCAACAAGACTATCACAAACATTTTTCTCTACGTGCGTCACATCAATACAATGTCTAACTTCTAAAGTTTTCCAGTAAGGGAGATCAAAAAATATGGATCTTTTTTTCCAACTACTTTTGTCGTTTGCTCGTTTGTACAGTTTTCCAAATTCACATTCAATGTTCCTTACACGTTCATACACCTTTTCGACGCTGATTTCAACTGGCGGATTCTGAAACTCCTGTTTTCCGTTGAATGCCTTCTTCAACCTACGATAAGGATGAGAGTTCGGCAAAAATCTCCGATGACCGAGATAGACAGTCTTAGAACCATTAACTAGTTGCAAAGAACATGTATTTTCCTCACAAATTGGACAAGCTTTATGACCTTTGACTGAATATCCAGGCAGATTACCATAAGCTGGAAAGTCATTAATCGTGAAAAATATCATTGCCCGCATTACGAACGACTCCTGACGATAAGAATCAAAAACTGACTCTCCGTCATCCCACAATCTCTTTAGGTCATCAATTAAAGGTCTTAAATACACATCGATGTCGTTTCCAGGTTGTTTCGGACAAGAAATCATTAAGGACAACATGATATATTTGCGTTTCATGCATAACCACGGGGGCAGATTGTAAATTACAAGCAGAACGGGCCAAGAACTGTGAATGCTACTCAAACTACCGAAAGAATTCATTCCGTTAGTACAGAGCCCAAGTCGTACATTCCTGGATTCTTCACCAAACACAGGAAAGTCGACATTTATTTTTTTCCACTGAGGTGAATCTGCAGGGTGACGTAACAACTGATCATTTGGTTTCTCACGATCAGCATGCCATGTCATGTTCTTGGAATCCTCTTTACCCGCAAACAAACGTTTAAGCCTTGGTATTATCGGAAGATACCACAAAATCTTAGCAGGAGGTCCTTTGATTTTCATCTCATCAGCCTCTTCATTGTGGTTTGGTCCACTACGTTTCATTTTGTATCTTGAAACATTACACCTGGGACAGGAATGTAAGTGTTCAAACTCACCCCGATACAATATACAATCATTCGGGCATGCGTGTATCTTCCTATATTCAATTCCCATAGGGCACAACACTTTCTTTGCATCATAAGTTCTATCTGGCAACTCATTATCATCTGGAAGCATCTCTTTCACTAACTTCAACATTGATGTGAAACTCACATCGGACCAACCATTTCCAGCTTTTAAATTGTACAACTTCAACACCGCTGACAATCTAGTGAATTTGGTACAATTCTTATACAACGCCTTCTCATTGTCACTCAACAAATTACCAAGTAAATCGGGGTTGGACGAAAACTTTTCAGCCATATCCTGAACCATTTCCTCTAAGTGATCTTCCACACTAACATCTTCTCCATCGTTCTTGGAACGACTAAATGATTCATTTTCACCGTGCCATATCCACCATCTGTAATTTGGGTCGAAACCTTTCTCAAACAAATGATCTTTCATTTTCCGAAAAGTCAACACTGACATATTATGACACTTATTGCACGGACAATACGCCATGTCGATGTCTTTCATTTTCTTAGAATGTCTTTTGGCAACCTCTAAGAACATATTCACTCCGTTCTCATACTCATCACTCAATCTGTTTGAAACAATCCACTCTCGATCCATTTCAATCTAAACAGAGGCAAAAATGATAGTTAGTATTGCAGAAAATAAATAAAATTTCAATTTAAAAGAATGTGTTCGTAGATGAGAAGATTCGGAGACATTAAGATGAGAAAAGAATGACTAAGAGGAGAAGAGATGAAGTCCTTAATCTAGCGTGGAATAAGGAAGGTTAGAAATCTAACTAAGCAATCAAGGCCAAAACAAGCCTAAAGTCCACTATAGGTCCTTAGTAATAGATGACGCCTAACTTCGAGGTCCCACCGAGGACCACTAGTCTGTAGGAAATCAAGAACCCGGAGGTCCCTAATATCTCAGGGAGACTAGATGGGCAACGACGTTCAGGCCGAAACGGTCTTAAACATCGAGGACCACTAATCTATAGGTAATCAAGAACTCGGAGGTTCCTAAAATCTCAGGGAGACTAGATGGGCAACGACATTCAGGCCATTATGGTCTTAAACGGTTTCCTCTCCTTAATGCGTCCGAAAATCCTAGGGGCCAATGTCTAATTGATTTTATTAAGGCTCTTTTATTAAGTGGTTTCTGGGCCAAGGAAAGGGTGATGAAATCCCCCACCTCATCTCCTATAGGTGACTGCCCCCTAAGTGTTTTTCATACCTTAATCTAACAAACAACACACCAAACAAACACTCACCTCACTCTTGTTCCAATGCAAGTCCTACTAACTAATGCGTCCTTTCTAATGAATGATGAGTGAAAGATAGTACGTACCTTACGCCAGCAATCTATGACAGAAATCGTAAATAATAGAAAAATACAATGCATGCAAATCCTATATGATGAATGACTTAGCAAATATTGTCTAATCTTTTGCTTTGGGTTATTAAAGGCCAAGTTGTTTAAGGGGGCAATGAGTTATTATCATAATATTAAAAATTCAAAAAATTAAGGCAATAAACATTTAAAATATTAAAAGCAAGTATTAAAAATAATTACTTGAATTGACAGAAAAACATTTTAAACACAAACTATCATGTTATTAATAATAATTGGGAATAAAATTTTATTGAAATTTTGGCAGAACCTCCACTTAAAATTTGATATGTAAAATTCTTCAAATCCTGAAATCAACAAGAGAAATGTATATCTAGTTATCTACTCACATTCACATCATGTATTTCTCTACTCAATCCAAACCAAATTCTTAACATAATCCAAACCAAATCAATCCAGTGAAAACAAAGTTTGGTTAAATCATCCAACCAACCCAACTCAATCCAAACCAAATCAATCCAATGAGTGAGTGAAATCAAATGAATTAAACATTGACACAATCACACTCCATTCACCAAAAAACTTTGTTGAAATTTTTCACCACTATGTATGTTTTCATGGGATTTTCACTCTTTCTTAACATATCTAAACATATCTAAACATATCAAATATTTTTACAAGTTTAAGAATATTTCTAAACACCACAATATAAACATATCTTAACATATCTAAATATATCCGAACACCATTACAACCTAATCAAACAATATGATTTTTCTACAGGTGGTTAAGCACGAACCAGAGGAGGGAAAAGTTGTGATGCCGCCGGAGGAGGTCTTTGTGGTTCCCGAAGACGTCGCAGAGGTGGTGCGGTGACGGCTGTAAACGACACGAGATGAAGGCTAACTTAGAAACAATATGTGGAGAAAGACGGAGGTAGACGAACTTAAACAACCAAAAATGAACTTAAAACATACATGTGCAGAGAGACGGAGGAAGAAGGAGAAGAGGGCCGGAGAAGTGGAGGAGAGCTTGGGACCTCGCTGCGGTGCCAGAGACGGTGCGGATCGGTCGGAGATCGGTCGAGGAGGAGAGTTTGGTCGCGGGACGGCTAGGGTTTGGGTGGGTTTCTTCTGAAATGAATGAAAGAAAACGCGTCTGGTCGATTTCTTTAAGACCTATATATGTCGGATGTTATATAACACCGACGTCTATACCTCGACGTCTATATGGTTGGAGTATAGACGTCGGTCGTATATTATATACGACGTCTATGGGGCGACGTCTATACCCTATAGACGTCGGATTCACAAGGTACTAAACCAACCGACGTCTATAGGTCGACGTCTATACACTATAGACGTCGGCTAAACGTGTTATTCCCAAACCCGACGTCTATAGTACCACATAGACGTCGGTCTCAATGAAGACCGATGTCTATTCTGTCCTCTCCCCACTAGATGTCGGTGGTTACAACGGTCGACGTCTATTGGGAGACGAGTAAAGCCTATTCTGCACTAGTGCAAAAAGGTTTTCTTGAGTACATCAGTTCCCCTCTTCTGGGTGCAGAGATCTTTGAGGAATTTGGCATACTGTGGCATTTGTTGAAGAATGTCCAACAACAGAATGTTCACCTTGACTTGTCGTAGTACCTCAACAATCTTATCCTAGTTCTTATATATTTTCTTCACCAACCTATGTGGGTATGGTACCTTAGGGACATATAAATTAGAAGGTTGTGCCTCAAGAATGGGTTCTTTGGGAGGCTCATGACTTTTTTCTTGAGAGTTGCTCAGGGGTTCAAACACAGACATTTAACATGATTATACACCATCCTACCCGATTTCATTGTATGAACAACAATTGCATGTTAAGGACGATGGCTTTCCACGTTGTTGGCATGATGCCTACTCTTAGAAGGTTGTCTCCTAGGATTACTTCAGGTTGACTTCGTAATCGACCCTTCTCAAGCTCACTCAATTATTGAGCCAGTTGGCTCACTTGCACTTCCAATGCTTCGACCGAAGTATGTGTGGCCGTTATCATGGTTTGAGCGTTCTATATAAACGTGTGAAGGGGTTGCTTTAGAGTGGAGACTTTTGGGTCAACCTGTTGTAGTGCTGGAGTTTGGTTGGAATAGCCTAACAATGAGGCTTGGTTTTGTAATTGATTGTGTGGCTGAGAATGTTGATGTGGGGATTGGTAGGTCGCCATTGGGCGTAGTGGGTGAAATTGTGGAGCTTGAGATTGAGCGTGTGAGCTCTAATGATGAGCTCCACTACCCCAGCAAGAGATGTTAGGGTGGTTATGCCATCCTGAATTAAAAGTGTTGTTGTACGGGTCATTACGAGGTTGTTGTTGATACATTGTATTTGCATGCTCAGCCCCATGGAAAGCGTATGCACACTCCATGTCCACATGTCCCATCAGACCGCACATACTATAGGAGTGGTTGGTAACCTGAACTATAGGAGCTCGGTTCACCTTTAGACTTTCTAACCTATGCATTATAGCTGCTATGTTTGCATCAGATGAAATAGTTGAATCTACTTAGTGTTGTCCAGCTCGACCAGCAAATCTGGCGACTGGTGGCTCTCTAGTGGTTTCACATTCAAGCGTTTTGTTCAGCCATACATTTAAAGGTTTGTCATGCTTCATCAATTGGTTTCATTTCAATGTCACCCTGACATATAGACTCCAACAATATGCTTCTATTGTAATTCAGGTCCTCATAAACAATCTGACACAACTAGTAGAGCTCAAGCCCACGATGAGGACACTGTTGGAGGAGATTTATAAATTTCTCAAAGAATGAATGAAATGATTCGGTCTCCGTCTGATATGACTGGAGTATCTGGTGCCGTAACTATTGAGTGTTCCTCTAAGGGAAGAACCTCTTTAGAAAAACAATCACAAATTCCTCCCAAGACCAAATCGAGTTCGTCGGAAGGCTCTACATCCATTTCTTCGTGTTATCCTTCAATGCAAAAAATTCATCCTCAACCGCACAAAATCCTCATCAAGTTGTTGCAGCCTAAACATGTAGGATATTTCCTCCAATTCACGTACGAAGATATATGGATCCTCCATATTAGCAGTGAAGGTAGGAAGTATACTCACATACTGATGTTTTAGTTCATAGTTGTTCTCGTGAGAACGTAGGAGAATTATGCCAAAAGGCTATGCAGACCGTACAGGATGGGTCTGCTCCTACAACGTCATCGATCGCTCCTGTCTCGGTACTAGTGATGGTATACTCTGCCAAAATCCTGATCGAAGTCCTCCACCTCCCGAGTGAGAGGAGGAGGTCGTGGAGTAAACACTATGAGTGGGGTACTAAACTGGCTAGGTCCTAGCGTCCCGGAATAAGAAACCTCATCCTCGATCAGAGCTCGAGGTGAGGATGAATGATCAACCTGATTGTCTGATTGATTCAGTTAAAATAATCACAAGTACACGGCCGTGTTGAAGCGGTGGCAAATAAGGGTGGATCCACAGGGAGGTGTGTAGACTGTGGTTAGTTCAAAGGCGAGTGGGAAACAAGGTGGAGAAAAGATCGATTAAACTAACTAGGCTAACTACACTACACGAGTAAGCAACAACAAGATGAAAGTGCGAGAAGAAATGAAACTAAGTTACTAATAGAAGAAGCTAGAAATTAGGAATGGAAAAACCTTAAGGGGTGGAGTGTGTGTACACATGAAATAAGTGGTGATGAAAGCATACAATAAACTCAAGTGTAGGTAGTGTTTGTTATGCATAAGAAGTACCTCGTCATAAGACCTATCATCCAAATAACTAACCTAGGTGATTAATATGAGCATGACAAGTTTTTTTATTAAGAACCTAAACAATCATGGAATATACCTAAATATTATGGTAGAAGCCATCAAGTTAAGTGTTCTCTTTAATTCAAACATTTCACATATACAACAATGTTTAGCATTGATTCCATCTACATAACATGTATAGACATCTACTCTACCCCCAAAGGGGGATGGAACTACTCACACATTATTAGACTAACATTCATACTACATAAAGAAAATATGCTAATTATTTCTAAGAAGACTAAAAAAAACAAAGTTAACTAAGTATTCCAGAATTGAAAAGAGACAATATGAAGAAACTAACAAAACTTCTTTTATTACTCACTCAATTACAAGTAGCCTCTCTCCACCAGCGTTTTGCTCCAAGACTTTACTCCTAGTAGAGAGGATGGCCACCAAGAGAGGAGATGTATATAAAGAAGGAGTAAGAGTTCTATTTATAGCCATTGAAAAAGGAAATACGGGGCAATCCCCCGGTATGGTACTAAACATATACCAAAAATAGATTAAATACAACCTAATACATGACTCGCAAGAGTCTTAGTGGATACAGAGCTGACCCAACCGCCAATTGGCGGTGTACGGACTCTGGATCGAGTCTGGATTTTGGGTGTAGTTGTCTGGCTTGCTTTCTTCATGTGTGATGCATCCAAGTCGGCTGTTGGATCTCAGGCCTGAATCGAATTTCCAAAATACTCCTCATGATGGTGTGGAGTTTCTTGATTTGCTCATTTGTCCATTGGGCTTACATCTGGGTCCTTCCCTCTTGCATCTCAGTCCCCAAGTCTTGCAACCTAGTCTTTTTTCTTGCTCTTAGGTCGTTTTATGCCTCTTCTCCTCAAACCTATTTATTTCTGAAACTCAAACATAAAATTTGTTATGTAGCATTGTTTAGGTTAAAGTAAAAGGATATAAGATACAAATAAATGCATGATATGATGTCAATCATCGTCCATCTCAGAAGAAGGATTGACTCTCTCAAGACGACCACCCTCTCCTACGCAAGTCCAACCTCTCATATAACTGCTCAACCCTAAACAACACTAATAGACGGTGTAGTAGAGGAGAATAAATGATAGAAGTAGAGGACAACATGACTCAGGGTTTGAACTAGCATGGGTAGCAGGGTTGGGTGGAAGCCTAAACTAGTAAACACAACACAACCAAACCTGAGGTGGACTATAGGTCCTTAGGCTAGGCGACGCCTAACTGTGACTCCCGACACTCCCGAATGCCCCACCTCCCTCGGCCAAAGGTCATAAAGCTGAATGAGAAAGTCATGACATGGAGGTCCCAAAAGTCTCAATGCAACTAAGAAAACGACGATGTTCAAGCCATGACGTCGAGAATGAGATTGTCTACTAAGTGTGTCTGAAGTCCTTAACGTCGATGTCTACTTGATTTTTATTAGGGCTTCAGATTAGTGTGATTTTTTAGGTGATGGAAGGGGTGATGAAATACCCCACCATATCTTGTGTAGGATACCCTTACTTAATAGCATTTTGAGTCTTAAATCTAGCAATCAACTCTCCAAACAACTGCTCACCTCACACTTGTTCTGATGCACCTTACTAACTGATGCAGGTTTTAACCATGCATGTTGATTAGTAGCATATCGTGCATCATATTCATGCCATATTTTACCCCAATTTTGTGTTTCTAGAGTGTTTCTTGTGTATTTTCAGGTATTAAGTAATAAAGAAGAGAATGAAAGAGAAAATGGCTGAAATAGAAGAAGTAAATGAAGCAAACTGCACTTGTTCGTCATACATGAGGACCCATCTGTAAGAGGAAAGGACTTGGATGTAAGCCTGTAGGACCAAATAGCAAACTAAGAAACTCCACACCATCATGAGGAGTATTTTGGCAATTAGATTTGGGCCCAGACTGCAATAACCGATCTGAGTGCACCCTACGTGAAGAATTAAAGCATTTAAAAGATATCAGAAATTGGAACGCATCAGACAAAAAGTGACCGCCAATTGGCATCCCCAGACTTCGACTTGGTGGTCCATTTTGGTCTGAATCTGACCCAGTTTCGCAAAATTGTGTGTTATGTAGTTTATGTCCATTTTAGGTATGTATCAGTAGTCACACACCGGGGGATTGTCCCCAGTTGCCTTTTCATGTCTACAAATAGAACTCCTCTTCCTCCTTTGTAACCTACCCTTTGCTTGGTGGGAATTCTCTCTACTTAGAGTAAGCCTTCAGAGCAAAACTCAAGTAGAGAGATGCTACTTGTAATGTGAGTCATGAATAAAATAAATCTTTGTTAGCCTCATGGTGTTTCTTTTAATACTTGCATGTTTAGCATAGTTTTGTTTCATTAATCATAATATATTTAGTTAGCATGTTTTTCTTCCTTAGTTCCATCCCCCTTTAGGGTTACAGATGATGTTTATACATGTAATAAAGCATGGGAATGAATGCTATCTTATGCAATATGTGATGAATGTGAATGTATGCTTATTTGTTTTAGATAGAATACTTAACTTGATGGGTTTTCCAGAACTTTTAGACACTCCCTATGCTTGTTTAGGTTCTTAATAACTAACTTGTTTATGCTCATGTTAATCAACTAGGTTAAAGATTGGAATGATAAGTTTTCCCACAACCATTAGGTACTTCTTATGCATGAAAACACAACCTACACTTGTGCCTTATTGAATGCAAGCTTCACCACCTTATTACATTTGTACACACACTCCACCCCTTGGGGGTTTTCCTTACAGAATTTTGTATATTTAGATTGTTTGTGTAGCCTTGTTTGGTGTGATCAAACTTCTTCTCCCCTTATTTTCCACTTGATTACTAAAGAACCAGATTTTAGTGTGATCAAACTTCCCTGTGGACTTGACCCATACTTGCCACCGCTTCATAACGGTCGTGCACTTGTGGTTTAAACATTAATCGAAACAAATTTTTGGCGTTATTGTTGGGGAGGTGCTTTGTCCAGACTCTGGTTTGGACGATTCAAGTGGATTTAATCTTTTGGTTTTAGTTTTGTTTTATTTCAGGAAATTAAAAGTTCACTAGGGAAGCAACATGACACATTTGGGAGCATTTGAAGCCATCATGACCACCAAGTAGCTGTCAAGGACCGCAGATTGGAAGCCTGGTGAGCTCTGTTTGCCCCTTGTTTTCTTCTGGTTGATCGTAATGCCACTATCGTTGTCTGGGAGCTCAAATTTGCATGTCTAAACCTATAGATTTCTTCCAGATTAATCAATAAACCCATCAATTCCCTTTTTATACAACTTGGACCATATAAGTCAAAGCAAAAGATTAGTGGATTGTCATCTAGGTCGTGCATCATTGCTAGACCTTGTACGCATTCATCTTTTCTTTACTTTATTTTTTCTTTTGTTTTGTGCTTGCGTGAGGTACGTGCACCCATTCTCTCATTCATGCATTGTTAGAGCATGCATTAGTTAGTAAGGTGCATCAAGACAAGAGTGAGGTGAGTGTTTGATTGGAGGGCTTGAATGCTAGTTTACGTATCCAACTACTCTAAGGGGAGATGTCCCACACAAGATAAGGTGGGGGATTTTTTCACCCTTTCATTAGCCCCTAAAATCACACTAATCAAAAGACCTAATCTAAAATCAAGTAGACATTGGCCACTAGGATTAAGGCGTACTTAAGAGAAAATCCCATTTTCGACGTCATGGCCTGAACATCGCCGTTTGCTTAGTTGCATTGAGAGTTTTGGGACCCCTGGGTCTTGAATTTCTCATTCGACTTTGCGACCTTTGGCCGAGGTAGGTGAGGAGTTGGGCAGTGTGGGGAGTCGTAGTGAGGCGTCGTCTAGCTTAAGGACCCATAGCTAGCGTAAGCTTGTTTGAGCTGTGTTTGCTAGATTAGGTTTCTACCCTCACCTACTACCCACGCTAGATCTAGGTATTATTCCATTCTCACCTAAATTTTATCCTCCTGTATTCTTTGAGTAGTCTACTCCTCTGATAAACCTTATGTTGTGTGTAGTTTTTTTTAGTTGAGTTGATTATTTTATGCGAGGTTGGGCTCATTCTGGTGAGAGCACACTACTTGAGACAATGCATTTTTCTTCTGAGATGGACGGTCTGGGTGATCGCCCATATCCACCTAGAGCTCCTTTGTAGCGAGAGGTCGTGTCATCAGATGGAGGTGGGGGAGATCGAGTTCCATACATGGATTTCCTCAGTCCACTCCCACCACCACGTAGACCTCCTCATTCTCCTCCGACTCAAGAGGAAGAGGGATTCCATCAGGATCGAGTTCTGAGTGCACCACCACCTTTAGCTCGATAGGATAGACCGATGACTTTATGGGAGCGAAACAATCTTGTTCGGGCCGCACAACCTTCTTGAATATTTCTCCTGCCTTCTCATGGGAACAACTATGAATTAAAACCTCAACATGTGAGCATGCTTCCTACCTTCACTTCTAATAAGGGGGATCCATATATCTTTATACGTGAATTCAAGGAGGTATGCTCCATGTTCAAGCTTTATCAGCTTGACGAGGATTCAGTTAGGTTGAGGATAATTTCTTTTGCGTTTAAAGATAACGCAAAGAAATGGATGTACAACCTCTCGACGAACTTGATTCGATCTTGGGATGAATTCGTGACCATTTGCGAAAGAGATTCTTCCTTCAAAGGAAGACTGAACGGATACAGCACCATATACATCAAATGTATCAGACTGAGACTGAATCATTTCATGCTTTATTTGAGAGGTTCAAAGTCCTTCTCCTGCAGTGCCCTCGTCATGGACTTGAGCTATGGTAGTTGTGCCAGATTTTTATGAGGGCCTCAATTATAACGCCGACACATAGTTGGAGTTGATGTGTCAGGGTGACTTCCAAATGAAATTCACAAATGAGGTATAGGACACTGAATTAATTATTGAACGTACCCTTCAGTGGCACACTATGAGAGAGCCACCCACAACCATGTGTTCTGGTAAAGCTAGATCTTACCAAGTCAACTCTACTATCCCATGCGTAGGTTTGAGAGTTTAGAGTTGGACCAAGCTTTTGTAGCTGAGGTTGCTACTCTACTTGTAGTAGGTGTGGACTTACGACATATAGTGACTTGGAATATGCTTACGCTCCTAGCAAAATTGAGTATGCAAATGTGATTTATCAATAGAGGCCATGTAACAACCCATACAGTCACTCCTACAACCCGGGATCGTGAACCCACCCTAACTTCTCTTGGGAGCCTAGTGGGGGCCACGGTCAAAGCTCGCACACTCAACCTCAACTCCCACATTTTCACCCTCCACGCCCATCGGCGACCAACAAACGGCCCCCACATGAAAGGTCTCAGCCCTATACTCCCCAACCTCCTGAACCCTCATATTTAGGTTATTGTAACCATACTCCACAATAGGTTGACCCATAGGACTCCACTCTTGAAGAAATCTTTAACACATTCATGTAGCGCACACAAACCATGCTTGCGACCAACAACAATTCAATCAAAGCATTGGAAGTGCAAGTTGATTGACATAATTTCATGCTTATATTTGTATCTTATATCCATTATCTTACACCTAAGCAATGCTACATGATGAGTTTTATGTTTGAATTTCAGAAATAAAGAGGTTTGAAGAGAAGAGCCATGAAAGGACCCAAAAGCAGGAAAAAATACTTAATTGTGAGACCTGGGGACTGAGAATAGCAAGGGAGAAGGACCTGAACGTAAGACCGAAGGACCTAAGAGCAAAACAGAAAACTCCACACCATCATAGGGAGTATTTTGACATTTCGATTCGGGTCGGAGCTCCAATAAACAAAGTAGATGCATCAAAGACCAACAAACACATCACGCAAAGCCCAGCATCAAAACCAGACGGATCTGGATCCTGTAGACCGCCAATTGGCGGTCCGGATCTTCCCGGATCCGATGAAACTTCTGGAGAGCGTGTATTAGATGATGTTTAGGCTATTTTTGGTATTTTTTTAGTCCCACATCGGGGGATTGTCCTGGATTACCTTTTTCCATGCTTATAAATAGAACTCTTCACCTTCCATTGTATCTATCTCTCTCTTGGTGGCCTTCTTCCCTACTAAGAGTGAAGCCTTGAAGCAAAACTCTGGTGGAGGAAGGGCTGCTTGTAATTTGGAGTGAGTAATAATAGAAGTTTTGTAGTTAATTGTTGTTTGCTTTAGTTTTTACATTGCTTAGTTAATTTCAATTTACATGTCTTGCATGTTTATTTAGTCTCATGTTCTTTTAGTCTCTTTAATGTTTCTTGCTTGCTTAGACTAATTTCATTTCAGTATTATGTTTCATTTTGTTAATATAGTTAGTGTAATGAGTAGTGAGTAGTTCCATCCCCACTTGGGGGGTGGAGAAATATGTGATATGATCATGTAGTGTATTAAGTGTGTGTTATCTTAATCCCTTGAGCTTTATATGATTTCCATGACCATCCAATGGGTTTTCACTCTTATCTTTGATATGCTAATGCTCTTGAATGAAGCTTAGCTTATGCTTTGATTAGTGGACCTATTTTATGGGGAATGATAAGGTTAGGATATGGATGGAATTAATATTGGAAACACAATTTGTAGTGTATGTACTCTTGTTGCCTTTACCTTAGTTAATGTCTTGTATGTTTTAATGATATTGGGTTATCTTAATTCATGTGGAGGCATAGTAGGGTCTAGTCTTTATACATGAGTTCATTTAGCTTCATTCCAATTATTGTCTTGTATGTTTTAATGATGTAGTCTTATCTTCATTCATGTGGAGGCAAAGTTGGATGTAGTTTTATGATTTCATGCACTACATGTTGTGAGGGGCTTAATTGAACACACACACACATGATTGCTTATCTTTCATTTCCTTTTGCATTCTTGTGTAGTTTAGTGTAATCAATCTTTCTCTCCTTTCTTTACCACTCGGCTTCGAACAAACCAAAAGTCGACACACCTCCCTGTGGATCGACCCGTATTTGTCACCACTTCAACGCGGCCGTGCACTTGCGGTTTAATATAAAACGAATCAATCAAGTTTTTGGTGTCGTTGCCGGGGAGGTGCTCTGTCCAGACCTTGGTTTGGACGATTCGAGTGGTCTTTTTTTTGTAGTTTTGCTTGGTTTCAGGGATCCTAGAGCTCAAGGGGATGCCGTTGGCGAAATTGAAGGCACAGAAGCACCAAACAGACCGCCAATCTGCGGTCTGGGACCGCCAATTGGCGGCCTGGTGAGCGTTTCTTGTTCTCTTTTTTGTTCTGGTAGTTGTCTAGTTCATTGTAGTTATCTGGGAGCACTATTTTGCGTGTTATGACTTCTAGTTTGCTCTCAGATTTAATTTCAATCCCCTTTAATCAACTTGGCCTTAAAATCCAAAGCAAAAGATTAGGCATTTGCTATGTTTAGGTCATGCATCATCTAGTAATGACTTGAGCATGTTAATTGTCTTCTCTTAGTTTTAATTTTTGTCGTTGATTGCTGGAGCGAGGTACGCATTCCTTAACACTCATTCATGCATTAGGACATCCATTAGTGAGTAAAGTTTGCCTCCAAACAAGAGTGAGGTCAGTGCTTATTTGGTGAGTTGCTTGCTAGCCTAAGAGTTCAAAACATCTTTATGGGGCATCACCTATAGTCTTCAAAGAGAAGGTTGGGGATTTCATCACCCCTCCCTTAGCCCCAAAAAGCACACTCAAGTAAAGCCTTAATCTAAAAGCAAATAGACATTGGCCATTAGGACTTGGGTGCATTAGGAGAGTGATCCGGTCACGACCGTCATAGCCTGATCGGCGTCCCCCACTTTGTCGATAGTAGGAGAGACGAGATCTCCGGATCTTGGCTCACTTTCTGGGCATTTTGGTCTTCGTCGTAGGGAGGTGTGGCGTGTTGAGGTCGTATGACCTCGCAGCTAGACGTCCTCTAGCTGTAAGGACCCATAGCCAGCCTAAGCTTCTTTGAGCCGTGTTTGCTAGACTAGGCTTCTATCCTCACCCTTTACCCACGCTAGCTCTAGGGATTCTTCCCTCCTCATCTGAGTCCTCTCCTCATCTAATTTCTATGCGTAGTCTCCTCCTCTAGTACACCTTCTATTGTGTTGTTAACTTAAGGAAGTTTGTTGTAGTCAAGGACCCTTTAAATCTTGTTGTGAGACATTAAGTGTAGGTGTTTTGGTTCATGTGTAGATAAGAAATAAGTCAGTAGGTGTTCTCTCTTCTCGCATGGCTCCTATCACTCGGGAAAGTAGGTCTGAGGGGACTTTGTGCCTGGTGCTTTCGAGTCGTCTGACTTGGGATGTGTCGACCGAACTCTCGTTACACGGGTGGTAGGGATTGCCCTATGTGGAGATTTGGGAAAAGGTGTACGTGATAGTGTAAGTCCTCATGGGCAATGATGCACGAAACCTGACCCTGAGAGAATAAAGCTCCAACTAATAAATAGAAATGAAAAAAAATGAGAAAAGAAACAAAAAGAAAAAAAAAATAGTAATACAAATAAGAACCTTAATGGACCTTTGATGAGAATTTTATTTATACCGCAAGTGCACAACGTCGATGAAGACGCGCCAAGTACGAGTCGAACACAAGGAGGGAGAAAACTTTGTTATTTTTGTGATTTTCGATTAAGGAAAGAAAGAGAGAGAAATAAGGTTGGTTTGAGATTTTTGGATTTTCAATTTTCTAAAGCAAAAACAACAAAAAACTAAGAAGAAAGCAAATATGGATGAGAGTCCAGTGGGTGGGAGTTTAGATATCGGGTTTTGTTTAGAGAAATCTGAATCTTATAATAAATCACATTAGTTATAAAGCATTACATGATAAATGACTCAACATAAACTCAAGTAATCAAAATATACTAACACGAAATTAAAATAATAACATAATTCTTGTTCTCATCACCCTAAATCCATTACCCCCACCCTTTGGAGAGAGTTAGAAACTCATGGATGGAGGGAGGGAGAAGGGGTCCTAGAGAAACTACGAAAGAAAACTAAAAACACAAAATAAAAGAACAGAATTTTATTGCTCAAGGGAAGGGGAGGGGAGAAGATCGTTTCAATACATGATTCGGCCTTATTTATAGCCTCAACGGGGGATCCCAGTACATAAAAGGAAAGTACACGCGTCAATACAGCATTGGTAAAAATTTGAGCACACGGATCAACTTTTGTGCGGCTATTCTGCCGCATTTTTTACATGAGGTGCGGCGGAATCGCCACTTTTCTGGCTCAGAATCGATCCAAATTTTGCTGTGTGTTTATGGTATGTTTTAGCTGTCCTTTGCGCGTCCGGATTGATTTCTTTCCTTTCTTTTGAGCTCCGAATTAATTTCTTCGTATATTTGGAGATCCAAATTTGATTTTTCTTTAGAACTTCTCAAAATAATATTTTGGTACTCGTAATTTGCAGTCGGGTCCTCGGCTTTTTGCAATTAAGTCCCTGACTACTTTTGTGCTTAAGACCCTGACCTTTTTGTAATTAGGTCTTTGAATGCTTTTATGCTTGGATGGACTTCAATTTGAACCCCGATAATGTTGAACTTGGTCTTTATGATAGAAATGAGTCTTTTGCACGTGTTTATGCTCCGGATATGGGTAATTTGCATTCAGGTCCCTGTATTATGTAAAGAAGGCTAAACACATACCTTAGTAGCATTTATGGATATAAAATTAATCTAAATGAAAGACATATGATGCAATGTATGCAATGCATCAACCTTACACTTTGTATCACTTAAGGATGTTGAGGTTGTCCATGTCTTTCACTTAATTCCTTATTTAACTTGCATGAATGGTTCATTAGGTTAGGTGTGTGGACTGATTACCTATATAGAGTCGGCCCGTAGGATTACCGCGTCCAATGATCGACAATATATGTCCAACGAGTCGAGTGTCTAGATTGAATAATGCATCTTGTTCGGATTTTGTGGGTATATCCGCTGAAAACCCTCAGGAGACAACACTCCTCCTCCTTGGCAACAAGGAGGTTTAACGGCTTGTTGCACGTGCTAAGTGCAACCGTGATTCCTACGAAAGTGAGTTAGGATTTCTTGTTTCGCGTTTGCTTTTCTCTTTCTTTGTTTTGCTCGGGACTAGCAAAAACTTAGGTGTGGGGGTATTTGATTGACATTATTTCATGCTTATATTTGTATCTTATATCCATTATCTTACACCTAAGCAATGCTACGTGACGAGTTTTAGGTTTGAATTTCAGAAATAAAGAGGTTTGAAGAGAAGAGCCATGAAAGGACCCAAAAGCAGGAAAGTACTTAATTGTGAGACCTGGGGACTGAGATGCAAGGGAGAAGCACCTGGACGTAAGACCGAAGGACCTAAGAGCAAAACGGAAAACTCCACACCATCATGGGGAGTATTTTGACAATTCGATTCGGGTCGGAGCTCTAATAAAAAAAGTAGATGCATCAAAGACCAACAAACACATCAAGCAAAGCCCAGCATCAAAACCAGACGGATCTCGATCCTGTAGACCGCCAATTGGCAGTCTGGAACCGCCAATTGGCGGTCCGGATCTTCCTGGATCTGATGAAACTTCTGGAGAGCGTGTATTAGATGATGTTTAGGCTATTTTTGGTATTTGTTTAGTCCCACATCGGGGTATTGTCCCGGATTACCTTTTTCCATGCTTATAAATAGAACTCTTCACTTTCCATTGTATTTATCTCTCTCTTGGTGGCCTTCTTCCCTACTAAGAGTGAAGCCTTGAAGCAAAACTCTGGTGGAGGAAGGGCTGCTTGTAATTTGGAGTGAGTAATAATAGAAGTTTTGTAGTTAATTGTTGTTTGCTTTAGTTTTTACATTGCTTAGTTAATTTCAATTTACATGTCTTGCATGTTTCTTTAGTCTCATGTTCTTTTAGTCTCTTTAATGTTTCTTGCTTGCTTAGACTAATTTCATTTCAGTATTATGCTTCATTTTGTTAATATAGTTAGTGTAATGAGTAGTGAGTAGTTCCATCCCCACTTGGGGGTGGAGAAATATGTGATATGATCATGTAGTGTATTAAGTGTGTGTTATCTTAATCCCTTGTGCTTTATATGATTTCCATGACCATCTAATGGGTTTTCACTATTATCTTTGATATGCTAATGCTCTTGAATGAAGCTTAGCTTATGCTTTGATTAGTGGACCTATTTTATGGGGAATGATAAGGTTAGGATATGGATGGAGTTAATATTGGAAACACAATTTGTAGTGTATGTACTCTTGTTGCCTTTACCTTAGTTAATGTCTTGTATGTTTTAATGATATTGGGTTATCTTAATTCATGTGGAGGCATAGTAGGGTCTAGTCTTTATACATGAGTTCATTTAGCTTCATTCCAATTATTGTCTTGTATGTTTTAATGATGTAGTCTTATCTTAATTCATGTGGAGGCAAAGTTGGATGTAGTTTTATGATTTCATGCACTACATATTGTGAGAAGCTTAATTGAACACACACACACATCTTTATATTCACATTATTTCTCTACCCCTATGGGGTTTAGTTTTTATTGCTTATCTTTCATTTCCTTTTGCATTCTAGTGTAGTTTAGCGTAATCAATCTTTCTCTCCTTTCTTTACCACTCGCCTTCGAACAAACCGAAATTCGACACACCTCCCTGTGGATCGACCCGTATTTGCCACCACTTCAACGCGGCAGTGCACTTACGGTTTAATATAAAACGAATCAATCACAAGTCAACTAGTCGGCTCATCAGCTCCATGAACGTGAGAAGAGTCAGTTGCTGAGTCAACCAGAGGTGAATCCTCTCATGTACCAGCAACCACACACGCAAAATGAGAGTTCGGTACCTCGGGAGCGGCAAGTGAACCATGTGGAGGAATCTGTTCACAATGTCAATGATAGGTTTTACCACAACCATTAGGTACTTCCTATGCACAAAAACACAACCTACACTTGTGCCTTATTGAGTGCATTCTTCACCACCTTATTACATGTGTACACACACACCACCCCTTGGGGTTTTCCTTACAGAATTTTATATTTCTAATTTTTTAGTTGCCTAGTTATTTTCGGTTTGTCTTGTGCTTTCATCTTTCTTGTTGGTTAATTGCTAGTGTAGTGTAGCCTAATTTTGTGTGATCAAACTTCTTCTCCCATTATTTTCCACTTGATTTCTGAAGAACTAGAGTTGACAAACCTCCCTCTGGACTCGACCTATACTTGCCACTGCTTCATCGTGGTCGTGCACTTGCGGTTTAATCTTTAATTGAGACACGTGTAGAAGACAAATATGCACCTACCTCATGCAAGAAATTGACAACAGAAATGTAAAAGAAAAGAAAAACGAATGTGTACAAGGTCTACAAATGATGCACGACCTAGATGCCAATCAACCTAATCTTTTCTATATATATTTAGAGGTCAAGGTGTCTTAAATAGTGGTTCATGCACATTTAATGGGTTCTGACATATTAACTTGGACCATGTATTGAGTTCACAGTAAGCAAAACCGTAGAGAAGCTCTGAACAAAATCACCGCTGAAATCAGACAACCAGAAACTAACATTCAAATTTTGATATATATCTAATATAACATTGAAGTTCCGTACACCCACAAACACAAACACAAACACAAACACAAACACAAAAGGTTGACTACAAATAGAAGACTAGGAAAATATTACTAATATCTTCCAAATAAATTCGAAGAGAGTCCTCCAATCAAGTGTCACCTACAAGACCACTTGATAATACTGGTAAGCTCTCAAGTCTACTACCCCAGGTCAGTTATGGTGTAGTCTGGTTCCTCCATCGGTGATGTCGGTGTTCCATCGTCCTAGACAAAGTACCGACAGTAAATGGTCTCGTGCATGGAGCCACATATGTAGAAATCTGAATGGAAAACAAAGGAACCTATGATTTATAGACCATGTAATAAATGGTTGTTTCTCTTCGCAAGTTCGCATACCCTGTAATGAAAGGTCCTATCAGAACGATTACCAATAGCTGCCAAAAATTATTTTTTAACAAGAAGACATACCACGTCGACTAATATGTCAAAGGCCTATGTAAGATGTCCTTTCTATTGGATTTTTTTGTGACGTTCTATTTCATAATAATAAGAAATACCACATCGAACATTAGGTTAAATCAAACATGAAATGTTCTTTTTATTGGATTTTTTGCAACATTCTATTTCTTAATAATAAGTCATACCATGCCGGAATTTTGGTTAATGGCTGACGTGATATATCCCTTTTATTGATTTGTTTGCGACATTTCTGTTTCTTAATAATAAGTCATACCACATCAGAATTTAGGATAATATATGACGTGACATGTCCTATTTTTAACGAAAATCTTTTTGTTAAGAGGTATTTAAAATTAAATTTCCATACATCCAAAAACCATCAAAAATAGTGTACGAACATAATAAATTTTATGGTTGGTAAATTTAAGAAATTTGAAATCCAAATTAAATGTCATAAATCTGTGATTGCATTGATATTTGCAACATACAAAGGTCTGGTTATTATACTATCATTGTATATAATGTTATAGATTCTTGTTTGTTCATTCTTTATCAATTCAAACTAGCAGACATCTCAATAATTATGATTCAAATTAGTTGCTACATGAGATTTTTATGACTATCATGTGTCATGATTTTATACCAAGTATGATTCATCGTATCAAATTTATTTCACCAAATTTATTTTACTAGATATTATTCATCTGACCCAAAAATAGCAATTGATTCGAAATATAAGTGATAGTAAATATAATTCAGATTATTACAAATCATAGCTAGATACTAATCAATTCACACGAATACTTTGGATTCATAAAACATATCAGAGAACTATATATAATACAAAAAAAAATGTTATATTGATAGTGACAAATGCCACACATAACAAATAACAACATATATATAATACAAAAACACAAACACAAAAAAATAACTTATCTCTGCCAAGTCAATTAGAAGAGAGTGATCCAATCAGATGTTGCCTGCAGGCTTGTCTCTTGGGTCTGACCAAACTTCGCAAGCTTCCAAAGAAGCTTCTGCATTTGTGGGATTGTTATGCCATCCTCGGGTTTCTCCCCCAGTGGTATCGGTATTCCATCATCCCGTACAATGTACTGACAGTAACAGGTTGTCTCCAAGGAGCCGCGAATATAGAACTTGTGGCTAAGCTTGTTTAAGGTGTTGGACCACAACAATGTGGGCTTGAAACCACACCTACTGGTGCGGTAGCGTAGACGTCGGATTCCCATTATTTGTAGTAGGGATAGCCTCCCCATAGAGGTCCACCGATTATCATTTTGTCATCACTTGAGTTGTCTTTGTTGGAATTATGTTGGAAGGGCATTTTTTGCGTGGATTGGACTACAAATGCAATACGTTTTAGGGTTTTGCAACTATGAATGGAATACACTACAACCTATGATTTTATAGACCTATAATGAAAGGTAGAGTCTCTTTGAATACCCTATAATGAAAGGTTGTGTCCATTTGTTAACGACTCCCAATAGCCACCAAAAAATATTTTTAATAATAACATACCATATCAGCTAATATGTTAAAGGTCTATTGGATTTTTTGGCGACATTATGTTTCGTAATTATAAGACATACCATGTCGAATTTAAGGTTAATATCCAACATGAAATGTCTTTTTATAAGATATTTTTATGAAGTTTCATTTATGAGTTATAGGACATAAGATTTTATTATGAAATTTTATTTATTAGTTATATCAACGTCAACAGTATTTATGTTAACATCCGACGTGAGATGTCCTTTAAATTTTTACCACAAAATCAAACAGACGAACGCACCAGGCTACGACACCTACTCCCAACTTGTCTCCACTTGCAACCCTACCAGACCAACCCCCTTTGCAACCACGCCCAACCATCCCCATTTGTAAACCTACGCGACCATCACCATGTGCAACCCTACTCCACCTATGTCGTTGTTTGTTTGTTTTAAATTTAGACTGCAAGTTCACAACCGTCGGTGAAAACGGGCAAGTACGGGTCATCCGCAGGGCGGTGAGCAGCCTCTGGTATGTCCGAAATCAGATGGCGAACACAAATACAAACACATAAATAACATGTAGCTTATTCAACAGGAAAATTCAGTCAATAAACATGAGAAAACTAAGCGTGGGAAGTGTCTAAATCTTATGGCAAAACCCATCAAAATTCCCCAACATGTCAATGATTAAAATACCCCCAACGAACATACAAAACATGCAAGTCTACACAATCAAAAACTCATCAAACATCCGAACTTCACAATATATATGAACAACATCTCCACCCCCCAAAGGGGATGGATCTACTCACTACACATTATTCTAACAATTAAACTAAAAAAGGAGACATTCTAACTAATTTAGCCTAAGATCAAAGAAATAAGAATAAGCTAAGCATGCATAAAAAAGAAACAACATGAGAACAAAACAATGAAAAATTATTTTATTAAATGACTCACATTACTAGTAGCATTCTTCTCCACCTTATTCCAAGTAGAGAATGCCACCAAGCAATGGGTGAATACAAAGGAGAAGGAAGAGTTCTATTTATAGTGCTAGAAAAAGGTAATTGGGGTCATCCCCCCATATGGGACTAAAGGCATACTATAAATGGACATAAAACAACATAATACATGACCCGAGTCAACCATGGAACATTTGGACAAATTTGGACCGCCAATTGCCGGTCCAGATTGCTTGGATTGAGTCCGGATTTCGGTTGTTCGTTACTGGCTTGATCTCTTGATGTTTGATGAACCCGATTTGGTTGTTGATGTTTGAACCCGAATCTAATTGCCAAAATACTCCTCATAATGGTGTGGAGCTTCTTGATTTCCTCATTAGTCCTTTTGGCTTTACATCAGGGGTCCTTCTTTCTTGTACCTCAGTCCATAGTCTTGCAACTTAGTCATTTTTCTTGCTTTTATGTCCTTTTCTTTAGTCTCTTCTTCTCAAACTTACTATTCCTGAAACTTAAACATAAAACTCGTTATGTAGCATTGTTTAGGTTCAAGATAATGGATGTAAGACGTACATGAATGCATGAAATGATGTCAATCAAATACCCCCACACCTAACTTTTGCTAGTCCAGAGCAAAACAAAGAGAAGGAAAAATGAAAGAAAGGAAAAAGCATACAAAAATAGGGAAATCCTAACTCACTTTCATAGGAATCACGGTTGCCCTTAGCACGTTCAACAAGTCGTTAAACCTCCTTGTCGCCAAGGAGGAGGAGTGTTGTCTCCTGAGGGTTTTCAACGGATATACCCAGAAAATCCGAACATTGATGCATTATTCAATCTAGAACTCGACTCGATGGACTCATTTTGGTCGATCATTGGACACGGTAATCCTACGGGCCGACTCTATATAAGTATCCAGTCCATACACCAAGCGTAATGAATCATTCGTGAGAGTTAATTAAGGTCTTAAGTGAAAGACATGGGCAACCATAACTTCTTAAAGTGATACATTGTGTAAAGTCCATTAAGGTTCTTATTTGACTTTTCTTTTCTTTTCTTTTGAAGCATTACCTTTGTTGGCATTTGATTCTCTCAGGGTCGGGTTTGGTGCATCATTGCCAACGAGGAATTACACTATCACGTAGACCTTCCTCTAAATCACCACATAGGACGATCCCTACCACTAGTGTAACAGGAGTTCATTCAGTGCATCCCAAGTCAGATGACTCGAAAGCACCAGGCACTAAGTCCCCTCGGACCTAATTTCCCGAGTGATAGGAGCGAGAAGAGGGAATGCCACTTATTTATTTATCTACATGGGAACCAAAACCCCTACACTTAAAGTTTCACAACAAGATTTTAAGGGTCCTTGACTACAACAAACTTCCTTATACTAACACACACGAATTATCTGACTCACTAGGTTCAGGGTGAACTTCTTTAGTTGTTTGAGTACTGAAACCCTATGATTACTCTCCTCCGAGGGAAAATCGGGGTGCAACCTAATGACTCGATAAGACCTACAACCGATATACAAGATATCCTAATGCATCAAGTTCAAGACAATTTTGGGAGATTCTTTTTACTTTGTCTCTCAACGGTTTTGCACATGCAAACACACGCAAAACCCAGGAAACATTTTATTTTGCAAACACATGAAGATTTTGAAAGAAATGTCAAAATTTTAAAGCACAAGGCCAGAAAAAGAAGACAAGTCACCCAAGGATCATGGCGAGCAGATATATCGATATTAAATGCAGCACATTAACATGACCCTAGCAATACAAACAAAAGACAATGAGAAAGACCCGACTATATACACACGTAAAACACCCCCCCACCTACTTCATGCATTGCCCTTAATGAATGTGAGTATGAACTACATGGATTTATGCATGAGAAAGAAAAGATCTCACCAACGTGAAGCACAATGATAGTTTCATGGTCATGTTGATGGACATAACCCCGAATTCCCATCAACCTGTGATATACTTAAGAAGGGAGACAAATACGTCAAAAAATGTGGCCCAAATACACAAGGGTTGGGGCCCACAACAATCATTGCTCACTGATGGAGTATTTTATTACTCTTTTTTTCTTTTTTTATTTTTTTAACAAGATATATACATCAACCATGATATTCTCATAATTATTTATTCAAGGAACGTCAAATGATAACATCGAGTCCTACGGGCCAGAGATTTTCAAAAATGTGCCCACTTCATTGGTACTTTGAGGTGGCATGAGGGGTGAAAGGTCAACGCTGAAAGGCTCGAACCCCTCATGATATTGGTTGGGTGTAAGCAACATGAATGAGTGGAGTTGTGTTTCCTCACTAGGGTTTAGTTGCACATCGAACACAACCCTCCAACCAATAGGTGGGTGCATCGAAATGAGTTCCTCAGGCTCATTTGAAGGATGTGAAACACAAGTTTCACTATGAATGGGGCTTCTCCCCAAGTCATTCAACAAGGACCACCCAACCTCCTGTATATTATCATGCATAATCTCGGCCGTAGGTGGGTCCTTGTTGGAGTCAATATGAAGCTCAAAGGGATCAATAGCCCTGGGACACGGGGTGACGACACCTTCCAGAATGGGCATATGTTGAGGTGTGTCCCCCTGAGGAATGGTCTCAACTGAATCATGCAACGAACACTCCCATTGTACATTCATGTTTGATGCCAGCTCACTCTGTTGCATTGCAAAGACAGACAATGAGTTTTCGCTGGGCCCACAAACATTCTCAATGGGTTGCATTGGTGTTAGGGGTGTTCGTTGATTTTACAGTGCTTTCTCTAATTGGCGGATGATATTGAGATTTAAAGGTTGGTCCATGGGCTCCTGTTGCCTACCAGAGTTGAACACATGAAAGTCGGCACTCATGTTACCGAATGAGAGCTTCATGAGACTATTTCTACAATTAATTAAGGCGTTGGAGGTTCCCAGAAATGGTCTATCCAAAATCAAAGGTATTTGAGAGTGGGTGTTCGCAACAGGATTGGTATCGAGGACAACAAAATCTACTGGAAATATAAAATCTCCAACTTTGATAAGAACGTCCTCGATAATCCCCACTGGAATACGAATGGATCTATCTACCAATTAGAGGGTGATCTTAGTTGGTTTCAATTCTCCCAAGTTCAACTATTAATAAACAGAAAATGGGAGGAGGTTGACCGCCGATCCTAAATCAAGCAACACATTACTCATACTAGTGTCCTCTATCGTACACTGAATAGTAGGACACCCAGGGTCCTTGTATTTTGTGTAGGTGGGATTGGACAAAAGTGAGCTTACATTTGCAGCCAAGAATACTTTCTTAGGAACATTGGTCTTCCTCTTGGTTGTACAGAGATCTTTTAATAATTTGGCATATTGACGTATTTGTTGGCTGACATCCAACAAGGGGATGTTAACCTTCACTTGCTTAAACAACTATAATATCTTATCCATTGTGTCACTCTGCGTTTTGGTTTAACCTACTAGGATAGGGAGCTTTTGGCACATAGGTTTTCTACGGTGCCTGAGAAGGTGGCGCTGGTGTATTACCCTCACCCTCAACCTCTTCTTCACCACCATTCCCACTGAGGGACTGCATAGATGGTGGTGTTGGCAAGGAAATGTGATTGTCAACCTGTTTTCCATTCCTTAAGGTTTCAATGGCATTGACATGCTGAACAGGTTAATCCACATGGTTCACTTGCCGTCCCCGAGGTACCACATTCTCCTTTTGCATGTGTTGTTGCTGGTACATGCGGGGTTAGACTCAGGCTGGCTAGGCATAGTCCTTCTCTCTCTTTCATGGACAGACTGAGCCAATTGGTCCATCTGAAGCTCTAGAGATTGAAGTGAAAACATGACTTGTGGTTGACATAAAAAATTTCATTGAGTTTTCAAGTCCACGAGTCAAGGTCTCAAGCGAATTGAATCGGATTTCCATATTGTTGTAATTTTGGAAACCTGATTGATTGGTGATTTGAGTATGGGGTGGATGATAAGATTATGCATGCATGAGAAGTTGGTGTGGTTGGTTAGGTGGTCGAGAGGAGTTCGAAGGACCACTCGGGGCTTTATTTTGGTTCCATGAAAAATTAGGGTGGGTCCTCCATCCGGGATTATAAGATGTTGAGTATGGGTCATTCCTAGCTCTATCATAGATGGCGTTGACATGTTCCATCTCAGGAGGAATGGACGCACAATCGCTTCCTACATGACCTATCCTACCATATGAATGATAGGGAACTGGACCCAATGTAGACACATGAGGTGCACCTTATTGGTTTTAGGTCTCAATCGAATCTATACGGCGCATTAAGTCCGCCATGCGTGCCTCAGTAGCCGTAGTGGTATCTAAAAAGAATGTGTTCTAAAAGTTTTACTTTTATATGTCAATTATTATGAATTGGATGTGCAAACATTTGTTCCTTGATTATGGTATTCGTCTTTTGGAAGTGTTAAGGAAGAGGTGTTTGGTCCTTAACAGTAGAGCTCTAAAAGATAATGGTTTACATAAATCAAAAGTTATTCACAATCATGGTAATTATTATGGAATATTAATAACCGAGATAAGATCGTCGTGTTGGTCATCGCTTGTTGTAGCTCAACAAATAATTGACGACACGACAATATAAAAGAGGAAAAGATTACTTTTATATATTGAATAGAGCTAACAAGTATTACATTATGGAATTGTGTTTCGTGTCATTAATGTTTTACTCTGTCTTGGATCCTAAGATATGAGACTTATATCTTTTCACTCAGGAACTGCTTAATTTGATTATTGTCAAAAGCTATCAATGAGTATAGTGACAAAGGCAATAGTTGGTTGAACATGACTTGTGCTGGAAAAGATAGCTAGTCAAACGATTATCATTGCCCCTCTTAATTGAGTGATGATATTAGTGGGCCCCTTGATAAAGCAAAATTATAATGTGCACAATGTAACTTGAGTTAAGTTACATAGTTATAATTAGCTTAAAGAGATCAAGAAATGAATATAATACAAAGGTGACACTTTCTACTTTGTATATATTCTTAATATCATGAGGCAAGGGACGGACACAAGTGGTGCACTTACATCACTAAATGTATCGTGCTTTTGTTCGAGTGGAACAAAGACATCTATGCTAATTGGGTAACTATAATGTGTAGCTAGATACCGCTTATAGTTTGGGATATTAAGTGTTTAATATCGCTACCAATTTGGCATAGATCCTCCTATAGGTCACACCACAAAACTGGAAAAGAAGAAGCTTGATTTTGAGTTCATATGATGTGTCAGGTTTCATGTGAAAAAGGGACACATGTGGTGAATGAATAAAATCAATATTTCATGAGAATTGACATAATTTGAATCATAATAAATTCATATGAGGTGTATATATTATGGGGTGTAATAATTTAATATTACATAGCACTAGTGCAGAAAAGTCCATATACGTCGGATATACAGGGGTATAGACGTCGGATTTCGACGGTCCAAGTACCCGACGTCTATTTTCCCGTCGTCTATTCCTTATTGTATAGACGTCGGCTATATACGACCGACGTCTATACAGTGTATAAACGTCGGGTATATACGACCGACGTCTATTATATGTTAATTAACAAAAAAATACATTGGAACGTATATCGGGCATTCTGCACTCACATTAATCAAGCCCAAGCTGCCCAAGTGCCCCAAGTGCCAATCTTTTGACAAATAACCACGAATATCAAGCTCATCATAACCAGGTGCTCCAAGTCGTTCGCGTTCAGCAGTAAAGGAGTGGTGGAGTACATCAACCACACTAACAAAAACAAATTCTCCGATGTGGGACTAAAGTATTACACCCAATAGACGTCGGATATTTATATTGACCGACGTCTATACATACAACACGACCTATAGACGTCGGTCATGCTATACATCCGACGTCTATACATTGAAATAACAATAATTAATAAAAAAATACGCCCTATAGACGTCGGCTACCATATACAACCGACGTCTATACATGAGTTAATAGTAAAAAAAAGACGTTGCAACCATTTGAAGCCCAAGTTGCCCAAGTGCCCCAAGTGCCAATCTTTTGACCATTAAATATATATATGTATCTCACTTGCATTTTGTAATGTGGTACCAAACTACCATTTAGAAGTAAAGGAGTAGTTGAGTACTTCAACTCCACCAATAAAAAACTTTCTCCAATGTGGGACTAAACATGTCACCATACACACACATGTGTACAACACACATGTGATAGTTATAATGATGTAACTATTATTACACAAAATAATCCCCATAAATTATTACACAAAATAAATCCCAAAAAATTACGTTATTTCTTATACAAAATAAATCCCAAAAAAATGTGTTAATTCTTACACGAAATAAATCCCAAAAAAATGTGTTATTTCTGATATAAAATAATCCACATAAATTCTTATACGAAATAAATCCAAAAAAATAAAAAAAAATATTTTCTTCTTTTAGGAGGTATAGACGTCGGTTATACTAAACAACCGACGTCTATACAAACCTATAGACGTCGGATGTCCAAACATCCGACGTCTATACCAATAGACGTCAGATGTTTTTATATCCGACGTCTATTTGGTGACGTCTATTGAGCATTCTGCACTAGTGTAGGATAATATATTACATAAGATATGAATTTGCTAAAAACCCCAAAAGATCAAATTTTGTTGGAAATAAATCTAAAATTTGACAAAGGCAAAATCGGGGTCAAACACGGTAAACCGTTTAGGGTTCGGTAGACCGAGGTGTCTTTGGAACGGTCAACCAAACGAGGAATGGGTAAACACAATTGGTTGACCGAAATTGTCTGGAGAGCCTGGAAAATTGGGTTCGGTCAACCGAGCATGAACGGTCAACCGAGAGAAAAATATCCAGGAGATATCTTGGGATATTTTCGGTGGACCGAATGTGACACGGTCGTCCGATGAATATTCGCCACGAGAAATTTGTTGGGTCAACGGTCGACCAGAGCAAGACGCGGATCATCTGAATTTTTTCAGAGAATTTTTCTCATGCATATTTGGTTGACCGTCTAGCTCACGGTCCACAAAACATGTGTCAAAACCGAATGGTTCAGTTAACCTAGAGGAATTCTCGGTCAACCGAACAACATGAATTTTGCCTGAAATTTTAGGAGAATAATTTGATCATGGGTTGGATAAATTCCAGATTTAATCAAACATTTTTTGGGATGCTTATGTGGCAATTTGAGATTAATTTTAGGAGAGAATAAGCAAGAGATCATGACTAAAGAATAGTTCTTGATAAGGATGTTTTGGTAGCTTACAAAAGGACCCCTCATCCTACTTGTTTATGTTAATGCATAAATTTTTTCTCTCATTAATCTCTCCCTTAATCACCACGAAAATCTCTTAATAGTTTTAAGTTTTGGAGATAGAAATCTCAGGAGCTTAAAGAGGGGTTATTAGCTAGATTCTAAGCTTAATTAGAGATTGATTGGCTAGATATTTCTCTCTAATCTTGTTTAGAGTTTGGTGAACACTTGGAGGCGAATCGACGGGCAATTCAACGAGCAACGGAACTCCGGATCTTTTAAAACGCTTTAGAGAACCTTTGGGTATGATCCTCTATCCTTTGTTTATTTTAATATGTGTAGGAATGCATGATATTAGAATAAACATATACATGTACGTAAAATCAATGAAAATATGAAATCGATCTTGTATGTTTGTATTAAATTTTTTAAAATATATACATACATAGGGACACAAAATCCTACAGTGGTATCAGAGCATTTAGTTCATATTTTCAATGATTAGACTATATAATTAATTTTAGTTTACCATGTACAATCGAAACAATTCATGTTCTATGTCTATTTCGATAGTTTTGTTCATTTAATTCTAATTGATTCTTTTGATAGTTTTAAATTTTTTGAAACACATCATGTGATGTTAGAATTAAAATTTAGACTTATGTGTAATATATAAAATTTTAGTTATAATTAAATGATTATTTTCTAAGGAATCGACAAAACGAAAAAGGCATATGATTTCTTTCCTTAAAAAATTTATTTTTGGAAATTGGATAAACAGCGGTTCAAATGTTTTGTGTTTTTAAACTATGGATGCATAAAGTCATTTTTAATGGATTTCAAATGGTTTTAGAATTGTTTGATTTAGAGATGCATGATAAACTAAATCGAGTAATTTATAGTATATGTACATGTGTTGCTCGAGTTCTCTAATGCAGGCATATGTGAATTTGTATGTTCCGATGAAGCCATGTGAGAATGCATGTGTATGTGTTTGTTATTGAATCATAGGGGCTTATGTATATGTGTATGCCAAATTTCTATTTCTATGTATATGCATGCATATGAGAGGATTTTTACATAGGACTTGCAGAAGACAATTTTCAAAATTGAGAGATGCATGCTTGTATTTTTTGCAATATCAACATCCATGATGCAAGAGGAAGACACTGAAGAAGCGAAAGGATCAAGAACGCGGGAACATATAAACTCACACAATGTGTGTGAATGGATATATTTATGTTTGTGTACTTGACATGTATGTGATTGTGTGGATGAATGTTAGGATGTGTATAGATGATAAATATGCATGATCACCTAAATTCTAAAATCACACATAAATTTTTAAATTGTCCAACCAAAAAATTAAGAGTATTTTTCTTTCTTATTTCATCCACTAGCAGCCATCGATCGAGGGATATTCTGCTCGCCCTTAGCGGGAGATAACATCCTTCATCTTTGGGAATAGTGGGAGATATAAGGTTGTCTATTGTTGTGCCATGAATAGATGTAGGTGGTCTGATTCACCCTTAGTGGACACCGAGTATATTTTTTTGTGAATACAATGGATAAACGTATCTCGTATCAAATAAAATAAGTTTTCTTAACAAGATCTGGAGCCCTAGCTCGGTTTTAAGAAAGAGAGTTTTTCTTACAAGGATTGGTCAAATTCCCTCTTAATTAAAACGACAAGAGTCATAAGTGTTTGAAAATGCAAATGTTGCGATATTTCAAAATGGTTATGATTAGAAAATGTTTTCTTACCTTGATTTTATAATATATCTGATAGCCCTTAGCTAGTCTATATTATAATTGATAGGATCTTGAATAGCTGCATTTATGGAAAAAAATTATTTGCGGTATTGAATTTTTAAAACATAAAATTGACATTAAATCCCATATAATTTATTTTGTAGAAATGTCGAATATTCAACCTATTGTGCGATCTATGATTGAAAAACATCCTTTGGCAAATGATAGCTCAAACTTCATAAGCTGGCAACTCAAGCTCAATATCGTGTTGAAGTTTGAGAAATTATCTCATATTTTGGATGGTGAAATCCTAAAATTAAATGAGAATGCAACCGATAGCGAGAAAGAGGCAAAAGCCAAGTGGGAAGACCCAGAGAACCAGGTTCACGGTCTAATGTTGGCCTCCATGGGTGACTCGCTTCAAGCAAAATACTTGGACTCAAAACCCAAGAACACCATGGAAGCTTTAACAAAGATGTTCATGGATAGTGCTAGAAAAGAGCGTTATAAGAGCACCATCGCACTCACAAGGTGCCTCATGACGGAGGGAACATCGGTATCCATGCATTTTCTCACGATGCAAGGATACCTTGAGAAGTTGTCGAAACTCTCTTCCCTGATGCCCGATGACATTGCGGAAGATTTGATTCTTGTCTCTCTAGCCCCGTCCTACAAAGACTTCATTATGCAGTATCATGTGCATGAGAAAGGGGTGAGTCTTGAGGAATTTCACAACACTCTCAAAACGACTGAAGTTGACATGGGCAAGGGTCGGGACAAGCACGTCCTAGCCGTCCATGGAGGGAGCAAGAAGATCACCAAAGGTGAAGGCAAATTCACCAAAAATACGTCAATCAAGAGCAAGGGAGTAGGAGGTGCTCGTGTAAGTGCCTCGAGGGGGAATTCTTCAAAATGTCCGACTCCCAACATGGAGTGCTTTCACTGCGGTGAAAAGAGACACATCCGGCCAAATTGCCCCAAGTACAAGGAAGACCTTGACAATGGAGTGATTGAACGTAAGCGCCCCAAAAAGGCCAAAGGTATATTTGTTATTGAGATAAATTTAGTCACCTCTGTCCATGATTGGGTAATTGATATCGGATCTTATGCTCACATAATTCTAATGTGCAACTGCTAAAGGATAGGAAGGAACTCATGAAGAATGAGATGATTTTCAAGGTCAAAAATGGTGCGAGCGTTGCTGCGATTGCACAAGGTTCTGTGGAGCTTCAATTATCTAGTGGTTTAAATTTATGTTTAAAGAACATTTATTTTGTGCCTTCGATTAGCAAGAATATCATTTCTGTATCATGTTTGGATATGGATAATTTTAATATAAATATTTCAAATTCTTGCTTGTCTATATCGAAGAATGGTATTTTCTATGCAAATGAATTCGTGAGGAATGGTCTCTATTTGCTTGAATTGAATAATAAACAAATCTTAAAAGTCAATAACAAAAGGCTTAAAACCACTCATGTGAATGATACACTCTTGTGGCACTATCGTCTTGGTCACATAAATGAAAAACACATCAAGAAATTGCAAGAAGCTAACCTTCCTGGTCAACTTGATTTTAAATCATTGGAGACGTGTGAACCTTGGCTAATGGACAAAATGACCAAGAGGCCTTTCAAGAAGAAAGGACCGAGAGCGAATGACTTGTTGGATTTGATACATTCCGATGTATGTGGTCCGATGAGTACTAGTGCAAGGGACGGTTTTAGGTACTTCATTACGTTCACCGATGACTATAGTCGTTATGGCTATATTTTATCTAATGAGAAACAAAAGTTAATCATTTGACAAGTTCAAGGAATTCAAGAATGAAGTAGAGAACCAACTCCACAAGAAAATCAAGTCTCTACGAACGGATCGTGGAGGTGAGTACTTAAGTACTGAATTTGACACATTCCTAAAGGAGTGTGGTTTTGTACCACAACTCACCCCTCCCAGTACACCTCAGTGGAATGGGGTTTTTGGAAGGACGAATAGGACATTACTCGACATGGTTCGATCAATGATGACTCAAGTTGAATTGCCGCTTTAGTTTTGGAGTTATGCAGTAGAAGTTGCTGCTTACACACTAAATAATGTTCCATCCAAATCCGTAGAGAAAACACCTTATGAGATATGAAGTGGTAAAACACCTAAGCTCAATTTTATCAAGATTTGGGGTTGTGAGGCCTACGTCAAGAGATCGATGTCGACTAAACTTCAACCAAAAGCGGATAAGTGCTTCTTTATAGTTTATCCTCGTGAGACAAGAGGATACTACTTTTGCCATATAACCTCCACTCGAGTGATTGTAGAGAGGGATGTTGTATTTCTAGAAAAGGAATTTCTGTAAAGAATAAAAAGTAGTGGGAGTAGAATTGCTCTTGAGGAGACTCAAGCTATTCTACAAGATCATGATATGAATGGTGACATTCAAGATCATGAAGGCCCAACTGAGGTTCCGTTGGTTAGTGGGAGTGTGAGTGAGAGACTCTCACAAGAAATTGTGAGAGAAACTCAATCTTCCCCACCTAGTGTACGTTCGAGAATCGAACACGAACCAATTCCGCAAGAAATTGCAGAAGAAGTTCGAGAAGTACACGTACAACCAAAAGATATTAGAAGGTCAACGAGGGAAAGGAAGAAAACTGATATGTATTTGGGACATCATGAGATCATGGTACTAGATACCGATGATCCCTCGACTTTTCAAGAAGCAATGGAAAGAGAGGACTCCAAACTATGGTTTAAGGCCATGGAATCCGAAATAGAATCCATGTATGATAATCAAGTGTGGAACTTGGTTGACCTTCCTCAAGGGACAAAGGTCATTCAAAATAAATGAGTTTTCAAGAGGAAGATGGACATGGATGGGAACTTGACAACCTACAAAGTGAGGCTTGTGGCAAAAGGTTTCACTCAAGTTCAGGGAACTAACTATGATGAAACTTTTTCACTGGTTGCCATGTTCAAGTCTATTCGGAATATGCTCGCTGTTGCCACATTTCATGATTATGAGATATGGAAAATGGATGCCAAAATAGCGTTCCTTAAGGGAAACTTTGAGGAGGATGTGTACATGGTACAGCCTGAAGGTTTTGAAGATCCAAAGAATAGTGAGAAATATACAAGCTTCAAAGATGCATTTATGGATTGAATCAAGCATGAAGGAGTTGGAACAATCGCTTTGACGAAGAAGTCAAAGAGATTCACTTCGTCCAAAGTAAGGAAGAGCCTTGTATATACAAGAAGGTTAGTGGGAGCCACATAGTGATCTTGATCTTATATGTCGATCACATACTCCTCATGGGAAATCATATACCTTTGCTTGAGCAAACGAGAAGTTCATTGAAATCTGCATTTTCAATGAAAGACATGGGTGAGGCTCAATATATCTTCGGAATCAAGATATATAGAGATAGATCTCATAGACTCATTGGCCTAAGTCAACGTACATACATTGACAAGTCTTGGAAAGGTTTAGTATGAACAACTCCAAAAAGGGCAATGTGCCAATGAGTATGATGTGCAACTCAAGAAGTCTCAACGTGCTGAATCATGTAAAGACTTGGAGTACATGAAGGATATCCCTTATGATTCGGCAATAGGATCGATCATGTACGTGATGACTTTCACAAGACCCGATGTCTCGTATGCTCTAAGCGTGACAAGTTGTTACCAATCGAACGCAGGTCCTAAGCATTGAACTGTGGTCAAGAATATTCTGAGGTACCTTAACCGGACCAAAGATGAGTTTCTTGTTTATGAAGGACAAAGGGAGTTAATATCCGAGGGCTATTCGGATGCGAGTTTCATGAGTGATCCTGACGATAGAAGGTCGCAATCAAGATACGTCTTCCTTCTGAATGGTGGAGTTGTAAGTTGGCGTAGTTGGAAGCAAAGCACTACGGCCGACTCAACCACCGCGTCTGAAGTAATGGTTGTTGCTGAAGAGAGCAAGGAAGGCATGTGGATTAAGAAGTTCCTTGAAGAGCTTAGAGTAGTTCCCTCGTGCGAGGGACCAATAGAGCTATTTTGCGATAATAATGCATCTATCTCGCAAATCAAGGTTCCCAAATCACACCACAAAGTAAAGTACATGGATCGCATGTACTTGGTCACACGTGACTTCATCGACGAAGGCAAAACAAATCTGTTATGGGTGGACACAAACAACAACACAGCTAATCCATTCACGAAACCCTAGCCCCAAGCCAAGGGTGAAATGCATTTCGAGTCCATGGGATTGAGGAACCATGTGGATTGGCTTGTTGAGTGATTAGAGGGGGTTACCCTAGTTATTATTGTTTTAAACATTGAGAATGTATGTGAAAGAAAACTTTGATAACAAGTGGGAGATTCAAAGGAATGTGTTCTAAAAGTTTTACTTTTATATGTCAATTATTATGAATTGGATGCGCAAACATTTGTTCCTTGATTATGGTATTCGTGTTTTGGAAGTGTTAAGGAAGAGGTGCTTGGTCCTTAACAGTAGAGCTCTAAAAGATAATGGTTTACATAAATCAAAAGTTATTCACAATCATGGTAATTATTATGGAACATTAATCACCGAGATAAGATTGTCGTGTTGGTCATCGATTGTTGTAGTTCTACAAATAATTGACGACACGAGTATATAAAAGAGGAAAAGATTACTTTTATATATTGCATAAACCTAACAAGTAAAATATTATGGAATTGTGTTTCGTGTGATTAATGTTTTACTCTGTCTTGGATCCTAAGATATGAGACTTATATCTTTTCACTCAAGAAGTGCTTAATTTGATTATTGTCAAAAACTATCAATGAGTATAGTGACAAAGGCAATAGTTGGTTGAACATGACTTGTGCTGGAAAAGATAGCTAGTCAAACGATTATCATTGCCCCTCTTAATTGAGTGATGATATTAGTGGGCCCCTTGATAAAGCAAAATTATAATGTGCACAATGTAACTTGAGTTAAGTTACATAGTTATAATTAGCTTAAAGAGATCAAGAAATGAATATAATACAAAAGTGACACATTTCTACTATGTTTATATTCTTAATATCGTGAGGCACGGGACGGACACAAGTGGTGCACTTACATCACTAAATGTATCGTGCTTTTATTCGAGTGGAACAAAGACATCTATGATAATTGGGTAACTATAATGTGTAGCTAGATACCGCTTATGGTTTGGGATATTAAGTGTTTAATATTGCTACCAAATTGGCGTAGATCCTCCTATAGGTCACACCACAAAACTGGGAAAGAAGAAGCTTGATTTTGAGTTCATATCATGTGTCGGGTTTCATGTGAAAAAAGGACACAGGTGGTGAATGAATAAAATCAATATTTCATGAGAATTGACATAATTTGAATCATAATAAATTCATATGAGGTGTATATATTATGGAGTGTAATAATTTAATATTACATAGGATAATATATTACATAAGATATGAATTTGCTAAAAACCCCAAAAGATCAAATTTTGTTGGAAATAAATCCAAAATTTGACAAAGGCAAAATCGGGGTCAAACACGGTAAACCGTTTAGGGTTCGGTCGACCGAGGTGTCTTCGGAACGGTCAACCAAACGGGGAATGGGTAAACACAATTGGTTGACCGAAATTGCCTGGAGAGCCTGGCCAATTGGGTTCGATCAACCGAGCATGAACGGTCAACCGAGAGAAAAATATCTAGGAGATATCTTGGGATATTTTCGGTAGACCGAAGGTGACACGGTCGTCCGATGAATATTCTCTAGGAGAAATTTTGGTGGGTCAACAGTCGACCGGAGCAAGCCGCGGATCGTCCGAATTTTTCCAGAGAATTTTTCTCATGCATATTCGGTCGACCGTCTAGCTCACGGTCCACCGAACATGTGTCAAAACCGAATGGTTCGGTTCACCGAGAAAAATTCTTGGTCAACCGAACTACAAGATTTTGCCTGAATTATTAAGAGAATAATTAGATCATGGGTTGGATTAATTCCAGATTTAATCAAACGTTTTTAGGATGCTTATGTGGCAATTTGAGATTAATTTTAGGAGAGAATAAGCACGAGATCATGACTAAAGAATAGTTCTTGATATTGATATTTTGGGAGCTTATAAAAGGACCCCTCATCCTACTTGTTTATCTTAATGCATAAATTCTTTCTCTCATTAATCTCTCCCTTAATCACCACGAAATAGTTAACAGTTTTATGTTTTGGAGATAGAAATCCCAGGAGCTTAAAGAGGGGTTATTAGCTAGATTCTAATCTTAATTAGAGATTGATTGGCTAGCTCCTTTCTCTCTAATCTTGTTTAGAGTTTGGTGAACACTTGGAGGCGAATCGGTGGGCGATTCAATGAGCAACGGAACTCTGGATCTTCTTAAAGGTTTTAGAGAACCTTTGGGTATGATCCTCTATCCTTTTTTATTTTAATATGTGTAGGAATGCATGATATTAGAATAAACAAATACATGTACGTAAAATCAATGAAAATATGAAATCAATCTTCTATGTTTGTATTAATTTTTTTAAATATATACATACATAGGACACGAAATCCTATAGTATCGACAGCAAATACGACACCAGATCTAGTCGAGTGTGCATTTGCAATCCTCGCTCTGATGCTAGATGATGCTGGTGGTTCCCTCACACTCTCCCACTGCATCGTTTTCTTAGCAAGGTCTTCTCGGAAAGCCCATGCCTCCCTTTCATCCTTTCCTAAGAACTCTCCTCAACACATGTACTCAAGGAGCGTTCGGGACGGGATGTGAAGACCCTCGTAGACAATCTGACAAAGGTGCCATAACTTGATGCCATGGTGCGGGCATGAGGATAGTAGCTCCTTGAACCTCTCTAAATATGAATGAAAATTTTCGGTCTCAAGTTGATAGAATGAATTGATTTCGTTCCTCAATTTTTGAGTCTGATGATTTGGAAAGTACTCCTTGAGGAATGCAGATTGAAATTCATCCCAAGTCTTAAATGCATTCGCCTGGTTGCTGTACAACCATTTCTTGGCATCATCCTTTACTGCAAAGGGGACAAGCCTAGGATGGATGAAGTATGTGCTAAGTTGTTGCAGCATGAACATAACACAAACCTCCTCAAATTCCCTGAGAAAGATATAGGGGTCACCCTTCCCAATGAAGTGAGGGAGCATGGAGATAAATTGAGGATTAACCTCAAAGTGGTTCCCATTTGCCTCGGGCAATACGATGCATGAGGTTAGAGGTGTACGGCTCGGGTAGCATCGATGACGGAGAGGTATGGGAGAAAGAATAGGAAGAACATGTAGGACTGGTGGGTCCAACAACTGCTCCTCCTCGTGGTACTGAGCAGCCATGGAACCAGGACCATGTGCGACACGAGAAGATGAAGGCGTTGAGAAATTGACTACCGAGGCAGGATTGATGACACACCTCGTCAAACAGTCACTCTCCTCTTGTGCCCACACAAGCATGCACAAAGGTGCACACACACAAACCAAAACCTTTCTTTTAAACAACTAAAATAGAATGTGCGTAGCAAAGAAGACGGGAGGACACAGAAGAGAGGGAATGACTAAGGAGAGAAGTGAAGAAGTCCTTATGCTACGGCGGGTAGGTACAGGTAGAAGTAGACAAGAAAACAAGGCTCAAACAATCCTAAGGTCGCTATAGGTCCTTACAGGTAGACGACGCCTAGCCGCAAGGTCACACGACCTCAACACGCCTCACCTCCCTACGACGAGGACTACAAAGCCAAGCAAGTGAGTCAAGATCCGGAGATGTCTTCTCTCCTAATATCGACAGAGAGGGCGACGCCGATCAGGCCATGAAGGTCGGGACCAATTTACTCTCCTAATGCGCCCGAAATCCGTAGGGCCAATGTTTATTTGATTTAAAAATTAGGATCTTGATTAGTGTGGTTTTTTGGGTGAAGGAAAGGGTGATGAAATCCCCCACCTTATCTTATATGGGACATGCCCTCCTTAGTAGCATTTTGGAGTCTTAATCTAGGAATCAACTCTCCAAACAAACGCTCAACTCACACTTGTTGCAATGCAATTCCTACTAACTAATGTATGTTCATACGAAATGCATGAATGAGAGTAGGAGATGCGTACGTCACGTCAGCACTCAGCAACTGAAAGTAAAGCTAAAATAAATACAATCTACGTGCCTAAGTCGAGTACATGGTGCATGACCTAATCAAGAAAGAATGCCTAATATTTTGCTTTGGGTTTTGGGGTCCAAGTTGCTTAAAGGGAGATTGATTATTAATCTTGGAGCAATCTAATAATCAGAACATGCAAAATTGAGTCCCAGATTTCTAAATCAATTATGGAAACAAGGCAAAGAAATGACAAGGTGAAATGAGATTACCAGATCGCCAGTTGGCGGTCTCAAGCCACCGATTGGCGGTCTTGAAGTCTAAGATCGCCTCCAAACATCACCAGATGGTTTCCCTTCCCAGTGTGAGTCTCCTGCAAGAACCAAAGCTACAACACAAAAATTAAATCCACCCGAATAGTCCAAACCAGAGTCCGGACTGACACCTCCCCGGCAACGGCGCCAAAAACTTGTTTGTTCGTTTCAAATTTAGACTGCAAGTGCACAACTATCGGTGAGGATTGGGCAAGTACGGGTCGTATGTAGGGAGGTGAGCAACCTCTGGTATGTCTGAAATCAGATGGCGAATAAAGGGAGAAAAGATGTGATTACACAAAAGCTAAACTACACGAACTAATAAGTACGAAATGCGAAAGAAAGCACGAAAGATTGGTAAAGAAGAAAGAGAAACCCCTAAATGGTGGAGTGTGTGCACATATGAAGTGAAATAAGTGATGAAAGATGCATGTAAACATGTGTGTGTGTCGTGTGTGTGTCTTCATGCATAAGAAGTGTCTAAAGACGTGGCAAAACCTAGCAATCCATTCACACAACTTATCGGCAATTACTACCTGATTAACATAAGATTAGGCTCAGCATGAGAAGTGTCTAAAGATATGGCAAGACTCATCAAAAACAATAAACTCATGTGAAGAACAAAGGTAACCATGGGAGGTGTCTAAATGTTATGGCAAAACCCATCAAAACAAAGTTTCTTCAATCACTCAAGGAAGCAAATACAAACACATAACTAACATGTAGTAATTTAACAGGAAATTTCGGTCAATAAACGTGAGAAAACTAAGCATGGGAAGTGTCTAAATCTTATGGCAAAACCCATCAAAATTCCCCAACATGTCGATGATTAAAATACCCTCAATGAACATACAAAACATGCAAGTCTATACAATCAAAAATTCATCAAACATCCAAACTTCACAATATATATGAACATCATCTCCACCACCCAAAGGGGATGAATCTACTCACTACACATTATTCTAGAAATTAAACTAAAAAAAGAAAGGAGACATTCTAACTAATTTAGCCTAAGATCAAAGAATTAAGAATAAGCTAAGCATGCATAAAAAAGAAACAGCATGAGAACAAAACAATGAAAAAATTATTTTATTAAATGACTCACATTACTAGTAGCATTCTTCTCCACCTTGGGTTTTTGCTCCAAGGCTTACTCCAAGTAAAGAGAATGCCACCAAGCAATGGGTGAATACTAAGGAGAAATAAGAGTTCTATTTATAGTGCTAGAAAAAGGTAATCGGGGACAATCCCCCGATATGGGACTAAACACATACTATAAATGGACATAAAACAACATAATACATGACCCGACTCAACCATGGAACATTTGGACAAATTAAGACCGCCAATAGGCGGTCTGGGACAGCCAATTTGCGGTCCAGATTGCTTAGATTGAGTCTAGATTTTGGTTGTTCGTTTCTGGCTTGATTTCTCGATGTTTCATGAACCCGATTTTGTTGTTGATGTTTGGACCCAAATCTAATTGCCAAAATACTCCTCATAATGGTGTGGAGCTTCTTGATTTCCTCATTAGTCCTTTTGTCTTTACATCCGGGTCCTTCTTTCTTGCACCTCAGTCCATAAGTCTAGCAGGTTAGTTCTTTTTCTTGCTTTTATGTCCTTTTCTTTAGTCTCTTCTTCTCAAACCTATTATTCCTGAATCTTAAACATAAAACTCGTTACGTAGCATTGTTTAGGTTCACGATAATGGATATAAGATGCACATGAATGCATGAAATGATGTCAATCAGCCGCCCTTGACCATCCCTTCCCGACCACTACCGCCCTCAACCTGCCCAGCCCCTCAGAGCACCGACCGAGACCCCACTAGCACCCTTTGCAACTCTACTCAACCAGGCCAACCAAGCCTACTGCCACCACCACACTGTTGGCCGTCACCCCAACGCCGCTACCCCCCACCACCACGTCGGTACGATCATTCAAGGTGAGGTTTGCATTTTGTTTTTTCATAATCTTCAGCACTAATCATCTTGGAATGAATGCAACCAATTATTTTGCTTGATTGCTTATGTAACAAGTTATTACTCATGTTGTTTAATATTTTTGTTATTAGTTGGTATGATCAAAATAAAGTGATAGTAGTATCTAATGAAAGATTTCAAACTATGTTCACTGGTGATTTCTTAAACTATTGGATTATTAATATGGTTGTTTTCAGATATGGGCATGAAATACATTATATGGACTTGGGTGAACTGGTTTTTATTTTTAATACAAGTTTTGCTTTATAAGGCATTATCCTCTACAATTTCCTTATTGTATTCTGGTATAACACGTTGATGATTATCAAGCATTGTATATGATTGAGTTATATGACTAGTTTGTGATTGTCGAGCGTTGTAATGAAATGAATGCGGCAGAGTCGTTGTTACCGAAGCTATGGAACAAATGAAGTTGGCTTTAGAGAAATGTGTTTTTTTTGTTTATGTTATGTGCTAAATTAGTAATGCATATAGTATTTGTCTGTTGCATGGTGTTTATTGTTGAGAACTTTAATTTGATGTAACTAAAGTAAGTATTTTTGCCTTTTTTCCTCATTACTCTAATTTTTGATGATTAACAACTAATATTATGAACAAATTCAATGAACACATATCATATTGTGAAATTGCATATATATTGTATTTTACTAACATGGTATGTGCTCAAACAAAAGAACTAATCAACTTCAATATAAAGATTCAAGACTTGTAATCAAAACTCAAGAAGACGACATGTAATTTTCATTTTACTTCAGTCTTAGGATCAAATGTACACTTGAATGCACCAAAGACATATCCGACCAAATTGGTCGACCATCTGCCTTTCGGTCCACCGAAACAACTCTCACGAATGAAGGAACACATTTCTGTCACAAAATTTCTTCAAGTCGGTAACCTCAAAGTCTTTACAGGACTCACTAGTTGATTGACATCATATTTTGCATATATTCATGTCTTATATCCTCCATTTTGAACTCAAACAAAGCTACATAACGAGTTTTATGTTTAAGTTTAAGGAATAAACAGGTTTGGGAAGAAGAGACATAAAAAGTACTTGAACGTAATAAAAAGGACTGAATTGTGAGACTTATGGACTGATATGTGATTAGTAGCATATTATTCATCCTATTCATGCTATATATCCTTTATTTTACCGCAATATTGTGCTACTCGAGTTGTTGTTTGTAGTGTTTCCGGAATTAGGTAATAAAGAAGAGGAAGGGGGGAAAAAGGACCTAAATGTAATAAGTATGGACTGATTTGGAAGGTTCTGGACCTATTTGTAATGCACAAGGACTGGATCGCAAATCAGGAAGGACCCAAGTGCAAACCCGGAGGGGCCTGATTGTGAAGTGCAAAACATGGTGACAAATGACTTGAATCAGATCCGTATTTCACCAATTAAACTCAAAGTAATTCGCACCAGTAGACCAGAGCTTCACCCCTTGTGCCAAATAAAGAAATAAAGCACCACACAAAATTTCAACACGATCTGAAGCATTTGAGCCACCATTGGCGGATTTGGATCCGCCACTGGCAGATCAAAATGCTCCGAATAGGCTGAAAATTTGGTCGTGGTTGGGGTTGTCGGGTTAGAGCACTTCTAGACTATCAAATATAATTTAGAGTCGTCTGATTATTTCCTGATTGATCGTAACCATGTATTAGTCTATAAACACCATTGTAATCCCTCCTCTTCACCTCGTTAGCCCATTAGAGTAGGTTTTAGTTTCATGTTTTAGTAGTGTAATAAAGGGGGTTGGAGAGGAGCAAACATTGTCTTTTATTTTCTTAATCTAGTGTAGTTCTTGTTCATTATGTTGATGTTTTCCTTTGATGCAATTTGTTTTATGTTGTTGTTTGTTTAATCTAGTATTCTACATTTCTTTCATGGGTTAATGTTCTTTTGATGCTTTCTTTAGTGTAGAGATGAGTAGAGAGTAGTCCATTCCCATTGGGGGGGGTGGGTAGAGAAGAATGTGATTTGATTATGTGATGGATTAGTGTGTGTGTTAATCTTAATCCTTTGAGTCTTACATGATTTCCATAACCATTTAATGGGTTTGACTCTTATCTTTGATGTGCTAATGCTCTTGAATGAAGCTTAGCACATTCTTAGATTAGTGGGCCTATTTTATGGGGAATGATGAGGCTAGGATAAGGATGGAGTGGAAGAAGGGAACAAGACATGTGCATGCATGTGCTTATGTTAGCTTTATCCAAATTAATGTCTTGTATGTTTTAATGATTGTGATAAATCTTATTTAATGTGGAGACAGTTGGATTAGAGTCATTTTGCATGTGAACATATTAGCTTCATTTCAATTATTGTCTTGTATGTTTTAATGATAATGTTTTATCTTATTTCATGTGGAAGCAAAGTTGGAATTGAGTTTTGTGGATTTCATGCATGACATGTTTTGATGAGCACATTTGAACACACACTACACCACACATTTTCATATTCACATTCTTTCTCTACCCCCCAAAGGGCTTAGTTTTATTGTTTGTTTTCGATTTCTTACGTGTTTTAGTTTGATTTCGACCGCATCTCTCTCCCTTCCTTTTCCCACTCGAGTATCGTGAATCCGACTCGTGCACGCTCCTTGTGGATCGACCCGTGCTTGTCACCGCTTCAACGTGGTTGTGCACTTGCGGTATATTTTAACTGATTCAATCAATATGCAAGGAGGAAGGACCTGGATGTAAACCAAAATGACCAATAAGAAAATTGAGAAAGTCCACAGCATCATGAGGAGTATTTTGGCAATTAGATTCGGGCCTAGACTCAAACAACTAATTCGGGTGCCCCACACATGGATAATTGAAGCAATAAAGAAGCCAACCGAAACAGGGTCGAATCTGACAAAAAGTGACCACCAATTGACGGTCCTAGACAGCCCATTAGCGGTCCAAAATGCTCAGGATCCGACCCGGCGTCTCGTGGTTGTGTAATATTTTTTTGTATCCAATTTTAGAAGTTTCATTACTCCCACGTCGGGGATTGTCCCCGATTACCTATTTCCATGACTATAAATACAACTCTTCTTCCTCCTTTGTAATTACCCATTGCTTGGTGGCATTCTCTCTACTTAGAGTAAGCCTTAGAGCAAAACTCAAGTGGAGAAGAATGCTACTTGTAATGTGAGTCATGTAAATAAAATATTTTTTCTTAGTTTGTTTTTTGTCTTCTCTTTTCATTCTTGCATGCTTTGTTTAATTTTGTTTTGTCTTCTTTTCTTAATAAGTGAGTAGTTTCATCCCCCTTTGGGGGGTGGAGATGATGTACATATATGTTGTGAAGTTTGGATGTTTGATGAATTTTTGATTGTGTAGACTTGCGTGTTTATATGTTCATCGGGGGTCTTTTAATCATCTACATGTTGGGGGATTTTTGATGGATTTTGTCATAAGATTTAGACACTTCTCATGCTTAGTTTCCTCATGTTTATTGACTAAAATTTCCTGTTGAATATGCTGCATGTTAGTTATGTGTTTGTATTTGTGTTTGCTTGCTTGATTGATTGAAGAAACTTTGTTTTGATGGGTTGTACCATAAGATTTAGACACCTCCCATTCTTAGCTTTGTTCTTCACATGAGTGCATGTTTTAGACACTTCTCATGCTGAGCCTAGTCTTATGCTAATCAATTAGTAATTGCCGATACGTTGTGTAATAGATTGATAAGTTTTGCCAAATCTTTAGACACTTCCTATGCATGAAGTCACACACATATACATGCGTTATTCATCACTTATTTCACTTCATATGTGAACACACTCTACCCCTTTTGCGTTTCCATTCCTGAATTCCAACTTGTTGTCTTAGTTAGTTTAGTTTCATTGTTGCGTGCTTTCATTTCCTTATTTGTGCTTAATTTAGTCTAGTCCAACTCACAGCCTGGTAAGCTCAGCTTGCTCTCTCCTTCTTCTAGTTGTTTCGGGTTTCAATAAAGAGGTCTGGGGATCAATAATCTATCCCCATTTTAAGACAACTTGGACCCTAAAACTCAAACAAAAGACTAGATTATTTGCCATCTAGGTCATGCATCATCTGTAGACCTTCACACATCTTGTCTTTCCTTTGCTTTAATTTCTCGTTGTCGAATGCAGGAGTGAGATATGTGCACCCATTCCCTCATTCATGCATGGTTAAACCATGCATTAGTTAGTAAGGTGCATCGGAACAAGAGTAAAGCGAGTGATTGATTGGTGTGTTTCTGTATAGATTCAGGATTCAAAACATCTTAAGGGTCACCACCTATAGTCTTCAAGATAAGATGGGGGATTTGATCACCCCTCCCTTAGCCCCAAAAACCACACTCAAGTTAATCTTTAATCTAAAATCAAGTAGATATTGGCCACAAGGACTCGGGCACATAAGGAGAGTGATCTGGTAACGACTGGCATAGCCTGATCGGCGTTGCCAACTTTGTCGATAGTAGGAGAGATGAGATCTCCGGATCTTGGCTTACTTGCTAGGGTTTGTGGTCTTCGTCGTAGGGAGGTGAGACGTGTTGAGGCCGTGTGACCTCACAGTTAGGTGTCGTCTAGCTGTAAGGACACATAGTCAGCCTAAGCTTGTTTAAGCCATGTTTGCTAGACTAGGCTTCAACCCTCACCCTTTACCCACGCTAGTTTTTAGGGATTCTTCCCTTCTCCTCTGAGTCATCTTCTTCTCACATGATTCTATGTTATAGAGTTCTCCCTTTTACACTCTTCGTTAGCGTTTTAGTGTCCAGCACTTTTTGCGAGTTTGGCCTCGTGGTGGTGAGAGTGGTCGACTCGAGAGTTCTTTATCGAGATGGGTGGTTACATGGGCGACCATCCATTTCATTGTTGGGACCATGACTATTCTCCCTGGTACTCCGGACCCATAAATCCAGGGGTGCCTCAGACAAACACCCTGTATGGTTGGGACAATCTTAATTTTGTGGCTGAGCAATCTTCAGATTGGGATAATATGAGAGAGGCACCGACTGCTAGACCACCATCTAGTTATGTCGGATTGTATGTTGGTCAACAAACTGAGACATTACAACAAAATTTGGCCTCTTTCATGCATGCGGTATACGACATGAGTGCACTGGTGGCTCCAGTAGTCGTACCGTGTGACTGTTGTGGGTTGAGTGGTCACGTTATCGGGGAATGTCCTTATGTTCCCCAGAGCCTGAGTATGAGCATACCTTTTCCCCAAGATGCTCAATGTGACCATTACGCATCCACGTACAACCCGAGAGGGATGGATTCATGGGGAGACAATACTTATTCAAATTTTTATACATCATGCCCACCCCATTATCCTCCTGTCGAATACCCAAATCCCTACCAGCCACCACCCATGACAAATCATTGGACTCATTCTCAGCCCATCAACATCTAAGTCAAAAATTTCCCAAATTCTGACTTGAGCCTCACAGTTGACCCCAAGCTTCACTCCTTAGAACAAACCCTCCAAATATTCATGGAAACCACTCAAAATATGTTGAAGTCCACTCAAAATTCCTTACAAACTTTGAAAATGCAAGTGAGTCAGATGACACAACAAATAAGTGAACGTGAGGTGTGTGGCCTTTCTTGTCACAATGAGGATTGAACTTTTGATATCGAACCACCACCACATCAATAAATTCAAAACACAATCCTTCATAGTCAAACTCCTACTCAGTCTGAGGGACATGGGGTTTCCATTCACGATCACTTGGTGGAGGATTCGATTCAAATCGAGAATAGCATGGAACAACTTCATTATGAGTTGGCACACGATTGTGCCTTACGTTTTTGTCCCGTGGCCCTTGAGCCACATGATCTTGTTGTTGTGCCTCTTAAGGACTCACCTGTGGTAGAGCAAGAGCTCCCTAGTACCCTTAATTTCATACGACCGAATGAGAGTTTGACTCTCACTATTATTCCTGATCAACTTGAAAATGATGGGACATCAAACAACTATATTGCCAAAGAGGGTATTGGGATTTCCTTAGAGGATACCTTGGGTAAGAGATCCACTTTCTGTTTGCCTGGTGGGTCATGCATAACGAGGTTCTTGACCTCGTTCCGACCCAACGGCCTGTTGGTTGGAGTGTTTGGATTGACGATCATAACTTCAGTACCGCAACGGGAGAAACTCGTCTTCCATTGCACAATATTTTTCCCAAACTCTTGAGTGGTTCGAGCACTTTCAGTTTGATCCTTTGAATCAGACGCTTTGGCGTCTAATTCATGAACCTCTCCTTTCATTTTGTGCTCTTTGTGGGGGGGGGGGGGGCACGCATGAGTAATTTGGCCCCACGTGGTGTCATGTTCCCATTTCAAGTGCATTGACCCCACTTTTGAGGTTCCCATTTGATGTCCTTAATTTGACAAATGAAGATGGGAACTTATTTTTGTACATAGTTATATTTCAAAAACAAAACAAAAAACAAAAAAAAGACTCCACTAGTGAGCACTGATTGTAGGGTGCTCCAAACCTTGTGTATTTGGGGCCCATTTGTTTCACGTATTTGGATCCTTTCTTTAGTATTTCACATGTTTTGAGGGGAATTCAGGTTTGTGTCCATTAACATAACCATGAACTTCACTTTGGTGAGATCTTTTTTTTCATGCATAAATCCATGTTGAATCATGCTCACATTCATTGAGGACAATGCATGAAGTAAGTGTGGGGGGTGTTTTACGTGTGTACATAGTCAAGTCTTTTCTCATTTTGTTTTGTTTTGTTTTCTTTTCTTTTGTGTGCATTGTGAGTGTCATGTTAGGGTGCTGCATTTAATATCGATATATCTTCTTGCCCTGATCCTTGAGTGACTTGTCTTCTTTTGCTTGCCTTGTGCTTTAAATTTTCACATTTCTTTCAAAATCTTCATGTGCTTGCGAAAGAAAATGTTTTGTGGGTTTTGCCTGTGTATAGCATGTTCAAAACCATTGAGAGGCAAAGTAAAAAGAAAGCTCCCAAAATTGACTTGAACTTGATGCATTAGGATATCTATTACACCGGCTTTATGTCTTATCTAGTCGTGAGAATGCACACGGTTTCCCTCGAGGGAGAGTAATCACAGGGTTTCAGTACTCAAATAAACAAAGAACTCCATCCTGAACCTTGTGAATATAAGGAAGTTTGTCATAGTCATGGACCCTTAAACTCCTATTGTGAGATCTTAGTGTAGGGGTTTTAGTTCATGTTTAGATATGAAATAAATGAGTAGGTGTTCTCTCTTCTCACACGGCTCCTATAACTTGGGAAATTAGGTCTGAGGGAACTTATTGCGTGGTGCATTCGAGTCATCTGACTTGGGATGCACCGACCGAACTCCTGTTACACGGGTGGTAGGGATCACCCTTTGTGGAGATATGAGGAAAGGTGTACGTAAGAGTGTAAGTCCTCATAGGCAACGATGCACATAACCTGACCGTAGGAGAATTACACACCAACTGGTAAAAAAATAAAAACGAAAAAAAGCGAAGAATAAAAAGAAGAAAAGAAATGGCAATGCAAATAAGAACCTTAATGGACTTTACACTCTGTATCACTTGAGGATTTTAAGGTTGCCCATGTCTTTCACTTAAGTCCTTAACTAACTTCCACGAATGGTTCATTAGGCGAGGTGTGTGGACTAAATACCTATATAGAGTCGGCCCATAGAATTACCGTGTCCAATGATCGACAAAAATAGGTCCAACAAGTCGTGTTGCTAGATTGAATAATGCGTCAATGTTCGGATTTTGTGGGTATATCCGCCGAAAACCCTCAAGAGACAACACTCCTCCTCCTTGGGGACAAGAAGGTTTAACAGCTTGTTGCACATGCTAAGTGCAACTGTGATTCCTACGAAAGTGAGTTAGGATTTCCCTGTTTTGGTATGTTTTTCTTTTCCTTCATTTTTCTCTGTCTTTCTTTTGCTCGGGACAAGCAAAGACTAGGTATAGGGGTATTTGATTGACATCATATCATGCATATTATTTTGTCTTATATCCTCCATTTTGCACTTAAGCAATGCTACGTAATGAATTTTATGTTTAAGTTTCAGGAATAAACATGTTTAGGAAGAAGAGACACAAAAAAAGACTTGAACGCATGAAAAAAAGACTTAATTGTACGACTGATGGACTGATATGCAAGGGGAAAGGACCCGAATATAAACCAAAAGGACCAATAAGCAAATTGAGAAACTCCACAACATCATGAGGGGTATTTTGGCAATTAGATTCGGGCCTAGACTCAAACAACTGATTCGGGTGCACCATGTAGAGAATTAAAGCCACAAAGAAGTGAACCGAAACAGGGTCGAATCAAACCAAAAATGACCGCCAATTGGCAGTCCAAAATACTCAGTATCCAACCCGACTTCTCGTGCTTGTGTAATATGTTGTTTGTATCCAATTGTAGAAGTTTCATTAGTCCCACATCGGGGGATTGTCCCAGATTACCTTTTGCCATGACTATAAATAGAACTCTTCTTCCTCCTTTGTAATTACCCATTGCTTGGTGGCATTCTCTCTACTTCGAGTAATCATTGGAGCAAAACTCAAGTGGAGAAGAATAGTACTTGTAATGTGAGTGATGTAAATAAAATAATTTTTCTTAGTTTGTCTTTGTCTTCTCTTTTAATTCTTGCATGCTTTGTTTAATTTCATTTTGTCTTCTTTTCTTAATGGGTAGTGAGTAGTTCCAACCCCTTTAGGGGTGGAGATGATGTACATATATGTTGTGAAGTTTGGATGTTTGATGAATTTTTGATTGTGTAGACTTGCGTGTTTATATGTTCATCGGGGGTCTTTTAATCATCTACATGTTGGGGGGATTTTTGATGGGTTTTGCCATAAGATTTAGACACTTCCCATGCTTAGTTTCCTCATGTTTATTGGCTGAAATTTCCTGTTGGATATGCTACATGCTAGTTATGTGTTTGTATTTGTGTTTGCTTGCTTGATTAATTGAAGAAAGTTTATTTTGATGGGTTGTGCCATAAGATTTAGACACCTCTCATGCTTAGCTTTTTTCTTCGCATGAGTTCATGGTTTTTGATGAGTCTTGCCATATCTTTAGACACTTCTCATGTTTAGCCTAGTCTTATGCTAATGAAGTAGTAATTTCTGATACGTTGTGTGAATATATTTTTAGGCTTTGCCAAATCTTTAGACACTTCTGGTGCACGAAGACACACAAATGACACACACATATACATGCTTATATGCGTCATTCATCACTTATTTCACTTCATATGTGCATACACTCCACCCCTTCGGGGTTTATTTGATTTCCAACCATTGGCACAAAAAACAACCCATTGATCCGGACAACCAATTGGATCTTGGATGACCGAACTTGTTTTTATTAAAGCACGACCATTTTTACTTTGTTTGTTGGGAATGTTGGACCACATCTCTGTTGACTTGAAACCACTACATGTTATGTTAACATCCGACATGAGTTGTCCTTTTTATTAGATTTTATTGCAATGGTTTCTTTCTTAATAATAGAACATACTACATCCGTATTTACGTTAACATCCGATGTGAGATGTCCTTCCAATTTATACCACAAATCAAACACACGAACCCTCCGTGCTACGAATTTTTACCCACTCCAACTTTGCAACGAATTGCAACCCTACCGGACCAGCCCCCTTTGCAGCCCTGCCCGACCATCCCCATTTGCAACCATACATTGCCATACCCATTTGCAACCCTACCTGGCCAGCGCCGCCCCCGACTAGCCCTTACTGACCAGTGTTTCCCTCAACCAACCCAACCCCTTGGAGCATTGATCGAGACCCAACAAATTGTAAGACCTTGATCTTGTGCTTGTTTATTTTGATCTTGCTTTGCCGCGACTTTTATTCCTGTATGCCTAGTTTAACTTTTTAACCCACACAAGGTGTGAGGGGTGTCTGGCTGTGAGCGAAGAGCGGCAGCCGGTGGGCCATCGGAGTGGTATGTTCCTGCTAGACGTCGGGCTAGCTGGCGGTCCGTGCAATGGTGGTCGAGTTTTGTGTGTAGTGTTAGTTGGTGGGACAACATTTCTAGATTAAGGGACTAGACTTTAGATATAAACGACGCGATTGTGGAATCGAGGGACGCATTGCAGGATCGAGGGATGCAACTGTGGGACCAAGGGACGCAACTACGGGACCAAGGGACGCAATGCTGGACTTCAAGACAGAACTTCTGGACGGACTTTTCAACAAAGGGATAGAAATTCAAGTTTGGACCCAATATTGGTGCGTGTGATCGGGCGAGCAAGACAACTGAATACTCAAGGACAATGGATTGTTGGGCAAAGGAAAATTGTTGTGGCAAAGGTTCTGCACATGTGGTTGCCATGTGGCATGGAAGATGAGGAGACTTGGGTGCTTTTTGATGGCCAATGGATGTGCATGCAAGGGTCGAAGTGGAAGGGTCTTTGGCGAGATATAAGTCTCAGTTGCCCCTTCTTTCCTCCTCTCTCCTTTGCACTCCTCCAGCCATCATTCTACTCCCCTCCAGCAAAAGCAAGGTGACTCCGGTGAAGCATCTATCTCCGGCGAGTGAGAAGTTCAAGGAAAAGGCATGCACTCGGAAAGAAACGTAGGCTGCAACTCTGGCGATCTCCAGCCATCCTCCTCGTGAAACGCAAGTATGTCTTAGGCCCTTGAGTAGATTAGAAAGTAGGGGTGTTTGATGGAGGTTCATCCCGCACCAAACGGGGGCAGTCCGGTCATGCATCCTGGGCATGCACACATGTTGCCAACTCAGCCTGGTTGGGTTGGTGTTGTGTGAGCCCTGGGTTGTTGTGGCTGGCTGGGACATAGTCCCTGTCATCACGACATTAAGCACACTCTTTCAAGGTGGTTTTAGGAGAGAAACATGGGAGGTTGTGGCTGGTTCATGGAGGTGTTGGGATACGATGTTACGTAGTGGAAAATAAATTAGAAACGATTTCTAATGTCATCGACCACCACGAGATCCATGCATATGACAATAATGAGAGAGACATGAGTATAATCGTTTATACCTTTGATGCTTGTACTCCTAATGCCTCTCCTTTTGCGAGAACGGATGACAGAGAATCCCAAATGTGATTCGTGTACTTGGGACACACGAACCACGTACTACGATACCACCGAACGTTAGCTAGAATGAGATGGATGGAAGAACAAACTTCTTCCTTGGTGGTGGAAGGGAGGGGACGGCTAGGTTTTAGGAGATAAAAATAGTTTGCTTCCTTTTTCTTCTTCTTGTTTCTAAAACCATAAGTACCATATATTTATAGACCTCTCTTAAGCTAACCCTAATCTCATTAGGTAAGTGAGCTTAATGGGCCCTTACCCATCTAGTTGCTTAGCCCATAGATTCAAATGTGTGTAACCCTTGTAGGACCCAATTATATTAGTAACGTACATAACAATTGGCACGTAGATTGTAATTAGTTTCTAACTAAACGTTATGACCCCTAATCGGATTAATTATCCTTTTAACTATTTATTCGTTGCCATCTTGATTAAAGGACACCTCCTTCAATCTCCCACTTGTCCTTGACAAGTGTGCAATAATAAATTCATTTCTCTCTTATTGTCTTCATCCGAACATCAGGTAAGATAGTATGTCATCCCATTCCGTTCAGGCCATTTCTTGAAATCTGAATTCAAACTGCTGAAACAAATAATTAACTCTTAATCCATTTGAGCACGGCCATGCATTTCAGTTTTCACTCTTCAAGACGCCAAAGACAACCATCCTACTAAGAAGGAGAACAAGTCCAATCTTGCACATCCACAATTCTCCATATAATTCATATCAATTCTGACCTCCACCTTTATAGCCTCCTTTTAAGGCGTGACGTTTGACGGAGTCAAGAATATACCGATTCTCATACAAGGAAAGTGATGCACTCATGTTTGGGGAATCTACATGAAGCGTCAACGGGAAATCTTATGACATTCCAAATCTCTTAAAGATTCTCATAGCGGGTTAGTGCAATATATGTTCTCCAACATATATCCATGTAATTGATTAGACATCGAAGGTCTCTATAGCCCATGAAACGGCGCTATCAATCAACTTACAACCTAGTCTTTATAAGTCATTGTCATTCAATTCAATAACCTAGACCAGGGACAATAATATATATATTCACGTTCACATTATAGGGTTTAATTTATGAAATCACGTATTTGACAACCCTATTTGAATTTATAATTTATTTTGGACAATTATTTACTGAAATTTTTATTTCATTTGACAAACGTAAACATTACCAATATTCATGAATAACTTCATAATACTAGATATTACATAATCAAAGCCATTTTGCAATGTGCTTTATTCCTATGGCCCTAGGATGACTCTCATGCTTGGGTTGAGGCAATGGTTTAGTCAACGGATCGGCCACATTGTCGTCTGTATGAACCTTGCAAACAATGTGTATTACGTGGGTTTGATTGGAATCTACTGCACATGCTCAAAGCATATGCAACATCTGGGTGAGTACAAATCATGGCATACATGATAGATCTGATTGTCGAGCCATTAGCGATCATACTCATATGCTTCCGCTCATCAGGGCCAGATGGACACTGAGTTTTGCTTAGCGTTGTGCCATGTGACATGGCTAGAAATCCTCTCTTCGAGTCTTTCATGCTGAATCTTTCAAGTACCTTATCAATATAAGTTCTTTGACTTAATCCAATCATCCTTTTATGTATATCTCTACAGATCTTGATGCCCACAATGTACTCTGCCTCTTCTAAGTCTTTCATTGAGAAACATTTTCCAAGCCAGACGACAATGTGGCTTCATTGAAACAAAGATTCTAGCTCCTAAAGAAACCAAACCTTTTGATGGCCTCATTGAAACGAAGATTCCAGCTGCGAGATGCTTGCTTCGGTCCATAAATGGACTTCTGAAGCTTACATACTTTCCCAACATTCTTGGAGTCCACAAAACCCTCAGGTTGTGTCATGTACACATCCTCTTCCAAATATCCATTTAAGAACGCGGTTTTGACATCCATGTGCCAAATCTCATAGTCATAATGAGCGGCAATTGCTAAAGAGTATCCGAATGGATTTAAGCATGGTGACTGGCAAAACGGTTTTATCATAGTCTATACCATTAACCTTTTGGTAACCTTATGCTTCAAGCCAAGATTTAAAAATGCTCACGTTTCCATCCGTGTCTGTTTTTAATTTAAAAATCCATTTGCATCCTATGGGTGTTATCCCTTCCGACAATTCAACCATGTTCCAAACTTGATTTTCAGACATGGATTCCATTTCAGATTTCATGGCTCCAAGTCATTTTTAAGAATCTGGACCCATCACAACTTCTTTGTAGCTATTAGGCTCCTGACTTTCCAAAAGTAGGATTTGACAACTCTTGGTCAAACGAAATCAACATACCTTTTAGGTTGAGATCGTGGCCTATCAGATCTACATAGGACTGGAACAACAGGAGAAGTGTTCACAACGGTTTGAGAATCTTCACACAAATTAGATTCGAGTGGGACAGTAATAGAGTCGTATGGTCAATGCACGACTTCAGAGACATTATCTGTTACCCTTGTCGGGGTTTCAGAGTCATGTACCTCTATCTCTCGCACAGGTACTCCCACCTCAATTGAGGTGTCGTATCGCTGCCTCTGATGTGGATTGAACCACATCCATTTGTTGATCATCTCGAATTTCTTTGAGAACTACATTACTCCAACTTGTCTGTTTCGAAAGAAATTTCCTTTCCAAAAAGACACCATCACGAGCAACAAACACTTTGTTCTCTGATTGGTTATAGAACTAATAGTCCTTAGTTTCTTTGGGGTAACCAACAAGGAAACATTTGTCTGACTTAGTTGCAAGCTTATTAGAGAGTAAACATTTTACATAAGCTTCACATGGCCACACTTTCAGAAAAGACATCTTTGGAACCTTTCCAGTCCTTATCTCATATGGAGTCCTCTCCACAACTTTTCACGGAGTTCTATTTGGTGTAAAAGTAGTTGTTTCAAGAGCATATTCCCAGAAGGACACTGGAAGACAAGCAAAAGTCATCATAGATCGAACCATGTCTAAAAGTGTTCAATTTTTCCTTTTGGACACACCATTGCCATTGTGGTGTTCCTGGTGGAGTTAGTTATGAAACAATTCCATAACTTCTAAGTTGATCATCGAATTCTTGACTCAAATATTCACCACCACGATCCGATCGTAATGACTTGATTTTCTTGCCAAGTTGGTTTTCTACTTCATTCTGAAAATGTTTGAACTTTTCAAACGATTTAGATTTACGTCTCATTAAGTATACGTAACCGTATCCACTTAAATCATCAGTAATTGTGATGAAGTAATTGAAAATTCCTCTAGCCATGGAACTCATTGGACAACACACATATGTATGTATGAGTTCAAATAGTTCACTTGCTCTCTCACCCTTTCCAGTAAAAGGTGCTTTCGTCATCTTTCCCATCAAACAGGAATCACAGGTATTGTATGATTCTAAATCAAATGATGTTAGAAGTCCATTCTTTTGGAACTTCTGCATGCACTTCAGGTTGATGTGCCAAACACGACAACGTCAGAGGTAAGTGCGATTTGATTCGTTTGATTTTTGCCTTTTGGTGTTTATGTTAAAGATATGACGATCTAATTCAAATAAATAGAGGCCATTATTTAATTTAGCACTGACATAAAACATGTCATCTTTACAGATAGAACAACATTGATTCTTTATTATAAATGAATAACCTTCAATATCCAATACTGAAGATAAAACAATGTTTCTACCAATAGCAGGAACAAAATAACAATTATTATGTTCTAGAACTAAGCCTGAGGACAAATATAAATCATAAGATCCTACAACTAGTGCAACAATTCTTGCTCCATTTCCAACTCATAGGTCAACTTTCCTTTTTGCCAAGTTCCTAATTCTTTTTAGTCCTTGCACATTGGAAACAGTGTGGGATCCACATCCGGTATCAAATACCCATGAAGAAGAATTTGCTAAATTAACATCAATAACAAGGGTACCTGAAGAAGGAGCTATTGTGCCATTCTTCTTGTCCTCCAAGTACTTCGGGCGGTTTCTCTTTAAATGACCAGTGCCATTGTAGTAGAAACACTTAGTGTTAGAATCAGCACCTTTGGGTTTGGGATCAGCAACTTTCTTGCCTTTTCCTGTAGACCCTTGCATCTTCTTTCCACCACTCGACTTCTTAAACCCCTTCCCCTTTTGAATCATCAAAATGTCCCTTTTAGATTCTAGGGTCCCAATGTTTTGCTCAGCAGTTTTCAACTTGCCATGCAATTCATTAAAAGTCTTATCCAAACCTTGCATGTTGAAGTTCAACCTCAATTGGTTAAACCCATCATGGAGCGAGTGGAGAATAATGTCTTGGCCAACACTTGACTATACGGAAATCCAAGTCGGGTCATGTTCTCAAAAGACCAATCATCTTGAAAATATGGGGCCCAACATGTTTGCCCCTCTTGAGACGGCTCTCAAGAATAGCCTTTGAGGACTCATACCTCTCCATCTGAGACTGCATCTGGAACATGTTCCTTAGCTGTTGGATGATAATATATGCATCCATGTCCACAAACCTCTTTTGGAGGTTAGTGTCGATAGTTGTCAACATCAAGTAGGTGATAGTGACAGACTTATTGCGAATACTACTCTAAGCAGCTTGCTCCTCAACAGTTGAGGTGGAAGTTAACTTTGGGATAGGAGTTGTAAGGACATCCTCTTTATTTGTTGATCTGAGAACAATTCTTAGATTCTTTTCCCAATCAAGGAAATTATTTCCGTTCAGCTTGTCCTTCCCAAGGATAGAACAGAGATTGAAAGCCATATTATTATTTCCAGCCATTAATCTACATTTGAAAGAAAAGAATTGCAAGTTTGTTACGTTTGTCATAAATAGGTCAAAACATTTAAACAATTGAAATAGTTATGCTAAAACACACCATTCAATTTTGAATTTTGTCCCTTATTGAACTAGTGATTCCAAGACCCCATTTCACATAATATTAAGTGGACTTTGGCCCTTACTTAAGACTAGGTGATCAAGGTAAGTAAACTCCTTTACTAGCTATAAATTTTATAACTCTTGGTTGGTAGGTAACATTGGTGTGAAATTAAGTTAAACTGCAAGTGCACGAATCTCTGTGAAGACGGGGAATGTACGGGTCGATCCACCAAGAGGTGTGTCTACTCTGGTTCTACATGTTGTTGACAAATGATTTAATTGTTGTGTTGATGCTACATGTTGATGTAGCATTGGTTGCTAGATACATGTGATTATTTCCTAACTAAGTTGTTGTTAAGATGCTTCATGAATATGTTTTTATGAGCTACTAAATTTCTGGGATTATTCATGATTAGTTTCGGATATAAAGTTATACTAGTACGCATGATATAATTATTGATGTTGCTATATGCGTTCTAGGATGTAGGTGCAAGCAAGTTAGTTCATGTTGTGATAGCTATGACTATGATCGTCATGACTCGTAGCTCATGTTATATAGTCAGGTTAGCATGCACTTTTTGTATGATTGGTCTGACTTGTTGCTCTATTAAATTCTGATTTGCTGCTCTTATGGGTTATTATTGTCATAAGTTATACATGTAACAACTTGAGTCAAATGACCCGTAGATGGCGTGGTTGCATAGTTATGCTTGTTCCAGTTGGTTTCATTATGGTTGTTTGATCATGAATGTGCTATCAAGTTGGTGATTTGCATGTATTATTTCTTATTTGTTTGGAGTTGTGATGAGTGTAATTGTACACTCATTGTGTTGGGCTCATGCTTGTCTATTTAACTATAGATCGGATATAGTTATATAGATAGCTTGCATTTCCATAATGGTTAACAAAATGAATCATGGGCACGATTGTTTTTGGGCTGATGGGCCACGGGTAGGACCTCTATGCAGAGAGGCCTATTCGAAAAAGACCTCTATGTAGAGAGGCCAACTGAAGATTGTGACCTGGGTAGGCGCGCTGTCATTTGCTACAGGATGGGCATTCTCAATGTGGCAATGGAACCATGTAGTTCAATTTCCGTGAGTTGGGATGTCAATCTAGAAGACCGCTTTGTGCCAAGCGGTGGGTCATTGACGAGTGACCCGCTTGTGGATTAGACCAGCATGACTGGTGGTTCGATTCCTATGTAGAGGTATCACCTCGGGGGGGACACCCGGTAGTCACGACTATGTAGAGTAGGGTTCCTATGCAAAGGAATTATTTTGGGTGGAGCCCCGAGCGGCCCAGCTATGTAGAGTTGTCACCCGACGCAGCTATGTAGAGTTGTTGCCTTCTTGTTTGCATGTGTGGTAGGCAGGTTCCATGCATGCCTTTGTAATCTATTTCTGGACGCAAGGCATACGGGGTTTGGTTTATTGAATACTCATGCATATTTGTTGTTGTTTTGCCTCAGGTACTTGGGTTTCCTTCAGGGGTTAAACTGGCGGAGTTTCGGAGGATTCTATACACGAGGGCACGTCGACCAGATTCTTCCAGTTGTCTTTTTGGTTTCGCACTATTTATGTGTGTTTCCCGTTTTGAAGTTGATGTATTGTATTTGAATTTGTTTCCATATATGGATAAATTATCTTGCAGTTATATCTTAAGCTTAGTCTATCCATGTATGTTTTATTCAGTACATCGTGTTTTGTATGTATCGTCTTCTATAGTAACAACTTTGGTCGTCACGGATGACTGATTGCGACAATTCTTTTGGTTTCCCCAACGTACATTCCCACGAGATCGGGGGTGTTACACCAGCCCTCTTTGCAACCCTACTCGACCAGGCCAACAAAGCCTGCTGCCACCATTGTGTCGTTGGTACTCACCCCAACCCCCCCGCCAGGCACCACTATGTCAGTCTGATCATTCAAGGTGACATTTTCTTTTTTTCTTTTTTTTCATACTCTTCAATACTAATCACCTGTACAAGGGATAATTCACAAGCGGAAAAGGAGAATCGTCTCGGACGTTCACGTGCTATGAATGCAACAAAACCAACTACATGAAGAAGGATTGCCCATTGCTTTAGCCGAGAGATCGTGAACGAAGAGAACAAAGGAGATTTCCTTCTTGAAGAGAAAGGTATGAGAGACAAAGGAGAGATAGAGAAGATAAGACTTCAAGAAGAGACAAAGAGGAGAGGCCTAGAAGACGAGAACGTGATGATCACAAAAGAAGAGATCATCGCGAGAAAGATGGGAAGAAGGCTCTTAAGGCCACTTGGGATGATTCAAGCTCATCTGCATCTTCCGGCTATGAGTACTCTCAAGACTAGGAAGTACACATGTGTTTCATGGCCACTAATGAAGATTCGGACTCAAGCCTACCTACATCACCAAAGAAGAGTGACCAACGTCAAGTGGTGGAAGTTGATGACGATAAGGTATCCCTTCATGAAATACCTTCTTATGATGACTTGTTAGATGCTTTTCATGAACTTGCTGCACAATATTAAATGATTTTTCATAAAAAACAAACTAGTAAGAAAAATGCATCTACAGTTATCTATGAAATGTGAACCTAAAGAAAATGAATCACTAAATGATGTGATAAAAACCTTGAGATCTACAAATAAAGCCATACCAATGATCTTATTTCCAAGAATGAACAACTTACAAAAGATCTAGAGAAATTCACCTTAGGAAGAAAATTTCTTGACATGCTTCTTGGCATCCAAACTCAATCTCTAACAAAACATGACTTAGGATACAAGGGAGGGAAACAAAAGAAGTACACATTATACTTTGTTAAAATGAACAACTATCTTGTTAAGAAATTAAATTATTCAAATGTTTGGGTACCTACGACTACTCAATTTTGGATACCAAAAGCTAACTCTTAAGGACCCAAACAAATTTGGGTACCAAAGTCTTCACTTGTTTCCTTGTTTGTAGATAAAAGCAAGAAGAAAGGGGAGTTCATTCTCAATAGTGGGTGCTCGAGGCACATGACGGGAGACTCTCATGTTCTATCAAGCATAAATCCTAAGAAGGGACGAATCGTCACATTTGGAGACAATGCTAAAGGTCATATTGTCGGCATTGGTAATGTTGGAAATAATTCTACTCAAACTATTGAAAAAGTCTTATTAGTAGATTGTTTGAAACATAGTTTGCTAAGTGTTAGCCAATTAACTGATATATCTTTCTTAGTTGTGTTTGATAAACCTACTTGCTATACCATTTCCAAACATAACATGAAAACCATTTTGAATGGTTATAGATTGAATAATATTTACATCGTGCATGTTGATAATCTTAGCAATATGAATGTTGAAACATGTCTTGTTGCCTCCCATGACGAAGTTTGGTTATGGCATAACTGTTGGAACATATTAGTATGTCACAATTGCACAAATTATCCAAACATGAATTAGTTAGAGGACTTTCAAAAATCGATTTCAAAAAGGACAAGTTTTGTGATGCATGCCAATTTGGAAAACAATTTAAATTTTCTTTCAAATCTTTGAATGTTGTATCAACTTCAATATTTACTTGGGTTTGTTCTTAGCAAACAAACACGATGCCTTTGAAAGATTTCAAAGTTTTTGCAAACGTGTTCGAAGAGAAAGGATTCCAACATCATTCCTATTCGTAGTGGTCATGGAGGAGCATTTGAAAATGACTTTTCAAAAAAAATTGTGAAAAAATTGGAATTGAGCATAAATTATATTTTGCTTGTACTCCTCAACGAAAAGGGGTAGTCGAGAGGAAAAATAGAGCACTTCAATAAATGGAAAGAACAATGCTTGTGGAAAAATGGCTTCCTAAGTAGTTTTGGTGTGAAGCCGTTAATACCTCTTGCTATTTTTGAATTGTGTTCTCATTCGACCCATTTTAAAGAAAACTCATTTTAAACATTGGCATAACAGGATTCCTAAAATTTCTTACTTCAAAGTTTTTGATTCAAAATATTTTGTCCTCAACACTAAAGAGAATATGGAAAAATTTGATGCTAAATCTGATGAGACTATGTTTTAAGGGTATTCCGATAGGAGTAAGCATACGAAGTGTACAATAAACGAACTAGTTGTATCGAGAAAATCTCTACAAGTCAACTTTGATGAATTAGCATGTGTAGATATTTCCTCTCTTGATGATGATTGCATGGATATCATTAGACATGTATAATCACAAGATGCCACACTTGAGTCTCATTAAGAACCTTCAAGTCCTCCACATGAGGATAAAGAGGAACTTCCTAAGGATTGGATCTTTATAAGGGATCATCCGAATGACCTTATAATAGGAGATGTTTCTCAAGAAGTAGCAACACGGTCTAGAGATCATGTAGTTGGTGACTCTTATGCATTCATCTCTATATTAGAACCCAAGAAAGTAGAACAAGCATGTAATGATGAATTTTGGCTAATGGATATGCATGAGGAGCTAAATCAATTTGTTCGAAATGATGGTTTGGAACTTGTCGAAAAACCAATTAACCAATCGGTTATTGGAACTAAGTGGATATTTCAAAAAAACTTGATGAAGTCGGGAATGTAGTTAGAAACAAAGCTTGACTCGTTGCTCAAGGCTACCACCAACAGATAGAGATAGACTGTGATGAAACTTATGCTCCTGTTACTTACATGGAAGCCATTCACATGCGTTTAGCTTATGCATCTTTGATAGACCTAAAACTCTTTCAGATGGATGTTAAAAGTGCTTTTCTAAATGGTTTTATCACTGAAGAAGTTTATGTTGCACAACCCCCCAGTTTGGTAAATGAAACTTACCCAAACCATGTATTTAAGCTTAAGAAGACTCTTTATGGACTCAAGCAAGCTCCTAGAGCTTGGTATGAGAGGTGGAAAAACTTCTTGATTGATAAAGGTTTCACAATGGGTGAAGTGAATACCACCCTTTTTGTAAAATCTCATAATCATGATCTATTAGTGGTACAAATCTACGTAGACGATATTATCTGTGGTGCAAGTAACCCTTGTCTTTGCGAGGAGTTCTCTAAGTCTATGCAGGATGAGTTCAAAATAAGCTTGATTGGTGAATTAAATTTCTTCCTCGGACTTCAAATCAAGCAAACTCGAGATGGAAAATTCATAAACCAAGCAAAGTACAAAAAAGAACTCCTTAAGCAAAGGGTTTTGAAGATAGCAAGCCCTACAAGACTCCCATGAGCACTAGCATCAAACTCGACAAAAATGAAAATGGCATGGATGTGGACATCAAGAAATATCACGGTATGATTGGATCTCTACTTTATCTTACAACTAGTTGCCCCGATATCATGTTTGTTGTGTGCTTATGCGCTAGTTTTCAAGCATGTCCTGAACAATCTCACTTAAATGCTTTGAAACAAATTTTTCGATATCTCAAAGGTTCTCAAGATTTATCTAGTTTTACCCCAAAACTAGGGCTTTTGATCTTGTTGCTTATAGTGATGCCAACTATGCCAATTGTATCTTAGATCGAAAAAGCACTAGTGGCACTTGCCATTTTTTGGGAAAATCTATTGTCACTTGGTTTAGTAAGAAACAAAATAGTGTTGCATTTTCAACAACTGATGCTGAATATTGTAGGATTTCTAGTTTAATTGCACATATATATTTTCAAATTTTTTATGTACAATAAGGATCAATTACAATTTTCTATGATTTATTTCATGCATGCATCGATTTGTTTCAATAACTAGTTTTAAAACTTTATTAAAACAAACATGGGCTCCGAATTTCATACCTAAATGTTCTCTAAAACTTCTTGAAGATCCGTAGACGTTGAGGATGCTTGTCGCTGCGCCGGATGCCTCCGAGTATTCACCAAACTCTAAACAAGATCGGAGAGAGAAAAGCTAGTCTCTCAATCTCCAATAGAGTCTAGAATCTAATTACTAACCCCTCTTTAGTTCCCTTGAGAAGAAGATCTCTGAAAACTAAAACTAAACTCAAGAATTAATGGAAATTCGTGGAGAATTACGGAGAGAGAAGTTTGCACAAGAAGATAATGAAAAAATTAATGAGGTAATGAGATAAACTTGTATTTATAAGTTCTCTCCAAATTACCTATTCATGTGCAACCTCATGCCCATGATTTCATGCAAACTTCCATCTAACCATCCATTATTTGCTAACAAATAATCTTAGCCACGAATTAAATTAGTTATGGACCAATTCCATGCATGATCTAATTAATTCTGCATAAAACCGTCTGGCCGGTCGACCGTTTGGAGGTTCGGTCAACCGTTTAGAATAAGTTTCGGTCGACCGACCGATATACTCGGTCGACCGTTCATAACAAAATATTTCATCGCAATGTTCGGTAGACCGATCGAAATAACTCGGTCGACCGAAAACGAACAGACGAAATTCCTGTTACGATCGATACACATCCGGTCGACCGTGCAACATTGCGGTCGACCGCGCAACATTCGGTCAACCGTTTACCGTTTAGCGGTCGACCGTTTTTGCACAGTGCTGCAGACTTGTCAAATTTCGGTTTAACCCCTACAAAATTTGACATTTCGGGATTAGTAGTAAATTCATAACTTATGTAATATATTATCCTATGTAATGATAAATCATTACACCCCATAATATCTACACCACATATGAATTTAATTTAGATTCTAATTATGTTATTAATCACAACATAATTTTGACTTTGCTTGTTCACCACATGTGTCATATTTTCTACATGAAACTCGACACACCTTATGAACTCAAAATCCTCATTTCTTGTTTCCCAATCTTGTGGTGTGTCCTATGGGAGGATCTAAACTAAGTTGGCAGTGATATTAAGAGCTTTATATCACACAAGCTATAAGCGGTATCTAGCTACAAATTATAGCTCCCAATTAGTTAGATATCTTAATTCCACTCGAACCAAAACCCGATCTATTTAGTGATGTAGTGCACCACTTGTGCCCGTTCATTGCCTCATGATATTAAGAAAAAGAAACAAAGTAGTATTGTGTCATCTTTGTATTAGTATTCATTTCTTGATCTCTTTAAGCTACTTATAAATATGTGACTTAACTCAAATCACATTGTGCACATCACAACTTTGCTTTATCAAGGGGCCCTCTAAGATCATTACTCAATTAAGAGGGGCAATGATAATCTTTTGACTAACTATCTTCTCCAACAAAAGTCATACTTAACCAACCAATGCCTTTACACTACACTTATCGATAGCTCAAGACACTAGTCTAATCAAGCATTTCTTAAGTGATCGGACATAAGTCTCACATCAAAGGACCAAGGACACAGAAAAACATTAATGACACAGAAAACACAACTCTATAATGTTTTACTTATTAGGTATATTCAGTATACAAAAGTAATATTTTCCTCTTTTGTGTACCCGTGTTGTCACTCACTTGTAGAGCTACAACGATCTATGACCAACACGACAATCTTAACTCGGTAATAAATGCCCCATGTTTATTACCATGATTGCGAATATCTTTTGTTTTATGTAAACCATTATCTCTTAGAGCTCTACGGTTAAGGACCAAGAGCCTCTTCCTTAACACTTCTAAAAGACGAATAACATAAACAAGGAACAAAATGATTTCTCATTCAATTCATAATAATTGACATTTAAAAGCAAACCTTTTAGAACACATTCCCTTCAGTTATCCCATACAAGATAAGGTGGGGGATTTCATCACCCTTTCCTTAGCCCCAAAAATCATACTAATCGAGGCCATAATTCTAAAAGCAAGTAAACATTGGCCCCTAAGGATTTCAGAAGCACTAGGAGAGTGATGTAGTTGAGACCGTCATGACTTGATCGGCGTCTCCTGCCTTGTCGATAGTAGGAGGTACTGGGTCTCCGGATTTGGTATCACTTGCTGGGCATTGTGGTCTTCATTGTAGGGAGGTGAGGCGTGTCGAGACTAGTGATCTCGAAGTGATTGAACGTTTTATTTAAAACCGCAAGTGCACGGCCGCGATGAAGCGGTGGCAAGTACGGGTCGTCCTCAGGGAGGTGAGCAGCTCTTGTTTATCAGAAATCAAGTGGCACAATAAGGTGGAAGAAAGTTGTTTATGCTAATCTAAACTACTCTAACTACGAAGAAGCAAATGCGAAAGAAAGACACAACTGATGAAATAACAACTAAGCTAAGAACGAAATGCTGGAATTCAAGAAATGGAAAACCCCTAAAGGGTGGAGTGAGTGCACACATGCAAAGAGGTGGGTGTTGAACACATTCTCTAAGCACAAATTAAGGTGGTGTTATCATGCATAGGAAGTGTCTAAATGTTATGGCAAAACCTATCAATCTATTCACCAACCTAGTTGATTAACATTTACATATGCAAGATGTTTATTTCAGAACCTAAACAAGCATGAGAGGTGTCTAATCATTTTGGCAAAACTCGTCAAGTTATAAATTCTATCCTAAACAAGCAAGCATACATTCATATTTTATGAACACATTGAAAAATAAAGTATTCATTCCATTCTCTAATGCATGTATGAATATCTACTCCACCCCCAAAGGGGATGGAACTACTCACTACACATTACACTAATTATTACACTAAGATAAGAAGACATTTTTAACTAAGCTAGATTTAATAAAAGACGATTAAACTAAAACATGCACAAACGATAAGAGAAGCACAAAACAAATAAAAGTAACACAAAACTTTATTGATAAAATGACTCACATTTCAAGTAGCATCCTCCTACTTTAGTGTGTGCTTCAAGGCCTCACTTCTAGTAGGAAGAATAACCACTTAAAATATGGAGTCATTACAATGGAAGGTGAAGAGTTCTATTTATAGCCATAGAAAAAGCTAATCCGGGACAATCCCCCGATGTGGGACTAAACAAATACCAGAAATGGACTAAATACACACTAATATGCGACCCACCAAAATCTTAGTGGATTTGGGCCAAAACAGACTGCCAATTAGCGGTCTTAGACCGCCAATTAGCGGTCTTAGACCGCCAATTGGCGGTCTATATGTCCAGATTACGCTGGATTTTATTCCGGGCTTTTCTGGATGTCTTTGTTGGTCTTTGATGCATCTACTTCACTTGTTGGAGCTCCGACCCGAATAGAATTGCCAAAATACTCCCCATGATGGTCTGAAGTTTTCTGTTTGCTCTTTGGTCCTTCTGTCTTGCGTTCAGGTCCTTCTCCCTTGCATCTTGGTCCCCAAATCTCAGAATTCAGTCCTTTTTCCCAGCTTTTGGGTTCTTTTATGCTTCATCTCTTCAAACCTATTTATTCCTGAAAACTAAACATAAAACTAGTAACATAGTATTGTTTAGGTGAAAGATTTAGTGATGGAGTGCACCAATTGTGTTTGTCCCTTGCCTCATGATATTAAGAATACACACAAAGTAGTATTGTGTCATCTTTCTATTATTATTCATTTCTTGATCTCTTTAAGCTAGTTATAAATATGTGACTTAACTCAAATCACATTGTGCACATTACAACTTTGCTTTATCAAGGGGCCCACTAATATCATTACTCAATTAAGAGGGGCAATGATAATCTTTTGACTAACTATCTTCTCCAACAAAAGTCATACTTAACCAACCAATGCCTTTATACTACACTTATCGATAGCTCAAGACACTAGTCTAATCAAGCATTTCTTAAGTGATCAGACATAAGTCTCACATCAAAAGACCAAGGACACAGTAAAACATTAATGACACAGAAAATACAATTCTATAATGTTTTACTTATTAGGTCTATTCAGTATACAAAAGTAATATTTTCCTCTTTTGTGTACCCGTGTTGTCACTCACTTGTAGAGCTACATTGATCTATGAGCAACCCGACCATCTTAACTCGGTAATAAATGTCCCATGTTTATTACCATGATTGCGAATATCTTTTGTTTTATGTAAACCATTATCTTTTAGAGCTCTATGGTTAAGGATCAAGAGGTTCTTCCTTAACACTTCTAAAAGACGAATAACATAAACAAGGAACAAAATGATTTCTCATTCAATTCATAATAATTGACATTTAAAAGTAAAACTTTTAGAACACATTCCCTTCAAATATATCGCTGCCGGTTGTGCAAGTGCAGAAGTCTTATGGAGGTGGCAAACCGACAAAGACTTGCAACAACTTGAGTTTCGAACTACTCCTATTTATTGTGATAAAACTAGTGTCATAAATCTTTCGAAAAATCCAATTTTGCATTCAAGAACCAAGCATATAGAAGTTCGACATCATTTGCTTAGAGATCATGCAACTAAGGAACATATCAAACCTATGTTTGTACCTACAAATGATCAAGTACCGGACATTTTCACCAAACCTTTAAATGTTGATCAATTCAATCACATTAGACTCAATCTAGGCATGTGCAACCTAAATATTTATAATTGAGTAATATCATGTCATACCTTCAAAATTGCATGTTGATTGAGTTGTTCATTGGGTTTTCCGTCTGTTTGTTATGTTAGAAGTGTGGTTAGGCTAAAGTTATCAATTTCAGACTCATTTCGATCAACCTGAATAGGCTTTCCGTTCGACCGGTTTGGTCCTGCTCGATCTTATCCCTAAGTTCACTTAAGTGATCGGTCGAACCCTTTGGTTCCAGTCGACCGATGTATCCCTTGTTCGACCGATTTTGTTTATGGCTTCTTCCATTTCTTACGTTGTTCGACCACTTCTTGACTGTTCATTCGACCAATTTTTCCAGGTTCGTTTTGGCCATCACGCGGTCGTCTGAGTGCCTTGTTTTGTTCGACCGTAGGATTTCAGTTTCTTTTCAATCTCTTCGCTCGGTCAACCAACATCTTTTTGTTGTGTTTGTTCAACCAAAATCGATTTTTGGTGTTTAAAACCTCTCCGTTTGGTCGACCGTTAGATCTATTTTGTTTGACCGACCGCTTCACTAATTTTTTTGTCTCTTCCTTTAGGTCGATTATTTTCTCTCTGGTGTATTTGTTCGACCGGTTTCAGGTATTTTTGGTGTTTTGGGACTTACCAAGCGGTCAACCATTGCCTCTATTTTTTTCGACCGAAAATTTCTGGCACTTTATGTACTTTCCTTTTGGTCTACCATTTCCTTTTGCTGATTTAACTATATTCCAAATAGACCGAATTCCCCCCCCCCCAAATTTAAAGGTTCGGTCGACCGTGGCCTCCGTTCGGTTGAATGTGTGTGCATTTTTCTACTACATCTTTGATAAAATCGTGTTTCTCCATTCACTTTTCCCCATCGCTCTCTTTTACCCTATCCATCGCCACCTCCTCCGGTCGACCTTCCCCACTTTCGACCGGTAAAACTTGGTTTTTTAACCTTCTTTCGTTTCCTCTCCTCTCACTCTTCTCGTTGCACCTTTTTTTGTTGCCTTCTCCACCATCTGCACGACGTGAAGAAATAAAATGGCATGTCACAAGAAGCGCCCCACCTCATATTTTATCGCCACCTAATGCCACACGAAGAGAGCTCAAGATCGCCCCTCCACCGACCCCAACGTCTGTCATCCGCTCTAACGTCTGACACATCCTTTTTTCCCGATTGACGTGCTTGCCCAAGTTGCTTGGGAAAAACACCTTTCGGCCGCTCCCTTCATCCTGACATGGAAGGTTGAGGTATTAGATTTCACGGAATTTTCCTTAAAAGCTCATCTTGATGCAAATAAGCTCACCCAATGCATGACTAAATTCGCTTCCAAACCATATTACCCATCTTTAGTGCAGCAATTTTATGGTAATATGAGAAAAGATCCTGATCATCACATTTTTCAAGCCATGATCAAAGGCGTAACTTATGAGATTGTTCTCGGTATGATTGTCGAAGCCTTAGGTCTACGTTATTCTGGCGTTTATTTATATATGGACCGAGATTTTATCGCCTTAGAGCACATTAACCTATCTGAAAAGATTCAAGAGTTATATTCCACCCCACGACCTATCAAAAATGGCAATGTAGTACACAATTCTTCTCTTATGCATCAACTAGTATGCCATTAGTCCCCTGCCGGGGGATTGTCCCCGGTTACCTTTTTTCATGCCTATAAATAGAACTCTTCTTCCTCCTTTGTATTTTACTCCTCTCTTCGTGGTCATTCTTACTTGGAGTAATGCCTTGGAGCAAAACTCTAGTGGAGGGATGGTACTTGTAATGTGGGTGACCAATAAAAGAATGTTTTGTTAGTTTGTTTTAATTCTTGCATGCTTAGTTAATTTTGTTTGTCATAATCTTCGTAGAATTAATTAGCATGTTTTCTTTTCTTAATATGAATGTTAGCATAATAATGTGTGAGTAGTTCCATCCCCCTTTGGGGTGGAGTTGATGTTTATACATGTCATGAAGAATGGACTTAATGCTATATGTTGTTTTATGTGATGAATGTGAGTATGCTTATGTGAATTAAAGAGAATACTTAACTTGATGGTTTCTACCATATTCATTAGGTATATCACATGCTTGTTTAGGTTCTTAATAACAAACTTGCTTATGCTCATATTAATCAACTAGGATAGTGATTTGGATGATAGGTTATGTGAATATTAAGTTTAATCGCAAGTGCACGGCCGTCAGTGAAGACGGGGAAAGTACGAGTCGATCCACATGGACGTGTGTCGACTCTCGTTCCTTTGAAGGCAAGTTGGAAAAGAGGGGAGAAGAAGTGTGGCTATACTAAACTAAACTACGAATGAACTACCAATTAAACTAAACCCTCATGGAGTGGAGGTGTGTAGGTTGTGTGCGTGAGTAGGTCTACATTTCAATTAGGAACAAGTGTAGTTTGTGTGGCATACAAGTAGAAGCTAGTGTAGAATCTAAATGTAGGATACACAACACTACATGGCAAACCATGAATATGAATATCTCATATAAAGTTGATGTTGATTTTACATTATCAAGCATGCAATAATTACCTAGTGTGGGCATTAGAGCATCAATTAATCCAACATACAACCTAAATCATTCATGTGAGTGTGCACCAAACATGGATCCATACAAAGCCATTCCCATCAAAAAATTACAAGCAACAAGTTAAACTCTAAAGCTAGCATGAGATAAGTACCTAGTGTGGACATTATCCCATCTAATACAAGTTTAGGCATGCTACAAGTATAGATCCACATTAAGCATATGAAATGACAAAAATAAAAGAACCCATCACTATCACATAATCTACATCACCTACACCCATAAAGAGGATGGAACTACTCACTACTCATTAAGAAAAGCGACAAAACGAAATGAAACTAAGCATGCAAGAATTGAAAAGGACAATATAAAACTAACAAAACATTCTTTTATTGGGCACTTACATTAAAAGTATCATCTCTCCACTAGAGTTTTGCTCCAAGGCTTTACTGCAAGTAGAGAGAATGTCACCAAGAAAGGAGTTGGTACAAAGGAGGAGGAAGAGTTCTATTTATAGGCATGTAAAAAGGTAACCGGGGACAATCTGCTGATGTGGAACTAATAAAATTTCTAAATATAAACATAAACCACATCACCAACATCCGAGAGAAATTATGTTGAATTATGAGCAAAATGGACCACCAATTAGCGGTCTTGTGCCACAAATTGGTGGTTACTTTTTCTTGAATCGGATCCAATTTTAGATATCTTATCAAGTGCTTTAATTCTTGATGTGTGGTGCACTCGGATCAGTTATTGGAGTCTGGGTGGGAATCAAATTGTTAAAATACTCCTCACGATGGTGTGAAGTTACTTGATTTGCTAATTGGTCCTCTTGGCTTGAATCTAGGCCTTCCCTCTTACACATCGGTGCATAAGTCTCACCGATCAGCCTTTTTTCTCACGTTTTCATCCTTTTTGTGTCTCTTCTTCTCAGACCTATTTATTCCTGAAACATAAACATAAAACTCGTTACATAGAATTGCTTAGGTTCAAAATATAGAATATAAGATATGAATGTATGCATGATGTGATGTCAACCAATAGGTCTTTCCAACCATTAGGAACATCCTATCCATAGCAACACAACGTACAATTATGCTCTATCGAATTCAATTCTCACCATTTTATTGCATGTGTACAAACACTCCATTCCTAGGGGTTTCTCTTCCTGAATTTCAGCATTTTTGTTAAGTCTTTAGTTTAGTTTTAGTCAATCTCTAGTTGCTCTCTTTTGCATTTGTTAACTACTAGTTTAGTGTAGCGTAACCACACTTCTCTCCTCTTTTCCCACCTCCCTTTGAAAGAACCATAGTCGACACACCTCCCTATGGATCGACCCGTAATTGCCTCGTCTTCACCGACGGCCATGAACTTGCGGTTAAACTTAATATTCACATCAAGTTTTAGGCGTCGTTGCCGCGGAGGTGCTCTGTCCAGACTCTCATTTGGATGATTCGAGTGGGTTTGATCTTTTGGTTTTAGTTTTGGTTTGTTTCAAGGACATCTAAGGATCAAGGGGAGGCACCAGGAGAAATTTGGAGAAGAGAGCAGCAATTTGGAGTGCCAATCTGCATCTTGGGACCGCCAACTGGCGGCCTAGTGAGCATCTTTGGCTCGTATTGTTCTTGTGCTTGTTTATAATTGCAATATAGTGGTCTGGGGGTTCCATTTGGCATGTTATGACCTATAGTTTGCTCTAAGATCAATAATCAATCCCCTTTTTAATCAACATGGACCTTAAAACTCAAAGCAAAAGATTAGACCGATTGGCATCTAGGTCAAGCATCATTGGTAGACCTTGCACACACTTGTCTTTTTTGTTCTTTACATTCTTATTGTTGATTGCTGGCATAAGGTACGTGCATCCATTCACTCATTCATGCATTGTTAAAGCATGCATTAGTAAGTAAGCTGCATCGGTACAAGTGTGAGGTGAGTGTTTGTTTGGAGAGTTGATTACAAGATTAAATTTCAAAACGCTACTAAGGAGGGATTGTTCCATACTAGATAAGGTGGGGGATTTTATCACCCTTTCCTTAGCCCCAAAAATCACACTAATCAAATCCTTAATTCTAAAACCAAGTAGACATTGTCCTATAAGGATTTCGGATGCACTAGGAGTGTGATCCAGTTGAGACCGTCATGACCTGATCGTGTACATGATAGTGTAAGTCCTCATAGGCAATGATGCATGAAACCTGGCCCTGGGAGAATCAAACACCAACTAGTATAAAAAAGAAAAAAAAATTAGAAAGAAGAAAAAGAAAACGAGATGGCAATGCAAATAAGAACCTTAATGGACTTCACACTTTGCATCACTTTAGGATGTTAAGGTTGCCCTTGTCTTTCACTTAAGTCCTAAATTAACTTGCACGAATGATTCATTAGGCTAGGTGTGTGGACTAAATAACTATACAGAGTCGGCTCGTAGTATTACCGTATCCTATGATTGACAAAGATAAGCCCATCGAGTCGTGTTGCTAGGTTGAATGCATCTATGTTCGGATTTTGTGGGTATATCTGCTGAAAACCCCCCGGATACAACACTCCTCCTCCTTGGAGACAAGGGGGTTTAACGGCTTGTTCCATACGCTAAGTGCAACCGTGATTCCTACGAAAATGAGTTAGGATTTCCCTGTTTTACGAATGTTTTTTCCTTTCTTTCATTTTGCTCTTTCTTTGTTTTGCTCGGAAATAGCAAAAGTTAGGTTTGGGGGTATATTTGATTGACATCATATCATGCATATATTCGTGTCTTATATCCTTTATTTTTAGCCTAAGCAATGCTACATAACGAGTTTTATGTTTAAGTTTTAGGAATAAGACAAGTGAGAAGAAGAGACACAAAAGGGACTTAAAACCAAGAGAAATGACATAATTACAAGACTTATGGACTGAGATGCATGAGAGAAGGACACAGATTTAAACAAAAAGGACCAGTGAGAAAATCAAGAAGCTCCACACCATCATGATGAGTATTTTGGCAATGAGATCCGGGTCTAAACATCAACATCCGAATTGAGTTCAGAAAACATGAAGAAAGCAAGCCAGAATCAAGCCACCCAAAACCAGACCCCATCAGGCCAATCCAAACCGCCAATTGGCGATCCAAATTGCTCCAAACAATTCATGGTTTAGTCGGGTGTTCGATTATGTTGTTTTATGTCCATTTATAGTATGAGTTTAGTCCCATACCGGGGGATTGTCCCGGGTTACCTTTTTCATGGCTACAAATAGATCCCTTCCTCCTCCGCTATAAAAGAACTCCTCTCTTTGTGTCCATTCTCTCTAGTTGGAGTAAAGCCTTGGAGTAAAACTCTAGTGGAGAGATGCTACTTGTAATGGGAGTGTGTAATAAATATTTTTTTGTTAGTTTTATATTGTCTCTTTTGAATTCTTGCATGCTTAGTTTAATTTCGTTTTGTCTCTTTTCTTAATGCGTAGTGAGTAGTTCCATCCCCTTTGGTGGTGGAGGTGATGTAGATTGTGTGCTAGTGATGGATTCTTTTATTTGTGTCATTCTACATGCTTAATGTAGATCTATACTTGTAGCATGCTTAAACTTGTATTAGATGGTTTATTGTCCACACTAGGTACTTATCTCATGCTAGCTTTAGAGTTTATCTTGTTGCTTATAATGGTTTGATGGGAATGACTTGTTATGTATGGATCCATGTTTGGTGCACTTTCACATGAATAATTTAGGTTGTATATAGGATTGATTTATGCTCTAATGGCCACACTAGGTACTTATTGCATGCTTGATAATCTAAAATCAACCTCAACTTTATGTGAGATATGCATGTTCATGGTTTTCCATGTAGTGTTATGTATCCTACACTTAGATTCTACACTAGCTTCTACTTGTATGCCACACAAACTACACTTGTTCCTAACTGAAATGATGACCCACTCACACACACATACCTACACACCTCCACCCCATGAGGGTTTAGTTTAATTGTTAGGTCATTCATAGTTTAGTGTAGTTAGCATAATCAACAACTTCTTCTCCTCTTTTTCCTACTTGCCTCTGAAAAAACTAGAGTCGCCACACATCCCTGTGGATCGACCCGTACTTGCCACGTCTTCACCGAGGGTCGTGTACTTACGGTATTAAAACGATCACATCAAGTTTTTGGCATCATTGCCAGGGAGGTGCTCTTTCCGGACTCTGGTTTGGATGATTCGAGTGGGTTTAATATTTTGTTTGTAGTTTTTTTGTTTCAATAGACTCTAAAGATCAATGGACATCACCAGGAAAAGTTTGGAGGGGAACAGAGGTAAACAGACTGCCAATCAGCGGTGGTGGACCATCAATCGGCGGCCTGGTGAGCTCAGTTTGCTCTCTACTTTCTTCTGGTTGTTTCTACATTCAATAGTGTAGTCTGGGCTCAATTTGGCATGTTTTGACTTGTAGATTGCTTCAGATAAATAATCAATCCCCTTTAATCAACTTGGCCACTAAAATCCAAAGCAAAAGATTAAGCATTCTTGCTTGTTTAGGTCATGCATCATATACTTGACTTAGGCACATAGTTTGTCTTTTATTTTAGATTTACTTTCAGTTGTTGAGCACTGGCATGAGGTACGCATTTCCTACTCTCATTCGTGCACTTTGTATGACCATGCATTAGTTAGTAGGAATGGCATTGCAACAAGTGTGAGTTGAGCGTTTGTTTAGAGGTTTGATTTCTAGATTAAGACTCCAAAACGCTACTCATGAGGGGTTGTTGTAGGATTTCCAGTTTAATTGCACATATATATTTCCGAAATGTTTATGTACAATAAGGATCAATTAAAATTTTCTATGATTTATTTCATGCATGCATCGATTTGTTTCAATAACTAGTTTTAAAACTTTATTAAAACAAACATGGGCTCCGAATTTCATACCTAGAAGTTCTCTAAAACTTCTTGATGATCCGGAGACGTTGAGGATGCTTGTCACTGCGCCGGATGCCTCCGAGTATTCACCAAACTCTAAACAAGATCGGAGAGAGAAAAGCTAGTCTCTCAATCTCCAATACAGTTTAGAATTTAATTACTAACCCCTGTTTAGTTCCCATGAGAAGAAGATCTCTGAAAACTAAAACTAAACTCAAGAATTAATGGAAATTCGTGGAGAATTATGGAGAGAGAAGTTTGCACAAGAAGATAATGAAAAAATTAATGAGGTAATGAGATAAACTTGTATTTATAAGTTCTCTCCAAATTACCTATTCATGTGCAACCTCTTGCCCATGATTTCATGCAAACTTCCATCTAACCATCCATTATTTGCTAACAAATAATCTTAGCCACGAATTAAATCAGTTATGGACCAATTCCATGCATGATCTAATTAATTCTTAAATTAATTCTGCATAAAACCGTCTGGCCGGTTGACCGTTTGGAGGTTCGGTCGACCGTTTAGAATAAGTTTCGGTCGACCGACCGATATACTCGGTTGACCGTTCATAACAAAATATTTCATCGCAATGTTCGGTCGACCGATCGAAATAACTCGGTCGACTGAAAACGAACAGACGAAATTCCTGTTACGATCGATACACATCCGGTCGACCGTGCAACATTGTGGTCGACCGCGCATCATTCGGTCAACCATTTACCGTTTAGCGGTCGACCGTTTTTGCATAGTGCTGCAGACTTGTCAAATTTCGGTTTAACCCCTACAAAATTTGACATTTCGGGATTAGTAGTAAATTCATAACTTATGTAATATATTATCAATGTAATGATAAATCATTACACCCCATAATATCTACACCACATATGAATTTAATTTAGATTCTAATTATGTTATTAATCACATTATAATATTTATTTTGCTTGTTCACCACATGTGTCATATTTTCTACATGAAACTCGACACACCTTATGAACTCAAAATCCTCATTTCTTGTTTCCCAATTTTGTGGTGTGTCCTATGGGAGGATCTAAACTAAGTTGGCAGTGATATTAAGAGCTTTATATCACAAGCTATAAGCGGTATCTAGCTACACATTATAGCTCCCAATTAGTTAGATATCTTAATTCCACTCGAACCAAAACCCGATCCATTTAGTGATGGAGTGCACCATGATATTAAGAATACACACAAAGTAGTATTGTGTCATCTTTGTATTAGTATTCATTTCTTGATCTCTTTAAGCTAGTTATAAATATGTGACTTAACTCAAATCACATTGTGCACATTACAACTTTGCTTTATCAAGGGGCCCACTAAGATCATTACTCAATTAAGAGGGGCAATGATAATCTTTTGACTAAGTATCTTCTCCAATAAAAGTCATACTTAACCAACCAATGCCTTTACACTACACTTATCGATAGCTCAAGACACTAGTCTAATCAAGCATTTCTTAAGTGATCGGACATAAGTCTCACATCAAAGGACCAAGGACACAGTAAAACATTAATGACACAGAAAACACAATTCTATAATGTTTTACTTATTAGGTCTATTCAGTATACAAAAGTAATATTTTCCTCTTTTGTGTACCCGTGTTGTCACTCACTTGTAGAGCTACAATGATCTATGACCAACACGACAATCTTAACTCGGTAATAAATGCCCCATGTTTATTACCATGATTGCGAATATCTTTTGTTTTATGTAAACCATTATCTCTTAGAGCTCTACGGTTAAGGACCAAGAGCCACTTCCTTAACACTTCTAAAAGACGAATAACATAAACAAGGAACAAAATGATTTCTCATTCAATTCATAATAATTGACATTTAAAAGCAAACCTTTTAGAACACATTCCCTTCAGTTATCCCATACAAGCTAAGGTGGGGGATTTCATCACCCTTTCCTTAGCCCCAAAAATCATACTAATCGAGGCCATAATTCTAAAAGCAAGTAAACATTGGCCCCTAAGGATTTCAGAAGCACTAGGAGAGTGATGTAGTTGAGACCGTCATGACTTGATCGGCGTCTCCTGCCTTGTCGATAGTAGGAGGTACTGGGTCTCCGGATTTGGTATCACTTGCTGGGCATTGTGGTCTTCATTGTAGGGAGGTGAGGCGTGTCGAGACTAGTGATCTCGAAGTGATTGAACGTTTTATTTAAAACCGCAAGTGCACGGCCGCGATGAAGCGGTGGCAAGTACGGGTCGTCCTCAGGGAGGTGAGCAGCTCTTGTTTATCAGAAATCAAGTGGCACAATAAGGTGGAAGAAAGTTGTTTATGCTAATCTAAACTACGCTAACTACGAAGAAGCAAATGCGAAAGAAAGACAAAACCGATGAAATAACAACTAAGCTAAGAATGAAATGCTGGAATTCAAGAAATGGAAAACCCCTAAGGGGTGGAGTGAGTGCACACATGCAAAGAGGTGGGTGTTGAACACATTCTCTAAGCACAAATTAAGGTGGTGTTATCATGCATAGGAAGTGTCTAAATGTTATGGCAAAACCTATCAATCTATTCACCAACCTAGTTGATTAACATTTACATATGCAAGATGTTTATTTTAGAACCTTAACAAGCGTGAGAGGTGTCTAATCATTTTGGCAAAACTCATCAAGTTATAAATTCTATCCTAAACAAGCAAGCATACAATCATGTTTTATCAACACATTGAAAAATAAAGTATTCATTCCATTCTCTAATGCATGTATGAATATCTACTCCACGCCCCAAAGGGGATGTTACTCACTACACATTACACTGATTATTACACTAAGATAAGAAGACATTTTTAACTAAGCTAGATTTAATAAAAGACGATTAAACTAAAATATGCACAAACGATAAGAGAAGCACAAAACAAATAAACGTAACACAAAACTGTATTGATAAAATGACTTACATTTCAAGTAGCATCCTCCTACTTTAGTGTGTGCTTCAAGGCCTCACTTCTAGTAGGAAGAATAGCCACTTAAAATATGGAGTCATTACAATGGAAGGTGAAGAGTTCTATTTATAGCCATAGAAAAAGCTAATCCGGGACAATCCCCCGATATAGGACTAAACCAATACCAAAAATACCCTAAACAAACATTAATACAAGTCCAGGAGAAATCTTAGTGGATCTGGGATGATCCAGACCGCCAATTGGCGGTCTAAAAAGTCCGGATCCAGTTGAATCTTGTTCTGGGCTTTGCTTGGTGTATTTGGTGGTCTTGGATGCATCTACATCGTTTATTGGAGCTCCGACCCGAATACAATTGCCAAAATACTCCCCATGATGGTGTGGAGTTCTCTGTTTTGCTCTTAGGTCCTTCTGTCTTGCGTTCAGGTCCTTCTCCCTTGCATCTTGGTCCCCAGATCTCACAATTCAGTCCTTTTTCCCAGCTTTTGGGTTCTTTTATGTTTCATCTCTTCAAACCTATTTATTCCTGAAAACTAAACATAAAACTCGTAACATAGTATTGTTTAGGTGAAAGATAATGGATATAAGATACAAATATAAACATGAAATGATGTCAATCACGAAGTTAGGTGCCATCCAGCCTAAGGACCTATAGTCATAAGCTGATTGAGCCGTGTTTGATTGCTTGTCTTCTACTATCACCCACTACCAATGCTAGCTCTAGGGATTCTTCCTTTCTCATATGAGTCTTCTCCTCCTCTATATTCTTCGTTATAGTCTCCTCCTCTGATTACACCTTCTGTTGTGCGTTGTTGTAGAGTGAGAGCGCTTGACTTGAGAGAGTGCATTTGTCCGAGATGGCCGGCTAGGTGTTCACCCATCTCCGCCTCGTGCTCCTTTGGAGCATGAGGCCGAGTCATCTCGTGGAGATGAGGGAGACCGGCTTCAATACATGGAATACCTCGGTCCGCTCCCACCACCGCGTAGACCTCCTTCTCCTCCTCCTCTTCCGACTCAGGAGGAAGATGGATTCGGTCAGGAACGGGTTATTGGTGCACCACCACCTTTAGCTTGACAGGATAGACAGATGACTCTGTGCAAGCGGACCCATCCTGTCTGGGCCGTGCAATCTTCTTGCATAGTTCTCCTGTCAGCTTGTGGGAACAACTATGAGTTGAAACCTCAATACGTGAGAATGCTTCCTACCTTCGCTGCCAATGAGGAGGCTCCGTATATTTTTATACGTGAATTCAAGGAGGTAGGCTCCTTGTTTAAGCTTCAACAGCTTGATGAGGATTCGGTCCGATTGAGGATGATCTCTTTCGCGTTGAAGGATAACACGAAGAAATGGATGTACAGCCTCCCGACGAGCTCTTTTCAGTCTTCAGATGAATTTCCCCGGCAACGGTGCCAAAAACATGATTGAATGTTTTAATTAACTGCAAGTGCACGACCGCGTTGAAGTGGTGGCAAATACGGGTCGAATCACAGGAGGGTGTGTCGACTTTAAATTGTTCGAAGGCGAGTTGGAAAGAAAGGAGAGAAAGATTGATTAAACTAAACTACACTAAACTAGTAGCAACAAGGAAGGAAATGAAAGCACAAAACAAACTAAAACTAAGCGACTAATAAAAGAAGATAGAAATTAGGAATGGAAAACCCCTAAGGGGTGGAGTGTGTGTACACATGAAATAAGAAGTGATGAATGCATACAATAAGCTCAAGTGTTGTTAGTGTTTGTAATGCATAAGAAGTACCTCATGGCAAGACCTATCATTCAGAGTACTCACTAATCATTACACTACAAACTACATTAATAAAACAAAACATTCTAATGAAAGGCAATTAAACTAAGCAAACAAGAAATATTAAAGAAGCTAAATGAAAGGAAATTAAACTAAAGAAACATGCAAGAATTAAAAGACAAGACATATTAAAAGAAACTAAGAAAAATTATTTTATTAACATGACTCACATTGTAAGTGGTATTCTTCTCCACATTGAGTTTTTGCTTCAAGGCTTTTACTCCAAGTAGAGAGAATGCCACCAAGCAATGGGTGATTACAAATGAGGAGGAAGAGTTCTATTTATAGCCATAGAAAAAGGTAATCTGGGACAATCCCCCGGTATGGGACTAAATCTATACCAAAATAAGACTAAACACAACCTAATACATGACCCGCCAAAGTCTTAGTGCATCCGGACCAAAACCGAATGCCAATAAGAGGTCTTGGACCGCTAATTAGCGGTCTATATTGTCTGGATCCGGCCTGGTTTTGGTGTGTGGTTTTTTGGCTTCATTTCTTCATGTTTGATGCATCCGAGTAGGTTGTTGGAGCTCAGGACCGAATCGAATTGCCAAAATACCCCTCATGATGGTGTGGAGTTTCTTGATTTGCTCCTTGGTCCTTTGGGCTTACATTCGGGTCCTCCCCTCTTGCATCTCAGTCCCCAAGTCTTGCAACTCAGTTCTTTTCCTTGCTTCTAGGTCCTTTTATGCCTCTTCTCCCCAATCCTGTTTATTCCTAAAACTCAAACATAAAACTCATTACGTAGCATTGTTTAGGTTCAAGATAATGGATATAAGACACAAATATACGCATGATGTGATGTCAATCAAACAGCTTGATGAGGATTCTGTCCTGTTGAGGATGATCTCTTTCGCGTTGAAGGATAACGTAAAGAAATGGATGTACAGCCTCCCGGCGAGCTCTTTTCAGTCTTCGGATGAATTTATGATCGTCTTTCTAAAGAGATTTTTCCCGCAAAGGAAAACTCAATAGATATTACACCAGATACATCAAATGTGTTAGACTGAGACCGAATCTTTTCATGCTTTCTTTGAGAGGTTCAAAGACCTTCTCCACCAGTTCCCTCATCATGGACTAGTGCTATGGCAGTTTTGCCATATTGTTTATTAGGGCCTCAACTACAAAAGCCGCACATTGTTGGAGTCGATGTGTCAAGATGATTTCCAAAGGAAAACCATCGATGAGGCATGAGACACTTTCGAATTAATGGCTGAACGTACCTTTGAGTGGGACACCATCAAAGAGCCACTAGCCGCCAGGTCTTCTGGTCGAGCTGGATCATATCAAGTTGACTCAACTATCGCGTTTGAGGCAAAATTGGTTGCTCTCATGCATAGGATTGAGAGTTTAGAGTTGGACCGATCTCCTGTAACTTAGGTCGCTACTCCCACGTGTAGTAGGTGTGGACTTAATGGACATGATGACTTGGAATGTGCTTACGCTCCAAGGGATACTGAGCATGAAGATGTGATGTACCAACAGAGGCACTGTGACGACCTGTACAATCACTCCTACAACCCGGGATGGCGACCCACCCTAACTTCTCATAGGGGCAACGGTCCGATCTCGCACGCTCAATCTCATCCCTCACCTTATCACCCTCCATGCCCATCGGTGACCTACCAACCCCGACATCAGAGGTCCCAACGCCATACCCACCAACCTCCACAGGCGTTGATTGACATCATTTCATCCAAATGTTTGTGTCTTATATCCATTATCTTTCACCCCAACAATGCTATGTAACGAGTTTAATGTTTAGTTTTCAGGAATAAGTAGGTTTGAGAAGGAGAGACTCTAAAAGGACCTAAAAGAAGGAAAAAGGACTCACTTGAGAGACTCGAGGACTAAGATGCAAGATCGAAAGACCTGAATGCAAGATAGAAGGAGCAATGAGTGATTGACATCATTTCATGCTTATATTTGTATCTTATATCCATTATCTTTCACCTAAACAATGCTATGTAATGAGTTTTATGTTTAGTTTTCAGGAATAAATAGGTTTGAAGAGATGAAGCATAAAAGGACCCAAAAGCTGGGAAAAAATACTGAATTGTGAGATCTGGGACTGAGATGCATGGGAGAAGGACCTGAACGTAAGACCGAAGGACCTAAGAGCAAAACAGAATACTCCACACCATCATGGGGAGTATTTTAGCAATTCGATTCGGGTCGGAGCTCCAATAAACCAAGTAAATGCATCCAAGACCAGCACATATATCAATAAAAGCCGACAACAACACTGAGAGGGATCCGAATCATATAGACCGCCAATTGGCGGTCTGTTTTGGCCTAAATCTGCTCAAATTTCTCCAGCACATGTATTAGAGGATGTTTAGGCCATTGTTGGTATTTGTTTAGTCCCACATTGGGGGATTGTCCCCGATTGCCTTTTTCTTTGGCTATAAATAGAACTCTTCACCTTCTATTGTAATCACTCCATATTTTGAGTGACTATTCTTCCTACTATAAGTGAGGCCTTGAAGCACACATTAAAGTAGGAGGATGCTACTTGAAATGTGAGTTACTTTAATAAAAGTTTCTTTATTATGTTGTTTGTTTTAGGTTTCTTGTTTTACTTTGTTTAATTTCATTTCATTAGTTTTAATAGCTTAGTTAATATGCTTTCTTTGCTTAGTTTAATAATTAGTGTAATGTGTAGTGAGTAGTTCCATCCCCTTTGGGGGGTGGAGTAGATGTTCATACATGCATTAGAGAATGGAATGAATGCTTTATTTACAAGTGTTGGTAAAACATGAATGTATGCTTGCTTGTTTATGATAGAATTTATAACTTGATGAGTTTTGCCAAAATGATTAGACACCTCTCATGCTTGTTTAGTTTCTGAAATAAACAACTTGCATATGTAAATGTTAATCAAATAGGTTGTTGAATAGATTGATAGGTTTTGCCATAACATTTAGACACTTCCTATGCATGATAACACCACCTTCATTTGTGCTTAAAGAATGTGTTCAACACCCACCTCTTTGCATGTGTGAACTAACTCCACCCCTTAGGGGTTTTCCATTTCTGAATTCCAGCACTCTTATTTCATTCTTAGTTAGGTTTTAGTTAATCGTTTGTTGCTTTCTTTTGCAATTCATACTTCATACTTTGTAGCATAGCGTAGCGTAGCATAATCAACTCTCTTCTCCATTTTTCTTGCCACTTGATTTCGTGCAAACGAGAGGCTGCTCACCTCCCTGAGGACGACCCGTATTTTCCACCACTTCAACACGGCCGTGCACTTGCATTTTAATATAAAACGTTCAACAAGTTTTTGGCGCCGTTGCCGGGGAGGTGTCAGTCTAGACTCTTGTTTGGACGATTCGAGTGGATTTGATCTTTTTTTTTAGTTTTTAGTTATTTCATGACTTTTGAGATTTAAAGAGAAAGAAACAGGGAAAATTTGGGAGCACTTCAAGCCTTCAAGACCGTCAAATAGCGGTCTGGGACCGTTGTTTGGCGGCCTAGTGAGATATTTTCACCCCCAAATTTCTTCTGTTTGTTTCTATTTACATTTTAGTATCTGGGAACCCAATTTGGCATGTGTGAACCTATAGTTTGCTCCCAGATCAATAAATAACCAATCAACCCTCCTTTAATCAACTTGGACACTAAAACCCAAAGCAAAAGATTAGGCATTTGCTGTGTTTAGGTCATGCATCATCTAGTAATGACTTGAGCATGTTAATTGTCTTCTCTTAGTTTTGATTTTTGTCGTTGATTGCTGGAGCGAGGTACGCATTCCTTAACACTCATTCACACATTAGGACATTCATTAGTGAGTAAGGTTTGCATCGAAACAAGAGTGAGGTGAGTGTTTCCTTGGTGAGTTGGTTGCTAGCTTAAAGATCAAAACATCTTAAGGGGCACCACCTATAGTCTTCAAAGATAAGGTGGGGGATTTCATCACCCCTCCCTTACCCCCAAAAAGCACACTCAAGTAAAGCCTTAATCTAAAAACATGCAGACATTGGCCATTAGGACTTGGGCGCATTAGGAGAGTGAATCGGTCACGACCGTCATAACATGATCGGCGTCGCCCACTTTGTCGATAGTAGGAGAGACGAGATCTCCGGATCTTGGCTCACTTGCTGGGCATTGTGGTCTTCGTCGTAGGGAGGTGAGGCGTGTTGAGGCCGTGTGACCTCGCAGTTAGGCGTCGTCTAGCTGTAAGGACCCATAGGTAGCCTAAGCTTGTTTGAGCCGTGTTTGCTAGACTAGGCTTCTACCCTCACCCATTACCCACGCTAGTTTTTAGGGATTCATCCCTTCTCCTCTGAGTCATCATTCTTCTCACCTACTTCTACGTTTTAGTCTCCTCCCCTTTACACTCTCTGTTAACGTTTTAGGGTCGAGTCGAGCACTTTTTGCGAGTTTGGCCTCGTGGTGGTGAGAGTGATCGACTCGAGAGTTCTTTGTCGAGATGGATAGTTACATGGGTCACCATCCATATCATTGTTGGGACCAGGACAATTCTCCCTGGTACTCCGGACCCGTGCAACCTGGGGTGGCTCAGACGAACACCTCGTATGGTTGGGATAATCTTCATTGTGTGACTGACCAGTCTTCATATAGGGGTGATATGAGAGAGGCACCGACTACTAGATCTCCATCTAGTTACGTCGGATCATATGTTGGTCATCAAACTGAGACACTGCAAGAACGTTTGGCCTCTTTTATGCATGTGGTAGAAGACATGAGTGCACCGGTGGATCCAGTAGTCGTACCGTGTCACGGTTGTGGGTTGAGTGGTCATGTTTGCGGGGAATGTCCTTATGTTCCCTCAGAGCCTGAGTATGAGCATACCTTTTCCCAAAATGCTCAATATGACCATTACGCATCCGCGTACAACCCGAGAAGCATGGATTCATGGCGAGACAATTCTTATTCAAATTCTTATACATCACTCCCACCCCAGTACCCTCCTTCTGAATATCCTGAATTCTACCAACACCCCACGACCAATCATTGGACTCATTCTCAGCCCATCACCACCCAACCCATCCATTTCCCAAATTCTGACATGAACCTCACAGTTGACCCCAAACTTGATTCTTTGGAACAAGCCATCCAAACGTTCATGGAAACCACTCAAAATGTGTTGAAGTTCAATCACGATTCCTTGCAAACTATGGAAATGTATGTGAGTCAAATTACAAAACAATTAAGTAAACGTGAGGAGGGTGACATTTCTTGTCAACATGTGGATTCATCTTTTGATATCGAACCACCACCACATTCACAAATTCAAAGCACAATCTTTCAGAGTCAAACTCCACGTCAGTCTGAGGGACTTGGGGTTTCAATTCACGATCACATTGTGGGGGATTCGATCCAAATTGAGAATAACATGGACCAATTTCATTTTAGTCGGCACAGGATTGTGCCTTATCTTTTTATCCCGTGGCCCTTGAGCCACATGATCTTCATGTTGTGCCTCTTAAGGACTCACCTCTGGTGGAGCAAGAGCTCCCTAGTACCCTCAATTTCAAACAACCTGATGAGAGTTTGCCTCTCACTATTGTTCCTGATCATCATGGAAATGATGGAACATCAAACAACTACATTGCTAATGAGGGTATTAGGAGTTCCTTAGAGGATACCTTGGGTATGAGACCCACTTTTTGTTCGCCTGGTGAGTCGGACATGCCTAACGAGGTTCATGACCTCGTTCCGACTCACCAGCCAGTTTGTTGGAGAGTTTGGACTGACGATCATAACTTCAGTAGCGCAACAGGAGAAACTCTTCTTCCGTTGCCCCTTATTCCCCAAACTCTCGAGAGGTTCAAGCTCTTTCAGTCTGATCCTTTGATTGAGACGCCTTTGCGTCCAATTCATGAACCTCTCATTTCATCTTGTGCTCTTTGTGAAGGGGGCCCATGCATGAGTATTCTGGCCCCGCGTGGTGTCATGTTCCCTTTCCAAGTACATTGACCCACTTTTGAGATTCCCATTTTATGTCTTTTGACAAATGAAGATGAGAACTTATGTTTGTACATAGTTATATTAAAAAAACAAAAAAAACAAATAGAAAAGAAAAGAAAAAAGTAATAAAGGACTACATGAGCGAGCATTGATTGTTGTGGACCCCAACCCTTGTCTACTTGGGCCCCATTTCTTTACGTATTTGTCTCCCTTCTTCGGTACCTCACAGGTTTTGAGGAAATTTGGGTTTGTGTCCATCTACAGACCATGAACTTCCCTTTGTACTTCATGTTGGTGAGATCTATTCTTTTTCATGCATAAATCCATGTAGTATCTTGTTCACATTCATTGAGGACAATGCATGAAGTAGGTGTGGGGGGTGCTTTACGTGTGTACATAGTCGAGTCTTTTCTTTTGATTTTTGTTTTCTTTTGTGTGCACTGCTAGGGTCATGTTAGTGTGCTGCATTTAATATCGATATATCTGCTTGCCATGATCCTTGGGTGACTTGTCTTCTTTTGCTTGCCTAGTGCTTTAAAGTTTTCACATTTCTTTCAAAATCCTCATGTGTTTGCGAAAGAAAATGTTTTGTGGGTTTTTGCGTGTGTTTAGCATGTGCAAAACCGTTGAGAGGCAAAGTAAAAAGAAAACTCCCAAAAGTGTCTTGAACTTGATGCATTAGGATTTCTAGTTTACTGGCCTTAGGTCTTATCGAGTCGTTAGGATGCACCCCGGTTTTCCCTCGGGGGGCGTGTAATCATAGGGTTTCAGCACTCAAACATTTAAAGAAGTCCACCCTGAACCTAGTGAGTCAAATAATTCGTGTCTGTTAGTATAAGGAAGTTTGTCGTAGTCAATGGCCCTTAATCTCTTTTTGTGAAACCTAAGTGTAGGGGTTTTGATTCCCATGTAGATAAATAAATAAGTGGTGTTCTCTCTTCTCGCACGGCTCCTATCACTCGGGAAAGTAGGTCTGAGGTGACTTTGTGCCTGGTGGATTCGAGTCATCTAACTTGGGATGCACCGACCGAACTCCCGATACACGGGTGGTAGGGATCGCCCTATGTGGAGATTTGGGGGAAGGTGTACGTGATAGTGTAAGTCCTCATAGGCAATGATGCACGAAACCTGACCCTGGGAGAATCAAACACCAACCAATAAACTGCTCCAAAGAAAAAGAAAAAGAAAAAAAAAGAAAAAAAAAGTCAAATAAGAACCAAAATGGACTTTACACATTGTATCACATTCAGAAGTTAAGGTTGCCCATGTCTTTCACTTAAGTCCTTGACTAACTTTCACGAATAATTCATTAGGCTAGGTGTGTGGACCAAATACATATATAGAGTCGACCCGTAGTATTACCGTGTCCCATGATCGACAAAATAAGTCCAACGAGTCATGTAGCTAAATTAATTAATGCATCTTGTTCGGATTTTATGGGTATATCCGCTGAAAACCCTCAAGAGACAATACTCCTCCTCCTTGGCAGCAAGGAGGTTTAACGGCTTGTTGCACGTGCTAAGTGCAATCGTGATTCCTACGAAAGTGAGTTAGGATTTCGTGTTTTTCGTATGCTTTTTCCTTTCTTTGTTTTGCTCGGGACTAGCAAAAGTTAGGTGTCGGGGTATTTGATTGATATCATTTCATGCTTATATTTGTATCTTATATCCATTATCTTTCACCTAAACAATGCTATGTAACGAGTTTTTTGTTTAGCTTTCAGGAATAAATAGGTTTGAAGAGATGAAGCACAAAAGGACCCAAAAGCTAGGAAAAAGGACTGAATTGTGAGATCTGGGGACTGAGATGCAAGGGAGAAGGACCTGAACGTAAGATCGAAGGACCTAAGAGCAAAACAGAATACTCCACACCATCATGGGGAGTATTTTAGCAATTCGATTCGGGTCGGAGCTCCAACAAACCAAGTAAATGCAGCCAAGACCAGAAAATATACCAATCAAATCCCACAACAACACTGAGCGGGATCTGAACCATATAGACCACCAATTGGCGGTCCAAGACCGCTAATTGGCTGTCTGTTTTGGCCCAAATCTTCACAAATTTCTCCAGCACATATATTAGAGGATGTTTAGGCCACCGCTTCAACGCGGCCGTGCATTTGCGGTTTAATATAAAATGTTAAACAATGAGCAAACAAGAATACTCCACACCATCATGGGGAGTATTTTGGCAATTTTATTTGGGTCGGAGCTCCAACAATTGAAGTAGATGCATCAAAGACCAAAACATACATGCAGAAAAGCCCAGAAGAAAATCCAGAGCGATCTGAACACTGGCGGTCCAAGACCGCTAATTGGCGGTCACTTTTGGTCCGGATCCGCTAAGATTTATGTGGGGCGTGTATTAGTGTGTATGTAGTCTATTTCGGGTATTTGTTTAGTCCCATACCGGGGGATTGTCTCAGATTAACTTTTCTATGGCTATAAATAGAACTCCTACTCCTCCATTGTATTTTACCCATTGCTTGGTGGCATTCTCTCTACTTGGAGTAAGCCTTGAAGCAAAGCTCGAGGTGGAGAAGAGTGCTACCTTCAATGTGAGTCATTTTAATACAATAATTTTTCTTAGTTTCTTCTAATCTTGTCTTCTAATTCTTTTATGCTTCTTTAGTTTTATGTCCTTTTAGTTTGTTTAATATTTCTTGCTTGCTTAGTTTAGTTTCATTTCTGTAGAATGTTTCGTTTTAATGTAGGTTGTAGTGTAATGATTAGTGAGTAGTTCCATCCCCATTTGGAGGTGGAGAAATATGTGATATGATTATGTGATGTAGTAGGTGTGTGTTATCTTAATCCTTTGAGCCTTATATGGGATTTCACTCTTGTCTTTGATATGCTAATGCTCTTGAATGAAGCTTAGCATATGCTTAGACTAATGGACCTTTTTTATGGCGAATGATGAGGTGAGGATAAGGATGGAATTAATATTGGAAACATGACTTGTAGTTGCATGTACTCTTGTTGCCTTTACCCTGGTTAATGCCTTGTATATTTTAATGATATTGTGTTATCTTATTTGATGTGGAGGCATAGTAGGGTTTAGCCTTTATACATGAGTTCATTTAGCTTCATTCCAATTATTGTCTTGTATGTTTTAATGATATTGTGTTATCTGATTTCATGTGGAGGCAAAGTTGGATGTAGTTTTATGTTTTCATGCACTACATGTTTTGATGAGCTTAATTGAATACACACACATATACACATATCTTTGTATTCACAATCTTTTCTCTACCCCCTATGGGGTTTAGTTTTATTGCTTATTGTCCATGTCCTTTTGCATCTTAGTGTAGTTTAGTGTAATCAATCTTTCTCTCCTTTCTTTCCCACTTGCCCTCGAACAAACTAAAGTCGACACACCTCCCTGTGGATCAACGTGGTCGTGTACTTGCGGTTAATTATAAAACGTATCAATCAAGTTTTTGGCGCCGTTGTCGGGCAGGTGCTCTGTCTCGACTTTGGTTTGGACGATTCGAGTGGTTTTAATTTTTCGTTTTTTAGTTTTGGTTTGTTTCAGGAGTTTCAAGAAGAAAGGGGAGGCTACTGGAGAAACTGGGGGAACAATTGCGCAAAAAGGACCACCAATCAGTGGTCTAAAACCGCCAATTGGCGGTCTGGTGAACTTAAATTTTTCCCAATTTTATTCTGGTGGTTTATTATTTCATTATACTTATCTGGGAGCACCATCTTGCATGCTGTGACTTTTAGTTTGCTTCCAGATTAAAAATCAATCCCCTTTAATCAACTTTGACCATAAATCTCAAAGCAAAAGATTAGACTTCTTGCCATCTAGGTCATGCATCATTTGTAGACCTTGCACATATTTGTCTTTTCTTTGCTTTACATTTGTGTTGTTGATTGCTGGTGTGAGGTACATGCACCCAAATCTCTCATTCATGCATGTTTCGATCATGCATTAGTTAGTAAGATGCATCGGGACAAGAGTGAGTTGAGCGTTTGATGGGAGTGTTGATTGCTTGATTTAAGATCAAAACGCTACTAAGGAGGGGTTGTCCCATAAAAGATAAGGTGGGGGATTTAATAACCCTTTCCTTGGCCCCAAAAATCACTCTTAATAAAAGCCTTAATTCTAAAATCAAGTAGACATTGGCCTTAAGGATTTCGGACGCACTGGGAGAGTAATCTAGTCGAGACCGTCATGGCCTGATCGGCGTTGCCTACCTTGTCGATAGTAGGAGGTAATGGATCTCCGGATCTGGTATCACTTGCTTGGCATTGTGGTCTTCATTGTAGGGAGGTGAGGCGTGTCGAGGCTAGTGACCTCGAAGTTAGGCGTCGTCTAGCCTAAGGACTCATTGCCTTACATTGTTTGAGTCGTTCTTGCTAGATTACGCTTCTACCTTCTCCCATTACCCACGCTAGCTCTAGGGATTCTTCCCTCCTCATCTGAGTCATCTTCTTCTCACCTACTTCTACGTTCTAGTCTCCACCCCTTTACACTCTCTGGTAGCGTTTTAGGGTCGAGTCGAGCACTTTTTGCGAGCTTAGCCTCGTGGTGGTGAGAGTGGTCGACTCAAGAGTTTTTTGTTGAGATGGATGGTTACATGGGCGACCATCCATATCATTGTTGGGACCAGGACACTTCATCCTGGTATTCCGGACCCATGTAACCTGGGGTTGCTCAGACTAACACCCCGTATGGTTGGGACAATCTTAATTGTGTGGCTGAGCAATCTTCAGATTGGGATAATATGAGAGAGGCACTGACTGCTAGACCACCATCTAGTTATGTCGGATCATATGCTGGTCAACAATCTGAGACATTACAACAAACTTTGGCCTCTTTCATGCGTGTGGTAGACAACATGAGTGCACCGGTGGCTCCAGTAGTCGTACCGTGCGACTGTTGTGGGTTGAGTGGTCATGTTATTGGGGAATGTCCTTATGTTCCCCCAGAGCCTTAGTATGAGCATACCTTTTCCCAAAATGCTCAATATGACCATAACGCATCCACGTACAACCGAAGAGGGAGGGATTCGTGGGGAGATAATTCTTATTCAAATTCTTATACATCATTCCCACCCTAGTATCCTCCTTCCGAATATCCAGAATTCTACCCACACCCTACTCCAAAACATTGGCCTCACTCTTAGCCTATCAATACCCAACCCACAAATTTCCCAAAACATTGACCTCACAGTTTACCCCGGACTTGATTCTTTAGAACAAACCCTCCAAACGTTCATGGAAACCACTCAAAATTTATTGAAGCCCAACTTGAATTCCTTGCCTTATCTTTTTGTCCCGTGGCCCTTTTAATAAAATAATTTTTCTTAGTTTCTTTTAATCTTGTCTTCTAATTCTGGTATGCTTCTTTAGTTTTATGTCCTTTTAGTTTCTTTAATATTTCTTGCTTGCTTAGTTTAGTTTCATTTCAGTAGAATGTTTCATTTTAATGTAGGTTGTAGTGTAATGATTAGTGAGTAGTTCCATCCCCATTTGGGGGTGGAGAAATATGTGATATGATTATGTGATGTAGTAGGTGTGTGTTATCTTAATCCTTTGAGCCTTATATGGGATTTCACTCTTGTCTTTGATATGCTAATAATCTTGAACGAAGCTTAGCATATGCTTAGACTAGTGGACCTTTTTATGGGGAAGGATGAGGTGAGGATAATGATGGAATTAATATTGGAAACATGACTTGTAGTTGCATGTACTCTTGTTGCCTTTACCTTGGTTAATACCTTGTATGTTTTAATGATATTGTGTTATCTTATGTCATGTGGAGGTATAGTAGGGTTTAGTCTTTATACATGAGTTCATTTATCTTCATTCCAATTATTGTCTTGTATGTTTTAATGATATTGTGTTATTTTATTTCATGTGGAGGCAAAGTTGGATGTAGTTTTATGTTGTCATGCACTACATGTTTTGATGTGCTTAATTGAACACACACACAAATACACATATCTTTGTATTCACACTCTTTTCTCTACCCCCTATGGGGTTTAGTTTTATTGCTTATTGTCTATATCCTTTTGCATCTTAGTGTAGTTTAGTGTAATCAATCTTTCTCTCCTTTCTTTCTCACTCGCCATCGAACAAACTAAAGTCAACACACCTCCCTGTGGATCGACCCGTATTTGCCACCGCATCAACGTGGTCGTGCACTTGCGGTTAATTATAAAACGTATCAACCAGGCGTCATCATCGGGTTATCTTAACCTAACTCCACAAACCCAACGGGTTGACCCAAAGGACCCATGTATTGATTCGTCCCTTCAAGCATTCATGCAAAGCATACAAAGTTCATTCAAAACTTTGGAATCGTAAGTTAGCCAGTTGGCTCATCGGCTCCATAAACGTGAGAATGGTTAATTCCCAAGTCAACCCGATGTGAACCCCCGGGATATCCAATCTCAAGGAAGGCCACTATTACCTCAAGCTACCTCTGAACCCACCCATTATCTTAATTTCATTCATACTTTGAGGTCCGGTAAGGAGGTGGACAACCACATTGGGTTGCCTTCCTTGCAATCACCATCTCTTGGTGTCACCAAACCTGCGGCGATACCTACATCTACGGAGGGCCGAACCATGAGGTTCTCTTGTCTAATCTTGGGTCGAAGGAATCTGATTCTGAGGTCCCCACTCATGTTTCTACAGAACATAATGATGAGGTTCCTTCGAAAGACCCTTATGCTTTAAAGGCGCCATTCCCTGAGTGTCCTAAAAAGAAAAAAAAACTTTTGATCAGGAGACAAGATGCTTGAGATCTTTAGGCCAGTTTAGGTGAACATTCCTCTGTTGGAGGTGATTCAGCAAATGTCACCTTATGCCAAGTTTCTCAAGGATTTATGAACCAAGAAGAGGAAAACCAATGTGCCCAAGAAAGGTTTTCTTGCTGCCAATGTGAGTTGATTGTCATCATTTCATGCTTATATTTGTATCTTATATCCATTATCTTACACCTAAGCAATGCTACGTGACAAGTTTTATGTTTGAATTTCAGAAATAAAGAGGTTTGATGAGAAGAGGCATGAAAGGACCTAAAAGATAGGAAAAATGACTGAATTGTGAGACCTGAGGACTAAGATGCAAGGGAGAAGGACCTGAACGTAAGACCGAAGGACCAAAGAGCAAAACATAAAACTCCACACCATCATGGGGAGTATTTTGGCAATTCTATTCGGGTTGGTGCTCCAACAAGCGAAGTAGATGCATCCAAGACCAACAAATACATCAAGCAAATCCCAGAATGAAATCCAGATGGATCCGGATCCTGTAGACCACCAATTGGCGGTCTGGGGCCGCTAATTGGCGGTCCAAATCTCTCTTGATCCGCTAAGATTTTGCGTGCACATGTATTAGGATTTGTTTAGGCTATTTTTGGTATTTGTTTAGTCCCATACCGGGGGATTGTCCCGGGTTACCTTTTTCTATGGCTATAAATAGAACTCTCCCTCCTCTCATGTACCCCATCTCCTCTCTTGGTGGTCATCTTCTCTACTAAGAGTGAAGCCTTGAAGCAAAACTCTGGTGGAGAAAGAGGCTACTTGTAATTGAGTGAGTTAATAATAGATGTTTTCCATTAGTATGTTGTTTCTTGCTTAGTTTAATTTCCTTTAATATGCTTGCATGTTTGTTTTGTTTTATGCCTTTTAGTTAACTTCTTGTTTAGTCTTTCTATAATTAGTTTAAGCATGTCTTCTTTCCTTACAATAAATGTTATTTTAAATATGTGTGAGTAGTTCCATCCCCTTGGGGGTGGAGTAGATGTGTCTACATGTTATGTAGTTGGTATGAATGCTAGATATTATTGTTTGTGAGAGATATTAGTATGTTTGCTTGAATTAATAAGAACTTACTTGATGGTTTCGGTCATAGTTAAGTACATTCCATGCTCGTTATGTTCTTAATAACAACCTTGCATTGCTCATATTATTCACCTAGGTTAGTGTTGTAAATGATAGGTCTTGCCATTAGGTACTTCTTATGCATTAACAAACACTAACTAAACTTGAGCTTCTTGTATGCATTCACGACACTTATTTCATGTGCACACACACACACTCCACCCCTTAGGGGTTTTCCATTCCTGAGTTCTATCTTCCTACATTAGTTGCTTAGTTTAGTTTGTTTTGTGATTTCATTTCAGCCTTTCTGGTTTACTAGTTTAGATTAGTATAGTTTAGTGTAATCAATCTTTCTCTCCTTTCTTTCCCACTCGCCTTCGCACAAACCAAAAGTCGACACACCTCCCTGTGGATTGACCCGTATTTGGCACCTCTTCAACGCGGCCGTGCACTTGCGGTTTAATTAAAACGAATCAATCAAGTTTTTGGCATTGTTGCTGGGGAGGTGCTCTGTCCAGACTTTGGTTTGGACGATTTGAGTGTTTTTAATTTGTTTTTAGTTTTTCTTGGTTTCAGGGATCCTAGAGCTCAAGGGGAGGTCACTTGCAAAGTTTGAGGAGTAGAAGCTCCCAACTGACCGCCAATTAGCAGTCTGGAACCGCCAAGTGGCGGCCTGGTGATCTGTTTTTCCTCTCAGTTTTGTTCTGGTAGTTTGTTATTTCATTGTAGTTATCTGGGAGCACTATTGTTCATGCTATGACTTCTAGTTTGCTCCCAGATCATTAAACCAATCCCCATTAATCAACTTGGCCTTAAAATCCAAAGCAAAAGACTAGACATTCTTACTTGTTTAGGTCACGCATCATGTACTTGAGTTAGGCACGTAGTTGTCTTTTAGTTTAGCTTTATTTTCAGTTGTTGAGCGTTGGCGTGAGGTACGCATTTCTTACACTCATTCATGCATCTTGTATAACCATGCATTAGTTAGTAGGAATTGCATCAAGACAAGAGTGATTTGAGCGTTTGATTGGAGCGTTGATTGCTAGATTTAGGATCAAAACGCTACTAAGGAGGGGATGTCCCATAAAAGATAAGGTGGGGGCTTTCATCACCCTTTCCTTGGCCCCAAAAATCACTCTTAATCAAAGCCTTAATTCTAAAAGCAAGTCGACATTGGCCCTAAGGATTGCGGACGCACTAGGAGAGTAATCTAGTTGAGACCGTCATGGCTTGATCGGTGTTGCCTACCTTGTCAATAGTAGGAGGTACTGGATCTCCGGATATGGTATCACTTGCTGGGCATTGTGTTCTTCGTTGTAGGGAGGTGAGGCGTGTCAAGGCTAGTGACCTCGAAGTTAGGCGTCGTCTAGCCTAAGGACCCATAGCCTTAAGTTGATTGAGCCGTGCTTGCTAGTTAGGCTTCTTCCTGATCCCATTACCCACGCTAGATCTAAGGATTCTTCCCTCCTCATTTCAGTCCTCTCCTCATCTATTCTCTACGAGTAGTCTCCTCCTCTGAGTACACCTTCTGTTGTGTGTTTTTTAGAGTCGAGTCGAGCATTTTATGCGAGGTTGGGCTCGTTCTGGTGAGAGCGCTCGACTTGAGAGAGTGCATTTTTCCAACATGGACGGTCTAGGTGATCGGCCATCTCCGCCTCGTGCTCCTTTGGAGCATGAGGCTGAGTCGTCTCGTGGGGACGTTGGAGACCGGGTTCCATACATGGATTACCTCGGTCTGCTTCCACCTTTACATAGACCTCCTTGTCCTCCTCCTCTAACTCGAGAGGAAGAGGGATTCGGTCAAGATCGAGTTCTTGGTGCACCACCACCTTTAGCTTGACAGGATAGACCGATGACTTTGTGGGAGCGGACCCATCCTGTTCGGGCCACGTAGCCTTCTTGCATAGTTCTTCCCCCAGGTCGTGGTATTAACTATGAGCTGAAACCTTAATATGTGAGAATGCTTCCTACCTTCACTGCCAATAAGGAGGATCCGTATATTTTTATATGTGAATTCGAGGAAGTATGCTCCATGTTCAAGTTTCAACAACATGACGAGGATTCAGTCCAGTTCAGGATGATTTCTTTCGCGTTGAAGGATAATGCGAAGAAATGGATATACGGCCTCCCGGCGAGCTCTATTCGGTCTTGGGATGAGTTTGTGACCGTATTTCTGAAGAGATTTTTCCTTCAAAGGAAAACTCAACAGATACGACACCAGATACATCAAATGTATCAGACTGAAACCGAATCTTTTCATGCTTTCTTTGAGAGGTTCAAGGAACTTCTCCAATAGTGCCCTCATCATGGACTTGAGTTATGGCAGTTGTGCCAAATTGTTTATGAGGGCCTCAACTACAACACCCGCACATTGTTGGAGTCGATGTGTCAGGGTGATTTCCAAATGAAACCCATCAATGAGGCATGGGACACTTTTGAGTTAATGGTTGAACGTACCTTCGAGTGAGACACCATGAGAGAGCCCCCAGCCGCCAGGTCTTCTGGTCGGGATGGATCATATCATGTTGAGTCAACTATCGCGTCTGAAGCAAAATTGGCTGCTCTCATGCGTAGGTTGGAGAGTTTAGAGTTGGACAGAGCTCCTGTAGCTCAGGTCGCTACTCCTGGGTGTAGTAGGTGTGGACTTACGGACCATGATGACTTGGAATGCGCTTACGCTCCAAGGGATACTGAGCATGGAAATGCAATGTATCAACAGAGGTCCCGTAACGACCCGTACAATCACTCCTACAACTCGGGATGGCGTAACCATCCTAACTTCTCTTGGGGGCCTAGTGGGGGTCATGGTCAGAGCTCGCACGCTCAACCTGAACCTCCACCTTATCAACCTCCACGTCCATCGGTGACCTACCAACCCCCACATCAAAGGTCTCAACACCATAATTACCAACCTGCTCAGGCCTCTTTGTCAGGTTATTCCAACCAGACTCCAACACCACAGCGGGTTGACCCCAAGGACCCTTCTAGTGATCCGACCCTTCAAGCGTTCATACAGAGCATGCAAAGTATAGTTAAAGCTTTGGAAATGCAAGTCAACCAATTGGCTCATAAATTCCATGAACGCGAGAAGGGTCAGTTCCCGAGTCAACCTGTGGTAAATCCCAGGGGTTAACCTGCCCATTCTAGGCAGAATGTACACAATGTTGAAAGTCACCCTTCCCAATATGCCAATGTTGTCCATACCTTGAGATCGGGAAGGGTTGTTGACAACAATGTTGAAATACCCGAAGCCAACCCTGTTTGCGAGACTTCCGAGGAGAGTCCTGAGTCTTTCAAGGAACCTAATTCTGAGACTCCTTCTCGTGATTGTTATGTCCCCAAGGCACCATTCCCTCATAGGTTGACTAAAAAACGTGATGAGCATTGGGACAAGATCGTTGAGGTACTTAGGCAAGTAAAGGTGAACATCCCGTTGTTGGACGTTGTTCAACAAATGCCACTGTATGCCAAGTTCTTCAAGGACCTTTGCAACCACTAAGAGAAAAACAAATGTTCCAAAAAAGGCATTTTTGGCCGCCAATGTGAGATCAATATTGACACAACCCATGCAAGTCAAATACAAGGACCCAGGTTGTCCAACTGTCTCTTGCATGATCGGTAATGTGACAATCTCTCAAGCTTTATTGGATTTGGGAGCATCTGTGAACCTCCTGCCCTACTCTGTCTATGTCAGCCTTGTAATAGGCGATCTTAAACCAATTAGGACAACCCTCCAGTTGGCTGACAGATCCGTCAAGATTCCACGAGGGAGTGTGGAGGATGTCCTTATCAAAGTGGGTGAGTTCGTATTTCCAGTTGATTTCATCATCTTGGATACTGAACCTGTGTCCAACCCACTGGGACAAATTCTTGTGATCCTTGGGAGGCCATTTCTTGTGACATCCAATGCTTTTGATCAATTGTCGCAATGGCTTGATGAGGTTGTCTTTTGGAAACCTCACGGCAGATTTCCACATCTTTACTCTTGGTAAGCAACCCGGGCTCTTCGACGATGCAGTCGGAGCTAATTTCATTCAGGACACGGATGGGCCCGAGTCATTACGCATGTTCGACTCACATCGACATATTATTGAGGTGCCTAATGACCAGGTTGCGAGTGAAGAGGATCTTGATGAATCCGCCAGCATATCTCAGGACGAGGAGGCATATCTGGGTATTTGCTCCTCTTACCCCGTGGCCCTTGAGCCACTCGAAAGTAATTCTGAATCCTACAAGGACCCACCTCTAGTCGAGCTTAAACCGCTCCCCGATAACCTAAAGTACATCTTTTTAGGGGATAATGAGACATTGACACTTATTATTGCTTCTGATCTTGCACAATATCAAGAGGTTGCCCTCAAAAGAGTACTCTTTGGAAACAAAGAGGCGATCAGGTGGTCCTTGAAGGATATCAAGGGAATTATTCCTGGTATTGTTCAGCATCAGATCCACATAGAAGAGGATTCTAGGCCCGCAGGGACCCACAACGAAGATTGAATCCTGTACTGAAAGAAGCTGTCTGATTGATCGTTTTATATTAACTGCAAGGGCACGGCCGCGTTGAAGTGGTGGCAAATACGGGTCGTCCACTGGGAGGTGTGTCGACACTTGGTTTGTGCGGAGGCGAGAGGTAAAGAAAGGGAAGAAAGGTTGGTTACACTAAACTACACTAAGGTGCAAATGGAAATGGAAGAAAAGCAAGAAAACTAAACCCCAAAGGGGGTAGAGAAATAATGTGAACATAAAGAAGTGTGTGTGTGTTCATTAAGCTCCTCACAACATGTAGTGCATGAAATCATAAGACTACATCCAACTTTGCCTCTACATGAATTAAGATAAGACTACATCATTAAAACATACAAGACAATAATTGGAATGAAGCTACATGAACTCAAGTATAAAGACTATACCCTACTATGCCTCTACATGAATTAAGATTTCACTACATCATTAAAACATACAAGACATTAGCTAAGGTAAAGGCAACAAGAGCACATACACTACAAATTGTGTTTCCAATATTAACTTCATCCATATCCTAACCTTATCATTCCCCATAAAATAGGTCCACTAATCAAAGCATAAGCTAAGCTTCATTCAGGAGCATTAGCATATCAAAGATAAGAGTGAAAACCCATTAGATGGTTATGGAAATCATATAAAGCTCAAGGGATAAAGATAACACACACTTAATACACTACATGATTATATCACATATTTCTCCACCCCCCAAATGGGGATGGAACTACTCACTACTCATTACACTACTGATTAGACTAAGTAAAGAAAACATTTAACTAAGATACTAAAATTACTAAACAAGAGATTAAACAAAGTAAAGCAACCCACACAAAACAAGCAACATAACAAAACAAGATTAAAAGAAACAAATAAACTTTTATTAACAATGACTCACATTGAAGGTAGCATTCTTCTCCACCTTGAGTTATTGCTTCAAGGCTCACTCCTTAGTAGAGAGAATGCCACCAAACAATGGGTAATTACAATGGAAGGTGAAGAGTTCTATTTATAAGCATGGAAAAAGCTAATCCGGGACAATCCCCCGATGTGGGACTAAACCAATACCAAAAATAGCCTAAACGAACATGAATACAAGTCCAGGAGAAGTTGGGGCGGATCTGGCATGATCCAGACCGCCAATTGGCGGCCTATAAAGCCCAGATCCGTCTGGGTCTTCTGGTGGGCTTTCCTTGAAGTGTGTCTTGGTCTTGGATGCATCTACTCGGTTGTTGGAGCTCCGACCCGAATCGAATTGCCAAAATACTCCCCATGATGGTGTGGAGTTTCCTGTTTTGCTCTTAGGTCATTCGGTCTTACGATCAGGTCCTTCTCCATTGCATCTCAGTCCCTAGGTCTCACAATTAAGTCCTTTTTTCCTGCTTTTGGGTCCTTTCATGGCTCTTCTCTTCAAACCTCTTCATTTCTGAAAACTAAACATAAAACTCGTCACATAGCATTGCTTAGATGTAAGATAATGGATATAAGATACAAATATGAGCATGAAATGATGTCAATCACTGTCCGAAAAGAGGTTCTCAAGTGCTTGGATCATGGCATAATCTATCCTATCTCTGGTAGTTCGTGGGTGAGTCCTGTCCATGTGGTTCCCAAGAAGTCAGGCGTGACCGTTGTGGAGAATGAGCATAATCAGCTTATCCAGACACGCCTGCAAACTGGCTGGCGAGTTTGCGTTGATTATCGCAAGCTCAATACGGAAACGTGGAAAGATCATTTCCCATTGCCATTCATTGATCAGATGTTGGAAAGGTTGGCCGGACATGAGTATTATCGTTTTCTTGATGGATACTCCGGTTACAACCAAATTCCCATCACCCCCGAGGATCAAGAGAAAACCACATTTACTTGTCCCTTTGGCACGTTTGCCTACCGTTGCATGCCCTTTGGGTTATGTAATGCGCCGGCAACGTTTCAAAGGTGTATGATGAGCATCTTCTCCGATATGGTAGAGCGTTTCCTTGAGATTTTCATGGAGGACTTTTCCATATTTGGCGCTTCCTTTGATGAGCGCCTTCGTCACTTGAGCCTTGTCCTCAAGCGATGCCGTGAGAAGAACCTCGCTCTCAATTGGGAGAAATGTCACTTCGTGGTGAAGCGAGGGATTGTACTTGGACATGTGGTTTCAAGTAGTGGAATTGAGGTTGATCCCTCCAAAGTGGGTATTATTGCTATTCTCCCACCGCAACGTAATGTGAAGGATATCCACGCCTTTTTGGGGCATGGTGGATTTTATCGGCGGTTCATTCGGGATTTTAGCAAAATTGCTCGACCTCTCACCATCTTGTTGGCTAAGGATGCCATTTCTGAGTTCACACCGGATTGCCACCATGCCTTTTTGATCTTGAAGAAAGAGTTGACTTCAGCTCCCATAATTAAGGCACCGGTGTAGACTGAACCCTTTGAGTTAATATGTGATGCATCTGACTTCACTGTGGGAGCAGTGCTTGGGAAACGATTGGACAAATTGCCTCATGAAATCTACTATGCCAGTAGAACACTCAATGATGCCCAATTGAACTACACTTTGACCGAGAAGGAATTCTTAGCGATCATATTTGCTTTGGAGAAATTCCGATGGTACTTGATTGGCTCCCACATGATTATCTATTCTGATCACACAGCCATCAAGCACCTCATGGCGAAGAAAGATGCAAAATCTCGACTCTTGAGATGGATCTTGTTGTTACAAGAATTCGATCTCGAGATTCGGGACAAAAAAAGGTGTGAAAATGTTGTAGCAGACCACCTGTCTCGTCTAGAGACGACCAACCCACATGACCAAATTATTGATGACAAATTTCCTGACGAGCAGTTGTTCACAATTGAAGATAATCCTTGGTTTGCCGACATCGTGAACTACCTCGTGACCGAGCAACTTCATGTGGGTTGGTCAAAATCTGACCAAACCAAATTTAGATCTTATGTCAGATTCTTTCACTGGGACACCCCTACCTATTCAAATACTGCTCTGACCAAATTTTCAGGCGGTGTGTCCCAGATACCGAGTTCCAAAGTGTGTTCCAATTCTGCCACTCTAAGGCATGTGGAGGACACTTTGGAGCAAAGAAAACTGCTGCCAAGGTGCTCCAATCTGGATTCTACTGGCCTTCTCTTTTCAAAGATGCTTATGACTTTTCTAAGAAATGTGATAGGTGCCAGCGCCTTGGCAGGATTGGTCGACGTGACATGATGCCTTTGCAAAATGTCCTTATTGTCGACATCTTCAATGTGTGGGGCATAGACATTATGGGTCCCTTCCCGAACTCGTTCGGGAATGTTTACATTCTGGTGGCCGTTGACTATGTGTCTAACTGGGTTGAGGCTATACCCACAAAGACCAATGACAACAAGGTGGTCACCAAATTCTTAAGGGACATTTTTGCGCGATTTGGTACTCCTCGTACCATAATCAACGATAGGGGTACTCACTTCTGTAATCGCTCCTTTGAAGCGCTTATGAGGAAATATTCGATCACCCACAAGCTTGCGACCCGATATCATCCGCAAACTAGTGGGCAGGTCGAAGTCTCTAACCGTCAATTAAAGCAAATTCTTGAGAAGACGGTTAGTTCCTCGAGGAAGGATTGGTCAACTAAGTTGAATGACGCAATGTCGGCTTTCCGCACTGCGTACAAGACCAATTTGGGTATGTCCCCATATCGGGTAGTGTACGGCAAGGCTTGCCACCTACCCGTCGAGCTTGAGCATCGTGCTTTCTGGGCGATCAAGAACCTGAATATGGATCTTGATCAAGCAGGGGTGCAGCGTAAACTCGACATTGTGGAGTTGGAAGAGCTACGCAATGATGCGTATGAAAATGCTAAAATTCTAAGTCTCGAGCCAAGTTGTTTCACGATCGCATGATTATGCGAAAGGTGTTTATGGCCGGGTAGAAGGTGTTGCTCTACAATTCCCGGCTTCATCTGTTTGCGGGTAAACACCGCAGTCGCTGGTCTGGCCCTTTTATTGTCCAAACCGTGTTTCCTCATGGAGTGGTTGACATCTTGAACCCAGGGAATGGGGACGTGTTCAAAGTTAATGGACAACGCCTCAAACCCTACTTGGAGGGGGCACCGGCCGAAGTCGAGGAGGTCATGTTCCTTCATGAACCTCTTTAGCACTCAACCATTCATGCTCCTGCATGAATGGTTGAGCTTTCATTTTTGTAAAAAAAACGAGTAATAAAAGACTCCTTCAGTGAGCATTGATTGTGGTGGGCCCCAACCCTTGAGTATTTGGGCCCCATTTCTTTCACGTATTTGTATCTCTTCTTTAGCATCTCACTGGTTTTGAGGAAATTCGGGTTTGTGTCCATCAATATAACCATGAACTTCTCATTGTACTTCACGTTGGTGAGATCTCTTCTTTTTCATGCATAAATCCATGTAGTATTTTGCTCACATTCATTGAGGACAATGCATGAAGTAGGTGTGTGGGGGTGTTTTACGTGTGTACATAGTCGAGTCTTTTTCCTTTGATTTTGTTTTCTTTTGTATGCATTGATAGGGTCATGTTAGTGTGTTGCATTTAATATCGATATATCTACTTGCCATGATCCTTGGGTGACTTATCTTCTTATGCTTGCCTAGTGCTTCAAAATTTTCACATTTCTTTCAAAATCTTCATGTCTTTGCGAAAGAAAATGTTTTGTAGGTTTTGTGTGTGTTTAGCATGTGCAAAACCGTTGAGAGGCAAAGTAAAAAGAAAGGTCCCAAAATTGTCTTGAACTTGATGCATTAGGATATCTAGTACAGTGACTTTAGGATTTATCTAGTCGTTAGGATGCACCCCAGTTTTCCCTCGGGGTGAGTAGTCATAGAGTTTCAGTGCTCAAACATTTAAAGAAGTCCACCCTGAACCTAGTGAGTCAATAATTCGTGTATGTTAATTTAAGGGAGTATGTTGTAGTCAAGGACCCTTTAAATCTTGTTGTGAGACATTAAGTGTAGGGGTTTTGGTTCATGTGTAGATAAGAAATAAGTGAGTAGGTGTTCTCTCTTCTCGCACGACTCCTACCACTCGGGAAAGTAGGTCTGAGGGGACTTCGTGCCTGGTGCTTTTGAGTCATCTGACTTGGGATGCGCCGACCGAACTCCCGTTACACGGGTGGTAGGGATTGCCCTATGTGGAGATTTGGGGAAAGGTGTACGTGATAGTAGAAGTTCTCATAGACAATGATGCACAAAACCTGACCCTGAGAGAATGAAACTTTAACTAATAAAAAGAAAAGAAGAAAAAAATATGAAAAGAAACAAAAAGGAAAAAAATGGTAATGCAAATAAGAACCTTAATGGACCTTACACTTTCTGTCACTTGAGGATGTTGAGGTTGTCCATGTCTTGCACTTAAGTCCTTAATTAACTTTCACGAATGATTCATTAGGCTAGGTGTGTGGACTGATTACTTATATAGAGTCGACCCGTAGGATTACCGCGTCCAATGATCGATAAAAATAAGTCCATCGAGTCGAGTGTCTAGATTGAAAAATGCATCTATGTTCAGATTTTGTGGGTATATCCGTTGAAAACCTTTAGGAGACAACACTCCTCGTCCTTGGCGACAAGGAGGTTTAATGGCTTATTGCACGTGCTAAGTGCAACCGTGATTCCTACGAAAGTGAGTTAGGATTTCCCTGTTTTTCGTATGCTTTTTCCTTTCTTTTATTTTCTCTTTCTTTGTTTGCTTGAGACTAGCAATAGTTAGGTGTGGGGGTATTTGATTGACATCATTTCATCCATATCTTTGTGTCTTATATCTGTTATCTTTCACCCAAACAATGCTATGTAACAAGTTTAATGTTTAGTTTTCAGGAATAAGTAGGTTTGAGAAGGAGAGACTCTAAAAAGACCTAAAAGGAGGAAAAAGGACTGAGTTCAGAGACTCGAGGACTAAGATGCAAGATCGAAGGACCTGAATGCAAGATAGAAGGAGCAATGAGCAAACAAGAATACTCCACACCATCATGGGGAGTATTTTGGCAATTCTATTTGGGTCGGAGCTCCAACAATTGCAGTAGATGCATCAAAGACCAAAACATACATGCAGAAAAGCCCAGAAGAAAATCCAGAGCGATCTTAACACTGTAGACCGCTAATTGGCGGTCACTTTTGGTCTGGATCCGTTAAGATTTATGTGGGACGTGTATTAGTGTGTATTTAGTCTATTTCGGGTATTTGTTTACTCCCGCACCTGGGGATTGTCTCAGATTACCTTTTCTATCGCTATAAATAGAACTCCTACTCCTCCATTGTATTCTACCCATTGCTTGGTGGCATTCTCTCTACTTGGAGTAAGCCTTGAAGAAAAACTCAAGGTGGAGGAGAGTGTCACCTTCAATGTGAGTCATTTTAATAAAATATTTTTTCTTAGTTTCTTTTAATCTTTTCTTCTAATTCTTGTATGCTTCTTCAGTTTTATGTCCTTTTAGTTTCTTTAATATTTCTTGCTTGTTTAGTTTAGTTTCATTTCAGTAGAATGTTTCATTTTAATGTAGGTTGTAGTGTAATGATTAGTGAGTAGTTCCATCCCCATTTGGGGTGGAGAAATATGTGATATGATTATGTGATGTAGTAGGTGTGTGTTATCTTAATCCTTCGAGCCTTATATGGGATTTCACTATTGTCTTTGATATGCTAATAATCTTGAATGAAGCTTAGCATATGCTTAGACTAGTGGACCTTTTTATGGGGAAGGATGAGGTGAGGATAAGGATGGAATTAATATTGGAAACATGACTTGTAGTTGCATGTACTCTTGTTGCCTTTACCTTGGTTAATACCTTGTATGTTTTAATGATATTGTGTTATCTTATTTCATGTGGAGGCATAGTAGGGTTTAGTCTTTATACATGAGTTCATTTAGCTTCATACCAATTATTGTCTTGTATGTTTTAATGATATTGTGTTATCTTATTTCATGTGGAGGCAAAGTTGGATGTAGTTTTATGTTTTCATGCACTACATGTTTTGATGTGCTTAATTTAACACACACACATATACACATATCTTTGTATTCACACTCTTTTCTCTACCCCCTATGGGGTTTAATTTTATTGCTTATTGTTCATTTCCTTTTGCATCTTAGTGTAGTTTAGTGTATCAATCTTTCTCTCCTTTCTTTGCCACTCACCTTCGAACAAACTAAAGTCGATACACCTCCCTGTGGATCGACCCGTATTTGCCACCGCTTCAACGTGGTCGTGCACTTGCGGTTAATTATATAACGTATCAATCAGACGTCATCATCGGGGTATCTTAACCAAACTCCATAACCCCAACGGGTTGACCCAAAGGACCCATGTCTTGATCCGTCCCTTCAAGCATTCATGCAAAGCATGCAAAGTTCATTCAAAACTTTGGAATCGTAAGTTAGCCAGTTGTCTCATCGGCTCCATAAAGGTGAGAATGGTTAATTCCCAAGTCAACCCGATGTGAACCCCCGGGATACCCAATCTCAAGGAAGGCCACTATTAACTCAAGCTACCTCTAAACCGACCCATTATCTTAATGTCATTCATACTTTGAGGTCCGGTAAGGAGGTGGACAACCACATTGGGTTGCCTTCCTTGCAATCACCATCTCTTGGTGTCACCAAACCTGCGGCGATACCTACATCTATGGAGGGCCGAACGCTGAGGTTCCCTTGTCTCATCTTGGGTCGAAAGAATCTGATTCTGAGGTCCCCACTCATGTTTCTACGGAACATAATGATGAGGTTCCTTCGAAAGACCCTTATGCCCTAAAGGTGCCATTCCCTGAGTGTCTTAAAAAGAAAAAAAATCTTCTGATCAGCAGACAATATGCTTGAGATCTTTGGGCAAGTTTAGGTGAACATTCCTCTGTTGGAGGTGATTCAGCAAATGCCACCTTATGCCAAGGTTCTCCAGGATTTATGAACCAAGAAGAGGAAAACTAATGTGCCCAAGATAGGTTTTCTTGCTGCCAATGTGAGTTAATTGTCATCATTTCATGCTTATATTTGTATCTTATATCCATTATCTTACACCTAAGCAATGCTACGTGATGAGTTTTATGTTTGAATTTCAGAAATAAAGAGGTTTGATGAGAAGAGGCATGAAAGGACCTAAAAGATAGGAAAAAAGACTGAATTGTCAGACCTGGGGACTAAGATGCAAGGGAGAAGGACCTGAACGTAAGACCGAAGGACCAAAGAGCAAAACATAAAACTCCACACCATCATGGGGAGTATTTTGGCAATTCTATTCGGGTTGGTGCTCCAACAAGCGAAGTAGATGCATCCAAGACCAACAAATACATCAAGCAAATCCCAGAATGAAATCCAGATGGATCCGGATCCTGTAGACCGCCAATTGGCGGTCTGGGGCCGCTAATTGGCGGTCCGGATCTCTCCTGATCTGCTAAGATTTCGCGTGCACATGTATTAGTATTTGTTTAGGCTATTTTGGTATTTGTTTAGTCCCATACCGGGGGATTGTCCCGGGTTACCTTTTTCTATGGCTATAAATAGAACTCTCCCTCCTCTCACGTACCCCATCTCCTCTCTTGGTGGTCATCTTCACTACTAAGAATGAAGCCTTGAAGCAAAATTGTGGTGGAGAAAGAGTTGAAAATACTATAGGATAATTGATCACTCGGTTGACCGAAATGTTTGGTTCGGTCAACCAAATGTGGGCAGACAATTAAGGTTTAGTTTTATTATTTTCCGGTCTAAGTTTTAGTGATCTATTGAACTCCAATTGATGTGAACTTTTGTGTGTGACTTCTATAGGGAGCTAGTGTGTTTGAGAAGATGTTAGGTCAAGTATGCTCAATCCTAAGACTCAAAATAATGCAAATTACATGTCTTCAATATAGCTTTATTACTTGTCTTGACTTGATTTTCTTTCTTCCTTGAGTCTTGATCACCTGTAAAGGTTAGCACAAAGCAATATATATGCTATACAAATTGTGTGCTACTCTACATTGATTACAATTAAGATTAGGTTGATCAAATCTTTAAAACAAAGATTAAGGCCAAAAATCCAACAATAACCCTTTTTTGATGATGGCAACCTATACCTTAATAGTTTAAATTTTTAGATGTAAACTATGCATATAAATGCTCCCCCTTTTGATGTGCCTAGTTTTTTTTTTCAATTATAATCAAATTTCAAGTTACCCCCTTTAATTATCTCTCCCCCTTTGACATCCATCAAAAAAAAAGATTCACATTGAATTTGGATGTCTTGTAATGAAGTTGCTCCCCCTAAATTTTGCACTTCATTACACAATAAATGATATTCATTTATCTCCCCCTATCAATATTAATATGATTTTTTGATTTACTTCAATTCTAATTCTCCCCTTTAGACATCAAGCAAAATATATCAATTGGGCATGTGATGTATTAATTCCCCCTTTTGACATCCATTTACAAATTTGACACTTAAGCAAGGGATGTGATTCAAGTTTTATGATATGCAATTAATCATATATGATATGTAAATTAAGCATATTATTATTACCTAGACTAGAACCAATTTATTCAAAAATTTAGGAGATAAAAAATTTTATACTCACTTTGAAGCTTTGAATTGGTTCTAATCTCCATTCGGCGATGCAACTGACTTTGAATTTGACTCTCAAGCTTGCCCTGTCGCCACTAATCTCCTCTTCAAGCACCTAGAAGTGTAGATTTAGGTACCCAAACAACTTTGGGTCCTTAAATGTTAGCTTTGGGAACCCAAACCATTTTTGTTTTGGGAGCCCACACACTTGAAGAACTATGATTAATAACCACATGCTTACCACTTAGTGTAGTATGAGATACATAGTTTTTCAATTTTGCATTATATCCTAAACCATATTTTTGCAAATATTGCCTTTGACTACCTAATAGCATGTTAAGCATCGTGGTTCCATTAGTGAATTTTTCTAGATCTTCTCTCAAATGTGCAGTGCAAGCTTGAAGATCTAGTTGTTCACTATCACTTGGTGTTGCTTTTAGACTACTAAGTTTCAATGCATTTTCCTCATGTCTAGCAAGCCCTTCTTCTCATTCGTGCATGTTTCAATTTGACTTTGGAGATTATTTATTAACTTTCTAGGATTCTTTTTCTTTTCACAAATAATCTCATATTGTTTAACTAAGTCATGGAATGCATTTTGAAGCTCATCATGTGTATAAGTTTCTTCAATAACACTAGAATGTGAGCTATCACTATAATATGACTTAGTTGAGCATGAATGTGATTTAGTGGAGCAAGAGTTAGAGGATACCTATCTTCCTTCATCTTGAATTGCCATGTAGCACATATGTGCATATTCCTTTGTTGATGAAGGTGCGGTTGATTGGGATGAAGATGATGACGATGAATCGTCCGAAGTAGCCTTGTGAGCTTCCAACCTCTTCTCTTTTCTCTTACTTCCCTCCTTTTCTCTCCTTTTATCCTTCTCTCATTTTTCTTCCCCTTCTCATTTCTCTCATTTGCACTCTCTTCCTTCTCTTTCTTCTTTTCTCTCATTTCACTTCTTCTACCTCTTATTTCATTTTTTCTCCCTTATCCTTCATGAGGTATTTGAAGAAATCTTTGGCTAGGACTTCAATGTCCTCATCTTCTACACTCCTCCTTGGTTCCTCAAGATTTGCATGTAGTGCCAAGAAGGGTTTGTTCTTGGAGGCTTCCTTCTCCTTTCGATGGTTAATTTGAAGCTCATAAGCCATGAGGTTTCCAATTAGTTCCTACATCTTGAGTTGGGAAAGATCGTGAGCTTCTTCAATTGCGACCACCTTATCTTCCCAATCATTGCTTAGCGACCAGAGGAATTTTCTTGTCATCTCTCCTTCATTTATTCTTCTTCCAAGAACCAAAAGAGAGTTAGCAATATCGGTGAAGCAAGTGTTCATGTCGCTTATGTTCTCACCGATTTGCATAGAAAATATCTCATTTATGCATGAGGAGACTAATGCAAGTTTCCGAATGTTGCCAGACAGTTAAGGTTTAGTTTTAGTGTTTTCCGGTCTAAGTTTGGGTGATAAATTGAAGTCCAATTGATGTCAAATTTTGTGTGTGACTTCTATAGCGAACATACTATGTGTTTGAGTAGATTTTAGCTCAAATATGCTCAGTTACACAAAGTTCCTAGGAGTCAAAAGAAATACAAATTACTTGTCTTCAATATAGCTTTATTACCGGTCTTGACATGATTTCCTTTCTTCCTTGAGTCTTGATCACCTGTAGAGGTTAGCACAAATCAATATATATGCTATGCAAAATCTGTACGACTCTACATTGATCACAATTAAGATTAGGTTGATCAAATCATCAAAAAAAGATTAAGGCCAAAAAGCCAACAATCTCCGCCTTTTTGATGATGGCAACCTATATCTTAATACTTGAAATTTTTAGATGTAAACTATGCATAAAAATGCTCTCCCTATGGATGTGCGTAGTTTTTGTTCAATTATAATAAAATTTCAAGTTACCCATTTTAATTATCTCTACCCCTTTGACATCCATCCAAAAAAATTCACATTGAATTTGGATGTCTTGTAATGAAGTTGCTCCCACTAAATTTTGCACTTCGCTACAGAACGTAAATGATATTCATTTAGCTCCCCCTATCAATATTAATATGATTTTTTGATTAAATTCAATTCTAATTCTCCCCTTTAGACATCAAGCCAATTATATGAATTAGTCATGTGATGTATTAATTCCCCCTTTTGACATCCATTTACAAATTTGACACATAAGCAATGGATGTGATTCAAATTTTAAGATATGCAACGAATCATATATGATATGTCAATTAAGCACATTATTATTACCTAGACTAGAACCAATTAATCAAAAATTTAGAAGAAAAAATAATTATACCCACTTTTAAGCTTTGAATTGGTTCTAATCTCCATTCGGTGATGCAACCGACTTTGAATTTGACTCTCAAGCTTGCCCTGTCACCACTGATCTCCTCTTCAAGCACCTAGAAGTGTAGATTTAGGTACCCAAACAACTTTGGGTCCTTAAATGTTAGCTTTGGGAACCCAAACCATTTTTGTTTCGGGAGCCCACACACTTGAAGAACTATGATTACTGACCACATGCTTGCCATTTATTGTAGTATGAGATACATGGTTTTTCAATTTCGCATTATATCCTCAACCATGTTTTCGCAAAGATGTCCTTTGAATACCTAATAGCATGTTAAGCATCGTGGTTCCATTAGTGAATTTTTCTATATCTTCTCTCAATTGTGCATTGCAAGCTTGAAGATCTAGTTGTTCACTATCACTTGGTGTTGCTTTTAGACTACTAAGTTTCAATGCATTTTCCTCATGTCTAGCAAGCACCTCATTCTTCTCATTCATGCATGTTTCAATTTGACTTTGGAGATTATTTATTAACTGTCTAGCATTCTTGTTCTTTTCACAAATAATCTCATATTGTTTAACTAAGTCATGGAATGCATTTTGAAGCTCATCATGTGTATATATTTCTTCATTAACACTAGAATGTAAGCTATCACTATAATATGACTTAGTTGAGCATGAATGTGATTTAGTAGAGCAAGAGTTAGAGGTTACCACACTTCATCTTGAATTGCCATGTAGAACATATGTGCATATTCCTTTGTTGATGAAGGTGCGGTTGATTGGGATGAAGATGATGACGATGAATCGTCTGAAGTAGCCTTGTGAGCTTCCAACCTCTTCTCTTTTGTCTTACTTCCCTCCTTTTCTCTCCTTTTATCCTTCTCTCATTTTTCTTCTCCTTCTCATTTCTCTCATTTGCACTCTCTTCCTTCTCTTTCTTCTTTTCTCTCATTTCACTTCTTCTACCTCTTATTTCATTTTTTCTCCCTTATTCTTCTTGAGGTATTTGAAGAAAACTTTGGCTAGGACTTCAATGTCCTCATCTTCTACACTCTTCCTTGGTTCCTCAAGATTTGCATGTAATGTGATGCAGGAGCTGCCATGCTGGAGCCATTGCCAAATCAGCAAGGATGGAAACTCCCTACCGTCCAGCCAGCTCAGCAAGGAAGTTTCCTTCCAGCTTACCAGCCAAGTCAACAAGAAGTTTCCTCCCCCATCCGCATATGAAATTTAAATTACTTCCAATTAGATTTATGGAAGGTTTCCTGAATTTTAATTCTTTAGATAAGTTAATTCGGTAGTTACTTATTTCCTTTGTTGTTATTTGTTTTATTTAGATGCAAATCATAGGAGTTGCCTTGTTGGTTAACTTCCTAATTCCTATACGGATTTAAAGCTATAAAGACCTGGCTTGTAGGTCAAGAGGACACCCAATTTTCGTTAGAATTATTATACCAAAAATAAGAGATAGTTTTTATCTCAACTTGGTGTTTTTCGCTTCAATTCTGTTGTAGTCGTGGGTGTCACACGCTTGTAGAATCCATCACAATTCTATACGGTGTCAGTTGGTACCAGAGCCGAATTCCTTCCTCTAGTTGCTGCTTCATCAGCATGATGGCTGGTAGACGAGGTGGTCGTGGGCATCGTGGAGTTAATCAAGAGGAGGGACTCCCGCCCCATGGTCGCAGCAACGAAGATGCTGAGTTGATTGAGGATCTACAAAGACAAATTGCTGAGCTAACCCAACGTCTTGCTGCACAAGATCCAGGTCATTGTGAAACTGAAGATCCAGACTCCGACGCAAGGTCAAACCTCCACAACATGTTTCATGATCGTGGCGCTGGTCAAGGACACAGTGGGTGGGGTGATCGTCATGGAGACCTCGGTTTCAAGATGGAGCTGCCAGAATTTTCTGGTACGTTGCATGTTGATGCTTTCGTGGACTGGTTGAATGTAGTCGAACGAGTATTTGACTACAAAGACATTCTGGAGCATACGAAGGTTAAGCTAATCTCCATCCGACTCAAAGGAAGAGCATCTGCGTGGTGGAAACAATTGAGGCGCACACGCGAAAGGCAAGGCAAGACCAAGCTGACCGAATGGTGCAAGATGAAAAAAATGAAGGAGCACTTTCTTCCCTTCGGCTACACGCAATCCTTTTCAGAGGCTTCATACATTGAGGCAAGGCGTGAGGTCGGTAGATGACTACACGGAGAATTCTATCAGTTGGTGGCTTGGAATGATCTATCGGAGTCGGAGGAGCAGTCGGTGGCACGATACTTGGGGGGATTACGACCATCCCTACAAGATGCCCTCAGCCTCCACTCATTATGGACGGTTTCTTAGGCCTATCAGCGAGCCCTCGCAGTAGAGAAGCAGCAAAGAAGGTGAGTCACCACCAGCCACGAGCAGCAGTAGCCCAACCAGACTGCTAGACCTTCAGAGGTGCGCCCTCAGCAAGTACCGCTCTAGGGCAGGCCTAAGACGAGCGTGAATTGTTATAGGTGTGGAGAGGAGGGCCACATTGCATCCAGCTGTGGGAAAACCACCAGCAAGGGTGGAAAGAACCTCCTGATTGAGGATAACCTTGGGAGTGAGGACGAGATCGATAGTGAGCCCGTGTTTGATGAGTATGAGGACGAAGGTGGAGTGTTGTATGGGGACGGTCTAGAAACTCTAGTCATTCGCAAGAGTCTTCTAACCCCTAAGAGTGGGTCAGGAGATGAATGGTTGAGACAAAATATTTTTCGTGCCACTTGCACGGTCACTGATGCATTGCATACATTGCATCATATGTCTTTCATTTAGATTACTTTTATATCAATAAATGCTACTAAGGTGTGTGTTTAGTCGTATTTACAGAATACAGGGACCCGAATGCAAATTACCCACATTCCGAGCATAAACGCGTGCAAAAGATTCATTTTTATCATAAAGACCGAGTTCAAGTTTATCGGGTTCCAAATGGAAATGCATCCAAGCATAAAAGCATTCAAGGAGCTAATTACAAAAAAAGGTCAAGGGCTTAATTGCAAAATGCCAAGGACCTGATTGCAAAATAAAAGGACCAAGTTATTGTGTGGAGAAAGTTAAAAGAAAAATCAAATATAAATCTCCAACAATGGAAGGAATTAATCCGGAGCTCAAGACAATGGAAAGAATCAATCCAGACGCGCAAAGGAGGATCAAATCATACCATAAACGCGTGACAAAAATCCTGATTAAATATGACCAACGTGTGAGGCGAATCCGCCGCACAATACACATGATGTGCGGCGGTTCCGCCGCCCATTGGTCGATCTGTGTGTCCCAATTTCGTCCAGTCATGTATGGACACGTGTACTATCCAATTCTATACCTAAGTCCCTTGTAGCAACTATAAATAGACCCGAGAACGATGTAAATAGGGTCCTTGGTTGTTGTTCTTATTTTTACCTTAGTAATAAAATTCTGATTTTTGTTTTGTTTTGTTTTTCTTTTCTACTTCCTCTAGGAACCCTTCTTCTTCCTCCCTCCATGAGTTGCTAACTCTCATCCAAAGGGTGGACGTGATGGAATTAGGGTTAGAGAATGATGAATGCATGTTATTATTTTAAGTTCATGATTAGTGTATTTTGATTACTTGAGTTTATGTTAAGTCATTTATCTTGTAATGCTTCATAACTAACATGATTTACAATAAGTTTCAGTAATTCTCTACTCTAAACCTAAATCTAAACCTCCACCCCACGGATTTTCCTCTTTGTTCTTGTTTTAATTTTAATTGTTCTTATTTCGTACTTTAGATAATTAAACCAAAAATCCCAAAAAAAAACCCAATTTATTTCTTCTTCCCTTCTTCCCCTAATCGAAAATAACAAAAATAACGAAATCTCTCCCTCCTTGTGTTCGACCCGTACTTGCCACGTCTTCATAGACGCCGTGCACTTGCGGTATAAATAAAAATCTCATCAAGTTTTTGGCGCCGTTGCCGGGGAGGCGACGCAGGTTTTGTGTTTTTGTGTTTTCGATTTTATCCTGTCTACCGTGTGCGCGATCTAAGTATTTTAATTTGTGTAGCAGGAGACAACAGAGCGCGCGGCGAAATCCGGGAGCTTTCTGAGACACTTGGGCGGCGGAATCGCCGCATCTACAAGGTGACTTGCGGCGGAATCGCCGCACCAGTGTGGGTTCTGGTCTTCAAATTTCTGGGGCATCGTCGGCATCTCTGGGTGGTCGCATTGAGCTACTGGAATCTCCGAGAGCGGGCGGCGAACCCGACTGAGCATTGCGGAGGTAACTTTTCTTGCCTTTCTCGTAAAATCTGAATAGTTGAAAAGTTTCCTTTCGTAGAATTGCACGTGTTAGGGTTACAATTCCATAATTGGCAATAATTCAACTCTGACCTAAAATTGGAAAAATTAGAAAGACCTTAGTGCATGCATCATATAATGTTTTGCTTGCATTATTCTTGCTAAATTCTTGCAAATTAATACTTGTTGAAGATTGCTGGAGGCAAGGTACGTATCGAGGTTTTTATCGATTGCATTAGAGCATATCATTCAGTTGCATACAACCTTGCAATTGCCCCCATTAAAAGGACCATTGTTTGACTATCTTTGCTCGATTTAAGTTAAACTATCTTAAGGGCAACTCCGTAGGAAAAGATACGGTGGGGATTTCATCACCCTCCCGTAGCCCACAAACCACAATCCTGAAGTGTCGCCTAAGCCTAAAATTTAAAATCAATTAGACATTGGCCCCTAAGGACTCGGACTCAATTAAGGAGGAGATTGGTTTGACTTGCTATGACCTGAAGCTAATTGAATTCAATTTGGTGTCTAGAAAGTGTTTTTGTGTCGACGAAAGTCTTCCAAGCGACGTGGTTGTCTAATTGGCACCGACTCTGTCGGAAGCGCCCCCACTAGCTATACACTAACTGGCCAACTTGGTTTGATTGGTGAGGGAGGTGAATCAAGCAAATCAATTCGACTCAACCAGTTAGGAGTCGTCTAGATCTAAGTGACACTAGGTCTAGGATTGTTTTGACCGTGCTTGTTCAGGAAATTTCTGACCAACCCTAATTTTTATCCTTTAGAGTTAAGTTTCCCTTCTCGTCTGAGTCTTCTTTCCCTTCTCATCCTTACCTTTCTATTGTTTGTTTCCTAAAAAAAAAATTTAAATTCAAAAATTCAAAAAAAGGAGTAATTGATTCTTGGAATTGAATTTGAAATCTAAATTTCGAATTCAAATTCAAAAATTAATTCAAACCGGTGCACTCAGATTTGGGTGCGGGATTTAAGCAATCGACTCTCACGAGTTCATCTGGATTCCAGTCTAGAGCTTAACCCCAACCCATCTGTTGCACCACCTCACCCGGATCTAATGGGTGAGAATGTCGTGAACCCGCCTATGACTCTGAGGGATCGGTGCTACCCAACGATGGCTGCTCAGCCATCGTGCATCGTCATGCCCACCATACCGGGTCGCGACTTCGAACTTAAGGCACAATACATGAGTATGCTGCCTAAGTTCACCTCTAGGGAAGACCCATATCTCTTCCTTAGAGAATTTGAAGAAATCTGCTCTCTTATGCAATACCAGCATATCCCTGAAAAGGCAGTGCGTCTGAAATTCGTGCCTTTAGCACTGAAGGACGACGCTAAGAAATGGCTATATAGTCTAGCCGAAAGATCTATTAGAAGTTGGGCCGAATTTGTTCAAGTTTTCCTAAAAAAATATTTCCCCAACCATAAGACTATGAAGATTAGGAATGAAATTGTTGCATTCGTTCAGTCTGAGAGCGAGCCGTTCTATTCCTATCTTGAGAGATTTAAGAGTGTCTTGACCCAATGCCCTCATCACGGAATTCCGAAGTGGCAATTATGCCAAATTATTTATGAGGGATTGACACCCACATCTAGGGTTATGCTAGAATCTGTGAGCCAAGGGAACTTTATGTCCAAAAATGAAAATGATGCCTGGACTTTTCTTGAGGATTTAGCTGAAAATAGTATGCAATGGGACAATGCTAGAACACCCATCAACCCGAGTATTGGATCTAGAATAGTGAGTCAACCCCGACCAGGTGTCTTAGCTATAGACTCCAACATAGCGGCTGAGGCAAAACTAGCTACCCTAATGCGTAGAATGGAAAGTCTAGAGCTACAAAATCAACCCCGAATGAATCAACCCTTGTCTATCCCCTGCTCTAGATGTGGTCAGACTGGTCATTTAATGGAGGATTGTGTGGACCTGGAACATGTTAATGCCACATTTAACAATTCTAGAAATGATCCTTACGCATCAACCTATAACCCAGGTTGGCGTAATCATCCCAATTTTTCGTGGACCCAACAAGGACAACCTCCTAGACAACAACCAACCCCATATAACCAAAATAATACATCATCTGGGGGTAATAACAATGGAAATCATGAGGTTAGGTTGACAAAATTAGAAAATTTAATGACAACTTTTATACAAACAACCAACCAATCATTCCAAAGGATAGAGACACAGGTCAGCCAATTAGCACAGATAATAGGTGAAAGAGAAAAGGGCCAATTTCCAAGTCAACCTGAGGTGAACCCCAGAACTAATAATCAATATCAATCTTATCAACCACCTTCAGGAAATAACAACCCTAGACCGATTCAAATGGTTAATGAGGAAGGACCGTTCCAACAAATCAATGTTGTAGTATCATTACGGTCCGGAAGACAAATTGACAATAATGTGGTAAACCCTAGAATGACTAATCAATCTAGCCATCAAGCACCCACATATGACTTGAGCATTGAACCCGACGTCCAAATTGAAAAGCCCAATCCACCTACCCAACCTGAACCTGTAGCTCAACCTGAACCTGAACGAGTCTATGTGCCTAAAGCCCCATTTCCCAATAGACTCAAAAAGAACTCTGGTGCACAAATAGAGAAAATCTTGGAAGTATTTAAGCAAGTTAAGGTAAACATTCCACTCTTAGACATGATTCAACAAATACCTGCTTATGCTAAATTCTTAAAAGATTTGTGCACTAAGAAGAAAAAAATGAATGTACCAAAGAAGGCATTCTTAACTGCAAACATATGCTCAATTCTTTCCAACACATCTCCTATAAAATATAAGGACCCGGGGTGTCCCACAATTTCATGTTCAATAGGAGATACGTTTATCAATAAAGCCCTTCTAGACCTTGGTGCAAGCGTTAACTTGCTCCCATTTTCTGTCTACGAGCAACTCAACCTTGGTCCACTGAAACCCTCTAGGACAACCCTCCAATTCGCTGATTGTTCTGTTAAGAAACCGAGAGGTATAGTAGAGGACGTTTTGATTAAGGTTGGTGACTTCATTTATCCAGTGGATTTTGTCGTACTTGATACTGAACCTGTTGTAAATCCTAATCGACAAATCCCTGTAATTTTAGGTAGACCCTTTTTAGCCACTTCGGAAGCATTAATAAACTGTCGAAATGGGCTCATGCAATTATCTTTCGGGAACTTAAAAGCATAATTTAATATCTTCCATATTGATAATGAGCCAGAAATAATATGCAACCCAAGTGATGTTGTGATGAGAGCACGTATTTATCAGATTTCTGAATCAAATAAATCATCACATAAGCAAAAAGGATGTAAGAAAAAAGGGAGTAATTCATTTACCCAACCACCATTACTCGAGCAAACAAGCGAACCAATTCAAGTGAGAAGAGTGGAATCTTTTCCTCAAGTCAACATGGGGAACAATTCAACTGGATACATGCACCAACATGGTGTCATTCAATCCAGTTCTGATTATGGTTGACTTTGAGCAAACTCAACCCCTCTACCGCAAGCCGACGCAGGTAATAAGTGCATTTATTTTATCTGTGCATACATTGAGGACAATGCATGATTTAGGTGTGGGGGGGTGTTTATATATGTACATATCTATCTATTTGATTTTCTGTTCTGCTTATTTGATTTTCTGTTCTGCTTTATTTTAAAAAAAAAAAATTCAATATTCTATGACATAGCTTAAGATTGAACTGCCAAAACCCGTGTACAAATTGCATTAAGTTTTTGTTCCTTATTATATAATTTTGCTTGTAGAAATTATGACATAAATCTAAGTTCCAAAGAAATAACCCATGACCCGTGTAAGACATGTATGCACTTAAATTGGATGAATCAAATCTTTGAAGTGGTTGATAAAAAGCAGAGGTTGAGGAAAATATACCGGGAAGTGTGGACTTCTAATAGCAATTAAGCCTTGAGGAAAATAAAAGTAAAATAAAGTGAGGAAAACACATTTTGCAAAATGATTACAAAAGCCCAAGCCTTCGAGTCACTGGTCCGTAGGGGTATCTTGAAACCCGGTAACTTGAGTCTGCCAGCTCGGGATTATCGACCAAACTCGCTACATGAATGCAAAAAGGGTATAAGTGTCAAAAAGAAAAGCAAATGTGCTGAATCACGGAAAAAGGATAAAAATAAATAAATACTTTAAGATACTCAAGGCCCAAAGCTAAAGGAATGATCCATGCCATGGTTGATCCAAATGATACTTCACCACCAGAGGAGGCGTGCAAAATAATTTATGTGATAACATGTGTAGAGGGGTTAGTGGTGTGAATGTTGGAGGAATAAAGACCAAGTCAAACTTTTTATAAGTTAGAACTGTATAATGAGCATGCGAGAACTTTAAGTGAGATGTATAAGGTTAAGGCAGAAATATTAAGAGCTATTAATGGAATGTTGAATTAAGACTTTGTGGGTGTGTCAACTGAAAACCCTCACGAGACAAAACTCGTCCTCTAAGGCAACCTGGAGGTTTAAAGGCTTGTTGCACATGCTAAGTGCAACCGTGATTCCTACGAAAGTGAGTTAGGATTTCCCTGCTTTCATTTTCTGATATTCTGCTTTGCTAGGGACTAGCAAAATCTAGGTGTGGGGGTATTTGATGCATTGCATACATTGCATCAAATGTCTTTCATTTAGATTACTTTTATATCAATAAATGCTACTAAGGTGTGTGTTTAGTCGTATTTACAGAATACAGGGACCCGAATGCAAATTACCCACATTCCGAGCATAAACGCATGCAAAAGATTCATTTTTATCATAAAGACCGAGTTCAAGTTTATCGGGTTCCAAATGGAAATGCATCCAAGCATAAAAGCATTCAAGGAGCTAATTACAAAAAAGGTCAAGGGCTTAATTGCAAAATGCCAAGGACCTGATTGCAAAATAAAAGGACCAAGTTATTGTGTGGAGAAAGTTAAAAGAAAAATCAAATATAAATCTCCAACAATGGAAGGAATTAATCCGGAGCTCAAGACAATGGAAAGAATCAATCCAGACGCGCAAAGGAGGATCAAATCATACCATAAACGCGTGACAAAAATCCTGATTAAATCCGACCAACGTGTGAGGCGAATCCGCCGCACAATACACATGATGTGCGGCGATTCCGCCGCCCATTGGTCGATCTGTGTGTCCCAATTTCGTCCAGTCATGTATGGACACGTGTACTATCCAATTCTATACCTAAGTCCCTTGTAGCAACTATAAATAGACCCGAGAACGATGTAAATAGGGTCCTTGGTTGTTGTTCTTATTTTTACCTTAGTAATAAAATTCTGATTTTTGTTTTGTTTTGTTTTTCTTTTCTACTTCCTCTAGGACCCCTTCTTCTTCCTCCCTCCATGAGTTGCTAACTCTCATCCAAAGGGTGGAGGTGATGGAATTAGGGTTAGAGAATGATGAATGCATGTTATTATTTTAAGTTCATGATTAGTGTATTTTGATTACTTGAGTTTATGTTAAGTCATTTATCTTGTAATGCTTCATAACTAACATGATTTACAATAAGTTTCAGTAATTCTCTACTCTAAACCTAAATCTAAACCTCCACCCCACGGATTTTCCTCTTTGTTCTTGTTTTAATTTTAATTGTTCTTATTTCGTACTTTAGATAATTAAACCAAAAATCCCAAAAAAAAAGCCAATTTATTTCTTCTTCCCTTCTTCCCCTAATCGAAAATAACAAAAATAACGAAATCTCTCCCTCCTTGTGTTCGACCCGTACTTGCCACGTCTTCATAGACGCCGTGCACTTGCCGTATAAATAAAAATCTCATCAGTCACGGACAAGGTGTGCAAGATGATCATCGATAGCGGCAGCTGCGAGAACGTAGTGTCCGAAAAGGCAATCCGAAAGTTGCAACTGAAGACCGACTCTCACCCCAAACCCTACAAATTATCTTGGCCGAGCAAGGAGACGGAGATAAAGGTGGACAAGAGTTGTTTGGTGTCATTTTCCATCGGCAAAAAATACTTTGGCAATGCTTGGTGTGATGTGGTGGCTATGGATGCTTGTCACCTACTGCTGGGACGACGATGGCAGTACGATCGAAGCGTCGTTCATGATGGATAAAGGAACACCTTTTCCCTTAGCATCTAAGGGAAGAGGATTGTCTTGGCACCTCACCAAGAAGAAACTCCTTCAATCCAGGCGTCCCCTCACAACAACTTGTTGTCCCTATCCAACTTTTGGCCGAAATGAAGCGAGAAGAGGTGGTTTTTTGCGTTGCTGCCCCGAGATGAAGGAAAGCTTCGCTCAAGTTCAATGTGCCTGAGGAGGTCCAGCAACTTCTGGAAGAGTTCTCCGAGCTGATGCCCGAAGATCTCACCCACGGCTTACCACCATTGAGAGATATTCAGCACCAAATCGATCTTATCCCAGGATCGACTCTCCTGAACCATCCGACTTATCGTCTCAGCCCTAAAGAGTCTGAAGAATTACAACAACAAGTGGTGGAGATGCTGGAGAAAGGCTATATCCGAGAGAGCATGAGTCCTTGTACCGTTCCCACCCTGTTGGTACCGAAAAAGGATGGTTCCTGGCGCATGTGCATCGACAGCCGAGCAATCAATCGTATCATGGTGAGCTACCGATTCCCGATTCCCCATTTAGATGACATGTTGGACCAGCTATCGGGATCCAAAATCTTCTCAAAGATCGACCTTAAGAGTGGATATCATCATATACCGATCAGACCAGGAGACGAGTGGAAGACGACATTCAAAATGCAGTATGGGTTGTACGAATGGTTGGTGATACCATTTGGACTATCAAACGCTCCCAGGACCTTCATGAGGGTCATGCACCAAGTTCTTCGTCCTTTCATGGGGAAGTTTGTTGTTTATTTCGATGTCATCCTTATCTACACCAAGACACCTGTGTTGCATATGGAACATCTGCGTGCAGTTCTTGACAAGCCGAGTTCCGAATGTTTGTTTATTAATCAAAAAAAGTGTGCGTTCTTCACAACCTCCATCACCTTCCTGAGGTTCGTGGTGTCTATCTACAGTGTTCATGCTGACCCCACCAAGGTTAGTGCCATTTCTCAGTGGCCCAGGCCAAAGTCGTTGCATGATGTTCGGAGTTTCCACGGTTTGGCTTCCTTCTATCGGCGGTTCATTCGAAATTTCAGCAGCATGATCGCCCCCATCACCGAGTGTCTAACGGGCAGAGATGTAAAGGGGTCTGAGGCGGCAGAGGTGAGCTTCCATCTAGTGAAACAAAAGACGATCAAAGCTCCAGTTTTAGCAATGCCGAACTTCGAAAAGGTGTTCAAACTAAATTGTGACGCATACTGAATTGGTATCGGTGGAGTTCTGAGTCAAGGGGGACGTCCAAGAGCTTTCTTCAGAGAGAAACTATCTGGATCCAAGAAGAATTATTCCACCTATGATTTGGAGTTCTACGCAATAGTGCAATCTCTGAAGCCATGGCGGCACTACTTGGTGCAATAGAGTTCATCCTCTTCACCGACCACGAAGCCTTGAAGTACATAAATGGCCAGCACAAACTTAACGGACATCATGCCAAGTGGGTGGCGTATTTGCAAGAGTTCATCTTCTCACTTCGGCACCAATCATGAAGTCAAAACCGTGTCGTTGATGCCCTTAGCCGCCGCAACACCCTTCTCACGACCGTGAGCAGTCAAGTCGTTAGATTCGAGACCTTCCCCGACATGTATCTAGTTGATCCCTCCTTTGGGAAGATATTCCAGTAAGTCATGGGTGGTCAGCATTGTGACTTTCTGATACATGACGGCTACCTATTCCGAGGGACGAAATTGTGCATTCTGGATTGCTCGTTGAGGCAACAGATCATCAGTGAGTTACATGGCGAGGGACATTTCGGACGGGACAAGACCTTAGCCTTGATCTCCTCTGATTTTTACTGGCCCAAGCTACCAAGCGATGTAGCCCACTATGTGGCGCGGTGCTACGTTTACCAACTTTCGAAAGGTGCCCCCACCAATGCCGGTTTGTACACGCCTTTTCCTATTGCTGAAGGTCCTTGGCGTGATGTTAGCATGGATTTCTTGCTTGGATTACCTCGCACACAATGGGCAGTGGATTCCATTTTTGTGATAGTGGATCGGTTCTCCAAGATGGCACATTTTGTAGCATGTAAAAAAACGATGGATGCAGCTCGGATTGCCCACCTCTACTTCAAAGAAGTGGTACGTTTGCATGGAGTTCCTCACTCTATTACCTCTTATCGTGACACTAAGCTCATTAGCAACTTCTGGAAGAGCTTATGGGAGAAGTTGGGGACTCGTCTGAATTTCAGCAGTGCATACCACCCTCAGACGGACGGCAAGACCGAAGTAGTCAACCGGAGAGCACTAAACCTAAGCAGTGGGACCTCTCCTTGCCTCAAGCAGAATTTACTTACAACCGATCAACAAATACGACCATTGGGCTGAGTCCATTTGCAATTGTTTATGGGTCTAATCCTTCCGGAGTGCTAGACTTGGTGCCCATTCCTCGTGTCAGTCGTTTACACCCCAAGGCTGATGAGATGACTACACACTTGCAAGACATTCACGAACAAGTGCAGCAAACCCTCCGTGAGAACAACAACAAATACAAGAGCCATGCGGATAGTCGTCGTCGGCAAGTACTTTTTAAGGAAAGTGATTTTGTGTGGGCTGTTCTAACGCGAGACCGATTTCCCGTTGGAGAATACAACAAGCTAAAGGAGCGGAAAGTCAGACCTTGTGAGCTACTTCAGAAAATCAATGACAACGCCTACAAATTACTCCTACCGAAGCATTTAAAGATTGATGAAGTGTTTAATGTGAAGCATCTGAGTCCGTACTTCGGCAATGAGGGGGACGCTGAGGCAAACTCGAGGACGAGTTCTTTCCAACCAGGGGTGACTGATGCAGGAGTTGCCATGCTGGAGCCATTGCCAAATCAGCAAGGAAGGAAACTCCCTACCGTCCAGCCAGCTCAGCAAGGAAGTTCCTTCCAGCCGACCAGCCAAGTCAACAAGAAGTTTCCTCCCCCATCCGCATATGAAATTTAAATTACTTCAAATTAGGCTTATGGAAGGTTTCTGAATTTTAATACTTTAGATAAGTTAATTCGGTAGTTACTTATTTCCTTTGCTGTTTTTTGTTTTATTTAGATGCAAGTCATAGGAGTTGCCTTGTTGTATAACTTCCTAATTCCTATACGGATTTAAAGCTATAAAGAGCTGGCTTGTAGGTCAAGAGGGCACCCAATTTTCGTTTGAATTAATATACCAAAAATCAGAGATAGTTTTTATCTCAACTTGGCGTTTTCTTTTCAATTCTATTGTAGTCGTAGATTTTAGCTCAAATATGCTCAATTACACAAAGTTCCTAGGAGCCAAAGGAAATGCAAATTACTTGTCTTCAATATAGATTTATTACAGGTCTTGACTTGATTTCCTTTCTTCCTTGAGCCTTGATCACCTGTAGAGGTTAGCACAAAGCAATATATATGCTATGCAAATGTGTGCTACTCTAGATTGATTACAAATAAGATTAGGTTGATTAAATCATCAAAAAAAGATTAAGGCCAAAAAGGCAATAATCTCCCCCGTTTTTATGATGGCAACCTATATCTTAATACTTGAAATTTTTAGATGTAAACTATGCATATAAATGCTCGCCCTATGGATGTGCGTAGTTTTCGTTCAATTATAATCAAATTTCAAGTTACCCCCTTTAATTATCTGTCCCGCTTTGACATCCATCAAAAAAAAAGATTCACATTGAATTTGGATGTCTTGTAACGAAGTTGCTCCCCCTAAATTTTGCACTTCATTACACAGTAATTGATATTCATTTAGCTCCCCCTATCAATATGAATATGATTTTTTGATTTACTTCAATTCTAATTCTCCCCTTTAGACATCAAGTAAAATATATCAATTAGGCATGTGATGTATTAATTCCCCCTTTTGACATCCATTTACAAATTTGACACTTAAGCAATGGATGTGATTCAAGTTTTATGATATGCAATGAATCATATATGATATGTCAATTAAGCATATATTATTACCTAGACTAGAACCAATTTATTCAAAAATTTAGGAGATAAAAAAAATTATACCCACTTTGAAGCTTTGAATTGGTTCTAATCTCCATTCGGCGATGCAACTAACTTTGAATTTGACTCTCAAGCTTGCCCTGTCACCACTGATCTCCTCTTCAAGCACCTACAAGTGTAGAGTTAGGTACCCAAACAACTTTGGGTCCTTAAATGTTAACTTTGGGAACCCAAACCTTTTTTGTTTTGGGAGCCCACACACTCGCAGAACTATGATTAATGACCACATGCTTGCCATTTATTGTAGTATGAGATACATGGTTTTTAAATTTCACATTATATCCTAAACCATGTTTTCGTAAAGATGTCTTGTGACTACCTAATAGCATGTTAAGCATCGCGGTTCCATAAGTGAATTTTTCTATATCTTCTCTCAATTGGCCATTGCAAGCTTGAAGATCTAGTTGTTCACTATCACTTGGTGTTGCTTTTAGACTACTAAGTTTCAATGCATTTTCCTCATGTCTAGCAAGCACCTCATTCTTCTCATTCATACTTTTTCCAATTTGACTTTGGAGATTATTTATTAACTTTCTAGCATTCATGTTCTTTTCACAAATAACCTCATATTGATTAACTAAGTCATGGAATGCATTTTGAAGCTCATCATGTGTATATATTTCTTCATTAACACTAGAATGTGAGCTATCACTATAATATGACTTAGTTGAGCATGAATGTGATTTAGTAGAGCAAGAGTTAGAGGTTACCACACTTCATCTTGAATTGCCATGTAGCACATATGTGCATATTCGTTTGTTGATGAAGGTGCGGTTGATTGGGATGAAGATGATGACGATGAATCGTCCGATGTAGCCTTGTGAGCTTCCAACCTCTTCTCTTTTCTCTTACTTCCCTCCTTTTCTCTCATTTTATCCTTCTCTCATTTTTCTTCTCCTTCTCATTTCTCTCATTTGCACTCTCATCCTTCTCTTTCTTCTTTTCTCTCATTTCACTTCTTCTACCTCTTATTTCATTTTTTCTCCCTTATGCTTCTTGAGGTATTTGAAGAAATCTTTGGCTAGGACTTCAATGTCCTCATCTTCTACACTCCTCCTTGGTTCCTCAAGATTTGCATGTAGTGCCAAGAAGGGTTTGTTCTTGGAGGCTTCCTTCTCCTTTCGAAGGTTAATTTGAAGCTCATAAGCCATAAGGTTTCCAATTAGTTCCTCCATCTTGAGTTGGGTAGCATTGTGAGCTTCTTCAATTGCGACCACCTTATCTTCCCAATCATTGCTTAGCGACCGAAGGAATTTTCTTGTCATCTCTCCTTCATTTATTCTTCTTCCAAGAACCAAAAGAGAGTTAGTAATATCGGTGAAGTGAGTGTTCATGTCGCTTATGTTCTCACCGATTTGCATAGAAAATCTCATATTTATGAATGAGGAGACTAATGCGAATTTACTTAGTTTTGCTATCACCCTCTTGATGCATTTGCAATCTATACCAAATTTCAAAAGCACTCTCACAACCCCTAATTCTATTGTATTCACCCTCATTAAGACCACAATAAAGAATGTTCATGATTTTTAAGTTCATCTCAATTTCTTTCATTTTGGCCCTAGAAAGTGAATATAATTCATCTTCACTTGGGGGTATAAGGATTTTGAAGAAACATCAAATATTTGAGGTCATTAAATATTAGAAAAATCTCATCCTATTCTTCCAATAATCGTAATTTGACCTATTTAAAAAAGGAGGTCTACTGGTGAACAATCCCTCTACATGATTAGATGTGGATGCCATGCTAAAATTACAGTTAAGTAATGAAATTTAGCCCACAAGACTTGATACCAATTGTAGAATCGTAATGGGGCTTAGTTCTAATCACTTCTAAGCTAATTACCTACGTGTTTAAGCAAACAATGAATGCACAGCGGAATTAAAAACAAACAAGCAAGTAAAGAAGAATTAAGACAAACCACAATGGAGACGGTGATTTTTAAAGAGGCTTAGCCTCCCGCCTACTGCCTCTCTTGCAAGCTCCGCTCGAATCACTGAGCTTCGCTCACGACTCAACTATCCACTCCCCGGTCCGGGCCAGGAGAGAACGCCTTTACAACACCAGCATCGTGAACACCCTCGCTTGCTTGACTTTCTTCCTCTCACAATCCGAGAGGGAACACTTCGGGCTTTCACCAAAATCCTTGCTTCATGAACAACAATTGAGTGGGACAACACTCTCTAAATCTTGAGCGCACTTTGAGTATGATTTGGCTATGATCAAAGGTTTGGAATTTAGGCTTAGAGTGTAGGATTGGGGAATTTGGAGCTTGGGAATTTCTCTCTAGTGTATGGGACAAATAATAGTAGGAGAGTTGTGTGAAATGGTGTTGGAAAACTCTATTTATAAGCTCCTAAGGTGTTATAGTCGTTGGGGTTAATTGGGTAAGTGTTGTGTAAGATACAGAAAATAGAAACCTGCAGGATGCAATTCTGAGTAAATTCGGTCGACCGAATCGGGCAGAACGGTCGACCGTTCGGTAAATTTGAACAAGGTTCGGTCAACCGATAAAGTAACGGTCGACCGCGATAGGCTATAACATAGGTACACTTAAGTTAACGGTCGAACACCGAATAGGGTTCGGTCGACCGAAAACTAACAGGCTCTACGGGGTTGGCGAAAATGATCAAGTTCGGTCGAGCGATCCAAAGTCTTCGAAAGGCCAGACAGGTCCAGACATTTGCATAATTTGGAGACAATTAAAGTTCGGTCGACTTTACAGGTCCACGGTCGACTGAAAGACAATTATGTATTTTTAGGGTATTTGTGAATAATTTGAATACGACCGTTCGTATAATACGACAAGTCTAACGGTCGGAAAATTGTGTTGATTCGGTCAACCGAAAAGGTCTGCACGGTCGACCAAGTGTGAGCAGTTGAAAAAACTATTGGATAATTGATCACCCGGTCGACCGAAAAGTTTGGTTCGGTCGACCGAATGTAGGCAAATAGTTAATGTTTAGTTTTAGTGTTTTCCGGTCTAAGTTTGGGTGATCTATTGAAGTCCAATTGATGGGAAATTTTGTGTGTGACTTTTATAGGGAACCTACTGTGTGTTTGAGTAGATTTTAGCTCAAATATGCTCAATTACACAATGTTCCTTAGAGTCAAAAGAAATTCAAATTACATGTCTTCAATATAGCTTTATTACAGGTCTTGACTTGATTTCCTTTCTTCCTTGAGTCTTGATCACCTGTATAGCTTAGCACAAAGCAATATATATGCTATGCAAAATGTGTGTTACTCTACATTGATTACAATTAAGATTAGGTTTATTAAATATCAAAACAATGATTAAGACCAAAAAACCAACAAGGTTCACCTCTCATTCATGCCTCCTATCTTGCTCATTCTCAATAGGCATCAAACGACCATAATGACTATAACGGTGTAAGGTTGTCATGCAATTCTATTTTTGTACTTTGTCATCTCGGTAATAAGTCCATGATGTCACTTTGTGCAGATGAAATGATCCCGGTGCACCCAAATGTTATTTGGAGGGTATATATTGATGACCCTCAGCTTTGTTGTGGAATGAAAACATACTTCTTTCCATTTTCTTTTACAGACCCTGGTTTCGAGAGGCACGAACCATCATCCTTGGTTCATTAACCTCTCAACAATCCACCTGTTTCTTATGTTGCGAGCCCATTCAAGTGCATATCTGGCTCGAGAGATGGTGGGTTCCCATTTGATCTCCCTTGACATATGAAGATGGGAGCCCATTTTTATACATAGTTTTATTTCAAAAAAGAGATAAGAAGACTCCATGAGTGTGCATCGATTGTTGTGGGAACCAACCCTTGTGTATTCGGGCCCCATTTGTTTAACGTAATTGTATCCATTCTTTAGTGTTTCAGAGGTTTCTAGGGGAATTTGGGTTTGTGTCCATCCACATGATTCATTAGGCTAGGTGTGTGGACTAAATAACTATATAGAGTCAGCTCGTAGTATTACCATATCCTATGATCAACAAAGATAAGCCCATCGAGTCATGTTGCTAGGTTGAATAATGCATCTATGTTCGGATTTTGTGGGTATATCCATTGAAAACCCTCTGGAGACAACACTCCTTCTCCTTGGCGACAAGGGGGTTTAACGGCTTGTTGCACACACTATGTTCAACCAGGATTCCTACAAAAGTGAGTTAGGATTTCCCAATTTTACGAATGCTTTTTCCTTTCTTTCATTTTTCTCTTTCTTTGTTTTGCTCGGGACTAGCCAAAGTTAGGTGTGGGGGTATATTTGATTGACATAATATCATGCATATATATATATGTGTGTGTGTGTGTGTATTATATCCTTTATTTTTAGCCTAAGCAATGTTACGTAACGAGTTTTATGTTTAAGTTTCAGGAATAAGACAAGTGAGAAGAAGAGACACAAAAAGGACTTAAAACATCAACAACCGAATTGGGTTCAGAAAACGTGAATAAAGCAAGCCAGAATCAAGCCAGAATCAAGCCACCCAAAACCAGACCCCATCATACCAATCCAAACTCTAATTGGCTGTCCCAAACCGCCAATTGGAGATCCAAATTGATCCAAACAATTCATGGTTTAGTCGGGTGTTCGATTATGTTGTTCTATGTCCATTTATAGTATGAGTTGACTACCATACCGGGGGATTGTCCCGGGTTACCTTTATTCATGGCTATAATTAGAACTATTCCTCCTCCTTTCTAAAAGAACTCCTCTCTTGGTGGTCATTCTATCTACTTGGAGTAAAGCCTTGGAGCAAAACTCTAGTGGAGAGATGCTACTTGTAATGGGAGTGAGTAATAAATAACTTTTTGTTAGTTTTATATTGTCTCTTTTGAATTCTTGAATGCTTAGTTTAATTTCGTTTTGTCTGTTTTCTTAATGAGTAGTGAGTAGTTCCATCCCCTTTGGGGGTTGAGGTGATGTAGATTTGTGCTAGTGATGGGTTCTTTTATTTGTGCCATTTTATAAGCTTAATGTAGATCTATACTTTTAGCTTGCTTAAACTTGTATTAGATGGTTTAATATCCACACTAGGTACTCTAAAGCTAGCATGAGATAAATACCTAGTGTAGACATTATCCCATCTAATACATGTTTAAGCATGCTACAAGTATAGATCTACATTAAGCATATGAAATGACACAAATAACAGAACTCATCACTGTCACATAATCTACATCACCTCCACCCCTAAATGGGATGGAACTACTCACTTCTCATTAAGAAAAGAGACAAAACGAAATTAAACTAAGCATGCAAAAATTGAAAAAGGCAATATAAAACTAATAAAACATTCTTTTATTGCTCACTTACATTACAAGTAGCATCTCTCCACTAGAGATTTGCTCCAAGGTTTTACTCCAAGTAGAGAGAATACCACCAAGCAAGGAGTTGGAACAAAGGAGGAAGAAGAGTTCTATTTATAGGCATGTAAAAAGGTAACCGGGGACAATCGACCAATGTGGAACTAATAAAATTTCTAAATATAAACACAAACCACATCACCAACATCCGAGAGAAATTATGTTGAATTCTGAGCAAAATTGACCGCCAATTCGTGGTCTTCGGCCACCAATTGGCGATTACTTTTTATTGGATCGGGTCCAATTTTGGATATCGTGTCAAGTGCTTTAATTCTTAATGTGGGGTGCACTCGGATCAGTTATTGGAGTTTGGGCGGGAATCGAATTGCTAAAATACTCATCACGATGGTGTGGAGTTTATTGATTTGCTAATTGGTCCTCTTGGCTTGCATCCAGGCCTTCCCTCTTACACATCGGTCCATAAGTCTCACCAATCAGCCCTTTCTCTCACGTTTTCGTCCTTTTTGAGTCTCTTCTTCTCAAACCTATTTATCCTTGAAACTTAAACATAAAACTTGTTACATAGCATTGCTTAGGTTCAAAATAGAGAATATAAGATATGAATGTATGCATGATATGATGCCAATCAGTAGGTCTTTCCAACCATTAGGTACTTCCTATGCATAGCAACACAACCTACAATTGTGCTCTATTGAGTTCAATTCTCACCATTTTATTGCACGTGTACACACACTCCACTCGTTAGGGGTTTCTCTTCCTGAATTCCAGCATTTTTCTAAGTCTTTAGTTTAGTTTTAGTCAATCTCTAGTTGCTCTCTTTTGCATTTGTTAACTACTAGTTTAGTGTAGTGTAACCACACTTCTCTCCTCTTTTCCCACCTCCCTTAGGAAGAACCATAGTTGACACACCTTCCTATGGATCGACCCGTACTTACTTCGTCTTCACCGATGGCCTTGAACTTGCGGTTAAACTTAATATTCACATCAAGTTTTTGGCGTCGTTGCTGGGGAGGTGCTCTGTCCAGACTCTGGTTTGGATGATTCGAGTGGGTTTGATCTTTTTTTTAGTTTCTGTTTGTTTCAAGGACATCTATGGATCAAGGGGAGGCACCAGGAGAAATTTGGAGAAGAGAGCAGCCATTTGGACTGCCAACCTGCAGTTTGGGACCACCATTTGGCGGCCTAGTGAGCTTCTTTGGCTCCTACTTTTCGTATGGTTGTTTATAATTGCAATATAGTGGTCTGGGGGTTCCATTTGGCATGTTATGACCTGTAGTTTTCTCCAAGATCAATAATCAATCCCCCTTTTAATCAACTTGGACCTTTTAACTCAAAGCAAAAGATTAGACTAATTGGCATCTAGGTCAAGCATCATTGGTAGACCTTGCACACACTTGTCTTTTCTGTTCTTTACATTCTTGTTGTTCATTGCTGGCGTGAGGTACGTGCATCCATTCTCTCATTCGTGCATTATTAAAGCATGCATTAGTAAGTAAGCTGCATCGGGACAAGTGTAAGGTGAGTGTTTGTTTGGAGAGTTGATTACAAGATTAAAACTCAAAATGCTACTAAGGAGGGGTTGTTCATACAAGATAAGGTGGGGGATTTCATCATCCTTTCCTTAGCCCCAAAAATCACACTAATCAAAGCCTTAATTCTAAAACCAGGTAGACATTGGCCTATAAGGATTTCGGATGCACTAGGAGTGTGATCCAGTTGAGACCATCATGACCTGATCGTGTACGTAATAGGGTAAGTCCTCATAGGCAATGATGCATGAAACCTGGCCCTCGGAGAATCAAACACCAACTAGTATAAAAAATAAAAAAAGAAGAAAGAAGAAAAAGAAAACGAAAACGAAAACGAAAACGAGATGACAATGTAAATAAGAACTTTAATGGACTTCACACTTTGTATCACTTTAGGATGTTAAGGTTGCCCTTGTCTTTCACTTAAGTCCTAAATTAACTTGCACGAATGATTCATTAGGCAAGGTGTATGGACTAAATAACTATATAGAGTCGGTTCGTAGTATTACTATATCCTATGATCGACAAAGATAAGCCCATCGAGTCGTGTTGCTAGGTTGAATAATTCATCTATGTTCGGATTTTGTGGGTATATCCGTTGAAAACCCTCAAGAGACAAAACTCCTCCTTGGCGACAAGGGGGTTTAACGGCTTGTTGCACACGCTAAGTGCAACCGTGATTCCTACGAAAGTGAGTTAGGATTTCCCTGTTTTACGAATATTTTTTCCTATCTTTCATTTTTCTCTTTCTTTATTTTGCTCGGGACTAGCAAAAGTTAGGTGTAGGGATATATTTTATTGACATCGTATCATGCATACATTTGTGTCTTATATCCTTTATTTTTAACCTAAGCAATGCTACATAATGAGTTTTATGTTTAAGATTCAGGAATAAGACAAGTGAGAAGAAGAGACACAAAAGGACCTAAAAGTAAGAGAAATGACTGCATTGCAAGACTTATGGACTGAGATGCAAGAGAGTATGACCCGGATGTAAAATAAAAAGACCAATGAGCAAATCAAGAAGGTCCACACCATAATGATGAGTATTGTGGCAATTAGATCTAGGTCTAAACATCAACATCTAAATCGTGTTCAGAAAACATGAACAAATCAAGCCACCCAAAACCAGACTCCATTAATCCAATCCAGACCGCAAATTGGTTGTCCCAAATCACCAATTGGTGGTCCAAATTTCTCCAAATGATTCATAGTTTATTCTGTTGTTCTATTATGTTGTTTTATGTCCATTAATAGTATGTGTTTAGTCCCATACCGGGGGATTGTCCCGGGTTACCTTTTTTCATTGCTATAAATAGAACTCTTCCTCCTCCTTTGTAAAAGAACTCCTCTCTTGGTGGCCATTCTCTCTACTTGGAGTAAAGTCTTGGAGCAAACGTTTAGTGGAAGGATGGTACTTGTAATGTGAGTGATTAATAAATAAAGTTTTGTTAGTTTTATATTGTCTTTTTTCAATTCTTGCATGCTTAGTTTAATTTCGTTTTTCTTAATGAGTAGTGAGTGATTTCATCCCAGTGTGCTGTAGATTATGTGCTAGTGATGGGTTCTTTTATTTATGCCATTTTATATGCTTAATGTAGTCTATACTTATAGCATGCTTAAACTTGTATTAGATGGGATAATGTCCGCACTAGGTACTTATCTCATGCTAACTTTAGAGTTTTTCTTGTTGTATGTAATGGTTTGATGGGAATGACTTGTTATGTATGGATCCATGTTTGATGCTCTAATGGCCACACTAGGTACTTATTGGATGCTTGATAATCTAAAATCAACCTCAACTTGATGTGAGATATGCATGTTCATGGTTTCCCATGTAGTGTTCTGTATCCTACACTTAGATTCTACACTAGCTACTACTTGTATGCCACACAAACTACACTTGGTCTTAACTGAAATGAAGACTCAATCACACGCACATTCCTACAAACCTCCACTCCATGGGGGTTTACTTTAATTGTTAGTTCATTCATAGTTTAGTGTAGTTCGTATAATCAACAACTTCTTCTCCTTTTTTCCCACTTGCCTTCGAAAGAACTAGAGTCGACACACCTCCCTGTAGATCGACCCGGCAGTCGTGCGCTTGAGGGCACCTCAGTCCCGGACCGACTATCAGTCGTGTTCGCTATATCTTGAATCTGGAACTCGATACTATGTATCCCAAGAATGCCACACTGTAAAGCCAGAATTTGTACTTCGAAAACTTGGCGTACAACTGCTGATCTCTCAGAATGCCAAGTACAATCCTCAGATTCTCCCAGTGTTGCTCTATATTTGGTGAATAGACCAAGATATCTTCCACGAAGACAATCACGAAATGGTCGAGGTACTGACTAAATGTCCTATTCATCAGATCCATGAAAGTTGCAGGCGCGTTCGTCAACCCGGACAGCATCACCAGAAACTCAAAGTGTCCGTACCTCGTCCTGAATGTTGTCTTCTGAACATTTGCCTCTCTGATCCTCAACTGATGGTAACAGGATCGCAGATCAATCTTCGAGAATACCTTCGCTGACTGTAATTGGTCAAAAAGGTCTTCGATCCTGGGCAAAGGATATTAATTCCTCACAGTAACCTTATTCAGTATCCTGTAATCTATACACCTCCGCAACGAGCCATCCTTCTTCTTCATGAATAGTATCGGCTATCCCGAAGGTGAGACACTAGGTCAGATAAACCCAGTATCCATCAGATCATGTAACTACTTCTTCAGCTCAAGCAACTCTGCAGGTGCCATCCTGTATGGAGCCTTCGACTGCGGTGTTGTCCCAACTACCAAATCTATGCCAAACTCTATCTCCCTACGAGGCGGCAAAGCAGTGATCTCTGAAAAGACCTTTGGAAAATCCTGAACTATCTCGATGTCCTCCAAACTCCTTATCTCAGGATCTGGGACTACTAAAGAGGCCACAAAAGCTTTGCAACCCTGCTAAATCGACTTTTGTGCTCTCACTGCAGAAACTACCACCCGACCTCCTCTGTCCTTCGTCCCCCTAATCAGCAAATCAGGTAGACCCTTCCTCGGAATCAGAATCTTCTTATCACGGCATAAGACTCGGACAACGTACTGGGACGGCCAATCCATCCCAAGTATGACATCAAAGTCTACCATCGGTAGCAAAACCAGGTCAGCCGGAAATTCCTAGTCTCCTGAAAGAATCGTGGTGCCGGGGAGAAAACTCCCCCACAATGCCCACCAAACCCAGGGGTGTGTTGACTTCCAAATTGGCAGTCAACATCGCAGGGGTACGGCCTAACACTCTCGCAAACTTCTTAGAGATAAACGAGTGTGTTGCCCCAGAGTCAAACAACACCCTAGTTACCAAATCATCAATGAACAACGTACCTTCCACCACCGTGCTGGCATCTCTAGCCTCATCTGCCTGGATGGTGAACACATGTCCTACTCTCTTTTCCAGCTGGGGTAGTGCAGCTAAACGACTCGGTCCTGCTACACTAGCTGTGGATGATCTCGGTCGAATACTAGGCCCACCTGGTCTACTCGGGCATGAACGGATAAAGTGACTCAGCTGGCCACAACCATGACAAACATCTGAACGGGGTCCGCAACCGCGCCCGGGATGAACTCCGCCACACTACCTGCACTGCCCAGACTGTGGTGCTCCACCTCCATCAATCTAGGGCCTCTTGCCTAGATTGCCGTACAACTGACCCCTCCGGGCATAATCCAGCCTTCACCTGCAACCTCCTAGACTCCTCAGTGATCTCCTGGCTATCCTGGTCCATAATGGTCGCAAACTTCACAACGTCAGCTAAAGTTTGCGGGATACTCGTGGTAACGCGAGCCCTGAACTGCGGCCTAAGACCCCGCACAAACTTCTGAGCTCTCTGCTCCTGTTTCACGTAAATCTCTGGGCAATAACGTTTTAAAGCGTGGAATCTGCTGATGTAGGCTGCCAGAGTCATGTCCCTCTGCTCTAAAGCAAGAAACTCCTCCCTCTTCCTATCACGGGCGTGCTGTGGAAAGTACTGATGGTTGAACTCCGCAAGGAATTCCTCCCAACTCACATTCTCACTGTCCTCAAAAACCACAACCGAAGTAGACCTCCACCAGCTAGATGCTCCGTTGTCCAAAACGTAGGTGGCCAGATCCACCTTCCTCTCAAGAGGACATCCTATCGCCCGAAAAATCTTCTGGATCTTAAAGACACAATCCTCAGCTACCTCAGGGTCGCCACGACCATCAAAAGATGGGGGATGCTGACGCATGAACTGATCCAGCACCGCACCTGCTCCTCTCTGCTCAGTCTAAGTAGATTACGCTCTAGAAAGTCGCTCAGCCTACCCAGAGTGCTATGGAGCGTCCTCCACTCCTCCTCCCTTTCTCCCCCACCAACCTCACCACAGGTGCTACGGTCTCGGGGAGGAGGTCTCACGCGTCTTAGTGTCATCTACACAAGAGGCATAAGCAAAGATTAAAAAACAATGCATGCATGCTCTACACAACTCTAAGGTTGGTTTCTTTGAACGAAGACACTGGAACTGACTGCTCTGATTCCAAGTTGTAACATCCTCAAAATAACGGAAAATGTAAAATTTAAAACATACAATCAACTTGAGGACATTACTGCAAGGACACAAGAACACAGGTGCACCAACATATAATGTATATATGTCACGGTTTTACAGAAAATGTGATTACAGCAAAAGATCTCAAAGGAAATATACACGTGTAATCACGACCAGCTCAAAAGAAGGGAAAGCAGGATCCGGTCTCGGGTGCTCTCCTCCGTGGTCACCACCCTCCTAAAGTCGATCCCGTCCTAAAATGCAAACATGAACTATGCCTGAGTTTCCATAAGGAAACCCCGTATGCCAAACCCTAACACATGAATGAAACAACACTACAAAACTGTAAACGGCAAAGTCCAACAACTGTAAAACACCACACACATTTGCCTCATTCACCGAAGCCATGATTTTGCCTCAATGTTACCGGAGCCACAATTTTGCCTCAATTGCCGGAGCCACGACGACGACATATACATGCCTCATTTGTCGGAGCCACGACTTTAACATACACAATCTGCTCTGTAGAGCCACCACTGATCGCTATTAGGTCGGCATGTCCGTCTGTTGCACCAAAAGGGTCGGTCAACCCGTTGCCTTCTAGTCGATCAACAACAACCATGAAAAACACCAACTATGCAAAAACGGTCGAACAAAAACACCACACCGGTCGACCGAATCCCATTCTAGAGGACTGACCCAACCAAAAAACCAGCCAACCGGTCGAACGAAAAAGGAGACACGTTCGATCGAAAAGCACTAGTAAAATCCACCTCACGCACCAAAAGCACGAACGGTCGAACAAAAATGTAAATAACGGTCGACCAGAAAAAGGCAGCGAATTCCGACTTCGAATCAAATCATAACGGTCGATCGAAAAACAATTAGGTCGAACCAATTTTAAGTTATTTTAAGTAGTCGGTTGAACGATGTCTCAGGGAGGTCGAGCGTTTTGTGTTCTACACCCCTAACCGACTTAAAATAATGTTTCGGTCGAACGACAAAGAGGACCCGGTCGACCGAAAACACCCAGAGCTTGCCTAACATACATGACCGGTCGACCACACGAAGCATTGTTCGACCGGTGCAAGGCAGACTCCCCAAAATCACCCCAACAACGGTCGACCGTTACACCAAATGGTCGACCAAACACAGCAGAAAACTGCTGGACTAAAGGTCCGACGAGCCGTTCGGCCTACTGTCAACCGCTCCAACAAACGGTACCCACATGAACTTAGGTGAGCGTAAAAGCAAGCTTGACATACCTTTAAGGCTTGAAGAAACATTTGAAGATCAAACGGCGAGCTTCCACGAGCACTTCTCGCAAACGGGCGTTTCTCCAACGAACCCCGCACAAATCGACGATTGCATCCCTTCTGGTCACTCCAACCGCATTACTCGCACTCGCTGGTCCCTACACGTCGTCGGAGCTTCAAGATGGGAGGGAAAAAGGTTGAGAGAGAGAACGTGAGAGAGAGATGAGAGCGTGAGTGAGTGAGAGAGAGAGAGAGATTATACCTTACATACAATTCTCCCAACGCATCTCAGCCGTCCTTCTCAAACACCTGTAATCCACCCCTAAACAAGATTAACACACTAAACCGGGGTTAGGATATAACAAACACATTCCTTTAACTTACGGAATAACATTAAATGCACTTACGTTGTTCTGCTCATTCTGAATTGTCACCTCTCCTATAACACCATTTGGAGATGGTACCTTGAACAATTCTTCCACAATCTACATGGTAGCAACAAAGACTAGTTATTATCAGGTTAACACATAGGCAACGCTTTACATGAACGCATAAATGTCTGATAACAGGAACCAATGTGTTTTTTCATGCGGTATCAACCTGGAGTAGCACCTACTAATTGAGTTTGTTAAGTTATGATTTTCTGAAGCTATATAAAAAACCACACCTCTAGAATCAACGTAACATAGCACCTTATGAGTTTTTGAATATTTTAATTCTTTTCAACAGAATGAAACTCACAAACTTTTATTAGAATGCAATATTTCTAATCTAAGTTATTGCTTTTGAATATGAAATTTGTACTCAGTTCCATATGACACAGACACGTAATATAAACCAATATCTAGTATTAGCAACAAAATTTTCTATTAATTATTTTTATTTTTTTGTCGGTGCCAAAAACATTCTAAATTGAGAATGAATTATGAAGTTTATGGCAGAAAAACAAATTTATGCGTATTTAAAGATATTTAAGTAATGCTTCTTATAACCTCCCTCCAACCAAAGATGTGTTTTAAGGATGACTTTTTTCCCTTTTGTTTTTCCTGGTCATGATATAGTATGTATGTTAGGTACGCTTGGAATAAGATGGAAAGGAAGAGATTAAGAGGTCAAAGATTATGAACTGAAAAGTCTTCGATTCAAAATTTTACACCATTAATATTTAGCCACCCTTTACCATCATTTCAAGAAGTACCTAAGGGGAAAGTTGTTACCTTAATATTCACTGAATGTTGCCAATAAAATAACTTTTTTCAAGAGTGACATTACCCATCACAGTGATACGTGTATTATGGGGGTTACTGGTATATCAAATGTTAGTACATTGACTTTCATGCTGATGTTAGATGCATTTTCAAGTTTAGCAGTAAGATGGTGATATGTCCATTACCTGATATGTCATGACATGTTAATTAAAGGTTAAACTCACTAGAAATAAATTTCTTAGTTGGGAAACAATATATTGACATACCTTTTTGCCATCGTATCCACATGAACCTGCAGAAAGAAAATAGCTCAATTAAGAAGTGAAGTTGGGTATGCATTGCCCAACTTCACTTCTTAATTGAATTATTTTCAAAAGGATATTAAGACACTACAGGTACTACCTCTATGATGAAGCAGCAACGGTTTTCAAAAGGATAAGTGATCAGAAAAGATAACAGTGTTTTAAAGATTAATTTGCTGCTGGTTTTTCCTCAGCACAACAACATTATTAGAAGAAATGATTCGTATCTCGAAGTATGTTTGTTTCCAAATAAAACGTAAATTACGTTATTCGAATGCTTCTTTTGAGTTTTGGCTGCCCATTCATGAGTTGGGATTTATTTTGATGATGATAATAATAATAATAATAATAATGCTATTTTGTTGGGTTCCATTTTCGTAATTTTAATAAAAAATTTAAAAACTAGGAAAAAATCGAAATCTAATCGGATCGCGGGTGTGAACCGCGATCCGTGAAATTTGACGACCATAACCCCCTCCCGCTCTGTTCTCTTTCATTCCATATTCCTCACTCCTTCCACCCTAACAGTCCTCGAATTTAGCTGATTTACAAATATGTTGCCCGCTGATATCAAATTTTTTGATCTTTGGGACTTTGTTGGTGATATTTGAGGTAATTTTTTTCCTTATTAATTTGTATTATCACTGATTAATAATTAGTAATAATGTCAAATCGTGAAGTAATTTTAATATAAAACTGATGAAAAAAATACTACATTGTAGATTAACAGAAATGATTTCGATAAGTGTGTACTTTGACGGTGATATAACTCAAAATGCAAGTTTTGGTGTAGAGTACACGATAGGTCCAAGACTTACACTTTCAGCGTGTGAAAATGTAACCTTAGAAGAAATTAAGAGTTGGATATATCAAGGTCTGCATGTTCTTAGAATCTCGGTACTCGATTGATATTCAATGTTGTGTCAACATTGCACCGACCGGTTTCTTTTTTTTCAATGTGATGTCCGTATATGACGTGAATTCCTGGAGAATAGCCTATGAAACAACTTATTCGAAAATGGGAATGGTGGAGATGTATGTTAAGTTGAATCCTGTGGAAATTGAGTGGAATGCTGAGATGTTTGCAGGTAACCAACATGGTAGTAGTAGTGGTGTACGGTTTATATCTCAACAATCATGTGTTGCAAACACCTTAGTAGAAACCAGTCGACCTGCGAATAGAACTTCTTATTTGAATCCACAAGAAAGAACAAATTTCGAGCTGATGGCACCAGACCAAGGTGGTTCTACGTGATGGCACCAGACCAAATGTAAGTGTCGGGGACTACAAAATAGAGGTATCGCTTGTAGACATGTTCTGGCAGTTTGTGCCGCACGTAACTACAATTCCAATGAATATACACATCCGTTCTACAGTGTCAACTCTGTAGTGCACACATGAGAGAGTCACTTCAATGTGTACAAGAAGGAAGATGATTGGCGAGAATATATGGGAGACAAAATCATACCTGATCGAAAACTCGTGAAGAAAGGAAGGAGAAAGTCAAAGCATTTACCAATGACAATGGATGTAATGGAAGGAAGGATAGGTCTGGATCATTGTACAGGTTGTGGTTCGATTAATCACACAAGCGATCGTTGCAATGTATCGGAAGGTTGAATGTATTGTAATGTTGAAAGTATTGTACGATTGAATGTATTTAGGTGTTGGATGTTGAATTTGTTAAGTGTTATATTATGTTGAATAAGTACGAGTGTTACGAGTCATATTTATAAGTCAAACATATAAACTAAAATAACAAAAACAAATCATTACTTAAAGTAGAACATGTGTACAACTGAACTAAAATATCAACTACTAGGTGAGAGTGAAAATCTTTGTCTTAATCTTGCGTCGGCACCCTCGACCGACTGGAGTCGCCTTCGCATGCACAGATTCTTCATCCTCCTCAGATAAAACGTATGGAATCAATGAAGAACGTGCTTGAGTCTCAATAGGCACAACAAGTGACTGGGTCTCAAGAGACACAACAGGTGACTGAGTCTCAACATGCGAAATGGTGACTGCGTCTCGTAAACTATAGAAGGTACAGGAGTTAGTGCACAAGTGTACCCAAGTCTGTCTGCAGCAACTGAGGGGTGTCATAATTAATATCCGGTGTGTGGTAGTTGGGGTAATCTTAGGGAATCAAGGAAAGCCCCAACTGGGATGGTTGCGATGGACCTGCGCCAATTTCACCGTATGTATGAGAACGTCCAAACTACGATGGACCTGCACCAATGTCACCGTATGTATGGGAATGTCCAAACTGCGATGGACCTGGGCCAATGTCATCGTATGATGTATTGGATGGGCCAAAACTATATGTTGTTTGGTCCTCATGTCTAGGTACCGCACAGTCATCATGATATTCATCATTGTCATCATCATCTCCAGGAATTGACTCCACATCTGCATGTAATCCAGCATTAGTCAGTACTCTTTCAAATTTGTGAACATGATCGCAATCGACGGCATTGAGTTGGTTACTCTTCAGTAACATTTTACAGAGCCCCTTAGTTCCACTTTTGTACAGCCACTTAATAACAAATGCAGCCTGTTGGATACCACATAAACCCTAAAATTGTAGTTTGATAGTTAAACATTAACAAACAACAAAAACTAGTCGTCAAATTCGTTAAAAAAACATACAATACGTCGAATACGTGGTCCACCAGGAACGTAACCTAGGTCCTCGATGGAATCACGTGGGGCTGGAATGTCTTGTCCAAACCGAACTCTATTTGGCCTTGTATGTAGACTGTGTACATACCATTATGCTGAAACCACTGACGATACTGTCGATTCTCTCTCTGATCATAGGGTCGGCTTTCCTCAAGAAACTGCGGTCTATCCCACTCCCGTATGTAAATTTGATGCTTCGTTGACCAAACATCTTTTGTCGGGCCGCATGAACTATCTTATCAAGTATTTTCAGCGTTGTCCAGGGATGAGGCTATGGTGGCGGCGTCGTCTTAAAAAGTCCAAACTGTCTCATAGTTCTTTCTGGATAATGCCATAATATCATCCAGAAATGAATCAAGGGCACTCTCACGAGCCAATATGCAGCATCATTAATTACCCAGTCAGGAAGCAATGTCATATATGGATTGTACGGGTGCCAGTTTACATGCTCATCCAACATACATTCAAACTCATTTTTGTAATGTGTGAGGCAATTATGTGCGGTACTAACCTCATATGTCTGTGAGTATTGCCACTTGATAGCAAATGGAGGTCGCGATTCTGGGTCTTCTCCACCTAGACACTCAGTAAGACCTACGTGTCTCGGTCGGGCTACAGGAAATCGAGTCCAAGACCAGTGCTGAAGGAGTAATAATGCACCGCCAATATTCTTCTTACCAGTTTGACATGAAATAGACAAGTTGCAATATAAACATGAAATAATGGCCCACCCCAATTATACACTATCGGCTTATCCAATTCCTACAAAAACCTCAAAAACATAACTGGAACGCCTGCTCCAGAGGTATCAGGGAAAACCATGGATCCGAACAAATCTAAACTGAAAGCTCGTGTGTATCGAGCCACTTGCTCATCTGTGGGATTATCCGGGAGGCCCCCGTAATTGACCCGCAACCATTGCAAACTGATGTTGAATCCCAACTCTTTGAAAATATATGGCTCATCTGCTACCACCATTCACTTACTTTTTCTCATCATGTCGGCATTGATATCAATGCCAAAAGCATTTTTAATTACCTCCTGACTATCTCGATCTCTGTGCCCGATTGTTGGAAGACCAGTGATATGTATACCCCACAAGCAGCTCACATCCTGCAATGTCAGTCCAACCTCCCTAACCGGCAAGTGGAAAGTGTGAGTCTCGGGACGCCAACGCTCTACAAGTGCAGTAATCAATATGTGGTCTGTCCTTGTGTGTCTTATCTGAGCAAGTTGATATAGTCCCAAATTTTTAAGTGCCTCACTAAAGCTGTCATGGAAATTAATGACTGGACGATGTGCACGACATTCCAAAATAGCCTTCGGCTATAATATATTAAAAAAAATCGTGAAAATACACCAACTAAATATATGTAATTTAAATATTTAGACAAATTAACACAATATGATTTTTATGTGTACCTACATTTGCGCAAATGACATTGACTCTGAACATGCAATTTGCTATTCCGAGAAGTGGGGAAATAGACTCTATGTCCACTGCATCATTATACTCACATTCGTTTTGTACAGAGCAACTTCTACTAAAATTTGTCATTTTGACAAAATAACTGTTCACGAAAAAAAAAATTAACGATGAAAACAAAATGAATATAGCAGATTTTATGACAAAATGCATGTTATACAAATGATGAAATGTATAAAAAGCTATTTTAATTATAATTATAAACGGAAATATAAATTCAACTAATATTTAAAGTTAAATTTAATATAAAATTAAAAAATATTATTCCAAATATTTTCTATTTAACAAAGGAATTAAATCTTAATTTTCATCATTCTTAAGTAAAACATAATAAATAATGTGAAAAAATTAACTTGGATCCCAAAATAAGAAGTCCAATGAATTATGTGGGTTACGTATTCAGAATACCGGTCAACGTCAGAACAGAGGATAATTATGTTAAAAAAATATGTGATGAGCTGATGGGAGAGGAAGCTAGGAGAGAAGAGAAGAGGAGAATTTGTGCAAACATGGTGCCACGGATTGCGGTTCACACCCGTGATTCGTTGGCACGGATCGCGGGTGTGAACCGCGATCCGATTAGATTTCAATTTTTTTTCCTTTTTTTTATTTTTTTTATTTTACTTTTGTTAAATTAAAAAATTACGGTCCGTTTTGGCACTTCTTTTCTGTTTGATTCCTCACTTCTTCCGCTATCAACATTAGGATCTGGATCTTGTGGATGTTTTTTCCTTCTTTTTCCGTTTCTTCTATGTTAATTTTTACATTTCACAATCTTTATCAACATTTTTCTCTTTTATATCATAGAGCCTTATAAAAAGATACTGTTATCAAATCAACTGTTCTCCAAAAAAATGAAAGTGTATAATAAATTCTATGCAAAAGGAAAATTTGGGAATACAATGAATTGGAAATTTGACGTTGAGAATAAAAACCCTAAAAAGTTAAAGTCGATAATAATTTTTCTATGATCTGTGAAAATATAATTGTTTGAAAAATATAATATGAGAATATATTTTTTTCAGCTTTGGTAATTGTCCTGTTTGAGTTAACAATCGAAAATCTAGTCTTTCGAAAATACAACATTTATATAGCAATATATGTAGGTGTCTATCCGTAGAACACGAGAAGATAAGATATTTGGTATTTTTTTAATTTTTATTATTTAACATATCTCCATTTAAAACAATACAATCATCTTTGTCAATTATATTCAATACAAAATAGAAGTGAGTCTCACCAACGTTAAAAAAATAGATGCACGTTCAACGACATGTATCGTAAGCTGCAACAAAACAAATATTTTTTAATCCACGATCTCCCACACGACCCATAAAGAGCATTGTTGTTGGTGCTCTCGTGCGACTCATAATATGTGGGCAAGGGTTTGGTGGTACGAGACCTTTTCGTACTTGGCCAATATTTATTTCGAGAAATGACAACAACAGTAGTTACTTTTGAATAGAATGATGAGTGTAAAGCATGAAGTATTTGGCTCACATTAAAAGAAAAATAGGTTAAGTATGGTTTGAGGTCATATCAACATATTTTAAGACATAATATGCAAGGGTTGCGTCGATCACACTTGGATATAAATGATACTTAACATATTTCTGATTCGAGTCAAAATGTTTTGAAAACCGACTCAATCTAGTGTCTTATTGGACTTAACTCAATTTGTAGGTCAATAAATTATTTGTACACAAGAAATTAGAAGAAAATAGATTCCTTGGTTAGGGAAAATAAACGATTTTCTTTCAACCAAATTTGTTGTTTGTGCATTGGAAATCAAATTTATATGTTGGTGTATATTAGTTGAATTTAATAAAAGTAGAAAAAAACATAATTTTTCGGATCAACATCCAAAAAAAATTGGCTTGTTTTAAGACATAAAATACTAAATTGATATCTTTTGTTCAATCAAGTTTAACAAAGATAATGTCAACGTTGATAATAAAAAGTTCGATCAAGCAACATAAATTTTGCAAAAGCACCTTGCATTTGATATGTACTTTTTTGTTGTTAATATGATTGAATTTGACTAATTGAGTTGCATCTCTAGTTTTTCATAAATTTGAGAACCCAAATTACTATTTTCAATATCATTCTACTCATCATCAAAGTCCACAAAACTGATGAAATTATGTAGTGGGAAGCATGACATGCTCTATATTGTAGGTCTTGGTTCATAATTTCGTTATGAAGTATTATGAATATCCAAAAATAATTATGAGTTTTATGTTTTTAAATTTTCAAAAGTAGTGTTAATGTTTTACTAGCTGGATACCATATGGATGTCTCCAATGTTCAAGTGGGTAGTCGCCTAGGAACATAGGCAACCGCCTCATTGGGTGGTCATATATACGACCATTCGGACACTGCACGCAGATGTGTGTGTGGACGCCTGTGTGACCAGGTGACCAGCTGTTGTAACGACTAGTTTGAACTAGTTGTTGCAACTACTAGTTTTTTTGTGTACTCCCCTCCCCCACATTCCTATAAATACACCCCCCCCCCCTTAATTCTACTCCTCACAAGTCTCTCATTCTATCATCTCAATCTCATTCCCAAACTCTTTCAAGCTTCCATGTTCCAACTCTGCCACTCTGGTGTTCTACTATTTCGGCATTCTAGAATTCCGACGTTTGATGTTCTTCTTTTCGATTCGATAAATCAGGTGCACACTCTCTAACTCTTTCTTGTGTCTTATTTTTTTTGTAATTTAGAATCTTAGATAATGACTTATGTACTTGAAACAAATTTGTCAATGACTCACGAAGATTATGATCACTTAAGACTCAATAGAAGTAATTACCTTCGCTGGAAATCTGCCCACTACCTCAATTTAAATGAAAAAAATCATTTGTTTGTGAATTATGTGGTAGAGTCACTAAGAGTGGTATTGTCCGCCACAAACAGTGTTAAACATTTTATTAATTACCTCAAGTGCACGACCGCGATGAAGTGGTGGCAAGTATGGGTCGATCCACGGGGAGGTGAGTAGCCTCTGATTTGTCCAAAATCAAGTGGCGAAAAAAGGGGAAAGAGATTCGATTACGCTAAGCTAAAATACACTAAACTAGTAAGTAACAAATGCAAATGAAAGCAACTAACGATTGATTAAAACTAAACTAAAAGGCTAACAAATAGATTGGAATTCAAGAAGAAAAACCCCTAAGGGGTGGAGTGTGTGCACATATGGATTGAAATAAGTGAAGAAAGACACATGTAAGCATGTATGTGTGTGTGTGTTTTCATGCATAGGAAGTGTCTAAAGATGTGGCAAAACCTATCAATCCATTGACACAACGTATCGGCAATTATTACTCGATTATCAAAAGATTAGGCTCAGCATGAGAAGGGTCTAAAGATATGGCAAGACTCATCAAAAACCATAAACTCATGTGAAGAACAAAGCTAAGCATGGGAGGTGTCTAAATCTTATGGCAAAACCCATCAAAACAAAGTTTCTTCAATCAATCAAGCAAGCAACCACAAATACAAACACTTAACTAACATGTAGTTGTAGGATCGTGTTTATGGCTTAGTTCAAATCACTTTTAAGCTTAATCAAACTGTACTTGCTTAACAATCAAAGTTGAAGTGGAATTAAAGAACAAAACAAGCAAGCAATGTAAATATGCAAACCACAAAATTTCCCAGTTGATTTTTATAGAGGTTCAGCCTCCCGCCTACTTCCTCTCTTGCAAGATCCGCTCGAGTCTTCACTATCAACCTTGTTCTGGGACGAGATTAAGCATTTACATCACAAGCACCACGCACACCCTCACTTGCTTGATTTCTTCTTCTCACAATCCGAGAGGGACATTTTGGGCTTTCACCGAAGTCCTTGCTTCTTTACAACAGTGGGTTGTGTGGATCACTCACTCTCGAACTTGAGTACACTTAGCTTAGGATATGAAATTGATCTAAGATGTGGAAGTTTAGCTTGGACAGTAGGATTTGGGGAATGAGATACTTGGACCTTTCTCTTGAGTGTATATGACAATAGGAATTGGAAGAGTTATGAAATTGTGTCAAGGTAACATCTATTTATACGCTCTAAGTGAGTTTATAGCCGTTGGGATTAAATGGGTAAGTGTTTGTGTAAGATACACAAAACAGAAAGGTGCAGGTCACATTTCAGGATAAGTTCAGTCGACCAAATTGGACAAACCGGTCGACCGGTTGGTCAAATATGGCTATAACTTAAGTTCACTTAAGTGAACGGTCGAACTAAGGTTTTGGATGGGTTGACCGTTCGGGGGTTTTGGTCTGGTAAAAGAAGGATCGATTGAACTAAGAAAATGGTCGGTTCGACCGGAAATATCCAGTCACTTCTGGCATTGGGAAGAAATTGAGTTTTGGTCGACCGAGGTCTAGGAGACGTTCAACCGAAAACTTACAGAGAGTTCAGGGTGACCAAAGAATGTTTGATCGGTCAACCGATAGGTAAGTGGTAAGTTTAGGTCGACCGGAAGTTTGGTAGGTTTGGGGTTTTGGGAAATCTGACCGTTGTAGAAAACAACAAGTGTAACGGTCATGTCACACGTGTAGACGGTCGAACAAAAAACTCTAAACAGTCGACCGATTTAACACTAAATTCTATAACAGAATAAACAAACCCAATCGGTCGAACGATGAACTCGTTCCGGTTGACCGATTTGGTCCTGGCAGTTCAAGTTTAGTTTAAGTGTTTTCCGGTCTAAGTTTGGGTGATCCATTGAAGTCCAAATGTTGTGAAATTTTGTGTGTGACTTCTATTGGGAACCTAGTGTGTCTTTAGGTTGATATTAGGTCAAGTATGCTCAATTACACAAAGTTCCGAAGACTCAAAATAAATCAAGATTACATGTCTTCAAATGAGCTTTATTACATGTCTTGACTTGATATCATTGCTTCCTTAAGTCTTGATCACCTGTAGAAGTTAACACAATACAATATCTATGTCATGCAGCATTTGTGCTACTCTACATTGATTACAATTAAGATTATCTTGATTAAATCATCAAAACATAGATTAAGGCCAAGAAGCCAACAGTAGCATATTCAATAGGAAATTTCAGTCAATAAACATGAGGAAACTAAGCATGGGAAGTGTCTAAATCTTATGGCAAAACTCATCAAAATCTCCCAACATGTAGATGATTAAAATCCCCCCAATGAACATAGAATCATTCCCTTTTTCGTGGACTATTTAATAAGCTCATTAAATATTTCATATTTATTATTTTATGCATAATAGATTTAATTGAACCAATATATGATATTCTTGTAGTATTTCTAGGATCAGTTCTTATAGTAGGAAGTCTAGGAGTTATTTTATTTACCAATCTTATCTTTTCTGCCTTTTCATTGGGACTAATTCTTATACAAATTTACACAATCCAAAATCTATCAAACATCCAAACATCACAACATATATATACATCATCTCCACCCCCTAAAGGGAGATGAACCTACTCACTAATCATTAACATAACTATTATATTAAGAGAGGAAAACATATTAACTAAGTCTACTAAGATTAATGAACGAAATCAAGCTAAGCATGCAAGAAGATAAAATAGACAACATTAAACTAACAAAAAAAATTATTAAATGACTCACATTACAAACAACATCTCCATACTTGAGTTTTTGCTTCAAGGCTTGACACTAAGTAAAGGGATTGGCCACTAAGCATGTAGTAAATACAAATGAGGAGGAAGAGTTCTGTTTATAGTCATAGAAAAAAATAACCGGGAACAATCTCCCGATGTGGGACTAATGAAACTACTACAAATGGATAAAAACAACATAATAAATAACCACGAGAAACCAAATCGAAATTGGACCAAATGGGCGGCCAATTGGCGGTCACTTTTTGTCTGATTTGCTCCAAATTGGTATATGATTGAAATCATATCATGCATATATTTGTGTCTTATATCCTCTATTTTTAGCCTAAGCAATACTATGTACTGAGTTTATGTTTAAGTTTCAGGAATAAATAGGTTTGAGAAGAAGAGATTCAAAAAGGACTCAAAAGCAAGGAAAAGAACTAAGTTGCAAGACTTTATGGACTGAGATGAAAGAGAGAAGGACCCTGATGTAAAACCAAAAGGATGAATGATCAAATCAAGAAGCTCCACACCTTAATGAGGAGCATTTTGGCAATTAAATCCGGGCCCAACCATCAACAAACAAATTGGGTTCATCAAACACCAAGAAATCAAGCTAGAACCGAGCCACCAAAATGCAGTCTCGATCAGACACATATAGACCGCCAATTGGCGGTCCAAGACTGCCCATCAGCTGTTCAAATATGTCCAAATGCGACATGGTTGAGTTGGGTCATGTACTATATTGTTTTATATCCATTTATAGTATGTGTTTAGTCCCATACCGGGGGATTGTCCCCGGTTACCTTTTTTCATGCCTATAAATAGAACTTTTCCTCCTCATTTGTATTCACCACATTGCTTGGTGGCATTCTCTCTACTTGGAGTAAGCCTTGGAGCAAAAAATCAAGGTGGAGAAGAATGCTCCTAGTAATGTGAGTCATTTAATAAAATAATTTTTTTGTTATTTTGTTCTCATGTTGTCTCTTTTTATGCATGCTTAGCTTAGTCTTGTTTTTTTTATCATAGGCTAAATTAGTTAGAATGTCTCCTTTCTTCTTTAGTTTAATTTCTAGCATAATGTGTAGTGAGTAGATCCATCACCTTTTGGGGGTGGAGATGATGTTCATATATATTGTGAAGTTTTGAGGTTTGATGAATTTTTGATTGTGTAGACTTGCATGTTTTGTATGTTCATTGGGGGTATTTTAATCATCTACATGTTGGGGAATTTTGATGGGATTTACAATAAGATTTAGACACTTCCCATGCTTAGTTTTCTCATGTTTATTGACTGAAATTTCCTATTGAATATGCTACGTGTTAGTTATGTGTTTGTATTTGTGTTTGCTTGCTTGATTGATTGAAGAAACTTTGTTTTAATAGGTTTTGCCATAACATTTAGACACCTCCCATGCTTGCCTTGTTCTTCACATGAGTTTATGATTTTTGATGAGTCTTGCGATATCTTTAGACACCTCATGCTGAGTCTAATCTTATGTTAATCAAGTAGTAATTGCCGATACGTTGTGTGAATGGATTGATAGGTTTTGCCACATCTTTAGACACTCCTTATGCATGAAGACACACACACACGACACACACACATACAAGCGTACATGCATCATTCATCTCTTATTTCACTTCATATGTGCACACATTCCACCCCTTAGGGGTTTCTCTTCTTGATTCTCAATCTTTCGTTGCTTTCTTTCATATTTCATACTTACTAGTTTAGTGTAGTTAGCTTTAGCATAATCACATCTTTTCTCCCTTTATTCTCCACATGATTTCTGACAAACCAGAGGCTACTCACCTCCCTGCGGATCGACCCGTACTTGTCACCGCTTCATCGTGGCCGTGCACTTGCAGTAATTAATAAAACGTATAATCAGTATATCTTCTTCAATGCTTGAATTTATTACGTGTGGTGCACCCGGATGGGTTCTATGAGTGTCGGTCTGAATCTAATTGCCAAAATACACCTCATGATGGTGTGGAGTTTCTTGATTTTCTCATTGGTCCTTTTGGTTAACATCTGGGTCCTTTCCTCTTGCATTTCAGTCCAAAAATCTCACAATTCAGTCCTTTCTCTTGCTCTTAGGTCCTTTTTGTGTATCTTCTTCGCACTTGTTTTATTCCTGAAATTTAAACATAAAACTTGTTACGTAGCGTTGCTTCGGTTAAAAATAGAGGATATAAGACACAAATATATGCATGATATGATGTAAATCAAATACCCCCACACTTAACTTTTGCTAGTCCCAAGCAAAACAAAGAAAGAGAAAAGTGAAAGAAAGGAAAAATCATTCGCAAAATAGGGAAATCCTAACTCACTTTCGTAGGAATCACGGTTGCACTTAGCATGTGCAACAAGCCGTTAAACATCCTTGTCGCCAAGGAGGAGGAGTGTTCTCTCCTAAGGTTTTTTTAGTGGATACACCCACAAAATCCAAACATAGATGCATTATTTAACCTAGCAACACGACTCGGTTGACTCATTTTTGTCGATCATTGGATACGGTAATTCTACGGGCCGACTCTATATATGTATTCAGTCCACACACCTAGCCTAATGAACCATTCGTGAAAGTTAATTAAGGACTTAAATGAAAGACATGGGCAACCGTAACAACCTTAAGTGATACAAAGTGTAAAGTCCATTAAGATTCTTATTTGTATTAGCATCTTCTTTTTTTCTTTTTCTTTTTTTTGCCTTTTGATTTTATGTTTTTGTTTTGTGTTTAGTTGGTGTTTGATTCTCCCAAGGTCTCGTTTTGTGTATCATTGCCTATGCGGACTTACACTATTATGTACACCTTCCCCCAAATCTCCACATAGGGTGATCCCTACCACCCGTGTAACGGGAGTTCGGTCGGTGTATCCCAAGTCAGATGACTCGAAAGCACCAGGCACTAAGTACCCTCGTACCTAATTTCCAAAGTGATAAGAGTCATGCGAGAAGAGAGAACAACCTACTGCTTATTTGTTATCTACGCGTGAACCAAAACCCCTACACTTAAAGTTTCACAACAGGAGTTTAAGGGTCCCCAACTACGACAAACTTTCTCATACTAACAGACACAAATTATTCGACTCACTAGGTTCAGGGTGGACTTCTTTATTTGTTTGAGTGCTGAAACCTTATGATTACACGTCCCCTAACGGAAGACCGGGCTGCATCCTTATGACTCGATAAGACCTAAAGTCGGTATACTAGATATCCTAATGCATCACATTCAAGTCAATTTTTGGGAGCTTCTCTTTTGATTGCCTCTCACGGTTTTGCACATGCTAAATACCCGCAAAACCCACAAAACATTTTATTTCACAAACACATGAAGATTTTGAAAGAAATGTGAAAATTTAAAGCACTGGGCAAGTAAAAAAAGACAAGTCACCCAAAGATCATGACAGACAAATATATCGATATTAAATGCAGTACACTAACATGACCCTAACAATGCACACAAAAGAAAACAAAATCAAAGGAAAAGACTCGACTATGTACACACGTAAAACACCCCCGCCCCCATACACCTACTTCATGCATTGCCCTCATTGAATGTAGGTATGATACTACATGAATTTTTGCATGAAAAAGAAAAGATCTCACCAACGTGAAGTGCAAAGGGAAGTTCATGGTTATGTGGATGGACATATACCTGAATTCCGAAAAACCTATGAGATACTTAAGAAGGGAGATAAATACGTCAAACAAATGGAGCCCAAATACTCAAGGGTTGGGGTCACACCAACCACTGCTCACTTGTGGAGTCATTAGTGTTTTTTTCTTCAAAACAAGATATATATGATTGACAACATTTCATGCTTATATTTGTATCTTATATCCATTATCTTACACCTAAGCAATCTTACGTGACGAATTTTATGTTTGAATTTCAGAAATAAAGAGGTTTGAAGAGAAGAGCCATGAAAGGACCCAAAAGCAGGAAAAAGGACTTAATTGTGAGACCTGGGGACTAAGATGCAAGGGAGAAGGACCTGAACGTAAGACCGAAGGACCTAAGAGCAAAACAGAAAACTCCACACCATCATTGGGAGTATTTTGACAATTCGATTCGGGTCGGAGCTCCTTTTTCATGCATACATCCATGTAGTATCTTGCTCACATTCATTGAGGACAATGCATGAAGTAGTTGTGGGGGGTGTTTTACGTGTGTACATAGTTGAGTCTTTTTCCTTTGATTTTATTTTCTTTTGTGTGCATTATTAGGGTCATGTTAGTGTGCTGCATTTAATATCGATATATCTGTTTGCCATGATCCTTGGGTGACTTGTCTTCTTTTGCTTGCCTAGTGCTTCAAAATTTTCACATTTCTTTCAAAATCTTCATGTGTTTGCGAAAGAAAATGTTTTGTGATTTTGCGCGTGTTTAGCATGTGCAAAACCGTTGAGAGGCAAAGTAAAAAGAAAGCTCCCAAAATTGTCTTGAACTTGATGCATTAGGATATCTAGTACAGTGGCTTTAGGATTTATCGAGTCGTTAGGATGCACCCCAGTTTTCCCTTGGGGATGAGTAATCATAGGGTTTCAGTGCTGAAACATTTAAAGAAGTCCACCCTGAACCTAGTGAGTCAATAATTCGTGTATGTTAACTTAAGAAAGTTTGTTGTTGTCAAGGACCCTTTAAATCTTGTTGTGAGACATTAAGTGTAGGGGTTTTGGTTCATGTGTAGATAAGAAATAAGTGAGTATGTGTTCTCTCTTCTCGCATGGCTCCTATCACTCGGGAAAGTAGGTCTGAGGGGACTTTGTGCCTGGTGCTTTCGAGTCATCTGACTTGGGATGCGCCGACCGAACTCTCGTTACACAGGTGGTAGGGATTGCTCTATGTGGAGATTTGGGGAAAGGTGTACGTGATAGTGTAAGTCCTCATGGGCAATGATGCACGAAACCTGACCCTGAGAGAATAAAGCTCCAACTAATAATAAGAAAAGAAAAAAAGAAAAAAGAAAAAAAAATGGTAATGCAAATAAGAACCTTAATGGACCTTACACTTTGTATCACTTGAGGATGTTGAGGTTGTCCATGTCTTTCACTTAATTCCTTATTTAACTTGCACGAATGGTTCATTAGATTAGGTGTGTGGACTGATTACCTATATAGAGTCGGCCCGTAGGATTTCCGCGTCCAATGATCGACAAAATTTGTCCAACGAGTCGAGTGTCTAGATTGAATAATGCATCTTGTTCGGATTTTGTGGGTATATCCGCTGAAAACCCTCAGGAGACAACACTCCTCCTCCTTGGCAACAAGGAGGTTTAACGGCTTGTTGCACGTGCTAAGTGCAACTGTGATTCCTACGAAAATAAGTTAGGATTTCTTGTTTCTCGTTTGCTTTTCTCTTTCTTTGTTTTGCTCGGGACTAGCAAAAACTTAGGTGTGGGGGTATTTGATTGACATCATTTCATGCTTATATTTGTATCTTATATCCATTATCATACACCTAAGCAATGCTACGTGATGAGTTTTATGTTTGAATTTCAGAAATAAAGAGGTTTGAAGAGAAGAGCCATGAAATCACCCAAAAGCAGGAAAAAAGACTTAATTGTGAGACCTGGGTACTAAGATGCAAGGGAGAAGGACCTGAACGTAAGGCCAAAGGACCTAAGAGCAAAACAGAAAACTCCACAACATCATGGGGAGTATTTTGACAATTCGATTTGGGTCGGAGCTCCAATAAACGAAGTAAATGCATCCAAGACCAATAAATACATCAACACAAGCCCACAACAAAAATGAGCCCGATCCAGAACTAATAGACCGCCAATTGGCGGTCTGTTTGGCTCCGGATCCGCTAATCTTTGGCGGGCACCTGTATTAGTGTATTCTTAGTCTATTTTTGGTATTTCTTTAGTCCCACATCGGGGGATTGTCCCGGATTAGCTTTTTCCATGCTTATAAATAGAACTCTTCACCTTCCATTGTACATATCTCTCTCTTGGTGGCCTTCTTCCCTACTAAGAGTGAAGCCTTGAAGCAAAACTCTGGTGGAGGAAGGGCTGCTTGTAATTTGGAGTGAGTAATAATAGAAGTTTTGTAGTTAATTGTTGTTTGCTTTAGTTTTTACATTGCTTAGTTAATTTCAATTTACATGTCTTGCATGTTTCTTTAGTCTCATGTTCTTTTAGTTTCTTTAATGTTTCTTGCTTGCTTAGATTAATTTCATTTCAGTATTATGTTTCATTTTGTTAATGTAGTTACTGTAATGAGTAGTGAGTAGATCCATCTGATCTTTTGGGGGTGGAGAAATATGTGATATAATCATGTAGTGTATTAAGTGTGTGTTATCTTAATCCCTTGAGCTTTATATGATTTCCATAACCATCTAATGGGTTTTCACTCTTATCTTTGATATGATAATGCTCTTGAATGAAGCTTAGCTTATGCTTTGATTAGTGGACCTATTTTATGGGGAATGATAAGGTTAGGATATGGATGGAATTAATATAGGAAACATGACTTGTAGTGTATGTACTCTTGTTGCCTTTACCTTAGTTAATGTCTTGTATATTTTAATGATGTAGTCTTATCTTCATTCATGTGGAGGCATAGTAGGGTCTAGTCTTTATACATGAGTTCATTTAGCTTCATTCCAATTATTGTCTTGTATGTTTTAATGATGTAGTCTTATCTTAATTCATGTGGAGGCAAGGTTGGATGTAGTTTTATGATTTCATGCACTACATGTTGTGAGGAACTTAATTGAACACACACACACACATCTTTATTTTCACATTATTTCTCTACCCCCTATGGGGTTTAGTTTTTATTGCTTATCTTTCATTTCCTTTTGCATCTTAGTGTAGTTTAGTGTAATCAACATTTCTCTCCATTTTTTACCACTCGCCTTCGCACAAACCAAACATCGACACACCTCCAAGTGGACGACCCGTATTTGCCACCGCTTCAACGCGGCCGTGCACTTGCGGTTTAATATAAAACGAATCAATCAATATACATTAACAAAGATATTCTCATAATCATTTAATTAAGGAACATAAAATGAGAACATCAAGTCATACGGACCGGAGATTTGCCAAGATGGGCCCGCTTCATTGGTTGTCTGAGGTGTTATGAAGGGTGAAAGATCAATACTGAAAGGCTCAAACTCCTCATGATATTGGTTGGGCGTAGGCAACGTAAATGAGTGGAGTTGCGTTACCTCACTAGGGTTTAGTTGCTCATCGAACAAAACCCTCCAACCAATAGGCGGGTGCATCGGAATGAGTTCCTCAGGTTAATTCGTGTGATGTGACACACTGGTCGCACTAAGAATGTGGCTTCTCCCCAAGTCATCCAACAAGAACCACTCAACCTTGTTTATATTATCAAGCCAAAGCTTGGTTGTAGGTGGATCCTTGTTGGAGTCAAGATGAAGCTCAAAGGGCTCAACAACCATGGAACATGGGGGTAAATACACCTTTTGGTACGAGCATATGATGAGGTGTGTCCCCCTCACTGATAGTCTCAACTGAATCATCCAACAAACACCCCATTTCTATATTCATGTTTGATGTCAGCTTACTCTGTTGCATTGCAAAGACAGGCAATGAGTTTTCGTAGGCACACAAACATTCTCAACGGGTTGCATTGGTGTTAGGGGGGTGTCTGTTGTTTTTGTGGTGCTTTCTCTAATTGGCGGATGAGGTTGACATTTAAAGGTTGGTCCAAGGGCTCTTGTTGCCTACCGGAGTTGAACACATGAAACTCGGCACTCATGTTACGGAATGAGTGCTTCATGATACCATTTCTACAATTAATTAAGGCATTGGAGGTTGCCAGAAATGGTCTACCCAAAATCAAAGGTATTTGAGAGTGGGTTTTTGCAACAGGCTTGGTATCGAGGACGACAAAATCTACTGGAAATATAAAGTCTCAAACTTTGATGAGCACGTCCTCAATAATCCCCTCTGGGACACGAATGGATCTATCCGCCAATTGGAGGGTGATCTTAGTTGGTTTCAATTCTCCCAAGTTCAAATGTTGATAAACAGAAGATGGGAGGAGGTTGACTGCTGATCCTAAATCAAGCAATACATTACTCATGCTAGTGTCCCATATCATACACTGAATAGTAGGACAATCAAGGTCCTTGTACTTTGTGTATGTGGGATTGGACAAAAGTGAGCTCACACTAGCAACTAATAATGCTTTCTTAGGAACATTGGTCTTCCTCTTGGTTGTGCAGAGGTCTTTCAACACTTTGGCATATTGAGGTATTTGTCGGATGACATCCAACAAGGGGATGTTAACCTTCACATTTAAAGACCTCTAATATCTTATCAATTGTGTCACTCTACTTTTTGGTTAACCTACTAGGATAGGGAGTTTTTTGGCAGGTAGGTTTTCTGTGGTGCCTAAGAAGGAGGCGTTGGTGTATTACTCTCTCCCTCAGCCTCTTCCTCACCATCATTCCCATTCCTTAAGGTTAAAGTGGCATTGACATGGTGAACAGGTTCCTCCACATGGTTCACTTGCCACCCCCGAGGTACTGAACTCTCATTTTGTAAGTGTGGTTGTCGGTACATGTAGGGATTAGCCACAGATTGGCTAGGCAGAGTCCCTCACTCTCTCTCATGTACAGACTAAGACAATTGACCCATCTGAAGCTCAAAAGATTTGATGGTCTACTGATTTTAAGTGAGAACTTGACTTGTGGATGTCATAATTTTTTTTACTGAGTTCTCAATCCATGAGTCAACTTCTCAAGCGAATTAAGAGAGGAAAACATATTAACTAAGTCTACTAAGATTAATGAATCGAAATTAAGCTAAGCATGCAAGAAGATAAAATAGACAACATTAAACTAACAAAAAATTCTTTTATTAAATGACTCACATTACAAGCAGCATCATCCTACTTGAGTTTTTGCTTCAAGACTTGACTCTAACTAGGATTGACCACTAAGCATGTAGTAAATACAATGGAGGAGGAAAAGTTCTGTTTATAGTCATAGAAAAAGTAACCGGGAACAATCCCTCAATGTGGGACTAATGAAACTACTACAAATGTATAAACACAACATAATAAATAACCACGAGAAACCAAGTCAAAATTGGACCGAAATGTGCCGCCAATTGGTGATCACTTTTTGTCTGATTTGCTCCAAATTGGTATATCTTCTTCAATGCTTGAATTTATTACGTGTGGTGCACCCAGATTGGTTGTTTGAGTGTCGGGCTGAATATAATTGCCAAAATACTCCTCATGATGGTGTGGAGTTTTTGATTTTCTCATTGGTTCTTTTGGTTAACATCTGGGTCCTTCCATCTTGCATTTCAGTCCATAAATCTCACAATTCAGTCATTTCTCCCACTCTAGGGTCCTTTTTGTGTCTCTTCTTCTCACTTGTTTTATTCTTGAAATTTAAACATAAAACTCATGACGTAGCATTGCTTCGGTTAAAAATAGAGGATTTAAGACACAAATATATGCATGATATGATGTCAATCAAACAACATATCGCCCACACACCAACGCACAACCTTGTGATAAAGCCTCAAACACTTTAAGAGTCAAAATAGCCGCTTATTAGTAGAATTCAAATCAATCAAAATTCATGTTTAGATGATTTTGTTAACTTAGGAGATGATGTAGGAACACACGGGTTGGGTACCGGTTCTAGCTTGACCCTAACATCCCAACCTTCTTCGCCTCCTCGAAGGAGGAAAATGCAAAGTAATTGGGGACAAATGGATAATTTTTGTGAACGATCGCATGATGTTAATGATTGGACCTAACAAACCACAATTGAACGACATTTTAAGAAACAAGACCGTAAAACAATCAATCAAAATGGGTTGATTATTTTTATTGATGTGGAATTTCTCTCAACGTTGTTACTACACCTGAATTTAAGGAAGTCATCGCCGTTACGTCCACACATGGTCCTGGCCTAAAACCCATCACATATCACGAAGCTAGTAATACATGCCTAAGAACAGAAAATTGAATATACTAGGGGTTTTCTAAATTTATATAGGCAATATTGGAAGTTCTATTGATGCACAATAATGACGGATACATGGACCGATGGGTTCGATAGGAGTTTAATCAACTTTTTAGTGAATTGTCCAATAGGAACCATGTTTTAACAATCAATTGATGCTCCAAACACTCGCACAAAGTTGACTAGTTGTTCAAATTGTAATTTAGATCAATCACTAATCTAGAGGGGGTGAATATATCATATGCCAATTTAGTTAAACAAAGCACACTTAAAAGTAGTAATGAAAAGATTGCTAACAAAAAACAGACTTCGGAGATTTATAGAGGTTCGATGACATCACCGTGAGCTAATCCTCTCCTCATGTTTCGATTACTCCTCTGATCCCTACCCCAGATTTCACTAATCTATTTGTTTCAAGTCGAAGATAAACTCTCTTACAATCAGAGTCTTGCGAACACCCTTGCCTTGCTCGAATCTCCACTGACAACCCGAGAGGGAGCTTCGTCGAAGCTTTACAACACAATGGAAATCGATTGACGTTGTGGAACTCTAACTTGAATGCACTCAGGATTGGAGTTGAACTTGGATTGAATTGATTGAAGTTTGAGAGTGGAGCTTTGTAGACTTTGAATTTGAGAGCACAAGAGTATGAAAAAAAATTGGCAAGTAAAGTGTTAATTGTGTCTCTTAAATGAGGCTTTTATAGGCTTGAAAGAAAATAGAGTTGTTATGGTGAGTTGGTGAAATTAGGACTTATGAAAAGCAAGATAGGAATTAAGCTCGAGCAGATTTTTGAACCAGTTGGTCCACCAAGAACAAACGGTCGCCCGAAACAATGTGAATGACTTGGTCATAATGAATATTTTGGTTGACAGAACATTATTTAGATAACCGTTCATTAACTTCCAGTAACTCTTTTCTAATTTTGATCGATTAAATTTGGTTCACCGAATACAGTTTAGTTCACCGTGCCAAGACGGAGAGTAAGGAATGATCGGGCTTTGATGAATCGGGTTTGGTCAACCGTAGGCTATTCGGTGGACCAAAGTATGTGTGGGTTTTTCACTGATAGTTATGGCTCAAAAGTTGGTTTAATGTAACAGTCAAATTCCACGTACAATATCAGTCAACTGAAAAAGAGTCATTGCCTGCTGATTAGCAACAAAGTCATTGGTCGACTGAAGAAGCCTCAATAGACTGTTAAGGGATATTTCAAAATGGGTACCTAGACGACAAAAAATAGATCCGTTGAAATGTCCCAAAATGGTCTACCAAGCCTTCTTCGGTCGACCAAATCCTTTGTTGCTAATCAGAACACAACGACTTATCTTTGGTTGTTAGGATTACAAACAAAGAAACACTTTCGATGACTGATCCAAATACGGTAGACCGAATCAAGAATTCCACGGAAGGTCTGAATGCTACTGAGTAGAAGGAAACAATTGATCGATACTCATTTGGTAGTCCGAAACAAGAATTCCACGAAATGTTTGAATGCTACTAAGTAGATGGAAATGATACACCAGAGGGTACACAGTCGTCTGTTTGAAACAAGTTTGATAGACCGAAGGAAGTATTGTCGACCTATAGATACAGATAATCCTGTGTGCATCAAGTGTATATTTGATCCTATGATTCAAATAAATAGAAAATTACATATCTTCTCCTTGAGCTTTGATTACAAGTCTTGGCCCTTGATCTTAGAGATGATTATTCATTTGGTTTGAGCACCTATAATTTTAGGAAAATACAATATATATGCAATTTGACAATAATATGTGTGTGATGTGTTAATTGCAGTTGTGCATAATATTAGTTTGTTAATCATCAAATTTAAGAGTTATGAGGCCAAAAAGGCAACAACTTTTCCCTTTTTTCTGATGGAAAACTAATGTCAAATTGTGTATGTGCTCTCCCTATCAATATGCATAAGTTTGATAAAAACTCTCCTTACAAATATGCATCAACTTCATATAGTCATTGAAGCATATTATGTCAATTTTTCTCCCTTTTTTGACATCTAGCAAAAATGTTAATCAAGCATAGGTGAATACAAAAAGACAAACAATACCAATAGGAAAATGAAATTTTATTGCTAAAGGGAAGATAAGGCACAAAGCCGATACAAAAGCAAATGCATTCGACAAAGCAAACAAACAAACAAGAAACCAAACAAAAACATGGTGCTAGTTATCCGACTTGTTCATGCTCAGATTCCTCTTCGCTACGATAGCATCAAGCATAAGATTGAATCACTCGAATTGTCAAAGCTCAGTCCCAAGCTAAAACAAACACATCACTGGGCATTGTGGTCTTCGTTGCAGGGAGGTGAGGCGTGTTGAGATAAGTGATCTCGAAGTTATGTGTCGTCTAGCCTAAGGACCTATAGCCATAAGCTGTTTGAGCCGTGTTTGATTGCTTGTCTGCTACCCTCACCAACTACCCACACTAGCTCTAAGGATTCTTCCCTTCTCATCTAAGTCTTCTCCTCCTCTATATTCTTCGTTATAGTCTTCTCATTTGATTACACATCCTTTTGTGTGTTGTTTTAGGGTCAAGTTGAGCGTTTTATGTGAGGTTGGACTCGTTCTGGTGAGAGCTGTCGACTTGAGAGAATGCATTTTTCTGAGATGGATGGGCTAGGTGTTCACCCATCTCCGCCTCGAGCTCCTTTGGAGCATGAGGCCAAGTCGTCTCATGGTGATGGGGGACACTGGGTTCCATACATGGGTTACCTCGGTCCGCTCCCACCACCACGTAGACCTCCTTCTCCTCCTCGTCCGACTTATATGTAAGAGGGATTCGGTCAGGATTGAATTCTTGGTGCACCATCACCTTTAGTTCGACCGATGACTCTGTGGGAGCGGACCCATCTTGTTCGGGCCGCGCAACCTTCTTGCATAGTTCTCCCGCCGGCTTGCGGTAACAACTATGAATTGAATCCTCAATATGTGAGCCTACCTTCATTACCAATAAGGAGGATCCGTATATTTTTATACGTAAATTCGAGGAGGTATGCTCTATGTTCAACCTTCAACAACATGACTTGGATTCTGTCCGGTTGAGGTTGATTTCTTTTGTGTTGAAGTAAAACGTGAAGAAATGGATGTACAGCCTCCCGGCGAGCTCTATTCGGTCTTGGGATGAATTGATACGGCACCAGATAGAGCAAATGTGTTAGATTGAGACCGAATCTTTTCATGCTTTCTTTGAGATGTTCAAAGACCTTCTCCAGTAGTGTCATCAAAGACTTGAGCTATGGCAGATGTCCCAGATTGTTTATGAGGGCTCCAACTACAACACCCACACATTGCTGGAGTCGATATGTCAGGGTGATTTCAAAATGAAACTCATCGATGAGGTGTGGGACACATTTGAATTACTGGTTTAACGTACCTTTGAGTGGGACACCAGGAGAGAGCCACCAGCCGCCATTTCTTCTGGTCGATCTGGATCATATCAAGTTGAGTCAACTATCGCGTGTGAGGCGAAAATGGCTACTCTCATGCGTAGGATTGAGAGTTTAGTGTTGGACCAAGCTCCTGTATCTCAGGTCGCTACTCCCGCGTGTAGTAGGTGTGGATTTACGGGACATGATAACTTCGAATGTGCTTATGCTCCAAGAGATATTGAGCAAACAAATGCGATGTATAACCAGAGGCCCTGTAACGACCCGTACTGTCGCTCCTACAACCCGAGATGGCGAAACCACCCTAACTTCTATTGGGGCCACAGTCAGAGCTCGCATGCTCAACCTCACCCTCCACCTTATCACACTCCACGCCTATCGACCTACCAACCTCCGCATCAAAGGTCTCAACACCATAATCACCAACCTCCTCTGGCCTCACCGTCGGGTTATTCTAACCAAACTCCACTACCCCCAACGGGTTGACCCAAAGGACCCCTCTAGTGATCAAACCCTTCAAGCGTTCATACAGAGCATGCAAAGTTTGTTCAAAGCTTTGGAAATGCAAGGTAGCTAGTTGGCTCATCAATTCCATGAACGTGAGAAGGGTTAGTTGCCGAGTCAACCTGTGGTAAATCCCAGGGGCAACCTGCTCAGGGTAGGCATAATGTGCACAGTGTAGAAGAAGACCCTTCCTAACATACAAATGTTGTCCATACCTTATGATCGGGAAGGGTTGTTGACAACAACGTTGAAATGCCTGAATCCGGCCCTGTGTTGGCTTTTTGGCCTTAATCTATGTTTTGATGATTTAATCAACCTAATCTTAATTATAATCAATGTAGTGTAGCACACATATTGAATAGCATATATATTGCTTTGCGCTAACATCTACCAGTGATCAAGACTCAAGGAAGAAAGGAATTCAAGTCAAGACATGTAATCAAGCTATTGAAGACATGTAATTTTATAATTCTTTTGATCTTAGGAACTTTGTTTACTTGAGCATACAAGAGTTAAAAACTACTCACACACACTAGGTTTCTTAGAGAAGTCACACACAAAATCTCAGATCATTTAGACTTCAATAGGCCACCCAAACTTAGACCGGAAAACACTTAAAACCAAACCTGAACTGTCTTAGCAAAATTGGTCGACTGAACTAGTTCTCAGTTCGACCAATTGGATCAGTTAATCTGTTAGCTAATAGTGATGCACTGGTCGACCGTCTTGTGTCTTTTGTTCGACCGTCTACACGTGTCAAATGACCGTTAGACTTGTCTTATTCTACAACGGTTGGTTTTCCCAAAACCTCAAAATACAAGTGATCACCGGTCGACCGTGGACCTTGTTTCAGTCAACCAAACATAAACGTTTTGACAATCCCCAAGTGCCTGTTATTTTAGGTTGACCAACTCAACCTTTTTGGTCGACCGAACCTAAATATTTTTGACAACCCCATAGAGCCTGTTAGTTTTCTGTCGACCGAACCAACCTTTTAGTTCGACCGTTAACTTAAGAGAATTTAGTAATAGCCAATTTTTGTTCGACTATTCCCTACTCGGTTGACCATTGTGTTTTTGGACTTTCCTGGACTTCATTTCCGGACGACATCCACTCAACCGTTAAGCCCTATTCGGTCGACCAAACTTGTCCCGAACAGTGTTCTGTGCTTTTCTATTTTGTGCTTCTTACACAAACAGTTACCATATTAATCCCAATGGCTATAACCCCTTAGGAGCTTATAAATATATGTTACCAAGACACAATTTGACAACTCTTACACTCCAAATTGTCCTACACATCTAAGAGAAAGATTCCAAACCTTGAATCCCCAATCCTACTCTCCAAGCCTAAACTTCACACTTTAGTTTATCAATTCCTTATTCACTCAAAGTGTGCACAAGTTAGAGAGTGTGTTCCACTCACAATTGTCTGTCAGGAAGCAAGGATTTCGTTGAAAGTCTAAAGTGTTCCCTCTCAGGTTATGAGAAGAAGAAATCAAGCTAACAAGGATTGTTCGCGGAGCTTGTGGGGTAAACAGCTTAATCTCGTCCCGGAATGAGATTGATAGTGAAGACGTGGGTGGAGCTCGGGGGAGATCGAGTGGAGCTTGCAAGAGAGTAAGTAGGTGGGAGGCCGAACCTCTATAAAATATTCTGGTGCCATTGTGGTTTGCATATTTACTGTTTTTACTTTCTTGTTTGTTTTTATTCCACTCTACATCTTTGAATAAGCATGTAGAGATTGATTAAGCTTAAAAAGTGATTAGAATTGGTGCCATACACGATCCTACACCCTGTTGGTGACTCTTCCGAGGAGGGTGGTGAGTCTTTCAAGGAACCCAATCCTGAGACACCTCCTCGTGATAGTTATGTCCCCAAGGCACCATTCCCTCATAGGTTGACTAAAAAACGTGATGAGCATTGAGACAAAATTGTTGAGGTACTTAGGCAAGTCAATGTAAACATTCCATTGTTGGACATTATTCAGCAAATGCCACCGTAAGTCAAGATCCTTAAGGACCTTTGTACCATTAAGAGAAGAACAAATGTTACCAAAAAGGCATTTTTGGTCGCCAATGTGAGTTAGATATTGACACAACCCATGCAAGTCAAATACAATGACCCCGGTTGTCCAACTATTTCTTGTATGATCGGTAACGTGACAATTCCTCAAGCTCTATTGGATTTGGGAGTATTTGTGAACCTCTTGCCCTACTCTGTCTATGTCAACCATGGAATAGGCGATCTTAAGCCAACGAGGATCACCCTCCAGTTGGTTGATAGATCCGTCAAGATTCCACGAGGAAGTGTAGAGGATGTGGTTTTTAAAGTGGGTGAGTCTGTATTCCCAGTTGATTTCATCATCTTGGATATTGAACCAGTGTCCAACCCACAATGACAAATTCCAGTGATCCTTGGGAGGTCATTTCTTGTGACCTCTAATGCTTTGATCAATTGTCACAATGGCCTGATGAGGTTGTCTTTTGGATACCTCATGACCAATTTCAACATCTTTAATCTTGGTAAGTAACCCAGGCTCTTTGACGATGTTGTCGGTGGCAATTTCATTCAGGACACAGATGAGCTTCAGTCATTGGGCATGTTCGACTCACATCGACATATTATTGAGGTGCCTAATGACCTGGTTGCGATTGAAGATGATTTTGAGGAATTCGCCTATGAACCTCTCAATAAGGAGGCATATCTGGGTGCTAGCTCCTCTTACCCTGTGGCCCTTGAGCCACTTGAAAGTAACTCTCAATCCAACAAGGACTCACCTCCAGTTGAGCATAAACTGCTCCCCAATAACCTTAAATACATCTTTTTAGGGGATAATGAGACATTGCCACTCATTTTCCTTCTAATCTTACAAAATATCAAGAGGCTACCCTAAAAAAATGCTCTTTCAAAACATAGAGGCTATCGGGTGGTCCTTGAAGGACATCAAAGGAGTTAGCCCTTGTATTGTCCAGCATCGGATCCAAATTGAAAAGAATTCTAGGACCCACCGGGACCCACAACGAAGATTGAATCTTGTGCTGAAAGAAACCGTCCAAAAGGAGGTTCTTAAGTGCTTGGAGCATGGTATAATCTATTCTATCTATGATAGTTCGTGGGTGAGTCTTATCGATGTGGTTCCCAAGAAGTCAGGCGTGATGGTTGTTGAGAATAAGCATAATGAGCTTATACCAACACGCATGCAAACTGGCTGGCGAGTTTGCGTTGGTTATAGTAAGCTCAATGCGACAACACGGAAAGATCAATTCCCATTGTCATTCATTCATAAGATGTTGGAAAGGTTGTCAGGACATGAGTATTATTATTTTCTTGATGGATACTCGGGTTACAACCAAATTCCCATCACCCCCAAGGATCAAGAGAAAACCACATTTACATGTCCCTTTGGGACGTTTGCCTACTTGTCGCATGCCCTTTGGGTTATGTAATGTGCTAGTGATTGAACGTTTTAATTATAACCGCAAGCGCATGGCCGCGTTGAAGCGGTGGCAAATACGGGTCGATCCACAAGGAGGTGTGTCGACTTTGGTTAGTTCGAAGGCGAGTGGGAAAGAAAGGAGAAAAAGATTGATTAAACTACACTACACTAAACTAGTAGCAGCAAGGAAGGAAATGAAAGCACAAAACGAACTAAAACTAAGCGACTAATACAAAAAGATAGAAATCAGGAATGGAAAACCCCTAAGGGGTGGAGTGTATGTACACATGAAATAAAAAGTGATGAATGCATACAATAAGCTCAAGTGTAGTTAGTGTTTGTAATGCATAAGAAGTACCTCATGGCAAGACCTATCATTCAAAGCACTAACCTAAGTGATTAATATGAGCATGACAAGTTTGTTATTAAGAACCTAAGCAAGCATGGAATGTACCTAAACATTATGACAGAAACCATCAAGTTAAGTGTTCTCATTAATTCAAACAAGCATACTAACATTTCTCACATACAACAATGTTTAGCATTCATTCCATCTACATAACATGTATAAACATCTACTCCACCCCTAAAGGGGATGGAACTACTCACTAATCATTACACTACAAACTACATTAACAAAACAAAACATTCTAATAAAAGGAAATTAAACTAAGCAAACAAGAAATACTAAAGAAGCTAAATGAAAGGAAATTAAACTAAAGAAGCATGCAAGAATTAAAAGACAAGACAATATTAAAAGAAACTAAGAAAAATTATTTTATTAACATGACTCACATAGTAAGTGACATTCTTCTCCACCTTGAGTTTTTGCTTCAAGGCTTTTACTCCAAGTAAAAAGAATGCCACCAAGCAATGGTTGAATACAAAAGGAGGAGGAGGAGTTCTATTTATAGCCAAAGAAAAAGGCAATCGGGGACAATCCTCCGATATGGGACTAATTGCATACTATAAAAGGACATAAAACAACATAATACACCACCCGACCAAAACATGTAGCCTTTGGACCGATTTGGACCGCTGATTAGCGGTCTTGGACTGCCAATTAACGGTCAATAAGTGTCAGATCGAGTCTGGATTTTGGTGGCTTGGTTCGGACTTGATTTCTTGGTGTTTGATGAACCAAATTTGGTTGTTGATGGTTGGGCCCAGATTTAATTGCCAAAATACTCCTCATTAAGGTGTGGAGCTTCTTGATTTTCTCATTGATCCTTTTTCTTTTACATCCCGGTCCTTCTCTCTTTCATATCGGTCCATAAGTCTTGCAACTTAGTCCTTTTCCTTGCTTTCGAGTCCTTTTATGCATCTTCTCCTCAACCCTATTTATTCCTGAAACTTAAACATTAAACTCATTACGTAGCATTGTTTAGGTGAAAGATAATGAATATAAGACACAAATATATACATGAAATGATGTCAATCAAATACCCCTACACCTAACTTTTGCTAGTCCCGAGCAAAACAAAGAAAGAGAAAAATGAAAGAAAGGAAAAGGCATACAAAAAACAGGGAAATCCTAACTCACTTTCGTAGGAATCACGGTTGCACTTAGCACGTGCAACAAGCCGTTAAACCTCCATGTTGCCATGGAGGAGGAGTGTTGTCTCCTGAGGGTTTTGATCGGATATACCCACAAAATCCGAACATAGATGCATTATTCAATCTAGAAACTTGAATCGAATGACTCATTTTTATCGATCATTGGACGCGGTAATCCTACGGGTCGACTCTATATATGTATCCAGTCCACACACCTAGCCTAATGAATTATTCGGGCAAGTTAATTAAGGACTTAAGTGGAAGACATGTACAACCTTAACATCCTCAAGTGATACAAAGTGTAAAGTCCATTAACGTTCTTATTTGCATTACCTTTTTTTCTTTTTTCTTCTCTCTTTTGTTTCTTTTTTTTCTTCTTTTTTTTACTTGTTGGAGTGTAATTCTCCCAGGGTCAAGTTTCGTGCATCATTGCCTATGAAGGCTTACACTATCACGTACACCTTTCCCCACATCTCCATATAGGGCGATCACTACCACCCGCGTAATGGGAGTTCGGTCGGTGCATCCCAAGTCAGATGACTTGAAAACACCACGCACAAAGTCCCTTCAGACCTAATTTCCCGAGTGATAGGAGTCGTGCAAGAAGAGAGAACACCTACTCACTTATTTCTTATCTACACATGAACCAAAACCCGTACATTTAATGTCTCACAACAAGTTTTAAATGGTCATTGACTACAACAAACTTCCTTATATTAACAGACACGAATTATTGACTCACTAGGTTCAGGGTGGACTTCTTTAAATGTTTGAGTACTGAAACCCTATGATTACTCGCCCCCCAAGGAAAAACCAGGGTGCATCCTTACGACTAGATAAGTTCTAAAGTCATTGTACTAGATATCCTAATGCATCAAGTTCAAGACAATTTTGGGAGTTTTCTTTTTACTTTGCCTCTCAACAGTTTTGCACATGCCAAACACACGCAAAACCCACAAAACATTTTCTTTCGCAAACACCAGAAAATTCGAAAGAAATGTGCAAATTTTAAAGCACTAGGCAAGCAAAAGAAGACAAGCCACCCAAGGATCATGACAAGAAGATATATCGATATTAAATGTAGCACACTAACATGACCCTAACAATGCAAACAAAAGAAAACAAAATCAAAGGAAAAGACTCGACTATGTAGACACGTAAAACACCCCCCACACCTACTTCATGCATTGTCCTCAATGAATGTGAGCATGATACTACATGGATTTATGCATTAAAAAGAAGAGATCTCACCAACATGAAGTACAAAGGGAAGTTCGTGGTTATGTTGATGGACACAAACCCGAATTCCCTCAAAACCTGTGAGATGCTAAAGAAGAGATACAAATAAGTGAAAGAAATAGGGCCCAAATACACAAGGGTTGGGCCCCACAACAATCAATGCTCGCTCATGGAGTCTTTTATTGTACTTCTTTTTTCTTTTTTTTCTTTTTTCTTTTTTTTGTTTTTGAATATAACTATGTACAAAAAATAAGTTCCCATCTTCATTTGTCAAATGACATCAAATGGGAACCTCAAAAGTGGGTCAATGCACTTGGAAAGGGAACATGACATCATGCGGGGCCAGAATACTCACAAAGAGAACAAGATGAAAGGAGAGGTTCGTGAATTGGACGCAAAGGCGTCTCATTCTAAGGATCAAATTGAAAGAGCTTGAACCTCTCAAGAGTTTGGGAAATATGGTGCAACGGAAGAAGAGTTTCTCCCGTTGCGGTGCTGAAGTTATGATCGTCAATCCAAACTCTCCAACCAACAGGCTGGTGGGTCGGAACAAGGTCAAGAACCTCGTTAGGCATGTCTGACTCACCAAGCGAACAAAATGTGGGTCTTTTACCCAAGGTATCCTCCAAGGAACTCGTAATACCCTCATTAGCAATGTAGTTGTTTGATGTCCCATCATTTCCAAGATGATCAGGAACAATAGTGAGAGGCAAACTCTCATCAGGTTGTTTGAAATTGAGGGTACTAGGGAGATCTTGCTCCACCAGAGGTGAGTCCTTAAGAGGCACAACATGAAGATCATGTGGCTCAAGGGCCACGGGACAAAAAGATAAGGCACAATCCTGTGCCGACTTATAATGAAATTGGTCAATGTTTTTCTCAATTGGAATCGAATCCTCCACCAAATAATTGTGAATTGAAACCCCAAGTCCCTCAGTCTGACTAAGAGTTTGACTTTGAAAGATTGTGCTTTGAATTTTTGGATGTGGTGGTGGTTCGATATCAGAAGATAAATCCTCATGTTGACAAGAAATGTTACCTTCCTCACGTTCACGGAATTGTTGTGTCATTTGACTCACTTGCATTTCCATAGTTTGCAAGGAATTCGAGTTGGACTTCAATAAAGTTTGAGTGGTTTTCTTGAACGTTTGGAGGGTTTGTTTTAAGGAATCAAGTTTGGGATCAATAGTGAGGTTCATGTTAGAATTTGGGAAATTTTGGGGTTGGGTGTTGATGGGCTGAGAATGAGGCCAATGATTTGGAGTAGGGTGTTGGTTGAATTCTGGGTATTCGGAAGGAGGATACTGGGGTGAGAATGATGTATAAGAATTTGAAGAAGAATTGTCTCCCCATGAATCCCTCTCTCTTGGGTTGTATGCGGATGCGTAATGGTCATATTGAGCATTTTGGGAAAATGTATGCTCATATTCAGGCTCTAAGGGAACATAAGGACATTCCCCGATAACATGACCACTCATACTCAGGCTCTCCACACCTTTTTGGGGCATCCTGGATTCTATCGGTGGTTCATTCAGGATTTTAGCAAAGTGCTCAACCTCTCACCGCCTTGTTGGCTAAGGATGCCATTTTTGAGTTCACACCGGATTGCCACCATGCTTTTTTGACCTTGAAGAAAGAGTTGACTTCAGCTCCCATAATCAAGACACCGGTGTAGACTGAATCCTTCGAGTTGATGTGTGATGCATCTGACTTCGCTATGGGAGCAATGCTTAGGCAACGATTGGACAAATTGCCTCATGTGATCTACTATTCTAGTCGAACACTCAATGATGCTCAATTGAACTACAATGTGACCGAGAAAGAATTCTTAGCGATCATATTCGTTTTGGAGAAATTCTTGTCGTACTTGATTGGCTCCCACGTGATTATCTATTATGATCACACAGCCATCAAGCACCTCATGGTGAAGAAAGATGCCAAATCGCAACTTTTGAGATGGATTTTGTTGTTACAAGAATTTGATCTCTAGATTCAAGACAAAACAGGTGTAAAAATGTTGTAGTAGACCACCTGCCTTGTCTTGAGACAACCAACCCACAAGACCAAATTATTAATGATAAATTTCCTGACGAGCTATTGTTCAAGATCGAAGATAACCGTTGGTTTGCCGACATCGTGAACTACCTCGTGACCGAGCAACTTCCTATGGGTTGGTCAAAATCTCACCAAACCAAATTTGGATCTTATGTCTGATTCTTTCACTGGGATGGCCCCTACCTATTCAAATACTACTCTGACCAAAGTTTCAGGCGGTGCCTCCCAAATAACGAGTTCCAAAGTGTGCTCCAATTTTGCCACTCTGAGGCATGTGGAGGACACTGCGGAGCAAAGAAAACTGCCACCAAGGTGCTCCAATATGGATTCTACTGACCTTCATTTTTCAAATATGCTTACGAATTTTGTAAGAAATGTGATAGGTGCCAGTGCCTTCGAAGGATTAGTCGACGTGATATGATGCCTTTGCAAAATATCCTTGTCGTCGACATCTTCATTGTGTGGGGCATCGACTTCATGGGACCTTTGCCGAATTTGTCCAGGAATGTTTACAATCTGGTGATCGTTGACTATGTGTCTAAGTGGGTAGAGGCTATCCCCACAAAGACCAATGACAATAAGGTGGTCACCAAATTTTTAAAGGACATTTTTGCTCAATTTGGTACTCTTCGTACCATAATCAGTGATAGGGGTACCCACTTCTGCAATCGCTCCTTTGAAGTGCTTATGAGGAAGTATTCGATCACCCACAAGCTTGCGACATACCATCCACAAACTAGTGGGTAGGTTGAAGTCTATAACCGTCAATTAAAGCAAATCCTTGAGAAGACGGTTAATTCCTCAAGGAAGGATTGGTCGAATAAACTGAATGGCGCATTGTGGGCTTTCCACACCTCGTATAAGACCAATTTGGGTATGTCCCCATATCGGGTAGTGTACGGAAATGCTTGTCACTACCCATCGAGCTCGAGCATCGTGCTTTCTGGGCGATCAAGAACCTGAGTATGGATCTTCATCAAGCAGGGGTGCAGCGTCACCTCAACATCATGGAACTGGAAGAGCTACGCAATGATGTGTATGAAAATGCCAAAATTTATTATGTGAAAGGTGTTTACGGCCGGGTAGAAGGTGTTGCTCACAATTCCCGACTTCATTTGTTTGCGGGTAAGCTCTGCAGTTGTTGGTCTAGCCATTTTATTGTGCAAACTGTATTTCCTCATGGAGCGGTTGAAATCCTGAACCCAAGGAATGAAGACATGTTCAATGGTAATGGACAACGCCTCAAACCTTACTTGGAGGGGGCATCAGCTAAAGTTGAGGTGGTCATGTTCCTTCATGAACCTCTCTCGCACTCAACCATTCATGTTCCTACATGAATGATTGAGATTTCATGTTTGTACATAGTTATAGTTGAAATAAAAAAGTCTCCAAAAGTGAGCATAGCTTGTTGTGGGCTCCAACCCTTGTATATTTGGGGGCCATTTCTTTCACGTATTGGTCTCTCTTCCTTAGTATTTCACAGGTTTTGAGGTGAATTCGGGTTTGTGTCCATCAACATAACCATGAACTTCCCTTTGCACTTCACGTTGGTGAGATCTTTTCTTTTCCATGCATAAATCCATGTAGTATCATTCTCATATTCATTGAGGACAATGCATGAAGTATGAATGGGAAGGTGTTTTACGTGTGTACATAGTCGAGTCTTTCTCCTTTTGTTTTTCATTTTCTTGTGTGCATTGTAATGGTCATGTTAGTGTATTGCATTTAATATCGACATATCTGTTTGTCATGATCCTTGGGTGACTTGTCTTCTTTTACTTGCCTTGTGCTTTGAAATTTTCATTTCTTTCAAACTTCATGTGTTTGCGAAATAAAATTGTTTGTGGGTGTTGTGTGTGTTTAGCATGGGCAAAACCGTTGAGAGGCAAAGTAAAAGGAAGCTCCCAGAAATGACTTGAACTTGATGCATTAGGATATCTAGTACACCGGCTTTAGGTTTATCTACTCATAAGGGTGCACCCCGATTTTCCCTAGGGGGTCAGTAATCATAGGGTTTCAGTACTCAAATAAATTCGGAAGTCCACCCTGAACCTAATGAGTCAAATAATTCATGTCTATTAGTATAAGGAAGTTTGTCGTAGTCAGGGATCCTTAAACTCCTGTTGTGAAACTGCAAGTGTAGGGGGTTTGGTTAATTTGTAGAAAAGAAATAATTTAGTAGATTGTTCTCTCTTTTCACACGGCTCCCACTCGGGCAATTAGGTCCGAGGAGACTTAGTGTCTGGTGCCTTCAAATCATCTGACTTGAGATGCACCAACCGAACTCCCATTACACGGGTGGGAGGGATCTCCCTATGTTGAGTTGTGGGGGAAGGTGTATGTGATAGTGTAAGTCCTTATAGGCAATGATGCACGAAACCTGACCCTGGGAGAATCAAACACCAACTTGTAAAGAAATGAAAAAAAGAACAAAAGAAAAAAAGAAGGAAAATAAAAGAAATGGCAATGCAAATAAGAACCTTAATGGACTTTACCCTTTGTATCACTTGAGGATGTTAAGGTTTCCCATGTCTTTCACTTAAGTCATTAACTAACTTGTACGAATGGTTCATTAAGCTAGGTGTGTGGACTAAATACATATATAGAGTTCTCCTGTAGAATTATGGTGTCCAATGATCGACAAATATGAGTCCATCGAGTCGCGTTGCTAGGTTGAATAATGCATATATGTTCGAATTTTGTGGGTGTATACGCTGAAAACCCTCAGGAGACAACACTCCTCCTCGTTGGCAACAAGGGGGTTTAACGGCTTATTGCACGTGCTAAGTGCAACCGTGATTCCTACGAAAGTGAGTTAGGATTTCCCTATTTTTCGTATGTTTTTCCTTTCTTTCATTTTTCCCTTTCTTTGTTTTGCTTGGGACTAGCAAAAGCAAAATGTGGGAGTATTTGATTAGTAGCATATCATGCATCATACTCATGCTATATATCCTTTATTTTATCCCAATTTTGTGCTACTCGAGTGTTTGTTATTATATTTCAGGTATTAGGTAATAAAGAAGAGAAGAGAAAAAGTACTATAACGAAAGGTAAAAGGACTGATCGGAGAGACTATGGACCTATCTGCAGGAGGGAAGGACCGGGATGCAAGCCAAAAGGAATAATTAGCAAATCAAGCATTCCACACCATCATGAGGAGTATTTTGGCAATTGCATTCGGCCCAAAACTCCAACAACCAACTCGGGTGCACTACACATTAACAAATCAATCCACCAATGTGTCATTCGAATCAAGATTGGATTTGAGTAATCTAGACCGCCAATTGACGTTTCCAGACCGCTTGTTGGCGGTTGGATCAGCTCTAGATCTGATTAGCTTTTGATGGGTGTTGTATTAGTTTGTATTCTGTCCATTTATAGTATGTTATTAGTCTCATACCGGGGGATAGTCCCTGATTACCGTTTTCATGCTTATAACTAGAACTCTTCTTCCTCCATTGTATTTACTCCTCTTTTGGTGGATATTCTATCTACTTGGAGTAAAGCTTTGGAGCAAAACTCTAGTGGAGAGATGCTACTTGAAATGTGAGTGAGTAATAAAAGAATGTTTTGTAGTTTCTTGTTGTTTCTTTTAATTCTTGCATGCTTAGCTTAATCTTGTTTCTTTAATCTTAGTATAAATTAGTTAGAATGTCTCCTTTTCTTAATATGAATGATAGGTTAATGAGTAGTGAGTAATTTCATCCCCTTTTGGGCGTGGATTTGATGTTTATACATGGAGTAGTTATACACGGACGCGCGCGTCCGTGACGCTACCTACGTGGACGAACAAGTCAGCTGCCAGTTCAGCGTCCAGTCAGCCAAAACTTCTGCGCGGGGAAAAGTAAATTACGAATTATTGGGTGCGACGGTTCATTTCCCGAAATCACGATTAGACGGTTCATTTCCCGAAATCACGATTAGACGGTTAAACTTCACGTACATCATTAGCGGCGGGACAACATTCGAGTAACTTTCCTCCCAAGTCTTCTCCTTTTCCATTCCCCATTTCAGCCGGAGTTCCTTTCCATACGCTCATCCAAAACCTTCATTCCTGTTTTAGTCGAACGAAAATTATAACAAGGCGAAAATCGATCCTTCTCTACCTGAAACCTCCATCGCTCCTGAAATTGTAGCCGCGCAGGTGTTGTGTCAACCACGTTCTTTCTGGTTCATTTTAAGGTTCATTATTGGCCTCTAACAATTTTTTTTGGTGGTTTAAGGGAAGCACGTACTACTTCCGCGAAACGAAGTGCGGTTTCACGGCCCTTCACAAGCAATTCGACCGGATGAAGGAGGAGGAGAAAAATGTCTTCCAACGGACGCCTTTCGGTCACTTCCTCTCCTTTCCTCACGTCACAACTGACAATGAGATACTGGGTTGGTTCGTCGAACACTTCGACGCCACTGAAGTCGATCTGAGAATAGCCACTGGGGTGGTCCCATTTACGGTAGAAGACGTCGCCCTTCTACTTGGACTAAGATTACATGGGCAGAGAGTGGATATGGAAGCAATGTACGTAGAGAAACGTGACGGGGTGAACCTCGACAACACCCAACTACTGGGTCATCTTACCGCCACGAGCAAGATGGGCGAGGAGGAGGAGCACGTCCGACTCCTTATTTCTATGATTTTCAATCATTTTTTGTTCTTCGATGGATCACTGCGAAGTAAAGCGTGGTACACGAAGCACCTTAAGAACCTCAAGCGCCTCAAGAGATATGCGTGGGCAAATACGGTTCACACTTTCTTGGTTGAAGGCCTGGAGGAAGCCCAACGGGACCTCTCGAGGAGGAGATTGTCAGGGAACTTCTCTATGAAGCAGGGCTACGTGTATGGTTGCGTTGCCGTATTACAAGTAAGCATCTTGGTCCGGAATGAGTGTTGTGTCAGTCCGGAGTAGTGTTGGTTTATGTCCGGAATAAGTGTTTTGTCTGTCCGGGATAGGTCTTGTGTTTGTCCGGAATAAGTGTTTTGTCTGTCCGGAATAGTATCTTGTTTGTCCGGAATACATATTGTGTCTGTCCGGATTAAGTATTTTGTCTGTCCGGAATAAGAATTTTGTCTGTCCGGAATAAGAGTTTTTCTGTCCGGAATAGTGTTGCGTCTTTTCGGAAAACGTATTGAGATTGTCTGTCCGGAATAAGAGTTTGTCTGTCCGGAATAGTGTTGCGTCTTTTCGGAAAACGTATTGAGATTGTCTGTCCGGAATAAGAGTTGCGTCTGTCCGGAATAAGTATATTGTCTGTCCGGAATAGTGTTGCGTCTGTCCGGAATAAGAGTTGCGTCTGTCCGGAATAAGTATTTTGTCTGTCCGGAATAGTGTTGCGTCTGTCCGGAATAAGAGTTGCGTCTGTCCGGAATAAGAGTTGTGTCTGTCCGGAATAGTGTTGCGTCTGTCCGGAATAAGAGTTGCGTCTGTCCGGAATAAGAGTTGTGTCTGTCCGGAATAGTGTTGCGTCTGTCCGGAATAAGAGTTGTGTCTGTCCTGGGGAAGTTATGTTTCTGGTTTTTAACTCATTCCTGTTTTCAGGTGTGGCTTTGCGAGAAGTTCAAATTGGGGGATCCCCGGTCAGCATTTCCACGGTTCAAGTGTTGGACGGAAATGTTTAGCAGACGCCAAATCCTTAGAAAATGGGAAGATCGAGGCATCAACTTGTCCCGGATTTACTCGGGTCAATTTGAGTTGAAGGGCACCCCAAAACTCAGTGCACGGGAGCATTCACTGTTGTCAGAGGATCAATTTCCTACTGAAGAAGCAACTCCCGCAGCAAAGGTTGTCTCGAAGGAAACACCTTCAACATCCACTCTACCAAGGGTACAACTCAGTGAATGCAGCATTCCATGTGACCCACTGCTACAAGAGTTGGAACTTAGTGAGGTGAAGACGAATTGGCTGCGAGCCGAAGCAGCACTTAGGGAGGCGACCGTTAAAATTAATAACCTGGAGGAAGAACTCCGGATCTCTCAAGAAGAGTGTCGTAGGTTGAGAGTCCGTGGGGAGGAGGAAGAGAGGGAAAAGAGGGAGGAGGAAGAGAGAAATACGAGGGAGGCGGAGGAGAGGGAAAAGGGGGAGGAGGAAGAGAGGGAAAAGAGGGAGGAGGAAGAGAGAAATAAGAGGGAGGCGGAGGAGAGGGAAAAGAGGGAGGAAGAGAGAAAGAAGAGGGAGGCGGAGGAGAGGAAGAAGAGAGAGGAGAAAGAGAGGGAGAAGAGAGAGGAGGAAGAAAGGAAGAAGAGGGAGGAGCAAGAGAAGAAGAAGAGGGAGGATGATGAGAAGAAGAGGAGGGAGGAGGATGAGAGGAATAAGAGGGAGGAGGATGAGAAGAAGAGAAGGGAGGAGGCTGAGAAGAAGAGGAGGATGAGGAGGGAGGAGGAAGAGAGAAAAAACGGAGGGAGGAAGAGAGGAAGAAGAGGGAGGAGGAAGAGAGGAAGAAGAGGGAGGAGGATGAGAGGAATAAGAGGGAGGAGGAAGAGAAGAAGAGGAGGATTAGGAGGGAGGAGGAAGAGAGAAAAAAGCGGAGGGAGGAAGAGAGGGAGAAGAGGGAGGAGGAAGAGAGGAAGAAGAGGGAGGAGGATGAGAGGAATAAGAGGGAGGAGGAAGAGAAGAAGAGGAGGGAGGAGGATGAGAAGAAGAGGAGGGAGGAGGAAGAGAGGAATACGAGGGAGGAGGAAGAGAAGAAGAGGAGGGCGGAGGAGGAGGAGAGGAAGAAGAGGGAGGAGGAAGAGAAGAGGAGACAGCAGGAAAGAAAGAGGAAGGTTGTGGTATCGCTACCGCTTTTGCACCCTCAAAAAATGCGGACCATTAAACCACGCTTGCGCACAGAACATATAGACGAAGCGCAAAGCAAATCTGGCCAAGATGAGGCACAGAAGAATGCCGCAGAAAAACAAGAAGAAATAAAGGAGGCCGAAGAAGCCACCACAAAAACAAAGGGGGCCGAAGAAGCCAGTGAAGAAATATACGAGGCCGACGAAACAGCAAAAGATGAACTGGCCGCCCATGTTTCGTCCACGAGGCCCGATGTGGATGCGACAGCCTTGAGAATGCTGACCAATGATGAGGTACGTCGTTTATTGAATGCAACGGCTCCCGAACGAGAGGCCAAAGATATTATCTGGAGGGGGGGTCTGAGCAATATCCGCAGGGGTGATCTGAAGGAAATGATTTCGGCAAAAACAGAATTCACCAACGAAACTACTGATGGCCTAATTGAGGTACTCCTCAGAAGAGGAGGGCAACAAAAGGTGGTCTGCTTATCATCCTTCGAATCGGAAATGATTGTGGAGGGACAGGGAGAAGATATAAGGAAAGATTATTTACTCCCAAAAATTGAAGTAATAAATGTGGAGGAAGTCATCATCGCACAGCCATGCTGTTTGGCCGGCCACTGGACTCTGTTCGTTGCCCACGAACCTCGATCAGAGTTCATTCAGTACAACAGCCTCTCCCGCACACTTAAAAGAGGTGACAATCCTAACCGTTTAGTCGGAACTCATGAATGCACCGCGTCTAAGATAGCGGGATTCTGGCGAGGGTTGTTGAAGGTCGACTGACCGCTGAGAGTTGAGAGGAAGGGTAGCCAACGACAGCAACCGGGGAGTAACGACTGTGGGCCATACGTTTTGTACTGGATGAAGCGTTTGATGGAGAATGCTGATCCGACTCAGCCGAAGCAGAGCAAGGTTATTTACCGTTTTAGAGGCGATTTGGCCAATTTCTTACTCGAAGACTCTGGGATGTGCGATCAACAATAAACGACTCTGGATGTTTTAATTTTTTTTACAAAGTTATACATGTATACATGTTAAAATTACATAGACTATTTGAATGATTTATCAATACAAGGACATTTGGTGTTGGGTTAAATTATCAATACAAGGACATGTATAAATTATCAATACTTTTAAACCGGACAACAAATACACCTATTCTGGACAGCAAATACACTAATTCCAGACAACAAATACACTTATTCCGGACAGCAAATACACTTATTCCGGACAAACTTTTTGTTCCGTTTCGGGACAACAAATACACTTATTCCGGACAACAAATACACTTATTCCGGACAGCAAGTACACTAATTCCGGACAGCAAATACACTTATTCCGGACACACTTTATTCTTAAACCGGACAACAAATAGACATATTCCGGACAACAAATACACTTATTCCGGACAGCAAATACACTTATTCCGGACACACTTTATTCTTAAACCGGACAACAAATACACATATTCCGGACAACAAATACACTTATTCCGGACAACAAATACACTTATTCCGGACAGCAAATACACTTATTCCGGACAAACGTTTTGTTCCGTTTCGGGACACACTTTATTCTTAAAACGGACAACAAATACACTTATTTCGGACAACAAATACACTTATTCCGGACAGCAAGTACACTTATTCTGGACAGCAAATACACTTATTCCGGACAGCAAATACACTTATTCCGGACACACTTTATTCTTAAACCGGACAACAAATACACTTATTCCGGACAACAAATACGCTTATTCCGGACAACAAATACACGTATTCCGGACAGCAAATACACTTCTTCCGGAAAAACTTTATGTTACGTTTCTGGACAAACTTTATTCTTAAACCGGACAACAAATACACTTATTCTGAACAACAAATACACTTAATTCGGACATGGATGAATCGTAATCCGGACGGACATGGATGAATTGTAATCAAGACGGACATATAACGTAATCCGGACATACTTGTAACTTAATCCGGACATAAATATAACTTATTCCGGACAGGCATACAACAAACCAAAACTACTTAAATATATTTGTCGCCATCAGAAATTAATTCACAAACGAACAAGCAAAGAAAGAGTTGAATCGTATGCAATAATACGGACAGACATACAATGACTTTCAACAAAATTAAATAGGAATAATTCCAACAAAGGACAAATACAATAATCAAGGAGGAACTCCCTCGTAATGCAAATTCATGTCCCAGTCATCGAAATCGTGATCCCCCGGTTTGGGTGCTGCAGGGTGTAACGGGGGTAGAACCTTATTCCTGATGATTTTCTTAACGTTACTTTTAATTATTTTCTCAGACAAAGAAATTCGTCGTTTGCTCGGCGGTCTGCCTTTCCGTCTTGCCTTATCCGGATTGAGAACGGATGTACCATCGAACACAGGATCAGGTCGTTGCATACGTTCCTTAAGCAACTCAAGTGCCTCTACCGCCTGAAGATATCTGTCGTTTGAGTCGAAAGCGGCCTCGGCGATCCAAACCGCACGACCCATTATGTCGTCGTGGCGACGAAGCGCATCGTTCCCCGTTATGCCACTTTGAAGGGGAAACTTGACTCCATAGCTCCTTCGGATATCCTTCCTCCATCGGTGGACGATGTAAAACTCAGGGAGCAATGCGTTTGGACGTATTCGGGCAATAACAACATAAACGTGACAACATAGGATACCGACGTGATCAAACATTCTGCAATCGCATACCCACTTCTCATCTCTAATTTGCACTGTGAACCGTTTCGACAATGGGAGGATATGTGTCAATACATGTTCGGTCACGTTGAAGTGCAATGTGTCGTCCTCGTTGAACTCATCCTTGATGTCGCAGTACATCATCTTCCCAATTTCTAACTGCACCTTCTTGAAGACACCCACCGTATACAACTCGCCCAATTGCCTCTCGAATGGATATTTCGAAATCAATTGCGGAGCCTTATGCTGACAATCAAAATCAGACAGAGCTTCCTTCTCATACTTGTGGCGTACTGCGAGTTCGAATTGTTGAACGAACTGCTTAAGTGTCGTCCTTGATGTGAGGTACTTATCGAAGAAGGCGTTCATACCCTCACTTCTCTGGGTTGATGTCATTCCTGCGGAAAAACAATCCCGCCAAAATGCAGGTACCCAGCGCTCTCGAATTGCATAAATGGATCGGAGCCAATTATTGTCGTGGAACTCGAAATCATCTAGAAAACCCTGCCAATTCCGCTCGAATTCTGCCGGAGTCTTGGAATCGAATACACAGTTGTTGAGGTCAAACAACGTATGATCCCGGTACTTCGTGGGCAGCTTCATAGGGGCCTTATTCATTATGTGCCATATACAAAATCTGTGCCGCGCTTTAGGGAACACAGTCCTCACAGCCGCAGCTATGGCGCCACATTGGTCTGTTATGATCGCCGGGGGGCTTGTATCTGCACACAACGCGATCAAGATAAAAACATATGTTAATCCGGACAGAAATAACGTAAACCGGACAGACGTCAGGGGTAAACCGGACGAGCAAAAAACGTAAACCGGACAGACGTAAGGGATAAACCGGACGAGCAAAAAACGTAAACCGGACAGACGTAAGGGATAAACCGGACGAGCAAAAAACGTAAACTGGACAGACGTAAGGGATACAATGAACGAGCAAAAGACGTAAACCGGACAGACGTAAAGGGTAACCGGACAGGCACATAACGTAAAACGGACAAAGCCGGACAAAATAAAACACGTACCGTTCATGCACGTCAACCATGTTTGGAACAACCAAATGTAATTTTGTGTCGTCTCGGAAGAGAGGAGTGCGCAACCGAGTAGGACGGACTGGTAGTGGTGATTTACCCCCACAAATGGGGCAAAAGGCATGTCATACTTGTTTGTTATGTATGTTGTGTCGAAACATATTGCATCTCCAAAGTAAGAGTAAGCAGCTCGAGAACGACTGTCGGCCCAGAACACATTTCGTAGTCTGCCTTCGTCGTCCATATCCATTACGTAAAAGAAGCGGGAATCATTCTTCTGCATCCTGATGAAATAATCTTGGATAGCTTGCGCATCTCCTGGTCCCATTTTTAGGTTTCTAACCTCGTTCACAACATTCCTGCGAAACATAATTTTTATGACAAAGCTAAATGCGTAACTTCAACCAGGTTAAGTGGAGAATAAATAACCTTAGGTCCCGCTCGTTGAAAGACAATTTATCGTGACCTCCAGCTTCGACCACAAAAGATTGCATGGTCTTGGCGGCAGATATACCGGCAACATCATTGCACGAAATGCGTGCTCTGGCAGACTCCGGGACGGATCGTTTTTGTAGGAGGAAGCGCATCTGGTCTTCCGACAGCATGGCGTGGTTATGTTGGAGATCTACGTAGTTAATTACGTAGCCTCTGGATGGATTTCCGGAGACCCTGATCCGAGCAGTGCACTCGACCCTACCGGATAACCTATGTTTTGGTCTACCTTCACCTTGGTTTCCCGGAGCATTACCCTCCTTGGAGCAAGTAAGAGTGGCCCGTATAACAACACCACGATCGTAATGAGATTGCCTTATCTTCACACCAAAACCACAGGAATCGGCATAGGAAACGTAAAATGCTTTGGCTTCTTCGAAGGAAGGAAAATACATCTTCTCTTGCGGGACGTTTGAGGCATGCGCCGGCTGTGAGGACACATTAATGAGTGCCATTACAGTACAGCAAAAAGGGAGGAAGAAGAAGGAAGGGTTCATAGGATCCGAATAAGGTAGCCAAAACATTTTGTATCTCCGTGAAGCGCCAAAAAAGAAGAAATGGAGGACGTGCTGATTTGAGGAGCATTAAATGCGATTGTGGACGTATCGGGAAAATAAAAGAAAAAGACAACATTCCGGAGTAAGTAGTACGCTTGTCCGGAATAAGTGTTCCAACTATGCGGATTACATAGTAACTGTGTCCGGAATGAGTCATGCGCTTGTCCGGAAAAAAAAGGAAAATGAGTAAAAAATTAGGTGACGTGAAACCCTAAGGGATCTTTAGTGGATCTCCGTTGAGCGCCAAAAGAAAAGGTGGTATCTCCGTAGATATGCATTTAATGCATCGGGAAGACAAATAAGAAAGACATCATTGCTCTGAGAAGCTTAGTGTACATGCTGACTGGATGCTGAATGGACAAAATTTCTCCACCACGTAAGTAGCGTCAGTGACGCGCGCGTCTACTAAACATTTTCCTTATACATGTCATGAAGAATGGAATGAATGCTAATTTTTGCTATATTTGATGAATGTGAGTATATGTTTTTGTTTGTTTAGATTAGAATACTTAACTTGATGGGTTCTGCCATAATCATTAGGTACTTCCCATGCTTGTTTAGGTTCTTAGTAATCAACTTGCGGATGGTCATGTTAATCACTTAGGTTACTGATTTGTATGATAGGTCTTTCCACAACCATTAGGTACTTCCTATGCATAAGAACACAACCTACATTTGTGCCCTAGTGAATGCATTCTTTACCACTTTATTTCATGTGTACACACACTCCACCCCTTGGGGGTTTTCCTCCTGATTCACATCTTTCTTTGATAGTACTTAGTTTAGTTTAGATTTCTCTCACTTTCGTTTGTTTTGTTGGTGCTTGCTAGTTTAGTATAATCAATTTCTTCTCCCCTTTGTTTCCCACTTGATATCCGAAGAACCAAAGTCAACACACCTCCCTGTGGATCGACCCGTACTTACCCGTCTTCACTAACGGTCGTGCACTTGCGGTTTAAACTTAATTTCACATCAGTAAGCTGCCTTGATTTGCTTATTTTGTCGGATCAAATGGCAGATTATGTCAAGGATCCGACCCATTTTTTGTTTAAGTTTATGTGGGCGGAGAGGGGCTGACATCCTCCCTGATTAATTTTGCCCCAATTACCCATCTATTTTTATGATTTAATCTTATCATAAATTATGTTTCCAAATAATTATTGTTGTTGGTTGACGGTTCACTACAACAAATCAGGGTTTTACCGATGGTATATATTTGTTAGTGTCGAACCCAATACGTTAGTGTATTTGAACACTAACGGATATACCTATCGTCGGTGTTACATGTGTTGATGTTTCTTTACTCAGACGGATGTCCCGACGGATAGACGTCGTCAATGTTAATTTAGCACAAAATTTCCCGCCAAAATATTTTGCCTACTTTCATCGGATCGAAGAACACTGACGGTTATTCGTCGGTGCTCTACTCTGATGGAAATATTCATCATTGTACATGACACCAAGTAATACAAACGGCAACAGTAGTATAGATACGCCAACGGAAACCTACCGTCGGAGATAAATATGGTAAGCTACACTGACGAAGACGTCCAATTGGTGTACGTTTACTAACAAACATCAGACCTACACTGATGGTTACGTCCCATCGGTGTATGTCCACCAACAAATATCAGACCTACCCCGACTGATCCGTACTATCTGTGTAAATCCTGTCCATATCCCGAAAAAACCTATTTGCTCTTTTTGGGTTTCAATTTTGCCTGCAACTAAACAATCATCACAATTCATTCATCATTCACAAAAGATTCTTACATCACAACTCAAATATCTAAACACATGAGGTCATATATGTATATATATATTTATTTTTTTGATTCATCTCAAAATAATTGATACATAAAAGTCGTAATTTGATTAAAATTAAGTTTTGAATTCAGCAAGTAGTTGAACAAAGATTAACAATGACAACATACTGAAAACAAAAACATTAAGTTGTCAAACCTCGTCTGCCTACTCTGCTCGATGGACTATCGTCGTCATCTTGACTTGGCGGCAAAGGTGGTGTGCAAATGGATGTTATATTGATATCATGCACGATCATTTTATGATAATTAAATGAAGTTTAATACAACTTATTAAATTATAAATAGAATACATGAGGATTATAACCCCCTTCGCCATCAAAAGTCGATCATCGATTGCATGTCTGCGCACTTGTTTTTCATCTCTGCTAGTTCGTTTGTCACCATCTTTAGCTCCTGATCTTGTCAAACACCATGCTCAACCTGTGATCTGGCGTCAATCTCTACTTGGGATGACATCCCGTGTCGTCGGTACACGTATGTCGAGGTGACGGGACTGGACTACATCCTCACGCGCCCCTGCCCATCACCTAAAAAAGTCTCGACCAGATCCTGGGCGGCAACCGCCGAAGTGCTAGAGCCCTAAGAGCTCATCTCACCCGGTCCTCGTAATGTGTCTAATTGCTCCTGAAAGAAGAAAATATCATAAATTCACAAATGAATGCAACAAAGAACATTAACTAATGGAAAACTAATAATGACCTTAAGCTTACAATAACAGCCACAACTTCTGGATTTTTCTTGTCATGAAGCCAGATGTCAACTTATTCATATATCTTTCGAACGGGTACTTCCAGCGATAGTGCACTAGACCTACCAATCGTGCCTCCCAAGTAAGGTGAATTGGCAGATGCAACATAACATCAAAAAAATTCAGTGCGAATAACATCTCCAGACGGCGTAAAATAATATTGATGTCCCTTTCGAGGGTTCTGAAATCATCAGTGGTGTTTACTTTTGAACACAAGGTGTGGAAAAGCTGACTTAGGTTAATGACTATTTTCCCTACTTCTTTTACTCCGTGAATGTTTCTTATGGCGAGGGATAATAACTCTTCACCATATTTGTATTCTAGTAGAGAGTGGGTGGGGAGAGGGAGTTGAGGTGCGGGTTCGCGGCGAGGGTAACAATGGGGTGGGCGATCGCTAAACTGTAAATGAATCGTCGGTGATTCTTTTGGGGCCCAAAATTTATTTTGCCGCCTTCTAAATTTTTTTAAACGTACACAGACGGTACATATCCGTCGGTGTATGTTGTTGATCTAATGAAATTACAAAATTATTGTCCGATGACTATTATCCATCGGTGTGTATAAGAATATCCATTGTGTATATTAGCACCGACGATTAATTTAATCTGTCGGTGTATGTGTACCTACACCGACAGATGTTGCAACGACGAATAAGTATCCATCGGTTTAACTTCCAGATTTGAGGTATATAACATGAAGTCACTTTCTTTGATGATTGTTTGAGAAATTACAGTTAATCCGGTCAACGCCCAAAATAATAGTACGTAAAATAAATGTTGTTTTTTAACAATAAAAAATACATGGATTATTCTAAAATGTTAATAATACGTGTAAATTTCTCTAATTTGTGTAGCATAAAATCATGAAATTTAATTTAATTAGAGGAATGTAGCGAAATATTTGTGTGATCTACAAATTCGGTAAATGGAAGAATCAAGTCGGCGACAGCAAATTCTGATTAAATTTTGAAAAAACAAATGGATTGAGTAGCAGCATTGCAGGCCCACGAAAGGTCACAGGAGTCTTTCAGCCCATGAGGCCCATTGGGTTCAACGAAACTTACTTTGAATTTAAGCCTGATAATTTTACGCGCGATACATGGACATGTTTGAGTTTAGGGATCTCGTATTTCGCGTTGTGCAGGTGATAAAAGGATTGATGTCTTGTTGGACTCGTGCGTTGAACTAATGCACATGAAAATACGCAAATGTTATTTTCATTTTTATAGGATCAATTTCAATTTGCCGCCTTCATCTATGTCTTATATCACTTTGTCTCTTAAATTTTAAAAATCTGTTAGTTTAAAAGGTATAATAAAATTCCACCTCCAAGCTTCCTTCTTGTAACACTTTCCCACCGTATGCATATTGAAATCACATTAACATCTCAAGTTTGATGTCTTCGAATTTATTTAGAAGAAAATTGAACTTGAGACCACACCGAGAAGTAGAAGCAGACCACAAAACAAGAACAAAAATATCTAGAATTTCCAAAATGTCGACTGATGGATCTTTGGTGCAATTTTTGCACTGTTCTTATCTGAGCTTCCATTGAAGGCATCATTGCATTGTTTAATGAAGTATAAACTCAAAAATATTGTTATCAACGTATAATGAATTGTAATAACGTATAATCACTTGAATTTCTAATCTCATATAAAATTCCATTGTACAAGGAAAATTTGACATTTTATGCTCCAAGTTATCCTACCTCTGGAAAAAAGGTCATATTTTGGCTATCTCTCATATATATGCTTATGTTTCGCGTTTTACCCAAAATAATCCTATCTTTAAAAGCACTAAAAAAATTCTCTCTGTCACCCATCTTCTTTCTCTCTTTCACACAACCATTCCCCGTCGTAGTCGACCCCATATGTATTTTTGAGGGGGTTGTTTGCGCATATGTCGGAAAGTGATTTGGAGGGTTTTGGTGTTAGGATTGACTCATACTCCTTATGCCAACTCCGATCGGTCGATCGGGGGTTACAAGGGGCAAGCCAAACACAATGTATTTTTGGACTTGGGAATTCCTTAGGAATTCTAACAGTTTTGATACAAAAAACATACAACCAATTGTGTTTCCAACCAAGCTTGATATGAGTTCGATAAGAATGTGATTGTTGTGCTCGATAGGCTCGATTACTTTTGCATGTGAGCTCGATATCTGAGTGTTTTGTGGAATGAATTGAATCGATAGAAGTCGGACTGATATTCTGTGTTTCCAACAAAGCTCGATGAGCTCGATAGATGTTCAATAGGAACGCGATTGTTATGCCCGATTACTTTTGCATGTGAGCTCAATAGGATTAAACTGTGTTTGGTGGAATGGATTTAATCGATGGAAGTCGGACCGATCTTCTATGTTTCCAATGAAGCTCGATGAGCTCGATAGATGTTCGATAGGAACGCGATTATTGTGCTCGATAGGCTCAATTACTTTTGCATGTGAGCTTGATAAGGCTCAACAAAGGCGAGATGGAGCTCGACGTCGTTTTCACCACACAATTTTTGAGGACGTTTTATGACCAATGGAATTCAAATCGTTTGGGTGTGGAGAACTGTGACCTCGATACGCTCGATATGTGCGCGATATGACCTCGATAATTTAGATTTTTTGAAAAACACTACTTTTCACTGCACGATTTTTGAGGTCGTTTTATGACTGACAGAATTCGAATCGTTTAGATGTGGGAAACTGTAAAGTCGATGGGCTCGATGCGTTCAATAGGTGCGCGATATGGCCTCAATAATTTATATTTTTTGAAAAAAACTTTATTTTTCACCACACGATTTTCGAGGACGTTTTATGAGTAAGGGAATTCGAATCGTTTAGGTGTGGAGAACTGTTTACCGCACGATTTTTGTGAGTTGAAAGACACATAGAAAGAAAGAGAGGAATAAATAGAATTCTCATGTTTATGCAGAGATATTTTGGGTAGAACGGGAAACATAAGCATATTTTTTAGGACATGTCAAAGAGTAGCTTTTTTCAAAGGTTGGGTTACTTGGAGCATAAATAGTCAAATTTTCCTTGTACAAAATGTTATTTGGGTACTAGTTAAATTTGAGAATCAAGTTCAAATTGTTGAAACAAACAAAATACTAATAGCGATCGACAATCATAAGTTGTTAAACTAAATATACATTCACGACTTTAAGCTCAATGACTTCTATATTAAAAAAAATCCATACATACGCAATACAGGTGAAATGTTTTATATAAAAGGAGTACATAAGTAACGTAGAAACTGGAAAGCAGGGACCGACCTAGGTAGTAAGGAGTGGGACTTATAGCCCCACTGGAATTTGTAAAAATCACCCCCAAAGTACTTATATTTATTTTTGTACAAATATATTGTAGTGTAATATTCAACAGAGAGGAGGAACATTATGCAAATGACATCTAAACTATAAATTTGGCTTTTGTTCAAATGCGTGGACGAATCAATTAAATGTCAAAATTTAGCCCCACTGACTTTTTTGAGTCCACCACTGCTGGAAAGTTTGAGATCTGAACGTGACTTTAATTTTTATCTCAACCAAACAGATCTTCCAACAATGGAATATAAGAAATTTTTAACCAACATATCCACTTTTATTAGCTTTGCAACATCACTCATTCAAATCCATGTTGTAGCATTAGAAACTTGGCATTGGCAATGATTCAAACCAAATTCTAAATTGCTGCCATGATTTAAGATGCCATATTAAAGATAGAGAAGTTTGAACATGAGTGAGATAATATTTTCGAAGATTGCAACCACAAGAAGGATGTAACACTTCAATTCTACTCAAGAAAATTAAAACAAAGTGAAATTCAGACCAAGAAAATAATTCTCTTCTCACATTCTAAGACTCGAGATATGGTGTGTGTTAACTATGATTGTGGGGTATTTTGTAATCTTTGATATTGTTTTGTGTCATTGTAAAAGTATGGTTTGTTAACTATTAAAATTTTATATTGTTTTTATTTAGTTTAGTGATCAATATATACTTGTTAAAATTTAGCCACTGACTGATTTTTCGGAGTCCGCCGCCACCGCTGAAAAGTTTGATATTTGAACATGATTTTCATATTTTTTTGCAATCAAACAGAACATCTTCCAACAATGGGAATATAAGTTTTTTTTAACCAACCGATCTCCACTAAGTATCTTTGGAACATCAATCATTTCTAATCCATGTTGTAACATTAGAAACTTGGCATCGGCAATGATCCAAACAAAATTCTTAATTGCTGCCATGATTTGGGATGCCATGCTAAAGATAGGGAAGTTTGTACATGAGTGAGAGAATAATTTCCAAGATTGCAACCACAAGAAGGATGAACACTTCAATCTACTCAAGAAAATGAAAACAAAGTGAAATTCAGACCAAGAAAAGGATTCTCTTCTCACATTCTAAGACTCAAGATCCTTTGTTAAAATTTTCGAACGGCGAAGTACCTTGACTGTGACTCCTCATTGTTAATATCCACTTGATTTCTTAAAACGACACAGCACAGTGAACATTACAGTGGAAACGAGAAATAATACCAGACCGATCGCAATCGCATATTTTAAGCCCAGGCTGCGAGCAAGTTTACCAGCGATGACGACACCAACTAGCGATGATGACACCAAAGAAATTGGCAGAGAATGTTGCCCAACAGGGCTTTTCAAGCACAGACGTTACAATGGCTCCCGACCAAGTCCGCATTCCATGAAAAGGCACGACTACGAACAAATTACTAATTCATTAAGACAAGTTTTCTTAACTTTTTCTATAACATTAGGCCCAATAATTACTTTCAGATGGTATAAAGTCAATTTTGTTGGTTGTTAGTGACACCTAAGCAATTCACCCTTGGTGGAAATATAAACCTTGCACATCCTTTTACAATTTATCAAAAAAAGCACAATATATAACTAATTGGTTACCAAAAAACAATGGTTGTGTTTGGATGTATGGTCAAACGGACTTTTGGAAACGAGAAGCCTCCACTGTAGTAGCTCTCTCTACTCAATGGACAAAAGGCAACTTCTTGGGTAGAGCTAGAAAAAGCTTTGAGCTTGTGAGAGTGTTTTCGCGCCCCAAGAATCATCACGTCGGTTTGAAAGACCGGATTTCCCCTCCTCTTATTGTTAAGAACCCTAATGGATCTCTCAAACTCTTCTTCATCCGCCCTCTCCACCCTAAGCGCCGACATGTGGATCTTACTTCCACCGTCCACCCCGTCGACGATGGCCAGCATAGGTCGACGAGGCCTTAGGATCTTATTTTACAGCCACATTGCTTCTACGATCTACCGGCTAGGATTTGGGTTTTCAAAATGCCAAGGAGGCCAGACCGTTGTTGGTTGCAGTGTTGTAAGGACTCAGTTAGCATGTCGGTCCCCTTTCATTTTTGTTAAGTTTTTCCCAAAAAAAATCTTGCTTTCGATCACCGACGATTTCGGGCCAAACCCTAACATTTTTCTTCAATTTTGTAGGTGACGGCGTTTTCCAACACGCCTCCATGCTCGTACTTCATCCTTGAGGAATATGCCACACATTGCCTTTGGTCGCTCTTTGGCCACATCGAATTGCAATTCGACCAGCAAATGGAGGTGCTACGGAACCTCCTCGACTGGTTTGAGTGCCTAAACAAGTGTAGGGAGGTGGCACGACAAGCACAACTAGGTATGCGTTTTTTGGTTCAATTTTTCCACCTGTTAAAATAGTACCTCAACTTTATCCCATATACTTTGTGCATGTTTGGATTGATGGTTTGAAATAGTATTTTTTAGGAAAAAACACTATTCACCCCAAACTCCATCCAACCATCCTAATTTATACAACAGAGGGTTTTCAAAAAAAAATCACATTTAATGAAACGAAAAACTGAAATGGGTATTAAAAAGGACAAACTCACATATTAAAAAGGACAAACTCATATCTTAAAAGGACAAACCCATATGTTAATAAGAACAAAATCATAGGTTATAAAGGGCAAACTCATGTATTAAACGGACAAGTTCATATTATAAAAGGCCAAACTCATATGTTAAAAAGGGCAAACAAATATCTTGAAAAGGACAAACTCGTAACTTAAAAATGACAAACTCATGGGTTAAAAAGGACAAACCCATATAATGTATGCTTGCTTGCATACATGCTGTAAACTAATATATCCAGTATGAATATTTAAATATAATGTATTCTTGCTAATCCAGTAGAATATTAAGAATTATACTGTTAACTTGAATGCTATCCGTCTTTAAGTATTTTACATATTATTTCGAAGTTATTTTGTACTTATGCCCGTTTAGTTTGAACAAGTGATTGAAATATTTGCAGGGCCTTCCTCCCGCCACAGGGGTAAACAGAAGATGGGATTCAAACACCATGTGTGTCCAAATTATGACTGTAACATGTTGGACGAGCAGGACTGGCACACCCGCTCACCAAGTCTTGTTTCTATTGGGATGACAGACCCGCAAGTAGTTGCAATTGCAGCCCGCCCCCTCATTATAGTGTTCCCGCATACCACCGGGATGTCAGACCAGTTATCCCAGGTGTAGATGACTTAGGCAGCCGTAGGACTTGCAATCCAACTATTTTGTATAATGGCCACATTTATTGTTGTCGAACTCTGCTTTAACAACTTGCTTAAATGTGGTTGGCTTTTTCTATGCTATGGCATATGTAGGGTGAAGTATAGTGTCTTGAAGGTATAGTAAAACCTTCTTTTTGTAAGTTGGAGTACTTCTGCCACCATATCCATGCAACAAAATATTTCTACTACTGTGAATTCTTATAGCTTTTGGTTTGTATTTTTTCTGAAATTTGTTGATGTGTGGTAATGGATCGAATCAACCTTCATGTGCGCTAGGATGAATGATTGGGTGTTAAGGTTCCAATGTTTAGGCTACTCCTTTTGATGGTTTTAATTTGAGTCCTTATACATGGATGCGGGCGTCCATGACGTGCCTTACGTGTTGTCTAATCAGCGTCCAGTCAACATGTCATGTGATTCCCCAACAACGTGTCATTTTTTTCAAAAAAGAAAATAATTGCCGGTTTCTTACGTGTGATTGTTCCTTTTCCGCCACAGAGATAAAACGTGGAAAAGACATCAAACCGGCGACGGTTCAGAAATCATTGAAGGAAAGAAATCGAAGGCCAAAAAGCAGCAGACATCTTCTCTCGGAGTATCTCCTACCTTTTTTAGAATTCGTCGCCCGTTCAGGACTCCTTTTTCTTCCACCTTTTTACCTCTTACACTGGATTCTCCACGTCGGACTTCCACCAGCGAAGTGGTCGTACACCAGGTTTGTCGATGTAACCATTGTTTCTTCGTTGGTTTGATTTTACGAACTTGCTGAACTTGGTTTGTGTGTTTTTTAGGAGTCTACCCACTACTTCTAGCCGTCGAAATGCGCCTGCACACCGATAGAGAAGCAGTTGGCAAAGATGACGGACGCTGAGAAGGACGTATTACGGGGGACCCCCTTCGGTCACTTCCTAAAGCTGACTAACGTCCTAGTCGATAATGACAATGTCGATTGGTTTGTCGAACACTATGATGCCAAGGAGATGGGGTTGTGGATCGGATCTGGGGTAGTCCACTTTACAGCAGAAGATGTTGCCCTAACTTTGGGCCTAAGACTGGGTGGCAAGACAGTACAAATGCAACCAACAAACGTCGCAAGTCGAGAGGGGAGGCCTTTGTCAACGTTCAGCTCCATGCTCAGATGTTGGCTGCCAGTCATATGGGGGAGCATGAGGAGAACTTTCGGCTCCTCATTTGTTAAATCTTCAACCATTTTTTGTTCTGTGATGGCACGCTTCGAACAAAAGTTTGGTTCATGGAGTATTTGACTGACCTCAGACGCCTCCACAAGTACGCCTGGGCAAAGGCCGTTCACGAAGCCCTTGTACTAGGGTTGGAGAAAGCAAGTGGGGATCTCCAGGAAAGGAGATCATCTGGTAACTGTGCTAACAAAAAAGGGAATGTCGATCGTTTTGTTTCTATACTATAAGTAAGTGCTTGTGTTTTGTATCGTGAGTTTGTCCTTTTTAATATATGGATTTTCCCTTTGAATCTATGGTGTTGATCTTTTTAATATAGGGTTTTGTCCTTTTTAATATATGAGTTGGGAATTTTAAGACACTGGTTTTCTCCCTTTTTTATTGTTTGGTTTGTCCTTTTAAAAATATGAGGTTTTGCTTTTTAGGCTATGTGTTCGTTCTCTTTAAACTTTGGGTTTGTCCTATTTAACGTAAAGGTATGTCCCTTTTGCACCCAATGGGTTTGCCCTTTTTAAGATACGTGGTTGTCCTTCTTAAGGTATGAGTTTGTCATGTTTAACACATTGGTTTGCCCTTTTTTAACCTATGGTTGCCCTTTTTAACTAATGAGTTTGTCCTTTTTAACCTATGGGTGTGTCCTTTTTAATTTATAAGTGCGTCCTTTTAAATACAGTTTCGTGTCCTTTTTATTGTATTAGTTTGTGCTTTTTAATTTAATAGTTTTCCCTTCTTAATAGATGTGTTTGCCCTTTTAACGAGCTTGCATATACAGTTGTGGCTTTGTGAGAAGTTCAGGTTGGGGAAGCCCAAAATTGGTGCCTACCCGAGGATCAACAGGTGGTCTGCAATGTTTGGCAAACGGATAATTTTGAAGAAATGGGAGGAACGCGGCATCACCCTCCCTAAAATTTACGTCGGAGAAATCAGAGTGGCCCACCTGCCTCTCCTTACACCGAAGGAGAACTCATTGGTTTGGCTCAAATTCCTCATCCAACCAATCACACAAAAATTGATTGTGCTTCAACAAGCACCAAACCCAGGGTGCAATTTAGAAACTGCAGCATCCCTAGGGACCCATTGCTTCAAGAGTTGGAACTCGCTGGGTTGAAGATGAAATGGCTGCAAGCCGAAGTTTCCCTGAAGGAAGCAACTTAAGAGGTTAAGAGGCTCAAGGAAGAACTGAGGAAGTCTCGGGATGTTGAGGGAATAGATTGCATCTCTTCGAGGAGAGAGTGCAGCTCAGCAGAACTATGGGGAGGAAGAGAGGGACAGAGAAGGGAGGAAGAGAGAGGAGGAGGAGAAGATGAGGGAGGAATAGAAGGAAAAAAGAGAGGGAGAGAGAAGAGAGGAAGACATAAGAGGAGGAGGAGGAAGAGGAGGAGATGAGGAAGAAAGAGCAAGAAAAAGAGCGGAAGAGAAGGAAAAAAAGAGGGAGAGAGAAGAGAGAGGAGGAGGAGGAGAAGATGAGAGAGCAAGAAAGAAGGAAAGAGGAGGAAAAAAGGAAGGAGAAGGACGAGCACAGGATGAGAGACCGGTCGACCAAAAATTCACAGTAATTGTCACGTGTGAGAACGGTTGATCGGATGGACGTGTTGGTCAACCAAAATATTCCAAGATTTTTTTCTGGGATTAATCGGTCCACAGGTTGAAGTCGTGGTTCGAACAAAAACCACCAGGCACTTCCACGAATATTTCTTGGTGGAAATCGGTTAGTGTGTAGCCCATGATGTGGGTGTTTGGAGAGCCTATAAATAGGTCTCATCTCCCTACTTGTTTAAGGTTAATGCAAAATTCTCTCTCTTCCTAACATCTCCACTAATTCATTCGAATTTCTCTTAATAATTTCGAGCTTTTGGAGATCACATTCTCAGGGAGCTTTAGAGGGGTTATTAGCTAGATTCTAAGCTTGATTTAGATATTGAATAGGTTAGCTCATTTCTCTCTAATTTTGTTTAGAATTTGGTGAACACTTCGGGCGAATTGACCGGAGATTCAATGAGCAATAGAACTCTCGATCTTCATAAAGGTTTAGAGAACCTTTGGGTATGATCCTCTCTTATTTAGTTTAATATATATATGTAGATTATATGATATTAGAATAAATATAAAATAATGTACATGAAATCATCGAAAATATGGAAATCAATCTTGCATGCATGTGTAATTTTTTTACAATATATACATAAATAGGGGTACGAAATCCTACAAAAACCCCTATGCCATGTCTCCGGTAATAATGATAGAGTAGAACGTGTGTTCATCTTTTACAAATAAAAACCCACAAAAGGTTATGTCATTAACAATATGCATAACAATCAATGCATAGGCACCATAAGAAACTTACGATTCACAGTCAAATTGCAAAAAATAAAGATGTATGGAAAATAAATTTCTATCGAAGGTCTGACAAACATTAAACAATAGAGGTTATGAGGTTTACAACAACGGAATGCGAAAATTAGTAAGCACCATCGTATAAGTCTAACACGAAATCTAACCAAAGGAATTCCCCTACACCCGTTATTGAATCAGGAATACGATTACATGTGGTGGTCATGCTTTCGTCATCCCCCGCCCCTGGCGGTGGCCCAACAAGGTCCCCATTGTTAGGTGGTCGTTGTTCATTAACAAATTCATCAAGGATTTCCTCCCTACTTTGGTCAATTATGTAGTTGTGCAAAGCCATGGCAGCGGCGACAAACATTGCTTGTGCCTCTAGGCTATAAGGTCCCATTAGGTTAAGCATTTGCCATCTTTTTTTGAGAACTCCAAAACATCATTCGATGACATTAAGAAGTAGAGAATGCATGCTATTGAACAATTCATCCCTTCCCTGTAGGGGTGTTGTTTCAAATTCGGGGACGTGGTACCGACTGTTACGATACGGGTCCAAAAACCCATGACAGTTTTGATATCCAACATCCACCAAGTAATATTTTCCTAAAACCCAAAATTCGCAAATATAATAACTACATAGAACCAACTAAGAATAACAACGTAATTACTGGATTTCAATTAGTACAAGACGATGGGTAGGGGAAACTAATAGCCTCGTATAGTGCATGGTTTAAGGCACAATTGTCATGGGTGATACCCTCCCAAGCGGCAGAGCAAAATATAAATCTCATCTTGAAGTCATAAACCCCGAGGATGTTTTGGGTAGTACTCTTTGGATCTCGACCAGAGCGATACAGTTGTTGTTCGGATTTAGGTACTCTGGCATGAACATGGATTCCTTCTAGAGCATTAATGCAATCTTTAAAGAGGGGAAAGAACTTGCCACCCGCGTGATGACAAACGTAATCAGTTTTGTTCAAGTCGTCCCTTGGTTTAATCATGTCGCACGACCAAATAGCAAGCTCTCGCAACACATGATTAATATGCCTACTAATTGTTTCACCGGAGTGTTGAAATAGTTCTTGCAATGCACGATTAACATGTGCATGGCCCAAAGCATATAGGAAGATGTGAATTTGCTTCTCCATAGTTACACCCCTTGTGTCTCTCAACAAACCTCTTAGCTTCATTAACTGGCAGAGGCCTAAAAATACTTGGGGCATCATGCAACATGATTCTAGACAGACATGATAATTGTTGCTTATAAGATTATGGGTTCTTTGGAAAAAAAACACGGGGAGAAGGACTGATAGGTCACCAACGGATCTGAATAATGGACACTGACAAGTTTTATAGAGCAGCTCCTAAAGTGGGCGCGTAGAGGCTGGGCGAGGACACAACGACCATGGAAAATGGGTGCGTAGAGGAAGGACGAAGACCCAGCGACCAGAGGTAGACCAGCTCCCACGTCGACGAACGCAGCCTGAGCCCAAAAAAAGGGGCGGCGGAAACAAGAGAGGAAACATTAGGTGTTGTTGGTGGCATGAATGTTAATGATGTTGTTGGTGGTATAAATGTAAATACTCTAACGTAAATAATGCAGCAACTGTGGGCATTTTCAACACAATTGTGGGACATGCCGTGTCATTTTAACAATTCTTGAGGAGATCATGGTAATTAGATTGGACCAAATGAGAGCTTTCGAAAAAGAAAGTTGCAAAAAACTCACGAGGTGAGCTTCTTGGTTCAAGGCAAAAGTATGATTTCAAAAAGTGTGAAAATATGGTCAAACTAGCTTTCCAAATTCTTTTTAGATGCATGTGTAAGCTTTATTTGGCATTTGGGCCCATGAAAAGTTCCCCAATGTTTGAAAAAACCACATCCAAACACAATCAATGTCTTTTTTGTAGGATTTCGTGTCCCCATGTATGTATATATTTTAAAAAATTTAATACAACATACAAGATCGATTTCATACTTTCAACAATTTTACGTACATTACTTTGTGTTTATTCTAATGTCATGCAATCCTACATATATTAAAATAAATCAAAAAGAGTGAATCATACCCAAAGGTTCTCTAAAATCTTTCGAAGATCCAGAGTCGTGTTGACCGTTGACGGTTCACACTCGGTTGACCGTTCTCTAAAATCTTTCTAAAATCTTCGGTCTACCAAAAATAGTTTTTCTCGGTTGACCGTTCACACTCGGTTAACTGAACCCTATTTCCAGGCACTCTAGACAATTTCGGTCAACCAATTGTGCTTACCCGTTCACCATTCCATTAACCGACCCGAATATTCCCCGGTCGATCGATCGCTGAACGGTTCACCGTGTTTGACCCTAATTTTGCCTTTGTCAAATTTTGGTTTTATTTCCAACAAAATTTGATCTTTTGGTTTTTTTAGCAAATTCATATCTTATGTAATATATTATCTTATGTAATATTAAATTATTACACCCCATAATATATACACCTCATACGAATTTATTATGATTCTATTTATGTCAATTCTCATGACATATTGATTTTATTCGTTCACCACATGTGTCCCTTTTTCACATGAAACCTGACACATCATATGAACTCAAAATCAAACTTCTTGTTTCCCAGTTTTGTGGTGTGACATATAGGAGGATCTAAGCTAAATTGACAGTGATATTAAACACTTAATATCTAAAACTATTAGCGGTATCTAGCTACACATTATAGTTACCCAATTAGCATAGATGTCTTTGTTCCACTCGAACTAAAACACGATCCATTTAGTGATGTAAGTGCACCACTTGTGTCCGTCCCTTAAGAATATATACAAAGTAGAAATGTGTCACCTTTGTATTATATTCATTTCTTGATCTCTTTAAGCTAATTATAACTATGTAACTTGACTCAAGTTACATTGTGTACATTATAATTTTGTTTTATCAAGGGGCCCACTAATATCATCACTCAATTAAGAAGAGCAACGATAATCATTTGACTAGCTATCTCTTCCAGCACAAGTCATGTTCAACCAACTATTGTCTTTATCACTATACTCATTGATAACTTTTGACAATAATTAAATTAAACACTTCTTGAGTAAAAAGATATAAGTCTCATATCATAGGACCCAAGACACAGTAAAACATTAATGGCACGAAACACAATTCCATAATGTTTTACTTGTTAGGTCTATTCAATATATAAAAGTAATATTTTCCTCTTTTATAAATTCTTTGTCGTTAATTATTTGTAGAGCTATAATAATCGATGACCAACACGACAATCTTATCTCGGTGATTAATGTTCCATGTTAATTACCATGATTATGAATAACTTTTGATTTATGTAAACCATTATCTTTTAGAGATCTACGGTTAAGGACCAAACACCTCTTCCTTAACACTTCCAAAAGACGAATACCATAATCAAGAAACAAGATGTTTGCACATCCAATTCATAATAATTGACATATAAAAGTAAAACTTTTAGAACACATTCCTTTCATTTTTATGTCCACGTGTAGGTAAAAAAATTATGATAGATGGATGTGGCTAGAAAAAGAAGATTTTAAAATTAGAAGGACCTCCAAGCAAATTAGTTAGTGATGAAGTTATGAAGTTGACGAATAACTGTCTCTTTTTAGTATAGAGAGATTAACGAGTCTATATGTTAAATCATAAACCCTCGTTAAAATGCTAATGGAGATTAGTGGGGTTTTACATGGGGAAGGAGTGGTGACGTGAGGGGGTATGGTGGGGATGTAGAGAGAGGTAAGGGGTTGTGGTGTTGTTTATAAGAGAGACACCTCTCACCTTTCTTCTTCTTTTCTTCCCCTCCTCACCACAAGTCTCTCCCTCTCTTCCTTCCCCGCGACCGGAGCTTCGATGAGCGAGGTGAAGAAGCAAGTAAGCAAGGTGACAGACACGTGCGAGGCTATGGCATTTTGTTGATCGCAAGAAAGGTATGCCAAATTCTTGCATTAGATGTTGCTCGCACATGTGTGTGAGGGTTTTGCTCGTCGTCGGAGGTCGGAGACCTCGCCGGTGACGAGGGAAACAAGTGATACTTTGCAAGGGTCAGGTAGTTGCCGGCTAACGGTCGACCGATGCATGTTTGCGGTCGACCGGTCTTAGTGTAATTCTCCTTCTTTACCCAATAGCGGTCGAACGATGTCTTGCGGCGGTCGACCAATTGAGCATATTTGATGGGTTGGAGAGTTACTGATATTTTTGGTCGAACGAGACCCATGAGTCGTTCGACCGTTGCCTTGTGATTGCGGGTTGGACCAGGCGTTGACAACCTAATGGTCTACCGCTCTAGACTTTTATCCGACCGACAACTTAAGTTCACTTATTGTTGGGCGATTGTTTGGATGTTGGTTCGACCGATTGTGACTTGATGAATGTAGGAAGACCCTGATATTTTTGGTCGAACGGGGCCCCTGAGCCGTTCGACCGTTGCCTTGATTTTGACATAGTCTTAGTCTGGAATTTGACCTTCTAGCGGTCGGCTAATTTATACCTTTAGTTCGACTGTTGGGGCTTAAGTCGTGAGCCCAAAGTTCGACCATTACAGGCGTCTGTTCGACCGACCCTTTGGGGTGCAGTCGACCTGTATAGCTTTTTTGGTCAACCATTTGGGCCTAGAACTAAATCCTTGTCCTTATGGAGTGTCAACTCTGTCTACAGAAACTCGTGTCCTCATCTAGTGCGTGAGATGGGAGGTGTCGGTGGGTGTGTTGATTGTGCTTGCCCAGTGACCGCCGAGTGGAAGGGTGTGGATACTCTGGACGTGTCATCTCTGTATTATAGACTGTGGCGTAGTGTATGCTTTACTTGGCTCATATTAGAGTAGTGGACATGATGTTGCACGGCTCTACAGAGAGAGATGATCTGGTGGACTTCAGTTTGGATGAGTCGATTGGTCGACCTGCGGGTGACAGATACCATCGATTGGCCTTGAGGACGATGATGTGCCCATGCGCGACTGAGTGGATGCGGGGAGGACCGTACGACCTGTGTGGCAGTGGTGACTGGCCGACGATGTATTCCGGCAGGTTGCTTGGCTGTGGCATAACTAAGTGAGATGGACTGACTTGAGCGACGGCTCCGTCGATGAGGTGTTGACATCAAGATTCAGCTGATTCTATTGACGCAGATGTGTGGGCGTGCCTCACTGAACCCCAGGATTAGTGTAGCCACGTGTGGGGTATGTTGCGTACTTTTTGTAAGACGTATGTGCTTACGATAAATCCCTACGGATGATGGATTGGTGGACAAATGTCCTTTATTACCCTTGGAGGTAGATGTTGACGGATTGCATAGTATTTTGTCATGCTATAATAGTATGATAGGTTCATTTCTGTATTTATGAGCATACATATATGTGAGCTTGGTATACGGGGTGTCCTTATGGAAACTCGGGCATTGTCATTTTATTTGCATTTCAGGACCGCAGTAGGTGCTACCGGTAGTGACCGAGGACGAGAGCACTCTAGGATCGGATCCTCTTTCTGTACTTCCTAGGTAGTTTGGATACTTGTATTTACTCTTCTAGTACTCTAATGCAGTTATACCTTTTGACAAACTATGATGTAATATGATGTACCTCTTGGATATTTTATGAGTAACGTTCTCGCTCTTTTAGGGTCTTAATCTTTATAAGACTTGTGTTTTAAATTTTCCGTTGTTTCGGGATGTTACACTATACTTATCTTTTTCAATTAATTCTATTAAATGTTGTTGCTAAATAATGGTAAGACAAGGACTTTAATGCTAATACGAGTCCTTATTCGCTACATAACAATAATGAAACCAAATTAAAAACAAGTGGGAAATGTAAGAGTTGGAGCTTTAGACGTTGATCTAATCCCTTTTTCAACAACCTCTCCTATTTGTCATGTTCTTTCGTCCGGACGTAAATAACACAACAAAATTTGATCCCATATGGACCATTGCTCTTTTTTTACTTCTATTCGGCTTCTTCTTCCCACGAACCACCTTTTCTTTTTTGTCACTGCCGGTAAAACCCAATCCCCATAGATTAGGCCTAATAACCACTTCGATTGGAGTGAGAATCCCTTGGTCATTTCCTCCACATACTCCATCATTTTCATAATTTGCATCCCAATTCTCCCCCAACACAGTGCAGACTTGGTTTCTTTCCCATCTTTCCTAAATGTATTCTTTAATATTTTTTTCATATATCAAATTTTCTATGTAATGACATTCAAAATTTAATAATTTAGGTGGAAAAAGTTGCAGCATTATATCACCTAATAACCATGTCACATCTTGCCGTGGGAACACATCTTAAGTGATATAATGCCGCAACTTTTTCCACTTAAATTATTAAAATTTGAATGCTATTACATAGAAAATTTGATATATGAAAAAAATTAAAGAACTTACCGTATCAAGATCGTGATGGCGTGGATCAATGGCGATTTTATCCAGCACGATCTGCCTTAGCTTCTGACGAAATAATTTATACATGATTAAGTTCATGGAAAACGGGAACATCTCAAGTTCAATCCCCACCTAAATTACATGTGTATATATAGATAGCAAACTAAGGGTTAGTAACATGAGCATTAAAAGTGGCACCTAAAAAAAGAAAGAAAAACAGCTATGGGAGAGAATACGTGAAATCAAATGGGAGTGTGTGTTATTTTTATTTTCAGATTTGGAAAACCCATAATAACGTTTTGGTAAATCTAAGTATTTATTTGTGATCTACTATTTTTACTGGTCAGTTTAAGTACAATGATCTATATGTTCCGAATACTTTTGAGAAATTCCATTTATAATTTTCATTAATGTGATACTACAAAATGTGAAATTGACATTGTTAGTAAGTACTACATATTAGTTTTAACATCTCACACAATTTGAAAATTTCTCAGTTCACTCTCAACTTCAAATTAAGTTATTGTTCTTGCTTGGATACATGTTTATTACTAGAGTAACGTGGGACCTTATATTTAGATGTAATTTATCACGTCAGTGAGTCTGTATTATTGAGAGCCCACTTGGTCACGTGTTAATGCGTGGATAAAAGTTTTGAAAACGAAAGGTTTATGAACATTTTTTGGATCTTATTGTTTGTTTTGACAGACGGTTAGGTGGGCCTGAGGGAGAAAATAATTTTTGATATAAGGGAGAGAATCATCAGATCATGTAATTTGGGTAAGGTCGGAATGACGGAATCTGATTATTAATTTGGATGTTAAATATCTGAAAGAAACCACGTAAACAGGTCACCCAACACCATTCGGAGGAGAAGGACATATCGATATATCGTCAAATATATCTGATATATTTGATAATGAATTGAAAGACTATTCTACAAAATATAAATAATTGTAAACCCACGTATTGCATGCATCGAGAGATGTGGCAGCATGCGCGCGTGGTGGACTCACTTGGATGGCGAAAGGAAATTTTGTACATAATCAGGGAAATTTCCACGTCAAAGGCTTTACAAAGAGAAGTAATTGTATATGCTTTAAAAAAAGAACTTATTGGCTAAGGGTTGTAAACAAATACTAATTTTAATACATGAACTTTTAGTAAATAAAAAAAACAAATGTGAGATGTAAAAAAAAAGAACATTCGTAAGAATTGCCAACCCTTTATATTCTTCATTCGTGGCATTGCGAGAAGAAACCTACCGTTGCTTCGTCGGCCCGCTTTTTTACTGAAATTATTTTCATTTATTTATTTTATAGAGTGTGACTGCTGTGAATGGAGAAGATGGTTTGGATTCCTAAAAAAGATGGCAAAAAACCAAGATCGCACAATTTTACACTACTACAGAAAATGAAATATACGTCAGATGTACGAGGCTATATACGTCGGATATAAGCACTCTCAGATCCGACGTCTATGTGTGCGTCGTCTATACATAGACGTCGGCCTTCATATAGACTGACGGCTATACCTAAAGAATATACGTCGGCTGTATATATAAGATGACGTCTATTTTTTAACGTATAGACGTCGGTTCAATAAGCGACGACGTCTATTCCTAAAGCATATATGTCGGTTCAATAAGAGACGACGTCTATTCCTAAAGCATATACGTCGGATTCATACTAAAGTCAATGTCTATTCCTTTCTTCAGAGGAATAAACGTCGGCTAGCACAAACAGCCGACGTCTATTCCTAAACCTGGACAAAAAAAAACATCCGACGAAGTTGTTTTTAGTCGTCGTATTCGTGTACATACGACTGCACCAAATTCGTTCACCTATAAATTTGTTCACAAATACTCACAATTTCATCCACATGTACATACAAGCACAAACACACAAGCATACATGCACAAACACAAACATACAACCATATATGCACAAACATACAAGCATACACAATTGACATTCAACACACTTGCAATTAATTCATTCTAAAATTAAGGTGATTATATTAAGGCATAAAGTGTAGGTTTGTAATACAAGTGCACTTGTTAACTAAATTACAAAAAATGCTAGTGGCAGGAGAACCTCTTATTTCGTCAACATGTTTCTGATAAAATAGCGAGCCCATCGGTCGCGAGTTTCATCGAGCTCCTGTTGCGAGAAGGGATCACTACTTTTTGGGAAGACCTATCAAAAAAATACAAGTGTGTTGAATATTAATAACTAAATATTGAAACTACAATTGAATATACAATTGAATAACGATCTATATTACCTCGGTTAGACATACGTCTTGAGTTGCCACATCGAGGATTTCCTCCATGTATCTCATCACGTAGTAACCACATTTCGTATTTCGAACCTGCTTCCGGTACTACAAAATCATGGGTTATGTGGAGGGAATGCATGGGATTGGGATAGAACGGCCAAGAAATCCTCAATCAAATCAAAGCGGAGATTATACCGAAGTTATAGTGCTTGGGTTTCACCGACGAACCACCTTTCTTTTTTCCCATTGCCGGTGAAACCCAACACCTATAAGTTCGGCCTAATATCCAATCGGATTGGATTGAGGATCCTTGGTCATTCTGCCCAATCCTATTTCCTCCACATACTTCATGGTTTTCATAATATACAACTCTAATCCACCCCAAAATGGTGGGATCTTGGTTTGTTTGCCATATTTACCCGAGGAATCCAAACCATATTCTCCATTCATAGCAATATAGGGTTCTAAACTTTTAGAAAGAGAACTTGTAAGAGAAAATACTTCTCATCTTAATTATAAGTGAGAGAGGAGAATGATATTTATAGGTGAAAGTTTTACAAAATACATTCGTATCTGGACAGTACTTTTCTTGGTGCTCAAGTATACATTCGAATCTGAACTTCGGTATTTCTTGGTGTACAAGTTTACATTCGTAAGAGGACACTACATAAATAGTTATGCAAGTTTGCGTAATTGGGCTATATAGATGAGCCTAATCATGGGTCGTCCCTTAACATAAACTTCTGATTTCGAGTTGTGAGCACTCGGCTCATTAAAGTTCTTCCTCTACTCACTTGTTAGTTAAGTCGAGTAGAAATAGCTGCTCGTACTCAGCTCGCCTAATGCTCACGAGCCACTCGGGTTGTTCGATTGCTCATTATGCCAAGGTAATTTCAAGCTCTTAAACAAAAGCCCATGATAGCACTAAACGTGACCCATGAGTGAAAAAGTGTATGTATGGTTTATATAGGGAAAATTTGAGCCCAACAATATGTGATAGGCAACGTAGGATTAAACCACTCGCATGAAATAAAATGTATCATTGGGTATTGCAGTCTCTGCAGTATAAAAAAACAATAATAAAATCTACAAGTCAAGATTCAAACTCACAACCTTGGTTCCAAGACCAACTTAACCACTGAGTTATCAGTTATTTTTGGATACCATAAAACTACAATACATAAATGTATGGATATATAATCGAGCAACCGATCGAGAATGGTCTGCTAATGTTCGGCTCGTTATTAATCGATTCGAGTCACAATCCATGCGAACATCGAGTGATACACCGATTCCGAGTAAAACTTGACAACCCTAACTCTATATAATAAATAAATGAAAACAATTTCAGTAAAAATATTGAAATATTAATGTTAAATATTATGTGTTATATAAAAACAATACATATCTTAAGTTTCTTTCTTCAAACGAGTCAAGTCACCTAGTGATGGAATTCTCGTTTGGTGGGTCCTGTGGAGCACCAAAACTGGGGGGGGGGGGGGGGGGATTATAAATTCCATCAATAAAAACAACAATATATAATAATTATTATTATGCATCTCAAATGTATTTCTAGATAAACCTATAAGTACCTTTTTTGGCCTCCTCGACGTACTGATCTCGAATGATAGAGACCCGCAACTTTTTCAACCTAAATTATTAATTGGGCAAATCAATACATAGAACATTAGAAATTAATTAGGAAAAAGAAATAACTTACGAGATTAAGGTCGTGGAATTGCCGTGAATTAATTTTGATTTATGACATCCGTCCAACACGATCTGTATTGACATTTGCCAAAATAATTGTCGTGGATTATTATTGACTTGACTAATTATAAAGCTTGGGTTACTAAATTACAAGAATACATGACTAATTATAAATTCCAAATTGTCAACGTTGGGATATATGACGGAGTTTAGTCACCAAGAATTGTAAAATATTTATACTGTAATCAGCTTTTCGACGAAAACAGTTATTGAGCGTCTAAAGTTGTTATCTGATGATCCTTCTAAGTGTTACATTATCTTTAGTTTTAATATGGGTTTAACACTAAAATTCTAGAACAGACTCCAATATATGATGTTATTATAGCACGAGGTTATAGTTATATACACGATGGGGTCCTTTTGTTGATGCGAATATTCCCACACGTGAGAAGATATAATAAAATACATCAAATAATAGAAATACTGTCACTAACGAAAACCACGAATTTGATAATAATCAGGTAAAACAATTTACTGCAATCAAATAAATATTATCTTATATAATCTTGAAAATAAAGATTATATCAAAAAATAATCTTGGAAATGCTCATCTTTTCTCTCCCTCCACAATGCCCATTGAAGAAAAAAAATCTGTATTGAATATACGAAAAGATAAGGTGTTCTTTGATTGAGTTTTGAAGAAATCAATGAGGTTACATTTTTTGATATCAAAATCTATCCTCATTGATTTCTTCAAAACTCAATCAGATTGACCGAAGCCTCCGTTATCGGTGTAACCCGCTTCACTCTAATCATGGTATGTATCTTTTCCTACCAGAAGCAATTTGTCAAGTGGATGCTTTATATCTAATGTAGATGGACGTGCGAAAGATCTTTAATGTACTTCTAGCATTTCCACGTACGATTCAATGATAGATGGAATAATGCGGAAAGGACCAACGATTCCCTTAAGTTTCTTGAAAATAAAAAGAAAGAGAGAAAGAGAGAGAGAGATCAAGTATTGGATAGGGTTAGTATCGCATATATAGTTCATGATATCTGATATGACGTGATCAATCTCACGTCACAATATCTAACATTTCTTTCATATAAACATATGGAACCAAAATAAATTAACAAATCTCAATCATGTTAAATATATATACGAAGGTACAACACCATTGATTAATAAACCTTAAGGCCAATTAGCATGAACTTAATCAACGCAATATAATACCCTACCGGAATAATGCAATCTGCAGAGCATATTCAATAACAAACATACAAGAGTACATAACAATTTGTATTCCAAACTGCTCCCATGACTCATTGGGTGGGAATGAGATGAGGTTTCGGATCGCCGAGCGGATCGCTCAATTACGATTTAGGAATGTACGAAACAAAATAAATGTTCGTATTTATAATGATGAATTGTAAGTGTCTATCTGAAACTAGCGATGTGGGACTAATAAAAAGAGAGGATGAAATCTCTTGTATTGTTTGTTAAAAATAAAACGTGATTTGTTGGTTTGTGCATATATGCATTTTAGGTATGGCCTGATCATTATAAGCCCATTACCGATTCATATTTTATGCATACAACATCATGGTTGAAATTATTTTGACAATTGTGTATTGTTTTTTTAAAATTTAATTCAAATGTGCTAATGAATACCAAACAAATGGTCGTTGGATCTAGGGGCCGCGGGTGTAAATGGGATGGGTATAACGGGTATTATTTTTGCTAACAGAATGAGTATTTTTGCTAATAAAACGTAACTTGAAAGAATCTAATCATCAGATCAGAAGAATTTAAGTCAAAAAGATGTTAAATTTACGGTTTTTGAGATTAGGAATTAAGCCAAAACAATAAGAAATCATCAATTTTTTCACAAACAAGCCTCAAAATAGCTACTTTTGCCAACAAAAACCTCATTTTTATTATTTTTACTATATATTATATATTAATTTATATACTAAGTAAATAATTAAACGGGTATGAATAGAGGTATACCCGTACCCGTCCTATTTATTAAACATGTAAAACAGGTATGGGTAAATTGGTATAATTTTTTAAATGGGTAAAAAACCCGTACTCGTACCCGTACCCGTTCCTGCTTATTAAATGTGACAAGTAAACGAGTAATACCAGCCCCAGTTACACCTCTAGTTGGATCAATGATTTGTAGAGAAGTTATTATATTGTAATTGGTATCTAAAACATGACCACAATTCTTTCCATGGAAAATAAATTTAGTAAAAATATGTATAATCGAGCAGCCTAGCGAGCATTGAGCGAGCAGGATCTGTTCATGCTCGGCTCATTTATTTATTCGAGTGGATTCTTTGTTAGTGCTCGGTTCGTTAGTAACTGATCTGAGCAAAAATGAGCGAACATCAAACAATCCATCAATCTCGAGCAGAACTTGACAATCCTAGTGCAAACCCACTTTGTGTCACTACTTTTTGTGAATTTACGGTGACGCGGTTACGAAACAATATTTATCATAATATTAATGTCATTACTTTTGTGCTACCCATGTTAAACTGAACTGCTAAACATCGCCCCAAAATTACTTAAATCGCCCCTTGAAATTACCAAATTGCCCTTCCTCCTATTTTTGCTTATATATCTCACAATTTCACTCTTTTTTCAAAACTTTCTCTTCCTATACCTACTACACAAGATTACGAATGTCTCGGAGGCCAGGGAAGCAGCCAGCAGTTCCCCCGGTGTACCCGTATGAGGTAACATTACGTTATTTATTTGTTTTTTTTTAAAAAAAAAAAAAAAAATGCGTCGGCGTCCGAGGGAGACGCCCCCCGCATGGGGCGGGCGTCCGAGGAAGCCGCTCCCCCTATGGGGGGAGCGGCTTCCGAGGACGCCCGACCCATGCGGGGGGCGTCTCCCTCGGACGCCGACCCGAAGCGGGAGACGTCTGCGGAAGACGTCTCCCCGATGGGGGAGACGTCTTCCGAAGACGTCTCCCCGTAGGAGGAGGCGTCTGCGACAGACGCCTCCACCTTGCGGGAGGCGTCTGTCGCAGACGCCTCCTCCTTTTTTGTTTTTTTAATTAATAAATATCATAATTACTTTAATAAATAGTGATAAATCAAAAAAATTAATTTAACAAATTCTTATTAAGTTTAACATTTGTGATATTTAGTTTTAACAAATTTTGATTTAGTTTAACAATTGTTTTAATTTAGTTTAACAAATTTTGATTTAGTTTAACAATTTTGATAATTAAGTTTAACAAATTTTGATTTAGTTTAACAATTTTGATAAATATGATAATTTAGTTTAACAAATTTAACAAATTTGTATTTAAAATTTCAATAAATAGTCATCGGGTCACAGTGGAGGGAGAGGCAAGTCGATACCATTACACGCCTTCCGTTCTTTAGAGGATGATTCAGCACCGCGTCATCCACGTAGACGGGGGATATCTGCTTCGGTCAGGAGGGAGAGGGAGGCATTACGTCGTCGTGAGGAGGAGGATGATTCCTTCGATGATGAGCATGTGGATAGTTTTGACGACGAGAGCGACGATGATGGCCCGTATGATGTGCGGCCGGAGGTGGAGAGGCAGGGGGATTATAGCGGAGGACGTGGTCGAGCGGGTACTTCTACTTCCGCCGGATGGATGGTGCGGAAGGGTAGGGGTGGGAGGTTTACGGCCGGGGATTCGAACTCGTGCACTGTTGATCCCCGCGCTCAGAAGAAGAAGAGGGTCCAGGACGATTCTTGGATCGTGAGCAGTATGACGCCTGGTGGTCCTTTAGATGGGAGCGTCATTCCTAGTTTCTGGGGTCACATTGCTAGACGGATCTGGGACGGAGAGGATCGGAAGGTTCTGAAGTGCCAGAATCGGCACAGAGCCTGTACAGCACTACAGGGTTGGCGGTCTACACTGAGTGCTGATATCAGAGAGGAGATTAGTGCCACGCATTTGGGGCAATTACGGTAGGGTCACTTCCTGCAATCTCATCAACCAGACCGCGAAAATGTTCGGCGTCTTGAGCTGCCTGAGACACAAACTCTGCGTTCCCGGCTCCTTCCCCAATGACAAGTGTCCTCCAGAACGAATGAATCTGCTCTAAGTAAATTCCGTTTTCTGATTCAAGACATCCACGGATGGTACATGCGCAAGGTATCCCATGAGAAGTCAGAAAAGCGCACTCGCAACGATATTCAACTTCATCATCTAACTGTTGCATTCTCTTCACCTCCTGACTCAGCAACTGCAAACAGTGATGCGAAACTCTACCATTTATGTGACGATATAGAGCATGTCCGAAATTAGTCAAATTTCGCCGTCTCGAGTCTTCAAGAAAGTTTCGAATATTCGTCAGCTGCATTTCAGTAGCCGCGTTGACGCGCTCGAAAAGAGTGTCCAGAGCTGCAGTCGATGTAGAAATCCACTCTTTTAGAGCCGAATGAGCACTTTCGACCCTACAATTCGTGGTGTTCCCAAAATGAAGGACTTTGTTCGTCCAATTCAGCACAAACTTTTCTTTATGCACCAACCACGTGGTGTCCAGATACTCCGTGATAGCCGGCCACGATCTATACAAATCTTTCAGAGCATACACAGCTCTATCATACTCGGCTTCTGAAGTAGAAAGCATGATCTTCCTCCATCTTCCACGCCTCAAAGTCTCTGCCATCTCCTTATTCTTGCCGAATACGTGGTATGCGTAATTCAATACGTCTTTGTTGATGTGCCATGTGCAGAGTAAATGAGCAGAGTCAGGAAAAACCTCTCTCACTGGTCGCATAAGGCCTAACTCCCGGTCTGTTATTATTGCAGTCGGGCTGACAGTCCCCAATAACAGATCTCTCAACTTCTCCATCACCCACAAATAACTGGAGTAAGATTCATCCATCAAAATCGCATATCCAATAAGGAAATTCATGTTTGCTGGTGTGACCCCAATCATTTCGAACCAAGGCATCTTATACTTGTTCGTCTTGTAAGTCGAATCCATGCAGATAACGAAAGGATATGTCCGCAACAACTGGACTGACGTCGGATGTGCCAAAAAAGCGTGAGTTACGACATCAGTTTCTGGATCCGCCATAATCCAATGTAAGTACTCACACTGCACTGCTTGGTAGAGAAACTGCTGGACGGGATTCCGATCTTCAGATTTTGTCCTCCTCATGTAATCTCTGAAATTATAAATATGCCTTTGATTTGGATTGTCCTCCGGGAATTTTTCTTTTACTGCCTTCAAGATGTTCCGTGGTTTTGCTTGCGCCTCTGTCATATCACGAACAATCTTCTTCGCCCCAGAACTTAGACCACTAATTTGACGATGACCCTCTGGATAAACTGCCAGTCTGTGGTTGTGATGTCCGTGAGCACTATTATAAACCACAACCCATCCATCACGATCTCGTCGCTCCACCACTTTTATTAAGAAACGGCAACCGCAACCCTTTCTTTTGGTGTTTCTTCGAAGTGCAGTATCCATATCCCGAGACTCCATTTGATTTCGCCGGTCGCATCTCAAATAACAATCCATCCGACTATCTGATCTTGTTTTGTACGACGACACGACCAAAAAAACCCCAGCTCCGATAGCTACTTGTTTGGCCCATTTACATGCTTCATCGATTGTTTCAAAGATTTGTGTAGTTTGAAATAACTCACTGTAATCCACTCCATCACCACCGAAATCTGGAAACTACAAAAATATATTCAAAATTAAAAAAATAATAAAATAAATTCGAAATTAAAAAAATTAAAAAATAAACTCGAAATTAAAAAAACAAAATCAAAATCAAAAAAAAAACAGGCGTCTGTGTTAGACGCCTGCCCCATGGATGGGGCGTCTGTGTTAAACGCCTTCCCCAACGGTAAGGCGTCTGCGTAGGACGCCTGACCGAAGGGAAGGGCGTCTACTACAGACGCCTTACCCATGGGGAGGACGTCTACATAAGACGCCTCTCCCATTGTGTAGGCGTCTGCGTTAGACGCCTCGGCCATGGGGAGGGCGTCCTACGCAGACGCCCTCACCATGGGGGAGGCGTCTAATGCAGACGCTCGGCCCAAAAATTTCCCCGCGCCAGGCTTACCTCACCCGATGCATCACCCTCGCCAGACATTTTCGTGGTGTTTTTACTGATAAATTATGAATATACAAGACCATAGGCCTTATTTATAGACACGGGACGATTTGGGTATTAAATATATTGTTAAGGGCAATTTGGTAATTTCAAGGGGCGATTTAAGTAGTTTTGGGGCGACGTTTAGTAGTTCCCCATGTTAAAACTAACAATTTTTTCCTGGTCCGTGGAAACTTAGGGCCCATTTGGATGTAGCAGCTTCTAGCTTCTGGACTTACCAGAATCTGCTACAGGGTTTGATGCAATCCAAACAATCAAATTTGGAATCCACGTTCAGCTCCCAGCCCGCTTCCCTATGCACCATTTTTGCCTAGAGTTGGAAGCTCACATGGTGAGCTCCTGGTGGAGAAGGAAAAGGTGAAATTTTAAATTCTGATTCTGCCCCCATGGAATTGTGGAATTGACCTCTTATGTCCCTTTGTGTCATTCGTAAGATTTTAATTTTATTACATTCCGTATCGGTCATCATATTTACGACTTTTGCCACTGAGCATGAACACCACCTTTCATTTAATGTATTGTGACTGCTAGAGTTAATCATGAACACCACCTTTCATTTGAAGCTACAATTTTTGGACATTGTTGTTTGTTTAATTTATTTTAACTATGCTTATGTTAATCAAAGTTGGGGGTAATTTAGGAATTTCTTTTGACAAGACATCACGTACTACCAGAAGTCTTCTACATATCGAAATAACTCTCAACCTTCAAGAAAAAACTGCTCCTGGATCCACATTCCCAGAAGCTGACTTCCCATCAGAAACTAACATTTGGGAGCTGCATCCAGACTCACCCTTAATATTCGTGAGTCCTAACCCTTTTTTTAAGGAATTTTTTTTACGATACAAACTGGTTTAGTCACAAAGACCGTCACAGCAAGATGTAGATGCAACTTTTGCACTAATCAAAATTTTAATATTTCCCATCCTTATAACTCACTAACAACATTACACCGGTAGTAATTAATTTGGTGGCTTCTAAAAATCATTTTGACTCCACAATAAATGAAATTATGGTTTTACTTTGACTTAGTATCATAGTATGTATCTTTTTCTGTGATTTAGTTGTGTTACTTTTTAAGCTCGATCACACTTGACATTTGAAATTTGATTTTCTACAGTTTGTATTATTGCTTGCTTCCAATACAATTTTGTAACCTCTTATTAATTTTTATATCACATATTATATCTTGGAGAAAAACTTTGTACTTAAACCTCATCACATATAGATATAAATCGCAAAAAATGACACAAACTGCAACTCAAGTAGTCAAGTGACTCATATCCAATGGTCATATTGTGATGACCCTAACCTTTTTAATGGACTAATGGTGATTAGGTAGGCTTAATGGAGGGGTTTGCATGGGAAAGGAGGAGACGTGATGGTGGGATGGTGTAGGTGCATAGTTGTGGTGTTTGAAGAGATGATTGGACTGTTTTAGGTATGGTGGAAAGCATGGGCAGGGTTGCTTGGTTGGAGAATGTGAGAGTTGTGCTTGTGAAGCCAACGTCTCCTTTCCTCCTCTTCTTTCTTCTTTCTTCTTTCTTCTTTCTTCAACTCGTTTCTCTCTTCAAGCCTCTATCTTTTTCCTCTCCTACAAGATCCTCGAGCTCCGGTGGTGAGGGTTGCGGAGCGGTGTGGTGCGGACCGGAGTTGGTTGCGGAGCTCCGGTGTTCTTCATCGTTCTTCGTGAAGAGGTATGCCGCGGGAGTAGGTGGTTGGGTTCGGACAAGGTGTTGATGCTCTCCTGTCTGTTGCTGAGTCTTTATGTTATTGCCACGTTGCTTGCTTCAACATGTAGGTTAGATGCATAAGTCGATTCAAACCTTTATGACTTACATGCTGATCTTAGTATCCATCCACAACTATTTTGCATGAATAATTAATAGTGACCTTTTAAGGTTGTGCATGAGTTGTTAAGGGTGATCAGTGTTGCGATGCACTTGTCTTACTTGTGTTAGCATTGATTTTTGTTGCATTGATCTTTTGTTAGTAATACATGAGTACGTAGGTGAATGTATATATAGATATATATGTATATATAGATATATGAGTATTTAATGTCTTGAACTACGTGACTTTTGAAGCTATATATATATATATATAGATATATATAACCAATTCAGTAAGACTATTCAATTAGTTATGCATGTGTTGTAAATATGAGTGGATATTTGCGAATGCTTATACAGAGATTAATGCATTTGCTGCAGTCACGAGTATAAGGAAGTGGAATAGCTTTTACTCCATCACTAGCCATGCATATTGATTACTGTGATGCTACTACCCTTTCTTTAATGCTGATATTATGATTAGTGATGGTTACTGATGGGAACTTTGTTTAAGCATGTGTGCATTAACAATAGTTTATTTCATTTGCTGCCATGTTGATTTTGTGTGGGGACGTTTGAAGAAGGCACGAGAGGTGGAGCTTCGACGAACTTTGGGGATCGCAAGTAGAAGGTATGTCAAGTTTTTGCATTAGAGGCCTTATTGCTCACCCAAGTTGGGATGGAGTTGTGGTCAGTCGCGGGAGGTCGGAAACCTCGCCGGCGATGAGGAAACGGCGTAAAATCCTTGGCTGGCACAAGGTTGCTGTCGACCAACGGTCGACCAATTTCCTTCTGGCGGTCGACCGGTTTAGTGTTTTCGCCCGACTTTAACCAACACCGGTCGAACGATGTTGTATGGCGGTCGACCGGTAGTGCTTGTGCTGGTGGGTTGGGGTTTGCCTGGATGTTTTCGGTCGAACGTGATCCTGGAAACGTTCGACCGTTGCTTCGTGTTTCGCGTGGACCAGACGTTGACCATCCAAACGGTCGACCGTTCTAGACCTTTTGTCCGACTAGAACTTAAGTGAACTTAAGTGTTTAGGTTGTTTGTTCGACCGAGCGTTGTATTTTGTTCGACCGGTAGATGACCTAGAATGCTAGGATGCCCTGATAGTTTTCGGTCGACCGGGACCCCTGAGTCGGTCGACCGAATATATTTGTGTGATTCTGACCAGACTTTGGATTTTGACCGCGTTCGGTCCACCGGTTTTAGACTTTGGTTCGACCGTTGGGGATCGAGTTTTGAGCACAGAGTTCGACCGTTGTAGGCGTTCGGTCGACCGATTCCTTTGCGGAAGCGGTCGACCGGTATACCTTTCTCGGTCGACCGTTTGAGCCCAGAATTGAATCCTTGTCCTAGTGGAGTGTCAACTTTGTCCACGGAAACCGGTGTTCTCGCTTAGAGAGTGAGCTGGGAGGTGATGGTGGGTACGTTGCGCGTGCCTGCCCAGGGACCGCCGTGTGGAAGAGTGTGGATACTTGAGACGTGTCGCCTCTGCATTATAGAGGGTGACGTAGTTTGTTCATTGTTTCTCGTGTTAGAGTAGAAGCCTAAGGGATTGCGGATCCCATTGCTTCAGCAGGCATGCAACTTTCGTTGGGTGAAGTGACTAACGGCCTGGATGGCTACGGAGGCCGCTGCCCTGCTTTTATAGCGGCGGAGTTGGTGTCTGCACGTGGAGCTCGATGACCCCGCGGACTTCGGTTCGAATCTGTCGATTGTCTGATCCTTTATGTGGCAGATATGTTCGAATGGCCTTGATAGGCAGTGATTGCACGTGCCCGTGCGACCTGTGTGGCGGCGGGAGGGCCCCTGTGCAGCTTGTGTTGTGGCAGGGAAGATCGCGCGTGACATGTGTGGTTGCGGCGATGGACTGCCGATGATGATTTCCGGCAGCTAGCTCGATTGGGCACCTATCGACTGAGATACCGTGCGGTCTGTGTGACGCCGGTGATGGACCGACCTGAGCGACAGATCCGTTGGTGTGGTGGTGGACCATGATGTTTTCAGATCTGATCTACCTGCGCGGAAGTGCGAATGCCTCCTCACCGATCCCTTGACTTGTGTAGTCTCTTGTGGGGATGTGTTGCGTACTGTCCGTTAGACCGTATGTGCCTACGGTAGGTCTCCACGGAGACCCGATGTTTGGCCCGTGCGGCCTGTGTGGCGGTGGGAGGGCCCCTGTGCGGCCTGTGTGGCGGCAGGGAGGGTCGTTCGAGGCCTGTGTGGCGGCGACGTTGTGTGTGGACCGTGTGGCCTGTGTGGCACCGGTGGTTGTGGACTGTGCGGTCTGTGTGCGGCGGCGATGCTGTGGACCGTTGGGCCTGTGTGGCAGCGGGAACGATTTCAGGACGGATGTCCGGTTTGACCCTTCGTGGGAATGTTGTTTTATTGCTTTGTATTCATGCCATGCTATACTATCATGTTAGGGCATATAGGTGAGCTTGTCATACGGGGTTTCCTTATGGAAACTCAGGCATTGTTATTATGTTTATTTTCACGACCACGTTAGGTTCCGGCGGGTGGTGACCGAGGGAGATTGCACTTTGGGACTGGATCCTGTTGTCTGCCTATTTTAGGTTGTCGGGGTTACATGTATTATGTTTCTCCTATTCGGATGTAATCACTTTTTTGACAAACTCTTACGTAATATGGTGCACCAGATATATTTGGGTATTTCTTCGAGTAATGTCCCCACTCTTGATGGTTTTATCCTTGTGTTTAATGATTTTAAAAGTTTAAATTTTCCGCTGTTCGGGGACGTTACAATTGGTATCAGAGCGGTTGGTTCCTGTGCATTCTCTCAAAGAAATCACCCTTGTGAGTAGTGTAGCTTGATTATTGCTTTTCTTTCTGTAGATCATGCATGCATTACTGATTAGTTTTGATTGGTGTTCCAGATGCCTCCTAGTCGTGTGAGTAGCTCTCCGCGTGAGCGCAGGGCCAGTGACGCCACTAAGGGCGCTGCGTGGGAGAGGTTGGGCGAGTTCTTGGAACGCCACGCAATTAAGACTGGGCAGGTTGGGACGGGCGCATAGCACGATCGTTTCATACGTCAACACCCGCATAGTTTTGACGGCAGAAGTGACCCTGAGGTGGCTGAGGATTGGATCTTCAAGATGCAGAAGATTTTTCGAGCTATTGGTTGTGTTCCACTTGAAACAAGTGTGAGTTGAGCGTTTGTTTGGAGAGTTGATTGCTAGATTAGGACTCCAAAACGCTACTAAGGAGGGGCTGTCCCATAAAAGATAAGGTGGGGGATTTCATCACCCTTTCCTTCGCCCCAAATACCACACTAATCAAGAGCCTAATTTTAAAATCAAGTAGACATTGGCCCTAAGGACTTTGGGCGCATTAGGAGAGTGATCCGGTCCCGACCGTCATGACCTGATTGGCGTTGCCCACTTTGTCGATAGTAGGAGAGACGAGATCTCCAGATCTTGGCTCCCTTGCTGGGCTTTGTGGTCCTCGTCGTAGGGAGGTGAGGCGTGTTGAGGTCGTGTGACCTCGCAATTAGGCGTTGTCTAGCTGTAAGGACCTATAGCGACCTTAGGATTGCTTGAGCCTTGTTTGTTTGTGTGCTTCTACCTGTACCCATCCGCCGTAGCATAAAGACGTCTTCCCTTCTCTCCTGAGTCATTCTTTCTCTCCTGTGTTCCCCCGTCTTCTCCTCTACGCACATTCTTTGTTATAAAAAAAATAAAAAAAAGGTTTTGGTTTGTGTGTGTGCACCTTTGTGCATGCTTTCGTGGACACGAGACGAGAGGGGTCGTTTGACGAGGAGCGTTGTCAATCCGGCTTCTGTAATCGATTTTTCGACGCCTTCCTCCTCTCGTGTCGCACACAGGCCGGGTTCAATGGCTACTAATTTCCGTGAGGAGGAGCAGTTGCTGGACCCACCTGTTCGACCTGTTCTTCCTGTTGTCATTCCCATACCTCTCCGTGATCGATGCTACCCAAGCCGTACTGCTCTGCCCTCATGCATCATATTGCCAGAGGCAAATGGGAACCATTTTGAGGTTAAGCCTCAGTTTATTTTCAGGCGCCCTCACTTCACTGGGAAACAACTTAGCACAGACTCCATCCATCTTAGGCTTGTCCCCTTTGCGCTGAAGGATGATGCCTAGAAGTGGTTGTATAGCAACCCGGCGAATGCCTTTAGGACTTGGGATGAGTTTCAATCTGCATTCCTCAAGAAATTTTTTCCAAATCATCGGACTCAAAAATTGGGGAACGAAATCAATTCGTTCTATCAACTTGAGACCGAGACATTTCATGCATATGTAGAGAGGTTCAAGGAGCTACTATCCTCATGCCCTCACCATGGCATTGAGTTGTGGCGTCTTTGTCAGATTGTTTACGAGGGTCTTCACATCCCGTCCCGAACGCTCCTTGAGTCCATGTGTCAAGGAGAGTTCTTGGGAAAGGATGAAAGGGAGGCATGGGCTTTCCTAGAAAACCTTGCTGAGAAAACAATGCAATGGGAGTGTAAGGGAACCACCTGCATCATCTAGTATAGGAGCAAGGATCGTGAATGCAAACTCTACTAGATCAGGTGCCGCATTTGCTATCGATACCACTACGGCCATCGAGGCACGCATGGCGGCTTTAATGCGCCGTATGGATTCGATTGAGCTCCAAAACCAACAAAGTGCACCTCACATGTCCACATCTGGTCGAGTTCCCTGTCATTCATGTAGTAGGATAGGTCATATAGAAAGCGAGTGTGCGTCCATTCCTCCTGAGATGGAATGTGTCAACGCCATCTATGACAGAGCTAGGAATGACCCATACTCATCATCTTATAATCCTGGATGGAGGAACCACCCAAATTTTTCATGGAACCAAAATAATGCCCCGGGTGGTCCTTCAAACTCCTCTCGACCACCTAACCAATCATACCAACCTCCCATGCATGCACAATCTTATCAGCCACCCCAAGCTCCAATCACCAATCAATCGGGTTTCCCAAATTCCAATAATATGGAAACCCGATTCAATTCGCTTGAGACCTTGACTCGTGGACTTGAAAACTCACTGAAATTTTTTATGTCAACCACAAGTCAAGTTCTCACTTCAAATCAGCAGACCATCAAATCTCTAGAACTTCAGATGGGCCAATTGGCTCAGTCTGTACATGAAAGAGAGAGAGAGAGGGTCTTTTCCTAGCCAAGTTGAGGCTAATCCCCGCATGTACACTAGTGCAGAAAATGCCATATACGTCGGATATACAGGGGTATAGACGTCGGATTTGGACAGTCCAAGTACCCGACGTATATTTCCCCGTCGCATATTCATTGTTGTATAGACGTCAGCTATATACGACCGACGTCGATACAGTGTATACACGTCGGCTTTATACGACCGCCGTCTATTATATGTTAATTAACCAAAAAATACATTGGATTGTATATCGGGCATTCTGCACTCACATTAATCAAGCCCAAGTGCCCCAAGTGCCAATCTTTTGACAAATAACCACGAATATCAAGCCCAACATGCCCAGGTGCCCCAAGTCGTTCGCGTTTAGCAGTAAAGGAGTGGTGGAGTACATCAACCACACCAACAAAAATAAATTCTCCGATGTGGGACTAAAGTATTACACCAAATAGACGTCGGATATATAGATTGACCGACGTGTATACTTAGAGCACGACCTATAGACGTCGGCCATGCTATACATCCGACGTCTATACATTGATATATCAATAATTAATAAAAAAAATACACCTTATAGACGTCGGCCATGCTATACATCCGACGTCTATACATGGGTTAATAGTAAAAAAAACGTCTCACATTAATCAAGCCCAAGTGCCCCAAGTGGCAATCTTTTGACCATTAAATATATATATACCTCACTTGCATTTTGTAGTGTGGTACCAAACTCCCATTTAGAAGTAAAGGAGTGGTGGAGTACTTCAACTCTACCAATAAAAACAATTCTCCAATGTGGGACTAAACTTCAACACATGTGACCATACACACACATGTGTACAACACAACACACATGTGATAGTTACATTGATGTAACTATTTTTAAATTCATATTATTCTTATACAAATAAATCTACATAAATTCTTACACAAAATAAATCCCAAAAAATTACGTTAATTCTTAAACAAAATAAATCTAAAAAAATTACGTTAATTCTTACACGAAATAAATCTCAAAAAATTGATATATTTCTTATACAAAATAAATCTACATAAATTCTTATACGAAATAAATCCAAAAAAATAAACAAAAAATATTTTCTTCTTTCAGGAGGTATAGACGTCAGTTATACTAAAAAACCGACGTTTATACAAACAGATAGACGTCGGATGTCCAAACATCTGACGTCTATACCTATAGACATCGGATGTTTTTACATCCGACGTCTATTCGGTGACGTCTATTGAGCATTCTGCAGTAGTGGTACCAACAACAACACATGGAAAATGAGAATGTGGTACCTCGGGGGAGGCAAGTGAACCATGTGGAGGAACCTGTTCACCATGTCAATTCCATTGTGACCTTAAGGAATGGGAAGCAGGTTGACAATCACATTTCCTTGCCACCACCACTACCATCTATGCAGCCCCTTAGTGCGAATGGTGGTGAAGAAGAGGCTGAAAATGAGGATAATACACCAACACCTCCTTCTCAGGCACTACAGAAAACCTACCTGCCAAAAGCTCCTTATCCAACTAGGTTAACCAAAAAGCAGAGTGACACAATGGACAAGATATTAGAGGTGTTTAAGCAAGTTAAGGTTAACATCCCCTTGTTGGATGTCATCCAACAAATACCTCAATATGCCAAAGTGTTGAAGGATCTCTGCACAACCAAGAGGAAGACCAATGTTCCTAAGAAAGCATTCTTGGCTGCAAATGTAAGCTCACTTTTGTCCAATCCCGCCTACACAAAATACAAGGACCCTGGGTGTCCTACTATTCAGTGTACGATAGGGGACACTAGCATGACTAATGTATTGCTTGATTTAGGATCAACGGTCAACCTCCTCCCATTTTCTGTTTATCAACAGTTGAATTTGGGAGAATTGAAACCAACTAAGATCACCTTCCAATTGGCGGATAGATCCATTCGTATTCCAAAGGGGATTATCGAGGATGTGCTTATCAAAGTTGGAGATTTTATATTTCCAGTCGATTTTGTTGTCCTCGATACCAATCCTGTTGCAAACACCCACTCTCAAATACCTTTGATTTTGGGTAGACCATTTCTGGCAACCTCCAACGCCTTAATTAATTGTAGAAATGGTCTCATGAAGCTCTCATTCGGTAACATGAGTGCCGAGTTTCATGTGTTCAACTCTGGTAGGCAACAGGAGCCCATGGACCAACCTTTAAATTTCAATCTCATCCACCAATTAGAGAAAGCACCGCAAAATCAACGAACACCCCTAACACCAATGCAACCCATTGAGAATGTTTGTGGGTCCAGCGAAACTCATTGCCTGTCTTTGCAATGCAACAGAGTGAGCTGACATCAAACATAAATGTCCAAAATGAGTGTTCGTTGCATGATTCAGTTGAGAGTTCTAGTGAGAGTGAGACACCTCATCATATGCCTATACCAGAAGGTGTCTCTACCTGATGTCCCATGGCCAATGAGCCATTTGAGCTTCATCTTGACTCCAACAAGGACCCACCTATGACCGAGCTTATGCTTGATGATCTAAATGATGGAGGGAGGTCCTTGTTGGATAACTTGGGGAGAAGCCCCATTCTTAGTGATGCAGGTCTGCTGCATCCATCAGATGAGCTTGAGGAACTCATTTCGATGCACCCACCTATTGGTTGGAGGGTTTTGTTCGATGAGCAACACCCTTGTGAGGCAACACAACTTCATTCTTTGTTGCCCACACCCAACCAATATCATGAGGGGTTCGAGCCTTTCCGCTTTGACCTTTCACCCCTCATGACACCTCAGAGTACCGGTGAAGTTTGCCCATCTCGGCAAGTCTTTGGTCCTCATGACTTGATGTTCTCATTTGATGTTCCTTGACCAAATGATTATGAGAATATCGTTGTTGTTGTATATATCATTTTTAAAAACAACAAAAAAAAAGAAAAAAAAGAAAAAAAGAGAGCGAGTAATAAAAGACTCCATGAGTGAGCATTGATTGTTGTGGGCCCCAACCCTTGTGTACTTGGGCCCGATTTTTTCACGTATTTGTCTCCCCTCTTCAGTATCTCACAGGTTTTGAGGGAATTCGGGTTTGTGTCCATCACTATAACCATGAACTTCCTGTTGCGCTTAATGTTGGTGAGATCTTCCCTTTTTTCATGCATAAATCCATGTAGTATCTTGCTCACATTCATTGAGGACAATGCATGAAGTAGGTGTGGGGGGTGTTTTACATGTGTACATAGTTGAGTCTTTTTCCTTTGATTTCTTTTCTGTGTATTGATAGGGTCATGTTAGTGTGCTGCATTTAATATCGATATATCTGCTTGCCATGATCCTTGGGTGACTTGTCTTCTTTTGCTTGCCTAGTGCTTTAAAATTTTCACATTTCTTTCAAAATCTTCATGTGTTTGTGAAAGAAAATGTTTTTGTAGGTTTTGCGTGTGTTTAGCATGTGCAAAACCATTGAGAGGCAAAGTAAAAAGAAAGCTCCCAAAATTGTCTTGAACTTGATGCATTAGGATTTCTAGTTTACTGGCTTTAGGTCTTATCGAGTCGTTAGGATGCACCCCGATTTTCCCTCGGGGGCATGTAATCATAGGGTTTCGGCACTCAAACATTTAAAGAAGTCCACCCTGAACCTAGTGAGTCAAATAATTCGTGTCTGTTAGTATAAGGAAGTTTGTCGTAGTCAAGGTCCCTTAATCTCTTTTTGTGAAACTTAAGTGTAGGGGTTTTGGTTCCCATGTAAATAAATAAATAAGTGGTGTTCTCTCTTCTCGCACGACTCCTATCACTCGGGAAAGTAGGTCTGAGGAGACTTTGTGCCTGGTGCTTTCGAGTCATCTGACTTGGGATGCACCGACCTGACTCCCGTTACACGGGTGGTTGGGATCACCCTATGTGAAGATTTGGGGGAAGGTGTGCGTGATAGTATAAGTCCTCATAGGCAATGATGCACGAAACCTGACCCTGGGAGAATCAAACACCAACCAATAAACTGCTCCAAAGAAAAAGAAAAAAAATAAGAAAAAGAAAAAGAATAAAAAGAGTCAAATAAGAACCAAAATGGACTTTACACATTGTATCACATTCAGAAGTTAAGGTTGCCCATGTCTTTCACTTAAGTCCTTAACTAACTTTCACGAATAGTTCATTAGGCTAGGTGTGTGGACTGATTACCCATACAGAGTCGACCCGTAGTATTACCGGGTCCCATGATCGACAACATAAGTCCAACGAGTCGTGTAGCTAGATTGATTAATGCATGTTGTTCGGATTTTGTGGGTATATCCGCTGAAAACCCTCAGGAGACAACACTCCTCCTCCTTGGAGACAAGGAGGTTTAACGGCTTCTTGCACATGCTAAGTGCAACCGTGATTCCTACGAAAGTGAGTTAGGATTTCTTGTTTTTCTCGTATGCGTTTTCCTTTCTTTGTTTTGCTCGGGACTAGCAAAAGTTAGGTGTGGGGTATTTGATTGACATCATTTCATGCTCATATTTGCATCTTATATCCATTATCTTTCACCTAAACAATGCTATGTAACGAGTTTTATGTTTAGTTTTCAGGAATAAATAGGTTTGAAGAGATGAAACATAAAAGGACCCAAAAACTGGGAAAAAGGACTGAATTATGAGATCTAGGCACTAAGATGCAAGGGAAAATGACCCAAACGTAAGACCAAAGGACCAAAGAGTAAAACAGAAAACTCCACACCATCATGGGGAGTATTTTGGCAATTCTATTCAGGTCGGAGCTCCAACAAGTCAAGTAACCGCATCAAAGACAAACAATACCAGGAAGAAAAGCCCACAACAAATTCCAACCCGATCCAAAGTTAATGGACCGCTAATTGGTGGTCCAGATCACTCTGGATCCGCCCAATTTCTCCAGCACATGTATTAGAGGATGTTTAGGCTATTTTTGGTATATGTTTAGTCCCACATTGGGGAATTGTCCGGGAGTGCCTTTTTCTATGGCTATAAATAGAACTCTTCACATTCTATTGTAATCACTCCATATTTTGAGTGACCATTCTTCCTACTAGAAGTGAGGCCTTGAAGCACACACTAAAGTAGGAGGATGCTACTTGAAATGTGAGTCATTTGTTAATAAAAACTTCTTTGTTATGTTATTAGTTTCATTTTGCTTGTTTTACTTTATTTAATTTCATTTCATTAGTTTTAGTAGCTTAGTTAATATGCTTTCCTTGCTTAGTTTAATAATTAGTATAATGTGTAGTGAGTAGTTCCATCCCCTTTGGGGGGTGGAGTAGATGTTCATACATGCATTAGAGAATGCAATGAATGCTTTATTTACAATGTGTTGATAAAACATGAATTTATGCTTGCTTGTTTAGGATAGAATTTATAACTTGATGAGTTTTGCCAAAATGATTAGACACCTCTCATGCTTGTTTAGGTTCTGAATTAAACAACTTGCATATGTAAATGTTAATCAACTAGGTTGGTGAATGGATTGATAGGTTTTTCCATAACATTTAGACACTTCCTATGCATGATAACACCACCTTCATTTGTGCTTAAAGAATGTGTGCAAAACCCACCTCTTTGCATGTGTGCACTCACTCCACCCCCTAGGGGTTTTCCCATTCCTGAATTCCAGCATTTCGTTCTTAGCTTAGTTGGTATTTCATCGTTTGTTTCTTTCTTTCGCATTTCGTACTTCTTAGTGTAGTGTAGTGTAGCGTAGAGTAGCATAATCAAACTCTCTTCCCTATTTTTGCCACTTAATTTTGTGCAAACGAGAGGCTGCTCACCTCCCTGAGGACGACCCAGATTTGTCACCGCTTCAACGCGGCCGTGCACTTACGGTTTAAATTAAAACGTTCAACAAGTTTTTGGTGCCGTTGCCAGGGATAGTCGATTTGGGTGATAGTCAATCGACTAACCAAGTCGGTGCACTTCTTAGCTATCAAGACCACGTTGCCTCTAGAGGGTCTAGCTAAGTTGTAGGCGTGAAGGAGATAGTCAGGTTGCATGGAGTACTAGTGGGCATCATCTCTGATCGAGATCCCAGATTTACATCCATGCTTTGAGGGAGTTTGCAGCAGGCTTTGGGGACACGACCAGTACAACTTTTCACCCACAGACAGATGGGTTGTTGCTCGGTTGCTCGGTTGATCAGCAACGAGGTGATGGAGACGACGTCAACGTAGGACGAGCAAGGCACGACGTGAGGCCAGCGGATTGAGCGTTTGGAGGTTGCGGTCGTGTGGCGACGTCAAACGGAACTTCGGCGTGCTCCATCTTGCACTTGAGGTATGCCGGTTTAATAGCAAGTTTTGTTGCTCACCCATGTTGGGGTGAAGTGGTGGTCGGTCGCGGGAGTTCGGAGACCTCACCGGTGATGAGAACAGTGTAAAATCCTTGGCTAGCGCAAGGTTGCTATTGACCAACGGTCGACCGGTGCTTTGTTGCGGTCGACCGATTGTAGTGTAATTATCTGGTCTTAACCAACACCAGTCGAACGATACCTTGTGGCGATCGACTGGTCGCGCGTGTCCTGGTGGATCAGAGCAGATTCTGGGAGTTTTTGGTCGGATGGGATCCCTGAGCCGTTCCACCGTTGCTTCGTGTTTCGCTAAGACCGGACGTTGACTATCCAAACGGTCGATCGTTCCTGAACTTTGGTCCAACCGGAACTTAAGTGAACTTATGATATTTGTTCGACCGTTTTCATAGTTGTTTGGCCAGTTTCATAGTTGTTCGACCGATATTTGACCTGTATTGCTAGGATCCCTTGTAGTTTCTGGTTCACTGGGACCCCTGAGTCGGTAGACCGTTGGACTTGTTTGTTTTTTACCAGACTCTGGATTTTGACCCCGTATTTGGTCGACTGGTTTAGATTGGTGTTCGACCGTTTGGATGTTGGTGATGCACAGAGAGTTCAACCATTGCAGACTTTCGGTCGACCGAACCTTTTGGGAATTGTCGACCGGATTGCCTATTGCGGTTGATCGTTTGTGCGCAGAACTGAATTCCTGGTCCTAGTGTTGTGTCAACTCAGTCCACGAAAACCTATGTCCTCGTTTAGAGCGTAAGTCGGGAGGTGACGGCGGGTACGTTGCTCGTGCCTGCCAAAGGACCGCAGTGTGGAAGAGTGTGAATACTTGGGTCGTGCCACCTCCATTGATGGATTGTGGTGTGATGTGTTGTTGCTTGACTCCCTGTAGAGTAGCAGACATGAGGCATTGCAGATCCCAATGCATGTTGATGCTTGGCACTTGGAGCATGATGACCCTGCAGACTACAGTCTGGACCCGTCAGACGTATGTTGTAGTGCCGCGGTTGTGTCGGCGATGCCGCCGAGGTTTGTGCCGGCAATGATGTTGTCGACGATGTTCCGACTTTTTGTGTCGTCCGATGTTGTGCCAGACGTATGTTGTACTGCCGAGGTTGTGCCGGCGATGCCGCCGATATTGTGCCACCGACGATGTTCCGACTTGTTGTGTCGTCTCATGTTGTGCCGGACGAATGTTGTACCATCAATGTTGTGCCGGAGATGCCGCCGATATTGTTTCACCGACGATGTTCCTACTTGTTGTGTCGTCTCATGTTGTGCCGGACGAATGTTGTACCATCAATGTTGTGCCGGCGATGGAGCCGATGTTGTTTCGGCGATGATTCCTTGATTGGGCACCTATCGGGGAATGGTTGGACCGACCGGGTTACGACTCCGTTGGGGTAGTGTAGACAACGTGGTTTTGTTTTGTTTTGCGCGGAAGTGCAGATGCTCCTCACCGATCCCTTTGGCTCGAGTAGTCGCGTGTGGGGGTGCGTCGCGTGCTGTCCGTAAAACCGTATGTGCCTACGGTAGGTCTCCGAGGGAGACCCGATGTCGTTGTTGGACTAATGTCCTTGTTGACCCTTGAGGGTATTTATTTGTTGTTGTAGTATTGATTTCCTGTTTTACCCTTGGAGGGATTTGTTGCATTGCTGATGATGACATTACATGTTACTTGTATGATGGGTTCATTACCGTACTGTTGCATTCATATTGGTGAGCTTGGCATACGGGGTTTCCTAATGGGAAACTCAGACATTGTTGTTTGATTCATGTTTCAGGACCGCAGTAGGTTCTGTGGGGGTGGTAACAGCGGCCGCACACATTTTGGGGTCAGGATCCTCTTCGAACTCTTTGAGGTCGTCATGATTACTTGTACTTGTGTTTCGTTGTATTGATGTAATCATGTCTTTTGACAAACTCTGTTGTATTTGGTGCACCGACTGGTTATTCATATTAATAATGTTACCGTTGATGAGTATTATCTTGAATCTCTTGTTTGTTAAATTTTCAAATTTTCCGTTGTTTCGTGATGTCACAATAAGCACATTATACCTAGCCAAAAAAAGAAAGATAAGTGCATATGGTAACACTATTTTGGTCAAGTATGGTGTGCCTAATTAAAAACATGGAATATAACAGCAAAACTACATATGTTATAAGGAACTTGGTTTCACTTAATCTAACATGTTATTTGGGAATGACAACATTAGGGAAGTCAATTTACGAAGTGACAAATCAAAGATATTACTAGCATAGAAACGAAGATAGAAGAGTGATCAGAGAGGCTAGAACGAGAACATGAAAGGTAGTCATTTTGGTGTAAAAGAGATTAGAGAAATTGATTGTATTATAAAGCCATGAGAGTTGGTGTGGGATCCTAATCCTAATTGGGGTTTTGTTGATGATTAGGTGGTGATTAGGGGAGATGTTGATGGATGGCTTGGATTGAAGATGGTTGGATGGAGGGTTGAGATAGAGAGGAGATGAGATGAGTGGTGGAGATGGAAAGGAAGGAATGGATGGTGAGGATTTGAGTGGAGGAGATATTTGGGTGGGGGTTTCTCCCTCTCTCTCTCAATGCTCTCTCTCCCTCATAGCTCTCTCTCCCTCCCTCTATTGGTGATCTCCGGTGTGGTTTTGGCGTACTCAGGCGAATGGAGGATCGACACGAGTGGTGGTTGGAGGTGAGTGCGTGGTTGTGTCAACTCGTCCCTTGCATTGGTTCTCTCCCCCTCTACGTAACTCGTGTTTCGGTGGTTGTGGTTGGTTGTTGGAAGTTGCCGGAGGTGGTGTTGTGGTTGTGGATCGTCGAGGAGGCAATTGATCGTCGTTTGGACGCGAGGTTCGTCGACGGATTGTGATTTGGGGAGACGTGCTCGTGGAGGCGTCGTCGCGGTTCTTCAAAGGCTTCTTCAAGCCTTCCGGTATGTCAAGCTCGCTCACTTAATTATCTTGAATATTTGGAAGTCAACGGTAGGCCTTTCGGCTCGCCGCGAGTAAACATGCAGCAGATTTCACTGCCTGATCGGTCGACCGGTTGGTGCAAATGGTCGACCGTTCGTGAAGAGAATTTGGGTTCTGCCTCAAATCGGTCGAACGATGCCTTTGGGGCGACGACCGATCGTGCGTAGGAGGCAAGCCTGGTGAGATTCGGTCGAACGGGTCCCCTTTGTCGTTCGACCGTGTGCACTGTCTTAAGTCGGTTGGGAGCGTTGACCATCTAAACGGTCTACCGCTCGTTAACTTCGTCCGACCGTGACTTAAGTGATAATAGTGGTCGGTTCGACCGATGGTGGGTTCGGTCGACCGGACTTGTGTGTTGAGCGTGGGGGAACGCTCTGGAGGAATTCGGTCGACCGAGGACGGCTCGGCGTTCGACCGGATTTGTGGTGCGAGTGAGGAAATTTTTCCCTGGTGGGATTCGGTCGACCGAGAGTGCTCGGGTGTTCGACCGAATTCGTAGTGGGATTTGTCCCTGGTGACTTTCGGTCGAACGGGGCCCCTTTGCCGTTCGACCGAACGGTCGTTTTGTTCGTTGAACCTGGGAGTTGACCATCTAAACGGTCGACCGTCCCTTGACTTTGGTTCGACTGAACGAGTGCGGTTGGTGGGAATCGGTCGACCGATGGAGTGCCGGTCGATGCGATTTCCCTGTATTTGCTTGATTCGGTCGACCGGGACTTTTGGTTCGGTCGACCGTTTGTGTCCAGTTTTTGAACTATGGAGGTGCTGTTGTCGTGGTCGTCCGTTTGGGGCGAGTTGTGGTGCCGGTGTTCTTCTGGCAAGTGTGCTAGGGTGCACGAGAGTTGCAGTGGTTGGTTGAAATAGACCTGGAGCCCCGTGACGGTGCAAGAGCTTGGGATTGGCTGAAATAGGCCTGAGGCCCAACTTAGAATTGTGGTGTTGCGGCGGTTGGTTGAAAGAGACCTGGAGCCCCGTGACTATGTGAGAGTTGCGGTTGGTTGAAAATAGACCTGGAGCCCAGCTAGTCTGTACGGTGGTTGGTTGAGATTAGACGTGGAGCCCAGTAGTGCGTTCAGGTTGGCTGAAATAGGCCTGGAGCCCTTAGACGTTTGGGTTGGTTGAAAATAGACCTGGAGCCCTTGGTCGTGTCGTGGTAGCTGCGGTTGGTTGAGATTAGACTTGGAGCCCAGCTTGGCGACGAGTGTGTGATACGGTGGTTGGTTCAAATTAGACCTGGAGCCCCATGACTGTGGTGTGAGCTGTGGTTGGGTGAAAGAGCCCTGGAGCCCAGCCTGTTTGTGATGCTTTTCTTGTTCAGTAGAATTGCATGCTAGGGTGTATTTCAGTTCATGTATTTAGAGTTTGGCATACGGGGTTTCCTTCTGGAAACACAAGCATTGTTGCATGTTTACTTTCAGGCCGTGATCGGCGATAGAGGGTGGTGCATGAGGAGAGGAGCACTGCTACCGGATCCAGCTTTCTCTCAGTTGAGGTCGAGTGATTACTGCTTCCATTTGTATAGTCTTTTGATGTAATCACAACTTTTGAAATACTCTGATGTTCGTATATATATATTGTATATGTTGGTGCACCTGTGTTCCGTATTTGCGTAATATCCTCTGTTGATTGTGTGTTATTAAAATTTTAAATTTTCCGCTGTGTTGAGGATGTTACAACTTGGTATCAGAGCGGTCAGTTCCAGTGTCCTTATCCAAAGAAACCGCCCTTTGAGTTTTTACAGTCTGCATTAGTTCATGCATTCATGGTTTTGATGTGTGTTGTTTCTTTGTGTATAGATGCCTCCGAGATGCGTGAGACCTCCCCCACGGGACCGCGACACCAGTGGGGATACTGGGAGTACGGACTGGGCTGAGGAGCGGTGGATGCTCTATGACACGGTGGGGCGACTGGGAGCGATGTTGGATCGCCAGTCAGGCAGAGGATAGCCAGCAGCGGCAGGAGCGATGCTCGAACGCTTTATGAGACAACACCCGCCTACCTTTGACGGTAGAGGAGAGTCTGAGGCTGCGGAGGGTTGGGTCCTGAAGATTCAGGAGATCCTTCGGGCGATTGAGTGCCCGCCTGAGAGGCAGACATGCTTGGCAGCGTATGTGTTGGGCGGAGACGCGTCCAACTGGTGGAGGACCACATCTGCAGTGGTGTTTGAGGGCAGGACTGAGGTCAGCTGGGAGGAATTCCTGTGGGAGTTCAACGAGCAGTATTTCCCAGAGCATGTCAGAGATGGGAGGCGAGAGGAGTTTATGACTGTCGAGCAGGGAGATGCGACCCTGGCAGAGTATACCCAGACGTTCAATGCGTTGGAGTGTTACTGTCCTGATATTTGTGTGACACCGCTGCAGAGGGCGAGGAAGTTTATACGGGGGCTGAGGAAGCACCTCCGTACTCAGGTGACATATAGTATGCCACAGACGCTGGCCGATGTCGTGCGGTTTGTGACGATCATTGATAAGGATTACCAGCAGAATTATGCTGAGGCCAGGAGAGCACCGGGGAAGGTCAGTGGACGTCCGGGTGCTCCGCTAGCAGGGAACCAGGGCAAGAGGCCCTGTATCGGAGGAGGAGGATCACGCCAGCCTGAGGCGTGCAGAGGTTGTGGCAGAGTTCACTCCGGAGAGTGTTGGGGCCGTGGAGTGTGCCACGGGTGTGGCAAGCCAGGCCATTTAATGCGAGATTGTCCGAGCGGGCCAGGCGGTCCAGCAGGCATTCAGGGCCGCCAGCAGCAGGCAGAGGCGGAGGTCGCCGACCTTTTGCGCCGCCACAGCAGGGTCAGAGGACTGGATGGGTCTTTACCATCCAGGCGGATGAGGCGAGAGACGCCAGCACGGTGGTGGAAGGTACGCTCTTTGTTGCTGGGTTGAGTGCGAGAGTGCTATTGGATTGTGGGGCTATACACTCGTTCATCTTGGAGCGATTTGCGAGCGTGTTGGCCTGTACCCCTGCGATGTTGACTACCACGTTGAAAGTCAGCACACCCTTGGGTCTGATGGGCATTGTGGGGAGCTTCCTTCCCAACGCCACGATTGTTTCGGGAGATCAGGAGTTTCCGGCTGACCTGATCTTGTTGCCGATGGAGGACTTCGACGTCATACTGGGGATGGATTGGCTATCCCAGTATGATGTGCGAGTGTTGTGCAGGGAGAAGAAGATTCTGATCCCGAGGAAGGGTCTACCTGATGTGCTGATCAGGGGGACGAAGGATAGGGGAGGCAGAGTGGTTGTATCAACAGTAAGGGCACAGAAGTTGTTGCACCAGGGTTGCAGAGCTTTCGTGGCCACTCTAGTAGTTCCAGATCCAGAGGCGAGGAGATTGGAGGACATCGAGATAGTCCGGGAGTTCCCAGAGGTCTTTGCAAATGATGTATCTGGGTTGCCGCCTCAGAGAGAGATTGAGTTTGGGATCGATTTAGTAGCTGGGACTACGCTGCAGTCGAAGGCGCCGTATCGGATGGCACTTGCTGAGCTGGCAGAGCTGAAGAAGCAGTTGCAGGATCTGATGGATACGAGGTTTATCCGCCCCAGTGTCTCGCCTTGGGGAGCGCCGGTACTCTTCGTGAAGAAGAAGGATGGATCGCTGCGGATGTGTATTGACTACAGGATGCTGAACAAGGTTACCGTTTGGAATCGGTATCCCTTGCTCAGGATCGAGGACCTGTTTGACCAGTTGGAGTCCGCGCAGGTGTTCTCGAAGATTGATCTGTGATCTGGTTATCATCAGTTGAGGATCAGAGAAGCAGATGTGCAGAAGACAGCTTTCAGGACGAGGTACGGGCATTACGAGTTTTTGGTGATGCCGTTCGGGTTGACGAACGCGCCTGCGACGTTTATGGATTTGATGAACCGGACATTCAGTCAGTACCTCGACCGGTTTGTGATTGTCTTCGTGGACGATATTTTGGTTTACTCGCCAGATGTGGAGCAACATCGAGAGCACTTGAGGGATCATCAGTTGTATGCCAAGTTTCCGAAGTGCGAGTTCTGGCTGAGCAGTGTCGCCTTTCTGGGACACATCATATCAGGAGAGGGGATTTCGGTCGATCCAGCGAAGGTTGAGGCCGTTACGCAGTGGAGAGCCCCGACAAGTGTGGTATAGGTCAGGAGTTTTGTGGGGCTGGCAGGTTATTATCACCGTTTTATCCAGGATTTCTCGAGGTTGGCGTCGCCGTTGACGGCTTTGACGCGGAAGGGCGTTGAGTTCGTGTGGTCCCAGAAGTGTGAGGACAGTTTCAAGGAACTGAAGAGTCGGCTGACGACTGCTCCAGTTCTGACACTTCCCAGTGGCAGTGGTGGGTTTGTGATTTACAGTGACGCGTCAGGCGTTGGACTGGGATGCGTACTCATGCAGCACGGGCAGGTGGTTGCATATGCTTCAAGGCAGTTGAAGGTGCACGAGAGGAACTATCCCACTCATGATTTAGAGTTGGCGGCAGTCGTGTACGCTTTGAAGACTTGGAGGCACTACCTGTATGGCGAGCGATTTGAGGTGTTCACTAATCATCAGAGCCTGAAGTATCTGTTTTCGCAGAAGGAGCTGAATATGAGGCAGCGCAGATGGCTCGTGCTGATTAAGGATTATGATTTCACCATCTCGTACAATCCGAGGAAGGAAAATTCAGTTGCTGATGCTTTGAGCAGGAAGGTGGAGGTTACCGCAGCAGGTCTTTGTATCGAGGAGTGGCAGCTGCTTGAGGCATTGACCGAGTGGAGACCGTTCACTGATGAGTCGCGAGGTGCGGTGATTACCGGGCTGAGAGTGGAGCCACAGATGGTCTCGAGTATCGTCCAGGCTCAGAGTGCTGATGAGGAGTTAGCTGGGTTGTTACAGTTAGCTACCAGAGATAGGACAAACTTCAGTATTGGAGTTGATGGTGGGCTGAGATTCAGAGGTCGTGTCTAGGTGCCGAAGGGAGGAGATCTGAGGAAGGATATTCTGGAGGAGGCGCACAGATCTCGTTATTCGATCCACCCGGGCAACACGAAGATGTATAGAGATCTTCAGAGGAATTTCTGGTGGAAGAAGATGAAGACGAAGATCACAGAGTTCGTTGACAGATGTCTGATTTGTCAGCAGGTGAAGATTGAGCACCAGAGACCTGCAGGGCCGATGCAGAGGATCGAGCTTCCAGAGTGGAAGCGGGAGCACGTGACGATGGATTTTGTCACCGGGCTGCCGAGGACGAGAGGATTCCATGACTCGATTTGGGTTATTGTCGATCGACTGACCAAGTCGGCGCACTTCTTAGCTATTCGGACCACTTTACCTCTGGAGGGTCTAGCTAAGTTGTACATTGAGGAGATTGTCATACTTCATGGAGTGCCCGTGAGTATTATTTCAGATCGAGATCCGAGGTTCACTTCCAGATTCTGGGGGAGTTTACAGCAGGCATTGGGGACTCGGTTGAAGTTCAGTACGACATTTCATCCGCAGACAGACGGTCAGTCTGAGAGGACCATCCAGACGCTAGAGGATATGTTGCGAGCATGTACACTGGATTGGGCAGGTCATTGGGACGAGCATTTGCCGTTGATCGAGTTCGCCTACAACAACAGCTACCATTCGAGCATTGGGATGACACCGTACGAGGCCTTGTACGGGAGGTCATGCAGATCACCGGTATGCTGGAGTGCTGTATGCGAGAGACAGCTAGTTGGGCCTGAGATTTTACGCATATATACTGAGAAGGTTGATGTGATCAGGCAGAGACTAGCGACTGCTCAGAGCAGGCAGAAGAGTTACGCAGATAGGCGCAGGCGAGAGTTGAGGTTTGAGGTAGGTGACCACGTCTTCGTGAAGATTTCACCATCTCAAGGAGTGATGAGGTTCGGGAGGAAGGGGAAGCTCCGTCCGAGGTATATTGGACCGTTTGAGTTCCTCGATCGGGTTGGAGAGGTTGCCTACAGGATAGCGTTGCCGTCGCAGTTTTCTGGTCTTCACAACGTCTTCCATGTTTCGATGTTGAGGAAGTACGTAGCAGATCCTTCTCATGTGATTCAGTTGGACGTTCCAGAGATCCGTCAGGATTTGTCTCTTAAGGAGAGACCGGTTGAGATCGTGGATCAGATGGAGCATCAGTTGAGGAGGAGGACCATTCCGATGGTGAAGGTCAGGTGGCCGCACCACAGTGAGCGAGAGGCCACATGGGAGATAGAGGAGGAGGTCCGGAAGGAGTTCCCGGAGTTGTTTGGTGAGCTTCGGTCTTAATTTCGAGGACGAAATTCTTTTAGGAGGGTGGATTGTGGGATCCTAATCCTAATTGGGGTTTTGTTGTTGATTAGGTGGTGATTAGGGGGAGATGTTGATGGATGGCTTGGATTGAAGATGGTTGGATGGAGGGTTGAGATGGAGAGGAGATGAGATGAGTGGTGGAGATGGAAAGGAAGGAATGGATGGTGAGGATTTGAGTGGAGGAGATATTTGGGTGGGGGTTTCTCCCTCTCTCTCTCGTTGCTCTCTCACCCTCATAGCTCTCTCTCTCGCAGTTCTCTCTCCCTCCCTCTGTTGGTGATCTCCGGTGTGGTTTTGACGTACTCCGGCGAAGGGAGGGTCGACACGAGTGGTGGTTGGAGGTGAGTGCGTGGTTGTGTCAACTCGTCCCTTGCATTGGTTCTCTCTCCATCTACCTAACTCGTGTTTCGTTGGTTGTGGTTGGTTGTTGGAAGTTGCCAGAGTTGAACCCAACCCGACCCGAAATTTACGGGTTGGGTTGGGTCGGGTTGAACCCAAAAGTGCATGAAGTAACATTTAAATAAGTTCCACCAAAATCTCTTCTTGTTTCACAATTATAGACCCATACGTATACATTACAGCAAAGAAAACAATACATAACTTGCTTAGTTGTTCTTGGGTTAACTTGCAAAGAAGAGTGAGAATTTTGAAATTTCGGATTTCTTTATTATAAAAAAAGGCAGTTTTAGCTTCAACCACCCCAAAGGTTTCAACAACATTTCACCTCAGATCGAAAATCCAAAGTGCCAAAGTTGAAAACAAACCAACAAGAAGTTCGGGATTCAAAATAAAATAAAAAAATCGAATATTTGGAGAAACCAATTGATACCCATTTCCAACGACACCACCTCGAACCGGAAGGAAGTATTAAAATCCAACCTTGGGATGGGCCGCAGACTGACAGATCCCACTTAGAACCGAAAATAACACACACAAATATATATATTTCTTCCAAAAGGAAGGATGTTATCTTTCCCAAAGCCGTGACCTACTGATTGGAAACCCGAAAGAAGCATAAAAATCGAACCTTGGGCCTGAGATTCGTGGACAGATCGGAGAAGGTCCAACCCCCCTTGAGATAGGGAAAGGAGGAGGAGCTACGGGAGAGCAGATGGGCGTCGCAGTCGGAAGAAGAAGAAGAAGGAGAAGAAAGCACGTTAGGAGGAGGCACCGCGTGAGGGAGAGGAGAGGTGGAACGTGGAAATGTGTTTTTTTGTTAGGGTTAGGTGTAGATTTTGCTTGATGGACGATCAGGATTTATTGGGGGGAAATATAATAGAAAAATCTTCGGGTTCGGGTTGGGTTGGGTCAACCCGACTCCTCAACCCGAACCCGACCCGAAAATTCGGTTTTCAGATTTTTCCAACCCAACCCAACCCGAATGTCTTCCCAACCCGACCCAACCCGACCTGACCAGTCGGGTTCGGGTCGGTTTCGGGTTCAACTCGACCCGTGTGCACCCCTAGCCTGGAGTAATGGAAGAGAAAGAAAGAGTGAATTTGGGGAAGGAAAAAAATTAAGATATATATAAGAGAAGTAGAGAGAACAAGAAAAATATTATGAAACTGGAAAGAGATTAAGAATATAACGATACAACATGATGTACATAATTTACTGTTATGATTTCGTTGTGTCTAATTAGGAGGTGATTCATTAATTATCTTATAAAGTAAAAACTACCGAAAAGCTCTTAGACCATGGTTAACGGGTCGGGCGTCCATCGGGAGGGGGCACGTGTTGCCCTCCCCCCCCCGTTCGTTGAATTTTTTTTAATTTTTTAGTGGAGGTTTTGTTATTAGAGTTAATTGATAATGTATTGGGTATTTTTTAGTAATGTGGGGTGATAAATTTTTATTATTGTGGTAACGGGTTGGATTACAATGAGTTTTTTGCAAGTGTTGAAGATTCAAAAATTTCCAGATCAAACAATTTCAAGATCCAAAAGTTGATAGTGTATTGGGTATTTTTTAGTAATGTGGGGTGATAATTTTTTATTATTGTGAGATCATTGTTTTATCACGCGTGCATTGTAGTCACCCTTGCACTGTGCATTCACGCGGGTACTGTGCATTCACGCGTGTACAGTGCAACGGATATCTCTATCTACTCTCAACTATAAATACATCTACCTATCTCATTTAACTCCTCACATCTTCTTAAATTCTTCACTCCTATTAGCTTCTCATCTCAATGTCGAATAGTAGCTCAAACTCCGCTCAATCCAATGATGACAATTGTAGTGAGACATTCGATGTGATGGACCGTGCTATTGATTTGGCCATTCGGGTTGTGTATGAACAGAGTACACGTCCTAGGCTTCGTTGAAGGAGAACGACGAACCCAGATAGAGATCGTGAACTTGGTTACAGATGCCTTAGGGACGACTATATTTCTGACAATCCTGTCTATTCTGATTCTCTTTTCCAGAGAAGATTTCGGATGCGAAAGCATGTCTTTCAGCGCATTCACAATGTCGTTGAAGCATCTGATGTCTTCTTCCAACGAACCCCGGATGAAACTGGTAGAATGAGCATTTCTGGATTACAAAAAACAACGGCAGAAATACATATGCTAGCATATGGCGTGGCAGCTGATGGGATCGTTGAGTACTTACGACTAAGTGCAGCTACATCTAGAAATGCCCTCAAATTCTGCAAAGGTGTTATTAACATCTTCAGACCTTAGTATTTACGCCGGCCAACTGCAAATGACTTGGCACGACTACTCCACATTGGTGAGCAACGTGGGTTCCCAGGTATGATGGGGAGCATCGATTGTATGCAATGGGTTTGGAAAAACTGCCCGGCTGCTTGGAAGGGATAAACCATGATCCTTGAAGCGGTCACATCGTACGACTTATGGATCTAGCATTCCTTGTTCGGAATTCCTGGTTCGGCCAACGACTTCAACGTCTTGCAACAATCTCCAGTTTTCGACGACATACTGGAAGGCCGAGCTCCCTCTGTAAATTATGAGGTAAATGGTGTTCAATATGATATGGGATACTATCTTACTAATGGTATTTATCCACAGTGGGCCGCCTTCATTCAATCCATCCTTCACCGTCAAACCCCCAAGCATAGGTTGTTTGCTGAAGTGCAGGAGGCGACGCGTAAAGATGTAGAACGTGCTTTCGGAGTGTTGCAAGCTAGGTGGGCGATCATCAAAAATCCCGCTCTCGGCTGGAGTAAGGACGTACAATAAAAAATAATGTTAGCTTGCATCATCATGCATAACATGATTGTGGAGGACGAATGCGACTCTTACGCTAATTTTGGAGATATTCGTGAATTTATGGAAGATCAAACTGGAACTTTTGTTGAGGAAACACTATATTCGACCGATCGTATAACGGATATTCACGACTTTTTTGCCAATCAAGATCGGGTGCCTGACAAGAATCAACATTTGGATATGAAAGGCGATTTAATCGAGCATATATGGCAACACTACGGACGAGGAGCGGTTTGAACATGAGTTTAACGTAATTTGTAATGTTCTATTTCGAAATCTAGTTTATGTAATATGTAGTGTCGTTTGTTAACATTGAATGTAATATTTCGAATTTAAGTTTATGTAATATGTAATGTGGTTTCGTAATATTTAATAATAATTTCGTGATTTAATAGTTCGAGTTAAAGTAATTAGAAGTAGTAATTTCAATTAATATTATGTAAAATGTAATTTGTTAAATGTGGTGTAAGAATTAAAATTGTTTAATTAATAAATGACGTGGAGGAAAGAGAGTGTAGGGTGGGTATGGGGTAGCCCGGGCATGGTTAAGGTTTTTTTTTGGTGGGTGGGGTGAACTGACGTGGCGGAGAGAGAAGCTGACGTGGCAGAGAGAGGGAGCAGGGCGCCCGGGGGTAGCCCAGGCATGGTTAAACATGGTATTAAGATAACATGAGCTATTCAACAAGGAAAAATAAATAAATAATGCAAAACCGAATAACATATTTCAACATGAAAAGAAGCAAACCTTTAGAAGCTCGTAAATGTAGCAGTGAATGTCGTAATCAGTTAATTTGGGAAAGAACTTTGAAATCAGTGTTGTTGACATACTCAAATATAAGACTGGGGTTTTTTGAGTGTGGATCTCGTACAATGTCAAGCAGTTTCACAATATGTAACATCCTCAGAACAGCAGAAGAATTAAAAATTTTATAACATACAAACAACCAGAGGATATTACGCAATATACAAAGAAATGGGTGCACCAACATATATAATGTATATATATCCGAGTATTTCAAAAGGTGTGATTACATCAAAAGGCTAAACACATATACAAGTAATCACGCCGACCTCAAAATGAGAGAAAGCAGGATGTGGTAGCGGCGCTCCTCTCCTCGGTCACCACCCCCTAACGTCGATCACGGCCTGAAAGGTAAACATGCAACAATGCCTGAGTTTCCAGAAGGAAACCTCGTAGGCCAAACTCTACAAATGCATGAAACTGAAACACTCTAGCATGCAATTCTATCCACAAAGAAAAACACAACATAAGGCTGGGCTCCAAGGCTCTTTCACCCAACCACAACAACACTCAACGTCGTTGAGCTAGGCTCCAGGGCTTTTTCACCCAACCACGGCTACCAGGACACGACCAGGGCTCCAGGGCTCTTTCACCCAACCCGAATGTTCTAACACTACTACAGAAAATGGAATATACGTCGGATGTACGGGGCTATATACGTCGGATATAAGCACTCCCCTATCCGACGTCTATGTGTGCGTCGTCTATACATAGACATCGGCTATAGTATAGCCGACATCTATACCTAAAGAATATACGTCCGCTATACGTTGAAGCCGACGTTTATTCGTTCACGCATAGACGTCGGTCCATACAACACCCGACGTCTATTCTTTAGGGATAAACGTCGGTGATATAACAGACGACGTATATTCTTTAGGCATAGACGTCAGTGAACTAACATTCGACGTCCATTCCTAATGAATATACGTCGGATTCATACTACAGTCGACGTCTATTCCTTTCTTCGGAGGAATAAACGTCAGCTAATTAAAACAGCCGTCGTCTATTCCTAAACCTGGACAAAAAAAAATAGCATCCGACGAAATTGTTTTTAGTCATCGTATTCGTGTACATACAACTGCACCAAATTCGTTCACCTATAAATTTGTTCACAAATACTCACAATTTCATCCACATATACATACAAGCACAAACACAAACATACAATCATACATGCACAAACATAGAAAGCATACACAATTGACATTCAACACACTTGCAATTAATTCATTCTAAAATTAAGGCGATTATATTAAGGTATAAAGTGTAGGTATGTAATACAAGTGCACTTGTTAACTAAATTACAAAAAATACTATTGGCAGGAGAACCTCTTAGTTCGTCAACATGTTACTGATGAAATAGCGAGCTCACCGGTCGCGAGTTTCATCGAGCTCCTGTTGCGAGTAGGGATCACTACTTTTTGGGAAAACCTATCAAAAAAATACAAGTGTGTTGAATATTAATAACTAAATATTGAAACTACACAACTATACAATTGAATAACGATCTACATTACCTCGGATAGGCATACGTCTTGAGTTGCCACATCGAGGATTTCCTCCATGTATCTCATCACGTAGTAACCGCATTCCGTATTTCCAACCTGCTTCTGGTACTACAAACATAGGAATTCGCTAAATATTTGTTCCTAACTTAATTAACAAAAATGGGATAGAACGTACTCTCATTCCATGCCATGTTATTCGTGCTTTTGTGGTTGTTCTCCTACCACCTAAAGCTCTGTAAACCTTAATTGCCCTGAGTAGCACAAGTTAAAATATCATTCAATAATACTAATAAAAATCCACGAATTACTTTTTTCATGACTAAACGAACTTACATATTTAGAAGTTTCTTTATTGAGTCCCTTGGTTTATTCAACCCCAACCGATCAAACCAATATGCCGAATTAGTCGTGGGGCATACAACGACAAGCATCCAATGAGCCCTGTTATATATATAATTAGAAGCTTATTACAAAATAAAATTTCACTTTGAATTACAAAGTTTACCTCTCATGATAAGGGAGCAGATAATATCATTTGTCTTCTTCTTTAAAGAATGTCCCAAGTTGACCCGATTTATCGTCATTCCCGTATATATATGTAGATGGACTGATAAATCCAAATACTTGATCCTCGGGAAAGATTGACCTTCTGCCTTCGTAAAGATGTCTACAAGTATAAAAATTATAATTTATTACAGTTTTGATAAAATTATTCAATACTTTTCATTGTATACAAAAAAACACTTACTTCACTTGCACGTCGATAATCATGATACACAACGAATCCATCGCCATGAACTGCATGATATCCTCTTTGGTGACGTAGAAAGCGGTAGGCAACCCGCATTACGAACGACTCCTGACGATAAGAATCATAAACTGACTCTCCGTCATCCCACAATCTCTTTAGGTCATCAATTAAAGGTCTTAAATACACATCGATGTCGTTTCCAGGTTGTTTCGGACCAGAAATCATTAAGGACAACATGATATATTTGCGTTTCATGCATAACCACGGGGGCAGATTGTAAATTATAAGCAGAACGGGCCAAGAACGGTGAATGCTACTCAAACTACCGAAAGTATTCATTCCGTCAGTACAGAGTCCAAGTCGTACATTCCTGGATTCTTCACCAAACACATGAAAGTTGAAATCTATTTTTTTCCACTGAGGTGAATCTGCAGGGTGACGCAGCAACTGATCATTTGGTTTCTCACGATCAGCATGCCATGTCATGTTCTTGGAGTCCTCTTACCCGTAAACAAACGTTTAAGCCTTGGTATTATCGGAAGATACCACAAAATCTTAGCAGGAGGTCCTTTGATCTTTCGGCTTGTACGCTCTGTCATAGGTGCATTTGTCTTGTAGGCTTGTATGCGCGCATTCATCTCATCAGCCTCTTCATTGTGGTTTGGTCCACTACGTTTCATTTTGTATCTTGAAACATTACACCTGGGACTGGAATGTAAGTTTTCAAACTCACCCCTATACAATATACAATCGTTCAGGCATGCGTGTATCTTCGTATATTCCATTCCCATAGGGCACAACACTTTCTTTGCATCATAAGTTCTATCTGGCAACTCATTATCATCTGGAAGCATCTCTTTCACTAACTTCAACATTGATGTGAAACTCACATCGGACCAACCATTTCCAGCTTTTAAATTGTACAACTTCAACACCGCTGACAATCTAGTGAATTTGGTACAATTCTTAAACAACGACTTCTCATTGTCACTCGACAAATTACCAAGCAAATCGGGGTTGGACGAAAACTTTTCAGCCATATCCTGAACCATTTCCTCTAAGTGATCTTCCACAGTAACGTCTTCTCTATCATTCTTGGAACGACTAAATGATTCATTTTCACCGTGCCATATCCACCGTCTGTAATTTGGGTTGAAACCTTTCTCAAACAAATGATCTTTCATTTTCCGAAAAGTCAACACTGACATATTATGACACTTATTGCATGGACAATACGCCATGTCGTTGTCTTTCATTTTCTTAGAATGTTTATTGGCAACCTCTAAGAACATATTCATTTCGTTCTCATACTCATCACTCAATCTGTTTGAAACAATCCACTCTCGATCCATTTCAATCTAAATAGAGGCAAAAATGATAGTTACTATTGCAGAAAAGAAATAAAATTTCAATTTAAAAGAATGTGTTCGTAGATGAGAAGATTCGGAGACATTAAGATGAGAAAAGAATGACTCAGAGGAGAAGAGATGAAGTCCTTAATCTAGCGTGGAATAAGGAAGGTTAGAAATCTAACTAAGCAATCAAGGCTTTCAAGCCTAAAGTCCACTATAGGTCCTTAGTAATAGACGACCCCTAACTTCGAGGTCCCACCGAGGACCACTAGTCTGTAGGAAATCAAGAACCCAGAGGTCCCTAATATCTCAGGGAGACTAGATGGGCAACGACGTTCAGGCCGAAACGGTCTTAAACATCGAGGACCACTAATCTATAGGAAATCAAGAATCCGGAGGTTCCTAAAATCTCAGGGAGACTAGACGGGCAACGACATTCAGGCCATAACGGTCTTAAACGGTTTCCTCTCCTTAATGCGTCCGAAAATCCTAGGGGCAACGTCTAATTGATTTTATTAAGGCTCTTTTATTAAGTGGTTTCTGGGCTAAGGAAAGGGTGATGAAATCCCCCACCTCATCTCCTATAGGTGACTGCCCCCTAAGTGTTTTATTAAAAACAACACACCAAACAAACACTCACCTCACTCTTGTTCCAATGCAAGTCCTACTAACTAATGCGTGCTTTGTAATGAATGCTGAGTGAAAGATAGAAGGTACCTTACGCCAGCAATCTACGATAGAAATCGTAAATAATAGAAAAATACAATGCATGCAAATCCTATATGATGAATGACTTAGCAAATATTATCATAATATTAAAAATTCAAAAAATTAAGGCAACAAACATTTAAAATATTAAAAGCAAGTATTAAAAATAATTACTTGGATTGACAGAAAAACATTTTAAACACAAACTATCATGTTATTAATAATAATTGGGAATAAAATTTTATTGAAATTTTGGCAGAACCTCCACTTAAAATTTGATATGTAAAATTCTTCAAATCCTGAAATCAAACCAAACCAATCCAAACCAAGTCATTACATCACATTCACATTCACATTACATTACAAATCTAAGATAGCAAACCAAACCAATCCAAGTCATATATACTCATTTAAATCATCCAACCAACCCAACTCAATCCAAACCAAATCAATCCAATGAATGAGTCAAATCAAATGAATTAAACATTCACACAATTACACTCCATTCTAGTCAACCAAACTTTATTTTCACCAATAAACTTTGTTGAAAATTCTTCACCAATATCTCTATATAAGTAGTGTATGTTTTCATGGGATCTTCACTCTTTCTTAACATATCTAAACATATCAAATATTTTTACAGGTTAAAGAATATTTCTAAACACCACAATCTAAACATATCTAAACATATTAGAACACCATGAGAACCTAATCAAACAATATGATTTTAGTACAGGTGGTTAAGCACGAACCAGAGGAGGGGAAAGATGTGATGCCGGAGGAGCTCTTTGTGGTTCGGTGACACGAGATGGTGCGATGACGGCTGTAAACGACACGAGATGGTGCGGTGACGGCTGCAAACGACACGAGATGAAGGCTAAATTAGAAATAATATGTGGAGAAACACGGAGGACGGAGGAAGACGAACTTAAACAACAAAAAACGAACTTAAAACTTACATGTGGAGAAAGACGGAGGAAGACGGAGGAAGAAGGAGAAGAGGACCGGAGAAGTGGAGGAGAGCTTGGGAGCTCGCTGCAGTGCCGAAGACGGTGCGGATCGGTCGGAGATCGGTCGCGGAGGAAAGTTCGGTCGCGGGACGGCTAGGGTTTGGGTGGGTTTCGTCTGAAATGAATGAAAGAAAACACGTCTGTCCAATTTCTTTAAGACATATAGACGTTGGATGTTATATAACGCCGACGTCTATACCTCGACGTCTATATGGATGGAGCATAGACGTCGGTCGTATATTATATACGACGTCTATAGGGCCACGTCTATACCCTATAGACGTCGGATTCACAAGGGACTCAAACAACCGACGTCTATAGGTCGATGTCTATACCCTATAGACGTCGGCTAAACCTGGTATTCCTACACCCAATGTCTATAGTACACAATAGACGTCGGCCTCGCTAAGGACCGACGTCCATTCGGTCCTCTCCCCACTAGACGTCGGTGGTTATAACGGGCGACATCTATTTTGCGACGAGTAAAGCCTATTCTGTACTAGTGTAAGGGCTCCCGGGCTCTTTCACTCAACCCTTATCATGCGGTGCTTGCTCAGGCTCCAGGGCTCCTTCACCCAACCTGAATGCAATAGGGAGCTCCATGGCTGTTTCACCCAACCCCGCACACACTAGCTGAGCCCCAGGGCTTTTTCACCCAACCACAGTTCTCACAACAGTTAGGGGGCTCCAGGGCTCTTTCACCAAACCCCACACAGACTATCTGGGCTCCAAGGATTTTTCACCCAACCACAACTCTCACAACAGTTATGGGGCTCCAGGGCTCTTTCACCCAACCACCGCAATCACTTGTGCTCACTAGCACACTTGCCGAAAGAACATCGGCACCACAAGTCGTCTCACAAGGACGACCACAACCAACACACCTCACATGTGCAAACTTGGACAACATCGATCGACCGAACCAAGAGTCCCAGTCGACTGACTCTCACCAAAACCAAGCAAATGCCTCGATCGGCACTCCATCGGTCGAGCATCTCCCACCAACAACACACATTCAGTCGAACCAAAGTCAGGAACTGGTCGACCGTTTAGAAGGTCACCTCCCAGGTTCAACAAATACAACGACCAATCGGTCAAACGGCAAAGGGGACCCGTTCTACCAAAAACCACCAGTAAAAATTCTCATCGCTCAACAAAATCAACCGATCGAACCCCCGAGCACTCTCGGTCGACCGAAACCCACCAGTAAAATCCTCCATCCCATCCAATCAGCACCGGTCGACCAAACCACTATCGGTCGAACCAACAATAAATTAACTTAAGTCGTCTGTCGGACGAGTCATCTAAACGGTCGACCATTTAGATGGTCAACACCCCAACCGACCTACAACAGAGCACACGGTCGAACGGCAAAGGGGGTCCATTCGAACGGAAACACCCAGGGCTTACCTCTAACGCACTACCGGGCGACCGTCCAAGGGCATCGTTCGACTGGCTCGAGGCAAAATCCCAAAACCTCACTTGGAACGGTCGACCGTTGCACCAACCGATCGACCGATCCAGCAGTAAATATGTTGCACGTTTACCTACGACGATCCATTTAGCCTACCGTCGACTTGCAAATACTCACACAACATAAGTGAGCTACGACAACAAGTTTGATATACCGTGAAGGTTTGAAGAAACCTTCGAAGAACCTTGACGACGCTTCCACGAGCACTTTTCTCAAAACCACGATCCTCCGACGAACCTCTCGGTCGATCAACGATCACCGCACCTCGTCAATCCACAACGACACCGTCACCTTCATTGATCCCCTCACCAACCACAACAACTGGAAGAGAGACGGATTGAGAGAGAGAAAGAAGAAGAAATGCGAATGAGATGGGTTTAGCATTCAAACCAACTCACCTCCACCAACCAACCGGTGCCGACCACCTCTTCTCGCCGGAGATCTCCACTTCTTGCCGGAGCACAACAATAAGGGAGAGAGGGACATGAGAGTGAGAGAGAGAATGAGAGAGACGTGCGAGAGAATGAGAGAGAGAGAGCTCACCTCAAAACCCCTCCATCACTTCATCCTCACCATCCAATCTTCTCCACTCCATCTCAACCATCCATCCAATCTCCTTCTAAACACCTCCTAAACATCAATTAAAATCTAATTAGGATTAGGATCTCACACAATATTTGGACCTCCAAAAAGATTCTGAAGTATCTTGACCTCTCGTTTTATCTGACGAATAACAAAAGACCAACGAAATCAAAAAAATTGAAGTTTAAAAAAAGCAAAAGAAGTTAGACTGATTATATAAAACACACTATGTGCTATCTCATAGTTACTCTTTCTGGAAGGTCATATTTTTTTATAAAAAATTCAATGATAAGAGGAAAGGGCAAAGTGTATGAGTGTTGAATATCAACAAAGAAGTTGAACCAAGGTAACAACAGACACCAAAAAAGAAAAAGAAAAGAGAACAAAGCAATAGTGGTTGAAGTGAGAAATAGAAGTGAGAAATAGATCAGCAATATAATGAGAGGTGAACCCCTCAAACTGACACGCATTTAATGTTATGACTCAAAAATAGTTACATGGATCAAGATAGGTGGTCAACATTAATTAATGGGTTGTAGTCGATCGTCCACTAAGTTTGGTAAGACATCTTATGAGTCTAGACCTATAATAATTTAATTAAAGTGAATTTTTTGTGTGCTTGTAGATGCTTGTAAAGTCGGGCTTCTAATTTATATAAAATAAGTAGTGGGTGATAACTTATAAATATAGTGACGTATTTATATATAGAAATACAATGACGTATATTGTATTTATATAATGAAACACTAGTGCAGAATAGGCTTTACTCGTCGCCCAATAGAAGTCAACCTTTACAAAGGCCGACGTCTAGTAGGGAGAAGATAGCATAGACGTTGGCTATTGGAATACTGAGTTAATACATCTATAGGGTATAAACGTCGGGTGTTAGAATACCCTGTGCATTCGACGTCTATAGGGTATAGACGTCGACCTAGAGACGTTGGATGTTATAGACGGCCGACCTCTATACCCCTGCATATAGACGTCGGGGTATAGACGTCGGTCGTCTATAACATCCGACGTCTATAGGTCTTAAAGAAATAGAACAATTGCATTTTCTATCATTCATTTCAGACGAAAACCCAACCAAACCCTAGCCGTCCCGCGACCGAACCCTCCTCCGCGACCGATTTCCGACCGATCTGCATCGTCTCTGGCACCACAGCGACGTCCCAACCTCTCCTCCCCTTCTCTGGCCCTCTTCTCCTTCTTCCTCCGTCTTCCTCCATATTCCTAACCACCGTAAGTGTTAAGTTAGTTTTTGTTGGTTTATTTTCAGATTTTTGATGTAGTAATGATTCTTTTCTATGTTAATAAACTTCTTCTCTCGTTTATTGTTGGTGATTTGGTTTTCATCTTGAATATATTCGTATTTTCGTGATTTGGAGTTCATCTTGACATTTTGATTTTCTATTTGATTTGGTATTTATATTCGTATTTTGTTTGGGATGATAAATGCATGATATAAATTCATGGCAGAAATTTTACATGGTATGGAGAAAAACCAATGTCTGATTTTGCTGTTGAAATATGAATCATTCAGTTAAAAGAAATCCAAAGCTTTCTATCTTACAAAACCCAATGTCTGATTTTGCTGTTAAAATGAAGTAAATGCATGAATATATAGATTTAGCTTAATTAATTTTTTTAATGCAGAAAAATATCCAACATGATTGTGACATCCTGAGCTTTTTGTTTCTCACATGTAGTTACATTTTTTAAAGTGAAGTGTCTAAAGTAATTTTGAATCAATTCCTTGAAACTTTGATTCAAATGCCACCCTAATGCTTATATGTTTTTTCATAGTTTGTGAAATCCTGAGCTTTTTGTTTCTCACATGCAGTTACATTTTTTAATGTGAAGTATCAAAAGTAATTTTGAATCAATTCCTTGTAACTTGGATTCAAATGTGACCCTAATAAACATTCAATTCTAAATTTTAAACGTTTATTTAGTTAAATGTTTATTTATGCTTAAGATATTCTTTTATTTAGAAAACTTTTAATGTTTAACTCATCAACCCCTTAAGCCACTTGGCCTTTAATAACCCAAAGCAAAAGATTAGACAATATTTGCTAAGTCATTCATCATATAGGATTTGCATTCACCGTATTTATTATTTATTTATGATTTCTGTCGTAGATTGCTGGCGTAAGGTACGTAATATCTTTCACTCATCATTCATTAGAAAGCACGCATTAGTTAGTAGGACTTGCATTGGAACAAGTGTGAGGTGAGTGTTTGTTTGGTGTGTTGTTTGTTATATTAAGGTATGAAAAACACTTAGGGGGCAGTCACCTCTAGGAGATGAGGTGGGGGATTTCATCACCCTTTCCTTGGCCCAAAAACCACTTATTAAAAGAGCCTTAATAAAACCAATTAGACGTTGGCCCCTAGGATTTTTGGACGGATTAAGGAGAGAAAACCGTTTAAGACCGTTATGGCCTGAATGTTGTTGCCCATCTAGTGGGGGAATGAAGAGTGAGTGATTGTGTCTACACTAAATTATGCTTTTTACAATTTGTAAAATAAATGCGACTAATCCCATAGGAGGTGGAGAATGCATGCAACAATGTAGATATGTGACGCGTGTGTGTACAATTGTGCTCTCATGACATGAATTAATATCGACATTTATAATGGCTATTATCCTATGTGTGTTTTCACATAGATTAAGACTTATCATCATCAATAAAACATACAAAACACTACTTAAGATAAAGCTAAAGATAACCACAAGCTCACATGTGAATCTTATCTCTTTATCCACTCCAATATTATCCTCACCACATCATTCCCCATAAAGTGGACCCACTAACCAAAATATGTTCTAAGCATACATTAACACCATTTAACACATCAAAGACAAGAGTGAGAACCCATCAAAATGACTATAGAAATCATTTGAAGCTTCAAGATTAAGATTAAACACATTAATCAAATTATATCCACACTTCACATCATCCTCCACCCCCATTGGGGATGGACTACTCACTAATCATATAAACAACAAAAAAACAAAGTAAAACAAACCATAAAAATGTAAAGAAATCTAAATTTTCTCAAGACAAGGAAATATAAATGACATCAAATTAAAGAGAAGAATGTAAAGAACATGAAACAAAAACTTGATTAAGAAAGAAAGATTACAAAATGGTGTTCCTCTTCTCCTCCACTATACTAATAAGCAAGAAATAAAACCTACTCTACTAAACAAGAAATAAAACCTACTCTAATGGGGGAGTAGAAAGAAGAAGAAGAAGAAGAAGAAGAGAAGAAGGAAGGATTACAAATGTATTTATAGAAGATTAGAGGGTCAGGATTAATCTGGGCGTAATCAAAGGACTGCAAATTAGATATGGATGTTCTAGAATGATCTAACACGCATACCCGACCAACTCAAGAAATTGGGGCTCCAACAGACCCAAATGATCCACCAACAACAGAGTTGGATCCGCAAGTGGCGGATTGTTTGGGTCTGATCGACACCAAATTTTGCCAGAAGCTTTAGTGGACCAATTAAACACATGGGGACCTAAGCTATTGATGCGGAACCATTTCGTCTTAATTGTTGAATTACCCGTCAGGTTCATGAGATTGTGGACCAACATATTTCCTATATGATCAGGTCTCTCCGGGTATTCACTAGCTCTTTCTTGACTTGCAATATGTTCCTTGATCATTACAAACAGATCCAGGACCTTCGAAATCAGTCCTTTCTTCTTGCTTTTAGGTCCTTTCCGCTTCATTTCTCTTCTTTATTACCTAAACCCTGAAATTTAAGAAACAAATACCCGAGTTGCAGAAATATGGGGTAAAATAAAGGATATACAACATGAATGAACTATATGATATGTTACTAACCATCTGCCCAAAAGAGCTCGATGGGCTCGATAAAAGAGCTCGATGAGCTCGATAGTGTATACCCAAATGAGATCAATAGAGCCTCGATATAAACTCGATGAAAACTCAACAATAGTTGCATGAATATATTTGAAGATATTCTTCCTGACTTTCAACATGTTTATGTTTTTGTAGCATATTGATGCGGCTCCGCATATGATCAGGAGGCGTCTCACTACCTTCCTAGGTCCATACCGCAAAGATGTTGTTGTCATGAACACGTGGTTCTCGCGATACAGGGAAGTTTACATGGGATTCATACATGGTCTCATTCATCACTGGTATCAAGGGTCAGGTTATGCATCCTTGGAAGGGAAACGAGTATGTGTATTGGTGCTAGAACTACAAGAACATGCATTGGTTTACGATCAAGGGATCAATTCTTGATTGGATATTTACCACATAGAACCCAAATGTGACAATCACTACAACAATGCAAGGATTCACCGACAGTACGTATCCGTCGGTGAATATCACCATCTATTGATGTACCGTATCACCGACATATAATGTACCATCAGTGTATGTCAACTCCGACCGATGTTCCGACAGACAGGGCCTGTCGGTGTTACTTTTGGCGCAATTTTCTTTACTTGCTTTCGTCGTGTCGAAGAACACCGACAAAAAGCCATATGTGCTCTACCCTGATGGATGTGTCCATCGGCATACGTTACACTGACTAATACGTACACTGACGAATGTACACCTACCCTGATGGATCCGTTCAGTCGGAGATAAAAGTTGGTTATATACACCGACGGATATGTATCGTCGGTGTACGTCTACCAACAAATGTCAGACCTTTGTCCGATAGATACACACCGTCGGTGTATGCCTATTACTAAACGTCACAACCTACACCGACAGATCCGTATTTGTCAATGTAAGTCATGTCCAAAACCCAAAAGAGCGTATTTGCTCTTCTGGGTTCCGGTTTTCCATGTTCATTCATTAATCAATCATACGCATCCAATTCATTCATCATTCAGCAAACATGCACACAGTCAATTCAATCATCATTCAACAAACATTCGTACACATCCAATTCAATCATCCAACATTCATACACATCTCAAACAACTAAAACAGAAGTCATATATATTGATTCATCTCAAAATAATTCAAACATAGAAGTTGTAATTTTATTAAAATTACCATTTGAATTTACTAAGTACTAAAATAAAGTTTAACATTAACAACTGACAGAAAACATAAAATACGAAGTTACCAAACCTCCCGTGTCGGCTTCGCTTGATGGATTGTTATCATTATCTTGACTTGGCGGCGGACGTGGCGTACAAAAGTCCTACACGATTAAAACATTATACATCAAGTCACTTCAACATTATAATGCATAACCCCTTCTCCATCGAAAAGTCGACCATCAACTTTTGCCTCACGATATCGTTTCATGCCTTGATGTTTCTTCATATCCTCCATTATGTTGTTTTCTTATTAGTATCATATCATGCATATATCTTGGTCATATATCATCTATTTTAAGCCTAAGCAATGCTATGTAACAAGTTGTATGTTTAAGTTTCAGGAATAAATAAGATTAAGAAGAAGAAGATACAAAAAGGTCTAAAATGCAAGAAAAAGGATTGATCTGTGAGATTTATGGACCTATCTGGAAGAGGGAAAGATCTGGACGTAAGCCAAAAGGACCAAATAGCAAACCGAGAAACTCCACACCATCATAAGTAGTATTTTGGAAATTAGATTCATGCCCAGACTTAAATAACCGACCATGGTACACCCGACATGAATATTTGAAGCACTTGAGAAGACATCCAAAAATGGGACGCATCAAATCAATTGGGATCGCAAATTGGCAGGTCAAGACCACCAATTGGTGGTCCATTTTAGTCAGAAGCCGATCGAGATTTGTGTGGTTGTGGGTTATGTTGTTTTTGTCCATATTTGGTATGTTTTATTAGTCCCACACCAGGAGATTATCCCCAGTTGCCTTTTTTCATGTCTATAAATAGAACTCATCTTCTTCCATTGTGAACCTATTGCTTGGTGGTCATTTTCTCTACTTGATGTAAACCTTTTGCAGCAAAATAATTGATCGTTTTAATAACCACAAGTGCACGGTGTCAGTGAAGACGTGCAAAATAAGGGTCGAACCTAAAGGAGTTGTGAGTGTTGTTGTTTCAACCATATTCGAGTGGGAAACGAGAGCAGAATGAGTGGGATATGCTAACTAACTACACTAAACTATGACTAAATTAACAATGAAACTAAACCCCTTGGAGTGGAGGTTCAATAGTGAGGTGTGTGTGCATAAGTGGGTCTTTATTGCATTAAGCACAAATGTGTAAAGTATGTGAAATCAACCAGAAACTAGTGTGGAGTCTAATTAACATCAACTACATTTACATGAATGCATGACTAATATGGTTAGACATGAAGTTAATATATGCACTTTGGGTTCTCAAGAATGAACTAAGTGTAGGATCGTAATTCGGCTTAGTTCTAATCACTTATAAGCTAATTACCTACTTTCTTAAGCAAACAATGAATGCATAGCAGAATTAAAAATAAACAAGCAAGTAAAGAAGAAATAAGGCAAACCACAATGGAGACAAGGATTTTTATAGAGGTTTGGCCTCCCGCCTACTTCCTCTCTTGCAAGCTCCGCTCACGACTTCACTAACCACTCCCCGTTCTAGGCCGGGAGAGAACGCCTTTACAATACAAGCACCGCGAACACCTTCTCTTGCTTGACTTTCTTCCTCTCACAATCCCAGAGGGATCACTTCGGGCTTTCACCGAAATCCTTGATTTCTTTGACAAAGGAATGAGTGGGACAACACTCTCTAAATTTGAGCACACTTGAGTAAGATATGTCTATGATCAAATGTGTGGAATTTAGGCTTAGAGTGTAGGATTGGGGAATTCGGAGCTTGGGAGTTTCTCTCTAGTGTATAGGACAAATAGTAGTAGGAGAGTTGTGTGAAATGGTGTTGGACAACTCTATTTATAAGCTCCTAAGGTGTTATGGACGTTGGGGTTAATTGGGTAAGTGTTTGTGTAAGATACACAAAATTGAAACTTGCAGGATACAATTTTGACTAAGTTGGGTCGACCGAATCGGGCAGCACGGTCGACCGTTGGGGAATTTTGAACAAGGTTCGGTCGACCGATAATGGGACGGTCTAACGAAATAGGCTATAACTTAGGTACACTTAAGTTAACGGTCGAATACCGAATAGGGTTCGGTCGACCGAAAACTTCCAGGCAGTTGCACAATTTGGAGATAATTAAGTTTGGTCGACCGAAATAGGTCCACGATCGACCGATAGGCAATTTGTATTTTAGTGTATTTGTGAATAATTTGAATACGACCGTTGGTATAATACGACAACTCTAACGGTCGGAAAATTATGTTGATTCGGTCGACCGAAAAGGTCTGCACGGTCGACCGAATGTGGGCAGTTGAAAACACTACAGGATAATTGATCACTCGATCGACCGAATGTGGGAAGACAGTTCAGGTTTAGTTTTCGTGTTTTCCAGTCTAAGTTTGGGTAATCTATTGAAGTCCAAATGATGTGAAATTTTGTGTGTGACTTCTATAGGGAGCCAGTGTGTTTGAATTGATTTTAGCTGAAGTATGCTCAATTAGACAAAGTTCATAAGACTCAAAAGAAATGCAAATTACATGTCTTCAAATGAGCTTGATTACATGTCTTGATTTGAATCATTTCTTTCTTAAGTCCTGATCACCTGTAGAAGTTAGTACAAAGCAATATATATGCTATGCAATATGTGTGCTATTCTTCATTGATTACAATTAAGATTATGTTGATTTAATCATCAAAACATAGATTAAGGCCAAAAAGGCAACACTAAGTACCAATTGTGACCATTAGGACATCAATTAACCATCCATACAACTTAATACATTCATGCATTCTCTACTAATCAAGCATTCATACATAACAAACCACTTTCATGCCAAGATAAATCATTACAAGCAACAAGATAAACTCTAGATCTAGCATGAGACAACTACCTAGTGTGGCCATTATTCCATCTAATACAAGTTTTAGCAAGTTATAAGTATAGATCTACATTAAGCACATGAAATGACACAAGATAAGAAGAACCCATCATACACTTCACCATCAACTACATTGCCTCCACCCCAAGTGGGGTGGATCTACTCACTAGTCATGTTAATAACTATGGAAAGCAAGAAATCTACACTAAACATGGCAAGAAAAGCAAAGTAGAAAATCAACCAACAAAACACCGAAATACTTGGATAGAAAAAACCTAACAGCAAGAGAAAAAGATTCTACCATTAGATTAAAGAAAGTACTAGTTTACAAGCTCCTTCCACCTCCTTATTCTTGCAGCCCCAATGGGTAAAACCTATCCTATTCTAATGGTGGAGGTGGAGAAGAAGAAGAAAGGTAGAAGAAACATTGCTATTTATAGAAGAAATAAGGGTTTGGATTGATCTGAAAGTAATCCGACGGCTATAATAACTTTCTATATAATCTGGTGCACCCACATAATTGAGACGAAGCCACGTAAGAAATTGGTTCACGTGGCGGATCAAAATTTGCCCCTAGCGGATCATTTGCTTCTGATCCGTGTCGTTTTTCTCCAACAACTTAAATGTTGTCTTTTGCACGTAGGGAGCACTCCTGGTCTACTGGTTTGAGCTTGTTTGTCTTTAATTTCCCAAATACTCCCCATGATCATGGTATTGAAGGATTTTTGCGTCCAAAATGTTTTTTGTTCGTTCAGGTCTCTCTGGATTACATCTGGGTCCTTCTTGATTTGTAGATGGGTACTTGTGCATGACAAACATGTCCACTTTGCTTCATTTGAGTCATTTTCTCTTACTTTCTCTTCTTTATTACCTAATACCTGCCACTATAAACAAACACTCGAGTAGCACACAATTAGGGTAAAATAAAAGATATATAGCATGAATGCAAAGCATGATATGCTACTAATCAAATACCCCCACACTTACCTTCTGCTAGTCTCGAGTAAAACAAAGAAAGAGAAAACTGAAAAAAGTAAAACATACAAAAAAGGGAAATCCTAACTCACTTTCGTAGGAATTACGATTGCACTTAGGACATGCAACAAGCCGTTAAACCTCCTTGTCGCCAAGGAGGAGGAGTGTTGTCTCTTGAGGGTTTTTCGCAGATATACCCACAAAATCCGAACATTTATGCATTATTCAACCTAAAAACACGACTTGATGGACCTACCATTGTTGACAATTGGACACAGTAATCCTATGGGCCGACTCTGTATATGTATCCAATTGACATACCTAGCCTAGGGAACCATTTGTGCAAGTTAATTAAGGACTTAAGTGAAAGACATGGGGAACCTTAACATCCTCAAGTGATACATCGTGTAAAGTCCATTAAGGTTCTTATTTGTATTAGTTATTTTCTTTTTTCCTTTTTATAGAACAATGAATTAAAATAGGCTAGTGTTTAATTCTCCCATGGTCCGATTTTGTGTATCATTGTCTGTGAGGACTTACACTATCACGTACACTTTCCCCCAAATCTCCACATAGGGCGACCCCTACCACCCGTATAACGGGAGTTTGGTCAGTGCATCCCAAGTTAAATGACTCAAAAACACCAGGTACTAAGTCCCCTCGGACCTGATTTCCCGAGTGATAGGAGTCGTGCAGGAAGAGAGAATACCATACTAAATTATTTCTTATCTACATATGAACCAAAACCTCTACATTTAAAGTTTGACAACAAGAGTTTAAGGGTTCCTGACTACGACAAACTTCTTTATACCAACAAACATGAATTATTCGGTTCACTAAGTTCAAGGTGGACTTCTTTATTTATTTGAGTACTGAAACTCTATGATTACTCTCCCCCCGAGGGAAAACCAGGGTGCATCTTTATGACTAAATAAGACCTAAAACCGGTGTACTAGATATCCTAATGCATCATGTTGAACTCAATTTAGGGATCTTCCTTCCTACTTTGCCTCTAAACGGTTTTGCACATGCTAAACATACGCAAAACCCACAAAACATTTTCTTTCGCAGAAACATGAAGATTTTGAAAGAAATGTGAAAATTTAAAGCACTAGGCAAATAAAAGAAAGCAAGTCACCCAAGGATCATGGTATAACAAATATATCAATGTAAATTGCAACACACTATCATTACCTTAACAAGGGAAACAAAAGAAAAGGAAAAATACTTGACTTTGTACATATGATAAAATCCCCCAACACTTCATGCATTGTCCTCAATGAATATGAGTATGATACTACATGGATTTATGCATGAAAAATAAAAGATCTCACCAACGTGAAGCACAAAAGGAAGTTCATGGTTATGTAATTAGACAAATACCCAAATTCCCAAAAACCTGTGAGATATTTAAGAAGGGAGACAAATACATGAAACAAATGTGGCCCAAATATATAAGGATTGGGACCTACAACAACCTATGCTCACTCTTGGAGTCTTTTCTCCTTCTTTTTTTCTTTTTTCTTTCTTTTTTTCATCTTTTTTTAAAATATAACTATGTACAAAAATAAGTTCCCATCGTCATTTGACAAAGGACATCAGATGGGAACCTCAAAAGTAGGTCAATGTACTTGGAATGGGAACATGACACCACATGGGGCCAAAATACTCATTAGTGGGCCCCTCACAAAATGCACAAGATGCAAGGAGAGGTTCAAGATTAAGACGCAAAGGCGTATGATTCAAATGATCAAACTTAAAGAGCTTGAATCTCTTAAGAGTTTGGTCATAATCCAGCAATGGAAGAAGAGTTTTGTCCCATTGTAGAATTGAAGTTGTGATCATCAATCAAAACTCAACAACCAACAGGCTGGTGTGCCAGAACGAGGCCAATAACCTCATTATTCCTGCCCGACGCACCAAGCGAACAGAAAGTGACTCTCTTACCCAAGGTATCCTCTAAGGAACTCCTAATACCCTCATTGGCAATGTAGTTGTTTGATGTCCCTTCATTTTCATGATGATTATGAACAATAGTTAGAGTTAAACTCTCACCAGGTCGTATGAAATTAGGGGTATTAGGGAGCTCTTGCTCCACCAAAGGTGATCCTTAAGAGACACAACATTAAGATCATGTGGCTCATGGGCCACGAGACAAAAAAATATGACACATTCTTATGCCGACTCATAATAGAACTGGTCCATGTTATTCTCAATTTGAATCATATCCCTCAGACTGACTAGGAGTTTGACTTTGACATATTGTGCTTTGAATTTGTTCATGTGGTGGGGTTCGATATTACAAGATAAATGCCCATGTTGACAAGAAAGGTCACCCTCCTCGCGTTCACTTAATTGTTGCGTCATCTGACTCACTTGCATTTCCAAAGTTTGCAAGGAATTCAAGGTGGACTTCAATAATTTTTGAGTGATTTCCATGAATGTTTGGAGAGTTTGTTTCAAGGAATCAAGTCTGGGGGTCAATTGTGAGGCTCAAGTCAGAATTTTGGAGATTATGGGGTTGTGTGTTGATGGGCTGAGAATCAGTCCAATGATTGGTAGTAGGGTGTTAGTAGAATTCTGGGTAGTCGAGAGAAGGATACTGGGGTGGGCATGAGGTATAATACTCAGGATTTCTAAAGTCTCCCCATGAATATGGCATCCTTGAATAAGACGTGAATGTATACGAGTCATAATGAGTACTTTGGAAAAAAGCATCATCCTATTTAGGTTCCAACGAACATGCGAACACTCTTCGAAAACCTGACCACCTAAACCACTCTGGTCATCTGATGTGGCTTCTGGGACCACCAATCCAGTCATACCCTCTAATGCCCACATGAAAGAGGCCAAAGCTTCTCGTAATCTCTTTGTTTGTTGACCAACATATGATCTGACACAACTAGTTAACGGTCTATCAGTCGGTGTCTCTCTCATATCACCCCAATTTGAGACTGCTCCAGCCACAAAATTAAGATTGTCCTAACCATGCTGGGTGTCAGTCTGAGACACCCCAGGATACATGGGTTGGGTATACCAGGGAGAGTGGTCCTAGTCCCAATAATTACAGGAATGATCACCCATGTAACCATCCATCCCAACATAGTACTCTCGAGTCGACCACTCTCACCACCACGAGGCTAAACTCACAAAAAGTGCTCGACTCATCCCTAAAATGCTTATAGAGTGTGTAAAGGGGGAGGATACTAGAACGTAGAAGTAGGTGAGAAGAAGATAACTTAGAGGAGAAAGGAAGAATCCCTAGAGCTAGTTTACGTAAAGGTGAGGGTAGAAGCCTAATCTAGCATCAACCTAAGGTCACTATAGGTACTTACAACTAGACGACGCCTAATTGCGATATCACACGACCACAACACGCCTCACCTCCCTAAGCAAAGTAGAAAATCAACCAACAAAACACCAAAATACTTGGATAGAAAGAAAGCTAACGACAAGAGAAAAAAGATTCTACCATTAGATTAAAGAAAGTACTAGTTTACAAGCTCCTTCCACCTTCTTATTCTTGCAGCCCCAATGGGTAAAACATAACCTATACTAATGGTGGAGGTGGAGAAGAAGAAGAAGAAGAAGAAGAAAGGTAGAAGAAACATTGTTATTTATAGAAGAAATAAGGATTTGGATGGATCTCGAAGCAATCCGACAACTGTAATCACTTTCTCTATAGTCTGGTGCACCCAAATAATGGAGGCGAAGCCATGGGAGAAATTGGGGCCCAATTGGAACCATTTGATCCACCAATGGTGGATCATTTGCTTCTGATCCGCATCGTTTTTCTCCCGCAACTTAAATATTGTATTTTACATGTGGGGTGCACTTTTGGTCCGCTGATTCGAGCTCCTTTGTCTTTAATTTCCCAAATACTTTTCAAAATCATGGTATTGAATGATTTTTGTGTTCAAAATGTTTTTCGTGCGTTCAGGTCCCTATAGATTAATCTGGTTCCCTCCTGATTGGCAGATGTGTCCTTGTGCACGACAATTAGATCCACTTTGCTTCATTTGAGTCATTTCTTCTTACATTTCAGTCATTTTCTCTTCCTTTCTTTTCTTTGTTATCAAATACCTAAAACACTACAAACAAGCACTCGAGTAGCACACAGTTAGGGTAAAATAAAGGATATATTGCATGAATTCGATGTATGATATGCCACTAATAGCAAACTCAAGTGGAGAGAATGCTACTTGTAATCTGAGTCATCAATAAAATAATTTCTTTTAGTTTTGTTTGAATGTTGTCTCTTTTGAATGCTTGCATGTTTTGCTTAGTTTTGTTTTAGTAATCTTAGTATAATTAGTTAGAATTTCTTTCTTTCTTCATATAATTGCTTAATGTGTAGTGAGACGTTCCATTCCCCTTTCGGGTGGAGATGATGTTTATACATGTAATGAAGAATGGGAATGAATGCTATCTTAAGCAATATGTGATGAATGTGAATATATGCTTGTTTGTTTAAGTTAGAATACTTAACTTGATGGGTTTTGCCACAACTTTTAGACACTTCTCATGCTTGTTTAGGTTCATAATAACCAACTTGTTTATGCTCTTGTTAATCAACTAGGTTAGTGATTGGATTGATAAGTTTTGTCACAACCATTAGACACTTTCTATGCATGAAAACAAAATCTATACTTGTGCTTTATTGAATTCATTCTTCGCCACCTTATTACATGTGTAAACACACTCCACCATTTAGGGATTTTCCTTACTGAATTTAATCTTACTTTGTTAGTTGCTTAGTTTAGTTTTAGCTAAATTTGAGTTGTTATCTTTCTGATTTGCTAGTTGCTAGTTTAGTACAATGTAACTTCTTCTCCCCTTATTTTCCACTTGATTTCTGAAGAACCAGAGTTGACACACCTCCATGTGAATTCGACTCATACTTGCCACTGCTTCATCGTTGTTGTGCACTTGCGGTTTAAGCTTAATTGAAACATTTGCCAAGTAGTTAGTACCGTTAGTGGCATATTTGTTCTTGATTCAGTGGTCGACAACCCAAAGTGCTACTTGTCGGTGGTCTTTCTATCTGACTTCCAATGTGCAATTATGTACATTATGGAAGATAGTAAGCTCAAACATGGGTGAGTGCATCATTAACATTATATCATGCATGTATTTGTGTCTTATATCCTCTATTTTTAACCTTAGCAATACTACATAACGAGTTTTATGTTTAAGTTTCAAGAATAAAATAAGTGAGAAGAAGAGACAAAAAAAGGACCTAAAAGTAAGAAAAAAGAGGCAATTGTGAGACTTATGGACTGATACGCAAGATGGAAGGACCCAGATGTAAACAAAAAGGACCAATAAGAAAATCAAGAAACTCCACACCATCATGAGGAGTATTTTGGCAATTAGATCCGGGCCTCAACTCCAATAACTGATCCGAGTGCACCCCATATAAAGAAGTGAAGAACTAAAAACGATATCCAAAAATGGATCGGTTCCGGGAAAAAGTGACCGCCAATCGTGGACTCTCCGTCGAGCTTGGCTTGGTCTCGCTCCCTTAGTGCACGCCTGGAAGATTTATAATCTCGAGAACAAATCAACACTACTGGTCCGTTTTTCTCAGAATCCGACTTGGTTTCGCCCGGATATGGGTTATGTGTTTGTGTTTATTCTGGGAATGTTTCATTAGTCCCACATCGGGGGATTGTCCCCAGTTTCCTTTTTTCATGCCTATAAATAAGACTCTTCCTCCTCCATTGTAATCTACCCATTGCTTGGTGGCATTCTCTCTACTTAGCGTAACCCTTGGAGCAAAACTCAAGTGGAGAAGAATGTTAATTGTAATGTGAGTCATGTAAATAAAATAATTTTTTAGTTTGTTTTAATGTTGTCTTCTCTTTTAATTCTTGCATGCTTAGTTTAATTTCGTTTTATCTTCTTTTCTTAATCATTAGTGAGTAGTTCCATCCGTCTTTTGGGGTGGAGATGATGTACATATATGTCGTGAAGTTTGGATGTTTGATGAATTTTTGATTGTGTAGACTTGCATGTTTATATGTTCATAGGGCGTGTTTAAATCGTCTACATGTTGGGGGATTTTTGATGGGTTTTGCCATAAGATATAGACACTTCCCATGCTTAGTTTCCTCTTGTTTATTGACTGAAATTTCCTGTTGAATATGCTACATGTTAGTTATGTGTTTGTATTTGTGTTTGCTTGCTTGATTGAATGAAGAAACTTTGTTTTGATGGGTTGTACCATAAAATTTAGACACCTCCCATGCTTAGCTTTGTTCTTTACATGAGTTTATGGTTTTTGATGAGTCTTGCCATATCTTTAGACATTTCTCATGCTGAGCTTAGTCTTATGCTAATCAAGTAGTAATTGTCGATACGTTGTGTGAATGCTTTGGTAGGTTTTGCCAAATCTTTAGACAATTCCTATACATGAAGACACACACATACATTCTTACATGCGTCATTCATCACTTATTTCACTTCATATGTGCACACACTCCACCCCTTAGGTGTTTCCATTCCTGAATTCTAGCTTGTTGTCTTAGTTAGTTTAGTTTCATTGTTGCGTGCTTTCATTTCCTTGTTTGTGCGTACTAGTTTAGTTTAGTCTTGTTTAGCGTAATCAACTTCTTCTCCCTTCTTTTCCCACTTGCCTTTAAACGAACTAAAGTCAACACACCTCCCCGTGGATCGACCCATATTTTCCACGTATTCACCGACGTCGTGCACTTGCGGTATTTAAAATGAACACATCAATGCACTTGGTTTTCACCCCTCAATCTACAATCACAATTACGAACCTTAAAAGTGATATACCACACCCCAGTTCCATACTTCTTCACTACAAACTCCAAATTCTTCTTCATTGCACAGAAAGCAGCTTTGATTTTCAATTCAACCTTGTTTTCGAAACTTTTGTTAACATTGGAACACTCCATCTTTTGTGATCTTCTGATGAAATGAATTCAGAACTCCATCCTGTATTATTTTCAATTCTACTTGGACGATTGTTGCTTGTCCCAGGTGTTTGTTGTCCTCCCCTTTGGGGTTGTGGGTGTCTTTCCCTTGGGGTTGTAACTGTGGAGGTGACAAATCATCACTATCATCTCCTTCTGAATCTTCTTCCCAGTTTCCATCATCATCACTTAAGTTTGCAACAGGATCGTCATTCACATAGGGCTCGTACTTATAAAATGGGTGGGTGACAACAACTTCATGAACAACTATCTCACCTCTAGTAGCCATGAGATATGTTTCGGGAACAAAAGTCCCAACCTCACTCCATTCTTTATTAATGCTAGGATACGGCAATGGTGTCTACAGGTTCATTATTCTTAACCAAAGTCACATATATAGGAATCATGTCATGCAAATATTTAAGAAACGAAGAAACGGATGTCTGTATCGCCTGTAATTTCAACATATTTATACGGCTGCCCATGTGTTTCGTAAGGGGCCTCCAATTCAACTTATAAACATCAAACACTTTATGCAAAATTTCAAGCAGTTGCAAGTATGTTACATCCTTCTCTATCGTGATCCCTTTACTCTTGCCATCCTTGAAAACCCATCTGTATCATCCATTTCCCAAACACCATTGTACGCAGCCAATACATTGACAGTCAAACCTGATATGACAAAAAAATCTACCAAAAATTGAATTTCAAATTAAAATTCATAAGCTATCGAGCTCTATCGAGTTTCTATCTAACTCATATCGAGTACAACAATTGAGCACAATCTGGTTCAATCGAAGTCTAAACATGTATAACTATCGAGCATAAACATCGAGCCTCACTTTCATTTACCATCGAGTCCACTCGAACTCGATCAAACTCTAAAACAATTTTAACTATCAAGCATACCCATCAAGGCATTGACAAATCTATTAAAAATGGAAAGAAAATGCAACAAAATTACAACTACATCAATTTTTTACAATTTTACTTACCCATTCCCTTTGGTGACCGACCGGTTTATCCTCCAAGAACACTAAAACAACTTATGCATTCTGGTGGGGTCCGACAGGAGTCCGTGGTGAGTCTAAAGGGGACAATCGAGCTCGATATTGAATACTATGAGCTCGATTTAGTCTTCACTCCCAACTGAGAACCTAGATACGGCTGAGAAAGAGAAAGAAAAAGAGGGAGAAAGGGAATGGTTTATGCAAGGGGTATTTTAGGTAGCACATGAAACATAAGCCTCATTTTACAATGATGTCATGTGGGGACTTTTTTCAATTAGCGACCCACTTTAAGTATAAAGATTCAAATTTCTCTTCCTAACTTGTTGCCACATTTGCTTTGATTGGGATGAAAGTAAAGGTCTATGTAATTGATAACACTGGTATAGTATTGGAAGTTTCAGCTAGCAACTTTTAAATATCATGGCTAATGTGAGTTACGGTGTTCATACCAAACACATAATAAAAAACTACTCAAGGCACATTATTCTTGACTCATGAGATCTAGTATTGCATCAAAAGACGTACTTCATTTTGTTGTTTCAAAATTTCATTGTGTAGGAAGTACTCCTTCACTATTAGTGTCACACCACAAAAATACAATTTTGCCATGAAAGATACATTCATAACTGCTGGGTTCAAGGTTTAATGATCAAGGGATGAGAGGAGCAGACGCAGTATAATTCAAGAAGTCATTAAATCCTAAGTTGGTATAACTGACGTATAATTCTGACTTCATTTCAGAAACTATCATTTTGACAGCTTTCAGATTTATTTACTTCGATGCACTTAAACTTAAAAAAGTAATCTTATATCAAATATTATAGGTGTTTAACTCTTCGATTTCCTATTCCCTTTACATATTAAATTCGTTATTTTGGTTCAATGCTTTCTAAAATTTATATATTCAGCTCAATACTTATAATTTCCACTCCAACCACAGATATCCCCAAAGTAATCTAACATAATGCATCTCCACCACTATTTGGTAAACATGACCCCTCCTTTACGCAATTACACCTTCTTCACATTTGGTAGGTTGATATGTTAATTTAGTAACATCATATGTTGTGTAAAATATTAGGATTTTTTCGTTGCATGTCACATTAAAACAACAAAATTCTAAATATGTCGTCACTCTATAGCTATTTATAGTCATGTCATGGGAATCTATTTTACAATGAAGAATGTCATTACTTTTTCTGAAATCATATTTCGTCAAGATTTTCCACTAACACCGTCAATTATTCGGCAACCGTGTTTAAAATAATAATATTTAATTGTAAATTATATAGAATCTACCCTCAGTGATGTAATAAAACACATTTATTTCTATAGATTCTACCTTTATGAAATCTTTCCTAAATAATTTTGTAAATATTGTTGACTTCTATTCTCTCCTACAACTATTTTTTATACTTTCTCTTCTCTCTCTACCATCCCTCCTATTGCTCTTCTCTCTCTACTCTTTCTATACATTCTCTACTCTCTACTCTTTCTATACATTCATTAATTCTCTCTCTCTATAGTCTCTACGCTCTCTCTCCTCAGTCTTCTCCCCTCTCATCGCTCCTCTTCTCTCACTCTCTTCACCAATCCAAACACAAGCCCCTCAGACCAAATCCAAACCCATATCGCTGACTAAATCAACACCCAAACCAGCAAACCGAATCCAAAACCATACCCAAATCAAACCCAAACACATAACCCAACAACCAACCTAATGTAGCAACCAATGCCAAAATTTGAACACAACCGCACCAACCTAGCTCGAAGAGACAAAACCCAAAATTCGAATCTCGAACCCTACTTCTCTGAATTCCTGGACTTACCAAACAAACCGAGAATTGTCAATCAACTCAAGAACACCCAAACTCGCAACCAAACAAGTTCTACAACACCCAACTCAAAAATATTTTGTAGCCGTTTAATACGAGTGATAATGTATTTTCTTAATATACTATTTTGATTGGATGCCAACTTGTAAAATGTATTTTTTTAATCAAATTTTCAAAACTTTTTAATTGTCCGAACGTGACCTCAACATATTCCAAACCTACGTATCGCCCATCGCGTTTTGCACATCTTTTGTGTCTGTTTGATAATGTGGTGTAAACTTTAGATTTTTTGTCTTATTAGACCCATAAGGTCATCAAGGGGTGCTCAGGTGAAGTAGACTTTGCACTGGGACACACGAATAAAGTGGTATACACTTCTAGTTAGGGGAGAGCATCAGTCCGGACCCGGACCGAACCGGACGGAACCCGAATGCTCTCCGGGGTTTGGACCGAAGACCGGACAGGTCAAATTTGGTCCGGTCCAAAAACCCAGACCGGACCGGATTTTTGGGGGGAAAATTGGGTTTCGGTCCGGTCCGATCCGGTCCAAAAACGGACCAGATTATGCTCTCCCCTACTTCTAATCGAGTCTTCATTCACAATTTGGTCCAAATACGTTTCGTCCTGCTCATGGAGTGGAACTGTTCTCGTTATATCCTGACCCGTCATTAGTGGTTATTGGAGTTTAGGTGGTTGATTGGAGAGGATTAGGATTCGACGGCTGAGATTGATTTGGATGGAGATTGCACTGTTGTAAGTCCGTTGGGAGCTTAGACCATCTAAACGGTCGACCGCTCTTTGAATCGTTCGACCGAATACTTAAGTTGACTTAAGGTCCGTTCGAGCGGTGTGTGCCTTGTTCGATTGGTCGTGGACCTTGAGAAATGGTGGAGTCCCTGTGATTTTCCGGGTCCCCTTTGTTGTTCGACCGATGGGATGATTGAATTTAACATTGTTGGGGCGTAGACCATCCAAACAGTCGACTGTCTGTGACCCTTTTGTTCGACTGATTGGTCGTTTTATTAGTTTTTGTGGTTCGGCCGGTCGCGGAGACGGTCGAATGCCTGTGCGTTCCAGGAGGGAACCAGTCGACCGTTTCTACACAGTGTGGTGTTTTATGTTTTGTTTTGATCGGCTTGAGGGCAACGGGTTCACCGGCCTTTTTGGGGGCAACGGATGGACAAGTCGGCCTGATAGCGATCGGTTGTGGCTCTACAGAGAGGAGTGTGATTTGTTAGAAAACTGTCACTCCAGTGATAAATGCAAAACCGTGGCTCCGGTAATATAGAGACAAAATTGTGGCTCCAGTGACAGAGGCAAAACTGTGACTCCAGTGACAGAGGCAAAACTGACTCTGGTGACAAATGTGGGATGGTATGGGTCTCTAATTCTAATCACTTTTATGCTAATTACCTACTTGTTTAATCAATCAGAGATATGCAGTCGAATTTAAAACTAAATACAAGTAAGCAAGGCAAACCACAAGATGACACTGAATTTTTATAGAGGTTCGGCCTCCCGCGTACTTCCTCTCTTGCAAGCTCTGCTCTATCTCCCTCGAGCTCCTCTCGCGTCTTCACTATTGACCTCGTTTTGGGTCGAGATTAATCCTTTTACAAAACAAGCTCCACGAACACCCTCGTGAGCTTGACTTTCTTCTCTCACAATCTGAGAGGAACACTTCGGGCTTTCACCGAAGTCCTTGCTTCTTTACAATTGAGATCTTGAGTGGAACACACTCTCTAACTTGAGCACACTTAGCTTAGGATGTGGAAATGATGCTAAGATGTGGAAGTTTAAACTTGGAGAGTAGGATATAGGGAATGGGAGACTTGGGAGTTTCTCTTAGGTGTATTTGACAAATGGAAGTGTAAGAGATGTCTAATTGTGTCAATGGAACACCTATTTATAAGCTCCTAAGGTATTATAGCCGTTGGGGATGAATTGGGTAAAGATTGTGTATGATACACAAAAATAGAAACTGACAGGACCCAATTCTAAGTAAGTACGGATGACCGGATCGGGCTGAACGGTCGACCGTTTGGTAATTTAGAACTCGGTTCGGTCGATCGGTCAAAAAACTGTCGACCACCAAAGGCTATGATTTAGGCACACTTAAGTGATTTGTCGAACACCGATATAGGTTCAGTCGACCGATTCATACTAGGCACTTTAGGGTTGACAAACAAGATCATATTCGGTCGACCAAAATAAGGTCCACGGTTGACCGAAAACCGACAGGCACTTTGGGTTTGTCAAGGAACATAAATTCGGCCTACCGAACAAGGTCCTCGGTCGACCGATACACAAAATGTATTTGCGGTATTTGGAGATAATACGAATACAACCATTGAGTATATACGACAAAACAAACGTCGGAAATTTGTTGATACTTGGTCGACCGAAAAGGTCGAGACGGTCAACCGAACTTGAGAAGTTAAACACTAACATGATATATGATCACTCGGGTGACTGAACGGTCTGTTTCGGTCGACCGAATGTGGGCAGACTGTTCTGGTTTTGGTTTAGTGTTTTCCGATCTAAGTTTGGGTGATCTATTGAAGTCCAAATTATATGAAATATCATGTGTGACTTCTATAGGGAACCTAGTGTGTGTTTGAGTAGTTTTTAGCTCAAGTATGCTCAATTACACAAAGTTCCTAAGACTCAAAGAAATACAAATTACATGTCTTCAAATGAGCTTGATTACATGTCTTGACTTGATTTCCTTTCTTCCTTGAGTCTTAATCACCTGAAGAAGTTAGCACAAATCAATATATATGCAATGCAACATGTGTGCTACTCCATATGATCACAATTAAGATTAGGTTGATTAAATCATCAAAACATAGATTAAGGCAAAAAAAACAATAAATGCAAATGTGGTGTTTTTACAGTTGTTCGGCTTCTGCCTGGTTATAGTTTGTTGAGTTTCTTCATTTATTAGAATTACACATCTGGTTCAGAAGATTCTGGACTTTTGCAACAAACATTTTTTTACACTTAGGGCCCTCCAGGTTTTCACTTGGGTCCTTTCTGAGTTACAATCCGGTCTTTGGGTAATACAAACAGGTCTAGAAACCTTCCACATTAGTCCACTCTTCTTGCGTTTAGGTCTGTTTCTCTTCCTTTCTCTTCTCTATTGCCCAAACCCTAAAGCACATCAAATAAACACTTGAGTAGCACACATATGGGGTAAAATAAAGGATATATAGCATGAATGAAATGTATGATATGCTACAAATCACCTAGCTTTGTTACATTCGTAACAAATGGCAACTTTGGAGCTTTCTCCTTCACCCAACATTTCTTGCACCTCTTAACCATCACTGCAAGCTCCTCATCACTCTTCTCGTCGTCCAATTTTTTTGATTCAATGTGAGCTTTGAGAGTGCTTGCTTTTTTCTTTTTGTTTGAACTACAGTAGAACAGGGTTTTACCAATGGAACCTACCCTTTGGTGTATCTCCCTATTCATCCATCTAGGTTTTCGCCGACGGATATATCTCCATTTGAATTTATTTTCTCAATGTTTCGTTACATCGACGGATGTACTGACACGTACATGCAATCGATGCTTCTTTCAGAGCGAAATTTCTTGTCAAACGTTTTCACCTTCTTTTGTCATCTCATAGCACACCGATAGATGTGATTAGTAGCATAGCATAAATTGTATTCATGCTATAAATTCTTTATTTTGCCCAAGAAAAAAGAAGAGAAAATAACTGAAATGCAAAAAGAAAGAACCTTATGGAAGCATCTTGGACTTGTTTGTCATGATGAAGGGCCCATATGCAACTTAGGAAGGATCCAGATGAAACCTGGAGGGACGTGAACATAAGGAAAACATTTCTGGCTTAAAGATCCCTCAACACCAAGATCTTGAATAGTATTTCGGAAACTAAGGCGAAACGTACTCGAACCAGCGGACCTAGAGTGCAGCCTATATACAAAATTGACAACTTAAGAAGCTGAGAGATCAGTCCATCCTGACTCGCCAGTGGTGGATGAAAATTCGCCAGTAGCAAGTCTAGTTGGTTAAAATCCGCTCAAATTTCTTCCGTGGCTCGAACCAGTTTAATTGGCATCACTAGACATAAGAGAAATCAATTACAGTCGTCGGATTGCTCCGACATTCATCTACACCTTTGTTTCTTCTATAAAGAGCATTGTTTCTCCTACCTTTGGATTCTCTCTCAACCTTCCTCCATTAGAATAGGTTTAGTTTACCCAATTGGGTAGAAAAGGAATGATGGTGGATGAAAGTTGTAATCTTACTATTTGGTTAATCTAATATTCGATGTGAGTTCCTCTCTTCTTTAGCTTCCTTTCTATCCAAGTATTTTTACATTCCGTTGGTTGATTTCGTAGTTTGTTGTTGTTGCCATGTTTAGTGTAGATTTCTTCTTGCTTTCCATGCTTGTTGTTATTAGTAGAGAGTAGATTCACCCCATTTGGGGTGGAGGTGATGTAGACCATGTGTTGTGTGGTAATGGGTTCTTCTTATTTGTGTCATTTCCATGTGCTTAATGTAGATCTATACTTGCAGCATGCCTAAACTTCTCTTAAATGGGATAATGGCCACACTCGGTACTTGTCTTATGCTAGATCTAGAGTTTATCTTGTTGCTTGTAATGGTCTATCTTTGTGATGGACTTGCCTGGAAATGTATGGATCCATGTTTGGTGCACGTTCACATCAATTATTTTGGTTGTAGGTAGGATTATGTGATGCTCTGATGGCCAGACTAGGTACTTATTGCATGCTTTATAATCTAAAATGAACCCAAACTTTAGTGATGCCTGTCCTATGCGTAGATTCTACACTAGCCTCTACTTGTAACACACACTACACTTGTGGCTAATTTTATTGAACACCCACTCACACACACACCTCTACAAACCTCCACTCCAAGGGGGTTTAGATATCTTGTTGATTCATTGTTAGTCCAGATTAGTTAGTTTAGCATAATCCTCTCCATCTCCTTTTCTCTCCCATTCGAGTATGGTGAGAACAAAGATGCACACAACTTCTCGTGGTACGACCCGTACTTGCCATGTCTTCACCGACGTCATGCAACTGCGTTTTTTAACTTTTAAAATTTAAACAAGTTTTTGGCGCCATTGTCAGGGTGTTGGTCATCATCGTTGTTGTTTCCACCATTTCAGTGGGTTTTTCTCACATTTTCCTTTAGTTTTGTTACTGGACAGGGGACTTCACTGAGGCATAGGAGCACACAGGAGACGTTTGGGCACCCCAATCCCCCCAGCGGCGGATTTGGTGAGGAATTTTTTGTTTTTTTGTTTCACTGGTAGCTCGCTCTTTCTATTCATAGTGGATATCAGCAATTTTCCACTTCATATATGCAATGTTTTGATGCCAGAAATTAATCTTACATGCGTATTCCCTTCTTTAAGACAACTTGGACATTAAAACACAAAGCAAAAGAGTAGATGAATGTCATCCATGTCATGCACTATACATAGGCCTTGCACACATATTGTCCTTCCTATAGCTTACTTTCTTGTTGTCGATTTCTAGCGTGAGGTAAGACATCTTCTTCACTCTTTCATGCATTATCTTGCATGCATTAGTAAGTAGGGTTACATTGGAACAAATGTGAGGTGACTGTTTGATTAGAGGGCTTGATTGCTAGTTTAGGGGTCAAAATACCCATAGGGGGTTGTTCCATACAATATAAGGTAGGGGATTTTATCTCCTTTTCCTTGTCCCCAAAAATCACACTTGATCAAAACCTTTAATCTAAAATCAAGTAAACATTGGATCCTAGGATTTGGTTGCACTGAGGAAACTAACTCATTCTCGACATCATGGCCTGAACGTCGTTGTTTGCTTAGCGATTTGGGATTTTTGGGACCTCCGAGTTCTGACTCTCTTGAGACAGTTTTGTGACCGTCAGCCGAGTGAGGTGAGGCGTTTGGGAGTGTGGGGAGTCACGGTTAGGCGTCATCTATTCTATGAACTCATATTCAGCCTAAGCATGTTTGGGTCATGTTTGCCATATTAGGCTTCTACCCTTACCTTTACCCATACCCACGCTAGCTCTAGGGATTCTTCCCTTCTCTTTTGAGTCTTCTCCTAATCCCCATTCTGTGTTATAGTCTCCTCCTCTGATTACACCCTCTATTTATGTGTGGTTGAGGAGTCGAGTCGAGTCAAGCACTTTTATGCAAGATTCGACTCGTATTGGTGAGGGTGCTCGGCTTGAGAGAGTTTATCTTGTTGTTGAGATGGATGGTCTAGGTGATTGTCCCTCTCCACATCGTCTCTTCGAGGTGGGAGAGATCGGGTTCCATACATGGAGTTCCTCGGTCCACTCCCACCACCACATAGACCATCTAATCGTCCGACTCGAGAGGAAGAGGGTCTCCGTCATGATTGAGTTATGGGAGTACCAACACCCATCCTGTTTGGGCAGTGTAGCCATCTTATATAGTTCTCCCATTGGCACGTGGAAACAACTATGAATTGAATCCTCAATATGTGAGGATGCTTCCAACCTTCACAGCCAATAAGGATGATTTCTATATCTTTATATGTGGATTCGAGGAGCTGTGCTCCATGTTCACGTTTCTACAACTTGACGAGAATTTCGTCCGGTTGAGGATGATTTCTTTCACGTTGAAGGATAACATGAAGAAATGGATGTACAACCTCGTGGCAAACTCTATTATGTCTTGCATTGACTTTGTGACCGGCTTTCTGTAAATAATCTTTTCCCACGGGAAGACTCAACAGTTACGACACTAGATACATCAAATTTATCTGAATGAGACCGAATCGTTTCATGCTTTCTTTGAGAGGTCCAAGGATCTTCTCCTGCAGTGCCCTCATCATGGATTTGAGATGTGGTAGTTATGCTAGATTGTTTATGAGGGCCTCAACTACGACTCGCACATTATTGGAGGCGATTTGTTTAGGTGATTTCCAAATGAAACTCATTGATGAGCCATGGGATACCTTTGAATTAATGGTTGAACGCACCCTCGAGCGGGATACCATGAGAGAGCCACCAGCCATGAGGTATTCTGGCCGAGTTGGATCATACCGAGTCGAGTCAATGATCACGTTTGAGGCAAAAAGGGATTCTCTAATGTGTAGAATAGAGAGTTTAGAGTTGGACCGAGCTATTGTAGCTCAGGTCGCTACTCCCGCTTCAAGCATGTGTGGACTTACAGGACATAGTGACTTGGCATGTGCTTATCCTCTAAGCAATACTGAGCATGCAAATGTGATGTATCAATAGCGGCCTCATAACGACCCGTACAGTCACTCCCACAACCTGGGATGGCAAAACCACCCTAACTTCTCTTAGGGGCATAGTGGAGGCCACAGTTAGAGCTCACATGTAACGCCCCTGATCTCGCGGGTACGCACACTGGGAAAGGAAACTAGTGTCGCGATCAGAGACCTCCGCGACGACCGAAGGGGTTACAAAAGACAGACCGAATAGACTCGACAAACTGAAAGAAATCATACACAAATGGACTGACATAAAACATAATAGGAATAATAGAATAATCATAACAATAAAAGTCTTATTACAACACATCGAGTATCAAAAAGGAAATACATAGGGAAATATGCGGAAGCAAAGATAACTGGGAATCTGGTCGACGCGTCCCTCGTGTACAGAATCTTCGGAACTCGTCCAGTCTGCCCTGTGGAACCTAAGTACCTGCAAGCACCGCATTTAACAATGCATGAGTTTTCAATTAAGAAAACCCAGTATGCCCCCGCCACTGCAATAAATGAAAGGTAGCATGAAATGCAAAAATGGCAGGTTTCAGAAACAGAACAGAACAGAAAGCATCAAATGCAACAGAAGGCTACGACTACACCAGTCGTGCCAGTCAAGCTCACCCGAATCGTTCCTCCATAGGAACCAGAACACCAGCCTCGCTGGTCAGAGGTGGTCACTCGTCAGTGACCCACCGCTCGGCACAAAGCGGTGCGCCGGATAAGTGTCCCAATCCGCGGAAAATAAACCTACATGGTGTCATCGCGAACTGAGGAACACCTACCCTGAGACAGAATGGCAGTGCACATGCCCAGGACTTATCTTAGGCCTGGCCCCCTACAGGAGTCTTAGCCGAGTGGCCTCTGAAGCTAGAGGACCCACACGTGGCCCGTCGGCCCAGAAAACAGAACGTGCCCAGAATTACTCCATCAGATTAGATGCAATGCAACTACTCTATAGTCTAGTGCAACTAAATTATTCAGAAATGAGTCCAAAGGAGAACATGCAATATCTCCCTCAAGCTCTATGCAAAACAGAATATTAATTCCGCAAAATCACACCAAGATCAACAACAAGACTCATGGTTGTTTCCTAAATTCAACCAGCACACAATTCCGGAAATAAAGGCATGTCATAAGCATCCATAATATATACAGCCAACAAAATAAAGCATACAAGTTTGAATCCAGCAATTATTTAACATGACATCATGATACATCCTTGAAATAGACAAATCAGGAAAATAGGCCATGTAACCAGCCACAAGGTAAGCAATATTATTCGTCAACCTTATAGTACATGATTTAGGAAATAATTATGTAACCAGTAGCTAACTAATATATGGTTAAACGTCAACTTATTAGCATAAGATTTAGGAAACACAATGCCTAATACACGGGCATGTAAGGTCTAGCAACAAGTCCGGTCATGGAAGTTTCCTATTTCCAACAATGACATGGTGAATGAATATGCAATGAGTTGTATCAACCAGCCATGAAACTTTCCTATATTCAACAATCTATTAGTGCATGAAATATGGGGCTTAAAATCAGAAACAAATCCGGAAGTAAACCTTGTATCCAGCCAGCAAATCCGGATCTTCTAGGTCTGAATCCAGCAGTAATCCGAACATTGATCAAGCAAGGTTTTTGGTAATAATCCAGCCATGTGGTCTATTGATTTCAGTACCCATTAAGGAATGAATTTTTCGGCTTATACCCAACACTAAAATCAGGAGATAAATCATGTGTCCAGCAACCTAAGATGTCTAGATATCCGGAATAGATGGTTGTGATTATGCGAAAACTTAGAAGCAAACCGGGTCATGGAACTTTCCTAATTTCAGCAACCTAATGATGCATGACCTATGGCATCTAATATCAATCTTTGTGGAGAATTAATCACGTAACTAACAATAAAGAAGCGCAACCTGTAATAACATGAACCATCCAAGAATATGAAATCAAATTCAGAATCACATCTAGGAAATCCGATAACAACATAAATCAACCGCATGAAACCCTAGATAAGTTAGGTTGGGAATTGCATGAACTTATTTCAGAAAACCTACATGATATGCTCCCGAAATCCTCCTTCTTTCCCCCTGATTGGTCCAGCAAAACCACAAGGAAAGTCGCAAGAAAGGTGCCACGACGGGAAGAGTATTCCAGCCACCCGCCGGAACTAGTGTTGCACTGCAACCTTCCATTCGTGCAACTAACAACACGTCCCAACCCCAACATAAAATCCGTCCCCAGCAGCCTTCTCTACCCACCATGCAACCTAAAGCTAACGGAGAGAGGCATACCTGAAGAGAGGAGAGGCTGAGCTACACCGAAGACCGACAAGAAACTTCTCCTCCTAGCTGCGCACCAAGAGCACCGCCGGGTTTCTCCTTCCAAGCTGCTGGAGCTCCAATGTTAATTTCGGTGGTGAGGGTGGAGAAAAGGTCTAGGGAAAGTTGGATAGGGTGCTATATTTATAAGGGTGCAAGTTGGAAAGAAGAAACTAGGAAAAAGGCAAGAGATAATTGGGAGTTAATTTGCTTTGATGGCAAAATCAGCACTTTCCTAAATCCAAATCAAAGCACATGCTAGCAAGATTTTCTCTCATTAATTTCGGATATGGTAAGGCCAGCCCAACCTCCCAATCTAACCAACACGCCTCATCAAGCAACAAATAAATCCGCACACCAGGTTTTAGGAACCCGATAAACCTGGTTAAGTCTAACGAATGCAACCGCGCCCGGCGGTTAAATTCGCCCAAAAAGGAAACTTTTGCAAAACCAACTTAACTCAAAACAAAGACAATAAAACACATAAAAGGACAAATAAAACCTAAAACAGAGTGGCAGGAGAGCGGGTCTTACAACCTACCCCCCTTAAAGAAAATTTCGTCCTCGAAATTTGCTATCCCTAACTCTCAACCAAAAACTTGAGATACAATATCCTCACATCAACCCACACTCAAACAACGGTAACAAAAGTTACAAGATGATGAAATACATGTGCCATAACAGCCAAAGATTCTGAGAACAAATCATGAACCAATCACATGAAATCCAGCAAGTAATAATGTATGAACCTATGATACATTGACAATCATAAAATTTATAGCAACTAATATATACATACATATGCGACATCTTGACAGTAAGTATCCATGAGGATCATATAATTTCCAGCAACCAATTAATACATGCATATGTGACGTCTTAGCAGCACCAAAACGTAAGTAACATATGGTATTTAACAGCAACCTAATCATGAGATCGTATAGTTCCAGCAACTAAATAATAGATATCATACATGTCATGTATCAAGACCGCAATTAAATGAAGAAGGAATAACAATCTCTCTATAGATAATATACGTGCACATGATGTATTTAGGCAGCAATTAAATCATGGAAATAATTACAAGATCTTAATAGACAATACTCATGCACGAGATATAGCTAGGCAACCATTAAATCGTGTCATAATAACAAGATCTCCATGGATTTCTATATTTACATGTACATGAGTTATGAGGACAACAAATTAACTGCGTAATTATAATAAAATTTCGATGGTTAAATATACATGTGCATGATGTAACTAGGCAACAACTAAATCATGAAATCGTAGTCATATCATCACGACATGAACTTACCTGCAGGCAGTTACACCATCATACCCATAACAGTAACATGAACAATTATAATAAATTTGGTAAAGCACATGCTATAGTAATCATGGATCATGGAAACGAATATGCAACCAGTAGGAGATATGGGTCATGATGAGATGATTATACAACATTTACTTCAATCTATAGTAACGCATTCATGGGTTTTGAATTTATTCAAGCACGAATCTAATTATAATTAGGAGAAATATGAGACTATAACGTGACTGATTTCAGGGCTCATCATGCAAGACATTGAGGTTGTAAACTCAACCTCTACTCGCATATAAACACCTGAAATTTGCATTAGTTGCACTATGTATTAAACATACTAAGATTGAGACTATATGAATAATATAAGATCCCACGATGCAATCATCACAATACAGGGGATAGGCGTGCATGCATGAATGGATGGTAAGTTACTTCTGATTTCAACATTTCCGGGCATAGCATCATGGACATTGTAGAATCAAAACTATTTGGTTAACCTTTTCACATAATGCAATTTCTTGTTTCCAACAACTATGTCATGCGTCCCAATATAACTTCCTAACATCAATCTAAACATGAAATGAGTAATAGAATGTGTAAAAGGCATCGTAGTAAAATACTACATGCATTCGATAGCATGAGTCATAAATTTCAGGACATATATGCGTTACAATCTTGCAAATCAGACCATGATCAGAGATTATATCGACATAAAACAATATAAGTATCAGTAATACAACATGGTGAACATGCACATGAGATCAGGAGTCTACATATATCCATAAATAATATACATTCATGCATTCGGATTCACACATTACGTTAAGTCATGGAATGAGTTGCATATGTCATGGATGAGTACATATTTTAGTCTCAAAGAAAGCCTAACGATAACATCAGAGAAGGTATACCAAATCAGATCATGAATGTGGTATGCTTACTACTGGAATGAAATAACCTCAAATAACAAGTCACCACAAACAACACCTATAATCCAACTGATTGCACCAATCATAATTTTAGAACGTACATGCATTAGAAGATAGCGATTCAGAAAATGGCCTGAGATCATATGAACATGAATTAATATATGAATATATCAGCGATCTAACATGGAAAGCATATATCTAGAAATCAGAAGTCGGAGCATATTCATGATCGATATAAATCTACATGCATAAGGATTTGCACAAAACTAGACGGCATAGGATGAATAGCATCACTCATAAATTCTGATATAGTATTCATGTGAGAGCATAACAAGTCATAGCAGAGAAGATTTATGGAAATCAGATAATACACGTAAACTGAACATGGTGGGATTAAAATCAGACTTGAGAAACTCATAGCAACATTAGAGCCAATACATGCATTTATACCAATGGCATCAACATTTAAATTAAAATTTATAACTTATGCTCAGATGTTGTAAAGAATATATCTCAGAGGGATTACAAATCAGAGCATATTCATTGATTAGTCATGACTGGGATAAAATCACACATTTAATTCATCTTAACGTTCCAATCGATGAATGCAGCATTCCTTCAACATAAAATCAGATCACCATAGAAACTAGATTTGAAATTAATAACATGTCATGACGCCTGATCCAAATCAAAAAAATAACATGTGATTATGACATCTAACATCAGTAAGCATATCATGCGAGAAAATCCGGACTTGATCACAATATCATGCATGAACATAACATCTAAAAGATCACAAGATTCTACACCACAAGGTTATTAACACATCACTCAACATGAAAGCAAAACCCCTTCCCCAACTAGCTCTCCACGATCGAGCCCACTTCCTCTGGTTTCTCCAGCAAACCACCAAGGAAGACTGAAGCCCCAGTCAAAGTAGAGATGGAGGTGCTTAGCCACCTCTGAAATTCGGATGGTGCACCACAGTCCACACAATCGGTGGATCTCCACTAGTGCATACCAAACCTCAGATCGGAAAACACAATGGTGCTGGACCAAACTTTGTCCAACACGCACTCTACCTCCTCTTAAACTAAAGGCGTAGAAGCATACCTGAAACTGATGGAGAAGGATCCCAAAGTTTGCTGGAATTCAGCTACACCCGCCTCCCATGCTTGCTAACTAGTCATCTCTTGCACTTGCACTTGCACTTCTTGCTTGTTTGACCAGTGGGACTTGTTGGAGATCTCAGCACCACAACGTAGGAGGAGGTGAGGGAACTGATAAAGACAGATAGGGTTGGGTGGTTCGTTCTCCAAGTACACGAGACAATCCACAAGAAGCAATTTAACCAATGCAAATATAATCTATCACTATCAGAAAGCAATTCTAAAGGATAAGAAATTACCGACAGGGTTTGGGCAAGATGTCCCACTGGAGAGTCTTCAGATTCTGTACACTTTAGGGACCGACCTGCTCTGATACCAAGTTGTAACGTCCCAGATCTCGCGGGTACGCACACTGGGAAAGGAAACTAGTGTCGCGATCAGAGACCTCCGCGACGACCGAAGGGGTTACAAAAGACAGACCGAATAGACTCGACAAATTGAAAGAAATCATACACAAATGGATTGACATAAAACATAATAGGAATAATAGAATAATCATAACAATAAAAGTCTTATTACAACACATCGAGTATCAAAAAGGAAATACATAGGGAAATATGCGGAAGCAAAGATAACTGGGAATCTGGTCGACGCGTCCCTCGGGTACAGAATCTTCGGAACTCGTCCAGTCTGCCCTGTGGAACCTAAGTACCTGCAAGCACCGCATTTAACAATGCGTGAGTTTTCAATTAAGAAAACCCAGTATGCCCCCACCAATGCAATAAATGAAAGGTAGCATGAAATGCAAAAATGGCAGGTTTCAGAAACAGAACAGAACAGAACAGAAAGCATCAAATGCAACAGAAGGCTACGACTACACCAGTCGTGCCAGTCAAGCTCACCCGAATCGTTCCTCCATAGGAACCAGAACACCAGCCTCGCTGGTCAGAGGTGGTCACTCGTCAGTGACCCACCGCTCGGCACAAAGCGGTGCGCCGGATAAGTGTCCCAATCCGCGGAAAATAAACCTACATGGTGTCATCGCGAACTGAGGAACACCTACCCTGAGACAGAATGGCAGTGCACATGCCCAGGACTTATCTTAGGCCTGGCCCCCTACAGGGGTCTTAGCCGAGTGGCCTCTGAAGCTAGAGGACCCACCCGTGGCCCGTCGACCCAGAAAACAGAACGTGCCCGGAATTACTCCATCAGATTAGATGCAATGCAACTACTCTATAGTCTAGTGCAACTAAATTATTCAGAAATGAGTCCAAAGGAGAACATTCAATATCTCCCTCAAGCTCTATGCAAAACAGAATATTAATTCAGCAAAATCACACCAAGATCAACAACAAGACTCATGGTTGTTTCCTAAATTCAACCAGCACACAATTCCGGAAATAAAGGCATGTCATAAGCATCCATAATATATACAGCCAACAAAATAAAGCATACAAGTTTGAATCCAGCAATTATTTAACATGACATCATGATACATCCTTGAAATAGACAAATCAGGAAAATAGGCCATGTAACCAGCCACAAGGTAAGCAATATTATTCGTCAACCTTATAGTACATGATTTAGGAAATAATTATGTAACCAGTAGCTAACTAATATATGGTTAAACGTCAACTTATTAGCATAAGATTTAGGAAACACAATGCCTAATACACGGGCATGTAAGGTCTAGCAACAAGTCCGGTCATGGAAGTTTCCTATTTCCAACAATGACATGGTGAATGAATATGCAATGAGTTGTATCAACCAGCCATGAAACTTTCCTATATTCAACAACCTATTAGTGCATGAAATATGGGGCTTAAAATCAGAAACAAATCCGGAAGTAAACCTTGTATCCAGCCAGCAAATCCGGATCTTCTAGGTCTGAATCCAGCAGTAATCCGAACATTGATCAAGCAAGGTTTTTGGTAATAATCCAGCCATGTGGTCTATTGATTTCAGTACCCATTAAGGAATGAATTTTTCGGCTTATACCCAACACTAAAATCAGGAGATAAATCATGTGTCCAGCAACCTAAGATGTCTAGATATCCGGAATAGATGGTTGTGATTATGCGAAAACTTAGAAGCAAACCGGGTCATGGAACTTTCCTATTTTCAGCAACCTAATGATGCATGACCTATGGCATCTAATATCAATCTTTGTGGAGAATTAATCACGTAACTAACAATAAAGAAGCGCAACCTGTAATAACATGAACCATCCAAGAATATGAAATCAAATTCAGAATCACATCTAGGAAATCCGGTAACAACATAAATCAACCGCATGAAACCCTAGATAAGTTAGGTTGGGAATTGCATGAACTTATTTCAGAAAACCTACATGATATGCTCCCGAAATCCTCCTTCTTTCCCCCTGATTGGTCCAGTAAAACCACAAGGAAAGTCGCAAGAAAGGTGCCACGACCGGAAGAGTATTCCAGCCACCCGCCGGAACTAGTGTTGCACCGCAACCTTCCATTCGTGCAACTAACAACACGTCCCAATCCCAACATAAAATCCGTCCCCAGCAGCCTTCTCTACCCACCATGCAACCTAAAGCTAACGGAGAGAGGCATACCTGAAGAGAGGAGAGGCTGAGCTACACCGAAGACCGACAAGAAACTTCTCCTCCTAGCTGCGCACCAAGAGCACCGCCGGGTTTCTCCTTCCAAGCTGCTGGAACTCCAATGTTAATTTCGGTGGTGAGGGTGGAGAAAAGGTCTAGGGAAAGTTGGCTAGGGTGCTATATTTATAAGGGTGCAAGTTGGAAAGAAGAAACTAGGAAAAAGGCAAGAGATAATTGGGAGTTAATTTGCTTTGATGGCAAAATCAGCACTTTCCTAAATCCAAATCAAAGCACATGCTAGCAAGATTTTCTCTCATTAATTTCGGATATGGTAAGGCCAGCCCAACCTCCCAATCTAACCAACACGCCTCATCAAGCAACAAATAAATCCGCACACCAGGTTTTAGGCACCCGATAAACCTGGTTAAGTCTAACGAATGCAACCGCGCCCGGCGGTTAAATTCGCCCAAAAAGGAAACTTTTGCAAAACCAACTTAACTCAAAACAAAGACAATAAAACACATAAAAGGACAAATAAAACCTAAAACAGAGTGGCAGGAGAGCGGGTCTTACATTACATGCTCATCCCCAACCCCCACCATATCACCCTTCATGCTCATCAGTGACCTACAAACCCCCACCTTGATGGTCTCAGCCCCATACTTCCAACCTCCTCAGGCCTCATCATCGGGGTAATCTAGTTAGACTCCACCCCAGTTGTCGTTTGACCCCCGGGTTTTGACCTTATAGAATACCCTTCAAACATTCTTGTAGAGCACGTGAGAAGGGTCAGTTGTCGAGTCAACCTATGGTGAACCCAAGGCGTCGACCTGCTCAAGCAAGGTAGAACGCTAGGATAATCCTTCCCAACAAGCAAATGTTGTTCATACCTTGATATCATGAAGTTTTGTTGATAATAATGTGGAAATGCCTGATTCTGAACCTCTATGCGACTCTGTGGAAAAGAGTCCCGAGCCTCCCAAAGAACCCATTCCTGAGGCTCAACCTTCTAATTCATATGTCCCCAAGGCACCATACTCCCATACACTGGGAAAGAAAATGGATGAGCATTGGGATAAGATTGTTGATGTACTATGACAAGTCAAGTGATCATTTTGTTGTTTGACATTCTTCAACAAATGCCACCATATACCCAATCCCTCAAAGATCTATGCACCCAGAAGAGGAAAACTAATGTCCCCAAGAAAGCCTTCTTGGTTGCCAATGTAAGTTCGATCATGACATATCCTGCACAAGTAAAATACAAGGACCCCTAGTTGTACAACTATTTCTTGTGACATTGCCAATGTGTTTATCCACCGAGCCTTACTCAATTTAGGGCATCTGTGGACCTCCTACCTTAGTCAGTGTACGTCAACCTAGGAATTGGCGACCTTAAGCCAATGATAATTACCGTTCAGTTGGCTGCTAGGTCAGTCAAAATTCCTCGGGGGGGGGGGGGGGGGGGGGGTCATAGATGTTGTCCATATCAAAGTAGGTGAGTTCGTATTTCCAATCTAACCCACACGGACAAATCCTGGTGATCCTTGGAAGACCATTTCTAGTGACGTCAAGATTCTACTTGTATGACACACACACTACACTTCTGCCTAGTCGCATTGAACATCCACTCACACACAAACCTCTACACACCTCCACTCTAAGGGGTTTACTTATCTTGTTGATTCATTCTTAGTCTTGTTAGTTAGTTTAGCATAATTCTGTCCATAACCTTTTCTCTCCTATTCGAGTATGGTGGAAACAATGAGACACACAACTCCTTGTGGTATGACCCATACCTGCCTCATCTTCACCGACACCGTGCACTTGCGGTTTTGAACTTTTAAAATCTCCCAACAAGACACATATGTCAGAGTAAAATACATTGACCAATGCTTCGGCTGATGGATATCTTTCATTAGTGAATTAAGTTTACCACCAACACCAACGGAAATGTATTGTCGGTGTAGATTACATTACCAAATCAGCATTAACACTAACAGATATGTACCGTCGGTATAAGAACCCGAGAAAGCCCATTTGCTCTTTCTAGGTTCCAATTTCCTTGCTCAAAAGAATAATCATTCATCCACAAACTTAGTTTATAATTACATTCCAACACATAAAGATTCGTCCATAAACAAGTTCATTCATCCATAAATAAGTTCATTTTTCCATAAACAACTTGAATTTCATTCATCCATAAACATTCATTTATTTGTATTCATCGACAAACAAGTTTATACCAAAAATATAATTGAACTTCTCAATTCAGAAACTACAAAACAACGTTTGATAATGGTGAAAGTCGACAAACAATACCAAACTAAGCTGCCAAACCTCTGGTGCTTGCTCCGCCCAATGGTACGTGATTGTCATCTTGTTTTGGTGGTGGTAGTGGTGTGCAAATGGATGTTATATTAATATCCTACATGATCGAAACTTTATACATTAAGATTATAATTTGTGTACATTAACTTATTAAATGTAATCCAACTTATTAAAATACTTGATCCTTAGAAACCATGTTCGCCAAAAAATAGTTGATATAATATATGTAGCATTGCTTAGGTTCAAAATAGAGGATATAAGACACGACTATATGCATGATATGATGTCAATCAAATACCCCTACACCTAGTTTTTGCTAGTCTCGAGCAAAACAAAGAAGGAGAAAAATAGAAGAAATGAAAGCATACAAAAAACAAGAAATCCTAACTCACTTTCTTAGGAATCATGGTTGCACTTAACACGTTCAACAAGCCGTTAAAACCCCTTGTCGCCAAGGAGGAGGAGTGTTGTCTCCTGAGGGTTTTCTGCGGATATACCCACAAAATCCGAACATTGATGCATTATTCAATCTAGAAACTCAACTTGATGGACTCATTTTACTCGATCATTGGACACGGTAATCCTACGAGCCGACTCTATATATGTATCCCGTCCACACACCTCGCCTATTGAATAATTCGTGCAAGTTAACTAAGTACTTAAGTTAAAGACATGGACAACCATAACATCCTTCAGTCATACAAAGTGTAAAGTCCATTAAGGTTCTTATTTGCATTACCATTATTTTTTTCTCTTTTTGTTCTTCTCTTCTTTTTTCTTTTTTTCTTTTAGTCGGTGTGTAATTTTCCCAGGGTCAGGTTTCGTGCATGATTGTGTATGAGGACTTAAATTATCATGTACACCTTTCCCCACATCTCCACATAGGGTGATCCCTACCACCCGTGTAACGAGAGTTCGGTCGGTGCATCCCAAGTCAGATGACTCACAAGCACTAGGCACAATGTCCCCTCGGACCTAATTTCCCGAGTGATGGGAGCCATGCGAGAAGAGAGAATACCACTTAGTTATTATCTACATGGAACCAAAGCCCCTACACTTAAAGTTTCACAACAAGATTTTAAGGATTCCTGACTACAACAGACTTCCTTATACTAACAGACATGAATTATTTGACTCACTAGGTTTATGGTGGACTTCTTTAAATGTTTGAGTACTGAAACCCTATGATCACTCACCCTATGAGGGAAGATCTGGGTGCATCCTTACGACTCAATAAGACCTAAAGCCGGTGTACTAGATATCCTAATGCATCATGTTCAAGACAATTTTGGGACCTTTTTCTACTTTGCCTCTCACCAGTTTTGCACATGCTAAACACACACAAAACCTACATAACATTTTCTTTCGCAGACATATGAAGATTTTGAAAGAAATGCAAAAATTTAAAGCACAAGACAAGCAAAAGAAGCCAAGTCATCCGAGGATCATGACAAGCAGATATAACGATATTAAATGCAGCACACTAACATGACCCTAACAATGCACACAAAAGAAAACAAAATCAAAAGAAAACACTCGACTATGTACACACGTAAAACACCGCCCCCTACACTTACTTCATGCATTGTCCTCAGTGAATGCGAGCATGACACTACATGGATTTATGCATGAAAAAAAAGATCTCACCAACGTGAAGCGTAAAGGGAAGTTCATGGTTATGTTGATTGACACAACCCAAATCCCCCTAAAACCTGTGAAATATTAAAGAAGGGATACAAATACGTGAAAGAAATGGGGCCAGAATACACAAGTGTTGGGGCCCACAACAATGAATGCTCACTCATGGAGTCATTTATAGTATTTTTTTAATTTTTTTTGAAATAAAACTATGTACAAAAATAGGTTTAGATCTTCATTTGTCAAAGGACATCAAATGGAAACCTCAAAAGTGGGTCAATACACTTGGAATGGGAACATGACACCACGCGGGGCCAAAATACTCATGTGTGGGTCCCCCTCACAAAGAGAACAAGATGAAAGGAGAGGTTCATCAATTAAACGCAAAGGCATCTCATTCAAAGAATCAAACAGAAAGAGATTGAACCACTCAAGAGTTTGGGACATAATGTGCAACGGAAGAAGAGTTTCACCCGTTGCAGAATTGAAGTTATAATTGTCAATCCAAACTCTCCAACCAATATGTTTGTGGGACGGAACGAGATCAAGAACCTCGTTACGCATGCCCGACACACCAGGCGAACAGAAGGTGGGTCTCTTGCCCAAGGTATCCTTTAAGACACTCCCAATACCCTCATTGGCGATGTAATTGTTTGATGTCCCATTATTTCCACGATGATCAGGTATAATAGTGTGAGGCAAACTCTCATCAGGTTGTACGAAATTAAGGGTACTAGGGAGCTCTTGCTCCACCATAGGTGAGTCCTTAAGAGGCACGACAACAAGATCATGTGGCTCAAGGGCCACGAGACAAAAAGGTAAGGCACAATCTTGTGCCGACTCATAATGAAACTGGTCCATGCTATTCTCAATTTGGATTGAATCCCCCACCATGTGATTGTGAATTGAAACCCTAAGTTCCTCAGACTGACTAGGAGTTTGGTCCTCGGCAACCCCCTGATGAAAGCCATAGTCACGTGGTCCCATTTCCACTCCGGAAGCTCAATCATGTGCATTGTGCCTATTCGACGATGGTTCAGGATCTTAACCTGTTGACAAACCAAGCGCCTCGAGATGAAATCACCAACATCTCGCTTCATCCCCTTCCACCTGAAACTCCGCTGCAGGTCCTTATACATCTTCGTACTCCCCGGATGCAAAATGTACTTAGAGCCATGAGCCTCATCAATAATCTCCTGCCTCAACCCATCCATATTCGGAACCCACAACCAATCCTGATATCGCAGACCTCTATCTACCACGACCTGAAACTCAAAACCCTCTGTCCCGGCCACCTAAAGTAAGGAACTTGACTCTGAATCCACACTATGCTTCTGCACAATCCTCTGGATGATGGTCGACTCAACTCGTAAGCTAGCCTACTCTACCCGGCCGGTCTCCTCCACAAAAGGATGGCAATGGCCAGATCCTCTAACAACCACCACTCCTAGATCCTTTGCTGAGAAACTGAGCCTTCCCACTTCCTGTTGAGAGCATTAGCGACTGAATTCGCCTTTCCCAGATGGTACGAGATGGTGAAATTGTAGTATGATTGACATCATATCATGCACATATTTATGCCTTATATCCTTCATTCTTAGCCTACGCATTGCTACGTAATGAGTTTTATGTTTAAGTTTCAGAAATAAATAGGTTTGAGAAGGAGAGACTCTAAAAGGACTTAAAAGCAAGAAAATGGACTAAGTTGCAAGACTTATGGACTAAGATGCAAGAGAGGGACCCGAATGCAAAACCAAAGGACCAATGAGCAAATGAAGAAACTCCACACGATCATGAGGAGTATTTTGGCAATTGGATTCGGGTCGCAAGCTACACAACCAATTAGGATGCATTAAACATGAAGAAATTGAGCCAGGCAACCACACTCCGAACCACAACCGGATCTGAACCATATAGACCGCCAATTGACGGTGCAATTCTGCTGATTGGTGGTCTTGGTTGGTCCGGATATGATGCGGTTTAGTCGGGTCATGTATTAGGGTGTATTTATTCTATTTTTGTTATATGTTTAGTCTCATTCCGGGGGATTGTCCCTGATTGCCTTTCTCTTTGACTATAAATATAACTCCTCCTCCTCCCTTGTATTCTACACATGCTTGGTGGCCATGCTCTCTAATTGAAGTGAGCCTTGGAGCAAAATCTCAAGTAGGGAGAGGTTACTTGTATTGTGTGTTTGAAATTAATAAAGTTTTCCTTTAGTTATGTTGCTTATTTCTTAGCTTAATTTCCTTTCATATGTCTTGCATGCTTCTTTAGTTTTATGTCCTTTTAATTAGCTTCTTTAATATTTCTTGCTTCCATAGTTTAATTTCCTTTCAGTAGAATGTCTCATTTTGTTAATGTAGGTTGTAGTGTAATGATTAGTGAGTAGTTCCATCCCCATTTGGGGATGGAGAAATATGTGATATGATTATGTGATGTATTAGGTGTGTGTTATCTTAATCATTTTAACCTTACATGATTTCCATAACCATCTAATGGGATTTCACTCTTGTCTTTGATATGCTAATGCTCTTGAATGAATCTTAGCATATGCTTAGACTAGTGGACCTATTTTATGGGGAATGATGAGGTTAGGTTAAGGATGGAGTTGATGAAGGAAACATGGCTTGTAGTTGCATGTGCTTTTGTTGCCCGTACCTTGATTAATGTCTTGTATGTTTTAATGATATTGTATTATCTTATTTCATGTGGAGGCATAGTGGGGTTTGGTCTTTAGACATGAGTTCATTTAGCTTCATTCCAATTATTGTCTTGTATGTTTTAATGATATTGTTTTCATGTGGAGGCAAAGTTGGATTTAGTTTTATGATTTTCATGCACTTCATGTTGTGATGAGCACAATTTAATACACACACATATACATATTTTTGTATTCACATTCTTTCTCTACCCCCCATAGGGTATAGTTTTGTTGTTGATTTTTCAATTCCATTCGCATTTTATTGTAGTTTTGATCATAACTCCTTTCTCTCCTTTCTTTCCCACTCGCCTTCGAACTAACAAAAGTCGACACACCTCCCTGTGGATCGACCCGTATTTGTCACCGCTTCAACACGGTCGTGCACTTGCAGTTATTTTAAAACGTTCAATCATAGTCCTTAATGAACTACAACCACTGAGTTTGCCTCATATTAAGCTCCTTCCGCAAGAACAAGTACTTCAGACTCTGATGATCGGTGAAGACCTCGAATTTCTTTTTGTACAAGTAGTGCCTCCAGATCTTCAAGGCAAAAACCACAGTTGTGAGCTCCAAGTCGTGCGTGGGATAATTCTTCTCATGCACTTTCAGCTGCCTTGAAGCATAGGCCACCACCTTCTCATGCTAAATAAGCACACAACCCAAGCCAGTCCCTGACGCGTCGCTATAGATCACAAAGCCTCTTGATCAATTCGGAAGTGTCAACACATGTGCTAAAGCCAACCTCCTCTCCATCTCCTGGAAACACTCCTCACACAATGCCTTTGCAACAAGACTACAAACAAACAAGCAAGAATGAGTCTCCGTAACAAGCCAGAATGACCTACTACAACCTGGAATGCAAGTTCTAAATGGAATGAATTTAGCGACAGGGTTTGGGCATGATGCCCCACTGTATAGAGACTCCGGATTTTGTACACTTTTGGGACCGACCTACTCTGATACCAAGTTGTAACACACCCGATCTCGCGAGTGCACACGCTGGGGAACCCAAGCAAACTGTCGTGATCAGAGTCATCCACGACGACCAAAGTAGTTACAATAAAGGACTACCCAAACAAGACACGATGTACTGAATGAAATATACATAGATAGACTAAAATGGGACATAAACTGAAGCGGAAAATTATCCGTATATGGAAATAATATCAAGACATTACATCAAGTTCAAAAATTCAAAAAGGAAATACGTCATAAACAATGCAGAAGCAAAAGAAAACTGGAAGAATCCTCCGAAACTCTTCACGTCTAACCCCTGTCAGAACCTAAGTACCTCAGGCAAAAACAAGAACGAATGTGTGTGATTTTTCAATAAAGAAAACCATGTATGCCCAATGTCCGAAAACCGGATAAGAAGCTATGCATGAGGCATAAGTACCACATAGGCAACAAGAGGGCAACAACTCTACATAGTTGTACCGGGCGACAACTCTACACAACTACATTGTTGGGGTTCCTCTACAAAGGAACGAACCACCAGCCCTGCTGGTCTAATCCACAAGCGGGTCACTCGGTAGTGACCCACCGCTTGGAACAAAGCGGTCTTCCAGATTGACATCCCAACTCATGGCAATTGACCTACATGGTTCCATCACGATATTGGGAATGTCTGTCCTGTAGGAAATGACAACGCACTTGTCCAGGTCACAATCTTCACCTTACCTCTCTACATAGAGGTCTTTTTGAATAGGCCTCTCTAAGGAGAGGTCCTACCCATAGCCCGACGACCCCATAACAATCATGCCCAACATTCATTTTATTAATCAAATGCAAATGCATGTTATCAATCAGACTACAACCAATCTATAACTATGATTGAATCAATTAAAAATACCATAAGTGCATGACTACGTTGAAGAGGTGGCAAGTACGGGTCGGTCCTCAGGGAGGACGTGTGAGTTGGATTCACGATACTCGAGTGGCGGAGAAGAGGAGAGAGATGTGATCGAAATTTAAATACGACATGCAGGAAATTGGAAAACAACACAATAAAAGCTAAACCCCTTCGTGGGTAGAGAGAAAAAGTGAATATGAAAATATGTGTATGTGTGTGTTCAAATGTGCTCATCAAAACATATCATACATGAAATCCATAAAACTCAATCCAACTTTGCCTACACATGGAATAACATAAAACCATGTCATTAAAACATACAAGACAATAATTGAAATGAAGCTAATATGTTCACATGCATAATGACTCCACATGAAATAACATTTATCACAATCATTACATCATACAATACATTAATTAGGATAAAGCCAATAAGAGCACTTGCATGCACTCGTCTTGTTTCCTTTTTCCACTCCATCCTTATCCTAACCTCAACATTCCCCATAAAATAGGCCTACTAATCTAAGCATGTCCTAAGCATCACTGAAGTGCATTAGCACATCAAAGATAAGAGTGAAATCCCATTAGATGGTTGTGGAAATCATGTAAGGCTCAAAGGATAGGACTAACACACACTAATACATCACATAATCACAACACTTTATCCTCCACCCCCCCAATGGGGATGGACTACTCTCTACTCATCTCTACACTAAAGATAGCAAAAAAATAACATTAACCTTTAAGGGAAAAGGAAGAAGAATAGATTAAACAAACATCAAACACAAAGAAAATTGCTTAAAACGAAAAACATAAAGAACAAGAACTAAAGTAGATTAAGAAATAAAAATACAAGGTATGCTCCTCTCCAACCCCCTTATTACACTACTAAAACAGGAAACTAAAACCTAATCTAATGGGGGAAGAGGAAGAAGAGGTGGAGATGAGGGATTACAATGGTATTTATAGAAGAAATAAGGGTTTGGATGGATCTGGGAGCAATCTGACGTCTGTCATAACTTTATCTATACTATGGTGCGCTCAATTCATCATGTCTGAGCCACGGGAGAAATTTGGGATCAATTGGACCAAAATGTTCCGTCAGTGGTGGATCCAAATCCGCCACTGGTGAATTTTTTGTGCCCGATAGGTCCCGATTTCTTCCATGAGCTTCAATGTTGTATTTGGCACATTGGGTGAAGCCCTGGTCCACTGTCTTGAACCATTTTGAGTTTAATTGACGAAATACTGATCTTGTTCAAGTCATGTGTCAGAATACTTTGCATTTCACAATCTGGTCCCTCCGGGTTTTCACATGGGTCCTTCCTGATTTGCGATCCAATCCTTGTGCATTACAAATGGTCCAGAAGCCTTCAATTCAGTGGATTCTTGTTGCATTCAAGTCCTTTTTGTTCCATTTTCACTTCTTTATTAGCTAACACCTGAAACACTACAACAATATTTCTAGTAACACAATATTGGGGTAAAATAAATGATATATATCATGACATGCTACTAATAAAATACCCCAAACTTACCTTTTTCTTGTCCCGAGCAAAAAAAAGAAAGAGAAAAATAAAAGAAAGTTAAATATGCGTAAAATCGGGATATCCTAACAGACATGAATTAATTGATGCACTAGGTTCAGGGTGGACTTCTTTATTCATTTCAGTAATGAAACCCTATGATTACTCTCCCTCCGAGGGAAAACCAGGGTGCATCCTTACGAGTAGATAAGTCCTAAAATCGGTGTACTAGATATCCTAATGCATGAAGTTCAAGTCAATTTTGGGAGCTTCATTTTTACTTTGCCTCTCAATGATTTTGCACATGCTAAACACACACAAAACCCACAAAACATTTTCTTTCGGAACCACATGAAAATTTTGAAAGAAATAGAAAATTTAAAGCACTAGGCAAGCAAAATAAGACAAGTCACCCAAGGATCATGGCAAGCAGATATATTGATTTTAAATGCGGCACACTTACATGACCCTATCAATACAAACAAATTAAAAGAAAATGAAAGGAGAAATACTCGACTATGTACACACGTAAAAGACCCCCACACTTACTTCATGCATTGTCCTCAATAAATGTGAGCGTGATACTACATGGATAGATGCATGAAAAAGAAAAGATCTCATCAACGTGAAGCGCAAAGGGAAGTTCATGGTTATGTTGATGGACACCAACCCGAATTCCCCACAAACCAGTGAAATTCTTAAGAAGGAGAATGATTGACATCATTTCATGCTTATATTTGTATCTTATATCCATTATCTTACACCTAAGCAATGCTACGTGACGAGTTTTATGTTTGAATTTCATAAATAAATAGGTTTGAAGAGATGAAGAATGAAAGGACCCAAAAGCAGGGAAAACAGACTTAATTGTGAGACCTGGGGACTAAGATGCAAGGAAGAAGGACATGAACGTAAGACCGAAGGACCAAAGAGCAAAACAGAAAACTTCACACCATCATGGGGAGTATTTTGGCAATTCTATTTGGGTCGGAGCTCCAACAAGTGAAGTAGATGCATCAAAGACCAACAAAGACATCCAGAAAATCCCAGAATAAAATTCAGCGTGATCTGGACCTCATAGACCGCCAATTGGAGGTCCAAGACCGCTAATTGGCGGTCCTCTTTTGGCCCAAATCCGCTATGATTTTGGTGGGTCGTGTATTAGTGTGTATTTAGTCCATTTCTGGTATTTGTTTAGTCCCACATTGGGGGATTGTCCCAGATTGCCTTTTCTTTTTCTATAAATAGAACTGTTCACCTTCTATTGTAAACTACTCATTGCTTGGTGGCATTCTCTCTACTAAGGAGTGAGCCTTGAAGCAAAAACTCAAGGTGGAGAAGAATGCTACCTTCAATGTGAGTCATTGTTAATAAAATAATTGTTCTAGTTTCTTTTAATCTTGTCTTTTAATTTGTGCATACTTGTTTAGTCTTTCGTTTCCTTTTAAGTTTATTTAGTATTTCTTGCTTGCTTAGTGTACTTTCATTTCAGTATTATGCTTCATTTTGTTAATATAGTTAGTGTAATGAGTAGTGAGTAGTTCCATCCCCATTTGGGGGTGGAGAAATATGTGATATGATCAAGTAGTGTATTAAGTGTGCGTTATCTTAATCCTTTGAGATCTATATGATTTCCATAACCATCTAATGGGTTTTCACTCTTATCTCTGATATGCTAATGCTCTTGAATGAAGCTTAGCTTATGCTTTGATTAGTGGACCTATTTTATGGGTAATGATAAGGTTAGGATATGGATGGAATTAATATTGGAAACACAATTCGTAGTGTATGTACTCTTGTTTCCTTTACCTTAGTTAATGTCTTGTATGTTTTAATGTTATTGGGTTATCTTAATTCATGTGGAGGCATAGTAGGGTCTAGTCTTTATACATGAGTTCATTTAGCTTCATTCCAATTATTGTTGTGTATGTTTTAATGATGTAGTCTTATCTTAATTCATGTGGAGGCAAAGTTGGATGTAGTTTTATGATTTCATGCACTACATGTTGTGAGGAGCTTAATTGAACACACACACACATCTTTATATTCACATTGTTTCTCTACCCTCTATGGGGTTTAGTTTTATTGCTTATCTTCATTTCCTTTTGCATCTTAGTGTAGTTTAGTGTAATCAACCTTTCTCTCCTTTCGTTACCACTCGCCTTCTCACAAACCAAACGTCGACACACTTCCCAGTGGACGACCCGTATTTTCCACCGCTTCAATACGGCCGTGCACTTGCGGTTTAAATAAAACGATCAATCATAGAAAAAATACGTGAAAGAAATGGGGACTAAATACACAATGGTTGGGGCCCACAACAATCAATGCTCACTCTTTGAGTCTTCTTTCTTTTTCTTTTTTTCTTTTTATGAAACATAATTGTGTACAAAAATAAGTTCCCATCTGCATTTGTCAAAAGTAATCAAATGGGAACCTCAAAAGTGGATCAATGCACTTGGAATGGGAACATGACACCACACGGGGCCAAAATACTCATGCTTGGGCCCCCTTATAAGGTGCACAAAATTTAAGGAAAGGTTCATGAATTAGACGCAAAGGTGTCTCATTCAAAGGATCAAACTGAAAGAGCTCGAACCTCTCAAGAGTTTGGGAAATATTGGGCAACGGAAGAAGATTTTCTCCAGTTGCAGTACTGAAGTTATCAACGTCAATCCAAACTCTCCAACCAACAGGCCGGTGGGTGGGAACTGTTGGCTTTTTGGCCTTAATTTGTATTTTGATGATGTAATTCAACCTAATCTTAATTAGGACATGTTAGATTAGCACATGTAGTATAATGGTATACATGTTGTATTGTGCTAACATCTACAGGTGATCAAGACTCAAGAAAGAAGAAAAATCAAGTCAAGACATGTAATCAAGCTAGGATTGAAGACATGTAATTTTACCTTTCTTTGAGTGTTAGGAACTTATGTGAATTGAGCATAACTTAAGCTAATATGCATGCATTCACACACTAGGTTCCTTGTAGAAGTCACACACAAAATATCATATCATTTGGACTCCATTAGATCACCTAAACACCTAAAACATTGGTCGCCAGTCTGCCTGAGTTCGGTCGACCGTTCACCTTTCGGTCGACCAGTTATACATAATATTTGTTATACCAGACCAATCCGTTCAACCGATAACATTTCTTTTAACCGTTTACCCAGACCTGTTCGGTCGACCGGTAGACCTTCGGTCGACCGTTTCGTTTGCTATTTCTGGTAAAAATACGACCGTTATATTTGTCGTATTATACAACGGTCGTATACACATTTTTCTCTTAATATACCCCCAAATACTTTTGAACCGGTCGAACAAAATACCTTGTTCGGTCGACCGTTCCATTAGGGAAAATCTACCTGCTATCGGTCGACACAAGTTTAGTTCAACCGATCGAGTTTTCCCTCTACCGAACCCTGAAGTTCGGTCGACCGGTACCTGTTCGGTCGACCGTTGACTTATAGAATTTAAGTGTTAGGTCGACCAGTACCTATGTTCGGTCGACCGTTACACCTTTCGGTCGACCGTTTATGGACAGATTTCTGAAACCGATTTTTTGCTTTGTGTGCTTTGCACAAACCCCAATCAAATCTTGTCCAAACGGCTAGAAATCTTTAGGAGCTTATAGATAGAGGTTCACACTTAGTTTTCCAGAAGATTTCGCAACTCCAAAGTGTCAAACTTATAGTGAGATTTTCCACAACCTCAAAGCTCCAAATTAGCCATCCAAAGCCTAATTTCCACATCCTTCATCAATCATCATACTAGCAATTGTTGTGCTCAATTAGAGAATGAGTTCCACTCAGGGTTACCTCTGTTGTAAAGTGAGCAAGGGTCTTGGTGAAAGCCCAAGACAAAGAAGCAAGGACTTCGGTGAAAGCCCAAAGTGATTCTCTCGGTTTGTGAGAGGTGGTGCCAAGCTCGGCGAGGCTTGTTTGCGAGCTTGAAGACTTGTAAAAGGCGTTGCTCCAGGCCCGGAACGGGGAGGCATAGTGAAGACGCAAGAGGGGCTCGAACGGAGATTCGAGAGGTGCTTGTAAGAGAGGACGTAGGCGTGGCCGAACCTCTATAAAACCGACGTGTCTACTTGTGGTTTGCATTACTTTTCTACCTGTGTTTGATTTAGTTTAATTTCCGCTGCATTTCTTCGATCCATCAACCAAGTAGTCAATTAGGGCTTAATCGTGATTAGTTTGTGGACCCATAGACCCACTCGATCCTACAGGAACGAGGTCAAGAACCTCATTATGCATGTCTGACCCCACATGCGAACAGAAAGTGGGTCTCTTACCCAAGGTATCCTCTAAGGAACTCCCAATACCCACACTGGCAATGTAGTTGTTTGTTGTCCCATCATTTTTAAGTGATCAGGAACAATAGTGAGAGGCAAACTCTCATCAGGTCGTATGAGATTAAGGGTACTAGGATGCTCTTGCTCCACCACAGGTGACTCCTTAAGAGGCACAACAATAATATCATGTGGCTCAAGGGCCATGAGACAAAAGATAAGGCACAATCCTGTGCTGACTCAAAGGGCGAGAAGAAACTTGAAATAAAAAAATTTGAACAAAACTATGCACATTCAGAGGGGGCGCATCATATATGCATAGTTTACAAATTTAAATATCAAGTATTAAGAAATAGGTTGTCATCATCAAAAAAGGGGATTGTTGGTTCTTTGTCCTTAATCCGTGTTTTGATGATTTAATTAACCTAATCCTAGTCACAATCAAATGTAGAGTAACACACATTATGCACAGAACATATATTGTATTGTGTTAAACATCTACAGGTGATCAAGACTCAAGGAAGAATGGAATGAAGTCAAGACATGTAATCAAGCTACTTAAAGACATGTAATTTTACCTTTTATTTGAGTCTTAGGAACTTATGTAAACTTCAACATAGAAGAGTTAAAATCTATTCACATACACATTTGGTTCACTGTACAAGTCACACACAAAATCTCATATCAATTGAACTTCAATAGGTCACCCAAACTTAGGTAGGAGATCACTTAAACCAAACTTCTATCTGTCTTTGCAGAACGGTTGATTGAAACAAGTTTTCAGTTCGACAGTTTCTACCTGTTAACGGTTTAACAAATAGTGATTTTACCTAACTCCACCGGTCGACCAATTTCCCCTTTTCCGTCGACCTTTGTACACATTTTCATATGGCCGTTATTCTAGTCGTATTACACAATGGTCGTATTCGTGTAATTTTACATAAACTCCTAAATATATCGGTCGAATGAACCTTCTTGCGTTCGACTTCTAATCTTTTACCTAGTCAAAACCCTATAATCGGTCGAGCGCCCCCACATTTAGTTCGACCGATGATTGAAGTTGTAGCCCAATTGGTTCGACCAAAGCTTAGGTTGGCTCAAACGTTTCCTTTTACTTAAGGAAATAGTTGACCGTTTATCCCGTATTGGTTGACCGATTTTGGACAGATTTGCTGAACATAGAATTCTATTTTGTGTATCTTATACAAAGTTCAAGCAAATATTCCCCAATGGCTACAAACCTTTAGGAGCTTATAAATACAGGTTCGCACTACCTATTCAGAAATCTCTGCAACACCAAACTCATACATACAATAGGGGGTGTTTGTGCATAGGAAACCGCTAGAAAATGGATTCTGTGGTCAAAGGGAAACCCACGAAAAATAGAAACGAAAGAAAATTAGTATTCCTTTGACGAAGATTTTGTTGTTTGTGCAATCCGTTGGAATCCACTGGAAAATTAAAAAACTGAAATTAATTAACTATCATTTACGGGAAATTAATATTATTTGTAAATGTTGTATATATAAATGTATAATTTTATTTTGAAAAATATGTTGTACGTTAAAATTTAAATAGACATTGCACATTTTAGTTTAATTTCACTCAAAAAGGTGATGCGTGAATTATATATTATGTACATATAAAATTTTAAACAATATACTAAATTAAAATTCGAATAATATTTTATTTTAACAAGACGATATGAAGTTCAGGATGTATTCTTATGGTAATCTTTATTATCTAATTTTATTGTATAACTTTGTAACAAAAATATTGTCATTAATTTTTTAAAGATAATCCTATTATTTTATTTTTTTAAATAATTTTAATGTTTTGTAGTTATCTTTCTATGGAATAAAAATAAATATTAAATAAGTTTGATAGACATGTAACATTTTTAAAACTTTATTGCACTTTCCATTGGTTTACTCTAGGGCTATGATAAACTGAGAGCATATTTTTAGTACATTCTAGATAGAAGAGGGAAACAGAGGGGGGAAAATTTCCTTTGCCAAGACTGGCACAAACACTATGAAAAGTTGTGGTCAATAGGAAACTATTTTTTTTCCATCTGTTTAGAGATCCACAAACACCCGCTAGAGAGAAATCCTCCACTCCTAAAATCCTAATCCTACACTCAAGAGCCAAACTTCACACCATTGATCAATTCCATATCATACTCAAAGTGTGCTCAAGTTAGAGAGTGTTTGATCCACTCACATTTGTTGTTGTCAAAGATGTAAATGTTTCAATGAAAGACTGAAGCATTGCTCTCGGATTGTGAAAGGAAGAAACCAAGTTTGTGGAGCTTGTTTTGTAAAGGCGTTCTCTCCCAGCCCGGAATGGGGAGTGGATAGTGAAGACGTAGGCAGAGCTCGCGGAGTCGAGTGGATCTTGTAAGGGAGGTAGTAGGACCATGGTTGGTTGCCGAACCTTTATAAAATCGCCTTGTCCATTTGTGGTTTGTATGACTCTTCTTTACTTGTTTTATTGTTTATTTCCACTGCATCTTTGATTGAATCATGTGGGGATTAAAATTTTGATTAGATTAATTAGGTGCCATACGATCCTACTCCTTTTGCTCTAGATATTTGAAGAGTGCGAAAACCGTATTTAATAGACCTTCGAGGAATTATGATGGTGAAAGACCTTTAGATAAAGCTCGAATGACTGTCCTCGACAATATTAATCTAGAGAAGGCACACAATTGGGTTTTGAATAGCACTCCCATTGTTGATGAATATCAAGAGTAAGTGAACAAAAGTTTTGTTACTTATTTCTTCAATTTGAATATTTCAACGTTAATGAAGAAATTCACCATTTACAGGTGATTTAACCATTACAATGCTTTCATGGGAGTAGGCTTATGTCGTAATCGAAGACAACAATCGAATGCACGACATAAGAAATTTAGTGATTGGTTTAGGGAGACCGTTCGAAATGAAAACACTGAGTGTGTTGAAATCGAAGCACTTGCTCAGGGTCCGAATACTGTGGCAAAGAAATATTCAGGACATGTCATCAATTGGTTTTGATTTCGCACTGAGAAATGGGAGTCCAAAAGAAAATCTCATAATTCTAGTGTATTTTTGAACACAACAACAGAACGTTACTCAACAACACCTATCCGTGCACCAGTCCACAACTATGGTGTATTGCAAGATATAATTGAACTTCAATACTACGGTGATGTGAAATATGTTTTGTTCAAGTACAAGTGGTACGATGTTCTTCGTCGGGACAATACAACTAGAAGCGACAAAAATGGGTTTACGTTGGTGAACGCGAATATATTTCTGAAACTAGAAGAGCCATTTGTACTTGCATCCCAAGTAGAGCATGTATCTTATGTTGTAGAGGCTAAAGAAAGGGAAAGCAATGACCAATGGTTGGTCGTTCTGCAAATGTTTCTGAGAAACTTATATAACATGAAGGACAAAGCATCTGAAGTCCCTGAGTACGGGCAAGGAAACGTTGTCCAAGATTGAGTTGAATTAGACGATATTAATTTGGCCAATTTTGTTGGACCAGATTTTAAACTGGTGGCTGAGTAGTACACCCTATGTGACGCCCCCAATTTCGTGGGTACGCACGCTTGGTAAACCAAGCAAACTATAGCGATCAGAGTCATTTGCGACGACAGAAGGAGTTACAATAAAGGACTACACATACAAGATACAATGTACAGAATAGAACATACATGGATAGACTAAACATAAGATATGACTGAAAGGGAATTTATCCATATATGGAAATAATGTCAAATACATTACATCAAGTTCTAAAAGGAAATACATCATAAGATAATGCAAAAGTAAATGATAACTGGAAGAATCTTGTCGACATGCCCTTTGTTTAGGAAATCCTCTGAAACTCTTCGAGTCTATCCCCCGTCAGAACCTAAGTACCTAAGGCAAAAATGATAATGAATATGTGTGAGTTTTCAATAAAGAAAACTATGTATGCCCTGGGTCCAAAAACAGGGTCAAAAGTTATGCATGGAACCTATCTACCACACATGCAAAACAAAAAGGCGACAACTCTACATAGCTACGTTGGGCAACAACTCTACATAGCTGCACCGCTCGGTGTTCCACCCAACACCCAAAGTGGTTCCTCTGCATAGGAACCAACCACCAGCTCTGCTGGTCTAATCCACAAATGGGTCACCCGCAAATGACCCACCGCTTTGCACACAACGGTCTTCCGGATTGACGCAACAACTAGCGGCAAGTGACCTACAAGATTCAATCACGAGGTTGGGAATGCTTGTCATGTAGCAAAGGACAATGCCCCTATCCAGGTCTTATGTTATGCCTGGCCTCTCTACATAGAGGTCTTTTAATTAGGCCCGACGGCCCCTCAACACACGTGCCCAAATTCATTTTATTAACCAGTTTGCAATGCAAGCTATTAATGGTAATAAACTGATCTATATAGCCCACTAGTTAAGCTCAAGCCAAACGCAATGACCATGAGAGAACACCCTTCAAGGCTCTCAAGCATAGTTAACAGGAAAGTACCATGCGAAAATCAAGTAATAGGTAGCCAGGACATGGCATACAACAATCGCGATATTAACGTAAACAAGGCACAACATAAACTTTGCTGTCCACGAGTCATGACAATCATAGTTGTAATCATCACAACGTGAACTAACTTGCATGCACCGACATCCTTATACATACAGCAGCAGCAGCAATTATATAAAATTATGTAGAGCACCTGCAATAACAATTGTAGATAATGGAAATCAAACAATGCAACCTGCAGGAGCTATGGGTCATGATTAGTTGATTATAAAGCACTTACTTTACTCTTATTATAATGCATTCATTGGTCTAGAATTCCTTCATGCATGATTCTATGTATGTTTAGGAGATATATGATACTATAAACCTCTAGTCGGATACAAGTACCTGAAAATATAGCCTATCTTACACTAAATATTAAACGTACCAAGATTGCGATTATATGAATAATATATGATCCCATGATGCAATTATATTAACACAAGTGATAGGCATGCATGCATGAATGGATGGCAAAAAACTTCTGATTTCAACAATTCGGAGCATAACGTCATGCACATAGCTTAATTAAAACCGTTCGGTTAGCCTTGTCATGTGGTGCAATTTCATGTATCCAACAACTATATCATGCATGCTAGTATAACTTCATAATAGCAAACTAATCACGAAAAATCCCATAAATTTAGTAGCTAAAATAATACATAGACATGAAACATCTTAACAACAACTTAGTTAGGAAATAATCACATGTATCTAGCAACCAATGATACATCAACATGTAGCATCTTCACAGCAACTAAATCACGAGATAATAACAAGATTTCAGTGGATAAATATACATGTACGTGATCAATCTAACAACACATAATTCAGGAAATGAATCAAGATCTCAATAGGTAGATGTGCATGCACATGGAGTATCTAAACAACAATAATCCACCAAATAATAACATGATCTCAGCAGTAAAATTATACATAAACATATGGTTTCTTAACAGCAAACTAATCCTAAAAATAATCTTGGAATCCAGCATGAAAATCACGTCCACAACCTACAAACAACCACGAATCTAGCAACAACCAAGGTGAAACACACAACACCAAGAAAATCATGCATGGAATGCACCCGACGTGCTCCCCCACGACCCAGCCACAACCTCCCTGGTTTCTATCCTCATACCACCGCGAAAGAGCTCGAACAACTCAAGAGTTTGGGAAAAATTGTGCAACGGAAGAAGAGTTTCTCCCATTGCGATACTGAAGTTATGATCGTCAATCCAAACTCTCCAACCAAAAGGCTGGTGGGTCGAAATGAGCTCAATAACCTCGTTATGCTTGTCTGACTCACCAAGTGAACAGAAAGTGGGTCTCTTACCCAAGGTATCCTCTAAGGACTTCCCATAACCCTCATTGGAAAAGTAGTTGTTTGATGTCCCATCATTTTCAAGATGATCAGGAACAATAGTGAGAGACAAACTCTCACCAGGTCGTATGAAATTAAGGGTACTAGGGAGCTCTTGCTCCACCACCACAGGTAAGTCCTTAAGAGGCAGAACACTAAGATCATGTGGCTCAAGGGCCACAAGACAAAAAAATATGGCACAATCTTGTGCCAACTCATAATGAAACTGGTCCATGTTATTCCGAATTTGAATCGAATCCCCTACCAAGTGATCCTCCATTGAACCACAAGTCCCTCGGACTGACTAGGAGTTTGACATTGGATGATTGTGCTTTGAATTTGTGAATGTGGTGGTAGTTGTTCGATACCAATAGATGAATCCTCATGTTTATGAGAAAGGTCACCCTACTCATGTTCACTTAATTGTTGTGTCATTTGACTCACTTGCATTTCCATGGTTTGCAAGGAATTCAAGTTGGATTTCAATAAATTTTGAGTGGTTTCCATGAACGTTTGGAGGGGTGTTTTAAGGAATCAAGTTTGGGGTCAACATTGAAGTTCAAATTTTGATTGTCACAGTTCGTAGGTTGGGTGTAAATAGGTTGAGAATTAGTCCATGTGGTCATGGGTAGTGGCCAGTAGGGATGTGGTATTCAGGAGGAGAATAATGGGGTGGGTATGATGTCTAAAATTTTGAAACAATAATGTCTCCCCATGAATCCATCTCTCTTGGGTTGTACGCAGATGCGTAAATATCACATTGAGCAATTTAGGAAAATCTATGCTCAACTCAGGCCCTGAGGGAACATAACAACATTCCCTCATACCGTGACCACTCAACCCACAACAGTCACATGGTACGGCTTCTAGAGCCACTTGTGCACTCATGTCGTCTACCGCATGCATGAAAGATGCCAAAGTTTGTTGTAATGTCTTAGTTTGTTGACCAACATATGATCTGACATAACTAGATGGTGGTCTAGCAGTCGGTGCCTCTCTCATATTATCCCAATATGAAGATTGCTCAGCCACACAATAAAGATTGTCCCAACCAGACAGGGTGTTTGTCTGAGGCACCCCAAGATGCATCTGTCCGGAGTACCAGGGAGAATAGTCCTAGTCCCAACAATGAAATGGATGGTCACCCATGTAACCACCCATCTCGACAAAAAACTCTCAGTCGACCACTCTCACCACCACGAGGTCATGCTCGCAAAAAGTGCTCGACTCTACCCTAACATGCTTACAGAGAGTATGGTTAGACTATAAAGGTGAGAAGAACATGACTCAGAGAAGAAGGTAAGAATCCCTAAAACTAGCGTAGGTAAAGGGTGAGGTTAGAAACCTAGTCTACTAAACACTGCTCACACAAGCTTAGGCTGGCTATGGGTCCTTAAGCTAGACGACACCTAACTGCGAGGTCACGCGGCCTTAACACGCCTCACCTCCCTACAACGAAGATCACACAACCCAGCAAGTGAGCCAAGATCCGGAGGTCTCGTCTCTCCTACTATCGATAGAGTGGGCGATGTCGATCAGGCTATGTCGGTCTCGACCGGAATATTCTCCTAATGCGTCTGAGTCATAGTGGCCATTGTCTACTTGATTTTAGATTAACGATTCATTTGAGTGTGGTTTGTGGAGCGAAGGGAGGGGTGATAAAATCCCCCACCTTATCTTGAAGACTATAGGTGGTGCCCCCTAAAGATGTTTTGAAATCATAGGCTACCAAGCAACTAACCAAACAACCACTCACCTCACTCTTGTTACAATGCACCTTACTAACTAATACACGCTCTAACCATGCATGAATGAGAGAACATGTGCTTATACCTCACGCCAACAATCGACAAGAACAATTTAAAGCAAATGAAAGAAAATGTCCATGCAAAGTCTGCAAGTGATGCAGGACCATGATGGCAATTAGTCTAGTCTTTTGCTTCAAGTTGTATGGTCCAAGTTGTCTTAATAAGGGGAAATGATTGATCTGGGAGCAATACAAAGGTCAAAACATGGAAAATTGGGCTCCTAGATAACTATATTATCATGACCAACCAACAGAAAAAATTGTGGGGTAAAAGTAACTCAAGAGGACACCAATCAGCAGTCTCAAACAGCTAACTGGTTGTCTTGTTTGCTCCAATGGTTACAAAATTTGTCTGACTGGTTCCCTAGTGCATTCTGAACGCCCTGAAATAAAACAAAACTAAAAATAAAATATCAAATCCACTCAAATTGTCCAAACCAGAGTATGGACAGAGCACCTCCTCGATAATGGTGCCAAAAACTTGATTGAAATTAAGTTTAACAACCCCTTATTACACTACTAAAACAGGAAACTAAAACCTACTCTAATTGCGGAAGGAAGAAGAAGAGGTGGAGAGGTGTGATTACAATGGCATTTATAGAAGAAATAAGAGTTTGGATGGATCTGGAGCAATTCGATGGCTGTCATAACTTTCTCTATATTCTGGTGCACCCAATTCATCACGTTCGAGCCACGGGAAAAATTGGGGATCAATTGGACCAAAATGATCCGCCAGTGGTGGATTGTTTACGCCTCATCGGTCCCGATTTCTGCCATGAGCTTCAATGTTGTATTTGGCACGTTGGGTGAACCCCCGGTCAACTTTGTTGAACCACTTTTAGTTTAATTTGCAAAATACTGATCTTGTTCAAGTCATGTGTCACAACACTTTGCATTTCCCAATCAGGTCTCTTCGGATTTTCACTTGGTCCTTCCTGATTTGCGATCCAGTCCTTGGGCATTACTAATGGGTCTAGAAGTCTTCAATTCAGTCCATTCGTGTTGCATTCAGGTCCTTTTTGTTCCCTTTTCACTTCTTTATTACCTAACACCAGAAACACAACAACAATATTTTGAGTAGCACAATATTGGGGTAAAACAAATTATATATATCATGAATATGATGCATGATATGCTACTAATTAAATACCCCCAGACTTACCTTTTGCTAGTCCCGGGAAAACAAAGAAAAAGAAAATGAAAGAAACTGAAATATGTGTAAAACAGAGAAATCCTAACTCACTTTCGTAGGAATCACGGTTGCACTTAGCACGTGCAACAAGCCATTAAACCTCCTTGTTGACAAGGAGGAGTGGTGTCTTGATTGACATCATTTCATGCTTATATTTGTACCTTATATCCATTAACTTTCACCTAAACAATGCTATGTGACGAGTTTTATGTTTGAATTTCAGAAATAAATAGGTTTGAAGAGATGAAGCATAAAAGGACCCAAAAGCAGGGAAAAATGACTGAATTGTGAGACATGGGGACTAAGATGCAAGGGAGAAGGACCCGAACGTAAGACCAAAGGACCAAAGAGCAAAACAGAAAACTCCACACAATCATGGGGACTATTTTGGCAATTCTATTAGGGTCGGAGCTCCAACAAGTCAAGTAACCACATCAACGACAAACAATACCAGCTTGGAAAGCCCAAACTAAAGCCTAAGACGATCCGGATCCTGTAGACCGCCAATTGGCGGTCTGGGACCGCCAATTGGCGGTCTGGGTTGATCCGGAACCGCGGATATTTTTGTGGCTTGTGTATTAGAGCGTATTTAGTCTATGTTTTGTATTTGTTTAGTCCCTTACCGGGGGATTGTATCGGATTACCTTTTTCTATGGCTATAAATAGAACTCTTCACCCTTTATTGTAATGACTTCACATTTTGAGTGGCTACTCTTCCTACTTGAAGTGAGACCTTGAAGCACACACTAAAGTAGGAGGATGCTACTTGAATTGTGAGTCATTTTAATAAAAGTTTCTTTATTATGTAGTTTGTTTCATGTTGCTTGTTTTACATAGTTTAATTTCATTTCATTAGATTTAGTAGCTTAGTTAATATGCTTTCCTTGCTTAGTTTAATAATTAGTCTAATGTGTAGTGAGTAGTCCATCCCCTTTGGGGGTGGAGTTGATGTTTATACATGCAAAAGAGAATGGAATGAATGCTTTATATACAATGTGTTGATGAAACATGAATGTATGATTGCTTGTTTAGGATAGAACTTATGACTTGATGAGTTTTACCAAAATGATTAGACACCTCTCATGCTTGTTTAGGTTCTGAATTAACCAGCTTGTGTATGTAATTGTTAATCAACTAGGTTAGTGAATGGATTGATAGGTTTTGCTATAACATTTAGACACTTCCTATGCATGAAAACACTACCTTTATTTGTGCTTAAAGAATGTGTTCAACACTCACCTCTTTGCATGTGTGCACTCACTCCACCCCTGTGGGGTTTTCCATTTCTGAATTCCAGCACACCTATTTCGTTCTTAGTTAAGTTTTAGTTCATCGCTTGTTTTTCGTTTATGCATGCGTTACTTCGTAGTGTAGTATAGCATAGATTAAGATAATCAAACTATCTTCCCTATTTTTGCCACTTGATTTCGTGCAAACGAGAGGCTGCTCACCTCCCTGTGGATGACCCGTATTTACCACGTCTTCACCGATGCCGTGCACTTACGGTTTAATATAAAAACGTTCAACAAGTTTTTGGCGCCGTTGCCGTGCAGGTGCCAGTCCAGACTCTTGTCTGGACGATTCGAGTGGATTTAATTTATGTTTTGTAGTATTTATTTGTTTCAGGAGACTTGGAGTTGGAAGGAGAGGCGGCTGGAGAAGTTTGGAGGAAAACTGGGCACTGTAGACCGCTAATTAGCGGCCTAAGACCGCCAGTTGGCGGTTTGGTTAGATCTGTTTGCCTTCTCCTTTCTTTATGTTGGTGCCATAACTCATTTAGAAATCTGGGACTCGATTTGGCATGTTCTGACTCTTAGATTTCTCCTAGATTAATAATCAACTTCCTTTAAGCAACTTGGACCCTAAAACCCAAAGCAAAAGATTAGGCATTCTTTCTTGTTTAGGTCATGCATCATGTATGCGACTTAGGCACGTAGATTGTCTTTTATTTTAGCTTTATTTTCAGTTGCTGAGTACTGGCGTGAGGTACGCACCTTCTACTCTCATTCATGCATTTCGTATGAACATGCATTAATAGAAAGTGAATTGAAACAAGTGTGAGTTGAGCATTTGTTTGCAGAGTTGATTATTAGATTAAGACTCCAAAACACTACTAAGGAGGGGTTGTCCCATAAAAGATAAGGTGGGGGATTTCATCACCCTTTCCTTCGCCCCACAAACCACACTAATCAAGAGCCTAATTTTAAAATCAAGTAGACATTGGCCCTAAGGATTTCGGGCGCATTAGGAGAGTGATCCGGTCCCGACCGTCATGACCTGATCGGCGTTGCTCACTCTGTCGATAATAGGAGAGACGAGATCTCCAGATCTTGACTCACTTTCTGGGCTTTATGGTCCTCTTCGTAGGGAGGTGAGGCGTGTTGAGACCGTGTGACCTCGCTATTGGATTAATCTGGGATTAATAAGCTATTTGCCCAAAGCACTGACACATGCCACATCCCTATTGGACTACACATTAGGGTTTCGGGAGGGGACATCTATATAAGGAGGGGATCCTCCCATTGGATGGATGTTCATGTGTGCAAACCCTAGCCCCACCAACCCTAGCCACCACTTCTCTCTCTCTCTCTCTCTCCCATTCGTCCCTCCACCTCCACCAAGTCAATCCGTGGACTTTTGGGTTGTGGACACGTGCTTCTTCTCAAAGAGAGTAGAATACCGACCGGTGCTCCAAGGGATTCCGTGAGGTGATAACCGATCCCTTCCGCTGCCACAGTTTCTCTCCAAGAAAGGTACTGCTGAACCTGTAGATCGTTATAAACTAACATTGGTACCAGAGCCATCTTGGTCACCTCCGAAATTTTTTTTGAGCACTTTCTTATTTCATATATGTTGAAATAATTTCGGTAGCTTTTGAGAGAAATCACATACATGTGTGGTTTTTTTTCTCTTCATCATGCGCCTAGGGTTTGATGGCATATTTCCTCACCCTTGTGCATGTTTTCTTGATTCATTTCATTACATGCGAATTGTATTACAAGTTTCATCATTATTTCATTCTTGCGCATAGCTTTGATTTCATTTTATGCATGTACCTAGGGTTACATGTTAATCTATGTTTGTTGCACATATTTCTTTCATCCTTCAAGCTTGCGTCAAGAGTTTGTTTGTTCTTGATGATATGCGCATATATGTTGTTTGAAATATAATGATAATTTTACAAGAGTTAATTATTGCATGTATCATATAATGTGATTATACATTTCGGATTGTATGATTTGATTGTGCATTTTTTTTCTTTCTAAACTCTTGTACATACATCTAAGGTTAGATGCTTGTTGCCTTATTCATGTATATGTAATTTTTAATCACATGTGCATGCATCTAGGATTAGATGTTGATTGCAAAATCATGCACATACATGAATATTGAGTTACCATATTGTATAATTCGGAAATATTTTTTTTTGGAATGATAGCATGCATTTCATTTGAAATATTTCCTTTATGATTAAATGCACATATATGTTGATCTCATTGAGGATTTTCGGATTTTTTGGAATGATAGCATGCATTTCATTTGAAATATTTCCTTTATGATTGAATGCACATATATGTTAATCTCATTAATGATTTTCAGATTTTTTGGAATTATAGCATGCATTTCATTTGAAATATTTCCTTTATGATTGAATGCACATATATGTTAATCTCATTAAGGATTTTCGGATTTTTTGGAATGATAGCATGCATTTCATTTGAAATATTTCCTTTTCATCATATGTGCATATATGTGTTACCCTCCACCAAAGAATTTCGAATTTTTCTTTCCAATACAAGTAGCATAATTATTGTTGATTGCATGCTTATATTGATTAAGGAAAGATTGGCTAATTCTGAAATTTTTGAGGGGATATTATGGGCTGTAGTTTTATTGCCTTAATTTTTTTTTTGAATGCTTTCCTTTGATGCACAAATATGTGTTACTCTCCACCATAGAATTTCGTATTTTTTCTTTCCTAATCAATGTAGGATAATTTTTTGTGCTATCATGAATATATTGATTAGGGAAAGAAGAAAAAAATTCTGTTTTGAGAATAATTATTGTGGAGATTGGTTGTTATTACCTAACACGTTTTTTGCCAATATTCGTGCACACTTTATGTTATTTTTTTCATACATCGGATTGTGCTAACGTATGGAAAGATTGTGCTTGTATGGAATAAATGGTTGCTGATTTTAATTACTGCCTTATTGAGAGTTGAGCGTAATTTCATTCATTTCCATTTGCAATGGATATCGCAATGGGTTGTAATATTTATGGACTGTAATAATTATGGACTGTGAACTGTTTATTGCCCTAAGGAGACGAGGGGCTCCTTTATTTTTATTATTGCGATATTATTGCTATAAGGCTCATGCAGGTTCCCGTCTAAGAGGCTAAATCCCTATGGGCGATGCTTAGCTTGATATGGAAGTAATGTAGCAATCGATTTGTGTGTCATCTTGATTGATTTTTTTTGAAAGGAAACGTTTTTTTGGAACCTTACATGCCTAGTGGGAGTTGCAAGGTAGAAGTGTTTTGTGTAAACAGCCTTGCAACCGGCGGCAATACTTTCTTTATTTGCTGATTTGCCATGATTTAAACGTTTTTTTGGGGTCTCTAAATCATGATGGAGCTCAATATAAAGATTAGTAAATTGGCTTTATTAACTATTGCATGAGGATTTGATCGAATGCTTTATGTTTTCCTTTGGTCTGAATGCTATAGCTATTATGTCAGTTTATTTTTTATGACTATTGTAGCTCGTTGTATTTTATGCTAGAACTCATGTATCGCTATGTGTTTTTGTCCTAGATTCTTTATGGCTGCTTCCAAAAGCATTGTCGCTGATCTGACTCGAGGAGATAAACTCAATGAAAGAAATTACGATCTATGGCATCATAAAATTGAGTATCTCCTAGAGGATGACATGTTAGAAAATATAACCCAAACTATGTCTCCCCCGGAGGAGGGGAACACTGCGCAGCATCACAGAAATATGGATGTCTATAATGCATGAAAAAAGAAAGACCATATTGCTCGCATTACAATTCTGAGTTCGATGCGAGATGATCTGTTACTGCGGTTCGAAAAATTACGAACTGCAAAGGCCTTGTGGGAAGCTGTCAAGTTTCAGTACGGAGTGACCTCCGTCACAAGGGCCCGCCAGCTTGGGCTCATGTTTGATGGGTATAAAATGTGCCAAGGTCACACAATGAAGCAGCATATTACCGCAATGTCAAACATGATTAGCGAGCTGAGCACTGCCGGTCGTGCTAAGACCGATGAGGAGCATGTGTCTGCTCTCATTAGATCATTGCCTTCGAAGAGTTGGGAGCATATGAAGGTCCATCTGACCCATGCTGATGCCATCAGCACATTTAACCAGGCCGCAAAACACCTAGAGCTGGAGGAGGACCGCATCCTTGCGGAAGCCCCTCTAACTGAAGTGTTTGCTGCTGAAGCTGGCGCTCCTTGGAGGAGTGCAGGTTTTAAGCGCAAAAGAGATAGAGCTCAGGGTTTTAAAGGCAAGAAGGGTGCAAATAAGAACAAAACAGAAAATAAAACTGGAAAGAAACGACCTCGAGGATCCAGAGGTGGGAAAGATAAGTCTAATGTTACTTGTTTTAACTGCCGAAAGACTGGACATTTTGCTCGTGAGTGCACTAAGCAAAAGGTAATTACTGTGTGTAATCCCTCAAATTGTAACGTGACTAGTTCTATGATGCTCACTGATCATTCTCCTGTGTGGATTGTGGATTCAGGTGCCACGGACTACGAAACAAAGGATCGTTCTGCCTTCATGGAATATCGCCCGTGTTCCAAGTGGGAGGCGAATAAACATGGTGAACAACACTAGCATTGAAGTTCTTGGAGTTGGCACATGCAAAGTGGCTTTGCGAAGTGGCTGGAACTTATTACTTCACGACGTGTTGTATGCACCAGCTATACGGTGAAATATTATTTCTGTTGTTGTTTTGATGAGACATGGTTTTAAAGTTGTTTTTGAGAACAATGATACGGGTTTATACCTTGCTAACATTTATTATGGACGTGCCTTTCTTTCAGACGGTTTTATTTTGTTGGACGCAATTTATGATTTCAATCGTAATACTAGTGCCTTTATGAGCCAAAGATCCATCAAGAATGATTCAGTTATGTGGCATGCTAGACTAGGTCACATTGGTGTTGACCGGATGAACAGGTTGGCAAAGGAGGGGGTATTAGGAGAATGCTCCAAATTTGAATTGCCGACCTGTGAATCTTGTCCAGCTGGAAAGGCAACTAGAAAACCGTTCGGAAAAGCCATTAGGGCTACTTCTCCTTTAGAACTAATTCACTCGGATATTTGTAGACCTTTGAATGTGCGTACTAGACATGGACAAAGTTATTTCATCACATTTATTGATGACTACACTAGATATGGTCATACTTATCTTATTTCTCACAAGTCAGAAGCTCTAGAATGCTTTAAGAGATTCATGAGCTTGGTAGAGAATCAATTGGATAATAAGATAAAAACTCTCAGAACGGACAGAGGTGGGGAGTATCTCTCCATACTGTTTAAGGAGTTATGTGATGAAAAGAGGATATCTAGACAACTCACTATGCCTTATACTCCTCAGCAAAATGGTGTTGCCGAGAGAAGGAATAGAACGTTGCTAGACATGGTTAGATCCATGATGGCGCATGCGAGCTTGCCAATTTCGTTTTGGGGAGATGCTCTAATGACTGCTGCCTATATCCTCAATAGAGTTCCAACAAAATCGGTTCCCTCAACTCCATATGAGTTATTGACAGGACGGAAGCCTGATTTTAGTCTGCTGCATGCTTGGGGATGAACGACATACATTCATTCTACTAGTCACCGATATGGAAAACTAGGACCTAGAGGGAAAATTGTATCTTTGTAGAATACAGTGATCTCTCCAAAGGTTATGTTTTTATCGGGTTAGACGAGAATGAAAGGACGGAACTGAAGTGTAGGGATGGCACATTCTTGGAAAATGATTTTCCAACTCTTGCTGGAGCTATCAAAGAGTCAGTGGACTTCTTTGAACAACAAGATGAGGACATTGCCACTCCACGGGATCAGGATCTGGAAGTTGAACATGAGGTTCCACCAGTCAATCCTAGTTGGAGCAGCAATGCTGAGGATCCGATAGCTCTCACGGAGGATGAGCCATCAGATACCCATCTACGTCGAAGTAAACGTGGGCTCATTCCTCGTAGGCGATTTCGCTTAGAGGAAGAGGCCCTCATGATAGCTCAAGAAGAAATTGATTATGAATCATCTGGGATGACAGTAATCGATGAGCAAGAACCGAAGACCTTGAAAGAGGCTTTGGAAGGTCCAAATGCTAAAGAGTGGTTAGAAGCTATAAAGGAAGAGTTGGAGTCGATGAAAGTTAATCGAGTCCGGGACTTGGTCGACTTACCGCCGAACCGAAAGGCCATTGGGGCCAAGTGGATCCTCAAGATTAAGAGGAAGGCGGATGGATCTATTGATAGATTCAAGGCAAGACTGGTAGCCAAAGGCTACACCCAAAGAGAAGGCGTGGATTTTGAGGAAACCTTTTCACCCGTGGTTAGGTTTGCCTCCATCCGCCTTCTACTAGCTATTGTAGCTCAGATGGACTTAGAGCTTTACCAAATGGATGTAAAGACTGCTTTTCTCAATGGAGAACTTGAGGAGGAGATCTATATGGATCAACCTCAAGGTTTTGAAGTCAAAGGACAAGAGTGCAAAGTGTTCAAGCTCAATAAGTTCTTATATGGCTTAAAACAAGCGTCTAGACAGCGGAACATTCGTTTCCATCAAGCTATATCAGAGAATGTGTTCTCTATGATTGAGGAAGATCACTGTGTGTACGTTAAGAGATTCAATGGTAAATTTGTCATTCTGACATTGTATGTTGATGACGTACTCATGGCTGGCAATAGCAAAGAGTTTCTGAAATCCACTAAAGAGTGGTTGTCCTCCACGTTTGATATGAAGGACATGGGAGAAGCTAGCTACGTCCTTGGTCTCAAGATTGTTAGAGATAGGTCTAAGAGACTTATGGGATTGTCTCAAGAGACTTATATTAACAACGTCTTAAAGAAATACCATATGGACAAATGCAAACCAATCGACACTCCTGTTGAGAAGGGTTTGCACTTAAGCCTTGATAAGCATCCTGAGACTCCTGAAGAGAAGGCCAAAATGAGCAAGGTTCCTTACTCCAATGCTGTAGGAAGCCTTATGTACGCTATGATGTGTACTAGGCCAGACATTTGTTATGCTGTGGGCATGGTGAGTCGATACCAGTCCAGCCCAAGCATGGAGCACTGGAAGGCGGTCAAGAGAATCATGAGATACCTCAGAGGAACGAGTAACTACATGCTGTGTTACCAAGCATCAGATCTCCGCCTGATTGGCTATAGTGATGCCGATTGGGCTGGAGACATTGATGAAAGGAAGTCTACCTCTAGTTATGCTTTCTTGCTGGCTAATGGGGCCATCTCATGGTCCAGCAAGAAGCAATCCTGTATAGCCTTGTCGACTATGGAAGCAGAGTATGTTGTATGCTCTGCACCAGTACAGGAGGCAGTTTGGTTGAGGAGGTTCTTACAACATACTGGGCTAGTAGAGACATCTGATGAGCCAGTTGTTGTCTATTGTGACAGCATGGCTGCCCTTTGTTATGAGAAAGACCCCAAATATCATGGAAAGACCAAACATATATAGGTTAGGTATCATTTTGTGAAGGACATCATAGCGAGAAAGGAAATTGTGTTAAGACATGTATCTACTAGTCTTATGGTAGCTGACCCTCTTACCAAGGCTATAGCTAAGGACTCGTTTGTGTCTCATGTGAAGTCCTTAGGCTTACGCAGACTTTGATGTATTGGCATGTCTAAACTTCCTTTTATGAGTGATTGTGTTTTTTTTCTTTCGACTATATCTGTTTCGTTGATGTAGTTGTTCTAGCATAAAATATTATTCTGTCAATAGGCTGAAGAATGCTTACTCACATGAGCATTCGCCTCTGGCACTTTTGATGGCGAGCAGAGATGAGACTGATCATGAAGAGATCTTGTATGATAGATCCAGAGAAGTTCATGATAGGATAGTCGCCTTGATTAGGAATCAAGATGAGATCCTCTATGTTGATGAGGATTGACATGAATGTTCCCACGATTCATGTGACCTGTAGAAGCCAAGTGTGAGCATCACATGTGGCGCCAGGTGGCACCTGTATGGTGTTAAGGCGACAATGATGAAGCTCGGGTCAGGCGCAGAGGGGGTGCGACTGGACTAAGACTTGTATGGTGTTGAGAGACAGACATACTGTTGTGTATAGTATGATCCACCATAACATGTTTGTCATACAACATGTGCTGAGCGACCATTGGGAAGTGAAAGGATGGATCCCTGCTCCTTCACTATGTGAGTCCAAGACTTGATTGTCATTAGTTACCCTCAGTGACCTTCGACGGCACCATGAAGCAAGGAGTTGATGTGGCTACTTTGGGATGTTATCTATGACCATGAGAGATTCGGTCCAAAGAGGCATCTTCGGGAAAGGAGTCAACTCTGAGTGTAATGGTGGTCTGGGGCGAAGGGAAAGGTTTGACTCGACTGCACTAAAAGTTTTTGCTGGGCCCAACTGTATTGGATACAATAGCAAGTACCTTGAGGACAAGAAGGTATTCTCTCCGAGGGATCGAGATATCGTTCATGTCAAGTGAGTTTCTGAGTAAACCTGGAGAACAGTGATGTTGTCATTCTGGCCTTCTAGTAAGGTTTCTAGTTTGAGACTCCTAATTGCAGGTGCATCACCGGTCGCACGACCCATATGTCAGTATGATCGGAAGAGTGCATGTGTCGGGGACACAGATGGTCGTGTATCATGGATACATGATCCGAGACTTGCGTATTGTGTATGCGTACTTGGAGAGAGGAATAGTTGTATATATCAGGGATATATACATATGTGTCAGGGACACATAAAGAGGTGACACATTGCCATTTTGTGATCGTATGTATCAGGGATATATACTTATGTATTCGGGACACAAAAGGAGATGACATGTTGCTATCGTGCTGTTGTGCAAGTGGGATATATTGGATTAATCTGGGATTAATAAGCTATTTGCCCAAAGCACTGACACATGGCACGTCCCTATTGGACTACACATTAGGGTTTCGGGAGGGGCCATCTATTAAAGGAGGGGAGCCTCCCATTGGATGGATGTTCATGTGTGCAAACCCTAGTCCCGCCAACCCTAGCCGCCACCTCTCTCTCTCTCCCATTCCTCCCTCCACCTCCACCAAGTCAATCCGTGGACTCTTGGGTTGTGGACTCGTGCTTCTTCTCCAAGAGAGTAGAAGACCGACCGGTGCTCTAGAGGATTCCGTGAGGTGATCGCCGATCCCTTCCGTTGCCACAGGGTTCTCTCCAAGAAAGGTACTCTTGAACCTGTAGATTGTTATAAACTAAAACTCGCAGTTTGGCGTCGTCTAGCTGTAAGGACCTATAGCGACGTTAGGATTGTTTGAGCCTTGTTTGCTTGTATGCTTCTACCTGTACCCATCCGTCGTAGCATAAGAACTTCTTCCCTTCTCTCCTGAGTCATTCTATCTCTCCTGTGTTCCCCCGTCTTCTCCTCTAGGCACATTCTTTGTTAAAAAAAAAGTTTTGGTTTGTGTGTGTGCACCTTTGTGCATGCTCTCGTGGGCACGAGACGAGAGTGGCTGTTTGACGAGGCGTGTCGTCAACCTTGCTTCGGTAGTTGATTTCTCGATGCCTTCCTCCTGTCGTGTCGCACACACTCCGGGTTAAATGGCTGCTAATTTCCGCGAGGAGGAGCAGTTGCTGAACCCACCTATTCCACCTGTTCTTCATGTTGTCGCTCCCATACCTCTACGTGATCGATGCTACCCGAGCCGTACTGCTCTACCCTCATGCATCGTATTACCAGAGGCAAATGGGAACCATTTTGAGGTTAAGCCTCAGTTTATTTCCATGCTCCCTTACTTCACTGGGAAAGGTGACCCCTATATTTTTCTCAGGGAATTTGAGGAGGTCTGTGCTATGTTCAATCTGCAACAACTTAGCACAGACTCCATCCATCTTAGGCTTGTCCCCTTTGCGCTGAAGGATGATGCCAAAAAGTGGTTGTAAAGACCCCAGGCGAATGCCTTTAGGACTTAGGATGAGTTTCAATATGCATTCCTCAAGAAGTACTTTCCAAATCATCGGACTCAAAAATTGAGGAACGAATCAATTCGTTCTATCAACTTGAGACCGAGACATTTAATGCATATCTAGAGAAGTTGAAGGTGATACTATCCTCATGCCCTCACCATGGCATTGAGTTATGACGTCTTTGTCAGATTGTTTACGAGGGTCTTCACATCCCGTCCCGAACGCTCATTGAGTCCATGTGTCAAGGAGAGTTCTTAGGAAAGGATGAAAGGGAGGCATGGGCTTTCCTAGAAGACCTCGCTGAGAAAACCATGCAATGGAAGAGTGTAAGGGAACCACCTGCATCATCCAGCATAGGAGCGAGGATCGCGAATGCAAACTCGACTAGATCGGGTACCGCATTTGCTGTCGATACCACTACAGCCACCGAGGTGCGCATGGCGGCCTTAATGTGCCGTATGCATTCGATTGAGCTCCAAAATCAACAAGGTGCACCTCACATGTCCACATCTGGTCGAGTTCCCTGTCATTCATGTGGTAGGATAGGTCATGTAGAAAGCGAGTGTGCGTCCATTGCTCCTAAGATGGAACGTGTCAACGCCATCTATGATAGAGCTAGGAATGACCCATACTGATCATCTTATAATCCCGGATGGAAGAACCACCCCAATTTTTCATGGAATCAAAATAATGCCCCGGGTGGTCCTTCAAACTCCTCTCGACCACCTAACCAAGCACACCAACCCCATGCATTCACAATCTTATCAGCAACCCCATGTTCCAATAACCCAATCAATCAGGTTTCCCAAATTCCAATAATATGGAAACCCGATTCAATTCGCTTGAGACCTTGACTCGTGGACTTGAAAACTCAATAAAAAATTTATGTCAACCACAAGTCAAGTTCTCACTTCAAATCAGCAGACCATCAAATCTCTTGAGCTTCAGATGGGCCAATTGGCTCAGTCTGTACATAAAAGAGAGAGAGGGTCTCTGCCTAGCCAGCCTAAGGCTAACCCTCGCATGTACCAGCAACAACACATGCAAAATGAGAATGTGGTATTTCGGGGGAGGCAAGTGAACCATGTGGAGGAACTTGTTCACCATGTCAATTCCATTGTGACCTTAAGGAATGGAAAGCAGGTTGACAATCACATTTCCTTGCCACTACCACCATCTATGCAGCCCCTCAGTGGGAATGGTGGTGAAGAAGAGGTTGAGGGTGATGGTAATACACCAATGCCTCGTTCTCAAGCACTCTAGAAAAACTACCTGCCAAAAGCTCCCTATCCAAGTAGGTTAACCAAAAAGCAGAGTGACACAATGGATAAGATATTAGAGGTGTTTAAGAAAGTGAAGGTTCACATCCCCTTGTTGGATGTTATCCAACAAATACCTCAATATGCGAAAGTGTTGAAGGATCTCTGCACAACCAAGAGGAAGACCAATGTTCCTAAGAAAGCATTCTTGGCTGCAAATGTATGCTCACTTTTGTCCAATCCCGCCTACACAAAATACAAGGACCCTGGGTGTCCTACTATTCAGTGTACGATAGGGGACACTAGCATGAGTAATGTATTGCTTGATTTAGGATCGGTGGTCAACCTCCTCCCATTTTCTATTTATAAATAGTTGAATTTGGGAGAATTGAAACCAACTAAGATCACCCTCCAATTGGCGGATAGATCCATTCGTATTCCAAAGGGGATTATCGAGGACGTGCTTATCAAAGTTGGAGATTTTATATTTCCAGACGATTTTGTTGTCCTCGATACCAATCCTGTTGCGACCACCCACTCTCAAATACCTTTGATTTTGGGTAGACCATTTCTAGCAACTTGCAACGCCTTAATTAATTGTAGAAATGGTCTCATGAAGCTCTCATTTGGTAACATGAGTGCCGAGTTTCAAGTGTTCAACTCTGGTGGGCAACAAGAGCCCATGGATCAACCTTTAAATCTCAATCTCATCCGCCAATTAGAGAAAGCACTGCGAAATCAACGAACACCCCTAACACCAATGCAACCCATTGAGAATGTTTGTGGGCCCAGCGAAAACTCATTGCCTGTCTTTTCAATGCAATAGAGTGAGCTGGCATTAAACTTGAATGTCCAAAAGGAGTGTTTGTTGCATGATTCAGTTGAGATTACTAGTGAGAGTGAGACACCTCATCATATGCCTACACCAGAAGGTGTCTCTATCTCACGTCCCTTGGCCATTGAGCCATTTGAGCTTCATCTTGACTCCAACAAGGACCCACCTACGACCGAGCTTATGCTTGATGATATAAATGATGGTGGGCGGTCCTTGTTGGATGACTTGGGGAGAAGCCCCATTCTTAGTGATGCAGGTCTGCTGCATCCATCGAATGAGCTTGAGGAACTCATTCCGATGCACCCACCTATTGGTTGGAGGGTTTTGTTTGATGAGCAACTAAACCCCAGTGAGGCAACACGACTCCACTCATTTGTGTTACCTACACCCAACCAATATCATGAGGGGTTCGAGCCTTTCAGCTTTGACCTTCCACCCTGATTGATCGTTTTATATTTAACCGCAAGTGCATGGCCGCGTTGAAGCGGTGGCAAATACGGGTCGTCCACTGGGAGGTGTGTCGACACTTGGTTTATTCGAAGGCGAGAGGTAAAAAGAAGGGAGAAAGATGTATTACACTAATCTAAACTACAAAGCTGAAATGAAATGCAAAGGAAATGAAGATAAGCAATAAAACTAAACCCCAAAGGGGGTAGAGAAATAATGTGAACATAAAGATGTGTGTGTGTGAGTGTGTGTTCAATTAAGCTCCTCACAACATGTAGTGCATGAAATCATAAAACTACATCCAATCTTGCCTCTACATGAATTAAGATAAGACTACATCATTAAAACATACAAGACAATGATTGGAATGAAGCTACATGAACTCAAGTATAAAGACTAGACCCTACTATGCCTCTACATGAATTAAGATGACTACATCATTAAAACATACAAGACATTAGCTAAGGAAAAGGCAACAAGAGTACATACACTACAAATTGTGTTTCCAACATTAACTTCATCCATATCCTAACTTTATCATTCCCCATAAAATAGGTCCACTAATCAAAGCATAAGCTAAGCTTCATTCAAGAGCATTAGCATATCAAAGATAAGAGTGGAGACCCATTAGATGGTTATGGAAATCATATAAAGCTCAAGGGATAAAAATAACTCACACTTAATACACTACATTATTATATCACATATTTCTCCACCCCCCAAATGGGGATGGAACTACTCACTACTCATTACACTAACTAATTTAGCAAAGGAAAGCATAATACTGAAATGAAATTTATACTACTTAAGCAAGAAATATTAAAGAAGCATAAAACTAAACAAACAAACAAGCATGCAAAGGAAAGGAAATTAAACTAAGAGAGAAACAACATCATTAAAAGAAAACTTATATTATTAACTCACTCAATTACAAGTAGCTCTTCCTCCACTAGAGTTTTGCTTCAAGGCTTCACTCTTAGTAGGGAAGATGACCACCAAGAGGGAGATGGATACAATGGGAGGTGAAGAGTTCTATTTATAAGCATGGAAAAAGCTAATCCGGGACAATCCCCCGATGTGGGACTAAACCAATACCAAAAATAGCCTAAACACATGCTAATACAAGTCCAGCAAGAATCTTGGCTGATCTGGGCTTAACCAGACCGCCAATTGGGGGTTCCAGACCGCCAATTGGCGGCCTATAAGGCCCAGATCCGGCTGGGACTTCTGGTGGGCTTGCCTTGGTTTGTTTCTTGGTCTTGGATGCATCTAGCTGGTTTAGTGGAGCTCCGACCCGAATCGAATTGACAAAATACTCCTCATGATGGTGTGGAGTTTCCTGTTTTGCTCTTAGGTCCTTCTGTCTTACGATCAGGTCCTTCCCCCTTGCATCTTGGTCCCCAGGTCTCACAATTAGGTCCTTTTTTCCTGCTTTTGGGTCCTTTCATGGCTCTTCTCTTCAAACCTCTTTATTTCTGAAAACTAAACATAAAACTCGTCACATAGCATTGCTTAGGTGTAAGATAATGGATATAAGGTACAAATATAAGCATGAAATGATGTCAATCAAATACCCCCACACCTAAGTTTTTGCTAGTCTCGAGCAAAACAAAGAAAGGAAAAAGCATACGAAAAAAACAAGAAATCCTAACTCACTTTCGTAGGAATCACGGTTGCACTTAGCATGTGCAACAAGCCGTTAAACCTCCTTGTTGCCAAGGAGGAGGAGTGGTGTCTCCTGAGGGTTTTCAGCGGATATACCCACAAAATCCGAACAAGATGCATTAATCAATCTAGCTACACGACTCGTTGGACTTATTTTGACGATCATGGAATGCGGTAATCCTACGGGCCGACTCTATATAGGTAATCAGTCTACACCTAGCCTAATAAACCATTCGTGCAAGTTAAATAAGGAATTAAGTGAAAGACATGGACAACCTCAAGATCCTCAAGTGATACAAAGTGTAAGGTCCATTAAGGTTCTTATTGCATTAACATTTTTTTTTTCTTTTTGTTTCTTTTCACACATTTTTTTCCTTTTTTTTTTCTTTTTATTAGTTGGAGCTACATTCTCCCAGGGTCAGGTTTCGTGCATCATTGCCCATGAGGACTTACACTATCACGTACACCTTTCCCCAAATCTCCACATAGGGCAATCCCTACCACCCGTGTAACGGGAGTTCGGTCGGCGCATCCCAAGTCAGATGACTCGAAAGCACCAGGCACAAAGTCCCTTCAGACCTACTTTCCCGAGTGATAGGAGCCGTGCAAGAAGAGAGAACATCTACTCACTTATTTCTTATCTACACATGAACCAAAACCCCTACACTAATGTCTCACAACAAGATTAAGAGGGTCCTTGACTACAACAAACTTCCTAAATTAACAAACACGAATTATTGACTCACTAGGTTCAGGGTGGACTTCTTTGAATGCTTGAGCACTGAAACCCTATGATTACTCACCCCCAAAGGAAAACTGGGGTGCATCCTAACGACTCGATAAATCCTAAAGCCACGTACTAGATATCCTAATGCATCAAGTTCAAGACAATTTTGGGAGCTTTCTTTTTACTTTGCCTCTCAACGGTTTTGCACATGCTAAACACACGCAAAACCCACAAAACATTTTCTTTCGAAAACACATGAAGATTTTGAAAGAAATGTGAAAATTTTGAAGCACTAGGCAAGCAAAAGAAGACAAGTCACCCAAGGATCATGGCAAGCAAATATATCGATATTAAATGCAGCACACTATCATGACCCTAAAAATGCAAACAAAACAAAATCAAAAGAAAAGACTCGACTATGTACACACGTAAAACACCCCCCCACACCTACTTCATGCATTGTCCTTGATTGACATCATTTCATGCTTATATTTGTACCTTATATCCATTTTCTTACACCTAAGCAATGCTATGTGACGAGTTTTATGTTTAGTTTTCAGAAATAAAGAGGTTTGAAGAGAAGAGCCTTGAAAGGACCCAAAAGCAGGAAAAAAGGACCTAATTGTGAGACCTGGGGACCAAGATACAAGGGGGAAGGACCTGATCGTAAGACAGAAGGACCTAAGAGCAAAACAGGAAACTCCTCACCATCATGAGGAGTATTTTGTCAATTCGATTCGGGTCGGAGCTCCACTAAACCAACCGGATGCATCTAAGACCAAGAAACACTTCAAGAAAAGCCCACAAAGAAAACCAGACGGATCCAAGCTTTATAGGCCGCCAATTGGCGGTCTGGAACCGCTAATTGGCGGTCCATTTAGCCCAGGATCCGTCCAATTTTCTGTAGCACGTGTATTAGTGTATTCTTAGTGTATTTGTGGTATTGGTTTAGTCCCACATCGGGGGATTGTCCCGGATTAGCTTTTTCCATGCTTATAAATAGAACTCTTCACCTTCCATTGTAATTACCCATTGCTTGGTGGCATTCTCTCTACTAAGGAGTGAGCCTTGAAGCAAAAACTCAAGGTGGAGAAGAATGCTACCTTCAATGTGAGTCATTTTGTTAATAAAATAATTCTTCTAGTTTCTTTAAATCTTGTCTTTTAATTTGTGCATGTTTGTTTAGTCTTTCCTTTCCTTTTATGTTTCTTTAATGCTTCTTGCCTTCTTAGTTAACTTTCATTTCAGTATTATGCTTTCTTTGCTTAGTCTAATCAGTAGTGTAATGAGTAGTGAGTAGTTCCATCCCCATTTGGGGGGGTGGAGAAATATGTGATATAATCATGTAGTGTATTAAGTGTGTGTTATTTTTATCCCTTGAGCTTTATATGATTTCCATAACCATCTAATGGGTCTCCACTCTTATCTTTGATAGGCTAATGCTCTTGAATGAAGCTTAGCTTATGCTTTGATTAGTGGACCTATTTTATGGGGAATGATAAGGTTAGGATATGGATGAAGTTAATGTTGGAAACACAATTTGTAGTGTATGTGCTCTTGTTGCCTTTACCTTAGCTAATGTCTTGTATGTTTTAATGATGTAGTGAAATCTTAATTCATGTGGAGGCATAGTAGGGTCTAGTCTTTATACTTGAGTTCATGTAGCTTCATTCCAATTATTGTCTTGTATGTTTTAATGATGTAGTCTTATCTTAATTCATGTAGAGGCAAAGTTGGATGTAGTTTTATGATTTCATGTACTACATGTTGTGAGGAGCTTAATGAACACACACACACTTCTTTATGTTCACATTATTTCTCTACCCCCTTTGGGGCTTAGTTTATTGCTTATCTTCATTTCCTTTTGCATTTCATTTCAGCTTTGTAGTTTAGATTAGTGTAATACATCTTTCTCCTTCTTTTTACCTCTCGCCTTCGAATAAACCAAGTGTCGACACACCTCCCAGTGGACGACCCGTATTTGCCACCGCTTCAACGCGGCCGTGCACTTGCGGTTAAATATAAAACAAGATCGATCAAGTTTTTGGCGCCGTTGCCGGGGAGGTGCTCTGTCCAGACCTTGGTTTGGACGATTCGAGGGGTTTTTAATTTTTTGTTTTCAGTTTTTCTTAGTGGCAGGGAACCTGAGGATCAAGGGGAAGTGACTGGAGTAATTGGAGAGCAAAAGACCCCAAAGTGACCGCCAATCAGCGGTCTGGGACCGCCAATTGGCGGCCTAGTGAGCCTCAATTGCTCTCAAATTTGTTCCAGTTGTTATGTTGTTCACTGTAGTTATCTGGGAGCCCAATTTTGCATGTTGTGATCTTTAGTTTGCTCCCAGATTTAATTTCAATCCCCTTTAATCAACTTGGACCATAAAACTCAAAGCAAAAGATTAGACTTCTTGCCATCTAGGTCATGCATCATATGTAGACCTTGCATGCATCTTTCTTTTCTTTGCTTTACATTTTGTCGTTGATTGCTGGAGCGAGGTACGCATTCCTTATCACTCATTCACGCATTAGGACATTCATTAGTGAGTAAGGTTTGCATCGAAACAAGAGTGAGGTGAGTGCTTGTTTGGTGAGTTGCTTGCTAGCCTAAGATTTCAAAACATCTTTAAGGGGCATCACCTATAGACTTCAAAGATAAGGTGGGGGATTTCATCACCCCTCCCTTAGCCCCAAAAAGCACACTCAAGTAAAGCCTTAACTAAAAGCAAGTAGACATTGGCCCTAGGATTGCGGGCGCACTAGGAGAGTAATCTAGTTGAGACCGTCATGACCTGATCGGCGTTGCCTACCTTGTCGATAGTAGGAGGTACTGGATCTCCGGATCTGGTATCACTTGCTGGGCATTGTGGTCCTCGTTGTAGGGAGGTGAGGCGTGTCGAGGCTAGTGACCTCGAAGTTAGGCGTCGTCTAGCCTAAGGACCCATTGCCTTACATTGTTTGAGCCTTGCTTGCTAGTTAGGCTTCTACCTTCACCCTGTACCCTCGCTAGCTCTAGGGATTCTTCCCTTCTCCTCTGAGTCATCTTCTTCTCACCTTCTTCTACGTTATAGTCTCCTCCCCTTTACACTCTCTGTTAGCGTTTTAGGGTCGAGTCGAGCACTTTTTGCGAGCTTAGCCTCGTGGTGGTGAGAGTGATCGACTCGAGAGTTTTTCTTGTGATGGATGGTTACATGGGCGACCATCCATATCATTGTTGGGACCAGGACGATTCTCCCTGGTACTCCGGACCCATGCAACCTGGGGTGGCTCAGACTAACACCCCGTATGGTTGGGATGATCGCAATTTTGTGACTGAGCAGTCTTCATATTGGGGTAACATGAGAGAGGCACCGACTGCTAGACCACAATCTAGTTATGCCGGATCATATGCTGGTCAACAAACTGAGACATTACAACAAACTTTGGCCTCTTTCATGCGTATGGCAGACGACATGAGTGCCCCGGTGGCTCCAGTAGCCGTACCGTGCGACTGTTGTGGGTTGAGTGGTCATGTTATCGGGGAATGTCCTTATGTTCCCCCTGAGCCTGAGTATGAGCACACATTTTCCCAAAATGCTCATTATGACCATTACGCATCCGCGTACAACCCGAGAGTGATGGATTCATGGGGAGACAAATCTTATCCAAATTCTTATACCTCATTTTCACCCCCGTATCCTCCTCCCGAATACCCAGAATTCTACCAGCACCCCACTCCAAATCATTGGACTCATTCTCAGCCCATCAATACCCAACCACAAAATTTCCCAAGCTCTGACTTGGACCTCATCGTTGACCGCATACCTGATTCCTTGAAACAAACTTTCCTTACGTTCATGGAAACCACTCAACAGTCCATACAAAATATGACACTGCAAGTGAGTCAAATGTCGCAGAAATTACGTGAATGTGAGGAAAGTAACCTTTCTTGTCAACATGAGGATTCTTCTTTTGATATCGAACCACCACCACATCCACAAATTCAAAGCACAACCTTTCAAAGTCAAACTCCTAGTCAGTCTGAGGGACTTGGGGTTTCAATTCACGATCACTTAGTGGAGGATTCGATTCAAACTGAGAATAACTTGGACCAGTTCTATTATGAGTCGGCACAGGATTGTGCCTTACCTTTTTGTCCCGTGGCCCTTGAGCCACATGATCTTATTGTTGTACCTCCTAAGGACTCACCTCTGGTGGAGCAAGAGCTCCCTAGTACCCTCAACTTCAAACAACCTGATGAGAGTTTGCCTCTCACTATTGTTCCTGATCATCTTGGAAATGATGGAACATCAAACAACCACATTGCTCATGAGGGTATTAGGAGTTCCTTGGAGGATACCTTGGGTATGAGACCCACTTCCTGTTCCCCTGGTGAGTTGGACATGCATAACGAGGTGCTTGACCTCGTTCCGACCCACCAGCCTGTTGGTTGGAGAGTTTGGATTGACGATCATAACTTCAGCAGCGCAACGGGAGAAACTCTTCTTCCGTTGCCCCTCATTTCCCAAACTCTTGAGAGGTTCAAGCTCTTTCAGTTTGATCCTTTGAATGAGACGCCTTTGCGTCCATTTCACGAACCTCTCATTTCATCCGGTGCTCTTTGTGAAGGGGGCCCACACATGAGTATTCTGGCCCCGCGTGGTGTCATGTTCCCTTTCCAAGTGCATTGACCCACTCTTGAGGTTCCCATTTGATGTCTTTTGACAAATGAAGATGGGAATTTATGTTTGTACATAGTTATATAAAAAAAAGAAAAAAAAAGAAAAAAAAAGAAAAAAAGAAGAAAAAAGAAAAAAAAGAGTTCAATAAAAGACTCCTTCAGTGAGCATCGATTGTTGTGAGCCCCAACCCTTGTGTATTTGGGCCCCATTTCTTTCACGTATTTGTATCCCTTCTTTAGCATCTCACAGGTTTTGAGGGAAGTTGGGTTGTGTCCATCAACATAGCCATGAACTTCCTTGTGTACTTCACGTTGGTGAGATCTCTCCTTTTTCATGCATAAATCCATGTAGTATCTTGCTTGCATTCATTGAGGACAATGCATGAAGTAGGTGTGGGGGGTGTTTTACGTGTGTACATAGTTGAGTCTTTTTCCTTTGATTTTGTTTTCTTTTGTTTGCATTGTTAGGGTCATGTTAGTGTGCTGCATTTAATATCGATATATCTGCTTGCCATGATCCTTGGGTGACTTGTCTTCTTTTGCTTGCCTAGTGCTTCAAAATTTTCACATTTCTTTCAAAATCTTCATGTGTTTTCGAAAGAAAATGTTTTGTGGGTTTTGCGTGTGTTTAGCATGTGCAAAACCGTTGAGAGGCAAAGTAAAAAGAAAGCTCCCAAAATTGTCTTGAACTTGATGCATTAGGATATCTAGTACGTGGCTTTAGGATTTATCGAGTCGTTAGGATGCACCCCAGTTTTCCCTTGGGGGTGAGTAATCATAGGGTTTCAGTGCTCAAACATTTAATGAAGTCCACCCTGAACCTAGTGACTCAATAATTCGTGTCTGTTAACTTAAGGAAGTTTGTTGTAGTCAAGGGCCCTTAATATCTTTTTGTGAAACTTAAGTGTAGGGGTTTTGGTTCCCATGTAGATAAATGAATAAATAAGTGGTGTTCTCTCTTCTCGCACGGCTCCTATCACTCGGGAAAGTAGGTCTGAGGGGACTTTGTGCCTGGTGCTTTCGAGTCATCTGACTTGGGATGCACCGACCGAACTCCCGTTACACGGGTGGTAGGGATCGCCCTATGTGGAGATTTGGGGGAAGGTGTACGTGATAGTGTAAGCCCTCATAGGCAATGATGCACGAAACCTGACCCTGGGAGAATCAAACACCAACCAATAAATGCTCCAAAGAAAAAGAAAAAAAAGAACAGAAAAAGAAAAAAAAAGAAAAGAAAAGAAAATAAGAACCAAAATGGACTTTACACTTTGTTTCACATTCAGAAGTTAAGGTTGCCCATGTCTTTCACTTAATTCCTTAGTTAACTCTCACGAATAACTCATTAGGCTAGGTGTGTGGACTGATTACATATATAGAGTCGACCCGTAGTATTACCGCATTCCATGATCGTCAAAATAAGTCCAACGAGTCGTGTAGCTAGATTGATTAATGCATCTTGTTCGGATTTTGTGGGTATATCCGCTGAAAACCCTCAGGAGACACCACTCCTCCTCCTTGGCAACAAGGAGGTTTAACGGCTTGTTGCACGTGCTAAGTGCAACCGTGATTCCTACGAAAGTGAGTTAGGATTTCTTGTTTTTTTTCGTATGCTTTTTCCTTTCTTTGTTTTGCTCGAGACTAGCAAAAACTTAGGTGTGGGGGTATTTGATTGACATCATTTCATGCTTATATTTGTACCTTATATCCATTTTCTTACACCTAAGCAATGCTATGTGACGAGTTTTATGTTTAGTTTTCAGAAATAAAGAGGTTTGAAGAGAAGAGCCTTGAAAGGACCCAAAAGCAGGAAAAAAGGACCTAATTGTGAGACCTGGGGACCAAGATGCAAGGGGGAAGGACCTGATCGTAAGACAGAAGGACCTAAGAGCAAAACAGGAAACTCCTCACCATCATGAGGAGTATTTTGTCAATTCGATTCGGGTCGGAGCTCCACTAAACCAACCAGATGCATCTAAGACCAAGAAACACTTCAAGAAAAGCCCACAAAGAAAACCAGACGGATCCAAGCTTTATAGGCCGCCAATTGGCGGTCTGGAACCGCTAATTGGCGGTCCATTTAGCCCAGGATCCGTCCAATTTTCTGTAGCACGTGTATTAGTGTATTCTTAGTGTATTTGTGGTATTGGTTTAGTCCCACATCGGGGGATTGTCCCGGATTAGCTTTTTCCATGCTTATAAATAGAACTCTTCACCTTCCATTGTAATTACCCATTGCTTGGTGGCATTCTCTCTACTAAGGAGTGAGCCTTGAAGCAAAAACTCAAGGTGGAGAAGAATGCTACCTTCAATGTGAGTCATTTTGTTAATAAAATAATTCTTCTAGTTTCTTTAAATCTTGTCTTTTAATTTGTGCATGTTTGTTTAGTCTTTCCTTTCCTTTTATGTTTCTTTAATGCTTCTTGCCTTCTTAGTTAACTTTCATTTCAGTATTATGCTTTCTTTGCTTAGTCTAATCAGTAGTGTAATGAGTAGTGAGTAGTTCCATCCCCATTTGGGGGGGTGGAGAAATATGTGATATAATCATGTAGTGTATTAAGTGTGTGTTATTTTTATCCCTTGAGCTTTATATGATTTCCATAACCATCTAATGGGTCTCCACTCTTATCTTTGATAGGCTAATGCTCTTGAATGAAGCTTAGCTTATGCTTTGATTAGTGGACCTATTTTATGGGGAATGATAAGGTTAGGATATGGATGAAGTTAATGTTGGAAACACAATTTGTAGTGTATGTGCTCTTGTTGCCTTTACCTTAGCTAATGTCTTGTATGTTTTAATGATGTAGTGAAATCCTAATTCATGTGGAGGCATAGTAGGGTCTAGTCTTTATACTTGAGTTCATGTAGCTTCATTCCAATTATTGTCTTGTATGTTTTAATGATGTAGTCTTATCTTAATTCATGTAGAGGCAAAGTTGGATGTAGTTTTATGATTTCATGTACTACATGTTGTGAGGAGCTTAATGAACACACACACACTTCTTTATGTTCACATTATTTCTCTACCCCCTTTGGGGCTTAGTTTATTGCTTATCTTCATTTCCTTTTGCATTTCATTTCAGCTTTGTAGTTTAGATTAGTGTAATACATCTTTCTCCTTCTTTTTACCTCTCGCCTTCGAATAAACCAAGTGTCGACACACCTCCCAGTGGACGACCCGTATTTGCCACCGCTTCAACGCGGCCGTGCACTTGCGGTTAAATATAAAACAAGATCGATCAAGGAATGTGAGCAAAATACTATATGGATACATGCATGAAAAAGGAACGATCTCACCAACATGAAGTACAAAGGGACGTTCGGGGTCATGTTGATGGACACAAACCCAAATTCCCTCAAAACCTGTGAGAAGCTGAAGAAGGGAGACAAATACGTGAAAGAAATGGGGCCCAAATACTCAAGGGTTGGGGCCCACAACAATCGATGCTCACTGAATGAGTTTTTTTTTTTTTTTTTTTTTTTTATAACTATGTACAAACATGAAATCTCAACCACTCATGTAGGAGCATGAATGGTTGAGTTCGAGGGAGGTTCATGAAGGAACATGACCTCCTCGACTTCGGTTGGTGCCCCCTCCAAGTAGGGTTTGAGGCGTTGTCCATTAACTTTGAACACGTCCCCATTCCCTGGGTTCAAGATTTCAACCGCTCCATGAGGATAAACGGTTTGGACAATAAATGGGCCAGACCAGCGACTGCGGAGCTTACCCGCAAACAGATGAAGCCGGGAATTGTAGAGCAACACCTTCTGCCCGGCCGTAAACACCTTTCGCATAATCATGCGATCGTGAAACATCTTGGCTCGGGACTTATGAATTTTGGCATTCTCGTACGCATCATTGCGTAACTCTTCTAATTCCACAATGTCGAACTTACGTTGTACTCCTGCTTGATCAAGATCCATATTCAGGTTCTTGATCGCCCAGAAAGCACGATGCTCAAGCTCGACGGGTAGGTGGCAAGCCTTGCCGTACACTACCCGATAAGGGGACATACCCAAATTGGTCTTGTACGCGGTGCGGAAAGCCCACAATGCGTCATTCAATTTGGTAGACCAATCCTTCCTCGAGGAACTAACCGTCTTCTCAAGAATTTGCTTTAATTGACGGTTAGAGATTTCGACCTGCCCACTAGTTTGCGGATGGTATGGGGTCGCAAGCTTGTGGGTGATCGAATATTTCCTCATAAGCGCTTCAAAGGAGCGATTACAGAAGTGGGTACCCCTATCGCTGATTATGGTACGAGGAGTACCAAATCGCGCAAAAATGTCCCTCAAGAATTTGGTGACCACCTTGTTGTCATTGGTCTTTGTGGGTATAGCCTCAACCCACTTAGACACATAGTCAACGGCCACCAGAATGTAAACATTCCCGAAAGAGTTCGGGAAGGGACCCATGAAATCGATGCCCCACACATCGAAGATGTCGACAACAAGGACATTTTGCAAAGGCATCAAGTCACGTCGACCAATCCTGCCAAGGCGCTGGCACCTATCACATTGCTTACAAAAGTCGTAAGCATCCTTGAAAAGAGAGGGCCAGTAGAATCCAGATTGGAGCACCTTGGCAGCAGTTTTCTTTGCTCCAAAGTGTCCTCCACATGCCTTGGAATGGCAGAAATGGAGCACACTTTGGAACTCGGTATCTGGGACGCACCGCCTGAAAATTTGGTCAGAGCAGTATTTGAATAGGTAGGGGTCGTCCCAGTGAAAGAATCTGACATACGATCTAAATTTGGATTGGTCAGATTTTGACCAACCCACAGGAAATTGCTCGGTCACGAGGTAGTTCACGATGTCGGCAAACCAAGGGTTATCTTCGATCATGAACAACTGCTCGTCAGGAAATTTATCGTCAATGATTTGGTCCTGTGGGTTGGTCGTCTCTAGACGAGACAAGTGGTCAGCTACAACGTTTTCACACCCTTTTTTGTCCCGAATCTCGAGATCAAATTCTTGTAACAACAAGATCCATCTCAAGAGTCGGGATTTTGCATCTTTCTTCGTCATGAGGTGCTTGATGGCTGTGTGATCAGAATAGATAATCACGTGGGAGCCAATCAAGTACGACCGGAATTTCTCCAAAGCAAATATGATCGCTAAGAATTCCTTCTCGGTCACAGTGTAGTTCAATTGGGCATCATTGAGTGTTCTACTGGCATAGTAGATCACATGAGGCAATTTGTCCAATCGTTGCCCAAGCACTGCTCCCACAGCGAAGTCAGATGCATCACACATTAACTCAAAGGGTTCAATCCACACCGGTGCCTTAATAATGGGAGCTGAAGTCAACTCTTTCTTCAAGGTCAAAAAGGCATGGTGGCAATCCGGTGTGAACTCAAAAATGGCATCCTTAGCCAACAAGGCGGTGAGAGGTCGAGCGATTTTGCTAAAATCCCGAATGAACCGCCGATAGAATCCAGCATGCCCCAAAAAGGCGCGGATATCCTTCACATTACGTGGCGGTGGGAGATTAGCAATGATACCCACTTTGGCGGGATCGACCTCAATTCCCCTACTTGAGACCACATGTCCAAGTACAATCCCTCGCTTCACCATGAAGTGACATTTCTCCCAATTGAGAGCGAGGTTCTTCTCACGACATCGCTTGAGGACAAGGCTCAAGTGATGAAGGCACTCATCAAAGGAAGCGCCAAATATGGAAAAGTCGTCCATGAATATCTCAAGGAAACGCTCAACCATATCGGAGAAGATGCTGATCATACACCTCTGAAACGTTGCCGGCGCATTGCATAACCCAAAGGGCATGCGACGGTAGGCAAACGTGCCAAAGGGACAAGTGAATGTGGTTTTGTCTTTGTCCTCGGGGGCGATGGGAATTTGGTTGTAACCGGAGTATCCATCAAGAAAACAATAGTACTCATGTCCGGCCAACCTTTCCAACATCTGATCAATGAATGGCAACGGGAAATGATCTTTCCGCGTTGCCGCATTGAGCTTGCGATAATCAACGCAAACTCGCCAGCCAGTTTGCAGGCGTGTCGGGATAAGCTCATTATGCTCATTCTCCACAACCGTCACGCCTGACTTCTTGGGAACCACATGGACAGGACTCACCCACGAACTATCAGAGATAGGATAAATTATGCCATGATCCAAGCACTTAAGAACCTCCTTTCGGACGGCTTCTTTCAGTACAGGATTCAATCTCCGTTGTGGGTCCCTGCGGGGCCTAGAATCCTCTTCCATGTGGATCCGATGCTGAACAATACCAGGGCTAATTCCCTTGATATCCTTCAAGGACCACCCGATCGCCTCTTTGTTTTCAAAGAGTACTCTTTTGAGGGCAACCTCTTGATCTTTTTCAAGATCAGAAGCAATAATGAGTGGCAAGGTCTCATTATCCCCTAAAAAGATGTACTTTAGGTTATCGGGGAGCGGTTTAAGCTCGACCAGAGGTGGATCCTTGTCGGATTCAGAGTTAATTTCAAGTGGCTTAAGGGCCACGGGGTAAGAGGAGCAAGCACCCAGATGTGCCTCCTCGTCCAGAGATATGCTGGCGGATTCCTCAAGATCCTCTTCACTCGCAACCTGATCATTAGGCACCTCAATAATATGTCGATGTGAGTCGAACATGCCTAATGAATCGGGCTCATCCGTGTCCTGGATGAAATTGGCTCCGACTGAGTCGTCGAAGAGCCCAGGTTGCTTACCAAGAGTGAAGATGTTGAAATCCGCCGTGAGGTTTCCAAAAGACAACCTCATCAAGCCATTGCGACAATTGATCAAGGCATTAGATGTCGCAAGAAATGGCCTCCCAAGGATTACAGGAATTTGTCCTTGTGGGTTGGACACGGGTTCGGTATCCAAGATGATGAAATCAACTGGAAATACGAACTCACCCACTTTGATAAGGACATCCTCCACACTCCCTCGTGGGATTTTGACGGATCTATCAGCCAACTGGAGGGTTGTCCTCGTTGGTTTAAGATCGCCTATCCCAAGGTTGACATAGACTGAGTAAGGCAGGAGATTCACAGATGCCCCCAAATCCAATAGAGCTTGAGAGATGGTCACATTCCCAATCATGCAAGAGACAGTTGGACAACCAGGGTCCTTGTACTTGACAGTCATGGGTTGTGTCAATATGGAGCTCACATTGGCGTCCAAGAAGGCCTTCTTGGGCACATTTGTTTTTCTCTTGGTGGTGCAAAGGTCTTTGAGGAACTTGGCATACGGTGGCATTTGTTGAACAACGTCCAACAACGGGATGTTCACCTTTACTTGCCTAAGTACCTCAACGATCTTATCCCAATGCTCATCACGTTTTTTAGTCAACCGATGAGGGAATGGTGCCTTGGGGACATAGGAATCACGAGGAGGAGTCTTAGAATTAGGTTCCTTGACAGGATCAAGACTCTCCTCGGAAGACTTGCCAACAGGGTTGGCTTCCGGCATGTTCACATTGTTGTCAACGACCCTTCCCGATCTCAAGGTATGAATAACATTAGCATGTTGGGAAGGGTCACTTTCAACATTGTGTACATTTTGCCTGGTATTAGCAGGCTGACCCCTGGGATTTACCACAGGTTGACTCGGGAACTGACCCTTCTCGCGTTCATGGAATTGATGAGCCAATTGGCTAACTTGCATTTCCAAAGCCTTGACTGTACTTTGCATGCTCTGCATGAATGCTTGAAGGGTCGGATCACTAGAAGGGTCCTTGGGGTCAACCCGCTGAGGTGGTGGAGTCTGGTTAGAATAACCCAACGAAGAGGCCTGACCAGGTTGGTAATTTTGGTGCTGAGACCTTTGATGTGGGGGTTGGTAGGTCGCCGATGGGCGTGGAGGTTGATAAGGTGGAGGTTGAGGTTGAGCGTGCAAGCTCTGACCGTGTCCGCCACTAGACCCCCAAGAGAAGTTAGGATGGTTACGCCATCACGGGTTATAGGAATGACTGTACGGGTCGTTTCGGGGCCTTTGATGATACATCGCATTTGCATGCTCAGTATCTCTTGGAGCGTAAGCGCACTCCAAGTCATCATGTCCCGACAGTCCACACCTAGTACACCCGGGAGTAGCGACCTGAGCTACAGGAGCTCGGTCCATCTCCAAACTCTCTATCCTACGCATGAGAGCAGCCATTTTCGCCTCAGACGCGATAGTCGACTCAACATGATATGATCCAGCTCGACCAGAAGACCTGGCGGCTGGTGGCTCTCTCATGGTGTCCCACTCGAAGGTGCGCTCAGCCATGGATTCAAAAGTGTCCCATGCCTCCTCGATGGGTTTCATTTGGAAGTCACCCTGACACATCGACTCCAACAATGTGCGGGTGTTGTAGTTGATGCCCTCATAAACAATCTGGCACAGCTGCCATAGCTCAAGTCCATGATGAGGGCATTGTTGGAGAAGGTCCTTGAACCTCTCAAAGAAACCATGAAAAGATTCGGTCTCGGTCTGATACATTTGATGTATCTGGTGCCGTATCTGTTGAGTTTTCCTTTGAGGGAAAAATCTCTTCAGAAAGACGGTCACAAAGTCATCCCAAGACCGAATCGAGCTCGCCGGGAGGCTATACATCCATTTCTTCGCATTATCCTTCAATGCGAACGAAATCATCCTCAACCGGACAGAATCCTCGTCAAGCTGTTGAAGCTTGAACATGGAGCATACTTCCTCGAATTCGCGTATAAAAATATACGGATCCTCCTTATTGGCAGTAAAGGTTGGAAGCATGCTCACATACTGAGGTTTCAGCTCATAGTTGTTCCCGCGAGCAGGGGGAACAACTATGCAAGAAGGTTGCGCGGCCCGAACAGGATGGGTCCGCTCCCACAACGTCATCGGCCTATCCTGTCGAGCTAAAGGTGGTGGTGCACCTAGAACTCGATCCTGACCGAATCTCCCTTCCTCTCGAGTCAGAGGAGGAGGAGAAGGAGGTCTACGTGGTGGTGGGAATGGACCGAGGTAGTCCATGTATGGAACCCGGTCTCCCTCGCCACCACGAGACGACTCGCCTTCTTGCTCCAAAGGAGCACGAGGCGGAGATGGTCGATCACCAAGATCTTCCATCTCAGAATTAAGCACTCTCTCGAGTCGAGCGCTCTCACCAGAACGAGCCCAACCTCGCATAAAAATGCTCGACTCGACTCTAACAAGCACACAACAGAAGGTGTACTAGAGGAGGAGACTATACGTAGAGAATAGATGAGGAGAGGACTCAGATGAGGAGGGAAGAATCCCTAGAGCTAGCGAGGGTAGTGGGATCAGGAAGAAGCCTAACTAGCAAGCACGGCTCAAACAATGTAAGGCAATGGGTCCTTAAGCTAGACGACGCCTAACTTCGAGGTCACTAGCCTCGACACGTCTCACCTCCCTACAACGAGGACCACAATGCCCAGCAAGTGATACCAGATCCGGAGATCCAGTACCTCCTACTATCGACAAGGTAGGCAACGCCGATCAGGTCATGACGGTCTCAACTAGATTACTCTCCTAGTGCGCCCGCAATCCTAGGGCCAATGTCTACTTGCTTTTAGTTAAGGCTTTATTAAGAGTGATTTTTGGGGCCAAGGAAAGGGTGATGAAATCCCCCACCTTATCTTTTATGGGACAGCCCCTCCTTAGTAGCGATTTGATCCTAGATCTAGCAATCAATCGCTCCAATCAAACGCTCTCTCACTCTTGTCCCGATGCACCTTACTAACTAATGCATGAAAGAAACATGCATGAATGAGGGATGTGGGTGCACGTACCTCACGCCAGCAATCAACGACAAAATGAAAAGCAAAGAAAAGACAAATGCATGCAAGGTCTACCAATGGTGCATGACCTAGATGGCAAGAAGTCTAATCTTTTGCTTTGAGTTTTATGGTCAAAGTTGATTAAAGGGGGAGTGATTAATGATCTGGGAGCAAATAAGAAGTCACAGCATGCAAAATTGGGCTCCCAGATAACACAAATTACAACACAAATGACCACAAAAAAAATTGGAAGACAGAATCCCTTACCAGGCCGCCAATTGGCGGTTCCAAACCGCTGATTGGCGGTCTGTTCTTGGATTTGCTTCCTCAAACTTCTCCAGTGGCCTCCCCGTGATCAGAGTGTTCCCTGAAACTAAGAAAAACTGAAAAAGAAAAATTAAAAACCCCTCGAATCGTCCAAACCAAGGTATGGACAGAGCACCTCCCCGGCAACGGCGCCAAAAACTTGATTGATCGTTTTATATTTAACCGCAAGTGCACGGCCGCGTTGAAGCGGTGGCAAATACGGGTCGTCCACTGGGAGGTGTGTCGACACTTGGTTTATTCGAAGGCGAGAGGTAAAAAGAAGGGAGAAAGATGTATTACACTAATCTAAACTACAAAGCTGAAATGAAATGCAAAGGAAATGAAGATAAGCAATAAAACTAAACCCCAAAGGGGGTAGAGAAATAATGTGAACATAAAGATGTGTGTGTGTGAGTGTGTGTTCAATTAAGCTCCTCACAACATGTAGTGCATGAAATCATAAAACTACATCCAATCTTGCCTCTACATGAATTAAGATAAGACTACATCATTAAAACATACAAGACAATGATTGGAATGAAGCTACATGAACTCAAGTCTAAAGACTAGACCCTACTATGCCTCTACATGAATTAAGATGACTACATCATTAAAACATACAAGACATTAGCTAAGGAAAAGGCAACAAGAGTACATACACTACAAATTGTGTTTCCAACATTAACTTCATCCATATCCTAACTTTATCATTCCCCATAAAATAGGTCCACTAATCAAAGCATAAGCTAAGCTTCATTCAAGAGCATTAGCATATCAAAGATAAGAGTGGAGACCCATTAGATGGTTATGGAAATCATATAAAGCTCAAGGGATAAAAATAACTCACACTTAATACACTACATTATTATATCACATATTTCTCCACCCCCCAAATGGGGATGGAACTACTCACTACTCATTACACTAACTAATTTAGCAAAGGAAAGCATAATACTGAAATGAAATTTATACTACTTAAGCAAGAAATATTAAAGAAGCATAAAACTAAACAAACAAACAAGCATGCAAAGGAAAGGAAATTAAACTAAGAGAGAAACAACATCATTAAAAGAAAACTTATATTATTAACTCACTCAATTACAAGTAGCTCTTCCTCCACTAGAGTTTTGCTTCAAGGCTTCACTCTTAGTAGGGAAGATGGCCACCAAGAGGGAGATGGATACAATGGGAGGTGAAGAGTTCTATTTATAAGCATGGAAAAAGCTAATCCGGGACAATCCCCCGATGTGGGACTAAACCAATACCAAAAATAGCCTAAACACATGCTAATACAAGTCCAGCAAGAATCTTGGCTGATCTGGGCTTAACCAGACCGCCAATTGGCGGTTCCAGACCGCCAATTGGCGGCCTATAAGGCCCAGATCCGGCTGGGACTTCTGGTGGGCTTGCCATGGTTTGTTTCTTGGTCTTGGATGCATCTAGCTGGTTTAGTGGAGCTCCGACCCGAATCGAATTGACAAAATACTCCTCATGATGGTGTGGAGTTTCCTGTTTTGCTCTTAGGTCCTTCTGTCTTACGATCAGGTCCTTCCCCCTTGCATCTTGGTCCCCAGGTCTCACAATTAGGTCCTTTTTTCCTGCTTTTGGGTCCTTTCATGGCTCTTCTCTTCAAACCTCTTTATTTCTGAAAACTAAACATAAAACTCGTCACATAGCATTGCTTAGGTGTAAGATAATGGATATAAGGTACAAATATAAGCATGAAATGATGTCAATCACACCCCTCATGACACCTCAGAGTACCACTGAAGTTTGCCCATCTCGGCAAGTCTCTGGTGCTCATAACTTGATGTTCTCATTTGATGTTCCTTGACCAAATGATTATGAGAATATCTTTGTTGATGTATATACCTAGTAAAAAAATATAATAAAAGACTCCATGAGCGAGCATTGATCATTGTGGGCCCCAACCCTTGTGTGCTTGGGCCCCATTTCTTCACGTATTTGTCTCCCTTCTTCAGTATCTCACAGGTTTTGAGGGAAATCGGGTTTGTGTCCATCAACATAACCACGAACTTCCTTTTGCGCTTTATGTTGGTGAGATCTTTCATTTTTTATGCATAAATCCATTTAGTATCTTGCTCACATTAATTGAGGACAATGCATAGATTAGGTGTGGGGGTGTTTTAACGTTTGTACATAGTTTGTGCGTCTTTTTGTTTTTATTTCGTTTTCTTTTGGTTGTACTGCTAGGGTCATGTTAGTGTGCTACATTTAACATTGATATATCTGCCTGTCATGATCCTTGGGTGACTTGTCTTCTTTTGCTTGCCTAGTGCTTTAAAATTTTCACATTTCTTTCAAAATCTTCATGTGTTTGCGAAAGAAAATGTTTTTGTAGGTTTTGCGTGTGTTTAGCATGTGCAAAACCGTTGAGAGGCAAAGTAAAAAGAAAGCTCCCAAAATTGTTTTGAATTTGATGCATTAGGATACCTAGTTTACTGGCTTTAGGTCTTATCAAGTCGTTAGGATGCACCCCGGTTTTCCTTCGGGGGCGTGTAATCATAGGGTTTCAACACTCAAACATTTAAAGAAGTCCACAATGAACCTAGTGAGTCGAATAATTCGTGTCTGTTAGTATAAGGAAGTTTGTCGTAGTCAATGGCCCTTAATCACTTTTTGTGAAACTTAAGTGTAGGAGTGTTGGTTCCCATGTTGATAAATAAATAATTGGTGTTCTCTCTTCTCGCACGACTCCTATCACTCGGGAAAGTAGGTCTGAGGGGACTTTGTGCCTGGTGCTTTCGAGTCATCTGACTTGGGATGCACCGACCGAACTCCTGTTACACGGGTGGTAGGGATCGCCATATGTGGAGATTTGGGGAAAGGTGGATGTGATAGTGTAAGTCCTCATAGGCAATGATGCACGAAACCTGACCCTGGGAGAATAAAACACCAACCAATAAAATACTCCAAAGAAAAGAAAAAAAACATAATGGACTTTACACATTGTATCACATTCAGAAGTTAAGGTTGCCCATGTCTTTCACTTAAGTCCTTAACTAACTTTCCCTAATAATTCATTAGGCTAGGTGTGTGGACCGATTTACATATATAGAGTCAACCCGTAGTATTACCGCGTCCCATGATCGACAAAATGAGCCATCGAGTCGTGTAGCTAGATTGATTAATGCATCTTTGTTCGGTTTTTGTGGGTGTATCCGCTGAAAACCCTCAGAGACAACATTCCTCCTCCTTGGCGACAAGGAGGTTTAATGGCTTGTTGCACGTGCTAAGTGCAACCATGATTCCTACGAATGTGAGTTAGGATTACTTGTTTTTCGTATGCTTTTCTCTTTCTTTGTTTTGCTCGGGACTAGCAAAAGTTAGGTGTGGGGGTATTTTATTGACATCATTTCATGCTTATATTTGTATCTTATATCCATTATCTTTCACCTAAACAATGATATGTGACTAGTTTTATGTTTGAATTTCAGAAACAAATAGGTTTGAAGAGATGAAGCATAAAAGGACCCAAAAGCAGGGAAAAGGACTGAATTGTGAGACCTGAGGACTAAGATGCAAGGGAGAAGGACCCAAACGTAGGACCAAAGGACGAAAGAGCAAAACAGAAAACTCCACAGCATCATGGGGAGTATTTTGGCAATTCTATTCGGGTCGGAGCTCCAACAAGTCAAGTAACCGCATCAAAGACAAACAATACCAGCATCGAAAGACCAGACTAAAGCCCAGGACGATCCGGGTTGATCGGGATCCGCGGATATTTTTGTGGCTTGTGTATTTGAGCGTATTTAGTCTATGTTTGGTATTTGTTTAGTCCCATACCGGGGGATTGTCTCGGATACCTTTTTCTATGGCTATAAATAGAACTCTTCACCTTCTATTGTAATGACTTCACATTTTGAGTGTCTACTCTTCCTACTTGAAGTGAGGCCTTGAAGAACACACTAAAGTAGGAGGATGCTACTTGAATTGTGAGTCATTTTAATAAAAGTTTCTTTATTATGTAGTTTGTTTCATGTTGCTTGTTTTACTTAGTTTAATTTCATTTTATTAGTTTCAGTAGCTTAGTTAATATGCTTTTCCTAGCTTAGTTTAATAATTAGTCTAATGTGTAGTGAGTAGTCCATCCCCTTTGGGGGGTGGAGTTGATGTTCATACATGCAAAAGAGAATGGAATGAATTCTTTATATACAATGTGTTGATGAAACATGAATGTATGCTTGCTTGTTTAGGATAGAACTAATGACTTGATGAGTTTTGCCAAAATGATTAGACACCTCTCATGCTTGTTTAGGTTCTGAAATAACCGGCTTGTGTATGTAAATGTTAATCAACTAGGTTAGTGAATGGATTGATAGATTTTGCCATAACATTTAGACACTTCCTATGCATGAAAACACTACCTTTATTTGTGCTTAAAGAATGTGTTCAACACCCACCTCTTTGCATGTGTGCACTCACTCCACCCCTTAGGGGTTTTCCATTTCTGAATTCCAGCACACTTATTTCATTCTTAGTTAAGTTTTAGTTCATCGCTTGTTGTTCGTTTATGCATGCGTTACTTCGTAGTGTAGTATAGCGTAGATTAAGATAATCAAACTCTCTTCCCTATTTTTGCCACTTGATTTCGTGCAAACGAGAGGCTGCTCACCTCCCTGTGGATGACCTGTATTTGCCACGTCTTCACCGACGCCGTGCACTTGCGGTTTAATATAAAACGTTCAACAAGTTTTTGTCTCCTGAGGGTTTACAGTGGATATACCCACAAAATCCGAACATTGATGCATTATTCAACTAGCAACCCGACTCGTCGGACCTATTTTTGTCCATCATTGGACACGATAATCCTATTGGCCGACTCTATATATGTATCCAGTCCACACACCTAGCCTAATGAATCATTCGTGCAAGTTAGTTAAGAACTTAAGTGAAAGACATGGGAAACCTTAACGTCATTAAGTGATACATCGTGTAAAGTCCATTAAGGTTCTTATTTGTGTTACCTTTTTTATTTTTTTTATTTTTTTTAATTTTGTTTTTTACTAGTTGGTGTGTAATTCTCCCAGGGTCAGGTTTCGTGCATCGTTGCCTAGGAGGACTTACAGTATCATGTACATCTTACCCCAAATCTCCACATAAGGCGATCCCTACCACCCGGGTAACAGGAGATCAGTCGGTGATTCCCAAGTCAGATGACTCAAAAGCAACAGGCACTAAGTCCCCTCGAACCTAAATTCCTGAGTGATAAGAGCCGTGCGAGAAGAGAGAATACATTATTCACTTATTTGTTATCTACACATGAACCAAAACCCCTACACATAAGGTTTTACAATAGGAGTTTAAGGGTCCGTAACTACGACAAACTTTCTTATACTCACAAACACAAATTATTTGACGCACTAGGTTTAGGGTGGACTTATTTATTCATTTGAGTACTGAAACCCTGTGATTACTCTCCCCCCGAGGGAAAACCGGGGTGCATCCCTACGAGTAGATAAGACATAAAGCTGGTGTACTAGATATCCTAATGCATCAAATTCAAGTCAATTTTTGGAGCTTCCTTTTTACTTTGCCTCTCAATGGTTTTGCACATGCTAAACACACGCAAAACTCACAAACATTTTCTTTCAGAAACACATGAAGATTTTGAGAGAAATGGAAAATTTAAAGCACTAAGCAAGCAAAAGAAGACAAGTCACCAAAGGATCATGACAATGAGATATATCGATATTAAATGCAGCACACTTACATGATCCTATTAATACAAATAAAACAAAACAAAAGGAGAAAGACTCGTCTATGTACACACGTAAAACACCCCCACACTTACTTCATGCATTGTCCTGAATGAATTTGAGCATGATACTACATGGATAGATGCACGAAAAAGAAAACATCTCACCAACGTGAAGCGCATAGGGAAGTTCATGGTTATGTTGATGGACACCCTCCGGAATTCGCCACAAAACATGTGAAATACTTAAGAAGGGGGACAAATACGTGAAAGAAATGGGACCCAAATACACAATGGTTGGGGTCACAACAATCAACGCTCACTCTTTGAGTCTTCTTTCGTTTTCTTTTATTTTATTTTTGGAAATATAACTATGTACAAAAAATAAGTTCTGATCTGCATTTGTCAATGGACATCAAATAGGAACCTCAAAAGTGGGTCAATGCACTTGGAATGGGAACATGACACCACGAGGGGCCAAATTACTCATGTGTGGGCCCCCCCTCACAAGGTACACAAAATGCAAGGAGATGTTCATGAATTAGACGCAAAGACGTCTCATTCAAAGGATCAATCTGAAAGAGCTCAAACCTCTTAAGAGTTTGGGAAATATTGGGCAACGGAGGAAGAGTTTCTCCCGTTCCGGTACTGAACTTATGATCGTCAATCAAAACTCTCCAACCAATAGGCCGGTGGGTCGGAACGAGGTCAAGAACATCATTATGCATGTCCGACCCAACAGGCGAACAGAAAGTGGGTCTCTTACCTAAGGTTTCCTCTAAGGAATTCTCAATACCCTCATTTGCAATGTAGTTGTTTGATGTCCCATCATTTTCAAGGTGATCAGAAACAATAGTGAGAGGCAAACTCTCATTAGGTCGTATGAGATTATGGGTACTAGGGAGCTCTTGCTCCACCACAGGTGAGTCCTTTAGAGGTACAACAATAATATCATGTGGCTCAAGGGCCATGGGACAAAAGGATAAGGCACAATCCTGTGCCAACTCATAATCGAACTGGTCCATGCTATTCTCAATTGGAATCAAATCCTCTACCAAGTGATCGTGAATTGAAACCCCTAGTCACTCAAATTGACTTGGAGTTTGGCTCTGAAAGATTGTGCTTTGAATTTGGTTATGTGGTGGTGGTTCGATAGCAAAAGTTGAATCCTCAGGTAGACAAGAAAGGCCACCCACCTCACATTCACTTATTTGATGTGTCCTCTGACTAACTTGCATTTCCATAGTTTGCAAGGAATTTTGAGTGGACTTCCACATATTTTGAGTGGTTTCCATGAACGTTTGGAGGGTTTGTTCTAAGGAATCAAGTTTAGCGTTAACTGTGAGGCTCAAGTCAGAATTTGGGAAATTGTGGGGTTGGATGTTGATGGGCTGAGAATGAGTCCAAGGATTGGTCATGGGTGATTGCTGGTAGGAATAAGTGTTGTCTCACCATGAATCCATCCCTCTCGGGTTGTACGCGGATGCGTAATGGTCACATTAAGTATTTTGGGAAAAGGTATGCTCATACTCCGGTTCTGGGGGAACATAAAGACATTGCCCGATAACGTGACCACTTAACCCACAATAGTCACACGGTATCGCTACTGGAGCCACCTATGCACTCATGTCGTCTACCGCAAGCATGAAAGAGGATAAAGTTTATTGTAATGTCTAAGTTTGTTGACCAGCATATGATCCGACATAGCTAGATGGTGGTCTAGAAGTCGGTGCCTCTCTCATATCATCGCAATCTGAAGATTGCTCAGCCACATAATTAAGATTGTCCCAACCATACATGGTGTTTGTCTGTGGCACCCCAGGATGCATGGGTCCGGAGTACCAGGGAGGATAGTCCTGGTCCCAACAATGAAATGGATGGTCTCCCATGTAACCACCCATCTCAACAAAGAACTTTCGAGTCGACCACTCTCACCACCATGATTGATTCGTTTTATATTAAACCGCAAGTACACGACCGCGTTGAAGCAGTGGCAAATACGGGTCGATCCATAGGGAGGTGTGTCGACTTTTTGTTTGTTCGAAGGCGAGTGGTAAAGAAAGGAGAGAATGGTTGGTTACACTAAACTACACTAAGATGCAAAAGGAAATGAAGATAAGCAATAAAACTAAACCACATAGGGGGTAGAGAAATGATGTGAATATAAAGATGTGTGTGTGTGTGTTCAATTATGCTCCTCACAACATGTAGTGCATGAAATCATAAAACTAAATCCAACTTTGCCTCCACATGAATTAAGATAAGACTACATCATTAAAACATACAAGACAACAATTGGAATAAAGCTAAATGAACTCATGTATAAAAACTAGAGCCTACTATGCCACCACATGATTTAAGATAACCCAATATCTTTAAAACATACAAGACATTAACTAAGGTAAAGGCAACAAGAGAACATACACTACAACTTGTGTTTCCAATATTCATTCCATCCATATCCCAACCTTATCATTGCCCATAAAATAGGTCCACTAATCAAAGCATAAGCTAAGCTTCATTCAAGAGCATTAGCATATCAAATATAAGAGTGAAAACCCATTAGATGGTTATGGAAATCATATAAAGCTCAAGGGATTAAGATAACACAGACTTAATACACTACATGATTATATCACATATTTCTCCACCCCCCAAATGGGGATGGAACTACACACTACTCATTACACTAACTATATTAACAAAATGAAGCATAATACTGAAATGAAACTACACTAACCAAGCAAGAAATACTAAATAAACTTAAAAGGAAAGGAAAGACTAAACAAGCATGCACAAATTAAAAGACAAGATTAAAAGAAACTACAACAATTATTTTATTAACACTGACTCACATTGAAGTTAGCATTCTTTTCCACCTTGAGTTTTTACTTCAATGCTCACTCCTTAGTAGAGAGAATGCAACCAAGCAATGGGTTGTTTACAATAGAAGGTGAAGAGTTCTATTTATAGCCAAAGAAAAAGTAAATCCGGGACAATCCCCCAATGTGGGACTAAACAAATACTCGAAATAGACTAAATACACGCTAATACGTAACCCAAGAAATTTTAGCAGATTCGGGCCAAAAGTGACCGCCAATTAGCGGTCTAGCACCGCTAATTCGCGGTCTACAGTGTTTTGATCGATCTGGATTTTCTTGTGGGCTTTTATGGAAGGCTTCGTTTGTCTTTGATGCATCTACTTTGCTTGGGAGAGCTCCGACCCGAATAGAATTGCCATAATACTCCCCATGATGGTGTGAAGTATTCTTGTTTGCTCATTGGTCCTTTGATCTTACGTTCAGGTCCTTCGATCTTGCTTCTTAGTCCTTGAGTCTCTCAACTCAGTCATTTTCCCTGCTTTTGGGTCATTTTATGCTTCATCTCTTCAAACCTATTTATTTCTGAAATTCAAACATAAAACTTGTCACGTAGCATTGCTTAGGTGTACTATAATGGATATAAGATACAAATATAAGCATGAAATGATGTCAATCACACCACGAGGCCAAGATCGCAAAAAGTGCTCGACTCGACCCTAAAACGCTAACAAAGAGTGTAAAGGGGAGGACACTAGAACATATAAGCAGGTGAGTAGAAGATAACTCAGAGGAGAAGGGAAGAATCCCTAAAACTAGCATGGGTAGAGGGTGAGGGTAGAAGCCTAGTCTAGCAAACACGGCTCAAACAAGCTTAGGTTGGTTATGTGTCCTTACAACTACACGACGCCTAACTACGAGGTCACAGGGCCTCAACATGACTCACCTCCCTATGATGAAGACCAAAAAGCCCAGAAAGTGAGCCAAGATTTGGAAATCTTGTCACTCCTACAATCGACAAAGTGGGCAACACCGATCAGGCTATGACGGTCGTGACCAGATCACTCTCCTAATACGTCCGAGTCCTAGTGGTCAACGTCTACTTCATTTTAGATTAAGGATTTACTTCTGTGTCGTTTTTGGGGCCAAGGGAGGGGTGATGAAATCCCCCTCCTTATCTTTAAGACTATAGGTGGTGACCTTTAAAGATGTTTTGAAATCTTAGGCTACCAAGAAACTCACCAAACAACCACTCACCCCACTCTTGTTACAATGCACCTTACTAAATAATGCATGCTCTAACCATGCATGAATGAGAGAACATGTGCACGTACCTCATGCCAATAATCAACAACAAGAATTTAAAGAAAATGAAAGACAATGTCCATGCAAGGTCTACAAGTGATGCATGACCAAGATGGCAATTAGTCTAATCTTTTGCCTCGAGATTTACGGTCCAAGTTGTCTTAATAAGGGGAATTGATTGGTTTATTGATTGATCTGGGAGCAGTACAGAGGTCAAAACATGGAAAATTGGGCTCCCAGATAACTATATTTCATGACCAACAAACAGAAGAAATTGTGGGGTAAAAGTAACTCACCATGCCGCCAATCAGCGGTCTCAGACCGCTAACTAGTGTTCTTGTTAGCTCCAATGGTTCCAAAAATTTTCCAGTTGCTTCCCTAGTGCATTCTGAACACCCTGAAATAAAACAAAACTAAAAAAAATCCACTCAAATCGTCCAAACCAGAGTTTGGACAGAGCACCTCCTCGACAATGATGCAAAAAACTTGATTGAAATTAAGTTTCAACGTAAGTGCATGGTCGTCGGTGAAGACGGGACAAGTTCGAGTCGATCCACAGGGAGGTGTGTCGACTCTAGTTCTTCAGAAATCAAGTGGAAATTGAGGGGAGAAGAAGTGTGATTACACTAACTAAACTACGTTAAACTAGCAAGCAACAAACAAAGAAGATGAAAGCACGAGAAGAAATGAAACTAAACTAAGTAACATTAAAAGTAAGTTGGAATTTAGGAAGAAGAGCCCCCAAGGAGTGGAGTATGTGTACACATGAAATAAAGTGGTGAGCATTGCATTCAAATAGGGCACAAGTGTAGGTTGTCTTTTTATGCATAGGAAGTACCTATTGGTTGTGGCAAGACCAATCATCCAAATCACTAACCTAGTTGATTAATATGAGCATAAACAAGTTTGTTATTAAGTTTGTTACCTAATGATTACGGCAGAAACCATCAAGTTAAGTATCCTCTTTTAGTCAAACAAGCATACCCACATTCATCACATAAAGCAAAATATTGCATTCATTCCACTCTTTATGACATGTATAAACATCAACTCCACCCCCAAAGGGGAATGAAACTACTCACTACTCAATAAGAAAATGAGACGAAATGAAATTAAGCTAATTAAGCTAGGAAAAGGAAAGATGTTAATTAATTTTACTGTGATTAAGTCAAACAAAATTAACTAAGCATGCAAGAATTAAAAGAAACAACAAGAAACTAACACAACATTCTTTATTGCTCACTCACATTACAAGTAGCATCTCTCAACTAGAGTTTTGTTCCAAGGCTTTACTTGAAGTAGAGGCAATGCCCACCAAAGGAGGAGTACATTACAAGGAAGGAGGAAGAGTTCTATGTATAGTCATAGAAAAAGGTAATCGGGGACAATCCCCCGATGTAGGACTAATGACATACTATAATGGACATAAAACACTCTAATACAACACTTGACTAAGTATTATAGGATCTGGAGCAGATCCAACCGCCAATTGGCGGTCTCGAATGCTTGGATCAGGCCCTGGCTTGGAAGAAGCTTCGCAGGGTTGATTTTTGCATGTGCAGTGCACCCGAGTTGGTTGTTGGAGTTTACGCCAGAATTGAAAGGAATAATCTAAAAGTTTTACTTTTATATATCAATTATTAAGAATTGGATGTGCAAACATTTTGTTCCTCGAATATGGTATTCGTCTTTTGGAAGTGATAAGGAAGAGGCGCTTGGTCCTTAACCGTAGAGCTCTAAAAGATAATGGTTTACATAGATCAAAAATTATTCACAATCATGTTAATTAACATGGAACATTAATCACCGAGATAAGATTGTCGTGTTGGTCATCGATTGTTGTAGCTCTACAAAAAATTGACGACACAAGTATATAAAAGAGGAAAAGATTACTTTTATATATTGAAAAGACCTGATAATTAAAACATTATGGAATTGTGTTTCGTGTTGATTGATATGTTTTAATTAACAGCAAGTGCACGGCCACGTTGAAGAGGGTGGAAAATACGGGTCGATCCGCAGGGAGGTGTGTCGACTCTGGTTTGTTCGAAGGCGAGTGGGAAAAAGGAGAAAAATGGTTGATTAAACTAAACTATACTAAACTAAACTAGTAAACTAGAAAGGAGGAAATCAAAGCACGAAATGAACTAAACTAAGTAAGTAATAATAGAAGATAGAAATCAGGAATGGAAAACCCCTAAGGGGTGGAGTGTGTATGTGCACATGCAATAAGTGTGGTGAATGCATGCAATAAGCTCAAGTGTAGTTAGTGTTTGTTAATGCATAAGAAGTACCTAATGGCAAGACCTATCATTCAAAGCACTAACCTATGTGATTAATATGAGCATGACAAGTTTATTATTAAGAACATAAACAAGCATGGAATGTACCTAAGCATTATGGCAGAAACCATCAAGTAAAAGTTCTTATTAATTCAAACAAGCATACTAACATCTCTCACAAACATCAATGTCTAGCATTCATACCATGTACATAACATGTACACACATCTACTCCACCCCCAAAGGGGATGGAACTACTTACACATATTTAAACTAACATTTATATTAAGGAAAGAAAAGATTCTTAAACTAATTATAAGAAAACTAAACAACAAGTTTAACTAAAAGAACATAAAACTAAAGAAGCATGCAAGACATAAGAAATGAAATTAAACTAAGAAAGGAACAACATAACCAAAAGGAAACATCTATTATTACTCACTCAATTACAAGTAGCCTCTCTCCACCAGGGTATTTGCTTCAAGGCTTTAACTCCTAGTAGAGGGGATGGCCACCAAGAGAGAGATGGGGTACAAGAGAGAAGGGAGAGTTCTATTTATAGCCATAGAAAAAGGTAATCCGGGATAATCCCCCGGTATGAGACTAAACATATACCAGAAATAGACTAAATACACACTAATATACGTCCCACAGAAAACTTAGCGGATCTAGAGCAAAACAGACCACCAATTCGACGTCTTGGACCGCAAATTGGCGGTCTATTTTGTTCGGATCACGTTGGATTTACTTCTGCACTTTTCTGGATGGCTTTGCGTGTCTGTGATGCATCTACTTCACTTGCTGGAGCTCCGACCCGAATAGAATTGCCAAAATACTCCCCATGATGGTGTGAAGTATTCTTGTTTGCTCATTGGTCCTTGAATCTTACATTCAGGTCCTTCAATCTTGCATCTTAATCCTTGAGTCTCTCAACTCAGTCCTTTTTCCTTCTTTTTGGTCCTTTTAGAGTCTCTCCTTCTCAAACCTACTTATTCCTGAAAACTATACATTAAACTCGTAACATAGCATTGTTTGGGTGAAAGATAATGGATATATGACACAGAGATATGCATGAATTGATGTCAATCAAATACCCCCACACCTAACTTTTGCTAGTCCCGAGCAAAACAAAGAAAAGAACATTGAAAGAAAGGAAGAAGCATACGAAAAACAAGGAAATCCTAACTCACTTTCGTAGGAATCACGGTTGCACTTAGCACGTGCATAATGCCGTTAAACCTCCTTGTTGCCAAGGAGGAGGAGTGTTGTCTCCTGAGGGTTTTCAGTGGATATACCTAGAAAATCCGAACATAGATGTATTATTCAATCTAGAAACTCGACTCGATGGACTCATTTTTATCGATCATTGGACGCGGTAATCCTACGGACCGACTCTATATAGGTAATCCGTCCACACACCTAGCCTAGTGAATCATTCATGCAAGTTAATTAAGAAATTAAGTGAAAGACATGGACAACCTTAACATCCTCAAGTGATACAAAGTGCAAAGTCCATTCAGGTTCTTATTTGCATTACCAATTTTTTTTCTTTTTGTTTTTTTTTCTTATTTTTTTTCCTTTCTTTTTATTAGTGGAGTTTCATTCTCCTAGGGTCGGGTTTCATGCCTCATTGGCTATGAGGACTTACACTATCACGTACACCTTTCCCCAAATCTCCACATAGGGCAATCCCTACCACCCGTGTAACGGGAGTTCGGTCGGCGCATCCCAAGTCAGATGACTCGAAAGCACTAGGCACAAAGTCCACTCAAACCTTCTTTCCCGAGTGATAGGAGCCGTGTGAGAAGAGGGAACACCTACTCACTTATTTCTTATCTACACATGAACCAAAACCCCTACACTTAATGTCTCACAACAAGATTTAAAGGGTCCTTGACTACAACAAACTTCCTTAAATTAATAGACACGAATTATTGACTCACTAGGTTCAGGATGGACTTCTTTAATTGTTTGAGTACTGAAACCCTATGATTACTTGACCCCCGAGGGAAAACTGGGGTGCATTCTAACGACTAGATAAGTCCTAAAGCCACTATACAAGATACCTTAATGCATCAAGTTCAAGACAATTTTGGGAGCTTTCTTTTTACTTTGCCTCTCAATGGTTTTGCACATGCTAAACACACACAAAAACCACAAAACATTTTCTTTCGCAAACACATGAAGATTTTTAAAGAAATGTGAAAACTTTAAAGCACTAGGCAAGCAAAAGAAGACAAGTCACCCAAGGATCATTTTTTTCCAAAGCAAAAGGGAGGCTTAGCCCCTAAGATTTTATTAGTAAAGAACTGTTTACATCTACCAAATTTTTTTCGTTTAGTTCACGGGCATATGCCACATGCATAACCGGTTTCTCCCTACCACCTAATTGAAATCACATTAAGGGCAAGTAGTTTAAGGAAATAATTACATCTCATCAAATTTCAGACCACTCGTCGTAGCATTCATGTATCGTAGCACTTAATACCCACCTTCGGACCACTCTATCAAGTCGGCTTCCACTCGCATGTTATAGTCGCAAAACCTCACTCTCTAGATTGCTTGCGACAGTTTGGTGGATCTGCATGAGGTTGAGGAGGCACCTCCACACCTCCTTGGTGTATTGATAATTCTAGAAACGGTGCTCCATGTCTTCCTCTTCGTCTTGACATAGCACTCAAGTTGGGTGGAGATTTACGCCTCACATTATCATTCGTCGCTTTGTGAGCAGACGCCCCTTCAATGCTCTCCAAGCTCTTAGTGTGTGCTTCGGGACAACAAATTTGTGCTATACCATCCCCGCCCAAGGGACTTTCCTGCCCGGTTGCCTCACCCAACTCCATACTTTCTTCATCCCAAGTGCTGCACCCGTCCCATCTGGTCGAAACGGTCTATCAACTCCTCCATGTATGCACACTTGGTTTATCCTTGAACAAACTTCTTCCATCCTGCTGGATCGTGGGGGAGGGAGGTACCACGACCCTTCTCTGATGAAGTAAGATACCTTAGCGTCCCAAGGAAACCCCATCTCGTAGTGAAGCTTGTCACCTAAGCTTGTGCATTGAAACGGTTCACCACACCAAGGAAATTGGAAAAACCGAATCGCTTCCCCATTTCCCACCTCATATTGTATGTGTCTTCTAGCAATATCTCAGACTTGCAGCATCCCACTCCATGCCCATGAGGAGGTAGGTGGTGGTCTTGCAGGCCAAATGGAACGGTTCCTTAGTTATTTTCGATGGACACACTTGGCCCAAAGAGAAGTGATGTCCGCCACCACAAGCAAAACTGCCGTAGAAGGCCCGCATCATTCCATTCCGTTAGCCTCCTTAATCTGAGGCCTCCTTCGTCTTTTGGAGTACATACATCCTTCCATGCCACCGCAACCCACTTCTTCTCCCCTCCCCAAATAAAATGGCACATAATGTAACGTCCTCAAACACAGCGGAAAATTTCAAATTTAAATCATACAATCAACGAGGACATTACGGAAAGAAATACACACACTGGTGCACCAACATATAATATATATATGTGAACGAGTTTACAAAAGAGTGTGATTACATCAAAAGATCATATACATAAAATATACACAAGTAATCACAACCACCTCAAAAGATAAGGAAGCAGGATCCGGTCTCGAGCGCTCACTCCGCCGTCACCACCCACCTAACGTCGCTCTCAGCCTGATAGCAGCAATAAATGCCTGAGTTTCCAGGAGGAAACCCAGTATGCCAAACCCTAACACATATATGAACAGAATGAAATATGCGAAGAACCATAGAAACACAACTGATACACCCGCTAAGTTCCTGGGACCTCTCTCCCGGCCATAGCCAAACAACACGGGTCTCAAGGGTCCTCTCACCCCAACCCACCAACACTCATGCACACAAGGCACCGCCAGTCCAAATCACGGCCAAACAACCCCCTCATTGCCTCAGTGTTACCGGAGCCACGGTTTTGCATCATTGGCCGGAGCCACGGCTTTGCCTCAACTGCCGGAGCCACAGCGACAATTATCACAATCCCCCTCCACGAGTAACTACTGATCGCTATAAGGCCCGCATGTCCTCCGTCACCCCAAAAGGGCCGGCAGACCCGTCGCCTTCTAGCCAATCAATAGCACACACACACAAAAACAGTACAAAACGGTCGAACGAAATCTGTCTTCCGGTCGACCGATCCTCACCCAGAGAATTGGACCAACTGAAAAACCCGCCAAACAGTCGACCGACAAAGGGGTCCTGGTCGACCGAAAAGCACCAGTAGAAATCCATTTTCGCAAACCACAGTAAAAAGGTCGAACAACCGAACCCTATCGGTCGACCGAAAACCACCAGTAAGATTCACCAACAGTCCACACTTCACGGTCGACCGAAACCACACTTCCGGTCGACCGGCCATTAAGTTAACTTAAACGTCGGTCGGACGAAGTCAACGAGCGGTCGACTGTTTAGATGGTCAACGCCCCCAACCGACTTACAATAGTACTTTCGGTCGACCGGCAAAGGGGTCCCGTTCGACTGAAAATACCCAGGACGTTTTCTCTCGCTAAAATTGCACAACCGGTCGACCGCCCAAAGGGCATCGTTTGACCGGTGCGCGGGATTCGCCCAAAAATACACTACAACCGGTCGACCGAACCCAGAACACCGGTCGACTGATTTTTGTGCAGAAACGGCTGTGCAGGTGCGACGAGCCCAAAACGGCCTACCGTCGACCGCTCCCACCCCCACACTAATAATAGGTAAGCATAAAAGCAAGTTTGACATACCTTAAGGCTTGAAGAAGCCTTTGCAGAAACGGCGGCGAGATTTTCCACGATAAAACTCGAAGTCCGGCGAACTTCCGATTCCCGATCTCTACGACGACTCCGGCGACTCCAACACTCCGATCACCACACCACGCCGACCTTCCCTTTGCTGTCGAGAGAGACGAGTCTAGAGAGACAGAGAGTGAGTGAAAGAGATGAGATTGTGAGAGAGAGAGAGAGAGAGAGAGTAGAAAACCCAACCTTATATACTTTTCTCCCACTCGATCTCAGCCGTCCATCTCAATCCATCACTAATCCTCCCCTAAACACAATTAACACATAAGCCAGGGTTAGGATCTAAGACATAATGTTGTCCAATTCACGCAAGACGCTTCTTGGAAGAAGAAACGCTGAAGTCCAATAAATGCTGAAAGAGGTGAGGAAACTCCGTACTAGCTCCACTCGCCTGGCCATAGAAAGGAGCTTTTGTTGCCATGTTGAGAGGCGAGCCATAACCTTGTTTATGAGTGATACACAATGGGATCTCCCCATCCTTCCGGAAAATAATGGCAGCCCAAGATACACCACCGGAAAAGCCTTGTGTTCCATCCCAAGTTGTGCTTCAATCCATGCTCCATGCATCCAATCTCCCCCCATGAAGACCTGACTCTTCGAGGTGTGAAATTTCAGACCCGAGCTTGCTGTAAATTCCTCGAGAATGATTCTAATGGCTCGAGCGTTTGCTTTAGTAGCCCTTGCGAAGAGTAGGATGTTGTCAACAAACAAGAGGTGTAACACAATGGCATCTCCACAATATAAAGGCTGGAGTTTCTTGTCCATGACCGCCATCTTCACCATTTCACTCAACACCTCCCTGCACATCACAAACAAGTAGGGGGCTAGGGGATCACCTTGTTGAAGACCTTTTCTGGCTTGAAACGGTGTGGAGTTTGCTCCATTTACTGTCACCACAAACGATGCTTCCACACAAGCCAAAATTAGTTGTCTCCACTTATCCGGGAAGCCAAATCTCTTCATCACATGGTCGTGGAACTCCCAAGAGATTGAGTCATAAGCTTTCCTGATATCAAGCTTTATGCACATGCGTCCTTTCCCCTTCTCAACGTGTAGATTGTGGCAAAGCTCGTGTGCAAGAAGAATGTTATCACTAATTCTTCGTCCTTGGACGAATGCGCTCTGATTTTCCCCTATCAGACGTGGTAATATCCTCTTCAAGAAGTTGGAAGGGACTTTGGAGGTGAACCTATACATCATATTGCATAGAGCAATGGGCCGGAAGTCCTCCAACACTGTTGGTGGCTTTTTCTTCGGGATAATCGTGATGGATGTGTTGTTCCATTGCGTGAGGACCCTTCCACTATCCAAACAAGATGCGAAAGCCTTTACCATGTCCCTCTGAATTATGCTCCATGCTGCCATGAAAACCTTTGCATTAAAACCATCGGGCCTCGATGCTTTATCAATATTGGCGTTCAACATGACATCTTGCAATTCTTTTGGGTCCAACTTTCGTATTAAATAAGGCCCCTCCTCCGCTGTAATTTGTGGTAGAATAATGGAATGTTTAAGGGGTTGCACCAGAAAACCATGAGCAAACAAGTTAGCATAAAAAGACCGGAACGCTTCCCGGATGTCGTTCTCATCCTCCACTAGACTATCCCCCTCTCCCACTCGCCTCACTTGATTGGTGGCTCTCCTCACTCTAAGATGCGTATGGAACAACCTAGTGTTTCGGTCCCCCTCTTTCAACCACTTTACTCTGGATTTTTGTCGTATAATGGACTCCTCCCAAGCAAGGACCCGGGAAAGAGTATCCTTTGCTGCGTTTTCAACTTGAGCTAGCTCGCCACTACTAGGTTCAATAAGCCTTTGCCTCCTCACTTGCGCAAGAGAGTCTCTAGCCTCTCCCACCTTGTTTGTAACATTTCCAAAGGTGTTCCAACTCCACTTAATTAGTGCTTTCCTGACTTCGGTCAGGTTCCCAACCATACGAAACATGGGTGTACCTTTCACATATGTAGCCCAAGCTTGTTGCACAACTCCACCAAAGTCCTCGTGACCCGCCCAATGGTTCTCGAATCTGAAAATCATCTTTTTCCTCTGTTTGTTTCTTCCGTTTTCATGACATGTATGGTGTGATCACTCAAGTCCTTCTCACCAATAATGTAGAAAGAATTGGGGAACACCTCGAGCCATGCATTGTTCATTAATATTCGATCAAGCTTTGTCTCGATGCATGCAGTTCCCTCAGATGAGTTGAACCAAGTGAAGTCGCCTCCGGTTAAGGGCATCTCAAGTAGTTGAATGGTGTCAAGACACTCATTAAACTCCTGAATTGCCACCTCATTTCCAGCAGCTCCCCCTCGCTTTTCGGTAGCCTTCCGAATGCAATTAAAATCCCCACCAACCAGCCACGGTCGCTCCCCATGGTGCCACTTCATTTAGGTCCCTCCACAATGCTCTCTTCTCCACATGTCCATTTTCCCCATATATATCTGTAAGAACAAATTCAGTGTCGTCCTTCCTTAAGCTCCCAAGGAAGTGGAGCAATTGAGTTGATTCGAAAGTAACTCTCAAGTCTACCAGCTGGTCATTCCATAACACTAGAATGCACCCCGAGTCTACAACCACGCAATTTGACGTCCAAGCATGAGGCCAAATTGTTGGCTTGAATCGCCCTTGTGCTCCATACGGCAAACCACATCCGGATTTACCTCCCTTACTCGACCCCTGATCTTGAGTGCATGTCCAGGTCCGTTTGCACAACGCTCATCCAAAACTAAGACATTCATGGGTTTAAGGTACGGGGTGACCCCCCTTCCCTTCCGTACGCGTAGTTTTACTCCAACTACTTTTCCTCTCGGATCGCCTAAGTGGTGGTGGCGAGTATACCTTCTTAGTCCACGAGCCCTCACACTCTTCTTGCCGCCTTTCTTCAGCTCTCTCCATGTCTTGGTCCTGTGAATTTTGAAGTACCTCAAACATTCCCTCACTTGGGTGACTGAACTTCTTTGTACTCTCCTTTGTGCGCGCCACCTTAGAGGATGAAGCCCAACCCGCCTTCTTTTGCACCAAACAGGCTAGTACACATAGCTTCTCATGCTCTCCTTCCCAGGAAACGTATTTTGTCCAAAACGGTCGACCCATATTCGTTTCCCGTTCGACCGTGCCTTTTATCTGGTTTGCTTGTCTAAAATCGGTCGACCGGAATATACATTCTGTTCGGCCGTGTCTTCAATCCTCTTTGACTGTCAGAAATCGGTCGACCGAAACACTTCTTTTGTTTTACTGTCTCACCTTGTTAAGTGATAGAAATTAGTTTATTCTATACAAATCCTTCAGCCTATCAATTGTCGACACGTGTCCAGTAAGTGAGACCTTCGGTCGACCGAATCTTCGTATCTATTCGACCGATTGTATTTCCGTATTTGTATTAAATATGACCGTTATACTTGTTGAATACTCCAACGGTCGTATACACATTTTCTCAACTAACCATATTTTTGATTTGGTCTTCCGTTCGACCGAATGCTCCTTAACGGTCTACCGCGTCTTGATTCTTCCCTGACCCATTCTTACTGGGCATTTTCGGTCGAACCATCAACTCATTATGTTCGACAGATTACACTTGTTTTGATCATGTCTAAAATCCAACTTGTCAACTGGTCGATCGAAACTCTACTCACGGTCGACCGATACTTATGTCTTTTCCAGATCAAGTCCTACTGTTCTTTTTCGGTCGAACCGGTACTCCAAACCGTTCGACCGATCACTTAAGTTCTAGCCAAATTGGATCGACTGTTAGCATCTTCGCTCGACCGAACCTTGCATTGCTTAATTCCGGTCGACCGTTCGTCTCCAGGAATGTGTCATGTCACTTTCTGAATTGTGTAATCTTGCACATCTTTTCACCATTTTAATCCCAACGGCTAGAACTAGTTTAGAGCTTATAAATAAAGCTGAGAACACTCATACAAGGTTACCAATCTTTCTCCAAGCTCAAAATCTCAATACTACTCTCAATTTGCTCTAAACCCTTGTGCTCACATCTTCTCACTTGAAATCACCATCCCTTGATTGCATCATTCATTTCAAGTGCTCAAGATTTAGTTGCTGAAGTATTAGTCTTCAAGAGTTGTACAAAGCTTCCGGAGTTAAGCTCTTCTCGGATTGTGAGAAGGTGGTCCAAGCTAGCGAGGGTGTTAGCAAAGCTTGTGGTGTAAAGGCGTGATCTCAACCCGCAATGGGGAGATTAGTGGAGGACGCGAAGTTGCTCGAGTAAGAGCAATTCGTAAGAGAGGACTAGGATCCAGTGGTTGGATCCAAACCTCTATGCATCCGTAGTTGTGGTTTGTTGTTCTCTCTTTAATATTTATTGTCTTATCCTTTAATTTGGCATAGTTCCTTTAAAAACCTTAATTAGTCTATTCACCCCCCCTTTAGACTAAGTTTAGGGGCTAGTCATCAGATCCTTGTTAATTGCATTTAGACAAATTCACATTTGTAGCAATGGTCCAACAAAGAGAGAGATTTCACACCGGAAGACCTCCTTTGTTTGATGGAACAAACTATGCTAATTGGAAGAAACGGATGACCACGTTCATACAATCTTATGATGTTAAATTATGGGTGTTCTTTCAAATACCATATACACAAAACAAACCATTAGAATGTATGGATGATGATGAATAGCCATGATGCAAATGAATGCTATACTCATTAACATAATTATGTGTGGTTTGACCGAAGAACAATATAGTAGAATTAATGCATGTCATTCCACATTTGAAGCTTGACATATGTTAGAAAGTCACTTTGAAGGACGATCATCCGTTAAGGAAACTAGAATAGATTCATTTATGCAAAAGTATGAAATGTTTGCTATGAAACCGAATGAATCCATTAGCGAGATTCATACTCGCTTTACTCTTATTACTAACTCTTTGAAGAACCTTGGTAAGGTTGGGGTTGAAAGTGATAGGGTACGAAAGTTTCTTAGGTCCTTGACTATGGATTGGGAGAAAAAGACTACGACAATTGAAGAAACCAAAGATCTCTCAAAATTGAAGATGGAGGATCTAATTGGAAGCCTCATGGCGTATGAGATTCAAATGGAAGAAAGAAGAGAGAAGGACAAGGAACGGGAATGATATAGACGGAAAGAAAAACAAATTGCTTTAAAAGTAACCTCGGATTCGGACGCAATCGAAGATGAGGACACCGATGATGATGTTGTTTTCCTAACCCACAACTTCAAGAAGTTCCTCTCCAAGAGAAAATTTGCAAAAGGAAGAGGAGAATCCTCTCGGAAATTTACTTGTTATGAGTGTAACAAAACCGGTCACATGAAGAAGGATTGCCCTTTGCTTAGGCCGAGGGATCGTGAACGAAGAGAAGAAAGGAAAAATCCTCTTAGAAGAGAAAGCGATGAGAGACGAAGAAGAGATAGAGATGAAAGGCCATCCCGAAAAGAAAACGAAGAGAGGCCTAAAAGACGTGACGATTACAAGAGAAGGGATCGTCGCGAAAAGGATGGGAAAAAGGCTCTCAAAGCTACTTGGGATGACTAAAGTTCCTCAAAGGACTCTGACTCCGAATACTCCCAAGAAGAAGAAGCACACATGTGTTTCATGGCTTCTAATGTTTATTCCGAGTCGAGCCCTCCTCCATCACCAAAGACGAGTGATCAACCTCACGTGGTGGAGATCGACGACGATGAGGTATCCCTAAACGAAACACCTCCTTATGATGATTTGTTAGATGCTTTTCATGAACTTGCCGAACGTTATGAAATGATTTGTCATAAAAAAATTAGCTAGAAAAGTAAATCTAAATCAATCTATAAAATGTGATATGCTAACCAAAGAAATTGAGATTCTAAATGATGAGATAACAATTCTGAAATCTACAAAAGATAATGTAACGCCCCTGATCACGCGGGTACGCACACTGGGAAAGGAAACTAGTGTCGCGATCAGAGACCTCCGCGACGACCGAAGGGGTTACAAAAGACAGACCGAATCGACTCGACAAAGTGAAAGAGATCATACACAAATGGACTGACATAAAACATAATAGGAATAATAGAATAATCATAACAATAAAAGTCTTATTACAACACATCGAGTATCAAAAAGGAAATACATAGGGAAATATGCGGAAGCAAAGGTAACTGGGAATCTGGTCAACGCGTCCCTCGTGTACAGAATCTTCGGAACTCGTCCAGTCTGCCCTGTGGAACCTAAGTACCTGCAAGCACCGCATTTAACAATGCGTGAGTTTTCAATTAAGAAAACTCAATATGCCCCCGCCAATGCAATAAATGAAAGGTAGCATGAAATTAAATAAGGCAGGCATCAGAAACAGAACAGAACAGAAAGCATCAAATGCAACAGAAGGCTACGACTACACAAGCCGTGCCGGTCGGGCGCACCCGAATCGTTCCTCCATAGGAACCAGAACACCAGCCTCGCTGGTCAGAGGCGGTCACTCGTCAGTGACCCACCGCTCGGCACAAAGCGGTGCGCCGGATAAGCGTCCCAATCCGCGGAAAATAAACCTACATGGTGTCATCGCGAACTGAGGAACACCTACCCTGAGACAGAATGGCAGCGCGCATGCCCAGGACTTATCTTAGGCCTGGCCCCCCATAGGGGTCTTAACCGAGTGGCCTCTGAAGCTAGAGGACCCACCCGTGGCCCGTCGGTCCAGAAAACAGAACGTGCCCAGAATTACTCCATCAGATTAGATGCAATGCAACTACTCTATAGTCTAGTGCAACTAAATTATTCAGAATGAGTTCAAAGGAGAACATGCAATATCTCCCTCAAGCTCTAAGCAAAACAGAATTTTAATCCAGCCAAACCACACCAATTTCAACAACAAGAATCATGGTTGTTTCCTAAATTCAACAAGCACAAAAATCCGGAAATAAGGCATGTGATAGGCATTCCATAATATATATGCCCACCAAAATAAAGCATGCAAGATGAACACCAATCAGCTAGTAAATTCGGATCAAGTAAAGAAACAGGAAACAAAGTGTGTGAATGGTTATAACATGCAATTGGTGATGTCTAACTTTGAACCTTCCTGATCCTAACTTCCTAATGCTGCATGAACCTCCATCCCCTTAGCAACCACGAGATAGGAAATAAAAAAAACACAAAAAGGAGTCTATCATATTTACTGCTAGATCGGAAACGGGCTGACCGATAACTCACAATAACAAGATAATGCACAGATATGTGCTCTGAAAATCAGGAATAAGTCGTGGGAGCTAATCCAGGATATAGCCGTGAAATAAGGCATGACACATGATTCAAAATCAGAACAATATCTCGTCACTTAATTTTTATTATGAACATTAAGTCATGCATAGAAACGTATCCGGAAATCAGGAATGGGTCATGGAAAGCAAGTCCTAACTTAGTCATAAATCAGCATGAGCATATGACTTAAACCAGCAATCCACACATGAAGGATGTTCTGAAATACTCTCTACGTGAAGCATACTTAAGTGATATAAAATCAGTAAACCATGATAGTACTTTTCAGCATATAACAATGTACTAGTGCATGAACATATTGTCTACAATCAACTACAAAACATGGGAACGATATATCTGAAATCTTTCACTACAGGATGCATGATTAATTGCTCTCAAAATCCATAAACAATCATAGAAACTAAGTTTAACTGATCTACTAAGAGGTGCGTGATCATGAGGATAAAATCAGGAACATAACATGGACAATCACTTAATACACAAGGATGAAATGTCATCACAAATCAGAACGAACATGGTGCATGGTCAGACCCGAATTACTAATTTATGCGCCATCATTTTCAGAACATGTATGCTATAGAAAGTGGAATTTCAGAACATGATCAGGACCTATATGTGCACGAAATAACATCTATATCAGTCCATACATGCATGATCATGATAATGAAATATAGGCAACAGCAATAAACGGCACAAGGAACCACTAAGGACTTACGTAACAAGAACACTAGCATTCCAGAACGTACATGCATCCTTAATGTAGATCTTGGTACTAAATCAGAGGTTATGAAAATATAATTAATGGTTTCTAGATAAGAACTTGTCCTATAATCAGTAATTAGCTTATGAACCTTGCAACTCGTCACATCATGCATGAATATCAGGACTGTTTCTGGTGTATCATGCTTTAACATGAGGTCTAAAAATCCATAATAATTCATGGAGCTTATGCATAAACATAACCAGTAATGGAACGTGTCAATAAGTGAAATTATGAAACAATAATACAGCCAATGATGAGATTAAACTACCGCATGAACACATAGCAATCGGACCTACAAAACCTCATCAACCGATCAAGCAGGTAGGGTTGCACATCACGCGAAACTCGTGCAACAACCCTTCCTAAGGAGCTTTCCTTTGCCCCGCCTCCTCCCTTCTGATTTACGATCAGAGAACCACCAGGTACGTGGGGTAGGAGTCATGCAAAGATCAGATATGCTCAGCCAGGAACGAATTCCTAAGCTACACCAAGGCTTACCCGAGTTGCACCCTGAAATGATCCGCACCCAGATCTCCAACCCGACCAGGCCTTGATTCTGGACCAAAACTCCACCCAATCCTACCACTACATCCTATTCTAGAGGCTAGAGGCATACCTGAGCAGCAAGGAAGAGACTGAGCTTAGCCGGAGATCACCACTACTCTTCTAGCCGCACAATTGATGCCCACTAGCTTGCTCTACCAATCTTGCCGGAGATCAGTCCAGTAGCTCGCCGGAGAGGGAGGTGGAGGTGGTCTGAGGTGGATGGCGTGGAGAAGACAAGGGAGGGGAGGTATGGGACGGCTGGTTAGGGTTCCTTAGGTGCAAGTTTATAAGAAGCAACCACCAACAAGGCAAGGAATTATTGGCTTTGATGGCCAATTCAGACTTTCCTTAAAGCATCCAAATCAAATATTGCAAGATTCTCGTTTGCTGATGTGGCAACCCTAATCACACAACTCTCCACCAGCCAAACACGCCTCAACCAACAAATAAACGAATCCACACCCAAGGTTTGCACCCGATTGAACCGATTAAGTCGATCGAATGCAGTCGAACCCGCCCAAAAAGGAAACTTTTCCCCGAAAGGATGCTTTTCCAAAACAAAGCATAAAATCGCACAATCTAACACCATTCATCAAGAAAACACAAACTCGGGCATAAGGATGAATAAGACTTAATAAGGTACCGGAGAGCGGGTCTTACAACCTACACCCCTTAAACAAAATTTCGTCCTCGAAATTTGCTATCTCTAACTCCGAACCAAAAACTTGGGATACAATATCCCCACATCATCGCCACACTCAAACAACGGTAACAAAAGTTACAAGATGATGAAATACATGTGCCATAACAGCCAAAGATTCTGAGAACAAATCATGAACCAATCACGTGAATCTCACAACTAACAACCTATATACGTATGAACTAACACCCTCAAGCTAATCAACATGATCATAATGTCTATTGACAAGAAACTAATTAAGAAGGCCACATAAAATACTGCCACTAAAAATACATGAACATATAATATATTTATATCCATATGCACAAGGTGTATGAGAATAACAAATAAACCTGGAATCAATGACAAGAGCTCGATAAACAATACTCATGCACAAGATATATATCTACATGCACATGGTGTATGAGGACAGCAATTAAGATGTGTAATCATAATAAGATCTCGATGGATAAATATACATGGACATGATGTACCTAGACAGCCAATAAATCGTGAAATCATAGTCATAATATCACAACAATGACTCACTTTCATGCACGGCATGCCCTCACGTCATCATACACATAACAGAAACAACAACAATTATAATAAATTAGGTAAATCACATGAAATAATCGTAGATCATGGCAAACAAACATGCAACCTGTGGGAGCCATGGGTCATGATGAGATGATATACAACATTTACTTCAATCTATAGTAATGCATCCATGGGTTTAGAATTCATTCATGCATAAATCTAAGTATAATTAGGAGATACATGAAACTGTAATGTGACTGATTTCAGGGCTCATCATGCAAGACATCGAGGCTGTAAACTCAACCTCTAATCGCATATAAACACCTGAAATTTGCATTACTTTCACTATATATTAAACATACTAAGATTGAGATTATATGAATAATATAAGCTCCCACGATGGAATCATGACAACACAAGTGATATGCATGCATGCATGAATGGGTTTGCATATGTCATGGATGAGTACATATTTTAGTCTCAAAGAAAGCCTAACGATAACATCAGAGAAGGTATACCAAATCAGATCATGAATGTGGTATGCTTACTACTGGAATGAAATCAACTCAAATAACAAGTCACCACAAACAACACCTATAATCCAACTGATTGCACCAATCATAATTTTAGAACGTACATGCATTAGAAGATAGCAATTCAGAAAATGGCCCGAGATCATATGAACATGAATTAATATATGAATATATCAGTGATCTAACATGGAAAGCATATATCTAGAAATCAGAAGTCGGAGCATATTCATGATCGATATAAATCTACATGCATAAGGATTTCCACAAAACTAGACGACATAGGATGAATAGCATCACTCATAAATTCTGATATAGTATTCATGTGAGAGCATAACAAGTCATAGAAGAGAAGATTTATGGAAATCAGATAATACACGTAAACTGAACATGGTGGGGTTAAAATCAGACTTGAGAAACTCATAGTAACATTAGAGCCAATACATGCATTTATACCAATGGCATCAACATTTAAATTAAAATTTATAACTTATGCTCAGATGTTGTAAAGAATATATCTCAGAGGGATTACAAATCAGAGCATATTCATTGATTAGTCATGACTGGGATAAAATCACACATTTAATTCATCTTAACATTCCAATCGATGAATGCAGCATTCCTTCAACATAAACTCAGATCACCATAGAAACTAGATTTGAAATTAATAACATGTCATGACGCCTGATCCAAATCAAAAAAATAACATGTGATTATGACATCTAACATCAGTAAGCATATCATGCGAGAAAATCCGGACTTGATCACAATATCATGCATGAACATAACATCTAAAAGATCACAAGATTCTACACCACAAGGTTATTAACACATCACTCAACATGAAAGCAAAACCCCTTCCCCAACTAGCTCCCTACGATCGAGCCCACTTCCTCTGGTTTCTCCAGCAAACCACCAAAGAAGACTGAAGCCCAAGTCAAAGTAGAGATGGAGGTGCTTAGCCACCTCTGAAATTCGGATGGTGCACCACAGTCCACACAATCGGTGGATCTCCACTAGTGCATACCAAACCTCAGATCGGAAAACACAATGGTGCTGGACCAAACTTTGTCCAACACGCACTCTACCTCCTCTTAAACTAAAGGCGTAGAAGCATACCTGAAGCTGATGGAGAAGGATCCTAGAGTTTGCTGGAATTCAGCTACAGCCGCCTCCCATGCTTGCTAGCTAGTCATCTCTTGCACTTGCACTTCTTGCTTGTTTGACCGGTGGGGCTTGTTGGAGATCTCAGCACCAAAACGTAGGAGGAGGTGAGGGAACTGATAAAGACAGATAGGGTTGGGTGGTTCGTTCTCTAAGTACACGAGACAATCCACAAGAAGCAATTTAACCAATGCAAATATAATCTATCACTATCAGAAAGCAATTCTAAAAGATAAGAAATTACCGACAGGGTTTGGGCAAGATGCCCCACTGGAGAGTCTTCAGATTCTGTACACTTTAGGGACCGACCTGTTCTGATACCAAGTTGTAACGCCCCTGATCTCGCGGGTACGCACACTGGGAAAGGAAACTAGTGTCGCGATCAGAGACCTCCGCGACGACCGAAGGGGTTACAAAAGACAGACCGAATCGACTCGACAAAGTGAAAGAGATCATACACAAATGGACTGACATAAAACATAATAGGAATAATAGAATAATCATAACAATAAAAGTCTTATTACAACACATCGAGTATCAAAAAGGAAATACATAGGGAAATATGCGGAAGCAAAGGTAACTGGGAATCTGGTCGACGCGTCCCTCGTGTACAGAATCTTCGGAACTCGTCCAGTCTGCCCTGTGGAACCTAAGTACCTGCAAGCACCGCATTTAACAATGCGTGAGTTTTCAATTAAGAAAACTCAGTATGCCCCCGCCAATGCAATAAATGAAAGGTAGCATGAAATTAAATAAGGCAGGCATCAGAAACAGAACAGAACAGAAAGCATCAAATGCAACAGAAGGCTACGACTACACAAGCCGTGCCGGTTGGGCGCACCCGAATCGTTCCTCCATAGGAACCAGAACACCAGCCTCGCTGGTCAGAGGCGGTCACTCGTCAGTGACCCACCGCTCGGCACAAAGCGGTGCGCCGGATAAGCGTCCCAATCCGCGGAAAATAAACCTACATGGTGTCATCGCGAACTGAGGAACACCTACCCTGAGACAGAATGGCAGCGCGCATGCCCAGGACTTATCTTAGGCCTGGCCCCCCATAGGGGTCTTAACCGAGTGGCCTCTGAAGCTAGAGGACCCACCCGTGGCACGTCGGTCCAGAAATCAGAACGTGCCCAGAATTACTCCATCAGATTAGATGCAATGCAACTACTCTATAGTCTAGTGCAACTAAATTATTCAGAATGAGTTCAAAGGAGAACATGCAATATCTCCCTCAAGCTCTAAGCAAAACAGAATTTTAATCCAGCCAAACCACACCAATTTCAACAACAAGAATCATGGTTGTTTCATAAATTCAACAAGCACAAAAATCCGGAAATAAGGCATGTGATAGGCATTCCATAATATATATGCCCACCAAAATAAAGCATGCAAGATGAACACCAATCAGCTAGTAAATTCGGATCAAGTAAAGAAACAGGAAACAAAGTGTGTGAATGGTTATAACATGCAATTGGTGATGTCTAACTTTGAACCTTCCTGATCCTAACTTCCTAATGCTGCATGAACCTCCATCCCCTTAGCAACCACGAGATAGGAAATAAAAAAAAACACAAAAAGGAGTCTATCATATTTACTGCTACATCGGAAACGGGCTGACCGATAACTCACAATAACAAGATAATGCACAGATATGTGCTCTGAAAATCAGGAATAAGTCGTGGGAGCTAATCCAGGATATAGCCGTGAAATAAGGCATGACACATGATTCGAAATCAGAACAATATCTCGTCACTTAATTTTTATTATGAACATTAAGTCATGCATAGAAATGTATCCTGAAATCAGGAATGGGTCATGGAAAGCAAGTCCTAACTTAGTCATAAATCAGCATGAGCATATGACTTAAACCAGCAATCCACACATGAAGGATGTTCTGAAATACTCTCTACGTGAAGCATACTTAAGTGATATAAAATCAGTAAACCATGATAGTACTTTTCAGCATATAACAATGTACTAGTGCATGAACATATTGTCTACAATCAACTACAAAACATGGGAACGATATATCTGAAATCTTTCACTACAGGATGCATGATTAATTGCTCTCAAAATCCATAAACAATCATAGAAACTAAGTTTAACTGATCTACTAAGAGGTGCGTGATCATGAGGATAAAATCAGGAACATAACATGGACAATCACTTAATACACAAGGATGAAATGTCATCACAAATCAGAACGAACATGGTGCATGGTCAGACCCGAATTACTAATTTATGCGCCATCATTTTCAGAACATGTATGCTATAGAAAGTGGAATTTCAGAACATGATCAGGACCTATATGTGCACGAAATAACATCTATATCAGTCCATACATGCATGATCATGATAATGAAATATAGGCAACAGCAATAAACGGCACAAGGAACCACTAAGGACTTACGTAACAAGAACACTAGCATTCCAGAACGTACATGCATCCTTAATGTAGATCTTGGTACTAAATCAGAGGTTATGAAAATATAATTAATGGTTTCTAGATAAGAACTTGTCCTATAATCAGTAATTAGCTTATGAACCTTGCAACTCGTCACATCATGCATGAATATCAGGACTGTTTCTGGTGTATCATGCTTTAACATGAGGTCTAAAAATCCATAATAATTCATGGAGCTTATGCATAAACATAACCAGTAATGGAACGTGTCAATAAGTGAAATTATGAAACAATAATACAGCCAATGATGAGATTAAACTACCGCATGAACACATAGCAATCGGACCTACAAAACCTCATCAACCGATCAAGCAGGTAGGGTTGCACATCACGCGAAACTCGTGCAACAACCCTTCCTAAGGAGCTTTCCTTTGCCCCGCCTCCTCCCTTCTGATTTACGATCAGAGAACCACGAGGTACGTGGGGTAGGAGTCATGCAAAGATCAGATATGCTCAGCCAGGAACGAATTCCTAAGCTACACCAAGGCTTACCCGAGTTGCACCCTGAAATGATCCGCACCCAGATCTCCAACCCGACCAGGCCTTGATTCTGGACCAAAACTCCACCCAATCCTACCACTACATCCTATTCTAGAGGCTAGAGGCATACCTGAGCAGCAAGGAAGAGACTGAGCTTAGCCGGAGATCACCACTACTCTTCTAGCCGCACAATTGATGCCCACTAGCTTGCTCTACCAATCTTGCCGGAGATCAGTCCAGTAGCTCGCCGGAGAGGGAGGTGGAGGTGGTCTGAGGTGGATGGCGTGGAGAAGACAAGGGAGGGGAGGTATGGGACGGCTGGTTAGGGTTCCTTAGGTGCAAGTTTATAAGAAGCAACCACCAACAAGGCAAGGAATTATTGGCTTTGATGGCCAATTCAGACTTTCCTTAAAGCATCCAAATCAAATATTGCAAGATTCTCGTTTGCTGATGTGGCAACCCTAATCACACAACTCTCCACCAGCCAAACACGCCTCAACCAACAAATAAACGAATCCACACCCAAGGTTTGCACCCGATTGAACCGATTAAGTCGATCGAATGCAGTCGAACCCGCCCAAAAAGGAATCTTTTCCCCGAAAGGAAGCTTTTCCAAAACAAAGCATAAAATCGCACAATCTAACACCATTCATCAAGAAAACACAAACTCGGGCATAAGGATGAATAAGACTTAATAAGGTACCGGAGAGCGGGTCTTACAGATAATCATCTAAATGAAGATCTCATTGCCAAGAATATGCAACTCATGAAAGATTTAGAAAATTTCACTTTAGGTAGAAAGATGCTTGACATGCTTCTTGGAACGCAAACTCAATCTCTAACAAAACATGGTCTAGGCTACAAGGGAGGTAAACAAAAGAAACCCACTTCCTACATTGTTAAAATAAATAACCCTCTTGTTAAGAAAACCAATTATTCAAATGTTTGGGTACCTAAGACTACTCAAGTTTGGGTACCAAAAGCTAACCCTCAAGGACACAAACAAATTTGGGTACCAAAGTCTTCACTTGTTTCTTTGCTTGTAGATAAAAGCAAGGAGAAAGGGGAAGTGGATTCTCGATAGTAGGTGCTCAAGGCACATGATGTGAGACTCCCAAGTTCTATCAAACTTAAAGCCTAAGAAGGGAGGAACCGTCACATTTGGAGATAATGCTAAAGGACACATTGTCGGCATTGGCAATGTTGGTAATTCTACTACTCCTAATATTGAAAAAGTTTTATTAGTAGATGGGTTGAAACATAGCTTGCTTAGTGTTAGTCAATTAACCGATAAGAATTTTCTCCGGTACCACGTTTGCTTCACTTCTTACCCATTGACGATGCCGCTCAAAAAGCTTGGGACGAAAACTTCTCGGTTGCCAATATCATACCTTGTCGGAAGGTTGAGGTAGCCGATTTCGTCTCATTTTCGTTAAAACCTCTGTTAGATGCAAATAGGCTAACTTTCTTACTCACAAAACTTGCACCAAAACGATATTATCCATTCCTAGTCCAACAATTTTATGGCAATCTTCGTAAAGTCCCAAATCATCACTATCTCACCACTATGATTAATGGCAAAGAATATAGCGTTACCCCCGCCTTATTGGCCGACACTCTTCATTTAGATCTGGGAGGCACCCACATTTATCTTGGGTATCCTCTAGGTGACCTTCCAAACACTGAAATTGCAAAGATTGTCACTGACTTGTATGCCATTCCACCACCTTTAGTGAACGGTCGTTATAAACATAATGCCTCACTCTTACATCCCGTTCCCCGAATCCTTGCCCAAATCGTTTCATATAACCTTCTTCAAAAATTGGGTCATCGCAATGAGATCTCTAAAATGGCACTCATGTGCATTTACTGTCTCTACAAAGGAATCTTGGTGCATTGGTCATCTTTTATGATTTTGCATATGACTCTTCGTAGTGGTTCATACCTTGCTTATCCGATGTGTCTTACTGCGGTGTTTGAACATTGGCAAATCGATGTGGAGCAATATCCCTCTCTGGTCTACAAATTTCCCATTTGTAAGACTACTCTATCCAAAATGATGTCCATTCCTCCTCCTTCTCCACCTCATTCCTCTGCTGAAAAATCAGCCGATAATTCCGAAGAAGAAGAAGGAGAAGAAGAGGTGTCCGAAGATCCGAGGTGGATGCCTTGTCATGTCCCTCATGATTCTATCTCCTAGTGGGGTGAGGGAGACTCTATTGCATCTGCTCAAGGGCAGTGGTCCTCTTCCACTTCCATTTATCTCCATCGATTTCAGCAACTATCTGATCATGTTCATGCTTTGGAGGCCTCAACTTCTGCTCGATTTGATGCGCTTGAGGCGTCGTCTACTGCTCGTATAGATGCGCTTGAGGCCTCCACATCTGCTCAGCTCGGACGTATTGAAGCTTCTCTTATTTCTCTCTCCTCGCTGCTACGTGATCAGAGGCTTCGGTGATTCAATGTTGGTTTTATGTAGCGTGTGTGTCATTTTCTTTGAACTTCGGGTTATGATGTTGTTGCTTCAAACATTTGCCTATTGTTGTATTTTGCTTTGAACCTATTGTACTATTTTCTTTCAAAGTTGCCTTTGATGTTTGTTTTGGATTCTAAGTTGAATGCATGGTTTATTGTTGTCTATTCTTTGGCTTAATATTTTCACTTCCGTTACTCTATCTCATGATTATGCTTAAATCGATTATGATATTGTCTCATGAGACTTTTTGATTATGCCATAGGGGGAGAAATAAATACATGCCTATAAGATAGGGTGAGCATTAGATATTGATTGTTAATGATAAAATTAAATTTAAACATGTATTTAGATTGATAAGTTGTCATCTTCAAAAAGGGGTAGATTGTTGGCTTTTTGGCTAATAATCGTTAATCCGTTTTGATAATTAATCAACATATCAATAAAAACATGTATCAATTAAAATATCATTGCTTGCATATACGTGTATTATCTAACGTTTCAGGAATCAAGTTTGAGTTGAATTAAAGATGAAGATTGAAGCGTAGCTACGTTTAAATTCCACGTATTTAGGTTACCAATGTAACTTGGCACTTGAAATCTATGATTCATTGCATTGCATAACACTTAGAATACCTATAGAAGTCTCACACTACATTCCAACTATCCTAGACTTCAATAGGAAGTCATCTAAACTCATTAGAATCGTATAACAGGAAATCTGCACTAAAACGGTTGACCGGTAGAACCATTTCGTTCGATCGAATTTCAACAGACCTTCGCAGGAAACCTAATCTGTCCAAAACGGTCGACCCATATTCATTTCCCGTTCGACCGTGCCTTCTATCTGGTTTGACTGTCTGAAATCGGTCGACCAGAATATACATTCCGTTCGACTGTTTCTTCAATCCTCTTTGACTGTCGGAAATCGGTCGACTGAAACACTTGTTTTGTTCAACCGTCTCACCTTGTCGAGTGATAGAAATTAGTTTATCCTATACAAATCCTTCAGCCTATCAAATGTCGACTCGTGTCCAGTTAGTGAGACCTTCGGTCGACTGAAACTTCGTATCTGTTCGACCGATTGTATTTCCGTATTTGTATTAAATATGACCGTTATACTTGTCGTATACTACAACGGTCGTATACACATTTTCTCAACTAACCATATTTTGGATTTGGTCTTCTGGTTGACCGAATGATCCTTAATGGTCGACCGCGTATTGATTCTTCCCTGACCCATTCATACTGGGCATTTTCGGTCGAACAATCAACACATTCTGTTCGACCGATTACACTTGTTTTAATTTGGTCTAAAATCCAACTTGTGAACCGGTCGACCGAAACACTACTCACGGTCGACCGATACTTATGTCTTTTCCAGATCCAGTCCTACTGTTCTTTTTTGGTCGAATCGGTATTCCAAACCGTTCGACCGATCACTTAAGTTCTAGCCAAATTGGATCGACCGTTAGCGGCTTCGCTCGACCGAGACTTGCACTGCTTAATTCCGGTCGACCGTGGTACACGATCCGGTCGACTGTTCGTCTCCAGAAATGTGTCCTGTCACTTTCTGAATTGTGTTTTCTTGCACATCTTTTCACCATTTTAATCCCAACGGCTAGAACTAGTTTAGAGCTTATAAATAGAGCTGAGAACACTCATACAAGGTTACCAATCTTTCTCCAAGCTCAAAATCTCTTTACTACTCTCAATTTGCTCTAAACCGATGTGCTCACATCTTCTCACTTGAAATCACCATCCTTTGATTGCATCATTCATTTCAAGTGCTCAAGATTAGTTGCTGAAGTATTAGTCTTCAAGAGTTGAACAAAGCATCCGGAGTAAAGCTCTTCTCGGATTGTGAAAAGGTGGTTCAAGCTAGGCGAGGGTGTTCGCAAAGCTTGTGGTGTAAAGGCGTGATCTCGGCCTGCAACGGATATCAGATTAGTGGAGGACGCGAACTTGCTCGAGTAAGGGCAATTCGTAAGAGAGGACTAGGATCCGGTGGTTGGATCCAAACCTCTATACATCCGGAGTTGTGGTTTCTTGTTCTCTCTTTAATATTTATTGTCTTATCCTTTAATTTGGCATAGTGCTTTTAAAAACCTTAATTAGTCTATTCACCCCCCCCCCTTTTGGACTATGTTTAGGGGCTAGTAGATCTCATTACGTGTATCTTGTAGAGTGTGTACTTAGTCAAGTTGTTTTCTTTTGATTTTGTTTTCTTTTGTGTGCATTGTTAGGGTCATGTTACTGTGCTGCATTTAATATCTATATATCTGCTTGCCATGATCCTTGGGTGACTTGTCTTCTTCTGCTTGCCTAGTGCTTTTAAATTTTCACATTTCATTCAAAATCTACATGTGTTTGTGAAAGAAAATGTTTTGTGGGTTTTGCATGTGTTTAGCATGTGCAAAACCGTTGAGAGGCAAAGTAAAAAGAAATCTCCCAAAATTGTGTTGAACTTGATGCATTAGGATATCTAGTACAGTGGCTTTAGGACTTATCTAGTCGTTAGGATGCACCCTAGTTTTCCCTCGAGGGGTGAGTAATTGATTGACATCATTTCATTCTTATATTTGTATCTTATATCCATTATCTTACGCCTAAGCAATGCTACGTGACGAGTTTTATGTTTGAATTTCAGAAATAAAGAGGTTTGAAGAGAAGAGCCATGAAAGGACCCAAAAGCAGGAAAAATGACTTAATTGTGAGACCTGGGGACTGAGATGCAAGGGAGAAGGACCTGAACGTAAGACCGAAGGACCTTAGAGCAAAACAAAAAACTCCACACCATCATGGGGAGTATTTTGACAATTTGATTTGGGTCGGAGCTCCAATAAACGAAGTAGATGCATCCAAGACCAACAAATACATCAACACAAGTCCACAACAAAAATGAGCCCGATCCAGAACTAATAGAACTAATACACTTTTCGTACCGACCTGCTCTGATGGCAAGCTATAATGTCCCCTACTCTGTTAATATGCACACTGGGGAAACCAAGTGAAATTATTGCGATAATAGTCACGACAACCGATGGCGTTACAATAAAGGACTACACATACAAGATACGATGTATTGAATAGAACATACATGGATAGACTAAACATAAGATATAACTGCAAGGGAATTTATCAATTTATAGAAATAAAGTCAAACACATTACATCTAGTTCAAAAAGGAAATATGTCATAAGATAATGCCAAAGTAAATGATAACAAGAAGAATTTTGTCGACGTGCCCCTCGTGTACAGAATCCTCTGAAACTCTTCTAGTCTAACTGATTGATACGTTTTAATTATAACCGCAAGTGCACGGCCATTGAAGCGGTGGCGAATATGGGTCGATCCATAGGGAGGTGTGTCGACTTTAGTTTGTTCGAAGACGAGTAGGAAAGAAAGGCGTTATGATCTAAACTACACTACAATGCAAAAGGTATGAGAAATTCTCAATAAAACTAAACCCCATAGGGGGTAAAGAAAGAATGTGAATACAAAGATATATGTATGTGCGTGTGTGTGTTTAATTATGCTCATCACAACATGTAGTGCATGAAAATCATAAAACTAAATCCAATTTTGCCTCCACATGAATTAAGATAACACAAGATCATTAAAACATACAAGACAATAATTGGAATGAAGCTAAATGAATTCTTGTATAAAGACAAGACCCTACTATGCCTCCACATGAAATAAGATAGCACATTATCATTAAAACATACAAGGCATTAACCAAGGTAAAGGTGACAAGAGTACATGCAACTACAAGTCATGTTTCTAATATTAATTCCATCATTATCCTTACGTCATCATTCCCCATAAAATAGGTCCACTAATCTAAGCATATGCTAAGCTTCTTCCGAGAGCATTAGCATATCAAAGACAAAAGTGAAATCCCATGAGATGGTTATGGAAATCCTATAAGGCTCAAAGGATTAAGATAACACACACCTAATACATCACATAATCATATGACATATTTCTCCATCCCCCAAATGGGGATTGAACTACTCACTCATATTTAAACTACAACCTACATTAACAAAATGAAACATTCTACTGAAAGGAAATTAAACCAAGCGAGCATGAAATATTAAAGAAGCTAATTGAAAGGAACATAAAACTAAAGAAGCATGCAAGACATATGAAAGGAAATTAAACTAAGAAAGAAACAACATAACCAAATGAAAATATCTATTATTACTCACTCAATTACAGGTAGCCTCTCTCCACCAGTGGTTTTTGCTTCAAGGCATTTACCTCTAATGAAAGGAAATTAAACTAAGCAAGAAAGGAATTTTAAAGAACTTAATTCAAAGGAAAGTAAAACTAAAGAAGCATGCAAGAATTAAAAGACAAGATTAAAAGAAATTAAGAACAATTATTTTATTTACATGACTCACATTATAAGTGGCATTCTTCTCCACCTTGATTTTTTGCTTCAAGGCTTTTACTCCAAGTAGAGAGAATGTCACCTTGTAATGGGTGAATATAAATGGAGGAGGAGTTCTATTTATAGGCATGGAAAAAGCTAATCCGGGACAATCCCCTGGTGTGGGACTAAAAGCATACCAAATATGGACTAAATACAACCTAAACTAACATCCGACCAAAGCATGTGCGTTTTGAAGACATCTTGACCGCTGATTGGAGGTCTGGGACCGCGAATCAGTGGTCTATATTCTTCTGATCGGGTCTGGATTTCTTTGGCTTGGTTCTTGCTTGATTTCTTGGTGTTTGATGAACATGATGTGGTTGTTAATGGATGGGCCCGGAATTAATTGTCGAAATACTCTTCATTAAGGTGTGGAGCTTCTTGATTTACTCATTAATCCTTTTGGTTTTACAACCGGGTCCTTCTCTCTTTCATCTCAGTCCTTTTGGGTCCTTCTTGCCACATAGTCCTTTTCCTTGCATTTGAGTTCTTTTGGAGTCACTTCTTCCTAAACCTATTTATTCCTGAAACATAAACGTAACACTCATTACGTAGCATTGCTTATGCTAAATTAAAGGATATAAGACTCAAATATATGCATGATATGATGTCAATCAAATACCCGAATACCTAACTTTTGCTAGTCCCGGGCAAAACAAAGGAAGAAAAAAAATGAAAGAAAGGGAAAAGCATACGAAAAACAGGGAAATCCTAACTCACTTTCGTAGGAATCACGGTTACACTTAGCACGTGCAACAAGCCATTAAACCTCCTTGTCGCCAAGGAGGAGTGTTGTCTCCTGAGGGTTTTCAGCGGATGTACCCACAAAATCCGAACAAAGATGCATTATTCAATCTAGAAACTTGACTCGATGGACTCATTTTTATCGATCATTGGACGCGGTAATCCTACGGGACGACTCTATATAGGTATTAGTCCACACACCTAGCCTAATGAAGGACTTAAGTGCAAGACATGGACAACCTCAACATCCTCAAGTGATACAAAGTGTAAGGTCCGTTATGGTTTTTATTTGCATTACCATTTTTTTCCTTTTGTTTCTTTTTCTTACTACTTAGAGTTTCATTCTCCTAGGGTCAGGTTTCGTCATCATTGCCTATAAGGACTTACACTATCACGTATACCTTTCCCCAAATCTCCACATAGGGCAATCCCTACCACCCGTGTAACGAGAGTTTGGTCGGTGCATCCCAAGTCAGATGACTCGAAAGCACCAGCCAAAATGTCCCCTCAGGCCTAATTTCCCGAGTGATAGGAGCCGTGCAACAAGAGAGAACACCTACTCACTTATTTCGTCTCTAGACATGAACCAAAACCCCTACACTTAATGTCTCACAACAAGATTTAAAGGGTCCTTGACTACAACAAACTTCCTTATATTAACAGACATGAATTATTGACCCACTTGGTTCAGGGTGGACTTCTTTAAATGTTTGAGTACTGAAACCCTATGATTACTCGCCCCCGAGGGAAAACCGGGGTGCATCCTAACGACTCGATAAGACCTAAAGCTGGTATACTAGGTATCCTAATGCTTCTAGTTCAAGACAATTTTGGGAGCTTTCTTTTTACTTTGCCTCTCAACGGTTTTGCACATGTTAAACACATGCAAAACCCACAAAACATTTTCTTTCACAAGCACATGAAGTTTTTGAATGAAATGTGAAAATTTTAAAGCACTAGGCAGGCAAAAGAAGACAAGTCACCCAAGGATCATGAGAAGCAGATATATCAATGTTAAATGCAACACACTAACATGACCGTATCAATACACACAAAAGAAAACAAAATCAAAGGAAAAAGACTCGACTACGTACACACATAAAACACCCCCCCACACACACACCTACTTCATGGATTGTCCTCAATGAATGTGAGGAAAATACTACATGGATTTATGCATTAAAAAGAAGAGATCTCACCAACGGGAAGTACAAAGAGAAGTTGATGGTTATGTTGATAGACACAAACATTAATTCCCTAAAAACCTGTGAGATGCTAAAGAAGGGATACAAATACGTCAAAGAAATGGGGCCCAAATACTCAAGGGTTGGAGCCCACAACAATCGATGCTCACTGAAGGAATATTTTATTGTACTTCTTTTTTCTTCTTTTTTTCTTTTTTGAATATAACTATGTACAAAAATAATTTCTCATCTTCATTTGTCAGATGACATCAAATGGGAACCTCAAAAGTGGGTCAATGCACTTGGAAAGGGGACATGACACCACGCGGGGCCAGAATACTCATGTTTGTGCCCCCTCACAAAGAGCACAAGATGAAGAGAGAGGTTCATGAATTGGACGCAAAGACGTCTCATTCAAAGGATCAAACTGAAAGAGCTTGAACCTATCAAGAGTTTGAGAAATATGGGGCAACGGAAGAAGAGTTTCTCTTGTTGCGGTGCTGAAGTTATGATCGTTAATCCAAACTCTCAAACCAACATGCTAGTGGTTCGGAATGAGGTCAAGAACCTCGTTAGGCATGTCCGACTCACCAGGATAACACAAAGTGGGTCTCTTACCCAAGGTATCCTCCAAGGAACTCCTAATACCGTCATTAGCATTATAGTTGTTTGATGTTCCATCATTTCCAAGATGATGAGGAACAATAGTGAGAGGCAAACTCTCATCAGGTTGTTTGAAATTGAGGGTACTAGGGAGCTCTTGCTCAACAAGAGGTGAGTCCCTAAGAGGCACAATATGAAGATCATGTGGCTCAAGCGCCACGAGACAAAGAGATAAGGCACAATCCTGTGCCGACTCATAATGAAATTGGTCCATCTCTTTCTCAATTGGAATCGAATCCTCCACCATATGATCATGAATTGAAACCCCAAGTCCCTCAGACTGACTAGGAGTTTGACTATGAAAGATTGTGCTTTGAATTTGTGGATGTGGTGGTGGTTCGATATCAGAAGAGAAATCCTCATGTTGACATGAAAGGTTACCCTCCTCACGTTCATGGAATTGTTGTGTCATTTGACTTACTTGCATTTCCATAGTTTGCAAGGAATTCAAGTTGGACTTCAATAAAGTTTGAGTGGTTTCCATGAACGTTTGGAGGGCTTGTTTTAAGGAATCAAGTTTGGGGTCAAGAATGAGGTTCATGTTAGAATTTGGGAATTTTTGGGGTTGGGTGTTGATGGGCTGTAATTGAGTCCAATAATTTGGAGTAGCGTGTTGGTAGAATTCTGGGTATTCGGGAGGAGGATACTGCGGTGAAAATGATGTCTAAGAATTTGAATAAGAATTGTCTCCCCATGAATCCATCCCTCTCGGGTTGTACGCGGATGTTTAATGGTCATATTGAGCATTTTGGGAAAAGGTATGCTCATACTCAAGCTCTGGGGGAACATAAGGACATTCCCCGATTACATGACCACTCATCCCCCAACAGTCGCACGGTACGGCTACTGGAGCCACTGGTGCACTCATGTCATCTACCGCACGCATGAAAGAGGCCAAAGTTTGTTATAATGTCTCAGTTTGTTGACCAACATATGATCCGACATAACTAGATGGTGGTCTAGCAGTCGGTGCCTCTCTCCTATTATCCCAATCTGAAGATTGCTCAGCCACACATTTAAGATTGTCCCAACCGTACGGGGTGTTAGTCTGAGCCATCCCAGGTTGCATGGGTCCAGAATACCAGGGAGAATTGTCCTGGTCCCAACAATGATATGGAGTGTCGCCCATGTACCCGTCCATCTCAAAAAAAAACTCTCGATCGACCAGTGTCACCACCACGAGGCTAAGCTCGCAAAAAGTGCTCGACTCGACCCTAAAATGCTACCAGGGAGTGTAAAGAGGAGGTGAGTAGAAAGTAGAAGTAGGTGAGAAGAAGATGACTCAGAGGAGAAGGGATAAATCCCTAGAAAGTAGTGTGGGTAGTGGGAGAGGGTAGAAGCCTACTCTAGCAAGCACGGCTCAAACAACTTATGGCTATGGGTCCTTAGGCTAGACGACGCCTAACTTCGAGGTCACTAGTCTCGACACGCCTCACCTCCCTACAACGAAGACCACAATGCCCAGTAAGTGATACCAAATCCATAGATCCAGTACCTCCTACTATCGACAAGGCAGGCGACGTCGATCAGGTCATGACGGTCTCAACTCGATCACTCTCCTAGTACGTCCGAATTCCTTAGGGTTAATGTCTACTTGCTTTTAGATTAAGGCTTTACTTGAGTGTTCCTTTTTGGGCTAAGGGAGGGGTGATGAAATCCCCCACCTTATCTTTGAAGACTATAGGTGATGTCCTTAAAGATGTTTTGAAATCTTAGGTTAGCAAGCAACTAACCAAACAAGCACTCACCCACTCTTGTCCCGATGCACCTTACTAACTAATTCTTGCTTTAATCATGCATGAATGAGAAAATGGGTGCACGTACCTTACGCCAGCAATCGACAACAAAAATGTAAAGAAAAGACAAATGCGTGCAAGGTTAGCAAATGAGGCATGACCTCGATGGCAAGAAGTCTAATATTTTTCTTTGAGTTTTATGGTTCAAGTTGTCTTAAAAAGGGAATTGATTAATCTGGGAGCTAACTACCGGTTGAAACATACAAAATTGAACTCCTAGACTACTAAATTGACGAAACAAACAACCAGAACTAAATTAGGAGCAAAGTCAGCTCACCAGGCTGCCAATTGGCGGTCCCATACCGCTAATTGGCAGTCACTTTGGTGTCCTTCTTCCTCCAATTTTTCCAGTTGCCTCCCCTTGATGCCAAGATATCCCTGAAACAAACAAAATCTAAAAACAAAAATTAAACCCACTCGAATCGTCCAAACCAAAGTCTGGACAGAGCACCTCAGCGGCAACGACGCCAAAAACTTGATTGATATGTTTTAATTATAGCCGCAAGTGCACGACCGCGTTGGAGCGGTGGCAAATATGGGTCGATCCACAGGGAAGTGTGTCGACTTTAGTTTGTTTGAACGTGAGTGGGAAAGAAAGGAGAGAAAGTAGTTATGATCTAAACAACACGACAATGCGAAAGGAATGAGAAATACGAAATAAAACTAAACCCCATAGAGCTAGAGAAAAAATGTGAATACAAAGATATATGTGTGTGTGTGTTCAATCATGCTCATCACAACATGTAGTGCATGAAAATCATAAAACTAAATCCAATTTTGCCTCCACATGAATTAAGATAACACAAGATCACTAAAACATACAAGACAATAATTGGAATGAATCTAAACGAATTCTTGTATAAAGACGAGACCCTACTATGCCTCCACATGAAATAAGATAGCACATTATCATTAAAACATACAAGGCATTAACCAAGGTAAAGGTGACAAGAGTACATGCCACTACAAGTCATGTTTGTAATATTAATTCCATCATTATCCTTACCTCATCATTCCCCATAAAATAGGTCCACTAATCTAAGCATATGCTAAGCTTCTTCCAAGAGCATTAGCATATCAAAGACAAGAGTGAAATCCCATAAGATGGTTATGGAAATCATATAAGGCTCAAAGGATTACGATAACACACACCTAATACATCACATAATCATATCACATATTTCTCCACCACCCAATTGGGAATGGAACTACTCACTAATCATTACACTACAACCTACATTAACAAAATTCAACATTCTAATGAAAGGAAATTTAACTAAGAAAGAAAGGAATGTTAAAGAAGCTAATTGAAAGGAAAGTAAAACTAAAGAAGCATGCAAGAATTAAAAGACAAGATTAAAAGAGTCTAAGAACAATTATTTTATTTACATGACTCACATTACAAGTGGCATTCTTCTCCACCTTGATTTTTTGCTTCAAGGCTTTTACTCCAAGTAGAGAGAATGTCACCAAGCAATGGGTGAATACCAAAGGAGGAGGAGTTCTATTTATAGGCATGGAAAAAGCTAATCCGGGAGAATCCCCCGGTATGGGACTAAAAGCATACCAAATATCGACTAAATACAACCTAATCTAACATCTGACCAAAGCATGTGAGTTTTGATGACATCTTGACCGCTGATTGGCGTTCTGAGACGGCTAATCAGAGGTCTACATTTTTCTGATCGGGTCTAGATTTCTTTAGCTTGGTTCTTGCTTGATTTCTGGGTGTTTGATGAACATGATTTGGTTGTTGATGGTTAGGCACGGATTTAATTTCCAAAATACTCTTCATTAAGGTGTGGAGCTTCTTGATTCACTCATTAATCCTTTTGGTTTTACATCCGGGTCCTTCTCTCTTTCATCTCAGTTCATAAGTCTTGCAACTTAGTCATTTTACTTGCATTTGAGTCCTTTTTGAGTCTCTTCTTGCTAAACCTATTTATTCCTCAAACATAAATATAACACTCATTACGTAGCATTGTTTAGGTTAAATTAAAGGATATAAGACACAAATATATGCATGATATGATGTCAATCACTAACCCCTGTCAGAACCTAATTACCTGAGGCAAAAACAACAATGAATATGTGTGAGTTTTAAAAAAGGAAAACTGTGTATGCCCCGGTTCCGAAAAAAGGATAAGCAGTTATGCATGGAACCTATCTACCACACATGCAAAACAAAACGCGACAACTCTACACATATGTAGTGAACACGAAGTGGTTCCTCGGCATAGGAACCAACCACCAACTCTGCTAGTCTAATCCACAAGCAGGTCACCCGCAAATGACCCTCCGTTGGGCAGGCAACGGTCTTCCAGATTGACACCCCAAGTCGCAGCAAGTGACCTACAAGATTCCATCGTGATGTTGGGAATGCTCGTCCTGTAGAAAATGACAAAAAAGATTGTCCTTAGCTTATCTTACGTCTAGCCTCTCTACATAGAGGTGTTTCTATCAGGCCCATCAGCCCCTCAACATATGTTCCCAGATTCATTTTGTTAACCATTATTCAAATGCAAGCTATCAATGGTAATAAACTCATCTATAGCAAACTAGTTAAGCGCAAGCCCAATGCAATGGGCATGAGAGAACACCCTTCAATGCACTCAAGCATGATTAACAGGAAAGTACCATGCAAAAATCAAGTAATAGGTAGCCCAGACATGGCATACAACAATTGCGATATGAACGCAAACAAAGCACAACATAAACCCTGTCGTCCAAGAGTCATGAAAATCATAGTCCTAATCATCACAATGTGAACTAACTTGCATGCACCTACATTGATTGAAATTAAGTTTAACCGTAAGGGCACGACCGTCGGTGAAGATAGGGTAAGTTTGGGTCGATCCACAGGGAGTTGTGTCGGCTCTAGTTCTTCGGACATCAAGTGGAAAATAAAAGGGAGAAGAAGTTGATTAAACTACACTAAGCTACACTAACCTAGCAAGTAACAAGCAAAGAAGACGAAAGCGATACAAATTGAAACAAACTAAACTAAGAAATATCAAAGCAAGATGGGGATCAAGAAGAAAAGCCCCCAAGGGGTGGAGTGTGTGTACACATGAAATAAAGTGGTGGGGAATGCATTCAATTGGTTGTGTTTGTGTGCATAGGATGTACCTAATGGTTGTGGCAAGACTTATCATCCAACTCGTTAAGCTAGTTGATTAGCATGAGCATAAACAAGTTTGTTATTAATAACCTAAACAAGCATGGGAAGTACCTAATGATTATGGCAGAAACCATCAAGTTAAGTATTCTCTTATGTTCAAACAATCATACACCAACATTCATTACATAAAGCAAAAGATAGCATTCATTCCATTCTTCATGACAAGTATAAACATCAACTCCACCCCCAAAGGGGGATGGAACTACTCACTACACATTAAGCTACATACTACACTAAGAAAAGGAAACATTCTAATTAATTCTACTAAGACAAAACAAAATTAAGCTAAGCATGCAAGAATTAAAAGAGAAGACATGAAAATAACAAAACATTCTTTTATTCATCACTCACATTACAGGTAGCATCTCTCCACTAAAGTTTTGCTCCAAAGCTTTACTACAACTAGAGAGATTGGCCACCAAGCAAGGATTTTTTTACAAAGGAGGAGGAGGTGTGCTATTTATAATCATGGAAAAAGTTAATTGGAGACAATCCACCAATGTGGGACTAATAAATCTACAAATAAATAGACAAAATACACTATAATATGTTACTTTTTCGGCCTTAATCTATGTTTGGATGATTTAATCAACCTAATCTTAATTGTAGTCATGTAAAGTAGCACACATATTGCATTGCATATATATTGCTTTGTGCTAACTTCTACAGGTGATCAAGACTCAAGGAAGAAAGGAAATCAAGTCAAGACATGTAATCAAGCTCATTTGAAAACATGTAATTTGTATTTCTTTGAGTCTTAGGAACTTTGTGTAGTTGAACATACTTGAGCTAAAAACTACTCAAACACACACTAGGTTCCCTATAGATGTCACACACAAAATTTCATACAATTTGGACTTCAATATATCACCCAAACTTAGACCGGAAAATTCCAAACCTTAGCCTGAACAGTCTGCCCACATTCGGTCGACCGAGTGATCATATATCCTATTAGTGTTTTACTGCCCAAGTACGGTCGACCGTCCAGACCTTTTTGGTCGACCGAGTAACAAAAAATTTCCGATCGTTTTTTTTGTCGTATATGCCCAATGGTCGTATTCGTATTATTTCCAAATACCCCCAAAATACTTTTCCCTATCGGTCAACCGAGAACCTTGTTTGGTAGACCAAACATAGATGTCTTGACAAACCCGAATTGCTTGTTAGTTTTCGGTCGACCGTGGACCTTGTTTCGGTCGACCGAATATGATCATGTTTGTCAATCCCTAAGAGCCTGTTATAAATCGGTCGACCGAACCTATATCGGTGTTCGACCGATAACTTAAGTGTACCAAGGTTATAGCCTTTGGCGGTCGACCATTCTTTAACCGGTCGACCGAACCGAGTTCAAAATTGCCAAACGGTCGACCGTTCAGCCTGATCCAGTCGACCGAACTTATTCAGTTTTGGGTCCTGTAGATTTCTGTTTTGTGTATCTTACACAACTTTTACCCAATTCATCCCCGACGGCTATAATTGTCTTGGAGCTTATAAATAGAGTTCTAAAACACATTTTAACACAACTCTCCCACTACTATTTGTCCCCAACATTAGAGAGAAAGCTCCACACACCCAAAAGCTCAAAACCTTCCACACTTAGTAATCAATTCCATATCTTACTCAAGTGTGCTCAAGATTAAAGAGTATTGTTCCACTCATTCATTGTCAAAGAAGCAAGGGTCTTGCTGAAAGCCCAAGACAAGAGTATAGACTTCGGTGAGAGCCCAAAGTATCCCTCTCAGATTGTGAGAGGAGGGGCGAAGCTCGGCGACGGTTGTTCGCAAGTTTGAAGATTGTAAATCCGTTCTCTCCTGGCCCAGAACGGGGAGTGGTTAGTGAAGTCATAAGTGGAGCTCAGTGATCCGAGCAGAGCTTGCAAGAGAGGACTGCGACCCGGGTGGGTTGCCGAACCTCTGTAAAATCCCCAATCTCCTTTGTGGTTTGCTTATTTCTTGTTATTTGCTTGTTTATTTGTTTTAATTCCGCTGCACATACTTGATCGATTAAACAAGTAGGTAATTAGCCTAAAACTGATTACAATTAGAGACCCTCACGATCCAACATAATACACAACCGGGCCAAACCGTATCAGATCCACTGCAGATCCAACCGCCAATCAACGATATGGAGCTGCCAATTAGCGGTCTGGATTGATCTTATCCGACTCGGTTTTGGATGACACTTTGATGGCTTGATTTCTTCATGTGTAGTGCACCCTAATCGGTTTCTGGAGTTTAGGCCCGGATATAATTGCCAAAATAGTCCTCATGATGGTGTGGTGTTTGTTGATTTGCTTAATGGTCCTTTTGGTATAGAACACGGTCCTTCCCTCTTACATATAAGTCCATAAGCCTCATAGATCAGTCTTTTCTTGCGTTCAGGTCATTTTTGTGTCTCTTCTTCTCAAACCTATTTATTTCTGAAACATAAACATAAAACGCATTACATAGCATTGCTTATATTCAAAATAAAGGATATAAGACACAAATATATGCATGATATGATGTCAATCAAATACCCCTACACCTAGTTTTTGCTAGTCCCGAGCAAAACATCGAAAAGAGAAACTACGAAAGGAAACATAAAACGGAAAAGAAGATAAATCATAACTCAGATTCGTAGGAATCACGGTTGCACTTAGCATGTGCAACAAGCCATTGAACCCTCTTGTCGTCATGGAGGAGGAGTGTCGTGCCCTGAGAGTTTTCAGCGAATATACCCACAAAAATCAAACAAAGTTACATTATTCAACCTTGCAACACGACTCGATGGACTCATTTTTGTCGATCATTGGATACGGTAATACTACGGGCGAACTCTATGTTGGTATTTAGTTCATACACGTAGCCTAATGAACCATTCCATTAAAGTTCTCATTTGCATTACCATCTTTTTTCTTCTTTTTTTACTAGTTGGTGCTTAATTCTCTTAGGGTCAGGTTTCGTGCATCATTGCCTATGAGGACATACACTATCACGTACACCTTCCCCAACATCTCCACATAGGGCGATCCCTACCACCCATGTAACGGGAGTTCGGTCAGTGCATCCCAAGTCAGGTGACTCGAAAGTACCAGGCACTAAGTCCCTTTGGACCTAATTTCTTGAGTGATAGGAACTGTGTGAGAAGAGAGAACACCCTACTCACTTATTTCTTATCTATACGTGAACCAAACCTTATTTCACAACAGAAGTTTAAGGGCCCCTGACTACGACAAACTTCCTTATACTAACAGACACGAATTATTTGATTCACTAGGTTCTGGGTGGACTTATTTGTTTGTTTGTGTACTGAAACTCTATGATTACACTACGCCGAGGAAAAACCGGGGTGCATCCTTATGACTAGATAAGACCTAAAGTCGGTGTACTAGACATCCTAATGCATCATGTTCAAGTCAATTCTGGGAGCTTCCTTTTTTACTTTGCCTCAGTTTTGCGCATGCTAAACACAAACAAAACCCACAAAACATTTTCTTTCGCAAACATATGAAGATTTGAATGAAATGTGAAAATTTAAAATGACAAAGACATAAAAACTATGTACACACGTTAAACCCCCCCCCCCCACACCTAATCCTTGCATTGTCCTCAATGTATGACAGAATGTCTCAAATGCATGGATATGGTGGACCGGGCTAATGATGGCGGTCGGAGGTGCCAAAATATGCACATCTCTTGAGAGCCGACAACTTCCTATAGCTTTTCGGTTTTGTTTAGCCAAAATGATGTTTTGTTGCTCAATTGCCATCTTAGAAATATCGGTGTTGAAGAGCATTCCCGAGCTCACAGGTGAGTTCGGTGAACATGCTCTAACATCCCCCTCCATGTAATCAGGCACCCATGCCTCCAGAAGGCAATGACGATATGACAGGGTCATTTTTGTGACCTCGAGGCTGATGCCTTTGCGCCGCAGCAGGTGCTTAAACCAGGGGATGTCCAGCATTCCACAAAGGTTGGTCACCAGAGTATGCACATAGTGTATATCTTTAAGCTTCGTGTTCACTACAACGTCGAACAACGTTCGAAAATTGCAGTGAGGTGATCCGTCCATAAGACTACACATGATTCGTAAACTAGGTGTGAAGAACGTGGAGGTCCGCTTTTGGGCCAACACGTTCCTACACACCCACCTGAGGACAATGTACACATTGGAGTAGATGTTCGCATTGGGTATTCCCCCGTGCGATGAGATGGGTTGCCTGCACCTAAGCATAGATCGGTAATAATTTATGTCACAATTGAGCGTGAGATCATCGACTAAGGGGATCCCAGTTGCGTCGGAGATAAATTGGGGTGTCAAGGTGTGTTTCACCCCTGTACGGATGACACTAAACTCGAGTTGACAGGTCTGGTAACACTCGAGTTTAGAGTAAAATTCTTGTACGACAAGTGGCACGTACAAGGTTTCGTCACCCTGAAACAACAAAAAAGACCACCCTTTGGCTACAATACGATCGTAGAAGGGTTCTTAGAGGTCGCGAATCGGGGACGCAAAATTTAATTCTGGAATGAAATGTGGGCTGGCCATACCTACAGCTACCTTAGAGAGCTTTAATAGAGGAACATGTGTCAACGGAGATGAGCAGGATGCACGAAGAGTAGTGACTGATGCGCGCAACCAGGAATGTCAAATGGACATGACTCCACTAGGAAACGTACGGTCAAACAGAAGAGACTCACAAGCAAAAACAGGGATCACAAAACACTGAACAGACCATTGAACAGACCATTGAACAGCGGTGGTGAATCGTTGATTAACGGTTGGAACAAGCCTCCAGGTCTTCCAATTTCTTTGCCGAGGCTACTGTGTGGTATGGGGTATTTCTAAGGTGTTATAAAATGTGTAGGGTTTGCGAAGAGAGTTTTTAAAGAGGGAATGTGTGAAATAGCATGAAGGACCTCCCATTTGTTTCTTTTTCTTGTTCTCTTCTTCTTCTTTTCTTTTTTTTTCTTTTTTATAGTTGTTTTTGTTTTTGTTCTTTTGTTCTTTTATATATATGTACAAATAAGAAATCACAACCAATCACATGGTTGCATGCGAGGGATGTTCATGAAGGATCATGACCTGCTCGACATCAGTTGGTGCGCCCTCGAAGTAAAGTTTGAGGTGTTGTCCATTAACTTTGAACACGTCCCCATTCCTTGGGTTCAGGATTTCAACCGCTCCATGAGGAAATACAGTTTGCACAATAAAAGGGTCAGACCAATGACTACAGAGATTACCCGCAAACAGACGAAGTTGGGAATTGTAGAGAAACACCTTTCACCCGACCATAAGCACCTTTCGCATAATCATGCGATCGTGAAACATCTTGGTTCGGGACTTATGATTTTGGCATTTTCGTACGCATCATTACGTAGCTCTTGCAGTGCCACAATGTCGAGTTTACGTTGCACCCCTCCTTGATCAAGATCCATATTTAGGTTCTTGATTGCCAGAAAGCAGGTTGCTCGAGCTCGACGGGTAGGGGGCAAGCCTTGCCGTACACTACCCGATAAGGAGACATACCCAAATTGGTCTTATACGCGGTGTAGAAATCCCACGACACGTCGTTCAGTTAAGTCGACCAATCCTTCCTCAAGGATTAACCGTCTTCTTAAGGATTTGTTTTAATTGAAGATTAGAGACTTCAACATGCCCACTAGTTTGTGGATGGTTTGGGATTGCAAGCTTGTGGGTGATCAAATACTTCCTCATAAGCTCTTCAAATGGGCAACTGCAGAAGTGGGTACCCCTGTCGCTGAATATGGTACGAGGAGTACAACATCGTGCAAAAATGTCCTTTAAAAATTTGGTGACCACCTTGTTGTCATTGGTCTTGTTGTCACCGAATATGCATCATTTGCATGCTATATATCCTTTATTTTACCCCAATATTGTGCTACTCGAGTTGTTGTTTGTAGTGTTTCAAGAGTCAGGTAATAAAGAAGAGGAAGGGCGAAAAATCACCTAAATATAACAAGTATGTATTGATTTGGAAGGTTCTGAACCTATTTATAATGCACACGGATTGGATCACAAATCAGGAAGGACCCTAGTGCAAACCCGAAGGGACCTGATTGTGAAATGCAAAATATGGTGACATATGACTTGAATAAGATCATTATTTTGCCAATTAAACTCCAAGTGATTAGACCCAGCAGACCAGGACTTCACCCCATGTGTCAATTTAAGAAATAAAGCAACAAACAAAATTTTAACCCGATTTTGGATCAGCCACTGGCGGATCAAAATTCTCCAATTGGGCTGCAATTTTGGTCGTGGTTTGAATTGTCGGGTCAGAGCATTCTGGACTATCAGATGTGATTTAGAGCCGTCTAATTATTCCCAGCTTAATACTAACCATGTATTAGTCTATATATACCATTGTAATCCCTCCTCTTCCTCTTCTTCTTTCTTCTCCATTAATTTAAGGTTTTATTTTGCTGCTGCTTAGTGTAGTTGGAGGAGAAGATGCATACTTTGTAATCCATTCATTTCAATCAATAGTGAGTTTTGTTCTTTAATACATGTCTTTTACTTTGATGCAATTTCTTTGTTGTTGTTGTTTCTTTAATCTTGTCTTCTCCATTTCTTTTATGGGTTCATGCCATTTTTATGTTTTCTATAGTATAGAGATGACTAGAGAGTAGTCCATCCCCATTGGGGGTCAATAAGAAGTTTGATTTGATTATGTGATGGATTAGTGTGTGTGTTAATGTTAATCCTTTGAGCCTTACATGATTTCCATAACCATCTAAGGTGACTTCACTCTTATCTTTGATGTGCTAATGCTCTTGAATAAAGTTTAGCACATGCTTAGATTAGTGGACCTGTTTTATGAGGAATGATGAAGTTAGGATGAGGATGGAGTGGAAGAAGGGAACAAGACATGAACATGCATGTGCTCATGTTGGCTTTATCCAAATTAATGTCTTGTATGTTTTAATGATTGTGACAAATCTTATTTCATGTGGAGACATAGTTGGATATGATTCGTTATGCATGTGAACATATTTGCTTCATTTCAATTATTGTCTTGTACATGTTAATGATATTGTTTTATCTTATTTCATGTGGAGGAAAAGTTGAATTTGAGTTTTATGGATTTCATATATGACATGTTTTGATGAGCACATTTTAACACACACTACACTACATATTTTCAATTCCATGTTCTTTCTTTACCCCTCAAGGTGTCTAGTTTTATTGTTGTTTTCTGATTTTTTCTACGTGTTTTAGTTTGATTCCAACCGCATGTCTCTCCCTTCCTTTTCCCTCTCGAGTATTGTGAACTCGACTCGTGCACCGTTCTTGGGGATCGACCCTTGCTTGCCACCACTTCAACACGACTATGCACTTACGGTTATTTTAACTAATTAAGTCAAGTTTGGGCGTCGTTGCCGGGGAGCATCGTTTTCGTAGTCAAGTTCACCATTTTGGTGGGTTTTTCCTTTGTTTTTCTCTCTTTTTGTTACTGGAATTGGGTCACAAGTTAACAGGAGGACTTACTGGTTCTTAGAAGGATACTGATAAATTCTGGGTTTTTAATCCCCAGAAGATCCGCCAGTGGTTGATTGGGTTAGCTATTTTCGAATATTGTTTTTACAGTAGTGTCCTTTGCCTATTTCAAGTTGTTTCCTGTCACTGTTGATGCCATGCATGCTCTGTTTTAGTGCTTAAAATTAATTTGGCTTGCATGACCCCTTGTCAAGATAACTTGGACCATAAAACTCAAAGCAAAAGATTAGACCTGTTGTCATCTAGGTCATGTATCATTTGTAGACCTTGCACGTATTTGTCTTCTCTTTTATTTACATTCTTATTGTCGATTGCTGGCGCGAGGTACATGCACTTGATCTCTAATTCACGCATGTTTCGATCATGCATTAGTAAGAGGTGCATCGGGACAAGAGTGAGGTGAGTGTTTCATTTGAGAGTTGATTGCTAGATTAAGACTCAAAACTTTACTAAGGAGGTGTTGTCCCATACAAGATATGGTGGGGGATTTCATCACCCTTTCCTTTGCCCCAAAAATCACTCTTAATGAAATCCTTAATTCTAAAAGCAAGTAGACATTGGCCCTAGGATTTTGGACGCACTAGGAGAGTGATCGAGTTGAGACCGTCATGACCTGATCGGCGTCGCCTGCCTTGTCGATAGTAGGAGGTACTGGATCTCTGGATCTGGTATCACTTGCTCGGCATTAGGGTCTTCGTTGTAGGGAGGTGAGGCGTGTGGAGACGCGTGATCTCGAAGTTAGGCGTCGTTTTGCCTAAGGACCTATAACCATAGGTTGTTTGAGCTATGCTTCCTAGATTAGGATTCTACCTTCACCAACTACCCGCGCTAGCACTAAGGATTCTTCCTTTCCCATCTGAGTCTTCTCCTCCTCTATATTCTTCGTTATAGTCTCCTCATCTGGTCGAGCTGGATCTTACCAGGTTGAGTCAACTATCGCATCTGAGGCGAAATTGGCTGCTCTTATGCGTAGGATTGAGAGTTTAGAATTGGACCAAGGTCCTGTATCCCAGGTTGCTACTCCCGGGTGTAGTAGTTGTGGACTTACGAGACATGATGACTTGGAATGTGCTTACGCTCCAAGGGATATTGAGCATGAAAATACGACGTATCAACAGAGGCCTCGTAATGACCTGTACAGTCACTCCTACAACCAGAGATGGCGTAACCACCCTAACTTCTCTTGGGGTCCTAGTGGGGGCCACGGTCAGAGCTCGCACGGTCAACCTCAACCTCCTCCTTATCACCCTCCACGCCCATCGACGACCTACCAACCCCCATCTCAAAGGTCTTAACACCATAATTACCAACCTCCTCATGCCTCATCGTCGGGTTATTCTAACCAAACTCCACTACCCCAGCGGGTTGACCTGAAGGACCCCACTTTAGAAAAACCTTTAAGCATTCATGCTTAGGGCCAACAACAATTCGGTCAAAGCATTGGAAATGCAAGTTAGCCAGTTGGCTCCTCAGTTCCATCAACGCGAGAAGGGTCAGTTGCTGAGTCAACCTGAGGTGAATCCCCAGGGTACCCATTTTCAAGGAAGGCCACCAGTTCCTCATGCTACCTCTGAACCAACCCATCATGTGAATGTGATTCATACTTTGAGGTCTGGTAAGGAGGTGGACAACCAAATTGGGTTGCCTTCCTTGCAATCACCATCTCTTGGTGTCACCAGACCTGTGGTGATACCTGCACCTATGAGGGAGCCAGATCATGAGGTTTCTTCAACAAATACTTCCAGGAAGGAGCTTGATCCAGAGGTTCCTTCTACATTTATTTTGACAATGGGGCCGAACCCTGAGGTCCCCTTGCCTCATATTGTGTCAAAGGAATCAGATTATGAGGTCCCCACCCATGTTTCTATGGACCAGAATTCTGAGGTTCCTTTGAAAGACCCTTATGCCCCGAAGGCACCATTCCCTGAGTGCCTTAAAAAAAACTTCAGATCAGCATGACAAGATGCTTGAGATCTTTCGGCAAGTTAAGGTGAACATCCCTCTATTGGAGGTGATTCAGCAAATGCCACCTTATGACAAGGTTCTCAAGGACTTGTGCGCCCAGAAGAGAAAAATCCATGTTCCCAGGAAAGTTTTTCTTGCGGCAAACGTGAGTTCGTTGTTGGCACAACCCACGCAAGTAAAATACAAGGACACTGGTTGTCCTACTACTTCTTGCGTGATTGTTGATGTGTCAATACATCAAGCTTTATTGGACCTTGATGCATCTGTTAATCTTCTACCGTATTCGGTCTACGTCCACCTCTGTCTTGGATACCTCAAACAAACAAAAATCACTCTTCAATTGGCTGATAGGTCTATGAAGAAACCAAGGGGCGTGGTGGAAGATGTTCTGATCAAAGTGGGAGAATTCATTTATCCAGTGGATTCCTTGGTTTTGGATACTGAACCTGTGCCAAACCCTGTTGGACAAATTCCTATTATTTTAGGGCGACCATTTCTATCGACTTCCAATGCCTTGATCAATTGTCGCAATGGTCTAATGCACTTGACATATCATAGTCAGTACGCTGATTTCAGCATCTTCACTATCGGCAAAAAGCCATGTGCCTTCGAGCCTTCATGACTCTGTTGGGGTCAACCTTATCTGGTGCACGGATGAGATTGAAGTCGAAGGGACAGTCAAGTATTGAAGTCGAAGGCACAGTCAAGTATTTCAGAGAGTTGTTCGATGGAGATTCTGATGCTGGTGAAGATATTTCACCTGGGCTGGCACAAGAAGGTGCCTTATCTTGTGATCACGTGGCCTTTGAGCCACATCCTTTCGATCATGTGTCTCGTAAGCCACAAGATACCATTTTTGTGGCCTTTAGGCTACCTACTCTTCACTAAGTATTTGTTTAGGACCCCATGTGGGTTAAGAATCAACCACCTGATACCCTACATTTCAAACAACCAGACCGAGGTTCACTTCTCCTTCATGCCTCCTATCTTGCTCATTCTCAAAAGGCATCACACTACCACAATGCTTATAAGGCTGTCAGGTGGTCAAGTGATTCAATTTCTGGACTTTGCCATCTGGGTAAAAACTCCAGGGTGTCACCTTGTGTAGATGAAATGATCCTGGTGCACCCAAATTTCGGTTGGAAGATATATATTGATGATCCTCAGCTTTGTCGTGGAATGGAAACATATTTGTTTCCATTTCCTTTCACAGACCTGGCTTTTGAGAGGCATGAACCACCATTCGTGGTTCATAAACCTCTCAACAATCCTCCTGTTTTGTATGTTACGAGGCCATGCAGGTGCATTTCTGGCTTGAGAGATAGCAGGTTTCCATTAGATGTCCTTTGCCATATGAAGATGGGATCCCATTTTTATAGATAGTCATATTTTTAAAAAAAATTCAAAACAAAAAAAGAAAGAAAAAAATACAAAAAAGACTCCATGAGTGCGCATTGATTGTTGTGGCCCCCAACCCTTGTGTATTTGAGCCTCATTTCTTTCACGTATTTATTTCCCTTATTAAGTATCTCACAGGTTTTGAGGAAAATTTGGTTTATGTCCATCAACTTGACCATGGAACTTTCCTTGTGCTTCACGTTGGTGAGATCTGTTCTTTTTTTCATTCCTAAATCCATGTAGTATCATGCTCGCATTCAATGAGTACAACGCATGAAGTAAGCGTGGCGGGGGGGGGGGGGGGGGGGGGGGTCTGTGTGTACATAGTTGAGTCTTTTCCTTGTGTTTCATTTTCTTTTGTGTGCATTATTAGGATCATGTCAGTGTGCTGCATTTAATATCGATACATCTGCTTGCCATGATCCTTGAGTGACTTGTCTTCTTTTGCTTGCCTTGTACATTAAATTTTCACATTACTTGCAAAATCTTCATGTGTTTACGAAAGAAAATATTTTGTGGGTTTTGCCTGTGTTTGGCATGTGCCAAACCGTTGAGAGGCAAAGTAAAAAGAAAGCTCCCAAAATTGTCTTGAACTTGATGCATTAGGATATCTAGTCATTACGATGCACCCTAATTTTCCCTCGGGGGCGAGTAATCATAGGGTTTTAGTACACAAACATTTAAAGAAGTCCACCCTGAACCTTGTTAGTCAAATAATTTGTGTCTGTTAGTATTAGGAAGTTTGTTGTAGTTAAGGACCTTTTAACTCCTGTTGTGACACGTTAAGTGTAGGGTTTTGGTTCCTGTGTAGATAAGAAATATGTGAGTTGGTGTTCTCGCATCTCGCACGGCTCCACTCGGGAAATTAGGTTTGAGGGGACTTTGTGCCTGGTGCTTTCGAGTCATCTGATTGGGATGCACAGACCGAACTTCCGTTACACGGGTGGCAGGGATTGCCCTATGTGGAGATGTGGGGAAAGGTGTACGTGATAGTGTAAGTCCTCATAGGCAATGATGCATGAAACCTTACCCTGGGAGAATCACACACCGGCCAACTTGTAAAAAAAAGAAAAGCAAAAAAAACCAAAGAAAAGAACAAAAAGAAAAAAAAGGTAATGCAAATAAGAAACCTAATGGACTATACACTTTGTATCACTTGAGGATGTTAAGGTTGCCCATGTTTTTCACTTAAGTCCTTAATTAACTTCCACGAATGATTCTTTATGCTAGTGTGGACTGGTTACACATATAGAGTCGGCCCGTTGTGTTACCGTGTCCAATGATTGAAAAAAATGGGTCCAAAGAGTCGTCTTGATAGATTGAATAATGCATCAATGTTCGGATTTTGTGGGTATATCCCACAAAATCCCCCTTAGCGACAAGGATATTTAACGGCTTGTTGCACGTGCTAAGTGCAACCATAATTCCTACGAAAGTGAGTTAGGATTTCCCAATATTTCGTATATTTTCCTTTCCTTCATTTTTCTCTTTCTTTGTTTTCTTCGGGACTAGCAAAAGGTAAGTGTGGGAATATTTGATTAGTAGCAAATCATGCATCATATTCATGCTATAGATCCTTCATTTTACCCCAATATTGCTACACGAGTTGTTGTTTGTATTGTTTCAGGAGTTACGTAATAAAAAAGAGGGAGTAAGAAAAAATGACCTAAATATAACAAGTATGGACTGATTTGGAAGGTTCTGGACCTATTTGTAATGCACAATGACTGGATCAGAAAATTAGGAAGGACCCAAGTGCAAACCCGGAGGGTCCTGATTGTGAAATGCAAAATATGCTAACATATGTCGTCAATCAGATCAATATTTTGCCAATTAAAGTCCAAGTGATTCGAGCTAGCAGACCAGGACGTCATCACACGTGCCAATTAAAGAAATAAAGCCACACACAAATTTCAACCCGATCAGACCCATTTGATACGCCAGTAGCGATTTTGGATCCGCCACTGGTGGATCAAAATGCTCCAATTGGGTTGTAATTTAGGTCGTGGTTCGGATTGTTGGGTCAAAGCATTCTTTGACTATCAGATGTGATTTAGAGTCGTCCGATTATTCCCAGATTAATCCTAACCATGTATTAGTCTATATATACCATTGTAATCCCTCATCTCCCTCTTCTTCTTGCTTCTCCATTAGATTTAGGTTTTATTTTGCTGCTGCTTAGGGTAGATGGAGGAGAAGAAGCATACTTTGTAATCCTTTCATTTCAATCAATAGTGAGTTTTGTTTTCTTTAAATACATGTCTTTTCCTTTGATGCAATTTCTTTGATGTTGATGTTTCTTTAATCTTGTCTTCTACATTTCTTTTATTGGTGCATGCCATTTTTATTTTTTCTTAAGTATAGAGATGAGTAGAGAGTAGTCCATCCCAATTGGGGGGTGGAGAAGAAGGTGATTTGATTATGTGATGGATTAGTGTGTGTGTTAATCTTAATCCTTTGAGCCTTACATGATTTCCATAACCATCTAATGGGACTTCACTCTTATCTTTGATGTGCTAATGCTCTTGAATGAAGCTTAGCACATGCTTAGATTAGTGGGCCTATTTTATGGGGAATGATGAGGTAAGGATAAGGATTGAGTGGAAGAAGGGAACAAGACATGTGCATGCATGTGCTCATATTGGCTTTATCCAAATTAATGTCTTGTATGTTTTAATGATTGTGATAAAAATTATTTCATGTGGAGACATAGTTGGATATGAGTCATTATGCATGTGAACATTTTTCTTCATTTCAATTATTGTCTTGTATTTTTTATTGATAATGTTTTATCTTATTTCATGTGGAGGCAAAGTTGAATTTGTGTTTTATGGATTTCATGTATGACATATTTTGATGAGCACATTTGAAAATACACTACACTACATATTTTCAATTCCATGTTCTTGCTCTACCCCCTAGGGGTCTAGTTTTATTGTTGTTTTCTGATTTTCTACGTGTTTTAGTTTGATTCCAACCGCATCTCTCTCCCTTCCATTTCCCACTTGAGTATTGTGAACTCGATTCGCGCATGCTCCTTGTGGATCGACCCGTACTTGCCACCACTTCAACGCGGTCGTGCACTTGCGGTTTTTTAACTGATTCAATCAAACGGCCACCAGAATGTAATCATTCCTGAATGAATTCGGGAAAGGACCCATAAAGTCGATGTCCCACACATCGAAGATGTCGGTGACAAGGATTTTTTGCAAATGCATCATATCTCGTCGACTTATCCTGCCATGGTTGTGGCACCTCTAACATTGCTTACAAAATTTATAAGCATATTTGAAAGGTGAAGGCAGTGAAATCCAGATTGGAGCACCTTGGCGGTAGTTTTATTTGCTCCAAAGTGTCCTCCACATGCCTCACAGTTGCAAAATTGGAGCACACTTTGGAACTTGTTGTTTGGAATGCACCGCTTGAAAATTTGGTCAGAGCAGTATTTGAATAGATAGGGGTCATCCTAGTGAAAGAATCTGACATAAGATCTAAATTTGGTTAGGTCAATTTTTTACCAACCCACTGGAAGTTGCTCGGTCACGAGGTAGTTCACGATGTCAGCAAACCGGGGGTTATCTTTGATCGTGAACAGTTGGTCGTCAAGAAATTTGTCATTAATAATTTGATCATGTCGGTTGGTCATCTCCAGACGAGATAGGTGGTCCAAAACAACATTTTCACACCGTTTTTGTCCTGAATCTCGAGATCAAATTCTTGTAACAACGAGATCCATCTCAAGAGTCGAGATTTTGCATCTTTCTTCTCCATGAGGTGCTTGATGGTTGTGTGATCAAAGAAAATAATCACGTGGGAGCCAATCAAGTACGACCATAATTTCTCCAAAGTGAATATGATCATTAAGAATTCTTCCTCGGTCACAGTGTAGTTCAATTGGGTATCATTGCGTGTTCTACTTTGGCATAGTAGATCACATGAGGCAATTTGTCCAATCGTTACCCAAGCACTGCTCCCACAGTGAAGTCAGGTGCATCACACATCAACTCGAAGCGTTCAATCCACACTGTTGCATGGATTATGGGAGCTCAAGTCAACTCTTTCTTCAATGTCAAGAAAACATTGTGGCAATCCGGTGTGAACTCAAAAATTGCATCGTTAGCCAACAAGGTGGTGAGAGGTCGAGCAATTTTACTAAAATCCCGAATGAACCGCTATTAGAATACAGCATGCCAAAAAGGCAAGGATATCTTTCACATTACGCGGCGATGGGAGATTAGCAATAACACCCACATTGGTGGGGTCGACCTCAATTCCCCTACTTGAGACCACATGTCCATGTACAATACCTCGCCTCACCATGAAGTGACATTTCTCCCAATTAAGGTTGAGGTTCTTCTTACGACATAGCTTGAGGACAAGGCTCAAGTGATGAAGGCACTCATCGAAGGAAGTGCGAAATATAGAAAAGTCGCCCATGAAAATCTGAAGGGAACTCTCTACCACATTAGAGATGATGTTGATCATACACCTTTGAAATGTGGTCAGCGCATTACATAACCCAAAAGGCATGCGACGGTAGGCAAACGTGTCAAAGGGGCATGTAAATGTTGTTTTCTATTGATCCTCGGGGCGATGGGAATTTGGTTGTAACTGGAGTATCCATCAAGAAAACAATAATACTCATGTCCGAACACCCTTTCCAACATCTGATCAATGAATAGAAATGGGAAATGATCTTTCTGCATTGCCGGATTGAGCTTGTGATAATCAATGCAAACACGCAAGCCAGTTTGTAGGCGTGTTGGTATAAGCTCATTATGCTCATTCTCAACAACCATCACGCCTAAAATCTTAGGAAACACAAGGACAGGACTCGCCCACGAACTATCAGAAATAGGATAGATTATACCATGATTGAAGCACTTAAGAACCTCCATTCGGACAACTTCTTTCAGCAAAGGATTCAATCTTCGTAATGGGTCCCGGGGGGCCGAGAATTATCTTCCATGTGGATCGATACTAGACAATACCAAGGCTAATTCCCTTGATGTCCTTCAAGGACCACCCGATAGCCTCTTTGTTTTCAAAGAGCACTTCTTTGAGGGCAACCTCTTGATCTTTTGCAAGATCAGAAGCAATAATGAGTGGCAAGGTCTCATTATCCTCTAAAAAGATGTATTTAAGGTTATCGGGGAGCAGTTTAAGCTCGACCGGAGGTGGGTCCTTGTTGTCTTCAGAGTTAATTTCAAGTAGCTGAAGGCCTACAGTGTAAGAGGAGCAAGCATCCAAATGTGCCTCCTCATCCAGAAATTCACAAAATCTTCTTCAATCGCAACCTGGTCATTAGGCACCTCAATAATATGTCAATGTGATTCGAACATGCCCAATGACTCATGCTCATCCGTGTCGTGAATGAAATTGGCTCTGATAGCATCGTCAAAGAGCCCATATTGCTTACCAAGATTAAGATGTTGATATCCGTCGTGAGGTTTCCAAAAGATAACATCATCGGGCCATTGCGACAATTGATCAAAGCTTTAGATGTCGCAAGAAATGGCCTCCCAAGCATCACTGGAATTTGTCCTTGTGGGTTGGACACATGTTCAGTATCCAAGATGATGAAATCAACTAGGAATATGAACTCACCCACTTTAATAAGGACATCGTCCACACTTCCTCGTGGAAACTTGATGGATCTGTCAGCCAACTAAAGGGTGGTCCTCGTTGGCTTAAGATCGCCTATTCCAAGGTTGACATAGTCAGAGTAGGGCAAGAGGTTCACAGATGCTCCCAGATCCAAAAGCGTTTGAGGAATTCTCACGTTACCGATCAAGCGAAAAATAGTTGGACAACGGGGCTCCTTGTATTTTACTTGCATGGGTTGTGTCAATATCGAACTCACATTGGCGGCCAGAAATGCCTTTTTGGGAACATTTTCTCTCCTCGTAATGGCACAAAGGTCCATATGGAACTGGGCATACAGTGGCATTTGCTGAACATTGTCCAACAACAGAATGTTCACCTTATCTTGCCTAAGTACCTTAACAATTTTGTCCCAATGCTCATCACGTATTTTAGTCAACCTATGAGGGAATGATGCCTAGGGGACATAACTATCCCGGGGAGGAGTCTCAAAAATGTGTTCCTTAAAAGACTCATGACCCTCTTCGGAAGAGTCATCAACAGGGTTGGATGGTGGCATTTCCACATTGTTGTCAACAACCCTTCCAGATCTCAAGGTATGGACAACATTTGCATGTTGGGAAGGGTTATCTTCATCACTTTGCACATTCTCCCTAACCTAAGCAGGTTGACCCCTGGGATTTGTAGGATCGATGTAATGGCGTCTAATACCAGGTAATGCTCTTAATTCTCTAATCGATTAAGCAAGTAAAATACGCTGCAGAAACAACAATCAAACGCAAGTAGAGAAAGAAATTAAGATAACAACAAATGAAGACTCGGGGATTTTTAAAGAGGTTCGGCCACCCGCCTACGTCCTCTCTTTCAAGATCCGCTCGGTACTTTGAGCTCCGCTCACGTCTTCACTATCCACTCCCTGTTCTGGACGAAGAGAAAATGCCTTTTACAAGTCTTCAAACTCGCGAACAACCCTCGCCGAGTTTGGCTTCTTCTCTCACAATTCGAGAGGATCACTTTCGGCTCTCACGGAAGTCTATACTCTTGTCTTGGGCTTCCACCAAGACCCTTGCTACTGGATAGAAAATGAGTGGCACAACACTCTAGCTTGAGCACACATGAGTAGAATTTGGCTGTGATCAAAGGTGTGTAAGTTTAATGCTTAGAGTGTGTGATTTGGAGCTTTTGGGATTGGGAGATTTCTCTCTAATGTATGGAACAATTGTGAGTAGGAGAGTTGTCTAAACAAAGTGTTCAATCCTCTAGTTATATGCTCCTAAGGTGTTATAGCCGTTGGGGATTAAAGACGTAAGTTGTTGTGTAAGAAACTCAAAATAGTGATGTGCAGGTCACTATTCAGAACAAGACCGGTCGACCGAATCTGGCATACTGGTCGACCGGTCAATCAAATATCTCAATAACTTAAGTTCACCTAAGTAAACGGTCGAACTAAATTGACGATCGATCGATCGTTCTGGGTCTTTTGGTCAGGTAAAAGATGGATTGGTCGAAATAAGCAAATGGTCGGTTCGACCGGAAATTCCGAGGCACTTCTGGGCTCAAGGAGAAAATGAGTTTTGGTCGACTGAGGTCCAGGAGGCGTTCTACCGGAAACTTCCATAGTGTTCAGGGTTACCAAGTTTGTTTAATCGCTCAATCGCAACGTATATATCGGTCGACCGAAAGTGTGGTGAATTTTGGGTTTTGGGAAATCCGATGGTTGTAGAAAATGACAAATCTAATGGTCATGTGACACGTGTAAACGTCCAGACGAAATTCTTCAAATGGTTGACTAGTTCAACACTTAGGCTAAAGTATTAACATACCCAATCGGTCGAACGAAGAACTCGTTCCTGTCGACCAATTTGGCGCTTGTAGATCTGGTTTGGTTTAAGTGTTTTCCGGTCCTAGTTTGGCTGATCTATTGAAGTCCAATTGATGTGAATTTTTTTGTGTGACTTCTCAAAGGAAACTAGTGTGTATGTGAGTGGTTATTTACTCTTCTATACTCAATTGCACAATGTTCCTAAGACTCAAAAGAAATACAAACTACACGTCTTCAATTGAGCTCGATTACAAGTCCTCACTTGAATCCTTTCTTTCTTGAGTCTTCATCACTTGTAGAAGTTTGCACAATACAATATGTGTGCCACTCTACATTGATTATAATTAAGATTAGGTTGATTAAATTATCAAAACATAGATTAAGGGCAAAAAACCAACAATCTCCCCCTTTTTGATGATGGTAACCAATATCTTAATACTTGAAAATTCTAGATGTAAGCTACGCAAATAAATGCTCCACCGTGGATGTGCATAGTTTTGTTCAATTTTAATCAAATTTCAAGTCAATTACCCTAATCTCTCTCCCCCTTTGACATCTATAAAAAAAATTAGATATAACATGGAATTTTATTTCTCCCCCTAAATTCTTGTAATGAAGTTGTTACCCCTAATGTTTGAACTTCATTACCCTATGTATATGATATTTAATAAGCTCCCCCTATCAATATGAATATAATATATAAATTAAGTTCAATTCTATTCTCCCATTTTTAACATCAAACAAATATAACAATTAAGCATGTGATATTTTAACTCCCATTTTAGCATCCATTAAAGTTTGGCACTAAAGCAATGGATGTGTTGAACATTTGATATTAAACCGCAAGTGCACGGTGTCGGTGAAGACGTGGCAAATACGGGTCGCCCACAGGGAGGTGAGCAGTCTCTCGTTTGCATGAAATCAAGTGGCAAAAATGGGGAAGAGAGTTTGATTATCCTAATCTACGCTATGCTACACGACGAACTAATGCATGCATAAGCAAACAACAAACGATGAACTAAAGCTTAACTAAGAACGAAATAAGTGTGCTGGAATTCATAAATGGAAAACCCCTAAGGGGTGGAGTGAGTGCACACATGCAAAGAGGTGGGTGTTGAACACATTCTTTAAGCACAAATTAAGGTAGTGTTTTCATGCATAGGAGGTGTCTAAATGTTATGGCAAAACCTATCAATCCATTCACTAACCTAGTTGATTAACATTTACATACACAAGCTGGTTTATTTTAGAACCTAAACAAGCATAAGAGGTGTCTAATCATTTTGGCAAAACTCATCATGTTATAAGTTCTATACTAAACAAGCAACCATACATTCATGTTTTATCAACACATTGTAAATAAAGCATTCATTCCATTCTCTAATGCATGTATGAACATCAACTCCACCCCCAAAGGAGATGGGACTACTCACTACACCTTAGACTAATTTATAAACTAAGCAAGGAAAGCATATTAACTAAGCTCCTAAAACTAATGAAATGAAATTAAACAAAGTAAAACAAGCAACATGAAACAAACAACATAATAAAGAAACTTTTATTAAAATGACTCACAATTCAAGTAGCATCCTCCTACTTTAGTGTGTGCTTCAAGGGCTCACTTCTAGTAGGAAGAATAGCCACTCAAAATGTGAAGTGATTACAATGGAAGGTGAAGAGTTCTATTTATAGCCATAGAAAAAGGCAATCCGGGACAATCCCCCAATGTGGGACTAAACAAATACCAGAAATAGAATAAATACCCTCTAATACATGTGCCCCCGAAGTTTGAACGGATCCAGAGAGATCCAGACCGCCAATTTGCGGTCCCAGACCGCCAATTGGCGGTCCATAAGCTTTGGATCTGGCTGGAATTTGTTGTGGACTTTTTTTGGATTTCTTTGTCGGTCTTTGATGCATATACTTTGTTTATTGGAGGTCCGACCCGAATATAATTGTCAAAATACTCCCCAAGATGGTGTGGAGTTTTCAGTTTTGCTCTTTGGTCCTTCGGTCTTACGTTCAGGTCCATCTCTCTTGCATCTTAGTCCCCAGGTCTCACAATTCAGTCAATTTTCCCTGCTTTTGGGTCCTTTTATGCTTCATCTCTTCAAACTTATTTATTTCTGAAATTCAAACATAAAACTCGTCACATAGCATTGTTTAGGAGAAAAATAATGGATATAAGATACAAATATAAGCATGAAATGATGTCAATCAGGATGTGATTCAAAATTAGAAGATATGCAATGAATACAATTCAATTACGAATCAACATCATTTTTCTTCCCTTTTTAATGATTTACACGAAGCATATCCTAATGGATCAAAGAATGCGATAAAGATATGACAATTTAGCATTCAATTTATCCTAGATTTGAACCAATCTAATATGAACATAGATGATAAATAATTTTTATCCAACTTGATTCTCGAATTGGTACCAATCTCCTTTCGATAGTGCAACCGCTGTTGAATTCAACTTTGCAAGCTTGCCTGGTCACTACCGATCTCCCCCTTCAAGCACCTACAAGTGTAGATTTAGGTACCCACACAACTTTGGGTCCTTGAACATTAGCTTTGGGAACCCAAACCATTTTGATTTTAGGATCCCACACACTTGAAGAACTATGTCTTACAACTAAGTACTTTCCATTCAAAGTTGTATTAACTACATGATTTTTAACATATGAATCCTTATATCCTAAACCATGTTTTTGCAAAGATTTTCTTTGACTTCCTAAAAGCATGTCAAGCATTTTGGTTCCATTTGTAAACTTTTCTAGATCTTTTTTTAATTGTACATTAGAAGTTCTAAGATCTAATTGTTCAACATGTTTGGGTGTTGCATTTTGACTAGCAAGTTTTAATGCATTTGTCTCATATCTAGCAATCACCGCATTCTTTTCATGCATGATTTATTCAATTTGGCTTTGGAGATCTTGTTAAATTATAACGATCTACAGGTTCAGGAGTACCTTCTTGGAGAGAACCTGTGGCAGCGGAATGGATCGGCGATCACCTCACGGAATCCTCTGGAGCACCGGTCGGTCTTCTACTCTCTTGGAGAAGAAGCACGAGTCCACAACCCAAGAGTCCACGGATTGACTTGGTGGAGGTGGAGGGACGAATGGGAGAGAGAGGGAGAGGTGGCGGCTAGGGTTTGCACACATTAACATCCATCCAATGGGAGGCTCCCCTCCTTATATAGATGGCCCCACCCTAAACCCTAAATGTGTAGTCCAATAGGGACGCGCCATGTGTCATTGCTTTGGGCAAATATCTTATTAATCCTAGATTAATCCAATATCTCCCACTTGCACAATAGCACGATAACAACATGTTATTTGCTTTTGTGTCCCCGACACATATGCATATATCCCTGATGCATACAATCACACAATGGCAATATGTCACCTCTCTATGTGTCCCCGACACACATGTATACATCCCTGATATATACAACTATTCCTCTCTCAAAGAACGCATCCACAACACGCAAGTCTCTCATCATGTATCCCTCATACAAGATCATATGTGTCCCCGACACATGCACTCTTCCAATCATACGGACAAATGGGTCGTGCGACCGGTGATGCACCTGCAATTTAGGAGTCTCAAACTAGAAACCTTACTAGAAGGTTAGAATGACAACTTCCTCAGAAAACAACAAAAATAATAATTAAGCAGTCAAATGCACATCACTGTTCCCCAGGTTTACTCAGAAAATCACTTGACATGAACGGTATCTCGATCCCTCGGAGAGAATACCTTCTTGTCCTCAAGGTACTTGCTGCTGTATCGTATACAGTTGGGCCCAGCAAATACTTTTAGTGCAGTCGAGTCAAACCTTTCCCTTCGCCCCAGACCACCAGTACACTCAGAGTTGACTCCTTTCCCGAAGATGCCTCTTTAGACCGAATCTCCCATGGTCATAGATAACATCCCAAAGTAGCCACATCAACTCTTTGCTTCATGGTGTCGTCGAAGGTCACTGAGGGTAACTAATGACAATCAAGTCTTGGACTCACACAGTGAAGGAGCAGGGATCCATCCTTTCACTTCCAAATGGTCGCTCAACACATGTTGTATGACAAACATGTTATGGTGGATCATACTGTACACAACAGGATGTCTGTCTCTCAACACCATACAAGTCTTAGTCCAGTCGCACCCCCTCTGCGCCTGACCCGAGCTTCATCATTGTCGCCTTAACACCATACAGGTGCCACCTGGTGCCACATGTGATGCTCGCACTTGGCTTCTATAGGTCACATGAATCGTGGGAACATTCATGTCAATCCTCACCAACATAGAGGATCTCATCTTGATTCGTAATCAAGGCGACTGTCCTATCATGAACTGCTCTGGATCTATCATACAAGATCTTCTCATGATCAGTCTCATATCAGCTCGCTATCAAAAGCCCCAGAGGCGAATGCTCGTGTGAGTGAGCATTCTTCAGCCTATTGACAGAATAATATTTTATGCTAGAACAACTACATCAACCAAACAGATATAGTCGAAAAAAAAACAATCACTCATAAAAGGAAGTTAGACATGTCAATACATCAAAGTCTGCGTAAGCCTAAGGACTTCACATGAGACACAAACGAGTCCTTAGCTATAGCCTTGGTAAGAGGGTCAGCAACCATAAGACTAGTAGATACATGTCTTAATACAACTTCCTTTCTCGCTATGATTTTCTTCACAAAATGATACCTAACCTGTATATGTTTGGTATTTCCATGATATTTGGGGTGTTTCACATAACAAAGGGCAGCCATGCTGTCACAATAGACAACAATAGGCTCATCAGATGTCTCTACTAGCCCAGTATGTTGTAAGAACCTCCTCAACCAAACTGCCTCCTGTACTGCTGCAGAGCATGCAACATACTCTGCTTCCATAGTCGACAGGGCTATACAAGTTTGCTTCTTACTGGACCATGAGATGGCCCCATTAGCCAGCAAGAAAGCATAACCAGAGGTAGACTTCCTTTCATCAATGTCTCCAGCCCAATTGGCATCACTATAGCCAATCAGGCAGAGGTCTGATGCTTGGTAACATAGCATGTAGTTACTCGTTCCTCTGAGGTATCTCATGATTCTCTTGACTGCCTTCCAGTGCTCCATGCTTGGGTTAGACTGGTATCGACTCACCATGCCTACAACATAACAAATGTCTGGCCTAGTACACATCATAGCGTACATAAGGCTTCCCACAGTATTGGAGTATGGAACCTTGCTCATTTTGGCCTTCTCTTCAGGAGTCTCAGGATGCTTATCAAGGCTTAAGTGCAAACCCTTCTCAACAGGAGTGTCGATTGATTTGCATTTGTCCATATGGTATTTCTTTAAGACGTTGTTAATATAAGTCTCTTGAGACAATCCCAGAAGTCTCTTGGACCTATCTCTAACAATCTTGACACCAAGGACGGAGCTAGCTTCACCGATGTCCTTCATATCAAACGTGGAGGACAACCACTCTTTAGTGGATTTCAGCAACTCTTTGCTATTGCCAGCCATGAGTATGTCATCAACATACAAGGTCAGAATGACAAATTTACCATTGGATCTCTTAACGTACACACAGTGATCTTCCTCAAGCATAGAGAACGCATTCTCTGATATAGCTTGATGGAAGCGAATGTTCCATTGCCTAGACGCTTGTTTTAAGCCATCTAAGGACTTATTGATCTTGCACACTTTCCGCTCTTGTCCTTTGACTTCAAAACCTTGAAGTTGATCCATATAGATCTCCTCCTCAAGTTCTCCATTGAGAAAAGCAGTCTTTACATCCAGTTGGTAAAGCTCTAAGTCCATCTGAGCTACAATAGCTAGTAGAAGGCGGATGGAGGCAAACCTAACCACGGGTGAAAAGGTTTCCTCAAAATCTACGCCTTCTCTTTGGGTGTAGCCTTTAGCTACCAGTCTAGCCTTGAATCTATCAATAGATCCATCCACCTTCCTCTTAATCTTGAGAATCCACTTGGCCCCAATGGCCTTTCGGTTCGGCGGTAAGTCGACCATGTCCCAGACTCGATTAACTTTCATCAACTCCAACTCTTCCTTTATAGCTTCTAACCACTCTTTAGCATTTGGACCTTCCAAAGCCTCTTTCAAAGTCTCCGGTTCTTGCTCATCGATTACTGTCATCCCAGATGATTCATAATCAATTTCTTCTTGAGCTATCATTAGGGCCTCTTCCTCTAAGCGAAATCACCTACGAGTAATGAGCCCGCGTTTACTTCGACGCAGATGGGTATCTGATGGCTCATCCTCCGTGAGAGCTATCGGATCATCAGCATTGCTGCTCCCACTAGGATTGACTGGTGGAACCTCATGTTCAACTTCCAGATCCTGATCCCATGGAGTGGCAATGTCCTCATCTTGTTGTTCAAAGAAGTCCACTGACTCTTTGATAGCTCCAGCAAGAGTTGGAAAATCATTTTCCAAGAATGTGGCATCCCTAGACTCCAGTTCCGTCCTTCTTTCATTCTCGTCTAAGCCGATAAAAACATAACCTTTGGAGAGATCACTGTATTTTACAAAGATACACTTTTTCCCTCTAGGTCCTAGTTTTCCATATCGGTGACTAGTAGAATGAATGTATGCCGTGCATCCCCAAGGACGCAGCAGACTCAAATCAGGCTTCCGTCCTGTCGATAACTCATATGGAGTTGAGGGAACTGATTTTGTTGGAACTCTATTGGGGATATAGGCAGCAGTCATTAGAGCATCTCCCCAAAACGAAATTGGCAAGCTCGCATGCACCATCATGAATCTAACCATGTCTAGCAACGTTCTATTCCTTCTCTCGGCAACACCATTTTCCTGAGGAGTATAAGGCATAGTGAGTTGTCTAGATATCCCCTTTTCATCACATAACTCCTTGAACATTATGGAGAGATACTCCCCACCTCTGTCCGTTCTGAGAGTTTTTTTCTTATTATCCAATTGATTCTCTACCAAGCTCATGAATTTCTTAAAGCATTCTAAAGCTTCTGACTTGTGAGAAATAAGATAAATATGACCATATCTAGTGTAGTCATCAATAAATGTGATGAAGTAGCTTTGTCCATGTCTAGTACGCACATTCAAAGGTCCACAAATATCCGAGTGAATTAGTTCTAAAGGAGAAGTAGCCCTAATGGCTTTTCCGAATGGTTTTCTAATTGCCTTTCCAGCTAGACAAGATTCACAGGTCAGCAATTCAAATTTGGAGCATTCTCCTAATACCCCCTCCTTTTCCAACCTGTTCATCCGATCAACACCAATGTGACCTAGTCTAGCATGCCACATAACTGAATCATTATTCATGGAACTTTGGCTCATAAAGGCACTAGTATTACGATTGAAATCATAAATTGCGTCCAACACAATAAAACCGTCTGAAAGAAAGGCACGTCCATAATAAATGTTAGCAAGGTATAAACCCATATCATTGTTCTCAAAAACAACTTTAAAACCATGTCTCATCAAAACAACAATAGAAATAATATTTCGCCGTATAGCTGGTGCATACAACACGTCGTGAAGTAATAGGATCCGGCCACTTCGCAAAGCGACTTTGCATGTGCCAACTCCAAGAACTTCAATGCTAGTGTTGTTCGCCATGTTTATTCGCCTCCCACTTGGAACACGGTGATATTCCACGAAGGCAGAACGATCCTTTGTTATGTGGTCCGTGGCACCTGAATCCACAATCCACACTGGAGAATGATCAGTGAGCATCACAGAACTAGTCACGTTACAATTCGAGGGATTACACACAGTAATTACATTTTGCTCAGTGCACTCATGAGCAAAATGTCCAGTCTTTCGGCAGTTAAAACAAGTCACATTAGACTTATCTTTCCCACCTCTGGATCCTCGAGGTTGTTTCTTTCCAGCTTTGTTTTCTGTTTTGTTCTTATTTGCACCCTTCTTGCCTTTAAAACCCTGAGCTCTATCTCTTTTGCGCTTAAAACCTGCACTCCTCCGAGGAGCGCCAGCTTCAGCAGCAAACACTTCAGTTAGAGGGGCTTCCGCAAGCATGCGGTCCTCCTCCAGCTCTAGGTGTTTTGCGACCTGGTCAAATGTCCCGATGTCATCAGCATGCGTCAGATGGACCTTCATATGCTCCCAATTCTTCGAAGGCAATGATCTGATGAGAGCAGACACTTGCTCCTCATCGGTCTTAGCACGACCCGCAGCGCTCAGCTCGCTAATCATGTTTGACATTGCGGTAATATGATGCCTCATTGTGTGACCTTGGCGCATTTTATACCCATCAAACATGAGCCCAAGCTGGCGGGCCCTTGTGACGGAGGTCACTCCATACTGAAACTTCACAGCTTCCCACAAGGCCTTTGCAGTTCGCCATTTTTCGAACCGCAGTAACAGATCATCTCGCATCGAACTCAGAATTGTAATGCGAGCAATACGGTCTTTCTTTTTCCATGCATTATAGACATCCATATTTCTGTGATGCTGCGCAGTGTTCCCCTCCTCGGGGGGAGACATAGTTTGGGTTATATTTTCTAACATGTCCTGATCCTCTAAGAGATACTCAATTTTACGATGCCACAGATCGTAATTTCTTTCATTGAGTTTATCTCCTCGAGTCAGATCAGCGACAATGCTTTTGGAAGCAGCTGTAAAGAATCTTTGCACAAAAACACATAGCGATACATGAGTTCTAGCATAAAATACAACGAGCCGCAATAGTCATAAAAAAATAAACTAACTTAATAACTATAGCATTCTGACCAAAGGAAAACATAAAGCGTTCGATCAAATCTTCATGCAATAGTTAATAAAGCTATTTTACCAATTCGTATATTGTGCTCCATCATGATTTAATAACCCTAAAAAACGTATAAATCATGGCAAATCAGCAGCAAATAAATAATTATCCGCCGGTTGCAAGGGGTTTACACAAAACACTTCTACCTTGCAACTCCCACTAGGCATGTAGGTTCCAAAAAAGACGTTTCCTTTCAAAAAAAATTCAATCAAGATCACACAGAAATCAATTGTTACATTACTTCCATATCAAGCTAAGGATCCCCCATAGGGATTTAGCCTCTTAGACAGGAACCTGCATGAGCCTTACAACAATAATATCGCAATAATAAAAAATAAAGGAGCCCCTGTCTCCTTAGGGCAATAAACAGTCCACAGTCTATAATTATTACAGTCCATAAATATTATAGTGCATAAATATTACAACCCATTGCGATATCTATTGCAAATGGAAATGAATGAATGAAATTGCGCTCAACTCTTAATAAGGAAGTAAATAAAATAAGCAACCATTCATTCCATACAAGCACAATCTTTCCATACGTAAGCACAATCCGACGTATGAAAAAAATACCATAAAGTGTGCTCCTCTTTCAATCAAGAAGGAAGTTATGCATAATGAAACAATGCATTTATGGTGCACGAATATTGGCAAAAAAACGTGTTAGGTAATAACAACCAATCTCCACAATAATCATTCTCAAAACAGATTTTTCTTCTTCTTTCCCTAATCAATATAATCATGATAACACAAAAAATTGTCCTACTTTGATTAGGAAAGAAAAATCCGAAATTCTATGGTGGAGAGCAACACATATTTGTGCATCAAAGGAAAGCATTCAAAAATACCTTTAAGGCAATAAACCTCCAGCCCATAATATCCCCTCAAAAATTTCAGAATTAGCTAATCTTTCCTTAATCAATATAAGCATGCAATCAACAATAATTATGTTACTTGTATTAGAAAGAAAAATTCAAAATTCTTTGGTGGAGGGTAACACATATATGCACATATGATGAAAAGGAAATATTTCAAATGAAATGCATGCTATCATTCCAAAAAATCCAAAAATCCTCAATGAGATTAACATATATGTGCATTCAATCATAAAGGAAATATTTCAAAAGAAATGCATGCTATCATTTCAAAAATTCGAAATTCCTTGATGAGATTAACATATATATGCATTCAATCATAAAGGAAATTTTTCAAATGAAATGCATGCTATCATTTCAAAAATTCGAAAATCCTTAATGAGATTAACATATATGTGGATTCAATCATAAAGCAAATATCTCAAATGAAATGCATGCTATCATTCCAAAAAAAAATATTTCCGAATTATGCAATATGGTAACTCAATATTCATGTATGTGCATGATTTTGCAATCAACATCTAATCCTAGATGCATGCACATGTGATTAAAAATTACATATACATGAATAAGGCAACAAGCATCTAACCTTAGATGTATGTACAAGAGTTTAAAAAAAAATTCACAATCAAATCATACTATCCGACATGTATGATCACATTATATGATACATGCAATAATTAACACTTGTAAAATTATCATCATATTTCAAACAACATATATGCGCATATCATCAAGAACAAACAAACTCTTGCCGCAAGATTGAAGGATGAAAGAAATATGCGCAACAAACATAGATTAACATGTAACCCTAGGTACATGCATAAAATGAAATCTAAGCTATGCGCAAGAATGAAATAATGATGAAACTTGTAATACAATTTGCATGTAATGAAATGAATCAAGAAAACATGCGTAAGGGTGAGAAAAAATACCATCAAACCCTAGGCGCATGATGAAGAAAAAAAACTACACACATATATGTGATTTCTCTCAAAAGCTACCGAAATTATTTCAACATATATGAAATAAGAAAGTGCTAAAAAAATCGAAGGTGACCAACCTGGCTCTGGTACCAATGTTAGATTATAACGATCTACAGGTTCAGGAGTACCTTCTTGGAGAGAACCTGTGGCAGCGGAATGGATCGGCGATCACCTCACGGAATCCTCTGGAGCACCGGTCGGTCTTCTCCTCTCTTGGAGAAGAAGCACGTGTCCACAACCCAAGAGTCCACATATTGACTTGGTGGAGGTGGAGGGACGAATGGGAGAGAGAGGGAGAGGTGGCGGCTAGGGTTGGTGGGGCTAGGGTTTGCACACATAAACATCCATCCAATGGGAGGCTCCCCTCCTTATATAGATGGCCCCACCCTAAACCCTAAATGTGTAGTCCAATAGGGACGCGCCATGTGTCAGTGCTTTGGGCAAATATCTTATTAATCCTAGATTAATCCAATAGATCATTTATAGTCTTTCTAGCATTTTTAGTCTTTTTACAAATGATCTCATATTGTTTAATTAAATCATGAAATGCATTTTGTAGCTCATCATATGTGTATGATTCATCATTAGCACTAGAATTTCAGCTATCATTATAATAAGACTTAGTTGAGCATGAGCTAAAGGATACCTCACTTTCTTCATCTTGAATGGCCATGAAGCACGGATGGGTAACCTCTCTTCTAGTTTTCAAGGAGAAGGATGATGATGATGAGTCATCTCATGTAGCTTTGTGAGCTTCCTCCTTCCTTCCTCTTCCCATGCTCTTCTCCTTTTCACTTCTCCTCTCCCTTTTCTCATTTTTCTTCTCCTTTTCTTTTCTCTCATTCTCACCCTCCTCCTTCTCCTTTTTATTTTCCATCTTCTCACTTCTTCTACCTTTTCTTTCCATTATTTCTCCCTTATCTTTCTTGAGGTACTTGAAGAAGTCTTTGCGTAGGACCTCAATGTCCTCATCTTCTACTCTCCTCCGTGGTTCATCAAGATTTGCATGTAATGCCAAGTTTGGACTCTTCTTGGAAGCTTTTCTCCTTTTGATGACTTATTTAAAGTTCATAGGCACTGAGGTTTCCAATTAGCTCCTCCGTCTTGAGTTGGGAAAGGTCACGCGCTTCCTCAATTGCGACCACTTTATCTTCCAATTCGTTTCTTAGCGACCGAAGAAACTTCCTTGTCATCTCTACTTCATTAATCTTTCTTCCAAGAATACAAAGAGAGTTAATAATATCAGTGAAGGGAGTGTTCATTTCGCTTATGTTCTCACCAATTTGCATAGAAAAAATCACATATTTATTCATAAGGAGACTAATTCTAGTTTCTTTTGTTTTGCTATCACCCTCATGGTGCATTTGAAGTGTATGCCAAATCTCATAAGCACTTTTACAACCCCTAATCCTATTGTATTCTCCCTCATTAAGGCGACAATAAAGAATGTTCATGATTTTTGAATTCATTTCAACCTCTTTCATTTTAGCCCTAGACAATGTGGCTAAATCTTCTTCCTTAGGAGGGGTGTATGGAGTTTGAACAAAGATCCAATACTTTAGCTCACTAGAAATTAGGAATATTTTCAGCCTATTCTTCCAATAATCATAATTAGACCCATTAAGTAAAGAATGCCTAGTGGTGCAAAGACCCTCTACATGATTTGATGTTGAAGCCATGCTAAAAATACGAATAAGTATGCAATTTTGGTCACAAAGCTCTGATACCAAATGTAGGATTGATGTAATGGCTTCTAATCCCAATTAATGCTTTTAATCCTCTACTTGATTAAGCAAGTAAAATGCGCAGCAGAAACAACAATTAAGTGCAATTAGAGAAAGAAATTAAGCAAACCACAAAGGAAGACTCGAGGTTTTTACAGAGGCTCGGCCACCCAACTACGTCCTTTTTTGGAAGCTCCGCTCGACACTTCAAGTTCCCTCACATTTTCACTATCCGCTCCTCATTCCGGGCTGGGCGACAACGCCTTTTACAAGTCTTCAAACTGGCAAACAACCCTCGCTGAGTTTCGCTTCTTCTCTCACAATCCGAGAGAATCACTTCAGGCTCTCACAAAACTCTATACTCTTGGCTTGGGCTTTCGCCAAGACCTTTGCGACTTGACAGCAAATGAGTGGAACAACACTCTAGCTTGAGCACAATTTGAGTAGGATTTGGCTGTGATCAAAGGTGTGGAAGTTTGAGGCTTAGATTGTTTGATTTAGAGTGTGTGAGGACACTACTGGAGAAGGTCTTTGAACCTCTCAAAGAAAGCATGAAAACATTTAGTGTCAGTCTGATACATTTGATGTATCGTGTGCCGTATATATTGAATTTTCCTTTGGGGGGAAAATCTCTTCAGAAAGGCGGTCACAAATTCATCCCAAGACCTAATAGAGCTCGCCGGGAGGCTGTACATCTATTTCTTCGCATTATCCTTCAATGCGAAATAAATCATCCTCAACCTTACGGAATCCTCATCAACCTATTGAAGCTTGAACATGGAGCATACCTCCTCGAATTCACGTATAAAAATATATGGATCCTCTTTATTGGATGTGAAGGTAGGAAGCATGCTCACATATTGAGGTTTCAATTAATAGTTGTTCCCGCGAGCTGATGGGAGAAGTATGAAAAAAGGTTGCGTGGCCCGAACAGGATGGGTCCACTCCCACAGATTAAACGGTCTATCCTATCGAGCTGAATGTGGTGGTGCACCAGGAACTCGATCCTGACCGAATCCCTCTTCCTCCCGAGTGGGAGAAGGAGAAGGAGGTCTACGTGGTGGTGGGAGCGGACTGAGCTAATCCATGTATGGAACCTAGTCTTCCCCATCACCACGAGACGACTTGGCCTCATGCTCCAAAGGAGCTCGAGGCGGAGATAGGTGAACACCTAGCCCGTCCATCTCAGAAAAATGCTCTCTCTCAAGTCGAGCGCTCTCACCTGAACGAGCCCAACCTCGCATAAAATGCTCGACTCGGCTCTAAAACCATACAGAACAGAAGGTGTAATCAGAGGAGGAGACTACTCGCAGTATATAGAGGAGGAGAAGACTCATATGAGAAGGGAGGAATCCCTAGAACTAGCGTGGGTAGTGGGCGAGGGTAACAACCTAAGCTAGCAAACACGGCTGATGCAACCTAAGGTCACTATAGGTCCTTACAGCTAGACGATACGAATTTGCGAGGTCACACTGACTCAACACGCCTCACCTCCCTACGACGAAGACCACAATGCCCAGTAAGTGATACCAGATCCAGAGATCTAGTACCTCCTACTATCGACAAGGCAGGTAACGCCGATCAGGTCATGACGGTCTCAATTCGATCACTCGCCTAGTGCGCCCGAGTCCTAGGACCAATGTCTACTTGCTTTTAGAACTAAGGCTTTGATTAAGAGTGATTTTTGGGGCAAAGGAAAGGGTGACGAAATCCTCCACCTTATCTTGTATGGGACAATCGCACCTTAGTAGCGTTTTGAGTCTTAAGCTAGCAATCAACTCTCCAAACAAATTCCCACCTCACTCTTGGCCCAATGCACCATACTAACTAATGCATGCTCTAATCATGCATGAATGAGAGAATGGGTGCACGTACCTCACTCTAGCAATCGACAACAAGAATGTAAAGAAAAGACGAGAGCATGCAAGGTCTACAAATGATGCATGACCTAGATGGCAATCTGTCTAATCTTTTGCTTTCAGTTTTAAGGTCCAAGTTAAATAGAAAATGGATTGATTGGTTTATCGATTACTCTGGAAGCAATCTACAAGTTCAGACATGCAAAATTGGGCTTCTACACACTTATATTTCAATGTAAAATCAATAGAAGAATACAGGAAGGAAAATCAACTCCGACGACCAATTGGTGGTCTTCGGCCACTGATTGGCTGTCAGAAAAGCGTGTTGCTCCCTCTAATTTCTCCTAGCACCTCCACTTATTCCTGAGAAGCCCTGAAACAAGCCAAGACTAAAAATGAAAGATTAAATCCACTTGAATAGTCCAAACCAGAGTCTGGACATAGCACCTCCCCGGCAATGTCTCAAAAAACATGGTTGAATTAAGTTTAACTGCAAGTGTACAACCGTCAGTGAAGATGGGGCAATTACGGATCGATCCACAGGGAGGTGTGTCGAATCAAGTTCTCAAAAATTAAGTGGAAAATAAAGGAAAAAATAAGTTGATTAAACTACATGAAGCTACACTAAACTAGCAAGCAACAAACAAAGAAGACGAAAGCGAGACAAATTGAAAGTTTTTATGCATAGAAAGTACCTAATGGTTGTGGGAAGACCAATCATCCAAATCACTAACCTAGTTGATTAACATGAGCATAAACAAGTTTATTATTAAGAACCTAAACAAGCATGAGAAGTACCTTAGGATTATGGCAGAAACCATCAAGTTGAGTATTCTCTTTTATTTAAACAAGCATACACCTACATTCATCCATAACGCGAAAGATAGCATTCATCCCATTCTTCATGACATGTATAAACATCCACTCCCCCCCCCCCCCAAAGGGGGATTGAACTACTCACTTCTCATTAAGCTACAAACTACATTAAGAAAATGAAACATTCTAATTAGTTGTACTAAGACAAAACAAAATCAAGCTAAGCAGCAAGAATTAAAAGAGAAGACATGAAATTAACAAAACATTCTTTTATTCATCACTCTCATTACAAGTAGCATCTCTCCACAAGAGTTTTGCTCCAAGGCTTTATTCGAAGTTGAGATAATGGCCACAAACGAGGAGGAAGAGTTATATTTAAAGTCATGGAAAAAGGTAATCAGGGACAATCCCCCGATGTGAGACTAATAGACCTACTAAACATAGACATAACACACTCTAATACACAACGGGGCTAAATCGTTTCACATCCGGACCAGATCCAACCGCCAATCAGCGGTCTGCAACCGCCATTCAGCGATCTAGATTTATCTGATCTGACTTGGTTTTGGATGACACTTTGATGGCTTGTTTTCTTCATGTGTAGTGCACCGTAATCGGTTGCTGAAGTTTAGGGTTGGATCTAATTGGCAAAATACTCCTCATGATTGTGTGGAGTTTGTTGATTTGCTTATTGGTTCTTTTTGTTTACATCTAGGTTCTTACCTCTTGCTTATCAGTCCATAAGCCTCATGGATCAAACTTTTTTCTTACGTTCATGTCCTTTTGTGTCTCTTCTTCTCAAACTTATTTATTTCTGAAACTTAAACATAAAACTCGTTACATAACATTGCTTAGATTCAAAATAAAGGATATAAGATACAAATATATGCATGATATGATGTCAATCTTATGCCTAGCAAATGACAACACGCATGTCTAGGTCTTATCTTACACCTAGCCTCTCCACATAAAGGTCTTTCTATCAGGCCCATCAACCCCTCAACATATGTGCCCAGATTCATTTCATTAACCAGTATACAAATGCAAGCTATCAATGGTAATAAAGTGATCTATAGCCAAGTAGTTAAGCTCAAGCCTAACGGAATGAGCATGAGAGCACACCCTTCAAGTCTCTCAAGCATAATTATTAGGAAAGTACCATGCGAAAATCAAGTAATAGGTAGCCAAGACATGGCATACAACAATTGTGATATCAACGCAAGCATGGCACAACATAAACCTTGTTGTCCAAGAGTCATGAAAATCATAGTCGTAAACATCACAACGTGAACTAACTTGTGTGCACCTACATTCTCATACATACAACAGCAGCAGCAATTATTTAAAGTTATGTAAACCACCTTCCATAACAATCGTAGATGATGGAAATCAAACAATGCAACTTGCAAAAGCTATGGGTCATGACGAGTTGAGTATAAAGCACTTACTTTACTCTTATTATAATGCATTCTTGTGTCTAGAATTCCTTCATGCCTGATTCTAAGTACGTTTATAAGATATATGATACTATAACGTGGCTGATTTTAGGCCTCATCATACAAGACATCGAGGCTGTAACACTCAACTTCTGGTTGCATACAAGCACCTGAAATATAGCGTGACTTACACTAAATATTAAACATACCAAGATTGAGACTATATGAATAATATATGATCCCATGATGCAATTATATTAACACAAGTGATAGGCGTGCATGCACGAATGGATGGGTAAACACTTCTGATTTTGACAATTCGGAGCATAGCATCATGCACATAGATTAATTAAAACCGTTCGTGTAGTTAGGAAATAATCACATGTATCTAGCAACCAATGATACATCAACATGTAGCATCTTCACAGCATCTAAATCACGAGACAATAACAAGATTTCAGTGGATAAATATACATGTACGTGATCAATCTAACAACACATAATTCAGGAAATGAATCAAGATCTCAATAGGTAGATGTGCATGCACATGGAGTATCTAAACAGCAATAATCCACCAAATAATAACATGATCTCAGCAGTAAAATTATACATAAACATATGGTTTCTTAACAGCAAACTAATCCTAAAAATAATCGTGGAATCCAGCATGAAAATAACATCCACAACCTACAAGCAATTACGAATCCAGCAACAACCAAGGTGCATCACACAACCCCAAGAAAATCATGCATGCAATGCACCCGACATGCTCCCCGATGACCTAGCCACAACCTCCCTGGTTTCTCTCCTCAAACCACCTAGAAAGAGTGTGCTTAAAGTTGTGACGATGAGGAGGATGTCCCAGCCATCCACAACAACCTAGGGCTCACGCAACACCAACCCGACTAGGCTGAGTTTGCAACAAGCGTGCATGCCCTAGATGGATGACCAAACAACCCCTTTCGTGCTGGATGAACCTCCATCCAACACCCCCACTTATTATCCACTTTTGGGCCAGAAGCATATCTGAGAAGGAGGGTGATGATGCCTGAATATCGCCAAAAAGATTGTTGCAGCCCGCCTCTCCTCCTTGTGTAACGTTTGCTAACTGTAGATGCTTACCTCGCTGGAATCACCTTGCTTTCGCTGGAAGGGTGAAGAATAATGGCCGGTGGAGTGTAAAAGAAGTGAGTAGGAAGGAAGAGACAACTGAGACATATAGCTTGTCAAAGGCCCTTCCACTTCCACACTTGCATGTGCTCCCATTGGCCATCAAAAAGCACCCAAGTCATCTCTTACCCCTTGGACTGCCACGCCACATGGCACCTCCTCATCAAGCAAGCTCACATGGCAGCCACATGTGTAGCACCTTTGCCACTTCACTTGCCCTTTGCTGAACCATCTATTGTCCTCCAGTTATGGGTTGTCTCGCTCATCCGACAGCCCACGCCAATGCCAGGTCCAACATGAAATTCTATTCGTTCGTCAAAAAGTCTGTCCAGAAGTTTTGTCCCGAAGACCAGCATTGCGTCCGTCAATCTGCAGTGTGTCCCTCAGTCTATTAGTCGTGCCCCTCAGTTTTTGCAATCGCATCCCTCATTTTAGATATCTAGTCCCTCCATCCTAAAGTGTTGTCCCTCCTTCCAACACTCCACACAAAACCCAACCTACCTTGAACGGACCGCCGACTAGCCTGACGTCCGGCAGGGACAGACTACCCTTGTAGCCCACCGGCTGTCGCTCGACACCAACGGTGAGACACCCTTCACACCTTGTGTGGGTCAAAAGTAAACTTGGCTTACATGAATAAACACGACGACAAAGCATGATCAATATAAATAAGCACAAGATCTACGTCTTACACCCTAAAGGACATGCACATTATATGTATGAATATATTTGAAGTTGTAATGACAAATCCAATATATGCATGAATATATTTGATGTTTATAAATTTTATTATGTAGTGGATGATGAATTAATTCACTTCATAATTTAGGTATGTCAAGACGTCTCTCTTCACCACTGCGCCCAGTGGGAAATCGTGATAGGCATAGTCATCGAGGACGTCAGGGGGACGATACCCCATAGATAGCCGACGGTGCAACCGATGGTGAGGACGTTCCAAGCCAGCAGGGCATAGGTACCGCGAGTACGAGCAGAGGTTGTGGATCTACACAACTTCTTGATGTTTGGAGCTCTACAATTAAAAATGAGATAGAGTTCACTCTTGAGCCTAATCGTATCGATATGTACATCCAACTTGGTGACAAGACACTCCCTGAAGCTGCAACCATTATTGTAAGTTTAAGATTATTATTAGTTTTCAATTACTTAGTGTTGTTTGTTACTTTCTATGTGAATTTATAATGTTTTCTTATTTTATGAACAATTGGAATCTTTACGAGGGTCGGGTAGGACGAGCTCTCAACGATCTATTAATACGACACTTGGCACCTACGATCCGGTCGAAACTGTTCTTGATGACGAGCATGGGCGTGTGAGGAGGTACTCAAGTCTCATCACACCAACTGAGATGTATGGCCCAGACGGAGTGCCATCTCAAGAAGTGAGTAACGCCAGAGTGGAGGTTGAGAAAGGTGAGGAGATGAAGAAGGTGTTAAGCCAACTAGTGAAGACGCAAAACAAGTTAGAGAATACGCAAAACAACTTTGAGAGGTATAGATCGATGGTCGACTTTTTGAGGGAGAGGGGAGGTTTTAATCCCAAGGTATTGTATTTATAATTTAGTAAATTATATTACATTTACTAAGTTAATTTATATACATTATAATGTTCTATGTGACTTAATGTTTAATGTTTTAATCGTGCAGAATTTTTGCGCGCCAAATCCACGACCAAGTCAAGTAACAATGGCGATCCATCGGGCGGAGCCTACGCGGGAGGTTTAGTAATTTAGTTTTTTATGTTCACTATCAGTTTTTATGGTTAAACTCATTTCTAGTACCTACTGAATTTAGATGGTAATTGTAATGAAATTACAACTTGTTTGATTGAATTTTTTTAGATAAGTCAATATATATTACTTTTGTGTTTAGATTGTACGAATTATTGTTTAAAGAGTTGGATGTCTATGAATGCTTGTTGTTGAGTGATGATTGAATTGGATGTGTATGAATACTTCTTGAAGGATGTGTATCAATGGTTGTTGAATGAACAGAGAAACCTAGAACCTGGAAGAGTAAAGAAGCTCTTTTGGGTTTTGGACAAGACATACCTAGACGGACTATATTCGTCGGTGATAGTACTAACATTTGTAGACGTACACCGACGAAACATATTTGTCGATGTATGTAACCAATATTTATCGCCAACAGTACATATCCATTAGTGTATGTTCTACAACTGTCTAAGAACATATTAGTCGGTGTAACGCACACCGATGGATACCTCCGTCAGTGAACCTACACTGATAGATCATTTGTTAGTGTTCTACGGTACGACGAAAGCAAGCAAAAAAAATTGGCGAAAATTGTCATGCAAAAAGTAACACCGACAGGGAGTGTCCATTGGTCGATCTGTCAGAGTAGATATACACCAACGTAAGTAGCACCGTTGGCACTTTATTTGTCGATGTTGTGATACACCAACAAACGGTGATAGGCACCAACAAATACCCACCGTTGGTGTATCCCTGTATTGTTGTAGTATCTAGATCAACAACATCAAGGACAGTCATCTGACCCATACCTAAGGGTCTTTCACCTACGTCGTTCCTCGAAGGCCTGTTCAATACTATCTCTACACTCTATAAATCTCTTGAGGAAGAGGTCATACACTCCTTGACAAGAATACCTTCAACAATTGATCCTTCAAGTTATTTATATTCCTTTGAAAAGATTTCAACTTATTCATATATCTTTCGAACGAGTACGTCAAGCGGTTGGAGGTACTTCTTTAAAAAAGTTGGCAACCAACTTTTTCCTCCCTTATGTATCATTTGACAAACTAGCTCCGACTGGAAGTAATTCTACTTGGTATACTAACCACTTATCAAATGAAGTTTCCGACCTTCTACTTGTGCACTTCAGGTGAAACACTTTTATGACGTACGATAATTTCGTCAATTTTGGTTTGCACCCGGGATACAACGGTTGATCTCTGTCCAACATGTAGGTCGGAAACTTGTCAACATATTTTGTGATCTCCAGTCTCCACAAATCGGTTGTGGCATTACCACCTTCGACCAAATCGTGTATAATCCCCTCTATGTTGTCAACTTCATCCTCTTCAGACTCATTTTTTGTTGGTTGTGTTGTTATTTTTGTGACTACTTGGGCAGTCGAAGTTGCAATACTTTCCCCGTGAAAAACCCATAGCTCATAATTACGAGCAAAGCCATTTACGATGACATCGTTGATGACGTCTCCTCTCGTCGCCCACTTGTTACAACATTTCTTGCAAGGGCATAAGATCTTCCCATCACGAATGTTTTGGTTGTGAGAAATAACTTCAGATTCTCTATGAATGTAAGATTAATTCTCTTTTATAGATCCAACTTCTATCTGAGACCATGATTCTATTGATTTAAAATGGAAAAACATGTTAAACATAACATGTTAAAAATTCTGAGTAATAGGAAATACATTTCTATAGAGATTTTGGCAGAACCAAATCAATATAAAAGCTTAACATGGAATCATCCTCAAACATAACATAGTCGTAATCATCACAATGAGAACTAACTTGCATGCACCGACATCCTCATACATACAGCAACAAAAGCAATTATATAAAATTATGTGGAGCACCTGCAGTAACAATTTTAGATCATGGAAATCAAACAATGCAACCTGCAGGAGCTATGGGTCATGATTAGTTTATTATAAAGCACTTACTTTACTCTTATTATAATACATTCATTGGTATAGAATTCCTTCATGCATGATTCCATGTATGTTTAGGTGATATATGATACTATAAACCTCTAGTCGGATACAAGAACCTGAAAATATAGCCTATCTTACACTAAATATTAAACGTACAAAGATTGAGATTATAAGAATAATATATGATCCCATGATGCAATTATATTAACACAAGTGATAGGGATGCTTGCATGAATGGATGGCAAAAAACTTCTGATTTCAACATTTCGGAGCATAGCATCATGCACATAGCTTAATTAAAACCGTTCGGTTAGCCTTGTCATGTGGTGCAATTTCATGTATCCATCAACTATATCATGCATGCTAGTATAACTTCATAATAGCAAACTAATCATGAAGAATGCCATAAATCTAGTAGCTAAAATAATACATAGACTTGAAACATCTTAACAACAACTTGGTTAGGAAATAATCACATGTATCTAGCAACCAATGATACATCAACATGTAGCATCTTCACAGCAACTAAATCACAAGATAATAACAAGATTTCAGGGGATAAATATACATGCACGTGATCAATATAACAACACATAATTCAGGAAATGAATCAAGATCTCAATAGGTAGATGTGCACACACATGGAGTATCTAAACAGCAATAATCCACCAAATAATAACATGATCTCAGCAGCAAAATTATACATAAACATATGGTTTCTTAACAGCAAACTAATCCTAAAAATAATCTTGGAATCTAGCATGAAAATCACGTCCACAACCTACAAACAATCACGAATCCAGCAACAACCAAGGTGAAACACACAACACCAAGAAAATCATGCATGGAATGCACCCGACATGCTCCCCCACGACCCAGCCACAACCTCCCTGGTTTCTATCCCAAACCACCGGGAAAGAGTATGGTTAAAGTCGTGATGAAGGTAAGGACGTCCCAGGCAGCCACAGCAACCCAGGGTCCACGCAACACCAACCAGACCAGGTGGAGTTTGCAACACGCGTGTATGCCTTAGATGCAAGACTGGACTGCCCCTTTGGTGCTGGATGAGCCTCCATTCAACACCCCACTTATTATCCTCCTGGTGGTCCAGAAGCATACCTGAGAAGGAGGGTGAATATGCCTGAACATCGCCGGAAAGATTGTTGTAGCCCGCCTCTCCTCCTTTTGATCCTTTTGCTCAACGGAGATGCCTACCTCGCCAGAATAATCTTGCTCTTTCTGGAAGGGAGGAGAATAATGGCTGGTCGTGTGTAAAAGAAGTGAGGAGGAAGGAAGGGACAACTAAGACTTATAGCTTCTCAAAGGCCCTTCCACTTCCACACTTGCATGTGCTCCAATTGGCCATCAAAAAGCACCCAAGTCTTCTCTCACCCCTTCGACTTCCACGCCAAATGTTGCCACCTCATCAAGCAAGCTCACATGGAAGCCACATGTGCAGTACCTTTGCCACTTCACTTGTCCTTTGCTCAACCATATAGTGTCCTCCAGTCATCAGTTGTCTCGCCCGTCCAATCACCTATTTATGAAATTCTATCCCTTGGTCTAAAAGTCTGTCCAGACGTTTTGTCCCCCAAACTAGAATTGTGTCCCTTAGTTCAGCAGTGCATCCCTCAGTCTGTGGTGCGTCCCTAAATCCAACAATCACATCTCTAGATCCCACAATCGCATCCCTCGGTCCTACAATCGCGTCCCTCATTATAGAAATCTAGTCTTTCCATCCAGAAGTGTTGTCCCTCCTTCCAACACTCCACACAATACCCGACCAACCTTGCACGGACTGCCGACTAGCCCACCGTCCGGTAGGCAAAGAGTACCCCGGTGGCCCATCGGTTGTCGCTCATTGCCAACGGCAAGACACCCGTCACACCTTGCGTGGGTCAAATGTAAACTTCGCTTACATTAATAAAAGTGACGACAAAGCATGATTAATATAAATAAGCACAAGATGTAGGTCTTATAGCCTACCCCTCTTTAAAAAAATTGTCCTCGAAATATGCTATCCCTAACCCTCAACAAAGAGTTCAGGATACAAACTCCTCTTATGATCCTCACACTCCCACGTAGCCTCACCCACACTAAGGTGCTGCCAACAGACCTTCACCATCGGAATCGTCCGACACCTCAGTTATTGCCAACCCACTCCAAAATATCCATGGGTCGATCTTCAAAAGTCGGGTTACTCTGAATTTCCACCAGCTCGTGCAAAATCTAAAACGGCCCAACATATCTCGTAGTCAGCTTTCCCTTCCATCCGAACCTCATCATGCCCTTAGCAAGTGAAACCTTCAGAAAGACGTGATCTCTGACCTAGAATTGCAGCTCACATTGCCACTTATCGGCATAACTCTTTTGTCTGTCCCGAACTGCCACCAACCTGCATCGGATCAAGTCCAGTCGGTTCGCATACAACTGCATGATCTCCGGCCCCAACAATTTTCTCTCCCCCACCTCGCTCCAGAAAAGAGGTGAACAATAGGGTTGACCATACAGAGCCTCGTACGATGCCATTCCAACGCTCCTGTGGCAGTTGTTGCTGTAGGCGAACTCCACAAATGCCAAGTGATCATCCCAACTCCTAGCAAGATCAAACACACAAGCCCTAAGCATATCCTCCAATGTTTGTATCATCCTCTCTAACTGCCTATCTGTCTGAGGATGAAATGTCGAGCTAAACGTCAGTTTTGTCCCCAATGCCTTTTGCAGGCTCTCCCAAAACCTCAAAGTGAAATGGGGGTCCCAACCTGAAATCATAGACACTGGCACTCCATGCATTTTGACTATCTCCGAGATGTAGAGCTTCGTTAGAGCCTCCAACGATGTTGAAACCTAAGTTGCTAGAAAGTGAGCGGTCTTCATGAAATGATCTACGATCACCCAAAAGCATCGTGCGAACGACTTGTCCTCGGCAATCCAGTGACGAAATCCAGTCACGTGCTCCTACTTCCACTCCGAAAGAACAATCTTCTTGGCTTCATCCAGGTCCTTCCCTCTTGTACATAGGTCCATAAGTCTTACCGATCAATCATTTTTCTCACGTTTTGGTCCTTTTTGTGTCTCTTCTTCTCAAACCTGTTTATTCTTGAAACTTAAACATAAAAGTCGTTACATAGTATTGCTTAGGTTCAAAATAGAGGACATAAGACACGAATGTGCGCATGATGTGATGTCAATCAAATACCCCTTCACCTAGTTTTTGATAGTCCCGAGTAAAACAACGAAAGGAAAACAAAGAAGGGAAAATAAACGGAAAACAACATAACTCCTAACCCACTTTCGTAAGAATCACGGTTGCACTTAGCACGTGCAAGAAGCCGTTAAACCCCCTTGTCGCCAAGGAGGAGGAGTGTTGTCTCCTGAAGGTTTTCAGCGGATATACCCACAAAATCCGAACATAGATGCTTTATTCAACCTAGCAACACGACTCGATGGACTCATTTTTGTCGATCATTAGACACGGTAATACTATGGGCCGACTCAATATAGGTGTTTAGTCCACACACCTAGCCTAATGAACCATTCCTGCAAGTTAATTAACGACTTAAGTCAAAGACATGGGTAACCTTAACATCCTAAAGTGATACAAAGTGGAAAGTCCATTAAGGTTCTTATTTGAATTGCCATTTCTTTTCTTTTTTTGTTTTTTTTTCATTTTTATTTTTACTAGTTGGTGAGTAATTCTCCCTGGATCAGGTTTGGTGCATCAGTGCCTATGAGGACTTACACTATTACGTACACCTTTCTCCACATCTCCGCATACGGTGATCCCTACCACTCGTGTAACAGGTGTTTGGTCGGTGCATCCCAAGTTAGATGACTCAAAAGCACTAGCCACTAAGTCCCATCAGACCTAATTTACCGAGTGGTAGGACCCGTGCGAGAAGAGAGAACACCCTACCAACTTATTTATTATCTACACATGAACCAAAAACCCTACACTTACGATTTTGTAAAAGGAGTTTAAAGGTACCTGACAACGACAAACTTCCTTATACCTACAGACATGAATTATTTGACTCACTTGGTTCAAGGTGGACTTATTTGTTTGTTTGAGTATTGAAACCCTATGATTACTCTCCCCCCGAGGGAAAACCGGGGTGCATCATTATGACTAGATAAGACCTAAAGCTGGTGTACTAGATATCCTAATACATCATGTTCAAGACGATTCTAGGAGTTTCCTTTTTACTTTGCCTCTCAACAGTTTTGCCCATGCTAAACACACACAAAACCCACAAAACATTTTCTTTCGCAAACACTTGAAGATTTTGAATGAAATGAAAATTTAAAGCACCAGGTCAGCAAAAGAAAACAAGTCACCCAAGGATCATGGCAAGCAGATATATTGATATTAAATGCAGAACACTAACATGACGCTAACTATGCACACAGAAGAAGAAAAAACAAAACGAAAAAGACTCAACTATGTTCACACGTAAAACACGACCCACACCTACTTCATGCATTGTCCTCAATAAATGTGTGCATGATAGTACATGCATTTATGCATGGAAAAGAAAATATGTCACCAATGTGAAGCGCAAAGGGAAGTTTCTGGTTAGGTTGTTGGACACTAACCTGAATTGCCCTCAAAACCTATGAAATACTAAGGGAAGGGAGACAAATACGTGAAACAAATGGGGCCCAAACACACAGGGGTTGGAGCCCACAACAAGTTCTGCTCACTCTTGAAGTTTTCTTTTTTTGAAATATAACTATGTAAAAAAATAAGTTCTCATCGTCATTTGTAGAAGGACATCAAATTGGAACCTCAAAAGTCGGTCAATGCACTTGGAATTGGAACATGACACCACGCGGGGCCAAAATACTCATGCGTGCCCCCCGTCACAAACTACACAAGATTCAAGGAGATGTTCACGAATTATCCGCAAAGGCGTCTCATTCAAAAGATCAAACTAAAAGAGCTCGAACAACTCAAGAGTTTGGGAAAAATTGTGCAACGGAAGAAGAGTTTCTGCCCTTGCGGTACTGAAGTGATGATCGTCAATCCAAACTCTCCAACCAAAAGGTTGGTCGGTCGAAATGAGGTCAATAACCTCGTTATGCATGTCTGACTCACCAAGTGAACAGAAAGTGGGTCTCTTACCCAAGGTATCCTCTAAGGACTTCCCAAAACCCTCATTGGAAAAGTAGTTGTTTGATATCCCATCATTTTCAAGATGATCAGGAACAATAGTGAGAGGTAAACTCTCACTAGGTCGTATGAAATTAAGGGTACTAGGGAGCTCTTGCTCCACCACAGATGAGTTCTTAAGAGGCAGAACACTAAGATCATGTGGTTCAAGGGCCACGAGACAAAAAGATAAGGCACAATCTTGTGCCAACTCATAATGAAACTGGTCCATCTTATTCTGAATTTGAATCGAATCCCCTACCAAGTGATCCTGAATTGAACCCCAAGTCCCTCAGACTGACTAGGAGTTTGACATTGGAAGATTGTGCTTTGAATTTGTTAATGTTGTGGTAGTTGTTCGATTCGAAAAGATGAATCCGCATGTTGATGAGAATGGTCACCCTCCTCACGTTCACTTAATTGTTGTGTCATTTGACTCACTTGCATTTCCATGGTTTGCATGGAATTCAAGTTGGACTTCAATAAATTTTGAGTGGTTTCCATGAACGTTTGGAGGGGTGTTTTAAGGAATCAAGTTTGTGGTCAACATTGAAGTTCAAATTTTGATTGTCACAGTTCATAGGTTGGGTGTAAATAGGCTGAGAATTAGTCCATGTGGCCATGGGTAGTGGCTGGTAGGGATGTGGGTATTCGGGAGGAGAATAATGGGGTGGGCATGATGTATAAAATTTTGAAACAATATTCTCTCCCCATGAATCCATCTCTGTTGGGTTGTACGCGGATGCGTAAATATCACATTGAGCAATTTAGGAAAATCTATGCTTAACTCAGGCCCTGAGGGAATATAACAACATTCCCCGATAGTGTGACCACTCAACCCACAACAGTCACATGGTACGGCTTCTAGAGCCACTTGTGCACTCATGTCGTCTACCGCACGCATGAAAGATGCCAAAGTTTTTTGTAATGTCTCAGTTTGTTGACCAGCATATGATCCGACATAACTAGATGGTGGTCTAGCAGTCGGTGACTCTCTCATATTATCCCAATCTGAAGATTGCTCAGCCACACAATTAATATTGTCCCAACCAGACAGGGTGTTTGTCTGAGGCACCCCAAGATGCATCAGTTCGGAGTACCAGGGAGAATAGTCCATGTCCAAACAATGAAATGGATGGTCGCCCATGTAACCACCGATCTCGACAAAAAACTCTCGAGTCGACCACTCTCACCACCACGACGCCAAGCTCGCAAAAATTGCTCGACTCTACCCTAAAATGCTTACAGGAGTATAAAGGGGAGGAGACTAGAACGTAGAAGGAGGTGAGAAGAACATGACTCAGAGAAGAAGGGAAGAATCCCTAAAACTAGTGTGGGTAAAGGGTGAGGTTAGAAGCCTAGTCTAGTAAACACTGCTCACACAAGCTTAGGCTGGCTATGACTCCTTAAGCTAGACGACGCCTAACTGCGAGGTCACGCGGCCTTAACACGCCTCACCTCCCTACAACGAAGACCACACAACCCAGCAAGTGATCCACGATTCGGAGATCTCGTCTCTCCTACTATCGATAGAGTGGGCGATGTCGATCAGGCTATGACGGTCTCGACCAGATTATTCTCGTAATTCGCTTGAGTCATAGTGGCTATTGTCTACTTGATTTTAGATTAACGCTTCATTTGAGTGTGGTTTGTGGAGCGAAGGGAGGGGTGATAAAATCCCCTACCTTATCTTGAAGACTATAGGTGGTGCCCCTTAAAGATGTTTTGAAATCTTAGGCTACCAAGCAACTAACCAAATAACCACTCACCTCACTCTTGTTACAATGAACCTTACTAACTAATAGACGCTCTAACCATGCATGAATGAGAGAACAGGTGCTTATACCTCACGCCAGCAATCGACAACAACAATTTAAAGCAAATGAAAGACAATGTCCATGCAAAGTCTGCAAGTGATGCAGGACCAAGATGGCAATTAGTCTAATCTTTTGCTTCGAGTTGTATGGTCCGGCTTGTCTTAATAAGGGGAATTGATTGATCTGGGAGCAATACAAAGGTCAAAACATGGAAAATTGGGCTCCCAGATAACTATATTATCATGACCAACCAACAGAAAAAATTGTGGGGTAAAAGTAACTCACGAGGACACCAATCAACAGTCTCAAACAACTAACTGGTTGTCTTGTTAGCTCCAATGGTTACCAAATTTGTCCAACTGCTTCCCTAGTGCATTCTGAATGCCCTGAAATAAAACAAAACTAACAATAAAAGATCAAATCCACTCAAATCGTCCAAACCAGAGTATGGACAGAGCACCTCCTTGACAATGGTGCCAAAAACTTGATTGAAATTAAGTTTAACAACCCCTTACTACTCTACTAAAACAGGAAACTAAAACCTACTCTAATTGCGGAAGGAAGAACAAGAGGTGGAGAGGTGTGATTACAATGGCATTTATAGAAGAAATAAGGGTTTGGATGGATCTGCAGCAATCCGACGACTGTCATAACTTTCTCTATATTCTGGTGTGTCCAATTCATCAAGTTCGAGCCACGGGAAAAATTAGGGATCAATTGGACCAAAATAATCCGCCAGTGGTGTGATCAATTCATCAACTTTCTCTATATTATGTTTACGCCAGATCGGTCCCGATTTTTGCCATGAGCTTCAATGTTGTATTTGGCACGTTGGGTGAACCACTGGTCCACTTTCTTGAACCATTGGTATTTCAATGTTGTATTTGGCACGTTGGCATGTTGTATTTAGTTTAATTTGCGAAATACTAATCTTGTTCAATTCATGTATCACAATACTTTGCATTTGGGAAACCTTAACGTCATTAAGTGATACATCGTGTAAAGTCCATTAAGGTTCTTATTTGTATTACCTTTTTTATTTTATTTTTCTTTTTTCTTTTTTTTTAATTTTGTTTTTACTAGTTGGTGTGTAATTCTCCCAGGGTCAGGTTTCGTGCATCATTGCCCAGGAGGACTTACAGTATCATGTACATCTTACCCCAATTCTCCACATAGGGCGATCCCTACCACCCGGGTAATAGAAGTTCGGTCGGTGATTCCCAAGTCAGATGACTCGAAAGCAACAAGCACTAAGTCCCCTCGAACCTAATTTCCTGAGTGATAGGAGCCGTGCGAGAAGAGAGAATACGTTATTCACTTATTTGTTATCTACACATGAACCAAAACTCCTACACATAAGGTTTTACAAAAGGAGTTTAAGGATCCGTGACAACGACAAACTTTCTTATACTCACAAACACAAATTATTTGACGCACTTGGTTCAGGGTGGACTTATTTATTCATTTGAGTACTGAAACCCTATGATTACTATCCCCCCGAAGGAAAACCGGGGTGCATCCTTACGAGTAGATGACACATAAAGCTGGTGTACTAGATATCCTAATGCATCAAATTCAAGTCAATTTTTGGAGCTTCCTTTTTACTTTCCCTCCCAATGGTTTTGCACATGCAAAACACACGCAAAACTCACAAACATTTTCTTTTAGAAAGACATGATGATTTTGAAAGAAATGAAAAATTTAAAGCACTAGGCAAGCAAAAGAAGACAAGTCACCAAAGGATCATGGCAATGAGATATATCAATATTAAATGCAGCACACTTACATTACCCTATCAATACAAATAAAACAAAACAAAAAGAGAAAGACTCATTTATGTACACACGTAAAACACCCCCACACTTACTTCATGCATTGTCTTGAATGAATGTGAGCATGATACTACATGGATAGATGCACGAAAAGAAAAGATCTCACCAACGTGAAGCGCAAAGGGAAGTTCATGGTTATGTTGGTGGACACCCTCCCGAATTCCCCACAAAACCTGTGAAATACTTAAGAAGGGGGACAAATACGTGAATGAAATGGGACCCAAATACACAATGGTTGGGGCCCATAACAATCAACGCTCACTCTTTGAGTCTTCTTTCGTTTTACTTTATTTTATTTTTTGAAATATAACTATGTACCAAAAATAAGTTCCCATCTGCATTTGTCAATGGACATCAAATGGGAACCTCAAAAGTGGGTCACTGCACTTGGAATGGGAACATGACACCACGAGGGGCCAAATTACTAATGTGTGGGCCCCCCTCACAAGGTACACAAAATGCAAGGAGAGGTTCATGAATTAGACGCAAAGACGTCTCATTAAAAGGATCAATCTGAAAGAGCACAAACCTCTTAAGAGTTTGGGAAATATTGGGCAATGGAGGAAGAGTTTCTCCCATTGCGGTACTGAACTTATGATCGTCAATCCAAACTCTCCAACCAATAGGTCGGTGGGTCGGAACGAGGTCAAGAACATCGTTATGCATGTCCGACCCAATAGGCGAATAGAAAGTGGGTCTCTTACCTAAGGTTTCCTCTAAGGAACTCTCAATACCCTCATTTGCAATGTAGTTGTTTGATGTCCCATCATTTTCAAGGTAATCAGAAACAATAGTGAGAGGCAAACTCTCATTACGTCGTATGAGATTAAGGGTACTAGGGAGATCTTGCTCCACCACAGGTGAGTCTTTGAGAGGTACAACAATAATATCATGTAACTCAAGGGCCATGGGACAAAAGGATAAGGCACAATCCTGTGCCGACTCATAATAGATCTGGTCCATGCTATTCTCAATTCGAATTGAATCCTCTACCAAGTGATCGCGAATTGAAATCCCTAGTCACTCAAATTGACTAGGAGTTTGGCTCTAAAAGATTGTGCTTTGAATTTGTTGATGTGGTGGTGGTTGGATAGCAAAAGTTGAATCCTCAAGTTGACCAGAAAGGCCACCCACCTCACATTCACTTATATGTTGTGTCATCTGACTCACTTGCATTTCCATAGTTTGCAAGGAATTTTGAGTGGACTTCAACATATTTTGAGTGGTTTCCATGAACATTTGGAGGGTTTGTTTTAAGGAATCAAGTTTAGGGTCAACTGTGAGGCTCAAGTCAAAATTTGGGAAATTGTTGGGTTGGATGTTGATGGGCTGAGAATGAGTCCAAGGATTGGTCTTGGGTGATTGCTGGTAGGGATAAGTGTTGTCTCACCATGAATCCATCCCTCTCGGGTTGTACGCGGATGCGTAATGGTCACATTAAGTATTTTGGGAAAAGGTATTCTCATACTTCGGCTCTGGGAGAACATAAAGACATTCCCCGATAACGTGACCACTCAACCCACAACAGTCACACGGTATCGCTACTGGAGCCACCAATGCACTCATGTCGTCTACCGCAAACATGAAAGAGGCTAAAGTTTATTGTAATGTCTCAGTTTGTTGACCAGCATATGATCCGACATAGCTAGATGGTGGTCTAGCAGTCGGTGCCTCTCTTATATCATCTTAATCTGAAGATTGCTCAACCACACAATTAAGATCGTCCCAACCATACATGGTGTTTGTTTGTGGCACCTAAGGATGCATGGGTCCGGAGTACCAGGGAGGATAGTCCTGGTCCCAACAATGAAATGGATGGTCTCCCATGTAACCACCCATCTCGACAAAGAACTTTCGAGTCGACAACTCTCAACACCACGAGGCCAAGATCGCAAAAAGTGCTCGACTCGACCCTAAAACGCTAACAGAGAGTGTAAAGGGGAGGACACTAGAACATATAAGCAGGTGAGAAGAAGATAACTCAGAGGAGAAGGGAAGAATCCCTAAAACTAGCATGGGTAGAGGGTGAGGGTAGAAGCCTAGTCTATCAAACACGGCTCAAACAAGCTTAGGTTGGCTATGGGTCCTTACAGCTAGACGACGCCTAACTACGAGGTCAGACGGCCTCAATATGCCTCACCTTCCTATGATGAAGACCACAAAGTCCAGCAAGTGAGCAAAGATTTGGAAATCTTGTCACTCCTACAATCGACAAAGTGGGCAACACCGATCAGGCTATGATGGTCGTGACCGGATCACTCTCCTAATGCGCCCGAGTCCTAGTGGTCAACGTCAACTTCATTTTAGATTAAGGATTTACTTATGTGTGGTTTTTGGGGCTAAGGGAGGGGTGATGAAATCCCCCACCTTATCTTTAAGACTATAGGTGGTGCCCGTTAAAGATGTTTTGAAATATTAGGCTACCAAGAAACTCACCAAACAACCACTCACCTCACTCTTGTTACAATGCACCTTACTAACTAATGCATGCTCTAACCATGAATGAATGAGAGAACACATGTGCATGTACCTCGTGCCAATAATCGACAACATGAATTTAAAGTAAATGAAAGACAATGTCCATGCAAGGTCTACAAGTGATGCATGACCAAGATGGCAATTAGTCTAATCTTTTGCCTAGAGTTTTACGGTCCACTAGTGCAGAAAAGGCCATATACGTCGGATATACAGGGGTATAGACGTCGGATTTTGACGGTCCAAGTACCCGACGTATATTTCCCCGTCGCCTATTCCTTGTTGTATAGACGTTGGCTATATACGACCGACGTCTATTATACGTTCAATGAAACCCAAAAAATACATTACATTGTATATCGGGCATTCTGCACTCACATTAATCAAGCCCAAGATACCCAAGTGCCCCAAGTGCCAATCTTTTGACAAATAACCAAGAATATCAAGACCAACATGCCCAGGTGCACCAACTCGTTCGGGTTCAGCAGTAAAGGAGTGGTAGAGTACATCAACCACACCAACAAAAATAAATTCTCCGATGTGGGACTAAACTTTTACGCCCTATAGACGTCGGATATATAGGTTGACCGACGTGTATACTTAGAGCACGACCTATAGACGTCGGCCATGCTATACATCCGACGTCTATACTTTGAAATATCAATAATTAATAAAAAACTACGCCCTATAGACGTCGGCCATTCTATACATCCGACGTCTATACATGGGTTAATACTAAAAAAAACGTTGTAACCATTTTGAGCCCAAGATGCTCCAAGTGCCAATCTTTTGACCATTAAATATATATCCCTCACTTGCATTTTGTAGTGTGGTACCAAACTCCCATTTAGAAGTAAAGGAGTGGTGGAGTACTTCAACTCCACCAATAAAAAAATTTCTCCAATGTGGGACTAAACTTCAACACATGTGACCATACACACACATGTGTACAACACAGATGTGATAGTTACATTGATGTAACTTTTTTTAAATTCACATTATTCTTATACAAAATAAATCCACATAAATTCTTACACAAAAAAATCCCAAAAAGTTACGTTAATTCTTAAACAAAAAAATCTTAAAAAATTATGTTAATTCTTACACGAAATAAATCCCAAAAAATTGATTTATTTCATATACAAAATAAATCCACATAAATTCTTATACGAAATAAATCCAAAAAAATAAACAAAAAATATTTTCTTCTTTCAGGAGGTATAGAGTCGGTTATAAAAAAAAATCGACGTTTATACAAACAAATAGACGTCGGATGTAAAAATATCCGACGTCTATACCTATAGACGTCAGATGTTTTTACATCCGACATCTATTCAGTGACGTCTATTGAGCATTCTGCAGTAGTGGTCCAAGTTGTCTTAATAAGGGGAATTGATTGGTTTATTGATTGATCTGAGAGCAATACAGAGGTCAAAACATGGAAAATTGGGCTCCCAGATAACTATATTTCATGACCAACGAACAGAAGAAATTATGGGGTAAACGTAACTCACCATGCCGCCAATCAGCGGTCTCAGACCGCTAACTGGTGTTCTTGTTAGCTCCAATGGTTCCCAAATTTTTCCAGCTACTTCCCTAGTGCATTCTGAACACCCTGAAATAAAACAAAACAAAAAAAAATTAAATCCACTCGAATCGTCCAAACGAGAGTTTGAACAGAGCACCTCCTTGACAATGATGCAAAAAACTTGATTGAAATTAAGTTTCATCGCAAGTGCACGGTCGTCGGTGAAGACGGGGCAAGTACGAGTCGATCCACCGGGAGGTGTGTCGACTCTAGTTCTTCAGAAATCAAGTGGAAATTGAGGGGAGAAGAAGTGTGATTACACTAACTAAACTACGTTAAACTAGAAAGCAACAAACAAAGAAGATGAAAGCACGAGAAGAAATGAAACTAAACTAAGTAACATTAAAAGCAAGTTGGAATTTAGGAAGAAGAGCCCCCAAGGAGTGGAGTATGTGTACACATGAAATAAAGTGGTGAGCATTGCATTCAAATAGGGTAGAAGTGTAGGTTGTGTTTCTATGCATAGGAAGTACCTATTGGTTGTAGCAAGACCAATCATCCAAATCACCAACCTAGTTGATTAATATGAGCATAAACAAGTTTGTTATTAAGAACCTAAACAAGCATGGGATGTACCTAATGATTATGGCAGAAACTATCAAGTTAAGTATCCTCTTTTAGTCAAACAAGCATACCCACATTCATCACATAAAGCAAAATATTACATTCATTCCATTCTTTATGACATGTATAAACATAAACTCCACCCCCAAAGGGGAATGGAACTACTCACTACTCATTAAGAAAATGAGACAAAATGAAATTAAGCTAATTAAGCTAGGAAAAGGAAAGATGTTAATTAATTTTACTAAGATTAAGACAAACAAAATTAACTAAGCATGCAAGAATTAAAAGAAACAACAAGAAACTAACAAAACATTCTTTATTGCTCACTCACATTACAAGTAGCATCTCTCCACTAGAGTTTTGCTCCAAGGCTTTATTTGAAGTTGAGAGAATACCCACCAAGAGAGGAGTACATTACAAGGGAGGAAGAGTCCTATGTATAGTCATAGAAAAAGGTAACCGGGGACAATCCCTCGATGTAGGACTAATGGCATACTACAATGGACAAAAAACACTCTAATACAACACCCGACTAAGTATTATAGGATCTGGAGCATCCAACCGCCAATTGGCGGTCTAGAATGCTTGGATCTGGCCCTGGCTTGGAAGAAGCTTTGCAGGGTTGATTTTTGCATGTGTAGTGCACCCGAGTTGGTTGTTGGAGTTTACGCCAGAATTGAAAGGAATATTCTAAAAGTTTTACTTTTATATGTCAATTATTAAGAATTGGATGTGCAAACATTTTGTTCCTTGATTATGGTATTCGTCTTTTGGAAGTGTTAAGGAAGAGGTGCTTGGTCCTTAACCATAGAGCTCTAAAAGATAATGGTTTACATAGATAAAAAATTATTCACAATCATGGTAATTAACATGGAACATTAATCACCGAGATAAGATTGTCGTGTTGGTCATCGATTGTTGTAGCTCTACAAATAATTGACGACACAAGTATATAAAAGAGGAAAATATTACTTTTATATATTGAATAGACCTGACAATTAAAACATTATGGAATTGTGCTTTGTGTTGATTGATATGTTTTAGTTAATCGCAAGTGCACGGCCACATTGAAGAGGGTGGAAAATACGGGTGGATCCGCAAGGAGGTGTGTCGACTCTGGTTTGTTCGAAGGCGAGTGGGAAAAAAGGAGAGAAATGGTTGATTAAACTAAACTATACTAACCTAAACTAGTAAACTAGAAAGGAGGAAATCAAAGCACGAAATGAACTAAACTAAGTAAGTAATAACAGAAGATAGAAATCGGGAAATGGAAAACCCCTAAGGGGTGGAGTGTGTATGTGCACATGAAATAAGTGTGGTGAATGCATGCAATAAGCTCAAGTGTAGTTAGTGTTTGTTAATGCATAAGAAGTACCTAATGGCAAGACCTATCATTTAACGCACTAACCTATGTGATTAATATGAGCATGACAACTTTGTTATTAAGAACATAAACAAGCATGGAATGTACCTAAACATTATGGCAGACACCATCAAGTAAAAGTTCTTATTAATTGAAACAAGCATACTAACATCTCTCACAAACAACAATGTCTAGCATTCATACCATCTACATAACATGTACACACATCTACTCCACCCCCAAAGGGGATGGAACTACTCACACATATTTAAACTGACATTTATATTAAGGAAAGAAAACATGCTTAAAATAATTAGAAGAAAACTAAACAACAACTTTAACTAAAAGAACATAAAACTTAAGAAGCATGCAAGACATAAGAAATGAAATTAAACTAAGAAAGAAACAACATAACCAAAAGGAAACATCTATTATTACTCACTCAATTACAAGTAGTGTCTCTCCACCAGGGTATTTGCTTCAAGGCTTTAACTCCTAGTAGAGGGGATGGCCACCAAGAGAGAGATGGGGTACAAGAGAGAAGGGAGAGTTTTATTTATAGCCATAGAAAAAGGTAATCCGGGACAATCCTCCGTTATGGGACTAAACATATACCAAAAATAGACTAAATACACACTAATACATGTCCCACAGAAAACTTAGCGGATTTGGAGCAAAACATACCACCAATTCGCGGTCTTGGACCGCCAGTTGGCGGTCTATATTGTTTGGATCACGCTGGATTTTCTTCTGGACTTTTCTGGATGACTTTGCGCCTCTTTGATGCATCTACTTCACTTGATGGAGCTCCGACCCGAATAGAATTGCCAAAATACTCCCCATGATGGTGTGAAGTATTCTTGTTTGCTCATTGGTCCTTGGATCTTACATTCAGGTCCTTCAATCTTGCATATTAGTCCTTGAGTCTCTCAGCTCAGTCCTTTTTCCTGCTTTTTGGTCCTTTAGAGTCTCTCCTTCTCAAACCTACTTATTCCTGAAAACTTGTCACATAGCATTGTTTGGTTGAAAGATAATGGATATAAGACATAAAGATATACATGAATTGATGTCAATCAAATACCCCCACACCAAACTTTTGCTAGTCCCGAGTAAAACAAAGAAAGGAAAAAGCATACGAAAAACAGGAAATCCTAACTCACTTTTGTAGGAATCACGGTTGCACTTAGCACGTGCATCAAGCTGTTAAACCTCCTTGTTGCCAAGGAGGAGGAGTGTTGTCTCCTGACGGTTTTCAGCGGATATACCCATAAAATCCGAACATAGATGCATTATTCAATCTAGAAACTCGACTCGATGGACTCATTTTTATCGATCATTGGACGCGGTAATCCTACGGGCCGACTCTATATAGACAATCATTCCACACACCTAGCCTAGTGAATCATTCATGCAAGTTAATTAAGAACCTAAGTGAAAGACATGGACAACCTTAACATCCTTAAGTGATACAAAGTGCAAAGTCCATTAAGGTTCTTATTTGCATTACCATTTTTTTTTCTTATTTTTTTTCTTTTCTATTTCTCAGTGGAGTTTCATTCTCCCAGGGTCGGGTTTCGTGCCTCATTGCCTATGAGGACTTACCCTATCACGTACACCTTTCCCCAAATCTCCACGTAGGGCAATCCCTACCACCCGTGTAGTGGGACTTCGGTCGGTGCATCCCAAGTCAGATGACTCGAAAGCACCAGGCACAACGTCCCCTCAGACCTACTTTCCCGAGCGATAGGAGCCATGCGAGAAGAGAGAACACCTACTCACTTATTTCTTATCTACACATGAACCAAAACCCTACACTTAATGTCTCACAACAAGATTTAAAGGGTGTTTGACTACAACAAACTTCCTTAAATTAACATACACGAATTATTGACTCACTAGGTTCAGGATGGACATCTTTAATTGTTTGACTACTGAAACCCTATGATTACTTGCGCCCCGAGGGAAAACTGGGGTGCATCCTAACGACTAGATAAGTCATAAAGCCACTGTACTAGATATCCTAATGCATCATGTTCAGGACAATTTTGGGAGCTTTCTTTTTACTTTGCCTCTCAACCGTTTTGCACATGCTAAAGACACACGAAAGCCAGAAAACATTTTCTTTTGCAAACACATGTAGATTTCGAAAGAAATGTGAAAATTTTAAAGCACTTGGCTAGCAAAAGAAGACAAGTCACCTAAGGATCATTTTTTTTTGCAAAGCAAAAGGGAGGCTTAGCCTCTAAGATTTTATTAGTAAAGAACTATTTACATCTACCAAATTTTTTTCGTTTAGTTCGTGGGCATATGCCACCTGCATAATCGGCTTCTCCCTACCACCTAATTGAAATCACGTTAAGGGCAAGTAGTTTAAGGAAATAATTACATCTCATCAAATTTCAGAAGTTGGAATTAGTTCCAAGTGTCCTGAAAATGTCACGCTTCTCCTTCATCTTTTGCTAGTTTGGAAGCTTGATCACTCATGCTCCCCATTATGACTTTGACTACAGCAATGGTACCTTTCGGTTGCTGCCTCTCGCCCTCAAAAATCCTATGGTTCCGCTCGTGCCAGCATTCATGTATCGTAGCACTTAACACCCACCTTTGGATCACTCTATCAAGTCGGCTTCCACTCGCATGTGATAGTCGCAAAACCTCACTCTCTAGATTGCTTGCGACAGTTTGGTGGAGCTGCATGAGGTTGAGGAGGCACCTCCACACCTCCTTTGTGTATTAACAATTCCAGAAAAGGTGCTCCATGTCTTTCTCTTAGTCTTCACATAGCACGCAAGTTGGGTCGAGATTTACTCCTCACTTTATCATTCGCCGCTTTGTGAGCAGACGCCCCTTCAATGCTCTCCAAGCTGTTAGTGTGTGCTTCGGGACAGCAAATTTGTGCCATACCATCCTCGCCCAAGGGACTTTCCAACCCGGTTGCCTCACCAAACTCCATACTTCCTTCATCCCAAGTGCTGCACCCTTCCCATTTGGTCGAAACGGTCTATCCACTCCTCCATGTATGCGCATGATTGAATCGTTTTATAATAACCGCAAGTGCATGGCCGCGTTGAAGTGGTGGCAAATACGGGTCGATCCACAGGGAGGTGTGTTGACTATTGGTTTGTGCGAAGGCGAGTGGTAAAGAAAGGAGAGAAAGTTTGATTACACTAAACTACACTAATCTAAACTAGTAAACTATAAAAGCTGAAATGAAATCACAACACAAACTAAACTAAACAACTAATGAAGGAAGATAAAACTCAGGAATGAAAACCCCTAAGGGGTGGAGTATGTGTGTGCCCATGAAATAAGTGTGGTGAATGCATACAATAAGCTCAAGTGTGGTTAGTGTTTGTTAATGCATAAGAAGTACCTCATGGCAAGACCTATCATTTTCAACACTAACCTAGGTGATTAATATGAGCAATGCAAGGTTGTTATGAAGAACATAACGAGCAAGGAGTGTACCTAACTATGGCAGAAATAATCAAGTAAAGTTCTTATTAATTCAAGAAAGCATACTAATATCTCTCACAAACAATAATGTCTAGCATTCATACCACCTACATAACATGTACATACATCTACTCCACCCCCAAAGGGGATGGAACTACTCACTAATCATTACACTACCTACATTAACAAAATGAGACATTATACTGAAAGGAAATTCAACTAACCAAGAAAGGAATATTAAAGAAGCTAATTGAAAGGAACATAAACTAAAGAAACATGCAAGAATTAAAAGACAAGATTTAAAAGAAACTAAGAACAATTATTTTATTAACAATGACTCACATTGAAGGTAGCATTCTACTCCACCTTGAGTTTTGCTTCAAGGCTTACTCCTTAGTAGAGAGAATGCCACCAAGCAATCGGTAGTTTACAATAGAAGGTGAAGAGTTCTATTTATAGCCGTAGAAAAAGGTAATCCGGGATAATCCCCTGATGTGGGACTAAACAAATACCAAAAATAGCCTAAACATCCTATAATACACACGCTCCAGAAGTTTCATCGGATCCGGGAAGATCCGGACCGCCAATTGGCGGTCTACAGGATCCAGATCGAGTTGAAATTTGTTTTGGGTTTGTCTTGATATATTTGTTGGTCTTGGATGCATCTACTTTGCTTGTTTGAGCTCTGACCTGAGTCCAATTGCCAAAATACTCCCCATGATGGTGTGAAGTTTCCTATTTTAGTCTTAGGTCTTTCGGTCTTACGTTCAGGTCCTTCTCCCTTGCATCTTAGTCCCCAGGTCTCACAATTAAGTCATTTTTCCTGCTTTGGAGTCCTTTCATGGTTCTTCTCTTCAAACCTCTTTATTTCTGAAATTCAAACATAAAACTCGTCACATAGCATTGTTTAAGTGTAAGATAATGGATATAAGATACAAATATGAGCATGAAATGATGTCAATCAAATACCCCCACACCTAAGTTTTTGCTAGTCCCGAGCAAAACATAGAAAGAGAGAAACAAACGAGAAACAAGAAATCCTAACTCACTTTCGTAGGAATCACGGTTGTACTTACCACGTGCAACAAGCCGGTAAACCTCCTTGTTGCCAAGGAGGAGGAGTGTTGTCTCCTGAGGGTTTTCAGCGGATATACCCAAAAAATCCAAACAAGATGCATTATTCAATCTAGACACTCGACTCCCTGGACAAATTTTGTCGATCATTGGACGCGGTAATCCTATGGGCCGACTCTATATAGGTAATCAGTCCACACAACTAGCTTGATGAACCATTTGTGCAAGTTAAATAAGGAATTAAGTGAATGATGCGGACAACCTCAACATTCTCAAGTGATACAAAGTGTAAAGTCCGTTAAGGTTCTTATTTGCATTACCATTTTTTTCTTTTTCTTTTTGTTCCTTTTCTCTTTTTTTTGTTTTTCATCTCTTTTTTTACTATTGGAGCTTCATTCTCCCAGGGTCAGGTTTCGTGCATCATTGCCTATGAAGACATACACTATCGCGTACATCTTTCCCCAAATCTCCACATGGGGCAATCCCTACCACCCGTGTAACGGGAGTTCGGTCGGTGCATCCCAAGTCAGATGACTCGAAAGCACCAGGCACAATGTGTAGGATTTCTAGTTTAATTGTACATATATATTTTCGAAATTTTTATGCACAATAAGGATCATTCATATATTTTCTACGATTTGTTTTTCATGCATGCATCGTTTGTTTTACTGATTACTTAAAACACATAAAAACAAACATTGGGCTCCGAAATTCATACCTAGAAGTTCTCTAAAACTTCTTGAAGATCCGGAGACGTTGAGGATGCTTGTCGCTGCGTCGGATGCCTCCGAGTATTCACCAAACTCGAAACAAGATTGGAGAGAGAAAAGCTAGTTCCTCAATCTCCAATAGGGTTTAGAATCTAATTACTAACCCCTCTTTAGTTTCCTTGAGAAGAAGATCTCTTGAAAACTAAAACTAAACTCAAAAATTAATGGAAATTCGTGGAGAATTATGGAGAGAGAAGTTTGCACAAGAAATAATGAATTAACTGATTAGGTAATGAGATAAACTTGTATTTATAAGTTTTCTCCAAATTACCTATTCATGTGCAACCACTTGCCCATGATTTCATGCAAACTTCCATCTAACCATCCATTATTTGCTAACAAATAATCTCAGCCACGAATTAAATCAATTATGGACCAATTCCATGCATGATCTAATTAATTCTTAAATTAATTCTACAGAAAACCGTCTGGACCGGTCGACCATTTGGACGTTTGGTCAACCGTTCAACATTCGGTCGACCGTTCGCAACAATAAAATATTTCATCGCAATGTTCGGTCGACCGTTCCGAAAAGACAAAAATTCCCTGTTATCGGTCGAGACATGTCCGGTCGACCGTGCACCAATCGGTTGACCATTTACTGTTGTTCGGTCGGCCGTTGAGCAGTGTTTTGCAGACTTGTCAAATTTCGGTTTAACCCCTACAAAAGTTGAAATTTCGGGATTAGTAGTAAATTCACAACTTATGTAACAAATTATCCTATGTAATGATTAATCATTACACACCATAATATTTACATCACATATGAATTTAATTTAGATTCTTACTATGTTATTAATCACAACATAATTTCGATTTTGCTTGTTCACCACATGTGTCATATTTTCTACATGAAGCCCGACACATCATATGAACTCAAAATCCCCATTTCTTGTTTCCCAGTTTTGTGGTGTGACCTATGGGAGGATCTAAACTAAGTTGACAGTGATATTAAGAACTTAATATCACAAGCTATAAGTGGTATCTAGCTACACATTGTAGCTCCTAATTAGTTAGATGTCTTAATTCCACTCGAACCAAAACCCGATCCATTTAGTGATGGAGTGCACCACTTGTGTCCGTCTCTTGCCTCATGATATTAAGAATACACACAAAGTAGTATTGTGTCATCTTTGTATTAGTATTCATTTCTTGATCTCTTTAAGCTAGTTATAAATATGTGACTTAACTCAAATCACATTGTGCACATTATAACTTTGCTTTATCAAGGGGCCCAGTAATATCATCACTCAATTAAGAGGGCAATGATAATCTTTTGACTAACTATCTTGTCCAACAAAAGTCATACTTAACCAACCAATGCCTTTACACTACACTTATCGATAGCTCAAGACACTAGTCTAATCAAGCATTTCTTAAGTGATCAGATATAAGTCTCATATCAAAGGACCAAGGACACAGTAAAAATTAATGACACAGAAACACATTTCTATAATATTTCACTTATTAGGTCTATTCAGTATACAAAAGTAATATTTTCCTCTTTTGCGTACCTGTGTTGTCACTCACTTGTAGAGCTATAATGATCTATGACCAACACGACAATCTTAACTCGGTAATAAATGTCCCATGTTTATTACCATGATTGCGAATATCTTTTTTTTCAGGTAAACCAATATCTTTTAGAGCTCTACGGTTAAGGACCAAGACCCTCTTCCTTAACACTTCTAAAAGACGAATAACATAAACAAGGAACAAAATGATTTCTCATTCAATTCATAATAATTGACATTTAAAAGTAAAACTTTTATAACACATTCCCTTCAATCTCCCACTTGTTATTAAAGTTTTGTTTCACATACATTCTCAATGTATAAAACATTAATAACTAGGGTAACCTTCTCGAATCACCTATCAAGTCAATCCACATGGATCCTCAGATCCATGGACTCGAAATATATTTCCTCTCTTAGCTTGGTATGAAAGTTTGTTGAATGGATCAGTTGTGTCATTGTTGTGTCCGCCCATTTATTTATTATGTCTTTCGTTGGTGAATGAGTTGGCTGTAGTGATATTACTCCTAACTACACTAGCTCATACCTCCACCTTCGATAATGATGACGCATCACTATTCCAACCTCCTATTGTCAGGAATCCCTATGAGAATTGCATCAAAATAGCCCTCGACTATTTTTCTCATTTGTCCTCCATAAACAAGAACTTTATCTTTAGTCCTGTTAAGGTACTTGAAAATATTCTTGACCGCAATCCTATGCTTAGGACTTGCGTCAGATTGGTGACTACTTGTCACGCTTAGAGCATACGAGATATTGAGTCCTGTGCAGGTCATCGTGTACATGGTCCTTCCTTTTGCCGAAGCATAAGGGATACCTTCATGTACTCCAAGTCTTTACGTCATTGGGTACGTTTGAGACTTCTTGAGTTGCACACCTATACTCGCACATATTGGCACATTGTCCATATTGGAATTGTTCACCCTGAACATTTCCAAGACCTTGTCAATGTTTACATGTTGACTTTGGCCAATGAGTCTATGGGATGTATCTCAATGTATCTTGGTTCTCAAGATGTGTTGAGCCTCATCCATTCATTTTCATTGAAAATGCCGATTTCAATGAAATTTCTCGTTTGCAAATGTTAAGGTATATGATTGCTCATGAGCAATATGTCATCGACATATAAGATCAGAAGTACTACAAGGCTCCCACTAATCTCCTTGTATATACAAGGTTTTCCTTTACTTTGAATGAAGTGAAGCTTCTTCACCTCTTCGTCAAAGCGTTTGTTCCAACTCCTCGATGCTTGCTTCAATCCATAAATGGATCCTCGAAACTTGCATTCCTTCTCGCTGTTATTTGGATCATTAAAACCTTGAGGTTGTACCATGTACATATCCTCCTCCAAGTTCCCGTTTAAGGAACGCCATTTTGATATCCATCTTCCATATCTCACAATTGTGAAATGCGGTAATAGTGAGCATAATCCGAATAGATTTTAACATGGAAACTTCTCAAAAATTTCATCAAACTCAATTTCTTGAATTTGACTAAAACTTTTGCTACAAGCCTTGCTTTGTAGGTCGTCAAGTTACTATCCATGTCCATCTTCCTTCTAAAAGCTCATTTATACTAATGACATTTTCTCTAGAGGAAGGCAAATCAAGTTCCATACTTGATTGTCATACATGGATTCTATTTCGGATTCCATGGCCTTAAGCCATAGTCTGGAGTTTTCCCTTTCCATTGCTTCTTGGAAGGTCGAGGGATCTTTGGTACTTAGTACCACAATCTCATGAAGTCCCAAATACTTATTGGGTTTCTTCCTTTCCCTCATCGACCTTCTCTATTCTTTTGGTTCTTCTCGTGTCTCTCGAACTTCTTCCACAATTTCTTGAGGAATAGGTTCACGTTCGACTCTCGAATGTACACTAGGTGGGGATGATTGACATTCTCTCACAATTTCTTGTAATGGTCTCTCGCTCCCGCTCCCACTAACCAAAGGAATCTCGGTTGGGCCTTCATGATCTTGAATGTCATCATTCATGTCATGATCTTGAAGAGTATCTTGAGTTTCCTCAAGCTTAACTCTACTCCCACTACTTTTCTCTCTTTTCCAGAAATTCTAGAAAAACCATATCTCTCTCTACAATCTTTCGATTGGAGGTGATACACAAAAAGTAGTATCCTCTTGTCCCACGAGGACAACCTATAAGGAAGCACTTATCCGCTTTTGGTTGAAGCCTGGTCGACATCAATTTCTTGATGTATACCTCACAACCCCAAATCTTGAGAAAGTCGAGCTTAGGTGTCTTTCAACTCCATAGCTCACAAGACATTTTCTCCACGGATTTGGAAGGAACATTATTTAGTGAGTTTGTCATTATTTGTAGTGCATAATTCCAAAAGTAAATAGGCAATTTAGATTGACTTATTATTGATCGAACCATGTCGAGCAATATCATGTTCCTACTTTAGGAATGAGTCAAATTAGGTATCCTAAGCACTCACCCCTACGAACCTTTCATAGAGACTCGATATTCTTGTTGAGTCGGTTCACTACTACATCCTCGAATTCTTTGAACTTCTCAAAGAATTCACTTTTGTTTTCCAATAGACAAATATAACCATAATGATTATAGTTATCCGTGAACAAAATGAAGTACCTTAAACCGTCTCTTGCACTTCTACTTATCGTACCACACACATTAGATATCATATCCAATTAGTCATTCGTTTTCGTTCCTTTCTTCTTGAACGGTCTCTTGGTCATTTACTTGACCAATCCGATAGTGCTACAAGAATGAATCATTTACGTGAGTTATCTTAGTTTCTTTTGTTATTGTTTGTTTGAGTTTATTTATCATTCATTTCAAGCAAATAGAAGTCATTACAAACGAATGTATTTGCATAGAGAATTCCATTATTCGATATAGATAAGCAAGAATTAGAAATATATATTAAGTTATCCATATCCAAAACATGATACAGAATAGTTCTTGCTAATCGAAGGCACATAATAAACATTCTTCAAAGCATAAATTTAAATCACTAAACTATTGAAGTTCCATAGAATCTTGTACAATCGCAGCTATGCTTGTACTATTTCCGATCTTCAATATCATCTCGTTCTCCACGAGGTCCTTCCTATCCTTCAATAGCTGCACATCAAAATTATGTGAGCACAAGATCTGGTAACCATTACCAAATCAAGGACAGAGGTGATTAAATTTATCTCAATAACAAACATACCTACGGCGTTTCTCGGGTGCCTACGTTCAATCATCCAATTTTCAAGGTCTTCCTTGTACTTGGGGCAATTAGGTCGGATGTGTCCCTTTTCACCGCAGTGAAAGCACTCCGTGTTGGGAGTTGGAGATTTCAAAGATTTCCCCCTTGTGGCACTCCTATGAGCACCTCCTACTCCCTTGCTCTTGATTGACGTATCTTTGGTAAATTTGCCTTTACCTTTGTTGATATTTTTGCTCCTCTCATGGACGGCTAGGACGTGATTGTCCCAACCCTTTCCCATGTCAACTTCTGCCATTTTGAAAGCGTTGTGAAGCTCCTCAAGACTCACCCATTTTTCACGCACATGATAGTGCATCACAATGTCCTTAAAGGACGGGGCTAGAGAGCCAAGAATCAGATCTTCGGCAATGTCTCAAGGTATCCTTGCATCGTGAGAAAATGCATGGATACCGATGTTCCCTCCGCCATGTGGCACCTTGTGAGTGCCATGGTGGTCTTATAGCGCTCCTTTTGGGCACTATCCATGAACATCTTTGTTAAAGCTTCCATGGTCTTCTTGGGTTTTGAATCCAATTATTTCGCTTGAAGTGAGTCACCCATGCATGCCAACATTAGACCGTGAACTTGGTTCTCTTGGTCTTCCCACTTGGCTATCGCCTCTTTCTCATTACCGGTTGCCTTCTTATTCAATTTTGGGATTTCACCATCCAAAATGTGAGATAGTTTTTCAAACCTCAACATGATATTAAGATTGAGTTGCCATTTCATTAAGTTTGAGCCATCATTTTGCAAAGGATTCTTGTCGATCATAGATCGCATAACTGGTTGGATATTAGACATTTCTACAAAATAAACTATACCAGATTTTAATGTCAATTTTATGTTTTAAAACACATACATATATATCGAATATAAATGTAAAAACTGCAAATAAAATTTTGCCCATAAATGCAGTAATCCAAGATCCTATCAATTGCAATATAGACTAGCTAAGGGCTATCGAATATATCACAATATCAAGGTAAGAAAAACTCTTTCTAATCACAAACTTTTTGAATTTTAGCAACATTAGCATCTTCAAACTCTTGTGATTCTTGTCGTTTTAATTATGAGGGAATGCGACCTATCCTCGTAAGAAAAACATTTTCCCAAAACCGAGCGAGGGCTCTAGGTAATGTTAAGAAAACTTATTTTCATTTGATACGAGATACGTTTATCCATTGTATTCACAACTAAACATACTTGGGGTTCACTAGGGTGAAACGCACCTCATATATTTAATTGTGGCACAACAATAGACAACCATTATATCTCCCACTATTCCCAAAGATGGAGGGAGCTATCTCCCGCTAAGGGCGAGCAGAGTATCCCTCGATCAATGGTTACTAGTGGATGAAATAAGAAGGAAAATTACTCTTAATTTTGTTGGACAATTTCCTATATTAACATGTGATTCGGAATTTTAGGTTATCATGCATATTATCATTCATACACATCCTAACATTCAATCACATTCATCACATGCATTACAGAAATTAAAAAAAGACATTAAACATTCACACAATCCACATCGTGTGAGTTTATATGTTGCCTTTGATCCTTGATCCTCGATCCCTGATCCTCGATCCTCGATCGATGCGTTACAGCGGCGACTTCTTCTTGCACCGGAGATGTAGATTTTACAGAAAATAAACATGCTCCTCACATTCGATAAAAACCGACTAGTGCAAGTCCTATGTAAAACCTCTCAAAAGCAATGCAATTATCTAAAGATAGAAAGAGAGAGAATTTGGCTTTTACATATAAATAAGCCCCTGTATAATAATAATTACATACATTCATAGTTGCTGATTTGGAACATATAAACTCACAATTCCTGCAAAGACAACTCGAGCATCCATGCACACAATATTGCTATAAACTATACAACCTAGTTTATCAATCATCTAGAATCTCAAACAATTCTTTGAAAAACATTTTGAAATCCATTAAAAATGTTTTTCATCCATCCACATGTTCAAAAACAATTTTGAACCGCTGTCCATCCAATTTCCTAAAAGGAAAGACGAACCGCAGTTTTTCGGTTTTGTTGATTCTCTTACAAAATAATGGTTTATTCTTAAAACGAAATTATTGCAAGTTAGACTAATGTCTAAATCATAATTATAATAATTACATGGCATGTTTTAAACCACTTAAAACATTCAAAATGAATTATTACAAAGAATTATTCCAACAAAACATTTAAAGACCGAAAAACCGGAAATTCGAATTGTTCAATCCCAAGATGGTAAACTAAATTTGTTTATAGCCTCAAATTATTAGAAAATTGAACCCTAAGCTCTGATACCACTGTAGGATTTCTAGTTTAATTGTACATATATATTTTCGAAATTTTTATGCACAATAAGGATCATTCATATATTTTCTACGATTTGTTTTTCATGCATGCATCAGTTTGTTTTAATGATTACTTAAAACACATCAAAACAAAAATTGGACTCCGAAATTCATGCCTAGAAGTTCTCTAAAACTTCTTCAAGATCCGGAGACGTTGAGGATGCTTGTCGCTGCGTCGGATACCTCCGAGTATTCACCAAACTCTAAACAAGATTGGTGAGAGAAAAGCTAGTCCCTCAATCTCAATAGGGTTTAGAATCTAATTACTAACCCCTCTTTAGTTCCCTTGAGAAGAAGATCTCTTGAAAACTAAAACTAAACTCAAGAATTAATGGAAATTCATGGAGAATTATGGAGAGAGAAGTTTGCACAAGAAAATAATGAATTAATTGATTAGGTAATGAGACAAACTTGTATTTATAAGTTCTCTCCAAATTACCTATTCATGTGCAACCACTTGCCCATGATTTCATGCAAACTTCCATCTAACCATCCATTATTTGCTAACAAATAATCTCAGCCACGAATTAAATCAATTATGGACCAATTCCATGCATGATCTAATTAATTCTTAAATTAATTCTGCAGAAAACCGTCTGGACCGGTCGACCGTTTGGAGGTTCGGTCGACCGTTCGAACCAAGTTTCGGTCGACCGTTCGCAATAATAAAATGTGTCATTACAATGTTCGGTCGACCGTTCCGAACAGACGAAAATTCCCTGTTATCGGTCGAGACATGTCCGGTCGACTATGCACCGATCGGTCGACCGTTTAGTGTTGTTCGGTCGACCGTTGAGCACTGTTCTGCAGACTTGTAAAATTTCGGTTTAACCCCTACAGAATTTGACATTTCGGGATTAGTAGTAAATTCACAACTTATGTAACATATTATCCTATGTAATGATTAATCATTACACCCCATAATATTTACATCACATATAAATTTAATTTAGATTCTAACTATGTTATTAATCACCACATAATTTCGATTTTGCTTGTTCACCACATGTGTCATATTTTCTACATGAAACCCGACACATCATATGAATTCAAAATCCCCATTTCTTGTTTCCCAGTTTCGTGGTGTGACCTATGGGAGGATGTAAACTAAGTTGGCAGTGATATTAAGAACTTAATATCACAAGCTATAAACGGTATCTAGCTACACATTATAGCTCCCAATTAGTTAGATGTCTTAATTCCACTCGAACCAAAACCTGATCCATTTAGTGATGGAGTGCACCACTTGTGTCCGTCCCTTGCCTCATGATATTAAGAATACACACAAAGTAGTATTGTGTCATCTTTGTATTAGTATTCATTTCTTGATCTCTTTAAGCTACTTATAAATATGTGACTTAACTCAAATCACATTGTGCACATTATAACTTTGCTTTATCAAGGGGCCCAGTAATATCATCACTCAATTAAGAGGGCAATGATAATCTTTTGACTAACTATCTTCTCCAACAAAAGTCATACTTAACCAACCAATGCCTTTACACTACACTTATCAATATCTCAAGACACTAGGCTAATCAAGCATTTCTTAAGTGATCGGATATAAGTCTCATATCAAAGGACCATGGACATAGTAAAATATTAATGACACAGAAACACATTTCTATAATATTTTACTTATTAGGTGTATTCAGTATACAAAAGTAATATTTCCTCTTTTGCGTACCCGTGTTGTCACTCACTTGTAGAGCTACAATGATCTATGACCAACACGACAATCTTAACTCGGTAATAAATGTCCCATGTTTATTACCATGATTGCAAATATCTTTTGTTTCATGTAAACCAATATCTTTTATAGCTCTACGGTTAAGGACCAAGAGCCTCTTCCATAACACTTCTAAAAGACGAATAACATAAACAAGGAACAAAATGATTTCTCATTGAATTCATAATAATTGACATTTAAAAGTAAAACTTTTAGAACACATTCCCTTCACAATGTCCCCTCAGACCTACTTTCCCGAGTGATAGGAGTCATACGAGAAGAGAGAACACCTACTTACTTATTTGTTATCTACACATGAACCAAAACCCCTACACTTAATGTCTCACAACAAGATTTAATGGATCATTGACTACAACAAACTCCCTTAATTTAACAGACACGAATTATTCACTCACTAGGTTCAGGGTGGACTTCTTTAAACGTTTGAGCACTGAAACCCTACGATTACTCACCCCCAAGGGAAAACTGGGGTGCATCCTAACGACTCGATAAATCCTAAAGCCACTATACTATATATCCTAATGCGTCAAGTTCAAGACAATTTTGGGAACTTTCTTTTTACTTTGCCTCTAAACACACAGAAAACCCACAAAACATTTTCTTTTGCAAATACATGAAGATTTTTAAAGAAATGTGAAAATTTTGAAGCACTAGGCAAGCAAAAGAAGACAAGTCACCCAAGGATCATGGCAAACAGATATATCGATATTAAATGCAGCACACTAACATGACCTTAACAATGCACACAAAAGAAAACAAAAATCAAAGTAAAAGTCTCGACTATGTACACACGTAAACCCCCCCCCCCCACACCTACTTCATGCATTGTCCTCAATGAATGTGAGCATGAAACTACATGGATTTATGCATGAAAAAGGAAAGATCTCACCAACATGAAGCGTAAAAGGAAGTTTGTGGTTATGTTAATGGACACAACCCAAATTCCCCTCAGAACCTGTGAGATACTTAAAAGGGATACAATTACGTGAAAGAAATGGGGCCCAAATACTCAAGGGTTGGAGCCCACAACAATCGATGCTCACTAAAGGAGTTTTTTTTAATATAACTATGTACAAACATAAGTTCCCATCTTCATTTTTCAAAAGACATCAAATGGGAACCTCAAAAGTGGGTCAATGCACTTGGAAAGGGAACTTGACACCACGCGAGGCCAGAATACTCATGCGTGGGCCCCCTTCACAAAGAGCACAAGATGAAATGAGAGGTTCATGAATTGGTCACAAAGGCGTCTCATTCAAAGGATCAAACTGAAAGTGCTTGAACCTCTCAAGAGTTTGGGAAATAAGGGGCAACGGAAGAAGAGTTTCTCCCGTTGCGCTGCTGAAGTTATGATCGTCAATCCAAACTCTCCAACTAACAGGCTGGTGCGTCGGAATGAGGTCAAGAACCTCGTTAGGCATGTCCGACACACCAGGCGAACAAAAAGTGGGTCTCATACCCAAGGTATCCTCCAAGGAACTCCTAATACCCTCATGAGCAATGTAGTTGTTTGATGTTCCAACATTTCCAAGATGATCAGGAACAATAGTGGGAGGCAAACTCTCATCCGGCTGTTTGAAATTGAGGGTACTAGGGAGCTCTTGCTCCACCAAAGGTGAGTCCTTAAGAGGCACAACATGAAGATCATGTGGCTCAAGGGCCACGGGACAAAAAGATAAGGCACAATCCTGTGCCGACTCATAATGAAGTTGGTCCTTGTTATTCTCAATTTGAATCGAATCCTCCACTAGGTGATCGTGAATTGAAACCCCAAGTCCCTCAGACTGACTTGGAGTTTGACTTTGATTGTGCTTTGAATTTGTGGATGTGGTGGTGGTTCGATATCAAAAGATGAATCCTCATGTTGACCAGAAAAGTTAGTCTCCTCACGTTCACGTAATTGCTGCGACATTTGACTCACTTGCAAGGCCATATTTTGTATGGACTGTTGAGTGGTTTCCATGAACGTAAGGAAAGTTTGTCTTAAGGAATCAGGTATGCGGTCAATTATGAGGTCCAAGTCCGAATTTGAGAAATTTTGGGGTTGGGTGTTGATGGGTTGAGAATGAGTCCAATGATTTGGAGTGGGGTGTTGGTAGACTTTGGGTATTCGGGAGGAGGATACTGGGGTGTAAATGATGTATAAGAATTGCCTCCCCACGAATCCATCCCTCTCGGGTTGTACGCGGATGCGTAATGGTCATAATGAGCATTTTGGAAAAAAGTGTGCTCATACTCATGCTCAGGGACAACATACGGACATTCCCCGATAACATGACCACTCAACCCACAACAGTCACACGGTACGGCTACTGGAGCCACCGGTGCACTCATGTCATCTACCACATGCATGAAAGAGGCCAAAGGTTCTTCTAATGTCTCAGTTTGATGACCAACATATGATCCGACGTAACTAGATGGTGGTCTAGCAGTCGGTGCCTCTCTCATATTACCCCAATATGAAGAATGCTCAGTCACACAATTAAGATTATCCCAACCATACGGGGTGTTTGTTTGAGCCACCCCAGGTTGCATGGGTCCGGAATACCAGGACGAATTGTCCTGGTCCCAACAATGATATGGATGGTCGCCCATGTAACCATCCATCTCAATAGAGAACTCTAGAGTCAACTACTCTCACCACCACGACACTAAACTCGCAAAAAGTGCTCGACTCGACCCTAAAACTGTAACGTCCCCGAAATAGTGGAAAATTTAAACAATATAAAAGACCGTCAACGGTCAACAAGGGGCACGTCACGGGAAACAAACCAACATATATAATATAAATAAGATCCACGTGGAAGTCAAACATACAGACTGACTGTGATTACAAACAAAAGCTATACAACATGTAATCACCTCAAAAGAAGAGACAGACAACTACAGGATTAGATCCCGGGGGCACCCTCCTTGGTCACCACCTCGACTCTAATGTTGCTCGCTACCTGAAATGCAAACAAACAAACATGCCTGAGTTCCCTACTGGAACCCCGTATGCCAAACCTCCAAAATACAAAATGGAACTAAAGACAATGCAATGCAATGCACATGATCATCCACCTCGGGTCCAAAATGATACCCATCACCGCCTCCGCGGTACTGAACCACTCTTTTCACCACGAAGGTCAAGTCAGTCCACCACTGCCACACAAGGGTCAGTCGGCACCACTGCTCCCCAAGAGCTGCAGAAAGGAACCCCGGTACTACGCCGCCACCCCAGGAGCGAGTCAACCCACCGAATGCACAACTTGGGCCAGACGACAACCGCTACTCCCCCAAGAGCCGCCAGACGCGCACCCTGCCGGAACATCCTCGCCCTACCGACAAACCCCAGCAAACAACCCAAGGTTTACGACAATCATCTCTCACACCCCGTACGATATAAGAGGCCCAACAATAATACGCCCTCGTCGAAGGTGAAATCTGTAGCTCCCAAGGCCGGTAATCGACCGTTGCCTTAGAGCTGGTAGTCGACCTATACTCGACGGCTCGTGTGTGGATAAATCCACCAACCTGCGGCAGATCGGTCAACCGCTACAAGCACACCGGTCAATCAACTACGATTATCCGTTCCACGTTCGGTCGACCGATCCATAGATCCTTCGGTCGACCGAACCATAACGGATTACCGAACTTCTACCCGATTTTGCCTTTTTCAAATTTTGGATGTATTTCCAACCAAATTTGAACTTAAGGGGGTTTTAGCAAATTCACAACTTATGCAATATATTATCCTATGCAACAATAAATTATTGCAACCCATAATACATGAATCTCATATGAATTTATCATGATTTTAATTATGTTTATATATAACATAATTGATTTTACTTCTTCACCACATGTGTCATATTTTCTATAAGAAACCCGACACATCATATGAACCAAAAATCAAGCTTCTTGTTTCCCGGTTTTTGCGGTGTGACCTATGGGAGGATCTAAACTAAGTTGGCAGTGATATTAAGAGCTTAATATCACAAGCTATAAGCGGTATCTAGCTACACATTATAGCTCCCAATTAGTTAGATGTCTTAATTCCACTCGAACCGAAACCCGATCCATTTAGTGGTGGAGTGCACCACTTGTGTCCGTCCCTTGCCTCATGATATTATGAATACACACAAAGTAGTATTGTGTCATCTTTGTATTAGTATTCATTTCTTGATCTCTTTAAGCTAGTTATAAATATGTGACTTAACTCAAATCACATTGTGCACATTATAACTTTCCTTTATCACGAGGACCACTAATATCATCAGTCAATTAAGAGGGGCAATGATAATCTTTTGACTAATTATCTTCTCCAACAAAAGTTGTACTTAACCAACCAATGCCTTGACACTATACTTATCAATAGCTCAAGACACTAATCTAATCAAGCATTCCTTAAGTGATTGGATATAAGTCTCATTTCAAAGGACCAAAGACACAGTAAAATATTAATGACACAGAAACACATTTCTATAATATTTTACTTATTAGGTCTATTCAGTATACAAAAGTAATATTTTCCTCTTTTGCATACCCGTGTCGTCACTCACTTGTAGAGCTACAATGATCTATGACCAACACGACAATCTTAACTCGGTAATTAATGTCCCATGTTAATTACCATGATTGCGAATATCTTTTGTTTTATGTAAACCAATATCTTTTAGAGCTCTACGGTTAAGGACCAAGAGCCTCTTCCTTAACACTTCTAAAAGACGAATAACATAAACAAGGAACAAAATGATTTCTCATTCATTTCATAATAATTGACATTTAAAAGTAAAACTTTTAGAACACATTACCTTCAACATGGCCAAGAGTGAATCCTGCCACAGCCGCTACAAGGCTCAGGTCGTGGTGCTACAGCTCCTATTCCATCAAACTGGGGCCTCTTGCCCGGATTTCGCCCAGTCTGACCTCTAGGCCTCCCAGAGAACCTACCCGAAGGCCTCCTCACATCCTGATAGTTCTCCCTGTAGTCACGATCAGGAACAGTGGCACTCTTCACGGCATCGGCTAACGTGCTCGGCATACACGTCAGCACCTTCGTCCTCAACTGCTTCCGGAGCCCCCACACGAACATCCCATCCCTCTGTTCCTGGGTGATGTACATCTCGGGACAGTAACGCTCAAGGGCGTTGAACTTCCCTATGTAGCCTGCCAAGGTCATGTCTCCCTGCTGAAGGCTCAGAAACTCCTCCCTCTTCGCATCTTGCACATGCTGCGGAAAATACTGCTCGTTGAACTCGCCAACGAACTCCTCCCAGGCTATATCCTCTCTATCCGCAAACACCACTGCAGATGTGGACCTCCACCAGTTGGACGCAGCACCGCCCAAAACATAAGTGGCCAGACCCACCTTCGCCTCTGGACGACAACCGATAGCACTGAAGATCTTCTGCATCGTGAAGATCCACTCCTCCACTGCCTCTGCATCGTACTGCCCCAGAAAGGTAGGCGGATGCTGGCGCATAAACCGGTCTTGCATAGCGCCAGTCCCCGTCTGCCCAGTCTGTACTGCCTGCTGCTGTAGCATCTCAGTCAGACGTCCTACCGTATCGAACAACATCTGACGCTCCTCCTCTATAATTTATGAGCGATGGGCTTCCCCTGTCTAGGAGGCATCTGCCAAAGGAATCAAGACAACATCAATATAATTTATGCATGCATGATCCTCTAAGACCTAACTCCTAGCTCAAAGGTGGTTTCTGTGGACAAGTACGCCGGGATCAACGCTTTGATACCAAATTGTAACGTCCCCGAAACAACGGAAAATTTAAACAATATAAAAGACCGTCAACGATCAACAAGGGGCACGTCACGGGAAACAAACCGACATATATAATATAAATAAGATCCACGTGGAAGTCAAACATACAGACTGACTGTGATTACAAACAAAAGCTATACAACATGTAAATTGTAATCACCTCAAAAGAAGAGACAGACAACTACAGGATCAGATCCCGGGGACACTCTCCTCGGTCACCGCCTGGACTCTAATGTTGCTCGCTACCTGAAATGCAAACAAACAAACATGCCTGAGTTCCCTACTGGAACCCCGTATGCCAAACCTCCTAAAATACAAAATGGAATTAAAGACAATGCAATGCAATGTACATGATCATCCACCTCGGGTCCAAAATGATACCCCTCACCGCCTCCGCGGTACTGAACCACTCCTGACACCACAAGGGTCAAGTCAGTCCACCGCTGCCTCACAAGGGTCAGTCGGCACCACTGCTCCCCAAGAGCCGCAGGAAGGAACCCCGGTGCTACGCCGCCACCCCAGGAGCAAGTCAGCCCGCGGAATGCACAGCTCGGACCAGACGACAGCCGCTGCTCCCTAAGAGCCGCCAGACACGCACCCTGCCGGAACATCCTCGGCCTATCGACAAACCCCAGCAAACAGCCCAAGGTTTACGCCCATCATCTCTCACACCCCGTACGATATGAGAGGCCCAACAATAATACGCCCTCGTTGAAGGTGAAATCCGTAGCTCCCAAGGCCGGTAATCGACCGTCACCTTAGAGCCGGTAGTCGACCTATACTCGACGGCTCGCGTGTGGATAAATCCACCAACCTGTGGCAGATCGGTCGACCGCTACAAGCACACCGGTGGACCGGTCTTCCGCATAGTACTCAGTACTTTACAAACAATGCATTCGGTCGAACCACACCAACCGAATTACCTACCAATCGGTCGAACAAAAGTCATCTAGCAGTCGACCGTTTGGATGGTCTATGCTATACAATATTTATAATTTATATATATCCGACCAGTCGAACCAAGGGTCTGTTCAACCGATAACAGGGATTCTCAGCATTTTGCCCAAGTAATATTCGGTCGACCGGAACTAAGATACAGTTCGACCGAAACATCACAGGCACTCTACTGCTTATTTAAAATGCTCAGTCGGTCGACCGAATGTTAAAGAGCGGTCGACCGTTTTGATGGTCAAAGCTCCCAACCGACTTAGCATCGAATTGATCGGTCGAACATGGTTAAGGGTGTTCGACCGTTTAATTAGTCAAAACCCCCAACCGACCTATTCTCATTGTTTCGGTCGACCGGCGAATTGGATCCGTTCGACCGACAACAGCATCAACCCTTTTTCCCGCAAAAATATGGCATAACGGTCAACCGTCCTTCGACATCGTTCGACCGTTAGCGGGTGCAAAATAATATAATAATAGAATCGGTCGACTGCCCACAGGCACTGGTCGACCGATTGTCGTCTTCAACCTCTGAATAGGTTGCAATCCGACGGAGAATTCGACACCAACGTCGATCCCCAACACCCACAAAAATTATGTGAGTTATATGAAGACTTGGCATACCTTTTTGAAGTTCGTGGAAGCCTCCCAAGCTTTGACAAGCCCAACCCAACTTCTTCTTATTCTCCTTCTCCTCCTCTTCTTCTCCTTCTCCCCGACCTTCAGTCCGATGATTGCGTCTCACACTCTCTGGAAATCGTCAAGGAGGAAGAAAACGTTTTTCTTAGCTCTTACGCCTCTATATATAGTCAAAACCCAAATCTTATCCTCAACTCCACCTCACTCTTTACTGTTCTTGGCTTAATTATGGGTTAATTAGGTTTAGTTTAGGTTAATTAGGGTGTTTAGATTAAGGTTATTACAAAATCTCTACCAGAGAGTGTAAAGGGGAGGAGACTAGAACGTAGAAGTAGGTGAGAAGAAGATGACTCAGAGAAGAAGGGAAGAATCCCTAAAGCTAGCATGGGTAAAGGGTGAAGGTAGAAGCCTAACTAGCAAGCACGACTCAAACAATGTAAGGCAATGGGTCCTTAGGCTAGACGATGCCTAACTTCGTGGTCACTAGCCTCGACACACCTCACCTCCCTACAACGAAGACCACAATGCCCAGCAAGTGATACCAGATCCGGAGATCCAGTACCTCTTACTATTGACAAGGTAGGCAACGCCGATCAGGCCATGACAGTCTCAACTAGATTACTCTCCTAGTGCGTCCAAAATCCTAGGGCCAATGTCTACTTGCTTTTAGTTAAGGCTTGATTAAGAGTGATTTTTTGGGAGGAAAGGGTGATGAAATCCCCCACCTTATCTTTTATGGGACAGTCCGTCCTTAGTAGCGTTTTGATCCTAAATCCAGCAATCAACGCTCCAATCAAACGTTCAACTCACTCTTGTCCTGATGCAATTCCTACTAACTAATGCATGGACATACAAGAGGCATGAATGAGTGTAGGAAATGCGTACCTCACGCCAACGCTCAACAACAGAAAATAAAGCTAAAAGAAAAGACAACTACGTGCCTAAGTCAAGTACATGATGCGTGACCTAAACAAGTAAGAATGTCTAGTCTTTTGCTTTGGATTTTAAGGCCATGTTGATTAATGGGGATTGGTTTAATGATCTAGGAGCAAACTAGAAATCAGAACATGCAAGATTGTGCTCCCAGACAACTAATATCAAATCACAAACTACCAGAACAAAAATGAAGACGAAAGATGCTCACAAGGCCGCTAATTGGCGGTCACTGTTGAGTCTTTTGTGCTCAAACTTGTCCAGTAGCCTCCCCTTGATCCGGTGGTTCCCTGAAACAAAGCAAAACTAAAACGAAAAAATTAAAACCACTCGAATCGTCCAAACCACAGTCTGGATAGAGCACCTCCCCGGCAACGGCGCCAAAAACATGATTGATTCGTTTTATATTAACCGCAAGTGCAGGGCCGCGTTGAAGCGGTGGTAAATGCGGGTTGATCCATAGGGAGGTGTGTCGACTATTGGTTTGTGCGAAGGCGAGTGGTAAAGAAAGGAGAGAAAGGTTGAGCACACTAAACTACACTAATCTAAACTAGTAAACTAGAAAAGCTGAAAGGAAATTACAACACAAATTAAACTAAACAACTAATGAAGGAAGATAAAACTCAGGAATGAAAACCCCTAAGGGGTGGAGTGTGTGTGTGCACATGAAATAAGTGTGGTGAATGTATACAATAAGCTCAAGTGTTTAGTGTTTGTTAATGCATAAGAAGTACCTCATGACAAGACCTATCATTTACAACACTAACCTAGGTGATTAATATGAGCACTGCAAGGTTGTTATTAAGAACATAACGAGCATGGAGTGTACCTAACTTTGGCAGAAACCATCAAGTAAAGTTCTTTTTAATTCATGAAAGCATACTAATATCTCTCACAAACAATAAAGTCTAGCATTCATACCACCTACATAACATGTACATACATCTACTCCACCCCCAAAGGGGATGGAACTGCTCACTAATCATTACACTACCTACATTAACAAAATGAGACTTTATACTGAAAGGAAATTGAACTAACCAAGAAAGGAATGTTAAAGAAGCTAATTGAAAGGAACATAAACTAAAGAAACATGCAAGAATTAAAAGGCAAGATTTAAAAGAAACTAAGAACAATTATTTTATTAACAATGACACCCATTGCTCGGTGGCAATGGGTTTATCCTTAAACAAACTTCTTCCATCCTGCTGGATCGTAGGGAGGGAGGTACCACGACCCTTCTCTGATGAAGTACGATACCTTAACGTCCCAAGGAACCCCCATCTCGTAGTGAAGCTGGTCACCCCAGCTTGTGCATTGAAACAGTTCACCACACCATGGAAATTGGAAAAACCGAATTGCTTCCCCATTTCCCACCTCATATTGTATGTGTCTTCTAGCAATATGTAGGACTCGCATCAGCCCACACCATGCCCATGAGGAGGTAGGTGGTGGTCTTGCAAGCCAAATGGAACGGTTCCTTAGGTATTTTCGCCAGACACACTTGGCCCAAAGAGAAGTGTTGTCCGCCAAAACTGCTGGAGAAGGCCCACATCATTCCATTCCGTTAGCCTCCTTAATCCGAGGCCTCCTTCAACTTTTGGAGTACATACATCCTTCCATGCCACCGCAACCCACTTCTTCTCCCCTCCCCAAATAAAATGGCACATAATGTTGTCTAATTCATGCAAGACGCTTCTTGGTAGAAGAAATGGTGAAGTCCAATAAATGCTGAAAGAGGTGAGAACACTCCGTACTAGCTCCACTCGCCCGGCCATAGAAAGGAGCTTTTGTTGCCATGTTGAGAGGCGAGCCTTGAGCTTGTTTCTGAGTGGTAGACAATGGGATCTCCCCATCCTTCCAGAAAATAATGGCAGCCCAAGATACACCACCGGAAAAGCCTTGCGCTCCATCCCAAGGTGTGCTTCAATCCATGCTCCAAGCATCCCATCTCCCCCCATGAAGACCTGACTCTTCGAGGTGTTAAATTTCAGACCCGAGCTTGCTGTAAATTCCTTGAGAATGATTCTAATGGCTCGAGCATTTGCTTTAGTAGCCCTTGCGAAGAGTAGGACGTCGTTAGCAAACAAGAGGTGTGACACGATGGCATCTCCACAATATAAAGGCTCGAGTTTCTTGTCCATGACCACCATCTTCACCATTTAACTCAACACCTCCATGCACATCACAAAAAAGTAGGGGGCTAGGGGATCACCTTGTCGTAGACCATTTCTGGCTCGAAACGTTGTTGTGTTTGCTCCATTTACTGTCACCACAAACGATGCCTCCACACAAGCCAAAATCAGCCGTCTCCACTTATCCGGGAAGCCAAATCTCTTCATCACATGGTCGAGGAACTCCCAAGAGATTGAGTCATAGGGTTTCCTGATATCAAGCTTTATGCACATGCGTCCTTTCCCCTTCTTAAGGTGTAGGTTGTGGCAAAGCTCCTGTGCAAGAAGAATGTTATCACTAATTCTTCGTCCTTGGACGAATGCGCTCTGATTTTCCCCTATCAGCCGTGGTAATATCCTCTTCAAGCGGTTGGCATGGACTTTGGAGGTAAACCTATACGTCATATTGCATAGAGCAATGGACCAGAAGTCCTCTACCACTGTCGGTGCCTTTTTCTTCGGGATAATCGTGATGGATGTATTGTTCCATTGCGTGAGGACCCTTCCACTATCCAAACAAGACGCGACAACCTTTACCATGTCCCTCTGAATTATGCTCCATGCTGCCTTGAAAAACTTAGCATTAAAACCATCGGGCCCTGGCGCTTTATCAATATTGGCATTCAACACGACACCTTGCAGTTCTTTTTGGTCCAACTTCCGTATTAAATCAGCCCCCTCCTCCGCTGTAATTTGTGGTAGAATAATGGAATGTTTAAGGGGTTGCACCTGAAAACCATGAGCAAACAAGTTAGCATAAAAATTCCAGAACACTTCCAGATGTCGTTCTCATCCTCCACTAGACTATCCCCCTCTCTTACTCACCTTACTTGATTGGTGGTTCTCCTCACTCTAAGATGCGCATGGAAGAACCTAGTGTTTCGGTCCCTCTCTTTCAACCACTTTACTCTGGATTTTTGTCATATAATGGACTCCTCCCAAGCAAGGACCCGGGCAAGAGTATCCTTTGCTGCGTTTTCAACTTGAGTTAGCTTGCCACTACTAGGGTCAATAAGCCTTTGCCTCCTCACTTGCGCAAGAGAGTCCCAATCCTCTCCCACCTTGTTTGTAACATTTCCAAAGGTGTTCCAACTCCACTTAATTAGTGCTTTCCTGACTTCGGTCAGCTTTCCAACCATACAAAACATGGGTGTACATTTCACATATGTAGCCCAAGCTTGTTGCACAACTCCACCAAAGTCCTCGTGATCCGCCCAATGGTTCTCGAATCTGAAAATCTTCTTTTTCCTCTATTCGTTTCCTTTTGTTTTCATGACAAGCATGGCGTGATCACTCAAGTCCTTCTCACCAATAATGTAGAAAGAATTGGGGAACACCTCGAGCCATGCATTGTTCATTAATATTCGATCAAGCTTTGTCTCGATGCATGCAGTTCCCTCAGACGTGTTGGACCAAGTGAAGTCGCCTCCGGTGGAATGCATCTCAAGTAGTTGAATGGTGTCAAGACACTCATTAAACTCCTGAATTGCCACCTCATTTCCAGTAGCTCCCCCTCACTTTTTGGTAGCCTTCCGAATGCAATTAAAATCCCCACCAACCAGCCATGGTCACTCCCCATGTGGTGCCACTTCAGTTAGGTCCCTCCACAATGCTCTCCTCTCCACATGTCCATTTTCCCCATATATATCTGTAAGAACAAATTCAGTGTCGTCCTTCCTTAAGCTCCCAAGGAAGTGGAGCAATTGAGTTGATTCGAAAGTAACTCTCAAGTCTACCAGCTGGTCATTCAATAACACTAGAATGCGCCCCGAGTCCACAACCAAGCAATTTGACGTCCAAGCATGAAGACAAATTGCTCGCTTGAATCGCTCAAGTTTTTTATACTTAACCTTGTGCTCCACAAGGCAAACCACATCCCGATTTACCTCCCTTATTCGACCCCTGATCATGTGTGCGCGGTCGGGTCCGTTTGCACCACGCACATTCCAAACTAACACATTCATGGGTTTAAGGTACGGGGTGACCCCCCTTCCCTTCTGTACGCGTATTTTTACTCCTACTACTTTTCCTCCCAAATCGCATAAGTGGTGGTGGCGAGTATACCTTCTTAGTCTACGAGCCCTCACACTCTTCTTGTCGCCTTTCTTCAGCTCTCTCCATGTCTTGGTCCTTTGAATTTCGAAGTACCTCAAACATTCCCTCACTTGGGTGACCGAACTTCTTTGTACTCTCCTTTGTGCGTGCCACTTTAGAGGGTGAAGCCCAACCCACCTCCTTTTACACCAAAGAGGCTAGTCCACATAGCTTCTCATGTTCTCCTTTCAAGGTGTCATTTTCCTTCTCAATTCTTACACCTATTGCCTCCTCGTCTTGTTGGAATGTGTCACATGGAAATTCTCCCTCATGAAGGTCCTCCTCCTCATGTACATCACGTGTATCCCCATGCATAGGTCTTTTGCTAAATGCACCTCCCTCCCCCACTTCATGAGAGGAGCCCTCTAAGTTGTGTCCCTTGATTTGAAACATGTTTGCTTCTCTTTTGTCTTCACCATGCTGACTTGGTCCTTCCTCAGCAGCCTCTTCACACCTAGAGCACTCAAAGCCCATCCCATTGGCTTGTCCCAAAGTGGAAACATCACTTTCCTGCTCCACTCCACATTTCCCGTCTTGGACACCAATAGGGTCACTCCCAATTGCACCCACAACAGAATTCGTTTGGACCATTTTAGAGCCTTCCCCTTTGTCTCCTAACCTACTCCCTCTCATGTGACAAAGGCTCCCCTCATTGGTTGCCTCCAAAGAATTAGGAGAACAAGAGAGTGTTTTAGCCACTCAATATTTCTCCTTGAGATTTGTCTTAGCTTGCTCTCCACATCTAACCTCCTCACTTGTTCCCCCATCCACCTCAGCACCTCTAGTGTCCACATCATCATCTCCACCAGCAGCCTCTCTCTCCCCTCCCATCCGCCCAGCCCCTCCCATCTCCGGGATACCCATTGTGCTAGCTTCCTCCCCACGTCCATGGTTCACTCCCTCAACGCCCTTGGACATACTCCTTGCAAGCCCATTTCCAGCACTCTTCCTAGACACAACAACTCACTTCTCAGCTTTTCCTTTATGCTCCTCTCCTTGCTTGTTGATTATCCTCCTCTTCGGACATTTCTCCTCATCATGACCGAACTCCATGCAGTCCTTACATTACCCGGGCCTCCATTCATACTCGACTAGAACTCGATGTGTGCCGGTGCCTTCCACTTCGACCTCCACCCAACTCGGATAGGTGAAATCATGGGCCACTTCCACACACACCCTTGCATAGGTCAGCCTTCTCCCCGAGGCCGTGTGCTCATCCATGTATAGAGGTCTCCCAAGGACACTAGAAATGTTGCTAAAAACTCTTTGTGACCAGAATCGGAGGTCAAGCTCCGGTAGACGAATCCAAATGGGAACAGTGGTGATGTTTGTCCTTGTCAAGACCACATCTGGTGCCCACTCTTGGACAACAAGTGGAGAACCACGAATGAACCATGGTCCCCCCTCTAACACACGTTTCCTATCCTCTCCAAGAGTGAATCAGAATAGGAGAAACCATTGACTTCTTTTAATGACCTCCACACCTCCAACCAAAGTCCACATCTTGTGGAGGTGCTTCTCTAAAGTCGGCAAGTGTGGTCTGAAAGTGATGAAATAACCAACTAAGACATTATCCCACCTCTTCAAGGGTTCGACCACTTCATGCTTGGAACATTTTGCCATCTTTTATCCTCCTTTTATGGCCGGCTAGATGAACTCAAGGGTTGTGGATGCCTTTGGGCCAGCCACAAACAACTCGCTCCACTTCCTTGGGGGAGTTTCAGCACTCCAAAGAGGTGGTGCGTGCACTTCGTCCCCTAAGGCTGGGAATGAAGCATGCAATGGGGGTGGATGGAGAGCATTTTTGCTGCCACACTCTCCATCTTCTTGCTGCCCACGAGTAGGGCAAGAGTTGGGGTCCATTTTGCTACGAAAAACCAAAGCTTGTGATGGTGAAAAAGGTCGAAAACCCTAGAGAAACCAAGGTCTTCCATGCTGGTCGCCACTCTATCTCTCTCCTCTCATCTTTTCTCTCTCTCTCTCTCTTTGAGTTATAAGGACAGCAAGCTAATCCTGAATATCACATGTCACCCAAGGATCATGGCAAGCAGATATATCGATATTAAATGCAGCACACTAACATGACCCTAACAATGCACACAAAAGAAAACAAAAATCAAAGGAAAAGACTCGACTATGTACACACGTAAAATACCCCCACACCTACTACATGCATTGTCCTGAATGAATGTGAGCACGATACTACATGGATTTATGCATGAAAAAGGGAAGATCTCACCAATATGAAGCGCAACATAACGTTCATGGTTATGTTGATGGACACAAACTGAATTCCATCAAACCCTGTGAGATGCTAAAGAAGGGATACAATTACGTGAAAGAAATGGGGCCCAAATATTCAAGGCTTGGAGCCCACAACAATCGAAGCCCACTGAAGGAGTCTTTTTCTTCTTCTATTTTTCTTTTTCTTTTTCTTTTCTTTTATTTTGTTTTTTTCTTTTTTTATCTATGTACAACAATGGGCTTCCATCTTCATATGTCAAGGGACATCACATGGGAACCTGCCATCTCTCGAGCCAGAAATGCACATGCATGGGCTCGCAACATACAAAACAGAATTGCTTGACCACCTGACACCCTTATATGCATTGTGGTCGTTCGATGCCTCTTGAGAGATAGCAAAAGAGGAGGCATGAATGAGAGGTGAACTTCTGTCTGGTTGTTTGAAATGTAGGGTATCAGGTGACTGATTCTTAACTTACATGGGGTCCTCAACAGATACAGAATGAAGAGCATGTTGCTAGAGGCCATAAAATGGTATCTTGTGGCTCAATAGCCACATGATCGAAAGGATGTGGCTCAAAAGCCACGTGATCAAAAGGATGTGGCTCAAGGCCACGTGATCAAAAGGATGTGGCTCAAGGGCCACAAGATCAGAAGAATGTCGCTCAATGGCCACGTGATCAAACGATAGAGCCCCTTCTTGTGCCAGCCTAGGTGAAACATCTTCACCACCTTCAGGATCTCCATCGAACAATTCTCTGAAATACCTGAAGGTGTCCTCAACTTCACTCTCATTCATGCCCTAGATAAGGTTGACCCCAACAGGGTCATCGAAGGCACCTGACTTCTTGTCGATGGTGAAGATGTTGAAATCAGCGCATTTACTACCATAAGTCAAGCGCATCAGACCATTGCGATAATTGATCAAGGCATTGAAAGTTGCTAGAAATGGTCGCCCCAGAATAACAGGAATTTGTCCAAGTGGGATTGACACAGGTTCAGTATCCAAAACAAAGAAATCGACTGGATAAATGAACTCTCCCACTTTGATCAGCACATCTTCCACCACGCCCCTCGGTTTCTTCATAGACCTATCTGCCATTCGAAGAGTGGTTTTTATTTGTTTCAGGTCTCCAAGATCGAGGTGGACGTAGACTGAATATGGCAAAAGATTAACAGATGCACCAAGGTCCAATAAAGCTCGACGTATCGACACATCACCATCACACACAAGATAGTAGGACAACCAGGGTCCTTGTATTTGACTTGCATAAGTTGTGCCAACAAAGAACTCACGTTAGCCGCAAGAAAAGCTTTCTTTGGAACATGAGTTTTCTCTTCTTGGTGCACAAGTCCTTGAGAACCTTGGCATAAGGTGACATTTGCTGAATCACCTCCAACAGAGGGATGTTCACCTTAACTTGCCGAAATATCTCAAGCATCATGTCATACTGATCCGAAGTTTTCTTTTTAAGGCGCTCATGGAATGGCACCTTCGGGGCATAAGGGTTTTGCGATGAAACCTCACAATTCTGGTCCAAAGAAGAATGAGTGGGGCCTCAGAATATGATTCCTTCGACACAAGAGGAGACAAGGGGACCTCAGGGTTCGGCCCCATTGTCGAAGGAAATGTAGAAGGAACCTCCGTATCGGGATCCTTCCTGGAAGTATTTATGGAGGGAGCCTCAGGATCTAGCTCCCTCAGAGATGCAGGCATCACAGCAGGTCTGGTGACACCAAGAGATGGTGATGACAAGGAAGGCACCCCAATGTGGTTGTCCACCTCCTTACCAGACCTCAATGTATGAATCACATTAATATGATGGGTCAGTTCAGAGGTAGCATAAGGCACAGGTGGCCTTCCTTGAGAATGGGTACCCCGAGGATTCACCTCGGGTTGACTCGGTAACTGGCCCTTCTTACATTCATGGAGCTGATTATCCAACTGGCTAACTTGCAGTTCCAAAGCCTTGATAGTACTATGCATGCTCTGCATGAACGCTTGAATGGTAGGACCACAAGAAGGGTTCTTTGGGTCAACCCGATGGGGTGGTGGAGTTTTGTTAGAATAACTTGACGATGAGGCCTGAGGAGATTGGTAAGTATAGTGTTGAGGCCTTTGATGTGGGGGTTGGTAGGTCGCAGATGGGCGTGGAGGTTGATAAGGAGGAGGTTGAGGTTGAGCGAGCGAGCTCTGATCGTTACCCCCACTAGGACCCCAAGAGAAGTTAGGATGGTTACGCCATCCCAGGTTGTAGGAGTGACTGTACGGGTCATTACGAGGCCTCTGTTGATACATCGCATTTGCATGCTCAATATCCCTTGGAGCGTAAGAACATTCCAAGTCATCATGGCCCGTAAGTCCACACCTACCATATCTGGGAGTAGCGACCTCAGCTACAGGAGCTCGGTCCAACTCAAAACTCTCAATCCTACGCATGAGAGCAACCATTTTCGCCTCAGACGTGATAGTTGATTCAACTTGATATGATCCAGCCGGACCAGAAGACCTGTCGGCTGGTGGCTCTCTTATGGTGTCCCACTCAAATGTACTAAAGTCTTTAACTCAAAAGTGTCCCATGCCTCATTGATGGGTTTCATTTGGAAATCACCCTAACACATCGACTCCGATAATGTGAGGGTGTAGTAGTTGAGGCCCACATAAATAATCTGGCACAGCTTCCATAACTCAAGTCCATGATGAGGGCACTGCTGGAGAAGGTCATTGAACCTCTCAAAGAAAGCATGAAAAGATTCGGTCTCAGTCTGATACATTTGATGTATCTGGTGCCATATCTGTTGAGTTTTCCTTTGAAGGAAAAATCTCTTCAGAAATACGGTCACAAAGTCATCCCAAGACCGAATAGAGCTCGCCGGGAGGCTTTACATCCATTTCTTTGCGTTATCCTTCAACGCAAAAGAAATCATCCTCAACCGGACTGAATCCTTATCAAGCTGTTGAAGCTTGAACATGGAGCATACTTCCTCAAATTTACGTACAAAAATATACGGATCCTCCTTATTGGCAGTGAAGGTAGGAAGCATGCTCACATATTGAGGTTTCAGCTCATAGTTGTTCCCGCGAGTTGGGGGAAGAACTATGCAAGAAGGCCGCGCGACCCGAACAGGATGGGTCCACTCCTACAAAGTCATCAGTCTATCCTGTCGAGCTAAAGGTGGTGGTTCACCAAGAACTCGAACCTGACCGAATCCCTCTTCCTCTAGAGTCAGAGGAGGAGGAGAAGGAGGTCTACGTGGTTGTGGGAGTGGACCGAGGTAATCCATGTATGGAACCCGGTCTCCCCCGTCACCACGAGAAGACTCGGCGTCACGCTCCAAAGGAGCACGAGGCGGAGATGGCCGATCACCAAGACCGTCCATCTCAGAAAAATACACTCTCTAAAGTCGAGCGCTCTCACCAGAACGAGCCCAACCTCGCATAAAATGCTCGACTCGACTCGAAAATTACACACAACAGAAGGTGTACTAAGAGGAGGAGACTAGTCGTATAAAATAGATGAGGAGAAGACTCAGATGAGGAGGAAAGATTCCTAGAGCTAGCGTTGGTAGTGGGTAATGGGTGAAGGTAGAAGCCTAATCTAGCTAGCACGACTCAAACAATGTAAGGCAATGGGTCTTTAGGATAGACGACGCCTAACTTCGATGTCACTAACCTCGACAATTAAGTAATGCAACTATGAATCTCATGGAGAGTTCGATCGTGGCTCAGGATGAACGCTGGCGGCATGCTTAACACATGCAAGTCGGACGAGAAAGGGTTGATTAAACTAAACTAGTAAACTAGAAAGGAGGAAATCAAAACACGAAATGAACTAAACTAAGTAAGTAATGACAGAAGATAGAAATCAGGAATGGAAAACCCCTAAGGGGTGGAGTGTGTATGTGCGCATGAAATAGGTGTGGTGAATGCATGCAAAAAGCTCAAGTGTAGTTAGTGTTTGTTAATGCATAAGAAGTACCTAAGGGCAAGACCTATCATTTAAAGCACTAACCTACGTGATTAATATGAGCATGACAAGTTTGTTATTAAGAACATAAACAAGCATGGAATGTACCTAAACATTATGGCAGAAACCATCAAGTAAAAGTTCTTATTAATTCAAACAAACATACTAACATCTCTCACAAACAACAATGTCTAGTATTCATACCATCTTTATAACATGTACACACATCTACTCCACCCCCAAAGGGGATGGAACTACTCACACATATTTAAACTAACATTTATACTAAGGAAAGAAAATATGCTTAAACTAATTATAAGAAAACTAAACAACAAGTTTAACTAAAAGAACATCAAACTAAAGAAGCATGCAAGACATAAGAAAGGAAATTAAACTAAGAAAGAAACAACATAACCAAAAGGAAACATCTATTATTACTCACTCAATTACAAGTAGCCTCTCTCCACTAGGGTATTTTCTTCAAGGCTTTAACTCCTAGTTGAGAGGATGACCACTAAGAGAGAGATGGGGTACAAGATAGGAGGGAGAGTTCTATTTATAGCCATAGAAAAAGGTAATCCGGGACAATCCCCCGGTATGGGACTAAACATATACCAGAAATAGACTACATACACACTAATACACGTCCCCCAAAAAGCGTAGCGGATCTAGAGCAAAATAGACTGCCAATTAGCGATCTTCGACCGCCAATTGGCGGTATATATTGTTTGGATCACGTTGGATTTTCTTCTGGTCTTTTCTGCATGGCTTGGCGTGTCTTTGATGCAACTAATTCGCTTGCTGGAGCTCCGACTCGAATAGAATTTCCAAAATACTCCCCATGATGGTGTGAAGTATTCTTGTTTGCTCATTGGTCCTTCGATCTTACATTCAGGTCATTCAATCTTGCGTATTAGTCCTTGAGTCTCTCAACTCAGTCATTTTTCCTACTTTTCGGTCCTTTTAGAGTCTCTCCTTCTCAAACCTACTTATTCCTGAAAACTAAACCTTAAACTCGTTACATAGCATTGTTTGGGTGAAAGATAATGGATATAAGAGACAAAGATATGCATGAAATGATGTCAATCACGTGTCATTAATGTTTTACTGTGTCTTGGATCCTAACATATGAGACATATATCTTTTCACTCAAGAAGTGCTTAATTTGATTATTGTCAAAAGCTATCAATGAGTATAGTGATAAAGGCAACAGTTGGTTGAACATGACTTGTGTTGTAAAAAAGCTAGTCAAACGATTATCATTGCCCCTCTTAAATGAGTGATGATATTAGTGGGCCCCTTGATAAAGCAAAATTATAATGTGCACAATGTAACTTGAGCTATGTTACATAGTTATAATTACCTTAGAGCTTTGTTACATAGTTATAATACATAGCTTAGAGCTATGTTATAATGCTTAGAGCTATGTTACATAGTTATAATGTGCACAATGTAACTTGAGCTATGTTACATAGTTATAATTAGATCAAGAAATGAATATAATACAAAGGTGACACATTTCTACTTTGTATATATTCTTAATATCATGAGGCAAGGGACGGACACAGGTGGTGAACTTACATCACTAAATGGATCGTGTTTTGACTCGAGTGTAACAAAGACATCTATGCTAATTGGGTGACTATAATGTGTAGCTACATACCGCTTATAGTTTGAGATATTAAGTGTTTGATATCGCTGCCAATTTAGCTTGGATCCTCCTATAGGTCACACCACAAAACTGGAAAACAAGAAGCTTGATTTTGAGTTCATATGATGTGTCGGGTTTCATGTGAAAAATGGACACATGTGGTGAATGAACAAAATCAATACGTCATGAGAATTGACATAATTAGAGTCATAATAAATTCATATGAGGTGTGTATATTATGTGGTGTAATAATTTAATATTGCATAGGATATTATATTACATAACATATGAATTTGCTAAAAACCCCAAAAGATCAAATTTTGTTGGAAATAAATCCAAAATTTGACAAGCAAAATCGGGACAAACACAGTAAACCGTTTAGGATTCGGTCGACCGAGGTGTCTTCGGAACGGTCAACCGAACGGGAAACGGGTAAACAAAATTGGTTGACCGAAATTGTCTGGAGTGCCTGGACAATTGGGTTCGGTCAACCGAGCGTGAACGGTCAACCGAGAGAAAATATCTTGGGATAGTTTCGGTAGACCGAAGGTGACACGGTCGTTCGATGAATGTTCGCTAGGAGAAATTTTGGTGGGTCAACGGTCGACAGGAGAAAGACGCGGATCGTCAGAATTTTTCCAGAGAATTTTTCTCATGCATATTCGGTTGACCGTCTAGCTCACGGTCCACCGAACATGTGTTATAACTGAATGGTTCGGTTAACCAAGAAGAATTCTTGGTCCACCGAACATTACGATTTTTGCCTCAATTATTAAGAGAATAATTAGATCGTGGGTTGGATTAATTCCACATTTAATTAAACGTTTTTTAGGATGCCTATGTGGCAATTTAAGATAATTTTTAGGAGAGAATAAGTAAGAGATCATGACTAAAGAATAGTTCTTGATAAGGATGTTTTAGGAGCCTATAAAGGACCCCTCATCCTACTTATTTATGTTAATGCAAAAAATTCTCTCTCTCATTAATCTCTCTCTTAATCACCACGAAAATCTCTTAATAGTTTTAAGTTTTGGAGATAGAAATCTCAGGGGTTTAAATAGGGGTTATTAGCTAGATTCTAAGCCTAATTAGAGATCCTTTTCTCTCTAATCTTGTTTGGAGTTTGGTGAACACTTGGAGGCGAATCGGCGGGCGATTCGATGAGCAACGGAACTCTGGATCTTCTGAAAGGTTTTAGAGAACCTTTGGGTATGATCCTCTATTCTTTGTTTATTTTAATATGTATAGGAATGCATGATATTAGAATAAACAAACACATGTACGTAAAATCAATGAAAATATGAAATCGATCTTGTAAGTTTGTATTAATTTTTTTAAAATATATACAAACAAAGGGACACGAAAACCTACAGAATAGTCCTCGTCAAAATAGTCCTCGTGAATGTGTGGAGTTTCTCGGTTTGCTTATTGGTCATTTTGGTTTACGTCCGGGTCCTTCCCTCTTGTAGTTAACAAATGCCAAAGAGAGCAACTAAAGATTAACTGAAACTAAACTAAAGAGTTAACAAAGAGGCTGGAATTTAGGAAGAAAAGCCCCAAAGGGTGGAGTGTGTGTACACATGAAATAAAGTGGGGAGGAATGCGTTCAAATAGGGCACAAGTGTAGGTTGTATTTTATGCATAGGAAGTACCTAATGGTTGTGGCAAGACCTATCATCCAAATCGCTACCATAGTTTCTTATTAAGAACCTAACCACGCATGGGATGAACCTAAAGATTATGGCAGAAACCAAAAAATTAAGTAGTCTCTTTTATTCAAAGAAGCATACCCACATTCATCACATAAAATTATAGCATTCATTCCATTCTTCATGACATGTATAAATATCAACTCCACTCCCAAAGGGGGATGAAACTACTCACCCGCAAGTGACCCACCGCTGGGCAGGCAACGGTCTTCCAGATTGACACCCCAACTCGTAGCAAGCGACCTACAAGATTCCATCGTGTTGTTTGGAATGCCCATCCTGTTGCAAATGACAACATGCCTATCCTAGTCTTATCTTACGCCCAGCCTCTCTACATAGAGGTCTTTCTATCAGGCCCATCAACCCCTCAACATATGTGCCCAGATTCATTGTATTAACCAGTATTCAAATGCATGCTATCAATTATAATAAACTCATCTATAGCGAACTAGTTAAGCTCAAGCCCAACGCAATGGGCATGAGAGAACACCCTTCAAGGCTCTCAAGCATAATTAACATGAAAGTACCATGCAAAAATCAAGTAATAGGCAGCCAAGACATGGTATACAACAATTGCAATATGAACGCAAACAAAGCACAACATAAACCCTACTGTCCAAGAGTCATGAAAATCATAGTCCTAATCATCACAATGTGAACTAACTTGCATGCACCTACATTGATTGAAATTAAGTTTAACTGCAAGTGCACGGCCTTCGGTGAAGATAGGGCAAGTATGGGTCGATCCACAGGGAGGTGTGTCGACTCTAGTTCTTCAGAAATCAAGTGAAAAATAAAGGGGAGAAGAAGTTGATTAAACTACACTAAGTTATACTAAACTAACAAGCAACAAGCAAAGAAGACGAAAGCGAGACAAATTGAAACAAACTAAACTAAGAAGACAAATCAAGATGGGGATCAGGAAGAAAAGCCCCCAAGGGGTGGAATGTGTGTAAACATGAAATAAAGTGGTGGGGAATGCATTCAATAGGTTGGGTTTGTATACATAGGATGTACCTAATGGTTGTGGCAAGACCTATCATCCAACTCGCTAACCTAGTGGATTTGCATGAGCATAAACAAGTTTGTTTTTAAGAACCTAAACAATCGTGGGAAGTATCTAATGATTAGAGACCGGAGAAATTTTTGAGTCATCTCTCCTTCATTAAGTTTTCTTCCAAGAACACAAAGATAATTAATAATATCGGTGAAACGAGTGTTCATTTCGCTTATTTCACCAATTTGCATAGAAAAAATCTCATATTTATGCATGAGGAGACTAATGCGAGTTTCCTTAGTTTTACTATCTCCCTCATGATGCATTTCAAGTCTATGCAAAATCTCATAAGCACTTTCACAAACCCTAATCCTATTGTATTCTCCCTCATTAAGGTCACAATAAAGAATATTCATTATCTTAGAATTCATCTCAATCTCTTTAATTTTGGCACTAGACAAGGAGGCTAAATCATCTTCATTTGGGTATTTGTAGGGATTTTGAAGGAAAATCCAGTACTTAAGGTCATTAGAAATTAGGAAAATTTTCATCATATTCTTCCAATAGTCATAATTAGACACATTAAGTAAAGGAGGCCTAGTGGTCTAGAGACCCCCTATATGATTAGATGTGGATGTCATGCTAAATATATGATTAAGTATGCAATTTAGCTCACAAAGCTCTGATACCAAATGTAGGATCGTGTATGGCTTACTTCTAATCACTTTTAGGGTTAATTACCTACTTTCTTAACAATCAAACATGCACAGTGAAATTTAAAACAAAGCAAGCAAATAAAGAAGAATATGCAAACCACACAATGGACTCGGAAGATTTTATAGAGGTTTGGCCTCCCGCCTACTTCCTCTCTTGCAAGCTCCGCTCGATCTCCTTCGAGCTCCACCTACGTCTTCAATATCAATCTCATTCCGGGCCGAGATTAAGCCTTTTACAACACAAGCTCCGCGAACAACCCTGACTAGCTTGATTTCTTCCTCTCACAACCCGAGAGGGAACACTTCGGGCTTTCACAGAAATCCTTGCTTCTTGTCCGTCAAATGGGTGGAACAATCACTCCCTAACTTGAGCACACCTCAAGTATGATATGGCTATGATCAAGGGTGTGGAATTTAGGCTTAGAGTGTAGGAATGTGGATTTCAAGGCTTGGGAGTTTCTCTCTAGTGTATGCAACAAATTGTAGTTAGAGAGTTGTCTAAACAAGGTTTGGGCAACAATATTTATAAGCTCTAAGTGCGTTATAGTCGTTGGGACAAGTACGGTATGTTGTGTCAGAAACACAAAATAGTGAAGTACAAGTCACAATTCAGGACAGAATCGGTCGACCGAATCTGGCATACCGGTCGACCGGTCGGTCACATCTGGCTATAACTCAAGTTAACTTAAGTTAAAAGTCAAACTAAATTGGGGACTGGTCGATCGTTATAGAGGTTTTGGTGTGGTAAAAGGTTAAACGGTTGAACTAAGGAAAATGTTTGTTCGACTGGACACTACCAGGCACTTTCGGTTTCAAGGAGAAAAGAGTTTCGGTTGACCGAGATCTAGGATACATTCGACTAGAAACTTCCAGAGTTTTCAGGGTGACCAAAGATTGTTTGATCGGTCGACCGCTAGGTAAATATCGGTCGACCGAAAGTGTGGTAAAATTGGGGTTTTGGGAAATCTGATCATTGTAGAATACAACAAATGTAACAGTCACTTGACACGTGTAGACGGTTGAACAAAAGGCTTGAAACCGTCGACCGGTTCAACACTTAGGCTAACTGTATTAACAGACCCAATCGGTCGAACGAAGAACTCATTCTGGTCGACCGATCTGGCACTGTTAGACCAGGTTTGGTTTAAGTGTTTTCCGATCCAAGTTTGTGTGGTCTATTGAAGTGGAATTGATGTCAAATTTTGTGTGTGACTTCAATAAGGAAATTAGTGAGTGTTTGAGTAGTTTTTAGCTGAAGTATGCTCAAGAACACTGATTGACATCATATCATGCATTTATTTGTGTCTTATATCCATCTTTCACCTAAATAATGCTATGTAACGAGTTTAATGTTTATGTTTCAGGAATAAGTAGGTTTGAGGAGAAGAGGAACAAAAATGACTCAAAAGCAATAAAAACGACTAAGTTGCAGGACTTATGGACTAAGATGCAAGAGAGTGGGACCCGAATGCAAAACAAAGGACCAATGAGCAAATGAAGAAACTCCACACCATCATGGAGACTATTTTGGCAATTCTATTCGGTCCGCAGCTCCAGTAACCGACTTCGATGCATCAAACACAAGGAAAGACATCCAGAAAAGCCCACACGAAACAACAACCCGATCCAAACCTTGTAGACCGCCAATTGGCGGTACGGGTTTCTCCGGATCTGCTAAGATTTCGTTGGCTCGCGTATTAGAGTGTATTTGGTCTATTTCTGGTATATGTTTAGTCCCATACTGGGGATTGTCCCGGATAATCTTGTATTCATCTCTCGGTTGGTGGTCATCCTCTCTACTAGGAGTAAAAGCCTTGAAGCGAAAAGCCCTGGTGGAGAGAGGCTACCTATAATTGAGTGAGTAATAATAGATGTTTTCCTTTGGTTATGTTGTTTCTTTCCTAGTTTAATTTCCTTTCATATGTCTTGCATGCTTCTTTAGTTTTACGTCCTTTGCGGAAGCGGTAGACAGTATAACTTTTCCGGTCGACCGTTTGCGCCCTGAACTGAATCCTGGTCCTAGTGATGTGTCAACTCTGTCCACAGAAACCTGTGTCCTCGCTTGGAGCGTTAGCCAGGGGGTGACGGTGGGTACATTGCACCTGCCTGCCCAGGGACCGCCGTGTGGAAGAGTGTGGATACTTGGAACGTGTCGCCTCTGCATTATAGAGGGTGACGTAGTTTATGATTTGACTCATGTTAGAGTAGCAGCCTAAGGGATTGTGGATCCCATTGCTTCAGCGGCAAGCAACTGTCGTTGAGTGAAGTGACTACCGGCCTGGATGGTTACGGAGGCCACTGCCCTACTTTTATAACGGCGGAGTTGGTGTCTTCACGTGGAGCTCGATGACCCCGCACACTTCAGTTCGGATCTGTCGATTGTCTGGCCTTTGTGTGGCGGATATGTTTGACTGGCCTTGATAGGCAGTGATTGCACGTGCCCGTGCGGCCTGTGTGGCGGCGGGAGGGCCCTCTGCGGCCTGTGTGGTGACATGGAGGATCATGCGTTGCCTGTGTGGTAGCGGTGATGGACTGCCGATGATGATTTCCGGTAGGTAGCTCGATTGGGCACCTATCGAGTTAGATACCATGCGACCTATGTGGCTCCAGTGATGGACCGACCTGAGCGACGACTCTGTTGGTGTGGTGGTGAACCACGATGTTTTCAGATCTGATTCTACCTGCGTGGAAGTGTGAACACCTCCGCCTTGATCCCTTGGCTTGTGTAGTCGTACGTGGGAATGTGTTGTGTACTGTCCGCTAGACCGTATGTGCCTACGGTAGGTCTCTACGGAGACCCGATGTTCGGCCCGTGCGGCCTGTGTGGCGGCAGGGAGGATCGTCCGAGGTCTGTGTGGCGGCGACGATGTGGTGGACCGTGCGTCCTGTGCGGCGGCGGCATTGTTGTGAACCGTGCTACCTGTGTGGCGACGGTGATGTTGCGGACCATTGGGCCTGTGTGGCAGCAGTGGCGATTGTAGACCGTGGGGCTGTGTGGCAGCGGGAACGATTGCCGGACGGATGTCCGGTTTTGCCCTTGTGGGAATGTTGTTTACTGCTTTGTATTCGTGCCATGTTATACTAGTATGATAGGGCATATAGGTAAGCTTGTCATACGGGGTTTCCTTATGGAAACTCAGGCATTGTTGTTATGTTTATTTTCCAGACCGCGTTAGGTTCCGACGGGTGGTGACCGAGGGAGATTGCACTTTGGGACTGGATCCTATTGTCTGCCTATTATAGGTTTGTCGTGATTACATGTATTATGTATTTGAATTCTGATGTAATCACTCTTTTGACAAACTCGTATGTAATATGGTGCACCAGATATGTTTGGGTATTTCTTTGAGTAATGTCCCCACTCTTGATGGTTTTATCCTTGTGCTTCCTTTGATGGAGATCCTGAAGGTGGTGAAGATGTTTCACGTGGGCTGGCACAAAAAGGTGCCTGATCTTGTGATCCCGTGGCCTTTGAGCCACATCCTTACGATCTCGTGGCCTTTGAGCCGCATCCTTTGGATCACGTGGCTCTTGAGAGACAAGATACCTTTTTTATGGCCTCTGGGCCACATGCTCTTCATTCTGTATCTGCTGAGGACCCCATGTGGGTTAAGAATCAACCACTAGATACCCTTAATTTCAAACAACCAGACATAGGTTCACCTCTCATTCATGCCTCCTATCTCGCTAACTCTCAAGAGGCATCAAACGATCGCAATGCTTATAAGGGTGTCAGGTGGTCAAGCAATTCTGTTTTGTATGTTGCGGGCCCATGCAGGTGCATTTCTGGCTCGAGAAATGGCGGCTTCCCATTTGATGTCCCTTGACATATGAAGATGGGATCCCATTGTTGTACATAGTAAAAAAAAAAAAAAAAAAAGAAAAGAACAAAACAAGAAGAAGACTCCTTCAGTGAGCATCAATTGTTGTGGGCTCCAACCCTCGAGTATTTGGGCCCATTTCTTTCACGTATTTGTATCCCTTCTTTAGCATCTCAGAAGTTTTGAGGGAATTCGGGTTTGTGTCCATCACTATAACCATTAACTTCCTGTTGCGCTTCATATTGGTGAGATCTTCCTTTTTTCATGCATAAATCGATGTAGTATCTGTTGGCTTTTTGGCTAATAATCGTTAATCCGTTTTGATAATTAATCAACATATCAATAAAAACATGTATCAATTAAAATATCATTGCTTGCATATACGTGTATTATCTAACATTTCAGGAATCAAGTTTGAGTTGAATTAAAGATGAAGATTGAAGCGTAGCTAGGTTTAAATTCCATGTATTTAGGTTACAAATATAACTTGGCACTTGAAATCTTTGATTCATTGCATTGCATAACACTTAGAATACCTATAGAAGTCTCACACTACATTCCAACTATCCTAGACTTCAATAGGAAATCATCTAAACTCATTAGAATCGTAGAATATGAAATCTGCACTAAAACGGACGACCGGTAGAACCATTTGGTTCGAACGAATTTCAATAGACCTTCCCAGGAAACGTAATTTGTCCAAAACGGTTGACCCATATCCATTTACCGTTCGACCGTGACTTCTATCTGGTTTTCCTGTCTGAAATCGGTCGACCGGAATATACATTATGTTCGACCGTTTCTTCAATCCTCTTTCACTGTCGGAAATCGGTCGACCGAAACAATTGTTTGGTTCGACCGTCTCACCTTGTCGTGTGATAGAAATTAGTTTATCCTTTACAAATCCTTCAGCCTATCAATTGTCGACACGTGTCCAGTTGGTGAGACCCTCCGTCGACCGAAACTTCGTATCTGTTCGACCTATTGTATTTCCGTATTTGTATTAAATATGACCATTATGCTTGTCGTATACTCCAATGGTCGTATACACATTTTCTCAACTAACGATATTTTGGATTTGGTCTTCCGGTCGACCGAATGCTCCTTAACGGTTGACCGCGTCTTGATTCTTCCCTGACCCATTCTTACTGGGCATTTTCGGTCGAACCATCAACTCATTCTGTTCGACCGTTTACACTTGTTTTAATCCTGTCTAAAATCCAACTTGTCAACCGGTCGACCGAAACTCTACTCACGGTCGACCGATACTTATGTCTTTTCCAGATCCAGTCCTACTGTTCTTTTTCGGTCGAACCGGTATTCCAAACTATTGGACCCATCACTTGAGTTCTACCCAAATTGGATCGACCGTTAGCGTCTTCGCTCGACCGAACCTTGCACTGCTTAATTCCGGTCGACCGTGGTACACGATCCGGTTGACCGTTCGTCTCCAGAAATGTGTCCTGTCACTTTCTGAATTGTGTTTTCTTGCACATCTTTTCACCATTTTAATCCCAACGGCTAGAACTAGTTTAGAGCTTATAATTAGAGCTGAGAACAGTTATACAAGGTTACCAATCTTTCTCCAAGCTCAAAATGTCATTACTACTCTCAAGTTGCTCTAAACCCTTGTGCTCACATCTTCTCACTTGAAATCACCATCCCTTGATTGCATCATTCATTTCATGTGCTCAAGATTAGTTGTTGAAGTATTAGTCTTCAACAGTTGTACAAAGCTTCCGGAGTGAAGCTCTTCTCGGATTGTGAGAAGGTGGTCCAAGCTAGGCGAGGGTGTTCACAAAGCTTGTGGTGTAAAGGCGTGATCTCGGCCCGCAATGGAGATCAGATTAGTGGAGGACGCGATGTTGCTCGAGTAAGAGCAATTCGTAAGAGAGGACTAGCATCCGATGGTTGTATCCAAACCTTTATACATCCAGAGTTGTGGTTTGTTGTTCTCTCTTTAATATTTATTGTCTTATCATTTAATTTGGCATAGTTCCTTTAAAAACCTTAATTAGTCTATTCACCCCCCTTTAGACTAAGTTTAGGGGCTAGTAGATCCTACATTTTGTATCAGAGCCTTGTTAATTGCATTTAGACAAATTCACATTTGTAGCAATGACCCAACAAAGAGAGAGATTTCACACCGGAAGACCTCCTTTGTTTGATGGAACAAACTATGCTTATTGGACGAAACATATGACCACGTTCATACAATCTTATGATGTTAAATTATGGGTGTTCTTTCAAATACCATATACACAAAACAAAGCATTACAACGTATGGTTGATGATGAATTAGCCATGATTCAAATGAATGCCAAACTCATGAACATAATGTGGTTTGACCGAAGAACAATATAATAGAATTAATGCATGTGATTCCGCATTTGAAGCTTGCCATATGTTAGAAAGTCACTTTGAAGGACGATCATCCATTAAAGAAACTAGAATAGATTCATTTATGCAAAAGTATGAAATGTTTGCTATCAAACCAAATGAATCCATTAGCGAGATGCATACTCTCTTTACTCTTATTACTAACTCTTTGAAGAACCTTGGTAAGGTTGTGGTTGAAAGTGATAGGGTACGAAAGTTTCTTAGGTCCTTGACTTTGGATTGGGAGAAAAAGACTACGACAATTGAAGAAGCCAAAGATCTCTCAAAATTGAAGATGGAGGATCTCATTGGAAGCCTCATGGCCTATGAGATTCAAATGAAAGAAAGAAGAGTGAAGGAGAAGGAACGGGAAGGATATAGACGGAAACAAAAACAAATTGCTTTAAAAGCAACCTCTGATTCAGACGCAAACGAAGATGAGGACACCGATGAAGATGTTGCTTTCCAAACCCGCAACCTGAAGAAGTTCCTCTCCAAGAGAAAATTTGCAAAAGGAAGAGGAGAATCCTCTCGGACATTAACTTGTTATGAGTGTAACAAAACTGCTCACATGAAGAAGGATTGCCCTTTGGTTAGGCCGAGGGATCGTGAACGAAGAGAAGAAAGGAAACATCCTCCTAGAAGAGAAAGAGATGAGAGACCAAGAAGAGATAGAGATAAGAGGCCATCCCGAAAAGAAAAAGAAGAGAGGCCTAAAAGACGTGATGCTTACAAGAGATGGGATCGTCGAGAAAAGGATGGGAAAAAGGCTCTCAATGCTACTTGGGATGACTCAAGTTCCTCAAAGGACTCCGACTCCGAATACTCCCAAGAAGAAGAAGCACACATGTGTTTCATGGCATCTAATATTGATTCTTACTCGAGCCCTCCTCTATCACCAAAGATGAGTGATCAACCTCCCGTGGTGGAGATCGACGACGATGAGGTACCCCTAAACGAAACACCTCCTTATGATGATTTGTTAGATTCTTTTCATGAACTTGCTGAACGTTATGAAATGATTTGTCATAAAAACAAATTAGCTAGAAAAGTAAATCTAAATCAATCTATAAAATGTGATATGCTATCCAAAGAAATTGAGACTCTAAATTATGGGATAACAATTCTGAAATCTACAAAAGATAATCATCTAAATGAAGATCTCATTGCCAAGAATATGCAACTCACGAAAGATTTAGAAAAATTCACTTTAGGTAGAAAGATGCTTGACATGCTTCTTGGAACACAAACTTAATCTCTAACAAAACACGATCTAGGCTACAAGGGAGGTAAACAAAAGAAACCTACTTCCTACTTTGTTAAAATGAATAACTCTCTTGTTAAGAAAACCAATTATTTAAATGTTTGGGTACCTAAGACTACTCAAGTTTGGGTACAAAAAGCTAACCCTCAAGGACCCAAACAAATTTGGGTACCAAAGTCTTCACTTGTTTCTTGGCTTGTAGATAAAAGCAAGGAGAAAGTGGAAGTAGATTCTCGATAAGGGGTGCTCAAGGCACATGATGGGAGACTCCCAAGTTCTATCAAACTTAAAGCCTAAGAAGGGAGGAACCGTCACATTTAGAGATAAATGACACATTGTCGGCATTGGCAATGTTGGTAATTCTACTACTCCCAATATTGAAAAAGTTTTATTAGTAGATGGGTTGAAACATAGCTTGCTTAGTGTTAGTCAATTAACTGATAAGAATTTTCTTGTTGTATTTGATAAACACACTTGTCATATCATATCTAAACATGACATGAAAATTGTTTTTAGTGGATATAGATCAAATAACATCTACATTGTGCATGTTGATAATCTTAGAAACTTAAGTATTGGAACGTGCTTAGTTGCCTCACATGACGAACCTTGGTTATGGCATAACCGTTTGGGACATATTAGTATGTCACAATTGCACAAATTATCCCAACTTGAATTGGTAAGAGGACTACCAAAAAATGATTTAAAAAGGACAAACTTTGTGATGCATGCCAATTTGGAGAACAATTTAAATATTCCTTTAAATCTCTAAATGTGGTGTCAACTTCGAAACCCCTCGAGCTTTTACACATAGATCTTTTTGGACCCTCAAGGGCCGTAAGTCTAGGAGGGAAAAGATATGCATTTGTGATAGTTGACGATTTTTCAAGATTCACTTGGGTTTTGTTTTTAGCTAACAAGTATGATGCTCTTGAAAGATTTAAAGGTTTTTGCAAACGTGTTCAAAGAGAAAAAGATTCTAACATAATCACTATTCGTAGTGATCATGGAGGAGAATTTTAAAATGAATCATTTCAAAAGTTTTGTGAAAAATTTGGAATTGAGCTTAACTTTTCTTTTCCTCGCACTCCTCAACAAAATGGGGTAGTTGAGAGGAAAAATAGAACTCTACAAGAAATGGCAAGAACAATGCTTGTGCAAAAAGAGCTTCCGAAATATTTTTGGTGCGAAGCCGTTAATACTTCTTGCTATGTGTTGAATCGTGTTCTCATTAGACCTATTTTAAAGAAAACTCTTTTTGAACTTTGGCATGACCGGACTCCTAAATTTCTTAAAGCTTTTGGCTCAAAATGTTTTGTCCTCAATACTAAACACAACTTGGATAAATTTGATGCAAAATCATATGAGGCCATCTTTTTAGGGTATTCTGATTGGAGTAAAGCATATAGAATCTACAATTAATGAACAAGTTGTGTTGAGGAATCTGTACACGTTAACTTTGACGAGTTAGCTTGTGTAGGTAACTCCTCTCTTGATGATGATTGCATGGATATTATTAGACATGTATCATCATAAGATGTTCCTTTTGAATCTCACCAAGAGTCTCCAAGTTTTCCACAAGAGGACTTGGAAGATCTTCCTAAGGATTGGACCTATAGAAAGGATCATCCAAAGGACTTTGTGATTGGAGATGTATCTCAAGGTGTGACGACACGGTCTAAAGCACATGAAGTGTGTGATTTTAATGCATTTATCTCTACATTAGAACCTAAGAAAGCAGAACAAGCATGTAATGATGAATTTTGGCTAATGGCTATGCATGAAGAGCTAAATCAATTTGTCCGAAATGATGTATAGGAACTTGTTGAAAAACCTTCTGATCAAACGGTTATTGGAACAAAATGGATATTTCGAAACAAACTTGACGAAGATGGGAATGTAATTAGAAACAAAGCTAGACTCGTTGCTCAAGGCTATCGCCAAGAGGAGGGTATAGACATTGATGAAACTTATGCCCCCGTCGCTCGAATGGAAGCTATTCGCATGTTATTAGCATATGCATCTTACATGGACATAAAATTATTTCAAATGGATGTTAAAAGTGCTTTCCTAAATGGCTTTATAAATGAAGAAGTTTATGTTGCAGAACCCCTGGATTTGTAAATAAACTTACCCAAACCATGTGTTTAAACTTAAGAAGGCTCTTTATGGCCTCAAACAAGTTCCTAGAGCTTGGTATTAGCGGTTGAAAAACTTCTTAATCGACAAAGGTTTTTGTGTGGGTAAAGTGGATACCACTCTATTTGTTAAAACTTATGATCATGATTTACTAGTGGTACAAATCTATGTTGATGATATAATATTTGGTGCAAGTAACCCACGTCTTTGCAAATAATTTTCCAAGTCTATGCAGGGGGAGTTCAAGATGAGCTTAATTGGTGAACTAGACTTCTTCCACAGACTCCAGATTAAGCATAACCAAAGATGGGAACTTCATACACAAGAGAACTCTTAAAACGCTTTGGTCCTGAAGATAGCAAGCCACACAACACTCCCATGAGTACTAGCACTAAGTTAGACAAAGATGAGAATGGCAAGGAGGTGGATATCAAGAAATATCGATTTATGATCGGATCCTTGCTTTATCTTACAGCTAGTCGTCCGGATATTATGTTTTCCATGTGATTATGTGCTCGTTTTCAAGCTTGTCCTAAAGAATCTCATTTCAATGCTTTAAAACGTATTTTTCGCTATCTCAAAGGATCTCAAGAATTTGGTTTGTTTTACCCCAAGACTAGAGCTTTTGATCTTGTTGCCTATAGTGGCACCGACTATGTCGGTTGCATTTTAGATCGTAAAAGTACTAGTGGCACTTGCCAATTCTTGGGAAAATCACTTGTCTCTTGGTTTAGTAAGAAACAAAATAGTGTTGCATTGTCGACAACCGAGGCCGAATACATTGCCGCCGGTTGTGCATGTGCACAAGTCTTGTGGATGAGGCAAACCCTCAAAGATTTGAAACTTGAGTTTCAAACTACTCCTATACTTTGTGATAATACTAGTGCAATAAATATTTCAAAAAATCCCATATTGCATTCTCAAACTAAACACATTGAGGTTAGACATCATTTTTTTACAAATCATGCAACAAAGGAAGACATTAAGCTTATATTTGTTCCCACTAATGATTAACTTGCGGATATCTTCACAAAACCTTTAAACGTTGATCAATTTTTTCATATAAGGCTAAATCTAGGCATGTGCAATTTAAATGGCGTATAACTTGGAAATTTCATGCTTCTTTGTCGACTTTTGGTACTTGGTTGAGGTTTCTTACCAAGGTTTTTCGGATTTTTTGAGTGTTTTTCAAAATTGTGCATTTTCAGACTTCCTTCGGTCGAACCGAAATGACGTTTTGTTCGACCGGATTACTGTTTCGGCAAGTAAGTTTTAAAAAAATTCTCCATCGGTCGACCACATTATTCTGTTTAGTCGACCGGTTGCTTGATGTGTTGTTTTTTGTTTTCCCTGGTGTGTTTCGGTCGACCACTTTTACTACTCCGTTCGACCGTTGCTCTAGTGGTCGATCTGAATTAAGTTCACTTAAGTGTCCGGTCGAACCATTTTTGAGTTACGGACGACCATAAAGTTGTTTTGGTCGACCGTGTGTGTGTTTTTGTCCAACTGAAAATCACCCAGCAGCTTTCCTCGTTTCACTCCCTCTTTCGGTCGACCGACGACCTCTTTTACGTCCGACCGAGAAGTGACAATACTTCCACGATTTTTTGAAACTCCTCATTCAGTCGACCGTTTATCTATTTCTCGTCCAACCGAAACGCACCAGTAGGTGCACTGGTATTCCACATTTTGCTCTCGATCGACCGTTTTTTAATTCTCGTCCGACCGATTTTGACCAGTGGCTGTGCGGTCGTGGGTTTAAAAAAAATTTAACCCACTGGTCGAACCGAAATGTGAACGGTCGACCGTTCGTGTCGTTTCAGCACATATTAGGGCAATTACAATGCCGTCCTCTTCACTTTTCCCCTTCTACTCTTCAAACCCTAGGTGTCGCCCCTCCTCTTCCGGTCGACCGCCAGCCCTCTCCAGTTGTCCTCCTCCACTTTTTCGTCCATCTTTCGACTCCCTTCGTCCACTTTCTTCCTTCTCCACCCTCCTCATCTGCAATGGCTCCTCGAAGATGTCTATCTCCAAGAAACGACCCACTCCAGAGGGGGTTACCGAGCGTCAATCAAAGAATAAACAAGACGCACAACCCTCTTCTTCTCGTGCTCCGGCTTCTCCCGTACCACATTTGCTTCACTTCTTCCCCATTGACGTTGCCGCTCAAAAAGCTTGGGACGAAAACTTCTCGGTTGCCAGCGTCATACCTTGTCGGAAGGTTGAGGTAGCCGATTTTGCCTCATTTTCGTTAAAACCTCTATTAGATGCAAATAGGCTAACTTTTTTACTCACAAAACCTGCATCTAAACCATATTATCCATTCCTTGTCCAACAATTATATTGCAATCTTCATAAAGTCCCAAATCATCACTATCTTACCACTATGATTATTGGCAAAGAATATATTGTTACCCCTGCCTTATTGGCCGACGCTCTTCATTTAGATCCGGGGGCACCCACATTTATCTGGAGTATCCTCTAGGAGCCCTTCCAAACACCGATATTACAAAGATTGTCACTGACTTGTATGCCATTCCACCACCTTTAGTGAACTATCGTTATAAACATAATGCCTCACTCTTACATCCCGTTCCCCGAATCCTCGCCCAAATCGTTTCATATAACCTTCTTCCAAAATTAGGTCATCGCAATGAGATCTCTAACATGGCACTCATGTGCATTTACTGTCTCTACAAAGGAATCTTGGTGGATTGGTCATCTTTTATGATTTTGCATATGACTCATTGTAGTGGTTCCTACCTTCCTTATCCTATGTGGCTCACTGCGGTGTTTGAACATTGGCAAATCGATGTGGAGCCATATCCCTCTCTGGTCTACAAATTTCCCATTTGTAAGACTACTCTCTCCAAGATGAAGTCCATTCCTCCTCCTTCTCCACCTCATTCCTCTGCTGAGGAATCAGCCGACAATTCCGAAGAAGAAGAAGGAGAAGAAGAAGAAGAAGAAGAAGAAGAAGAGGTGTCCGAAGATCCAAGATGGATGCCTCATCATGTCCCTCATGATTCTAGCTCCTGGTGGGGTGAGGGAGACTCTGTTGCATAGGCTCAAGGGCAGTGGTCCTCTTCCACTTTCATTGATCTCCATCGATTTCAGCAACTATCTGATCAGGTTCATGCTTTCGAGGCCTCCACTTTTGCCCGATTTGATGCGCTTGAGGCATCGTCTACTGCTCATATAAATGCGCTTGAGGTGTCCACATCAGCTCAGCTCGGACGTATTTAAGCTTCTCTTGATTCTCTCTCCTCGCTGCTGCGTGATCAGAGGCTTGGGTGATTCAGTGTTGGTTTTGTGATGCGTGTGTGTCGTTTTCTTTGAACTTCGGGTTATGATGTTGTTGCTTCAAACATTTTCCTATTGTTGTATTTTGCTTTGAACCTATTGTACTATTTTCTTTCAAAGTTGCCTTTGATGTTTGTTTTGGATTCTAAGTTGAATGCATGGTTTATTGTTATCTATTCTTCGGCTTAATATTTTCGCTTCCGTTACTCTATCTCATTGTTATAATTAAATCGATTTTCATATGTGAAAGGTACACCCATGTTTCGCCTCCACAATGCGACCCTGAATCATGTGTGCGCAACCGGGTCCATTTGCGCCGTGCACATTCCAAAATTGGACATGCATGGTGTTGAGTCATGGGGTCATGACCCCTTGCCCCCACGAGCTCTTTGTTACATCAATCCTTTCTCACGAATCGCTTTGAACGCCTTGGGTTAAGGTGAAAGGGATTCACTGTCCCCAAATCGCTTTGACCGCCTTGGGTCGAGGTGAAAGGGAGTCAATCCTTCCTTCCCATTCTTTTTGGGTGCACTAACCCTTTCCACAACTATCACACTCCCCTCTCTCCCATCCTCAAGCTCCACCACACTTCCCTCCTCTCCTCCAAGAACCTCAAACCTTCCTCCATCTCTCTTCCTCCGTCCCTCCACCTCCCTGACCACCCTCTTGGGTGATACCCATCCTTGATTCTCCCCAAGCACCATAGCCATTCCCTTCTTACTCGTTCCCTCTCCTACTCCCTCACCAAAACCCTCACTAAAACACGTTGCACTCTTCTCAGGACTAATATTTGCTTCCCTCCTCCTATGCACAACCTCCAAATCACAAGGCAAACAACCCTCAAGCCCTTTCCATGTATACTCCCATGCACCAAACCCTTCTAACGTGTCTTGGTCCCTATTCTCCCACTTCATTTTGGTCCCCACACTCCAACGAATTTCTCCACCAACTATCCTCCTTTCCACTTGTCACCTTCTCACTAGCCCCACTTCTTGCATGCTTTACACTAAAGCTGATTTTGTCTCCTCTATTTTCCTTTGTTTTTATCCTATCTTCTTTTTGCACCTACAAGAAAACCCTCTCCCTTATTCTCTCCCAACCACTCCCCGTCCTTTTCACATGGCATGCTCTTACTTACTACTACAAAATTTGAAACATACAACTCTTCTTTTCACCCCTCACTTGTTCCCTCCACATTTCCACATGGACCGCCCTCACCACTTGTCACTACCTCAATGGCCTCACCCTCCACATGACCCCTTCCTTTCTTCCCACGTCATCATCTTCGTCATTGCACACAACTCCTTCTCTTGCCTTCTCACCCCATCCTTCTCCTCCTCCTCCACCTCCACCTGACACCCCCTCCTCCCGAGCTCCTTCTCCTACCCCGACCTCCTCTTTCTCTCCCTCCGGACCCCTATCTTCTTTACCTTTCTCCATTTACACGCGTGCTCCCTTTCCACCCGTCCCCAACATATATTGGTGGCCAACCACCACCCATTCTGATGTCTTCACTTTCGCATTTTTGGTCGTAGGTGGTGGTCCTTTCCTCGGACACCTCTCCACCTCATGCACAAACTCCTTGCAATCACTACAATATGTCGGTCTCCATTCATATTCCACTAACACCCTCTCCATTTCTCCTCATTGTATCCGAACATCCACCCAACTTGGATAAGAGAAATCAAGACTAACCTCAACACACACTCGTGCATTTGCAAGTCTCCTCCCCGTGGTGGTGTTGGCATTCATGTAGAGAGGCTTTCCAAGCACACTCACGATATTGCTTAACGTCTTAGCCGAAGAAAACTTAAGGTCCAACTCTGGCAAGTGAATCCAAATGGTCATTGTTGCTATCCACGCACGCTTCATCACAACCTCTAGTGACCATGCATGGACGATCAAAGGGGCACCTCGAATGATTCAAGGCCCTCCTTCAACCACCTTTTGCTGGTCCTCGCCAAGAGTGAAATGGAATAACGAAAAGTCTTGCCTCCGACGAAGCACTTCGAAACCACCCACTAAACCATTGTCCCACCTCTGAAGTGCATCACACACGTCTGCCTTAGAAGAAACCGCGACCTTCTACCCTCCTTTCATCTCTGGCTGAACAAAAGTAAGTGTTGTCGCCACCCTCGCTTCAGATTGGAAGAGGTCCGACCACCTCTTTGGTGAGGTTGTTCCGCCCCCTTGAGGTGGTCGAAAAACAGGCCCTCCACTAGCCCAAACCCAAAAGTGGATGGTGCTTTGGTGCTTTGTGGGTGTGCTCATCGTTGCCACCACCCAAATTCAGCTCACCCAATTGCAAAGAACTAGTTGTAGGAATCATTTTGATGAAGAAATCAAGAGTTTTGGTAGAAGAAACGAAGTTTAGACCCTAGGAACCCCCATGCTTTCCCTAGAGCTTCTCTTTCCTACTTTTTCCTCCTTCTCTCTACCCTCTCTCCCCTCTTCCTTCTCTCCTTGTAAGGATAACTAGAGAAGGAAAGCGTTAGAGGGAGATATAGAAGTAAAAGAGGGATGAGGAGCGAGAGAGGAAAAGAAGGAAGACAGAGAAGAAGAAGAGGGAAGGAAGAGGGACAGAGAAGGAGAAACATGAGAAAAGGAGAGAGACGGAAGAGGGAGAGAGAAATGGATAAACATGAGAGGAGTGAGAAGGAGTGGCGAACAAGGGAAACCTAGGTTTCTCTAAGGTTCCGACATCTTTTCCCCACCAAATCTATTGGTTTATGCATCAAAATGGATCCCAAATGGAGTTCTACTCATGTGATACGAGAAGATTGAGACTGTGGTGCAAGAGAGGATCTCCATCCACCACCTTTGCATGGCTCGACCCCAAACTTGGGGGATAAAGCTCACGCCCCACCTCTAGGGAGTACTACTACTCCCCCGAGGACGTGGAGTGACTTGTTCAAGGACGGACCAAGGGTCTCCATGGCACTAGAGTTCGTTCCTTTGGTTGTGAAGGGAGGAGAAAAAGTGGCTTTGTGTTCCAAGAAAGAAGTGGTTGATGCTTTGAAGACATGGGATAAGGTGTTAGTTGGTTATTTTATTGCTTTCAAACCACATTTGGCAACACTTGAGAAGCATACACAAGATGTGGGGTTTGGTTGGAGGCATGGAGGTCATCAAGAGGAGTCAAGGTTTCCTCCTTTTCCGGTTTACACTTGGAGAGGATAGCAAAAGTGTGCTTGAAGGATGACCATGGTTCATTCGTGGGTGCCCCCTTGTGGTTCAACAGTGGGCTCCAGATATTGTGTTGAAGAGGGCCAGCATCACAACCGTACCAATTTGGATTTGTCTCCTGGAGCTCGACCTCCGATTTTGGTCAAGTAAGATGTTGAGGAACATTGTAAGTGTCCTCAGGCGGCCGTTATACATGGATGAGCACACTACAACGGCGAGGTGGCTGGCCTTTGCTAGGGTTTGTGTGGAAGTTGCCCATGACTTCACATATCCCAGTTGGGTGGATGTTCAAGTTTAAGAGGCCGACACAAATAGAGTGTATGTGGAGTATGAATGTAGACCCGGTTATTGCCTTGATTGTAGGGAGTTTGGTCACATTATGGAGAAGTGTCCGAGGAAACAAGTGGTTGCAATGAAGCATGTGGGAGCCCCCAAGGATAAGGCTGCAATATGGGTAGTAGTTAGCAAAGAAGGGGCTGGGAACGGGGATGCAAGTGGAAGGAGGGAGGAGAGCTCATTCGAGAGGTTGAATGGACAAAGGCTTGAAGATGGGGACATTGCGGGGGGGGGGGGGGGGCTTGGGATGGCTGATCGGAGAGGGAGGGAGAGAGGAGATGGTGGAAGGGGTTATGACGTGGATGGAGGGAGAGATGAGGTGGAGCAAGGTGCGAGTGAGGAGGTGCCATGTGGAAGGGCAGGTGAGGTGGTGCCAGGTGCAATAGGAGGAAATCAACTAATTGAGGAGGAAATGAGGATAGATTAAGTGGTATGAGATAAAACACTTGTCAAGACAATTTGGTTTTCTCTCCTAAGGGTCTAATGGTTTGTAGCATGGGTATACAAGGGAGAGAGTCCATTGGTGGACAAAAAGGGCAAAGAGATGTGGGTGGGGAAAGTGCTAGGCCTATTTATGGAACACCACATGGGAAGGAGTTGAGTGCTCTATACATAGTTGGGCCAATAGGAGAGGACATGCTCTTTTTCTAAGAACAAAGTGGGGGACCAGGTGGAAATGATTGCGGAGTCCTTAGTGGAGGAAATCCAAGCTGAAGGGAGTGGGCAACGTGTAGTGCATTGTGTGCTTGGTTTGGAAACACATGCTACACGTGAGGTTGAGGTGGGTATGAGTGGGGGAAACTTAGTGGAAGAATCTTAAGGTGGAGGGAGTGGGCATTGTGAAATGGCTTGTATGCTTGGGCTGGGAACAAATGCTACACGTGATGGGATGGCTTGTGTGAGAGAGGCCCCTCATGGAGACATCACAAATGGAATGGGGCAGGACTTGAAAATCACGAACGAAGCTAGTGGGCTAGACGAGTGTGGGGCGAGGCCAAGTTTATCCAAAGATGAGGCAAGTGAACCAAGTGGGCTAGCTTCCTTGATGCATAAGGATAAGTGTCCCGAGGAAAGGAACTCTTCAAGAAAAGCGACATGCAAAATGGGGGAAGATTTGACCTCCTTAGGAGTGAGGAGGTTTCAGTGGTGGGGGATCAAGAACTTTACACGAAACAACCTAGCTCCCCAACACCGACTCTTAGGCATTCCGGGAGGAAGATAAGAAGTAAAACAATTCTATGTGGAGATAAATGGGGTCACCTCGCACCTTAAACCCACGAATATCCTAGTGTGGAATGTGCACAGAGAAAATGATCCCAGCTGTGCACTCATGATTATGGGTCGAATAAAGGAGGTAAACCCCGATGTGATGTGGCTTGTGGAGCATAAGGTAAAGCTTAATAAGATTGAGCGCTTCAAAAGAGCAATTTGACCTACTGCTTGTGTGTCAAATAGTATGGTTATTGACTCCGGGCGGATTTTGGTGCTATGGAATGACCAAATAATGGATATGAGTGTTACTTTCAAAACATCACAACTACTACATTTCAAGGCACGTCAGATGAGAGATGGACTCGAGTTTTACCTCACGGTTGTCTATGGTGATAATGGGCATGTGGATAAGCGACATTTGTGGAGTGACCTTCTTCAAGTGGCACCACCCGCACCTAGGCCGTGGATGGTGGGGGGGACTTTAATTGCATTCGGCGGGCGAGTGAAAAGAGAGGAGCAGCTGCTGGAAATGAGGTTGCTATGGTGGAGTTTAATGATTGTATCGATGCCCTTGAACTCCTTGAGATGCCATCCACCGGTGGGGAGTTCACGTGGTTGAACTCATCCGATGGAAGTGCATGTATTGAGACGAGGATTGACCGGATTTTGATTAATAATGCGTGCCTTGAGTTGTTCCCGGAATCCTACTATCTTGTGGGTGCAAAGGATTTGAGCGATCACATAATGCTTATCATGAAGACGGAAGGCAATGGAAGGCGAAAAAAGAAGATGTTTCGATTTGAAAATCATTGGGCTGACCATGAGGACTTTCGTGGAGTTGTACGTAGAGCTTGGTCCAGTTACGTGAGGGGAACTCCCATGTTTCGGGTGGCAGCAAAACTACAAGAAGTAAAGAAGACACTCGTACGATGGAGTCGCTCAACTTTTGGAAATGTAACGCACAAGGTGGGAGACGCTCGTGCCGTGCTCGAGGAAATGAGGAGACAACGGCTAGACCGTCCTCTTGATGCTGGCCTCTCCCTCGCGGAAGGGGCAACAAAGGACTCTCTCACTCGAACATTTGCTTCGGAGGAGTAAATTATTCGACAAAAATCAAGGGTGAAGTGGTTGAAGGAGGGGGACCAGAACAATAGGTTTTTCCATGCACACCAAGTGAGGAGAGCCACCAATCAAGTGATACGAGTGTGTAAGGGTGCCATGATTGACATCATTTCATGCTTACATTTGCATCTTATATCCATTATCTTTCACCTAAACAATGCTACGTGACGAGTTTTATGTTTGAATTTCAGAAATAAATAGGCGTTCCAGGTTGATCCGGATCCTATAGACCGCCAATTGGCGGTCCAGGTTGATCCGGATCCGTGGAGATTTTTGTGGCACATGTATTAGAGGGTGTTTATTCTATTTCTGGTATTTGTTTAGTCACATATCGGGGGATTGTCCCGGATTACCTTTTTCTATGGCTATAAATAGAACTCTTCACCTTCTATTGTAATCACTTCACATTTTGAGTGCCTACTCTTCCTACCTGAAGTGATGCCTTGAAGCACACACTAAGTAGGAGGATGCTACTTGAATTGTGAGTCATTTTAATAAAAAATTCTTTATTATGTTGTTTTTTTCATGTTGCTTGTTTTACTTAGTTTAATTTCATTTCACTAGTTTTAGTAGCTTAGTTAATATGGTTTCCTTGCTTAGTTTAATAATTAGTCTAATGTGTAGTGAGTAGATCCATCCCCCTTTGGGGGTCGAGATGATGTTCATACATGCATTAGAGAATGGAATGAATGCTTTATATACAATATGTTGATGAAACATGAATGTATGCTTGCTTGTTTAGTATAGAACTTATGACTTGATGAGTTTTGCTAAAATGATTAGAGACCTCTCATGCTTGTTTAGGTTCTAAAATAACCAGCTTGTGTATATAAATGTTAATCAACTAGGTTAGTGAATGGATTGATAAGTTCTACCATAACATTTAGACACTTCCTATGCATGAAAACACTACCTTTATTTGTGCTTAAAGAATGTGTTCAACACCCACCTCTGTGCATGTGTGCACTCACGCCACCCCTTAGGGGTTTTCCATTTCTGAATTCCAGCACACTTATTTCGTTCTTAGTTAACTTTTAGTTCATCGTTTGTTGTTCGTTTATGCATGCGTTACTTCGTAGTGTAGTATAGCGTAGATTAGCATAATCAAACACTTTTTCCTATTTTTGCCACTTGATTTCCTGCAAACGAGATGCTCACCTCCCTGTGGACGACCCGTATTTGCCACGTCTTCACCGACGCCGTGCACTTGCGGTTCAATTAAAACGTTCAATCAAGTTTTTTGCGTCGTTGCCGGGGAGGTTCCAGTCCAGACTTTTGTTTGGACTATTCGAGTTGATTTAATTTGTTTTTTGTAGTTTTTCTTTGTTTCAGGAGACTTGGAGTGGCCAGGAGAGGCAGCTGGAGAAGTTTTGAGGAAATCTGGGCACTTTAGACTGCCAATCAACGGCCTGAGACCGCCAATCAGCGGTTTGGTGAGCCATGTTTGCCTTATCCTTTCTTTGTCTTGTTGCCATAATTGATTTAGGAATCTGGGACTCAATTTTGCGTGCTCTGACTCTTAGATTGCTCCCAGATTAATAATCAACTTCCTTTAAGCAACTTAGGCCCTAAAACCCAAAGCAAAAGATTAGGTATTCTTTCTTGTTTAGGTCATGCATCATGTATGCGACTTAGGCACGTAGATTGTCTTTTATTTTAGTTTTATTTTCAGTTGCTGAGTGCTAGCGTGAGGTACACACCTTCTACTCTCATTCATGCATTTCGCATTAGTTAGCAGGAAGTGTATTGAAACAAGTGTGAGTTGAGCGGTTGTTTGGAGAGTTGATTGGTAGATTAAGACTCCAAAACGCTACTAAGGATGGGTTGTCCCATAAAAGATAAGGTGGGGGATTTCATCACCCTTTCCTTCGCCCCACAAACCACACTAATTAAGAGCCTAATTTTTAAAATCAATTAGACATTGGCCCTAAGGATCTTCGACGCATTAGGAGAGTGATCCGGTTACGACCGTCATGGCCTGATCGACGTTGCCCACTTTGTCGATAGTAGGAGAGATGAGATCTCCAGATCTTGGCTCATTAGCTGGGCTTTGTGGTCCTCGTCGTAGGGAGGTGAGGTGTGTTGAGGCCGTGTGACCTCGCAGTTAGGCGTCTCCTATTCCAGTTCCATTGGAGGAAGATAAGATTCACGTGATGCAAAATGGGCCTTGGTTCGACAAGTGGTCATCTTTGGAGGTGCAAAGCTGGACACCAGAGATGGTGAAGCGAAAGGCGGATATAACTTCTGTACCAATTGGGTTTGTTTCCACGATTTGGACTTAAGGTTTTGGTCGACTGAAAATCGGAGCACAATTGCGAGTGTGTTAGGGAGGCCATTATACATGGATGACAATACAACATTGGGGAGGAGGTTAGCTTATGCAAGAGTATGTGTGGAGGTCTATAGAGACTTCAACTACCCATCCTCCATTGATGTCCAAATCGAAGGGGTCAGCAAGGAGGAGGTTAAACTTGAATACGAGGGGCACCCCGGGTACTATAGAGTTTGTAAGGAGTTTGGGCACTTGCCGGAGAGATGCCCAAGCAAGCCCATCGTGAAGAAGGATGGAAATGGTGGTAAAGCTCAGAAGGAATGGGTTGTGATGGGCAAGAGGTGAGGGGGGCAACAACATATGGTGGAGGAGTGTGGGGAAGAACGTGAAGGCGCTGGGATAATGGCTATCATGAATCGCAAGAGGAATGTGCTAGGAAGTACATTAATGGAGGTTGTGGTGGAACGGAGTAAGGGGCACTAACAACAGCTGAATGGAGAACAGTCCCATATTGCGAAGCCATGAATCAAGGTTGTAAGGGAGACAAGTCCATATTGCGAAGCCATGAATGTCCTAGTTTGGAATGTGCGTGGTGCAAATCTCCCCGGCCGTGCACAGATGATAAGGGGACGAATAAAGGAGCCAAAAACGGATATCGTGTGCCTCGTGGAGCACAAAGTGAAGCTAAAGAAGTTGGATCGGTTTAGGTGTGCTATTTGGGGGCATGAGTGGGCATCGAATAACTTGATTGTAAATTCTGGTAGGATTCTTGTGTTATGGAATGAGCTCAAGGTGGACCTCCATGTAACCTTTGAAACCACACAATTACAGCAGCTCGAAGGAAGGGAGGTGAGAAATGGGAGAAATATTGTGATCACTACGGTCTATGCCGAGAACGGGCACGTGCAGCAGATGTCACTTTGGGAAGACCTTGCTCGTGCCATTCTAGCGCTTTCGACGCCATGGCTGGCTTGCGGGGAGTTTAAGTGTATCAAGAGAGCTAATGACAAGAGGCGAGGAACGGGTCTAAATATGGTTGCCATGGACGAGTTTAATGCTTGTGTTGATCGGCTTCAACTTGTGGAAGTCCCATCTAGTGGAGGTGAATTTACATGGTCTGATTCCTCGCATGGGGAGGCAATCATCGAGAGAAGAATTGATCGAACTTTCATGTCCCATGCGTGGTTAGAGACATATCCTGATTCCTATTATGTTGTGGGGGATAGAGACTTGAGTGACCACTCGATGCTCACCTTGTATGCGGAGAAGGAGGGACAAGGAAGGAAGCGAATGTTTCAGTCGGTGAATTTCTGGGCTGAGCATGAGATGTTCAATGAAGTGGTGAGGGAGGCTTGGACCACGCGGGTGGAAGGTACCCCCATGTTTCGTTTGGTAGCAAAGTTACTTGAGGTGAAAGAGGCGTTAAAGAGATGGAGTGCAGATACTTTCGGCCATGTGGAACACAAAGTAGGTGAAGCTCAGCTCCGACTGGCTGACATTAGGAGACAAATGGAGGAAAATCCGCAAGATGAGGAGCTTTCACATTGTCAGAGTCTTTGTAAGGTGGACCTGGACCGTGCCTTGGTTCGGGAGGAGGCTTTATTGAGACTGAATCAAGGGTTCAATGGCTGCAAGAGGGTGACTGAAATTCAAGATTTTTCCATGCTTCCCTTAGAGTGAGGAGAGCCACCAATAATGTGAGGAGAGTGATGGAGGAAGGGGTGGTTATTGACGATGAAGAGGCTATCTGAGAGGCCTGTCGAAGGCATTTTTCTAACTTGTTTTCTAGTGATTTTCAGGTTCAGCCCATTCATCTGATGTTATCTCTTCCTAGAGTTGGGGAGGACGAGGAGAGAGCAATTATTCGACCACTAGATATGAAGGAGTTGGAGGAAATTGTGAAGCACTCAAAGGTGGACAAGGCACCGGGCCCGGATGGCTTCAACGCAAAATTCTTCAAAACCGCGTGGGAATGTGTGAAGAGAGACCTTTTCAAAGTTATTGAATTCTTCATGAAGAGTGGGAAACTACTGAAGCAAGTTAACTTCACCTCCATCACGATTATCCCGAAGAAGAAGACGCCGGCCGTGGTTGATGATTACCGACCCATTTCCCTTTGCAATATGGTGTACCAGTTCATGTCAAAGATTTTGGCAAATCGATTGAAGGTACTCCTTCCTAATTTGGTGGGGGAAACGCAAAGCACATTCATGACTAGACGGAGAATCAGTGACAACATCTTGCTCACTCACGAGATATGCCACAACATGCACTTGTGAGGAGGACGTGGAAGGATGTGTTTAAAGCTCGACCTTAGGAAAGCAAATGACTCTATTCTTGGAAATTCTTAGAGGAAGTACTCAAGATAGTTGGTCTACCCGTCCATTGGTGTAAGCTCATGATGGATTGCATCCGAGATTCCTTTGTCGTTATGGTGAATAGCCAGAACTCTAGACCGTTTGCTGCCACGAATGGACTGAGACAAGGTGATCCATTGGCTCCCTATCTCTTTGTTCTATGTATGGAGGTTTTGAGTGCCATGTTCAGAAGGGAGGTTGAGAGGGGCAATCTCGAACCAGCAAGGTGTAGGGATGTACAAATATCCCATCTCCTTTTCGCAGATGACGTGATGGTTTTTGCTGCTGCTACAAGTGCCAACGCAAGGGTGATAAAACGTATCCTTACTGAATTCTCAGCCACCTCCGGGCTGCTGCTGAATGTCGCAAAGAGTCAAATCTTCATGGGAGGAGGAGCCACCGAGGGCACATGGATATGCTCGCACTTAGGTATAGAGTGAGCTGATTTTCTGGTTACATATTTAGGCCTCCCACTTTTCTCCTCAAGGCTGGGGAGACATCATTGCATTGGGCTGATCAGCATGGTGCAACAATGGCTCAGCACTTGGAAGAGAAACTTTCTTTCGATGGTGGGATGTGTGGAGTTAGTCAAGAGCGTGCTCGTGTCTATGAGCATTTATTGTACGTCAGCGTTCCTTATCCCGAGGAAAGTCTTAAAGTAGGTGGAGAGCATCATGATCCACTTCATATGGGGAGGTCCTACGAAGTGGGTGGCGGTTGCATAGAAGGACATTTGCAAATCGAAAAAGGAGGGGGGCCTGGGGCTGAGGAGACTAAAGGACTGGAATGTTGCTTGGCTGATTCGGCTCTTTTGGTTGATCATTGCGGATCGTGGATCACTTTGGGTTCGGTGTATGTGAAGGAAATACTTACGGAACCAAAATATATGGTTAGCGAGGCCACCATCTGGGTGCTCATGGGCGTGGCAGGGCATCCTAAGTGTCCGAGTAGTGGCGAAGGATAGATTCCAATACCAAGTGGGAGACAGGACATCGATTCATTTCTTTACCGACCATTGGTGTGGACTGCCCTTACTATCTTCGCACGGGGTAGAGCGTCTCCAGTATGACATGGGGATGCCTAGGGATACTATGGTATCTTGTTTCAGTCATGAAGGGGCTTGGACTCTCCCCGAGCCGAGGTCCCTAGAGGTGGTGGTAGTATGGCCTAGGATATTGCAAACTTCAATCCACGGGGGGCGAGATAATCCTATTAAAGTTGGAGCAAGAAGTGACGCATTTTCAGCAAAGGAAGCTTGGAGTTGGGTGGTACCTCGAGGAAGGAAGGTGGGCTGGACTGAGGTGGTTTGGCACAATAATCACATACCTAAGCATGCTCTTACGTTTTGGAGATCCGTGCGAGGATGGCAGATCACAAAGGCACTTATGAGAGCTAGGGGAGCAAACAATGACCCTCGTTGTGTATTACATGAGGAAAGAGATGAAGATATGGCACACCATTTCTAGGAATGCCGCTTCACACGTCATGTATGGGTACAAATGTTGAGAATACTATGGCTGGACACTAATGCATCTCTCACTCTTCTTGCGGAAGTAGAGAGGCTACAAAAGATGCGAAGGTCAAAGCTACAACAAGCCACCACGAGACTTGCTCTTGCTGCAACTATATATGAGTGTTGGCAAGAGATAAATGGGCGGATATTCGAAAATGAGATGTGACGACCTGAGGATGTGAGCACGAGAATTAGGGTGCTTAGAGACGATTCTGAGGCTCTACGAATGTATGAGAGTAGTTGGGGATAGCTGAAACACCCTTAGGGTGGAGCATTTTTTGTATGTTGTTTAACGATAGATTCTAGTTATGCACCGAGCATGACTCGATGGCTGTAATAGATAAATTTTGATAGGTTGTAGACAGAGAGAAGAGGAGAAGGGAAACAGGAGGACAGAGAAGGGTAAGAACAGGGAGAGAGAAGAAGAAGAAGAAGAAGAAGAAGAAGAATAAGAAGTGAGAAGGATAAGGAGAGAAAACGTAGAGAGGGAGAAGAAGGAAGGGTGAGGAGAAGGAATATGGGGGAGATAGAGATGAGGAGAGAGAGAAGGAGAAGAGGGGAGAGTGGGACAGAAGAAAGAGGGGTAGAGAGGTAGTGCGAGAGAGACAGAGAGAAGGGAGTGGAGAGAGAAGGAGAGGGAGAAAAGGAGAAGCGAGAGAAGAAGAAGGAGAAGGAGATAGGAGAGTGAGAGAAAGAGAGGGATAAGGAGAAGATGGACAACGGAGGGAGGGGAGAAAGAGAGAGAAGGACAAAAGGAGAAAAAAAGAGAATAAGATGCTCTCGGGAAACATGGGGGTTCGTAAGGTTTTCCTTGGTCATCCCTACCATTTTTTCAACTAAAACCTTCAATTTTCTACTCAAATGGAGCACCGATTGGAGAGAGTGGCACTCTAGGGTCTCTTCAATCGGCCAAAGTAACTTAAGATGGTTCTTTGGAGGAAGGTGTTCTTCGTGAACAACCTCTGCATGGTGAGGTGCCAAAACCTTAAAAGTGGTCGGACGTATTCAAGTCAAGCCCAAGGCTATCCATGGCCTTCGAGTTTGTTAAACCGGTGGTGAAGGAAGTACAAAGGTTGTGGTTTTTTCAAAGTAAGTGGTGATCGAAGCTTTGCAAAGGTGGGACAAGTTGTTAGTGGGTTACTTTGTAGATTTTAAGCCGCATCTTCCAACCCTTGAGAACTTCTTGCCCAAGCTATGGGGTATCTCCGGAGGCGTGGAAGTCATACGAAGAAGGCATGGCTATTCACGGACGAGGACGAGAGGAGGTCACGAAGGCCAGAAGTGAAGTTGGCTCGCTCGCTCCGCTCGTCCTCGAGTCTGGTAGTACTAAAAAAAGGTTTGCTGCTTGCTCTTCTTCTTTCTGAAAGATAGCTATTCTTCGCCCTATTTCGGTTTACATTGGTGGAGGACCTCACGCATGTGCTGCAAAAGGGATCTGTTTGCGAGGGGGTCTCCCTTGGTGGTAAAAAGATGGACACTAGAAATGGTGTTGAGGAAGTCTAATATTATATCCATGCCCATATGGATCCGGTTCCGCGATTAAGATTGGCGATTTTGGTCCACAAAAAATCTGAGCACCATTGCAGGTGTTCTAGGTAAACCGTTTTACATGGACGATAATACCACTTCGGGGAGGAGGTTGTCCTACGCAAGGGTATTTGTCGAGGTGGATAAATAGTTCGAGTACCCATCCACCATGGACGTCCAAATTTAATGGATTAGCATGGAGGAGTTAGCAATGAGTATGAAAGGAAACCAGGGTTTTGTAAGGATTGTATGGAGTTCGGGCACGTAAAGCTCAATTTCCCCAGCAAGCCCATAGTGATGAAAGGAGGTAAGGAGGGGCGAGCTCAAAAGGAAGGGATGCAAGTAGGCAGAAGGTGGGGGAGAGAAAAGGAAGAGGAGGCGAGTAGGAAAGATGGTGAGGCTAGTAAAGTGTCGGCCAACCTAGAAAATGTCGAAGAGGAGGTGGTTGCTGAAGTTGCTGGAGTTGCCAGAGAGTATACATCCCCACATGGATAGGAGCATGAGGAAGATAACAGAGAGGATGGAATGCATCAAATAGAGGTTGTTGCAACGGCAAGGGAAACAAGGTCTGCACTAGCAAACAAAAAGGAAGGGGGACAAAAAGCAAAAGCTTCTCCACGGCTGCACCAATAAGAAAGGAGGAGGCTGATCCCCTTGGTCCACTTGTGCTCCTAATTGGAGAGGAGGGGACCTATCAAAATACACCATGTGGAAAGGAGGGAGGACAGGAAGGCACCAGCCATAGTATGCCATGTGGAAAGATGGCATGCGTGAGTGGGGCAAAGGATGTGTTGCACCATGCAAGCATGGGAAGTGCATTGACCCAAACCCAGCCAACCAACAAATGGCTCTCCCCAAAATGTGTGGTGCATGAACCAGGTAGAGCTCAAATGGATGAGAGAATAGTACGAAGTGAAGGAGGACCGAGGTCGGGGCGTTTCAAGGTATTGGCGGGTCTTACGGATGTGGCCCATGAAAATGTCAATTTCAGTCCATGTGTAGGCAACATTGAAGAGGGACGTAGGGAGGCGTCTCCACAGCCTTTAGAAGCATGTACCCGTAGCCGGCGACCATCAATCGTGTGTCCTTGAGATTGGAGCAGCAAAAAGTAAATGGACGTTGCAAGGGGACTCACTCCCCTTTGCTGAAGCCATGATTATACTTGTGTGGAATGTGCGTGGAGCAAACCGCCCTGGCCATGCACACATGATAAGTGGGCGGATAAAGGAGGCTCAAGCTATCATATGCCTCATGGAAGATAACGTAAAGTTGAAGAAACTCGAGGGCTTTTGGAATGCAATTTGGGCACATAATTGGGTGGCAAATAGTTTCATAATGGACTCGGGGTGTATCCTAGTATTGTGGAATGAATAGAAGTTGAGTCTTCAGGTTACCTTTGAGACTCCACAACTACTACACTTGGAAGGGATTGAAAAGGAAGTGGAGATCATAACGAAGGAGGAGGTTCAAACGGAAACGGGGAGCCTTGGAACGGAGTTGGTGAGGGTTGAGCCAATGGAAAACCAACAAAGTTTGTTAGAAGAAGAACCAATCCCAACTTAGCTTGCTAGTGGAGCCGCATGGGGTTGTTTGAATGCACCAATGATGGAGGAGTTTCCTCCTTTGGGGTGGACAAAGGTTGCTGCACAAAAAGGTGCTAGCAAGAGCTATTGTGACCAATAGAGGGGAGCTAACAAAAAGTGGACAACAACTTCGAATGGAGCACAAACAAGTTGCTACAGGGGAGCGTCCTAATGGGGTGTCTTTTGCTCCAAAGGAGGGAAATTTGGTTGAAGAATTGCAAGGTGGGAACAAAGGAGTGGATACAAGGCCAGCACATGAAATGCAAGGGGGACAAGAAGCTAGGAGCTGTAGGTAGCAAAATCCGAATGGGTTGAGTGGAGTGTATGAGTGCACCTCCGATCCCAGCCATCTACACCAGAAGGGAAATATCATTACTAGATGGAAGGGCTATGAGGGATAAAACAAGCACAAGGAGTTTGGGGAGGTTTGAGGCTCTTGCTGACCTTGAGGGAAGAGGGGATGATGAAGATATTGATATCGAGACAGTGGATGTAGGAAGCTCAATTGAAGCTCCCTTTCATGTTGTGGATGGGAAGAAGAGTAATGGCAACAGGGCTTTGTCCCCACCACCTCCGGTGGATCTTGAAGTACTTTCTCCAAAACCCGAGGCATCCGTGCTATTCGCGAGAAGGGGCTGGAACAACGAAAAGCGAACCGAGGCGGTAAGGGACGAAAGTCCCATATTACAAAATATGAATGTACTCGTGTGGAATGTGCAAAGCGTAAATCTCCCCGGCCGTGAGCACATGAATCAGGGAAGAACAAAGGAGAAGAAGGCGGACATTGTGTGTCTTGTCGAACATAAAGTGAAGCTCAAGAAGATTGAGTGCTTCCAAAAAGCAATTTGAGGGCACGAGTGGGCATCAAACAACATGGTAACAAATTCCGAGAGAATTCTAGTTTTGTGGAATGAGTGGACCTTGTGGTTACTTACGAAACCACACAAATGCTATAGCTGGAGGGTAGAGTGAAAACGAATGGGAAGAACTTGGTTATCACAGCGGTCTATGCTGAAAATGGGCACTTGGAGCGGCGTTCGCTTTGGGATGATCTTGTCTGAGCAACCCCTCCTAACTCGATGCCTTGGGTGGTTTGTGGTGACTACAATTGCATTAGGAATAGAAATGAGAAGGGGGGTGCAGAGTTAAACTTGGTGGCTATGGATGAATTCAATGCTTGTGTAGACTGACTTCAGCTTATTGAGGTTCCTTCAACCGGTGGCGAGTTTACATGGTGCAACTCTTCCCATGGAGAGGCATGCATTGAGATGCACATTGAGAGAATACTCATGTCACATGCACGTCTCAAAGCTTTTCCTGATTCTTTCTATGTTGTGGGGTATATGGACTTGAGTGATCATTCGATGCTCATCATGGCCATGGAGAAAGAGGGCCATCAAAAGAAGCGGTTGTTTAAGTTTGTAAATTTCTGGGCTGAGCATGAGAAGTTTATGGATGTGGTGAAGGAGGCACGGACTACGAGGGTGGAAGGCACTCCTATGTTTAGAGTGATGGAAAAGCTCAATGAGGTGAAGAAAGCATTGAAGAAGTGGAGTGAGGAGACATTTGGTAATGTTGAACGGAAAGTAAGCGAAGCCTAGCTCTCGCTTCTTCAAATCAGGAAACAAATGGAGGAGCACCTGAGCAATAAGATCCAACTACAATGTGAGGGTTATTGTAAGGTGGAGCTGGGCCGAGCCTTGGTGAGGGAGGAGGCTCTTTCGAGGCAGAAATCAAGGGTACGATGGCTTCGTGAAAGTGACCAGAACTCGAGATTTTCCATGCTTCCCTTAGAGTGAGGAGAGCCACCAACACTGTGAGGAGAGTGAGTGCGGAAGGGGTGATTATTGAGGAAGAGGAGGTTATCCGGGAGGCCCTTCGGAGGCAATATTCTAACTTGTTTGCTAGTGGTTTTTAGGTACAACATATCGATCCTATGTTATGTCTTCCCCGGTTGGGAGAGGGTAAGAAGCTTGCACTCATCCAACCTTTGGATATGAAGGAACTTGAAAAGGTGGTGATGCATTCTAATGTGGACAAAGCCCCGGGACCGGATGCGTTTAATGCAAAATTCCTTAGCCGCTTGGGATTGTGTGAAGGGTGACTTGTTCAAAGCTGTTGACTCCTTCATGAGGAGTGGAAAGCTACTGAAGCGGGTCAACTATACATCTCTCACTGATTGACATCATTTCATGCATACATTTGTGTCTTATATCCGTTATCTTTCACCGAAACAATGGTACATAACGAGTTTTATGTTTGAATTTCAGAAATAAATTGATTTGAAGAGAAGAGGCATTAAAGGACCTAAAAGGAGGAAAAAGGACTGACTTGAGAGACTCGAGGACTAAGATGCAAGATCTAAGGACCCGAATGTAAGATCGAAGGACCAATGAGCAAACAAGATTACTCCACACCATCATGGGGAGTTTTTTGGCAATTCTATTCGGGCCGGAGCTCCAGCAAGCGAAGTAGATGCATCAAAGACAAACAAAGTCAACCAGAAAAGCCCAGAAGAAAGCCCAGCACCATCCGAACCCTGTAGACCGCCAATTCGCGGTCTTGGACCGCTGATTGGCGGTCCGGGTTGCTCCGGATCCGCTAAGAATTCTTTGGGTCGTGTATTAGAGTTTGTTTAGTCTATTTCTGGTATATGTTTAGTCCCATTCTAAGGGACTGTCCGGGATTACCTTTTCTATGGCTATAAATAGAACTCTCCTTCCTCTGTTGTATCCCATCACTCTTTTGGTGGTCATCCTCTCAACTACGAGTAAAAGCCTTGAAGCAAAAACCCGAGAGAGGCTACATGTATTGTGAGTTTGAAATTAATAAAGTTTCCCTTTAGTTATGTTGTTTCTTTCTTACTTTAATTTCCTTTCATATGTCTTGCATGCTTCTTTAGTTTTATGTCGTTTTAGCTTCTTTATTATTTGTTGCTTGCTTAGTTTAATTTCCTTTTAGTAGAATGTTTCATTTTGTTAATGTAGGATGTAGTGTAATGATTAGTGAGTAGTTCCATTCCCAATTGGGGGCTGGAGAAACATGTGATATGATTATGTGATGTATTAGGTGTGTGTTATCTTAATCAATAACCATCTTATGGGATTTCACTCTTGTCATTGATATGCTAATGCTCTTGAATGAAGCTTAGCATATGCTTAGATTAGTAGACCTATTTTATGGGGAATGATGAGGTAAGGATAAGGATGGAATTAATATGGGAAACATGACTTGTAGTTGCATGTACTCTTGTTGCCTTTACCTTTGTTAATGCCTTGTAGGTTTTAATGATAATGTACTTTATTATTTCATGTCTTGTATGTTTTAATGATATTGTGTTATCTTGTTTCATGTGGAGGCAAAGTTAGATTTAGTTTTATGATTTTCATGCACTACATGTTGTGATGAGCACAATGGAACTATCAGCACACACATATATTTGTATTCACATTCTTTTCTCTACCCCCTATGGGGTTTAGTTTTATTACTTATTTTCCATTTCCTTTTGCATTTTAGTGTACTTTGATCACAACTCTTTTCTCTCCTTTCTTTCCCACTCGCCTTCGAACAAACTAAAGTCGACACACCTCCCTGTGGATCGACCCGTATTTGTCATCGCTTCAACGCGGTCGTGCACATGTGGTTAATTAAATTGTTCAATCAAGTTTTTGGCACTGTTGCTGGGGAGGTGTTTTGTCCAGACATTGGTTTGGACGATTTGAGTGGTTTTAATTTTTCTTTTTTAGTTTTGATTTGTTTCAAGGATCCTGAGGATCAAGGGGAAGCGACTGGAGGAATTGGAGAGCAAAACACTCAACTGTGACCGCCAATCAGCAGTCTGGGACCACCAATTGGCGGCCTGGTGAACGTCTTTAGCTTCCATTTTTGTTCTGGTAGTTTCTGCTTTCATATTAGTTGTCTGGGCGCAATCTTGCATGTTCTGACTTTTAGTTTGGTCCCAGATTAACAATCAACCCCTTTTAAGCAACTTGGACCTTAAAACTCAAAGCAAAAGAATAGATTGATTGCCATCTAGGTCATGCATCATTTGTAGAACTTGCACGCATTTGTCTTTTCATTGCTTTACATTTTTGTTGTTGATTGCAGGCGTGAGGTACGTGCACCCAATTCTCTCATTCATGCATGTTTAGATCATGCATTAGTTTGTAAGGTGCATTGAGACAACAGTGAGTTGAGCGTTTGATTTGAGAGTTGATTGCTAGATTTAGGATCAAAACGCTACTAAGGAGGGGTTGTCCCATAAAAGATAAGGTAGGGGATTTCATCACATTTTCCTTGGCCCCAAAAATCACTCTTAATAAAGGCCTTAATTCTAAAAGCAAGTACACATTGCCGCTAAGGATTTCGGACGCACAAGGAGAGTAATCTAGTAGAGACAGTCATGAGCTGATCGGCGTCGCCGGCGTTGTCGATAGCTGGAGGTACTGGATCTCCAGATCTGGTATCACTTGCTGGGCATTCTGGTCTTCGTTGTAGGGAGGTGAGGCGTGTCGAGACTAGTGACCTTGAAGTTAGGCGTTGTCTAGCCTAAGGACCCATAGCCTTAAGTTGTTTGAGCCGTGATTGCTAGATTAGGGTTCTACTTTCACCACTACCTACGCTAGCTTTAAGGATTCTTCCCTCCTCATCTGAGTCCTCTTGATTGATATGTTTTAATTAACCGCAAGTGCACGGCTGTGGTGAAGTGATGGCAAATACGGGTCGATCCACAGGGAGGTGTGTCAACTTTTGGTTTGTGCGAAGGCAAGTGGAAAAGAAAGGAGAGAAAGGTTGGAAACACTAAACTTACAACATGTAGTGCATGAAATCATAAAACTAAATCCAATTTTGCCTCCACATGAAATAAGATAAGATCATATCATTAAAAGATACAAGACAATAATTGGAATGAAGCTAAATGAACTCAAGTATAAAGACTAGACCCTACTATGCCTCCACATGAATTGAGATAACACATTATCATTAAAACATACAAGACATTAACCAAGGTAAAGTCAACAAGAGTATATACACTGCAAATTGTGTTTCCAATATTAATTCCATCCATATACTCACCTTATCATTCTCCATAAAATAGGTCCACTAATCTAAGCATAAGCTAAGCTTCATTCAAGAGCATTAGCATATCAAATATAAGAGTAAAATCCCATTAGATGGTTATGAAGATCATATAAGGCTCAAGGGATTAAGATAACACAAACCTAATACACTACATGATCATATCACATATTTCTCCACCACCCAAATGGGGATGGAACTACTCACTAATCATTTCACTACAACCTACATTAACATGAAACAGTCTACTGAAATGAAATTAAACTAAGCAAGCAAGAATTATTAAAGAAATTAAAATGACATAAAACAAAACAAGCAAGCATGCATATGAAAGGAAATTAAACTAAGAGAGAAACAACACAACTAAAGGAAAACATTTATTTATTACTCACTTAATTACAATTAGCCTCTTTCTCCACCAGAGTTTTGCTTCAGGGCTTCACTCTTAGTAGAGAAGATGGCCACCAAGAGAGTGATGGGTACATTAGAGGAGGGAGAGTTCTATTTATAGCCATTGAAAAAGGTAATCCAGGACAATCCCCCGGTATGGGACTAAACAAATACCAAAAATAGCCTAAACAAACACTAATACATGTGCACGTGAAATCGTAGCGGATCCAGACCGCCAATTAGCGGTCCCAGACCGCCAATTGGCGGTCTATAGGATCCGGATCCATCTGGTTTTCATTCTAGGATTTTTTTGATGTATTTGTTGGTCTTGGATGCATCTACATCGCTTGTTTGAGCTCCGACCCGAATAAAATTGCCAAAATACTCCCCATGATGGTGTGGAGTTTTCCGTTTTGCTCTTTGGTCCTTCGGTCTTACGTTCAGGTCCTTCTCCCTTGCATCTTAGTCCCCAGGTCTCATAATTCAGTCATTTTTCCTATCTTTTAGGTCCTTTCATGCCTCTTCTCATTAAACCTCTTTATTTCTGAAATTCAAACATAAAACTCATTTTGTAGCATTGCTTAGGTGTAAGATAATGGATATAAGATACACATATAAGCATGAAATGATGTCAATCACCTCTCCTCATCTATTTTCTACGAGTAGTCTCCTCCTTTGAGTTCACCTTCTGTTGTGTGTTTTTTAGAGTTGAGTCGAGTGTTTTATGCGAGTTTGGGCTCGTTCTGGTGAGAGCGCTCAACTTGAGAGAGTGCATTTTTCTGAGATGGACGGTCTTGGTGATCGGCCATCTCCGCCTCGTGCTCCTTTGGAGCGTGAGGATGAGTCTTCTCATGGTGACGGGGGAGACCGGGTTCCATAACGTAGACCTCGGTCCGCTCCCACCACAACGTAGACCTCCTCCTCCTCTGACTCGAGTGGAAGAGGGATTCGGTCAGGATCGAGTTCTTGGTGCACCACCACCTTTACCTCGACAAGATAGACCAATCACTTTGTGGGAGAGGACCCATCCTGTTTGGGCCGCGTAGCCTTCTTGCATAGTTCTTCCCCCAGCTCGCGGCAACAACTATGAGCTGAAACCTCAACATGTGAGCATGCTTCCTACCTTCACTGCCAATAAGGAGGATCCGTATATTTTTATACGTGAATTCGAGGAAGTATGCTCCATGTTCAAGCTTCAATAGTTTGATGAGGATTCAGTCCAGTTCAGGATGATTTCTTTCGCGTTGAAGGATAACACGAAGAAATGGATGTATAGCCTCCCAACGAGGTCTATTCGGTCTTGCGATGACTTTGTGACCGTCTTTCTGAAGAGATTTTTCCCTCAAAGGAAAACTCAATAGATACGGCACCAGATACACCAAATGTATCAGACTAAGACGGAATCGTTTTATGCTTTCTTTGAGAGGTTCAAGGAACTTCGCTTGCAGTACCCTCATCATGGAATTGCACTTTGGCACTTGTGCCAAATTATTTATAAGGGCCTCAACTACAACACCCGCACATTGTTGGAGTCAATGTGTGAAGGTGATTTCCAAATGAAACCCATCGATGAGGCATGGGACACTTTTGAATTAATGGCTGAATGTACCTTTGAGTAGGACACCATGAGAGAGCCACCAGCCGCCTGATCTTCTGGTCGAGTTGGATCATATCAAGTTGAGTCAACTATCGCGTCTGAGGTGAAAATGGCTTCTCTCATGTGTAGGATTGAGGGTTTAGAGTTGGACCCAGCTCCTGTAACTCAGGTCGCTACTCCCGGGTGCAGTAGGTGTGGACTTACGGGCCATGATGACTTGGAATGCGCTTACGCTCCAAGGGATACTGAGCAGGCAAATGCGATGTAACAACAGAGGCCCCGTAACGACCCGTACAGTCACTCCTACAACCCGGGATGGCGTAACCATCCTCACTTCTCTTAGGGGACTAGTGGGGGTAACGGTCAGAGCTGGTACGCTCAACCTCAACCTCCGCCTTATCAACCTCCACGCCCATCGGCGACCTACCAACCTCCACATCAAAGGTCTCAGTACCATAATTACCAACCTGCTCAGGCCTCATCGTCGGGTTATTCTAACCAAACTCCACTACCCCAACGGGTTGACTCGAAAGACCCCACTCTTGAACAAACCCTTCAAGCGTTCATACAGAGCACACAATCCATGTTTGCGGCCAGCAACAATTCGGTAAAAGCATTGGAAATGCAGGTTAGCCAGTTGGCTGATCAGCTCCATGAATGCGAGAAGGGCCAGTTACTGAGTCAACCCGAGGTGAATCCTCGGGGTACCCATTCTCAAGGAAGGCCACCAGTGCCTCATGCTACCTCTGAACTGACCCATCATATTAATGTGATTCATACTTTGAGGTCTGGTAAGGAGATGGACAACCACATTGGGGTGCCTTCCTTGCCACCACCATCTTTTGGTGTCACCAGACCTGCGGTGATACCTGCATCTCTGAGGGAGCCGGATCCTGAGGTTCCCTCTACAAATACTTCCAGGAGGGAGCCTGATCCTGAGGTTCCTTCTACATTAGTTCGACAATGGGGCCGAACCCGGAGCTCCCTTTGTCTCCTCTTGTGCCGAAAGAATAATATTCTGAGGTCCCCACTCATGCTTCTTTGGACCAAAATTCTAAGCTTCCTTCGCAAAACCCTTATGCCCCGAAGGCACCATTCCCTGAGCGCCTCACAAAGAAAACTTCGGATCAGCATGACAAGATGCTTGAGATATTTCGGCAAGTTAAGGTGAACATCCCTCTGTTGGAGGTGATTCGGCAAATGCCACCTTATGCCAAGGTTCTCAAGGACGTATGCACCAAGAAGAGAAAAACTCATGTTCCAAACAAAGCTTTTCTTGCGGCTAACGTGAGTTCTATGTTGGCATAACCCATGAAGTCAAATAAAAGGACTCTAGTTGTCCTACTATATCTTGTGTGATTGGTGATGTGTCCATATATCGAGCTTTGTTGGACCTTGGAGCATCTGTTAATCTTCTGCCGTATTCGGTCTACGTCCACCTCGGTCTTGGAGACCTCAAACAAACAAAAACCACTCTTCAATTGACCGATAGGTCTATGAAGAAACCGAGAGGCGTGGTGGAAGATGTGCTGATCAAAGTGGGAGAGTTCATTTATCCAATCGACTTCTTTGTTTTGGATACTGAACCTGTGCCAAACCCACTTAGACAGATTCCTATTATTCTGGGGTGGCCATTTCTAGCAATTTCCAATGCCTTGATCAATTGTCGCAATGGTTTGATGCACTTGACTTATGGTAGTCAATTCGCTGATTTCAACATCTTCACCAACGGCAAGAAGCCATGTGCCTTCAATGACCCTGTTGGGGTCAACTATATCCTGTGCATGGATAAGATTGAAGTTGAGGGCACCTTCAAGTATTTCAGAGAATTGTTCGATGGAGATGGTGAAGATGTTTCACCTGGGCTGGCAAAAGAAGGTGCCTTATCTTGTGATCACGTGGCCTTTGAGCCACATCCTTTCGATCATGTGGCCTTTGAGCCACATCCTTTCGACCACGTGGCTCTTGAGCCACAAGATACCATTTTTGAGGCCTCTGGGCCACATGCTCTTCATTCTGTATCTGCTAAGGACCCCATGTCGGTTAAGCATCAACCACCTGATACCCACATTTCAAACAACCAGATAGAGGTTCACCTCTCATTCATTCCTCCTATCTTTCTAACTCTCAACAGGCATCAAACAACCACAATTCTTATAAGGGTGTCAGGTGGTCAATCAATTCTGTTTTGTATGTTGCGAGCCCATGCAAGTGCAATTCTGGCTTAAGAGATGGTAGGTTCCTATTTGATGTCCCTTGACGTATGAAGATGGGATCCCATTGTTGTACATAGTCCTTTAGTTTAAATATAAAAAAAAGAAAAAAGAAAATGAAGAAGACTCCTTCAGTGAGCATTGATTGTTGTGGGCTCCAACCCTTGAGTACATGGGTCCCATTTCTTTCAGGTATTTGTATCCCTTCTTTAGCATCTCACAGGTTTTGAGGGAATACGGATTTGTGTCCATCACTACAACCATGAAGTTCCTGTTGCGCTTCATATTGGTGAGATCTTCCCTTTTTCTAGCATAAATCCATGTAGTATCTTGCTCACATTCATTGAGGACAATGCATGAAGTAGGTGTGGGGGGGTGTTTTACGGGTGTACATAGTCGAGTCACTTTTTCCTTTGATTTTGTTTTCTTTTGTGTGCATTGTTAGGGTCATGATAGTGTGCTGCAATTAATATCTATATATTTGCTTGCCATGATACTTGAGTGACTTGTCTTCTTTTGCTTGCCTAGTTCTTTAAAAAAATTACATTTCTTTCAAAATCTTCATGTGTTTGCAAAAGAAAATATTTTGTGGGGTTTTGCGTGTGTTTAGCATGTGCAAAACTGTTGAAAGGCAAAGTAAAAAAGAAAGCTCCCAAAATTGTCTTGAACTTGATGCATTAGGATATCTAGTACAGTGGCTTTAGGACTTATCTAGTCCTTAGGATCCACCTTGGTTTCCCCTTGGGGGGTGAGTAATCATAGGGTTTCAGTATACAAACATTTAAAGAAGTCCACCCTAAACCTAGTGAGTCAATAATTCGTTTCATTTAATTTAAGGAAGTTTGTTGTAGTCAAGGACCCTTTAAATCTTGTTGTGAGACATTAAGTGTAGGGATTTTGGTTCATGTGTAGATAAGAAATAAGTGAGTAGGTGTTCTCTCTTCTCGCACGGCTCCTATCACTGGGGAAATTAGGTTTGAGGGGACTTTGTGCCTGGTACTTTCGAGTCATCTGACTTGGGATGCACTGACCGATCTCCCGTTACACGGGTGGTAGGGATTGCCCTATGTGGAGATTTGGGGAAAGGTGTATGTGATACTGTAAGTCCTCATAGGCAATGATGCACGAAACCTGACCCTGGGAGAATGAAACTCCAACAATAGAAAAGAAAAAAAAAAGTAAGTATGAAAAGAAACAAAAAGAAAAAAAATTGCTAATGCAAATAAGAACTTTAATGGACTTTACACTTTGTATCACTTGAGGATGTTGAGGTTGTCCATGTCTTTCACTTAAGTCCTTATTTAACTTGCACGAACGGTTCATTAGGCTAGGTGTGTGGACTGGATACCTATATAGAGTCGGCCTGTAGAATTACTGCGTCCAATGATCGATAAAAATGAGTCCATCGAGTCGAGTTTCTAGATTGAATAATGCATCTATGTTCGGATTTTGTGGGTATATCCACTGAAAACCCTCAGGAGACAACACTCCTCCTCCATGGGGACAAGGAGGTTTAACGGCTTGTTGCACGTGCTAAGTGCAACCGTGACTCCTACGAAAGTGAGTTAGGATTTCCCTGTTTTTCGTATGCTTTTCCCTTTCTTTCATTTTTCTTTATTTGTTTTGCTCGGGACTAGCAAAAGTTAGGTGTGGGGGTATTTTATTGACATCATTTCATGCATACATTTGTGTCTTATATCCGTTATCTTTCACTGAAACAATGCTACATAACGAGTTTTATGTTTGAATTTCAGAAATAAATTGGTTTGAAGAGAAGAAGCGTTAAAGGACCTAAAAGCAGGAAAAAGGACTGAGTTGAGAGACTCGAGAACTAAGAGGCAAGATCGAAGGACCCGAATGTAAGATCGAAGAACCAATGAGCCAACAAGATTACTCCACACCATCATGGGGAGTATTTTGGCAATTCTATTCGGGTCGGAGCTCCAGCAAGCGAATTAGATGTATCAAAGACAACAAAGCCATCCAGAAAAGCCCAGAAGAAAGCCCAACACGATCCGAACCCTGTAGACCGCCAATTAGCGGTCCGGGGCCGCTGATTGGCAGTCCGGGTTGCTCCGGATCTGCTTAGATTTCTTTGGGTCATGTATTAGAGTTTGTATCGTCTATTTCTGGTATATGTTTAGTCCCATACCGGGGGATTGTCCCAGATTACCTTTTTCTATGGCTATAAATAGCACTCTCCCTGCTCTCAGGTATCCCATCACTCTCTTGGTGGCCATCCTCTCTATTAGGAGTAAAAGCCTTGAAGCCAAAACTCTGGTGGAGAGAGGCTACTTGAATTGTGAGTTTGAAATTAATAAAGTTTCCCTTTAGTTGTGTTGTTTCTTTCTTACTTTAATTTCCTTTAATATGCCTTGCATGCTTCTTTAGTTTTATGTCGTTTTAGGTTCTTTAATATTTCTTGCTTGCTTAGTTTAATTTCCTTTCAGTAGAATGTTTCATTTTGTTAATGTAGGATGTAGTGTAATGATTAGTGAGTAGTTCCATCCCCAATTGGGGGGTGGAAAAAAATATGTGATATGATTATGTGATGTATTAGGTGTGTGCTATCTTAATCCTTTGAGCCTTATATGATTTCCATAACCATCTAATGGGATTTCACTCTTCTTCTTGATATGGTAATGCTCTTGAATGAAGCTTAGCATATGCTTAGATTAGTGGACCAATGTTATGGGGAATGATGAGGTAAGGATAAGGATGGAATTAATATTGGAAACATGACTTGTTGTTGCATGTACTCTTGTTGCCTTTACCTTTGTTAATGCCTTGTATGTTTTAATGATAATGTACTATCTTATTTCATGCGGAGGTATAGTAGGGTCTAGTCTTTATACATGAGTTCAATTAGCTTCATTTCAATTATTGTCTTGTATGTTTAATGATATTGTGTTATCTTATTTCATGTAGAGGCAAAGTTGGATTTAGTTTTATGATTTTCATGCACTACATGTTGTGATGAGCATAATTGAACACACACGCATACACATATATTTGTATTCACTCTTTTCTCTACCCCCTATGGGGTTTAGTTTTATTGCTTATTTTCCATTTCCTTTTGCATTTTAGTGTAGTTTGATCACAACTCCTTTCTCTCCTTTCTTTCCCACTCGACTTCGAACAAACGTAAGTCGACACACCTCCCTGTGGATCGACCCGTACTTGCCACCGCTTGAACGCGGTCGTGTACTTGCAGTTAATTAAAACGTTCAATCAATTTGTTGGCGTCGTTGCCTGGGAGGTGTCCTGTCCAGACTTTTGTTTGGACGATTCGAGTAGTTTTAATTTTTCTTTTTTAGTTTTGATTTGTTTCAGGGATTCTGAGGATCAAGTGCTTGTGTGAGTAGAAGGCGGATCAGCGATAACATTTTACTTGCTCATGAGATATGCCACAATATGTACTTGGGAGGAGGAAGGGGCGGATGTGCTCGAAGCTGGACCTTAGAAAGGGCTATGACTCTATATCATGGCAATTCCTCGAGGAAGTACTAAAGCGTTTTGGTTTCCCAGCCCACTGGTGTAAGCTTATGTTGGCATGCGTCCAAGCATCCTTCGTGGTCACGGTGAATGGAGCAAACCCGTGACCTTTTCCTGCAATAATTGGATTACGGCAAGTGGACCCGCTGGTCCCCTACCTTTTTGTTCTTTGTATGGAGGTACTTAGCTCTATGTATAGAAGGTAGGTGGAGAGGGGTGCCCTCGAACCAGCAAGGTGCGGGGATGTGCAAGTTTCTCATCTTCTCTTTGTGGATGATGTCATGGTCTTTCCTGAGGCTACTAGAGCAAATGCGAGGACAATCAAGTGTCAAATATTCATGGGGGGTGAAGCACATGAGGGCACTTGGATTTTTACGCATCTAGGCATGGCGAGAGCTGCCTTCCCGGTCACATAGCTGGGCCTCCCACTTTTCTCCTCACGTCTAGGAAGACACCAATGCATGGGGCTGATCAGCAAGGTCCAGTAGTGACTTAGCACATGGAAATGGAACATTCTTTCAATGGCGGGTCGTGTGGAGTTGGTGAGAAGTGTGCTTGTGTCCATGAGCATCTATTGGACATCAACGTTTCTTATCCCACGGAAATATTTGAAGGAAGTAGAGAGAATCATAACTCACTTTGCATGGGGCCCTTACCAAGTGGGTGGCTATAGCTTGGAAGGATATTTGCGCACCAAACAAGGAGGGTGGATTAGGACTTCAGAGACTTCAGAATTGGAACGTTATTGGGCTATTGCGTCTCCTTTGGCTGATTGTGGAGGATGGTGGCTCACTTTGGGTTCGTTAAATGAGTAGGAAGTACTTAAGGAACCACAATATATGGTTAGCAAGGCCACCATTTGTTTGCTCCTGGGCGTGGCAGGGCATCTTGAGTGTCCGAGAGTTGGCAAAGGATAAGATCCAATACCAAGTGGGAAATGGAACAGAAATTAGGCTCTTCACCGATCCATGGTGTGGGCAGACGTTGCTATCATAACCAGGGGGTGAGCGCCTTCAATATGACATGGGAGTTCCAATGGGCACTTTGGTATCGTATTTTATCCATGCGGGTGCATGGCATCTTCCTGAATCGAGGTCCTTAGAGATGGCGGTATTGTGTTCTAGAATACTACAAATGAACATACATGGAGGACGAGACATCCCTATAAGGGTTGGAGCGAAGAGTGAGATGTTTTCAATCAAGGAAGCATGGAATTTGGTGGTACCTAAGCATAGTCATGTGGGATGGTAAGATATAGTGTGGCAAAATGCCACATCCCGAAGCACACCCTCACACTTTGGAGAGATTTGCGAGGGCTGCTGGTAACAAAGGATTTCATGCGAGCTCGGGGTGCAACTCATGAGAGAGAATGAGAAAAGGAGAAGTGAGAGAATGTGAGAAGAGAAGAGAGAGAAAGAGAGAGGGATAACAGGGAGAGGACGAAGAGAAGAAGGAGAAGTGGAGAAGAAGGAAACGAATCGATGGATAAGAGAGAAGAGGAGGGGAGAGGTAGGAAAGAGGAGAAAGAGGGAAGAAAAGAAAGTGGGAAAGGGAGAGAGAAGAGAGACGGAGAAAGAGAACAAGAGATAGAGAAAGGGAGAGTGGAGAAAAGATGATAAGAAGAGTAGAGAGGGAAGGAAGAGGGAGAGATGAGGAGAAGAGAGAAGAGAGAGAGGAGGAGAGAGGATAAAGAAGGGAAAGGGAGAAAAATGAAGAAACGAGAGAAGTCGAGGGAGGAGTGAGGATGGAGAAGAAGGAAGAGAGAGAGAGAGAGAGAGAGAGAGGAATGAGTGGAGAAGTGGCTAAGAGGGAGATAGAGAATGAAAGAGAATGGGGCAGAGACAGGAGACAAGGAGAGAAGGAACGAGAGAGGTAGAGAAGAGAGGGAAGGAGGATAGAAGAGGAAGAGAGAGAAGGGAGAGAGGGGAAGTAGAAGGGAGAGGGAGAATGGAGAAGAGATACTAGGAGAAGGACTGGGATAGAAGGATAGACAATGAGAGATAGAGAGAGCGGGAGAAGGGAAAGAGGAGCACAGCGAAGGGTAGGAAGAGGGAGAGAGAAGAAGAAGAGAGAAAAAGGAGAGACAGATAAGAATGAAGGGAGAGGAGAAGGAATATGAGGGAGATAGAGATGAGGAGAGAGAGAAGGAGAAGAGGGGAGAGTGGGAGAGAAGAGAGTGGGGTAGAGAGGTAGTGCGAGAGAGACAGAGAGAAGGAAGAGACGGAGATAGATAGATAGATAGCTAGATAGATGAGAGAGAGAGAGAGACAATGAGAGGGAGAAAAGGAGAGGGTGGAGTAGAGAGGGAGAAAGAGAAGAGGGAGGGGACGAGAGGAGATGGAGGGATATGAGGAGAGAGAGGAGAAGGAAGCAGTAGAGAGAGTGAAGTAGAGGAAGAGAGGGAGAAGAGAGGAGAGAGAGAAAAAAAGATGGAGAGAGGAGGAGAGATTGAACAAGAGAGTGAGAGAATGAGAAGAGGATAGAGAAGGGATGGACGAAAAGAGGGAATAGGGAAGGGAATGAGATAGAGAAGGGAGGGTAGAGGTAGAGAACGAGAGCGAGTAGGAGCGAGAGAGATAGAGGAGGAGAGACGAAATGAGAGTGGACGGAGGAGAAGAGCGATAAGGAGAAAGGGAAGGGAGAGGAGGAGAGAAAAGGGGGAAGGGTGTGGATGAAAAAATAGAGATGAGGGTGTAGGTTTTCGTGCCCCTATGTATGTATGTATTTTAAAAATATTATACATGCAAACAATATCGATTTCCATAATTTTGATGATTTCATGTACATTATTTTATATTTATTCTTATATCATATAATCTACATATATATTAAAATAAATAAGAGTGGATCATACCCAAAGTTTCTCAAAACCTATATGATGATCTGGAGTTGCGTTGCTCGTCGAATCGCTGCTCGATTCGCCCGCAAGTATTCACCAAACTGTAAAAAAGATTACAGAGAAAGGAGCTACCCTATTTTGTCTCAAAATCAAGCTTAGAATCCAGCTAATAACCCCTCTAAAGCTCCTTCAGAATTTGATCCCCAAAGGCTCGAAATTATTTGGAGAAATTCGGATGGATTAGTGGAGAGGTTAGGGAGAGAGAATATTTTTGCATTGAATTAAACAAGTAGAGAAAGGAAACTATTTATGGATTTTCGCAATACCCACATCATCGGCTACCCATTAACCCTTTTTCACAAACTGACTCATAATCACCCTTAAAACCATTTGACCATAAAGGGAATAAATCCAATCGATGATCAACACTAATCTCTTAGTAATTTTTGGCAGAATCGTGCCAAACAGTTGATCAGGATTTCCAATTGGTCGACCAAACGGTTGTGTTTCTGACATTCTCAGTGGACTGTGTGCCAAACAGTCGACCGATTTCTCATCAAAAAAATTCCTTCATATTTTCGGTCGAACAAATATTTGACTCCGGTCGACCGTTCTTCCATCTAGACGCATCCTGATAATTTCGGTAGACCGTGTCCCCATCCCGGTCAACCGTTGATATTACCAAGATACTTCATGATAATTTCGGTCGAACCGTGCATCATCCGATCTTTTTCTGGTCAACCGTTTTAGAACCTTCGGTCGACCAATCATGAAACGGTCTCCGTTTTGACCCAATTTTGCCTTTGTCAAATTTTGGATATGCATCCAACAAAATTTGATCATTAGGGTTTTTAGGAACTTCATATATTATGTAACATATTATCTTATGTAATGTCAAACTATTACACCCCATAAAATATATGTCTCATATGAATTTATTTACGATTCTAACTAAGTCAATTTTCATGACATATTGATTTTATCGATTCACCACATGTATCACATTTCACATGAAACCTGATACATCATATGAACATAAAATTACCCTTCTTGTTTCCCAGTTGTGTGGTGTGACCTATAAGAGGATCTAAGCTATATTGATAATGATACTAAACACTTAATATCACAAACTATAAGCGGTATGTAGCTACACATTCTAGTTAGCCAATAAGCATACTTGTCTTGTTCACTCGAACTAAACACGATCCATTTAGTGATGTAAGAACATCACTTGTGTCTATCCCTTGCCTCATGATAGTAAAAGTATTATACAAAGTAGAGATGTGTCACCTTTGTATTATATACTCATTTCTTGATCTCTTAAGCTAATTATAAATATGTAACATAACACAAGTCACATTATGCACATTATAATTTTGTTTTATCAAGGGGCCCACTAATATCATCACTCAATCTAAGAGGGTCAATGATAATCTTTTAACTGACTATCTTTTCCAGTATAAGTCATGTTCAACAAACTATTGCCTTTATCACTATGCTCAATGATAGCTTTTGACACTAAACAAATTAAACACTTTTTATGTGATAAAATATAAGTCTCATATCTTAGGATTCAAGACACAAGGAAACATTAATGACACTTAACTCAATTTCCTAATGTTTCACTTGCTAGGTCTATTCTTTATATAAAAGTAACCATTTTCCTCTTTTATATACTTTTGTCGTTAAATTTTTGTAGAGCTACAATATTCTTTAACCAACACGACAATCTTATCTCGGTAATTATGTTCCATGTCAATTACCATGACTATGAATAACTTTCGATTTATGTAAACCATTATCTTTTAGAGCTCTACAGTTAAGGATCAATTGTCTCTTCCTTAACACTTCTAACAAACGAATACATTAATCAAGGATCAAAATGTTTGCACATCCAATTCATAATAATTGATATATAAAAGTAAACTTTTAGAACACATTCCCTTCAATAAATCACTTGTTATCAAAGTATTCTTTCACATACATTCTCAATGTATAAAACAATAATAACTAGGGTAACCCTCTCGAATCACTCATCAAGCCACTCGACATGGTTCCTTAGACCCATGAACTCGAAATGCATTTCACTTTTGGCTTGGGATAAGGGTTTGGTGAATGGATCAGTTGTGTTGTTGTTTGTGTCCACCCATAATAAATCTATTTTTCCTTCGTCGATGAAGTCACGTGTGACAAAATACTTGTGATCCATGTATTTCACCATGTGATGTGATTTAGGATCCTTCATTTGCGAGATAGATGCACTATTGTCGCAAAATAGCTCTATGGGTCCCTCGCTCGAGGGAACTACTCCAAGTTCTTACGGAACTTCTTAATCCACACTCCTTCCTTGCTTGCTTCAGCGACAGCCATTACTTCAGAAGTGGTGGTTGAGTCGGTCGTAGTGGTTTGCTTCCAACTACGCCAATTCATGGCTCCTCCATTCAGAAGGAAGACATATCCTGATTGCAACCTCCAATTGTCGGGATCACTCATGAAACTCGCATCCAAATAGCCCTCGGCTATTAGATCCCTTTGTCCTCCATAAACAAGAAATTAATCTTTGGTCCGGTTAAGGTACATCATAATATTCTTGACTGCAGTCCAATGCTCAGGACCTGCGTTGGATTTGTGACGACTTGTCACGCTTAAAGCATACGAGACATCGGGTCTTGTGCAAGTCATGGCGTACATGATGGATCCTATTGCCAAAGCATAAGGTATATCTTTCATGTACTTCAAGTCTTTACGTGATTCAACATGTTGAGACTTCTTGAGTTGCACACCCATACTCATTGGCACAATGCCCTTATTGGAGTTGTTCATGCTGAACCTTTCCAAGACCTTGTCAATGTATCTACGTTGACTTAGGCCGATGAGTATATGGGATCTATCTCTATATATCTTTATTCCTAAGATGTATTGAGCCTCACCCACGTCGTTTATTGAAAATGCATATTTCAATGAACTTCACGTTTGCTACAGCAAAGGTATATGATTTCCCATGAGGAGTATGTCATCGACATATAAGATAAAAAACACTATGTGGCTCCCACTAACCTTCTTGCATATTGTTCTTCCTTACTTTGGATCAAGTGAATCTTTTTGACTTCCTCGTCAAAGCACTTGTTCCAACTCTTTGATTCTTGCTTCAATCCATAAATGGATCATTGAGGCTTGCATACTTTGTCGCTATTTTTTGGATCTTCAAGACCTTGAGGATGTACCATTTACACATCCTCCTCGAAGTTTCCATTAAGGAATGTTGTTTTGACATCCATTTTCCATATTTCATAATCATGAAATGCCACAATAGAGAGCATAATTCGAATAGACTTGAACATGGCAATTGGTGAAAAAGTTTCATCATATCATGATCTTGTAGAATATCTTCAGTTTCCCCAAGCACAATTCTACTCTCACTACTTTTAATTCTTTTGAGAAATTCTTTCTCTAAGAATACGCATCGCTCTCAACAATCACTCGATTGGTGGTTTTATGCCAAAAGTTTTATCCTCTTGCCTTACGAGGATAACCTCTAAAGAAGTGCTTATCCGCTTTTGGTTGACTATCTTTTGACGTAGGTCTCACAACCCCAAATCTTGACAACATTGAGTTTGGGTGTTTTACCACTCCATAGCTTATAAGGTGTTTTCTCTACGGATTTGGATGGAACATTATTTAGTGTAAGCCGTAGCTTCTAGTGCATAACTCCAAAATTAAAGTGGCAATTCAGCTTGACTCATCATTGATCGAACCATATCGAGCAGTGTCCTATTTCTTTTTTCGGATACCCCATTCCATTGAGGTATACCAGGTGGAGTGAGTTGTGGCACAATACCACACTCCTTTAGGAACGAATCAAATTCGGTACTTAACTACTCACTTCCACGATTGGTTCATAGAGAGTTGATTTTCTGGTTCAGTTGGTTCTCTACTTCATTCTTGAATTCTTTGAACTTGTCAAAGGATTCACTTTTGTTTCTCATTAGATAAATATAGCCGTAACGACAATTATCATCCGTGAATGTAATGAAGTACATAAAACCATCTCTTGCACTTGTACTCATTGGGCCGCATACATAAGAATGTATCAAATCCAGCAAGTTATTCCCTCTCGGGCCTTTCTTCTTGAAAGGCCTCTTGGACATTTTGCCCATTAGGCAAGGTTCGCATGTCTCCAATGATTTTAAATCAAGTTGACCAAGAAGGTTAGCTTCTTGCAATTTCATGACGCATTTTTCATTTAAGTGACCATGACGATAGTGCCACAAGAGTGTATCATTCACGTGAGTTGTTTTGAACCTTTTGTTATTGATGTTTAAAATTTGTCCATTATTTAATTCAAGCAAATAGAGTCCATTTCTGATGAAAGTATTTGCATAAAAATTCCATTCTTCGATATAAACAAGCAAGATTTTGAAATATTTATATTAAAACTATCCATATCTAAACATGATACAAAAATAATATTCTTGCTAATCAAAGGTACAGAATATACATTCTTTAAACATAAATTTAAACCACTACACAATTGAAGCTCCACGGAACCTTGTGCAATCGTAGCGGTGCTTGCACAATTTCCAACCTTCAAAATCATCTCATTTTTTGTGAATTCCTTCCTATCCTTTAGTAGACGCACATTAGAAATTATGTGAGTACAAGATCCAGCATCTATTACCCAATCATGGACAGAGGTGGCTATATTTATTTTAATAACAAATATACCTTTAGCCTTTGTAGGGTGTTTTTGCTCAATTACCCGGTTGTCAAGATCCTCCTTGTAATTGGGGAAATTCGGGAGGATGTGTCTTTATCCACCGCAGTGGTAACACTTCGTATTACGAGTCGAAGATTTTGAAGAATTCCCCTCAATGTACTCGCATGAGCTCCTATTGCACTTACCTTCAACGCCTTTTTGGCTAATTTGTTTTTTCCTTTAACTTTGGTAATCTTCCTGCTCCCAACATGGATGGCTAGGACGTGGTTGCCCTTATCCTTGCCCATGTCAACTTCAGTCATTTTGAGAGCATTGTGAAGCTTCTAAAGACTCACCCCTTTCTCATGCACATGATAGTGCATAACGAAGTCCTTGTAGGACGGGGCTAGAGAGCCAAGAATCAGTTGTTCCTGCAAAAGAGAACTAGTACAACGCATGTACATATACTATATATTACACAATCTAGTTTATAGTTCATCTATTAATCAAAAAATTCCAAAATCATCTGTAATCCATCAAAAATGATTTATGCATCCATAGTTCAAAATATAAAACACTTGAACTGCAGTTTATTTAAATTCCCAAAAGAAAAACTTCAAATATACTTAGTTACCTCTTTCCTTTTGTCGATTCCTTATAAAACAATCATTTAATATAAAATGAAAATTTTACAAATTAGACACAAGTATAAATCATAATTCTAGCATTCATATGACATGTTTTAAAACATTTAAATTATCAAAAGAATCAACTCGAATTAAATCAACAAAACTGTCGGAAAACTCGAAAAAAACATCAAACATGAATTGTTTCGATTGGAGATGATAAACTAAAATTAATTATATAGTCTAATCATTGAAAATATGAAATAAATACTCTGATACCACTGTACGATTTCATGCCCCCATGTATGTATATATTTTTTAAAAACATTACATACAAGATCGATTTCCATATTTTTGATGATTTCATATACATTGTTTTATATTTATTCTAATATCACATAATCTACATATATATTAAAATAAATAAAAAAGGATCATATCCAAAGGTTCTCTAAAATATTTATGAAGTTTTGGAGTTGCGTTGCTCGTCGATTCACCCCCAAGTGTTCACCAAAGTTTAAACAAGATTAGAGAAAAAGGAGCTAGCCTATTCATTTTCTAAATGAAGCTTAGAATCTAACAAAATAACCCCTCTAAAGCACCCTGAGAATTTGATCTTCAATAGCTCGAAATTATTAGCAGAAATTCAAACGTTAGGGAGAGAGAATATGTTTGCATTAAATTAAACAACTAGGGAGAGGAGACCTATTTATAGATTCTCCCAACACCCACATCATGGGCTACCCATTAACCTATGATCTCTTGTTTTTCTCTACCTTAAACTAATCACAAACTGACACAATCACCCTCAAAACTGTTTGACCACAATCGGAATAAATCCAACCCATGATCAACATTAATCTCTTAATAATTCTAGGCAGAATCGTGCCGAACGGTCGACTGGAATTTCCATTCGGTCGACGAAACAATTGTGTTTCTGACATTCTCGGTGGACTGTGAGACAAACGGTTGACCGATTACTCATCAACAAATTTCCCTGATATTTTTGGTTGAACAAATATTTGACTCCGGTCGACCGTTCTACCATCAAGAAGCATCCTGATAATTTTGGTCGACCGTGTCCCCCGCCTGGTCGACTTCTCATATTACCAAGATACTTCCTTAGAATTTTGGTCAAACTGTACGTCATCCGATCTTTGTCTGGTTGACCATTTTAAAGCCTTCGGTCGATCGATCATGAAACGGTCTACCGTTTTGACTCGATTTTGCCTCTGCCAAATTTTGGATTTACCTCCATGGGGGTTTTGGGAAATTCATAATCTATGTAACATATTATCTTATGAAACGTCAAACTATTACACTCCATAATACATACATCTAATATGAATTTATTTATGATTCTAATTATGTCAGTTTTCTTGGCATATTGATTTTATCGATTCACCACATGTATCCAAACCCAATATATCATATGAACACAAAATCAAGCTTCCTGTTTCCCAGTTTTGTGGTGTGACCTACAAGTGGATCTAAACTATATTGGTAATGATATTAAATACTTAATATCACAAACTATAAGTGGTATCTAGCTACACATTATAGTTACCCAATTAGCATACACGTTTTGTTCACTCGAAATAAACATCATCCATTTAGTGATGTAAGACCATCACTTGTGTCTATCCCTTGCCTCGTGATATTAAAAGTATTATACAAAGTATAGATGTGTCACCTTTGTGTTATATACTCATTTCTCGATCTCTTAAGCTAATTATAAATATGTAACTAAACACAAGTCACTTTGTGCACATTATAATTTTGCTTTATCAAAGGTCCACTAATATCATCACTCAAGCTAAGAGGGGCAATGATAATCTTTTGACTAACTATCTTTTCCAGCATAAGTCATGTTCAACCACCTATTGCCTTTATCACTATGCTCAATGATAACTTTTTACACTAATCAAATTAAACACTTCTTATGTGAACAGATACAAGTCTCATATCTTAAGATTCAAGACACAATGAAACATTAATGACACTTAAACACAATTTCATAATTTTCATTTGTTAGGTCTATTCAATATATAAAAGTAATCATTTTCCTCTTTAATATACTCATGCCACTAATATTTGTAGAGCTAGAATACTCTTTATCCAAAACGACAATCTTATCTCGGTAATTAATGTTCCGTGTCAATTACCATGAATCTGAATAACTTACGAATTATTTCAACCATTATGTTTTAGAGCTCTACAATTAAGGACCAAGAGCCACTTCCTTAACACTTCTAAAAGACGAATAGATTAATTAAGCAACAAAAGGTTTGCACATCCAATTGTAGTAATTGACATATAAAACTAAACTTTTAGAACAAATTCCCTTCAAAGGGAAGAGAAGAGGATAAGAGAGAGAAGAAGAGGGAGAAGGGTAGAGGACAAGGGAGAGGGAGAACGAGAAGAGGAGAAAGGAAGTGAAGGAGGAGATAGAAAGAGAAGGTTGTTGGATCGTTATGGGTTGGTAATCTAATCACTTTTTCAGCTAAGTCGATCTCTAGTTGCTTAATCAAAGATGCAGCAAAAATTAAAAGGAAAGATCTCACCAATATGAAGCACAAAAGGAAATTCAAGGTTATGTTGATGGACACAAACCCGAATTCCCTCAAAACCTGTGAGATACTAAAGAAGGGATACAAATACGTGAAAGAAATGAGGCCCAAATACTCAAGGGTTGGAGCCCACAACAATCGATGCTCACTGAAGGAGTCTTTTATTGTATTTTTTTTTAATATAACTATGTACAAACATAAGTTCCCATCTTCATTTGTCAAAAGACATCAAATGGGAACCTCAATACTGGGTCAATGCACTTGGAAAGGGAACATGACACCACGTGGGGCTAGAATACTCATGCGTGGGTGCCCTTCACAAAGAGCACAAGATGAAATGCGAGGTTTATGAATTGGACGCAAAGGCGTATCATTCAAAGGATCAAACTGAAAGAGCTTGAACCTCTCAAGAGTTTGGGAAATATGGGGCAACGGAAGAAGAGTTTCTCCCATTGCGGAGATGAAGTTATGATCGTCAATCCAAACTCTCCAACCAATATGCTGGTGCATCGGAACGAGGTCAAGAACCTCGTTAGGCATGTTCGACACACCAGGCGAACAAAAAGTGGGTCTCATACCCAAGCTATCCTCCAAGGAACAGCTAATACCCTCATTGGCAATGAAATTATTTGATGTCCCATCATTTCCAAGGTTATCAGGAACAATAGTGAGAGGCAAACTCTCATCAGGTCGTATGAGATTAAGGGTACTAGGGAGCTCTTGCTCCACCAAAGGTGAGTCCTTAGGAGGTACAACAATAAGATCATGTGGCTCAAGGACCACGGGACAAAAAGGTAAGGCAAAATCCTATGCCGACTCATAATAGAACTGGTCCATGTTATTCTCAGTTGGAATTGAATCCTCCACCAAGTGATCGTGAATTGAAACCCCAATTCCCACAGACTGACTAGGAGTTTTTCTTTGAAAGATTGTGCTTTGAATTTGTAGATGTGGTGGTGGTTCGATATCAAAAGAGGAATCTGTGGGATCGTGTGGGTTATGGGTCCACAATACTAATCACAATTAATCCTAATTACCTACTTGTTTGAACTATCAAAGATATGCAACGAAATTAAACTTACAAACAAGCAAGTAAAGACTAGAAATGCAAGCCACGATGGACACGGGGGATTTTTATAGAGGTTCGACACCCCACCCGGGTCCTAGTCCTCTCTTGCAAGCTCCGCTCAGATCACCGAGCTCTGCTCATGACTTCACTAACCACTCCCCATTCCGGGCTAGGAGAGAACGCCTTTACAATCTTCAAGCTCGCGAACAACCCTCGCCAAGCTTGGCTCCACCTCTCACAATCCGAGAGGGATGCTTCGGGCTTTCACCGAAACCTTTACTCTTCTTTGACAGCAATAAACTTGAGTGGGACAATCACTCTCTAAACTTGAGCACACTTGAGAAGGATTGGAATTGATCTTAAGTGTGGAAATTGGAGGCTTGGAGTGTTTGGGATTCTCTCTAATGTATTGGACAAGTATGGAGTGGGAGAGTTGTGTTAAAATGTGTTTTACAACTCTTTATATAGGCATTAGAGAGAATAGATCCGTTGGGGTTGATTGGGTGAGTGTTGGTGTAGGATACACAAAACAGAAACTCGCAGGACCCAATTCTGAGTTACTTCGGTCGACCGGATCGGTCTGAACAGTCGACCGTTTGGCAATTTTGAACTCAGTTCGGTCGACCGGTTAGGTAACGGTCCACCGCCCAATGCTTCGACTTAGGTACACTTAAGTGAACGGTCGAACTCCAAAAAGGGTTCGGTCGACCGATTTGCACCAGGCACTTTCGGGTTGACAAACAACGATCAATTCGGTCGACCGTGCTAAGGTCTAGCGGTCGACCGATTTTGTCCAGGAGGTTCAGGTTTGTCAAGAGACAGATATTCGGTCGACCAATACATGAAATGTATTTGGGGTATAATTGGTTAATACGAATACGACCGTTGGGTATAATACGACAAAATAAACGGTCAGAAAAATAAGTTCATACGGTCGACCGAAAGGGCATATACGGTCGACTAAAACCGGGCAGTGAAAACACAAATAGGATGAATGATCACTCGGTCGACCGAACGGTCTGTTACGGTCGACTGAATGTGGGCAGACTGTTAGGGTTCAGGTTTAGTATTTTTCGGTCTAAGTTTGGGTGATCTATTGAAGTCCAAATTATGTGAAATTTCGTGTGTGACTTCCATAAGGAACCTAGTGTGTGTTTAAGTAGTTTTTAGCTCAAGTATGCTCAATTTACACAAGTTCTTAAGACTCAAAGAAAATACAAAATACATGTCTTCATAAGAGCTTGATTACATGTCTTGACATGATTTTCCTTTCTTCCTTGAGTCTTGATCACCTGTAGAGGTTAGCACAAAGAAATATATGTGCAATGCAACATGTGTGCTACTCTACATGATCATAATTAAGATTAGGTTGATTAAATCATCAAAACATAGATTAAGGCCAAAATCCAACATAATACTCATGTTGACCAGAAAAGTTACTCTCCTCACGTTCACGTAATTGCTGCGTCATTTGACTCACTTGCAGTGTCATATTTTATATGGACTGTTGAGTGGGTTCCATAAACGTAAGGAAAGTTTGTTTCAAGGAATCAGGTATGCAGTCAACTATGAGGTCCAAGTCAGAATTTGAGAAATTTTGGGGTTGGGTGTTGATGGGCTGAGAATGAGTCCAATGATTTGGAGTGGGGTGTTGGTAGACGTCTGGGTATGCGGGAGGAGGATACTGGGGTGGAAATGATGTATAAGAATTTGAATAAGAATTGTCTCCCCACGAATCCATCCCTATCGGGTTGTACGCGGAGGCGTAATGGTCATAATGAGCATTTTGGTAAAATGTGTGCTCATACTCAGGCTCAGGGGTAACATAAGGACATTCCCCGATAACATGACCACTCAACCCACAACAGTCACACGGTACGGCTGCTGGAGCCACCGGTGCACTCATGTCATCTACCACATACATGAAAAAGGCCAAAGGTTCTTGTAACGTCTCAGTTTGATGACCAACATATGATCCAACGTAACTAGATGGTGGGCTAGCAGTCGGTGCCTCTCTCATATTACCCCAATATGAATAATGCTCAGTCACACAATTAAGATTATCCCAACCATACGGGGTGTTTGTCTAAGGTACCCCAGGATGCATGGGTCGGGAGTACCAGGGCGAATTGTCCTGGCCCCAACAATGATATGGATGGTCGCCCATGTAACCATCCATCTCAACACAAAACTCTCCACTCGACCACTCTCACCACCACGAGGCTAAGCTCGCAAAAAGTGCTCGACTCGACCCTAAAACGCTAATAGAGAGTGTAAAGAGGAGGAGACTATAACGTAGAAGAAGGTGAGAAGAAGATGACTTAGAGGAGAAGGGAAGAATCCCTAAAGCTAGCATGGGTAAAGGGTGAAGGTAGAAGACTAACTAGCAAGCGCGGCTCAAATAATGTAAGGCAATGGGTCCTTCGGCTAGACGACGCCTAACTTCGAGGTCACTAGCCTCGACACGCCTCACCTCCCTACAATGAAGACCACAATGCCCAGCAAGTGATACCAGATATGGAGATCCAGTACCTCCTACTATCGACAAGGAAAGCAACGCCGATTAGGCCATGACGGTCTCAACTAGATTACTCTCCTAGTGCGTCCAAAATCCTAGGGCCAATGTCTACTTTCTTTTAGTTAAGGCTTGATTAGAAGTGATTTTTGGGGTGAATCAAAGGGTGATGAAATTCCCCACAAACTAAACTAAGCAACTAATGAAAGGAGATAAAAATGAGGAATGGAAAACCCCTAAGGGGTGGAGTGTGTGTGTGCACATGAAATAAGTTTGGTGAATGCATACAATAAGCTCAAGTGTGGTGAGTGTTTGTTAATGCATAAGAAGTACCTCATGGCAAGACCTATCATTTACAACACTAACCTAGGTCATTAATATGAGCAATGCAAGGTTGTTATTAAGAACATAACGAGCATGGAGTGTACCTAACTATGGCAGAAACCATCAAGTAAATTTCTTATTAATTCAAGCAAGCATACTAATATCTCTCACAAACAATAATATCTAGCATTCATACCACCTACATAACATGTACATACATCTACTCCACCCCCAAAGGGGATGGAACTACTCACTAATCATTACACTACCTACATTAACAAAATGAAACATTATACTGAAATGAAATTAACCTAAGAAAGCAAGAAATATTAAAGAAGCTTAAAAGGAAAGGAAAGACTAAACAAGCATGCACAAATTAAAAGACAAGATAAAAAGAAACTAGAACAATTATTTTATTAACAATGACTCACATTGAAGGTAGCATTCTTCTCCACCTTGAGTTTTGCTTCAAGGCTTACTCCTTAGTAGAGAGAATGCCACCAAACAATGGGTAGTTTACAATAGAAGGTGAAGAGTTCTATTTATAGCCATAGGAAAAGGTAATCTGGGTCAATCCTGCGATGTGGGACTAAACAAATACCAAAAATAGCCTAAACATCCTCTAATACACGCGCTCCAGAAGTTTCATCAGATCCAGGAAGATCCGGACCGCCAATTGGCGGTCTAGAGGATCCAGATCGAGTTGAAATTTGTTTTGGGCCTGTCTTGATATATTTGTTGGTCTTGGATGCATCTACTTCGCTTGTTGGAGCTCCGACCCGAATCGAATTGCCAAAATACTCCCCATGATGGTGTGGAGTTTCCTGTTTTGCTCTTAGGTCCTTCGGTCTTACGTTCAGGACCTTCTCCCTTGCATCTTAGTCCCCAGGTCTCACAATTAAGTCTTTTTCCTACTTTTGAGTCCTTTCATGGCTCTTCTCTTCAAACCTCTTTATTTCTGAAATTCCAACATAAAACTCGTCACGTAGACTTGCTTAGGTGTAAGATAATGGATATAAGATACAAATATGGCATCCCCCTCAGAGGAGAGGGGGATGCACCCTTGGCTCCACTTATTTTGTCAACTTGAGAGGGGGACACCACTCAGCCCATGCTAAGTGGAAAGGAGGGGAGCAAACACAAACCAACCAGCTGCAGTGTGGCATGTGGAAAGGAAGCTCACTTGTGTGTGCCCAAGGGAGTGGTGTCCAATGCTAGTGAGAAAGTTGCGTTGAGCCAAAGTGAACCAAATACTAGCTAGATGTCTCCAAAGAGGGTGGTGCGTGAACCTCGAACGGCCAGCTTGGATGCATGAATAATCCGAAGTGAAGGGACTCAAAATCGGGGTACTTTGAGATCCTAGCGGGTCTAGTGAACGTTAAAGTGATGATGCCGGAACAACTCTACCGTAGGAAACTGATGTGGAGGGACGTGGTGTGGAGTACCAAACGCCCTTGATGACTACTATCAAGAATTCGGAGACAACCCAACGTGTTTCGTTGAGATTGGAGCAACAAAAAGCTAACCGAGGATGCAAGGGGACCCGATCCCCTATTCCAAAACCATTATTATCCTAACGTGGAACGTACGTGGTGCAAACCCTCCCGGTCGTGCACATATGATAAGGGGAAGGATAAAAGAGGCCAAAGCTGACATCGTATACCTCGTAGAGCATAAGGTACTGGAAAAGAAACTCGAGCATTACCTGAAAGCAATTTGGACACATAATTGGGTAGAAAATAGCATGTTAGTGGATTCGGGACAGATCCTTGTGATGTGGAATGAACAACAAGCTGACCTTCAAGTCACCCTTGAAACACCACAACTACTACACCAGGAGGGGCTTGACCAAGGAAGTGGGAAATTAGTGGCAATTACGGCCATTTACGGAGCAAATGAGCACATGGAGCGGCGCAAGTTGTGGGCAGACCTTGAACAAGTTGGGGAGATAGAGAAGGGAGAGTAGAGAGAGAAGTGAGAGAGGACAGGGAAAAGAGGAGAATGAGAGAGTAGAAGAAGAGAGAAGGAGAGAGGTATAAGGACAAGGAGAGAGGGAACCAGCGAGAAGGAGAAGAGAAAGTGGATAAGAGGGAGAACGAGAGACAATGAGAAAAGGAGAAGTGAGAGAATGTGAGAATGGGAGGGGGATAAGAAGATTAGGGATAAGTGGGAGATAGAGATGTAGAAAGAGGAGCGGAAAGATAAGAGGGGACATAAGAAGGGGGAGATGGAGAGAGAGGTAAGGGAATGAGATGACGTGATAAAGAAGGGCAGGTGAAATAAAAAGGAGACAAGAGAGGGAACGAGAGGAATAGGAGGAGGAGAGAGAGAGAGAAGGAGAGGAAGAGAGGGGGAGAGAGGGAGAAGGACAAGAGGGAGGAGAGGAGAGGGGACAGAGTGATATGAGGACAGATAGGAGGAGGAGGAAGACGTAGAGAGAGAGCAAAGTAAAGGAAGATAGGGAGAAGAGAGAAGAAAGAGAGAAGAAGGTTAGAGGAGGAGAGATTGAACGAGAGAGGAAGTAGAGGAGAGGAGGGAATAGGTAAAGGAACGAGATAGAGAAGGGAGGGTAGAGGTAGAGAATGAGAGCGAGTAGGGGCAAGAGAGTTAGAGGAGGAGAGATGAAACGAGAGAGGAGGAGAGAAAATGGAGGTGTGAATGATAAAATAGAGATAAGAGAAGATGATAGGAGAGAGAAGGAGAAGGAGAAGGGGAGACGAGAAGGGAGAGAGAGAATGAGAAGAGGAACAAGGAAGGGAAGGAGGAGATAGAGACAGAAGGTGTTCCTGCTCCTTATCATCTTCACGCTCCTCCTCTCCCTCCCTTCTCTTTATCTTCTCTCTTCTTCTTCTTATTCTACTACTCCCCCTCTCACTATTCCTTCTCTCCTTGTAAGGATAACGCGAGAAGGAGAGGGTAAGAGGGAGATATAAAAGCAGAAGAGGGAAGAGGAGAGAGAGAGGGAAAGAGGGAAGAGAGAGAAGAAGAAGAGAGAAGGAGAATAGGGAAGGGGAGAGGAAACGAGATAAAAGGAGATAGAGAAAGAGAGGGAAGATAGAGAAGGGAGAGTAGAGAGACAAGGGAGAGAGGAGATGGAAAAAAAGAGAAGCGAGCGAGATAAGGAGATGGAGAGAGTAGAAGGAGAGAGAAGGAGAGAGGTAGAAGGACAAGGAGAGAGGGAACGAGTGAGAAGGAGAAGAGAAAGTGGATAAGAGGGAGAACAAGAGAGAATGAGAAAAGGAGAAGTGATCGACATCATATCAAACATATATTTGTGTCTAATATCCTCTATTTTTAACCTAATCAATGTTACACAACGACTTTTATGTTTAAATTTCATGAATAAAACAAGTGAGAAGAAGAGACACAAAAAGGACCTAAGAGCAAGAGAAAGGACTGAATTACAAGATTTATGGACTAAAATGCAAGAGGGAAGGACCCGAGTGTAAACCAAAAGGACCAATTAGAAAATCAAGAAACTCCACAACATCATAAGGGATATTTTGGCAATTAGATTCGGGCCGACACTCAAACACCCGATCCGAGTGCATCACACGTAATAAATTGAAGCATTGAAAAAGATATACAAATGTGGAGTGAATCAAACAAAAAGTCACCACCAATTGGAGGCCCATTATGGTCCCATTTCCATTTGGCTTCATGTGGTTGTTTATTATTTTTGTTTATCCATTTATAGTAGTTTCATTACTCCCACACCGGGGGATTGTCCTAAGTTACATTTTTCTATGACTATAAATAGAGCTCTTCCTCCTCCTTTGTGTTTACCCATTACTTAGTGGCCAATCCCTCTACATAGAGTCAAGACTTTAAGCAAAAACTCAAGTAGGAAGATGCTACTTGTAATGTGAGTCATTTAATAAAAGAAATTTTGCTAGTTTAATGTTGTCTCTTTAATCTTCTTGCATGCTTAGCTTAATTTCGTTTCATTAATCTTAGTAGACTTAGTTAACATGTTTTCCTCTCTCAACATAATAGTTATCTTAATGATTAGTGAGTAGTTCCACCGCCCTTTGGGGGGTGGAGATGATGTACATTTATGTTTTGAAGGTTTGATGTATTGATGAATTTTTGATTGTGTAGACCTGCATTTTTGTATGCTCATTAGGGGTGTTTTAGTTATCTACATGTTGGGTGATTTTTTATGGCTTTTGCCTTAAGATTTAGACACTTCCTATGCTTAGTTTCCTCATGTTTATTGACTGAAATTTCATATTGAATATGCTACATGTTGGTTAAGTGTTTGTATTTGTCTAATCTTATGATAATCAGATAGTAATTGCCGACACATTGTGTGAATGGATTGATAGGTTTTGCCACATCTTTAGACACTTTCTATGCATGAAAACACACACATGACACATACACATACATGCTTATATGCGTCATTCATCACTTATTTCACTTCATATGTGCACACAATCCACCCCTTAGGGGGGTTTTCTTCCTGAATTCCAATCTATTTGTTAGCTTTTTAGTTTAGTTTAAATCAATTGTTAGTTGATTTCATTTGCATTTGTTACTTACTAGTTTAGTGTAATTTAGCTTAGCATAATCAAATCTCTTTCCCCTTTTTTCGCCACTTGATTTTGGACAAACCAGAGACTACTCACCTCCCCGTGGATCGACCTGTACTTGCCACCACTCCATCGCGGTCATGTACTTGCGATTATTAAAACATTTAAACAAGATTTTTTCACCGTTTCCGGGGAGATGCTCGATCTAGACTCTCGTTTGGACGATTTGAGTGGATTTAATCTTTTATTTGTAGTTGTTCTTTGTTGTAGGAGGTTTTTATGATCAAGGGAAGGCACCAGAAGAAGTTTGGAGACAAACAGACTGCCAATCATCGGTGGTGGACCGCCAACTGGCGGCCTGGTTAGCTTAGTTTGCTCCATTCTTTTTTCTGGTTACAATATAGAGGTCGGGAGTTCAATTTGGCATGCTTTGACTTGTAGTTTTCCCCCGGATCAATAATCAATCCCCTTTTAATCAACTTGGAACCTAAAATCCAAGCAAAATACTAGGCATTCTTGCTTGTTTAGGTCATGCATCGTATACTTGACTTAGTCACGTAGTTTGTCTTTTGTTTTAGCTTTACTTTTAATTGTTGAGCGTGGGCGTGAGGTACGCATTTCCTACTCTCATTCATGCATTTGGTATGACCATGCATTAGTTAGTAGGAATTGCATTGCAACAAGTGTGAGTTGAGGGTTTGTTTGGAGAGTTGATTTCTAGATTAGGACTCCAAAATGCTACTAACAAGGGGTTGTCCTATATAAGATAAGGTGGGGGATTTCATCGCTATTTCCTTTGCCCCAAAAATCACACTAATCAAGAGCCTAATTTTAAAATCAAATTGACATTGGCCCCTAAGGATCTCAGGAAGGGAACGAGATAGAGAAGAGAGGGTAGAGGTAGAGTATCAGAGCGAGTAGGAGTGATAGAGATAGAGGAGGAGAGACAAAATAAGAGAGGAGGGGAGCGATAAGGAGAAAGAGAGGGTAAGAGGACAGAGGCGGAAGAGAGAAAAGAAGAGAGAAGGAAGAGGGAGAGAGAAGGACAATAGGGAAGGGGAGAGGAAATGATAGAAGAGGAGATAGAGAAGGAGAGGGGAGATAGTGAAGGGAGAGTAGAGAGAGAAGGGAGAGAGGAGAGGGGAAACAGGAGAAGCGAGTGACATAAGGAAAGGGAGAGAGTAGAAGAAGAGAGAAGGAGAGACATCGAAGGACAAGGAGAGAGGGAACGAGAGAGAAGGAGAAGAGAAGGTGGATAAGAGGGAGAACGAGAGAGAATAAGAAAAGGAGAAGCAAGAAAATGTGAGAAGAGGAGAGAAAGAAAGGGAGAGAGGGATAACAGGGAGAGGGCGGGGAGAAGAAGGACAGGGGGAGAAGAAGGAGAGGAAGAGAAAGAGAAGAGGGAAGAGGAGGGGAGAGGTAGGCAAGAAGAGAGAGAGAGAGAGAGAAGAAAAGAGAGAGGGGAAAGGAGAGAGAAGCGAGACAGAGAACAAGAACGAGAGATAAAGAAGGGAGAGTGGAGAAAAGAGGTTAAGAAGACTAGAGAGAGAAAGAAGAGGAGAGAGGAGGAGAGAGGGAGAGAAAGGAAAGAGGATAAAGAAGGGAAGGGAGAGAAACAGAGAAACGAGAGTGGTAATGGGAGAAGGAGAGAGGACGGAGGAGAATGCAGAGAGAGAAAGGAAGTAGAAGCAAGAGGGAGAAGGGAGAAGAGATAGGGGGAGAATGACTGTGATAGAAGGAGAGACAATGAGAGGCAGAGAGAGAGGAGGATATGAAGAGGGAGAAGAAGAAGAAGAGAGAATGATAAGGAGAGAAAAGGGAGAGAGGGATAAAAAGGAAGGGAGAGGAGAAGGAGAGGGAATATGAGGGAGATAGAGAAGTTGAGAGAGAGAAAAGGAGAAGAGGGGAGGTCGGTAAAGGAGAGAAGGGAGAGGTAGTGCGAGAGAGACAAAGAGAAGGGAGAGACGGAGAGAGAGAGGGAGAAGGGAGAGGAAAAAGAAGGAGTGGGAGAAATGGAGAAGCGAGACAAATGAGAGAAGAAGGAGAAGAAGAGAGGAGAGAAAAGGAAAACAGGAGAAAGAAGAGAGGAGGAAAGAGAAAAGTAGGAGAGAGAAGCTCTGGGGAGGCATGGGGGTTTCTTGGGTTTTCCTTGGTCATCCCTAGCATTTTTCTTCTCAAATGGAGCGTGAGAAGTGCTCAATCATGGTTACATCGTTGATTGGAGGGAGTGGCATCCTAGAGCCCTTACAATCGACCAAACCTACTCAATGGAGCGTGAGAAAAGCTCAAGAAGGTGGATTCGAAGAGCGTCTTTCTTGTGACCCACTTCTAGAGGGTGGAAAGCCCAACCAAAGGAAGTGGTCAGATTGGTTCTTGGTTGTACCAAGGACCTGCACGGCTTTGAAGTTTGTGGAACCATTAAGGAAGGATGGTACGAGGTTGGCGGTGTGCTCAAGGCAACAAGTGTCTGATGCTTTGAAGAGATGGGATAAGGTATTGATGGATAATTTTGTTGATTTCAGACCACATCTCCCAACACTCGAAATGCACTTGCAAAAGTTGTGGGCTATTTCGGGGAGTGTGGAGGTCATTCGCCAGCAAAGGGGCTTCCTCCTTTTCCAGTTCTCCGTGGAGGACGATAAAGTTCATGTGCCTCAAAATTGGCCTTAGTTCATGAGGGGTCTTAGTTCAAAATGGGCCTTAGTTTGTGGGCCTTGGTGGTGCAAAGCTGGACACCGGAGATGGTGATGCAAAATGCGTATATCACCTCAGTACATCTTTGGGTTTGGTTCCCCGACTTGGACTTGCGGTTTTGGTTAGCTAAAATTCTGAGCAGATTGCGAGTGTGTTAGGGAAGCCTTTATACATGGACGATGATACAACAATGGGGAGGAGGTTAGCTTATACTAGAGTGTATGTGGAGTTGGATAGAGACTTAGATTACCCATCCTCCATTGATGTCCAAATTGGAGTGGAGAGGAGGTATGCTTGAGCGGAGACAAGGTAGGGATGCTTCAAGAGAGTGGGGAGCAAAACCTTAGCTTGCACGAACCAAATAAACAGTAGCTCTCCCCTAAGCATGTGGTGCATGAACCAGGAAGGGTTAGTATGGAACAAAGTATAACAAGTGGCAGAACAAGAAGTGAAGAAAGCTCGAGTGTGGGGCGCTTCAAAGTCCTGGCTTGCCTGGCCGATGTTGCCCAAGATGTTGAGCAAGTCCGGGGATGTGATGATGAGATTGTGGGAGGACGAGGGGAGGAAAATCCACAACAGGTGCTTGATAAAGTGGTGCAATATGAGAAGTCTAAGTGTGCATCCTTAAGGTTGGAGTAGCAAAGAGCAAACCGTCGATGTAAGGGGGGCCGCTACCCCTATCCGAAGCAATGATTGTCCTTGCGTGGAATGTGCGTGGAGCAAACCTCCCCGGTCGGGCACATATTATAAGAGGAAGAATAAAGGAGGCCAAATCTCATATTGTTTGCCTCTTGGAACATAAGGTAAAGCTAAAGAAGGTTGACATGTTTCAAAGAGAAATTTGGATGCATAATTGCGCTACAAATGGTGTGATAGTGTATTCGGGACGTGTCGTTGTTCTTTGAAATGAGCAAACCGTGGACCTTAGGGTCACCTTTGAAACATCCCAAATGCTGCATTTACAAGGTTTGGAGTGAGGGAATGGGAAGATGCTGGTAATCACGGTTGTCTATGGTGCTAACGGGTATGTCGAGAGGCGTCAATTATGGGCAGACCTTGAAGGTGCAACACAAACTAAAACTACACCTTGTCTGTTGTGTCGGGATTTCAATTGTATTCGAAGATGCCATGAAAATAATGGGTGCTTGGGATTTCATTGGCCTGCGGTGGAGGAATTCAACAATTGTATTGATGCACTACAATTATTGAAGGTGCCATCCGGAGGAGGCGAGTTTACTTGGTCAAATTCATCCCAAGGGGAGGCATCGGTTGAAACCCGCGTAGATAGGATGCTTATGTCCCTTGTGTGGCATGATACTTACCCAGAGTCTTTTTATGTTGTGGGTTGAAAGGACCTTAGTGATCATACATCACTTACATTGAGCACAACCAAGGAGAACATGTAAAAGAAACGAATGTCTTGGTTTGTTAATTTCTGGGCTGAGCATGATCGTTTTTTGGATGTTCTTAAACGTGCATTGGAAACTGGTATTGATGGAAAGCCATTGTAATGGATGGTAGCAAAGCTGCATAAGGTCAAGGTGGTGCTCAAAAGGTGTCACGAGGAGACTTTTGGACGTGTTGAAACTGACGGGGGTGCAACTCAGCTTTGGCTGGAACACGTGAGACTCCTTCGACATGGTGCCCCGGGGGATCCCTCTCTCGTTGAGGTGGAGACCACTTCCAAACATGAGCTACAACTGGCGTTGGCAAGAGAAGAGTCACTTTTGAGGTAGTAATCGAGGGTCAGGTGGTTATAGGATGGTGACCGGAATACTAGATTCTTCCATGCTTCCTTGAGAGTGAGTAGAGCCACCAATAATGTGAGGCCAGTTAGTGATCGTGGAGAGCTTGTGGAGGAAGAGAGCAATATTCATGAGGCGTTCCGATGCCAATTTTCTAACTTGTTTGCTAATGGTTTTCAGGTTGCCCTGATACCGTTAGCCCTCCACTTCCCTTCACTGAATTCTGATGAGGCGGTTGGCGTTGTCGTGCCTCATGATATGAAGGAGCTTGAGGTGGTGGAGCTTGAGGTGGCGTTGCACTTAAATGTGGACAAGGTGGCTGGGCCCGGTGGATTTAATGCGAAAATTTTCAAGTCCTCGTGGGGAGTGATCAAGAAAGGCTTCTTCAAGGCGGTTGGTGACTTCATGAGAAGTGGGAAGCTTCTTGCTGAGGTGAACTACACATCGATCAAATTGATACCGAAGAAGTCTTCACCCACCACGGTTGATGACTACCGACCCATTTCCCTTTGCAATATGACATACCATTATATGTCAAAGGTGTTAGCGAATAGATTGAAACGAGTTCTGCCCCAGCTATTTGGATACACGCAAATTGCATTTATTCGAGGAAGACGAATAGGTGACAACATCTTGCTAGCTCTCAAAATTTGTCACAACATGAACAATGAGTGAGGCACGCAAGGATGTGTTAAAGTTAGATCTCCAGAAAGCATATGATTCTGTGTCATGGAGCTTCCTTCACAATGTGCTGCAAAGATTTGGTTTCCTGGACCACTGGTGAAGTCTCATCATGGCGTGCATGCGGGCCTCTTTTGTTGTCACTGTGAATGGTGCTAATTCGAGACCCTTAAAGGCAGCAAATCATTTAAGGCAAGGCGATTTGATGACTCCCTACCATTTTGTACTTTGGAAGTTCTTAGTTTAATGATAAAGGAGGTGGTTGTGAGTTGAAGACTTGAACTGGTGAAGCGTGGGGGCATCATGGTATCACATCTCTTGTTTGCCAATGATGTTATGATTTTTGCAGCGGCTACCAAGGTGAACGCTCGGGTGATAAAGGAGATAATGGTTGAGTTCTCCGCTTGTTCCGGGCTACAATTAAATACACTGAAGAGCCAAGTATTCGTGGGGAGAAACGTGGTCCATGCCCGGTGTATATGTATGCACCTTGGGATGGATAGGGAGGACTTTTCAGTCGCGTATCTTGGACTACCGTTATTCACATCCGGACTGGGAAAGAATCATTGTGTGGGATTGATAGCTATACTAAGCTCATGGAAATGAAGCCTCTTGTGTATGGTTGGTCAAGTGGAGTTTGTGCAATGTGTGTTAGTGTCTTACAACATTTTTTGGACATCCGCATTCCTCGTCCCTACGTCAGTTTTGAAGGAAATGGAGAGTATCATGACCCACTTTGTATGTGGAGGGCAAAAAAATGGGTGGTTGTTGCATGGAAGGATATTTGCGTGCCCAAGAATGAGGGAGGCTTAGGCTTGAGAAGATTGGTTGATTGGAATGATGCTGGACTGTTACGTCTGCTATGGTTAGATGTGGCAGATGATGACTCACTTTGGATTAAATGTATGAGGCACAAGTACTTAAATAATCACACAATCTGGTTAGCCCACCCACCTTCGGTTTGCTCGTGGGCATGGAGGGGAATATTGAGAGTGCAATACATGGCACGGGATCACATCCATTACCAAGTGGGAGATGGCAGTAATACCCATTTCTTCCTTGATCCATGGTTTGCTAAGCCTTTCCTATGTGAGGAATGGGGGGCACGGTTACAATATGATATTGGTATGCCAAAGGATACGATGGTTTCTCACTTTGTTAGGAATGGAATATGGAACCTCCCCAGCCCGCGCTCGATGCAGATGATGGAGTTGTGGCCAAGAATCTTGAGGACGCTTATCCATGGTGGGCAAGACAAACTAACCATGTTGGATGCAAAGAAGGAAACCTTTACTATTAAGGAGCCATGGACATGGGTGGTGGATCGAAGAGCAACCGTGGGGTGGAGAAAGCTTGTATGGTACAAGCATCGCATCATAAAGCATGCAATTACAGCATCGTGTGCGCTGAGGGGATGGCTTATGAGGAAGAAATTGATGGCAGCAAGAGGTGCCCACCATGGGCTGGAATGTGCACTACGTGCTGCAGCTAAGGAGGACATGGACCACCTCTTTTAGGCATGTGCCTTTACAAAGGAGTGTGGATAAGGGTGCTGCAAACACTTTGGTTGAGTACCGGCATCAAGAAGAAGATTGAGGAGGCAAGACGCATTCAACATATGACAGGGGGTCGACTGATGGTGACAGCAATGAAGCTAGCTTAGTGCGGTTGTATATGACTATTGGCAAGAAAGGAATAGATGAATATTTGACCACGAGTGAAAGCAAAAGGGTGACATTGTGGGATTTGTCAAAGACGTATTGGGTGATGGGATCAAAGCTCAAAGATCTAGTAGAAGACCCGACTGCTGCTCGTAAATTTGAAGAAACCTGGAAACAATAGCAGTAAACGTAGAAAAATGTAATATGGGTTGGTGTATAGAGTGGTGACTTGATGAATCATGGTGTGGCTGGGCATGTACCTTAGTGGGTCCCGTGTTCTCTTATAGACTTCAATTTTGGTTGGTTGTAAATCATTATTTCATACTTAACGAAATTTCGAGGCGATGCCTCCCTTTTGCTTTGAAAAAAAGGGAGAGAGGAGGGAGATAAAGAGAGAGGCATAACGAGAAGAAGGGTAATGGATTGACGGGAGAAGAGGGAGAAAGAGAAAAAAAGAGAGAAAAAGAGAAGGGAGAGAAGAGGAGAAGTATAATTACAATGAGAGAGAGAGAGAGGATGGAAGAAGGGAAGAGAGAGTTGAAGAAGAGGAGAGACGGATAGGAGAGGGAGGTAGAGAAGACAATGAGAAGAGAGAAGGGAGAGAGAGAAGGATAGAGACGGAGAAGAGAGAAGAGGGATATGGATAAGGAGAGAAGAGAGAAGGAGAATAAAAAAGAGGAGAGGAAGAAGGGAAGAGAGAGGCGGGAGAGAGAGAGAGCAAGAGGAGTAGAAGAAGGAGGGAGTGGCACTCTGGGTTCTCTTCAAGGGATAAGTGGGAGAGAGAAGGAGAAAGAGGAACGGAAAGATAAGAAGAGAGCAATAACAAGAGGGAGAAGGAGAGTGGAGATAGAGGGAAGGGAACGAGAGGGAGATGACAAGATAAAGAAGGGAACAGGAGAGAGAAAAAGAGACGAGAGACGGAACGAGAGGAATAGGAGGAGGAGAGAGCGAGAGAGACGGAGAGGAAGAGAGGGGGTGAGAAGGAGAAGAGGGAGGGAACGAGAGGGGACAGGGGGATAAGAGGAGAGAGAGGATAAGGAGGAGGAAGAAGTAGAGAGAGAGTGAAGTAGAGGAAGAGAGGGAGAAGAGAAGAGAGAGAGAGAGAGAAGAAGAAAGGATGGAGAAAGAGGAGGAAAGAGGAGAGAAAAAGTAGGAGAGAGAGGCTCTGGGGAAACATGGGGGTTTCTTAGGTTTTCCATGGTCAACCCTACCATTCTTCTATCTAAAAACCTTGCTTTTCTACTCAAATGGAGCGTGGGGAGAGCTCTACTTCAGCTGCAGCACCGTTTGGAGAGAGTGGCACTCTGGGTTCTCTCCAAATGGCCAAACCAACTCATGATGGTGACTTGGAGGAAGGTGCTCTTCGTGAACCACTTTTGGATGGCGAGGTGCCAAAGACTTGGAAGTGGTTAGACCTATTCATGTAAGTCCAAAGCCATCGACAACTTTGGAGTTTGTGATACTGATGGTGAAGGAGGGTGCAACCATTGCGGTTTGTTCAAAGCAATAGGTAACCGAAGCTTTGCAATGGTGGGACAAGGTTTTAGTGGGTTATTTTGTACATTTTAAAGCCCATCTGCCTACCCTTGAGAAGTTCTTACCGAAGCTATGGGGACTATCTGGAGGTGTGGAGGTCATTTGAAGGAGGCGAGGCTTTCTCCTATTTCGGTTCACTTTGGTGGAGGACCACAGGCATGTGCTGCAAAATGGACCTTGGTTTGTGAAGGGCTTGCCTTTGGTTGTGCAAAGATGACACCAAAAATGGTGATGAGGAAGGCTGATATCAAGACTATGCCAATATGGATCCGCTTCCTCGATTTGGATTTACATTTTTGGTCCACCAAAAATCTGAGCACTATTGCGAGTGTTTTAGGTAGACCGCTATACATGGATGATAACACCGCCTCGTGGAGGAGGCTGGCCAATGCAAGGATGTGTGTAGAGGTGGACCAAGAGTTCAAGTATCCACCCACCATGGACGTCCAAATCGAAGGGATTAGCATGGAGGAGGTTAGCATCGACTATGAGTGGCGTCCGGTGTATTGTTGGGATTGTGTGGAGTTCAAACATACCAAGTTGAACTGTCCCAGCAAGCCTTTGGTGAAGAAAGATGGAAAGGAGTGGCGGGGGTTAGAAGGAATGGGTGGAAGTGGGCAAAGGGCGTGGGATGGCGAAGGAAGTGGAGGCATGCCGGAGTGGTGGTGACACTAGCAACAAGCTGGCCAGCCTACTCGCTGTGGAAAGGGAGGTAGAGGCTGAAGTTGCTAGGAAGATAGCATCTCCAAACAGAGAAGAGGCTGAGGAATGTAACGTAGAAGATGGAGTGCTTCAAACGGAGGTTTTTGTAATGGCAACAGAAACGGGGTCAACACTAACAAACAAAGAGGAGGGGGGTCAAAAAGCAAAAAGCAAAAAGCAAAAGCTTTTCCCAGGCCGCACCAATTAGAGAGGAGGAGGATGATCCCTTTGCTCCACTTGTCCTCCCAGCTGGAGAGGAGAGGAGCCCTCACAAGGTGCCATGTGGAAAGGAAGGGGAAGAACAAAACACTAGCCATAGCGTGCCATGTGGAAAGGTGGCTAGCACTAGTGAGGCAAAGGAAATGTTGCACCATGCCTGCGTGGGAGCTGCCTTGAACCACCAGCCAAATGCAACTTGGCTTTCTCCAAAACGTGTGGTACGTGAACTACGTAGAGTGCAAATGAATGCGAGAATAGTTCAGGAAGGAAGATCAAGCCCGCGGCGATTCAAAATATTGGTGGGGCTTGTGGACGTGGTCCAACATGGGGTAGAGCTTGGTCCATGCGTAGGTACTACTGATGAGGGACGTGGTGAGGACTATCCACAAGCCTCGGGAGCATATACCCCGCATCCGACGACTATCAAGTGTGTGTCCTTGAGGCTGGAGCAGCAAAAAAACAAATCGAGGTTGCAAGGGGACTCGTTCCCCTCTTCCGAAGCAATGATTATTTTTACGTGGAATGTGCGTGGAGTAAACCTCCCCGGCTGCGTACACATGACAAGGGGACGGATAAATGAGGCTAAAGCTGACATCATATGCCTCAAGGAACATCAGGTTAAGTTAAAGAAACTCGAGCACTTTCAATGATCGATTTGGGCACACAATTGGGCGGCAAATAGTTTCGTTACGGATTCGGGGTTCATCCTTGTGTTGTGGAATGAGCTAAAAGTGGGTCTTCAAGTCACCTCCGAGACACCATAACTACTACACTTGGAAGGAATTGATAGGGGAAGTGGGAAATCAGTGTCTATCTCGGTGGTCTATGGTGCAAATGGGCATATGGAACGGCGCTCGCTGTGGGTAGATCTTGAACGAGTGAAGCCAAAGGGGTTGTACCATGGATGATTTGTGGGGATTTTAATTCCATTGGATGGTGTCATGAGAAGAAAGAAGGTGTGGGTTTCAATTTGACGACAATGGAGGAGTTTAATGCTTGTGTGGATAGATTGCAAGTTATAGAGGTGCCATTCGGTGGAAGGGACTTCACGTGGTCGAACTCCTCTCAAGGCGAGCCTGCATTGAGACCCGTATTGACCGCATGTTCATATCCCTAGCATGGCTGGACGGTTTCCGGGAGTCCTTCTATGTGGTGGGGGACAAGGACCTTAGTGACCACGCTACTCTCACAATGACAACCAATCATGAGGGCACACGAAAGAAGAGGGTGTTCATGTTTGCGAACTTCTGGAGTGAACATGAAGAATTTTAGACATGGTACATAATGGTTGTGGAACACTTATTGATGGGAAGCCTATGTATCGCATGATAGCAAAATTAGACAAGACAAAGGAGGCGCTCAAAGTATGGAGCGGGGAAAAATTTGGGCATGTTGAAAATCGGGTGAGTGAGGGCCAACATAGGCCTGCGCAAGTGAGGCTTTGTTTGAGGGAGACACCACGGGATTCTTCCTACTATGACCAGGAGCGAGATTGCAAGGAGGAGATACATCTGACATTGTCAAGAGAGGACTCGTTATTGAGGCAAAAATCGAGGGTGCGATGGTTACGGCAGGGTGACCGGACTACTAGATTCTTCAATGCTTCCCTTAGAGTGAGGAGAGTCACCAACACTGTGAGGCTAATGAGCGATAATGGCAAGATTATGGAGGAGGAAAGTGTGATTCGTGAGCATTTCGATGCCATTTTTCTAACTTGTTTGCTAATGGTTTTCAGGTTGCCCCGATACCTATCTTTATTCGCACACCTCAACTAAATCCCGACGAGGCAAGATGGCTTGTTGTGGGTCTTGATATGAAGGAGCTTGAGGAGGTGGTTCTATACTCAAATGTAAACAAGGCTCCCAGGCCCGATGATTTCAATGCGACGTTTTTTAAGGTGGTTGACAACTTCATGCGAAGCGGGAAGGTCCTCACCCAAGTAAACTACACATCTATCACGCTCATTCCGAAAAAGGCTACACCCTCCATAGTTGATGATTACCGGACAATATCCCTTTGCAATATGCTCTACCGGTACATATCTAAGGTCTTTGCCAATCGGTTGAAGGTTGTCCTACCTTGGTTAATTGGAGAGGAGCAAAGTGCATTCATTCGAGGGAGAAGTATTAGCGACAACATATTACTTGCCCATGAAATTTGTCACAATATGCATGTTGCTCGTGGGTCAGCAAGGATGTGTTTGAAACAAGATTTGAGGAAAGCAAACAACTCGTTTTTGTGGAGTTTTCTTATTGAGGTCCTCAAGCAGTTTGGCTTCCCAAAACATGGGCAACGCTTGATTATGGCATGTGTAAGGGCGTCGCTTGTGACGGTGAATAGAGCTAACTTAAGACCCTTCAAGGTAACAAATGGCCTACGGCAAGGTGACCCGATAGCCCCTTATCTCTTCGTCCTTTGTATGGAGGTCCTTAGAATCATGATAAAGGAGGCTGCTGCAAATGGGAGGCTAGAGCTTATTGAATGTGGTGACATACTGATTTCACACCTTCTCTTTGTTGATGACGTCTTGGTCTTTGCCAAGGCTGCTAAGAGAAAAGTACAGGAAATTAAACAAATCTTAGCCTCATTTTCCGGGTGCTTGGGGCTACACTTCAACACAAACAAGAGTCAAGTATTCATGGGGAGAAATGTCACACCTGGCAGATGGATATGCAGCCATCTAGGAATGGCAAGAGCAAACTTCCCGGTAATCTACCTTGGACTTCCATTGTTCACTTATCGGCTTGGGAAGCACTAATGTGCAGGGCTGGTGGCCAAGTTGAGGGAGAAGCTAAGTTCCTGGAAACGGACTTTCCTGTCCATGGATGGCCGAGTTGAGTTGGTACGAAGCGTATTGGTCTCTTATAGCATCTACCGGACGTCCACTTTTCTTCTCCCCAGGTTGGTACTGAAGGAGATGGAGAGCCCCATGATCCACTTTGTGTGGGAGGGGGGATAAGAAGTGGGTGGCGGTAGCATGGAAGGATATTTGTCGGCCGAAAGGTGAAGGAGGTTGGGGGCTGAGAACGCTTAAAGATTGTAATGATGTCGGGTTGTTACGATTGTTCTGGTCGATCGTGGCTGATGATGAGTCACTTTGCGTCAAATGCATGCGACAGAAATACTTGGGCAACCACAAAAATTTGGCTAGCACGCATGCCCTTGGTTTGCTCTTGGGCTTCGAGGGGTATCTTGAGGGTGTGTGATATTGCCCAGAAGCACATCCAGATTCATGTCGGTGATGGCAAGAAGACACATTTTTTTCTTGACCCTTGGTGTGGCAGACCATTCTTGTGTGAGGTGTGGGGTGCACGACTGCATTATGATGTTTGCATGCCAAGGGATACACTCGTGGCCCACTACATTAGAAATGGTACATGTGACCTTCCTTCCCCGTGTTCGGTGAAGATGTTGGAGTTGTGGCTAAGGATTATGGGGACGTAAATACAAGGAGGACAGGACACGCCCATAAGGCTAGATGCAATGAAGAAAGCCTTGACATTAAAGGAGGTGTGGTCTTGGGTTGACCAAGGAAGGCAGCCGTGGGATGGAGCAAACTCATATCGTTCAAGAACCATGTCTCAAAGCACGCCATAACAACGCGGCGTGCGCTGCGAGGCTGATTATTGAAAAAGAAACTCATGAAGGCATGGGACGCACACTTTGGGCTCGAATGTTCATTATGTACAATGGCGGAGGAGGATATGGAACACCTATTCTGGACGTGTCCTTTCACAAGGGAGGTTTGGATAAGAATACTTCACGTGTTGGGACTGAGCAATGGCCTAAGAACCACGCTAAACGAAGAGGCCAAGAGATTGCAGCAAGTGAAGGGAGGCCAGGTAAATGTGATTGCAATGAAGATAGCCTTTAGTACGGTAATCTATGAGTGTTGGCAGAAGCAGAATAGACGAATCTTCGACCATGAAATCAGATGTCCATCTGATATCGCGTGCTTGGTGAAGGATATCGTATAGGTCATAGACTCAAGGATGAAATACCTGGTTGGAGACTCGGTGGCCATCCTAGCTTTTGAAGAAACTTGGAAATAGAAGAATCGGTCTACAAGAGTGCTCTAAGGGTCGGTTGTATGAGTCTTAGAGTCGAGGTAACTTGTAGGTCCGGCATGTAGAGTAAAAGACCCCGCATTATTTCATTGTCAAAAATTTTGTAGGTTGTAAATCATAGTTTACACATCAATGAAACTTCGAGGCTATGCCTCCCTTTTGCTTTGCAAAAGAGATAGAGAGAAGAAGAACGAGAGAGGAGGAGAGATTCAACGAGAGAGAAGAGGATAGAGAAGGAAAAGCTAGTAGATGCATACCAATATGACTTGTTAGGGTGGAGGAGAAGATGGAATAGCGAAGGGAACAAGATGTGGCTATTCGAAATTCTGTGTTGGGTTTGGCTAGTGTTGGGGAGGAGCTGAAACCTAGGAGATGGTCCGAGTTGTTTGGGGCTGGTGTTAAGACCAAGACCAAGAGAACTCTAGAGTTCATCCAGCCGGAGATAAAAAATTGGAGTCAAGTTTACGGTGTGCACCAAGCAACAAGTGGTGGCTACACTAAAATGTTGGGAGAAGGTTCTCTTTGGTTATTTTGTGGATTTTAAACCCCATTTACAAACCCTTGAAAGGTACCTCCACAAGATTTGGGAGTTACATAAGGGAGTAGAGGTGATTTGTTGTGTAATAACCTTAATCTAAACACCCTAATTAACCTAAACTAAACCTAATTAACCCTTAATTAAGCCATGAACAGTAAACAGTGAGGTGGAGTTGAGGATAAGATTTGGGTTTTGGCTATATATAGAGGGGTAAGAGTTAACAAAAACATTTTCTTCATCCTTGACGATTTCCAGAGAGTGTGAGACACAATCATCGGACTGAAGGTCGGGGACAAGGAGAAGAAGAGGAGGAGAAGGAGAAGAAGTTGGGTTGGGCTTGCCAAAGCTTGGGAGGCTTCCACGAACTTCAAAAAGGTATGCCAAGTCTTCATTATAACTCACATAAGCTTTGTAGGTGTTGGGGATCGACGTTGGTGTTGAATTCCCCGTCGGATTGCAACCTATTCAGAGGTTGAAGACGACAATCGGTCGACCGGTGCCTGTGGGCAGTCGACCGATTCTATTATTATATTGTTTTGCACCCGCCAACGGTCGAACGATGTCGAAGGACGATCGACCGTTATGCCAGATTTTTGCGGGAATAAGGGTTAATGCTGTTGCCGGTCGAACGGATCCACTTATCCGGTCGACCGAAACAATGAGAATACGTCGGTTGCGGGTTTTGACTAATTAAACGGTCGAACACCCTTAACCTGGTTCGACCGATCTATTCGATGCTAAGTCGGTTGGGAGCTTTGACCATCAAAACGGTCGACTGCTCTTTAACTTTCGGTCGACCGACTGAGCATTTTAAATAAGTAGTAGAGTGCCTGTGATGTTACGGTCGAACTGTATCTCAGTTCCGGTCGACCGAATATTACTTGGGCAAAATGCTGAGAATCCCTGTTATCGGTTGAACGGACCCTTGGTTCGAATGGTCGGATATATATAAATTATAAATATTGTATAGCATAGAACATCCAAATGGTCGACCGCTAGATGATTTTTGTTCGACCGATTGGTCGGTAATTCGGTTGGTGTGGTTCGACCGAATGCATTGTTTATACAGTACTGAGTACTGTGCGGAAGACCGGTCAACCGGTGCGCTTGTAGCGGTCGACCGATCTGCCGCAGGTTGGTGGATTTATCCACACGTGAGATTACCGGCTCTAAGGCGACGGTCGATTACCGGTCTTGGGAGCTACGGATTTCACCTTCGACGAGGGGGTGTTATTGTTGGGCCTCTCATATCGTACAGTGTGTGAGATGATTGCCGTAAACCTTGGGTTGTTTGCTGGGATTTGTCGGTAGGCCGAGGATGTTCCGGCAGGGTGTGCGTCTGGCAGCTCTTGGGGGAGCAGCGACTGTCGTCTGGCCCGAGTTCTGCATTCGGCGGGCTGACTCGCTCCTGGGGTGGCGGCGTAGTACCGAGATTCCTTCCTGCGGCTCTTAGGGAGCAGTGGTGCCGACTGACCCTTGTGAGGCAACGGTGGACTGACTTGACCCTCGTGGTGGCAGGAGTGGTTCAGTACCGCGGAGGCGGTGAGGGGTATCATTTTGGACCCGAGGTGGATGATCATGTGCATTGCATTGCATTGTCATTAATTCCATTTTTTATTTTAGGAGGTTTGGCATACGGGGTTCCAGTAGAGAACTCAGGCATGTTTGTTTGTTTGCATTTCAGGTAGCGAGCAGCATTTGAGTCGAGGTGGTGACCGAGGAGGGTGCTCCCGGGATCTGATCCTGTAGCTGTCTGTCTCTTCTTTTGAGGTGATTACATGTTGTATAGCTTTTGTTTGTAATCACAATCAGTCTGTATGTTTGACTTCCACGTGGATCTTATTTATATTATATATGTTGGTTTGTTTCCCGTGACGTGCCCCTTGTTGACCGTTGACGGTCTTTTATATTGTTTAAATGTTCCGCTATTTCGGGGCCGTTACACGTTGTCAGAACGGGTTCCTACTTTTTAGATTCACAATAGAAGAAGACCGGAAACATGTGCTTGAGCATTGAGCTTGGTTTATGAGGGGAAGCCCCTTAGTGGATCAGCAATGGTTGCCTGAAATGGTCATGGAGAGGAGTAGAATTTCATTTAATCCGATATGGATAAGGTTGCCGGAGTTAAACCTTCGGTTTTGGTCACCAGAGATTTTGAGCACAATTGCTAGTGTCCTTGGGAAGCCTTTATACATGGATGATAATACGACTTCGGGAAGGAGGCTATCCTTTGAAAGAGTTTACGTGGAGGTTGAAGGAACATTCGAGTATCCTGACTTCGTGGTGATTCAAATTGAAGGGGGTGCTTCGATGAAGGTGGACATTGAGTATGAGTGGAAACTAGGGTATTAGGAGACATGCTTGGAGTTCGGGCACACAATAGCCCACTGCCCACGAAGGCCAAGGGAGAAGGAGAAAGAGAAGGATATAGGGTTGGGAAAATGACAGCAAAACCTACACCAAAGTCCCAAGAATTGGTGCAAGTAGGCCGCAGAGGAGTGTGTCAGAAGCATGACAAAGGAAATGTAGTCAGTATGACGGAGAAAGGGGATGGAGAAAATGCATAAAAGTCGTGCAAGAGCAAGTCGAGGCTATGGAGGAACAACAGGATGGATTGGAGGAACAAGGGAAGGCCATAACGGAAGTGAAGCTCATAACGGAGGTGGAGGCTCAAACGGAAAGGGGAGCCTCGGGACTGAGTTGGAGAGGGTTGAGCCAACGGAAAAGCAACAAAGTTTGTTAGAAGAAGAACCAATCACAACTTAGCTTGTGATTGAACATTTTAATTATAACCGCAAGTGCACGACCACGTTGAAGAGGTGGAAATACGGGTTGATCCACAGGGATGTGTGTCGACTTTAGTTTGTTCGAAGGCGAGTGGGAAAGAAAGGAGAGAAAGGATTTATGATCAAACTACACTAAAATGCAAAAGGAAATGGAAAATATGCAATAAAACTAAACCCCAAAGGGGGTAGAGAAAGAATGTGAATACAAAGATATGTGTATGTGTGTGTTCAATTATGCTCATCACAACATGTAGTGTATGAAAATCATAAAATTAAATCCAACTTTGCCTCCACATGAAATAAGATAACAAAATATCATTAAAACATACAAAACAATAATTGGAATGAAGCTAAATGAACTCGTGTAAAAAGACCAAACCCAATATGCCTCCACATCAAATAAGATTTAGACAATCATTAAAACATACAAGACATTAATCAAACTAAAGGCGACAAAAGTACATGCAACTACAAGCCATGTTTCCTTTATCAACTCCGTCCTTATCCTCACCTCATCATTCCCCATAAATAGGTCCACTAGTCTAAGCATATGCTAAGCTTCATTCAAGAGTATTAGCATATCAAATTCAAGAGTGAAATCTCATTAGATGGTTATGGAAATCATACAAGGCTCAAAGGATTAAGATAACACACACACCCGATACATCACATAACCACATCACATTATTCTGCACCCCCAAATGGTGATGGAACTACTCACTAATCAATACACTACACCTACATTAACAAAATGAAATATTCTACTGAAAGGAAATTAAACTAACCAGGCAAGAAAATATTAAAGAAGCTAATTGAAAGGAAATTAAACTAAAGATGAATGTGAGAATTAAAAGACAAGACAATATTAAAAGAAACTAAGAAAATTTATTTTATTAACATTACTCACATTGCAAGTGACATTCTTCTCCACCTTGAGTTTTTGTTTCAAGGCTTTTACTCCAAGTAGAGAGAATTCCACCAAGCAATGGGTGAATACAAAGGAAGGTGAAGAGTTCTATTTATAGGCATGGAAAAAGCTAATCCGGGATAATCCCCTGGTATGGGACTCAATGTATACCAAAAATAGACTAAACACAACATAATACATTACCTGCCAAAGTCTTAGGGGATCCGGACCAAAACCGAACGCCAATCAGCGGTCTTGGACCGCCAATTGGCGGTCTATATTGTCTGGATCCGGCCTGATTTTGGTGTGTGGTTGTCTGGCTTTCATGTCCTCATGTTTGATGCATCCGAGTAGGTTGTTGGAGCTCAGGACCGAATCCAATTGCCAAATTACTCCTCATGATGGTGTGGAGTTTCTTGATTTGCTCATTGGTGCTTTGGGCTTACATCTGGGTCCATCTCTCTTGCATCTCAGTCCCCAAGTCTTGCAACTTGGTCATTTTCCTTGCTTCTACGTCCTTTTATGCCTCTTCTCCCCAATCCTGTTTATTCCTAAAACTCAAACATAAAACTCGTGACGTAACATTGTTTAGGTTCAAGATAATGGATATAAGACACAAATGTATCCATGAAATGATGTCAATCAAATACCCCTACACCTAAGTTTTGTTAGTCCTAAGCAAAACAAAGAAAGAGAAAAATGAAAGAAAGAAAAAATACACAAAAAACAGGGAAATGCTAACTCACTTTCGTAGGAATCACGGTTGCACTTAGCACGTGCAACAAGCGGTTAAACCTCCTTGTCGTCAAGCAGGAGTGGTGTCTCCTATGGGTTTTCAGCGGATATACCCACAAAATCCGAACATAGATGCATTATTCAATCTATAAACTCGACTCGATGGACTCATTTTTATCGATTATTGGATGCGGTAATCCTACGGGCTGATTCTATATAGGTATTAGTCCACACACCTAGCCTAATGAACCATTCGTGCAAGTTAAATAAGGACTTAAGGGAAAGACATGGACAACCTCAACATCCTGAAGTGATACAAAGTGTAAAGTCCATTAAGGTTCTTATTTGCATTACCATTTTGTTTTCTTTTTGTTTGTTTGTTTGTTTGTTTGTTTTCTTCTTCTTCTATTCCTTTTCTTTTTCTTACAAGTTGGAGTTTCATTATCCCACGGTCAGGTTTCGTGCATCAATGCCTATGAGGACTTACACTATCACGTACACATTTTCCCAAATCTCCACATATGGCAATCCCTACTACCCGTGTAACGGGAGTTCGGTCGGCGCATCCCAAATGAGATGTCTTGAAAGCACCAGGCACAAAGTCTGCTCATACCTACTTTCCCGAGTGATAGGAGCCGTGTGAGAAGAGAGAACACCTACTCACTTATTTCTTTTCTACACATAAACCAAAACCCCTACACTTAATGTGTCACAACAAGATTTAAAGGGTCCTTGACTACAATAAACTTCCTCAACTTAACAAACACGAATTATTGACTCACTAGGTTCAGGGTGGACTTCTTTAATTGTTTGAGTACTGAAACCCTTTGATTACTCCCCCCCACAAGAAAACTGGGTGCATCCTAACGACTAGATAAGTCCTAAAGCCACTGTACAAGATATCCTAATGCATCAAGTTCAAGACAATTTTGGGAGCTTTCTTTTTACTTTGCCTGTCAACGGTTTTGCACATGTTAAATGCACGCAAAACCCACAAAACATTTTCTTTCGCAAACACATGAAGATTTTGAAAGAAATGTGAAAATTTTAAAGCACTGGGCAAGTAAAAGAAGACAAGTCACCCAAGGATCATGGCAAGCAGATATATCGATATTAAATGCTGCACACTTACATGACCCTATCAATACACACAAAAGAAAACAAAACAAAAGGAAAAAGACTCGACTATGTACACACGTAAAACACCCCCCCACACCTACTTCACGCATTGTCCTCAATGAATGTGAGCATGAAACTACATGGATTTATACATGAAAAAGAAAAGATCTCACCAACGTGAAGTACAAAGGGAAGTTCATGGTTATGTTGGCGGACACAAACCCAAATTCCCTGAAAACTTGTGAGATGATAAAGAAGGGATACAAATACGTAAAAGAAATGGGGCCCAAATACACAAAGGTTGGAGGCCACAACAATCAATGCTCACTCATAGAGTCTTTTATTGTACTTCTTTTTTCTTTTTCTTTTTTTATACTTTTCAATGTTTTATTGTACCAGAGACTTGCCGAGATGGGCAAACTTCAGTGGTACTCTGAGGTGTCATGAGGGGTGAAAGATCAAAGCTGAAAGGCTCGAACCCTGCATGATATTGGTTGGGTGTAGGCAACACAAATGAGTGGAGTTGTGGTACCTCACTAGGGTTTAGTTGCTCATCGAACAAAACCCTCCAACCAATAGGTGGGTGCATCGGAATGAGTTCCTCAAGCTCATTCGATCGATGCAGCAGACCAACATCACTAAGAATGGGGCTTCTCCCCAAGTCATCCAACAATGACCGCCCACCATCATTTATATCAACAAGCATAAACTCGGTCGTAGGTGGGTCCTTGTTGGAGTCAAGATGAAGCTCAAATGGCTCAATGACCATGGGACGTGAGATAGAGACACCTTCTGGTATAGGCATATGATGAGGTGTCTCACTCTCACTAGTAATCTCAACTGAATCATGCAACGAACACTCCTTTTGGAGATTCATGTTTGATGCCAGCTCACTCTGCTGCATTGAAAAGACAGGCAATGAGTTTTCACTGGGCCCACAAACATTCTTAATGGGTTGCATTGGTGTTAGGGGTGTTCGTTGATTTTCCGGTGCTTTGTCCAATTGGCGGATGAGATTGAGATTTAAAGGTTGATCGATGGGCTCCTGTTGCCTATCAAAGTTGAACACATGAAACTCGACACTCATGTTACCGAATGAGAGTTTCATGAGACCATTTCTACAATTAATTAAGGCGTTGGAAGTTGCCAGAAATGGTCTACCTAAAATCAAAGGTATTTGAGAGTGGGTGTTCGCAACAGGATTGGTATCGAGGACAACAAAATTGACTAGAAATATAAAATCTCCAACTTTGATAAGCACGTCCTTGATAATCCCCTTTGGAATATGAATGGATCTATCCGCCAATTGGAGCGTGATCTTAGTTGGTTTCAATTCTCCCAAATTCAAATGTTGATAAACAGAAAATGGGAGGAGGTTGACCACCGATCCTAAATCAAGGAATACATTACTCATGCTAGTGTCCCCTATCGTACACTGAATAGTAGGACACCCAGGGTTCTTGTATTTTGTGTAGGCAGGATTGGACAAAAGTGAGCTTACATTTGCAGCCAAGAATGTTTTCTCAGGAACATTGGTGTTCCTCTTGGTTGTGCAGAGATCCTTCAACACTTTGGCATATTGAGGCATTGGCTGGATAACATCCAACAAGGGGATGTTAACCTTCACTTGCTTAAAAACCTCTAATCTCTTATCCATTATGTCACTTTGCTTTTTGGTTAACCTACTTAGATAGGGAGCTTTTGGCAGGTAGGTTTTCTGCGGTGCCTGAGAAGGAGGCGTTGGTGTATTACCCTGACCCTCAGCCTCTTCTTCACCGCCATTCCCACTGAGGGGCTGCATAGATGATGGTGGTGGCAAGAAAATGTGATTGTCAACCTGCTTTCCATTCCTTAAGGTTACCATGGAATTGACATGGTGAACAGCTTCCTCCACATGGTCCACTTGCTACCCCCGAGGTACCACATTCTCATTTTGCATTTGTTGTTGCTTGTACATGCGGGGGTTAGCCTCAGGCTGGCTAGGCAGACACCCTCTCTCTCTTTCATGTACAGACAGAGCCAATTGGCCCATCTGAAGCTCTCGAGATTTGATGGTCTGCTGATTTGAAGTGAGAAGTTGACTTGTGGTTGACATAAAAAATTTGATTGAGTTTTCAAGTCCACGAGTCATGGTATCAAGCCAATTGAATCGGTTTTCCATATTATTGGAATTTGGGAAACCTGATTGATTGGTGATTGGTGCTTGAGGTGGCTGATAAGATTGTGCATGCTTGGGAGGTTGGTATGATTGGTTAGGTGGTCGAGAGGAGTTTGATGGACCACCCGGGCATTATTTTGGTTCCATAAAAAATTGGAGTGGTTCCTCCATCTAAGATTATAAGATGATGAGTATGGGTCAATCCAAGCTCTGTCATAGATGGCGTTGACATGTTCCATCTCAGGAGGAATGGACGCACACTCTCTTTCTACATGACCTATCCTACCACATGAATGACAGGGAATTGGACCAGATCTAGACATGTGAGGTGCACCTTGTTGGTTTTGGAGCTCAATCGAATCCATATGGCGTATTAAGGCTGCCTAACTACGAGGTCACACGGCCTCAACACACCTCACCTCCCTACGACGAGGACCACAAATCCCAGCAAGTGAGCCAAGATCCAGAGATCTCGTCTCTCCTACTATCGATAAAGTGGGCAATGCCGATTGATTGACATAATTTCATGCTTATATTTGTATCTTATATCCATTATCTTACACCTAAGCAATGCTACGTGACGAGTTTTATGTTTAGTTTTCAGAAATAAAGAGGTTTGAAGAGAAGAGCCATGAAAGGACCCAAAAGCAGGAAAAAGGACTTAATTGTGAAGACCTGGGGACTAAGATGCAAGGGAGAAGGACCTGATCGTAAGACCAAAGGACCTAAGAGCAAACCAGGAAACTCCACACCATCATGGGGAGTATTTTGCCAGTTCGATTCGGGTCGGAGCTCCAACAAACCAACCAGATGCATCCAAGACCAAGAAACACAACAAGGAAGGCCCACAAACAAATCCAGACGGATCTGGATCATATAGGCCGCCAATTGGCGGTCTGGAACCGCCAATTGGCGGTTTGGATTGGCCCAGATCCACCTAATTTTCTCCTGGACTTGTATTAATGTGTGCTTAGTCTATTTTTGGTATTGGTTTAGTCCCACATCGGGGGATTGTCCCGGATTAGCTTTTTCCATGCTTATAAATAGAACTCTTCACCTCCCATTGTATCCATCTCTCTCTTTGGTGGCCATCTTCCCTACTAAGAGTGAAGCCTTGAAGCAAAACTCTAGTGGAGGAAGAGCTACTTGTAATTGAGTGAGTTAATAATAGAAGTTTTCCTTTAATTGTGTTGTTTCTCTCTTAGTTTAATTTCCTTTCATATGTTTGCTTTGTTGCTTGTTTTATTTTATGCTTCTTTAATATTTCTTGCTTGATTAGTATAACTTTCATTTCAGTATTATGCTTTCTTTTGCTAATATAGTTAGTGTAATGAGTAGTGAGTAGTTCCATCCCCATTTGGGGGGTGGAGAAATATGTGATATAACCATGTAGTGTATTAAGTATGTGTTATTTTTATCCCTTGAGCTTTATATGATTTCCATAACCATCTAATGGATCTCCACTCTTATCTTTGATATGCTAATGCTCTTGAATGAAGCTTAGCTTATGATTTGATTAGTGGACCTATTTTATGGGGAATGATAAGGTTAGGATATGGATGAAGTTAATATTGGAAACACATGTTGTAGTGTATGAGCTCTTGTTGCCTTTACCTTAGCTAATGTCTTGTATGTTTTAATGATGTAGTCTTATCTTAATTCATGTGGAGGCATAGTAGGGTCTAGTCTTTATACTTGAGTTCATGTAGCTTCATTCCAACTATTGTCTTGTATGTTTTAATGATGTAGTGAAATCTTAATTCATGTGGAGGGAAAGTTGGATGTAGTTTTATGATTTCATGCACTACATGTTGTGAAGAGCTTAATGAACACACACACATACACTTCTTTATGTTCACATTATTTCTCTACCCCCTTTGGGGTTTAGTTTTTCTTGCTTCTTTTCCATTTCCATTTGCATCTTAGTGTACTTTAGTGTAACCAACCTTTCTTACCTTTCTTTACCTCTCTCCTTCGCACAAACGAAGTGTCGACACACCTCGCAGTGGACGACCCGTATTTGCCACCGCTTCAACGTGGCCGTGCACTTGCGGTTAATATAAAACGATCAATCACCGATCACGCCATGACGGTCGTGACCGGATCACTCTCCTAATGCGTCCGAGGTCCTTAGGGCCAATGTCTACTTGATTTTAAAAATTAGGTTCTTGAGTAGTGTGGTTTGTGGGGCGAAGGAAAGGGTGATGAAATCCCCCACCTTATCTTTTATGGGACAACCCGTCCTTAGTAGCATTTTGGAGACTTAATCTAACAATCAACTATCCAAACAAACGCTCAACTCACACTTGTTTCAATGCACTTCCTACTAACTAATGCATGAATGAGAGTAGAAGGTGCCTACCTTACGCCAGCACTCAACAACTGAAAATAAAGCTAAAATAAAAGACAATCTATGTGCCTAAGTCGTGTACATGATGCATGACCTAAACAAGAAAGAATGCCTAATCTTTTGCTTTGGGTTCTACGGTCCAAGTTGCTTAAAGGAAGTTGATTATTAATCTGGGAGCAATCTAAGAGTCAGAATGTGCCAAATCGAGTCATAGTTTCCCTTAAAACTTCCCCATCTACCTCTCCTGGCAAATCCAAGTCTCTTGAAACAAACAAAAACTACAAAACACAAATTAGATCCACTCGAATCGTCCAAACAAGAGTCTGGACTGGCACCTCCCCGGCAACGGCGCCAAAAAAACACGTTGAATATTTTATATTAAACCTAAAGTGCACGGCGTCAGTGAAGACGTGGCAAATACGGGTCCTCCACAGGGAGGTGAGCAGCCTCTCGTTTACACAAAATCAAGTGCAAAAATAGGGAAGAGAGTTTGATTATCCTAATCTACGCTATACTACACTACGAAGTAGCGCATGTATAAACGAACAACAAACGATGAACTAAAACTTAACTAAGAATGAAATAAGTGTGCTGGAATTCAGAAATGGAAAACCCCTAAGAGGTGGAGTGAGTGCACACATGCAAAGAGGTGGGTGTTGAACACATTCTTTAAGCACACATAAAGGTAGTGTTTTCATGCATAGGAAGTGTCTAAATGTTATGGCAAAACCTATCAATCCATTCACTAACCTAGTTGATTAACATTTACATACACAAGCTGGTTATTTCAGAACGTAAACAAGCATGAGAGGTGTCTAATCATTTTGGCAAAACTCATCAAGTCATAAGTTCTATCCTAAACAAGCAAGCATACATTCATGTTTTATCAACATATTGTATATAAAGCATTCATTCGATTCTATAATGAATGTATAAACATCATCTCCACCCCGAAAGATAGATGGATCTACTAACTGCACATTAGACTAATTATTAAACTAAGCAAGAAAACCATATTAGCTAAGCTACTAAAACTAATGAAATGAAATTAAACTAAGTAAAACAAGCAACATGAAACAAACAACATAATAAAGAAACTTTTATTAAAATGACTAACAATTCAAGTAGCATCCTCCTACTTTAGTGTGTGCTTCAAGGCCTCACTTCAAGTAGGAAGAGTAGCCACTCAAAATGTGAAGTGATTACAATAGAAGGTGAAGAGTTCTAATTTGCTCTTTGGTCCTTTGGTCTTATGCTCAGCTTCTTCTCCACTGCATCTTAGTCCCCAGGTCTCACAATTCAGCCCTTTTTTCCTGCCTTTGGGTCCTTTTATGCTTCATCTCTTCAACCCTATTTCTTTCTGAAATTCAAACATAAAACTCGTCACATAGCATTGTTTAGGTGAAAGATAATGGATATAAGATACAAATGTAAGCATGAAATGATGTCAATCAAGAGAACCAGGTAGAAAGGTGGCTTGGGCAGACATGGTTTGGCACAAACTTGCTGTCCCAAAACATGCACTCACGATGTGGAGAGCGATGAAAGGATGCCTACTCACAAAGAAGCTAATGATGCAGCGAGGAGCAACGCATGACTCAACTTGTGTGTTGTGTGACGGCAAGGAAGAAGACATGGAGCACCTTTTCTGGGGATGTCCATACACGAAGGAGGTGTGGAGCTCCCTCCTTTGACATTTGCAGCTCAGCCCGGGCATGACTCAAATTTTAGAGGGTGAGGCAATGCGTCGATCAAATGCACGCGGGAGCAGACTTGGAAAGGTAGTAAGACGGTGGGATTTTAATGCTATGATCCATGAATGCTGGCTGGAAAGGAACCGAAGGATATTTGAGAGCGAAAGAAAGAGATCGGTAGACATTGTGGTAGTTGTGAAGGATACCATTCGATGCTTGAAGGACAAGGCCTTAAAGCTTGCAACGGGTGAAGATGAAGTGCAACAATTTCTAAACACTTGGAGATAGAGATAGCATAGCTTGCTGACGACTTTGGCTGCTGCCATGACCCCCACAATCAAACTACAACGCCGAATGCTATTTTATGTAATTGTAGTGTAGATGTCGGTTATGCATGTGGCATAAACCCGTAAACTTATCTTTCAATTTTGTGTAGGTTGTAAACATTTTAAATTAACAAATTTAAAGGCTAACCCTCCCTTTGCTCTTGCAAAAAAAAAGAAGTAGAGGGGATATAGAGAAGGGAGTGTAGAGAGAGAAGGGAGAGAGGAGAGGGGAAAAAGGAGAAGCGAGCGAGATAAGGAAAGGGAGAGAGTAGAAGATGAGAGATGGAGAGAGGTTGAAGGACAAGGAGAGAGGGAACGAGCAAGAAGGAGAAGAGAAAGTGGATAAGAGGGAGAGGAGAGAGAATGAGAAAGGAGAAGCAAGAAAATGTGAGAAGAGGAGTGAGAGAGGGATAGGATATTTGCACAGAAGGATATATGCACGCCTAAAGATGAGGGGGGGTTTGGGATTGAGACAGCTAGAAGATTGGAACGATGCTGGTTTGTTGAGGTTGCTATGGTTGATCGTGTCCGACAATGAGTCCCTCTAAGTTAGACGCATGCGAAGGAAGTATCTCATGAACACCCACCAACAGTGTGTTCTTGGGCATGGAGGGGCACCTTGAGTGTATAGGACATCGCTCGTGAACACATCCAGTTCCAAGTGGGAGATTGCAAAAACATACACTTCTTCCTTGACCCATGGTGTGGCAAGCCGTTCTAGTGTGAGGAATGGCGTCAACGCTTGCACTATGATGTTGGCTTATCAAAGGACACTCTTGTGGCACATTTCATAAAAAATGGTACTTGGAACCTTCCCCCTCCACGATCCATGAAGATGTTTGATCTATGGCCGAAGATTATGCAGACTCGAATACATGGCGTGCTGGACAGGCTGCCCAGAAAGAAACATTTTCCTTGAAAGAAGCATGGACATGGGTGACCCTTAGGAAGACACTCGTGGGGTGGAGCAAGCTCATATGGTTTAAGAATCATGTCCCAAAGCTGGCCATTACAGCGTGGCGCGCAATGCGGGGATGTTTGACGACAAAGAAGCTGATGAAGGCACGGGGTGCAGCTCATGACCTGGATTGTGTACTATGTAATCAGGCTGAGGAGGACATGACACTCCTATTTTGGGCATGCTCATTTACTAGGGAGGTCGGGACAGGAGTATTGCAAGCACTAAAGTTGGTTGTTGGCATCAGAAAAACACTAGAAGAGGAGGCGAAATGCATGTTACAAGTGAAGGGAGGATGGGTGCACATGACAGCATTGAAGCAAGACTTTTGTACGGTTATATATGAGTGTTGGCAGGAGCGGAATCGAAGAGTGTTTGAAGACGAGAAGAGGCACCCTTCAGATATTATTAGATTGGATTGTGGGCTCAAGGATGGCAGATCTCGTAACAGACCCCGCGACAATGCCAGCTTTCAAAGAAGTATAAAGTTAGAAGTAACGGTGCACTGGATAAGCTAGGGGAAAATTTTGTAATGAGTTTCATAATTCACAGGGTTGTAGGTCGGGCATGTAGATAGCATGTCCCGCAGGTCTTATTCGAAAGTTTTGTAGGTTGTAAATCCAAGTTTACATATTAATATAACAGTTTACATACTAAGCCTCATTTTTTCTTTGGAAAAAAAGAGGAAGAGGGACAAAGGAGGAGAATAGAGAAGAGGATAGAGGAGGAGGGAGGGAGAAAAGGGAGACAGGATAAAGAAGCGAAAGGGAGAGAAAAGGACAAATGAGAAAAGTAGAGGAGAAGGAGAGAGGACGGAGAAGAAGGAAGAGAGAGAAGGGAGAGGGGAAGTAGAAGTTAGAGGGAGAAGGACTGGGATAGAAGGAGAGACAACGAGAGAGATGAGGAGAAGGGAAAGAGGAGGATAAGAAGAGGAGAGAGAAGGGGAAGAAGGAGAAGAAGAGAAGGATAAGGAGAGAAAAAGGAGAGAGGGATAATAAGGAAGGGAGAGGAGAAGGAGAAGGAGAAGGAGAGGGAATATGAGGGAGATAGAGATGTGGAGAAAGAGAGAAGGAGAAAAGGGGAGGGTGGTAACAGAGAGAAGAGAGAGTGGTAGGTAGTGTGAGAGAGACAAAGAAAAGGGAGAGACAGAGAGAGACAGAAAGGAGAGGAGCGAGAAGGAAAGGGAGAAACGTAGAAACGATAGAAGGGAGAGGAGAGAGAAGGAGAGGGAGAAATGTAGAAGCGAGAGAAAGGAGAGAAGAAGAAGGAGAAGAAGAGAGGAGAGAGAGATAAAGAAAGAGGGATAAGGAGAAGAGGGATAAGGAGAAGAGGGGAGAAGAGGGAGAAAATGAGAAGGGAGAGAGGAGGAGAAGGATAATGACAACGAGAGAGGAGAGAGGATGGAAGAAAGAAAGAACAAGAAGAAGAAGAGGAGAGAAGGAGAGGAGTGGGAGGTAGAGAAGACAATGAGAAGAGAGAAGGATAGAGACAGAGAAGAGAGAAGAGGGATATGGATAAGGAGAGAAGAGAGAAGGAGAATAGAGAAGAGGAGAGGGAGAAGAGAGTGAAGGGAAGAGAGTGGAGGGAGAAGAAGGGAGAGAGTGTGCGCGAGATGTGTAGAAGAAGGAGGAAATTGAGGAAGGGGATAAGAAGATTAAGGATAAGAGGGAGATAGAGAAGGAGAAATAGGAGCAGAATGATAAGAGGAAGGGAGATAAGAAGAGAGAGAAGGAGAGAGGGAAGGGAACGAGAAGGAGATGACGAGATAAAGAAGGGAATGTGAGAGAAAAAATGAGACGAGAGAGGGAACCAGAGGAATAGGAGGAGGAGAGAGAGCGAGTGAGAAGGAGAGGACGAGAGGGGGGGAAGAGGGAGGGGACAAGAGGGCCCAAAAGGATAATAGGAGAGAGAGGAGGAGGAGGAGGAGGAAGAAGAAGTTGAGAGAGAGAGAAGTAGAGGAAGAGAGGGAGAAGAGAGGAGAGAGAAAAGAAGAAGGAGAGAGGAGGAGAGATTGAACGAGAGAGTGAGAAGAGTATACAGAAGCAAAGGAGGAGGAGAGGGAATAAGGAAGGGAACAAGATAGAGAAGGGAGGGTAGAGGTAGGGAATGAGAGCGAGTAGGAGCGAGAGATATAGAGGAGGAGAGACGAAACGAGATAGGACAGAGGAGAAGAGCGATAAAGAGAAAGAGAATGGGAGAGGAGGAGAGAAAAGGGAGAAGGGTGTGAGTGATAAAACAAAGATGAGGGAACATAAGAGGATATGTGAGAGAAGAAGAGGGAGAAGGGGTGTCGAGAAGGGAGAGAGAGAATAAGAAGAGGAGCAAGAAAGGGAAGGAGGAGATAGAGATAGAAGGTGTTCTCCCTCCTTCTAATCTTCGCTCTCCTCCTCTCCTGCCCTTCTCTTTATCCTTTCTCTTCTTCTCCTTCTCCCTCTCTTGCTCCTCTCTTCGTTCTCTCCTTGTATAGATAACGAGAGAAAGAGAGGGTAAGAGGGAGATATAGAAGTAGAAGAGGGAAGAGGAGCGAGGAAGGAAAAAAGGGAAGAGAGAGGAGAAGAAGAAGAAGTAGAAAGAAGGAAGAGGGAGAGAGAAGGCAATAGGGAAGAGGAGAGGAAATGAGAGAAGATGAGATAGAGAAGGGTAGAGAGATAGAGAAGGAGAGGTGAGATAGAGAAGGGAGAGTAGAGAGAGAAGGGAGAGAGGAGAGGGGAAAAGGAGAAGCAAACGAGATAAGGAGAGGGAGAGAGTAGAAGAAGAGAGATGGAGAGAGGTAGAAGAACAAGGAGAGAGAGCGAGAGAGAAGGAAAAGAGAAAGTAGATAAGAGGGAGAACGAGAGAGAATGAAAAAAGGAGAAGCGAGAGAATGTGAGAAGAGGAGAGAGAGAGAGAGAAAGAGAGAGACAGAGGGATAAAAGGGAGAGGGCGGAGAGAAGAAGGAGAGTGGGAGAAGAATGAGACGAAGAGAAGGAGAAGAGGGAAGAGGAGGGGAGAGGTAGGCGAGGAGAGAGAGAGAGAGAGAAGAAAAGAGAGAGGGGAAATGGAGAAAGAAGAGAGACGGAGAGCGAGAACGAGAGATAAAGAAGGGAGAGTGGAGAAAAGAGGATAAGAAGAGTAGAGAGAGAAGGAAGAGGGAGAGAGGAGGAGAATAGAGAAGAGAAGAGAGTAGGAGAGAGGGAGAGAAGGGAGAAAGGATAAAGAAGGTAAAGGGAGCTAAATGGAGAAACAAGAGAAGTAGAAGAGAAGGAGAGAGACGGAGAAGAAAGAAGAGAGAGAAGGGAGAGAGGGGAAGTAGAAGGGAGAAGAGATAGGGGGAGTAGGACAGGGATAGAAAGAGAGATAATGAAAGACAGAGAGAGAGAGTGGGGTTTGGTTGAGGGGAGTGGAGGTCATAAAGAGGAGTCAAGGTTTTTTACTTTTCTGATTCACTATTGGAGAAGATAGGAAGCATGTGCAAGAAGGGGGACCATGGTTCATACGTGGTTCTCCACTTATGGTTCAAGCATGGGCACCGGATGTTGTATTGACATGGGCTAACATCACCACGGTTCCATTTGGCTCGACTACCGAAGCTTGACCTCCGATTTTGGTCACAAAGAAATTTGAGTAACATTGCTTGCATCCTTCAGAAGCCGCTATACACGGATGAGCATACCACTTCGGGGAGACGGCTGGCGTATGAAAGGGTGTGCGTGGAAGTCGCCCGTGCCTTTACCTATCTGAGTTGGGTGGAGGTTGAAGTGGAAGGCGCCGACACACATAAAGTAAATGTGGAGTATGAATGGAGGCCCGGGTATTGCAAGGAGTGCATGGAATTTGGCCACGATGTAGAGAAGTGCCCAAGGAAAAGCGTAATCATCAATAAGCAAGGTGAGGTGCCAAAGGAGAAGGCTGAGAAGTGGATAGTTGTGACTCGAAGGAAGGCCGAAAATGGGCATGAAAGGTAGAGGAGTAAGGGCATTGAGGGGTCAGGTCAAGAAGATGGTGAGCCACTTTGCATCATAGGCTATTCGTAGATGGTGACGCACAACTACCTGGAGAGGAGAGGAGAGAGGGGATGGTGGAAGGGATGATGATGTGGATACTAGGGGGCTAACGTGGATGAGGGTCCAAGTGAGGAGGTGACATGTGGATGGCCAAGTAGGAGGAAAAAGAAGGAGAGAAAAAAGAGAGGATATGACACACATTTTCTCCCCCCAAACCTTGGAGGAAACCGATGAGGAACTACCACGACACACGAGAGAAATTTTCTTTGGATACAAAAAGGCAATCTCCACAAAGGCCCCAACGGATTCTAACAAGGGTGCAAAAGGGAGCGAGCCTATTGGTGCCCAAGAGGAGCAAAGAGAAGTGGAAAAGGAAAGTGCTTCTTCCATTTTGGGACAAGCCAATGAGAAGGGACTTGAGTGCTCTAGATTTGAATGGGCAAGTGAGGAGAGGACAAGTAGGCATGGTGAGGACAAAATGGAGGATCACATGACTCCACTAAGGGGACATAGCTTAGAAGTCTACTCTCATGAAGTGGGAGGGGGAGTGCATTACGAAATGAAATTCTGCATGGGAGGAAGCATGTGATATTCATGAAGAAGAGAAGATCCATGTGGGAGAGGTACCACGTGGAAAATTACAGCAAGGGCAATAGGGAATTCCTGAAGGATGTGAGAAGAAGAGACGCAAATCCAAGGGAGAGGGAAAAGAGCTAAGTGGACTAGCTTCCTTGATGCATAAGGAGGCGGGGTGGGCTTCACTCACAAAACTGGCACGAGGTAAGGAGCACACCAAGATGCTTGCACAACCATGTGGGGGATTGTTTGAATCACTTGGTAATTCGAAGGACCAAGCCATGGAAGGTGAACAAGAGAGGAGGGAAGAATGGTGCACGGAAGCATATTGAAAGAAGGCATACTCTCCACCACCCCCACTTATGAGATCCGGGAGGAAGAGTAATTGTAGTAAAAGTATTCGCGTGGAGGGGAAGGGGGTTCACCCCGCAACTTGAACCCATGAATGTCTTAATTTGGAATGTGCGCAGAGCAAATGGACTCGGTCGTGTACTCATGATTAGGTTCGAATAAAGGAGATGAATCCGGATGTGGTGTGTCTTGTGGAGCACAAGGTCAAGTATAAAAAAACATGAATGATTCGAGCGAGCTATTTGGCCCCTTGCATGGACGTCAAATAGTATCATTGTGGACTCCAGGTGGATTTTGGTGTTGTGGAACGACCAGCTAGTAAACTTGCGGGTTACCTTTGAATCAACACAAATACTTCACTTCCTTCGGTATTTGAGGAAGGACGGAACTGAATTTGACATCACGGCTATCTATTGAGAGAATGGGCATATGGATAGGAGAACATTGTGGAGGGATCTAAATGAAGTGGCACCACAAGTGTCGAGGTTGTGGCTAATTGGGGGAGATTTCAATGGCATTCGAATGGCTAGTGAGAAACGTGGAGGAGCTGCTGGAAATGAGGTTGCAATGAAGAAATTTAATGATTGTATAGATGCACTAAAAGCTTCTAGAGATGCCGTCAACGGGAGGTGAATTCACTTTGTCGAACTCCTCCAAGGGAAATGCATGCATTACGACAAGGATTGACCGGATTTTAATGAACAATGTGTGGCTTGAGGTGTTCCCCAATTCCTTCTATGTTGTCGGTTAGAAGGACATGCGTGACCATACAATGCTCGTCATGAAAATGGAAGGAAACGAACGGCAGAAAAAGAAGATGTTCAGATTTGAGAATCATTGGGCAGATCATGAGGACTTTGGTGGAGTAGTTAAACGAGCTTGGGCTACATATGTTGAAGGCACCCCCATGTTTTGCGTGGTCGAGAAGCTGAATGAAGTTAGGAAGGCACTCAAGAGTTGGAGCGGTAGTACCTTTGGACTTCAGCTGATCGGGGAAAATCACAGTGCGTTTGTCAAAGGTCGAAGAATTGGCGATACATCCTACTTGCACCCAAGCTTTGCCACAACCTTCAACTAGAGAAAAGGAGAGGATGCATGTGAATCAAACATGATATTAGGAAATCCTATGACTCTATCTCTTGGGAGTTTCTTGATCAACTAATGAAGAGGTTTGGCTTCCCGGATATGTGGAGATGGGCTGATCTTGGCATGTGTGGAGGCATCATTCGTAGTGACAGTAAATGGAGCTAACTCAACGCCATTTCGAGCAAGGAACGGTTTGCGACAATGTGACCCCTTGCCCCCCTAATTCTTCGTGTTGTGCATGGAGGTGTTGAGTGAAATGGTGAGGATGGCGGTCACAGAAAGGAAACTCAAACCACTAGCATACGGAGATGTCACCATGTCACATCTACTATTTTTTGATGACGTCCTACTCTTTACAAGGGCCACCAAAGAAAACACTGGGGCCATTAGAACTATTCTTGAGGACTTCACAGCATGCTCGAGGCTGAGGTTTAATGCATCAAGGAGCCCGGTTTTCATGGGGGGTGACGTGGTGCATGAAGCATGGATTGAAGCACACCTTGGGATGAAGCAAAGGCCTTTCCGGTGGTCTACCTTGGGCTGCCTTTGTTCTCTGGGAGGATGAGGAGAACCCAGTGTGTGCCGTTGATAAACCAAGTCAAGTCACAATTATCCACTTGGAAGCAAATTTTCTTATCAATAGCCGGGCGAGTGAAACTTGTGCAAAGTGTTCTTACATCCCTTGGCATATATTGGACTTCAGCTTTCCTTCTACCAAGGAAATTCTTGAAAGAATTGGACAGCCTTATGTGTCATTTTATTTGGGGGGGGGGGGGGGGGGGTGGGAGAAGAAGTGGGTCGCGGTAGCATGGAAAGATGTATGCACACCAAAGGACGAGGGAGGCCTTGGCCTCAAACGACTAACGAAGTGGAATAATGTGGGCCTCCTCCGGTTGTTTTTGCTCGTGGTGGAGAACAACAACTCTTTATGGGTCATGTGTGTTCGCTGGAAGTACATAAAGAACCGCTCCATTTGGCTCACACGACCACCCTCCACTTCCTCATGGGCATGGCGAGGGCTGCTTCGAGTCCGACATATTGCTAGAAGACATATTCAGTATAAGGTGTGGAATGGGGAAGAGATACGCTTCTTCCAGTACTCATGGTGCGGAGAACCTTTTCGGTGCGAGAGTTGGGGTGAACGGCCTAACAATGAGATGGGCGTACCTTGGGACATTAGGGCATCGTATTTCATAAGAGGGGGGACGTGGAACCTCCCTCCCCCACACTCCATCATGATGCAAGAAGTTTGCTTGAGGGTTAACCAAACTCGAATCCATGGAGGCACAGATAAGCCAATACGACCAAATGTGAAGCGTGTTGCACTTGTGATGAAGGAAGTGTAACGTTCGGTGAGGAAGCCTGGTAGAAAGGTAGTTTGGGCTGGCTTGGTATGGCACAAGTTTGCGATCCCAAAAGATGCACTCACGGCTTGGAGAGCAATGAAGAGTCGTGTAACGCCCCCGATCTCGTGGGTACGCACACTGGGAAAGGGGACTAGTGTCGCGATCAGAGACCTCCGCGACGACCGACGGGTGTTACAAAAGACAGACCGAATCGACTCGACAAAGTGAAGAGATCATACACAAATGGACGGACATAGAACATAATAGGAATAATAGAATAATCATAACAATAAGAGTCTTATTACAACACATCGAGTAAAAAAAAAGGAAATACATAGGGAAATATGCAGAAGCAAGATAACTGGAACTCTGGTCGACACGTCCCTCGTGTAAAGAATCCTCGGAACTCGTACAGTCTGCCCTGTGGAACCTAGGTACCTGCAAGCACCGCATTTAACAATGCGTGAGTTTTCAATTAAGAAAACCCAGTATGCCCCCGCCAATGCAATAAATGAAAGGTAGCATGAAACTAAATGAGGCAGGCATCAGAAATAGAACAGATCAGAAAGCATCAAATGCAACAGAAGGCTACGACTACACAATTCGTGCCGGTCGGGCACACCCGAATCGTTCCTCCATAGGAACCAGAACACCAGCCTCGCTGGTCAGAGGCGGTCACTCGTCAGTGACCCACCGCTCGGCACAAAGCGGTGCGCCGGATAAGCGTCCCAATCCACGGAAATAAACCTACATGGTGTCATCGCGATCTTGGGAACACCTACCCTGAGACAGAATGGCAGCGCGCATGCCCAGGACTTATCTTAGGCCTGGCCCTCACATAGGGGTCTTAATCGGGTGGCCTCTGAAGCTAGAGGACCCACCCGTGGCCCGTCGGCCCAGAAACAGAACGTGCCCAGAATTACTCCATTAGATTAGATGCAATGCAACTACCACAATGCATATAGTCTAGTGCATCTAAAATATTCAGAATGAGTTCAATGGAGGGTATGCAATATCTCCCTCAAACTCTAAGCCAAAACAGAATTTAAATTCATCCACACCACACGAATTTTAAACAATCGGCATCATGGATTATCATGCAAGAATATATAGTCTGAAATCAGTAACAAATGGGGAACCATCCAGCAACTAAATGATGTATGATTATGCATGAATATATGGTCTGAAATCAGTAACAAATCGTCGATGATCATGCATGAATATATGGTTTGAAATCAGTAACAAATTATGGATGATCACGCAAGAATATATGGTCTGAAATCAGTAACAACTTGGGGAATAATCCAGCAACTAAATGATGTACGAATATGCAAAGTCTTAGCAGCAAACCGAGTCATGAACTTTCCTATTTCCAGCAACCTAATGATGCATAAACATGCGTCACCTTAACATAAAATTAAATAGGACTTAAACCCTACATTCAGCAACTAAAGAGGAATGAAATATGCAACATCTACCAGCAAGCAAATCAGTAAGCACTGGATGAAATCCAACAACAATCCGGTTGACTGGATATGCAATGTTTTTGGTAATAATGCAGCCATGCAATATTCCTATTTCCAGCAACCTATTGATGCATGAAATATGCGGCTTGTAATCAACAAGAAAAAAATCAGGAAATAAACCTTGTGTCCAGAACTAAAGATGTTTAGATATACAACAACATAACAACAACTAAAGATGAAGAATCATGCAAATCCCGCAGCTAAATAGGCATGCATATGTAGCATCACGGTAATAACAAAACATGGGAATTAATGCACGAAATTAACTATCTAAATCATACACAAACATAGGGTATCTTAACAGCAAGGTAAACCAGAGAATGATCATGAAATCCATCAATATAATCACATCTACAACTAGCAAGCAGCCAGAAATCTATTAGAATCTAAAGTAAAACACACAACCCAACCAGGCTGAGATTTCATCTCGCATGTGTGCCCCAGAAACCTGACCAGACATCCCCCTTGGTGCTGGATGAAGCTCCATCCGACACCCCCACCTATTATCCTACATTTGGACCAGAAGCATACAAGAGGTGCAACATAAGTTAATACCCGTCCAGCAGCACACATAAACCACAACTTAATCAAGTTAATAAGGCAACAACCCCCAACCGCCTCGTCGTTTGAGTTACCACTTACTACCCTCATGGATTGTTCAATCAAGCCCGAAGGTTGCTGATGCTGGACAGCCTCCAATCCAGCCCCCAAGCCTTATGCTACATTAATGGCTAGAGACATACCTGAAGGATAGAAGATGTTGAGCTAAACCGGATGCACCAAGATTTCCCCTAGCCGCACGCAAGGAGCTCCTCCGAATTCTTCTTCCAAGTTGCTGGAATTGCTGGGGAGATTTTCGGTGGTGGTGTGGAGAGGAGAGGGAGGTAGGGTCGGCTGGATGTGAGCTTAAATAGGTGCAAGTTTGGAAGGAGCAATTAACAATAAGGCAAGAGATAATTGGGAGCTAATTGGCTTTGATGGCAAAATCAGCACTTTCCTTAATGCAATCAAGTCACATGCTAGCAAGATCTTTTCTCTTTAATTTCGGATTTGGTAAGCCAGCCCATCCTCCCATCCTAACCAACACGCCTCATCAAGCAAACAATTAAATCCGCACACCAGGTTTTAGGCACTCGATAAACCCGGTTAAGTCTAACGAATACAACCGCGCCCGACGGTTAAATTCGCCCAAAAAGGAAACTTTTACTAAGACAACATAACCTCAAAACAAAGACAATAAAACACATAAAGGATTAATAAAACCTAAAACAGAGTGGCAGGAGAGCGGGTCTTACAACCTACCCCCCTTAAACAAAATTTCGTCCTCGAAATTTGCTATCCCTAACCCTCAAAATGCTCGGGATACAAAGTCCTCATATAATCCTCCAGACACAAACTTTTCAGTAATAACGTAAACAAGGGGCACCACAAAAACGTTGCCAACAATGGCTATGAAACAATAACTATAGTATCAAATTCTTGAGCTATAAACCTTCATCCACATCATTACACTCAAACAGAAATAACAACAGCCATAAGACAATGAAACACAAGTGTCATGATAGTCATAGATTCTGAGAACCAATCATGAACAAATCACATGAATATGCAAGTAATAATAAGAGAAAATATGACTTGTGGATAACAATTTAACCATGAAGATCACCTAAAATCTAGCAAGTAGTAGTGTATACTCGTATGGCACCTTTACAACAACTAATCGGGAAGGTCACATCAAATCCAGCAAATAATCATACATGATGATAGCATATGTTGACAACAAACTAAATAGAAGGGTCACATGAAATCCAACAAGTAATAATGTATGAACCTATGATACATTGACAACCATAAAATTTCTAGCAACTAATATATACATACATATGCGACATCTTGATAGTAATTACCCATGAGGATCATATAATTTCCATCAACCAATTAATACATGCATATGTGATGTCTTAGCGGCTACAAAACGTAAATAACATATGGTATTTAACAGCAACCTAATCATGAGATCATATAGTTCCAGCAACTAAATAATACATATCATACATGTAATGTATCAAGACCGCAATTAAATGAAGAAGGAATAACAAGCTCTCTATAGATAAACATACGTGCACATGATGTATTTAGGCAGCAAATAAATCATGGAAATAATTACAAGATCTTCATAGACAATACTCATGCACGAGATATATCTAGGCAACAATTAAATCGTGTCATAATAACAAGATCCCCATGGATTTCTATATTTACATGTACATGAGTTATGAGGACAACAAATTAAATGTGTAATTATAATAAAATTTCGATGGTTAAATATACATGTGCATGATGTATCTAGGCAATAACTAAATCATGAAATCGTAGTCATAACATCACAACATGAACTTACTTGCATGCACTTACATCATCATACCCATAACAACAACATGAACAATTATAATAAATTTGGTAAAGCACATGCTATAGTAATCATGGATCATGGAAATCGAACATGCAACCAGCAAGAGCTATGGGTCATGATGAGATGATTATACAACATTTACTTCAATCTATAGTAACGCATTCATGGGTTTTGAATTTATTCAAACACGAATCTAAATATAATTAGGAGAAATATGAGACAATAACGTGACTGATTTCAGGGCTCATCATGCAAGACATCGAGGCTGTAAACTCAACCTCTAATCGCATATAAACACCTGAAATTTGCATTAGTTGCTTTATATATTAAACATACTAAGATTGAGATTATATGAATAATATAAGCTCCCACGATGCAATCATGAGAATACAAGTGATAGGCATGCAAGCATGAATGGATGGTGAGTTACTTCTGATTTCAACATTTTAGGGCATAGCATCATGCACATAGTAGAATCAAAACTGTTTGGTTAACCTTTTCATATAGTGCAATTTCTTGTTTCCAACAACTATGTCATGCGTACTAGTATAGCTTCCTAACATCAATCTAAACATGAAATGAGTAATAGAATGCGTACAATAGTAAAAGGCATCGTAGTAAAATGCTACAAGCGTTCGATAGCACGAGTCATAAATTTCAGGACATATATGCGTTAAAATCTTGCAAATCAGGCCATGATCAGAGATTAAATCGACATGAAACAATACATGTATCAGTAATACAACATGGTGAACATGCATATGAGATCAGGAGTCTACATATATCCATAAATACTATACATGCATGCATTCGGATTAAGATAAGTCATGGAATAAGTTGCATATGTCATGGATGAGTACATATTTTATTCTAAATGAAAGCATAATGATAACATCAGAGAAGGTATACAAAAACAGATCACGAATGTGTTATGCTCACTACTGGAATGAAATCAACTCAAATAAGAAGTCATCACAAACAACACCTATAATCCAACTGATTGCACCCATCGAAATTTCAGAACGTATATGCATTAGAAGATAGTGATTCAGAAAATGGCACGAGAGCATATGAACAGGAATTAATATCTGAATATATCAGTAATCTAACAAGGAAGGCATATATCTAGAAATCAGAAGTCGGAGCATATTCATGATCGATATAAATCTACATGCATAAGGATTTGCACAAAAATAGACGGCATAGGATGAATAGCATAACTCATAAATTCTGATATAATATTCATGTGAGAGCATAACAAGTCATAGCAGAGAAGGTTTATGGAAATCAGATCATACACGTAAACTGAACATGGTGGGGATAAAATCATACTTGAGAAACTCATAGCAACATTAGAGTCAATACATGCATTTATACCAATTGCATCAACATTTAAATTAAAATATATAACTTATGCTCAGATGTTGTAAAGAATATATCTCAGAGGGATTACAAATCAGAGCATATACATTGATTAGTCATGACTGGGATAAAATCACACATTTAATTCCTCTTACCATTCCAATCGATAAATGCAGCATTCCTTCAACATAAAATCAGATCACCATAGAAACTAGATTGAAATCAATAACATGTCATGACGCCTGATCCAAATAATAAAAAAAATAACATGTGATTATGACATCTAACATCAGTAAGCATATCATGCGAGAAAATCCGAACTTGATCACAATATCATGCATGAACATAACATCTAAAAGATCACAAGATTCTACACCACAAGGTTATTAACACATCACTCAACATGAAAGCAAAAGCCCTCCGCAACTAGCTCTCCACGATCGACCCCACTTCCTCTGGTTTCTCCAGCAACCCACCAAGGAAGACTGAGGCCCAAGTCGTGGTAGAGATGGAGGTGCTCAGCCACCTCTGAAATTCGGATGGTGCACCACAGTCCACACAATCGGTGGATCTCCACTAGTGCATACTAAACCTCAGATCGGCAAACACAATGGTGTTGGAAAAAACTTCATCCGACACTCACTCTACATCCTCTTATGCTAAAGGGATAGGAGCATACCTGAAACTAATGGAGAAGGACACCTGAGTTTGCTGGAATTCAGCTGCAGCCACCTCCCATGCTTGCTAGCTAGTCATCTCTTGCACTTACACTTCTTGCTTGTTTGACCAATGGGACTTGTTGGAGATCTCAGCACCAAAACGTAGGAGGAGGTGAGGGAACTGATAAAGACAGATAGGGTTGGGTGGTTCGTTCTCCAAGTACACGAGACAATCCACAAGAAGCAATTTAAGCAATGCAAATATAATCTATCACTATCAGAAAGCAATTCTAAAAGATAAGAAATTACCGACAGGGTTTGGGCAAGATGCCCCACTGGAGAGTCTTCAGATTTTGTACACTTTAAGGACCGACCTGCTCTGATACCAAGTTGTAACGCCCCCGATCTCGCGGGTACGCACACTGGGAAAGGAGACTAGTGTCGCGATCAGAGACCTCCGCGACGACCGACGGGTGTTACAAAAGACAGACCGAATCGACTCGACAAAGTGAAGAGATCATACACAAATGGACGGACATAAAACATAATAGGAATAATAGAATAATCATAACAATAAGAGTCTTATTACAACACATCGAGTATCAAAAAAAAGGAAATACATAGGGAAATATGCGGAAGCAAGATAACTGGAACTCTAGTCGACGCGTCCCTCGTGTACAGAATCCTCAGAACTCGTCCAGTCTGCCCTGTGGATCCTAGGTACCTGCAAGCACCGCATTTAACAATGCGTGAGTTTTCAATTAAGAAAACCCAGTATGCCCCCGCCAATGCAATAAATGAAAGGTAGCATGAAACTAAATGAGGCAGGCATCAGAAACAGAACAGATCAGAAAGCATCAAATGCAACAGAAGGCTACGACTACACAAGCCGTGCCGGTCGGGCACACCCGAATCGTTCCTCCATAGGAACCAGAACACCAGCCTCGCTGGTCAGAGGCGGTCACTCGTCAGTGACCCACCGCTCGGCACAAAGCAGTGCGCCGGATAAGCGTCCCAATCCACGGAAATAAACCTACATGGTGTCATCGCGAACTTGGGAACACCTACCCTGAGACAGAATGGCAGCGCGCATGCCCAGGACTTATCTTAGGCCTGGCCCTCACATAGGGGTCTTAATCGGGTGGCCTCTGAAGCTAGAGGACCCACCCGTGGCCCGTCGGCCCAGAAACATAACGTGCCCAGAATTACTCCATTAGATTAGATGCAATGCAACTACCACAATGCATATAGTCTAGTGCATCTAAAATATTCAGAATGAGTTCAATGGAGGGTATGCAATATCTCCCTCAAACTTTAAGCCAAAACAGAATTTAAATTCATCCACACCACACGAATTTTAAACAATCGGCATCATGGATTATCATGCAAGAATATATAGTCCGAAATCAGTAACAAATGGGGAACCATCCAGCAACTAAATGATGTATGATTATGCATGAATATATGGTCTGAAATCAGTAACAAATCGTCGATGATCATGCATGAATATATGGTCTGAAATCAGTAACAAATTATGGATGATCACGCAAGAATATATGGTCTGAAATCAGTAACAACTTGGGGAATAATCCAGCAACTAAATGATGTACGAATATGCAAAGTCTTAGCAGCAAACCGAGTCATGAACTTTCCTATTTCCAGCAACCTAATGATGCATGAACATGCGTCACCTTAACATAAAATTAAATAGGACTTAAACCCTACATTCAGCAACTAAAGAGGAATGAAATATGCAACATCTACCAGCAAGCAAATCAGTAAGCACTGGATGAAATCCAACAACAATCCGGTTGACTGGATATGCAATGTTTTTGGTAATAATGCAGCCATGCAATATTCCTATTTCCAGCAACCTATTGATGCATGAAATATGGGGCTTGTAATCAACAAGAAAAAATTCAGGAAATAAACCTTGTGTCCAGAACTAAAGATGTTTAGATATACAACCACATAACAGCAACTAAAGATGAAGAATCATGCAAATCCCGCAGCTAAATAGGCATGCATATGTAGCATCACGGTAATAACAAAACATGGGAATTAATGCATGAAATTAACTATCTAAATCATACACAAACATAGGGTATCTTAACAGCAAGGTAAACCAGAGAATGATCATGAAATCCATCAATATAATCACATCTACAACTAGCATGCAGCCAGAAATCTATTAGAATCTAAGGTAAAACACACAACCCAACCAGGCTGAGATTTCATCTCGCATGTGTGCCCCAGAAACCTGACCAGACATCCCCCTTGGTGCTGGATGAAGCTCCATCCGACACCCCCACCTATTATCCTACATTTGGACCAGAAGCATACAAGAGGTGCAACATAAGTTAATACCCGTCCAGCAGCACACATAAACCACAACTTAATAAAGTTAATAAGGCAACAACCCCCAACCGCCTCATTGTTTGAGTTACCACTTACTACCCGCATGGATTGTTCAATCAAGCCCGAAGGTTGCTGATGCTGGACAGCCTCCAATCCAGCCCCCAAGCCTTATGCTACACTAATGGCTAGAGACATACCTGAAGGATAGAAGATGTTGAGCTAAACCGGATGCACCAAGATTTCCCCTAGCCGCACGCAAGGAGCTCCTCCGAATTCTTCTTCCAAGTTGCTGGAATTGCTGGGGAGATTTTCGGTGGTGGTGTGGAGAGGAGAGGGAGGTAGGGTCGGCTGGATGTGAGCTTAAATAGGTGCAAGTTTGGAAGGAGCAATTAACAATAAGGCAAGAGATAATTGGGAGCTAATTGGCTTTGATGGCAAAATCAGCACTTTCCTTAATGCAATCAAGTCACATGCTAGCAAGATCTTTTCTCTTTAATTTCGGATTTGGTAAGCCAGCCCATCCTCCCATCCTAACCAACACGCCTCATCAAGCAAACAATTAAATCCGCACACCAGGTTTTAGGCACCCGATAAACCCGGTTAAGTCTAACGAATACAACCGCGCCCGACGGTTAAATTCGCCCAAAAAGGAAACTTTTACAAAGACAACATAACCTCAAAACAAAGACAATAAAACACATAAAGGATTAATAAAACCTAAAACAGAGTGGCAGGAGAGCGGGTCTTACAAGTCGCCTACTCACAAAAAACCTCATGATTAAGCAAGGTGCAACACATGACCCAACATGTGTGCTTTGTGATTAAAAGGAGGAGGACATGGAGCACCTTTTCTGGGGATGTCAATACACGAAGGAGGTTTGGAGATGACTCCTTGATGTCATGCAGCTCAACCCAAACAAAGCAAGCAATCTACAAGGCGAGGCCACGCGTCTATCACATGCGCGAGGAAGTCGACTTGATAAGGTGGTAAGAAGGTGTGTCATAAATGCTATGATACACGAATGTTGGCTCGAGCGTAACCAAAGGATATTTGAGAGCGAAAGAAAGAGGTCGGTGGACATCATGGCTGCTGTCAAGGACACACTCCGGTGCTTGGTGTATAAAATCAAGAGACTTGTAAGGGATGAAGAAGAAGCGCAACAGTTCGAGGCCACTTGGAGGTAGCTCAGCTTGCTGATGCACTTGATGCTACAAATGCTCTTAAACTACAACGCATATGGTGATGTATTGTGTAGAATGTAGTGTGGAGGCCGGTTATGCATGTGGCATAAACCCGCGGACTTATCATTAAATTTTGTAGTTTGTAAACAACTTTAGATAATAGAATTTCGAGGCTAACCCTCCCTTTTGGTTTGCAAAAAAAGAGGAGGAGAAGGATAATGACAATGAGAGTGGAGAGAGGATGGAAGAAGGGAAGAGAGATAATAAGAAGAGGAGAGGGAGGTAGAGAAGACAATGAGAAGAGAGAAAGAAAGAGACGGAGAAGTGAGAAGAGAAATATGGATAGGGAGACAAGAGACAAGGAGAATAGACAAGAGGAGAGGGAGAAGGGAAGAGAGAGAAGGGAGAAGAAGGGAGAGAGAGTGAGAGGAGTAGAAGAAGGAGGGAGTGGGGGAGGGGATAGGAAGATTAGAGAAAAGAGGGAGATAGAGACGGAGAAAGAGGAGCAGAAAGATAAGAGGAGAGAGATAAGAAGAGGGAGACGGAGACTGGAGAGAGAGGGAAGGGAAGGAGAGTGAGATGACGAGATAAAGGGAAGGTGATAGAAAAACGTAGACGAGAGAGGGAACGAGAGGAATAGGAGGTGGAGAGAGAGAGAGAGAGAGAGAGAAGGAGAGGAAGAGAGGGGGAGATAGGGAGAAGGAGAAGAGGGAGGGTACGAGAGGGGACGAAGGGATAAGAGGAGAGAGAGGAGGAGGAAGAAGAAGTAGAGAGAGAGTGAGGTAGAGGATGAGAGGGAGAAGAGAGGAGAGAGAGAAGAGGAAGGAGAGAGGAGGAGAGATTGAACGAGAGAGCGAGAAGAGGATAGAGAGGGAAAGGAGGAGAAGAGGGAATAGGGAAGGAAACGAGATAGAGAAGGGTGGGTAGAGGTAGAGAATGAGAGTGAGTAGGTGCGAGAGGGATAGTGGAGTAGAGACGAAACGAGAGAGGAGGAGAGCGATAAGGAGAAATAGAAGGGGAGAGGAGGAGAGAAAAGGGATGAGAAGGGGAGCAGTAGGTAAGAGGAGAGAGAGAGAAAGAAGAAAATAGAGAGGGGAAATGGAGAAAGAAGAGAGACAGAGAGCGAGAACGAGAGATAAACAAGGGAGAGTGGAGAAAAGAGGATAAGAAGTGTAGAGACAAAAGGATGATGGATAGAGGAGGAGAATAGAGAAGACGAGAGAGGAGAGAGGAGGAGAGGGGGAGAGAAGGGAGAGAGTATAAATAAGGGAATGGGAGAGAAACAAAGAAACAAGAGAGGTAGAGGAGAAGGAGAGAGAACGGAGAACAAGGAAGCGAGAGAACGGAGAGAGAGGAAGTAGAAGGGAGAAGAGATAGGGGGAGAAGGACTAGGATAGAAGGGGAGACAACGAGAGACAAAGAGAGAGGAGGAGAATAGAAAGAGGAGGATAAGAAGAGGGAAAGAGAAGAAGAAGAAGATGATGAGAGAAGGATAGGAGAGAGAAAGGAGAGAGGAGAAGGAGATGGAATATGAGGGACATAGAGATGTGGAGAGAGAGAGAGAAGGAGAAGAGCGGAGTGTCGTAAATGAGAGAGGGGTAGAGACGTCTGAGAGAGACAGAGAGAATGGAGAGATGGAGAGAGTGAGAAAGGAGAGGAGAGAGAAGGAGAGGGAGAAATGGAGAAGCGAGAGAAAGGAGAGAAGGAGGAGAAGGAGAGACGAGAGAGAGATAAAGAGAGGGGGATAAGGAGAAGAGAGATAATGTAGAAGGAGAGGAAGAAGTAGAAGGAAAGGAAAGAGGAGAGATGGAGAAGGAGAGGTAAAGAGAAGGAAGGAGAGAGAGAAGAAGGAGATGGAGAAAAAATGAGAGGAGAGATAGAGAAGGAGAGGGGGAGAGAAGGAAGGAGAGAGAGAGAAGAGGGAGATGGAGAAAAAATTAGAGGCGAGAGAAGGAGTGGTGACAAGCATGGAAAACCTAGTTTTCTCTAGGGTTTCCGACCTCTTTCACCACCTAAAGTCTTGTTTTTTCCATCAAAATGGAACACAAGACTAGTTCTACTTGTTTGCAACTAGAAGATGGAGATTGTGGCACAAAAAAGGATCTCCATCCACCACCATTGGAAGGTTCATCCCTAAATTTGGGGGGTGAACTTCACGCACCTCCTCTAGGGAGTGTCCTTACTCCCATAACGAAGTGGAGCGAATTGTTCAAGGTTGGCCCAAGGGCATCGACAACCCTTTGGTTCATCCCATCGGCGATGAAGGGAAGGGAGAAGAAGGCTTTGTGTTCTAAGGAAGAAGTGGTGGATGCTTTGAAAAGGTGGGATAAGGTACTAGTGTGCTACTTTATTGCATTTAAACTACACTTGCTGACACTAGAGAAGCAACTCCACAAGATGTGGGTTTGGTTGGACGCATGGAGGTCATCAAGAGGAGCCAAGAGTTCCTTCTTTTCCAGGTCACCATGGAAATGATAGAAATCTGTGGCTCCCCCCTTGTGGTTCAAGAATGGGCACCGGATGTGGTATTCAAGTGGGCTAGCATCACCACAGTTCCCATATGGATTCAACTACCGAGCTCGACCTCCGATATTGGTCACAAAGAACAATGAGCAACATTGTAAGTGTCCTTGGGAGGCCACTATACATGCATGAGCAAACCGCTTCAGGGAGAAGATTGGCCTACACAAGGGTGTGTGTGGACATGGCCCTTGATTTCACCTACCCGACTTGGGTAGAGGTCCAAGTGAAAGAAGCCGGCACACATAGAGTAAATGCGGAGTATGAATGGAGGCCCGGGTATTGCAAGGAATGAATTGAGTTTCGCCACGATGTGGAGAAATGCCCAAGGAGACAAGTGGTCATAAATAAGCATGATGAGGCACCAAAGGAGAAGACGAAGAGATGGATAGTTGTAAATCGAAGAAAGGTTGGAAATGGGCACGCTAAGGAGGGGCGCATGGATGAATCGAGCAAGGGCATGGATGGGCCAAGTCATGAGGAAGGTAAGACACCTAGCAACATTGGCTCCTCAACGATGGAAGAGGCTGGTCGGAGAGGAGAGGTGGAAGGAGAGGGTAGAAGGGATGATGACGTGGAAGGAAGAGGGGATGACGTGGACGAAGGTGCAAATGAGGAGGTGACACGTGGGGGGACATGTGGTAGGGAAAAAATGTAGGGAAATAGGAAGGAGGGGGCACATATTTGCTACACCCCAACCTTGGAAGGAACCAATGAGGAAATGCCATGTGGCACAAGAGAAATTAGCCTTGGAGGCAAAATGGGAGCCTCCCTCAAGTCCATAATGGATTCTACAATGAGTGCAAAACGGAGTGAGCCTATTGGTGGACAAGAAGAGCACAGAGAAATGGAAGAGGAAAGTGTTTGGCCCATTTTGGGGTGAGCCAATGGGAAGGGACCTGAGTGCTCTACATTTAAATTGGCAAATGAGGAGTGGACAAGTGTTCATGGAAAGGACTAAATGGAGGACCACTTGACTCCACTTGGGAGACACATAATAGAAGCTCCCTCTTTTGAAGTGGGAGAAATACGTGACATGGGAGAGTTGAATGTGCATGGGAAGGCAACATGTGCTGCATGTGAAGGAGAGGTGCTCTTCGTGGGTGAGGTAACATATGGAAAAATAACAGGGCAAGATGGAAGAAGTGCACCAAAAGCAAGTGGGAATTATTGAAGGGCATTAGGCAAGTATTTCCAAGGAAGGAGGAGAAGGCCTAAGTGGACTAGCCTCTTTGGTGCATGATTGATTCGTTTTATATTAAACCGCAAGTGCACGACCGCGTTGAAGCGGTGGCAAATACGGGTCGATCCATAGGGAGGTGTGTCGACTTTTGGTTTGTTCGAAGGTGAGTGGTAAAGAAAGGAGAGAAAGATTGATTACACTAAACTACACTTGAATGCAAAAGGAAATGAAACATAAGCAATAAAAACTAAACCCCATGGGGGGTAGAAAAATAATGTGAATATAAAGATGTGTGTGTGTGTGTGTGTTCAATTAAGCTCCTCACAACATGTAGTGCATGAAATCATAAAACTACATCCAACTTTGCCTCCACATGAATTAAGATAAGACTACATCATTACAACATACAAGACAAAAATTGGAATGAAGCTAAATGAACTCATGTATAAAGACTAGACCCTACTATGCCTCCACATGAATTAAGATAACCCAATATCACTAAAACATACAAGACATTAACTAAGGTAAAGGCAACAAGAGTACATACACTACAAATTGTGTTTCCAATATTAATTCCATTCATATCCTAACCTTATCATTCCCCATAAAATAGGTCCACTAATCAAAGCATAAGCTAAGCTTCATTCAAGAGCATTAGCATATCAAAGATAAGAGTGAAAACCCATTAGATGGTTATGGAAATCATATAAAGCTCAATGGATTAAGATAACACACACTTAATACACTACATGATCATATCACATATTTCTCCACCCCCCAAGTGGGGATGGAACTACTCACTACTCATTACACTAACTATATTAACAAAATGAAGCATAATATTGAAATGAAACTACACTAAGAAAGCAAGAAATAATAAATAAACTTAAAAGGAAAGGAAAGACTAAACAAGCATGCACAAATTAAAAGACAAGATGAAAGGAAACTAGAACAATTATTTTATTAACAATGACTCACATTGAAGGTAGCATTCTTCTCCACCTTGAGTTTTTGCTTCAAGGCTCACTCCTTTGTAGAGAGAATGCCACCAAGCAATGGGTAGTTACAATGGAAGGTGAAGAGTTCTATTTATAGGCATGGAAAAAGCTAATCCGGGACAATCCCCCGATGTGGGACTAAACAACTACCAAAAATAGACTAAGCATACACAAATACACGTGCTCCACAAATCTTAGCGGATCCAGAGCTATCTGGACCGCCAATTAGCGGTCTCAGACCGCCAATTGGCGGTCTATAAGCTCCATATCCATTTGGATTTCGTGCTGGGATTTGCTTGAAGTATTTCTTGGTCTTGGATACATATACTTTGTTTATTGGAGCTCCGACCTGAATCGAATTGCCAAAATACTCCCCATGATGGTGTGGAGTTTTATGTTTTGCTCTTAGGTCCTTCGGTCTTACGTTCCGGTCCTTCTCCCTTGTATCTCAATCCCTAGGTCTCACAATTAAGTCGTTTTTCCTGCTTTTGGGTCCTTTCATGGCTCTTCTCTTCAAACCTCTTTATTTCTGAAATTTAAACTTAAACCTCGTCACGTAGCATTGCTTAGGTGTAAGATAATGGATATAAGATACAAATATAAGCATGAAATGATGTCAATCAGTACATGAAGAGGAGGGGAGGGCATCACCTACAAGAGTGGCAAGGGGAAAGGAACACATGAAGAAGGTAACGCAACCAAGTGGGGGAAGATTTAAATACTAGGCAATAGGAAGGACCCCGATGGGGGAGGGTGAAGAAGAGAGGGAGACTGAAGGGCGCATGGAAGCATCCATGAAAAAACCATGTTCTCCACCACCCACGCTTCCGAGATCCGAGAGGAAAGGTAGCAACAAAAGCACTCGCGCAGAGGTCAAGGAGGTTTCCCCGCACCTTTGAACCCATGAATGTGCCAATGTGGAATGTGCAAGGATCTAATGGACCCGACTGTGCACTTATGATAACGGGTTGAAAAGGAAATAAACCTGGATGTAGTGTGTACTGGGGAGTACAAGGCCAAGCATAAAAAATTGATCGTTTCAAGCGAGAGATTTGGCCACATGCATGGATGGCGAATAACATGGTTGTGGACTCTGGGCTAATCTTAGTGCTATGGAATGACCAAATTATCGATATGGAAATATAGATAGAAGGAAGTGGGAGAGAGAAGGAGAATAGAGAAGAGGAGAGAGAAGGAGAGAGGGAAAGCTGATAAAGTGGGGAAGTGGGAGAAACACAGAAACGATAGTAGAGGGAGAAGGAGCGAGGACGGAGAAGGAGGAACAGAGAGAGAGTGAGAGGAGGGAGTGGAGAAGAAGATAAGATAGAGATAGACAATGAAGGACAAGAGGGAAGAGGTGGGAGACAATGAGAGTGGTAGAGAAGAGAGATAAGGAGGAGAGAAGAGGAAGAGAGAAAAGTGAGAGAGGGGAAGTAGGAGGGAGAAGGTAGAAGAGATAGGGGAGAAGGAGTGGGAAAGAAGAAGAGACAATGAGGGAAAGAGAGAGAGAGAGGAGGAGAAGGGAAAGAGGAGGATAAGAAGAGGGAGAGAGAAGAAGAAGAAGAAGAAGAAGAAGAGAGATGGATAAGGAGAGAGGGATAAAAAGGAAGGGAGAGGAGAAGGAGACAGAATATGAGGGGATAGAGATGTGTGGAGAGCGAAAGAGATGAGAGGAGAGAGAAGGAGTGGCGACAAGCATGGGAATCCTAGGTTTGTCTAGGGTTTCCGACCTCTTTCCCCACCAAATCTGTTGGTTTTTGCACCAAAATGGAAACCAAGATGAGTTCTACTCTTTTGCAAATAGTGGATGGAGATTGTGGCGCAAGAAAGGATCTCCATCCACCACCATTGTAAGGCTCAACCCCCAACTTGGTGGTGTAGCTCACGCACCACTTCTAGGGAGTGCCACTACTCAACCAAGGAAGTGGGGTGAATTGTTCAAGGCTGGACCAAAGGTTTCCACGGGTGTAGAGTTCATCCCTCCGGTTGTGAAGGGAGGGGAGAAGATGGCTTTGTGCTCCAAGCAAGAAGTGGTCGATGCTTTGAAGAGATGGGATAAGGTACTACTTGGTTACTTTATTGCTTTCAAACCACAATTGTCGACACTAGAGAGGCACCTCCACAAGATGTGGGGTTTGGTCAAAGGCATGGAGGTCATCAAGAGGAGCCAAGGTTTCCTCCTCTTCCGGTTCACTCTTGAAGAGGATAGGAAGCGAGTGCTTGATGGGGGACCATGGTTCATCCATGGGTGTCCTCTTGTGGTGCAAGAATGGTCTCCGGATGTGGTTTTGCAAAGGGTGAGTATCACCACGGTCCCCATACGGATTCATCTACCAGAGCTAGACCTCTGATTTTGGTCACAATGAATGTTGAGCAACATTGTAAGCGTCCTCAGGAAGCCGTTATACATGGATGAGCAAACCGCTTCGGGCAGGCGATTGGCCTATGCAAGGGTATGCATGGATGTGGCCCATGAATTCACCTACCCAAGTTGGGTGGAGGTTCAAGTAGAAGAAGCCGGCACACATAGAGTAAATGTGGAGTATGAGTGGAGGCCCTGTTGTTGCACGGATTTTATGGAGTTTGGTTACATTGTGGAGAAGTGCCCAAGTAAACAAGTGGCAGTAAAGAAGGATGTGGAGGTGCCAAAGGAGAAGACTGAGAAATGGGTAGTAGTTCGTCGAGGCTTGGAAGGGTCCTTAGATAGACTATGGTATGAAGATACTCAACCCAATAGAAACATTGCCTCAGAGGGGGAAGTGGTTGATCGGAGAGTGAACGAGCAAGGAGAGGGTGGAAGGGATGATGACGTGGAGGGAAGAGGAGATGAGGTTGGTGAAGGTTCAAATGAGGAGGTGCCACGTGGAAGGGCATGTGAGAGAAAGCAATGGAAGGTAATAGCTTAAATGAGGCACATTTTTGCTCCTTAACAAATTTGGAGGAACAAATAGGGCGAGGCCATGTGGCATGAGACAAAATAGCTTTGAAGACCAAATGGTATTCCTTCCCGAGTCCCTAACGGTTTCAAACAAGGGTGCACAAGGGAGGGAGCCTATTGGTGGACAAGGTGAGTAAAGAGAAATGGGTGGGAAAAGTGTTAAGCCCATTTTCGGAACAACCAATGGGGAGGGTGTTGAGTGCTCTAGACACACTTGGGAAAATGAGGAGATGACAAGTTCCTTGGGTAACTACAAAGTGGGGGACCATATGGGGAACACTTACTGGAGGATACTCCAAATGAAGTGAGTGGGCAATGTGAAGTGGGTCTTTTGCATGAAATGGGAGTAATTGAAGTGAGTGGGCAACGTAAAGTGGGCCTTTTGCATGGAATGGGAGCACATGCTATAATTGAAGGAGAGCTGGTTTGTGTGGGAGAGGCAACTCATGGAGACACCATAATTGGGAAGATGTAGGACATGCAACATGAACAAGGGGTTGTCTTGAAGGGTGCGAGGCGAGGAAAAACATATCTAAGGATGGGGAAAATGGACAAAGTGGGGTAGCCTCCTCGGTGCAAAAGGAAACGGGTTGATCCTCTCCCTCGACAATAACACGAGGGAAGGAACCTACGAAGAAAATAGAAACACAAAGTGGGGGAAGGTTCGAGATACTCGGAAATCGGATGGATTCGGTGGAGGAAGATAAAGAAGAGACGGAGGTATGCATGAAGAAAGCAAGCTCTCCGCCACCAACAGTTAGGCGATCGGGGAGGAAAAATAGTAGCAAAACTATCTCGTGTGGACGTAAAGGGGGTCACTCCGCACATTTGAATCCATGCATATCCTAGTGTGGAATGTGTGCGGAGCAAAATGGACCCAGCCGTGCACTCATGATTAGGGGTCGAATAAAGGAGGTTAACCCGGATGTGGTGTGTCTTGTGGAGCATAATGTTAAGTATAAGAAGATTGAACGCTTCGAATGAGCGATTTGGCCTCATGCATGGATGTCGAATATCATGGTTGTCGACTCCGGGTGAATCTTAGTGCTTTGGAATGACCAAATAATGGATATGAGCGTCACTTTCGAAACATCACAACTACTCTACTTCAAGGTGAGACTCAAGAGGGATGAAACCGAGTGTGATATCACAACTATCTATGGAGGAAATGGGCATGTGGATACGAGAGCATTGTGGAATGATCTCCGTGAAGTTGCACCACATGTTTCAATGCCATGGATGGTGGGGCGGGGGACTTTAATTGCATTCGAAGGGCAAGTGAGAAACGAGGAGGAGCTGCTGGAAATGAGGTTGCTATGCTGGAATTTAATGACTACATTGATGCACTTCAGCTCCTAGAGATGCAATCCACCGTTGGTGAGTTCACTTGATCAAATTCATCCGATGGAAGTGCATGTATTGAGACCAGGATTGACCAGATCCTAATAAATAATGCGTCGCTTGAGTTGTTCCCGGAATCCGACTATCTTGTTGGTCAAAAGGACTTGATTGATCAAGCAATGCTCATCATGAAGAAGATGTTCAGATTTGTGAGTCATTGGGCTAAACATGAGGAGTTTCGTGGGATAGTAGAAACATGTTGGACTATGTATGTGAGGGGCACTCCCATGTTTTGTGTGGTGGCAAAGCTAAACGAAGTCAAGAAGATGCTTATACGGTGGAGTGGGTCAACCTTGGAAACGTTACCCACAAGGTCGGAGATGCTCGAGCAGCACTTGGGGAAGTGAGGAGTAGATTGGTGGACCTTTCTTGGACTTTTGCTTGGGAGGAGTCTATTATTCGACAAAAATCAAGGGTCAAGTGGTTGAAAGAGGGGGATCGAAATACTATGATTTCATGCACAACTAAGAGTGAGAAGAGCCACCAACCAAGTGAGACGAGTGTGTGAGGGTGCCAGCTTCGTGGAAGAGGAGGGACAGATCCGGGATGCTTTTCATCAATTTAATGCTAAATTGTTGGCCAATGATTTGCAGGTGAAACCCCTTCACCCCTCCCTCATCCTACCACAACTCCTACCGGTGGAGGGGACAAAGCTAACACGAAAACTTGACATGAAGGAGCTGGAAAATGTGGTGTTGAACGCAAATGTTGATAAAGCGCCAGGACCCGATGGCTTCAATGCAAAGTTCTTCAAGGCTGCATGGGACCTCATCAAGAGAGATGTGTTCAAGGCCATGACTTCTTGTCTAGATAGTGGGAAGGTGATGTCCCAATGGAACTCCACGTCCATCACGATCATCCCAAAGAAGAAAGCACCTACTTTGCTGGAGGATTATCAACCCATAGTGCTTTGCAACATGACCTATCGTTTCACATCCAAAGTGCTTCCCAACCCCTTGAAGGGGCTGCTGCCACAACTCATTAGGGAGAACCAAAGTGCATTTGTCAAAGGAAGGGGAATTGGTGACAACATTCTTCTTGCACATGAACTCTGCCACAACCTTCATCTTGACAAAGTGAAGGGATGAATGTGCATAAAACTTGATATCCAAAACACCATACGACTCCATCTCGTGAGCTTTTGTAGACGAAGTATTGAAGAGATTTGGATTCCCGAATAGTTGGAGGAGGCTCATCATGAATTGTGTCAAAGCATCCTTCGTGGTGATGGTTAATAGTGCCAACTGCTCCTCCTTTGTGGGAAGGAATGGCTTGAGACATGGTGATCCGTTGGTTCCCTACTTGTTTGTTATGTGTATGGATGTCTTGAGTGAAATGGTGAAGAAGGTGGCTATGGATGGAGATATTCAACCGCTTACTTGTGGAGATTTTCCCCTTTCGCACTTGCTATTTGCTTATGATGTCCTATTGTTCGTGAAGGCCACTAAGGAAAATGCACGAGCCATTAAAGGTGTACTTGAGGAATTTATAGCTTGCTCGGGGCTGAGCTTTAGTACGTGAAAGAGCTAAATTTTTAAAGGGGGTGAAGCGCCGCATGGAGCATGGATTACAGCACATCTCGGTATGGAGAGAATGTAGTTCCTGGTGACCTACCTCGGTCTGCCATTGTTCTCCAGGAGGATGGGGAGGACTCATTGCACGACACTAGTGAACAAGGGGAAGGCGAGACGAAGCACATGGCAGCAAATTTTTTTATCCATCGCGGGACGAGAGGAACTTGTGAGGAGTGTCCTTGTCTCCCTTAGCATATATTGGACGTCCACTTTCCTAATTCCCCGGAAAGTCTTGCAAGAGATCGAGAGCCTTATGTGTCATTTCATATGGGGAGGCCCGAAGAAGTGGGCTGCGGTAGCTTGGAGAGATGTATGTACGCCTAAGAATGAAGGCGGTCTTGGCCTTAAACGCCTAATGGATTGGAACGATGTGGGCCTACTTCACTTGTTTTGGCTTGTGGTGGCGGAAGGAAACTCTCTTTGGGTGAAGTGTGTGCGCCAGAAATATTTAAAGAACCACTCCATTTGGCTCACACGACCACCATCAACCTCCTTAAGAGCATGGTGAGGACACCGGGAAGGAAGCTAACTTGGGCTGGTATGGTTTGGCATAAAATGCTATTCCTAACCATGCACTCACGGCTTGGAGAGCATTGAGGGTACCGTTTATAGTTTGCGAGGGGGAAGAGGAAGGAGGAAGACATGGAGAATATATTTTGGGGGTGCACATACACAAAGGAGGTATGGGTAGCACTCCTAAATCTTTTGAAGCTTAGCCCTAGAGTTGCACGATCTTTAGAAGGAGAGGCTACACGTATTTCACACGTACCAGAAAGTCGGCTTGAGCATGTGGTGAGGCGGTGGGCCTTCAATGCTATGATAGACGAGTGTTGGCTCGAGCGAAATTAGAGGGTCTTCGAGGGAGAAAAACAATAGCCGACTAATATAGTGGCTGCTATCAAAGACATTTTTCGGGGCCTATGGGACAAAGTAAAGAAACTTGCTAAAAGTGAAGAGGAGGAGAAACAATTTTAGATGACGTGGAGTTAGGCTCTGATAAGTTCTTTTGTAATGTAGCATCCAACTACAAAGCATTTTTTGATATATTAAGTAGCATGTAGGGTAGAGGCCAGGTATGCATGTAGCATACACCCACGTACATACCGATTTTTGTAGGTTGTAAATACTTTTTAGTTAATATAATTAGAGGCCAAGCCTCCCTTTTGCTTTCCCAACAAAAATGATAGAGATGAGCAGACAGAGAAGGAGAAGAGGTGAGGGTGGTAAAGGAGAGAAGAGAGAGGGGTAGAGATGTAGTGCGAGAGAGACAGAGAGAAGGGAGAGACGGAGAGAGACAGAAGGGAGAGGTTAGAGAAAGAGAGGGAGAAAAGGAGAAGCGAGAGAAAGGAGAGAAGAAGAAAGAGAAGGAGAGAGGGCAAAGAGATAAAGAGAGAGGGATACGGAGAAGAGGGATAAAGGAGGGAGGGGACAAGAGAGAGATAGACAGGGAAAGAGAGAGAAAATGAGAAGGGAGAGAGGAGGAGAAGGATAATGACAACGAGAGAGCATGGAAGAAGGGAAGAGAGAGAAGAAGAAGAGGAGAGAAGGAGAGGAGAGGGAGGTAAAGAAAACAATGAGAAGAGAGAAGGGAGAGAGAGAAGGATAGAGACGGAGAAGAAAGAAGAGGGAGGAGAGGGAGAGGGAGAATGAGTGAAAGAAGGTAATTACTCGAAGGAGAGAGAAGTAGAGGGAGACGAGAGAGTGAAAATAAGAGGAGAGAGAAGGAGTGGCGACAAGCATGGAAAACCTAGGTTTCTCTAGTGTTTTCGACCTCTTTCACCACCAAAACTCTTGTTTTTTGCATCAAATGGACCCCAAGACTACTTGTTTGCAACTAGAAAATGGAGATTGTGCCGCAGAAGAGGATCTCCATCCACCACCATTTTAAGGCTCAACCCCCAACTTGGGCTTTGAAGTTCACACACCACCTCTAGGGAGTGTCATTACTCACCCAAGGAAGTGGATCGAATTGTTCAAGGCTAGCCCATGGGCATCCACGACCCTTGAGTTCATCCCGCTGGCCATGAATGGAGGGGAGAAGATGGCTTTGTGTTCTAAGCAAGAAGTGGTCGATGCTTTGAAAATGTGTGATAAGGTACTAGTGAACCACTTTATTTCATTTAAACCACACTTGTCGACCCTAGAGAAGTACCTCCACAAGATGTGGGGTTTGGTTGGAGGCATGGATGTCATCAAGAGGAGCCAAGGGTTCCTTCTTTTCCGGTTCACCCATGGAGAAGATAGAAAGTGTGTGCTAGAAGGGGGACCCTGGTTGATCCGTGGCTCTCCACTTGTGGTTCAAGAATGGGCACCAGATGTGGTATTAAAGCGGGCTAGCATCACCATGGTTCCCATAAGGATTCGACTACTGGAGCTCGACCTCCGATTTTGGTCACAAAGAACAATGAGCAACATTGTAAGTGTACTTGGGAGGCCACTATACATGCATGAGCAAACCGCTTCAGGGAGAAGACTGGCCTACACATGGGTGTGTGTGGACATGGCCCATGATTTCACCTACTCGACTTGGGTAGAGGTCCAAGTGAAAGAAGCCGACACACATAAAGTAAATGTGGAGAATGAATGGAGGCCCGGGTATTGCAAGGAATGTTTAGAATTTGGTCACGGTATGGAGAAATGCCCAAGGATACAAGTGGTCATAAATAAGCATGATGAGGCACCAAAGGAGAAAGGGGAGATATGGATAGTTATAAATCGAAGAAAGGCTGGAAATAGGCACGCAAAGGAGGGGCGCATCGATGAATCGAGCAAGGGCATGGATGGGCCAAGACATGAGGAAGGTAAGACACCTTGCAACCTTGGCTCCTCAAAGATGGAAGAGGCTGGTCGTAGAGGAGAGGAGGAAGGAGAGGGTGGAAGGCATGATGACATGGAAGGAAGAGGGGATGACGTGGACGAAGGTGCAAATGAGGAGGTGACACGTGGGGGGACATGTGGGAGGGAAAAGATGGAGGGAAATAGGAAGGAGGGGGCACAAATTTGCTTCACCCTAACCTTGGAAGGAACCAATGAGGAAGTGCCATGTGGCACAAGAGAAATTAACCTTGGAGACAAAATGGGAGCCTCCCTGAAGTCCATAACGGATTCTACCATGAGTGCAAAAGGGAGTGAGCCTATTGGTGGACAAGAAGAGCAAAGAGAAATGGAAAAGGAAAGTGTTTTTCCCATTTTGGGACGAGCCAATGGGAAGGGACTTGAGTGCTCGAGATTTAAATTGCAAATGAGGAGGGGACAAGTGTTCATGGCAAGGACAAAATGGAGGACCACTTGACTCTACTTGGGAGACACATAATAGAACTCCCTCTTTTGAAGTGGGAGAAATATGTGACATGGGAGAGCTGAATGTGCATGGGAAGGCAGCAGGTGCTGCACGTACATGGGAGGTGCTCTTGGTGGGTGAGGTAACATATGGAAATAATACAAGGGGCAAAATGGAAGAAGTGGACCAAAAGCAAGTGCGAATTATCGAAGGGCATGAAGAAAGTATTTCGAAGGAAGGAGGAGACGGCCTAAGTGGACTAGCATCTTTGGTGCATGAGGAGGAGTGGTGGGCATCACCTTCGAGAGTGGCAAGGGGAAAAGAACACATGAAGAAGGTGATGCAACCAAGTGGGGGAAGATTTGAAATACTAGGCAATAGGAAGGACCCCGATGGGGAGGGTGAAGAAGAGAGGGAGGCTGAAGGGCGCGTGGAAGCATCCATGAAAAAACCATGTTCTCCACCCCCCACGCTTCGGAGATCCGGCAGGAAAGGTAGGAACAAAAGCACTCGCGCGGAGGTCAAGGGGGTTTTCCCGCAGCTTTGAACCCATGAATGTGCTAATGTGGATTGTGCGTAGATCTAATTGACCTGGCCGTGCACTTATGATAAGGGGTCAAATAAAGGAAATAATCCCGTTTGTGGTGTCTTGTGAAGCACAAGGTCAATCATAAAAAAATGGAACGTTTCAAGCGAGGGATTTGCCCTCATGCATGGATGGCGAATAACATGGTTGTGGACTTCGGGCGAATCTTGGTGCTATGGAATGACCAAATTATGGATATGGAAATCAGTTTGAAACAACACAATTGCTACATTTCAAGGGATGCATTAAGAAGGATGGAAACGCCTTTGATATCACGACTATCTATGGTGAAAATGGGCAGTGGATAGGAGAGCAATGTGGAATGATCTACTTGAAGTGGTGATGCATTGCATACATTGCATCATATGTCTCTCATTTAGATTAATTTTATATCAATAAATGCTACTAAGGTATGTGTTTAGTCTTATTTACAGAATACAGGGACCTGAATGCAAATTACCCATATCCCGAGCATAAATGCGTTCAAGAGACTCATTTCTATCATAAAGACCGATTTGCCCTCATGCATGGATGGCGAATAGCATGGTTGTGGACTTCGGGCGAATCTTGGTGCTATGGAATGGCCAAATTATGGATATGGAAATCAGTTCGAAACAACACAATTGCTACATTTCAAGGGATGCATTAAGAAGGATCGAAACGCCTTTGATATCACGACTATCTATGCTGAAAATGGGCAGTGGATAGGAGAGCAATGTGGAATGATCTACTTGAAGTGGTGATGCATTGCATACATTGCATCATATGTCTCTCATTTAGATTAATTTTATATCAATAAATGCTACTAAGGTATGTGTTTAGTCTTATTTACAGAATACAGGGACCTGAATGCAAATTACGCATATCCCGAGCATAAATGCGTTCAAGAGACTCATTTCTATCATAAAGACCAAGTTCAAGATTATCGGGATTCAAATGGAAGTCCATCCAAGCATAAAAGCATTCAAGGACCTAATTACGAAAAGGCCAAGGACTTGAGCACAAAAGTTGCCAGGGACGTAATTGCAAAAAGCCGAGGACCTGCAAATTAAAGCACCAAAATATTTTGGAGAATTTTTAAAGAAAAATCAATTTGGATCTCCAAATATATGAAGAAATAAATTCGGAGCTCAAAAGAAAGGAAAGAAATCAATCCGGACGCGCAAAGGACAGTTAAATCATACCATACACACACAGGAAAAATCCAGATTAAATCAGAGTTAAATTTGCGACGATTCCGCCGCACACTACATGCAAATTGCGGCGCTTCCGCCGCACCCCTTTGGATCCGCGGGTTGCGCTTTTGTCCAGTTGCCTGTTGACACGTGTACGTTCCTATTTTTTATTAGGGTTCCTTGTATCGGCTATAAATAGCCCCGGAAACGATGTTGTTGGGAGCTTTTTGTTTATTCCATATTTGAGTAATAAAATTCTGTTGGTTTATTTTGTGTTTTTAGTTTTCTTTTGTAGTTTCTCTAGGACCCCTTCTCCTTCCCTCCATCCATGAGTTTCTAACTCTCTCCAAAGGGTGGGGGTGACAGATTTACGGTGATGAGAAGAAGAATGATGTTATTATTTTAATTTCGTATTAGTATATTTTGATTACTTGAGTTTATGTTGAATCATTTATCATGTAATGCTTTATAACTAATATGATTTATTATAAGTTTCAGATTTCTCTAAACAAAACCCGATATCTAAACCTCCACCCGCTGGACTCTCATCCATCTTTGCTTTATTTTTAATTTGTTTTTGTTGTTCTTGCTTTAGATAATTAAAAAACCAAAAATCTCAATTCAAACTTTTTTCTCTCTCTTTCTTTCCTTAACTCGAAAATCACAAAAATAACAATATCTCTCCCTCCTTGTGTTCGACCCGTACTTGCAACGTCTTCATTGACGTCGTGCACTTGCGGAATAAATTAAATTCCCATCAAGTTTTTGGCGCCGTTGCCGGGGAGGTGACGAGAATTTCAAGTTTTTGTGATTTCTTTTTTGTTTGGATTTTGGTTTTCCCGATCTAACGTTTTCTCTGTGCTTTTCCGGAAGTAGTAGAGACGACACAAAAATCCGGAGGCGATCCGAGCTGAACAAGAGGCGAAAACGCTGCACAAGCAGTAGAGTTTGCGGCGGAAACGCCGCACGGGTTGGATATTTGGGCGTGAAATTTCTCTGGGACGCGACTCATCTCCGGGTGGACACGTAGAGCTACTGGAAGTTTCGAGAGCGGGCGGCGAACCAGTCTGAGCATTGCGGAGGTAACTTTTCTTGCCTTTCTCGTAAAATCTTAATTTTCGAAGAGTTCCCTTTCATAAAACTGCACGTGTTAGGGTCAAAAATTCCATAATTGGCAGTAATTCAGCTTTGACCTAAAATTTGGCAAAATTAGAAAGACTTAGTTCATGCATCATATAGTGTTTTGTTTGCGTTATTCTTGCTCAATTCTTGCAAATTATTTTTATTGTTGAAGAGTGCTGGAGGCAAGGTACGTATCGCGTTTTAACGATTGCATTTAAGCATATAATTTAGTTTGCATACAACCTTGCAATTGTCCCCCAATTAAAGACCAATGTTTGACTATCTTTGCTAGATTTAAGTTAAACTATCTTAAGGGCAACTCCGTAGGAAAAGATACGGTGGGGATTTCATCACCCTTCCGTTGTCCACAAATCACAATCCTAAAGTGTCACCCAAGCCTTAAAATTAAAATCAATTAGACATTGGCCCCTAAGGACTCAGACTCAATTAAGGAGAAGATTTGTTTGACTTGCTATGACTTGAAGCTGATCGAATTTAATTTGGTGTCTAGAAAGTGTTTTTGTGTTGACGTAAGTCTTCCAAGCGAAGTGGTTGTCTAATTGGCACCGACTCTGTTGGAAGCGCCCCAACTAGCTATACACTGCCTGGCCAATTTGGTTTGATTAGTGAGGGAGGTGAATCAAGCGAATCAATTCAACTCAACCAGTTAGGAGTCGTCTAGATTGAAGCGACACTAGGTCTAGGATTGTTTGAACCGTGCTTGTTTAGGAAACTTCTGACCAACCCTCTTATCTATCTTTTAGACTTAAGTTTCCCTTCTCATTTGAGTCTTCTTTCTCTTCTCATCTCAATTCTCTAGATTAGGATTCCTTTCTCATCTTTCCCCCTTCTAGTGTTTGTTTCCATTTTTGAAGAAAAAAAAAATTAAAAAAGAAAGAAAAGAAAAGAATTAATTGATTCTTGAAATTGAATTTGGAATTTAAATTTCCAATTTGAATTCAACAATTGATTCAAACCGGTGCACTCAGATTTGGGTTCGGGACTTGAGCAATCAACTCTCACGAGTTCATCTAGATTCCAGTCTGGAGCACCTGTTGCACCACCTCACCCGGATCCAATGGGTGAGAATGTTGTGGACCCACTTGTTGCGCCACCTAGGACTCTGAGGGATCGGTGCTACCCAACGATGGCTGCTCAGCTATCGTGCATCGTTATGCCCACCATACCGGGTCGCGACTTCGAACTAAAGGCACAATACATGAGTATGTTGCCCAAGTTCACCTCTAAGGAGGACCCATATCTCTTCCTTAGAGAATTTGAGGAAATCTGCTCCCTTATGCAATACCAGCATATCTCTGAGGAGACAGTGCATCTTAAATTCGTGCCTCTAGCCTGAAGGACGACGCTAAGAAATGGCTATATAGTCTAGCCGAAAGATCCATTAGGAGTTGGGCCGAGTTTGTTCAAGTGTTTTTAAAGAAATATTTCCCCAACCATAAGACTATTAGGATTAGGAATGAAATTTTTGCATTCGTTCAATCTGAGAGCGAGCCGTTCTATTCCTATCTAGAAAGATTTAAGCACCTGCTGACCCAATGCCCTCATCATGGAATTCCAAGATGGCAATTGTGCCAAATTATTTATGAGGGATTGACACCTACATCTAGGGTTATGGTAGAATCTGTAAGCCAAGGGAACTTCATGTCCAAAAGTGAGAATGATGCTTGGACTTTTCTTGAGGATTTAGCCGAAAATAGTATGCAGTGGGACAATGCTCGAGCACCAATGAACCCAAGTATTGGATCTAGAATAACAAGTCAACCCAAACCAGGTGTCTTAGCTGTAGATGCTACTGTAGCTGCTGAAGCAAAATTAGCTACCCTTATGCGTAGAATGGAGAGTCTAGAGCTAAAAACCCGACCCCTAGTGAATCAAGCATCTTCTATCCCCTGCTCTAGATGTGGTCAGACTGGTCATATAATGGAGGATTGTGTGGACTTGGAGCAAGTTAATGCCACATTTAACCATTGTAGAAATGACCCATACGCATCAACCTATAACCCGGGTTGGCGTAATCATCCCAATCTTTCATGGAACCAACAAGGTCAACCTTCTAGACAACAACCAAACCCGTATAACCAAAATAATACATCAACTGGGTTTAGTAACAATGGAGACTATGATGTTAGGTTGACAAGCTTGGAAAATATGGTTAAGATTTTTATGCAAACAACCACCCAATCCTTCCAAAGGCTAGAAACACAAGTCAGCCAACTACCACAAATAGTAGGTGAAAGAGAAAAGGGTCAGTTTCCAAGTCAACCTGAGGTGAACCCAAGATCTAATAATCAATATGAGCCCTATCAACCACCTCTAGGAAATAACAACCCTAGACTGGTTCAAATGGTTCATGAGGAGGGACCGTTCCAACAAATAAATGCAGTTGTATCATTACGGTCCAGAAAACAAGTTGATACCAATGTGGTAAATCCTAGAGCTCCTAATCAATCTAGCCATCAAGCACCCATGTGTGACCTGACCATTGCACCTGAAGTCCAATTTGAAGAGCCCAACCCACCTACTCAACCTGACCCTATAGCTCAACCTGAGCGAGTCTATGTTCCTAAACCCCATTCCCCAATAGACTCAAGAAGAGCTCAAGTGCACAAATGGAGAAAATCTTGGAAGTATTTAAGCAAGTTAAGGTGAATATTCCACTCCTAGATATGATTCAACAAATACCTGCTTATGCTAAATTCTTAAAAGATCTGTGCACTAAAAAGAGAAAAACGAACGTACCAAAGAAGGCATTCTTAACTGCAAACATATGCTCTATTCTGTCCAACACATCTCCTATAAAGTATAAGGACCGTGGGTGTCCCACAATTTCATGTGCGATAGGAGATACTTTTATGAACAAAGCCCTTCTAGACCTTGGTGCTAGTGTTAACTTACTCCCGTTCTCTGTCAATGAGCAACTCAACCTTGGTCCACTAAAACCCTCTAAGACAACCCTTCAATTTGATGACTGCTCTATTAAGAAACCAAGAGGTATAGTAGAGGATGTTTTGATGAAGGTTGGTGACTTCATTTACCCATTGGATTTTGTCGTTCTAGACACTGAACCTGTTATAAATCCTAAGAGACAAATTCCTGTAATACTAGGCAGACCCTTTTTAGCCACTTCTGAAGCATTGATAAATTGCCGAAATGGGCTCATGCAACTATCGTTTGGAAACTTAAAAGCTGAATTTAATATCTTTCATGTTGATAGTGAGCCACAAATAGTATGCAATCAAGGTGATGTTGTGATGAGATCGCGTATCTATAAGATTTCTGAATCAAATAAATCATCACAAAATCAAAAAGAAAGTGAGAAAAGGGGGAGTAATTCATCCACCCAACCACCATCACTAGAGCAAATAAGAGAACCAATACATGTGAGGGGTGTGGAATTTGTGCCTCAGTAGCCTCAGTGCAACATGGGGAACAATTCAACTGGATAAATGCACCAACATAGTGACATTCAATCCAGTTCTGACTATGGTTGACTCTGAGCAAATTCAACCCCTCTACTGCAAGTTGACTCAGGTAATAAGTGCATTTGCCTTTTCTTTGCGTATATTGAGGACAATGCATGATTTAGGTGCGGGGGGGTATCTATCTACCTATCTGTTTTATTTCTGTTAAAAAAATTTCAATGCTCCATGACATAGCTTGAGATTGAACTGCCAAAACCCATGTACAAATTGCATTGAGTTTTTGTTCCTTATTATATAGTTCTGCTTGTAGAAACTATGACATAAATCTATGTTCCAAAGAAATAACTCATTACCCTTTAAGACATGTATGCACTTAAATTGGATGAATCAAATCTTTGAAGTGGTTGATAAAAAGCAGAGGTTGAGGAAAATATACCAAATGATTACAAAAACCCAAGCCTTCGAGTCACTGGTCCGTAGGGGTATCTTAAAACCCGGTAACTTGAGTCTGCCAGCTCGGGATTATCGACCAAACTCGCTACACGAATGCAAAAAGGGTAAAAGTGTCGAAAAAAGCAAATGTGTTGAATCACGGAAAAATATAAGATACTCAAGGCCCAAAGCTAAAAGAATGATCCATGCCATGGTTGATCCGAATGATACTTCACCACCAGAGGAGGCATGCAAAATAATTTAAGTGATAACATGTGTAGAAGGGTTAGTGGTGTGAATGTTGGAGGAACAAAGACCAAGTCAGAATTTTGATGAGTTAGATTTATATAATGAGCATGCAAGGATTCTAAGTGAGATGTATAAGGTTGAGGTGGAGATATTGAGAGTTATTAATGAAATATTGAATTAAGACTTTGTGGGTGTGTCAACTGAAAACCCTCACGAGACAAAACTCGTCCTCTAAGGAAACATAGGGGTTTAAAGGCTTGTTGCACATGCTAAGTGCAACCGTGATTCCTACGAAAGTGAGTTAGGATTTCCATGTTTTCATTTTTCTTATATTCTGTTTTGCTAGGGACTAGCAAAATCTAGGTGTGGGGGTATTTGATGCATTGCATACATTGCATCATATGTCTCTCATTTAGATTAATTTTATATCAATAAATGCTACTAAGGTATGTGTTTAGTCTTATTTACAGAATACAGGGACCTGAATGCAAATTACCCATATCCCGAGCATAAATGTGTTCAAGAGACTCATTTCTGTCATAAAGACCAAGTTCAAGATTATCGGGATTCAAATGGAAGTCCATCCAAGCATAAAAGCATTCAATGACCTAATTACAAAAAGGCCAAGGACTTAACCACAAAAGTTGCCAGGGACGTTATTGCAAAAAGCCGAGGACCAGCAAATTAAAGCACCAAAATATTATTTTGGAGAATTTTTAAAGAAAAATCAATTTGGATCTCCAAATATATGAAGAAATAAATTCGGAGCTCAAAAGAAAAGAAAGAAATCATCCAGACGCGCAAAGGACAGATAAATCATACCATAAATACACAGGAAAAATCCGGATTAAATCAGAGTTAAATTTGCGGCGATTCCGCCGCACACTACATGCAAATTGCACCGTTTCCGCTGCACCCCTTTGGATCCGCGGGTCGCGCTTTTGTCCAGTTGCGTGTTGACACGTGTACGTTCCTATTTTGTATTATGGTTCCTTGTATCGACTATAAATAGCCCCGGAAACGATGTTGTTGGGAGCTTTTTGTTTATTCCATATTTGAGTAATAAAATTCTGTTGGTTTATTTTGTGTTTTTAGTTTTATTTTGTAGTTTCTCTAGGACCCCTTCTCCTTCCCTCCATCCATGAGTTTCTAAATCTCTCCAAAGGGTGGGGGTGACGGATTTAGGGTGATGAGAAGAAGAATGATGTTATTATTTTAATTTCGTATTAATATATTTTGATTACTTGAGTTTATGTTGAATCATTTATCATGTAATGCTTTATAACTAATATGATTTATTATAAGTTTCAGATTTCTCTAAACAAAACCCGATATCTAAACCTCCACCCGCTGGACTCTCATCCATCTTTGCTTTATTTTTAATTTGTTTTTGTTGTTCTTGCTTTAGATAATTAAAAAACCAAAAATCTCAATTCAAACTTATTTCTCTCTCTTTCTTTCCTTAACTCGAAAATCACAAAAATAACAATATCTCTCCCTCCTTGTGTTCGACCCGTACTTGCCACGTCTTCATTGACGTCGTGCACTTGCGGTATAAATTAAATTCCCATCAAGTGGCACCGCACGTGTCGTGGCCATGGATAGTGGGGGGAGACTTCAATTGTATTCATATAGCAAGCGAGAAATGTGGAGGAGCTACTAGAAATGAGGTTGCTATGAAGGAATTTAATGATTGTGTTGATGCACTTCAACTCCTTGAGCTACCATCTACGAGAGGTGAATTCACTTGGTCAAACTAATCTAATGGAAGTGCTTGAATTGAGATGATGATTGATCCAATGTTCATCAACAATGCGTGGCTTGAGTTTTTACCCAAATCCTTCCATATTGTTGGTGAGAAGGACATGAGTGATCACACAATGCTCATCATGAAGACGAAAGGTAACGAAAGGCGAAAAAAGAAGAGCATGAGGAATTTCAGGGGGTGGTAAAGAAAGTTTGGGCTACGTATGTGAGGGGCAATCCCATGTTTTGTGTGGTTGCGAAGTTGAATGAAGTCAAGAAGGTGAGGCCCAGAATGCTTTTGAGGAGGTGAGGAGGCGAAGGATACACCTCCCACATGATCATGACCTCATCCTTGCTGAAGGGAAAACAAAGGAGGAAGTTGCTCGTGCCCTTGCTTGGGAGGGGCCCTTATTCGACAAAAAAGAAGAGTCAAGTTGGTGAAATTGGGGACCTAAACACTCGGTTTTTCCATGCACAACTTAGAGTAAGGAGAGCCACCAATCAAGTGAGAAGAGTAGGTGAGGGTGCTAGTCTCGTGGAAGAGGAGGGAGAGATCCGGGATGCATTCTGGTGTTTTTATGCTAACTTGTTTGCTAATGATTTTTAGGTGCAACCCCTTAGCCCCTCCATTGTCCTACCACAACGTCTACCGACGGAGGGGGGAGAGTTAATACGAAAGTTGGACATGAATGAATTAGAAGATGTGGTGTTAAATGCAAGTGCGGACAACGCACCGGGACCCGACGATTTCAATGCAAAAATTTTCAAGGCCGCATGGGATATAATCAAGAGGGACGTGTTTAAGGTTGTGAATTCTTATATGGATAGCGGGAAGGTGTTGGCACAATGGAATTTCACCTCGATCACGATCATTCCGAAGAAGAACGCACCCACTTTAGTGGAGGACTATCATCCCATCGCACTAGGCAACATTACATATAGATTCATATCAAAAGTACTCGCTAATCGCTTGAAGGGGTTCCTGTCATGACTCATTGGGGAGAATCAAAGTTCTTTCATTGAAGGAAGGAGAATTGGTGACAATATTCTTCTTGCACATGAACTTTGCCACAACCTTTACCTTGACAACAGGAGGGGACGCATGTGCATAAAGCTCGATATCCGGAAAGCGTATGACTCCATCTCATTGGATTTTCTATACGTAGTGATGGAGAGATTTGGATTCCCGGAAAAGTGGAGTGGGCTCATCTTGAATTGTGTGAAGGCATCATTTGTGTTGACAGTAAATGGAGCCAATTCCACACCTTTTGTAGCAAGAAACGGCTTGAGACAAGGTGACCCACCGGCCCCCTACTGGTTTGTCATGTGTATGGAAGTCTTGAGTGAGATGGTGAAGAAGGCAGTCGTGGAAGGATGTATCGAACCACTAACCTTTGGTGATGTCCCCGTGTCGTATTTGCTCTTCGCCGATGATTTCTTATTGTTCGCACGGGCCACAAAGGAGAATGCTAGAGCTATTAGATCAGTCCTTGACAAGTTCACAGTAGAGATTCAATGTGTCAAAAATCCAAACCTTTATGGGGGGTGAAGTGCCGCATGGAGCATGGATCCAAGCACACCTTGGTATGCAACATATGGATTTCCTGGTGATCTACCTTGGGCTGCCCTTATTCTCCGGGAGGATGGGGAGAAGTTATTGCATTGCACTTGTGAATAAGGTAAAGACGCGACTAAGCACTTGGAAGCAGAATTTTCTATCTATAGTCGGGCGGGTGGAACTTGTTAGACGCGTCCTCGTTTCCTTTAGTATATATTGGACGTCCACTTTCCTCATCCCACGAAAAGTTTTGCAAGAGATGAAGAGCCATATGTGCCACTTCATATGGGGAGGGCAAAAGAAGTAGTTGGGGTAGCTTGGAGAGATGTATGCACGCCAAAGAACGAAGGGAGCCTCGGCCTAAAGAGGCTAACAAATTGGAATGATGTGGGTCTACTTCAGTTGTTTTGGCTTGTAGTGGCGGAGGGCAATTCTCTATGGGTGAAGTGTGTACACCGGAAATACCTCAAGAACCGTTCCTTTTGGCCTACAAGAACACCATCCACCTCTTCATGGGCTTGGAGAGGTCTCCTTCAAGTTCGAGACATTGCTAGGTGGCATATCAAATTTGAAGTGGGATGTGGAGAAGAAATACGTTTTTTCGAATACCCATGGTGTGGAAAACCATTTCAATATGAACCTTGGGGGGAACGTCTGCAGTATGAATTGGGAGTGTCGTGGAACACTAGAGTATTGTACTTCATAAAATAGGGAGAGTGGAACCTCCCTCCCCCACACTCGCCTTTGATGGACGAAGTCCTTTTGAAGATAAACAAGACCCGAATCTTGGGAGGAATGGACCGGACAGGGCAAATAGATGGGAAGGGTGCTACGCTTGGAATCAAAGAATTGTGGACATGGGTGAGCGAACCGGGAAGGAAGGTGAATTGCGCTGACATGGTATGGCATGCACTCACGGCTTGGAGAGCATTGAGAGGGGCACCTGTTCACAAAGAGGCTCATGACTCAACGAGGAGCAAAGCTTGACCCGATATATAGCCTTTGTGGTGGATAGGAGGAGGACATGGAGCACCTCTTTTGGGGGTGTACATACACAAAGAAGGTATGGACAACACTTCTCGCTCTCATGCAGCTTAGCCCTAGGGCTACACGGTCACTAGAAGGTGAGGCTATAGGGATCTCTCACGCGAGAGGAAGCAGACTTGACAACATTGTGAGACGGTGGGCTTTCAATGCTTTGATACACGAGTGTTGGCAAGAGCGGAACCGGAGGATAGTCGAGGGAGAAAGAAAAAAACGGGTGGACATAGTGGCTGCTATCAAGGATATGATTCGGTGTTTGTGGGATAAAGTCAAGCATCTTGTGAAAAACGAAGAGAAAGGCCAAAATTTTCATACGATGTGGATCTAGTTTAGCTAGTCCTTTGTTAATGTAATGTTCAACTACTAAGCATCCATTGATGTAATATGTAGCATGTAGTGTAGAAGTCGAGTATGCATGTAGCACACACCCACAGATAAACTATCACATTTTTGTAGGTTGTAAACCACTTTAGTTAATAGAATTAGAGGCTAAGCCTCCCTTTTGCTTTGCAAAAAAAGAGAGGAGGGATATGGATAAGGAGATAAGAGAGAAAGAGAATAGAGAAGAGGAGAGGGAGAAGGGACAGAAGGGAAGAAAGAGGAGGGAGAATAAGGAAGAGAGAGAGAGCGAGAGGAGTAGAAGAAGGAGGGGGAGGGATGACGGGGATAAGAAGGAGAGGGGGAGAGAGGGATAAGAGGGGGTGGGGGAGGGAGATAGAGAAGGAGAAAGAGGAGAGGAAAGATAAGAGGAGAGAGAGATAAGAAGAGGGAGAGGGAGAGTGGAGAAAAAAAAGTAGGAGAGAGAAGCTCTAGGGACGCATGGGGAAACCTATGGTTTCCTAGGGAATTTTTCTTGTTTTTCGTCGATTTAGTCTTGATTTCTTACTCAAATGGAGCGTTTGGAGCATTGTAGCCATGATTCAAGGTTGTTGGAGGATGGTGGCAGCCCTAACCATCCTCTAATAGCACACACAAGTCGTGGGAGTACGGCAGCAACAAGGGTCGAGCATGTTCCTCCCACTAACGGTGAGGGCCATCTACCAAAGAAGTGTTCTGAGTTGTTTGGTGATGGAGTGAAGGAAAAGACAGCTCTTGATTTCATCAAACTGGGGCTGAAGGATGGAGCAAAAGTTGCGGTGTGCACCGAATAACAAGTGCTGGATGCACTGAAATCGTGGGACAAGGTTCTATTTGGGTATTTCGTCGACTTCAAACCCCACCTACCAACCCTTGAGAGGTATTTACACAAGCTTTGGGGGCTTCATGGGAGTGTAGAGGTGATTCATCGCTGGAATAGGTTCCAACTTGTCAGGTTCACGTTGGAGGAGGACCGTCAACATGTTCTTGAGCATGCTGCTTGGTTCGTTCGGGGCACCCCCTTAGTGGTACAATAGTGGATGCTGGAAGTGGTTATGGAGAGAAGCAAAATGACATCTATTCCTATTTGGATAAGGCTGCCAGAGCTAGAGCTTCATTTTTGGTCCCCAACGATTCTAAGCACCATAGTTAGTGTTCTTGGAAGGCCATTATACATGGATGATAACATCGCTTCAGGGAGAAGACTCTCGTTTGCTAGGCTTTGTGTGGAGGTGAATGAAACGTTCAAATATCCGGAGTTCGTGGAGATTCAAATCGAAGGAGGTGCTTGGGAAAAGGTGGACATTGAGTATGAGTGGAAGCCGGGGTATTGTGGAGTATTGTTTGGAGTTTCGACACACTTAGGCCCAATGTCCACAAAACCAATGTGAGCAGGAGAAGGGTGGCTCGGAGAATGGCTGTGAAGGCCACTCCAATGGTGCAAGGGAGGGTGAAGGTTAGCCAGAAAGGAGAGAAGAAGAAGAGAGGCACATTCGGGGTTAGAGAACATGAAGAAGAGAGTTACTTGAAGACGTTTGAGACATGAGGGAGGGGGAGGCTGCTGACCCTCCAATGGTGGCCCTCGAGGATGAGGAAGGTTTAGGCATGACACAAGTGGAGATGGATACCATAACGGAGGTGGAGACAATAACGGAGATGGAGAACTCAACGGAAAAAGAAAGCTCTGGAACGGAGTTGCTAAGGGTTGAGATAACGGAAAAGCAATCTTTGCTTTTAGAAGAGGAACCAATCAGCATTGAGAGTGTTGGTGGAGAACTTTTGCATGCACGAACCATGGAGGAGTTCCCTCCTTTGGGAGGGGACAAAGGCTGCTGCGGGATGGAATAATGTGAGCCTTAGAAGGGAACCAATCATGAGGCAGTTTAGTGGGGGAACACACAAAGTTCTGGTCCACCAATCATGGGAGAGAATCCCAAAGGAGTATCCTTTGCTCCAGCAGGAGGAAACATGGCAGGAGACAGCTCATGTAAAGACCAACATGATGTGCATGGTGCAGGAAAGAAGCTCAGCTATGGGGAGAAGCAAACCAATGGATTGAGGGGGGTTGCCGAGTGTAACTCCAACCCTAGCCACCTACGCCCAAGAGGAGGCATCATTACCCGTTCAAGGGCTATGATGGACAAGACGAGCATCAAGGGGTTGGGGCACTTCGATGTCCTAATTGAACTCGAAGGAAGAGAGGAGGAAGGAGCAAATGTTGGTGAGGGAGAGGATGAAGAATGCGCACATGAGACTTCTATTCAGCATGAAGATGGGAAATAGAGGAATTGGTGCAAGGCTATGTCTCTGCCACCTTTGGTGGATCTTGAGTTACTATCACCGCAGCCCGAAGCATTCCGTGCAATTCGAGAAAATGGACTAGAACAACAACAAGCAATCTGAGGTGGTAAGGGACGAAAGTCCCATATTACAAAGTCATGAACGTTCTAGTGTCGAATGTGCACTGTGCAAACCTCCCCTGCTGGGCGCACATGATTAGGGGACGAATAAAGGAGGCAAAAATGGATATAGTGTGCCTTGTTGAACGTAAAGTGAAGCTTAAAAGGCTGGAACATTTTCGGCGAGCAATTTGGGGACATGAGTGGGCATCGAATAGCTTGATTACAAATTCTGGTAGGATTCCTGTGTTATGGAATGCGTTCAAGGTGGACCTCTGGGTAACTTATGAAACCACACAATTGCTGCAACTTGCACTAGTGCAGAATTGGCTTTACTCGTCGCCAAATAGACGTCGGCCATTACAACCACCGACGTCTAGTGTGGAGAGGACAAAATAGACGTTGGCCTTCATTGCGGCCGACGTCTATATGGAACTATAGACGTCGGGTGTGGGAATAACACGTTTAGCTGACGTCTATAGTGTATATACGTCGACCTATAGACGTCGGTGGTTTAGTACTCTGTGAATCCGACGTCTATAGGTTATAGACGTCGGACTTAATGCAAGACCGACGTCTATACTCCAACCATATAGACGTCGAGGTATAGACGTCGGTGTTATGGAACATCCGACGTATATAGGTCTTAAAGAAATCGGACAGACGCATTTTCTTTCATTCATTTCAGTCGAAACCTACCCAAACCCTAGCCGTCCCGCGACCGAACTCTCCTCCGCGACCATCCTCCGACCGATCCGCACCGTCTCCGGCACCGCAGCGAGCTCCCAAGTTCTCCTCCACTTCTCTGGCCCTCTTCTCCTTCTTCCTCCGTCTTCCTCCGTCTCTCTCCACATGTAGGTTTTAAGTTCGTTTTTGTTTGTTTTAAGTTCGTCTTTCTCCACATATTCTTTCTAACTTAGCCTCCTCCGCATGTAGCTTCCTCGTATTGTTTACATCCGTCTCCTCCGCAACGTCTTCGGGAACCACAAAGACCTCCTCCAGCATCACAACTTTTCCCTCCTCTGGTTCGTGCTCAATTTTAGATCCTTAATTTAGGATTAGTTTAGACCAAGAATCCAACGCCAAATTAGGATTAGTTTGCAATAATAACGTATTGATTCAAATATTGGTTAATGTGATAATCATTATTGGTTAATGTGATAATCTAAGTGTATTGATGCAAATATCAACATTTAGAATTCCTTTTATTTTCCAAGTTAATTAATGATTCAATTTGTTGGTGTGTAGCAAATGGTTTCCAAAGTAGAAAAAAAGAAATCAAAATTATGTGAATGTGAGTATCCTACTAACTAATGCATGTGAATGTGAATGTGAATGTGAATGTGAATGTGAATGTGAGTAATAAAAAAGAAATCAAAAAGAAACCAATGTTAAGAATTTGGTTTGGATTGAGTAGAGAAATACATGATGTGAATGTGAGTAGATAACTAGATATACATTTTTCTTGTTGATTTCAGGATTTGAAGAATTTTACATATCAAATATTAAGTGGAGGTTCTGCCAAAATTTCAATAAAATTTTATTCCCAATTATTATTAATAACATGATAGTTTGTGTTTAAAATGTTTTTCTGTCAATTCAAGTAAATATTTTTAATACTTGCTTTTAATATTTTAAATGTTTATTGCCTTAATTTTTTGAATTTTTAATATTATGATAATAACTCATTGACCCCCTTAAAGAACTTGGCCTTTAATAACCCAAAGCAAAAGATTAGACAATATTTGCTAAGTCATTCATCATATAGGATTTGCATGCATTGTATTTTTCTATTATTTACGATTTCTGTCGTAGATTGGTAGTGTAAGGTACGTACTATCTTTCAATCATCATTCATTAGAAAGCACGCATTAGTTAGTAGGACTTGCATTGGAACAAGAGTGAGGTGAGTGTTTGTTTGGTGTGTTGTTTGTTAGATTAAGGTATGAAAACACTTAGGGGGCAGTCACCTATAGGAGATGAGGTGGGGGATTTCATCACCCTTTCCTTGGCCCAGAAACCACTTAATAAAAGAGCCTTAATAAAATCAATTAGACTTTGGGCCCTAGGATTTTCGGACGCATTAAGGAGAGGAAACTGTTTAAGACCGTTATGGCCTGAATGTCGTTGCCCATCTAGTCTCCCTGAGATTTTAGGAATCTCCGGGTTCTTGATTTCCTATAGATTAGTGGTCCTCGATATTTAAGACCGTTTCGGCCTGAACGTCGTTGCCCATCTAGTCTCCCTGAGATATTAGGGGCCTCCGGGTTCTTGATTTCCTACAGACTAGTGGTCCTCGGTGGGACCTCGAAGTTAGGCGTCGTCTATTACTAAGGACCAATAGTGGACATTAGGTTTGTTTTGGCCTTGATTGTTTAGTTAGATTTCTAACCTTCCTTATTCCACGCTAGATTAAGGACTTCATCTCTTCTCCTCTGAGTCATTCTTTTCTCATCTTAATGTCTCCGAATCTTCTCATCTACGAACACATTCTTTTAAATTGAAATTTTATTTATGTTCTGCAATAATAACTATCATTTTTGCCTCTGTTTAGATTGAAATGGATCGAGAGTGGATTGTTTCAAACAGATTGAGTGATGAGTATGAGAACGGAGTGAATATGTTCTTAGAGGTTGCCAAAAAACATTCTAAGAAAATGAAAGACAGCGACATGGTGTATTGTCCGTGCAATAAGTGTCATAATATGTCAGTGTTGACTTTTCGGAAAATGAAAGATCATTTGTTTGAGAAAGGTTTCGACCCAAATTACAGACGGTGGATATGGCACGGCGAAAATGAATCATGTAGTCGTTCCAAGAATGATGGAGAAGATGTTAGTGTGGAAGATCACTTAGAGGAAATTGTTCAGGATATGGTTGAAAAGTTTTCGTCCAACCCCGATTTACTTGGTAATTTGTTGAGTGACAATGAGAAGCCGTTGTATAAGAATTGTACCAAATTCACTAGATTGTCAGTGGTGTTGAAGTTGTACAATTTAAAAGCGGGAAATGGTTGGTCCGATGTGAGTTTCACATCAATGTTGAAGGTTGAAGAGATTGTACCAGGACACGGGAAAGTTTATAACATCTCCAGACACCACTTTACAGAGGTAGGAGAGGGAGAATTGAAGGTTGCAGTTGAGAGTTGTTTAGATCCTGGTGCTTTTGTGCCATTTCCGGAAGAAGAGATTGTTACTCTGGGCGATGCTATCGGTGGGTTCGTGCGTTGGCCTAGTTATTTAGTAGAGCTAAATGACAAACATGAGGTATAGTTTAACTTTGAAAGACTTTAAACTTCAAATTTGTTAACAATTGTATTTTAACGGTTGTATACATATCTGTAAGGTGTCAAGCCCCCGGAGCAAAGGGTCAAACAACCAATCTCCAATCAACATTAATTTATTTCCAAGTAGGTGCAAAATGTTGTATCAATGTATGGTAGGTAGGGAGGCACAATCCTTAAGTACCTGGGAGTTGGAGGGGGATAAAGGGTTGCCTCCCACTTTGTACGTCACCAAAGAGGATATCATGCAGTTCATGGCGATGGATTTGTTGTGTATCATGATTATCGACGTGCAAGTGAAGTAAGTGTTCTTTTGTATACAATGAAAAGTATTGAATAATTTTATCAAAACTGTAATAAATTATAATTTTTATACTTGTAGACATCTTTACGACACCAGAAGGTCAATCTTTCCCGAGGATAAAGTATTTGGATTTATCAGTCCATCTACATATATATACGTGAATGACGATAAATCAGGTCAACTTGGGACATTCTTTAAAGAAGAAGACAAGAAATATTATCTGCTCCCTTATCATGAGAGGTAAACTTTGTAATTCAAAGTGAAATTTTATTTTGTAATAAACTTCTAATTATATATATAACACAGGGCTCATTGGATGCTTGTCGTTGTATGCCCAACGACTAATTCGGCATATTGGTTTGATCCGTTGGGGTCGAATAAACCAAGGGACTCAATTAAGAAACTTCTAAATATGTAAGTTCGTTTAGTCGTGAATAAAGTAATTCATGGATTTTTATTAGTATTATTGATTGATATTTTAACTTGTGCTACTAAGGGCAATTAAGGTTTACAGAGCTTTAGGTGGTAGGAGAACAACCACAAAATCAGGAATAACATGGCATGGAATGAGAGTACGTTCTATCCTATTTTTGTTAATTAAGTTAGGAACAAATATTTAGCGAATTCCTATCCGAGGTAATGTAGATCGTTATTCAATTGTAGTTTCAATATCCAGTTATTAATATTCAACACACTTGTATTTTTTTGATAGGTCTTCCCAAAAAGTAGTGATCCATTCTCGCAACAGGAGCTCGATGAAACTCGCGACCGATGGGCTCGCTATTTCATCAGAAACATGCTGACGAACTAAGAGGTTCTCCTGCCAATTGTATTTTTTGTAGTTTCGTTAACAAGTGCACTTGTATTACAAACCTACACTTTATGACTTAATATAATCGCCTTAATTTTAGAATGAATTAATTGCAAGTGTGTTGAATGTCAATTGTGTATGCTTTGTATGTTTGTGCATGTATGGTTGTATGTTTGTGTTTGTGTTTGTGCATGTATGCTTGTTTGTGCTTGTATGAAATTGTGGATGTATGTGGATGTATGTGGATGAAATTGTGAGTATTTGTGAACAAATTTATAGGTGAACAAATTTGGTGCAGTTGTATGTACACGACGACGATGACTAAAAACAATTTCGTCGGATGCTATTTTTTTTGTCCACGTTTAGGAATAAACGACGGCTGTTTCTATTAGCCGACGTCTATTCCTCTGAAGAAAGGTATAGACGTTGGCTTTATATGGAATCCGACGTCTATCCCTAAAGTATAGGCGTCGTATATCAGTTAACCGACGTCTATCCCTAAAGTATATACGTCGTATTCGATTTAACCGACGTCTATCCCTAAAGTATATACGTCGTATGTAACGTAACCGACGTCGATCCCTAAAGTATAGACGTCGGTCTATAAGGTGACCGACGTCTATACATTAACGAATACACGTCGGCGTCTAATTACAGCCGACGTATATACGTTAGGTATAGACGTCGTCTATACTATGGTCGACGTCTATGTATAGACGACGCACACCTAGACGTCGGATAGGGGTGTGCTTATATCCGACGTGTATAGCCCCGTACATCCGACGTATATTCCCTTTTCTGTAGTAGTGTTGAGGGAAAGGAGACGAGCAATGGGAGAAACACAGCGATTACAACGGTCTATGCTGAAAATGGGCACGTGGAGTTAAGGTCACTTTGGGAGAACCTTGGTCGAGCCATTCCAGCTGCCTCAACGCCTTGGCTGGTCTGCGGGGACTTAAACTGCATCAGAAAAGCTAGTGACAAGATGGGAGGATCAGATCTAAACATGGTGGCCATGGACGAGTTCAATGCTTCTGTGGATCGGCTCCAACTTGTGGAGGGCCCATCTACCGGAGGTGAATTCACGTGGTCCAACTCCTCGCCTGGACAGTAAAGCATCGAGACACGAATTGATAGAATCTTCATGTCCAATGAGTGGTTGGAGCCCTTTCCTGATTCTTTTTATGTCCTGGGGGATAGGGACTTGAGTGACCAGTCCATGCTTATCTTGGCTACGGATAAGGAGGGATCAAGGAAGAAGCACATGTTTAGGTTTGTGAATTTGTGGGCTGACCATGAGATGTTCAATGGTGTTGTGAAGGAGGCTTGGTCCACGAGGGTAGAAGGCACTCCCATGTTTAGATTGGTAGCAAAGCTAAATGAGGTGAAGGGGGCGCTAAAGAGATGGAGTGAGGCTACTTTCGTGCAAGTGAAACAAAAGGTAGGCGAAACTGAGCTTCGGCTTGCTGAAATGAGAATACAAAGGGAGTACAAGCCACGAGATGAGGAACTATTACAAAGTGAGAGTCAATGTATGGACGACCTGGACCGTGCCTTGGTCCAGGTGGATACTTTATTGAGACAAAAATCAAGGGTTCGATGGCTGCAAGAGGGTGACCGAAATTCTAGATTTTTCCATGCTTCAGTTAGCGTAAGGAGAGCCACCAATAATGTGAGGAGAGTGAGTAAGGAAGGGGTGGTCATTAAGGATGAAGGGTTTATCCGAGAGGCCTTTCGGAGGCATTTTTCTAACTTGTTTTCTAGTGATTTTCAGGTTCAGCCCATTCTATTGTTATCCCTTCCCAAGGTGGGGGAGGACGAGGCGAGAGCTCTAAATCAGCCACTAGATTTGATGGAGCTAGAAGAATTGTTGATGCACTCAAATGTGGACAACGCACCGGGATTCTAACTCCCGCGATTTTGCGGGTATGCACACTGGGAACCACCTCAAGTGTCGCGATCAGAGACCTCCACGACGACCGAAGGAGTTACATAGAAAGACTGACAAGACGGACCAACTCGACAATATGTAAAGACATATATGGATAACAGACATATAAAGAACAGAAACGAGTGAATATCCATATACGAAAAAGGTCAATACAATACTTGAGTTTCAAAGGAAATACAATGACATAAGCGGAAATAAACGATAACTGAATACTCTGGTCGACATGTCCTTTGTGTACAGAATCTTCGACACTTGTCCAGTCTGCCCTGTGGGAACCTAATACCTGCAAGCACCGCATTAACAAATGCTTGAGTTTTCAATTAAGAAAACTCAGTATGCCCTAACCAAACAATAACAGTACTATGCATGAAGTCTAACTAAGACAAGCATCAAAACATAACAAAACAGAAGAGCACATAATGTATCAGAAGGCTATGACTCCACAAGCCATGCCAGTCGGGCGCACCCGACACGTTCCTCGCAAGGAACCAGAACACCAGCCTCGTTGGTTAGAATTGGTCACTCGATAGTGACCCACCGCTCGGCACAAAGCGGTGCGCCGATAAATGCCCCAATTCGCTGAAATAAACCTACATGGTGTCATCGCGAATTGGGAACATCTACCCTGAGACAGAATGGCAGCGCGCCTGCCCAGGAGTTATCTTATGCCTGGCCTCCCAACATGAAGGTCTTATGCGAATGGCCTATGAAGCTAGAGGACCCACTCGTCACCCGTCGACCCAGAAAACATAACGTGCCCAGAATTATTAATCAGATTAAATGCAATGCAAGCTACTTAAGCATCTAAGATCTAATGTAGCTACAATATATGGAACGAGCTTCAAGGACCAGTATCCAGATACCCTCCTAACAACCCCAAACAAATCAGAATAAGAACATCCCAATCAGGAATAAAAAAAAACTCACAACAGTAAGCAATCATAACCGGATCGGCAAATCAAGATAACAACTAATCAAGTCATCTACGGGTCATGATAAGGATGTTATAAGGTCTGCTATCCTAAGAGTCATACCCCAGCACAATATCACACATCACATCAGTAATGCATCAACATGACATAAACAATGGGATGATGCAAGACAACAAAACATGCCATAGTCGAATGCTATAATAATTGAAGACAAACATTCGTCAATTTCAGAGCGTGCATGCGACTGTACCAAACCTCATAATATGACCAGATCTTATAAACGTATGAAATTCAATAAATACCAGTAGAACCACATGGCAAAACGTGCAGATAGCATCAGCAATGCTATGGGTATCTGCTGGCATATATGCATGGAATCGGTATTCTACAGCATGAATTTTAGAGCACATGTATGATAGGAACATAGAATTCCCATACCAGAATAGAATTTATATGAATATAAAACAAAGCTAATGCATGAGCATGTGTTCTATGATCCCTAAGTAAGTCATGAAAGACTACCACAATAAACTCGTGAAATGATGCACGATTACATGACTTAGGGTCGTCAACCGATCGTGGCAGAATTATACAAGTATGATCATGAAGGATACTTGTATATGTAGTCCTTCACCAGTCACCAAAACATATATTAATATCAGAATAAGATCATTAAATAATTGTGAGTACATATGATTTATTCTCAGTACACCATGAGGGGTAGTTAACAGAATTATAGCCATACATTAACGCATGCTACATAGGATTTGAAATCAGTAGTGATCCATTGAACTACTATCACAACATAGCCGTGTATAATGCATCAGTAAGGGTCTGGAATTAGTAACAACTCATGTAACTGATGTCTGAATGAAACATGGAATAATACGAAAATGTAAGATCTAATATCAGCAACCACCTCATGCAGATATCAGGACAGAATTGATAGATCACGAATAACCCAATATCTGAAACCCATGATGATTGATGACATATATATACATAACAAGTCATGAGATCATGTCAATTAGTGAAATCACAAATCAAAACACCACCAGGAGAATGATTATACTACAGCATGAGAAACATATTAACAATCCATCAAAGAATCTCAAAATCAGACAATACGTGTAGGGTTGCAACTCACGTGAAAAGCATGCAACGACCCTACCTGAAGCACTCTACAAGGCCCAACCTCCTCCCTACTGATTTTTCATCAAATCACCAAAGGGAACTTGGAGTAGGGAACAATTCGGCCAGCCATTGAAAGCCTAAGTTGCACCCCTGTCTACCCGATCGGCAGGCCTCTAGTGGTGCGAACCTAGCCCTCAAGCCCGACAAGCCCCCGGTGTTGTGCAGCCATACGCACAACACCCACCACTACACCCTATTCTAATGTCTAGAGGCATACTTGATCAGTAAGGAAAAGACTGAGCTTAGCCAGAGATCACCACTCCTCTTCTAGCCGCACAAATGATGCCCACTAGCTTGCTCTACAAATCTTGCCGGAGATCAGTCCAGTAGTCGCCGGAGAGGGAGGTGGAGGTGGTCTGAAGTGGATGGCATGGAGAAGAGAAGGGAGGGGCGGTATGGGATGGCTGGTTAGGGTTGTGTTTGTCTTAAGGAAACCAACACAAAAGGCAAGGAGTGATTGCAATTGAAGGTCAATCAAAATTTACCAAAAAGCTCCCAATTCAAAAGTTTGCACATCTCAAGAGATTTTTTCTTGCTGATGTGGCATCCACGACACCCAGCCTTTACACCTCAGCTCTAAATGCCTCCTCAAAGCACAAGCCAAACCGTACACACGAATTGCACCCGATAGACCCGATTAAGTCAACCGATTGGAAAACTGCCCGACGGGTTGAACCCATCCACGAGTCGCATGAACTCATCCAAAAAGGAAACTTTTTCCCGAAAGGAATCTTTTCCAAAACAAAGCATAAATTCACACAACTAACATCATTCATCAAGAAAACACAAACTCGGGCATAAAGATGAATAAGACTTAATAAGGTACCGAAAAGCGGGTCTTACAGGGACCATATGGATTTAATGCAAAATTCTTCAAAGCCAGGTGGGAATGTGTGAAGAAAGAATTTTTCAAAGATGTTATTCCTTTATGAGAAGTGGGAAACTCCTACAGCAAGTTAACTACACATCAATCACTCTTATTCCGGAGCAGACGACGCCCGCCTCGGTTGATGATTATCAACCCATTTCTCTTTGCAATATGTTGTATCGATTTATGTCAAAGATTTTTGCAGATAGATTAAAGGTAGTCCTTCAAAAGATGGTGGGGGAAACGCAAAGTGCATTACTGAGTGGAAGGAGAATCAGAGACAACATCCTGGTCGCCCACGAGATTTGTCACAATATGCATTTGTGAGTAGGAAGGGGAAGGATGTGTTTAAAGTTGGACCTTAGGAAAGCGTATGACTCTATCTCCGACAAGTTTCTCAAGGAAGTTGTCAAGAGGATGGGATTCCCCGACCATTGGTGTAAGCTCATAATGGCTTGTGTTCAGGCTTCTTTTGTTGTCACGGTGAATGGTGAGAACTCTAGACCATTTTTTGCCACGAATGGCAAGGTGACCTATTGGCTCCCTATCTCTATGTATGTTTTATGGAGGTGTTGAGTTCCATGTTCAAAAAGGAGGTAGAGAAGGGCACTCCAAACCAACAAGATGCGAGGATGTCAAATCTCCCACTCCATGTTTGCGGATGACGTGATGGTTTTTGCTGAGGCTACAAGAACAAATGCAAAAGGTGTAAAGCACATTCTCATTGCGTTCTAAGCCATCTCCGGGCGGCAACTGAAAGTAGCAAAGAGTCAAATTTTCATGGGAGGTGGAGCCACCGAGGGTTTTTGGATATGCTCGCACTTGGGCATGGAGAGAGTTGGCTTTCCGGTGACCTACTTAGGTCTTCCCCTCTTCTCCTTAAGGCTGGAAATACAACATTGCATGGGTTTAATTAGCAAGGTCCAGCAACGTCTCAGCACATGGAAGAGGAACTTTCTATCGATGCCGGGTGGTGTGAGGCTAGTGAAAAGTGTGCTCGTGTCTATGAGTATCTATTGGACTTCAGCTTTACTTATCCCGAGGAAGGTGTTAAATGAGGTGGAGAGCATCATGGTCCACTTCGTATAGGGAGGTCCTACTAAGTGGGTGAGCGTAGCGTTGAAGTACATTTGCACACCAAAGAAGGAGGGTGGTTTGGGGCTGAGGATACATAAGGATTGGAATGATGCTAGGCTGATTCGTCTTCTTTGGCTGATCACTGAGGGTGGTGCTTCACTTTGGGTCAGGTGTATGTGAAGGAAATATTTAAGGAATTGTAACATATGGTTAGCTAGACCATCGTCTGTGTGCTCGTAGGTGAGGCGGGGCATTCTACGTTTCTGAGAATTGGCGATTTGGACTCTTCCCGAGCCAAGATCCCTCAAGATGGAGGTATTGTGGCCTAGGATTTTGCAAACTCCAACTACGGGGGGCGAGACACCCCTATTAGATTTGGAGCAAAGAGTGAAGTGTTTTCAGCAAAGGAAGCGTGGAGCTGGGTGGTACCTCGACAAAGAAAAATGGGCTGGACATATATGGTTTGGCACAAGTATCACATACCCAAGCATGGAATTATACTTTGGAGAGCGTTACGAGGATGTCTGATCACGAAGGCACTTATGCAAGCTCGGTGATCAACTAACGACCCTCTTTGTGTACTATGTGAGGGGAGAAGTGAGGATATTGCACACTTGTTCTGGGAATGCCATTTCTCCCGGCAAGTTTGGGTACAAATGTTGACAATACTACAGTGGGACACAAGAATAGGACTCACTCTTGCTACAGAGGTGGAGAGGCTGAAAATGCTGTGAGGATCCATGGCACAAAAGGCACCACGAGTCTTGCCTTTCCTGCAACCATCTACGAGTGTTGGCAAGAGAAAAATCGGTGGATTGTTTATAATAAGAAACGTCGACCCGAGGACGTGGGCATTCTTATCAAGGAAGCGGTGCGAGTCATGGGTACAAGGATAAAGGAGATTAGAAACAATCCCGAGGCTTAGGGATTGTATCAGAGTAGTTGGAGCTAGATGAAACAACAATAGGGTGGCACGTTAATGTTGTTTAGAAGTAGATTTTGGTTATATACCTAGCAAAACTTGAGGGTTGTATTGGACAAGTCATTGTAGGTTGTAAATGGTTACTTACATCAATACATTAGAGGCTACGTCTCCCTTTTGCTTTGCAAAAAAAGGAGAGTGGAGAGAGACGGAAGGGAACGAGAGGGAACGACGAGGTAAAGAAGGGAAGGTGAGAGAAAAAAGAGACGAGAGGAGATAAATGAGAATAGGAGAACAGTAGGACAGAGAATCTCTGGGGAAGCATGGGGGTTTCTTGGGTTTTCCTAGGTCATCTCTACCATTTTTCCACCTAAATACCTCAATTTTCTACTCAAATGGAGTGTGAGATGCGCTCAATCATGTCTACTACATCGACTGGGGGGAGTGGCGTTATAGGACCCTCACAATCGACCAAACCATGTAAAGAAGGTGATGTTGAGGGTGTTCCTCGTGACCCACTTCTGGAGGGAGGAGAGACAAAGCAAAGGAAGTGGTCTGATTTGTTCTCAGCTGGTCCAAGGCCTTCTACGGCCCTGAAATTTGTGGAGCCAGCAAGGAATGATGGTGTGAGGGTGGTGGTCTGCTCAAGGCAGCAAGTATCCGATGCTTTGAAGAGATGGGACAAGGTCTTGGTGGGTTTTTTTGTTGATTTCAGACCCCATCTCCCCACATTCGAGAAACACTTGCCGAAGTTGTGGGGTATTGCTGGGAGCGTGGAGGTTATTCGCTGGCAAAGGGGTTTTCTCCTATTTCGGTTCTCCTTGGAGGAAGATAAAAACCACGTGTTGCACAATGGACCTTGGTTTGTTAAGGGGTCACCCTTAGTGGTTTAAAACTGGACACTGGAGACAGTGTTGCACAAGGTGGATATAGCTTCTGTCCCAATTTGGGTTCGTCTCCCCGATTTGGATTTGAGGTTTTGGTCGGCTGAAAATCTGAGCACCATTGGGAGTGTGCTTGGGAGGTCCCTATATATGGATGCCAATACAGCTCTTGGGAGGAGGTTCGCTTATGCAAGAGTGTTTGTGGAGGTGGATAAAGATTTCGACTACCCATCCTCCATTAATGCCCAAATAGAAGGGGTCAGCAAGGAGGAGGTCCAACTTGAATACGAATGGCATCCTCGGTATTGTGGAGATTGTAACGAGTTAGGGCACGTGCCGGAGAGGTGCCCGAGCAAGCCCATTTTGAAGAAGGGTGGAGATGGGGTAAAATCTCAGAAAGAATGGGTTGTTGTGGGTAAGAGGCGAGGTGGCCAGCAACATAGGGTCGAGAAGGGTGGGGAAGAACAGGTTAGTGTGGTGCAAGTGGCTAGTCTTGATGGGGACAGAATTGTGCTTGAATGTGCATCAATGGATGGTTCATTGGAAGGAAGTGCAAAGTGCGCACTGGAGTTCAACGGAGAGGAAGGAGAAGGAAAAGAAGCTCCAACGGTGGTGGCTAGAACGGTAACAGAGCTAGGCACTACAATCCAAATGGTGGGGGACACAAAGCAAAAAGCAAAAGTAAGGTCTACTCTATAGCTGCACCAATCAGAGCATAGGAAAGTGGTGCTGCTTTTCTTGGTGGTAGTGCATAGGAAAATGGTGGGGGACACAAAGCAAAAAGCAAAAGTTGGCATTAAGGAACACTGTTTTGACATTCATTTGCCATATCTCATAATCATGAAATGCGGCAATAGCGAGCATAATCCGAATAGACTTGAACATGGCAACTGGTGAAAAAGTTTCATCATAGTCAATTCCTTGAACTTGAGTGAAACCATTTGCTACAAGCCTCGCTTTGTAGGTTCTCAAGTTCCCATCCATGTCCATCTTCCTCTTGAAAACCCAATTATTTTGAATGACATTTTCCTTGAGCAAGGTCAACCAAGTTCCACACTTGATTATCATACATGGATTCTATTTCGGATTCCATGGCCTTTAACCATAGTTTGGAGTCCTTTCTTTCCATTGCTTCTTGAAAGGTCGAGGGATCATCGGTATCTAGTACCATGATCTCATAAAGTCCCAAATACATATTGGGTTTCCTCCTTTCCCTCGTTGACCTTCTAAGTTCTTTTGGTTCTACGTGTACTTCTTGAACTTCTTCCACAATTTCTTGTGGAATTGGTTCGTGTTCAATTCTCGAACATACACTAGGTAGGGAAGATTGAGTTTCTCTCACAATTTCTTGCGAGGGTCTCTCACTCACGCTCCCACTAACCAAAGGAACCTCGGTTGGGCCTTCATGATCTTGAATATCATCATTCATATCATGATCTTGTAGAGTATCTTGAGTCTCCTCAAGCACAACTCTACTCCCACTACTTTTTATTCTTTCCAGAAATTCTTTTTCTAGAAATACGGCATCTCTCTCTACAATCACTCGATTGGTGGTTATATGCCAAAAGTAGTATCCTCTTGTCTCACGAGGATAACCTATGAAGAAGCACTTATCTGCTTTTGGTTGAAGTTTGGTCGACATCAATCTCTTGACGTAGGCTTCACAACCCCAAATCTTGAGAAAATTGAGCTTAGGTGTTTTACCACTCCATAGCTCATAAGGCGTTTTCTCTACGGATTTGGATGTAACATTATTTAGTGTGTAACCCGCAGCTTCTAGTGCATAACTCCAAGAGTAAAGTGGCAATTCAGCTTGACTCATCATTGATCGAACCATGTCGAGTAATGTCCTATTCCTCCTTTCGAATACCCCATTCCACTAAGGTGTACCGGGAGGGGTGAGCTATGGTACAATACCACACTCCTTTAGGAATGAGTCAAATTCGGTACTTAAGTACTCACCCCCACGATCCGTTCGTAGAGACTTGATTTTCTTGTTGAGTTGGTTCTTTACTTCATTCTTGAATTCCTTGAACTTGTCAAAGAATTCACTTTTGTTTCTCATTAGATAAATATAGCCATAACGACTATAGTCATCCGTGAACGTAATGAAGTACCTAAAACCGTCTCTTGCACTAGTATTCATGAGACAACATACATCAGAACGTATCAAATCCAACAAGTCATTCGCTCTCGGTCCTTTCTTCTTGAAAGGCCTCTTGGTCATTTTGCCCATTAGACAAGGTTCGCACGTCTCCAATGATTTAAAATCAAGTTGACCAGGAAGGTTATCTTCTTGCAATTTCTTGATGCGTTTTTCATTTATGTGACCAAGACGATAGTGCCACAAGAGTGTATCATTCACGTGAGTAGTTTTATGTCTTTTGTTATTGATGTTTAAGATTTGTTTATTATTCAATTCAAGCAAATAGAGACCATTCCTCATGAATGCATCTGCATAGAAAATACCATTCTTCGATATAGACAAGCAAGAATTAGAAATATTTATATTAAAATTATCCATATCCAAACATGATACAGAATTAATGTTCTTGATAATTGAAGGCACATAATAAACATTCTTTAAACATAAATTTAAACCACTAGATAATTGAAGATCCACAGAACCTTGTGCAATCGCAGCAACGCTCGCACCATTTCCGACCTTCAAAATCATCTCGTTCTTTACGAGTTCCTTCCAATCCTTTAGTAGCTGCACATTAGAAATTATGTGAGCACAAGATCCGGTATCAATTACCCAATCATGGACAGAGGTGGCTAAATTTATCTCAATAACAAATATACCTTTGACCTTTTTGGGGCGCTTACGTTCAATCATTCCATTGTCAAGGTCTTCCTTGTACTTGGGGCAATTTGGCCAGATGTGTCCCTTTTCACCGCAGTGAAAGCACTCCGTGTTGGTAGTCGGAGATTTCAATGATTTCCCCCTTGAGACTCTCCCATGAGCATCTGCTACTCCCTTGCTCTTGATTGACGTATTCTTGGTGAATTTGCCTTTACCTTTGGTGATCTTCTTGCTCCCTCCATGGACGGCTAGGACTTGCTTGTCCCGACCCTTGCCCATGTCCACTTCAGCCGTTTTGAGAGCGTTGTGAAGTTCCTCAATACTCACCCCTTTCTCACGCAGATGATAGTGCATAATGAAGTCCTTGTAGGACAGGGCTAGAGAGCCAAGAATCAAATCTTCCGCAATGTCATCGGGCATCGGGGAAGAGAGCTTCGAAAACTTCTCAAGGTATCCTTGCATCGTGAGAAAATGCATGGATACCGATGTTCCCTCCGCCATGTGGCACCTTATGAGTGCGATGGTGGTCTTATAGCACTCTTTTCTAGCACTATCCATGAACATCTTTGTTAAAGCTTCCATGGTCTTCTTGGGTTTTGAATCCAAGTATTTCGCTTGAAGCGAGTCACCCATGGAGGTCAACATTAGACCGTAAACTTGGTTCTCTTGGTCTTCCCACTTGGCTTTTGCCTCTCTCTCGCTATCGGTTGCCTTCTCATTTAATTTTGGGATTTCACCATCCAAAATATGAGATAGTTTCTCAAACCTCAACACGATATTGAGCTTGAGTTGCCATCTTATGAAGTTTGAGCCATCATTTGCCAAAGGATGTTTTTCAATCATAGATCGCACAATAGGTTGAATATTCGACATTTCTACAAACTAAATTATATGGGATTTAATGTCAATTTTATGTTTTTTTAAAAATCAATACCGCAAATAAAAATTTGTCCATAAATGCAGCAATCCAAGATCCTATCAATTATAATATAAACTAGCTAAGGGCTATCGAATATATTATAATATCAAGGTAAGAAAACATTTTTCTAATCATAACCATTTCGAAATATCGCAACATTTGCATTTTCAAACTCTTATGACTCTTGTCATTTTAATTAAGAGGGAATTTGACCGATCCTCGTAAGAAAAACTCTCTTTCTCAAAACCGAGCTAGGGCTCCGGATCTTGTTAAGAAAACTTATTTCATTTGATACGAGATACGTTTATCCATTGTATTCACAAACAAATATACTCGGTGTCCACTAAGGGTGAATCGCACCTCGTACAACTATTCGTGGAACAACAATAGACAACCTTATATCTCCCACTATTCCCAAAGATGGAGGAAGCTATCTCCCGCTAAGGGCGAGCAGAATATCCCTCGATCGATGACTGCTAGTGGATGAAATAAGAAAGAAATATACTCTTAATTTTTGGTTGGACAATTTCAACATTAATATGTGATTTTAGAATTTAGGTGATCATGCACTTTTATCATCTATACACATCCTAACATTCATCAATGCAATCACATATATATCAAGCACACAAACATAAATAAATCCATTCACACACACATTGTGTGAGGTTATATGTTCTCGCGTCCTTGATCCTTGATCCTCGATCATTGCGCTTCTTCAGCGTCTTCCTCTTGCACCATGGATGTTGATATTGTAAAAATATAAACATGCATCTCTCAATTTTGAAAATTGTCTAGTGCAAGTCCTATGTAAAACTCCTCTCATATGCATGCATATAAAAATAGAAATTTGTCTTTTACATATACATAAGCCCCTGTGATTGAATAATAATAATAACATACACGTTCATTCATTCATTCACACATGGCTTCTTCGGAACATATAAACTCACATATCCCTGCATAAGAGAACTCGAGCAACGCATGTACATATACTATATATTACTCGATTTAGTTTATCATGCATCTCTAAATCAAACAATTCTAAAATCATTTGAAATCCATTAAAAATGATTTTATGCATCCATAGTTCAAAACATAAAATATATGAACCGTTGTTTATCCAATTTCCAAAAATAAAAATTTAAAGAAAGATAAACATATGCCTTTTTCCGTTTTGTTGATTCCTTGTAAAATAATAATTTAATTAGAAACGAAAATTCTATAAATTAGACATAAGTCTAAATTTTAATTCTAACAGTCACATGATGTGTTTGAAAACATTTAAAACTATCAAAAGAATCAATTAGAATTAAATCAACAAAACTATCGGAAAACTCGAAAAAAGCATAGAACAATAATTGTTTCGATTGTAGATGGTAAACTAATATTAATTATATAGTCTAATCATTGAAAATATGAACTAAAAGCTCTGATAACACTGTAGGATTTCGTGTCCCTATGTATGTATGTATTTTAAAAAATTTAATACAACATACAAGATCGATTTTCATATTTTCAACAATTTCTATGTACATTACTTTGTGTTTATTCTAATAACATGCAACCCTACATTTATTAAAATAAATCAAAAATGTAGAATCATACCTAAAGGTTCTCTAAAACCTTTTTGAAAATCCAGAGTCACGTTGCCCGTTGAATCGTCCACGGAATTGCCTCCGAGTGTTCACCAAACTCTAAACAAGATTACAGAGAAAGGAGCTAGCCAAACAATCTCTAACAAGGTTTAGAATCTAGCTAATAACCCTTATTTAAGCTCCTGAGATTCTTATCTCTAAAACTTAAATTTACTAAGAGATTTTCGTGGTGATTAGGGAGAGATTAAAGAGAGAAATATTTTTTTATTAGTATTAAACAAGTAGAAGTAGGGGTCCTTTTATAGTCTCCCAAAACATCCTTATCAAGAGCTATTCTTTAGCCATGATCTCTTGCTTATTCTCTCCTAAAATTAATCTCTAATTTCCACATAAGCACCCACAAAAACGTTTTAATTAAATATGGAATTAATCCACCCATGATTTAATTAATCTCTTAATAATTCAGGCAGAATCGTTCTTGTTCGGTGGACCGAGTATAACTCGGTCAACCGAACCGTTCAGTTATAACACGTGTTCGGTGCACTGTGAGCTAGACGATCGACCGAATCCGTATGAGAAAAATTCCCTGGAAGAATTCGGACGAACCACGTCTTTTACTTGGTCTACCGTTGACCCACCATAATCGCTCCTAGGACATAGTCATCGAATGACCGTGTCACCTTCGGTGTACCGAAAATACTACTTCTCGGTTGATCGTGCACACTCGGTTAACCGAACCCGATTGTCTAGGCACTCTAGACAATTTCGGTCAACCAATTGCGCTCACCCGTTCCCTATTCGGTTAACCGATCCGAAGATACCCCGGTCGATTGAACCATGAACGTTCACCGTGTTTAACCCCGATTTTGCCTTTGTCAAATTTTGGATTTATTTCCAACAAAATTTGATCTTTTGGGGTTTTTAGCAAATTCACATCTTACATAATATATTATCATATGTAATATTAAATTATTAGACCCCATAATATATATACCTCATATGAATTTGTTATGCTTCTAATTATGTCAATTCTCATGACATATTGATTTTATTCATTCACCACATGTGTCATATTTTTACATGAAACCCGACACATCATATGAACTTAAAATCAAACCTCTTGTTTACCACTTTTGTGGTGTGACCTATAGGAGGATCTAAGCCAAATTGGCAGCGATATTAAACACTTAATATCTCAAACTATAAGCAGTATCTAGCTACACATTGTAGTTACCCAATTAGCATAGATGTCTTTGTTCCACCCGCACCAAAACACGATCCATTTAGTGATGTAAGTGCACCACTTGTGTCTGTCCCTTGCCTCATGATATTAAGAATATAGACAAAGTAGAAATGTGTCATCTTTGTATTATATTCATTTCTTGATCTCTCTAAGCTAATTATAAATATGTAACTTAACTCAAATTACATTGTGCACATTATAATTTTGCTTTATCAAGGGGCCCACTAATATCATCACTCAATTAAGAGGGGCAATGATAATTGTTTGACTAGCTATCTTTTCCAGCACAAGTCATGCTCAACCAACTATTGCCTTTATCATTACACTCATTGATAGCTTTTGACAATAATCAAATTAAGCACTTCTTGAGTGAAAAGATATAAGTCTCATATCTTAGGATCCAAGACACAGTAAAAACATTAATGACACGAAACACAATTCCATAATGTTTTACTTGTTAGGTCTATTCAATATATAAAAGTAATATTTTCCTGTTTTATATACTCGTGTCGTCAATTATTTGTAGAGCTACAACAATCGATGACCGACACGACAATCTTATCTCGGTAATTAATGTTCCATGTTAATTACCATGATTGTGAATAACTTTTGATTTATGTAAACCATTATCTTTTAGAGCTCTACGGTTAAGGACCAAGTGCCTCTTCCTTAACACTTCCAAAAGATGAATACCATAATCAAGGAACAAAATGTTTGCACATTCAATTCATAATAATTGACATATAAAAATAAAACTTTTAGAACACATTCCTTTCACTAATGGGCATGTAGAGAGGCGAAAATTATGGGTAGACCTTGAGATTGCTGCTCCTTTGGGTACCACGCCTTGGCTGCTTTGCGGTGATTTTAATTGTATTCGTTGATGCCATGAGAAGAATGGGGGCACGGGGTTTAATTGGGTTGCGATGGAGGAGTTCAACAATTGTATTGACACATTGCAATTATTGGAGGTGCCATCCGGAGGTGGTGATTTTTCATTGTCTAATTCGTCCCAAGGGGAGGCATGTGTTGAAACCCCTATTGCTAGGATGCTTATATCCATGGCGTGGTTTGACACCTATCTGTAGTCGATGTACGTTGTGGGTGGTAAGGACCTTAGTGGTCATACTTCGCTTACGTTGAGAACTACCAAGGAGAACACGCAAAAGAAACGAGTGTTTAGGTTTGTTAATTTCTGGGCTGAGCATGAACATTTTTTGGAGGTGGTTAAGCGTGCATGGGACACTCACATTGATGTAAAGCTTTTATACCGGGTGGTAGCAAAGTTGCATAAGGTCAAGGCGGCGCTCAAAGGATGGAGTGAGGAGTTTTTTGCATGTGTAGAAACAAAGGGAGCTGCTATTCAGGGCCGGTTGGACCACGTGAGACGTCTTCGTCAAGGTGACCCGAGGGACTCGTCCCTCGCTTAGTTGAAGGCAACTTATAAACATGATCTTCAGCTGGCGTTAGCTAGAGAAGAATCTTTATTGAGGCAAAAGTCGAGGGTGAGGTGGTTACGGGATAGTGAGGAGAGCCACCAACAATGCGATATTAGTGAGTGATCATGGTGAAATTGTGGAGGAAGAGAGAAATATTTGTGAGGCATTTCGGCATCGTTTTTCTAACTTGTTTGCTAATGATTTTCAGGTGACCCCGTTACCCTTAGCCCTTCGCTTCACCTTGCTAAATTCTGATGAGGTGGCTGGCCTTGCTGGGCCTCTCGAGATGAAGGAGCTTGAGATTGTGGTGATGCACTCAAATGTAGATAGGGTACCAGGACCCAATGGGTTTAACGCCAAATTTTTCAAGGCAACTTGGGGTGTGATCAGCAAAGATTTTTTCAAGGCGGTTGTTGATTTCATGCGGAATGGAAAGCATCTCGTTGACGTGATCTATACTTCGATCACGTTGATACCCAAGAAGGCCTCGCCCACCATGGTTGATGAATACCGTTATTATGGAGTTGTACAGTGACAGTCGCACACGCCCGTACAACACTGTGCGCGTGCGCATATACATGCACACACAGTCAGCTATTCTGCACGCGAGACAACATCGACTGGTTTCGCCCTACCTTGGGCTCGTTAGGGAAGCGACTTCAGCTCCCAACCAGCCCTACGCTCCAAACTGCGTATAAGTGCAGTCCCGTAGGCGCTTGTTGAACGTTTTATATTTCTACCGCAAGTGCACGACCGCGATGAAGCGGTGGCAAGTACGGGTCGTCCTCGGGGAGGTGAGCTTGCTCTTGCTTATCAGAAATCAAGTGGCAAAGAAAGATGGAAGAAAGTTGTTTATGCTAACCTAAACTATGGTAACACGAAGAAGCAAATGCGAAGGAAACAAAACAAACGAATACTTCAACTAAGCTAGAGAAACTTGACACTATGGAGAAATCAGTAAGAGAGAGAGACCCCTTAGGGGGTGGAGTGACTACACATACACAATAAGGAGGCAAAAATTTCTTCTTATAGGCACAAGTGTAGGTAGTGTTTGCATGTATGGGAGGTGTCTACTTATCATGGCAAAACCCATCAATTAAATCACTAACCTATTTTGATTAACATTCATAAACACAAGCTGGTTATTTAAGAAACTAAACAAGTATGGGAGGTGTCTACTTATCATGGCAAAACCCATCTAGTGAAGTGTTCTATTCTAACAAGCAAGTATGCATTCATATTAACCAACATATTTTAACATAAACATCCTTCCTTCCTTAATTGCATATATGATAATCATCTCCACCCCCCAAAAGGGGAGTGGTTTTACTCACTACACATTACCCTAACTATTACACTAAAATAAGAAGGCATATTAACTAAGCTAGATTTAATAAAAGACAATTAAACTAAAACATGCATCAACAATAAAAGAAGCACAAAACAAATAAAATTTTATTAATTGAAGACTCACAAGACCAGTAGCATCTCCCTATTGAGTTTCTTGCTTCAAGGCTTCCACTTCAATTAGGGAGAATGGCCACAAGCATGGAGTGATTACAATGGAAGGTGAAGAGTTCTATTTATAGCCATGAAAAAAGCTAATCCGGGACAATCCCCCGTTGTGGGACTAAACAAATACCATAAATAGCATAAGAACGCTCTAATACAAACACCAGAAAAAGATAAACGGATTCGGATCCACCTGGACCGCCAATTAGCGGTTCCAGACCGCCAATTGGCGGTCTACAGGGTCCGGATTCGTCTGGGCTTTCTTGGATTTCCTGGATGGTATTGTTGGTCTTTGATGCGGTTACGTGACTTGTTGGAGCTCCGACCCGAATCGAATTGGTAAAATACTCCCCATGATGGTGTGGAGTATTCTGTTTTGCTCTTAGGTCCTTCTGTCTTGCAATCAGGTCCTTTTTCCTTGCATCTTGGTCCCCAGATCTCACAATTCAGTCCTTTTTCACAGCTTTTGGGTCCTTTTATGCTTCATCTCTTCAAACCTATTTATTCCTGAAAACTAAACATAAAACTCGTGACATAGCATTGTTTAGGTGAAAGATAATGGATATAAGATACAAATATAAGCATGAAATGATGTCAATCAAATACCCCCACACCTAACTTTTGCTAGTCCCGAGCAAAACAAAGAAAGAGAAAAGCATACGAAAAAACAAGAAATCCTAACTCACTTTCGTAGGAATCACGGTTGCACTTAGCACGTGCAACAAGCCGTTAAACCTCCTTGTCGCCAAGGGGGAGGAGTGTTGTCTCCTGAGGGTTTTCAGCGGATATACCCACAAAATCCGAACAAGATGCATTAATCAATCTAGCTACACGACTCGTTGGACTTATTTTGTCGATCATGGGATGCGGTAATACTACGGGTCGACTCTATATATGTAATCAGTCCACACACCTAGCCTAATGAGTTATTCGTGAGAGTTAACTAAGGAATTAAGTGAAAGACATCGGCAACCTTAACTTCTGAATGTGATACAACGTGTAAAGTCCATTTTGGTTCTTATTTTACTCTTTTTTTTCTTTTTCTTTTTTTTTCTTTTTTTTTCTTTTTTTTTCTTCTTTGGAGCATTTTATTGGTTGGTGTTTGATTCTCCCAGGGTCAGGTTTCGTGCATCATTGCCTATGAGGACTTACACTATCACGTACACCTTCCCCCAAATCTCCACATAGGGCGATCCCTACCACCCGTGTAATGGGAGTTCGGTCGGTGCATCCCAAGTCAGATGACTCGAAAGCACCAGGCACAAAGTCCCCTCAGACCTACTTTCCCGAGTGATAGGAGTCGTGCGAGAAGAGAGAACACCACTTATTTACTTATCTACATGGGAACCAAAACCCCTACACTTAAGTTTCACAAAAAGAGATTAAGGGCCTTTGACTACGACAAACTTCCTTATACTAACAGACACGAATTATTTGACTCACTAGGTTCATGGTGGACTTCTTTAAATGTTTGAGTACTGAAACCCTATGATTACACGCCCCCCGAGGGAAAACCGAGGTGCATCATAACGACTCGATAAGACCTAAAGCCAGTAAACTAGAAATCCTAATGCATCAAGTTCAAGACAATTTTGGGAACTTTCTTTTTACTTTGCCTCTCAACGGTTTTGCACATGCTAAACACATGCAAAACCCACAAAAACATTTTCTTTTGCAAACACATGAAGATTTTGAAAGAAATGTGAAAATTTTAAAGCACTAGGCAAGCAAAAGAAGACAAGTCACCCAAGGATCATGGCAAGCAGATATATCGATATTAAATGCGGCACACTAACATGACCCTAACAATGCACACAAAAGAAAACAACAAAACAAAACAAAAAAAAACACAAACTATGTACAAACGTGAAAACACCCCCCCCCCCACACCTAATCCATGCATTGTTCTCAATGTATGGCAAAATGGTGCCAATGCATGGATAGGGTGTACTGGACTAATGACGACGGCCAGAAGTGCCTGAAGAGGCACCTCTCTCCAGAGCCGACAACTTCCTATAGATCTTCCGGTTTTGCTTGGCTAAGATGACGTTCTGCTGCTCGACCGCCATCTCAGAAATGTCGGTGTTAAAGAGCGTTCCTGAGCTCACAGACGAGCTTGAGGAACTGGCCCTACATCCTCCTCCATATAGTCAGGCACCCATGCCTCAGGAAGGCAATGGCGAAATGACGGGGTCATCTTCGCTACCTCGAGGTCGGTGCCTTGGCGCCTCAGCATGCGCTCAAATCGTAGGGTGTCCAACATGCCACACAATTTGGTAACCAGAGTCGGCAAATAGTGTATATCTTTCAGCCTGGCGTTCACTAAAACGTCGAACAATGTTCGACAAATGCAGTGTGGTGAACCGTCCATCAGGCTATACACGATTCACAAACTAGGTGTGAAAAATGTGGAGGTCCGCTCTTGGCCCAACACATTTCTACATACCCACCTGGCTACAATGTGCACATTGGAGTAAATGTGCGCATTAGGTACTCCCCCATGTGATGAAATAGGCTGCCCACGCCCAAGCATAGATCGATAAAAATTGATATCGTGGGTGGGTGCGAACTCATCAACCAAGGGGATCCCAGTCGCGTCGGAGATTAGCTGGGGTGTCACGGTGTGTTTCACCCCTCTGAGCGTGATACTGAACTTGAGTGGACCGGTCTGGTCACGCTCGAGTTTAGCAAAGAATTCATGTACAAGAGGCTCTATGTACATGGATTCATCGCCCTCATACAATAAATGGTACCACCCTTTAGCTACGATTCGATCGTAGAAGGGTTCTCCGAATTCGCGAATCAGGGAGGCAAAATTGAGTTCTGGAATTAAATGATGGCTGGCCATACCTGAACCTACCTTGGCGAGCTTTAGCGGCGAGGTACATGACGGCGAAGACGAATCACGGAACGAGCGGAGAGAAGACCACCCCACGCCGATTCCAGAAGCAACACAGACTCCGAACCACTCAACGAACTAAGACTCCCAAAATACAACCCCCAGACGAAGAAAAAGTTGAAACTGAGAACAACTGACCGCTGAACGGCGGTTCCAAACCGCTATTTAGCGGTCTGTTCAGTGGATCTGGGGACGAAAGTTCGGTGAAGACTAGATCTGGAGAGGAAACGCGTTTTCCTTTGCTGGAATAATGCGTAGGTCAGGGGAAAACGCGTTTTTAAGCAAGGGAAAGGGCAAATATCACATAGGTCTTCCAATTTTTTTGTTTTTTGTTTTTTTTTGTTTTTTTTCACAACAAAACACTGATATGTACAAACAAATGGATGGATGGATCACATCAAGTGACCACATCCGTGGGGAGTTCGTGCAAAGGCACGACTTCCACCTCGACCTCTGTCGTGGTCCCTTCCAAGTATGGTTTGAGGCGTTGTCCATTAACTTTGAACACGTCCCCATTCCTAGGATTTTGAATCTCAACCGCCCCATGAGGGGAGACGGTTAAAACAATGAAGGGACCTGACCAACGGCTCCGCAGTTTCCCCGGAAACAAGTGGAGGCGAGAATTATACAACAAGACCTTTTGTCCCACCTCGAAGGTTTTGATTCGCACCAAGCGATCGTGGAAAATTTTAGTGCGGGACTTGCAGATCTTGGCATTCTCATAGGCTTCATTTCTCAACTCCTCCAACTCGTTGAGTTCTAACTTGCGATTGGCACCGGAAACATCAAGACTCATGTTAAGATGTTTGATTGCCCATAATGCCCGGTGCTCAAGTTCTACCGGAAGATGGCAAGCTTTGCCATAAACTAGCCGGTAGGGGGACATGCCAAGGTCGGTTTTAAATGCAGTGCGGAAAGCCCACAATGCATCATTAAGCTTGACCGACCAATCTTTCCTTGAAGCATTAACCGTTTTCTCAAGAATTTGCTTGAGTTGACGGTTGGAAATTTCCACCTGGCCACAGGTTTGAGGATGATAAGGTGTGGCCAACTTGTGCGTGATGGAGTATTTCCTCAGCACTGCCTCAAGGGATCGGTTCACAAAGTGTGTCCCCCGATCACTTATGATACAACGAGGTGTCCCAAACCTCGCGAAGATGTGTTCTTTAAGAAATTTGATCACAACCTTGCGATCGTTAGTGCGAGTGGGGATTGCTTCAACCCACTTTGACACATAATCGACCGCCACCAGGATGTAAGTGTGACCATGAGGCACGGGGAAAGGACCCATGAAGTCAATTCCCCAAACATCAAAGATGTTAACCACTAAGATGGGATTGAGTGGCATCATATCTCGTCTACCAATGCGGCCCACATGTTGGCACCTATCGCAAGCTTTGCAAAATGCAAAAGCGTCTTGGAACAACGTGGGCCAGTAAAAACCGCATTGGAGCACTTTGGCAGCGGTTTTCTTGGCACCGAAGTGCCCACCACATGCCTACTTATGGCAAAAGGACAAGACACTCTGAATCTCGTCGTCAGGAATGCACCTCCTTATGATTTGATCAGCACAATACTTAAATAAGTATGGATCATCCCAATAGAAGTGCTTGATTAACGACTTGAACTTCGCTGTCTCACTGTGTCTCCAATGAGCCGGCACCTCCCCGGTTGCTAAATAGTTCACAATGTCAGCGAACCAGGGAGGTGAGGCTATTGCCATAAGGTTCTCATCAGGAAAAAACTCGTTCACCGGTGGATCCGGTGAAAGATCGATGGGGATGCGAGATAGGTGATCAGCCACGACATTCTCGCATCCCTTCTTGTCCCGTATTTCAAGGTCGAATTCTTGTAACAACAAGATCCAACGCAGGAGACGGGGTTTCGCATCCTTTTTAGACAAAAGGTAGCGAAGAGCTGAGTGATCAGTGTAGATGATGACATGCGACCCTATGAGGTACTGACGAAAATTTTCCAACGCAAATATGATCGTGAGGAACTCTTTCTCAGTAACGGAGTAGTTGAGTTGGGCGTCATTGAGAGTACGACTTGCATAATAGATCACATGAGACAATTTGTCGACTTTCTGACCCAAAACCGCTCCTATCGCGTAATCAGAAGCATCACACATCAGCTCGAACGGTAGAGTCCACACCGGTGCCTTAATAATAGGAGCGGAGGTCAACTCACACTTCAGAAACTCAAAAGCAGTCAGGCACTCGGTTGTGAACTCAAAGGAGGTTCCTTTAGCAAGCAAGCTCGTCAAAGGACGAGCTATCTTGCTTAAATCCTTAATGAATCGCCGGTAAAAACCGGCGTGTCCAAGGAATGAACGGATTTCTTTTACCGAGGTGGGTGGCGGAAGCTTAGAAATAAGCTCAATCTTTGCCCTATCCACCTCGATACCATCACAAGATACCACGTGACCCAACACGATGCCTTTTGTGACCATGAAATGACACTTTTCCCAATTAAGGGCTAAGTTCGTTTCCGAACACCTTTTGAGAACAAGGCTCAAGTGGTGCAAGCACTCATCAAAGGAGGTGGCATGAACCGAGAAATCATCCATGAAGATCTCAAGGAAGTTCTCGACCATATCGGAAATGATACTTAACATTCAACGTTGGATTGTTGCAGGTGCATTGCATAGCCCAAAAGGCATCCGTCTATAGGCAAACGTCCCAAAAGGACAAGTGAACGTGGTTTTCTCCTGGTGTTTGGGAGCGACTGGGATTTGATTGTACCCCGAATAACCATCAAGGAAACAGTAATAGGCGTGCCCGGCGAGTCTCTCCAACATCTGGTCGATGAAAGGTAGAGGGAAGTGGTCCTTACGCGTGACCGCGTTCAACTTCCTATAGTCAATACACACTCGCCACCCAGTTTGAAGTCGTGTGGGTACAAGCTCATTGTTGTCATTCTGGACAACGGTGATACCCGACTTCTTGGGCACAACCTGGACAGGACTTACCCAAGTACTGTCCGAAATGGGAAAAATGATGCCATGATCTAAACACTTGATGATCTCTTTCTTAACTACTTCTGTCATGGCTGGATTTAAACGCCTCTGTGGGTCGCGACGTGGTCGTGCCTCATCCTCCATAAAGATGTGGTGCTGCACGACGTCGGGACTTATCCCTTTGATGTCCCTCAAGGACCACCCAATGGCTGATTTGTGCTCCTTTAGGACTTGAATCAACCGTTCTTCCTGATCACCAGTCAACGTTGATGAAATAATCACCGGAAATGACCTATCGGGACCAAGAAAAACGTGTTTCAATTCCTTGGGGAGTTCTTTGAGCTCAGGTGTGGGTGGCTCCTCCAGGCGAGGCGTGATATCTAGCTCGAGATGTAAGATAGGAGGAGCTCGCATGTACTGAACAACATGCACATCATTGCTCAACTCACCCCCGTCCTCTTCATGATCAGACTCATCCATGAAGTAATCATTTAAATTCTCTTGAATCAGGGGGTACTCTTCTTCCAATTCTTCTTCCAAGTCCCGGATAAGATTGACTTCCATGGGGTCCTCGGAAGATGCCGGCTGCCTAGCCATATTGAACACATGGAATGTCGCGGTCAAGTTCCCGAACGACAATTTCATGAGTCCAGTACGACAATTGATCAAGGCATTTGACGTCGCCAAAAAAGGTCTACCCAAAATCAATGGAATCTGAGAGTGGGTAGTCTTAATTGGTTCGGTCTCAAGTACGACGAAATCAACAGGAAATATGAAATCACCGACCTTGATTAGGACATCTTCAATGACCCCCAACGGGACTTTGATCGAACGATCAGCCAACTGCAAAGTTGTTTTCGTAGGCTTGAGAGTGCCTAGGCTTAATCGTTGATACACAGAAGCAGGTAAGAGGTTAACCGCCGACCATAGATCTAGCAAAACATTGTTAATGCGAGAGTCCCCAATGATACATGAAATTGTTGGACTGCCCGGGTCCTTCAATTTTATGTATGTTGGGTTCGAGATGATCGAACTCACATTAGCCGCCAAAAATGCTTTGCTAGGGACATTGGTTTTCCTCTTAGTTGTACAGAGATCCTTCAGGAATTTTGCATATGGAGGTATTTGTTGAATCATGTCTAACAAAGGAATGTTGACATTCACTTTCTTAAATATCTCCATCATCTTATCCACACTGTCACTCTGTTTCTTAGACAACCTACTAGGATAAGGAGCTCTTGGTAGGTATGTCTTGGGCGGAGCCGGAGAAGGAGGCTTTGGTGTATTACTCTCACCCTCGGCCTCTTCCTCACCATCATTCCCACAAAGGGGTGGCACAGATGGATTTTCTGGCAATGATACGTGGTTGTTGACCTGCTTCCTATTTCTCAGGGTCACAATGGCATTAACATGGTCCACAGGTTCTTCCACGTAGTTCACTTGCCCCCCCCTGTGGTCTTGAACTTGCATTTTGCATGTTCGAGTACTGTTGAGCACGGGGGTTAGCCACAGGTTGGCTAGGCAGACTCCCTCTCTCTCTCTAATGTACAGACTGAGCCAACTGACCCATCTGAAGCTCGAGAGATTTGATGGTCTGCTGATTCGAAGTGAGAACTTGACTCGTGGATGACATAAAGTTTTTTACAGAGTTCTCAAGTCCACGAGTTAAGTTCTCAAGCGAATTAAACCGGGTTTCCAAGTTGTTAGAATTTGGGAAACCTGGTTGGTTGGTATTCTGACTTTGGGGTGGCTGATGAGACTGTGAATGCATGGGAGGGTAGTATGGTCGGTTAGGTGGTCGAGAAAAGTTTGAAGGACCACCTGGGGCATTGTTATGGTGCCATGAAAAATTAGGGTGGTTCCTCCATCCACGGTTATATGATGATGAATATGGGTCATTCCTGGATCTATCATAGATGGCATTTACATGTTCCATCTCAGGAGGAATGGATGCACACTCACCCCCTATATGACCTATCCTACCACATAAATGACATGGAACTGAACCAGATGCAGACACATGAGATACATCGTGCTGGTTTTGGAGCTCAATCGAATCCATACGGCGCATTAAGGCCGCCATGCGCGCCTCGGTGGCCGTAGTGGAATCGACAGCAAATGCGGAACCCGATCTAGTCGAGTTTGCATTCGCGATCCTCGCTCCTATACTAGATGATGCAGGTGGTTCTCTCACACTCTCCCATTGCATTGTTTTCTCGGCGAGGTCTTCTAGGAAAGCCCATGCCTCCCTTTCATCCTTTCCCAAGAACTCTCCTTGACACATGGACTCAAGGAGCGTTCTAGATGGAATGTGAAGACCCTCGTAGATAATCTGACACAGGCGCCACAACTCAATGCCATGGTGAGGGCATGAGGATAGTAGCTCCTTGAACCTCTCTAAGTATGCATGAAATGATTCGGTCTCATGTTGATAGAACGAATTGATTTCGTTCCTCAATTTTTGAGTCCGATGATTTGGAAAATACTTTTTGAGGAATGCAGACTGAAACTCATCCCAAGTCCTGAAGGCATTCGCCTGGTTGCTGTACAACCACTTCTTGGCGTCATCCTTAAGCGCAAAGGGGACAAGCCTAAGATGAATGGAGTCTGTGCTAAGTTGTTGCAGTTTGAACATAGCACAGACCTCCTCAAATTCCCTGAGAAAGATATAGGGGTCACCTTTCCCAGTGAAATGAGGGAGCATGGAAATAAACTGAGGCTTGACCTCAAAATGGTTCCCATTTGCCTCTGGCAATACGATGCATGAGGGCAGAGCTGTACGGCTCGGGTAGCATCGATCACGAAGAGGTATGGGAACGACAACTGGAAGCACAGGTGGAACAGGTGGGTCCAGCAACTGCTCCTCCTCACGGAAATTAGCAGCCATTGGACCCGAACTACGTGCGACACGAGAGGAGGAAGGTGTCGAGAAATCGATGACCGAAGCCGGATTGACAACGCTCCTCGTCAAACGACCACTCTCGTCTCGTGTCCACGAAAGCATGCACAAAGGTGCACACACAAACCACAACTCACTTTTCTTTTTTTTTCTTTTTTTTTTCAAATGAAGATTGTACGTAGAAGAGAAGACGAGGGAACACAGGAGAGAAAGAATGACTCAGGAGAGAAGGGAAGAAGTCCTTAAGGTACGGCGGATGGGTACAGGTAGAAGCACACAAGCAGACAAGGCTCAAACAATCCTAAGGTCGCTATAGGTCCTTACAGCTAGACGACGCCTAACTGCGAGGTCACACGGCCTCAACACGCCTCACCTCCCTACAACGAGGACCACAAAGCCCAGCAAGTGAGCCAAGATCCGGGGATCTCGTCTCTCCTACTATCGACAAAGTGGGCAACGCCGATCAGGTCATGACGTTCGGGACCGGATCACTCTCCTAATGCGTCCAAGATCCTTAGGGCCAATGTCTACTTGATTTTAAAATTAGGCTCTTGATTAGTGTGGTTTTTGGGGCGAAGGAAAGGGTGATGAAATCCCCCACCTTATCTTTTACGGGACAGCCCCTCCTTAGTAGCGTTTTGGAGTCCTAAATCTAGCAATCAACACTCCAAACAACGCTCAACTCACACTTGTTGCAATGCACTTCCTACTAACTAATGAATGTTCATACGAAATGCATGAATGAGATTAGAAGGTGCATACCTCATGCCAGCTCTCAGCAACAGAAAATAAAGCTAAGATAAAAGACAATCTAAGTGCCTAAGTCACATACATGATGCATGGCCTAAACAAAAAGAATGCCTAATCTTTTGCTTGAGTTTTAGGGTCCAAGTTGCTAATGGGAAGTTGATTATTAATCTGGGAGCAATCTAAGAGTCAGAACATGCACAAATGGAGTCCCCGATTACTATATCAATTAGTCTAACAACCACAAAAAATTAGAAGGTGAACTGAGCTCACCCGACCGCTGATTAGCAGTCTCAGACCGCTGATTGGCGGTCTGAAGTGCCCAGGTAGCCTTGAAATTTTTCCAGACGCCTTCCCTTGCTATTCCCAGTATCCTGAAACAACGAAAACCTACAAGACACAAATTAAATCTATTCGAATCGTCCAAACAAGAGTCTGGACTGGCACCTCCCCGGCAACGGCGCCAAAAACTTGTTGAACGTTTTATATTTCTACCGCAAGTGCACGGCCGCGATGAAGCGGTGGCAAGTACGGGTCGTCCTCAGGGAGGTGAGCTTGCTCTTGCTTATCAGAAATCAAGTGGCAAAGAAAGATGGAAGAAAGTTGTTTATGCTAACCTAAACTATGGTAACACGAAGAAGCAAATGCGAAGGAAACAAAACAAACGAATACTTAAACTAAGCTAGAGAAACTTGACACTATGGAGAAATCAGTAAGAGAGAGAGACCCCTTAGGGGGTGGAGTGACTACATATACACAATAAGGAGGCAAAAATATCTTCCTATAGGCACAAGTGTAGGTAGTGTTTGCATGTATGGGAGGTGTCTACTTATCATGGCAAAACCCATCAATTAAATCACTAACCTATTTTGATTAACATTCATAAACACAAGCTGGTTATTTAAGAAACTAAACAAGTATGGGAGGTGTCTACTTATCATGGCAAAACCCATCTAGTGAAGTGTTCTATTCTAACAAGCAAGTATGCATTCATATTAACCGACACATTTTAACATAAACATCCTTCCTTCCTTAATTGCATATATGATAATCATCTCCATCCCCCAAAAGGGGAGTTCTATTTATAGCCATGAAAAAAGCTAATCCGGGACAATCCCCCGATGTGGGACTAAACAAATACCATAAATAGCATAAGAACGCTCTAATACAAACACCAGAAAAAGATAAACGGATTCGGATCCACCTGGACCGCCAATTAGCGGTTCCAGACCGCCAATTGGCGGTCTACAGGGTCTGGATTCGTCTGGGCTTTCTTGGAGGCTTTCCTGGATGGTATTGTTGGTCTTTGATGCGGTTATGTGACTTGTTGGAGCTCCGACCCGAATCGAATTGGTAAAATACTCCCCATGATGGTGTGGAGTATTCTGTTTTGCTCTTAGGTCCTTCTGTCTTGCAATCAGGTCCTTTTTCCTTGCATCTTGGTCCCCAGATCTCACAATTCAGTCCTTTTTCACAGCTTTTGGGTCCTTTTATGCTTCATCTCTTCAAACCTATTTATTCCTGAAAACTAAACAAAAAACTCGTGACATAGCATTGTTTAGGTGAAAGATAATGGATATAAGATACAAATATAAGCATGAAATGATGTCAATCAGCGCTCACCTTCGAGTTGAAGCCTCTGCCCCGTATGGCATCTATGCTCATATGGCCACCCGATGTTCCCCAAATAGTATGCACGCATCAACACCCCCTGGCGGAAGACATTAAGGGTGTGAAAAACTCTCCTCCCTTTAACTTACTTATTACCATCTAGGTATTCTACGAGTGGGAATATATGCCCCCTTATTCCTCTTTGAGGTTTCCTGGCTACTTACGTTCGCCCACAAGCGCATGGCCAACTACGCAGCTTCTGGACTGGAGCTTGGGAGATTCCCTAACCGTCCGATACACCTTAGATGTACAAGCTCCCCTGCTACTCACCTCTTGCAAGTCTTTACGGGACATCTCAGTATGTATAGGTTTGGCTCTGATACCAATTATTACGGAGTTGTGCGATGACAGTCGCACACACCCGCACAACACTTTACGCTCGCACATATACATGCACACACAGTCAGATATTCTGCACGCGAGACAACATCAACTGGTTTCGCCCTGCCTTGGGCTCGTCGGGGAAGCGACTTCAGCTCCCAACCAGCCCTACGCTCCCAACTGCATATAAGTGCAGTCCCGTAGGCGCTCACCTTCGAGTTGAAGCCTCTCCCCCATATAGCATTTATGCTCATATGGTCACCCGATGTTCCCCAAACAATCTGCACGCATCAACACCCCCTGGCAGAAGACTTTAAGGGTGTGACAACTGTCCCATCTCCCTTAGCAATATGACATACCGGTACATATCAAAGGTGCTTGCAAATAGGTTGAAACGAGTTTTGCCCCGGCTGGTTGGAGACGCATAAAGTGCTTTTATTCGTGGAAGATGGATAGGTGACAATATCTTGCTCGTTCATGAAATCTATCACAACATGCACATAGAGCGTGGGCATGCAAAGATGTGTCTAAAATTGGACCTCCGGAAAGCATATGATTCAGTGTCTTGGAGCTTTCTTCACGATGTGCGGCAAAGATTTGGCTTCCCGGGCCAATGGAGAATGCTCATTAGGGCGTGTGTGCGAGCCTCTTTTGTTGTGGCGGTGAATGGTGCAAACTCTAGACCTTTCAAGGCAGAAAATGGGTTGAGGCAAGGAGATCATGTGGCTCCCTATCTCTTTGTACTTTGTATGGAAGTCCTTAGCCTTATGATAAAGGAGGCGGTTGCAAGAGGACGACTTAAACCTGTGAAATGTGGGGACATCACAGTATCGCATTTGTTGTTTACCGATGACGTTATGATATTTGCAGCGGCTACTAAGGTGAATGCTCAGTTGATAAAGGATATTTTGGCTGAGTTATTTGTGTGCTCCGGGCTGCAATTAAATACACAGAATATTCAACTCTTTGTGGGCAGAAGCGTGGTTCATGGCCGGTAGATCTGTTCGCATCTTGGGATGGAGAGGGAGGATTTTCCGGTCACGTATCTCGGCCTACCCCTCTTCACAGCCAGGCTGGGAAGGTACCATTGCGAGGGATTGATTGCTAAGATCAAAGCTAAGTTAAGCTCATGGAAGCCGACCCTCTTGTCCATGGCTGGTCAGCTGGAATTGGTGCAAAGTGTGCTTGTGTCTTTCAACATCTTTTGGACATCTGCTTTCCTTCTCCCTAGGTCGGTTTTGAAGGAAATGGAAAGTATTATGACCCACTTCGTGTGGGGGTCCGAAGAAATGGGTGGTCATCGCATTGAAGGACATTTGCGTACCCAAGATCGAGGGAGGTTTAGGTTTACGCCGATTGGTGGACAGGAATGATGCAGGGTTGTTACGATTGTTTAGGTTAGTTATGGCAGATAATGACTCTCTTTGGGTGAAATGCATGAGGTGAAAATACCTCACTAACCGCACTATCTGGTTGGGACTCCCACCCTCTGTTTGCTCATGGGCTTGGAGGGGCATGTTGAGAGTGCAAGACACGACACAGGAGCACATCCGTTATCAAGTTGGTGATGGCAGCAATACCCAATTTTTCTTGGATCCATGGTGTGGTAAGCCTTTCTCATTGCGTTACAATATGATCTTGGTATGCCAAAAGATACGTTTGTATCTCTTTTATCAGGAATGGAAGTTGGAATCTCCCCAATCTGCGCTCTTTGAAAATGATGGAGTTGTGGCCTAGCAAATTGGTGATGCGTATACAAGGTGGGCAAGACAAGCCAACTAGGTTGGACGCAAGGAAGGATACCTTTACCATTAAGGAGGTCTGGGCTTGGGTGGTGACTCGGGGTACACCCGTGGGATGGAGCAAGCTTATTTGGTTTAAGCATCACATTCCCAAACATGCCATTACAACTTGGCATACGCTGAGGGGAAGACTCATGACGACGAAATTGATGGTTGCAAGAGGTGCCCATTTTGGGCTGGAATGTGCATTGCGTGATGCAATTGAGGATGGCATGGACCATCTCTTTTGGGCGTGTCCCTCTACAAGGGATGTGTGGACGAGGGTGCTGCAAACTTTGGGCTGAGCACGGGCATCAAGAACACACTTGGGGAGGAGGCAAGACGCATGCAACATATCACGGGGGGCCGAGTAATGGTGACAACTATGAAACTAGCATGTAGTGCTGTCGTATATGAGTGTCGGCAAGAAAGGAATAGACGAATATTTGACCACGAGCAAAGGCGAGCGACTGACATTGTTGGATTGGTCAAAGACATGGTTTGGGTGATGGGATCGAAGCTCAAAGATTTAGTGGATGACCCGATTGCAGCAAACACATTCGAAGAAATCTCGAAATTATAGCAACACACGTTACTACTTGTATTTAGAACACCTTGTAGCGTGGTGACCATTAGAGTCATGGTGTGACTGGGCACGTGATTTAGTGTGTCCCGCGTTCCCTTCTAGACTAAAATTTGTAGGTTGTAAATCTTAGTTTCATACTTAATGAAATTTCGAGGCTATGCCTCCCTTTTGCTTTGCAAAAACAAAAGAGACGCGAGAGGGAACGGGAGGAATAGGAGCAGGTGAGAGAGAGAGAGAGAGAAGTAAAGGAAGAGAGGGGAGGAGAAAGGGAGAAGGAGAAGAGGGAGGGGATGAGAGGGCACAAAGGACTAAGAGGAGAGAGAGGAGAAGGAGGAGGAGTAAGAAGTAGAGAGAGCGAAGTGGAGGACAAGAGTGAGAAGAGAGAAGAAAAAGGAGAGAGGAAGAGAGATTGAATGAGAGAGCGAGAAGAGGATAGAGAAGGAAAGGAAGAGAAGAGGTAATAGGGAAGTGAATGAGATAGAGAAGGGAGGGTAGAGGTAGAGAATGGGAGCGAGTAGGAGCGAGAGAGATAGAGGAGGAGACACAAAATGAGAGAGGACAGAGGAGGAAAGCGATAAGGAGAAAGAGAAGGGCAGGGGAGGAGAGAAAAGCGCGAAGGGTGTGAGTGATAAACCATAGATGAGGGACTGGAATGATGTTGGTCTTTTGCGTCTATTCTGGCTTGTGGTGGCGGACGAACACTCCCTTTGGGTCAAGTGTGTGTGCCAGAAATACTTGAAGAACCGGTCATTCTGGCTAGCACGCCCCCACCCACCTCCTCTTGGGCTTGGAAGGGGCTCCTTAGAGTTCGGGACATAGCGAGACGGCATATCCGGTATGAGGTGGGAGATGGTGAAGATATCCGTTTCTTCCAATATCCTTGGTGTGGACAGCCATTCCAATGTGAATGTTTGGGGAGCGATTACATTATGAGTTGGGAGTGCCTTGGGACATAAAAGTCTCATACTTTATCAAAGGAGTGTGGATGCTGCCCCCCCCCCAAGATCTACATTGATGGAGGAAATTCACTCGAGGATAGCAAACACTCCAATCCATGGAGGCGTCAACCAGCCCAAGAGGATAGATGGCAAGGGTATCGTGCTTGGTATAAGAGAGGTGTGGACATGCGTTAAGCCACCAAGAAGAAAGGTTGCGTGGGCTGGTATGGTGTGGCACAAGCATGCTATCCCAAAGCACGCACTCACGACTTGGAGGGCTTTGAGGGGTTGGTTACTCACTAAGAAACTTATGAATCAACGTGGCGCAAAACACGACCTGGTTTACAACCTTTGTGAGACGGATGAGGAGGACTTGGAGCACCTCTTCTGGGGGTGTATGTTTATCAAGGAGGTTTGGGTAGCCCTTCTACACTTACTGAAAATCAGTGACCGACTTGCACGATCGCTAGAAGGAGAAGCGATACGACTATCACATGCACGTGGTAGCCGGCTTGGAAATGTGGTAAGGAGATGGGTCTTTAATGCCATGATACACGAGTGCTGGCTTGAACGGAATCACAAAATCTTCGAGGGAGAAAAGGCATTGCCAAAGGATATAGTTGCTGCCATCAAAGACACCATTCGTTGCCTATGGGACAGGGTGAAGCATCTTGCGAAGGATGATGAGGAGGAACATGATTTCTAGATCATGTGGAGTTAGGAGTTTGTGTTTTGCTTGATTGACACATTGTATATGAAGGAAACTTCTTTGTCTTTACCTACTATGGTCCTTCTCAGCTCCTAAGTACATGTATTAGTAGGGAAGTGGATGGGTATGTATGTAGTATGCCCCGCACACTTGTTTTCAAACTTTTTTGGTAGGTTGTAATCTTTACTTCAGTAATATACTTCGAGGCTAACCCTCCCTTTTTGCCTTGCAAAAAAAAGAAGAGCGAGAAGGGATAGAGAGAACGAGAAGAGGAGCAAGGAAGGGAAGGAGGAGATAGAGGGACAAGGTGTTCCCCCTCCTTCTCATCTTTGCTATCCTCCTCTCCTTCCCTTCTCTTTGTCCTCTCTCTTCTTCTCCTTCTCCGCCTCTCGCTTCTCTCATCCTTCTCTTCTTGTAAGGTAATGAAAGGAGAGGGTAAAAAGGAGATATAGAAGTAGAAGACGGAAGATGAGAGAGAGGAAAAGAGGGAAGAGTGATAAGAAGACGAGAGAAGGAAGAGGGAGAGAGAAGGAGAATAGGGAAGAGGAGAGGAGAGGAGAGGAAACAAGAGAAGAGGAGATAGAGAAGGGTAGAGAGATAGAGAACGAGGGAGGAGATAAAGAAGGGAGAGTAAAGAGATATGGGAGAGAGGAGAGGGAAAAAAGGAGAAACGAGTGAGAGAAGGAGAGAGGGAACAAGTGAGAAGTAGAAGAGAAAGTGTAAAGAGGGAGATCAGAGAATGAGAGAAGGGGAAGCGAGAGAATGTGAGAAGAGGAGAGAGAGAGAAAGAGAGAGGGATAAGAGGGTAGAGAGAAGGAGAGGGGAAGAAGAAGGAGATGAAGAGAAGGAGAAGAAGGAAGAGGGAAGAGGAGGGGAAAGGAAGGCAAGAGGAGAGAGAGAGAAGAGAAAAGAGAGAGGGGAAAGGAAAATGGAGATAAAAGAGAGACAGAGAGCGAGAATGAGAGATAGAGAAGGGAAAGTGGAGAAATTAGGATAAGAAGAGTAAAGAGAGAAGGAAGAGGGAGAGGGGATAAAGTAGGGAAAGTGGGAGAAATATAGAAACAAGAGAAGTAGAGGGAGAAGGATAGAGGTCGGAGAAGAAGGAAGAGAGAGAGAGAGAGAGCGATAGGAGGGAGTGGAGAAGAGCATAAGAGGGAGATAGAGAATGAAGGACAATGAGAGGAAAAAAGAGAGGAGAGAGGAGTGGCGACAAGCATGGGAAACCTAGGTTTCTATAGGGTTTTCGACTTCTTTCACCACCAAAGCCTAGTTCTACTCGTGAGCAACAAGACGATGGAGATTGTGGTGGAAAGAAGGATCTCCATCCACCACCATTGGAAGGTTCACCCCCAAGCTTGGGGTGTGAAGTTCACGCACCACCTCTAGGGAGTGTTCTAACTCCCTTAAGGAATTGGACCAACTTGTTCATGGCTGGCCCAATGGCATCCACAACCTTTGAGTTCATCCCGCCGGCCATGAAGGGAGGAGAAACATTGGTTATGTGTTCAAAGCTAGAAGTGGTTGACGCTTTGAAGAGGTGGGATAAGGTTTTAGTAGGCTACTTTATGGCTTTCAAACCACACTTGCCGTCATTAGAGAAGCACCTCCCCAAGATGTAGGGTTTGGTTGGGGGCGTGGAGGTCATCAAGAGGAGTCAAGGTTTTCTACTTGTCCTATTCACTCTTGGAGAAGATAGAAAATGTGTGCTAGAGGAGGGACCATGGTTCATTCATGTTTCTCCACTTGTGGTTCAAAAATGGGCACCGGATGTGGTGTTGACATGGGCTAACATCACCCCGGTTCCCATATGGGTTCGACTACACGAGCTCGACCTCCGATTTTGGTCACAAAGAAGTTTGAGTAACATTGCAAGCGTCTTTGGTAGGCCGCTATACATAGATGATCATACCACTTTGGGGAGACGACTGGCCTATGGAAGGGTGTGTGTGGAAGTGTACCACTCATTTGTCCAAGTTGGGTGGAGGTTCAAGTGGAAGGTGCCGGCACACATAGAGTAAATGTGGAGTATGAATGGAGGCCCGGGAATTGCAAGGAGTGCATGAAATTTGGCCATGATGTAGGGAAGTGCCCAAGGAAAAGAATAATCATCAACAAGCAAGGTGAGGTGCCAAAGGAAAAGGCTGAGAAGTGGATAGTTGTGTCTCGAAGGAAGGCCAGAAATGGGATTGATAGAGAGAGGAGCAAGGGCATTGAGGAGGCGGGTCAAGAGGAGGGTGAGGCACCTCGCACCAAGGGTTATTCGGAGATGGGACGGGCTGCCCGGAGAGGAGGGGAGAGGGGATGGTGGAAAGGATGATGACGTGGATGCTAGAGGGCTGACGTGGATGAGGGTGCAAGTGAGGAGGTGACACGTAGAGGGCCAAGTGGGAGGGAAAAGATGGAGGGAAATAGCAAGGTTATGGCACACATTTGCTCCCCCCAAACCATGGAGGCAACCAATGAGGAAATGCCACGTCACATGAGAGGAATTAGCTTTGGAGACAAAATGGGAGTCTCCCCAAAGACCCTAACATATTCTAACAAGGGTGTAAAAGGGAGTGAGCCAATTGGTGCCCAAGAAGAGGAAAGAGAAGTGGAAAAGGAAAGTGCTTGTTCCATTTTGGGACAAACAAATGAGAAGGGACTTGAGTACTCTAGATTTGAATGGACAAGTGAGGAGAGGACAAGTAGGCATGGTGAGGACAAACTGGAGGAACACATGACTCCACCAAGGGGACATAGCTTAGAAGACTATTCTCATGTACTGGGAGGGACACATGCATTAGGAAATGCAATTCTGCGTGGGGAGGAAGCATGTGATATTCATGAAGAAGAGGAGCTCCATGTGGGAGACGTCCCACGTGAAAAATCACAGCAAGGGCAAGATGAAATTCCTGAAGGATGTGAGAAGAAGAGTGGCAAATCCATGGGAGAGCGAGAAGAGCTAAGTGGACTAGCTTCGTTGATGCATGAGGAGGAGGGATGGGCTTCACCCAAAAAAGTGGTGCCAGGAAAGGAACGCACCAAGATGCATGCACAACAAATTGGGGGGAATGTTTGAGGTACTTGGTAATTCGAAGGACCAAGCCATTGGGGGTGAAGAAAAGAGGATGGAAGAAGGGCACGCTGAAGCATGTACAAAGAAGGCATACTCTCCACCACCCCTACTTAGGAGATCCAGGAGGAAGAGTGATTGTAGTAAGAGTATTCGTGTGAAGGGGATGGGGGTTCACCCCGCACCTTGAACCCATGAATGTTTTAATTTGGAATTTGTGGGGAGAAAATGGACCCGGTCGTGCACTTATGATTAGGGGTTGAATAAAGGAGGTGAATCCGGATGTGTTGTGCCTTGTGGAGCACAAGGTCAATTATAGAAAACTCGAAAGATTGAAGAGAGCGATTTGGCCCTATGCATGGACGTCAAATAGCATGATTGTGGACTCTGGGTGGATTTTGGTGTTATGGAACGACCAACTAGTAAACTTGTGGGTTACCTTTCAATCAACACAAATACTTCACTTCCTTTTAGAGCTCTACGGTTCAGGACCAAGAGCCTCTTCGTTAACACTTCTAAAAGACGAATAACATAAACAAGGAGCAAAATGATTTCTCATTCAATTCATAATAATTGACATTTAAAAGTAAAACTTTTAGAACATATTCCTTTCATGTTTTGTCCCAAATCCACTAAAATATTGGTGGGTTGCGTATTAGTGGGTTTTTAGTCCATTTCTGGTATTGGTTTAGTCCCACATCGAGGGATTGTCCTGGATTGCCTTTTTCTTTGGCTATAAATAGAACTCTTCACATTCTATTGTAAATCACCCATTGCTTGGTGGCATTCTCTCTACTAAGGAGTAAGCCTTGAAGCAAAACTGAAGGAGGAGAAGAATGCTACCTTCAATGTGAGTCATTGTTAATAAAATAATTGTTCTAGTTTCTTTTAATCTTGTCTTTTAATTTGTGTATGCTTGTTTAGTCTGTCCTTTCCTTTTAAGCTTCTTTAATGCTCCTTTCTTGGTTAGTTAAATTTCCTTTCAGTATAATGTTTCATTTTGTTAATGTAGGTTGTGTAATGGTTAGTGAGTAGTTCCATCCCTATTTGGGGGTGGAGAAATATGTGATATGATCATGTAGTGTATTAGGTGTGTGTTATCTTAATCCATTGAACCTTATATGATTTCCATAACCATCTAATGGGATTTCACTCTTATCTTTGATATGCTAATGCTCTTAAATGAAACTTCGCTTATGCTTTGATTAGTGGACCTATTTTATGGGGAATGATAAGGTGAGGATATGGATCGAATTAATATCGGAAACACAGTTTGTAGTGTATGTACTCTTGTTACCATTACCCCTTGGTTAATGTCTTGTATGTTTTAATGATATTGGGTTATCTTATTTCATGTGGAGGCATAGTAGGGTCTAGTCTTTATACATGAGTTCATTTAGCTTCATTCCAATTATTGTCTTGTATGTTTTAACGATATAGTCTTATCTTATTTCATGTGGAGGCAAAGTTGGGTTTAGTTTTATTGCTTATCTTCCATTTCCTTTTTGCATTGTAGTGTAGTTTAGTGTAACCAACCTTTCTCTCCTTTCTTTACCACTTGCCTTCGAACAAACCAAAAGTCGACACACCTCCATATGGATCGACCCGTATTTTCCACCGCTTCAACGCGGCCGTGCACTTGCGGTTTAATATAAAACAAATCAATCAAGTTTTTGGCACTGTTGCCAGGGAGGTGCTCTGTCCAGACTTTGGTTTGGACGATTCGAGTGGTTTTAATTTTTTCGTTTTAGTTTTGCTTTGTCTAAGGGAACCACCGGATCAAGGGGAGGCTACTGGACAAGTTTGAGCACAAAAGACTCAACAGTGACCGCCAATCAGCGGTCTAGGACCGCCAATTGGCGGCTTGGTGAGCATCTTTCGTCTTCGTTTTTGTTCTGGTAGTTTGCGATTTGATATTAGTTGTCTGGGAGCACAATCTTGCATGTTCTGATTTGTAGTTTGCTCCCAGATCATTAAACCAATCCCCATTAGTCAATATGGCCTTAAAATCCAAAGCAAAAGACTAGACATTCTTACTTGTTTAGGTCACGCACCATGTACTTGACTTAGGCACGTAGTTGTCTTTTCTTTTAGCTTTATTTTCACTTGTTGAGCGCTGGCGTGAGGTACGCATTTCCTACACTCATTCATGCATCTTGTATGCTCATGCATTAGTTAGTAGGAATTGCATTAGGACAAGAGTGAGTTAGCGTTGATTGCGAGATTTAGGATCAAAACGCTACTAAGGAGGGGTTTTCCCATAAAAGATAAGGTGGGGGATTTCATCACCCTTTCCTTCGCCCCAAAAATCACTCTTAATCAAGCCTTAACTAAAAGCAAGTAGACATTGGCCCTAGGATTTCGAACGCACTAGGAGAGTAATCTAGTTGAGACCGTCATGGCCTGATCGGTGTTGCTTACCTTGTGGATAGTAGGAGGTACTGGATCTCCGGATCTGGTATCACTTGCTGGGCATTGTGGTCTTCGTTGTAGGGAGGTGAGGCGTGTCGAGGCTAGTGACCTCGAAGTTAGGTGTCCTCTAGCCTAAGGACCCATTGCCTTACATTGTTTGAGTCGTACTTGCTAGTTAGGCTTCTACCTTCACCCTTTACCCATGCTAGCTTTAGGGATTCATCCCTTCTCCTCTGAGTCATCTTCATCTCACCTACTTCTACGTTCTAGTCTCCTCCCCTTTACACTCTCTGGTAGCGTTTTAGGGTCGAGTCGAGCACTTTTTGCGAGTTTAGCCTCGTGGTGGTGAGAGTGGTCGACTCGAGAGTTTTTTTGTTGAGATGGATGGTTACATGGGCGACCATCCATATCATTGTTGGGACCAGGACAATTCTTCCTGGTATTCTGGACCCATGCAACCTGGGCTGGCTCAGACTAACACCCCGTATGGTTGGGACAATCATAATTGTGTGACTGAGCAATCTTCATATTGGGGTAGTATGAGAGAGGCACCGACTACTAGACCATCATCTAGTTACGTCAGATCATACAGTGGTCATCAAACTGAGACATTGCAAGAAATTTTGGCCTCTTTCATGCATGCGGTAGACGACATGAGTGCACCGGCGGCTCCAGTAGCCATACCGTGCGATTGTTGTGGGTTGAGTGGTCATGTAATCGGGGAATGTCCTTATGTTCCCCAGAGCCTGAGTATGAGCATACCTTTTCCCAAAATGCTCAATATGACCATTATGCATCCGCGTATAACCCGAGAGGGATGGATTCGTGGGGAGACAATTCTTATTCAAATTCTTATACATAATTTTCACCACAGTATCCTCCTCCCAAATACCCAGAATTCTACCAACACCCTACTTCGAATCATTGGACTCATTCTCAGCCCATCAACACCCAACACCAAAATTTCCCAAGCTCGGACTTGGACCTCACAGTTGACCGCATACCTGATTCGTTGAAATAAACTTTCGTTACGTTCATGGTAACCACTCAACAGTCCATACAAAATATGATACTGCAAGTAAGTCAAATGTCGCAGGAATTACGTGAACGTGAGGAGAGTAACCTTTCTTGTCAACATGAGGATTCATCATTTGATATGAAACCACCACCACATCCACAAATTCAAAGCACAATCTTTCAAAGTCAAACTACTAGTCAGTCTGAGGGACTTGGGGTTTCAATTCACGATCACTTAGTGGAGGATTCGATTCAAATTGAGAAAAACAAGGACCAAATTCATTATTAGTCGGCACAAGATTGTGCCTTATCTTTTTGTCCTGTTGCCCTTGAGCCACATGATCTTCATTTTGTGCCTCTTAAGGACTCACCTCTGGTGGAGCAAGAGATCCCTAGTACCCTCAATTTCAAACAACCTGATGAGAGTTTGCCTCTCACTATTGTGCCTGATCATCTTGGAAATGATGGAACATCAAACAACTACATTGCTCATGAGGGTATTAGGAGTTCCAAGGAGGATACCTTGGGTATGAGACCCACTTTTTGTTCGCCAGGTGTCAGACATGCCTAATGAGGTTCTTGACCTCGTTCCGACGCACCAGCCTGTTGGTTGGAGAGTTTGGATTGACGATCATAACTTCAGCAGCGCAACGGGAGAAACTCTTCTTCCGTTGCCCCTTATTTCCCAAACTCTTGAGAGGTTCAAGCTCTTTCAGTTTGATCCTTTGAATGAGACGCCTTTGCGTCCAATTCATGAACCTCTCATTTCATCTTGTGCTCTTTGTGAATGGGGCCACGCATGAGTATTCTGGCCCTGCATGGTGTCATGTTCCCTTTCCAAGTCCATTGACCCACTTTTGAGGTTCCCATTTGATGTCTTTTGATAAATGAAGATGGGAACTTATGTTTGTACATAGTTATATTAAAAATAAATAAATTAAAAGACTCCTTCAGTGAGCATCGATTGTTGTGGGCTCCAACCCTTGAGTATTTGGGCCCCATTTCTTTCGCGTAGTTGTATCCCTTCTTTGCATCTCACAGGTTTTGTGGGAATTTGGGTTGTGTCCATCAACATACCCATGCACTTCCCTTTGTACTTCACGTTGGTGAGATCTTTCCTGTTTCATTGCATAATTCCATGTAGTATCTTGCTCGCATTCATTGAGGACAATGCATGAAGTAGGTGTGTGTGGGGGGGTTGCTTACGTGTGTACATAGTCGAGTCTTTTCTTTTGATTTTGTTTTCTTTCGTTTGCATTGTTAGGGTAATGTTAGTATGCTGCATTTAAAATTGATATATCTGGTTGCCATGATCCTTGGGTGACTTGTCTTGTTTTGCTTGCCTAGTGCTTTAAAATTTTCACATTTCTTTCGAAATCTTCATATGTTTGTGAAAGAAAATGTTTTTGTGGGTTTTGCGTGTGTTTAGCATGTGCAAAACCGTTGAGAGGCAAAGTAAAAAGAAAGCTCCCAAAAGTGTCTTGAACTTGATGCATTAGGATATCTAGTTTACTAGCTTTAGGTCTTATCGAGTCGTTCGGATGCACCCCGGTTATCCCTCGGGGGGCGTGTAATCATAGGGTTTCATCACTCAAACATTAAAGAAGTCCACCCTGAACCGAGTGAGTCAATAATTCGTGTGTGTTAGTATAAGGAAGTTTGTCGTAGTTAAGGGCCCTTAATCTCTTTTTGTGAAACTTAAGTGTAGGGGTTTTGGTTCCCATGTAGATAAATAAATAAGTGGTGTTCTCTCTTCTCGCACGACTCCTATCACTCGGGAAAGTAGGTATGAGGGGACTTTGTGCCTGGTGCTTTCGAGTCATCTGACTTGGGATGCACCGACCGAACTCCCGTTACACGGGTGGTAGGGATCGCCCTAAGTGGAGATTTGGGGGAAGGTGTACGTGATAGTGTAAGTCCTCATAGGCAATGATGCACGAAACCTGACCCTTGGAGAATCAAACCCCAACCAATAAAATGCTCCAAAGAAAAGAAAAAAAAGAAAAAAAAAGAAGTCAAATAAGAACCTTAATGGACTTTACACATTGTATCACATTCAGAAGTTAAGGTTGCCCATGTCTTTCACTTAAGTCCTTAACGAACTTTCACGAATAATTCATTAGGCTAGGTGTGTAGACCGATTACATATATAATGTCGACCCGTACTATTACCGCGTCCCATGATCGACAAAATAAGTCCAATGAGTCATGTAGCTAGATTGATTAATGCATATTTGTTCGGATTTTGTGGGTGTATCCGCTGAAAACCCTCAGGAGACAACACTCCTACTCCTTCGCGACAAGGAGGTTTAACGGCTTGTTGCACGTGCTAAGTGCAACCGTGATTCCTACGAAAGTGAGTTAGGATTTCTTGTTTCTCGTTTGTTTTTCTCTTTCTTTGTTTTGCTCGGGACTAGCAAAAACCTAGGTGTGGGGGTATTTGATTGACATCATTTCATGCTTATATTTGTATCTTATATCCATTATCTTACACCTAAGCAATGCAACGTGACGAGTTTTATGTTTGAATTTCAGAAATAAATAGGTTTGAAGAGATGAAGCATGAAAGGACCCAAAAGTAGGGAAAAAGGACTTAATTGTGAGACCTGGGGACTAAGATGCAAGGGAGAAGGACCTGAACGTAAGACCGAAGGACCAAAGAGCAAAATAGAAAACCCCACACCATAATGGGGAGTATTTTGCCAATTCTATTCGGGTCGGAGCTCCAACAAGTGAAGTAGATGCATCAAAGACCAACAAAGACATCCAAAAAAGCCCAAAATAAAATCCAGCGTGATCCAGACCATATAGACCGCCAATTGGCGTCCAAGACCGCTAATTGGCGTCCAAGACCGCTAATTGCTGGTATGTTTTGTCCCAATTCCGCTAAGATTTTGGTGGGTCGTGTATTAGTGTGTATTAGTCCATTTCTGATATTGGTTTAGTCCCACATCAGGGGATTGTCTCGGATTGCCTTTTTCTTTGGCTATAAATAGAACTCTTCACCTTCTATTGTAAATCACCCATTTCTTGGTGGCATTCTCTCTACGAAGGAGTAATCCTTGAAGCAAAATTCAAGGTGGAGAAGAATGCTACCTTCAATGTGAGTCATTGTTAATAAAATAATTGTTCTAGTTTCTTTTAATCTTGTCTTTTAATTTGTGCATGCTTGTTTATTCTTTCCTTTTAAGCTTCTTTAATGCTCCTTTCTTGCTTAGTTAAATTTTCTTTTAGTATAATGTTTCGTTTTGTTATTGTAGGTAGTGTAATGATTAGTGAGTAGTTCTATCCCCATTTGGGGGGTGGAGAAATATGTGATATGATCATGTAGTGTATTAGGTGTGTGTTATCTTAATCCATTGAACCTTATATGATTTCCATAACCATCTAATGGGATTTCACTCTTATCTTTGATATGCTAATGCTCTTGAATGAAGCTTAGCTTATGCTTAGATTAGTGGACCTATTTTATGGGGAATGATAATGTGAGGATATGGATGGAATTAATATTGGAAACACAATTTGTAGTGTCTGTACTCTTGTTGCCTTTACCTTGGTTAATGTCTTGTATGTTTTAATGATATTGGGTTATCTTATTTCATGAGGAGGCATAGTAGGGTCTAGTCTTTATACATGATTTCATTTAGCTTCATTCCAATTATTGTCTTGTATGTTTTAACGATATAGTCTTATCTAATTTCATGTGGAGGCAAAGTTGGATTTAGTTTTATGATTTCATGCACTACATACTGTGAGGAGCGTAATTGAACACACACACACACATCATTTTATTCACATTATTTCTCTACCCCCTTTGGGGTTTAGTTTTATTGCTTATCTTCCATTTCCTTTTTGCATTGTAGTGTAGTTTAGTGTAACCAACCTTTCTCTCCTTTCTTTACCACTCGCCTTCGAACAAACCAAAAGTCGACATACCTCCCTGTGGATCGACCCGTATTTGCCACCGCTGCAACGCGGCCGTGCACTTGCAGTTTAATATAAAACGAATCAATCAAGGACATCTACTAACAAAGACCTTGATGAACAAACAGGGAGCAACGCTACACTCGGGTGCAGCCTATGCGAGGGAGGCGAGGAAGATGTTGAGCACTTGTTTTAGGGGTGTGAATACATAAAGAAGGTGTGGGCAGAAATCTTGAATCTTTTGAAGGTCAATCACAATGTGGCACACTCCTTAGAGGCTGAAGTTGTACGCATATCACATATAGGAGCAAGCTGATTTGATATTGTGGTACGGCGATGGGTCTTCCACGCCATGATACACGAGTGTTGGCTCGAACGAAACCGAACGATTTTCGACGGAGAAATGCAGCAATCAACGCATATTGTGGCTGTTGTTGAACGTTTTATTTTAAACCGCTAGTGCACGGCCGCGATGAAGCGGTGGCAAGTACGGGTCGTCCTCAGGGAGGTGAGCAGCCTCTTGTTTGCACGAAATCAAGTGGCGAAAATAATGGGGAAGAGAGTTGGTTACGCTACTCTACACTAAACTACGCTAAGAAGTACGAAATGCGAAACAAAGAAATAAACGATCAAATAAAAAGTAAGCTAAGAACAAAATAGAAGTACTGGAATTTCAGGAAGGGAAAACCCCTAAGGGGTGGAGTGAGTGCACACAAGCAAAGAGGTGGGTGTAGAATACATTCTTTAAGCACATGAAGGTGGTGTTTATCAAGCATAGGAAGTGTCTAAATGTTATGGCAAAACCTATCAATCTATTCACCAACTTGGTTGATTAACATTTACATATGCAAGTTGTTTATTTCAGAACCTAAACAAGCATGAGAGGTGTCTAATCATTTTGGCAAAACTCATCAAGTTGTAAATTCTATCCTAAACAAGCAAGCATACATTCATGTTTAATCAACACATTGAAATTAAAGCATTCATCCCATTCTCTAATGCATGTATGTACATCTACTCCACCCCCAAAGGGGATGGAACTACTCACTAAACATTACACTAATTATTAAACTATGGAAAGAAAGCATATTAAAACTAAGCTAGAATTAAAAGACGATTAAACTAAAACATGCATAAACAATAAAAGAAGCATAAAACAAACAATGAAAGAAACACAAAACTTTATTGATAAAATGACTCACATTAAAAGTAGCATCCTCCTACTTTAGTGTGTGCTTCAAGGCCTCACTTCTAGTAGGAAGAATAGCCACTTAAAATATGGAGTGATTACAATAGGAGGTGAAGAGTTCTATTTATAGCCATGGAAAAAGCTAATCCGGGACAATCCCCCGATGTGGGACTAAACAGATACCACAAATAGCCTAAACATCCTCTAATACATGTGCGGGAGAAATTTGAGCGCATTTGGGCCAAAAGTGACCGCCAATTAGCGGTCTTGGACCGCTAATTAGCGGTCTACAGTGTCCGGATCGCTCTGGAATTTCTTGTGGGCTTTTCTGGAAGGCTTTGTTGGTATTTGATGCATCTATTTTGCATGTTGGAGCTCCGACCCGAATAGAATTGCCAAAATACTCCCCATGATGGTGAGGAGTATTTTGTTTTGCTCTTAGGTCCTTCTGTCTTGCAATCAGGTCCTTCTTCCTTGCATCTTGGTCCCCAGATCTCACAATTCAGTCCTTTTTTCCAACTTTTGGGTCCTTTTATGCTTCATCTCTTCAAACCTATTTATTCCTGAAAACTAAACATAAAACTCGTGACATAGCATTGTTTAGGTGAAAGATAATGGATATAAGTTACAAATATGAGCATGAAATGATGTCAATCAAATACCCCCACACCTAACTTTTGCTAGTCCCGAGCAAAACAAAGAAAGAGAAAAGCATGTGAAAAACAAGAAATCCTAACTCACTTTCGTAGGAATCACGGTTGCACTTAGCACGTGCAACAAGCCGTTAAACCTCCTTGTCGCCAAGGAGGAGGAGTGTTGTCTCCTGAGGGTTTTCAGCGGATATACCCACAAAATCCGAACAAGATGCATTAATCAATCTAGCTACACGACTCGCTGGACTTATTTTGTCGATCATGGGACGCGGTAACACTACGGGTCGACTCTATATATGTAATCCGTCCACACACCTAGCCTAATGAGTTATTCGTGAGAGTTAGTTAAGGACTTAAGTGAAAGACATGGGCAACCTTAACTTCTGAATGTGATACAATGTGTAAAGTCCATTTTGGTTCTTATTTGCTTCTTTTTTTTTCTTCTTTTTTTTTCTTTTTTTTTTCTTTTTTTTTCTTTTTGGAGAATTTTATTGGTTGGTGTTTGATTCTCCCAGGGTCAGGTTTCGTGCATCATTGCCTATGAGGACTTACACTATCACGTACACCTTCCCCCAAATCTCCACATAGGGCGATCCCTACCACCCGTGTAACGGGAGTTCGGTCGGTGCATCCCAAGTCAGATGACTCGAAAGCACCAGGCACAAAGTCCCCTCAGACCTACTTTCCCGAGTGATAGGAGCCGTGCGAGAAGAGAGAACACCACTTATTTATCTACATGGGAACCAAAACCCCTACACTTAAGTTTCACAAAAAGAGATTAAGGGCCCTTGACTACGACAAACTTCCTTATACTAACAGACACGAATTATTTGACTCACTAGGTTCAGGGTGGACTTATTTAAATGTTTGAGTACTGAAACCCTATGATTACACGCCCCCCGAAGGAAAACCGGGGTGCATCCTAACGACTCGATAAGACCTAAAGCCAGTAAACTAGAAATCCTAATGCATCAAGTTCAAGACAATTTTGGGAGCTTTCTTTTTACTTTGCCTCTCAACGGTTTTGCACATGCTAAACACACGCAAAACCCACAAAAACATTTTCTTTCGCAAACACATGAAGATTTTGAAAGAAATGTGAAAATTTTAAAGCACTCGGCAAGCAAAAGAAGACAAGTCACCCAAGGATCATGGCAAGCAGATATATCGATATTAAATGCGGCACACTATCATGACCCTAACAATGCAAACAAAAGAAAATAAAACCAAAGGAAAAAGACTCGACTATGTACACACGTAAAATACCCCCCCACACCTACTTCATGCATTGTCCTCAATGAATGTGAACAAGATACTACATGGATACATGCATGAAAAAAGAAAGATCTCACCAACATGAAGTACAAAGGGACGTTCAGGGTCATGTTGATGGACACAAACCCAAATTCCCTCGAAACCTGTGAGAAGCTGAAGAAGGGAGATAAATACGTGAAGAAATTGGGCCCAAGTACACAAGGGTTGGGGCCCACAACAATCGATGCTCACTGAAGGAGTCTTTTATTACACACTCTTTTTTTTCAAGATATATACATCACCCAAGATATTCTCATAATCATTTGGTCAAGGAACATCAAATGAGAACATCAAGTCATGAGGACCAGAGACTTGCCGAGATGGGCAAACTCCACTGGTACTCTGAGGTGTCATGAGGGGTGAAAGGTCAAAGCTGAAAGGCTCGAACCCCTCATGATATTGGTTGGGTGTGGGCAACAAAGAATGAAGTTGTGTTGCCTCACTAGGGTTTAATTGCTCATCGAAGAAAACCCTCCAACCAATAGGAGGGTGCATCGGAATGAGTTCCTCAGGCTCATTCGATGGATGCAACAGACTTGCATCACTAAGAATGGGGCTTTTCCCCAAGTCATCCAACAAGGACCTCCCACCATCATTTAGATCATCAAGCATAAGCTCGGTCATAGGTGGGTCCTTGTTGGAGTCAATATGAAGCTCAAATGGCTCAATGGCCATGGGACATTAGGTAGAGACACCTTCTGGTCTAGGCATAAGGTGAGGTGTCTCACTCTCACTAGTACTCTCAACTGAATCATGCAACGAACACTCCCTTTGGACATTCATGTTTGAGGCCAGCTCACTCTGTTGCATTGCAAAGACAGGCAATGAGTCTTCGCTGAGCCTACAAACATTCTCAACGGGTTGCATTGGTGTTAGAGGTGTTCGTTGATTTTGTGGTGCTTTCTCCAATTGGCGGATGAGATTTAGATTTAAAGGTTCATCCATGGGTTCCTGTTGCCTACCAGAGTTGAACACATGAAACTCGGCACTCATGTTACCGAATGAGAGCTTCATGAGACCATTTCTACAATTAATCAAGGCATTGGAGGTTGCCAGAAATGGTCTACCCAAAATCAAAGGTATTTGAGAGTGGGTGTTCGCAACAGGATTGTTATCGAGGACAACAAAATCGACTGGAAATATAAAATCTCCAACTTTGATAAGCACGTCCTCGATAATCCCCATGGGAATACGAATGGATTTATCCGCTAATTGGAGGGTGATCTTAGTTGGTTTCAATTCTCCCAAGTTCAACTGTTGATAAACAGAGAATGGGAGGAGGTTGACCGCCGATCCTAAATCAAGCAAAACATTGCTCAGTCTAGTGTCCCCTATCGTACACTGAATAGTAGGACACCCAGGGTCCTTGTATTTTGTGTAGGTGGGATTGGACAAAAGAGAGCTTATATTTGCAGCCAAGAATGCTTTCTTAGGAACATTGGTCTTCCTCTTGGTTGTGCAGAGATCCTTCAACACTTTGGCATATTGAGGTATTTGTTGGATGACATCCAACAAGGGGATGTTAACCTTCACTTGCTTAAATACCTCTAATATCTTGTCCATGTTGTCACTCTGCTTTTTGTTTAACCTACTTGGATAAGGAGCTTTTGGCAGGTAGGTTTTCTGCTGTGCCTGAGAAGAAAGCTTTGGTGTATTACCCTCACCCTCAGCTTCTTCTTCACCACCATTCCCACTGGGGGGCTGCATAGATGGTGGTGGGTGTGGCAAGGAAATGTGATTGTCAACCTGTTTTCCATTCCTTAAGGTCACAATGGAATTGACATGGTGAACAGGTTCCTCCACATGGTTCACTTGCCTCCCCCGAGGTACCACATTCTCATTTTGCATTTGTTGTTGTTGGTACATGCGGGGGTTAGCCTCAGGCTGGCTAGGAAAAGACCCTCTCTCTCTTTCATGTACAGACTAAGCCAATTGGCCCATCTGAAGCTCTAGAGATTTGATGGTCTGCTGATTTGAAGTGAGAACTTGACTCGTGGTAGACATAAAATTTTTCATTGAGTTTTCAAGTCCACGACTCAAGGTCTCAAGCGAATTGAATCGGGTTTCCATATTATTGGAATTTGGGAAACCCAATTGATTGGTGGTTTGCGCTTGGGGTGGCTGATAGAAATGCGCATGCATGGGAGGTTGGTGTGATTGGTAAGGTGGTCTCGAGGAGTTTGGAGGACCACCCGGGGCATTAGTTTGGTTCCATGAAAAATTGGGGTGGTTCCTCCATCCAGGATTATAAGATGATGAGTATGGGTCATTCCTGGCTCTATCATAGATGGCGTTGACACGCTCCATCTCAGGAGGAATGGACTCACACTCGCTTTCTACATGACCTATCCTACCACATAAATGACAGGGAACTGGACCAGATGAAGACATGTGAGGTGCACTTTGTTGGTTTTGGAGCTCAATCGAATCCATACGGCGCATTAAGGCCGCGATGCGTGCCTCGGTGGCCGTAGTGGTATCGATAGCAAATGCGGAACCCGATCTAGTTGAGTTTGCATTCGCGATCCTCGCTCCTATACTAGATGATGCAGGTGGTTCCCTCACACTCTCCCACTGCATGGTTTTCTCAGCGAGGTCTTCTAGGAAGGCCCATGCCTCCCTTTCATCCTTTCCCAAGAACTCTCCTTGACACATGGACTCAAGGAGCGTTCTGGACGGGATGTGAAGACCCTCATACACAATCTGACAAAGACGCCACAACTCAATGCCATGGTGAGGGCACGAGGATAGTAGCTCTTTGAACCTCTCAAGATATGCATGAAATGGTTCGGTCTCATGTTGATAGAACGAATTGATTTCGTTCCTCAATTTTTGAGTCCGATGATTAGGAAAGTACTTCTTGAGGAATGCAGATTGAAACTCATCCCAAGTCCTAAAGGAATTCGCCTGGTTGCTGTACAACCACTTCTTGGCATCATCCTTTAGTGCAAAAGGAACGAGCCTAAGATGGATGGAGTCTGTGCTAATTTGTTGCAGCTTGAACATAGCACAGACCTCCTCAAATTCCCTGAGAAAGATATAGGGGTCACCTTTCCCAGTGAAATGAGGGAGCATGGAAATGAATTGAGGCTTAACCTCAAAATGGTTTCCATTAGCCTCTGGTAATACGATGCATGAGGGTAGAGCTGTACGGCTCGGGTATCATCGATCACGTAGAGGTATGGGAACGACAACTGGGAGCACTGGTCGAACAGGTGGGTCCAACAACTGCTCCTCCTCACGGAAATTAGCAGCCATTGGACCCGAACTACGTGCGACACGAGAGGAGGGAGGTGTCGAGAAATCGATGACCGAAGCCGGATTGACAACGCTCCTCGTCAAACGACCACTCTCGTCTCGTGTCCACGAAAGCATGCACAAAGGTGCACACACACAAAACAAAACTTTTTTTCTTTTTTTTCTTTTTTCTCTTTTTTTTTCTAACAAAGAATGTGCGTAGAGGAGAAGACGGGGGAACACAGGAGAGAAAGAATGACTCAGGAGAGAAGGGAAGAAGTCCTTATGCTACGGCGGATGGGTACAGGTAGAAGCACACAAGCAAACAAGGCTCAAGAAATCCTAAGGTCGCTATAGGTCCTTACAGCTAGACGACGCCTAACTGCGAGGTCACACGGCCTCAACACGCCTCACCTCCCTACAACGAGGACCACAAAGCCCAACAAGTGAGCCAAGATCCGGGGATCTCGTCTCTCCTACTATCGACAAAGTGGGCAACGCCGATCAGGTCATGACGGTCGGGACCGGATCACTCTCCTAATGCGTCCGAATTCCTTAAGGCAAATGTCTACTTGATTTTAAAATTAGGCTCTTGATTAGTGTGGTTTTTGGGGTGAAGGAAAGGGTGATGAAATCCCCCACCTTATCTTTTACGGGACAGCCCCTCCTTAGTAGCGTTTTGGAGTCCTAAATCTAGCAATCAACTCTCCAAACAACGCTCAACTCACACTTGTTGCAATGCACTTCCTACTAACTAATGCATGTTCATACGAAATGCATGAATGAGAGTAGAAGGTGCGTACCTCACGCCAGCTCTCAGCAACAGATAATAAAGCTAAGATAAAAGACAATCTAAATGCCTAAGTCACATACATGATGCATGACCTAAACAAGAATGAATGCCTAATCTTTTGCTTTGAGTTTTAGGGTCCAAGTTGCTTAAAGGAGGTTTGATTATTGATCTGGGAACGAACTATAAGTCAAAACATGCCAAATTGAGTCCCAGATAACTAGATCATTTAGAGCAACAACAGTAAGAAATTAAAAGATGAACAGAGCTCACCAGACCGCTGATTAGCGGTCTCAGACCGCTGATTGGCGGTCTGAAGTGCTCAGGTCGTCTGGAAATTTCTCCAGTAGCCTCCACTTGCTATTCCCAGTCTCCTGAAACCAAGAAAAACTATAACACACAAATTAAATCCACTCGAATCGTCCAAACAAGAGTCTAGACTGGCACCTCCCCGGCAACGGCGCCAAAAACTTGTTGAACGTTTTATTTTAAACCGCAAGTGCACGGCCGCGATGAAGCGGTGGCAAGTACGGGTCGTCCTCAGGGAGGTGAGCGGCCTCTTGTTTGCACGAAATCAAGTGGCGAAAATAATGGGGAAGAGAGTTGGTTACGCTACTCTACACTAAACTACGCTAAGAAGTACGAAATGCGAAACAAAGAAATAAACGATCAAATAAAAACTAAGCTAAGAACAAAATAGAAGTACTGGAATTTCAGGAAGGGAAAACCCCTAAGGGGTGGAGTGAGTGCACACAAGCAAAGAGGTGGGTGTAGAATACATTCTTTAAGCACATGAAGGTGGTGTTTATCAAGCATAGGAAGTGTCTAAATGTTATGGCAAAACCTATCAATCTATTCACCAACTTGGTTGATTAACATTTACATATGCAAGTTGTTTATTTCAGAACCTAAACAAGCATGAGAGGTGTCTAATCATTTTGGCAAAACTCATCAAGTTGTAAATTCTATCCTAAACAAGCAAGCATACATTCATGTTTAATCAACACATTGAAATTAAAGCATTCATCCCATTCTCTAATGCATGTATGTACATCTACTCCACCCCCAAAGGGGATGGAACTACTCACTAAACATTACACTAATTATTAAACTATGGAAAGAAAGCATATTAAAACTAAGCTAGAATTAAAAGACGATTAAACTAAAACATGCATAAACAATAAAAGAAGCATAAAACAAACAATGAAAGAAACACAAAACTTTATTGATAAAATGACTCACATTAAAAGTAGCATCCTCCTACTTTAGTGTGTGCTTCAAGGCCTCACTTCTAGTAGGAAGAATAGCCACTTAAAATATGGAGTGATTACAATAGGAGGTGAAGAGTTCTATTTATAGCCATGGAAAAAGCTAATCCGGGACAATCCCCCGATGTGGGACTAAACAGATACCACAAATAGCCTACACATCCTCTAATACATGTGCGGGAGAAATGTGAGCGCATTTGGGCCAAAAGTGACCGCCAATTAGCGGTCTTGGACCGCTAATTAGCGGTCTACAGTGTCCGGATCGCTCTGGAATTTCTTGTGGGCTTTTCTGGAAGGCTTTGTTGGTATTTGATGCATCTATTTTGCATGTTGGAGCTCCGACACGAATAGAATTGCCAAAATACTCCCCATGATGGTGAGGAGTATTCTGTTTTGCTCTTAGGTCCTTCTGTCTTGCAATCAGGTCCTTCTTCCTTGCATCTTGGTCCCCAGATCTCACAATTCAGTCCTTTTTTCCAACTTTTGGGTCCTTTTATGCTTCATCTCTTCAAACCTATTTATTCCTGAAAACTAAACATAAAACTCGTGACATAGCATTGTTTAGGTGAAAGATAATGGATATAAGATACAAATATGAGCATGAAATGATGTCAATCAGCTGTCATCAAGGACATGGTTCACTGCCTTTGGGACAAAGTAAAGAAGTTTGCAAATAGTGATGAGGAAGAACACCGATCTCAACTCACGTGGACATAGCTTAGCTGTTGTTTGGTCCTCGTTGTATAGTCACGAGAGCCTACAATGCTGACATGATATATTTTGTAATGTAGGGTAGAGGCTGGGTAAGCATGTGGCATACACCCGCAATCGTTATGGTTCAGTTTTGTACTCAATTTTGTAGGTTGTAAACTTTACTTAGTTTATAAAATTCGAGGCTAAGCCTCCCTTTTGCTTTGCAAGAAAAGAGAGAAGAAGAAAGAGAGAAGAAGAAAGAGAGAGGAGGAGAAATTCAACGAGAGAGAGAGAGAATGAGAAGAGGATGGAGAAGGGGAGGAAAAGAGGGAATTGGGAATGGAACGAGAAGGAGAAGGCAGGGTAGAGGTAGAGAATGAAAGGGAGTAGGAGGAAAATTAGTAAGAATGTATTTCGTGTGGAGGTAAAGGGGTCACCCTGCACCTTTGAATCCATGAATGTCCTAGTGTGGAATGTGCACAGAGGAAATGGGCCCGGCTGTGCACTCATGATTAGGGATCGAATGGAGGAGATAAACCCGGATGTGGTGTCTTGTGGAGCACATGGTTAAGCTTAAAAAGATTGAACGTTTGAAACAAGCGATTTGACCTCACGTATGCATGACGAATAACTTGATTGTGGAATCCGGGCGGATCTTAGTGCTTTGGAATGACCAAATAATGGATATGAGAGTCACCTTCAAAACAACACAATTACTACTTTTCAAGGTGAGCCTAAAGGGGATATGAGGAGAGAGAGGAGGAGGAGGAGGAAGAAGTAGAGAGAGAGAAGTTGAGGAAGAGAGGAGAGAGAGAAGAAGAAAGAGAGACGAGGAGAAATTGAACGAGAGAGCGAGAGAATGAGAATAGATTAGAGAATGGAAGGAGGAGAAGAGGGAATAGGGAAAGGAACGAGATAGAGAAGGTAGGGTAGAGAATGAGAGGGAGTAGGAGCGAGAGAGATAGAGGAGGAGAGACGAAACGAGAGAGGAGAGAGGAGGAGAGCGATAAGGAGAAAGAGAAAGGGAGAGGAGGAGACAAAAGGGGGAAGGGTGTGAGTGATAAAACATATAAAAAGGAAGAGAAGAGGATATGAGAGAGAAGAAGAGGGAGAAGGGGAGAGGAGATAGAGAATAGAGAGTAGGTTAACCACAAGGTTAAGCTTAAAAAGATTGAACATTTCAAGCGAGCGATTTGGTCTCATGCATGCATGACGAATAACTTGATTGTGGATTCCGGGCGGATCTTAGTGCTTTGTAATGACCAAATAATGGATATGAGAGTCATCTTCGAAACAACACAATTACTACTTTTCAAGGGAAGCCTAAGAAGGATGGAACCGAGTTTGATATTATGGCTATCTATTATGAAAATGGGCATGCGGATAAGACAGTGTTGTGGAATGATCTTCTCGGAGTGGCACCACACGTATCGAGGTCGTGGATAGTGGGCGAGACTTTAATTGTATCCGGATGGCAATTGAGAAACGTGGAGGAGCTGCTAGAAATGAGGTTGCAATGCTGGAATTTAATGATTGTACTGATGCACTTCAGCTTCTTGAGATGCCATCTACGGGAGGTGAGTTCACTTGGTTGAATTCATCCGATGGAAGTGCATGTGTTGAGATGAGGATAGGCCAGATCTTAAAGAATAATGCGTGGCTTGTGTTGTTCCTGGAATCCTTCTACTTTGTTGGGGAAAAAGACTTGAGCGATCATGCAATGCTCATAATGAAGACAGAAGTAAACGAAAGGCGAAAACGAAGATGTTCAGATTTGAGAATCATTGGGCTGAACATGAGGAATTTCATGGGATAGAAGAAAGAGCTTGGGATTAGTATGTGAGGGGCACTCCCATGTTTCGTGTGGCGGCGAAGTTGAATCAAGTAAAAAAGATGCTTATACGGTGGAGCGGTACTACTTTTGGAAATGTCACCCACAAGGAGGGAGAGGCTCGCAAAGCATTTGGGGAGTTGAGGAGGCGAAGGAAGGACCTCCCACATGATTGTGAGCTCTCGCTTGCTGAAGGGGCAGCAAAGAAGGTTCTTACGTGGGCTCTTGCTTGGGAGGAGTCTATTATTTGACAAGAATCAAGGGTGAAGTGGTTAAAAGAGGGGGACCGAAACACTAGGTTTTCCACGCACAACTTAGAGTGAGGAGTGCCACCAACCAAGTCCGAAGATTGTGAGGGTGATAGCATCGTGGAAGAGGAGGGAGACCTCCAGGACGCCTTCTGATGTTTTTATGCTAACTTGTTTGCTAATGATTTGCAGGTAAAACCCCTTGACCTCTCCATTGTCCCACTACAACTCCTATCGGCGGAGGGGACTGAGCTCACACGAAAATTGGACATGAAGGAACTAGAAGATGTGGTGCTGCGCGCAAATGTAGACAATGTACCGGGACCCGACGATTTCAATGTAATGTTTTTCAAGGCTGCATGGGACCTCATCAAGAGATATATGTTCAAGGCCATGAGTTCGTGTCTGGATAGCAGGAAGGTGCTGGCCCAATGGAATTTCATGTCGATCATGATAATCCCAAAGAAGAAAGCACCAACCTTGGTGGAGGATTAACGACCCATAGCACTTTGCAACATGAACTATAGATTCACTTCCAAAGTGCTTGCAAATTGCTTGAAGGGGCTGCTACCTCGACTCATTGGGGAAAACCAAAGTGCTTTTGTCAAACAATGGAGAATTGGTGAGAACATTCTTCTTGCACAAGAACTTTTCCACAACCTTCATCTTGACAAAGGAAGGGGATGAATGTGCATAAAGCTTGATATCCAGAAAGCATATGACTCCATGTCGGTGGATTTTCTAGATGAAGTGATGAAGAGATTTGGATTCCCAAATAAGTTGAGGAGGCTCATCATGAATTGTGTTAAGGCATCCATTGTGGTGATGATAAATGGTACCAACTCCACTCCTTTCGTGGTGAGAAATGGCTTGAGACAAGGTGATCTGTTGGCTCCCTATTTGTTTGTTATGTGTATGGAAGTCTTGAGTGCGATGGTGAAGAAGGCAGTTATGGATGGACGCATTGAACCGCTCACTCCTGGAGATGTTACCATATAGCATTTGCTTTTTGTTGATGATGTCCTATTGTTTGCGAAGGCAACCAAGGAAAATGCTCGAGCCATTAGAGTTGTACTTGAAGATTTCACGGCTTGTTTGGGGTTGAGCTTTAGTGCGTCAAAGAGCGAAATTTTCATGGGGGGTGAAGCGCCGCATGGAGCATGGATTGCAGCAAATCTTGGTATGGAGCGCAAGGAATTCCCGGTGACTTACCTTGGCCTGCCATTATTCTCCGGGAGGATGGGGCGACCTCATTGTACGAGACTTGTGAACAAGGTGGTGGTTGCGACTTAGAACTTGGAAGCACAATTTCTTATCAATTGCGTGATGGGTGGAACTTGTTAGAAGTGTCCTCGTATCCCTTAGCATATATTGGACGTCCGCTTTCCAAATCCCACGGACTGTCTTGCAAGAGATCATGAGCATTATGTGCCATTTCATTTGGGGAGGCACGAAGAAGTGGGTTGTGGTAGCTTGGAGAGATGTTTGTACGCCTAAGGATGACGGAGGCCTTGGCCTCAAATGGCTAATAGATTCGAATGATGTAGGGCTACTTTGCTTGTTTTGGATTGTGGCGGTGGAAGGCAATTCTCTTTTGGTGAGTTGTGTGCGCCGAAAATACCTCAAGAACCATTCCATTTGGCTTGCACAACCACCATCCATCGCCTCATGGCACATCCAATATGAGGTGGTGAGTGGAGATGAGATACGGTTCTTCCAATACCCATTGTGTGGAGAACCGTTTCATTGTGACATTTGGGGTGAGCGTCTACACTATGAATTGGGAGTGCCTTGGGACACTAAAGCTTCATATTTCATAAGAGAGGGGGAGTGGAACCTGCCCCCCCCCCCCCCCCCCCCCAATGCTCCACCCTGACGGAGGACATTCACTTGAAAATAAAGATTACTCGAATCCATGGAGGTATGGACCAGCCAAAGTGGATTGACGGAAAGGGTGCTGCACTTGGAATTAAAGAATTGGGGGCATGGGTGAGAAAGCCGGGAAGAAAGGTTACTTGGGCTGGTATGGTATTGCATGAACATGTTATTCCCAAGCATGCACTCACGACTTGGAGAGAATTTAGGGGTCGTCTCCTCCCCGAGAGGCTCTTGAATCAACGGGGAGAAAAGCATGACCCGATATGCAGCCTTTGTGAGGGCGAAGAGGAAGATATGGAGAATTGATTGACATTATATCATGCATATATTTGTGTCTTATATCCTTTATTTTTAGCCTAAGCAATGCTACGTAACGAGTTTTATGTTTATGTTTCAGGAATAAACATGTTTGCGAAGAAGAGATTCAAAAAGGACTAAGTTGCAATACTTATGGACTAAGATGCAAGAGAGAAAGATCCCGGATGTAAACCCAAAAGGACTAATTAGCAAAATCAAGAACTCCACACCTTCATGAGGAGTATTTTGACAATTGGATTCGGGTCGCAACTCACACAACCAATTAGGGTACACTATTGAAGAAGAAACGAAGCTACAAACAACACAGACGAAACTGGACCAGATCCAGGAGATCCAAGCCGCCAATTGGCGGTCCATTTATCTTCGGATCCGACCTGTCTTCTATCGGATGTGTATTAAGGTGTTTTATGCTATATTCGGTATGCATTTACTCCATATCGGGGGATTGTCCCCGGTTACTTTTTTTCATGGATATAAAAAGAACTCATCCTCCTCCTTTGTAAGATATCTCCTCTCTTGGTGGCAAAACTCTAGCGGAGAGAGGCTACTTGTAAATGTGAGTGACCAATAAAAGTTGTTTTGTTAGTTAATTGTTGTTTCCTTTAGTTCTTGCATGCTTAGTTAATTTTGTTATTTTAATCATCATAAAATTAATTAGCATGTTTTCTTTCCTTACTATGAATGTTAGCTTAGTAATGTGTGAGTAGTTCCATCCCCCTTTGGGGGTGGAGTTGATGTTTATACACGTCATGTGGAATGTAATGAATGCTTAATGTTGTTGTATGTGTGAAATGTTACTATGCATGTTTGAATTAAAGAGAACACTTAACTTGATGGTTTCTGTCATTATCTTTAGGTACATTCCATGCTTGTTTAGGTTCTTAATAACAAACGTGTCTTGTTCATATTAATTACTTGGGTTATTGATTTGGATGATAGGTCTTGCCATGAGGTACTTCTTATGCATAGAAAACACTACCTACACTTGTGCTTATTGAATGCATTCATCACCACTTATTTCATGTGTACACACACTCCACCCCTTCGGGGTTTTCCATTCCTGATTTGCAGCTTCTTCTATTTGTCACTTAGTCTAGTTTTATTTAGTGCTTTCATCTTCTTTTTTTGTTTTGTACTAGTGTAGCGTAGTATAGTTTAGTCTAGTTAGTGTAATCAATTTCCCCTCCCCTCATTTTCCACTTGCCTTCGAACAAACCAGAGTTGACACACCTTCTTGTGAACATGACCCGTACTTGTCACGTCTTCACTGACGCCGTGCAATTGTGGTATTTAAAACGAACCAATCAAGTTTTTGGCGTCGTTGTCGAGGAGGTCCTTTGTCCAGACATTGGTTTGGATGATTCGAGTGGGTTTAATCTTTTGTGTTTATTTTTTTTTCCAGGGACATTGAAGCATCAAGGGGACCCACCAGGAGAAATTTTGAGCCGCGACCAGCCCTTTGGACCGCCAATCCGTGGTCTGGAACCGCCAACTAGCAGCCCGGTGAGCTAATTTTGCTCCAACTTTTGTTCTGGTTGTTTGTTTGTTCAATTTAGTTGTCTGAGAGCTCAATCTTGCATGTCTTAACTTGTAATTTCCTCCTAGATCTATTGATAACCAATCCCCTTTCTATACAACTTGGACCTTAAAACTCAAAGCAAAAGATTAGATTGATTATCATCTAGGTTGATGAGAATTAAATTTATACCGCAAGTGCACGACGTCACTGAAGACGTGGCAAGTACGGGTCGAACACAAGGAGGGAGAGATATTGTTATTTTTGTGATTTTCGAGTTGAGGAAAGAAGGAGAGAAGAATAAGTTTGGTTTTGAGATTTTTTGGTTTTTAATTTTCTAAAGCACGAAACATGAACAAATAAAACTAAAACGAGAACAAAGATCGTGAATTCCATTGGGTGGAGGTTTAGATATCGGGTTTTGATTGGAGAAATCTAAAACTTATAATAAATCACATTAGTTATAAAGCATTACTTGATAAATGATTCAACATAAACTCAAGTAATCAAAATATACTAACATGAAATTAAAATAATAACATCATTCTCTTCTCATCACCCTAAATCCGTCACCCCCACCCTTTGGAAAGAGTTAGAAACTCATAGATGGAGGGAAGGAGAAGGGGTCCTAGAGAAACTACAAAAGAAAACTAAAAACAAGATATAAAAGAATAGAATTTTATTACTAAAGTTTGGAACAAAAACTAAAGCTCCCTACAACATTGTTTCCGAGACTATTTATAGCCGATACAAGGAACCCTAATACAAAATAGGAACGTACACGTGTCAATACACGACTGTACAAAATCCGGGGCCACAGATCCAAAGGGGGGCGGTGTTTCCGCCGCATGTTGTATGTAAGGTGCGGCGATTTCGCCGCTCATTATGCTCTGATTTGATCCGGATGTTTCCTGTGTGTTTATGGTATGATTTAAATGTCCTTTGCACGTCTGGATGATTTCTTTCCTTTCTTTTGAGCTCCGAATTTATTTCTTCATATATTTGGAGATCCAAATTGATTTTTTCTTTAAAACTTCTCCAAAATAATATTTTGGCACTTTAATTTGTAGTCGGGTCCTCGGCTTTTTGCAATTAAGTCCCCGGCTACTTTTGTGCTTAAGTCCTTGGCCTTTTTGTAATTAGGTCTTTGAATGCTTTTATGCTTGGATGGACTTCCATTTGAATCACGATAATCTTAACTTGGTCTTTATGACAGAAATGAGTCTCTTGCACGCATTTATGCTCGGGATATGGGTAATTTGCATTCAAGTCCCTGTATTCTGTAAATAAGACTAAACACATACCTTAGTAGCATTTATTGATATAAAAGTAATCTAAATGAGAGACATATGATGCAATGTATACAATGCATCAAATACCCCCACACCTAGATTTTGCTAGTCCCTAGCAAAACAAAATATAAAAAAATGAACACAGGGAAATCCTAACTCACTTTCGTAGGAATCACGGTTGCACTTAGCGTGTGCAACAAGCCTTTAAACCCCCAAGTTTCCTTAGATGACGAGTTTTGTCTCATGAGGGTTTTCAGTTGACACACCCACAAAGTCTTAATTCAACATTACATTAATAACTCTCAATATCTCCACCTCAACCTTATACGTCTCACTTAGAATTCTTGCGTGCTCATTATACAAATCTAACTCATCAAAAATTCTGACTTGGTCATTGTTCCTCCAACATTCACACCACTAACCCTTCTACACATGTTATTACTTAAATTATTTTGCACGCCTCCTCTGGTGGTGAAGTATCATTTGGATCAACCATGGCATGGATCATTCTTTTAGCTTTGGGTCTTGAGTATCTTAAAGTATTTTTTTTTATTTTTTTTCCCCGTGATTCAACACATTTGCTTTTTGACACTTTTACCCTTTTTGCATTCGTGTAGCGAGTTTGGTCGATAATCCCGAGCTGGCAGACTCAAGTTACCGGGTTTTAAGATACCCCTACGGACGAGTGACTCGAAGGCTTGGGCTTTTGTAATCATTTTGCAAAAATGTGCTTTCCTGACTTTTATTCCTCTTTTATTTTCCTCAAGGCTTAATTGCTATTAGAAGTCCACACTTCCCGGTATATTTTCCTCAACCTCTACTTTTTATCAACCACTTCAAAGATTTGATTCATCCAATTTAAGTGCATACATGTCTTAAAGGGCAATGGGTTATTTCATTGGAACTTAGATTTATGTCATAATTTCTACAAGCAGAACTACATAATAAGGAACAAAAACTCAATGCAATTTGTACACGGGTTTTGGTAGTTCAATCTTAAGCTATGTCATGAAACATTGAATTTTTATTTTTATTTTATTTATTTAAAAAAAATAGAAAAATAAAACAGATAGATAGATAAACACCCCCCCACACCTAAATCATGCATTGTCCTCAATGAATGTGAGCAAGATACTACATGGATTTATGCATGAAAAAGGAGAGATCTCACCAACGTGAAGTACAAAGGAAAGTTCATGGCTATGTTGATGGACAAAACCCGAATTCCCTCAAAACCTATGAGATGCTAAAGAAGGGATTCAAATACGGGAAACAAATGGGGCCCAAACAAACGATGCTCACTGAAGGAGTCTTTTATTGTACTTATACATATATATATATATATATATATATATATATATATATATATATAATTATGTACAAACATAAGTTCCCATCTTCATTTGTCAAAAGACATCAAAGGGGAACCTCAAAAGTGGGTCAATGCACTTGGGAAGGGAACATGAAACCACGCGGGGCCAGAATATTCATGCGTGGGCCCCCTTTACAAAGAGCACAAGATGAAATGAGAGGTTCATGAATTGGACGCAAAGGCGTCTCATTCAAAAGATCAAACTGAAAGAGCTTGAACCTCTCGAGAGTTTGGGAAATAAGGGGCAACGGAAGAAGAGTTTCTCCCGTTGCGGTGCTGAAGTTATGATCGTCAATCCAAACTCTCCAACCAACTGGCTGGTGCGTCGGAGCGAGGTCAAAAACCTTGTTAGGCAAGTCCGACTCACCAGGCGAACAAAAAGTTGGTCTCATACCCAAGGTATCCTCCAAGGAGCTCCTAATACCCTTATGAGCAATGTAGTTATTTGATGTTCCATGATTTCCAAGATGATCAGGAACAATAGTGAGAGGCAAACTCTCATCAGGTTGTTTGAAATTGAGGGTGCTTGGGAGCTCTTGCTCCACCAGAGGTGAGTCCTTAAGAGGCACAACATCAAGATCATGTGGCTCAAGGGCCACGGGGCAAGAAGATAAGGCATAATCCTGGGCCGACTCATGATGAAATTGGTCAAGTTTATTCTCAATGTGTATCGAATCCTCCACTAAGTAATCGTGAATTGAAACCCCAAGTCCTTCAGACTGACTAGGAGTTTGACTTTGAAAGATTGTGCTTTGAATTTGTGGATGTGGTGGTGGTTCGATATCAAAAGATGAATCCTCATGTTGACAAGAAAAGTTACACTCCTCACGTTTACGTAATTGCTGTGACATTTGACTCAATTGCAATACCATATTTTGTACGGACTATAGAGTGGCTTCCATGAACGTAAGGAAAGTTTGTTCCAGGGAATCAGGTATGCGGTCAACTATGAGGTTCAAGTCAGAGCTTGGGAAATTTTGAGGTTGGGTGTTGGTGGGCTGAGAATAAGTCCAATGATTTGAAGTGGGGTGTTGGTAGAATTCTGGGTATTCGGGAGGAGGATACTGAGGTGAAAATGAAGTATAAGAATTTGGATATGAATTGTCTCTCCACGAATCCATCACTCTCGAGTTGTACGCGGATGCGTAATAGTCATATTGAGCATTTTGGGAAAATGTATGCTCATACTCAGGCTCTGGGGGAACATAAGGGCATTCCCTGATAACATGACCACTCAACCCACAACAGTCGCACGGTACGGCTACTGGAGCCACCGGTGCGCTCATGTTGTCTGTCCTATGCATGAAGGAGGCCAAAGTTTGTTGTAATGTCTCAGTTTGTCGACCAGCATATGATCCAACATAACTACATTGTGGTCTAGCAGTCGGTGCCTCTCTCATGTTACCCCAATATGAAGATTGCTCAGTTACACAATTACGATTGTCCCAACCATATGGGGTGTTAGTCTGAGCCACCCCAGGTCTGAGCCACCCCATATTGCTCTAGTTGTAAGGACCTATAGTGACCTTAGGTTGTGTGTCCCTCGTTTGCTAGAGACGCTTCTACCTTCTCCCACTACCCACGCTAGATCTAGGGATTCTTCCCTCCTCATCTAAGTCTTCTCTTCATCTATATTCTATGATTAGTCTCTTCCTCTGATTACACCTTCTATTGTGTGTGGTTTTCGAGACGAGATGAGCATTTTATACGAGGTTGGGCTCGATCCGGTAAGGGCGCTCGACTTGAGAGAGTGCATTTTCTGAGATGGACGGTTTAGGTGATCGTCCATCTCCGCCTCGTGCTCCTTTGGAGCATGAGGTCGAGTCGTCTCAGGGAGATGGGAGATATCGGGGTCATATATGGATTATCTCGGTCAGAATCGAGCTCTGGGTGCACCACCACCTTTAGCTCGACAAGATTGACCAACGACTTGGTGGGAGTGGACTCATCCTGTTTGGGCCACGCAACCTTCTTGCATAGCTCTCCCGTCAGCTCCAGGGAACAACTATGAGCTGAAATCTCAATATGTGAGCATGCTTCCTACCTTCATTGCCAATAAGGAGGATTCGTATATTTTTATACATGTTACATGTCCAAGCCAGTGTCCCAGCGAGCTCTATTCGGTCTTGGGATGACTTTGTGACCATTTTTCCGAAGAGATTTTTCCCTCAAAGGAAAACTCAACAGATACGGCACCGGATACATCAAATGTATCAAACTGAGACCGAGTCTTTTCATGCTTTATTTAAGAGGTTTAAAGACCTTCTCCAGCAGTGCTCTCATCATGGACTTGAGCTGTGGAAGCTGTGCCAGATTGTTTATGAGGGCCTCAACTACAACACCCGCACATTGTTGGAGTCGATGTGTCAGGGTGATTTCCAAATGAAACCCATCGATGAGGCATGGGACACTTTTGAATTAATGGCTGAACGTACCTTTCAGTGGGACACCATCAGAGAGCCACCAGCCACCAGGTCTTCTGGTTGAGTTGGATCATATCAAGTTGAGTCAACTATCGCGTCTGAGGCGAAATTGGCTGTCATCATGCATAGGATTGAGAGTTTAGAGTTGGACTGAGCTCCTGTAGCTCAGGTCCCTACTTGAATGTGTAGTAGGTGTGGACTTATAGGACTTGATGACTTGGAATGTTCTTACGTTCCAAGGGATACTGAGCATGCAAATGCGATGTATCAACAGAGGCCCCGTAATGACCTCTTCAGTCACTCCTACAACTCGGGATGGCTTAACCATCCTAACATCTCTTGGGGGCCTAGTGGGGGTTACGGTGAGAGCTCACACGCTCAACCTCAACCTTATCAACCTCCACACCCATCAGGGACCTACCAACCCCCACCTCAAAGGTCTTAGCACCATAATTACCAACCTCCTTAGGCCTCATCGTTGAGTTATTCTAACCAAGCTCCACTACCCCAGCAGGTTGACCCAAAGGAACCCGAAGTGATCCGACCCTTCAAGCGTTCTTGCAGAGTATGCAAAGTACAGTAAAAGCTTTTGAAATGCAAGTTAGCTAGTTGGCTCATCAGTTCCATGAATGTATAAGGTTCAGTTACCGAGTCATCATGTTGTAAATACCAGGGGTCAACCTCCTCAGGCTAGGTAGAATGTGCACAATGTTTAAAGTGACCCTTCCCAACATGCAAATGTTGTCCATACCTTAACATCGGGAAGGATTGTTGACAACAATGTGGGGTTGGCGACTCTTCCGAGGATGGTAGTGAGTCTTTCAAGGAACCCAATTCTGAGACTCCTCCTCGTGATAGTTATATCCCCAAGGCACCATTCCGTCATAGGTTGAGCATTGGGACAAAATCATTGAGGTACTTAGGCAAGTCAAGGTGAACATTCCGTTGTTGGACGTTGTTCAGCAAATGCTACTATATGCCAAGTTCCTTAAGGACCTTTGTACCATTAAGAGAAGAACAAATATTCCCAAAATGGTATTTCTGGCCGCCAATGTGAGTTCTATATTGACACAACCCATGCAAGTCAAATACAAGGACCCCGGTTGTTCAATTGTTTCTTGCATGATCGGTAATGTGACAATTCCTCAAGCTCTATTGGATTTGGGAGCATCTGTGAACCTCCTGCCCTACTCTGTGTATGTCAACCTTGAAATAGGCGATCTAAAGCCAAACGAGGACAACCCTCCAATTGGCTGACAGATCCATCAGGATTCCACGAGAAAGTATAGAGGATGTCCTTATTAAAGTGGGTGAGTTCGTATTCCTAGTTGATTTCATCATCTTCGATACTGAAACTGTGTCCAACCCACAAGGACATATTCCAGTGAGCCTTGGGAGTCCATTTCTTGCAAGATCTAATGCTTTGATCAATTGTCGCAATGGCTTAATAAGGTTGTCATTTGGAAAGCTCACGGCGGATTTCAACATTTTTACTCTTGGTAAGCAACCCAGACTCTTCGACGATGCTGTCGGAGTTAATTTCATTCAGAATATGGATGAGCTCGATCCATTGGGTATGTTTGACTCACATCGACATATTATTGAGGTGCCTAATGAGCAGGTTGGGAGTGAAGATGATTTTGAGGAATCTGCTGGTGAACTTCTTGATGAGGAGGAATCCATTGGGCATGTTCACTCACATCGACATATTATTGAGGGTGTTTGCTCCTCTTACCCTATGGCCTCTGAACCACTTGAAATTAACTCTGAATCCAACAAGGACCCAACTCCGGTCGAGCTTAAACCCCTCCTCGGTAACCTTAAATACATCTTTTTAGGGGATAATGAGACCTTGCCACTCATTATTGCTTCTGATCTTGTAAAAGACAAAGAGGATGCCCTTAAAAAAGTGCTTTTTGAAAACAAAAAGGCTATCGTGTGGTCCTTTAAGGACATCAAGGGAATTAGCCCTGGTATTTTCCAGCATCGGTTCCACATGGAAGAGAATTCTAGGCCCCGCTGGGACCCACAACGAAGACTGAATCCTATGTTGAAAGAAGCCATCCAAAAGGAGGTTCTTAAGTGCTTGGATCATGGCATAATCTATCCTATCTCTCATAGTTCGTGGGTGAGTGATGTCCATGTAGTTCCCAAAAAGTCAGGCATGACGGTTGTTGAGAATGACCATAATGAGCTTATACCAACACGCCTACAAACTTGCTGGCGAGTTTGCATTGATTGTCGCAAGTTCAATGCGGTAACGCAGAAACATCATTTCCCATTGCCATTCATTGATCAGATGTTCGAAAGGTTAGCCGGACATGAGTATTATTATTTTTTGATGGATACTCTGGTTACAACCAAATTCCCATCGCCCCCGAGGATCAAGAAAGAACCACATTTACATGTCCCTTTGGCACGTTTCCCTACAGTTGCATGCCCTTTGGGTTATGTAACGCGCCAGCAATGTTTCAAAGGTTGATGATCAACATCTTATCCGATATGGTAGAGCGTTTCCTTGAGACTTTCTGGATGACTTTTCCATGTTTGGCGCTTCCTTCGATGAGTGCCTTCATCACTTGAGCCTTGTCCTCAAGCGATGTCGTGAGAAGAACCTCGCTCCCAATTGGGAGAAATGTCACTTCATTGTAAAGCGAGTTATTGTACTTGGACATGTGGTCTCGATTAGGGGAATTGAGGTTGATCCCGTGAAAGTGGGTCTTCTTGCTAATCTCCCACCGCCACGTAATGTAAAGGATATCTACGGTTCATTCGGGATATCGACGGTTCATTCTAGATTTTAGAAAAATTGCTCGACCTCTCACCGCCTTGTTGGCTGAGGATGCCATTTTTGAGTGCACACCGGATTTCCACCATGCTTTTTTGACCTTAAAGAAATAGTTGACTTCATCTCCCATAATTAAGGCACTAGTGTAGACTGAACCCCTCGAGTTATTGTGTGATGCATCTGACTTTGTTGTGGGAGCAGTGCTTGTGCAATGATTCGACATATTGCCTTATGTGATCTACTATGCCAGTAGAACAATTAATGATGCCCAATTGAACTACACTATGACCGAGAAAGAATTCTTTGCTATCATATTCACTTTGGAGAAATTCTGGTCGTACTAGATTGGCTCCCACATGGTTATCTATTCTGATCACATATCCAACAAGCACCTCGTGGCGAAGAAAGATGCAAAATCTCGACTCTTGAGATGGATCTTGTTGGTACAAGAATTTGATCTCGAGATTCAGGACAAAAAATGGTGTGAAAAAGTTGTAGTAGACCACTTGTCTCGTCTTGAGACGACCAACTCATTGGACCAAATTATTAATGACAAATTTTTTGACGAGCAACTGTTCACGATCGAAGATAACCCTTGGTTTTCCGACATCGTCAAATACCTCGTGACCGAGCAACTTCCTATGGGTTGGTCAAAATCTGACCAAACCAAATTTAGATCTTATGTCAGATTCTTTCACTGGGACAACGCCTACCTATTCAAATACTGCTCTGACCAAATTCCAGGCGGTGCGTCCCAAATAACAAGTTCCAACGTGTGCTCCAATTTTGCCACTATGAGGCATTTGGAGGACATTTTGGAGCAAAGAAAACTACCACCAAGGTGCTCCAATCTGGATTTTACTGGCCTTCTATTTTTAAAGATGCTTACGAATTTATAAGCATTGTGATAGGTGTCAGCGCCTTGGCAGGATTAGTCGAGGTGATATGATGCCTTTTCAAAATGTCCTTGTCGTCGACATCTTCAATGTGTGGGGCATCTACTTTATGGATCCTTTCCCAAATTCGTTCGGGAATGTTTACATTGTGGTGGTCATTGACTATGTGTTTAAGTGGGTTGAGGCGATCCCCACAAAGACCAATGACAATAGGGTGGTCACAAAATTCTTAAAGGACATGTTTGCACGATTTGGTACTCCTCGTACAATAATCAACGATAGGGGTACCCACTTCTGCAATCGCTCCTTTGAAGCACTTATAACGAAGTATTCGATCACCCAGAAGCATGTGACCCCATATCATCCGCGAACTAGTTGGCAGGTCGAAGTCTCTAACCGTCAATTAAAGCAAATCGTTGAGAAGACGGTTAATTCCTCGAGGAAGGATTGGTCGACTAAGTCGAATGACGTGTCGTGGGCTTTCCGCACCACGTTTAAGACCAATGTGGGTATGTTCCCATATCAGCGAGTCTACGGAAAGGATTGCCACCTACCCGTCGTGCTTGAGCATCGTGCTTTCTGGGCGATTAAGAACCTGAATATGGATCTTGATAAAGCAGGGTCGCAGCGTAAACTCGATAATGTGGAACTGGAAGAACTACGCAATGATGCGTATCCAAATGCCAAAATTCATAAGTCCTAAGCCTAGATGTTTCACTATATCGTGATTATGTGAAAGGTGTTTACGGCCGGGTAGAAGTTGTTGCTCTACAATTCCCGGTTTCATCTGTTTGCGGGTAAACTCCGCAGTCGCTGGTCTGGCCCTTTTATTGTGCAAACCGTATTTCCTCATGAAGTGGTTGAAATTCTGAACCAAGGGAATAGGGACGTGTTTAAAGTTAATGGACAACGCCTCAAACATTACTTGGAGGGGGCACGAGCTGAAGTCAAGGAGATCATGTTCCTTCATGAAACTCTCTCGCACTCAACTAGTCATGTTCATGCTTGAATGATTGCGATTTCATGTTTGTACATAGTTATATTTAAAAAAAACACACAAAATAAAAAAGAAAAAAGAAATGTTTTGTGGGTTTTGCGTGTGTTTAGCATGTGCGAAACCGTTGAGAGGCAAAGTAAAAGGTAGCTCCCAAAATTATCTTCAACATGATGTATTAGGATATTTAGTATACCGGCTTTAGGTCTTGTCTAGTCGTAAGGATGCACCACGGTTTTCCCTCGGGGAAAAGTAATCATAGGGTTTCAGTACTCCAATAAATAAAGAAGTCCACCCTGAACCTAGTGAGTTGAATAATTCGTGTCTTTTAATATAAGCAAGTTTGTTGTAGTCAAGGACCCTTTAACTCCTACTGTGAGACATTAAGTGTAGGGGTTTTGGTTCATGTGTAGATAAGAAATAAGTGAGTATGTGTTCCCTCTTCTCGCACGGCTCCTATCACTCGGGAAATTAGGTCTGAGAGGCCTTTATGCCTGGTGCTTTCGAGTCATCTGACTTGGGATGCACCGACCGAACTCCCATTACACGGGTGGTAGGGATTACCCTATGTCAAGATATGGGGCAAGGTGTACGTGATAGTGTAAGTCCTCATAGGCAATGATGCACGAAACCTGACCCTGGGAGAATTACACCCCAAAAAGAGAAAAAAAGAAGAAGAAAAGATTTGGTAATGCAAATAGGAACCTTAATGGACTTTGCACTTTGTATCACTTGAGGATGTTAAGGTTGTCCATATGTGTCACTTAAGTCATTAATTAACTTGCACGAATGATGCATTAGGCTAGGTGTGTGGACTAGATACATATGTAGAGTCGACCCGTAGGATTACCGTGTCCAATGATCGACAAAAATGAGTCCATCGAGTCGAGTTTCTAGATTGAATAATGCATCAATGTTAGGATTTTGTGGGTATATCCACAGAAAACCCTTAGGAGACAACGCTCCTCCTCCTTGGCGACATGGTGGTTTATCGGCTTGTTGCACATACTAAGTGCAACCATGATTCCTACGAAAGTGAGTTAGGATTTCCCTATTTTACGAATGATTTTTCTTTTCTTTCATTTTTCCCTTTCTTTGTTTTGCTCGAGACTAGCAAAAGTTAGGTGTGGGGGTATTTGATTGATATCGTATTATGCATATATTTGTTTCTTATATCCTTTATTTTAGCCTAAGCAACGCTACGTAACGAGTTTTATGTTTATGTTTCAGGAATAAACAGGTTTGAGAAGAAGAGATTCAAAAAGGACTACGTTGCAAGACTTATGGACTAAGATGCAAGAGAGAAGGACCCGGATGTGAACCCAAAAGGACTAATTAGCAAAATCAATCACTCCACACCTTCATGAGGACTATTTTGGCAATTGGATTCGTGTCGCAACTCACACAACCAATTAGGGTACGCTACAGAAGAAGAGACGAAGCTACAAACAACACAGACGAAACTAAGACGGATCCAGGACATCCAGACCGCCAATTGGCGGTCCATTTGTCTCCAGGTCCAACCTGTCTTCTATCGGATGTGTATTAAGGTGTTTTATGCTATATTTGGTATGCGTTTAGTCCCATACCGGGGGTTGTCCCCGTTTAACTTTTTTATGGCTATAATAGAACTCTTCCTCCTCTTTTGTAAGATATCTCCTCTCTTGGTGGCCATCCTCTCTACTAGGAGTAAAGCCTTGGAGCAAAACTCTGGTGGAGAGAGGATACTTGTAAATGTCAGTGAGCAATAAAAGATGTTTTGTTAGTTAATTGTTGTTTTCTTTAGTTCATGCATGCTTAGTTAATTTTGTTATTTAAATCTTCGTAGAATCAATTAGCATGTGTTTCTTTCCCTACTGTGAATGTTAGCTTAGTAATGTGTGAGTAGTTCCATCCCCCTTTGGGGGTGGAGTTGATGTTTATACATGTCATGTGGAATGGAATGAATGCTTAATGTTGTTGTATGTGAGAAAAGTTAGTATGCTTGTTTGAATTAAAGAGAATACTTAACATGATGGTTTCTGCCATAATCTTTAGGGACATTCCACGCTTGTTTAGGTTCTTAATAACAAACTTGTCATGTTCATATTAATCACTTGGGTTATTGATTTGGATGATAGCTCTTGCCATGAGGTACTATTATGCATAGAAAACACTACCTACATTTGTACTTATTGAATGCATTCATCACCACTTATTACATGTGTACACACAATCCACCACTTAGGGGTTTTCCATTCCTGATTTCCAGCTTCTTCTATTAGTCACTTAGTTTAGTTATATTTAGTTTTTCATCTTCTTTGTTTGTTTTGTACTATTGTAGCGTAGCATAGGTTAGTCTAGTTAGTGTAATCAAGTTCCTCTCCCCTCCTTTTCCACTTGCCTTCGAACAAACCAGAGTTGACCCACCTGCTCGTGGACACGACCCGTACTTGCCGCGTCTTCACCGACGTCGTGCACTTGCGATATTTAAAATGAATCAATCAAGTATCCCTTTTGGGTGTGCACCTACATAATGGAGGTATGGGCAACACTCTAAACCTCATGAAGCTCAGCCCTCAATTTGCACGATCTTTACAAGGCGAGGTTACACGTCTTTCACACGCGCGAGGAAGCCAACTTGAGAAAGTGGTGAGGCGGTGGGCCTTCAAAGCTATTATACTTGAGTGTTGGCTCAAGCGAAACCGAAGGATATTCAAGGGAGAAAGGAAGAAGCTAGAGGACATCTTGGTTGCTATCAAATACATGGTTCGTTGCCTATGGGATAAAGTTAAGAAACTTGTGAAAAGTGAGGAGGAAGAGCAACAACTTCAGACCACGTGGAGTTTGTGTAGTTGATACATTAGTGATGTAACTTCCAACTACAAAGGATATATTGATATATTATGTCGATGTAGGGTAGAGGCCGGGTATGCATGTAGCATGCACCCGCGCACATATCATCCATTTTTGTAGGTTGTAAACATCTCTTTAGTTAATTGAATTAGATTATGGGTATGTCGATGTATGGGTTCGACTACCGGACATCGACCTCTGATTGTGGTCACAAAGAACTTTGAGTAACATTGCTAGCATCCCTCAGAAGCCGCTATACACGGATGACCATACCACTTCGGGGAGACGGTTGCCGTAGGCAAGGGTGTGCGTGGAAGTGGCCCGTGAGTTCACCTATCTGAGTTGGGTGGAGGTCCAACTGGAAGGCGCCGACACACATAATGTAAATGTGGAGTATGAATGGGGGCCCGGGTATTGCAAGGAGTGCAGGGAATTCGGCCATGTTGTAGAGAAGTGCCCAAGAAAAAGAATAGACATTAACATGAAAGGTGAGGTGCCAAAGGAGAAGGCTTAGAAGTTGATAGTTGTGACTCGAAGGAAGGCCGGAAATGGGCACGGAAGGGAGAGGAGTAAGGGCATTGAGGGGTCGGGTCAAGAAGATGGTGAGGCACTTTGCATCATAGGCGATTCGGAGATGGGAGAAGCTGATCGGAGAGGAGGGGAGGGAAGGGATGGAGTAAGAGATGATGATGTGGATGCTAGGGGCTGACGTGCATGAGGGTGCAAGTAAGGAGGTCACATGTGGAGAACAAAGTAGGAGGGAAAAAGCAAGGATATGGCACACATTTGCTCTCCCCAAACCTTGGAGGAAACTAGTGAGGAACTTGTTGGCTTTTTGGCCTTAATCTATGTTTTGATGATTTAATCAACCTAATCTTAATTGTGATCATGTAGAGTAGTACACATATTGCATTGCACATATATTGCTTTGTGCTAACTCTATAGGTGATCATGAATTAAGGAAGAAAGGAAATCAAGTCAAGACATGTAATCAAGCTCATTTAAAGACAAGTAATTTGCATTTCTTTGAGTCTTAGTAACATTGTGTAAATTCAGCATACATGAGCTAAAACCTACTCAAACACACACAAGGTTACTTATAGAAGTCACACACAAAATTTCATATAATTTGGACGTCAATAGATCACTCATACTTAGACCAGAAAACACCAAACCTTAACCTGAACTGTATGCCCACATTCGGTCAACCGAAACAGACCGTTCGGTCGACCAAGTGATCATATATTCTGTTAGTGTTTGATTGCCCATGTTCGGTCGACCGTCCAGACCTTTTCGTTCAACCGAGTAACAACAAATTTCCAACCGTTTGTTTTGTTGTATATACCTAACGGTCGTATTCGTATTATTTCCAAATACGCCAAAAATACTTTTCCTTATCGGTCGACTGAGGACCTTGTTCGGTCGTTCGAACTTAGACATCTCGACAAACCAAAATTTCCTGTTGGCTTTCGATCGACCGTGGACCTTGTTTTGGTCGACCGAATTTAGTCCTATTTGTCAACCCAGAAGAGCCTGTTTGTTTTCGATCGACCGAACCTATCTCGGTGTTCGACCGATAACTTAAGTGTACCTAGAACATTACCTTTGGCGGTCGACCGTTCTTCAATCGGTCGACCGAACCGAGTTCAAAATTATCAAACGATCGACCGATCCGGTCGACCGAACTTACTAAGTTTTGGGTCCTATAGATTTCTATTTTGTGTATCTGACACAACTCTTACCCAACTTAACCCCAACGGCTATAATACCTTAGGAGCTTATAAATAGGTGTTCCCTGAACACAATTAGACAAGTATTACACTTCCGATTGTCATATACACCTAAGTGAAACTCCCAAGTCTCCCATTCTTCAAACCCTACTCTCCAAGCTTAAACTTCCAGATCATAGCATCAATTCCACATCCTAAGATAAGTGTGCTCAAGTTAGAGAATGTGTTCCACTCCAGATCTCTGTTCTAAAGAAGCAAGGACTTCGGTGAAAGCCTGAAGTGTTCCTCTTGGATTGTGAGAGGAGAAAGTCAAGCTCACGAGGGTGTTCGTGGAGCTTGTTTTGTAAAAGGTTTAATCTCGGCCCGGAACGAGGTTGATAGTGAAGACACGAGCGGAGCTCGAGGGAAATTGGGCGGAGCTTGCAAGAGAGGACTAGGACCCGGGTGGGGTGCCGAACAATTTGGTGATTTGCATTTTCTATTCCTTGTGATTTGCATTTTCTATTCCTTTACTTGCTTGTTTGGTTTTAAATTCTGCTGCACATCTTTGATTGTTAAACAAGTAGGTAAATTAGGATTAAAAGTGATCAGAATTAGAGACCTTCACGATCCTACATTTGTTATCAGAGCCTTGTGAGCTATTTTTTTACTTAACCGTAATTTTTAGCAAGGCTTCAACTTCTAATCATGTAGAGGGTTTGTGCACAACTAGACCTCTTTGCTAAATGGGTCAAACTATGATTATTGGAAGAATATGATGAAAATATTCCTAATATCTAATGACTTCAAGTATTGGATGTTTCTACAAAAAGTCGACAATATGAACATTCTTTATTGTGGCCTTAATGAGGGTGAATACAATAGAATTAGGGGTTGTGAAAGTGTATATGAAATATGGCATAGATTTCAAATGCATCATGAGGGGGATAGCAAAACTAAGGAAACCCGCATTAGTCTCCTCATGCATAAATATGAGATTTTTTCTATGCAAATCGGTAAAAACATAAGCGAAATGAACACCCGCTTCACTGATATTACTAACTCTCTTTTGGTTCTTGGAAGAAAATTAAATGAAGGAGAGATGACAAAGAAATTCCTCCGGTTGCTAAGCAACGATTGGGAAGATAAGGTCGTCGTAATTGCAGAAGCACACGACCTTTCCGAACTCAAGATGGAGGAGTTAATTGGAAATCTCATGGCTTATGATCTCCAAATTAACCATCGGAAGGAGAAGGAAGCTTCAAAGAACAAACCCTTCTTGTTATTACATGCAAATATTTTGGAACCAAGGAGGAGTGTAGAAGATGAGGACATTGAAGTCCTAGCAAAAGACTTCTTCAAATACCTCAAGAAGGATAAAGAAGAAAAGAATGAAAGAAGAGGTAGAAGAAGTGAAATGAGAGAAAAGAAGAAGGAGAAGGAGAGTGAAAATGAGAGAAAAGAGAAGGAGAAGAAAAATGAGAGAAGGGAGAGAAAGAGAGAAAATGAGGAGGAGTAATAGAAAAGAGAAGAGGTTGGAAGCTCACAAGGCTAGTTGGGACAATACATCATCATCATCTTCATCCCAATCAACGACACCTTCATCAACAAAGGAATATGCACATATGTGCTTCATGGCAATTCAAGATGAACGATGTGAGGTATCCTCTAACTCTTGTTCTATTAGATCATGCTCAACTAAGTCTTATTATAGTGATAGCTCACATTCTAGTGATAATGAAGAAACTTATACACATGATGAGCTTCAAAATGCATTTAATGACTTAGTTAAACAATATGAGATCATTTTTGAAAAGAACAAAAGTCCTAGAAAGCTAATCAATAATCTCCAAACCCAAATTGAATCAATCATGCATGAGAAAAATGAGGTGCTTGCTAGACTTGAAAATAATGCATGAACTCTTGATAATTTAAAACCAACACCAATAGATGTTGTACAATTAGATCTTCATGCTTGCAATGTGCAATTAAGAAAAGATCTAGAAAAGTTCACAAATGAAACTAAGATGCTTAATATGCTATTAAGAAGTCAAAGGCAATCTTTGCAAAAACATGGTTTAGGATATAATGCAAAATTGAAAAACCTTGCATCTCATACAACATTAAATGGATAGCACTTAGTTGTAAAGCATAGCTCTTCAAGTGTGTGGCTCCTAAAACCAAAATGGTTTGGATTCCCAAAGCTAACATTCAAGGACTCAAAGTTGTTTGGGTACCTAAATCTACACTCGTAGGTGTTTGAGGAGCAAATCAGTGGTGATCGGGCAAACTTGAAAGTCAAATTCAACGCCGGTTGCAACACTGAATGGAGATTAGAACCAAATTCAAAAGTTCAAAGTGGATATAAATTCTTATACTCTAAAATTTTCAATCCATTGGTTCTAGTCTAGATTTTATATGCTTATTTGACAAATCATATATTCATTTATTGCAAATCTTTAAATTTGAATCACATCCATTGCTTAAATGTCAACTTTGTAAATGAATGTCAATAGGGGGAACATAAACATCACATGCTAAATTGTACTATTTGCTTGATGTTAAAAGGGGAAAATTAAAATTTAACTTAATTGAAAAATCATATTCATAATGATAGGGGGAGCTTAATGAATATCATTTTCTTAGTGTAATGAAGTGCAAAATTTAGGGAGAGCAACTTCCTTACAAGACATCAAAAATTCAATCCTTAAATCTTATAATTTTTTGATGGATGTCAATGGGGGGGGAGATAATTAATGGGGTAACTTGAAATTTTATTATAATTGAACAAAACCTATGCACATTCTTAGAGGGAGCATTTTAATGCATAGTTTACATCTAAAAATTTCATGTATTAAGAAATAAGTTGCCATCATCAAAAAGTGGTAGATTGTTGGTTTTTTGGCCTTAATCTATGTTTTGATGATTTAATCAACCTAAGCTTAATTGTGATTATGTAGAGTAGCACACATATTGCATTGAATATTTATTGATTTGTGCTAACTTCTACAGGTGATCAAGACTCAAGGAAGAAAGGAAATCAAGTCAAGACATGTAATCAAGCTTATTTGAAGACATGTAATTTGCATTTCTTTGAGTCTTAGGAACATTGTGTAAATTGAGCATACTTGAGCGAAAACCTACTAAAACACACACTAGGTTCCTTATAGAAGTCGCACACAAAATTTCATATAATTTGGACTACAATCGATCACTCAAACTTAGACCGGAAAACACAAAACCTTAACCGGAACTGTATACCCACATTCGGTCGACCGAAACAGACCGTCCGGTCGACCGAGTGATCATATATTCTATTAGTGTTTTACTGCCCAAGTTCGGTTGACCATTTAGACCTTTTCGGTCGACTGAGTAACAACAAATTTCCGATCGTTTGTTTTGTCGTATTTACCCAATGGTCGTATTCGTATTATTTCCAAATACCCCAAAAATACTATTCCCTATCGGTCGACCGAGGACCTTGTTCGGTCGACCAAACTTAGACATCTCGACAAAGCAAAACTTGCTGTTGGTTTTCGGTCAACCGTGGACCTTGTTTCGGTCGACCGAATTTTAATCCAGTTTTTCAACCCAGAAAAGCCTGTAAGTTGTTGGTCGACCGAACTTATCTCGGTGTTCGACCAATAACTTAAATGTACCCAGAACATAGCCTTTGGCGGTCGACCATTTTTTAACCAGTCAACCAAACCGAGTTCAAATTTGCAAAATGGTCGACCGTTCAGACCGATCCGGTCGACCGAACTTACTCAGTTTTGGGTCCTGTAGATTTATATTTTGTGTATCTTGCACAACTCTTACCCAACTTAACCCGAACGGCTATAACACCATAGGAGCTTATAAATAGGTGTTCCCTTGACACAATTAGACAACTCTTACACTTCCTAATGTCATATACACCAAAGTGAAACTCTCAAGTCTCCCCAAATCCTACTCTCCAAGCTTAAACTTCCACATCTTAGCATGAATTCCACATCCTAATCTAAGTGTGCTCAAGTTAGAGAGTGTGTTCCACTCAAGATGTCTGTTGTAAAGAAGCAAGGACTTTGGTGAAAGCCCGATGTGTGCCTCGCGGATTGTGAGAGAAGAAAGTCAAGCTCACGAGGGTGTTTGTGGAGCTTGTTTTGTAAAAGGTTTAATCTCGGCCCGGAACGAGGTTGATAGTGAAGACGCGAGCGGAGCTCGAGGGAGATTGAGCGGAGCTTGCAAGAGAGGACTAGGACCCGGGTGGGGTGCCAAACCTCTATAACAATCCCCGACTCCTTGTGGTTTGCATTTTCCATTCCTCTACTTGCTTGTTTTATTTTAAATTCCACTGCACATATTTGATTGTTAAACAAGTAGGTCAATTTGGATTAAAAGTGATTAGAATTAGAGACCCTCACGATCCTACAGAACTACCATGTCACATGAGAGAAATTAGCTTTGGAGACAAAAAGGGAGTCTCCTTAAAGGCCCAAACACATTCTAACAATGGTGAAAAGGAGTGAGCCTATTGTGCCCAAGAAGAGTAAAGAGATGTCGAAAAAAAGTGCTTGTTCCATTTTGGGACAAGCCAAGGAGAAGGGACTTTGAGTGCTCTAGATTTGAATGGGCAAGTGAGGAGAGGACAAGTACGCATGGTGATGATAAAATGGAGGATCACATGACTCCACCAATGGGACATTGCCAAGAAGACTATTCTTATGAAGTGGGAGGGGGAGGTTGAAGGGAATGTGTTCTAAAAGTTTTACTTTTAAATGTCAATTTTTATGAATTGAATGAAAAATCATTTTGTTCCTTGTTTATGTTATTCGTCTTTCAGAAGTGTTAAGCAAGAGGCTCTTGGTCCTTAAACGTAGAGCTCTAAAAGATATTGGTTTACTTAAAACAAAAGATATTCGCAATCATGGTAATTAACATGGGACATTAATTACCGGGTTAAGATTGTCGTGTTTGGTCATAGATCATTGTAGCTCTACTAGTGAGTGACAACACGGGTATGCAAAAGAGGAAAATATTACTTTTGTATACTGAATAGACCTAATAAGTAAAATATTATAGAAATGTGTTTCTGTGTCATTAATATTTTACTGTGTCTTTGGTCCTTTGATATGAGACTTATATCTGATTACTTAAGGAATACTTAATTAGATCAGTGTCTTGAACTATCGATAAGTGTAGTGTAAAGACATTGGTTGGTTAAGTACAACTTTTGTTGGAGAAGATAGCTAGTCAAAAGACTATCATTGCCCCTCTTAATTGAGTGATGATATTAGTGGGCCCCTTGATAAAGCAAAGTTATAATGTGCACAATGTAATTTGAGTTAAGTCACATATTTATAACTAGCTTAAAGAGATCAAGAAATGAATACTGATACAAAGATGACACAATACTACTTTGTGTGTATTCTTAATATCATGAGGCAAGGGACGGACACAAGTGGTGCACTCCATCACTAATTGGATTGGGTTTTGGTTCGAGTGGAATTAAGATATCTAACTAATTGGGAGCTCTAATGTGTAGCTAGATACCGCTTATAGCTTGTGATATTAAGCTCTTAATATCACTTCCAACTTAGTTTAGATCCTCCCATTGGTCACACCACAAAACTGGGAAACGAGTAATGGGGATTTTGAGTTCATAGGATGTGTCGGGTTTCATGTAGAAAATATGACACATGGGGTGAACAAGCAAAATCAAAATTATGTTGTGATTAATAACATAATTAGAATCTAAATTAAATTCATATGTGATGTAAATATTATGAGGTGTAATGATTGATCATTACATAGGATAATATGCTACATAAGTTGTGAATCTACTACTAATCCCGAAATGTCAAATTTTGTAGGGGTTAAAACCGAAATTTGACAAGTCTGCGGAACAGTGCTCCAACGGTCGACCGATAGGACACGGTCGACCGGACATGTCTCGACCGATAACAGGGAATTTTCATCTGTTCGAACGGTCGACCGAATGTGATCGGTCGGTCGACCGAACATAGCGATGAAATAATTCCTGTTACGAACGGTCGACCGAGTTATTGAACGGTCGACCGAAACCAGGTTCGAGCGGTCGACCGAACCTACAAACGGTCGACCGGTCCAGACGGTTAATGCAGAATTAATTTAAGAATTAATTAGATCATGCATGGAATTGGTCCATAATTGATTTAATTCGTGGCTAATATTATTTATTATTAAATAATGGATGGTTAGATGGAATTTTGCATGAAATCATGGGCAAGAGGTTGCACATGAATAGGTAATTTGGAGAGAACTTATAAATACAAGTTATCTCATTACCTCCTTAGTTGAATTAATTCATTGTTTTTCATGCAAAATCTCTCTCCTTAATTCTCCACGAAATTTCCACAAATTCTTAAGTTTAGATTTAGTTTCAAGAAGTCATCTTCTCAAGGAAACTAAAGGGGTTAGTAATTGGATTCTAAACTCTATTGGAGATCGAGAGGCTAGCTCTTCTCTCTCCAATCTCGTTTAGAGTTTGGTGAAATCTCGGAGGCATCCGGCGCAGCAACAAGCAACCACAGCGTCTCCGAATCTTCAAGAAGTTTTAGAGAACTTCTAGGTATGAATTTCGTAGACTCATGTTTGTTTTAATAAGTTTTTAAAACTAGTTATTGAAACAAACCAATACATGCATGAAATAAATCGTAGAAAATTGTAGATGATCCTTATTATACATAAAAATTTCGAAAATATATATGTATAATTAAACATGAAATCCAACAGACGTGCATTACAAAATGAAAATCTACATGGGGAGGAAGCACGTGATATTCATGAAGAAGAGGAGCTCCATGTGGGAGAGGTACCACGTGGACAATTACAGCAAGGGAAAGAGGGAATTCCTGAAGGATGTGAGAAGAAGAGAGGCAAATCCAAGGAAGAGGGAGTCGACTTGATAAGGTTGTAAGAAGGTGGGTGCTAAATGCTATGATACATAAATGCTGGCTCGAGTGTAACCGAAGGATATTTGAGGGCGAAAGAAAGAGGCCGGTTGACATCATGGCTGTTGTCAAAGACACTCTGGTGCTTGGGTAATAAAGCCAAGAGACTCGCAAGGCATGAAGAAGAAGCGCAACACTTGAGGCCACTTGGACGTAGCTCAGATTGCTGACGCACTTGATGCTACAAATGCTCTTAAACTACAACGCATATGGTGATGTATTGTGTAGAATGTAGTGTGGAGGTCAGTTATGCAACTGGCATAAACCCACGGACTTATCTTTAAATTTTGTAGGTTGTAAACAACTTTAGATTAATAAAATTTAGAGGCTAAGCCTTCCTTTTGCTTTGAAAAAAAAAGAAGAGAAGAGAAGGAGAGGAGAGGGAGGTTGAGAAGACAACGAGAATAGAGAAGAGAGAAGAGAGAAGAGGGATATGGATAAGGAGAGAAGAGAGAAGGAGAATAAAGAAGAGGAGAGGCAGAAGGGAGAGAAAGGAAGAGAGAGGAGGGAGAAGAAGGGAGACAGAATGTAAAGGAAGAGTGAGGAGGGAGAAGAAGGGAGAGAGAATGTGAGAGGAGTAGAAGTAGGGAGTGGGGGAGGGGGACCGAAACACTAGGTTTTTCCATGCACAACTTAGAGTGAGGAGAGTCAGCAAGCAAGTGTAAAGAGTGTGTGAGGGTGCAAGCATCGTGGAAGAGGAGGGAGATGTCCAGGACGCCTTCTGGCATTTTTATGCTAACTTGTTTGCTAATGTTTTGCAGGTGAAACACCTTGACCTCTCCATTGTCCTACCACAACTCTTACCGGAGGAGGGGACTGAGCTAACACGAAAATTACACATGAAGGTACTAGAAGATGTGGTGCTGACCGCAAATGTGGACAACGCACCGGGACCCGGCGGTTTTAATGCAAAGTTTTTCAAGGCCACATGAGTCCTCATCAAGAGAGATGTGTTCAAAGCCATGAGTTCGTGTTTGGATAGAAGGAAGGTGTTGGCCTAATGGAATTTCACGTCGATCACGATCATCGCAAAGAAAAATGCACCAACCTTGTTGTAAGACCCGCTTTTCCGTTATATTAATATAATATCCAGTCTCCTATGTTACACATAATTTAGTTCTTAGAATATTAAATTGTGTTATGGCTTGTTAGTTGATCTGATTTGATCGGATTTCTCATTGGTCGATCGGGTGAGACACATTGGGCTAGTGCGCGGTGGGTTGACTCGATCGACTCAATTTGGGCCCAGGTGTGTGTAGAGACAACTTTGGGCTGAGCTAGGTTGGAGGTGGCGTGGAATTGGAAGGGAGCTTCGGGGTTACACACATCTTTCTAGGGAGGCTTTTGGGTGTCCTTGCTGGTGCCATTTTTGGCATGTCGTGAAGTGGCTTGATAGCTAGGAAGTTGGAGAGTTGGATGCAACCTATAAGACCCTCCCAGCCGTCCTCTTCCTCCCTTTTCCTTCGACACACACATCACTCCAGACCACTCATTCCTTCCTCTCCAGCTGATTGGTGGGCTGATCTCCGGTGAGTTGGGAGCTACGTCTAGTGCAGCCTTGTGCGGCTAAAAGAGGAGTTGGTGGGCATAATCTCCGGAAAAGCTTGGCCAATCTTCCCTGCTGATCAGATATGCTCCTGGACCCTTAGTGTAATAGGAAGTATGGAGTGTTGGATCGAGATTAGTCCAGCACTAATAGGGTAGTCGGTCTGAGGTTTGGAGTTATACAAGCGGAGATCTACCCGATCGGGTGGGTTGTGGTGCACTCTCCAGATTTTCAGAGGTTGGCTGAGCATCTCCCTCTCTACCACGATTCTTGACTCATGATTTCCTTGGTGTTTTGTTGGGACACCAGTGGTGATGAAGCTGGGCCATGGAGAGCTAGTACGGGAGGGGTTTTGCATGCATGTTGCGCTACTTGTTAGTCACCTTGTGATGTTGGTCTTGTGAGCTTTCAGATGTAATACTTGTGCGTAATATTGTGATCATGTCCAGATATGTATGCATGAGATGTTTTCTGATATTATGTCACATATTTATGTGTTATTTCATGAGTTTAGTCAGATATCATTTGTAGGACTCATTGCTGATTTCTGCTCTTATGTCCATGCATGATCTAGCTAATAGGTCTAGAAAATATTGCATGAATCGTTCTGATGTTAGTCCAGTAATGATTAACGCACGTAAATGCTCTGATTTGTCAATCTCTTATGATATATTCATGACATTCCATCTGTAAATAAATCTCATATTTTCATCTAGATGTTAAACCAATAGGTATAGTTGCCTGTCTCGACTTGAATATTGCGATGAGTTAATCCAATCTGATTTTATTCAAACCAGGTTTAGCTCAGGTGTATGAGCTGACTTTTGTAAGACTTAACTGATATATCTTGTTATGCTTTCACATGATACTAGATTAGGATTCATCTATGATCTATGCTATTCATCCTATGATGTCTAGTATTGTGCAAATCTACAAGCATGTATATAAATATATCTGTATCGACTATGAAGGTACTTAGACTCCTGATTTCAGAGGCATGTTTTCTATATAGGACTACTGATACATTTATGAATTAATTCTTATCCATCTAAACTCTGACCATGTTCGGGACCACAAGTTTCTAATGCATGCGTGTTCTCAAATTTATGGTGTATGCTATCGATTTACATGTAGTGGTTAATCATCATGTATTCTGTTGTTGTACATGTTTTTGTTATTCTTTTAATACTGAAATATCCCTGATATGAGGTGTTGTGTTGTGATGGTCGTTGACCCTTAGGATATCAGACCTTATGACATCCTTATCATGACCCGTAGATGAGTCAATGTGTTGTTTACCTTGAATTGTCAATCTGGGTATGTTTGTTTGCTGATTTTGGTTTGGTTCCTGTTGGGATGTTCTGAATTTTTTTTTGTTTGGGGCTGTTAGGAGGGTATCCGGATATTCTTCCTTGAGCTCGTTCCGTAGCTTGTAGCAGCATTAGACTTTAGATGCTTATGTAGCTTGCATTGCATTTAATATGATTAATAATTCTGGGCACATTCTGTTTTCTGGGCCGACGGGCCACGAGTGGGTCCTCTAGCTGCAGAGGCCATTCGCATAAGACCTTTATGTTGGGAGGGCAGGCGTAAGATAAGTCCTGGGCATGCGCGCTGCCATTATGTCTCAGGGTAGGTATTCCCAAGTTCGCGATGGCACCATGTAGGTCACTTGTCGTGAATTAGGACACTTATCCGACGCACCGCTTTGTGTCGAGCGGTGGGTCACTGTCGAGTGACCGCCTTTGACCAGCAAGGTTTGTGTTCTGGTTCCTTTCGAGGAATGGTTCGGGTGCGCCCGACCGGCACGACTTATGGAGTCGTAGCCTTCTGTTGCATTATGTGCTTTTCTGTTTCTGTTTCGGATGTTTTTGTCTTAGATAGATTGCATGCATTCTTCCATATAAATTCGATTGGGTCAGGGGCATACTGGGTTTTCTTTATAGAAAACTCACGCATATGTTGATGCGGTGCTTGCAGGTACGTAGATTCCTAGAGGGCAGACTGGGCGAGTAGTCGAAGATTCTGTACACGAGGGACATGTCGACCAGATTCTTCAGTTTGTCTTTTGCTTCCACATTATTTATGATGTATTTCCCTTTTGAACTCGATGTAATGTATTTGACCTTGTCACCATATATGGATAATCTCTCACTTTTCAATTATGTGTTATGTTAGTCTATCCATGTATGATCTCTCTACGTATTGTCGAGTCATTGTTTGGTCTGTCTTTTGTAACTCCTTCGGTCGTCACGGAGGTCTCTGATCACGACACTTGTAGTCTTTCCCAGTGTGCGTACTCGTGAGACCGGGGGCGTTACAACTTGGTATCAAAGCAGGTCGGTCCCTAAAGGGTACAGAATCTGAAGACTCTCCAGTGGGGCAACTTGCCCAAACCCTGTTGGTAAATTCTTATCTTTAGAATTGCATTTCTGATAGTGATAGATCATTCTGGCGTGTTTGGCAGTTCCTTGTTGTTTGTTTGTTTCTGGTCTTGTTGCGAAGACATTGTGTATTTTTGGGCTACGCACTCCTTCATCTCGGAGAGGTTCGTAGTCGTAGTGGTTAGGTTACCGGTGGGACTAACTTTCAGGCTGGAAGTCAGTACCCCAGTGGTTGACGTCCTCATTGGGAGGATGTATCTTCTTAGGGAGTCGACGGTCTTGGTGGATCAACGCTTTGTGGATGACCTCATTGTGTTGCGATGTTAGTTTTCAACATCATGCTCGGATTGGATTGGCAGAATTTGAAGGATTAGTGGTAGGAACTTCTAGATAAAGGTTTCATTAGGCTGGGTATTCCACCATGGGGAGCTGTATTGTTCTTGATGAAGAAGAAGGATGGTTTGATGTGGATGTGTATCGACCATAGGATGTTGAAGAAGGTGACGATCGAGAATCGTTATCCCTACCAAGGATTGATGAGTTGTTCGACCAGCTGCGGTCAGCGAAGGTGTTCTCCAAGATAGATCTGAGGTCTGGGTATCATCAGCTGAGGATCAAGGGCGAGGATGTCTCGAAGACTACATTCAAGACGCGCTATGGTCACTTCGAGTTTTTAGTGATGCATTTTGGATTGACCAACGCACCAGCGGCTTTTGTGGATCTGATGAACCGAGCGTTCAAGCCTTTTCTAGATCAGTTCGTGATTGTGTTCGTGGATGATATCCTGATCTATTCGCCAGACTGGGAGCAGCATGAGGAGCACCTTAGAGTGGTACTCGAGATCTTGAGGAAGGAACAACTATTCGCGAAGTTCTCAAAGTGCGAATTCTGGTTGGAGCAGGTGGCAATCCTTAGGCATGTTGTGTCAAAGAATGGCATTATGGTGGACCCTGGAATGGTGGAGGTTGTCTTGGACTGGAAGGCACCAACCAACGTGTCGGAGATTCGGAGTTTTGTGGGACTTGCAGGTTATTACCGGCGATTCATCCAAGATTTCTCAAAAATCGCGGCATCATTGACGACGTTGACCAGGAAAGGGGTAAAGTTTTATTGGTCACGGAAATGCGAACATGCTTTTTCGGAGTTGAAGAGGAGATTGACTACGACAACGGTGTTGATACTCCCGAGTGGATCGGGTGGTTTCGTGATCTACTCTGATGCCTCTGGTTCCGGCATGGGGTGTGTGCTCATGCAGAATGAGAGGGTCGTGGCCTATGCATCGAGGTAGCTGAAGGTGCATGAGAAGAATTATCCCACGCACGACTTGGAGCTTGCAGTCGTTGTTTTCACCTTGAAGATTTGGAGGCACTATCTATGTGGAGTTGGCGAGTCTGCGAGTCGAGCCAACTATCGTCCAGAGGATAGTGCTGAAGCACAGTGAGGATCCAGACTCGAGTCCCTCACTTCAGGTGGCCCAGGTTGAGACATTTGAATTGAGTGTCGTAGTGGATGGAGGTTTACGCTTTCGGGATCGTCTGTGGGTTCCAAATGTGGACGAGTTGAGGCAGGAAATTTTGGATGAAGCTCATGGCTCAAAGTACACCGTGCATCCCAGTAGTACTAAGATGTATAAGGACCTGCAGAGGAGTTTCTGGTGGAAGGGAATGAAGCGAGATGTCGCAGAGTTCGTGTCGAAGTGTTTGGTCTGTCAGCAGTTTAAGATCGAGCACCAACGTCCAGCAGGTGTGATGCAGAGGATTGAGCTTCCAGAGTGGAAATAGGAGCATGTGACTATGGATTTCGTCACCGGATTGTCGAGGACTATTCGTTCACATGATGCTTTTTGGGTTATCGTGGACCGCCTTACGAAGACTGCTCATTTCCTGGGAACGCGGGTAACTGCATCCTTGGAGGCGCTTACTAAGCTTTACATCTCGGAGATAGTCAGGTTGCATGGAGTCCCAACATCTATTATTTCAGATTGGGATCCTCGTTTCACTTCAAGATTTTGGGAGAGCTTGCATAAGGCGTTGGGGACAAAACTGAAGTTTAGCACAACATTCCATCCTCAGACGGATGGGTTAGAGAGGACGATTCAAACTCTGGAGGACATGCTTAGGGCTTGGCATTGGACCTGGCTGGGAGTTGGGATGATCATCTGCCATTGGTGGAGTTTGCCTACAACAATAGTTATCACGCGAGCAATTGGATGGCACCATGCGAGGCTCTGTATGGTCGACCCTGTCGTTCACCTCTCTCTTGGAACGAGGTAGGGGAGAGACAGTTGTTGGGACCATAGATCGTGCAGTTATACTCTAATCATGTGAACATGATTCGGCACATATTGGTTGCAGCACAAGACCGACAGAAGAGCTATGCTGATAGGAGGCATCGAGAGATACAGTTTGAGGTGGGTGATCATGTCTTTTTGAAGGTCTCCCCTGCAAAGGGCGTGATGAGGTTTGGACGGAAGGGAAAGCTGACTCCGAGGTATGTTGGGCCGTTCGAGATCCTGGAGCGTTTTGGTACGGTAGCATATCGGGTGGCATTACCCCCACAGTTCGCTAGCTTGCACAATGTGTTGCACATCTCGATGCTAAGGAGGTATGTTTGCGATCTGTCACACATGATATCGCATGAGCTGCCAGAGATTCAGAGCGACATGGCCTTGGAGGAGCGACCAGTGGAGATTCTAGAGCGCACGGAGCGGCAATTGAGGCGTTGAACCATCCCGATGGTGAAGGTTCAATGGCAGCACCACAGTGTGAGTGAGGCCACTTGGGAGTGTGAGGATGATGTAAGAAGTTTGTACCCCGAGTTTTTTGTCGAGAGTTAGGGATAGCAAATTTCGAGGACGAATTTTTTTTAAGGGGGGTAAATTGTAAGACCCGCTTTTCCATTATATTAATATAATATCCACTCTCCTATGTTACACATAATTTAGTTCTTAGAATATTAAATTGTGTTATGGCATGTTAGTTGAGCTGATTTGATCGGATTTCTCATTGGTCGATCGGGTGCGACACATCGGGCTAGTGCGCGGTGGGTTGATTCAATCGACTCAATTTGGGCCCGGGTGTGTGTAGAGACAACTTTGGGCTGAGACAGGTTGGAGGTGGCGTGGAATTGGAAGCGAGCATGGGGGTTACACACATCTTCCAATGGAGGCTTTTGGGTGTCCTTGCTGGTGCCATTTTTGGCAAGTCTTGAAGTGGCTTGTTAGCTAGGAAGTTGTAGAGTTGGATACAACCTATATGACCCTCCCAGCCGTCCTCTTCCTCCATTTTCCTTCCACACACACATCACTCTAGACCACTCATTCCTTCCTCTCCAGCTTATTGGTGGGCTGATCTCCGGCGAGTTGGGAGTTACGTCTACTGCAGCCTTGTGTGGCTAAAAGAGGAGTTGGTGGGCAGAATCTCCGGAAAAGCTTGGGAATCTTCCCTGCTGATCAGATATGCTCCTGGACCCTTAGTGTAATACGAAGTATGGAGTATTGGGTGGAGTTTAGTCCAGCACTAATAGTGTAGTCGGTCTGAGGTTTGGAGTTGCACAAGCAGAGATCTACCCGATCGGGTGGGCTGTGGTGCCCTCTGCAGATTTTCAGAGGTTGGCTGAGCATCTCCCTCTCCACCACGATTCTTGACTCATGATTTCCTTGGTCTTTTATTGGGAAAACCAGAGGTGATGAGGCTGGGCCGTGGAGAGCTAGCAGAGGAGGGGTTTTGCATGCATGTTGCGCTACTTGTTAGTCACCTTGTGATGTTGTTCTTGTGAGCTTTCAGATGTAATACTTGTGCGTGATATTGTCATCATGTCCAGATATGTATGCATGAGATGTTTTCTGATATTATGTCATATATTTATGTGTTATTTCATGAGTTTAGTCAGATATCATTGATAGGACTCGTTACTGATTTCTGCTCTTATGTCCATGCATGATGTAGCTAATAGGTCTAGATAATATTGCATGAATCGTTCTGATGTTAGTCCAGTAATGATTAACGCACGTAAATGCTCTGATTTGTCAATCCCTTATGATATATTCATGACATTCCATCTGTGAATAAATCTCATATTTTCATCTAGATGTTAAACCAATAGGTATAGTTGCCTGTCTCGGCTTGAATATTGCGATGAGTTAATCCAATCTGATTTCATTCAAACCAGGTTTAGCTCGGGAGTATGAGCTGATTTTTGTATGACTTAACTGATATATCTTGTTATGCTTTCACATGACACTAGATTAGGATTCATCTATTATCTATGCTATTCATCCTATGACGTCTAGTATTGAGTAAATCTACAAGCATGTATATAAATATATCCGTATCGACTATGAAGGTACATAGACTCCCGATTTCAGAGGCATGTTTTCTATATAGGACTACTTATACATTTATGAATTAATTCTTATCAATCTAAACTCTGACCACGTTCGGGACCACAAGTTTCTAATGCATGCGTGTTCTCAAATTTATGGTGTATGCTATCGATTACATGTAGTGGTTAATCATCACGTATTCTGTTGTTGTACATGTTTTTGTTATTCTTCTAATACCGATATATCCCTGATATGAGGTGCTGTGTTGTGATGGTGGTTGACCCTTAGGATATCAGACCTTATGACATCCTTATCATGACCCGTAGATGACTCAATGTGTTGTTTACCTTGAATTGGCAATGTGGGTATGTTTATTTGCTATTTTGGTTTGGTTCCTGTTGGTATGCTCTGATTTTATTTCGTTCGGGGCTGTTAGGAGGGTATCTGGATACTCTTCCTTGAGCTCGTTCCGTAGCTTGTAGCAGCATTAGACTTTAGATGCTTAAGTAGCTTGCATTGCATTTAATCTGATTAATAATTCTGGGCACATTCTGTTTTCTGGGCCGACGGGCCACGAGTGGGTCCTCTAGCTCCAGAGGCCATTCGCATAAGAACATCACGTTGGGAGGGAAGGCGTAAGATAAGTCCTGGGCATGCGCGCTGCCATTCTGTCTCAGGGTAGGTATTCCCATGTTCGCGATCGCACCATGTAGGTCACTTGCCGTGAATTGGGACACTTATCCGGCGCACCGCTTTGTGCCGAGCGGTGGGTCACTGTCGAGTGACCGCCTTTGACCAGCGAAGCTGGTGTTCTGGTTCCTTTCGAGGAATGGTTCGGGTGCGCCCGACCGTCATGACTTATGGAGTCATAGCCTTCTGTTGCATTATGTGCTTTTCTGTTTCTGTTTCGGATGCTTTTGTCTTAGATAGATTGCTTGCATTCTTCCATATAAATCTGATTGGGCCAGTGTCATACTGGGTTTTCTTTATAGAAAACTCACGCATATGTTGATGCGGTGCTCGCAGGTACTTAGATTCCTACAGCGTAGACTGGACGAGTAGTCGAAGATTCTGTACACGAGGCACACGTCGACCAGATTCTTCAGTTTGTCTTTTGCTTCCGCATTATTTATGATGTATTTCCCTTTTGAACTCGATGTAATGTATTTGACCTTGTCACCATATATGGATAATCTCTCACTTTTTAATTATGTTTTATGTTAGTCTATCCATGTATGATCTCTCTACGTATTGTCGAGTCATTGTTTGGTCTGTCTTTTGTATCTCCTTCGGTCGTCGTGGAGGTCTCTGATCGCAACACTTGTAGTCTTTCCCAGTCTGCGTACCCGTGAGATCGGGGGAGTTACGCTTGTGAAGGATTATCGACCCATAGCGCTTTCCAACGTGGCTTATAGATTCACATCCAAAGTGCTTGGAAATCGCTTCAAGGGGATGCTACCACGACTCATTGGGGGAAACCAAAGTGCCTTTGTCAAAGGAAGGAGAATTTGGGACAACATTCTTCTTACACTTGAACTTTTCGACAACCTTCATCTCGACAAAGGGACGGGACGAATGTGCACAAAGCTTGATATCCGTAAAGCATATGACTCCATCTCGTGGGATTTTCTAGATGAATTGATGAAGAGATTTGGATTCGCGAATAAGTGGAGGAGGTTCATCGTGAATTGTGTTAAGGCATCCTTTGTGGTGACGGTAAATGGTGCCAACTCCATTCCTTTCGTGGCAAGAAATGGCTTGAAACAAGGTCATCTGTTGGCTCCCTATTTGTTTGTTCTTTGTATGGAAGTCTTGAGTAAGATGGTGAAGAAGACAATTATGGATGGACGCATTGAACCACTCACTTGTGGAGATGTTCCTGTATTGCATTTGCTTTTTGCTGATGATGTCCTATTGTTTGCGAAGGTCACCAAGGAAAATGCTCGAGCCATTAGGGTTGTACTTAAGGACTTCACGGCTTGTTCGGGGCTGAGCTTTAGTACGTTAAAGAGCCAAATTTCCATGGGGATGAAGCTCCGCATGGAGCATGGATTGCAACACCTCTTGATATGTAGCACAAGGAATTCCCGATGACTTACCATGGCCTGCCATTATTCTCCAGGAGGATGGGGAGAACTCCTTGCAGGACACTTGTGAACAAGGTGAAGGTGCGACTTAGCACTTGGAAGCAGAATTTCTTATCAATTGTTGGGTGGGTGGAACTTGTGAGAAGTGTCCTAATCCCTTATCATATATTGGACGTCTACTTTCCTAATCCCACGTAAAGTCTTGCAAGAGATCGAGAGCCTTATGTGCCATTTCATTTGGGGACGCACAAAGAAGTGGGTTGCGGTAGCTTGGAGAGATGTATGTACGCCAAAGTATGAAGGAGGCCTTGGCCTCAAACGCCTAACGAATTGGAATGAAGTAGGCCTACTTTGCTTGTTTTAGCTTGGGGTGGTGGAAGGCAACTCTCTTAGGGTGAAGTGTTTGCGCTAGAAATACCTTAAGAACCGTTCCATTTGTCTTGCACGACCACCATCCTCCTCCTTATTGCTAGATGGCACATTCAATATGAGGTGGGGAGTGGAGATGAGATACGGTTCTTCCAATACCCATGGTGTGGAGAACTGTTTCAATGTGAAAGTTCGGGGTGCATCTACACTATCAATTGGGAGTGCCTTGGGACACTAAAGCCTTGTATTTCATAAGATAGGGGGAGTGGAACCTCCCCCCCCCCTATGCTCCACCATGCCGGAGGTCATTCACTTGAAAATAAAGAATACTCAAATGTTATGGACCAGCCAAAGCGGATCGACAGAAAGGATGCTGCACTTGGAATCAAAGAAGTGTGGGCATGGGTGAGAAAGCCGGGAAGAAAGGTTACTTAGGTTGGTATGGTATGGCATAAACATGTTATTCCCAAGCAGACACTCACGGATTGGAGAGCATTGAGGGGTCGTCTCCTCAGCAAGAGGCTCATGAATCAACGAGGAGAAAAGCATGACCCGGTAGGCAACCTTTGTGAGGGGGAAGAGGAAGATAGCATCTTTTTTGGGGATGCACCTACATAAAGGAGGTATGGGCAGCACTCCTCAACTTCATGAAGCTCAACCCTCCATTTGCACGATCTTTAGAAGGAGAGGCTACACATCTTTCACACGCACGAGGAACTCAACTTGAGAAAATGGTGAGGCGGTGGGCCTTCAATGCTATGATACATGAGTGTTGGATCGAGCGAAACCGGAGGATATTCGAGGGAGAAAGGAAGAAGCCGGTGGACATATTGACTGCGATCATAGACATGGTTCGGTGCCTATGTGATAAAGTTAAGAAGCTTGCGAAAAGTAAGGAGGAAGAGAAACAATTTCGGACCACGTGGAGTTAATGTAGCTGATACGATAGTGATGTGACATCCAACTACAAAGCATATATTGATATATTAGGTCAAATGTAGGGTAGAGGCCGGGTATGCATGTAGCATACACCTACGCACATATCATCCATTAGAGGTGAAGCCTCTCTTTTGCTTTGCAAAAAAAAGGACAGAGAGAGAGGAGGAGAAGGGAAAGAGGAGGACAGAGAAGGTTAAGAAGAGGGAGAGATAAGTAGTAGAAGAAGAAGAGAGAAGGATAAGGAGAGAGAAATGAGAGAGGGATAAGAAGGAATATGAGGGGATAGAGATGAGGAGAGAGAGAAGAAGAAGAAGGGAGAGTGGGAGAGAGAGAGAAGGGAGAGATGGAGAGAGAGAAGGCTGAGGAGAGAGGAGGGGGAGAAAAGGAGAAGCGAGAGAAAGGAGAGAAGAAGAAGAAGAAAGAGAGAGGAGAGAGGGATAGATAGAAGGATACGGAGAAGAGGGATAATGGGGGGAAGGGAGAAGAGAGAGAAAGACAGAGAAGGAAAGAGAAAATGAGAAGGGGGAGAGTAGGAGAAGGATAATGACAATGAGACAGAAAAGAGGAGGGAAGAAGGGAAGACAGAGAAGAAGAAGAGGAGAGAAGGAGAGGAGAGGGAGGTAGAGAAGACAATGAGAAGAGAGAAGGATAGAGACGGAGAAGAGAGAAGAGGAATATAGATAAGGAGCGAAGAGAGAAAGAAAATAGAGAAGAGGAGACAGAGAATGGAGAGAAGGGAAGAGAAGAAGGGAGAAGAAGGGAGAGAGGGTGCGAGAGGAGTAGAAGTAGGGAGTGGAGGAGGGGATAAGAAGGAGAGGAATAAGAGGGATATAGAGAAGGAGAACGAATAGAGGAAAGATAAGAGGAGAGTCTTAATAAGAGGGAGAAGGAGAGTGGAGAGAGAGGGAAGGGAACAAGAGGGAGATGACGAGATAAAGTAGGAAGGTGAGAGAGAAAAGGAGACGAGTGAGGGAATGAGAGGAATAAGAGGAGGAGGGTGAGCGAGGGAGAAGGAGAGGAAGAGAGGGGAGGAGAGAGGGAGAAGGAGAAGACGAAGGGGACGAGAGGGGACAGAGGGATATGACGTGTGAGAGGTGGAGGAGGCGGAAGTGGAGAGAGTGAAGTAGAGGAAGAGAGGGAGAAGAGAGGAGAGAGTAAGAGAGATTGAACGATTGAGCAAGAGAATGAGAAGAGGAAAGAGAAAGGAAGGAGGAGTAGAGGGAATAGGGAAGGGAACAAGATAGAGAAGGGATGGTAGAGGTAGGGAATGTGAGGGAGTAGGAGCCAGGGAGATAGAGGAGGAGAGACAAAATTAGAGAGGAGAAGAGGGAATAGGGAAGGGAACATGATAAAGAAGGGTGGGTAGAGGTAGAGAATGAGAGTGACTAGGAGCGAGGGAGATAATGGAGGAGAGACGAAACGAGAGAGGAGAGCGATCAGGAGAAAAAGAAGGGGAAAGGAGGAGAGAAAAGGGCGAAGGGTGTAAGTCATAAAACAGAGATGAGGGAAGAGAAGAGGATAGGAGAGGGAAGAAGAGGGATAAAGGGAGAGCAGAAGGCAAAGGGAGAATAAGAAGAGGGGCAACGAAGGGAAGGAGGAGATAGAGAAGGTGTTCCCCCTCCTTCTCATCTTCCCTCTCCTCCTTTCCTTCCATTATCTTAATCTGCTCTCTTCTTATCCTTCTCCCCCTCTCGCTACTCACTTCCTTCTCTCCAAGTAAGAATAACGAGAATGGAAGAGAAATAGAGATGGAGAGAGGAGATAGAGAAGGAGAGGGAGAGATTAGAAGGAGAGACGTAGAAGGAGAAGGAGAGAGTTACAAGGAGAAGAGAAAGTGGATAAGAGGGAGAACGAGAGAGAATGAGAAAAGGAGAAAAGGAGAAGGGAGAGAATGTGAGGATGAATGAAGGAAATAGAAAGGGATAAGTGGGAGAGGGCGGAGAGAAGAAGGAGAAGGGGAGAAGAAGGAGACGAAGAGAAGGAGAATAGGGAAGTGGATAGGAGAGGTAGGAAAGAGATGAGAGAGAATAAAAGACAGAGGGGAAAGGGAGAGTGAAGGGAGACGGAGAGCGAGAGATAGTGAAGGGAGAGTGGAGAAAAGGGGATAAGAAGAGTAGAGAGAGAAGGAAGAGAGTGAGAGGAGGAGAGATGGAGAGAGGATAAAGAAGATAAATGGAGGGAAACGGAGAAATGTGTGAAGTAGAGGGAGAAGGAGAGAGAACAGAGAAGAAGGAAGAGAGAGAGCTAGAGAAGGAGGGAGTCGAGAAGAGGATAAGAGGGAGATAAAGACTGAAGGACAAAGGGAAGAGGCGGGAGACAAGGAGAGAAGGAACGAGAGAGTTAGTGAAGAGAGTGATGGACGAGCGAGGAGGAAGAGAGAGAAGGGAGAGGGAGAAGGGAGACGAGATAGGGGGAGAAGGACTGGGATAGAAGGGGAGACAATGAGGGATAGAGAGAGAGGAGGAGAAGGGAAAGAGGAGGACAGAGAAGGGTCAGAAGAGGGAGAGAAGAAGAAGAGGATAGAAGGATAAGGATCGAAAAAGGAGAGAGGGATAAGAAAGAATTGAGAGGAGAAGGACAAGGAATATAAGGGAGATAGAGATGAGGAGAGAGGGAGAAGGAGAAGAGGGGAGACTGGGAAAGAAGAGAGAGGGGTAGAGAGGTAGTACGAGAGAGATTGAGAGTTGGGAGAGACGGAGAGAGAGAAGGGAGAGGAAAGAGAAGGAGAGGAAGAAAAGGAAGAGAAAGTTGAGAGGAGAGAGATAAAGAGAGAGAGAGAGAGAGATAAGGGAGGGAGGGGAGAAGAGAGAGAAAGACATAGAAGGAGAGAGAGGATGAGAAGGGAGAGAGGAGGTAACATAGGAAGAGAGAGAACAAGAAGAGGAGAGAAGGAGAGGAGAGGGAGGTAGAGAAGACAAGAAGAAAAGAGAAGGAAGAGAGAGAAGGAAAGAGATGGAGAAGAGAGAAGAGGGATATGGATAAGGAGAGAAGAGAGAAGGAGAATAGAGAAGAGGAGAGGGAGAAGGGAGGGAAGGCAAGAGAGAGGAGGGAGAGGAAGGGAGAGAGAGAGAGCAAAAGGCGTAGAAGGAGAGAGTGGGGGAGGGGGATAAGAAGGAGAGAGTGGGGGAGGGGGATAAGAAGGAGAGGGATAAAAGGGAGATAGAAATGAAGAAAGAAGATAGGAAAGATAAGACGAGAGAGATAAGAAGTGGGAGAAGGACAGTTGAGAGAGAGGGAAGGGAACGAGACGGAGATCACGAGATAAAGAAGGAAGGTGTGAGAAAAAAGGAGACGAGAGGGGGAACGAAAGGAATAGGTGGAGGAGAGAGAGTGAGAGAGAAGGAGAGGAAGAGAGGGGAGGACAGAGGGAGAAGGAGATGGAGAAGAGGGAGGGGACACAGGGATATGGGGAGAGAGAGGAAAAGGCAGAGGAGGAAGAAGTAGAATGAGCGACGTAGAGGAAGAGAGGGAGAAGTGAGGGGAGATTGAACGAGAGAGGGAGAGAGAATGGGAAGAGGATAGGGAAGGGAAAGGGGGGGAGAAAAGGGAATATGGAAGGGAACGAGATAGAGAAGGAAGGGTAGAGGTAGAGAATGAGAGGGAGTAGGAGAGAGAGAGAGATGGAGGAGGAGAGATGGATCGAGAGAGGAGAGAGGAGGAGAGCGATAATCAATAAAGAGAATGGGAGAGGAGGAAGGAAAAGGGGGAAGGGTTTGAGTGATAAAACATAGTTGACGGAAGAGAAGAGGATAGGAGACGATCTGGATTTGAGGTTTTGGTCGGCAAAAAACTTGAGCACGATTACAAGCATCCTTAGGAAACCCCTCTAAATGGGTGCGAATACAGCCATAGGGCGGAGCCTGGCCTTTGCGAGGGTGTGTGTGGAAGTGGAACGTGATTTTCACTACCCAACCACCATGGAAGTTCAAATAGAAGGGGTCAGCACAGAGGAGGTCAGCATTGAGTACAACTGGCGCCCCGACTTCTGCAAGGAATGTGTCGAGTCTGGGCACGCAATGACAAATTGTCTGAGAATGCCTATGGTGAAGAACCGAGAACAAGGGGATCAAGCTTAGAAGGAGTGGATTGAGGTTAGTAATGGGCGTGGACAGCATAACGGAGTGGAGGTGAGTGGGGGTGACCGAGACGCCAACATTGTGTGTGGACATATCGACACCGAATAACACAGAAGAGACGGATGTAAAGGAGTTTGTTTATGGCCATGATGGAACACCAAATGGAGAAAGAGATGGGAAACACAACGAACAAGATGAAGCCCATGAAACGGGGTTGGTTGCAACGGTAACGGAAACGAGCTCAGCAAAAGGAGGTGGACAAGAAGAGAAAAGCAAATGCAAAAGCTACTCCATGGCAGCACCAATCAGGGAAGAGGGGGCTAGTTTCTTGGCTCCACTAGTTTTCCTAGCTGGAGAGGATACCACTCAGACCATGCCATGTGGAGAGAACGGGACACAAGAAAAATGCACCAACTGCAGCATGCCACATGGCAAAGAGGATAATCCTTTGGCTTCACTAGTCTTTGCTGGAGGGGAGGACACAAACAAGGCCAAGCCACGTGGAAAGGAGGGGAACAAAGAGAAAAGGACCAACTGCATCTTGCCACATGGAAAGGAGGATGATCCTTTGGCCTCATTAGTTTTAGCTCGAGAGGAGGATACCACTCAGGCCACGCCATGTGGAACGGAGGGGAGAAAAGAGAAACAGATCAGCTACGGCGAGCCACATAGCAAGGAGGCACACATTAGTGTGACCAAGGAAGTGCCATGCGAAGTAAATGAGGAAGGAGCCTTGGGCCAAAAAGAACTAAATAATAGTTGGGCCACCCCAAAAAGGGTGGTGCGTGAACCCAGACGGGCCAGCATGGTCCGAAGTGAAGGAGGCTTGAGACCGGGGCGTTTCAAAATTCTAGCAGGTCTACTGGATGTTGCAAGCAATGAAGCTGACGATAATTGAAGTGGAGAGACGGATGTGGAAGGACGAGGTGAGGATTCTCTACAACCTTTGTTCCACAGCTAGAGATAATCAAGTGTCGTTCATTGAGATTGGAGCAACAAAGAGCCAACCAAGGGTGCAAGGGGACCCGATCCCCTCTTCCAAAACCATGATTATCCTTGCGTGGAATGTGCGTGGGGCGAACCTCCCCGGCCGCGCACACATGATAAGGGGACGGATAAAGGAGGCCAAAGCTGACATCGTATACCTCGTGGAATATAAGGTGAAGTTTAAAAAGCTTCATCACTTTTGGAAAGCAATTTAGGCACACAGTTGGGTAGCAAATAGTATAACAGTGGATTTGGGACGTATCCTTGTGATGTGGAATGAACAACAAGTCAATCTTCGATTCACCTATAAAATGCGACAACTATTACATCTAGAAGGGCTTGATCGATGAAGCGGGCAAATAGTGGTTGTCACGGTTGTCTACGGAGTAAATGATAAGATGGAGCAGCGTGGATTTTGGGCAGACCTTGAACAACTAGCACCAAATGCATCTACTCCATGGTTTCTTTGTGGAGACTTCAATTGTATTCGACATTCTCATAAAAAGAGATGAGGTTTGGGCTTTAATTTGACGGCTATGGAGGAGTTCAATGATTGCATTGATAGGTTGCAAGTGGTCGCAGTGCCACCCGGTGGGAGTTAGTTCACTTGGTCTAACTCATCGCAAGGCGATGCATGTATAAAAACCCAGATAGATAGGATGCTTATGTCCCTCTCTTGGCTTGACACTTTCTCGGAGTCCTTCTATGTTGTTGGGAACAAGGACCATAGCGACCATGCCACACTCACGATGCAAACCACACAGGTCAGCACGCGCAAGAAGCAAATGTTCAGATTCGTGAATTTCTTGAGCAAGCACGAGGAGTTTATAGAATTAGTTTGAATGTTTGGGCCACACTCGTTGCTGGGAAGCCCATGTTCCGGGTGGTGGCAAAGTTGCATAAGGTTAAGTTGGCACTCAAACAATGGAGTGAGGAGAACTTTGGACATATGGAAAATAAAGTGACTGAAGCTCAACACCGGCTAGTGCAAGTAAGACTTGATCGACAAGCTGCCCCGGGGGATCTCTCCCTCTTAAATCTGGAACAAAGAAGTAAGGATGAGTTGCAACTGGTATTGTCAAGAGAAGAATCCCTTGTGAGGCAGAAATCGAGGGTGCGGTGGTTGTGGGAGGGTGACCGAAATTCTAGATTTTTCCATGCTTCCCTTCGTGTGAGGAGAGCCACCAACAATGTGAGACTTGTAAGTAAGAATGGGGAGCTTGAGGAGGAGGAGAGTGACATTCGTGAGATGTTTCGATGCCATTTTTCTAACTTGTTTGCTAATGATTTTCAGGTTATACTGATACCTTCCTCTACCTACCTTCCTCAAATCAATTCCGACAAGGCGAGGAGCCTTGTTGCAGCACTTGATATGAAGGAACTTTAGGAGGTAGTGCTCCACTCAAATCTGGACAAGGCACCCGGGCCGGATGGTTGTAATGCAAAGTTCTTTATGTCGTCTTGGGGGTGGTAAAAAGGGATATGTTCAAGGCGATTGATGACTTTATGAGAAGTGGGAAGCTCCTTGCTCATGTAAATTACATGTCTATCGCCTTAATCCTGAAGCAGGCTACACCGTCCACGATTGATGACTACTGGCCAATCTCCCGGTGTAATATGTTGTACCGCTACATTTCCAATGTTTGGGCAAATCGGTCAAAGGTTGTCCTCCCTGGTTGATTGGACAGAAGCAAAGTGTTTTCATTCGTGGAAGACGAATTGTTGACACTATCTTGCTGGCTGAATGACGACGGTGCCAAAAACTTGATTGAACGTTTTAATTAACTCCAAGTGCACGACTGCGTTGATGCAGTGGCAAATACAGGTCGATCCACAAGGAGGTTTGTCGACTTTAGTTTGTTCGAAGGCAAGTGGGAAAGAAAGGAACAAAGGAGTTATGATCTAAGCTACACTACAATGCGAAAGGAAGTGGAAATACGCAATAAAACTAAACCCCATAGGGGGTAGAGAAAGAATGTGAATAAAAAGATATGTGTATGTGTGTGTGTTCAATTATGCTCATCACAACATGTGGTGCATGAAAATCATAAAACTAAATCCAACTTTGCCTCCACATGAAATAAGATAACACCATATCATTAAAACATACAAGACAATAATTAGAATGAAGCTAAAAAAACTCATGTATAAAGACCAAACCCCACTGTGCCTCCACATGAAATAAGATTTACACAATCATTGAAACATACAAGACATTAATCAAGGTAAGGCCAACAAGAGCACATACAACTACAAAACATGTTTCCTTTATTAATTCCATCCATATCCTCACCTCATCATTCCCCATAAAATAGGTCCACTAGTCTAAGCATATGCTAAGCTTCATTCAAGAGCATTAGCATATCAAAGACAAGAGTGAAATCCCATTAGATGCTATGGAAATCATGTAAGGCTCAATGGATTAAGATAATACGAACCTAATACATCACATAATCACATCACATTTTACCCCACCCCCAAATGGGCTGAAACTACTCACTAATCATTACACTACAACCTACATTAATAAAATGAAATTTCTACTACAACAAAATTAAACTAAGCAAGCAAGAAATATTAAAGAAGCTAATTGGAAGGAAATAAAACTAAAGAAGATTGCAAGAATTAAAAGACAAGACAATACTAAAAGAAACTAAGAAAATATTTTATTTACATGACTCACAATACAAGTGGCATTCTTCTCCACCTTGAGTTTTTGCTTAAGGCTTTTACTCCAAGTAAATAGAATGCCACCAAGCAATGGGTGATTACAAATGAGGAGGAAGAGTTCTGTTTATAGCCATAGAAAAAGGTAATCCGGGAAAATCTCCCGGTATGGTACTAAATATATACCAAAAATAGACTAAAAACAACCTAATACATGACCCGCCAAAGTCTTAGCAGATCCGGACCAAAACCGACCGCCAATCAGCGGTCTTGGACCGCCAATTGGCGGTCTATATTGTCTGGATCTGGCCTGGTTTTGTTGTGTGGTTGTCTGGCTTCATTTCTTCATGTTTGATGCATCCGAGTAGGTTGTTGGAGCTCAGGACCGAATTGAATTGCCAAAATACTCGTCATGATGTTGTGGTGTTTCATGATTTGCTGCTTGGTCCTTTAGGCTTACATTCGGGTCCTTCCCTCTTGCATCTCAGTCCCCAAGTCATGCAACTCAGTCGTTTTCCTTTCTTCTAGGTCCTTTTATGCCTCTTCTCGTCAATCCTGTTTATTCCTAAAACTCAAACATAAAACTAGTTACGTAGCATTGTTTAGGTTCAAGATAATGGGTATAAGACACAAATATATGCATGATATAATGTCAATCAAATACCCCCACACCTAACTTTTGCTAGTCTCGAGCAAAACAAAGAAAGAGAAAAATAAAAGAAAGGAAAAAGCATACGAAAAATAGGGAAATCCTAACTCACTTTCGTAGGAATCACGATTGCACTTAGCACGTACAACAAGCCGTTAAACCTCCTTGTCGCCAAGGAGGAGGAGCATTGTCTCTTGAGGGTATTCAGCAGATACACCCACAAAATACGAACATAGATGCATTATTCAATCTAGAAACTCGACTCGATGGACTCATTTTTATCGGTCATTGGACACGGTAATCCTACGGGCCGACTCTATTTAGGTATTAGTCCACACACCTAGCATATTGAACCATTCGTGCAAGTTAAACAAGGACTTAGGTGAAAGACATGGACAACCTCAACATCCTCAAGTGATACAAAGTGTAAATTCCATTAAGGTTCTTATTTGCATTACAATTTTGTTCTTTTTGTTTATTTTCATACTTTTTTTCTTCTTTTTCTTACTAGTTAGAGTTTCATTCTCCCGTGTAACGGGAGTTAGGTCGGTGCATCCCAAGTCAGATGACTCGAAAGAACCAGGCACAAAGTCCCCTCAGACCTAATTTCCCGAGTGATAGCAGCCATGCGAGAAGAGAGAACACCTACTCACTTATTTCTTATCTACACATGAACCAAAACCACTACACTTAATGTCTCACAACAAGATTTAAAGGGTCCTTGACTACAACAAACTTCCTTATATTAACAGACACGAATTATTGACTCATTAGGTTCAGGGTGGACTTCTTTAATTGTTTGAGTACTGAAACCCTATGATTACTCGCCCCCCGAGGGAAAACCGGGGTGCAACCTAACGACTGGATAAGACCTAACGCCGGTCTACAAGATATCCTAATGCATCAAGTTCAAGACAATTTTGGGAGCTTTCTTTTTACTTTGCCTCTCAACGGTTTTGCACATGTTAAACACACGCAAAACCCACAAACACATTTTCTTTCGCAAACACATGAAGATTTTGAAAGAAATGTGAAAATTTTAAAGCACTAGGAAAGCAAAAGAAGACAAGTCACCCAAGGATCATGGCAAGCAGATAAATGATATTAAATGCAGCACACCAACATGACCCTATCAATACACACAAAAGAAAACAAAATCAAAGGAAAAAGACTCGACTATGTACATAGGTAAAACACCACCCACATATACTTCATGCATTGTCTCAATGAATGTGAGCAAAATACTACATCGAGCCCACGTTGATGTGGTGGCAAATACGGGTCGATCCACAGGGAGGTTGTCGAATTTAGTTTGTTCGAAGGCAAGTGGGAAAGAAAAGAAGAAAGGAGTTATGATCTAAACTACACTACATTGAGAAAGGAAGTGGAAATACGCAATAAAACGAAACCCCATAGGGGGTAGAGAAAGAATGTGAATACAAAGATATGTGTGTGTGTGTGTTCAATTATGCTCATCACAACATGTAGTGCTTGAAAATCATAAAACTAAATCCAACTTTGCCTCCACATGAAATAAGATAAACCATATCATTAAAACATACAAGACAATAATTACAATGAAGCTAAATGAACTCATGTATAAAGACCAAACCCCACTATGCCTCCACATGAAATAAGATTTACACAATCATTGAAACATACAATACATTAATCAAGGTGAGGGAAACAAGAGCACATACAACTACAAGCCATGTTTCCTTTATTAATTCCATCCATATCCTCACCTCATCATTCCCCATAAAATAGGTCCACTAGTCTAAGCATATGCTAAGATTCATTCAAGAGCATTAGCATATCAAAGACAAGAATCAAATCCCGTTAGATGGTTATGGAAATCATGTAAGGCTCAAAGGATTAAGATAATACGAACCTAATACATCACATATTCACATCACATTTTACTCCACCCCCCAAGTGGGGATGAAACTACTCACTAATCATTACACTACAACCAACATTAATAAAATGAAATTTCTACTCAAACAAAATTAAACTAAGCAAGTAAAAAATATTAAAGAAGCTAATTGGAAGGAAATAAAACTAAAGAAGCATGCAACAATTAAAAGACAAGACAATACTAAAAGAAACTAAGAAAAAATATTTTATTTACATGACTCACATTACAAGTGGCATTCTTCTCCACCTTGAGTTTTTGCTTCAAGGCTTTTACTCCAAGTAGAGAGAATGCCACCAAGCAAGGGGTGATTACAAATGAGGAGGAAGAGTTCTATTTATAGGCATAGAAAAATGTAATCCGAGACAATCCCCCGGTATGGGACTAAATGCATACCAAAAATATGAGGGGAATGTGTTCTAAAAGTTTTACTTTTAAATGTCAATTGTTATGAATTGAATGAGAAATCATTTTGTTCCTTGTTTATGTTATTCGTCTTTTAGAAGTGTTAAGGAAGAGGCTCTTGGTCCTTAACCGTGGAGCTCTAAAACATATTGGTTTACATAAAACAAAAGATATTCGCAATCATGGTAATTAACATGAGACATTAATTACCGAGTTAAGATTGTCGTGTTGGTCATAGATCATTGTAGCTCTACAAGTAAGTGACAACACGGGTACACAAAAGAGGAAAATAGTACTTTTGTATACCGAATTGACCTAACAAGTAAAATATTATAGGAATGTGTTTCTGTGTCATTAATATTTTACTGTGTCCTTGGTCCTTTGATATGAGACTTATATCCGATCGCTTAAGGAGTTCTTAATTAGACTAGTGTCTTGAGCTATCGATGAGTGTAGTGTAAAGGCATTAGTTGGTTAAGTATAACTTTCGTTGGAGAAGATAGTTAGTCAAAAGATTATCATTGCCCCTCTTAATTGAGTGATGATATTAGTGGGCCCCTTGATAAAGCAAAGTTGTAATGTGCACAATGTGATTTGAGTTAAGTCACATATTTATAACTAGCTTAAAGAGATCAAGAAATGAATACTAATACAAAGATGACACAATACTACTTTGTGTGTATTCTTAATATCATGAGGCAAGGGACGGACACAAGTGGTGCACTCCATCACTAAATGGATCGGGTTTTGGTTCGAGTGGAATTAAGACATCTAACTAATTGGGAGCTATAATGTGTAGCTAGATACCGCTTATATCTTGTGATATTAAGCTCTTAATATCACTGCCAACTTAGTTTAGATCCTCCCAAAGGTCACACCACAAAACTGGGAAACGAGTAATGGAGATTTTGAGTTCATAAGATGTGTCGGGTTTTGTGTAGAAAATATGACACATGGGGTGAACAAGCAAAATCAAAATTATATTGTGATTAATAACATAATTAGAATCTAAATTAAATTCATATGTGATGTAAATATTATGGGGTGTAATGATTGATCATTACATAGGATAATATGTTACATAAGTTGTGAATTTACTACTAATCCCGAAATGTCAAATTTTGTAGGGGTTAAACCAAAATTTGACAAGTCTGCAGAACAGTGCTCAAACGGTCGACCAGTTAGTAGTAAACGGTCGACCGGACGTGTCTCGACCGATAACAAGGAATTTTCATCTGTTCGAACGGTCGACCGAATGTGATCGGTCAGTCGACCGAACATTGCGATGGAATAATTCCTATTACGAATGGTCGACCAAGTTATAGAAGGGTCGACCGAAACTAGGTTCGAGCGGTCGACCGAACCTTGAAGCGGTCCACCGGTCCAGACGGTTTTCAGCAGAATTAATTATGAATTAATTAGATCATGCGTGGAATTGGTCCATAATTGATTTAATTCGTGGCTAATATTATTTATTATTAAATAAGGGATGGTTAGATGGAATTTTGCATGAGATCATGGGCAAGGCGTTGCACAAGAATAGGTAATTTGGAGAGAGCTTATAAATACAAGCTTATTTCATTACCCAATTAATCTAATTCATTATTTCTTGTGCAAAAATTCTCTCTCCATAATCCTCCACGAAATTTCCACAAATTCTTAAGTTTAGATTTAGTTTCAAGAGGTCATCTTCTCAAGGAAACTAAAGGGGTTAGTAATTGGATTCTAAACTCTATTGGAGATCGAGAGGCTAGCTCTTCTCTCTCCAATCTCGTTTAGAGTTTGGTGAAATCTCGGAGGCATCCGGCGCAGCAACAAGCATCCACAGCGTCTCCGAATCTTCAAGAAGTTTTAGAGAACTTCTAGGTTTGAATTTCGTAGACTCATGTTTGTTTTAATAATTTTTTTTTAAAACTAGTTATTGAAACAAACAAACACATGCATGAAATAAATCGTAGAAAATTGTAGATGATCCTTATTATACATAAACATTTCGAAAATATATATGTATAATTAAACATGAAATCCAACAGTGGTATCAGAGCATTAGGGTTCAATTTTCTTATGATTTAAGGCTATAAACGAATTTAGTTTGCCATCTAGGATTTAAACAATTTGGTTTACCGGTTTTTCGGTGTATGGATGTTTTGTTGTTATAATTCTCTGTAATAATTCATCTGAATGTTTTAAGAGTTTTAAAACATGCCATGTAATTATTAGAATTAAGATTAAGACAATAGTCTAACTTACAATAATTTTGTTTTATTTAAAAACGATTATTTTGTAAGAGAATCAACAAAACCGAAAAACTGCAGTTCATCTTTCCATTGGAAATTGGATGGACAACGGTTCAAAATTAATTTTTGAACTATGGATGAATAAAAAATGTTTTTAATGGATTTCAAAATATTTTTCAAAGAATTGTTTAGGATTCTAGATGATTGATAAATTAGATTCTGTAGTTTATAGCAATTGCGTGCATGGATGCTTCAGTTGCTTTGCAGGATTGTGAGTTTATATGTTCCAAATCAGCAATTATGAATGTTTGTAATCATTATTATACAGGGGCTTATGTATGTAAAAGCCAAAATTCTCTCTCTTTCCGTCTTTTAGATAGTTGCATTTGCATATGAGAGGTTTTTACATTGGACTTGCACTAGTCGGTTTTTTATCGAATGTGAGGAGCTTGTTTATTTTCTGTAAAATCTACATCTCCGGTGCAAGAGGAAGTCGCCACTGTAGCGCATCGATCGAGGATCGAAGGGAACATATAAACTCACACGATATGGATTGTGTGAATGTTTAATTTCTGTTTTTATCTTGCTATGCATGTGATAAATGTGTTGAATGTTAGGATGTGTATGATTAATAATATGCATGATAACCTAAAATTCTAAATCACATGTTAAATCGTCCAAACAAAAATTAAGAATAAATTTCCTTCTTATTTCAAACACTAGCAGCCATTGATCGAGGGATACTCTGCTCACCCTTAGCGGGAGATAGCTCCCTCCATCTTTGGGAATAGTGGGAGATATAATGGTTGTCTGTTGTTGTGCCACAATTAAATATATGAGGTGTGTTTCACCCTAGTGAACCCCAAGTATGTTTAGTTGTGAATACAATGGATAAACGTATCTCGTATAAAATGAAAATAAGTTTTCTTAACATTACCTAGAGCCCTCGCTCGGTTTTGGGAAAAAGTTTTTCTGACGAGGATAGGTCGTATTCCCTCATAATTAAAACGACAAGAGTCACAAGAGTTTGAAGATGCAAAATGTTGCTAAAATTCAAAAAGGTTGTGATTAGAAAATGTTTTCTTACCTTGATATTGTAATGTATTCGATAGCCCTTAGCTAGTCTATATTACAATTGATAGGATCTTGTATTGTTGCATTTATGGGCAAGATTTTTTATTTGCAACATTTACATTTATATATTCGATATATGTATGCATGTGTATTAAAACATAAAATTGGCATTAAAACCTATATGATTTATTTTGTAGAAAAATGTCGAACATCAAACCTATCGTACGATCCATGATAGAAAAACACCCTTTAGCAAATGATGGCTCAAACTTCATTAGTTGGCAACTCAAACTCAACATCGTGTTAAAGTTTGAGAAACTATCTCACATTTTGGAAGGTCCAATCCCAAAGTGGAATGAGAGATTAACCGATGAAGAGAAAGAGGCTAAAGCCAAGTGGGAAGACCAAGAGAACCAAGTTCACGGTCTTATGCTAGCATCCATGGGTGACTCGCTTCAAGCGAAATACTTGGATTCAAAACCCAAGAAGACCATGGAGGCTTTATCAAAGATGTTCATGGATAGTGCCCGAAAGGAGCGCTATAAGACCACCATCGCACTCACAAGGTGCCATATGGCGGAGGGAACATCGGTATCTATGCATTTTCTCACGATGCAAGGATACCTTGAGAAGTTGGCAAAGCTCTCTTCACCAATGCCCGAGGACATTGCTGAAGATATGATTCTTGGCTCTCTAGCCCCGTCCTTTAAGGACTTTGTGATGCACTATCACGTGCGTGAAAGAGGGGTGAGTCTTGAGGAGCTTCACAACGCTCTCAAAACTGCTGAAGTTGACATGGGCAAGGGTAGGGACAAGCAAGTCCTTGCCGTCCGTGGGAGGAGCCAAAAGATTGGTAAAGGAAAGGGCAAATCTACCAAAAGTGGTTCAATCAAGAGCAAGGGAGTAGGAGGTGCTCATAAGAGTGCCTCGAGGGGGAAATCTCAGAAATCTCCAACTCCCAATATGGAGTGCTTTCACTGCGGTGAAAAAGGACACATCCGGCCAAATTGCCCCAAGTACAAGGAAGACCTTGACAACGGAGTGATTGAACGTCGGCGGCCCAAAAAGGCCAAAGGTATATTTGTTATTGAAATAAATTTAGCCACCTCGGTCCAGGATTGGGTAATTGATACCAGATCTTGTGCTCACAAGGTTTCTAATGTGCAGCTACTCATGGATAGGAAGGAACTCGTAAGGAACAAGATTGAATTGAAGGTCGGAAATGGTGCGAACGTGTCTACGGTTGCACAAGGTTTTGTGGTGCTTCAATTATGTAGTGGTTTAAATTTATGTCTAAAGAATGTTTATTATGTACCTTCGATTAGCAAGAATATTATTTCTGTATCATGTCTGGATATGGATAATTTTAATATAAATATTTCAAATTCTTGTTTGTCTATATCGAAGAATGGTGTTTTCTATGCAAATGCGTTCATAAGGAATGGTCTCTATTTGCTTGAATTGAATAATAAACAAATCTTTAATATCAATAACAAAAGACTTAAGACCACTCATGAGGATGATACTCTCTTGTGGCACTATCGGCTTGGTCACATAAATGAAAAGCGCATCAAGAAATTGCAAGAAGCTAACCTTCTTGGTCTACTTGATTTTAAATCATTGGAGACGTGCCAACCATGTCTAATGGGAAAAATGACCAAAAATCCTTTCTAGAAGAAAGGTCCAAGGGCGAATGGCTTGTTGGATTTGATACATTCTGATGTATGTGGTCCAATGAGTACTAGTGCACGAGATGGTTTCAGGTACTTCATTACGTTCACGGATGATTATAGTCTTTATGGCTATGTTTATCTAATGAGAAACAAAAGTGAGTCCTTTGAGAAGTTCAAAGAATTCAAGAATGAAGTAGAGAACCAACTCGACAAGAAAATCAAGTCTCTACGAACGGATCGTGGAGGTGAGTACTTAAGTGCCGAATTTGACTCATACCTAAAGGAGTTTGGTATTGTACCTCAACTCACCCCTCCCGGTACACCTCAGTGGAATGGGGTATCCGAAAGGAGAAATAGGACGTTGCTCGACATGGTTCGGTCAATGATGAGTCATGCGGAATTACCTCTTTACTTTTGGAGTTATGCACTACAAACTGCGGCTTACACACTAAACAATGTTCCATCCAAATCCGTGGAGAAAACTCCTTATGAGCTATGGAGTGGTAAAACACCTAAGCTCAACTTTCTCAAGATTTGGGGTTGTGAGGCTTACGTCAAGAGATTGATGTCGACCAAACTTCAACCAAAAGCGGATAAGTGCTTCTTTATTGGTTGTCCTCGTGAGACAAGAGGATACTACTTTTGGCATATCACCTCCAATCGAGTGATTGTAGAGAGGGATGCCACATTTCTGGAAAAGGAATTTCTAGAACGAGTAAAAAGTAGTGGGAGTGCGGTTGTGCTTGAGGAAACTCAAGATACTCTACAAGATCATGACATGAATGATGACATTCAAGATCATGAAGGCCCAACCAAGATTCCTTTGGTTAGTGGGAGCGTGAGCGAGGGACCATCACAAGAAATTGTGAGAGAATCTCAATCATCTCCACCAAGTGTACGTTCAAGAGGTGAACGTAAACCCACTCCTCAAGAAATTGTGGAAGAAGTTCGAGAGACACGAGAAGAACCAAAAGAACTTAGAAGGTCAACAAGGGAAAGGAAGAAACCCGATTTGTATCTGGGACTTCATGAAATCATGGTACTAGATACCAATGATCCCTTGACCTTCCAAGAAGCAATGGAAAGGGAAGACTCCAAACTATGGCTTAAGGCCATGGAATCCGAAATAGAATCCATGTATGATAATCAAGTGTGGAACTTGGTTGACCTTCCTCAAGGGAAAAAGGCCATTCAAAATAAATGGGTTTTCAAGAGGAAGATGGACATGGATGGAAACTTAACAACCTACAAAGCGAGGCTTGTAGCGAAGGGTTTCACTCAAGTTCAAGGAATTGACTATGATGAAACTTTTTCCCCGGTTGCCATGTTCATGTCTATTCGGATAATGCTCGTTATTGCTGCATTTCATGATTTTGAAATATGGCAAATGGATGTCAAAACGGCGTTCCTTAATGGGAACTTGGAGGAGGGTGTGTACATGGTACAGCCTCAAGGTTTTGAAGATCCAAAGAATAGCGAAAAGGTATGCAAGACTCAAAGATCCATTTATGGATTGAAGCAAGCATCAACGAGTTGGAACAAACGCTTTGACGAGGAAGTGAAGAAGCTTCACTTCATTCAAAGTAAGGAAGAACCTTGTGTATACAAGAAGGTTAGTGGGAGCCATGTAGTATTCCTAATCTTATATGTCGATGACATATTGCTTATGGGCAATCATATTCCTTTGGTTGAGCAATCACGTAAGGACTTAGAGTACATGAAGGATGTCCCTTATGCTTCGGCAATTGGGTCGATCATGTACGCGATGACTTGCACAAGACCTGATGTCTCGTATGCTCTAAGCGTGACAAGTCGTCACCAATCCAACGCAGGTCCTGAGCATTGGACTGCGGAGTATCCTGAAGTACCTTAACCGCTGAAGGTTACTCGGATGCGAGTTTCCTGAGTGATCCAGACGATAGAAGGTCGCAATAAGGATACGTCTTCCTTCTGAATGGTGGAGCTGTGAGTTGGCGTAGTTGGAAGCAAAGCACTACGGCCGACTCAACCACTGCTTCAGAAGTGATGGCTGTCGCTGAAGCGAGCAAGGAAGGAGTGTGGATCAAGAAGTTCCTTGAAGAGCTTGGAGTAGTTCCCACAAGCGAGGGACCCATTGAGCTATTTTACGATAATAGTGCATCTATCTCGCAAATCAAGGATCCTAGATCACACCACAAAGTGAAGTACATGGATCGTAGGTACTTCGTGACGCGTGACCTCATCAACGAAGGCAAAATAAATCTGTTATGGGTGGACACCAACAACAACACAGCTGATCCATTCACAAAACCCTTATCCGAAGCCAAGGGCGAAATGCATTTCGAGTCCATGGGATTGAGGAACCATGTAGATTGGCTTGATGATTGATATGTAATGGGGTTTACCCTAGTTTTTATTGTTTTATGCATTGAGTATGTATGAGAAAGAAAACTTTAATAACAAGTGGGAGATTGAAGGGAATGTGTTCTAAAAGTTTTACTTTTAAATGTCAATTATTATGAATTGAATGAGAAATCATTTTGTTCCTTGTTTATGTTATTCGTCTTTTAGAAGTGTTAAGGAAGAGACTCTTGGTCCTTAACCGTAGAGCTCTAAAAGATATTGGTTTACATAAAACAAAAGATATTCGCAATCATGGTAATTAACATGGGACATTAATTACCGAGTTAAGATTGTCGTGTTGGTCATAGATCATTGTAGCTCTACAAGTGAGTGACAACACGGGTACACAAAAGAGGAAAATAGTACTTCTGTATTCTGAATTGACCTAACAAGTAAAATATTATAGGAATGTGTTTCTGTGTCATTAATATTTTACTGTGTCCTTGGTCCTTTGATATGACACTTATATCCGATCGCTTAAGGAGTTCTTAATTAGACTAGTGTCTTGAGCTATCGATGAGTGTAGTGTAAAGGCATTAGTTGGTTAAGTATAACTTTCGTTGGAGAAGATAGTTAGTCAAAAGATTATCATTGCCCCTCTTAATTGACTGATGATATTAGTGGGCCCCTTGATAAAGCAAAGTTGTAATGTGCACAATGTGATTTGAGTTAAGTCACATATTCATAACTAGCTTAAAGAGATCAAGAAATGAATACTAACACAAAGATGACACAATACTACTTTGTGTGTATTCTTAATATCATGAGGCAAGGGACGGACACAAGTGGTGCACTCCATCACTAAATGGATCGGGTTTTGGTTCGAGTGGAATTAAGACATCTAACTAATTGGGAGCAATAATGTGTAGCTAGATACCGCTTATATAGCTTGTGATATTAAGCTGTTAATATCACTGCCAACTTAGTTTAGATCCTCCCATATGTCACACCACAAACTGGGAAACGAGTAATGGAGATTTTGAGTTCATAAGATGTGTCGGGTTTCATGTAGAAAATTTGACACATGGGGTGAACAAGCAAAATCAAAATTATGTTGTGATTAATAACATAATTAGAATCTAAATTAAATTCATATGTGATGTAAATATTATGGGGTGTAATGATTGATCATTACATAGGATAATATGTTACATAAGTTGTGAATTTACTACTAATCCCGAAATGTCAAATTTTGTAGGGGTTAAACTAAAATTTGACAAGTCTGCAGAACAGTGCTCAAACGGTCCACCGGTTAGCAGTAAACGGTTGACCGATCGGGCACGGTCGACCGGACGTGTCTCGACCGATAACAAGGAATTTTCATCTGTTCGAACGGTCGACCGAATGTGATCGGTCGGTCGACTGAACATTGCAATGGAATAATCCCTGTTACGAACGGTCGACCAAGTTATAGAAGGGTCGACCGAAACTAGGTTCGAGCGGTCGACCGGTCCAGACGGTTTTCAGTAGAATTAATTTAAGAATTAATTAGATCATGCATGGAATTGGTCCATAATTGATTTAATTCGTGGCTAATATTATTTATTATTAAATAATGGATGGTTAGATGGAATTTTGCATGAGATCATGGGCAAGGGGTTGCACATGAATTGGTAATTTGGAGAGAGCTTATAAATACAAGCTTATTTCATTACCCAATTAATCTAATTCATTATTTCTTGTGCAAAAATTCTCTCTCCATAATCCTCCACGCAAAAATTCTAAAGTTTAGATTTAGTTTCAAGAGGTCATCTTCTCAAGGAAACTAAAGGGGTTAGTAATTGGATTCTAAACTCTATTGGAGATCGAGAGGCTAGCTCTTCTCTCTCCAATCTCGTTTAGAGTTTGGTGAAATCTCGGAGGCATCCAGCGCAGCAACAAGCATCCACAGCGTCTCCGAATCTTCAAGAAGTTTTAGAGAACTTCTAGGTATGAATTTCGTAGACTCATGTTTGTTTTAATATATTTTTTTTAAAACTAGTTATTGAAACAAACAAATACATGCATGAAATAAATCGTAGAAAATTGTAGATGATCCTTATTATACATAACAATTTCGAAAATATATATGTATAATTAAACATGAAATCCAACAAAATAGACTAAACACAACGTAACACATGACCTGCCAAAAAAGTCTTAGCGGATTCGGACCAAAACCGACCGCCAATTGAAGGTCTATGTTGTCTGGATCTGCTCTGGTTTTGTTGTGCGGTTGTCTAGCCTCATTTCTTCATGTTTGATGCATCCGAGTAGGTTGTTGGAGCTCAGGACGGAATCGAATTGCCAAAATGCTACTCATGATGGTGTGGAGTTTCTTGATTTGCTCATTGGTCCTTTGGGCTTACATCCGGGTCCTTCCCTCTTGCATCCCTTCCCTCTTGCATCTCAGTCCCCAAGTCTTGCAACTCAGTCCTTTTCCTTGCGTTTAGGTACTTTTATGCCACTTCTCCTCAGTCCTATTTATTCGTAAAACTCAAACTCAAAACTCGTTACGTAGCATTGTTTAGGTTCAAGATAATGGATATAAGACACAAATATATGCATGATATGATGTCAATCACTGATTGACATCATATCATGCCTATATTTGTGTCTTATATCCTCTATTTTTAACCTAAGCAATGCTACGTAATGAGTTTTATGTTTAAGTTTCAGGAATAAAATAAGTGAGAAGAAGAGACACAAAAAGGAATTAAAAGCAAGGAAAAAGACTGAGGTGCAAGACATATGGACTGAGGTGCAAGAGAGAAGGACCCGGATGTAAAACCAAAAGGACTAATGAGGAAATCAAGAAGCTCCACACCATTATGAGGAGTATTTTGAAAATTAGATTCTGACCTAACCATCAACAACCAAATTGGGTTCATCAAACATCAACAAATCAAGCCTGAACCAAGTCACCAAAATTCAGACTCAATCAGACACATCCAGACTGCCAATTGGAGGTCCACTATGGCCAATACGCGGTCCAAATATGTCTAAATGCCACATACTTTGGTAGGGTGGTGTATTATGTTGTTTTATGTCCAGTTAGAGTATTCAATTAGTCCCATACCGGGGGATTGTCTCGGAGTACCTTTTTCCATGCCTATAAATAGAAAACTTACTCTCCTTTTTTATTCACCCATTGGTTGGTCGCATTCTCTCTACTTGGAGTAATCCTTGGAGAAAAACTCAAGTGGAGAAGAGTGTTACTTGTATTTTGAGTCATGTAAATAAAATAAATTTTCTTAGTTTTATATTGTCTCTTTCAATTCTTGCATTCTTAGTTTAACTTCGTTTTGTGTTCTTAATAACTAGTGAGTAGTTCCATCCCCATTTGGGGTGGAGGTAATGTAGACTATGTGATAGTGATGGGTTCTTTTATTTGTGTCATTTCATATCTTTCATATAGATCTATACTTGTAGCATGCTTAAACCTGTATTAGATGGGATAATGTCCACACTAGGTACTTATCTCATGCTATCTTTAGAGTTTATCTTGTTGTTTGTTATGATTTGATGGGAATGACTTGTTATGTATGGATCCATGTTTGGTGGACATTTACATGAATGATTAGGTTGTATGTAGGATTGATTGATGCTCTAATGACCACAGTAGGTACTTATTGCATGCTTGAGAATCTAAAATTAACCTCAACTTTATATGGGATATGCATGTTCGTGGTTTTCCATGTAGTGTTGTGTAGCCTACACTTAGATTCTACACTATCTTCTATTTGTATGCCAGACAAACTACACTTGTTAGTAATTGAAAAGAAGACCTACTCACACACACATGCCTACACACCTCTCTCTACTCCATGGGGTTTAGTTTTATTGTTTATTCATTCGTACTTTTGTTTAGTCTAATCACAACTTCATCCCCCCTTTTTCCCATTTGCCTTCAAACGAACCAGAGTCGACACACCTCCCCGTGGATCGACCTGTACTTGCCCCATCTTCACCGACGACTGTGCACTTCCGGTATTTAAAACGAACACAATCACTGGCCCACGAGATCTGTCGCAACATGCACGTTGAACATGACCCAGCAAAGATGTGTTTGAAACTTGATTTGACGAAGGCATATGATTCGGTATCATGAGATTTCCTTCTTATAGTACTCAAGCGGTTTGGTTTCCCGGACCATTGGAAAAAAATGATTATGGCTTGCGTACGGGCCTCCTTCGTTGTGACAGTGAATGGAGAAAACTCGTGACCGTTCAAGGCATCAAATGGCTTAAGACAAGGTGATCCCATCGCCCCCACCTTTTTGTTATTTGCATGGAAGTACTTAGCTTAATGTGTGGTAGCATTTCGGTGTCACATCTTTTGTTCACGGATGATGTCATGCTATTTGCGATGGCCACCAAGAGGAATGCCAAGGAAATCAAAAAGATACTTACCATATTTTCAGAGTGCTTGGGGCTGCACCTAAACACCGCAAACAGCCAAGTAGTTTTGGGAAGAAACACGATTCATGGTTGGTGGATATATGACCATCTAGGGATGGCAAGGGTGGATTTTCCAGTGACATATCTTGGACTCCCATTTTTACCTCTCACCTTGGGAAGAACCATTGTGCAGGGCTGGTAGCAAAGCTGAGAGCAAAGCTTAGCTCTTGGAAGTGGAACCTCCTGTCGATGGATGGAAGGGTGGAGTGGGTCCAAATTGTTTTGGTGTCCTATAGTATTTACTGGACGTCCACTTTCCTTCTACCAAGAGTGGTGCTCAAGGAGATGGAAAATATTATTATCTAGTTCACATAGGGAGGGCCTAAGAATTGGGTAGTGGTCGCGTGGAAGGATACATGCATGCCCAAGAGTGAGATTGAGGCGGCTACAAGACTGGAATGACATGGGACTGCTGAGGCTATTTTGGTTGATTGTATCGGATAATGAGTCCCTATGGGTTAGATGCATGCGTAGAGAGTACCTCAATAATTGCACAGTTTGGCTAGCGTGCCCACCAGCGGTGTGCTCGTGGGTATGGAGGGGCATACTGAGTGTACGGGACATTGCTCGTGAACATATTTGGTGCCAAGTGGTAGATGGCAGCAACATACATTTTTTTCTCGACCCATGGTGTGGCCAACCGCTCTTGTGTGAGGAATGAGGTGCACGACTGCACTATGATATGGCATGCCAAAGGACACGCTTGTGGCACAGTTCATCCAAAATGGTACGTTGAAACTTCGCCCTCCACGATCCATGAAGATGTTGGAATTATGGCCAACGATAACGGAGATATGGTTACATGGAGGGCTGGATCAACCTACTAGGTTGGCTGCCAGAAAGGAGACTTTTTCCTTGAAAGAAGCATGGACATGGGTCACCCTAGGAAGATACTTGTGGGGTGGAGGAAGCTCATATGGTTAAAGAATCAGATTCCAAAGTAGGTGTCACCAACTTGAGATTGAGGGAGACGCCTGGGGTGCACCAACCAGGCGGGTGTAGTAGCCGGGACTACATGAGAGACGAAGAAGTGCACAATTGGTGGCTTTGAGCACAAGGGTTCAGCACCAATGCTTGGAATATGAGGATGTCCAAGGGCGGTCGAGGAGCATCAACAAGCATGGCGCGAGCGTGGCACTTGGGAAGTGCATCCTAACTTGCGAGTAGCCAAACGCACTTGAGAAGCACGAGGTGGGGCTGTGCCTATGAGGGCACGTGCTAGACATTACCAGGGCAGCACATAGGCGCGCCTTGGAGGCGTACGTGGGCAGGCAATGCCTAGGAGTTGAGGCGTGGATGTTTGGGAAGACAAGACACTTGCGTATGGGTCAGCAAGGATTGAGAATGAGTCAAGAGAGGTTGCTGATCATGTGGGAACGGTTAGGCAAGCTCTACTTGAAAATAGGATTCGGTTATGGAACGGGTCCGTAACCGAATCGGGGAAAATTTGGGTTGGCCAAAATTGTTCTCCTTAAAAATAGGTATCAGTTATACTTGTCCTTAAAAATAGGAGTCGGTTATGGAAGGGGTCCACAACCGAACGGAGGTGGCATGAGTGGGCTGACCGGGTCAAGCCCCACTAATGCATGCCTCTCCAACGTGTGCATTCAGTTTTAGGGAAAAACCGAATCAGCCAAACATGTTCCCCACGTTCTGGTCAAGGATGACCAAGTCCTTAACTGTTTTATTCGGTTATAGCCCCATGCGTGATTAATAAAAGGCACTAGAGAGAGTGGCCTTAGTAGGGAGGATGGGCATTCGGTTTTGCCCCACTCCTCCACAACCAAAGGAGAGTTAGAGGTGATAGTGGGGATCATGGATCCCCATGTGTGCATGTAGTGGGAGGTTCACAACATGTATAAAAGGGATGCACCTCCAACCTGTGGAAAGGGCATGACGACTAGAGATAGGGTTTTCTAGTTGTATCGGGTTTTTCCTTCCTTCTTCCAACCCTAAGGAATTGTAATTCGTTTGTTCATAGCAATAAAGAGTTGTGATTCCGCCAGCGTTGTTTGTGTGTACGTTTTCATTTGTGCTTGTTTAACTCTGTGGGAAACTGAGGGAGTTGTGCGGTTGTGTTGGTGTTTTCAATCTTCCCCGCGGGGATAGAGCGTTTGACGGGGCCAAAACTCGAAAAAGTTTAAATTTGAGAGTCTCTACAGGACTCCTAACACGACCGATGACAAGCTGGTATCAGAGCTGAGTTTGGGGAATTCGGGACAACAATGAGGATACGCGGGACCATGAAGATAGTTAGGCGGCGGGTAGGAGTAAACTCCACGAACTTGCTGTTCGTAGAGATGCGTTTGAGAGGACACATTACGCAGGCATTGGTGGACTTGGGGGCATCTCACAATCTCATGCGTGAGGCACGGGCTGCTTCTCATGGCCTTAGAGTAGGTCAAGTGAAGGGGCGGGTGAAGATTGTGACCACAAAGGATGTACGGATAGCAGGGGCTATTCAGGAGCGCGTAGAAAATCGGTGCGTGGAGGGGAGTGCAACAATTTCTTGCGATACCCTTAGATGATTTCGACATCATCCTTGGGTTAGAGTTCTTGCGCAAGACAAGGGCTGTGGTGATCACACATCTGGGAGGATTGTGGATTATGGATGAAGCGAATCCATGTTATGTGAGGGGCGTAGAGGAGCAAGGTGCGAATAGCGCTATCTCAGCTTTGCAAGTCAAAGACGGGATGAGGCGCGGAGAGGAGACTTTCTTGGCGACATTGGTGGAGGATGGGACCGAGGGTACTGAGGAAATTCCATTAGAAATAGTGGAAATTTTGGAGGAGTTCGTGGACATCATGCCAACCGAGTTGCCGAAGGAGTTACCGCCTAAGAGAGTCGTAGATCATCGCATTGAGCTTGTTCCGGGGACGCGCCCACCCGCCCAGGCACCCTACCGAATGCCACCCATCTATTTGGAGGAACTCAAGAGCCAACTCAAGGAACTCTTGGATGCGGGGTTGCTGCGTCCAAGTAAGGCACCTTATGGAGCGCCGGTCCTCTTCCAAAAGAAGAAGGATGGTAGTTTGCGAATGTACGTGGATTACCGGGCACCTAATAAGGTTACTATCAAGAATAAGTATCATGTGCCCAATATTGAAGACTTGTTTGACAAGCTAGGGAAGGTGAGGTTCTTCTCTAAGATGGACTTGAGGAGCGGGTACTATCAAGTTCGAATTGCTGAAGGAGATGAGGAGAAGACGGCTTGTGTGACGCGGTATGGGTCATATGAGTTCAGGGTCATGCCGTTCGGTTTGACAAACGCGCCGGCAACGTTTTGCAACCTTATGAATGGTGTATTCTCAGAATATATCGACAGCTTTGTGGTGGTCTACTTGGATGACATTGTCGTGTATAGCGAGGAATTGGGGTCGCATAAGGTACACTTGGCCAAAGTTTTGGCAAAACTCCGGGAGCACAAGTTGTACTTCAAGCGAGAGAAGTGTGCTTTCGCCCAAACTAAAATAGGGTTCTTGGGACACATTATTGGGGACGGCAAGGTGAGCATGGATCCAAAGAAGACTGAGGCGATAGCGGACTGGACGATACCCACCAAGGTAACTGAACTTCGAACATTTTTGGGACTAACGAATTATTATCGGAAGTTTGTTCAGGAGTATAGCCGCATTGCCGCACCTTTAACAGACTTGTTAAAGAAGGACAAGACCTGGAGTTGGTCAAGTCAGTGCCAAGGGGCATTTGAGGGGCTGAAACACGCGATGGTGTCTCAGCCACTACTAGTTCTTCCAAGGTTCGATATGGAGTTCGAGGTGACTACGGACGCTAGCGACACTGCTATTGGGGGAGTTCTAGTGCAAGATGGACATCCGGTGGCTTATGAGAGTCGTAAGCTAAATCCTGCTGAGAGGAGGTATTCCGTGCACGAGAGGGAACTTACAGCAGTTGTGTATTGCGTAAGGACTTGGAGAGTCTACTTGTTGGGAAGGCGCTTCACGGTGTATACGGACAACGTGGCCACGAGTTGTTTTGAAAACACCAAGAAGCTAACGCCTAAACAGGCAAGATGGGAAGATTACTTGGCCGAATTTGATTTCGTACTCAAGTACAAGCCTGGGAGGCTTAATCCGGTAGCTGACGCACTTAGTAGGAGGAGTTCTGAAGATGCGGGGGAGGAGACAACCGTAGTGACCATCACTGGAATCCAGGGGGATATCCTTGACAAAATCAGAGAAGCTACACAAGCTGACACGGAATGCAAGCGTATTACTTCGCATATTGAGGAAGGTCTGCCGAGACGCTTCTGGAAAGATGATGGGATCATCTGGGCTAAAGGGAAGAGGCCCTACGTGCCTAAGTCAGGGGACTTGAGGCGCATGCTTTTGCATGACACGCACGACGCGCGATACGCTGGTCACCCGGGGTCGGAGAGGACTGCAGCTTTGTTAGGGAGTAGCTACTTTTGGCAAAACCTGTAGAAGGATGTGGAACTCTATGTGAGGACGTGTCTTGTGTGCCAACAAGACAAGGTGGAGAGACAACAGGAGAAAGGTCTCCTACAGCCTTTGCCTATACCGGAGGGTCCATGGATGAGTTGTTCTATGGACTTTGTGTCCGGATTTCCTAAGGTGGAAGGATGCACGGCAATCATGGTGGTCGTGGATAGGTTCTCAAAGTATGGAGTATTTATCGCAACACCAAGCACATGCACGGCGGAAAATGCAGCCACCTTGTTCATGCGGAACGTGGTCAACCATTGGGGTCTGCCAAGGGACATCGTGAGTGATCGAGATGCAAGGTTCACAGGGATGTTTTGGAGGCGGTTTTTTGAATTGCTTGGGACACAACTCAAGTTCTCCACCAGTAATCACCCTCAGACTGACAGGCAGACTGAGAGGGTGAATGCGATGCTCGAGGAGTATCTTAGACACTATGTGCAAGCTAACCAAAAGAATTGGGTGGATCTCTTGGATGTGGCGTAGTTTAGCTACAACTTGCACAAGTCATCTTCCATAGGGCATAGTCCGTTTGAGGTTGCAACGGGACGACAACCTATGGTTCGCTTGGAGTTGGGGAAAGCGGATGAAGGAACATGTCCAGCAGCGTATAGGTACACTAGAGCACGCCAAAATCTGGTTGAAGAAGCACGGGACTTCTTAGCCAAGGCGCAACGCAAGATGGAGAAGGCATCGAACAAGGGGAGGAGGAACGTGGAGTTCGACGTTGGAGAGCAATTGTGGCTCAAACTTACTCCTCAGGTTTGGAAGAAGATCCTAACTAAGCATGCGCATAAGGAGATCATTGCAAAATTCGATGGGCCATTCAAGATCATCAAACGGATAGGTAATGCAGCCTATCACATTGAGTTACCGGAGAGACTCAAACTACACCCCATTTTCCATGTGAGCAATCTCAAAAGGTACTACAAAGATGACGAGAATCCAGATCGGGCGATACGAAGACGGGCCCCGCCAACTATCCGAGTTACTTTTGATAAGGAGGCAGAGGCTATTCTTAAGAAGAAAAAACAAGGAGGGAGTAGGCACAACCGACAGGTTTTCTACTTCGTAAAGTGGAAGGGACTACCCAAGGAGGAAGCGACTTGGGAGAGGGACGTGACTTTGTGGGAGTACGAAGGGTTGATCAGCAAATTTCTTGCCGACCGAGCCATAAGTTCGTCGAGGGCGACGAACGGGTTAGGGGGGGGAAGATTTGTCACCGACTTGAGATTTAGGAAGACGCCTAGGGTGGACCAACCAGGCGGGTCTAGTAGCCGGGACTACCTGAGAGACAAAGAAGTGCACAATTGGTGGCTTGGAGCGCAAGGGTTCAGCACCAATGCTTGGAATCTGAGGATGTCCAAGGGAAGTCGAGGAGCATCAGCAAGAATGGCGCGAGCGTGGCACTTAGGAAGTGCATCCTCACATACGGGCAGCCAAACGCGCTTGAGAAGCACGAGGTGGGGCTATGGCTATGAGGGCACGCGCTAGACATTACCGAGGCTGCACATAGGCGCGCCTTGGAGGCATGCGTGGGCTGGCAATGCCTAGGAGTTGAGGCGTGGATGTTTGGGAAGCCAAGACACATGCGTATCGGTCGGTAAGGACTGAGAATGAGTCAAGAGAGGTTGTTGATCGTGTGGGAACAGTTAGGCAAGGTCTCCTTGAAAATAGGATTTCGTTATGGAACGGGTCCGTAACCGAATCGGGGAAAATTTGGGTTTGCCAAAATTGTTCTCCTTAAAAATAGGGATCGGTTATACTTGTCCTTAAAAATAGGAGTCGGTTATGGAATGGGTCCATAACCGAACGGAGGTGGCATGAGTGGGCTGACCGGGTCAAGACCCACTAATGCAGGCCTCTCCAACGTGTGCATTCGGTTTTAGGGAAAAGCTGAATCAGCCAAACATGTTCCCCACGTTCTGGTCAAGGATGACCAAGTCCTTAACCGTTTTATTCGGTTATAGCCCCATGTGTGATTAATAAAAGGCACTAGAGAGAGTGGCCTTAGTAGGGAGGATGGGCATTCGATTTTGCCCCTCTCCTCCACAACCAAAGGAGAGTTAGAGGTGATAGTGGGGATCATGGATCCCCATGTGTGCATGTAGTGGGAGGTTCACAACATGTATAAAAGGGATGCACCTCCAACCTGTGGAAAGGGCATCACGACTAGAGATAGGGTTTTCTAGTTGTATCGGGTTTTTCCTTCCTTCTTCCATCCCTAAGGAATTGTAATTCGTTTGTTCATAGCAATAAAGAGTTGTGATTCCGCCAGTGTTGTTTGTGTGTACGTTTTCGTTTGTGCTTGTTTAACTCTACGGGAAACCGAGGGGAGTTGTGCGGTTGTGTTGGTGTTTTCAATCTTCCCCACGGGAATAGAGCGTTTGGCGAGGTCAAAACTCGAAAAAGTTGAAATTTGAGAGTCTCTAAAGGACTCCTAACACGACCGGTGATAGTAGGCCATTAGAGTTTCGCATGCTTTGTAAGGACGTTTGATGACAAAGAAGTTGATGCGGGCGTGGGGTGCAGCTCATTACCGAGATTGTGTACTTTGTAATGAAGGTGAGGAGGATATGGGACACCACTTTTGGACCTGCTCCTTCACGAAACGTGATTGAATCAGTTAAAATACCGCATTGAAGTGATGGTGAATACGGGTCGGTCCATAGGGAGCGCGTGTGAGTCTCATTCACAATACTCGACTGGGGGAGAAGAAAAGAGAGATGTGATCGACATTAAACTACAATGCGTTGGAAATCAGAAAAACAAACAATAAAACTAAACCACTCGAGGGGTAGAGAACGAATGTGAATATGAAACAATGGCACGTGCTAAGGGACCTAGACTGTTTTCAGAAACACATTGTGGGGGGAGATTTGACATACTAGGAGTTGTGTTGGATTTGGAGGCAAGTGGTGAAGGGGGAACATGGAAGAAGATAGGCAACTCGCCGCCACCACCACTTAGGCGATCCGGGAGGAAGATAACCAGCAAACCAATCTCTTGTGGCGGTAAAGGGGGTCACCCCGCACCTTTAAATCAATGAATATCCTATTTTGGAATGTGCGTGACGCAAATGGACCCGGCCGTGCACTAATGATAAGGGGTCGAATAAAGGAAGTAAACCCGGATGTGGTGTGTGTAATGGAGCATAAAGTCAAGCACAAGAGGATTGAGCGCTTCAAAAGAGCCATTTCGCCCCATGCATGGATGTCAAATAGTTTGATAGTAGATTCGGGGCGGATCCAAGTGCTTTGGAATGACCAAAAAGTGGATTTGAGGGTCACCTTTGAAATGTCACAATTGCTCCACTTTCGGGCCAGCTTGAAAGGAGATGGTAATGAGTTCGATATCACAGCGATCTACTGGGAAAATGGGCATGTTGATAGGAGTGTATTGTGGAATGATCTCCTACAAGTGGCTCCAAATGACTCAAGGCCGTGGATAGTGTGGGGTGATTTCAATTACATCTGCAAACTGAGCGAGAAACAGGGAGGTGCTGCTGGAAACGAGGTTGCCATGTCTGAATTTAACGAGTCTATTGATGCACTCCAACTCCTTGAGATACCCTCTACCGGCAGCGAGTTCACTTCGTCAAATTCTTCTGAGGGTAGTGCTTGTATCGAGACATGGATTGACCGGATTCTAATTAACAATGCGTGGCTCCACACCATGCTCATCATGAAGACGAAGGGAAACGAAAGACAAAAGAAAAACATGTTCCGCTTCGAGAACCATTGGGCTGAGCATGAGGAGTTTCGGAGTATTGTGGGACAAGCTTGGACAAAGTATGTGCGAGGCACACCTATGTTTCGGGTGGTGGGCAAATTGCATGAAGTTAAGAAGAGGCTGATCCAGTGGAGCACCTCTAAGTTTGGGAACATGAACCAAAAGGTGGGAGAGCCCTGGGCTAATCTTGTGGAAGCTCGGAGGAGTAGGACAGCAAACCCACATGATGCTGCACTTATCATCACTGAGGGAGCAACAAAGGATGGACTCGCTCAGATTCTTGCTCGGGAGGAGTCCATTATTCGACAAAAATCAAGAGTCAAGTGGCTGAAAGAGGGGGACCGAAACACTAGATTTTTCCCTGCGCACCTTATAGTGAGGAGAGCCACCAACCCAGTGAGATGAGTGGGTGAGGGTTCCACCTTCGTGGAGGAGGAAGGAGAGATCCGGGTCGCGTTCCGGCATTTTAAGCTAACTTGTTTGCTCATGAATTGTAGGTGAAACCCATACCCCCTTCCGTCATCCTACCACAAATCCTACCGGCGGAGGGGACGGAGCTAACACGACCTCTTGAGATGAAGGAGTTCGAAATGGTTGTGCTCAACGCAAATGTAGATAAAGCACCGTGACCGGATGGTTTTAATGCAAAGTTCTTCAAAGCCACTTGGGAAATAATCAAACGGGACATGTTTAAGGCCGTGAGTTCCTGCCTAGAAAGTGGGAAGGTGCTAGCCAAATGGAATGCCACATCAATTACGATCATCCCTAAGAAGAAAGCACCGCTTTTGGTGGAGGATTACCGACCCATTGCTTTGTGTAACATGACGTATAGTTCACATCAAAAGTTCTTCCGCATTGATTGAAGGGGCTGCTGTCACGCCTCATTGGGAGAGTCAAAGTGCCTTCGTTAAAGGCAGGAGAATTGGGGACAACATGCTCCTTGACCATGAATTATGCCATAACCTCCATCTAGACAAAGGGATGGGCCGAATGTGCATTAAACTAGATATCCGAAAAGCCTATGATTCTGTCTCTTGGGTCTTCCTACATGAAGTGCTGACCAGATTTGGGTTCCCTAATAAGTTGAGGAGGCTTATCATGAGTCGTGTAAAAGCCTCATTTGTGGTGACGGTCAATGGTGCAAATTCAGCACCCTTTGTGGCTAGCAACGGTTTGAGACAAGGTGACCCTTTGGCCCCCTACTTGTTTGTACTTTGCATGGAGGTTTTAAGCGAAATGGTGAAGAAGGAGGTCATGGCTGGATGTATCCAGCCACTATTGTATGGAGAGGTTCCTGTTTCGCACCTTCTCTTTGCCGATGACGTTCTTCTATTTGCTAAGGCAACAAAGGATAATGCAAGAGCTATCCGAGGTGTACTTGAGGAGTTTATAGCTTGCTCGGGGCTGAGCTTTAGTGCATCGAAGAGCCAAATTTTCATGAGAAGCGGAGTGCCACATGGGTCCTGGATTGCGGCCCATCTTGGCATGGAGAGAAAGGATTTCCCAGTGACGTACCTCGGGTTGCCGTTGTTCTCCGGGAGGATGGGGAGGACCCACTGTGTGTCGTTGATCAACAGGGTGAAAGCAAGGCTTAGTGCTTGGCAGCAGAACTTCTTGTCAATGGCTGGACGAGCCGAGCTCATGAGAAGTGTACTCGTCTCCCTCAGCATAAATTGGACGTCCGCGTTCCTACTTCCTCGAAAAGTGTTAAAGGGGATCGAGAGCCTAATGTGTCACTTCATCTGGGGAGGCCCAACGAAGTGGGTAGCAGTGGCCTGGAAAGACGTGTGTCTACCAAAGGAGGAAGGAGGCCTTGGTTTGAAGAGCTTGTCGAATTGGAATGATGTAGGTCTCTTCCACTTATTTTGGCTTGTGGTGGCAGAAGGCAATGCACTTTGGGTGAAGTGTATACGCCAAAAGTACTTGAAGACTTGATCCATTTGGCTTGCACGACCCCCATCTACCTCATCATGGGCATGGAAAGGGATACTCTGAGTCCGAGACATAGCTAGAAGGCACATCCAATATGAGGTGGGAAATGGAGAAGACATCTAGTTTTTCCAATACCCTTGGTGTGGTGAACCGTTTCAAAACGAAAGTTGGGGGGAGTGGCTACACTATGAATTAGGAGTACCGTGGCACACGAAAGTGTCATACTTCATTAGAGATGGAATGCGGAACCTTCCCCCACCACGCTGCACTTTTATGGAGGAAGTCCACAAACGAATACTAAATACGAGAATCCATGGAGGCATGGACCAGCCTAAGTGAGTGGACGGAGTGGGAGAGGCACTTGGCATCAAAGAAGTATGGAGATGGGTAAAGATGTTGGGGAGAAAGGTAGCTTCGGCTGGAATGGTTTGGCACAAGTATGCCATCCCAAAGCATGCCATCACGACTTGGAGAGCACTACGAGGACGTCTACTTACAAAGAGCTTGATGAACAAACGGGGAGCAACGCTACAATGGGGGTGCAACCTATGCAAGGGAGGCGAGGAAGATATTGAGCATTTGTTTTGGGGATGTGAATACATTAAGAAGGTGTGGGAAGAAATCTTGCATCTTTTGAAGCTCAACCATAGGGTGGCATACTCTTTAGAGGCTGAAGCTATACGTATATCACACATAGGAGGAAGCCGGCTTGATATTGTGGTAAGGCGATGGGTCTTCCAAGCCATGATACACGAGTGCTGGCTCGAATGAAACAGAAGGATCTTCGACGGAGAAAAGCAACAACCAACGCATATTGTGGCTGTCATCAAGGATATGGTTCGCTACCTTTGGCACAAAGTTAAAAAGCTTGCAAAGAGTGAAGAGGAAGGACACCGATCCCAGCTCACGTGGACATAGTTTGTTGTTCACCCCTGTGTTTGTATAGTCATGAAAGCCTACCATGCCGAAGTGATATATAGTGTAATGTAGGGTAGAGGCCGGGTATGCATGTGGCATACACCCGCGTTCATTATGGTTTCAGTTTTGTACCAAATTTTGTAGGTTGTAAACTTTACTTAGTTTATAAAATTTGAGGCTAAGCCTCCCTTTTTCTTTGCAAAAAAAATTATGAAAATGTATGTTGTGTGTGTTCAAATGTGCTCATCAAAACATGTCATACATGAAGTCCATAAAACTCAATTCCAACTTTGCCTCCACATGAAATAAGATAAACCATTATCACTAAAACATACAAGACAATAATCTAAATGAAGCAAATATGTTCACATGCATAATGACTCATATCCAACTATGTCTCCACATGAAATAAGATTTATCACAATCATTAAAACATACAAGACATTAATTTGGATAAGGCCAACATGAGCACATGCATGCACATGGCTTGTTCCCTTCTTCCACTCCATCCTTATCCTAACGTAATCATTCCCCAAAAAAGAGGCCCACTAATCTAAGCATGTGCTAAGCATCATTCAAGAGCATTAGCACATCAAAGATAAGAGTGAAACCCATTAGATGGTTATGGAAATCATGTATGGCTCAAAGGATTAAGACTAACACACACTAATCCATCAAATGTTCAAATCACCTTCCTTTCCACCCCCCATGGGGATGGACTACTCTCTACTCATCTCTATACTAAAGAAAGCATAAACACAAGAAGAACCCATAATGTAAATGACTAAAATCATAATTAAACAACACAACAACATCAAAGAAATTGCATCAAAGTAAAGAAACTAAAATAAAGAACAAGAACAAAACTAGATTAACAAACAAAAATACAAAATACAGGAAACTAAAACCTACTCTAATGGGGGAGGAGGAAGAGGTGGAGAGGAGGGGTTACCATGGTATTTATAGAAGAAATAAGGGTTTGGATTGGTCTGGGAATAATAGGACGGCTTTAAATTACATTTGATAGTCTAGGAATGCTCCAAACAAAATACCCGACCCACGACCGAATTTTCAGCTGCTTTGGACCTTTTTGATCCACCAGTGGCGGTTCCAAATCCGCCATTGGCGGATCAAATAGCTCTGATCGGTCTGAAATTTTGTGTCGCGCTTGCTTTCTTCATTTGGTACATCGGGTGAAGCCCTGGTTCACTGGCTTGAATCACTTTGAGTATAATTGGTGAAATACTAATCTGATTCAAGTCATGTGTCACCATGTCTTGCACTTCACAATCAAGTCCCTCCGGGTTTGCACTTGGGTCCTTCTTGATTTCCTCTCTAGTCCTTGTGCATTAGAAATTGGTCCAGGACCATCAAAATCCGTCCATACTCGTTACATTTAGATCCTTTTTGGTGCCTTCCTCTTCTTTATTACCTAACTCCTGAAACACTACAAATAACAACTCGAGCAGCACATTATTGGGGGTAAAATAAAGTATATGTGGCATGAATATGATGCATGATATGCTACTAATCAAATACCCCCACATTTACCTTTTGCTAGTCCCGAGCAAAACAAAGAAAGAGAAAAATGAAGGAAATGGAAACATACGAAAAATAGGAAATCCTAACTCACTTTCGTAGGAATCACTGTTGCACTTAGCACATGTCACAAGCCGTTAAACCTCCTTCTCAACAAGGAGGAGGAGTATTGTCTCCTGAGGTTCCAGCGGATATACCCACAAAATCCGAACATTGATGCAATTTCAATGTAGCAACACGACTTATTGGACAAATTTTTGTCGATCATTGGACACGGTAATACTACGAGCTGACTCTATATATGTATCCAGTCCACACACCGAGCCTAATAAACCATTCGTGCAAGCTAATTAAGGACTTAAGTGAAAGACATGGACAACCTTAACATCCTCAAGTGATACAAAGTGTAAAGTCCATTAAGTTTCTTATTTGCATTACAATTTTTTTTTTTAATTTTTTTCTCTTTGTGGTCTCTTTTTTCATTTTATTTTTGTGTAGTTGGTGTTTGATTCTCCCAAGGTCAAGTTTCGTGCATCATTGCCTATGAGGAGTTACACTATCACGTACACCCTTCCCCAAATCTCCACATATGGAGATCCCTACCACCCATGTAACATGAGTTCGGTCGGTGCATCCAAGGTTAGATGACTCTAACGCACCGCGCACTAAGTCCCCTCGGATCATCAAAAAGGGGGAGATTGTTGGCTTTTTGGCATTAATCTATGTTTTTATGATTTAATCAACCTAAGCTTAATTGTGATCTTGTAGAGTAGCACACATATTACATTGCATATATATTGCTTTGTGCTAACTTCTATCGGTGATCAAGACTCAAGGAAGAAAGGAAATTAAGTCAAGACATGTAATGAAGCTCATTTGAAGACATGTAATTTACATTTCTTTGAGTCTTAGGAACATTGTTTAAATTGAGCATACTTGAGTAAAAACCTACTCAAACACACACTAGGTTCCTGATAGATCACTCAATTATAGACCGAAAAAAACCCAAACCTGAACCTGAACTATATGCCCACATTCGGTTGACCGAAACAGACCGTTCGGTCGACCGAGTGATCATATATTCTTTTAATGATTTTCCGCCCAAGTTCGGTCGACCGTCTAAACCTTTTCCGTCGACCGAGTAACAACAAATTTCCGACCGTTTGTTTTGTCGTATAGACCCAACGGACGTATTCGTATTATTTCCAAATACCGCCAAAAATATTTTTCCCTATCGGTCGACCGAGGACCTTGTTCGGTCAACCGAACTTAGACATCCCGACAAACCAAAACTTCCTGTCGGTTTTCGGTCGACCGTGGACCTTGTTTCGGTCGACCAAATTTAATCCAGTTTGTCAACCCAGAAGAGCCTATTCGTTTTTGGTCGACCGAACCTATCTCAGTGTTTGACCGATAACTTAAATGTACCTAGAACATAGCCTTTGGCGGTTGACCATTTTTTAACCAGTCGACCAAACCGAGTTCAAATTTGCAAGACGGTCGACCGTTCAGACTGATCCGGTCGACCGAACTTACTCAGTTTTGGGTCCTGTAGATTTCTATTTTGTGTATCTTACAAAACTCTTACCCAACTGAACCCCAAGGGCTATAATACCATAGGAGCTTATAAATAGGTGTTCCCTTGAGACAGTTAGACAACTCTTACACTTCCTATTGTCATATACACCTAAGAGAAACTCTCAAGTCTCCCATTCCCCAAATCCTACTCTCCAAGCTTAAACATCCACATTTTAGAGAGTGTGTTCCACTCAAGATCTCTATTGTAAAGAAGCAAGGACTTTGGTTAAAGCCCAAACTGTTCCTTGCGGATTGTGAGAGAAGAAAGACAAGTTCACGAGGGTGTTCGTGGAGCTTGTTTTGTGAAAGACTTAATCTCGGCCCGGAACGAGGTTGATAGTGAAGACACGAGCGGAGCTTGAGGGAGATCGAGCGGAGCTTGCAAGAGAGGACTAGGACCCGGGTGGGGTGCTGAACCTCTATAAAAATCCCCGACTCCTTGTAGTTTGCATTTTCCATTCCTTTACTTGCTTGTTTTGTTTTAAATTCCGCTGCACATATTTGTTTGTTAAACAAGTAGATAAATTAGGATTAAAAGTGATTAGAATTAGAGACCCTCACGATCCTACAGAATTGCCATGTCACACGAGAGAAAACAGTTTTGGAGACAAAAAGGGAAGGCCCAAACAAATTCTAACAAGAGTGCAAAAGGGAGTGAGCCTATTGATGCCCAAGAAGAGTAAAGAGATGTGGAAAAGGAAAGTGCTTGTTCCATTTTGGGACAAGCCAATGAGAAGGGAGTTTGAGTACTCTAGATTTGAATGGGCAAGGGAGGAGAGGACAAGTAGGCATGGTGATGACAAAATGGAGGATCACATGACTCCACCAATGGGACATAGCCAAGAAGACTATTCTCATGAAGTGGGGGGGGGCGTGCATTACGAAATGAAATTCTACATGGGGAGGAAGCACGTGATATTCATGAAGAAGAGGAGCTCCATGTGGGAGAGGTACCACGTCGAAAATGAAAGCAAGGGAAAGAGGGAATTCCTAAAGGATGTGAGAAGAAGAGAGGCAAATCCTAGGAAGAGGGCTTAGAACTAAGTGGACTAGCTTCCTTAATGCATGAGGAGGCGAGGAGCGCACCAAGATGCTTGCACAACCAAGTGGAGGGTTTGAAGCACTTGGTAATTCGAAGGACCAAGACATGGTGGGCGAAGAGGAGAGGAGGGAAGAAGGGCACACACAAGCATATACAAAGAAGGCATACTCTCTACCACCCCCACTTAGGAGATCCAGGAGGGTAAGTAATTGTAGTAAAAGTATTCGCGTGGAGGGGAAGAGGGTTCACCCTGCACCTTGAACCCATAAATGTTTTAATTTGGAATGTGCACGGAGCAAATGGACCCGGTTGTGCACTCGTGATTAGGGGTCAAATAAAGGAGGTGAATCCGGATGTGGTGTGTCTTGTGGAGCACATGGTCAAGTAAAAAAACTCAAAAGATTCAAGCGAGCGATTCGGCCCCATGCATGGTCGTCAAATAGCATGATTGTGGACTCCAGGTGGATTTTGGTGTTATGGAACGACCAGCTAGTAAACTTGTGGGTTACCTTTGAATCAACACAAATACTTCACTTCTTTGGGTGCTATCTATGGAGAGAATGAGCATATGGATAAGGGAGCATTGTGGACGCATCTAAATGAAGTGGCACCACAAGTGTCGAGGCCGTGGGTAATTGGGGAAGATTTGAATTTCATTCGAACGGCTAGTGGGAAACATAGAGGAGCTGCTGGAAATGAGGTTGCAATGGAGGAATTTAATGATTGTATTGGTGTACTTCAACTTATAGAGATGACATCAACGGGAGGTGAATTCACTTGGTCGAACTCCTCCGAGGGAAGTGCATGCGTTGAGACAAGGATTGACTGGATTTTAATGAACAATGCATGGCTTTAGGTGTTCCCCAATTCCTTCTATGTTCTCTGCGAGAAGGACTTGAGCACCATACAATGCTCGTCATGAAAATAGAAGGAAACGAACGGCGGAAAAAGAAGATGTTCAGATTTGAGAATCATTGGGCAGATCATGAGGAGTTTGGTGGAGTAGTTAAACAAGATTGGGCTACATATGTGGAAGGCACCCCCATGTTTCGCATTGTCGGGAAGTTGAATGAAGTTAGGACGGCACTCAAGAGTTGGAGCGGGAGTACCTTTGGAAATGTAACAAACAAGGTGGGAGAGGCTCGGGGAACGCTTGAGGATGTGAGGAGGCAAAGATTAGTCACCCCAATGTTGAGGTGATAATCCTAGCGGAAGGGGCATCAAAGGATACACTTGCTCGTGTTCTTGCTTGGGAGGAGTATATTATCCGAAAAAAATCAAGAGTTAAGTGGTTGAAGGAGGGGGACCGAAACACTAGCTTCTTCCTTGCGCAACTTAGAGTGAGGAAAGCCACCAATCAAGTGTAGAGAGTAGGTGAGGGAGAAAGCTGAGACGCATTCCGACTCTTTTATGCTAACTTGTTTGCTAATGATTTTCAGGTGCAACCTCTTAACCATTACATTATCTTACCACAACTTCAACCGGGGGAGGGGGCATAATTAATACGGAAGTTGGACTTAAAAGAACTCCAAGATGTGGTGTTTGTTGAATGCAAATGTAGACAAGGCACTGGGACCCAATGGTTTCAACGAAAACTTTTTCAAGGCGACATGGGATATAATCAAGAGGGATATGATCAATGTTGTGGCGTCTTGTTTGGAAAGTGGAAGGGTTCTAACTCACTGGAACAACACGACAATTACAATTATCTTGAAGAAGAAGGTACCAACTTTGGTGGAGGACTTCTGACCCATAGATTTGTGCAACATGGCATATAGATTCACATCCAAAGTGCTTAGAAACTGGTTGAAGGGGCTATTACCACGGCTAATATGGGAAAATCAGAGTGAGTTTGTCAAAGGTCGAAGAATTGACGATAACATCCTACTTGCACACGAGCTTTGCCACAACCTTCACCTAGAAAAAGGGAGAGGACGCATGTGCATCTAACTTGATACCAGGAAAGCTTATGACTCTATCTCTTGGGAGTTTCTTGATCAAGTAATGAAGAGGTTTGGCTTCCCGGATAAGTGGAGATGGCTGATCTTGGCATGTGTGGAGACATCGTTCGTGCTGACAGTAAATGGAGCTAACTCCACGCCGTTTCGAGCACGGAACGATATTCGACAAGGTGATCCCTTGGCCCCCTACTTCTTTGTGTTGTTCATGGAGGTGTTGAGGGAAAATCTTGAAAGAATTGGACAGACTTATGTGTCATTTTGTTTGGGGGGGAGAAGAAGTGGGTCGCGGTAGCATGGAAATATGTATGCACACCAAAGGACGTGGCATGCCTTGGCCTCAAATGACTAACATAGTGGAATGATGTGGGACTCCTCCGGTTGTTTTGGCTCGTGGTAGCGGACGACACCTCTTTATTGGTCAAGTGTGTTCACCGGAAGTACTTAAAGAACCACTCCATTTGGCTTGCACGACCACCCTCCACGTCCTCATGGGCATGGCGAGGGCTGCTTCTTGTTCGAGATATTGCTAGAAGACATATTCAGTATGAGGTGGGGAATGGGGAAGAGATACGCTTCTTCCAATACCCATGGTGCGGAGAACCTTCTCAGTGCAAGAGTTGGGGTCAACGACTTCACTATGAGATGGGCATACCTTGGGACATTGGGGCCTCGTATTTCATAAGAGAGGGGACATGGAACCTACCTCCCCCACGCTCTATCATGATAGAGGAAGGTTGCTTGAGCGTGAACCAAACTCAAATCCATGGAGGCACGGATAAGCTAATACGACCCAATGGAAAGGGTGTTGCACTTGGGATGAAGGAAATGTGGAGTTGGGAGAGGAAGCCGAGTAGAAAGGTAGCCTGGACTGGCATGCTATGGCACAAGTTTGCTATCCCGAAACATGCCCTCAAGGCTTGGAGAGCAATGAGGGGGTGCCTACTCACAAAGAAGCTCATGATTAAACGAGGTGCAAAGCATGAGCCGACGTATGTGCTTTGTGAAGATAAAAAGGAGCACATGGAGTACCTTTTATGGGGATGTCAATACACGAAGGAGGTTTGTAGATGTCTCCTTGACCTCATGCAGCTCAGGCCAAACATAGCAAGAAATCTAGAAGGCGAGGCCACGCGTCTATCACATGCGCGAGGAAGTCGACTTGATAAGGTGGTAAGAAGGTTGGTGCTAAATGCTATGATACACGAATGCTGGCTCGAGCGTAACCGAAGGATATTTGAGGGCAAAAGAAAGAGGCCGGTGGACATCATGGTTGTTGTCGAAGACACACTCTGGTGCTTGGGTAATAAAGCCAAGAGACTCGCAAGGGATGAAGAAGAAGTGCAGCTTCCTGATGCACTTGATGCTACAAATGCTCTTAAACTACAATGCATATGGTGATGTATTGTGTAGAATGTAGTGTGGAGGTCGGTTATGCATGTGGCATAAACCCGCGGACTTATCTTGAAATTTTGTAGGTTGTAAACTGCTTTAGACTAATAAAATTTAGAGGCTAAGCCTTCCTTTTGCTTTGCAAAAAAAAAGAGGAAAGAAGGAGAGGAGAGGGAGGTAGAGAAGACAACGAGAAGAGAGAAGAGAGAAGCGGGATATGGATAAGGAGAGAAGAGAGGAGAATAGAGAAAAGGAGAGGGAGAAGAGAGAGAAAGGAAGAGAGAGGAGGCAGAAGAAGGGAGAGAGAATGCGAGAGGAGTAGAAGTAGGGAGTGCGGGAGGGGGACCGAAACACTTGGTTTTTCCATGCACAACTTAGAGTGAGGAGAGCCAGCAAGCAACTGTGAAGAGTGTGTGAGGGTGCTAGCATTGTGGAAGAGGAGGGAGATGTCCAGGACACCTTCCAGCATTTTTATGCTAACTTTTTTTCTTATGATTTGCAGGTGAAACCCCTTGACGTCTCCATTGTCCTACCACAACTCCTACCGGTGGAGGGGACTGAGCTAACACGAAAATTAGACATGAACGTACTAGAAGATGTGGTGTTGACTGCAAATGTGGACAAGGCACCGGGACCCGACGGTTTCAATGCAAAGTTTTTCAAGGCCACATGAGACCTCATCAAGAGAGATGTGTTCAAAGCCATGCGTTCGTGTTTGGATAGAGGGAAGGTGTTGGCCTAATGGAATTTCCCATCGATCATGATCATCCCAAAGAAGAATGCACCAACCTTGTGGAGGATTATCGACCTATAGCGCTTTCCAACTTGACCTCTACATTCACATCCAAAGTGCTTGCAAATCGCTTGAAGGGGCTGCTACCATGACTCATTGGGGGAAACCAAAGTGCTTTTGTCAAAGGAAGGAGAATTTGTGACAATATTCTTCTTACACATAAACGTTTCCACAACATTCATCTTGACAAACGAAGGGGACGAATGTGCTTAAAGCTTGATATCCGTAAAGCATATGACTCCATCTCGTGGGCTTTTCTAGATGAATTGATGAAGAGATTTGGATTCGTGAATAAATGGAGGAGGCTTATCATGAATTGTGTTAAGGCATCCTTTGTGGTGATGGTAAATGGTGCCAACTCCATTCCTTTCATGGCAAGAAATGGCTTGAAACAAGGTCATTTGTTGGCTCCCTATTTGTTTGTTCTGGGTATGGAAGTCTTGAGTGAGATGGTGATGAAGGCAGTTATGGATTGACGCATTGAACCGCTCACTTGTGGAGATGCTCCCGTATCGCATTTGCTTTTTTCTGATGATGTCCTATTGTTTGCGAAGGTCACCAAGGAAAATGCTCAAGGCATTAGAGGTGTACTTAAGGACTTCACGGCTTGTTCGGGGCTGATCTTTAGTGCGTTAAAGGGCCAAATTTTGATGGGGATGAAGCACCGCATGGAGTAAGGATTACAACACCTCTTGTTATGGAGCACAAGTAATTCCCGATGACTTACCTTCGGCTACAATTATTCTCCAGGAGGATGGGGAGAACTCATTGCATTACACTTGTGAACAAGGTGAAGGTGCGACTTAGCACTTGGAAGCAGAATTTCTTATCAATTGTTGGGTGGGTGGAACTTGTGAGAAGTGTTCTCGTATCCTTTAGCAAATATTGGACGTCTACGTTCCTAAACCCACGGAAAGTCTTGCAAAAGATCGAGAGCCTTATGTGCCATTTCATTTGGGGAGGCACAAAGAAGTTGGTTGCGGTAGCTTGGAGAGATGTATGTACGCATAACGATGAAGGATGCCTTGGCCTCAAACGCCTAACGGATTGGAATGAAGTAGGCCTACTTTGCTTGTTTTGGCTTGTGGTGGCGGAAGGCAACTCTCTTAGGGTGAAGTGTGTGCGCCAGAAATACCTCAAGAACTGTTCCATTTGGCTTGCACGACCACCATCCACCTCCTCACTGCTACGCGACACATCCAATATGAGGTGGGGAGTGGAGATGAGATATGATTCTTCCAATACCCATAGTGTGGAGAACCGTTTCAATGTGAAAGTTGGGGGTGCATCTACACTATCAATTGGGAGTGCCTTGGGACACTAAAGCTTTGTATTCCATAAGATAGGGGGAGTGGAACCTTCCCCCCTCCCCCATGCTCCACCATGACGGAGGTCATTCACTTGAAAATAAAGAATACTCGAATGTTATGGACCAGCCAAAGTGGATCAATGGAAAGGGTGCTGCATTTGGAATCAAAGAAGTGTGGGCATGGGTGAGAAAGCCGGGAAGAAAGGTTACTTAGGCTGGTATGGTATGGCATAAACATGTTATTCCCAAGCAGGCACTCACAGCTTGGAGAGCATTGAGGGGTTGTCTGCTCAGCAAGAGGCTCATGAATCAACGAGGAGAAAAGCATGACCCGGTAGGCAACCTTTCTTTTGGGGGTGCGCCTACATAAAGTAGGTATTGGGAACACTCCTTAACTTCTGGAAGCTCAGCCCTCGATTTGCATGACCTTTAGAAGGCGAGGCTACACGTCTTTCACACGCACGAGGAAGTCGACTTGAGAAAATGGTTAGGCGGTGGGCCTTCAATGCTATGATACATGAGTGCTGGCTCGAGCTAAACTAGAGGATATTTGGGGGAGAAAGGAAGAAGCTGACGGACATTTTGGCTGCTATCGAAGACATGGTTCGGTGCCTATGGCATAGAGTTAAGAAGCTTGCGAAAGTAAGGAGGAAGAGAAACAATTTCGGACCACGTGGAGTTAGTGTAGCTGATATGATAGTGATGTGACATCCAACTACAAAGCATACATTGATATATTAGGTCAAATGTAGGGTAGAGGCCGGGTATGCATGTAGCATACACCCACACACATATCATCCATTAGAGGCTAAGCCTCTCTTTTGCTTTGCAAAAAAAGGACAGAGAGAGAGGAGGAGAAGGGAAAGAGGAGGACAGAGAAGGGCCATGGACGTATGTGTATCAATCTAGATCTAAGGAAGGCTTATGATTCGGTGTCGTGAGAGTTCCTTGCCCTTGTTATGTAGAGGTTCGGCTTCCCGTTGCATTTGCGGAAGCTTATTATGGCTTGTATGCGAGCATCGTTTGTTGTGACCGTCAATGGTGAAAACGCAAGCCCTTTTAGAGCTACAAATTGACTAAGCAAGGTGATCCCTTGGCACCATACTTATTTGTACTTTGCATGGAAGTGCTAAGTGGCATGATAAAAGAAGAGGTGGAAGGTGGGAGGCTGCAACCGTTGACATGTGCGGATGTGCCAGTATCACACTTGATGTTTGCTGGTGATGCTTTATTGTTTGCAATGGCCACAAAGGGAAATGCTCGAATGATTAAGAGAGTGTTGGATCGATTCACAGCATGCTTGGGTCTTCACTTTAACAAATCAAAGAGTCAAGTGTTTTTGGGGGGTGGTGTGGAACATGGGGCGTCGATTCGTGAGCACCTTGGGATGTTGAGGGTTGAGTTCCCGGTCACATACCATGGTCTGCCATTGTACTCAGGAAGAATGGGTCGAATGCATTTCATGTCTCTCATAGAAAAGATAAAGGCTAGGTTGAGCACTTGGAAGCAATTACACCTATCTTTAGTCGGTCGAGTAGAGCTCGTGAGGAGCGTGTTGGTGTCCCTGAGCCTATTTTGGACTTCAGCATTCCTTATTCCAAGGCAAGTGCTAAAGGAAAGGGAGAGCCTTATATGTAGGTTCATTTAGGGAGGGCCAAAGAAATTGGTTGCGGTCACATGGAAAGATGTTTGTACACCCAAGAGCGAAGGGGGGTTGACGCTTAAAAGAGTCACAGAGTGGAATCATGTGGGAATGGTGCACCACTTTTGGCTCATGGTGGAGAACAAGGACTCGTTATGGGTTAGGAGCATGCAGAGGAAGTATTTGAGGACTCGCTCGATATGGCTTGCACGCCCCCCATCGAGCTGCTCAAAGGGCTTGGAGAGGACTATTACGGGACCGGGACATTGCAAGCATGTATATTCTTATAGAGTGGGTGATGGTGAGCACATTACATTCTTCCAATACCCATGGTGTGGGGATCCTTTCCAAAGACTCGACATGGGTGATAGGCTTCACTATGATTTGAGGGTCCCATGGGACACGAATGTATCCTACTTTAAAAGAAATGGGGAATGGAACCTCCCACCACCAAGGTCGCGCGATATAAAGGAGTTATGGTCCAAGATCTTGGCGATTAAAATTTATGGAGGGGAGGATGAGCCTAGAAGGGTGACGGGATAGGGTGAGAAGTTCATGATCAATTAGGCGTGGGGCTGGGTTAAACCCCATGGAACGAGTGTCTTGGGCCAAGGTTGTATAACACAAATACCAAGTCCCAAAACACGCAATCACAGCTTGGAAGGCCATGAGCGACCAGCTAGTCACGAAGAAACTTATGCAAGAACAAGGTGCCCACCATGACCCGTTATGTGTCCTTTGCAATAAGGACGAAGAAGACATCTATCATCATAGTATAGCCCGCACACTTCTATTTCGGTTTTGTAGGTTGTACAAAACATATTACATAATAAATTTCGAGGCTAAGCCTCCCTTTTTGCTTTGCAAAAAAAGGGAGAGAAGGGAGAGAGAGTGAGAGAAGGAGGGAGTGGTGTAAGACCCACTCTCCTGCCACATTATTAAAGTCTTATTTATCAGTGTGGTCTTTGTTGATGTCTTATTTATCATTATTATGCTTGTGACTTCGTGCTCAGACTTAGTAAAGTTTCCTTTTTGGGCGAGTTTATGTGGTTTGTGGTCTGGTGCGACCCATCGAGCGGTTTGTGCAATCGGTGACTTAATCGGGTCAATCGGGTGCAAACCGTGTGTGGGTGGGCTTAGTTTTGGGTTGGCATGTAGGTGAGGTGGACAAGTTGCCATGTCAGCAGGAGATGATCTCAAAGAATCCTTGCAAATTTGAATTGTGTGCATTATGGTATGTCTTGATTCAGCCTTCAAGGGCATGATTCTATTGCCTTTTTGGTGTTTGTTTCTTTAAACAAAAAGCTGGAGAACCCTACAGCAACCGACCCCAACCCCCTCTACTCCCTTCCACGCCACAAACTCTTTCCACCACCACCACCACAACCATGATTTCTGGTTTCCTACTGGTGGAGATCCGGCAGCTATTGAAGAAGAAGCAAAAGACTTTCTTGTGTGCAGCTAGGCAAGCTTCAGCAGATCTCCGGCCAGCTTAGGTGCCTCCTTGCTGCTCAGGTATGCCTCTAGCCCTTAGTATAGGAAATAGTCTTGGGTGTTGGGCGAAGATCTGCACAACACCAGGGGCTAGTTGGTTCGGATGTCTAGGGTTGCACATATTGAGTTCCATCGGATAAGGTGGGTTGTGGTGCAAGTTCGGGTTTTTAGCAGCATGCCGGGAATCCCTCTCCTTAGCACATCTCCAGCTCCTTGTTTTGTTGGTGGTTTTCAGGAGGAACCAGAGGGTGGGAGGCTGTATCGTGGGGAGACTATCGGGTAGGGTTGTTGCGTGCATATTTGCGTGACTTGCAACCCTACTCGTGTGATTTGATCTTGATATCGGTTGGTTGTTTTGTGATTATGTTCTATCTTGCTGTAGTTTTCTCTTTGCCTGGAATGTGTTAGTCATTTATGAGATCTCTTCCTAGCACGAATTTGTGATTTGTTAATGTCATTAGTTTCGGGAATCGCCTTTGATTTCAGATCTTAGATCTATGTGTGATCTAGCTAGTTTTCCAAAGAATAATGCTTGATTCATGCTGCTTTGGTTTGTCCATATGTCTTACACGTTTTGGTGGCCTTTATCAGGAGACTCTACCACAACATGTTGCTGGTTTTAAGATATATATTCAGGGGTTACTTAGCGACTATAGTCAGACATGTTTCGTGGCATAGTGGCTGATATAGATCGGTATCCATACTATAATTGGTGACTATGTTCAGACCATACTTGATTGACATCATTTCATGCTCATATTTGCATCTTATATCCATTATCTTTCACCTAAACAATGCTATGTAACGAGTTTTATGTTTAGTTTTCAGGAATAAATAGGTTTGAAGAGATTGAGCATAAAAGGACCCAAAAGCTCGGAAAAATGATTGAATTGTGAGATCTAGGGACTGAGATGCAAGGGAGAAGGACCTGAACGTAAGACCGAAGGACCTAAGAGCAAACCAGAATACTCCACACCATCATGGGAGTATTTTAGCAATTCGATTCGGGTCAGAGCTCCAACAAGTCAAGTAACCGCATCAAAGACAAACAATACCAGCAAGAAAAGCCTACAACAAATTCCAACCCGATCCAAAGTTTTTAGCGGTCTGGGACCGCTAATTGGCGGTCCAGATCACTCTAGATCCGCCCCAATTTCTCCAGCACATGTATTAGAGGATGTTTTGGCTATTTTTGGTATCTGTTTAGTCCCAAATCGGGGAATTGTCTTGGAGTGCCTTTTTCTATGGCTATAAATAGAACTCTTCACCTTCTAATGTAATCACTCCATTTTTTAAGTGCCTATTCTTCCTACTAGAAGTGAGGCCTTGAAGCACACACTAAAGTAGGAGGATGCTACTTGAAATGTGAGTCACTTTAATAAATGTTTCTTTATTATGTTGTTTGTTTTATGTTTCTTGTTTTACTTTGTTTAATTTCATTTCATTAGTTTTATTAGCTTAGTTAATATGCTTTCTTTGCTTAGTTTAATAATTAGTGTAATGTGTAGTGAGTAGTTCCATCCCCTTTGGGGGGTGGAGTACATGTTCATACATGCATTAGAGAATGGAATGAATGCTTTATTTCCAATTTGTTGATAAAACATGAATGTATGCTTGCTTGTTTAGGATAGAATTTATAACTTGATGAGTTTTGCCAAAATGATTAGACACCTCTCATGCTTGTTTAGGTTTTGAAATAAACAACTTGCATATGTAAATGTTAATCAACTAGGTTGGTGAATGGATTGATAGGTTTTTCCATAACATTTAGACACTTCCTATGCATGATAACACCACCTTTATTTGTGCTTAAAGAATGTGTTCAACACCCACCTCTTTGCATGTGTGCACTCACTCCACCCCTTAGGGGTTTTCCATTTCTGAATTCCACCACTCGTCTTTCGTTCTTAGTTTAGTTTTAGTTAATCGTTTGTTGCTTTCTTTCACATTTCATACTTCATACTTTGTAGTGTAGCGTAGCGTAGCATAATCAACTCTCTTCCCTATTTTTGCCACTTGATTTCGTAGCGTAGCATTAGTTTAATTAAAACGTTCAACAAGTTTTTGGCGTCGTTGCCGGGAGGTGCCAGTCCAGACTATTGTTTGGACGATTCGAGTGGATTTAATTTGTGTTTTGTAGTTTTTCTTTGTTTTAGGAGACTTGGAGTCGCCAGGAGGAACACCTGGAGAAATTTTCAGGCAATCTGGGCACGGTAGATCGCCAATCAGCGGCCTGAGACTGCCAATTGGCGGTCTGGTAACATCTGTTTGCTCCCTCATTTCTTTGGTCTGTTTGCATAATTGATGTAGTGATCTGGGACTTGATTTGGCTTGTTTGGATGTATAGTTTGTTCCCAGATCAATAATCAAACCACCTTTAAGCAACTTGGACCCTAAAACCCAAAGCAAAAGATTAGGCATTCTTTTTGTTTAGGTCATGCATCATGTATGTGACTTAGGCATATAGATTGTCTTTCATTTTAGCTTTATTTTCAGTTGCTGAGTGCTGGCGTGAGGTACGCACCTTCTACTCTCATTCATGCATTTCGTATGAACATGCATTAGTTAGTAGGAAGTGCATTGAAACAAGTGTGAGTTGAGCATTTGTTTGGAGAGTTGATTGCTAGATTAGGACTCCAAAACGCTACTAAGGAGGGGCTGTCACATAAAAGATATGGTGGGGGATTTCATCACCCTTTCCTTTGCCCCCACAAACCACACTAATCAAGAGCCTAATTTTTAAAATCAACTAGACATTGGCCCTAAGGATTTCGGGCGCATTAGGAGAGTGATCTGGTCCCGACCGTCATGACCTGATCGGCATTGCCCACTTTGTTGATGGTAAGAGAGACGAGATCTCCGGATCTTGGCTCCCTTGCTGGGCTTTGTAGTCCTCGTTGTAGGGAGGTGAGGTGTGTTGAGGCCGTGTGACCTCGCAGTTAGGCGTCGTCTAGCTGTAAGGACCTATAGCGACCTTAGGATTGCTTGAGCCTTGTTTGCTTGTGTACTTCTACCTGTACCCATTCACCGTAGCATAAGGACTTCTTCCCTTCTCTCCTGAGTCATTATTTCTCTCCTGGGTTCCCCCGTCTTCTCCTCTACGAACATTCTTTGTTAAAAAAAATTGGTTTGTGTGTGTGCACCTTTGCGCATGCTTTCGTGGACACGAGACGAGAGGGTCGTTTGACGAGGAGCGTTGTCAATCCAGCTTCGGTAATCGATTTCTCGATGCCTTCCTCCTCTCGTGTTGCACACAGTCCGGGTTCAATGGCTGCTAATTTCCGTGAGGAGGAGCAGTTACTGGACCCACCTGTTCGACCTTTTCTTCCTATTGTCGTTCCCATACCTCTCCGTGATCGATGCTACCCGAGCCGTACTACTCTGCCCTCATGCATCATATTGCCAGAGCCAAATGGGAACCATTTTGAGGTTAAGCCTCAGTTTATTTCCACGCTCCCTCACTTCACTGGGAATGGTGACCCTACATCTTTCTCAGGGAATTTGAGGAGGTCTGTGCTATGTTCAAGCTGCAATAACTTAGCACAAACTCCATCCATCTTACACTTGTTCCCTTTGCGCTGAAGGATGACGCCAAGAAGTGGTTGTACAGTAACCAGGCGAATGCCTTTAGGACTTGGGATGAGTTTCAATCTACATTCCTCAAGAAATACTTTCCAAAACATCGGACTCAAAAATTGAGGAACGAAATCAATTCGTTCTATCAACTTGAGACCGAGACATTTCATGCATATCTAGAGAGGTTCAAGGAGGTACTATCCTCATGCCCTCACCATGGCATTGAGTTGTGGCGTGTTTGTCAGATTGTTTACGAGGGTCTTCACATCCCGTCCCGAACGCTCCTTGAGTCCATGTGTCAAGGAGAGTTCTTGGGAAAGGATGAAAGGGAGGCGTGGGCTTTCCTAGAAGACCTTGCTGAGAAAACAATGCAATGGGAGAGTGTAATGGAACCACCTACATCATCTAGTATAGGAGCAAGGATCGCGAATGCAAACTCGACTAGATCGGGTACGGTGCCGCATTTGCTATCGATACCACTATGGCCACCGAGGCACGCATGGGGGCTTTAATGCACCGTATGGATTCGATTGAGCTCCAAAACCAACAAAGTGCACCTCACATGTACACATCTGGTCGAGTTCCCTATCATTCATGTGGTAGGATAGGTCATATAGAAAGCGAGTGTGCGTCCATTCCTCCTGAGATGGAATGTGTCAACGCCATCTATGACAGGCCTAGGAATGACCCATACTCATCATCTTATAATCCTGGATGGAGGAACCACCCCAAATTTTCATGGAACCAAAATAATGCCCCGGGTGGTCCTTCAAACTCCTCTTGACCACCTAACCAATCATATCAACCTCCCATGCATGCACAATCATATCAGCAACCCCAAGTTCCAAGCACCAACCAACCAGGTTTCCCAAATTCTAACAACTTTGAAACCCGGTTTAATTCGCTTGAGAACTTGACTCGTGGACTTGAGAACTCTGTGAAATTTTTTATGTCATCCACAAGTCAACTTCTCACTTCAAATCAGCAAACCATCAAATCTCTAGAGATTCATATGGGCCAATTGGCTCAGTCTGTACATGAAAGAGAGATAGGGTCTTTTCCTAGCTAGCCTGAGGCTAACCCCCGCATGTACCAGCAACAACACGTGCAAAATGAGAATGTGGTACCTCGGGGGAGGCAACTGAACCATGTGGAGGAACCTGTTCACCATGTCAATTCCATTGTGACCTTAAGGAATGGAAAACAGGTTGACAATCACATTTCCTTGCGACACCCACCATCATCTATGCAGCCCCTTAGGGGGAATGGTGGTGAAGAAGAGGCTGAGGGTGAGGGTAATACACCAACGCCTCCTTCTCAGGCACTGCATAAAACCTACCTGCCAAAAGCTCCCTATCCAAGTAGGTTAACCAAAAAGCAGAGTGACACAATGGACAAGATATTAGAGGTGTTTAAGCAAGTTAAGGTTAACATCCCCTTGTTGGATGTCACCCAACAAATACCTCAATATGCCAAAGTGTTGAAGGATCTCTGCACAACCAAGAGGAAGACCAATGTTCCTAAGAAAGCATTATTGGCTGCAAATGTAAGCTCACTTTTGTCCAATCCCGCCTACACAAAATAAAAGGACCCTGGATGTCCTACTATTCAGTGTACGATAGGGGACACTAGCATGAGTAATGTTTTGCTTGATTTAGGATCAACGGTCAACCTCCTCCCATTTTCTGTTTATCAACAGTTAAATTTGGGAGAATTGAAACCAACTAAGATCACCCTCCAACTGGCGGAAAGATCCATTCGTATTCCAAAGGGGATTATCGAGGACGTGCTTATCAAAGTTGGAGATTTTATATTTCCAGTCGATTTTGTTGTCCTCGATACCAATCCTGTTGCGAACACCCACTCTAAAATACCTTTGACTTTGGGTAGACCATTTCTGGCAACTTCCAACGCCTTAATTAATTGTAGAAATGGTCTCATGAAACTCTCATTCGGTATCATGAGTGTCGAGTTTCATATGTTCAACTCTGGTAGGCAACAGGAGCCCATGGATCAACCTTTAAAAGTCTAGACCCTGCCACTGAAGGTTTGAACAATTACAGGGATTGGGAATATCGTATGTCTGAAGCGGATCTCCAGCTCTACACTATCCCAAATTGAAACTGACTTCTAGCCATTGAGGAAGATCGCAGCTACTTGACACAAGAAGGGTAACAAGTGGTGGTGTATGTAAAATTACCAACCTCAAGCAAATCAAGGGTCATGATGGAATTTGGGATGGGAAGTCTCTCGTCAAAAAATAAAATAATCAAGCCATCAAATATGAGACCAACAAAAAGAAAAAAATGGCAAGAGAAAAATATTGTATATAGATAGAGGAAAGGAAGATGAAGAAAACAGAACAGGGAATCTCTACAATAACGCTGTCCGAAACTAAATCTCATCCGCCAATTGGAGAAGGCACCACCAAATCAACGAACACCCCTAACACCAATGCAACCCATTGAGAATGTTTGTGGTCCTAGCAAAAACTCATTGCCTGTCTTTGCAATGCAACAGAGTGAGTTGGCATCAAACATAAATGTACAAAAGGAAAGTTCGTTGCATGATTCAGTTGAGAGTACTAGTGACAGTGAGACACCTCATCATATGCCTATACCAGAAGGTGTCTCTATCTCATGTCCCGTGGCCATTGAGCCATTTGAGCTTCATATTGACTCCAACAAGGACCCACCTATGACCAAGCTTGTGGTTGATGATCTAACTGATGGTGGGAGGTCCTTGCTAGATAACTTGGGGACAAGCCCCATTCTTAGTGATGCAGGTCTACTGCATCCATCGAATGAGCTTGAGGAACTCATTCCGATGCACCCACCTATTGGTTTGAGGGTTTTGTTCGATGAGCAACTAAACCCTAGTGAGGCAACACAACTTCATTCTTTGACGCCCACACCCAACCAATATCATGAGGGGTTTGAGTCTTTCAGCTTTGACCTTTCACCCCTCACGACACCTCTAATATCTCGGCAAGTCTCTGGGCCTCATGACTTGATGTTCTCATTTGATGTTCTTTGACCAAATGATTTTTAGAATATCGTTGTTGCTGTATATATCATTTTAAAAATAAAAATAAAAAGAAAAAAACAAAAAAGAAGGAAAAAAAGTGTGTAATAAAAGACTCCATGAGCGAGCATTGATTGTTGTGGGCCCCAACCCTTTTGTACTTCGGCCCCATTTCTTCACGTATTTGTCTCCCTTCTTCAGTATCTTACAGGTTTTGAGGGAATGCGGGTTTGTGTCCATCAACATAACCACGAACATTCTTTTGTGCTTTTTGTTGGTGAGATCTTTCATTTTTCATGCATAAATCCATGTAGCATCTTGTTCACATTCATTGAGGACAATGCATGAAGTAGGTGTGGGGGGGGTGCTTTACGTGTGTACATAGTCAAGTCGTTTTCCTTTGAGTTTGTCTTCTTTTATTTGTACTGCTAGGGTCATGTTGGTGTGCTGCATTTAATATCGATATATCTGTTTGCCATGATCCTTGGGTGACTTGTCTTCTTTTGCTTGCCTAGTGCTTTAAAATTTTCACATTTCTTTCAAAATCTTAATGTGTTTGCGAAAGAAAATGTTTTTGTGGGTTTTGTGTGTGTTTAGCATGTGCAAAAACCGTTGAGAGGCAAAGTAAAAAGAAAGCTCCCAAAATTGTCTTGAACTTGAAGCATTAGGATATCTAGTTTACTGGCTTTAGGTCTTATCGAGTCGTTAGGATGCACCCCGGTTTTCCCTCGGGGGGCGTGTAATCATAGGGTTTCAGCACTCAAACATTTAAAGAAGTCCACCGTGAACCTAGTGAGTCAAATAATTCGTGTCTGTTAGTATAAAAAAGTTTGTCGTAGTCAAGGGCCCTTAATCTCTTTTTGTGAAACTTAAGTGTCGGGGTTTTGGTTCCCATGTAGATAAATAAATAAGTGGTGTTCTCTCTTCTCGCACGGCTCCTATCACTCGGGAAAGTAGGTCTGAGGGGACTTTGTGCCTGGGGCTTTCGAGTCATCTGACTTGGGATGCACCGACCGAACACTCATTACACGGGTGGTAGGAATCACCCTATGTGGAGGTTTGGGGGAAGGTGTGCGTGATAGTGTAAGTCCTCATAGGCAATGATGCACGAAACCTGACCCTGGGAGAATCAAACACCAACCAATAAACAACTCCAAAGAAAAAGAAAAAAAAAGAAAAAGAAAAAGAAAAAAAGAGTCAAATAAGAACCAAAATGGACTTTACACATTGTATCACATTCAGAAGTTAAGGTTGCCCATGTCTTTCACTTAAGTCCTTAACTAACTTTCACGAATGGTTCATTAGGCTAGGTGTGTGGACTGATTACCCATATAGTGTCGACCCGTAGTATTACCGCGTCCCATGATCGACAAAATAAGTCCAACAAGTCGTGTAGCTAGATTGATTAATGCATCTTGTTCGGATTTTGTGGGTATATCCGCTGAAAACCCTCAGGAGACCACTCCTCCTCCGCGACAAGGAGGTTTAACGGCTTGTTGCACGTGCTAAGTGCAACCGTGATTCCTACAAAAGTGAGTTAGGATTTCTTGTTTTTCTCGTATGCTTTCTCCTTTCTTTGTTTTGGTCGGGACAAGCAAAAGTTAGGTGTGGGGGTATTTGATTGACATCATTTCATGCTCATATTTGCATCTTATATCCATTATCTTTCACCTAAACAATGCTATGTAACGAGTTTTATGTTTAGTTTTCAGGAATAAATAGGTTTGAAGAGATGAAGCAAAAAAGGACCCAAAAGCTCGGAAAAATTACTGAATTGTGAGATCTAGGGACTGAGATGCAAGGGAGAAGGACCTGAACGTCAGACCGAAGGACCTAAGAGCAAAACAGAATACTCCATACCATCATGGGGAGTATATTAGCATTTCGATTTCGGTCGGAGCTCAAACAAGTCAAGTAACCGCATCAAAGATAAACAATACCAGCAAGAAAAGCCCACAACAAATTCCAACCTGATCCAAAGTTTATGGACCGCAAATTGGCGGTCCAGGTCACTCTGGATCCGCCCCAATTTCTCCAACACATGTATTAGAGGATGTTTAGTCCCACATCGGGGAATTGTCCCGCAGTACCTTTTTCTATGGCTATAAATAGAACTCTTCACCTTCTAATGTAATCACTCGATTTTTTAAGTGCATATTCTTCCTACTAGAAGTGAGGCCTTGAAACACACACTAAAGTAGGAGGATGCTACTTGAAATGTGAGTCACTTTAATAAATGTTTCTTTATTATCTTGTTTGTTTTAGGTTTCTTGTTTTACTTTGTTTAATTTCATTTCATTAGTTTTAGTACCTTAGTTAATATGCTTTCTTTGCTTAGTTTAATAATTAGTGTAATGTGTAGTGAGTAGTTCCATCCCCTTTGGGGGGTGGAGTACATGTTCATACATGCATTAGAGAATGGAATGAATGCTTTATTTCCAATGTGTTGATAAAACATGAATGTATGCTTGCTTGTTCAGGATAGAATTTATAACTTGATGAGTTTTGCCAAAATGATTAGACACCTCTCATGCTTGTTTAGGTTTTGAAATAAACAACTTGCATATGTAAATGTTAATCAACTAGGTTGGTGAATGGATTGATAGGTTTTTCCATAACATTTAGACACTTCCTATGCATGATAACACCACCTTCATTTGTGCTTAAAGATTGTGTTCAACACCCACCTCTTTGCATGTGTGCACTCACTCCACCCCTTAGGGGTTTTCCATTTCTGAATTCCAGCACTCGTCTTTCGTTCTTAGTTTAGTTTTAGTTAATCGTTTGTTGCTTTCTTTCACATTTCATACTTCATACTTTGTAGTGTAGCGTAGCGTAGCATAATCAACTCTCTTCCCTATTTTTGCCACTTGATTTCGTGCAAACGAGAGGCTGCTCACCTCCCTGAGGACGACCCGCATTTGCCACCGCTTCAATGCGGCCGTGCACTTGCGGTTTAATTTAAACGTTCAACAATACTCCATGCCTTGATTTCTGATTTTTTTGTCATGTAGGCTTGCATTACTTCTCAATTTCATTCACATAGTGTTCCATGATTTTGCGCTGATCATAAGTCACTCAATCATGCGTTAGTCGAGGTCTATGTTCAGATTATATTCCATGATGGTTTACTGATCTTATGCCATAGGTGCCAGCCTTGCTTAGTGATTAAATCCAGATAAATTCCTGTTGAGATAGTCCCTGATTTCAGACCATTTTTCGTGCTTTATCTCATGATTATATCTCTGATCTAGTCTAGAATAGTAAGTTCCTACCATATACATATGTTCTGAAATTCTGGATGCATGATTTAGTTTGCTTGTGAGGTTTGTTTATAATACATCCCAATATTGTACATGTCTCATTACTTCCTTCACATGTTATGTTACTGTTATGTAGTATGTGTTTTGGGTATGTATGACGCATAGGATTTCAGATCTTATAACATCCTTATCATGACCCGTAGAAGACTCGCTGAGTTGTTATCTTGATTGCCGATCTGGTTATGATTGCTTGCTATTGTGGGTGTGGGTTGATTCCTGATTGCTATGTCTGATTTCCGAGTTGGTTAAGGGCAACTAGGAGGGTATCCGGATACTCTTCCTTGAGCCCGTTCCACACACTCTAGATGCATTAGATTTTAGGTGCTTAAGCAGTTTGCATTGCATTTCATCTGATTAATAATACTGGGCACTTTTCATTTTCTGGGCCGACGGGCCACGAGTGGGTCCTCTAGTTCCGGAGGCCATTCGCATAAGACCTTCACATTGGGAGGCTAGGCGTAAGATAAGTTCTGGGCTGGCGCGCTGCCATTCTGTCTCAGGGTAGGTGTTCCCAAGTTCGCGATGGCACAATGTAGGTCACTTGCCGCGAATTGGGACACTTATCCGGCGCACCGCTTTGTGCCGAGCGGTGGGTCACTGTCGAGTGACCGCCTTTGACCAGCGAGGCTGGTGTTCTGGTTCCTTTCGAGGAATTTTTCGGGTGCGTCGGACCGGCACGGCTTATGGAGTTGTAGCCTTCTGTTGCATTTGATGTTCTTCTTGTTCTGTTCTGACCAGTATGGTTGGTATTCTGGCTCCCTTGGAGGGATTTCTGTGGGTGTTACCCATTTGGCACGACTGATGGAGTTGTAGTATTCTGATGCATTATGTGCTTTTCTATTTCTGTTTCGGATGCTTTTGTCGTAGATAGATTGCATGCATTCTTCCATATAACTTTGTTTGGGCCAGGGGCATACTGGGTTTTCTTAATTGAAAACTCACGCATTTGTTAATGTGGTGGTTGCAGGTACTTAGGTTTCCACAGGGCGAATTGGACGAGTAGTCAAAAATTCTATAGACGAGGGACACGTCGACCATATTCTTCAGTTTGTCTTTTGCTTCCGTATTATTTACGATGTATTTCCCTTTGAACTCGATGTAATGTATTTGACCTTCTTACCATATATGGATATTCTCTCACTTTTCAGTTATGTTTTATGTTACTCCATCCGTGCATGATCTCTCTATGTATTGTCGAGTCGTGTTTGGTCTGTCTTTTGTAACTCCTTCAGTCGTCGCAGAGGTCTCTCATCGCGACACTTGTAGTCCTTCCCAGTGTGCGTACCCATTAGATCGGGGGCGTTACAAGTGGAGAAGAGGACAAGTGGGAGATAGAGAATGAAAGAGAAGAGGGAAAAGGTGGGAGACAAGGAGAGAGGCAACAAGAGAGGTAAAGAAGAGAGGGAAGGAGGAGAGAAGTGGATGATAGAGAAGGGAGAGAATGGAAGTAGAAAGGAGAGATAGGGGAGAAGAATTGGGATAGAAGGAGAGATAGAGAGAGAGGAGGAGAAGGGAAAGTGGATAATAGAGAATGATAAAAAGAGGGAGAGAGAAGAAGAACAAGAAGAGAGAAGGATAAGGAGAGAAGGTTACGAAGGAAGGCAGAGGAGATGGAGAAGGAATATGAGGGAGATAGTGATGAGGAGAGAGAGAAGGAGAAGAGGGCAGTGTTGTAAAGTAGAGAAGAGAGGGGGGTATAGAGGTAATGCGAGAGAGACAGAGAGAAGGGAGAGAAGGAGAGAGAGAGAAGGGAGAAGAGAGAGAAGGAGAGGGAGAAAAGGAGAAGCGAGAGAAAGGAGAGAAGAAGAAGGAGAAGGAGAGAGGAGAAAGAGATAAAGAGAGAGGGATAAGGAGAAGAGGGATAATGGAGGGACGGGAGAAGAGAGAGAAAGACAGAGAAGGAAGTGAAAATGAGAAGGGAGAGAGGAGTAGAAGGATAATGAAAATGAGAGGGGAGAGGGGAGAGAGGGGGGAAGAAGGGAAGAGAGAGAAGAAGAGGAGATAAGGAGAGGAGAGGGAGGTAGAGAAGACAAGGAGAAGAGAGAAGGGAGAGAGGGAAGGATAGAGATGGAGAAGAGGGAAGGGGGATATGGATATGGAGTGAAATGAGAAGGAGAATAGAGGAGAGGAGAGGGACAAGGGAGAGAAGGGAAGAGGGAGGAGGGAGAGGAAGGGAGAGAGAGCACGAGAGGAGTAGAAGTAGGAGGGAGTGGGGGAGGGAGATAAGAAGGAGAGGTATAAGAGGGAGTTAGAGAAGGAGAAAGAAGAAAGGAAACATATTACATAATATATTTCGAGGCTAAGGCTCCCTTTTTCTTTGCAAAAAAAAAGAAAAAGAAGAGACGAAAGATAAGAGGAGAGAGAGATAAGAAGAGGGAGAAGTAGAGTGGAGAGAGAGGGAAGGGAACGACAGGGAGATGACGAGATAAAGAAGGGAAGGTGAGAGAAAAAGGAGACGAGAGAGGGAATGAGAGGAATACGAGGAGGAGTGAGAGAGCGAGAGAGAAGGGGAGGAAGAGACGGAGAAGGAGAAGAGGGAGGGGATGAGAGGAGACGAAGGGATAAGAGGAGAGAGAGGAGGAGGAGGAAGTAGAGAGAGAGCAAAGTAGAGGAAGAGAGGAAGAAGAGAGGAGAGAGAGAGAAGAAGTCAGAGAGAGGAGGAGAGATTGAACGAGAGAATGAGAAGAGGATAGAGAAGGAAATGAGGAGAAGAGGGAATAGGGAAGGGAACGAGATAGACAAGGGAGGATAGAGGTAGAGAATGAGAGTGAGTAGGAGCGAGAGAGATAGAGGAGGAGAGATGAAATGAGAGAGGAGAGAGGAGGAGAGCGATAAAGAGAAAGTGAAGGGGAGAGAAAAATGAGAAGGGTGTGAGTGATAAAACGAAGATGAGGGAAGAGAAGATGATTGGAGAGAGAAGAATGTGGAGAATGGGAGACGGGAAGGGAGAGAGAGAGAACGAGTAGACGAGGAAGGAAGGGAAGGAGGAGATAGAGAGAGAAGGTGTTTCCCCCTCCTTCTCATCTTCGCTCTCCTTGTCTCCTTTTTGTTTGCGATGCAAAAAAGGAGGCTTGGCCTCTAATTCTATTGATTAAGTAAATTGTACAACCCACAAAAATACGTGTTTAGTCTGTGGGTTCATGCCACATGCATGACCGACTACTACTAGCTAAGTAAACCACTACGTGATAACTAATACATCCTTACATGCAACCTATTACAGCCCTACACCGTTACAACATTACATCTTCACCATCTCATAACTAATGTGCATGGTAAGCCTACGTTGTCTCGAACAATTGAACTTCCTCCTCTTCCTTTGCAAGCTCCTTTACTTTCTCCCTCATACACCGGACCGTATCCTTGATAGTCTCCATGATGTCTGCCAGTTTCTTCTTGTCCCCTTGAAATATTCTTTGGTTTCGTTCTTGGCATCATTCATGTATCATGGCATTGAATGCCCACCTCCTCACTACTTTGGCCATCTTACTTCCTCGCGCAAGAGATATGCGTCTAGATTCTCCTTCTAGAGTATTTGCTATGTTCGGGCAAAGCTTCAAAAGTTCAAGAAGATGACTCCACACCTCTCTCGTATAAGCACATCCCCAAAAGAGGTGCTCGATATACTCATCCACCCCATCGCAAAGGACACACATCGGATCATGCATGGCTCCCATTTGGTTCATGAGTTTTTTAGTGACTATTCGGCTCCTCATCGCTCTCCAAATCGTGAGCGCATGCTTGGGAATAGCATGTTTGTGCCACACCATGTCCGCCCAACAAACTTTGTTCCCCGGCTTCTTCACCCACTTCAAAACTTCCTTCATCCCAAGAGTCTCCCTTCGCCCATTTACCCTTGTCGGGCTTGTCCACTCCTCCTAGGATGGGATTGTTTTGGATCTTTGACAACAATTCCTCCACAATAGTCGACCGTGGAGGAGGGAGGTACCACTCGCCATCTCCAATGAAATAAAAAACTTTGGTGTCCCAAAGTACTCCTACTTCGTAATGTAACCTCTCACCGAATGGTTCACATTGAATTGGTTCACCACACCAAGGGTATTGGAAGAACCTTATAACCTCCCCATTCCCCACCTCATATTTGATATGTTTCCTTGCGATATCACGAACTCGGAGGATCCCTCTCCATGCCCATGATGAGGTGGACGGAGGTCTAGCTAGCCATATTGACCTATTCTTCAAGTATTTTTTGTCGAATATACTTCACCCAAAGGGAGCTTTCATCTTTCACCATGAGCCAAAACAACCAGAGGAGGCCTACATCATTCCAATCTATGAGTTGCTTTAGACCAAGCCACCTTTATGCTTGGGCGTGCATACATCTCTCCATGCTACCACCACCCATTTTTTACGCCCCCCCCAAATGAATCTACACATGAGGCTCTCAATTTCTTGAAGTACATTCCTTGGGATAATGAATCTAGACAAGGACACTTCTCACAAGCACTACTCGCCCGTCGATGGATAGGAAGTTTTGTTGCCATGTCCTCAAGTGCGCCTTCACTTTGTTCACAAGTGTCATACAATGCCTCTTTCCCATCAACTCTGATAAGAGTGGTAGCCCAAGATAGCCTTTCGTTCCCTACGTCGATGTGTCTCTATCCAATCTCAATGCACCACTTCCCCTCCCATAAATATTTGACTTTTGGAAACAATAAATCTCAGCCCCGACACACCGTGAACTCCCCAATGTCGTTTCTTATTGCTTGGGCGTTCTCCTTTGTGTCTTTGGCAAAAAAGAGGACATCATCAGTGCAGAGCATCGGTGCAGAGCAAATGTGAGACGGCCACATCACCACAAGCTATTGGGCTGATTTTTCCTTCCATCACCACCATTTTCAACATTTTGCTCAATACGTCCATGCACATAGCAAACCAGTAGGGAGCCAATGGGTCATCTTGCTTCAAGCTATTCCACGTGGAAAACATTTTTGAATTTTCTCCAATGACCGTCACCACAAAGGAGGCTTTTACACAAGCTAAGATGAGCTTCCACCACTTGACTGGGAACCCGAATGTCTGCATAACTTGATCAAGAAAATCCCACGAGATAGAATCATAAGCTTTCCGTATATCAAGCTTTATGCACATCCGTCCTCTTCCTCTTTCAAGAGGGAGATTATGGCAAAGCTCATGTGCAAGAAGTATGTTATCAGTTGTTCTCCTCCCTTGGAGAAAAGCGCTTTGATTTTCTCCCACTAACCTTGGTAACAATCCCTTCAATCGATTTGCAAGCACCTTGGAAATGAATCTATACATCATGTTGCACAAAGATATGGGTCTATAATCTTCCACCATTGTTTGTGCCTTCTTCGTTGGGATAAGCGTAATTGACGTGTAGTTCATTGGAGCCAACATCTTTCCGTTTCTCAAGCATGAGTCCACTGCCCTGAATATATCCTTCTAGATTATTCCCCCCATCTCCTTCAAGAATTTTGCATTAAATCCATCAGGACTCGGTGCTCTATCCACATTAGGATGCATCACCACATCTTCTAACTACTTCATCTCGAAATTTCGTAATAACCCTTCCCTATCCAATGGGTCAATGTGAGGTAAGGTTATCGAAGGCCTAAGAGGTTGTACCTGAAAACCATTAGCAAACAAGTTAGCAAAGTAGCATCGAAACGTTTCACGGATTTCGCCCTCCACTTCCACCACAATCTCTCCCTCTCGCAATCCTCTCACCTTATTGGTGGCTCTCCTAACTCGAAGTTGCTCATGAAAGATCCGGGTATTCCGGTCCCTCTCCTTCAATCACTTGACTCTTGATTTTTGCCTTATGATGGCTTCTTCCAACGCAAGGACACGAGCTATCTCGTCTTTGGCTACCATCTCAGCTCCATGTAAGGTCTCATCCTTCGGGTCCTCAACTCTCCTATTCCTTGCTTCTCCAAGAGAGTCCCTAGCCTCCCATACCTTGTGAACCACATTTCCGACTTTACTCCCACTCCACCTATTAAGCGCCACCTTCACTTCATTTAGCTTCTCAACTACAAGGAAATTGGAGTGCCAAGAATAAACTTTGCCCATGCACCCTTGACTACTTCTTGAAATTCTTAATGCTCCACTCAATGATTTTCAAAATGAAACATTCTCTATTTGCCCAACCCATTTCCTTCCATTTTCATGAGGAGCATGGCGTGGTCACTCAGATCCTTCTCGCCCACCACATAGAATGATTCCGGGAAGGCCTCAAGCCACGCATTGGTCATCATGATACGATTAATCCTTGTTTCAATGCAAGTGATGAGAATTAAATTTATACCGCAAGTGCACGGCGTCTATGAAGACGTGGCAAGTACGGGTCGAACACAAGGAGGGAGAGATTTCGTTGTTAATGTTACTTTCGATTAAGGGGAAGAAGGGAGAAGAAATAATTTGGATTTTTGGTATTTTTGATTTAATTATCTAAAGTACGAAACAAAAGCAATTAGAATTAAAACAAGAACAAAGAAGAGAATTCCGTCGGGTGGAGGTCTAGACTTAGGTTTAGATTGAAGAATGGAGAAACTTGAAATAAATCATGTTAGTTATGAAGCATTACAAGATAAATGATTTAACATAAACTCAAGTAATCAAAATATACTAATCACGAACTTAAAACAATAACATGCATTCATCTTCTCTACCCCTAATTCCATCACCTCCACCCTTTGGAAAGAGTTAGAAACTCATGGAGGGAGGAAGAAGAAGGGATCCTAGAGACATTAAGAAAAGAAAATTAAAACAAAATAAAACAGAATTTTATTACTAATGATCCAAGACCAAAGGTTCAAAGATGTGTTACATTCGTCCTACAGGGCTATTTATAGCCGATACAGGGGATACCAATACATAAAAGGATAGTACACGCGTCAACCCAACACTGGACAAAATTGGAGCACACAGATCCTCACTGGTGCGGCGAAATCGCCGCACAATGCATGGGAGATGCGGCGGAATCGCCGCCCAAGTCAAGGATTTCGCCCCCGGATTTCTGTGGTGCGTTTATGGCATGATTTGATCTTTATTTGCGCGTCTGGATGGATTCTTTCCATTCTTTTAAACTCTGGATTAATTCCTTCCATTGTTGCAGATTTATATTTGACTTTTCTTTTGACTTTTCCAACAAAATAACTTGATCCTTTTCTTTTGCAATCAGGTCCTTGGTATTTTGCAATTAAGCCCTTGACCTTTTTGTAATTAGCTCCTTGAATGCTTTTATGCTTGGATGCATTTCCATTTGAAACCCGATAATCTTGAATTCGGTCTTTATGATAGAAATGAATCTTTTGCACACGTTTATGCTCGGAATGTGGGTAATTTGCATCCAGGTCCCTGTATTCTGTAAATACGACTAAACACATACCTTAATAGCATTTATTGATATAAAAGTAATCTAAATGAAAGACATATGATGCAATGTATGCAATGCATCAAATACCCCCACACCTAGATTTTGCTAGTCCCTAGCAAAACAAAATATAAGAAAATGAAAACAGGGAAATCCTAACTCACTTTCGTAGGAATCACGGTTGCACTTAGCATGTGCAACAAGCCTTTAAACCTCTTTGTTGCCAAGGAGGAGGAGTGTTGTCTCCTGAGGGTTTTCAGCGGATATACCCACAAAATCCTATCAACATTTCATTAATAGTTCTCAATATCCCTACCTCAACCTTATACATCTTACTGAAAATTCTTGCATGCTCATTATATAAATCTAACTCATTAAAAATATGACTTGGTCTTTATTCCTCCAACATTCACACCACTAACCCTTCTAACATGTTATTACTTAAATTATTTTGCACGCCTCCTCTGGTGGTGAAGTATCATTTGGATCAACCATGGCATGGATCATTCTTTTAGCTTTGGGCCTTGAGTATCTTAAAGTACTTTTTTTTCTTTTCCGTGATTCAACACATTTGCTTTTCCTTTTTGACACTTATACCCTTTTTGCATTCGTGTAGCGAGTTTGGTCGATAATCCCGAGCTGGAAGACTCAAGTTACCGGGTTTCAAGATACCCCTACGGACCAGTGACTCGAAGGCTTGGGCTTTTGTAATCATTTTGCAAAATGTGCTTTCCTCACTTTATTTTTTTATTTTTTTATTTTTATTTTCCTCAAGGCTTAATTGCTATTAGAAGTCCACACTTCCCGGTGTATTTTCCTCAACCTCTGCTTTTTATCAACCACTTCAAAGATTTGATTCATCCAATTTAAGTGCATACATGTCTTACAAGGGTCATGGGTTATTTCTTTGGAACTTAGATTTATGTCATAATTTCTACAAGCAGAACTATATAATAAGGAACAAAAACTCAATGCAATTTGTACACGGGTTTTGGCAGTTCAATCTTAAGCTATGTCATGGAATATTGAATTTTTTTTAATTTTTTTTTTTTAAACTAAAGCAGAACAGAAAATCAAATAGATAGATATGTACATATATAAACACCCCCCCACACCTAAATCATGCATTGTCCTCAATGTATGCATAGATAAAATAAATGCACTTATTACCTGAGTCGGCTTGCGGTAGAGGGGTTGAGTTTGCTCAAAGTCAACCATAATCAGAACTGGATTGAATGACACCATATTGGTGCATGTATCCAGTTGAATTGTTCCCCATGTTGACTTGAGGAAAAGATTCCACTCTTCTCACTTGAATTGGTTCGCTTGTTTGCTCGAGTGATGGTGGTTGGGTAAATGAATTACTCCCTTTTTTCTTGCTTCCTTTTTGCTTATGTGATGATTTATTTGATTCAGAATTCTGATAAATACGTGCTCTCATCACAACATCACTTGGGTTGCATATTAGTTCTGGCTCATTATCAATATGGAAGATATTAAATTCTGCTTTTAAGTTCCCGAAAGATAATTGCATGAGTCCGTTTCGACAGTTTATTAATGCTTCCGAAGTGGCTAAAAAGGGTCTACCTAGAATTACAGGGATTTGTCGATTAGGATTTACAACAGGTTCAGTATCAAGTACGACAAAATCCACTGGATAAATGAAGTCACCAACCTTAATCAAAACGTCCTCTACTATACCTCTCGGTTTCTTAAAAGAACAATCAGCGAATTGGAGGGTTGTCCTAGAGGGTTTCAGTGGACCAAGGTTGAGTTGCTCGTAGACAGAAAATGGGAGCAAGTTAACGCTTGCACCAAGGTCTAGAAGGGCTTTATTGATAAACGTATCTCCTATTGAACATGAAATTGTGGGACACCCCGGGTCCTTATATTTTATAGGAGATGTGTTGGAAAGAATTGAGCATATGTTTGCAGTTAAGAATGCCTTCTTTGGTACATTCGTTTTTCTCTTTTTAGTGCACAAATCTTTCAAGAATTTAGCATAAGCAGGTATTTGTTGAATCATATCTAGGAGTGGAATATTCACCTTAACTTGCTTAAATACTTCTAAGATTTTCTCTATTTGTGCACTAGAGTTCTTTTTGAGTCTATTGGGAAATGGGGCTTTATGCACATAGACTCGCTCAGGTTCAGGTTGAGCCACAGGTTCAGGTTGGGTAGGTGGATTGGGCTTTTCAATTTGGACGTCGGGTTCAATGGTCAAGTCATATGTGGGTGCTTGATGGCTGGATTGATTAGTCATTCTAGGGTTTACCACATTATTGTCAATTTGTCTTCCGGACCGTAATGATACTACAGCATTGATTTGTTGGAACGGTCCTTCCTCATTAACCATTTGAACCGGTCTAGGGTTGTTATTTCCTGAAGGTGGTTGATAAGATTGATATTGATTATTAGTTCTGGGGTTCACCTCAGGTTGACTTGGAAATTGGCCCTTTTCTCTTTCACCTATTATCTGTGCTAATTGGCTGACCTGTGTCTCTAGCCTTTGGAATGATTGGTTGGTTGTTTGTATAAAAGTTGTCATTAAAGTTTCTAATTTAGTCAACCTAACCTCATGATTTCCATTATTACCCCCAGATGATGTATTATTTTGATTATATGGGGTTGGTTGTTGTCTAGGAGGTTGTCCTTGTTGGTTCCACGAAAAATTGGGATGATTACGCCAACCTGGGTTATAGGTTGATGCGTAAGGATCATTTCTAGAATTGTTATATGTGGCATTGACATGTTCCAGGTTCACACAGTCCTCCATTAAATGACCAGTCTGACCACATCTAGAGCAGGGGGTAGGGGATGCTTGTCGGGTTTGGTTTTGCAGTTCTAGACTTTCCATTCTACGCATTAGGGTAGCTAGTTTTGCCTCGGCCGCTATGTTGGAGTCTATAGCTAAGACACCTGGTCGGGGTTGACTCGCTATTCTAGATCCAATACTCGGGTTGATGGGTGTTCTAGCATTGTCCCATTGCATACTATTTTCAGCTAAATCCTCAAGAAAAGTCCAGGCATCATTTTCATTTTTGGACATAAAATTCCCTTGGCTCACAGATTCTAGCATAACCCTAGATGTGGGTGTCAATCCCTCATAGATAATTTGGCACAATTGCCACTTCGGAATTCCGTGATGAGGGCATTGGGTCAAGACACTCTTAAATCTCTCAAGATAGGAATAGAACGGCTCGCTCTCAGACTGAACGAATGCAACAATTTCATTCCTAATCTTCATAGTCTTATGGTTGGGGAAATATTTTTTTAAGAAAACTTGAACAAATTCAGCCCAACTTCTAATAGATCTTTCGGCTAGACTATATAGCCATTTCTTAGCGTCGTCCTTAAGTGCTAGAGGCACGAATTTCAGACGCACTGCCTCTTCAGGGATATGCTGGTATTGCATAAGAGAGCAGATTTCCTCAAATTCTCTAAGGAAGAGATATGGATCTTCCCTAGAGGTGAACTTAGGCAGCATACTCATGTATTGTGCCTTAAGTTCGAAGTCGCGACCCGGTATGGTGGGCATGACGATGCACGATGGCTGAGCAGCCATCGTTGGGTAGCACCGATCCCTCAAAGTTATAGGTTGCGCAACAGGCGGGTCCACTACGTTCTCACCCATTAGATCCGGGTGAGGTGGTGCAACAGGTGGATTGGGGTTAAGTTCCAGACTGGAATCTAGATGAACTCGTGAGAGTCGATTACTCAAGTCCCGAATCCAAATCTGAGTGCACCGGGTTGAATCAATTTTTGAATTCAAATTCGAAATTTAAATTCCAAATTTAATTTCAAGAATTAATTACTCTTTTTTTTCGTTTTTTTTTTTTGAATTTTTTTTTGAATTTTAAATTTTTTTTTTTTTTTTTTTTAAAGAAACAAACAATAGAAAGGTAGGGATGAGAAGGGAAAGAAGACTCAGACGAGAAGGGAAACTTAACTCTAAAGGATAAAAATTAGGGTTGGTCAGAAATTTCCTGAACAAGCACGGTCAAAACAATCCTAGACCTAGTGTCACTTAGATCTAGACGACTCCTAACAGGTTGAGTCGAATTAGTTTGCTTGATTCACCTCCCTCACCAATCAAACCAAGTTGGCCAGTTAGTGTATAGCTAGTGGGGGCGCTTCCGACAGAGTCGGTGCCAATTAGACAACCACGTCGCTTGGAAGACTTTCGTCGACACAAAAACACTTTCTAGACACCAAATTGAATTCAATTAGCTTCAGGTCATAGCAAGTCAAACCAATCTCCTCCTTAATTGAGTCCGAGTCCTTAGGGGCCAATGTCTAATTGATTTTAAATTTTAGGCTTAGGCGACACTTCAGGATTGTGGTTTGTGGGCTACGGGAGGGTGATGAATTCCCCACCGTATCTTTTCCTACGGAGTTGCCCTTAAGATAGTTTAACTTAAATCTAGCAAAGATAGTCAAACAATGGTCCTTTTAGTGGGGGCAATTGCAAGGTTGTATGCAGCTAAATTATATGCTCTAATGCAATCGATAAAAACCTCGATACGTACCTTGCCTCCAGCAATCTTCAACAAGTATTAATTTGCAAGAATTTAGCAAGAATAATGCAAGCAAAACATTATATGATGCATGCACTAAGGTCTTTCTAATTTTGCCAATTTTAGGTCAGAGTTGAATTATTGCCAATTATGGAATTGTAACCCTAACACGTGCAATTCTACGAAAGGAAACTTTTCAACTAGTCAGATTTTACGAGAAAGGCAAGAAAAGTTACCTCCGCAATGCTCAGTCGGGTTCGCCGCCCGCTCTCGGAGATTCCAGTAGCTCAATGCGACCACCCAGAGATGTCGACGACGCCCCAGAAATTTGACGACCAGAACCCACACTGGTGCGGCGATTCCGCCGCAAGTTACCTTGTAGATGCGGCGATTCCGCCGCCCAAGTGTCTCAGAACGCTCCCGGATTTCGCCGCGCGCTCTGTTGTCTCCTGCTACACAAATTCAAATACTTAGATCGCGCACAAGGTAGACAGGATAAAATCGAAAACACAAAAACCACAAAATCTGCGTCGCCTCCCCGGCAACGGCGCCAAAAACTTGATGAGAATTAAATTTATACCGCAAGTGCACGGCGTCTATGAAGACGTGGCAAGTACGGGTCGAACACAAGGAGGGAGAGATTTCGTTGTTAATGTTACTTTCGATTAAGGGGAAGAAGGGAGAAGAAATAATTTGGATTTTTGGTATTTTTGATTTAATTATCTAAAGTACGAAACAAAAGCAATTAGAATTAAAACAAGAACAAAGAAGAGAATTCCGTCGGGTGGAGGTCTAGACTTAGGTTTAGATTGAAGAATGGAGAAACTTGAAATAAATCATGTTAGTTATGAAGCATTACAAGATAAATGATTTAACATAAACTCAAGTAATCAAAATATACTAATCACGAACTTAAAACAATAACATGCATTCATCTTCTCTACCCCTAATTCCATCACCTCCACCCTTTGGAAAGAGTTAGAAACTCATGGAGGGAGGAAGAAGAAGGGATCCTAGAGACATTAAGAAAAGAAAATTAAAACAAAATAAAACAGAATTTTATTACTAATGATCCAAGACCAAAGGTTCAAAGATGTGTTACATTCGTCCTACAGGGCTATTTATAGCCGATACAGGGGATACCAATACATAAAAGGATAGTACACGCGTCAACCCAACACTGGACAAAATTGGAGCACACAGATCCTCACTGGTGCGGCGAAATCGCCGCACAATGCATGGGAGATGCGGCGGAATCGCCGCCCAAGTCAAGGATTTCGCCCCCGGATTTCTGTGGTGCGTTTATGGCATGATTTGATCTTTATTTGCGCGTCTGGATGGATTCTTTCCATTCTTTTAAACTCCGGATTAATTCCTTCCATTGTTGGAGATTTATATTTGACTTTTCTTTTGACTTTTCCAACAAAATAACTTGATCCTTTTCTTTTGCAATCAGGTCCTTGGTATTTTGCAATTAAGCCCTTGACCTTTTTGTAATTAGCTCCTTGAATGCTTTTATGCTTGGATGCATTTCCATTTGAAACCCGATAATCTTGAATTCGGTCTTTATGATAGAAATGAATCTTTTGCACACGTTTATGCTCGGAATGTGGGTAATTTGCATCCAGGTCCCTGTATTCTGTAAATACGACTAAACACATACCTTAATAGCATTTATTGATATAAAAGTAATCTAAATGAAAGACATATGATGCAATGTATGCAATGCATCAGCAAGCATTTACTTCGGCTGAATTTGACCTAGTGAACTCCCCTCCCATCCAAGGCAATTCAAGTAGTTGAAGCGTGTCAATGCACTCATTAAAATTCTTCATTGCAGCTTCATTTACACCCCCTACTCCTCATTTCTCGCTTGCCATCCGGATGCAATTGAAGTCTCCTCCCACTATCCATCGCCTAGAAATGTTAAGGATTACGGATGCAAGGTTCTCCCAAAGAATTCTTCGATCCATATGCCCATTTTCTCTATATATAGCCGTGAAGTCAAAGTTTATCCCTTCCTTCCTTAAACACCATTCGAAATGAAGAAGTTGTGTCGATTCAAACATAACATTGAGGTCAATCACTTGGTCATTCCATAACACTAGGATTCTCCCAGAGTCCTCAATCATACTATTTGCCGCCCATGCGTAAGGCCAAACCGCACGCTTGAACCTTGCGAACTTTTAAGCTTGAGTTTCTGCTCCACAGGACAAACCATATCCGGTTTTGCAGGTTTTATTCAACCCCTTATCATTAGTGCAAGACTGGGGACATTCGCTCCGCACATGTTCCAAACAAGGAGATTCACGGCTTCAACGTGTGGGGACGTGCCCCAAGACCTCCACGTTTGTTCCTTTATTGCACCAAACCCTTCTCCCTTATTGCCTTGAAAGCTTCGGGTAGGAGTGAAATCGACTCCAAATCTACGAGGGGTGGTGGTGAGTGCTTTTTCACCTTCCTTTCTAGCCTCCCTTCCTTGGATAGTGCCTTCCTTTGCGGGATGGTGCTCCCAATCCACTTCGTCTAGGTCCCTCTCGTTTTCACTGAGCACTTCAAACATTCCTCCACTTGGTTGTACCCATGATACTCTTCGTGCCTCCTCCTTCCCCCTAGCCATCCTTCCAAGTGATGCCCAACCCTCCTCTTAAATCATCAAAGAGGCTAACCCACTCAATCCTTCGCGCACTCCCATTGGTTCACTAGACTCCTTTTCACGCACCAAGTTGCTCTCGACTACACTTCCTTGCATTTACCCTACGATCCCAGTATCGTTCTCCCCATGCACTTCTTTGCCCACGAAATAGTAGGCTTTGGCATGCATTCTACGTCAAATATCTCCTATTGTTCCTTCCTTCAATTGTCCCTCAAGAAAGTTGTCATGGTCCCCCACATTTCCTTCCATATACTCACTTACCTCCTCTCCATTGGCCCATTCAATCTTGGAGCACTCAGCCCTCTCCTCATTGGTTCTTCCGAAAGTGAAGCACCTACTTTCTTTTTACTTTTCCTTTATGTTGTCTTCTTCTCCACGTGGCAATATCTCCTTGGCTGCCTTTCAAGAGTCCTTTAGACCACCAAAGCTAACCTTCTTGTTGTTTCGATTACCCTTCTCACCTCCTCCACGTGTCCCTTCCTAATTTGCTCCCTCCTTAGTGGTGTAAGAAATATCATCTTCAATTTATACTTCCATTCCCACCCTCCTTCCCTCCCACATGCCTCCCCACGTGTCACCTCCTCATTTGCCCATGAAGCCTTATCATCATCCTTTGCAGCCATGTCATCACAACCTCCTCCACCCCTCCTTCTCTACCCACGCCGGCGGCCACCTCCGCCACCAGCCCTCGTCCTCTACTTCACGATACTCCTCTTGTTTCTTCCAACTCATTTTCTCCCCAACACCATCCCGTACCTCTTTTATTCCTTCCCCGGCTATGCCTTGCATACCATCGGTCCTCTTCTCTCCATTACTTTCGAGTTTTTTGCTGTTTACCCCCACACATTGCTAGCCCTTGTGTGGGATGGGGTCTTGCTTGCTAGCAACAACCTTCCTCCTTGGGCACTTCTCAATTTTGTGGAAATAATCCAAGCATTCCTTGTAATATCCGGGCCGCCACTCATACTCCACATACACTCTATGCGGCTCACCTTCCTCTACTTAGACGTCTATCCAACTTGGGTAAGAAAACTCATGGTCTACCTCAATGCCCACCCTTGCAAATGCCAATCTACGACCAGATGCAGTATGCTCGTCCATGTAGAGCGGCTTCCCAAGGAAACTTGCAATGTTACTCAATTTTTTGTGACCAACACCAGAGGTCAAGCTCCGGCTTGCGGACCCAAATAGGAACTATGGTGATGGCTGCCCTCTCCAATACCACTTCTGATGCCCATTCTTGGATCACGAGTGGGGAACCTCTAATGAACCATGAGCCTCCCTCCAATACTTTCTTCCTATATTCCCCAATTGTGAATCTAAAAAGCAAGAAACCTTGTTTTCTTCTAATCACCTCTGAACCGCCAACCAAGTTCCACACTTTTTGTAGGTGTTTCTCTAACGTCGGCAAGTAGGGTTTGAAGGCAATAAAGTAACCCACTAAGACCTTGTCCTGCCTTCTCAAAGCATCAACGACCTCTTCCTTGGAGTACACGGCCATCTTCTCTCCCCCTTCACAGCCGGACGTACATACACAACGGACGTGGATTCCCATGGGCTATAAGCGAATAGGTCTGACCACTTCCTTGGGGGAGTCATGTCGCTAACTAGAGGTGGTGTATGCACTCGACCTCTCTCGCTCTCTCCTTTTCTCTCCCACTTCCTTAACTCTCTATTCTTCTTATCCTCTTTTCTCCACTCTCCACTCTCCCTTCTCTATCTCTCGCTCTTTGTCTCTCTTCTCTCTCCCTTTCCCCTCTCTCTTTTCTTCTTCTCTCTCTCTCGTCTTGCCTACCTCTCCCCTCCTCTTCCCTCTTCTTCTTCTATTCGTGTCCTTCTTCTCCCCCTCTCCTTCTCCCCGCGCTCTCCCACTTATCCCTTTCTCCCTTTCTCACTCTCCTCTTCTCACTTTCTCTCGCTTGTTCTTTTCTCATTCTCTCTCGTTCTCCCTCTTATCCACTTTCTCTTCTGCTTCTCACTCGTTCCCTCTCTCCTTGTTCTTCTACCTCTCTCCTTCTCTCTTCTTCTATTCTCTCCCTATCCTTCTCTCGCTCGCTTCTCCTTTTTTCCCTCCCCTCTCTCCCTTCTCTCTCTACTCTCACTTCTTTATCTCCTCTGTCCTTCTCTATCTTTCTACCCTTCTCTATCTCCTCTTCTCTCATTTCTGTCTCCCTTTTCCTTCCCTCTTCTTCTTCTCTCTCTTCCCTCTTTTGGTCTATGTCTCCTCTTCCATCTTCTACTTCTATATCTCCCTCTTACCCTCTCATTCTCCCATTATCCTTACAAGGAGAGAAGGAAGAGAGGAGCCAGAGGGGGAGAAGGACAAGAAGAGAGAGGACAAAGAGATGGGAAGGAGAGGAGGAGAGACAATTTGAAAGAAGGAAAGAGACAAGGAAGAGATCAGAGGAGAGAGAAGCTCTGTGGTAGTGCATGGGGAACCTAGGGTTTTCTAGGTCTTCCAACCTCAATCCACCACCCAAACGTTTGAGTTTCGCATCAAAATGTATCCTAAGACTAGATCTCTACATTTGCAACAACATGATGGAGATTGTGGCATCAAGAAGGATCTCTATCAAGTCACACACCAAGTTTCATCCTCATTTTGCGAGGGATAAAGAAGGGAAAGGGAGAGAAACATAGAAATGAGAGAAGTAGAGGGAGAAGGAGAGAGGACGGAGAAGAAGGAAGAGAGAGATCGAGAGAAGGAGGGAGTGGAGAAGTGGACAAGAGGGAGATAGAGAATGAAAGAGAAGAGGGAAGTGGCGGGAGACGAGGAGAGAAGGAACGAGAGAGGCAGAGAAGAGAGGGAAGGAGGAGAGAAGAGGATGAGAGAGAAGGGAGAGGGGGAGTAGAAGGGAGAGGGAGAAGGGAGAAGGACTGGGATAGAAGGAGACTAAGAGAGAAAGGAGGAGAAGGGAAAGTGGATTATAGAGAAGGATAAGAAGAGGGAGAGAGAAGAAAGAGAAGAGAGAAGAAGGAGAAGAGAGAAGGATAGGAGAGAAAAAAAGAGGGATACGAAGGAAGGGAGAGGAGATGGAGAAGGAGAAGGAATATGAGGGAGATAGAGATGTGGAGAGAGATATAAGGAGAAGATGGGAGAGTGGTAAAGGTGAGAAGAGAGGGGGATAATGCGAGAGAGACTGAGAGAAAGGAGAGACTGAGAGATAGAGAGAGAAGGAAGAGGAGAGAGAAGGAGAGGGAGAATAGTAGAAGTGAGAGAAAAGAGAGAAGAAGAAGGAGAAGGAGAGAGGAGAGAGAGATAAAGAGAGAGGGATAAGGAGAAGTGGGATCACTAGTGCAGAACAGTGCATACTCATCGCTTAATAGACGTCGAATGTATTAACGGCCGACGTCTATAAGTGTAGACGTGGGATGTCTTCACGGCCGACGTCTATTATATACTATAGACGTCGGATGTTTTAACATGCTTTGGCATCCGACGTCTATAACCATCAAACATCGACCTATAGATGTCGGATAATTGTACATCTGACGTCTATTTCCCGTCTCGTATAGACGTCGTGGTATAGACATCGGGTGAGAGTCAAGTCCAACGTCTATAGGTCCAATAAGGCTAAGTATCCATTCAGTTTTTATCTTTTATCTCTTCTGTTAGCCAACGAAAACCCTAACCGTCTTCCTCCTCCGCGACCACTCCAACCAAAACCCGACCAAAACCCTAGCCTCCGCAACACCGGTCGTCTTCCTCCACTTCACCAACCACCGTAGCCTGCTTCAATCACCGTCAACGCACCCCCTCGTCCTCCATGACCACCATTGCAGCGTCCACGACAATTTAGTTTAGTTTCGAACTTTAGGTGGATTTTCATTGTGTCCACATGTAAGAGTCCATTACCATTAACCGCTCTAGCATCGACCCAGGAAGAATCCATTATAGGATTACTGATAATTTGATGGTTCTTTCAAGTAGCTTGGTTCGATGACGAAGGAGGACGCGTGTCGTGCAATTCAGAAGAAGATTTTACTGGTGCGTGCGTTTCTTGAATGTATAGTGTGATCTTTTATCTGCTAGTTTCAATTCAATGTTTGTTAAGAAAGTGTGGATTAAATAATATTTGATGATTAACCATGTGTTGTTTGTCAATAAGTTTTTGAAATGCAGCAATACTTCTTTTTGAAATGCACCAATATCTTCTAATAAGAATTCTTGGTTAAAGACGAGTTGATTAGGAAATATGATCGAATATCTATTTGTTATTTTTGAACAAATGTCTTTAATATTCTGTTTTATCTTCTATGTTCAAATTGGAAAAAAAATTGTAAGTGGTTTAGCTTCGTATAGTACTAGACATGTACGACGTTTGATTCCATGGGTATTACGGCTAGTATAAACAAGTCACTAATAATGTATTATTTCACTAAGTTCACTGCCAATTTGAAGTTAGAAAATTAGAAATATCATCCACACACTATTTTGGTGTTGTGTCGACGTTGGAGGGGTTTGGATCTAGTGTGTTTGTGATGATTTGGGTGGAATTGAGATCAAGTTTAGGTCTTGTACTGTTATAAATTTTTCTTTTTAATGCCAGGATTTGAAGATTTTTACATAGCAAATTTTAGGGGAGGTTCTGCCAAAATTTAAAATAATAACTTAGATTTTATATTAAAAAAACTATAACTTAGATCATGTAAAAAACTTATGTTCAATTAGTTTAGTGAGTTCATACATTTATTAATGTTTATTAATGTTTAGCTTAGTTAAATGTTTATTTATTTATATTTATTTGTACTGAAAACAATTTATTTTCTTTAGTTAAATGTTTATTTATGTCTACTTTCTAATAACTCATTGCTCCCTTAAGCAACTTGGCCTTTAATTACCAAAAGCAAAAGATTAGACAATATTGCTAAGTCATTCATCATATAGGATTTCCATTAATCATATTTATTATTAATTTTACGATTTCTGTCCTAGATTGATGGCGTAAGGTACGTAATCTCTTTCACTCATCATTCATTAAAAAACACGCATTAGTTAGTAGGACTTGCATTGGAATAAGAGTGAGTTGAGTGTTTGTTAGATGTGTTGTTTGTTAGATTAAGGTATGAAAAACACTTAGGGGGCAGTCACCTATAGGAGATGAGGTGGGGGGTTTCATCACCCTTTCCTTGACCCAAAAACCACTTAAAAAAGAGCCTTAATAAATTCAATTAGAGGTTGGCCCCTAGGATTTCTGGACGCATTAAAGAGAGGAAACCGTTTAAGACCGTTATGGCGTGAACGTCGTTGCCCATCTAGTCTCCCTAAGATTTTAGGAATCTTCGGGTTCTTGATTTCGTACATACTAGTGGTCCTCGATGTTTAAGACCATTTCGGCCTGAACGTCGTTGCCCATCTAGTCTCCCTGAGATTTTAGGGAACTCTGGGTTCTTGATTTCCTACAGACTAGTGGTCCTCGGTGGGACCTTGAAGTTAGGCGTCGTCTAGCACTAAGGAGAAACACCTCCACAAATTATGGGATTTAGTGAGTAGTTTGGTATTGCTTCGGCGGAGGCAAGACTTTTTGTTATTCTGTCTCACTCTTGGGGAGGACTGGCAAAGGGTACTTAAAGGAGGGCCTTGGTTCACTCGAGGTGACCCTTTGGTCGTCTAAGCATGGTCACCGGAGGTTGTGATGAAGCGTGCGAGGATAGCAACGATTCCCATTTCGATTCGCTTGTTGGAGTTGGACCTTATGTTTCGGTCGGCTAAGACATTGAGCAATATTGTGAGTGTGATTGGAAACCCTCTCTGCACGGATGCCAACACCACCACGGGGAGGAGACTTGCATATGCACGAGTTTCTGTTGAGGTTAGTCTTGATTTATCTTATACAAGTTGGGTGGATGTTCGGATAGAAGGAGGAGAAATGGAGAGGGTGTTAGTGGAATACGAATGACAGTCGACATATTATAGTGATTGCAAGGAGTTTGGGCATGAGGGGGAGAGGTGTACGAGGAAAGGGCCACCACCTTCGACCGTAAATGCGAAGGTGAAGACATCAGAATGGGTGGTGGTTGGCCGCCGAAATATGGTGGGGAAGGGAGAAAATGGAGCACGCGTGGGAATCGAGAAGGGTAGAGAAGATAGGAGTTCGATGGGAGAGAAAGAGGAGGTTGGGGTGGGAGAAGAAGCTCGGGAGGAAGGGGTGTGTCAGGTGGAGGTGGAGGTGAGGAAGAAGGATGGGGGTGCAAGGCAAGACTAGGAGTCATGTGCGATGAAGGCAAGAAAGGAAAGGGGTGATGTGGAGGGCGAGGCCATTGAGGAAGTGAAATGTGGTGAGGGGGGTCCACGTGTAAATGTAGAGAGCACAAGTGAGGGGGGGAAAGAAGAGGTGTATGTTCCAAATTTTGTATTAGCAAGTAAGAGCATGCCATGTGGAAAGGAAGGGGAGTGGTTGGCAGAGGATAAGGGAGAGGGTTTTCTTGGTGTGCAAAAACAAGATGGGATAAGAACAACGGAAAAGAGGGGAGATAAAATCAGCTTTTGTGAAAAGCATGCAAGAAGTGGGGCTAGTGAGAATGTGACAAGTGGAAAGGAGGATAGTGGGGGGAGAAATTCGTTGGAGTGTGGGGACCAAAATGAAGTGGGGAGGATAGGGAGCGAGGCATGTGAGAAGGGTTTGGTGCATGGGAGTATGCCTGGAAAGGGGCTCGAGGGTTGTTGGCCTCGTGATTTGGAGGTTGTGCATGGGAGGAGGGAAGCAAATGTTAGTCGTGAGAAGGGTGCAACGAGTTTTAGTGAGGGTTTTAGTGAGGGAGTAGGAGAGGGGACGAGTAATAAGGGAATGGCTATGGTGCTTGGGGAGGATCAAGGGAGGTGGAGAAAGGGAGCGTGGAGGGATGGAGGAAGGGAGATGGAGGAAGGTTTGAGGTTCTTGGAGGGGAGAGAGGGGAGTGCGATAGTTGTGTAAGGAGTTAGTGCACCCTAAAATAATGGGAAGGAAGGATTGACTCCCTTTCACCTCAACCCGAGGCGTTCAAAGTGATTCGTGAGAAAGGATTGATGCAACAAAGTGCTCATGGGGGCAAGGGGTCGCGACCCCATGACTAAACACCATGAATGTCCAATTTTGGAATGTGCGTGGCACAAATGGACCTTGTCACGCACATATGATTCTGGGTCACACTGTGGAGGCGAAAGCAGATGTTGTTTGTTTAATGGAACACAATGAGAAGTTGAAGAAGATTGAGTGCTTTAAGAAGGCAATTTGACCACATGCATGGGCATTGAATGGAATGATTAGAGACTCGAGGAGAATTCTAGTATTATGGAATGAAAATGTAGTTGATGTTAAGGTCACTTTTGAGACAACACAACTTCTCCACTTGGATGGGTACGTGAAGATAGATGGTAGGTACATTGCTATTGCAGCAATTTATAGGGAAAATGGCCATATGGATTGTAGAGCACTTTGGGAGGACCTTGGGAGTGTGACCCCTGCTATGAGTGTTTCATGGTTGGTGGGAGGCAATTTCAATTGCATAAGGTATGGCGGAGAGAAGGAAGGTGGTGTGGGGCTGAATTTGGCCGCAATGGAGGAGTTTAATGAGTGTGTGGATTCCTTACAATTGCTAGAGGTTCCATCTACCGGATGGGAGTTTACATGGACAAATTCTTTGGAAGGGGAAGCATGCATCGAAACTAGGATAGATCGCATCTTTATGTTGCATGCTTGGCTTGAGGTGTTCCCGGGATCTTTCTATGTGGTGGGGGATCGAGAAGTAAGTGATCATGCAATGTTAAAGCTATCCACAGAGGTCATGGAGCACAAGGAACCGTATGTTCCGCTTCTCAAATTTTTTGGTGAAGAATGAAGGCTTATTGAAGGTTGTTGAGGAAGCATGGGGACTGTTTGTTGAGGGGAAACCGATGTATCGCTTGACCATGAAGATAAATGAGGCGAAACAAGCACTAAAATTGTGGAGCGACAAGGAGTTTGGGAATGTAGAGAAGTGAGTGGTGAATGCTCAAACTAAACTTGCGTGGATTGGTTTTGTTAGGATGGATAAACCAAATGATGTTTGCTTGCTTGACGAGGAAAATGTTGCAAAGGGAGAACCAGCCCGAGTGTTGGTGTGGGAGGAATCCATTTTGAGACAAAAATCAAGAGTTAAATGGTTGAGAGATGGGGACTAGAATACCCGGTTCATTCATGCTTCCCTACGAGTGAGGAGAGCCACCAACAATGTGAGGAGAGTTAGTGAGGACGGCCACCTTTACGAGGAGGAGGGCCACCATTAGGGAGGCGTTTAGGCGCTGATACTCTAATTTGTTTGCTAACTCTTTTAAGGTCTACTCGGATGCAAAATATGTATCCTACCTCAAGTGGGACAAAGTGCTGGGGAGATGCTCACACGGAAGCTAGAGATGAAGGAGGTGGAAGCCATGGTCATGGGGGAAAAAGGGGATATAGCACTGGGGCCGAATGGGATGAATGCGTGTTTCTTCAAGACGGGTTGGGACATTGTGAAGAGGCACATGGTCAAGGCCTTCGATGACTTCATAAAGAGTGGGAAGCTATTGAAGAAAGTGAACTATACATCCATAACCTTGATCCCGAAGAAGAAGACTCCTACAATGGTGAATTATTATAGGCCTATCTCGCTCTGAAATATGACGTATAGATTCCTAGCAAAATCCTAGCGAACCTGTTATAGGTGATTTTGCCGAGGCTTGTGGGGGAACGCAAAGTGCTTTCATAAAAGGGAGAAGAATTAGCGATAACATCTTACTCGCACATGAAGTATGCCACAACATGCACTTGGAGAAGAGTCATGGATGTATGTGTATCAAGGTAGATCTAAGGAAGGCTTTGAGTCGGTGTCATAGGAGTTTCTTGATCTTGTTATGGAAAGGTTTGACTTCCTGTTGCATTGGCGTAAGCTTATTATGGCTTGCATGTGAGCATCTTTTCTTGTGACCAACAATGGAGCAAATTCAAGCCCTTTCCGGGCAACAAACGGAATTAGACAAGGTGTTCCCTTAGCATCATACTTATTTGTACTTTGAATGGAAGTGTTGAGTGGTATGATAAAGGACGAGGTGGGATGTAGGAGGTTGCAACCGTTGACATGTGGGGATGTGCCAATATCACACTTGATGTTTACGGATGAGGCTTTATTGTTTGCAAAGGCTACAAAGGAGAATGCTTGTGTTCTTAAGGAAGTGTTGGATTGGTTCACGGCATGCTCGGGTATTCATTTCAGTACCGCAAAGAGTCAAGTGTTCTTGGGAGGTGCTGTGGAACATGGGCGTGGATTTGTGAGCACCTTGGGATGCCGAGGGTTGAGTTTCCGATCACATATCTTGGGCTACCATTATACTCAGGGAGAATGGGCGGAATGCATTGTATGACTCTCATAGGGAAGATAAAGGCGAGGTTGAGCACTTGGAAGCAATCACACCTACCCATGACAGGTCGAGTAGAGCTTGTGAGGAGTGTTTTTGTGTCCTTGAGCCTCTTTTGGAATTCAGCATTCCTTATCCCAAGGCAAGTGCTAAAGGAAGCGGAGAGCCTTATCTGTAGGTTCATTTGGGGAGGGCCAAAGAATGGGTCGCGGTCGCGTGGAAAGATGTTTGTACGCCCAAGAGTAAAGGGGGGTTGGGAATTAAAAGGCTCACGGAGTGGAATGATGTGGGAATGGTGCACCTCTTTTGGCTCGTGGTGGAGAACAAGAACTCATTATGCGTTAGGAGCGTGAGGAGGAAGTGCTTGTGGACTCGCTCGATATGGCTCACTCACCCACCATCAAGTTTCTCATGGGCTTGGAGAGTACTTTTGCCAGTCTGGGATATTGCAAGCAAGCATATTCAATATAGAGTGGGTGCTGGTGAGAACATTAAATTCTTCCAACACCCATGGTGTGGGGAACCTTTCCAACGACTCGACATGGGCGATAGGCTTCATTATGATTTTGGGGTCCCGTGGAACGTGAATGTATCCTACTTTATAGGGAAAGGGGAATGGAGCCTCCCACCAACAAGGTTGCGCTGCATGGAGGAATTATTGTCCAAGATTTTGGCGTTAAAAATTCATGGAGGAGAGGATGAGGCAAGAAAAGTGACGGGAAGGGGTGAGAAGTTCATGATTAAGGAGGAGGTGGGGCTGGGTCAAACCCCATGAAACGAGTGTGGCTTGGGCTAAGGTAGTATGGCACAAACACCACGTCCCAAAACATGTCATCACCGCTTGGAAGACCATGAGGGGCCGGCTAGTCACCAAAAAACTTATGCGACAAAGAGGTGCCCACCATGACCCATTATGTGTTCTTTCCAACAATGAGGAAGAAGACATCTCTCATCTTTTTTGGGGTTGTGAATTCACGAGGCAAGTGTGGGGTGGAGCATTACATAAGCTCTGGCTTAACACCATAATTGAGACGGACCTTGAACGCGAAGCTAAAAGGGAACCAATGGCAGCCAAATAAGAAGGGTGTCGTGCAAATGGGCTTTCAATGCGACATTATATGAGTGTTGGCAAGAAAGGAACCAATGGATATTCGAGGAAGAGAAGAGGAGGCCAGAGGAGGTATTCGGGATAGTTAAAGACTCAATTTGGGGCATGGGTTCTCGGATTCGAGAACTTGAAAAGGACATTGAGAGGTTACGAAAGTTCGAGGAAGAATGGAGCTAACTTCAAGTTACGATTAAAGGAGTATACTTGTTTCTCATACGGTTATAGCGTAGTTGCATACGTGTTTGTATTTCATGTAGGGAGTCGGCTTATACACATAGTATAGCCCGCACACTTCTATTTTGGTTTTTAGGTTGTACAAAACATATTACATAAAAAGAAGAGGAAGAGAGAGAAGGGAAGAGCGGAAGTAGAAGGGAGAGGGAGAGGAGATAGGGGACGATTGACATCATATCATGCATATATTTGTGTCATTTATCCTCTATTTTTAACCTAAGCAATGCTACATAACGAGTTTTATGTTTCCATTTCAGGAATAAAATAGGTGAGAAGAAGAGACACAAAAAGGACCTATGAGTCGGAGAAATGACTGAATTGTGAGATTTATGGACTGAAATGGAAGTGGTAAGGACCCGGATGTAAACCAAAAGGGCCAATGTGTGAATCAAGAAGCTCCACACCATTATGATGATCATTTTGGCAATTAGGTTCGAGCCCAAACATCAACAACCAAATCAGGATGACCAAAGGAACAAGCCACCCAAAACCAAACCCCATCAAGCCAATCCAGACCCCACCAATTGGTGTTGTTAGATTAGGTTGTATTTAGTCCAATGATGGTATGCGTTTTACTCCCATACCGGGGGATTGTCTCTGATTACCTTTTTCTATGACTATAAATAGAAGGATTTTTTTTCAAAATAATATATTTTTTTAATTTTTGCAAAAATTGACCTCATTTTAAAGTATTTTTCATACTAGACCCGCTACCATCACGTGGTGACGACGGGTTTTGTTTTTTAATGTCTAGAGAACTCGGCATCACGAGTGTCGAGTTCTGCTTGAGAGAACTCTACACTATTGTTGCCCAGTTCTCTCAACCAGAACTCGACACTGGTGATGCTGAGTTCTCTTTGAGAGAACTCGACATCCCTAATGCCGAGTTCAGTTTGGTTTTCATTGCCCAACACTTGTCATATTTCGTTCGACGTGAGTTCTCAATGAGAACTCGGCACTTGTGATGCCGAGTTGTAATTCATTCAACTGTTCTCCTGGCACTCAGATTTTCCATGAGACGGTTGGCACGCCAAGAGAACAATTTCTTAAATAGAACTAGGCATCCTATATGTCGAGTTCTCAAGGAAGAACTCGGCGTTTGTAATGCCGAGTTCACATAAAAAAATTGAACCCTCAGCCGAGTTCTCACGATTTTAAGGTTAGGGTTTCGATTTTTTTCATTTTACACCGTTTTCTTGTTTTTTATGTATTAAGATGATATACATTGTTGTTTTAGGTATGATTGTAGTGTTTTTGTTGGTTTAGGAACCCATTTTGGTTAGATTTCGATTTTGGGTTTTTAGGCCAAACTATTTATTTCTTGTTTCTTAGTTGATTATTCATTTTATTTTTGTTGATTGTAGGTCTACGGTAGTAATCTTAAAAATAGTTGTATTTAAGTTTCATTATTGTGATTGATATTAGATTTGATGGTCTAATAGAAAACGATGCAAGGAACCTATATAGTAAAATTGTTTAAAAAATATCTATATTACTATTATGTAGGATTTCAGATAAATGTATGACTTGAATGGTGATTAAATGTAAGAGTTGAAATGTGGTGTAAGACTTGGTGGTGTAAGAGTTGAATGTGGTGTAACAGTTGAATGCTTTTTATGATTTGATTGTGATGTAAAAGACTTCAAGGAATGTCATTCCCTGTTGGTAAAAACTAGATGTTTGATTTATATGACTCCAATTTTTCGTAACTGTAATTAATATTACATTGATTCTTATGATATGATTTGCAACACTTCAATGTTTTCTAATATTTGAGGTGTTATGTATAGATGGAGTTTGGTGGTTCCAGTACCGGTTCGGTTAGAGGCAGCTACGCTTCACAGGGTCCGGTAGACAGATCAGTGTTGCTTTTGCAGGTCAACTACAAGTTTGACCTGTTCAAAGATTTTGTAAGTATTTTACTACTTTCTAGTGAAATATTTGCAAGTATGTATTAATATTCTGACATTTCTCTTAATTTATGCAGAAGGAGGTTGATGGCGTAAAATGCGTTGAGCATGGATCGAAGCTCAACGAATGGTAGGTCACTGATGAGAGGATGTTGTTTTTACTAGATATGGCAGGGTTTGGCACAGACGGTTGGGCCGAGTCCAGTTGGATCATACCTTGCTGAGGGCGATGGTCGAGCGTTGGAGACCGCAGACTCATTCATTTCACCTGTGAAATGGTGAGATCACTTGCAGCTTGCGTGACATCTCTCTGATTACCGGCTTGCGCGTAGATGGTTTGCCGGTGTGTGAGTCTCAGGAGTACGTTTGGTCAGATGTATGCATGGATTTATTGGGTCAAGTCCTCGATGAGTTGGGTCATAAGGGTTCCGTAACTCTGAGTTGGTTGCAAGTTCAGTTTCATCAGTTGCCTTTTGTTGCCTACGAGGAGACGGTGACACGACACACTCGAGCCTTTATTCTGTTCCAGCTGGGATGCAATATTTTGGCAGATAAGAGCGGCACGATGGTTCAATTGAACTACCTGTCTTTGCTCGGAGATTTGGTCGTCGCATCAGAGTACAGTTGTGGTAGTGTGGCTCTGGCCTACTTATATCACAGGTTAGACGAAGCTTCACTGATTCAGACCCAACATATGTCTGGTTTTCTTACGTTCCTGCAGTTGTGGTGCTGGGAACATTTACACATTCGGAGACCTTTGAAGAGCAAACCATTAGCATACCCAGAGGACCACATGGCACAATTAGGTGCCCGTTGGAGACAACCAAGATCATTCAACGGTAGTGCGAAGACGACGGCACTTGATTTATATAGTAATGACCTAGACGTGCAGGAATTCGATCAAGTGATCTGGGACCCTTGTTCACATTTGGATCTTAGTCAGTTACCAGCACTATGCACGGAATGTTCAGAGATCTGGACGAGCCGCACTTGGCTTATAAATTTTGGTTAGGTGGCTACGCATTGTCCAGACCAAGTGATGAGACAGTTTGGTCTACAGCAGCACATTCTAGAGCCGAAGGAGAGACATGTAGTGAAATCGGCACTTGTGTTGCCAAGTTCTATTTCAACTATTGTTCTGCTGGCATCTCACGTCGAGCAAAATATGAAGTGTTTGGCAATAAAAACCAAACTGAACTCGCCGCTGAGGATGTCGAGTTCTCTCAAAGAGATGCCGAGTTCTCCTTGAGAGAACTCGGCAACACTAGTGCCGAGTTCTCTCAAGCAGAACTCAACACTGGTGATGTTGAGTTCTCTAGACACAAAAAAAACCCGCCCCCGCCACATGTCACCACTTGGTGGCAGCGGGTCTAGTATGAAAAATACTTTAAAATGAGGTCTATTTTGGCCAAAGTTTTAAACTAAATTATTATTTTGAATTTTTTTTCCTAAAGATAACTCTTCTTCCTCCTTTGTATTTACCCATGGCTTAGTGGTCAATCCCTGTACTTAGAGTCAAGCCTTGAAGAAAAAACTCAAGTGGAGAGATGTTACTTGTAATGTGAGTCATGTAAATAAAATAATTTTTCCTAATGTTGTCTTTCTTTAATTCTTGCATGCTTAGCTTAATTTTGTTTCATTAATCTTAGTAGACTTAGTTAACATGTTTTCTTCTCTTAACAAAATAGCTAGCTTAATGATTAGTGAGTAGTTCCATCCCCTTTGGGGGGTGGAGATGATGTACATTTATGTTGTGAAGTTTTGATGTATTGATGAATTTTTTATTGTGTAAACTTGCATGTTTCATCTTTATTGGGGGTATTTTAATCATTTACATGTTGGGAGATTTTTATGGGTTTTACCATAAGATTAAGGCACTTCCCATGCTTAGTTTCCTCATGTTTATTGACTGAAAATTCCTGTTGAATATGCTACATGTTAGTTAAGTGTTTGAATTTGTGGTTGCTTGATTGATTGATTGAAGAAACTTTGCTTTGATGGGTTTTGCCATAATATTTAGCACCTCCCAGACTTAACTTTGTTCTTCATATGAGTTTATGGTTTTTGATGAGTCTTGTCATATCTTTAGACACTTGTCATGTTGACCCAAATCTTATGATAATCAAGTAGTAATTGTTGATACGTTGTGTGAATGGATTGATAGGTTTTGCCACATCTTTAGATACTTGCTATGCATGAAAACACATACACGAAACACAGAACATACATGCTTACATGCGTCATTCATCACTTATTTCACTTCATATGTGCACACACTCCACCCCTTAGGGATTTTTCTTCCTGAATTCCAATCTATTTGTTAGCTTTTTAGTTTAGTTTTAATCAATTGTTAGTTGTTTTCATTTGCATTTGTTACTTAATAGTTTAGTGTAGTTTAGCTTAGCATAATTAAATCTCCTTCCCTTTTTCACCACTTGATTTCGGACAAATAAGATGCTACTCACCTCCCTGTGGATCGACCCGTACTTCCCACCGCTTCATCGCAGCCGTGCACTTGCTGTTATTCAAAAGTTTCAACAAGTTTATGGCACCGTTGTCGGGGAAGTGCTCAGTCCAGACTTTGGTTTGGACGATTGGTTTGGATTTCAACTTTTGTTTGTAGTTGTTCTTTATTTCAAGAGGCGGTAAAGATCAAGGGAAGACCCCAGAAGAAGTTTGGAGGCCAACAGAGACAAACAGACCGCCAATTAGCGGTGGTGGACCTACAACTAGCGGCCTGGTGAGCTCCGTTTGCTCTCTTCTTTTTTCTGGTTGTTTCGGGTTTCCCTATAGAGCTCTGGGGTTCAATTTGGATTGTTTTGACTTGTAGTTTTCCTCCAGATCAATAATCAATCCCCTTTTAATAAACTTGGGCCCTAAAATCCAAATCAAAAGATTATACATTCTTGCTCGTTTAGGTCATGCATCATATACTTGACTAAGGCACGTAGTTTGTCTTCTGTTTTAGCTCTACTTTCAGTTGTTGAGCGTTGGCATGAAGTACGAATTTCCTACTCTCTTTCCTGCTTTTGGTATGACCATGCATTAGTTAGTAGGAATCGCATTGCAACAAGTGTGAGTTCAGCATTTGTCTGGATAGTTGATTTCTAGATTAGGACTCCAAAATGCTACTAAGGAGGGGTTGTTCCATATAAGATAAGGTCAGCGATTTCATCACCCTTTCCTTCGCCTAAAAAGTCACACTAATCAAGAGCCAAATTTTTAAATGAAGTAGACATTGACACCTAAGGATCTCGGGCACATTAGGAGAGTGATCCGGTCGCGACCGTCATGACCTGATCGGCGTCGCCCACTCTGTCGATAGTAGGAGAGATGAAATCTTGTGGTCTTCATCGTTGAGAGGTGATGCATGTTGAGGCCGCATGGCCTCGCAGTTAGGCGTCCTGTAGCTGTAAGGACCTATAGCCACCTTAAGTTGTTTGAGCATTGTTTGCTTGTGTGTTTCTGCTAGTACCTACCCGTCGTAGCATAAGGACTTCTTCCCTTCTCTCCTGAGTCATTCCCTCTCATCTGTGTGTTCTCGTCTTCTCCCGTACGCATATTCTGCCTTTATTGTTTACAAAAAAAGTTCTTTCTTTTTCATCCAAGTCGTGTCGGTGTACACTTTTTGCATGCCAGTGTGGTCACGAGACATTGTGGGTCGTTTGACGAGATTCGACATCGATCTATCCTCGATTGTGGACCTTTCGAACACATCCCCGTCCCATGTCCTACATAGTCCCAAGACCATGTCCGGTCGTCAACCACACGAGGGCGACCCAGATTCTGGATTGATACCACTCTCTGGTCCAGAAGGTGGGGATCCAAATTCTCATCACCTAGTTCCCCCAGTTCACATCCCCCTTCACATTAGATGCTACCCGAGTCGCGTTGCTCTACCTTCTTGCATCATATTACCAGAGGTGAATGGGAACCACTTTGAGGTTAAGCCTCAGTTTATCTCCATGCTCCCTCACTTCACTGGGAGGGGTGACCCCTATATCTTTCTCAAGGAATTTGAGGAGGTCTGTGCTATGTTCAAGGTGCAACAACTGAGTACATTCTCCATCCACCTTAGGCTTGTTCCTTTTGCACTAAAGGATGATGCCAAGAAGTGGTTGTACAGCAATGAGGCGAATGCCTTTACGACATGGGATGAATTTCAATCTGCATTCCTAAAAAAGAACTTCCCAAATCATCAGACTCAAAAACTGAGGGATGATATCGATTCGTTTATAAGCATGAGACCGAATCATTCCATGCATACTTAGAGAGGTTCAAGGAGCTACAATCCTTATGCCCTCACCATGAAATCGAGTTGTGGTGCCTTTTTCAGATTGTTTACAAGGGTCTTCACATCCCATCCCGAACGTTCCTTGAGTCCATGTAAAGGAGAGTTCTTAGGAAAGGATGAAATGAAGGCATGGGCTTTCCTAGAAGACCTCGCTGAGAAAATCATGCAGTGGCAAAGTGTGAGGGAACCTAGCAGAGGAGCGAAATCTGGGGTGAAAATTTGAATACTGGGTATTCGGGAGGAGGATACTGGGGTGAAAATGAAGTATAAAAATTTGAATAAGAATTGTTTCCCCATGAATCCATCCCTCTCGGGTTGTACGCGGATGCGTAATGGTCATATAGAGCATTTTGGGAAAAGATATGCTCATACTCAGGCTCTGGGGGAACATAAGGATATTCCCCGATAACATGACCACTCAACCCACAACAGTCGCACGACACGGCTACTGGAGCCACCGGTGCACTCATGTCGTCTACCGCACGCATGAAAGAGGCCAAAGTTTCTTGCAATGTCTCAGTTTGATAACCAACATATGATCCGACGTAACTAGATGGAGATCTAGCAGTCGGTGTCTCTCTCATATCACCCTTATATGAAGAGTGCTCAGTCACACAATGAAGATTATCCCAACCATACGGGGTGTTCGTCTGAGACACCCCAGGTTGCATGGGTCCGGAATACCAGGGAGAATTGTCCTAGTCCCAACAATGATATGGATGGTTGCCCATGAACCATCCACCTCAACAAACAACTCTCGAGTCGACCACTCTCACCACCACGAGGCTAAGCTCGCAAAAAGTGCTCGACTCGACCCTAAAACGCTAACAGAGAGTGTAAAGGGGAGGAGACTATAACGTAGAAGAAGGTGAGAAGAAGATGACTCAGAGGAGATGGGAAGAATCCCTAAATCTAGCGTGGGTAATGGGATCAGGTAGAAGCCTAACTAGCAAGCTCGGCTCAAACAATGTAACGCAATGGGTCCTTAGGCTAGACGACGCCAAACTTCTAGGTCCCTAGCCTCGACACGCCTCACCTCCCTACAACGAAGACCACAATGCCCAGCAAGTGATACCAGATCTGGAGATCCAGTACCTCCTACTATCGACAAGGTAGGCAACGCCGATCGGGCCATGACGGTCTCAACTAGATTACTCTCCTAGTGCGTCCGAAATCCTAGGGCCAATGTCTACTTGCTTTTAGTTAAGGCTTGATTAAGAGTGATTTTTTGGGCGAAGGAAAGGGTGATGAAATCCCCCACCTTATCTTTTACGGGACAACCCCTCCTTAGCAGCGTTTTGATCCTAAATCTAGCAATCAACGCTCCAATCAAACGCTCAACTCACTCTTGTCCTGATGCAATTCCTACTAACTAATGCATGAATGAGTGTAGGAAATGTGTACCTCACGCCAGCGCTCAACAACTGAAAATAAAGCTAAAAGAAAAGACAACTACGTGCCTAAGTCAAGTACATGATGCGTGACCTAAACAAGTAAGAATGTCTAATCTTTTGCTTTGGATTTTAAGGCCAAGTTGATTAATGGGGATTGGTTTAATAATTTGGGAGCAAACTAGAAATCAGAACATGCAAGATTGTGCTCCCAGACAACTAATATCAAATCACAAACTACCAGAACAAAAATGAGGACGAAAGATGCTCACCAGGCCGCCAATTGTTGGTCCCAGACCGCTGATTGGCGGTCACTGTTGAGTCTTTTGTGCTCAAACTTGTCGAGTAGCCTCCCCTTGATCCGGTGGTTCCCTGAAACAAAGCAAAAGTAAAACTAAAAAATTAAAACCACTCGAATTGTCCAAACCAAAGTCTGGATAGAGCACCTCCCCGGCAATCGCGCCAAAAACTTGATTGATTCGTTTTATTTTAAACCGCAAGTGCACGACCGCGTTGAAGTGGTGGCAAATACGGGTCGATCCACAGGGAGGTGTGTCGACTTTTGGATTGTTCGAAGGCGAGTGGGAAAGAAAGGAGAGAAAGGTTGGTTACATTAAACTACACTACAATGCAAAAAGGAAATGGAAGATAAGCAATAAAACTAAACGCCATAGGGGGTAGAGAAATAATGCGAATATAAAGATGTGTGTGTGTGTTCAATTAAGCTCCTCACAACATGTAGTGCATGAAATCATAAAACTAAATCCAACTTTTCCTCCACATGAAATAAGTTAAGACTATATCGTTAAAGCATACCAGACAATAATTGGAATGAAGCTAAATGAACTCATGTATAAAGACTAGACCCTACTATGCCTCCACAAGAAATAAGATAACCCAATATCATTAAAACATACAAGGCATTAACCAAGGTAAAGGAAACACGAGTACATACACTACAAATTGTGTTTCCAATATTAATTCCATCCATATCCTCACCTTATCATTCCCCATAAAATAGGTCCATTAATCTAAGCATAAGCTAAGCTTCATTCAAGAGCATTAGCATATCAAAGATAAGAGTGAAATCCCATTAGATGGTTATGGAAATCATATAAGCCTCAAGGGATTAAGATAACACACACCTAATACACAACATGACCATATCACATATTTCTCCACCCCCAATTGGGGATGGAACTACTCACTAATCACTACACTACAACCTACATTAAAATGACACTTTCTACTGAAATGAAATTAGACTAAGCAAGAAAGGAATATTAAATTAGCTAATTGAACTACTCACTACTCATTACACTAACTATATTAACAAAATGAAGCATAATACTGAAATGAAACTACACTAAGCAAGCAAGAAATACTAAATAAACTTGAACGGAAAGGAAAGACTAAACAAGCATGCACAAATTAAAAGACAAGATTAAAAAAACACTAAGAACAATTATTTTATTAACAATGACTCACATTGAAGGTAGCATTCTTCTCCACCTTGAGATTTGCTTCAAGGCTTACTCCTTAGTAGAGAGAATGCCACCAAGCAATGGGTAGTTTGCAATAGAAGGTGAAGAGTTCTATTTATAGCCAAAGAAAAAGGCAATCCGGGACTAAAAAATACCAGAAATAGACTAAATAAACACTAATACGCGACCAACCAAAATCTTAGCGGATTTAGGCCAAAACAGACCACCAATTGGCGTTCTATATGGTCCGGATCATGCTGGATTTTATTCTGGGCTTTTCTGGATGTCTTTGTTTGTCTTTGATGCATCTACTTCACTTGTTGGAGCTCTGACCCGAATGGAATTGCCAAAATACTTCCCATGATGGTGTGGAGTTTTCTGTTTTGCTCTTTGGTCCTTCGGTCTTACTTTCAGGTCCTTCTCCCTTGCATCTTAGTCCCCAGGTCTCACAATTAAGTCATTTTTCCCAAGTTTTGGGTCCTTTTATGCTTCATCTCTTCAAACCTATTTATTTCTGAAATTCAAACATAAAACTCGTCACGTAGCATTACTTAGGTGTAAGATAATGGATATAAGATACAAATATAAGCATGAAATGATGTCAATCAAATACCCCCACACCTAAGTTTTTGCTAGTCCCGAGCAAAACAAAGACTCACATTGAAGGTATTAACAATGACTTAGTCTATTGTGCAAATATTTGTATCTTGGGATGATGTTAATAGACTGTTAATACCTTCAAGTTTTTGTCCAAGTCACATGAAATGATGTGACTTGGGATGCACCGACCCGAATAGAATTGCCAAAATACTCCCCATGATGGTGTGGAGTTTTCTGTTTTGCTGTTTGGTCCTTCGGTCTTACGTTCAGGTCGTTCTCCCTTGCATCTTAGTCCCCATGTCTCACAATTAGGTCATTTTTCCCGACTTTTGGGTCCTTTCATGCTTGATCTCTTTAAACCTATTTATTTTTGAAATTCAAACATAAAACTCATCACGTAGCATTGCTTAGGTGTAAGATAATGGATATAAGATACAAATATAAGCATGAAATGATGTCAATTATGGGGGAACTTCTTGACCTTGTCAGTGTAATTGTAACCTTATGGAATGGAAAGCTGGTTGACAATCACATTTCCTTGCCACTACACCATTTGTGGAGCCCCTTGGTGGGATTTATGGTGGGAAGAGGGTGAGGGTAATACACCAACGCGTCTTTCTCAGGCATCGTAGAAAACCTACCTACCAAAAGCTCTTTATCCTAGTAGGTTAACCAAAAAAAAGAGTGACACAATGGATATCATATTAGAGGTCTTTACGGACATGAAGGTTAACATCCCCTGTTGGGATGTCATCCAAGAAATACCTCAATATGCCAAAGTGTTGAAGGATCTTTGCACAACAAAGAGGAAGACCAATGTTCTTAAGAATGCATTCTTAGCTGCGAGTGTGAGCTCACTTTTGCCCAATCCCACATACACAAAGTATAAGGACCCTAGGTCTCCTACGATTCAATGTATGATCGGGGACACTAGCATTGGTAACATATTCCTTGATTTGGGACCAACTAAGATCACCGTCCAATTGGCGGATAGATCCATTCATTTCCAAAAGGAGGTTATTGAGGACGTGCTCGTCAATGTTGGAGATTTTATATTTCCAGTAGATTTTGTCATCCTCGATACCAACCCAGTTGTGAACACCCACACTCAAATACCTTTGATTTTGGGTAGACTATTTCTGGCAACCTCCAACACCTTAATTAATTGTAGAAATGATATCATGAAGCTCTCATTCAGTAACATGAGTGCCGAGTTTCATGTGTTCAACTCTGGTAGGCAACATGAGCCCTTTGACCAACCTTTAAATCTCAACCTCATTCTCCAATTAGAGAAAGCACCACAAAATCAATAAACACCCCAACACCAATGCAACCCATTCAGAATGTTTGTGTGCCTAGCGAAAACTCATTGCTTGTCTTTGCAAGGCAACAGAGTGAGCTGGCATCAAACATGAATATACAAAGGGAGTGTTTGTTGGAGGATTCAGTTGAGACTATTAGTGAGGGGGACACACCTCATCATATGCCCATACCAGAAGGTGTCTCTACCCCATGTCGCATGGTTGTTGACCCCTTTGACCTTCATCTTGAGTCCAACAAGGACCCACCTGCGACCAAGCTTATGCTTGATAATATAAAGGAGGTTGGGTGGTCCTTGTTGGATGACTTAGGGAGAAACCCCAATCTTAGTGAAACTGATGTGCCACATACTTTGAATGAGCATGAGGAACTCATTCCGAGGCACCCGCCTATTGGTTGGCTGGTTTTGATCGATGAGAAACTAAACCCTAGTGAGGCAACACATCTCCACTCATTCATGTTGCCTACGCCCAACCAATATCATGAGGGGTTCGAGCCTTTCAATTTTGAACTTTCACACCTTATGACACCTCAAAGTACCAATGAAGCGGGCCCATCTTTGCAAATCCCTAGTCTGAATGAGTCAAAATTCTCATTCGATTTTCCTTGACCAATGATTATGAGAATATCTTTGTTGATTTATATATCTTGTTTATAACCAAAAACAAAAAGAAAAAAGGAGAGAAAACAAAAGACTCCACAAGTGAGCATTGGTTGTTATTGCCCCAACCCTTGACTATTCGGGCCCCGTTTGTTTGACGTATTTGTATTCCTTTTTTTACTATCTCACAAGTTTTGAGGAATTTGAGTTTATGTCCATCAACATAACCATGAAATCCCATTTACGCTTCATGTTGGGGCAATTTTTTCTTTTACATGCATGAATCCATGTAGGATTATACTCACATTCATTTAGGACAATGCATGAAGTGTGCGGGGTGTTTTACGTATGTACATAGTCGAGTGTCTTCCTTTTCTTTTGTTTACTTTGTCAGTCGATCGATCACTAATCTATAGGGGGATGAAGAGATTATGTCCTAATTTTCTTAAACAATTGCACAATTAAAATAATAACATAAAGATTGTAAACCACAAGATGACTCTGGAGATTTATAGAGGTTCGATCACACCACCGTGATCTAGTCCTCTCCTCAAGTTTTGATGGCTCGTCTGATCCCTACTTGAGGATTCACATTATCTTCATTCCGGGTCCAAGATAAACCCTTTTACAATCGGAGCCTTGCGAACACCCTCGCCTTGCTCGGATCTCCTCTCACAACCCTCGAGGGTGCTTCCTCGAAGGGTTACAACACAATGGAAATTGAATGAGGTTGTTGAACTCTAAGTTGAATGCACTCAAGGATTGGAAATAAGCTTGGAGTGAATTTAATGGAAGTTTGAGAGTTGGTGGAGCTTTGATGGCTTGGAGATTGGGAGCACAAGAGTAGTATTGATTTTTGGCAAGTAGTCAACTGAATATGTCTCTTAAGTGAAGCTTATATAGCCTTCTAAACAAATAGAGCCATTATTGTAAGTTGGTGAGGTATAGATCAATAAGAAACAAGAAGTGACTTAAGCTCGCGCAGAATTCTGGACGAATTTGGTCAACCAGGTAACCAACAGTCGTCCGACAAGGTGTGGGTTTATTAGTCAGATTGAAGCACTCGGTTGACCGATTATGTGTCGGATAACCTTTCACCAACGTCCAGTAACTTTTTCCTAAAATCGACCAACTAAGTTCGGTTGACTGAGAGAGCCTCGGTTCACCGTTCCAATTGGACAGTAAGGAGTTGTTGTGATTTGGTGATCTTGTTCCGTAGAACGTGGCAAGGTCGGTTGACCGATACATGTGTGGGTTTTCTGCTGACATTGGCTGGGAAATTCGTTTATCGTTAACGGTTGAAGTCTTACGTGGAAAAAAGTCGTTACGTTTAGATTAATCAACAAGTATTCAGTTAGCCGACGGGTTCTCGGTAGATCGATATTGGACGTTTCAAAGGTTGTTGCTACATGACAAAAGATAAGTTTGTTGAAGTTAGTTTGTACCATGTGGGCCAATAAGATGAAGTCGTTTTGGCCCAAAGACACAAGTGAAATTCGGATGACCGAAACCCATTCGATACACCAAATTGAGATATCCAGAGAAATTCCGAAGCTACTGAGTATAAGGGAACGATTAACCGGGTAGAGGTCCGTAATCCGAAACAAGGATTCCAGGATGATCAAGTGGTACTGACTCTAAGGACATGGTTCACCAAAGGTAACTCGGTCAGCCATTTGGAACAAGTTGGGTAGACCGATAGGCAAACGGTCGACCGACAGAGATGGGTTTATCCTTTGTGCATCAAGTGTACATTTGATCCTATAACTCAAATAAATAGAAAATTACATATGAAGTCCTTGAGCTTTGATTGCAAGTCTTGAGGCTTGATCTTGAAGTTGATTAGTCCCTTCATTTGATCACCTACATTGTTAGGAATACACAATTTCTATGCAATTAGACAATATGATGTGTGTGATGTGCTAATTGGACTTGTGCATAATATTAGTTTGTTAATCATCAAAATTATGATTAAAGGGCCAAAAAGCCAACAATCTCCACAAAAAATGACGAGATAAAGATGGGATGATTAGAGAAAAAGGAGACGAGAGAGGGAATGAGAGGAAGAAGAGGAGAGAAAGAGAGAGAGAAGGGGAGGAAGAGAGAGGAGGAGAGAGGGAGAAGGAGAAGAGGGAGGGGATGAGAGGAGACAGAAGGATAAGAGGAGAGAGAGGAGGAGGAAGAAGTAGAGAGAGCGAAGTAGAGGAACAGAGGGAGAAGAGAGGAGAGAAGAAGAAGGAGAGAGGAGGAGACATTCAACGAGAGAGCGAGAGAATGAGAAGGGGGAATAGGGAAGGGAATGAGATAGAGAAGGGAGGGTAGAGGTAAAGAATGAGAGAGAGTAGGAGCGAGAGAGATAGAGGAGGAGAGACGAAACGAGAGAGGAGGAGAGAGATAAAGAGAAAGAGAAGGGAAGAGGATGAGGAGAGAAAAGGGAGATGGGTGCCAATGATAAAACAAATATTAGGGAAGAGAAGAGGATAGGAGTTGTGATAGTGTATGTACTATGTTAGGATCCGAGCATGTATTTCAGCAAGCTCCGAGGTCGTAAGTTTGTAGTAGTTTGAGTTTGTTTGTATGTAAGTTAATTTACGAAAATCAATAACATTTGAGTTTAAGCATCCCTTTTGCTTTGCAAAAAAATAGGATAGGAGAGAGAAGAAGAGGGAGAAGGGGAGAGGAGAAGGGAGAGACCAAAGGAGAAGAGGAGCAAGGAAGGGAAGGAGGAGATAGAGAGATGATTGGCATCATTTCATGCATATCTTGTGTCTTATATCCATTATCTTTCACACCAAACAATACTATGTAACGAGTTTAATGTTTAGTTTTCAGGAATAAGTAGGTTTGAGAAGGAGAGACTATAAATGGACCTAATAGCAAGGAAAAGTACTGAGTTGAGAGACTCGAGGACTAAGATGCAAGAGAGAAGGACCTGAACGTAAGACCGAAGGACCAAAGAGCAAAACAGAATACTCCACACCAACATGGGGAGTATTTTGGCAATTCGATTCGGGTCGGAGCTCCAACAAGCAAAGTAGATGCATCCAAGACCAACAAATACATCAAGAAAAACCCAGAATGAAAACCAGATGGATCCGGATCATGTAGACCGCCAATTGGTTGTCTGGGACCGCAAATTGGCGGTCTGTTTGGCTCCGAATCCGCCAAGCTTTGGCGGGCATGTGTATTAGAGTGTGTTTATTCTATTTCTGGTACATGTTTAGTCCCATACCGGGGGATTGTCCCAGAGTACCTTTATCTATGGCTATAAATAGAACTCTTCACCTTCCATTATAACTACCCATTGCTTGGTGGCATTCTCTCTACTAGGAGTAAGCCTTGAAACAAAACTCAAGGTGGAGAAGAATGCTACCTTCAATGTGAGTCATTGTTAATAAAATAATTGTTCTTAGTTTCTTTAAATCTTGTCTTTTAATTCTTGCTTGTTTCTTTAGTTTTATGTTCATTTCAATTAGTTTCTTTGATATTCCTTTCTTGATTAGTTTAATTTCCTTTCAGTATAATGTTTCATTTTGTTAATGTAGTTAGTGTAATGAGTAGTGAGTAGTTCCATCCCCATTTGGGGGGGTGGAGGAATATGTGATATGATTATGTAGTGTATTAGGTGTGTGTTATCTTAATCCCTTGAGCCTTATATGATTTCCGTAACCATCTAATGTGATTTCACTCTTATCTTTGATATGCTAATGCTCTTGAATGAAGCTTAGCTTATGCTTAGATTAGTCGACCTATTTTATGTGGAATGATAAGGTGACGATATGGATGGAATTAATATTGGAAACACGATTCGTAGTTTATGTACTCTTGTTGCCTTTACCTTGGTTAATGCCTTGTATGTTTTATTGATATTGGGTTATCTTATTTCATGTGGAGGCATAGTAGGGTCTAGTCTTGATACATGAGTTCATTTAGCTTCATTCCAATTATTGTCTTGTATGTTTTAATTATATGATCTTATCTTATTTCATGTGGAGGCAAAGTTGGATTTGGTTTTATGATTTCACGCACTACATATTGTGAGGAGCATAATTGAACACACACACACATCATTATATTCACATTACTTCTCTCCCCCCTATAGGGTTTAGTTTTTATTGCTTATTTTCCATTTCCTTTTTGCATTGTAGTGTAGTTTAGTGTAACCAACCTTTTCTCCTTTCTTTCCCACTCGCCTTCGCACAAACCAAAAGTCGACACACCACCCTGTGGATCGACCCGTATTTGCTACCCCTTAAACGCGGCCGTGCACTTGCGATTTAATATAAAACGAATAAATCAAGTTTTTGTCGCCGTTGCCGGGGAGGTGCTCTGTCCAGACCTTGGTTTTGACGATTCTAGTGGTTTTAATTTTTTGTTTTTAGTTTTTGTTTTTTTCAGGGAACCTTCGGATCTAGGGAGGCTACTGGACGAATAGGAGCACAAAAGCTTCAACAGTGACTGCTCATCAGCGATATGGGACTGCCAATTGGCGGCCTGGTGAGCTTTGCTAGCTCTCAGTTTTGTTCTGGTACTTGTTTGCTTCAAAGTAGTTGTTTGGGAGCACAATTTGGCATGTTTTGACTTCTAGTTTGCTCCCAGATTATTAAACCAATCCCCATTAATGAACCTGGCCTTAAAATCCAAAGCAAAAGATTAGACATTCTTACTTGTTTAGGTCACGCATCAAGTACTTGACTTAGGGACGTAGTTGTCTTTTATTTTAGCTTTATTTTCAGCTATTGAGCGCAGGTGTGAGGTAGGCAATTTCCTACACTCATTCATGCATCTTGTATAACTATGCATTAGTTAGTACGAATTGCATCAGGACAAGAGTGAGTTGAGTGTTTGATTGGAGCGTTGATTGCTATATTTAGGATCAAAACGCTACTAAGGAGGGGTTGTCCCATAAAATATATGGTGGGGGATTTCATCACCTTTTCCTTTGCCCCAAAAATCACTCTTAATCAAGCCTTAATCTAAAAGCAAGTAGACATTGGACCTAGGATTTCGGACGCACTAGGAGAGTGATTTAGTTGAGCCCGTCATGGCCTGATCGGCGTCGTTTACCTTGTCGATAGTAGGAGGTACTGGATCTCCGGATCTGGTATCACTTGCTGGGCATTGTGGTCTTCGTTGTAGTGAGGTGAGGCGTGTCGAGACTAGGGATCTCGAAGTTAGGCGTTGTCTAGCCTAAGGACCCATAGCCTTAAGTTGTGTGAGCCATGCTTGCTAGTTAGGCTTCTACCTGATCCCATTACCCACGCTAGATTTAGGGATTCTTCCCTTCTCCTCTGAGTCATCTTCTTCTCACCTACTTCTACGTTCTAGTCTCCTCCCCTTTACACTCTCTTGTAGCGTTTTAGGGTCGAGTCGAGCACTTTTTGCGAGTTTAGCCTCGTGGTGGTGAGAGTGGTCGACTCGAGAGTTTTTTTGTTGAGATGGATGGTTACATAGGCGACCATCCATATCATTGTTGGGACCAGGACAATTCTTCCTGGTATTCCGGACCCATGCAACCTGGGGTGGCTCAGACTAACACCCCGTATGGTTGGGACAATCTTAATTGTGTGACTGAGCAATCTTCATATTGGGGTAACATGAGAGAGGCACCGACTGCTAGACCACAATCTAGTTATGTCGGATCATATGCTGGTCAACAAACTGAGACATTACAACAAACTTTGGTCTCTTTCATGCGTACGGAAGACGACATGAGTGCACCGGTGGCTCGAGTAGTCGTGTCGTGCGACTCTTGTGGGTTGAGTGGTCATGTTATTGGGGAATGTCCTTATGTTCCCCCTGAGCCTGAGTATGAGCATACATTTTCCAAAAATGCTCAATATGACCATTACGCATCCGCGTACAACCCAAGAGGGATGGATTCGTGGGGAGACAATTCTTATTCCAATTCTTATACTTCATTTTCACCCCAGTATCCTCCACCCGAATACCCAGAATTCTACCAACACCCAACTTCAAATCATTGGACTCATTCTCAGCCCATCAACACCCAACCCCAAAATTTCCCAAGCTCTGACTTGGACCTCATCGTTGACCGCATACCTGATTCCTTGAAACAAACTTTACTTACGTTTATGGAAACCACTCAACAGTCCATACAAAATATGGCACTGCAAGTGAGTCAAATAATGCAGCAATTACGTGAACGTGAGGAGAGTAACTTTTCTTGTCAACATGAGGATTCATCTTTTGATATCGAACCACCACCACATCCACAAATTCAGAGCACAATCTTTCAAAGTCAAACTCCTAGTTAGTCTGAGGGACTTGGGGTTTCAACTCACGATCACTTAGTGGAGGATTCGATTCAAATTGAGAATAACATGGACCAACTTCATTATGAGTCGGCACAGGATTGTGCCTTATCTTTTTGTCCCGTGGCCCTTGAGCCACTTGATCTTCATGTTGTGCCTATTAAGGACTCACCTCTGGTGGAGCAAGAGCTTCCTAGTACCCTCAATTTCAAACAACCTGATGGGAGTTTGCCTCTCACTATTGTTCCTGATCATCTTGGAAATGATGGAACATCAGACAACTACATTGGTAATGAGGGTATTAGGAGTTCCTTGGAGGATACCTTGGGTAAGAGACCCACTTTTTGTTCGCCTGGTGAGTCGGGCATGCCTAACAAGGTTCTTGACCTCGTTCCGACCCACCAGCCTATTGGTTGGAGAGTTTGGATTGACGATCATAACTTCAGCACCGCAATGGGAGAAACTCTTCTTTCGTTGCCCCATATTTCCCAAACTCTTGAGAGGTTCAAGCTCTTTCAATTTGATCCTTTCAATGAGACGCCTTTGCGTCCAATTCATGAACCTCTCCTTTCATCTTGTGCTCCTTGTGAGGGGGGCCCAAACATGAGTATTTTGGCCCCACGTGGTGTCATGTTCCATTTCCAAGTGCATTCACCCACTTTTGAGGTTCCCATTTGATATCTTTGACAAATGAAGATGGGAACTTATGTTTGTACATAGTTATATTTAGAAAAGAAAAGAAAAAGACTCCTTCACTGAGCATCGATTGTTGTGGGCTCCAACCCTTGAGTATTTGGGCCCAATTTCTTTCACGTATTTGTATCCCTTCTTTAGCATCTCACAGGTTTTGAGGGAATTTTGGTTTTTGTCCATCAACATAACCTTGAACTTCCTTTTGCGCTTCATGTTGGTGAGATCTTTCCTTTCTCATGCATAAATCCATGTAGCATCATGCTCACATTCATTGAGGAAAATACATGAACTAGGTGTGGGGGGTGTTTTACGTGTGTACATAGTCGAGTCTTTTCCTTTGATGTTGTTTTCTTTTGTGTGCATTGATAGGGTCATGTTAGTGTGCTGCATTTAATCTCGATATATCAGCTTTCCATGATCCACGGGTGACTTGTCTTCTTTTGCTTGCCTAGTGCTTCAAACTTTTCACATTTCTTTCAAAATCTTCATGTGTTTATGAAAGAAAATGTTTTGTGGGTTTTGCGTGTGTTTGGCATGTGCAAAACCGTTGAGAGGCAAAGTAAAAAGAAAAGCTCCCAAAATTGTCTTGAACTTGATGCATTAGGATATCTAGTACAGTGGCTTTAGGATTTATGTAGTCGTTAGGATGCACCTCTGTTTTTCCTTGGGGGTCAGTAATCATAGGGTTTCAGTGCTCAAACATTTAAAGAAATCCACCTTGAACCTAGTGAGTCAATAATTCGTGTCTGTTAATTTAAGGGAGTTTGTTGTAGTCAAGGACCCTTAAATCTTGTTGTGAGACATTAAGTGTAGGGGTTTTGGGTCATGTGTAGATAAGAAATAAGTGAGTAAGTGTTCTCTCTTCTCGTACGGCTCCTATCACTCGGGAAAGTAGGTCTGAGGGGACTTTGTGTCTGGTGCTTTCGAGTCATCTGACTTGGGATGCGCCGACCGAACTCTCGTTACACGGGTGGTAGGGATTGCCCTATGTGGAGATTTGGGGAAAGGTGTACGTGATAGTGTAAGTCCTCATGGGCAATGATGCACGATATCTGACCCTGGGAGAATGAAACTCCAACTAATCAAAAGAAAAGAAGAAAAAAAGAGAAAAGAAACATAAAGAAAAAAAAGGTAATTCAAATAAGAACCTTAATGGACTTTATACTTTGTAGCACTTGAGGATGTTGAGGTTGTCCATGTCTTTTACTTAATTCCTTATTTAACCTGCATGAATGGTTCATTAGGCTCGGTGTGTGGATTGATTACCTTTATAGAGTCGGCCCGTTGGATTACTGCGTCCAATGATCGACAAAATTTGTCCAATGAGTCGAGTTTCTAGATTGAATAATGCATCTTGTTCGGATTTTGTGGCTATATCCGCTGAAAACCCTCAGGAGACAACACTCCTCCTCCTTGATGACAAGGAGGTTTAACGACTTGTTGCACGTGTTAAGTGCAACCACGATTCCTACGAAATTGAGTTAGAATTTCCCTGGTTTTTTTTCGTATGCTTTTCCTTTCTTTTATTTTTCTCTTTCTTTGTTTTGCTCGAGACTAGAAAAAGTTAGGTGTGGGGGTATTTGATTGGCATTATTTCATGCATATCTTTGTATCTTATATCCATTATCTTTCACCCCAAACAATGCTATGTAACGAGTTTTATGTTTAGTTTTCAGGAATAAGTAGGTTTGAGAAGGAGAGACTATAAATGGACTTAATAGCAAGGAAAAGGACTGAGTTGAGAGACTCGAGGACTAAGATGCAAGGGAGAAGGACCTGAACATAAGACCGAAGGACCAAAAAGCAAAACAGAAAACTTCACACCATCATGGGGAGTATTTTGGCTATTCGATTCGGGTCGGAGCTCCAACAAGCAAAGTAGATGCATCCAAGACCAACAAATACATCAAGAAAAGCGCAGAATGAAAACTAGAACGATCCGGATCCTGTAGACCGTCGATTGGAGGTCTGGGACAGCGAATTGGCGGTCTGTTTGGCTCCGAATCCGCTAAGCTTTGGCGGGCATTTGTATTAGAGTGCGTTTATTCTATTTTTGGTATATGTTTAGTCCCATACCGGGGGATTGTCCCTGAGTACCGTTTTCTATGGCTACAAATGGAACTCTTCACCTTTCATTGTAACTACCCATTGCTTGGTGGCATTCTCTCTACTTGGAGTAAGCCTTGAAGCAAAACTCAAGGTGGAGAACAATGCTACCTTCAATGTGAGTCATTGTTAATAAAATAATTGCTCTTAGTTTCTTTAAATCTTGTCTTTTAATTCTTGCATGTTTCTTTGGTTTTATGTTCAATTCCATTGGTTTCTTTGATATTCCTCTCTTGCTTAGTTTAATTTCCTTTCAGTATAATGTTTCTTTTTGTTAATGTAGTTAGTGTAATGAGTAGTGAGTAGTTCCATCCCCATTTGGGGGGTGGAGAAATATGTGATATGATCATGTAGTGTATTAGGTGTGTGTTATCTTAATCCCTTGAGCCTTATATGATTTCCGTAACCATCTAATGTGATTTCACTCTTATCTTTGATATGCTAATGCTCTTGAATGAAGCTTAGCTTATGCTTAGATTAGTGGACCTATTTTATGGGGAATGATAATGTGAGGATATGGATGGAATTAATATTGGAAACACGATTCGTAGTGTATGTACTCTTGTTGCCTTTACCTTGGTTAATGCCTTGTATGTTTTAATGATATTGGGTTATCTTATTTCATGTCGAGGCATAGTAGGGTCTAGTCTTGATACATGAGTTCATTTACCTTCATTTCAATTATTGTCTTGTATGTTTTAATGATATGATCTTATCTTATTTCATGTGGAGGCATAGTTGGATTTGGTTTTATGATTTCATGCACTACATATTGTGAGGAGCATAATTGAACACACACACACACACACATCTTTATATTCACATTATTTCTCGCCCCCCTATGGGGTTTAGTTTTTATTGCTTATCTTCCATTTCCTTTTTGCATTGTAGTGTAGTTTAGTGTAACCAACCTTTCTTTCCCACTCGCCTTCGCACAAACCAAAAGTTGACACACCTCCCTATGGATCGACCCGTATTTGCCATCGCTTCAACGCGGTCGTGCACTTGCGGTTTTGTATAAAACGAATCAATCAAGAGAGAAGGTGTTCCCCCTCCTTCTCATCTTCCCTCTCCTCCTCTCCTTCCCTTCCCTTTATCCTCTCTGTTCTTGTCATTCTCCCCCTCTCGCTCCTCTCTTCCATCTCTCCTTGTAAGGATAATGAGAGAAGGAGAGGGGAAGAGGGAGATATAGAAGTAGAAGAGGGAAGAGAAGAGAGGAGAGAGAGAGTGGAAAAGAGGGAACAGAGAGGAGAAGATGAGAGAAATAGAATAGCAAAGGGGAGAGGAAACGAGAGAAGTGGAGATAGAGAAGGGTAGGGAGATAGAGAAGGAGAGAAGAGATAGAGAAGGGAGAGTAGAGAGAGAAGGGAGATAGGAGAGGTAAAAAAGGAGAAGCGAGCGAGAGAAGGAGAGGGAGAGAGTAGAAAAAGTTAGGAGGGAGGATAAGGAGAGAGGTAGAAGGACAAGGAGAGAGGGAACGAGTGAGAAGGAGAAGAGAAAGTGTATAACAGGGAGAATGAGAGACAATGTGAAAAGGAGAAGCGAGAGAATGTGAAAAGAGGAGAGAGAGAAAGAGAGAGAGGTATAAGTGGGAGTGGGCGGAGAGAAGAAGGCGAGGGGGAGAAGAAGGAGACGAAGAGAAAAAGAAGAGGGAAGAGGAGAGGTAGGCAAGAGGAGAGAGACAAGAAAAGAGAGAGGGGAAAGGGAGAGAGAAGAGAAACGGAGAGCAAGAACGAGAGATAGAAAAGGGAGAGTGGAGGGTGGAGAAAATAGGATAAGAACAGTAGAGAAAGAAAGAAGATGGAGAGAGGAGGACAATAGAGAAGAGGAGAGAGGGAGAGAGGATAAAGAAGGGAATGGGAGAGAAACAGGGAAACGACAGAAGATGTGGGAGAAAGACAGAGGACGGAGAAGAAACAAGAGAGAGAGAAGGAGGGAGTGGAGAAGAGGAAAAGAGGGAGATAGAGAATGAAGGAGAAGAGGGAAGAGACGGGAGACAAGGAGAGATGGAACGAGAGAGGTAGAGAACAGAGGGAAGGAGGAGAGAAGAGGAAGAGAGAAGGGAGAGAGGGGAAGTAGAAGGGAGAAGGAGAGGTGAGAGGAGATAGGGGGTGACAGACTGGGATAGAAGGAGAGACAACGAAACACAGAGACAGAGGAGGAGAAGGGAAAGTGGGAGATAGAGAAGGATAAGAAGAGGGAGGGAGAAGAAGAAGAAGAAGAAGAAGGGAGAAGGATAAGGAGAGAGGGAAAAGAAGGAAGGGAGAGGAGAAGGAGAAGGAGAGGGAATATGAGAAGGAGAGAGATTAGGAAAGAGAAGGGGAATAGGGGAGAGTGGGAGAGAAGTAGAGTGGTAAAGTAGATAGGAGAAAGGGGTAGAGAGGTAGTGTGAGAGAGACAGGGATAAGGGAGAGACAAAGAGAGAGAAAGGAGAGGTGGGAGAAGGCGATAGAGAAAAGGAGAAGTGAGAGAAAGGAGTGAAGAGAGAGAGATAAAGAGAGAGGGTTAAGGAGAAGAGGGATGAAGGAGGGAGGAGAGCTAAGAGAGAAAGACAGTGAGGAGAGAGAAAATGAGAAGGGAGAGAGGAGGAGAAGGATAATGACAGTGAGAGAGGAGGAAAAGAGAGGAGAGAGGAAGGAGGAAGGGAAGAGAGAGAAGAAGAATAAGAAGAGGAGAGAAGGAGAGGAGAGGGAGGTAGAGAACACAAAGAGAAGAGAGAATGTGTGAGGGAAGGTTAGAGACGGAGACGAGAGAAGAGGGATACGGATAAGGAGACAAGAGAAGAGAGAAGGAGAAAAGAGAGCAGGAGAGGGAGAAGGTAGAGAAAGGAAGAGAGAGGAGGGAGAAGAAAGGGGAGAGAGAGCGAGAGGAGTAGGAGGGAGTGGGGGATAAGAGGGAGATAAAGAAGGATAAAGAAGAGAGCAAAGATAAGAGGGGAGAGAGATAAGATGACGGAGACAGAGAGTGGAAAGGGAGGGAAGGGAACGAGAAGGAGATGATGAGATAAAGATGGGAAGGTGATAGGAAAAAGGAGACGAGAGGAATAGGAGGACGATAGAGAGCGAGAGAGAAGGAGAGGGGAGGAGAGATGGAGAAGGACAAGAGGGATGGGACAAGAGGAGAAGGAGGGATAAGAAGGGAGAGAGGAGAAGGAGGAGGAGGAAGAAGTAGAGAGAGAAGTAGAGGAAGAGAGGAGAGGAAGAGAGGGACTTTTCAAGCAAGTGAACTTTGGGGAAGCATGGGGGTTTCTAATTGTTTCCTTGGTCATCCCGACCATTTTTCTACCTAAACTCCTCGTTTTCCTACTCTAATGGAGTGTGAGAAGCTCTCAATCGAAGCTACAAAACCGATTGGAGGGGGTGGCACAATCGAGCCCTGACAATCGGCTAAACATAGTCAAGATGGTGCATTGGAAGAGGGTGTTCCTCATGACCCACTTCTGGAGTGGGACATACCCAAAGCAAGGAAGTGCTATGATTTGTTCACTCCTGGACCAAGGACATCCACGGCCTTGAAGTTTGTGGAACGAGCAAGGAAAGATTCTGCTAGGTTGGCGGTGTGCTCAAGGAAACAAGTGACCGATGCTTTGAAGAGATGGGACAAGGTTTTAGTGGGTTATGTTTTTTTTTTTTTGCCTCATCTCCCAACACATAAGAAGCACTTGCCGAAGTTGTGTGGCATTTCTGGAGGTGTGGAGGTTGTTCGCCGGCTAGAGGGTTTCCTCCTCTTCTGGTTCTCCTTGGAGGATGATAAGATTCATGTGCTGCAAAATGGGCCTTGGTTCGTGAAGAGGTCCCCTATGGTGGTGCAAAGCTAGACACTGGAGACGGTGATATGGAAGGCGGACATAAGTTATGTACCAATATGGGTATGTTTTCCTGATTTGGTTGTGCGGTTTTGATCGACTGAAAATGTTAGCACGATATCTAGTGTGTTAGGAAGGCCCTTGTACATGGATGACAATATTGCATTGGGGAGGATGTTAACATAAGCTAGGGTATGTGTGGAGGTGGATAAGGATTACCCATCCTCTATCGTCGTCCAAATCGAATGGGTCAACAAGGAAGACGTTCACATTGAGTACGAGTGGCGCCCGGGTTACTATGGGATTGTTGGGAGTTCAAACACACGCCGAAGAAGTGCCCAAACAAGCCCATCGTGAGGAAGGATGGTAATGCTGGTAAGGCTCAAAAGGAATGGGTTGTGGTTGGCAAGAGGCAAGGGAGCCAACAGCAACCCAAGGGGGATAGTCAGGAAGAAGGTGCTCTGGACGGTGCCAGCTTGAGTGGCCAGAAGTGCATGTCGGAGAGTGCACTAATGGAGGCTGGGGTGGAAGAGAATGGGGAGCATGAACAGGATCATAATGGAGAGGCTGAAGATCCTCCAACGGTGGTGGTTGGAACGGTAATGGTGGTAGACACTACATGCCGAACGGTATGGGGACAAAAGGAAAAAAGGAAAAATAAAGCCTGCCCTCATGCTGCACCAATTAGAGATAAGGAAGATAATGATGGACCACTTGTTCAAAATGCTCCAATGGTTGTGGAGGAGGTAAATCAGAAGACTCCAAGTGGCAAAGCTAATAGCACGGTAAAGGAAACCAATCCCACCTTGCCACGTGGAAAGGAAGTGTGCTTGAGTGGAGACAAGGGAGGGGTGTTTCATGCAAATGGAGAGAAATTTGATGTTAATCCTCTAGGTCTTGTGGCTGGAGAGGAAGAGGCAAACCATAGAACACCATGTGGAAAGGAAGGAGGAAAATATAAAGGAGTGAGTCTTAGCTTGCCATGTGTTGGGGCCAAGGGGAGATGTGCTCCATGCTAGTGAGGGGAAAAATTGGGGTCCAGCAATGGTGAGAATTAGTTCTCCCAAAAGTGGGTCACGAGGGAACCCGGGCGAACCAGCTTGGATAAAAATATATCACAAGGTCATGGAGGCTCGAGGGTGGGGCTCTTCGGGGTGCTGTCGGGTCTAGCTGACGTTGTGCTTTTCGTGGAAGAGGAGGTACCGAATCCACCAAGCAACGAAGTGCCACCGACAAAGCTTTGGGTGAAGAGGCGGGGCCAGCTACCCCATACCCAGAAAAGGATTGTGCACCGCAAGGGACAGAAAAGAGGGTGTCATTGAGGCTTGAGCAGCAGAGAATCAATCGTGAAAGTAAGGGGACTTGCTCCCCAACTCCGAAGCCATGAATATCCTTGCGTGGAATGTGCGTGGAGCCAATTTCCCCAACCGCAAACTTATGATAACGAGATGAATAAGGGAGGCCAAAGCTGATATTGTACGCCTCGTTGAACACAAAGTGAAGCTCAAGAAGCTTGAGAGGTTCCGAAAAGCTATATGACCACATAGTTGGGCAGCAAATGGCATGATTGTTGACTCAGGGTGAATTCTCTTGTTATGGAATGAGTAGAAGGTAGATCTACAGGTAACATTTGAAACACCACAACTCTTAGATTTGGAAGGGGTTGTGCGAGGAAGTCGGATGAATGTGGCGATCACGGCCATCATGGAGTAAATGGATATTTGGAAGGACGCAAATTGTGGGCTGATATCGAGCAAGTGCAGCCCAACACCTCCATACCATGGCTGGTGTGTGGTGACTTTAATTGTATTAGGCATTGCCATGAGAAGAAATGGGGCTCGGGGTTTAATTGGACGACGATGGAGGAGTTTAATGAGTGTATCGATAGGCTCCAATTGATGGAGGTTTCTTCTAGAGGTATTGAGTTCACATGGTCCAACTCCTCCCAAGGTGAAGTGTGTATTGAAACTAGAATTGACAGGATGCTTATGTCCCTCTCCTGGCTTGAAGTGTATCCGGATTCGTTCTATGTAGTGGGGAAAAGGAGTTTAGTGACCATGTGCCACTCACCATGACTACAACAACAACGGGCACGCAGAAGAAGAGAATGTTCCAATTTCTAAATTTCTAGGATGAGCATGATACGTACCCGAACGTGGTTCGCAATGCGTGGGCAACACTTATTAATGGGAAGCCTATGTATCGGGTTGTTGCAAAGCTAGACATGGTTAAAGAAGCGCTTAAACAATGGAGTGCACAATTTTGAATTGTTGAAAACAAGGTAGGCGAAGCACAGCAATGCCTTGCGAGTGTAAGGGTGGCTCGGTGTGATGCCCCGGAGGACACTTCTTTGGTTGAGCAGGAGTTGACTTGGAAGGATGAGCTGCAACTGGTCTTGTCTAGGGAGGAGTCGCTTGTGAGGCAAAAATCGAGGGTGAGGTGGTTGTGGGATGGTGACCGGAATACTAGATTTCCTTTAAGTGAGGAGAGCCACAAACAATGTGAGATTAGTAAGCCAAAATGGCGAGGTTATGGCTGAGGAACCCTCCATTCGGGAGGCGCTCCGACGCCATTTTTCTATCTTGTTTGCTAATGGTTTTCAGGTTACCCCGATACCATCTACTACCCAATTTCCTCAACTCACTCTTGCTGAGGCATCCAGCCTTGTTACGGTGCTTTCCATGCAAGAACTTGAGGAGGTGGTAATGCACCCAAATGTGGACAAGGCACCCGGGCTAGGTGGTTTCAACGCGAATATCTTTAAAGCATCATGGGAGGTGGTGAAGCGGGATTTGTTCAAGGCCATCGCTAATTTCATGAGAGGTGGAAAGTTGCTGGCCCAAGTAAACTACACATCCATTATGTTGATACGAAAGAAGGCTACACCATCCACGGTTGACGACTACCGGCCAATTTCCCTTTGTAACATGATCTACCGCTATATATCCAAAGTGTTGGCAAATAGGTTGAAGAAGGTGCTACCCCGACTGGTTAGAGAGGAGCAAAGTGCATTCATTAAAGGGTGGAGAATCAGAGATAATATATTGCTTGCTCATGAGATTTGCCACAATATGCACGTAGAGAGAGGCCAATCGAGGATGTGTGTAAAGTTGAACCTACAGAAAGCATATGACTCGGTTTCCTGGACTTTTTTGGTTGAGGTGTTGAGGCGTTTTGGCTTCTCGGATCATTGGCAACGGCTAATCATGGCGTGTGCCCGGGCATATTTTGTTGTTACGGTAAATGGCGCCAATTCAAGACATTTCAAAGCAACAAATGGACTACGACAAGGTGATACAATTGCTCCCTACGTCTTTGTTCTTTGTATGGAGGTTCTTAGTGTGATGATAAAGGAGGAGGTGGGTAGTGGGAAGCTCGATCCAATAAAGTGTGCCGACAATCCTGTCTCCCATCTCTTGTTTGCTGATGATGTTATGCTTTTCGCAAAGGCAACCAAAGAAAATGCCCAGGTTATCAAGGAAACATTAGCTACATTCTTGGGAAGAGAGGCAGTACGTGGAAGGTGGATCTGCAACAACCATGGGATGGAAATGGTGGATTTTTTAGTAGCATACCTAGGATTACCGCTCTTTACCTCACACTTTGGGAGGCAGCATTGTGTTGGGCTGGTAGCAAAGCTCAGCACGTGGAAATGAACCCATCTTTCAATGGCTGGCCGGGTGGAGTTGGTGCAGTGTGTCTTGGTTTCATTCAGCATTATTGGACGTCACCCTTCCTCCTTCCTCGATCAGTGCTAAAGGAGATGGAGAGCCTCATGTCTTAGTTCGGGTGGGGGGGGGGGGGCAAGGAAGTGGGTGGCATTAGCGTGGAAGGACATTTGTGTACCCAAAAGAGAGGGTGGGTTGGGTCTACAACGATTGGCTGATTGGAATGATGCTGGACTACTATGCATTTTGTGGTTGGTAGTGCCCGATGATGAGTCTTTGTGCGTCAAGTGCATCCGTCAAAAGTAATTAGGAAGAAGCAATATGGTTTGCACGACCACCTTCGGTCTGCTCATGGGCATGGTGTGGAATTCTGAGAGTCCGCAACATAGCCCAACAACACATCCGTTACAAGGTGGGTGATGGCAATCACATCCATTTTTTCCTTGATCCATGGTGTGGACTGATTGAAATTAAGTTTAACAGCAAGTGCATGGCGTTGGTGAAGACGTGGCAAGTACGGGTCGATCCATATGGAGGTGTGTCGACTCTCGTTATTTCGAAGGCAAGTGGGAAACAAACGGGAGAAGAAGTTGATTATACTAAACTAGCAAGCACAAATAAAGTAAAATAAAGTGAGAGAAATCGAAAGCGAGGGAAATCTAAACTAAACTAAGTACTATCAAAGAAAGATGCCAATCAATCAGGAAGAAAACCCCCAAGGGGTGGAGTGTGTGTACACATGAAATAAAGTGGTGACAAATACATTCAATAGAGCACAATGGTAGGTTGTGTTGCTATGTATTGGAAGTACCTAATGGTAGTGGCCAGACCTATCATCCAAATCACTAACATAGTTGATTATATGAGCATAAACAAGTTTTTTATTATGAACCTAAACAAGCCTGAGATGTACCTAAAGATTATGGTAGAAACCATCAAATTAAGTATTCTCTTTAAGTGAAACAACCATACTCACATTCATCACATAAAACAACATATAACATTCATTCCATCTTACATGACATGTATAAACATCAACTCCCCCACCAAAGGCGGATGGAACTACACACTACTCATTAAACTACAAACTACATTAAGAAAATGAAACATTCTAATTACTTTTACTAACACAAAACAAAATTAAGCTAAGCATGAAAGAATTAAAATAGAAGACAACATTAAAACAAACTAAGAAAAAATATTTTATTTACATGACTCACATCACAAGTAACATTCTTCTCCACTTAAGTTTTGCTTCAAGGTTTACCCTAAATAGAGAGAATGCCACCCAAGCAATGGGTAAATACAAAGGAGGAGGAAGAATTCTATTTATAGTCATAGAAAAAGGTAACCGGGGACAATCCTATGGTATGGGACTAAACGCATACCATAAATGGACTAAATACACACTAATAGACCACCCCTGAGGCTTCTCGGGTTTGGATCCAAATAGACCACCAATTGGCGGTTTGGGACAGCCAATTGGCGAACTGGGTTGGGCTGATCGGGTTGTGCTTTGGTGTAGACTTTTGTGGATCGATTTGTTCATGTTTGGGGCACCCGAAGTGGTTGTTGGAGCATAGATCTGGATTTAATTGCCAAAATACTCCTCATGATGGGATGGAGTTCTTGATTTGCTCGTTCGTCATTTTAGTTTTACATCCGGGTCCATTTCTCTTGCATCTCAGTCTATAAGTCTCTTAGAGGGAGTGGCACTGATTAGAGGTTGTGGCTCCTTAGAGTCTTTTCGATTGGCAAAACCAACTTAAGACGGTGAAAATGAGGGAGGTGTTCTTCAGGGATCATTTCTAGATGGCGAGGTGACAAAGTCTAGGAAATGGTCAGATTTGTTCGAGTCAAGTCCAAAGCCCTCCACGGTTTTGGAGTTTGTAAAGCCGGTGGTGAAGGAAGGTGCTAAAGATGCAGTCTGCTCAAGACAAGAGGTGACCGAAGCTCTGCAAAGGTGGGATAAGGTGCTGGTGGGTTATTTTGTTGGTTTTAAGCCTCACCTTCCCACCTTTGAAATGGTTTTGCCCAAGCTTTGGACCATATCCGGAGGTGTGGATGTCATTAGAAGGAGGCGTGGCTTTCTCTTGTGTCACTTCACATTGGCGGAGGATCTAATGCATGTGCTAGGGAACGGGCCATGGTTCATGAGGGGTCTCCGTTGTTGGTGCAATGATGGACACCAGAGACGGTGCTGAGGAAGGCTGATATCACATCATAACCGATATGGATACGCTTCCCCGACTTGGACTTGCGGTTTGGTCGGCTAAAATCTGAGTACGATTGCAAGTGTTCGAGGTAAGCCACTTTACATGGATGACAACACCGCTTTGGGGCAGCGGTTGGCGTATGCAAGGGTATGTTTGGAGGTGGATAACGAGTTTCATTACCCAACCACATTGGATGTTCAAATAGAAGGGATGCCTCGGGAGACATGACGCTCTTCGATCAGGAGGTGTTGTGTAAGGAGGAGCTCCAGCAGGCACTAATTACAGAGGAATCGGTGTTGAGGCATAAATCGAGGGTGTGGTGGTTACAGGTGGGTGACCGGAATACTAAATTCTTCCATGCTTCTCTTAGAGTTAGGAGAGCCACCGACAATGTGCCATTAGTGAGCGAATCAGGGGAGATTGTGGAGGAGGAATCTGAGATTCGTGAGGCATTTCAGTGTTGTTTTTCTAATTTGTTTGCTAATGGTTTTCATGTGCAACCGATACCAAATTACATTTACCCTCCTCTACTTTCAGTGGAGAAGGCTTCGAGCCCTATCTTGGGGCTGGATTTGAAGGAGCTTGAGGAGGTGGTACTAAAGTCAAATCTGGACAAGGCACCCCGGCCTAATGGCTTCAGTGCCAAATTCTTTAAGGCATGTTGGGAGGTGATTAAGTTGGACTTGTTCAAATTGTGGATGAGTTCATGCCAAGTGGGAAGCTCCTGGCGCAAGTGAATTATACTTCCATCACCTTGATACCAAAGAAGGCCACGGTTGATGACTATACACCTATATCACTTTGCAACATGGTCTACCGGTACATATCCAAGGTGCTAGCCAACAGATTGAAGAAGGTACTACCAAAGCTGGTTGGAGGGGCGCAAAGTGCTTTCATTAGTGGAAGGAGGATTACTGACAATATCATGTTAGCCCATAAGATTTGTCACAATAGGCATGTGGAGCAAGGACTGTGTTTGAAGCTGGACTTATGGAAAGCTTATGGCTCGGTCTCTTGGACGTTCCTCTTTGAGGTGCTCAAATGCTTTGGATTTCCAGAGCATTGGGAACGACTCATTATGGCTTGCGTGCGGGCTTCTTTCGTAGTAACGGTGGATGGTGCCAATTCAAGACCTTTCAAGGCAACAAACGGGCTAAGACAAGGTAACCCGATAGCCCCCTACATTTTTGTCCAATGCAAGAAGGTACTTCGTATGATGATTAAGGAGGCTGCTGCAAGTGGGAGGCTAGAAATGGTTCGGTGTGGTGACATCCTGGTCTCACACCTTTTGTGTAAGCAAATAACGATTCTACAGCTTCAGGAGTACCTTTCTTGGAGAGAACCTGTGGCAGTGGAAGGACGATCGGAGGTCACCTTACGGAATCCTTCTCACCGGTCGGTCTCCTACTCTCTTGGAGAAGAAGCACGTGTCCACAACCCAAGAGTCTACGGATTAGCTTGGTGGATGTGCAGGGACGAATGGGAGAGAGAGGGAGAGGTGGCGGCTAGGGTTTGGTGGGGCTAGGGTTTGCACACAAGAATTAGTCCATCCAATGGGAGGCTCCCCTCCTTATATAGATGGCCCCACCCAAAACCCTAATGCGCAACCAATGAGAGTGCGCCACGTGTCAGTGCTTTGTGCAAACATCATCTTAATCCTTAGATTAATCCAACATCTCCCACTTGCACAATAGCACGTCAACAACACGTCATCTTCTTTTGTGTCCCTGACACATACGTATATATCCCCGATATATACAATATTAAGATGGCAATGTGTCACCTCTTCTTGTGTCCCTGACCATATGTATACATCCCTGATATATACAACTATTTCTCTCTTCCAAGAATGCATCCACAATACGCAAGTCTCTGATCATGTATCCCTGATACAAGCCATATGTGTCCCCGACACATGTACTCTTCCGATCATACGGACAAATGGGTCGTGCGACCGGTGATGCACCTGCAATTTAGGAGTCTCAAACTAGAAACCTTACTAGAAGGCCAGAATGACAACATCCTCACAAAAATAACAATTAAGCAGTCAAATGCACATCACTGTTCCCCAGGTTTACTCAGAAACTCACTTGACATGAACGGTATCTCGATCCCTCGGAGAGAATACCTTCTTGTCCTCAAGGTACTTGCTACTGTATCCAATACAGTTGGGCCCAACAAATACTTTTAGTGCAGTCGAGTCAAACCTTTCCCTTCGCCCCAGACGACCATTACACTCAGAGTTGACTCCTTCCCCGAAGATGCCTCTTTAGACCGAATCTCTCATGGTCATAGATAACATCCCAAAGTAGCCACATCAACTCTTTGCTTCATGGTGTCGTCGAAGGTCACTGAGGGCAACTAAATGACAATCATGTCTTCGACTCACACAGTGAAGGAGCAGGGATCCATCCTTTCACTTCCAAATGGTCGCTCAGCACATGTTGTATGACAGACATGCTATGGTGGATCATACTGCACACAACAGTATGTCTATCTCTCAACACCATACAAGTCTTAGTCCAGTCGCACCCCCTCTGCGCCTGACCCGAGCTTCATCATTGTCACCTTAACACCATACAAGTGTTACCTGGCGCCACATGTGATGCTCGCACTTGGCTTCTATAGGTCACATGAATCGTGGAAACATTCATGTCAATCCTCACCAACATAGAGGATCTCATCTTGATTCCTAATCAAGGTGACTGTCCTATCATGAACTACTCTGGATCTATCATACAAGATATCTTCATGATCAGTCTCATCTCTGCTCGCTATCAAAAGCGCCAGAGGCGAATGCTCGTGTGAGTAAGCATTCTTCAGCCTATTGACAAAATAATATTTTATGCTAGAACAACTATATAAACCAAACAGATATAGTTGAAAGGAAAAACACAATCACTAATAAAAGGATGTTAGACATGCCAATACATCAAAGTCTGCGTAAGCCTAAGGACTTCACATGAGACACAAACGAGTCCTTAGCTATAGCCTTGGTAAGAGGGGCAGCTACCATAAGACTAGTAGATACATGTCTTAACACAAATTCCTATCTCGCTATAATGTCCTTCACAAAGTGGAACCTTGTCCATTTTGGCCTTCTCTTCAGGAGTCTCAGGATGCTTATCAAGGCTTAAGTGCAATCCCTTCTAAACAGGAGTGTCGATTGGTTTGCATTTGTCCATATGGTATTTCTTTAAGACGTTAATATAAGTCTCTTGAGACAATCCCAGAAGTCTCTTGGACCTATCTCTAACAATCTTGACACCAAGGACGTAGCTAGCTTCACCCATGTCCTTCATATCAAACGTGGAGGACAACCACTCTTTAGTGGATTTCAGAAACTCTTTGCTATTGCCAGCCATGAGTATGTCATCAACATACAAGGTCAGAATGACAAATTTACCATTGGATCTCTTAACGTACACACAGTGATCTTCCTCAAGCATAGAGAACGCATTCTCTGATATAGCTTGATGGAAGCGAATGTTCCACTGTCTAGACGCTTGTTTTAAGCCACATAAGGACTTATTGAGCTTGCACACTTTGCGCTCCTGTCCTTTGACTTCAAAACATTGAGGTTGATCCATATAGATCTCCTCCTCAAGTTCTCCATTGAGAAAAGCAGTCTTTACATCCATTTGGTAAAGCTCTAAGTTCATCTGAGCTACAATAGCTAGTAGAAGGCGGATGGAGGCAAACCTAACCACGGGTGAAAAGGTTTCCTCAAAATCCACGCCTTCTCTTTGGGTGTAGCCTTTAGCTACCAGTCTAGCCTTGAATCTATCAATAGATCCATCCGCCTTCCTCTTAATCTTGAGGATCCACTTGGTCCCAATGGCCTTTCGGTTCGGCGGTAAGTCGACCAAGTCCCAGACTCGATTAACTTTCATCGACTTCAACTCTTCCTTTATAGCTTCTAACCACTCTTTAGCATTTGGACCTTCCAAAGCCTCTTTCAAGGTCTCCGGTTTTTGCTCATCGATTACTGTCATCCCGGATGATTCATAATCAATTTCTTCTTGAGCTATCTTGAGGGCCTCTTCCTCTAAGTGAAACCGCCTACGAGGAATGAGCCCGCGTTTGCTTCGACGCAGATGGATATCTGATGGCTCATCCTCCGTGAGAGCTATCGGATCCTCAGCATTGCTGCTCCCACTAGGATAGACTGGTGGAACCTCATGTTCAACTTCCAGATCATGATCCCGTGGAGAGGCAATGTCCTCATCTTGTTGTTCAAAGAAGTCCACTGACTCTTTGATAGCTCCAGCAAGGGTTGGAAAATTATTTTCCAAGAATGTGGCATCCCTAGACTCCAGTTCCGTCCTTCTTTCATTCTCGTCTACCCCGATAAAAACATAACCTTTGGAGAAATCACTGTATTTTACAAAGATACACTTTTTCCCTCTAGGTCCTAGCTTTCCATATCGGTGACTAGTAGAATGAATGTATGCCGCACATCCCCAAGGACGCAGCAGACTAAAATCGGGCTTCCGTCCTGTCCATAACTCATATGGAGTTGAGGGAACCGATTTTGTTGGATCTCTATTGAGGATATAGGCAGCAGTTATTAGAGCATCTCCCCAAAACGAAATTGGTAAGCTCGCATGCGCCATCATGGATCTAACCATGTCTAGCAACGTTCTATTCCTTCTCTCGGCAACACCATTTTGCTAAGGAGTATAAGGCATAATGAGTTGTCTACATATCCCCTTTTCATCACATAACTCCTTGAACATTATGGAGAGATACTCACCACCTCTATCCGTTCTAAGAGTTTTTATCTTATTATCCAACTGATTCTCAACTAAGCTCAAGAATTTCTTAAAACATTCTAGAGCTTCTGACTTGTGAGAAATAAGATAAATATGACCATATCTAGTGAAGTCATCAATGAATGTGATGAAGTAACTTTGTCCATTTCTAGTACGCACATACAAAGGTCCACAAATATCTGAGTGAATTAGTTCTAAAGGAGAAGTAGCCCTAATGGCTTTTCCGAACGGTTTTCTAGTTGCCTTTCCAGCTAGACAAGATTCACAGGTCGGCAATTCAAATTTGGAGCATTCTCCTAATACCCCCTCCTTTGCCAACCTGTTCATCCGGTCAACACCAATGTGACCTAGTCTAGCATGCCACATAACTGAATCATTATTCATGGAACTTTGGCTCATAAAGGCACTCGCGTTATGATTGAAATCATAAATTGCGTCCAACACAATAAAACTGTCAGAAAGAAAAGCACGTCCATAATAAATGTTAGAAAGGTATAAACCCATATCATTGTTCTCAAAAACAACTTTAAAACCATGTCTCATTAAGACAACAACAGAAATAATATTTCACCGTATAGCTGGTGCATACAACACGTCGTGAAGTAATAGGATCCGGCCACTTCGCAAAGCCACTTTGCATGTGCCAACTCCAAGAACTTCAATGCTAGTGTTGTTTGCCATGTTTATTCGCCTCCCACTTGGAACACGGCGATATTCAACGAAGGCAGAACGATCCTTTGTTACGTGGTCCGTGGCACCTGAATCCACAATCCACACAGGAGAATGATCAGTGAGCATCACAGAACTAGTCACGTTACAATTCGAGGGATTACACACAGTAATTACCTTTTGCTCAGTGCACTCACAAGCAAAATGTCCAGTCTTTCGGCAGTTAAAACAAGTCACATTAGACTTATCTTTCCCACCCCTGGATCCTCGAGGTCATTTCTTTCCAGCTTTGTTTTCTGTTTTGTTTGCATTTGCACCCTTCTTGCCTTTAAAACCCTGAGCTCTATCTCTTTTGCGCTTAAAACCTGCACTCCTTCGAGGAGCGCCAGCTTTAGCAGCAAACAGTTCAGTTAGAGGGGCTTCCGCAAGCATGCGGTCCTCCTCCAGCTCTAGGTGTTTTGCGGCCTGGTCAAATGTCCTGATGTCATCAGCATGGGTCAGATGGACCTTCATATGCTCCCAACTCTTCGAAGGCAATGATCTGATGAGAGCAGACACTTGCTCCTCATCGGTCTTAGCACGACTGGCAGCACTCAGCTCGCTAATCATGTTTGACATTGCGGTAATATGCTGCCTTATTGTGTGACCTTGGCGCATTTTATACCCATCAAACATAAGCCCAAGCTGACGGGCCCTTGTGACGGAGGTCACTCCGTACTGAAACTTAACAGCTTCCCACAAGGCCTTTGCAGTTTGAAACTTTTCGAACCGCAGTAACAGATCGTCCCTCATTGAACTTAGAATTATTATTAGAGCAATTCGGTCTTTCTTTTTCCATGCATTATAAACATCCAAGTTTCTGCGATGTTGCGCAGTATTCCCCTCCTCGGGGGGAGACATAGATTGGTTTATGTTTTCTAACATGTCATTGAGTTTATCTCCTTGAGTCAGATAGCGACAATGCTTTTGGAAGTAGCCATAAAGAATCTACGACAATCAAAATACATAGCGATACATGAGTTCTAGCATCAAATATAACGAACTACAATAATCATACAGAATAAACTGACTTAATAGCTATAGCATTCAGACCAAAAGAAAACATAAAGCACTCGATCAAATCCTCATGCAATAGTTAATAAAGCCATTTTACTAATCTAGATATTGAGCTCCATCATGATTTAATGACCCAAAAAAACGTTTTAAATCATGGCAAATCAGCAAATAAAATTTTTTTTGCCGCCGGTTGCAAGGTGGTTTACACAAAACACTTCAACCTTGCAACTACCACTAGGCATGCGAGTTCCCAAAAAAATGGTTTTCAAAAAACAATCAACATCACACAGATATGATTACTACATTACTTCCATATCGAGCTAATGATCCCCATTAGGGATTTAGCCTCGTCGACGGGAACCTGCATGAGTCTTATAGCAATAATATCGCAATAACAAAAATAAAGGAGCCCCTCGTCTCCTTAGGGCAATAAACAGTCCACAGTCCATAATTATTACAGTCCATAAATATTACAGTCCATTGCGATAACTATTGCAAATGGAAATAAATGAATGAAATTACGCTAATCTCTCAATAAGGCAGTAAATAAAATCAGTAATCATTCATTCCACATAGCCACAATCTTTCCATACGTTAGCACAATCCGACGTATGAAAAAATACCATAAAGTGTGCACCTCATTCAAACAAGAAGGAAGTAATGCATAAGGAAACAATGCATGAATGGGGCACGAAAATAGGCAAAAAAACGTGTTAGGTAATGACAACCAATCTCCACAATAATCATTCTCAAAACAAAAATTTTTTTCTTCTTTCCATAATCAATATAATCATGCAATCAATAATAATTATGCTACTTCTAATGGAAAGGAAAAATTCGAAATTATATGGTGGAGAACAACACATATTTTTTGCATCAAAGGAAAGCATCCAAACATATTTTTAAGGCAATAAAATTCCAGCCCATAATATCTTTCCAAAAATTTCAGAATTAGCCAATCTTTCCATAATCAATATAAGCATGCAATCAACAATAATTATGCTACTTGTAATGGAAAGAAAAAATTCGAAATTATATGGTGGAGAACAACACATATGTTTTTGCATCAAAGGAAAGCATCCAAACATATTTTGAAGGCAATAAAATTCCAGCCCATAATATCTTTCCAAAAATTTCAGAATTAGCCAATCTTTCCATAATCAATATAAGCATGCAATCAACAATAATTATGCTACTTGTAATGGAAAGAAAAATTCGAAATTCTTTGGTGGATGGCATCACATATATGCACATTTGATGAAAAGAAAATATTTCAAATGAAATGCATGCAATCATCCCAAAAGAAATCCGAAATATCCTTAATGAGATTAACATATATGTGCATTCAATCATAAAGGAAATATTTCAAATGAAATGCATGCAATTATTCCAAAAGAAATCCGAAATATCCTTAATGAGATTAACATATATGTGCATTCAATCATAAAGGAAATATTTCAAATGAAATGAATGCTCTCATTCCAAAAAAAACGAAATATACAATATGGTAACTTAATATTCATGTATACATGCTCAAAGATTAGAATAAATAATATCTAACCCTAATTCGTAAAAATCAGGAAAAATAGACATCTTATTTCATGTATACATGCGCATGATTTAGAAGAATCAACATGGAAAATAACTTCTGATTTTATCTAATACATGCACAAAGAATAGAGGTAACAGCACAGAAAAAAAAGAATTCTGGTCACATCTATTTATGTGCAATGATAGGAGAGCAACATATCATATTGGCTCGAAAGAAAATAAGGAAAAATCCATCTTAAACCATGCACATATGCGCAAGAATGGAGGAGCAAAATCTAACCCTAGATGCATGCTCTAATGAACCATAACATGCGCAACATGTAGAAACTAGTCTAAACTCTAATTGCGCATGTTAGAAAGAAATCAGCAAACATGCACCACTTATATCTCTAAATGAATGATCATATTATTTCATTTAAAGATCAAAAACCTCTGAGTTTTCATTTCCAGAATATGAAAACGAATTTGAAAGAAAAAAAAATCATGAACAATCAACATATATAACATGCGCATCATGTAAATAAGCAATGCTGATTTTCTGTTTTCTTTCTTTCTCCAAAAACATAATCACCGAATATTTTGTTTTTATCTCAAATCAGATTATCATGAAACAAAAATTCGTCAAGCATGGTGAGGATTCGAAGGTAACCGAGATGGCTCTGGTACCAATGTAAGCAAATAACAATTCTACAGGTTCAGGAGTACCTTTCTTGGAGAGAACCTGTGGCAGCGGAAGGAAGATCGGAGGTCACCTTACGGAATCCTTCTCACCGGTCGGTCTCCTACTCTCTTGGAGAAGAACCACGTGTCCACAACCCAAGAGTCTACGGATTAGCTTGGTGGATGTGGAGGGACGAATGGGAGAGAGAGGGAGAGGTGGCGGCTAGGGTTTGCACACAAGAATTAGTCCATCCAATGGGAGGCTCCCCTCCTTATATAGATGGCCCCACCCAAAACCCTAATGTGCAACCAATGAGAGTGCGCCACGTGTCAGTGCTTTGGGCAAACATCATCTTAATCCTTAGATTAATCCAATATTTTGTTTACTGATGATGTCATGTTGTTCGCCAAAGCAACAAAAGCAAATACCGAGATTATTAAGGAGATCCTGGCAGAGTTTTCAGCATGCTCAGGGTTACATCTTAACACCACACAAGAGCCAAGTGTTCCTGGGGAGAAACGCAGCTCATGGGAGGTGGATTTGCGACCACCATGGGATGGAAATGGAGGCTTTTCTAGTCACTTACTTGGGGCTGCCACTTTTCACATCATGGCTTTGGAAGCAGCACTGTGCTGGGCTGGTGGCGAAACTCAAAGGTAGGCTTAGCACATAGAAGCGAAGTCATCTCTTAATGGCTGGCTGGGTGGAGCTGGTACAATTGGTATTGGTCTCTTTTAGTATTTACTAGATATCCGTGTTCCTTATCCCTAGATCGACATTGAAGGAGATGGAGAGCATCAATATACAGTTTTTATGGGGAGGACCATGAAAATGGATGGCTGTGGCAGGAAGGGCATTTGCGTGGCCAAGAGTGAAGAGGGATTGAGGCTGCGCAAGTTGGTAGATTGGAATGATGCTGGACTGCTGCGGCTTCTTTGGCTAGTCGTGCCTGAAGACGATTCGTTGTGGGTGAGATGTATTAGAAGGGGCACAATTTGGTTAGCATGACCACCGTCGAGCTGCTCCTGGGAATGGTGTGGAATTCTGAAAGTACGGGATATTGCAAAAGGAGCATATTCATTCCAGTGGGGAGACGGCAACAACATTCAATTTTTTCTTGATCCTTGGTGTGGACTGTCATTTCTTTGTGAACCATGGGGGGCACGGTTGCACTACGATGTGGGGATGCCGAATGACACATTGATAGCTCACTATATCAGCAATGGCTCACGGAACCTACCTGCCCCCAGGTCACTCAAAATGCTAGAGTTCTGGCCAAAGATAGTGAAGATGCAAATTCATGGGGGCCGGGACAAACCTACTCGGATGGATGCCAAAAAGGAGAAATTATCCCTTAAGGAGGCGTGGGCATGGGTGGTTCCAAAGAGGGCAAGAGTGGGGCGGAGCAAACTCGTTTGGCACAAAAATTATGGCACAAGACATGCCATGGTAATTTGGCGTGCACTGCGGGGTCGTTTGATGACAAAGAAATTAATGCAAGCAAGGGGTGCAAACCATGGGCTGGAGTGTGTATTAGGCAAGGATTGAGAGGAGGACATGGACACCTTTTTTGGGCATGCACTTTCACGAAGGAGGTCTGGACAGTAGTTCTACGAATCTTGGGATGTTGGTATACGAACTACACTAGTAGAGGAGGCACAACGCTTGTCACGCATCAAGGGCAACTGAGTTCAAACGAAGTTGATGAAGCTGGCATTTGGTGTTGCTGTGTATGAGTGTTGGTAGGAATGAAATCGAAGGATATTCGACCAAGAACAAAAATGATAGATGTACATCATTCAAATGGTCAAGGATACGGTATGGATTATGGGGTCGAGGATGAAGGACATTGCTGAGGACCCAGGGACCTTGAGGGCATTTCAAGAAGCATGGAACTAGAAGAACACATCTAGTAGGAACTAAAAGGTGGAAGAGTTGGTGTAAATGCGACTTTGATCTCATGTGGTTATTGTGAAGTTGGGCATGCGCACAACTTACCCTGCAGTTTTACTCTTCATCATTTGTAGGATGTAAATTTTAGTTTACATACTTAATGAAATGTCAAGGCAATGCCTTTCTTTTGCTTTGCAAAAAAAGAAGGGAATGAGAGAGAAAATGAGAAGGGAGAGAGGATGAGAAGGATAATGACAATGAGAGAGGAGAGAGGAGGGAAGAAGGGAAAAGAGAGAAAAAGAAGAGAGAAGGAGAGGAGAGAGAGGTAGAGAACACACAGAGAAGAGAGAAGGGAGAGATAGAATGATAGAGACGGAGAAGAGAGAAAATGGCTATGGATAAGGAGAGAAGGGAGAAGGAGAAGAGAGAAGAGGAGAGGGAGACAGGAGACAAGGGAAGAGAGAGGAGGGAGAAGAAGGGGCTGAGAGAGCGAGAGGAGTAGAAGGAGGGAGTGGGGGTGGGGGATAAGAGGAAGATAGATAAAGAGAAAGAGGAACTCAAGGATAAGAGGAAAGAGAGATAAGAAGAGGGAGAAGGAGAGTGGAGAGAGACAGAAGGGAACGAGAGAGAGATGACGAGATAAAGAAGGGAAGGTGAGAGGAAAAAAGGAGACAAGAGAGGGAAGGAGAGAAAGAGGAGGAGGATGGAGAGAGAGAGAAGGAGAGGAAGAGAGGGGAGGAGAGAGGGAGAGGGAGAAGAGGGAGGGGACGAAAGGAGACGGAGGGATATGAAGAGAGAGATGAGGAGTAAGAAGTAGAGAGAGCAAAGTAGAGGAAGAGAGGGAGAAGAGAGGAGAGAGAAAAACAAGGAAATAGGAGGAGAGATTGAACGAGAGAGCGAGAGAATGAGAAGAGGATAGAGAAGGGAACGAGATAGAGAAAGGATGGTAGAGGTAGAGAAAGAGAGCGAGTAGTAGGGAGAGAGATAGAGGAGGAAAGAGATAAGGAGGAAGAGAAGGGGAGAGGATGATAGAAAAGGGTGAAGGGTGTGAGTGATAAAGTAAAGATGAGGGAAGAGAAAAGGATAGGAGAAAGAAGAAGAGGGAGATGGGGAGAGGAGAAGGGAGAGGGTGATGGACAAGAGGAGCAAGGAAGGGAGAAAGGAGATAGAGAGAGAAGGTGTTCCCCCTCCTTCTCATCTTTCCCCTCTTCCTCCCCTTCCCTTCTCTTTATCCCCTCTCTTATTATCCTTCTCCCCCTCTCTCTCTTCGCTTCCTTTTCTCCTTGTAAGGATAACGGGAAGGGTACAGAGATAGAGAAGGAGAGAGTAGATAGAGAAGAGAGAGTAGAAGAAGGGGAGAGGAGAGGGAAAAATTCAGAAGGGAGTAAGAGAAGTAGATGGAGGGAGTAGAAGGAGAGAGGGAATGAGTGAGAAGGAGAAGAGAAAGTGGATAGGAGGGAGAACGATAGAGAATGAGAAAAGGAGAAGTGATAGAATGTGAGAGAAAGGAGAGAGAGAAAGAGAGAGAGAGGGATAAGAGGGAGAACGCAGAGAGAAGAAGGAGTGGGGGAGAAGAACGACACCAAGAGAATGAGAGAGGGAAGAGGAGGGTAGAGGTAGGCAAGAGGAGAGAGAGAAGAAAAGAGAGAGGGGAAAGGGACAGAGAAGTGAGACGGAGAGCGAGAACGAGAGATAAAGAAGGGAGAGTGGAGAGTGGAGGAAAGAGGATATGAAGAGTAGAGAGAGAGGAAGTAGGAGAGAGGAGAAGAATAGTGAAGAAGAGAGAGAAGGAAAGAGGGAGAGAAAGGAGAGAGGATAAAGAGTGGAAAGGGAGTGAAACGGAGAAAAGAGAGAAGTAGAGGGAGAAGGAGAGAGGACAGAGAAGAAGGAAGAGAGAGAGTGAGAGAAGGAAGGAGTGGATAAGAGGATAAGAGGGAGACAGAGAGTGAATGAGAAGAGGGAAGAGGCGGGAGACAAGGAGAGAAGGAATGAGAGAGCCAGAGAAGAAAGGGAAGGATGAGAGAAGAGGAACAAAGAGAAGGGGGAGAGGGGAAGTAGAAGGAAGAAGGAGAAGGGAGAAGAGATAGGGGAGAAGAATTGGGATAGAAGTAGAGACAATAAGAGACAGAGAGAGAGGAGGAGAAGGGAAAGAGGTGGACAGAGAAGGTTAAGAAGTCAGAGAGAGAAGAAGAAGAAGAAGAGAGAAGGATAAGGAGAAAGGGATAAGAGGGAAGGGAGAAGAGAAGGAATATGAGGGAGATAGAGATGAGGAGAGAGAGAAGGAGAAACGGGGAGAGTGGGAGGGAAGAGAGATGGGTAGAGAGAGACAGAGAGAAGGGAGAGACGGAGAGAGAGAAGGGAGAGGAGAGAGAAGGAGAGGGAGAAAAGGAGAAGCGACAGAAAGAAGAGAAGAAGAAGGACAAGGAGAGAGGGATAAGGAGAAGAAGGATAAAGGAGGGAGGGGAGAAGAGAGAGAAACATAGAGACGGAGAGAGAAAATGAGAAGGGAGAGAGGAGGAGAAGGATAATGACAATGAGAGAGGAGAGAGGAGGGAAGGGAAAAGAGAGAAGAAGAGGAGAGAATGAAGGTAACTACCAAAGAGAAAAAAGTAGGAGAGAGAAGCTCTAGGAGGCATGGGGAAACCTATAGTTTCCTAGGTCATTTCTTCACGTTTTCTTTATTTCTACCACTGATTTCTTACTAAAATGGAGCGTTTGGTAAGTTCTAGCACTGTTTTAGGGCTGTTGGAGGTGGGTGGTAGCCATGAGCCTCCTCAAACAGTAAAAACAAGCCATGGTGATGTGGCTTTTCGAAGTTCTAAGTTAGATTTGCCAAGTGTTGGAGAGGGGCTGAAACCTTGAAGATGGTTTGAGTTGTTTGGGGCTGGTGTTAAGACCAACGCAAAGACAACTCTAGAGTTCCTCTAGCCGGAGGTAAAAGATGGAATCAAGGTTGCGATGTGCACCAAACAACAAGTGGTGGATGCACTAAAATGTTGGGAGAAGGTTCTCTTTGGTTATTTTGTGGATTTTAAACCCCATTAACCAACCCTTGAAAGGTACCTCCACAAGCTTTGGGAGTTACATGAGGGAGTAGAGGTCATTCACTGTCGGAATGGGTTCCTTCTTTTTAGGTTCACACTAGAAGAAGACCGACAACATGTGCTTGAGTGTGGGGCTTGGTTTGTGAGGGGAACCCCCTGAGTGGTTCAGCAATGGACTACCTTCCTATTTTCTTTTCGATCATCCTCCTCTTCCTACTCCGGGGGGGGAGCTATCTTTGAATGCCTGAAATGGTCATGGAGAGAAGTAAAATTTCATCCATTCCAATATGGATATAGCTGACGGAGCTAAACCTTTGGTTTTGGTCACGATAGATTTTGAGCACCATTGCTAGTGTTCTTGGAAAGCCATTATCCATGAATGATAATACGGCTTCAGGAGGAGGCTATCCTATGCAAGAGTTTGTGTGGAGATTGAAGGAACATTTGAATATCCTGATTTCATGGTGATTCAAATTGAATGGGTGCTTCGATGAAGGTGGATATCGAGTATGAGTGGAAACCGGGGGTATTGCGAGACATGCTTGGAGTTTAGGCACAAGCTGGCCCACTGCCCACAAAGGAAAATGGAGAAGGAGAAGGAGAACGATGTAGTGGTTGGGAATGAGATAGCGATGCTAGTGAGAAGTGGGGTGGTGCTGCTGGAAATGAGATAGCGATGAAGGATTTTAATGACTGTATTGATACACTTCAGCTGCTTAAGGTGCCCTCTATGGGAGGCGATTTCACGTGGTCAAATTTCTCCGAAGGAAGTGCATGGATTGAGACAAGGATTGACCGTATACTTATGACCAATGTGTGGCTCAAGATGTTTCCGAAATCCTACTACATCGTTGGTGATAAAGATCTTAGTGACCATGCCATGCTAGTGATGAGGACGGAGGGAAATGAAAGAAGGAAAAAGAAAACGTTTCATTTTGAAAACCATTGGACGGAGCATGTGGAGTTAAAAGCCGTAGTGGATCAAGCTTGGTCTACTTTTGTGATCGGCGCCTATGTTTCGTGTTGCTGAAAAGTTGAAAGAAGTAAAGAAGGAACTTATAGTTTGGAGTGGAGGAACATTTGGGAACATTACAAACAAGGTGGGTGAGGCCCGGATTGCCCTCGAGGAGGTGAGAAAGGAAAGGCAAAACCTACCACATGACAAAGAGGTAGCCGCTGCTGAAGGGACAACAAAGGGAAATCTTGAGCGTGCCCTTGCTCGGGAGGAATCCCTTATCCGACAAAAATCAAGGGTGTAGTGGTTGATAGAGGGGGATCGAAACACTAGGTTTTTCAATGTGCAACTCCATGTGAGGAGAGCCACCAATCAAGTGAGGAGAGTATGTGAGGGAGCGCATATCGTGGAGGAGGAAGGTGAAATTTGGGACGCCTTTGGGCGTTTTATGCTAACATATTTACTAATCATTTTCAGGTACAACCCATTGATCCTTCTCTCATTCTCCCACAGCTTCTGCCGGAGGAAGGGAGAAATCTCACTCAAAAACTGGAATTAAAAGAGATTGAAGAGGTGGTGTTACATGCAAATGTGGACAAGGCACCGGGCCCCGATGGCTTCAATGCAAAATTCTTCAAGACCACGTGGGACACCATCAAAGTAGACGTATTTCAGGCCATGAACTCCTGTTTGGACAGCGGAAGAGTGCTAACCCAATGAAACTCTACCTCAATTTACCATCATCCCGAAGAAGAACACACCGAATTTGGTAGAGGATTATCGTCCTATCGCTCTATGCAACATGACCTATAGGTTCACCTCAAAAGTGCTTGAAAACCGAATCAAGGGGCTGCTACCTATTGAATTAATCTAAGGATTAAGATGATGTTTGCCCAAAGCAGTGACACGTGGCACACTCTCATTGGTTGCACATTAGGGTTTTGGGTGGGACCATCTATATAAGGAGGGGAGCCTCCCATTGGATGGACTAATTCTTGTGTGCAAACCCTAGCCCCACCAAACCCTAGCCGCCACCTCTCCCTCTCTCTCCCATTCGTCCCTCCACATCCACGAAGCTAATCCGTAGACTCTTGGGTTGTGGACACGTGCTTCTTCTCGAAGAGAGTAGGAGACCGACCAGTGAGAAGGATTCCGTAAGGTGACCTCCGATCTTCCTTCCGCTGCCACAGGTTCTCTCCAAGAAAGGTACTCCTGAACCTGTAGAATCGTTATTTGCTTACATTGGTACCAGAGCCATCTCGGTTACGTTCGAATCCTCACCATGCTTGACGAATTTTTGTTTCATGATAATCTGATTTGAGATAAAAACAAAATATTCGGTGGTTATGTTTTTGGAGAAAGAAAGAAAACAGAAAATCAGCATTGCTTATTTACATGATGCGCATGTTATATATGTTGATTGTTCATGATTTTTTTTTCTTTCAAATTTGTTTTCATATTCTGGAAATGAAAACTCAGAGGTTTTTGATCTTTAAATGAAATAATATGATCATTCATTTAGAGATATAGGTGGTGCATGTTTGCTGATTTCTTTCTAACATGCAATTAGGGTTTAGACTAGTTTCTACATGTTGCGCATGTTATGGTTCATTAGAGCATGCATCTAGGGTTAGATTTTGCTCCTCCATTCTTGCGCATACGTGCATGGTTTAAGATGGATTTTTCCTGATTTTATTTCGAGCCAATATGATATGTTGCTCTCCTATCATTGCACATACATAGATGTGACCAGAATTCTGTTTTTTCTGTGCTGTTACCTCTATTCTTTGTGCATGTATTAGATAAAATCAGAAGTTATTTTCCATGTTGATTCTTCTAAATCATGCACATGTATACATGAAATAAGATGTCTATTTTTCCTGATTTTTACGAATTAGGGTTAGATATTATTTATTCTAATCTTTGAGCATGTATACATGAATATTGAGTTACCATATTGTATATTTCGTTTTTTTTGGAATGAGAGCATTCATTTCATTTGAAATATTTCCTTTATGATTGAATGCACATATATGTTAATCTCATTAAGGATATTTCGGATTTCTTTTGGAATAATTGCATGCATTTCATTTGAAATATTTCCTTTATGATTGAATGCACATATATGCTAATCTCATTAAGGATATTTCGGATTTCTTTTGGGATGATTGCATGCATTTCATTTGAAATATTTCCTTTTCATCAAATGTGCATATATGTGATGCCATCCACCAAAGAATTTCGAATTTTTCTTTCCATTACAAGTAGCATAATTATTGTTGATTGCATGCTTATATTGATTATGGAAAGATTGGCTAATTCTGAAATTTTTGGAAAGATATTATGGGCTGAAATTTTATTGCCTTAAAAATATGTTTGGATGCTTTCCTTTGATGCAAAAAATATGTGTTGTTCTCCACCATATAATTTCGAATTTTTTTCTTTCCATTAGAAGTAGCATAATTAATATTGATTGCATGATTATATTGATTATGGAAAGAAGAAAAAAATTCTGTTTTGAGAATGATTATTCTGGAGATTGGTTGTCATTACCTAACATGTTTTTTTTGCCTATTTTCGTGCCCCATTCATGCATTGTTTCCTTATGAATTACTTCCTTATTGTTTGAATGAGGTGCACACTTTATGGTATTTTTTCATATGTCGGATTGTGCTAACGTATGGAAAGATTGTGGCTATGTGGAATGAACGATTCCTGATTTTATTTACTGCCTTATTGAGAGATGAACGTAATTTCATTCATTTATTTCCATTTGCAATAGTTATCGCAATGGACTGTAATATTTATGGACTGTAATAATTATGGACTGTGGACTGTTTATTGCCCTGAGGAGACGAGGGGCTCCTTTATTTTTATTATTGCGATATTATTGCTATAAGACTCATGCAGGTTCCCGTCGACGAGGCTAAATCCCTAATGGGGATCATTAGCTCGATATGGAAGTAATGTAGTAATCATATCTGTGTGATGTTGATTGTTTTTTGAAAACCATTTTTTGGGAACTCGCATGCCTAGTGGGAGTTGCAAGGTTGAAATGTTTTGTGTAAACCACCTTGCAACCGGCGGAATTTTTTTTAATTTGCTGATTTACCATGATTTAAAACGTTTTTTTGGGTCATTAAATCATGATGGAGCTCAATATCTAGATTAGTAAAATGGCTTTATTAACTACTGCATGAGGATTTGATCGAATGCTTTATGTTTTCTTTTGGTCTGAATGCTATAGCTATTAAGTCAGTTTATTGTTTATGATTATTGTAGCTCGTTATATTTTATGCTAGAACTCATGTATCGCTATGTATTTTGATTGTCCTAGATTCTTTATGGCTGCTTCCAAAAGCATTGTCGCTGATCTGAGTCGAGGAGATAAACTCCATGAAAGAAATTACGATATGTGGCATCGTAAAATTGAGTATCTCTTAGAGGATCAGGACATGTTAGAAAACATAAACCAATCTATGTCTCCCCCCGAGGAGGGGAATACTGCGCAACATCGCAGAAACTTGGATGTTTATAATGCATGGAAAAAGAAAGACCGAATTGCTCGCATCACAATTCTAAGTTCAATGAGGGACGATCTGTTACTGCGGTTCGAAAAGTTTCGAACTGCAAAGGCCTTGTGGGAAGCTGTGAAGTTTCGGTATGGAGTGACTTCCGTCACAAGGGCCCGTCAGCTTGGGCTTATGTTTGATGGGTATAAAATGCGCCAAGGTGACACAATGAGGCAGCATATTTCCGCAATGTCAAACATGATTAGCGAGCTGAGTGCTGCCGGTCGTGCTAAGACCGATGAGGAGCAAGTGTCTGCTCTCATCAAATCATTGCCTTTGAAGAGTTGGGAGCATATGAAGATCCATCTGACCCATGCTGATGACATCAGGACATTTGACCAGGCCGCAAAACACCTAGAGCTGGAGGAGGACCGCATGCTTGCGGAAGCCCCTCTAACTGAAGTGTTTGCTGCTAAAGCTGGCGCTCCTCGGAGGAGTGCAGGTTTTAAGCGCAAAAGAGATAGAGCTCAGGGTTTTAAAGGCAAGAAGGGTGCAAATGCAAACAAAACAGAAAACAAAGCTGGAAAGAAATGACCTCGAGGATCCAGGGGTGGGAAAGATAAGTCTAATGTGACTTGTTTTAACTGCCGAAAGACTGGACATTTTGCTTGTGAGTGCACTGAGCAAAAGGTAATTACTGTGTGTAATCCCTCGAATTGTAACGTGACTAGTTCTGTGATGCTCACTGATCATTCTCCTGTGTGGATTGTGGATTCAGGTGCCACGGACCACGTAACAAAGGATCGTTCTGCCTTCGTTGAATATCGCCGTGTTCCAAGTGGGAGGCGAATAAACATGGCAAACAACACTAGCATTGAAGTTCTTGGAGTTGGCACATGCAAAGTGGCTTTGCGAAGTGGCCGGATCCTATTACTTCACGACGTGTTGTATGCACCAGCTATACGGTGAAATATTATTTCTGTTGTTGTCTTAATGAGACATGGTTTTAAAGTTGTTTTTGAGAACAATGATATGGGTTTATATCTTTCTAACATTTATTATGGACGTGCTTTTCTTTCTGACAGTTTTATTGTGTTGGACGCAATTTATGATTTCAATCATAACGCGAGTGCCTTTATGAGCAAAAGTTCCATGAATAATGATTCAGTTATGTGGCATGCTAGACTAGGTCACATTGGTGTTGACCGGATGAACAGGTTGGCAAAGGAGGGGGTATTAGGAGAATGCTCCAAATTTGAATTGCCGACCTGTGAATCTTGTCTAGCTGGAAAGGCAACTAGAAAACCGTTCGGAAAAGCCATTAGGGCTACTTCTCCTTTAGAACTAATTCACTCAGATATTTGTGGACCTTTGTATGTGCGTACTAGAAATGGACAAAGTTACTTCATCACATTCATTGATGACTTCACTAGATATGGTCATATTTATCTTATTTCTCACAAGTCAGAAGCTCTAGAATGTTTTAAGAAATTCATGAGCTTAGTTGAGAATCAGTTGGATAATAAGATAAAAACTCTTAGAACGGATAGAGGTGGTGAGTATCTCTCCATAATGTTCAAGGAGTTATGTGATGAAAAGGGGATATCTAGACAACTCACTATGCCTTATACTCCACAGTAAAATGGTGTTGCCGAGAGAAGGAATAGAACGTTGCTAGACATGGTTAGATCCATGATGGCGCGTGCGAGCTTACCAATTTCGTTTTGGGGAGATGCTCTAATGACTGCTGCCTATATCCTCAATAGAGTTCCAACAAAATCGGTTCCCTCAACTCCATATGAGTTATGGACAGGACGGAAGCCTGATTTTTGTCTGCTGCGTCCTTGGGGATGTGCGACATACATTCATTCTACTAGTCACCGATATGGAAATCTAGGACCTAGAGGGAAAAAGTGTATCTTTGTAAAATACAGTGATTTCTCCAAAGGTTATGTTTTTATCGGGGTAGACGAGAATGAAAGAAGGACGGAAATGGAGTCTAGGGATGCCACATTCTTGGAAAATGATTTTCCAACCCTTGCTGGAGCTATCAAAGAGTCAGTGGACTTCTTTGAACAACAAGATGAGGACATTACCACTCCACGGGATCATGATCTGGAAGGTGAACATGAGGTTCCACCAGTCGATCCTAGTGGGAGCAGCAATGCTGAGGATCCGATAGCTCTCACGGAGGATGAGCCATCAGATATCCATCTGCGTCGAAGCAAACGCGGGCTCATTCCTCGTAGGCGGTTTCGCTTAGAGGAAGAGGCCCTTATGATAGCTCAAGAAGAAATTGATTATGAATCATCCGGGATGACAGTAATCGATAAGCAAGAACCAGAGACCTGGAAAGAGGCTTTGGAGGGTCCAAATGCGAAAGAGTGGTTAGAAGCAATAAGGGAAGAGTTGGAGTCGAAGAAAGTTAATCGAGTCTGGGACTTGGTCGACTTACCGCCGAACCAAAAGGCCATTGGGGCAAGCTCAATAAGTCCTTATATGGCTTAAAACAAGCGTCTAGACAGTGGAACATTTGCTTCCATCAAGCTATATCAGAGAATGCGTTCTCTATGCTTGAGGAAGATCACTGTGTGTACGTTAAGAGATCCAATGGTAAATTTGTCATTCTGACCTTGTATGTTGATGACATACTCATGGCTGGCAATAGCAAAGAGTTTTCTGAAATCCACTAAACAGTGGTTGTCCTCCACGTTTGATATGAAGGACATGGGTGAAGCTAGCTACGTCCTTGGTGTCAAGATTGTTAGAGATAGGTCCAAGAGACTTGTGGGATTGTCTCAAGAGACTTATATTAACAACGTCTTAAAGAAATACCATATGGACAAATGCAAACCAATCGACACTCCTGTTGAGAAGGGTTTGCACTTAAGCCTTGATAAGCATCCTGAGACTCCTGAAGAGAAGGCCAAAATGGACAAGGTTCCACTTTGTGAAGGACATTATAGCGATAAAGGAAGTTGTGTTAAGACATGTATCTAGTAGTCTTATGGTAGCTGACCCTCTTACCAAGGCTATAGCTAAGGACTCGTTTGTGTCTCATGTGAAGTCCTTAGGCTTACGCAGACTTTGATGTATTGGCATGTCTAACTTCCTTTTATGAGTGATTGTGTTTTTCCTTTCAAGTATATCTGTTTGGTTTATATAGTTGTTCTAGCATAAAATATTATTCTGTCAATAGGCTGAAGAATGCTTACTCACACGAGCATTCGCCTCTGGCACTTTTGATAGCGAGCAGAGATGAGACTGATCATGAAGAGATCTTGTATGATAGATCCAGAGCAGTTCATGATAGGACAGTCGCCTTGATTAGGAATCAAGATGAGATCCTCTATGTTGGTGAGGATTGACATGAATGTTCCCACGATTCATGTGACCTATAGAAGCCAAGTGCGAGCATCACATGTGGCAACAGGTAACACCTGTATGGTGTTAAGGCGACAATGATGAAGCTCGGGTCAGGCGCAGAGGGGGTGCGACTGGACTAAGACTTGTATGGTGTTGAGAGACAGACATACTGTTGTGTGCAGTATGATCCAGCATAGCATGTTTGTCATACAACATGTGCTGAGCGACCATTTGGAAGTGAAAGGATGGATCCCTGCTCCTTCACTGTGTGAGTCGAAGACTTGATTGTCATTTAGTTGCCCTCAGTGACCTTCGACGACACCATGAAGCAAAGAGTTGATGTGGCTACTTTGGGATGTTATCTATGACCATGAGAGATTTGGTCTAAAGAGGTATCTTTGGGAAAGGAGTCAACTCTGAGTGTAATGGTGGTCTGGGGCGAAGGGAAAGGTTTGACTCGACTGCACTAAAAGTATTTGCTGGGCCCAACTGTATTGGATACAATAGCAAGTAACTTGAGGACAAGAAGGCATTCTCTCCGAGGGATCGAGATGCCGTTCATGTCAACTGAGTTTCTGAGTAAACCTGGGGAACAGTGGTGTGCATTTGACTGCTTAATTGTTATTTTTGTGAGGATGTTGTCATTCTGGCCTTCTAGTAAGGTTTCTAGTTTGAGACTCCTAAATTGCAGGTGCATTACCGGTCGCACGACCCATTTGTCCGTATGATCGGAAGAGTACATGTGTCGGGGACACATATGGTCTTGTATCAGGATTACATGATCAGAGACTTGCGTATTGTGGATGCATTCTTGGAAGAGAGAAATAGTTGTATATATCAGGGATGTATACATATGTGTGAGGGACACATGAAGAGGTAACACATTGCCATCGTATGATTGTATGTATCGGGGATATATACGTATGTGTCAGGGACACAAAAAAAGATGACGTGTTGTTGACGTGCTATTGTCCAAGTGGGAGATATTGGATTAATCTAAGGATGAAGATGATGTTTGCCCAAAGCACTGACACGTGGCGAACTCTCATTGGTTGCGCATTAGGGTTTTGGGTGGGGCCATCTATATAAGGAGGGGAGCCTCCCATTGGATGGACTAATTCTTGTGTGCAAACCCGAGCCCCACCAAACCCTAGCCGCCACCTCTCCCTCTCTCTCCCATTCGTCCCTCCACATCCACCAAGCTAATCCGTAGACTCTTGGGTTGTGGACACGTGCTTCTTCTCCAAGAGAGTAGGAGACCGACCGGTGAGAAGGATTCCGTAAGGTGACCTCCGATCTTCCTTCCGCTGCCACAGGTTGTCTCCAAGAAAGGTACTCCTGAACCTGTAGAATCGTTATTTGCTTACACTACCAAGACTTATTGGGGAGAACCAAAGTGCAAATTGGTGATAATATTGTCATCGCACATGAACTATGTCACAATCTACATTTAGACAAAGGGAGGGACGCATGTGCCTAAAGCTTGATATTCGGAAAGCGTATGACTCCATCTCATGGTCCTTGACGAGGTAATGACTCACTTTGGTTTCCCTCTGAAGTGGAGAAGGCTGATTATGAGTTGTGTCAAAGCATCTTTTGTAGTGACGGTAAATGGAGCTAACTCAACCGCTTTTGCTTCTAGAAATGGCTTGAGGCAAGGTGATCCATTGGCACCGTACTTGTTTGTTATGTGTATGGAAGTCCTTAGTGAGATGATAACAAAAACGGTGAGGGATGAAAGGATGAGCCATTATCTTGTGGGGAGGTGCCCGTTTTGCACTTGCTCTTCGTCGATGACGTCCTAGTCTTTGCTAGTGCAACAAAGCTAATGCTCGGGCCATAAGGGCTGTCCTAGAGGAGTTCACGGCATTTTCGGGGCTGAGATTTAGCATGGCAAAATGCCAAGTATTCATGGGAGGGAACGTGCCACATGGAGCTTGGATCGCAGCCCACCTTGGTATGGAACGAAAGGAATTTCTAGTGATTTACCTCGGGCTGCCATTATTCTCCAGGAGGATGGGGAGAACTCATTGTATGTCACTTGTAAACAAGGTTCAGCAAAGACTTAGCACTTGGAAGCAGAATTTCTTATCCATTGCCGGCCGGGTAGAGCTTGTGAGAAGTGTGCTTGTCTCGCTTAGTATCTATTGGACCTCCATTTTCCTTATTCCTCAGAAGGTGATGAAAGAGATTGAGAGCCTCATGGCTCACTTCATATGGGGAGGACCAAAGAAGTGGATTGTTGTGGCGTGGAAGGATGTGTGTACACCAAAGGATGAACGAGCTGGAATGATGTGGGCCTCCTTCGATTATTGTGGCTGGTTGTGGCGGAAGGAAGCTCTCTTTGGGTAAAGTGTGTCAGAAGAAAATGCCTTAAAAACCGGTCTATTTGGCTAGCGAGGCCACCATCATCATCATCTTGGGCATGGCGAGGGATTCTCCGAGTTCGTGACATTGCCCAATGGCACATCCAATATGACGTGGGAAGTGGGCAAGAGATACATTTCTTCCAATATCCGTGGTTTGGAGAACCATTTAAATGCGAGAGTTGGGGGGCTCGCCTTCATCATGAATTGGGAGTGCCATGGGATACCAAAGTGTCCTACTTCATAAGAGAGGGGAAATGGAACCTCCCCCCCCCCCCCCCCCCCCCGCCCAAGATCAACGATAACGGAGGAAGTCCACTTGAAAATCACTAATACACGCATTCATGGAGGTGTGGACCTGCCTATGCGCATAGAAGGTAAGGGGACTACATTAGGAATAAAGGAAGTGTGGAAATGGGTGCTAAAACCGGGGAGGAAGGTCACTTGGGCGGATGTGGTTTGGCATAAACATGCCATTCCGAAACATGCTATCACAGCTTGGCGTGCAATGAGGGGGTGCCTCCTAACAAAGAAGCTTATGAATTTACAAGGAGCAAAGCATGATCCGGTGTGAAGCCTTTGTGAGAGGGAGGAAAAGGACATGGACCATCTCTTCTGGAGTTGTTCGTACATTAGAGGGGTGTGGACAACACTACTCCTCCTCATGAAGCTAGGAACTCGGATTGCAAGATCCCTCGAAGGTGAAGCCACACTCCTATCACATGCGAGAGGAAGCCGAATTGCAAAGGTTGTGCGAAGGTGGGCTCTTAGTGCCATGATTCATGAGTGCTGGCTGGAACAAAACCGACAGATTTTCGAGGGAGAGAAGAAGGAGCCAGGAGACATTGTGGTTGTAATCAAGGACATGGTTGGGTGTCTTTAGGATAAAATCAAGAAGCTTGCGGATAAAGATAGCAAGGAGTAGAATTTTCAGACCACGTGGTGCTAGTTTCGGGGATACTCGGAAATGGTTTTAACTACATAGCTTGAGTGGTGCAATACTTGTAGTGTGTGTGGCTGGTTATGCATCTTAACATGCCCGCGGTTTTCAAATTTTCTGTTCGGGTTCTCTAGTTGTAAACTCGGTTCTTTCATTTAATAAATTTAGAGGTCAAGCCTCCCTTTTGGTTTGCAAAAGAAAGAGGATTGGAGATAGAAGAAGAGCGAGAAGGGGAGATGAAAAGGGAGAGAGAAAACGAGAAGAGGAGCAAGGAAGGGAAGGAGGAGATAGAGGGAGAAGGTGTTCCCCCTCCTCAACTTCACTCTCCTCCTCCCCTTCCATTCTCTTGATCCTCTCTCCTATTCTCCTTCTCCCCCTCTCGTTACTCGCTTCCTTCTCTCCTTGTAAGGATAACGAGAGAAGGAGAGGGTAATAGGGAAATATAGAAGTAGAAGAGGGAAGATGAGAGAGAGAGGAAAAGTGGGAAGAGAGAGAAGAAGAAGAGAGAAGGAAGTGGGAGAGAGAAGGAGAATAGGGAAGGGGAGAGGAAACGAGAGAACGGGAGATAGAGAAGGGTAGAGAGATAGAGAAGGAGAGAGGAGATAGAGAAGGGAGAGTATAGAGAGAAGGGAGAGAGGAGAGGGGGAAAAGAAGTAGTGAGCGACCGAAGGAGTGGGAGAGAGGAGGAGAGAGGGAGAGAGTAGAAGAAGGGAGAAGGATCAAGGATAAAGACAGAGGTAGAAGGACAAAAAGAGAGGGAATTAGTGAGAAGGAGAAGAGAAAGTGGATAAAAGGGAGAACGAGAGAGAAGGAGAAAAGGAGAAGCGAGAGAATGTGAGAAGATGAGAGAGAGAAAGAGAGATGGATAAGAGGGAAATGGCTGAGAGAAGAAGGAGAAGAGGAGAACATGGAGACGAAGAGAAGGAGAAGAGGGAAAATGAGAGGAGAGGTAGGCATGAGGAGAAAGAGAGAACAAAAGAGGGAGAGGAAAGGGAGAAAGAAAAGAGACGGAGAGTGAGAATGAGAGATAGAGAAGGGAGAGTGGAGGGGAGAGGTAGGCAAGAGGGGAGAGAGAGAAGAAAAGAGAGAAGGGAAAGGGAGAGAGAAGACAGACTAAGAGTGAGAACGAGAGATAGAGAAGGGAGAGTGGAGAAACAAGGATAAGAAGAGTAGAGAGAGAAGGAAGAGGGAGAGAGGAGAGAGGAGGAGAGAGGGAGAGAAGGGAGAGAGGATAAAGAAGGGAAAGAGAGAGAAACGGAGAAACGAGAGAAGTAGAGGAAGAAGGAGAGAGGATGGATAAGAAGGAAAAGAGGGAGCGAGAGAATGGTAGTGGAGAAGAGGATAAGAGGGAGATAGAAAATGAAGGAGAAGAGGGAAGACACGGTAGAGAAGGAGAGAGGGAACGAGAGTGGTAGAGAAGAGAGGGTAGGAGGAGAGAAGAGGAAGAGAGAGAAGGGAGAGAGGGGAAGTAGAAGGGAGTGGGATATGGGAGAAGAGATGGGAGTGGAAGGTCTACGATAGATAGAGAGACAACAAGAGACAGAGAGAGAGGAGGAGAAGGGAAAGCACAGGATAGAGAAGGATAAGAAGAGGGAGAGAGAAGAAGAAGAGAGAATGATATGGAGAGAAAGGAGGGAGGGATAGGAAGAAAAGGAGAGGAGAAGAAGAAAGGGTGGGAATATGGGGAGATTGAGATGAGGAAAGAGAGAGAAGGAGAAGAGGGGAGAGTGGTAAATGAGAGAAGATAGAAGGGTAGAGAGGTTGTGCGGGAGAGACAACGAGAAGGGAGAGACGGAGGAAGTGGAGAGAGAAGGAGATGGAGAAAAGGAGAGCCAAGACAAAGGAGAGAAGAACGAGAAGGAGAGAGGAGAGAGAGATAAAGAGAGGGATAAGGAGAAGAGGGTTAAAGGAGGGAAGTAGAAGAGTGAGGAAGATAGAGAGGAGAGTGAAAATGAGAAGGGAGAGAGGAGGAGAAGGATAACGACAATGAGAGAGGATAGAGGATGGAAGAATGGAAGAGAGAGAAGGAGAGGAGTAAAGAAGGAGAGGAGAGGGTGGTAAAGAAGACAAGGAGAAGAGAGAAGCGAGAGACAGAAGTACAGAGACAGAGAAGAGAGAAGAGGGATATGGATAAGGAGAAAAGAGAGAATGAGAATAGAGAAGAGGAGAGGAGAGGTAGAAGGGAAGAGAGAGGAGGGAGAAGAAGGGAGAGAGACAGCAAGAGGAGTGGAAGAAGGAGGGAGTGGGGGAGGGATATAAGAAGTAGTGGAATAAGAGGCACATAGAGAAGGAGAAAGAAGAGCAGAAAGATAAGAGGAGAGGGAGATAAGAAGAGGGAGAAGGAGAGTGGAGAGAGAGGGAAGGGAATGAGGGGGAGATGACGAGATAAATAAGGGAAGGTGAGAGAAAAAAAGAGACAAGAGAGGGAACGAGTGGAATAGGAGGAGGAGAGAGAGCGTGACAGAAGTACAGGAAGAGCGGGGAGGAGAGAGGGAGAGGGAGAGGGAGAAGAGGGAGGGGACGAGTGGAGACGGAGGGATGAGGAGAGAGAGGAGAAGGAGGAAGTAGAGAGGGAGGGAAGTAGAGGAAGAGAGGGAGAAGTGAAACAAGCTCACCCGAGAAAAGTAGGAGCGAAAAGCTCTAGGGAGGCATAGAGATACCTTTAGTTTCCTAGGTCATTTACTCGCGTTTTTCTTCATTCTACCACTGATTTCTAACTTAAATGGAGTGTTTGGTGCCTTCTAGCACTCATTTAGGGCTGCTGGAGGGTGGCTGCCACGAGCCTCCATAAACCGCAAAAACAAGCGATGGAGATGTGGCTTTAGGGAGGTCTGAGTTGGGTTCGTCAACTGCTAGCGAGGGGCTGAAACGTAAGAAATGGTCCAAGCTTTTTGGTGTTGGTGTCAAGACAAGACCAAAATAACTGTAGAGTTCATCCAGCCAGAGCTAAAAGATGGAGTCAAGGTAGAGGTGTCCACCAAGAAACAAGTGGTGGATGCACTAAAATCTTGGGATTTCCATCCCCATTTACCAACCCAAGAAAGCTACCTCCACAAACTTTGGGAGTTACATGAGGGAGTAGAGATGGTTCGCCGTCGGAACGGGTTCTTACTTTTTTGGTTGACACTAGAACAAGATCGAAAACATGTGATTGAGCGTGTAGCATGGTTTGTGAGGGGAACCCCTTTAGTGGTTCAGCAATGGATGCCTGAAATGGTCATGGAGAGGAGTAGAATATCATCCATTCCGATTTGGATAAGGGTGCCGGAGTTAGCCCTTCGTTTTTGGTCATCGGAGATTTTGAGCACAATTGCTAGTGTGCTTGGGAAGCCGTTATACATGGATGATAATACAGCTTTGGGAAGGAGGCTATCTGTTTAGTAGCATATCATGTATCATATGCATGCTATATATCATTTATTTTACCGCAATATTGTGCTACTTGAGTTGTTGTTGTAGTGTTGCCGGTGTTAGGTAATAATGAAGATAAAATGGAACAAAAAGTACCGAAATACAACAAGAATGGACTGAATTTAAGAGTTCTGGACCCATTTGTAATGCACACGACTTCATCGCAAATCAGGAAGGACGCAAGTGAAGACCTCGAGGGACCTAATTGTGAAATGCAAAGTATTGTGAAACATGACTTGAACCAAACCAATATTTCACCAATTAAAGTCAAATCGGTTGAAGACAGTGGACAAGGGCTTCACCCAACGTGCAAAAAACAACATTGTACCGCTTGGAAGAAATCGAGACTGATTGGGCGTAAAAGATCCACCAGTGGCGGATCATTTTGCTTCAATTGATCCATAATTCCTCCAGTGGCTCAGGCTTGATTAATTGAGTGCACCAAAGTATAGAAAGAGTTATTACAATAGTCGGATTGCTCCCAGATCCATCCAAAACCTTATTTCTTCTATAAATATCATTCTAAAACCTCCTCTCAACCTCTTCTTCCTCCTTCACTCATTAGAGTAGGTTTTACTTTCCTGCATTAGTAGTGTAATAAGGGGGTTGGAGAGGAGCAAAATTTGTCTTTTATTTTCTTAATGTAGTTTAGTTCTTGTTTATTGGGTTGACGTTTTCCTTTGATGCAATTTCTTTTATGTTGTTTGTTTAATCTAGTCTTCTACATTTCTTTCATGGGTTTATGTTTCTTTATGCTTTCTTTAGTGCAGAGATAAGTAGAGAGTAGTCCATCCCCATTGGGGGTGGAGAAGAAGGTGATTTGATCATGTGATGGATTAGTGTGTGTTAATCTTAATCCTTTGAGCTTTACATGATTTCCATAACCATCTAATGGGATTTCACTCTTATCTTTGATGTGCTAATGCTCTTGAATGAAGCTTAGCAAATGCTTAGATTAATGGGCCTATTTTATGGGTTATGATGAGGTTAGGATAATGATGGAGTGGAAGAAGGAAACAAGGTATGTGCATGCATGTGCTCATGTTGGCTTTATCTAAATTAGTGTCTTGTATGTTTTAATGATTCTGATAAATCTTATTTCATGTGGAGATATAGTTGGATTTGAGTCATTTTGCATGTGAACATATTAGCTTTGTTTTAATTATTGTCTTGTGTTTTTTAATGATAAGGTTTTATCTTATTTCATGTGGAGTAAAAGTTGGAATAGAGTTTTATGGATTTGATGTATGACATGTTTTGATGAGCATATTTGAACACACACACACAACACACATTTTTGTATTCACATTCGTTCTCTACACCCTAGGGGGTTTAGTTTTATTGCTTATTTTCCAATTTCTTTTGCATTGTAGTTGTTAGATCCTAACCCTTGCTTATTTGTTAATTGTGTTTAGGGGAGGATTAGTGATGGATTGAGATGGACGGCTGAGATCGAGTGGGAGAAAAGTATATAAAGGTTTGGGTTTTACTCTCTGTCTCTCTCTCACAAACGCATCTCTCTCACTCACTCTCCCTCTCTCTCTAGACTCGTCTCTCTCTCCCTCAGTGTTTCTTCAACATTTGTGGAGGCGAGGGTGCTGTTGGAGTCACCGGAGGAGAGAAGATCGTAGTGTTCGCAGGAGTTCGAGCTTTTCGTGGAAAGGCTCGTCGTGGTTTCTTCAAAGGCTTCTTCAAGCCTTAAGGTATGTCAAACTTGCTTTTACGCTCACCTATTATTAGTGTGGGGGTGGGAGCGGTCGACGGTAGGCCGTTTTGGGCTCGTCGGACCTGCACAGCCATTTCTGCACTAAAATCGGTCGACCGGTGTTCTGGGTTCGGTCGACCGGTTATAGTGTATTTTGGACGAATCCCTCGCACCGGTCGAACGATGCCCTTTGGGCGGTCGACCGGTTGTGCATTTTTAGTGAGAGATAGACGTTCTGGGTATTTTCGGTCGAACGGGACCCCTTCGCCGGTCGACCGAAAGTACTGTTATAGGTCGGTTGGGGGCGTTGACCATCTAAACGGTCGACCGCTCGTTGACTTCGTCCGACCGACGTTTAAGTTAACTTAATGGCCGGTCGACCGGAAGTGTGGTTTCGGTCGACCGTGAAGTGTGGACTGTTGGTGAATCTTACTGGTGGTTTTCGGTCGACCGATAGGGTTCGGTTGTTCGACCGTTTTACTGTGGTTTGCGAAAATGGATTTCTACTGGTGCTTTTCGGTCGACCGGGACCCCTTTGTTGGTCGACTGTTTGGCAGGTTATTCGGTTGGGCCAGTTCTCTGGGTGAGGATCGGTCGACCGGAAGCCAGATTTTGTTCGACCGTTTTGCACTGTTTGTGTGTGTGTGTGTGTTGCTATTGATTGGCTAGAAGGCGACGGGTCTGCCGGCCCTTTTGGGGCGACGGAGGACATGCCGGCCCTATAGCGATCAGTAGTGACACGTGGAGGGGGATTGTGATAATTGTCGTCGTGGCTCCGGCTGTTGAGGCAAAGTCGTGGCTCCGGCGAATGATGCAAAGTCGTGGCTCCGGTAACACTGAGGCAATGAGGGGGTTGGTTGGCCGTGATTTGGACCGGCGGTGCCTTGTGTGCACGAGTGTTGGTGGGTTGGGGTGAGAGGACCCTTGAGACACGTGTTGTTTGGCTATGGCCGGGAGAGAGGTCCCGGGAACTTAGCGGGTGTATCAGTTGTGGTGTTTATGGTTCTTTGCATATTTCATTTTGTCCATATATGTGTTAGGGTTTGGCATATTGGGTTTCCTCCTGGAAACTCAGGCATTTATTGTCTGCTTTCAGGCCGAGAGCGACGTTAGGTGGGTGGTGACGGCGGAGGGAGCGCTCGAGACCGGATCCTGCTTCCTTATCTGTTGAGGTGGTTGTGATTACTTGTGTATATTTTATGTATATGATCTTTTGATGTAATCACATTCTTTTGTAAACTCGTTCACATATATATATATTATATGTTGGTGCACCGGTGTGTGTATTTCTTTTCGTAATGTCCTCGTTTATTGTATGATTTAAATTTGAAATTTTCCGCTGTGCTTGAGGACGTTACAACTTGGTATCAGAGCGGTTAGTTTCGGTGTCTTCGTCCAACGGAACCACCCTTAGAGTTGTGTCAAGCATGCATGCATTGTTCTGATTCATGTTTTGTGTCTCCTGTGTAGATGGCTCCGAGACGCGTGAGACCTCCTCCCCGAGTTCGTAGTCCCAGTGTTGAGGCAGATGAGGGGAGCATGGGAGAGGAGTTGAGGACGCTCCAGGGCACGCTGGGTAGATTGGGCGAGATTCTCGAGCGCCAATCTGCTCAGGCTGAGAAGGGTGGAGCGGGCGCAGTGCTTGATCGATTTATGCGTCAGCATCCCCCATCCTTCGATGGTTGCGGCGACCCTGAGGCAGCAGAGGACTGGGTCTTTAAGATCCAGAAGATATTTCAGGCGATTGGGTGTCCTCCTGAGAGGAAGGTGGATCTGGCCACCTACGTGTTGGACGGCGGCGCAACCAACTGGTGGAGGTCCACTTCTACTGTGGTTTTCGAGGACAGTGAGGAGTTGGGCTGGGAGGATTTCCTGGTGGAATTCAACCAGCAGTATTTTCCGCAGCACGCCCGCGACAGGAAGAGAGAGGAGTTCCTAGCTTTGGAGCAGCGGGACATGACTCTGGCTGCCTACATCAGCAAATTTCACGCTTTGGAGAGATACTGTCCAGAGATTTATGTGACACAGGACCAGAGGGCTCGGAGGTTTGTGCGCGGTCTGAGGCCGCAGTTTAGGTCCTGTGTTACCACGAGCATGCCACAGACGTTAACAGACACTGTGAAGTTTGCGACCATTATGGATCAGGATAGCCAGGACATTGAGGAGGCTAGGAGGTCGCAGGTGAAGACCGGAGTGCGTCCGGGGGTCAGTTGTCAGGGAATCCGGGCAAGACGCCTCAGATTGACGGAGGTGGACCACCGCATGCTGGGCAGTGCAGGCAATGTGGTGGAGTTCATCTGGGACGCGGTTGCGTGCCCCGTTCTGGCGCGTGTCATGGTTGTGGCCAGCTGGGTCACTTTATTCGTTCTTGCCCGAGTAGGCCGGGTGGGCCTATTGTTCGACCGGGATCATCCATAGCCAGTGGAGCTGGTCCGAGTCAATCTGCAGCACCACCCCAGCAGGGGAAGAGAGCAGGTCGCGTGTTCACTATCCAGGCAGTGGAGGCTCGAGATGCCAACACGGTGGTGGAAGGTACACTACTTGTTGCAGATTTGGTAGCTAGGGTGTTGTTCGACTTTGGGGCCACGCACTTGTTTATCTCTGAGCAGTTTGCGAGCGTGTTGGGCCGTACCCTGCGATGTTGACTGCCACTTTGGAAGTCAGCACACCCCTGGGTTTGGTGGGCACTGTGGGGAGATTTCTTCCTGGCACCACGATTGCTTCGGGAGACCAGGAATTCCCGACTGACCTGGTCTTGCTACCGATGGTGGACTTCGATGTTATACTCGGGTTGGATTGGTTGTCCCAGTATGACGTCCGAGTCTTGTGCCGTGATAAGAAGATTTTGATTCCGAGGCGAGGTTTGCCTGATCTTCTGATCAGAGGATTGAAGGACCGCAGGAGTCGGTTGATGGTTTCTTCAATTAGAGCTCAGAAGTTGATTCAGCAGGGTTGCAGGGCTTTTGTAGCCACTTTGGTAGTTCCAGATCCGGAGTTGAAGAGGCTGTAGGACATCGAGATTGTTCAGGATTTTCCCGAGGTGTTTGCTGATGATGTCTCCGGTCTACCACCCCACAGAGAGATTGAGTTCGGCATTGATCTGATAGCTGGGACTACACCGCAGTCGAAGGCTCCGTACACGATGGCGCCTGCAGAGTTGGCGGAGATGAAGAAGCAGTTGCAGGATCTGATGGATACTGGGTTTATCCGACCTAGTGTCTCACCGTGGGGTGCGCCAATTTTATTTGTGAAGAAGAAGGACGGCTCGTTGTGGATGTGTATAGATTACCGGATGCTGAATAAGGTTACTGTGAGGAATCAGTATCCTTTGCCCAGGATCGAGGACCTGTTTGACCAGTTGCAGTCAACGAAGGTGTTCTCGAAGATTGATCTGCGATCCGGGTACCATCAGTTGAGGATCAGAGAGGGAGATGTTCAGAAGACAGCTTTTCGGACGAGGTACGGGCACTTTGAGTTTCTGGTGATGCCGTTCGGGTTGACGAACGCGCCTACAGCTTTTACGGATCTGATGAATAGGACATTCAGTCAGTATCTCGATCGTTTCGTGATTGTCTTCGTGGACAATATCTTAGTCTATTCACCAGATATGGATCAGCACCGGGAGCATCTGAGGATTGTACTTGGCATTCTGAGAGATCAGCACCTGTATGCCAAGTTTTCGAGGTGCGAGTTCTGGCTTCACAGTGTAGCATTTTTGGGGCATATAGTGTCAGGAGCTGGGATATCAGTGGATCCAGCGAAGGTCGAGGCAGTGACGCAGTGGAGAGCCCCGACGAGCGTGACTGAGATTAGGAGTTTTGTTGGATTGGCGGGTTATTACCGTCGGTTCATCAAAGACTTCTCGAGACTTGCTTCATCCCTGACAGCACTGACGAAGAAAGGAGTGAAGTTTGTTTGGTCACAGAACTGCGAGGACAGTTTTCAGGAACTGAAGAGTCGGTTGACGACTGCTCCAGTTCTGACTCTTCCCAGCGGTAGCGGAAGTTATGTGATTTACAGCGACGCTTCAGGTGTTGGTTTGGGTTGTGTACTGATGCAGCACGGGCAGGTAGTGGCATATGCTTCGAGGCAGCTGAAGGTGCATGAGAAGAATTACCCCACTCACGATTTAGAGTTTGCAACCGTGGTTCACGCTTTGAAGATCTGGCGTCACTATTTGTATGGAGAGCGGTTTGAAGTATTCACTGACCATCAGAGTCTGAAGTACCTGTTTTCACTAAAGGAGCTGAATATGAGGCAATGCAGATGACTTGAGCTGATTAAGGATTTCGATTTCACCATCTCCTATCATCCGGGGAAGGCGAATTCAGTTGCAGACGTGTTGAGCAGGAAAGTGGAGGTGTCAGCTGCGAGTTTGTGTATTCTGGAGTGGAGGCTACTCGAGACATTGTCAAAGTGGAGACCGTTCACAGAGAGCTCGGGGGGAGCAGTGATTGCGGGTCTTCGAGTGGAGCCGTAGACCGTCAGTCGAGTTGTTCAGGCTCGGCACAGTGATGAGGATTTGACTAGTCTGCTACAGTCAGCTGCCAGAGATGGGTCAGACTTCACCTTGGGAGTGGATGGAGGACTGAGGTTCAGGAGTCATATCTGGGTGCCGAAGGTCGATGAGCTGAGAGATGATATCATGGAGGAGGCACACGGAGCCAGATATTCCATTCACCCGGGGAGTACGAAGATGTATAAGGATCTGCAGCGGAACTTCTGGTGGAGAGGGATGAAGCGTGATGTGGCTGATTTTGTGGCTAAGTGCTTGGTTTGCCAGCAGGTGAAGATCGAGCACCAGAGACCAGCGGGACCGATGCAGAGTATAGAGCTATCTGAGGGGAAGTGCGAGCACGTGACGATGGATTTCGTCACCGGGTTGCCGAAGACGAGGAGCTCTCATGACGCGATTTGGGTTATAGTCGTTCAACTGACCAAATCGGCACATTTTCTGGCCATCCGGACTACTCTACCTTTGGAGGGTCTTGCGAGATTGTATATTGAGGAGATCATCACACTGGATGGGGTGCCAGTGAGTATCATTTCAGATCGAGATCCGAGGTTCACTTCCAGATTCTGGGGGAGTTTGCAGCAGGCTCTAGGGACTCGTCTGAAGTTCAGTACAACTTTCCATCCGCAGACAGACGGTCAGACAGAGAGGACCATTCAGACGTTAGAGGACATGCTGAGAGCGTGCACTTTGGATTGGGCAGGGCACTGGGATGAGCACTTGCCGTTGATCGAGTTCGCCTACAACAACAGCTACCATGCGAGTATTGGGATGGCGCCGTACGAGGCTTTGTACGGGAGACCTTGCAGATCACCGGTATGCTGGAGTGAGGTAGGCGAGAGATAGTTAGTTGGGCCTGAGATTATACAAATGTATGCTGAGAAGGTTGATGTGATCAGGCAGCGACTAGCGACAACTCAGAGCAGGCAGAAGAGCTACGCAAATCGGCGTAGGCGAGTGTCGATTTTTGAGGTTGGCGATCATGTCTTTCTGAAGATCTCACCGTCGCGTGGGGTGATGAGATTCGAGAAGAAGGGGAAGCTCAGTCTGAGGTACATTGGGCCGTTCGAGATTTTGGACCGAGTTGGAGAGGTCACCTACTGGATTGCGTTGCCGCCACAGTTTTCTGGTCTTCATAACGTCTTCCACGCTTCGATGCTGAGGAAGTACGTGTCAGATCCTTCTCATGTGATTCAGATTGAGGTTCCAGAGATCCAGCAGGATTTGTCTCTTGAGGAGAGACCGGTAGAGATTGTAGATCGGATAGAGCACCAGCTCAGGAGGAGGACTATTCCTATGGTTAAGGTCAGGTGGCAGCATCACTCTGAGCGAGAGGCTACTTGGGAGGTTGAGGAGGAAGTCTGGAAGTCGTATCCGGAGCTGTTTGGTAAGCGCTGGATTTAATTTCGTGGGCGAAATTCTTTTAAGGAGGGTGGATTGTTAGATCCTAACCCTTGCTTATGTGTTAATTGTGTTTAGGGGAGGATTAGTGATGGATTGAGATGGACGACTGAGATCGAGTGGGAGAAAAGTATATAAAGGTTTGGGTTTTACTCTCTCTCTCTCTCTCTCTCACACACAAACGCATCTCTCTCACTCACTCTCCCTCTCTCTCTCTAGACTCGTCTCTCTCTCCCTCAGTGTTTCTTCGGCATTTGTGGAGGCGAGGGTGCTGTTGGAGTCGCCGGAGGAGCGAAGATCGTAGTGTTGGCCGGAGTTCGAGCTTTTCGTGGAAACGCTCGCCGTGGTTTCTTCAATGGCTTCTTCAAGCCTTAAGGTATGTCAAACATGCTTTTACGCTCACCTATTATTAGTGTGGGGGTAAGAGCGGTCGACGGTAGGCCGTTTTGGGCTCATCGGACCTGCACAGCCGTTTCTGCACTAAAATCGGTCGAGCGGTGTTCTGGGTTCGGTCGACCGGTTATAGTGTATTTTGGACGAATCCCTCGCACCGGTCGAACGATGCCCTTTGGGCGGTCGACCGGTTGTGCATTTTTAGCGAGAGATAGACGTTCTGGGTATTTTCGGTCGAACGGGACCCCTTCGCCGGTCGATCGAAAGTACTGTTGTAGGTCGGTTGGGGGCGTTGACCATCTAAATTGTCGACCGCTCGTTGACTTCGTCCGACCGACGTTTAAGTTAACTTAATGGTCGGTCGACCGGAAGTGTGGTTTCGGTCGACCGTGAAGTGTGGACTGTTGGTGAATCTTACTGGTGGTTTTCGGTCGACCGATAGGGTTCGGTTGTTCGACCGTTTTACTGTGGTTTGCGAAAATGGATTTCTATGGGTGCTTTTCGGTCGACCGGGACCCCTTTGTCGGTCGACCGTTTGGCGGGTTTTTCGGTTGGGCTAGTTCTTTGGGTGAGGATAGGTCGACCGGAAGCCAGATTTTGTTCGACCGTTTTGCACTGTTTGTGTGTGCGTGTGTTGCTATTGATTGGCTAGAAGGCGACGGGTCTGCCGGCCCTTTTGGGGCGACGGAGGACATGCCAACCCTATAGCGATCAGTAGTGACACGTGGAGGGGGATTGTGATAATTGTCGCCGTGGCTCCGGCAGTTGAGGCAAAGTCGTGGCTCCGACGAATGATGCAAAACCGTGGCTCCGGTAACACTGAGGCAATGAAGGGGTTGGTTGGCCGTGATTTGGACCGACGGTGCCTTGTGTGCACGAGTGTTGGTGGGTTGGGGTGAGAGGACCCTTGAGACCCGTGTTGTTTGGCTATGGCCGGGAGAGAGGTCCCGGGAACTTAGCGGGTGTATCAGTTGTGGTGTTTAAGGTTCTTTGCATATTTCATTTTGTCCATATATGTGTTAGGGTTTGGCATACTGGGTTTCCTCCTGGAAACTCAGGCATTTATTGTCTGCTTTAAGGCCGAGAGCGACGTTAGGGGGGTGGTGACGGCGGAGGCAGAGCTCGAGACCGGATCCTGCTTCCTTATCTTTGTAGGTGGTTGTGATTACTTGTGTACATTTTATGTATATGATCTTTTGATGTAATCACATTCTTTTGTAAACTCGTTCACATATATATATTATATGTTGGTGCACCGGTGTGTGTATTTCTTTTCGTAATGTCCTCGTTGATTGTATGATTTAAATTTGAAATTTTCCGCTGTGTTTGAGGACATTACAGTAGTGTAGTTTCGATCACATCTCTCTTTTCTTCTCCCCCACCCGAGTATCGTGAATCCGACTCACACACGCTTCCTGTGCACCGATTCGTATTTTCCCCGCTTCAACGCGGCCATGCACTCGCGGTTATTTTAACTAATTCAATCAGTATCTTTTGCAAGAGTTTGTGTGGAGGTTGAAGGAACATTCAAGTATCTTAATTTCGTGGAGATTCAGATTGAAGGGGTTGCTTCGGCGAAGGTGGACATTGAGTATGAGTGGAAACTGAGTTATTGCGAGACATGCTTGGAGTTCGGGCACACTCTAGCACACTGCCCATGAAGGGAGAGAAATGGAGAAACGAGAGATGTAAAGGGAGAAGGAGAGAGGACAGATAAGAAGGAAGAGAGAGAGCGAGACAAGGAGGGAGTGGACAAGAGGATAAGAGGGAGATAGAGAATGAAGGAGAAGAGGGAAGAGGAGGGAGACAAGGAGAGAAGGAACGAGAGAGGTAGAGAAGAGAGGGAAGGGGGAGAGAAGAGGAAAATAGAGGAGGGAGAGGGAGAAGTGAGAAGAGATAGGGGGAGAAGGATTGGGATAGAAGGAGAGACAACGAGAGAGAGAGGGGGAGACGGGAAAGAGGATGATAGAGAAGGATAACAAGAGGGAGAGAGAAGAAGAAGAAGACAGAAGGATAAGGAGAGGAAAAGGAGAGAGGGATAAGAATGAAGGGATAGGAGAAGGAGAGGGAATATGAGGGAGATAGAGATGAGGAGAGAGAGAAGGAGAAGAGGGGAGAGTGGTAAAGGAGATAAGAAAGAGGGGTAGAAAGGTAGTGCGAGAGAGACAAAGAGAAAGGAGAGACAGAGAGAGAGAAGGGAGAAAAGGAGAACTTGAGAAAGGGGAGAAGAAGAAGGAGATGGAGAGAGGAGAGAGATAAATAAATAGGGATAAAGGAGGGAGCGGAGAAGAGAGAGTAAATGAGAAGGGAGAGAGGAGGAGAAGGAATGACAATGAGCGAAGAGAGAGGATGGAAGAAGGGAAGAGAGAGAAGAAGAAGAAGAAGAAGAAGAGAGGAGAGGACAAGGAGGTAGAGAAGACAAGGAGAAGAGAGAAGGATAAAGACGGAGAAGAGAGAAGAGGGATATGGATAAGTGGAGAAGAGAAAAGGAGAATAGAGAGGAGGAGAGGGAGAAGGGGGAGAAGTGAAGAGGGAGGAGGGAGAAGAAGGGAGAGAGAGAGCGAGAGGAGTAAAAAAAGTAGGGAGAGGGGGGAGGGGATAAGAAGGAGAGGGAGATAGAGATGGAGAAAGAAGAGTGGAAAGATAAGAGGAGAGAGAGATAAGAAGACGGAGAAGGAAGTGGAGAGGGGTGAACGGAACGAGAGGGAGATGACGAGATAAAGAAGGGAACGTGAGAGAGAAAAGGAGACGAGAGAGGGAACGAGAGGAATAGGAGGAGGAGGGAAAGTGAGAGAGAATGAGCGGAAGATAGGGGAGGAGAGAGGAGGAATGAGAAGAGGGAGGGGATGAGAGGAGACAAAGGGATTTGAGGGGGGAGAGGAGAAGGAGGAGCATAAAGAAGTAGAGAGAGCGAAGTAGAGGAACATAGGGATAAGAGAGGAGAGAGAAGAAGAAGGAGAGAGGAGGAGAGATTGAACGAGAGAGCGAGAGAATGAGAAGCAGATAGAGAAGGAAAGGAGGGGACGAGGGAATTGGGAAGGTAATGAGATAGAGAAGGAAGGGTAGAGATAGAGAATGAGAGTGAGTAGGAGCGCGAGAGAAAGAGGAGGAGAGACGAAACAAGAGATAAGAGAGAAGGAGAGCGATAAGGAGGAGAAGGGAGAGGAGGTGAGAAATGGGACAACGGTGTGAGTAAGTAGACGTCACCGAATGGTCAATGTTCGAGTTCGAGAAGTAGAACAAAAGACAAAAAAGAGGCACTTGTTCGAGAAGTAGAGAGAGGGGACATGAGAGGAGAGAGGACACTAGTGCAGAATGGTCAATAGACGTCACCGAATAGACGTCGGATATAAAAACATCCGACGTCTGTAGATATAGACGTCGGATGTGTGGACATCCGACGTCTATAGGTTTGTATAAACGTCGGTTTTTAGTATAACCGACGTCTATACCACCTGAAAGAAGAAAATATTTTTTGTTTATTTTTTTGGATTTATTGCGTATAAGAATTTATGTGGATTTAGTTTGTATAAGAATTAACACAATTTTTTGGGATTTATTTTGTATAAGAATTAACGCAAATTTTGGGATTCATTTTGTATAAGAATAATGTGGATTTAAAAATAGTTACATCAATATAACTATCACATGTGTGTTGTACACGTGTGTGTATGATCACATGTGTTGAAGTTTAGTCCCACATTGGAGAATTTTTTTTATTGGTTGAGTTGAAGTACTCCATCACTCCACTTCTAAATGGGAGATTGGTACCACACTACAAAATTCAAGTGAGATATATATATATATATATATATATTTATAATGGTCAAAAGCTTGGCTCAAAATGGATGCAACGTTTTTATTACTATTTACCCATGTATAGAAGTTGGTTGTATATGGTAGCTGACGTCTATAGGGCGTATTATTTTATTAATTATTGTTATTTCATTCTATAGACGTCGGATGAAGAGCATGACCGACGTCTATAGGTCGTGTTGTGTGTATAGACATCGGTCAATCTATATATCCGACGTCTATAGGGCGTAATAGTTTAGTCCCACATCGGAGAATTTTTTTTTGTTGGTGTGGTTGATGTACTCCATCACTCCTTTACTGTTGAACACGAACGACTTGGAGCACTTGGGCATGTTGGGCTTGATATTCGTGGTTATTTGTCAAAAGATTGGCACTTGGGCTTGATTAATGTGAGTGCAGAATGACCGATATAGGTTGCAATGTATTTTTTGTTAATTAACATATAATAGACGTTGGTCGTATATAGCCGACGTCTATACACTATATAGACGTCGGTCGTATATAGTCGACGTTTATACAACAAGGAATAGGCGACGAGGAAATATACGTCGGGTACTTAGAATGCCGAAATCCGACATCTATACCCCAGTATATCCGTCGTATATGGGCTTTTCTGCACTAGTGGGAGTGGTGAGAAGCATGGAAAACCTAGGTTTCTCTAGGGTTTCCAACCTCTTTCACCACCAAAACTATTGTTGTTTGCATCAAAATGGATCCCAAGACTTGTTGTACTCATGTTCTACTAGAAGATATAGATTTTGGTGCAAAGAAGGATCTCCATCCACCACCATTGAAAGGTTCACCGTCGAACTTGGGGGTGAAGTTCACGCACCACCTCTAGGAGCTATCCTTTCTCCCTCAAGGAAGTGGAGAGAATTGTTCACGGCTGGCCCAAGGGCATCCACGGCCCTAGAGTTCATTTCACCGGCCATGAAGGGAGGGGAGAAGATGGCTATGTCCTCCAAGGAATACTAGTTGGCTACTGTATTTCTTTCAAACCACACTTGCCGACATTAGAGAAGCACCTCCACATGATGAGGGGATTGGTTGGCGGCATGGAGGTCATCAAGAGGAGCCAAGGTTTCCTACTTTTCCAGTTCAACCTTGGAGAAGATAGGAAGTGTGTGCTAGAAGGGGGACTATGGTTCATCCGTGCTTCTCCACTTCTGGTTCAAGAATGGGCACCGGATGTGGTATTGAAACGGGCAAGTATCACCACAGTTCCCATATGGATTCGACTACTGGAGCTCGACCTCCAATTTTGGTCACAAAGAACTTTGAGCAATATTGTAAGGTCCTTGGGAGGCCACTATACATGGATGAGCAAACCGCTTCGGGGAGAAGGTTGGCATACAAAAGGGTGTGCGTGGAAGTGGCCCATGATTTCACCTACCAGAATTGGGTGGAGGTCGAAGTGGAAGAAGCGGCATACATAGAGTCAATGTGGAGTATGAATGGAGGCCCGATTATTTGGTCTCGATGTGGAGAAATTCCCAAGGAGAAGAGTGGTCCTAAACAAGCAAGGTAAGGTGCCAATGGAGAAGGGTGAGAAATTGATAGTTGTAAAGCGAAGGAAGACCAGCAATGGGCATGAAAAGGAGAGGAGCATGGATGGGTCGAGCAAAGGAATAGATGGGTTGAGTCATGAGGACGGTAAGATACCTTGCAACATTTGCTCCTCGGAGATGGAAGTGGCAGCTCGAAGAGGAGAGGAGAAAGGAGAGGGTGGAATGGATGAAGACGTGGATGAAAGAGGGGATGACGTGGATGAAGGTGCAAGTGAGGAGGTGACACTTAGGAGGACATGTGGGTGGAAAAAGATGGAGGGAAATAGCAAGGATGAGGCACATATTTGCTCCTCCCAAAATTTGGAAGGAACCAATGGGGAAATGCCATGTGACACAAGTGGAATTAGCTTTGGAGACATAATGGGAGTCCTCCTCAAGTTCCTAACGGATTCTAACAAGGGTACAAAAGGGATTTAGCCTATTGGTGGACAAGAAGAGCAAAGAGAAATGGAAGAGGAAAGTGCTTGCTCCATTTTGGGACGAGCCAATGGGAAGGGACTTGAGTGCTCTAGATTTAAATGGGCACATGAGGAGAGGCAAAGTATGCATGGTGAGGACAAAATGGAGGACCACATGACTCCACTTGGGGTACACATAATAGAAGATTATTCTAATGAAGTGGGAAGCAGACATGAAATGGAAGAGGCAAATTTGCATGGGGAGGGAGCACATGATACACTTGAAGCAGAGGTGTGTTCTTTGTGGGAGAGGCAACACATGGAGAAGATACCAATGGCAAGATGAGAAAATTGCAACAAGAGTAAGAGGGAATTCTTGAAGGGCGTGAGAAAAAGAGATGCAATTCCAAGGAACAGGGAGAAGGGCTAAGTGGACTAGCCTCCTTGGTGCATGAGGAGGCGGGGTGGGCATCACCTTCGAGAGTGTCACGAATAGAGGAACACACAAAGAAGATGGCACAACCAAGTGGGGGAAGATTTGAAGTACTCGGCAATAAGAAGGATCCCGTTGCGAAGGGTGAAGAAGAAAGGGAGGAAGAAGGGCACGTGGAAGCATGCACACCAAAGTTGAAGAAAGCATGTTCCCCACCCCCTCGCTTAGGGGATTCAAGAGAAAGAGCAATTGTAATAAAAGCACTCGTGTAGAGGTAAAGGGGGCTTACCCCACACCTTGAGCCCATGAATGTCTTAATTTGGAATGTGCGCGGAGCAAATAGACCCGGCCATGCACTCTTGATTAGGGGTCGAATAAAGGAGGTGAATCTGGATGTGGCGTGTCCTTTGGAGCACATGGTCAAGAACAAAAAATATGAAAGATTCAAGCGAGTGATTTGGCCCCATTCATGGATGGCGAATAGCATGATTGTGGACTCTAGGCAGATTTTAGTGCTATGGAATGCCCAACTAATAGACTTGAGGGTAACCTTTGAAACAACACAATTACTCAACTTCAATGGGTGCTTCAGGAAGGATGGAACTGAATTCATTATCACGGCTATCTATGGAGAGAATGGGCACACGGATAGGAGAGAAATATGGAGGGATCTACTTGGAGTGGCACCAAGTGTATCGAGGCGGTGGATAGTTTGGGGACATTTCAATTGCATTCGGATGGCAAGTGACAAACGTGAAGGAGGTGCTGAAAATGAGGTCGGAATGAAGGAATTTGATGAGTGTGTTAATGCACTTCAACTTCTAGAGATGTTGTCAACGGGAGCTGAATTTACTTGGTCGAACTCTTCCGAGGGAATTGCATGCATCGAGACTAGATAGACCTGATTTTAATGAACAATGCGTGGCTTGAGGTGTTCCCTAAATCGTTCTATGTTGTCAGTGAGAAGGACTTGAGTGACCATGCAAAGCTCATCATGAAATTGAAAGGAAACGAAAGGAGGAAAAGGAAGATGTTTAGGTTTGAGAATCAATGGGCGAATCATGAGGTATTTTGTGGGTAGTTGAAATAGCTTGGGCTACATATGTGAAAGGCACCACCATGTATCGCGTGGTTGGGAAGCTGAACGATAAGAGTTGGAGTGGGATTACCTTTGGAAACGTAATCCACAAGGTGGGAGAGGTCAGGGCAGCACTTGAGAATGTGAGGAAGCAAAGGACAATTCACTCAAACGATGAAGCACTTTCCCTAGCCAAAGGGGCTGCAAAGGATATAGTTGCTCATGTTCTTGCTTGGGAGGAGTCTATTATTCGTCAAAAATCAAGAGTTAAGTGGTTGAAAGGGGGGGACCGGAATACTCGGTTTTTCCATGCGGAACTTAGAGTCAGGAGAGCCATCAATCAAGTGAGGAGACTGGGTGAGGGAGATAGCATCATGGAGGAAGAGACAGAGATTCGGGAAGCCTTCTGGTATTTTTATGATAACTTGTTTGCTAATGATTTTCTGGTGCAACCCCTTAACCCTTCAATTATCTTACCACAACTTCAACCGGCCGAGTGGTCGAATTAACACGAAAGATGGAAATAAAAGAACTACAAGATATGGTGTTGAATGCCAATGTGGACAAGGTGTTGGGGCTCGATGGTTTCAACGCAAAATTTCAGCCCATTTGGACCATTTCGATCCGCCAGTGGCGGATCAAATGCGTCCGATCCGATTGAAATTTTGTGTCCCAATTTATTGCTTGATTTGGAACACGGGGTGAAGCGTTGGTCTGCTGGCTCGAATAACTTGGAGTTTAATTTGTGAAATACGGATCTGATTCAAGTCACATGTCACAATGTTTTGCATTTCACAATCAGGTCCCTCCTGGTTTGCACTTTGGTCCGTCCTGATTTGCGATCCAGTCCTTGTGCATTACAAATAGGTCCAGAACCTTCTCAATCAGTCCATACTTGTTATATGTAGGTCATTTTTGCTCCCTTCCTCTTCTTTAGTACCTAACTCCTGAAACACTACAAACAACAACTCGAGTAGCACAATATTAGGGTAAATAAAGGATATATAGCATGAATATGATGCATGATATGCTACTAATCATGAACCACTTTGGGATGGCAAAGTACCAAGCAATCCGAAGTGGTCAGACCTATTCATGTCAAGTCCAAAGCCATTTATGGCTTTGGAGTTTGTGAAATCGCTGGTGGAGGGTGCTACGATTGTGGTTTGTTCAAAGCAAGAGGTAACTGAAGCTTTGCAACGGTGGGACAAGGTTTTAGTGGTTATGTTGTGAGTATTAAACCCCATCTCCGAACCCTTGAGAAGTTCTTGCCAAAGCTATGGGGACTATCTGGAGGTGTGCAGGTCATTCAAAGGAAGCGAGGTTTTCTCCTATTTCGGTTCACTTTGGTGGAGGACCTCAAGCATGTGCTGCAAAATGGACCTTGGTTTGTGAAGGGCTCACCTTTGGTTGTGCAAAGATGGACACTGGAAATAGTGATGAGGAAGGTTGATATGAAGACTATGCCGATATGGATCTGCTTTCCGAATTTGGATTTGCATTTTTTGTCCACCAAAAATTTGAGCACCATTGCGAGTGTTCTAGGTAGGCCGCTATACATGGATGATAACACTGCCTCAGGGAGGAGGCTGGTTGGCCTATGCAAGGGTGTGTGTGGAGGTGGACAAAGAGTTCGAGTATCCAACCACCATGGACGTCCAAATTGAAGGGATTAGCAAGGAGGAGGTTAGCATCGAGTATGAGTGGCACCCTCGGTATTGTCGGGATTGTGGGGAGTTCGGACATACAAATTTGAACTAGGAACGATCTAGCCAGCATAGTCGTTGCGAAGGGGAGGTACATGCCAAAGTTGCAGGGGAGGAAGCATCTCCAAACGGAGAAGAGGGTGAGGAACATAACGGAGAAGATGGAATGCTTCAAACAGAGGTTGTTGCAACCGAAACGGGAACAGGGTCAGCAGTAACAAACAAAAAGGAGGGGGACAAAAAGAAAATAGCAAAAGCAAAAGCTTTTCCCAGGCTGCACCAACTAAAGAGGAGGAGGCTCATCCTCTTGCTCCACTTGTCCTCCCAGCTGGAGAGGAGAGGACCCCTCACAAGGTGCCATGTGAAAATGAAGGGGAAGAGCAAGACAGTAGCCATAGCGTGCCATGTGGAAAGCTGGCTAGCACTAGTGAGGGAATATGGAAATGTTGCACCATGCTAGCGTGGGAACTACCTTGAACCAACACCAGCCAAATGCAAATTGGCTTTCTCCAAAATGTGTGGTGCGTGAATCAAGTAGGGTGCAAATGGATGAGAGAATAATTGGGAAAGGAGGATCAAGCCTGGGGTGATTCAAAATATTAGAGGGGCTCGTGGACGTGGTCCAACGTGGGGATAATTTTGGTCCATGTGTAGGGTCTTTTTGGGAGGCGACGTGGCACATGGGGATGATATTTGTACGCACCTTGGAATGGCACGAGTCGACTTTCCGGTGGTCTATCTAATGTTACCTTTGTTCTCTTCATGGCTACGGAAGCACCTCAGCTTTGGGCTACTAGAAAAAGTGTGCGCTCAGCTCAGTACTTGAAAGTGGCATCTTTTGTCTTTGGTGGGTCGGGTTGAGTTGGTCAGGAGCGTGTTGGTCTCATTCAGCAATTACTGGACCTCGGCTTTCTTGGTGCCTTGGCAAGTCCTCAAGGAGAATGAGAGTATTATGATCCAGAACATTTGAAATAGGCCGAAGAAATGGGTTGCAGTCACATGGAAAGATATTTGCATCCCAAAGAAAGAACGGGGTATCGGCTTGCGACACTTGACTGAGTGGAATGACGCGGGTATGCTCTACCTTTTCTGGCTTATCGTGGAGGACGGGGACCCTTTGTCGGTGCGGTGCATGCAGCGCATGTACCTACAAAGTAAGTGGGTTTGGATTGCTCACCCCCTCGGTTTGCTCATTGGCATCGTGTGGCTTCATGCGAGCGTGCGATATAGCGTGTGACAAGAGCCGCCATCAAGTGGGTGATGGCACCACCATACGCTTCTTTCTCGACCCCAAACTTGGAAAGAGGTCACAAAAGAAGGAGAAGAAGAAAGGGAAAACATGGCGATGATTAGTGCCACAAGAGAGTACGGTAGGAAAATAGGACTTATCGCCTATTGTTAGATAGCATAACACTTAGTTGTTACCAAACACGTTTGTTGTAGTGCAGTGTATCCGACTACGTAATTCAGCGTTGTCCGAATTTTGAAATGGTGTGAGCTATCAATGAATTTTGCTGCTCCGCTGCGCATTTGCTTTACAAAAAAGAAGACAAACAAATAGCGAGGATAAAGAAGGAGAGGTAGAAGAAGAGAGAGAAAGAGAAGGAGATGAGGGAGAGAAGGACAGAGGGAGGGGGAATGAGAGAGAGTGACAAGGGGAAGTGATTCACATCATATCATGCATATATTTGTCTTATATCCTTTATTCAAATGAAGGCCTGAGTATGTCGAGAACCTTGAGAGGAGCTACTTAATGGCACATGCATTAGGGTAGGAAGCCTTTGTGAATAATATTACATCATCCACGAACATGAGATGGGACGCTGGCACGTCACCACGACGCACTGGTTCCAAGCTCCCATGCTCTACCTCTTCGTTGATTATCGCCCTCAGAACTTCCATGCAGAGGACAAACAAATAAGGTGCCATCGGATCTCCTTGCCTAAGCTCGTTCGTCGCTCGAAATGGTTGTGAAAATCGGCCCCATTGACTATGACTATGAATGACTCCCACACGCATGCCATCACCAACTTCCTCCAATGTGGGGAGAAACCAAATCTACGAAGCACCGCATCATGGTAACCAAAGTGCTGGATTGATTGGAATGACCTGAAAACCATTAGCCAAAATAGTTACAGTAACAACGCCTAAACGCCTCTCGAATGGCCTCCTCCTCCTCAATGATGATCTCATTCTCCCTCACACTCCTCCCTATATTGGTTGCTCTCCACACACTCATGGACACATGCAAAAACTGAGAGTTCCTGTCACCTTCCCGTAACCACCGCACCCTCAACTTCTGCCTCAGCAACGATTCCTCCAACACAAGTACCCGACTTAGTTCATTTTTACATTGTCTTTCACGGGTTTGAAGTGAGTCATCTTCGAGTTGGTCTTGCCTTGATTGTTGGATTTCTGTTAGCGCTTCTTGGGTCACCTCTTTTACGTCCTCGAGTTTTGCCACCACCCGGAACATGGGAGTGCCTACATGATAAGTACGTGATGCCCGCTTCACCATCTCAAGGTAGCCCTCATGACTCGCCCAATAGTTCGGGAATCAAAACTTATTCTTCTTTCAAATGCCTTCCATCTCCGTAGACAATACGAGCATGGCATGGTCACTTAGGTCCCGGTCGTCTACTTTGTAGAAGGATTCCAGGTATGCCTCAATCCAAGCGGGGGCATGAGAAAATGGTCGATCCATGTATCTATACTTGCTTAGCCATAAGATGAATTGTGCCACGTGAATGCACCTCCCATCGAGGGCACTTCAAGGAGTTGTAGGTAGTCAATGGATGCATTGAAGTCTTCCATAGCCGCCCCATTATTCTCCTTGCATCACCAAATAGAATTAAAGTTGCTTACCACTAGCCACGGGATAGGGGGTGATGGTGTGACATCTCTAAGATCCTCCCAACGTGGGTGCCTATCAATATGTTCATTCTCCCCATAGATGGCTGTGATGGTTATACTCCACCCACTTTGCCGTTCGGTTCCCTCTAAGTGCATAAGTTGTGGTGTTTCCCGTCCCAAGCTAAGGTTAACAACGTTCTCATTCCATAAAACGAGAATCCCGCCTGAGTCTATTTCCATGCAATTAATCTTTGTTTTGATGAATTAATTGACCTAATCTCAATTATAATCATGTAGAGTAGCACACATATTGCATTGCATATATATTGCTTTGTGCTAACCTCTACAGGTGATCAAGACTTAAGGAAGAAAGGAAAATCAAGTCAAGACTTGTAATCAAGCTCTTTTGAAGACATGTATTTTGTATTTTCTTTGACTCTTAGGAACTTGTGTAAATTGAGCATACTTGAGCTAAAATCAACTCAAAGACACACTAGGTTCCTTATAGAAGTGACACACGAAATTTCACATAATTTGGACTTCAATAGATCACCCAAACTTATACCGGAAAACACTAAACCTGAACCCTAACAGTCTGCCTACATTCGGTTGACCGTAATAGGCCGTTCTGTCGACCGAGTGATCATTCATTATGTCTGTGTTTTAACTGCCCGATTTCGCTCGACCGTGCATACACTTTCGGTCGACCGTGTGAACTTATTTTTCCGACCGTTTGTTTTGTCGTATATACCCAACGGTCGTATTCGTATTAAACCAATAATACCCCAAATACACTTCAAGTATCGGTCGATCGAGAACCTTGATCGGTCAACCGCATATCTGTCTTTTGACAAACCCAAACCTCCTGGTGGAAATCGGTCGATCGCTAGACCTTGTTTCGGTCGACCGAATATATCATTGTTTGTCAACCCCAGAGTGCCTGGTGCAAATCGGTCGACCGAACCCTTTTCGGAGTTCGACCGATTACTTAAGTGTACCTGAATCGTAGCGTTGGGCGATGAACCGTTACCTAACCGGTTGACCGAACTGAGTTCAAAACTGCCTAACGGTCGACCGTTCAGCCCGATCTGGTCGACCGAATTAACTCAGAATTGGGTCCTGCGAGTTTCTATTTTGTGTATCTTACACAACTTATACCCAATCAACCCCAATGGCTATATTCTCTCTAATACCTATATAAAGAGTTGTAAAACATATTTTAACACAACTCTTCCACTACTACTTGTCCTATACATTAGAGAGAAACTCCCAAGTTCATTTTTCCCAATCCAACACTCCAAGCTTACATTTCCACACCTTACCACCTCCATCTTCCTCATGCTTGAGGGTCACCACTTGAGTATTAGCAGACAACTCCTCCCTCACACTAGCTACTACACTCTCCTCTTCATGTTCTCTCGCCTTGGATGCACCACAATTTTTTGTGTCTCCCTTCCAGCCAACCTTCACCCAACCTTGCACCTTCGGAGTGGATTTCATAGCTGGTCTTCCAACCTCCCTTACCTTCTGACGCTGATTTTGTGGGCACCAAACCTGAGTATGCCCAAACTCCGAACATCCTCCACAATACCCCGGCTTCCATTCATACTCATTGTCCACCTTTTCCAATACACCTCCTTCAATTTGTATTTCAACGATCTCCGGGTACTTGAATGATCCATCCACCTCCACACAAAGACTAGCAAACGCAAGGCTTCTCCCCAAAGTGGTGCTATCATCCATGTATAACGGCTTCCCAATAACACTCGCTATGGTGCTTCAAATCGAGGGAGACCAAAATTGAAGGTCTAGCTCCTGCAACCTTATCCATATCGGAATAGATGACATCTTGCTTCTCTCCATCACAACCTCTGGCGTCCATTGCTGGATTACTATGGGGGTGTTCACGCACAAGTTAGCCACACCTTATCATCCTCAAACCTGTGGCCAGGTGGAAATTTCCAACCATCAACTCAAGCAAATTCTTGAGAAAACGGTTAATGCTTCAAAGAAAGATTGGTTGGTCAAGCTTAATGATGCATTGTGGATTTTCCGCACTGTATTTAAACCGACCTCGGCATGTCCCCCTACCGGCTAGTTTATGGCAATGCTTGCCATCTTCCGTTAGAGCTTGAGCACCGGGCATTATGGGCAATCAAACATCTTAACATGAGTCTTGATGTTTCGAGGGCCAATTGCAAGTTAGACCTCAAGGAGTTGGAGGAGTTGCGAAATGAAGCATATGAGAATGCCAAGATCTGCAAGTCCCACACAAAATTTTTTTACGACCGCTCCGTCTGAATCAAAACCTTCGAGGTCCGACAAAAGGTCTTGTTGTATAATTCTTGCGTCCACTTTTTTCTGGGGAAACTTCGGAGTCGTTGGTCAGGACCCTTTATTGTTTTAACCATCTCCCCTCATGGGGCGGTTGAGATTCAGAATCCAAGGAAGGGGGACGTTTTCAAAGTTAATGGACAATGCCTCAAACCGTACATGGAAGGGACCACAACAGAGGTCGAGGAGGAAGTCGTGTCTTTACACGATCTCCCCATGGATGTGGTCACTTGATGTGATCCATCCCTTCAGTTGTTTGTACATATCTTTGTTAAAACAAAAAAATACAAAAAACTGAAAATGAAGAAAAGAAAAAATTGAAGTGCCTTTTGGATATTTTCCCTTTCCATTGTTAAAAATGCGTGATGCCTTGTCCTACCCATTCTCCACCAGAAGAAAAACATGTTTTCCTCTTTGGTTTCGCCACCACCCAAATTCCACCCCCAGATCTTACCAAGAGACCGCTCATTAGCGGTTTTCCACCGCCAACCAGCGGTCTATTGTTGCTTGTTTTCCTTTTCTCTTGGTCGGGTTGTGCAATTTGGTATCTTCTGATGGTTTCGTTTGGTGGAGTACATGTTTGCTGCTGGAGTCGACGTACAGTGGTCTCCGACCCTATCGCACCGTGTTCGTCTTCGCCGTCGCGTGCTCCGCCTTTAAAGCTCGCCAAGGTAGGTGCAAGTATGGCCAACCACCATTTAATTCCAGAACATAATTATGCCTCCCTGATTCGTGAATTCAGAGAACCCTTCTATGATAGAATCATAGCCAAAGTGTGGTACCATTTGTTTTATGAGGGTGACGAAATCATGTACGTAGAGCCTCTCGTACATGAGTTCTTTACTAAACTCGAGTGTGACCAGACCGGACCACTCGAGTTTAGTGTCACTCTCAGAGGGGTGTAGCACACCGTCACACCCCAATTTATCTCCGACGCGACTGGGAGGAAAATTAGTAGCAAAACGATCTCGTGTGGAGGTAAAGGGGGTCACCCCGCACCTTTGAACCCATGAATATCCTCTTCTGGATTGTGCGCAGTGCAAATTGACCCGGCCGTGCACTAATGATATGGGGTCGTATAAAGGAGGTAAACCCGGATGTGGTGTGTATTGTGGAGCATAAGGTCAAGCACAAAAATATTGAACATTTCAAACGGGTCATTTGGCCCAAAGCTTGCATGTCGAATAGCTTGATTGTAGATTCGTGGAGGATTCTAGTGCTTTGGAATGAGCAAATAATTGATATGAGTGTTACCTTTGAAACATCACAATTACTCCACTTCAAGGCTAGCTTGAGAAGAGACGGAACCAAGTATGATATCACAGCCATCTATGGGGAGAACGAGCATGTGGATAGGAGAGCATTGTGGAATGATCTTCTACAAGTGGCACCAATTGCATCAAAGCCGTGGATAGTGGGGGGAGACTTCAATTGCATCTGAAGGGCAAGTGAAAATCGGGGAGGTGCTGCTAGAAATGAGATTGCTATGTCGGAATTTAATGAGTGCATTGATGCACTGCAGCTCCTTGAGATGCCATTCACCGGTAGTGAGTTCACTTGGTCAAACTCATATGATGGATGTGCTTGCATTGAGACGCGAATTGACCAGATTCTAATCAATAATGCATGGCTTGAGTTGTTCCCTGAATCCTACCATCTGGTTGGTGAAAAGGACCTAAGTGATCATACAATGCTCATTATGAAGATGGAAGGGAATGAAAGGTGAAAGAGGAAGATGTTCCATTTCGAAAACCATTAGGCTGAACATGAGGAATTTGGTTGCATTGTAGGACGAGCTTGGACGAAGTATGTGAGAGGAACTCTAATGTTTAGGGTGGTGGGCAAGCTGGACGAAGTAAAGAGGAGGCTTATCCGGTGGAGCGCATCTATGTTTGGGAACGTTAATCAAAAGGTGGGAGAGGCCCGTGCTTCACTTGAGGAAGTAAGGAAACAAAGGGTAGAGCACCCACAGATGCTGAGCTATCCCTTGCTGAGGGGGCAGCAAAGGAATTCCTTGCACGGACTCTTTCTTGGGAGAGGTCCATCATTCGGCAAAAATCAAGAGTTAAGTGGCTGAAAGAGGGGGTCCAAAACACTAGGTTTTTCCATGTGCATCTTCATGTGAGGAGAGCCACCAACCAAGTGAGACGAGTGTGTGAGGGTGTCGTGGAAGAGGAGGGAGAGATCCGGGATGCCTTTCGGTGGTTTTATGCTAATTTGTTTTCTAATGATTTGCAGGTGAATCCCCTCCCCTCCTCCGTGAGCCTACCATAAATTTTAGCGGCGGAAGGGACGGAGCTAACACGGAAACTTAACATAAAGGAGGTAAAAGCGGTGGTGCTGAACGCAAATGTTGATAAAGCGCTGGGACACAATGGCTTCAATGCAAAGTTCTTGAAAGCCGCATGGGAGATCATCAAGCGAGATGTGTTCAAAGCCATGAGCTCTTGTCTAGAAATTAGGAAGGTGCTGGCCCAATGGAACGCCACTTCCATCATGATCGTCCCCAAGAAAAAAACACCACTTTTGGTGGAGGATTACGGACCTATCGCGTTGTGCAACATAACCTATACATTCACATCAAAAGTACTTGCGAACCGCTTGAAGGGGCTCATTCCACGTCTCATTGGGGAGAGTCAAAGTGCCTTTGTCAAAGGAAGGAGGATTGGGGACAACAACCTCCTTGCCCATGAACTATGCCATAACCTCCATCTTGACAAAGGGAAGGGACGAATGTGCAACAAACTTCACATCCGGAAAGCCTATGACTCCATCTCGTGGGTCTTCTTAGACAAAGTGCTGACCAGATTTGGCTTCCCCAACAACTGGAGGAGGCTCATAATGAGTTTCGTTAAAGCCTCTTTTGTGGTGACGGTTAATGGTGCAAATTGCATCTCTTTTGTGGCAGGCAACGACTTGAGACAAGGTGACCCTTTGGCCCCCTACGTGTTTGTGCTATGCATGGAGGTTTTGAGTGAGATGGTGAAGAAGGCGGTTGCGGATGGATGTATTCAACCACTTACTTGTGGAGATGTTCCCGTATCGCACCTCTTATTTGCGAAAGCAAAAAAGGAAAATGCACGAGCTATTCGAGGTTTACTTGAGGAATATACAACGGCCCCCTACTTGTTTGTGCTATGCATGGAGGTTTTGAGTGAGATGGTGAAGAAGGCGGTTGTGGATGGACGTATTCAACCACTTACTTGTTGAGATGTTCCCGTATCGCACCTCTTATTTGCGAAAGCAACAAAGGAAAATGCATGAGCTATTCGAGGTGTACTTGAGGAATTCACAATTTGCTCGGGGCTGAGCTTTAGTTCGTCCAAAAGCCAAATTTTCATGGGGGATGGAGTGTGACATGGAGCATGGATTGCAACACACCTTCGCATGGAGCGAAAGGAGTTCCCGGTGACCTACCTCGGGCAGTCATTGTTCTCCGGGAGGATTGGGAGTACTCATTGTGCGACATTGGTCAACAAGGTAAAATTACAGATTAGTACTTGGTAGAAGAACTTCTTAACACTTGCTGGTCGGGTGGAACTCATGAGGAGCGTCCTTGTCTCCCTTAGCATATATTGGACGTCTGCTTTCCTACTTCCTCGGAATGTTTTGTAAGAGATTGAGAGCCTTGTGTGTTATTTCATTTAGGGAGGCCCGAAGAAGTGGGTAGCGGTAACATGGAAAGATGTATGTATGCCCAAAGAGGAAGGGGGTCTTGGTCTGAAATGCTTATCAGATTGGAACGATGTGGGCCTACTTCATTTATTTTGGCTTGTGGTGGCAGAAGGAAATGCTCTTTGGGTGAACTGTTTGCATCGCAAATACTTGAAGAATCGCTCCATTTAGCTTGCCCGACCACCATCTACTTCCTTAGGGGCATGGAGAGGGCTAATTCGAGTCTGAGGCATCGCTAGACGGCACATCCAATATGAGGTGGGGAATGGTGAAGAAATCCGCTTCTTCCAATACCCTTGGTGTGGAGAACGGTTTCAATGTGCAAGTTGGGGGGAGCAGCTACACTATGAATTGGGAGTGTCGTGGGACACGAAAGCATCTTATTTCATTCAAGATGGGGAGTGGAACCTACACCCCCCCAATGTTCCACTTTCATGGAGGAAGTCCACATGAAGATATTGAATACCCGAATCCATGGAGGTACGGACCAGCACAAGAGAGTTGACGGAAGCGAGGAAATGTGGAGATGGGTCCAGACACCGGGGAGGAAGGTAGCTTGGGCGGGTATGGTTTGGCACAACCATGCCATCCTAAACATGCAATCACGACTTGGAGAGCACTGAGGGGACGTCTACTTACAAAGAGCCTAATGAACAAACGAGGAGAAAGCATAACCCGGGTTGCATCCTATGAGAGGAGGAAGAGGAAGATATAGAGCAACTTCTTTGGGGGTGTGTATACATAAAGGAGGTTTGGGCAGCACTCCTCAACCTCTTGAAGCTCAGCCCTAGTGTGCCACAATCCTTAGAAGCTGAAGCTATACGTATTTCACACACGCGAGGAAGCCGACTAGAAATTGTGGTTAGGCGATGGGTCCTCCACGCAATGATACATGAGTGTTGGCTTGAGCTAAACCGAAGGATCTCCACGGGAGACAAGCAGCACCCAACACATATAGTGGTTGTCATCAAGGACATGATGCGGTGAGTGTGGGACAAAGTCAAGAAGCTTGCGAAAAGTGAAGAAGAAGAACAACGATTCCACCTCACGTGGACCTAGTATAGCTACTATGTTTTGTATTCCTTTGCAAGTCACTTAAACCTACAATGTTGACTTGTTATATCATGTAACTTAGGGTAGAGGCTGGGTATGCATGTGGCATACACCTGCGCACTTCTTATTCCATTTTTGTAGGCTGTAAACATTCTTTAGTTTATAGAATTCGAGGCTAATCCTCCCTTTTGCTTTGCAAAAAAAAAGAGGGAAGGAGAGAAGAGGAAGAGAGAGAAGGGAGAGAGGGGAAGTAGAAAGGAGAGGGAGAAGGGAGAAGAGACAGGGGAGAAGGACTGGGATAGAAGGAGAGACAACAAGAGATAAAGAGAGGAGGAGAACGGAAAGAGGAGGATTGTAACGCCATCGATCTCACGGGTACACACACTGGGAAAGAGTACAAGTGTCGCGATCAGAGACCTTCGCGACGACCGAATGAGTTACAAAAGACAGACCAAACAACGACTCGACAATACGTGGAGAGATCCTACATGGATAGACTAACATAAAACATAACTGAAATGTGAGAGATTATCCATATATGGTTACAAGGTCAAATACATTACATCGAGTTCAAAAGGGAAATACATCATAAATAATGCCGACGCAAAAGACAAACTGAAGAGTCTGGTCGACGTGCCCCTCGTGTACAGAATCTTTGACTTGTCGTCCAGTCTGCCCTGTAGGAATCTAAGTACCTGCAAGCACCGTATCAACATATGCGTGAGTTTTCTATAAAGAAAACCTTGTATGCCCCTGGCCCAATCATAGTTATATGGAAGAATGCATGTAGTGTATCTAAGACTAAAGCATCAAAAACATAAATAAAAGAGCACAAAATGCATCAGAAGGCTACAACTCCATCGGTCGTGCCAATCGGGTAACACCCGTAAAAATCCCTCCAAGGGAACCAGAATACGAACCATGCTGGTCAGAACAAAACAGAAAAGGATCAAATGCAACAGAAGGCTAGGACTCTATAAGCCGTGTCGGTCGGGCACACCCGAACCATTCCTCGAAAGGAACCAGAACACCAGCCTCGCTGGTCAAAGGCGGTCACTTGACAGTGACCCACCGCTCGGCACAAAGCGGTGCGCTGGATAAGTGTCCCAATTCGCGGCAAGTGACCTACATGGTGCCATCACGAACTTGGGAACACCTACCCTGAGACAGAAAGGCAACACGCCTGCCCAGGACTTATCTAAAGCCTGGCCTCCCAAGGTGAAGGTCTTATGCGAATGGCCTTTGGAGCTAGAGGACCCACTCGTGGCCCGTCGGCCCAGAAAACAGAACGTGCCCAGAATTATTAATCAGATTAAATGCAATGCAAACTACTTAAGCATCTAAAATCTAATGCATCTACAGTGTATGGAATGAGCTCAAGGAGGAGTATCTGGATACCCTCCTAGCAGCCCCAAACCAACTCAGAAATCAAACATACCAATCAGGAACAAACGAAGCTCACAATGGCAAACAAACATTACCGAGTTGGTAAATCAAGATAACAACTAATTGAGTCATCTACGGGTCATGATAAAAATGTTATGAGGCTTGATTTCCTAAGGTAAAACCAAACCATAATCCAACATATCAAATCAGAATCACATAGACATGAAAGGGGGCAATAAATAGATGAATCACAGCAAGAGAAAATATTCAAACATCGTCGTGATAGATAACATGCATCTTCCGATTCACAGCATATAAGCTAATAAAATTAACAACTCTAGACGTGATCAGAGGTGGCATAAGTATGAAATAACATGCATATCAGTAGGCTAACATGATGAGCATGTGCATGATAAACAACAATCACAAAATCAATATTTAAACTAGGCCACATACATGCATCCGAGCTTACTCATTGCATTAAGATGTATCAGGGATAGCATATAATATGAAGGGGCTAGATTACTTTCAGATATGCATGCATGACTCCAGCATTAGAAATTACACATAAAATCAGAGCATAGAGACATATATCATCGCTGCTGGAGAACAACAATTCGTATATAGAACAACAACAATCAAACCTAGAACTTGAAACTTACAACCAATGAGTTAACCCAAGCCACCCGACTCACATCCAGCCATGTGAGCCTCAAATCCATCCACACCAAGTGCTTAGAGGATACCTCTCAGGAGATCTGGAGTGGGAGGAGGTCAGTGGGGATCAGTCCAGGTTGCTCAGTCCACCCACCGAGCAAGATGACGAATGAAGTGCACTAGCCACATGGCCAACCCGCTTCAGTGCATCCCACTCAGACTATGCATCCCCAGACAGACCCCTCATGTCCCTAGATTCCCTAGGGTCCGTCCCCCCCCCCCTCCTGACCCCAGACACCGTCTAAGAAGGCTGCACCAGCCAGACGACCCAAACAAAGAGTCAAGAGGGTTGAAGACAAATCCTAGTCGGATCATGTGTGCACCAGCCGCACCCAACCAGATCAGTGTCCACTCCAAAGCGTACCCCATAAGAAACCTTATCACTCCTGGTCGGATCTCAGCAGAGCTCGCCGGATCCCCGGTCCCTCTGGCATCCCCACAGGCCGCCCCATCTAGCGCATCCTCCATGTGCACGCTAGAAGGGAGCTCGGTTGATGGTGCAACCGATTGCACCAACCACCACCATGGTGCTGGCCGGCCCTCCAGCCAACACCCCCTCCTATAGAACTCTTCAAGGGTCAGGAGCATACCTGATCAGCAAGGAAGATTGCCCAAACATTTTCCAAGATTCTGCCCACCAACTCTTCTTCTAGCTGCACAAAGCTGCACTAGATGTAGCTCCCAACTCGCCAGAGATCAGCCCACCAATCAGATGGAGAGGAAGGGATGAGAGGTCTCAATTGATGTGTGTATGAGGAAGGAAAAGGGAGGCAGAGGACGGTTGGGAGGGCCTTATAGTTTTGCACACAACTCTCGAACTTCCTAGCTATCAAGCCACATCAAGACTTGCCAAAAATAGCACCAGCAAGGCCATCCAAAAGCCTACCTTGAAGGATGCATGTAACTCCCAAGCTCCCTTCCAATTCCACACCACCCCCAACCTGGGCTCAGCCCAAAACCGTCCCTACACTCACTCAGGCCCAAATTGAGTCGATCGAGTCAAACCACCGCGCACTAGCCCGATGTGTCGCACCCGATCGACCAACGAGAAATTCGATCAAATCTACTTAAACAAACATACCATAACACAAATTGACATTCTAAGAACTAAATTATGCATAACCGAAAAGAGTGGACTTATTAATATTATAGCAGGAGAGCGGGTCTTACAAGGACAGAGAAGGGTAAGAAGAAGAAGAGAGAAGAAGAAGAAGAAGAAGGAGAGATAAAGGAGAGAGGGACAAGAAGGAAGGGAGAGGAGAAGGAGAAGGAGAAGGAGAAGGAATATGAGGGAGATGAAGATGAGGTGAGAGACAAGGAGAAGAGGGGTGTGTGCGAGAGAAGAGAGAGGGGCAGAGAGGTAGTGCGAGAGAGACTGAGAGAAGGGAGAGACTGACAGAGAGAAGGGAGACGAGAGAGAAGGAGAGGGAGAAAAGGAGAAGCAAGTGAAAGGAGAGAAGAAGAAGGAGAAGGAGAGAGGGGAGAGAGATAAAGAGAGAGGGATAAGGAGAAGAGGGATAAAGGAGGGAGGGGACGAGAAGGGATGAAGGGATATAAGGAGAAGGAGGAGGAGGCAGAAGTAGAGGGAGCGAACTAGAGGAGAGATTGAACAAGAGAGCGAGAGAATGAGAAAAGGATAGAGAAGGGAAGGAGTAGAAGAGGGAATTGGGAAGGGAACGATATAGAGAAGGGAGGGTAGAGGTAGAGAATGAGCGGGAGTAGGACGAGAGAGATAGAGGTGGAGAGACGAAACGAGTGAGGGGAGACGAACAGAGCAATATGGAGAACAAAAAGGGAGAGGAGGAGAGAAAAGAGGGGAAAAGTGTGAGTGATAAAACATAGATGAGGGAAGAGAAGAGGATAGGAGAGAGAAGAAGAGGGAGAAGGGGAGAGGAGAAGGGGAGGGAGAACGAGATGAGGTGAAAGGAAGGGAAGGAGGTGATAGAGAGAGAAGGTGTTCCCCCTCCTTCTCATCTTCCCTATCCTTCCCTTCTCTTTAACCCCACTCTTCTTATCCTTCTCCCCCTCTTGCTCCTCACTTCCTTCTCTCCTTGTCAGGATAACGAGAACGGTAGACAGATAGAGAAGGAGAGAGGAGATAGAGAAAAGAGAAGGGGAGAGGAGAGGGAAAAATGGAGAAGCGAGCGAGTGAAGGAGAGGGAGAGAGTAGAAGGAGAGAGGTAGAAGGACAAGGAGAGAGGGAATGAGTGAGAAGGAGAAAAGAAAGTGGATAAGAGGGAGAACGAGAGAGAATGAGAAAAGAAGAAGCGAGAGAACGTGAGAAGAGGAGAGAGAGGGATAAGAGGGAGTGGGTGGAGAGAAGAAGGAGAGGGGTAGAAGATCGAGATGAAGAGAAGGAGAAGAGGGAAGAGGAGTGGAGAGGTAGGCAAGAGTATATAGAGAGAAGGAGAGAGAAGGGAGAAAGAGATAAGGAGAATAGAGAAGCGGAGAGGGACAATAGAGAAGAGGAGAGGGAGAGAAGGGAAGAGAGAGGAGGGAGAAGAAGGGGGAGAGAACGAGAGGAGTAGAAGAAGGGAGTGGGGGAGGGGGATAAAAAGGAGGAGGACAAGGGGGAGACAAATAAGGAGAAAGAAGAGAAGAAATATAAGAGGAGAGAGATAAGAAGAGGGAGATGTAGAGTGGAGAGAGAGGGAAGGGAATGACAGGGAGATGACGAGATAAAGAAGGAAGGTGAGAGACAAAAGGAGACGAGAGAAGGAACGACATGAATAGGTGGAGGGAGAGTGAGAGAGACGGACAGGAAGAGAGGGGAGGAGAGAGGGAGAAGGAGAAGGGGGAGGGGACGAGGCGGACAGTGGGATATGAGGAGAAGGAGGAGGAGGAAGAAGTAGAGCGAGCGAAGTAGAGGAAGAGATGGAGAAGAGAGGAGAGAGAGAAGAAGAAGAAGAAGAAGAAGGCGAGATTGAACGAGAGAGCGAGAGAATGAGAAGATGATAGAGAAGGGAAGGAGGAGAAGAGGGAATAGGGAAGGGAACGAGATAGAGAAGGGAGGGTAGAGGTAGAGAATGAGTGGGAGTAGGAGCGAGAGAGATAGAGGAGGGGAGATGAAACGAGGGAGGAGAGCGATAAGAAGAAGAGAAGGGGAGAGGAGGAGAGAAAAGGGGGAGGGTGTTAGTGATAAAATAGAGATGAGGGAAGAGAAGAGGATAGGAGAGAGAAGAAGAGGGAGTAGGGGAGAGGAGAAGGGAGGGAGAACGAGAAGAGATGCAAGGAAGAGAAGGAGGAGATAGAGAGACAAGGTGTTCCCCCTCCTTCTCATCTTCCCCAGTTCTTCCCGTCTCTATATCCCCTCTCTTCTTATCCTTCTCCCCCTCTCGCTCCTCCATTCCTTCTCTCCTTGTCAGCATAACTAGGAGGGTAGAGAGATAGAGAAGGAGAAAGGAGATAGAGAAGAGAGAGAAGGGGAGAGAAGAGGGAAAAATGGAGAAGCGAGCGAGAGAAGGAGAGGGAGAGAGTAGAAGGAGAGAGGGAACAAATGATAAGGAGGAGAGAAAGTGGATGATAGGGAGAACGAGAGAGAATGAAAAAAGGAGAAGCGAGAGAATGTAATAAGAGGATAGAGAGAGAGAGGGTGGAGAGAAGAAGGAAACTAAGAGAGGGAGAAGAAGGAAGAGAAGGGGAGAGGTAGGCAAGAGTAGAGAGAGAGAGGAGAAAAGAGAGACGGGAAAGGGAGAGAGAATAGAGACGGAGAGCGAGAACGAGAGATCGAGAAGGGAAATTGGAGAAAAGAGGATAAGAAGGGTAGAGAGAGAAGGAAGGGGGAGAGGAGGAGAATAGAGAAGAGGAGAGAGGATAAAGAAGGGAAAATGAGAGAAACGGGGAAACGAGAGAAGTAGAGGGAGAAGGAGAGAGGACGGAGAAGAAAGAAGAGAGTGAGTGAGAGAAGGAAGGAGTGGAGAAGAGGATAAGAGGGAGATCGAGAACGAACGAGAAGACGGAAGAGGCAGGAGACAAGGAGAGCAGGAACAAGAGAGGTAGAGAAAGGAGGGAAGGAGGAGACAAGGGAGAAGAGATAGGTGGAGAAGGACTGGGATAGAAGGAGAGACAACGAGAGACAGAGATAAGGGAGGAAAAGGGAAAGTGGAGGACAGAGAAGGGTAAGAAGAGGGTGAGAGAAAAGGAAGAAGAAGAAGAAGAAGAGAGAATGATAAAGAGAGAAAAAGGAGACAGGGATAAGTAGGAAGGGAGAGGAGGTGGAGAAGGAATATGAGGGAGATGGAGAAGAGGAGAGAAAGAGAAGAGAGAGATGGAGAGAGAGAGAAGGGAGAGGAGAGAGAAGCAGAGGGACAAAAGGAGAAGCGAGAGAAAGGAGAGAAGATGAAGGAGAAGGAGAGAGGAGAGAGAGATGAAGAGAGATGGATAAGGAGAAGACAGATAAAGGAGGGTGGGGAGAAGAGAGAGAAAGACAGAGAGGGAAAGAGAAAATGAGAAAGGAGAGAGGGGGAGATGGATAATTACAATGTTGGAGGAGAGAGGAGGGAAGAAGGGAAGACAGAGAATAAGAGGAGAAGAGAAGGAGAGGAGATGGAGGTAGAGAAGACAAGGAGAAGAGAGAGAGAGAAGGATAGAGATGCAGAAGAGAGAAGAGGGATGTTGATAAGGAGACAATAGAGAAGGAGAATAGAGAAGAGGAGAGGGAGAAGGGACAGAACGGAAAGGAGAAGAAGGGTTAGCGAGAGCGAGAGGAGTAGAAGGTGGGTGTGGGGGAGGGGGATAAGAATGAGAGGGATAAGAGGGAGATAGAGAAAGAGAATGAAGAGAGGAAAGATAAGAGGAGAGAGATAAGAAGAGGGAGAAAGAGACTGGAGAGAGGGAACAGAACGAGAGGGAAATGCCGAGATAAATAAGGAAGGTGAGAAAAAAATAGGAGATGAGAGAAGGAACAAGAGGAATAGGAGGAGGGAGAGTGAAAGAGAAGGAGAGGAAGAGAGGGGAGGAGAGAGGGAGAAGGAGAAGAGGGAGGGGACGAGAGGGGACGGTGGGATATGAGGAGAGAGAGGAGAAGGATGAGGAGGAAGAAGTTGAGAGAGCGAAGTAGAGGGAGAAGAGAGGAGATAGAGAAGAAGAAGAGAGGGAAGGGAAAAAAGTAGGAGTGCGAATCTCTGGGGAAAAATGTGGGTTTCTAGGGTTTTCTAGGTCCAAAAACACGTTTCTTCCACCAAAACACTCGATTTCTTCACCAAAATGGATCCTACGTCTAGTTCTTGGCCTTTGCTAAAGCCAAATGGAGATGGTGGCTCAAAAAAGCATCGGCATGAGGCACCAAAGCATCCCACAACCATGTTTTCGGTGGAGATTGGGACTGCTACAACACCACCTCCAAGGAGCGAGAAGGCTCCACCAAAGAGATGGTCTGATCTATTCCATGCCGGAGTGAAGCAAGCAACCATGCTACATTATGTTGCTCCGGTGGACAAGGAGGGAGAGAAAGTTGCTTTTTGCTCCAAGGAAGAAGTTCATGATGCTTTAAAGAGGTGGGACGAAGTTTTGCTTGGATATTTCATTTCAAACCTCATCTCCCCACATTCGAGAAACATCTACATAATCTTTGGAATCTCGTGGAAGGTTTGGAGGTGTTGGGATGAAGGCAAGATTTCTTGCTATTTCGCTTCACCCTGTGGGAGCATCGGAAGAGGGTGCTCGAAGGAGGGTCGTGGTTCATCTGGGGTTCTCCACTCGTGGTGCAAGCTTGGGCACCGAATGTAGCCACGAAGCGTGCAAGGATGGAGACCATTCCAATTTGGGTGCGATTTCTGGAGCTTGACCTTCGCTTTTGGTCGGGAAAAACTATGAGTAATATCGTAAGTGTTCTTGGAAAACCTCTATACATGGATGATAATACCACAATGGGGAGGAGGCTCTCATATACAAGGGTATGCATGGAGGTTAGTGTAGCCTTCTCATACCCATATTGGGTAGAAGAGTGGGTTGAGGGAGGTGAAACGGAATGGGTGGTCGTGGAGTACAAGTGGAGGCCGGCCTATTGTGGAGATTGCAAGGAGCTTGGGCATGGGGAGGAGAGGTGTCCAAGGAAAAAACCCATTATTGCTCTTGGACAAGGGAAGCTGACACATAAGGTATCAGAATGGGTGGTAGTAGGGCGTCGAGGTAGGGAGGTTAAGGAAGGTGAGATGGGAAAGGGTAGCGAAGGAAAGGCTTTGGAAAAGGGAAGAGGTGATGGCATGGGGGAAGGAGGACCCCGGAGGGAGGAGAGTTGGGCCGGAGAGGAGGCCAAGGAGGGAGAGAATGGTGATGTGGAAAGTGGCGACAAGGAGGGGGGTGTCGTGGAACATGGGGCAAATGGTGAGGCGCCACGTAGGGGGAGTGAGGGAATGGCAGAATTGGAGGGAAGGGAAGTTGTCTGAAATTTTGAATTGGCAAGTAGGAAGGTACCATGTGCAAAGGAGGGAAACAGGTTGGTTGGAGAAAAGGAGGACAATTCTCCTAGTGGACAAAAAGAGAAAAGTAAAGGAGGAAAAGAAAAAGAGGATAAAGACAAATTCAACTTTAAGGTACAATGTGTAAGAGAAGGATCAAAAGAGAAAGGGACATGAGGAAAGGAGGATGGTGGGGATGAGGATGTAAGTTTGGGAGCAAATGAGAGTGTGCCATGTGCATAAGAGGAAGGTAGGAGGTTGTGCTTTGTTGGCCCACGTGACAAGGAGGATGCACCCAAGGTGGGTGGGATGCGTGGTAAAAAGAAGGTGGAATTTAGTGAGATTTCGTTTTGTGTGGGGACCAAGCAATGGTGCTTGATGAGGAACAAAGGTGGGCAACTCCTAAGAGGGTAGCTAGGGATTTGGGAAAAGGAAGAATGGAGAGGCGACGTAAGGAGAGTGGGGGAAGGTTTGAACAAATTGGGAAAAAAGGGAAGGAAGGGAAGGAGTGTGACTGTCACTTGCGAATAAGTATGGATGAAGAAGGTAAGGAAGATGGGAGGAGGGGACGGGCCTCACCACCACCACCCGTAGATCTAGAATCAATTTCACCTAAACCCGAGCTTATCAAGGCAATTCGGGAAAAAACGTTGGTACAACAAAGTACTCGAGGGGGTAAGGGGTCCCGACCCCAAGTCTCACAACCATGATAGTGCAATTTTGGAATGTGCGGGGCGCAAATGAATCCAGCGGCGTACACATGATTAGGGGTCGAATTATAGAGGTAAATGCGCATGTGGTGTGCCTTGTGAAGCACAAGGTGAAAATGAAGAAGATTGAGAGGTTCAATAGAGCATTTTGGCCGCATTCATGGGCTTTAAACAACATGATTGTGGACGCAGGAAGAATCCTAGTACTTTGGAATGAGTAATTCGTGATTGGAACGTAACTTTCGTGACTAAGCAATTGTTACACCTAGAAGGTTACATGAAACAAGATGGGATACGGATTGCGTTGATGGCAATTCATGGGGAGAATGGTCATGTGGAATGACACAAACTTGGGGAGGATTTGGAGAGGGTGAAACTGGAGGTTGATGTGTCATGGTTGGTGGGAGGTGATTTTAATTGTATTCGAAATGGAAGTGAGAAACGGAGATGCGCGGGGCGGGGCTGAACTATATGGCAATGAAGGAATTCAATTCTTGTCAAGATTTGGCACAACTCCTTGACGTTCCCTCGACCAGAGCGAAATTCACTTGGACAAACTCGTTGCAAAGGGAGGCGCGCATTGACACGAGGATTGATCATATCCTTATGACGCATGCTTGGCTTGAATGCTTTCTGTCCTCTTTTTATGTGATTGGAGATCGAGATTTGAGTGACCACACCATGGTCAAACGCTCAACGGAAGTCGAGGATGGGCGCAAGAAGAAAATGTTTTGGTTCTCAAATTTTTGGGTAAACCACGAGGGCTTCTTCGAGGTAGTGAAGAGGACGTAGGAGTCCTACATGGAAGGGAAACCTATGTACCGGTTCATAGAAAAGATGGAGGAGGTGAAGAAGGAATTAAAGATGTGGAGTGCAAAAATATTTGGGAACATTGAGAGGAGGGTGATAGAGGCCAATGCTACACTTGCGAAATTTAGGATGGAGCTAAGGTCGGATCCAACTAGGGATGGGCTATTTCATGCAGAATTTGAGACCAAGATTGAACTAGATTGTGTCTTGATTTGGGAGGAATCCATTGTGCGGCAGAAATCGAGGGTGAAGTGGTTGAGATAGGGGGATCGGAATACCCGGTTCTTCCATGCTTCCCTACGTGTGATGAGAGCCACCAACAATGTGAGGAGTATTAGTGATGAGGGCCACCTTTACATGGAAGAAGGAGAGATAAGGGAGGCGTTTAGGCACCAATACACTAACTTGTTTCCTAATTCTTTTCAGGTTACTCCATTTGTTCAAAGTCTCTCACTTCCCCAAGTGGGGGAATCGATGGGGCACGACTAGTGCGCGATCTTGAAATGGAGGTTGAGGTAATGGTTATGGGCGCAAATGTGGACAAAGCACCGGGCTCTGATGGTATGAATGATTGTTTCTACAAGGCGACATGGAGCATCGTGAAGGCGATATGTTCAAGGCATTCAACGAGTGTTTCAAGAGTGGGAAGTTGATGGCGAGGGCAAACTATACTTCGATCACCTTGATTCCAAAGAAGAAGACCCCCATGGTAGTTGATGACTATAGACTAATCTCACTTTGTAACATGGTATACTGTTACGTGACGAAGATATTAGCAAACAGGTTGAAGGAAATTCTATCGAGGCTTGTTGGGGAGACACAAAGTGCATTTGTTAAAGGAAGAAGGATTAGTAACAATATCCTCCTTGCACACGAGATTTGTCACAATATGCATTTGGAGAAGGGTAAGGGACGGATGTGCATCAAGTTGGATCTAAGGAAAGCTTATGACTCGATCTCTTGGGAGTTTCTTGATCATGTCATGGCCCAGTTTGGATTCCCTTTGAAGTGCCACAAGCTCATCATGGCGTGTTTGAGGGCGTCTTTTGTGGTGACCGTGAATGGTGCAAACTCAAAGGCATTTCGTGTAAGCAATGGGTTGAGGCAAGGTGATCCTTTAGCACCATACTTATTTGTCCTTTGCACGAAAGTCTTGAGTGGTATGATTGAGCAAGAGGTTGGGAGTGGAAGACTAAGGCCTTTGTTGTGTGGGGACGTTCAAGTTTCACACCTAATGTTTGCGGATGATGTATTACTATTTACGGAGGCTATAAAGGAGAACGCACGAGCTATTAAAGGTGTGCTTGGGGGTTTCACGGCTTGCTCGGGTTTTCATTTTAATGCAACGATGAGCCAACTTTTTTTGGGTGGAGGGTGGATCATGGAGAGTGGATATGCAACCATCTTGGGATGGCAAGGGTGGAGCTACCGGTGATGTATCTTGGGCTGCCGTGTACTCTCGAAGATTGGGTCGTAGCCAATGTATGACTCTCATAAGCAAGGTCAAGAGCAAGTTGAGCACATGGAAACAATCTTTTATCTCTATGGCGGGCCGGGTCGAACTTGTGAGGAGTGTGTTGGTCTCTCTCAGCATCTATTGGATGGTTGCTTTCCTCATCCTACGAGGGGTGCTAAAAGAGATGGAGAGTCTCATGTGTAGATTCATATGGGGAGGGCAAGAGAAGTGGGTGGCGGTTTCTTGGAAGGATGTGTGCACCCACAAGTGTGAAAGTGCGTTGGGCTTGAGGAGGTTGACGGAATGGAATGATCTAGGGATGGTGCTCCTCCTTTGGCTTCTGGTGGAGAATAAGCATTTGCTTTGGGTCTGAAGTGTGAGGAGGAAATATTTGAGGATCCAGTCGATATGGCTTGCGTGCCCCCCATATTCTTGTTCTTGGGCTTGGAGAGGACTCCTTAAGTTCCGCGACATTGCAAGGAGGCACATTAAGTAGCGAGTGGGGAGTGGAACTCAAATCAAGTTCTCCTAATTTCCATGGTGTCGATAACCCTTCAAATGCCTCCCCATTAGAGAACAACTTCATTACGACTTGGGGGTACCATGGGATATTGAGGTTTCCTTCTTCATTAGAAATGGGGAATGACACCTTCCATCACAAAGATCAGGGGAAATGAGTGAGCTATGGGAAAGGATCAAGAAGAGACAAATAAATGAAGGAGAAGAAGATGAGCCAAGGAGAGAAGCTCGAGATCAAAGAAGCTTGGGATTGGATAAATCCAAGAGGCCAAACCAGCCTTGGGCCAATTTTGTGTGGCACAAGAACCATGTCCCAAAGCATGCAATGACCGCTTGGTGCGCTATGAGGGGACATCTTCTCACGAAACAACTTATTAGACAACAAGGTGTGCATCATGACCACATGTGTGTCCTTTGCAACAAATAGGAAGAGGAAATGGGCCACCTATTTTGGGGATGCGAGATCATGAGGGAGGTATGGGGGGTACACTTCGGAAGCTTGGTATAGATGATGGGTTGAAACAAGCCTCGAACTCGAGGTAAAGAGGTTACAAGGTGTGACGTCTAGCCATATGCGGCAAACTACGACTAGATGGGCCTTCAATGCAACTATTTTTGAATGTTGGAAAGAACGAAATCGTCGGATATCTTAAGATGAGGAGAGGAGACCGCAAGACGTGTTCGGTCTTGTTAAGGCCACAATCTGGGGCATGGGAGCGAGGTTGAAAGAACTCACACAAGACCAAGAGGCACTACGAGGCTTTGAGGAAAAGTCGATTTGAAACAAAGGAAAAAACATAACGTTAGCATAGTTACATGAGTGTTAGCATAGTATACAAAGGTAGGTATAGATATTTGTAATAATCATAATATGTTGTAGCTTCCCATAGCACCTAGCATGGTCCGCGGCAAGAACTTTTCAGTTTTGTTGGTTGTACAAAACTTTACTCAATAAAATTCCAGGCTAAGCCGCCCTTTTTACTTTGCAAAAAAAAGAGAAGAAGATGGAGAGATTGAACTAGAGAGCAAGAGAATGAGAAGAGGATAGAGAAGGGAAGGAGGAGAAGAGGGAATAGGGAAGGGAACGAGATAGAGAAGGGAGGGTGGAGGTAGATAATGAGAGGGAGTAGCAGCGAGAGAGATAGAGGAGGAGATATGAAACGAGAGAGGAGAAAGGAGGAGAGCGATAAGGAAAGAGAAGGGGAGAGGAGGAGAGAAAAAGGGGAAGGTTGTGAGTGATAAAAAAACAGAGATGAGGGAAGAGAAGAGGATAGGAGAGAGAAGAAGAGGGAGAAGGGGGGAGGAGAAGGGAGAGGGAGAACGAGAAGAGGTGCAAGGAAGGGAAGGATGAGATACAGAGAGAAGGTGTTCCCCCTCTTTCTCATCTTCCTTGTCCTTCCCCTCTCTTTATCCTCTCTTCTTATCCTTCTCCCCTCTCGCTCCTCGCTTCCTTCTCTCCTTGTCAGGATAACGAGAATGGTTGAGAGATAGAGAAGGAGAGAGGAGATAGAGAAGAGAGAAAGGGGGGGGAATGGAGAAGTGAGTGAGAGGAGAGGGAGATACTTGAAGGAGAGTGGTAGAAGGCCAAGGAGAGAGGGAACGAGTGAGAAGGAGAAGAGAAAGTGGATAAGAGGGAGAACGAGAGAGAATCAGAAAAAGAGAAGCGAGAGAACGTGAGAAGAGGACAGAGATCGAGAGAGGGATAAGAGGGGGAGGGTTGAGAGAAGAAGAGAAGGAGAAGAGGGAAGAGGAGGGGAGAGGTAGGCAAGAGTAGAGAGAGGAGAAAAGAGAGAGGGGAAAGGGAGAGATGGAGAGCGAGAACGAGAGATCGAGAATGGAGTTTGGAGAAAAGAGGATAATAATAGTAGAGATAGAAGGAAGTGGGAGAGAGGAGGAGAATAGTGAAGAGGAGAGAGGAGGAGAGAACAAAGAGAGGATAAAGAAGGGAAAGAAAGAGAAACGGAGTAACGAGAGAAGTAGAGGGAGAAGGAGAGAGGATGGAGAAAAAGAAAGAGAGAGAGCGAGAGAAGGAGGGAGTGGAGAAGAGGATAAGAGGGAGATAGAGAATGAAGGAGAAGAGGGAAGTGGCGGGAGACAAGGAGAGAAGGAGGAGAGAAGAGGAAGAGAGAGATGGGAGAGAGGGGAAGTAGAAGGGAGAGGGAGAAGGGAGAGGAGATAGGGGGAGAAGGACTAGGATAGAAGGAGAGATAATGAGCGACAGAGAGAGAGGAAGAGAAGGGAAAGAGGAGGACAAAGAAGGGTAAGAAGAGGGAGAGAGAAGAGGAAGAATAGAGAAGGAGACGAGAGAGAAAAAGTAGGAGAGAGAAGCTCCAGGGAGGCATGGAACTTATGGTTTCCTAGGTCATTTCTTCACATTTTTCTCATTTCTACCACTGATTTCTAAACCAAATGGAGCGTTTGGTGCCCTCTAGCATTGTTTTAGGGCTGTTGGAGGAGGGTGGCAGCCTTAAGCCTCCTCCAGCAGCAAAAGCAAGTCATGGAGAGGTGGCGAATTGAAGTTCTGAGATGGGTTCAGCTAGTGTTGGAGAGAAACTGCAGCCTAAGAGATGGTCCGGGTTGTTTGGGGCAGTTGCCAAGACAAAGGCCAAGACAACTCTAGAGTTCATTCAGTCGGAGATACAAGATGGAGTCAAAGTTGCGGTGTGCACCAAGCAACAAGTGGTGGCTTCTCTACAATGTTGGGATAATGTTCTCTTTGGTTATTTTGTGGAGTTTAAACCCCACTTACCAACTCTTGAAAGGTACCTCCACAAGCTTTGGGAGCTATATGGGGGAGTAGAGGTGATCCGCCGCCGGAATGGGTTCCTACCTTTTAGGTTCTCACTTGAAGAACACCGACAACATTTTCTTGAGCGTGGAGCTTGGTTCGTGAGGGGAACCCCCTTAGTGGTCCAGCAATGGATGCCTGAAATGGTCATGGAGAGAAGTAAAATTTCATCCATTCCGATATGGATAAGGTTGCCAGAGCAAGAACTTCGATTTTGGTCACCGGAGATCTTGAGCACAATTGCTACTGTTCTTGGAAAGCCATTATACATGTATGGTAATACGGCTACGGGAAGGAGATTATCCTATGCAAGAGTTTGTGTGGAGGTTGAAGGAACTTTTGAGTTTCCTGAATTTATGATGATTCATATTGAAGGTGGTGCTTCGACGAAGGTGGAAATCGAGTATGAGTGGAAACCGGGGTATTGCGAAACTTGGTTGGAGTTCAGACACAAGCTAGCCCATTGCCCACGAAGGCTGAGGGAGAAGGATGTAGTGACTGAGAAAGTGATAGAAAAATATATGCCAAAGATCCACGAATGAGTGCAAGTAGGTCGGAGAGGAGGGCCAAAGAAACTTGGCAAAGGAAAGGGAGATGATTTGTTGGAGGCAAGGGGCGGAGAGAGCCCAAGAAAAATGATGCATGGGCTTGAGCAGGGCGAGGCTGGGGAGGAGGGAGAAGAGGGTTTGGAGGCACAAGGGCAAGCGATAACGGAAGTGGAGCTCATAACGGAGAAGAAGGCTCAAACGGTAACGGGGAGCCTTGGAACGAAGTTGGTAGTGGCTGAGCCAACGGAAAAGCAACAATGTTTGTTAGTGTAAGAACCAATCTGAGCTGAGAGTGATAGTGGAGTGTGTTTGAATGCACCAACCATGGGGGAGTTTCCTCCTTTGGGGGGACAAAGGCTGCTGCAAAAAAGGTGCAAGCAGCAGATGCTATGACCAAGAGAGGGGAGTAAACAATTAGTGGACAGCAACTTGGAGGGGAGCAAAAACATGCTTCTACTGAAGAGGGTCTTATGAGGTCCCTTTTGCTCCAAGAGAGGGAAAGTGAGCTGAAGAGGTGCAAGGTGGGAATGAGTTTGGGGTTTCATGGCCAGCATATGACGTGCTAGGGGGAAAAGTGAAAGGAATGTGTTCTAAAAGTTTTACTTTTATATGTCAATTATTATGAATTGGATGTGCAAACATTTTGTTCAATGATTATGGTATTCGTCTTTTTGAATTGTTAAGGAAGAGGCGTTTGGTCCTTAACCGTAGAGCTCTAAAAGATAATGGTTTACATAAATCAAAAGTTATTCACAATCACGGGAATTAACATGGAACATTAATCACCGAGATAAGATTGTTGTGTTGGTCATAGAATGTTGTAGCTCTACAAATAATTGACAACACGAGTATATAAAAGAGGAAAAGATTACTTTTACATATTGAATAGACCTAACATGTAAAACATTATGGAATTGTGTTTCGTGTCACTAATGTTTTAATGTGTCTTGAATCTTAAGATATGAGACTTAATTTAATTATTGTCTAAAGCTATCAATGAGTATACTGATAAAGGCAATAATTGGTTGATCATGACTTGTGCTGGAAAAGATAGCTAGTCAAACGGTTATCGTTGCCCTCTTAATTGAGTGATGATATTAGTGGGCCCTTGATAAAGCAAAATTATAATATGCACAATGTAACTTGCGTTAAGTTACATAGTTATAATTAGCTTAGAGAGATCAAGAAATGAATATAATACAAAGGTGACACATTTCTACTTTGTATGTATTCTTAATATCATGTGGCAAGGGACAGACACAAGTGGTGCACTTACCTCACTAAATGGATCGTGTTTAGTTCGAGTGGAACAAAGACATCTGTGCTAATTGGGTAGCTATTATGTGTAGCTAGATACCGCTTATAGTTTGAGATATTAAGTGTTTAATATTGCTGCCGATTTAGGTTAGATCCTCCTATAGGTCACACCACAAAACTGGGAAACAAGAAGCTTGATTTTGAGTTCATATGATGTGTTCGGTTTCATGTGAAAAAGGGACACATGTGGTGAACGAATGAAATCAATATGTCATGAGAATTGACATAATTAGAATCATAATAAATTCATATGAAGTATGTATATTATGGGGTGTAATAATTTTAATATTACATAGGATAATATATTACATAAGATATGAATTTGCTAAAAACCCCAAAAGATCAAATTTTGTTGGAAAGAAATCGAAAATTTGACAAAGGCAAAATCGGGGTCAAACACGGTGAACCGTTTAGGGTTCGGTCAACCGAGGTGTCTTCGGAACGGTCAACCGAACGTGGAACGGGTAAACACAATTGGTTGACCGAAATTGTCTGGAGTGTCTGGACAATTGGGTTTGGTCAATCGAGCGTGAACAGTCAACCGAGAGAAAATATCTTGGGATATTTTCTGTAAACCGAAGCTGACACGGTCGTCCCATGAATGTTCGCCAGGAAAAATTTTGGTGGGTCAACGGTCGACCGGAGCAAGACGCGGATCGTCCGAATTTTTCCAGAGAATTTTTCTCATGCATATTCGATGGACCATCTAGCTCACGGTCCACCAAACATGTGTTAAAACCGAATGTTTCGGTTCACCGAGAAGAATTCTCGGTCAACCGAAAATCATGATTTTTGCCTGAATTACTAAGAGAATAATTAGATCATGGGTTGGATTAATTCCAGATTTAATCAAAAGTTTTTTAGGATGTTTATGTGGCAATTTGATATTAATTTTAGGAGAGAATAGGCAAGAGATCATGACTAAAGAATAGTTCTTGATAATGATGTTTTTGGGAGCCTATAAAAGGACCCATCATCCTACTTGTTTAATGTTAATGCAAAAATTCTTTCTCTCATTAATCTCTCCCTTAATCACCACGAAAATATCTTAATAGTTTTACGTTTTGGAGATAGAAATCTCAGGAGCTTAAAGAGGGGTTATTAGCTACATTCTAAGCCTAATTAGAGATTGATTGGCTAGCTCCTTTCTCTCTAATCTGGTTTAGAGTTTGGTGAACACTTGGAGGCGAATCGGTGGGCGATTGACGAGCAATGGAACTCGGATTCTTCTGAAAGGTTTTAGAGAACTTTTGGGGATGATCCTCTATCTTTTTTTATTTTAATATGTGTAGGAATGCATGATATTAGAATAAACAAATACAAGTACGTAAAATCAATGAAAATATGAAATCGATATTGTATGTTGTATTAAAATTTTAAAATATATATACATAGGGACACTAAATTCTATAGTGGTATCAGAGCTTTTAGTTCATATTTTCAATGATTAGACTATATAATTAATTTTAATTTACCATCTACAATCGAAACAATTCATGTTCTACGTCTTTTTCGAGTTTTCCGATGGTTTTGTTGATTTAATTCTAATTGATTCTTTTGTTTGTTTTAAATGTTTTGAAACACATCATATGAATGTTAGAATTAAAATTTAGACCAATGTCTAATATATAAAATTTTCGTTTTTAATTAAATGATTATTTTATAAGGAATCGACAAAATGAAGAAGGCATATATTTATCTTTCCGTAAAAAAATTATTTTTGGAAATTGGATAAACAGCGGTTCAAATGTTTTGTGTTTTGAACTATGGTTACATAAAATCATTTTTAATGGATTTCAAATAATTTTAGATTTGTTTGATTTAGAGATGCATGATAAACTAAATTGAATAATATATAGTATATGTACATGCGTTGCTGGAGTTCTCTAATGCACGGATATGTGAGTTTGTATGTTCCGATGAGCCATGTGTGAATGAATGAATGTGTATGTTATTATTATTCAATCACAAGGGCTTATGTATATGTGAAAGCCAAATTTATATTTCTATGTATATGCATGCATATGAGACGATTTTTACATAGGACTTGCACTAGACAATTTTCATAATTGAGAGATGCATGTTTATATTTTTGCAATATCAACATCCATGGTGCAAGAGGAAGACGCTGAAGAAGTGCAAGGATCAATGACGCGGGAACATATAAACTCACACAATGTTTGTGTGAATGGATATATTTATGTTTGTGTGCTTGACATGTATGTGATTGTATGTATGAATGTTAGGATGTGTATAGATGATAAATATGCATGATCACCTAAATTCTAAAATCACACATAAATGTTTAAATTGTCCAACACCAAATTAAGATTATTTTTCTTTCTTATTTCATCCACTAGTAGCCATCGATCCAGGGATATTGTGCTCGCCCTTAGCGGGAGATAGCTTCCTCCATCTTTGGGAATAGTGGGAGATATAAGGTTGTCTATTGTTGTGCCATGAATAGATGTACGAGGTGTGATTCACCCTTAGTGGACACCGAGTATATTTGTTTGTAAATACAATGGGTAAATATATCTCGTATCAAATGAAATAAGTTTTCTTAAGAAGACCCAGAACCCTAGCTCGGTTTTGAGAAAGAGAGTTTTTCTTATGAGGATCGGTCAAATTCCCTCTTAATTAAAACGACAAAAGTCATAAGAGTTTGAAAATGCAAATGTTGTGATATTTCAAAATGGTTATGATTAGAAAAATGTTTTCTTACTTTGATTTTATAATATATCTGATAGCCCTTAGCTAGTTTATATTATAGTTGATAGGATCTTGAATTGCTGCATTGATGGACAAATTTTTATTTGCGGTATTGATTTTTAAAACATAAAATTGACATAAATCCCATACAATTTATTTTGTAGAATTGTTGAATATTCAACCTATTGTGCGATCTATGATTGAGAAACATCATTTGGCAAATGATGGCTCAAACTTCATAAGCTGGCAACTCAAGCTCAATATCGTGTTGAAGTTTAAGAAACTATCTCATATTTTAGATGGTAAAATCCCAAAGTTAAATGAGAAGGCAACTGATAGCGAGAGAGAGGCAAAAGCCAAGTAAGAAGACCAAGAGAACCAGGTTTACAGTCTATTGTTGGCCTCCATGGGTGAGTCGCTTCAAGCAAAATACTTGGATTCAAAACCCAAGAAGACCAGGAAGCTTTAACAAAGATGTTCATGGATAGTGCTAGAAAAGAGCGTTATAAGACCACCATCGCACTCACAAGGTGCCACATGGCGGAGGGAACATCGGTATCCATGCATTTTCTCACGATGCAATGATACCTTCAGAAGTTGTCGAAGCTCTCTTCCCTGATGCCTGATGACATTGTGGAAGATTTGATGCTTGGCTTTGTAGACCCATCCTACAAGGACTTCATTATGCACTATCGTGTGCGTGAGAAAGGGGTGAGTCTTGAGGAACTTCACAACGCTCTAAAAACGGCTGATGTTGACATGGACAAGGGTCGGGACAAGCACATCCTAGCCGTCCGTGAGAGGAGCAAGAATATCACCAAAGGTAAAGGCAAATTCACCAAAAATACGTCAATCAAGAGCAAGGGAGTAGGAGGTGCTCATGTGTGTGCCTCCTGGGGGAATTCTTCGAATCTCCGACTCCCAACAGGGAGTGTTTTCACTGCGGTGAAAAGGGACACAGCCGGCCAAATTGCCCCAAGTACAAGGAAGACCTTTAAAATGGAGTGATTGGACGTAAGCGCCCCAAAAAGGCCAAAGGTATATTTGTTATTGAGATAAATTTAGCCACCTCTGTCCATGATTGGGTAATTGATACCGGATCTTGTGCTCACATAATTTCTAATGTGCAGCTACTAAAGGATAGGACGCAACTCGTGAAGAACGAGATGATTTTGAAGGTCGGAAATGGTGTGAGTGTTGCTGCGATTGCATAAGATTCTGTGGAGCTTCAATTATCTAGTGGTTTAAATTTATGTTTAAAGAACGTTTATTATGTGCCTTGTATTAGCAAGTATATTATTAGTGTATCATGTTTGGATATGGATAAATTTAATATACATTTCAAATTCTTTCTTGTCTATATCGAAGAATGATATTTTCTATTCAAATGCATTCGTGAGGAATAGTCTCTATTTGCTTGAATTGAATAATAAACAAATCTTAAACATCAATAACAAAAAGCTTAAAACTACTCACGTGAATGATACACTCTTGTGGCACTATCGTCTTGATCACATAAACGAAAAACACATCAAGAAATTGCAAGAAGCTAACCCTCTTGGTCAACTTGATTTTAAATCATTGGAGACGTGCAAACCTTGCCTAATGGGCAAAATGACCAAGAGGCCTTTCAAGAAGAAAGGACCGAGAGTGAATGACTTGTTGGATTTGATACATTCTGATGTATGTGGTCCGATGAGTACTGCAAGAGACGGTTTTAGGTACTTCATTACGTTCACGGATGACTATAGTTGTTATGGCTATATTTATCTAATGAGAAACAAAAGTGAATCCTTTCACAAGTTCAAGGAATTCAAGAATGAAGTAGAGAACTTCCTAAACAAGAAAATCAAGTCTCTACGAACGGATCGTGGAGGTGAGTACTTAAGTACCGAATTTTACTCATTCCTAAAGGATTGTGGTATTGTACCACAAGAAAATCAAGTCTCTACACCTCAGTGGAATGGGGTATCTGAAAGGAGGAATAGGACATTACTCGACATGGTTCGATCAATGATGAGTCAAGCTGAATTGCCGCTTTACTTTTGGAGTTATGCACTAGAAGTTGCGGCTTATACACTAAATAATGTTCCATCCAAATCTGTAGAGAAAATGCCTTATGAGCTAAGGAGTGGTAAAACACTTAAGCTCAATTTTCTCAAGATTTGGGGTTGTGAGGCGTACGTCAAGAGATTGATGTCGACCAAACTTCAACCAAAAGCGGATAAACGCTTCTTTATAGGTTATCCTCGTGAGACAAGAGGATGCTAGTTTTTGCATATAACCTCCAATCGAGCGATTGTAGAGAGGGATGTCATATTTCTAGAAAAGGAATTTCTAGAAAGAATAAAAAGTAGTGGGAGTAGAGTTGTGCTTGAGGAGACTCAAGATATTCTACAAGATCATGATATGAATGGTGACATTCAAGATCATGAAGGCCCAACCGATGTTGCTTTGGTCAGTGGGAGCGTGAGTGAGAGACCCTCGCAAGCAATTTTGAGAGAAACTCAATCTTCCCCACCTAGTGTACGTTCGAGAATCAAACACGAACCAATTCCGCAAGAAATTGTGAAAGAAATTGAAGAAGTACACGTAGAACCAAAAGAACTTAGAAGGTCAACGCGGGAAAGGAAGAAACCCGATATGTATTTGGGACTTCATGAGATCATGGTACTAGGTACCGATGATCCCTCGACCTTTCAAGAAGCAATGGAAAGAGAGGACTCCAAACTATGGTTTAGGCCATGAAATCCGAAATAGAATCCATGTATGATAATCAAGTGTGGAACTTGGTTGACCTTCCTCAAAGGAAAAAGGTTATTCAAAATAAATGGGTTTTGAAGAGGAAGATGGACATGGATGGGAACTTGACAACCTACAAAGCGAGGCTTGTAGCAAAAGGTTTCACTAAAGTTCAAGGAATTGACTATGATGAAACTTTTTCACCGGTTGCCATGTTCAAGTCTATTCGGATTATGCTCGCTATTTCAGCATTTCATGATTATAAGATATGGCAAATGGATGTCAAAATCGTGTTCCTTAATGGGAACTTGGAGGAGGACGTGTAAATGCTACAACCTCAAGGTTTTGAAAATCCAAAGAATAGCGAGAAAGTATGCAAGCTTCAATGATCCATTTATCGATTGTAGCAAGCATCAAGGAGTTGGAACAAATGCTTTGACGAAGAATTCTAAAAGATTCACTTCGTCCAAAGTAAGGAAGAGTCTTGTATATACAAGAAGGTTAGTGGGAGACAAATAGTGTTCTTGATCTTATATGTCGATGACATACTCCTCATGGGAAATCATATACATTTGCTTGAGCAAACGAGAAGTTTATTGAAATCTGCATTTTCAATGAAAGATATGGGTGAGGCTCAATACATCTTCAAAATCAAGATATATAGAGGTAGATCCCGTAGAATTATTGGCATAAGTCAACGTACATACATTGACAAGGTCTTGGAAAGGTTCAGCATGAACAACCTCAAAAAGGGCAGCGTGCCAATGAGTATGGGTGTGCAACTCAAGAAGTCCCAACGTGTTGAATCACGTAAAGACTTGGAGTACATGAAAGATATCCCTTATGCTTCGGCAATAGGATCGATCATGTACGCGATGACTTGCATAAGACCCGATGTCTCGTATGCTCTAAGCGTTACAAGTCGTCACCAATCCAATGCAGGTCCTTAGCATTGGACTGTGGTCAATAATATTCTAAGGTGCCTTAACCGGACCAAAGAAAAGTTTCTTGTTTATGGAGGACAAAGATTTAATAGCCGAGGGCTATTCGGATGCGATTTTCATGAGTTATTGCAATGATAGGAGGTCGCAATAATGATATGTCATCATTCTGGAAGGTGGAGCCATGAGCTAGCGTAGTTGGAGTCAAATCACTACGACTGACTCAACCACCAACGAAGTCAAAATAAATTTATTATGGGTGGATACAAACAACAACACAACTGATTCATTCAACAAACCCTCATACCAAGCCAAAAGGTGAATTGCATTTCGAGTCCATGGGTCTGAGGAACCATGTGGATTGGCTTGAGGAGTGATTAGAGAGGGTTACCCTAGTTATTGTTGTTTTATACATTGAGAATGTATGTGAAAGAAAACTTTGATAACAAGTGGGAGATTGAAAAGAATGTGTTCTAAAACTTCTACTTTTATATGTCAATTATTATGAATTGGATGTTCAAACATTTTGTTCCTTGATTATGGTATTCGTGTTTTGGAAGAGGCGTTTGGTCCTTAACCGTAAAGCTCTAAAAGATAATGGTTTACATAAATCAAAAGTTATTCACAATCATGGTAATTAACATGGAACATTAATCACCGAGATAAGATTGTCGTGTTGGTCATCGATTGTTGTAGCTCTACAAATAATTGACGACACGAGTATATAAAAGAGGAAAAGATTACTTTTATATATTGAATATACCGAACAAGTAAAACATTATGGAATTGTGTTTCGTGTCATTAATATGTTTACTGTGTCATGGATCCTAAGATATGAGACATATATCTTTTCACTCAAGAAGTGCTTAATTTAATTATGGTCAAAAGCTATCAATGAGTATAGTGATAAAGGCAATAGTTGGTTGAACATGACTTGTGCTGGAAAAGATAGCTAGTCAAATGATTATCGTTGCCCCTCTTAATTGAGTGATGATATTAGTGGGCCCCTTGATAAAGCAAAATTATAATGTGCACAAATGTAACTTGAGTTAAGTTACATAGCTATAATTAGCTTAGAGAGATCAAGAAATGAATATAATACAAAGGTGACACATTTCTACTTTGTATGTATTCTTAATATCATGTGGCAAGGGGCGGACACAAGTGGTGCACTTACATCACTAAATGGATCGTGTTTAGTTCGAGTGGAACATAGACATCTATGCTAATTGGGTAACTATAATGTGTAGCTAGATATTGCTTATAGTTTAAGATATTAAGTGTTTAATATCGCCGTCGATTTAGCATAGATCGTCCTATAGGTCACTCCACAAAACTGGGAAACAAGAATCTTGATTTTGAGTTCATATGATGTGTCGGGTTTCATGTGAAAAAGGGACACATGTGGTGAAAGAATAAAATCAATATGTCATGAGAATTGACATAATTAGAATCATAATAAATTCATATGAGGTGTGTATATTATGGGGTGTAATAATTTTAATATTACATAAGATAATATATTACATAAGATATGAATTTGCTAAAAACCCCAAAAGATCAAATTTTGTTGGAAATAAATCCAACATTGGACAAAGGCATAATCGGGGTCAAACATGGTGAACCGTTTAGGGTTCGGTCGACCGAGGTGTCTTCGGAACGGTCAACCGAACGGGGAACGGGAAACACAATTGGTTGACCGAAATTGTCTGGAGTGCCTGGACAATTGGGTTCGGTAACCGAGAGAAAAAATCTTGGGATATTTTTGGTAAACACAAGGTGACACGGTCGTCCGATGAATGTTCGCCAGGAGAAATTTTGGTGGGTCAACGGCCGACCGGAGCAAGACGTCGATCGTCCGAATTTTTCCAGATAATTTTCTCATGCATATTGGGTCGACCGTCTAGCTCACGGTCCACCGAACATGTGTTAAAACTGAATGGTTCGGTTAACCGAGAAGAATTCTCGGTCAACCGAAAAGCATGATTTTTGCCTGAATTATTAAGAGAATAATTATATCATGGGTTGGATTAATTCCAGATTTAATCAAACATTTTTTAGGATGCTTATGTGGCAATTTGAGATTAATTTTAGGAGAGAATAAGCAAGAGATTATGACTAAAGAATAGTTCTTGTTAAGGATGTTTTTGGGAGCCTATAAAAGGACCCCTCATCCTACTTGTTTAATGTTAATGGAAAAATTCTTTCTCTTAGTAATCTCTCCGTTAATCACCACGAAAATCTCTTAATAGTTTTACGTTTCGGAGATAGAAATCTCAAGAGCGTAGAGAGGGGTTATTAGCTAGATTCTAAGCCTAATTAGAGATGATTGGCTAGCTCATTTCTCTCTAATCTTGTTTAGAGTTTGGTGAACACTTGGAGGCGAATCAGCGGGCGATTCGATGAGCAACTGAACTCCAGATCTTCTGAAAGTTTTTAGAGAACCTTTGGGTATGATCCTCTATCCTTTGTTTATTTTAATATGTGTAAGAATGCATGATATTAGAATAAACAAATACATGTACGTAAAATCAATGAAAATATGAAATCGATCTTGTATGTTATATTAAAATTCTAAAATACATACATACATAGGGAAACGAAATCCTACAAGAAGTTGGGGGCTGTAGGGAGCCAAATCCGAATGGGATTAATGGAGTGTATGAGTGCACCTCCGATCCCAGCAATCTACGCCAAAGAGGAAATATCATCACTAGATCGAGGGCTATGAGGGATAAAACAAGCATAAGGACCTTGGGTAGATTCAAAGCTCTTGCTGACTTTGAAGGAGGAGGGGAGGAAGAAGATATTGCAACGGAGGAAATGAATGTAGGAAGCACAATTGAAGCTCCTTTTCACCGTGTGGGTGGGAATAAATCAAGGGTATGATGGCTACGTGAAGGTGACCGGAACTCGAGATTTTTCCATGATTCTCTTAGAGTGAGGAGAGCCACCAACACTGTACGGAGAGTGAGTGAGGAGCGGGTGGTTATTGAGGAAGAGGAGGCTATCCGGGAGGCCTTTCGAAGGCGTTTTTCTAACTTGTTTGCTAGTGGTTTTCAGGTACAACATATCGACCCCATGTTATGTCTTCCTCGGTTGGGGGAGAACGAGAAGATGACACTAATCAAATATTTCGATATGAAGGAACTTGAGAGGGTGGTGATGCATTTGAATATTGACAAAGTCCCAGGACCGGATGGGTTTAATGCAAAAAATTTCAAAGCCGCTTGGGAGTGTGTGAAGGCTGACTTGTTCAAAGCTATCGACTCTTTCATGAGGAGTGGCAAGCTATTGAAGCAGGTCAACTATACATCTATCACCATTATTTCAAAGAAGACGACACCAGTCATAGTTGATGTTTATAGGCCCATCTCCCTCTGTAATATGGTGTACAAGTTCTCATCGAAGATGTTGGCAAATAGATTGAAGGTGCTTCACCCGAGTTTTTTTGGGGAAACACAAAGTGCATTTGTGAGTGGAAGGCGGATCAGCGATAACATTTTACTTGCTCATGAGATATGCCATAATATGCACTTGGGAGGAGGAAGAGGGCAGCTGTGTTTGAAGTTGGACCTTCGAAAGGCCTATGACTCTATATCATGGCAATTCATTGAGGAAGTGCTGCAACATTTTGGATTCCCATCCCATTGGTGTAATCTTATGATGGCATGCGTCCGAGCATCTTTCGTGGTCACGGTGAATGGAGTAAACTCACGACCATTTCACGCAACAAATGGATTAAGGCAAGGGGACTAGCTTTCCCCCAACCTTTTTGTCCTTTGTATGGACGTGTTTAGCTCTATGTTTAGAACAAAGGTGGAGAGGGGCACCCTCGAACCAGCAAGGTGCGGGTATGTACAACTTTCTCATCTTCTATTTGCGGATGACGTCATGGTGTTTGCTAATGCTACTAGAGCAACTGCAAGGACAATCAAATGAGGAGGAGAGGAGAAGGAGAAGGAATATGAGCGAGATGGAGATGAGGAGAGAGAGAAAAAGAAGAGGGGAGAGTGGGAGTGAAGAGAGAGGGGTAGAGAGGTAGTTCGAGCGAGACAGAGAGAAGGAAGAGAGAGAGAAGGGAGAGGAGAGAAGGAGAGGGATAAAAGGAGAAACGAGAGAAAGGAGAGAAGATGAATGAGAAGGGGAGAGGAGAGAGATAAAGAGAGAGGGATAAGGAGAAGAACGATAAAGGAGGGTAGGGAGAAGAGAGAGAAAGATAGAGAAGGAGAGAGAAAATGAGAAGGGAGAGAGGAGGAGATGGATAAGGACAATGAGGGAAGAGAGAGGAGGGATGAAGGGAAGACAAGGAAGAAGAAGAGGAGAGAAGGAGAGGAGAGGGAGGTAGAGTAGACAAGGAGAAGACCGAATGGGGGAGAGAAGGATAGAGACAGAAAAGAGAGAAGATGGATATGGATATGGGGAGAAGAGAGAAGGAGAATAGAGGAGAGGAGAGGGAGAAGGGAAGAGAGAGGAGGGAGAAGAAGGGAGAGAGAGCGAGAGGAGTAGGAGGGAAGAGGGAGAGGGAGAAATAAGAGAGGAAAGATAAGAGGAGAGGATAAGAAGAGGGAGAAGGAGAGTGGAGAGAGAGGGAAGGGAACGAGAGGGAGATGACGAGATAAAGAAGGAAGGTGATCGAAAAAAGGAGACGAGGAAAGGAACGAGAGGAATATTAGGAAGTGTAAGAGCGAGAGAGAATGAGAGGAAGAGAGGGTAGGAGAGAGGGAGAAGAAGAAGAGGGTGGGGACAGAGGGATATGAGGAGAGAGAGTAGACGGAGGAGGAGGAAGAAGTAGAGAGAACGAAGTAGAGGAAGAGAGGGAGAAGAGAGGAGAGAGAAGAAGAATTAGAGATTTAACGAGAGAGCGAGAGAATGAGAATGTGAAGGAGGAGAAAAGGGAATAGGGAAGGGAACGAGATAGAGAATGGAAGATAGAGGTAGAGAATGAGATGGAGTATGAGCGAGAGAGATAGTGGAGGAGAGACGAAACGAGAGAGGAGAGAGGAGGGGAGTGATAAGGAGGAGAAGGGGAGAGGAGGAGAGAAAAGGGGGATGGGTGTGACTGATAAAACAAAGATTAGGGAAGAGAACGAGAAGAGGTGCAAGGAAGGGAAGGAGGATATAGAGAGAGATGGTGTTCCCCCTCCTTCTCATCTTCCCCGTCCTTCCCTTCTCGTTATCCCCTCTATTTTTATCCTTCTCCCCCTCTCGTTCCTCGCTTCCTTCTCTCCTTGTCAGCATAACGATAAGGGTAGGGATATAGAGAAGGAGAGAGGAGATAGAGAAGAGATAGAAGGGGAGAGGAGAGGGAAAAAGGGAGAAGCAAGCGAGAGAAGGAGAGGGAGAGAGTAGAAGGAGAGAGGTAGCAGGACAAGGAGAGAGGAAACGAGTGAGAAGGAGAAGAGAAAGTGGCTAAGAGGGAAAACGAGAGAGAATGAGAAAAGGAGAAACGAGAGAATGTGAGAAGAGGAGAGAGAGATGGATAAGAGTGAGAGAGTGGAGAGAAGAAGGAGAAGGGGAGAAGAAGGAGACAGAGAGAAGGAGAAGAGGGAAGAGGAGGGGAGAGGTTGGCAAGAGTAGAGAGAGGATAAAAGAGAGAGGCAAAAGGGAGAGAGAAGAGAGATGAAGAGCAAAGAGAAGGGAGTGTGGAGAAACTAGAATAGGAAGAGTAGAGAGAGAAGGAAGAGGGAGAGAGGAGGAGATTACAGAAGAGGAGAGAGGAGAGAAGGGAGAGAGGCTAAAGAAGGGAAAGGGAGAGAAATGGAGAAACAAGAGGAGAAAGGGTGGATTTCCCAGTAATCTATTTGGGGCTGCCATTATTCTCATCACGTTTAGGCAAGCAACATTGTATGAGCCTCATTGAGAAGGTACGAGCTCGACTGAGCACTTGGAAGGGAAATCACCTCTCCATGGCTGGTAGGGTGGAGTTGGTGGGGAGTGTTTTGGTATGTTTTAGCATATATTGGACTTTAGCCTTTTTACTACCAAAGAAAGTCTTGAAGGAGGTGGAGAGCATCATGATACACTTCGTTTGCGGTGGCTCGACGAAATGGGTGGCCGTGGCGTGGAAAGACATATGCACACCAAAGAAGATGGGCGGTTTGGGGCTAAAGAGACTCATGGAATGGAATGGAGTATGTATGCTACGACTCTTTTGGTTGGTGGTTGACAATGGAGGCTCATTATGGGTGCAATGCATGCGACAAAAATACATGAGGAATCTATCTATTTGGGTTACTCGGTCACCATCGACTTCCTCATGGGCATAGACAGGCATCTTAAGTGTTCGTGACATAGCAAAGGAGAAAATTCAGTACCAAGTGGGGGATGGGACATCTATTCGCTTCTTTCTTGACCCATGGTGTGGAATGTCGTTCATAAGTCGACCGGGGGGAGATGGGCTGCAACAATACAAGGGTGTCCCAATAGATACTCGTGTGTAATTTTTTATTCGAAATGGGGCGTGAAACCTCCCATTTCCACGCATCTCGGAGATGGAGGAGCTATGGCCTCGGATAATTGGTACCCCCATTTCAAGTGGGAATGACAAACCAACTCGAGTAGGGATGAGGAGTGAAAAGTTCACAACCAAGGAGGCGTGGAAGTGGGTAACTCAAGAGAAGGAAGATGTGGTTTGGGCTTCCCTAGTGTCGCATAAGAGCCATGTCCCAAAGCATGCCATGATTCTTTGGAGGGCATTACGAGGAAGATTAACAACAAAGTGTTTCATGAAGCAAAGGGGAGCCACTCATGATACCACATGTGTACTTTGCGAGGATGGAGAGGAAGATATGGCACATCTTTTTTGGAAATGCGAGCATACAAGACAAGTGTGGGTGCAAATTCAGGGGGTGTTAAAGTTAAGCATGGATGTAGAAGACACAATGGAGGCCGAGGTCAAACTGAGTCATCCGGATTAGAGGAGGGGCTAGAATGGTAAATATGATGTGGTTGGCCTTGGGTGCGGTGGTTCATGAATGTTGGCAAGAGAGGAATAGGCACATCTTTGATGATGAGAAGAGGTGCACGGTGGGTGTCATCAAAAATGTCAAGGAAGGAGTGTAGATTGTGGGGAGGAGCTTCAAGGACAATAGAGGAGATCCCGCAAGTTGGAGTGACTTTGAAAGAACGTAGGCTTAATATAGTGAACACCTTGTAATAAGTAGGGGTAGAATGGGCAGCCTTGAAAGGCGATAGAATTTTGATAGTGGTCGGGAATGCATGTAGCTTCCCCAACGGACTTTAGACTCAAATTTTGTAGGTTGTAAAATTTACACACACTTAATATAATTAGAGGGTAAGCCTCCCTTCTTCTTTGCAAAAAAAAGGTAGGCAAGAGTAGAAAAAGAGAGGAGAAAGGGAGAGAGAAGAGAGACAGAGAGTGAGAACGAGAGTTCTAGAATGGAGAGTGGAGAAAAGAGGATAAGAAGATTAGAGAGAGAAGGAGTAGGGAGAGGAGGAGAATAGAGAGGAGGAGAGAGGGAGATAAGGGAGAGAGAATAAAGAAGGGAAAAGGAGAGAAACAGAGAAACGAGAGAAGTAGAGGGAGGAGAGAGGACGGAGAAGAAGGAGGAGAGAGAGCGAGAGAAGGAGGGAGTGGAGAAGAGGATAAGAGGGAGATCCAGAATGAAAGGGAAGAGGGAAGAGGCAGGAGAGAAGGATGGGCAGAAGGTGTTGCTCTACAATTCCCATGTTCAATAGTTTGCTGGTAAGCTCCACAGTCGCTGGTCTGTCCCTTTTATTGTCCAAACCATGTTTCCTCATGGAGTGGTTGACATCCTGAACCTAGGGAATGGGGACGTGTTCGAAGTTAATTGACAAAGCCTCAAACCCTACTTGGAGGGGGCACCAGCCGAAGTCGAGGAGGTCATGTTCCTTCATGAACCTCTCTCGCACTCAACCATTCATGTTCCAGCATGAATCGTTGAGCTTTCATGTTTGTATAAAGTTAACTTTGAAAAAGAAGAAAAAGAAGGAAGGAAGGAAGACTCCTTTAGTGAGCATCGATTGTTGTGGGCTCCAACCCTTGAGTATTTGGGCCCCATTTCTTTCACGTAATTATATCCCTTCTTTAGCATCTCACAGGTTTTGAGGGAATTCGGGTTTGTGTCCATCACTATAACCATGAACTTCCTGTTGCGCTTCATATTGGTGAGATCTTCCCTTTTTCATGCATAAATCCATGTAGTATGTTGCTCACATTCATTGAGGACAATGCATGAAGTAGGTGTGGGTGGGTGTTTTACATGTGTACATAGTCGAGCCTTTTCCTTTGATTTTGTTTTCTTGTGTGTGCATTGATAGGGTCATGTTAGTGTGCTGCATTTAATATCGATATATCTCCTTGCCATGATCCACGGGTGACTTGTCTTCTTTTGCTTGCCTAGTGCTTTAAAAAATTTACATTTCGTTCAAAAATCTTCATGTGTTTGTGAAAGAAAATGTTTTGTGGGTTTTGTGTGTGTTTAGCATGTGTAAAACCATTGAGAGGCAAAGTAAAAAGAAAGCACCCAAAATTGTCTTGAACTTGATGCATTAGGTATCTAGTACAATGGCTTTAGGACTTATCTAGTCGTTAGGATGCACCCCAGTTTTCCCTCGGGGGTAAGTAATCATAGGGTTTCGGTGCTCAAATAATTAAAGAAGTCCATCCCGAACCTAGTGAGTCAATAATTTGTGTCTGTTAATTTAAGGAAGTTTGTTGTAGTCAAGGACCCTTTAAATCTTGTTGTAAGACATTAAGTGTGGGGGTTTTGGTTCATGTGTAGATAAGAAATAAGTGAGTAGGTGTTCTCTCTTCTCGCACGGCTCCTCTCACTTAGGAAAGTAAGTCTGAGGGGACTTTGTGCCAGGAGCTTTCGAGTCATCTGACTTGGAATGCGCCGACCGAACTCCTGTTATACGGGTGGTAGGGATTGCCCTATGTGGAGATTTGGGGAAAGGTGTCGTGATAGTGTAAGTCCTCATAGGCAATGATGCACGAAACCTGACCCTGGGAGAATGAAGCTCCAACTAATAAGAACAAATGAAGAAACAAAAAATAAGAAAAGAAACAAAAAGAAAAAAAATGGTAGTGCAAATAAGAACCTTAATGGACTTTACACTTTGTATCGCTTGAGGATGTTGAGGTTGTCTATGTCTTTCACTTAAGTCCTTAGTTAACTTGCACGAATGGTTCATTAGGCTAGGTATGTGGACTGAATACATCCATAGAGTCGGCCCGTAGGATTACCGCGTCCAATGATTGATAAAAATGAGTCCATCGAGTCGAGTTTCTAGATTGAACAATGCATCTATGTTCGGATTTTGTGGGTATATCTGTTGAAAACCCTAAGAAGACAACACTCCTCCTCCTTGCCAATAAGGAGGTTTAACGGCTTGTTGGATGTGCTAAGTGCAACCGTGATTCCTACGAAAGTGAGTTAGGATTTCTTGTTTTTCGTATGCTTCTCGTTCTTTGTTTTGCTCGGGATTAGCAAAAGTTAGGTGTGGGGGTATTTTATTGACATCATTTCATGCTTAGATTTGTATCTTATATCCATTATCTTTCACCTAAACAATGCTACGTAACGAGCTTTATGTTTGAATTTCAGAAAAAAATTGGTTTGAAGAAAAGAGGCATGGAAGGACCTAAAAGCAGGAAAAAAGGAATGAGTTGAGAGACTCGAGGATTAAGTTGCAAGATCGAAGGACCCGAATGTAAGATCGAAGGACCAATTTGGGCCGGAGCTGCAGCAAGCGAAGTAGATACATCAAAGACCAACAAAGACATCCAGAAAATCCCACACGAAACAACGACTGGATCCGAACAATATAGACCGCCAATTGGCGGTCTGTTTTGATCCGGATCCGCAAATTTTTCGTAGGGTCGCGTATTAGTGTGTATTTAGTCTATTTCTGGTATTTGTTTAGTCCCATACCGGGGGATTGTCCCAGATTACCTTTCTCTATGACTATTGATGAGAATTTTATTTATACCGCAAGTGCACGGCGTCTATGAAGACGTGGCAAGTACGGGTCGAACACAAGGAGGGAGAGATTTCGTTGTTAGTGTGATTTCGATTGAGGAGAAGAAGTAGAGAAAAATCAATTAGGGTTTTTGGAGTTTTTGGTTTAATTAACTAAAGTACGAAACAAAAGCAATTAAAATTAAAACAAGAACAAAGAGAGAAATCCGTGGGGTGGAGGTTTAGATTTAGGTTTAGAGTAGAGAATTACTGAAACTTATTATAAATCATGTTAGTTATGAAGCATTACAAGATAAATGACTTAACATAAACTCAAGTAATCAAAATACACTAATCATGAACTTAAAATAATAACATGCATTCATCATTCTCTAACCCTAATTCCATCACCTCCACCCTTTGGAGAGAGTTAGAAACTCATGGAGGGAGGAAGAGGAAGGGATCCTAGAGACATTAAAAGAAAACAAAAACAAAAGAAATCAAAACAGAATTTTATTGCTAATGATCCAAGACCAAAGGTTCAAAGATGTGTTACATTCGTCCTACAGGGCTATTTATAGCCGATACAGGGGATACCAATACATAAAAGGATAGTACACGCGTCGACCCGACACTGGACAAAAATCGGGCACACAGATTAATGACTGGGCGGCGGAAACGCCGCATATTGAAGGTGTTGTGCGGCGAAAACGCCGCAAAATCAGGTCTGCGCGGGTCCGGATTTTGGTCATGTGTTTATGGTATGATTTGATCTTTATTTACGCGTCTGGAAGATTCTTTCCATTGTCTTGAACTCCGGATTATTCCTTCCATTGTTGGGGATTTATTTTTGACTTTTCTTTTGACTTTCCCAACAAAATAACTTGATCCTCTTTTTTTTTGCAATCAGGGCCTTGGCATTTTGCAATTAAGCCCTTGACCTTTTTGTGATTAGCTCCTTGAATGCTTTTATGCTTGGATTCATTTCCATTCGGAACCCGATAAACTTGAACTCGGTCTTTATGATAGAAATGAATCTTTTGCAGGCGTTTATGCTCGGAATGTGGGTAATTTGCATCCAGGTCCCTGTATTCTGTAAATACGACTAAACATATACCTTAATAGCATTTATTGATATAAAAGTAATCTAAATGAAAGACATATGATGCAATGTATGCAATGCATCAAATACCCCCACACCTAGATTTTGCTAGTCCCTAGCAAAACAAAATATAAGAAAATGAAAACAGGGAAATCTTAACTCACTTTCGTAGGAATCACGGTTGCACTTAGCATGTGCAACAAGCCTTTAAACCTCTTTGTTGCCAAGGAGGAGGAGTGTTGTCTCCTGAGGGTTTTCAGCGGATATACCCACAAAGTCTTAATTCAACATTCCATTAATAGCTCTTAATCTTTCTGCCTTAACCTTATACATCTCACTTAAAGTTCTCGCATGCTCATTATATAAATCTAGCTTATTAAAAATATGACTTGGTCTTTGTTCCTCCAACATTCACACCACTAACCCTTCTAAACATGTTATCACTTAAATTATTTTGCACGCCTCCTCTGGTGGTGAAGTATCATTTGGATCAACCATGGCATGGATCATTCTTTTAGCTTTGGGCCTTGAGTATCTTAAAGTATTTTTTTCTTTTCCGTGATTCAACACATTTGCTTTTCCTTTTTGACACTTATACCCTTTTTGCATTCGTGTAGCGAGTTTGGTCGATAATCCCGAGCTGGAAGACTCAAGTTACCGGGTTTCAAGATACCCCTACGGACCAGTGACTCGAAGGCTTGGGCTTTTGTAATCATTTTGCAAAATGTGCTTTCCTCACTTTATTCCTTTATTTTTACTTTTATTTTCCTCAAGGCTTAATTGCTATTAGAAGTCCACACTTCCCGGTATATTTTCCTCAACCTCTGCTTTTTATCAACCACTTCAAAGATTTGATTCATCCAATTTAAGTGCATACATGTCTTACAAGGGTCATGGGTTATTTCTTTGGAACTTAGATTTATGTCATAATTTCTACAAGCAGAACTATATAATAAGGAACAAAAACTTAATGCAATTTGTACACGGGTTTTGGCAGTTCAATCTTAGGCTATGTCATAGAATATTGAAGTTTTTTTTTTTTAAATAAAACAGAACAGAAAATCAAATAGATAGATATGTACATATATAAACACCCCCCCACACCTAAATCATGCATTGTCCTCAATGTATGCATAGATAAAATAAATGCACTTATTACCTGAGTCGGCTTGCGGTAGAGGGGTTGAGTTTGCTCAAAGTCAACCATAATCAGAACTGGATTGAATGACACCATGTTGGTGCATGTATCCAGTTGAATTGTTCCCCATGTTGACTTGAGGAAAAGATTCCACTCTTCTCACTTGAATTGGTTCGCTTGTTTGCTCGAGTGATGGTGGTTGGGTAAATGAATTACTCCCTTTTTTCTTGCTTCCTTTTTGCTTATGTGATGATTTATTTGATTCAGAATTCTGATAAATACGTGCTCTCATCACAACATCACTTGGGTTGCATATTAGTTCTGGCTCATTATCAATATGGAAGATATTAAATTCTGCTTTTAAGTTCCCGAAAGATAATTGCATGAGCCCATTTCGACAGTTTATTAATGCTTCCGAAGTGGCTAAAAAGGGTCTACCTAGAATTACAAGGATTTGTCGATTAGGATTTACAACAGGTTCAGTATCAAGTACGACAAAATCCACTGGATAAATGAAGTCACCAACCTTAATCAAAACGTCCTCTACTATACCTCTCGGTTTCTTAACAGAACAATCAGCGAATTGGAGGGTTGTCCTAGAGGGTTTCAGCGGACCAAGGTTGAGTTGCTCGTAGACAGAAAATGGGAGCAAGTTAACGCTTGCACCAAGGTCTAGAAGGGCTTTATTGATAAACGTATCTCCTATTGAACATGAAATTGTGGGACACCCCGGGTCCTTATATTTTATAGGAGATGTGTTGGAAAGAATTGAGCATATGTTTGCAGTTAAGAATGCCTTCTTTGGTACATTCGTTTTTCTCTTTTTAGTGCACAAATCTTTTAAGAATTTAGCATAAGCAGGTATTTTTTGAATCATGTCTAAGAGTGGAATGTTTACCTTAACTTGCTTAAATACTTCCAAGATTTTCTCTATTTGTGCACTAGAGTTCTTTTTGAGTCTATTGGGAAATGGGGCTTTAGGCACATAGACTCGCTCAGGTTCAGGTTGAGCTACAGGTTCAGGTTGGGTAGGTGGATCGGGCTTTTCAATTTGGACGTCGGGTTCAATGGTCAAGTCATATGTGGGTGCTTGATGGCTAGATTGATTAGTCATTCTCGGGTTTACCACATTATTGTCAATTTGTCTTCCGGACCGTAATGATACTACAGCATTGATTTGTTGGAACGGTCCTTCCTCATTAACCATTTGAACCGGTCTAGGGTTGTTAGTTCCTGAAGGTGGTTGATAAGATTGATATTGATTATTAGTTCTTGGGTTCACCTCAAGTTGATTTGGTAATTGGCCATTTTCTCTTTCACCTATTATCTGTGCTAATTGGCTGACCTGTGTCTCTAGCCTTTGGAATGATTGGTTGGTTGTTTGTATAAAAGTTGTCATTAAAGTTTCTAATTTTGTCAACCTAACCTCATGATTTCCATTGTTATTACCCCCAGATGATGTATTATTTTGGTTATATGGGGTTTGTTGTTGTCTAGGAGGTTGTCCTTGTTGGGTCCACGAAAAATTGGGATGATTACGCCAACCTGGGTTATAGGTTGATGCGTAAGGATCATTTCTAGAATTGTTAAATGTGGCATTAACATGTTCCAGGTCCACACAGTCCTCCATTAAATGACCAGTCTGACCACATCTAGAGCAGGGGATAGACAAGGGTTGATTCATTCGGGATTGATTTTGTAGCTCTAGACTTTCCATTCTACGCATTAGGGTAGCTAGTTTTGCCTCAGCCGCTATGTTGGAGTCTACAGCTAAGACACCTGGTCGGGGTTGACTCGCTATTCTAGATCCAATACTCGGGTTGATGGGTGTTCTAGCATTGTCCCATTGCATACTATTTTCAGCTAAATCCTCAAGAAAAGTCCAGGCATCATTTTCATTTTTGGACATGAAGTTCCCTTGGCTCACAGATTCTAGCATAACCCTAGATGTGGGTGTCAATCCCTCATAAATAATTTGGCATAATTGCCACTTCGGTATTCCGTGATGAGGGCATTGGGTCAAGACACTCTTAAATCTCTCAAGATAGGAATAGAACGGCTCGCTCTCAGACTGAACGAATGCAACAATTTCATTCCTAATCTTCATAGTCTTATGGTTGGGGAAATATTTTTTTAGGAAAACTTGAACAAATTCGGCCCAACTTCTAATAGATCTTTCGGCTAGACTATATAGCCATTTCTTAGCGTCGTCTTTCAGTGCTAGAGGCACGAATTTCAGACGCACTGCCTCTTCAGGGATATGCTGGTATTGCATAAGAGAGCAGATTTCCTCAAATTCTCTAAGGAAGGGATATGGATCTTCCCTAGAGGTGAACTTAGGCAGCATACTCATGTATTGTGCCTTAAGTTCGAAGTCGCGACCCGGTATGGTGGGCATGACGATGCACGATGGCTGAGCAGCCATGTTGGGTAGCACCGATCCCTCAGAGTTATTATAGGTTGTGCAACAGGCGGGTCCACTACGTTCTCACCCATTGGATCCGGGTGAGGTGGTGCAACAGATGGGTTGGGGTTAAGCTCTAGACTGGAATCCAGATGAACTCGTGAGAGTCGATTACTCAAGTCCCGAATCCAAATCTGAGTGCACCGGGTTGAATCAATTTTTGAACTTGAGTTTGAAATTTAAATTTCAAATTCAATTTCAAGAATCAATTACTTTTTTTATTTTATTTTTTTTTTTAATTTTTTTTTTGAAAACAAACAATAGAAAGGTAAAGATGAGAAGGGAAAGAAGACTCAGACGAGAAGGGAAACTTAACTCTAAAGGATAAAAATTAGGGTTGGTCAGAAATTTCCTGAACAAGCACGGTCAAAACAATCCTAGACCTAGTGTCACTTAGATCTAGACGACTCCTAACTGGTTGAGTCGAATTGATTTGCTTGATTCACCTCCCTCACCAATCAAACCAAGTTGGCCAGTTAGTGTATAGCTAGTGGAGGCGCTTCCGACAGAGTCGGTGCCAATTAGACAACCACGTCGCTTGGAAGACTTTCGTCGACACAAAAACACTTTGTAGACACCAAATTGAATTCAATTAGCTTCAGGTCATAGCAAGTCAAACCAATCTCCTCCTTAATTGAGTCCGAGTCCTTAGGGGCCAATGTCTAATTGATTTTAAATTTTAGGCTTAGGCGACACTTCAGGATTGTGGTTTGTGGGCTACGGGAGGGCGATGAAATCCCCACCGTATCTTTTCCTACGGAGTTGCCCTTAAGGTAGTTTAACCTAGATCTAGCAGAGATAGTCAAACAATGGTCCTTTTAATGGGGGCAATTTCAAGGTTGTATGCAACTAAATTATATGCTCTAATGCAATCGATAAAGACCTCGATACGTACCTTGCCTCCAGCAATCTTCAACAAGTATTAATTTGCAAGAATTTAGCAAGAATAATGCAAGCAAAACATTATATGATGCATGCACTAAGGTCTTTCTAATTTTGCCAATTTTAGGTCAGAGTTGAATTATTGCCAATTATGGAATTGTAACCCTAACACGTGCAATTCTACGAAAGGAAACTTTTCAACTATTCAGATTTTACGAGAAAGGCAAGAAAAGTTACCTCCGCAATGCTCAGTCGGGTTCGCCGCCCGCTCTCGGAGATTCCAGTAGCTCAATGCGACCACCCAGAGATGTCGACGATGCCCCAGAAAATTGAAGACCAGATTCCAACCCTGTGCGGCGTTTCCGCCGCACTTTACCTTGTTGGTGCGGCGATTCCGCCTCCCACTTGGTTCAGAATGCGGTGAGATTTCACCGCGTGCTCTGTCGTCTCCTGAAACGCAAATCCAAACAGTTAGATCGCGCACACGATAAACAGAAAAAAAATCGAAAATACAAAAACAAACGAAATCTTCGTCGCCTCCCCGGCAACGGCGCCAAAAACTTGATGAGAATTTTATTTATACCGCAAGTGCACGGCGTCTATGAAGACGTGGCAAGTACGGGTCGAACACAAGGAGGGAGAGATTTCGTTGTTAGTGTGATTTCGATTGAGGATAAGAAGTAGAGAAAAATCAATTAGGGTTTTTGGAGTTTTTGGTTTAATTAACTAAAGTACGAAACAAAAGCAATTAAAATTAAAACAAGAACAAAGAGAGAAATCCGTGGGGTGGAGGTTTAGATTTAGGTTTAGAGTAGAGAATTACTGAAACTTATTATAAATCATGTTAGTTATGAAGCATTACAAGATAAATGACTTAACATAAACTCAAGTAATCAAAATACACTAATCATGAACTTAAAATAATAACATGCATTCATCATTCTCTAACCCTAATTCCATCACCTCCACCCTTTGGAGAGAGTTAGAAACTCATGGAGGGAGGAAGAGGAAGGGATCCTAGAGACATTAAAAGAAAACAAAAACAAAAGAAATCAAAACAGAATTTTATTGCTAATGATCCAAGACCAAAGGTTCAAAGATGTGTTACATTCGTCCTACAGGGCTATTTATAGCCGATACAGGGGATACCAATACATAAAAGGATAGTACACGCGTCGACCCGACACTGGACAAAAATCGGGCACACAGATTAATGACTGGGCGGCGGAAACGCCGCATATTGAAGGTGTTGTGCGGCGAAAACGCCGCACAATCAGGTCTGCGCGGGTCCGGATTTTGGTCATGTGTTTATGGTATGATTTGATCTTTATTTACGCGTCTGGATGATTCTTTCCATTGTCTTGAACTCCGGATTATTCCTTCCATTGTTGGGGATTTATTTTTGACTTTTCTTTTGACTTTCCCAACAAAATAACTTGATCCTTTTTTTTTGCAATCAGGGCCTTGGCATTTTGCAATTAAGCCCTTGACCTTTTTGTGATTAGCTCCTTGAATGCTTTTATGCTTGGATTCATTTCCATTCGGAACCCGATAAACTTGAACTCGGTCTTTATGATAGAAATGAATCTTTTGCAGGCGTTTATGCTCGGAATGTGGGTAATTTGCATCCAGGTCCCTGTATTCTGTAAATACGACTAAACATATACCTTAATAGCATTCATTGATATAAAAGTAATCTAACTGAAAGACATATGATGCAATGTATGCAATGCATCAACTATAAATAGAACTCTTCCTCCTCTCTTGTACCCCATCTCTCTCTTCATGGCAATCCTCTCTACTAGGAGTTAAAGCCTTGAAGCAATAACCCTGGTGGAGAGAGGCTACTTGTAATTGAGTGAGTAATAATAGATGTTTTCCATTGGTTATGTTGTTTCTTTCTTAGTTTAATTTCCTTTCTTATGTCTTGCATGCTTCTTTAGTTTTATGTCCTTTTGTTAACTTGTTGTTTTAGTCTTTTTATAGTTAGTTTAAGCATGTTTTCTTTCCCTAGTATAAATGTTAGTTTAAATATGTGTGAGTAGTTTCATTCCCCTTTGGGGGGTAGAGTAGATGTGTATACATGTTATGTAGATGGTATGAATGCTAAACATTGTGTATGTGAGAAATGTTAGTATGCTTGCTTGAATTAATAAGAACTTTTACTTGATGGTTTCTGCCATAATCCTAGGTACATTCCATGCTTATTTATGTTCTTAATAACAAACTTGTCATGCTCATTTTAATCACCTAGTTTAGTGCTTTAAATGATAGGTCTTGTCATTAGGTACTTCTTATGCATTACCAAACACTAAATTCACTTGAGCTTATTGTATGCATTCACCACACTTATTTCATGTGTACAAACACTACACCCCTTAGGGGTGTTTCCCATTCTTTAATTTCATCTTTCCTATTAGTAGTTTCTTACTTAGTTTTAGTTCGTTTTATACTTTCATTTCCTTCTTTGATGTTTACTAGTTTAGTGTAGTGTAGTTTAGATCATAACTCCTTTCTTTCCCACTTGCCTTCGAACAAACTAAAGTCGACACACCTCCCTATGAATCGACCCGTATTTGCAACCACTTCAACGTGGCCATGAACTTTTGGTTAATTAAAATGTATCAATCAGGCCGGCTAGTCACGAAGAAACTTATGTGACAAAGAGTTGCCAACCATGACCCGTTATGTGTCCTTTGCAATAAGGAGGAAGAATGGGTCGAATGCATTGTATGACTCTCATAGAGAAGATAAAGGCGAGGTTGAGCACGTGGAAGCAATCACACCTATCTATGGCCGGTCGAGTAGAGCTCGTAAAGAGCGTGTTGGTGTCCTTGAGCTTCTTTTGGAGTTCAGCATTCCTTATTCCAAGGCAAGTGCAAAAGGAAGTGTAGAGCCTTATGTATAGGTTCATTTGGGGAAGACCAAAGAAATGGGTTGCGGTCTCATGGAAAGATGTTTCTAGACCCAAGAGCGAAGGGGGGTTGGGGCTCAAAAGGCCTACGGAATGGAATTATGTGGGAATGGTGCACCTCTTTTGGCTCGTCGTGGAGAACAAGGACTCGTTATGGGTCAGGAGCATGAGGAGGAAGTACTTGAGGACTCACTCGATATGGCCCCCCATCGAGTTGCTCATGGGCTTGGAGATGACTATTGAGGGTCCGGGATATTGTAAGCAAGTGTATATTCAATGTAGAGTGGGTGATGGTGAGCACATTAGATTCTTCCGACACCCGTGGGACACGACATGGGTTGTAGGGTTCACTCTGATTTGGGGGTCCCATGGGACATGAATGTATCCTACTTTGTAAGAAATGGAGAGTCGAACCTCCCACCACCAAGGTCGCGCGATATGGAGGACTTATGGTCCAAGATTTTGGCGATTAAAATTTATGGAGGAGAAGATGACCCTAGAATGGTGACGGGAAGGGGCGAGAAGTTCATGAATAAGGAGGCGTGGGGCTGGGTCAAACCCCATGGAACGAGTGTGGCTTGGGTCAAGGTTGTATGGCACAAATACCACGTCTCAAAGCACGCAATCACAGCTGGGAAGGCCATAAGGGGCTGGCTAGTCATGAAGAAACTTATGTGACAAAGAGGTGACCACCATGACCCTTATGTGTCCTTTGCAATAAGGAGGAAGAAGACATCTCTCATCTCTTTTGAGGTTGTGAGTTCACAAGGCAAGTGTGGGGTGGAGCTTTATAGAAGCTCGGGTTAAGCACGGGAATTGCTAGGGATCTTGAACGCGAAGCTAGTACGGTCCAAGGAACCAACGGCAGCCAAGTAAGAAGGGTGTGTAAGATCGTGAGGGTCTCTAATTCTAATCACTTTTAAGCTGATTACCTACTTGTTTAATCAATCAAGATATGCACAGCGGAATTTAAAACAAACAAGCAAGTAAGGAGGGAGATAATGCAAACAACAATGGAGACGGGAGATTTTACAGAGGTTTGGCACCCCACCCGTGTCCTAGTCCTCTCTTGCAAGCTCCACTCGGATCACCGAGCTTCGCTCACGACTTCACTAACCACTCCCCGCTCCAGGCCGGGAGAGAACGCCTTTACAACACAAGCACCGCGAAGACCCTCGCTTGCTTGACCTTCTTCCTCTCACAACCGAGAGGGAACACTTCGGGCTTTCACCGAAACCCTTGCTTCTTGAACAACAAATGAGTGAGACAACATCCTCTAAATGTTGAGCACACTTTGAGTATGATTTGGATATGATCAAATGTGTGGAATTTTGGCTTAGAGTGTAGGATTGGGGAAATTGGAGCTTGAGAGTTTCTCTCTAGTGTATGTGACAAATGGAAGTGTGAGAGAAGTCTTAAAATGTATTTTACAACTCTATTTATAAGCACTAGAGACAATATAGTCGTTGAGGTTAATTGGGTAAGAGTTGGTGTAAGATACACAAAACAGAAACTTGCAGGACCCAATTCTGGATGAGTTCGGTCGACCAAAACGGGCAAAACGGTCGACCGTTTGGCAAAAATGAACTCAGTTCGGTGGACTGATTAAGGAACGGTCGACCGCAAAAGGCTATGTTCTAGGTACACTTATGTTATCGGTCGAACATCGAGATAGGTTCGGTCGACCGAAAATTAACAGGCTCTTCTGGGTTGGCAAACATGATTAAATTCGGTCGACCGAAACAAGGTCCACGGTCGACGAAAAACCAACAGGAAGTTTTGGTTTGTCGAGATGTCTTAGTTCGGTCGACCGAACAAGGTCATCGGTCGACCGAACAAGGTCCTCGGTCGACTGATACACTAAATGTATTTGGGTATTTAGGAATAATACGAATACGACCGTTGGGTATATACGACAAAACAAACGATGCAAAATATGTTGTTACTCGGTCGACCGAAAAGGTCTGGACGGTTAAACGAACTTGGGCAGTAAAACACTAACAATATATATGATCACTCGGTCGACCGAACTGTCTGTTTCGGTCGACCGAATGTGGGCAGATAGTTCGATTAAGGTTTAGTGTTTTCCGGTCTAAGTTTGGGTGATCTATTGAAGTCCAAATTATATGAAATTTTTTGTGTGACTTCTATAGGAAACCTAGTGTGTGTTTGAGTAGGTTTGAGCTCAAGTATGCTCAATTACACAAAGTTCCTAAGACTCAAAGAAATGAAAATTACATGTTTTCAAATGAGCTTGATTACATGTCTTTACTTGAATCCTTTCTTTCTTGAGTCTTGATCACCTGTAGAAGTTAGCACATAGCAAAATATATGCAATGCAATATGTGTGCTACTCTACATGATTACAATTTAGATTAGGTTGATTAAATCATGAAAACATAGATTAAGGCCAAAAAACCAACACTTTCCCCCTTTTTGATGATGGCAACCTATATCTTAATACTTGAAATTTGTAGTTGTAAGCTATGCATATAAATGCTCCCCTTAATGATGTGCATATTTTTTGTTCAATTATAATCAAATTTCCAGTTACCCCCTTAATTATCTCTCCCCCTTTGACATCCATCAAAAATTATAAGATTTAAGCATTGAATTGTGGATGTTTTGTAATGAAGTTGCTCCCTCTAAATTTTGCACTTCATTACACTAAGAAAATGATATTCCTTAAGATCCCCTATCAATATGAATATGATTTTTCAATTAAGTTCAATTTCAATTCTCCCTTATATCAAGCAAATATTACAATATAGCATGTGATGTATTCATTTCCCCTTTTTGACATCCATTATAAAAATTTGACACTTAAGCAATGAATTTTATTCAAAATTAAAGATTTGCAATGAATGAATATTTGATTTGCCAATTAGGCATATAAAAACCTAGACTAGAACCAATTGATTCAAGAAATGATACCCACTTTGAAACTTGAATTGGTTCCAATCTCCGTTCGGTAATGCAACCGGCGTTGAATTTTACTCTCAAGCTTGCCCGGTCACCACCGATTTCCTCCTCAAGCACCTACAAGTGTAGATTTAGGTACCCAAATAACTTTGGGTCCTTGAATGTTAGCTTTGGGAACCCAAACCATTTTGGTTTTAGGATCCCACACACTTGAAGAGCTATGCTTTACAACTAAGTGCTTTCCATTTAAAGTTGTATAAGATGCATGGTTTTTCAATTTTGCATTATATCCTAAACCATGTTTTTGCAAAGATTGCCTGTGGCTTCCTAAAAGCATATTAAGCATCTTAGTTCCCTTAGTGAATCTTTGTAAATCTTTTCGTAATTGCACATTGCAAACTTGAAGATGTAGTTGTTCACTATCAATGGGTGTTGCTTTTAAAATTTCAAGAGTTGATGCATTAGTTTCAAGTTTAGCAAGCACCTCATTTTTCTCATTCTTGCATGTTTCAATTTGACTTTGGAGATTATTGATTAGCTTTCTAGAATTCTTGTTCTTTTCACAAATAATCTCATATTGTTTAACTAAGTCATGAAATGCATTTTGAAGTTCTTCATGTGAATATGTTTTTTTCTTTAGAACATAAACTATCACTAGCATATGACTTAGATGAGGAAGAATGTGATCTTAGCGTAAGTGTTAGAGGATAACTCACTTCCTTCATCTTGAATTGCCATGTAGCACATGTGCGCATATTCCTTTGTTGATGAAGGTGCGGTTGATTGGGAGAAGATGATGATGATGTATCGTCCCAAGTAGCCTTGTGAGCTTCCAACCTCTTCTCTTACTCCTCTCCTTCTTTCCCTTCTCTCATTTTTCTTCTCCTTCTCTTTTCTCTCATTTTCACTCTCCTCCTTCTCCTTCTTCTTTTCTCGCATTTCACTTCTTCTACCTCTTCTTTCATTCTTTTCTTCTTTATCCTTCTTGAGGTATTTGAAGAGGTCTTTGGCTAGGACTTCAATGTCCTCATCTTCTACACTACTCCTTGGTTCCTCAATATTTGCATGTAATGACAAGAAGGGTTTGTTCTTTAAAGCTTCCTTCTCCTTTCGAGGGTTGATTTGAAGTTCATAGCCATCAAGTTTCCAACGAGTTCCTCCATCATTAATTTGGAAAGATAATGTGCCTCTTCAATTGCGACGACTTTATCTTCCCAATCATTGCGAAGCGACCGGAGGAACTTCCGTGTCATCTCTCCTTCATTGATTTTTCTTCCAAGGACCGAAAGAGAGTTAGTAATATCGGTGAAGCAAGTGTTCATGTCGCTTATGTTCTCACCGATTTGCATAGAAAAAATCTCATATTTATGCATGAGGAGACTAATGTGGATTTCCTTAGTTTTGCTATCCCCTCATGATGTATTTGCAATCTATGCCATATTTCATATGCACTTTTACCACCCCTAATTCTATTGAATTCACCCTCATTAAGGCCACAGTAAAGAATGTTCATGATTTTTGAGTTCATCTCATTTTCTTTCATTTTGGGCCTAGTAAGTGAATCTAATTCATCTTGATTTGGGGTGTGTATGGGTTTTGAAGAAATATCCAATACTTGAGGTCATTAGATATTAGGAATATTTTCATCTTATTCTTCCAGTAATCATAGTTTGACCCATTTAGCAAAGGAGGTCTAGTTGTGCACAAACCGTCTACATGATTAGAAGTCGAAGCCGTGCTAAAGATTACTGTTAAGTAATGAAATTTAGCTCACAAGGCTCTGATACCAAATGTACGATCGTCAGGGTCTCTAACTATAATCACTTTTAAGCTAATTACCTACTTGTTTAATCAATCAAGATATGCACAGCGGAATTTAAAACAAACAAGCAAGTAAGGAGGGAGATAATGCAAACCACAATGGAGACGGGAGATTTTACATAGGTTCGGCACCCCACCCGGGTCCTAGTCCTCTTTTGCAAGCTCTGCTCGGATCACAGAGCTCCGCTCACAACTTCACTAACTACTCCCCGTTCCGGGCCATGAGAGAACACCTTTACAACACAAGCACCGCGAACACCCTCGCTCGCTTAACTTCTTCCTCTCACAATCCGAGAGGGAACACTTCGGGCTTTCACCGAAACCCTTCCTTCTTGAACAACAAATGAGTGGGACAACACTCTCTAAATATTGAGCACACTTTGAGTATGATTTGGATATGATCATATGTGTAGAATTTTAGCATATAGTGTAGGATTGGGGAAATTGGAGCTTGGGAGTTTCTCTCTAGTGTATTTGACAAACGGAAGTGTGAGAGATGTCTTAAAATGTGTTTTACAATTCTATTTATAAGCACTAGAGAGAATATAGCCATTGAGGTTAATTGGGTAAGAGTTGGTGTAAGATACACAAAACAAAAACTTGCAGGACCCAATTCTGGATGAGTTCGGTTGACCGAAACAGGCAGAACGGTCGACCGTTAGGAAAAAATAAACTCAATTCGGTCGACTTATTAAGGAACGGTCGATCGCCAAAGGCTATGTTCTAGGTACACTTAAGTTATCGGTCGAACACCAAGATAGGTTCGGTCGACCGAAAACTAACAGGCTCTTCTGGGTTGACAAACATGATTAAATTCCGTCGACCGAAACAAGGTCCACGGTCGACCAAAAACCAACAAGAAGTTTTGGTTTGTCGAGATGTCTTAGTTCGGTCGACCGAACAAGGTCCTTGGTCGACCGATACACTAAATGTATTTGGGGTATTTAGGAATAATACGAATACGACAGTTGGGTATATACGACAAAACAAATGCTCGAAAATATGTTGTTACTCGATCGACCGAAAAGGTCTGGACGGTCGACCGAACTTGGGCAGTAAAGCACTAACAATACATATGATCACTCGGTCGACCGAACGGTCTGTTTCGGTAGACCGAATGTGGGCAGATAGTTCAATTAAGGTTTAGTGTTTTCAGGTCTAAGTTTGGGTGATCTATTGAAGTCCAAATTATATGAAATTTTGTATGTGACTTCTATAGGAAACCTAGTGTGTGTTTGAGTAGGTTTGAGCTCAAGTATGCTCAATTACACAAAGTTCCTAAGACTCAAAGAAATGCAAATTACATGTTTTCAAATGAGCTTGATTACATGTCTTGACTTGAATCCTTTCTTTCTTGAGTCTTGATCACCTGTAGAAGTTAGCACGTAGCAATATATATGCAATGCAATATGTATGCTACTCTACATGATTACAATTTAGATTAGGTTGATTGAATCATGATAACATAGATTAAGGGCAAAAAGCCAACAGGGTGGTCTGTAAATGGGATATTAATGCAACAATTTATGAGTCTTGGCAAGAAAGGAACCAGCGGATTTACGAGGAAGAGAAGAGGAGGCCGGAGGAGGTATTTAGGCTTGTGAAAGACTCAATTCGGGGCATTGGTGCACGGATTCGGGAGCTTGCAAAGGATGTTGAGAGGCTGCGAGAATTCGAGGAAGAATGGAGCTAAATTCAAGATACATTAAAGGAATATAGGAGTACAATAGTATACTTATTTGTAGAACGGTTATAGTGTCGTGTGTACGTGTTTGTATTCCATGTAGGAAGCTGACTTATACACATAGTATAGCCAGCACACTTTTATTTCAGTTTTGGGGTTGTAAAAACATATTACATAACAAATTTCGAGGATCAGCCTCCCTTTTTGCTTTGCAAAATAAAGGTGGGAGAAAAAACGAGATGAGAGAAGGAACGAGAGGAATAGAAGGGGGAGGGAGAGCGAGAGAGAAGAAGAGAAAGAGAGTGGAGGAAAGAGGGAGAAGGAGAAGAGGGGATGGAACCTTAAGAGAGGGGGAGTGGAACCTTCCCCCCCCCCCCCCCCCTCGATCAACAATAACGGAGGAAGTCCATTTGAAGATTACAAATACTCTCATTCATGGAGGCATGGACCAGCCAAAGCACATAGAAGGGAAGGGTGTTACATTAGGAGTCAAAGAAGTGTGGAAGTGGGTGGAAAAACTGGGGAGAAAGGTCACTTAGACTGGTATGGTATGGCACAAACATACCATTCCCAGGCATGCTATCACTGCTTGGAGAGCAATGAGGGGGTGCCTCCTCACCAAGAAGATTATGAATCAAAGAGAGGCAAAGCACGACCCGGTATGCAGCCTTTGTGAGAGGGCGGAAGAGAACATGGCACATCTATTCTGGAGGTGTGCGTACATAAAGGAGGTGTGGAACGCACTATTCCTTAACATGAAGCTGAACACTCAGCTAGCAAGATCCTTCGAAGGCGAAGCTACACGTATCTCCCACGTTGTTATATGGATCACAACACTGCATTGGGGAGGAGGCTGGCCTACACAAGGGTATGTGTGGAGGTCGATAGAGAGTTCGAGTACCCATCAACCATGGAGGTCCAAATTGAAGGAATTAGTACGGAGGAGGTCAACATTGAGTATGAATGGAGATCGAGTTTTTGTAAGGATTGTATGTTGTTCAGGCACACCAAGCTATATTGTTCCAGCAAGCCCATAGTGAAACGAGGTAAGGATGGGCGAGCTAAAAAAGAATGGGTGGAAGTGGGTAGAAGATAGGAGAGTGATAAGGAAGTGGGGCGTGGAGAGGAGAAAAGAGTGGATGAGAATGGGGGTGACCATGAGGCCAGCTTTGGACGTGAGGACATGCCTGCCCCAAAGAATACAAAAGAGATGGATGTGCAGGAGCCGGTTGGAGAGCATGCTGGAACACAAAACAAAGAAGGAGATGAGGAACAAAATGGAGAAGGTGAAGCTCCTGTAATGGGATTAGGTGAAATGGTAACGAAACGGGGTCAGCAAAAGAGGGGGGACAAAAAGAGGAAAGAAAAGCTATCCCCTGGCAACACCAATCAGAGAAGGGGAGGTTGCACCCTTGGCTCCACTTGTTTTCTCAGCTGGAGAGGAGGACACCACTCAGCCCATGGCATGTGGAAAGGAGGGGAGCAAAGGCAAAACAAACCAGCTGCAGCATGCCATGTGGAAAGGAAGCCCACTTGTGTGTGCCCAAGGGAGTAGCATTCCATGCTAGTGAGAAACTTGCATTGAGCCAAAGTGAACCAAATACTAGCTGGATGTCTCCAAAGAGGGTGGTGCGTGAACCTGGATGGAGCAGCTTGGATGCACGAATAATCTGGAGTGAAGGTGGCTCGAAACCGGGGCACTTTAAGATTCTAGCAGGTATAGTGGACATTACAAATGATGATGTTGAAACAACTCTACCCCAGGAAACCGATGTAGAGGGACGTGGTGTGGAGTACCAAATGCCTTTGATGACAACTATTCAGCCTCCAGAAAAAACCAAGCGTGTTTCGTTGATATTGGAGCAACAAAAAACCAACCGAGGATGCAAAGGGACCCCATCCCCTCTTCCTAAACCATGATTATCCTAACGTGGAACGTGCATGGTGCAACCTTCCAGGCGGTGCACATATGATAAGGGGAAGGATAAAGGAGGCCAAAGCTGACATCATATGCCTCGTAGAGCATAAGGTTAAGGAAAAGAAACTCGAGCGGTTACGAAAAGAAAATTTGGCACATAATTGGGCAGCAAATAGCATGTTAGTCGATTCGCGACAGATCCTTGTGTTGTAGAATGAACAGTAAGTCGATCTCAAGTCACCTAAGAAACACCACAACTTCTACACCTCGAAGGGCTTGACCGAGGAAGTGGGAAATCAGTGGCTCTTATGGCAATTTACGGTGCGAATGACATATGGAGCGACGCAAGTTGTGGGCGCACCATGAACAACTAGAACCAAACCCATCCACTCCGTGGTTGCTTTATGGACACTTCAATTATATTCGGCACTGCCATGAGAAGAGAGGAGACTCGGGCTTTAATTGGATGGCAATCGAGGAGTTCAATGCATGCATTGATAGGTTGCAAGTGGTCGAAGTACTGTCCAAAGGGAGTGAATTCACGTGGTCTAACTCATCGTAAGGCGACGCTTTTATCGAAACCCGGATAGATCGGATGCTCATGTCACTTGCTTGGCTGGATACTTTCCCAGATTCATTCTACGTTGTGGGAGATAAGGACCATAGTGACCACGCCACGCTCACGATGAGAACAACACAGGTCAGGACGTGCAAGAAGAGGATGTTTAGGTTTACCAATTTCTGGAGTGAGCATGAGGAGTTTCCAGAAGTTGTTCGTAATGCTTGTGCCATTTTCGTAAAAGGAAAAAAAATGTTCTGAGTGGTGGCCAAGATGCACAATGTTAAAATGGCACTCAAACAATGGAGTGAGGAAAAATTCGGGCATGTTCAAAATAAGGTGGCTGAAGTTAAACAACGACTTGCACAAGTGAGACTTGGTCAGCAGACCGTTCCAGGGGACCTCTCATTCTCAAATATGGAGGAAAGCTGTAGGGATGAGCTGTAGCTTGTACTGTCAAGAGAAGAATCACTTGTGAGGCAGAAATCGAGGGTTCGATGCTTGCGATAGGGTCACCGAAATTCTAGTTTCTTCCACGCTTCCCTTCGAGCGCGGAGAGCTACCAACAATGTGAGAATTGGGAGCAAAAATGGGGACCTTGTGGAGTAGGAAAATGATAGTCGTGGCGTTTCGATGCCATTTTTCTAACTTGTTTGCTAATTAGTTTCAGGTTATACCAATACCTACTTCTACCCACTTCCCTCAATTCAGTCCCAACGAGGCAGGAAGCCTTGTTGTAGCACTTGATATTAAGGAACTTGAGGAGGTGGTTCTACACTCAAATGTGGATAAGGCGCCTGGGCCCGATGGGTTCAATGCAAAAAAATTCAAGGCATCTTGGGGGTAGTGAAGATGGATTTAGGCAAGGCGGTCGCTGACTTTATAAGCAGTGGAATGCTCCAAGGCCAAGTCAATTATACGTCTATCACCTTAATCCCGAAGAAGAGTACATCCTCTAGGATTGATGATTACCGGCCCATCTCCCTTTGTCATATGGTGTACCGCTATATTTCCAAGGTGTTGGCGAATCACTTGAAGGTGATTCTGTTAGGATCTAAGGCCCTCTGATCACTAGATAAATCCCAGAATTAAAACTAGTAATAGAAGGATTAAGGGAAAAGACAATGCAAACCACCAAATTGACGACACCGTAGTTTAGAGAGGTTCGGCACCCACACCCGGGTCCTAATCCCCCTCATAAGCCTCGCTCGATCCCCCGTGCCTCGCTTATTGTTCCACTAACCGATCTCCTTTCCGGTCCGAGATCAATGTCGTTTACAACCACCGAGCCTCGCGAACAATCTCGCCTCGCTCGTGTCTCCTCTCACAACCCGAGAGGGAGCTTCGTCGAAGCTTACAACTCTTTGGTTATTCTTGAATATGGAGATGGAATCACAATCTAACACTCTATACTTGAGCACACTTGGATATTGATATGGAATTGGATATGCAAGTGGTGAAGTTTTGGCTTGAGTGTTGAGGATTGAGAGCTTGAAGATGAAGATGATTTGGCTTTTAGTATGGGATAGATAGGGAGTGTTCAAGAATATCAAAACCAACAAATGGGTCCTATTTATAAGCCTTCAAGCTCCACTAGCCATTTGGGAGTTGGTGGGGAAATGGACCAATAGGACTACAATATGTGACTTAAGCTCGGGCAGATTTCTATGCAAATTCGGTCTACCATTAACATGATGGTAGTCCGAAGAATTGGTCTGAATTAAGCATACAGTTGACCGAATAGGGTTCGGATCACCGTTCACCAACTTCCAGTAGCTTTTTGCAATTTAGCCCTAATTAAGTTTGGTTGACCATGTATACCTCGGTAGACCGTCGTTAGCGTGGGTTTTGCGCTGAATGTTTTAGCTCAAATAGCTGTTGGGTACAATGGTCAAGTGCCACGTGTAAATAGCCGTTAGGGGCCTAAAGGCAAGAAGGATTCGGTTGACCGATAGATATTCGGTCGTCCGAATTAGGACAAATCAATTGCGTTGAACTTGACTCAAATGGGACCGTTGCAGCAAAGTCCAAAACTAGTCTATGGCTATTCGGTTGACCGAAGGTGGTTCGGTCTTCCGTCAGGGCAATTCCAGTTAACAGCTAATTTTACTGAGGGGAAGAATTCGGGTTACCGATAGGTGTTCGGTGGACCAAACTAGAAGATTTTGGTGGACCGTCTGGGGTTCAGTTTACTGAATCTTGACGGGACAAAATCCTAGTGCTCTAGTTTACATTAAACCTTATGGGCTCAATAAATACAAAATTACATGTCTTGGTCCAAAGCATTGATTACAACTCTTGAGTCTTCTTGATCTCTTTGTCCCAATGCTCCTTTTGTTGATTATGTTGATCAACCTATTAAGAGGATTGCAAGTATACAAGTATATATGCAATGCATGTAATCGTGTTTGCTCAGTTTGATTGATTAGGTTGATTGATTAAGATTAGTTTAATTAATCACCAAAATTAATATAGATTAATGCCAAAAAGCCAACAGATTCTACCCCAGTTGGTTGGAGAGGAGCAAAGTACATTCATCCATGGAAGACGTATTAGTGATAACATCTTGCTTGCCCACGAGATCTGCCATAACATACACGTTGAGAGTGGCCCCCCAAATATGTGTTTGAAACATGATTTGAGGAATGCCTATGACTCGGTTTGTTGGGATTTTCTCCTTGAGGTACTTAAGCGGTTCGGCTTCCCGGACCACTGGCAACAGAAGATTATGGCTTGTGTGTGGGCATCCTTTGTTGTAACAGTGAATGGAGAAAAGTCACGGTCGTTCAAGGCATCCAATGTGGTGGCATTTCGGCAAGGTGACCCTATAGCCCCCTACCTTTTTGTTCTTTGCATGGAAGTCCTAAGCTTAATGAAAAAGGAGGCTGCGGCAAATGGGAGGCCAGATTTTCTCAAATGTGGTGGCATTTCGGTGTTGCTTCTTTTGTTTGCTAATACGAAGGAAATCAATAGGATCCTCACCATGTTTTCTGAATGGTCGGGGCTGCACTTAAACACCACCAAGAGTCAAGTACTTTTTGGGAGGAACACGACACATGGTAGATGGATCGTTGCCCACCTAGGGATGGAATATGTGGACTTCCCGGTGACATATCTTGGGCTCCCGCTATTTACCTCTCGCCTTGGGAAGAATCTTTTAGCGGGGCTGGTGGCAAAGCTGAGAGCGAGGCTCAGCTCTTGGAAACGTAACTTGTTGTCCATGGTTGAATGGGTGGAGCTGGTTCAAAGCGTCTTGGTGTCCTATAGTATATATTGGACATCAACGTTCCTACTACCAAGATCAGTGTTGAAGGGGATGGAGAGTATTATGATTTAGTTCACTTGGGTAGGGCCTAAGAAGTGGGTGGCGGTTGCATGGAAGAATATTTGCATACCTAAGGGTGAGGGGGGTTTGGGCTTGAGAGAGCTAAAAGATTGGAACGATGCTTGTTTGTTGAGGTTGCTATGGTTGATCGTGTCCGCCAATGAGTCCCTCTGGGTTAGATGCATGCGAAGCAAGCAACCTAGGAACCACACAATTTGGCTAGCATGCCCACCAACAGTGTGCTCTTGGGCATGGAGGGGTATCTTATGTGTACGGGTTATCGCTCGTGAACACATCCAGTTACAAGTGGGAGATGGCAGCAACATACCATTCTTCCTTTACCTATGGTGTGGCAAGTCGTTCTTGTGTGAGGAGTGGGGTGAACGCCTACACTATGATGTTGGATTACCAAATGACACGTTTGTGGCCTACTTCATCCAAAATGGTAGTTGGAACGTTCCCCCTCCACGATCGCTGAAGATGCTTGAACTATGGCCGAAGATTATGGAGACTCGAATATATGGTAGGCGGGATAGGCCCACTAGGTTGACTGCCTGGAAGGCAACATTCTCTTTGAAAGAACCATGGACATGGGTGGCTCCTAGGAAGACACTCATTGGGTGGAGCAAGCTCATATGGTTTAAGAATCACGTTCCCAAGCTGGCCATTGCAGCGTGGCGTGCATTGCGGGGACGTTTGATGACAAAGAAGTTCATGAAGGCACGGGGTGCAGCATATGACCTGGGTTGTGTACTATGTGATGGGTCTGTGGAGGACATGGGACACCTCTTTTTGGCATGTTCATTTACGTGGGAGGTCTGGACAGGCGTATTGCAAGCACTAAAGCTGGGTGTTGGCATCAAAAATATACTAGAAGAGGAGGCAACACGCATGTTAGCACGGTTATAAATGAGTGTTTTGGAGGAGAAGAATCCAAGACTGTTTCACCATGAGAAGAGGCACCCTTCGGATATTATTAGATTGGTGAAGGACAACGTTTGGGTAGTGGGCTCAAAGATGGCAGATCTTGTAGTTGACCCGGCGACAATGCAAGCTTTCAAAGAAGTATGGAGTTAGAAGTCATAGTGCACTAGAGAAGCTAGGGGAATAGTTGTAATGAGTTTCATTACTCATGGGCTTGTAGTCCGGGCATGTAGTTAGCATATCCCGCAGATGTTATTAGAAAGTTTTGTAGGTTGTAAATCACAGTTTACTTATTAATATAAATTCGAGGCTAAGCCTCCCCTTTGCTTTGCAAAAAAAGAGAAAGCCAGAAAAGGAGAGAGAAAATGAGAAGGGAGAGAGGAGGAGAAGGATAAAGACAATGAGGGAGGAGAGAGGAGGGAAGAAGGGAAGATAGAGAAGAAGAAGAGGAGAGAGGGAGGTAGAGAAGACAACGAGAAGAGAGAAGGGAGGTAGAGAAGACAACGAGAAGAGAGAAGGGAGAGAGAGAAGGATAGAGACGGAGAAGAGAGAAGAGGGATATGGATAAGGAGAGAAGAGAGAAGGAGATTTGAGGAGAGGGAAAAGGGAAAGAAGGGAAGAGAGAGGAGAGAGAAGAAGGGAGAGAGAGAGGAGTAGAAGGAGGGAGTGGGAGAGGGGGATAAGAAGGAGAGGGATAAGAGGGAGATAGAGAAGGAGAAAGAAGAGAGGAAATATAAGAGGAGAGAGATAAGAAAAGGGAGAAGGAGAGTGGAGAGAGGGGTAAGAGAACGAGAGGGAGATGACGAGATAAAGAAGGAAGGTGAGAGAAAAAATAAGACGAGAGAAGGAATAAGAGGAATAGGAGGACGTGGGAGAGCAAAAGAGAAGGAGAGGAAGAGAGGGGAGAAGAGGGGGAAAAGGAGAAGAGGGAGGGTATGAAAGGGGACGGAGGGATATGAGGAGAGAGAGGAGAATGAGGAGGAGGAAGAAGTAGAGAGAGCGAAGTAGAGGAAGAGAGGGAGAAGAGGGGAGAGAGAGAAGAAGAATGAGAGATTGAACGAGACAGCGAGAGAAGGAGAAGAGGATAGAGAAGGGAAGGAGGAGAAGAGGGGATAGGGAATGGAATGAGATAGAGAAGGGAGGGTAGAGGTAGAGAATGAGAGGGAGTAGAAGCGAGAGAGATTGAGGAGGAGAGATGAAACGAGAGAGGAGAGAGGAGGAGAGCGATAAAGAGAGGAGAAGGGGAGAGGAGGACTGAAAAGGGGGAAGGGTGTGAGTGATAAAATAGAGATGAGGGATGAGAAGAGGATACGAGAGAGAAGAAAAGGGAGAGGGATAACGAGAATAACCAGTTATCGTTCCGTTTCTCCAAATTTTGGGTTTCGCATGAGGGCTTCATGAGGGTTGTTAAGGATGCATGGGGGGTACGTTGAGGGGAAACCGATGTATCGTTTGACAGCGAAGATACACATGGTCAAGAAAGTGCTTAAATTGTGGAGCGAAGAGGAATTTGGGAATGTTGAGAAGCGAGTGGTTACTGCCTGTACAAATCTTGAAAGGATCAGGTTGGATAGGAGAGATAGACCAAGTGATACTTTCTTCCTTGCTGAGGAAGGTGTCACTAAAGATGAACTTGCTCGTGTTTAGGTGTGGGAGGAATCCCTTGTGAGGCAATAATCAAGAGTTTAATTGTTGAGAGAGGTAGACCTGAATATCCTGTTTTTCCATGCTTCCCTACCTGTGAGGAGAGCCACAAACAATGTGAGGAGAATTTGTGACGAGGGCCACCGTATGAGGAGGAGAGGGAGATTAGGGAGGCGTTTAAGCGTCGTTACTCTAATTTGTTTGCTAATTCTTTTCAGGTCAACACCGACACACGTAACATAGTCCTACCTCAAGTGGGACACCATGATGGGGAGATGCTTATACGGAAGCTTGAGATGAAGGAGGTGGAAGCAGTGGTCATGGGGGGCAATGGGGATTGAGCACCGGGCCCGGATGGGATGAATGCGTGGTTCTTCAAGACAACTTGGGGCATTGTGAAGAGGGACATGTTTAAGGATTTTGCTAATTTTCTGAAGAGTGGGAAGCTTTTGAAGAAAGTAAACTTATACATCTATTACCTTGATACCGAAGAAGAAGACTCCTACTATGGTGGATTACTATAGGGAGATATCGCTTTGCAATATGACGTATAGATTCCTCGCGAAGATTCTAGGTAACCAGTTAAAAGTGCTCTTGCAAGGCTTGTGGGAGAAATGCAAAGTGCATTTGTCAAAGGGAGAAGGATCAGCGATAACATCCTCCTCGCACATGAAGTGTGTCATAATATGCATTTTGAGAAGGGCCATGGACGTATGTGTATCAAGCTTGATCTAAAGAAATCTTACCATTCGGTGTCTTAGGAGTTCCTTGCTCTTGTTATGGAGAGGTTCGGCTTCCCCTTGCATTGGTGAAAGCTTATCATGGAATGTGTGCAAGCATCGTTTATTGTGACCGTCAATGGAGAAAATTTGAGCCATTTTCGAGCAACAAATGGACTATGACAAAGTGACCCCTTGGCACCATATTTATTTGGTCTTTGCATGGAAGTGTTGAGTGAGATGATAAAACAGGAGGTTGAAGGAGGTAGGTTGCAGCCGTTGGCATGTGGGGATGAGTTAGTCTCCCACTAGTTGTTTGCGGATGATTCATTGTTCTTTGCCAAAGCCACAAAGAGAAATGCTCGAGTGATTAAGAAAGTGTTGGATAGGTTCACGGCATGTTTGGGCCTTCATTTCGACAACTCGAAGAGTCAAATTTTCTTGGGAGGAAATGTGGAGCATGGGGCGTCGATTTGTGAGAACCTTGGGATGCCAAGGGTCGAGTTCCCAGTCATATACCTTGGGCTGCCTTTATACTCAGGAAGGATGGGTCGAACGCATTACATGACTCTTCTTGACATGATTAAGGCGAGAATAGAACTTGGAAGCAATCACACCTTTCTATGCCCGGTCGCGTAGAGCTTGTAAGTTGTGTGTTGGTGTCTTTGAGCCTCTATTGGACATCAGCCTTCCTCATTCCAAGGCAAGTGCTAAAGGAAGTGGGGAGTTTTATATGCCGGTTCATTTGGGGAGGGCAAAAGAAATGGGTCGCGGTGGCATGGAAAGATGTTTGTACACCGAAGAGTGAAGGGGGCTTGGGGTTGAAAAGGCTCATGGAATGGAACGACATGGGAAAGGTGCGCCTTCTTTGGCTTGTGGTGGAGAAAAATGACTCATTATGGGTCAGAAGCATGAGGAGGATATACTTGAGGAACCGCTTGATATGGCTTGCGCGTCCCCCATCAACCTGCTCATGGGCTTGGAGAGGATGTTGAAAGCATGTTTATTCAATAGAGAATGGGTGATGGTGAGCTAATCCAATTCTTCCAACACCGGTGGTGTGGGGAACCTCTCCAACAACTCGACATGGGTGATAGGCTCACCGATTTGGGGGTCCCTTGGGACACTAAGGTATCCTATTTTATCAGAAATGAGGAATCAAACCTCCCACCACCAAGGTCGCCCGATATATAGAAGTTGTGGTCCAAATTAATGGAGGAGAAGATGAGCCTAGAAGGGTGATGGGAAGGGGTGAGAAGTTTATGATCAAGGAGACATGGGGCTGGGTTAAAACCCATGGTGCGAGCGTGGCTTGGGCAAAAGTTGTTTGGCACAAATACCACGTCCTTAAACACGCAATCACAGCTTGGAAGGCAATGAGGGCTCGGCTAGTCACGAAGACGCTTATGCGACAAAGAGGTGCCCATCCTGACCCGTTATGTATCCTTTGTAATAAGGAGGAAGAAGACCTCTCCCTTTTTTCAGGTTGTGAGTTCACGAGGCGTGTATGGGGTTCGGCCCTACGGAAGCTCGGGTTGAGCACTGAGATTGCTAGGAACCTGGAGTGTGAGGCTAGTAGGGTCCAAAGTACTAACGGAGGCCAAATCAGTAGGGTGACCTGCAAATGGGTTTTTAATGCAATAATTTATGAGTGTAAGCAAGAAAGGAACCGGCAAATTTTCGAGGGCGAGAAGAGAAGACTGGAGGAAGTGTTTGGGCTAGTAAAAGACTCGATCCAAGGTATGGGTGAGCGGATTGGAGAGCTTGCAATGGACGTTGGGAGGCTACGAGACTTCGAGAGAGAATGGAGCTGATCTAAAGATACACCTGAGGACTATTGGAGTATAGATGTATACTTGTTTGTAATACGAAATTAGTGTGGCGTGTTTGTGTTTGCATTCCATGTAGAGATCCGGCTCATATAGTAATTAAACCACATACTTTCAAATTCAGTTTTGTAGTTTGTACTAAATTTTTACTTAATATACCTCGAGGCTCAGCCTCCCTTTTTGCGTTGCAAAAAAAAAGGGAGAACGAGAATAGCTGCAAGGAATGGAAGGTGGAGATAGAGAGAGAAGGTGTTCCCACTCGTTCTCATCTTCCCTGTCCTTCCCTTCTCTTTATCCCCTCTCTTCCTATCCTTCTCCCCCTCTCTCTCCTCGTTTCCTTCTCTCCTTGTTAGGATAACGAGAATGGTAGAGAGATAGAGAAGGAGAGAGGAGATAGAGAAGAGAGAGTAGAGATAGAAGGGGAGAGGAGAGGGAAAAATGAAGAAGTGAGCGAGACAAGGAGAGGAAGAGAGTAGAAGGGGAGAGGTAGAAGGACAAGAAGAGAGGGAATGACTGAGAAGGAGAAGAGAAAGTGGATAAGAGGGAGAACGAGAGAGAATGAGAAAAGGAGAAATGAGAGAACATGACAAGAGGAGAGAGCGAGAGGGATAAGAGGAAGAGGGCAGAGAGAAGAAGGAGAGGGGGCGAAGAAGGAGATGAAGAGAATGAGAAGAGGGAAGAGGAGAGGAGAGGTCGGCAAGAGTAGAGAGAGAGGAGAAAATAGAGAGGGGAATGGGAGAGAGAAGAGAGACGGAGAGCGAGACCAAGAAATCGAGAAGTTAGAGTGAAGAAAAGAGGATAAGAAGAGTAGAGAGAGAAGGAAGAGCGACAGAGGAGGAGAATAGAGAAGACGAGAGAGGAGGAGAGAGCGAGAGAGGATAACGAGGGGTCGTATGAAGGAGAGAGGTAGAGGGACAAGGAGAGATGGAACGAGTGAGAAGGAGTAGAGAAAGTGGATAAGAGGGAGAACGAGAGAGAATGAGAAAAGGAGAAGCGAGAGAAGAGGGGAGAGAGAGAAAGAGAGAGGGATAAGAAGGAGAGGGTGGAGAGAAGAAGCAGAGGGGGAGAAGAAGGAGGCGAAGAGAAGGAGAAAAGGGAACAGGAGGAGAGAGGTAGGCAAGAGTAGAGAGAGGGAGAAAAGAGAGAGGGGAAGGGGAGAGCGAGAACGAGAGATCGAGAAGGGATAGTGGAGAAAAGAGGATAAGAAGAGTAGAGAGAAGGAAGAGGGAGAGAGGAGGAGAATAGAGAAGAGGAGAGAGGGAGAGAAGGGAGAAGTAGTGAATGGGAGAGAAACGGAGAAATGGGAGAAGTAAAGGGAGGATAGAGGACGGAGAAGAAGGAAGAGAGTGAGTGAGAGAAGGAGGGAGTGGAGAAGAGGATAAGAGGGAGATAGAGAATGAAGGAGAAGAAAGAAGAGGCGGGAGACAAGGAGAGAAGGAACGAGAGAGGTAGAGAAGAGAGGGAAGGAGGAGAGAAGAGGAAGAAAGAGAAGGGAGAGAGGGGAAGTAGAAGGGAGACGAGAGGGGGAGAAGGACTGGGATAGAAGGAGAGACCCAGAGAGAAGGAGGAGAAGGGAAAGAGGAGGACCGAGAAGGGTACGAAGAGGGAGAAAGAAGAAGAGAGAAGGATAATGAGAGAAAAGGAGAGAGGGATAGAAGGAAGGGAGGGGAGAAGAAGATGGAATATGAGGGAGATGGAGATGAGGAGACAGACAGAGAGAAGGAGAAGTGGGGAGAGTGGGAGAGAAGAGAGAGGGGTAGAGAGGTAGCGCGAGAGAGACAGAGAGAAGGGAGAGACGAAGAGAGAGAAGGGAGAGGGAGAAAAGGATGGGGAAAATGAACCAAGTGGGCTCGCCTCATTGGTTCATTCGGAGACGGGCTGGGATTCTCCCTCGAGAGTTGCACGTGGAAAGGAACCTACGAAGAAAATAACAACAGAAAGTGGGGGAAGGTTTGAGATACTTGGACGTGGGATGGATTCGGTGGTGGGTGGTGAAGAAGAGAGGGAGACATGCATGAAGAAAGCAAGCTCTCCACCACCAACACTTAGGCGCTCGGGGAGGAAAATTAGTAGCAAAATTGTCTCGTGTGGAGGTAAAGGGGGTCGTATGAAGGACCGCACCTTTGAACCCATGAATATCCTGGTGTGGAATGTGCTTGCAGCAAATGGACCCGGCCGTGCAGTCATGATAAGGGGTCGTATGAAGGATGTAAACCCGGATGTGGTGTGTCTTGTGGAGCATAAGGTTAAGCATAAAAAGAGTGAACGTTTCAAATGAGCAATTTGGCCTCATGCTTGGATGTCGAATAACTTCATTATAGACTCCAGGAAGATTTTAGTGCTTTGGAATGATCAAATAATGGATATGAGCGTTACTTTCAAAACATCACAATTACTCCACTTGAAGGCCAACCTAAAAAGGTATGGAACTAAATTTGATATCACGTCTATCTATGGTGATAATGGGCATGTGGATATGACAGCATTGTGGAATGATCTTCTTCAAGTGGCACCACTTGCATCAAGGCCGTGGATAGTGGGGGAGACTTCAATTGCATTCGAAGGGCAAGTGAGAAATGCAAAGGTGTTGCTGGAAATGAGATTGCTATGTTGGAATTTAATGATTGCATTGATACACTTCAGCTCCTTGAGATGACATCCACCGGTGGTGAGTTTACTTGGTCAAACTCATCCAATGGAAGTACATGTATTGAGACGAGGATTGACCGAATCCTAATAAATAAAGCAGGGCTTGAGTTGTTCCCAGAATCCTCCTATCTTGTTGGTGAAAAGTACTTAAGCGATCATGCAATGCTCATCATGAAGACGGAAGGCAACGAAAGGCGAAAGAAGAAATTCTGATTCCAAAACCATTGGGCTGAACATGATCAATTTCGTGGAATAGTATGAAGAGCTTGGACCAAGTATGTGTGGGGAACTCCCATGTTACAGGTGGTGCCAAAGCTGAGCGAAGTCAAGAAGATGCTTATCCGGTGGAGTGGATCAACTTTTGGAAACATTACCCAAAAGGTTGAAGAGACCCATGCTGCACTTAAGAAAGTGAGGAGGCAATGGTTGGACCATCCACATGATGTTGAGCTCTCTCTTGCTGAAGGGGCAGCAAAGGAGTGCCTTGCACGGACTCTTGCTTGGGAGGAGTCCATTATTGGACAAAAATCAAGAGTGAAGTGGTTAAAAGAGGGTGATCGAAACACTATGTTTTTCCATGCACATCTTAGAGTGAGGAGAGCCACCAACCAAGTGAGACGAGTGTGTGAGGGTGCCACTTTCGTGGAAGAGGAGGGAGAGATCCGGGACGCCTTCCGGCATTTTTATGCTAACTTGTTTGCTAATGATTTGTAGGTAAAACCCCTTCCCCACTCCAACATCCTACCACAACTTCTACTGGCGAAAGAGGCTGAGCTAACACGAAAACTTGACATCAAGGAGCTGGAAGATGTGGTGTTGAACGCAAATGTCAATAAAGCACCAGGACCCGATGGTTACAACGCAAAGTTCTTCAAAGTCACATGGGAGCTCATCAAGAGAGATGTTTTCAATGCCATGAGTTCTTGTCTGGAACTACACCGCAATCACATGGCCAATGGAACTACACCGCAATCACGATCATCCCAAAGAAAAAAGCACCACTTTTGGTGGAGTATTATCGACCCATAGCGTTGTGCAACATGACCTAGAGATTCACATCCAAAGTACTTGCCAATTGTGTTCAAGCTTCCTTTGTGCTAACGGTTAATGGTGCCAACTCCACCTCTTTTGTCGTTAGGAATAGCTTGAGACAAGATGATCCATTGGCTCCCTACTTGTGTTATCATGTGTATGGAGGTTTTGAGTGAAATGGTGAAGAAGGAAATTATGGATGGACGTATTCAGCTACTTACTTGTGGAGATGTTCCGGTATCGCACTGGCTATTTGCTGATGATGTCCTATTATTTGCAAAGGCAACGAAGGAAAATGCACGATCCATTAGAGGTGTACTTGAGGACTTCACAGCTTGCTCGGGGCTGAGCTTTACAGCGTTAAAAAGCCAAATTTTTATGGGGGATGAAGTGCCACATGGAGCATGGATTGTAGCACACCTTGGCATGGAGCGAAAGGAGTTCCTGATGACCTACCACGGGATGCATTTTTCTCTGGGAGGATGGAGAGGACTCATTGGCATGGCACTTGTGAACAAGGTAAAGGTGCGACTTAGTACTTGGTAGCATAATTTCTTATCCATCGCTGGATGGGTGGAACTCGTGAGGAGTGTTCTTGTCTCCCTTAGCATATATTGGACGTCCGCTTTCCTACTTTCTCTGAAAGTTTTGCAAGAGATCGAGAGTCTTATGTGTCATTTCATATGGGGAGGCCCGAAGAAGTGGGTTGCGGTAGCTTGGAAAGATGTATGTACGCCTAAGGATGAAGGGAGTCTTGGCCTTAAACGCCTAACGGATTGGAATGATGTGGGTCTACTTCGCTTATTTTGGCTTGTGTTGCCGGAATGAAACTCTCTTTAGAGTGAGGTGAGCCACCAACCAAGTGAGACGAGTGGGTGAGGGTGACATCTTCGAGGAAGAGGAGGGAGAGTTCCGCGACGCTTTCCGGCGTTTTTATGCTAACTTGTTTGTTCATGCATTGCAGGTGAAACCCCTACCCCCTTCCGTCACCCTACCATAAATTCAACCGGTGGAGGGGACGGAGTTAACACGGACTCTTGAGATGAAGGAGCTCAAAATGGTGGTGCTGAACGCAAATGTAGATAAAGCACCGGGACCGGATGGCTTCAATGCAAAGTTCTTCAAAGCCACATGCGAAATAATCAAGCGAGACATGTTCAACACCATGACTTCCTGTTTAGAAAGCAGGAAGGTGCTAGCTAAATGGAATGCCACATCAATTACGATTATCCCTAAGAAGAAAGCACCACTTTTGGTGGAGGATTACCGACCCATTGCATTGTGCAACATGACATATAGGTTCATGATTGATTTGTTTTATATTAACCGTAAGTGCACGGCCGTGTTGAAGCGGTGGCAAATACGGGTCGTCCACTGGGAGGTGTGTCGACATTTGGTTTGTGCGAATGCGAGTGGTAAAGAAAGGAGAGAAAGATTCATTACACTAAATTACACTAGAATGCTAGACGAAATGAAAGATAAGCAATAAAACTAAACCCCATAGGGGGTAGAGAAATAATGTGAATATAAAGATGTGTCTGTGTGTGTTCAATTAAGCTCCTCACAACATGTAGTGCATGAAATCATAAAACTACATCCAACTTTGCCTCCACATGAATTAAGATAAGACTACATCATTAAAACATACAAGACAATAATTGGAATGAAGCTAAATGAACTCATGTATAAAGACTAGACCCTACTATGCCTCCACATGAATTAAGATAACCCAATATCATTAAAACATACAAGACATTAACTAAGGTAAAGGCAACAAGAGTACATACATTACAAATTGTGTTTCCAATATTAATTCCATCCATATCCTAACCTTATCATTCCCCATAAAATAGGTCCACTAATCAAAGCATAAGCTAAGCTTCATTCATGAGCATTAGCATATCAAAGATAAGAGTGAAAACCCATTAGATGGTTATGGAAATCATATAAAGCTCAAGGGATTAAGATAACACACACTTAATACACTACATGATCATATCACACATTTCTCCACCTCCCAAGTGGGGATGAAACTACTCACTCCTCATTACAGTAATTATATTAACAAAATGAAGCATAATACTGAAATGAAACTACACTAAGCAAGCAAGAAATACTAAATAAACTTAAAAGGAAAGGAAAGACTAAACAAGCATGCACAAATTAAAAGACAAGATTAAAAGAAACTAGAACAATTATTTTATTAACAATGACTCACATTGAAGGTAGCATTCTTCTCCACCTTGAGTTTTTGCTTCAAGGCTGGCTCACTCATTAGTTGAGAGAATGCCACCAAGCAATGGGTAGTTTATAATAGAAGGTGAAGAGTTCTATTTATAGCCAAAGAAAAAGGCAATCTGGGACAATCCGGGACAATCCCCCGATGTGGGCCTAAACAGATACCAAAGATAGCCTAAACAAACACTAATACACATGCTCCAGAAAACTCAGCAGATCTGGGAAGATCCGGACCGCCAATTGGCATTCCAGACCGCCAATTAGTGGTCTACAGGATCCGGATCGCGCTCAGATTTGTTGTGGGATTTTCTTGGTATATTTGCTGGTCTTGGATGCATTTACTTCGCTTGATGGAGCTCCGACCCGAATCGAATTGCTAAAATACTCTCCATGATGGTGTGGAGTATTCTGTTTTGCTCTTAGGTCCTTCGGTCTTACGTTCAGGTCCTTCTCCCTTGCATCTTAGTCCCCAGATCTCATAATTAAGTCATTTTTCCCTGCTTTTGGGTCCTTCCATGCTTCATCTCTTCAAACCTATTTATTTCTCAAATTCTAACATAAAACTCATTACGTAGCATTGCTTAGGTGTAAGATAATGGATATAAGATACAAATATAAGCATGAAATGATGTCAATCAGTTCACATCAAAAGTTCTTGCGAACCGCTTGATGGGGTTGCTGCCACGCCTTATTGGGGAAAGCCTTCGATTCCATCTCTTGGGTCTTCCTACATGAAGTGCTGACCCGATTTGGCTTCCCCAACAAGTGGAGGAGGCTTATCATGCATTGTATTAAAGCCTCATTCGTGGTGATGGTCAATGGTGCAAATTCAGCATGCTTTGTGGCCAACAACGGCTTGAGACAAGGTTCCCCTTGACCCCCTATTTGTTTTTGCTATGTATGGAGGTATTGAGCGAGATGGTGAAGAAGGAGGTAATGGAGGGACGTATCCAGCCACTATTATGTGGAGATGTTCCTGTTTCACACCTCTTTGCTGATGACGTCCTTCTATTTGCAAAGGCAACAAAGGAAAATGCAAGAGTCATCTGAGGTGTACTTGAGGAGTTTACAGCTTGGTCGGGGCTGAGCTTTAGTGCATCGAAGAGCCAAATTTTCATGGGAAGTGGAGTGCCACGTGGGTCGTGGATTGCAACACATCTTGGCATGGAGAGAATGGAGTTTCCGGTGACCTACCTTGGGCTGCCATTGTTCTCCGGGAGGATGGGGAGAAACCACTGTGTGACGTTGATCAATAAGGTGAAAGCACGGCTTAGTACTTGGCATCAGAACTTCTTGACACTTGTTGGATGGGTGGAGCTCGTCAGAAGTGTGCTCGTCTCCCTTAGCATATATTGGACGTCCGCTTTCCTACTTCCTCAAAAAGTGCTAAAGAAGATCGAGAGCCTTATGTGTCACTTCATCTAGGGAGGCCCAAAGAAGTGTGTAGCAGTAGCCTGGAAAGACGTATGTACACCAAAGGAGGAAGCGGGCCGTGGTTTGAAGTGCTTGTCAGAGTGGAATGATGTAGGCCTCCTACGCCTATTTTGGTTTGTGGTGGTGGAAGGTAATGCACTTTGGGTGGAGTGTATAGGCCGAAAGTACTTGAGGACTCGATCCATTTGGCTTGCAAGACCACCATCAACCTCCTCATGGGCATGGAAAGGGATACTCCGAGTCTAAGACATTGTTAGACGGCACATCCAATATGAGGTGGGAAATGGTGAAGACATCCGGTTTTTCCAAAACCCTTGGTTTGGAGAACCGTTTAAAAACGAAAGTTGGGGGGAGTGGCTACACTATGAATTGGGAATGTCATGCGACACAAAAGTGTCGTATTTCATTAGAGACAAAAAGTCGAATCTCCCCCCACCACACTGCACTATTATGGAGGAAGTCCACCAAAGAATATTGAATACAGAAATTCATGGAGGCATGGACCAGCCCAAGTGAGTGGATGGAATGGGTGCTGCACTTGGCATCAAAGAAGTGTGGAGATGGGTAAAGACTCCAGGGAGAAAGGTAGCTTGGGCTGGAATGGTTTGGCACAAGCATCCCATCCCAAAGCATGCCATCACGACTTGGAGAGCACTAAGAGAACGTCTACTCACAAAGAGCTTGATGAACAAACGAGGAGCAACGCTACACCCGGGGTGCAGCCTATGCGAGGGGGGCGACGAAGATATTGAGCACTTGTTTTGGCTGTACGAATACATAAAGAAGGTTTGGACAAAAATCTTGAATCTTTTGAAGCTCAACCACAGTGTGGCATACTCCTTAGAGGCTGAAGCTATACGCATCTCACATATCGGAGGGAGCCAGCTTGATATTGTGGTATGGTGATGGGTCTTCCACGCTATGATACACGAATGTTGGGTCGAACAAAACCAAAGGATTTTCGAGGGAGAAATGCAACAACTAGTGATTATTGTGGCTGTCATCAAGGACATGGTTCGCTACCTTTGGGACAAAGTAAAGAAGCTTGCAAAGAGTGACGAGGTAGAACATCGATCTCAGCTCACGTGGAGAGAGCATAGCTGCTGTAATTGGTCTTCGTTGCTAAGTCACGAGAGCCTACAATGCTGACCTGATATATTGTGTAATGTAGGGTAGAGGACGGGTATGCATGTGGCATACACCCGCATTCGTTATGTTTCAGTTTTGTTCTCAATTTTGTAGGTTGTAAACATTACTTAGTTTATAAAATTCGAGGCTAAGCCTCCCTTTCGCTTTGCAAAAAAAAGGAACGAGAGATGTAGAGAAAAGAGGTAAGGAGGAGAGAAGAGGAAGAGAGAGAAGAGAGAGAAGGGAAGTAGAGGGAAGAGGGAGAAGGGAGAAGAGATAGGGGGAGAAGGACTGGGATAGAAGGAGAGACAATGAGAGACACAAAGGGGGGAGAAGAAGGGAATGTGGAGGACAGAGAAGGGTAAGAAGAGGGAGAGGGAAGAAGAAGAAGAAGAGAGAAGGATAAGTAGAGGAGGAGAGGGAGAAGGGAGGAGAGAGATAAGAAGAAGGAGAGATTGAACGAGAGAGCGAGAGAATGAGTAGAGGATAGAGAAGGGAAGGAGGAGAAGAGGGAATAGGGAAGGGAACGAGATAGAGAAGGGAGGGTAGAGGTAGCGAATGAGAATGAGAGGGAGTTGGAGCGATAGATATAGAGGAGGAGAGACGAAACGAGAGGAGGAGGGCGATAAGGAGAAGAGAAGGGGAGAGGAGAGGAGGAGAGAAAAGGGGTGAGTGATAAAACAGAGATAAGGGAAGAGAAGAGGATAGGAGAGAGAAGAAGAGGGAGAAGGGGAGAGGGGAAGGTAGAGGGAGAAAGGGAAGAGGTGCAAGGAAGGGAAGGAGGAGATAGAGAGAGAACGTGTTCCGCCTCCTTCTCATCTTCCCCGTCCTTCCCTTCTCTCTATCCCCTCTCTTCCTATCATTCTCCCCCTCTCGCTCCTCGCTTCCTTCTCTCCTTATCTGGATAACGAGAAGGGTGGAGAGATAAAGAAGGAGATAGGAGATGGAGAAGAGAGAGTAGAGAGAGAAGGGGAGAGGGGAAAATGGAGAAGCGAGCGAGAGAAGGAGAGGGAGAGAGTAGAAGGAGAGAGGTAGAGGGACAAGGAGAGATGGAACGACTGATAATGAGAAGAGAAAGTGGATAAGAGGGAGAACGAGAGAGAATGAGGAAAGGAGAAGCGAGAGAAGGGGGAGAGAGAGAAAGAGAGAGGGATAAGAGGAGAAGGCGGAGCGAAGAAGGAGAGAGAAGAGAGAGAGGGGAAGTAGAGGGAAGAGGGAGAAGGGAGAAGAGATAGGGGAGAAGGACTGGGATAGAAGGAGAGAAAACGAGAGACACAAAGAGGGGAGAAGAAGGGAATGTGGAGGACATAGAAGGGTAAGAAGAGGGAGAGGGAAGAAGAAGAAGAAGAAGAAGAAGAGAGAAGGATAAGTAGAGGAGGAGAGGGAAAAGGGAGGAGAGAAATAAGAAGAAGGAGAGATTGAACGAGAGAGCGAGAGAATGAGTAGAGGATAGAGAAGGGAAGGAGGAGAAGAGGGAATAGGGAAGGGAACGAGATAGAGAAGGGAGGGTAGAGGTAGAGAATGAGAATGAGAGGGAGTAGGAGCGAGAGAAATAGAGGAGTAGAGACGAAATGAGAGAGTAGGAGAGTGATAGGGAGAAGAGAAGGAGAGAGTAGGAGAGAAAAGGGGGAAGGGTGTGAGTGATAAAACAGAGATGAGGTAAGAGAAGAGGATAGGAGAGAGAAGAAGAGGGAGAAGACGAGAGGGGAAGGGAGAGGGAGAACGAGATGAGGTGCAAGAAAGGGAAGGAGGAGATAGAGAGAGAACGTGTTCCCCCTCCTTCTCGTCTTCCCGGTCCTTCCCTTCTCTCTATCCCATCTCTTCCTATACTTCTCCCCTTCTCGCTCCTCGCTTCCTTCTCTCCATGTCAGGATAACGAGAAGGGTGGAGAGATAGAGAAGGAGAGTGGAGATGGAGAAGAGAGAGTAGAGAGAGAAGGGGAGACGAGAGGGAGAAATAGAGAGTGCACGAGAGAAGGAGAGAGGGAGTAGAAGGAGAGAGGTAGAAGGACAAGGAGAGAGGGAACGAGTGAGAAGGAGAAGAGAAAGTGGATAAGAGGGATAATGAGAGAGAATGAGAAAACGAGAAGCGAGAGAACGTGAGAAGAGGAGAGGGAGAGAGAAAGAGAAAGAGAGAGGGATAAAAGGGAGAGGGCGGAGAGAAGAAGGAGAAGGGGAGAAGAAGGAGACGAAGAAAAGGAGAAGAGGGAAGAGGTAGGCAAAAGTAGAGGGAGGGGAAAGGGAGAGCGAAACGAGAGATCGAGAAGGGAGAGTGGAGAAAAAAGGATAAGAATAGTCGAGAGAGAAGGTTCTGGTGCGCATGGGAAGCCTTGGCTTCTCTAGGGTTTCCGACCCCATTTCTTCACCAAATCGCTTGATTTCCCACCCCCCCCCCCCCCCCCAAATGGAGACAAAGACTAGTTCTACACGTTTGCAACAACAAGATGGAGATTATGGAACCACAAAGGATCTCCATTTCATCTCAAAGCAAAGCTCTTTCGCAACTTTGGAATGGCTTGCTGCTGTGCCACCTCTAGGGAGTGTTGTAACTCCCCCAAGGAAGTGGTCAGATCACTTCGCAACAAACCCAAGGGCATCTACGACCCTAGACTTCATCCAACCAGTTGTTAAAGGAGGGGAGAAGGTGGTTGTTTGCTCAAAGTTGGAAGTAGTGGAGACGCTGAAAAGATGGGATACGGTTTTGGTAGGTCCTTTCATCGGGTTCAAACCTCATCTACCAACGTTGGAGAAGCACCTCCAAAAGTTATGGGTCATTGCTGGAGGCTTGGAAATCATTAGGAGGGGGCAAGGGTTCATGTTATTTCATTTTTCTCTCGGAGAAGATAGGAAGAGAGTGCTTCAAGGAGTGCCATATTTTGTTAGAGGAGCTCTACTTGTGGTTCAAGAATGGCTCCCGGAGATGACCTTGGAGAAGGCACATATCACAATGGTTCCTATATGCGTTCGTTTTCCGGAGCTTGACCTTTCATTTTGGTCACAAAGAATGTTGAGCAATATTGCAAGTGTCCTCGGGAGAGCACTCTACATGGATGACAACACGGCTTATGGACGAAGGTTAGCTTTTGCTCGGGTGTGCATGGAGGTAAGTCCTGATTTATCATACCCTAGTTGGGTAGATGTTCAAGTGGAAGAAGGTGCAACATATAGAGTGGTCGTGGAATATGAGTGGCGTTCCAGCTATTGCAAGGATTGCCTTGAGTTTGGTCAGGAGGAGGAGAAATGTCCATGACGGAAGCTACCTTCGAAGGTGCTTGTTCCCCAACTACAAGTTGCTGAAAAAATGGGTGGTGGTCACCCGTGGTAAAGGGGGAAACATGAAGGACGTGATGAGAGGGTAGGGGGATACGAGTGGGAGTAGGTGTGGGCATAGGTTAGAAGGTTTGGTGAGGGTGGGAGAGGCGGAGGCTGAGAAGGAAGGGGCTGGTGGAGAGGGAGGGAAGGGAAGAGAGGTTGGAAGGGATGATGAGGTGGAGCTTGGGGCAGCTGAGGTGGCAAGAGGAGCAAATGGGGAGTGGCCATGTGGAAGCTCATGTGATGTGGCAGCTTTGGGAGGAAATGAACAAAATGAGACAATTCTTTGCTCCATGGAAGGGACCAATGAAGCCACGCCATGTGCCAAAGGAAATTCTTCCTCCCAAACGAATTCCAGCAAGGATGCAAAGGGTGCAAAAGGAAGGAAGTCTATGGGGGGCCAAAAGAAGCAAGTGGAAGTGGGTAGGAAAAGTGTTACACCCATTTCGAGACCAACCAATGTGGAGGAGTTTGAGTGCTCTACTTTCACTTGGGCCAATGAGAAGGGGGAATCCTCTTGTGTAAAGGACAAAGTAGTGGATCATGAGGGTTTGCATGGGACACACCTAGTGGAGGCTCTTCAAAGGAATGGTAGTGTAAAACGTGATTGGCATGTGGTGCATGAAGATGAGCCATCACGTGATGGGAAACTTGTGATTGAGATTGAGTCAAGGAGTGGGGACAAATTTTCTGTTAGAATGGGGCCACGCCACTTGGATTAGTTGGTGGGCATCAAGGGCATGAGGGACACTTAGAGAAGGCTCCTCAAAGTGGGGGGAGTAAGAAATGTGAGTCGTATTTGGTTGATGAAATGATGGTACAGAATTCACGTAATAGGGAAGTGCTATGTGAGGGTGAGCCAAGTAATGGGGAGAGGGCCACGAAACTTGAGGTAGTTGGTGGGTATCAAGGGCATGAGGAGAGGAAATGTAGCAATGAGCAAAGTGGACTCGCATCTTTGGTCCAAGAGGATCTGAATTGGATGTCTCCATCAACAGTGGCACGTGCTAAGGGACCTATACTGAATTCAGAAACACATTGTGGGGGGAGATTTGAGATACTAGAAGTTGGGCTGGATTTAAGGATAAGTGGTGAAGAGGGACGAACAAGAAGAAAGACAACTCGCCAATACCACCACCTAGGCGATCCAGGAGAAAGATAAATAGCAAAACGATCTCTTATGGAGCTAAAGGGGGTCACCCCGCACCTTTAAATCCATGATTATCTTCATTTCGAATGTGCGCTGAGCTAATGGACCCGGTCGTGCACTTATGATAAGGGGTCGAATAAAGGAAGTGTTGAACGTTTTAATTTAAACTGCAAGTGCACGGCCGCATTGAAGCGGTGGCAAATACGGGTCTTCCTTAGGGAGGTGAGCAGCCTCTTGTTTATCAGAACTGAAGTGGCACAAAAAGATGGAAGAAAGTTGATTATGCTAATCTAAACTATGCTAACTACGAAGAAGCAAATGTGAAGGAAAGAGATTAACGAGTACTTCAACTAAGCTAGGGAAACTTGATACTAGGCAGGAATCAGTAAGAGAGACCCCTTAGGGGGTGGAGTGACTACACATACACAATAAGGAGGCAAGAATATCTTCCTATAGGCACAAGTGGAGGTAGTGTTTGCATGTATGGGAGGTGTCTACTTATCATGGCAAAACCCATCAATTAAATCACTAACCTATTTTGATTAACATTCATAAACACAAGCTGGTTATTTAAGAAACTAAACATGCATGGGAGGTGTGTTAAAACTTGTGGCAAAACCCATCCAGTGAAGTGTTCTATTCTAACAAGCAAGCATGCATTCATATTAATCAACACATTTCAAAATAAACATCCTTCCTTCCTTAATTGCATATATGATTATCATCTCCACCCCCCCCCCCCCCAAAAGGGGAGTGGTTTTACTCACTACACATTACACTAACTATTACACTAAGATAAGAAGACATATTAACTAAGCTGGATTTAATAAAAGACAATTAAACTAAAACATGCACCAACAATAAAAGAAGCACAAAACAAAGGAAATTTTATTGATTAAAGACTCACAATACCAGCAGCATCTCCCCCATTGAGTTTCTTGCTCCAAGGCTTTCACTTCAATTAGGGAGAATGGCCACAAGCATGGAGTGATTACAATAGAAGGTGAAGAGTTCTATTTGTAGCCAAAGAAAAATGCAATCTGGGACAATCCCCCGATGTGGGACTAGAGAAATACCATAAATAGCATAAACACGCTCTAATACATAAGCCACAAAAAGCTAAGCGGATTCGGAGCCACCTGGACCGCCAATTGGCGGTCCCAGACCGCCAATTGGCGGTCTACAGGATCCAGATTACTCTGGGGTTTCTTGGAGGCTTTCCTGGATGGTAGTTTTGGTCTTTGATGCATCTACATGGTTTGGTGGAGCTCCGACCCGAATCGAATTGCTAAAATACTCCCCATGATGGTGTGGAGTATTCTGTTTTGCTCTTAGGTCCTTCTGTCTTACATTATGGTCCTTCTCCCTTGCATCTTGGTCCCCAGATCTCACAATTCAGTCCCTTTTCCCAGCTTTTGGGTCCTTTTATGTTTCATCTCGTCAAACCTATTTATTCCTGAAAACTAAACATAAACTCGTAACATAGCATTGTTTATGTGAAAGATAATGGATATAAGATACAAATATAAGCATGAAATGATGTCAATCAAATACCCCCATACCTAACTTTTGCTAGTCCCGAGCAAAACAAAGAAAGGAAAAAGCATACAAGAAAAACAAGAAATCCTAACTCACTTTCGTTGGAATCACGGTTGCACTTAGCACGTGCAACAAGCCGTTAAACCTCCTTGTCTCCAAGGAGGAGGAGTGTTGTCTCCTGAGGGTTTAAGCGGATATACCCACAAAATCCGAACACGATGCATTAATCAATCTAGCTACACGACTCGTTGGACTCATATTGTCGATCATGGGACGCGGTAATACTACGGGTCGACTCTATATATGTAATCGGTCCACACACCTAGCCTAATGAGTTATTCGTGAGAGTTAGTTAAGGACTTATGTGAAAGACATGGGCAACCTTAAATTCTGAATGTGATACAATGTGTAAAGTCTATTTTGGTTCTTATTTGACTCTTCTTTTTTCTTTCTTTTTTTCTTTTTCTTTGGAGCATTTTATTGGTTGGTGTTTGATTCTCCCAGGGTCAGGTTTCGTGCATCATTGCCTATGAGGACTTACACTATCACGTACACCTTCTCCCAAATCTCCACATATGGCGATCCCTACCACCCGTGTAACGGGTGTTCGGTCGGTGCATCCCAAGTCAGATGACTCGAAAGCACCAGGCACAAAGTCCCCTCATACCTACTTTCCCGAGTGATAGGAGCCGTGCGAGATAAGAGAACACCACTTATTTACTTATCTACATGGGAACCAAAACCCCTACACTTAAGTTTCACAAAAAAAAATTAAGGGCCCTTGAGTACGACAAACATCCTTATACTAACAGACACGAATTATTTGACTCACAAGGTTCAGGGTGGACTTCTTTAAATGTTTGAGTGCTGAAACCCTATGATTACACGCCCCCCGAGGGAAAACCGGGGCACATCCTAATGACTCGATAAGACCTAAAGCCAGTAAACTAGATATCCTAATGCATCAAGTTCAAGACAATTTTGGGAGCTTTCTTTTTACCTTGCCTCTCAATGGTTTTGCATATGCTAAATACACGCAAAACCTACAAAAACAATTTCTTTCGCAAACACATGAAGATTTTGAAAGAAATGTGAAAATTTTAAAGCAGTAGGCAAACAAAAGAAGACAAGTCACCCAAGGATCATGGCAAGCAGATATATTGATATTAAATACAGCACACTAACATGATCCTAGCAGTACAACCAAAAGAAAACAAAAAAGACAAACTATGTACAAACGTGAAAACACCCCCCCCCCTACACCTAATCCATGCATTGTCCTCAATGTATGGCAAAATGGTGCCAATGCATGGATAGGGTGTACCGGACTAATGACGGCGGCCAGAAGTGCCCGAAGAGGCACCTCTCTCAAGAGCCGACAACTTCCTATAGATCTTCCGGTTTTGCTTGGCTAAGATGACGTTCTGCTACTCGACCGCCACCTCAGAAATGTCAGTGTTAAAGAGCGTTCCTGAGCTCACAGACGAGCTTGAGGAACTGGCTCTAACATCCTCCTCCATATAGTCAGTCACCCATGCCTCTGGAAGGCAATGGCGAAATGACGGGGTCATCTTCGCTACCTCGAGGTCGGTGCCTTGGCACCTCAGCATGTGCTCAAATCATGCGGTGTCCAACATGCCACACAATTTGGTAACCAGAGTCGGCAAACAGTGTATATCTTTCAGCCTGGCGTTCACTAAAACGTCGAACAATGTTCGACAAATGCAGTGTGGTGAACCGTCCATCAGACTATACACGATTCGCAAACTAGGTGTGAAAAATGTGGAGGTCCGCTCTTGGCCCAACACATTTCTACACACCCACCTGGCTACAATGTGTACATTGGAGTAAATGTGCGCATTAGGTACTCCCCCATGTGATGATACAGGCTGCCCACGCCCAAGCATAGATCGATAAAAATTGATATCGTGGGTAGGCGCGAGCTCATCAACCAAGGGGATCCCAGTCACGTCGGAAATTAGTTGGGGTGTCACGGTGTGCTTCACCCCTCTAAGAGTGATACTAAACTCGAGTGGACCGGTCTGGTCACACTCGAGTTTAGTAAAGAATTCATGTACGAGAGGCTTTACGTACATGGATTCATCGTCCTGATACAATAAATGGTACCACCCTTTAGCTACGATTCGATCGTAGAAGGGTTCTTCGAATTCACGAATTAGGGAGGCAAAATTGAGTTCTGGAATTAAATGGTGGCTGGCCATACCTGAACCTACTTTGGCGAGCTTTAGCGGCGAGGCACACGACGAAGAAGACGAACACGGAACGGGCGGAGAGGAGGCCACCGCACGCCGACTCCAGCAGTAAAACAGATCACAAACCATGCACCCAACAGAGAACCAAAATTAACACACCCAGACGAAGAAACAATGAAAACGGAGCAAACCGGACCGCTGATTAGCGGTTCCAAACCGCTAACTAGCGGTCTGTTCTGCGGATCTGGGGCAGAAGTTTGGGTGGAGGCGAGATCACAACGAGTAACGTGTTTTCGTGTGCTGGCAAAACGCGTAGGGCAAGGGAAACACGCGTTAATAACAAGGGAAATGGAAAATATCACATAGGCCTTCCAATTTTTTTTAATTTTTTTATTTTTTCAACAAAACACTGATATGTACAAACAAATGGATAGATGGATCACATCAAGTGACCACATCTGTGGGGAGTTCGTGCAAAGGCACGACTTCCACCTCGATCTCTGTCGTGGTCCCTTCCAAGTATGGTTTGAGGCATTGTCCATTAACCTTGAACACGTCCCCATTCCTAGGATTTTGAATCTCTACCACCCCATGAGGGGAGACGGTTAAAACAATGAAGGGCCCTGACCAACGGCTCCGAAGTTTCCCCAGAAACAAGTGGAGGCGAGAATTATACAACAAGACCTTTTGTCCCACCTCGAAGGTTTTGACTCGCACCAAGCGATCGTGGAAAATTTTAGTGCGGGACTTGCAGATCTTGGCATTCTCATAAGCTTCATTTCTCAACTCCTCCAACTCGTTGAGGTCTAACTTGCGATTGGCACCGGAAACATCAAGACTCATGTTAAGATGTTTGATTGCCCATAATGCCCAGTGCTCAAGTTCTACCGGAAGATAAAACTTGATGAAGATTTAAATTTATACCGCAAGTGCACGGCCGCGATGAAGCGGTGGCAAGTACGGGTCGAACACAAGGAGGGAGAGATTTCGTTGTTAATGTTATTTTTCGATTAAGAGGAAGAAGGAGAGAAGAATTAATTTGGGTTTTTGGGGTTTTTGGTTTAATTAACTAAAGTACGAAACAAAAGCAATTAAAATTAAAACAAGAACAAAGAGAGAAATCCGTGGGGTGGAGGTTTAGACTTAGGTTTAGAGTAGAGAATTACTGAAACTTATTGTAAATCATGTTAGTTATGAAGCATTACAAGATAAATGACTTAACATAAACTCAAGTAATCAAAATACACTAATCATGAACTTAAAATAATAACATGCATTCATCATTCTCTAACCCTAATTCCATCACCTCCACCCTTTGGAGAGAGTTAGAAACTCATGGAGGGAGGAAGAAGAAGGGGTCCTTGAGACATTAAAAGAAAACTAAAACAAGAATTAAAAGAACAGAATTTTATTAATAAAACTAAGGTACACAAAGAAGAACAACAACCAAGGACCCTATTTACATCGTTCTCGGGTCTATTTATAGTTGCTACAAGGGACTTAGGTATAGAATTGGATAGTACACGTGTCCATACACGAGTGGACGAAATTGGGACACACGGATCAACCAATGGGCGGCGGAATCGCCGCACAACTGATGCATTGCATACATTGCATCATATGTCTTTCATTTAGATTACTTTTACATCAATAAATGCTACTAAGGTATGTGTTTAGTCTTATTTACAGAATACAGGGACCTGAATGCAATTTACCCACATTCCGAGCATAAACGTGTGCAAAAGATTCATTTCTATCATAAAGACCGAATTCAAGTTTATCGGGTTTCAATTGGAAATGCATCCAAGCATAAAAGCATTCAAGGAGCTAATCACAAAAAGGTCAAGGGCTTAATTGCAAAAATGCCAAGGACCTAATTGCAAAAGAAAAGGATCAAGATATTTTGTTGGAAAAGTCAAAAGAAAAATCAACTATAAATCTCCAACAATGGAAGGAATTAATCCGGAGCTCAAGACAATGGAAAGAAATCATCCAGACACGCAAATAAAGATCAAATCATACCATAAACGCGTGACAAAAATCCTGATTAAATCCGACCAACGTGGGAGGCGAATCCGCCGCACAATACACATGATGTGCGGCGATTCCGCCGCCCATTGGTTGATCCGTGTGTCCCAATTTCGTCCACTCGTGTATGGACACGTGTACTATCCAATTCTATACCTAAGTCCCTTGTAGCAACTATAAATAGACCCGAGAACGATGTAAATAGGGTCCTTGGTTGTTGTTCTTCTTTGTGTACCTTAGTTTTATTAATAAAATTCTGTTCTTTTAATTCTTGTTTTAGTTTTCTTTTAATGTCTCAAGGACCCCTTCTTCTTCCTCCCTCCATGAGTTTCTAACTCTCTCCAAAGGGTGGAGGTGATGGAATTAGGGTTAGAGAATGATGAATGCATGTTATTATTTTAAGTTCATGATTAGTGTATTTTGATTACTTGAGTTTATGTTAAGTCATTTATCTTGTAATGCTTCATAACTAACATGATTTACAATAAGTTTCAGTAATTCTCTACTCTAAACCTAAGTCTAAACCTCCACCCCACGGATTTCTCTCTTTGTTCTTGTTTTAATTTTAATTGCTTTTGTTTCGTACTTTAGTTAATTAAACCAAAAACCCCAAAAACCCAAATTAATTCTTCTCTCCTTCTTCCTCTTAATCGAAAAATAACATTAACAACGAAATCTCTCCCTCCTTGTGTTCGACCCGTACTTGCCACCGCTTCATCGCGGCCGTGCACTTGCGGTATAAATTTAAATCTTCATCAAGTTTTTGGCGCCGTTGCCGGGGAGGCGACGCAGATTTTGTGTTTTTTGTGTTTTCGATTTTATCCTGTCTACCTTGTGCGCGATCTAAGTATTTGAATTTGTGTAGCAGGAGACAACAGAGCGCGCGGCGAAATCCGGGAGCGTTCTGAGACACTTGGGCGGCGGAATCGCCGCATCTACAAGGTAACTTGCGGCGGAATCGCCGCACCAGTGTGGGTTCTGGTCTTCAATTTTCTGGGGCATCGTCGACATCTCTGGGTGGTCGCATTGAGCTACTGGAATCTCCGAGAGCGGGCGGCGAACCCGACTGAGCATTGCGGAGGTAACTTTTCTTGCCTTTCTCGTAAAATCTGAATAGTTGAAAAGTTTCCTTTCGTAGAATTGCACGTGTTAGGGTTAAATTCCATAATTGGCAATAATTCAACTCTGACCTAAAATTGGCAAAATTAGAAAGACCTTAGTGCATGCATCATATAATGTTTTGCTTGCATTATTCTTGCTAAATTCTTGCAAATTAATACTTGTTGAAGATTGCTGGAGGCAAGGTACGTATCGAGGTTTTTATCGATTGCATTAGAGCATATAATTTAGTTGCATACAACCTTGCAATTGCCCCCATTAAAAGGACCATTGTTTGACTATCTTTGCTAGATTTAAGTTAAACTATCTTAAGGGCAACTCCGTAGGAAAAGATACGGTGGGGAATTCATCACCCTCCCGTAGCCCACAAACCACAATCCTGAAGTGTCGCCTAAGCCTAAAATTTAAAATCAATTAGACATTGGCCCCTAAGGACTCGGACTCAATTAAGGAGGAGATTGGTTTGACTTGCTATGACCTGAAGCTAATTGAATTCAATTTGGTGTCTAGAAAGTGTTTTTGTGTCGACGAAAGTCTTCCAAGCGACGTGGTTGTCTAATTGGCACCGACTCTGTCGGAAGCGCCCCCACTAGCTATACACTAACTGGCCAACTTGGTTTGATTGGTGAGGGAGGTGAATCAAGCAAACTAATTCGACTCAACCTGTTAGGAGTCGTCTAGATCTAAGTGACACTAGGTCTAGGATTGTTTTGACCGTGCTTGTTCAGGAAATTTCTGACCAACCCTAATTTTTATCCTTTAGAGTTAAGTTTCCCTTCTCGTCTGAGTCTTCTTTCCCTTCTCGTCCCTACCTTTCTATTGTTTGTTTCTTTTAAAAAAATAATAATAATAAAAAAATAAAAAAAAAAATTAAAATTCAAAAAAAAAAAAAATTCAAAAAAAAAACGAAAAAAAGAGTAATTAATTCTTGAAATTAAATTTGGAATTTAAATTTCGAATTTGAATTCAAAAATTGATTCAACCCGGTGCACTCAGATTTGGATTCGGGACTTGAGTAATCGACTCTCACGAGTTCATCTAGATTCCAGTCTGGAACTTAACCCCAATCCACCTGTTGCACCACCTCACCCGGATCTAATGGGTGAGCACGTAGTGGACCCGCCTATTGCGCAACCTATAACTCTGAGGGATCGGTGCTACCCAACGATGGCTGCTCAGCCATCGTGCATCGTTATGCCCACCATACCGGGTCGCGACTTCGAACTTAAGGCACAATACATGAGTATGTTGCCTAAGTTCACCTCTAGGGAAGATCCATATCTCTTCCTTAGAGAATTTGAGGAAATCTGCTCTCTTATGCAATACCAGCATATTCCTGAAGAGGCAGTGCGTCTGAAATTTGTGCCTCTAGCACTTAAGGACGACGCTAAGAAATGGCTATATAGTCTAGCCGAAAGATCTATTAGAAGTTGGGCTGAATTTGTTCAAGTTTTCTTAAAAAAAATATTTTCCCAACCATAAGACTATGAAGATTAGGAATGAAATTGTTGCATTCGTTCAGTCTGAGAGCGAGCCGTTCTATTCCTATCTTGAGAGATTTAAGAGTGTCTTGACCCAATGCCCTCATCACGGAATTCCGAAGTGGCAATTATGCCAAATTATTTATGAGGGATTGACACCCACATCTAGGGTTATGCTAGAATCTGTTAGCCAAGGGAATTTTATGTCCAAAAATGAAAATGATGCCTGGACTTTTCTTGAGGATTTAGCTGAAAATAGTATGCAATGGGACAATGCTAGAACACCCATCAACCCGAGTATTGGATCTAGAATAGCGAGTCAACCCCGACCAGGTGTCTTAGCTATAGACTCCAACATAGCGGCCGAGGCAAAACTAGCTACCCTAATGCGTAGAATGGAAAGTCTAGAACTGCAAAACCAAACCCGACAAGCATCCCCTACCCCCTGCTCTAGATGTGGTCAGACTGGTCATTTAATGGAGGACTGTGTGAACCTGGAACATGTCAATGCCACATATAACAATTCTAGAAATGATCCTTACGCATCAACCTATAACCCAGGTTGGCGTAATCATCCCAATTTTTCGTGGACCCAACAAGGACAACCTCCTAGACAACAACCAACCCCATATAATCAAAACAATACATCACCTGGGGGTAATAATGGAAATCATGAGGTTAGGTTGACTAAATTAGAAACTTTAATGACAACTTTTATACAAACAACCAACCAATCATTCCAAAGGCTAGAGACACAGGTCAGCCAATTAGCACAGATAATAGGTGAAAGAGAAAAGGGCCAATTTCCAAGTCAACCTGAGGTGAACCCAAGAACTAATAATCAATATCAATCTTATCAACCACCTTCAGGAAATAACAACCCTAGACCGGTTCAAATGGTTAATGAGGAAGGACCGTTCCAACAAATCAATGCTGTAGTATCATTACGGTCCGGAAGACAAATTGACAATAATGTGGTAAACCCTAGAATGACTAATCAATCTAGCCATCAAGCACCCACATATGACTTGACCATTGAACCCGACGTCCAAATTGAAAAGCCCAATCCACCTACCCAACCTGAACCTGTAGCTCAGCCTGAACCTGAGCGAGTCTATGTGCCTAAAGCCCCATTTCCCAATAGACTCAAAAAGAACTCTAGTGCACAAATAGAGAAAATCTTGGAAGTATTTAAGCAAGTTAAGGTAAACATTCCACTCTTAGACATGATTCAACAAATACCTGCTTATGCTAAATTCTTAAAAGATTTGTGCACTAAGAAGAGAAAAACGAATGTACCAAAGAAGGCATTCTTAACTGCAAACATATGCTCAATTCTTTCCAACACATCTCCTATAAAATATAAGGACCCGGGGTGTCCCACAATTTCATGTTCAATAGGAGATACGTTTATCAATAAAGCCCTTCTAGACCTTGGTGCAAGCGTTAACTTGCTCCCATTTTCTGTCTACGAGCAACTCAACCTTGGTCCACTGAAACCCTCTAAGACAACCCTCCAATTCGCTGATTGTTCTGTTAAGAAACCGAGAGGTATAGTAGAGGACGTTTTGATTAAGGTTGGTGACTTCATTTATCCAGTGGATTTTGTCGTACTTGATACTGAACCTGTTGTAAATCCTAATCGACAAATCCCTGTAATTTTAGGTAGACCCTTTTTAGCCACCTCGGAAGCATTAATAAACTGTCGAAATGGGCTCATGCAATTATCTTTCGGGAACTTAAAAGCAGAATTTAATATCTTCCATATTGATAATGAGCCAGAAATAATATGCAACCCAAGTGATGTTGTGATGAGAGCACGTATTTATCAGAATTCTGAATCAAATAAATCATCACATAAGCAAAAAGGAAGTAAGAAAAGAGGGAGTGATTCATTTACTCAACCACCATCACTCGAGCAAATAAGCGAACCAATTCAAGTGAGAAGAGTGGAATCTTTTCCTCAAGTCAACATGGGGAACAATTCAACTGGATACATGCACCAACATGGTGTCATTCAATCCAGTTCTGATTATGGTTGACTTTGAGCAAACTCAACCCCTCTACCGCAAGCCGACTCAGGTAATAAGTGCATTTATTTTATCTATGCATACATTGAGGACAATGCATGATTTAGGTGTGGGGGGGTGTTTATATATGTACATATCTATCTATTTGATTTTGATTTTCTGTTCTGTTTTATGTTGTTAAAAAAAAAAAAAAAAAAATCAACGTTTCATAACATAGCTTAAGATTGAACTGCTAAAACCCGTGTACAAATTGCATTGAGTTCTTGTTCCTTATTATGTAGTTCTGCTTGTAGAAATTGTGACATAAATCTAAGTTCCAAAGAAATAACCCATTGCCCTTTAAGACATGTATGCACTTAAATTGGATGAATCAAATCTTTGAAGTGGTTGATAAAAAGCAGAGGTTGAGGAAAATATACCGGGAAGTGTGGACTTCTAATAGCAATTAAGCCTTGAGGAAAATAAAAATAAAAATAAAAATAAAAGGAATAAAGTGAGGAAAACACATTCTGCAAAATGATTACAAAAGCCCAAGCCTTTGAGTCACTGGTCCGTAGGGGTATCTTGAAACCCGGTAACTTGAGTCTACCAGCTCGGGATTATCGACCAAACTCGCTACACGAATGCAAAAGGGTAAAAGTGTCAAAAAGCAAATGTATTGAATCACGGAAAAAAAGAAAAAAATAATACTCAAGGCCCAAAGCTAAAAGAATGATCCATGCCATGGTTGATCCGAATGATACTTCACCACCAAAGGAGGCGTGCAAAATAATTCAAGTGATAAACATGTGTAGAAGGGTTAGTGGTGTGAATGTTGGAGGAACAAAGACCAAGTCATATTTTTAATGAGTTAGATTTATATAATGAGCATACAAAAATTCTTAGTGAGATGTATAAAGTTGAGGTAGGGATATTGAGAGCTATTAATGAAATGTTGATTCAGGATTTTGTGGGTATATCCGCTGAAAACCCTCAGGAGACAACACTCCTCCTCCTAGGAAACTTGGAGGTTTAACGGCTTGTTGCACATGCTAAGTGCAACCGTGATTCCTACGAAAGTGAGTTAGGATTTCCCTGCTTTCATTTTCTTATACTCTGCTTTGCTAGGGACTAGCAAAATCTAGGTGTGGGGGTATTTGATGCATTGCATACATTGCATCATATGTCTTTCATTTAGATTACTTTTACATCAATAAATGCTACTAAGGTATGTGTTTAGTCTTATTTACAGAATACAGGGACCTGAATGCAATTTACCCACATTCCGAGCATAAACGTGTGCAAAAGATTCATTTCTATCATAAAGACCGAATTCAAGTTTATCGGGTTTCAATTGGAAATGCATCCAAGCATAAAAGCATTCAAGGAGCTAATCACAAAAAGGTCAAGGGCTTAATTGCAAAAATGCCAAGGACCTAATTGCAAAAGAAAAGGATCAAGATATTTTGTTGGAAAAGTCAAAAGAAAAATCAACTATAAATCTCCAACAATGGAAGGAATTAATCCGGAGCTCAAGACAATGGAAAGAAATCATCCAGACACGCAAATAAAGATCAAATCATACCATAAACGCGTGACAAAAATCCTGATTAAATCCGACTAACGTGGGAGGCGAATCCGCCGCACAATACACATGATGTGCGGCGATTCCGCCGCCCATTGGTTGATCCGTGTGTCCCAATTTCGTCCACTCGTGTATGGACACGTGTACTATCCAATTCTATACCTAAGTCCCTTGTAGCAACTATAAATAGACCCGAGAACGATGTAAATAGGGTCCTTGGTTGTTGTTCTTCTTTGTGTACCTTAGTTTTATTAATAAAATTCTGTTCTTTTAATTCTTGTTTTAGTTTTCTTTTAATGTCTCAAGGACCCCTTCTTCTTCCTCCCTCCATGAGTTTCTAACTCTCTCCAAAGGGTGGAGGTGATGGAATTAGGGTTAGAGAATGATGAATGCATGTTATTATTTTAAGTTCATGATTAGTGTATTTTGATTACTTGAGTTTATGTTAAGTCATTTATCTTGTAATGCTTCATAACTAACATGATTTACAATAAGTTTCAGTAATTCTCTACTCTAAACCTAAGTCTAAACCTCCACCCCACGGATTTCTCTCTTTGTTCTTGTTTTAATTTTAATTGCTTTTGTTTCGTACTTTAGTTAATTAAACCAAAAACCCCAAAAACCCAAATTAATTCTTCTCTCCTTCTTCCTCTTAATCGAAAAATAACATTAACAACGAAATCTCTCCCTCCTTGTGTTCGACCCGTACTTGCCACCGCTTCATCGCGGCCGTGCACTTGCGGTATAAATTTAAATCTTCATCAGCAAACTTTGCCATAAACTAGCCGGTAGGGGGACATGCCAAGGTCGATTTTAAATGCAGTGCGGAAAGCCCACAATGCATCATTAAGCTTGACCGACCAATCGTTCCTTGAAGCATTAACCGTTTTCTCCAGAATTTGCTTGAGTTGATGGTTGGAAATTTCCACCTGGCCACAGGTTTGAGGATGATAAGGTGTGGCCAACTTGTGCGTGATGGAGTATTTCCTCAGCACTGCCTCAAGGGATCGGTTCACAAAGTGTGTCCCCCGATCACTTATGATACAACGAGGTGTCCCAAACCTCGCGAAGATGTGTTCTTTAAGAAATTTGATCACAACCTTGCGATCGTTAGTGCGAGTGGGGATTGCTTCAACCCACTTTGAGACATAATAGACCGCCACCAGGATGTAAGTGTGACCATGAGACACGGGAAAGGACCCATGAAGTCAATTCCCCAAACTTCAAAGATGTTAACCACTAAGATAGGATTGAGTGGCATCATATCTCATCTGCCAATGCGGCCCACACGTTGGCACCTATCGCATGCTTTGCAAAATGCAAAAGCGTCTTGGAACAACGTGGGCCAGTAAAAACCGCATTGGAGTACTTTGGCAGCGGTTTTCTTGGCACCGAAGTGCCCACCACATGCCTCCTTATGGCAAAAGGACAAGACACTCTGAATCTCGTCGTCAGGAATGCACCTCCTTATGATTTGATCAGCACAATACTTAAATAAGTATGGATCATCCCAATAGAAGTGCTTGACTAACGACTTGAATTTTGCTGTCTCGTTGTGTCTCCAATGAGCCGGCACCTCCTCGGTTGCTAAATAGTTCACAATGTCAGTGAACCAGGGGGGTGAGGCTATTGCCATAAGGTTCTCATCAGGAAAAAGCTCGTTCACCGGTGGATCCGGTTAAAGATCAATGGGGATGCGAGATAGGTGATCAGCCACGACATTCTCGCATCCTTTCTTGTCCCGTTTTTCAAGGTCGAATTCTTGTAACAACAAGATCCAACGTAGGATACGGGGTTTCGCATCCTTTTTAGACAAAAGGTAGCGAAGAGCTGAGTGATCAATGTAGATGATGACATGCGACCCTATGAGGTACTGGCAAAATTTTTCCAACGCAAATATGATCGCGAGGAATTCTTTCTCAGTAACAGAGTAGTTGAGCTGGGCGTCATTGAGAGTACGACTTGCATAATAGATCACATGAGGCAATTTGTCGACTTTCTGACCCAAAACCGCTCCTATCGCGTAATCAGAAGCATCACAGATCAGCTCGAAAGGTAGAGTCCACACCGGTGCCTTAATAATAGGAGCGGAGGTCAACTCACCCTTCAGAAAGTCAAAAGCAGTCAGGCACTCGGGTGTGAACGCAAAGGAGGTTCCTTTAGCAAGCAAGCTCGTCAAAGGACGAGCTATCTTGCTGAAATCCTTAATAAATCGCCGGTAAAAACCGGCGTGTCGAAGGAATGAACGGATTTCATTTAACGAGGTGGGTGGCGGAAGCTTAGAAATAAGCTCAATCTTTTTCCTATCCACCTCGATACCATCACAAGATACCACGTGACCCAACACGATGCCTTTTGTGACCATGAAATGACACTTTTCCCAATTAATGGCTAAGTTCGTTTCCGAACACCTTTTGAGAACAAGGCTCAGGTGGTGCAAGCACTCATCAAAAGAGGTGCCATGAACCGAGAAATCATCCATGAAGATCTCAAGGAAGTTCTTGACCATATCGGAAAAGATACTTAACATGCAACATTGGAATGTTGCAGGTGCATTGCATAGTCCAAAAGGCATTACGTCTATAGGCAAACATCCTAAAAGGTCAAGTGAACGTGGTTTTCTCCTGGTCTTCGGGGGCGACTGGGATTTGATTGTACCCCAAATAACCATCAAGGAAACAGTAATAGGCGTGGCCGGCGAGTCTCTCCAACATCTGGTCGTTGAAAGGTAGAGGGAAGTGGTCCTTACGCGTGACCGCGTTCAACTTCCTATAGTCAATACAAACTCGTTAGCCAGTTTGAAGTCGTGTGGGTACATGCTCATTGTTGTCACTCTGGACAACAGTGATACCCGACTTCTTGGGCACAACCTGGACAGGACTTACCCAAGTACTGTCCGAAATGGGGAAAATGATGCCATGATCTAAACACTTGATGATCTCTTTCTTAACTACTTCTCTCATGGCTGGATTTAAACACCTCTGTGGGTCACGACGTGGTCATGCCTCATCCTCCATAAAGATGTGGTGCTGCACGACGTCGGGACTTATCCCTTTGATGTCCCTCAAGGACCACCCAATGGCTGATTTGTGCTCCTTTAGGACTTGAATCAAACGTTCTTCCTAATCACCAGTCAACGTCAATGAAACAATCACCGGAAATGACCTATTGGGACCAAGAAAAATGTGTTTCAACTCCTGGGGGAGTTCTTTGAGCTCAGGCGTGGGTGTCTCCTCAAGGCGAGGCGTGATATCTAGCTCAAGATGTAAGATAGGAGGAGCTTGCATGTACTGAACAACATGCACATCATTGCTCAACTCACCCCCGTCCTCTTCATGATCGGAGTCATCCATGAAGTAATCATTTAAATTCTCATGAATCAGGGGGTACTCTTCTTCCAATTCTTCTTCCAAGTCCCGGATTAGATTGACTTCCATGGGGTCCTCGAACGATGTCGGCTGCCTAGCCATATTGAACACATGGAATGTCGCGGTCAAGTTCCCGAACGACAATTTCATGAGTCCAGTACGACAATTGATCAAGGCATTTGACGTCGCCAAAAAAGGTCTACCCAAAATCAATGGAATCTGAGAGTGGGTAGTCTTAATTGGTTCAGTCTCAAGGACGACGACATCAACAGGAAATATGAAATCACCGACCTTCATTAGGACATCTTCAATGACCCCCAACGGGACTTTGATCAAGCGATCAGCCAACTGCAAAGTTGTTTTCGTAGGCTTGACAGTGCCTAGGCTTAATCGTTGATACACAGAAGCACGTAAGAGGTTAACCGCCGACCCTAGATCTAGCAAAACATTGTTAATGCGAGAATCCCCAATGATACATGAAATTGTTGGACTGCCCGGGTCCTTCAATTTCACGTACGTAGGGTTCGAGATGATAGAGCTCACATTAGCCACCAAAAAGGCTTTGATAGGGACGTTGGTTTTCCACTTAGTTGTACATTGATCCTTCAGGAATTTTGCATAGGGAGTTATTTGTTGAATCATGTCTAACAAAGGTATGTTGACATTCACTTTCTTAAATATCTCCTGCATTTTATCCACACTGTCACTCTGTTTCTTAGACAACCTACTCGGATAAGGAGCTTTTGGTAGGTATGTCTTGGGCGGAGCCGGAGAATGAGGCTTTGGTGTATTACTCTCACCCTCGGCCTCTTTCTCACCATCATTCCCAAGAGGGGGCGGCACAGATGGATTTTCTGGCAAGGATACGTGGTTGTTGACCTGCTTCCCATTTCTCAGGGTCACAATGGCATTAACATGGTCCAATGGTTCTTCCACATAATTCACTTGCCCCCCATGTGGTCTTGTACTTGCATTTTGCATGTTCGAGTGTTGTTGAGCACGGGGGTTAGCCACAGGTTGGCTAGGCAGGTTCCCTCTCTCTCTCTCTCTCATGTACAGACTGAGCCAACTGACCCATCTGAAGCTCGAGAGATTTGATGGTGTGCTGATTCGAAGTGAGAACTTGACTCGTGGACGACATAAAGTTTTTTACAGAGTTCTCAAGTCCACGAGTTAAGTTCTCAAGCGAATTAAACCGGGTTTCCAAGTTGATTGAATTTGGGAAACCTGGTTGGTTGGTGTTCTGACTTTGGGGTGGCTGATGAGACTGTGAATGCATGGGAGGGTAGTGTGGTCGGTTAGGTGGTCGAGAAAAGTTTGAAGGACCACCTGAGGCACTGTTATGGTTCCATGAAAAATTAGGGTGGTTCCTCCATCCAGGGTTATATGATGATGAATATGGGTCATTCTTGGATCTATCATAGATGGCATTTACGTGTTCCATCTCAGGTGGAATGGATGCAGACTCACCCCCTATATGACCTATCCTACCACATAAATGACATGGAACTAAACCAGATGCAGACACATGAGATACATCGTGCTGGTTTTGGAGCTCAATCGAATCCATACGACGCATTAAGGCTGCCATGCGTGCCTCGGTGGCCGTAGTGGTATCGACGGCAAATGCGGCACCCGATCTAGTCGAGTTTGCATTTGCGATCCTCGCTCCTATGCTAGATGATGCAGGTGGTTCCCTTACACTTTCCCATTGCATGGTTTTCTCAGCGAGGTCTTCTAGGAAAGCCCATGCCTCCCTTTCATCCTTTCCTAAGAACTCTCCTTGACACATGGACTCAAGGAGCGTCCGGGACGTGATGTGAAGACCCTCGTAAACAATCTGACACAGGTGCCACAACTCGATGCCATGGTGATGGCATGAGGATAGTAGCTCCTTGAACCTCTCTAAGTATGCATGGAATGATTCGGTCTCATTTTGAAAGAACGAATTGATTTCGTTCTTCAATTTTTGAGTCCGATGATTTGGAAAATACTTTTTGAGAAATGCAGACTGAAAGTCATCCCAAGTCCTAAAGGCATTGGCCTGGTTGCTGTAGAACCACTTCTTGGCATCATCCTTCAGCGCAAAGGGGACAAGCCTAAGATGAATGGAGTCTGTGCTAAGTTGTTGCAGTTTGAACATAGCACAGACCTCCTCAAATTCCCTAAGAAAGATATAGGGGTCACCTTTCCCAGTGAAATGAGGGAGCATGGAAATAAACTGAGGCTTGACCTCAAAATGGTTCCCATTTGCCTCTGGCAATACGATGCATGAGGGTAGAGCGGTACGGCTCGTGTAGCATCGATCACGAAGAGGTATGGGAACGATAACTGGAAGAACAGGTTGAACAGGTGGGTGCAGCAACTGCTCCTCCTCACGGAAATTAGCAGTCATTGAACCCGGACTGTGTGCGACATGAGAGGAGGAGGGTGTCGAGAAATCGACAACCGCAGCCGGATTCACAACGCTCCTCATCAAACGACCACTCTCGTCTCGTCTCCACGAAAGCATGCACAAAGGTGCACACACACAAACCAAAATTTATTTAATTTTTTTAACAAAGAATGTGCGTAGAGGAGAAGATGGGGGAACACAGGAGAGAAAGAATGACTCAGGAGAGAAGGGAAGAAGCCCTTATGCTACGGCGGATGGGTACAGGTAGAAGCACACAAGCAAACAAGGCTCAAGCAATCCTAAGGTCGCTATAGGTCCTTACAGCTAGACGACGCCTAACTGCGAGGTCACACAGCCTCAACACGCCTCACCTCCCTACGACGAGGACCACAAAGCCCAGCAAGTGAGCCAAAATCCGGAGATCTCATCTCTCCTACTATCGACAAAGTGGGCAACGCTGATCAGGTCATTACGGTCGGGACCGGATAACTCTCCTAATGTGCCCAATATCCTTAGGGCCAATGTCTACTTGATTTTAAAATTAGGCTCTTGATTAGTGTGGTTTTTGGGGCGAAGGAAAGGGTGATGAAATCGCCCACCTTATCTTTTATGGACAGCCCCTCCTTAGTAGCGTTTTGGAGTCCTAATCTAGCAATGAACTCTCCAAACAAAACGCTCAACTCACACTTGTTTCAATGCACTTCCTACTAACTAATGCATGTTCATACGAAATGCATGAATGAGAGTAGAAGGTGCGTACCTCATGTCAGCACTCAGCAACTGAAAATAAAGCTAAAATGAAAGAGAATCTATATGCCTAAGTCACATACATGATGCATGACCTAAACAAAAAGAATGTCTAATCTTTTGCTATGAGTTTTAGGGTCCAAGTTGCTTAAGGGAATTTGATTATTAATTTGGGAACAATCTAAGAGTCAGAACATGCAAAATTGAGTCCCAGATTACTAGATAAATTAGAGAAACAACACAAAGAAACAAGAAGATGAACAGAGCTCACTAGACCGCTGATTGGCGGTCTGAAGTGCCCAGTTCACCTTCAAATTTCTTCAGAAGCCTCCCCTTGCTATTTCCAGACTCCTGAAACAGAGAAAAACTACAAAACACAAATTAAATCTACTCGAATCGTCCAAACAAGAGTCTGGACTGGCACCTCCCCGGCAACGGCGCCAAAAACTTTTTGAACGTTTTAATTTAAACCACAAGTGTACGGCCGCGTTGAAGCGGTGGCAAATATGGGTCGTCCTCAGGGAGGTGAGCAGCCTCTTGTTTATCAGAAATCAAGTGGCACGAAAAGATGGAAGAAAGTTGATTATGCTAATCTAAAATATGCTAACTACGAAGAAGCAAATGCGAAGGAAAGAGATTAACGAGTACTTCAACTAAGCTAGAGAAACTTGATACTAGGCAGGAATCAGTAAGAGAGAGACCCCTTAGGGGGTGGAGTGACTACACATACACAATAAGGAGGCAAGAATGTCTTCCTATAGGCACAAGTGGAGGTAGTGTTTGCATGTATGGGAGGTGTCTACTTATCATGGCAAAACCCATCAATGAAATCACTAACCTATTTTGATTAACATTCATAAACACAAGCTGGTTATTTAAGAAACTAAACATGCATGGGAGTTGTCTTAAAACTTGTGGCAAAACCCATCTAGTGAAGTGTTCTATTCTAACAAGCAAGCATGCATTCATATTAATCAACACATTTCAAAATAAACATCCTTCCTTCCTTAATTGCATATATGATTATCAACTCCACCCCCCCCCCTAAAAAAAGGGGAGTGGTTTTACTCACTACATATTACACTAACTATTACACTAAGATAAGAAGACATATTAACTAAGCTAGATTTAAAAAAAGACAATTAAACTAAAACATGCACCAACAATAAAAGAAGCACAAAACAAAGGAAATTTTATTGATTGAAGACTCACAATAGCAGCAGCAACTCCCCCATTGAGTTTCTTGCTTCAAGGCTTTCACTTCAATTAGGGAGAATGGCCACAAGCATGGAGTGATTACAATAAAAGGTGAAGAGTTCTATTTATTGCCAAAGAAAAAGGCAAGGAAGCCACAAATACCATAAATAGCATAAACACGCTCTCATACATAAGCCACAAAAAGCTAAGTGGATTAGGAGCCACTTGGACCGCCAATTAGCGGTCCCAGACCGCTAATTGGCGGTCTACAGGATCCGGATTACTCTGGGCTTTCTTGGAGGCTTTCCTGGATGGTAGTTTTGGTCTTTCCTGCATCTACTTGGTTTGGTAGAGCTCCAACCCGAATCGAATTGCTAAAATACTCCCCATGATGGTGTGGAGTATTCTGTTTTGCTCTTAGGTCCTTCTGTCTTACATTCAGGTCATTCTCCCTTGCATCTTGGTCCCCAGATCTCACAATTCAGTCATTTTTCCCAGCTTTTGGGTCCTTTTATGCTTCATCTCTTCAAACCTATTTATTCCTGAAAACTAAACATAAAACTCGTAACATAGCATTGTTTAGGTGAAAGATAATGGATATAAGATACAAATATAAGCATGAAATGATGTCAATCAGGAAGTAAACCCGGATGTCGTGTGTATAATGTAGCATAAGGTCAAGTACAAGAAGATTGAACGATTCAAAATAGCCATTTGGCCCCATGCATGGATGTCCAATAGTTTGATAGTAGACGCGGGGCAATTCTAGTGTTTTGGAATGACCCAAAAGTGGACATGAGGGTCACCTTTGAAACGTCACAATTGCTACACTTTTAGGACAGCTTGAAAGGAGATGGAAACGAGTATGATATCACAGCGGTCTACGGGGAAAATGGGCATGTGGATAGGAGAGCATTGTGCAGTGACCTCCTACAAGTGGCTCCCAATGTGTCAAGGCCATGGATAGTGGTGGGGTGACTTCAATTGCATCCGAAAGCTGAGCGAAAAATGGGGAGGTGCTGCTGGAAATGAGGTTGCCATGTTGGAATTTAACGAGTGTATTGATGCACTTCAGCTCCTTGAGATGCCTTCTACCGGTAGCGAGTACACTTGGTCAAACTCTTCTGAGGGTAGTGCTTGTATTGAGACGCGGATTGACCGGATTCTAATTAACAATGCATGGCTCCAGATGTTCCCGAAATCTTACTACATTGCTGGTGAGAAGGACCTAAGTGACCACACCATGCTCATCATGTAGACGGAAGGAAACGAAAGACAAAAGAAAAATATGTTCCGATTTGAAAACCATTGGGCTGAGCATGAGGAGTTTTGGAGTATTGTGGGACAAGCTTGGACCAAGTATGTGAGAGGCACCCCTATGTTTCGGATGGTGGGAATGTAGGATGAAGTAAAGAAGAGGCTTATCCGGTGGAGTGCCTCTAAGTTTCGGAACGTTAACCAAAAGGTGGGAGAGCGCCATGCTGCACTTGAGGAAGCTCGGAGGAGTAGGGTAGACAACCCACATGATGCTGAGCTTCTCCTTGCTGAGGGAGTAGCAAAGGATTGCCTTGCTCGGATTCTTGCTTGGGAGGAGTCCATTCTTCGACAAAAATCAAGAGTCAAGTGGCTGAAAGAGGGGGACCGAAACACTAGATTTTTTCATGCACGCCTTAGAGTGGGGAGAGCCACCAACCAAGTGAGACGAGTGGGTGAGGGTGCCACCTTCGTGGAAGAGGAGGGAGAGGTCCGGGAAGCTTTCCGGCGTTTTTATGCTAACTTGTTTGCTAATGAATTGCAGGTGAACCCCTCCCCCCTTCCGTCATCCTACCACAAATTCTACCGGCTGAGGGAACGGAGTTAACACGGACTCTTGAGAAGAAGGATCTTGAAATGGTGGTGCTGAACGCAAATATAGATAAAGCACCGGGACCGTATGACTTCAATGCAATGTTCTTCAAAGCCACATGGGAAATAATCAAGCAAGACATGTTCAATGCCATGAGTTCCAGTCTAGAAAGCGGGAAGGTGCTAGCCAAATGGAATGCCATATCAATTACGATTATCCTTAAGAAGAAAGCACCACTTTTGGTGGAGGATTACCGACCCATTGCATTGTGCAACATTACATATAGGTTCGCATCAAAAGTGCTTGCGAACCGCTTCAAGGGGCTGCTGCCATGCCTCATTGGGGAGAGTCAAAGTGCCTTCGTCAAAGGTAGGAGAATTGGGGACAACATCCTCCTTGCCCATGAACTATGCCATAACCTCAATCTCGACAAAGGGAATGGACGAATGTGCATTAAACTCGACATTCGGAAAGCCTACGACTCCATCTCTTGGGTCTTCCTACATGAAGTGCTGACCAGATTTGGCTTCCCAAACAAGTGGAGGAGGCTTATCATGAGTTGTGTTAAAGCCTCTTTCGTGGTGACGGTCAATGGTGCAAATTCAGCATCCTTTGTGGCCAGCAACGACTTGAGACGAGGTGACCCCTTGCCCCCCTATTTGTTTCTGCTTTGTATGGAGATCTTCAACGAGATGGTGCAGAAGGAGGTAATGGACGGACGTATCCAACAACTATTGTGTGGAGATGTTCCTGTTTCGCACATCCTCTTTGCTGATGACGTCCTTCTATTTGCAAAGGCAACAAAGCAAAATGCAAGAGCTATCCGACGTGTACTTGAGGAGTTTATAGCTTGCTCGGGGCAGAGCTTTAGTGCATCAAAGAGCCAAATTTTCATGGGAGATGGAGTGCCTCATGGGTCCTAGATTGCAGCACATCTTGGCATGGAGAGAAAGGAGTTTCCGGTGACCTACCTTGGGCTGCCATTGTTCTCCGGGAGGATTGGGAGAAACCACTGTGTGACATTGATCAATAAGGTGAAAGCATGGCTTAGTACTTGGCAGCAGAACTTCTTGACAATTGCTGGACGAGTGGAGCTCGTGAGAAGTGTGCTCGTCTCCCTTAGCATATATTGGACGTTCGCGTTCCTACTTCCCCGGAAAGTGTTAAAGGAGATGGAGAGCCTTATGTGTCACTTCATCTAGGGAGGCCCAAAGAAGTGGGTAGCAGTAGCCTGGAAAGACGTATGTACACAAAAGGAGGAAGGGGCCTTGGTTTGAAGCGCTTGTCGGAGTGGAATGATGTAGGCCTCCTACGCCTATTTTGGCTTGTGGTGGCGGAAGCAAATGCACTTTGGGTGAAGTGTATACACCGAAAGTACTTGAGGACTCGATCCATTTGGCTTGCAAGACCACCCACCTCCTCATGGGCATGGAATGGGATACTCCGAGTACGAGACATTGGTAGAAGGCACATCCAATATGAGGTGGGAAATGGTGAAGACATCCGGTTTTTCCAATACCCTTGGTGTGGAGAACTGTTTCAAAACGAAAGTTGGGGGAGCGGCTACACTACGAATTGGGAGTGTCGTGGGACACGAAAGTGTCTTACTTCATTAGAGTCGGAAAGTGGAACCTCCCCCCACCACGTTGCACCTTTATGGAGGAAGTCCACCAAAGAATATGGAATACCGAAATACAAGAGTGTTGGCTCGAACGAAACCGAAGGATTTTCGACAGAGAAAAGCAACAACCAATGCATATTGTGGCTGTCATCAAGGACATGGTTCGTCTCCTTTGTGACAAAGTAAAGAAGCTTCCAAAGAGTGACAAGGAAGAACATCGATCTCAGCTAACGTGGACATAGCTTAGTTGTCGTTTGGTCTTCGTGGTTTAGTCACGAGAGCCTACTATGTTGACACGATATATTGTGTAATGTAGGGTAGAGGCTGGGTATGCATGTGGCATACACCCACATTCGTCATGGTTCAGCTTTGTACTCAATTTTGTAGGTTGTAAACTTTACTTAAGTTATAAAATTCGTGGTTGAGTAGTTTTAGCTCAATTATGCTCAATTACATAAACTTCCCAAAGACTTAAAGAAATACAAAATACATGTCTTCAAATGAGCTTGATTACAAGTCTTGACTTGATTTCCTTTCTTCCTTGAGTCTTGATCACCTATAGAGGTTAGCACAAAGAAATATATATGCAATGCAACATGTGTGCTACTCTACATGATCATAATTAAGATTAGGTTAATTAAATCATCAAAACATAGATTAAGGCCAAAAAACCAACAATCTCCCCTTTTTGATGATGGCAACCTATATCTTAATTATATCTTAATACATGGAATTTTTATATGTAAACTATGCATATTAATACTCCCCCTATGGATGTGCATAGTTTTTGTTCAATTTAAAACCAAATCCCAAGTTACCCCCTTAAATATCTCTCCTCCTTTGACATCCATCAAAAATTGATAATCACAAAAAAATTAAACGATTTAAATTCAATGTGGATGTCTTGTAATGAAGTTGCTCCCCCTAAAATTTTCACTTCATTACTCTAAGAAAATGATATTCAATAAGCTCCCCCTATCAATATGAATATGATTTTTCAATAAAAGTCATTTCTATTTCTCCCCTATTAACATCAAGCAATTACTTGAATATAGCAAGTGATGTTATCATTTCCCCTTTTTGACATCCATTTAGAAAATTTGACTCTAAAACATTGGATGTGATTCAAATTTAAAGATTTTCAGTGAATGAATAAAAGATATGTCAATTAAGCATATAACCTAGACTAGAACCAATTTGATTGAAAAAATTAGAGGATAAGAAAATTATACCAACTTGAAGCTTGAATTGGTTCTATCTCCATTCGGTGATGCAACCGGCTTTCAATTCGGCTCTTAAGCTCACCCGGTCACCACCGATTTCTTCCTCAAGCACCTACAAGTGTAGATTTCGGTACCCAAACAACTTTGGGTCCTTGAATGTTAGCTTTGGGGACCCAAACCATTTTGGTTTTAGGAGCCCACACACTTGAGGAAGTATGCTTTACAACAAAGTGCTTTCCATTTAAATTTGTATACGATGCATGGTTTTTCAATTTGGCATTAAATCCTAAACCATGTTTTTGTAAAGATTGTCTTTGACTTCATAATAGCATCTTAAGCATCTTAGTTCCATGTGTGAACTTTTCTAGATCTTTTCTTACTTGCACATTGTAAGCATGAAGATCTAATTGTTCAACATCTATAGGTGTTGCTTTTAATTTATCAAGATTTGATGTATTATTTCCAAATTTAGCAAACACCTCATTTTTCTCATTCATGCATGTTTCAATTTGACTTTTGGAGATCTTTGATTAGCTTCCTAGCACTTTTGTTCTTTTCACAAATGATCTTATATTATTTAACTAAGTCATGGAATGCATTTTGAAGCTCATCATGGGTATAATTTTCGTTATTTGCACTAAAGTTTGAGATATCACTATAATATGACTTAGTTGAGCATGAATGTGATCATCTAGAGTAAGAGTTAGAAGATACCTCACTTCCTTCATCTTGAATTGCCATGTAGCACATATGTGCATATTCCTTTGTTGATGAATGTGCGGTTGATTTGGAAGATGATGAAGACGATGAATCGTCCCAAGTATCCTTGTGAGCTTCCAAGCTTTTCTCTTTTCTCTTACTCTTCTCTTTTTCTCTCCTTCTCTCCCTTCTCTAATTTTTCTTTTCCCCTTCTCTTCTCTCATTTTCGCTCTCCTCCTCCTCCTTCTCCTTTTCTTTTTCTCTTGTCTCACTTCTTCTACCTCTTCTTTCATTCTTTTCTCCCTTATCCTTCTTAAGGTATTTGAAGAAGTCTTTTGCTAGGACTTCAATGTCCTCATCTTCTACAATCCTCCTTGGTTGCTCGATATTTGCATGTGATGACAAGAAGGGTTTGTTCCTTGAAGCTTCCTTCTCCTTTCGATGGTTGATTTGGAGTTCATACGCCATCAAGTTTCCAATCAATTCTTCCATCTTGAGTTGGGAAAGGTTGTGTGCTTCTTCAATTGCGACCACCTTATCTTCCCAATCGTGGCTTAGAGACCGGAGGAATTTCCTTGTCATCTCTCCTTCATTTAATTTTCTTCCAAGAACCAAAAGAGAGTCAGTGATATCAGTGAAGCGAGTGTTCATTTCGCTTATGTTTTCACCGATTTGCATAGAAAAAATCTCATATTTATGCATGAGGAGAGTAATGCGGGTTTCCTTAGTTTTGCTATCCCCCTCATGATGCATTTGTACTCTATGCAAATTTCATATGCACTAACACAACCTATAATCCTATTATATTCACCCTCATTAGGGACATAATACAAGATGTTCATAATTTTCGAATTCATTTTGATTTCTTTCATATTGGGTCTTGTAAGTGAATCTAATTCATCTTTATTTGGGGGTGTGTATGGATTTTGAAGAAACATCCAATACTGAAGGTCATTAGAAATTAGGAAAATTTTCATCATATTCTTCCAATAATCATAATTTGACCAATTTAGCAAAGGAGGTCTAGTAGTGCATAATCCTTCTATGTGATTAGATGATGTAGAAGCCATGCTAAAAATACGAATAAGTAATGAATTTAGCTCACAAGGCTCTAATACCAAATGTTGGCACGTGTGGGTGTACAATACTAATCACTTTTACCATAATTACCTTCTCGTTTAACTATCAAAGATATGTGCAACGAAATTTAAACTAAACAAGTACGTAGGGAAGGAATAATGCAAACCACAATGGACTCGGGGGTTTTTACATAGGTTCGTCCATCGCCTACGTCCTCTCTTTAAAGGTCCGCTCGCGTCTTCACTATCCACTTCCCGTTCCGGGTCGGGTGAGAACGCCTTTTACAAAACAAGCTACACGAACAACCTCGTGAGCTTGACTTTCTTCTCTCACAACCGAGAGGAACACTTCAGGCTTTCACTGAAGTCCTTGCTTCTTTACAAACGAAATCTTCAGTGGAACAACACTCACTAAACCTGAGTACACTTGAGTGAGATTGAATTTATGACTAAAGTGTGGAAGGTTTGAGGCTTTGAGTGTGTTGGGTTTCTCTCTAATGTATTGGTCAAGTATGTGTGTGAGAGTTCTGTTAAAATGTGTTTTTCAACTCTATTTATAAGCATTAGAAAGATTATAGCCGTTGGGGTTGATTGGGTGAGTGTTGGTGTAGAATATACAAAACCGAAACTCGCAGGACCCAATTCTGAGTTAATTCGGTCGACCGGATCGGGCTGAACGGTCGACCGTTTGGCAGTTTTTAACTCAGTTCGGTCGATCGGTTAAGGAACGGTCGACCGCCCAACATTGAGACTTAGGTACACATAAGTGATCGGTCGAACACCGAATCGGGTTCGGTCGACCGATTCACACCAGGCACTTTGGGGTTGACAAACAATGTTCTACTCAGTCGACCGAACGAAGGTCTAACGGTCGATCGAATTCCAGCAAGAGATTCGGGTTTGTCAAGAGACAGATATTCGGTCGACCGAACAAGGTCCTCGGTCGACCGATACATGAAATGTATTTGGGGTATTTTTTGGTTAATACGAATACGATCGTTGGGTGTGTACGACAAAACAAACGGTCGGAAAAATACTTGGGACTCGGTCGACCGAAAAGGTCTGAACGGTCGACCAAACTTAGGCAGTTAAAACACTAACAGACTAATTGATCACTCGGTCGACCGAACGGTTTGTTTCGGTCGACCGAATGTGGGCAGATAGTTTGGGTTCAGGTTTAGTATTTTCCGATCTAAGTTTGGGTGATCTATTGAAGTCGAAATTGTGTGAAATTTCGTGTGTGACTTCTATAGGGAACCTAGTGTGTGGTTGAGTAGTTTTTAGCTCAAGTATTCTCAATTACACAAACTTCCTAAACACTCAAAGAATTAGAAAATACATGTCTTCAAATGAGCTTGATTACATGTCTTGACTTGATTTTTTTTCTTCCTTGAGTCTTGATCACCTGTAGAGGTTAGCACAAAGAAATATATATGCAATGCAACATGTGTGCTACTCTACATGATCATAATTAATATTAGGTTAATTAAATCATCAAAACATAGATTAAGGCCAAAAAGACAACAGAATAGATAGGGGGAGAAGGACTGGGATAAAAGGAGAGACATGTAGGATCGCAAAGGTCTACAATACTAATCAGTTTTACCCTAATTACCTACTCATTTAACTATCAAAGATATGTGCAGCGGAATTTAAACTAAACAAGCAAGTAAATGGAAGATAATGCAAACCATGATGAACACGAGGATTTTACAGAGGTTCGGCCACCGCCTACGTCATCTCTTGCAAGCTCCACTCGACACTTTGAGCTCCACTCACGACTTCACTATCCACTCCCCGTTCCGGGCCGGGAGAGAACGTCTTTTACAAAACAAGCACCACGAACACCCTCGCTTGCCTGACTTTCTTATCTCACAATCCGAGGGGAATAGTTCGGGCTTTCACGGAAGTCCTTGCTTCTTTTACAGACAAAGACTTGAGTGGAACACACTCTCTAACTTGAGCACACTTAGCTTATGATGTGGAATTGATGCTAAGGTGTGGAAGTGTAGGCTTGGAGTGTTGGATTGGGGAAATTTGAGCTTGGGAGTTTCTCTCTAATGTATTGGACAAGTAGTAGTGGGAGAGTTGTGTAGAAATGTGTTTTACAACTCTTTATATAGGCATTAGCGAGAATATAGCCGTTGGGATTGATTGGGTGAGTGTTGGTGTAGGATACACAAAACAGAAACTCGCAGGACCCAATTCTGAGGTAATTCGGTCGACCGGATTGGGATGAACGGTCGACCGTTAGGTAGTTTTGAACTCAATTCGATCGATCGGTTAGGTAATGGTCGATCGCCCAATGCTAAGACTCTGGTACGCTTAAGTGATCGGTCGAACACCGAATAGGGTTCGATCGACCGATTTTCACTAGGCACTAAGGGGTTGACAAACAATGATCTATTCGGTCGACTGAGCCAAGGTCTAGCGGTCGAGCGATTTCCTCCAGGAGATTTGGGTTTGTCAAGAGACGGACATTCGGTCGACCTAACAAGGTCCTCGGCCGACCGATACACAAAAAAGTATATGGGGTATTTTTGGTTTAATACGAATACGACCGTTGGGTATATACGACAAAAATAACGGTCGGAAAAATAAGTTCACACGGTCGACCGAAAGTGAATACACGGTCGACCGAAACCAAGCAGTGAAAACACAAACAAGATAATTGATCCTCCGGTCGACCGAACGGTCTGTATCGGTCGACCGAAAGTGGATAGGCAGTTTGGGTTCAGGTTTAGTGTTTTCCGGTCTAAGTTTGGGTGATCTATTGAAGTCCAAATTATCTGAAATTTCGTATGTGACTTCTATAAGGAACCAAGTGTGTGTTTAAGTTGATTTTAGCTCAAGTATGCTCAATTTACACAAGTTCCTAAGACTCAAAGAAATACCAAATTAGATGTCTTCAAATGAGCTTGATTACATGCCTTGAGTTGATTTACTTTCTTCCTTGAGTCTTGATCACCTTTAGAGATTAGCACAAAGCAATATATATGCAATGCAATATGTGTGCTACTCTACATGATCACAATTAAGATTAGGTTGATTGAATCATCAAAACATAGATTAAGGCCAAAGAGCCAACAAGACAGAGAGAGGGGAGGAGAAGGGAAAGAGGAGGACAGAGAAGGGTACGAAGAGGGAGAGGGAAGAAGAAGAAGAAGAAGAGAGAGAGAAAAGGTAGAGAGTCATAAGAAGGAAGGGAGAGGAGAAGGAATATGAGGGAGATAGAGATGAGGAGAGAGAGAGAAAGAGAATAGGGGAGAGTGGGAGAGAAGAGAGAGGGGTAGAGAGGTTGTGCGAGAGAGACATAGAGAAGGGAGAGACAGATAGAGAGAACGGAGAGGAGGGAGAGGGAGAGGGAGAAAAGGAGAAGCGAGAGAAAGGAGAGAAGAAGAAGAAGGAGAGAGAGCGAAGTAAAGGAGGAGAGGGAGAAGGGAGGAGAGAGAGAAGAAGAAGGAGAGATTGAAAGAGAGAGGGAGAGAATGAGTAGAGGATAGAGAAGGGAAGGAGGAGAAGAGGGAATAGGGAAGGGAACGAGATAGAGAAGGGACGGTAGAGGTAGAGAATGAGAGGGAGTAGGCACTAGTGCAGAATAGGCTTTACTCGTCGCAAAATAGACGTCGGTCGTTCTAACAACCGACGTCTAGGAGGGAGCGCATAGCATAGACGTCGGTTGTTACTACGACTGACGTCTATGTGTAATATAGATGTCGGCTATTATATTACTGATTGATCGTTTTATTTAAACCGCAAGTGCACGGCCGCGTTGAAGCGGTGGCAAATACGGGTCGTCCACTGGGAGGTGTGTCGACATTTGGTTTGTGCGAAGGCGAGTGGTAATGAAATGAGAGAAAGGTTGGTTACACTAAAATACACTAAGGTGCAAGTGGAAATGGAAAATAAGCAAGAAAACTAAACCCCAAAAGGTGTAGAGAAATAATGTGAACATAAAGAAGTGTGTGTGTGTGTGTTCATTAAGCTCCTCACAATATGTAGTGCATGAAATCATAAAACTAAATCCAACTTTGCCTCCACATGAAGTAAGATAAGACTACATCATTAAAACATACAAGACAATAATTGGAATGAAGCTAAATGAACTCATGTATAAAGACTAGACCCTACTTTGCCTCCACATGAATTAAGATAAGACTACATCATTAAAACATACAAGGCATTAACCAAGGCCAAGGCAACAAGAACACATACACTACAAGTCATGTTTCCTATATTAATTCCGTCCATATCCTCACCTTATCATTCCCCATAAAATAGGTCCACTAATCTAAGCATAAACTAAGCTTCATTCAAGAGCATTAGCACATCAAAGATAAGAGTGAAATCCCATTAGATGGTTATGGAAATCATATAAGGCTCAAGGGATTAAGATAATACACACGTAATACACTACATGATTATATCACATATTTCTCCACCCCCCAAATGATGATGGATCTACTTATATCACATATATGGGATAACGTGCAGGTAATGATTCCATTATAGATTTCTATACTTTTAGTCGAAATTTAGATATATATATTGTTGGATTTCATGTTTAAATATACATATATATTTTCAAATTTTTTATGTATAATAAGGATCATCTACAATTTTCTATGATTTATTTCATGCATGTATTGGTTTGTTTCAATAACTAGTTTTAAAAACTTATTAAAACAAACATGAGTCTACGAAATTCATACCTAGAAGTTCTCTAAAACTTCTTGAAGATTCGGAGACGCTGTGGATGCTTGTTGCTGCGCCGGATGCCTCCGAGATTTCACCAAACTCTAGACGAGATTGGAGAGAGAAGAGCTAGCCTCTCGATCTCGAATAGAGTTTAGAATCCAATTACTAACCCCTTTAGTTTCCTTGAGAAGATGACCTCTTGAAACTAAATCTAAACTTAAGAATTTGTGGAAATTTCGTGGAGAATTATGGAGAGAGAATTTTTGCACAAGAAAAAATGAATTAGATTAATTGGGTAATGAAATAAGCTTGTATTTATAAGCTCTCTTCAAATTACCTATTCATGTGCAACCCCTTGCCCATGATCTCATGCAAAATTCCATCTAACCATCCATTATTTAATAATAAATAATATTAGCCACGAATTAAATCAATTATGGACCAATTCCATGCATGATCTAATTAATTCTTAAATTAATTCTGCTGAAAACCGTCTGGACCGGTCGATCGTTTCAAGGTTCGGTCGACCGCTCGAACCTAGTTTCGGTCGACCGTTCTATAACTCGGTCGACCGTTCGTAACAGGAATTATTCCATCGCAATGTTCGGTCGACCGACCGATCACATTCGGTCGACCGTTCGAACAGTTGAAAATTCCCTGTTATCGGTCGAGACACGTCCGGTCGACCGTGCCCGACCGGTAGACCGTTTACTGCTAACCGGTCGACCATTTGAGCACTGTTCTGCAGACTTGTCAAATTTCAGTTTAACCCCTACAAAATTTGACATTTCGGGATTAGTAGTAAATTCACAACTTATGTAACATATTATCCTATGTAATGATCAATCATTACACCCCATAATATTTACATCACATATGAATTTAATTTAGATTCTAATTATGTTATTAATCACAACATAATTTTGATTTTGCTTGTTCACCCCATGTGTCATATGTTCAACATGAAACCCGACACATCCTATGAACTCAAAATCCCCATTAGTCGTTTCCCAATTTTGTGGTGTGACCTATGGGAGGATCTAAACTAAGTTGGCAGTGATATTAAGAGCTTAATATCACAAGCTATAAGCGGTATCTAGCTACACATTATAGCTCCCAATTAGTTAGATGTCTTAATTCCACTCGAACCAAAACCCGATCCAATTAGTGATGGAGTGCACCACTTGTGTCCGTCCCTTGCCTCATGATATTAAGAATACACACAAAGTAGTATTGTGTCATCTTTGTATTAGTATTCATTTCTTGATCTCTTTAAGCTATTTATAAATATGTGACTTAACTGAAATCACGTTGTGCACATTATAACTTTGCTTTATCAAGGGTCCCACTAATATCATCACTCAATTAAGAGGGGCAATGATAATCTTTTGACTAACTATCTTCTCTAACGAAAGTTATACTTAACCAACTAATGCCTTTACACTACACTCATCGATAGCTCAAGACACTAGTCTAATTAAGAACTCCTTAAGCGATCGGATATAAGTCTCATATCAAAGGACCAAGGACACAGTAAAATATTAATGACACAGAAACACATTCCTATAATATTTTACTTATTAGGTCTATTTGGTATACAAAAGTAATATTTTCCTCTTTTGCATACCCGTGTTGTCACTCACTTGTAGAGCTACAATGATCTATGACCAAACACGACAATCTTAACCCGGTAATTAATGTCCCATGTTAATTACCATGATTGCGAATATCTTTTGTTTTATGTAAACCAATATCTTTTAGAGCTCTACGGTTAAGGACCAAGAGCCTCTTCCTTAACACTTCTGAAAGACGATTAACATAAACAAGGAACAAAATGATTTCTCATTCAACTCATAATAATTGACATTTAAAAGTAAAACTTTTAGAACACATTCCCTTCAAACTCCCACTTGTTATTAAAGTTTTCTTTCTCATACATACACAATGCATAAAACAATAATAACTAGGGTAAACCCCATTACATATCAATCATCAAGCCAATCTACATGGTTCATCAATCCCGTGGACTCGAAATGCATTTCGCCCTTAGCTTGGGATAAGGGTTTTGTGAATGGATCAGCTGTGTTGCTGTTGGTGTCCACTTATAACAGATTTATTTTGCCTTCGTCGATGAGGTCACGCGTCACGAAGTACTTACGATCCATGTACTTCACTTTGTGGTGTGATTTGGGATCCTTGATTTGCGAGATAGATGCACTATTGTCGCAAAATAGCTCTATTGGTCCCTCGCTCGAGGGAACTACTCCAAGCTCTTCAAGGAACTTCTTAATCCACACTCCTTCCTTGCTCGCTTCAGCAATAGCCATCACTTCTGAAGCAGTGGTTGAGTCGGCCGTAGTGCTTTGCTTCCAACTACGCCAACTCACAGCTCCACCATTCAGAAGGAAGACGTATCCTGATTGCGACCTTCTATCGTCTGGATCACTCATGAAACTCGCATCCGAGTAACCTTCAGCTATCAATTCCCTTTGTCCTCCATAAACAAGAATCTTATCCTTAGTCCGGTTAAGGTACTTCAGGATATTCTTGACCGCAGTCCAATGCTCAGGACCTGCGTTGGATTGATGACGACTTGTCACGCTTAGAGCATACGAGACATCGGGTCTTGTGCAAGTCATCGCGTACATGATCAACCCAATTGCCGAAGCATAAGGGACATCCTTCATGTACTCTAAGTCCTTACGTGATTGCGCACATTGAGACTTCTTGAGTTGCACACCCATACTCATTGGCACACTGCCCTTTTTGGAGTTGTTCATCTTGAACCTTTCCAAGACCTTGTCAATGTATGCACGTTGACTGAGGCCAATAAGTCTGCGAGATCTATCTCGATATATCTTGATTCCCAAGATGTATTGAGCCTCACCCATGTCTTTCATCGAAAATGCAGATTTCAATGAACTTCTCGTTTGCTCAAACAAAGGAATATAATTGCCCATAAGCAATATGTCATCGACATATAAGATTTGGAATACTACATGGCTCCCACTAACCTTCTTGTATACACAAGGTTCTTCCTTACTTTGAATGAAGTGAAGCTTCTTCACTTCCTCGTCAAAGCGTTTGTTCCAACTCGTTGATGCTTGCTTCAATCCATAAATGGATCTTTGAGTCTTGCATACCTTTTCGCTATTCTTTGGATCTTCAAAACCTTGAGGCTGTACCATGTACACACCCTCCTCCAAGTTCCCATTAAGGAACGCCGTTTTGACATCCATTTGCCATATTTCAAAATCATGAAATGCAGCAATAACGAGCATTATCCGAATAGACATGAACATGGCAACCGGGGAAAAAGTTTCATCATAGTCAATTCCTTGAACTTGAGTGAAACCCTTCGCTACAAGCCTCGCTTTGTAGGTTGTTAAGTTCCCATCCATGTCCATCTTCCTCTTGAAAACCCATTTATTTTGAATGGCCTTTTTCCCTTGAGGAAGGTCAACCAAGTTCCACACTTGATTATCATACATGGATTCTATTTCGGATTCCATGGCCTTAAGCCATAGTTTGGAGTCTTCCCTTTCCATTGCTTCTTGGAAGGTCAAGGGATCATTGGTATCTAGTACCATGATTTCATGAAGTCCCAGATACAAATCGGGTTTCTTCCTTTCCCTTGTTGACCTTCTAAGTTCTTTTGGTTCTTCTCGTGTCTCTCGAACTTCTTCCACAATTTCTTGAGGAGTGGGTTCACGTTCAACTCTTGAACGTACACTTGGTGGGGATGATTGAGATTCTCTCACAATTTCTTGTGATGCTCTCTCGCTCACGCTCCCACTAACCAAAGAAATCTCGGTTGGGCCTTCATGATCTTGAATGTCATCATTCATGTCATGATCTTGTAGAGTATCTTGAGTTTCCTCAAGCACAACCCTACTCCCACTACTTTTTACTCTTTCTAGAAATTCCTTTTCCAGAAATGTGGCATCCCTCTCTACAATCACTCAATTGGAGGTGATATGCCAAAAGTAGTATCCTCTTGTCTCACGAGGATAACCAATAAAGAAGCACTTATCCGCTTTTGGTTGAAGTTTGGTCGACATCAATCTCTTGACGTAAGCCTCACAACCCCAAATCTTGAGAAAATTGAGCTTAGGTGTTTTACCACTCCATAGTTCATAAGGAGTTTTCTCCACGGATTTGGATGGAACATTATTTAGTGTGTAAGCCACAGTTTGTAGTGCATAATTCCAAAAGTAAAGAGGTAATTCCGCATGACTCATCATTGACCGAACCATGTCGAGCAATGTCCTATTCCTCCTTTCGGATACCCCATTCCACTGAGGTGTACCGGGAGGGGTGAGTTGAGGTACAATACCAAACTCCTTTAGGTATGAGTCAAATTCGGCACTTAAGTACTCACCTCCACGATCCGTTCGTAGAGACTTGATTTTCTTGTCGAGTTGGTTCTATACTTCATTCTTGAATTCTTTGAACTTCTCAAAGCACTCACTTTTGTTTCTCATTAGATAAACATAGCCATAACGACTATAATCATCTGTGAACGTAATGAAGTACCTGAAACCATCTCGTGCACTAGTACTCATTGGACCACATACATCGGAATGTATCAAATCCAACAAGCCATTCGCCCTTGGACCTTTCTTCTTGAAAGGGTTTTTGGTCATTTTTCCCATTAGACATGGTTGGCACGTCTCCAATGATTTAAAATCAAATAGACCAAGAAGGTTAGCTTCTTGTAATTTCTTGATGCGCTTTTCATTTATGTGACCTAGACGATAGTGCCACAAGAGAGTATCATTCTCGTGAGTGGTCTTAAGTCTTTTGTTATTGATATTAAAGATTTGTTTATTATCCAATTCAAGCAAATAGAGACCATTCCTTATGAACGCATTTGCATAGAAAACACCATTCTTCGATATAGACAAACAAGAATTTGAAATATTTATATTAAAATTATCCATATCCAGACATGATACAGAAATAATATTCTTGCTAATTGAAGGTACATAATAAACATTCTTTAGGCATAAATTTAAACCACTACATAATTTAAGCACCACAGAACCTTGTGCAACCGCAGACACGTTCGCACCATTTCCGACCTTCAATTCTACCTTGTTCCTTACGAGTTCCTTCCTATCCATGAGTAGCTGCACATTAGAAACTATGTGAGCACAAGATCCGGTATCTATTACCCAATCCTGGACAGAGGTGGCTAAATTTATTTCAATAACAAATATACCTTTGGCCTTTTTAGGGCGCCGTCGTTCAATCACTCTGTTGTCAAGGTCTTCCTTGTACTTGGGGCAATTTGGCCGGATGTGTCATTTTTCACCGCAGTGAAAGCACTCCGTATTGGGAGTTGGAGATTGCTGAGATTTCCCCCTCGAGGCACTCTTATGAGCACCTCCTACTCCCTTGCTCTTGATTGAACCACTTTTGGTAGATTTGCCCTTTCCTTTACCAATCTTTTGGCTCCTCCCATGGACGGCAAGGACATGCTTGTCCCTACCCTTGCCCATGTCAACTTCAGCAGTTTTGAGAGCGTTGTGCAGCTCCTCAAGACTCACCCCTTTTTCACGCACGTGGTAGTGCATCACAAAGTCCTTAAAGGACGGGGCTAGAGAGCCAAGAATCATATCTTCAGCAATGTCCTCGGGCATTGGTGAAGAGAGCTTTGCCAACTTCTCAAGGTATCCTTGCATCGTGAGAAAATGCATAGATACCGATGTTCCCTCCGCCATATGGCACCTTGTGAGTGCGATGGTGGTCTTATAGCGCTCCTTTCGGGCACTATCCATGAACATCTTTGATAAAGCCTCCATGGTCTTCTTGGGTTTTGAATCCAAGTATTTCGCTTGGAGCGAGTCACCCATGGATGCTAGCGTAAGACCGTGAACCTGGTTCTCTTGGTCTTCCCACTTGGCTTTAGCCTCTTTCTCTTCATCGGTTAATCTCTCATTCCATTTTGGGATTGGACCTTCCAAAATATGAGATAGTTTCTCAAACTTTAACACGATATTGAGTTTGAGTTGCCAACTAATGAAGTTTGAGCCATCATTTGCTAAAGGGTGTTTTTCTATCATGGATCGTACGATAGGTTGGATGTTCGACATTTTTCTACAAAATAAATCATATAGGATTTTAATGCCAATTTTATGTTTTAATACACATGCATACATATATTGAATATAAATGTAAATGTTGCAAATAAAAAAATTTGCCCATAAATGCAACAATCCAAGATCCCATCAATCGTAATATAGACTAGCTAAGGGCTATCGAATACATTACAATATCAAGGTAAGAAAACATTTTCTAATCTTAACATTTTTTAATTTTAGCAACATTTAGCATCTTCAAACTCTTGTGACTCTTGTCGTTTTAATTATGAGGGAATACGACCTATCCTCGTAAGAAAAACTTTTTCCCAAAACCGAGCGAGGGCTCTAGGTAATGTTAAGAAAACTTGTCTTCATTTGATACGAAATACGTTTATCCATTGTATTCACAACTAAACATACTTGGGGTTCACTAGGGTGAAACACACCTCATATATTTAATTGTGGCACAACAACAGACAACCATTATATCTCCCACTATTCCCAAAGATGGAGGGAGCTATCTCCCGCTAAGGGCGAGCAGAGTATCCCTCGATCAATGGCTGCTAGTGGATGAAATAAGAAGGAAATTTATTCTTAATTTTTGTTTGGACAATTTAACATGTGATTTAGAATTTTAGGTTATCATGCATATTATTAATCATACACATCCTAACATTCAACACATTCATCACATGCATAGCAAGATAAAAACAGAAATTTAACATTCACACAATCCACATCGTGTGAGTTTATATGTTCCCTTCGATCCTCGATCCCTGATCTTCGATCCCCGGTCGATGCGCTACAGCGGCGACTTCCTCTTGCACCGGAGATGTAGATTTTACAGAAAATAAACATGCTCCTCACATTCGATAAAAAACCGACTAGTGCAAGTCCTATGTAAAAACCTCTCATATGCAAATGCAACTATCTAAAAGACGGAAAGAGAGAGAATTTTGGCTTTTACATACATAAGCCCCTGTATAATAATGATTACATACATTCATAATTGCTGATTTGGAACATATAAACTCACAATCCTGCAAAGCAACTCAAGCATTCATGCACGCAATTGCTATAAACTACAGAATCTAATTTATCAATCATCTAGAATCCCAAACAATTCTTTGAAAAATATTTTGAAATCCATTTAAAAACATTTTTCATTCATCCATAGTTCAAAATTTAATTTTGAACCGCTGTCCATCCAATTTCCAATGGAAAGATGAACTGCAGTTTTTCGGTTTTGTTGATTCTCTTACAAAATAATCGTTTTTAAATAAAACGAAATTATTGTAAGTTAGACTAATGTCTTAATCTTAATTCTAATAATTACATGGCATGTTTTAAAACTCTTAAAACATGTAGACGAATTATTACAGAGAATTATATCAACAAAACATCCATACACCGAAAAACCGGTAAACCGAATTGTTTAAATCCTAGATAGCAAACTAAATTCGTTTACAGCCTTAAATCATAAGAAAATTAAACCCTAATGCTCTGATACCACTGTTGGATTTCATGTTTAATTATACATATATATTTTCGAAATTTTTATGTATAATAAGGATCATCTACAATTTTCTATGATTTATTTCATGCATGTATTGGTTTGTTTCAATAACTAGTTTTAAAAACTTATTAAAACAAACATGAGTCTACGAAATTCATACCTAGAAGTTCTCTAAAACTTCTTGAAGATTCGGAGACGCTGTGGATGCTTGTTGCTGCGCCGGATACCTCCGAGATTTCACCAAACTCTAAACGAGATTAGAGAGAGAAGAGCTAGCCTCTCGATCTCCAATAGAGTTTAGAATCCAATTACTAACCCCTTTAGTTTCCTTGAGAAGATGACCACTTGAAACTAAATCTAAACTTAAGAATTTGTAAAAATTTCGTGGAGAATTATGGAGAGAGAATTTTTGCACAATAAATAATGAATTAGATTAATTGGGTAATGAAATAAGCTTGTATTTATAAGCTCTCTCCAAATTACCTATTCATGTGCAACCCCTTGCCCATGATCTCATGCAAAATTCCATCTAACCATCCATTATTTAATAATAAATAATATTAGCCACGAATTAAATCAATTATGGACCAATTCCATGCATGATCTAATTAATTCTTAAATTAATTCCGCTGAAAACCGTCTGGACCGGTCGACCGTTTCAAGGTTCGGTCGACCGCTCGAACCTAGTTTCGGTCGACCGTTCTATAACTCGGTCGACTGCTCGAACCTAGTTTCGGTCGACCGTTCTATAACTCGGTCGACCGTTCGTAACAGGAATTATTCCATCGCAATGTTCGGTCGACCAACCGATCACATTCGGTCGACCGTTCGAACAGATGAAAATTCCCTGTTATCGGTCGAGACACGTCCGGTCGACCGTGCCCGACCGGTCGACCGTTTACTGCTAACCGGTCGACCGTTTGAGCACTGTTCTGCAGACTTGTCAAATTTCGGTTTAACCCCTACAAAATTTGACATTTCGGGATTAGTAGTAAATTCACAACTTATGTAACATATTATCCTATGTAATGATCAATCATTACACCCCATAATATTTACATCACATATGAATTTAATTTAGATTCTAATTATGTTATTAATCACAACAAAATTTTGATTTTGCTTGTTCACCCCATGTGTCATATTTTCAACATGAAACCCGACACATCCTATGAACTCAAAATCCCCATTACTCGTTTCCCAGTTTTGTGGTGTGACCTATGGGAGGATCTAAACTAAGTTGGCAGTGATATTAAGAGCTTAATATCACAAGCTATAAGCGGTATCTAGCTACACATTATAGCTCCCAATTAGTTAGATGTCTTAATTCCACTCGAACCAAAACCCGATCCAATTAGAGATGGAGTGCACCACTTGTGTCCGTCCCTTGCCTCATGATATTAAGAATACACACAAAGTAGTATTGTGTCATCTTTGTATTAGTATTCATTTCTTGATCTCTTTAAGCTAGTTATAAATATGTGACTTAACTGAAATCACATTGTGCACATTATAACTTTGCTTTATCAAGGGACCCACTAATATCATCACTCAATTAAGAGTGGCAATGATAATCTTTTGACTAACTATCTTCTCCAACGAATGTTATACTTAACCAGCTAATGCCTTTACACTACACTCATCGATAGCTCAAGACAATAGTCTAATTAAGAACTCCTTAAGCGATCGGATATAAGTCTCATATCCAAGGACCAAGGACACAGTAAAATATTAATGACACAGAAACACATTCCTATAATATTTTACTTATTAGGTCTATTCAGTATACAAAAGTAATATTTTCCTCTTTTGCATACCCGTGTTGTCACTCACTTGTAGAGCTACAATGATCTATGACCAAACACGACAATCTTAACCCGGTAATTAATGTCCCATGTTAATTACCATGATTGCGAATATCTTTTGTTTTATGTAAATCAATATCTTTTAGAGCTCTACGGTTAAGGACCAAGAGCCTCTTCCTTAACACTTCTGAAAGACGAATAACATAAACAAGGAACAAAATGATTTCTCATTCAACTCATAATAATTGACATTTAAAAGTAAAACTTTTAGAACACATTCCCTTCATATATTAAGTTAACGTGTTGTAGGAATCTTTTGAGTTCCAATCTATTGAGAAGTTGAAGAAAAAGTGGATGACATACATGTTAGTTCATTGGAGGGATTTCAAAACAAATTTAACGAACAACTACAAATTCGGAGACTACCAGGATAGAAATACATGCGATGTCTATAACTTTATCACTCCGAATCAATGGGAGCTATTCAGAAAATCCAGAGAGAGCCCAGAGTTTGAGGTAACTTAGTTTAATTTAGAATATAGTAACTGAGTTTCAAAACAAACTTTTTAGTTATTGATTTTAGTGACAATCTAATAAACTTGATTTTAGGTCATCCGAGCAAAAAACCAAAAGATTAGATCTTCTAACAAGTATACACATCGTATGACTCCAGCGGGGTACCAAAAGTTAGAAGCACAAATGATGGCTGAAAAAATTGCTCAGAAGAAACAAGAGGCAATTGACTCCGGTATGAGTGAGGAGCAAGCAAGTAACCTATCTCCTCCTTCTCCCGTAGCTCGTTGTGATTCTTGGAAGAGAGCGAGAGTAAACTCCAAAAGGGAGTACGTCACAGACGAGTCGCAAGAGATCGGCTCGAAGATAGTAAGTTGCATCACTTATTTATATGTTATTAATTCAGAATCATTATTTTTTTATTTTTCAATTGTTAGTAAATATTGATTTAAACTTAGGACCATCTGAAGTTCAGAGAATCTTAAGGAGAATTTGCTTCCGATGGTCGAAATGATATTCTACGCGAGGCCTTGGGAAACGACGAACACCCCGGTCGTGTGCGTAGGGAGTAGAGTTGGACTTCGACAATATTATTGAAAGACTCAACGGTCTACTTCATCGACTGGTCATACCAAATGCCAGCAAGAGATCGCAGATTTGAAGAATATGTTGCAACTTGTTTTGGAGAGATTGGATTGTTTGCCTACTTCTCCTACCCGTCGTAAGACCGGTTCTTCCGCGGAGACTACTCCTCTTGTTCCACCAGTGTTCCACCCCGATTGACAATATGATTTTGGGTCTCATTCTCGAGAATTGGCCCTCGTCGACGGTCCCTCGTTTGGAAAGTTCATGGATGGATCTAGATGTGTTTTATGTGTTGAAGACCTTGATCGAAGATTGCTGGGACACGAGAAAGTTTATAACATCTCCAGACACCACTTCACAGAGGTAGGAGAGGGAGAATTGAAGGTTGCAGTTGAGAGTTGCTTAGATGTTGGTGCTTTTGTGCCATTTCCGGAAGAAGAGATTGTTACTCTCGGCGATGCTATCGGTGAGTTCGTGCGGTGGCCTAGTTATTTAGTAGAGCTAAACGTCAAACATGAGGTATAGTTTAACTTTGAAAGACTTTAAACTTCAAATTTGTTAACAATTGTATTTTAACGGTTGTATATATATCTGTAAGGTGTCAAGCCCCCGGAGGAAAGGGTCAAACAACCAATCTCCGATCAACATTAATTCACTTCCAAGTAGGTGCAAAATGTTGTATAAGTGTATGGTAGGTAGGGAAGCACAATCCTTAAGTACATGGGGGTTGGAGGGGGATAAAGGGTTGCCTCCCGCTTTGTACGTCACCAAAGAGGATATCATGCAGTTCATGGCGATGGATTCGTTGTGTATCATGATTATCGACGTGCAAGTGAAGTAAGTGTTTTTTTGTATACAATGAAAAGTATTGAATAATTTTATCAAAACTATAATAAAGTATAATTTTTATACTTGTAGACATCTTTACCACGCCAGAAGGTCAATCTTTCCCGAGGATCTAGTATTTGGATTTATCAGTCCATCTACATATATATACGGGAATGACGATAAATCGGGTCAGCTTGGAACATTCATTAAAGAAGAAGACAAAAGATATTATCTGCTCCCTTATCATGAGAGGTAAACTTTGTAATTCAAAGTGAAATTTAATTTTGTAATAAGCTTCTAATTATATATATAATAGGGCTCATTGTATGCTTGTCGTTGTATGCCCCACGACTAATTCGGCATATTGGTTTGATCCGTTGGGGTCGAATAAACCAAGGGACTCAATAAGGAAAGTTCTAAATTTGTAAGTTCGTTTAGTAGTGAAAAAAGTAATTCGTGGATTTTTATTAGTATTATTGAATGATATTTTAACTTGTGCTACTCAGGGCAATTAAGGTTTATAGAGCTTTAGGTGGTAGGAGAACAACCACAAAAGCAAGAATAACATGGCATGGAATGAGAGTACGTTCTATCCCATTTTTGTTAATTAAGTTAGGAACATATATTTAGCGAATTTCTATGTTTGTAGTACCGGAAGCTGGTTGGAAATACAGAATGTGGTTACTATGTGATGAGATACAAGGAGGAAATCCTCGAATTGGCAACTCAAGACGTATGCCTATCCGAGGTAATGTAGATCGTTATTCAATTGTATAGTTGTAGTTTCAATATTTAGTTATTATTAACATTCACACTTGTATTTATTTGATAGGTCTTCCCAAAAAGTAGTGATCCGTTCTCGCAACAGGAGCTCGATGAAACTCACGACTGATGGGCTCGCTATTTTATCAGAAACATGTTGACGAACTAAGAGGTTCTCCTGTCACTAGCATTTTTGTTAACAAGTGCACTTTTATTACAAACCTACAATTTATGCCTTAATATAATCACATTAATTTTACAATGAATTAATTGCAAGTGTGTTGAATGTCAATTGTGTATGCTTGTATGTTTGTGGCTGTATGGTTGTATGTTTGTGTTTGTGCATGTATGCTTGTGAGTTTGTGCTTGTATGTACATGTGGATGAAATTGTGAGTATTTGTGAACAAATTTATAGGTAAACGAATTTGGTGCAGTTGTATGTACACGAATACGATGACTAAAGACAAGTTTGCAGGATGCTATTTATATGTTTTGTCCATGTTTAAGAATTGACGTCGGCTGTTTGAATTAGCCGACGTTTATTCCTCTGAAGAAAGGAATAGACGTCAGCTTTATGTTGAATCCGACGTATATGCTTTAGGAATAGACGTCGCCTCTTAGTTCACTGACGTCTATACCTAAAGAATATACATCGTCTGTTGGTTGACCGACGTCTATACCTTACGAATAAACGTCGGGCTATAGTACGACCGACGTCTAGTCATTAAAGAATAGACGTCGGCTTATACATACAGCTTATGTATATTCATTAGGTATAGACGTCGGCTATATGAAGGCCGACGTCTATGTATAGACGACGCAGACATAGACGTCGGATCTGGGAGTGCTTATATCCGACGTATATACCCCGTGATAAGAAGAAGGATAAGAAGGAGCGAGAGAGACACGAGAGAGGAGGAGGGCGATAAGAAGAAGAGAAGGGGAGAGGAGAGGAGGAGAGAAATGGGGGAAGGGTGTGAGTGATAAAACAGAGATGAGGGAAGAGAAGAGGATAAGACAAAGAAGAAGAGGGAGAATGGGAGAGGGGAAGGGAGAGGGAGAAAGAGAAGAGGTGCAAGAAGGGAAGGAGGAGATAGAGAGAGAGAACGTGTTCCCCCTCCTTCTCATCTTCCCCGTTTTCCCTTCTCTCTATCCCCTCTGTTCCTATCCTTCTCCCCCTCTCTCTCCTCGCTTCCTTCTCTCCTTGTCAGGATAACGAGAAGGGTGGAGGGATAGAGAAGGAGAGAGGAGATGGAGAAGAGAGAATAGAGAGAGAAGGGGAGAGGAGAGGGGAAAATGGAGAAGCGAGCGAGAGAAAGAGAGGGAGAGAGTAGAAGGAGAGAGGTAGAGGGACAAGGAGAGATGGAACGAGTGAGAAGGAGAAGAGAAAGTGGATAAGAGGGAGAACGAGAGAGAATAAGAAAAGGAGAAGCGAGAGAACGTGAGAAGAGGGGCGAGAGAGAAAGAGAGAGGGATAAGAGGGCGAGGGCAGGGAGAAGAAGGAGAGCGACAGAAGAAGGAGACGAAGAGAATGAGAAGAGGAAAGAGGAGGGGAGAGGCAGGCAAGAGTACAGAGAGGGATAAAAGAGAGAGGGGAAAGGGGAAAGGGAGAGAGAGATAGCGAAGGGAGACTGGAGAAAAGAGGATAAGAAGACTAGAGAGAGGGAAGAGGGAGAGAGGAGGAGAATAGAGAAGAGGGGAGAGGAGGAGAGAGGGAGATAGGATAAAGAAGGGAAAGGGAGAGAAACGGAGAAACGAGAGAAGTAGAGGGAGAAGGAGAGAGGACAGATAAAAAGGAAGAGAGAGAGCGAGAGAAGGAGGGAGTGGACAAGAGGATAAGAGGGAGATAGAGAATAAAGGAGACGAGGGAAGAGGAGGGAGAGAAGGAACGAGAGAGGTAGAGAAGAGAGGGAAGGAGGAGACAAGAGGAAGAGAGAGAAGGGAGTGTGGAAGTAGGGGGGAGAGGGAGAAGGGAGAAGAGATAGGGGGAGAAGGACTGGGATAGAAGGAGAGACAACGAAAGACAGAGAGAGGGGAGGAGAAAGAATAGAGGAGGACAGAGAAGGGTACGAAAAGGGAGAGGGAAGATGAAGAAGAAGAAGAGAGAAGGATAAGGAGAGAAAAAGGAGAGAGGGATAAGAAGGAAGGGAGAGGAGAAGGAATATGAGGGAGTTAGAGATGAGGAGAGAGTGAGAAGGAGAAGAGGGGAGAGTGGGAGAGAAGAGAGAGGGGTGGAGAGGTTGTGCGAGATAGACATAGAGAAGGGAAAGACAGAGAGAGAGAACGGAGAGGAGAGAGAGGGAGAGGGAGAAAAGGAGAAGCGAGACAAAGGAGAGAAGAAGGAGAAGGAGAAGGAGAGAGAGATAAAGAGAGAGGGATAAGTAGAAGAGGGATAAAGGGGCATGGGAGAAAAGAGAGAAAGACATAGAAGGAGAGAGAAAATGAGAACGGAGAGAGGAGGAGAAGGATAATGCCAATGAGGGAGGAGAGAGGAGGGAAGAAGGGAAGACAGAGGAGGAGAAGAGTAGAGGGAGGTAGAGAAGACAAGGACAAGAGAGAGAAGGATAGAGACGGAGAAGAGAGAAGGTGAATAGAGAAGAGGAGAGCGAGAAGGGTGAGAAGGGAAGAGAGAGGAGGAAGAAGAAGGGAGAGAGAGAGAGCGAAAGGAGTAGAAGGAGGGAGTGGGGGAGGGGGCTAAGAAGGAGAGGGACAAGAGGGAGATAGAGAAGGAGAAAGAAGAGAGGAGAGAGATAAGAAGAGGGAGAAGGAGAGTGGAGAGAGAGGGATATGACGTGACAAAGAAGGAAGGTCAGAGAGAAAAGGAGACGAGAGAAGGAACGAGAGGAATAGGAGGAGGAGGGAGAGCGAGAGAGAAGGAGAGGAAGAGAGGAGAGGAGAGAGGGAGAAGGAGAAGAGGGAGGGGATGGAGGGATATGAAGAGGAGGGAGAGGAGGAAGAAGTAGAGAGAGCGAAGTAAAGGAGGAGAGGGAGAAGGGAGGAGAGAGAGAAGAAGAAGGAGAGAATGAACGAGAGAGCGAGAGAATGTGTAACGTCCTCAAACACAGCGGAAAATTTCAAATTTAAATCATACAATCAACGAGGACATTACGAAAAGAAATACACACACCGGTGCACCAACATATAATATATATATTTGAACGAGTTTACAAAAGAATGTGATTACATCAAAAGATCATATACATAAAATATACACAAGTAATCACGACCACCTCAAAAGATAACGAAAGCAGGATCCGGTCTCGAGTGCTCCCTCCGCCGTCACCACCCACCTACCATCGCCCTCGGCCTGAAAGCGGACAATAAATGGCTGAGTTTCCAGGAGGAAACCCAGTATGCCAAACCCTAACACATATATCGACAAAATGAAATATGCAAGGAACCATAAATACCACAACTGATACACCCTCTAAGTTCCCGGGACCTCTCTCCCGGCCATAGCCAAACAACACGGGTCTCAAGGGTCCTCTCACCCCAACCCACCAACGCTCGTGCACACAAGGGACCGCCGGTCCAAATCACGGCCAAACAACCCCCTTCTTGCCTCAGTGTTACCGGAGCCACGATTTTGCATCATTCGTCGGAGCCACGACTTTGCCTCAATTGCCGGAGCCACGACGATAGTTATCACAATCCCCCTCCACGTGTCACTACTGATCACTATAGGGCCGGCCTGTCCGTCCGTCGCCCAAAAATAGCCGGTGAACCCGTTGCCTTCTAGCCAATCAATAGTAACACACACACACACAAAAACAGTGTAAAACGGTCGAACCAAAACTGTCTTCCGGTCGACCGATCCTCACTTAGAGAACTGGCCCAACCGAAAAACCCGCCAAACGGTCGACCGGCAAAGGGGTCCCAGTCGACCGAAAAGCACCAGTAGAAATCCATTTTCGCAAACCACGATAAAACGGTCGAACAACCGAACCCTATCGGTCGACCGAAAACCACCAGTAGGACTCACCAACATTCCACACTTCACGGTCGACCGAAACCGCACTTCCGGTCGACCGGCCATTAAGTTAACTTAAGTGTCGGTCGGACGAAGTCAACGAGTGGTCGACCGTTTAGATGGTCAACGCCCCCAACCGACCTTCAACAGTACTTTCGGTCGACCGGCAAAGGGGTCCCGTTCGACCGAAAATACCCAGGACGTCTTTCTCTCGCTAAAATTGCACAACCGGTCGACCGCCCAAATGGCATCATTCGACCGGTGCAAGGAATTCGCCCAAAATACACTATAACCGGTCGACCGAACCCAAAACACCGGTCGACCGATTTTAGTGCAGAAATGGCTGTGCAGGTCCGACGAGCCCAAAACGGCCTACCGTCGACCGCTCCCACCCCCACACTAATAATAGGTGAGCGTAAAAGCAAGTTTGACATACCTTACGGCTTGAGGAAGCCTTTGAAGAAACAACGGTGAGCTCTTCCTCGCGAAACCTCCCGCGATCGACGATCCTCGCTCCTCCCGCGACTCCAACAGCAACTCTCGTGCTCTCCGATCGCCACACCACGCCGACCTTCCACTTGCTGTCGAGAGCAACGAGTCTAGAGAGAGAGAGAGTGAGTGAGAGAGATGAGATTGTGAGAGAGAGAGAGAGAGTAAAAACCCAAACCTTATATACTTTTCTCCCACTCGATCTCAGCCGTCCATCTCAATCCATCACTAATCCTCCCCTAAACACAATTAAAACATAAGCAAGGGTTAGGATCTGATGCATTGCATACATTGCATCATATGTCTTTCATTTAGATTACTTTTATATCAATAAATGCTATTAAGGTATGTGTTTAGTCGTATTTACAGAATACAGGGACCTGGATGCAAATTACCCACATTCCGAGCATAAACGTGTGCAAAAGATTCATTTCTATCATAAAGACCGAATTCAAGATTATCGGGTTTCAAATGGAAATGCATCCAAGCATAAAAGCATTCAAGACCTAATTACGAAAAGAACAAGGACTTAAGCACAAAAGTAGTCGGGGACTTAATTGCAAAAAGTCAAGGACCTAATTGCAAATCACGAGTAGCTTTTAATATTATGGGGAAAATATAAAGAAAAATCAATGTGGATCTCCAAATATATGAAGAAATTAATTCGGATCTCCAAAGATATGCAAGAATCAATCCAGACGCGCAAATGACATTGAAATCATACCATAAACACACAGGAAAAATCCGGGTCGATTCGGAGCCAAAAAGGTGGCGATTCCGCCGCACCTCAAGAGCAAAGTGCGGCGAATCCGCCGCACCAAATTAGATCCATGCTCTAAAAATTTTACCGGTTGCGTGTTGACGCGTGTACTTTCTTATTTCATGCTTAGGTCCCTTGTATCGGCTATAAATAGCCCCGAGAACGATGTTGTGAGGAGTTCTTCCTTTTGTTCCATAATTTAGCAATAAAATTCTGTTTCTTTTATTTTATGTTTTTAATTTTCTTTTCTTAGTTTCTCTAGGACCCCTTCTCCCTCCCTCCATCTATGAGTTTCTAACTCTTTCCAAAGGGTGGGGGTGACGGATTTAGGGTGATGAGAAGAGAAGATGTTATTATTTTAATTTCGTATTAGTATGTTTTGATTACTTGAGTTTATGTTAAATCATTTATCATGTAATGCTTTATAACTAATATGATTTATTATAAGTTTCAGAATTCTCTAATCTAAACCCGATATCTAAACCTCCACCCAACGGAATTCACCATCTTTGTTCTTGTTTTAGTTTTATTTGTTCATGTTTCTTGCTTTAGATAATTAAAACCCAAAAATCTCAAAACCAACCTTATTATTGTTCTCTCTCTCTCTAATCGAAAATCCAAAAATAACAATATCTCTCCCTCCTTGTGTTCGACTCGTATTTGCCACGTCTTCATTGACACCGTGCACTTGCGGTATAAATTAAAATTCACATCAGGATCTAACAATCCACCCTCATTAAAAGAATTTTGCCCACGAAATTAAATCCAGCGCTTACCAAACAGCTCCGGATACGACTTCCGGACTTCCTCTTCAGCCTCCCAAGTAGCCTCTCGCTCAGAGTGATGCTGCCACCTGACCTTAACCATAGGAATGGTCCTCCTCCTGAGTTGGTGCTCCATCCGATCCACAATCTCTACCGGTCGGTCTCTCCTCAAGAGACAAATCCTGCTGGATCTCTGGAACCTCAATCTGAATCACATGAGAAGGATCTGATATGTACTTCCTCAGCATCGAAACGTGGAAGACGTTATAAAGACCAGAAAACTGTGGCGGCAACGCAATCCGGTAGGCGACCTCTCCAACTCGGTCTAAAATCTCGAACCACCCAATGTACCTCGGACTGAGCTTCCCCTTCTTCCCGAATCTCATCACCCCACGCGATGGTGAGATCTTCAGAAAGACATGATCGCCAACCTCAAAAATCAGCACACGCCGACGCCGATCCGTGTAGCTCTTTTGCCAACTCTGAGTTGTCGCTAGCCTCTGTCTGATCACATTAACCTTCTCAGCATACATCTGTACAATCTCAGGCCCGACTAGCTGTCTCTCGCCTACCTCACTCCAGCACACCGGTGATCTGCAAGGTCTCCCGTACAAAGCCTCGTACGGCGCCATCCCAATACTCGCATGGTAGTCGTTGTTGTAGGCGAACTCGATCAACGACAAGTGCTCATCCCAATGCCCTGCCCAATCCAGAGTGCATGCTCTCAACAGGTCCTCTAACGTCTGAATGGTCCTCTCGGACTGACTGTCTGTCTGCGAATGAAATGTTGTACTGAACTTCAGACGAGTTCCCAGAGCCTGCTGCAAACTACCCCAGAATCTGGAAGTGAACCTCGGATATCGATCTGAAATGACACTCACTGGCACCCCATGCAGTATGACGATCTCCTCGATATACAATCTCGCAAGACCCTCCAAAGGTAGAGTAGTCCGGATGGCCAGAAAATGTGCCTATTTGGTCAGTCGATCGATTATAACCCAAATCGCGTTATGAGAGCTCCTCGTCTTCGGCAACCCGGTGACGAAATTCATCGTCACGTGCTCCCACTTCCACTCTGGTAACTTTATACTCTGTATCGGTCCCGCTGGTCTGTGGTGCTTGATCTTCACCTGCTGGCAAACCAAGCACCTAGCCACAAAATCAGCCACATCACGCTTCATCCCTCTCCACCAGAAGTTCTGCTGCAGATCCTTATACATCTTCGTACTCCCCGGGTGAATGGAATATTTGGCTCGGTGTGCCTCCTCCATGATGTCATCTCTCAGCTCAACGACCTTCGACACCCAGATCCGACTCCTGAACCTCAGACCTCCATCCACTCCCACAGTGAAGTCTAACCCATACCTGGCAGCTGACTGTAGCAGACTAGTCAAATTCTCATCACTGTGCTGAGACTGCACAACTCGACTGACGGTCTGCGGCTCCACTCGAAGACCCGCAATCACTGCTCCCCCCCGAGCTCTCTGTGAACGGCCTCCACTCTGACAATGTCTCGAGTAGCCTCTTCTCCTGAATACACAAACTCGCAGCTGACACCTCCACTTTCCTGCTCAGCACGTCTGCAACTGAATTCGCCTTCCCCGGATGATAGGAGATGGTGAAATCAAAATCCTTAATCAGCTCAAGCCATCTGCGCTGCCACATATTCAGCTCCTTCTGTGAAAACAGGTACTTCAGACTCTGATGGTCAGTGAATACTTCAAACCGCTCTCCATACAAATAGTGACGCCAAATCTTCAGAGCATGAACCACGGCTGCCAACACTAAATCGTGAGTGGGGTAATTCTTCTGATGCACCTTCAGCTGCCTCGAAGCATACGCCACTACCTGACCGTGCTGCATCAGTACGCATCCCAAACCAACACCTGAGGCGTCGCTGTAAATCACATAACCTCCGCTACCGCTGGAAAGAGTCAGTACTGGAGCAGTCGTCAACCGACTCTTCAGTTCCTGAAAACTGTCCTCGCAGTTCTGGGACCAAACAAACTTCACTCCTTTCTTCGTCAGTGCTGTCAGGGGTGAAGCAAGTCTCGAGAAGTCTTTGATGAACCGACGGTAATAACCCGCCAATCCAACAAAACTCCTAATCTCAGTCACGCTCGTCGGGGCTCTCCACTGCGTCACTGCCTCGACCTTCGCTGGATCCACCGATATCCCAGCTCCCAACGCTATATGCCCCAAAAATGCTACATTGTGAAGCCAGAACTCGCACTTCGAAAACTTGGCATACAGCTGCTGATCTCTCAGAATGCCAAGTACAATCCTCAGATGCTCCCGGTGCTGATCCATATCTGGTGAACAGACTAAGATATCGTCCACAAAGACAATCACGAACCGATCGAGATACTGACTGAATCTCCTATTCATCAGATCCATAAATGCTGCAGGCGCGTTCGTCAACCCGAACGGCATCACCAGAAACTCAAAGTGCCAGTATCTCGTCCGAAAAGCTGTCTTCTGAACATCTGCCTCTCTGATCTTCAACTGATGGTACCCGGATCGCAGATCAATCTTCGAGAACACCTTCGCTGACTGCAACTGGTCAAACAGGTCCTCGATCCTGGGCAAAGGATACTGATTCCTCACGGTATACTTATTCAGCATCCGGTAATCTATACACATCTGCAACGAGCCATCCTTCTTCTTCACAAATAAAATCGACGCACCCCATGGTGAGACACTAGGTCGGATAAACCCAGTATCCATCAGATCCTGCAACTGCTTCTTCAGCTCCGCCAACTCTGCAGGCGCCATCCTGTACGGAGCCTTCGACTGCGGTGTAGTCCCAGCTACTAGATCAATGCCGAACTCTATCTCTCTGTGGGGTGGTAGACCGGAGACATCATCAGCAAACACCTCGGGAAAATCCTGAACAATCTCGATGTCCTCCTGCCTCCTCTACTCCGGATCTGGAACTACCAAAGTGGCTACAAAAGCCCTGCAACCCTGCTGAATCAACTTCCAAGCTCTAACTGAAGAAACGATCAACCGACTCCCGCAGTCCTGCAATCCTCTGATCAGAGGATCAGGCAAATCTCGCCTCGGAATCAAAATCTTCTTATCACGGCACAAAACTCGGACGTCATACTGGGACAACCAATCCATCCCGAGTATAACATCGAAGTCCACCATCGGTAGCAAGACTAGGTCAGCCGGAAATTCCTGGCCTTCCGAAGCAATCGTGGCGCCGGGAAGAAATCTCCCCACAGTGCCCACCAAACCCAGGGGTGTGCTGACTTCCAAAGTGGCAGTCAACATCGCAGGGGTACGGCCCAACACGCTCGCAAACTGCTCAGAGATGAGCGAGTGTGTGGCACCAGAGTCGAACAACACCCTAGCTACCAAATCTGCAACAAGTAGCGTACCTTCCACCACCGTGCTGGCATCTCTAGCCTCCTCCGCCTGGATAGTGAACACGTGACCTGCTCTCTTCCCTTGCTGGGGTGGTGCTACTACTAGATGACTCGGACCAGCTCCACCAGCTGTGGATGATCTCGGTCGAACCATAGGCCCACCCGGCCTACTCGGACAAGAACGAATAAAGTGACCCAGCAGGCCACAACCATGACACGCTCCAGAACGGGGCCCGCAACCGCGTCCCGGATGAACTCCACCACACTGCCTGCCTGCCCAGCCTACGGTGGTCCACCTCCGTCAACCCGGGGCCTCTTGCCCGAATTCCCTGACAATTGACTCCCCGGACGCACTTCGGTCTTCACCTGCGACCTCCTAGCCTCCTCGATGTCCTGGCTATACTGATCCATGATGGTCGCAAACTTCACAACGTCTGCTAACTTCTGTGGCATGCTCGTCGTAACACGGGCCCTGAACTGCGGCCTCAGACCGCGCACAAACCTCTGAGCCCTCTGCTCCTGTGTCACATAAATCTCTGGACAATATCGCTCCAATGCGTGGAATTTGTTGATGGAGGCAGCCAGAGTCATGTCCCTCTGCTCCAAAGCTAGGAACTCCTCTCTCTTCCTGTCACGGGCGTGCTGCGGAAAATACTGCTGGTTGAATTCCACCAGGAAATCCTCCCAGCCCAACTCCTCACTATCCTCGAAAACCACAGCAGAAGTGGACCTCCACCAGTTGGTTGCGCCGCCGTCCAACACATAGGTGGCCAGATCCACCTTCCTCTCAGGAGGACACCCAATCGCCCGAAATATCTTCTGGATCTTAAAGACCCAGTCCTCTGCTGCCTCTGGGTCGCCGCAACCATCGAAGGATGAGGGATGCTGACGCATAAACCGATCAAGCACTGCGCCCGCTCCTCCCTGCTCAGCCTTGGCAGATTGGCGCTCGAGAATCTCGCCCAGTCTACCCAGCATGTCATGGAGGGTCCTCAACTCCTCTCCCCTTCTCCCCTCATCTGCCTCAATACTGGGGCTACGATCTCGGGGAGGAGGTCTCACGCGTCTCGGGTCCATCTACACAGGAGACACAAAACATGAATCAGAACAATGCATGCATGCTCGACACAACTCTAAGGGTGGTTCCTTTGGACGAAGACACTGAAACTGACCCCTCTGATACCAAGTTGTAACGTCCTCAAACACAGCGGAAAATTTCAAATTTAAATCATACAATCAACGAGGACATTACGAAAAGAAATATACACACCGGTGCACCAACATATAATATATATATGTGAACGAGTTTACAAAAGAATGTGATTACATCAAAAGATCATATACATAAAATATACACAAGTAATCACGACCACCTCAAAAGATAAGGAAAGCAGGATCCGGTCTCGAGTGCTCCCTCCGCCGTCACCACCCACCTACCATCGCTCTCGGCCTGAAAGCAGACAATAAATGCCTGAGTTTCTAGGAGGAAACCCGGTATGCCAAACCCTAACACATATATGGACAAAATGAAATATGCAAGGAACCATAAATACCACAACTGATACACCCGCTAAGTTCCCGGGACCTCTCTCCCGGCCATAGCCAAACAACACGGGTCTCAAGGGTCCTCTCACCCCAACCCACCAACACTCATGCACACAAGGCACCGCCGGTCCATATCATGGCCAAACAACCCCCTTCTTGCCTCAGTGTAACCGGAGCCACGGTTTTGCATCATTCGCCGGAGCCACGGCTTTGCCTCAATTGCCGGAGCCACGACGACAGTTATCACAATCCCTCTCCACCTGACACTACTGATCACTATAGGGCCGGCTTGTCCGTCCATCGCCCCAAAAGGGCCGGTGAACCCGTCGCCTTCTAGCCAATCAATAGCAACACACACACACAAAAACAGTGTAAAACGGTCGAACCAAAACTATCTTCCGGTTGACCGATCCTCACCCAGAGAACTGGCCCAACCGAAAAACCCTCCAAACGGTCGACCGGCAAAGGGGTCCTGGTCACCGAAAAGCACCAGTAGAAATCCATTTTCGCAAACCACGATAAAACGGTCGAACAACCGAACCCTATCGGTCGACCGAAAACCACCAGCAGGACTCACCAACAGTCCACACTTCACGGTCGACCGAAACCGGACTTCCGGTCGACCGACCATTAAGTTAACTTAAGTGTCGGTCGGACGATGTCAACGAACGGTCGACCGTTTAGATGGTCAACGCCCCCAACCGACCTACAACAGTACTTTCGGTCCACCGGCAAAGGGGTCCCGTTCGACCGAAAATACCCAGGACGTTGTTCCCTTGCTAAAAATGCACAACCGGTCGACCGCCGAATGGGTATCGTTCGACCGGTGCGAGGAATTCGCCCAACATACAGTATAACCGGTCGACCGAACCCAAAACACCGGTTGACCGATTTTATTGCAGAAACGGCTGTGTAGGTCCGACGAGCCCAAAACGGCATACCGTCGACCGCTCCCACCCCCACACTAATAATAGGTGAGCGTAAAAGCAAGTTTGAAATACCTTAAGGCTTGAACAAGCCTTTGAAGAAACAACGGCGAGCTCTTCCTCGCGAAACCTCCCGCGATCGACGATCCTCGCTCCTCCGGCGACTCCAACAGCAACTCTCGTGCTCTCCTATCGCCACACCATGCCGACCTTCCACTTGTTGTCTAGAGAGACGAGTCTAGAGAGAGAGAGTGAGTGAGAGAGATGAGATTGTGAGAGAGAGAGAGTAAAAACCCAAACCTTATATACTTTTCTCCCACTCGATCTCAGCCGTCCATCTCAATCTATCACTAATCCTCCCCTAAACACAATTAAAACATAAGCATCACAAATAATATGCATGCATAACAATTGTGAGCTCGACAACCCGCAAGTACCAACCATCAATCAATCATAATCATAATCGTGTGAAAAATAATACGGAATATGACATTCAGCCAATAAGCACAATCAGGAGACATGCATCACAAATAATATGCATGCATAACCATTTGGAACCCCCATTCGGATTCGACCACAACCTGTGCTTCTGAAATCTATCAATCAGTCAGACGCACACCTGGTAGCTCCACACTAACGACATGTAGCCCTTTCCTCTCTTGGGTGGCTCCACGCGGCCCACTAGGTGACTCTTTCTGATGAGAATTAAGTTTATACCGCAAGTGCACGGCGTCTATGAAGACGTGGCAAGTACGGGTCGAACACAAGGAGGGAGATATTTCGTAGTTGATGTTGTTTTCGATTAAGAGGAAGAAGGAAGAAGAAATAAGTTGGATTTTTGGTATTTTTGATTTAATTAACTAAACTACGAAACAAAAGCAATTAAAATTAAAACAAGAACAAAGAAGAGAATTCCGTCGGGTGGAGGTCTAGACTTAGGTTTAGATTGGAGAATGGAGAAACTTGAAATAAATCATGTTAGTTATGAAGCATTACAAGATAAATGATTTAACATAAACTCAAGTAATCAAAATATACTAATCACGAACTTAAAACAATAACATGCATTCATCTTCTCTACCCCTAATTCCATCACCTCCACCCTTTGGAAAGAGTTAGAAACTCATGGAGGGAGGAAGAAGAAGGGATCCTAGAGACATTAAAATAAAATAAAAACAAAACAAAATAAAACAGAATTTTATTACTAATGATCCAAGACCAAAGGTTCAAAGATGTGTTACATTCGTCCTACAGGGCTATTTATAGCCGATACAGGGGATACCAATACATAAAAGGATAGTACACGCGTCAACCCAACACTGGACAAAATTGGAGCACACAGATCCTCACTGGTGCGGCGAAATCGCCGCACAATGCATGGGAGATGCGGCGGAATCGCCGCCCAAGTCAAGGATTTCGCGCCCGGATTTCTGTGGTGCGTTTATGGCATGATTTGATCTTTATTTGCGCGTCTGGATGGATTCTTTCCATTCTTTTAAACTCCGGATTAATTCCTTCCATTGTTGGAGATTTATATTTGACTTTTCTTTTGACTTTTCCAACAAAATAACTTGATCCTTTTCTTTTGCAATCAGGTCCTTGGTATTTTGCAATTAAGCCCTTGACCTTTTTGTAATTAGCTCCTTGAATGCTTTTATGCTTGGACGCATTTCCATTTGAAACCCGATAATCTTGAATTCGGTCTTTATGATAGAAATGAATCTTTTGCACACGTTTATGCTCGGAATGTGGGTAATTTGCATCCAGGTCCCTGTATTCTGTAAATACGACTAAACACATACCTTAATAGCATTTATTGATATAAAAGTAATCTAAATGAAAGACATATGATGCAATGTATGCAATGCATCAAATACCCCCACACCTAGATTTTGCTAGTCCCTAGCAAAACAAAATATAAGAAAATGAAAACAGGGAAATCCTAACTCACTTTCGTAGGAATCACGGTTGCACTTAGCATGTGCAACAAGCCTTTAAACCTCTTTGTTTCCAAGGAGGAGGAGTGTTGTCTCCTGAGGGTTTTCAGCGGATATACCCACAAAATCCTAAATCAACATTTCATTAATAGTTCTCAATATCCCTACCTCAACCTTATACATCTTACTGAGAATTCTTGCGTGCTCATTATACAATTCTAACTCATTAAAAATATGACTTGGTCTTTGTTCCTCCAACATTCGCACCACTAACCCCTCTACACATGTTATCACATAAATTATTTTCCACGCCTCCTCTGGTGGTGAAGTATCATTTGGATCAACCATGGCATGGATCATTCTTTTAGCTTTGGGCCTTGAGTATTATTATTATTATTTTTTTTATTTATTTTTTTTTTCGTGATTCAACACATTTGCTTTTTGACACTTTTACCCTTTTGCATTCGTGTAGCGAGTTTGGTCGATAATCCCGAGCTGGTAGACTCAAGTTACCGGGTTTCAAGATACCCCTACGGACCAGTGACTCAAAGGCTTGGGCTTTTGTAATCATTTTGCAAAATGTGCTTTCCTCACTTTATTCCTTTATTTTTACTTTTATTTTCCTCAAGGCTTAATTGCTATTAGAAGTCCACACTTCCCGGTATATTTTCCTCAACCTCTGCTTTTTATCAACCACTTCAAAGATTTGATTCATCCAATTTAAGTGCATACATGTCTTACAAGGGTCATGGGTTATTTCTTTGGAACTTAGATTTATGTCATAATTTCTATAAGCAGAACTATATAATAAGGAACAAAAACTTAATGCAATTTGTACACGGGTTTTGGCAGTTCAATCTTAAGCTATGTCATAGAATATTGAATTTTTTTTTTTTTTTTTTAAACTAAAGACGAACAGAAAATCAAATAGATAGATATGTACATTTATAAACACCCCCCCCCCCACACCTAAATCATGCATTGTCCTCAATGTATGCATAGATAAAATAAATGCACTTATTACCTGAGTCGGCTTGCGGTAGAGGGGTTGAGTTTGCTCAAAGTCAACCATAATCAGAACTGGATTGAATGACACCATGTTGGTGCATGTATCCAGTTGAATTGTTCCCCATGTTGACTTGAGGAAAAGATTCCACTCTTCTCACTTGAATTGGTTCGCTTGTTTGCTCGAGTGATGGTGGTTGGGTAAATGAATTACTCCCTTTTTTCTTGCTTCCTTTTTGCTTATGTGATGATTTATTTGATTCAGAATTCTGATAAATACGTGCTCTCATCACAACATCACTTGGGTTGCATATTAGTTCTGGCTCATTATCAATATGGAAGATATTAAATTCTGCTTTTAAGTTCCCGAAAGATAATTGCATGAGCCCATTTCGACAGTTTATTAATGCTTCCGAAGTGGCTAAAAAGGGTCTACCTAGAATTACAGGGATTTGTCGATTAGGATTTACAACAGGTTCAGTATCAAGTACGACAAAATCCACTGGATAAATGAAGTCACCAACCTTAATCAAAACGTCCTCTACTATACCTCTCGGTTTCTTAACAGAACAATCAGCGAATTGGAGGGTTGTCCTAGAGGGTTTCAGCGGACCAAGGTTGAGTTGCTCGTAGACAGAAAATGGGAGCAAGTCAACGCTTGCACCAAGGTCTAGAAGGGCTTTATTGATAAACGTATCTCCTATTGAACATGAAATTGTGGGACACCCCGGGTCCTTATATTTTATAGGAGATGTGTTGGAAAGAATTGAGCATATGTTTGCAGTTAAGAATGCCTTCTTTGGTACATTCGTTTTTCTCTTTTTAGTGCACAAATCTTTCAAGAATTTAGCATAAGCAGGTATTTGTTGAATCATATCTAAGAGTGGAATATTCACCTTAACTTGCTTAAATACTTCTAAGATTTTCTCTATTTGTGCACTTGAGCTCTTCTTGAGTCTATTGGGAAATGGGGCTTTAGGAACATAGACTCGCTCAGGTTCAGGTTGTGTAGGTGGGTTGGGCTTTTCAATTTGGACGTCGGGTTCAATGGTCAAGTCATATGTGGGTGCTTGATGGCTAGATTGATTAGTCATTCTAGGGTTTACCACATTATTGTCAATTTGTCTTCCGGACCGTAATGATACTACAGCATTGATTTGTTGGAACGGTCCTTCCTCATTAACCATTTGAACCGGTCTAGGGTTGTTATTTCCTGAAGGTGGTTGATAAGATTGATATTGATTATTAGTTCTGGGGTTCACCTCAGGTTGACTTGGAAATTGGCCCTTTTCTCTTTCACCTATTATCTGTGCTAATTGGCTGACCTGTGTCTCTAGCCTTTGGAATGATTGGTTGGTTGTTTGTATAAAAGTTGTCATTAAATTTTCTAATTTTGTCAACCTAACCTCATGATTTCCATTATTACCCCCAGATGATGTATTATTTTGGTTATATGGGGTTGGTTGTTGTCTAGGGGGTTGTCCTTGTTGGGTCCACGAAAAATTGGGATGATTACGCCAACCTGGGTTATAGGTTGATGCGTAAGGATCATTTCTAGAATTGTTAAATGTGGCATTAACATGTTCCAGGTTCACACAGTCCTCCATTAAATGACCAGTCTGACCACATCTAGAGCAGGGGATAGACAAGGGTTGATTCATTCGGGGTTGATTTTGTAGCTCTAGACTTTCCATTCTACGCATTAGGGTAGCTAGTTTTGCCTCAGCTGCTATGTTGGAGTCTATAGCTAAGACACTCGCTATTCTAGATCCAATACTCGGGTTGATGGGTGTTCTAGCATTGTCCCATTGCATACTATTTTCAGCTAAATCCTCAAGAAAAGTCCAGGCATCATTTTCATTTTTGGACATAAAGTTCCCTTGGCTCACAGATTCTAGCATAACCCTAGATGTGGGTGTCAATCCCTCATAAATAATTTGGCATAATTGCCACTTCGGAATTCCGTGATGAGGGCATTGGGTCAAGACACTCTTAAATCTCTCAAGATAGGAATAGAACGGCTCACTCTCAGACTGAACGAATGCAACAATTTCATTCCTAATCTTCATAGTCTTATGGTTGGGGAAATATTTTTTTAGGAAAACTTGAACAAATTCGGCCCAACTTCTAATAGATCTTTCGGCTAGACTATATAGCCATTTCTTAGCGTCGTCCTTCAGTGCTAGAGGCACGAATTTCAGACGCACTGCCTCTTCAGGGATATGCTGGTATTGCATAAGAGAGCAGATTTCTTCAAATTCTCTAAGGAAGAGATATGGGTCTTCCCTAGAGGTGAACTTAGGCAGCATACTCATGTATTGTGCCTTAAGTTCGAAGTCGCGACCCGGTATGGTGGGCATGACAATGCACGATGGCTGAGCAGCCATCGTTGGGTAGCACCGATCCCTCAGAGTTATAGGTTGTGCAACAGGCGGGTCCACTACGTTCTCACCCATTGGATCCGGGTGAGGTGGTGCAACAGATGGGTTGGGGTTAAGTTCTAGACTGGAATCCAGATGAACTCGTGAGAGTCGATTACTCAAGTCCCGAATCCAAATCTGAGTGCACCGGGTTGAATCAATTTTTGAACTTGAGTTTGAAATTTAAATTTCAAATTCAATTTGAAGAATCAATTACTTTTTTTTTTTTTTGAATTTTTGAATTTTAAATTTTTTTTTTTAAAGGAAACAAACAATAGAAAGGTAAGGATGAGAAGGGAAAGAAAACTCAGACGAGAAGGGAAACTTAACTCTAAAGGATAAAAATTAGGGTTGGTCAGAAATTTCCTGAACAAGCACGGTCAAAACAATCCTAGACCTAGTGTCACTTAGATCTAGACGACTCCTAACTGGTTGAGTCGAATTGATTTGCTTGATTCACCTCCCTCACCAATCAAACCAAGTTGGCCAGTTAGTGTATAGCTAGTGGGGGCGCTTCCGACAGAGTCGGTGCCAATTAGACAACCACGTCGCTTGGAAGACTTTCGTCGACACAAAAACACTTTCTAGACACCAAATTGAATTCAATTAGCTTCAGGTCATAGCAAGTCAAACCAATCTCCTCCTTAATTGAGTCCGAGTCCTTAGGGGCCAATGTCTAATTGATTTTAAATTTTAGGCTTAGGCGACACTTCAGGATTGTGGTTTGTGGGCTACGGGAGGGTGATGAAATCCCCACCGTATCTTTTCCTACGGAGTTGCCCTTAAGATAGTTTAACTTAAATCTAGCAAAGATAGTCAAACAATGGTCCTTTTAATGGGGGCAATTGCAAGGTTGTATGCAACTAAATTATATGCTCTAATGCAATCGATAAAAACCTCGATACGTACCTTGCCTCCAGCAATTTTCAACAAGTATTAATTTGCAAGAATTTAGCAAGAATAATGCAAGCAAAACATTATATGATGCATGCACTAAGGTCTTTCTAATTTTGCCAATTTTAGGTCAGAGTTGAATTATTGCCAATTATGGAATTGTAACCCTAGCACGTGCAATTCTACGAAAGGAAACTTTTCAACTATTCAGATTTTACGAGAAAGGCAAGAAAAGTTACCTCCGCAATGCTCAGTCGGGTTCGCCGCCCGCTCTCGGAGATTCCAGTAGCTCAATGCGACCACCCAGAGATGTCGACGATGCCCCAGAAAATTGAAGACCAGATTCCAACCCTGTGCGGCGTTTCCGCCGCACTTTACCTTGTTGGTGCGGCGATTCCGCCTCCCACTTGGTTCAGAATGCGGTGAGATTTCACCGCGTGCTCTGTCGTCTCCTGAAACGCAAATCCAAAGAGTTAGATCGCGCACACGATAAACAGAAAAAAATCGAAAATACAAAAACAAACGAAATCTTCGTCGCCTCCCCGGCAACGGCGCCAAAAAGGTGGCGATTCCGCCGCACCTCAAGAGCAAAGTGCGGCGAATCCGCCGCACCAAATTAGATTCATGCTCTAAAAATTTTACCGGTTGCGTGTTGACGCGTGTACTTTCTTATTTCATGCTTAGGTCCCTTGTATCGGCTATAAATAGCCCCGAGAACGATGTTGTGAGGAGTTCTTCCTTTTGTTCCATAATTTAGCAATAAAATTCTGTTTCTTTTATTTTATGTTTTTAATTTTCTTTTCTTAGTTTCTCTAGGACCCCTTCTCCCTCCCTCCATCTATGAGTTTCTAACTCTTTCCAAAGGGTAGGGGTGACGGATTTAGGGTGATGAGAAGAGAAGATGTTATTATTTTAATTTCGTATTAGTATGTTTTGATTACTTGAGTTTATGTTAAATCATTTATCATGTAATGCTTTATAACTAATATGATTTATTATAAGTTTCAGAATTCTCTAATCTAAACCCGATATCTAAACCTCCACCCAACGGAATTCACCATCTTTGTTCTTGTTTTAGTTTTATTTGTTCATGTTTCTTGCTTTAGATAATTAAAACCCAAAAATCTCAAAACCAACCTTATTATTGTTCTCTCTCTCTCTAATCGAAAATCCAAAAATAACAATATCTCTCCCTCCTTGTGTTCGACCCGTATTTGCCACGTCTTCATTGACACCGTGCACTTGCGGTATAAATTAAAATTCACATCAGGATCTAACAATCCACCCTCATTAAAAGAATTTTGCCCACGAAATTAAATCCAGCGCTTACCAAACAGCTCCGGATACGACTTCCGGACTTCCTCTTCAGCCTCCCAAGTAGCCTCTCGCTCAGAGTGATGCTGCCACCTGACCTTAACCATAGGAATGGTCCTCCTCCTGAGTTGGTGCTCCATCCGATCCACAATCTCTACCGGTCTCTCCTCAAGAGACAAATCCTGCTGGATCTCTGGAACCTCAATCTGAATCACATGAGAAGGATCTGATATGTACTTCCTCAGCATCGAAACGTGGAAGACGTTATAAAGACCAGAAAACTGTGGCGGCAACGCAATCCGGTAGGCGACCTCTCCAACTCGGTCTAAAATCTCGAACGACCCAATGTACCTCGGACTGAGCTTCCCCTTCTTCCCGAATCTCATCACCCCACGCGATGGTGAGATCTTTCGAAAGACATGATCGCCAACCTCAAAAATCAGCACACGCCGACGCCGATCCGTGTAGCTCTTCTGCCAACTCTGAGTTGTCGCTAGCCTCTGTCTGATCACATTAACCTTCTCATTATACATCTGTACAATCTCAGGCCCGACTAGCTGTCTCTCGCCTACCTCACTCCAGCACACCGGTGATCTGCAAGGTCTCCCGTACAAAGCCTCGTACGGCACCATCCCAATACTCGCATGGTAGTCGTTGTTGTAGGCGAACTCGATCAACGACAAGTGCTCATCCCAATGCCCTGCCCAATCCAGAGTGCATGCTCTCAACAGGTCCTCTAACGTCTGAATGGTCCTCTCGGACTGACTGTCTGTCTGCGGATGAAATGTTGTACTGAACTTCAGACGAGTTCCCAGAGCCTGCTGCAAACTACCCCAGAATCTGGAAGTGAACCTCGGATATCGATCTGAAATGATACTCACTGGCACCCCATGCAGTATGACGATCTCCTCGATATACAATCTCGCAAGACCCTCCAAAGGTAGAGTAGTCCGGATGGCCAGAAAATGTGCCGATTTGGTCAGTCGATCGATTATAACCCAAATCGCGTCATGAGAGCTCCTCGTCTTCGGCAACCCGGTGACGAAATCCATCGTCACGTGCTCCCACTTCCACTCTGGTAACTTTATACTCTGCATCGGTCCCGCTGGTCTCTGGTGCTTGATCTTCACCTGCTGGCAAACCAAGCACCTAGCCACAAAATCAGCCACATCACGCTTCATCCCTCTCCACCAGAAGTTCTGCTGCAGATCCTTATACATCTTCGTACTCCCCGGGTGAATGGAATATTTGGCTCGGTGTGCCTCCTCCATGATGTCATCTCTCAGCTCAACGACCTTCGACACCCAGATCCGACTCCTGAACCTCAGACCTCCATCCACTCCCACAGTGAAGTCTGACCCATACCTGGCAGCTGACTGTAGCAGACTAGTCAAATTCTCATCACTGTGCTGAGACTGCACAACTCGACTGACGGTCTGCGGCTCCACTCGAAGACCCGCAATCACTGCTCCCCCCCGAGCTCTCTGTGAACGGCCTCCACTCTGACAATGTCTCGAGTAGCCTCTTCTCCTGAATACACAAACTCGCAGCTGACACCTCCACTTTCCTGCTCAGCACGTCTGCAACTGAATTCGCCTTCCCCGGATGATAGGAGATGGTGAAATCAAAATCCTTAATCAGCTCAAGCCATCTGCGCTGCCTCATATTCAGCTCCTTCTGTGAAAACAGGTACTTCAGACTCTGATGGTCAGTGAATACTTCAAACCGCTCTCCATACAAATAGTGACGCCAAATCTTCAGAGCATGAACCACGGCTGCCAACACTAAATCGTGAGTGGGGTAATTCTTCTGATGCACCTTCAGCTGCCTCGAAGCATACGCCACTACCTGACCGTGCTGCATCAGTACGCATCCCAAACCAACACCTGAGGCGTCGCTGTAAATCACATAACCTCCGCTACCGCTGGAAAGAGTCAGTACTGGAGCAGTCGTCAACCGACTCTTCAGTTCCTGAAAACTGTCCTCGCAGTTCTGGGACCAAACAAACTTCACTCCTTTCTTCGTCAGTGCTGTCAGGGGTGAAGCAAGTCTCGAGAAGTCTTTGATGAACCGACGGTAATAACCCGCCAATCCAACAAAACTCCTAATCTCAGTCACGCTCGTCGGGGCTCTCCACTGCGTCACTGCCTCGACCTTCGCTGGATCCACCGATATCCCAGCTCCCAACGCTATATGCCCCAAAAATGCTACATTGTGAAGCCAGAACTCGCACTTCGAAAACTTGGCATACAGCTGCTGATCTCTCAGAATGCCAAGTACAATCCTCAGATGCTCCCGGTGCTGATCCATATCTGGTGAACAGACTAAGATATCGTCCACAAAGACAATCACGAACCGATCGAGATACTGACTGAATCTCCTATTCATCATATCCATAAATGCTGCAGGCGCGTTCGTCAACCCGAACGGCATCACCAGAAACTCAAAGTGCCAGTATCTCGTCCGAAAAGCTGTCTTCTGAACATCTGCCTCTCTGATCTTCAACTGATGGTACCCGGATCGCAGATCAATCTTCGAGAACACCTTCGCTGACTGCAACTGGTCAAACAGGTCCTCGATCCTGGGCAAAGGATACTGATTCCTCACGGTATACTTATTCAGCATCCGGTAATCTATACACATCTGCAACGAGCCATCCTTCTTCTTCACAAATAAAATCGGCGCACCCCATGGTGAGACACTAGGTCGGATAAACCCAGTATCCATCAGATCCTGCAACTGCTTCTTCAGCTCCGCCAACTCTGCAGGCGCCATCCTGTACGGAGCCTTCGACTGCGGTGTAGTCCCAGCTACTAGATCAATGCCGAACTCTATCTCTCTGTGGGGTGGTAGACCGGAGACATCATCAGCAAACACCTCGGGAAAATCCTGAACAATCTCGATGTCCTCCTGCCTCCTCTACTCCGGATCTGGAACTACCAAAGTGGCTACAAAAGCCCTGCAACCCTGCTGAATCAACTTCCAAGCTCTAACTGAAGAAACGATCAACCGACTCCCGCGGTCCTGCAATCCTCTGATCAGAGGATCAGGCAAACCTCGCCTCGGAATCAAAATCTTCTTATCACGGCACAAAACTCGGACGTCATACTGGGACAACCAATCCATCCCGAGTATAACATCGAAGTCCACCATCGGTAGCAAGACTAGGTCAGCCGGAAATTCCTGGCCTTCCGAAGCAATCGTGGCGCCGGGAAGAAATCTCCCCACAGTGCCCACCAAACCCAGGGGTGTGCTGACTTCCAAAGTGGCAGTCAACATCGCAGGGGTACGGCCCAACACGCTCGCAAACTGCTCAGAGATGAGCGAGTGTGTGGCACCAGAGTCGAACAACACCCTAGCTACCAAATCTGCAACAAGTAGCGTACCTTCCACCACCGTGCTGGCATCTCTAGCCTCCTCCGCCTGGATAGTGAACACGTGACCTGCTCTCTTCCCTTGCTGGGGTGGTGCTACTACTAGATGACTCGGACCAGCTCCACCAGCTGTGGATGATCTCGGTCGAACCATAGGCCCACCCGGCCTACTCGGACAAGAACGAATAAAGTGACCCAGCTGGCCACAACCATGACACGCTCCAGAACGGGGCCCGCAACCGCGTCCCGGATGAACTCCACCACACTGCCTGCCTGCCCAGCCTACGGTGGTCCACCTCCGTCAACCCGGGGCCTCTTGCCCGAATTCCCTGACAATTGACTCCCCGGACGCACTTCGGTCTTCACCTGCGACCTCCTAGCCTCCTCGATGTCCTGGCTATACTGATCAATGATGGTCGCAAACTTCACAACGTCTGCTAACTTCTGTGGCATGCTCGTCGTAACACGGGCCCTGAACTGCGGCCTCAGACCGCGCACAAACCTCTGAGCCCTCTGCTCCTGTGTCACATAAATCTCTGGACAATATCGCTCCAATGCGTGGAATTTGTTGATGGAGGCAGCCAGAGTCATGTCCCTCTGCTCCAAAGCTAGGAACTCATCTCTCTTCCTGTCACGGGCGTGCTGCGGAAAATACTGCTGGTTGAATTCCACCAGGAAATCCTCCCAGCCCAACTCCTCACTATCCTCGAAAACCACAGCAGAAGTGGACCTCCACCAGTTGGTTGCGCCGCCGTCCAACACATAGGTGGCCAGATCCACCTTCCTCTCAGGAGGACACCCAATCGCCCGAAATATCTTCTGGATCTTAAAGACCCAGTCCTCTGCTGCCTCTGGGTCGCCGCAACCATCGAAGGATGAGGGATGCTGACGCATAAACCGATCAAGCACTGCGCCCGCTCCTCCCTGCTCAGCCTTGGCAGATTGGCGCTCGAGAATCTCGCCCAGTCTACCCAGCATGTCATGGAGGGTCCTCAACTCCTCTCCCCTTCTCCCCTCATCTGCCTCAATACTGGGGCTACGATCTCGGGGAGGAGGTCTCACGCGTCTCGGGTCCATCTACACAGGAGACACAAAACATGAATCAGAACAATGCATGCATGCTCGACACAACTCTAAGGGTGGTTCCTTTGGACGAAGACACTGAAACTGACCCCTCTGATACCAAGTTGTAACGTCCTCAAACACAGCGGAAAATTTCAAATTTAAATCATACAATCAACGAGGACATTACGAAAAGAAATATACACACCGGTGCACCAACATATAATATATATATGTGAACAAGTTTACAAAAGAATGTGATTACATCAAAAGATCATATACATAAAATATACACAAGTAATCACGACCACCTCAAAAGATAAGGAAAGCAGGATCCGGTCTCGAGTGCTCCCTCCGCCGTCACCACCCACCTACCATCGCTCTCGGCCTGAAAGCAGACAATAAATGCCTAAGTTTCCAGGAGGAAACCCGGTATGCCAAACCCTAACACATATATGGACAAAATGAAATATGCAAGGAACCATAAATACCACAACTGATACACCCGCTAAGTTCCCGGGACCTCTCTCCCGGCCATAGCCAAACAACACGGGTCTCAAGGGTCCTCTCACCCCAACCCACCAACACTCATGCACACAAGGCACCGCCGGTCCATATCATGGCCAAACAACCCCCTTCTTGCCTCAGTGTAACCGGAGCCACGGTTTTGCATCATTCGCCGGAGCCACGGCTTTGCCTCAATTGCCGGAGCCACGACGACAGTTATCACAATCCCTCTCCACCTGTCACTACTGATCACTATAGGGCCTACTTGTCCGTCCATCGCCCCAAAAGGGCCGGTGAACCCGTCGCCTTCTAGCCAATCAATAGCAACACACACACACAAAAACAGTGTAAAACGGTCGAACCAAAACTGTCTTCCGGTTGACCGATCCTCACCCAGAGAACTGGCCCAACCGAAAAACCCTCCAAACGGTCGACCGGCAAAGGGGTCCTGGTCACCGAAAAGCACCAGTAGAAATCCATTTTCGCAAACCACGATAATACGGTCGAACAACCGAACCCTATCGGTCGACCGAAAACCACCAGCAGGACTCACCAACAGTCCACACTTCACGGTCGACCGAAACCGGACTTCCGGTCGATCGACCATTAAGTTAACTTAAGTGTCGGTCGGACGATGTCAACGAACGGTCGACCGTTTAGATGGTCAACGCCCCCAACCGACCTACAACAGTACTTTCGGTCCACCGGCAAAGGGGTCCCGTTCGACCGAAAATACCCAGGACGTTGTTCCCTTGCTAAAAATGCACAACCGGTCGACCGCCGAATGTGTATCGTTAGACCGGTGCGAGGAATTCACCCAAAATACAGTATAACCGGTCGACCGAACCCAAAACACCGGTTGACCGATTTTAGTGTAGAAACGGCTGTGTAGGTCCGACGAGCCCAAAACGGCATACCGTCGACCGCTCCCACCCCCACACTAATAATAGGTGAGCGTAAAAGCAAGTTTGAAATACCTTAAGGCTTGAACAAGCCTTTGAAGAAACAACGGCGAGCTCTTCCTCGCGAAACCTCCCGCGATCGACGATCCTCGCTCCTCCGGCGACTCCAACAGCAACTCTCGTGCTCTCCCATCGCCACACCATGCCGACCTTCCACTTGTTGTCTAGAGAGACGAGTCTAGAGAGAGAGAGAGTGAGTGAGAGAGATGAGATTGTGAGAGAGAGAGAGTAAAAACCCAAACCTTATATACTTTTCTCCCACTCGATCTCAGCCGTCCATCTCAATCTATCACTAATCCTCCCCTAAACACAATTAAAACATAAGCATCACAAATAATATGCATGCATAACAATTGTGAGCTCGACAACCCGCAAGTACCAACCATCAATCAATCATAATCATAATCGTGTGAAAAATAATACGGAATATGACATTCAGCCAATAAGCACAATCAGGAGACATGCATCACAAATAATATGCATGCATAACCATTTGGAACCCCCATTCGGATTCGACCACAACCTGTGCTTCTGAAATCTATCAATCAGTCAGACGCACACCTGGTAGCTCCACACTAACGACATGTAGCCCTTTCCTCTCTTGGGTGGCTCCACGTGGCCCACTAGGTGACTCTTTCTGATGAGAATTAAGTTTATACCGCAAGTGCACGGCGTCTATGAAGACGTGGCAAGTATGGGTCGAACACAAGGAGGGAGAGATTTCGTAGTTGATGTTGTTTTCGATTAAGAGGAAGAAGGAAGAAGAAATAAGTTGGGTTTTTGGTATTTTTGATTTAATTAACTAAACTACGAAACAAAAGCAATTAAAATTAAAACAAGAACAAAGAAGAGAATTCCGTCGGGTGGAGGTCTAGACTTAGGTTTAGATTGGAGAATGGAGAAACTTGAAATAAATCATGTTAGTTATGAAGCATTACAAGATAAATGATTTAACATAAACTCAAGTAATCAAAATATACTAATCACGAACTTAAAACAATAACATGCATTCATCTTCTCTACCCCTAATTCCATCACCTCCACCCTTTGGAAAGAGTTAGAAACTCATGGAGGGAGGAAGAAGAAGGGATCCTAGAGACATTAAAATAAAATAAAAACAAAATAAAACAGAATTTTATTACTAATGATCCAAGACCAAAGACATATGATGCAATGTATGCAATGCATCAAATACCCCCACACCTAGATTTTGCTAGTCCCTAGCAAAACAAAATATAAGAAAATGAAAACAGGGAAATCCTAACTCACTTTCGTAGGAATCACGGTTGCACTTAGCATGTGCAACAAGCCTTTAAACCTCTTTGTTTCCAAGGAGGAGGAGTGTTGTCTCCTGAGGGTTTTCAGCGGATATACCCACAAAATCCTAAATCAACATTTCATTAATAGTTCTCAATATCCCTACCTCAACCTTATACATCTTACTGAGAATTCTTGCGTGCTCATTATACAATTCTAACTCATTAAAAATATGACTTGGTCTTTGTTCCTCCAACATTCGCACCACTAACCCCTCTACACATGTTATCACATAAATTATTTTGCACGCCTCCTCTGGTGGTGAAGTATCATTTGGATCAACCATGGCATGGATCATTCTTTTAGCTTTGGGCCTTGAGTATTATTATTATATATATTTTTTTTTCGTGATTCAACACATTTGCTTTTTGACACTTTTACCCTTTTGCATTCCTGTAGCGAGTTTGGTCGATAATCCCGAGCTGGTAGACTCAAGTTACCAGGTTTCAAGATACCCCTACGGACCAGTGACTCGAAGGCTTGGGCTTTTGTAATCATTTTGCAAAATGTGTTTTCCTCACTTTATTTTTATTTTATTTTACTTTTATTTTCCTCAAGGCTTAATTGCTATTAGAAGTCCACACTTCCCGGTATATTTTCCTCAACCTCTGCTTTTTATCAACCACTTCAAGGATTTGATTCATCCAATTTAGGTGCATACATGTCTTAAAAGGCAATGTGTTATTTCTTTGGAACTTAGATTTATGTCATAATTTCTACAAGCAGAACTATATAATAAGGAATAAAAACTTAATGCAATTTGTACATGGGTTTTGGCAGTTCAATCTTAAGCTATGTCATGAACATTAAATTTTTTTTAATTTTTTTTTAAATAAAAGACAGAATATATAGATAAATATATACATAAACACTCCCCCACACCTAAATCATGCATTGTCCTCAATGTATGCGAGCAAGATAGTACATGGATTTATGCATGAAAAAGGAAAGATCTCACCAACGTGAAGTACAAAGGAAAGTTCATGGCTCTGTTGATGGACAAAAACCCGCATTCCCTCAAAAACCTGTGAGATGCTAAAGAAGGGATAAATACAACAAATTTTATTTTATTTTTTTGGTTTTTTTTTATACTTATTGTTATACATATATAACTATGTACAAACATAAGTTCCCATCTTCATTTGTCAAGAGACATCAAATGGAAACCTCAAGAGTGGGTCAGTGCACCTGAAAAGGGAACATGACACCACGCGGGGCCAGAATATTCATGCGTGAGCCCCCTTCACAAAGAGCACAAGAAGAAATGAGAGGTTCATGAATTGGACGCAAAAGCGTCTCACACAAAGGATCAAACTGAAAGAACTTGAACCTCTCGAGAGTTTGGGAAATAGGGAGCAACGGAAGAAGAGTTTCTTCCGTTGCGGTACTGAAGTTATGATCGTCAATCCAAACTCTCCAACCAACTGGCTGGTGCGTCGGAGCGAGGTCAGGAGCCTCGTTAGGCAAGTCCGACTCACCGGGTAAACATAAAATGGGTCTCATACCCAAGGTATCCTCCAAGGAACTCCTAATACCCTCATGAGCACTGTAGTCGTTTGATGTTCCATCATTTCCAAGATGATCAGGAACGATAGTGAGAGGCAAACTCTCATCAGGTTGTTTGAAATTGAGGGTGCTAGGGAGCTCTTGCTCCACCGGAAGTGAGTCCTTAAGAGGCACAACATGAAGATCATATGGCTCAAGGGCCACGAGGCACGAAGATAAGGCACAATCCTGGGCCGACTCATGATGAAATTGGTCAATGTGTATCGAATCCTCCACTAAGTGATCGTGACTTGAAACCCCAAGTCCTTCAGACTGACTAGGAGTTTGGCTTTGACAGATTGTGCTTTGAATTTGTGGATGTGGTGGTGGTTCGATATCAAAAGGTGGATCCTCATGTTGACACGAAAAGTTACTCTCCTTACGTTCACCTAATTGTTGTATCATTTGACTCAAATGCGATGTTATATTTTGTACGGATCGTTGAGTGGATTCCATGTACGTAAGGAAAGTTTGTTCCAAGGAATTAGGTACGTGGTCAGCTATGAGGTCCAAGTTTGAGCTTGTGAAATTATGGGATTGGGTGTTGATGGGCTGAGAATAATGATTTGACGTGGGGAGTTGGTAGAATTCTGGGTATTCGGGAGGAGGATACTGAGGTGAAAATGAAGTATAAGAATTTGGATAGGAATTGTTTCTCCACGAATCCATCACTCTCGGGTTGTACGCGGATGCGTAATAGTCATTTTGAGCGTTTTGGGAAAAAGTATGCTCATACTCAGGCTCTGGGGGAACATAAGGGCATTCCCCGATAACATGACCACTCAACCCACAACAGTCGCATGGTATGGCTACTGGAGCCACCGGTGCACTCATGTTGTCTGTCCTACTCATGAAAGAGGCAAAAGCTTGTTGTAAATTCTCAGTTTGTTGACCAGCATATGATCCGACATAACTAGATTGTGGTCTAGCAGTCGGTTCCTCTCTCATGTTACCCCAATATGAAGATTGCTCAGTCATACAATTAGGATTGTCCCACCCATATGGGGTGTTGGTCTGAGCCACCCCATGTTGCATGGTTTTAGAATACCAGGAAGCATTGTCCTGGTCCCAACAATGATATGAATGGTTGCTCATGTAACCATCCATCACAACACTCTTGAGTCAAGTACTCTTACCCTTATGAGGCTAAGCAAGCACAAGTTCTCGACTCGACCCTAAAATGCTAATAGAGAATGTAAAGGGGAGGAGACTAGAACGTATAAGTAGGTGAGAAGAAGATGACTCAGAAGAGAAGGGAAACTTAACTCTAAAGATAGAAAAGAGGGTCGGTCAGAGGTTTCCTAAGAGAGCACGGTTCAAACAATCCTAGACCTAGTGTCGCTTAGATCTAGACGACTCCTAACTGGTTGAGTCGAATTGATTTGCTTGATTCACCTCCCTCACCAATCAAACCAAGTTGGCCAGTTAGTGTATAGCTAGTGGGGGCGCTTCCGACAGAGTCGGTGCCAATTAGACAACCACGTCGCTTGGAAGACTTTCGTCAACACAAAAACACTTTCTAGACACCAATTGAATTCAATTAGCTTCAGGTCATAGCAAGTCAAATCACTCTCCTCCTTAATTGAGTCCGAGTCCTTAGGGGTCAATGTCTAATTGATTTTAAATTTAGGCTTAGGTGACACTTAGGATTGTGGTTTGTGGGCCACGGAAAGGTGATGAAATCCCCACCGTATCTTTTCCTACGGAGTCGCCCCTAACGTAGTTTAACTTAGATCTAGCAAAGATAGTCAAACAATGGTCTTTTTAATGGGGGCAATTGCAAGGTTGTATGCAACTAAATTATATGCTTAATGCAATCGATAAAAACTGCGATACGTACCTTGCCTCCAGCACTCTTCAACAAAAATAATTTGCAATAATTTAGCAAGAGTAATGCAAACCAAACATTATATGATGCATGCACTAAGGTCTTTCTAATCTTGCCAATTTTAGGTCAGAGTTGAATTATTGCCAATTATGGAATTTAAACCCTAACACGTGCAATTCTACGAAAGGAAACTTTTCAACAATTCGGATTTTACAAGAAAGGCAAGAAAAGTTACCTCCGCAATGCTCAGTCGGGTTCGCCGCCCGCTCTTGGAGATTCCAGTAGCTCAATGCGACCACCCAGAAATGTAGACGACCCCAGAGAAAAATGAAGACCAGAGCCCTAGCTTGTGCGGCGATTCCGCCGCAAGTCCTCTTGAAGATGCGGCGATTCCGCCGCCCAAGTGTCTCAGAACGCTCCCGGATTTCGCCGCGCGCTCTGTTGTCTCCTGCTACACAAACTAAAATACTTAGATCGCGCACAGGGTAGACAGGATAAAATCGAAAACACAAAAACACAAAATCTGCGTCGCCTCCCCGGCAACGGCGCCAAAAACTTGATGTGAATTAAGTTTATACCGCAAGTGCACGGCGTCTATGAAGACGTGGCAAGTACGGGTCGAACACAAGGAGGGAGAGATTTCATAGTTGATGTTGTTTTCGATTAAGAGGAAGAAGGAAGAAGAAATAAGTTGGGTTTTTGGTATTTTTGATTTAATTAACTAAACTACGAAACAAAAGCAATTAAAATTAAAACAAGAACAAAGAAGAGAATTCCGTCGGGTGGAGGTCTAGACTTAGGTTTAGATTGGAGAATGGAGAAACTTGAAATAAATCATGTTAGTTATGAAGCATTACAAGATAAATGATTTAACATAAACTCAAGTAATCAAAATATACTAATCACGAACTTAAAACAATAACATGCATTCATCTTCTCTACCCCTAATTCCATCACCTCCACCCTTTGGAAAGAGTTAGAAACTCATGGAGGGAGGAAGAAGAAGGGATCCTAGAGACATTAAAATAAAATAAAAACAAAACAAAATAAAACAGAATTTTATTACTAATGATCCAAGACCAAAGGTTCAAAGATGTGTTACATTCGTCCTACAGGGCTATTTATAGCCGATACAGGGGATACCAATACATAAAAGGATAGTACACGCGTCAACCCAACACTGGACAAAATTGGAGCACACAGATCCTCACTGGTGCGGCGAAATCGCCGCACAATGCATGGGAGATGCGGCGGAATCGCCGCCCAAGTCAAGGATTTCGCGCCCGGATTTCTGTGGTGCGTTTATGGCATGATTTGATCTTTATTTGCGCGTCTGGATGATTCTTTCCATTGTCTTGAACTCCGGATTATTCCTTCCATTGTTGGGGATTTATTTTTGACTTTTCTTTTGACTTTTCCAACAAAATAACTTGATCCTTTTCTTTTGCAATCAGGTCCTTGGCATTTTGCAATTAAGCCCTTGACCTTTTTGTGATTAGCTCCTTGAATGCTTTTATGCTTGGATGCATTTCCAATTGAAACCCGATAAACTTGAATTCGGTCTTTATGATAGAAATGAATCTTTTGCACACGTTTAAGCTCGGAATGTGGGTAATTTGCATTCAGGTCCCTGTATTCTGTAAATACGACTAAACACATACCTTAGTAGCATTTATTGATATAAAAGTAATCTAAATGAAAGACATATGATGCAATGTATGCAATGCATCACTTTCCTAAGTGGCTCAGCCAGAAACATACATACAGCCACATGACATATCGACCGAAACACCACCATGCAATCATATGCATATCAATGAATTCAATATCGATAATCAGCATGCATGCAACTACGAATATCAAGAGAGACACACACGATATGAAACTGGAGAATAATGAATCAGTACTTGCCTCAAAATCTCTATCTTTTTCTTCTCTATCTTCTTCTCAACTCGCGTCATCTTCACAAAGAAAATCCAACCAACTTCTTTCTTCTCCTCACGTTTCCTTCTTCTCTGATTTCTCCTCTTCACATGATTCTGATTTCCACCAATAGAACTCATGTTCTCACCATTGATAAGCCATCCAATCCACCACCTCTCAACTCTTTCCCCCACCACACATGTGGAAGGCTTGGGGAAAAATTGCATTCACACCCCAACATCAACTAAAACCATAAAATCATCCAAACACTTGATTTAATTTCTTAATCCATTAATTTTGTTTGGGTTCTAACAATCCAGCCTCCTTAAAGAAATTTCGTCCTCGAAATTTGAATTTAATATCATATCATTAGAAATTCACATATCCATATTAAAATAAACACTCACACAACTAAAACAGTTTGATCCAAATCCAATCATTTCAAGATTAATTCCCAAATTTAAATTCATTTTGCTCCAAATCAAAACATAATTTTCAATCCAAATTTCATTAATTATAAAATTCATCTTCAACTATTTATTCATAATTTGGATAGCAAATATAACCAAGTCGAAATTCACATTTTGAACCCAAGTCCAAATAATTCTAAATTCATATTCAAATCAATAGTCGATACTTCTAACTCCAAATTCTCATATTCTAATCCAGTCATAATTTTCTACTTCAAATCCAATTCTGACTAATTCCGAGAATCGTATTGCCCTGATACCATTTGTAACGCCCCGAGCCCAGACCGGTGCTTACCCGCTCGAACCTGGTGCGTTAAGATACGATCCACGATCCTGACCGCTGCGCACTCTGATATTTAAATCCATCTGATAGGCCCATAATAATCTGAAAAAAATAATTAACAAATTGTGAGCTCGACAGCCCGTCAGTACCAACCGTTAATCAATCATAATCATAATCGTGTCGAAAATAATACGGAATATGACATTCAGCCAATAAGCATAATCAGGAGACATGCGTCACAAATAATATGCATGCATAATAATATGGAACCCCCATTCGGATTCGACCACATCCTGTGCTTCTGAAATCTATCAATCAGTCAGACGCACACCTGGTAGCTCCACACTAACGACATGTAGCCCTTTGCTCTCTCGGGTGGCTCCACGCGGCCCGCTAGGTGACTCTTTCCTAAGTTGCTCAGCCAGAAACATACATACAGTCACATGACATATCGACCGATACACCACCATGCAATCATATGCATATCAATGAATTCAATATCGATAGTCAACATGCATGCAACTACAAATATCAAGAGAGACAGACACGATATGAAACTGGAGAATAACGAATCAGTACTTGCCTCAAAATCTCTATCTTTTTCTTCTTTATCTTCTTCTCAAATCGCTTCATCTTCACAAAGAAAATCCAACCAACTTCTTTCTTCTCCTCACGTTTCCTTCTTCTCTGATTTCTCCTCTTCACATGATTCTGATTTCCACCAACAGAACTCATTTTCTCACCTTTTATAAGCCATCAAATCTACCACCTCTCAACTCTTTCCCCCACCACACACGTTGAATATGTGGGGAAAATTGCATTCACACCCCAACTTCACCTAAAACCATAAAATCATCCAGACACTTGATTTCATTTCTTAATCCATTAATTTGGTTTGGGTTCTAACAATCCACCATCCTTAAAGAAATTTCGTCCTCGAAATTTGAATTTAATATCATATCATTAGAAATTCACATATCCATATTAAAATAAACACTCACACAACTAAAACATTTTGATCCAAATCCAATCATGTCAAGATTAATTCCCAAATTTAAATTCATTTTGCTCCAAATCAAAACATAATTTTCAATCCAAATTTCATTAATTCTAAAATTCATCTTCAACTATTTATTCATAATTTGGAAAGCAAATCCAACCAAGTCGAAATTCACATTTTGAACCCATGTCCAAATAATTCTAAATTCATATTCAAATCAATAGTCGATACTTCTAAATCCAAATTCTCATATTCTAATCCAGTCATAATTTTCTATTTCAAATCCAATTTCGACTAATTCCGAGAATCGTATTGCTCTGATACCATGTGTAACGCCCAGAGCCCAGACAGGTGCTTACCCGCCCGAACCCGGTGCATTAAGATATGATCCACGATCCTGACCACTGCGCACTCAGATATTTAAATCCATCTGATAGGCCCACAATAATCTGAAAATTATAATCAACAAATTGTGAGCTCGACAGCCCACAAGTACCAACCGTCAATCAATCATAATCATAATCATAATCGTGTGGAAAATAATACGGAATATGACATTCAGCCAATAAGCACAATCAAGAGACATGCATCACAAATAATATGCATGCATAACAATCTGGAACCCCCATTCGGATTCGACCACATGCTGTGCTTCTGAAATCTATCAATCAGTTAGACGCACACCTGATAGATCCACACTAACGACATGTAGCCCTTTCCTCTCTCGGGTGGCTTCACGCGGCCCGCTAGGTGGCTCTTTCCTAAGTGGCTCAGCCAGAAACATACATACAGCCACATGACATATCCAACCGAAACACCACCATGCAATCATATGCATATCAATGAATTCAATATCGATAATCAGCATGCATGCAACTACGAATATCAAGGGAGACACACATGATATGAAACTGGAGAATAACGAATCAGTACTTCCCTCAAAATCTCTATCTTTTTCTTCTCTATCTTCTTCTCAACTCGTTTCATCTTCACAAAGAAAATCCAACCAACTTCTTTCTTCTCCTAACGTTTCCTTGTTCTCTAATTTCTCCTTTTCACATGATTCTGATTTCCACCAACAGAACTCATTTTCTCACCTTTTATAAGCCATCCAATCCACCGCCTCTCAACTCTTTCCCCCACCAGACACGTGGAAAGTTTGGTGAAGAATTGCATTCACACCCCAACTTCACCTAAAACCATAAAATCATCCATACACTTGATTTAATTTCTTAATCCATTAATTTTGTTTGGTTCTAACAATCCACCCTCTTTAAAGAAATTTCATCCTCGAAATTTGAATTTAATATCATATCATTAGAAATTCACATATCCATATTAAAATAAACACTCACACAACTAAAACAGTTTGATCCAAATCCAATCATGTCAAGATTAATTCCCAAATTTAAATTCATTTTGGTCCAAATCAAAACATAATTTTCAATCCAAATTTCATTAATTCTAAAATTCATCTTCAATTATTTATTCATAATTTGGATAGCAAATCCAACCAAGTCGAAATTCACCATTTGAACCCAAGTCCAAATAATTCTAAATTCATATTCAAATCAATAGTCGAAACTTCTAAATCCAAATTCTCACATTCTAATACAGTCATAATTTTCTATTTCAAATCCAATTCCGACTAATTCCGAGAATCGTATTGCTATGATACCATTTGTAACGCCCCGAGCCCAGATAGGTGCTTACCGGCCTGAACCCGGTGCGTTAAGATACGTTCCACGATCCTGAACGCAGCGCACTCTGATATTTAAATCCATCGATACACCCATAATAATCTGAAAAATATAATCAACAAATTGTGAGCTTGACAGCCCGCAAGTACCACCATCAATCAATAAGAAACGGAATTGTATGGAAAATAATACGGAATATGACATTCAGCCAATAAGCACAATCAAGAGACATGCATCACAAATAATATGCATGCATAACAATCTGGAACCCCCATTCGGATTCGACCACATCCTGTGCATCTTAAATCTATCAATCAGTCAGACGCACACCTGGTAGCTCCACACTAACGACATGTAGCCATTTCCTCTCTCGGGTGGCTCCACCCTGTCCGCTAGGTCGCTCTTTCCTATGTGGCTCTGCCAGAAACATACATACAGACACTGGACATATCGACCGAAACACCACCATGCAATCCTATGCATTTCAATGAATTCAATATCGATAATCAGCATGCATGCAACTACGAATATCAAGAGAGACAGACGTGATATGAAACTGGAGAATAACGAATCAGTACATGCCTCAAAATCTCTATCTTTTTCTTTTCCATCTTCTTCTCAACTCGCTTCATCTTCACAAAGAAAATCCAACCAACTTCTTTCTTCTCCTCACCTTTCCTTCTTCTCTGATTTCTCCTCTTCACATGATTCTGATTTCCACCAACAGAACTCATTTTCTCACCTTTTATAAGCCATCAAATCTACCACCTCTCAACTCTTTCCCCCACCACACACGTTGAATGCTTGGGGAAAATTGCATTCACACCCCAACTTCACCAAAAACCACAAAATCATCCAGACACTTGATTTCATTTCTTAATCCATTAATTTGGTTTGGGTTCTAACAATCCACCATCCTTAAAGAAATTTCGTGCTCGAAATTTGAATTTAATATCATATCATTAGAAATTCACATATCCATATTAAAATAAACACTCACACAACTAAAACAGTTTGATCCAAATCCAATCATGTCATGAATAATTCCCAAATTTAAATTCATTTTGCTCCAAATCAAAACATAATTTTCATTCCAAATTTCATTAATTCTAAAATTCATCTTCAACTATTTATTCATAATTTGGATAGCAAATCAAACCAAGTCGAAATTCACAATTTGACCCCAAGTCCAAATAATTCTAAATTCATATTCAAATCAATAGTCGATACTTCTAAATCCAAATTCTCACTTTCTAATACAGTCATAATTTTCTATTTCAAATCCAATTCCGACTAATTCCGAGAATCGTATTGCTATGATACCATTTCTAACGCCCCGAGCCCAGACAGGTGCTTACCGGCCTGAACCCGGTGCGTTAAGATACGATCCACGATCCTGACTGCTGCGCACTCTGATATTTAAATCCATCTGACAAGCCCATAATAATCTGAAAAATATAATCAACAAATTGTGAGCTTGGCAGCCCGCAAGGACCACCATCAGTCAATCAGAATCGGAATCGTATGGAAAATAATACGGAATATGACATTCAGCCAATAAGCACAATCAAGAGACATGCATCACAAATAATATGCATGCATAACAATCTGGAACCCCCATTCGGATTCGACCACATCCTGTGCATCTGAAATCTATCAATCAGTCAGACGCACACCTGGTAGCTCCACACTAACGACATGTAGCCATTTCCTCTCTCGGGTGGCTCCACGCTGTCCGCTAGGTAGCTCTTTCCTAAGTGGCTCTGCCAGAAACATACATACAGACACTGGACATATCGACCGAAACACCACCATGCAATCCTATGCATTTCAATGAATTCAATATCGATAATCAGCATGCATGGAACTACGAATATCAAGAGAGACAGACGTAATATGAAACTGGAGAATAACGAATCAGTACATGCCTCAAAATCTCTATCCTTTTCTTTTCTATCTTCTTCTCAACTCGCTTCATCTTCACAAAGAAAATCCAACCAACTTCTTTCTTCTCCTCACGTTTCCTTCTTCTCTGATTTCTCCTCTTCACATGATTCTGATTTCCACCAACAGAACTCATTTTCTCACCTTTTATAAGCCATCAAATCTACCGCCTCTCAACTCTTTCCCCCACCACACACGTTGAATGCTTGGGGAAAATTGCATTCACACCCCAACTTTACCTAAAACACAAAATCATCCAGACACTTGATTTAATTTCTTAATCCATTAATTTGGTTTGGGTTCTAACAATCCACCATCCTTAAAGAAATTTCGTCCTCAAAATTTGAATTTAGTATCATATCATTAGAATTTCACATATCCATATTAAAATAAACACTCACACAACTAAAACAGTTTGATCCAAATCAATTCATGTCAAGATTAATTCCCAAATTTAAATTCATTTTGCTCCAAATCAAAACATAATTTTCAAATCAAATTTCATTAATTTTAAAATTCATCTTCAACTATTTATTCATAATTTGGATAGCAAATCAAACCAAGTCGAAATTCACATTTGAACCCAAGTCCATATAATTCTAAATTCATATTCAAATCAATAGTCGATACTTCTAAATCCAAATTCTCATATTCTAATCCAGTCATAATTTTCTATTTCAAATCCAATTCCGACTAATTCCGAGAATCATATTACTCTGATACCATTTGTAACGCCCCGAGTCCAGACATGTGCTTACCGGCCTGAACCCGGTGCGTTAAGATACGATCCACGATCCTGACCGCTGTGCACTCTGATATTTAAATCCATCTGATAGGCCCATAATAATCTGAAAATTATATTCAACAAATTGTGAGCTCGACAGCTCGCAAGTACCAACCGTCAATCAATCATAATCATTATCATAATCGTGTGGAAAATAATACGGAATATGACATTCAGCCAATAAGCACAATCAAGAGACATGCATCACAAATAATATGCATGCATAACAATCTGGAACCCCCATTCGGATTCGACCACATCCTGTGCATCTGAAATCTATCAATCAGTCAGACGCACACCTGGTAGCTCCACACTAACGACATGTAGCCATTTCCTCTCTCGGGTGGCTCCACGCTGTCCGCTAGGTAGCTCTTTCCTAAGTGGCTCTGCCAGAAACATACATACAGACACTGGACATATCGACCGAAACACCACCATGCAATCCTATGCATTTCAATGAATTCAATATCGATAATCAGCATGCATGGAACTACGAATATCAAGAGAGACAGACGTAATATGAAACTGGAGAATAACGAATCAGTACATGCCTCAAAATCTCTATCCTTTTCTTTTCTATCTTCTTCTCAACTCGCTTCATCTTCACAAAGAAAATCCAACCAACTTCTTTCTTCTCCTCACGTTTCCTTCTTCTCTGATTTCTCCTCTTCACATGATTCTGATTTCCACCAACAGATCTCATTTTCTCACCTTTTATAAGCCATCAAATCTACCGCCTCTCAACTCTTTCCCCCACCACACACGTTGAATGCTTGGGGAAAATTGCATTCACACCCCAACTTCACCTAAAACACAAAATCATCCAGACACTTGATTTAATTTCTTAATCCATTAATTTGGTTTGGGTTCTAACAATCCACCATCCTTAAAGAAATTTCATCCTCAAAATTTGAATTTAGTATCATATCATTAGAATTTCACATATCCATATTAAAATAAACACTCACACAACTAAAACAGTTTGATCCAAATCAATTCATGTCAAGATTAATTCCCAAATTTAAATTCATTTTGCTCCAAATCAAAACATAATTTTCAAATCAAATTTCATTAATTTTAAAATTCATCTTCAACTATTTATTCATAATTTGGATAGCAAATCAAACCAAGTCGAAATTCACATTTGAACCCAAGTCCATATAATTCTAAATTCATATTCAAATCAATAGTCGATACTTCTAAATCCAAATTCTCATATTCTAATCCAGTCATAATTTTCTATTTCAAATCCAATTCCGACTAATTCCGAGAATCATATTACTCTGATACCATTTGTAACGCCCCGAGTCCAGACATGTGCTTACCGGCCTGAACCCGGTGCGTTAAGATACGATCCACGATCCTGACCGCTGTGCACTCTGATATTTAAATCCATCTGATAGGCCCATAATAATCTGAAAATTATATTCAACAAATTGTGAGCTCGACAGCCCGCAAGTACCAACCGTCAATCAATCATAATCATAATCATAATCGTGTGGAAAATAATACGGAATATGACATTCAGCCAATAAGCACAATCAAGAGACATGCATCACAAATAATATGCATGCATAACAATCTGGAACCCCCATTCGGATTCGACCACATCCTGTGCATCTGAAATCTATCAATCAGTCAAACGCACACCTGGTAGCTCCACACTAACGACATGTAGCCATTTCTTCTCTCGGGTGGCTCCACGCTGTTCGCTAGGTAGCTCTTTCCTAAGTGGCTCTGCCAGAAACATACATACAGACACTGGACATATCGACCGAAACACCACCATCCAATCCTATGCATTTCAATGAATTCAATATCGATAATAAGCATGCATGCAACTACGAATATCAAGAGAGACAGACGTGATATGAAACTGGAGAATAACGAATCAGTACTTGCCTCAAAATCTCTATCTTTTATTCTCTATCTTCTTCTCAACTCACTTCATTTTCACAAAGAAAATCCAACCAACTTCTTTCTTCTCCTCACGTTTCCTTCTTCTCTGATATCTCCTCGTCACATGATTCTGATTTCCACCAACAGAACTCATTTTCTCACCTTTTATAAGCCATCCAATTCACCGCCTCTCAACTCTTTCCCCCACCACACACGTGGAAAGCTTGGTGAAAATTGCATTCACACCCCAACTTCACCTAAAACCATAAAATCATCCAGACACTTGATTTAGTTTCTTAATCCATTAATTTGGTTTGGGTTCTAACAATCCACCATCCTTAAAGAAATTTCATCCTCGAAATTTGAATTTAATATTATATCATTAGAAATTCACATATCCATATTAAAATAAAGACTCACACAACTAAAACAGTTTGATCCAAATCCAATCATGTCAAGATTAATTCCCAAATTTAAATTAATTTTGCTCCAAAACAAAACATAATTTTCAATCCAAATTTCATTAATTCTAAAATTCATCTTCAACTATTTGTTCATAATTTGGATAGCAATCCAACCAAGTCGAAATTCACATTTTGAACCCAAGTCCAAATAATTCTAAATTCATATTCAAATCAATAGTCGATACTTCTAAATCCAAATTCTCATATTCTAATCCAGTCATAATTTTCTATTTCAAATCCAATTCCGAGAATCGTATTGCTCTGATACCATTTGTAACGCCCCGAGCCCGGACAGGTGCTTACCCGCCCGAACCCGGTGCGTTAAGATACGATCCACGATCTTGACCGCTGCGCACTCTGATATTTAAATCTATCTGATAGGCCCATAATAATCTGAAAAATATAATCAATAAATTGTGAGCTCGACCGCCCACAAGTACCAACCATCAATCAATCATAATCAGAATCGTATGGAAAATTATACAGAATATGACATTCAGCCAATAAGCACAATCAAGAGACATGCATCACAAATAATATGCATGCATAACAATCTGGAACCCCCATTCGGATTCGACCACATCCTGTGCTTCTGAAATCTATCAATCAGTCAGACGCACACCTGGTAGCTCCATACTAACGACATGTAGTCATTTCCTCTCTCGGGTGGCTCCACGCTGTCCGCTAGGTAGCTCTTTCCTAAGTGGCTCTGCCAGAAACATACATACTGACACTGGACATATCGACCGAAACACCACCATGCAATCCTATGCATTTCAATGAATTCAATATCGATAATCAGCATGCATGCAACTACGAATATCAAGAGAGACAGACGTGATATGAAACTGGAGAATAACGAATCAGTACATGCCTCAAAATCACTATCTTTTTCTTTTCTATCTTCTTCTCAACTCGCTTCATCTTCACAAAGAAAATCCAACCAACTTCTTTCTTCTCCTCACGTTTCCTTCTTCTCTGATTTCTCCTCTTCACATGATTCTGATTTCCACCAACAGAACTCATTTTCTCACCTTTTATAAGCCATCAAATCTACCGCCTCTCAACTCTTTCCCCCACCACACACGTTGAATGCTTGGGGAAAATTTCATTCACACCCCAACTTCACCTAAAACACAAAATCATCCAGACACTTGATTTAATTTCTTAATCCATTAATTTGGTTTGGGTTCTAACAATCCACCATCCTTAAAGAAATTTCGTCCTCAAAATTTGAATTTAGTATCATATCATTAGAAATTCACATATCCATATTAAAATAAACACTCACACAGCTAAAACAGTTTGATCCAAATCAATTCATGTCAAGATTAATTCCCAAATTTAAATTCATTTTGCTCCAAATCAAAACATAATTTTCAAATCAAATTTCATTAATTCTAAAATTCATCTTCAACTATTTATTCATAATTTGGATTGCAAATCCAACCAAGTCGAAATTCACATTTTGAACCCAAGTCCAAATAATTCTAAATTCATATTCAAATCAATAGTCGATACTTCTAAATCCAAATTCTCATATTCTAATCCAGTCATAATTTTCTATTTCAAATCCAATTCCGACTAATTCTGAGAATCGTATTGCTCTGATACCATTTGTAACGCCTCTAGCCAAGACAGGTGCTTACCCACCCGAACCCGGTGCGTTAGATACGATCCACGATCCTGACTGCTGCGCATTCGGATATTTAAATACATCAGATAGGCGAGAGAAGCGAGCGAGAGAAGGAGAGGGAGAGAGTAGAAGGAGAGAGGTAGAGGCACATGGAGAGATGGAACGAGTGAGAAGGAGAAGAGAAAGTGGATATGAGGGAGAACGAGAGAGAATGAGAAAAGGAGAAGCGAGAGAAGAGGGGAGAGAGAGAAACAGAGAGGGATAAGAGGGAAAGGGCGGAGAGAAGGAGGAGAGGGGGAGAAGAAGGAGACGAAGAGAAGGAGAAGAGGGAGGAGGAAGGGAGACGTAGGCAAGAGTAGAGAGAGGGAGAAAAGGGAGAGAGGGGAAAGGGAGAGCGAGAACGAGAGATCGAGATGGGAGAGTGGAGAAAAGAGGATAAGAAGAGTAGAGAGAGAAGGAAGAGGGAGAGATGAGGAGAATAGAAAAGAGGATAGAGGATAAAGATGGGGAAGGGAGAGAAATGGCGAAACGAGAGAAGTAGAGGGACAAGGAGAGAGGACAGATAAGAAGGAAGAGAGAGAGCGGGAGAATGAGGGAGTGGACAAGAGGATAAGAGGGAGATAGAGAATGAAGGAGAAGAGGGAAGAGGAGGGAGACAAGGAGAGAAGGAACGAGAGAGGTTGAGAAAAAAAGGAAGGAGGAGAGATGTGGAAGAGAGAGAAGGGAGAGGGGGGAAATAGAGGGGAGAAAGAGATGGGAGAAGAGATAGGGGAGAAGGACTGGGATAGAACGAGAGACAGAGAGAGGGGAGGAGAAGGGAAAGAGGAGGACAGAGAAGGGTACGAAGAGGGAGAGGGAAGAAGAAGAAGAAGAGAGAATGATAAGGAGTGAAAAAGGAGAGAGGGATAAGAAGGAAGGGAGAGGAGAAGGAATATGAGGGAGATGGCGATGAGGATAGAGAGAGTGGAGAAAAGAGGATAAGAAGAGTAGAGAGAGAAGAAAGAGGGAGAGAGGAGGAGAATAGAGAGTATGAGAGAGGGAGAGAGGATAAAGATGGGAAAGTGAGAGAGGAGGAGAGAGGGAGAGAGGATAAAGATGGGAAAAGGAGAGAAACGGAGAAACGAGAAAAGTAGACGGAGAAGGAGACTGGACAGATAAGAAGGAAGAGAGAGAGCGAGAGAAGGAGGGAGTGGACAAGAGGATAAGAGGGAGATAGAGAATGAAGGAGAAGATGGAAGAGGACGGAGACAAGGAGAGAAGGAACCAGAGTGGTAGAGAAGAGAGGGAAGGAGGAGAGAAGAGGAAGAGAGAGAAGGGAGAGGGGGGAAGTAGAAGGGAGAGGGAGAAGGGAGAAGAGATTGGGGGAGAAGGACTGGGATAGAAGGAAAGGCAACGAGAGATAGAGAAAGGGGAGGAGAAGGGAAAGAGGAGAACAGAGAAGGGTTCGAAGAAGAAGAAGAGAGAAGGATAAGGAGAGAAAAAGGAGAGAGGGATAAGAAGGAAGGGAGATGAGAAGGGAGATGAGGGAGATAGAGATGAGGAGAGAGTGGTGAGAAGAGAGAGGGGTAGAGAGGTAGTGCGAGAGAAACAGAGAGAAGGGAGAGACGTAGAGAGAGAAGGGAGAAGAGAGAGAAGGAGAGGGAGAAAAGGAGAAGCGAGAGAAAGGAGAGAGGAGAGAGAGATAAAGAGAAGATGGATAAAGGAGGCATGGGAGAAGAGAGAGAAAGACATAAAAGGAGAGGGAAAATGAGGAGGGAGAGTTGAGGAGAAGGATAATGACAATGAGGTAGGAGAGAGGAGGGAAGAAGGGAAGACAGAGGAGAAGAAGAAGAGGAGAGGGAGGTAGAGAAGACAAGGACAAGAGAGAGAAGGATAGAGACGGAGAAGAGATAAGAGGGATATGGATAAAGAGAGAAGAGAGAAGGAGAATAGAGAAGAGTAGAGGGAGAAGGGAGTGAAGGGAAGAGAGAGGAGGGAGAGAGAGCGAGAGGAGTAGGAGTAGGAGGGAGTGGGGGAGGGGATAAGAAGGAGAGGGACAAGAGGGAGATAAAGTAGGACAAAGAAGAGAGGAGAGAGATAAGAAGAGGGAGAAGGAGAGTGCAAAGAGAGGGATATGACGAGACAAAGAAGGAAGGTGAGAGAGAAAAGGAGACGAAAGAAGGAACGAGTGGAATAGGAGGAGGAGGGAGAGTGAGAGAGAAGGAGAGGAAGAGAGGGAGGAGTTGAGGGAGGGGACGGAGGGATATGAGGAGAGAGAGGAGGAAGAAGTAGAGAGAGTGAAGTAGAGGAGGAGAGGGAGAAGGGAGGATAGAGTGAAGTAGAAGGAGATATTGAACGAGAGAGCGATAGAATGAGTAGAGGATATAGAGAAAGGGAAGGAGGAGAAGAGGGAATCTGGAAGGGAATGAGATAGAGAAGGGAGGGTAGAGGTAGAGAATGAGAATGAGAGGGAGTAGGAGCGAGAGAGATAGAGGAGGAGAGAAGGAACGAGAGAGGAGGAGGGCGATAAGGAGAAGAGAAGGGGAGAGGAGAGGAGGAGAGAAAAGGGGGAGGGGTGTGTGTTATAAAACAGAGATAGGGGAAGAGAAGTGGATAGGAGAGAGAAGAAGAGGGAGAAGGGGAGAGGGGAAGGTAGAGGGAGAAAGAGAAGAGGTGCAAGGAAGGGAAGGAGGAGATAGAGAGAGAACATGTTCCCCTGCCTTCTCATCTTCCCCATCCCTCCCTTCTCTCTATCCCCTATCTTCCTATCCTTCTCCCCCTCTCGCTTCCTTCTCTCCTTGTCAGGATAACGAGAATGGTGGAGAGATAGAGAAGGAGAGAGGAGATGGAGAAGAGAGAGAAGGGGAGAGGAGAGGGGAAAATGGAGAAGCGAGCAAGGGAAGGAGAGGGAGAGAGTAGAAGGAGAGAGGTAGAGGGACAAGGGAGATGGAACGAGTGAGAAGGAGAAGAGAAAGTGGATAAGAGGAAGAACAAGAGAGAATGAGAAATGGAGAAGCGATAGAAAAGGGGAGAGAGGGATAAGAGGGAGAAGGCTGAGAGAAGAAGGAGAGGGCGAGAAGAAGAAGATGAAGGGAAGGAGAAGAGGGAGGAGGAGGGGAGAGGTAGGCAAGAGTAGAGAGAGGGAGAAAAGAGAGAGAGGCGAAGGGAGAGCGAGAACGAGAGATCGAGAAGGGAGAGTGGAGAAAAGAGGATAAGAAGAGTAGAGAGAAGGAAGTGGGAGAGAGGAGGAGAATAGAGAAGAGGAGAGAGGAGGAGAGAGGGAGAGAGGATAAAGATGGGAAAAGGAGAGAAACGGAGAAACGAGAGAAGTAGACGGAGAAGGAGAGTGGACAGATAAGAAGGAAGAGAGAGAGCGAGAGAAGGAGGGAGTGGACAAGAGGATAAGAGGGAGATAGAGAATGAAGGAGAAGAGGGAAAAGGAGGGGGACATGGAGAGAAGGAACCAGAGAGGTAGAGAAGAGAGGGAAGGAGGAGAGAAGAGGAAGAGAGAGAAGGGAGAGGGGGGAAGTAGAGGGGAGAGGGAGAAGGGAGAAGAGATAGGGGGAGAAGGACTGGGATAGAAGGAGAGACAACGAGAGACATAGAGAGGGGAGGAGATGGGAAAGAGGAGGACAGAGAAGGGTACGAAGAGGGAGAGGGAAGAAGAAGAAGAAGAAGAAAGGAGATGCATAAGGAGAGAAAAAGGAGAGAGGGATAAGAAGGAAAAGAGATGAGAAGGAATATGAGGGAGATAGAGATGAGGAGAGAGAGAAGCAGAAGATGGCAGACTGGTGAGAAGAGAGAGGGGTAGAGAGGTAGTGCAAGAGAGACAGAGAGAAGGGAGAGACAGAGAGAGAAGGGAGAGGAGAGAGAAGGAGAGGGAGAAAAGGAGAAGCGAGAGAAAGGAGAGAAGAAGGAGAAGGAGAGATGAGAGAGAGATAAAGAGGAGGGATAAAGGAGGCATGGGAGAAGAGAGAGAAAGACATAGAAGGAGAGGGAAAATGAGAGGGAGAGAGGAGGAGAAGGATAATGACAATGAGGGAGGAGAGAGGAAGGAAGAAGGGAAGACAGAGGAGAAGAAAAAGATGAGAGGGAGGTAGAGAAGACAAGGACAAGAGAGAAGGATAGAGACGGAGAAGAGAGAAGAGGGATATGGATAACGAGAGAAGAGAGAAGGAGAATAGAGAAGAGGAGAGGGAGAAAGGAGAGAAGGGAAAATAAGTAGTAAAACTCTTCGGCGCTCCCGTAGGAAGATAAGTAGTAAAACATTTCCATGTGGAGGTAAAGGGGGTCACCCCGCACCTTAAACTCATGAATATCCTAGTGTGGAATGTGCGCGGTGCAAATGGACCCGGTCGTGCACTTATGAATAGGGGTCGTATAAAGGAGGTGAACCCAGATGTGGTTTGCCTTGTGGAACATAAGGTGAAGCTTAAGAAGATTGAGTGCTTCAAAAGAGCGATTTGGCCTAGTGCTTGGATATCAAATAGTTTGGTTATGGACTAGAGCCGAATTTTGGTTCTTTGGAATGACCAAATAGTGGATATGAGGGTTGCCTATGAAACAACCCAACTACTACACTTAAGGGCACGTTGGATGAGGGACGGCCTTGACTTCGACCTCATGGCTGTCTATGGTGATAATGGCCATGTGGATCAGCGTCACCTGTGGATTGACATTCTCCAAGTAGCACCACCCACAGCTAGACCATGGATGGTGGGGGGCGACTTCAATTGCATTTGGAGGGCGAGCGAAAAGAGAGGAGGGATTGCTGGAAATGAGGTTGCTATGGCAGAATTTAATGAGTGTATTGATGCCCTCGAACTCCTTAAGATGGCGTCCACTGGGTGGGAGTTTACGTAGTCAAACTCCTCCAAAGGTAGTGCATGTATTGAGACGCGGATTGACCAGATTTTGATAAATAATGTGTGGCTTGAGTTATTCTCGGAATGTGGGAGCAAAGGATTTCAGTGATCACACAATGCTTATTATGAAGACGGACGGCAATGCAAGGTGGAAAAAGAAGATGTTTCGTTTCGAAAATCATTGGGCTGACCATGTGGACTTCCATGGGCTGGTTGCAAGTGCTTGGTCCACCTACGTGAGGGGCACACCCATGTTTCGAGTGGCAGCAAAACTACAAGATGTCAAGAAGATGCTTGTTCGGTGGAGTAGCTCAAAGTTTGGAAATGTCACGAACAAGGTAGGAGAGGCTCGTGCTGCACTCGAGGAAGTGAGGAAACAACGCCTTGCAAACCCCCTTGATGCTGACCTCTCCCGCGCAGAAGGGGCTGCAAAGGACTCCCTTGCTCGAACTCTTGCTTGGGAGGAGTCTATCACCCGACAAAAATCAAGGGTGAAGTAATTAAAAGAGGGGGACCAGAACACTATGTTTTTCCATGCACACCTTTGAGTGAGGAGAGCCACAAACCAAGTGAGACAAGTGTGTGAGGGTGCCACCATCATTGAAGAGGAGGGTGCGATTCGGGACACCTTCCGGCATTTTTATACTAACTTGTTTGCTAATGATTTGCAGGTGATAACCATTCCCCCCTCCCTCTCTTTACCACACCTCCGTCTGGAGGAGGGGGTGGAGCTATTGCGTGACCTTGACATGAAAGAGTTGGAGGATGTAGTGTTGAACGCAAACGTTGATAAAGCGTCGGGACCCGATGGTTGCAATGCTAAATTCTTCAAAGCTGCATGGGAGCTCATAAAAAAAGACATGTTTAAGGCCATACACTTCTGTATGGACAGCGGGAAGGTGCTGGCCTAATGGAACTCTACATCACTTACGCTCATCCCCAAGAAGAAGGCACCGGTTTTAGTAGAGGACTATAGACCCATAGCTTTGTGCAATATGACGTATAGATTCACATCAAAGGTGCTTGCAAACCGCCTAAAGAAGTTGCTGCCACGTCTTATTGGAGAAAATCAAATTGCTTTTGTCAAAGGCCGGCGGATTGGGGAAAACGTTCTCCTTGCACATGAGTTATGTCATAACCTCCACGTCGACAAAGGAAAAGGAAGAATGTGTTTAAAACTTGATATACGGAAAGCATATGATTCCATCTCATGGACGTTCTTGGATGGAGTTTTGGAGCACTTTGCTTTCCCGGTTAAGTGGAGATGCCTCATCATGAATTGTGGTGACGGTGACTGGTGCAAATTCCTCATGTTTCATGGTCAGAAATGGTTTGAGACAAGGTGATCATTTGGCTCCCTACCTCTTTGTCATGTGTATGGATGTCTTGAGCGAGATGGTGAAGAAGGTGGTTATAGATGGGCGCATTCAGCCGCCTACTTGTGGGGATAATGTTGTATCGCATCTCCTTTTTGCTGATGACGTCCTCCTATTTGCGAAAGCAACAACTGCAAATGCAAGGGCAATTAGAGGTGTACTCAAGGACTTCACCTCTTGTTCGGGGTTGAGCTTTAGTGTATCAAAAAACCAAATATTTAAGGGAGTTGAAGCACGGGATGGCGCATGGATTGCAGATCATCTTCGGATGGAGCAAAAGGACTTCCCCGACACCTATCTTGGGCTGCCATTGTTCTCGGGAAGGATGGGGAAAACCCATTACACGACACTTGTGAACAAGGTCAAAGCACAACTGAGCACATGGAAGCAAAACTTCTTATCCATTGCCGGAAGGGTGGAGCTTGTAATAAGTGTGCTTGTGTCCCTAAGTGTGTATTGGACCTCCGCGTTCCTCATTCCCTGGAAAACCTTACAAGAAATTGAGAGTCTTATGTGCCACTTTATTTGGGGAGGTCCAAGAAGGTGGGCTGCGGTAGCTTGGAGAGATACATGCCCACCAAAGGATGAAGGTGGCCTTGGTCTCAAACGCCTATTGGACTGGAATGATGTTGGTCTTTTGCGTCTATTCTGGCTTGTGGTGGTGGACGAACACTCCCTTTGGGTCAAGCGTGTGCGCCGGAAATACTTGAAGAACTAGTCAATCTGGCTAGCATGCCCCCCACCCACCTCCTCTTGGGCTTGGAAGGGGCTCCTCAGAGTTCGGGACATAGCGAGATGGCATATCCGGTATGAGGTGGGAAATGGTGAAGATATCCGTTTCTTCCAATATCCTTGGTGTGGACAACCATTACAATATGAAAGTTGGGGGGGACCAATTACATTATGAGTTGGGAGTGCCTTGGGACATAAAAGTCTCATACTTTATCAAAGAAGGAGTGTGGATGCTGCCCCCCCCCCCAAGATCTACATTGATGGAGGAAATTCACTTGAGGATAGCAATCACTCCAATCCATGGAGGCGTCAACCAACCCAAGAGGATAGATGGCAAGGGTATCGTGCTTGGTATAAGAGAGGTGTGGACATGGGTTAAGCCACCAGGAAGAAAGGTTGTGTGGGCTGGTATGGTGTGGCAAAAGCATGCTATCCCAAAGCACGCACTCACGACTTGGAGGGCTTTGAGGGGTCGGTTACTCACAGAGAAACTTATGAATCAACGCGGCGCAAAGCACGACCTGGTTTGCAGACTTTGTGAGAGGGATGAGGAGGACTTGGAGCACCTCTTCTGGGGTGTATGTTTATCAGGGAGGTTTGGGTAGCCCTTCTACACTTACTGAAAATCAGTGACCGACTTGCACGATCGCTAGAAGGAGAAGTGATACGGCTATCACATGCACATGGTAGCCGGCTTGGAAATATGGTAAGGAGATGGGTCTTAAATGCCACGACACACGAGTGTTGGCTTGAATGGAATCGCAGAATCTTCGAGGGAGAAAAGGCATTGCCAAAGGATATAGTTGCTGCCATCAAAGACATCATTCGTTGCCTATGGGATAGGGTGAAGCATCTTGCGAAGGATGATGAGGAGGAGCATGATTTCTGGATCACGTGGAGTAAGGAGTTAGTGTTTTGCTTGATTGACACGTTGTATATGAAGGAAACTTCTTTTGTCTTTACCTACTATGGTCCTTGTCAGCTCCTAAGTACATGTATTACTAGGGAAGAGGCCGGGTATGCATGTAGTATGCCCTGCACACTTCTTTTCAAACTTTTTTGGTAGGTTGTAATCTTTACTTCAGTAATATACTTCGAGGCTAAGCCTTCCTTTTTGCCTTGCAAAAAAAAAGGGAGAGAAGGGAAGAGAGAGGAGGGAGAGAGAGAGCGAGAGTTAGTAGTTAGTGTTTTGCTTGATTGACACGTTGTATATGAAGGAAACTTCTTTTGTCTTTACCTACTATGGTCCTTGTCAGCTCCTAAGTACATGTATTACTAGGGAAGAGGCCGGGTATGCATGTAGTATGCCCTGCACACTTCTTTTCAAACTTTTTTGGTAGGTTGTAATCTTTACTTCAGTAATATACTTCGAGGCTAAGCCTTCCTTTTTGCCTTGCAAAAAAAAGGGAGAGAAGGGAAGAAAGAGGAGGGAGAGAGAGAGCGAGAGTTAGTAGTTAGTGTTTTGCTTGATTGACACGTTGTATATGAAGGAAACTTCTTTTGTCTTTACCTACTATGTTCCTTGTCAGCTCCTAAGTACATGTATTAGTAGGGAAGAGGCCAGGTATGCATGTAGTATGCCCCGCACACTTCTTTTCAAACTTTTTTGGTAGGTTGTAATCTTTACTTCAGTAATATACTTCGAGGCTAAGCCTCCCTTTTTGCCTTGCAAAAAAAAGGAGAGAAGGGAAGAGAGAGGAGGGAGAGAAAGCGAGAGGAGTTTAAGGAGGGAGTGGGGGAGGGGGATAAGAAGGAGAGGGACAAGAGGGAGATAGAGAAGGAGAAACAAGAGAGGAAAGAAGAGAGGAGAGAGATAAGAAGTGGGAGAAGGAGAGTGGAGAGAGAGGGATATGAGAAGACAAAGAAGGAAGGTGAGAGAGAAAAGGAGACGAGAGAAGGAACGAGAGGAATAGGAGGAGGAGGGAGAGCGAGAGAGAAGGAGAGGAAGAGAGGGGAGGAGAGAGGGAGAAGGAGTAGAGGGAGGGGACGGAGGGATATGAGGAGTGAGAGGAGGAAGAAGTAGAGAGAGCGAAGTAGAGGAGGAGAGGGAGAAGCGAGGAGAGAGAGAAGAAGAAGGAGAGATTGAACGAGAGAGCGAGAGAATGAGTAGAGGATAGGGAAGGGAAGGGAACGAGATAGAGAAGGGAGGGTAGAGGTAGATAATGAGAATGAGAGGGAGTAGGAGCGAGAGAGATTGAGGAGAAGAGACGGAACGAGAGAGGAGGAGGGTGATAAGGAGAAGAGAATGGGAGAGGAGGAGAGAAAAGGGGGAGGAGTGTGAGTGATAAAACAGAGATGTGGGAAGAGAAGTGGATAGGAGAGAGAAGAAGAGGGAGAAGGGGAGAGGGGAAGGTAGAGGGAGAAAGAGAAGAGGTGCTAGGAATGGAAGGAGGAGATAGAGAGAGAACGTGTTCCCCCTCCTTCTCATCTTCCCCGTCCTTCCCTTCTCTCTATCCTCTCTCTTCCTATCCTTCTCCCCCTATCGCTCCTCTCTTCCTTCTCTCCTTGTCAGGATAACGAGAAGGGTGGAGAGATAGAGACGGAGAGAGAGATGGAGGAGAGGGAGTAGAGAAAAGGGGAGAGGAGAGGGAAAATGGAGAAGCGAGCGAGAGAAGGAGAGGGAGAGAGTAGAAGGAGAGAGGTAGAGGGACAAGGAGAGATGGAACGAGTGAGAAGGAAAAGGAGAGGTGGAGGTGCAAATAGAAGAGGCCGACACACATTGAGTAAATGTGGAGTATGAATGGAAGCCCGGGTATTGTACGAATTGTAGCGAGTTTGGTCTTGATTTGGAGCGGTGGGTCATAAACAAGGTTAGTGAGACTCAGCAAGGAAAGGAGGAGAGGTGGGTCGTAGTTGATAGGAGGAAGGCTGGAAAGATCAATGGGAAGGAAGGAAAATCAGAGGTGTCTAGGCGTGGCACTCAGTTTTCTTTGGTGGAGTTTGCAGCTAGAGGTCAAGAGAAGGAAGGGAAGGCTGGAGGAGATGATGACGTGGAAGGAAGTAGTGAGGATGTGGAACTGGGAGCAAGTCATGAAGTGCCATGTGGTGTGGTAGGTGAGGGTGCACAAGTGGAGGGAGAGTGCAACAACTTGAAAGGTGCGTGTCTCTCTCTTGAGAAAGGGAGCAACTTGATGCAAGTAGCATGTGGGGAGGACCAGATTTGCTTTGGGGTTAAGTTGGGGGACATGTTGGATGAGATGCCAACGGATTCCTCTTTGGGTGCACAAGAGGGTGAGCCTAGTGGTGGACAAAAACAGCAAAGGGAAGTGGGAGTGGAAAGTGTTTGTTCTATTTCGGGAAGAGCCAATGATGAGAGACTTGAGTGCTCTAGGTTTGAATGGGCAAATGATGAGGCTCCTATTTTGGTTGCAAAAGAGACGGAGCTGGACCACTTGGCTCCTCTTGGGGGAAGATTATTAGATAGCACCTCACTTAAAGGAAACAAGAGGAGGGAGGAGCAAGAGGACCTTTTGCAAGCAAGTCCCCCACGAATTGCGAGGGAGATTGACACCTATCCTTCTCTTGGGGAACAAATTTCAGAAAGCAAGAAGAGGAGGGGAGAACAATAGGGCATTTTGCAAGAGAGGTCCCCAAGAATTATGGGTGAAGAAGAGTTGCTCTCCATGGGAGAGGCAACTCTAGAAGGCACGACTAGGAGAACCATGGGGCCAAAACATCCTACACAAGAGAAGGGGAAGGCAAATTTAGGCACAAGTGTCCATGGAAATGGGGGTCACGAAAATTCAGGCATGCAAGAAAGCAAGAGGACCACCCCACAAGGTGAAACTCATGTGGGTGGGCTAGCTTCTTTGGTAAATGAGGAGGTGGGGTGGAATTCACCAGCACGAGTAGCAAAGAGTAAGGATTTTATGAGCCTCATGTCACACACGAGTGGAGGAAGGTACGACATTCTCGGAAACAAGGATCTTGTGGAGGAGGGGGAAGAAGAGAAAGAGAATGTGGGACTTGTAAAACCAGGGTTAAAGAAAGCGGTCTCGCCACCACCCACGCTTAGGCGATCCGGAAGGACGATAAACAACAAGCTCTCGCATGGAGGTCATGGGGGTCACCCCGCACCTTAAACCCCATCAATGTACTAATGTGGCATGTGCACGGAGCAAATGGACCCGGACGCGCACTCATGATTAGGGGTCGAATAAAGGAGACAAATCTAGATGTCGTATGTCTTATGGAACAAAAGGTAAAACACAAGAAGATGGAAAGGTTCAAACGAGCGATTTGGGCGCATGCATGGATTGCAAATAGCTTGATCGTGGACTCAGGACGACTGTTGGTGTTGTGGAATGACCGAGTTATTTATCTTCAAGTGACTTTCGAAACACCACAATTACTCCACTTCAAGGGCTACGAGAAGATGGATGGGACAACATTTGATATCACGGCGGTGTATGGTGTCAATGGGTATGTGGATAGGAGGGCTTTGTGGAGCGATCTTCATCTTGTGGCTCTGGAGGTTTCGAGGCCAGGGATCGTAGGAGGTGGCTTTAATTGTATTCGTTATGCAAGTGAGAAGCGGGGTGGAGCTACTGGAAATGAGATAACGATGAAGGATTTTAATGAGTGTATTGATGCACTTCAGCTACTTGAGGTGCCCTCTACGGGAGGGGATTTCACGTGGTCAAATTCCTCCGAAGGAAGTGCGTGTATTGAGACAAGGATTGACCGTATACTTATGAACAATGCGTGGCTCGAGATGTTTCCGAAATCCTATTACATCGTTGGTGATAAAGATCTTAGTGACCATGCCATGCTAGTGATGAGGACGGAAGGAGAAGGAGAGAGCGATAAAGAGAAGAGGGATAAAGGAGGCATGGGAGAAGAGAGAGAAAGACATATAAGGAGAGAGAAAATGAGAAGGGAGAGAGGAGGAGAAGGATAATGACAATGAGGGTGGAGAGAGGAGGGAAGAAGGGAAGACAGAGGAAAAGAAGAAGAGGAGAGGAAGGTAGAGAAGACAAGGACAAGAGAGAGAAGGATAGAGACGGAGAAGAGAGAAGAGGGATATGGATAAGGAGAGAAGAGAGAAGGAGAATAGAGAAGAGGACGGGGAAAGAAGGGAGAGAAGGGAAGAGAGAGGAGTAGAAGGAGGGAGTGGGGGAGGGGAATAAGAAGGATAGGGACAAGAGGGAGATAGAGAAGGAGAAAGAAGAGAGGAGAGAGAAAAGAAGAGGGAGAAGGAGAGTGGAGAGAGAGGGATATGACGAGACCAAGAAGGAAGGTGAGAGAGAAAAGGGGATGAGAGAAGGAACAAGAGGAATAGGAGGAGAGGGACAAGGTAGGAGAGAGAGAAGAAGAAGGAGAGATTGAACGAGAGAGCGAGAGAATGAGTAGAGGATAGAGAAGGGAAGGAGAAGAGGGAATAGGGAAGGGAACGAGATAGAGAAGGGAGGGTAAAGGTAGAGAATGAGAATGAGAGGGAGTAGGAGCGAGAGAGATAGAGGAGGAGAGACGGAACGAGAGAGGAGGAGGGCCATAAGGAGAAGAGAAGGGGAGAGGAGAGGAGGAGTGAAAAGGGGGAGGGGTGTGAGTGATAAAACAAAGATGAGGGAAGAGAAGAGGATAGGAGAGAGAAGAAGAGGGAGAAGGAGAGAGGGGTAGGTAGAGGGAGAAAGAGAAAAGCTACAAGGAAGGGAAGGAGGAGATAGAGAGAGAACGTGTTCCCCCTCCTTCTCGTCTTCCCCGTCCTTCCCTTCTCTTTATCCCCTCTCTTCCTATCCTTCTCCCCTCTCGCTCCTCGCTTACTTCTCTCCTTGTCAGGATAACGAGAAGGGTGGAGAGATAGAGAAGGAGAGAGGAGATGGAGAAGAGAGAGAAGGGGAGAGGATAGGGGAAAATGGAGAAGGGGAGCGAGAGAAGGAGAGGGAGAGAGTAGAAGGAGAGAGGTAGAGGGACAAGGAGAGATGGAACGAGTGAGAAGGAGAAGAGAAAGTGGATAAGAGGGAGAACGGGAGAGAATGAGAAAAGGAGAAGTGAGACAAGAGGGGAGAGTGAGAAAGAGAGAGGGATAAAAGGGAGTGGGTGGATAGAAGAAGAAGGAGACGAAGAGAAGGAGAAGAGGGAGGAGGGGAGAGGTAGGCAAGAGTAGAGAGAGGGAGAAAATAGAGAGGGGAAAGGGAGAGCGAGAAAGAGAGATCGAGAAGGGAGAGTGGACAAAAGAGGATAAGAAGAGTAGAGAGAGAAGGAAGAGGGAGAGAGGAGGAGAATAGAGAAGAGGAGAGAGGGAGAGAGGATAAAGATGGGAAAGGGAGGAAAATGGAGAAACGAGAGAAGTAGAGGGAGAAGGAGAGAGGGCAGATAGGAAGGAAGAGAGAGAGCGAGAGAAGGAGGGAGTGGACAAGAGGATAAGAGGGAGATAGCGAATGAAGGAGAAGAGGGAAGAGGAGGGAGACAAGGAGTGAAGGAACGAGAGAGGTAGAGAAGAGAGGGAAGGAGGAGAGAAGAGGAAGAGAGAGAAGGGAGAGGGGGGAAGTAGAGGGGAGAGGGAGAATGGAGAAGAAATAGAGGGAGAAGGACTGGGATAGAAGGAGAGACAACGAGAGACAGAGAGAGGGGAGGAGAAGGGAATGAGGAGGACATAGAAGGGTACGAAGAGGGAGAGGGAAGAAGAAGAAGAAGAGAGAAGGATAAGGAGAGAAAAAGGAGAGAAGGATAAGAAGGAAGGGAGAGGAGAAGGAATATGAGGGAGATAGAGTTGAGGAGAGAGAGAGAGAAGAAAAAGGAGGCATGAGGGAGGGAATGAGAGGAGAGAGAGTTTCTGGTGCGCATGAGGAGCTTTGGCTCCTCTACGGTTTCCGACCCGATTTCTTCACCAAATTGCTTGATTTCTTCACCAAAATGGAGACAAAGACTAGCTCTACACGTTTGCAGCAACAAGATGGATATTGTGGCAAGACAAAGGATCTCCATTCCGTCTCAAAGGAAAGCTCTTTCGCAGCTTTGGAAGGGCTTGCTGCTGTGCCACCTCTAGGGAGTGTTGTAACTCCCCCAAGGAAGTGGTCAGACCTCTTCTCTGCAAAGCCAAGGGCATCCACGACCCTAGACTTCATCCAACCTATTGTGAAAGGAGGGGAGAAGGTGGTTGTTTGCTCAAAGATGGAAGTAGTGGAGGCACTGAAAAGATGGGATACCGTTTTGGTAGGTCATTTCATCGGGTTCAAACCACATCTACAAACGTTGGAGAAGCACCTCCAAAAGCTATGGGCTCTTCCTGGAGGCTTGGAAGTCATTAGGAGGGGGCAAAGGTTCTTGTTATTTCGTTTTTCTCTAGGAGAAGATAGGAAGAAAGTCCTCCAAGGAGGGCCATATTTTGTTAGAGGAGCTCCACTTGTGGTTCAAGAATGGCTCCCGGAGATGACCTTGGAGAAGGCACATAACACAACGGTTCCTATATGGGTTCATTTGCCATAGCTTGACCTTCGATTTTGGTCGCAAAGAACGTTGAGTAATATTGCAAGTGTCCTCGGGAGACCACTCTACATGGATGACAACACGGCTTATGGACGGAGATTAGATTTTGCTCAGGTGTGCGTTGAGGTAAGTCCTGATTTCTCATACCCTAGTTGGGTAGATGTTCAAGTGGAGGATGGTTCAACACATAGAGTTTTCGTGGAATATAAGTGGCACCCCGATTATTGTAAGGATTGTCTTGAGTTTGGTCACGAGGAGGAGAAATGTCCACGACGGAAGCTACCCTCGATGGTGCTCGCTCCCCAATTTCAAGCTGCTGAAAAATGGGTGGTGGTTACTCGTGGTAAGGGGGGAGACTTGAAGGCTGTGATGAGAGAGTGGGGGGAGAGGCGAGTGGGAGTGGGTGCGGGACTGAGGATAGGGTAGACGGTTTGGTGAGGGTGAGAGAGGCTCACGTAGAGCGGGAAGGGGTTGGTGGTGAGGGAGGGAAGGGAGGACAGGGTGGAAGGGATGATGAGGTGGAGGTTGGGGCAGCTGAGGTGGCAATAGGAGCAAATGGGGAGTGCCCATGTGGGAATGGGTGTGATGTGGCAGCTTTGGGAGGAAATGGACAAAATTAGACAAGTATTTGCTCCTTGGAAGAAACCAATGCAGCCACACCATGTGGCAAAGGAACCCCCTCCTCCCAAACGAATTCCAGTAAGGATGCAAAGGGTGCAAAAGGAAGGAGGACTAGGGGGAGCCAAAAGAAGCAAGTGGAAGTGGGTGGGAAAAAAGTTACACCCATTTCGGGACCATCCAATGAGGAGGAGTTTGAGTGCTCTACTTTCACTTGGGCCAATGAGAAGAGGGAATTCTCTTGTGCAAAGGACATAGGAAAGGACCATGAGGGTTTGCATGGGACACACTTAGTGGAGGCCCTTCAAAGGCAAGATAGTGAAAAATGTGATGGGCATGTGGTGCATGAAGAGGAGCCATCACGTGATGGGGAAGTGGTGATTGAGGTTGAGTCATGGAGTGGGGACGAGATTTCTATTAGAAGGGGGCCACACCACTTGGTTTAATTGGTGGGCATCAAGGGCATGAGGGACACTTAGTGAAGGCTCCTCAAAGTGAGGGGAATGGGACAGGTGAGTCATATTTGGTGCATGGAATGGAGTTACAAAATTTAAATGGGGAAGTGCTATGACAGGCTGTGTTAGCAATCTACGATTGAATCTACAGGTTCGGATTTACCTTTGTAGGAGAGAACCTGTGGCAGCGGAAAGGAACCGGAGATCACCTCATAGAGTCGCCTCGAGCACCGGCCGACCTTCAACTCTCGTGGAGAAGAAGGACTAATCCACAACCCAAGAGTCTACGGGAGGAGTGGAGGAGAAGGTGGGACGGATGGGAGAGAGAGGAGAGGTGGCGGCTAGGGTTAGGGTTTTGCACACAAGGAATGCAACCCCCTCCAATGAGAGCCTCCTCTTCTTATATAGAAGAGTCTTCCCTAAACCCTAATGCGCAGCCAATGAGTGTGCACCACGTGTCAGTGCTTTGGGCAAACATCCTCTTAATCCTTAGATTAATCCAATATCTCCCACTTGCACAACAACACATCAACAACACGTCATCTTCTTTTGTGTCCCTGACACATATGTATATATCCCTGATACATACAATCATAAGATGGCAATGTGTCACCTCTTCATGTGTCCCCGACACATATGTATACATCCCTGTTATATATAACTATTTCTCTCTTCCAAGAATGCATCCACAATACGCAAGTCTCCGATCATGTATCCCTGATACAAGACTATCTGTGTCCCCGACACATGCACTCTTCCGATCATACGGTCAAATGGGTCGTGCGACCGGTGATGCACCTGCAATTTAGGAGTCTCAAACTAGAAACCTTACTAGAAGGCCAGAATCACAACATCCTCACAAAAATAATAATTAAGCAGTCAAATGCACATCACTGTTCCCCAGGTTTACTCAGAAACTCACTTGACATGAACGGTATCTCGATCCCTCGGAGAGAATACCTTCTTGTCCTCAAGGTACTTGCTACTGTATCCAATACAGTTGGGCCCAGCAAATACTTTTAGTGCAGTCGAGTCAAACCTTTCCCTTCGCCCCAGACTACCATTACAGTCAGAGTTGACTCCTTTCCCGAAGATGCCTCTTTAGACCGAATCTCTCATGGTCATAGATAACATCCCAAAGTAGCCACAACAACTCTTTGCTTCATGGTATCGTCGAAGGTCACCGAGGGCAACTAATGACAATCAAGTCCTGGACTCACACAGTGAAGGTGCAGGGATCCATTCTTTCACTTCCAAATGGTCGCTCAGCACATGTTGTATGACAAACATGTTTTGGTGGATCATACTGTACACAATAGTATGTCTGCCTCTCAACACCATACAAGTCTTAGTCCAGTCGCACCCCCTCTGCGCCTGACCCGAGCTTCATCATTGTCGCCTTAACACCATACATGTGCCACCTGGCGCCACATGTGATGCTCGCACTTGGCTTCTATAGGTCACATGAATCGTGGGAACATTCATGTCAATCCTCACCAACATAGAGGATCTCATCTTGATTCCTAATCAAGGCGACTATCCTATCATGAACTTCTCTGGATCTATCATGCAAGATCTCTTCATGATCAGTCTCATCTCTGCTCGCTATCAAAAGCGCCAGAGGCGAATGCTCGTGTGAGTGAGCATTCTTCAGCCTATTGATAGAATAATATTTTATGCTAGAACAACTACATCAACCAAACATATATAGTCGAAAGAAAAAACAATTACTCATAAAAGGAAGTTAGACATGCCAATACATCAAAGTCTGCGTAAGCCTAAGGACTTCACATGAGACACAAACGAGTCCTTAGCTATAGCCTTGGTAAGAGGGTCAGCTACCATAAGACTAGTAGACACATGTCTTAACACAACTTCCTTTCTCGCTATGATGTCCTTCAGAAAATGATACCGAACCTGTATATGTTTGGTCTTTCCATGATATTTGGGGTCTTTCACATAACAAAGGGTAGCCATGCTGTCACAATAGACAACAACAGGCTCATCAGATGTCTCTACTAGGCCAGTATGTTGTAAGAACCTCCTCAACCAAACTGCATCCTGTACTGCTGCAGAGCATGCAACATACTCTGCTTCCATAGTCGACAGGGCTATACAGGTTTGCTTCTTGCTGGACCATGAGATGGCCCCATTAGCCAGCAAGAAAGCATAACCAGAGGTAGACTTCCTTTCATCAATGTCTCCAGCCCAATCGGCATCACTATAGCCAATCAGACGGAGATCTGATGCTTGGTAACACAGCATATAGTTACTCGTTCCTCTGAGATATCTCATGATTCTCTTGACCGCCTTCCAGTGCTCCATGCTTGGGTTGGACTGGTATCGACTCACCATGCCCACAGCATAACAAATGTCTGGCCTAGTACATAGCGTACATAAGGCTTCCCACAGCATTGGAGTATGGAACCTTGCTCATTTTGGCCTTCTCTTCAGGAGTCTCAGGATGCTTATCAAGGCTCAAGTGCAAACCCTTCTCAACAAGAGTGTCGATTGGTTTGCATTTGTCCATATGATATTTCTTCAAGACGTTGTTAATATAAGTCTCTTGAGACAATCCCTGAAGTCTATTGGACCTATTTCTAACAATCTTGACACCAAGGATGTAGCTAGCTTCACCCATGACCTTCATATCAAACGTGGAGGACAACCACTCTTTAGTGGATTTCAGTAACTCTTTGCTATTGCCAGCCATGAGTATGTTATCAACATACAAGGTCAGAATGACAAATTTACCATTGGATCTCTTAACATACACACAATGATCTTCCTCAAGCATAGAGAACGCATTCTCTGATATAGCTTGATGGAAGCGAATGTTCCACTGTTTAGACGCTTGTTTTAAGCCATATAAGGACTTATTGAGCTTGCACACTTTGCGCTCTTGTCCTTTGACTTCAAAACCTTGAGGTTGATCCATATATATCTCCTCCTCAAGTTCTCCATTGAGAAAAGCAGTCTTTACATCCATTTGGTAAAACTCTAAGTCCATCTGAGCTACAATAGCTAGTAGAAGGCGGATGGATTCAAACCTAACCACGAGTGAAAAGGTTTCCTTAAAATCCACGCCTTCTCTTTGGGTGTAGCCTTTAGCTACCAGTCTAGCCTTGAATCTATCAATAGATCCATCTGCCTTCCTCTTAATCTTGAGGATCCACTTGGCCCCAATGGCCTTTCGGTTCGGCGGTAAGTCGACCAAGTCCCAGACTCGATTCACTTTCATCAACTCCAACTCTTCCTTTATAGCTTCTAACCACTCTTTAGCATTTGGACCTTCCAAAGCCTCTTTCAAGGTCTCCGGTTCTTGCTCATCGATTATTGTCATCCCAGATAATTCATAATCAATTTCTTCTTGAGTTATCATGAGGGCATCTTCCTCTAAGCGAAACCGCCTACGAGGAATGAGCCCATATTTACTTCGACGCAGATGGGTATCTGATGGCTCATCCTCCGTGAGAGCTATCGGATCCTCAGCATTGCTGCTCCCACTAGGATTGACTGGTGGAACCTCATGTTCAACTTCCAGATCCAGATCCCGTGGAGTGGTAATGTCCTCATCTTGTTGTTCAAAGAAGTCCACTGACTCTTTGATAGCTCCAACAAGAGTTGGAAAAACATTTTCCAAGAATGTGGCATCCCTAGACTCCAGTTCCGTCCTTTCATTCTCGTCTAACCCGATAAAAACATAACCTTTGGAGAGATTACTGCATTTTACAAAGATACACTTTTTCCCTCTAGGTCCTAGTTTTCCATATCGGTGACTAGTAGATTGAATGTATGCCGCGCATCCCCAAGGATGCAGCAGACTAAAATCAGGCTTCCGTCCTGTCCATAACTCATATGGAGTTGAGGGAACCGATTTTGTTGGAACTCTATTGTGGATATAGGCAGCAGTCATTAGAGCATCTCCCCAAAACGAAATTGGCAAGCTCGCATGCGCCATCATGGATCTAACCATGTCTAGCAACGTTCTATTCTTTCGCTCGGCAACACCATTTTGCCGAGGAGTATAAGGCATAGTGAGTTGTCTAGATAACCCCTTTTCATCACATAACTCTTTGAACATTATGGAGAGATACTCACCACCTCTATCCGTTCTAAGAGTTTTTATCTTATTATCCAACTGATTCTCAACTAAGCTCATGAATTTCTTAAAACATTCTAGAGCTTCTGACTTGTGAGAAATAAGATAAATATGACCATATCTAGTGAAGTCATCAATGAATGTGATGAAGTAACTCTGTCCATGTCTAGTACGCACATTCAAAGGTCCACAAATATCTGAGTGAATTAGTTCTAAAGGAGAAGTAGCCCTAATGGTTTTTCCGAACGATTTTCTAGTTGCCTTTCTAGCTAGACAAGATTCACAGGTCGGCAATTCAAATTTGGAGCATTCTCCTAATAACCCCTCCTTTCCCAACATGTTCATCCGGTCAACACCAATGTGACCTAGTCTAGCATGCCACATAACTGAATCATTATTCATGGAACTTTGGCTCATAAAGGCACTAGTATTACGATTGAAATCATAAATTGCGTCCAACAAAATAAAACCGTCTGAAAGAAAGGCACGTCCATAATAAATGTTAGCAAGGTATAAACCCATATCATTGTTCTCAAAAACAACTTTAAGACCATGTCTCATCAAAACAACAACAGAAATAATATTTCGCCGAACAGCTGGTGCATACAACACGTCATGAAGTAATAGGATCCGGCCACTTCGCAAAGCCACTTTGCATGTGCCAACTCCAAGAACTTCAATGCTAGTGTTGTTTGCCATGTTTATTCGCCTCCCACTTGGAATACATCGATATTCCACGAAGGCAGAATGATCCTTTGTTACGTGGTCCGTGGCACCTAAATCCATAATCCACACAGGAGAATGATCAGTGAGCATCACAAAACTAGTCACGTTACAATTCGAGGGATTACACACAGTAATTACCTTTAGCTCCGTCCACTCACGAGCAAAATGTCCAGTCTTTCGACAGTTAAAACAAGTCACATTAGACTTATGTTTCCCACCTCTGGATCCTCGAGGTCGTTTCTTTCCAGCTTTGTTTTCTGTTTTGTTCTTATTTGCACCCTTCTTGCCTTTAAAACCCTGAGCTCTATCTCCTTTGCGCTTAAAACCTGCACTCCTCCGAGGAGCGCCAGCTTCAGCAGCAAACACTTCAGTTAGAGGGGCTTCCGTAAGCATGCGGTCCTTCAGTTAGAGGTGTTTTGCGGCCTGCTCAAATGTCCTGATGTCATCAGCATGGGTCAAATGGACCTTCATATGCTCCCAACTCTTCGAAGGCAACGATCTGATGAGAGCAGACACTTCCTCCTCATCAGTCTTAGCACGACCGGCAGCGCTCAGCTCGCTAATCATGTTTGACATTGCGGTAATATGCTGCCTCATCGTGTGACCTTGGCGCATTTTATACCCATCAAACATGAGCCCAAGCTGGTGGGCCCTTGTGACGGAGGTCACTCCGTACTGAAACTTCATAGCTTCCCCCAAGGCCTTTGCAGTTCGAAACCTTTCGAACCGTAGTAACATATCGTCCCTCATTGAACCTAGAATTGTGATTCGAGCAATTCAGTCTTTCTTTTTCCATGCATTATAAACATCCAAGTTTCTGCGATGTTGCGCAGTATTCCCCTCCTCGGGGGGAGACATAGATTGGTTTATGTTTTCTAACATGTCCTAATCCTCTAAAAGATACTCAATTTTACGATGCCACAAATCGTAATTTCTTTTATTGAGTTTATCTCCTCGAGTCAGATCAGCGACAATGCATTTGGAAGCAGCCATAAAAATCTAGGACAATCAAAAAACATAGCGATACATGAGTTCTAGCATAGAATATAATGAGCTACAATAGTCATAAAAATAAACTAACTTAATAGCTATAGCATTCAGACCAAAAGAAAACATAAAGCATTCGATCAAATCCTCACGCAATACTTAATAAAGCCATTTTACTAATCTAGATATTGAGGTCCATCATGATTTAATGACCCAAAAAAAAAAATTAAATCATGGTAAATCAGCAAATAAAGAAGGTATTTGCCGCCGGTTGCAAGGTGGTTTACACAAAACACTTCTACCTTGCAACTCCCACTAGGCAAGCGCGTTCCCAAAAACGGTTTTCAAAAAAAAATTCCAATCAACATCACAGAGATATGATTACTACATTACTTCCATATCGAGTAATGATCCCCATTAGGGATTTAGCCTCGTCGACGGGAACCTGCATGAGTCTTATACAATAATATCGCAATAATAAAAATAAAAGAGCCCGTCGTCTCCTTAGGGCCATAGTTATTACAGTCCATAAATATTACAGCCCATTGCGATAACTATTGCCAATGGAAATGAATGAATGAAATTACGCTCATCTCTCAATAAGACAGTAAATAAAATCAGCAACCATTCATTCCATACAAGCACAATCTTTCCATATGTTAGGACAATCCGACGTATGAAAAAGATACCATAAAGTGTGCACCTCATTCAAACAAGAAGGAAGTAATGCATAAGGAAACAATGCACGTATGGTGCACGAATATAGGCAAAAAAACGTGTTAGGTAATAACAACCAATCTCCACAATGATCATACTCAAAACAGAATTTACCTTCTTTCCCTAATCAATGTAATCATGACAGCAAAAAAAAATTATCCTACTTTGATTAGGAAAGAAAAAATCCGAAATTATTTGGTGGAGAGCAACACATATTTGTGCATCAAAGGAAGGCATTCAAAAATACTTTTAAGGCAATAAAACTCCAACCCATAATATCTTCCCAAAAATTTCAGAATTAGCCAATCTTTCCTTAATCAATATAAGCATGCCATCAACAATAATTATGTTACTTGTAATGGGAATAAAATCCGAAATTCTTTGGTGGAGGGCATCACATATATGCACATTTGATGAAAAGGAAATATTTCAAATAAATGCATGCAATCATTCCAAAAGAAACACATAGTCGAAAAACAGCAATAATCTTGCACATAATTCGGCAATCATTATCAAATTCTAGATGCATGCATATATGATCAAAAAATGCACATACATGAATAAGGAAACAACCTTGTATCCTTAGATGTATAAACAAGAGTTTTGAAAAGAAAATATGATGCATAATCCGAAATACATGATCACATCATGAAACATATGCAATATCCAACTCTTGTTACATCAATTATCATCATTCTCTTAGGCTAATATGCGCATAAAAAACAGTAAAATTAAGATCTAGCCGCATGCTTGAAAGATGGAATAACAATATGCGCAACAATCAAAGTTAAAACATGTAACCCTAGGCACATGCTTAACAAGAAAGATAATCTATGCGCAAGAATGAATCATCCATTTTCAACACAAGATGCATGCTAAAAATAAAATATGCGCAACAAAAAGAGAGATGATTCAAGTAAAACTAATCGCATGTAAAAGATGAATCAAACAAGTGATGCGCTAGGGTGAGAAAAAAATGCCATCAAACCCCATGCGCATGAAAGGAGAGAAAGAAAAAAAATGCAAAACCATATGAATCCAAAAAAAATTCTTTCAAAGAACCACCGAAATGTCAACTCATATGAAATGAAGAAGAAGTTGCACATAATCAAGGAACAAAATGTTTGCACATTCAATTCATAATAGACATATAAAAGTAAACTTTTAGAACACATTCATTTCAAAAGGAGGCATGGGAGAAGAGAGAGAAAGACATAGAAGGAGGGAGAAAATGAGAAGGGAGAGAGGAGGAGAAGGATAATGAATATGAGGGAGGAGAGAGGAGGGAAGAAGCGAAGACAGAGGAGAAGAAGAAGAGGAGAGGGAGGTAGAGAAGACAAGGACAAGAGAGAGAAGGATAGAGACGGAGAAGAGAGAAGAGGGATATGGATATGGAGAGAAGAGAGAAGGAGAATAGAGAAGAGGAGAGGCAGAAGGGAGAGAATGGAAGAGAGAGGAGGGAGAGAGAGAGTGAGAGGAGTAGAAGGAGGGAATGGGGGAGGGGGATAAGAAGGATAGGGACAAGAGGGAGATAGAGAAGGAGAAAGAAGAGAGGAGAGTCTTCTCTTTATCTCTCTCCGCTCTCTCCTTCTCCTTCTTCTCTCCTTTCTCTCGCTTCTCCTTTTCTCCCTCTCCTTTTCTCTCCTCTCCCCTCTCTCTCTCTGTCTCTCTCGCACTACCTCTCTACCCCTCTGTCCCACTCTCCCCACTTCTCCTTCTCTCTCTCCTCATCTCTATCTCCCTCATATTCCTTCTCCTCTCCCTTCCTTCTTATCTCTCTCTCTCTCTCTCTCGCACTACCTCTCTACCCCTCATAAGAGAGAGAACGAGAAAGAATGAGAGAAGGAGAAGCGAGAGAAGAGGGGAGAGAGAGAAAGAGAGAGGGATAAGAGGGAGAGGGCAGAGAGAAGAAGGAGATGGGGAGAAGAAGGAGACGAAGAGAAGTAGAAGAGGGAGGAGGTGGGGAGAGGTAGGCAAGAGTAGAGAGAGGGAGAAAAGAGAGAGGGGAAAGGGAGACCGAGAATGAGAGATCGAGAAAGGAGAGTGGAGAAAAGAGGATAAGAAGAGTAGAGAGAGAAGAAAGTGGGAGAGTGGAGGAGAATAGAGAAGAGGAGAGAGGAGGAGAGAGGGAGAGAGGATAAAGATGGGAAAGGGAGAGAAACTTAGAAACGAGAGAAGTTGAGGGAGAAGGAGAGAGGACAGATAAGAAGGAAGAGAGAGAGCGAGAGAAGGAGGGAGTGGACAAGAGGACAATAGAGAGATAGAGAATGAAGGAGCAAAGGGAAGAGGAGGGAGACAAGGAACGAGAGAGGTAGAGAAGAGAGGGAAGGAGGAGAGAAGAGGAAGAGAGAGAAGGGAGAGGGGGGAAGTAGGGGGAGAGGGAGAAGGGAGAAGAAATAAGGGGAGAAGGACTGGGATAGAAGGAGAGACAACGAGAGACAGAGAGAGGGGAGTTGAAGGGAAAGAGGAGGACAGAGGAGGGTACGAGAGGGAGAGGGAACAAGAGGAGAGAAGGATAAGGAGAGTAAAAGGAGAGAGGGATAGGTAGGAATCGAGAGGAGAAGGAATATGAGGGCGATAGAGATGGGGAGAGAGAGAAGGAGAAGAAGAAGAAGAGAGAAGGATAATGAGAGAAAAAGGAGAGAGGGATAAGAAGGAAGGGAGAGGAGAAGGAATATGAGGGAGATAGAGATGAGGGGAGAGAGAGAGAGATAGAGAAGACGGTAGGGGAGAGAGAAGGGAGAGGAGAGAGAAGGAGAGGGAGAAAATGAGAAGCGAGAGAAAGGAGAGAAGAAGGAGAAGGAGAGAGGAGAGAGAGATAAAGAGAAGAGGGATAAAGGAGGCATTGAAGAAGTGAGAGAAAGATAGAAGGAGAGAGAAAATGAGAAGGGAGAGAGGAGGAGAAGGATAATGACAATGAGGGAGGAGAGAGGAGGGAATAAGGGATGACAGAGGAGAAGAAGAAGAGGAGAGGGAGGTAGAGAAGACATGGACAAGAGAGAGAAGGATAGAGATGGAGAAGAGATAAGAGGGATATGGATAAGGAGAGAAGAGAGAAGGAGAATAAAGAAGAGGAGAGGGAGAAGGGAGAGAGAGGAGGGAGAGAGAGAGCAAGAGGAGTAGAAGGAGAGAGTGGGGGAGGGGGACAAAAAGGAGAGGGACAAAAGGGAGATAGAGAAGGAGAAAGAAGAGAGGAAAGAAGAGAGGAGAGAGATAAGAAGAGGGAGAAGGAGAGTGGAGAGAGAGGGATATGACGAGACAAAGAAGGAAGGTGAGAGAGAAAGGAGACGAGAGAGAAGGAGAGAGACGGCGAACGGTAGGTGCGCATGGGGAAGGGAATAGTTATGAGAGGAGAGAGAAAGTCTATGTGCGCATGGGGAACCTAAGGTTGTCTAGGGTTCTCCACCTCGTTTCTTCACCAAAACCTTTGATTTTTTCACCAAAATGGATCCTATATCTAGCTCTACACGATTGCAACTACAAGATGGAGATGGTGGCACCATTACGGGTCTCCATCATGCAAGCAAGTTTGTTTTAGCCTCGGTTTTGGAGGGTGAAACTCCCACACCACCTCTAGGGAGTGTTCTTACTCCCCCAAGGAAGTGGTCAGATTTATTCACGTCTAGTTCAAGGGCATCCACGACCGTCAAGTTTGTTCCACCGGTTGTCATGGGAGGAGATAAGGTGGCCGTGTGTTCAAAGCAAGAAGTGCTTGATGCCTTGAAGCGGTGGGACAAGGTGTTGGTAGGGTACTTCGTTGCTCTCAAGCCTCACTTGCCGACATTGGAGAAGCATCTCCACAAGTTATGGGGATTAGTTGGAGGTATGGAAATCAATAGAAGAAGCCAATGATTCTTACTATTTCGTTTTACACTTAATGAAGATAGAAAGAGAGTCCTTCAAGGAGGACCTTGGTTCGTTTGAGGGGTACCTCTTGTGGTTCAAGAGTGGACACCGGAAATGTCATTGAAGATGGCCAACATCACCACGGTTCCCATTTGGGATCGCTTCTTGGAGCTTGACCTCCGTTTTGGGTCACCTAACACATTGAGCAACATAGGAAGTGTACTTGGAAGGCCCCTCTACATGGATGAATATACGGCTTCCGGGTGTACGTTGGCATTTGCAAGAGTTTGCATTGAGGTCAGACACGAGTTCTCCTATCCAAGTTGGGTGTAGGTGCAAGTGGAGGATGGTGAAATGCAAAAAGTAAGCGTGGAATATGAGTGGAGACCCGGGTATTGCATGGAGTGTCTTGTGTTTTGGCACGAGGTGGAGAGATGCCCAAGGAAGAGAGTGCTTGCAAATGTCAATGAAGTTCCACAAAGGAAGGCCGAGAAATGGGTGGTGGTAGGCCCTGCAAAGGGTAGGAAATACCTTGAGAAGGATGGAAGTGAGGTGCAAAGAAGGGAAAGGGTGATAGAGGAGGGGTGTTTGGATGGAGTGGAAGCAAAGGAGGTGGCTGCCGTGGAGGATGGTGGAGGGAGGATGGATGGAAGGGATGCGGATGTGGATCCTTTGGAAGGTGACGTGGGCATATCAGCAAATGGGGAGGTGACACGTATGAGCTCATGTGGGAGGGAAAATGAGGAGGGAAAATCAAGAGGACCACAAGATTTCGTTGTATGCTCCACTCTTGTGGGAGGAAATGAGAGGAAGACACGTGGCATGGAGGAGGATAAGAATGGAGACAAAAAGAGTCCATTTTAGTGAGGAAACAAATACAAGGGAGGAAGCCAAGGAGAAGAGGCCATGTGGATGTCTAGAAGAGCAAAAGGGAAAGCAAAACAAAGGTGGGTGCTCTAGTTTTGGAAGAACAAATGAGGAGGGAGTTGAGTGCTCCATGTTTGAATGGGCCAATGAGGGGAGAGCAAGTGAGGCTTGTGAAGAAGTAGAGGGGGACCAAGGTAGCTTTCGTGGGGACCAACCAAAAGAGGAATGGGGTGGAGAGCCACGTGAACCACCACACATAGAGGGGTCTTTAATGGAAGAAATAGAGGGGGACCATGATAGCTTTCGTGGGGACCAGCCCAAAGAGGAAGAGGAATGGGGTGGGGAATCACGTGATCCACTCAACTTGGAGGGGTCTCTCATGATAGAAACGTTGCATGGGCATCTTGTGCATGGAATGGGCACGAAAATAGTGGAGCACCATGATTTATGCAACAAAGGAAATGTGAGGGAGGCTATGGAAGTAAATGGCATGGGAGATGGCTCAAGTGGATTAGCTTCCTTGATATATGATGAAGAAGGATGGGAAACACCTAAAATAGTGGCAAGGGAAAAGGAAAAAAGGAAGGAAAGCTCGTGGAAAAAGCAAAGAGGGAGCATGGTAGGGGTGTTAGGTGAGCTCGAGAAGGAGAGTGAGATGGAGGACGGGATGGGGAAACAAGAAGAAACACATGAGATGGAGGTTCCATCGACCATAGCAAGCCATGCGCGAGGTTGCTCCCCACCACCCCCGGTGGATTTGGCTTCAATTTCACCACAACCCGAAGCTTTCAAAGCAATTCGTGAGAAAGGATTGAGACAACAAAAAAACTTGCGTGGAGGGAAGGGGTGTATGCCCACACCATGAACCCATGAATATCCTTGTGTGGAATGTGCGCGGAGCTAATGGACCCGGCCGTGCACTTATGATAAGGGGTCGAATAAGGGAGTTGAATCCGGATATAGTGTGTCTTGTGGAACACAAAGTCAAATTGAAGAAGCTTGCAAGATTCAAGCGTGCCATATGGCCTCACGAATGGGTGGGAAATAGTTTGATTGTGGACTCCAGGAGAATACTTATGCTTTGGAATGATCAAGTGGTAGGCCTTGATACCAAATTTGAATCCACCCAAATGCTTCATTTCGAGGGGCTCATGAGGAAGGATGGGATTGACTTTGCTTTCACGACAATTTATGGAGAGAATGGTCATGTGGAGAGAAGGCAACTTTGGCACGACCTTGCTTCCGTGGAACCAAGTGCCTCGATACCTTGGGTAGTGGGAGGGGACTTCAATTGTATTCGTATGGCAAGCGAGAAGACGGGAGGAGGGTTGGTAAATGAGGCTGCAATTCAGGACTTCAATGAGTGTGCGGATGCCCTTTAACTCCTTCATATGCCTTGGGTGGGTGACAAATTCACTTGGTCCAACTCCTCCGAGGGCGCCGCTCGTATCGAAACAAAAATTGACTTCATTTTGATGAACAATGATTGGTTAGAGAGGTTCCCGGAGGTTTATTATGTGGTGGGGGCAAAGGACTTGAGTGACCATGCAACGCTTACCATGAAAACGGAGGGAAATGAGAGGAGGAAGCCGAAGATGTTTAGGTTTGAAAACTATTGGGTGGATCATGAAGAGTTCTTAGGGGCTGTAGAGGGTGCGTGGGCAATACTTGTGGATGGTACTCCCATGTTTAGAGTGGTGGAAAAATTGAATGAAGCAAAAAAGGCTCTAAAGAGATGGAGTGGGCTCAACTTTGGAAATGTTATAAACAAGGTGGGAGTAGCTAGAGATGCCCTTGCGGATATTAGGAGAAGGAGAAGTGAGGGGCCGGATGATGAGCACCTAGGAAGAGAAGAGAGGGCAGCAAAAGAGGAGCTAAACCGTGTTCTTGCTTGGGAGGAATCATTAATTCGGCAAAAATCAAGATTTAGGTGGTTGAAGGAGGGGGACCGAAACACCCGGTTCTTTCATGCGCAACTTAGAGTGAGGAGGGCCACCAACCAAGTGAGGAGTGTGTGTGAGGGAGAGCACACTTTCGAGAAGGAAGGAGAAATTCGTGAAGCGTTTTGATGCTTTTTTTCTAACTTGTTTGCTAATGAATTTCAGGTTTGTAAGATCAAATCATTGATTGAGTTACCCCAAATTCAGGCATCGGATGGAGAATGTTTAGTGCGCAAATTGCACATGAAGGAGCTTGAAGATGTTATCTTGAATGCAAATGTGGACAAGGCGCCGGGGCTCGATGGGTTCAATGCTAAGTTCTTCAAAGTGGCATGGGGAATAATAAAGAATGATATTTTCAAAGCCGTGGAGTCATGCATGACGAGTGGGAAGGTTTTGGCCAAGTGGAATTACACGTCTATCACTCTCATATCAAAAAAGAAGGCACCAATGTTGGTGGAAGATTATAGGCCCATAGCTTTGTGCAACATGATGTATAGATTCACTTCTAAAGTGCTTGCAAACCGGTTGAAGATATTGCTACCACAAATTGTTGGGGAAAATCAAAGTGCATTTGTTCATGGGAGAAGAATTAGTGACAACATCCTCCTCGCACATGAGCTATGCCACAACCTTCATCTTGATAAAGGAAGAGGAAGAATGTGCATCAAGCTTGATATTCGAAAGGCCTATGATTCCATCTCGTGGGAGTTCCTTGATCAAGTAATGGAGAAATTTGGGTTACCGGACAAGTGGAGGAGGACCATCATGGCATGTGTAAGAGCTTCCTTTGTTGTGACCGTGAATGGGGAAAATTCAGCACCGTTTAAAGCAAGAAATGGGTTGAGGCAAGGAGATTCACTAGCCCCTTATTTGTTTGTACTGTGCATGGAAGTCTTGAGTAAGATGGTGAAGATGGCGCTGAAGGAAGGCAAGCTTCAACCCTTGTCGTGTGGAGACACTTTCGTCTCACATTTGATGTTTGCGGATGATGTGCTACTTTTTGCAAAGGCTACAAAGGAGAACACCCAAGCTCTTAAACAAGTTTGTGATGATTTCACCGCATATTCGGGGCTGCAATTTAATGCTTCCAAGAGTCAAATATTCATGGGAGGTGAAGTCCAACATGGGGAATGGATAGTCGAACATCTAGGTATGGAGAAAAAGCTTTTCCCGGTGATATACCTTGGTTTGCCCTTATTCTCGGGAAGGATGGCAAGAAGTCATTGCATGTCACTTGTCAACAATCTAAAGGTGCGTTTGAGCACTTGGAAGCAAAACTTGTTATCCATCGCCGGTCGGGTGGAGCTCGTAAGCAATGTACTAGTTTCTCTTAGCATATATTGGACATCCGCGTTTCTCATCCCTCGGAAAGTGCTACAAGAGATGGACAACCTTATGTCTAGATTTATTTGGGGAGGGCCTAAGAAGTGAGTGATAAAATAGAGATGAGGGAAGAGAAGTGGATAGGAGAGAGAAGAAGAGGGAGAAGGGGCAAAAGCAAGAAGGCGAGCCACGAGTGATGATATTAGTGGATTTCACTCTCTGCTTTTAGACAAATGATCTCAGTACACAATCCAAGACCTACTATTCCTCCACTATTCTTTTTATTGTTAATCCTCAATATGTTGATCACACTATGTCGATCATGTTAATGAAATTTTGAGTATTTTCTTTTATTAGTTTTATCCAACTTCTTTTTCTAGTTCAGGTTTCTTCAAGATGTGAGATGATAGTTCTGTTCAACATGGATTTCTTGTGATTTTATCCAACATAGTTTTTGTGATTTATTTGAACTTGATAGAGACAACATGGAGTCTAACAGAAGTTGGATGTATGGTCGAAGAAGTAGTTCTACATTTTCCAATCGACTTAATGGTTTTCTGGATTTTGCGTGTGTATCTAGTCAGAGTTCACATATAGTTTGTCCTTGTTCTAAATGTAACAATTCCAAATGGAAGAAACAGAAAGATGTATATGAAGATGTTATTTGTCAAGGTTTCACTCGTAATTACACATGTTGGATTTTTCATGGCGAGGACTTTGGAATTTCAAATCCATCGACCACGTCACGAATTGAGAGAGAGAATGTTGAGGAATTTGATGACATGCATGGCATGGTCCAGGATTTGTTACGCAATCAAATGGATGCAAACGAGTTGCGTGATGAAAACATGGAAGATTCAATTCCTGTAGGTGACCAAACTACAAAGCTTTACCAATATTTAGAAGATGCAGAAGAAGAATTATATCCTGGTTGTAAATTGGGGCTCACAAAGTTGTCTTCCATCACAAGGCTATTCCATTTGAAGTGCGTAAGCAAGTGGACCAATAGTTCATTTAATAAACTGTTGGAGTTCTTTGCGGATGTACTTCGAGATGGTGCACATGTGCCTAAAAATCATTATGAAACAATGAAGATGATGAACAACTTAGGGTTTGGTTACAATAAGATACATGCTTGTCCTAATAGTTGTATCTTGTACTGGAAAGAATTGAGTGAAGCCATTTCTTGTCCAGTATGTGGAGTTTCATGATGGAAGGTTGTAGAAATAGACGAAGATGGTGAAGACATAATTGCCACTACATCGAAGAAGAAAAATAAGCAGAAGAAGATTCCAGCAAAGGTCTTACGTCATTTCCCAATTAAGGATAGACTTCAAAGGTTGTTTTCAACCAAAAATGTGGCGTTGTCGATGAGTTGGCATGACGAGAATCGTAAAAGAGATGGAGTTTTGAGACACCCAGCAGATTCAGAAGTTTGGCATGCATTTGATAGAATCCATCCATTTTTTGCATGTAAACCAAGAAATGTCAGACTTGGATTAGCATAAGATGGTTTTCAACCGTTTTGAGGGTCTGCACATAGTACTTGGCCAGTGATACTTGTAGTTTATAACTTGCCACCATGGATGTGTATGAAACATCCATATTTCATCATGTCGCTCCTAATACCAAGCCCACAAGCCCGGGGAAATGATATTGATGTTTACTTGCAACCTTTAATTGAAGAACTCAAGGAATTATGGGTGTCAGGAGTAAACACTTGTGATGCATCTCGAAAAGAAACATTTTCAATGCGATGCACACTTTTATGGACAATAAATGATTTTCCAGCGTATGCAAACCTATGTGGTTGGAGAACAAAAGGTTGTTTCGCTTGTCCTTTGTTGCCAAGGAGAAACTTGCTCTCGATGGTTAACAAATAGCAGAAAATTTTGTTACATGGGGCATCGTCGCTGGTTAGATGAAAACCATCTTTGGAGAAAGGATAAAAGACACTTTGATGGATCTACTGAACAAAGCAGTGCTCCTGTTGCTTTGACTGGTGATGTAATTTTTGATCAGGTGAAAGAATTTGAAGTGGTATTTGGGAAAGCACAACCACATGCTGATTTAGGTAAAGATCACAGTTGGAAGAAACGAAGCATATTCTTTGAGTTGCCTTATTGGAAAGATATTCTGGTTCGGCACAATCTTGATGTAATGCATATTGAAAAAAATGTGTGTGATAGTTTGTTAAGCACTATGGTGGGTGTTTTGCCTAACAGTAAAGACAATCTAAAGTCTAGGAAGGACTTGCAGTTGATGAACATCAGAAAGGATCTACATCCACACAATGGACCAAATGAAGGGAAATTCAAACCTGTCGCCTTTTGGATGAAAAAGAATGAGCAGAAAAACTTTTGTCGGGTATTGAAGTTTTTGAAAGTGCCAAATGGATTCTCATCCAATATATCACGTTGTGTTAAAGTGAAAGAACGGAAGTTGCATCAACTGATGAGTCATGATTGTCATACTTTGATGAAAGAACTGCTCCCTTTGGCCCTTCGACGATCACATGGAGTAAAGCATGTCCGAAAAATTGTGATTGACCTGTGTCAATTCTTTAGAGGTCTGTGTTCGAAAGAATTTAGGGTTGTAGACTTCCTTCAACTTGAAAAGAAGATATCTCATACCTTATGTGAGTTGGAAATGATATTCCCACCAAGCTTCTTTGATATAATGTTGCACTTACCTATTCATCTAGCTAAGGAAGCTAGTTTATGTGGTCCTGTGTATTACCGTTGGATGTATCCATTTGAAAGGCAAAAGTACATTATGTTCGTACTCGTAGTAAGTAATAATATTATTTAGGCTATGTTTATAAATATGTAGTCAAATTTTAGGTACATAGCAAGGTTGAAATCATATGTTCGTAATACGAGTCGTCCGGAAGGGTCAATGGTTGAAGGTCACATTGCCGATGAGTGTGCGACATTTTGCTCACGTTATTTGCATAAAGATGATACTCTAATCAATCAGCCATTAAGAAATGAAGGAGACCAAGGTTGTCAAATAGGATATTCTGACATGTGTCGAATTGAAACAACTGATTTAGAGAAAGCACATCGTTGGATTTTATTCCACAACGAAGAAGTTCAACCATATATAGAGTATGATTACTTTTTTTCCCTTTGGTCACTTTTGTTTATATCTATTACAAACAAAATAATTCATTTCTGGACTACAGGCGTTGGAATGTATTGAATTCCATGCGGGGTCGAAGGCGTATTCGAAGAGATGTTACCAATCAGCGAAATAGGGAATTTAGTAGCTGGTTTTCTGACACAGTTTGAGAGGAAAGTGAATCAAGCATGATTTTGTCTAACGTCTGAATGGCACTGGCAAGAGGTCCAAATACAATTGGGAAGCGTTATTCTGCTTATTTAAGCAACGGGTATCGGTTCAACACCGTAGATCGTGAATCATCCCGAAGGACACAAAATAGTGGTGTAGTCGTCACAGCATCAACTGAAAGTTACTCAACCAGAAGAGACTCTAACCTTGTTGTAGGAGAAATTGAGTATTTTGGTGTTCTTAAAGATATCATACAAATTGACTACTTTGATGATATAAGAGATATATTATTTAAATGTGATTGGTATGACACTACTTCTCAGGATACTGGGATAAAAAGTGACAAATTCGGGTTTACTTTGGTGAACCCAAAAAGGTATCTGAATAGTGACGAACCTTTTATTTTTGCAAGTCAAGCAGAACAAGGTTTTTACGCAAAAGAAAAACTCTTGGATCCTGGAGGGCAAGAATGGCTTGTGGTTCTTAGGACCACACCAAGGCATTTATATAACATGCCAGAGTCTGACACACCAGAGACAAATGAGTTATATTGTCAAGCTCGCCCTCTGGATTTAAGTAATACCCATGTTGAAATTGTTGATGTCGATTGGAGTAGACCTGACCTTGAGGAATTTGTAGATCCTCCACTTGCATTAGAGGAGGATGATGTAGATAGTGATAATTGGTAAATTATTTATATATTTATAATTCTTGATCTGTATTGCATTTATATAACAAGTTTTACAATCTTCGTTTTTTAAACTATTGATTTAATGAAATTTAACATTTGTTCTTTTTTAAACATTTCGCAGATATGAAAAGATTGAGACATTTTGTGAGGGGTTCTTCGAGTCAAACATCACAACCCACTCAACATGAGAATGAGACACAAGATGATCCAGTTGAAGACATCCCTCCACACGTGCCAGATGATGACAATAACGTTGACGCATCACTTCCTTCCTCAAGTTAGTAAATTGATTTACATAGTTAGTGTGTTTGATACAAGTGGTGTTATCTACTCATTTATTTAAACTTCTAAATTGTTGCGTAGTGAATTCGAATTCCACAAAACGTCTGGGACGCACCCAAGCTCTTTCTACATGGGAGCTCAATTCCGAAAACAAGTTAATGTTGAGTTGGGACGTTAATGGGCTTCCTGTCGGGCCTAATGCAGTTACATTAGCAACATTTGTGGGTAGCATTGTGAGGAAAGGTAATCTTCTTCCATTGATGTATTCTGACTGGCGTTCTGTCCCTAAAGAAGATAAAGAAAAAGCATGGAACATTGTTAAGGTACATTTACACTCCCAAAATTTAATTAATGTAATGTAAATATGTTTTTTACCAAATACTTTTATAAATTAGGAGCGATTTAGCATTGAGGAACATCACAAGAAGAAGTTGATTGCTTGGATATATCTGAGATGGAAAGGGTGGAAAAATAAATTACGTATTTTAGTTGAGGGTTTGGAGAGTAGATCTGATCGACTTGGTGCTGGACCCAATGAAGTTAATCCTCAACAATGGGTTACACTATTAGACTATTAGGAAAACCCGGAATTTAAGGTAAATTGGTATTTTAAATTAGTCAAAGTTATGATATAATTTTAAATTTGTATTTTTACTAATACATTGTATTTTTGTACATTTAATTAGCGCAAAAGTGAGGTAAACAAGAACAATAGAGAAAAAAATGTAATACCCCACAGTTGCGGCACGAAGTCCATTGCTCGCAAACCTGAGGAAATTGTAAGTTGTGAGCAAATTTAACTCCTTTTCTTCATTTCTTGGTATGGAGAGGAAAAAACATATTCCTATAATCATGTTACTTCTTTAACAAATTTAATTAAATTGTATATTTCCATAATCGTAGAACTATTCAACTGCAGCAACATTGCTTGAATTAGGTTGATAGATTGTCATTAATGTGCTCTAGAAGCTAAACTCTATTTGATTAAGAGTGACAAGCAAGTGAGAAATACCTCAGGTTTTAAATGCATACTAATCCTTACCCTGAAGTTTATACAGTTCATATTCACACAAATCAAAAACCACTCATCCGATCTTAAATGCTCACATATTATTCAGCAAGAAAATTGTGCCAACCACGTCATTGCTAGTTCTAGTTGCTATGTACAATTACTGCAACACCTCCCTGTTGTGTTTCATCTTTTATGTATATTACAGAGGGATTTTTTATAGAAATAAGGCCACCTTTTCATATTGTTCACTCCCATAACTGGATGTTAAAAAAGTGGACTTTTGGTATGTTTTTTTTTCTGTAAGTAGTTTGTGTAAGCAAATAACGATTCTACAGGTTCAGAATTACCTTTTGGTGGAGAGAACCTGTGGCAGCGGAAGGAAGATCGGAGGTCACCTTACGGAATCCTTCTCACCAGTCGGTCTGCTACTCTCTTGGAGAAGAAGCACGTGTCCACAACCCAAGAGTCTGCGGATTAGCTTGGTGGATGTGGAGGGACGAATGGGAGAGAGAGGGAGAGGTGGCGGCTAGGGTTTGGTGGGGCTAGGGTTTGCACACAAGAATTAGTCCATCCAATGGGAGGCTCCCCTCCTTATATAGATGGCCCCACCCAAAACCCTAATGCGCAACCAATGAGAGTGCGCCACGTGTCAGTGCTTTGGGCAAACATCATCTTAATCCTTAGATTAATCCAATATCACCCACTTGCACAATAGCACGTCAACAACACGTCATCTTCTTTTGTGTCCGTGACACATACGTATATATCCCCGATACATACAATCATAAGATGGCAATGTGTCACCTCTTCATGTGTCCCTGACACATATGTATACATCCCTGATATATACAACTATTTCTCTCTTCCAAGAATGCATCCACAATACGCAAGTTTCTGATCATGTATCCCTGATACAAGACCATATGTGTCCCCGACACATGTACTCTTCCAATCATACGGACAAATGGGTCGTGCGACCGGTGATGCACCTGCAATTTAGGAGTCTCAAACTCGAAACCTTACTAGAAGGCCAGAATGACAACATCCTCACAAAAATAACAATTAAGCAGTCAAATGCACATCACTGTTCCCAGGTTTACTCAGAAACTCACTTGACATGAACGGTATCTCGATCCCTCGGAGAGAATACCTTCTTGTCGTCAAGGTACTTGCTACTGTATCCAATACAGTTGGGCCCAGCAAATACTTTTAGTGCAGTCGAGTCAAACCTTTCCCTTCGCCCCAGACCACCATTACACTCAGAGTTGACTCCTTTCCCGAAGATGCCTCTTTAGACCGAATCTCTCGTGGTCATAGATAACATCCCAAAGTAGCCACATCAACTCTTTGCTTCATGGTGTCATCGAAGGTCACTGAGGGCAACTAAATGACAATCAAGTATTGGACGCACACAATGAAGGAGCAGGGATCCATTCTTTCACTTCCAAGTGGTCGCTCAGCACATGTTGTATGACAAAGATGCTATGGTGGATCATACTGTGTACAACAGTATGTCTGTCTCTCAACACCATACAAGTCTTAGTCCAGTCGCACCCCCTCTGCTCCTGATCCGAGCTTCATCATTGTCGCCTTAACACCATACAGGTGTTACCTGGCGCCACATGTGATGCTCGCACTTGACTTCTATAGGTCACATGAATCGTGGGAACATTCATGTCAATCCTCACCAACATAGAGGATCTCATCTTGATTCCTAATCAAGGCGACTGTCCTATCATGAACTACTCTTGATCTATCATACAAGATCTCTTCATGATCAGTCTCATCTCTGCTCGCTATCAAAAGCGCCAGAGGTGAATGCTCGTGTGAGTAAGCATTCTTCAGCCTATTGCTAGAACGACTATATCAAGCAAACAGATACAGTCGAAAGGAAACAACACAATCACTCATAAAAGGAAGTTAGACATGCCAATACATCAAAGTCTGCGTAAGCCTAAGGACTTCACATGACACACAAACGAGTCCTTAGCTATAGCCTTGGTTTGAGGGTCAGCTACCATAAGACTAGTAGACACATGTCTCAACTCAACTTCCTTTCTCGCTATAATGTCCTTCACAAAGTGGAACCCTGTCCATTTTGGCCTTCTCTTCAGGAGTCTCAGGATGCTTATCAAGGCTTAAGTGCAAACCCTTCTCAACAGGAGTGTCGATTGGTTTGCATTTGTCCATATGGTATTTCTTCAAGATGTTGTTAATGTAAGTCTCTTGAGACAATCCCAGAAGTCTCTTGGACCTATTTCTAACTATCTTGACACCAAGGATGTAGCTAGCTTCACCCATGTCCTTCATATCAAACGTGGAGGACAACCACTCCTTAGTGGATTTCAGCAGCTCTTTGCTATTGCCAGCCATGAGTATGTCATCAACATACAAGGTCAGAATGACAAATTTACCATTGGATCTCTTAACGTACACACAGTGTTCTTCCTCAAGCATAGAGAACGCATTCTCTGATATAGCTTGATGGAAGCGAATGTTCCACTGTCTAGACGCTTGTTTTAAGCCATATAAGGACTTATTGAGCTTGCACACTTTGCACTCTTGTCCTTTGACTTCAAAACCTTGAGGTTGATCCATATAGATCTCCTCCTCAAGTTCTCCATTGAGAAAAGCAGTCTTTACATCCATTTGGTGAAGCTCTAAGTCCATCTGAGCTACAATAGCTAATTGCTAGTAGAAGGCGGATGGAGGCAAACCTAACTATGGGTGAAAAAGTTTCCTCAAAATCCACGCCTTCTCTTTGGGTGTAGCCTTTAGCTACAAGTCTAGCCTTGAATCTATCAATAGATCCATCCGCCTTCCTCTTAATCTTGAGGATCCACTTGGCCCCAATGGCCTTTCGATTCGGCGGTAAGTCGACCAAGTCCCAGACTCGATTAACTTTCATCGACTCCAACTCTTCCTTTATAGCTTCTAACCACTCTTTAGCATTTGGACCTTCCAAAGCCTCTTTCAAGATCTCCGGTTCTTGCTCATCGATTACTGTCATCCCGGATGATTCATAATCAATTTCTTCTTGAGCTATCATGAGGGCCTCTTCCTCTAAGCGAAACCGCCTACGAGGAATGAGCCCGCGTTTGCTTCGACGCAGATGGATATCTGATGGCTCATCCTCCGTGAGAGCTATCCGATCCTCAGCATTGCTGCTCCCACTAGGATCGACTGGTGGAACCTCATGTTCAACTTCCAGATCATGATCCCGTGGAGTGGCAATGTCCTCATCTTGTTGTTCAAAGAAGTCCACTGACTCTTTGATAGCTCCAGCAAGGGTTGGAAAATCATTTTCCAAGAATGTGGCATCCCTAGACTCCAGTTCCGTCCTTCTTTCATTCTCGTCTACACCGATAAAAACATAACCTTTGGAGAAATCACTGTATTTTACAAAGATACACTTTTTCCCTCTAGGTCCTAGTTTTCCATATCGGTGACTAGTAGAATGAATGTATGCCGCACATCCCCAAGGACGCAGCAGACTAAAATCAGGCTTCCGTCCTGTCCATAACTCATATGGAGTTGAGGGAACCGATTTTGTTGGAACTCTATTGAGGATATAGGCAGCAGTCATTAGAGCATCTCCCCAAAACGAAATTGGTAAGCTCGCATGCGCCATCATGGATCTAACCATGTCTAGCAACGTTCTATTCCTTCTCTCGGCAACACCATTTTGCTAAGGAGTATAAGGCATAGTGAGTTGTTTAGATATCCCCTTTTCATCACATAACTCTTTGAACATTATGGAGAGATACTCACCACCTCTATCCGTTCTAAGAGTTTTTATCTTATTATCCAACTGATTCTCAGCTAAGCTCATGAATTTCTTAAAACATTCTAGAGCTTCTGACTTGTGAGAAATAAGATAAATATGACCATATCTAGTGAAGTCATCAATGAATGTGATGAAGTAACTTTGTCCATGTCTAGTACGCACATTCAAAGGTCCACAAATATCTGAGTGAATTAGTTCTAAAGGAGAAGTAGCCCTAATGGCTTTTCCGAACGGTTTTCTAGTTGCCTTTCCAGCTAGACAAGATTCACAAGTCGGCAATTCAAATTTGGAGCATTCTCCTAATACCCCCTCTTTTGCCAACCTGTTCATCCGGTCAACACCAATGTGACCTAGTCTAGCATGCCACATAACTGAATCATTATTCATGGAACTTTGGCTCATAAAGGCACTAGCGTTATGATTGAAATCATAAATTGCGTCCAACGCAATAAAACCGTCAGAAAGAAAAGCACGTCCATAATAAATGTTAGAAAGGTATAAACCCATATCATTGTTCTCAAAAACAACTTTAAAACCATGTCTCATCAAGACAACAACAGAAATAATATTTCGCCGTATAGCTTGTGCATACAACACGTTGTGAAGTAATAGGATCCGACCACTTCGCAAAGCCACTTTGCATGTGCCAACTCCAAGAACTTCAATGCTAGTGTTGTTTGTCATGTTTATTCGCCTCCCACTTGGAACACGGCGATATTCCACGAAGGCAGAACGATCCTTTGTTACGTGGTCCGTGGCAACTGAATCCATAATCCACACAGGAGAGTGATCAGTGAGCATCACAGAACTAGTCACGTTACAATTCGAGGGATTACACACAGTAATTACCTTTTGCTCAGTGCACTCACGAGCAAAATGTCCAGTCTTTCGGCAGTTAAAACAAGTCACATTAGACTTATCTTTCCCACCCCTGGATCCTCGAGGTCATTTCTTTCCAGCTTTGTTTTCTGTTTTGTTTGCATTTGCACCCTTCTTGCCTTTAAAACCCTGAGCTCTATCTCTTTTGCGATTAAAACCTGCACTCCTCCGAGGAGCGCCAGCTTCAGCAGCAAACACTTCAGTTAGAGGGGCTTCCGCAAGCATGCGGTCCTCCTCCAGCTCTAGGTGTTTTGCGGCCTGGTCAAATGTCCTGATGTCATCAGCATGGGTCAGATGGACCTTCATATGCTCCCAACTCTTCGAAGGCAATGATCTGATGAGAGAAGACACTTGCTCCTCATCGGTCTTAGCACGACCGGCAGCACTCAGTTCGCTAATCATGTTTGACATTGCGGTAATATGCTGCCTCATTGTGTGACCTTGGCGCATTTTATACCCATCAAACATAAGACCAAGTTGACGGGCCCTTGTGACGGAGGTCACTCCGTACTGAAACTTCACAGCTTCCCACAAGGCCTTTGCAGTTCGAAACTTTTTGAACCGCAGTAACAGATCGTCCCTCATTGAACTTAGAATTGTGATTCGAGCAATTCGGTCTTTCTTTTTCCATGCATTATAAACATCCAAGTTTCTGCGATGTTGCGCAGTATTCCCCTCCTCGGGGGAGACATAGATTGGTTTATGTTTTCTAACATGTCCTGATCCTCTAAGAGATACTCAATTTTACGATGCCACAGATCGTAATTTCTTTCATTGAGTTTATCTCCTCGAGTCAGATCAGCGACAATGCTTTTGGAAGCAGTCATAAAGAATCTAGGACAATCAAAATACATAGCGATACATGAGTTCTTGCATAAAATATAACGAGCTACAATAATCATAAAGAATAAACTGACTTAATAGCTATAGCATTCAGACCAAAAGAAAACATAAAGCATTCGATCAAATCCTCATGCAATAGTTAATAAAGCCATTTTACTAATCTACATATTGAGCTCCATCATGATTTAATGACCCAAAAAAAACATTTTAAATCATGGTAAATCAGCAAAAAAATATTTGCCGCCGGTTGCAAGGTGGTTTACACAAAACACTTCAACCTTGCAACTCCCACTAGGTATGCGAGTTCCCAAAAAAACGGTTTTCAAAAACAATCAACATCACACAGATATGTTTACTACATTACTTCCATATCGAGCTAATGATCCCCATTAGGGATTTAGCCTCGTCGACGGGAACCTGCATGAGTCTTATAGCAATAATATCGTAATAATAAAAATAAAGGAGCCCCTCGTCTCCTCAGGGCAATAAACAGTCCACAGTCCATAATTATTACAGTCCATAAATATTACAGTCCATTGCGATAACTATTTCAAATGGAAATAAATGAATGAAATTACGCTCATCTCCCAATAAGGCAGTAAATAAAATCAGGAATCATTCATTCCACATAGCCACAATCTTTCCATACGTTAGCACAATCCGACGTATGAAACAAAATACCATAAAGTGTGCACCTCATTCAAACAATAAGGAAGTAATGCATAAGGAAACAATGCATGAATGGGGCACGGAAATAGGCAAAAAAATGTGTTAGGTAATGACAACCAATCTCCACAATAATCATTCTCAAAACAGAATTTTTTTTCTTCTTTCCATAATCAGTATAATCATGCAATCAATAATAATTATGCTACTTCTAATGGAAAGAAAAAATTCGAAATTATATGGTGGAGAACAACACATTTTTTGCATCAAAGGAAAGCATCCAAATATATTTTTAAGGCAATAAAATTCCAGCCCATAATATCTTTCCAAAAATTTCAGAATTAGCCAATCTTTCCATAATCAACATAAGCATACAATCAACAATAATTATGTTACTTGTAATGGAAAGAAAAATTCGAAATTCTTTGGTGGATGGCATCACATATATGCACATTTGATGAAAAGGAAATATTTCAAATGAAATACATGCAATCATCCCAAAAGAAATCCAAAATATCCTTAATGAGATTAACATATATGTGCATTCAATCATAAAGGAAATATTTCAAATGAAATGCATGCAATTATTCCAAAAGAAATCCGAAATATCCTTAATGAGATTAACATATATGTGCATTCAATCATAAAGGAAATATTTCAAATGAAATGAATGCTCTCATTCCAAAAGAAACGAAATATACAATATGGTAACTCAGTATTCATGTATACATGCTCAAAGATTAGAATAAATAATATCTAACCCTAATTCGTAAAAATCAGGAAAAATGGACATCTTATTTCATGTATACATGTGCATGATTTAGAAGAATCAACATGGAAAATAACTTCTGATTTTATCTAATACATGCACAAAGAATAGAGGTAACATCACAGAAAAAAAACAGAATTCTGGTCACATCTATGTATGTGCAATGATAGGAGAGCAACATATCATATTGGCTCGAAATAAAATCAGGAAAAATCCATCTTAAACCATGCACATATGCGCAAGAATGGAGGAGCTAAATCTAACCCTAGATGAATGCTCTAATGAACCATAACATGCGCAACATGTAGAAACTAGTCTAAACCCTAATTGCATGTTAGAAAGAAATCAGCAAACATGCACCACTTATATCTCTAAATGAATGATCATATTATTTCATTTAAAGATAAAAAACCTCTGAGTTTTCATTTCCAGAATATGAAAACGAATTTGAAAGAAAAAAAATCATGAACAATCAACATATATAACATGCGCATCATGTAAATAAGCAATGTTGATTTTCTGTTTTCTTTCTTTCTCCAAAAACATAACCACCGAATATTTTGTTTTTATCTCAAATCAGATTATCATGAAACAAAAATTCGTCAAGCATGGTGAGGATTCGAAGGTAACCGAGATGACTATGGTACCAATGTAAGCAAATAACGATTCTACAGGTTCAGAATTACCTTTTGGTGGAGAGAACCTGTGGCAGCGGAAGGAAGATCGGAGGTCACCCTACGGAATCCTTCTCACCGGTCGGTCTCCTACTCTCTTGGAGAATAAGCACGTGTCCACAACCCAAGAGTCTGCGGATTAGCTTGGTGGATGTGGAGGGATGAATGGGAGAGAGAGGGAGAGGTGGCGGCTAGGGTTTGGTGGGGCTAGGGTTTGCACACAAGAATTAGTCCTTCCAATGGAAGGCTCCCCTCCTTATATAGATGGCCCCACCCAAAACCCTAATGCGCAACCAATGAGAGTGCGCCACGTGTCAGTGCTTTGGGCAAACATCATCTTAATCCTTAGATTAATCCAATAGTTTGTACAAAAGAAACCATCAAAACTTATGCTAGTATTTGTGTTTTTCCAGCTAGCAAACAATATTCAGATTTCCAGTGCTTGTTTGTTGCTCAAATTAGTTAAAATTTATCTTTCGTACTGTTCTAGAAATATCATGTGTCTGCTTTCTTATTCGAATAGACTGATATTACACATTTTAGAGGGTCCAAAAAAGAAGCAAGAATCTAAAATGTTGAGCAGGTCTTGGTTCCTGTGATGTGCAATTTCTTTTGAGTAGATAGCTCGTAGTTTGAATAAATATACATGGTATTCACTGCTTATTATTAAATATTTTTGTATGAAGATCAGTTACCTTTCCTGTTAATTATCTATTTTTAGCATTCTTAATTTTTATTAATAGTTTCATCGCATTAGGTTGTTGTAGTTTGCAATAATCATCTGCATTCTGCAGGTTAAGCATCTCATTATCTATTGATTCAGTTGCTAACCAAATTGTCCCTAGTACCTTAATCAAAGTTAGTCTGTTTGTTATGGTTATGCTTTTTGTAGAGAAAAGCGAATCCAGAAGACCCACCTCCAACTCGAGCACAGATGTGGTGTTTGTTGCATTCTGACAAAGTTCCTGCTTAAGTGGAGATTAAAGTGATAATATAGTTTTTTAAGCTTAATTCTTGTTGTTGTATGTCAAATTCTTTTTTATTACAATGATGAATGTGTGTGTAGAGTAAACTGAGAGAAGAGGAAGCAAATATTTGAGATTCTGGTTCTATGGTTAGTACCGGTAGACACGACGCCCTTGCAAAAGTAATGGGTAATGACGAGCACGGCTGTGTTCGAGCAGTAGGCGCTCTCGTTATTCCTACAGACATATTTGGTTGTAGAGGTGCTCCAAGTGCTGAAGAGATAAATTTCCGAGTCGAAGTCGGAATCAACCAGAGAATGGAAGCCATAGGAAGTGAGCGAGAAATAATAGCCGAGCAACGAGAAACAATAGCCGAGCAACGACAAATAATAGCCGAGATGAAAGAAAGGATGAGCCTTATAGATAGTTATAGAATTTTACGATAATTGGCTATTTTTTATTTAAATTTTTTATGAAACTCAGAATGAAGATGGAGTGCAAGATGAATCTTCTCCAATGACTACTAGGAATGGACGGGGAGTTGGGGGAGATGTATAAGTTTGTTTCCTATACTTGAGTCTTAAAACACTTGTTATTTACTTTGACTAGTAATTTAAATATTTTGTTGAACTTTGCTTATTAATATCAATGAATAGTATGCATGATTGTAATTGACAATGAATTTCTTGTATGCATGTGTTTGTGGGATGATGGATATACAATGTGTTTCTTGTATGCATCTGTTTTACAATCTATTGTATGAAACGGGATTTGAAATGAATAATATAAAAAATATGGGCTGCTTTTATATCTGGAATGAAACTTAGCTGTAGCCATGGAATATTTCCGTGGCAATTTGCCATTAACAGAGGACCAATAGCCACGGATATGTTCCGTGGCTGTTACTACAATTAAAATATCAGCCACGGAAAAAATCAATGGCTGATACATATTTACGCGCTCACTTCTCCCGCCAAAAAGGAAACAACTTCGGTATTTTTTCGTCAAAATTTCCGTAGCAGAAGATCTACAGTGACCGTCGTATTAGCCACGGGAAAAATCCGTGGCTGTTGGTCCATTGCGACGGACACTTAGTTACAGCCACATATTTTTTCCATGGCTAAACGGTAAAAATGTTATAGTGAGAATAGAGAAGAGGAGAGAGGAGGAGAGATGGAGAGTGGATAAAGATGGGAAAGGGAGAGAAACGAGAGAAGTAGAGGGAGAAGGAGAGAGGACAGATAAGAAGGAAGAGAGAGAGCGAGAGAAGGAAGGAGTGGACAAGAGGATGAGAGGGAGATAGAGAATGAAGGAGAAGAGGGAAGAGGAGGGAGACAAGGAGAGAAGGAACGAGAGAGGTAGAGAAGAGAGGGAAGGAGGAGAGAAGAGGAAGAAAGAGAAAGGAGAGGGGGGAAGTAGAAGGGAGACAGAGAAGGGAGAAGAGATAGGGGAGAAGGTCTGGGATAGAAGGAGAGACAACGAGAGACAGAGAGAGGGGAGGTAAGGGAAAGAGGAGGATGGAGAAGGGTACGAAGAGGGAGAGGGAAGAAGGAGAAGAGAGAAGGATAAGGAGAAAAAAAGGAGAGAGGGATAAGACGGAAGGGAGAGGAGAAGGAATATGAGGGAGATAGAGATGGGAAGAAGGAGAACAAGGAATAGGGATAAGAAGGAAGGGAGAGGAGAAGGAATATGATGGAGAGAGAGAAGGAGAAGAGGGAGGAGGGAGAGAAGGATGGAGGGAGAAAAAAAGTCATGGGAGGAGAGAGAAGCTCTGGGGTGTGTGCATGGGGAGCCTAGGTTCTCCTATGCTGTCCAGGCTCGTTTTTTCACCAAAACTCGCAATTTTTTACACTAAAATGCTCTACATGTTTGCAACAACAAGATGGAGATTGTGGCAAAAAAAGGGTCCCCATCACGCAAGGCAGCAAGCTTCAAACTCGGAAGTGGAGAAGGAAGCTCACGTATCACATCTCGGGAGTGTCAAGTCTCCCCCAGGGAAGTGGTCCGATCTCTTTCAAGCAAGTAATAGGCCCTCCACGGTCCTAGAGTTCATCCCACCGACTATCAAAGGAGGGGAGAAGGTGGTTTTTTCTAGTAGGCTATTTCATTGCTTTTAGACCCCACTTGCCGACCTTGGAGAAGCATCTACAAAGGGTTTGGAGTTTAGTTGGAGGTGATTAAGTGAAGCCAAAGCTTCTTGTTATTCCGATTTACACTTGCGGAAGATAGGAAGAGGGTGTTAGAGGGAGGGTCGTGGTTTGTCAAGGGCTCCCTACTAGTGGTCCAAGCTTGGGCATCAGATGTCATCTTGAAACTTGCAAACATCACGACGGTTCCAATATGGGTTCGATTGCTGGATGGGGAAGGCTCATTTCATGCAAGGAATGGTTGAGGCAAGGAGACCCTATGGCACCTTACTTGTTTGTCTTGTGCATGGAAGTGTTGAGCACAATGGTGAAGATGGCGGTGGAGGAAGGAAGAATCGAGCCTCTAGCTTGCGTAGATGTTAATATTTCACACTTGATTTTTGCCAATGATGTGCTATTCTTTGCTAAAGCTACGAAGGAAAATGCGCAAGAGATTAAGAAGGTTCTTGACGAGTTCACGGCATACTCGGGGTTGAGGTTTAGTGCTTCAAAGAGCCAAATTTTCATAGGTACAGAAGTGACGCATGGTGATTGGATTGTGGAACACCTTGGGATGGAACGCAAGGACTTCCCAGTCACCTACCTTGGCCTCCCCTTGTTCTCGGGCCGGATGGGGAAGACTCATTGTGGAGAGATACTTAGGAAGGTTAAAGCCCACTTGAGTACATGGCAACGAAGCTTTCTATCTATCGCCAGGCGTGTTGAGCTCGTGCGAAGTGACCTTGTGTCCCTTAGTATCGGACATCCACATTTTTGGTCCCTCGGAATGTACTTCAAGAATTGGATAGCCTAATGAGTCACTTTATTTTGGGTGGGCCTAAGAAGTGGGTGGTGGTAGCTTGGAAGGATGTTTGTACCCCGAAGAAGGAAGGTGGGCTTGGCCTCAAGAAACTCACAGAATGGAATGATGTGGGGCTGCTTAGACTCTTTTGGCTCATGGTAAATGATGGTCCCTCTTTGTGGATGAAGTGTATGCGTCACAAATATCTTAAAAATCGATCCATTTGGCTAGCACGACCGCCGGCTACATCTTCGTGGGCTTGGCGTGGGATACTTAGTGTCCAAGAAATTGCAAGAAGGCATATTCAATACAAGGTGGGAAATGGGGAACACATCCATTTTTCAAATTTCCTTGGTGCGGGGAACCTTTCCAAATTGAACCATGGGGAGAGCGGCTACACTACGAGTTGGGAGTGCCTTGGGACACGCATGTTGCATACTTCATTAGGAATGGTGAGTGGAGCCTCCCCTTTCCTAAATCGAGCATAATGGAGACACTTTGGACCAAGATCAAAGGCCTCCTCATCCTAAGAGGAGTCGACAAACCGACAAGGCTGAATGGAAATGGAAACACTCTCAGCATGAAGGAGGTTTGGAAGTGGGTAAAGGCACTGGGAAACGAAGTGACTTGGGCTTACATGGTGTGGCACAAGCATGGCATCCCTAAAGACTCACACACGGCTTGGCAGGCAATGAGGGGTCGACTACTCACGAAGAAGCTCATGAACCAAAGGGGTGCAAAGTTTGACCCGACTTGTGTCCTTTGTGAGGACATGGGGGAGGATATGGAGCATCTATTTTGGAGGTGCTCATTTGCTAGAGAAGTTTGGGGAAACCTCCTAGCATGCCTTCAAGTCAGCCCCAACATCGCAAATTCTATTATGGGGAAGCAAATCGCATTATCCATGCAAGAGGGGGTTGCATAGAAGCTCTAGAACGAAGGTGGGTGTTCAATGCCATGATCCATGAATGTTGGCATGAACGCAACCGAAGAATTTTTGAGGGGGAAAAGAAGAAACCGGGGGAAGTAATTGAAGCAATCAAGGATATGCTACGGTGCTTAGGAGGAAAAGTGAAGGACATAGCAAAGAATGAGGAGGAATTCCAGAAATTTGAAGACAAATGGAAATAGGATAGGAAATAGGACAACAATTTCTTTTTGATAGATGTAAGCATGCTTGTAATACGTTTTGTAGTAGAGGCCGGTTATGAATAAGGCATAAACCCGCGCGCCTAGTGCTCAATTTTGTAGGTCGTAAACAATAATTCATCAATAGAATTTAGAGGCTAAGCCTACCTTTTGCTTTGCAAAAAAAATAGAGAAGGAGAAGAGGGGAGAGTGGGAGAGAAGAGAGGGGTAGAGAGGTAGTGTGAGACAGACAGAGAGAAGGGAGAGACGGAGAGAGAGAAGGGAGAGGATAGAGAAGGAGAGGGAGAAAAGGAGAAGCGAGAGAAAGGAGAGAAGAAGGAGAAGGAGAGAGGAGAGAGAGATAAAGAGAAGAGGGATAAAGGAGGCATGGGAGAAGAGAGAGAAAGACATAGAAGGAGAGAGAAAATGAGAAGGGAGAGAGGAGGAGAAGGATGATGACAATGAGGGACGAGAGAGGAGGGAAGAAGGAAAGACAGAGGAGAAGAAGAAGAAGAAGAGGAGAGGGAGGTAGAGAAGACAAGGACAAGAGAGAGAAGGATAGAGACGGAGAAGAGAGAAGAGGGATATGGATAAGGAGAGAAGAGAGAAGGAGAATAGAGAAGAGGAGAGGGAGAAGGGAAGAGAGAGGAGGGAGAGAGAGAGCGAGAGCGAGAGGAGTAGAAGGAGGGAGTGGGGGAGGGGGATAAGAAGGAAAAAGAAGAGAGGAAAGAGATAAGAAGAGGGAGAGTGGAGAGAGAGGGATATGACGAGACAAAGAAGGAAGGTGAGAGAGAAAAAGAGACGAGAGAAGGAACGAGAGGAATAGGAGGAGGAGGGAGAGCGAGAGAGAAGGAGAGGAAGGGAGGGGAGGAGAGAGGGAGAAGGAGAAGACGGAGGGGACGGAGGGATATGAGGAGAGAGGGGAGGAAGAAGTAGAGAGAGCGAAGTAGAGGAGGAGAGGGAGAAGGGAGGAGAGAGAGAAGAAGGAGAGATTGAACGAGAGAGCGAGAGAATGAGTAGAAGATAGAGAAGGGAAGGAGGAGAAGAGGGAATTGGGAATGGAACGAGATAGAGAAGGGAGGGTTGAGGTAGAGAATGGGAATGAGAATGAGAGGGAGTAGGAGCGAGAGAGATAGAGGAGGACAGACGGAACGAGAGAGTAGGAGGGTGATAAGGAGAAGAGAATAGGAGAGGAGGAGAGAAAAGGGGGAGGGGTGTGAGTGATAAAACAAAGATGAGGGAAGAGAAGAGGATAGGAGAGAGAAGAAGAGGGAGACGGGGAGAGGGGAAGGTAGAGGGAGAAAGAGAAGAGGTGCAAGGAAGGGAAGGAGGAGATAGAGAGAGGACGTATTCCCCCTCCTTCTCATCTTCCCCGTCCTTGCCTTCTCTCTTTCCCCTCTCTTCCTATCCTTCTCCCCCTCTCGCTCCTCGCTTCCTTCTCTCCTTGTCACGATAACGAGAAGGGCAGAGAGATAGAGAAGGAGAGAGGAGATGGAGAAGAGAGAGAAGGGGAGAGGAGAGGGGAAAATGGAGAAGCGAGCGAGAGAAGGAGACGGAGAGAGTAGAAGGAGAGAGGTAGAGGGACAAGGAGAGATGGAACGAGTGAGAAGGAGAAGAGAAAGTGGATAAGATGGAGAACGAGAGAGAATGACAAAAGGAGAAGCGAGAGAGGAGGGGAGAGAGAAAGAGAGAGGGATAAGAGGGAGAGGGCGGAGAGAGGAAGGAGAGGGGGAGAAGAAGGAGACGAAGAGAAGGAGAAGAGGGAGGAGGAGGGGAGAGGTAGGCAAGAGTAGAGAGAGGGAGAGCGAGAATGAGAGATCGAGATGGGAGAGTGGAGAAAAGAGGATAAGAAGAGTGGAGAGAGAAGGAAGAAGGAGAGAGGAGGAGAATAGAGAAGAGGATAGAGGAGGAGAGATGGAGAGGGGATAAAGATGGGAAAGAGAGTGAAATGGAGAAACGAGAGAAGTAGACGGAGAAGGAGAGAGGACAGATAAGAGGGAAGAGAGAGAGCGAGAGAAGGAGAGAGTGGACAAGAGGATAAGAGGGAGACAGAGAATGAAGGAGAAGAGGAGGGAGACATGGAGAGAAGGAACGAGAGAGGTAGAGAAGAGAGGGAAGGGGGAGAGAAGAGGAAGAGAGAGAAGGGAGAGGGAGAAGGAAGAGAGAGAAGGGAGAACGAGAGAGGGGTGAAGAGAGAGAAAGACATAGAAGGAGAGAGAAAATGAGAAGCGAGAGAGGAGGGGAAGGATAATGACAATGAGGGAGGATAGAGGAGGGAAGAAGGCAAGACAGAGGAGAAGAAGAAGAGGAGGAGAGGTAGGTAGAGAAGACAAGGACAACAGAGAGAAGGATAGAGACGGAGAAGAGAGAAGAGGGATATGGATAAAGAGAGAAGAGAGAAGGAGAATAGAGAAGAGGAGAGGGATAAGGGAGACAAGGGAAGAGAGAGGAGGCAGAGAGAGCGAGAGGAGTAGAAGGAGGGAGTGGGGGAGGTGGATAAGAAGGAGAGGGACAAGAGGGAGATAGAGAAGGAGAAAGAAGAGAGGAAAGAAGAGAGGAAACATATAAGAAGAGGGAGAAGGAGAGTGGAGAGAGAGGGATATGACGAGACAAAGAAGGAAGGTGAGAGAGAAAAGGAGACGAGAGAAGGAACGAGAGGAATAGGAGGAGGAGGGAGAGCGAGAGAGAACGAGAGGAAGAGACGGGAGGAGAGAGGGAGAAGGAGAAGAGGGAGGGGACAGAGTGATATGAGCAGAGAGGAGAGGAATAAGTAGAGAGAGCGAAGTAGAGGAGGAGAGGGAGAAGGGAGGAGAGAGAGAAGAAGAAGGAGAGATTGATCGAGAGAGCGAGAGAATGAGTAGAGGATAAAGAAGGAAGGAGGAGAAGAGGGAATTGGGAAGGGAACGAGATAGAGAATAGAGGGTAGAGGTAGAGAATGAGAGGGAGAGGGAGTAGGAGCGAGAGAGATAGAGGAGGAGAGACGGAACGAGAGAGGAGGAGGGTGATAAGGAGAAGAGAAGGGGAGAGGAGAGGTGGAGAGAAAAGGGGGAGGAGTCTTAGTGATAAAATAGAGATGAGGGAAGAGAAGAGGATAGGAGAGAGAAGAAGAGGGAGACGGGGAGAGGGGAAGGTAGAGGGAGAAAGAGAAGAGGTGCAAGGAAGGGAAGGAGGAGATAGAGAGAGAGCGTGTTCCCCCTCCTTCTCATCTTCCCCGTCCACCCCTTCTCTCTATCCCCTCTCTTCCTATCCTTCTCGCCCTCTTGCTCCTCGCTTCCTTCTCTCCTTGTCAGGATAACAAGGTAGAAGGAGAGAGGTAGAAGGACAAGGAGAAATGGAACGAGTGAGAAGGAGAAGAGAAAGTGGATAAGAGGGAGAACGAGAGAGAATGAGAAAAGGAGAAGCGAGAGAAGAGGGGAGAGAGAGAAAGAGAGAGGGATAAGAGGGAGAGGCCGGAGAGAAGAAGGAGAAGGGGAGAAGAAGGAGACGAAGAGAAGGAGAAGAGGGAGGAGGAGGGGAGAGGTAGGCAAGAGTAGAGAGAGGGAGAGCGAGAACGAGAGATTGAGATGGGAGAGTGGAGAAAAGAGGATAAGAAGAGTAGAGAGAGAAGGAAGAGGGAGAGAGGAGGAGAATAGAGAAGAGGAGAGAGGAGGAGAGAGGGAGAGAGGATAAAGATGGGAAAAGGAGAGAAACGGAGAAACGAGAGAAGTAGACGGAGAAGGAGAGAGGACAGATAAGAAGGAAGAGAGAGAGCGAGAGAAGGAGGGATTGGACAGGAGGATAAGAGGGAGATAGAGAATGAAGGAGAAGAGGGAAGAGGAGGGTGACAAGGAGAGAAGGAACGAGAGAGGTAGAGAAGAGAGGGAAGGAGGAGAGAAGAGGAAGAGAGAGAAGGGAGAAGAGATAGGGGGAGAAGGACTGGGATAGAAGGAGAGACAACGAGAGAAAGAGAGAGGGGAGGAGAAGGGAAAGAGGAGGACAGAGAAGGGTACGAAGAGGGAGAGGGAAGAAGAAGAAGAAGAAGAAGAAGAAGAAGAAGAGAGAAGGATAAGGAGAGAAAAAGGGGAGAGATATAAGAAAGAAGGGAGAGGAGAAGGAATATGAGGGAGATAGAAATGTGGAGAGAGAGAGAGAGAATGAGAAGAGGGGAGAGTGGGAGAGAAGAGAGAGGGGTAGAGAGGTAGTGCGAGAGAGACAGAGAGAAGGGAGAGACAGAGAGAGAGAAGGGAGAGGAGAGAAGAGGAGAGGAGGCATGGGAGAAGAGAGAGAAGGACATAGAAGGAGAGAGTAAATGAGAAGGGAGAGAGGAGAGGAAGGATAATGACAATGAGGGAGGAGAGAGGAGGGAAGAAGGGAAGACAGAGGAGAAGAAGAAGAAGAAGAGGAGAGGGAGGTAGAGAAGACAAGGACAAGAGAGAGAAGGATAGAGACGGAGAAGAGGGATATGGATAAGGAGAGAAGAGAGAAGGAGAATAAAGTAGAAGAGGGGGAGAAGGGAGAGAAGGGAAGAGAGAGGAGGGAGAGATAGAGCGAGAGGAGTAGAAGGAGGAAGTGGGGGAGGTGGATAAGAAGGAGAGGGATGATTGACATCATTTCATGCTTATATTTGTATCTTATATCCATTATCTTTCACCTAAACAATGCTATGTTACGAGTTTTATGTTTAGTTTTCAGGAATAAATAGGTTTGAAGAGATGAAGCATAAAAGGACCCAAAAGCTGGGAAAAAGGACTAAATTGTGAGATCTGGGGATTCAGATGCAAGGGAGAAAGACCTGAACGTAAGACAGAAGGACCTAAGAGCAAAACAGAATACTCCACACCATCATGGGGTGTATTTTAGCAATTCGATTCGGGTCGGAGCTCTAACAAACCAATTAAATGCATCCAAGACCAGCAAATATACCAAGAAAAGCCAAAAACAAAAATGAGCAGGATATGAACCATATAGACCGCCAATGGGCGGTCCAAGACCGCTAATTGGCGGTCCATTTTGGCCCAAATCCGCTACAATTTCTCCCGCACATGTATTAGAGGAGGGTTAGGCAATTTTTGGTATCTGTTTAGTCCCACATCGGGGGATTGTCCCGATTTGCCTTTTTCCATGGCTATAAATAGAACTCTTCACCTTCCATAATCACTCCATATTTTAAGTGGCTATTCTTCCTACTAGAAGTGAGGCCTTGAAGCACACACTAAAGTAGGAGGATGCTACTTTGAATGTGAGTCATTTTAATACAAGTTTTCTTTATTATGTAGTTTGTTTTATGTTTCTTGTTTTGCTTTGCTTAATCTCATTCCATTAGTTTTATTAGCTTAGTTAATATGTTTTCTTTGTTTAGTTTAATAATTAGTGTAATGTTTAGTGAGTAGTTCCATCCCCTTTGGGGGGTGGAGTAGATGTACATACATGCAAATGAGAATGGATTGAATGCTTTATTTCCAATGTGTTGATAAAATATGAATGTATGCTTGCTTGTTTAGGATAGAATTTATAACTTGATGAGTTTTGCCAAAAATGATTAGACACCTCTAATGCTTGTTTAGGTTCTGAAATAAACATCTTGCATATGTAAATGTTAATCAACTAAGTTGGTGAATAGATTGATAGGTTTTGCCACAACATTTAGACACTTCCTATGCATGATAACACCACCTTTATTTGTGTTTAAAGAATGTGTTCAACACCCACCTCTTTGCTTGTGTGCACTCACTCCACCCCTTAGGTGTTTTCCCATTTCTGTATTTCAGCATTCTTCTTTTGTTCTTAGCTTAGTTGTCATTTCATTGTTTGTTTTTTTCGTTCGCATTTCATACTTCTTAGTGTAGTTTAGTGTAGAGTAGCATAATCAATCTTTCTCCCCCAATTTTTGCCATTTGATTTCTGATAAACAAGAGGCTGCTCACCTCCCTGAGGACGATCCGTATTTGCCACCGCTTCAATGCGGCCGTGCACTTGCGGTTTTAAATAAAACGTTCAACAAGTTTTTGGCGCCGTTGCCGGGGAGGTGCCAGTCCAGACTCTTGTTTGGACAATTCGAGTGGATTTAATTTTTGTCTTGTAGTTTGCGTTGTTTCAAGAGACTCACATTGAGAAGGAGAAGAATCTGGTGAAGTTTGGAGGCTGACTGAGAGAAGAAGACCGCCAATCAGCCGTCTACAACCGCCAACTAGCGGTCTGGTTATTTCATTTCACCTCTAAATTTCTGTGGAGTATTTCTTTATCTGATATAGTGATCTGGGACTCAATTTGGCATGTATTGACTTATAGTTTGTCCCCAGATCAATAATCAAACCTCCTTTAAGCAACTTGGACCCTAAAACTCAAAGCAAATGATTAGGCATTCTTTTTGTTTAGGTCATGCATCATGTATGTGACTTAGGCATATAGATTGTCTTTCATTTTAGCTTTATTTTCAGTTGCTGAGTGCTGGCGTGAGGTACGCACCTTCTACTCTCATGTATTTCGTATGAACATGCATTAGTTAGTAGGAAGTGCATTGAAACAAGTGTGAGTTGAGCGTTTGTTTGTAGAGTTGATTGCTGATTAGGACTCCAAAACGCTACAAAGGAGGGGCTGTCCCATAAAAGATAAGGTGGGGGATTTCATCACCCTTTCCTCCGCTCCACAAACCACACTAATCAAGAGCCTAATTTTTAAAATTAAGTAGACATTGGCCCTAAGGATTTCGGGCGCATTTGGAGAGTGATCCGGTCCCGACCGTCATGACCTGATCGGCGTTGCCCACTTTGTCGATAGTAGGAGAGACGAGATCCCCGGATCTTGGCTCACTTGCTGGGCTTTGTGGTCCTCGTCGTTGGGAGGTGAGGCATGTTGAGGCCGTGTGACCTCGTAGTTAGGCGTCGTCTAGCTGTAAGGACCTATAGCGACCTTAGGATTGCTTGAGCCTTGTTTGCCTGTGTGCTTCTACCTGTACCCATCCGCCGTAGCATAACGACTTCTTACCTTCTCTCCTGAGTCATTCTTTCTCTCCTGTGTTCCCCCGTCTGCTCCTCTACGCACATTCTTTGTTAAAAAAAAGTTTTGGTTTGTGTGTGTGCACCTTTGTGCATGCTTTCGTGGACACAAGACGAGAGTGGTCGTTTGACGAGGCGCGTTGTCAACCCGGCTTCGGTAGTTGACTTCTCGATGCCTTCCTCTTCTCGTGTTGCACTCAGTCCGGGTTCAATGGCTGCTCATTTCCGTGAGGAGGAGCAGTTGCTGGACCCACCTGTTCCACCTGTGCTTCCTGTTGTGGCTCCCATACCTCTACGCGATCGATGCTACCCGAGACGTACTGCTCTACCCTCATGCATCGTATTGCCAGAGGCAAATAAGAACCATTTTGAGGTTAAGCCTCAGTTTATTTCCATGCTCCCTCACTTCACTGGGAAAGGTGACCCCTATATCTTTCTCAGGGAATTTGAGGAGGTCTGTGCTATGTTCAAGCTGCAACAACTTAGCACAGACTCCATCCATCTTAGGCTTGTCCCCTTTGCGCTGAAGGATGATGCCAAGAAGTGGTTGTACAGCAACCAAGCGAATTCCTTTAGGAGTTGGGATGAGTTTCAATCTGCATTCCTCAAGAAGTACTTCCCAAATCATCGGACTCAAAAATTGAGGAACGAAATCAATTCGTTCTATCAACTTGAGACTGAGACATTTCATGCATATATAGAGAGGTTCAAGGAGCTACTATCCTCATGCCCTCACCATGGTATTGAGTTGTGGCATCTTTGTCAGATTGTTTACGAGGGTCTTCACATCCCGTCCCGAACGCTCCTTGAGTCCATGTGTCAAGGAGAGTTCTTGGGAAAGGATGAAAGGGAGGCATGGGTTTTCCTAGAAGACCTTGCTGAGAAAACAATGCAATGGGAGAGTGTAAGGGAGCCACCTGCATCATCTAGTATAGGAGCGAGGATCGCGAATGCAAACTCGACTAGATCGGGTGCCGCATTTGCTATCGATACCACTACGACCACCGAGGCACGCATGGCGGCCTTAATGCGTCGTATGGATTCGATTGAGCTCCAAAACCAACAAGGTGCACCTCACATGTCCACATCTAGGCCAGTTCCCTGTCATTCATGTGGTAGGGTAGGTCATGTAGAAAGAGAGTGTGTGTCTATTCGTCCTTACAGAGCTAGGAATGACCCATACTCGTCATCTTATAATCCTGGATGGAGGAACCATCCCAATTTTTCATGGAACCAAACCAATGCCCCGGGTGGTCCTTCAAACTCCTGTAGACCACATTACCAATCACACCAACCTCCCATGCATGCACATTCATATTAGCCACCCCAAGCGCAAACCACCAATCAATCAGGTTTCCCAAATTCCAATAATATGGAAACCCGATTCAATTCGCTTGAGACCTTGACTCGTGGACTTGAAAACTCAATGAATTTTTTTATGTCAACCACTAGTCGAGTTCTCACTTCAAATCAGCAGACCATCAAATCTCTAGAGCTTCAGATGGGCCAATTGGCCCAGTCTGTACATGAACGAGAGAGAGGGTCTTTTCCTAGCCAGCCTGAGGCTAACCCCCGTATGTACCAACAACAACACATGCAAAATGAGAATGTGGTACCTCAGGGGAGGCAAGTGAACCATGTGGAGGAACCTGTTCACCATGTCAATTCCATTGTGACCTTAAGGAATGGAAAACAGGTTGACAATCACATTTCCTTGCCACAACAACCACCATCTATGCAGCCCCTCAGTGGGAATGGTTGTGAAGAAGAGGCTAAGGGTGAGGGTAATACACCAAAGTTTTCTTCTCAGGCACCGCAGAAAACCTACCTGCCAAAAGCTCCCTATCCAAGTAGGTTAACCAAAAAGCAGAGTGACAACATGGACAAGATATTAGAGGTGTTTAAGCAAGTAAAGGTTAACATCCCCTTGTTGGATGTCATCCAACAAATACCTCAATATGCCAAAGTGTTGAAGGATCTCTGCACAACCAAGAGGAAGACCAATATTCCTAAGAAAGCATTCTTGGCTGCAAATATCAGCTCACTTTTGTCCAATCCCACCTACACAAAATACAAGGACCCTAGGTGTCCTACTATTCAGTGTACGATAGGGGACACTAGAATAAGCAATGTTTTGCTTGATTAAGGATCAACGGTCAACCTCCTCCCATTCTCTGTTTATCAACAGTTGAACTTGGGAGAATTGAAACCAGCTAAGATCATCCTCCAATTGGCGGATAGATCCATTCGTATTCCCATGGGGATTATCGAGGACGTGCTTATCAAAGTTGGAGATTTTATATTTCCAGTCGATTTTGTTGTCCTCGATACCAATCCTGTTGCGAACACCCACTCTCAAATACCTTTGATTTTGGGTAGACCATTTCTGGCCACCTCCAATGCCTTGATTAATTGTAGAAATGGTCTCATGAAGCTCTCATTCGGTAACATGAGTGCCGAGTTTCATGTGTTCAACTCTGGTAGGCAACAGGAACCCATGGATGAACCTTTAAATCTACATCTCATCCGCCAATTGGAGAAAGCACCACAAAATCAACGAACACCCCTAACCCCAATGCAACCCATTGAGAATGTTCATGGGCCCAGAGAAAACTCATTGCCTGTCTTCGCAATGCAACAGAGTGAGCTGGCCTCGAACATGAATGTCCAAAGGGAGTGTTTGTTGCATGATTCAGTTGAGGGTACTAGTGAGAGTGAGACACCTCATCATGTGCCTATACCAAAAGGTGTCTCTACCTCATGTCCCATGGCCATTGACCCATTTGAGCTTCATATTGACTCCAACAAGGACCCACCTATTACCAAGCTTATGCTTGATGATCTAAATGATGGTGGGAGGTCCTTGTTGGATAACTTGGGGAGAAGCCCCATTCATAGTGATGCAAGTCTGCTGCATCCATCGAATGAGCCTGAGGAACTCATTCCGATGCACCCTCCTATTGGTTGGAGGGTTTTCTTCGATGAGAAATTAAACCCTAGTGAGGCAACACAACTTCATTCTTTGTTGCCCACACCAAACCAATATCATGAGGGGTTCGAGCCTTTTAGCTTTGACCTTTCACCCCTCATGACACCTCAGAGTACCAGTGAAGTTTGCCCATCTCGGCAAGTCTCTGGTCCTCATGACTTGATGTTCTCATTTGATGTTCCTTGACCAAATGATTATGAGAATATCGTTGCTGCTGTGTATATCATGTTAAAAATCAAAAAAAAAAGAAAAGAAAAAAACGAGTAATAAAAGACTCCTTCAGTGAGCATCGATTGTTGTGGGCCCCAACCCTTGTGTACTTGGGCCCAATTTCTTCACGTATTTATCTCCCTTCTTCAGCTTCTCACAGGTTTTGAGGGAAGTTGGATTTGTGTCCATCAACATGACCCTGAACATTCCTTTGTACTTCATGTTGGTGAGATCTTTCCTTTTTCATGCATATATCCATGTAGTATCTTGTTTACATTCATTGAGGACAATGCATGAAGTAGGTGTAAGGGGTGTTTTACGTGTGTACATAGTTGAGTCTTTTTCCTTTGATTTTATTTTCTTTTGTGTGCATTGTTAGGGTCATGTTAGTGTGCTGCATTTAATATCGATATATCTGCTTGCCATGATCCTTGGGTGACTTGTCTTCTTTTGCTTGCCTAGTGCTTTAAAATTTCCACATTTCTTTCAAAATCTTCATGTGTTTGCGAAAGAAAATGTTTTATGGGTTTTGCGTGTGTTTAGCATGTGCAAAACCGTTGAGAGGCAAAGTAAGAAGAAAGCTCCCAAAATTGTCTTCAACTTGATGCATTAGGATTTCTAGTTTACTGGCTTTAGGTCTTACCGAGTCGTTAGGATGCACCCCGATTTTCCCTCGGGGAGCGTGTAATCCTAGGGTTTCAACACTCAAACATTTAAAGAAGTCCACCCTGAACCTTGTGAGTGAAATAATTCGTGTCTGTTAGTATAAGGAAGCTTGTCGTTGTCAAGGGCCCTTAATCTCTTTTTGTGAAACTTAAGTGTAGGGGTTTTGGTTCCCATGTAGATAAGTAAATAAGTGGTGTTCTCTCATCTCGCACGACTCCTATCACTCGGGAAAGTTGGTCTGAGGGGACTTTGTGCCGGGTGTTTTCGAGTCATCTGACTTGGGATGCACCGACCGAACTCCCATTACACGGGTGGTAGGGATCGCACTATGTGGAGATTTGTGGGAAGGTGTACGTGATAGTGTAAGTCCTCATAGGCAATGATGCACGAAACCTGACCCTGGGAGAATCAAACACCAACCAATAAAATGCTCCAAAGAAAAAGAAAAAAAAAGAAAAAAAAGGAAAAAAAAAAGTCAAATAAGAACCAAAATGGACTTTACACATTGTATCACATTCAGAAGTTAAGGTTGCCCATGTCTTTCACTTAAGTCCTTAACTAACTTTCACAAATAACTCATTAGGCTAGGTGTGTGGACCGATTACATATATAGAGTCGACCCGTAGTATTACCGCATCCCATGATCGACAATATGAGTCCAACGAGTCGTGTAGCTAGATTGATTAATGCATCTTGTTCGGATTTTGTGGGTGTATCCGCTGAAAACCCTCAGGAGACAACACTCCTCCTTGGCAACAAGGAGGTTTAACGGCTTATTGCACGTGCTAAGTGCAACCGTGATTCCTACGAAAGTGAGTTACGATTTCTTGTTTTTCGTATGCTTTTCTCTTTCTTTGTTTTGCTCGGGACTAGCAAAAGTTAGGTGTGGGGGTATTTGATTGACATCATTTCATGCTTATATTTGTATCTTATATCCATTATCTTTCAACTAAACAATGCTATGTTACGAGTTTTATGTTTAGTTTTCAGGAATAAATAGGTTTGAAGAGATGAAGCATAAAAGGACCCAAAAGCTAGGAAAAAGGACTGAATTGAGAGATCTGGGGACTGAGATGCAAAGGACAAGGACCTGAACGTAAGATAGAAGGACCTAAGAGCAAAACAGAATACTCCACACCATCATGGGGAGTATTTTAGCAATTCGATTCGGGCCGGAGCTCTAACAAACCAATTAAATGTATCCAAGACCAACAAATATACCAAGAAAAGCCCACAACAAAAATGAGCAGGATCTGAACCATATAGACCGCTAATTGGCGGTCCATTTTGGCCCAAATCCGCTACAATTTCTCCCGCACATGTATTAGAGGAGGTTTAGGCTATTTTTGGTATATGTTTAGTCCCACATCGGGGGATTGTCCCGATTTGCCTTTCTCCATGGCTATAAATAGAACTCTTCACCTTCCATTGTAATCACTCCATATTTTAAGTGGCTATTCTTCCTACTAGAAGTGAGGCCTTGAAGCACACACTAAAGTAGGAGAATGCTACTTTTAATGTGAGTCATTTTAATACAAGTTTTCTTTATTATGTTGTTTGTTTTATGTTTCTTGTTTTGCTTTGCTTAATCTCATTTCATTAGTTTTATTAGCTTAGTTAATATGCTTTCTTTGTTTAGTTTAATAATTAGTGTAATGTTTAGTGAGTAGTTTCATCCCCTTTGAGGGGTGGAGTAGATGTACATACATGCAAATGAGAATGGATTGAATGCTTTATTTCCAATGTGTTGATAAAACATGAATGTATGCTTGCTTGTTTGGGATAGAATTTATAACTTGATGAGTTTTGCCAAAAATGATTAGACACCTCTCATGCTTGTTTAGGTTCTGAAATAAACATCTTGCATATGTAAATGTTAATCAACTAAGTTGGTGAATAGATTGATAGGTTTTCCACAACATTTAGACACTTCCTATGCATGATAACACCACCTTTATTTGTGCTTAAAGAATGTGTTCAACACCCACCTCTTTGCTTGTGTGCACTCACTCCACCCCTTAGGGGTTTTTCCATTTCTGTATTTCAGCATTCTTCTTTTGTTCTTATCTTAGTTGTCATTTCATTGTTTGTTTCTTTCGTTTGCATTTCATACTTCTTAGCGTAGTTTAGTGTAGAGTAGCATAATCAATCTTTCTCCCCCAATTTTTGCCACTTGATTTCTGATAAACAAGAGGCTGCTCGCCTCCCTGAGGACGACCCGTATTTGCCACCGCTTCAACGCGGCCGTGCACTTGCGGTTTTAAATAAAACGTTCAACAAGGGACAAAAGGGAGATAGAGAAGGAGAAAGAAGAGGGGAAAGAAGAGAGGAGTGAGATAAGAAGAGGGCGAAGGAGAGTGGAGAGAGAGGGATATGAGGAGACAAAGAAGGAAGGTGAGGGAGAAAAGTAGAAGAGAGAAGGAACGAGAGGAATAGGAGGAGGAGGAGGGAGAGCGAGAGAGGAGAGGAAGAGAGGGGAGGAGAGAGGGGGAAGGAGAAGAGGGATGGGACGGAGGGATATGAGGAAAGAGGGGAGGAAGAAGTAGAGGAGGAAAGGGAGAAGGGAGGAGAGAGAGAAGAAGAATGGGTAGAGGATAGAGAAGGAAGGAGGATAAGAGGGAATAGGGAAGGTAACGTGATAGAGAAGGGAGGGTAGAGGTAGAGAATGAGAATGAGAGGGAGTAGGAGCGAGAGAGATAGAGGAGGAGAGACGAAACGAGAGAGGAGGAGGGGGACAAGAAGAAAAGAAGGGGAGAGGAGAGGAGGAGAGAAAAGGGGGAGGGGTGTGAGTGATAAAACAGAGATGAGGGAAGAGAAGAGGATAGGAGAGAGAAGAAGAGGGAGAAGGGGAGAGGGGAACGTAGAGGGAGAAAGAGAAAAGGTGCAAGGAAGGGAAGGAGGAGATAGAGAGAGAACGTGTTCCCCCTCTTTCTCATCTTCCCCGTCCTTCCCTTCTCTTTATTCCCTCTCTTCCTATCCTTCTCCCCCTCTCGCTCCTCGCTTCCTTCTCTCCAGGTCAGGATAACGAGAAGGGTGGAGAGATAGAGAAGGAGAGGAGGGATAAGAAGGAAGGGAGAGGAGAAGGAGGGGGGGGGAAGGTGTTGTGGTGAGTAGATCCAACACTTGGATGGGAGGAGAGAGAAGCTCTGGTGCGCATGGGGAGCCCTGGCTCCTCTAGGGTTGTGACTCTATTTCTTCACCAAATTGCTTGATTTCTTCACCAAAATGGAGACAAAGACTAGCTCTACACTTTTGCAACAACAAGATGGAGATTGTGGCACAACAAAGGATCCCCATTTCGTTTCAAAGGAAAGCTCTTCCACAGCTTTGGAAGAGTTTGATGTTGCGCCACCTCTAGGGAGTGTTGTATTTCCCCAAGGAAGTGGTCAGACCTCTTCTCAGCAAGGCCAAGGGCTTCCACGACCCTAGACTTCATCTAACATGTGGTTAAACGAGGGGAGAGGTTGGTTGTTTGCTCAAAGATGGAAGTAGTGGAGGCACTTAAAAGAAGGGATACGGTTTTGGTAGGGCACTTCATCGGCTTCAAACCTCACCTACCAACGTTGGAGAAGCACCTCCAAAATATATGGGCTCTTACTGGAGGTTTGGAGGTCATTAGAAGGGGGCAAGGTTTCTTGTTATTTCGTTTTTCTCTTGGAGAAGATAGGAAGAAAGTCCTTCAAGGAGGGCCATACTTTATTAGAGGAGCTCCATTTATGGTTCAAGAATGGCTCCCGGAGATGACCTTGGAGAAGGCACAAATCACAACGGTTCCTATATGGGTTCCTTTGCCGGAACTTGACCTTCGTTTCTGGTCGCAAAGAACGTTGAGTATCATTGCAAGTGTACTCGGGAGACCACTCTACATGGATGACAACATGGCTTATGGAAGGAGATTAGCTTTTTCTCGGGTGTTCATCGAGGTAAGTCCTGATTTCTCATACCCTAGTTGGGTAGATATTCAAGTGGAGGATGGTGCAACACAGAGTTTTCGTGGAATATGAGTGGCACCCCGGCTATTGTAAGGATTACCTTGAGTTTGGTCACGAGGAGACGAAATGTCCACGACAAAAATTACCCTCCAAGGTGCTTGTTCCCCAACGTCAAGTTTCTGAAAAATGGGTGGTGGTTACTGGTGGTAAGGGGAAGAGGCGTGAAGGCTGTGATGAGAGAGTGGGGGGAGAGGCGAGTGGGAGTCGGTGTGGGTGGGGGCATGGGATAGAGGGATTGGTGAGGGTGAGAGAGGCTCGAGAGGAGAGGGAAGGAGCTGGTGGTAAGTAAGGGATGGGAGGAGAGGGTGGAAGGGATGATGAGGTGGAGCTTGGGGTAGCTGAGGTGGCAAGAGGAACAAATGGGGAGTGGCCATGTGGAAATGAGTGTGATGTGGCAGCTTTGGGAGGAAATGGACAAAATGAGATAAGTAATTGCTCCTTGAAAGAGACCAATGCAACCATCCCATGTGGCAATGGTACCTCCTCCTCCCAAACAAATTCCAGCAAGGTTACAAAGGGTACAAAAGTAAGGGAGACAAGGGGGAGCCAAAAGAAGCAAATGGAAGTGGATGGGAAAAGTGTTGCACCCATTTCGGGACCATCCAATGAGAAGGAGTTTGAGTGCTCTACTTTCACTTGGGCCAATGAGGAGAGGGAATTCTCTTGTGCAATGGACATAGCAAGAGACCTTGAGGGTTTGCATGGGACACACTTAGTGGAGGCCATTGAAAGGCAAGGAAGTGGAAAACGTGATGAGCATGTGCTGCATGGAAAAGAGTCATCACGTGATGGGGAAGTGGTGCTTGAGGTTGAGTCATGGAGTGGGGACGAATTTCCTGTTAGAAGGGGGGCCATACCACTTGGCTTAATGGGTGGGCCTCAAGGGCATGAGGGACACTTAGTGAAGGCTCCTCAATATGAGAGGAATGGGAAAGCTGAATTAAATTTGGTGAATGAAATGGAGTTACAAAATTTAAATGGGACGTGCAATGGGACCTAGACCGATTTCAGAAACACATTGTGGGGGGAGATTTGAGATACTAGCAGTTGGGTTCGATTTGGGGGCAAGTGGTGAAGGCAGAACAAGGAAGAAGATAGGAAACTCGCCACCACCACCACTTAGGTGATCCGCGAGAAAGATAACCAGCAAAACAATCTCTTGTGGAGGTAAATGGGGTCTCCCCGCACCTTTAAAGCAATGAATATTCTATTTTGGAATGTGTGTGGTGCAAATGGACCCGGCCGTGCACTAATGAAAAGGGTGTAGGATTTTGTGTCCCTATGTATGTATATATTTTAAAATTTTAATATAACATACAAGATCGATTTTCATATTTTCAGCAATTTTATGTACATCTATTTGTGTTTTATTCTAATAACATGCAATCCTACATTTATTAAAATAAATCACAAAGGTGAATCATACTTAAAGTTTCTCTAAAACCTTTTGATGATCCGGAGTCACGTTGCACGTTGTGTTGCCCACGGAATTGCCTTTGAGTGTTCACCAAACTCTAAACAAAGTTAGAGAGAATGAAGCTAGCCAATCAATCTCTAACAATGTTTAGAATCAAGCTAATTACCCCTCTTTAAGCTCCTGAGAATCTTATTTCCAAAACTTAAATTTACTAAGACATTTTCGTGGTGATTAGGGAGAGATTAATGAGAGAAAAAAACTTGCATTAGTTTTAAAAAAAGTAGGAATAGGTGCCCTTATATAGGCTCCCAAAATATCCTTATCAAGAGCTATTATTTGCCATGATCCCTTATTTTTCTATCCTAAAATTAATCTCTAAATTCCACTTAATCACCCACAAAAACGTTTTAATTAAATCTGGAATTATTCCACCCATGATTTAATTAATCTCTTAATAATTCAGGCAGAATCGTTCTTATTCGGTCAACCGAACCATTCGGTTATAACACGTGTTCGGTGCACCGTGAGCTAGACGGTCGACCGAATCCGTATTAGAAAAATTCCCAAGAAGAATTTGGACGAACCACGTCTTGTAATCAGTCTACCTTTGACCCACCAAAATCGCTCCTGGAACATAGTCAGCGGATAACCGAGTCACCTTCGGTCTACCGAAAATACTACTTCTCGGTTGACCGTTTCCAATCGGTTAACCGAACCCGATTGTCCATGCACTCTGGGCAATCTCGGTCAAACAATTGCGCTTACTCGTTCCCTATTCGGTTAACCGATCTGAAGATGCCCCAGTCGACCGAACCATGAACGGTTCACCGTGTTTGACCCCGATTTTGCCTTTGTCAAATTTTGGATTTATTTCCAACAAAACTTGATCTTTTGGGGTTTTTAGCAAATTCATATCTTATGTAATATTATCCTATGTAATATTTAATTATTACACCCCATAATATATACCTCATATGAATTTATTATGATTCTAATTATGTTAATTCTCATAACATATTGATTTTAATTAATTCACCCCATAATATATACACATGTGTCCCATTTTCATAAGAAACCCGACGCATCATACGAACTTAAAATCAAACCTCTTGTTTCCCAGTTTTGTGGTGTGACCTATGGGAGGATCTAAGCCTAATTGGCAGTGATATTAAACACTTAATATCTCAGACTATAAGCGGTATCTAGCTACACATTATAGTCACCCAATTAGCATAGATGTCTTTGTTCCACCTGAACTAAAACACGATCCATTTAGTGATGTAAGTGCACCACTTGTGTCCGTCCCTTGCCTCATGATATTAAGAATATATACAAAGTAGAAATGTGTCACCTTTGTATTATATTCATTTCTTGATCTCTTTAAGCTAATTATAACTATGTAACTTAACTCAAGTTACATTGTGCACATTATAATTTTGCTTTATCAAGGGGCCCACTAATATCATCACTCATTTAAGAGGGGCAATGATAATCGTTTGACTAGCTATCTTTTCCAGCACAAGTCATGTTCAACCAACTATTGCCGTTATCACTACACTCATTGGTAGCTTTTGACAATAATCAAATTAAGCACTTCTTGAGTGAAAAGATATAAGTCTCATATCTTAGGATCCAACACACAGTAAAAACATTAATGACACGAAACACAATTCCATAATGTTTTACTTGTTAGGTCTATTCAATATATAAAAGTAATCTTTTCCTCTTTTATATACTCGTGTCGTCAATTAGTTGTAGAGCTACAACAATCGATGACCAACACGACAATCTTATCTCGGTAATGAATGTTCCATGTTAATTACCATGATTGTGAATAACTTTTGATTTATGTAAACCATTATCTTTTAGAGCTCTACGGTGAAGGACCAAGTGCCTCTTCCTTAACACTTCCAAAAGACGAATACTATAATCAAGGAACAAAATGTTTGTACATTCAATTCATAATAATTTACATAAAAAAGTAAAAAATTTAGAACACATTCCTTTCAATCTCCCACTTGTTATCAAAGTTTTCTCTCACATACATTCTCAATGTATAAAACAATAATAACTAGGGTAACTCTCTCTAATCACTCATCAAGCCAATCCACATGGTTCCTCAGACCCATGGACTCGAAATGCATTTCGCCCTTGGCTTGGGATAAGGGTTTGGTGAATGGATCAGCTGTGTTGCTGTTTGTGTCCACCCATAACAGATTTATTTTGCCCTCGTCGATGAAGTCACATGTGACAAAGTACTTACGATCCATGTACTTCACTTTGTGGTGTGATTTGGGATCCTTGATTTGCGAGTTAGATGCACTATTATCGCAAAATAGCTCTACTGGTCCCTAGCTCGAGGGAACTACTCCAAGCTCTTCAAGGAACTCATGAAACTCGCATCCGAATAGTCCTCGGCTATTAATTCCCTTTGTCCTCCATAAATAAGAAACTTATCTTTGGTCCGGTTAAGGTACCTCAGAATATTCTTGACCGCAGTCCAGTGCTCAGGACCTGCGTTGGATTGGTGACGACTTGTCACGCTTAGAGCATACGAGACATCGAGTCTTGTGCAAGTCATCGCGTACATGATCGATCCTATTGCCGAAGCATAAGGGATATGTTTCATGTACTCCAAGTCTTTACGCGATTCAGCACGTTGAGACTTCTTGAGTTGCACACCCATACTCATTGGCACATTGCCCTTTTTGGAGTTGTTCATGCTGAACCTTTCCAAGACCTTGTCAATGTACGTACGTTGACTTAGGCCAATGAGTCTACGGGATCTATCTCTATATATCTTGATTCCGAAGTTGTATTGAGCCTCACCCATGTCTTTCATCGAAAATGCAGATTTCAATGAAGTTCTCGTTTGCTCAAGCAAAAGTATATGATTTCCCATGAGGAGTATGTCATGGACATATAAGATCAAGAACACTATGTGGCTCCCACTAACCTTCTTGTATATACAAGGTTCTTCCTTACTTTGGACGAAGTGAATCTTTTTGACTTCTTCGTCAAAGCGCTTGTTACAACTCTTTGCTGCTTGCTTCAATCCATAAATGGATCTTTGAAGCTTGCATACTTTCTCACTATTCTTTGGATCTTCAAAACCTTGAGGTTGTACCATGTACACATCCTCCTCCAAGTTCCCATTAAGGAACGCTGTTTTGACATCCATTTGCCATATCTCATAATCATGAAATGCGGCAATAGCGAGCATAATCCGAATAGACTTGGACATGGCAACCGGTGAAAAAGTTTCATCATAGTCAATTCCTTGAACTTGGGTGAAACCTTTTGCTACAAGCCTCGCTTTGTAGGTTGTCAAGTTCCCATCCATGTCCATCTTCCTCTTGAAAACCCATTTATTTTGAATGTCCTTTTTCCCCTGAGGAAGGTCCACCAAGTTCCACACTTGATTATCATACATGGATTCTATTTCGGATTCCATGGCATTGAGCCACAGTTTGGAGTCCTTTCTTTCCATTGCTTCTTGAAAGGTCGAGGGATCATCGATATCTAGTACCATGATCTCATGAAGTCCCAAATACATATCGGGATTCTTCCTTTCCCTCGTTGACCTTCTAAGTTCTTTTGGTTCTATGTGTACTTCTCGAACTTCTTCCACAATTTCTTGCAGAATTGGTTCGTGTTCGATTCTCGAACGTACACTTGGTGGGGAAGATTGAGTTTCTCTCACAATTTCTTGCGAGGGTCTCTCACTCATGCTCCCACTAACCAAAGGAACCTCGGTTGGGCCTTCATGATCTTGAATGTCATCATTCATATCATGATCTTGTAGAGTATCTTGAGTCTCCTCAAGCACAACTCTACTCCCATTACTTTTTATTCTTTCCAGAAATACTTTTTCTAGAAATACAGCATCCCTCTCTACAATCACTCGATTGGAGGTTATATGCCAAAAGTAGTATCCTCTTGTCTCACGAGGATAACCTATAAAGAAGCACTTATCCGCTTTTGGTTGAAGTTTGGTCGACATCACTCTCTTGACATAGGCCTCACAACCCCAAATCTTGAGAAAATTGAGCTTAGGTGTTTTACCACTCCATAGCTCATAAGGCGTTTTCTCTACGGATTTGTATGGAACATTATTTAGTGTGTAAGCCGCAGCTTCTAGTGCATAACTCCAAAAGTAAAGCGGCAATTCAGCTTGACTCATCATTGATCGAACCATGTCGAGTAATGTCCTATTCCTCCTTTTCGATACCCCATTCCAGTGAGGTGTACGGGGAGGGGTGAGTTGTGGTACAATACCACACTCCTTTAGGAATGAGTCAAATTCGGTACTTAAGTACTCACCTCCACGATCCGTTCGTAGAGACTTGATTTTCTTGTTGAGTTGGTTCTCTACTTCATTCTTGAATTCCTTGAACTTGTCAAAGGATTCACTTTTGTTTCTCATTAGATAAATATAGCCATAACGACTATAGTCATCCGTGAATGTAATGGAGTACCTAAAACCGTCTCTTGCACTAGTACTCATCGGACCACATACATCGGAATGTATCAAATCCAACAAGTCATTTGCTCTCGGTCCTTTCTTCTTGAAAGGAATCTTGGTCATTTTGCCCATTAGGCAAGGTTCGCACGTCTCCAATGATTTAAAATCAAGTTGATAGTGCCACAAGAGTATATCATTCACGTGAGTAGTTTTAAGTCTTTTGTTATTGATGTTTAAAATTTGTTTATTATTTAATTCAAGCAAATAGAGACCATTCCTTACGAATGCATTTGCATAGAAAATACCATTCCTCGATATAGACAAGCAAGAATTTGAAATATTTATATTAAAATTATCCATATCCAAACATGATACAGAAATAATGTTCTTGCTAATTGAAGGCACATAATAAACATTCTTTAAACATAAATTTAAACCACTAGATAATTGAAGCTCCACAAAACCTTGTGCAATCGCAGCAACGCTTACACCATTTCCGACCTTCAAAATCATCTCGTTCTTCACAAGTTCCTTTCTATCCTTTAGTAGCTACACATTAGAAATTATGTGAGCACAAGATCCCGTATCAATTACCCAATCGTGGACAGAGGTGACTAAATTTATCTCAATAACAAATATACCTTTGGCCTTTTTAGGGCGCTTACGTTCAATCATTCCATTGTCAAGGTGTTCATTGTACTTGGGGCAATTTGGCCGGATGTGTCCCTTTTCACCGTAGTGAAAGCACTCCGTATTGGGAGTCAGAGATTTCAAAGATTTCCCCATTGAGGCACTCACACGAGCACCACCTACTCCCTTGCTCTTGATTGACGTATTCTTGGTGAATTTGCCTTTACCTTTGGTGATTTTATTGCTCCCTCCATGGACGGCTAGGACGTGCTTGTCCCGACCCTTACCCATGTCAACTTCAGCCGTTTTGAGAGCATTGTGAAGTTCCTGAAGACTCACCCCTTTCTGACGCACATGATAGTGCATAATGAAGTCCTTGTAGGACGGGGCTAGAAAGACAAGAATCATATCTTCCGCAATGTCATCGGGCATCGGGGAAGAGAGCTTCGACATCTTCTCAAGGTATCCTTGCATCGTGATAAAATGCATGGATACCGATGTTCCCTCCGCCATGTGGCACCTTGTGAGTGCGATGGTGGTCTTATAGCGCTCTTTTCTAGCACTATCCATAAACATCTTTATTAAAGCTTCCACGGTCTTCTTGGGTTTTGAATCCCAGTATTTCGCCTGAAGCGAGTCACCCATGGGGGCTAACATTAGACCGTGAACATGGTTCTCTTGGTCTTCCCACTTGGCTTTTGCCTCTCTCTCGCTATCGGTTGCCCTCTCATTTAATTTTGGGATTTCACCACCCAAAATATGAGACAGTTTCTCAATCTTTAACACGATATTGAGCTTGAGTTGCCAACTTATGAAGTTTGAGCCATCATTTGCGAAATGATGTTTTTCAATCATAGATCGCACAATAGGTTGAATATTCGACATTTCTACAAAATAAATTATATGGGATTTAATGTCAATTTTCTGTTTTTTTTAAAAACAATACCGCAAATAAATTTTTTCCCATAAATGCAGCAATCCAAGATCCTATCAATTATAACATAAACTAGCTAAGGGCTATCAGATATATTATAAAATCAAGGTAAGAAAACATTTTTCTAATCATAACCATTTTGAAATATCGCAACATTTGCATTTTCAAACTCTTATGATTCATGTCGTTTTAATTAGGAGGGAATTTGACCAATCCTCGTAAGAAAAACTCTCTTTCCCAAAACCGAGCTAGGGCTCCGGGTCTTGTTAAGAAAACTTATTTTATTTGATACAAGATACGTTTATCTATTGTATTCACAAACAAATATACTCGGTGTCCGCTAAGGGCGAATCGCACCTCGTACATCTATTCGTGGCACAACAATAGACAACCTTATATCTCCCACTATTCCCAAAGATGGAGGAAGCTATCTCCCGCTAAGGGCGAGCAGAATATCCCTCGATCGATGGCTGCTAGTGGATGAAATAAGAAAGAAAGATACACTTAATTTTTGGTTGGACAATTTAAACATTTATCTGTGACTTTAGAATTTAGGTGATCATGCATATTTAACATCTATACACATCCTAACATTCAAACATCTATATATCGAGCACTCAAACATAAATAAATCCATTCGCACAAACATTGCGTGAGTTTATATGTTCCCGCCTTCTTGATCCTTGATCCCTGATCCTTGACCCTTGATCCTTGCGCTTCTTCAGTGTCTTCCTCTTGCACCATGGATGTTGATATTGCAAAAATATAAACATGCATCTCTCAATTTTCAAAATTGTCGAGTGCAAGTCCTATGTAAAAATCCTCTCATATGCAAGCATATACATAGAAATAAAATTTGGCTTTTACATACATAAGCCCCTGTGATTGAATAATAATAACATACACATTCATTCATTCATTCACACATGGCTTCGATGGAACATATAAACTCACATATCCCTGCATTAGAGAACTCGAGCAACGCATGTACATATACTATATATTACTCGATTTAGTTTATCATGCATCTCTTAAATCAAACAATTATAAAATCATTTGAAATACATTGAAATGATTTTATGCATCCATAGTTCAATTCATAAAATATTTGAACTGCTGTTTATCCAATTTCTAAAATTAAACATTTATAGAAAGATAAACATATGCCTTTTTTCATTTTGTTGATTCCTTAAAACATAATCACTTAATTAAAACGAAAATTCCATAAATAAGACATAAGTCTAAATCTTAATTCTAACATTCATATGATGTGTTTTAAAACATTTAAAACTATCAAAAAATCAATTAGAATTAAATAAACAAACTATCGAAAACTCGAAAAAGACATAGAATATGCATTGTTTTGATTGTAGATGGTAAACTAAAATTAATTATATAGTCTAATTGTTGAAAATATGAACTAAAAGCTCTGATACCACTGTAGGATTTCGTGTCCCTATGTATGTATATATTTTAAAATTTTAATATAACATACAAGATCGATTTTCATATTTTCAGCAATTTTATGTACATCTATTTGTGTTTTATTCTAATAACATGCAATCCTACATTTAATAAAATAAATCACAAAGGAGAATCATACCTAAAGGTTCTCTACAACCTTTTGATGATCCGGAGTCGCGTTGCACGTTGTGTTGCCCACGGAATTGCCTCCGAGTGTTCACCAAACTCTAAACAAAGTTAGAGAGAATGGAGCTAGCCAATCACTCTCTAACAATGTTTAGAATCAAGCTAATTACCCCTCTTTAAGCTCCTGAGAATCTTATCTCCAAAACTTAAATTTACTAAGAGATTTTCGTGGTGAGTAGGGAGAGATTAATGAGAGAAAGAATTTTGCATTAGTTTTAAAACAAGTAGGAATAAGTTCCTTTTTATAGGCTCCCAAAATATCCTTATCAAGAGCTATTATTTAGCCACGATCCCTTGTTTTTCTCTCCTAAAATTAATCTCTAAATTCCACTTAATCACCCACAAAAACGATTTAATTAAATCTGGAATTATTCCACTCATGATTTAATTAATCTCTCAATAATTCAGGCAGAATCGTTCTTGTTCGGTGGACCGAGTATTATTCGGTCAACCAAACCATTCAGTTATAACACGTGTTCGGTGCACCGTGAGCTAGACGGATGACCGAATCCGTATGAGAAAAATTCCCTAGAAGAATTCGGACGAACCACGTCTTGTAATCGGTCTACCTTTGACCCACCAAAATCGCTCCGGGAACATAGTCATCGGATAACTAGGGCACCTTCAGTCTACCGAAAATACTACTTCTCGGTTGATCGTTTCCAATCGGTGAACCGAACCCGATTATCAAGGCACTCTAGGCAATCTCGGTCAACCAATTGCGCTTACTCGTTCCCTATTCGTTTAACCGATCCGAAGATGCCCCGGTCGACCGAACCATGAACGGTTCACCGTGTTTGACCCCGATTTTGCCTTTGCCAAATTTTGGATTTATTTCCAACAAAACTTGATCTTTTGGGGTTTTTAGCAAATTCATATCTTATGTAATATTATCCTATGTAATATTTAATTATTACACCCCATAATATATACCTCATATGAATTTATTATGATTCTAATTATGTTAATTCTCATAACATATTGATTTTAATTAATTCACCACATGTATCCCATTTTCATAAGAAACCCGACGCATCATACGAACTTAAAATCAAACCTCTTGTTTCCCAGTTTTGTGGTGTGACCTATGGCAGGATCTAAGCCTAATTGGCAGTGATATTAAACACTTAATATCTCAGACTATAAGCGGTATCTAGCTACACATTATAGTCACCCAATTAGCATAGATGTCTTTGTTCCACCTGAACTAAAACACGATCCATTTAGTGATGTAAGTGCACCACTTGTGTCCGTCCCTTGCCTCATGATATTAAGAATATATACAAAGTAGAAATGTGTCACGTTTGTATTATATTCATTTCTTGATCTCTTTAAGCTAATTATAACTATGTAACTTAACTCAAGTTACATTGTGCACATTATAATTTTGCTTTATCAAGGGGACCACTAATATCATCACTCATTTAAGAGGGGCAATGATAATTGTTTGACTAGCTATCTTTTCCAGCACAAGTCATGTTCAACCAACTATTGCCGTTATCACTACACTCGTTGGTAGCTTTTGACAATAATCAAATTAAGCACTTCTTGAGTGAAAAGATATAAGTCTCATATCTTAGGATCCATCACACAGTAAAAACATTAATGACACGAAACACAATTCCATAATGATTTACTAGTTAGGTCTATTCAATATATAAAAGTAATCTTTTCCTCTTTTATATACTCGTGTCGTCAATTATTTGTAGAGCTACAACAATCGATGACCAACACGACAATCTTATCTCGGTAATGAATGTTCCATGTTAATTACCATGAATGTGAATAACTTTTGATTTATGTAAACCATTGTCTTTTAGAGCTCTACGGTTAAGGACCAAGCGCCTCTTCCTTAACACTTCCAAAAGACGAATACTATAATCAAGGAACAAAATGTTTTTACAATAAATTCATAATAATTGACATATAAAAGTAAAACTTTTAGAACACATTCCTTTCAAAGGGGTCGAATAAAGGAAGTAAACCCGGATGTGGTGTGTGTAATGGAGCATAAGGTCAAGCACAAGAGGATTGAGCGCTTCAAAATTGCCATTTGGCCCCACGCATGGATGTCAAATAGTTTGATAGTGGATTCGGGGCGGATCTAGTACTTTGGAATGACCAAAAAGTGGATTTGAGGGTCATCTTTGAAACGTCACAATTGCTCCACTTTCGGGCCTGCTTGAAAGGAGATGGTAATGAGTTCGATATCATAGCGATCTACGGGGAAAATGGGCATGTGGATAGGAGAGTATTGTGGAATGATCTCCTACAAGTGGCTCCAAATGATTCAAGGCCATGGATAGTCGGGGGTGATTTCAATTGCATCCGAAATCTTAGTGAGAAACGGGGAGGTGCTGCTGGAAACGAGGTTGCCATGTCTGAATTTAACGAGTGTATTGATGCACTCCAACTCCTTGAGATGCCCTCTACCGGCAGCGAGTTCACGTGGTCAAATTCTTCTGAGGGTAGTGCTTGTATCGAGACACGGATTGACCGGATTCTAATTAACAATGCATGGCTAGAGATGTTCCTGAAATCCTATTTCCTTGTTGGTGAGAAGGACCTAAGTGACCACACCATGCTCATCATGAAGACGGAGGGAATCGAAAGACAAAAGAAAACGATGTTCCGCTTCGAGAACCATTGGGCTGAGCATGAGGAGTTTCGGAGTATTGTGGGACAAGCTTGGACCAAGTATGTGCGAGGCACACCTATGTTTCGGGTGGTGGGCATGTTGCATGAAGTTAAGAAGAGGCCGATCCAATGGAACACCTCTAAGTTTGGGAACGTGAACCAAATGGTGGGAGAGCCCTGGGCTAATCTTGAGGAAGCTCGGAGGAGTAGGACAGCAAACCCACATGATGCTGCACTTATCATCACTGAGGGAGCAGCAAAGGATGGACTCGCTCAGATTCTTGCTCGGGAGGAGTCCATTATTCGACAAAAATCAAGAGTCAAGTGGCTGAAAGAGGGGGACCGAAACACTGGATTTTTCCATGCGCACCTTAGAGTGAGGAGAGCCACCAACCAAGTGAGACGAGTGGGTGAGGGTTCCACCTTCGTGGAAGAGGAAGGAGAGATCCGGGACGCGTTCCGAGGCTTTTATGTTAACTTGTTTGCTCATGAATTGCAGGTGAAACCCATACCCCCTTCCGTCATCCTACCACAAATCCTACCGGCGGAGGGGACGGAGCTAACACGACCTCTTGAGATGAAGGAGCTCGAAATGGTAGTGTTCAACGCAAATGTAGATAAAGCCCCAGGACCGGATGGTTTTAATGCATAGTTCTTCAAAGCCACTTGGGAAATAATCAAACGGGACATGTTTAAGGCCGTGACTTCCTGCCTAGAAAGTGGGAAGGTGCTAGCCAAACGGAATGCCACATCAATTACGATCATCCCTAAGAAGAAAGCAGCGCTTTTGGTGGAGGATTACCGACCCATTGCTCTGTGCAACATGACGTATAGGTTCACATCAAAAGTACTTCCGAATCGGTTGAAGGGGTTGCTGCCACGCCTCATTGGGGAGAGTCAAAGTGCCTTCGCTAAAGGCAGGAGAATTGGGGACAACATCCTTCTTGCCAATGAATTATGCCACAACCTCCATCTAGACAAAGGGAAGGGTCGAATGTGCATTAAACTAGATATCTGGAAAGCCTATGATTCTGTCTCTTGGGTCTTCCTACATGAAGTACTGACCAGATTTGGGTTCCCTAATAAGTGGAGGAGGCTTATCATGAGTTGTGTAAAACCCTCGTTCGTGGTGACGGTCAATGGTGCAAATTCAACACCCTTTGTGGCTAGCAACGGCTTGAGACAAGGTGATCCTTTGGCCCCCTACCTGTTTGTACTTTGCAGGGAGGTTCTAAGCGTAATGGTGAAGAAGGAGGTCATGGCTGGACGTATCCAGCCACTATCGTGTGGAGAGGTTCCTGTTTTGCACCTTCTCTTTGCCGATGACGTTCTTCTATTTGATAAGGCAACAAAGGATAATGCAAGAGCTATCCGAGGTGTACTTGAGGAGTTTACAGCTTGCTCGTGGCTGAGCTTTAGTGCATTGAAGAGCCAAATTTTCATGGGAAGCGGAGTGCTACATGGGTCCTGGATTGGAGCCCATCTTGGCATGGAGAGAAAAGATTTCCCGGTGACATACCTTGGGCTGTCGTTGTTCTCTGGGAGGATGGGGAGGATCCACTGTGTGTTGTTAATCAACAGGGTGAAAGCAAGGCTTAGTACTTGACAACAGAACTTCTTGTCAATGGTTGGATGAGTTGAGCTTGTGAGAAGTGTACTCGTCTCCCTCAGCATATATTGGACGTCCGCATTCCTACTTCCTCGCAAAATGTTAAAGGAGATCGAGAGCCTAATGTGTCACTTCATCTGGGGAGGCCCAACGAAGTGGGTAGCAGTAGCCTGGAAAGACGTGTGTCTACCAAAGGAGGAAGGAGGCCTTGGCTTGAAGTGCTTGTCAGAATGGAATGATGTAGGTCTCCTCTGCTTATTTTGGGTTGTGGTGGCGGAAGGCAATGCACTTTGGGTGAAGTGTATACGCCAAAAGTACTTGAAGACTCGATCCATTTGGCTTGTATGACCCTCATCTACCTCATCATGGGCATTGAAAGTGATACTCCGAGTTCGAGACATAGCTAGAAGGTACATCCAATATGAGGTGGGAAATGGAGAAGACATCTGGTTTTTCCAATACCCTTGGTGTGGTGAACCGTTTCAAAACGAAAGTTGGGGGGAGCGGCTACACTATGAATTAGGAGTACCGTGGGACACGAGAGTGTCGAACTTCATTAGAGATGGAATGTGGAACCTTCCCCCACCACGCTGCACTTTTATGGAGGAAGTCCACAAACGAATACTAAATACGAGAATCCATGGAGGCATGCACCAGCCTAAGCGAGTGGACGGAGTGGGAGAGGCACTTGGCGTCAAAGAAGTATGGAGATGGGTAAAGATGTCAGGGAGAAGGGTAGCTTGGGTTGGAATGGTTTGACACAAGTACGCCATCCCAAAGCATGCCATCATGACTTGGAAAGCACTACGAGGACGTCTACTTAGAAAGAGCCTGATGAACAAACAGGGAGCAACACTACAATTGGGGTGCAGCCTATGCGAGGGAGGCGAGGAAGATATTGAGCATTTGTTTTGGGGATGTGAATACATTAAGAAGGTGTGGGCAGAAATCTTGCATCTTTTAAAGCTCAACCATAGGGTGGCATACACTTTAGAGCCTCAAGCTATACGTATTTCACAAATAGGAGGAAGCAGACTTGATATTGTTGTAAGGCAATGGGTCTTCCAAGCCATGATACACGAGTGCTGGCTCGAACAAAACAAAAGGATTTTCGACGGAGAAAAGCAACAACCAACGCATATTGTAGCTGTCATCAAGGATATGGTTCGCTGCCTATGGCACAAAGTTAAAAAGCTTGCAAAGAGTGAAGAGGAAGAACACCGATCCCAGCACACGTGGACATAGTTTGTTGTTCACCCTTGTTGTTTGCATAGTCACGAAAACCTACCACGCTGAAGTGATATATAGTGTAATGTAGGGTAGAGGCACCCGCGTTCATTATGGTTTCAGTTTTGTACCAAATTTTCTAGGTTGTAAACTTTACTTAGTTTATAAAATTCGAGTGTAAGCCTCCCTTTTGCTTTGCAAAAACAAAGATAGAGAATGAGAGAGGAGATGGAGAAGAGAGAGTAGAGAGAGAAGGGGAGAGGAGAGGGGAAAATGGAGAAGCGAGCGATAGAAGGAGAGGGAGAGAGTAGAAGGAGAGAGGTAGAGGGACAATGAGAGATGGAACCAGTGAGAAGGAGAAGACAAAATGGATAAGAGGGAGAACGATAGAGAATGAGAAAAGGAGTAGTGAGATAAGAGGGGAGAGAGGGAAAGGGAGAGGGATAAGAGGGAGAGGGCGGAGAGAAGAAGGAGAGGGGAGAAGAAGGAGACGAAGAGAAGGAGAAGAGGGTGGAGGAGGGGAGAGGTATGCAAGAGTAGAGAGAGGGAGAAAAGAGAGAGAGGGGAAAGGGAGAGCGAGAACGAGAGATCGAGAAGGGAGAGAGGAGGAGAATAGAGAAGAGGAGAGAGGAGGAGAGAGGGAGAGAAACGGAGAAACGAGAGAGGTAAAGGGAGAAGGAGAGAGGACAAATAAGAAGGAAGAGAGAGAGCGAGAGAAGGAGGGAGTGGACAAGAGGATAAGAGGGAGATAGAGAATGAAGGAGAAGAGGGAAGAGGAGACAGACAAGGAGAGAAGGAACGAGAGAGGTAGAGAAGAGAGGGAAGGAGGAGAGAAGAGGAAGAGAGAGAAGGGAGATGGGGGAAGTAAAGGGGAGAGGGAGAAGGGAGAAGAGATAGGGGGAGAAGGACTGGGATAGAAGGAGAGACAACGAGAGACAGCGAGAGGGGAGGAGAAGGGAAAGAGGAGGATAGAGAAGGGTACGAAGAGGGAGAGGGAAGAAGAAGAAGAAGAGACAAGGATACGAAGAGAAAAAGGAGAGAGGGATAAGAAGGAAGGGAGAGGAGAAGGAATATGAGGGAGATAGAGATGAGGAGAGAGAGAGAGAAGGAGAAGAGGGGAGAGTGGGAGAGAAGAGAGAGGGGTAGAGAGGTAGTACGAGAGAGACAGAGAGAAGGGAGAGATGGAGAGAGAGAAGGGAGAGGAGAGAGAGAAGAAGAAGGGGAGATTGAACGAGAGAGCGAGAGAATGAGTAGAGCATAGAGAAGGGAAGGAGGAGAAGAGGAATAGGGAAGGGAACGAGATAGAGAAGGGAGGGTAGAGGTAGAGAATGAGAATGAGAGGGAGTAGGAGCGAGAGAGATAGAGGAGGACAGACGGAACGAGAGAGGACGAGGGCTATAAGGAGAAGAGAAGGGGAGAGGAGAAGAGGAGAGAAAAGGGGTGAGTGATAAAATAGAGATGAGGGAAGAGAAGAGGATAGGAGAGGGAAGAAGAGGGAGAAGGGGAGAGGGGAAGGTAGAGGGAGAAAGAGAAGAGGTGCAAGGAAGGGAAGGAGGAGATAGAGAGAACGTGTTCCCCCTCCTTCTCATCTTCCCCGTCCTTCCCTTCTCTCTATCTCCTCTCTTCCTATCCTTCTCCCCATCTCGCTCCTCGCTTCCTTCTATCCTTGTCGGGATAACGAGAAGGGTGGAGAGATAGAGAAGGAGAGACGAGATGGAGAAGAGATAGTAGAGAGAGAAGGGGAGAGGGGAAAATGGAGAAGCGAGCGAGAGAAGGAGAGGGAGAGAGTAGAAGGAGAGGGGTAGAGGGACAAGGAGAGATGGAACGAGTGAGAAGGAGAAGAGAAAGTGGAGAAGAGGGAGAACGAGAGAGAATGAGAAAAGGAGAAGCGAGAGAAGAGGGGAGAGAGAGAAAGAGAGGGATAAGAGGGAGAGGCCGGAGAGAAGAAGGAGGGGGGGAGAAGATCGACACGAAGAGAAGGAAAAGAGTGAATAGGAGGGGAGAGGTGGGCAAGAGTAGAGAGAGGGAGAAGAGAGAGATAGGGGAAAGGGAGAGCGAGAACGAGAGATCGAGAAGGGAGAGTGGAAAAAAAGGATAAGAGAGAAGGAAGAGGGAGAGACGAGGAGAATAGAGAAGAGGAGGAGAGAGGGAGAGAGGATAAAGATGGGAAAGGGAGAGAAACGAGAGTAGTAGAAGGAGAAGGGGAGAGGACAGATAAGAAGGAAGAGAGAGAGCGAGAGAAGGAAGGAGAGAAGAGGGAGGGGACAGAGGGATATAAGGAGAGAGAGGAGGAAGAAGTAGAGATTGAACGAGAGAGCGAGAGAATGAGTAGAGTATAGAGAAGGGAAGGAGAAGAAGAGGGAATAGGGAAGGGAACAAGATAGAGAAGGGATGGTAGAGGTAGAGAATGAGAATGAGAGGGAGTAGGAGGGAGAGAGATAGGGGAGGAGAGACGGAACGAGAGACGAGGAGGGCGATAAGGAGAAGAGAAGGGGAAAGGAGAGGAGGAGAGAAAAGGGGTGAGTGATAAAACAGAGATAAGGGAAGAGAAGAGGATTGGAGAGACAAGAAGAGGGAGAAGGTGAGAGGGAAAGTAGAGGGAGAAAGAGAAGAGGTGCAAGGAAGGGAAGGAGGAGATAGAGAGAGAACTTGTTCCCCCTCCTTTTCATCTTCCCCGTTCTTCCCTTCTCTCTATCCCCTCCCTTCCTTCCTTCTCCCCCTCTCGCTCCTCGCTTCCTTCTCTACTTGTGAGGATAACGAGAAGGGTGGAGAGATAGAGAAGGAGAGAGGAGATGCAGAACAGAGAGTAGAGAGAGAAGGGGAGAGGGGAAAATGGAGAAGCGAGCGAGAGAAGGAGAGGGACAGAGTAGAAGGAGAGAGGTAGAGGGACAAGGAGAGATGGAACGAGTGAGAAGGAGAAGAGAAAGCGGATAAGAGGGAGAACGAGAGAGAATGAGAAAAGGAGAAACGAGAGAAGAGGGGAGAGAGAGAAAGAGAGAGGGATAAGAGGGAGAGGGCGGAGAGAAGAAGGAGATGAAGAGAAGGAGAAGAGGGAGGAGGAGGGGAGAGGTAGGCAAGAGTAGAGAGAGGGAGAAAAGAGAGAGAGGGGAAAGGGAGAGCGAGAACGAGAGATGGAACGAGTGAGAAGGAGAAGAGAAAGTGGATAAGAGGGAGAACAAGAGAGAATGAGAAAAGGAGAAGCGAGAGAAAGAAGGAGAGGAGGGAGGGGATAGAGGGATATGAGGAGAGAGAGGAGGTAGAAGTAGAGTGAGCAAAGTAGAGGAGGAGAGGGAGAAGGGAGGAGAGAGAGAAGAAGGGGAATGGTAAAGAGAGTGAGAGCTGAGATAGGGAAGAAAAAAAACGGGAGAGGAGAGAGAAGCTCTGGGGTTGCGCATGGGGAATCTATGGTTTTCTAGGCTCCCAAGCCTTGTACTTCCATCAAACTTCATGATTTTAGCTCAAAATGGATCCTAAAGCTAGTTCTCAACGTTTGCAACAACTAAATGGAGATTGTGGCATTCAAAAGAATCTCCATCAAGCACCACCATTTGGTTCATCCCTGGTTTTGGAGGGTCTCGCAAGTACACAAACCCTAGGGAGTGAGAAGTCTCCTCCTAGGAAGTGGTCTGACCTATTCAGCACCGGCTCAAGGTCCTCAACGACCCTTGAATATGTTCCACCAGCCATGCAAGGAGGAGAGAAGGTGGTCGTTTGTTCAAAGGAGGAAGTTGGCGAAGCATTAAAGAAATGGGATAAGGTGATTGTTGGTCACTTCATAGGTTTTAAGCCACATTTGCCCACGTTGGAGAAACACCTCCGCAAGGTGTGGGGAGTGGTAGGCGGCATGGAAGTCATTCGAAGAAGCCAAGGTTTCATCCTCTTTAGGTTCACTCTTCAGGAGGATAGGAAACGCGTATTGGAGGGAGGGCCATGGTTTGTCAAGGGTGCGCCTCTTGTGGTTCAAGCGTGGATGCTGGAGCTAGTGCTCAAGCGAGCAAACATCTTGACGGTCCCTATTTGGGGGAGGTTGTCGGAGCTCGACCTCCGGTTTTGGTCACCCAAGACCTTAAGAAACATCACAAGCGTTCTCGGGAGACCTGTCTACATGGACGAGCATACTGCATCCGGAAGGCGTTTGGCTTATGCTCAGGTATGTGTTGAGGTTGGGCATGATTTTTCTTATCCTTCTTGGTGATCCAGAGAGGGTTCTTGTGGAGTATGAGTTGCGGCCCGGCTATTGTTCGTAGTGCTTGGAGTTTGGTCATGAAGGGGAGGGGTGCCCGAGGATAAAGATGGGAAAGGGAGATAAACGGAGAAACGAGAGAAGTAGAGGGAGAAGGAGAGTGGACAGATAAGAAGGAAGAGAGAGAGCGAGAGAAGGAGGGAGTGGACAAGAGGATAAGAGGGAGATAGAGAATGAAGGACAAGAGGGAGGGGACGGAGGGAAATGAGGAGAGAGAGGAGGAAGAAGTAGAGAGAGCGAAGTAGAAGAGGAGAGGGAGAAGGGAGTAGAGAGAGAAGAAGAAGGAGAGATTGAACAAGAGAGCGAGAGAATGAGTAGAGGATAGAGAAGGGATGGAGGAGAAGAGGGAATAGGGAAGGGAACGAGATAGAGAAGGGAGGGTAGAGGTAGAGAATGAGAATGAGAGGAAGTAGGAGCGAGAGAGATAGAGGAGGGGAGACAGAACGATAGAGGAGGAGGAGGGCGATAAGGCGAAGAGAAGGGGAGAGGAGAGGAGGAGAGAAAAGGGGTGAGTGATAAAACAGAGATGAGGGAAGAGAAGAGGATAGGAGAGGGAAGATTAGGGAGAAGGGGAGAGGGGAAGGTAGAGGGAGAAAGAGAAGAGGTGCAAGGAAGGGAAGGAGGAGATAGAGAGAGAACGTGTTCCCCATCCTTCTCATCTTCCCCGTCCTTCCCTTCTCTCTATCCCCTCTCTTCCTATCCTTCTCCCCCTCTCGCTCCTCGCTTCCTTCTCTCCTTGTCGGGATAACGAGAAGGGTGGAGAGATAGAGAAGGAGAGAGGAGATGGAGAAGAGAGAGTAGAGAGAGAAGGGGAGAGGGGAAAATGGAGAAGCGAGCGAGAGAAGGAGAGGGAGAGAGTAGAAGGAGAGAGGTAGAGGGACAAATAGAGATGGAACGAGTGAGAAGGAGAAGAGAAAGTGGATAAGAGGGAGAATGAGAGAGAATGAGAAAAGGAGAAGCGAGAGAAGAGGGGAGAGAGAGAAAGAGAGATGGATAAGAGGGAGAGGGCGGAGATTAGAAGGAGAGGGGGAGAAGAAGGAGACGAAGAGAAGGAGAAGAGGGAGGAGGAGGGGAGAGGTAGTCAAGAGTAGAGAGAGGGAGGAAAGAGAGAGAGGGAACGGAAGAGCGAGAATGAGAGATCGAGAAGGGATAGTGGAGAAAAGAGGATAAGAGAGAAGGAAGAGGATAAAGATGGGAAAGCGAGAGAAACGGAGAAACGAGAGAATTAGAGGGAGAAGGAGAGAGGACAGATAAGAAGGAAGAGAGAGAGCGAGAGAAGGAGGGAGTGGACAAGAGGATTAGAGGGAGATAGAGAATGAAGGAGAAGAGGGAGATAGAGAATGATGGAGAAGAGGGATATGAGGAGAGAGAGGAGGAGAGGGAGAAGGGAGGAGAGAGAGAAGAAGAATGAGAGATTGTACAAGAGAGCGAGAGAATGAGTGGAGGATAGAGAAGGGAAGGAGGAGAAGAGGGAATAGGGAAGGGAATGAGATAGAGAAGGGAGGGTAGAGGTAGAGAATGAGAATGAGAGGGAGCAGGAGCAAGAGAGATAGAAGAGGAGAGACAGAACGAGAGGGGAGGAGGGCGATAAGGAGAAGAGAAGGGGAGAGGAGAGGAGGAGAGAAAAGGGGTGAGTGATAAAACAAACATGAGGGAAGAGAAGAGGATAGGAGAGGGAGAAGGGGAGAGGGGAAGGTAGAGGCAGAAAGAGAAGAGGTGCATGGAAGGGAAGGAGGAGATAGAGAGAGAACGTGTTCCCCCTTCTTCTCATCTTCCCCGTCCTTTGCTTCTCTCTATCCCCTCTCTTCCTATCCTTCTCCCCCTCTCGCTCCTCGCTTCCTTCTCCCCTTGTCGGGATAACGAGAAGGGTGGAGAGATAGAGAAGGAGAGATGAGATTGAGAAGAGAGAATAGAGAGAGAAGGGGAGAGGGGAAAATGGAGAAGCGAGCGAGAGAAGAAGAGGGAGAGAGTAGAAGGAGAGAGGTAAAGGGACAAGGAGAGATGGAACGAGTGAGAAGGAGAAGAGAAAGTGGATAGGAGGGAGAACGAGTGAGAATGAGAAAAGGAGAAGAAAGCGAAGCGGGGAGAGATAGAAAAAAAGAGGGATTAGAGGGAGAGGGTGGAGAGAAGAAGGAGACGAAGAGAAGGAGAAGAGGGAGGAGGAGGGGAGAGGTAGGCAAGAGTAGAGGGAGGGAGAAAAGAGAGAGAGGGGAAAGGGAGAGCGAGAACGGGAGATCGAGAAGGGAGAGTGGAGAAAAAAGGATAAGAGAGAAGGAAGAGGGAGAGAGGAGGAGAATGTAGAAGAGGAGAGAGGAGGAAGATGGGAAAGGGAAATAAACGGAGAAACGAGAGAAGTAGAGGGAGAAGGAGAGAGGACAGATAAGAAGGAAGAGAGAGAGAGCGAGAGAAGGAGGGAGTGGACAATAGGATAAGAGTGAGACAGAGAAGGAAGGAGAAGAGGGAGGGGACGGAGGGATATGAGGAGAGAGAGGAGGAAGAAGTAGAGAGAGTGAAGTAGAGGAGGAGAGCGAGAAGGGAGGAGAGAGAGAAGAAGAAAGAGAGATTGAATGAGAGAGCGAGAGAATGAGTAGAGGATAGAGAAGGGAAGGAGGAGAAGAGGGAATAGGGAAGGGAACGAGATAGAGAAGGGAGGGTAGAGGTAGAGAATGAGAATGAGAGGGAGTAGGAGCGAGAGAGATAGAGGAGGAGAGACTGAACGAGAGAGGAGGAGGGTGATATGGAGAAGAGAAGGCGAGAGGAGAGGAGGAGATAAAAGGGGTGGGTGATAAAACAGAGATGAGGGAAGAGAAGAAGATAGTTGAGGGAAGAAGAGGGAGAAGGGGAGAGGCAAAGGTAGGGGGAGAAAGAGAAGAGGTGCAAGGAAGGGAAGGAGGAGATAGAGAGAGAACGTGTTGCCCCTCCTTCTCATCTTCCCCGTCCTTCCCTTCTCTTTATCTCCTCTCTTCCTATCCTTCTCCCCCTCTCGCTCCTCGCTTCCTTCTCTCCTTGTCGGGATAACGAGAAGGGTGGAGAGATAGAGAAGGAGAGAGGAGATGGAGAAGACAGAGTAGAGAGAGAAGGGGAGAGGGGAAAATAGAGAAGCAAGCCAGAGATGGAGAGGGAGAGAGTAGAAGGAGAGAGGTAGAGGGACAAGGAGAGATGGAACGAGTGAGAAGGAGAAGAGAAAGTGGATAAGAGGGAGAACGAGAGAGAATGAGAAAAGGAGAAGCGAGAGAAGAGGGGAGAGCGAGAAAGATAGAGGGATAAGATGGAGAGGGCGGAGAGAAGAGGGAGGATGAGGGGAGAGGTAGGCCAGAGTAGAGAGAGGGAGAAAAGAGTCAGAGGGGAAAGGGGGAGCGAGAACGAGAGATCGAGAAGGGAGAGTGGAGAAAAGAGGATAAGAGAGAAGGAAGAAGGAGAGAGAGGAGGAGAATAGATAAGTGGAGAGAGGAGGAGAGAGGGTAAAGATGGGAAAGGGAGAGAGACGGAGAAACGAGAGAAGTAGAGGGAGAAGGAGAGAGGATAGATAAGAAGGAAGAGAGAGAGCGAGAGAAGGAGGGAGTGGATAAAGATGGGAAAGGGAGAGAAACGGAGAAACGAGAGAAGTAGAGGGAGAAGGAGAGAGGACAGATAAGAAGGAAGAGAGAGAGCGAGGGAGTGGACAAGAGGATAGGAGGGAGATAGAGAATGAAGTAGAAGAGGGAGGGGACGGAGGGATATGTGGAGAGAGAGGAGGAAGAAGTAGAGAGAGAGAGAAGTAGAGGAGGAGAGGGAGAAGGGTGGAGATGTTTTTTTTTTTGCCTTAATCTATGTTTTGATGATTTAATCAACCTAATCTTAATTATGTTCATGTAGAGTAGCAAATATATTGCATTGCATATATATTTCTTTGTGCTAACCTCTACAGGTGATCAAGACTCAAGGAAGAAAGGAAATCAAGTCAAGACATGTAATCAAGCTCATTTGAAGACATGTATTTTGTTTTTTCTTTGAGTCTTTCAGAACCTTGTGTAGTTGAGCATACTTGAGATAAAAACTACTCAACCACACACTAGGTTCTCTATAGAAGTCACACAAAATTTCACATAATTTGGACTTCAATAGATCATCCAAACTAAAACCGGAAAACACCTAAACAATACTTGAACTGCCTGGACCAAAACGGTCGACCGTTTAAACCTTTTTGTTCGACCGTTCACACGTGTCACATGACCGTTTGTTTTGTCGTATTATACCCAACGGTCGTATTTGTATTATTCCCAAATTCCCTAAAATTACTAAACATCCGGTCGACCGAAACTTTCCTTACGGTCGACCGAACCAACACAATTTGGTCTCCCAGAAGTGCCTGGACTTATTCGGTCGACCTATTCCCTGAGCCCGTTCGACCATTAACTTAAGTGAACTGAAGTCAAAGCTGAATTTTGACCAAACGGTCGAACGACATACCCGTTTCGGTCGACCGTTTTTAGGCAGAATTGGGTCTAGCAAGTTTCTGTTTTGTGCATCTTACACCAACTCATACCCAATCAATCCCAACGGCTTTATTCCCTCTAATGCCTATATAAGGAGTTGTAAAACACATTTTAACACAACTCTCCTACTACTATTTGTCCTATACATTAGAGAGAAGCTCCACCCACTCAAAAGCCCAAAACCTTCCACACTTAGTAATCAAATCCATATTCTATTCAAGTGTGCTCTAGTTTAGAGAGTGTTTTTCCACTCATTGTTTGTGAAAGAAAGCAAGGGTCTTGGTGAAAGCCAAGACATCTAGTATAGACTTCGGTGAGAACCCGAAGTGATCCTCTCGGATTGTGAGAGGAGGATCCAAGCTCGACGTGGGTTATTCGCGAGCTTGAAGACTTGTAAATGCGTTCTCTCCGGGCCGAGAACGGGGAGTGGTTAGTGAAGTCGTGAGCAGAGCTCGGTGATCCGAGCGAAGCTTGCAAGAGAGGACTAGGACCCGGGTGGGGTGCCGAACCTCTATAAAAATCCCCCGACTTCTTGTGGTTTGCATTTTCCTTCTTTACTTGCTTGTTTGTTCGTTTATTTCTGCTGCATATCTTTGATAGTTCAAACAAGTAGGTAATTAGGATTAATTGTGATTAGTATTGTGGACTCATAACCCACACGATCCTACATTTGGTATCAGAGCCTTGTGAGCTAAATTCATTACTTAATCGTATTTTTAGCATGACCTCTACTTCATCTAATCACATAGAAGGATTATGCACAACTCGACCTCCTTTGCTAAATGGGTCAAATTATGATTATTGGAAGAATAGGATGAAGATTTTCCTAATTTCTAATGACCTTAAGTATTGGATGTTTCTTCAAAATCCATACACACCCCCAAACGAAGATGAATTTGATTCACTTACAAGACCCAAAATGAAAGAAATCGAAACGAATTCGAAAATTTTGAATATCTTGTATTGTGGTCTTAATGAGGGTGAATATAATAGGATTAGGGGTTGTGTAAGTGCATATGAAATATGGCATAGATTGCAAATGCATCATGAGGGGGATAGCAAAACTAAAGAAACCCGCATCAGTCTCCTCATGCATAAATATGAAATTTTTTCTATGCAAATCGGTGAAAACATTAGCAAAATGAACACTCGCTTCACCGATATCACTAACTCTCTTTTGGTTCTTGGAAGAAAATTAAATGAAGGAGAGATGACAAGGAAATTCCTCCGGTCGCTAAGTCACATTGGGAAGATAAGGTGGTCGCAATTGAAGAAGCACACGACCTTTCCCAACTCAAGATGGAGGAGTTAATTGGAAATCTCATGGCTTATGAGCTCCAAATTAACCATCGAAAGGAGAAGGAAGCCTCCAAGAACAAACCAACCTTTCGATTACATGCAAATATTGACCAACCAAGGAGGAGTGTAGAAGATGAGGACATTGAAGTCCTAGCCAAAGACTTCTTCAAATACCTTAAGAAGGATAAAGAAGAAAAGAATGAAAGAAGAAGTAGAAGAAGTGAAAAGAGAGAAAAGAAGAAGGAGAAGGAAGAGAGTGAGAATGAGAGGAGAGAAGGGGAGAAGAAAAAGGAGAGAAGGGAGAGGAGAAGTGCAAGAGAAGAGAAAGGAAGGAGGAAGCACATACGGCTACATGAGATGACTCTTCATCACCATCATCATCGTCGTCTTCCTTGCAAAGTAGAAGAGAGGTGGCTCACTCATGCTTCATGGCTATTGAAGATCAAAGTGAGGTAGAATCTAACTCTTGTTCTAATAATTCATGCTCAACTAAGTCAAATTATAGTGATAGCTCAAACTCTAGTGCAAATAATGAAAATTATACACATGATGAGCTTCAAAATACATTCCATGACTTAGTTAAACAATATGAGATCATTTGTTAAAAGAATAAAAGTGATAGAAAGCTAATCAAAGATCTCCAAAGCCAAATTGAAACATGCACGAATGAGATAAATGAGGTGGTTGCTAGACTTGAAAATAATGCATCAAATCTTGATAAATTAAAAACAACACCTATAGATTGTGAACAACTAGATCTTCAAGCTTGCAATGTGCAATTAAGAAAATATTTAGAAAGGTTCACACATGGAACTAAGATGCTTAACATGCTATTAGGAAGTCAAAGACAATCTTTGTAAAAACATGGTTTAGGATTTAATGCTAAATTGAAAAACCTTGCATCTTATACAACTTTAAATGGAAAGAACTTAGTTGTAAAACATGCTTCCTCAAATGTGTGGGCTCTTAAAACCAACATGGTTTGGGTTCCCAAAGCTAACATTCAAGGACCCAAAGTTGTTTGGGTACCTAAATCTACACTTGTAGGTGCTTGAGGAAGAAATCGGTGGTGACCGGGCGAGCTTTAGAGTCCAATTGAAAGTCGGGTGCATCACCGAATGAAGGGTAGAACCAATTCAAGCTTCAAGTTGGTATATTTTCATATCCTCTAAATTTTTCGATAAAATTGGTTCTAGTCTAGGATACATGCGCAATTGACATATCATTTACCCATTCATTGCAAATCCTAAATGTTTGAATAACATCCATAGTTTTTAGAGTCAAATTATCTAAATGGATGTAAAAAGGGGAAATGAACACATCACATGCTAAATTGTAGTATTTGCTTCATGTTAATAGGGGGAATTAAGAATTGAACTTAATTGAAAAATCATATTCATATCGATAGGGGAAGCTTATTGAATATCATTTTATTAGAGTAATGAAGTGCAAAATTTAGGGGGAGCAACTTCATTACAAGACATCCACATTGAACTTCAATCGTACAATTTTTTTTATATAAATATCATTTTTTTGATTGATGTCAAAGGGGGAGAGATAATTAAAGGGGTAAAACTTGGAATTTGAGTTAAATTGAACAAAAACTATGCACATCCATAGGGGGAGCATTTATATGCATAGTTTACTTATAAAAATTCCATGTATTAAGATATAGTTAAGATATAGGTTGCCATCATCAAAAAGGAGGAGATTGTTGGCTTTTTGGCCTTAATCTATGTTTCGATGATTTAATCAACCTAATCTTAATTATGATCATGTAGAGTAGCACACATGTTGCATTGCATAAATATTGCTTTGTGCTAACCTCTACAGGTGATCAAGACTCAAGGAAGAAAGGAAAATCAAGTCAAGACATGTAATCAAGCTCCTTTGAAGACATGTATTTTGTATTTTCTTTGAGTCTTAGGAACTTGTGTAAATTGAGCATACTTGAGCTAAAATCAACTCAAACACACACTAAGTTCCTTATAGAAGTCACACACGAAATTTCACATAATTTGGACTTCAATAGATCACCCAAACTTAGACCGGAAAACACTAAACCTGAACCCTAACAGTCTGCCCACATTCGGTCGACCGTAACAGACCGTTCGGTCGACCGAGTGACCATTCATCCTGTTTGTGTTTTCACTGCCCGGTTTTGATCGACCGCATATGCCCTTTCGGTCGACCGTATGAACTTATTTTTCAGACCGTTTATGTTGTCGTATTATACCCAACGGTCGTATTCGTATTAACCAAAAATACCCCAAATACATTTCATGTATGGGTCGACCGAGGACCTTGTTCGGTCGACCGTATTTTTGTCTCTTGTCAAACCCGAACCTCCTGGACAAAATCGGTCGACCGCTAGACCTTAGCTCGGTCGACCGAATTGATCATTGTTTGTCAACTCCAAAGTGCCTGGTGCAAATCGGTCGACCGAACCCTTTTCGGAGTTCGACCGATCACTTAAGTGTACCTAAGTCGTAGCATTGGGTGGTCGACCGTTACCTAACCGGTCCACCGAACTGAGTTAAAAAATGCCAAACGGTCGACCGTTCAGACCGATCCGATCGACGGAATTAACTCAGAATTGGGTCCTGCAAGTTTCTGTTTTGTGTATCCTACACCAACACTCACCCAATAAACCCCAACGGATCTATTCTCTCTAATGCCTATATAAAAAGTTGTAAAACACATTTTAACACAACTCTCCCACTACATACTTGTCCAAAACATTAGAGAGAATCCCAAACACTCAAAGCCTACAATTTCCACACTTACGATCAATTCCACATCATAAGCTAAGTGTGCTCAAGTTAGAGAGTGTATTCCACTCAAGTTTTCGTTTGTGGAGAAGCAAGGACTTCAGTGAAAGCCCGAAGTGTTCCTCTCGGATTATGAGAGAAGAAAGTCAAGCAAGCGAGGGTGTTCGCGGTGCTCGTTTTGTAAAAGGCGTTCACTCCCGGCCCGGAACGGGGAGTGGATAGTGAAGTCGTGAGCGGAGCTGAAAGTGTCGAGCAGAGCTTGCAAGAGAGGACGTAGGCGGTGTCCATCGTGGTTTGCATTTCTAGTCTTTACTTGCTTGTTTGTTAACTTAATTCCGTTGCATATCTTTGATAGATAAAAAAGTAGGTAATTAACATAAAATTGTGATTAGTATTGTGGACACATAACCCACACGATCCAACGGGAGAGAGAGAAGAAGAAGAAGTAGAGATTGAACGAGAGAGCGAGAGAATCAGTAGAGGATAGAGAAGGGAAGGAGGAGAAGAGGGAATAGGGAAGGGAACGAGATAGAGAAGGGAGGGTAGAGGTAGAGAATGAGAATGAGAGGGAGTACGAGCGAGAGAGATAGTGGACGAGAGACGGAACGAGAGAGGAGGAGGGCGATAAGGAGAAGAGAAGGGGAGAGGAGAGGAGAGAAAATGGGTGAGTGATATAACAGAGATGAGGGACGAGAAGAGGATAGGAGAGGGAAGAAGAGGGAGAAGGTGAGAGGGGAAGTTAGAGGGAGAAAGAGAAGAGGTGCAAGGAAGGGAAGGAGGAGATAGAGAGAACGTGTTCCCCCTCGTTCTCATCTTCCCCGTCCTTCCCTTCTCTTTATCCCCTCTCTTCCTATCCTTCTCCCCCTCTCGCTCCCCACTTCCTTCTCTCCTTGTCGGGATAACGAGAAGGGTGGAGAAATAGAGAAGGAGAGAGGAGATGGAGAAGAGAGAGTAGAGAGAGAAGGGGGAGGGGAAAATGGAGAAGCGAGCGAGAGAAGGAGAGGGAGAGAGTAGAAGGAGAGAGGTAGAGGGACAAGGAGAGATGGAATGAGTGAGAAGGAGAAGAGAAAGTGGATAAGAGGGAGAACGAGAGAGAATGAGAAAAGGAGAAGCGAGAGAAGAGGGGAGAGACAGAAAGAGAGAGGGATAAGAGGGAGAGGGCAGAGAGAAGAAGGAGAGGGGGAGAAGAAGGAGACGAAGAGAAGGAGAAAAGTAACGAGGAGGGGAGAGGGAGGCAAGAGTAGAGAGAGGGAGAAAAGATAGAGAGGGGAAAGGGAGAGCGAGAATGAGATCATGAAGGGAGAGTGGAGAAAAGAGGATAAGAGATAAGGAAGAGGGAGAGAGGAGGAGAATAGAGAAGAGGAGAGAGGAGGAGAGTGGATAAAGACGGGAAAGGGAGAGAAACGGAGAAACGAGAGAAGTAGAGGGAGAAGGAGAGAGGACAAATAAGAAGGAAGAGAGAGAGCGAGAGAAGGAGGGAGTGGACAAAAGGATAAGAGGGAGATAGAGAATGAAGGAGAAGAGGGAAGGGATGGAGGGATATGAGGAGAGAGAGGAGGAAGAAGTAGAGAGAGTTTGACGCCTCACCGAGTGGAATGATGCCGGATTGATGCGGTTGTCTTGGATGGTGGCGGCAAACCAGCCATCTCTTTGGGTTAAGGTCGTCCGGAGCAAGTATTTGCACAACAAGAGTGTGTGGAATGCTAGACCGATGGCAAGTTGTTCTTGGGCTTGGAGAGGTGTACTACGCCTCCAAGCTAAAGCACGGGAAACATTCTTCTTTGAGATTGGGGATGGCACGAAGGTGCGTTTCTTTTAGGATCCATGGACACAAGGGTACTATATTTCACTACGATATGGGGGTTCCCTTGGACACAAGGGTGTCCCACTTCTTGGGAGAGGATGGATGGAGGTTGTCATTCCCTAAGTCGCTCTTCATGGAGGAGCTTTGGCAAAGGGTGCGAGGCATAAAGCCTACGAGGGGTGCGGATGTCCTTTGTTGGGAGGAGAGTAGAAGGAAGGCTTTCTCACTTAAGGCCGCGTGGAACTCAATCCGAAGAGAGGGGCCACGAGTGGGCTGGTCCCATGGGGTATGGCACTCCCTTGCCATACCTCGAGTATCCTTATGTGTGTGGAAAGCCATGAGGAACCGGCTACCTACAATGGACTTACTTTGGGGACGACATACACATGTGATCTCCCAGTGTGCACTTTGTAGGTGTGCGGGGGAGAGTGTGGAACACCTCTTTTGGGAGTGTAGCTTCTCAAAAGAAGTGTGGCATGGGATCCTTGATGTGTTGCGCATCCAGGGAGTGGGGAGTGATGGGATCCATGAAGAACTTGAGAGGATCACTTCAGGTTCAAGGACTATGTTGGATAAGAACATGGCACGTCTAACATAAGGTAGCACCATTTATTTACTTTGGCAAGAAAGGAATTTGCATGTGATGGAGGGGCAGCAACGACCGGCATCCATTGTGGTGCATAACATAACGGAGATGGTGAGATTGAAGGCCACTACTAGCAAGCGAAATGATACATGTGTGTGTGAGGAGACTAGAGTGAGATGGTTGTAATGTGACTTACCCGTGTTGTAGGGAGCCTATTGTCTTTGATTTTGGTAGGACACCACGTTTTGTAATTTGAACCTAGCATGTTTAGCATCCGATTATGCATAGACGCACAATCCGAAATTGTAATTTTCAGCACTTGTGTGCTATATATACACATGGAGGTTCGCCTCCCTTTTTGCCTTGCAAAGAAGAAGAAGAAGTAGTAGAGAGAGCGAAGTAGAGGAGGAGATGGAGAAGGGAGGAGAGAGAGAAGAAGAAGGAGAGATTGAACGAGAGAGCGAGGGAATGAGTAGAGGAGGAGATGGAGAAGGGAGGAGAGAGAGAAGAAGAAGGAGAGATTGAACGAGAGAGCGAGAGAATGAGTAGAGGATTGGGAAGGGAAGGAGGAGAAGAGGGAATAGGGAAGGGAACGAGATAGAGAAGGGAGGGTAGAGGTAGAGAATGAGAATGAGAGGGAGTAGGAGCGAGAGAGATAGAGGAGGAGAGACGGAACGAGAGAGGAGGAGGAGGGCGATAAGGAGAAGAGAAGGGGAGAGGAGAGAAAAAGGGTGAGTGATAAAACAGAGACGAGGGAAGAGAAGAGGATAGGAGAGGGAAGAAGAGGGAGAAGGGGAGAGGGGAAGGAAGGGAAGGAGGAGATAGAGAGAGAACGTGTTCCCCCTCCTTCTCTTCTTCCCCGACCTTCCCTTCTCTCTATCACCTCTCTTCCTATCCTTCTCCCCCTCTCGTTCCTCGCTTCCTTCTCTCCTTGTCGGGATAACGCGAAGGGTGGAGAGATGGAGAAGGAGAGAGATGGAGAAGAGAGAGTAGAGAGAGAAGGGGAGAGGGGAAAATGGAGAAACGAGCGAGAGAAGGAGGGGAGTGAGTAGAAGGAGAGAGGTAGAGGGACAAGGAGAAATGGAACAAGTGAGAAGGAGAAGAGAAAGTGGATAAGAGGGAGAACGAGAGAGAATGAGAAAAGGAGAAGCGAGAGAAGAGGGGATAGAGAGAAAGAGAGAGGGATATGAGGGAGAGGGCGGAGAGAAGAAGGAGAGGGGGAGAAGAAGGAGACGAAGAGAAGGAGAAGAGGGAGGAGGAGGGGTGAGGTAGGCAAGAGTAGAGAGAGGGAGAAAAAAGAGAGAGGGGAAAGGGAGAGCGAGAAAGAGAGATGTAGTATGCCCCGCACACTTTTTCTGAAATTTTGGTAGGATGTAATCACTTTACTTCAGTAATATACTCGAGGCTAAGCCTCCCTTTTTGCCTTGCAAAAAAAAAGAACGAGAGATGGAGAAGGGAGAGTGGAGAAAACAGGATAAGAGAGAAGGAAGAGGGAGAGAGGAGGAGAATAGAGAAGAGGAGAGAGGGGGAGAGGATAAAGATGGGAAAGGAAGAGAAACAGAGAAACGAGAGAAGTAGAGGGAGAAGGAGAGAGGACAAATAAGAAGGAAGAGAGAGAGCAAGAGAAGGAGGGAGTGGTCAAGAGGATAAGAGGGAGATAGAGAATGAAGGAGAAGAGGGAGGGGACGGAGGGATATGAGGAGAGAGAGGAGGAAGAAGTAGAGAGAGCGTAGTAGAGGAGGAGAGGGAGAAGGGAGGAGAGAGAGAGAAGAAGAAGGAGAGATTGAACGAGAGAGCGAGAGAATGAGTGGAGGATAGGGAAGGAGGAGAAGAGGGAATAGGGAAGGGAACGAGATTGAGAAGGGAGGGTAGAGGTAGAGAATGAGAGGGAGTAGGAGCGAGAGAGATAGAGGAGGAGAGACGGAACGAGAGAGGAGGAGGGCGATAAGGAGAAGAGAAGGGGAGAGGAGAAGAGGAGAGAAAAGGGGGAGTGACAAAACAGAGATGAGGGAAGCGAAGATGATAGGAGAGGGAAGAAGAGGGAGAAGGGGAGAGGGGAAGGTAGAGGGAGAAAGAGAAGAGGTGCAAGGAAGGGAAGGAGGAGATAGAGAGAGAATGTGTTCCCCCTCCTTCTCATCTTCCCCGTCCTTCCCTTCTCTCTATCCCCTCTCTTCCTATCCTTCTCCACCTCTCTCCTCGCTTCCTTCTCTCCTTGTCGGGATAACGAGAAGGGTGGAGAGATAGGGAATGAAAGAGGAGATGGAGAAGAGAGAGCAGAGAGAGAAGGGGAGAGGGGAAAATGGAGAAGCGAGCGGGAGAAGGAGAGGGAGAGAATAGAAGGAGAGAGTAGAAGGAGAGAGGTAGAGGGACAAGGAGAGATGGAACGTGTGAGAAGGAGAAGAGAAAGTGGATAAGAGGGAGAACGAGAGAGATTGAGAAAAGGAGAAGCGAGAGAAGAGGGGAGAGAGAGAAAGAGAGAGGGATAAGAGGGAGTGGGCGGACAGAAGAAGGAGCGGGGGAGAAGAAGGAGACGAAGAGAAGGAGAAGAGGGAGGAGGAGGAGAGGTAGGAAAGAGTAGAGAGAGGGAGAAAAGGGAGAGAGGGGAAAGGGAGAGCGAGAACGAGAGATCGAGGAGGGAGAGTGGAGAAAAGAGGATAAGAGAGAAGGAAGAGGGAGAGAGGTGGAGAGAGGATAAAGATGGGAAAGGGAGAGAAACGTAGAAACGAGAGAAGTAGAGGGAGAAGGAGAGAGGACATATAAGAAGGAAGAGAGAGAGAGCGAGAGAAGCAGGGAGTGGACAAGAGGATAAGAGGGAGATAGAGAATGAAGGAGAAGAGGGGGGACGGAGGGATATGAGGAGAGAGAGGTGGAAGAAGTAGAGAGAGCGAAGTAGAGGAGGAGAGGGAGAAGGGAGGAGAGAGAGAAGAAGAAGCAGAGATGGAACGAGAGAGCGAGAGAATGAGTAGAGGATAGATAAGGGAAGGGGGAGAAGTGGGAATTGGGAAGGGAACAAGATATAGAACGGAGGGTAGAGGTAGAGAATGAGAATGAGAGGGAGTAGGAGCGAGAGAGATAGAGGAGGAGAGACGGAACGAGAGAGGAGGAGCGCGATAAGGAGAAGAGAAGGGGAGAGGAGAGGAGGAGAGAAAAGGGGTGAGTGATAAAACAGAGATAAGGGAAGACAAGAGGATAGGAGAGGGAAGAAGAGGGAGAAGGGGAGAGGGGAAGGTAGTGGGAGAAAGAGAAGAGGTGCAAGGAAGGGATGGAGGAGATAGAGAGAGAACGTGTTCCCCCTCCTTCTCATCTTCCCCGTCCTTCCCTTCTCTCTATCCCTTCTCTTCCTATCCTTCTCCCCCTTTCGCTCCTCGCTTCCTTCTCTCCTTGTCAGGATAACGAGAAGGGTGGAGAGATAGAGAAGGAGAGAGGAGATGGAGAAGAGAGAGTAGAGAGAGAAGGGGAGAGGGGAAAATGGAGAAGCGAGCGAGAGAAGGAGAGGGAGAGAGTAGAAGGAGGGAGAGAGGTAGAGGGACAAGGAGAGATGGAACGAATGAGAAGGAGAAGAGAAGGGGAGAGGAGAGGAGGAGAGAAAAGGGGTGAGTGATAAAACATAGATGAGGGAAGAGAAGAGAATAGGAGAGAGAAGAAGAGGGAGAAGGGGAGAGGGGAAGGTAGAGGGAGAAAGAGAAGAGGTGCAAGGAAGGTTAGGAGGAGATAGAGAGAGAACGTGTTCCCCCTCCTTCTCATCTTCCCCGTCCTTCCCTTCTCTCTATCCCCTCTCTTCCTATCGTTCTCCCCCTCTCGTTCCTCGCTTCCTTCTCTCCTTGTCAGGATAACGAGAATGTTGGAGAGATAGAGAAGGAGAGAGGAGATGGAGAAGAGAGAGTAGAGAGAGAAGGGGAGAGGGGATAATGGAGAAGCGAGCGAGAGAAGGAGTAGAGGATAGAGAAGGGAAGGAGGACAAGAGGGAATAGGGAAGGGAACGAGATAGAGAAGGGAGGGTAGAGGTAGAGAATGAGAGGAAGTAGGAGCGAGAGAGATAGAGGAGGAGAGACGGAACGAGAGAGGAGGAGGGCTATAAGGAGAAGAGAATGGGAGAGGAGAGGAGGTGAGAAAAGGGGTGAGTGATAAAACATAGATGAGGGAAGAGAAGAGGATAGGAGAGAGAAGAAGAGGGAGAAGGGGAAAGGGGAAGGTAGAGGGAGAAAGAGAAGAGGTGCAAGGATGGGAAGGAGGAGATAGAGAGAGAACGTGTTCCCCCTCCTTCTCATCTTCCCCGTCCTTCCCTTCTCTCTATCCCCTCTCTTCCTATCCTTCTCCCCCTCTCGCTCCTCGCTTCCTTCTCTCCTTGTCAGGATAACTAGAAGGGTGGAGAGATAGAGAAGTAGAGAGGAGATGGAGAAGAGAGAGTAGAGAGGGAAGGGGATAGGGGAAAATGGAGAAGCGAGCGAGAGAAGGAGAGGGAGAGAGTAGAAGGAGAGAGGCAGAGGGACAAGGAGAGATGGAACGAGTGAGAATGAGAAAAGGAGAAGCGGGAGAAGATGGGAGAGAGAGAGAAAGAGAGAGGGATAAGAGGGCGAGGGCAGAGAGAAGAGGGAGAGGGGGAGAAGAAGGAGACGAAGAGAAGGAGAAGAGGGAGGAGGAGGGGAGAGGTAGGCAAGAGTAGAGAGAGGGAGAAAAGAGATAGAGGGGTAAGGGAGAACGAGAACGAGAGATCGAGAAGGGAGAGTGGAGAAAAGAGGATAAGAGAGAAGGAAGAGGGAGAGAGGAGGAGAATAGAGAAGAGGACAGAGGAGGAGAGAGGATAAAGATGGGAAAGAGAGAGAAACGGAGAAACGAGAGAAGTAGAGGGAGAAGGAGAGAGGACAGATAAGAAAGAAGAGAGAGAGCGAGAGAAGGAGGGAGTGGACAAGGGGATTGGAGGGAGATAGAGAATGAAGGAGAAGAGGGAGGGGACGGAGGGATATGAGGAGAGAGAGGAGGAAGAAGTAGAGAGAGCGAAGTGGAGGAGGAGAGCGAGAAGGGAGGAGAGAGAGAAGAAGAAGGAGAGATTGAACGAGAGAGCGAGAGAATGAGTAGAGGATAGAGAAGGGAAGGAGGAGAAGAGGGAATAGGGAAGGGAACGAGATAGAGAAGGGAGGGTAGAGGTAGAGAATGAGAATGAGAGGTAGTAGGAGCGAGAGAGATAGAGGAGGAGAGACGGAACGAGAGAGGAGGAGGGCGATAAGGAGAAGAGAAGGGGCGAGGAGAGGAGGAGAGAAAAGGGGTGAGTGATAAAACAGAGGTGAGGGAAGAGAAGAGGATAGGAGAGAGAAGAAGAGGGAGAAGGGGAGAGGGGAAGGTAGAGGGAGAAAGAGAAGAGGTGCAAGGAAGGGAAGGAGGAGATAGAGAGAGAACGTGTTCCCCCTCCTTCTCATCTTCCCCGTCCTTCCCTTCTCTCTATCCCCTCTCTTCCTATCCTTCTCCCCCTCTCACTCCTCGCTTCATTCTCTCCTTGTCAGGATAACGAGAAGGGTGGAGAGATAGAGAAGGAGAGAGGAGATGGACAAGAGAGAGTAGAGAGAGAATGGGAGAGGGGGAAATGGAGAAGCGAGCGAGAGAAGGAGAGGGAGAGAGTAGAAGGAGGGAGAGAGGTAGAGCGACAAGGAGAGATGGAACGAGTGAGAAGGAGAAGAGAAAGTGGATAAGAGGGAGAACGAGAGAGAATGAGAAAAGGAGAAGCGGGAGAAGAGGGGAGAGAGAGAAAGAGAGAGGGATAAGAGGGAGAGGGCAGAGAGAAGAAGGAGGGGGGGAGAAGAAGGAGACGAAGAGAAGGAGAAGAGGGAGGAGGAGGGGAGAGGTAGGCAAGAGTGGAGAGAGGGACAAAAGAGAGAGAGGGGAAAGGGAGAGCGAGAACGAGAGATGGAGAAGGAGAGTGGAGAAAAGAGGATAACAGAGAAGTAAGAGGGAGAGAGGAGGAGAGGGGACAAAGATGGGAAAGGGAGAGAAACGGAGAAACGAGAGAAGTAGAGGGAGAAGGAGAGAGGACAGATAAGAAGGAAGAGAGAGAGAGAGAGAGAGAGAGAGAGAGAAGGAGGGAGTGGACAAGGGGATAGGAGGGAGATAGAGAATAAAGGAGAAGAGGCCGGGGACGGAGGGATATAAGGAGAGAGGAAGAGTCAGTAGAGAGAGCGAAGTAGAGGAGGAGAAGAGGGAGAAGGAGAGAGAATGAGAAAAGGAGAAGCGGGAGAAGAGGGGAGAGAGAGAAAGAGAGAGGGATAAGAGGGAGAGGGCGGAGAGAAGGAGAGGGGGAGAAGAAGGGGACGAAGAGAAGGAGAAAAGGGAGGAGGAGGGGAGAGGTAGGCAAGAGTAGAGAGAGGGAGAAAAGAGAGAGAGGGGAAAGGGAGAGCGAGAACGAGAGATCGAGAAGGGAGAGTGGAGAAAAGAGGATAAGAGAGAAGGAAGAGGGAGAGAGGAGGAGAATAGAGAAGAGGACAGAGGAGGAGAGAGGATAAAGATGGGAAAGAGAGAGAAACGGAGAAACGAGAGAAGTAGAGGAAGAAGGAGAGAGGACAGATAAGAAGGAAGAGAGAGAGCGAGAGAAGGAGGGAGTGGACAAGAGGATAGGAGGGAGATAGAGAATGAAGGAGAAGAGGGAGGGGACGGAGGGATATGAGGAGAGAGAGGAGGAAGAAGTGGAGAGAGCGAAGTGGAGGAGGAGAGGGAGAAGGGAGGAGAGAGAGAAGAAGAAGGAGAGACTGGACGAGAGAGCGAGAGAATGAGTAGAGGATAGAGAAGGGAAGGAGGAGAAGAGGGAATCTGGAGGGGAACGAGATAGAGAAGGGAGGGTAGGGGTAGAGAATGAGAGTGAGAGGGAGTAGGAGCGAGAGAGATAGAGGAGGAGAGACGAAACGAGAGAGGAGGAGAGACGGAACGAGAGGGGAGGAGGGCGATAAGGGGAAGAGAAGGGTAGAGGAGAGTAGCAGAGAAAAGGGGTGAGTGATAAAACAGAGATGAGGGAAGAGAAGGGGATAGGAGAGAGAAGAAGAGGGAGAAGGGGAGAGGGGAAGGTAGAGGGAGAATGAGAAGAGGTGCAAGGAAGGGAAGGGGGAGAGAGAGAGAGAACGTGTTCCCCCTCCTTCTCATCTTCCTCGTCCTTCCCTTCTCTCTATCCCCTCTCTTCCTATCCTTCTCCCCCTCTCGCTCCTCGCTTCCTTCTCTCCTTGTCCGGATAACGAGAAGGGTGGAGAGATAGAGAAGGAGAGAGGAGATGGAGAAGAGAGAGAAGGGGAGAGGGGAAAATGGAGAAGCGAGCAAGAGAAGGAGAGGGAGAGAGTAGAAGGAGAGTGGTAGAGGGACAAGGAGAGATGGAACGAGTGAGAAGGAGAAGAGAAAGTGGATAAGAGGGAGAACGAGAGAGAATTAGAAAAGGAGAAGCGGGAGAAGAGGGGAGAGAGAGAATGAGAGAGGGATAAGAGGGAGAGGGCGGAGAGAAGAATGAGAGGGGGAGAAGAAGGGGACGAAGAGAAGGAGAAGAGGGAGGAGGAGGGGAGAGGTAGGCAAGAGTAGAGAGAGGGAGAAAAGAGAGAGAGGGGAAAGGGAGAGCGAGAACGAGAGATCGAGAAGGGAGAGTGGAGAAAAGAGGATAAGAGAGAAGGAAGAGGGAGAGAGGAGGAGAATAGAGAAGAGGAGAGTGGAGGAGAGAGGATAAAGATGGGAAAGGGAGAGAAACGGAGAAACGAGAGAAGTAGAGGGAGAAGCAGAGAGGACAGATAAGAAGGAAGAGAGAGAGTGAGGGAGTGGACAAGAGGATAGGAGGGAGATAGAGAATGAAGGAGAAGAGGGAGGGGACGGAGGGATATGAGGAGAGAGAGGAGGAAGAAGTAGAGAGAGCGAAGTGGAGGAGGAGAGGGAGAAGGGAGGAGAGAGAGAAGAAGAAGGAGAGATTGGACGAGAGAGCGAGAGAATGAGTAGAGGATAGAGAAGGGAAGGAGGAGAAGAGGGAATAGGGAAGGTAACGAGATAGAGAAGGGAGGGTAGAGGTAGAGAATGAGAATGAGAGGGAGTAGGAGCGAGAGAGATAGAGGAGGAGAGACGGAACGAGAGAGGAGGAGGGCGATAAGGAGAAGAGAAGGGGAGAGGAGAGGAGGAGAGAAAAGGGGTGAGTGATAAAACAGAGATGAGGGAAGAGAAGGGGATAGGAGAGAGAAGAAGAGGGAGAAGGGGAGAGGGGAAGGTAGAGGGAGAAAGAGAAGAGGTGCAAGGAAGGGAAGGGGGAGATAGAGAGAGAACGTGTTCCCCTCCTTCTCATCTTCCCCATCCTTCCCTTCTCTCTATCCCCTCTCTTCCTATCCTTCTCCCCCTCTCGCTCCTCGCTTCCTTCTCTCCTTGTCAGGATAACGAGACGGGTGGAGAGATAGAGAAGGAGAGAGGAGATGGAGAAGAGAGAGTAGAGAGAGAAGGGGAGAGGGGAAAATGGAGAAGCGAGCGAGAGATGGAGAGGGAGAGAGTAGAAGGAGAGAGGTAGAGGGACAAGGAGAGATGGAACGAGTGAGATGGAGAAGAGAAAGTGGATAAGAGGGAGAACGAGAGAGAATGAGAAAAGGAGACGCGGGAGAAGAGGGGAGAGAGAGAAAGAGAGAGGGATAAGAGGGAGAGGGCGGAGAGAAGAAGGAGAGGGGGAGAAGAAGGGGACGAAGAGAAGGAGAAGAGCGAGGAGGTGGGGAGAGGTGTAGGATTTCATGTTTAATTATGCATGTATAACGAGAAGGGTGGAGAGATAGAGAAGAGGAGAGAGGAGGTGAGAGGATAAAGATGGGAAAGGAAGAGAAACGGAGAAACAAGAGAAGTAGAGGGAGAAGGAGAGAGGACAGATAAGAAGGAAGAGAGAGAGCGACAGAAGGAGGGAGTGGACAAGAGGATATGAGGGAGATAGAGAATGAAGGAGAAGAGGGAGGGGACGGAGGGATATGAGGAGAGAGAGGAGGAAGAAGTAGAGAGAGCGAAGTGGAGGAGGAGAGGGAGAAGGGAGGAGAGAGAGAAGAAGAAGGAGAGACTGGACGAGAGAGCGAGAGAATGAGTAGAGGATAGAGAACGGAAGGAGGAGAAGAGGGAATAGGGAAGGGAACGAGATAGAGAAGGGAGGGTAGAGGTAGAGAATGAGAATGAGAGGGAGTAGGAGCGAGAGAGATAGAGTAGGAGAAACGAAACGAGAGAGGAGGAGGGCGATAAGGAGAAGAGAAGGGGAGAGGAGTGGAGGAGAGAAAATGGGTGAGTGATAAATCAGAGATGAGGGAAGAGAAGGGGATAGGAGAGAGAAGAAGAGGGAGAAGGGGAGAGGGGAAGGTAGAGGGAGAAAGAGAAGAGGTGCAAGGAAGGGAAGGGGGAGATAGGGAGAGAACGTGTTCCCCCTCCTTCTCATCTTCCCCGTCCTTCCCTTCTCTCTATCCCCTCTCTTCCTATCCTTCTCCCCCTCTCGTTCCTCGCTTCCTTCTCTCCTTGTCAGGATAACGAGAAGGGTGGAGAGATAGAGAAGGAGAGAGGAGATGGAGAAGAGAGAGTAGAGAGAGAAGGGGAGAGGGGAAAATGGAGAAGCGAGCGAGAGAAGGAGAGGGATAGAGTAGAAGGAGAGAGTACCGTTCGGTTAACCGAAAATATTGGAACTTGCCATTATTCGGTCGAGCGTTTCTGGTTCGGTACACCGTACCAAAGATCCAGGCACTTTGGTCAAGTTCGGTCAATCAACTACGATTATCCGTTCCACGTTCGGTTGACCGATCCATAGATCCTTCGGTCGACCGAACCATAACGGATTACCGAACTTCTACCCGATTTTGCCTTTTCAAATTTTGGATTTATTTCCAACAAAATTTGAACTTGAGGGGGTTTTAGCAAATTCAAAACTTATGCAATATATTATCCTATGCAACAATAAATTATTGCACCCCATAATACATGCATCTCATATGAATTTATCACGATTCTAATTGTGTTTATATATATAAATAACATAATTGATTTTACTTGTGCACCACATGTGTCATATTTTCTATAAGAACCCGACACATCATATGAACCAAAAATCAAGCTTCTTGTTTCCCGATTTTTGCGGTGTGACCTATGGGAGGATCTAAACTAAGTTGGCAGTGATATTAAGAGCTTAATATCACAAGCTATAAGCGGTATCTAGCTACACATTATAGCTCCCAATTAGTTAGATGTCTTAATTCCACTCGAACCAAAACCCGATCCATTTAGTGATGGAGTGCACCACTTGTGTCCGTCCCTTGTCGCATGATATTAAGAATACACACAAAGTAGTATTGTGTCATCTTTGTATTAGTATTCATTTCTTGATCTCTTTAAGCTAGTTATAAATATGTGACTCAACTCAAATCACATTGTGCACATTATAACTTTGCTTTATCAAGGGGCCCACTAATATCATCACTCAATTAAGAGGGGCAATGATAATCTTTTGACTAACTATCTTCTCCAACAAAAGTTGTACTTAACCAACCAATGTCTTTACACTACACTTATCGATAGCTCAAGACACTAATCTAATTAAGCATTCCTTAAGTGATTGGATATAAGTCTCATATGAAAGGACCAAAGACACAGTAAAATATTAATGACACAGAAACACATTTCTATAATATTTTACTTATTAGGTCTATTCAGTATACAAAAGTAATATTTTCCTCTTTTGCATACCCGTGTTGTCACTCACTTGTAGAGCTACAATGATCTATGACCAACACGACAATCTTAACTCGGTAATTAATGTCCCATGTTAATTACCATGATTGCGAATATCTTTTGTTTTATGTAAACCAATATCTTTTAGAGCTCTACGGTTAAGGACTAAGAGCCTCTTCCTTAACTCTTCTAAAAGACGAATAACATAAACAAGGAACAAAATGATTTCTCATTCAATTCATAATAATTGGCATTTAAAAGTAAAACTTTTAGAACACATTCGCTTCAATCTCCCACTTGTTATCAAAGTTTTCTTTCACATACATTCTCAATGTATAAAACATTAATAACTAGGGTAACCTTCTCATATCACCTATCAAGCCAATCCACATGGATCCTCGGATCCATGGACTCGAAATATATTTCGCCTCTTAGCTTGGTATGAAGGTTTGTTGAATGGATCAGTTGTGTCACTGTTGTGTCCACCTATTTATTTATTTTGTCTTTCGTTGGTAGTTGAGTTAGCTGTAGTGATATTACTCCTAACTACAGTAGCTCATACCTCTACTTTCGATAATGATGACGCATCATCATTCCAACTTGTTATTGTCAAGAATCCTTATGAGAATTGCATCAAAATAGCCCTTGGCTGTTTTCTCTTTTATCCTCCATAAACAAGAACTTTATCTTTAGTCCGGCTAAGGTACTTCAGAATATTCTTGACCGCAATCCTATGCTTAGGACTTGCGTCGGATTGGTGACCACATGTCACGCTTAGAGAATACGAGATATTGAGTCTTGTGCAAGTCATCGTGTACATGGTCCTTCATTTTTCTGAAGCATAAGGGATACCTTCATGTACTCCTAGTCTTTGCGTGATTGAGCACGTTGAGACTTCTTGAGTTGCACACTTATACTCATACTTATTGGCATATTGTCCATATCGGAATTGTTCACCCTGAACATTTCCAAGACCTTGTCAATGTATGCACATTGACTGAAGCCAATGAGTCCACGAGATGTATCTCAATGTATCTTGATTCTCAAGATGTATTGAGCCTCATCCATATCTTTTCATTGAAAATGCCGATTTCAATTAAATTTCTCGTTTGCTAATGCAAAGGTATATGATCGCTCATGAGCAACATGTCAATGACATATAAGATCAGAAGTACTACATGGCTCCCACTAATCTCCTTGTATATACAAGGTTTTCCTTTACTTTAAAATGAAGTGAATCTTCTTCACCTCTTCGTTAAAGCGTTTGTTCCAACTCCTCGATGGATCCTAGAAACTTGCATTTCTTCTCGCTATTATTTGGATCATCAAAACCTTGAGGTTGTACCATGTACATATCCTCCTCCATGTTCCCGTTTAAGAAACGCCATTTTGATATTCATCTTCCATATCCCACAATTGTGAAATGTGGTAATAGTGAGCTTAATCCGAATAGATGGCAACCTCTCAAAAATTTCATCAAAGTCAATTTCTTGAATTGGAGTATAACTTTTGCTACAAGCCTTGCTTTGTAGGTTGTCAAGTTATTATCCATGTCCATCTTCCTCATAAAAGCTCATTTATACTAAATGATATTTTCTCCTGAGGAAGGTAAATCAAGTTCCATACTTGATTGTCATATATGGATTCTATTTTGGATTCCATGGCCTTTAGCCATAGTCTGGAGTCTTCCTTTTTTATTGCTTCTTGGAAGGTCGAGGGATCTTTGGTATCTAGTACCACGATCTCATGAAGTCCCACATACTTATTGGGTTTCTTCCTTTACCTCGTTAACCTTCTTAATTCTTTTGGTTCTTCTCGTGTCTCTCGAACCTTTTCCACAATTTCTTGAGGAGTGGGTTCACGTTCAACTCTTGAACGTACACTAGGTGGGGATGATTGAGATTCTCTCACAATTTCTTGTAAGGATCTCTCGCTCATGCTCCCACTAACCAAATGAATCTCAGTTGGGCCTTCATGATTTTGAATGCAACATTCACATCATGATCTTGTAGAGTATCTTGAGTTTCCTCAAGCTTAACTCTACTCCCACTACTTTTCTCTCTTTTCCAGAAATTCTAGAAAAACCATATCTCTCTCTACAATCTTTCGATTGGAGGTGATATATCAAAAGTAGTATCCTCTTGTCACACGAGGACAACCAATAAAGAAGCACTTATCCGCTTTTGGTTGAAGCTTGGTTGACATCAATTCTTGATGTATAGCTCACAACCCCAAATCTTGAGAAAGTCGAGCTTAGGTGTCTTTCAACTCCATAGCTCACAAGACATTTTTTTTTCTCCACGGACTTGGATGGAACATTATTTAGTGAGTTTGTCATTATTTGCAGTGCTTAATTCCAAAACATAAACAGGCAATTTAGATTGACTTATTATTGATCGAACCATGCCAAGCAATATCATGTTCCTACTTTAGGAATGAGTCAATTTTAGGTATCCTAAGCACTCACCCCTACGAACCTTTCATAGAGACTCGATTTTCTTGTTGAGTTGGTTCACTACTTCATCCTCGAATTCCTTGAACTCGTCAAAGAATTCACTTTTGTTTCCTATTAGACAAATATAGCCATAATGACTCTAGTTGTCCGTGAACAAAATGAAGTACCTTAAACCGTCTCTTGCACTTGTACTTGTCGGACCACATACATTAAAATGTATCATATCCAATTAGTCATTCGTTTTCGTTCCTTTCTTCCTGAAAGGTCTCTTGGTCATTTTCTTGACCAATCCGATAGTGTTACAAGAGTGTATCATTCACGTGAGTTATCTTAGTTCCTTTTGTTATTGTTTGTTTGAGTTCGTTTATTATTCATTTCAAGCCAATAGAAACCATTCTATACGAATGTATTTGCATAGAAAATTCCATACTTCGAAATAGACAAGCAAGAATTAAAATATTTATTAAAATTTATCCATATCTTAAAAACTTGATACATAAATGTTCTTGCTAATCGAAGACACATAACAAACACTCTTCAAAACATAAATTTAAATCACTAGACTATTGAAGTTCCATAGAATCTTGTACAATCGCAGCAATGCGTGTACTATTTCCGATCTTCAATATCATCTCGTTCTCTACAAGTTCCTTCCTATCCTTCAATAGCTGCACATCAAAATTATGTGAGCACAAGATCCGGTAATCATTACCAAATCAAGGACAGAGGTGATTAAATTTATCTCAATAACAAACATACCTACGACGTTTCTCGGGCGCCTACGTTCAATCATCCCATTTTCAAGGTCTTCCTTGTACTTGGGGCAATTAGGTCGGATGTGTCCCTTTTCACCGCAGTGAAAGCACTCCGTGTTCGGAGTTGGAGATTTCAAAGATTTCCCCCTTGAGGCACTCCTATGAGCACCTCCTACTCCCTTGCTCTCGATTGACGTATCTTTGGTAAATTTGCCTTTACCTTTGTTGATCTTTTTGCTCCTCTCATGGACGGCTAGGACGTGATTGTCCCTACCCTTGCCCACGTTAACTTCTGCCGTTTTGAGAGCGTTGTGAAGTTCCTCAAGACTCACCCCTTTTTCACGCACATGATAGTGCATCATAAAGTCCTTAAAGGACGGGGCTAGAGAGCCAAGAATCAGATCTTCGGCAATGTCCTCGGGCATTGGAGAAGAGAGCTTCGACAACTTCTCAAGGTATCCTTGCATCGTGAGAAAATGCATGGATACCGATGTTCCCTCCGCCATATGGCACCTTGTGAGTGCGATGGTTGTCTTATAGCGCTCCTTTCGGGCACTATCCATGAACATCTTGGATAAAGCCTCCATGGTCTTCTTGGGTTTTCAATCCAAGTATTCGCTTGAAGCGAGTCACCCATGGATGCTAGCATAAGGCCGTGAACTTGGTTCTCTTGGTCTTCCCACTTGGCTATCGCCTCTTTCTCATTATCGGTTGCCTTCTCATTCAATTTTGGGACTTCACCATCCAAAATATGAGATAGTTTTTCAAACCTCAACACGATATTAAGATTGAGTTGCCATTTCATGAAGTTTGAGCCATCATTTTGCAAAGGATTCTTTTCGATCATAGATCGCACAATTGGTTGGATATTAGACATTTCTACAAAATAAATTATACAGGTTTTAATGCCAAATTTATGTTTTAATACACATGCATACATATATCGAAGATAAATGTAAATGTTGCAAATAAAAATTTTGCCCATAAATGCAACAATCCAAGATCCCATCAATTGTAATATAAACTAGCTAAGGGCTATCGAATACATTACAATATCAAGGTAAGAAAACATTTTCTAATCACAACTTTTTTGAATTTTAGCAACATTAGCATCTTCAAACTCTTGTGACTCTTGTCGTTTTAATTATGAGAGAATACGACCTATCCTCGTAAGAAAAACTTTTTCCCAAAACCGAGCGAGGGCTCTAGGTAATGTTAAGAAAACTTATTTTCATTTGATACGAGACATGTTTATCTATTGTATTCACAACTAAACATACTTGGGGCTCACTAGGGTGAAACACACCTCATATATTTAATTGTGGCACAACAACAAACAACCATTATATCTCCCACTATTCCCAAAGATGGAGGGAGCTATCTCCCGCTAAGGGCGAGCAGAGTATCCCTCGATCAATGGCTGCTAGTGGATGAAATAAGAAGGAAAACTATTCTTAATTTTTGTTGGACAATTTAACATGTGATTTAGAATTTTAGGTTATCATGCATATTATTAATCATACACATCCTAACATTCACCACATTCATCACATGCATAGCAAGATAAAAACAGAAATTAAACATTCACACAATCTACATCGTGTGAGTTTATATGTTCCCTTCGATCCTCGATCCTCGATCCCTGATCTTCGATCCTTGATCGATGCACTACAGCGGCGACTTCCTCTTGCACCGGATATGTAGATTTTACAGAAAATTAACATGCTCCTCACACTCGATAAAAACCGACTAGTGCAAGTCCTATGTAAAAACCTCTCATATGCAAATGCAACTATCTAAAAGACGGAAAGAGAAAGTTTTGGCTTTTACATACATAAGCCCCTGTATAATAATGATAACATACATTCATAGTTGCTGGTTTGGAGCATATAAACTCACAATTCCTGCAAAGACAACTCGAGCATCCATGCACGTAATATTGCTATAAACTATGCAATCTAGTTTATCAATCATCTAGAATCCCAAACAATTCTTTGAAAAATATTTTGAAATCCATTAAAAACGTTTTTCATCCATCCATAGTTCAAAAATAATTTTGAACCGCTGTCCATCCAATTTCCTAGAAGGAAAGATGAACCGCAGTTTTTTGGTTTTGTTGATTCTCTTACAAAACAATCGTTTATACTTAAAACGAAATTATTTCAAGTTAGACTTATGTCTAAATCATAATTCTAATAATTACATGACATGTTTTAAACTACTTAAAACATTCAAAACGAATTATCACAAAGAATTATTTCAACAAAACATTTAAAGACCGAAAAACCAGTAAAACGAATTGTTTAAATCTTAGATGGTAAACTAAATTTGTTTACAGCCTTAAATCATAAGAAAATTGAACCCTATGCTCTGATACCACTGTAGGATTTCATGTTTAATTATGCATGTATATTTATCGAATTTTTATGCATAATAAGGATCAATTACAATTTTCTACGATTTATTTCATGCATGCATTGGTTTGTTTTAATAACTAGTTTCAAAAACTCATTAAAACAAACATGGGCTCCGAAATTCATACCTAGAAGTTCTCTAAAACTTCTTGATGTTCAAGAGACGTTGAGGAAGACGATCGTCGCTTCCCGTTGCGCCTCCGAGTGTTCACCGAAACCCTAAACAAGGTTGGAGAGAAAGGAGTTAGCCAATCGATCTCCAAACAAGCTTAGAATCTAGCTACAAACCCCTTCCTTAATCTCTGAGATTTCTCCTTCCAAAGACTTAGAAAACTAAGAGAATTTTCGTGGCTTTTTGTGGAAAAAATTAGGACAGAAAATAATTAGAAAACAACTAGATTAATTAAAGAGAATAAGGACCTATTTATAGGCTCCAATCTTACTCTCAATCATGGCTATTCTTAAGCCACGAATTCTTAACATTTTCTCTCACAAACTAATTCCATAATGCATTACATGCATCCACAAAACGTTTGACCAAGTTTGGAGCTAATCCAACCATCGATCAAATTAATCTCTTAATTATCAAAGGCAGAAAATCGATCGTGCTTCGGTTTACCGAGTCCCACTTGGTTAACCGAATATGTCACGATCGTTTAACCGAGTACACGACGGATGACCGAATTTTAAGGAGAAAATTTCTCCTTAACCGATCGGACCAATTCACGTCTAAGACCGAGTACCGTTCGGTTAACCGAAAATATCGGAACTTGCCATTATTCGGTCGTCCGTTTCTGGTTTGGTACACCGTACCAAAGATCCAGGCACTTTGGTCAAGTTCGGTCAATCAACTACGATTATCCGTTCCACGTTCGGTTGACCGATCCATAGATCCTTCGGTCGACCGAACCATAACGGATTACCGAACTTCTACCCGATTTTGCCTTTTCAAATTTTGGATTTATTTCCAACAAAATTTGAACTTGAGGGGGTTTTAGCAAATTCACAACTTATGCAATATATTATCCTATGCAACAATAAATTATTGCACCCCATAATACATGCATCTCATATGAATTTATCATGATTCTAATTGTGTTTATATATATAACATAATTGATTTTACTTGTTCACCACATGTGTCATATTTTCTATAAGAAACCCGACACATCATATGAACAAAAAATCAAGCTTCTTGTTTCCCGGTATTTGCGGTGTGACCTATGGGAGGATCTAAACTAAGTTGGCAGTGATATTAAGAGCTTAATATCACAAGCTATAAGCGGTATCTAGCTACACATTATAGCTCCCAATTAGTTAGATGTCTTAATTCCACTCGAACCAAAACCCGATCCATTTAGTGATGGAGTGCACCACTTGTGTCCGTCCCTTGCCTCATGATATTAAGAATACACACAAAGTAGTATTGTGTCATCTTTGTATTAGTATTCATTTCTTGATCTCTTTAAGCTAGTTATAAATATGTGACTCAACTCAAATCACATTGTGCACATTATAACTTTGCTTTATCAAGGGGCCCACTAATATCATCACTCAATTAAGAGGGGCAATGATAATCTTTTGACTAACTATCTTCTCCAACAAAAGTTGTACTTAACCAACCAATGTCTTTACACTACACTTATCGATAGCTCAAGACACTAATCTAATTAAGCATTCCTTAAGTGATTGGATATAAGTCTCATATGAAAGGACCAAAGACACAGTAAAATATTAATGACACAAAAACACATTTCTATAATATTTTACTTATTAGGTCTATTCAGTATACAAAAGTAATATTTTCCCATTTTGCATACCCGTGTTGTCACTCACTTGTAGAGCTACAATGATCTATGACCAACATGACAATCTTAACTCGGTAATTAATGTCCTATGTTAATTGCCATGATTGCGAATATCTTTTGTTTTATATAAACCAATATCTTTTAGAGCTCTACGGTTAAGGACTAAGAGCCTCTTCCTTAACTCTTCTAAAAGACGAATAACATAAACAAGGAACAAAATGATTTCTCATTCAATTCATAATAATTGGCATTTAAAAGTAAAACTTTTAGAACACATTCCCTTCAACAGGTAGGCAAGAGTAGAGAGAGGGAGAAAAGAGAGAGAGGGGAAAAGGAGAGCGAGAACGAGAGATCGAGAAGGGAGAGTGGAGAAAAGAGGATAAGAGAGAAGGAAGAGGGAGGGAGGAGGAGAGGAGGAGATAGGATAAAGATGGGAAAGGGAGAGAAACGGAGAAACGAGAGAAGTAGAGGGAGAAGGAGAGAGGGCAGATAAGGAGGAAGAGAGAGAGCGAGAGAAGGAGGGAGTGGACAAGAGGATAGGAGGGAGACAGAGAATGAAGGAGAAGAGGGAGGGGACGGAGGGATATGAGGAGAGAGAGGAGGAAGAAGTAGAGAGAGCGAAGTGGAGGAGGAGAGGGAGAAGGGACGAGAGAGAAGAAGAATGAGAGACTGGACGAGAGAGCGAGAGAATGAGTAGAGGATAGAGAAGGGAAGGAGGAGAAGAGGGAATAGGGAAGGGAACGAGATAGAGAAGGGAGGGTAGAGGTAGAGAATGAGAATGAGAGGGAGTAGGAGCGAGAGAGATAGAGGAGGAGAGACGGAACGAGAGAGGAGGAGGGCGATAATGAGAAGAGAAGGGGAGAGGAGAGGAGGAGAGAAAAGGGGTGAGTGATAAAATAGAGATGAGGGAAGAGAAGGGGATAGGAGAGAGAAGAAGAGGGAGAAGGGGAGAGGGGAAGGTAGAGGGAGAAAGAGAAGAGGAGCAAGGAAGGGAAGGGGGAGATAGAGAGAGAACGTGTTCCCCCTCCTTCTCATCTTCCCCGTCCTTCCCTTCTCTCTATCCCCTCTCTTCCTATCCTTCTCCCCCTCTCGCTCCTCGCTTCCTTCTCTCCTTGTCAGGATAACGAGAAGGGTGGAGAGATAGAGAAGGAAAGAGGAGATGGAGAAGAGAGAGTAGAGAGAGAAGGGGAGAGGGGAAAATGGAGAAGCGAGCGAGAGACGGAGAGGGAGAGAGTAGAAGGAGAGAGGTAGAGGGACAAGGAGAGATTGAACGAGTGAGAAGGAGAAGAGAAAGTGGATAAGAGGGAGAACGAGAGAGAATGAGAAAAGGAGAAGCGGGAGAAGAGGGGAGAGAGAGAAAGAGAGAGGGATTAGAGGGAGAGGGCGGAGAGAAGAAGGAGAGGGGGAGAAGAAGGGGACGAAGAGAAGGAGAAGAGGGAGGAGGAGGGGAGAGGTAGGCAAGAGTTGAGAGAGGGAGAAAAGAGAGAGGGGGGAAAGGCAGAGCGAGAATGAGAGATCGAGAAGGGAGAGTGGAGAAAAGAGGATAAGACAGAAGGAAGAGGGAGAGAGGAGGAGAATAGAGAAGAGGAGAGAGGATAAAGATGGGAAAGGGAGAGAAACGGAGAAACGAGAGAAGTAGAGTGAGAAGGAGAGAGGACAGATAAGAAGGAAGAGAGAGAGCGAGAGAAGGAGGGAGTAGACAAGAGGATAGCAGGGAGATAGAGAATGAAGGAGAAGAGGGAGGGGACGGAGGGATATGAGGAGAGAGAGGAGGAAGAAGTAGAGAGAGCGAAGTGGAGGAGGAGAGGGAGTAGGGAGGAGAGAGAGAAGAAGAAGGAGAGATTGGACGAGAGAGCGAGAGAATGAGTAGAGGATAGAGAAGGGAAGGAGGAGAAGAGGGAATAGGGAAGGGAACGAGATAGAGAAGGGAGGGTAGAGGTAGAGAATGAGAATGAGAGGGAGTAGGAGCGAGAGAGATAGAGGAGGAGAGACGGAACGAGAGAGGAGGAGGGCGATAATGAGAAGAGAAGGGGAGAGGAGAGGAGGAGAGAAAAGGGGTGAGTGATAAAACAGAGATGAGGGAAGAGAAGGGGATAGGAGAGAGAAGAAGAGGGAGAAGGGGAGAGGGGAAGGTAGAGGGAGAAAGAGAAGAGGTGCAAGGAAGGGAAAGGGGAGATAGAGAGAGAACGTGTTCCCCCTCCTTCTCATCTTCCCCGTCCTTCCCTTCTCTCTATCCCCTCTCTTCCTATCCTTCTCCCCCTCTCGCTCCTCGCTTCCTTCTCTCCTTGTCAGGATAACGAGAAGGGTGGAGAGATAGAGAAGGAGAGAGGAGATGGAGAAGAGAGAGTAGAGAGAGAAGGGGAGAGGGGAAAATGGAGAAGCGAGCGAGAGAAGGAGAGGGAGAGAGTAGAAGGAGAGAGGTAGAGGGTCAAGGAGAGATTGAACGAGTGAGAAGGAGAAGAGAAAGTGGATAAGAGGGAGAACGAGAGAGAATGAGAAAAGGAGAAGCGGGAGAAGAGGGAGAGAGAGAAAGAGAGAGGGATTAGAGGGAGAGGGCGGAGAGAAGAAGGAGAGGGGGAGAAGAAGGGGACGAAGAGAAGGAGAAGAGGGAGGAGGAGGGGAGAGGTAGGCAAGAGTAGAGAGAGGGAGAAAAGAGAGAGGGGGGAAAGGGAGAGCGAGAATGAGAGATCGAGAAGGGAGAGTGGAGAAAAGAGGATAAGATAGAAGGAAGAGGGAGAGAGGAGGAGAATAGAGAAGAGGAGAGAGGATAAAGACGGGAAAGGGAGAGAAACGGAGAAACGAGAGAAGTAGAGGGAGAAGGAGAGAGGACAGATAAGAAGGAAGAGAGAGAGCGAGGGAGTGGACAAGAGGATAGGAGGGAGATAGAGAATGAAGGAGAAGAGGGAGGGGACGGAGGGATATGAGGAGAGAGAGGAGGAAGAAGTAGAGAGAGCGAAGTGGAGGAGGAGAGGGAGTAGGGAGGAGAGAGAGAAGAAGAAGGAGAGATTGGACGAGAGAGCGAGAGAATGAGTAGAGGATAGAGAAGGGAAGGAGGAGAAGAGGGAATAGGGAAGGGAACGAGATAGAGAAGGGAGGGTAGAGGTAGAGAATGAGAATAAGAGGGAGTAGGAGCGAGAGAGATAGAGGAGGAGAGACGGAACGAGAGAGGAGGAGGGCGATAATGAGAAGAGAAGGGGAGAGGAGAGGAGGAGACAAAAGGGGTGAGTGATAAAACAGAGATGAGGGAAGAGAAGGGGATAGGAGAGAGAAGAAGATGGAGAAGGGGAGAGGGGAAGGTAGAGGGAGAAAGAGAATAGGTGCAAGGAAGGGAAGGGGGAGATAGAGAGAGAACGTGTTCCCCCTCCTTCTCATCTTCCCCGTCCTTCCCTTCTCTCTATCCCCTCTCTTCCTATCCTTCTCCCCCTCTCGCTCCTCGCTTCCTTCTCTCCTTGTCAGGATAACGAGAAGGGTGGAGAGATAGAGAAGGAGAGAGGAGATGGAGAAGAGGGAGTAGAGAGAGAAGGGGAGAGGGGAAAATGGAGAAGCGAGCGAGAGAAGGAGAGGGAGAGAGTAGAAGGAGAGAGGTAGAGGGACAAGGAGAGATGGAACGAGTGAGAAGGAGAAGAGAAAGTGGATAAGAGGGAGAACGAGAGAGAATGAGAAAAGGAGAAGCGGGAGAAGAGGGGAGAGAGAGAAAGAGAGAGGGATGAGAGGGAGAGGGCGGAGAGAAGAAGGAGAGGGGGAGAAGAAGGGGACGAAGAGAAGGAGAAGAGGGAGGAGGAGGGGAGAGGTAGGCAAGAGTAGAGAGAGGGACAAAAGAGAGAGGGGGGAAAGGGAGAGCGAGAACGAGAGATCGAGAAGTGAGAGTGGAGAAAAGAGGATAAGAGAGAAGGAAGAGGGAGAGAGGAGGAGAATAGAGAAGAGGAGAGAGGAGGAGAGAGGATAAAGATGGGAAAGGGAGAGAAACGGAGAAACGAGAGAAGTAGAGGGAGAAGGAGAGAGGACAGATAAGAAGGAAGAGAGAGAGCGAGGGAGTGGACAAGAGGATCGGAGGGAGATAGAGAATGAAGGAGAAGAGGGAGGGGACGGAGGGATATGAGGAGAGAGAGGAGGAAGAAGTAGAGAGCGAAGTGGAGGAGGAGAGGGAGAAGGGAGGAGAGAGAGAAGAAGAAGGAGAGATTGGACGAGAGAGCGAGAGAAAGAGTAGAGGATAGAGAAGGGAAGGAGGAGAAGAGGGAATAGGGAAGGGAACGAGATAGAGAAGGGAGGGTAGAGGTAGAGAATGAGAATGAGAGGGAGTAGGAGCGAGAGAGATAGAGGAGGAGAGACGGAACGAGAGAGGAGGAGGGCGATAAGAGGAAGAGAAGGGGAGAGGAGAGGAGGAGAGAAAAGGGGTGAGTGATAAAACAGAGATGAGGGAAGAGAAAGGGATAGGAGAGAGAAGAAGAGGGAGAAGGGGAGAGGGGAAGGTAGAGGGAGAAAGAGAAGAGGTGCAAGGAAGGGAAGGGGGAGATAGAGAGAGAACGTGTTCCCCCTCCTTCTCATCTTCCCCGTCCTTCCCTTCTCTCTATCCCCTCTCTTCCTATCCTTCTCCCCCTCTCGCTCCTCGCTTCCTTCTCTCCTTGTCAGGATAACGAGAAGGGTGGAGAGATAGAGAAGGAGAGAGGAGATGGAGAAGAGGGAGTAGAGAGAGAAGGGGAGAGGGGAAAATGGAGAAGGGAGCGAGAGAAGGAGAGGGAGATTAGAAGGAGAGAGGTAGAGGGACAAGGAGAGATGGAACGAGTGAGAAGGAGAAGAGAAAGTGGATAAGAGGGAGAACGAGAGAGAATGAGAAAAGGAGAAGCGGGAGAAGAGGGGAGAGAGAGAAAGAGAGAGGGATGAGAGGGAGAGGGCGGAGAGAAGAAGGAGAGGGGGAGAAGAAGGGGACGAAGAGAAGGAGAAGAGGGAGGAGGAGGGGAGAGGTAGGCAAGAGTAGAGAGAGGGAGAAAAGAGAGAGGGGGGAAAGGGAGAGCGAGAACGAGAGATCGAGAAGGGAGAGTGGAGAAAAGAGGATAAGAGAGAAGGAAGAGGAGAGAGGAGGAGAATAGAGAAGAGGAGAGAGGAGGAGAGAGGATAAAGATGGGAAAGGGAGAGAAACGGAGAAACGAGAGAAGTAGAGGGAGAAGGAGAGAGGACAGATAAGAAGGAAGAGAGAGAGCGAGAGAGTGGACAAGAGTATAGGAGGGAGATAGAGAATGAAGGAGAAGAGGGAGGGGACGGAGGGATATGAGGAGAGAGAGGAGGAAAAAGTAGAGAGAGCGAAGTGGAGGACGAGAGGGAGAAGGGAGGAGAGAGAGAAGAAGAAGAGAGATTGG